>JAGTXR010000013.1:0-10000000 GCA_022606575.1 Glossosoma conforme | reverse complement strand
TTCTTTTTGTTTTTCTTTTCCCTCCGTCTTCCCCGCGCAGGAGAATCAAATGAGATCCGATCCGGATAATGAGTATTTATGTGGGGTTAACTTCCTTGAGCTTATCTGGAAAAGGCGCTCCTCTCGGAGATGTCATTAATGATTTCAAATTGTATAATTAGCTCCTAAAAGAAAGAAATATGGTCTCCGTAAACATGTTTTATTTCCTCCTCAGGGAAATCTCACCCATCGAGAGACTCTTTTTGCCGGCTTGCTAAACGATCCTTTTAAATTATTAAGCTTTTGAGATGAAAAAAATATCTTCATTTAAATATTTTATCATTAATCAATAAACTTGATATATCTAATATTATATATTAGATATGAATTGTTACGTTGATTTGTCTTTATGACACATTTGACGTTTTTACTTTTTTTGTTAAACATTATTTTTACACGTCAAAAGGAGGCAATATTTTTTGCACAACATAATAAAAACAGACCATTGAAAATTGTATGTCAAAATATCGCTTCTCTTTAAGTCATTAAAGTTAAGTAATATCAGACGAGCAACGTACTTGAATAATGACCGCTTACACACACCGCGTGTTGCTGGTTGGGTTATGCTGCCTTATTGTATGATCTAACCTTCAAGAGCGTTGTGTTTATCATCATCAAATCAAAAAAATCTAAGCCACGCTTATAAGAAATCGTGTACAAAATGCACATAAGCAAATTATTTTTTGCACTGCACTGCCACCAAGCAATTTTAATTAAAAATTATAAAACCATGTTTGTCGGCGCGTAAATCTTCGCAAATTGATTCATCTCCCCCGCGATACAACAAAGGTCAACCTACTTTTAATCAAAACGGGCGTCGGCCAAATGCAAATAAGGTGAAGTTTGCTCAACAATAAGTCTGAAAGAGAACTTTCAAATGATCAGAAATCGGGGCACCCCCTGATTGTCGATCGTCAGCCCCGATGCTTTAGCTCTTCAGTGCGCTTGTGTGCTTCTAATTGGGTATCATTCGAGTGCGTCTGATGGTGGAGAATTCTTCAGAAGCTGTGAAAAAGATTATTTAATTTATGTCCCTGAAAAATGCAGCGCAACGAGGTCCACGAACTGTAAATAGCTTTTTTATTGCGCTAGTGAAAGATTTTATAAATGTTTTTTAACGCATTTAAATCGATAATAATTTGTTTGAGAATTTATTTAGATAAAGTCTATTCAGGACATGATATAATAGAGCCGGGAAAAGTGGTAAAGTCAGATTTTTTTCGGATAGGACCACATCGTAATACATTTTTTTTAACGACACAAAGTGCATTTGATCTGTATCATGCATTTGAAATGAACTGCGATAATATAAATATAAAGATAATTTAAACATATATATATAATCGTGTCGGAAACAACAGCGTCAGATCCTGTCTGCCCAGAAGTGGGCGACGTCGATGGCGTTACTCCCGGTCATCATCAAGTCATTTAGTTACTGGGTGCAGCAGTCACATTCCAGAAGGTGTGACAGGGTCTGCCGCAGTCACATTCAATCGGTCCTCTGTAATACTGCCTGGCTTTCATTTGTCTCTCGTCTTGCATACTCCGGTCTGAAGTCTGTTAAGAGACCTCCATAAGCAATGACATATTTAAACATACAAATCGCTGTATGTAGTGTTAGTTTGCCAACGTCATAAGATGGAGAATCCCGGCCATCTTTACAGAGACTTACTATGAATGAGCTTACGAGACGATTTTCCCTAAAGTGATATTCAATTATATTTTCATGCAGAATCAAACTTTGTCATTAGCAAATAAAATTTTCATATCAAATTGATATTTATAACAAATATATAACTGTTAATCGAAAGCAAGTATTTTTTGTATTTTCATTTCAACCGATCCAATAGAAATAACGATAGTGAGAATTACAAACAAACGCGTCAAACGCTTTTTTTCCTGTAGTAACGCTTCTTTCACGATTAATTGAAAACCCTCCGCAAAAGTGTAACACCATTAACTGTTGTATACCGCACGAGTACTCGTCAAGTACACGCCAGTAGTTCCACACAATATTCCTAATACATTCGGGCCCCGGTAAGGGGCAGAGTCTCTCCCTGGGGTCTGAGGCATCTCTCCCCTGGTCAACCGTCCGGTCGATCTCCGGACCGCCGAGCCTCTTTTGATCACGAATTTAATTTATATGTTTATCTATCCGCTTGTTAAGGCTCCACCGTTAAAAGGTTTAGTTGAGTCCGGCGTAATACAATGAGCGGCGTAAAAGTACCGCACATAGGTATTCGGTCTGTGGCAAACAACGGGTATATAAAGCAGAGCTGAAGCAAGGTGAAAACATACCTTTGTCAAAGTAAAATATAAAGACCATTGAAAATAAAAAAATACATAATACATTTTAAGGCTGTTTTGCTCACACATAAAAATAATTTTGTAATAATATGATTACTTACATTGCATCGCAGAATTAGCCTTAAATATATATAATCATTTTAAACGATGGCATTTAGTTTAATTACTACAAATATGAATATCTGTGAAAATATTTGAGATTAATTTTTTAATTTTTATTAGAATATTATTTTATTATTTCAATATTCTAATCTACTTTTATAGATCATTGACTATATTACAATATTATCATTACTTAAATATACATATACTATACATAAAATTCTTTTTTCAACGCGTCAATCCAAGCACAAAAATAACGGCAACTTCGCATCCCGCTTCTGCCGTTATTTTTGTGCTTGGATTGACGCGTTGAAAAAAGAATTTTATGTATAGTATATGTATATTTAAGTAATGATAATATTTGAGATTACTTAATTATTATTTAATATGAGCAACGTTGACCGCATGCAAATGATGTTGACAGTGTTGGATTGAACTTTGAAAAAAAACTTACCTCTTAAATATTGTTATATATTTTAAATTGAAAGGTTAATTCACCGAGCCTCAAGAGATGTAAAACAAGAACAGACTGAAAATAATGAAAAGTTAAATGTCCATTATATATTTTTTTATTAAGATGTAACTACAATTATAATTATGCAGTTTTCCAAAGATTTGCAAGTTAATAACCATAATGCTAGTAGAAACTTCTCGTTTTACTTATCAATGTTAATTAATATATCTGAATAATAAAGATTACTTATAATTCAGAACTTTACTGATTTTAATCATTATATTTTTTATGAGGCTTAGTCGTGGAATAAACCTTCAACTTAACACGTCGTATGAGTTATTTACTCTAGGAAGGGTATACCATAACTCTTAACTGATTTAAGAAATACCTCATGTTTGTAAATGTTGTAAAATAATCTCACAGAACTGTGAAATGGAAATTTTTGGTGCTCCAAATATGGAGCAGATATGATAAGAAAATGCAGCGACTGAAATATTTATTATTTTTTCATTGAATTAGTTTTCTTCCGGTCCTGATACGCACGGGACGCTTTGAACAGGTAGCCGGACGGATTAGGGGATCAGGTTCATTTGAGTTTCGATTCTCGTTGTTGGATTTATTTGTTTATCCGCGCTCCTTCGTTGCGGATTCTTGCTGAGTTGCCGCCACGCAAAATATTTTGTACAGTTTTGCAAATCACTGGTGTGTCAATAGTACTTCACTCAACCATAGGGCATATTATCTGAACAGGTGTACAGTATAACAGACGGATATAATAATTGGACTTGGCATTTCACTTTTTTATATTTACTTCCCTTTGTAAATATTTTGAGAAAATTATTCACTTAAAAAGACTGTTCAAATATAAAAAAAATACATTTTAAAATTCAATATATAATTGCTTACATTTAATTTTTAATAAATTGTTGTGAAAATATTTTTGTATAACTTTGTAATTAAAAATATTCTAAAGCAGATTATTTTACACACCATTTTGATACTTATTCTGCATCTTTTTCTAATATTTATTGATTTATTTAACAGAACTTCAGTTCCAAGGTACATAGAATAATAAAAAATAAGAAACATATTGTATGTATAAACATACAAAAAACATAAAAGAAGAAGAGGATAACTCGTGTCAAAGATCACAGAGATCTAGGAGAACAATACCATCGACAAAAGAGGAAAATGATGTAAGAAAAGGATTGAGGTGTGTTGGTAGGCCATTTAGAAGCGCCATTACCGTTGTACTAAATTGAGTGCTCTAAGCTCCACAAGTATCAACTGGTATCAAAAACAATGGATGGCTACGAACACGGGTGTACTTATCTGGAACGTAGAAGTTAAAAGATCAAGAGTCCCAGGGTTGTGAGTTGCACCTCGAAGAAGAAGGAATGCATGTTTGAGAGCAGCAATTTTCCTCCGGGACTCTAACGAATGGAAAGAAAGCAAAAAGCATCCCTAGAAGAAAAGACTTGGGTTATGTTCGGAATTGATTGATGAATTTTATATTTGTGTGTGCATTTAAATAAAATTGACAAATATTTTTAAATGTACTTGTTTTTTGAAAAAGCTTGAAACATTAAGAGTAGAATTAAATATAACAAGGTGTTTAAAAATTTATCGTTTTATAGATAACGCGTAGAATTATTGTTTTATCTACTTCATCGTGGAATAAAATAATTTAATCAGTTATCAGGCTCGAGTGAAAAAATAAACGAGTGCTTCTCAATCAACGCTCTCCGTTTTGAATACTCCACGCGGCCTCTCACCCCATCCTGTACTCCTGGCATCATCACCAATATGTGGAGCTCCATAAATCATTGCGGACCCTCCAAACCAACAAACGAAACAACCCTTGCGCTCGATACAATCCCGAATCCGAATCCCGAATTCTGAATCCCGGATCGAAACCCCCCACCCCCACGGGATTCTGTTTATCAAAACACTTAGCATTTTAATATGTTGTGTACACGGTGCGGGAGAGGCTGCCTACCCGCGGAGGTGAGCTCGCAGTTGCTGGGTAGTTGGAGTTCAGAGGTCTCTATGTAAGCCGGGCGTTCGGCTCAGCGGAAAATCTAACGGATTGAAATAAATGTTCCTTTTTTCGAATTTAGTTACGCGATTCGCATATTTTCATTTGTATTCTTCAACCTCATAAGCTCATATAAAATAGCACAAAAAGTCATTGTACTTTACATAAAATTCTTCTCCGCAAAACTCCAGCAGGAACCTTATGACGATAATTTTCTCCACGTATAGAGCGGATAAAGAACGAGAATAAAACTTAACATCCTCCTTTCTTTAAAATATTGTTATTAAGTCCCGTGGTGGCAAGATAAGGAGCAGATTAATAACACAGACTTTTTCTGAAGTAGATTAACATATATTTATGATAAACTTTACAAACGTATGGCCCTGACCTCGTCACAGCATTCGGCCGGGCCAAAATACAAATTGTCGGCACACGACTACCGCGCACTGATGGGCTGTCGCCCAGCGCCATAAGCTGCGGTCTATATAACTTGTCCAAAACTCCAATATGGCGACACATGCATGTCGACAAGTGAACAGAAATAAGAGACGAACGTTTGTATATCGAGGTTTTCGGTACAAGTCAGCAATGGTTATATCATGCTGATGTCAAATTAAAAACACAAAATTAGTGTTTTTAATTATCTAATTAAATTTTACTTACAATTATAAACACATGCGGTATGTCATTAAAAATGATTATTTTTAATAATCTATAATATAAGAGATTGTTCACATCATGCGTCACGATGGTCTTCTTCACGACATTGTGGAAGGGATGGTTAAGGGTATAAGCAGAGGGTGCTCTAGACGGGAGTATTTGCAGCAAGTGATCGAAGACATGAGCTGTAGCTCGTATGCTGAGCTAAAAAGGATTGCAGAGGATCGAGATGAGTGGAAATCAAGATGCAAGATTTTGTTGCTGCAAACCAATCCACCTGATTGATACTACGAAGATGACGATTAAGATTACTTTCAGGTTTGCAGTTGCTTTGTGCTTTATATTTTTGTATAGGCTGGAAATATTTATAGGTTGCATTTAAATATTTCAAACCAATACTTTTAAATGCTCATCGTTGGTTGAATAAATAAAACTTTACACTCCCTATTCACTTAATGAAAACACAATAAATTAATTACTGGGCCTGGCAAAAGTGCACTTTTGTATCCGGTCCGGTGATTATTTGTGATGAAATCAAATTACTCACGCCAATAAACTAAAACTATTTACTTATAAAACGCACATTGCACCTGAAAGCTCGTTTATTTTTACAGGCACGTGAAAAAAGCATAAAAATAAAATTTAACAGCGTCGAAATCCGCTTGCGTACAACCCCAATCAATTGAACTAAAATGCAAAGGGGATATTTAAGCCTTTTCGTGTGAATCCGTCACCACTCGGCTTTTTCCGGAGAGCGTAAAGGGGTGTGAGTGAAACGGCCACTGCCTCCCTTCGCTTATCTACCAGGGAGCTAGGATATTGAAAGTGTTATCACGATCCAGTGTGATAATGAGGTTGGCCCTTTGCACTGACATCGGGTGAGGGTTCGTATTTTTTTTTTTCACCATCGTTTATCTAAGCAAAATTAAAATCAACGCTCTCTATCTCGCTTTCTGGTATCCTGATACTTTTTTTTAGATCAGACAGACTCTGCAGTTAAGGTTTTTCTGTTTTTTTTTTGCACCACCCATATCAACATCAAAGAGAGTAATAATTATTTATAGCACCGCCTTGAATATATTAGCAGTTTTTATTTTTAAATGTCATCGATGATTATAATAAGACTGCGATTAATAAAATTCTCGTCAATATGATTCTACATTTAAATGATTTTCTTACTTAAGATTCATTATTAAGCACTTTTATTGTACGAGTAGTATGATAAATAAAATAACACGTGTTTTTGCAGTATGAATGGTTATTTTTGTCTAAATCCTCAAAATATTATACTTAAAAAATTAACTATGTTTATATGTCTAATTTATTTAATTATTTTACATGGTTGACGACTTTCGACGAAAAGTGTCGTCAATCTTGAAGAAGTCACCCGCAATGGCGGTCGAAATATTGGCACCAGATAATTCGCCAGACACGGCTTAACCCCAAAGTCACAACACCAAATTTGTCCGTGAAAACCTAAGAAGTTTATTAAACATTTCATATTTTATCAATTTAGCAACTCTGATGTCTTAACTGATTTATTAACATCTAATTAAACTCGTGAACCAATAGGATGTTTTGTGGCTTTTTAGGTTTAGCTGTGTGTGGCTAATTTTTTTTTAACCAATATTTTAACCGCCATTGCAGGGATCTTCTTCAGGAATTAATGATTTAGTTGTGAGTTGGTGTCAGATTATTTTTTTACGAGCGTTATTGATATCTCCATGGCAACTACATACTGAAGTTACATTGGTCCGGAGAACCGTGGGTATGTTCTAAGAATACGGTAGGCACGTAAAAAAATAATCTGACACCAACCCACAACTAAATCATAAATGAAGAAGATCCCTGCAGTGGTGGTCGAAATATTGGTTAAAAGAAATTCGCCACACACGGCTAAACCCAAAAGCCACAATATCAAATCTGGCCGTGAAAACCTAAGAAGTTACATAGGGATGTATTTTGTAATATCCTTTATTTCATTTAAGAAACAAAATACGGTAAAAATACATCTTCAATTATTTTTTAGTGCGACTATTTAAATACAGATCGGTATGCATTGAAAAAAAAAATTTTTTCAGTGTTTTATAATCAAAAAGTATACGTGTAATATATATATACGTTTATTTGAAATTTCCCATAATTGATTTAACATAAAATCACCATTGCAACTATAAATTTGTTCATTTAAGCTGTACAATAACTGCATAAATTATATTTAGCGACCCCCACAACTGGCTATTCTGTTTATTTTAATTTCTTTTACTATGCAAATGAGCGTTATAATCCGCAAAGCAATAAATATTATCAGTCCATAGTTTACGCAGTGTTTTCACAAAATACGTTTTCCATGAATCTGTAAATGATTTATAGGAAAAAATATTCCGCTTTGGTTATTCAGCGCGTATCACAAAAGTGCATACAAAACGCCGCACAAAGCATCCGAAATAAAGTATTGTAAAATATAGTTTTCCCGTCACGTTTTCAAGCAATACCTAAAATGGCGCGGTTTAAATAATAATATTGCATTTCTGCTTCAACTTTTACAAAGGAATTTCAAAGAGGTACCCAAGGAAAAAACCCTCCCCTTTCTTATTCTCTCGAAAGAGGTAACGGGCTCGGGGTCTTTCTTCTTTCTATATTGGTTTTATTTTCCTTTAATTTTTTCTTTAACACTTTTCACAGAAAAGAGAGCTTTACAAAACAAGTCAAAGCCTTACGGAGGACGCAAAGGAAGAGAGAGTAAATCAAATAGAATTAGGGTGCGCTTGGGGCGGGAGACTGGGAGACGTTACTTGGATAAGAAAATTTATTTAAGTCACGACTGTGTATGAAAAATAATGGTGCTCTCAGCACTGGCCTTAAAGTCCTCAAAATCTGGATTTTCAGCAGCTCGATTATTCTTCACGGTTCACTTGTCGTAATGAAGAGATATCGCCTTCTTCCTCAATAATTATCCATTAAGGGATGTTATGAATTTGTACCCTTTATTTTCAGCTATTTCAATGAACTGTCCAATCTAGATAGCCTCTTACGCAACCCCTACTTTAAATGCTTGTTTTTTTCAGATTTATTTTTGACGTTAAATGAATGGATAATTGTTATGAAAATAATATTTTTTGTGTGTTAACTATGAAATTTAAAGAAGACTACAACGATATATTTTTTAAAATATTTTCGAAATCATTTCTGGAAGTACATCGTTGATAATATTTGTTTATTTTTTTGTTGTTGTTGTAGAAAACGATGGCTTAATATTACAATTAGTATGAAATCTCGTTATGATATCAGTCTAGTATTGTATACGTATATATATCTGTATACGCGGCGACCTTCGGCGAAGAAGTCAAAATGTCCAAATTTTAACGTCTGAACTACTAATTTTTACACCCACGTTTGGTGTTGCTCACCAAAGTCCATTACTTGTACAACGAGAAAGTACTCTGAAAAAAATGCCTTGGTAAGTGCTCCCAAGGAGCGCAGGTACAAGACGACCGGCCCAGGGGCCTTTGGCCCCAAAAAATAATATATTTCTAGTAAGTAGATTATGTTATAACAATTATTAAGTAGATAATATTCAATTATTGACATTAATGGATTTATACTAAATGATTTATTTTACTTTATAAACAAGTTATTTACTTTTGAATATGTTATTAACTACAGCACTTTTCAACTTCCTTTTTTTACAAAATGTTACAGTTCAGGAGAATATTGCTAGTAACTTGATCTCCAAATAACGTTATTAAAAAAAAAAATTTTTACAGATAATGCCGCTGTAGTATCAAGTTTGTCTTAGATACTAAAAATGCTCCTGAACTATTTTACTATTGTTTATATGAACTTTGCTAATTTTTACATGAAAAACATAATTTGCGACGATGCAGGAAACATGGCAACTGATAATATCAATCCTATATGGCGGAAGTTTGTGCATAAATTCAGACATCATAAATTTATATGAAAGATGGAATTACTATAAAAAAATCACAAATCCTTCTAAAATAACTCATTTTGCATTCATATATTATTATTAAAAGGCCAAAGTTCATTATTTATTAGGCTTTTTAATGTTAAAATAATGAGACACAAAAAGTAGACACAAATGAGCGTCATATAAAAAACACGTTATGATACCAAAGCTCAACCTTGGGGGAGCCTTAAACAAAAATGGTTTTCGCATTTTGAAATGCCTCTTTGCGGCGGCTTGTGAAAAGCGGGAAGCAGATTTTAAAAAGCGACGAGAATACTAATTATACGAGTCTGCAAGTCTGCATATATTAAACCCTCAAACAGATAGAGGAATCGTGTTAACTAGTTCATACAAGTATATTTCTCTTTCTGTTCAAAAACGTCACAGAGCCTACATTGCTTAAATGAAATAGTATTGTCTTCAATAACTGAAATATTCTTGACGTATTTTTTTTCTATTTTTATTACTTTAAGTTACTGATTATTACTTTAAGTAATATATATTTAATATTTAAGAATTCAACAATTTTATTGATGACGTAGGATGCCTTAAAATAAATAAATCCACTGTTAAGTATGTCGTTGAACAACAAATATAGGTTATATTATTTTTCAAATTACCATCCTTTTTTTCGGGTCCTTAGGCCCCCCGGACTGGTCACCTTGTACCTACAATCGTTGGAAGCACCAACCAAGGCATTATCTTCAGAGTACTTTCTGGTTATAAATACAAGTTACAGGCTTTGGTGAGCAATACCAAACTTGGGTGTAAAAGTTCGTAGTTTAGACGTTAAAGTTTGCACTTTTTGTCTTCTTCGCCGAAGGTCACCACGTGTACAAAAAATGCATGGTATGGCAGTTAAGAATCCTGTGTCATTAGTACTTTTTCAATAGTATTTAAAAATAAATACCAATTTATCTTTATGCACTGAAATACATAAATATCAATAAACAGTTACCTGAGATAATTAAGATAAATAAAGCAGTAAATTAAAAAGTAATTTTTGTGATACTGTACAAATATAGCTAATTATAGTCGAGAGTTAAATTTTATGAAATCTTTTTTAGTGTCAGAGACCTCGACGAATCATCAATTGTAGACTAGAAACCCCCTCGTCTACACACAAGCACGTACAACCTTAATTAAATTGCGTTATTTCTCCTTCTTTCACTTTTTATGTATGGGAAAACAGGGTGGAAGGCTACTCAATGCTTGTATATTCCAAGTAAGATCGTAAAATGCGTTATTTTAAACAGAAGGGTTGCTCCGTTTAATTTGTAACCTTTAGAAATTACAAGCTAGATGCAACAGTCAATTAATTGAATGAAAAATTATCTTAGCAAATTTATATTTCATTAAAGGTTTTATCAATTGTTTTTTAAGTTGTTACTAGGGTTCGAATACTTAAATACGAAAAGAATTAAATATAATACTATATTTTCTCTTAGAATTATTTTAATTTTATTTGTGCAATTTTTGTGCAATGCTTGTACTTAATTAAACTCCTTTCATAAATAAACCAAATTGATATCTTCAGAGTATTTTACAAGAATTTAACTTCTTAAAAATGTATATAATAATTAAGCACTCTAGAGTATGCCATAATTCATATAATATTTCATTATATTCTAAAATTAACTCCCTACTTGTGGTCATGTGACAATTCTTTATCCAAGGTAAATGCTAAAATATATAAATCATAACTTTTAAAGGCTTGCTTTAGACAATAAATGTGCACTGATTGATATACCAAATCCACCAAAAATAACTAATCTTCAATGAATTACCGGTAAACAATAAAATTTATTTATTTATTCATTTTGGATACGTGGTTTGTGTTGGATGTTTTTGATAATGACTTCATTACTACATATAATTCAGTGACGTTATGATGTTAGGCTTACAATAAAATTGTAAAGCGTATCATCATTCGTTGCGGCTAATTAGCGGGATAATATTAATTAATGCAGCCATCATATCATGAACGAAACTTTATAATCAATATGCGTTCGGTCAGAGAGTCATTCGCATCAATCTATTAGCAAGTACTTGCGATAACGCGAGCTTTGGGAAAAATTATAAAATTTAAAAGGACATCAAAGGGACCTGCAATTAGTCATTTGAAAGCTCCGGCTCGCCCCCAGTGACCGGACCCTGCAAATCGCTAATAAATTATTCAAAATCGTCAATTCGAAGAATTAACTTGACGTACTCGGCTTTTGGGCGATTTTATTTGATTTTCAATTATAATAATTTGTGTTTACATTGAGCAGAGATTCATTGGAACGAAAATGAATATCGAATCATTAATCGTTTTTTTATTGTTCTTATTGATTAAATGATTAAAAATATCTTTACCATTCTGGTTGATGTAATATTATAAATAGCAATTTTAAGACTAGTTAATGTAAATCATAATTGAAGAACTTACGTGATACAAACATAGTTAAAAAATAATACAATTAATTTGGTTTGTGAATTTCTCTTCGTAAAATGTTAAATTATTGAACTACGTGACTTTTTTTGTTTAATTATCATGTTGTCAGCATAAGCTATATAGTATATGCTTAAAATTGATAAGTCATTCAAATTAATGTAATCTTGTAATGTACTTAAATCAATGTCAGATAAACCTACTTATAAAAAAATTTAATATTCAATCTTATCACGTCCATATCACATGATTCCATGTGAACCTCCAGGTTTACATGTGTTCTGGGACAAGGCATAAACCATTTAAGCTTACAGAACTCTGAAACGATGATTTTCGGTGTACACGTGCTCCAAATAGAGCGATATGATTGTTAGATAATAAAATGAATATATTTTAAATTATTTAATTGTTCAAATATTAATGCATATTTTTTTATTTAATTAAATTCATAGCTCTGTATTGTATTACTTTACAAGCCTGTTTATTGACTTAAATAAAAAAATTCAATAATACACTTTTGTTAGATATATAGTTTTCATTGAATAGATATATGAAATAATAAATTATAACATATTCTTGCAGAGTGAGGGAAATATTTGAAAATAATTCATTATTATTGTTTGATGTACCACCCGTCTAGCCATTAGTTAACGAATTCAACGAAGCTAATTGGTGCTATGGGTTTGAGCGTTGCAGTTTAAACTGAAATATATTTCAGTTTCAGAGAAATTTCAGTTATATTCGGAATGATTGGAGTATCAATGACAAATCTGACTACAACTGAATTGTTCATTTCCTTTAAATACTAAATTAAAGAGTCAAAGAAGGTCGTAGACAAGTTCAGGACAGCATTATTATTTAAAATACAATAAGTTTAAATTTATTAATTTATATTAATTGTTTTTAAATTTTACGAGTATAAAGAGATTACAACCAAAACAAAAAAAAACATATTTAAGTCTTTAGTGTATGTGTGTGTATACTCCTATATAAAAAACAAGATTTTGAGTCAATTATTCATATTTTTGGATGATAAGAGATATTGTTTTAAAAGGAAATAAAAAAAATAAAGAGAAAAAAAAAATTTGGATCAAAAGTTAAATAAAATAATCGAAATCAAATTCTTTATTTGGTTTGAATTAAAATAATATTGATTGTTATTGAGTAAATTATAATTATAGTTAATAAGCATTTTAATATGTTAAGTAGTGTAAAATGTTATTAAATATACATCATCATCATCATCATCAGCCTGTGTCCGTCCACTGTTGAACGTAGGCCTCCCGCATGAGTCTCCATCCTCTTCGATCCTCCGCCTTCCGCATCCAGGTCACTCCCGCTATTCTTCTTATATCGTCACTCCATCTTGTAGGGGGTCGGCCAATGCTTCGTTTGCCAGTTCTTGGGCGCCATTCTAATACTTTTCTACCCCATCGACCGTCGTCTCTTCGACAGATATGTCCTGCCCATTGCCACTTAAGTGTGCCTATTCGTTGGGTAGCATCCACAACTTGAGTTCTTCTGCGTTTTTCCTCGTTTCGGATTCTATCTTTTAGCGACACTCCGAGCATGGATCTCTCCATAGCACGCTGGGTGACTTTTATTTTATGGGTAAGCCTTGCTGTCAGATTCCACGTCTCTGCGCCTATACATATGAACTATTAAATTTATAAATTCTGATAATGCATTTCTTAATATACGAGTATTTCTGTATTTAGACAAATTTATCATTACCATTTTGTAAAAAGTCAGACAAACATAAAATTAATTCATATCAAAGAGATATATATTACTTATGATCAAAAGTATAATAAAACTCAGACAAAAAAGTACTGAACATTTTTAAAATAGACACAAAATATATATAGAACACCTAATAAACAGGAATATATTGTAGCAATCATCCGGTTCTCTTGATTACTCTCCAGCAAATGAGTGCTCTTCCCGCCAAGAAAGCTTCATTTCCCCGGGCGTGTGTGTATTTCTGGATAACTGTTCATTAATTTATTCGCCAGTGGAGCTTTAATCCAAAGCCTTCGGGAGCCGGTGAGACCTCCCGGCAGATGCTTCCTCTCCTCCACAGAAGCTTCTCTCCCGACCCCGAAAGCCTCACAGGAAATGCGTGAGCTTTAGAGAAATTAGCCATTTTGTGTGGCAGATTATTGAACGTAACACAAGTAAATGAACACGACGATAATTCTATTATCTGGCATCATAATGAATAAGCCTCTTACATAGACTTTTAAATATAAGTTTAATACAGTAGTTAAAGTTGATTTAATTTTTTTGATGTTACATTGTACAAAACTTACGATCATTAAATTATCTAATTATTTATGTTATATTTTATGTGTTTTTTGACGGGACTATTTCAACTATTTCTATAATAATATGTCCTTTGCAGTCTTCTAATCTACTTTAACATTTTACTTTACGGAATTTATATCTTAAACTTATTCGTCCACTACAACTTATTCCAATGCTTCGCTATCAGGTTATTATTTTTCTACTCCAACTATCCATTTAATTTTCAATACAATCGTTTATTCCAGTTATGTAAAAGATATTTTTCAGGTCTGTAATAAATTTTAGATGTTTTTGATTGTACTTTTTGTTTTTTATTTTATTACAGAGGAGATATGGAATAAAGCAAGTCATATCTTTCAGTTAATAAATCTATTATGTTGTTGTAGGAGTGTCTTCAAGAATTTTATCGGCTATATATTAAAAAGTATGGATGCATGATGAAAATGCTCAAAATTTAACGAAATTGCACTCCAGAGATTTTGTTATCGTATTTCAAGTCGTTAGAGATGATTATATATAAATAAAGATAAGTTCACGGTAAGCCATTCAGTAGAATATTGTTCAATTTACGTAAATTTGGTATTAAAGAGAGTCTATTCTTAACAAAAAAATTTTTTTTTTTTCTTGAAAGTGTATGTGATAGGTACAATACCTTTTATATATATATAAATAGAGGTATGTTCTTATTTTTGCTTCTCTTTGGGACACCTCTGTCGCTGCAGTGTGCAACTAATAATGGCATTGCAAATTACGAAAGTGCAGCAGGTCTCACCAGGGCTGGCTTGAAAGTAAATCTTTTGAATTAACTGAAAAAAAATCCTCTTCTTATAAACTTGCATCATACTCGTACCACAAAATAGTGAATAATTCTTGTCAGTTCCAGTTAAACATACAAAAAAACTATAACTATTTCGTAAGTCAAACGTACAAACATTCGGACAAATATTTCCGACATCAAATTTTGTCATTCCATTCAAAATGGTGTTAGTAAAAATTTTCATTGTTTTTTTTTAGTGACATTTTCACTCCCAATTTAGATACTATCCAAGAAAATGGTAAAAATTCAGCTTGACAATCGCTACGTTCTGTGATGGTTTAATCTTAATGTTCAACTAGAAACGTTTCAGAAGAAATATGAAATGTCGACGTTTGACTAAGACACAGCTATTCTACATCTTATTTGACGTTCATAAGTCAATTATTTGACCTCCTAAAAAAATAAACAGACAATTTACAAGCAACAACAGACACCGTGAACCAACTTGAAATTTGTTGTCTTAAATTGGTGTTCATATCAGTATTCGAAAAAATACTGTTTAATTAAGAAAATATGAAATATTTCCTAGAAGAATTATAAGCCCAGCTCTGCGTCTTTTCTCTATGTCGTTGCAGTGGATGGTCCACCGTTATGCTAAATATGAAAAACACGCCATACATTTTAATATGCTCTTGCAATTTTATGATCGTGGAGTACACTGCGTTTCGAAAAATATTTGTCCCGTAGTGGCAGTGTTAAACCAGAGTCATATAATATTATAATCCTAATAATAATTCATTGAACATCTAGAATAGAAGTAATAAGCTGCACTCATACCTAGTTTATAGATGGGCATTAAGTTTTGATGAAAATGTAGTATTTTTAGATAGTCTGTCCATAAGTCAATAGCTTGGATCAGGAAAAACATGAACCATCAAACATCTTTGTACTAGTATAATACGATTTTATGAAATGCATCAAAATTATAAAGTTTATATACGAGTAACTAGAACTTAAGCAAAGTTAACGAAATAAGCACTCACTGTCTTCAAAATCAAAAAAAATGGATACGAGGAAAATGTTTTCCCTTTTAAATACTTTTTATCAAATAATGATATTCCTACTTTTCAACGCTTTCATGACTTAACAATATTTGATTCTTACAACGTAAGGGAGGTCTTTATTGATTAATATGGTTTTTTTAAGGTTATACATACTTCAACAGCACTTCACTTGTTATGTAGTTAATATATAAAAATCATATACATTAATTATTTATCATAAAATATATTAAATATTTGTCTACATACATATTTTTCGCAAATTCCCAATTTTGATGATTTTTTTATTACATACTTAAGCACAATGATTGTTCTTAATTTTTGCATTAATATAGTAAAATTAAACATGTTTTATATCTTACATTACAATGCACGGTGACACTGAATTATACTTTATTCACTGATGTTCTCATTACTGTCGTTAACATAAAATTAAAAAATTTCATTTGGGTCAAACAGTTAATTTTAAATTATTCCAGGACGTGTCTAAGCATTTTGCTAAATTATATTAAGCCATTAAGCCGTTTTTAATATTTTTCCAAAGACACTTTGCTGCTCTCATCGAAATGAGTTGTAGCGAGCTTTTGCCGGCATCCAGGAGCTTATGACAAGCGCCGTGAGTTATGGTGGCCGGGGATGCAGCGCATCGGGAGCTTTTAATATAAAATACCTTGCGAAAGCTCAATAATAAAGTGTTATGCACCGCCACTTTCTCACAGGCTGCGCGGGAACCTCCGCAGGAGGGACGGAAGGGTTGTGGGGAGGGGAGAGCGGGGGAGGTATCGTTTTTAATTACAACCCCACCCATTGTGAGGAGGCTGCTGTACTTTATACTTTAAAGCATTAGCGCATCTTAAAGGCAATACTGTTATGTAAGTGCTACTTTTTATACAATTCCTGTTTCTTTGTAATGTTAATTATCTGGTGATGTATTTTTAATGATCATATCATTTTCAAAGATAACATAAAGTACCAGTTAAATCATCATGCCTCCTTCAATAACATTGATTGAGCTACCACCATAGAAGCTTCTGAAACCTCTTTTATTTTTCTTGCCTTTTAAAAAAAACAGTTTCCGATACCCTTAACCAAAGTTCGCTTACGTCTTTCATACTTGTTATTATCATTTTAATATACTTGTTAATACATGTGCTATAAGAACCTATTGCTCTGGCTTACGACTGAGATTTGGCTTAGGGGGCTGGAGAGTAGGCGAGTAAGTAAGGATAGAAATAGGTGGAATGAAAATATTTTCAAAATATAGTGCACTTTTTTGACGCGTAGTGACTTGCACTGAAATAGACAGTATTTATTTTATTTCCTGAAATGTTACCTCACTGTCAGGGGTACTCTTGCAATGATCCAGCCTGCGAGTTACCCCACAGTAACTAGCTGCACGGCGCGGCTGTTATATTGATTATGAAATGTTGTAAGAGGTTAAATTAATTATGTTTTACGTTGCAGGACTTTCGTGTTTTATGGCCTCGGAGGCGGCTGAGGGAATTATGACCTGGCGCAATGTTTTACGTTATACAGGGCCCTGAAACACTAATTTTACTTATGTGTAAAGGATACACTTCAACCCGACAGATACTGTAATTATTTCATTAAATATTCTCAAAAATATATATTTCAGTACAGACTAATTGGTAAAATAACATATATTTTTCGCTACACACATTACCAGAAAACTATTAAAAGGAGTTATTAAAATGGATGAAAATGGCATAATCTGATAAATTTTATGTTTTTTTTTCTATAGCCGTGTGGTACATGATCATTGTAGCACTCGGTTATTATAAGACTAATTGCGTCTCCTCCACACCTTTTTGTTGCTAATCTCTCCAATAATTTAAGATTTCATAAATATTTTCCCTCAATCATTTTCAAACATCAGCCTTAAAAAAATTAAATGCTTAGTGGTTTAACATTAAGATAAATGTAGGAGTATTATATTTATATGTAAATATTCAATTTTCATAAAAGGTTGTTTAAGATCATAAACTACAAATTATCAAATTTCCAATTTTCAACAGAAAATAAATGTAAAATATATTTTTACGGCTCAGTAAAATAATATAATCGTGATTATGAGTGAATTCGTGCTTAAGACAGGTAAGGTAGGAATACGAAATGCTTTTAAAATCGATCGTGTATGTAATATGTAGGGCAATATGGTTGAACAGGATTACATAACAATACACACATAAATATAATATATTTAAACCGCCTTTCGGAATAAACGGAAACGTTACAACAACAGTTGAATGAATGCGGTGAAGAGAGAGATGGAGCGAGAAATACGAAACGGTGCCCGACTTACCAGGATAACATATCATCAAAGGAGGTCTTCTTTGGAGGAATAAACAAACTCGCTTACAATGCGATGCCCGCGGCCTGCCTATTTCCAATCATCCCTTTCCGGATCACCCCTTCTGCTTCCTGTGCTCCTGGTAGCCGCGCAACAACCAGCATTCAGGAAGGATCATTCGGTCGATTGATATAATTTTTTTTCGCGATTTTGCGGCCGTCGGTTTTACATTCAAGCGGAATGAGAAACATATGCTCTCAACTCAGTTTTAAATAAAATATATCTTAACCGGACTACAAAGTATTTCATTCAAATATTTTCGAAGTAATTTTTTGAAATTATTTATCATTTTTTTAACCCTTTATCAGTCTTCAGCCGTCCTTTAACACCAAACGGTGCTAGCCTAACTATCTAATCTTCGTTTACAAAATTTGATAAGAAAATCCTCAAATATGCGAAGAATACTGCATTCCTTTCAATCACCTAATCTCTCGTCTTGTATGCCTTTGAAAACGATAAACGTGTTTATTTGATCGATAGATAGCTTCAATAAGGGAAATAAAATGAAAGCTTTACGAACTGTGTAAGATTTTTTCGGTGACCATATACCTCATATGAAGATTTCTCTGAAATATGGGTTGGAAAGAATTTTGAAATGCGTTCGTAATGAATCATTTTTAATTAAAAATTGTAGTATGTAGAATCTGTTCAATAATCACATATAAATATTTTATGAACTGCAGCTGGGTTTCCTGGAAGTTGTGTGCCAAAATAATAAATTGGCTGCATTTTAATTACTTAATGAAGACTTGCAAAAAATATATATACATATATATATCTTAACAAATATACTAATTTTATTTAATAGCGTCAATTTTATTGAAACTTTTTTGTGTTTTTTATATAAACACACACAGGAGAATAGTGACAGATGGGGATCGTGATTCTGAAGTCTCATCTGTGGAATTCTATGACGCTTACCATGTTATATATGGTTAGGCTCTGGATGTGGATTGTTGATCCGCCAACGTCATAAACTACACCCCGAGATTTACGCATCATCCTTATTATTAGAGGAACTTACTATGAATGGGTGGTCTTCACGGGACGACTTCAGTCTACCACCAATTTTAATTAATAGGCTATAACTGGCATTTTACGTGTGGGCGATTAAATTCACACCAACCGGGGGTATTTTAGAGCTCAGAAATCGATTACAAATCCTTTTAATTTTTTTTTATTGTAAATCGTATATGTATATACTATATTTAATTTTGGAATATTATGTTAACTAAGCTGACCAATATATAAAGATAACATTAAGTTTTATAGTAATTAAATCTATCGTCACATAATGTAAAATTCAACATAACTCACAAAGAATAATTTTTCTATACATATATAATTTACCTTTTTTTAATTCTGTGTATATACGTTAGTACGTATTTTTTTATTTGAGCCACTCATTAAAACTAAGATTTTTATGACAAAAACATTGCAGATTAATCACTTGATTTCTTTTCAATTAAACTGAAGAAAAAATCCGCAAAAATAAGACCGTCGGAAAAATAGAACACAAGAGTCATGCAATTAATTTGAGACTAATGTTTTATAATATATTTTTTGAACAAATTCCGAGCTATTATAATATTTAAATTAATAAAATACGCATATCTGTAAATAGTAATTTCATAAATAAATGTTGGCTCCCCCGCTCTCACAAAATGAACAAAATTCAAATCACTGGTTCATACGATCCATCAGAATTTAATATTTTGTTCACGTGAATGAATGGACTTCCAATCACATAATGGACCATTTCCCGGCAGAGCGTCCCGGATGAATACGCTCTACTTTGCGCGCAACTTTGTGGTAGAGCTGTATTTTTCATGAAAAAAAAAACTGAAATTCACTGAGCTTTCAAATAATGTTATGTTTACCAACTTATGATAAAAATAATTATTACAAATTACATTATTATACTAAATAAAATAAATAATAAATTATTTTTGTTAATTCACACTTATATGGGTATTACTACGATTTTGACGTAAATTCATATTACGGTTATTCTGATCACATCACGTCCCTAGTCTTAAGGCCGTTATAAAAGGCCGTTAAAAAATATTCTCTGCAGAATTCCAGTAAACAAAGTTGACATTGGGCAAGACAAGGAGTAAAGCTTCTAATAGGACTTTTCAGTAGCGATTTATCAATACATTTACTCTTTCAAAACAATTGATATATTTTTTAATAACTTTAACTTGTCATCAACAAAGCTTACCAGAAAAAAATATATCTATTAAAAAGACTAAAAAATAATATATTTTCCCGTTTTTAAAATTATACGTTGAAAAATGTATTATACGAGTATAAATCATACTCTTGTTACATTGAAAAATAAACACGTCCCAAACAATTTTACATTTCACAAACTAAAAAAGGACATCTCGAAACGTGTAACATTTTCGCAACAAGGCCGGCTCAAAACACAAACTCAAAGCAACACATCTGCAGTTGTAGTTGATTATCGAAAATTTTAATTGGGACCTCTGCGTTGTCAGCCTCCGTGTAATTTCAGCGCCGTGTAAGTGTTATGAAATTTTAATTGTAAGCTGTAAGGTTCCTGAAAATACCGTCCGGTCCCCGTATTAGTTTTTAATTGAATTGAACAATAAGCTCTGAAACTCTACGTTGTGTTGGTAGTTTTTACCCAAACTGATATACTATAGTTATACAATAGTATTTTCTGTGTTAATGATATTATATCGCGAAAACCTTGAGTGCAAATGCGATGCACTGCGGCGTGCAACTTTTATGGTAATTGCTTAATGTTTTCGGAACGTGATAACGATTACTACTATGCAATTTTTCGATGCAATCGCTGAAGTTACGTTGAGATGAAAAGAAGAAAAAACGAGCAATTGCAGAATGTGTAATTTAAATGTAAAAGTTTTTGTAGACATTTAAAACACCAGAATGGAAGAAGTAAAATAATATAATTATATTGATTCTTCTATTTTATTATTATACAAGCTGCTACTATAATATTATTTGCGTTTTTTAATTATATTTTTCGTAGTTAATTATTCATTGTAACCGGAAATTTGCTTACATTTATTCTTCTTCTTCTGATTCTTTTTATTTTTCTACTTTTTTCTACTACTGCTACTACTTATTTTTATTATACTTCTTGTTAATCTTCTAAAGTCTAAGCCATCGCTGTGTGTCGATTCAAAAATAAGTATATTCAAATTGTATATTCATGAATATATTCTAAAGCAGTACACTCACTTTATTTTTTTTTTTTTTTTGGATAGCCGAAGGTTGACAAGTAATATAATTTTATTCCGCGAAACACTAAGATTATACTATTTATATATTTGTAGAGCTATGAGATGCGGCATGTTTAAGCCTCTCAGGTACATTCTGATAAAAGGTAATGCTGGCGATCAAAAATCCCCGTGGCGAAATTATTAAACCCGTTAAGGTCTGCAGCGGAGCCGCATTCACGCTTATCCTATTACAGAGATCTACAACCTTTTAATATTCAATATTGCAGTACATATTTGAGTCACCCTGAAGCTGAGTTGTCCAACTATACAATTTTTTTATTTTGTGCTGAAACAATACCATTCTCATATATACATTATTCCTAAATCTTGAATGCTGAAGAATAAACTTCATGCATATTTCTATTTAGGCTACAACCGTTTTTTATTATATAAATGGGATTTTTTGCCACATTAAGAAGGTTTATATTCGTATAGGCATACACAATTTTTATTGACTCGTTTATACTTATTATATAATTACTGTATAAGAAAAACAAATAATTTTTTAAGGAAAAAAAATCTTCGTCTGATACTCAAAAAAAACCATTGACTTATACTATATAAATTATGAAATTTCAAGTTATATATTATAATTATTTTAGGATTACCAGGCATTTTTTGTGGAATACTCGGAAGTAACTCACTTTTATACAATGCAAATAATAATATATCTAACTCTAAATACAAATATAATAAAATTAATTTGCAGCAAATAAACGGACTTTTTTTTAAATCTACGTTATATAAATATTGTTAAATAACCAATCAAATCACCGGTTATTAATGATTTTTATGTTTAACCATATGCGATTTTTTTTTAATTGATGATTCAACTACCATTGCAGCTATCATCATAACATCCTTATGATGATTCTGATAAAAGTAGTATCAAATGACAATAAAATAGTTGTACTCCTCAAACGAACCAATCGCTGTGTTGTGAGTTTTATTAATTCCATTTTTGTAGTGATTATCTGAGAGTATAATTGGGTAACCAGTGAAAAATTCTCTCTTTCAGGTCTCCATACAACAGTGTTGGCAACCTCTTTAAGTCAGTTGCACTTTGGGGTCGTTTTGAACCCCCTCGCATCCACACCGGCTCGGCGGCATTTAAATTTAAACCCCGTATAAAGTTTGGCGCGGGGTCGGTCTGAGGTGTTCTAATTTGGCAGCTTATTGGTCACTGGAGGGTTAGTTGCCAGGTTTATGCGAGAGGCTTGTAAGGGTTACACATTAGAGTATCGGCTAATTTTGCAGGAAATTTTATGGGTTATAAATACTCCGCAGAAGGGGAACCGCGGTTCCATGTGCCGATGAAAACAGAGTGTTCCAGTAAAACTGCCTTCCCTTACTAAGTAACCAAAAGTTTAACAACTTGACCACTACAGATTGCTACCAAGAATTTCAAAAAAAGTTTCCAAAATTTACTAAATACATTTTTGGCGAAATGCATAATTATTAACGAAATATACTTAAATGATAATTAATGATTTATTTTACTCTCTTGTATTTACCGCATACTATTTGCAGGACATTAAATGACAAATACGTAAAATAGGTTTAATTAATTATGTCATTTAATTATGCCTAAGATCAAACAACATTTTCATGGTGTCAAATATTAATGTCGAATACACGATTTATATTATTACTTCCATCAAATGGAGTTTCGTATTCTACCAGTAAAAATAAATTTATTACAGCCTGAATTTAAATAGAATAAAGACTAAATAATATTATAAAATATATCTTATACTCACCTAACCCAAACCAACTTAATCAAACCCGAGCTAGCTCTAATTTTGATATTTTTTCTTTAAACCAAAATAGGTTTCAATTCTGACCATCTAGTTTGTTTCCTTATGTTACGTTATTATTGGAACACTCTTTGTTATTTAAGGGGGAGATTCGTGGTTCCAGCTTTCCACTGGAAATACTTTATTGGACTTTGTGGCCGGCCGACTTTTGGAAAAGACAATTGGTATCGTTGTATCCCCCTGCGATATTAATTGTGTTGCGGCTTTTATGTTCCTGAGGCCGCTTCCTTTGTATCTGTACTAATAATATTAATTCAGACTAATCCATTCCAAGACCAACAATAATTCTAGCTTAACAATAAAATGTCTTCATCTTCATCATCCTTATAGAAAACAACACAGCCTAGTCAAATAATTAAGGGATGATGTAAATAACAGTTTTATTAAATTGAGTATCACTATAAGAACTGAATCAATAAGCTTTATTTCTTAAAAAAATTAATAGGATTATTTTAGTTAGTCATCAATTAACTGTAAATTATAAGTATCATATTTTAAATAATTTATGTATCACATTTATTATTTGATTACCTAACATTAGTTATTTCTTTTCTTTATAGAGATATATACGTATTTATAATTATTATTATTCTATATTTTAATTAAATATATTTTTATTTTTAAATTTAATACCAAAATAAAAACGAAATAGATTTTAACTAATAATTAGTAAATCTATTATATATTATAATGCAATATTTCTATGTCACTATGATTATTTTGTATTATAAATTTTGTAGTTATAATATTATATATATATATATACAATATTTATTTAAAAAATTAACGAATTAAAAATGTTAATTTTTAATTCAAGTTAAAAATAAATAAAAATAATAATAATAATTTTATTTAAAAGATTAACAAATTAAAAATATTTAGTTTTGATTCACATTTATTTTAAACGATTACTTGTTTCAGCCTCCCTGGTGACCACATTCCATAATATTCAAATAAATGTAAATCAAAACTAAATATTTTTAATTTGTTAATCTTTTACATAAAATTAATCTAAAATTAACGTTATCGTTATTAAAAATATTCTTTATGTTATCCAAATTATTTGCTTAGTATTAAATAACTGTTTGTTTTTTAATTTAATCTTGTTGAGACTAATAATAAGTAATGATATATGGCGAAGTAATTAGATAAATAAATTTTGTTGACAAAATTACAAAAACAAACCGTACGTCTTCGGTCACTTATATAAACGATATTTTCATTTACATTTTTTCTAATTTAATCTTATCACGGCTGGGAGATCTAACATATTTCAAGTCTTCTTTGAAAGCGGCTCATACATCTTATCCTTTTCGTTTTGCTAGCAGACAAGTCGGGTCGAAATAGTAAAATTACTCCTAGAGTATTTCTTCGGCCAGATAAGCATCTTCAATTATCAATCTCTTCACACGTCCGGCGATGAAATCAGCCCGGCCTAAGAGAGTGTGAAGTGATGGATTTATTAGGTGTAATTTTATAAGAAGAGTTGCCTAATAAATAAGTTTATTTTTTCATAAGCTAGGAAAAAAACGTTTAATGGATGATGTCTGTTTACTGGATGACTTTTTGATGAATTAACTGGAATGGTCTAGCGTCTGCGCGCATTATATCATGACAGTCAAATAAAGTATCTAATTACAATCAACATAGATAGTTTACTTGAAACATTTTCAACTCACGTAATAAAACACTTTCATATATTATTTGTTCCATTTATTAAATTGAAATTATTCTACAACAAACTATTTCATTTAAATTGCCATAATTATAGCTAACATTTTTTTGTATAAAACATTAAGCATTAGAAGCAACGTACATGACAGTTTAATAATTTTTAAAGTTATCTATCATGACAGTATCTTATATTTAATACAGTATTTAATAAACAACAAGATGTACGATTTTTCAATTAAAACAATAGGGCAAAAATATGAAACATAATACTCATTATTATATAGGCAATATCTCTTTGTTCGGTAACTAATTCAAGGTTTTGACAGTAAGTTAAGTCAATAAAATTAATCGGCAGTAGACCACAAGTACATAAACAACGCGAGTCAGTCTAGGCATAGCAATGGCGCAGTTTGCCGAGCGGTATGAATACCTGGGCATAGTTGGTTTCCAAGGTCCGCGGTTCGCATCCCGCTTCTGCCGTTATTTTTGTGCTTGGATTGACGCGTTGAAAAAAGAATTTTATGTATAGTATATGTATATTTAATTAATAATAATATTGTAGTATAGTCAATGATCTATAAAAGTAGATTAGAATATTGAAATAATAAAATAATATTCTAATAAAAATTAAAAAAAATCATATAATAATGTCTCCTTGAGACAATATCAAGAAGGTAAAATTATTCATCAGTAACACAGGTAAATGATTGGTTATAAAGTCCGAGTCGGAACTATAAGTAGTCGTTTCTCATCCATTCAGTCTATAGTTTGGTTCGAGACCCGAGTGGTACTTACTAAAATAAATAGACTGTCGGAAAGTAATAATATTAAGCTTGTGAATAAATGAAGACTGATTGAATAATAATAAAAATATACATACTTTGAATATATACTATAGCGACATCTATCGTACGATGATAACAATGATATAAATACTAGTTTCAACGCGAGTTAGTCTAGGCATAGCAATGGCGCAGTTTGCCGAGCGGTATGAATACCTAGGCATAGTTGGTTTCCAAGGTCCGCGGTTCGCATCCCGCTTCTGCCGTTATTTTTGTGCTTGGATTGACGCGTTGAAAAAAGAATTTTATGTATAGTATATGTATATTTAATTAAGAATAAGTAACATATAAAATAGAAACCCAACTTTACCTAGCCTAATCTATTATTAATTACTATTCATAAATTATTTCCTGCTAATTTATTATATTTCTACTCCCGATTTATATTTTTCTACTGCCAAATGATTATTTTTTACTTATCTTTTTAAGTATTTATTACTAAACGTTCGCTATACTAAATAATTACAGCCCATTAATTGAGTTTAATACTACCAAAATAAATTGTTGCCTATTTTATATTACTATACTACTACGAGTATGTGTTGTATATGCAATTTTTCTTTGATTCTTAATATAAAAATAACGTGTAAATTTATTATTAAAGACAGTCGTAAATATTGATCACGTCTCAGTTTCGTGTCACAATGTTAGATGGTTGATGCAACTGATACTTCGAAAAGCGAAATACATCATAATTACGCCGTTGGTACTAATGGCATTTCAAAGTTCCGCACAATCACTCATAAAACCACTACCGCAATATATGGAGCGTGCAGCACTACTGCAAATATGTCACCAATAACACTGGTCTTCCTGCTCTTCAAGATTATATCTCTCTTACTTACAACTATCGAGGAGACAAACCAGTGGCGTCTCAGTACATTTTTTTTTTAATTTTGTGAAAAAAATACTATTACATAAATTATTGAATATTTTATGTTTAGTTTACTACCCTCGTTGTGTAGTAGCTCTAGTTTTTTCTGCATCTATTAGTCTATGGATTTTATAATTGTGATTTCATAAAAATAAATTACAATTACACACTTATTTTCATATGCACTAATTTACGACTAGCGACTATATCATGTAGGTTAACGTCGGTTCTAGTTTTATTGTAACAGCTAAGCAGAATTTGATGCGAAATGTACTTGGATGGTGACCACTTTAATGCACCCCGTGTACATGTGTACTACAGGTATTATAGCCTATATTTCAGATACTGCAGAATTTTACTGTCAATCTCCGGGTCTGTGACGCTAGAATCCTTTAAGAGCCATGTTTGTACCTATGTCAAGCTCCGTTTGTATAGAACACATGGTAGTTAGTAAGGCGTGGATATTAGCCTCACATAACTATATAATCTCTAGATGTAGTATCCGTATGATTCAGCTACAGTAAAATAATAAAATGAGCTTATAAGTAATGTCATGGTCCTCATTTAAAAAAATTAATTGTTTTAAATTTTCATGAAATAAACCAGAAAGCATTATTATTTTACTGAACAAACGAGTCAAAGGAGGTATTGAAATTCAAGTGTCTATTATACAACCAAAGAATTGTGCAAATGAATATCATCATCAGCCTGTGCCCGTCAACTGTTGAACGTAGGACTGCCGCATGAGTCTTCGATCTCTTCAATCAACCTTTCGCATCTAGAAATATCATTTATTTTATAAAGCTCAGATTCAATTGACGTAAGCTCACTTTTTGTTTACGAAAGTTAAACAATTTACTCGTGAAAAGCTTCATGAATCTTGAAGAACGTTTATGGCGTGACTACGTCTCTGGAGCACTGTATCTAAGGTTCCGAGGGATGCGGTAGTCTACCCTCCGTGACACCGCCCAACTTTATTATGATCGATGCACCTGTCGGGCGGATACACTGATTTATAACAGACCGCGACGCATCGCTTCCCCAGCTGAGGACTGTATCTGATCGAACAGAAACTTGAACGGAGATCTCCTTCACCGTTCGAATCTCCTGGTAATGTAAAGGAAATAGTGGAAAAATAACTCACTGTGATTTATTAGTATGAGACGATGATTTTGGATTTTGAATGCTTGAATCTTTGATTATACTTAACGATATTTTAACAATTTTACTTTTTTAATTTAAACCAAATATATACTTGTTTAAAATAGTTGCGCTCAACTACAAGTATTTATGAATTAATAGCTATGAGAATTTATTTTCGTTGATTGATACCAAATGAACAATTTTTTACCTATTTGATACTTTTTTAATAAAATCTTATTTCATATAACAATATCTTGTTAATATTAACATTTCCTATATTTTCTTCCAGGCAAAATAAATTTTATTATTTTTGGAACTGCTTCACTACTGATTTCGAGTATCCTTTCGGTTAATATATATCAACTCACGACAAAGGGTTTTTCTAGTTAGTTTTTTAACATCGCAGTTAGGCTACGTACAGAACACTCAACATCTCTGTATTTTCCATCACTTAATCTGATTCTTATCAAAATGTAGATTATCTTCATTTAAATTTTCCTTAATGGTTATAGATAATATATTAGATAACGTACACAACCATTTACACTCTTCCAACACGTAGATATACATAAGGCCAACTATTATCATAAATTCCACTGAAAGGCCGAAAACTAATGTTTTTTCCTTTAAGGGCGAATAAAATGAAAAAAATTGTTTCCTTAGAATTTTAAAAATTATAAATATATTTTAGAAAGTACCGATAGCTGTTAAAGATTAATACTACACAAAATTGATACTATTACGCAAAAAAAAACTCTTCAGTTTATGAAGAATAAATAAACTTTATACTATTTGACGGTAAAATATTCCCGTTAGTATCCATTATACGGGCAGTAATGAAATGTTACTTTGTTATGAGAAAGATTAAACCAGCAGATGTGCACTTTTTACGACAAATTCCTAATGGAAAACTATGTAACAAGTACATACAAGTTCACTTTTGTATGAACTATATTTGTACTCGTATTACTTTATTATTTAAACTAATCTTTACAGACAATTTTCATTAATTATGTATTTGAAATGTATAAGGTTATTAGGAATATGGTAATGAAACCTTATTCTATTATATACAATATTTATTATCATCATCAGGCTGTATCCGTCCACTGTTGAACGTATGCGTACCTCCCGCATGAGGCTCCATCCTTTTCGATCATCTGCCTTCCGCATCCAGGAGTATACCACGAGCTTACATGTTTTTATGCGTACTAATAAATAAATTTTGATTCCCATACAAAATTCAACAAAAACTCACATAAAATAATTGTTTTAACCTTTTTTTTAAATGAGTGGACGTGGGATTCAAACTCAGGATAGTGCACTTTTAATTAAATATTTTATCGACCCTTTCACCATTGTATCCCTTCCACAAATTTCTTAAACCACACTTCTATCTTACTTACTTACCGCAGCACATTTCCACTTTAAGGTGTGATAAAAATAAAAATGCACACAGAAGAAATAAATTGTGGAACACTTTACAGTACAGCGAACTACATTATTGCATTTTCAATATAGCGCCGCCAGCTTACAATGTGTGCACCAGTATGCAATTTCAGCACTCGAATTTGTTAAACAATTTCCAAAGCTCTCGGGTACTCTGCCACTCTAGCACTTGCAACTTTGATATCTCAAATTATTACTCCGATTACTGCGAGCGAAGTTCTAATTAACAATGTTGAGCGGATGTATGTGGGTCATGTCGGAGGCTAATTGAATAGTACAGAGTAAACGATGCTTTCGAGGACCGGCCGTTGGTTGCAGCGTCACTTGCGGAATGCACTCAAAGATATGCTGACGGTGACATACTTTGAAAGCTCCTGAAAGCAAAAGCTCTCCCATGGTAGCCATAAATACTAGTTTTGATATAATTATTACATAACAATCAGAATGGTCATAGAAACAGACTTGTGGTTTATGTCATGTAAATTAAACGATTGTTTTAAGTGGTCAATAAAAATTAATGTCACATAGTTTTGCCATATGCTTTTATTATGAAGATATACTAAATCATATCAAGGCTAAAGCTTCACTGTTAACTTATAACGTATAGTTGATGGCTTCCAATACAAGCTTCCAAGGGTACATTAAGAGTTTTTCAGCTTTTAATAAAGATTCGATGATTAGATCGACGTTTCACGTCGCCTGAACCATTTGACCAAATATTCGGCTCAAACCAACTAACGATCGTGATCTTTTCAGGCTGTTCTTACTCGTCCAATGACTCCCGTTGTTGCACTCTGTGATTGAATGAAAATTAATGTTCTAATGAGTACGTTTAACATTCATCCTTGTTAATGTATATTTTATACACTACATAATATACTTGTAGTTAATAAATTCACATAACAAATGTCAAAAATCGTTGTTTTTGTTAAGATGCGGGATGTCAATTTTCAAACGACATAGAATATCTACCAGTTGATATACCTTTAAAAAAATACCTATAAACTTTCGGCACGTTATTTTTTAATGATCAAACATTGATATATTACTCATATATCAAAAGGCTAGGAATATTTTTAGGGAAAAAATCCATGAAACCATTTAAAATGACAGCATTCCATTACTTTTGATCACTTATAACATTGAAGTGCCGAGCAGTTTATCCATCTTGCCGAGAATGCATTTATGAAAATCTGCTGACAGTGATCGCAATCTGAAAACTCAGAACCTGAAAGCTCCAGCTATAACTTTTTATTACAATACATTATATATAATAATCAAAAAATATTCGCTGATTCGATAATTTAAGGTTTTGATAAATTAATCATGCACCCACCATTATTTTTTTAAGTCACAAATAAGTATTTACGTTTTGCAGACTGCTTAGTGCGTTTCTGTTATTTACAGGTAAAATAGGTATTTAAATCAAGTATTTATATACTTCTTCAGGTGCACATTCAAAATATAAGAAGCACATACTAATATACACACAATCACTTAATACATATAATATTTCAACACGCACTTTTTATCTAAATGTCATATAAAGCCTTCTTTTCGTACTAAATAACTATAGTAATTACCTAACTTATAAAATATTTTATAATTTTTTATTATCGTAACTTCTATATAAATGTATAAATAATTCAAATAAAAAGTTATTTTCATGATTCAATATTAGAGAAATTCCTTTTCAAAATTCACAGGGCAAAATGAAAAAGCCACGAAATTAGTATAGGTCGACTGGTAGAGTGGATCGTTTAACGCATTACACCGAAAGACCCGAAAGAAATTTGAATAAGGAAATGCATAGAATTTTCAAAGTGGGCCTCTCTCTCGCATCTCCCGTGGCGTTATCACACCTTATGGAATAGAATAATTTAATTTCTGGTAATGTCGTTTTTATGGATTCTCTTTCCAGCTTCTACTCTACTACTGTAGACGATACGTGAACCCAGGGTGTTTTGATAAAAAGAAATTTCAGTCTTTAAAAATATATTCGAAATAAAATAAATATCTTAATGCTTGACTCATATTTTTTATGCAGTGTATTGTATGTTCGTATTTCAAGAAATGGATTAATATCTTATATTTAATTTATGAGTGGCAGGTAAAACGAAAACGAAAAATTTCATAATAGACTTTCTTAATGATTGTACAGATTGCTCATTTCATGTGAAAGTGCTTTATTTAGAATCAAGACTTATCCATTCTGTAATCCAGTATAAACTAATTTTAAAAGTCATGATTATGTAAGGCGATGGTAAACTAATGCGTTTGAGTCCGTAAGTAAAAAAAAAAAAAAAATTCCGTACGGCTGTAAATATTTTATTAAAAATAAAAATATATAATTTAGCCAAAGAATTGTATATTAAGACTGAAAACGTTTCTTTTTGTATCATAGCATCGTCATAAAGTAACTAGATTACTTTTTCAGAGAGTCATACAGTTATAGTATTTATTCCGAAATAAACTAAATTATATTACGAAATAGCGTTTATCACTTATATTTTGAAAGTATATAATAATAATTATGTTATTTATTCAGCCACCAGAGCCATAAAAGTAATATATAAAATTTTACAATTTTAACTACTACTACTCAGTGAGTGGAGCACCGGATCACCGCTGGATGGCCACATTAAGGCGCATCCAGTATCCCTCCAACCGGGAGTCCCACCTATCCGCCCACACAGCGACCATTGCGTTGGGACTGCCGTGAACGCACGTCCACAGAGAAGTGCATCGCTTCCTTTTTATGGCATGTAAGCCATCCACTCGCCCCTCCGTCAATATGCCTGAAGCACTGCAGTATCGCGGCAGACCCATCAACATTCGGAAGACGTTGATATACTGGACCCAGAGTGCACTGTAGGCCTTGTACCGACGAGTATAGCCAGCCCACAAGCTGCACGTGTAGAAAGATTGACAGAAGGCCTTAAAAAGCGTTAGCTTAACGTTTTTAGTAAGACGTGCAAACCTACAAATCAACATATTGCATCGAACCGACAGCGCCCTCCGCTCCCTCTCAATATCAGCGCAATCACTTAGTTCATCTGTAACCCAGTAGCCTAGATACAACAAGAAATAATTGACAGTAACCAATAAAGCTTTTTCTATTAATTACAATATAAATTATAAAACAATGTATACATGTTTAAATTCAATTTATATTGCAATTAAAAATATATGTCATATATATCATAATCAAAAATAAAGTGAGAGTTATTCAATTTTTTCACGGTATGACGTTGCCTTAGAAATGCAAAATTAATTAACAAAATAACATGTATGTTATATTTTGATTAACTGCTTAATTTACTTGCACACCTTTCATTTATTTCAGTTTCACTATTCATTAACAAAAACATCATTTAATTAATCAAGAGTTTCTCCATTTAATGCTCTCAGCAACATTATCATTGTTCTAAAACACTTTGCATCACCCCTGTCTGCATATTGTTCCTCAGTATCGCCCGTTTTTGCTGCAATAGATGGTCTGTTCACATCTCCGGTATTCAATTAATGATCAAAGCATATCTTCAGAGAATCTACTTGCAATGGGGGGTCACTTAGCCGAGGTATAGCTGAGCATTTAAATAACTCGACTGTCATGTGAACAAACCGTGTTCGATTTACGGAGCACATTTACTGTTAAAAATAATAAGCTTTGTCATTTCAATGCAAAGTAAAAACATCAATAAACGGACCTTACGAATCTTCACTGTAACTTTTTTTCAAGAAATAATCTTTCTAATTTCAAGTTGATTAATCTATGATTTAAAAAAAATGCCATTAATTATATTAATCGCGTTGTCGACAAAATTCAACAAAGGGTAAGTCTTTAGTTGAACTCTACGAGTCGTTTGTGGACGATGCGTGAATGCTTGGTATTTTTTAAACTGTATTATAATAACAGCGCATCAACATTGAACATGTATGGCATAATCATTCATGATGTGATTAAGCACAAATTTCCCGCATAATGTTTTGCCTTCTACTGAGTTCATTTTATGCACGAGTATGTACTCAGCGGAATAAGTTAATAAACCGCACTCTCAAAATTCTAAGCAGTTACTTATTTTCAAAGCCCATAATACGGCCGCATTGATTTTTGGCGAGAGCCTTGTTTCATTTACTTTTCATAAATATTAAACAAAAACGACAAAATTACAAAATCATTATTTTTTGTTGGTATTCTCGTTTGAGTATTTGAAAAATGTCTTTTTATAATGAAAATATGTGAAACTTTACTTTTTTTGCATTTTTGGCGGTTCAGATGTTCGAAGTTCAATTGAATCTCCATTTGAGAGTTCTCTCATTTTTAACTTAGTTTTATGAAATTTCACATTGCATTAATGAAAATTTTACTGTCTTTTGTTACAGACTTTCAGCGAGTAGATAATTGAATTTAAACGCTTCCGAGAAAAGGACACCGTATCGTCTGAACTGTGAAGATTGGGTAAGCTAATTTTTTTTGATACATTATTTTATTATCCTATTAATCAAATTAAACCATTTAATTATTGTCTTTTTATAAAATAAAAATTTAATAAATGCGTAATCTTCGAGATGAATTTTACGACTGTAAAAATCTGACTGATTTCGTGATACAATGTAATTTAAATAATCGTTAACATTTGATGTTAATCGTTATTTAATTTTGGTAATAATTGATCGTATTGCGGCTCAAAATATAGCTTATCGGTTCCTTTCTGTAGTGATTTACTTGTTAAGCCTCTGTTAGTTGCCGTGACCCTCACCTCATTCCATATCAGTTCTGCCACCTACAGCTCCGCCGAGTACATTATATATATATATCGTTTCTGATGAGCTGCCATCAATCGTTATGATAAGCTTAAATCACTGTGGTCTTGCCATTGCTAAAATCTAAAATATCTAGGTCTTTTGTAAGGTATTTAGGTATGCACTCATATTATAAAATAGTTTTGAATTTTGTGGAATGAAAGTCCACTATAAAATGCTAAATTTTTATATATTTATATAACATTTAAATGTACTCGGTGGAGCTAAGGAAGCGTATATGGAAATAATTATGAAATATTATTACATCACATACTATTTTATCAACTTGTCAATTTATCGTAAGATTTTTTTCTTAACCCCATATCTATTGATATTTATTTTAAATACTAGAAAAATGCAAGTTAAATTCTACAACAGATGTCAAATTTACATAACTTATTTGTTAAACCTTAAAAATTATATACTTCAAAAAATATGCCCACATAATTTCATAAAAATGGGTATTGTAGACGACCAGTCGGCCTTGACTGATAACCCGCTCTACGGGTGGCTGCGGTCCTCGTCCTTGAAGTTCAGCTTCCACTACAGCTGGTTGTAAGGCAGCTGTGTTCCGGTCAGCTCCCTCGGGCTGGGTGTAGTCAGCTTGCAGGTCTGCTCCCTCGGGCTTTGGTGTACTCAGCTTGCAGATCTGCGTCCTTGTAGAAGTCTGTTTATGTTGTCTTTATTAGGATTCAGCAGACCACCTAACAGTACCACGGGACGTAAAATGAATTTAAGATAATGAAGCTAAATACTGATAGCCTTAATCCTACTTATTTATATATCATCGGACGTCCGAAACAGGTATCCTTTTAGATTTGATTGGCTTAAATAAAATAACTACTTCTGAGATTAACACTACTAGAATGTTTATAAATCTCTCATCACAGCTTGAACATACAATCAATTTTGACTCACTTGGGTTGTTATTGAACGACATATCCATTTAGCAACAAGAAAAATGACAGAGTATGAGAATGTGGTGTGAATCGATATATTACAGGAGCGATGCAACCGCTATGAGTGTCTGTCTCTACTGTAATCCTCGTTGTTTTCCTGAGACAGGTTTACCCGCGAGACCTCAGTATGCAAGTCACCTGATTTCCCTCGCGAGCTCCACAGCGCAGCCTCCAGCGGCCGTCTGTGACACGTGTCCTGAAAGAACACCTTTCAGCAGAGCGCGGCTGAAACTGTCCGCACGTGGAATTGTTTTATAGCGATGTAATCTTGAAAAATTTAATTCCGATGCACTGTTTTCAAGCGAAGTAAGCAACGTGGTTATTTTAAATTTTATATTACTTATAACAAACTTTTTAGATGCTACTTACATTTTTATCAGTCATTTTGATATTCCTTTAAAGTATTATAAATGATTATGTTTACAGAAAATAATTAAAAACAGAAAAATAAATTTCTCGCTTCTTTGAAATCTATTAAATTAATACTACCCATTCTCTCAAGAAAGTTTTCGGTCAGTCTTTAAGGTACTAAATAAACATGTTTCTGTAAAGCGATGACTCCTTCACATAATTCATCATATATTTAACCTTATTTAAAGCTTAGCGATTCTAAATTTTTTTTTTAAATAACTTTATTTATTATTTTATATTTATTATATTAACTGTATTTTTATTATTCAATTATGACTTAACATAAATTAGTTATCATATAATTTATTGTTATTACTTTTTTTATTTCCATATTTAAGAAAACATTCAATATGTAAGCAATCTTTCTTTTCGGCCATTAGATCATTTTTTTCCAATTGTCTTTGCTCTAAGTACTTAATATTTTTTACCTTGGCAGATCAGCAACTCTTTATTAGTGAATCACCGACGAAGACCTTAGTGAGTGTGAAACCGTTTTCTATATTTCAATTACTAAACCATAGTTCAACCTAATCTTGCAATTAAGTTGAATTCAGTAAATCTTTAATCTTTATTTTATTACAATTAAATGTCTAACATAGCTACGTATTGATATTTAAAGGAGGCCACGAAATATTTTTTCTACAAAAAATATACTAGAATTTTTATCAGTTAAAAATTATACTTTGTGTAATTTTATTGATTATTTTCTATTAACTGATAAACATATATATTTAATGTGAACTCATTTTCATCACAAAAACCGCAACACGTAAATATTGAACGTAAAATTCCCGAAAACTCGAACACAAGCGTATCAAAAAACACGCTCACAATTTAAGCAGCGACGTGACAATTAGAATATGAGTTTGGAATAGTTCCTTCAAAGCCACCGCACCGTGGCACGCTAATCACCATTGTTTCGTCACCCCTGCAGCCTTTATCCGCTACCCCCAAAGCCTTTCTCACCTTACGTGAGCGGGCAGAAATGCCTCCCCAGTCCTCCCCCATACACAAACCTACTATCCAGAGTTGGAGTGAACTGTAGCCAAAAGTTGAATATTGTGTGCTAAAATTAATCTCCTAAAGAAATATTTTTTGTCAAATATTTTTTTTTAAATAGCTTATTTAATACATTAAATTAATTTAAATATTTTTATTACTAGCGAAATAAAAATCAAATTAAGCATTACTATATCATATTTTTTTTATGCATTAAATTTAATTCATAAAAATAATTATTCACACGTATGTCCAGGTATTCTGTGGAATTTTTACATAAACAAGCATCATAATAAAATATGTTAAAAATACAATAATTACTTAAATACGGGTAAAAATTAAAAAAAAAAATGTATATTTTCTCAATATTAATATAAAATTTAGCGCTACATTTGTGTTTATTAAAATTAACGTTTTTTATACTTATATTTGGACATGATTTTTCTGTGGATTATTGTTTTATCATCAAATACATAGACATAACGAATTGCAAACCTAATCATCAATGTTAGAACTGTAGAACCCATTACGAGCATATCTCCACAGTTAACATAACATTCGTCAATACCACAGGTAAACTCTTAAATTATATTACAGCATCTATAGTTTGATCTTTCATACAATCTGAATATTTAAAAAATTATACATTAACGCCTGCGATCCAATCAATACACATCTTTTCAAAGCCAGCATTCAGGCTGCTCGGCTTAACGGCATAGAATTCATGAAAGACTTAGGTCCTCTCTTGGTTATCTTTTAATTCTGTTTTATACATAGAAACAAGCCTTTATCGAACTTTTAACTTTAATATCTCTTGGAATTCATCTGGTTCTGTATTTGCTCTAGGTTCATCCACCCGCCAAGCACAGCCTCAAAAAAGCCTGACAACTCTACTTAAGGCGCCTACTTATGAAGGGTAATATTTCGTCTGCGGGGCCGTCTCACTATCTCACTCAAAGCGCTATGCAAAAATATTACTCCTCAAACATTATTTTTGTATATATTTAAAATTGCTAATATTCAGATAATTAAAGTTCGTTCTTAAAACGGACATCACAATAATATTATTTCAAGGACCATAAAATAAATTAATTTAATTTATAATTTATATACATAGAATATAATAATATTAACTTGTAGCGTTCAAAACGAAGCTTTTGTAGGAAACATGCTAATGCTATGAACAAGTGTGCTAGTAGTTACTATTTTCGCTCCATAATCTTGTAAAAGATAAGCTTATTACGAAAAAAAAACAAATTATGAAATTTTGTCAGTTAGTTAGCACAATTACTTCTTACCTTTGTTACAACTCAAATAAAGGTATATGAAAAATAAAAATTAAGTACATTTTATACTTGTATTATAATTTCATAAAATAAATAAATCACTATGTAATCATAGTATTTTTTTCCTTTCCACACTTTTTGTACCTTCTGAGGAAACGAAACTGTATTAATTGCCATTCTTAAATAGAAAATAAATACATATACGGAGTTCTTTGTAAAATATGAATGCCAGTGCAAAAAAAAATATTTTTTATTACCTTAACGCATTAAATTAATATGTACTTAATGTTTTACGAATTGCAAATGAAATGATAATTTTTAACCAGCATACGTGGTTTTAATGCATTTAAGAAATAGTCAGTTTTCGCGAAAAAAACGTTTTAATATTTTGAGTTGTTGCGTTATCATTTTTTTTGCACGAAAAGCAAGGTAGCCTTTTCACGCAAAACGAAGATAAAAGCCCGAAAAGAAGAAGGGTTTTGATGGAGAAGGCTGTGCTGCATTCTTTGCGATTCAGATGAGACATTTTCATGGGGTTTTCAGTCATATTTTTTCTGAAATTTCGCATAAAAGTATAAGTGTGGCGTTACGTCAGTGTTTTATGTGAGCTTTTATATCGCACGATAGGCAGACTCAAATGATATTGAGTTGACCTCTCTTAATAATTCAATTTGAGCGTTTCATTTTATATTATTCGCTTTTATTACTGTCTCTTTAATATAAAGCGTTTATTTTATATTTAATTTTATTCTCTGTTATGTGCTTGTTTCAAAGTGCTCCATATGACAAAAAAACGAAATTAAATATAAACGAAAAAAAAGCCGTGCGAGACTATATTAAATTTTCGAGACCAGCCATTTTAACGTAGATACAGACATTTGAAGTATAATAAGTTTTTTTTTACCCATGCAATGATTAAAAACAAAATCGTACAGTATTTCCATAGTTTGAATGATAGACGAGTATAATACTAACTTAAAAAGAGAATACGTTTATTTTATTTTGAATAATTTTTTTGGCTTATATCAATGAATAATGTTAATTTAAATTCTTGAAAATTAATGATGACTTACCTTTTAAATAATACTTTTACTCACTACCATATCATGTTATAATACCGGTTCGTTTTCGATTACTGTAGTTAGTTGGTGATCTCTCAAGTTCGTCGCGTTTCATCGGGTAAGGTTAAGGTTGCCGAATTATGCTTCAGATACTTCAGTAGACTTTTCATCAAGTGCCCGAGCTTTTGCCCAGAAATCCACTGGGAATATGGTTTGTTGTAGCAGTTTTTGAAATGTACAAGTATGTATAAATTCACGCTTAATGAATAGTCAGTAAATGTAATCAAAACATTATGAAAGCACAAACATAAATGAAGGATGATTAATATCGCAAAGTTGTTTATGAATTGATAAATAACATTTCAGTATCATCTAAAAGGTTATAAGTTGTTTATTTTTCCCTTATCCCACTTAAAGTCCAGTACTTTGCAACCTAATCAATAGTGCTAAGCCGCTCTGTCCACGTTCAAGGGATAAGCGACCCGCGCCGTCACACGTGGGATGGCGCAAAACATTTCCATCGAAAACCACTCATTAACATTTATACACTGAATTAACCAGAGGCGTTGCATAAAACTGAGCAGTATGACATCATCCGAGTTTCGACCCATTTGTAGTTTATACTCACGCAATATCCGAAGAATATCTCCCAACCTGGTACAACTTCATGGCTTGACCGACTGTACGATGAATGGTTGCCATCTCCGTCAAACCATAGTACTCTCAATATTCTATGCAAGCTCGGCTGCATTGAATTTTGGAGAGGAACTTGATGTTAAGATTCATAGCGGCATAGAACATTAAAATTGGCGCTGTATAGGTGGCACATTCGATGGAGTGTATCTGCGAGTCCCAGATATCGCCACTGCTTGCGTTTTACGTGCTTAAATAAAAATTAAATGTAGCCGCTCTACATTTCAAACATAATTTACTTTGAAACTAATAATAAATATAAAGATAAATAAAATAATAAAAATAAAGTGAAGGTTCTCGTCTACAAATTTATAGAATATTGGTGATTTTGAAACCTATTGATAACATACTTTGTGGTTTCCAATGATACTCCAGAAAAAAAGCTCGAAGATTGAAGAAAAATGATGTCATAGGATTATTAGCATATTAAGTCGTTTACAACTTTTAAATAGACTAGGAAATAATGTTTTGTAGAAAATCTTGACTGTTCCATTTTATTTGTCTGTTATATTCGTATTGTTGAAGTATTTTTACGCAGTGTACTTTACTTGTTACTTGATGATGTACTTTTAGGCAGTGTACTTGCTCCTATACTATTTAATATATATACAAACGACCAACCCACCCCTTAAGTCACAAAGTCTTTCATATATGTGGATGACTTAGGTTTGGCAGCGCAAGCAGTGACGTTTGAAGAAGTTGAGGACATCCTAAGCCAGGGACTCAACGAGATGTCCCATTACTACGAAACCAACCATCTCAAACCTAACCCATTAAAGACACAAGTCTGCTGTTTCCACCTTAGAAACAGGGAAGCTAACAGAAAGCTTCGTGTCACGTGGGAAGGTAGAGTACTGGAACATAGCGACCATCCAAAATACCTCGGAGTCACTCTAGATCGCACCCTCACCTTCAGGCGTCATTGCAGCAACAACAAACAGAAAGTTGCAACAAGGAACAACCTCATCCGCGCAAACTGACCAACACTCACTGGGGAGCCCAACCAACCCTTCTTCGTACCTCAGCTTTAGCACTTTGTTTCTCAGCGGGAGAATATGCGGCACCAGTGTGGGGTCGATCAGCCCACTGTAATCAAGTGGATACTGCCCTGAATGATGCATGCAGAGTCGTCACAGGCTACCTCAAACCAACACCCATTTCTAAACTATACCCCTTGGCTGGTATCGCACCACTAAACATAAGACGCAAAGTCATATGCGGTGAAGAAATGCGTAAGGCCATCAACCAACCGTCCCACTGCTTGTATAATCAGATACCTCCAACACCAAGATTGAATGCTCGAAGCAGCTTTCTGAAATCCACACAACCTCTCATATCCGGCCCTGAAAATGAGAGACTCCAACTCTGGCAACAAATCGCACCAGAGGATTTCATTACTCCAAAGGAAGGCCTCCCAACTGGCAAGAGCCTTGACTGGCCGACCTGGAAATCCCTACACAGATTAAGAACCAGAGTTGGTAGAACAAAGGACAACCTCGAGCGGTGGGGAATGCTTCGGCAGGGAGAGACACTATTGTGTGACTGTGGAGACTTACAGACCACCTCACACCTAAGATGCTGCTCCATGTGCCCAACAAGTTGCACATCTCAGGACCTAATGCTGGGCAACACACGAGCTATCGATGTTGCCAGATATTGGAAAAAAATAATTTGACGTCGCTGACACGAAGAAGAAGAAGAAGAAGAAGAAGAAGAAGAGTATTTTAACGTTACAAATATGCTTAAAAAAATATTTTCAGGAGCCATTATCGACACTATTTTTCATATCAACTCTGCATACCGTAACTTTGCCAAGTTCAGCCAACAGTTCGCACAAACTAAATATATTTCAATCCTTCTGAAAATGTCACTTTTACAAAAATTTTGTCTTATGTGACCCCTTTTTCCCATATATACGCTACTGAAGCCATCTAATTAAAACCCTTCGGTACCCTTTCACTCGCCGGCTTAATGGCTATATCCTTTCGACGCTCTCAGTGGATTACAAGTAACTAGCTTTTTCTCTTCGTTTTGCCCTTAATGTTACACATAATACGTCTCAGTCGCAATATATCCCACTGTGCCGTATAAGATGATAAGATGACACGGGATAATGGAGATTTTTTCCGCGCGTGAAATTTATCGGAGACGTGATTCTTTAGATTGCATCATTTGTCAGGAAAATTAGTTTTTTCTTTCACCACTCGCTCTTGCTTGCCTCGAAACGCACGAAATGAAAACATGGCAATTTCAAACCCCTCCCATATATTTCTTTCAGTGTCTCACATACACGTATAATGATAATAAAGTAAGCTTTCAGCACGCTTGAAAGATAAACCACTTCCAATGTAATTACAAGAAGTAAGCAATAACACTTTTCTAGTTATAAATACACATACAGACGTATATCGTATGCCATTTTATATATCTCCTTTATCAATTTATATAATAATAATATTAGTATAAGAATAAACAGTTCGAACCTTGTCTTATCTAATCATTTCTCAATCGTCAAAATGAATCATGTTTTCTTCCTCTTTTTTCTTTATCAGTTCTCAAGTATTTTCTTTTAATCTAAGAGTTTTTGAATTTATGATTTGTAATAAAGTGACGAATACGAGTATTTTTAACGTGATAAGTTAATATTGTATTATAAAATAAAATCGTTTTAGTGCAATTAACAGTACTTTCGTAATATACTTAAACGTGTCATAAATAATAAAACAGATATTCGAGATAAATTCGCATTACGACACATTTCCAAATCGAATTATAACTAAGATGGGAGCTTCTCTTGGATAAGAACAAGCGAAAAAGGTCCACGGGGAGCGAAGGGTTGTATCATATTCGTCGGGGTATGAAGGCACTCCCTCCCGCATTAAGTACACTGTAAAGGTGTCATACAAGGGGCGCTCGAGGCGCTGTGCAGCTATCTACGGTGTAGCAGCGTAGACGCTAAAAGAGTTTCATTTATTCCTGTTTGTTTCGTAGAGGCAGCATCGTAGTTCCGTAGGCCCCTCTATGGTGAGTTGAATTCAAATCACGTTTGTGCATAGAAATTTTTCGCAATAAACTTAATAATACAAAATTTTAAATTTTGTTTGCTTCGTTATCGTGCGGGATGCTGTGATTGTTTTATTATATTTACGAATATTGGTGTGATTTTTTTATGCATTCAATTTCAGGAATTTTTGAGGAAAGAGGTTTTTCTATCTGACAATATAAGTAACAATTACATATATTATACTGTACATTAATATATCATTAAACATTTATAAATTATATATTATACAACATTTCTAAAGATATGTCACCTTTTTAACATCATCTTATTTGTAGTTTTTTTTTTTAGTTTAAATCTCCATTGACCAATAATAATAACCAATAGTAAACGCGATTCTTGACCAATCGCTGATATTTTAAGAACATTGAGTCATCGGTTGTTGTCCACCACGCGTCGTTGGTTGTATTGAGTTGCCTCTCAAGACAGAATAATTCAACCCTGGCGATCGTTGGCTGATCATCCGATACAAATGTAGCTATTTTATGAACTCTGGACCCTGACATTGTGTCCAGTTGACCTTTGGATGTAGATATGGCTTTAAATTAGACAACAGTTGTAGCATTCAGTATTTTTTTCCATCAATTAAAGTGGTTTACTGCCACAGTTATGAAGTAGGTTTTGAAAGAGCAGCAAAAATACTTTTTTTTTGTTTTCCAATACAAACACGCAAAAGTTCTCTTTTTAATTTTCAAAATTTTAATTATAAAATATTTAATTTGCAAACAATGTTAAATATTTTATATTAGTAACTTAACATTCTCACAATCAGTTCATTTTAATACTATTAATTAGACTTTCATCATATCAGCATCTTAACTACTGAACACTTGCTTCCTCTATTACAGTTCTCCCTCTAACTACTCACCCTCACAACACAGAGCCTTGCGTGCTCGTACTTGTGTACTTGTGAGTGATATTCTAGAGAGCTTTCAATGCATTACTGGAAAGCTCACAACGCATCTTCATTACGTGTTCGTTAACAAGAGAACTTGTAATGATATGGCTGAAAACAAGATTTATGCATCGAATTCTGCTATACTATGTTGAAATCTATTCTTATATTAATTTTGTGTAAAAATTAGTACTTAAAATAATATTTAAAATAATCCTCATATAGATTTTTTTACACTCTTTCTTGATTATTGGGCAAAAAATATGTCCACAGTTCTCATATTAACGTTAAGTATTAAATTATTTGAATAACAACTATTTGAAATTAAAATTGTTTACTCGCATATGTGAATCAATTGTTTTCAGCACGTTATTAGCGAAATGGTGAATATAGGAAATACAACACAGTCAGTATCATTATTGTCTCAGTGATTTTGTTGGCTTAGGTAACTTCTAAAAGATAGAATCCGAAACGAGGAAATACGCAGAAGAACTCAAGTAGTGGATGCTACCCAACGAATAGGCACACTCAAGTGGCAATGGGCAGGTCATATCTGTCGAATAGACGACGGTCGATGGGGAAGAAAAGTATTGGAATAGCGCCCAAGAACTGGCAAACGAAGCATTGGCCGACCCCCTACAAGATGGACTGACGATATAAGAAGAATAGCGGGAGTGACCTGGATGCGGAAGGCGGAGGATCGAAGAGGATGGAGACTCATGCGGGAGGCCTACGTTCAACAGTGGACGGACACAGGCTGATGATGAAGATGATGATGAAGGTAACTTCTTACAATAAACATAAAACGTAAAACGGAAAAATTCAGTTCAAAACAGAATCCTGACATTTATATTTGAATACTCGTACTAAACATTCATATTACAATATTAACATTATAATGATTTTAAATCTAACTATAGGAAATTAACATATCGCACAGTTTAATGACTCTAATCGTATGTTATGTATACAAATATAGATTTTTTTAGTAGTCATTGCTACTCATGTTGGTACTTGTAATTACCAAATATAAAAAAAACAACAAAATTCGTACATTAGATATTTCTTTAGTATTATTTTCATGGTCAAATATTTATTTTTCAAAAGTTATTTTTCATCAAGTTAGTGAAAAAAAACGAAAAGGTTTAAAAAGCTACGTTTAAAAATAATTCGACCATTTGAACCGTAAATTTATCGATTTGCCATTTTCCAAATTTTATCCTTTAACCCGCACGTGTTATAAAAATATTTTATTCAAATGTAAATATCTACATACGCCGAACCACTGGCATTAGCCCTTAGAAAGGCTGCGGGGGCGTGTTACGAGTATCATATCCTCTACGAAAGCTCCATACGTCAGTTATATTGTAATTTGAAAGCGAGCTTTTTTTAACACCTTTTTCTATACAACCGACACCCTCTCATGCTGAAGGGCCTAAATTTCTCACACACACAAAAGGCACTGATAAGTTTCTCCACGTTTTTCCTACGTTCAAAACGTTAATTTTTATTATACGTTCTAAAATGTCAATTCTTAATGAAACTGCATAATTAAAATATATTAATCATTTTGACATACTCGTACAATAAAAAATACAAAATATTAAGTTCTATTTCATATATTTTTCAAAAGACTTTGATTTGATGTTGGTTTCAAAAATTAAAATTAGAAAGTACAATTTTTTCAATATCCATTCCATATGTGGAATATATGGTCACCACAGATTGCCGCTACTTACTTCAGTCAACTGCAACTGTCCATTTATTCTTTTAGGACATATATGTACCTTAAAGACCACTTGGGAACATATATGGTCCCCAACAACATCAGCAGAAGTCCGAGTACTTGTAAAAAGGGTTGCTATAGTATCCGACGGATAATTTCGGGTAATTTTTTAATCGTTTTTTAAGTAAATCAACTGATTAGCCCGATATATCCTAAATCAGGATTATTTTATCTCAAGGGACAACTCAGCCCAAGAAGTTTTAATCATGCAATTAATCTTAGATTTTTGTGACTTAACACGGGATAAAGCAGCTATTTGTTATACTTACATGAAAACGATTTGTGGCAAAAAATACTTTTATCATTATATCATAAGCGGGATAAGATGAGTTAGATAATCATATGATTCACGGTATAAGGGACACTCCCTGTCTACTCGTCAAATGGGTGTGTCTGGATATAAACGTTATCATAACTTTAATTACGTACATGATAGCCAGTTGTTACTCGTTATAATAATACAATCACCTGTATGTATAAGTATGGTAAAAAAATATTCCACAATTTAACCACAAAATAATTTCAACAATTTTGGCATAGAATAATTTTAAGTAAATACGTAATTTTTTGTCATCATTTTGATCAGAGAAAAAAAATTGGTGTACATGATATTAAATCGTTGCTATATCCACAACTGACCAAATATCCTTTTGAAATCTATATAAATATTTATTTTTTATGTAAACGCATGCAGGAGACAGCCGGTCAAGACCAGTGCACTCTATGACGCTCAGCCAGTGAGGCTGGACGCTGCATGCGGGAAACGTGTGTTGTGTTCGTATTTGTGTGTGGGTTGGGGAGATTGCAAGTGTATATTTATCTGTTTCTTGAAGAGATCCAGTTTGTAGGAAGGAGGAAGACACACAAGAACACATACGCTGGAAGAGCATTCCATAGCTTACCGGTGGCATTAAGGAAGGAGCTGTGGAAACTGCCAGTTCTTGATCGACATATATGCTTGAAGAATGAGATTTCTATAGTATTGTATTTGTATCTGTTGTTAAATATGTCGATAAATCTTTATCAGCTTACTAACAAAAAATGTGTGTTTACTGTTTCAAAAAATATTTGTCTTATTCTTCGAAAAATTGCGTGACTTTTTTATGTATTTGTCATAAATAAACATGCTTTAGTGCTGCTTCACACAGCTACAAGCAACAAGACTACAGAGGCCGCTGTTTTACGATTGCTGTGCGTAACTTTTGAGTCACATTAAACGGCCCATTTCGCAAAACGCATTAATATGATTTTAATGGACTAACATCAAATTCTCGAAAGCCGAAGACTTTTCCGTGCCCATATTTCATTCGATTTTTTATTCATGACAGCTATATTTATCAGAAGTCATAAAAAGAGTCAGCTCTAATTTGCATACTACGACTATATTTTTACCGAGTTTATATCCTTTTTTACGATCACTAAAAAAGCTGTGGGTCTCGCTATACATAATACCAGAGAGAAAGAGAGAGTATATCTTTTACGTTCGGGGATACGCACTATACCAGGGTAGTTCAACATTTTGAATGTGTTGTGCTACACAGCAAAGTATTTTCTAAAAAATAACAATTATTCTACTTTAGTGCTGTATTTCAATAAGGTCTATAAGATTAACCTAATCGTACAACCTTATTCTGAGCTATAGATTCTCAGTCATTGGACTAGCAATCCATAAATAAAAGAGGATACATTAATTTAAAACTAAATTGTAGCTAATTATCACTTAGCTGTACCTTTCTTCGCCTCGTATGACAGGCCGTGTGTCAGCAGGTGTTCACTTTGGATCCACATTTTTTGTAATCTACAATGTCACTTGAGTATCTAAGATACATTGTTATTACATTATTACATTATATAACGAGTATATGTGTGTATGATTTCTTTCAAAATAAATGTTTAGCATAGCGTTTCTCCGGATCTTTCATGGATCTGCTTCTCTAACTGATGAAAAATTAGAAAAATGACTTGATGAATTAATATTTTGTTGACAACGAGAAAAATTCGTTGACATCAGCGAGACTAGATCAAATACATATTGTAGATAGATATAAGAAACATAAGTCTTACCTTCATAATAGGGATTTATCATTACGAGACATTTATTGCATCAGCATAATAATGGCTAAGGCCATTTGTAAACATAGGATGATTCTTCGTAAATTGGAGTAAAAAGTTCTAAACTGTAAGAAGAGGATATTTTTATTTAAAAATAACATACCGTTAAAAATAAATACTTCATAAACCATATTGGCTTATTATTATTTATTTGTGGGATAAACCTTAGTTACCCCTGCCCTATACGTTATTTTGTTTTACTACGACCCGCCTCTCTGTTTATTTGGGCCACTAAATAATAAACCAGTTAGCGTAAAACTTAATTAATATACATGCTTAATTGCCGTAGTTTGCTTTGTCGTTTGATGGATTAAACTAGTTACATATTGTAATTTTTGGATTCGAAAAATGATGGGCGTATTATGTAGTGTCGTTAAACGGTAGAAAATTAAACATTCACAAAACCACGGATTGATATATTTTGTAATAGTATTACAAACAATTTTTTTTAATTTTTTTTTGCATTTTCTATAATTTCAATCAATATCGAGGGCTCTGTGCTGTCGCCCACTCTTTTCCTTCTGCATGTGAATGATTTGCTTCAATGCACAAACATTCACTGTTATGCCGACGACAGCACTGTCCATGAGAGTATAATCTTCCAAAAACCTCCGAAACATTCGGAACTATCTGCTGCTAGGGAATCTCTGGTGGAGAAGATGAACATGTCTCTTGAAAGGGTTTCACGATGGGGCGACCTCAACCTCGTCAGTTTCAACATTTCAAAAACCCAATCATGTACTTTCTCCACCAAGAAGACTGGTATGGATCCTGTATCTTTCAACGGTTGTTCTATTCCGAAAGCAAGCTCCATCAACATGCTTGGATTATCAATATCGAATAATGTCAAATATTACGAGTCAATTAAGTGTAAAGCCGGTCTCGCTTCCAAAAAACTAGGTGTATTATATAGATCACGTCGGTATTTCAACGATAAACAACTTCTTCTTCTACATAAAGGACAAATCCGACCTATCCTTGAATACGGCAGTCACCTTTGGATTGGAGCCCCAAAATACCTTCTAAACTTAATTCACTCAGTTCAAAGAAGAGCAATTCGTTTGATAAACAATGACACCCTTACGTCTAATCTACAATCAATGGAACACAGACGTAAGGTTGGTTCGCTTAGTCTTTTCTACCGTTATTACCACGGTCGCTGCTCTTCGGAACTTAAAGAACTAATTCCTCCTGCACCCACTCACAACCGACAAACTCGTCTTACACTTGCCGAACATCCATACACGGTTAATTATGTCGACCAAGAACTGGCAGCTTCCAAAGTTCCTTCCTTAATGCCACCGGTAAGCTATGGAATGCTCTTCCAGCGTCTGTGTTTCCTCCTTCCTACAATCTGGATCTCTTCAAAAAACAGATAAATATACACTTGCAATCTCCCCAACCCACACACAAACACGAACACAACACACGTTTCCCGCATGCAGCGTCCAGCCTCCCCGGCTGAGCGTCATAGAGTGCACTGATCTTGACCGGTTGTGCTCTCCTGCATGCGTTTACATAAAAAAAAACAAAAAAATCTCATTTATATTAAAGTCACCACCAATATACTCGTATCTTGTATTATAATTTGAAATTGAACACTAAGCCACTTCACAAATATTAATATTGGGATAACCAAATTGAATGCATTTAAAGTGGGTAGTAAACATATTTTTCTTAAATATTATTAAAATCCTACCTATGATATAAATGCTAATTTCAAATTATATTTTTTTACATTATAACAATAGATAACTCTATTTTTTAAGTGGTCATCCTATGTCACAGAAATATTTACAACTTCAAAAACAAAAAAAATATTCTTAAGATTGTGTAACACAGCGTTTTGTAAACCATACATAAAAAAGTTAATAGAAATATATAAATAATGTATGTAATTAATTAACATCCTTTGTTCTCAACAGTCGGTATCTTTATTCATGAGACCTTTTGACCCTTAGTTACACCGATGATGATCCCGTAACTTTTATGTATCGTAATTAACGCCAAGTACGCCTGGCTATAAAATTTGAGTGTCCTGAAAGCTCACCGAAGCCTTGTTTCCTCTGAACCACTGAAACCATCATCCTGAAGCTGAACACAAAGCACGCCTTCAGGAGTTGGTCTATGGCTACCTCTGTGTCTCGACTCGAAAGCTATTTCGTTGGCAAAGCACTAGATTGTATGCTAAATAGGGGCGTAGTCAATACTTCATTGATTCGATCCTAGGAAACCGTTACTTGTCTAACGGGGCAGCAGACAGGGACGCTTCATCATCAAGTACGTGAATGCAGAATTAAAAACAGAAAAATAATTATCTCAAAAAAGTAATCGTAACTTTCTTTACAAATTTATTTTGCATGATGCATAATAAATAATTGATTTTAGTTTTGATTTTATTTCAAACATGTACAAATTCTTATCAATAACACTTAAAAAAAAGTGAAAAATCCGTCTCAGAAAGTGATTAATTATTAACCGTTTATGTTTGATTAAAATCTTTTTATTCGACTAGTAAATAAATCATACATAATGTGTCTATTCTAATTATATTGTGCAATACAACGCTTTTTTAGAAAAGTCTTAACGAAAACTGTATAAATTTTGAAGAAAAATAGATGATCGGTGTAAATGACGAGTTTTTGATTGATATTATTGTTAATATCTTATTTTAAATGCAGCATACTGAGATAGGTATAATCTCAATTTCAAATACTCTTACTAAGACGGGTAAGATATGTTTATTTATTATTTGTAAATTATTCGAGAGTCTCATATTCTTAATAAATATTCTATTATCGCGTATATTACATGTTGCTTGGGTAATTATTTTGTTCAATAATAATGATAATAAATATTGCTTTTGAGCCATATAAATGAAACAAGAGGGCAGAATGTTGTTCAAGAATTCACTAAGCAAACAAATATATTGTAAAAATAAACAGTTATAATAACGTTTTCAATTAAATATTACATTATGTGAATGAAAGAGAAAATTATTCCAAAGCATACACATAATAATGAACTGAGTAAATAATTAAAAAAGGTAACGTATTTGGAAAGTATTTTAGAAGGATCAAAGTTAAATTATATTATAATGGTTTATTTAGGTATGAAATCACTGTCAGTCAATGAAAAGACAAGTGTTTCCAGGTATGCTGTGGAAAGTGGGCAAGTTTGAGGCAGCCAGTTTCAGCCAGTTTCAGCAAGTAGCGAATAGAGACCGTCACTGGAACGCAGCGCTCTAATTAAACCACACAACAAAGGAGAGCTTTTGCATATGCAAGTGAAAGCTCACGATGATAAACATCCAATTTGAGACTTTGAAGTATTTTTTCATGGAGCTTTTTTTCAATGTTATTTTTCAATCTACATGAAACAACAAAAATATAACATGTGGCATAGCGATATAAATAAAATTCACAAATATATATATTTGAGATGGATTATCTTTATATTCTTAGTTTTTCAATTTATTTTGTATTGTGTAATATTTATTTTATTTACTATCTTAATTCTAAATTATTATCAACATTTAACACCGTTTATGGTTGACACTAATATCAAAGTAAAATTAATATAGTTGACATAATTTTTGTCCCTATCCCAGTCACCTATGTCTCTCAAAGTCTCTCTGAGTACATTACACGTATCGTTCCCGTAAGTCTTTCAGATAAGTCACAAACCAAAACATCTCACCACTTATATTCTAAACATAAAAATATTCTCAAAATCCATTACGCGGCAGCATTGGGTGCTTATGAGAACCCAAGTTTCGCAGGTGAATTCAAATAATTTTAATCAATTATAGAAACACATTTTGTATTGAGAATATTTCAAATACAAAAGGGGGAAATGTCTATTCCATACAAATTTAATGTGTTTTCAACCTCCGTTTAATATTCGTATATAATTCTGCTGATAAATATTTAATTTCCGCAAAAAATACCTAATTATACTTTTACTGATGATGATTAATTTCATGTAATACGTTACGATATTTTTTAGCAAATTTCTTCGGCAGAACCTAATAAATTGCTTAAAGTAAAGTGTAGTTATTTTTAAATTTATTTTTCTGAATCTTTATGAAAAAAGAAGCAACTTTTATTAATTTTATTGTGACATTCTTTAATAAACAATCTCATATTATTTTTTTTTGTTTTCAAAATAGATCTAATTTTTTAAATTGTGTTTTTTTCTCATATATAGATAATCTTTTTTTGTGAAAATAAAAATAAAATCTAGAGAATAAAAATTTCAACTTCTCATTCTCTTTGTAAACTTTCCAAATAAAAATCTTTATATTTATTTCTGCGCATATTGAAAATTTTACTAAGAAACTGCTAAATGCACAAGGTGCATAACAATTTATTTCTGAAGTTGTATACTGAACTTTAACATTATCGACTAAAAGTTTTTTTTTTCAAATTTAATGCAATCTTTATTTCTTATATCTCGAACTAAACAAATTTATGAAATTTTGCACTTAACTGTTTTTTGTTAATATTAGGATTACTAAAAACCTTTGTTACCTATCTTAATTCATATTTTGAAAAACAAAAACAAATAAAGGGTCCGCCATCTAACGTTTTTTTTTTCAACTAGTGCTTATTTCGTGAATGGTAACACTTAGCTCATGTCTGATTTGACAGATAATTAGTTTTATCCTTCCGTTGAACGAATATGGTTGTGTATACGCTTGAACAATGCTGAGAAGTATTGCGAGATTACTTTGAAAATCAGGCCATTTTTCTTCAAAAATGAGCAAGGAGTGGCCGTTACAGTCAATGGCGATCGTTATCGGACCATTTTTGTTCATAAAAATTGAAGAGGAAGATATTGGCAACATTTTGTTTCAACAGGACGGCGCTACGCACCACAGAGCCGAAGCTACACTCGATGTTTTGCGCCCCATTTTCAAAAAAAAAAGTTATTTGGCGGACCCTATACTTTTTTAGAAGAATTTTCATATCATCAAATATTGAAATAAAAATGTTTTATTTCAATATTTTGATAAAGTTTGTAAAAAAGTATTTTTTTCATTGAAGTTGAAATTAACTTAGTTTTTCTATAAATTGAGCAATTACTTAATAAACATAGTTACATAAAATTTTATTATGCTGATTCGTTTAAGATAAGTACTCATTTTGCTACGTGAAATTTGTGTAACCATTGTTCGTTAATAAATACATATTAATTATGCATAGACACCTTTTAAGGAACATAAAACCCCATAATACTCGTGAAGGTAATACTAATTAAAAGCTTTTGCCCTTGTAGGCTTTGGGTAAGTCAGGGCTTTCACACCGCAGGTACATTCGTGGGACTTGAACCATTAATACGAGTACTTCAATACTATTAAATTACGTACTTAGTATAATATCGTAATGATTATTAATTGTGAAAACTATTCTTCATCCATATAATTTTAATTAAATAATTCTTCATCTTTCTAGAAACCGTAAAAAAATTTGAGGACATTGCTTACTAGATATTACCATATCCGCTCCATATTTGAAGCATAAGGGCACCGCAAATTTCCATTTCACAGTTCTGTAATCTCGGATTGTCTATGCTTTGTCCCAGAATACCTGCATCCCCGGAGGTCCAAATGGGAATATTGATGGTTCCCAAGAGTCTTCAAGACAAGTGCCCTTGAACTTGCATAGACTTGCATCAATGATCAGGGTTTTTACGGAGATCGGATGATCAGATCAATGCTCCTGAGGTATGGGCAATTTTTATTTTGTCCTTAAAAAGTGATTCCACCCTACCGAGGGCATGTAAAGAGCTTAGATTTAATTTACCTTATTGATAGTATTAAATTAATCTTACCTAGTATGTTTTTTTGTTAAAAAAATTATGACTAATTAACTTTCTAATAATTATAAATAGAAAAAATCTCATTTATAAGGAGAAACGGGAAGTGTTTTGTGCGAAGATAATCTTGCTATGAAACACAACTATTCAACAATTAGTCGCATTAAGTTGTTTTCAGTACTGAAAATTTTACACCGAGTCATATCGCAGGACAACGAAGCTTCCTTGAAGATGAATTCAGATTATAATCATCATTGTTATCATCAGCCTGTGTCCATCCACTGTTGAACTTAGGCCTCCCGCATGAGTCTCCATCCTCTTCGATCCTCCGCCTTACGTATCCAGGTCACTCCCGCTATTCTTCTTATATCGTCAGTCCATCTTGTAGGGGGTCGGCCAATGCTTCGTTTGCCAGTTCTTGGGCACCATTCCACTTGAGTGTGCCTATTCGTTGGGTAGCATCCACTACTTGAGTTCTTCTGCGTATTTCCTCGTTTCCGATTCTATCTTTTTAGCGACACTCCGAGCATGGATCTCTCCATAGCACGCTGGTTGACCTTTATTTTATGGGTAAGACTTACTGTCAGATGTTGTTATATCATAAAGCATTAAGCAGTGCAGATTATAATCAATTAGAACCATTTATATATAGATAAAGCGGATAAACCTAAATAATTATGCGTTCTTCTAGTTGTCTCATTACTCAGTAAAAATTCATATTTTCCAGTTTTTGGAACTTTACTGCCCGAAAAGACGCCGCAAAGGATATTCCAATAGTGTACTTAGTCTGCTCATTCAGTTGGGAACCAACTTTTTCCACTCTGACCTTCCAACTTTCCAGACAACATCAACTCCTGCAAGTTTTTTTTCTCATTGCAATAACTCTTACCAGCAATAAATACTCAGGTACGAGTATACCATGTTGTTAATACTGTATCATTACCAATTCATATTTTATTTATTTCTTGTCTCAAATTACAATTTATCTTTTATGTTATTATTATATATTATGTAATTTATGTTTTTATTTTTCAAAAATAAAAACAATCAAAACCATTCCATGTATCCAATTTTTCACATGATTCAATCAATTATTTATAAAATTTGAGAAAATTCAATGTTATTTATTTTTTAAACAATCTTTTACTTAAAGGTTTTTTTTAAATTAATAAAGTTTAAGGACACACAAACCTTGCATCAATTCGATTCTTCCACGAACGTTGTTACCTACTCTTTCCTGATAATACATTTATATTTATGTACAGATAAATGGACCAACATTGATCATTAGTTAGCTTTACTCATAATTGGGCATGGCACTTGTATCGATAGATTAAACTCATTTAATTTAATTACAAACCAAGCTTACCCAGTAGTGCCCCTTTTCAAATTATCATCAAAGCAAATAATCCTCGAGATTCAGACATAAAAGCTGTTTTGAACATATTTTTTATAATATATATTATAACTTATAATAAAGCGTTTTTGACATTAAATGTTTAATATGCTAGTTAATAATTGTGTGAATATTATATCAGGTTGAATGTTCGAGTATGAAAAGCTCACCGTGCTAACACCCACTTTGTCGATACAAGAACTCTAGCTACCGATATCAAGAAAGTTATATAACTCTGCTCAGGCACCTAGTGAATCCCGCCTGATCCCTATAATCCCGATACGATTATAAGGGAATGTATTAATTATACTAACCCTTATGGAAAATTTCCTTCACAGACGCTCGCATACGTCCGAACTATTTTCAGTCGAAGGTTTTCAGTTGAAGGTTTCCGGTTGGAAGTTTTCGGCCGCTTGTGATGGGAACCGACGCGTAAAATATTGAGTGGGAACTCATTAAGCATTAAAATGGACAAGGAAAGGTAAATACAGAGCGTTGACTAATGAAAGGGCACACCTGTGATTAGCACGCTATAATTTTGATAGTATTTTTGGAGTCGAATAACATTTTTTTAACAAATTAAATAAATGCAAAACGTTGTGATACTTTTGAATACAACTTAAATATCTTTCTTTATTACCAAATTGTTTATTTGCTTACTAACTTTTAAAGGCACCTTACAACAGTAATAAATTTTACGTATGAAAGGTTAAATTTCATAAGATTTAAAAAAATATTTTTCAAAAACACAATTCAAAATAATAAACAATTATTTTACATTATTCAAGTAAGAATTTTTCTTTCATATTTATCCTCACTTGAAACTAATACTTTATAATTTACGGAAACTTTCTAATAAACTACAGGACGAGTGTATGATGTGAGGGTAATTTTAAATTAATTTGAAAATTAGCTTCCCATTTTTCTGACACTGAGTATGCAATAAGTCGTTTCAATTATTGATTAAAATTAACAATAAATTTAATATTCCTTAGATTTTTATTTTTGTATAATATTTAACATACATATAATGTGCAAATGTAGTATTTTAAAAGTACTTGTCATGTGAGATTTAAATATTGCTAACATTACATTAATATAACTATACGAAAAAACCCTCATCAAAGTATATAATAGTCCACTTATTGCTTATACTTTTCACAAACTTATTATGTATGTTAATATTACACAACGTTTTCATAACGTATCATTCTATTTATGTTGAAAAAGTTATATAAATTTGTTTGAATTTTTATGTGTATTGATAATGTTAAAATTAATGTAGATAAAGTGATTTTATGGCAGATATTTATGCTACGCTATTTTGAAATTAACCCAGCTAAATTCAATGAAATGACCGACATAATATCAATTATTCGTGAGCGAACTGTTTATTTCATACATAGCGATTTTCCGGTGCAAAATGAATAGTCTTTGCCTCGCCCGCTTCTCTCGTCGCCAGCTAAGGGGCGTCAGCTTTTCCTCTTAAAACTTGCCCGGAAATCCTCTCCGGTTCGAGGATGAAACGGAATACGAACAAGACCTCGAAATTAATTCGCAGGAACCCTTTGCTTGTACCATTGGTGACTTTGGAGTCGCCTCTTCCTTCAGCTTCTCTATACAGACCAACTTCTCGGAAGGCTTTCAAAGCATTCAAAGATTCATATTGTGCGGAGGTAATACTTTTTGCCGGCCAATTATTCCGTTCCTTTGCAGTACAACGTTAGTTAGCTTTACAATTTAATATGAACGTATTTAGTATATTCATTTATATTTTACAATAATCATAAAAAAATATTTAAAAAAATACTTTTTATGATGGTAATAATGACAAATATAGAAACGCAATTAGGATTAATAAATATTTGATGTATTTTAAAATACAAACTGACAGATAGAAAATAATCAGTGGTATAATTTTTCATTAATTTTTTAATTTTTATTAGAATATTATTTTATTATTTCAATATTCTAATCTACTTTTATAGATCATTGACTATATTACAATATTATCATTACTTAAATATACATACACTATACATAAAATTCTTTTTTCAACGCGTCAATCCAAGCACAAAAATAACGCCAGAAGCGGGATGCGAACCGCGGACCTTGGAATCCAAATATGCCCAGGTATTCATACCGCTCGGCGAATCACGCCATTACTGTGCCCAGACTGACTGCGGTGAAACTAGTATTTATAGCATTGTTAGCATCGTACGACAGATGTCGCCATAGTATATATTCAAAGTATGTATATTTTTATTATTATTCTATCAGTCTTCATTTATTCACAACACTGCCGGAAAGTAATAATATTAAGCTTGTGAATAAATGAAGACTGATAGAATAATAATAAAAATATACATACTTTGAATATATACTATGGCGACATCTGTCGTACGATGCTAACAATGCTATAAATACTAGTTTCACCGCAGTCAGTCTGGGCACAGTAATGGCGTGATTCGCCGAGCGGTATGAATACCTGGGCATATTTGGATTCCAAGGTCCGCGGTTCGCATCCCGCTTCTGCCGTTATTTTGTGCTTGGATTGACGCGTTGAAAAAGAATTTTATGTATAGTGTATGTATATATAAGTAATGATAATATTGTAATATAGTCAATGATCTATAAAAGTAGATTAGAATATTGAAATAATAAAATAATATTCTAATAAAAATTAAAAAATTAATTAATAATGTCTCCTTGAGACAATATCAAGAAGGTAAAATTATCCATCAGTAACACAGGTAAATGATTGGTTATAAAGTCCGAGTCGGAACTATAAGTAGTCGTTTCACATCCATTCAGTCTATAGTTTGGTTCGAGACCCGAGTGGTACTTACTAAAATAAATAGACTGCCGGAAAGTAATAATATTAAGCTTGTGAATAAATGAAGACTGATAGAATAATAATAAAAATATACATACTTTGAATATATACTATGGCGACATCTGTCGTACGATGCTAACAATGCTATAAATACTAGTTTCACCGCAGTCAGTCTAAGCACAGTAATGGCGTGATTCGCCGAGCGGTATGAATACCTGGGCATATTTGGATTCCAAGGTCCGCGGTTCGCATCCCGCTTCTGCCGTTATTTTTGTGCTTGGATTGACGCGTTGAAAAAAGAATTTTATGTATAGTGTATGTATATTTAAGTAATGAAGTATAATTTTTCGTTGTTTGATTTGCTATTTCATGAGTAAAATATTATTTTCCACATACTCATTGCAACTTCGAACAACGTTGATAATAAATACCTACTGCTTTTTTTTAACATTGATAATATTTTGGGATACAAGTTGCTGTGTTCGATTTATTAAACCTAGTTCAACTTCAAATAACTAATTTTGAATAAGAAAAAAGACCATTCTCAAAGAAATTGAGTTCATAAATAGGTATTTTATACTATTCTAGTCGTCATGAAAAGTGTGTTTCTAACTGTAAAATAGTAAATATTGTAATCTAGAATGTAATGTAGGAATTATATGTATAATTTACAATGAAGCATAAGTTGTATAAACCTTAATACACTATAATTGAGTGCTATCATATACAGGCATAATTTTTATCTTACGATCTACCTACAATATCAATATTAAAGATGTTATTAATTACGAATAATTAAGAATAACTACTATAAATATAAATGACATACGATTTCAATGATTGGTCATTAAAAAAATCTGAATAAATACGACTCAGACATGGTTGAATGCTTAATTTAATTATTAATCTTGATCTTGGTCGTTTGCGAGGGCTCAAGATCGTTGAGAAACATCAAAAGTTACTTTGAGAAACTACTGATATCTTATGCTGGCGGTGTTGACCTCGTTGAACCAACTTCTGTCGGGTCCCGAAGATGCAACTTGCCGCCGCAAAACCCCTGTAATTATCGCGGTGGGCGGCGCCCTGCGGTGGGCGGGAGTCTGAGGACTGAAGGTTTGGGGCCCAAGAGGTCCGAGGCCCGGGTGGGGCAGCTGCCCTAAATCAAGCAAACGCCCAGTAACTACGTCCGCCATTGCTGACTATCCAGTTGTGTAGTGCTATGCTGTGTTTTGTTGTGTTAGCTTTTGTTTTATTGTTAGTATTGAAATTGTGATGAAAGCAGTTTCTCATAGAGGTATCTTATGTTTTCCCATATAAGAGTATTATGCTTCAATCTTCATAACAATAACTTAATAACATACCATTTACTTAATAAAAGACGATTTCACGTCGCTGCGATGGTTATCGAGTCACGTGGTGGTGGTATAAGGAGCAGATAAACAACACACAGACTTTTTCAGAAGCACATTGACATATATTTAATTACGAGACAAATACAAACTTCTAAAGACACTCGTCGCGGTCGGGGGACAACTACTGGCTACTAAGCGCTTGAAGTGGGCGACAGTGGCGATCTACAGAATTAATGGCGCACCAATGACAGACAGCCACGTACAATACTAATGACACACCCGTGACCAGACTTGTCAAAAAACCAAATGGCGACACATACATGTCCGACGAGCGAACAAAAAGAGAGATGAAAGATTTTATATCGAGACTTTCGGCGCCAGCCTGCAAGGGCTATATCGAGCCGATATCTTTACAAACTGAAAAAAACATTTATACCTTTGTACCAATAAAAAAAACATATTTAATGAGTAGACTCTTTCAGTTTCACACGCAAATATCACCATTGAACAGACTAATAATCAGAAAAAAAAAAGACAAAATAAAACCTACTAAGATTACTGCAATGAGAAAAATCATTGTTTTGTGACTATGGAGACCATCAGACAGCATTACATCTAATATCTTGCACCATTTTCCAGACTAGCTGCTCCTCTCAGGATATCGCGTTGTAAAAAAGATTGGAAAGATGGGGAACAGCTTTTGATGTTGCTAAATATATTCTACTTTGTAGACACGAAAAAAATAGTAAGCATATTCAGGACGTTACTTAAAAAAACGAATTTATGAGTATACATTCCAATTGTGTATTTGCAAAAAATCTACTTTCTAATATTCGTCTTTGTAAGATTGTAACATTTTCTCAATAAATTATCCAAAGTATTACAAAGAGTGGCTCTTTTAAGGTTTCTTAGGTGTTATGACACAATGCTAATGCACAAAAAGTACTTTCTTTATATTGTCCAGTATTTCTTCCTTGAAGTGCTCAGCAGAACTTAAGCACAAATTATGGCCAAAAATGTACCGCCAAACTTTTGATTACAATTCTGTACTGAGAACTAACTCTCCTCTCAGTGGCGTTTCTAAAAAAAATATATTCGAATCTTTCCTTCTTACTTTTAACATAATTTATTTGTTTAACATAATCGTCCTTGTCATCTTCATCGTTATAAATATTATCCAGTCAATTTGAATATTCAAAATATAAATATTCGTATTTATAAATATTAATGTAGCTTTAAATATGTTCAAACAATCTAATAAAATAATAAACCCATTTATAATGATAACGAGTATGTTAAAAAATTGGAGAATATTAGTGAAGGAATGCTGAGGAATTCCGATTGAAGAATAAATAACAAATATTTTTAGGAACGTGAAATTTTTTGATACAACCTTTTTGGTTCATTAAAATTAATAAAGGCATTTATTTCAACAGACGATCCAAATTTATTACATATAGGCATATAATTTCACTGATACATTTCAATAAACTGGTTACACTTACTATAAATTATGTTCTTTTTTGTATTTTACATATCTAATTTACTTACGGTTATATCTATTAATTCATGAAAAATGTTTTCCAAAATATGTTTTTTTGTACTCTGATTTTAAAAATATATTGATTTTGTTTATTTTATTTTTATTCACTAAAATAATAATACTGATTCAAATATTAAATACAATAAATGTAAGTAGTACGATGCAATGTGCTGTATGGAGTAGAGAATGTAAAGGAGCGGTAATTAGTGAGTTTGGTTATGCCACTGGCAATAGGTACCTCGTACCGACTGAGGCTTCAAAGCTCGCTCCCTTGCTCCCATATCTCACGCGCCATAAATTCTTCGTCAGTCCCCGCTGTTACGAGTTATCTCGGAGGCACTAATAAGCAGCGTTCGCTGAAATAACTGGCTGTCATTAACTGCGGCGATGCTGGCAGCTGATACTGGCGACCTTGGAGATAGGTGATGTAGGGGAACTTGTGTCTGCATTGGGCGATGGCTTAAATCATGTTGCGAATGATAAATATCACAACGTACTCGTAAAACATTAAATGAGAACTTTTTTCTTCTTCATCGTTTAAGTCAACGGTAATTGGCATTGTAAGGTTCTAAAAGCAATTTTTCGTGTTCTGTCGACTCTAGTCATCAGAAAAATATTAAACGATTTACAAACAATAATCTACAATCTTTTTTTTCACAGAGTATTCTTTGAATTATAATTAAATATATATATATATATATAAATATACAATTAGACTATAAATATTTCTCTAGTCAGAAACAACATATGTCACAAGGCAAGTCAACGGTTTGATAAGACATGAATCATATTATTTCAATATTAAAAATGCATACTTCAATTTGACTGTACATGAATATTTCTCAATATCATCAGATAAATCTGACATCACGATTAAAAACAAAAAACACATTTTTTTCAATGATTTCAACATTCACCTTGAGATCCATTATAAATAATAAATATTTATTTATTTACCTTGTTTTTACATTATAGATTGATACATGACACACCCCGTACCCATTTTCCTACATAAATGTGTACGAAAGTATCATGCAGCTTAGTTGTCTCTTGACAGGATGGATTGAGGAAGGCTACGAGTTTAATTTATAAGTATAAATTAAATAAATTTAATTTGCAATAATTAAGTTAATATTGTAAGTGATTTCTTAAAAAAAATACATTATTAATCAAAAGTTAAAATGAAATTAGTAAAATAACACATTTTTTTACTAAGAACTCTTATATGATTATATGTACGACGAATGTGAAAACAGGATAAACTTCACCAAATATCTGTAACGAATTATTCCATTGCATTACTTGCTCTATGTTTGGTGACACTCAGCATCTTCAGACCCTAAATGGTCCTTTCAGGAATGTCTCGTTCTGAAACACTGTGCAACACTGTGTGAGGCAATAATCGTTGATTAAAATAAATAATCACAGATCGTGAAATGTAATTTTCTTTGATTTTAATTAAATCTAAGAGTTGTACTACGCGAGAATAAATTAATATAACAACAGCATCCGCCTTTATGACAATTCATTAAAAAAGTAATAGTTATAGTTTGCAAATTAAATTATATAATGATAACAAGCTAGGTATATTTTCGTTAATGGAAATAAAAAAACTGATTTTAAATTCTTCTTTTCAAAACAAAATACCATGAGGAGCATATTTTATTACAAACATAATTTAAGCTAACGATGAATTACTAGTACCGAACCCTACAAACTGAACATTTTACAAAACTTATTTCTAAGAATAATTTATGTATAACATTCCATTTTTATATGGAGATGATTTAGTTTAAGGCAAGAGTCATGATTTTGATATATCTGTGATACATGTGATTTAAAAAAATCGTGGAAAATAACTATCAAAGTATTATCATTTGCAAAAATATTTACAATAAACAAAAATAATAATTTCATTCTATGCATTCAATCAGTTTATTAATGTGTAATGTTTATTTATTAATATATTTACTTAGTAAACAAGTGGTTAGCACAATAGTTCTTTGTTTTCATCGTAATAATATAAGGCCTTAATAATGTTCGCTTGCTTTATACAAATAAATAATTACCTACGTGGGTGAGTGAGGCAACTTTTAATAAGGCATTCAGCGCCGCAATAATACGTTCATCATCAAAGAGAACACATTTTGTGTCGATTTTCTTTGTTGTCCTCCACAGTCTACCTCGTCACTCCGACAAGGTGGCGCAGATGAGATATTCCCACAAAACATTCTACTCAGCGCTACAGGGATGGATTTCAAAACAGTATTTGTACATAAAGAGAACAAATTTTGTCAAATAATATCATATTTATTGTATGCATAATTTCAAAACAATTTTGTCTACATCTCCAAACAAAAAACATGCCAAAGACTAATTATAACTTGTGTCCGATTGAGCACATTACACCGATTCATTGATTTTAGATATTTTCTACATTGTTACATATTCCACATAACTTGGATCACACTGAACACTGTTTGACTTGGTAAGAGACTGCAGTTTCGCGATCTATGAAAGCAAAGTGTACAGTACGTTGCTGCACGTTGAAACTGATAATGCTTTTTATAGATCACGAAATTGCAGTCTTCCGTCAAGTGAAACAGTGCTCAGTGAGATCAATGTTAAAACAAGGTATGAATTCTTATCTATTAAATTTTTAAATGGATCTTAAAATGAATGCTAAAACTACATATATACATAACGATACTTATATATATATGTATCATCATTATCAGCCTGTATTCTTCCACTTTTGAACGTAAGCCTCACGCATGAGTTTCCATCCTCTTCGATCCTACGCCTTCCGCATCCATGGATGCGGAACGATACATTTATGAATCTCTACATACACCTTATAGAAAATGTTTCGTCTTCTCCAATTATATATTTTAGATCATTAATTCATCTTCTATCAAATGTGCAACAGACCACGTTTTATGTTCTGACAGAAATCATTTTCATATTTTAACAGAATATACAATAAGTATTTGTTTTAATGTGTTACACATGATGTCAATTATTTTTCAAATATGATCAATTTTTTTATGAAGATTGTCCAACCCTGGTTTATTCAATAACAACCTAGAGTATCCTCCTGATAAGAGAAATCTCTACCAAATATTTATTTTAATTAACCGAATCTTACTTCATATTTTATTTATTATTTGCGAGATAAGTTGACATTTATAAACATACAAAATAAATATGTTTGGGTTCCGTGTGCCTATTAATGATTATTTGCTTACATTTAGTTTGTTAGAAATGAAATATTTAGCCCAAGCAATATTAATCTTAATTTGAAAATTATTCTAATTCAATCAATTGTTTTAACCACGAGCACAAAACTGAGCAGATATTTAAATAACAAATTTCTAATTGAAGGTAATATCAATATCTACTAAATATTTAAATATGCCCATTGCTGATTTTAGAAGGTTTCCCGAATATAATATCTAAGACTAATGATGGAATGTTTTCATGAAAGAATATAAAATATACGTTTATCTCAACTTAGCTGTGAGTAATATAAAACTTCAGATGAAAGATAATACAAAAATATTTTACATGTATTTTCAGCAAAATTATATTAGATACTTATTTATTACCCAAAATAAAATTTATTACAATGTTTAATTCCTCTAATTAGAATTTAAATCATATTTACGAGTTTAATAAAATAAAGCTTTGATTTATTCAATTTATAAATATGTTTTTAAATTAAAATTTCTAAAAAATATCTATTAATAAATCTTGATATTGGAAAAAAATAAAAGATTACACAATAATATATTGGTATTGATATTGATCCTCTTTTCAAATAATATTAGTTTCGAATATAGTTTTGAGCTTTTGTAAAGGATCAACATTCTGTTACATTTAATCATTTTTATCTCGAGAATTTAAAACTATTACAAGTGTACCCTGAAGCCAAAATACTATCACGATTTCACATAACAAAAAATCTTAAAATGTTTTTTTTCTGTCAAATTGTTTTTTTACATAGTAAATTAAGTTCTTTTGTTTATGTGAATAAAAGATCTTTTAAATTATCAGATTTTCATTGCAAATTCTTGCAAATTTAGTTAAATAAAAACAATAATATTAATTAATAAATAGCATCGATATATTTCTGACGGGATAAATTATGATTTATCACGGGTTCTTGACCTATCACATGTCCCAAGACATATTTCCTTGTCTGTGTCTGCCATCAAATTTCCATTCTTCACTCTCATCCAGTTTTCTCATTCCGAATTTCTCCCCCAAGTTCATTTCTCATTTTTTAAACGAAAACATGTCTGCATACAAAAACAGATGCACATCATCCATAAATAATAGTGTCATAAAAATCAAAATTTCTCATTTTTTTCGTGATATTTCATTTTCAAAGATAATGCCTTCCACAGTAATTTTATTCAGTCTAACATATTTTTTCATAAAAAAATAAAACTTATTTGATCGGTATTGTTACAAAATTGGTTTAAAACCAACTAAAACAATAATATCGTCTCATAGAATGTAAAATATTTTAAACTTTTCTGAGATACATTATTGATGTATATAATTGATATAGTTGTTCGGCTTGTTGGTTAAGATCAAAGTGTAGCATCAAAGTGAAATAATTGTTCAAAATAACAATGAAAGATAATAAACTTGAGAAACATTTATTTATTTACCTTGTTTCTACATGAATCACGTTAGATATGGCCTCGTAGCCTTCAATCCATCACTGTCAAGAGACAATTGAGCTGCATATTACTTCGTAGGTGGTCGAATCCATTTATGTAGGTGTGTGGGTAGGGGTGTCTCTATCAGGGAAAGATAAGAGACAGCAGTCTCCTAGATAGAGGTTTAATAATATTTTATTATTTATTATAGATCTCAAAGTGAATGCTGAAAACATTGAAAAAATATGTTAAAGTTTATTTATAATATCTGCTGTATATTATCTAGGATACCTACTAAATACATCATTTTCAATAAAAATAATGAACTTAAAATACATAAGTTTATTTAAATATCCTACAACTGTTAATGAAATTTATTGTTAAACAGTCGACGAAAACTGGCAGATTTTTTTGCCGATCCCTGTATTTTATCCTGAAAATGCTTCTTCTTCGTAGTATCAATCCGGTGGATTGGTTTGCAGCAACAGAATCTTGCATCTCGATCTCCATTCCTCTCGGTCCTCCGCAACCCTTTTCAGCTCAGCATAAGCGCTACAATTCATGTCCTCGAATACTTGCTGTAAATACTCCCTGAAAATGCTAAAGAAGACAATTTTGCTTCATAATTTATATAGTCGTATCTACTACAATCTGATTGAAATCAGTGTACTTTAATGTAATAAATTACATGTTTAATATATTTATAAATGATTGAAGGTTAGTGTTGTGGTAATTCGACATCATACTTTATAACCTACTATAAGCTTTCAACAGCATAAATGTAGATTCATATAATAAATTATTTAAGCTAATTTCATTACTTTTCCACTAATTCTGAGATTTTCTCTAGGCTTCTCGGATGGGTTGGCAAACGACTTTCTGCTTACTGTGAATATGATAAACAAATAAACTTCGTCCGGATAGAATTGATACAGAACATTGCGCATTTCTCGTAGCGGCCAAGTGGAAAATTAAATTTAGGCAATATCTAGGTCCCCAGCCTCCCGAGTATCTTCAGCCTGAACATTATTTCAGGCTTTTGATATTTTATTTTTCAGCATTTTACAGGACCTACTAGCTGCGTCATTTTTTCTCGGCAAGACTGTAACTTAATTACGCATTAGAGAGAAACATATTTTCATGACATACTTGCGTAATATTAAAAAAAAAAATTGTTGGACAAGACACATTGCTTTGTTATGATACTTAAATTAAAGTACTTTAGTTAATATACTTTTTTGTACAAATAAAATATAATTAAATTCCTGTTGACGATCATTAAAACGCTCAAACATTAATTTAATATGGAAAAAAAAACTACACATCACTTTCACTTTACTTTCTTTTGACACTTATAATTGTGATTCAAATAAGTTTCAGTATTAAGAAAGCACAACGTTAATAATAATTTACTAATTAAGCATATTTATACTCGTATTTCAATAATAGACATAACATGTTATAACGATAAAAATAATAACTCTTATAGTCATACACAGTAGGGGCTTTGGACCCTGCGGCGCTCTAGGGTAATTTCTTTCTAGGGCCCTTTATTATCAATATTTAAAACTATATAAGAAAGACTCTTAGCCTTCGGTGCCCCTAGCTTATTCGATGCCCTGGAGCGCGGACCCACTTCGCCACCCCCTAAAACTAGCGCTGGACATACACTACTCATCTATTAAATATTTTAATGTTCGAATAAGATTACTTCAAAACAACGACTCAACTCTTGACATGGCTTATTCAAATAATACTATAAACTTATCAAACCTCCAAGAAAATCTAACACCACAATAATCTAGAATATTATTTGTAAAATGGAATCTTCTGGCACACGAAAAAATATAAACCACCTTCAACATCCTACAGATTACAATATGAAGCCTCTTATCTCATTTTTAATTTTTACTATCAATGCCTTATACACATTAATACAAGACATTTTTTATATAATTACATAGTTTCAATGTATGATTTTAAAGCATTTATTTGAAACCGGTTTATCTTTGTTACGATTCAGTGCGTATGAGATCAGCATGTGTTGTGTTGGTAAGTTTACGTCTTGGCAGCCAGCAACACTCGATTTCACGCTTTACCGTAGAATGCGCCGTAATAAGCATTCATTTCTATTAAGCTGGACATCTTCCAGGAACGAGAGCATTACTTTGCTCCCGTCAGCTGCATTCGGGGAGTAATTTCATGCAAGCCAATTGTTGTTGTACAGCACTGCCGGCTCAAGGGAACCGATGCAAATCAAAAATGTAAACTTATTATATCCAGAATTTTAAATATACACATCAAACTTGCTGCTTTATTTTTTAAATGTATTTATTCCCATATCTTTTATATACCTTAAGCATAAAATTACCATAAATTACCGTACATGTAGCCTGTCCGCTAGCATTGCCCATAGACTCAAATATTCACTTGCAGCATTCACTTTTACTGATGAAAATTTTAAATGACTGCTGTGTCCGACGAATATTTTTGAATGATTTTTTCGTATATACTACGTTATTTTTCTCGAGCACCGGATGACAACATAACGTATCAGATGGAAATAGGGATGCAGAGTGGGATTATAATATATTATTTAAAGGGTCATCTGTGTCCCTACTGTGTAATGGGTATATGCTGGTATTATTTTTTCTTTATATATCTTATAAATAAAAAAGGCGTTAACAATATGTTTATTTACTTTCAAACGATATTGAATAAATATTTTATAAAATATTTATGATTTTTATTTGATGTAGTAACAATCAAGTTCAGTAGACATGAAACCATTTAATTTTTAAGCTTCATAAAATAGCATAAATATTGTATTGCCTTGTAAATGTAATATTTTCTTACAATATAAATGTTTTTTTTTAATAAAACTATATATTTTTCCTTCTATGCATCTATCATTATGCACGAGAGATTTTCCAGTGCTATTAAAAATAAATTACTTACTCAAGATACTCGTATGTATTCGTAGTTGTTAATGTAAATTACGTTTCACTTATATAGGATTTAATTATTTCCAAGAAATAAAAAATAAAATATTGCATAAAATTGTTTGAATACTCGTATAATAAACTTAGATTACGACTATATTTTAACTTGATAATTTGTTAATAATAAAAAAATTATCAGAGTTTACTGGCGGGCGAAGTGAGGGGAGATCCATCACGTACGGCTGCCAAGCCAAGACTGAGTTCCGCAGGCAGCTTGCTAGGGAAGGGATTTGGAGTGGGGGAACCAAGGTACAATACAGAGTCGCGGGATCCACCATAACAGCGTTTTCCAGGACTGTAGCGCCATGGGAACCTTATTTTACGGATAACCCTCGTATATTCATATATCAAGCAATGTAGGACAATTTTGTATTGCCGTTACAATACTTTGATTGTGCACACGATCGTAAAGTAACAATAAATAAAAACAAATAACCATCACTTTGGTTTTTAATCACTATAAAAGCGAACCAACCGTCACAAATCGCGGTCATTTGCGTTCATCGATTGATTATTTGCTTGTATCTGTTCGGGGCGGGAGATTTTAATTCAAACTCGGATGTTACATCGCAATAAAGTTGGGAGAATTTGTTTACACCTGATGCGATCACACGGGCAGTGTTTTAAGCTACATTTACCATTGCCAGTGAAATGCAAATATTTAGTTTCGGTTTTGTATATTTTCAGCTTTTACCTTAAGATAAATTTCATAAGATTAATATGTAAATTGTTGGCGTTGATCACATTGGGCAACTTTTTGATCACAGAAATAAAGACGACGGCTTCAAACTTTGTCAGCATTTCGTTTCAGCAGTTATTGTTTATTTTATTTGACTTTTTTCAATTAATATCAAATATTTTTTATATTTTTTCATCATCATCATCATCACCCTGTATCCGTCCACTGTTAAACATAAGCCTCTCCCGCTATTCTTCTTATGTCATCTGTTCATAGGAGGTCGGCCAATGCTTCGTTTGCCAGTTCTTGGGCGCCACTTAGACACTTTTTTCCCCCATCGACCATCATCTCTTTGACAGATATGTCCTGCCCATTGTGACTTGAATGTGCCGAACCGAGATTCGCAGAAGAACTCAAGTAGTGGAAGCTAACCATCGAAAAGGCACACTCAAGTAGCAATGGGCAAGACATATATTATTTGTACTCATTTGACTGTGATAAAAAATATAAATATGTTGAAAAAATGAAAAAAATATTCCTCCAAATAAACTAGTGGAGTTTATGTCTGAATTGGGCCTCCCTTACGTGAAATATATCAACATCCGAGGCGATTTGCTTAAAAACGTAGTCTCATGGAGCAGCTTTTTAAGTTGTCAGTTCACTGACGATGACTAACACTCGTTCTGTTATCGTAAGCGCGTTTCTTGTCGTATTGCTCATAACGTAAAGAGGCGCCTTTAACGGGCGCACGCTTAGCCGCGCATAACGCAGTATTATTGCCGACAATAATGTTCGCGAATAAATCTGAGCCGAGGATTTGGAGGCGAAACAGAAATAATATATAAATCGAGCGAGCGCGGGACGCCTGAAACGTGGAGCCGGCCCCCTCCGCCTGAAACAATAAAACTTGATACTGAAACGAAAATATTTATTACATTTTTTGTACAGCAATCGTCTCTTTATTTTTTTGAAATTATGTCATCATTATTTTTAAATTATTTTTTATCTTTATAAACAAATGATGATTCTTAGACAAAATATATTTGTTTACAGAACAAGGTATTAATTATAAAGGGTCAACCAAATAACTTTTTTTTTTTGAAACAGGGCGCAAAACATCGAGTGTAGCTTCGGCTGTGTGGCACGTAGCGCCATCCTGTTGAAACCAAATGTTGCCAATATCCTCTTCTTCAATTTTTGTGAACAAAAATTCGTTCCGAAATGTTCAATTGTTGAGAACGACGGTGAATTGATGTTGATGGCGCTTCACGCACACTTTCTGCCACAGCAGCAATATTCTCGGGTGTACGCACTGTTTTTGGCTTTTCACGCTTTGGTTTATCGATGAGGATGCCAGTTTCTTTTACTTTTTTCACAAGATAACGAACATACGGAGCTGACGGTGATTCTCTTCTTCCTCCAAAAATCCGTACGCAATTTTCGCACATATTTCTGCAACATTCCGCAATATTTTCCAGCGTTTTTCAAGCGTATACACAACCATATTCGTTTAGCGGAAGAATAAAACTAATTGTTTGTCAAATAAGACATGAGCTGAGTACTACCATTCACGAAATAAGCACTAGTTGAAAAAAAAAGTAAGATGGCGGACCCTTTACTATCGAATGAATTTCCTTTTACGGCTTTTCGCTTTTCGCTTTGCGGTCAAGTTTCGTAGAACGTATCTAGGCCGTAAAGCGAGGTATGGGTGTATTTATAAATGCTGATTAACAAACACTTTTACAGTCCTCGGATACTGCCTCAACATTAGACACTGTCTGAAGCAATGTACGCTCTTAGGCTCAATGTACCTTCTAAGACGCAAATTTTTTAGACATGGCATGAACAATGGCAGTTAATAGAACTGTGTAGCTATAGATTGTGGTATATGGCCCAGGAATATAATGTATACGGAAATATTTTTTGTTTTAATGTTGTTGACACTATGCTTCTCAAATATATAAATTTGCGTTAACATTTAGTATTTTTATATCAGTATTTGTAAGGCGCTTTTTTCATGTGGTCAATGGTCATTCCAAAAGCGCTTCTTTGCCTCTCTGAGTAAAAAGGTGGGTCTTGAGTCTGCTTGTGAGCCTTAGTCCTCAGTAATTATCGATGCTTTAAAAATTCTGGCTTAAAGCAAATACGTTGAATCCTGTTGTTGAAAAAAGCTCACGATTGAGATGTCCGTACATTTCAGGTATTCAAAGAATGGCATCTCATCGGCAGTGATTGTTTGAAACCACCGACTCGATACGTCTTAATAACGTCATGATTTCATCTGATGATTTATGATGCCCGTGTATTGTGTTTGATATATTGGTTCCTTTATAAGGTTATTGTATCTTTAAGACAAGTTAATAAAAATGCAGCTCAACATTTATTTTTAAATATAGTCAAAAAACGAATAAAAGGATTCTAAAGAGATTTTTTATTTAAATCATATTAACATGATAATTAAACTGTGGGACATTGCACTAAAGCATGTACTGGTGTTGATGTCGTATTCTCTTACGATACACTATGAATAAATCATGTTAAGCAATGTACTGATTTTATTGTTCTACTTTAAGGTGGTTGAGGTAAGTCACAACTAAGGACTATAAAGAATAAGGAAGCGCAGATTGATCGCTTTCACAAAGAGTAACACCAACCTGCCAGAGACTATGCCTCTTGGTAGAGGGATCAGACTGTTTAACCAAATCGCCTTAGATGTTGATATATTTTACGTAAGGGAGGCCCAATTCAGACTTGAACTCCACGAATTTTTTTGCAGGAATAATTTGTTGGCGTCGTCTGTTTGATGAGCATCGGTACCTTATTTTGCTAGTTTTTATTATTTTGTTCTTAGTATTTAATCATAACTACCTATATTTGTAAATATTGTATTTTTTATTTTAGTCTTTATTCTTATTGTACTTCAGAAATGAATTGAGTTGTTCAAATTTATAATTTTTTTGTAAGGGAAAAAAAATGTTACAGGCCTCGAGAGCTTCGCGCTTATCATTCGTTCTCAAACAAATATCCTACAATATGCTTCAAATACTATATTAACCGTCTCTTCAAGTCTCATAGACTCATATCCTGGAAGGTTTTGGGTACTATGGTGATATTATGTTTGCAGTATACCGGCAGGTATGGTCAAAGCGTTTACTTTGCAAGCCAAAGGTCGTGGGTTCAATCCTCGACGGATGTTTACAAAAAAAAAATTCAATCGATTTCTGAGCTCTAAAATACTCCCCGGTTGGTGTGAATTTTATCCCTCACTCGTAAAATGCCAGTCTTAGCCTATTAATTAAAATTGTGGTAGAAGAAAGTGAACACCACCCATTCTTAGTAAATTCCTGTAATAATAAGGATAATGCGTGAATCTCGGGCTGTTGTCTGTGACGTTGGCGGATTAACAGTCCACATGTAGCGATTAGCCATATGCATCACGGTAAGCGTCATAGAATTCCACAGATTAGACTTCAGAATTACTGTCACCATCTCTTGGTATTCTCCTATATGTGTTTACATAAAAAAAGTAATGACTTTGGACAAGCATGGACAATAATAGGTGACTGAAATGTACAGCGACAGTGTGTAGAGGTCACTTGTTCTAGATATTAATAATATAATATAATTTATTTTAAAGTAATAAAAAAATATATGTTAGAATTTAGGAACACTCTGTTGCATAATTCTGGTTATTATTGTCATCTTGTGCTGTAATTGCTTGTGTGAAAAATCACACCCAGTGAGGCTCAACCATCAAATTATAAACTCACATTGAGGAACGGAAACGTATTAAAGGGAGCTTTTAAAAGTGAAGGATTGCAGTGTTGGGAGTGAGGGGCTGAAAGTGGAGAAGCGGCGGTGAGAGAGGGACGCGGCTATAGACAGATGAAGGGACGTAAGACTCGAGAGTGGAATAATTATGATGCATTAGTATGAAGTTGCAAAGATTCTCAATTGCAAGAAACTAATATGATGAAGCGAATTTCTCTGATTTTCAATTTAAGAAAATATAACAATTTAATATTTAAACGTGGTCCTTTATTTAATATTTATTTATTTTACGTGGATCACGTAATATATATTCTCTGTGTAGGAAACTGCAGTTTTGACTAATTCGTAGCGTTCCTTAATCTATCACTTGTCAAGACACAACATCAACAGCAAGAGTTGTCTCTTGACATGTAAAGGATTGAGGAAGTCTACGAGTTAGTCGAAACTGCAGTCTCCTAAACAGAAAACATATCTTACGTGATCTACGTAGAATCAAGGTAAAGAAATAAATATTTCTTATTTATAATAGATCTCAAAGTGAATGCTGAAAACATTGAAAAAATTGGTCCTTTACTGTCGATCAAATTCAAGACGGCCAAGAAGCTCCTGATAAAATCTTTAAAACATTTTATTTAGAGCCGCTTAAACTAGCAGCGTCATCATTCGTTTAGCGTATTTTAAAGATGGCACTTAGAAAAAAAATGTAAAAAATACAATAAATTACTCATTATGGTCGATTTAAATTATGCAAAGCAAATAGCAATAAACATTTTATTTGCATTTATAAATTTTCCATGAATGTGTTCACTTGTTGAAAATTATTCGCGAAGGCATCATTTAGAGCGTTGAATAGTTCTGTGATGATGCCTTCATTAGAAGAGCAGTCGTTAAACGTTTCTCCGATACTAATGACTCTTCTTAATGTTTCCTTTATACGCGAGCGTTTTATTAATTTTGACGCTTTATTCTCGCGAGCTTTTTATTTTCCCCGTTTGTGTATTAAATTTAAATTAATTCTTTGCAAAAAATTACGTGAAAAATAATTAATTGGAAGCGCCACATTTCATTTTTTTAATCACCGTGACACCCATAACTGTTCTCCTTAATTACATTAACTACTATATTATAATAAAAAAATTATATCATTAGTAGAGTAGTAAAAGTACACAACTTAACCTCAATTATTGGCTCTCGATTATCATAAGTGGGTGTCTGTACAGTGTTGGACGTAGATGAGTATTCCTAATTATCTATTCCTCAGTTGTCTTATGTAGCTTCTTCATACATTTTTCAGATGTCGCCAGTTCATCTTGTGGTGTTAGGCCAATACTCTGTCTGATTACACTATTTACCATATCAATTTTCTTAGTTTTAATAAGTGCTTGTGCCACTCATCGCCACCTATATGCCGATTATTTTGCGTCTCCTTGCATAGATCTCTTGAATCTCATGAATCTATTCGTGACATGTTGGTTGATATTTTTTCTGCTAATAAGGCCTCACGTTATATTCCATGACTATGTACAGTGAGTTAACACTGGAAAAATGCGTTGTTTAATTAAAAAATATAATTAAATTTCAAGAAAGTTATTCAAGCTTACGTAATTTATTGCCAGCATAGTTATTTTAATATTTTTATTAAATTAAATAATTAAAATATCATCGTATGTTTTCACGGCCAGATTTGGTATTGTGGCTTTTGAGTTTATCCCTGTGTGGCGGTCGAAATATTGGAAGGAAATAATTCGCCACTCACGGCTTAACCCAAAAACAATTATACGTTATGTTACATGATCAAGTAAATATTTTTATATTGGCGTGAATAAAGTAAAATCTCTATGGGTATTGATATTTGCATAAAATCAAAACTACCCTCTTATGTTCATAACATTACTATGATTGTAATGTCCACTATCTTAATTCCTTCATAGTTGTGTGTAATTTTGTATACCCGTGTTGTTTATGACTTTCACCTATTTTGGGTGGGAAAAGCTTTACGTTGTGCATCCATAAAATGTAATATTCATATTCCTCAGTATATTGAGCACGTGTTTAAAAACATGTGCTCAGACACTGCAAGTGAGATTTTATTCGAGTTGTTTTTTTCTTTTTTGGCAACTACCATCTTCCACTCGTATTAAACAAACGGCCAGAGATTATTTAGTCGTTATGGAGGGCGATAAACGTGGCTGGGCTCGCTCCTGGAGAGAATTAACTTTTATTCAAGACGATGAATGACTCTCACTACATCAGAAGCAAGAAGAAAAAATAATTTATAAAAATATACATTATATACCAAACTTTGTCAAACTGTTCTAATACACGGATTAGAAAATAAAATGTTTTATATAGAAGATTACCAGGACACCTTTCCTTAAAAAAAACACACACACAAAACGAATCTGAAAGCTAAGCAACAAATATTTGATGATGGACAAAACTGAAGCTTAAAAAAAAACAGATCATAAATAAATAAGAATTTCATACCTTGTTTTATCATGGATTTTCGCGATCTATGAAAGTTTCATTAATTCCAACGTGCACAAACATACAGTCTTCCATCAAGTGAAACAATGCTCAGTGTGATTCATGTAAAAACAAAGTATGAAATTCTTATCCATACGATTTTAAAATGGATCGCAAATTGAATGCTAAAAATATCAATAACATAAACAGATCCACTTACTTTTCGATGCTGGAATACTATGGATTGTGTCCCTTGACAACATCCTCAATTATTTTTTCTCATCTGTGGAATTCTATGACACTTACCATGGTGCATATGGCTAAGCGCTGCATGTGGAGTGTTGATGCACTCCACATGCAGTCATCGTCATAAACTACAGCCCTACGCATCATCCTTATTATTACAGGAATTTACTATGAATGGGTGATCTTCACGGGACGACATTCGTCTACCAACAATTTTAATTAATAGGCTATGACTGGCATTTGACCGGTAAAGGATCAAATTCACACCAATCGGGGTTATTTTAGAGCTCAGAAATCGATTTAAAAAATATTTATATCTCCGTCGGGGATCGAACCCAAGATGCTTGGTTTGCAAAGCAAACGCTTTGACCATTGAGCTATACCCGCTGGCAATTTAATGTCGCGTTCATTTTACGGATGGGAAAATTGATATCGTAAATATTTTAGTTTTGCGAACGAAATGGGATTGATATGTTGTGAATTTTTAAGTTGCACCTGGACAGCTGCAATTGCAATCTCCTGAATGAATATGTTCCAATGGAGTTTTATGGCTCGACAGCTGACATAAAACTTTTATGTTCCGAGTTCGTATATTTTAAATCTAACATTTTATACGCGCCGTGTTGAGAATCTTCTTTTCGCTCTCTTCATCTATTGGGATTATCCCCAAAGGTTCAACCAAGTGAACAAGATTATACTTATAGACACAATTTATTCAATAGTCTGGTAAACTTTTTTGAATATTAAATTATAATGCTGATGCATATCAAAGGCTGTAAATTCTACATTTAATAAATTGTACATAAATATTTAAAATGAGAATTCATGGGTTATTTATTTGGTCATTTAAAACAAACTCCTATGAGATTTTGTTAACAATGAAATGACCAACATATATTTCGGCAAGTATGGCTTATTGTTCAAAAATTTGCTTACCAAACTGAAGGTCGTGGGTTTGATCGTGATGAAAATTTAAAATGATAATCAATTACATAGCTCTAAAATACCCCCGGTTTGTGTGAATTTGGTCCCTCACCCATAATGTACCAGTCGAAGCCTATTACTTAAAATTGGTGGTAGACAAAAGTCATCTCGTGTCACCACCCATTCAAAGTGAATTCCAGTAATAATTTGATGACGTGTGAATGTCGGGCTGTAGTCTATAACGCTGGTGGATTAGCACTCCACATGCTGTGCTATGCCATTTATAGCATAGTGCGTTTTATAGAATTTCACAAATGAGACTTCACCATCATTATAACCATCTGTCGGTATTTTCCTTTTTTTATTTTTATGTAAGCGCATGCAGGAGAGCACATCCGGTCAAGACCAGTGCACTCTATGACGCTCAGCCAGGGAGGCTGGACGCTGCATGCGGAAAACGTGTGTTGTGTTCGTATTTGTGTGTGGGTTGGGGAGATTGCAAGTGTATATTTATCTGTTTCTTGAAGAGATCCAGATTGTAGGAAGGAGGAAACACAGACGCTGGAAGAGCATTCCATAGCTTACCGGTGGCATTAAGGAAGGAACTTTGGAAGCTGCCAGTTCTTGGTCGACATATATTAACCGTGTATGGATGTTCGGCAAGTATGAGACGAGTTTGTCGGCTGTGAGTGGGTGCAGGAGGAACTAGTTCTTTAAGTTCCGAAGAGCAGCGACCGTGGTAATAACGGTAGAAAAGACAAGAGAACCAACCTTACGTCTGTGTTCCATTGATTGTAGATTAGACGTAAGGGTGTCATTGTTTATCAAACGAATTGCTCTTCTTTGAACTGAGTCAATTAAGTTTAGAAGGTATTTTGGGGCTCCAATCCAAAGGTGACTGCCGTATTCAAGGATAGGTCGGATTTGTCCTTTATATGGAAGAAGAAGTTGTTTATCGTTGAAATACCGACGTGATCTATATAATACACCTAGTTTTTTGGATATGCTTACATAAAAAATAAACCATAAAATAAATCCATAAAAATACACATCTGCATACTATAATTATAATAATTTTCTAAATGAAATAATAAAAAAAGTACTGAATAAATTTTTTTTTAACGATTTTATGGAAGGATATGTATCAACATAATTTTATACAATATTTTTTGCTAAATTTATAAATTTACTATATATATAAAAAATATATATATATTTATAATATATAAAAAAAATGTGAAACATGTGTAATATAAGTAAATAAATATTATTTTGATCAAAAATGGCGTCTAATTAGACTTAAAAATTAATATTAAAGGATTTGTTTTATAATTTATTAATTTTTATTTTTTATGCATAGACGTGTTCAAGTTTGACATATGGATTACTTTTTATCCATTTACCACTTGCTTTTACAATGGTTTGAATCCATCCACAAAACGGTTTAGCTTAGTCTCGTGCGCTGGCGTCTCTTATACTTGAGCTCTCTTCCAGCGTCGGCGATGGACTTTATCCGAATTACAAAGTTTATCGTTCAGATCACTTTAACAAATTCAATCCCAGCAAAAATACTGAAATCGAATGCATGAGAGCAAGAACATTTTATGGCGTCGAGACGAGATCGTTCCTTTTCACGTTACGAGCATTTCAGGATGCATAAACAGGGAAATCAAATTTAAAAAATATTAATTTCACAATAACAAACAAACATATTTATTAACAATGTCAATTAACACTTGTATTTTTATACTAGTCTTTAACTATACTAGCTATAGATTACCATGCCATAAGATGCAAATTTGTGCGCAAAAAAATATTTAGATTAAAATTATTTGTTATCAATTAAATGACCCATTAACACCAACTGTTTTTATAATATAAAATCAATGCTGACAGACTCAAGTGTGGATCTTGAAGAGATGGCTACTGTTTCATCAGACGCTCATTTAAATGTTTTATTAATCAGAAATTCTAGAACGATCGGATAATCACCCGATCTAGCTAAAAAATTCTAGCTTATCAAAGTAGAATTTTCGAGTCCTAAGCTATTTGATCCTAAAAAGCTCAACCCAAGCAACGAAATGTGATAAACAAGAGGCGGCTACTCATATGTGTTTTAATCTTTGGTTGTTGCTTAATTTCGGTTATAGAACAGAACCATGCAAAAATGTGCTATATTTCATCTACATTATTGTAATTTAGTGAATTTTTCCTTTATGAATTTTGAATTACTAAAGTGATCATTATTTTATAATATAATATAAAAAATAATAACAATATCATTGTACCTACAATATATAATGCATTCTAAGATTCTTCTTTCTAGAAATATTTACGTCTAATATATTTTGGTTTTAATTTATGATTAATGACAAAATGAGCGAATGATTTCGGCAGCCTTTCATCTTACAGTCTGTGAATTGACCAAAGCAAACCGATAAATATATAATACATATTCTTCAAATAACGCAGTTGACTTTTTATCAGCCCCTAAGCTCTCGCTGTCCAGAAAAGCCATCGAAAAAAAAACATTGAATGTTTTCGGTAGATCTCAGGAAGGCAGAGTTGACATGGGATGAAGTGAAGACCATGGCGGTTAACAGATTTTTGTTGCGGCAGCATGTGACGACCATATGATTCAGCTATGGAGCGAATATGGAATGCTGATGATTACTGATTACCTTCCACGTACACGATTACCCGACATTACATGATGCATAATACGGCACAATTCCTCGCTGTTAACTATTCGGATAGTTCGTAAACTGCTGGTCAGGAATCTCCCATCTGAGACATTGTTTTACGACCACGCGGAATGCCAGTAGGTAAACGAAACTAATAACGAACCTGTACCCGTCGGTTGATGCAGCAGTAGCTCTGCGAAACTGCGTCCTAGCGAAACTGAACCAGCCCTAGACAACCTTTGGAAACCCATGGCGTAACGTTTTTTTCTAATGACATTGTAAGAGAACACAACCTTTTAAAACTAGTGTCTTCTATAACCATAATAACTGAATTGATGATTGATTTAAATTATTTAAATTGTGCATTGATATGCTTTTTAAAGTTCTGATTGGCATTTTCTGAAAGAGCAATCCAATGCATAGCATTAGTAAATAAACTGATTTTTTGAATACCAACCATTCTTGATAAACATAAACTAACGGAGTGTTCTGCAATGTAAGAAAAAAGTTCTGTCATTTACGGATGGATGCAAAATGGCTTTATTATTTGACTTTAGAAGAGCAGTGGTCATTGGAATAGCTGCAGAAGTCTTACTTCTGTGTTTCAAGGATTGTAGATTAGATGTAAATTAGTAATTATTTACTAAAAGAACTATATTTTTCAGCTTATTAAAATTTAATACTTACTACCTGGTTGGATCTTTTTACTATCATGTATAACTACCATAATCTACGTTTCGTCTTATATTCGTATTTTATTCCATATGTGTATGCAACGTTATTTCGATTCATTCAAATATTACCAATCCTTGTTATTTTTCATTTATTTCTTCTATTCGTACTCACGAAATCTTTATGGTTTAACAAATTTTATCTAGAATAAGTTATTCTGTAGTTCATGATGTATGCATATACCATGAATTTAACACTTCCAACAAAAAGGATGATAAAGCATTGACGCAAGTATTCACAGTCTAGACATCACAACAGCCATCGTAGAATTTACAATTCGCATTGCGCAATGAGATAACTTCTCTTCCACTATAGAGTGCACATGCTGCAGTATACTAGTTGACTAGAACTGCATCACCGGAGGGACTTTCATTGAAGTTTCAGTCAGTAATAAACCTTAAACTGTAAAACTTCCCTCTGGGCTGATAGGCGGTGGTCTGCTAAGCTTCGTTTTAGCAACAAAATATGGCTCAATATCTTCTGAGATGGCGCATAAAAATTTCTTATCAAAATATTTTACACGTTTTGAAATACGAAAACTTAGTTTATATTTTATGCATCTTATTTATCATGTACGGTTACAAATTTAGTTTTTAATCGTTGAATAGTGCTTCATTTCTCAGAAACGTGATGGTTTTATGTAAATAAAATAAACGTTAAAGTTGTTTGTTTATCTTAGTATACTTTAAATATTGTATTTCTACCAAATCATTTTTCGAGATGTGGTGGAGTATAGTTGAAGTGTTGTGATATATGGTTTGCTGAGGACAAATTGTTATGCGTGTTAGGAAGAGACCACTGGAAACACTCCGGATATTCCGAACAACAAAGAAAAGAAATAACAACACGGTATAATGTCACGAGGAATTTAATGTCAGTAAATAAGCTTAATATTTAAACAGTGTTGAAGGTGCAGGGTTAAAGAATATTTATCTTAGATTAAATTAAATAATTAACTAGATTTCTTTTAATAGCAAATTCAAGAAATGTTTTTTCGAAATAATTAAATGTTACTAGTAGGTAGGTGTGACTTGAAGTTCGTAGATTGGCACGTACAAATTCTACTAGGCGGCTTGATGTGTGTTCAGGTTATGGAGGCGTTGAAGTGGAGAGAGAAGAGATCTGGTCCGTATGGTCGTCTGCTTATACCTGTATAGAGCCAGCTCGACTCCCACCTTGATCGGTGCGATAGTACTTGAAGCGACCTCTGGTGACGGCGATTCTACCGACGTCTATGGAACGTATAAGGCAAGATTATTAGACAGGCATAACAAAGCAGAGGTCCACCAAACATCAAATTATTTGACATCGATATAACGTATATCACAGTTGACGATTTTTAAAGGTAACAAGATTCTAATGGCTCAAAAGACGGATTTTGCTTACAGAATAGTTTTAAATAGCTGTACCAGATCTGTTACTCCCGCTGCCATACATTATATTATCAAGTGTTGTTTGCCAATTGTCGAATATGTGTACATTTTGTCCGAAGTGCGTAAAATAATTTGAAATAAATGTTGTGAAATAAAATTATATTGAATTATTATAATATAATTATTTCATTTCAATTAACATTAAGATTTCATTATATTACTTATAATACTCTGAGTTATAATTATTTTTTTTTTGTTTCAGATTGCTTGCAACGGACTCTCAATAAACCATTATGCATTTACTGGTGCAGTTAAATAGTGAAATTCTCTATTGTTTTCAAGTTAGATAAGTTAATTTAAATTCAGTGATCGAAATTTGCGTGAAATACTCAAAATGGCTCATTTGCACATTTTTGGAGGAACCATCTTCAAGATGCTGATACTTGGAGCCATCTTTGCTGCTGCTGCTGCAATTCAAATTGTCATTGAACCGATTCCAGAAGGTAAGATATCCTTTTTTCGATCGATAATTCTTGGTAGAATTCTGCAATATCAAATCAAGGATTGTTCAGAATCATTCCACAAACATAAAATTATATTTTTATGCACAAAATTCGCTAGAAAAAGTTCTTTCGGCTTTTTAAAAGCTTCAGATTATAAAACAAGTTTTTTGTTCTCCTAAAATCAATAGTGTTTTTTTGGGTAGAGAAAAAAGTCAGTGAAATTTTAATCAAAAGTGAAAAAGTTTTCAGAAACATTAAGTGCTTTGCCTCGCTGGTCTTTAAATGATAAAAGCTCGTTATATTTTCTAATTATTTGTAAGTCACAGAAGTGTCTCTACCTGTTTATTTGTATTCATTATTATTAATTTGCTATGAAGAACTGGAGCGCTTATACAAAGTTTTTCTGAGTTATTTCTTTGTAATAAAATTGATTGTATACAATTTTTGATATCTAAGAACATCAAAGCAAACGTATTTTCAATTAATTATCATTTCGATAATAAATTATTTTTATGTATTGAACTGAGTGACTGGTTATATAAAAATATCAATAAATATTAAAAATAAATTATAATAAGGACTTAAATCACTATTGAATAAAATGCTTAATAAATCCAAACACCATAAAAATATTTTTTTATTTATTTTTTGTATTGTTTAAGTGAAAGCAATGAATACAAGATATATTGACAATATAAGCTTTTAATTTTGGAATGACTATTGTATACATATTTAGATATTAATCTTTGAAATTCAGACAATAAGTTGACAGAAGATAACTATGATTCAAATTGACTTCTTGATTTATTTTCAAAATCCAGTAAAATCGAGACTGCTTACCAAGAACTTGTGTTATAATACAAATAGTATAAATTTATAAATTAGATCATTTTATACCTGGAATCTTCATAAATCTTACAAACATTATATTACATAATAAAAAAATATGCCTACAGCCTCCATCTGACCCGTTTAACACCATTGAGGCCGTTAAATGGTTATCACTCACTTTACTACCATTCTAATGAGATCGATTTATTTTATTTTAAAGTATCTTCATTACCGCGAACTATGATTTTTTTCAAACAATAAGTGTTTTTTGTCGACAAAATTTTCTCGCCACATCTTACCGGGTCATCTCAACAAACAATGCAGATCTCGAGCCGCGAATTTAAAGTGAAAAAGCTTCCTATAAAAATGCCTCGCGATAACGCCCGCAAAACTTTCATCTCGCCAACTAAACTAATTAAACAAAAATCAAAGAGACTACTGAATTCCTCACCCTCAAAGCCTCCGAGTTTTATTAAAGGGATCCCATCCCCTCGTTTTTATAAGAGAGGCTTTTTTCACATTTATAAACACACACAACACTACCAATAAACTATGAGGTCTCATCTCTGATCTTTATGACGCTTAATATATTATTTTCTTTCTTTCAACACGCATCACGTTGTTTGACTTATAATCACAGACTCAAGACAGTAGTTTCACCCTCATTTTTTCTCAACGTAATTTATGTAAAAATAACTAGACTTGTAAAATTAAATGGTCCGCTGCAATTTAAACATGCGACCACTCGCTTGCAAGTCGTATGCTTTAGCCTCTTAAGAATATTACCCCCCATTGAATAAAAAAAAAGAAAGTGGGGGTGTTTTGGATGAAAATACTATGAAAATTTTACTCCATACAAATGTCCTCCACTACCATTTACTGTTTCTGTTACTTACAACTAATTGAGTTTCATATCTTTATCGAACATTTTTTATTATTTAACATGACGAAAAAACATTTTTTAATTAAATTTTTTAATCGGCAAAAAAAAGTATTTATTAAGTAATTTTTTGCCGAGTTATTTAATATTATTGACATTTAGCATTAATGAAACAAACTTTCTAAAATTCAGCTGTGTTAACTCCCATTATACTATACCTTTTGGTTCCTGATAGCTTCTAGGGCGAGTTTCTTGAGGTTTGGCGAGAAGACAGCTGTAGTGCGAGGCATTTGGGTGATTCTGATCAACATTTTTAAGGATTTATATTAATAAGTCTGATCCTTTGATAATTTGATAAAAAAGGGCTCTTAATCGGAAAACCAATCTAAATTTTATTCAGAAATATTTAAATATTAATTTTAAAATATACTTGAGGGCTTTTATACAATCTTCTAAGAATAGTTCACTATTTACTTCACACAAAATCTCTGCAATGCATCGAATCGGGAAGCAAAAAGACCAACGGTGTCAAAACCTAATAGATGTCCAGAGAAAAAAAGGCAAAGTCGACCCCTCCGAAAACTGTCCAAAGTTTCCGTTCGGTAGATTTTTGGTAAGAAGCTGCGAGAAAGACGACCAGGGTGGGTGATGTTCTAGACGCTCGGAATTAATCAAAACCCTTTAGGCCGTCGAGGGGTGAATCCAGAGCTTTCGTCCTGAGCAAATAGCCCATCTGTCCATCGACTTGTCAGCTGAATTGGATCCACAGCATCCGTTTCTAGCATCCGGCTTACGGTACTGTGCGTTATGCACTTTTTCCCGATCAAGTCGTCAATGCCTGTCGAGGACTGAACGTGACTTTTTAAAGTTTATTTTGTGCTCAAAGATTTCCTATCGAGTGTGTAAGCATGATAAAATTTATTCGCATGTTAACTGCTTATAATATATTTAACACACAACTGTTGATACACATTCAAATTCACAGCCAACATTATCTTATTGTATCTGACACTTGTTATATCAACAGATCGGAGAAAAATAAACTGCAGATTCTGGAAAACAAACCACGCACCAAGTTCGCTTCTTTTACCTGGCATCATAACTTGGCCATTTGCATAGCCTTTAGAATCAAAAAATGAACACGTTTTAAATATAAATACATATTCTTGATAAAATTTAATCAAGTTATTTATTCACAAGTATTTTGTATTTTTGTTTACATTTACCATATTTTATATGAAAAATACATATTTTTAAAATATCAGTATGTAGCAAATTACTTAACTTAATGTAAGCGTCTATACATTACAAACATCAAATTGTTGCCATATTTGTCGCGCTAAGAAGAATATTATAACACAGAATTTTCGTCTGAGTTACTATATTTTTCAATTTAAAGTCATGATTATTAATTTTGGTAATGCAAATTGAATAATATCATATAACAATTAATATAAAAATAATCGTGTCATATAATAAAATATTAAAATTTACAAAAAAACGACTTATTTTCCTTTTTTATTATAAAATCATACTTTGACAATGCAAAAATTCAAAATATGCCGACGTAAGATCATGCAAAAATAATTCCATTCAGATAAACTGCTTATCTTCTAAGTTATTTTCGTTATTCAAATTCAATATAAATAGATGGCGAATTTAATTTGATATATTCCTTTATTCAAAATGTAACGGATCAATTTGCCAAATGAAATATATGCGAGTATATTTCGCATGAAAATGCGAGAGCGAAAATTGAAAAATCGTGTGAGAAAATTGGTGACACATAAATAGGGTGAATCCAATAACACAGCCTGAATGATGTAATATAGTCTTGAAAATTTTCAATCACATATCTTTTCAAATCGGTAATCCTTCAGCTTTCGTTTCAGGCAATAAGTCAGCCACCTAGCGTGGTACTTTACAGGCTTCGGCTGAAACTAAAGTATATGGATGTCTATTTCATGAATTTCAGAGCTTCAAAATAGTTTTGCGGTAGTGAAAAATATCCCGGGCAATTATTTGCACTTCCATTCAATTAAATATTCACAGGAGTGATTGGTGGATGGAAATAAAAATTACAGGTTATGTGAAATATATGTTTCAAGAACAAAAACAATTAATTTATTTCCAGCTTTTATTTTGAGGCCAGAAACAGTTATTTATAACATTAGCAATTATTTGTTTATTATTTCTTTATGTTAAAAATATTTTATTTTTTTCCTTTTTTAAAGAATAAACTTTCTTATTATTATTTTTAGAACATAATTAGAAGTTGTAAGCAAAAAAAATATGTACTTTAATTAATGTGACACGTTTATTATTGTTTGTGTTACAGTTAATTAATTAAAAGACGTCAACAAGAATAAAAATATCTTCAATTTTAAAGCAAAGAAGCAAATATGTATTGAATTGTGTTCTAAAATTAAACTGACGGAAGCTTCAAACTTTTTTTTAAATTTATTTATTTAAAAATATATAATACATATAATTTATATTAATAATATATATAATAACCCATTTAAATTTTATTGGAATGTATTTGTGGTAGTAAGGTTATAATTAACCTTATTTAACCTCTAAAAATCTGATTCAATAACTTCTAAAGCATAATGTTCTATTTCTTAAGATTACAAATTATATTAATCACTATTTTTATCCTATAAATGACTATTTTTTTCAAGATTGAAGATCTATGTAATTTTTCTTCTGAGAGGCTCTGAGAGTGCAGAGACTGAAAGATATGAGGTCAATGAGTTGGAAAGAAGAAACTGTAACAGAAGGACTCCAAGCATATAAAAAACACTACAATAGACAATCCGGAAACAAATTGCAGAGCATTTTCTGCTAATCTTTCAGTCGATTGAATAATAACAAAAGAACGCTTAAAATATAACATTTTAATTTTAAATAAAGCATTGCTTTACTTAATTATTTATTCAATAAATAAAAGTATATATTTATTTCAAGAATCTTGATATTCAATAATGGTTTACTAAATATACAACTAACATCCAAGTACTTTTATTTAAGACTTAATACTTATAAGTAATAGACTTAAAAAGAATTCCACGTTCGTTTTTCTTTTAAATGCGAAAAAGTTTTCAAAACAATGTGAATTCAAAGCAAATACATCACAATGAACATTTAAAATTTGCTTACAATAAAAAACGTTAATGATTTTTTTAATTGTGAATGCCTTTGTGTTTTTAATGACTCGTCGATAAGTCCTCAAACTGTCCTGGAGCTTTTTTGTCCCAGAAAGTGATGCGCGTTTTTAATTAATAAGTAGCTTTTCTTGTCCACTGGCCGGGAACCTGGCTGCCGCGCACTAAGCTCTTGGAGGCTCTATTCTGATACCTAGCGATACAACCTTCGCTGTAAGCGCCTTTGTGTCAGCGAGACAGTCAATATTAGAAGCCAGTTTTATATAAAATAACTGAGCTTTTGACGTCAGAACCCAAATGAAAATGTCGTAGCCATTATGTTTGAAAGTAGACTTCAATTAGAGTGGCATTGAAATGTCTTCAATGGCTCTGAAGCCGTTAAAAGCTTCGTGATATAAGAGCATTGCACTTTAAGCTATGATATTTTTTCCTTAAAATAATAACCTTTTTCCAAATGTAATTTGATTTGATTTTTATAAATTTATCGATATTCATTCAAATATTCAATATATTTCTTATAACTTTAAAAATAATAAGCCTTTTCAAATAATATTTTTTTCTCTTCCAATGAATAGTAGAGATGTGATTCTCCCCTAAATAAGCCCCTTCATATATTTATAAATATATAAAATTATTGGAAAAAACTCGAAAAGTAAATACAGTATGTTTGATTTAGTATTGATTTAAGACTATTGAATTTCAAATTAACCCATAAATACTACTTTTATAAAAATAGTCTTATATTCTACATACAACTATAATTTGAAACATTATAACTAATAGTTAAAGTAAATATTTAAATAAAAAATGTTATAAGTAAAATCAATTATATTTGTAGTATTCTACTTAAAAAAAATCTTAAATAGAGTGACTGTATTTCGTGAAAAATACAATTTGCGGACAGAATTAACATTTTTGCAACAATTTACCCAAAAGATGCGCCTCTAACTAAATAGAGTATGGGACGACGCCATCAGAGCTTTAACTTATAATTGGATTTTTATCGCGCTTTATAATCTTAACCCGTTAAAATAATTATATTAACTCCGGGATAGGATAAGACGCTGCTACATAGCTTTGCCGAGAGTCTCCAAGAAACCTTGCGCGTACTTTATTCTAAGTGTAGCAAGTACTAGTACAATATAATATACGATTATATAAAATTGAAAAATATATCGTTAACAAAAATTTATAATACTTTCGTTTTTACGGTGAGTACCAACAAGGCTTTGAACTCAACATAAATCTATAACATTCAAACGTGTTAAACCATGCAAGTTAAGATTATTAATATCTTTACTTCCTTTTTGTCTGTCACTAAACATGTTATATTTATATAATGTCAAAAATATAACAAAAAAGAAAAAACAATATACTAATGTCAGACGAATATTAACAAAACACAAAAACACAAACGTATGGTTATCACAAACATTCGACACAAAGTCTGTCTTCGTCTCATGTCATATCAGCTTATCCTCCGGAGACTCCACCGAGTATATTTTGTTTGGCTTCCGATGGCATTCCAGGATAGCCTTGTGTACTAATGAAAACGCAGTAATGTCTTTCTTCGTTCGCTTTCATCTCACTGTTTCTTTCCGTATTTTGCGCAAGAACCTGTTTTATATAATCGTACGGCTGTACTATGTTTTGATACTTTATTTATGCACAATTTCCAGGTAAAAATATTTAGACGCATTGTGTAAGAGTCAGGTGTACATAGGCTTTAGAGTCCTTATTGTAGGAGTTTGAACCATCCAGTATACAACCGGAACTCATGGGGAGAGACCAGGGCTCTGTCGAAATCACGTCCTCCCTTTGTGGTTCTCGTCCATCCCTTACTTCCCGCATCCGTCCGCCCGGGTCGGCAATGTGACATTTTCAAACCATCCCCTTTTTCATGCACGGACTCTTCTTCTGATTAAATTTTGACTCCACGCCGTACGCAGACGCTGAACACAGACATGTTTTCAGGTTTTCAGGAAAACATCGGCAAATGGCAGGTCACGTGCATAAAGAGTAGTGACCCCTGCGTAAAGCTAATTAGGGAATGTGTTGTTAGCCGTGCGTAGTTACGAAAAAAATATATCAAAATTATACATATAGCTTAAAATCGCTGTTCTGAGTGAACTAGTGTATATTTTCGATCTAGTTTGATTGATCATTCTATATTAAATACATCGAATTCATAAAAATTCGAATGGAATTAACTTCACGTCAAATATTCCTTATTTAGTAAAAAATATCACATCATGAAATTGGTAAACGATAAATAATTTTCGCAGTTAGTATCCAAATCATTCAAAAGCCTTCCTCTTTAATTGTGAATATTTAACTAAAAAATAAATAGTATATATTGCTAACAGTTTATACTCTTATACATTTGTATGTCATATAAGTCAGAGAAAAAATATGCGAATTTTTTACTACGAGTATATTCTTTGACCCACTAAACTTTTTACTTATAATAACAAGAAATTCAAGTATAGTATTTTTTTTAAATGTCTTTAGATTCATTTCATGATTTTGAATAATTCATTATTAGTTGCGTAAAAAATAAATACATTTTAACTTGATTACCAAGACCACTTTACGAATAAACGAAAATTGTGGATTACGTGCAAATAAAAAAATAGTCTTCTTTAAACATAGCAACATACGAATTTTCTCGACTTGACAGCAGATCTTAAGATATTTTGTAATGAGTCTAATTCAAATCTAAATTTTTAATTATATAATACGGATTTAACACTGATTTAATGTCCACTGTATTTTTTTTACCAATAGATCGCTTAAACAAGACATTGTCTTGCTCACTAGACTTCCTAATCATTAAGTTGACTCTGAAGTTGAAGTCAAAAAATATAATAATAAAATGATATCTTGGTATTAAATAACTTCCTCTTCAATCATTTAAGAAATAATGATTTTAATATATTTCATCTGTATATTAAACTTTTTCGAATAATGTACAAATTTTAAACTACGTATATCTCCGTCGTCGTTCAATACAAACGTAAGTAAATTAATTAATAAAAAAATTTTTTTTTTTTATATTGTTTGATGTGTTTTATCTTTTGTTGAAAAAAAATGCCAACAAACATCGAAATCAACAGAATTTCATAATAAAATGCTTTATTCCTTTTTGAAAATTTCATTTCCGGTTTCGAAAGAGCAAAGTGAATAAACAACCACTGCTGTACCTTCAATCCCTTTTGATTCCAATTTAAATCAGCGATGCACACAAAGGATCTTCAGGGTGAGAGAGCCTGGTCGTACTTGCACTTTCAATCAGTAATTATCCGTTATTACGCGGGCGGAGGAGAGGTCCATGAAGCTGATGCTGCTATCGCGAGGGAGGCCAACACGAGGGCAGGTCTGTATGCAAATGTGGACCATTATGGTAATGCAGATCGAAGATCAAGGGATCCGGCACAAGAAGAATGTGCGGCTTTTGCGAACTCTCTGTGTGCGAAAACAACAAAACGAAATGTCAAATACTCATTCAGGTCTTTTGCCATAAACAACAAACATTACACTTCCATTTCTTTGAAAACAGACGCAGAATTGTTTCACTTACTCTTTTCTAAAACCAATACTACAGACTCATACTCATATTGACAAAAAAATACCATTTTCAAAATAAATTTCTCCTTTAAAATATCTTTCCTTAACGCCATTGGTGAATACAAGGAGTCTTTTCAAGAATCTTAATTTTTTCTTTATATAATTTGGATCCCTTTAAGAAACAAATTAATACTATCTTGCAACTTCTTCAATCATATACATACAGCGTCCAGCTGCTTTGGTTGAGCGTCGTAGAGCCCAGTGGCTGAGATATTCTGCAAACGTTTAAATAAACAATACAAATATTAATTATGTATTAGTAATCTTTCATTAAACTTATTCATAATTCAGTTTTTCGTTTTAAATTAAAACAGTATTTTTATTAATATCAAATTTTTACGTTTCTACATTTTCAGCACTATCTTAATAGATTTGGTAGTAATAGTGTTGGTAAAAATTGCTTTATAGTTTTTTGTCTGAAAGAAATACACATTTTTTTAGAAAAATAAGTGCTTTCATAAAAACATATTTAAAATAAACTATAAAATTTTGTCGTAATAATTGAACATTAAATTTATAAAACTGAAGCCATATTGCAACATGTTTAAATAAACATACTAAACAAAACTAATAAAGTAATACTTTAAGCACGTTTTCCCGTGAACTTAACCTAGCTCATTGTTTGCAGCGGTTTTACATACATCGCAGAACAAAGCCTTGCAGCAAGGCATTTGTTTTGTTTCCCGCAACACGACCGCTCCCCGCCTGAGTAAGCAAATAATCATATTTCCCGCTACAAAAGCTACAAAATCCAATAAAAAACATTCATGTTTCAATTCATCCGTTCACTCCGCAAAAGTTTCCTTGTCTTATGAGCTTTTATTGCCCCGTTAATTACTCACGCCACGAACTTTCAAAGCACGAAGGCTATTTGAAATGTTTCAGACCTTATCGACGTAAAGTAGTTGTGAAAAAAAAATAGAATGTATTCGGCGGAGCTCCATAAGGTAGAGCTGACATGGAATGAGGCGAAGACCATCGTAACCTTAAAAAAATTGTGGTGGCAGTTTTTGATGGCAATACGCTCTTCAATAAGGGGAGCGTATATGAAATAAAATATGGGTTTGACATATGTGCACTACAGTTTTTTTAGTCTTTTTTAGTCTAGTCTTATAACGCATCTATGACAGATTGTTGACAAACGTGGCAGCCAGCACCTTTTATAATAAAATTATGTCATGCCCAAATATTGATGCAAACGCTTGTACGTCCATTCAATTGATACCCCAATTTGTCAGTTGTGGGTGGGTGCAGGAGGAATTAGTTCTTAAGTTTCGAAGAGCAGCGACCGTGGTAATAACGGTAAAAAAGACTAAGAGAACCAATCTTACGCCTGTGTTCCATTGATTGTAGATTAGACGTAAGGGTCTCATTGTTTATCAAACGGTTTGGTCTTCTTTGAACCGAGTCAATTAATTTTAGACAGTATTTTGCGGCTCAAATCCAAAGTTGACTGCCGTATTCAAGGATAGGTCGGATTTGTCCTTTATATAGAAGAAGAAGTTATTCATCGTCGAAATACCGACGTGATCTATAAAATACAGTTTTTTTAGAAGCGAAAGCGGTTTTATACTTAATTGACTCGTAATATTTGACATTATTCGAGATTGGTAATATGAAGTTGACAATATTCCATTACATTTTGATGCACTAAATCGATCAGTAGGTCAGTTGTAATAGTTTTTGGTCGCTCCGAACGTTACTCGTCTATAATTATATTACGGCCACGATTGGTTTGTACTTGGCCACCCAAAATTCAACCATTCAAAATTAAACTATAATTAATACAGATTATAAAAAGTATTATTTTATTTAAATTCAAAGTAATAAGACCACTGTATGACAATTAGTTTCATATTTTTTGACAATATCAATTGCTTACTTTCTTTGTTTACTTTTTACAATCCAGAAGCACAGGAAGGGAGTTAATCCATAATACAGTAATTTACTCACCAGACCGCGATGCCAGACTATATCAAACGCTTTGGAGACATCCAGAACAACAGTTTGCGTCTCTCCAAAGCATTCAACAGATTTCCTTCAAACCTGTGAACAAGTGCATTTTTCCATCCCTGGGGAACAATACCACATCTAAAGGACAATCTGAAAAGTTAAGTGAGCATAGGACTAACTTCAAGAGCGCAAGTTTGTAATACCACTTCTGGTATGCCATCTGGACCACTAGCTTTGTTGGTCGCTAATTGGAGTAGCTCTCGACGTAGGGCTTTGAGGCAGATCTTTTCTCAGATCAATGATTTGACTTATAATTGAATGAGATGAGGTAAATAGGGTTTACACATTTTAAAGCAAACAATAGTAAGCCGATTTTTTCAATATGGTAGAAATATTTTCGAATAACCCTTGTATTATCAACAACCTTTCCGAACACAATGTAGCCTATCATTAGCCCGCGTTCTGCTGAGGATTTAGTTTAACGTTTTTCCCATCAAAAGTCTACCTGTTTTCGTCGGCCGTAAACGCGACCATAACAGTAAAAGCTTCCCCGGTTGTGCGGTTTTATGTCTGCGAGTGGAAGGGATTTTTCGATGAGTATGATTTTTCCACTCGACCACGTCCGCGTTAGGCCGACTCGGGGAATAAAAATACGGTAAAAACCCCGATTTAACAAATCGCTGTACAAGCCTAGAGGGTCAATTGAGTCAAATTCTTAATAAAACCCCACTGTGTTTGTTTTGCTTTGAGCAATTACATGTTTCATTCTGTAAATTCAACGCAGCGACGATGCACAAAATGTGACTTTAATTTTATCAACCAATAAAATACAAGCAAAAATAAATTCATAAAGTGTGTTATTTTGAATATTATTTATTATAAGTTAAAATATTTAGTTCTTATCTTCCATTTTCGCTCCATGGTTCAAAACTATAAACATTACAAACTGCTCTCATGCTTTCGCCTTATATTTACTATGTTATTCTTAAACATGTATAGTATAAACATAAATAATTGTACCTTGTTTTAACATAGATCACTATAAACACTTTTTATAAACTTGCTGGTATACTTGCCATTTCATCTTGAATGAATAATTCGTCACTATATCGCGTACATAAACATATTAATAGATTATGCTTCGTAAATAATCCTCGAAGTAAAATTTCAACAGGAAAACGTATCAAGATTTTTTAATACAAAGTTAAATACTTAAGATCGATAAAATGACCAATTATTTTTAAATAATGCCTTATAAACAGACACAAAGCTACATTTAATTCTATCATGTTAAAAAAAAAACAATAAAACTGTTTTTAAATTTATAGATATTAAAGTAATCCATCTTATAAAGTAGTTTATATGCAGACAAGGGTGGCATAGAACAATCGCAAATTTTAATTTAAATACATATTAGTTCATTTCTGGCGATAATCGATTTGGAATCGAGTTTTCAGGAATAATAGCCCACGGCTGAGACAGACAAGTCCAAGACCGGCAAACGATCGCTCGCAGACTGGATACAAAAAGACTAGTATTTTAATTGAGCACGAACAGTCTGTTGCAGCGCTTCGCAAATGGTGGGTCCAAACATGGCACAGAACTGCAAGCCGTGGAATCGAAATCCTGAAAATTTCTTTTAAATATAACAGATTTATGTAATAGTCACATATCAAAGCAATTGAGTTTTGAATGACGACGTTTGAATAATATCTTAATCAGGAGTTAGCTACGCCACCTACATTAAATATTACTTCCAACAATTTCAGCGTTGGGACATTCTTGTTAACCTGACAGATCTTTAAATAAGATTTTTATCGTATTTTATTTCTTAATTAAATACCGATGAACGTATTTCATATTTAAATACACATTTTATAATTTCTATGCGTCACCGACGTCAAATTGATTCATTCCAATATCTGGTAAGATTGGTAGTTTTCGTAGTTGCATAGGTGTGACTCTCCATATTGTAGCACTTCACAGTTAGAATATATGCATAAAAAAATGATTGTAAATTTTTTTGGGAGCTAACATGATTTACTTCAAAATATTTGTGAAAAATATACAAAAAAATTATCAACTTTATTATATTATGACTCTATATGATTAGATTACTTTAAAATAACTTGACAAAAATGTTTGGCATCTTTGGTCTGTGCAAACGTTTTCCTTGGCTAAGCTCGAATAATTAAATTTGCCGGAGATTTGGTATCTGTGAGAGAGCTTTAAGAAGCGGAATGAAAGGAACACCAGTGAATTTGTTTAATTTTGGTAAAATTGCACCTGCAAAACATACATCTCAAACAATTCAATAAATTAATTAACGTTCTTGCAATGATATAATTATAATTTAATATTTTATTTTGAATTGAGAATATGTAATAGTAGTTAACACTTTCGTTATGGCTCGGTGGAATATAAATTATACTGTCAATACGGCGTGAATTTAAAAAAAAATTTTTTTTGCTTAAAACTAGTATTTCAAGCATAAAGGTACTCATCTGACCTATGTTTATATATCACATTAGTTCTTCTATCCTTTAGCTATCAGATGATGCATAAAAAATTATTATATTTAACAAATGTTCATTATGTAACCTTACATGTGGTGGCATTGACACATTTGGTTTACAGAAAAATCGCTCCTGTGATAACCTACTGATATTTATTTACATGCTTTAGAGATTCCAGTAAAGAATATATGTAGGTTGATAAAGGGAATGACTGCACTTCTTATTTCCCACCGTAGATGTCACAATGAGTACTGAAAGTAGCAAAATGAAATATCACGTCAACTGATGTCAACGGTCGGGGAATCGTTGACGGCATATGCCGACAACCGATGCGAAAGGGTAAATACAAATTAATGTTACAAACCAGAAATAAAAATTAATACTTTTCTGATTGATCTTTACAATACTTCAGTTTTCAATAAAAATATTGTACATTTCTAGTGTTGGAATGTTTGAAATGTGTAGTATTTATACTTCCATATCAGCTCCATAGTTGTAATATAAATAGAAGCTTCATATTTTACGTTTATTTTAAAGATTTTTCTTCTAAAAAAATATTGCATACAAGCTGTACGTAAAATATTGTACATTTGAAATAAATCCAGTTGTGTAATAAATCAATTTGAAATAATCGTTTCTGAAGTGCCCCCAACTCGTTCTAATAGAATTAAAGTTTGCCAAAGAAGTCTCTCCAAGAATGTATAAGATCTATCAAAGTAATATAATTCCCAACTTTGAGTGCGAAGTTATAGTGTCTCATTTAAAATTTATAAAAGGCGACAACTTTCCACGACGGGCTTTTTTCAGCGCGCGACTTTCATACACTGCACTCTCTGAAACTAAATCTAAGCTCAAAACGAGATCACTCGAGACAAAAGGGACAAGTTTTTTATTAGCAATAAATAATTCTTACTGCCTTTTCTCTTTTGTCTGTCATTATAATTGCTTTTTTTTGTGCGACAAACAAATTATTTATTTGATTATAAGAATCACAAGCGTTTTGAACTGATGTCAGTATTTATTGGTGTCACGACCTATCGTCCCCAGACAATTCGTTCTACGACTCAACGGTAACGATGTGGGGCGCAGTGAACTTTTTGTGCAATTGATATTTGGTGCTCAGGACAAATCGTGCTCTGACTGTCTCGCTAGCTTAACCTAACCTAACCCAACCCAAATATTTGTCCAGTGATCGTAGAATTCAGAGATTCATAGGTTTCGTTAAGAAATAATTTTGATTAGGTTAGGTAACGTTAGAATAGCAAGACAACCAGTCCACCAGTTGTCCCGAGCACCAAATGTCTCGTCCACCAGACGTCTAGTGCGCATCAAGTCGTTACCGATAAGTCGTAGAACGAATTGTCTGGGGACGAAATCGTACGACGGCGGAACCGTATTTTTTGTACACAACAACTGGAATGAAATAATAAAAAATAGGAATTACGTTTGCTTTTAAGACAATTATTTTAGTGAAATAAATATACATTTATTCAACTTATGTCATTCTGAAAATGATCGTGTAGTATATTAAGAACAATGACATTCTTAGTTACTTTCATATATTTGAATATTGTTCCGTCATACATTGAAGACTACATATTTAAAGAAAACTTGTATTTATGGTTGTGAGAAAAAACTTTAAAATTAATCGTTGTAATAAAAATTATTATTCAATATAAAAATATTCACGTTTTCGATTCTAATTGTAATATCCAATTTCAAACACCGTTGCTTCAACCAATAAAAGTTATTAACAAGACGTTTCAGTATAAATTGGCATTAAAAAGCTTTTATGGTTTCATTCAAAGGCTTAAGCTCATTTAGTGTGAGCAGATTATCATCTATCACGAATACGCAGATAATAATATGCCTTTAATAGATTGTACGAAAAGTAAATACTTTTGATAGCTTAGAATTAAGATTATTTTAATCGATATATTTTGTAGAAGTTCATTTTTGAGGTTTCTTTACATGAGGATGAATGGATATTATCCATGGCTGTATGCATCTAACTTTATACGGGGTATGTTGGGATACAATGAGTTGAGAACTAGAAGAGATGTGTGCTTGAGTATCCATTTCTTTCGCCTAGTGCGCGGCGTGTTCAGAAATCTTGATATTTTGTTTGAAATTGGTTTGTTTGTCCCTGACAATTATTTAAGGATAAGGAGGCACAGATTGTTTGTTCTTACTAGAGGTAATACTAACCTGCCAGGGACTTTGCTTCTTGGGGGAGTGATCAGACTATTCAACGATATCGCCTCGAATAGTGATATATTCCACTTGAGAGAAGCCCAGTTTCGACATGAGCTCCACGAATTTATTTATCAAAGTAATTTCGTGGAGTCTTCTGTTTAGCAGGCTCCGGGACATTTTAAATGATTCTATTATTATTGTTTTAAAAATTAATTAAATATTGTTATTTGTAATGTTTCTAGAACAAAAATAAATTGAAATTGAAAATTGAAATTGAAATTAATGAATGAAGGCGAGCATAAAGAGAATTTATAATTAACTCTACATTCAAAACAAAGGTATCTTATTTTGCTTTGACAAATAGCATACTTTGAGTGTTAGTATTTTATACAATTCTTCTAATAATATGATAATGTACGAATGTAAATCATAGATCCATTGGTCCTTTTTTGACAAGGTTTTTATCAATATGTCCCATACCGAAATGTTTAAATTCTTTGTATGAAAATAAACAAGTTTTGCATTTACTAATAGTTAACAAAACCTAAGAAGAATACGTATTTATCCCCCAAAACCTACCAGTAAGACCACCATTACGATATCCTGTTTTATTATGTACATAAGACATCGCGCATTCACTGCATTTAGCACGAACAAAATGCAGACGTTAATATTTAATACCACCGAAGAATTATTGTATCCCATCACACTTTGCGCATTTCGGGGCAATTAACAAAGTTGCCCGTTACCCGGGGCGGGGGCGGATGGTGGGCGGGCGCTTTTGCGGGCGAATTCAGGAGAAAGGGAAGATATTTTTTTTGTTCTGCAAAACTTATTACTGTTATATTTAGCTGCTTAAATTGTCTTTTTGTAAGTGTATCAAATATATATTACCATTGATATCAGCTTGATAAAGCTCCTTAAGGCCGATGCCGTAAAGCCTCGACAAACGATCTTTTGTCTCTTATTTTGGTTCGCTTGCCTGACATCTACATCGAATGTTAGTTTAAGTATATAATGTTAGCGGTGTTTGCATACGCCAAAATAATTGTAATGACAGTTGGCCCATTTCCAGTTGGTACGACTGTCATCTTGGCGGTTGGTACCGCCAATATGTGAGAGCGCGCCGTGGGCTGTCAGTTGGACAAACGCTCGTGACCGTGATGGCCATGCCTATAGGGCGTGGGCCACAACGGTCCTTTTTGTAGCAAGTGTTTGGCGAATAAACATGTATCGTGAAACAGAAACAAGTTGTTTATAATGGGAACCTGATCCTGCATCCTTCATCCAGTGAACCGATGTCCTAAATGGAAGAGGAGGATATCACCATCTATCTAGTATCTATATTATTGGTAAATGTACCCAGGGAACACCGCGAATTCACAGTGAGATTTTGAAAAAAAATCTTAAGTGCTGAAATATGTAGTCATCCATCGGTGGATCAAAATGTACTCCCCATATAAATCTTAATTGTCCTCGAAAATTGTTTTCTACGCAAGAATATTATCAATAATTATGTTTTTTTTTGTGTGGTTTTACTTTTAAAAATCACCTCGTAAATACTTTCTCAATAACTTTGTAATGTAAACACTGCATAACGTATTAAAACAATATCAAAACTTTGTAAAAGATAATTATGCCGCAGTTATTAGCCACTATATCGTTATTCGAAAAAAAAAACACATTTAAAATACACATTTCACAGGTTTTCCCACTTCTTATTTTCTTAACTAAACTTTTTCACTTCTATATTAATTGACTTACGAGTATTCTGTAAATAAATCGCATTGACTATTTTAAATCATTAGAATCAAATTTTATGATTGACATTCTTAATCTATACTGCGATTGAAAGCATCGAGAAGTATGATAATATTATTTTCGTAAAATTACATAATTATATTATGTCGAAAATTAATGAAGATTTTGAATATACACCATAATAAATAAATAAATTATTTACAGTGACATATTTCTGTCTCGTTAATAAGACACTTGAGAATTGCTTCTTAAATATATTTACTATAATCTCACTTTTCTTTTGAATTGTCAATCATAATTCATAGTTCAACCACTCGAAGATATTAATATTCTCGTATATTATCCATTGTTATTTTTAATATTTATTTCTGGATTCGTTCCGTAGCCCGTAGCTTTTAGTAGTCGGTAGTCGGTCTAGGGAGGCTCAGTTCTATGTGGCGGGAACCACGGGCGGCGATGGCGCGGCAGGGCACAAGCAGTTTTACCGCCCTTCCTGGTTACTGTCGACTGCCGCCTAATTTCCTCGGTTTTCCCTTTTTCTGGCCGACGCGCGAACGCCGGGCCAGCGGTAGGACGCTGACTGACAACTATTTTCAGGAATCGCAGCCATCGAAAAGCAATGAAATTTTTTTATTAAATTTTATCAATTTTATTCAAAAGGTTTCATTACAATTAAAAGTTTATGATGATGATATGTCAGTTATCTACAAATGAAATAAAAATAATATAATTTATATGCTAATAATTATAATAAACTATTTTTTGGTGAGTAAAGATTCGCAGACATATTGAAAGATAATGAAAATACAGTCGCTATATACCCGTACATCTGAATATCATTGTCTACGCATTCTATTACCGAACGTTGAACAATGTATTTTAAAGTATATAGTATCTTTATCAGATTTTGACAATGAAAATCAATTTAACTGTCACTTTGCCGGCGGGTAGAGCTCAATGGTTAAATCGTTTACTTTGCAAGCCAAAGGTCGTGGGTTCGATCCCGAAAAAATAAATTAAAAAATAAAAAAATATTCATAATTTGATTTCTGAGCTCTTAAATACCCGTGAATTTGATCCCTAACCCGTAAAATGCCAGTCAATTATTAAAATTGGTGGTAGACGAAAGTCGTCCCGTGAAAACCACACTTTCATAGTAAATAATTGTAATAATAAAAGATTATGCGTGAATCTCGGGCTGTAGTCTATGACGTTGGCGGATCAACACACCACATGTACCGCTTAGCCATATGTATCATGTAAACGTCATAGAATTCCACAGATGAGAATTCAGAATTACTATCACCATCTTTATGTGTTTGCATAAGAAAAAAAACTTAAGCAACAATATTAAACACATATAACTTAAGTAGCAGAAAAAAGGATTTGCAAAATACATCACTCAAAATATTTCCATAGCACACTTTGTATGAACTTCATGATAATATAAACTCTATTTGTGTCGCAGTGAAATGAGAATTTTATTAAATAACGCAATGCAAAAATTTTATTACTTTATTGTATTTAATCATCGTCATCATCATTCTTTATCCACTCTCTTAACTGGAGTATATGATCATTACAAAGTGTCATCAAAAAGCTCTTTCAGCTGTCATGTGCCTCGCCTCATTCCATTTCCACACTGCTTCTTGTACCACCGTCAAGTACATTCAATTCATAACGGTGAGAGCCTGAAAGCTTGAAGAAAATGGCGATGTAGTTTATGCTCTGCTGCGGCATCCAAAATATACTTACATGTACAATAACAATCACACAATATTTCAACAATCTCTTTGTTCGACTTTATTAAATTATAACATTCCAATTGAAAAAGGTTTCGTCTCCCTCGCAAGGTACTTCCGGCCAGCCCGAATGTGAACAGAGGGCTGATTTCACCTCCGCTTTCTTCCCTTCCCCGCTATCCGCCCGGGTCCTGCGCCCACTCCGCCGACTTCTTCTGCCCACTTTCTCCGATTAGAACATTTTTTTTCTACTTGTTCGTATCTACCCTGCAGCATCGCCCTGTGCGAGGGACGATTCCAAGCCATTTGGTAATAACGAAGAATGCAACTCTGATTTGTTTTATTTCTCGATTTGTGATTTAATATCACCGATTCATAAATCATTTTTATACTCTTACCCATCTATCAAACAACATCGTTAAGTAAATACGCAGAATATTTCAACAAATTTGTGAAATCGCTCATTCGGTGAACTCTGCGATATTTTGTGGCACCTCGGGTTTTGTTTTTATTTTTAAATGTCATCTTAAAGCACGTTAATATGTTTATTTAGAAATTTTTGCTGATTTGACTATTCCAAAATATTTGGTGAGGTTGGGTTAGGTTAGGTTAAGCTACGACAATGACTTAAACATTTATTTCTGACAAATCGTTTCCTCGAAATACTTATCGACGCCTACGCTATCGATTTTATTTTTTTTAATCTTGCAAATTGCTTTGTATTATGATTTGATACAATATATATTAATAATTATAATAAATATAATATTATAATTATTATACAAGTAAGAATAAATAATAATAAAATAATTTCCATTATTTACGATTTCATTTCATCAAATAAACCCAGTTCTATTAGATGGCGCTGTCCATGTTTTGTCCTGTCTCTGAAGCCATACGTTCCTTTATTCTTATTATTTTCCTCGATTTAGACGGAGTTTTTAAAAAAACTTTTGTTTAAACCGATGCCTCGAATGTCTGGATTATTATGCTTTAAAATATTATTAAGCCCAACCAACGACACGACGTAAGCCACATGCATAACCTTTCTATTTTTCAGTCCACATCCAATGTTTTTCAACTTGTGTTATCTAATAAGAACCGCATTTACAATGTTGTATTGTCGAAAGTTCAAAAATGAGTTAGCATCACAAAAAATTTAATCAAATATCAAGACAAAATTAAAACAAAGCGTTTTAATAAAATGAATTTATTAGCATACTAGAAAACGTCGCTTAAATAATTTTGTGTGTTTAAGTTGCCTACAATTTTCTATGAAACATAATTCTAGCGTGTATAATGCTTGCAATTAAGAAATGTAAGAACCGCCTCTACTTTTTGAAAAGCTCGCCCACAAAACTGCTAATCATCATGTTAGTTTATTAGCTCCTTCTCCCCATTCTCGTACAATAGGTGTCTAGTAGCGGTAGTGTGACCAACATGTTACTGAGCTTAGCTTAAAAGTCAAATAGCTACACGTAATAGTTTGTATCTTAGAAAGAAGAAAGATTGTGATATACATATTTTTCTAAATATCATTTTATGAAAATAATGCAAAAAATAATATAAAATTTCATGTTAAGTCGTTGTATTGTGCATCATCAATGTGCAAATAATTATTTTAGAAATATATATTAGGAATTATCTTATATTATATATTATATATAAATTTTACTTTGTAACACAAGGTTTTGTCTAGCAAAATATTTAAAATACATTAATTTACATTTACAATAAAAAAATGAAATATCAGCCACAACAAAGAAGTAATTCTGGGGACATTACCATAAACAATAATCCCCTTTTTACGTAAAGCTTTTTTACGTTTCATGTACAAGCTAAAATAACTAATAATCCACAAGCGGCGCGTAGCTATCCTTTAAATAGAAAGCGGCATATTATAATCGACATAATATATGATTACTGTATCCTTAGTGAACTTTCTTCACCTTTTCTATATATTATTCATGAAGTAAAGCGTATTTGTGGTCACCCTTGCCATCGGACTAATGTGAAACACTCATAAACCACGGCGCGAAACTAAATTTAAATTACTTCACAGAACTTATGGACTCGCCGTATAAAAGTTTTTGTAAATCTTTGTATCTACTTGATTTGATGGGTGTTGTTTTCGAGTTTCATTTCTCGTTAATTTCCAAGTTTCATGATACATAATTATAATTCACCTGGAGCTTTATTGTTCAATTGGTTGGGCTCGGAGGTTTTATTGCGAAGATTATCAAGCGCAAGAATTATAAAGTCGCAACGTATGATTTGAATTAAACTTAGATTAAGAAAGTTTATCTAATCCAGTACCAGAAAATAACTTTATATTATAATTACGACTCATAGCATAAAAAAAATATGAGTACGCAGAGTCTGCCAAATTATATAAAAAATATTATAAAATTTAACGTGTTTTAGAATCGAATGGAAGTTCAGGGAGCGGCAAAAATGCTGACGGTTTTAAATCAAACCTACGACGAAAACCGACAGCTTTTTTTGCTGCTCCCTGTATTATAAAGTCGAAAAAATATATAACATCAGACTACAATAACCTTTTCCCCTAAAAGTTGTTATTCAATTATTCATTAAGAAGAAATTTTTAAAGATAACCCTCATAAAACAAAACATATCCTTTCCACATATGATCAAAATCATGGCCGCTGAAGTTGTCACTAGCCGTTGTCCATGCAATGCCCCAAGACCCGAAGGTTTACCTGCATAAAAACGAGTGTATGCGACAGAAAACTGGGGACTTAATGAAACGGCAGCTTAGTATTTGAGGTTTATTTTGAGTTTTTTGTTTATCGAAATTTTCGAAGAGTTCTGTTGATTAATTCCCCGTTTGTCTCATTTGATGCTAAAAGGAGAATTTATATATCATAATTAGTATTTCAAAGTCCATTTTCATTTCATTGTCTGACAAGCACTTAAAAATTCCTAAAAGTAATGTTATTATTGTAGATTTCTACGAGTAGATTACACAGTTAATTAATAATGAAAATGGGTTCATCTATTTAACTATATTTAACGTTTACCTTTAAATATTTTTCTTGGTATTGTGCGGTAGGTATTCATATAAATTCGTATTTTTGGAATTAATTCTGTCCTTTTATTTTATGCTAGAGCTCTGACCCGATACATTGAGCGGTATTAAGCAATTTAGTTTGTCAGTTCAAGCTCAACCGTATCTTCCGCCTACGTCAATTTCCCAATATCCTTAATACACTCGTGTTCTCCGAAGACTACAGGACACACTTTTCGATTTCAGCTAAAACTAACAACACAAAAAAACCTGCAATTCCAGAGGGATTTTAATAGCGTATTTTTCGTGGTCAGAAATTACACTTAAATTTATTTATGCAAGGGTTTTCGGCGCCTATAAAGCATAAGATTTTACAACAACAAAAATCTTCACGGAATTGTTATTATTTCTTAATTATATTTGCGAAATATTTGAAAACTCAAAAAAGGAGGTTAATTACAATAGAGACTTATTAAATTTATTATAAATTCTTTTGAAAATAGATTCCTCCGTGGACTACTATTTTCTTTGTGTAAAATAACGAAGTGAGAGTGCAGACAAGGCAGCTTTATATACTTCTGTAGGTCAAAAGATGAAAACAAAGCGAAAAAATTAAACATATTCTTCAGATGCCGCAGAAGATCATGAACTAAAGATGCATAATATTCAATACCCCTGGCATGAGATATATGACGACAGTTCGTGAAGACCATATGCTCCAATTAGGTGAGCCGTCATGAAGATAAATGATTGAATTAATAATTTGTTCCATTTTTTTAAATCAAATTTTTCAAAATTTCTAAAGTAAAATCTAATATAAAGTCAAAACTTCTATAACTCACTTTTATAGATTTGTACTTTTGATTACGGTGGGGAATGCTAAGGCAGGGAGAGTCACTATTGTGTAACTATGGAGACCTGCAGACCGCCTCACACCTAAGATGCTGCTCCATGTGCCCAACAAGCTGCACATCTCAGGTCTTAATGCTGGATAACACACGGGCTATCGATGTTGCCAGATACTGGGCAAAATTAATTTCACGTCGCTGACACGAAGAAGAAGATAGATTATTTTAGGAGATTTTTACTTTTTGCGGTACATTTTTAAATAACGTTCTCTTTTATATTTTTATTTTGGGTTCAACCGCATCATTGGACTAAATAATCCAGGCCTCAGGAGCATCGAGCTAATCATCCAATGTTATGAAAATTTTATAACACGGTTCAACTTATTTGTAAAAATCAAATTACTATAGAACATTAAAAATTGTAACTGAAAAGCTATAAATAATAATACGAATTTGTTGACTACAACGTACAAATAATATAAGCACAATATATTTTTATTTTTATTTATATCATAATTACCACATTTCAAAAAAAAAATCTTATTTCAAATACATGAAAAAATACTTTGTACAATGTATTTAATAGTATAGTTATTTTAATCTCATCGTATAAAAGTAATTAATTTTGGTGAATGTTTCTAAAAACAACATTTTAGGGAGAAATTTTAGTTGTGAAACAGCAAAAAAACGTCGTAATGCCCGTTCATATTTCAAATGGTATCTTAGTGAGTTAAACTTAAGATGCTTGAATTCCCAGACGGCCGATACTTACGTTTCACTTTATTTAATGCCGCGAAGGGCCCGGATTTCAAGTATCACTTGCCGGTCGGGTTTATTCCTCTTCTTATCTCTGACCCTCCTCCCAAAAGCCTCCATCTAGAAGCCCTCCTGGGACTCCGCAGACGTCCAGCCGTGGAAGACCAGATACTCCTTGACACCAATTTGAGAATGTCGCGGTCAGATAATGCACGGAAAGTCTCTTACTACCGAACTTACGTACTATCTACGTCTACGTTATGAACGTTTCAAAATAAAACAACCATTACATGGACGTAACTTTTTTGTGTTTAATTTTATTTTTAGACAACACTCGCAAAGCCAACGAGTATGGTGTAGACATATATCTATAATTTTAAATCTCTTCAGAATTATTAATTTGCTCATGTCATGGTGGTACGAGTATCAAAGCGAATTGTGTAAACGTTTCTCTTCCATATGGCGACACATACAGGTACATGTGGACCTGTATGTGTCGCCATATTGGCATTTTGGACAAGTCCGGTCACGGGTGTGACGTTAGTTATGTACATGGCTGCTGTCATTAGTGTGCCATTAACTCTGTAGATCGCAAGTTGCGGCGCTGGGCGACAGCCCATTACATCATTGGATTCATTGATTTGCCACAAATATTATGACAAAATGCTGCGCGAAATAACATTTTTTATAAACGTATTTTTTTATTCTCTCTTCTGCCAGTGTTAACATTGTTTAAATATTGTTGCTGAATTGACATCGTACCGACCTACCTGCATCATTTACGAGTATGTTGATTTTGGTAAGCTATTGCGTGCGTTTTTTATCGATGTATTTTTTATCTTTTCCGTCGTGGCTATCATTAAATCATTGGATTCACGGGGATCTCATTACGTATTAATACAATTGACTCCTTAGAATAGGAGTCTCATTGTAAAGTATCTTATATTAATATTGATTTTTTTAAAGTAAATAAAGACATTAAACAACAACTGTGACTATTTTATAATAAAATGTAAGGACTTTTTGCATATGATAGAAATATTACAATCACGAATGTTACTAATTTTTCTAATACTCCCAATCCATTGAACATTCAACATAAATTTAAAGATTACGTTTCCTCGGGCGGGAACTCAAAGTTTGCTCAAAAACATAAGTGAAAGTAACAAAGAAAGCTTTGTACTTTTACGTACCAAACTTGCATAAAATCTTTACATGTTATGTGGGATAACTACACTTTCATGCAACTTTGTTTTGTGTTCATGCTGTAACTTTATACTTCAAAATAATCAATTAAAATAAACTTTTTCTATCGAATCGTTATGTTTTCACAGCTTTTTGGCGTAGTTGTACATTAATTTATTAACATGAAATTACTAAAAGAATCATGTAAATTTTCAATTAATATACAAAATATACACATTACATTTAAGATATTTTTACGATTCACATTTTTCACAAATATTAGAGAAGAGCACCAGCAGCAATGTTTTAGCACTTCAGTGGACACTATGACGTTCAATCGTCACGACTGTATTATGTATGTATATGTCAAGTACGTTTAGTTGTTTTTTACGTATAGGTCTTCTTAATATAAGCTTTCACTGCAAAATTATTAATGTGCACAATTGAAACACAATGTATGTTTTACCCATAAATAATTTTTTAACAGTTTTGCAAAAAAAAAAATTTTTTTTTGCACTTTCGTTAATCTATTATAAACATATTAATTTATTTAAGCTTTATTTACCAGGTATACACATGTTATACTGAACTTTTTACTCAGTAGAGTAAAACTACTGCTGAGTAAAAAACTATATTCTGTCAAAAAAATGAAAATGAACACAGACATTAAAAATTATCAATCAGTATTACAGTTCATTTCTCCGCGTAGCCAATGAATCAATTACTGAAATTCCACTTTGGCCGAACCACGTACACGTAGAAACGTCGTACAACACGTCAGATATGTTTCTTTGCTTGTTTTGTTCTCAAACTTTTGCTCCACCCCCGCAGCCTCCCATTCCGCTTCACCACCTTCTCCCTAAACGTCTGTTTCCTGTCGCATTTCGTTCGATCTAATAGTTGAGTTTTTATTAGACGCTAAGAAGTCCGGTCCCAAGTGATTTTGGTCATATGTGACTTTTGCCATATCGAAGAAACCCAATCATTCTAATGCTACTTGGTGCATTGGTTTTCCTTATTTTCCCTCTCAAAAAATATGTTTTTATATAAATGATATTAGTTTGCTTCATTATCAGAATTAAGTATACAAATAATAACTGACTCTTTCTCTTATGTTTGTATTTAATTAAATAAAGATAAAAACATTATAATAATTAATTATCAGGAGTGTATTATATTTATTAATAAAAGTAACTATATGTCGTTTTATAGTACACCAAGAAATTTTAATGTTATTCAATTAATTCGTAACAATAAATCGTAAACGTTTTGTGCAATATGTCGTCGATAGTCTTTCATTATGAAATTTGTGTGAAAAAATGCATTTTTGTATGGTACTTCAGCAAGCCGTTAATATCGAGTAATCTCGTAGGTGATGTCTTTGAATAGTGTACGTTTTGAAGGCGATTAACCTACCGCTCTTCATTAACCCTAAAAATGTATGTTAAAATCATCACTGTGCATCTATATTATACATATTAACCATATTAATTACTACTTCACCGCATGATCCGAATGATCGATAGATCTCAATAGTTGTTTTTCAATTACTGCCGATCCATCCGAAGCAGAGACTTGTAGATCTTAATCATTAATTAAAGAATTCGTTCAAGTATTTAGCTAGACTGAACGCTACAGATGTTTTTTATGTAAATACTTACAGAAAAATACCAACTAATGATTTTTCAGCGACATATTAAAATACTAACGGTGTATTATACTACAGCCTGATATTTACTCATCATCTACTAATCACAGATTTTTTTATCATTGACTTATTGTTAATGAGCTGTATTTATGAGACATATTAAATTACTTTTACTCAGAGAAAGGCGATTTAACGTCCCTGGGATCGTTATTAAGACACGTGGTGGACAGATGAGGAGCAGTTCAGCAACACACAGACTTTTTCAAAAGCAAATACATTTTTTACAAACTTCTCAAACTTTCGGCACGGGCGGAACTCTCTTGCTTCATGCCCCAGACCGATCATCATCTATCAGTGTTTTTATATATATTTATTAACAAATAAAAAATCTTTGTTTGAATACGAACCGGTGGCTACTATCTTGATAGTCGTATACTTTAACTGCTTGTCTAATCCCCTCGACCAAATGATGAAGTAAGATAATCAGCAAATCTGATTACTGTTACACGATCCAGTTCTTAGATCTCTGATACCATCGACCCAGCCAGAGCATATCATACCCGGATGACTTGTATTGGCGTGGTACTGAGTTAGAATGATTGATTATGGATATTATTACAGTACATTTAATATAACGTAGTAATCGTACTTGCCGATAGCTAAGAGAAAAACATATTAAGCAAACTATAATTTTGCTACATCGATTGGATTTTTTTTTATTATTATTATTATATTCTTCAATCTTACTGGAAAATTATGACTCGTAACAAACGGGAAGTAAACATCAAGTACTTTGAAGTTACGTGAAATTGAAAAGAAATGTAAAATATATTTCAATAATAATTTTGTAATTCAATTTGATATTAAATTAATTTTTTTTTTTGTTATGAAAGATTTAGGACGATGATCAAATTTTATTTTTTGTATATACATTTATGCATTTACAAAAGAACGCCAGTACAGGATATTAATTTTATAGTAAACTTAATAAACGTAACCAGGTTAAATATTATTTTAATATTCTTCCATACTCAAATCGCAGTAGAAATATAAGATCGTCACTTAAGGTGGGATTCCTGGCTGGAGGGGCACTGGTTGCGTCTTCATGTAGCCATCCAGCGGTGATTCGGTGCTCCACTCACTGAGAGTCAGTAGCTGTTTACAATTAAAATGTATTTTTTTTACTCTTATTTTTTTCTTTGTCTATATAAAATTCTAATGATCATTCTGGTGGCTACATAAATAAAATTATTATTATTATTGTCGCCATTTAAGTTCAGCCTCCGACTTTTTTCATGTCAGCTCTATATTCCGAAGCTTCGCAGAGTACATTATTTGTATAGTTTTATATAGACGTCTAGGGTGTTGACAGTTTGAATGAAACATAGTTTTGTTTTCTGGTGATGTAAATAATTAATTTATTAATATTTGAAAGGGATAAGATACTTAAAGAGAGCAGTATTTAACAATATGCGTAGAAAAACTAATAATGATAATAATAATTAATATTGATATCCTCCTCTTCCATTTATGACATCGATTTACTGGATGAAGGATGCAGGATCAGGTTCACATTATAAACAACTTGTTTCTGTTTCACGATACATGTTTATTGTCAGAAACGTCGCCCGCTACAGGAACGCACAGGATGCGCGCACTGTAACGGGCGCGAGTCAAACTTCAACTGCCACCCCACGGCGCGATCTCACATCTCCACGGTACCAACTGCCAATATGACAGTCCTACCAACCGGCAATAGGCCAACTGTCATAACAATTATTTTGGCGTATGCAAACACCGCTTGACATTCGATGTAGATGTCACGCAAGCGTACCAAAATAATAGACAAAAGATCGCTTGTTGAGGCTTTACGGCATCGGCCTTAAGGAGCTATATCAAGCTGATATCAATAGGTATTCATAATACATGAACTACAAATATACAAATAAACAGAACTTTGTATACAATGTACATAAATAATCTAGTGAACTATTACCTAGTAATTAATACGCGTTGAGCTCAGACAACGTAATTCATAATTTATGATAAATATGGACTTATAATTAAATTCCCTCGAAACTATATATCTTACGATGAATATTAATCATTTAAACGTTTTATTGGATTAAGCTTACAACACGTTTAAATTGCACAGACATTCGAAATAATATATTTAAACACAAATCCGCCAGAGGTAGCTTTCAAATTCGAAACAAAAAGCTCCGAACATATTCATTATACACAACAGCTGAACGCCGAGAGGAGAGATCACAAATAACTTAGTTGAGAAACTGTTGAACAACGTGGTTTATTTATAGCCAGTTTATGCCAAGTTGATAAATTTTGCTGCGGACCCGTCATTTAGGAGTTTGTGTGGATCGCCTATAGAGCTACGGACAATCTCGAATGCGGTGAATGTTCAGCCGATGGACGAAACAGACCGATTTGACAGTTATTTTATAAAGTACATCACTCGGCGTTCAAACTTATTGTTTTATAACTTTATTTTTATTTATTAAAAAAAAAAGCATTTTTAAATCGCTACATTTGTTTTACACCCATTCACTCAGACTGTATAGAAATTATCTGTTGTGAGAAATAATTACGAAAAATTAAAGCTTTAAAAATATTTATTTCATAATTAAGGTAGAAAATATAGTACTAGACGTAATTGTAAAAAAATAATTCATACAGCAACTATGAACTTTTTCATAAGAAAATAAGAGTTAATTAAGGCAACTTACATCTTCTCGATTTAGAAGTTACATTCATACAATATAATATATGATTATTAAAAGTTAATGTATGTATGAGCGGCAATATTAAAATTAGTAAAAATAAATATAAAACTAGTCGATATTTAACAATTGTTCTTCTTCGTAGTATCAATCCGGTGGATTGGTTTGCAGCAACAGAATCTTGCATCTCGATCTCCATTCCTCTCGGTCCTCCGCAACCCTTTTCAGCTCAGCATAAGCGCTACAATTCATGTCCTCGAATACTTGCTGTAAATACTCCCGTCTAGGGCGCCCTCTACAGTTTCTACCCTCAACCATCCCCTCCACAATATCGTGAAGAAGACCAGTGGACATTGAACAATTGTTATGAATGTTTTATGTATTTACTGGACGTAAACATTGCTATTATAAAACTGCAATAAACAATTTTTCTTAAATAAGTAGAATAGGTCAGTACAAATATCTTCATCATTCAAATTAAATATTATTTTATATATATTTTTTTATTTCATTTAACTTTTAAAAAGTGCAGTACAACAACGTATTAAATTTTAAATAGTAATTAAATATACACATACAATTATACATCAAATTTTTATACGCATCAATTCATTCAGAAAAATATCGGCAGACGCGGGAACCTTAGAACCAACCTTTGCTCAGGTCTATTACACCGCCTAGTTCACTCGACTATTTTTATCCGCCTGAACGGACAAGCGTAAGAAGATGTATTATACCATTGTTACCATCGTGTGGTACCATTCAGTGTATATTATTGTTAAATCAGTCAACATTTATTCACAAGGATTTTTATATTATTACTTTCTACAGTCTTTTTATTTGGTAAGTACCACTCGGACAATGATCTATAAAAGAAGATTTGAGTATTGAAAAAATATTCTAATCAAAATTTAAATCCATGTGAATTTTGAATGACAAATATGTGATATTTTTCAAATTGAATTTCTTGAATTACGAGTACATACATAAAATTCAACCTGCTGAAATTACGTTTAAATGTTTTATGATTTATGGAGTATAAAATTCAAAAACATTTTGCAATCGGTACCAGTTTTCATTGCGTTTTTGTACAAGTAAAAAAAAAGTTTTCAAACATTCAATACTAGTTGAACTTTAGAATTATTCATCTTTAAACGGTTAAGCAAACATAAATGAAAGTTTCCATGTCTATGAAGCTATTAAGGGACACGATTTCATGATTTGTTGCCTCCAAATAATTGTAACTAGCGTTTAAAAAGAGTATTTTAATCTACATAAATAATTGCAAGATGTCTCGAAAAGATTACAATATACTAAAATGCAAACGTTTGCGTTTATATTACCCACAACAAAAAACAGAAAAGACGTTTATTCTTCAAAGTTTCAATAATACTGCGACGTATAACTGACGTACAATGTAAATCTCATTATTTCATCAAATTTCGTAGGTAATGTATACTTAATGTATTACAATATACATATTTGCAATTTTTTTTAAAGTATAGTATTTTCACTGAATCAGAAAATTCGATAAAAACTATTTTCTTTTCTTATTTAATTCATTTGATTCACTAAGACTTGCTTGTTATATTCTAAGCCTTTTTATTTTTGAAGATTTATCAAAACATTATTTGTTAATACCCATTTATATTAAAATGTTGGAATGAAATTTTATTGGCATTTATATTTATTTTTAATTATCAACAATGATTTTACTGTTTCATGTTTAAGGTGCATTTTAATTCTGTAATTAACACCCGATTTTACGTTACCACACATTAGATTATTAATGTTGTTTTTTAATAAACCTATCAATAAATACAAAGTCAAACACACCATGTATAATAATTATTTATCTTATATACATAGAGTATCTAACAAGTTGACCACAATATAATATTTTAAGCGAAAATCTTATATGTGTGCTCTCAAGCATTTTACGTGATGAGAAATATCCAAACAATAAATTAATTAAATTAAGTATAAATACTTGTATTCTGCAGTAGACGATTCATTTGAAATATCATCTGTTGCGGTGATTTAAGCTAATTCCTCGGATCAGATATACAAGCAATACAATGTATATAAATCGACTATCATCTGCGCTTCGGTAAAACATCGCAGTTAATTATTTTTGAACCGGTTTAGCAATTAGATTGTTAAAGTTGTAAAGCCCGCCGGCGTTTGCACCCGTTTCAAATTCATCTGCCAAACACATAAATAGTACAATAATACACAACTCTCCAGACATAACGTCTGGAATTCGGATGAATCCCTCAACAATAATTCAGAACATTAAACAATCCGGCGATTTGCGTTGACAGGCCTCATGACATAGGTCGAGTTGAATTGCCCTCCGAACTGACTGATTTTGGAACCGGAGTCCATAGACTTCAAAACATTAAAAAGCGTTCAATTTGCCGAGTCATTCCGAGAAAATGGCGATTTCATTTCGAAAACAATTCAATTATTGATCTCGTCAAATTTTACTATCGTCGACCTTTTTTTTAATATGATGTATATTGTATTTTATCATAAAATTATGTTATTTAAGAGGTCAATAAAAAATGTACATTTTTTTGAATATATACTCTTCAATAAAATTAAATGAGCAAAAAGTTATTAAGTAAGCAAAAGTGACGGCTGATAAATTTACTTGAAGATAATTTTTTAAATTTTGGTGTTCAACTGGAGTGTTTTTTATGATCGTATAAGCAGATCTTTAAAAAATGTTGATAAACAATCATCGAAATATCACTATAGTACAAAAGCTGACATTTTAACAATACCCTAAGTTATTCGCATTATCATTCTGTAGCCCGTTGGGAAGTATGGGTACTTGGCGATGCTCCAGGTGCAGAGATGAATTTGTTTAAGGCAAGGATAATGACAACTGAAAAAACTGTGGTGACAATTTGTGGCAACCATATGATCTAGCTTTACAACAAATACGATATAAAAAAATCCTTAATTTAATCATAGTATATTAAGTAAATATTAAAAGTCTCAGTTAATAATATTGAAGTTATGAACTGGCGTCATAAATCTCTTTCAGCCACCATGATCCTTGCCTGATACCATGTCACTTCTGCCACCCGAATGCACAAAGATTACATTATATATACTCGTATAAACCCTGACAACCTTCCAGCGTAAACGAGAAAAGTCAGCTGTATTTTATGTTCTCCTGGGACATATGAGCCAGCCAGGTCTATCTTCGTCTTTTAACCAGCTGTAAAATAGATGGATGTCACTTTCGATCCCTCACGTTTTTTTTTCTTTTTTTTTACAAAATTTCTTACAAAATCAAACGACAATAGTATAAATATCAGTTATTAAAACCCACTATACGATGTTCTGGCTTCTGGTGATATACAAATATTCGCAGTTGTTGTGAAGAATAGGGACAATAATTATCAAAAGTTATATTTCACATTTATGTAAAATTATTGAACACGTTACATCTACTCAAAAATACATTCTCACAATACCTTAAAAAATATTTTTAAAATATCGGTTAAATTATAAAAAAAATCTACAAAACTTTCCGAAAAACGCCAGAGCGGTTTCCGTAACCGGAAGGGCATTTCGTCAGAGGGACGAGTGCTCGGTCGCCTGACTAAAATCTGGCTGATCCCCGGGTAATTATTGCGACGTCATCGCCGGCCTGGAGGCTTACCCCGTCGCCCAATCTGTCAGGCGTCCCGACCTCCAAACGCTGAATGAACGCTCGCGCGGTCCGCCCCGGATGATAATACACTTTTATGTAAGAGAATTACGCTACGAGTATTACCGACCGGCTTACGAACGCCCCGTGATTATTTTCATTGAGTGGCATACGAGATTGTGGTTTACATGTTATTACGTCGCTTTTATACGTGAATATTTCATTGTTAAAACAATCATTTTTTTTTTAAATATTCAATAACTGATACACATACAATTTGACTTGTTGATGGGAATAATTTCAAATAAAATGATGTTTACTATGAATAAGCATGTGTCATCATCAGCCTGTATGCGTCCACTGTTGAACGTAAGCCTCCCGCATGAGTCTCCATCCTCTTCGATCCTCCGCCTTCCGCATCCAGGTCACTCCCGCTATTCTTCTTATGTCGTCAGTTCATCTTGCAGGGGTCGGCCAATGTTTCGTTTGCCAGTTCTTGGGCGCCATTCCAATACTTTTCTTCCCCATCGACCTTCGACTCTTCGACAGATATGACCTGCCCATTGCCACTTGAGTGTGCCTATTCGTTGGGTAGCAACCACTACTTGAGTTCTTCTGCATATTTCCTCGTTTCGGATTATATCGTTTAGCGACACTCCAAGCATGGATCTCTCCATAGCACGCTGGGTGACCTTTATTTTATGGGTAAGACTTGCACGGTCTAGGACACGGTAAGGGCACTCATCGCACGGCAGTGGCAGCGTGAGTGGGAAAATTCAAAATGCTTTCTACGAGAATACTTCCCATCGATTCGTTAACGAATGGCCGCAAACTGGCTCGTCTCGAACCACTAAACGAGCCAGCTGCTAACCGGACACGGATTCTTCCGGAGCTACCTTGACAGGTTTGGACAGTAGAATCCCACATCCCAGGCAGAGTGCCCATGTGACGGCAGCTCTCCGCAGGACGCACCTCACGTTCTGTGGAACTGTCCGCTACATCACTCTGCTCGGATTGCGCTCTTTGAAGTGGTCCGGCCGGCATCAGGTCTGATCAGATACCAGGACTTCGTTGCTAACAAACGGAATTACGCTGCTTTTGAGCGCTTCTGCGCGTCCGTCTGCAAGAGTGTAGATGCAAGTAATGATTCCTAACTGATGTCTGCTTTTTGTAGAATCCATTTCCAAACCTTAGCATTTCCTTATCTACTCCCACGTATTTCATGGTTAGCAACGTTTTACCAAAGAAGGCAATTAGAGACTCGCTGTAGTATACTTACTTCGCAGCCTTAGATTGAGGTCTATGTGACATCTAACTGATGCACCTAGAATCACGGGAAGGCCTTCAGCAACTCTCTAACAAATAGCTTTTTGCGTGCGCCTAGTGATGGGTCCCCATCTGGGTCTCCAAAAACAGGACGGGACAGGGAAGGTTTTCACCTAGCGGGTAAGACTTGCTGTCAGATTCCACGTCTCGGTGCCATAATTTTAGACAGGGAGGATGCATTGATTAAACGCCTTAGTTTTTAGACATTGCGGAATTTTCGATTTAAAAATGTACTTTAGTTTTCCAAATGCTGCCCATCCCAGTTGTATACATCTGTCGATGCATGTGTATCAGCTGTTTATTATTGGTATAATTATTCAGTAGCTTATAAATATTAGAATATTCAAATTTATTCGAAACCCATAAAAATGTTATGTTTTCTAACAATATATTACATTTTATTAAACTATAATTTACTTTGATAAAAGTGTTATAATTCTTCATTCCTTTTATTGCTTTCATTGCTACTATTTATTATTTTATCAATCATTTCCTTTCTTTATAATTATGCGGTAAGCTAACAGTCTCAATAAAATAAGACATAAAAGGCTCATAAAACTCCAGTTATAAAAATTTCATTAAAATCAGTGTGAAAGTCGTACCCACAACCCATTCATAGTTAATTCTTGTTGAAAATGAATTATGCGTGAATTTCGCGATGTCATTTACGGATTAATATTTCACATTCAGATTAAGTCATATGTTAAATTATAAGCGTCTTAGTCACTACCTGCGTATGTATGAACGTTAAAAAACAAAGCTTTTTCATTTAGTAAATGTTTTCATTTTACTTTTAAATAACTGCCAGAAATATTGAGTATGTTTTTCAGTTAATTTATAAGTAATTATTGAAAAAAAAATGTTTTAAGTTGATTAATTAATAAAAAATATGTATTTATTGTAGAAAATGTGTGGATTTTCCTCTTGAAATTTATCGTAAATTGAGAAGATATATGTTCCAGTTAAGTTACAGAAATGGAATAAAAAGAGATGAACATTTAAAAATAGAATGACAAAAAATTGTAAAAATGGTCGTTATTGATATTGGCATACTCTTTCTTGTTATTTTTTGTATGCTATTTGATGGACGTATGAACGATGCATGCAAACTTTATATTCAGGTGGTACTCTACGTGTACCTAATAGCGCGGGTCAATCTGTCGACTGGTCGCTGGCCACTCCTCTTCTACACTAAAATACTCCAATAAAATTGTCACTAGTTTCAGAAAGTAAGGGTTGGGAAAACTATCAATATCTCAATGAATTTTATTAATGTCTATATGTATTTAACACTTTAAACCCCTTGTTACACTCCAAGACACCTGCGTTTCAAAAAACCTATAAAAGTATTTTTCACTAGTTTTATACGTTACAAAATCTCATTCTTGATAATAGTTTTAGATAATAATTCAAATTAAAATTTAATTTGTTTTATAAAGACTAATTTTCCTTTTAGATAAATACAATACCTTATTTTCATATGGATAGCTAACAAAATACGATTTTTTATCTTTTCCGCTAAAAAAACATAGGAATATTTCATAGTTTGTCTCGACGTCTTCTTATATACTTGAATACGTGGAATGATGTTTTTTTCTCACTTTGATGAAACCTACCCCGTCTTAACTAAGCTGTACAACTCGGAGCTCCGCCAAGTACATTTAACCTTCAGTTAACAACTTATTTTCAGAAAGTCAAATACTCTGGGATTTGAGAAAAGTCAGCTGTCGTTTTTTCTCTCCTGCAGCATCCCGATAACACGTCCTAGCCAGGGCAAACTTTCTTATTTCACCGAATAGAATGTTTGCATTAAATTTTTTAATCAAATTACAATATATTCGTATAAAATGTAAATACGATCACGATTGAATGAAAATTTGAGTAATTACATCAATTAATACAAATATTTTTAAAAATTAAATATTTCAGTTGAGTAATATGAATGGTAAATCAACAAATGATATAGCTCCTTATTTTGCATATTTATATTCGTAATTTTTATAAAATAAATGTTTATTGATACTAATAGAAGATAAACACAATTCACTACAATTACATCTAGCAATAAGGGTTATAAATAATCAAATATTAAGGTTTGTCTGAAAAAATCAAGGACCATCCCTGATCAATTCCGGCAGACGGACAAATCAACGCACGAACAGAGCGAAAGCTTTTGACAAAAAGTGGACACATTTTCGACTATTGTGTATCGCATGGACCGCCGCCCGCCGCGACGAGCTTTTGTCAGGGAGCTTTTTTTCGAGCGCATCGCATTTTTCTCCATTGTCCTCCCGGCCGAAGCCCGAACAGAGGCGAAGCGACGGAAGCTTTGGACCCTGCGGTCAGATTGCAAATTTGAACACGTCAATGGGCATTTTATGAATTGGCAGCTTTTTTCCGACGGCGGCATCGATACGATGGGACATTATAAATGCGCGCTCGGCGCCTGGGAAAAAGCTTCGAAAAGGCGATAGTTATTGTTTGAAAGACAATAAATCATCGCACGTTCGCAGCAGTGAATTGGTAATGAAAAAAACTAGCGCTGATGACGTAATTACATCTGCGAAAAACTATATGTACACTAGTAAAACCAACGAATGATAAAGATTTAATTTGCGGTACCTATACAAATTAAAAGTGATAAACAAGGCTTTTTGAAATGAATGGAGTTCATATATTTTATTCTCTTGCCTATTAGTTATTTCACATGAATTGGAATTTTCTCTATGTTATGAGTAGTTAGAAAAGTAAATTTGTACTTGTATTATTACAATTTATATAAAATATTTAATAAGATATATTTATTGAAAATTTGTTCATGAAACTAGTGCTGGTAAATTTGAATTTCAAATGTACTGTTAGTTGCGTTTGTTAAATATCAAAGCTATTAGTAAAGTCAAAAACAATCATTAACACGTCTGACCTATAATAATAATTAAATTATGTTTTTATTTACACAACAATATTTTTGAAATGATCACCAGTGATGAAATTTAACGTTTTATTTAGTACTTGATTTCTTGAGTTTTTTGACGTAAGGTAAGCACATAAAAATACTTGAATACTTAGAAACTCATCTTAAAATAATTTTCAACTAAACATTATTTTTAAATTATAAAACAAAAAAAACTTAAATATGATGGATGTTCATAAATATAAAAACTTGGAATTTTATAAATGTCAAATTATTTTCAGAAACAAACTTAAATAACCATTCGCCTCATTTTTCACTAGAATTACAAAACGTGAAAAAACACTTCAGCTGTTTGTTGTTAATCAAAGTGATATTTTTCGTTTTCAGGAAGCGAACCTCCGACCTCCTTTCCTGTGTCCCCATTCCTCCTGGGAGGTTTCCTGCGAAGCCTCCTTCTTTCAGGATTACTTGCTACAATCTCATCTCTTCCTACTTCTGAAATAAATCCCTGTCAATTATATCTGGCGAGAAGACAGTGCAAAAGAGGCTCGAGAATATTTCAGAGAAAATTCGTTATCGCGCGAATAAATTTCCAATTCATTTCTTTTAATTTTTCTTCCCCCGTATTGAAACATTGAAACGTCTTCTGTATAAAATATAAAGGAGATTTTCATTTTTTATGCATATTTAATCGTGTCCACTCTAGGAGGGATCTGATAGCTCATCTTTAGAAATATTTCTTAAAGGAAAAAAAAGCGTTTGTCTCTTTCCAAAGCAACTCTTTGACACTTTTTTCTGATAAAGATAAAATTTTATAAATGGACTAACCGAGTTTATTTTTTCACGTTTTTTGTTATTTATTGAATCGTCGCTTTTAAAGTTTTCTTTGAAAGGAGTTTTGTTCGTATTTATTTGAATGCCTCATTTGTGCGCTGCATTTTAAATATTGTACATATTAGTACAACAATATTTAAATGGCCCATGTCATTTGTGTATCGTGCTTATCGAATGTTATCAACTGTGTGATTCATAAGCGACGCTTCAAGACAAAAATTCCAGTCTATTTTTCGAACGTCTATTCTAAAGCAACCCAGGGAACTTAAACATTTTTTTGTCTATAACAATTTATTTCATTTACGTATTACAATTTTTTCAAATTTTTCATAATATTACGTAACATCTACTTAACATTATATGTGTAGGTATTTTTTTATATTGTACACAATTATTAAGCTTTTATAAGGAAAATAACAATTAGTTGAATAACTATAGATAAGGCATCAATTTAAAATCAAACGTTTTGTCAGCGATACGAGTATACATGTGTCGTTAGAAATTTTTAAAATCTACTTTACAGGTTATTTTTGGCTTTCTACCTAAGGATACTTATATCCTTTCTGTAGTTAAATATCTCAGGACTGTCAGGATCAATCAGCACAAAAGAAAGGTTTCAAGAAATAGTCTCTCTCTAACTTCTAGGCGACAACACAAAACATTATCGTGTTCTATGTATTATAAAATCTAGGGTTTTAAAGAGAGAAGTATCCGTGGCATATTAAGGCGTTTATGATTTTCATTTAAATGCGCTTGATAGTTATCACGATGTTTTTAAGGTTTAAAGATTTTGGGTGGTTCAACCCATTTTTTTTTACTGAAAATAATTTTATTTTCAACGTCTGCATTGCTCGTCAAAACAGAAATTATGAATAGTTGAATACATTGTCCCGTTCGCGTCGGGGTTTTTTTTACAGCGGCCCGTCACGGAACGCTCCGCCGTGTTCATATTAAATTGTTTCTAATAAATCTGTGCGGCACAAAACTGGTTCCGGCCGCGAGAGACATCCGTGGAGAGATTCATGAGTTGATAAATCATGACTTCAACTGCGTGACATAAGAAAAAACTGGTCAGGAGTCGACCCAATACGAATGTCACACACTTTATATATGTGAAGTGCCTGGGACGCTACTTCTAAAACTGTTAAATTATCCCTATTAATAATTATGAAATAAATATAAGTATGCTTTAAGCTATGTGTTCCCGATCACTCCAACCGAGCTCAGAAACATTCTTTTTTGCAGTTTCTTTTATTCTAAATAAACTCCCGTCAAGTAATACGTATTAGATTCGTGCATCTTATAAATGCGTAACTGAAAGAAAAAAGACCGATTTGTATTTTATACATCTAAATCTATTGAAGTTATAAATTCTGTGAGTTGGGTTATACTGTCAATTATAAAACTAGTTTTTGAAACACAAATGTGCTTATCGGTCTATTGTCATATATCAAATGGTTTTTGTGTCCTTTAGCTATCAGATAATGCATAAAAAACTATTCTAAGAAAGTAGCAAAACGATATATCACGGCTATCGATGTCAACGGTAGGGGAATCTTATACGGCATATATCGGGTACCGATGCGAACAGGTTAAAATACTCCACATTTAATGTGGTTTATTAATATTTTTGCTTGTTTTTGTATATTCTCTTTATATAAATCGCATTTATTTGAATGTTTCTTTTCATCTGAGACGATTATGTTTTGATATAATCGGTTTTACTTTAGTAACTAGCAACATCAAATTTAGTCACATCTCTAGTCTTGGCTGGCATTGATTGTTCGATGTCTGGAACAGTTAAATTGGAATAGGTCTTATATATTTAGATTGGATTGCGTCCATTTTATTTAGGTAAGGTCTTAAAATTTAGTTGGGTTGGATCGAATTTGTCCAAATTTAAATCCAATTGTGTTGTATTGGGTTTGATATAATAGTTTTAAATTTGATCATTTTATGTGAGCGTGATTTTCCGGTTTCATTCAGTTAAAAACTAAAAAGTATATTATATGATATGTTATACTTAGTTGGGAAATAGAACAAATAGTTGAGTCTTTAGACTATTAGATGAAGTCTAATAAAATATACAGGATACATCGAACTAGGACAAACAACAAAGTATATTTTTGGTAGATTGGCGTATTTTTATGTATAACGTTGAAAGGTATTCTCTCTGCATATTATAAACAATCAAAAAATATTGAATACACATTTTTTTATGGAACTGCATTAATTTTTCTATTTAATTAAAAATGTTTGAGGTTCTGTGGAATTGCGCCAGGTTATCATTAATATTAGTTAGTTGGGGGGTAATGACCGGAATGAACAAATCTCTACGGCGGTGTTTTTATAAGTAGAGATAAAGCAAAGGTAAATAAGTTAATTAACCTCAAGTGTTGGTAAACAAATCGGGGCTGGAAGTGAATTATTAAATCGCAGTACAACATTTAAATAGTTCTACTTATTACACAACACGTCATTACTTTTAAATCCTAGCTAATTAATTAATATTTGACGATGATTTATTTTGTACTAATGACATATATGAGTAGTCAACTTTCATAACTGGACATTATTAATATTTCCTATTAAAAAATTAAAATATTTTTCTTTAATAACAGAAAAGAATATGTCTTAATATCAATGCATACTATATTTTGTGAAATATAATTTTGAAGAAAAATTATATACGCATTGAAACGGAAATAGCAGGCTATTTTTTAGTCAACGTATACGAGTATTTCGGTATTATATATTTTCTCGCTTATATATGACAAATATATATTAACTTATGGCGCAGAGAAGTGGAATCTAACAGTAAGTCTTACTCATAAAATAAAATTCACCCAGCGTGCTATGGAGAGATCCATGCTCGGAGTGTCTCAAAATGATAGAATCTGAAACGAGGATTTTCGCAGAAGAACTCAAGTAGTGGAGGCTACCCAAAAAGTAGCAACGGTCAGGACATATCTGTCGAAGAGACGACGGTTGATGGGAAAGAGAAGTATTGGAGTGGCGCCCAAGAACTGACAAACGAAGCATTGTCCGACCTTCTCTACGATGAACTGACGATATAATAAGAATAGCGGTAGTGACCTATACATGACGGATACAGTCTGATGATGATGATGATATGACATATCAATGTTCATACAATATTTAAAGAGCCTATAGATATATGTAATAATGAGTATATTTTAACAAATTTTCAAGGGTACCGCTTATGGTGAGCTAATCACAATTTTCCGTTATATAATAATCAATAATAATCAACTGCATGTTTTAAACATTGTATTTTATGAGACGATTTTAAAGGATAGTTACTTTACGCGTTCAGGATTTCACTCTCACATTATTCTCTTCTTTTATTATTCTCCTATCACGTAAAATGAAATGTATTTTTGTAATAATAAATACAAAACGATCAAAAAATATATGACGTTGTATATTTTTTAAATGCGACAATTTATCTGCCTCCAATGTAATTAAACATGACAATTTGTCATTTCAAATATTTCATATACACTCCAGGTTCTTAATATTGTGTAATCTCAGTGATGCCGGTGAACGTATACGTGTCAATCATACTTAGCAATGGTTGAAAATATGTTATTCGGTATTTAAAGATGTTATCGTAAATGGCATTCCTATGTTTGCAAATTGACATATTGACCGAGCAAGAAACTGATATGTTATTTCATAATTAAAAAGATTATTTTAATGTCTTTAATTTGTTTATTTTATCAGTAATTATTGATAAAAAATATCAGTTCGTTCGATCAGTTAATTGAGCAACTAAATGATCGAAATTCGGTTAATTGGTTACGCTAATGATCATGATGTATGCGGTCAGCGCTTTGCACCTGCTTTGATATGTAATTTCGATACCAAGAAGAATTAAGCAACCGTTGATTACTATTATTTGCCTTAATTGAAATTAAATTCTATAAGAACTATACAAATAAAAACTTAGATGTCTAACGGTGATCTTCGTAAGCCCAGAACATTTTGAATCGAATGTAATAATGTATATTTCAATTTGTTCATTTCATAATTATACAACCTTCATTGAGTTGATTTACATACAAACAAACAATGATAAACAATTTTTAACATATTATATTGATATCCTCCTCTTCCATTTATGGACATCGATTAACTGGATGAAGGATGCAGGATCAGGTTCACAATATAAACACGTGTTTCTGTTTACATACTACGTTTATTGTTCACAACGTCGCCCGCTACAGGAACGCACAGGATGCGCGCACTGTAACGGGCGCGAGTCAAACTTCAACTGCCAGCCCACGGCGCGATCTCACATCTCCACGGTACCAACTGCCAATATGACAGTCCTACCAACCAACAATAGGCCAACTGTCATAACAAACAAAATGGCGCATGCAAGCGCCGTGCAAATTATATAATTAAAATAAACATTCGATGTAGATGTCAGGCAAGCGGACAAAAATAAAAGACAAAAGATCGCTTGTCGAGGCTTTACGGCATCGGCCTTAAGGAGCTATATCAAGCTGATATCAATATATATGCAACATAAGGCCAAGCAGCACATTTTTCAAATTAAATTATTAATGCAATTGTGTGAATAATATTGAAGGCTTAAGATTGAAAAAACATAATTCGTGATGAAGAATTCTTATAATACTCGATCATCAAATTACAAAATCATAAAATGACTATTATATTTCATTAGAAAAAAAACGTTGTTAATTTTTTAATATAATATTAAGCACCAAAATTCAATTTATTCTAATGCTTTTATATATGATATAAAAATAATACAAAATATTTTATAATTCGATAGGTAATGGTAATATTTATGTACTACAAACCATATTCTGAATAATTTTGTGAGTCTTAAATTACATACTGTGAACCATATGCATATCTCAAATAGGAATGTGAAACACTTAAATTTTAATATTCTTTTTTTTAACTTCTACTCAAAATCTTTTTTTTCATTCCACGTTATCTAACATTAATATACCTTAGTCATGTAGTTGATAATTATATTTTCTTTTTCAGGTTTGTCCTGCTTTCGATTTACTAAAAAGTCGGTTCCAGAAATTCCAGCAACAAAAGGTAAGACTTTTTACCACAAGGAAAATAAAGTCAAAATAGTCCATTAAAATAATATACAACAACATCCACGTGATCATACTTAGTCAAAGTGTCATTCGATTTAAAAAAAAAACATATTTCTTTAAGTATAGTACATTATCCATCGTTAAGTATATGAATTTTACTGTATTCTTAAATTTTTTTACAGCAAAATATCTTTATTAACACCTTTACACACATTCTAACACTACTAATACCTGTGCTTGTTTTTCAATTAAGATATGTTATCGTAAAAAATTGCATTTATTGTTACATGCCTTCGAGTATTACTACATTTATTTTAGTTTATCATGAATATACTTTAATATTGGACGAGTATTAAATAATATTTAGAAAAATCTCAATTATCATTTGAAAAAAATCCATATAATTTTTTTGATTTCATATTATTAATACAGTCACAGCCAAATAATCATTTAAAGATAATGACATCATCCTCTCTAAGTTCGTTATTTAATTGCGTGGTGGCAGGATGAGGAGCAGAAGAACAACACACAGACTTTTCCAGAAGCTCATATATTTTCAGGATAAACTTTATAAACTTCCGGCCCGGAATAACATGCCGGGCCAGCCATAATACGACCTCGTCGCGGTCGGCACACAACTGACACCGGGCGCCGTTGTCGGTGACACCCAGCGCCGTAAATGGCAATCTATATAACTAACGTCACACCTATGACCGGACTTCTCCAAAATGCCAATATGGCGACGACACATACATGTACGACAAGCGGTTTTCGGTACCAGTCAGCAAGGGCTATATCATGCTGATGTCAACAACATTTAGGCATCATTCTCGCACGATGAATCTACTTTTAACTTTCTGTTGGCGATCTCTTTCGTGGCTTTATATGAAATAACAATTCTAATACAAATAAAGTATCATTCAATGTTATAAGTAAATAATATGTGTCGAAGCGTCATTCACTTTAGTGATGCTTGGCTTTATTATATAGTCTTCCATATTGTTATCACTTTATATCGGACACACCAGTCTTGAACGACTTGCAATAAAGCCGCAAACAAAACATTGTAACTCATCCTGCCACCGCAGAGATAGCGTCTTATTGTATTCTCGTGTCTTATTGGGGCAGAATCAAACACCTGAATAAGGACCTAAACTCAGTTTATTTTTTAAATTCATTAATTCAATACCTTTCAACCTTTGTTCATACTTCACCTTATGCTTAATTCCACTACCTCAAAATGTACATTGTCTAATTGCTGACATAAGGAATTTTTATAGATGTAACAAAATGATATTATTAAATTTGTTGTTATCAATAAGCTTTTTATGGTTCACATGATTTTCAATAAAAAATGCCGTTTTTCATGAGGTGTTTGTGTAGCTTGGTGTTATTAAACTCATCAATAAACATTGATATTATTGATTAAAATGATAGCATTATAATATATCCCTTATTTTTATCTCTTTTTTCAATGAGACTTTTTTCTGTAGCAAACAATCGCATAATTGTCGCTACAAGTCTCGCCCCTACAGTTTTTTTTTAACTGATCATTGCTTTAATCTCGTTGCTAATCTTCTACGTACCAATAGCTTCACCAAATGCATACCAAGGAGTATGCATTGAAAATGAGCTTTTTTTGTTGAGACTCATAATTCAGCAGGTATATATTCGATCGGGCTGAAATAAATTTTACCTGAAAGCTAAGTCTCTAGGCTACAAACATCGGTCCAATTTAAGCTGCCGGAGAGTAAATACGGTTTTATCCCAAATTTTAAACATGGCTGAGCTCGTGCCTACAAAATAATTTTTGCGATTATATTTAGGGAAATTTTCAGGGACATTAATTTTACAGTGATTTAAAACGCTTTCGTGACCTAAAACTTTTAGTTTTAACACGCTTAACGCCAACGTAATTTTTGTAATGCATTTGACTCAGAGGCACCATATAGGTCACATTCAATGTTGAAAATCCATTGAAATGTAACCGCTGGCGTACAGGGACTGTTTGTTCGAAAAAAAAACGTAGGTCACCGGTAACCTACAGGGCGCCCTTTTCAACAACAGCGTAGGTCACCGGTGTCCTACGTGGCGTGCAACCTGTTAAGGGGGGGCTCAACTCTTATTTTTAGTTTGCTATAATTCAATATTTGAGTATTATAATTGACAAATGAATAGTATTTTTAAAAATATATATAGTTATGTTTATCTGAATATGACGAAAATATAAATGAAACAATCTATTGAGCATTCGACAGCAGCCTTGCATTTAGACCCTTATTGGTACACCTTTCGGGCATCTCCAAGTGGCAGGTGAGCGGGTCGCGGCGGTCTAAATCAGGCGGACGACATGACGGCCCGCGGTCCCATTACGGCCTCAATTACCCGGCCCCGGTCCAGCAGCTCTGTCACTCCCAGATACCATCTCTCCCCTCTCGGGATTGTCAAATTGTGGTAACTCTTGAAAGACAGAGTGCTCGTCAGGTAAAGACTTACCTGTATCGATTCAAATTCCATTGGATTTCGTTTGAGGTTTTTATTTTTACTCTAAACAAATAAATGACACATTCAATTAATTTCATCGCATCACAATGAGTAGCTTTTTGGCTATAATAACATACTTTGATTTTTTTTTACTGTGAATGTTTGATGTGGCATTCTATTTCATTTTGCATCAACGAATGATTTTGAAATAGCAATAATTTGACAAATTCAAAGATCAATTCATAGATATATAATAATCATATTCTTATTTTGTTTTAATATGCATTGTTAATTGCAATTTTGCACACTCCTCGTGCAAAATTGTGAAAGCCTTATCAATCCTTCGCTTGCAAGAACATAAGGTATTGTGGCTTTTAGGTTTGGCCGTGTGTGGCGAATTACTCTTCTCCGTTCCGGTTCAAACCGTCATCCCTGTTGATGTTGATGTGATATCTTTTGATTTCATTGGCTTCCCTTACTAGACGCGCATGTTCTCCTTGCGTTCGTGCCACGATTCCTGGTTCGAAATAAAAAAGTTTAGTCTTAAGAAGACCCCTGCAATGGCAGTTAAAATATTGGAGAAGAGTAATTCGCTACACACGGCTGAGCCCACAAGTCACAATACCAAATCTGGCCGTGAACACCTAAGAAGTTATTTAAGAACATAAGGTGTGTGTGAAAGTTTTTTGTACGAAACTGTTGTTTCTAATTTGAAATATAAAATGCTTTTATCCATACAAGATCCATGTTGAGAAAATAAATATGTATTATAAAAAATATATATAAATAAATATCAAACTGAAAAATGACCAATATTGTCAATATGTTTAATTAGTTATATTCTAATATTTAAGTTAATTATTAAGTTACAAAATAACAAAATAATTGTTATTCATTTTTACTCATGAAGGAATGATGAAAATACAATTTAATGTTGTTATTTAACATTTTTAAAAATATTTTTTTAAGTTTTTGAGAATTTTATACAACGTATTATTTCACACATGTTAATAACCTGTGATAAATTGAGAGATCTTCGCTTTGTTGTTTAACAGCACTTAATTCTGAAACTTTGCAAATAACATTAATTATAGCAAGGAGATAATTTACATATAATAATCGTGATCTAATACTTACAATGATTTAAATTAAACACGATATTAATTAAGTGCCATAAAAATCATATACAAACAAGCATTTTCGACGTAGGCAAACACATTCAGAAACATAAATTTATTTCACATAAGTTATGGCGTCTTACAAAAGTATATTTGTTAATTGACCAGATATTCGATATAAATGATCAGATAATGATCATGGAAATCGTGTTTTTTAAATTATTGGACAACTGACCCCACGCGAAATGCCTAATTATTTTAGAACGTGCAAGTCGCTGGTGTCGTGATTATAAATTAAAATGAATGACGATGTTTTTTTCGTAATAGATACTTCATTGTCTTGTAAAAATTAATATTAGTATCTTAATCAGCCTTCATGACCGAGCCAAGTGTGGGCGACTTAACGAGGGTCCATCCGATCCCTTGGAGAAATGAAGATATGGAGCACAATCGTGACTCTGCATTATATTTGTGTTAAAAACATGATGATAGTAGTAATCAGAAGAAAAATATAGCGTCGAGTTCATCGCCTTGATTTTTTTTAAATACGAGGGTTATCCGTAAAATAAGGTTCCCGTGGCGCTACAGTCCTGAAAAACGCTGTTATGGTGAATCCAGCGATTCTGTAGTCTACCTTGGCTCCCCCACTCAAAATTTCTTACCTAGCGAGCTGCCTGCGGAGCACAGTCTTCGCTTGGCAGCCGTACGTGATGGATCTCGCTTCGCCCGCCAAGTGTGAGCTGCGCTCGATGATCCGTTTCCTGTCTGCAAAAAACATTGCGCCGGTAGAAATCCATTCCTAGCTATGCGAAATATATGGAGACAAGTGTATGAGCGTACAACACATGCGCAAATAGTGCAGAGAGTTCAAGAACCGGCGTACTGACGTCTATGATGAGGAGAGTTCCGGACGGCCATCTGTTTCTGACGAAACAATCACAAAACTGGAGGCGGTGATGCTCTCAGATCGAAGAGTGACGGTTCATAAGCTTTCCGAAATGATGCCTGATATCAGCAAAACCTCTATTGACAAGATTTTGACAGTGTATGCTAAGGTTTGCGCGAGGTGGGTGCCAAGAATGTTGACCGAAGACCGCAAACGTCATCATCGCAAAATTTGGATGAGGTACTGTCGAACGATAACGACGAAACAGTGATCAACTTGATCCATACAAAAAGATTTAAAAGTTATCTATTTAATAGAACTTAAGGATTCTTTTTCATCATATAAGCTATTCTACATCAAGATTGAGGAAACAAATTTCATAGTGTGCCCTAGACCAGGGGTCTCCAAACTACGGCCCGATGGCCACATCCGGCCCGCGGACAGATTTTGTCCGGCCCGCGGAGAGCTAGCATACTTGAAAACTCTTTTTAGAGAACATATTTTTTATAGAAAATTAAATTTAGTTTACTGGAGTATTCTAATTTTATGTTGAATAATTATTAATATGACATCTACATTGATATGATCATGGGCTAACTACTCATAACATTGTTTGTAGGCTTATTGTTATTTTCAATGTTTTGAGCATTCACTTTGAGATCCATAATAAATTATAAATATTTATTTATTTATTTACCTTGTTTTCACATGGATCACGTAACAAAAGTTCTCTATTAGGAGACTGCAGTTTCGACTAACTCGTAGTCTTTCTCAATCCTTCTCTAGTTAAGAGATAACTGAGCTGCGTTGTACTTGTAAGTGGTGTAACACATTTTTGTAGGGGAGGGGGGTGGGGGTGTGTCTAACATGAAAGGAGAGGGAGGTAGGTAGTGTTGCAAGGATGAAGGAAGAGATAAATACATAAAAGTGGTTTAGGTATAAATTTATTTTTATTTTTTATTTTTAATATTATTCTTATATGTCGTATATATAATTTTTATACTTATTTATTTATTTAACGGAAACAATTTTAAAATTGGTGAATTAATTAAGGTATTTAGTTGGTTATTAATTATATCTTCTTTCTTATTAATGGCTTTATAAATTTCTAAGTATTCTAAATTATTTAATTTAACGGTTTTATTTTCTACATGTAATATGTTTAATACTTTTTCTAAGTTGTACAAATGATTATTTTCTATAAGGTGGTTTGCGAATTCAGAAAAATTAGTGCTTTTTAGGCACCTTAAATGTTCTTTAATTCTAATATTAAAATTTCTTGACGTTCTACCAATATAAAAAGATTCACAATCTTGGCAATTTAATTTATATATTCCAGAATTATTGCGTTTATCATTAGTATCTTTATTATTTATAAGGGGTATCTTAGTTTATTATCTGTATAAAACGCTGGCTTTATCTCATTTGGGAGTAATTTAATTATTTTAGGGGTAAAGTTATTAACGTGTAGAATTCGTCTCCACATTCTATCGTCTTTAATATTTTCTTTAGGATAAAAGTATTTATATGTTATGTTTTGACGTTTTTTATTATTCAAGATACTGTCTATTAATTGGCTATGATAGCCATTGTTTTGTGCGATATTTTTAATTGTATTTAATTCTATATCAAAGTTTGTTTGTGATAATGGTATTGAAATTAATCTATGTATCATTGTATGGAAAGCTGAGTGTTTATGAGATTTGGGATGATTAGAAGAATTGTGAATGATTATATCTGTGAACGTCGGTTTTCTATATATATTAAATGTTATTTTATTATTTATTCTAGTAAGTGTTAGATCTAAGAACTATCTCTTAACTAGAGAAGGATTGAGAAAGACTACGAGTTAGTCGAAACTGCAGTCTCCTAATAGAGAACTTTTGTTACGTGATCCATGTGAAAACAAGGTAAATAAATAAATAAATATTTATAAAACTATGTGTTGTTAGCTCACCAGACTGTTGGTTATGTTTTTTCGTATTGCATTTTTTTCTTTAAATCCCAACCTAAAGCTCAATGGGAATAACACCAAAAGGTGTGCGTATCAAATAGGATACTTAATTTATGTCTTCATTATAGAAATCACGACGCGGTGCCTTATTAAGAGGATCACGTGACCGTAACGGGACCAAATCACTATGGGAATTCGTTTTACAGACCGAGATATCATATTTTTATGTGACTGGCGTGAAATTTGAGCGGAAACTGTTAATAATACATAATATGTTTAGTTTATGATACAACAAAAGACAGAGCGATGCGGGGTTAATACGTTTACGACTATAAAAAAAAAGAGAAACATGTGATTATATTGAATGTTGATTTTTCATCAATTTGATTTACATATATACAAATATACTAGGGTGATCCGTATGATAAGTTTCCCATGGATTGTTTCGTCAGAAACAGATGGCCGTCCGGAACGCTCCTCATCATGGACGACAGTACGCCCGTTCTTGAACTCTCTGCACTATTTGCGCACGTGTTGTACGCTCATAGACCTGTCCCCATAGATTTTGCATAGCTGCGAATGGATTTTTTACCGGCGCAATAGTTTTTGGAGACAGGAAACGGATTGCTCACACCTGGCGGGTGAAGCGAGGGGGAGATCCATCACGTACGGCTGCCAAGCCAAGACTGAGCTCCGCAGGCAGCTCGGTAAGCAAGGTACACTACAGAATCGCGGGCTCCACCATAACAGCGGTTTTAAGGACTGTAGCGACATGGGAAACTTATTTCTCGGATCACCCTCGTAATATTAAATATTCAAAAATACAATCTTAAGATGACGAAATACCGCAGTTGTCAAGAAATTCATACAAAAAATTATGAAAATATTAACTGTGCAAAAATTATTGTTAAACTATCTTAGATGACGTGGTCAATGGGATAAATTATTTTGTAAATTAACATTTGACCTTGCACACATACATCAATGACAGACACAAGCATAAATCTTTTTAATTTCGAATAATTTAACGTGATTTGTAGCTTAATGTTTTCAAAACCGATAATATCTATCTTTCTAAGTCTACATTGTCGATGGCTATCATAACTGGTTAAAACGTAATGCGAAAAAAACAATTTTCGAAATACTTTTGAAATACAGGGAGCGGCAAAAATATCTGATGGTTTTTAAATCAAAACAACACAAAATACCTTTTACACATCTTTTAGCCGCTCTTTATACTTATAATGACAAATTAAGCTAATTTCAAACATAGATGAATCCACGGTTTGAGTATTTAAATATATTTATTTCAACAGTAAAAAAACCAAATATTTTGTATGTACTATTGATTTTATCTTGTTTTTATGTATGGTGACAATATTTAATTTTGACCAAAATTGTTCTAAATAAATAAATACTTTTTTATTCAAGGAAAATATATAAGATTATGTCAAATTATCACCAGAAAAAGCATTTCTTTAATAGGCCATTCTAAATATTTTAGTTCCCTGAAGATCATTTAATGTTCAACGATGTTTTCAATATTTTATTAGTACTTTTAATTTGAGACGTTTTGTGTCTGATTTTCTAGATATTTACTAACATAGCCTGCATTCTTTACTAAAGTATTATAAATTTTCTTATAAATTCGTATTTATCTCTGCTAGTTGAATTTGCTTTTTAGTTGGATATGGGCATAATACACGGAAGATTATAATAAAATTCAATGGCAAAATGGTCTCCGTTGTCATCTCAGCGGACTCCTTTGAAAGGAGCGTATTGCACATAAGTTGAATGCAATAGCCTGCATCAGTAACGTTGTAAGCATCGCCATTGCCGAGGCATTACGTCGAAGCAGTTTGTGCTATGCGTTTATACCTGCAAGATGTGCAGGGAATCGACGTAGTTCCTTAGACGGAGCAGGGTGCACTGAAATTTATACAATTATTATTAAATAGTACTAGACATTTTGATACAACAAAATACATGCTGTGTGCATGAATCTTGCAAACTAATAATTGTGTTGCGTACTACACTTTAAAATTACTACAAATGTAAATATAACTCGTCTAGAAGTATACTTAACATCGTTTTATTACCAATATTTGCAATTCTGAAAATGAAACAACCATAAAGAATGGAAGTTATAATTATTATTGCATATTTCTTCTATAGCTTGATCATATGATCGTCATAAACGAGTTCTCTCATCCATCATCATGATCCTCGCGTCATCTTCAACGAGTCCATTATATTTAAAGTTCCCGCTTTCTAAGATAACAAAAGATAAAGAAAAACTATTTGTATCTTAAGTTCTCCTGCAGAATTAAAAAAACACGTTCTGACTAGAACCATATTCATCGCTTTTACTCACTGAAGGGCTTGCCCCGAATGAGGACCTATCCCCTAGATACGACCAGGGGTAGAATATATGAAGGTCCCTTAACAGACTTTAGACCGGAGTATGCAAGACGAGGACACAAATGAAAGACTGCAAGTTTTACAGCGGACTAACTGGATGTGACTGCGGCATGCAGCAGACCCTGTCACACCTTCTGGAGTGTACGCTGTGTCCTAGTAGCTGCACCCAGAAAGACCTGATGATGGCCGGGAGTAACACCATCGACGTCACCCACTTCTGACCAGACAAGATCATAACTTTCTTTTCCGACACGATTATATATATATACGTGTAAGTCTGGCGGAATTACTTCATTACCCCGCTTTTCCTCAGAAAGTCAAGCCATCGCATACTCAATATTTTACGCAAGCACCCGTTTAAAAAACTCAATATGCGTGTTGACATCAGCATGATGTCAACTTGCTAACTGGTACCGAAAACCTTCATATACAATCTTTCGTCTCTTATTTCTGTTCGCTTTTCGTACATGCACCTGTCACCATATTGGTATTTTGGACTAGTTACCGAGATCGTCACTAGTGGCGCTGTGCGACAGGCCATCATGGGCGCGCCAGTCGTGTACCGACCGCGAAACAGATCGTATTGTCGCCCGGCCTGAATGCTATGACTAGGTCCGGGCCATAAGTTTGAAAAGTTTATCGAAATATATATGTCAATGTGCTTCACAAAAAGTCTGTGTATTATTAATCTGCTCCTAATCCTGCCACCACGTGACGGAGAAATGCCTTTTTTTAAAGAGAGTAGGATGTTAGTGTGATTTTGGTGAAATGTCTTAATGATGGGGGCATCTTAATACATACGTTATTACTCGTATATAGAGGCTGGTATTGTTGCAAGATTTTTCGCATGGGGTAAAAAGAAAAGATCATAAACTGATTGAACAATTTAACAGACGTCGATTGATGTACCTGATGATGCATTTTCGTGTCTATCCTAACATATAATTTTTCTGTTCTCTAACTAAGTGGCTGAGAGCTTTCGCGGAGAGCTGTAAGCTTTTTACTTAATGCCCTCCCTATGAGCAGAGTGCAGCCACAGCCACCAGCCTGTTCCATTGTCAGGCGAGATGCTATCTAACAAATTCCCCACGCAGCGCGCAGGCAGTTGCGCATATCGCGGGGCACACGCAGCCTCATCGCTGAAGCCCAAAAAACTAGGATGTTCAAACATTTATACTTGGAACCTCTCGGCCAGTCAAGCAATTTTGAGACCCCGCGCCTATTTTGGCGGATCTCCGATTAGAATATGGAAAATGCTTTAAAAAATGTAATATAATTTTTGAGATAATTCAATGAATATTTATAGTTATCGCGACAAGCATGATTCAATTCAGTTCAATGACAAAAGAGATGTACACTGTACTCATACTACTGTGCAACCAATGACCATAGAATTTTGTAAACGCAAATTGCGTCTACGCTTAGATCAGTGAAGTGAAACAACATTAGATGCGAACCAATAGTGTCAAGCTAATCGTCCAATATCCTTAAAAACGCTGATTAACAGATTACACAAAAATATGCCTCAGATATGACAACCATCCATCCTACAAGGCACTCTATTTTAATATGTAACAGAGATTTTTCCTAGAGTGTTTGCGGTAATTTATCGTATAACGTTTCAATATTGTTATTTTGGGTTATTAGAACTATATAAGGTATAAAAGGTCCAGCACTCAGTAGTTTTCTTCGTAGTATCAATCCGGTGGTTTAGTTTGCAGAAACAAAATCTTGCATCGTGATCTCCACTCTTTTCGATCCTCTGCAATCCTCTTCAGCTCAGCAAAAGAGCTACAACTCATGTCCTCGAACACTTGCTGCAAATACTCTCGTCTACGGCGCCCTCTACAGTTTCTTCCCTCAACCATCCCTTCCACAATGTCGTGAAAAAGACCATCGTGGCGCATGATGTGACAATTAGACAATTTTAGACAATTATTTATTTAATTTCTTAACTTCATTGTTCGTGATGTGGTAGTATCGAGCTAATTATTAGACCTTGTGAAAACATTATAGGAAGGTTTCTTCTAAGTCCCTCATTATATACCTGTATGTTCCTAGTTGGACTTACACATCTTGGAACATAGAATGCAGGTTACAACTGCAGAACTAAGATCAATTTTTGGTGACCATATGTTACAGATATGGACATAAGAATAAAATGTAAGCAAGAAATGCGCAAACTCAAATTCTTTTTTCTGTGCATATTTGACGTACAAATTAAAGTTTGAGGAGCTCTTCGCAAACGACAAGAGATTTTCTTGGCCCGGCGAGAAACAAACAACTTTTAAACATGGGCGTTGTGATCCTGTGGCCGATGGATGGTTCAGCTGCTCCTCCTCTCCATTATTTTGAAGCTGCAGAGTCATAATTATTGTTTCGCCCTCCACACTCCAATCTCTCTCTCTCTCTTTATCAGGACAAGAGAAACATAAAAGCGATTGTTTTAAAATTGAATTTAGCGATACGTCTTCCATTGGATATAAACAACGCCGCTTCTCTTCGCGATGCATTTTATTGTCGAGATATCTTGCGATGAGCCGATAAATGCGACTTGTGTTTCTAATGAGTAATGACTCGGAAAAGGAAAAATATGTAGAAATAAAATAAATTGAAGAGACGTACATTCAAGCCATATTGTTTATTATCTGAATACAAATAATTGAATATACTCGTATATTTTAATTCATTTATTTCGCGTCCAGTTTCTTGGCCTGTTTTGCCACATTCTTTTGCTGTGAATCGTAACATCAAACTACAACACAATGTAGCCGTATAGTGGGGTTTGGTAACAAATATTTGGGGTACGATGGTTTGACTTTAGATGAAATGACTTGGTGACAAAACAGAAAAAGCATCTGATATATTTTAGTTGAAATATGAAGTTGGACATGGAATGGGACATGTTATGTGGATGCCGCAGAAGATCATAAATTGAAGCTGCATATTATTTAGCCTCTTGTGCTTTCGTTGTCGTGAAATGCCGTCGGCAACTGTAGATGGAATGTATTCGGCGGATCTCATAAAAGCAAGGCTGACATTGAATACGAGAATCGTACGTCTATCACAGCTTATGGGAAGCAATTGACTGTATGCTCCAGCTAGAGAACATGTGTTTTGTGGTTAGCAACGTGTTACCAAATAAGGCAATCCGAGATTCGCTGTAGTATACTAATTTCGCAACCTTAGACTGAGGTCTAGTTGACATCTAACTGATGTACCTATAATCACTGGAAGGCCTTCAGCCACTCTCTAACAAGTAGCTTTTTGCGTGCGTTCGATAACGAGTCCCCATGTCGGTCTCCAAAAACAGAATGGTACAGGGAGGGTTTCACCAAGCAAGCTAGATAACAGATAGGAGTATAAAATTATCTAAAATTATTATTTGTACGATTATTTTTAAATATGACTTAGTGTTTTAATATTATATTGATAAAGTTAACAACCTTTTGTGTTGCTTATAATGATCATTTCTACGCCAATTAACATGATGTGTATGCAATAAAATACATTTATTTAAATGAAGACATGTTTTCTTGTAATAATAAAATCATTAACTAAGCATCATAAATATCATTTAATTGAACACTTCCCAGAGTAATCATATCCATTGGATTGCAGTCGGAAACACATCAAAAATTCTGTATTTTTTAATAACTCAACTCGGTAATAACAACCGCGATAATAACAATCTATTTACACGGCCGGTCCATAAAATCGTTGTTATTATAATTCACCATAATGCCACAATCTGCTGGGTTTATTCACAGAGATAAAACGTTTTATATGAGCCACGGCATGATGCCATAAACAAAGGTATTCATCACCGTTCCGAGATCACAATCGGACCCAAACAGGATTCTCATGCGGCATATATTATGCCGACAAAAAACCATGGAAATATTTTTTCCCCGTAATCGATTTTATCTCAGATAATAAACACTCGACACAGAACCTCCGCGAGTAGAAATGAAGCGATTATAAAGAAGAATAAAAACAATATCGGTTAACCACAAATTCACACTGGAGCCGAATATATAATAACTTAATCGACGTATTGCTACAAAGGAAATGATTGCGGCGCTCAATTATGTATCTGTGACTAATAATAACACCATTATTCTGGCGGAATATAATTTATAGTTTTTGTGGGGCGTTCGTAGAAGAATTACACATTTTTTATATGAGCACCTTGTTGGAATACCTTCACTTTTCGTGTACGAAAATTGACGTGTGGTAAATCAACGTGAATGGCTTTATTAATTTTTTACGCTCAGACCTCACGTAGTAGATGATCGGCGAAGTGCGTCTAATGTCTTTACACAGGAATTACAAAAACTAGAATGAGCTTGTTAGTGAACTTGATATACTTTGTTAGAAACTATTACATAATGATTTTACTGAATACTCACCGTATATAACACATATATTTCACTTTGTGAATATTCCGAGTGAACAAAGTTATATTTTTTTAAATATTTCATCTAATATATCATCTTCTTTCCATTGTCATCAAATTTAGACTTTCAAAACATATAATTAACTCAGATCAAACTGCATCTTCAGCTCCATCGTCATCGCCACAAGGTGCTATTGGAATGCTTACTAGCTTTCTGAACATATATGCAATCTAAATACAGAATCCTTCACAAAACAGTTTACAAGCCACTACAAATTCTTCTTCAATCAAGTGTCACAGAATCTCTGGAGGACCAAAATTGTCTACCGCGGTGCCGGTTTTTGGGGGTTGCGAAGTGGGTCGGTGCCCCAGGGCGTCGTATAAGCTAAAGGCGCGAAGATCAACTAATGTTTCATAGATATTTTAAATATCAATAATATGAGGCGCTAGAAAAAAATGGCCTAGCGCGTTGCAGTGTCTAAAACCGGTACTGGTCTACCATTTCTATTTGTAAGTGCTTTTATAAAAAGTAATAAACGATTCGCCACAAATTGACTTTTATGTCAGCAACAGATGTATATTATATCATCATTACCTTTTGTCTCGAAATAATTTAATTACCAGAGAGCATTATGAAAAAGAAGCTACAGTATCCGAGGCATATTTGGACATGTTTGCTAGTTTTAAAATATATTCATATGTGGCTTCGATTATTAGCCTGATACTTCCAAGGCCTGCATTATTTGATTCTAATGGGTGGTCCAGCCTCTTAATACTAATATTAACTAAAACATTAAACTGCGCCACAAATATTAGAGAATACAATAAAAATACTGAAGGCACAAAAGTATCCGTAATGCTACATTTTATATGAACATTGCCTTGGTAAGACATTCCGTTGATCTTCCAAGATCAGATTACATGCATCCAGGACCGCTTTACATAATAGGCTGCTTATTGACTATGGCTTTAAAGAAATGTTACGGTTTGTACCATAGAATAAGGAATGTTTATAAAGTTTGTACAGTATAAAATAAACCAAGAGAGGCTTCAATAATTAAATGTACCCTAGGTCAGTGGTTACCAAGAGCGGCCCCTGAACCACATGTGACTCTTTGCATAAACAAAACCCACATTTTATTCATACGTGTATTACATATATGCGGCTCTCTGGTACTATATTTGTTTATGTGTCCATGATAATTTGACTCTTTGTACTTGACCAACTGCCAAAACCTGTCATAAGTTTTAGTAATAAATTAAATAAACTATGCACTAGTTAACATATGATATATATTTAACCTAAAATAATCTCAACACCTGAAATAATTATAGTATATATAATCTTAAAAAAAACTTTCATTTACCCTTCTTCTTTTTTATCATATCAGTTTACAAATAGCACATATCATAATAAATTAAAACGAAAATTCGGCTTCTAAGAAAGCTTAGTTGTAATAATATGTAGTCAACCAACCCCCTGAACGATGCAAACTTGGCTGTTAAAATGAAAGTATGAGTAATGCTGTTTTGTACCAGTTTTTCACTAAAATATGTAAAAACATATAGCTACTGCAAACCTGAAAGTAATCATAAGCATTATCTTCGTAGTATCAATCCGGTGGATTGATTTGCAGCAACAAAATCTTGCATCTCGATCTCCACTCTTCGATCCTCTGCAACCCTCTTTAACTCAGCATAAGAGCTACAACTCATGTCCTCGAACACTTGCTGCAAATATTCCCATCTAAGGCGCCCTCTGCAGTTTCTACCGTCAACCATCCCATCCACAATTTTGTGAAGAAGACCATCGTGGCGCATGATGTGACCGATCCATCGGGCTCGCCTCTCTGAGATGGTTCTTACTAGGTGCCTATCTTCCTTGATTAAGCTGAGAACCTCATTGTTCGTTACGTGGTCTCTCCAAGAAATTCTGAGAATTCTTCTGTATGACCACATCTCAAAAGCCTCTAGTCTTTTCTTATCACTTTCAGATAAGCACCATGTCTCACAGCCGTACATCAAGATGCCTTAAACAAATATTTTGGCAAGTTGCTTACGGAGCTTTAAATTTAATCATTATATCAAGCGATTAAGGCTTTGAATATTAAGGTTTTTGTACATAATATCAATAGCTGCGTAATCAAGTCAACGTGCTCTAGGCTGCTATGGATCTAAAGTGGTCTCACCCGTCTGTATCTCTTTCGTCTTGGCTATCGTCTTCACCAGGTAGAATGGTAGACGGTGGAAGGCAGTTGGAGGATCCATTAGGAGCGTGACAAAGTGGAATCAGCGCTCCTCGTTAACAACAATAATTTAGTTGTTAAAGTCTCCAAAGGCCCCGCCGAGAATTCCGGCCGCCGCCGGGCCGTAAATAAGGATTACCCAATCGGCCCGTCAACTACAGTGGCGGCCCTCACCAACAAAAAAAAGGTATTTCAAAAAATCCAAATTCTGATTTTTTAAACTCCCAAAATCATCCCCATTCCTTCAAGCTTCTGCAAATCCTTTCGTTGATGTTGATACAGTATTAACGTGCCTCGAGTTGCCTTTTTTGGAGATTTGTTGCTGGATCGCGAAGAGAATCTCGGTCAGTTTGTTGTTCAGTTGCGGGAAGGCCTACAGCCACTATCAAGATGTTTTCTTTTAATTTTTTCAAGGAAAGAGGTGGGCAAAGTGTGTTTGTGAATCCTGGTAACTAACAAAAAACCAACACACTCGTAAAATAAACATAAGCGCTTGTACAGAATATTTGTGGTGCAGATATTTGTAAGTTATAACAAGGTAACATAATATACATTACTGAACGGTAGATCAAGAGACGAAAGTACACCTGACCGGAACATGTTCACCGTATGCCACGTATAAGCATATACTATAGTTGCTATTTTTTGGCCCAGAACCACTCACTTTCCTGGATGACCTATGTAATTGTACATTAATTGTGGTCGTTGGAACACTCAATTGTTCAATTGATAATTTCAAATGTATGTGATGCACCCGTGCTTGTAGCCATCCATTGCTTTCCATTCCAGTTGGAACTTGTGGAGCTTTGAGGACTCAATTTAGTACAACTGCAATGGCGCTTCTATATATGGGCTACCAGCACACCACATTTCTTTTCATCACTTTTAATTTTTTGTCAATGATATTTTTTTCTAGATCTCTGTGATCTTTTGACAGGTTTTATCTATTTTTATCGCTTTCCCCACCATTCTTTTATGTTATTATTCATTTATTTTTTATATTCTTAATATCTTAAAAGTTTGATTGTGTTAAGTAGATTTATAAAAATAAATAAATGTGATAAAAGAGAAAAAAAAGTAAATGAAAAAAAATGTTCTAGATATTGAGCGGATATGGGAAAAATTACAAATATAAATACTTCCTTAAAAAATAATGAATTTTTAATATCACTGATGTACTAATTCACCACGAGGCGTTTGTGGTGCATGGTTGTTCCCTTCTCCCATGTTCCGGGTAACAAAAGCGTGAGACTGGAACATACTGGCCGATGAAAGCCTTAAAGCGGATTACAGGGAATTTATTACCAATAATGCCCATCAAATGCTGAGGTGATCGGGACAAATTTATTCCACGGTACATTGAAGGGATTTTCTCAAAACAATGTAAGAAAGCTAAAGAATCAACTAATATTATAATATACAGAAATGAAAAATATTTTCGCTTACGAGAGAGTATATCTACATTTTACATATTTGTAATCTTGTCTCTGCAAATCATGTTCATTGCTCGTTAATCATCTATTGGATAAATAGTTTGGCATTTCACAACCACTGCATTATTTTTCTATGTATGACCCTTCTTGTACTATATAATGTATTCATATAAATATTAGATATATTATATAATGTATCTTTTCATAGTGGTGACAAATGCAGTTGGATTTTTTTTCAAAAGCTTTACCTTAGAATACGCCCAACCATTTATGTGACGACGAAACTGTAATACTTGTACCTAATTCGTTGCACAATAATTTTCGGTGTCACGACCTATCGTCTCCAGACAATTTTTTCAACAACTCATCGGTAATCTAACCTAACCTAACATAACTTAACCTAAAGAGTTTCTGAGTGATCTTAGAGTCCAGAAATCCATAGGTCTCGTTGACGAAATAACTTAGATTAGTTTAGGTTCAGTTAGGTTAGCAAGACATCCAGTGCACCAGTTCTACCGTGCACTAAATGTCCCGTACACCAAACGTCCAGTGCGCCCTACGTTGTTACCGATCAGTTGTTACACGAATTGTCTGGGGAAGAAATGCGCGGAACCTTTATAACATGCCTAACCATCTGACAACAAAACTTTTTTATTTTTAGTGTAGTGACATTCTCTGAATGTGTTTTTTATTTAATTATGAAAAACTGTAAAATAAGAATGTCCGGATAAGTTACATTTTTTCATGATTGTAAGCGCTAGTCTAACGTGTACTTAAAACAATTATTTCCGTAATTTTCTTCCTTTAAATTTTTAAGCATTTGACCACAATAAGCTTCCGATGAAGGGATTTCCAAAATATTTTATCCCATTCCAAAGAAAATCGTAATTTTTCTTACGACATAATAATAATAACTATGTTATCCACTTACTATAATGAGATTAATTTTCTTGATTCTCAGCTTAAGTCTTATACGAGTATTATATTCCTATTACCACATTAATGATTATCTTATATCATAATCATCGTCACCATTAACTTTATCTATCGTCTTTTCGTTGGAAAATACATAGATATAATGAACTAAACGCATCCTCGGCTTATTTCCATTAATCTCTCCATCTCCGTAGCTTAATATATACAACATATTTTCTGACGTCATGGTAATTTTCTCAGAAAAAATAAATATAACTAATTACATTTCAATTCTTTGTCATTTTTTTTGGAATAATTTAACAAATTATTATCATAACGTATGCAATATAATCATTTAAAAGAACATTACATTTTTCAAAGTAGTATTCCCATTTTTATTATTTTCCGTCTATGCCAGCCTTCAAAAATTAGATATTTGCATAGAATACTAGTGGTACGATGGTTTGATATTATGAGGAATGATAAGATAAAGAAGGCCGACAAGGCAGCAGTTTATATAATAGTAGGCCAAGTACTATATAAAGAGTGTACTCGGTGGAGCTTCGGGAGGCAAATCTGATATTAGATGAGGCGAAGACAATGGCGGCTGACAGCTTTGTGATGGCAGTTCGTGAGGTCCATATGCTCCAGTTAAGGGAGAGGACATGGAGATATTGATCATGATGCCAAAATTTATTTGATATAAAAAAAAATGTTTTTAGAGGACTGTGTGTAGTGGAATATATTTACTGAAATCTATGACGAAAGGTATGTATTCACAAAAATGATGAGTGATTGTGAAACAGTGACAATGAGACTAGCCATTAACTAAGGACTTTAAAGAAAGTAATTATAATAGTACTTAATTATTAATGTTAAGATTACGTGCACATTAAGTGACTCAATTTTGTTCCAACCACAACATATCAATCAAGTACTTGAAATCTATGAACCAAATTTAAAAAAATGCTATTCGTTAAATATTCTTGACATTATAATTTTTACAGAAATGAGTCACAATTTAATAAATATTGCTCCAAATCTGCTCTGTTATAGCAATCGGAATACAAAGTAAGAAAAAAAAATTAACTAACCTAACCTAAGCTCAACTTACTCAACATGTTTATATCTACGAAAAAAATAATTTTAGCCGCTAAAGCTTATATGCACACATAAATATGCAAAACATATTTATTAGTAAGCTGATATTGGTCTTGGGATTATTCAGCTCGTGTTAACACAAAAAAAAACATACAAAATTTTAAATTATTGCGCTCAAACATCCTCGTCCAATCATGACGCGGCAACAATGGCCGACCCCGCCATCTTACCATCGACAATATAATAATAATAACATTATAAAGCACATAAATTAATCACAAAATAATACGTCCCAATAAAAAAGTAATTATACGTCTTATTCGCCCGGGCAAAAAATATCCGCCATTAAAAAAACGCGGACGGATTTCTCGCCAATGGAATTGCAAATCTAAAACGTTCGAAAACCACGTGGCCCGTTCGATAATGCGAAACTCTAATTTACAATTCAGATATTTTTTTGTGCTTTTCCGAACCGCGAAACATTTTTTGTCATTCCTAATTTGAGAGAAAAAATTAACGTCTTATTTGAAGCGAGATTATCGGCTCTTTACTTAGGCGGTTTGATTCAGAGGCTTTGAAACGATCTTACAATAAAAGAGAAGGATTTTATTCTTGTATAAAATTACTGAATGATAAGTATCATTTTTTATTTAATGTAAATTGTATGCATATTCTTATTTTGCCGTTTTTTTAAACCAGTTATGAAATGTTTTCATCGATATTTTATCACTAAAATGCTTTCTTATTCTTTTCTTTTAATCTTCGTCGGGCATCGAACCCAAAACCTTTGGCTTGCTATACCCACTAGTTAAACTTTAGTTTCATTTTATTCCGCTGTTAAAAAATAAATTTCCTTTGTGGTAAACGAAACATTTCCAGTCAAAATATTCTACAAAATTTACAATAAAACATTTTTTTTTTGTTTAATATTATTATAGCTCTAGTTTTACGAATAGATATCAGTTTATAATCTATTACTTGACTAGATCTATCTGCCGGCGAGTATAGCTCAATTGTCAAAGCGTTTGCTTTGCAAGCCAAAGGTCGTGGGTTCGAGCCCCTGACGGAGATTGAAAAAAAAGTATTCAAATCGATTTCAGAGCTCTAAAATACCCCTGGTTGGTGTAAATTTGATCCCTCACTCGTAAAATTTCAGTCATAGCCTATTAATTAAAATTGGTGGTAGAATGTCGTCCCGTGAAGTAAATTCCTGTAATAATAAGGACAATGTGTGAATCTCGGGCTGTAGTCTATAACGTTGGCTGATCAACACTCCACATGCAGCGTTTAGCCATATGCAGCATGGTAAGCGTCATAGAATTCCACAGATAAGACTTCAAAATTACTATCCCCATCTCTCGATATTTTGCTGTATGTGTTTACAAAAAAAAAACTCAATCGATCTTACTATCTATGGTTTTAAATGCCTTAGTGAAAGCCTCGTTTTTCATGTATTACTATCGACTTAGAAATACAATGTTCAGTTAAAAGTAGTAAATTCTAGACATTTTCAAGTCATTATTTTTGAAATTTTTATTGTATATCTACGTAGTATCCAGAAACTGTAATTTATGCCACAAATTTAAAGTCACGATAAAACTGATTTGTTTGTATTGTATTTGCCATCGGTTGATTTATGTATAGAACTTATTGTACAATGTTCTATGACGTGATTCAAACAATTTTCTAACTCACTTCAAAAGCAAGTACCTAATTACGTATGTCTCACACAGAGGGTATATGAACACAGAGATAAAGCCACAAAATTAATGAAGATGTGTAAGGCGTACATGCACACACCTGTCGTGGAAAAGCGTAAACCGTATTTTTAATTAAAATTTAATATTTTCCCGGGCCGCGACCCTCGTCTTCAAAATTTAATACATCAAAGGTTGTGAGCGAGAATATATGTAGCGCAGCAGGTATGTGTAAACGGTGACCATGATGCAAATAATGTTTTTTTTTAATTTAATTTACATGTTATTTATTAGAATCCGAAACGAGGATATACGCAGAAGAACTCAAGTAGTGGATGCTACCCAACGAATAGGCACACTCAAGTGGCAATGGGCGGGACATATCTGTCGAAGAGACGACGGTCGATGGGGAAGAAAAGTATTGGAATGGCGCCCAAGAACTGGCAAACGAAGCATTGGCCGACCCCCTACAAGATGGACTGACGATATAAGAAGAATAGCGGGAGTGACCTGGATGCGAAAGGCGGAGGATCGAAGAGGATGGAGACTCATGCGGGAGGCCTACGTTCAACAGTGGACGGACACAGGCTGATGATGATGAATGTTTTATTAATATTCATACAATTGTATCGTTTTTGCCTTACACTTGATCGGTGGAATAATTCAGGAACAAAAATATCGCTTAGGTTATTAAATGACAAATCTTGCTACAACTGCGTAATTATAATTGTAAATTCATAATTAAAGTCTGAAATCATTTAGTGTTATTTCAAATTATTTCATTTAAAGAGATTGTACATGTTTGAATTAATCCAAGTACATTTTCTTAACATCCCCGTTTAAATCAAAGCGACTCCAGATATCAGGGATCGTCATCGAGACGCATGGTGGATGGATGAAGAGCAGGTCACCGAAACAAAAACTCGTCGAGAGCACGTTTAACATTTATTTTACGTAAAACGACTGACAGAATTCGGTCATTCGCCCGGGACATTAGTTTGTTTACTCCAAAGTGCCTGTGCGAAAACTGACAGCAGTGGCAGTGAGTCACTGCGCCAAAATTAACAAAGCGGCTATCTATGGAACTTAGCGCTCCCATGTGACTTCGAGCGAATTTCAAAACAATAATCACTTTTTTAGAACATAAAATACTATTTTCTGATACAATTTTGGAGTGTGTGCAATTTTGAATTCTGATCCGCCAACAACGTATATTTAATCATCATCCATTTCTAAAGCGAATATTATAAATAGGTGCTGTTCACTGGAAGACTTTCGTCTACAAAAAAATAAATTATAACACCTGGAGAAAAAACGGTGGTCACACTGTGTGTGAGTGAGACGGGTATAATTTATAAATCTTATTTAAATATTACTACGCACTCCTGGTCGTACCTCAACGAACTGACAGCTAAATAATTGAGTAAAGACCTACGTATCTTTTAATAGGTTCTCTTTCTTTTTCAACAATGAATTTATTATTACTTAATAATGCTGGCGTAAAAAGTTCTTATGAGAAAACATATAATATGCCCGGACAACGCCTGGCTCCTTACAGGAAAAAAGTATATACGTATTATGTGTGTGCACAGAAGGTGATTTACTGCTTGTATTACGGATTTACTCTTTTCATTATGTTTTATGATTAACAACTCCGATATTACATTTTTAAATCATATAATACGAGTATATTACTCAGTAAAGATTATATTTTTTTACTTTGGCGTAATTCGACTGCGAAAAAAACATATAAAAATAAATTAACTACCCAAACGTAAACAAAAATCGCATAAATGAATATTACATTATTTTTTTCTATTTTTACTATGTAAATACTTTTCTGATATGAAAAACGTTAAAAAAACGTTAAAAACAGATTTCATATATTTACTTAGATTTTTATTTATTTTTACGTGGTTCAGGATTTTTTTTTGATCTGCAATAAAAAGACACTAAGTATATTCATTTAATTAAAAATATTTTCAAACCAGTTAATATACACTAATATTCAAAATAATTGCATGTTGCGTTATTAGATTTTTTATTATTTTTAACTAGGACTTAAAAAAGTAATTTTCTCAAATAATTAAATTCATCATCCCGCTGAAGGATGCCACATTTCTTTGCTCTTGGAATTGTCACCAAACTACTTAAATAGTTGACGTCTTCTTGACATTCTCATTAGTTAAAAGGGAATTTTTCAAAATGAAAATTCCAAATGTTTTATAAAACTATGTGCGTTAGTTTATTCTAAACCATTGACATTTCCATGTTATATCTTTGCAGTATGATAAGCGAATTATAGCGCATTTCTATGTGTGATATAAAATCTTAATCAATCTTTAAAAAAAAGGTTCTGACGTAAATAGTTTGCGATATTTTGTAATGATTACAATGCTCACAATGTATACAATTCCTTACTTTTTCTTGAATGACATTACAAAATGTATTACATTTCAATTCGTCATTAAAGTACATACTAACATAAGTAACATAAGTGTGGCATTTTAAATGTATTGACATATTTAATGTAAAAGACCTCACACTCAGAACTAGTGTTGGGATACTCACGCAAATAGTTGGACTTGCAACAACAAAAACCAAGTCATAAGTATATCATGTTTGACACATAAATGACACGGCATCATTGTTACAAAATCAAACATCTAAAAACATTTCGTATCAGTCAACACCAGCACTGAATCTGACGCAATATTATATGATGATTGCTTAAAGCCTTAAAGGGTATGAATGTACATAGAAAACATACCTATAGATTATAATCCATTATATTAAATGTAATACAAGTTTATATAAATTAGCCTTAGTCCCCACGTTAATTTGAATTTATATATATATAAATTCAAATTCCAATACTCAAAATCGAGTACTGCCTTCTCTTCAAGCACTCTCGGGCAATTGTCCTAGTATTCGAAGTAATCCAGTTTGCATACAGGTGGAGCTCTAAATACAGATGTGACTTGGGATACTGCTAATACAACGGCGGCTAACAGAAAAAAGTGGCGTAAATTTTTGGTCTTACGGTATAGTTATAGAACACATGTGAAAAAAGTAATAATCGTTATACATGTACTAATAAATATTAGATCACTCCCTAACATCTGCGCATCTGCGTTTAGTCACGAAATAAAGTTTTAGTTAACGAATTTTGCTTTTCATGATTAAAAACAAAGTGTTATGCTCTAAATGGGTATTTTTGTGACATAATGTTTAGTTCACAAAGGGCGCCGAGAACACTGTTTCTTTCTTGCAAAACACTCTTTGTCAAACCAATGATCTTTAAACCTACGCTAAATCTCGCGATATTTCTCTCATTAGCAAGTCGAGGAGAACGTTGCAGTCGGAATTTGAGTCCACGATCGCCGCAGTGCTAACTTCGCTAATTATCGCATTCAGTCGCAACACTGCGAGATACAGTGGGAGGATGCATATCTGGCTCTCGAATGTGCATCTTACTGCAGTTCGAAAGTCTTCTCAAGATACTGGAAACACAGAATCGCATCTTAATCGCACGAAGAAATAAGCATTCTGAAGAAATTACGCTACTGATCACTAAAACATTAGCTTATAAAATATTTACATAATTTTGATAAGAAATATTCAATTATTTCACCAATAAAGTTTATGAATTGGTAAAAAATCATCTTATTTTATTTGGTCGCAATTATTGATATTCCATCAAATACAACTGTCATGAAAAGATAACATTTTTTTTTAAGAATGCGAGTGTATAACTTAAGGATACAATAAATAATAAATAATAACAACACTATAACCCTGATATCAAAAATGAATATTTAAGTTATTTACTCATTGTGTAATTATATTTTGATGTTTTCATTAATAGTAGTATCAGTAAAAAATTTAGGTATTCGTAAGACATTTTTATTAGTATTATACAAGGTTTATTTTGTTGAATTTATCGTTATAATAAGCATGGAATATATATCGGTATAACAAGCTATTATCGTTTTATTTGTGTAATAATAAACTTCTTTTAATTAAGTACTCTCTGATATGAAAGTTACTTTTTATAATGAACGGTTTGTTACTGTGTGATCAGTTTCTAATTATTGTGTAAGAGGTTAATGTTTTTTTGCCTTTCGATATCCAACTGCGGTGATTACTACAGCATGAAACATTAAAACCAATAACAAATGGTATCGATAATCATTATAAATTAAGTACTAGAGTAAATAACAAGCCGTTAAACTTTTCGACGAGTCATTGCAGACAAAGTGTAGATTATATTACGGTCATTATATTTTGTTAAAATCTCTTCCGCACACACAAATATTTTGGTCATCACGTATCTCTGTAAAAAAACAATAGATATGTAAGAAAAATAAGTTTTTTTTTTTTTAAATGCAAGTCATTCCTTGGGTTTATCGCCATTATTAAAATATGTGGCGGACTTAGCAATTGTACCAATTTCGCTATCAATACCTGTCTAATAATCTTGACTTACATGTCCCATATATGTCGATAGAATTGCCGTCACCAGAGCTCGCTTCAAGTACTATTGGACGGATCAAGCTGGGAGTCGAGCTGGCTCTATATACGCAATCGACCAGACGGACCAAAACTCTTTTCTCTCCATTTCGACGCCTCCAAAACCGAGCACTCATCAAGCAGCCCGTCAAAGAAATCACTGTGTTACGTGCCTAGGAATTTCCAGTTACAACCTACCTACTTATAAAATTTCATTATTCTGAAAACCATTTCTAGAACATGCCAATAAAATAAAATATTGTTGTTCATTCAATTTAATCTAATGTAAGTATTCTGTATGTTGTCACCTTTAAAATTGCTTAAATATTAAGTTTACTTACTGACATTAAATTCCTCGTGACATTATACCGTGTTCTTATTTATTTTCTTTCCTGTTCGTAATATAGGAAGTCATTCCAGTGATATCTTCCTAACACGCATAACAATTCTTTCTCAGCAATTCACAGATCACAACAACGATCCCACATTCCGACAAATATATTAAGTATTAACCTTTAACAATCTTTTACACGTGTACAATGAATACCTATAATAAAAGATGGTAAAAATTATAGTTTCTAGTGAATTCGCAACGTTATTACGTTTTATTTATTTTTAGATAATGACTATTATTCAAATTTATATCGTAGGTACATGATCTAACTATACGTTAGTAAAGAAAAAAGCTGCCTTTTTGCCATTGTATTTAATGGAAGATTGGGTGAAGAATTTTTCTATCACACTATGGACTATTTGATTGAAAATGTTAATCTTCCTTGCTTTGTGGTGTCCAAATGATTTTTTGAAAGATATACATTTTTGGTTGTAATCATTGAAGGAAAGCAAAATGTAAATATCGACGGTGTTGTTAATACTTGTATCTACTTGTATCATCTTATATTACAAGTAGTTTATCTTTAAAAAAACCTCATTAGACTTCTGATGAAGTAATAATACGCATTTAGATTAAAGGCGTAGATAAATTTCATATAAATATATATTACAAAAATTTATTAAGCTCCCAAATAAGACGTTCGTATGAGATACTCGGAATATTCATGTTCACTCTATACACGTTTAGTATATTTTTTGTATATTCTTTTAGATTAAGATACAAGTGAAGAATGCGCTAATTACGTGAAGGAACTTTCCCCGTACCCAAATATGTCTCTATTACCCACCTAAATTTTCTTACTTCTCACGATAATATTACGCAACTTCGTGTACCAACAAAATGTACACGGCGGCGTAATATATTTTACTTAAGTCTTGTTTAGTACACATAAAATATTCCGCTGAATTAACACGCCGTATTTATATAAAAATATATTTTGTACTTAGAAGCACACTTTATTTGTATTTTTAGATTTATCCGCGAAATTCATGTAAAAATATTACGATTTATATAATAATTTATGTTATTTTGTACACCAGCATATAATTTGATGGAAAAAGTTATTTTTTGCGCTTTATTTTACATAAATATTAAAATTTTAGAAAAAGATTAAAATTTAGTGTCATTTTTCTGATTACATTATATATATATAATCGTGTCGGAAACAACAGGGTCAGATCCTGTCTGCCCAGAAGTGGGCGACGTCGATGGCGTTACTTCTGGCCATCATCAGGTCTTCCTGGGTGCAATTACATTTATATATATATATATGACTAGCTGACCCGGTGAACTTTGTTCCACCTGAAGGGTAATAAATGAGCAGATTTTGGATTTTATTAAGTTGAATTTTTCGGCACATAAGATATCATATATTTGGTCTGGTTGAATTCTGTTGCAGTAATCGATGAAACTGCAGCAAATAGTTGTCAGCATTTCGACGAATAATCAAACGATATGCGTAATTATTCGGTGAGCTAACCTTCTTGGTAGTTTCTTCACCTGAAATTAAGACAATTGATTTGCTATTTTGTATATAAAGCTTACATCCATATTTTTAGTATAATTATAAAGGGGTTAATATAAATGATTATATATCGGTCGCCAGTTATTTGTCCAATTTTCTCTATACAAACAGACCTTAAAATTTAAGTCTGTTATTTTCCTGGTGATAATAATCAGTGTAATCAGTCTTTTATTGGAAACCTAAAGCAAGACTAAGCACTGGAAAATGTATGTCATGACGGAATCAAAACTATGATATTGATACTCACCATTCAATGGATTTTTCATTTTGATATTGAAATAATATCCATCTTCTCTTTGCCAAAACATCAGTGGGTATTGCAACGTGTCATATGAACGATGTGTTTCGGATATCTGTTGCACTTGCCCAGTATCCTGACGTGTGTTCCAGATGGTCGTATATCCGCTCTGATCACGATTTTGTAGTCATCATTTGGCATGCGCTCCAAAGCACTTTTGAACAGCCAGCCAAAATTAAATGGATTGTTAATGGAAACCAATAATAGCAATAATTAGTGTGTGAATATCGTACCTGTAATTGGATCAACCATCTTCAACGTGATGTCGTATCCGTCTTGCCCTTGCCAATAAATGATTGGATATTGTAACGCATCGTACAAACGATGTGTCTCGTTTACACGATGCATGATATTGCTTCTTCGCTGAATGACAATGTCTCGTGATGTAGTTGGATCGCCAACAACAATTGCAGCAACATCATCAACGGTGGGTGCATTGAATCTTCGCACATGTTCACCTGTTGAGGTACGATCCGCTCTTATGACAAATTTGTGCGTATCCGATGGCATTCGTTCCAATGCTGTTTTGAACATTATAACCACAGCGTTATTAGCGTGAAAAAATGCTTGCAACTGTTCAATAATTCGTCTCTTTAACTGTCGTGTTTCCTGTATATTGCACCGCACATTCAGCTGATCCACCATCGACGAAATGAAATATATTTGCAGAAATTAATGCGGTTCATCTGATGTTGGCACCATTGAACCATGCAAATGATATATTTGTCCTTGTATCTCTAATGGCAAACAATCATTTGTTAAAGAATACGGTGTGACTTCTGATCGTGTGATGGTGTAGTGCGTGGTGTATGTGTAGTTGTTATGTGTTGCAATTTTTTTTTGTGTTTTTGATTGGTGTGAGTGATTGGTTGTGTGTGTTGTATCTTTTACCTTGCAAGTCGGCGTGAAGCCGCCTTCTCGAGTGATATTAGCTCCAAAGGAAGTCATGCGAAAGCAGTTATTGTATTCAAGGATGCGTTGAAGAAAATGGTTGGAATCGGGATCAGTTCCATCGAACAATGGTTTCAGTGGCTGTGGTGGTGTAAGTAATGGATCCAGTTTGACTTTTCCACTTGCGCAGCACAATCCAGCCGTTTCTCTTTTGAACTTTAACGCATTGCAATATCGGCATACAGTCGTCATTGGTCCAATATCTAAATTGTCATCATAACTGCAGTTTGCAGTGGGATCATAATGGAATGCCAAGCGATTGTATGATACCAATGATCTTCGTATGCTCACGCGTTGCCTCAATCTGGCATTTTCTCTTATTATATTTTGTCTTTCTTCGCTTAAGTTCTGTGAATACACTCTTTGCTGGGTTGCATGTCTAGTGCGGTGGCCGATGTTCGCACGTCGTCCTCTCGGCATCTTGGACTACGGACAGACTGGTGAATTTAACCTCAAATGCACGATCCACATAATTTACACAGTTCAACTTACCACTTTAAGGACAAATGCCTGCTGTTGAAATTGAATAAAATTTTGCACAATAAGCGTGGTTGATTTGATGGTTTCCAATTGAACTGTTAGGAAACGAATAACTTTAACCTCAATTTCACAAAATTATGTGGATCGTGCATTTGAGGTTAAATTCACCTTAACCTCAATTTCACAATTTCACAGTGAACACAATACCGTTTTTTTTAGCGTTTGAAAGAACGTGCGCATAATAAATGTCACATGAAATTCACTAAGCAGAGTACAAAGCGTAGCTGTCAAACAACGTATCACGCACCGGCGCCATCTTAGAAGTCACACACCATCTACCAAGTAGTAACTTGTGCCGTTATAGTACATGCTATGTATCAGAGATGGCGCTGTGTGTGAAAAATGATTTTCCCTGTTTTCCTGCTTTTCTCTTATTTTTTTTCCTAATTTTCTTTGCTATAAATCATACGAAACCCGATACTTTTCCAACGAATGCAAAACCGTGGAAATCGGTTCGTGCGTTCTGGAGTTATAGCGTCAGGAAGGAAAACCCGACTTATTTTTATATAATAAGATAATACGATCTTGTTTGGAGCATATTAATGTACGGCTGTGAGACATGGTGCTTATCTGAAAGTGATAAAAAAAGACTAGAGGCCTTTGAGATGTGGTCGTACAGAAGAATTCTCGGAATTTCCTGGAGAGACCACGTCACGAACAATGAGGTTCTCAGGATAATCAAGGAAGATAGGCACCTAATAAGAACCATCTCAGAGAGGCGAGCCCGTTGGATTTGTCACATCGTGCGCCACGATGGTCTTCTTCACAATATTGTGTAGGGGGTGGTTGAGGGTAGAAACTGTAGAGGGCGCCCTAGACGAGAGTATTTGCAGCAAGTATTCGAGGACATGAATTGTAGCGCTTATGCTGAGCTGAAAAGGGTTGCGGAGGACCGAGGCGAATGGAGATCGAGATGCAAGATTCTGTTGCTGCAAACCAATCCACCGGATTGATACTACGAAGAAGAAGATAATACGTGTAAAAATGAATTGTTTTATATCACATTTTAAGATATGTCGAGCTCGCTATACATTTCATGCCATATACTCTGGAAATAACGTAAATATTTTTTTAAATAAAAAATACTTTCGACTTAAAGTACGTATTGTGTTAAGGTTCAAGCATTTATTATTTTTCACCAGAGAATTAAATATATTAAAAGGAATCGCTCATTACAAATAGTTTATAAATAACATCCAAATACTTTACTTTTTGTAAATATTCCTTGTCCGATAATATAAATAAATCAACATTACAAGTGTGTGGGTGATCGCCTGCGATCGTCATATGTCGTTGGATGAGTTAAGCAGCCCTTTTAAAACATATGCTAATTATGATATTTTCTTAAGTAAGACAGTTGATTTCTAGCGAGTATGTGCTAAGGAGCGGATTTGTAAGAAGCAGAATAATATACGTTGTAAACTAGTAAGTAAACAGTCAGTAATCAATCAAATTCATACAGTAAAAAGGCTTTAAGTCACTAGATATTCTTTCGTGATATAAAAGGTACAAAAATAATAATATGTCTTGGGCGCTTATGCATCTGTCAATACCCACGTCTTAATAAATACCTGCTCAGGTTGACAAGCGTGCAGAATGAACATAATCACAGTCTCATAATCAAGCTTCCTTTACGAGATCAATACAAATGACACACCTTCGATTTCGGCTAATTTATTGAAATAATTTGTGGGACCGGATTTTTTTTTAGTCACTTTCATAATATAATATGTCCGAGCTGACGTTTCTCGCCGCGGTGTACATTCGCGTAAAAAAAATCGATTAAGTTAATCGATCATAATAATTCATTTTGAGCATTAAGCTGTCGATTGATGCCTAATTTCTGATCAAAAGTGCCGACTTGTTCGAATAAGTGTGCAATGGTTTCACGCAAGATTTCACAACTCGTATTTGTGCAATGAGAAGTAAGTAATATCATTTCGACAGAAAACATCGTCTTTCAATTTTTCAATACGTCACAACACAAATTCAGACATTTCAGACACAGGGCTCCGCAAGCAACTTGCCAAAACACTTGTTTGGAGCATCTTAATGTACGGCTGTGAGACATGGTGCTTATCTGAAAGTGATAAAAAAAGACTAGAGGCCTTTGAGATGTGGTCGTACAGAAGAATTCTCGGAATTTCCTGGAGAGACCACGTCACGAACAATGAGGTTCTCAGAATAATCAAGGAAGATAGGCAACTAATAAGAACCATCTCAGAGAGGCGAGCCCGATGGATTGGTCACATCGTGCGCCACGATGGTCTCCTTCACGATATTGTGGAGGGGATGGTTGAGGGTAGAAACTGTAGAGGGCGCCCTAGACGGGAGTATTTGCAGCAAGTATTCGAGGACATGAATTGTAGCGCTTATGCTGAGCTGAAAAGGGTTGCGGAGGACCGAGAGGAATGGAGATCGAGATGCAAGATTCTGTTGCTGCAAACCAATCCACCGGATTGATACTACGAAGAAGAAATAAATTTCATCAACATTGTATTTTCATAAAAAAATCTAACATTTTTCAGTTTTAAAGCTTTTAAGTAAACGAAAAAGATGCACTACTTTTCACACCTTTCATGTCCGCTCCCTTAACTGGAGCACATGGTTGTCACAAACTGCCATCGTTAAGTTCTGTCACCTGCCATGGTCTTCGCCTCATCACATGTCAGCTCTGACTTCCGAAGCTCCGCCAAGTACATTATGTATTCCTTACGACTTTCTAGGACAGCGAAAGCTTGATGGCTTTAAAAAAATACATTATTAGTATATGCTCTCCTGCTGATTCAAAAGTGTTTTTTGCAATTTTTAACATCTTGATTTATTTAAACAGCTCAATTACAAAATGGTTGTCACTTTAATGCAATAAGTTCTGAATTTGATTCGACTAATAAACTCTTAAAATATATTAAAATAAAAACAACTTCTTAAATTATAAAAAACAACTACTACTGAAAAAATACATTAAAATTCATACGTTTTCATATTTCAAGACTGTTTTGAGTATTCCAGAATACCATTTAATTAAAATAATGTAACGCGTAATAAATACATTCCTATACTGTTTACGATGCTATTGCATACGAAATGCGGTTTCAAAGTCAAGGCTGGTTGGGAGTATTAAACATACCCGATCGAGTCTCTTTCGATTTGCTCCCGGACCGGTTTGGTTCTGCAAAAAATATATCCTCTCGAGCACACACACGCAGGATGAGGAGCGATCCCTCTGTTGTCATGAGCCAAGATCTCTGGTGCGAAGTTCTGCTACCGCGAAGCTCGAAACTCGGTGTTTGGAGCAGAGTACAATAAGCCTGCTGGTTCAACGCTAGTGCACCTGTCACGCTCTAGCTAGGCTGTTTGATATAGCTCTTTCCTTGTTTCTGCTACCTTAATTAACACTGATATGTTTAAAACAAAATTAATCATCTATGTTATATATTTTTTATTATTATCAAGGTCCATTGAAAATGTAAATATGTATACCATTGCACTTTTTCTATGTATGATGATTACATTAATTTTTTTTTTTCTATTTTAAATTTGCTTAATGTGATTGAATGCTTTTCATCTCTCTTATTTTAGCGTTAGATAAATCTACACTAGAGAAGTTTTGGCATGGATGCTGCAAAATACGCTAAGTAAAAATACATTACTTTAGTATTCAGGAAGTCTGCATGTCCGTTGAGGTCATGCTGCAATCTCGAATCACATCTAAAATGACATATATTTCTAAAGGGTGACTTGATAGCCCGAGAGAATGTGCTCTGATATCTGAAAAAGGTCGCCTCAAGTGCAGCTAGTGTTGAAAACTAAATTAAATATGTTAAATCTAACATTAAAAGTGCCGTGATTAGGATTAATAAACTCTTATTTACGAAAAATTTGGTCTAACAAGATATGAACATTGTTTTACATTTGGTGGAAGATGGCCAATGCTTCTGCTATGCAGCCATAAGGACAGTAGCGCACGGCTCTATATAGACTTAGAAGTAGCGCTCGATTTGAGTACAATGTGTATAATCGTAGATGCACGACCCACTAAAGAGGGTAAAAAGTTACACGTCTCTGAACTTTTAAATGCAGAGGAGCAATCCCTGGTAGAACTAGAAAGATCTTCTATGAATCAAGTTCTATAGACCTTCAAAATAGTCAGCAGACGACTACTACTATTAGAAAACTATCAAATGATTTCATCATACTATTTTGCAGGCATGACTACTGTATTGCTAAAAATACAAATTACATCAATTTCACACGAGTAAGGGCTCAATTAAGTGTTCATTGTCTTTGATCCTAGACGCACAAAGAAATTTCTCAGCTTTCGCCTTCAAATATTGAGGTGCAATCATGCTCTATAGGCCTTAAGCCATAGCCAACAGCAGGAAGCTGTATATGAATACTACAGAACTACTACTAGAAAAGTATTTACTAATTTAGCGTATTTTATCATATTAATTTTCAGGTATGATAAATGTGTTGATACGAATACAAAAAAAAACGTGATATATAAATTTTCAGAAGAGCACAGTAGCCTTGCACTGTTAGAGCAGACTCTCATCAGTACTTGGTTTTACCGGGCGGTCGAGGCCTGCAACGCCGGGGGCCGCGGCTGGGACTCCAACAGCCTCAATCTCTAGACCGCAATCTCGCGGTGAGGCCGGCGATGAGCCGCGCAAAAACGAGGAATCGGATACCAGACGCGATCGTATCATCCGAAGCTCCGAAGGGATAAAGCATAAATTTTAAAGTGTTCTTATGCGATACTTACGGCCACTCCGACAATGCGTCCGTTGAGAGGTCTCGTGTTTACTATTCACCTTTCACCCGCGCGTTTTATTATCTCGTTACTCATTAAATTTAATGCAGGACTATTGTAATATTAAAAGGAACCTACCGTTGCTAAATTATAAATAAAAACCAATTTCTTCTCTTCTTCGATTTTTTCATTATTTATTCACTGAAGACGTTTCAATGTAACAAAATTAGGAATCACATATTAGACACAACAAGAACGAAGTAAATAAACAAAAGGAAGAGAATAAAATATAATATAAGACAGCCAAATGTGACAAAGATAACAGAGGTTGAGAAAACCAATAACATAGACAAAAGTGGAAAAGGATGTGAAAATTTCATCGAGCTTTGCTTCTTCTTCTTCGTGTCAGCGACGTCAAATTATTTTTGCCAAGTATCTGACAACATCGATAGCCCGTGTGTTGCCCAGCATTAGGTCCTGAGATATGCAGCTTGTTGGTCACATGGAGCAGGATCTTAGGTGTGAGGCGGTCTGCAGGTCTCCACAGTCGCACAATAGTGACTCTGCCTGCCGCAGCATTCCCTACCGCTCAAGGTTGTCCTTTGTTCTACCAACTCCGGTTCTTAATCTGTTCAGAGATTTCCACATCCGCCAGTCAAGGTTCTTGCCAGTTGGGAGGTCTTCCTTTGGAGTCGAGCTTTGCTAATAGGTAGGAGGTTATTTAGAAACAACGCAATTGTAGTTAAACATAATTGAGTACTTGAAACACCACTGCGTGGTTGAATTTTAATGTTTTCCAGTTATCATGAGCCTCTCCAAATCAGTATAGTACGCTAAGGTCCCGATGAATTTCCAGTACTAAGCTCCAGAAATATATATTTTTTTAACAAAAACGCTGTTATCGTCTTGATAATTTAATAGAAAATAATTTAAAACTGTTTTACAATAATTAAATATGTAAACAGCGAGGAAGCAAATTTACATTTTCAAACAAACAAAAAAAGTATTCCAATCACAATAATGCGTTTTAAATTACATATTTATAAATATTCACGCCTAGCAAGAATCATTTTCGGATAATTTCTTCTCAAGTCACAGCCGATTTTATTTAAATTAATTTAAATTTAAATTGCTTTATTTGTCGATTGTGGGAGAGACGCTCAAGACATTTTCAAAGAGGCACGAGTACTTGCTCGTACATGCGGCACCCCGCGGTATGTAGGTAAGGTGGATGCCACAACCATTGTACCTACACTTAAGGAAAGAAAATACTAGAAGGTTATGCGAGCGTTCACATTGTTAGGCTTGCAATGCAAAACTTATTATATGCATTCCGCTAAACTACTGGTATTAACTCATAATAAATAGCATATTTGATTTGAATGAGGCTTTAAAATTCACATTACTTTTCAGCTTTGACTCGTAAATATAATAAATTCATCAGGTAAAGTTCTTATTAACCCTTTCGCATCGTTGTCGGCATATGCCGTCATAAGATTCCTCGACTGTTGACATTGGTTGACGCGATAGATCGTTTTGCTACTTTCTTAGAATAGTTTTGTATGCGTCATCTGATAGCTAAAGGATACTACATTGTGATATATGAAAATAGTCAGATAAGTACATTTATGCTTCAAATACTAGTTTTATAAGTGACCGTATAATTTGTATTCAAACCGGAAGGGTTTAAAACAGTATTTTATGGCTGAGTGTTGTGAGATGACTAGATGCAGAGAAGGAACTCACCAGCGCAAAGTAAGACTAAAGATTCATTTTTTTTTTGTACAGATCACTGAGATAGAAACCATGAACTCAACGTCGGAATTAGTCCGATTTTTTATACAACACCAAATTATGACATATTATCAAAACTAAAGCATCTATTTAATGTGTTTTGAGAACATGCGCATGCATAGAATATTACGGTTATATGGTTGGAAAGTGTAAGCAATTATGAGATAAGGATGTCTACACGGCAGTTTTTCATACTACAGTTGCTCAAAGATGAACCTGAATAATATATATGAATGCCGCAAGATAGCAAACAAAACAGCTACCTTCTCCGCAGGCATCTTAGCTCTCACATTCCTAGAACTATACATATAATATAGACACTTGGTGAAGCTTTGAGAGATGGAACTGAAATTTAATGAGTCGAGGACATGGCGGTGACATTATTTCATGGAGGCAATCTGTGAGGATATGCCCAACTTAGCTGATATAGTGATAATGATGATGATGATGTGTGTTACGACTTTATATGACAAACATCTTGATATGGAACTTACTAAAAAGAGAGTAAGAACCCTAACATGTTATAAAAGGTCATTGCAGTGTTTTGGAGTGATCGTAAAAATAAGTGGGATTGTCCATCCTTATGTGATCCACCAGTATTAAAAAGTTATTGCTCCTTTGAGCATACAAACTTCATTGAAACTAGACTTAGGTCTGTTGTCGCACGATATTCTGCGCTGTAGAGTCACGTGAAGGCCATCATCAGCCACTTATAAGAAAGTAGCTTCTAAGAGCGTCCAATAATGGGTTTTCACCTACAAACAGAACGAAAATGGTTGGATTTTACAGTCCCTAATGTTGAAACAATTATTGATAATTGTAAACTGTATATAGACACCAAAGGACTAAAATTTAAAATATGGAATTGTTTTTATTTTTTCAATGGGTACAGGCGGTACAGTGTGTTCAATTACTATCGCATACACCCTACCTGCGAGCTGTACGTACCTGAGTGCGGTACGTACCACGTACCGCGCCGCTATTATTCATTAAAGCGAGAATGTTCCTTTCTCGATCCGTGGATCGTAGGTGCCACTTATCCCGAGGCCTGTAATGGCACCCACACACGCGCAACTCTCTCACAGTCGGCCGGCCCCATAGGCTTTCAAAAACTACACTCATTCGACACTAACGTTTCCTCTCACTCAAACCTAAAGCAATTGGGTATATCGTGTCTCATTTATGCAAGTATAAAATCGTATGATATATCACTTAGAAATGTATATCATTAGCAGCTTAATATTTTTAGAATGATAAATGTTTGCACTATTGGTATTGATCTGTGCACATAAAATTAACATTGTTCTAAGTAGGGAATGATATTTTATATTATCATAAATATAGTCTAGATAATATCAAATTATGTTTTAATCTTAAAAATAATAGAAAAGCGTAACCAATAAAATTCCTGTATTAAAATAAGTAAATGGGTATGACTTATTTTCCATGAAATAACTTTCTAGACACACAGATTCATAGTTAGTGAATTCACGATACATAATATATCTTTATTGAACCAGGTCTATAGGTTACTACTACGATATCTTATTACAACCATTCCATATTTAGAGTACATACTCCATACAAATTGCTACCATTCTCTCAGTTGCTTGTGACCGTGCATTGTCCTTAAAAACCTCAGCATTCGGAAGTCAACATGTATATATATTTGGTTTAAGTGTAAAAATATGGTATATAATATTAAACAAATTTGTAACTAATTGAAAACTCTTATATAAGAGCTGTTGATTGTAATCCGTACACGGAACCGGTGCACATCATAAAATAAGGGTCATTATTGAAATATATTAATTCTCAACATGAAAGAAGAAAAATGAAACAAAAAATACATTTTTTAATGAGTGCGAGTGAGACGGCGCATTAGTGTTGAACTCCAGTGGTTTTTGTCGGTCTCGCTCCGCACACACAGAACCGGCGCGGGTCAATTCACGGCATAATGTCTTCATCGGGCCGAGTCTGACAGCTACCAACACAGACACAGGCCGTTACTGAATCACTGACACACACACACCATCAACAATCCCAGTGCCTTATATTTTTTAATCAGTCGGGACGATCTATTTTATTTTAATTTGTTTAGTTTAATTTATGCGTCGATGTTTAAATTTTCAAATATTTAAAAAGAATATTTGAAAACAGTGATATTTTGTGGCTGCCCCTTAACCAGTTTTGTAAAAAAATATTTAGAATTCATTTAAAAGATTTAAAAAAAACATACATATTCTACATGCCTGTATAAAAACAATTTTATTTCTCAATGTCAATTATTTTTTAATTTACATCCTAAATAATCGCTGTGTAACACGAATTAAGACACCAATAACCACCATACAGTTTTCCCAATAAGGTAGAGTGAAGAAGACTCACTTACTTGTACTAGAGCATTGGTGTCACAATACTCAAGTCATTATAGACACGATTACAAATTATGATGATATAGAACTAAAACTTTATGTGAAAGCACATTCTTACCGATTTTTGCACTATTATTCCTTCTACCACTATTCTATAGAACCAGCTTGAACATTAGAATGATTATATGTTCATAAAACAAAATATCCAGCATCGTACTTACGTTTGGTTCAAATAAGTGATAAACATGTGCAATCGGTATGCTTGAATTGATCCACCTTTTAGAATCAAATGATTCAAGCTTTGTGAATGCTGGGATAATCATTAAATCTTATTTAAAAGGATGATACTTTATTGACATATTTTCCAAGCCCCGGACACTAATTTTGGACTTGGAGAACTATGCAAAGTATACAGTCGGTCACAAACATGTTTTATGGAGAGAAATAGGCTTTATAATAAATAAGAAAACATATTTAATTCCAACTACAATATGAAGATAAACAGCACAAAAACCAAAGTAATGAGAGTAAGCCGCAATGAGCAGCAGAAAATTAACATATCAATGCTAGGAGTACCCCTAAAAGATGCAAAAGAATTTGTTTACCTTGGAAGTACGATCACCTGGGATGGCAGAACAAAAAGAGAAGTCAACAGTCGAATACATCAAGCAAGGCTAGCTTTCAATAAAAAAGCAAAAATTCTTGAGTCAATGAATATTTCTTTAGGGCTCCGCAAGCAACTTGACAAAACACTTGTTTGGAGCATCTTGATGTACGGCTGTGAGACATGGTGCTTATCTGAAAGTGATAAAAAAGACTAGAGGCCTTTGAGATGTGGTCGTACAGAAGAATTCTCAGAATTTCCTGGAGAGACCACGTCACGAACAATGAGGTTCTCAGAATAATCAAGGAAGATAGGCAACTAATAAGAACCATCTCAGAGAGGCGAGCCCGATGGATTGGTCACATCATGCGCCACGATGGTCTTCTTCACGATATTGTGGAAGGGATGGTTGAGGGTAGAAACTGTAGAGGGTGGCCTAGACGGGAGTATTTGCAGCAAGTATTCGAGGACATGAATTGTAGTGCTTATGCTGAGCTGAAAAGGGTTGCGGAGGACCGAGACGAATGGAGATCGAGATGCAAGATTCTGTTGCTGCAAGCCAATCCACCGGATTGATACTACGAAGAAGAATAAATAAGGCAACTTTTTTTTGGCATTATTTTTTTCAATTAATGGGCAGTAATCATTAAGCAAATATCAGTAATAAATACCTAAATAGGTTTGTAAAAAAATCATTTGGCTGAAGGAAAATATTAATTGGCAGTAAAAAAATAATAAATGATCAAGAAATAAATAATGAATGGTTATTAATAATAGGTTAGATAAGGTAAGGTTTTCATTTCATGGGTTAATTATTCATTCATTTACATTATTTTTTATCAATATTGAATATATTACAGCCATTTTATAACTCACCACATTCATACTGACACAGTGAATACTGCAAATGTGTTTAGTCTACTGCCGATTAATTTTATTTACTCCCAATTGATTTAACTAACTGCCAAAACCTTGAATTATTTACTGAACAAAGAATTACAGGCCTAATAATAATCGTATCCTAGTGTATGAATACTTGTCAGATATTTCTTTTGAGAGCAGGTAATTAAATTAAGATTGTGATTTAAAGAAGTTAATTTACTCCCAATTGATATAACTAAATGCCAAAACCTTGAATTGGTTACCGAACAAAGAAATACAGGCCTAATAATAATCGTATCCTAAAGTATGAATACTTGTCAGATATTTCTTTTGAGAGCGGGTAATTAGATTAATATTATGATTTAATGAAGGATCAGGAGATCGTTTGGTCACCCCACACCTGGCGGTTCTCTGTACAAATCATCACGATTAACGTGCACATTATCTTATTCTATGTTCTGTGCGCCTCACATTATGTATACAAGTTTATGTTGTATTTAATTTTTGTGTATCACGATCCGGAGAGCTGCTACGTTGGATTAAAACGTTCGTTTGACGATCTCCCGCTCCGAGGATGATGACATTTTTAAAAATCAATCGAACACGAATCACAATCTTCAAATGACCTTTTCTAAAATTTCTACTAAGGCATTTGAAGACGCTTTGAATACGTAATGACAAAAATAATGCATTATTTTTAGTAATATCTGTCAAGGAAAATATGATATTTAAATTTAAAAGAATTAAATTTTTAAACAGTTGCATTTTTAATGACATAAGAGAAGCATTTGTTATCTGTAAATAATATCGTGATCTCTCGATAAAATGAAAAATATATTTTGAAAAAAAATACAACCAATTCTAACACAAACACAATTTATTTTACTTTTGACATTTAGTGCGCTGACGTAGAATTAAATAAGTAAATATGAGTATACCTGCATTTTTTTTAAAAATCTAGCATATAAACCAACATTTGATTGAATAGGCTCTCAAAAACGCATAGTATAAGTATCAAAAAGCTTATAAGCAAACGCTAATGTATGTCCCCAATACTACTGCTGCTTATTTAAAGGTCCCTGGTTTGGTAACATGCATAATATATACTTAGCAGAGCTTCGAATCTAGAGGATACTTCAGATAAAGAAAGGATCACGGCAGCTGACACAACTGTTTTGGCAATTTGCAGCCGGAAAATTATAGTTTAAGTTTATTTTTTACTTAGTATAAGAATTTGAAAGAAAAAGATGTTTTGTAAATTTCAAGGCACCATATATTTTATTAAATTATTTTTTATACATACTCGTACAGTAAGTCGATGATAGTAAAAAACTGATATTTTGAAGGCTTTTATCTTCTACGAATATACGTGTATTTATCTTCCTAGAGTTAATATTTTTGTATAAGCGTAATTGAAAAAACATATTAATGATTATCATATCGTCACATCACAAAAAAGAAGAAAAAATGTTCAAAGTCGACACGAAGAATAAAATAAGACCAGTGGGAATTGTAACAAAAACATTCGAAATGAAATACGGAACAAGACTCATTGTTGCTCGAGATGCAAATTTATTGGAAAGGTCATCGGGCCAAACCAGGTGAATTGTCGAGTATTCCGTTGAATTTCCTTGTCCTGTACTCATTAACTTTGTTCAACTATCTAAAGATGTCATGGTGAAAGGCTTTACATACTTGTAGTACATTCTGAATATTGCAAACGACGTTCTTCTAAGATGACTGCAGATCAAATAATGTAGCCAATTGAAACATTTTACATTATACCTACTTAAAGATAATATTGAAAAATATTGCTCAATAATTAATTACTCGAATGTTACTTTTTCCATTATTTATGTGATACATTTCAAATAAATACGTAAATACTTTTAACCTCGCTTTAATATTGGTCTTGTTGATCACTGTTTTTCACATACTCGAAGATTATGGATTTGTTTTCAATGAAAGTGTCGTCATTTCTGCATTATGTTTATGAAACTTCGCACATATACAGTTCGTGTGTGTGCAAGTGGAGATCTAACGAAGCTCTCATTTAAAGCGAAACTGCCGTCTTCGAATATGTGAACAAACAGTACTCAACGTGATTCATATTAAAGCAATGTTGAAATATGTATTTATTAAATAATTAAATATTATTATTACTACGTAAGCTTTTGAATTGAATCTTTTTATATACAAAACTGCTAATGATAGACAAATTTCCTTGTTGATCAATTATATTTTGACTGTAATTACATATATTTATTTTAAATGACAATGTAACATATATATTATTTTATTTATAATCTAATTCTTCAATTATAAAGCAATAAATCACTCAATATGTGGGGCTTAAAGCCAATTTACGGCATGTTCTAAAGACTTAGATCGGATGTAAGATCACTATGTATATTGTAACACAACACAAGCTTATGTGCATAATGCATTCAGGAATTTGTCCCATCACTCTCACAGACAAAAGAGAAACAATTTAAAATTTGGTTAAGCTCAGCGATAAATAAACGACTTAAATAATTAGCATATAAAGAGGTTATACTTTAAATTTTTTAACGCAACGTCTACCACGTAATGGTATTGACTCACGTTTCTAGCATGACTAAGGCTTTTTTTATAACATTTTCCATCACCTAGACGTAACTTATAAGGTAGTAATTATTTTATTACTCAACAACACATTTTTCATGCCTTGATCTCAATAAATTAGACAATTTGCATTTAATTAAATCCGAATAATTCATCGCACCCGCGCAACTATAAAAAAAATGTAATTTTCTTACTGTACAGTAATATATTCTCAATACAAATTGTTTGTCTTACGAAGTCTCGCTACAAGTTTGTCAACTGCCATTGTGCCAAATAATTTCTACAACAGGATTAAAAGAAAATCTGTTTGATTAGTCTGATTTTTCGGGAGACTTAGAATCTACTCTCTCTATTATATATACTAATTCTAATATCTTATTATCTAGCTAGCTTAAGATGATTTTTGAGCCTTGGTCAACATACAGTCTCTTGACATTTGATTAGGTTTTTTAACTGCATAAATCTGTCTAGTGAACAAACATCTCCGAAGTAATGATCCTTGAGAAAAGGTTAACTACAGTTGGTTGTTATACATCGCCTTATTGGGTGACTTTTTGAAAGTATCTTACCTTGTTTGATATGCTCTCATTTTATAATGTTACTATTACTCAATTTTCATCATGAAGGACTTACTTACATCTCGTGAATCATAAAAACAAGCATTACTTTATTTAAATACAGTAAAAATCAGTAGATAATTTAAAAAGACGATTTTAATCACATTAAGATATAATTGTTAGTTTTATTAATATCCATGCTAACATATCCGTTACCTACCTGAAGCATACGATCACAACAAATGTTCATAAAGTCATATCCACACCCAAAACACAACCGATTACATTATACACATATTTCCGACAGCTTTTCAGAAAATGAGTTTGGTGCCTGATATTAGACAGTTTTAGTATTTGAGGCATACTTGAGCGTTTGATAATGATGTTTTTTAAGTAAATCAGATCATTATCCCGATGTTCCTGAGACTTGGACACTTAGTATGTTTACAAAACAAAAACACAACTCCACAGATCTTAAATAAGGTCTGTGTACTAATTTTTAACTTTCCTCAATAAGAAAGAAGTAAAAACTACAAAAAGTCTTGCTTATACGATGTGAAATGTGTATTAAAAAGATTATTTAATTTAAATGCAACAAAAACAAAAGAATAACATAATATTTTACAGTTGAATATCGGTATAATATTATCTTACATAATAATACTTAAGGAAGTTATAACATAACAATTAAAGTATAACTCTGAAAGTGATGATAAAAATCTTCTTTAGATACCGCTCAATTAAACCATACCTCAATGCCGTCTCAGATTGTGCAATTTAACCTATACGAATCAATAAATACAGATAACTGATTACTATCAGCGAATAATAAATGATCACCTGAAGAAGCATTATTTCCCAACGGCCGGTATCAGGAGCGCAGGTAGACGCGGCGGACAACGACCCAAGCCGCGAGCCCACGAGCCGTGACTACCCGCTCGCTCGGATCTCGATCTAATGGCGCCTGCAGTCATTCATGATACCCTGATAATTAATGTCTTCATCAAAAGAGGCCTATAATGAAAACGATGAAATAAAACTGTGAATTTTTTGGACTCATCCTACGCCCGCATTAATTATTTAAAAAAAACATAGTTAATCTCATTTATGATACTCCTCGGGTGCATTTGTACTAAACAAATATTTGTAAATTATATCCCTACTTCTATAAATTGTTTCATTGAAAAAAAATACGATTAATTCGTAATCCAATCTCTCTAGCTTCAAATACAAACGAATTGTGTGTAAACGACGTGTAAAGTTTAACAAGTAACAAAACGATTTACGTTTTCTAGTTTTATGTTTGTTTGACTGCGACATATACTTTGTAAAAAAAGCTTGTCTTTAATTCAAGCCGTTGAGAACTGAACATAGAATATACTGGGTGGTATATCTGACATGGGAAGAGCCGAGGACCATGCGGTTAACAGAGCTCTGTGGCGGCAGTTTGCGACGATTAAAAGCTCCGGATAGCAAAGCATTCATGGTATAATTATGATGAAACCGTGTTATATTTAACTGGATACAGCTTTTGTAATCTTAATTCCTGTAAGTACCCGTCAATAAGAAGCGTTATTTCCAATTTAATATTTTTGCTCGCAAAATTACTCTCAAAGAGATCCTCAATACAAAAATAAATGTTCCTTAATGCTCGTTAAATTTCAAACAATTGCATAAAGATAAATGCATTAATGTACATACCATTGACAGGCTACTAGATAGTTATCCTCAATGCAATAAAACAACTCGTTGAAACATTCTGAAGTTAATTTTCATCTCAGTTGAGCTAAGACTCGTCTCAAGGCTTCGTAGCTAAGAGTACGGTTTATTTGATACTGAAAAAATGACATGCACGCATCATTATAATACGTAAAAGGTAAACGTTTATTAATGTTATAAAGTATTCGCCTATTGAAAAAGGCATAAAATACATTGTGTATTTTCGTTGTATTTTTTTATCGATATAATAACATGGCTGCGTTTACTTCTGTATAATTAAATGTACGTTTTCCCAGCTTTGTTGCCCATAATAAATGACACAATTCGTTCGGTCGAATGAAAAATGTTGCAGAGAGATCGGTCCATTATTGCAGATTTCAGTCATTTGTTTTCAGTCCCACACAAACACCAACACGCAGCAATAATTTTTCAAATAGCGATTGTTTTGCCATCAGGTTTATTTAGATTTCGCGAACTTTTTTCCAACGCCATTGTAAAAATATGCCATTTTTAATGCAAAACAATGGGAAACTATATTTATTTTGTCAAGTGCAAACGGATTGTATTTTTTTTACAATTCGATTTTTTTCTATTGGTAAAAAAATACTACAAAAGTGTTATTTATTAAACAGTAGACTTTCGATATATTTTTCTCCTTTTATTACTGATCTAAGACATTTCTATCTACAAAGTCCCGCTGGCCTGAGTAAGCCATTTCGAGTGAGGACCGGTGTCCATTACTTTTTAACCTTTCCATAGACTATGTCACCAGAGATATTCAAAAATATTTTATATGCTGACGATATTGCTCTAATCTGTGAAGATGCCCAAAGTATTCAGGAAATGCTTAAGGAATGAATACTGGCTCTAGAGAGTAGTGAACTGCGAATAAGTAGAAGTAAAACCGAGTCGATGTACTTCAATTTCTATTCTGGTTGCACAGCGGTTAACACAACACTCCTACAGAATAGACCCGTAAAAGAGGTTGATATTTTTAAATATCTCGGCTCTGTGATATCCTTAGACGCCAAAACTGAATCTGACGTGGAGCATTAAATAAACACAGGATGGCTGAAATGGAGGTCTCTCTCTGGGGTTTCGTGTGACAGCAAGGTTCCAGTTAGGATCAAATGTAAAATCAACAAAACTGCTGTAAGGCCAGCTATACGGATCGGAGTGTTGGACCCCGCTGAAACGTAACTTGGATAGGATTCATGTGGCAGAGATGAAGATGCTAAAGGTGGGCGGGCGGTGTGACTAGAGTGGACAGAGTTCGAAATGAGCATATTCGGAGTTCATTTCGGGTGGCCCCCATACCTGAAAAGATAAGGGATAACCGTCTAAGATGGTATGGGTATGTGACACGGAGAGATGAGGACTACGTGGTGAAGAGAGCCCTTAACATACCCACGCTAAGAAGAAGACCTGGAAGACTACAGGCAACAATGGACTGCAACTGTAAATAAGGATCTGAAAACCCTGGGCTTAATCGAAAATGCAACGCAGGACAGACAGACATGGCGAATTTTCACTAGGAGAGCCAACCCCAGATGATGGGAAATGGCTAAGATAAAGAAGAAGAGACTTCTATCTACAAAGTCGTTTGTATTTTTCATGTATTATATGATATGTCTAAATCAAATTTACTTAAATTTAAACCATATTATAAAAGTGTTGAGGTTAGGACTTAGGCGTTGGCATCTTCTAATAAGAACATACCCGTACGTTCATCCAGTGCCGGTTTTAGGGGGTGGCGAAGTGGGTCGGTGCTCCCAGGGCACTGAATAAGCCAGAGGGCAACTAACCTTGCTAATTTTTTGTAAATATGAGCAACATGAGGCGCTAGAAAAATAAATGCCCTAGGGCGCCACAGGGTCGAAAGGTGGTACTGCGTTCATCACAATGTTTTGTCAAAAGGTCCTGTCAGCTGCTATGGTTCTCGCTTCGTCGCATGTCAGCTATGCTTCTCAGAGTTCTGCCGATTACATTTTATGAATATTTCTCGCTTTCCGACGGCTTTTACTTCCCGAACAGCGAAAGCTTGGGATCCTCACTAAAAATTTGCTCTTTAACACTAAACGTCACGGTGATACACAGTTTTAAAAATGTATTTTACACATATTTCATACACGAATATTAAATCATCATCGCTATGTTGCCATTTAAATAATTTCCAATCAATAACCGGCGGTAATTGAATTTAGCGAAGGTTGAATGACACATAAATAAATTTGAAAAATTTACAATCGAGCCGCTTTGTTGCTGCCTATAGAACGCAGTACACTTTCGTGTTTGGGCGCCCGTCACACACAAAGCTCCAAATTTCGATAATTTAGTCAGCTGTGAATTGCACACTTCAGAGTTAATTATAATCAGCGTTTATTGCCGTTAAATTTCCATATGTGATTGCGCCTCGGCGGCCCCGGCGAGTTATCAACTCGGTTCAACGCGGGAACTGAAATTTCACTCTTCAGGTTACAGAGGAATCAACATCTCAGAGGAAAACCTAGATAATTACATGTTAAATGAAACAAACAGCAAAAAGTGTGGTATGCAAACGAGTCTGGTTCATCCAAATAGATTCATAATTATTATCAGAATTGTTCATAATTGGCATATAAAATAAACAAATGATTTAAATAGGTAGTGGATATGGAAGTATTTGTAAAATATAAATGCTTCGAAATACCTGTATTAATTTGAAAAATTGCAACAAAAGTGCGTTATGGATGATACAATAGATTATTTGCGTTCTATGAAAAGGCAGATTTATTTCATATTTCCTGTAGAATGTAGTAAACATATTCAAACTAGACTTACATTTTCTCTTGAGCGACTAAAGAATGGAAGGCCTCCGTGTCCACATCTTTACCTCTTAATTTCTCACAAAGTTGAACTATTGTACATACTTGCACCTTTTTTATTTTACGCAGACGAAGATACGCAAAGAGAAAAGGTTTATATGATGATTGATGAGACTGATATCAGCATGATGTAGCCCTTGCTGACTGGTACCAAAAACCTCGATTTACAATCTTTCGTCTCTTTTCTGTTCGCTTGCCATACATTTATGCGTCCACCATATTGGGACCAGTTATATAGACCGCCGCTTACGGCACTGGTGACCATCCACGGGCCGCACGGGTCATTCCGCTTGGCCGGAAGCTTGTAAAGTATTAACGTAAATATATGTCAATGTGCTTCTGAAAAAGTCTTTGTTCTGCTGACCTGCTCCTCTTGACAAGCCGTATGCTGCGTCAAAGACTCGGGAAGGCCCTCAGCCACTTGCAAACATTTAAACTTTTTGTAGTGCTCTGTGAAGTGTTTTCATCAGAAACACATGTACAGAGCGGAGGCGGAAAGGGTTTGACAGCCTGACCTGCTCCTCATCATGCCCTCACGCGACGGAGTAACACCTTTTTTGAGAGAGGAGAATTTTAAGACATGTATATTCAATCCTTAGACAATCAATAAAATTTAAAATATATCTATGTTGATTAAGTGATAATTGTATTAGTGCCTTAATTGGAGGCATTTAATATTAGCTTTAAAAAACAATGTGAGTCTTGTTATGTCTTAGATTGCGAAAGTAAATATATCCACAAGTCTAGTCGAAGGGCTCACTCCAGGTTCTAGACCTCACTCACATTGCTCTGGAGCCAGAGGAACCGCAGGGCTTAATGTTATGCATCATCAGAGAGTGGGAAACTTGAAACTAGCATTTCTGCGGAGGAGGCGAGAAGCGAGGCTTGAACGAGAGACTGCATTACAGGTATCGCGTTGCACTTTCTCCTTTTTATGGGAATTTGGCTACGTTCAGCAGTTTTTCAGACATCGTGTAAGAGCAAGAACTCATTATATACTTCAAGTACTTCTATACACTTCAGTACGTACTGAATTAAATACTTCAGTATGTACTGTATTTACTTTATTACTTGTATAATATACTTCATTGATGCATGTTAAATTATATTAATTAAATTAAAGAAACTAATAAAAATTAGGCTTTCAATAGAAAAGAGGTCTCTGTAATGATTAATAGAGTAATATTTCAGTTTTGCCTAAATATTTTATGTAGAAAAAATGACAAATAATAACATATTAAAAATCTTGCTGGTTTTGTATGCCAAGTATTCAATTTATTCATTTTAAGTGCTTATTGTGTTAATTATTTCAAGTTATGCATTGCTTATGATAATTACAACAAAATATTGACAAATAATGAAATACTTAATGTATTTCTTTATTAATTAAAATAAATTTAATAAAAACAATAATTTTAATCACCTCCATCTAATATGTATCTGATTTATTGTCTTCTATTTTTGTATAGACAAACATTTAACAAAATCATTGGTTATATGATTTTTAAGACTAATGCAACAAAAACATTCGTTAAATAAAACATATAAGTTTCTTATTACAGAAATGTATTACGGAGATATTTCATCTGTAAATTGTATGACGACTACTTTTTTGAGGATAGCTAGGTGCTGTATGTGAAGTATTGATCTGTCAAGTCATTTGATTAAAGTCTATCATTTTTACGCATCATTGATAATTAGGCATTTGATTAAGATTAGCATAAAAATGCTAAATTTCGAGGAGAGAATAATCAAATCTAACATCAACCAACGACAAGCATATACTCGTACATATGCGGACAATTATAGAACTGATAAATTGATACAAAAAAAGTTGATTTCAAAGCTGTAACTTTTCACATGGCAGGCGACCGCATTACCGCATAGAAATATTAATCTTGCATACACATAAAAAGTATGGTGAATAATATAATGACATTTATTTTAAATCAGCTGATATAATGTCAATGACCCCACACTCAGAACAAGTAATGGAATACGCAGCGCAAATAGTTAGGATTTGTCACAACAAAAACCATGTCATAAGTATATCATGGTTGACACACAGATAACACGGCATTATTGTCACAAAATCAAACGTCCAACATTTCGTATCCGTCCACACCAGCACTGAATCTGAAGCAATATTACACTAAATATGTCAATATCTTCACTAAAGTTGGTTTCAACCACCGTTCACTGTGATTCTTTCGTCTTAATTAACTAATCCTACCTTAAAGTGTTTCTTAACTTCTGCAAGTCTTATAAAGTAGAATTTACTTTTATGACAGTATTCAAGAGATGATTTGTGGATAATTATCCAAAAAAACGTTTTAGACACTTCTTGACAACATATAATTTTCCGATTTCGTGCATATACATGTATTTTATGAAAACTTTACATGTTGAGAAATTAGTTCATTTAATAAAATATACTTTTGGAAGAAGTGCATGATTAAATTGGTGCATTATACGCCTGTCATAACGCTGCATATTATTTACATGCACTTTCCGATCGTCCCGTGCCCATATCAAGGAAGCGGTCACAGTCAACGTCCGGCATTGTTTTGTAAATAGTCCTCTTTTGTGCCCGACCCTCACCCTCCCAGCTTTTGATGGCCGGTCATTAATTTGACGGGAATGTGAACGGTCGTGTTTGTCACGGGCTATGGATGCCGACCGGTAATACGCAGGCCTGTTCCCAGCGGTGCATTTTGCGCATACCTGTATCTATAGGTGCGATCCAGGCCCGCCTTCCTGATTACGAAATTATGAAATTTTCTTATTATCACGAAACAACTAATAAAGTTTTCAAAATGATATCATCCTCACGTTCTGTTATGAATTTATTTCAAAATAAATATTTACTTCAATTTTATGTTGAAAACGTATTTGTATATCAAAAACTTATTTTCTGAGAAATTTCATCATATATCTGTACTGTATAAATCCTTCTACAAAACTTGATCATCAGCTTTCCGTTGTCAGTCAAAACTAAGAAGCATTAATTAAGTGGGCGTCATTGAATATGAAAGTTAGCCCTACTACAGTAGAACATTCATAGTTTAAGCGCATTCATTAATTCACAGAACAACTATAAAGATTTCGCAGAAATACAGACCTTTGTACTAATTTAAACTGTTCGTTATGCGACACCGGCCCTGGTCACTCAACTGTATGCAAATGTGAATCGTATTCCATATCAACGTGGCTCTTAACTCATCAATAATGGCACTACATTATGCGCTAGTGAGGCGAATCAGCCCGCCCGTATTTCGAGCTGTCGAACGATTGGTAATATTTAACATATCTTTCAGCAAGTAATTTCCAAAGACTCTCTTCGCCGTAAGATGTGTGTACGCAGAGTGATTTGCTGTTAAGGGGTATGAGTTAGGTGCGGAGAGTAAAGAAAACACGTTTTAAAGCGTAAAAGATTACTAACAAGACAGTTTACGGATACAAAATTCTTTAAATCTTTTACTCGATGAGGTGTTTGTTGCAGTGCTCAAGGAGTGCATCGACCTAATAATGTGAACACTTTAAAATATACAAAGTAACGTATATATCAGCCGGCGGGTGAAGCTCAATGATCAAAGCGTTTGCTTAGTAAGCCAAAGGTCGTGGGTTCGATCCCCGACGGAGATAAAAAAAAAGGATTTGTAATCAATTTCTGAGCTCTAAAATATCCCCGGTTGGTGTGAATTTGTGATCCCTCAACCGTAAAATGTCAGTCATAGCCTATTAATTAAAATTGGTGGTAGATGAAAGTCGTCTCGTAAAAACCACCCATTCATAGTAAATTCCTGTAATAATAAGGATGATGCATGAATCTTGGGCCGCTCACGTCTATGACGTTAGCGAATCAATACTCCACATGCAGTGCTTAGCCATATGCACGATGGTAAGCGTCATCGAATTCCACAGATGAGACTTTAGAATTACTATCACCATCCGTCGGTATTCTCCTGTATGTGTTTACATAAAATGAAAAAACTAATGGGATAAATAATATATATTTTACAAGTACCGTCTTTATAATGGAATATGAATAATATTATTGAGATGAGAAATTTTCCTTATTATGGAATTTAAATAATATTATTAGGATGAGACATCATCCATTGCTGCATACATCACTATTGCCTCTTATGTCTCTAGTTATTATTTATTTCATTTGACTATTATGAATAATTTATGTATAGCGTACTCAATTAGTAGTATATACTCGTATATGGCAGACTATATCTGTCGAAGAGACGTTCGATTGATAAAAAAATTGGTGGAGTGGCGTCCAAGAACTGGCAAACGAAGTGTTGGCCGACCCCATGCTACATTGACCAAGACATAGCAAGAATAGCGGAAGTGGCCTGGATGTGGAGTCATGCGGGATGACTACGCTTAACAGTAGACGGACACAGGCTCATGATTTTGATGATGATGATACTCAAATAGTGGTGTTTTTTTATATTATGTTTAAGCTTTTCATCAGTGAAACGAATTCAAAATATCTATTTACTGGATTAAGAATATGTAGGTAGTTGAATTTTATGTAAGAAATAATAAGATAATAAGCAATATAAATATGAGTATAATTTTCTTTCAAAACTTTAAAAATTGTGTGAATTTGAAAAAAATAATGAAGAATTAGCACAGTAAAAATTATGCTCTTTGACCAAACTTTATGTTTAAACTTTTTGATAACATTTTTAGTTTATCAACTGAGAATACTTGGGGAAACTGCTTAGTTATAATAATTATTATTTTCAATTAAATAATTAACATTTTTTTTGTTTTGATTCACATTTATTTTAAACAATAACATTTTTCGGAAACGTGTAACTTTTTGAGATGAAAACACAAAATTTACTTTTTCTGTCCTTAAATAATTTCAAGCAAAATTATATTTGATCACCACTTCACTAGTGGAGTGCGTTGACTACCTATTGTACCCACACTACATCCTTCATCTCAATCCAATCAGATATCTCTCCCAATCAGTCACAACTGGCATCTCCGCTAATGACGCATAGTCCTCTGTACATCTGCACATACATCTGATCCATCTCCTCCCAGATGTGGAGTACCGCAGTCTCGGGGTGTCTTGTGATCGAGGTGACTTTTTGCTGCAACACAGCAGCAACAGCTGGAGGTCTACATGCGGCAGAGCCACCCTCCACAATCCTGGAACCGCGACCGCATCGCTGCTTCCAAATTGATAGTTTCTGAACAACTTTTTTGTGACTTTGACAGTTGTACACGATGCAGGGAATACGTGAAATTTTGTATGAATTCGTTGTTTCATCGGTAAGCCTAAATCTCAAAAATTAAAATGTAGATTTTATATGTACTGAGAATAAGTGTTACGAAATAATATTTACAACTACTAGGAAAATATATATAAAAGAAGTTTTATTAAATAATATTTCGATTTTTTCGATCGATATTTCTTGATGGAATTCCATAATATCTGATAGAAAATAAAAGATTCTTTAGAATTTATTCCACATATATTATTATTTTTGACATATCGGTTAGTAAGAAATCTGGACTTTTTCATTATTTTTCCATGTTAAGTGAATATTTTTCCGTTTTACAATACCATACTAAAACATAAGCATTAATAAATGTTGTTGAAACTGCTCAACTGAAAGAAAAGTTTAGTAGAATATTATACAAATCAGGGAGTAATTGAAATGCTGAATTGGTAATAAAAATTATCCATCTTAAAAGTGAGATTGGTTGTACTACATTCTGTTAAATTTGTTATAAACAGTCAGTAATTTATTACATTAAAATTGTAAAAAAAAAGTTTGTTACAAGTCAAATTTTTTAAGTGTGTTTTTGAAAGATAACTTTCATTTTTACCTTAGCATTCAACGCATTTCCATAGTGTCCCTTTTAATGACTGATTCATAAAAAAACATGAAAATAAAAGTTTATAATGGTGTTTAAATATGTATTTTAACACCATTTCATAACATCCGTATAATTGAATTGATGTTCTCTAGAACCAATGAGAATTAATAAACAATGTTATTTTCAGAACAACATACGTTAAATTGTTATACAAATTCCTACAATAACGTCTCTAAAAATATCTAGTCAAATGTTTCCCAGAAGCATCCAAAGGCTCGGCGAAAAAAATATACAAACGGCGGAATAAGCGACGGTCTGCCTAAACTTATTTGGTTTTTACAAAAAATTCCAACGGTCGGATCCCAAATGTCGGAGGTCTTAATTAAGACACCACCTGCACGGGTCTGAGCATCCTGAACCACAATTTAAGGTTTTGTGAAATAAAACTATTGCCAAGATACGTCATTTTTGCGCTGAATACTAAGAACACGGAATAACCACTCAATCAACAGACCTTGGAAAAACAAGATTGTTTTATTTTTTTCGTTTATTTAAATGCGTCGTTCGGTATCCACAGAAGCTTTGAATTTTTTGGTGAATATATAAAATAACAACAGACACATTGCATAATATTGTATGACACAATTACTTTCAAAAACTTTATTTTAATAAGTGTAATCTACATACAAGTTAACTGAATAAATAAAATATTAATTGATATTGTCGCTTTTGGGTATAGCCGTGTGTGGCGAATTTCTTCTATCCAATATTTCGACCGCCATTGCAGGGGTCTTCTTCAGGGTTGATGACTTTGTTGATCCTGAAGAAGATCGTTGCAATGGCGGTCGAAATATTGGATAGAAGAAATTCGCCACACTCGGCTAATCCCAAAAGCCACAATATCAAATCTGGCCGTGAAAACTTAAGAAGTTATTTAAAATATTAATTATTTAAATTACACTTTTTTATTGAAATAGGAAATAGTTTTGATTTCACAATAATACAACATGTGAAATAGTTTTGATTTATACGAAAGCGTTTTCGGTATTATGTAATAAAACATAATGATAAAAAATTATACCTGAAAAATTAATTAAATGTACATAAAATACATGAATGCTCGTAAGTCGTTAGATATAAATATACCTGCGCAAGAAAGTAACATAAGAATTAAACATAAGGATAAATAGTAATACCTGAAAAATAAATTAAATTTACGTATAATAAAATGCTCGTTAGATATAAATACTCCTCAGCAAAACGGTATTTCATCAGAATGTGTTACTTGTAGCATAGTATAGTAAGAACACATTCTTGTAAATAAGATTGGTTAGTTAAGTATTTTTTACGGTTTCTACCATCGGAGCTGTTATTTTGAAATGGAAGTATTAATCCCTTCTTTATCTACTTACAACTAAGTAAGAAATAGGCATAACAACATCATCACAAAGGACGAAAGCAATTGAAAAATCATCATACAAATCACTCGTAGAAATCTCTTTATCGGAGCAGTCCCACTTAAAGGTCGGTAATAATACGATTCTCTCCGGAGTCTCATGCCGCCGAGATGCTCGTCCGCGTCTCTTCGGCCGGTCGGATTGATTCATTTAACAATTACGGGCCACGAGTTGGGCCGCCACGAGCGGCGCCGTGGTAATAACTCAATCTCGAGGGGCGGCAGTGAGGCTGCTCGGGCCGAGGCCTCAACCTGGGCCGCAGGCAGACATTCAAATGGTGCCTGAACTTGCTCGTTTCAGTGTAAAGCCTTCGAAAAATTCAGCATAGTAAGCGTTAGAAACAGATAGTATATCAGTAATTAAATGTACACATACTTTACATCAAATTCTTTATACGCATCAATTCATTCAGAAAAATATCGGCAGAAGCGGGATGCGAACCGCGAGCCTTGGAACCACCTTTGCTCAGGTCTTTATACACCGCCTAGCCCTCTCGACTATTTCTCTGCCTGAGCTGACACACGTTAGAAGATTTATTTATACCATTATTATCATCATATAACGATAGATGTATCTATCGTATATATTCAGAGTGTGTATATTATTATTATTTATTACGACTATTTCTCTGCCTGAGCTGACACACGTAAGAAGATGTATTTAAGGTGTAGTTATCATCGTATAACGATAGATGTCTCTATAGTATATATTCTGAGTGTGCATATTATTATTTTTTATTATTCAATCAGTCAACATTTATTCACAAGCTTTTTTAAATATTATTACTATCCGAGAGTCTATATATTTTAGTAAGTACCACTCGGGTCTTGAACCGAACTATAGATTGAATGGATGAGAAACAACTTCTTGCAAGTCCTACGCGAACTTTTCAACCAGTCATTTACCTGTGTTACTGATGAACAATATTATCTTCTTGATATTATCTAGAGGAGACATTTTTACATGTATTTATAGTATATCGGCGATCTTTTATCAACTTTACATCATCGGCAAATCATCATTACGTGTCTGATCCGCTACTGGATCATATGGTCATAACAAATTGTCTCCGCAAAGGTCTGACAGCCGCCACGGTCCTCGCTTCACCCCATGTCAGCTCTGCTCCCTAAAGTTCAGCTAACTATATACGACGGCCTTCTATAATAGTTTATGTTCTCTTGCGGATCCTAAGTACATGTACTGACTAGGTCAATCTTCACATCGGCTGTAGTACAAGTATATTTAGAGTTTGCTTTCAACTTTATATGGAATGACGAGTAAAAGACGGACAAGCCTTCCATTCTACAGTCGCTTATGAAATGAAGGAATTACACTGTTGGGAGTTGTTTCCGGATGCCGCTAAAGAGCATGAACTTTACCGTCTTTTTTTGTAAAGTCAAACACCCATTATCTCTGTATTCATTGAGGAATTACGAGTATACACATAATAAACTTGGGAAATGTTAAATGTTATATATTCTTTTTAATAAAAAAAAATGGCTCAATTTTCTATAAATTGACATTTTTTGTTAAATGATAGAATAATTCATAACGTTATATCCATAATTTAAATTTTCAATTAGCTCTCGGCATAATGCATCTGATTTTCATGACCTTTTCGTCCCAAAGTTTACTATATTCCCGAAATATAATATATACTCTTATTTAACAATCTTAGGTAAACGAGTAATAACTTAATTATGAGAAATTCTTAGTAATAGTAATTCTTAAGTATCATCTGTGGAATTCTATGACGCTTATCATGCTGCATATGGCTAAGCGCTGCATGTGGAGTGTTGATCCGCCAACGTCATAGACTACAGCCCGAGATTCACGTATCATCCTTTATTATTACAGGAATTTACTATGAATGGGTGGTCTTCACGGGACGACTTTCGTCTACGACCAATTTTTATTTATAGGCTATGACTGGCATTTTACGGGTGAGGGATCAAATTCACACCAACCGGGGGTATTTTAGAGCTCAGAAATCGATTAAAAATCCTTTTTTTTTTAATCGCCGTCGAGGATCGAACCCACGACATTTGGCTTGCAAAGCAAACGCTTTGACCATTGAGCTATACCCGCCAGCAAACATTATCTTAAAGAAACTACAAAACAAGAACAATGTTGACATAAAACATCATGAAATTCGAGATTAAAAGCTTGTCCTCAAATGTATTAATAATTAAACGTGTAAGAAAGCAGCTGTGCCGTATAAAGTCTTTTTATTTCGCTTCACACCTTTTCGATTCATCGCAAAAAAAGAGTCTCAATGGAAATCCGTTTTTTATTATTGTGCTTTATTTCTTTTTTTTTCACCAGCGCCGCCTTTGCATAATATTTATTATCATTATAATACTGGAGAAGAACGACGAAGAGAAATATATTTTGAAGCATAATAAAGTGATATGTGCGAATAACACCTCGGGACGATTCTCGATCCGACTGAAAGGAATTCAAAGGTGGAAGGACAGCGTCCTTCTCGCTCGCTCTCCCTAGAGAGTCCACCACCAGGATTCTGCCACTCTTTCTCACAAACCAGTGGGGTGCGTAATCTAAATACCTGGTTGTAATATTAACGATAATCGAAAATATTTTTCATATTAATAATTAATTATTTTACAACTAACATTAATTCAATTTTGTTTATTTTTTCCTTTCAGAAACAATACAAAATTATATTAACTCAATTCATTCCTGAAGTACAATAAAAATAAAAATAAAAATAAAAAATACAATATATACAAAAATAGGTACTTATGATTAAGTACTATGAACAAAGCAATAAAGACAAGCAACAGAAGGCCCCAATGCTTATCAGACAGACGACGCCAACCAATTATCCATCCAAAGAAACTCTTGAAGTTCTTGTCTGAATTGGGCCTCTCTTACGTGAAATATATCAACATCCGAGGCGATTTGGTTGAACAGTCTGATCCCTCTCCCAAGAGGCATAGTCTTTGGGAGAGGGATATAACGTTAATGTATGCTCGTTTAATAATAGCACACTTACGTCTTACTGGTATCTGTCATTTCTTTGTAAACAATCTCTTAACCCTTTCATTACGGCTCGGTTTGAATACAAATTATACTGTCAATTATAAAACTAGTATTTGAAGCATAAATGTATTTATCTGTTCTATTTTCGTGTTTCACATTGGTTCTTGTATCATTTAGCTATCAGATGATGCATAATAAATTATTCTAAGATATTAGCAAAACGATATATCACGTCTACCACTGTCAACGGTCGGGGAATCTTATGACGGCATATGCCGATAACCAATGCGAAAGGGTTAAATGAATTATCATTGAATATGATATATCAATATGTATATACATGCAATCTACCAAAGCCGCAAATAAACACAATACATATCTTCCACATGAAGCGACCAGTAGTCATGGCTGAGCGTCATAGAGCACACTGGTTTTTACCGGTTGTGTTCTCCTGCATGTGTTTTCGTAAAAGTAAAATTTACTTGTAATATAAAAATACGATCACGAAATTGAATTTCGTATATGATTAATATAACATTCAAAATTATACATTGTTGATTCAATTTATTGTAAATTATAGTACATTTGTAATGATAAATAAATTATAATGTAAATACATACATACTTTACCATTTAAGATAGCATAAAAATAACTAAAATCATTTTACCTTTCATTGATAAATTGTACTCAGTTCTTTTATTAAAATCGTTTTATAAAAACAGGCATTATACAAAGTTACTATGTAAAATAAAATAAAATAAAATTGTATAAAAATAATCGCCATCTTTCGAGCAAACCAACCCCAATTACAAAAGTACAGCCTCGAGCACCGCACTGACACAAATATATCTGTCTCCAAGTGTTGCCTCCTTGTCTGGCCTATTGTTTCATATATCCGGCTTGTTGATATACTCACACCGACCGTGCATCTCCCTCAGTCTCGCACCAGTCGAGCTCACGCCATATATCTGCGTCTCGCTCGCTCTCTTTTGGAAGGGTAACGTACTTCAGCTAGTGCAGTGATACTAGACTTATACATGCACAGTGTTTCGTTGGGTGTATTTATAAATTTACACAGTTGTGTGCGTGAGGTACGGAAGTGTGTTCTGTGTTCCATGCTCGAAAACTTTATCCAGCGGACGCGCCAGTCGCATCTCTACCGTCGTAGGGAGAGGTTGTCGCTTTTCCGCGCGAAAATAATACGCGCCCGGGAACACACACGATGTTTTGAAAAAAATCTACCAACGCTCGAAAGCCATTGCAACAATAATATTTTCAAAATAATACAACCGTGCTTTAAAAAACAATTTGAAATATTGTGTTTGTTGTGCTGTAATAATACAGTACGCTTCTTGAAAACAGTTAAAATTCATTGCACAAAATAAAAACAAAACAGTGTCGCTTCGATATTCCAAAATAGAACAAAAATTCAAATATTTTTTTGTCAATATGAAAAGTTTTTGACAGTGAATTATATTTTATTGCGGTAAATTTACACCGTATTGTGTAAAACAGTGGATATTACAGTGATCTTAATTATTGTAATATGTTTTGTTAGTCTTCGTGGGTGTTCGTTTTGACCGGCTTTGGTTTTTTGCAGACACTGGGAAACGAACCCCAGCACAAGCCTTCGGCATTAAAGGTGATACATAATTCTTAGAAGATCTTATAATGTTATTCCTGTTAAAATTATATATTTTTGATGTCTTATTTTGAATCAAACATTCAAGAATGTTGCGTGTTCTTCCATCTTCAATAAACCGGCTTCGCGATTTCACACAAAAATGCTAATCATTTATTCTGTACCTCTATCTTTTATATACTAAATTATTATTCTACAATCGAGAGACACTTATATCAGTAGTTAGTTATATCATTAAAGCTTATATTCATTATTTGTATAATAAATAAATAATTCAGTTCTTTAGATACATTTCCTTCGATATGAACTCTAATGAAGTTAGCAGATTAACACTCCACATGCAAAGCCTGACTATTCATAGACAAGCTGCATAGAATCCACCGACGAAAGCGCTCTGTCGTATCGTGTATATACTACCTTAAAAAACGTATGATTCCATTATAAATAATTATTTATTATTATCAGCTGGAAGGTTATTTTGTACTATTTTAAATCTCAATGATATTAAAATGCATCTTTTAATATTTTTTCCATATAATATATTATCTGAAACCGTAAATATAACCCTAAATAGGCAGTGAAGGTATTTGTTCTATCATATAATAATAATAAATTATGAATATAGTAATCTTAGATATCCTTCACTTGTATACATATTTTTGTCATTTAATGAAATTAAATTTATTATATTTTAATTACATCAAAATATATATCGTTTCATATTAGACCAATAAAATCGGTAATCAAATAACACTTTCTATTGTAGATTTACTAAGAAAAATGATAAATCAGAATGTAAAATATTTATGGAATAAACTTCAAAATTTAAAACTTTCAAAACAGAGGAACAAAACGCAAATTTCTTTCACTCAAGATGTAGTCACAAAAATTGATTCAAATTTGTAAAGCTTGTTCCTAGTAAATCGTCTAATGAATATTCAATTGCTTATTAATTTAATAATGATGTTAATTGGGTCCTGATGTTTTGCTAGAGTTGCGTTGGTCAATAAAGATTAAAAATTAAGAAATACATAGGAATACACATACCTATTATTCCAAAAAATGTCTATAATATAAAATATCTGAGTATATATTAAAAGACTTATTGTATTTTTTTTATTTTCAGTCCCATTGTCATTAAAAAATTTCAAATATTAAACGCTCCAAATGTTTATTTACGATTGCCTTCATGTTGAGAAGCGAAGCAAAAATACCTAAAATGTATAAGTTAAAAAAACACCTTTATGTAATTTTTAAGCTTTTAGAAAAATTATAATATTATGTTTTTTTAAAGTGTAAATAATATTTTAAAAGTCATAAAGGAAAATGATAAATATATTGTTTTTTGGTTTAGATTTGTGAGAATTCTAATGTTTGTATTTTTAATAGTTTAACACTTTTTAAAGATTCTTTTAATATTTTAATTAGGACCGGTTTCATCCATACGATGCGAAATTCATCAAAAGTGTTATTTCATAAAAATTAACATTTTATAATCGAATATGAAATGATCGATTCAACTATTTGTAATGTTCGCCTATATATTGACTATTTAATTTTTGGTGGAGATATTTATAAATTTGGACTGTATAAATTGTAAATTTACGGTTAATTTTTTTATAGTATTTGAAATTTCATACGAGTGAAATAAATTTAAGTAAAAAAAAAATAATTAAAATTTGTACTTTCGATAATAGTGCAAAGACAAAAATAAACACGAATTAACTGCGTTTCATAAGATTTAAATACTTTTATCATAAACAATTAAAAAGGCTCCAGACAAAATTAAACTTAAACAAAAAGAACTAACTTGACCACTATTTAACAGTATTAAAACAAAAAATCTCTTCTGTGTTCAAAGTCGAATAAATCCGTAAACTAAACAAATTTATTTAGTTCGTTTTAATTGACAACACTACAGACATGCGAAGCTGCTCTTGTAATATTATATTTCATTCCACGAAACGCCTATACAATGTGATGGGTTTGGATTTCGGTTACAATGACTGGATCCGTTGATCCTCTGGCATGTAAATGTTCAGAGAGTGAGATATCAAGATTTGTTATCAGATCAGATTGGTGCACTTGAAATTGGCGACATTAGACAACATTATTGCAAACGATTCCCGAGTACAATATCTACCTTAACACCACTCTTGGATACCCCTTCAGACTGAGCCATTACCGTTTGCGTGTAATCTCATTCCATGAATTGCTATTAATTAATGATAATCAAATTACCTGTAAATCTAAGCAACGCGTATGAATATTTCATATTATATAATATGTATTCAATTATTCATAGTTGTGGCGGTCTTTACATAATAATGTATTCAGACATTTTAGGTCACATGATACTATTGTAGGCATTTGAATTTGGGATACTAAATCTGCTTAACAATAATAGGACACGTTAAGGATAAACATAATTATTTTAATAAATGTAGGAGTTCTAAAATCTTCATACACACGCACTTTACTAAAGCATATTGTCGTCACAAATTTTCGTTTTAAAATGGTGTTCACTTTTATGGTCTTTGCTTTATCCCATGTCCATCAAAGGTTTTCTTTACAAGCTTCGCATAGTTTATGGACTTCTGTGGCACCCGAAAAACTTTCACACTTTCGTAAATTTTTTTCACATTTACACCACGTCGATGGTAGGTAGCACAGACTGTTGACTGTTGTAAGACTGTTGTAATGTCTGAAACTAACGAAGCACACGCTAAACCATTGATTCCGCCATCTTAAATATAATTAACATGATTTACATGTATAATAATTAATTTTAATTCATACCATTCACTCTGGAATATTAAATTAGTTTGAATTACAAGGATATTTCGTAGTTTTTTAAGTATGGAAGATACTCAACGTGATTCATTTAGAAACGAGGTAATCATTGTTTACCCTGTTTCAAAATGTTGACTATTAATTATTAAAAATACTTGAGAAATAAATTGTTTAAGCATGGAATACGTTTAGTAACTGTTACTCTCAGAAATAATACCGCAATTTACTCACTATTCGATCCATCATTTTTAAACGATCACAATTGATCACAAAAGCATAGTGTATACAAAACCACTGTCTTATTTCTGTGATAAAGTTTCACACAACGTGATTCATTTTACAAAATTGTAAAATATTTTAACTATAAATTAAAGTTATATTTAATACACAACAGTTATTATTTTATTACACGTTTTATTTGTATTTGTATCATGCTTTGTTTAAAGTTATGGAAAATAATATGTATCACGGGATTCATGCTTGATAAAATCCTATCCAGATTGTGCTATTTAGGTTGGGTTCTTCGGGACTATTTTCGATCCCGCTGTCTGTAAAACCCTCAGATCACCAGAGCGTAAAGGAGGGTAGTTAGGGTTCAAGACCACAAACAGTTTTTGATAAAAATACAAACCGGGTATTTGTCTTTTGACGTTACATGCAAAATTTCAAAATTTTTATTCCATTTTAAATGTCCTAGTAATAATTTATTATTTACTATGCTTCAACCATTTACAAGCTTCATTTTTGTAAAACATTCTAGGAAATTATAGTTCAAATATTAACTTGTATAATAATGGTTATCTCTTTGAAATTATATTTCGATACTGAGAATTATTTGTTTTATAGTAAAATATTGATTATATCTATATATTTTCAATGTTTAATATGTACATTGTACATCCAATGTAGCAAAGCAGTTCTTATTTTTTAGTAAAAAAATAATTGTTCGAGGTAGGATAATAGTCTTTGATTTAGTATCATAACTAAAGTGCTGAGTACAGTTGCGTTGAAATTAAAATTTAATAACGAAATACATAAATCAAAGAAACCAATGCAATCGAAAACTGAAGCAAATGTTTTAAAACATGTAGAAGTGGTAAAAACCTTTTTAGAAGCTCCATTGCTGTGACAAAATTAGATACGCGATACTTCAAAGATGCCATGGAATGGAAAATTATGAATAACTACGAGCACATGTGAGCATATCTGAAACGTTAAGCTTAAATCATCTAATAATGCGTGGAACATCATCTTAAAATAATAAAACAACATTTAGACTATCCACTATTTCAATTTTATTTTATCAATGTTAATAACTGGCCGGCGGGTATACCTAAGTGGTTAAAGCGTTTGCTTGGCAAGCCGGCGGCCGTGGGTTCGATCCCCAACGGAGTTTTTTTTTTAATCAATATCTGAGCTCTTAAATACCCCACCACCCCGGTTGGTGTGAATTTGATCCCTCACCAGTAAACTGCCAGTCATAGCCTATAAATCAAAATTGGTGGTAGACTAAAGTCGTCCCGTGAAGACCATCCATTCATATGTACAATAGTAAGCGTCATATAATCCACAGATGAAACTTCAGAATCACTTATCACCATCTGTCGGTATTCTCCTGTATATGCTTAAATAAAAAAAAACTGACCAAGAATGATTTTATTTGTTGGATTCAGACGAAAAAAATTCTGGCTGCTTTATTTTTAATGTGCTAAATGTCGCCTTAAAAATTGATAAAGTAAGTTATTAATCAGTCGGGTGTTATAGTCCTCCCCCGCATTTGAGTCTCGGTATAATTGTGTCTTACCACTTTTTTTTATCGATACAAATTAATTAGTTGTTCCGGACGGCCGCAACCAAGAATTGTTTATTGAGCGTCTAGTGTCGATATATATCTATCAGGCTACCCGATACGAGATATACCATGGTAATTACTGGACCTAGATGGTCTCAGACATTGTCTAAACAATGTTTACTTTTTTATTTGAACACATACAGGAGAACACTTTCAGACGATTATGAATATATTAACCGTAATTGGTTTCTACGTACATTCGGTAAAATATGACGGACATATAATATTACTTCTTAGGTTTTAATATCAAGGAAATTCGCTACAAACGGCTTAACCCAAAAACCACATGGCGGACATATGCAAAAAATATCCTCTAATATTGAATATTGTTTGCAGTAGCAGATTCTTTTTGTTAATTATGTTAAAAAGCACAACCAAAGCTACTCCTATACTAAAGAAGAGTTTTGTTTCTTGATAGCATTGCTCACTATTAAATTTACATCAGTGAAAAATCCGTTTCTACACACTTCAGCTACTTTTCACGGTTGTATTGACGTGGTGTGGATGTGTTTTGAGAAAACCATTTGTCATAAATAAATGCATCTGTGTAACTATTATGATTTAATTTAATGTAGCCTAACGCAAACAGTTCAATTAGAATTTGTTAAAACACGATTACACATCTAATTAAAATGTATAAACGTATTTTTTTATGAAATTACATTCAGGACATCACAAACTGACGTTAATAAAGTTCAACCAAGACGGTTGGACGCTGCATTTAAGAAACCTGTGTTGGAGTATTGGAAAGTGTATATTGATAGATTCATTAAGATCCCTTCCAGACCTCAGAGCACATTCTCTGGCACTGTCAGTTCCTCTTGTTAGAAAGAGGAGTCCTTTTCGATGCAGTTCGACGGAATCGCCTCGACCCTATCGGGCATGCAGACTTTGTGGCCACTAAAAAAAAATTCCACGCATTTAAAATTTTTGCTCGTATTTTCGGTGAGAGAATCTATCTTCCATCTCCATATATTTACAACCCGTGAATACGATTCTAATATTATTCACGGGTTCTTTTTTTTAGCACTTCTGTGCAGTGGTCACAATTGTTCAGAGGGGACTCCCACTGGACTTATCAGTTGCTAACTGATCATAATCTAAATGAGCTCATCATCAAGGAGACTTAAATGTCCTCCGGTGTGATTCGGGTGTGAGGCGGGTAGAGACCAGATTTATTAAGACATTCAGATTGTATGAGGGAGGAGGATAAGCAGTTTTAGCAGTTCGACGGATTATATTTCCAAAAAAGCTGTTTTTCAGTATTTTTAAGACTTTAAATGGATTTAAAAATAATATAGCTTCATCGGAATCCGAACTTTTGAATTTTGGTATGTCTTACTCTACTCTTACACTAAACACTACTGACAACATCTAAAACATAATAAAAAAGCTTCTACATTTTGATGTATTAATTAGTCCCGGACTTGGATTATTGCGTGGGCGGGGGCCTTGTGAAAAACGAAGCCTATTATTTATTCACGATATTAATTCATACATTGTTTTTAGCGCGGTATCTTATAACATATTGATGAAGTAGTTCGAATCGGTCGTTTGATTTTTAATTTTGTGTGGGACGTTTTAGTTTATTTATGATTAATAGTCGTATATACATTATTTTTTATACGGGATCAAACGTGCTATGAATATTATTAATATTAATTGTTATTTATCTGTTTGATTGAACACCTTCACTTATATCAGTTCATGAATATATATAATTTTTTACCAAATAAATTTATTCTTTCATTCGAATTAATCTCGTCCAAAATCATTAATATTTATAACTTTGACTATAAGAAATAGGATATAATTTAAGATGACTAAAAATCTAACAATTTAATACATTTCCAGTAATACATGTCTAACATATAAATATTTCTTGAATTTATCTACATGAAAAATAAAAAGTAACAAGCGTACGAGAAATATTATTATATTTAAATTACATTTAAGTTTATTTTCACGATTAAATTATTTTGAAAAGGCTCGTATATTTTACAAAACTCTTTATATTTTATTTAAAAAAGACTGTTTTGAGGCTTAGAATCTAGAACATTAAGGTTATCAACTGACAATACTTGGTGAAACTGCTTAATTATAATTTTCAATTAATTTTAATTACAAAAATAACAAATTAAAAATATTTACTTTTGATTCACATTAATTTTAAATGATTACATCAAAAAATTGTCATCATTATTGAAGATGGTCTCTAGGGAGGGAGAAATATGTAATCGTCTAAAATAAATGTAAATCAAAACTAAATATATTTAAATTGTTAATTTTTAAATTGAAATTAATATAAAAATATACTTAGAATCTAGTTCGTAATGATACAAAATTGCATACCTTCATTGAAAAGATTATTCTACAAAGTAAAGGGTCCGCAAAATAACTATTTTTTTTAAAACAGGGCGCAAAACATCGAGTGTAGCTTCGTCTGTGTGGCACGTAGCGCCGTCCTGTTGAAACCAAATGTTGCCAATATCCTCCTCTTCAATTTTTGTGAACAAAAATTCGTTCAACATGGACGCGCCGCATGGAAGCGCCATTGATGGCGCTTCACGCACACTTTCTGCCACAGCAGCAATATTCTCGGGTGTACGCACTGTTTTTGGCTTTTCACAAGATAACGAACATACGGAGCTGACGGTGATTCTCTTCTTCCAAAATCCGTACGCAATTTTCGCACACATTCTGCAACATTACCATGATTTTCAAAGTAATGTCGCAATATTTCCCAGCGTTGTTCAAGCGTATACACAACCATATTCGTTTAGCGGAAGGATTAAACTAATTATCTGTCAAATCAGACGTGAGCTAAGTGTTACCATTCACGAAATAAGCACTAGTTGAAAAAAAACGTTAGATGGCGGACCCATAGCTAGCTGTGTAAAACAATTTTACATAATTGATGTATTAAGACATATTTATACTAATGCTTGTTGTACTAGCACTGGTTTTTCTTGTCTTACCTACGATTTTCTCACAAACAAATTATAAAATATAATAAGAGAGCAGTTCTACTACTCATTAATATACGAATTCATATAATTATATTGTATCATTAAAATAATCTGTTCCCATAGAGGGAAACAGTTTCGAATTACTCCACACGAGTACCGAATATCATAATTGTAATATTTCTCGGAAGCTCCACCGTTCCTCCCGACATGAATACCTTCAAATGTAACCTGACGCCGAGATTTCAATATGAAACGTCGTAATAAAGTAAAAAAATGATTAGAATTTATTCGTATGAAGCCATTCAGCGTAGGAGAAATTCTAAAGACATCTACCCATCATTATATTACATCATACACTCTCCGTTTAATTTCATTTTTTCCCCTCAATATTTGAGATTACTTTTTTAGTAACATGTATTTCTGAAGACATTTTTTGATCACAAATATATTGACAATAATACTTGTATTACGAATATCATATCCAAATATGATGTTTAATTAACTAAATTCAAATTTTGACTCATTTTATCGTTTTAACGGTCAAAATTGAGTTTTCTTGCTCTTGTGATACGCCTTTTGAAGAGGTTATATGCCCTTCCTATTATTACTGTTCTTTTGAGAAATATAAGGACTCGTTATTCCTCTAAAACAAAAAGCTGAAATCCATAATACACACCGTAATTTTTCTTCAAATATAATTATTATTTCAAACGTTTTTATTGATAATTAAATATTCACATACTACAAAACATCAAATTCTTTATACGAATTAATTCGTTCAGAAAAAATATCGGCAGAAGCAGGATGTGAACCTGCGACCCTTGGAACCAACCGTTGCTCATGTTCATTACCCTAGACCACTCGACCATATTCTGCCCGAACTGTTGCGCGAAATAAGTTGTATTTATACCCATTGATGTAATTCATTTGTAAAGTTATGTCCATATTTTAAATATTTAGAATAGAATATGTCAATTAAGAATGTAAAAGTAGTATCTTCGTCACCAATTATTCGGCTTGTTTAATGAAGACCTTTCAAATGATTTTATTTCAATCTCATATCTGTACACAGACATTTTCATTTTCAAAAAAAACTTGAAACATCTGCATGTAAAACTAAAGCAAAGTTAGCGCGGAATGCATTTCATGAAACATTTTCCTGAAAGATTATTCAAATTCTTTGACATAAATCCAACTAAGTAGAAATTACTTCACTTTTATTCCGACTGGGCCGTAAGCTCCGAGTGGTGGCTTACTTTATATTTCATCCCCTAACTTCTCGGAAAGTTGTTCATAAAGCTCCTGAAGGAAAAGTAAAAAAGTGTGTTATCTAGTCTTATTAAACTATCCTGCAGATGATACCCTCCTACCTTCTTATTTCAGGAAGCGCGATATTTAAATTTTTGTATGTACGTTTCAACTTATTTCTTTAAAAACTGTACATGTTGACTTAGATTTTAAATAAAGTAAATTGATGTCAATTATACATTTTATCTAATTTGACTACGCTTGCATCTCTTTGCAGTGCAATATTTCACAGTGTTTGATGACAGAGGATTCATAATTATTATAGATTTTCATATATTTTTTAAATTACTTTAGCGATAAAATTACCTGATAATACTCGTACAATACAAGCGATTAGTACAAGACGAATATTATTCCGTTAAATACATATCATATAATATTAATCAAAAGTCGACGAAGACGAAATATTTCGTGAAATCATTATAGATTCCGAAATAAAACATGGACAGGGCGTTAATACCGAGATTTAGTGTAATGAAGTTCTTGCATAAACTCAATTTGCAGCGCATCTCTTTCTTCAAAAAATGCAAATTTTATAAAAGTTTTAATTTATGAATAGACAAATTACATAAAAAACTTATGTTAGTAAATATTCGCGTTTTCAGCCCAAATTATATAGATGCAATAAAAGCTTGTACCTACACAGGTATTAAAAGCCCCGTTTTCCATTATTAAAGTCACTTTAGCATCAGAGGAACGTGGTTATACACTTAGTTTTAGAGCAAAACTACTCCCATCAAATTTAATGGCCTGTTGCATTCAATCTTCATATTCCTATGTGAAGTAATCTAATTTGCTTCCCAACGCTTTTCACATTGTTTTCACATAGTTCACGTCTATTACTTTTAATGTCACTTCCCTTTGTGAGGTTCCCTAGCCAAACGCCTCTAAATTATTTTATAGAGCACCTCCATGCTTTATTGCGCTCTTTTATACTCACGCGTTGTGTACCTCAACTAAAACTTGTAACCGGCAGTATAGTAGTACTATAATGAAATTTTTGGACTGGTGTGTGAAGTATATGGAGCTTATTTTACAGTAGTTACCGTTTTAGAAGGTACTCATCGTGATCCTTATTATAAAAAGGAACAAAATGTTTACGTACTTAACTGTTTTACATATTATATTTATATTTTTCCTGGCTTTAACGTGGATTACGTTGGCCAAGAACAATAAAGAAAGTCCGCAATGTTGCACTTACTTAAGCCTTCGTTAGTTTTTCGTTTGTTAACGTTGCATAGAAATACTGTGGTTTTTAAAATATATATAATTATCAATGCTTTTTTTGTGAAAACTTCATCTTGATTTAAATTTACTGTAGGATATAAGACCAGCTAAGTATTCTCACATGTTGGTCCTCTGACTTCCTTCTATAGCCTCCTCCGCTATTTGACGCAGTTACTCAGAGCACTTCATTACTGAATCGTCATTTATACGGTTTTAATAAGTGGATCACACTCGTACAATCTCCATTATATTTTACTTTGAACTAGGATACTTTTATTTCAGTCACTATTAACTCTTCAGCTTATTGGCACGTAATAACTGAATAGGTAAATAAGGTAATATGTAATGGTAATATTCTCTTTCTTAAGATCAAGAAGAACTTTAATTGCTTCATTAACAAAAGACATAAAATCGTAAAAAATAACAAAGAGAAATGTTTGAAAAATTTAAACTGACGGCAGGAAACGGACACTTAAAATCGATGATGATTACGTTATTATGCTGAAGTTGTCTCTTTTTCAACTTAATGCTTTAATGGCCTACCTGCCTGGCGATTATTATTATAACAGGTAAGAAGTTAAGCGTCTGTCCAGTACTTTGAATGTCGCTGTCGAGCATCCTGTGTTTACAATTTTAGACACGCATAGGTGGACGACCAGACTTCGTTTGAAACGTAATACTCGCGACTCTGAAGTGTGTAGTTACGTTCTTGAACTCGTTGAGACCGCTCGGTGGCTGACTGACTATGATGTCAAAAACTAGTTTGATAAAGCGTAATGTTTGATCAAAATAATGTTGTCGGTAATTGCGAGGTTTCTTGATAAATATCGAACGCACGATGTTTATGACATGTAAGTGCTAGTTAGATGGGTGGTATTTACGGTTATGATATCCACAATCGGATGCTTCAACGTTTTCATAAAGACATTACGGACATCTTCAAGTAACTTATGTGATGCGTTGGCATGTAATTTATTTAGAAATGGTTTGTTTTCAAATTTAATTTTAATACATAGATCCCAAGTTGTGTTTTTATACACTGTGTCATTTATTTTAAGCGTTACCTATACATTTTAGCGATGTGACTGTTTTGCCTAAAAAAAATTTATATATGACACACATGTTTTCCAAATACCCATAATATGTCTGTACGAGTATTTATTTGTGCTTTACAATTATATCAGATTGACTGAAACTTGAATAAATACTTAATTTAATGTTTCCAGTGATCAGAAATAATTTATCTGCCTGAGAACATGCATTTTAAAAGGGTTGGTCAATAGTTAACCTTTTCAACCGTATCGCCCTAATTTTTTTTTTTATGTCCAGTTAATGGTTCAAACAGAATAAGTTTATTTTACATATTCAATAAAAACTTCATTCATCTTATTTAAGCATCAATTGGTATACTTGTAGAATTTTATTTTTTATTCAAACATGTTTATTCCTTTTTAAAATATAATTGACCAAACATTCAATCATTTCATATAATGAATCCTTTTATAATTCAAATAAGTAGATTTATATATTATTATAATAATTCATGTTTTAGTTTTTGTATTCCATCGACCATAAGACTCTTAAATGGCTTTTCCACCACAAGTAATACCTCTCATCTTCATGTGTTTACGAAAGCCTCAAATTTTGGATAATGTCTTATAATCACCGTAATAAAGGATGCTTCTACAATCTACATGGTTGAAATTTGAACATGTTTTATGAACTCGCTCGCTTCTTCTTTAAGGGTTCATATATGAAGAAAACTACTAAGTGGTAATTTTCTCGACTACCTTGCAAGGAGTCCCGTGTTCATTCTTTGGTTATATGCAATCATTTTTCAGATCCAAAGGACAATTATGAGGCCTGAAAATAAAGTTTTTCTTGTGTAAATCTCTAACCCCTTGGGTTGATTTTTAAGACATACTGAATAACAATGCTCGAATATGCATCTGGTACTATATCAGCCTTCTGTACAAGTACTAAGTATCTAGTTTCGGAGGCTGTCGGGAGAATACAAAGTATGCATTCGATGTGCAAGGATAATAGCAGCTGTAAAACGGTAAAGCATATTTTATGGAGAACAAATGCTCCAGCTAAGGAATGGTAATCGCAGAAAAAAAAGTTTATAACTTCTTTTAGGTTTTCACGGCCAGATTTGATATTGTGGCTTTTGGGTTTAGCCGTGTGTAGCGAATTTCTTCTTTCCGATATTTCGACCGCCATTGCAGGGGTCTTCTTCAGGGTTGATGACTTTGTTGTGAGTTGGTGTCGGGAGGTAGTTTAGCCGTTAGCCTAATGTACCTCACCGAGCGTCATGTCGGGTAATCGATTGCGGTGGGTATGTTCTAAGGAGAGTACCTCCACGAACGTCATGTCGGACTGTGGATCTCCTTGCTTGTCTGTCTATGCTTTTGAGTATGTGCTAGAGGCGGAAGCCATGCTGTTTTGAGAATCAAGCCATCATCCCTGTTGATGTTGATGGGATGTTTTTTGATTTCAATGGCTTCCCTTACTAGGCGTGCATGTTTTCTTTATGTTCGAGCCACGATTTCGGGTTCGAATGAAAACTTATGCCCCGTGTCAGCCAGATGCTCTGCCAGTGCTGACGCCATTGGGTGGCCTAGTCTGCATGATCTCTCATGTTCACTTACTCTTTTCGCGATGGTTCGTGATGTTTGTCCGATGTAAACCGTGGGGCAAGCCTTACACTGTAATTCGTAAATTCCATGCCACACACGGCTAAACCCAAAAGCCACAATATGAAAAAGTTTATATTCGCACTCGTTAAAATCGTACCATTTTCTAGCATTTATTACAATCAAAATATATAAAGTCAGTTATTTCTACATCAGACAATTAAAGTAAGTCATTGACTCTGTATAAGTGGTGCTAATTTTGTACCAAAGTGAAATAAGCTGAATCATGCATCATTTATCAAAAATCTCTTATATCATAGCAAGCGTTTTATAATCCAAACATCAAAATTTTCTTCGCCTCCTGGGTCTATTACCCTGCATGTGTTTGCATTTCAAAACACACCGGTGCAAAACTACCTTACCCATCAGCCTTCTACAACTATTCCCTCTTCTCCGCTTCCCACGCTGGTTCCTCGTCTCCACGTCCTCAGATACTCTGCGAAAGGATCCAACCGTGACGGCGCGGCGGCCAGGTAACCACTCGACTACGCTCGTAACCACGACGCAAGCAACTTTGACTAATTTGAGGCTTCTTTCGTCTACACTCCTGAAGCATAGACATATAGTGTAAAACATTAATCATTCTAGATGATATATCTATTGTGTTCATTGACATCATAATTATAAATTCATATACATATATATATAGCATACGTACATTTTATGTAAATATGATGATATATTTTAAATTAAAGTGGGAGTGAGTGTTAAAACACAATTATATCATCCCTCAATTGCCTATGACTTATTCAAAGATATCTCCGTACTTGTGAACATATTTCACCCCAACAGTTCCAGGTCCAGAGTCCAAGGACTAAGGGAGACGGTAGCAGTAGTTTCCGAGACGTATTTTAGTATTTGATGGTCACCATTTTTGCTGATGATTATCCAGAGTATTTAGTACTAAGCAGTGCTACAACTCAAGCCTTGAATAACTCTAGACACATGAAAAGGATGGAGAAAGTCTTGCTTTCTCTTATTTTTCTTGTGCGTATAAAAGTAGCGGTGGCCTTAGAGGATGTTTATTTTTCCCTAAATGTTACTCAAAATAAAATGCCAGTCATAGCCTTTTAATCAAAATTGGTGGTAGACGAAAGTTCTCCCATGAAGACCACCCATTCATAGTAAATTCCTGTAATAATAAGGATGATGCGTGAATCTCGGGCTGTAGTCAATGACGTTGGCGGACCAACACTCCACATGCAGCGCTTAGCCATATGCAGCATGGTGAGCGTCATTGAATTCCACAGATGAGACTTCAGAATCACTATCACCATCTGTCAGTATTCTCCTATATGTCTTTACATAAAAAAAACGTGGTAAAAAGTGAGCTCCTCTTTATTAATAAAAATGTTGAACCAAATCGTTAGTTAGTATTTTCATTCTGTATTACGTTGGTTAAGTGAAATTCAAAATTCTGCTTACATTTTGTGAAATAAATAAAATCTTCCTAAGTGCCGTGGCTTTCTTTTTATTATCACTGAATAAGTATAGCTATTTTTTAATGCAATCATATTAAAACTATGTTAAAATTGGCACGCCCTGTCGAGTCAGACGCATATAATTTACACTGTGTGCCGCCGAGGTTCCTCGAAAGGCGCATTTTTTGATTCCGTGAATTAAGAGATCGCCTCTAACGACTTCATCATCGCAGCACCGCCTCAAAGTCCGAATTTAAATTCAAATGCGTAAAAAAAGCTCGCCTCTAAAAAGCTCCAACAAAACGCAGCATTCGTCGCGTCGTGATGGATGCTTTTTGCCTTCTCCGCGTTAAGGTTTCACGGGTTAGGCCCGGTGCGTGGTGGCGGAGAGCGAGAGAGCTTTTTGGGGCCGCAGCGGGTCCAAATTCGCCACGGGGAATGGTAATTTCGAGATCGCCCGATTTAGTTTCGGTGTTTATTTATTTCGGTGATGTGATAAAATATTCCGTGTGGATTCAGCGAGCCGTTTAATAACAATTTGAATGAGAAAATAAAATGACTTTTGATTCATATTTGAGTCACACTGATTTTAAATAAATGTATACTACGAGTAGTCTGAAGAGTGAATAAACAAAATTTTAATGATATATTATTTGTTTACTTGAAATTGTTTAAAAAATAGTATTATTTTATATATTTTTAAATGTTTTATAAAATAAGTACGGAAATAAGTCATTCTTATAATTTATATGTTAATTATACTAGTATAATAACTACATTTGCCGGCGGTCATAGCTCAATGGTAAAGCGTTTGCTTTGCATGTCAAAGGTCGTGGGTTCGATCCCCGACGGAGACTAAAAAAAAATGGATTTTTAATCGATTTCTGAGCTCTAAAATACCCCGGTTGGTGTGAATTTGATCCATCACCCGTAAAATGTCAGTCTTAGCCTATCAATTAAAACTGGTGGTAGACGAAAGTTGTCCCGTGAAAACCACCCATTCATAGTAGATTCCTGTAATAATAAAGGATGATGCGTGAATCTCGGGCTGTAGTCTATGACGTTGGCGGATCAACACTCCACATGCAGCGCTTAGCCATATACACCATGGTAAGCGTCATAGAATTCCACAGATGAGACTTCAAAAAATTACTATCACCATCTGTCGGTATTCTCCTTATGTGTTTACATAAAAAAAAAAAAACATAGAGTCATTGTATAAACTAGGTGTCACTTACGAGTCATACGAATTTCAAGATTGCTTAATTTTTCAAGAATTTAGTTATCTCTAAAGCTATATTTCTTTTCAAAGACAATGTTATCATAGCATTAAATGATACTATGAAACTTTAAAATACTACTCATATTAATGAAATATAGCAATAAATATGGGTATATTTGCAAAGCTTTGTTCTTAAAAAATTGGGCAAAATTTCAAACCAGTTCGCTCTTTATGTATTTGAATTATTTGAATTATTGTGAGAATAAAACACTTAAATTGTTAACACATTATTTGAAATCGATACTTAATAGTAATATCATTAAATTATTTACATGAATATAAAATAAATTGTATCTTAAAATACCAGATGCACCTTGAGGAGAGGGGGGTTATAAAATATTAAATGACTGAGAGTAAAAAAATACATTTATAGCTGTTGTATGCAGGGTGTATTATTTTTACATTATTACTATAACGATCATTATATCCTCGACAAGATAATTTCGTCCTTAGCAACCAGCGCGGAAGGAGCAGAGTCGTCTTCTGTCGGAGGCTTCCCTCGATTATGCAAACATCTCGAAACGGGTTCCCTTAGCAGAAGACTACTGCGCTTGCGCGGGCCAATTTAAATAAACATCTTTTTTCTATACACACTGTGGCGAAATGCTCCCACCGCGGAGAATCGAGCCGAATCGACTCGAATCAAAATGAATCGCGCGTGGAGAATATAGGCAACGAGAACAATTTAAAAGTACCTTAAGAGGAGACTAACAGAGCTTCTTAACTGATACTCCGCGAAGATGTTCCAGGTTATCTGAGAAACACAAAATTGCTTCCATTTCTCAGTGTTTGCCATTTTCAGTACCAGCTTTTAATAAATGATTATTTAAGTGTGAAATGATCTTATAAAGTTATGTGCGAAAGACGAAAATATTTTTTGATCAAAAGTACATCACGGTGAATGTTAACCTTTAAACAGCTAAGAGATATATCCATACCTGGCTTTTCCAACAGGCAGAAACTGCAGTCGCCAGAATCATCACCTCGTCCAACGAATGATCAAGTCAACTCTTGATCATACATTTCTGACAAGCATGTAATATATATTGTCATCAATCGGTCTTTCATAAGACAAGTTCACAAAGCCATTGCTCTATGCTCGCCTTTAAAATCTGCTCTCTAGCCAAAAAATATGGTCAATATTTCTTCAAATAGGTTCAGAATGTCGGGTTCAAGTTGCTGTAAACAAAAATGACAACAAAAGTAATATCGTACTATAAATGCCAGATAATTAAGGCTTTAAAAAACGTTATAGCTTATATAAAAAAGTATTATTTTAGACGTTGATAAATACTAAGGTTACTCTATTGTATATATTAGTTTTTTCTATTTGATTCATCTGTGCAGTGGTCAAAATTGTTTAGAAGGGACTTCCAGTGTACTTATCAGTTTCTAACTGATTATAATCTGAATTAGCACACCATCAAGATGACTTAATTCTCCTCATGTGTGATGTGATGCGGGTTTAAGGTAGTAAAATGTTTAATCCTTTTTCATCAGATATACATACGGCTTAGTCGCTGGAGATTTACAAACACCAATAATTGACAAGTACGATCGAGACCGCTATAAAGGTGATATTGCCCAATTTTCTGCTGGATTCCTTTAGTATCGTCGCCATGCCAACAGGCATTTATCTACAGTCTCGCATCAAGTTTTGCATCGGGAATGCGCGGCTTTTTTCGCAGACTTCTGCCACAGATAACCGGCCAGTCCTCGCCGGAATATAAATGCGTCGAGATGCTACGCAGTCACACACTGCTCCATACATAAAAGACACCAGAGTCAAACCATGCATTTTTCAACTCTCCATACTATTTCACAAACCGCAGAAATGCTTATGAAGATACACACGTAAGACAAAGAGCAAACCGTTCCATACATAGTGTTGTTGATTTGTTTAAGAAGTTGATACCTATACGCCTTATTAAGTTTACCAAAAAAGAACAAGCATATTTGCATTGGTTTAACATACAAGTATACATCAGTATGCATCGTCATTATCCGATACCATTTCGGGTCCTTGTTCATCGTTGCATATACACGTGTATATTTGGGTAATATAATTCACTTGAGAAATAGACACTTTATGTAATAATATAAATACATAAGTAACAGAAATCGTCACCAATTATCATTTTTACATGTCATTTACATGTTTCATTCCAATTTAGACATATTTTCCAATTTTTTGGTTGAGCACTATTCTTTATGAAAAAGTAGTTGCTTAGCTGAATACACATCTTTGGCAATTAGACAAGCGCTTAACTGTACAATCATAAGATCACTTTAGCCTTTAGATCATATTCAACATATTTTATGGTCCGTGATTGTACTGTAGTGAGTATATAATCAATGCAATCGTCTTAATAAGAATGTCAAGTGCTTAACCGTATTTTCTTGTTTATATATTTAGTGTTCACTTACAGATTCCTTATATAATTTAAATACATATTTTACCTTATTTTAAATATATAATATATATTGGGTTAATTACCTGTTAATTACAGAAATGTGACCACGGTTTCGTGATTTCTACGCATTTCATAAGTTCTTTACTAAAGTACATATAACCGTGCACTCATTTTTATAATTCTCAACAGTACTTAACATGATAAATGTAAAAGTAAGCTTAAATATAAGTATCTATTTCACCATATTTTTTGTTAGTATTAAAACGTATATTATGCGCGATATATGCATAATTGTACAAAGTTAGCTGTGGATAGAAAATTTGTTTGCTAAAATCTCACAAAAAATGTCGTCTTAGGAACTGCCTCACAGATCATCAACGTTACTAAAAATCGTAATCCGCATAGTGGCCAGTACAGCCAGTCTTTATTTTATGATTTTACTTCTGAGATAAATTTTCTATGAAGTGTAAATACTCACTACACTGTCCAATGACCGTATGAGCCATCGCCGAAGATAGCGTCCATTGTGTATTTAAAGTGCAACAATATTTACTTTACAATTCGAATCTCGTACGTGTGGGTTGTAATATCATTTATCGGCCGACCAAACAGTCTGATCAGACTTGAAAAAAAAACTCACACAACGCGATAGAAATAAATATCTCGGCTTCATTAGACTTCGCATGCAACAAAGCCTCGTGGTAATATATAAGACTATACATTTTTTCAGTCAGATGTGGCCTGTATGAAATCCGAGACAATATAATAATATTATCAGCCTAATTTGGTGTGAGGAATGTCAGGCCTCGGTACGTCTGCTTGGTCTTGGCAGTCTTATGAGCTACCCGAGGCTTGAGCGACGGATGACTGGTCAATTTTTTCTTCACCTATGGAGCAGTCTTCTACGACGAGTATCTTTTGTGATGCAAGTGTATGGAACGTGTCGGAGACCTGTAATAATTATTATGCCCTCAAAGGCGGACCGTGAATGCTTTTTTCAAGACTCCTGTCAGGTCGTTTTAAATGAAATATAATACGTTTCGAGTAGATTTATATCTATCATAATAATATGCTGTATGCATGTACAAGTTTTACAGCTCTAGTGTGTATATATAGCTTTTATACGTACGTTACGCTAGACAATTTAGATTAGTTATTTAACTGTATGAATTAACTTAAGTTATTTAACTAAAGAGTGCACACTTTTTAACTAAAAGTGTAATTGTTTTTTTTTGTACAAAATTAAGTGTTCTATCGGCTAAACGTTTTATGCAACGATAAAACTTGCTCAGTTTAAATCGTAGAACATTATTGTTGAATTATTTTCTCCAAAAGTGAAAAATATGCATATTTTTGTTAAAGCGCTAATAAACTATATATTAAAAATTCTTTGATATATTCTCAACTCAACACTAATCTACTATGATATCACATTTATTAATAAGATGTCCGTGTGTACTATTATTATTTTTCCTATAACAATCAGCAGGGGATAAGTAATGCGGTATTTAATTTATTATAGTATATAATTCCTTTATAAACACTCTTGACTTAAACTATTAGTTTATATTATACAGGTATATTTCAATGTTGTATAGTTTATAATATTAAAAAGTATTTTGGTTTTGAAATTTACTTATTTTCTTGAACGAATTAATTTGCTTTGCTCTCATGGCTTCATCTGTGTGGGAATTTTAATTTCTTCATTGCCAAAGTCTTCATTAGAGGGCTCGTTAAGGTTCGGGGCAACAAACGAGGCCGAATTGATAAAGTGGACATCGACGGCTTTATCTGCAAAGCGGCCAACTCCATTCGAACTAATTGTCAGAGAGAGAAAAAACGTGATAATTTAGCCATTAAGCGCACTTTATCGGTCCCAAAATTTTGGGTGAGATATAAAAATGTGCGTTCTTGTTGGCTTTTAAAAGTATTTTTTGTGTCAATTTTTAAAAAAGTATTTAGAGCTCATAAAACAATCCATTTCTATAGCAAGTGATTGTCCAAGTGTAAGCAATGAAACCGTCGCATCTCAACTTTACGCGATAAAGTTAAAATTACTCAAAATTACTGCAATTACTACAATTCAGAAAAGAAATGTATTCATCGCCTTCATGTGGTATTATCCGGTAGTTTCACAATTATAAAACGTAAGTATAATATACAGTAAACGTAGATAGTATTACTTTTATAAGTAAGTCTAAGAGATTCATTTAGTTAAGTAAGTAATGGAATCAGCTAATAATTTATTATGTTTCGTTACTAATAGAAATAATTAAACCCTCAGTAAAGTGATTCTTAAGTTATATTAAAATTAAATAATAAATATTTGATAATTGGACACTTTCCGTTTTTGGAATGGAAATTCAATTGGATAATTTTACATGATTTCTGAACGTTTATTAATATTTAGAATCTATGGCTTATGCTCAACTTTTACCTCGTTTTTCAGGATGATCATATTTTAGTTATATTTTAGTTATATTTTTATGATCTTAATAAAACATTATCAGAGTATTAAGTAAACGCAGATATTATTACTTTTGTAAGTAAGTTTAAGAGATTTATAATTCAATGAGCTAATAAAGTAATTTAATCAGGGAATAATTTATTACGTTTAGTTACAAATAAAATAAATTTAACTCTCAGTAAAGTGATCCTTAGTCTTACTTTAATTAAATAATAAATATCTGATAATTGGACAATTTCTGTTTTTGAAATGGAAATTCAATTGGTTAATTTTCCATTATTTCTGAACGTATCTGAATATTTAGAGACTGATTTTTGCTCAACTTTTACCTCGTTTTCCGCAAGATCAAATTTTTATATATTTTAGTTATGTTCGTATGATCGTACATTATATTAAACATATAATTTATTTGCTAAGGCTTTTCTTTAACTATGAAAACGGCCCAAAATATACACTGAAATAATACAAGTTGTGTTTCGTCTTTCAGTGTGGGCTATGCAATGTACTCACTCATACATAGGTCTACCGTATGTTAAAAAATTACAAGTCTAAATCTAAATATGTTTACTTGTATTTTTTTATGCAAACACGTGCATAAAAAAGAGAATTCCAACAGAAATCTTCGCGAGCAATGAAGGGTGATGATGAGTAAAATTAATCGGTTATTATTTTATGAATCGTATGTGGACTAAGCTGACAATTTTACAACCAATGACTGACTCCACACAGTATGTACAGTGATCTAATAATAAAAAACTCACTTATTTAAGAAAAGAATGCCTGTTAAATATTTTATTTACAAAAATAGCATATTTCGGGAGCATTTCTTTATTCTCGCAATACCATATAACATAATTAGTTATATGATCAAAACAGTAATTTTATTAAAATGTATAATTTTAAATTAAATGTACATTACTATTATAATTATCTAGTTTCACAAATTTTGTCGGTTTAAACGCCTTTATAATGTAATAATGTAAGGTATTAACTTAATTTTCGTATTGTGTTATCATAATTTAGGTGTATCAAAAGTGTCGCTTTAAATTAAGTCTTGGTCACAATATTGTCGTTATTTGTTTATTTGATACATTTACCCTCTACATACAACATATACAGCGCCTGTTATAGAATTATTAACAAATATCTTTAAGAGAGATGTTACCGGTTTCACCTTTCACCCGAGGCTCGCGGTCCGACTCGTTTATGATGCCGTGAAAATGTACCGTATGTTCAACAGTTACTTATCCAATTACACGTTCATAATTAAATTCTGGGATATAATATCCGAGCGAAAGATCCAACGGATCGTTCATTAATCAATCGCATAACGAACCTCTTTAAAATTTCAAATTAAAACGATAGCCTTTGAAGCGCACTATCATTCAAAAACGTTCTAACTATACGTTGTACTATATGTTAGCGTTCATCAGTAACGAAAAATATTCGATGATCATTACGTAAACAGAAGATTTATGAATTAACGAGTACTTCCTAGTGGTTTCACTCCTTCATCTCTATAACCAAATTGGTCCCCAAATTAAAAGATAATTTAGCAGCCTTTTTTATTTTGAGATTAAAATTGGATTATTTAAATAAATATTGTCAACTGTATTAGAAATACACTTACAATATGATAAAAAAAAAATCGTTTTTTTAAGTCTCATTATCGTCATAATCATTTCATATGTGCTTCCATTCTTGTGCATATGATTGTCGTAAATTATTTTCATATGGTTGTCTCACCGCCTGAAGGTTTCCTGATATCGTCATTCCTCAGAAAGTCAAACCTTCATACCGTCAATATATACAGACATATATTCTCTAAACTCATAATATAGCTGCTGTGCATTTTTTATAAGATTCCATTATAAAAAATGGAGATAATACTAGCGTTGTAAAGGCGGCACTTTTATTCGTGCTGCTACGAAACAACGATATTTTTTTTTATGTAAACGCATGCAGGAGAGCACAGCCGGTCAAGACCAGTGCACTCTATGACGCTCACCCAGGGAGACGACGCTGCAAGCAAGAAACGTGTTTTGTGTTCGCGTTTGTGTGTGGGTTGGGGACATTGCATGTGCATATTTATCTGTTTCTTGAAGATATCCAGATGGTAGGAAGGAGGAAGCACAGACGCTGGAAGAGCATTCCAAAACCGGTGGCATTAAAGAAGGAACTTTGGAAACTGTCAGTTCTTGGTCGACACACATTGACCGTTGATATTCTTATTTCTTCATTGATGTATAAAATTGTATTTCTTTATATATAGAGATTACTATCTAACTAACAATTAAATCGTATTATTTTGAAAAGTATATATCCGATGACAAATATGGAACGTACGATTATTCCCGATGTATTTTTTAGAGTAAAAAGTTAATCAAATCTGGCGTAATGCCATAATTTATCGCTGAAATTTCATCACTACGTAATATATCTACTAACATGTGATTTCATATTTTTTTATGTTTAGGAAAAATGACGTAGTATTTTATTAAAAAAATACAAAGCGTCATTGATTCCGCGACAAAAGCCATGTGTCGTGAACTATGTATAGCGTTTAATCATCTTGTCATAAAACATTGAAACTTTTTTTCTCCTTCTGTCGGCATTCTACTGCGTGAGCTAACAACACAAAAAAACATTGTATCGAGATTGTAAGTCCCGTCATTACATGTGTTTTAATATCTTAATATTTTTTTGTTAATATCTCTACGAACATCAGTTATACACGTTCATAAAAACTTAATGATTAAGTTGGTAAAATAACGAACAGATGCTTTATACGATACAAGCATTTTTTCTATGTTTATGACTTTATTTTATCGTAATTATGATGTTCTCTCGTCACAGGATGTAATTTAACACTAGGCGTAAAGATTCTTAACTTTTAAAATTAATTAATTTTATCTGAGGTGTATTTTTAAACCAGTAATTCACTATCCATTTTAGTGCAATCCTTACGGGAAAAAAAGTTTTTTTTTCATATTTCATAATTTAATTTTTAACAATTCTATTAATGCTAATTTTGAGCATTCTCTAAGTCTGTGTATCCTCCTTCCTACAATCTGGATCTCTTCAAGAAACAGATAAATATACACTTGCAATCTCCCCAACCCACACACAAATACGAACACAACACACGTTTCCCGCATGCAGCGTCCAGCCTCCCTGGCTGAGCGTCATAGAGTGCACTGGTCTTGACCGGATGTGCTCTCCTGCATGCGTTTACATAAAAAAAAAGTACCAAATGGTACATCATTTGAGACTGACGGATAAATTATCCTATATCCTGAACTTTCTGATATACAAATCACAAAAAAATATGCCTTTGATATACTATTAATGTCTCCGCAAGTCCTAAGTATATTGCCTTAGAGTTCGTCAGCAACCACATTATGTTTTGGGATAATGTAAGGATAGCGAAGACAATATTTTCACGATAATTTCAAGATATCATTATATATACATAAGTAAAATTAATCTCTCCCTTATTTTATAATTTATTGACGTCAGCATGATATAGCCTCTGCTGACTGGCACCGAAAACCTCGATACACAATCTTTCGTATCTTATTTCTGTTCGCTTGTCGTACATGTATGTGTCGCTATATTGGCATTTTCGGTATGTACATGGCTGCTGTAATTGGTGCGCCATTGATTCTGCAGATCGCCGCTTGCGTCGGCCACCACGGCGTCAAGTAAGTTGTGTGCCGACCGTCAGAAGGTCGTATTATGGCCGGCCCGGCATGTTGTTCCGCCTGGGACGGAAGTTTGTAAAGTTAATCGTGAACATATATGCGCTTCTTAAAAAGTCGGTGTGTTGTTAATCTACTACTCATCCTGCCACCACGCAATTCGATAACGAACTTAGAGAGGAGGGTGTCAGTATTTATGTTCAATAACGTGAACTCAAGTCACCGTGCTTACAAAATATTATTAATTATATAAAACCGATTCAACTTTCGACCGCCAATAGTCTTATCGTAGATTTATAATTATTTAAAAAAAAGGAAATGCAAGTTTCTATGCGATTTTTTTTCTCCGGGTAATACTTTTCGGTTTCTCCTCTAAGCAAATAGCAGCAACCCTCTGCCGATCGCCCGCCCCCGGGAGCTAAGTTTGTTTAGTATTATTTTAAAGAACCCGAAACTTTTAATGATTAACGCGTGGGGTCATTAACACCCCAAAGCCAAGCGAAACCGATCGATTAAGCCGAGGAAGTGACTGGGAAAAAATGCCCAATTGCCCAAAAGTATTACTTTTGTCACTTCGAATCGCTCGGACGATTCAACCATTACTTTGGTTCTCAGAACGACCATTTTTTTTTCGTCCGTAGTATTTATTGTCATTTTCAATGCTGTTCTCACGAATTTATAAACTCATTACGCACCTGTTTACTTGTTTTTAAAGAGTAAAAAATGTGTTCAACGTTTCCTGCTTTTAATTAATCGGCGCTGTTACACAGCTCGAGTTTTTGGCTTTGGTCCGATAATAGCGTATCTATCCATTTGTATGTGTAAAATGCGTGTGAGAAAATGAACAAATGGACAAATAATTGTACGAAATACTCATTGTATATTCATGTTGGATAAACAAAAATAAAAACATATTTTGGGTTACCATATTTTTTGAAAATTGAAAATTGAAACGCAAATAAAATAATCTCGTAGTAAAATAGTATGTATTTTCACATAAAATTATCTTAATTTAAAATGTGCATTCTCTTCTTTTAATTTCTCGTTTGCATGAAAATAATATACCCAAAATAAACAGGTAGTTTCTTGTCTACTCCATTTCAAATGAGGTACTTGTGTAAGAACGTCGAAAAAACAGTTTCTACTGCAGTTCGTTGCGCCCCAAGAAAATTTCTTCTACCCCTAAATATTAAATTCCAGCGTTCGTTCCTCGCGTCACTCAACCCGACTAATTCCATCCCGTCGCTCCGTTTTGAACCTTCACACCCCCGGGGAGGGGCGAAGCTTTTGGCTTTTCCTCTTTTCCTCCCGTCAGGTCCATTTTCCGCTACAACCTCCTCTCACTATGCACAAAATGCAGCATTTTTCCGCTCTTTCGAATTTCCTTCCCGCGCTCTCAAATGAGTTTCTTCGGTACGTTTAAATAAACACCTATTTGCTGGCCAAAGGCGAAACATTTTTAAAATGCTTATTTTGGTAATTCAACTTTAAATAGCGCTTCTACTACAGTTTCGTAAAATAAATTACTACTTAAAACTCAGTTTTTCTCAAAAAACATCTCTTTAGTCGAAGTAATAACTGTACGTTATTTTCTACAATTAATTAAGTTTTCAGAAATTATTTTATTATTATATTTTATTTCATACGCTTTCATACTTTTAATGCGATTTCTATACATTTAATAAAAAACATATATTTTAATAATTGGCAGCATTCTACTTTTTTATTAAGAAAATTTTAAGATATAATACTGGAAAAAATTCAGATGAACAACGTTTTACGAATATGCATATTCTTTTTTTTAACATAAAATAATGTTTTATATTTTCAAGTAACCAAGTATGTTAGATGTCACCTATAATTTTCAACTATAATCTAAATATTCACCTAATTTTGAACAATGTAACTATAAAATATAATCATAATATGTTTCTCAAAGAGATCCGTTCAAAGCTATACATATATATATAATTTTCCGCAATAGAGATTATCAATATTTCACTTACTTAAATTGCATAGTAAAATTATTAAAAAACAATTTTTATGTTTATTGTTGTATTTTTGCGCAAAGAAAACTCCACTCACGGATCACGTACACTTTACTTACGGCATTACAGTGTTTTCTTCGGTAACTGTTCCGCGTCTCCGCTTCCGTAGAAATAGAACGTAAAACGCGCCAGTCACTGACGGGCTTGCATGTAAATAAACAAAAGCTCAAGCGGCGACTGAAAAGTAAACCGGTGGCCTCTCGTTCAGCGGTGATACGCTCTCCTCGTATACTTGCTCGCTTAAGGCTTTCACGGGTTTTCCTTACTTTACGCGATGCAATTTTCCGTGATGTCCGAAAACGAATGCCGGCTAGCAATTAGCCTGTGTAAGGATATTAGGATACGGCGATGACTTGAGCTTAACCGAGTTTTACCGAAATTGGAGCTTTTCTCGACGCTAATTTGAAATTTCGACATTCCATTATGAATAATATAATGTATTACATTAAATGTATATATAAATAGTTACGAACCTCAACATTACTAGCTTTTATATTTTATCAGATATTTAAACTATGCAAGAGTGCCTATGTATATGCATATCGGAAAATTATCACTCACTCAAATTACCAAGTGGATCGAGAGTTTCAGGTATCAAAGCATACAAATCACGTAGCTGGTGGTCTTGAGTGACAGTTTTGTCAGTTACTTTTGGCCTTAGCAATACTAAAGCCTCTTTCAACTCCATGCTCAATATCTGAAAGTCTACTACTTTCGCTTGAAACAGTAAAGATGCTCCATATCTAGTGTCCGTATTACCCTTATTATTACGAGTATATACTATCGCGAATGACGAATGAAAAGAAAATGCAGCTGCTTGATGAGTTTTTAAAACTGGTGCCTGCGTAGAATCTTATGGGTGGCTTGACTTTTTGAGGAAAGGTTATCATTCAGTCTGTCATGAAACAAAGGTGGCCGTAATTGAGACATGCTCTTCAGATGTAACATGAGGTTGTAAACTGCAGCTGGTTTTTTTCAGGTTCCCGGGCATTTGCTATTCTAGGCGGCCATCGACTAAATGTAGAATTTATACGGCGAAACTCTTCGGAACTTGATCACTGCAATTTGTGATGACCGACTTTGATTATGATTTTTATTTCACTACACACAATAACAATTGCACAACTTACTTTTATAAATTTTCTGTTAGTAGTCGTTTGAACTGAATAAATATCAATTGAACGATAGCTTTGATTTTTACTTTTTGACGTTTAATGTCTCAAATTGTACTGAATTTTTCAACATACTTATTTCAAGGTGACCTGTAAATAATACACTTTATTCAAATACTTGGCAGTAGAATTTATGGACTAGAAAAGCCTTAATATCGAATTCAAAGTGTATTTGTATGTCAAATACTAAATTTTGTCGAAAGCATAAGTAATTCAATGCGAAAAGTGCTAGAATGCTTAAAGGTCTAGTGCTTGAATCGACGGAACACAAGTGTTATTTTGGAGTTCCACCTTTCAACTTAATTCCTGACTACTGAATTATTGACTACAATCGATAGTACATATGGAAACTGCTTTTAAACTTCGCGAGTCACTAAATAAAGTTTTATTTTATACTGTATACATAAATTATTTAATATTATAATGTTAGTATTACTAGTTGAAATGTTACGATATTAAATTAAATTTTAAATGTTTGGTTAGTATTTGTGTATTTTACTATCGCACTATATTATGCCTTTTATTTTTGGTATTTTGATACTTAAATAAGATAATTAAACCAACCGTCAGCATCAATAAATCTTACCAAAGAATCTTAATTATTTATCTCGGCTGCTTTAAGACCTACCCACTTGATTTCGGTTGCCTCCACTCATGCTCTTAATAAACATTTTATTATGTATATATCCAGCTAACTTTTTTCTCTGCTTCGAGCTTAACGAGTCAACAATAAAATGCCTTGTATTTGCCGTAAAATGCTGCCGCCGTCACATCGAAATCGGCTCGTCAGGTGTAGTTTAATACTTTGAGTTACGACCTAGATAAAAAGAAAACTTTGAAATATTTCCATTAAAACGCATCGTAAAGCAAACGTTAAAAACAAACCGCGGACCCAGACGCCTCATTAACTTCGGATAGCAACTAACAAGAACTGTTAGGAGCTCCAACTAACAGAAGCGTCTCCCCCTTCAAGCTCTTCGTATATAAAACACCATACTTACCGTCTACTACCATAACTTGAAAGCTCAATGTTGCCTTTGAATTTGCGCAGCATTATATCCCTCTATTAAGTTGAGCCGCCCCTTAAGACCAAATTATCCAAACCTGGGGAGTATTGGGCTAATCGTTCAACCTTATAAAATAACTGATTTAATAACATAATATTATACGTCCACCACAAGTCGCTGCATATAACCTTTGTCAACTTACAGATTATATTTTTTGTGTCATATCTGTATAGTATTCCAAATTTCAGCCGCACACTTCCAGTAATCAATGGTTATGAAGGATGAAAATAATTAAGGAATTCGAATGAAGCTTTCGTATTAATTCTTTTACGGTATCACGTACTTACGTAAGTGTAAAATAAATATAACAAAAATCTACGAAAATTATGTCTACTAGGTGCATTGCGTGTGAGGTGCTTACGGTAAGGATAAAAATCCGTTATTTGATTTAGTAGTTTTCTATGGTGAATCTTCGGTCCATTAAATTGTCTTGGCACGACGGATCCCTGAGTTCCCAGATAATTTTGCAATATTGTTTCCTGTCTTATAAAAGATGCCCTTCTAAAAAAATAACTTACCAACTAACTTAACACAAATAAATTACTTAAATTTGAATAAGTTTTTTTTCCACCAATGATATCACGTAGATTAGTGATTCTAATATACAAACTTATACCGTTTCGGTCCTTTTAAAACATTACATAATTTACCCGAAAACGTATATTAAAATTGATGTTTAATTTACGTGATTTTATTAACATTTCATTTAATTTTTAGTTCCCGAATTACGGTACTGGATCCCTTATTAATTAATTTGTCATAAAATTAAGCAAATGAATCCCTCAAAGTCCTCCCAACCTCCGTCATCCTCCGGCAAACTTCGATTTAAATTAGATACTCAACCGTCGGAACCTCCCCCGCAATTCGTACCTTTTTAAATATTATTCTACGTTCAGTTATAAATCCTGTTTTGCCCATCTATAGGATGACTATGCTAATAAAAGAAACTTTTATCAAAACGAAATGGTTATTTATAAAATTAAGGTATTTTAAGGTACGAGGGTTATCCGTAAAATAAGGTTCCCAGTGATTTTTCACAGTGTAAAACATGTTTAATTCCTTGAATACATTTTTTGAATGTTTAGACTTTTACCAATTTTTCCATACAGTCGCCCCTGAGGTCAATGTATTTTTGCATGCGGTATACAAGCTTTTGAATGCCCGAATCAAAAAAATCTGCCGCCAAGCCACGCAGATACCTGAGAACCGATTCTTCCAGCTCTTCGTACATTAAGAGTATGTAGCTATTTCAAAGTGATTGTAAATAATTACTCTTTTATCTCATGAAACAAAATTAAAACACTTATTTTTACAAACAACAACATACACAAGCATTTAGGCTTAATTATTACATAACAAAAAGTAGATTGCTCTACAGACGTTCTTACACTTTTGTATAAATATCGTGGTATCCTCTTCCCTCACATCTGTTCCTATATTAATTTTACATCACATATATTTAATCACATTTATTATGACTATACGCGTTTCTTTTAATGATAATGTTTCGTCATGACAGTACGAGTATGTTGACAATGTTTCCTTAGTGATACAAACCCTTTAAGTAAAAATGATTATGGAATGTAAAATAAAAGTAAATATTTTATGTTTTATGTAAAAAAAAAAAAATATTAATGCAGTTTCACCAAAAGTAATAAAATTAGTCGGCTTAAAATATCTTTTTTATATGTAAATTCGGTAACCTACCTTATTTTACAAAATTTTTATTTTGCTGTGTGTTTATATGTATTGTGTTAAAACGAGTCACGTTATAATTTCTCATTTAAACTAGCTATTATAATAAATTTTCGCAATTAATTATTATAATCATATTATTTAATTATTAAATGGCCTGCGTAGTATGATAAATGTGCTTAAATCATTCAAAATATACCCAAAATCCTGAAACATAAATCACCAAAATACGCCTATAAAATCATAATTTATTGGCAAAGCTATTATAATAATATAACGAAGGCTTTAAAAATTACAAAGAACAATTTACTTACGAATTATTCTAGAGTAGAAGAGACTATACAGCAGTATTTATATTGAATATTAAAGTTTTTTTTCTTTAATTCAGAGCTGATTTTAGAACATTGATTCAAGATGAAATTTCATATTACGATGACAATATTTGACAACTATATTTCTTTAATAATATAAGTAGTTTTTTTAAATAATTCCACCACTTTAATAGAGTAATTTATCCACTTATGAATCACACACATATTAAATTGATATAGCTAACATAATAACACTTACATATATATACATCATGGAATGATAATATGGGAAATATATATGTCATAACGATTTCACGGAAAGTTAAAACATACATTTCTATGTACGAAGATTTTACCGTAAATGATAATTTAATTTAATATCAGGACTTAATGTTAATAAAATAAAGAGTTTAATTTAGATTACCTGTAAATAACGTGTCTACCAAACGTAGAGCTTCTGTTCACATAGAGCTTTTCTTCTGTAGCTACTGTCCCAGCTATTTAACATTCCATCTGAAACGTGAAGGTTTCCTGAAGTCTTGTGATGGAGCAGGGAGCGAGGATCGGGACGGGGTAGACGGCAGGAGTGCGGAGAAGTTTGATGGATTAAAAGCGCTGTATTAATATTTTCAGAGTAAATATGAAATAAGGAGAAATTACGGAGTGTAAATATTAAGGATTCGCTTTTCCGTCTTTGTCGTCGTGGCGTTTTTGGGCCAAGTAGAATAGCCGATCAAAACCTTTTTAAAAGGACGCTAATACAATATATTAAACAATTCTCAAAGTTGCTCAAATTATTTACAGATACATTCTAATATTATATTATATTAATACTGATGATTTATACTTTTTTATACCGTTGATAACACAAATGAGTCCTTAGTGTCTTGCACTTCAGCAATCACAGTGATTGTTTACAAGCAAATAAAAAAGTGTCCAGTTTGCGTAATATCTCGGATTCTTTTCTGTAATTAACATTTACATAGCGAATCATGTTGAGTCGTGGATATATGTCATGATATATTTAATATTAAAAACGGATCAGAACGAATGACGAAAACAAATAAAAAACATTCATTAGTTTGTAAATCATTGTCTATTAATTTGTTACTCGGTTTTAACCAAGTTTTTCACATAAAACAGTTTTTCAACAAGTGCGCATTGTAAATACTACTATAACAAATAATGGAAAGCTTGAGAGATTGAATGATAAATGATCAATTACATTTCCAAAATGTTTTCTTTTAATATTTGGGAACCTAAGTAACGCGCACGCGAGCCATGGATTTTCTATAACAGAAGTGAAGCTTCGGAGTTATTTCAGACGGTACTGTAATATCTAATATCGTATGGCCAGAGCTTTCACGCGGAGGGAGGTACGATAAGTTTGCAAATTTTCAACCAGGATTAATTAAGTGTTTGTAATTAAGTTTTGATTAAGTTATACTTTGAGGTATGAATGAGCGCTATTTATTTATGATTAATAGGGACATTACATCAAATTAGTGATTGATGAAAACAAAATGCTATGCGTATTTAACGTACGTTAATAATAAGTTATTAATGAAAAATATTTTGTTCAGAATTCATACGGCGGGTGTGTTTTACAAGAACATACGAATTTTAATTACGATAAAATTAATACATTCCTATGTTTTCGTATAGTACTTTGATGTTTAATGAATTTGAAAACATGATAATTTAATACAGAAATAACTTAATATTTTAATTAAATAGAAAACCAGATTAAATAAATATTTAACTAATTATTTTTAATGGTTTTATGTATTTAATGTATATAACATATTATAACGTGTTTTATGTAAAATGAATATATTAGGCGATATGTATTAGTTAGTATAAATTAATATTTTGAATGTAAACGAATTAATTACTTTTGATTACAGTATAGCGGTTTAAGAAGCAAGGTAAATTCATTAAGAAAAATCCATCCGGCCTGAAATATACGATATTGTATAGTCTGTTCTAAGTATCCTGTATTTTTAAGTGTGTACACATGCACATTCTATTTGAACATGTATTATATATTTACGAATATAATGTATTGAACTTATGTGAACGTTGTCTTTTAGCTTAACTGAATAGATTTATTAATTGAGAGTTCTGGCTAGAATCCAGTAAAACCTATGCCTCTTAGCTTATAAGGCACTCAACGGCACTGCACCGGGTTATTTGACAGAAATGATCAAGTCTTCGGAGATAAGCGCGCGTGGAGAGACACTCAGATCAGCCAGAGTAAATAGAAGCACCCTGCAGCTGACGGGAGGTAGTCCTAGCACAGTCATCGGCAAACGCGGCACCAATGGCCTGGAACTTACTGCTGGAAAGCATAAGAGAACTTAAAGCGGAGTCATCCTTTAGATGCAAACTCAAGATCCACCTTTTTACTCAGAGAGGCAAAGAAGCGCTTTTCGAATGACCATTCGGTCATAAAAAAGCGCTATACAAATACTGATATAATATTTGATTTTTATATTATACGTGTAACTATTATTTCAAATTCGACATATTACTAAATTTACAATGAAATTTATTAATAAAATAAAAAATGTAATACTTATAAAGCATGCAGTGTAAAGCATATAAAGGAAGAATGAATGAAAAACATTTACGCCCAAATTTATATGATTACGTACTAAATACAAATTGAAATAATTTCGACTAGTATATTTCTTTTTCGTCAATATTCGACTTTAATCACGCAGAGTAAACAAAACAGAAGCTCGCAGGCGTTAAATTATTGCCAAAACAAAAGTGTTCCGAAAAGCTCCCGGAAATACTCGGGCAATAAAAAGCTCAGAGAATCACCATATTGGAACCGATGTCCCGAAGCTCCGGGAACCATCTTCTCGAATTTGTTTTCCCGTTTTTTATTTGATGGCTGTTTCCGAGTTTTTACTGCGTCTTTACGAAACTGCCAAAAGTGAAACTAGTTTATTGTTTACGTCATAAAACCCGGAAACGCCGCCCGAAATGAAATGGCCGAGGAAACTACAAGAAGCCGTGTGCCGTAAAGCGACTCACTCCTAAGGCTTAATGCGTTTAATTTTTTAACGATTTTCTTACACTTCTACCCCCTTAAAGGGCTAAATCACTTTTGTTTTACTAATTGATCAATCAGCCTTCAGAGTAAAATAATGAGTAAGCACCTTTCAATTCTGGCCTTTTTTTCTCGACCTAAATACTGAAATCGTTACAAAAAATTACGTGAAATTTCGTGACCAACAAAATCACAACGGTAGGCTTTTTAAATGCACAAAATAACGGTGTTATTTTTTAAGTACATACTTCGTTCATATACTTGTACATACTTGAATTAATGTTTTTAGGTATACTAAACTGTTTTTTAGCCTTCTTGCACCACATCATTGATGTGTTATTTGCGATATTCATTATTTCTAGTAGACGATGTGTTCTCCGTATATTAATTACAACAAAACACATTTAGAGCGAAGATCCTTAGTAAGTAGCAAGTACTATGAATGTCAGCATAGGTAACTATCACGAGTAGGATTATAAACTCTGAAATCAGAGAGAACTATCGGACCAATGACATAATAAGGTAATAGGACAGAAAGAGACTAGGCTACTATATACTATAAGTAATACGACTTAGTCAAATAGAAACACGTAGGGTTGCCGTCAATTTTATCTATTTTAATAATTTATAATGACTTTAAATGAACTTTTTAGCGTAAATAAAAAACAAATAATTCACTTATATTTTATATATAGAGATAAAAAAATGTTTTTTTCGTTTCATAAATGTCATAATTAATTCTCGCTGTTATCTCACACGCTTTAATTATAATGCAATCTTGATTAGAAGCGTGTTTATGCGCTTTTGATATACACTTATTGAGTTTCAGAATTCAAAACAATAAGTATACATTCTCCGGAATACACTCTGCAGGGTATTGAATACAATTGAGATAACAAATAATATCCATTATTTATAGATTATTCGATATCTTTGTATCCCACGTCGTCCCGTCTGCTGAGGCTTATGCGTATTAAAGCGCCCCTTCCGCGGCCTCCTTATGGCCAGTGCACATGCAAATGTTATATCAGTGCGTCGGTTTCATTACTTGTCCCCAGACCCTAATAAACAGTAAGAGATATTACTTGGCTACACGCATTTGCCTTTATTAATACTAAGGGAACATCCCGTCAGTATTTCGAGGGCTTAGTTATGAATGCACATTTAATCTGGACGAAACCGTAATTAAAAATCCGTTAATTTATATTTCTAACTTACGACTGCTTTGATTCAGTAATATATATTCCTCTTTTTATGCAGTTAATAGTTTAAAATATTACTTATTGTATTGTTTGTGATGTACAAAAAATGAGATTATATCGCATACTTTTTACTATCAATTTAACAAAGAAACAGATTAAACCACACCGACGCCAGCATTCGGATTCAAACTTATAATAGTACTCACCCAAGTCAATGTTATAACTTTTCAATAATTTATTTATCTTTAATATTGATTTATTTTAAGATGTTCACGTAAAACGCAAATTTGCTTGGAGGAAATTATTATTTTTAATTTCTTGAATCGATCATTGTGCACTCAAACGCAGGGGAGTAAAGCAAGATGAAATCATCACCTTTGCTATAAATACGCGGTCTCCCGACTTTATAAATTGACAACTATTTTAAAGATAAGTTAGTTTCACGAATAGTTTAATGCTAGTAACATTTCAACACTCAAAAAACAGCCTTTCAGTAAATAATGATGGCATTTTTATGATCTGCTTTATGTAGCTAAACATATTTTTACGATCTGAAAATAATGTAATCTATAGACGTGGAAGTTAGTGCTTATCTTACTCAGCACACCGTTGCACTGTAAAATTCGACAATAAAATTGACATTAAATATTGTCCTAACGTTACTGAAAATAATTTTTATTGTGTCCTGTAATCAATAATGATTCACGCGAGTTTTACGACGCGTCGGTGTCGGTAATACAGAGCTTTATTGTGAAAACTACTGGAAAAACAACCTTTAATGTACTTTCAGTTGGGCTTCGTATGAAATTACGTGCTGTGAGACAGTAGAACGGAAGAATGATTAATTTCAAAGAATATACATACGGTAGCTTCATATTAATGGACATATTTTTTATTGTGCTTCTTATTCGTTTTCAATAACATGAAGTACATCAAATCTTTATTGTTCGATTTGTGATACATGTGCGTGATTGATTGATCATAAAAATGATACTGATATTTACCTATATATTAAGAAGGTACATTTTTTTGTTGTTTATTATAATGTTTCTGTAAACCTACCTAGACTAGTATTTAAAGCCATAGCTTTATGTGGTTAAATCTTAATCATATATTTTCTCTATAGCCTATAATTTGTACTGATGTTTGAACATGAATATCATACAGGAATACTTATTTATAGTATTGTATGCTAGTAAACTTCAATGTGTAATTTCATTACAAATTAGTTCTCACTGAAATTTTATGTTTATTATAATTTTTTCAAGATATAATCTCAAATTCATGTTTCAAATCAATGATTTCTTATCGTCAAAAATATGTGCAGAAAAAAACATTTTGAATTGCCTACTTAAACGTTATTAATAGATTTTGGATTTGAAATTGACGTGCCATTCGTGAGATTTATTTCATTTTTGCAAAAAAAAAACTAGATTTTACTCCGCGATACGGTTATATTAATTACATTAAAATCCAGTTTCGCGTTGCTAGCATTTTTATCTGAATAGGCAATTTCTCACGTTATCCACATATAATGGATTTACATTGTTTGAATATGTATTTATGTAAATAATATGTTTATTTTGACAATAAATGTAGACGTTGCAATAACACAGATACCCATTCGACTACTTATTCCATTATTTTAAAATTGTAATATAATATTCAAAGCAATAAAATTATAATCTAATATAGTCGGAATATTTTTTCGTATAAAAAATAAACCAGTTATTCTTGTGTTTGCATAGTATTATTGTACTGAAAAAATTTAGAGACGCTTTTTTAATAAAATTACTAACCATTTTATTTTTTACGATGGCAAAAAATATGTTATTTTATTTTCTACATATATATTTTGATAGAATTTTAATACAAACCACCATAGCATTTATTTCATTGATATCATAAAATATTTCAATCATTCACATTGTGATTTTTTCTATAAACAAAAACTTCGTAATGTACATTTTTATCTTTACCATAATTGTTACTAACGTGAAGCATATGTACTTCCACCACAACTAGAGACCTGGCCTGGATGAAGAGAGCGGCTGGACTCATATATTTGTCTTAAAACAGCTTCCCATACTAAAGTTTAACCGAATATGTTCTGGCGAATATGTAATTGATGGTCTTCCAGGATAAAGAAGAAACAGTGAAGGTCGCTTCTTTAAAAAAACCTTGGAATATATTCCTACAAACTCGCTACTATCCCATCGACTATTTTTTAATATGTCATTGCATTGTGATTTTTCAAATAAGCGAGAACAACAGAAATAAAAACCATATTTCATTACACACATTTTTTTATTTTATTCATTTATAAATAAACGCATTGTTTGACAATATGGTTACCACAGATTGCCGCCTCAGTCATCTGCCTTTATCCTAGCCTAATTCCAAGTTATTTTTGCACTTGAAACTTCTCTGTTTCCACTGCCTAAGGGACGATAGTCTAGGATTTGAAAAGAAGATCTTTTTCCACTTGTATTTGAGATATATTGTTCATAATCATTCAGGAGATTTGGTAATTGAAGTATTTGCGTTAACCCACCTTTTCATACTTTATACGGCCTGATGAAAAAGCATGCTATACTATGATATGACATATCATTGGTTTTTTATTTTACACTAACGTTTTGCATTGCTAGTTTGTCGCCAACGGCTTCACTTTGAGACTCATACCACTTAGCGGCGGCCTCAGTACTGTCAGGGTACTGAGTGCCCGGTCTAGGTGAAAGGTGGAAGGTTCGCCGAGAAATTGTGAAATGTCATCGCGGCTTATCTCCTCGTCCGGCCCGGTAGTCGCCGCGCCCTTATTCTAGGTAGGAACGTGATTTATGCCAGTGTTCCGCAACGGGGGTCCGCGGGCTTGAAATAGGGGTCCTGGAGATTTTACAGGGGTCCGAGAGCTTAATTCAAACGTCCGCAAGCCTAGTTTAAAGGTCCGCCAGTTTCATCGAAAGCTTCGCGTGCTTAATATAAGATTCTGATCCATTTTATGAGTGATCATTTTCTGGCCTATCCGATCATTTGTAAAATTTGTTTTACGAGCTATTCAGTAAATTATTAGAATGTTATATTCTCAATTGAATGTATTTCAATTACACTCATATCCCTTCTGTTTCAGATAACAGAAATTCAGTTAGAGGTCTTGGGAATTCATATATTGTAAAATTAAACAAAATATTAGTATAATAAGATCATGCCGCGATTTTTTAATCAGCCATTGTCTACGATGTATAAAACATAATTGCGTACTCTGATTTATATTTTAAGCGTTAATTTAGAGCTAAATTAAAATAAATTAATGATGATAAAATGACATTTTACGCTGATTTAATGTAGATCACGTTGAGTAAAAATCACACAATTTATACCATAGTTACTTCTTCAGCTTATTACTTGCGAAGATTAAAATTAGAGTAAATAAAAATGCTGCCTTTTTAACACATAATAGAGGACTTTTATTTTCTTCATTGATACAGCATTTAGAGGATGTTTTCTGCTTTATTTAGATATATTATATCTAAGACGACACAATAAATAATTTCACTGCATAATTTACTTTTTTATATAGGAATTCGTGATGTAAGATAGTTGTGTAACACTGATTTTATGGAGCTTTTCCCCTCATACTCGCGACGAAACGTTGGCTGTAGGCCTAAAATGCTGCCTATCTCACGCGGCCGGTGATAACGCGTTTGCCGCTCGGTCTAATAGCGGCCATCTTCAATTCAGTCGCTTGATCGATGATACATGACCTGTCGGTAATGGTATCTAAATAATGAAATGAATGCGATCGAATATCAATATCATAGGGTTACTAACAAAACTTATTAAAAAATTTAAAAACAAACATTTTAAAACACGAATTTTAAATAAAATCAAATGATTTATGACTCGAGAGCGTCGAGCTAATCTTTTTATTATTGAGAGATATTTCTAATAGTGATTTTTTTTATTTTATTTATACGAAAAAATACGTCTTGAATCAATTACAACTAATCATTAAATGATCAAACAATTTCCACACTATTCCAACCACTGATTGTACCAAGACATATTTTCACTCAAAGGTTAATATGCTGTAGGCCCGATGGATCTTCTTTTATATGAATCCACAATAGTAGCTACTAAAATAATGTAGATACGTGCTTATTGTATACGTTTAGCCTTTTTTTTGGTCGGCATATGCCTCAATTATATAAAGCATAATTTTTTCCAACAAAATCAACATTTTAATTGATTTCTAGAGATTATTAGCCAAAAAAAGTTTAAAATATCGTACACTTACTCCATATCGGCACGATACTTTAGCACATTATACTCAAATTAGTAGTAACGGCATAAAAGCGTACGAGTTTCATTAAAATTAAAACGGTACGTTATTTGGGGTGAGTTAATATACGGTCTTTGATAAGGCAATTAAGCGACACGTGAATAAGTGTCGCGCAAGATAAGACTCGTACAAATGCAGATATTTCAATTATTGTTTGTACAAGGTGAATATATACACTAATTTTTGCATACATTTACATAAAATTTCTGTAAGCTTTTAGTGTTCATAATTTAAATTTTACTCAAGTCAAAATGTAACTATTTTTTCTCTTTTGTTATTTTACACGAACTACAGGTATTATGAGTTTAAATTATTTTTAATTTAAAAAAATAAAAATATTTAGTTTTGATTCACATTTATTTTTTATGATTACATGTTTCGGACTTCCTGGAGACCACCTTCAATAATCTATGGATTTTCGTCCATTAAAAATAAATGTGAATCAAAATTAAATATTTTTAATTTGTATATTTTAAATTAAAATTTATTTAAAATTATAATTATGCAGTTTCGGCAAGTTTTGTCAGTTGATAACCTTAATGTTATTGAAAATACAAGTATTATACAAATTTTCAGAAAATTTTCACACACATCGACAGAAAGAAAATATATTAATTTAAAATTTAATTTTAATGCTAATTACGGTATGTAATCTGTGACAATGTTGTGTGCGTTGTTGTCAAAAACAAAGTGCATAAAATGTTACTGACACAACCTTAATAGACATTTCAAATTAACATTGACACGGTACAAAGCGTCAACTCGTCCATTGTTCCGCAACGTGTTATATTCGCATACCAATTATTTGTTCCGTGTGACATTATTTTGTCGAGAACTCAATTTGAACCAGATAACAGCATCCGAATGATAATAATGAAACAATTACCATACAACAGAAATGGCCACATTGACTCTCACGAGAGCCTCATACATTCATTTATTCAGCAATAACAATGTCGCAATACATGAATAATATTTTTCGTAACAGAGCCATCGTCGTCAGTAATTTTATACATATTCAGTGCACTTTGTAATTTTCTCTTTGTCGCCATAGTCATAAGCTAATTGACGATTATTTTCATCCAATCGGGAAACATGGCTAAGTGACTGTTATATTATTAATTATATATTATCATTAATATGTATTGTTATTATAAATTGGAATATGTGGAGTGTTTGACGCAAACTTCATTACTCTGCATTTTAACACTAGGCATCAACCATTTTTGCAAACACTCATTGTAAATGGATGCTTATCAAGTTGATACTTGTCTACAATCTATATTGTATGAATATTATCTCTATTTCGCTGGTTAATATTTTTTTTCGATTTCTTTTTTGATGCTTGGTGAAAACCCGCCCTGTCCGTTCTGTTTTTGGAGTCCCAGAAGCTACTTGTTAGAGAAGTGGCTGAAGACCTTCCTGTGATTCTAGGTGCATCAGTTAGATGTCAAACAGACTTAAGCTTAAGGCTGCGAAATTAGTATACTACAGCTCAATAGTCTCGCATTGCGTTCTTTGGTAACTCGTTGCTAACCACGAAATACGTGGGAATGGATAAGGAACGAAATCTTTTTTGATGCGTTTGATTGACTTCGTTGAGAAGTTAGCCTCGGTAAAAGATTCACAATAATTATTATTCTCGATATGACCGATCGTTGGGGGGTCGCCAGTTCGCCTCCCGCCGAACGCCGGAGAAAGCGCAATTTTAACTTTAACAGTTAAATTGCATTTGTTTATCTAACTAAGTTATGAACTCGCCCCCGCGCATCCAGGGCCGCACTCGGGGCAATCGTAACTTTTAAAATTATAACTGCACGCCTGCATCGGTTCCCCGGGACTGCAACGTGATCATTTAAATTTCAATTATTTAGCCTGCATTTTAAATGGGAAATTATAATGTAAGAACTTGTTCCGTTGTCATTGTAAATGTAATGTTATTTGCCATACCGTTATAAAGTTTTATTTAATAACAACAAAAAATAATGAAATGCTATCATTGATGATAATATAAATGTGTAATAGTAGAATAGGATGTTTTTTCCACGTACCTTATTTTATATGTCAAACTTAATTCGTTCAGCTCTAAAGTTTACCAATGACAAAAAAACCAAAAGAGACCTTCTTAATTTTATAAAATTCTTTAATGGAATTATATTATTGGCTTTGATTCATCTTATATATTTATTACATTATTATAAATTACTGTGAAAATTTCACAAAATAATATTACTTTATAACGACGTTTGGAGAAGTTGAAAATAATCGACCGATATTATTAATGATTCCGCTGTATTTCGTTCACAAAAAAATCGTTCAACGACTCATCGGTTACGACGTGGGGCGCACTGGACGTCTGGTGCACGGGACATTTTGCGCACGGGACAACTGGTGCACTGGATGTCTCGCTAACCTAACCTAACCTAAGTTATTTCGTTAATGTGACCTGGATCTCTGGACTCTACGATCACTGGACTAATCCTTAGGTTAGGTTTGTTAAGCGAGAGAGCCATTGCGCCAGTTGTTCCATGCGCCAAATGTACTGTGCACCAGACGGCCAGTGTGCCTCACGTCATTACTGATGGCTCCTTGAACAAATTGTTTGTGAACGATAGGTTGATAGCTTGACATCATTATTAATATATCCATGGACTATTATTTTATATTGTTTATGGAAAGTTTATTTTTATCGAGTTTTTATTCAGGTTAAAGTTAATCTGCAAACCCCTGCCGAGTTAAACCTTCTAAATCTAGAATCGCAAAACTTGAAACAACGTTCCGCTCCTTGATAGAGTTTTTTCACAAAACTCCGACTCGGATGCATTTTCTCTATGCTAATACTGGCCGGGGGCTAGACACTGCAAATCGTGATTGCAGCATTAATAATAAATGTGCTTTAGTTACTGCAGATATTTTTGTGCACTTCGGTGGAAATGCAGTGCAGAAAATTGCGAGTTATTTATTTTTCGCATCCACATACATGAGAATACCGCCAGACGGAAAAATACGATTTTTTTAAGAATAGCTAAGCTATGCTTTTTTATCTGCTTAAGGCATTTAACTATATTGTTGATTTCACGTATTGTCCACAAATAAAATCGTTTTATTTTTGGTTTAAAATAATTCATAAATATTTATAGTTTGTGCCCTATTTAAAAAATGACGTTATTCGTTTATGATCTATTTGTTTGAATTTTTAATGCCTTTTAATATTTTTTTGTTTGTATTTATAATACTTGTGAAGTAAATTTTTGTTGGGATAAAAATGGAATATTTTGAAATAAATATATTATATTTTGAGCCCTTCACCACGAATGATACCAATAGCCATCATAAGCTTGATACAGATTCTTGACCCTCATATTACAGCTATATTTCTGATGCCTTAATGTAAAAAAATTGGTGAATGTGTCATTGATTATGAAATATTGAAACACTATTTATATACCGTCGAAATTTTTAGGTAACAGTATATATTTAATGTTGAAAAATATATTATAATATCTTCTTAAAAAAAGCGCCGCGTTCAATATTTTTAGCTTTATTAGGATTCGAACCGAAAGTGCTGTGAAAGAACAGTGGAGCAGTTTTACTTCTCGGTGATGCGCCTGAGTAAACTACTTTCGATATCATTAAAACGGAATATTTTATATCAGCTTAAAACCATAGTGCGGAGTTAGTTTCTGAATTATTAAATGTACTTTTAGAGTCACAGAGAAACTCTTTGAAGCGGCTGAATTATAAATGCATTTTATCAATTTAGAATCCTCATGTTTGATAATTGTATTTATTACTTTCTACAGTCTACGGAGTTATAATATACGAGTATATTTGCGTCTATGAACATTCATAAAAATATATTATTTCATACAGATGGGTGATAGTAATGTGTGTAATACTCGAATTGATAAACTATCTTAATATAATAAATCACAATAAGTACATTTATATTTGGTGTCCAAAAATATTATAATTTATTTGCTTAAATGTTGATATAAATAATACGAGTCGTACCAATTTCTCCTCCAACTATTGGATATTATCTATCCCTAAAACTTTTTTAATAATCATGTATTCTGTATTTTATATCGCCGGCGGTATCAAATGTATATAATACTTAATGATCAAAGCGTTTGCTTGACAAACCAAAGGTCGTGGGTTGGATCCCCGACGGAGATTAAAAAAAAAGATTTTTAATCGATTTCTGAGCTCTTAAATACCCCCGGTTGGTGTGAATTTGATCCCTTAACCGTAAAATGCCAGTTATAGCCTATTAATTAAAATTGGTGGTAGATGAAAGTCTTCCCGTGTTTACCCATTTATAGTTAATTCCTGTAATAATAAGGATTATGCGTGAATGTTGGGTTGTTGTCTATGACGCTGGTGGATCAACACTCCACATGCAGCGCTTAGCCATATGCAGCATGGTAAGCATCATAGAATTCTATAGATGAGACTTCAGAATTATACTATCAGCATCTGTCGGTATTCTCCTGTATGTGCTTACATAAAAAATAAAAACTTGTCCAGGAATCGATATATTTTTAATAATATCAACATGATTGTAACTGATTTATTCATGTGAAAATATCAGTTATTAGTAAGAAAGCCTAGTTTGTACTTTAGTGTATGATCATTTGCAAAGACCACGTGTCGTTAGCTGAGATTAGTCACCTCTTTGGACGAAACAATTCAATACACGAGAACATACACATACATAAAAAAGATGATACGTGTCAAAGATCACAGAGATTTAGAAAAAGCAATCGAAAAAAAAGGATAAGTGAATAAAGTATTGAGGTGTGCTGGTAGCATTTAGAAACGCCATTGCAGTTGTACTGAATTGAGTGCTCGAAGCTACAACTGGAATGGAAAACAATGGATGGGTACGACTGCGGGTGTATCACAAACATTTTAAATTATCAATCGAACATTAGATTGTTCCAACGACTACAATTAATGCATAATTACATAGGTCATCCAGGACAGTAAGTGCTTGGGGGTCAAAAAAAATGGCAACTATAGTTTATGCTTTTATGTGGCACACGGCTAACATGTTTCAGCCAGGTGTACTTTTGCCTCTTGATCTACCGTTTATTAATATACATTATATCTTTTTTGCCATGATTAAGTTATGTATTTAAGTAAATTCCAGATATTTAATCAAAGATTGACATTTATAGATTACGTGTATTTTCTGAAACAATTAATTAAAATCTGTAATAATGTAAATCCCTTCTGACCTTTTCTTAATTTATCGAACAAATAAAAACGTCTGGACTTAGTTCGTTTTAAGACGTTAAATGTTATCGTTAAACATATAAAATAAAATTTTATCTAAAAATATACTATTCACAATAATAAGAGAGCTTTTTTATACTCCATAGAAAGCTAGATAATAGTATTATTATTCAATAATAAAAATATTATAAAGACATTTAAAAATTGTACGAAATCTACTTATTTTAATTGTATCACTTACACACTTATGTCTTCATAAAAAATATTTAATTTATAATAAAAAATAATATACTATTTTAACTTTCGAACGATTTGTTTTTGATTTTTTAGAAACAAATATGTAATATCATATTTCTATTAATGTTAAATTTTCGGATACTTTTCAAGGAATATCAACTTACATTAACTCAGACTCATAGATTGATTTACCTTTTTGTTCTAATTGTGAGAACTAAGGATTGTCTTATTTGAATTAAGAAACCATATTTTATCTTTCAATTCTTCTTCGATACGATGAACAAATATCCGTATTATTGTTTTGTAAGAGGCTTTTCACGTTAAAAATATATTAAATGATTGTGAAGGTTCAATTTGAGCCACTTATTTAATTATTAGTTAGTTATACGTAAATTTTCCTGCGTTCTACTGAAAATAAAAATATCATAATAAGACATCAAAAATATTCTCAGAAATACAGGAATTTAATTTTAAAATTCTGCGAAAATCCAAAGCCACCAACACACATAAAAAATATATTTCTTATTTTTTCAGATACAAACACACAGATCCCCGTCGATATGTGATACAAAAACTAGGAAAGACACATTTTCGTGATTTTTTTTTTTCATTTTTTGTTGTTTACTATAAGCACGAATGACCGGACACAGAACTAGCAGTATCGCGTGGATGTTACAGTGCCTGTCATAACATTCAGTGTGAAGTGGTTAACAGTTGAAGGAAGGTATGGATAGGTTCTCGGCCATGGCCAGCTTTGCGGCATTGGTCATCTTCATGTGCTTAGACTGGAGTCAGGCTGCTGGAGTGGCCTGGCAGACCAACTCCTTTACCAACGTGGGGAGTCTCTTCTCACCGGCAGACTATGAAAACTCCTGGAACTTTTACTACGAACAGCCTTGCTGCAACAACTACGGAAAGACGAAACACCACTACAGACACCATAGAGGTAAGAATTTCATGTTTAATTGTTTATATAACAACCACATATTGTGCATTCAAACTTAATCGTGATTTGATTACACGTACTTTAAACTATTACTTTATATACTTATATTATAATATTTATATGTCCAGTTATAGGCACTAACTAATAGGATTGTAAAAACAGTAAGAAGTATCTTTTCATGCACTTCTAGTAATGATTTTTAAATTCTTTATATTTACGGTATGATATTGATATATTCTTAGCGAGAGAAGCCCAGTTCAGATACGAGCTCTATGAATTTGTTTGTATAAATTATTTTGAGGAGTCGACTATTTAGCGAGATTTGGGACTTGAAATCTTAAATTCATTGTTTTAAAAGGAAAATAACTTATGTTTTTTAATAAATTAATTGTAAGAAAAAGATGAATCCATAAATTAAAACGACAAAAAATAAAAGAATGGCTTATATATTGGGATTAATTAAATGTTAGAATTAATAATTTATGATTAAAATTCTGTGACTTGAAAAAAAACACTTATCTTTCGAGAATATTGTCCATATTAAAGTATATAAAACTCCCCTGTAAAGTCTAGCTGCTTTTGTATTTATTTTTACATTCAGTGTTTTCAATTATACTAAGAACGCATTTTAAAAGTGAAACTGTCTCTCTGTTTACAATTGTTTCACTCCGCATTCCATTAAGCGCCCTCACATTTATTAATTTAAAGCTAATCTCTCTTAAATAACACATTATTAAAAGAGAACACACCATTAGCCGAATGAAAACGTAATTTGTCCTAAGAGCGGCTAATACCCAGAACGAGTCTCAGCAAGTACCGGGAGATGTACTGAGTATAATACTGTAATTAACTACCATGGAATAAATTGGAACACAACAAAAATACCGAATATAGTTGAATGTAATAATTACACACGATTCTCTTCCCACCGGCGCCATATGTCTCAACTGTCATGCGAATAGGGTCGCCATAAGTTTATACCATCCTCAATTTCCTGAAAAAATGTAAACTCATTTTTTGTATTAAATATATGAATACTCGTATTTCTTTCCTTGTTTTTACATGAATTGTACTGAGCACTGATTCATTGATTTTCACCACTCCTTTTTGTTTTTGAACATCTGAATATGTATCTTGAATAAAGATAATCATGTAAATTGACGTAAATAAAACCATTTAGTATTTTTGAAATATTTTTCATGAACCATAACTATGATAGGCAACAAATATTAGAATTTAGATTAATAATTATGATCTATTATTTTAGAGCCACAAATGTTAATAAAAAAATCTCCAATGCATTATATACCTCATATCGAGAAAATATGTAGAAATGGTTTGTAAAGAATATGTAGAAAAAAAAAAAAAAAGTGTTGTTACTATCTGTATTAATTTTTTTCTACCATTTTCACGTTAATTATAAAAAATCTAGAATAAAATTCAGTTATTTGATAAGCGGTTTTTAATTATAATATTCATTATTAAATTTTAATATCTTTTCATGTGTTTTTTTATCATTGTGTTTTAACCGTATTAAGTGGATATAAAATTCCATTTCCTTTTGTAATATTCCTAGAATTTAAAAGTAGTAAGTAAATATTTAATTCAGATTCATTAAATAAAGGTTCTAAAATACAAGTGATACGATGGCAGAATTATTATGCGAGTACTAATTTCTAATACTTATTTCTCGGTATAGTATACTTGTCCAAATAAATCAAATGATCAGTATATTTACTGAATGATAACAGTTTCGATAGCTTAACCCGTTAACCGGGAAAGCACCTTTTTAATTTTGCAACTTACAGCGGGCGCGAACTTTTTCACTATATATTTTTTTTGTATAATATATATATAAAGTGCATATGAAATGCATTTAAGATGGACATATCAAATCATAGTTTTTTTTTACATAATTCTTAAAAAAAATCTTGGACGAAAATATACGTCCCGCCCTTTCCAGGGAGCAACATATATTCTAAGGACGTATTCATCTGTCCTACCCGCACCCGATATTGTTTACGTTTGACGTATTTAAACGTCTTGCCCGGTTAACAGGTCAATGATGTTTTTTTTGTCAATTTTCCAATTCGTTTATTATTTATTTATGCCGACATCGAAATGATTGGTTCCCATATTTTTATTTTTAAAATGGAGGCATCCGACCAGCGAACGTTAAGCAACCACAGCTGTCATGGCACATCTGCCGTCTTTGTTTTGTTCGTCCCTCGGACAGGAGGGGGAGAGAGACGGAAAGCTCTGTGTAATCAAGATATCACCAGGATGTTGCATTGAACAGTAATAAATCAAGGCATTTTAAATTCCTATGTATTTTTTGTACATTATCAAATAGTTAATCAGTCTTCCATAGACACATTCCTAGATAGCTAAAACAGATAAGTAAACTAAAATAAGATAATTAAATTGAGTACAAAACATATTTCTACAAACATTAAGTTAATTTTATTAAATATACATATTTTTTTACTTGTTCAATACACACAGACAATATTAATTGTTAAGTTTTTTTTCTAATTCAATGACACGAGTCCATCGACCTACTTATTTTAAAACGTGGAACAAAATGATATTATAAAATTCGTTGTTACCAGTAAGCGTTTTTTGGTTCACATGATTATCAATAAAATATGCCATAAAAAATAACGTTTTTTAAGATGAGTTTGTGCAGCTTGCTGTTATTACAGTCATCAATAAAATTGAGATTATTTATTAAAATGATAGCATTAGAATATATCCATTATGTAATCTCTTTTAATAGCTACTCTTTTTCTGTAACAAACAATCGCATAATTGTCGCTACAAGTCCCGCCCCACAGCTTTTATCTCGTTGCTAATCTTCCACGTACCAGTAGCTTCACCAAATGCATACTATACTAATGCTAGGAGTATGCATTAAAAATGGGCGTTTTGTATTGAGACTCATAATTCGGCAGGTATATATCCGAACGGGCTGAAATAAATTTTACCTGAAAGTTTGAAACCTTGGCTTCTACAATCAGTCCAATTTCAACTGCCGGAGTGTAAAGACGTTTTTATTTGAAATCTCAAACAAACATTACTTCTACTGAAAGACAACAGCAATAAAACAAACTAAGCCTATTACCCAAAAAAAGAGAGTACACGCTTATAAAATGTCAAAAAAAAATGTTTTTGACACAAATACGTAAAATTTCACACAGCAATAAAACGTTAAAAAATTACTATCGCAATGATATATGAAACATCTTAGAATATTCTCGTATATGATTCCCAACGACTTTCAGAGCAAGATGCCGTTAACTTGATATGACGACAGTTATAGATCTGAGGCGTATTTTGAGTGATTTTAAGGTTTAATTTAAATGTTTATAATTGTTGTATTAAAAGTTGAGCAGCCCTTTAAAACCAAATAGTTAATAATTGGGCGGAAATGAATCTCTAAGTAAATGCTGAAAATTTATTAACGATGAATACTGCAACATAAATTATATTGCTGCGAATGGTATTTTACCTACTTTTTTTTTAGTTCATAGCAAGCTTTGTTCTGTTAAACGTGTAGAGGGCTACAAAAAAATAAAAACTATGCCGCTATAAGGTGATATTTCTAACATTTTTTGCATATATATTATCTCTCTGGGGCGTTAAATCCTGGGAGATGTATATGTCACGCTATATCGTCTGAGATTTTGTTGGGGGTAATTAAACGCGTGGCGAAATATTAAAACTAATGGGCTGTAAACCATGCAAAGAACTCCACCACGAGGTCTCCTCAGGAGGGCAATAACTTAGCCTCGAGTTATGAGCCGTCCATGTCCCGGTTAGTGTAAGTAAACTCAGCGTACGATACCTAAGGAAGAGCAAGGAATTCTCGGATCTGCTCTATATTTAGACCTCCGAGCGTCCCCGAATATTTATTTATTTTATTTCGGTATTTTCGTGGCGCTTAAACCGTACGCATTTCAGAGACGTGAATTTTGGATGGGCTTAATTTTCTGGTGAATTAAATTTAGATTGTTGTTGAACACAAAGACAAATTTTCAAAAGTACAAACTACAATGTCATAATATTACTATTAGAGAGGCGTATTATGCTGGTTTTACATATGGGAGTATTATGAAAATATATCGAGAAGAAGTAGTATTTTAAATAACTTCTTAGGTTTTCACGGCCAGATTTGATATTGTGGCTTTTGGGTTTAGTCGTGTGTTGCGAATATCTTCTTACCAATATTTTGAACGCCATTGCAGGGGTTTTATTCAGGGTTGTAAGTTGTACTAAGTCATCAACCCTGAAGAAGACCCCTGCAATGGCGGTCGAAATATTGGTAAGAAGAAATTCGCCACACACGGCTAAGCCCAAAAGTCACAATATCAAGAAGTATGTTGGTGTTGGTCCAGTGGACTTTATGTTGATCAACCAAATCTATTTAAAAATTACATTAGAGAACGATGTAATTGCTTACGTTTATCGAATTTTCTGATTCTATTGTAAACATTGATTTGCTTTCTTTATAACATTCAGATTTACCAAACTAATTTCAGTTTTCATGTCTGTAGCTCAAGATACACATAATAGCGCATCTAGTCAAATCGAGCATTTGCAAATTGTGTCACCATTTCTTCGAAATTGCTTTGTTGCTCTATCTACCTTCTCTGCAAATTTCTAGTGAATTTGGCTTGAACGCATCTAGTTTTAAGAAAAATCCGCTTAAAATAAATAAACATTCTTTCTCATACTCTAGCTCTATATTCGTTTAATCTAAATGCATCTTATGCGAATTATCGCTGTGCAATTATGAATGCTGTTTATTTTTTGTATATAAAAGAAGTTAAATAACTAATTTAAGAAGTTTATTGATTAATATTTACATCATTTAAATTAAATTTTCAAAAAAAAAAAAAAAGAATTGATGTAAAAAATCAAAATTGCCAACATAGAGTCATCACGTTATTCGATTCGACCAAAGATATATTATAGGATCCGCAATCTAACGTTTTTTTTTACTAGTGCTTATTTCGTGAATGGTAACACTTAGCTCATGTCTGATTTGACAGATAATTAGTTTTATCCTTCCGCTGAACGAATATGGTTGTGTATACGCTTGAACAACGCTGGGAAATATTGCGACATTATTTTGAAAATCAGGCCATTTTTCTTCGAAAATGAGCAAGGAGTGGCCGTTACAGTCAATGGCGATCGTTATCGGGCCATTTTTGTTCACAAAAATTGAAGAGGAGGATATTGGCAACATTTGGTTTAACAGGACGGCGCTACGTGCCACACAGCCGAAGCTACACTCGATGTTTTGCGCCCCGTTTTCAAAAAAAAAAAGTTATTTGGCGGACCCGTTATAATTATATTTTTTCTTTAATATAATAGTATAGAACGGTTTATTAAGAGATTTCGTATGTTCTCCTTGCAATGTATTGTAGATAACAATACATCATGAAGAAGAACATCACGGGCTGAACAAGAGCTTGTCTCGCTGTACGTAGGAGAGACGTGAATGCAGATCGCATCTTACACAGGGAGCGTTGTGGCGGAATCAAACGTCAGGATTTGAACGCGCGTGTGCTCCACTCCAGATTGCATCTCGTGTGGGATGACCATTGAAACTGAAAATAAAACGATCAAAATTCTTATTTAAACTTATATTAATTTTCGTGTTATTTTATATAAATGGTTAATTTAATATGTAATAAATAAGTAATTTTCAAAATACATTCCTATATTACACTATGAAATGCTCTTCTCGTAAGTGTGTGTCCTTTATAAGATCTGGATACCGTATAATATACATAATTTTCCTATCATACATTTTTGCATGCAACTTCGTTGAACCTTGTAGCACCTACTTGGTCACAACTCACTATTAGTGACCTCCTACATGGGTAATCTTAAGCATTATGAAAGAAACATTATTCCCAAATAATAAAACCTCTCTTACGTCAGAGTTTCATTATTACTTGATATACGAGTATGTATCTTTGTGTATCTTCATATGACCGTCACAACAACTTAACAAATTTTTTTTTTCGTAAGGGTCTTATTTTTTGCTAGTTTTTTTTTGTGATTTTTACTTGCGTGCGTATATGCAAATTAGACAAGTCTCTAAACTGATGTTATACAGGTAAGATAAGGTTTATTTTTCAATGAATATACTACATTCAATTTAGAAATCACTTATACATACACAATTAATTAAATAGTTTATTAAATTAAAATATTGTATTAATCTACACACAGAATAAATTAAATATTATATTAAATTTATTTAATGGTAACCCTATCACGACGTCAGATGCACACACCCACACCGATACGTAAAATACTTAGAACACGTGAGTGGACCCCCAAACTGAGAAGAACAGAGATGCAAACATTCTGCAGTTGCACTTTTACTGCGAGTGCGAATGCAACAACAACGGCATCAATACTACCGAAGTATGCCTAAGTGGTAAAGCGCTCGGCTGTCATTCGACAAGTTTCCAGTTCGACCCCCAACTGAAGTAAATATATTTTATAAAAAACGTAAAGTAATGTACCGATTTATGTACGGTTGTAAACTGAAGTATTTCACCTAACACAATGTATCTAATTAAAATCATTTTACTGTGTCTTGTGGATGACGTATATAAGCCGATGTATTGTTTAATTACGTTGGTGGATCTCTTTTAAGTTCGTGATCTTCATTCATCAATAGCATGTTTCTTATTTCGTCTTTATTAAAAATTAATTAATCATATACATTAAATGTTTTATCCAGTTGCATTCCCAATGAGGTCACACTCATTTTGTAAAATGGCGTTCTTACTGTCTTCCTCTTTCGAAGTGTTGAGTCAATTATTTATGTTAATTACTTAGAAATTCCAAATCACTTGTAATATAAGCCAGAGAACTATGAATGTTGGCTTATAACTAATGTATTTGAAAATTGTATAATTAAGCAGTAAAGTCATGCCTTAATATTCAGATTCACGAGTATGCGATACTTCTTCTTTACGTCGTGGTCTTCTCCATTTCTCACAGTACTTGTACCCATGCCGTCCGCCAAGGCATAAGGCGCTAAAAAACGTTACACTTGTACAAAAAATAAAAACCACTTTCGAAACCGCTGTGGGTGACATTATTTTTTCTTTTCCTTCCGGTGGCATTTTGCTGTATGTATTAACATAAAAAAAAATACCGTGATGTGAGGTGAGATGTCGCCTGAAAGGGATGCCACCAGGCGCCAATGTAGGTGTGAGAATGAGATAGTCGAGGCCTTTTGTACCCGGCTCCCCCATTTTGGCTTTGGTTCGGGCCCAAGATGCAAGGGTGTGCATCCCGGGGTCGAAATTAAAATTAATTTTTAATTAAAAAATATTGTTGCGAAAATTATGTATTTTTTTTATCGCTAGGAGGAAATTAATTAACAAGCCTTTGACCGCCGCCCCCGTCGCTGATTAAAAATTCATAAAAAGTTGGCGCCCTTTTCTAGGAAATTGTGTGCCGGAATGAATTCATTATGATTCTTCAAAAAGTCTTGCTCCTCTCTTAAGCTTAAGTCTTTTATAACGTTGGCGTATGATAGCTTTTACTAAAATCTTAAGATGATGAAACGGAGTAGTGTACTAGCAGATGAACACCATCCGATCTACTCTGATATTCATTCGGGTCAGCTAGAGTCACTAAATAGTATCTAGTGGTTTTATTGTGGATTTCCACGAATGAGGATTACAAATGCTTACAAATTATCCCAAAAATCACCCAAGATTTCTTGCGTGAATTTGAATGATAAAATGCTAATACTATTTCTATATAATTGATAAATAATTTATTAATAATTTGTATACCCGCTTATAATATAAATATTTATAAATAATATATCTTATGTTATTGAATATTACTATCGGTCACTTAACAGTATGTATACTTCTAAGAGAAACACATTTTTTTAAGACTACTTTAAGTTACATGATATGGGTTGAGGTCAAGACTATTGTGGCGGCTATTAGTGATGACTATATGTTCCAGCCAAAGAGAGGATATGAAATGATAATGATAATGATTACAAGGAATGACATTTTATACTACGGTAGTCTTTTTCAAGCATTTGTCTCTGTGGCGATGGAAGCAGCTGAATAATTTAACATAATTATTTCGAATGTGTAGTAAAATCTTTTTTATTAAAAGATTAACAAATCAAGTCAATGGTATCCTAAATGGAATGAAGATACTACCATAAAGCTGCTCTAAATTAATGTGATAAGTCATGATGTGTAGCAATAGTATAATGTGGCATTATACAAAAGGATCCCTGAAGAATGGAGAACTATTAACAAAAACTGTTTAGAAACGTGTACACAACACGTGATGCTTTATTAGTTTTTTTTTTTTTTTTTTTATTTAATCAAATATAGAAAGATACATTTTTTACATAGTAATTTACATTCCAATCCTTTTTTTTTTCTTTTTTTTTTCATTTGCTTACCACACCACTTAAAGATAAGATCTTGTGTGTGGCGTGGGATTCATCTGTGTTATTTTACAGTTTTTTATAATTATACAGAGTATTACATATTTATACATTTACATTATTTTGATATAGAACTAACATTATATGATTAAAGATTTCATATACTATATGTTGAATTAAATTTAATGTATATATAATTTAATAATACATTTTTGGTACATTTCATTATTTCAATTTGTTATGCAGTGACGTCGGTTCTGTTCGTAATTCTTTTAAAGTACTGTTTCACCTTTTCAATCAATATTTTAATATAGCTGATCTCTTTTATTTCCCGCGGAAGATTGTTAAAATTAACTATTCCGTTATATTTGTAACCATTTTTTGGCATGTTGTGTGTTAAATTTTGGTATTAATAAGTTGTACATATACCTAGCAGAATGACAAGTGTACCAATTTTCAATTCTTATTACAATAAAAAATTTAAATTTATTGATTGTAAATTCAGTAACATGTTGCATCCCTACCCAGCTATACTAAATGCAACTGCGTGCATGGAGTGTAGTAGTTTAGTAGGTAGTGAGTTGCCCCATCATTTTTGGCAGGGCCGCTTTTGAGCAGTTTTTGTCAGGGCTTTGTGCTGACGTCCGCCTGAATAGACAGCTTGGTACGCCCGCTCCTCTCAGACAAGGGACGATACTACCTGGACCACGCTTGTTTTTTCCATACAAGGTGTAGAAAACATCACATTTCTACAAGGCCATATATCACTTGTCCTTAAAAACTCCTTCGTTATGTACGGAAATAACAGCTTATGTTCATCATATTAACCCTAATAAAGTTATTTACTATATTTATATTAAATATCTCTGCTTAGATGCATTAAAATGAGATAACACCAATACTTATCGTTTTACATGGGAGATACTGTTACAAAAACCTTATACTCTTTGTAGGTGTAGTTCTACGATGCTCTGATCAATATTCTTCAGGTTGATTTACCTATTATTTAAGTATTAACGTTTACCATGTTCAGCCACGCATACATACTTCCTGCTATTTATTGTCACAAGGTAGTATTGTCCAGAGACAATAATAGTTGATAAACTAATACAATTTATTCAGCATTAAAAGAGTATTATATTCAACTTATTTTTTCACTATTTTGGTAACTACAGAAACGCCATTTTAGCTATTAATTTTGTAAGTCGAAAAGCTGTTACCACTTACTTACAAATATGTTAGAAAAACGAACCTAACAGTAAGCAAGTACTAAAAGCATATTATATTTTTATGCGATACATAAATATATTTTAAAAGATTTTTGCATTTTATATGACATCTGCTCCGACTTAATATCAAGGAACTAATAAACAGGTTTTCGAGTTTCATCCATTTGTCATCAGTAATGTAAAGCAATTATTATGTGAATATGACATTATTTTAAAAATTGATCAATGATCGACTTAATAAAATCTAAAAATTTGTCTGGTTATTATGTAATCAAAACCTTTTACTTTCTGCGAGATTATATATTACACTAATTTGTAGATAGTTTAAATTTAACTGATACTTAATTTGAATAATTTAATATCGTTCTTTACTGGTGCTTTCTAATGAAGCGCATAAAAAATAGTCATTTTTGCCTTTCAAAAATTTAATTAAGTAATTCGCTGTCTCTCTAGTTTGTTATCAAAGCACCTTTAAAGTAGGTGTACTAGTAACTTGAGGGTAAACTGAACCGTAGTTGGCCAGTCGTTTCCAAGATTAATCCGAGCTCTAACCCATTGCTTGACACCAACAACTCAGTCCCGAACTACGGGAGTCTAGACTGCAGCAGAGGAGAGAAAAGGCAAAACAAAACGAAGCAAATAAAATGGAAAATAAATAGTGGAAAACAGATAAAGTTCCCGTCTACAGTCTTGTACTTAATTATCATCAAACAAGTTTCCAGTTAAAGTTGTAGTAGAGTTGGATTTGGATCCTCTTTGTCTTGAAGTCCGTAAAGAGGAGAACAGAAGAGTAAAAGAAATCAGAAATAACAATAGGTGCCCGGTAAGTTATGGGCGGCCATTGTTTAATTTTAGTACAGCCGGGAATATTAAAAACACGAGCCAAGTATTCAACGCGGATATTTTTAAAATCTGCATTGTTTTATTTATTTATATGTCTCGATTACGTAATATCGCGTAAATTAAATTCAGATTGTATTATAGATCCGTGAACCGATCATAATAAACCACTTAAGAACTATGTTAAATAAGTTAAATAAAAAATCGGATTATTTTTACTGTCGTGTATTTCTTTTCAAACATACTATTTGAAATACTTCTTGTTGTACATTTTTTTAAATTTATCTTAAAACTGTTAAGTTGTCGATTTTTGGCTATATTTTCAGGTAAGTTGTTGACATTCAAGTAATCTGAATTCCAAGTGAGGTATTTGATAATGAAGTATCCTTTCATAATAAAATATATTCATTATAACTATTTTTGAACACCTGAATCATATTAGTATTTTTTAAATAAGGTGTGAAACTTGGATATTATTTGGTATTACAAGATAATCGTTTATTTTTTAATTTTTTTAACTAATTCATTTATATTTTTCGTTACTTTTTTTTGCTTCATACTTATAATAAAATTTTATGTTTTCAGTTGCGTGTTATAATTCAAATTAAATCCTAGTTTATATATGTTTCTTTTATTTATAAGATTTATTTTTAAGCTCAAACATAATTATGTATTACATTACCGTCCACCGACCATTCAAAAGCGCGTAAGTATATTCTCCATTTTATGTAACACATCTTAAAGAGCCTCACACGAGCACTTAGCCAATTCAAACCCAGCCACTTCTCTTTCCGTTTCAAACCTGGTGGGTTTTTTCTTAACTTCCCATCCGCCCCGCCCATCCGGTCAGCACCGAGGCCCGCCCTAATTCTTCAGCGACTTCCGCTTGAATTTCAGCCGCCTTCACACTTTTCTCGGCTCTTCATTGTTGGGCGCGTACAAGTCCTAATTGCGCCCTTGGATGCCGCCCACCTCTACCGCCCAAAACCTGCAAAACTGGGCCGAACTTAAATCAAATTAAACACCTCCTTTATGTGCTTTGAAATTTTAGTTTTTCAGAAAGATTTCTATCGGATTCTTGGGTTTTTCTTGTCCAAGTATTTAACGCTCTTTACTATGAGATTTATTTTAATGTATATCTTCTTCGTAGTATCAATCCGGTGGATTGGTTTGCAGCAACAGAATCTTGCATCTCGATCTCCATTCCTCTCGGTCCTCCGCAACCCTTTTCAGCTCAGCATAAGCACTACAATTCATGTCCTCGAATACTTGCTGCAAATACTCCCGTCTAGGCCGCCCTCTACAGTTTCTACCCTCAACCATCCCCTCCACAATATCGTGAAGAAGACCATCGTGGCGCATGATGTGGCTGATCCATCGGGCTCGCCTCTCTGAGATGGTTCTTATTAGTTGCCTATGTATATATGCTATATATAAATAATCCAAAATCTTTGCCCCAGAAGCATAACAAAAGGATACATTTTCTTATGCAATCTATGACGCTCAGCCAGGGAGGCTGGACGTTGCAGGCAGGAAACGTGTGTTGTGTTTGTGTTTATGTGTGGGTTGAGGAGATTGAAAGTGTTTATTTATCTGTTTCTTGAAGAGATCCAGATTGTAGAAAGGAGAAAATACAGACGCTGGAAGAGCATTCCATAGCTTACCGGTAGCATTAAGTAAGGAACTTTGGAAACTGACAGTTCTTGGTCGACACACATTAACCGTATATGGGGATGTTCGGCAAGTGTAAGACGAGTTTGTCGGTTGTGGGTGGGTGGGATTTAATTGACGTAGGACTAAACAATGTGTAATATATTTATTCCCATTGTATTTCAGTTTCAAAGTTCTATTCACTTTCCTTATTTTATAAAGTTATTCGCTTCGTATAACTATACTTTTTTATTTATATGTTTGTTCTTTCATATTTTTGAATACCTCGCCAGGCCAAATAGCTTCTTGCATAGTTTTATAAACGGAATTCTCCAGAACAAGATTTACTATCTACTACTTTTGCTTTCACGAAACCTTGCTTCAGAAATTATGAAAGTTTTGTTTTTGAAAAATATTTTAATCTACTTTGAACACATATACACGCTGTAGACTGCTAAATTAAGAGTACTCAATAGTTAATTATTAAAAATATTATAATTTATAAAAGTTAAAGAAAGATGATATTTTAAATTGTTCACTTTTTAACGATCTTGTGCATAAATACAATACCTTACCTTTATTGAAAAAATATACTTAACGAGTATAATAAAAACTATTTGTAAAATTGTGTCATTTGGTATTTGAATAGTTTTTTTTTAATTTTTATATTTCTTTTATATTACATTTCTGAAAAGGTAAGTATAGAAAACTCATCAGGCTCATCCGCTATTAAATACCTTCAATTCAACACAAAGAGTCGCTTAGAATTTCTCTGGCTGCCTCTGCTTTTTAAGTCTTAATCCGGAGTTAAACGTTCCGTCGCCAGGTGGTTGTTTAGCGTAATTCGTTTTATTCTGCACCTTGTAAGGCCAGTATAATTAAGCGCTCTTACCGCCGCATGCGTACGGTATAATGACGCTCTTGTTTAGCATATTATTAGAGTCGTTTTTTAAAAATATAAATGCATACAAGAGAGCACCGCCTGACGGCAATAGGAATATTTTATCTGTAAATATTGGTCAAATATGAAAAATACTATGCACTGTATGCGGACCAAATAACACATTCAAACAAAGGTTATTTAACAATGTGTGTTCAACCAACAGCTTTTGACGTAGACCGTACTGGGATGGTGACTGTATCTATTGCGTGTCGTTGAGCCGTTTCTTGTAACCAAATTTTGGGCTCAAATATACCCTAGTTATTAAAGCTGCCTTCTCTTTAAGCTCTCGGGTCCTCCAGATAAAAGCTTTCAGGAAATATGCAATTTATGAGCGGCAGCTGATAATTGTGTGGTGGAAATTCGTGACAAATAGTTTAGCTCTGGCGCGGATCTATATATAAATGATGTATGTAGTTAGTTAAATTTCCAAAATTACTGTGAATGGGAAGTGTTAGAGAAAGGACTTTCGTCTACCACCAATTTTGATTAAGATAATTTGACAGCCGTTTTTACCGATGAGGAATCAGTTTCACACCATACAAACATTTGTTAACAATAAATATTAAGGAGAAAAATCCCTAATAATCTTTTGGGTGAAACATTGTTTTTTTGGGGAATATAGCAGATGTTGATGACGTCGTTTACTGTATGAAAATTTACACCATACATATTTGTACATTTTGTACAAAAATTACGCGTTTTTTAATGCGTGTCAAACACAAAGAAAGGGACAAAAATTACTCAAAAATCGCTGCAATATCGTTAAATAACTGCTGACAGGAGTTTTTACTTTCAAGGATACTGCGTGATGGACAAATATAGATTTATTTTAATGTAAGGGTGTGAAACTTGTGATATTTTGGCATAACAGTCGAGTTCCTTAACATGTTGGTTGTACGCCTTATACCTTTAGCCCAAAAGGCACTTTGCATACAAATGTAAAACACCAAGAGTATGAGACTGTCAACACATTGCCGGACGGACTCTCCCTTCTCATATATTTTTTGCGCCTCAGTTCGAGACCCGACGGCTTTACAAATGAGATTACCAACCGCGAAAGACTACTATTATGTAAATGCGTGTAATTTTTTTTTTCAGCGCGTCTGCTTAGGATTCCAATGAAACATTACGCAGGATGTAATTATTTAAATATGGTATCAGATTTGCAGAGTATCATGTTTTACAATTAGTTGCTTACATGGACAATGTTACAGATATTTTCGGGAACAAACCTTAACAGAAAGTTCGGTAATGTAATCTTTTATTGGCCATGAGTATAATTGTTGTAAATGCTTAATGTTCTCTAGCAACGTAACCGTTTGTCTGCCGAAAATTCTTATTGATGTTTAATCGTTAAAAAAATATTATATAAAAAATTAAAAACTACACTGGAGGTCGCTATAATCAATAATGCTAGTATAATATGGATTTTTTTGATACACATTACCAGGGAACAAAATGGGATTTTAAGCTCAATTGAATTATTTGATAAAATCTACGTAAATTATATGTTTTCATCAAATATAAGTATCTACAATATAATTTAAATATCTAGTTCTCGTCAGACTAAATATTCACCAAAAGCTCTAACCAATTATCCTTTCATTCTCTTTACCAAATGAATTCGTATAGTAGACTCTCCCATATACTCGTAGTTAATATTTTATATATTTTTACCCTTTATTAAAAAAAAATTATTCAATATTATCTTAGTTATCGGGTATTTTTTATTATTTTTCCTTATCGTTGTAATGTTGTGAAGTGTTAAAGTAAAATATTGGTAGTTCATAGTACAGTTATTAATAGCTTCATCGTTATTTTTACCATAAAATAAAATGATAATTACACATAATTACAGTGTTGTATATTTTTTATTACCTTTTAACAGTTGAACGCTCTTGATGTCTATTACTATTATGAAAATTTAAAAACGAATAATTTAATATTAAAATTCTTCAACTCAACACGGGAAGAAAACTTCAAACGCGTTTCTTATAATGTCTCATATAAAAATACATTTTTATTACCAAATTATCTACGAACATATACTTTTATCTCTGGTATAATTAAATTTCGTGTTAACACATATTCTTTTTCATTAATTTCCCACCGCAACTATATTTTTTAATAGTGTTCTTTTTACAACTTCTGATACTAATTATTATATTTCTTATCTTTCAGGTATGTTCCAAAGATTACTACTACAAGTACCAATATCACTAAAAAACAACAATATGAAACAAAATAATTAAGGTGAGTTCCTAAGAACATGTATACATTACTTTTTGTAGAGATTATTTAATAAAGTGAGGTTTGTTATGTTTCACAAATCAAGTTTTATTTGATAAATTACTGTGTTCGTATGTAAGTATAGCAATTTGATACAAATACTAAAACATTTATTGAACAGTTAATATAATCGACGTGACATTTGCATATTTATTTGGTTTTTATCTGTGAGTCTAACTTTAAACAACTCAATTTCCAAGTTCTGAAACTAATAAGTTATATTTTTATGTGTAGTTAGCAAGTTTTCAAATACAAAACAGTTTTGATGGTAGTCACTCGGCATGTATGACAACTCAGGTAAGTTTGAATGATGTGATATTGTTCACGCAAAGTTAATTAAATTCAGCAAGAATTAATTTGTTAATTAACGTCTGAAACAACAAGCTTACTGGTGAGATTGCGACTGTTATTTTGGTAAGGGCCAAGTTCATATCGAGTTTCATGAAATAACCAGTGCGGGTGCGCTGAAACATTCGCTGAAATTTCAGTCGTCGTCTACTGAAACTTTTCGGTGCATTGTCTCACACTCTGTCGGCAAACTCTTGGATGAACTTGAAAGAAGTTGGTTGGAGAGTGAAGAGAGGTTAAATAATCGCGCATTGCGAAGAAATGATGGATAAATTTAATCAGAAAATTTAAAAATAATATCAATATTAAAAAGAACTGGGTGGGAATTGTTGTCATTATTTGTGGGTGGAGTATAAAATTTAGACGAGCAAAATTAATTGAAGAGTCTATCTATATCAGTCTAATTAAGCGTTCAGTTTTGAAAGTTAATGTAATCCAGGAGAATTAATTTATAAATTCCCTGTGGTATATCGAATATTTCAAGAATTCTGAAAGAGAAACTGGAAAGTATGGCCGTTGGGAAATATCCAAGAATAATTCTAAGAAACCATATGTATGACAAACAAATAGTATATTTATAATAAATAAATTAAAGGAAATATATCAGTACTTGTATATAAAGAATTGTTATCAAAAAAATATTAGTCGATCGAGATTTAATTAATATCACAACCCATTAAAAGAACAATGCTACAATAAGTTGTCAACTTTTCATGACTTTTGTGATAGCTTCCTATTACATATTTTCATTAATCTATCATTTTTCATTAAATTTAATTTATATCATTGTCATCAATATTAAGTTAACCTTAAAATAAATTAGTGTCCATAATTCTTCCAGTCTTACCATTTCCTGATAGACACACCCCCACCCCTCTCCCACAAAAAATGGGTTAGACTACTTACAAAGTTCTAACAGTTATCTCTTAGCAAGAGAAGGAAAGGCTACGAGTTAGTCGAAACTGCAGTCTCTTAATAGATTATTTTTGTTACGTGATCCATGTGAAAACAAGGTAAATAAATAAATATTTATAATTTCATTTTCTTATTGCTTAGAATACAAGCAGTACGTTGTGAAGGCATGCTTGTTTAAGTACGTACCAGACTATTTATGCATACTTTAGTATCCACACTGTTTTGCAAATGTCACTCCAATAGCTCTCTACATTATTTGCCTTTTGCTTCAGACTTCAGCTCGCCAGTTATGTTCAGACAAAGATTCTCCGAGTGAGCAAACGAACAATGCACAAACACGTGTGTAGTAATTCCGTTTCTTCCCGGTATCATAGCACAGTAACGGTGTTAATTTAAATTTGCACGACTGTAATTAAACTCGGGATCTTTCACAGAGCAGTGAAATTAGTTTCACTCATAATCGCATTTGGCGCTGTTTATTTCATTTCCTTTCTTAAGTTCATAGTTTTGATTTGATTTTTATTGCGAGTGCAAAATAATAGGTGCTACAAATTTCTTCAAGTGTCTGTTTATTGGTTTGGCTACAATTATACTCGACTTATTCTCCTAGCTAATCAAATTAATAATTCATGGTACTTATTATTAATTATTATGCTGTATAACAATAATATTTATTTTTTAATTATAAGCGCATTGTTATAGTACTAAATTAAACACCATCAACCTATTCCTAAAAGCAAATTTCTTGTAAGAAAAAAAAACATTATTTACTAATATTGTCATTGTTGGTTATTAATAAAAGTAAAAAAATCTTATTTTAAAACAGTAAATTTATTGTGTTGAAAAACATAAACAGTAGTTGAATTTGTTATTTATGTTTTGTATTCTATCCACTTTAAATGGAATCAATTCCTTTCTTCTTTGTAGTATCAATCCGGTGGATTGGTTTGCAGCAATAAAATCTTGCATCTCGATATGTACTTTTCTCGATCCTCTGCAACCCTTTTTAGCTCAGCATAGGAGTTACAACTCATGTCCTCGAACACGTGCTGCAAATACTTCTGTCTAGGGCGCCCTCTGCAGATTCTACCCTCAACCATCTCTTCCACAATGTAGCGAAGAATACCATCGTGGCGCATGATGTGACCGATCCATCGGGATCGCCTCTCTAAGATGGTTCTTACTGGGTGCCTTCTCAGCATAATCTTCCTTGATTATGCTGAGAACCTCATTGTTTGTGACGTAATTCCCTTAGGGACATTTTTTTCTTCATGTTTTCACTTTTTTTTCTATTTAATAATTGTTTTCACAATACATCGAGAATATGCCTTATCTAAAGCGAAACGAAATCTTTATTGCAAATAAAACGACTTTAATAGATTTATTAATATTACGTGAAAATTTAATTGCATTGATTTCAGTGTAACCAAAACTTACATTGCTTGTTATTTTTGCTATACATAATTACTGCACTCATACAACGAGTAATTTTGATTCACCGCCCCACTATCAAAATTAAACGGCTGTCGAACTAGTCGCTAATAACCTCCCATTCAGAATCCAAACATTGTTAAGAGTGATTATTCATTTCATGATGAAACTATTGTTGCAGGTGCAACATTTTGTAAATGCGTTAAACCAACAAATTCTCGTAGTTACTACATTGATTCTCGTTACATATAGAATTTATAAAATTTAGAAGTCACAAAAATATTGTCATCATCAGCCTGTGTCCGTCCACTGTTGAACGTAGGCCTCCCGCATGAGTCTCCATCCTCTTCGATCCTCCGCCTTCCGCATCCAGGTCACTCCCACTATTCTTCTTATATCGTCAGTCCATCTTGTAGGGGGTCGGCCAATGCTTCGTTTGCCAGTTCTTGGGCGCCATTCCAATACTTTTCTTCCCCATCGACCGTCGTCTCTTCGACAGATATGTCCTGCCCATTGCCACTTGAGTGTGCCAATTTGTTGGGTAGCATCCACTACTTGAGTTCTTCTGCGTATTTCCTCGTTTCGGATTCTTTATTTTAGCGACACTCCGAGCATGGATCTCTCCATAGCACGCTGGGTGACTTTTATTTTATGGATAAGACTTGTTGTCAGATTCCACGTCTCTGCGCCATAAGTTTATACAGGGAGGATGCATTGGTTAAACGCCTTAGTTTTAAGGCATTGCGGAATTTTCGCTTTGAAAAATATTGTATATCAATGTAAATTTTCTATATCTCACATTATATCGTTTTTATGTATTAAATAGTAAATTAAAAATATTAATGACTATGACTGTAAATGTCGATCTTAATTCTGTTTGTATATATTATGTACCTGCAAAGCTTGAGTCAAAAATCGTTATTAAGTAAGTAGGTTACTCCTGTACTACTGACCGCGTATTAATTGTACTCTGGTTGAAAGTTTCCAACTCAATTATATAATATTTATACATATTGGTTTACTGATGAACTAATATTTTAATAACCGACTTTTACAATGTTAGTTCAGAGATTTCGGTTCTCTTAGCAATATATATTTCTTAGCTGAAGCGCTTAGTCACTACAGATTTCTTTTATTAACTTCAGTACTGTCAACCGTTTTGATTCTCGTCTCATCTCACGACAACTTTGAAATTCTTCCTAATACATGGTTTATTAGATCCTTTAAGGCTTTCCAGATCGTTAAAAGTTGGTTTTAAGATGAACGAAAGCTCCGTTTTTTTTCCGCAATAATTTATTTTTTAGGTAAAAATAAATATCTTTAATTATCCATGCACTGGTTTTTTGAGCGTGGCTACGTGTCTCAGTAGTGTGGTCGTATTATGACAGTGTCATTGCCGATGGTGAGGGACGATAATTGCATTACCGTTTGACGGCCACATCCCGAATGCATAATAATTATTTTATTGCGATTCGCGGGCGGGATAGTTTTCCCAAATGAGAGCCATTATTTGGTCGTCCAATTTTCAACTTGAGCGTAATTTAATTTCGCATCAAATTTGCGCGGAAATGGCCGGAACATTTCACGAGCTCCCGAACAAATAACGGAGGCGGTGCGATAGCGCAAATGATCGAAAGAAAAAGGTAATAGTGCCAATTTTAAACATTTTTTCAAATATTTTTAAAAACAATGAAAAAAACATTAGATAAAATGAAAGCAATGAGTAGAATGCATGTGGAACAGAGACTTTTAGGACAATATATACAATTTATACTAAAAAAAAAGAAGAAGCTGGTTTTCATTATTTTTTTTATTTTCAAGTGCTAACCACTTTGTTGAATAATAAATAAGAGTTGTTTAAAGTTGCAAATGATACATTTTTATTATATGGAGATGAAAAAATCTTATAGCAAAAATCACCAGTCATAATGGAGGGTTGCATCTACTCGTATATGCCAGGAATATTGCTATCTTTAGATATGACATTGGCAAATCAAGAATTCGCATGCAGCGCTTAGCCATACTCAACAATGGAAAGCGTCCTACAATCCTCACAAAAGATTTCTCCATCACAATTTGTCGGTATTCTTCTACATGTGGTTACGTAATAAAAACTTAAGTCAGGGTTTGCTGTTGGAATATTAGAATTATTTATTTGGTGTTACTGTCAAAAAGCTGTCCAAGGAGAATATGAACTTTAAATGCAGTTTCTTGAAGACACGAGCTTATTGTCACATCCTGAAGGATTGAAATCTGAAAAAAGTATTAATTATTTGTTTGTTACGCAGTGCTGATTTGAAAAAAAAATGCAGAGGTAACATAACATTTTTTTTATCTTTTTTGGATTCGAGCTTTTTTGTTTTCAGCGATCAAATAACGGGGGCGAACTATATTGTTTGTTACTTTTGTTTGCTCATTTCAGTAATGATTATTATTGGTTTTTGTTATTAATAATCATGTTTGTGAAGAGCAAATATTAATTATGTTAGTCATTTGTTTGCCGAACAATAACAACGCTTGCATAGAAAATTAGAATTTGGCTAAACAGAGTAATGAGTATATTTTCTGTGTCCCAATTGTGATATTGTTTATATATTTAAACGAGAGTATTATTGAATCATCGTTTTAATGAAACCTCCAAATCTTTTCATTTATTATTTCAATAATAAAGCGTTTTTGGTTACAGTTATTTAGTAATAATGCGGAAAGATGCCATATATACTAATTGATAATGTTTCATTATCATTATTAAAATTTATATAATTATGTACCCACTACAATGTACATTTATAAATACTTGATATATTTACGTTAGAGGCTTCACTGTTGTACAAATGTTTTTTTTCTTTTTTTTTTTTTTAAATATATCTGTTCTTTGTATATGTATTAATTAAAGGAATATGTATACTTAGCATGTTTCTGTGCTTTGTGGTTGCATCTAAACATCAAATTCGTTTTTATCCATCACGTATAATTTATTTTTAAATCGCGAATAAAATAATTTAAAATACTTATTTAATTGGCATATGAAATCTCATCGAGAATTATCATTGGAAAAAAATATCCAACTCGTTTGCTCGACTATTTTTTTATGATTTGAAATGAGTGACAAGAATTATATTTGGTAAACGGTGTCTTATTTAAGAAAACATCTTACTTATGGTCTTGAAAGTCTTTAAAATCGCTGAATAAAATAGACGAGCATTGTTTTGTTGTGTACTAAATCACGCGTAGTTAAACGCCTCCGCCGATGTTTTTGTTTTCTTTTTTTTGCCTATTCACCTCGATTTGGGGACTTTTCTTTTGTGCCGTGATTTGTTTTGACAGACCCTGAAACAAACATCCTGTACACCTCTTTGTGAACTCTCTCCATCACCAAATATACAAGAACCGGTGACGAAAAAATCACCTCTTCCTTTATTGAGAAAAATGTTTTTTTTTCTATTTTTATTTAAAGAAGTCCCCATTGACTGTAAGTTGTTGTAATGATCATTCGACTGATTCACACGGTCGTCTTTAGAAAATACTTGCTGAGTAAAAAACAAAAACGTTTTGCTTACTCGAATGGCGTTTTAGGCGTCGTTTAATCGGTGGCAAAACCATTTTATCTTTAAAAAACAACAAAATAATATTAGTGGTACTTACCGAGTGGTACTTACTAAAATAAATAGACTGCCGGAAAGTAATAATATTAAGCTTGTGAATAAATGAATACTGATAGAATAATAATAAAAATATACATACTTTGAATATATACTATGGCGACATCTGTCGTACGATAATAACAATGATATAAATACTAGTTTCATCGCAGGTCGGTCTGGGCATAGCAATGGCGCGATTCGCCGAGCGGTATGAATACCTGGGCATAGTTGGTTTCCAAAGTCCGCGGTTCGCATCCCGCTTCTGCCGTTATTTTTGTGCTTGGATTGACGCGTTGAAAAAAGAATTTTATGTTTAGTATATGTATATTTAAGTAAAAATAATATTAATTATATTATTAAGACAACTATTTGGGTATATCTGGTGGGTATAGCTCAATGGTGAAAGCGTTCGCTTTGCAAGCCAAAGGTTGTGGGTTCGATCCCCGACGGATATTAAGAACATAAAGATTTTTAATCGATTTCTGAGCTCTAAAATACCCCCCCGGTTGGTGTGAATTTGATCTCTCATCCGTTAAATGCCAGTCATAGCCTATTAACTAAAATTGGTGGTAGACGAAAGTCGTCCCGTAAAGACCACCCATTCATAGTGAATTCCTGTAGTAATAAGGATGATGCGTGTATCTCGGGCTGTAGTCTATGACGTTGGCGGATCAACACTCCACTTGCAGCGTTTAGCCATATGCACCATGGAAAGCGTCATAGAATTTCACAGATGAGACTTCAGAATTACTATCAGCATCTGTCGGTATTCTCCTGTATGTGCTTACATAAAAAAAATTAAAGTTAAAATATATTTCACCCTATAAGTACAACTTCATTTCCAATCATCTATTTTATTTCACTTATCTGTCAATCGGTATTCTCCTGTATGTGTTTACATAAAAAAAAAATTAGACCTTTTTTCTCCATAGATTACGTTGAGTAATTGCTTATCGCGGTAAAGAAGATCGCTCTTTCACACTTACGGAAGACTTTGGCAATCCATGTTTTGTAGTATTTGTTTGTGTGATTAATAGTTGTTTAAAGACATGCGAACTTAAAACAAGACCAACATTATTATATATTGAATATTTAGTTTCTTAAAATTCTGTTATAAGGAAAAATATATTTCACCACTACTAAAATATTATATTGAGCAGTAAATACACATAGAGCAGGAGTATAAAATCAATGTTCCTCTGTACAAATAATCCTACTATTTACTTATTACTCGTTGAATATAGGCACGGGACTTTGGCGGTGGTTTGTTTGTTTATGCAGATAAATTTCCATTTCTTGTTAGCGTAATCGATGCGGACGTTTCCCAAATCAGATGCCTGCCGCAGTCTATAACGCCCGCCATATCTTGCCAGTAAATCCGCATTAACTCGTCCAATCCTCCCGATAGCCGGTCATTATGTAGCCCGCTACCAGGGGGGCTGAGGGCGACCGAGGTGTGGCTCCGTGCGAAAGACCTCCTCGGATATTCTTACGTCCTGATATATTCAAGATTCTCACACTGAATGTGGGGAAAATCCTTTTTTTTGTAACTCGTAACCTCTCGATAGAAGCATTAAATTTAGACTGGTACTAGGAAAGCAGAAATAGACTAAGGAGAAATTATTTTGAAATCGGTTTCTGCGTAACAAGCGTGAAATACCTTCTCGGACTTTATATCGTCCTGATAGGAGTACTTTGAAATTTCTTACGCAATTTTAGATTCACTTTTCGAGATACCTGTAATTTAACACATAGCTTCTAACTGAATTGAAATACCTAAAAATCAGAATATTATTACAATTAATTAACGTCTCTACATATTGCTTCTAAAATGTAGATTAGTATCAAGTAACCAGAAAAGTACTACGTTAAATCATAGCGATGGGTTTCTAATTTTTATTCACAGTGTTTTATTTATTACAAGACTTTTATAATTAACGGTTTGTTCATTATTCACTTGATTTCTCGGACACTTAAGACATATCTTATCACCTACATAACCGCAAAAATGCTGATTTTTTTACCAAAACTTCAAGTCAATACGACAACTTATTACAACATATTAATATAATACTGCATTCTAGCACATCTCTAGTCTAATATTTTCTTACTTAATTTGAGTCCATGCAGCAACTCTTCGCTACAGAGTACTTTAAAATACTTTGTCCACATATTTATGCCTTGTAATTTTTCTCTCACTTGCTTGCTTCCTTATCCCTGATTTATTACTTAACGGCTCAAAACATTACTAAGTAATTAAATATACATATACTATACATAAAAATCATTAAACGAGTCAATTCATTCAGAAAAAATATCGGCGGGAGCGGGATGCGAACCGCGGACCTTTGGAACCAACCATTTTTGCCCAGGTAATTATACCGCTCGGCCACCGGCCGATTTCTTCCACCTGAGATGACTCGTCTCTGATCTTCTATATAAGTTATCATCGTATGATAGATGTCGCTATAGTATATATTCAAATATATTTAGCTTGTGAATAAATGCATTCTGATTGAATAATAAAAAAATAAAAATATACATACTTTGTTAAACATTACTAAGTAATTATTTGTATGATAAATGGTGAGTTTCGTGTTCCTCTTAATTAAAACATCACAATGCAGGCAGCATGTATTTCAAGTATAAAAGCGATATTCATAAATAATCCCGTAACCGCACTCAATACACCTTGTTCACCTCACCGCAACATTGCATCCTCGCATAGCGCTACACCTGCTGTAGACCAAAAATCCAGTCTAGAAATGCCCCAATATCCACCCCGCGGTGTGTATTTCATATTAAAAACATTTGCGGCGTACCTAGCAATTTGAGGGCCGTAAAAACGATCATTATACAGCCGGGCTGTAATTTCGGCCGGTAGTTCAGGCCAGACGGACACGGAACAAACCGGAAAACGCGACCGCCTTCACCCCACTTTCGGACTCGCCCTATATAATAATAAGCTGAGTTATTGCATTATTTGGACTGGCTTGTACTGCCGCGATGAAAATTCTTCTTACCGGATTATTTTTAGGCTTAGTTTGTTATGACGCAACGCCATGGAAGGTATTAAAGTAGAATTTAATATTTAAATTTAATATAATCTAAGAATATTCGACTGAAACTTTGAAATTACTTTACCATTCTAACGTCTGAAAAAATATTTTTCGTTTATGTTTCAAATTTATTACTTTTTATGCAAACATCTGAAGGAAATTTTTTAGTCTTGACTATGCCTTTATAACGCTTAACTGTGGATTCTAAGTCACTTACCATGTTATATATGGTTAGGCGCTGCATGCGGAGTGTTGATCCGCCAACGTCATAGACTACAACCCGACATTCACGCATCATCCTTATTATTAAAAGAATTTACTATGAATGGGTGGTCTTCTTGGGACGCATTTCGTCTACCACCAATTTTAATTAATAGGCTATTACTGGCATTTTACGGGTGAGGAATCAAATTCACACCAACCCGGGGTATTTTAGAGCTCAGAAATCGATTAAAAATCTTTATGTTTTGAATATCCGTCGGCTATCGAACCCACGATCTTTGACTTGCCAAGCAAACGCTTTGACCATTGAGTTATATCCGCCGGTAATTGTATTAATACGGAAACCTATACCTTTAATGGAAAAAATATATATATATGTTATAAAAAACTATTTTTTGTGATTGACATACAAACATACAATATATAGGTATTCACACAGGTATATACACAAAGTAATGAAACAATTGTAAAATATTTAAATTTTGATATTCACTTTTATTTCGAATTGTCTCGAGAGAATTACCAACTTGAAATTTGCATTTGCATAATTAATTCTCAAACCTGGCGTAAAAGTACAAAACTTTCACGGCGGATATGAAAATCATTTCCTGAAAAAATATATGAAAAAGTTTATTGGAAAGCTCCCGAATCGGAAACTTTCAATAATAACGGCCCGAAATAGATTTCCGTCCGCGTTACCTACTATTAAAATATTTATTTTTATACGAAAACTTTTCATATCGTAAAATCTCTACGCAAAGAAATACGCCACCTGAATCGAATGGTCTAGTTGAAAGTTTCTAGCAATTTTACCCGGATATATATTTACACTACCAGTGTTCCGAAAGTAGAATAAAAACACTGACCTAAAGCTGATATAAGTAATATTTAAAACTATATTGTTAATATAAATATTTATTCGCATTTCATTTATGACTCCTTCATTTAAGCCTATAGATTTTCCCCGTCTCAATAAGAATTAAAATATCAATGTATTAAGTAGATCCATGGGATGCATATTCGACTTGAAATGTAGCATGAACTTTTGTAGTCAACACAACCTAATAGTAGCTATTTGTGCGGCTATATGCCCCTACTAGGAGCGGGTATAAAAGATAATAATCATACTAGTATATTGAGCCAACAATATCATTATCATATTAGTTTATCATAAAGTTAAATTTCTATGTCAAAGACTTCAAGATATCTACTTTTTTTCATTATTTCATGTAAATATATATATTTTTCTAATTTCCAAAACGAAGCAATTAATAAAGCATTAATATGTACATGTCGAAAATTATCAGTTAAAATATTTAACATCCTTTTATCTAATTTTCCATAAAAATTACACGAATAAACTTTTTTCTCTCTCTGTCTATTTTACTGCAGGGAAAATAGCGCTAGTGCACTTTATTGGTGAACAAATTAGTGGTTTGTAATGTTGCGATGTTTCGGAATGTTCAAGACGAATTTCACACCACAAATCTGTTTTCAGGCGAATCGTGCGCGAAATATATTAAAATAGCTGAACAGAAGTGTCATGATGATCGTGTCGGAAGGGCCCTCTAATAAGCGTCCAAAATCACCGGTCACGTAAGCTCACCTCGGGGAAACAGAAACTTTTCAAAGAGCTCGAGAAACTCGACCGGCGAAGGTTACGAGCGGCCGTAATTAAAAACCCATCAAATTTGACTTTGCCACCATTAATCACGGCTCTAGCAGTGGGCCTACCTCCCTCTCAGTCATAGACCGCCGATTTTAGCAATATCCAGTTTCGCGCATACCTGTTACTTACTCATTATGTGCTACGGTAGCCGTGGACTCGTTAACATCTCTAGGGTCTCTAGTAATTGGCGCTGCGGTTTTTCAAATTCAAGAACACGCGAACTGAAATCTTGTCAGACGGCTGGGGGCGAGACGAATTAACGCAGACTTAGGACGAAAACATAAGCTTATTCAGTTTAATTAAATTTAGATATATATTTGTCAATGCATTTAAAAAATAATTATTTTCTATAATCATCATTTAAATGGATTCTTCACATAAATGCTGTTATAAAGTTGAGCTGTCACGATTTTCTCTTATACTCATGACTGCAATGTTTTTCGGAACTCCAACGAATACATCTTGCATTTAGTTTCCGACGGCCTTTCAAAACGGCGTGTATTATGTAGTTCTGAAGAAAAACTTCAAATGGCTTATGCTTTTAGCCTGTATTTAAGTAAGGCATGCCCCACTTAAATGCTAGCTGAAAAATGTTATTATTACCTTTTTTCGGAGAATTTGTAACGAATGGTGTCTGAAGCTTTTGAGGTAGCGAAATAATACAAGTACATCACTGATAAAATATGAATATAATCTAACAATGGATTAATACATATACGAGTAAATAAAACATTGACATATTTGTCACACGATTTATCAAACGTGCATATAGTATCAGCTCGTTCATCAATTGGGTGTCTAGAATTTGAAATGAATCGCAGTCCACAATATCGTTTATGAATTATTCAGTAATTTTAAATATAACATGACAAAACGGATGATAGTTGAAATTATGCATAGAAGTGATAGTTCAACCAAAAACATTTTATCTATCTGCATAGATTACACTAGGAATGTTGATTTAATGATGTTAATATTTAATCAAAACGAAAAATCATATTTTCTATCAAATCTTATTTCTTGTTTTATAACTTCATATAAAATAAATACAAAACTATAAACAATTCAACTTCGCAACACATATTATTATAATTATGAATTAATTTTAAAAAATACAGGAATTACTGACACGAACGCAATCATGTTAATGCCGCTCTAAAAGAAGCATTAGCTTTACGTAATATTCTCGTGTAACTTATTTTCCTGTAAAACTGCTACTTATTCCATTTCCAAATATCCCACCCCACCTTTGGCTGCCGTGGAATGTAATCAACTCAGTTTTTATATCGCATTTCCTCACAATAAACTAAAGGCCTCTTCCCACCTTATCTTTAAATTATCTATACAGTCGCTCCTACTTTTTTCTCTTTCTCTTTCATACTTTTTCAAGCAGCAACGATTTCCATACTTTTGTTTCACCCAAAAAAATTCAGCGTCTTACCCTATACTTAAATACTACCTCGGCTACTGACCAACTTATCATTAGTTTAGTTGCCTCAACTTTCTTCCACTTTGAAACAAACTGATTCGCCTCCGTCTCACTTTTATGCATAAATTATTAGATGAATGTCTCACTTTTACCCCGTAGTTTGTTACGACTTTATACATAGTTTATGTACAGAGTGATTTAATAATTAATACCCACTCGCGATCTACAGACTCATCACACACTTGCTGAACGCCCATTTATCATTAATGTATGGCAACTAAAAAACAGGTTATATCTAAAAAATCCTTTCTAAACGCCACTGGTAGTCTTTGCATTTATTTTTTTATATTTTTTATTTTGTCCTATAACAAACATTTTCCATCTCTTCAACAAATATACACTCATAACACATTATTTTTCCTTGCAGCGTCAAACAGTTCTGGTTGAGCTTATTAGAGCCCCACTGGCTTAGACTGCCTTTGCTAAACAGTCAATGGCCGTTTTTATCTATGGCGTATTATTAACATTTCCTTAATAATATATCTTGCTAGAATTATTTTAGTTCTTTGCAAGCTATTTTTTTTTAATTTATTGAAAAAAAATGTTAATTTAACTATGATTTATGTGGCGACTGTTGCAAAAAAGGATAAACTATACATTTTTTTAATCAATTCAATATCTTCTAGTAGTTTTGGAAAATCAGAATGATATTAATATTTTTCGAATATTGATAATAAATATCACAGCAAGTTGTCATTCAATCATTGAAATATGGGAAGTAACCTAAAGTTTATTTTTTATTTTTTATACTTTATATATTTACGCTCATCTTTCTATCTGCACAAAAAATCCTTGTTGTTGAGTCATTTGCTTAAATCATTAGAAATACCTATTCATACGGTTTATTTGGATTTTAAATTCAATTCAATATCGAAATAGTATACGACAAACTATAGTAAAAATAGTAGAGACTATGTCATAACGGTGGCATGAAAAAATAATGAACGTAATGGAGGAAAAAACTCAAAACTAGGCGGCAAAGCTTTCAGAGAATCCATAAAATAAAAGCTCCGTTTAGTTGAGATTTCCCTCGACCGGTTCCCCATCTGTCTTAATTATTAGCAGAGGCTTCGGCGGAAAACTTTTACTATCTAAGTGACATTTCCAAACAATAATTATTTATATAGTTTTGGGACACCTGACACTTTGACGCCATAGATGAACTCTAACTTTGTTTAATTTACTTTTTTATCAATACTTTATCAATTGCGTTAACTGATAGTATTTTATGGAAAAAAAAAAATATTTAAGATGTAACGTGATTTTAGTCTTTAACAATTTAATAGTTTAAAGCATATTTTCTTGCCATATTTTAATCAATTATGATTGCTAAAGCTCTCTTTTGAAAAGTGGAAATACTTTTGGTAAATAACCTTATAATTAAATAACTTCTTTGGTTTTCACGGCCTTATTTGATATTGTGGCTTTTGGGCTTAGCCGTGTAGGGCGAATTACTAATTTCCAATGGCGGTCGAAATATTGGAAATTAGTAATTTTCCACACACGGCTAAACCCAAAAGCCACAATATCATACCTTATTATTCACTGTGCAAACGTTTTATTAAAAAAAACCTGCTGAAATATTCATCAAATCAAATTTAATTTAAGCTTGCAAGGAATTTAGTTAACGCAACGATTTTTATGTAGCCTTTTTAAAAAAATTATTGCAACAGAGAAATATTGCAAAAGCTTTTTGCACATTATCGAAAAGTAAAACAAAGTCGAATTATATTACTTTTGTAATTCCTATGATTATTGCAAAAAGTTTGTTATATAGAAAAATTAAATGAATAACCTTTGTCACTATCACAATTAATAAAACAATTTATTTTTGATTAATTTAATATCGTTTTTATACAATCAATTACCGATGATAAATGTAATTACGATCGTAAATCATTTCAATTTGCTCGCCAGAAATAAACCAGTCCAGCTTGTAAATTATAATGCCTTTGACAAATCGTTCTCATTTCTAGTGTTGTCATACGCCGCACGCGATCCCCGGGTTGCTCTCTCCTGGTTGCCATATCGTATCTAAATTGAAATATAATCGGCACGCACATTCAGTATTAACGACACGACCCGTTCTATTTGTCCAGTATGGCAACTTACGAAGTTGTATTTTAAAAATATTTATGTAAGAATGCATATCGTGTAATGCTGTCTGGGTGAAGTAACCATCATGTGTGGATATAATAGAATACTTGATATTTAAAGGTATGCAAATGGTGTATTTATGTATTTAAGGCAATTAAAAACGCCTTTAAAAAAAAGTTTTTTTCTTTGAAAATAAATATGCAGAGTAGTGTTGTGGTTTCATAAACTCTTCCTAACCAGTGATGATTAACGATGTGACAATTAAAATGCATTAAGGTTATCAACTGACAATACTTGGTGAAACTGCATAATTATAGAAGAATATTCTTCCAGGTATCAAGCTGGAAAAACCTATACACCATAGACTAACCGTCGTCTACGCTGAAGATCAAAGAAATAATTACAAGGATTTTTTAAAATTGAACACAAAATGTAATATTATATAATGGCTGAATACATTAAGATAACATATACCCCTTTATTTTATAATGTCTTTTTTCAATGGTTTTACCCGCACACATATACAATCTGTAAACATGTGTGTACTAACGTAGAAACTAATACTTATACATAACTATATAAGCCACTGCCAGTTTTTAATTAAATCATTATTGAAGATGGTCTCCAGGGAGGCCGAAACACATTTATTTGTTTAAAATTAATGTGAATCAAAACTAAATAATTTTTAATTTTTTTATTAAAATAATTTAAAATTACAATTAAAAGATTTATAACTGTACAATATAAAATATTATTACTTTGTATCTCAATGCCGATGTTGATATTCAATTTTTCTAACCTTCTAGATAATATGCATAAATATGAAATGTTAGACGCTAGAGATCGTTAAATTTAAATTTCGAGATTTTTTTTCCATAATACCTTGTAATGAACACGTCACTTTGTCATTTAGAAATAAGTTAGTGTAATCTTCCTCCTTGGTTTTATTCTGCCACTAATAGAAATTGAGCTTCTGAATAAACCAAGATTCGAACCCAAGACTGTTTGCGTGACAGCGCATTATCAACAGGCCATGATTTTCTATACATAGTGTGTATGGCAAGAACAAATTTGAACACAAATTTTGTTGTAATATCTTATTCATTATTCATACGATATTGACGCTGCGTAGTATGTTTGTTGACATACGTGCGCGTGCATAAGGTATAGGTGGAGATTTAAAGGAAATCTGCAAACTATGAACACAGGTATCTAGAATACTCCTATGAAGTCACGTTTTGATACGTTTTATGCGGTTCTTAAAAACCAAATATAATACTGTTGCGAATTTGATTTATAAATTATTGCTAACGACAAAAAACAATTATTGAATATGAATAAAAAAGTTACAAACAGATGGTGAAGTGAGATATTCCTTTTCATCTATTAATTGAATCCGTTTCCCGGATGTTCAAAGTATCGCCGTAAAAAAAAACTACGAAACGCGGAAACTTGTGATGTATTCCGATAAAATAGATGAAATTCCCCAAAAAAGTGAAGCGATCCAATAAAAGGTGACATTACTCCAATTTCCACGGACCATTGTGGAAGCGCGATGCCTTGATAGCTTTTCCACAGTTTAACTGTTCAGACGGTTTTTATCTTTTTTCCTCCGACTCTATCCAACCTTTCCATACCTTCCCCGCCGCTGCCCGTTTCCAATTTATCTGAAATCACTCTTTTCTCTAACTTTTTCGGACTCTTTTCCTCGCTCCTTCTCCCTCTAGGTTTCCCAACTTTGTGAACATTCCGCCATATAAAACGATCCGGCGAAAGGTTATGTTTCCAAAGAAATTTCACTTCCACAAGAAATAGTTTAATCTTAGTTCCGTGGAAATACGACTTAATACTGCGCTGAAAGGTTCTCTCTCTCGGAATATTGACTAAAGACTTTGGCGCGTTGGCGCAACTTTGGTCCTTGTTGAAAGATTGCAAAAGAAGCCATTTGGTGCGCGTAAAACAATTGATTTAAGACGCTTACGTTTGCGTTGGACCGTTTGCGCCGTCTTGCGATTTAGACTCTTGTGGGCTCTCTTTGTTGGGTTCGATTTTTGTCGTGATTTTTGTTGAGTTGAGTACTATTTGAAACTGAATTTCAGCTTATTTTCGAAGCGCACTCTGCAAGAACTGGTAAGGGACTCCAAGAAGTTTTATGTAGAAACTCGAAACCCGGAGTTGAACGAACGACACTTCGCTTACAAACCTAAAGGGCTTAATGGTTTTAAGGATGAACACATATACATATCATCCAAAAACCTTGAAGGTTATTTTTTAAAGAGTTACTGTTACTACAACATGTTTTAAATTTTTTTACGTTAATTCCAAAGTTACAACCTTTTTTTGAAATTTATTGTACGAGTATATAACCAATAGAAGGTACCAGAAAGTATTTAATGTTGACTTATTAAAAAATATTGAATATCAAAGAATAATGTGTATTCAGTATTATTACACATATAAAATAATTCGTTCTTATAAAAAAATTAATTCTGCAAGAATCATTGTTTATGAATTTAATTTCAAGAATGTTAATAAAAATACGCATTTTCTTCTGACATTAAAATAATGTTCGTAAAACGATTCAGTCTTACAGATATTTCACTTCAGAAGTAAAATCTCTTTAATTAGAAACTTGCCAAATTTGGCCAGAAATTTCTTCGAGTTTTCGTCAAAATTTTCAGGCCAAAATTATTAGCAGAATCCACTCGGAGTCTGCCTAAAAACTGCACTCGAAAATTTACACCCCGTGGCTCCTTCAAAGAGGAAACGAAAAGTTCTTCAGCAAAGCTTTTCGTAACTTGCTATCCCGACTTCGGTGCAGTAAAAAGAAATGCTTAATTAACTGCCGAGCCAACTTTCAAATTAATTTCAGTAACTGAAAAAATAACTCTGGCTCGAGCAAAATTTATTATTTATTATTACTTCGGTCTGAAGCACTAATTTTATTTCCTAATGAAATTGACCTGTCATTTTTTTTCACATTTTTTTTATTTTTTCATTAAATATGTACCAGTTTATTTAATACTTGAATAGACTCATTCATTTGAAATATTTATAATTAAATTTATTGCTTCACATTTCTTGTAAAGTCAAATGAAAAAACCTTTTACAATTTTTTACTTCTTTATATGAGCAGGCTAAGGATGATTTTCTTATTATATTATAGAAGCGCCAGTACGCCAAGTAAATGATGAATTAGTCAACATTAATTAATAAAAAAAACAATATCCAAGAGTAATGATAGATATTTAATTGTTTGTTTTAATTGTTTTTAAAATAAGTTTTTTATTCGTTTTAATTTTTTGCCGTCTGGTATGATCGTAGTACAACAGTATCTTGAAGAAATAAATGATAATGCAGCATTTACAGCTCACTTCATCTATATTTCAAGTATCATCGCTGCTACGGTATACAAGTATAACAATATTTTTTATTTGTTCTAGTTTTTAAATGCTACTGAAAGCATTAATTCTGTAAAAAAATACGTTTTTTTCACATCACCTTTTAAACGCGGCGTATTTTCGATAGATTTTTCAATTGGTTAGAAGACTAGATTTTAGATTGTTATATATTTTCTATTTAACAGTTATTTCAATTGTCACCTATAGTTTTTGGCTCCAATCAACACTTACATTGAACTTTAACAATAATGAAGTACTGCAGTAATGTATGGTGTAATGAAAACTCAAGTCAAGGTCATGATGTCCGTTGACGTTATCTGTTATCTGCGAGCTAAAAAATACGGCGTAATTTAAGAAAATTTAAGAGAAAGTGTTTTTATTCCCACGTTTTAACACGGCTTTTATTTGGTGTCGCGTATTTCACATCTTAATAAGATAAACACCGAGTTTACACGGAGTAATCTCGAAAAGAGTGCGCGCGGTACGAAAGTTTCCCCTCACGCGTTGAGAATACGTGAAAGATAAAGTTAAATCCCAGAGCTCGCCTCAAGTGAGGATAATTTTCCGCGAGTACTGCTGATAATAATTTTTGTCGACGGTCTGTCGCATAAACTCTGCCCGAGTCTCGCGGCGGAGGTGGAACTTAGACAGGTCGAAACTTTCGGGGTCGACCTCATCTCCATTCGGCGACATCAGACTCCCGTCTGTTTCTTATTATGAGAAATATAGTAAGATATTTTCACAGACGTATTTTTAAAATTTACCCGTTTTATTGAACCTTTTTTGCATTATTCATTCCCTATCTAGAGCTATATATTCCCAATCCTACGGTCATCACAAAAAGTGTTCACAGAGTTGCCAGATATGCCGTATTTCAGGACATATCTGCACCCGGACGTCCATCTGGGAACATTACGTATATATGATTCCCGGTGACATTAAGAACATGCATTACATTCAGTCAGAATTTTTAAGGTGATTGTTATAAATATTTTGTAGCATTGGGGAAAAACCGTGTAATACAAATTGTTCAAAACGTCATTAGAACATCATTATTTTATATTTGTAAACATCCAAAAGTCTTTAAAGTATTAATAGTCAAGTTATAATCGAATTCTCTGTCTTAGCTCATATTTATCGATGACAGTATCTTTACACGGGTCGCTGATCTCACATAATATAATAATATCAGATCATGAGGAATGAACATTCTTCTACCAATTCTCACAGTCTGGTAGTACGACGCGAGGAGCTGATCATCACAATATTCTACAAATCTTTGTAAATTGAGAGGATCGAAGTCCAAAACAATATCTACCGAAAAATTTGCGGTATATGAAAATTATTTTATTATTATTAATTTTATAAAATGCAGAATGCTTAATCATGTAATACGAGTACACTAATGTATAAAAAGAGATATATTATCAAATAAATCAGTATTATCTCGACTCCCGGTCTTTGGACGTTTTCTTAGTGCCCGAACCCGTGGTACTACAACGTCACCAGTTAGCTGACGCCGTCATTTAGGGACCGAGACATCGGTGCCGGAACACAAATTAAGATTTTTTTTATGAAATGAGTTCTTATATTATAATAAATACATATTCATTATTTGTATTTCAATGTTTCATTGTTACCTTTATTCTTAAAAATATGAATAACCTTTATTTTTATTTTATTAATTTATTTAATTATTTTAAATTTTCATTTGAATTTTAATTTGTAATTTAAAGGTTAATTTTATGATTTAACACTGGTATACCTATCTTAAATTAAGCGTTTTTTAAGAATAAATAATACATCTTAAATTTCTGAATATAAAAAACGTCACAATATCCTTGAAAGGTTAATCAAAATCGTACCATTTGTGCACGAAGTAAATACTAGATCAAATAAAGGAAACGTCAACATTAAACCTCTATCTAGTAAGCTTCCTCAGCATGTTGGAAGGACTAGGAAACCCTGCATCATTAACTTGACGACAATTGAGAAGTAAAACCGCCCTCTGTGAGGTAATTGCTCGTTTAACTGTCATGGTCAGCTCCTAAGCAATCAACTTCCCAACCACTGGAAAGTCACCCGTTTTGCGCGGCATTAAGTAGATGAAAATATTTTCAAGATTAAAAAAAAATTAACCAATTTTTGTATCTAATTTAAAATAAAGATTTATTATTTGATCATGTTAAGTTAACACGACTTAGTTTTAATATTTTGCAATACGATTCATCAATTATAATATTTTATAAACGGAGATATGTGTGTTTCATAAATCACTAAATGGATTACTTAAAATTTGTACTTACATTAAAAGATTACAAACTGTTTTTTTTTTTATCAAAATAAAGAATTGTTAATATCAATGTTACTAAAATTGTTAATTGAACTATTAGGTTGGTACAAAAGTTTTGACCGTTTTTACATATACAATTAAACATATTTTTTTTAGATTTGAATTATTTATTTAACCAATTATGTCATTTCCGTCAGTTCTTATAACCTTTTCCTATCTTTTTATAAACTTATAAATACCATTATTGTAAAATTCCATGAATTTTGACGTGAAAAATGTAGTAAGTGATGTTTTTACCTGCAATATTGTATCAAAAATTTTATCATTATTTTTTGTTTACAGTGATCGGAATAAAAGAAAATCGGAAGGAGTAAGATCTTCACAAACGGTAGATGCTTGATAACATCCCAATTCAACTCATTTAGCTTGTGTTGGGTCATCATCACGAAAACGCGCAACCACATATGGCATGATGACCCAAAACAAGCTAAATGAGTTTAATTGGGATGTTATCAAGCATCTACCGTATTGTCAAGATCTTACACCTTCCGATTTTTTTTTATTCCGATCACTGCAAACAAAAAATAATGATAAAATTTTTGATACAATATTGCAGGTTAAAACATTCCGTACCACATTTTCCGCATCAAAATTCACGGAATTTAACACTAATGGTATTTATAAGTTGATATAAAGTTGGGAGAAGGTTATAAGAACTGACGTATTTCTCAGGAATAAGACGAGAATAAGACAAGAATATTCATTGGATACTACCATGAACAAAATATTGCTCAAGGAATTTGATAAAAAATAATAGCTGATGTATAGTTTGATATTAGTTTTATTTAAAATAATTATATGCATAAATAATAATGCAAATTTAAAAAGCGTAATGATAGACTGAATAATTTTTTATTGATAAATGTAAAAAACAAATAGTAAATACAGTTGAAGATTAATTGTATGACCAGGAAAAGAAATAACTACTCTCAATTGTTGTCTAATTCATATATCTCGTATATTTCATATCAAGTCTTGTATTTTTCTCATTACTTAATATATTTCTTTGTTATTTGATCCAATTTTTTTCAGGTACTGTAATATCATGAAAGACATATAATAACCTTTTGTTGTTATTATATTTTGTATGTGATACGAGGAAAAAGTTGATTACATTTTATCAAAATTCGATAAAATAAAAATACTGCCGTGTATGTTTACGTATTTTAGGTCGCAGGAAAAACAAATAAACAGGAATTTGCTTCTGAAATTTTCATAAAAAATTGCCCCATTTCACGATTGAAATTATTTTCAATACACATTTTTCCAAACTCATTCAGATTGTTTAACGGAACGTGCTTTTGAATCGCAATAGCTTTTTGCTTAATTTTATACAGTTTTATACATCGCTGTTTTGGAAAAATATTTTTTTAATGCATTTCAATTACTAACAGTTTGTAAAATTATTTATGAAACTTATTTCGATTTTATCGATCGAGAATTCTCCGTGGAATTCCATAATATCAGGTATAAATTCTAAGCATTATTTTATATATATATCTGATATTTATGAAACCAATTTTTTCCATATATTTTTCAGGCATTAACTATATAGTATACATACTAGTAAATAAAACTTTGTTTTTATTTTAATTATTAAACCTATTTAGTTATTTTTAACGTAATACAAAGTTGTTTGTTCTATAAATATTTTCATTATATTTAATAAATTTTATAATACACAGTGAATACGTAATATTTTTTCTTATTTTTCTACAAAATCCTCTGCCAATATGGTCACCACATAAGCAACACCTAGGACATCGGCCGACTAGTTTTTTTTTATATCAAGACTAAACACATTTTCAAAAAAATATGCTGAATTTATTATGTACTTACGGTCTTCGAAGATTACAAGAGACCCTGGATTTTATTAGAATTAATTAAGAAAATGATAAATTGATTTAACTAGTTCATGTTAAAACCCTTCTTGAAAGGGCACATAGTCATAAATATCTGAATACATATTTAAGGTAAAGTATTAAAAATTAGTATGGTAAGGACTACGTATTTTAAGGAAGCCAAGTGATTTACCTGATGGTTTAATTGCTTATTTTATTGCCATGCTTGAGTTGTACGTAGATCCATCTGATCATAATTATTTAAATTAATAACAGCTTCTGTTTTAATAACATTGGTTTTGAATGACATGTTTACATAAACATAAATTATGCAGACACAGACTACATTTTAATACAATAACTCAAATACTAATGACATTCCAAAACACAGCAGCCTCCTCGATCCATCCTCAGCACCAGTGAGATGAAGATGAGGGGAGACTACCAGCTCGCTAAAACTTGGGAAAATCCACTTAACAGACGAGGTGAAGCAAAGCTTTACTCATCCGCTAGGTACTCCTTGTCGACGAAGAAATTCGGCGGAAATGGGAAGCGGGTAGTGGGGAGGGGCAACTCAGATGACGACACGTGTTTTTGACAGCTGCCTTGACGTTTAGTGGCGCGACTTCAGGATTGTTTCAGGACGGGGTGGACGCTGTGAGGGGGTGGTTTTGTGTGAGGGTATGTTTGGATGCCTATCTGATCCTTTGTGTTTAGGCTTCTGTAACCCGCAAGCCACTCTCTCTTACTATACTCTCGTGTAACCGCGATCTGTTTCTGAAATGTCAACGAAGATGTTGCTCTTTGCAGAATTGAAGAGAATTTTACTTAAACGTCAAAATTTTTGCTTCCCTTTTTTTTAGTTTTACTATACTAAATAGTCATATTATATTAAATTGTTTTGTAACAATAAATGGTTTTGATCTTATATTTAGATATATTGATAAATTTAACATAATCAATATGTATAACCGAAACAATTTAACAATGAATATGCACAACTAATCTATCCAGCTTATCAAAGAATCAATAAACAGAAGATACTTCAGTATTTAAACAAGGTGTTTGCTAAAAGTCTCATTATTGAGGTAACTTAGTTATGTAGCTATACTTTTATTGAAAGATATAAAGTTAATCATACCAAAACATACGTGGTGAATTATATATAAAAATGCAAACAATGATATTAAAAGTGATATAGTTCAAATTAGTTTTCGCTTAAAATTGTATTCTTTATTTGAAGACATTTTCTTCGTAAATATAAGAAAAATACTTTAACTATACCAGAAAAAATATGATTAAACTCACATTTTTCACGAAAGAAAAAAATTCATGAATCCCTTCACTGTGAGTATTACCTCTTTAAATAAACATTTTCGAGTGGCTTTGTATCACATCGGAGGAAGTTTAATATGAAAAGAATATATTCAGCCCGCGGACATGGGTTTGACTTTTCAGAAGTTTTCAGGCCCTCTTTCCTACGGTCGAGCTTTCCTGTTGCTCGCTTTTACTATATCTCAAACTTGTTTTTTCTTTTACCATCATAAAGAGCTTGTCGTGTTTTACACATGTCCTTTCCTTCCTGCGGCGACAGCCCCGCAAAAACAATTGAAACGAAAGCCTTTTTGTTTTGTTTTCACATTTAAATAAAATTAATGACGCTGTTTGTGTCCCACACGTCAAGTACAGTTTACGAATAATCATGAAAATGAATATTTATAGAGTCAGCGCTTTAAATGAAAAACTATTTAAATCACTTTAAATCGTCCTTTTTATAATACCGTAACGTAAACATGTATAATCAAAGTAATGTTACTATGTAGTATAAATCTTTTTCTTCTACGAGGCCTCAATACTGATCGTAATACGAGTACCTTTACCTTTTTCTTATCTTCCTTATATATATATATATAAAAATGAATGTCTGTCTGTCTGTCTGTCCTTTATGCATTCCTATACCATTAATCCGACTGCGATAAAACTTTGTCGAATTGATTTTCGATATTGCAGCGGGAAGAAGATAGGATACTCAAAATTTGATTTGATTACAAAAGTTCATTAAATATTTACGTATTGTATGTTTTCATACAAGACTATTGTGTCACAGAACGGCCATTTTAAACATTGTATCCGTAGCAACGTTGAAACAAAATGACAAAAATGACAAAAATCTGGTCCTGTAGGTATTTTTATTGTAGTTATCGACGTAAACTTTTTTTAAGTGGTTGTCACGCATTTCACGAATTGTTTTATATAAATTACGGCGTTCGACATTGAGTTGTATTACGTGGTAATGGTTCTGTCACCTTTTAATTGATTTTTCGATATTGCAAGTTATCCATTAAGTTCATTCCATATAACGTATGTTAAAAAATTAAAAACATTTTTGTTTTACACTAATTATACCCGGCATGCGTTGAATGCCATAAAAAAAACGTGAGCTTTAAAACATGTTTTACGTAAATATTCAATTAATTTTTGTAATTAAATCTTAATTTTTAAGTATCCTTCTTTTCCTTTTAATATCAGCAATGTAATTGGTCAAGTTTATCCTAATCGGGTTAATGGTAACTGAATGCATAAAAGACACACAGACAGAAAGACAGATATTGATTTTATATACATAGATAATAACTCATTTCTTAATTGACGAAGACAGCGAAATATAAAATACATGTCTTCATCTTAATTATTATTTACTTCATATATGTGCTCATAATTATGAAAGTGGTGTATTTCAAGAATTTGAAAAAATCAGTTATTCATTTATTTCAGTTATCATTGTTGGGAATTGCTATAATCTTCATCCAACACAAATTAAAATTAATTAATACATAATTTTATGCAACCTTAAGTGGTAACTTATATTGGTTTTCAACCAACATCTAAACTTAAACGTTCAAATATTTAAGAAGGAATGAAACATGACTTACACCATTTACGTAATCATGGGGACATAAATATAATTCAATAATAAAAATAAAAATAAAAAATTTAAAAAAATAATTGTTTTTATTTAAACTTCTGAAAGATTTCACAAAACAGTGATTAAAATTGACAATGAAGCAGTGTTAACTCAAGAAAGCTTTTGTAATGTGTTGAAGAGATATTGGAAGGGAAAGGTAGACGTTGTTGAGATAACAAACTTCACTTTGTTTAAATTTAATAAAATATAGTATCCATCTTAATTACCAAGTGACTTCCACTAAATAACTAGTTTAATCAATTTGCCAACACTTTGCAGCAAACCCACTTATTACTTATTGTATGAAGCCTGATAGCTGTAAAAGTAATTAAAAATTACTAAGTAACTTTTAATTGTTAATCTCAGTTTATGCTTTCGAATAAATTTGCCAAGTTTTGTTTTTAACCCCCAAAAATTTACCGCAGAGTTTTGATAAATTTGACATTCATTTGAACTTTGCCAACACAATTTCATGCGAAAAGTCTTAACTTATTTTATAATTAAATATTTTAATATCTCTTGAAATTAAATTACATTATCCTTTAAAATTAAGTGTTTAGTAATACAATAATAATGTTACTTTACCTATCCTTCTTCACTTACGAACGAAAACGAAATACATTTTTTATCTGAACGTAAGCTCGAATAACATATTTCAGGAAAGACTCAAGTAAAATAACGACAACCCAAAAGTAAAATTTACTTGTAATAACATTTCTACTTATTTTTTTATTCGATGAAAATAATACATATTAAAAATTATGTTAACCTAGATCAAATATTATCGTTTTTAACAAAAATAATCTCACTTAAAATAATATTGTCAATTCCATTTACCTGGACTGGACTTTACCCGCCTCACACCCGAATCACACCGGAGGACAGTTAAGTCTCCTTGATGACGCGGTCATTCAGATTATAATCAGTTAGCAACTGATAAGTCCAGTAGGAGTCCCCTCTGAACAATTGTGGTCACTGCACAGAAGTGCTAAAAGAAAGAACCCCTCTGAACAATTGTGGCCACTGCACAAAAGTGCTAAAAGAAAGAAACCGTGAGAGATTAGAATCGCATTCATGGGTTGTAAAGAGATGGAGATAGAAGATAGATTCTCTCACCGAAAGTATGAGCAAAGATTGTAAATGCGTGTTTTTTTCCATCTAATTCCATTTACCTATGTCATGAAATCCAATTTCCATGGAAAAGCATATAATTTGACGCATGGGATACATTCGCGAAATAGGAGTTTAACAAATTGTGACTCATTTCATTATTCACATTGTTAATTTATAATATTTGAAAAAGTTATGTCTTCGAAAGCAATTGACTGAATATATTGGTGGAAATTTATGGGCAGGTAAATTATTTAGCTGTGAATCGGTCTGTTGATGAAACTTCTGCGTGTCAGTCTGTGACCCGTACATCAAGATATAAGTCCCGCGTCTATTAACTCCATGCGTAGTATCTGGGACTCACAACTTTAATCGTTTGAAACGAATTGTCGCTTATAAATTTGATATATAACCTCCATCCTTCTATATTACTGCTAATTCTAAAACCTCACCTAAAGCTAATGCATTCAAATTTAATGCAGGCTTTGAGAACAGAAACCTGTGTAGAACACTGGGCGTACGATGGTTTGATTGTATGTCGAAGAACGGACACGGCAACCTTCCATCTCACAGTCGCTCAAGGGACGAAGGTAGTTCTACTGGAACATGTTCTTCGAATACTGCAAAGGCTGTTTAAAAAAGATTCATGTAGACTCTAAATTTTTATATAGTTCTCAATGACTTATTTTCTTTACATTGTAGAATATAAATGGAGTGACATTCAAAGATGATGGCGGCGGACAACTTGCATTTTATGAAGATCACTTACACTACACTTACAAATTATGCCTCTTAGCTTACAAGGCACTCAACGGAACTGCACCGCGCTATTTGACAGAACTTATCAAGCCTTCAGAAATAAGCGCGCGCGGAGAGACACTCAGATCGGCTAGAGAAAATAGAAGCACCCTTCAGCTGATAGGGAGGTAGTCCTAGCACGGTCTTTGGCAATCGGGCTTTCATCTACGCTGCACCAATGGCCTGGAACTCACTACCGGAAAGCATAAGAGAGCGTAAAGCGGAGGCATCTTTCAGAAGCAGACTCAAGACCCACCTTTTTACTCAGAGAGGCAAAGAAGCGCTTTTGGAATGATCATTTGGTCATAAAAGAGCGCTATACAAATAGTAATATAATAACTAGCTGTTGATGAAATATGGAATTATATACATGTTTAAAGAATGGAAAATGGAAGAAAAAAAATAACCAACCGTAGTCTTAGAGCATACCTACGATTCTACGGAATGAAACTTGAGTTGCCATGGAGATATAAATCAATAACGCTCATAAAAAAATATATATGATCTGAATAAACCAAATCAAAACTAAATAAATCATTTATCCTGAAGAAGACTCTTGCAATGGCGGTCGAAATATTGGTTGAAGAAAGTTCGCCACAAACAGCTAAACCCAAAAGCCACAATATCAAATCTGGCCGTGAAAACCTATGAAGTTATTTATCATCCCAAGATTTTTATGACATTATAATTTTTCGCCGTCGCCATTTTATAAATTCGGTCGGCCATTTTGGATGCTGCCCTCGCGCCGGGCGGGTTAGTCTCGCAGCCTATTATTAGTCAGAAAGTCGCCAAGATGGCGACTGAGAGCCCTTCTCGCCCGGCTCTAATGGGCCCTATTGTTTTAATTGCATGGGCCCCTCCCTTTCGCCTCCAGTCATGCAAGCAACGCGCATATACGCTCCGTGATGCATATATCATTAAACTCAGGGGCGCATCGGGGTGGAGATCAACCCATCCGTGGCAGCGTTTCGTCAAATTTTTCTTCCATATCATCTGGCTGTTCGACCATATATCTTAGACATATATTTTAATTCCTTCAGTAACAATCATTTATGAAAAATAATAGAATAATGTACCTATTTTTTAACGAAAACGAGTTCATATAAAATTATATTAACACATATAAAACAAAATTTAACTCATCTGAGTAGTTTATATAATAATATCTTAGAAATTGATCCTGTTAACAAAATATATGATAAGGGGATAAAATTGACCTGAAAAACGTTGAGACAAGTCATTGTAATTTAACTAATTAAGGTGGATAAAATTCTAACGGATACCTTCTAAAATAAATTATAAAATAAATTGTTTATGCGTTAATATCCTTTTTTTTATAATCGATTGTATATTTGTAAAAAAATAAAATAAGAACAAATATATAACCAAGCAGCATCAAACAAAAAACTCACTATTTCAAAAGAAAAGTTTACTATTTTGACAGATAAGTGCATTCTGATATATTTAGTGATAAATAAATAATATTTAGTATAAAAGTTTTGAAATAAAATTGCGCAATTCGTCAAATATTTTTCAATTAAATATTCCATCCATCGAATCTAATACAAAAAAAAACAAAAACTGAAAAAATATTTTTGTACGGAGTTATTGTTGGGGATTTCTTCGGGCGGTAAAGAATCTCGATACGCTCCCTGATTATATGCATCCTGCATATATGCGTGCTTGAAAGCTCCTTGTGTTTGAAAGCTCATGTGTCGTGTGATCCGCGTGTGTGCGAAGACACGCTTGTGTGCAATTTCTGATTGCGTTGAAAAAATAAGTGAATAGACTTAGACATAAAGAAGCGTTTGGGGACTGTCCCTTTATGTATTTAGTACATTATGTTCCTACATACTACTACTCCATGTTCGACAGCCATTGTACATACATTTTATATGCAGAAGGATAGTCATCTTTTTGAGTACCTAACATATCTGAATATAAATGAAAGGGTGGGATTAAATGACACATGAAATTTTTAGCACGTACTTGAGGTGAAAGTAAAAATTCCTAAATGTAATTTATCTTTTTACTTTAAATTACTTTCATCGTAATTATCAATTGTCCAATGAACTTAATTATTCTTGATAAACTGTTTTAATATTTGTACAATTTTTGTCGATTTTTTATAATAAATGCGTAAGTTATTTTACGTTTTCATAAGGATCAGGTACAACTTTATTACATAAAAACTGCATTGTGGTTTCGTGCAATCTGAGTAATACTGATTGAGAAGTTGTATGCATTGTATGCACAATGAATAAGACTAGTTTCATTTACGTAAAAGACAGTCGTCCAATTTAATTGTATTTATCATTTTAATTTTTATTCTATCGCTTTTTAAGACCATGTATATGAAATATACAATTTTCTATTAGTCTCTCGTTATGAGATGAAGATAATGGCAGTTGACATATCTTTGTGATGTTCATATGCTCCACATGGATCAATGATAATGATGATGGTGATAATGATAAATATCCTACTATTTGTATTTATAATGAGTGAAACCACTACACGAATAGTGTAAGAAGGCCCTCTGCAGGTACTCTTCTGTGTGCTTATAAATAAGTAAATATTTATAAAAATGAGCTAACGGCTTTATTTTCCATATTTTGTATTACGATTCATTACACAATGAAGGTTTTGTTACAAACTTAAGTGTATGTACCCAGTTGCTTTAACGTATTGTCGTTTCATATAACACTGAGGTGCTTAAGCGATGAACGTATATTTACATCGTGCAACATGTTAGCTGAAGCCTTAAAAGGTGTCCGTTTTGTTTTTGAATTAAAGCGTATCATAGTATGGGTCTTTAAATACATACTTAAATCTTAAATTGACCGTGTATGTGAGTTTTTAGTAATTTTTTTATTAATATAATATAAAAATATATAAATCCCAATTTTATCAATAATGATAACGTTGAACCGACCCTTAACACTTAAATCACTAAGGCCTAAAATGCATCGAGATAATGGTTTGATCTTTTTTTATTGCTGATTAACAAATAACTGAATATGCCTTGGAATCTACAGCTGCCTAGAAGCCTTCAAGAAAAATATTTGTATTGCCAGATAGATTTCTGGATAGAGAGGTGGGTTTTTTTTTTATTTTTTATGTAAACACATACAGGAAAATACCGACAGATGGTGATAGTAATTCTGAAGTCTCATCTGTGGAATTCTATGACGTTTACCATGGTGTATAAACGCTGCATGAGGAGTGTTGATCCGCCAACGTCATAGACCACAGCCCGAGATTCACGCATCATCCTTTATTATTACAGGAATTATCTATGAATGGGTGGTCTTCACGGGACGACTTTCGTCTACCACCAATTTTAATTAATAGGCTATGACTGACATTTTACGGGTGATGGATCAAATTCATACCAACCGGGGTGTTTTAGAGCTCAGAAATCGATTAAAAATCCTTTTTTTTTAATCTCCATCGTGGATCGAACCCGCAACCTTTGGCTTGCAAAGCAACCGCTATGACCATTGAGCTATGACCGCCGATTCGGACAAGCGTGAACAATGGCAGATGATAGAGCTTTGTGGCGGTAATTTGTGGTAACTTTATGCACAAATATGGGACGAATATAATGAAAATTCGTCTTTCGTATCAAATAATGAAATAAAACTTGTTTAATGAATTTTTTAATTTTTATTAGAATATTATTTTATTATTTCAATATTCTAATATACTTTTATAGATCATTGACTATATTACAATATTATTATTACTTAAATATACATATACTATACATAAAATTCTTTTTTCAACGCGTCAATCCAAGCACAAAAATATCGGCAGAAGCGGGATGCGAACCGCGGACCTTGGAAACCAACTATGCCCAGGTATTCATACCGCTCGGCGAACTGCGCCATTGCCCTGCCTAGACTGACTTGCGTTGAAACTAGTATTTATATCATTGTTATCATCGTACGATAGATGTCGCTATAGTATATATTCAAAGTATGTATATTTTTATTATTATTCTATCAGTCTTCATTTATTCACAAGCTTAATATTATTACTTTCCGGCAGTCTATTTATTTTAGTAAGTACCACTCGGGTCTCGAACCAAACTATAGACTGAATGGATGAGAAACGACTACTTATAGTTCCGACTCGGACTTTATAACCAATCATTTACCTGTGTTACTGATGGATAATTTTTACCTTCTTGATATTGTCTCAAGGAGACAGACTTGCGTTGAAACTAGTATTTATATCATTGTTATCATCATACGATAGATGTCGCTATAGTATATATTCAAAGTATGTATATTTTTATTATTATTCTATCAGTCTTCATTTATTCACAAGCTTAATATTATTACTTTCCGGCAGTCTATTTATTTTAGTAAGTACCACTCGGGTCTCGAACCAAACTATAGACTGAATGGATGAAGAAACGACTACTTATAGTTCCGACTCGGACTTTATAACCAATCATTTACCTGTGTTACTGATGGATAATTTTTACCTTCTTGATATTGTCTCAAGGAGACAGACTTGCGTTGAAACTAGTATTTATATCATTGTTATCATCGTACGATAGATGTCGCTATATTAAAAGTAGATTAGAATATTGAAATAATAAAATAATATTCTAATAAAAATTAAAAAATTCATTAATAATGTCTCCTTGAGACAATATCAAGAAGGTAAAAAATTATCCATCAGTAACACAGGTAACTGATTGGTTATAAAGTCCGAGTCAAAGTGGTACTTTAAATAGACTGCCGGAAAAGTATCAGAAAATTTAATAATAAATGTATATTACTTTGAATATGATATAATATAAATACTAGTTTCAACGCAAGTCATTCGCAGGGCAATGGCGCAGTTCGCCGAGCGGTATGATTACCTGGGCATAGTTGGTTTCCAAGGTCCGCGGTTCGCATCCCGCTTCTGCCGTTATTTTTGTGCTTGGATTGACGCGTTGAAAAAAGAATTTTATGTATAGTATATGTATATTTAAGTAATAAAACTTGTTTAATTTTATTTTGATAATATTTACTATTACTTATTTTTTAATATTGAATTTGTTCATTAATCTTTTATTTTTCTTTTTTCAGGTAAGCCGATAAGTTTCTTTATGCTAAACAAACATCACTGTAAGTTAATTTCATATTATATTGCGCATATAAGCATATTGAAAAAATATAATTTATTATTAATATGTATACATACAAATAAAAAAGGTAATTTTCGTTAACAATAGAATAAACGCGTATGGCTTATAAATACACTTAATTTTTAATAAAAAATAACATTATACAATTATCTACAGAATATTTGATGAAATCATAAAGTTATTTATGATAATCTTTATCATTTATCATTTATCGTAATAGTTCAATAGTAATGTACACAGTAACGCGATATTTATGCTCGGCCTATCGATTCAACTAAACATTGATATGGGTTCAATATAATTTAGAGACCATAAATTGTATAAACAAATAAATTGTATCTATTAAATTATTCAGTATCCAATAGCAGGTACGTTTATTGTACTATATACCCAGTATTTCTATATAATATTATATTGTGTATAATCTAACAGTATCGAATTTCAAATGTCCTTACAGGAAACCAATGGCAACCAAGCTATATCTAATAACCTTTCACCTTTATCGCAAGAGAATTTGCCAATTAATATTCGGAAGCGATCATTTAATTCTATATTCGATAATTTATATGGCTAATTCACTTTGATGTCTTTGCTAAGCAAATCGCATAATAATTGTTGTACACCTTTGCATTGGAATCGGTTCTCTCCCGACGACAAATCATACTATTAATTAAGCTTTTAATTAGTGACCTAAAATTAAATCAAATATCAGCTTTCGGTGAAGGAATAAATAAATAAATTGTCTTGAGCAATTTATTCTATCTTTACTCAAATAAACTTTTATAAATCGATATTTTTAATTATACAAGTTTCAATGATGATATCAAGGTCTCAAAAAGTAACTATTATCTTATATTATAACCAATAAAGTTGATAATAATTGTACTTTTAAATTAAACTAAAAGATTAACGTAGAGACTTCATTATTTGTAACACTTTGAACGAAATTAATTTATTTTTACTATTCTATCAATATTTTTCAGTTTTCATATGTATTTTTTTAGTTATTGTAAGATTTTTCAGTTCATAAATCTTAATATACAAACTACGTAAATTATTCTTTAAGACCTTTTTATTATTTATTTATTTTCTTACTCACAATTTAAACTAATTATATACGTTAAAATTCTTATTGCATTAAAAAAAAGCTACACGTTTTCTTCTATATTATAGGTTAGTTTCTCAGTGAAGGTTATTCCTTGAGCTGAAGAAAAGGCAAATGGAAGCACATTGCGCGGGGTAAGGAATCGGTATTTTGCTACACACAAGCCAGACCAACATATCACAGAGCTTTCACCTCAAGAGTGGCCAGAGCTTTTCTATTTTTACATACACCTTCTTCTCCGTTGCGAGCTCGTAATTCTTTCTTCACACATGACCCACCCAAAAGCTCACCCGGCGCCTTTTCTCTTACATTGGTTGATTTATAGCGAACGTTTAATGCCTCCAGGTTTTCATTCGGAAGCTTTTTTATAGTTTCTCTTTCTTCACAAACTATTTCATTACCAGTTTTATGCCCAAACGCCTTGCGTTTTTTTTTCTTTAGGCGTTCAATAAAAACGTTAGCGGATCATTAAAGTTTTGTTAACAGTCCTAAAATTTGGGCTGCTAAATGGATATTACAGTCAAGTGATTGGATTTTTCTTTTGGTTATACTTCATTAAATCATTGCGAAACTATAAAAGTATTTAATTATTAATAAAAAATCCACAACCGAAACATTAAAAGTTTTTTGCTTTTGTACTTTTTAGGTATTTTTCTTCAAATTTTTAGAATGCATAAACTTATATTAGATTACTTTTTCTTGGTCGAAATATACCAAAATTCGGATAGTTCATTTGTATGTGATTTATGTTGAACGAGTTTTTTTTATTAAAACAATATTATTTTTATATCCTTTTAACATTAAATAGCCTCTTTGATTATCTGTTGACTAATTTGTATGGCTCCAGTTTAGTATTTAGTGACACATTTTGATAATGATGACCAGTTTTCTTAAAATTTATGCCGTGTATCATGCAGTTGGTTATGCAGTTCTTTGTGATTGTAGTTTGGAGTAGATTAGTAGTAGAATAGCTTAGAATAATATACGTTTTGATAAATACTCGTAAGTGCACGAATACTCATTGTGAATTAAATATACGTGCAGACATAAATGAATTTTCAATTTTAATAATGCACATCTAAATAATTAACAAAGTGATTGCATGTAAAAAAGTAAATGCGACAGTGTAGCTTTCAGTGCTTCAGGCTTTCATAGCGTGCTTCTTCATGAAAATTCATGACTCCGCGGTATCCAAATACCCATTTCGCTATCTACTGATACACGAACGAAGCATCACACATGTTTTAAAGAATCTTGCTTTGCACACTAAATTTAAACCATCAACAAATTTATCAAACTAACATTTATAGTTTTTATTATTAACTTTATATTACATTTATGCGTTTGTAAGAAATATCTTATCACGAAAACCACAAAAATTACCTTAGCAATATTCACACCTTGGATGGTTAATGTTTTTTTCAAGTTTTTTTTATTAAAATTACATTTAGTACGATGTTTGTGCGTCTTAAAGTTATCACGTGTTACGTGCCAAAACTTACAAAAATGAACCTGGTATATACTAATAGTGTTGAATTTCAACCGGAGGGTGTAGCTCAATGGTCAAAGCGTTTGCTTTGCAGTCCAAAGGTCGTGGGTTCGATCCCCGACGGAGAATAGAAAAAAAAAGTTTTTTAATCGATTTTTGGGTTATAAAATACCCCCGGTTTGTGTGAATTTAACCCATCACCTGTAAAATGCCAGTCATAACCTATTAATCAAAATTGGTGGTAGACAAAAGTCGTCCCATGAAGACCACACATTTATAGTAAATTCATGTAATAATAAAGGATGATGCGTGAATCTCGGGCTGTAGTGTATGACGTTGGCAGATCAACACTCCACATGCAGCGCTTAACCATATGCAGCATGGTAAGCGTCATAGAATTCCACAAATAAGACTTCAGATTTACTATCACCATCTGTCGGTATTCTCCTGTATGTTTGTACATAAAAAAAATACTAGCTAGAAATAAAAATTATTGGTGCATTGCGTGTCATTGATGTTAGTTATCTATATTTTTTTAGAATGATTTTTCGATATCTAGTTTTACTTCTTCATATCTGGATCTCTTTAAACTCATCAACATAGATTGAAATGTCCCCAATCCGTTCACAAACAAAACAAATGTTTTCCGCATGCAGAGTCCTGCTTTCTTGGTTATGCGTCTTTAAAAGCATTTTGTCATACGGTTTTACTCTCCTGCACGCGCTTACTTAAATTAGGAAAATGACTTTAATACGAGAGGCAATAACGTAATATTCACTATCATTCTGATGTACTCGTTGACGACACATTTTATTAATTTTAGCGTTATGAGTTGAAATGTGAGATTTATTAAAAAGCCTTTTTGCATGTGTATGTATGTTGTCCTCCAGTATATTTTGCTCACGTTCGTTATTCAACTACCCGTCCACTGATGCAAGTGTTTCCATCCCCGCTGCATCCGCCTACATAACTCTCGCAAGGGAAATTGTAAAGAATGGGTAAATGGAGTTGACGATGGAAGGTGGTGCTCTGCAGCGGAGTGCGAGGGACTGTTCCTCCTCATACGACAACTGAAAGAGAGCCAGATAGACGTGTATAAGAGAAAAGCACTGTATCACCACCAGTTAATCAAACAATAAAATTGCATTGAATCAAAACTAAGTAAAACAAATGAATAATATACTATACGCATAAATTTTATTGTCATTACATCACAGCTCATTACAGAAAACTATATGTATCTACTATTTTTCTTATATAACTATCAACTTTTCACAAAACATCACACCGGGTTTTTTCACGAGGCAGTAGGCTTGTGGGCGGAAAAGAGACCTTACAAAGTTCCGCCTACTGGACTCTAGGCGAGAAGTCAGGGCGGAACCTTCATAGCTCTTAAACGTACCAGGAAACCTGCTGGGTCTTTATAATATCTATTTCCTACTCCGACTGGGAGCAGAGGGTCCATTATACCTGCGACGTTTATGTTTACTTTTTTGGTTATTTTTGATCGAAAATCGAGATTCGTTGAATTAACATTTTCCATATATTTAAGATTTGCCTCATATTTACGAGTATTGAAAATTATCATAGTTATTTATAAATTATGCCATTCCCTTTGATGTTAATGTATATCAAATACACATTTATTTCGACATTGTTATAAAATGGGTCATTTTGAGCACTGTTGCAATGAGTCTTTCGTCAGGCCTGTGCATTTGTTTATAAGTCTCTTTAGCCTCACCATTTCTTATTGTCAGCTCTCCTTGTGCACATTCGCCATGTCTGTCTGTCCTGCGTTCATTGCATACGTTTATAAGTATATTTTAAATTACAAGATTGAATAAGTCTTATTTAGGGAGATGCAGTGATCAACGCAATCTGTGTTTAAAAGGTCGAACTTATTATTTATTTAACATTATCATAATTAGCCGGAGCACTGAAATAGAAAAAAAAAATCTTCCGCAAAAGTTTATAATAGTTACTTTCCTTGAAAACAGATGTTTTTTGTGTATTTTTTGTAATGCGGTAAGATTATTTGTAAAATAAAATGCATTATTTAAGCAAATATGTTTGTTATACGAAATGTATGGTTTCTCTCTTTAAAAAACAAACTTTGTACGAAATAACGCGTTATTACATAAATATGATCCGTGTTTTAGGAGGACGAATAAATTTTAATCCAAAACTTAAGGCTTGAAATATCTCAAAAGGCATGTGCGAGTTACCGGCTGGAGTCGACACTTTCAGCAACATAGAAATAAGCAACCCTGAAAGATGAAGGGTTAAAAGGGAAATGAAGGATAAACTTACTAACTTAATGAACTGCGGTACTGCAATTAAGAATTTCAGCTGATGCGAGGATTTTAACCTTATATGCAGACTGATGATATATTTATGTGAAGAAAGCAAATACAATTGATACAATGAATAGGATACTCGTATCTTTAAATATCATCTCAGGTAGCGAAACGATTTATCAAAATCATCTTAATTTTAAATTAGTTTTCTAGTTTTATCTTACAGTTCATGAAGGCATACAGTTCTATTATTTTTTTAAAATTCATAAGACTGCTGATTTTAATATTATTCACAGTGTACATATTCTAGTCATAACAATTTTAATGCCACAAAATAAAAGGTTTTTTACATAGGCATCAAAGCTTTGGGTTTTTAGCTTTGAAATGCGAAAAAAATCAACATATCACGCATTGAGCTCATTTCGTATTTCATCTTTTTCCTCTGAGCTTTTAATGCGTATTTTTTTTCCACTTTTGACAAATCGTAGTCAAGTCAGAGATCGGCATGAATATACTGAAAAGTATGATGAATTTTCGCACAATATTCTATGTAAATTATTAGAATACATATTCGATATAAGTATTATTATTTATTTAATTTTTTATTTGTAAATATTAATCAATTACTTTATTAACATAATAAAACAGATAAACAACATTAAACCATTAAAATTATTAATCTTTCTCTAATTACTTTCAAATTAAATGCGAATACATTTTAATGAAATAAATAACTTTTAACCGGTCGGATCTTTAAAAACATTGCATTTCTTTACTTTAACTTGACGTTTGAAGAGAAAGTAGACTTTGTATCCATTGTCCTATCTATAATGCGATCACATAACGTTCCAATGGCCTGGATTATTCAAACAAATAATAACTATTAAAACAAATAAATGAAAACGAAAAAAAAACTACTTAAAACATACTTATGTGTACTTTTGTGAGTGATAGGCTTAAAAATATTGTCGATTTACAGCTCGTTTTTCACGCACATGTATTATATTATTTCTTACTAAATATTTAAAAAATATAATGGTGATGCGATTGTAAGAATCTTGTGATTTCTTCGAAATATTTTTAGTTAGAATACCCACTACTTCTTACTAAATTCTAGACTTCCTCCTATGATTTTTTTACCTTCACATCTCTCTCAGGTACACATTATCACTCATTCCACACACACTCCTCGCCTCGCGTAGTCCCTCCTCCAGCAAATTGGACATTCCAGGCGGTCCTCCCTTCCATCACACTTCTCGAATATCGTTAACGCATTCAGCACCCCTGCCTTCAGCCTCGGCTTGTATGTAAATGGGCATGTCGCGTAAAGAGTGTCTGTTTACCAATATGATATGTATCAGAGACTGCCAACCACTAATTATTTTTTTAAGCCTTTTTATTATTCATATGGAACATCTGTATATCCACCCTGATTTGCTCAAAAGGTCTCTAAAAAAATTAACCATACATAAATATATTCATATATTTGCAATCTTCCTTTCTCTAATACTATTAAATATCTCAATTGAGCTCCTCAAAAGCCACTATATGATAATTTTAATGATTTCTTGCATGCGTTTATGTATAAATTATCATTTAATGTTTTATTACGATAAAATGCAAGCTAATTATCCAATATAATTATAAAAAAATACAAAAATATCACTTAGTTTGAAGTCTTGAAAAAGAAAATGCATTAATATGTTTTTGTTTTGTTCGATAATTCATCTACCAACCTCTCCTGAATAGTTAGTTACGTTGATCAATTTCAAAAAAATATTATAGAAAAAACGTTGGTTTAACTAGGCGTGAAAAATATGTATTGAAAATACTATAATGAACAGTTTATCTTTTTTATTTTTTTTTTGCCATGAAAAGTCACGTAATTACATATCTGAAAAAGTTAAGCAATTGGTTAAATTAGTATTGAAGAGCTTTTATTATAAGTGATGGTTGGAGAGCTCTGAACGAGCTTTATATGCGGCCGCTCTCAATGTAGGCTTTTATGAAAATTTATATATGAGCACCGGCGAGTGGGCAAGGCAGGATGCGACTTCTCTGAGCCTCCGCCCATCCACCTTATGGGTGAACATGGGGCAAATGAGGCATTTAAAAAACATATTCATCATTTCACACCCACTACTTAGGTGGATCAATCACATAGTCGTTATAAAGTTTTGACAGCCTTGTTCTTCACCTCGTTTATTCCATGTGAACTCTCCGTCCCGTAGTTTCATTGAATTTTAAATAAAGTTTATCATTCGAAGACGGTGAATGCCGGGGATCTAAAGAAAAGATAGCCATGATTTATGCTTTCCAGTGGCGTCTGAAGATGACCAGGTTCGCATTTACTTTTGACGGACTGTGGAATGAAAATCATTTTTTCCCTTATTATTTCATACACACCTGTTTTCAGAAGTATTGAATTTTAGTGAGGTGCCAAAATTGTAACATAAACATAGCCGTATTTTAATATTAGCACATATATAGGTCGCACTTATTCCCGATATATTTTTAATTTTTAATTAGATATATTATTATTTTAAATATACATTATTTATAATACAATTCAATAGGTAGAACAATTAATACAACAATGAATATCAAACGAAAATAATTTTATCAACTAACATTAACGTCAATAAATTTTTTGTAAGAAATTCAATTTCTGCCATTAAATATCTTTTAAATTGACCAAGAATATGTTTAATTTTTTTTCTTCAGATCTAATTAAGTAAAAGCATTTATTCATTGTACGTACCCAATCACTTAACGACGTCAAAAACTCTAACAAAAATCGCATTGTTCTATTCGGTCCCGGCTTCCCCTCAATGCTGAGGCTCCTCCACCCATACAGGGCCACCGCTTCCTTTATGTGTGACTTCCATTTTTATTCTGGAACAGCGAAACAAACACCTCTTGGTGCCACCCCTAGCCTATGGGGAGGGGGTCCTAGGTGTAAACGAGACGCCATTTTTTATTATATAAACGTACACAGGAGAACTCTATCAAACAGTAATGATGACATCTCATCTTTTGACTCAATAATACTTGTACTTAACGCTTAAAAGCCTAATGTGTATTGCTTTATTCATATGAAATGAACAGTTTATATTATCTTAATATTATTAGATAGTCGTAATATAATAAAATGTGATCCTAGGTACAACTTTTTCAACACATCTTATCTGGAAATCGCGCAGCTCCGGTTGCAAATCACTGACATAAACTATTGTAAACAATTTGATTCACTTTCATTTTGAACCAAGTACAACTTGCGTGACAACCAAACACCACAACCACTGGACTAAGTCACCTATTCCTATCCTACAAGGAGGGACCTACCTGCAAACGATACGCCATGTTTTGAGCAAAAATTTACATCAACACATTATTATACCTTAACCAAAAAAAGATATAAGCGCCATTTTTGTGTAATTGTTGATATTTTAATTTTCACGTCTATGTGAATGCATTAAAGCTTATATTAATAAATGCGGAATTTTTTTTTTTTTGACACTTATGACGTATTGTATTTCTGATATTCATATTATTATTATACATGCAGCGTCGTATTAGCGCCTAGCACTTTGTATGGGCGTAGTGCATGGAATAACATTAATTCCGCAAGAGCCGTGTTTTGACTTGATGGTATAATTTTAATATTCCATTTTTGAGAATGAATATTCATATTTTTTGACAGAGGGGAGAGTGAGCGCTATGTGACCGTGCATTTTGGTTAAACGCATCATATTTATAATTGGTTTTCCCTCTCATCCCAGTACATCTCTGCGAACATTTTCAATTTGAATATTCTTTACATCGTACTATTTACATTATTGCGTGAATTATTAGCATTCAAATACAAAACTTCAATTTTTAATAAAAAATAAAAATATATTGTTGAAAACTTTTGTAAATATTATTTTATGTAATGATATTTAAATATTATTACAAAAATTTAAATTGTAATGAAAATTAAATATAAATTTCAATAATATTTTTAATAGCGTGAAATATTGTACAAATTTGTTGGATTAAAATATATTTAAACATAAATATCCTTACATATATTTTTCAATCACCGGTATTTTCCCAACGTATGCACGAAATGAATAATTTCACAATTTTAAAAATATATTTCTTAAATTAATAATAAATAAATGAATTTTTACATATCGTTAATATTCTTCTCCTTCGTGTCATCGGCTTCAAATTATTTTTGCCCAGTATCTGTCATCACCGATAACCCGTGTGTTGCCCAGCATTAGGTCTTGAGATGTGCAGCTTGTTGGGTACATGGAGCAGGATCTTAGGTGTGAGGCGGTCTGCAAGTCTCCACAGTCGCACAATATCGTTAAAACACATCCTAAGACAATAATAGAACATCATAGATCTTACAATTTTCCTAACAAATATTCTATTTATATTTCACCCAAAAATATAACTCGTATATAACAGTGCTGTCTCATCAAGTGTTTGGAGGTCGTCAGGCACCATCTTTGTTTCCAAGTGGACCGTACTGTACAGAGATGTTGACGATGCATAATTAGTGGCAACTTACAAAACTTAGTGGTGAAATTTGTGGTGAATATATGGGCTAATATGAAAAAAATGTCGGATGAAAAAAATAATTTGAATAATTAAATATTTAAGTTATAGGGATATACTGACAGGTGGCAAATTTTTATTTTGTTATATTATGAAGAATAAACGTATAACTTATAACATCCCCGTTACTCAGAGAGAATGGCTTCACGACGCCGGGATAGTTATCGGAATGCGTGGTGGAAGGATGAGGAGCAGATGAGCAACACATTTTTTTTCAGAAGCAAATTGAGATATATTTTGACATTGATTGACAAACTTTCGATCACCGAGGCGGAGCTTAATGCTTCAGACCCCTGACCGATCACAACTCCCGACTCTGGCAGCTGCATGACCGCAGCGCCGTTATGAATGCAGTGACAATTTTTAGAATTAATGGCGCACCAATGGCAGACAATCATGTACATTACTAATGACGCACCAGTGCCAAGACCTGTCAAATAAATCAAAATGGTGGCACAGCACCATATCTTAATTTACTCCTCAAATCTATACTTATATGAGACGTACGATCGTATATCGAGGCTTTTCGGAACCAGCCTGCAAGGTCTATATCCAGCTGATATCAGTTAATAATTGTCATTTTGTATTAATATGATAGCCTAAAATAATATTTTCATGTTTATTTTTAGATCATCTACTTAAATATTCACAAGTGCCCGGCCATATTATGTAACACAAACACAATCATTCCGATGAAACATCACAAATACCCCTTCCTCCCCGCACACGCATACATCATCACAATGAGAATTTGCAAAGCAAATATCAATCTAATGCTCGGGTCAAGAGGGTAGGCTGGCCGCCTGCGAGACGCAGACCCCGGGAGAGTCTTCAAACAAGTCGAAGCCTCTCGCTGAAAAAACAACCCCTGAAGCATTCCTCCGGACTGTTTACAGAGACGTAAAGGCTCGGACGCCAGCTATGTTTGCATCCATTCTGATGCCGACTGGCATTTCAAGGCTCCTCATTTCACAATATATATTTTAAATACATTAATAAATATAATTATTAAGAATACTCATTTTGTAACTTGTTTTAATATAACAGCTGTTTTAAATTGTGTCAGTGTCAAATAGTGTTTTATTAATAATAACAGTACCATATTACAGTGAGGTTAATAACAATCATATATTTTATTAAACTTATGAATCGTATTTCTAAGTAAATACTTAGAATACAAAAAATATTATATGGTTAAATATCAAAATTAGATTTTAAATATTCAAAAATAACTGTGCGTTAATGATTTTAAAATACATTAAGGTAAGTTTATCGTACTATTATAAAATAGTTATTTCAAGGTAACGCTAGTGTTATGCTAGTTAAATTTCAACTTAAATAATATATTTATTCATTTTATGTCGATTTCTATCTTTTATTATTATGAAAGTGTGCCTTGTTTTATCAAGTTTTGTGTGGAATCCAATATTAACTTATTGATTTTGTCCTTCGAAGAGGTATAATTTTTTTAAATTTAATTTAATATCGTAATTTATTAGTATAGTAATGATTATTTGCTTTAAAAAAACAATGCCATATGCATTATGTAACCAAAAATTTTATTTTAAGCATAAAGTAACAAAGGTTTATGTTGGCTTCATGTTATACGAGTACACAATTTTAGTGCTTGTTAGCCTAAACTAATTGCGTATAATAGCTGATAAGTATACGTTAAATCACAAGATCTTGGAGATCAAAATCCGAATTCTTACTTCTGGTAAATGGATCCAGCTGCTCCAAAATGTTTTTAAAAGTATAACTTATATATTTGTCACATTTGTGTCAGAAATTGCTCACTATAATAAATACAAATTAACTGTAAAACTATAATAGTAGACAAAGTTTTGAAATTAGTACGAACTCTTAAATGACTTAGTAGAGATTCTTTTATATTTTTGTCATTCTTGTTATATAAGTATGGTAAGAAATGTTTTTACCATGTTTTGCATAATTATTTCATTGATTTTGGTTTTATATAAAATAATACCTCCACTTTTGGAAACTCTTCTTGCAAAGTAAGAGAGCGCGCCCAGACCGGAACCAGACCGATACATAAACATGAGGTTTTCTTCTGATGCTTCTGCTGAATGTATGTAAATAGCCACACCAAGTGAGGTATTCACCCAGACACATGAATCACCCCTCGCCCACATTCACACAAAACCAGCGCTTCTCCGGGGAAAACAGATATACCACTGACTAGAGAAAGTGCAAAGCTACAGACAGACACCTTCATTTATCCTTTTCCCATATTTGTCCAGCGGTATGGCATAGCTTTTACCTAGACTGTAATACAAACTATCCCAAGTTCTTATATAGTAAAATATTATTTAAAGTAACAGTTTTTTGATATTTATAAATATAATATTGTTAGTTTAAAAAGAACCACTCATGTGTAATAATTTAAGATCAATCAAGTAAACATTTAACGAGGATTAAAAAAATACTATGATGTACTCTAACGAAAGCAATTCTTTGTTCTTTATTCAAAGTGGACTGTACATAGTCTAATAAAGTAATAACTTAAGCCTTATTTTAAATACTTCATATCTATTTAGACACTCGTATTGACTGATTGACTATTAATTGACAAATCTTAAAAGTAAAATATATTCTATTTACCATCGTACGAGCGAACTGAATCTTTGCACGTATATATGATATCAATAACAATGTATTTTTATACATAGCGAGGTGTATAAAATTTTTATTTGTAAATTATAAATAAATACTTTTACTGTTATGTCATTGGCGTGTCAGCTTTTATTTTGATATGTAAAAGTATAAATTCATTGTGAGATATCATCCTCATCTGAAGGACCTTAGCTCTATATATGTGCATTTTAAAAAAATACGTGACTAGATAAAAAACAAACATGCAGACGGTCACTTTCATTTATGCTCCCGCGTATGAAAAAAATACGTTTTTTCTTTCGCAAAAGATGGCATAAAGGTGGTAGAATATGACTTTGAACTGAGGATGGACGACTGCTGATGTCGACGTCTCTTGGGTTTACAGTCACATTTGTACATATCCGTATTTGCACGAGTCAAAAGATGTGCACTTTTTATTCCCGTTTTTATATTTCAAATTGACATTCTGAAAGTCTCGGCACGTTTCTTATATTAAGTTTTTCCTTAATTAAGTTTAATATGCTGTAACTTTTTGATGACTAATGTGAATTGCTGTGTCAAATCTGTAAAAAAAATAATACTTTGACCTTTTTGTGGATTTGATAATAGTTTTTTAAGATATTCGTGAATAATCAGTATTTTTAAGGCTTGCTTATGATTTAACAATTTAATATTCTTAAAAATATTTTCATGTTATATATCACAATTATATAAAGAATAGTTTAATATATTTTAAGCGCATTGCATATAAATTTGATTATATTTTTTTCATATAATATATTGTTATATTTAAGTATTGTATATATTCGTATTCTAAAGAGACTCGAATACATTCAAGTCGTATAATATTTCTTAAGTGCTAATCGAATTTCGGCTGAAGTTTATATGAAGAATGAAGCGAAGTGAAGATTTCACTTCAAACCTACGCTGGGCAAGAAAAAGCTTGGCTTTAAGGCCTTGAGATTGTAGCATAAAATAACTCTCGTATAATTGATAAGTCACTTTCGAGTATCTAATTTAATTCTTCCTTCGCGCGACTGAGAAAACGAATCAAAAAGTCCCCGGCGAAAATACTCATTCCCTAAAGTGATTCCCGGAATAAGTGGGACGAGGCTTTGTATGGCCGAGAGATATTTGTGCCGTTTTTGGGATCAAACTTTTATATTGTTCAAAATGTTATTTGAACAAAATTATTTTAAATAAAACATCCCTAAGTCTTTAAAGTAGTAATTGTCAAATTATAGTCAAATACTCTATTTCGCTCGAATTTGTCGATTCATACAGTCGAGTACAGCAATATTCTGCCACTCTATGTAAATTGAAGAGATTAAGATCCAAAACAACAGGTAACGAGGAATTTTCGGTCTATGAAAATCGTTTTATTAAAATTAATTTTATAAAATACAGAATGCTTACCAAGGTATAAAAAGGAATATGTTATCAAATAAATAAGGACAAACTCGACTCCGGTCTTTGGACTTATCCTCAGTGCCGGAACTTGTGGTATTCCGACGTCACCATTTAGCTGAGGCCGTCATTTCGAGACCTAGGTTCCGGAACACAGATTATTTTATCGTATCAATATTAAGGTGTTTTATTTATATGCTTTGAATATCAAACAATAAATCAATATGTTGAATGAAAATACATAATATTATTTTTATAATTCGCTCTCCAATCTTGAAATCAATCAATATTATTGACCTTATTCTGGGCAGTATCACCGTTATTCTGACCCTTATACTTAAAAAAACTTTCTAAATACGTTTCTATGCTCAATGTCTTGTAATACTCGTAAAAAAGCTTAAAAAATATTTGCCACTTGTTGTTTTCCTTTGGGCGTTGTGGGTTAATATGATATTAAACCTTCAGGAAATCATAAAATACTTTCCAATACTATATTTTATATAAAAACATTATAAAAGTTTATACATTATATATTTTTAATTTAAAGCTTTCAAAATTTGTATTCCAGTGCCAGACACTAAATTTTCCGTCGGCTGGCTTTGCATTTATACTGAGCTTTCGACAAGTGGTCACCCAAGGCTTTGACTGAAATCTGATTAAAATCACCGCTGAAAGTATCCGAGGTCCAAAGCTCGCTTATCCCATACATTTGTGTCCGAAAGGTCCCAAATGTGTGCTTCCATAAAAAGCATATTTGATACATTCGTCCCAAAGGTTCCGGCGATCCGGCAAAGAACTTTACTTCCTGCCGGAGCTTTTTTTTTTCATTTCGGCAGAGTTGTCATATTCTAAAGAGAGGATGGATAGATGAAAAATAAAATATAAATAAACGTCTTTTGCAATCCACTCACGTAGTTAAAGTGAATTAGGAGAATAAGTCTTTTTATTAATATTATATTCTAAGTTGAACTACGATTACTTATTTTTTTGTGTACGGAAATTAATAAAGTTTTCATTTTTCCTTACTTCATTTAATTGAAATTACAATAAAGACAATTAAATGCTTTATAAAACAGTTCATATTAGAGATTTTGTATTGTTATACTTTCTTATTATATAAAACATTTTGGCCTAGAGACCTCTTTTCTTTGCGAGCGGTCTTGGGTTCTTCCAATTAGAATTAATAATTTTATTACATTATTTTATATCTGTTTTTTTTCCGCATGTATCCTTAAATTTTGATTGGTGTGAATCTAATTCCCCACCAGATGCCAATCGTATATATTTACTCAAAATCGATTATAGATCAATACTCCATTAGAAATGACAATCAAAATATAATCTACAGATTACAACTTTCCGTTTGCCAGTATTTATTTTGATATTTTGTATTAAATACGTTTTTTGTGTGGTCTTCCGGTTATCAACAGTATGAAATATATTTTTCTGTCTGTCTGTCTGTCTGTCTGTCTGTCTGTCTATTTGCTGTCTGTCTGTTGTGTAGAACGAGAGGCACAAAAACACTGAGTTGGTTTGAACCTATAGCATATCCTTATGAAAACGTGAACGTCAAATACCATTAACAATGCTCAATATCAATCTTGAGTGTAATATACAAGTATAAAGGAAATTATGTACACTCAAACTAATTACGTTTGCAGAGCTAAGTGTATTATTACAATTCCATTACCTACGGTATTTGCTTATCTTATATTGATCAACCTATCAAAATTAATTTGAACATCAAATCAATTTTGTCGATGATTCCTTGTCACAAACACAAATAATATGCTACTAATCAAAAACTAAACACATATGATTGTTAACAAACTTATGTTTTTACAATTTTTTCTATTGTATGTTACTTGCTTAATCTTTTATAAGCAGTGAAATCATTATACAGCAATAAAATGATAGATAATTTGAGATTCTTCTACTTCTTCTTCGTGTCAGCGACGTCAAATTATTTATTCCCAGTATTTGGCAACATCGATAGCTCGAGTGTTGCCCAGCATTAGGTCCTGAAATGTGCAGCTTGTTGGGCACTTGTGGAGCAGGATCTTAGGTGTTATGCAGTCTGCAGGTCTCCAAAGTCGCACAATGGTGTCTCTCCCTGCCGAAGCATTCCCCACCGCAACAACTCCGGTTCTTAATCTGTTCAGGGATTTCCAGGTCTGCCAGACAAGGTTCTTGCCAGTTGAGAGGCCTTCCTTTGGAGTAATGAAATCCTCAGATGCGATTTGTTGCCAGAGCTGGAGTCTCTCATTTTCAGGGCCGGATGTGAGACGAATTTGAAGTAATGATTGATGAAATTAAGTATTTAATTTTATTTTCCATTCGCAAGTGTGATTCAATCCCTATTCCATGATACTTTCTTTTAGATACATTTTTATTTACAATACATAAAGAGCTACTGACACAAGCGAAACCGTTCTTTTGTTCACTTTTTTAAGAAGGACAGTGCTTTTCAAATATAACCATATTTATAGCCTTATTTCATGGATATGAGTAGTATTTTAATGTTTTGTAGTATTGTTTTATGCTATGATAACATTGTGTTTTAAAATAAAAAAAATCTTTAGAGATAATTAAATTATTTGAAAAGGTAAGCAATAATGAAATTCGCATGACTCGTTCATTTTCAATGCATACTCCATTTTGAATTTTATTATTTGTATATAAAAAGTAAATATAATAAAATTCCAACTGCAGCTTTTATTATTAACTGCAGTATATTGGATCTCATATATTCGTTGTACGGCGTAAAAGCTGTGTTTTGATTTTAATAAATGCTATTTTAGGACATCTCTTATTCTTTTCGGGGCGGCGCGCTCAAAATGAAAATCGTTGATTTAATCAGCGAACAATCCAAACTAAATCCTTTATTCGTGGCGGGCGATTCAATAATGAACAAAGACGCCCGCCCGGCACCGTAAAACGTAAACTCTCGTCGCGGGAGAATAATCAAAACTGCTGCTAAACTTGGAGGCGAGAGCTCGCCCGTTGGATCTTATTGTCCCGCCGAATTAGCGACACGCAATTAGAGATTAAACAAACCCATTCGCAGGCCAGATTCCGGCCACTCGCTAGCAAACAGGGACGGTCTGAGAGGGGATCGGGCACAGAGATGGAGCCTTGCGGTACTCCTTTTAGCGAAAACAATTGAGAGTAAAAACTGTATGGAATGTATTTTGAAATCACATAATTTATATCATTGCCACAATCAATAGGTTCATTAAATGTATAACATATTCTCCATAAAACACATCTTATGAAGCTTAAATAAAGAAGTTATATTTTAATTAATTTCGTCCTTTTCTCTGTCATCAAGGCAAAGACATTAAATTAAATTTAAAAATCAGGATTTATTTCCTGTCTTCAGTGCATATCGTGCTTTCCATATTTAAAAATTTCCATTTAGTAGTATTCTCAGTCATTTATTTAATTAAAATTATGTAAATTCATCAAAATCTATATTTAACCAAATTTATGATTTCAGTGAGACCCCGATTAACGCTGTTTCGTTTAGCGCTGTTTTGGTTTAGCGTTCTTTTATTTCAACCCGGGGATTCCCCGAAATTGTGCGCAGCTATATTTAAGTAAGAGCGAAGACATTTGACACTGTCGATATGGAATTAGCGAAAAAACCGGTTTAGATGAGGTAAATGTGGAACGTATCCCCCGCGTTAAGCGGGATCTTACTGTACTTACATGCCAATGACCATAGTTTGTCACAGACAATAGCTCGTTATAAGGGCGGATCTTGTTTGATACATATGTTAAGCAACATTGGCCGCCTGCCGAAACTTAGATGGGCTCACCGTTTAATACCCATCGCGTGTCGTTGATTGAGCCTCTTTTGACCAAACGGTCCATGCCTAGAGAGCGTCTCTCAATCATCTAATCTAAAAAACAAACTAATTAACAATCACCCAAATATGCCTCAAAATTTCTCGGATTATCGCCATGGAATCCGCCGACGACCATATAAGTTATCTGATTGATCTCTGGATGCATATATATCTTTAGCAGCAACTTTTGGTGAACATAAACTCCAGACTTGGAACGGATATGATAAAAATTGATTATCACTGTTGAACATATTGATCTATTGCATGACTCTTCATATTTTTTTTAGTCTTTCAAAAAATGTGTTTGCCGAGTTACTATCGCCATAATCGTCAGTATGTTAGGTACAGTGATATGAACGTAAAATAAACTTAGTTCTTTTATAGTAGGGACTTACTTGCTCGCCGAAGTTTCCAGTGAAGAAGTGACCGACCCTGCTTCCCCAGCCAGCCGGTCCCCTCCCTGGCCCTCGGCCTCCGTCACGCCCGCGACATTCAATCTCTGCGCGGCGCTGCACAAGTTAATAATTGAACAAGACGTGATTTCCATTGCCATTACGCGACCCTTATTGTCGCGGTGCGGGGCTCAAGGCTCTCGGCCACTTTGCTAATTGGAAATCTCGGAAAGATACAGACGGACTGATGGAAATGGCTGCGCGCGCTGATGAAACACTTCAGAGCAAAGAAAGATTCGCTTTAGAAAAAAAAACGTTACATAAAAAAACGCATTTAGTTAATGAAGGGATTTTTGTACGATAGTACAATAATTTCTACTAAGTGAGAAGTCGATAGGAGGTACTAAAATGGCAACGGAATCGATTATTTTGTCATCACTATCATCATCTCTCGCCTGTGTCCGTCCACTGTTGAACATAGACCATGCGCACAACTGTCCATTCTTCGCGATTCATCGTCCTTCGCATCCAGCTTACTACTAATCTACTTACAGCATACGATTGCCATAAATTGTCTTCACACAATTCTGTTGCCAGCCATTGTTCATGCTTTGCCTCAAGACATATATTTGCGCTTTTTCTAAAAATATATATAATTGAAGAGATGGCTGCTAAAGTACTCGACGCCGAAAGTACTGTACCGTTTGATCTTAAGGGATGGCTCAATCCAGTTCTTATTAGTAGCAAGTTTATCCATCTCATTACGACAGTTTTTAAGATAACATATTTTACTTTTAATATAAGAGCATTAATTATTAATATATCAATTTGTTTATAAGCTTCACATTAAAACTGATTAAAAAATTGTCGTCATATTAGTTTTGTAATTGTAAAAATGTATAAATGATAATTGCAAGCAGAAGTAAAGTTTCTCGTAAGTGTCAAAAAGAAAATAAAACTTGTTCTTACTCGTCGAACGTTAGCTTAATGACAAGGGTAGTTTAGCCATGCCCCACCTCCCCACACTCCACGAAAGGAATTTTCCTTCGGGATCAAAGTTTGGCGTAATGGGTGATTGGATGCGACTCCGCGTAGAAGCAACGTCGCTTCGTAGAGACGTAGAGGCGTAGACTCTGAAACACTGAACAGGCACCTTCCAAGCTATCTGGGCGTATGTTGACATTCCCCGACACGTCGCAATCTCCCTTGAAGGGGCAAACGAGTGTAATCGAGCGTTAATTTTGTGCTACATGTAAACGGTATAGTGAATAATTACGTTCCGAGTATTGTGTTACCGATCGGGGAGATGCTCGCGGATGCTGCAGAGATATTTTAAAGCAGCCGAGGAGTGACGCTGAAACAATATTGACACTCGCTTGAGAGGAATACCTCAGAGAGATCATTGGCATGACGAATGTTTAGACGGCTCTTGTGAGAGTATCATTTCCAATTTAAATTCGCTTCTACCGAATTAAAACAACTCTGCTGCAACCTAATTAGTTTATTATTTGAATATCAAATAGCTTCGAGAGAAATGTGATAAGATATTGAGATTTAATTATCAAAAACACTTTCGATAAACTGTTATTTGTAATTTTAGTTATTCTCCCCTGTGGCATCCGAAGAACATGTTGCAACCTAGCCAAGACCTTCATCTCCAATTGTAGGATGAAAATTCTCGTACGATTTTTCATCTTGTCATTCCTCGCAAAGGTTAAACTCTATTTTTAGGGTAGCAGTGATCTGTTTTCATAACCCATCACATCGGCCACATTGATTTTTTGAGGTATACAACTGAGTATCCCATTGTAATTGGAGTTAAAAAAATGCCCTAGCCCGAAAGTGTAACAGGCTTTAGTTCTTCTAAAAGCTGTATTTTTTTTTGTTTTATTGGCTATTCAATTGATGATCTTATGAGTTTTTATGATCACCTTTAATATAGTGAGTTCAAAGTTGTTGTAATAAGAATTCATCGAATGTTATTCGATCTCTTTTTAACTTATTTTGCAAGAAATTTGATTTCAATCCTGAAATTACGTTGCACGTCAAATTAAAGCTCTCACCGCACACAAATACTACATAAATTTATCAAACTATGAAAGCATCGAGATCAGCACTTTCAGTCTCACAAAAAACTAGCTTATTTTTTCATCTCGAAAGCAGCGAGCGGCGCTTCTTAGTTTTCCCTTTGCGAAGCCTTTAGAGGGCTGGATATCCATCACGGGAGGAGAGGAGAGTGGTGGCCACTCGCCGGCTTCTTGACCATTATTCTTAATTACGGGGGCAGCGAGCCAAGTCCAGGCGCCCTCGGCCTTAGAAGGCGTCGCGACGAGCCCTTTGAGCTCACGCGGGCACGTGTTGAAAATGTATCCACTCACGTGAAGGGCTAATAACAACAAACTCATTTATTTCATCAGATTGCAAAATCATTTTTCACACCACAGTATGAATCTTAAAAATATTCTGAAAAGCTTATCGTATTATTTCATTATAATTCATTTTTATTAGCTCAATTTCTTATCATAATACATTCGAACTGACATTCAGCATATCGTTTTTATGTCAATGCCATTGCATTTTAAGGAATAACTCTTTAATATATTGACCAACGTTGTAGAGGTCATAATTAAACACAATTCTTGTTCAATCGAGCTGAAATTAAGCCATATATTTTGATATATCAATACGTTATTACGTTATTATAATTATATTGTTATTGGTAATATCTTTTGAGATGTACAATATGAATGTGGCTAAAAAAAATTTATAATTTTGTGGATTAATAACACAGTTTTGTCGAATAATTATTTGATTGAATACTTTAACATAACGACAATCGTTTTTGTGCATAAAAAAAAAATAATATGTTACGTAAAATGTTGTACTTTGTACTGTTTTATTTAAGTTGTCCTTACCACAAATAACATTGTTTATTCATATAACTCTATACTGATGAATGTAAAATATTTTATTTGCAATTAATTACTGTTGATATTGTTGTCACTTTCATGAAAAATGGAACGAAAATTACATCTAAAGTAATTTTAAAACCTATTTTTTTCTTTAACTAATTCTTCTTTACAAAATTGCTATGATTAAGCATATTAAATCAAATGATTTAGCATTAGTTAATTTTTTTAATTTGATCAAATATTATTAATTGAATTAAGATAGACCGTGTAGATAAAAACATTTTATGACACATAATCAATAAAATGGCTAATTTAATTACTTTCCACCGAGTAAGCGCGCTTAATGAACCGCGAAAAATTGCTCCACTTCTTACGGGCGGTCCATTCGACTTATTAATCCTGCGAAAGAAAAGAATGAAGAAGAAAAAACTCCGCCACGCATCGCTTTGTCATTTCTCAGGTCATGTGCCGGGGTAATTTTTTTCCGGACCAGGAAGAGAGAAAAAGTGGTCCACTCGCAATTTAATCTGGCTTGTATGGGAGTGGCGAGATCTCGGCAGGCCGGAGGCCAGGGATCGCCACCCACCCTCGCCTGACTATTGTGCGCCGTTTCTCGCGGCCTAAAAAATGTCCATTGTTCGTCGCAGCTCATTTCTTATATCTCGTCGTCGCCAAATGTAATTTAAACTTCCGGTTTGATTGTATCGCGGAAAGTGCTGCTCTACACGTGTGTTCGTCTCTCGGTGGAAAGATGAACACGTGGAGAGATTGAGCGCAAGGCTTAAATAAACAGGGAAACGCTATTTGCATGCGGTTTTACAAGGAAAGCGTATTATTTTACTTGATATAAATACAAAATGTAATATTTATTTGAATTTTAGTTGAAATGTTTTCCAAATATTATTTTTATTTAATATACCAGCATACGAATATACAACAAATACTTCATAATATATAAATAAGCATGTTGAAAACTGTCTTTAAAAAAATATTTGTGATTAATAAGATTTTCATAACCTTAAAAAATCTTCATTTGATTGAAAACAAGCGACACATATATGGTGATATAGTATATAGCATATATAGTGAAATCTTTTGTAAGTATTTAACCCTTTCATTTCGGCTCGGTGGAAAACAAATTATACTGTCAATTATAAAACTAGTATTTGAAGCATAAATGTAGTTATCTGGTATATTTTCATGAATCACATTGTTTCTTGTATCCTTAAGCTATCAGATGATGCATAAAAATCACGGCTACCGATGTCAACGGTAGGGGAATCTTAAACGGCATGTATCGGGTACCGATGTGAACAGGTTAATTATGTAGTGGCTAAGTATGGGTATAACGAACTATCTACAGTACAAATCCTATGTCCACCGTTTTTTATCTTATTTATTTAGAAAATATGGATTTAGTATGCATACAATCTACCGATCTATAAAAATAATATGTCTAACGATATTCAGTATATTACTGCTGTTACGAGTATGTACATCGGCCATACAAAAAGTTTCAAAAATTCTTTGTAATTTAATAAAATATAAAAAACCGAATTGACCGACATTTGTTCGTGTCATTATTACCGAACTACACAACATTAACCGGCGTAAAAATAATTTCGTTCCACATAAAATTGATCATTATACCCTTTTCAGTGGCGTGAAAAGAGTCTTGATTTCATTAGGCTCCTAGGACAATACAAAATCTATCGCAGCCGTCGACACATTCAAGGCAAATTATGCTCGCAGTTGTATTAACAACAACAAAAAGCAATCCCTACATAAGTCACATCGCATGCAATCGTAGGTCTACACTTAGTATTAATTTAATGTACAGGGTGTCTGTTCATGGCCAGTGAGTTGTAAGGAAAGGGTATGCTTTAATCTAAGATATATTTTTCCAATAAATAAATAAATACACTAGATAATTTACGGGAGTAAACACAATTTTGACGCTAAATCCGTAAATATATTGCAAGGATTACAAGTATTTATATCTACTTAACGATATTGTATATGGAAAGAAACATAAATGGTAGGACAGCATTTTAATGTAGCCTGTAAAGTCTTAGATATACCTTCAAAAGCTGCTTAAAAACGGTATTAACTTATAAAATTCCGAAGAACGTCCGTATTAGTAGTGAACAGGGTTAGTAAACAAACGTTTGTATTCCGTAGTTAGAAGATCAGTGCTGAAAATCAGTATTAATAATCCCAAGTGATTTGAGAGTACTTTCCTATCCGAATAATTTACTTTCATGGTCTGAAAATCAAACTAGACCGCAGATAAAAGTTATACCGTGAAAAAGGTATATTTATAGTGGAATTCTTTAAGTTATTCGCAGCAATTGAATGTAATTTTTAAATGCCATAGCATCAAAACATTGCATTCCTCATCAATCTATTCTTAAGCAAACCATACTATGCTTACACCACATTAACTTAAGGCACGTATAATTATGATTATTTAAATAAATATGTAAAATTAACTATCCAGCATTATCTCCAACGTAACTTTTTTCAACAAAAATCTGTGTTGCGTGTTCACAAATGCCATCAAAAACGCTTGTTTTTTATGACATTTTTGTTTTCGTTTTATTTTTTCGAGTATCTTTAAATTCCAAGTTACATATCCTTCATCGCAGTAGTCAATAAATATCAATCATCCTGTGAATGTGGTGTACATTCACTTCGCTGATCACGCCATTCTTTTACAACCCTTCAAATTACTAGGTATTCACGATTCCAATCAAATCGACTCGCCCATTGTAAAAAGAAACATTTACCCGCAGTACTCGGGAGAAATTCTCAACCGGTCGCGAGGCCAAGGACCCATTGACTCTAGGCTAAAAATCCTACTACTAAACGATCTGTTTGTATTTCTCCTTTATTTTTCTTAAATGTGAAAATAAACTCGTTATGAGCGTTTTACTTGAATATTTTTTTATTTTATTGTACCGAAATAACGCGAAAATAATTGGTGAATATCAAAAGAGATGATATCAAATAAAAAAACATAACATAATACATTGACATTAATAGTGTCAGTGCTCTACATTTTTTATTGACTGAACCTACGATAACTAGGATAGCCTAGTTGCCAATTTATCGAATCCATAAACAGATATACCTGTATGTGTATTTTTTCAATTATTGGCAATTCCAGGATTTGTATTGTATATATAGAAATTCTACTATTCTATCAACACGAGTTGGCCTATATTTGGGTGTCGAATACTGAAAAGTGCAGTGACTGGGATATCAAAATGAATGCATGAACGATGGTATTAGTTAGATTGACAACAAAACAAACCTGTTACAATAATTTATAATTAAACTAGATTGCTGTCATACGAGGTATGTTGGGTTACAATGAGTTGAGAACTAAAAGAGATGTGTACTTGAGTATGCATTTCTTTCGGCTAGTGCACGGCGTATTCAGAAATCCTTATATTTCGTTGGAAATCGGTTTGCTTGTCCCTGACAATTATTTAAGGATAAGGAGGCACAGATTGTTTGTGCTTCCTAGATGTAAAACTAACCTGATAGAGACTATACCTCTTGGGAGAGTTATCAGACTGTTCAACCATATCGTCTCGAATAGTGATATATTCCACTTGAGAGAAGCTCAGTTTCGACATGAGCTCCACGAATTTATTTATCACAGTAATTTCGTAGAGTCTTCTGTTTAGCGATCTTCGGGACATTTTAATAATTATTATTAATAATAGTAAATACCTAATTGTTTCTCTTGTATTATAACTTATTTCAGGATCTTCTTAAATATATTTGTAGTAGTAATGTTTCTGAAAGAAAATTGAATTGAATTGAGTTTGTGTTATACAATTTTATTGTTATCTTCAAACTTATATTGTCCAATATATATATGAGTTCTTGTTTATATGTCACTATAACCAATATGAACAATCTATCACAAAGAGTTATAGACGCATAATATAATGATTAGATTTATAGACATTGTGTAAAAAACTATTCAAAAAAAGAAAATGTCATTTCCGCTACCGTTTGAAAAGCCATTTACTTTAAAAAAATGTCTTATTATTCCTATTATTAAATTATTTATTTTAATTTTTAAGTCATTGTGCGTTATCCCATTTTGCTTTAAAGGTATGTAATATAGGGTACAAAGCTTTTGAACTTTGGACAACTTTTTTCTTTCAAAGGACCTTAATTTTAAGGCATTCCGCCCTACGTCATACCCTAGCAGGGGATAATTTTAGGACTAATTAGATTTATTTTGTATGTTTCTGATGGTAAAGCTGTGCCCACGATTGGGTCGATTCCATGAATTATTAATATTTATTAATCTTGGAGACTAATTTTATAATATTATTTTATTAAGTAATTAAGAAAGTAAACTTAATTTTGATATTTTTTATGGAAATCGCAATTAGAAATAATATTATTATAATTTTTATATTTATTATACAAGGCACTAAAATATGAGTAATTTCTGAATATTATTGGCAAGGAATAATTTATCAATTTTTAACACTGCATAGTATTTCACAAAAGACTACTGCTTTTTTTTTAAATTAATGGTTATAAATTATTCATTATGCTGTTTAAAATATTACCAAATTCTATCTATCAGTGAAGCACTCAAGATTATGACATTTAATTCTAATTGAGCGTCAAGGTTTCTGATATTAATACAATTTAGTCTTTTCTACCGTTATTACAACGGTCGCTGCTCTTCGGAACTTAGAGAACAAATTCCTCCTGCACCCACCCACAACCGACAAACTCGTCTTACACTTGCCGAACATCCATACACGGTTAATGTGTGTCGACCAAGAACTGGCAGTTTCCAAAGTTCCTTCTTTAATGCCACCGGTAAGCTTTGGAATGCTTTTCCAGCGTCTGTGTTTCTTCCTTCCTACAATCTGGATCTCTTCAAGAAACAGATAAATATACACTTGCAATCTCCCCAACCCACACACAAATACGAACACAACACACGTTTTCCGCATGAAAAGTCTAGCCTCCTTGGCTGAGCGTCATAGAGTTCACTGGTCTTGACCGGCGGCTCTCCTGCATGCGTTTGTACAAAATAAAATAAAATTGGATCTTAGATTATTTGTGTATGATTTACTGATTCTATCCGATTTTAAATCAATACCAAGTAAACTAAAAAACAGTTTATTACTAACAACTTTGCTGAATAAAATCTGATCTAATTCAAGTATTATATTTTATACTGAAAATTTGTCAAATTTCAGTAAGTCTACGTTTTCAGTAGATTAACAAAGTATCCAACGACGGTTAGATGATAAAAAGTTGAGCAACTTCGGAGTTGTCATGTTCACATAAAGCGGTCGGCCGCAGTCCCAAGTTGTATTCATCCCTTATAATTCCAAAAATCAGATTACAAGTTTACCGTGCCCATTAATATGTAGGCAATGTGAGAGCATGATTCGCCGGGTACTTCAAAAGTTTCGGTCAGTCCCGTTAATGTACCGAAAGCTCCCCAGTACCGAGGGCACGTTTTATAGGCCACCCGTTTGTCTGACGATGTCGTTAGGCCTAGTAGCCGACCCCGCGAAACCTCCGTCAGGGAGAGAGAAGGCCTACAAACCCCAAGCATTTCTTCGCGGCCTGCGACTCCGATAATCCGATTTTCTCTACGGATTTTCTTTACTTAGTTAGCCGGTAGTTACGCCTACTCGGCGCCATAAAAAGAAAGCCCCGCAGAAAGCAGTAATTTTCAGATTATAAGTCAGGCGATGAATATTAATACAATATTATTGTAGCAGTTATATTATGTACTAGTACTTATATTCATCCAAACGTTACTGAAAATAATCCAGAAAAAAAATATTCTTTTTATATTTGTAATTAGGTTATTTTTATATATTCTGGAAATGTTTCTATCATTTCACTTTGAATTAATATGTTACAAACAACTGAATAATATTTTCGTGTAATATAATGACTTATTCGACTCTTATTTTAATATTTGCTTAGTTTCAAGAATGACCAGTACAAAATTCTCGCATTAACATAATTCCATATCCCTAAATAGCAAAGGCCTATTTTTCGAAATAATGTTTACTTCACTATGTAAAAATATTACTGAATCACATTAATGTGATTGTATATTTAAAGATAAATAACTAATTTGTAGGCATTTTACATTTAACTATTATTTCTCGTACATCAATGTTTACTATTTTTAAATACTCTTTATGTATAATCATTCCCTAGCACAAGCATATGTGCACCACAAATTACCACCACTATTCTGTGGTGGAGCACCGTCAAGTACGCAATATGTATAATTAAAGCATGGATTGGTCCTATTGTGTTAAAATGGTATATCACATTACAAAAAATAATATAATAAATATTGTAAATTTGAGAGAATGTAATATTTTTATTATTATTAATTTATAGATGATTATAAAAATATTTCATATTTACTATACGAAAAGGTACAATCATTATTGAGTCAAAATCGTTTTTTTTATGTAAGCACATTCAGGAGAATACCGACAGATGGTGATAGTAATTCTGAAGTCTCATCTGTGGATTTCTATGACGCTTACCATGGTGCATATGGCTAAGCGCTGCATGTGGAGTGTTGATCCGCCAACGTCATGGACTACAGTCGGAGATTCACGAATCATCCTTTTTGTTACAGGAATTTACTATGAATGGGTGGTCTTCACGGGACAACTTTCGTCTACCACCAATTTTGATTAATACGCTATGACTGGAATTTTACGGGTGAGGGATCAAATTCACACCAACATGATTTAGAGATCAAAAAATCGATTAAATTTGTTTTTTTATAATCGTAGTCGGGGATTGAACCCACGACCTTTGGCTTGCCAAGCAAACGCCTCGACCATTGAGCTATACCCGCCGGCATATGTCAAATATCATTAAATAGCGGCGGGTTATATATTTCATTACTAATTGATTCAACTGTTTGTTGAACGCTACAATACGTAAATTTTAATTCAATAAGATTTATTACGATTTATATCATTTTAAAATTGATATAACAATATTTATTAGAATATAGTTTATAATAAAAAATAATAAATTAAAATCGATTGAAACTACAATATATATAAAAGAGGTGCTCGTTCTTGGTCATAAAAGTGTATGAATTTTATTGGCATTGTATAATGCTTCAATACTGTTCAATGTTCTAGAGACGTAAACTTGCAGGCCGTATAGACGTATGGTCGTATATAATTTGTTGTTCATAAAAGTTCACGGAATAATAATATAATGAAGTATTTATTACACGTGGATCGTTCGGCTAAATGGTCGGACAAGGGCTGCGTAAGGTACGCTGCCTTTACAGGACCTCTCCAGTTTTTTGTTCGATGTAAAAATACACGTAAGAATGCTGTTAAACGGCAATCATGATACTATCAACTTTTTGTACGTTCACTGATGAACGTAAGGCCTCCCGCATGAGTCTTCACTTTACTGAAACCTCTGATTTTTGCATACGTTTATGACCACTTTCTGTGACCACCTTTGCTGACAGACAGAGCAAAAAAATATTTTATAGTTACACATTTCGTCTATGACGTTTTTATTTTTAGGTTGGTTAGTATTACATCCAAATATAAACACGTCAGGTGAACAGGTTAGCATAAAAAATAAAATAAATATTGAAAACACATTCAAAACTTTTGCTTACAAACGAATAAATAGGAGTACTTTAAACGAGTATAATACATGTTTGTAACTAAAAAGACCTACAGACCGCCTCACACCTAAGATGCTGTTCCATGTGCCCAAAAAGCTGCACATCTCAGGACCTAATGCTGGGCAACACACGAGCTATCGATGTTGCCAGATACTGGGAAAAAATAATTTAACGTCGCTCACACGAGGAAGAAGATAACTAAATCAAATTAGCAATTCTCTTATTTTTCGTGTCAGCAACGTCAAATTGTTTCCATCCAATATCTGGTTACCTCGATGGCCCGATTTTTGATGGCCCATATAGTATGTGGCCATCAAAAATCGATGCCAGGGACTCTGTATTCTAAAGTTTAATTGGTTTCGATGGTTCTTTCCGATAACATCCCGTTACATTCTTCTTCTTCTTGTTCGTGTCAGCGACGTCAAATTATTTTTTCCCAGTATCTGGCAACATCGATACCCCGTGTGTTGCCCAGCATTAAGTCTTGAGATGTGCAGCTTGTTGGAAACATGGAGCAGGATCTTAGGTGTGAGGCGATCTGCAGGTCTCCACATTTGCACAATAGTGACTCTCCCTGCCGAAGCATTCCCCACCGCTCGAGGTTGTCTTTTGTTCTACCAACTCCAGTTTCTAATCTGTTCAGGGATATCCAGCTCCGCCAGTCAAGGTTCTTGCTAGTTGGGAGGCCTTCCTTTAGAATAATGAAATCCTTTGATGCGACTTGTTGCCAGAGCTGGAGTCGCTCATTTTCAGGGCCGGTTGTGAGAGTATGTGTGGTTCTCAGAAAGCTGCTTCAGTCTGGGTGTTGGGGGTATCTGATTATACAAGCAGTGGGACGGCTGGTTGATTGCCTTACGTTAGAAAAAAAAAGACAAAATATTATTTTAAGATCTTATAAAAGTAAGTTTCCTTCGCCGGTATTCAAACCCAATATTGCTAATACAAGAAGTGAGCTCCTCAAGCATTCTCCCTCGCTTTATCTTGTGCGAACATTTTTGTATGAATTTACGACGCACAATAAATTGGTTCTAAGAACAGCGTTGTCAATGCAGGGATTCGGATCTCAGTATCTCGCCAGCTAATCAAATTGAAAGGAGAAAGATTTTCGTTAATTAAAATTTGCTGTAAATTAAAATGTATTGTCAAAATAATTTATGACTTTCCTCCATACTTTAATTAAAGTCTAACATTGAGTCATTGTATATATATTATAAAATAAATAAAATCTTTTTTCCATGCATCTTTGTATGACGAAGCCTGCAAGAGAACTGGTTAAAATATAACTATGTCGTGTGACCAAGACGGCTAGATGCTGAATGTGATTTTTTTTTCTTAAAAAATTTAGAGAAAAATATATTGTTGCGTGTTGTACCCTGAAAGTTATACACAAGGTTAGATTATGCGTCCGATAAACAGATGAAGAACGCAGAAGTCTATTCCATGTAAGCCTCGTTACCGCGCGCGTAGCCCCGACGATTTCCTTGATGAAGTTTAACAGCAAGGGACCGTCAGAACTAAGCAGCAGTTTAGGAAAATCCTCCCGAGAAATGGCAGAGACTCCCAGGCCATAATACAGAACGCGTCTCCTATTCTCATGGATCATACACTCCATCAGAGAATATCTCACTGTTATCTGTCGGCTGCATGCGGATGCAAAATATGTATTGTTTGTGTAAGCGTTGGATATATTGCAAATTTATTGATGTTTTTAAAGAGATCAGGTTATAGGTTGAAGGACGAAACACAAATAATTCCATCTGCTTACCATATTCATAGAATTATTTATAAAAATACTTTATTTATTGCTGACGTAAATTGTTGTACCAAATGTGAGATAAGCTTGTCGGTTGTAGGTGGGTGTATAGTTGGTAAATTAGTTTTGTTCAGAAAAGCAACGGCTGTGATAAAATTAGTAGAAAAGATTAAGGAAGCCAAAGGTCCATCTGTGTTCGTAAGCAAGTATTGGAAGTATTGACTTAAGTAATGTGCACCTTAAGACTAATGGTTTACCACACCTGCTTAGTATCTTAAAGCTTTTGAGGCAGTGTTCAATAAAACACTTAAATAATACGAAATGGCTGTAGTGGTTTTCCAATGTCTGAAGTGACTGATGGCTCATAAATCTAAGGCTGATCACGATGAACGGGTACCGTGAGAAGAATTCAAAGACGTTAACGACTCAAATTATCAAACACCAAACCCAATTAATTTTGTACCAACAATACTTAATCGACGGGTATTGTAAGCGTAGGTTAAATGAAACTAATGTGTTCGGTTACTTTGTACGTGATGGGTAACGATGAATAATCTTAGCAATATTATTTCTAATTTATTATTTTATAACACAAAGCCATTATAAATATAAATGCTAATATACACACATTTTTAAGCCTTATAATTATTTTTAAAAATTTGTGTAATATTGTATAATTTTCTAAGTATTTTTTACTTTCTTGTTTCAGGTAAGCTACAGTGCAAACATTGGCGGACCACGTTGTGAATCGTGTAATGTTGTAAGAAACGTGTTTTATAATTTATTTGCGTTGTAATTAACTTAAAGTTAATTATTATCATTTTACCAGCTGCATTGAACAGTTTTTTTTATAGAGCCACGGTATAATACAAAATTTGTCAAGACCCGGAAACGTCAGAATAATTACTTGATGTTTGGGAAAATAATATTAAGGTTATCAACTGACAATACTTGGTGACACTGCATAATCATAATTAATTATTAAAATAAATTGTGAATCAAAACTTAATATTTTTAATTTATTAATTTTTTAATTAAAATTAATTCTATAATTATAGTTTAGGAAAATGCTTATAAAAATACAACAAAATAAACACCGTAATGACATTACATTTTCCATCTTTCAAACATCCAGAACTGTGCGTATTACGTACGTTATCGTCAAAATCGCAGAGATGCTTAGCGACAAAACAATAAAAATGACAGCTTTTAGAACTGTGTTGTGAACATATGCTTCAGAAATCTGAATTGACTTATTATTAGACCTTGTTTCATGTAGTGATAGGGTCACTGTTAGTTTATCCCGTTTCGGCATTTTTGTAACATTCCAATGATCTTGCGAATCTTATTAATGATTTTAACAATCATCTAATTAATATTTTAATTTCCTTGTCAATACAAATTATATTACGAATCACATGTTTACCATAAACTTTCTTTAAGCGAGTTATTTGCAATAGTTGACCATTTTATTGACTACTAAAAAATAGTGAAGAAAAAACGAATATCAACTCGTATTTCAACTACGGTCTCTTTACCGTTGGTAGCAGATAATTTCAATAGAACTTTAGTGTGATTCTGGTAGCTCTCGGACATCTTTTATGGAGAGTTTATGGTAGTTGTTTGCCCCACATGTAGTAAATGATACAAATACTATGTTTGAAATTAAGTTTGTGACCTCTGTCATAGATAACCCACTGTATACACAAAAGCTCCAGTGCTTGCTTCGGTGCCTATAATAAAGTCAAGTTAATCTTTACGAGTTTGTAGCCGTGAAATATTCTGAGAGCTTAAGTTCAGCAAACACTTGCCTGGAGTATGGAGATTATTTTTATAGTGCATGCAAGAGCGCATGTGCTCTGAGCTTTTACACAAATATTACATACTTTATCGCCCGACTATCGCACCTTTGGCTTAACCTGGATGCACGTTGGGCTTTTAATAAAATTATATATATCTTAAGCTCGCAGATCGTACATAAATAAAATAATCGTGTAATCCACACCGAATATAAATTAAAGATTGATATTATGCGTCATTTAATTATGAAACCACTCGTGTGTTATGTACGCTTTAAACAAAAACATCATTGTTTATACTGAAAACAAATTTAATTTTTAACGAAACGTTTTGTACCTAGGTTATAATATATAATATATATAGAAAATATGATAATTTTAGACTTTACGTATTAACAAGTTAGAACATACGTGTTATAGAATTGCGTGAATATAGATAATGTTAGATAATTATGGATTATTTTCAAGTAATTACACGTTTGATTATGATTGTATTTAACTTTTTGATTAGGGGCAGGCAAATGTTTAAAAGATGCAGCAAGAAAGGTGTTTCTTTTTTCGTCTAAATAGGGATTGATACAAGGATGAAACTTGATTGCTACAAGTGCATTCCGTAATCTGTACCTCCTCTTACCCGCTCTAGACGTCTAGACTCTAAATTGTAAACCGGTCAAAAGAAACACGAAAAGTGTAATATCGCTTCTGTGGGAGAGGCCGAATGCTAGGAGGGATGTCGGAGATAGTCCATTAGAAAGTAGTTGCATTTCTGAAAGCGCCTCGAGGTGAACGAAACTAAGCTAAAAAATTAAGGCAATAAGTAGTGGGATAATGCAAGAGGCAGAATAGGTTATATAGCGTCCAGTGCTTGAGTCGGAAAGAAAAAAAACTTGCTGCTGAAAATACAGATATTCTTTTAAAATACATGAAGCAACCCCAAACACATGTTTTCACGGTATTGTAGCTTTTGGGCTTTGCCGTGTGTGGTGAACCATTTTCTTCCAATATTTCGACCGCCATTGCAGGGGTCTTCTTCAGGGTCGACTTTGTCATCACTTTGTTATCACAAAGTCACCAACTCAAGTTACCTTATTCATATATACTCGTATATCACGTTTTGTAATTGTTTTCAGGTGTATAATTTTGTAAAAGCAATATACAGCAATATACCTGTATAGACAAAGGGGTACAGTGTATACAAATCATCGATCTCATTTCTGTAATCAGCATTTGCCCAAAGTTTCACATGCTTATAACAAGGTGAAAAAATCTATTTCGTTGCTTATTCCTACTAAAAAAACATTATAAACATGAATAAAATTGTATGTGTGAGTAATTGAACTATAAAGGTCAGTGATTTGAGTGGCAACATATTAATATGTTTATCTTTGAGTTTATCTTTAGTTCATTTTGAAATAGTCATTTTTCACATTTTTTTTCATGCCAATTCTTTACCTGTAGTGGAGTTATAGAAGCTAGCACCCTCAAGGAAATGCCTTCCTATAAGACTCGGCCTATAATATCGCAGGGGAGAGATGTATCGACTGTAAGCTTTGATGCATGGGAGCTTTTACGTTGGATAATAATAATATGTTCGTAGAATACGTTATGTTTAACTAATAGCTTTTATTATGACGTCTCTGGTCCCCTCTTTTGTTGGCTTTATAATGAAATACAGTGGACAGAAGCTTTATAATTAAATATTTTTGTATCCCCGACATTACTCGCTTTATTATTGTATATTTGTCATTTCAATATCAAATATCATAAAAAAATGCTTCTTACAATATACTTAAGTTGTTATTTCTCATGAATATTTAACATTGAAATTGCTTTTATATTAAGCTTTACTTTAATGAAAAATATATATTTTCCTCCATCAAATAATGAATACTCATAAAGGGAAGAAAATTACTCATATAATGTATTATATTTACTACATAAACAAACTGTAGAGTGAAACTTCAACTTTGATATAAAAAGATACACGTAAAAAACACATTTTTTTACATGATTACAAGACGCTATGCAAACAACTTAACGTAATTTAAGATAATTTATAGAGATAATTTTGCTTCACATCGTTTATGATGTAAGAAATGTCCTTAATTTTTTTCCTTGAAGGTATAAGCGTATTATATATATATTAAATATATATATATATATATATATATATATATATATATATATATATATATATATATATATATATATATATTTAAATATAAATGACTTTATTTAGTACTTGAAACAAAACATAACTAAAGTACTTATTTTAAAAAAAACCTTATTTTAGTACATGAATTCTTTGTCTTAAAATTTGTAGCCACATTAAAACTACATTAAAATTTAAATAAATTGAAACAAAAGCTTCAAAAAATCTGTTTGGTTTTAGCAAAATTATTTTTATCAATTATGTCAAATTTTGTGATTTTTTTGTAGAACTGCTTTTGAATACCTTAAAACGGAAAAGGTTTTCTTTATATTAAATATAAAATATTAAAAAGAATTATATTTTGAAAGTTCTTACCAAAATCGAATTGGCTTTTTTTTGGCGATTCTTAGAAAACTTGTTATTTAATCTTATAATCGTTAAAAGAAAATAACAACTCACTAAAATGTTACATTAATTTCATCGAGCACATATATGAAACCGAGCTTTATAAATATTAGACAAAAGATGAACGGAAGTTATATCAATTTTATCGTTTCAGTTTTTCAGGCACTTATCACTGAACAAACACAAATACACTTGCGCCGAGCGGTCTCCTCGATATTTCTCCACATCGGTCGTTTTATTATTTAAGAAAGACAAAGTTGGGCGAATAAGTTAGGTCGGGCACCGCGTCTGTCATGGACATATTGCCCCTCTGACCGAGGGGTGGATGAATGGTGTGTCCGAGTTGCAATGGATACCGAGCATGCGATACTATCAATAAAAATGTGTACTCACCATTTTCAACCCTGTTTATTTGTGCTTGGAGAAAGTTCACCGAGGAATCTCCCGAAAGAAAGGTGAAAAGTTTTTTACAAATGGGTTACTGTCATAATAATTGACTTCCCGTTTGAGCTGTTGTACGTTTATTTTTTAAAGTTTTGCTATTAATTTGCGATAAATGATTTATGAATAAAAGATAAAACTGTGTTACTTTGACGATAAGTAGTGGCTTAGAATGTTGCAAGAGTTTTGATATAAAGTACACTGAGTCTTTTTTTCAATGTTTTCAGCATTCACTTTGAGATCTATTATAAATTATAAATATTTATATATTTACCTTGTTTGTACAAGGATCGCGTAAGATAAGTTCTGTATTAGAAGACTGCAATTTCAACTCTTAGCCTTTCTCAATCCATCATTTGTTAAGATTTATCTCTTAATCGAAGCTGACAACCATTATTATTTCCTCCGTCGTCATTTTTGTACGCTGATCTCTGTCAAGTACAAATATATTGTGCATAGTTCTAGAATGCCTCTAGAGAATTCGGTAATTTATGTTGATTAAATAATATTTATTTATACTGCATTAAATGTTACTTAATTAATTTTAAAATCATTTTTGACAGTTCAATAGATAACTTCTTAAAAATATTTATTGTAGATCAAAAACATGTTTTGGATAAGGGGGTAGTCCCATAGTCTTGGTGCGACGTGTCAGCCTCCCCTAGCATCAAGCATTACTATTTCATGCTTATTGATTTCGTTCCGGCCGGAACTTACTTTTTAAAAGTTTAGCCACCGATTTACTTTGAGAACCTCCAGGTGTTGTTCAAATATGTATGCGACGAAATAAAAAAATAAGCCCTCAAATTGTATGGTCAGCGTTGAAACAATTGTTTGGGAAATATATTATATGCTCGTAATTCGATTGCTTGTATATTATATATTTAAGCTGTAATTTTGAAAAATAACTTTATATTTAATTAAACAACTATTTTATTTCACAATTATCACTCATAAAACATTCTCAAGTTATAAAAAATCTTAATACTCATGAATTTAATATTCTTTGATGTTTATTTTTGTCTTTGATCTCAATGCTTTAAATGTTCGATTTTCATTACTAAATTAATATGTTTTTTAATATGCTTATATAAAAAAACTGTTTAATTATAGTAACTATAGTAAGACAACATATAATAATACTACAGTCGTTAGGTTGAGTCGTTCCCTTGGTACCAAATAGTTCAGGCCTCAAGATCACCGGGTTACCATCCAATATCAGTAAAATTTTATTAAATATGCCTCAAATACTATATACTACACCGGCCCTCTATTCAAACCTCTTGGCTCTAGTCAGAAACTAGGAATAGTATGTAAACGAAGAAGCTTTACGTGCAGGGATAACAGAACTGCTTGGCAGCTATTTGTGGCTACAATATAGAAGGTAGAATTTTTCTTAAATAACGAGCTAATTGATTTTACATTAATTGTGACAAAGTTTGTCTAACAGCACTCAAATACTCTACGATTGAAATGTATTTTAAATAATTCCAACCACAGAGTGAAATTAAGTAAAAGCTCTGTCAATATTCGGCAGAGAAATGTTCTTCTTAAGCATCATTAGGAGAAATGTTGTATAGACATCATCGGGAGCTTTCATTTAATTATTTTCGCAAAACAAATCGAGCGAAAGAGGTTTTGTCCCCGCTGCTTTTAATTTTAATATTTCACTGAAGCGCTCCGCTCTGGTTTCTCTCTCAAATATTTGACCTCTTTTATCGTTCATTGAATACGAATGGCCGAGAGTTGAACATTTTCCATGACACTAATGTTTATTTGACTTGAGATAAAATTATTCAATTTTTAACTGAGATATTTTAAATAACTTTTTGACGGTATTCATTAGTCTTTATTTATTTTTTAATCCACAAACTAATTTTACCCTCACAATACACATTAGATTCGTTTTATAATCGTAAATCGGATAAGATCGATAATCTATATAAAATAAGTACACCTGTGCTTGTAGCCATCCATTGTTTTTGATCCCAGTTGATACTTGTGGAGCTTCAAGCACTCAATATAGTACAACGGCAATGGCGCTCCTAAATGGCCTGCCAGCACACCTTTTCTTACATCCTTTTTTTTTTTTGTCGATGGTATTGTTCTCCTAGATCTCACAGTGATCTTTGACAGGTGTCATCTTCTTCTTCTTTTATGTATTTTTTATTTTTTATTATCTTTTGTATGTATTGTATATTTATGTATACTCTGTTTCTTATTATTTTGTACCTTGGAACTTCGGTTCTGTGAAATAAATAAAAAAAAAGATTCATCAACAACATATGATTTTCCAGTACTAACCGTATTAATCTCCATCCTTATCTTGTTAATCATCTGATGCCATCAGTCTATTTAAATAGTGGTCGGCTCAATTCCGGTTCGCGGACTCATTGGCAGCATTCTAATATCTCAAATTATTTGTGAGAGGGTCGAGATTTTCATATATCATGTCTCATGGGTTACTGAATTTATCGCTTGTCAAAAGTAAACCATCATTCTTATGAAGAAATTTAAATCAACTTAAAGAAAAAGTGTCAATTATTAGAAAACTTATTATTCAAAATATTTATTGATGATTATCTCGTTTATAACACAGATATTTTTAAGTTTACAAAAATATGAAATTATTTATTTATTAGATTACATTTACTAATTTTTTCAATTTTGTTTGTATCGCGGATTCATATTTCGTGGAGTATTTATATCATACAAAAATAAAAATACTACTATCATATCGCTTACATAATCGGTCCGAATTTACAAAATTTATATACATTCATCTCTTTTTCTCGAACGAATTGAACTATGAATAAAGTATGATTGGAAAACATTTTGTTTTAAAAAGGAATGGCGGACTAGTATTTCATTATTTTTCCTGAATTTGTTGGGTTTTCGTCCCTACGGGGAGGTTTTAAGCTTTAAGATATCCCACAGGGAGGCCCGGGTAGCATAAAACCATTCAAAGATACTTAGTCCAGTAAATAAGATCCCCGGTTCCAGTTCCGTCAGGCTAAAAAGATAGATACATATATATATATTATAATTGATATACAAAATTAAAAATGTAATTTTCAAAATTAAGAATTCAAAAACACCTGAAAGAACAGTTTTAGCTGTGTTGAACGATATTCTAGTGTAAATGTAAACTAAATATTTTACCTGCCGTCCGCCTTCTCTCTACTAACTATGGGATGGAAGGCTGTGTTCGCCTCCTTATACTGATCTTATAATACTAATATGTTACTAAAAGCCAATGCAGCCATACAATGAACATTAACGACATGTAAAAATTATATTATTAACATATTTGTACATTTTATTACGATAAGCTAAAGGTTTCTACGTGACATAAAAAACTATATCGTTACCATATTCACTTCTGTCAGTTGCCACTATCTTTTCTCCGTCCTAATACATATATTCACCCGAAAGTCCACCTAGGAAGGTATATGGTTTCTGATGACCAACAGAGCAGAAACCCATCGAGAGCTTGAAGCGACGGTATTTGTAATATTCGGGTGTGTTTTTTGGATATTTTACAAAAAAGAGGTTAGCCCAGATATCTCGTGGCTTGGACCAATTGGTTCCTGACCCATCCATGTTTTGGTCTCTCCAAATGTTGCTTAACGTCGGTGATAAAAGAGATTGCGCGCTGTAGATATAATATTACCGCTGAAATTGTTCCTAGAGTCGTATAAATATCAGAATAATAAAGTACAAATAAACTTCTCAAAACCGGCCCTGATGGCGCCCTCCTCCGAGGCAAGGAGGAGCTTTTGTCTCAAAACAAACGAGTGGCCATTCAAGACGGCCCTTTGCGATTTCAATATTAAACCTTTCTTTATTAATGCAAGAAACCCAGAAGTTCAGCCACGACTCGAATCAAGATGTGAGCTTTATATTATCTCCTAATTGAGAACCGGCTTTCGCGCTCGAGCTTTCGCTCAAATTAAATTTCCTTTCCGACGAATTTTGAGTATTTTTGATTGTACGGGAGATAATTTTTTACCGCGCTTTGATTGTCACAAATTTGTCGATACTTGTTTTTTGATGTTTTGACTTCCGCATTTCGCTAAGTGTTCATGGAATATGTGGCGTAATTGGTTTGTTTCCCGCGGTTCAAGACCTTTGCTCTACAAATGTGATATGCCATACATGAAATTTGTTGTTATTTAATAAGCAAGGCAGATTTCTCTTTTTTTTCGTTCGTGCATTCCTTGTATGTAAAAATATTATCTTTGATAGCGTTTGTTTTTCGGTCTCCACTTAAAGATATATTTTCATCAATATAAAGGATATAAAAACCAATATATTTTTATATTTTCGTTCTTTTGAAATAAGTGTACGATAAATGCAAGTTATTAATAAAAATGAGATGTTAGTTTATTTTTGAAGTGGGTGTCACTGGGTTAGATGCTTAAATATTAGTTAAGAATTTTTGTTCATATTATATATATTAAATAATATATATATAATATTATATAAAAATTATCAATATCTTGATAGTAAGTTAATTTAATATGTCATTAAGCATATGTTTTTATGATTTTTATAAATTTTCATGGAACAAACCAATTACTTCTATTCCGTTGTATTTGAATTTCAATCATTATAAAAACAATAGAAAAACTTTTTTTTTATACTAAATGATTCCTTGGTGGTCTACTAGATCCACTTTTAATCGAATATATATTGTCTATCGATGTTAATATTACTTTTCTTAAGCGATGTCTAGAAGATTATGACCAGTTGTCAAATACAATTTCTTTGTAAAAATTTCATTTCTAGAACTAATAACATATTATGTAGCGGACTGAAACATAGTATGCATAGTGTGTATAATTCATATGATAGGAGTAGGTTATGGTTGACTATTTTTTTCAGAGTTACCAATATCCGAAAGTCGAAAATACATATTGATTTACATTTTATATCCATAGATATTATTTGTATTGTCACATTTATAAATAAGCTTGTACTCGCATTATTGTGAATCACTTCAATTATAATCTTCAATGAGTATCAGTGGAACATGTTTTATGAGTAAGCCATTCTTATTAACGTAAGTGTTATTTTTTTTTCTCCAAACACTTAACACTGAATATCTGATTTTTTATCTATTCAAACTAAATACAAACATTTGTTGTTTTGGATATAAAGGCATATCTGTTTCTCTCGTTTTTTAAAAATAAACGATCTAATAAGTAAAAAAAGCTGTCTGAGGTTGGTAATCCTTCCTAGGGGTTGGTACTTTTCTGATTGTTGTGCAAGAAACAAAAGCCTTTCTCCAGATGCCTCCTGATTTGCTGGCAGGTGGACGATGCGGCCTCTAATAAATCTTTCAGCAGCTCCTTCAGCCGCAGCCTTTGAAATTCTAGCTTTAGGAAGCCCTCAGACTACTGAAAATAAAAACCCAAAGTCCTAGGCTGAAATAAATAAACACTGGACCTTGCACCTGACGTAATGAAATATTTAATATATTTAACCAATTATCTATGTTCATAATTATTCATCATCATCATACTATAAGCTCTCCGTATGCAAGAGCATACAGTCTCCATAATACTCAACCTCTATAGTCCACGCCTCATACATGTCAGTTCTACATTACGAAGCTTCGCAAAATACATTCTATGCATAATTTCCGACAGATTTTTAAGCCAGCGAGATCATAATAATTTGACGAAAAGGCAGCTGTAGATTATGCTTTTCTGCAGCCTTCAGATTACATGTTGTAGATGGATCCGTGTTCGTCTCTTTCTAATTGTAGTATTTATTGATAGCTCTCTTACTTCACCATTCCTTACAAAGTCAAACCATTATTGTTATTTTTCACAAAATAATGACTTGGTGTTATACCAAGGTTAAAATACACTTGTTTATGTTATGTACAAAAATATGTATATAACATAAGCGAGTGTATAAAAAGGTATATGTCATTCGTGGTTGATTGATAAAACGTAAACGCATTTTTTATTAATAAAACGTTTTATTCAAGTTTTATATAATTACATGTTTTTTTTTGAATTTATGAAATATTTAATATCGCATAGATAATTTGATTAATTTATTTTATGATTAAAATATATATCATCTTTAAAAAGGCATATAAATTGAGAGAAAAACATTTATTCACAAATAAAATATTGATAGTTAACTTAAAAATCACATAATAACATTATCTTAATTGAATTACTTTCTTCGTGTATTCATTAGTTAAATTACTATCCACACCTTTGACGTCATGATTACTTAAACCATATTAAAGGTTCTTCTATATTATATGATTACAAGATTATATCACATGTAGGTTTAATATGAACTTAATAATATTAATGGTAATCATAAAACCAACCGCTTGCTACAATCAAATATTCCACGCTAAGCTTAAATCTAGACGTAAAACCTGGTTAATGCCGGTCTCTATCATTTCACAAAGCTCGGCGGGGCAACGAGCGACTTTTCCCCAGAAGCTGGAACTTAAAATTGTCTTTAAGATTAAAAGTTCCTGTCTCGAAGCCTCGTCATGCACACCCTCCGAGAGCCTCCACTATATCTGTATCAAGAGGAAAATATTACCCGCTGTAAATAATAAATGGCTTAAGAAATTGTATGTTTTCTCATTACTGCGATACTGGCGGGGAGAGCTTTAAGCTCGCGCCGGGAACCTTATCTGAGGAGTGAGGGCCACGCCACTGCACTATCTTAACTTAATATTGTAGCTGAAAATTTATAATTATTTTTAAAGTCATTAAAAATTTCATGCTTCTGTTGTTCTATCTAAATAAATTTAGGGAGACTCTATCAACTAGTGGCTAGTTGATATTGAACATACGTGTATGGTAGATACCAATGATACAAATGTAGACACTAATGTATTTAATTTATAAATAAGCTTTCTATTAATTATTCTGTTATTATTAAGTAAATATTTGTATTGACGTCGGTTTTTCTGTTTGGGAAACATCATTGATTGATTGGTTAAAATTGAAAAAACCTATGTTTTTTATATTTTTGGCATTTTCAGGTCCATTTATATATTAAATAAATAAATATTTCGTACCTTGTTTTAACATAAATCACACTAAGCACTGTTTATTCACTTGCTTGCATAACCGCCTTTTTTGTTTTGCCTTCAATGAAGCCTTCATTGAGGGAAAAACTGCGGTCTTCCATTAAATGGTTAAATAGTGTTCAGTGTGATCCATGCTAAAACAAGGTTCAAAATATTTATCAATTTATTACTATAAAAAATGTTGAATAAATAACTTATTTGATACAAAAATACTTAAATTGGAAATTTATTAATAAAACATTAAAAACATTTATTCAAATATAAGGAACTCCAACACTTATATTTATCAATATTATTTTTCTTAAACAATACTGAAACGAAAGAATACACGATACGTATCTCGTCTATCGTCTATCTAAATAGTCAGTGCTCAGGGCTTGGGATTACTTTTGTATTTAAGCGGTGCACTTCGACTCACTCTCTTTTCTCTATCACGTCTTCTTCCCCGCCCGCCTTTATTATCCAATCCTGTATTAATATTTTTCAACGTCTTCCTTGCTCAAGACTTCCGTAGTACATTCATCAAACGAAATGATATTTCTGTACAGAATCGCGGGAACAAAATAAGTCTTTTGTTCACAAAGACATTATTATTTTAATTCACGTATTATGTATAATTTTATTGCGTAATATTATATACTCGTAAATACACCTACTTTTGCTTATTATTATCCTGGAATTATTTAACAACAAGAAAGTGAGATTTAATTTCATATTTTGAAAATTCATTACGTATATTTTTTTAACGTATTCGTGTGGCTGCTTATCGAAAATCGTATTGTCATTGATGATCCCCTTTAAAGTGTTTCTTAGAGTACTTCTTTTTGACTGTCAATTTTTGATGAAACTGCATTTTTTTTATATGAATTACAATAAATATACTCGTAATGCTGGCACAATTAAAATATTTTTTTTTGTGTTTAAGATTGATCCAAATGTATGTGTAAGAAAATACATTTATTATTAAAATAGGTTTTTTTAAGAATGTGATCACACATGTCAGTGTTATATTGTAATTATCTACTTTTGTAAATATGATTCAGAGCTCTTCTTTATTGATTTTTTTCTAACTCATTATGGATAAATATATTAGGTTTCAATGTTATTTTGGGGAAGTAACCTACATATCTGTGTGAGCAAATAAAAGTACTCCTCTTTCAAAAGCTTTTGTTCTCGAAACTGTTTTCAATTATGAACCCCATCCCATTGTGTTATTAAATATTCCTGCCGCTTAGTCAAAATGAATAACGCACTTCAAATAGAAAGCTCAAACGGAACCTTTAATATACTACCGAATTTGGACACACTGCCTTAAAAACACAATACAATACGCACTAGAAGAGACAAAGCAATTTCCCGAGCGGGAATTCGAAGAGAGGGACTACTGAAGCTCCAGGAGGGAGAAATCTCATAAATGCATCCAGGGAAAATATATTATGGCCTCCTTCGCCGTGACTCTCCCTCTCTTACCAGACAGATGTATGGGCATTATAAGTCAAAAGAATTAATCCATCCACCTTAGAAATTGGAGCTATGCAGTCGAGGGGCGATAGGCTTGATATTAGGAAACGACAAACTGGGTTCGAAATACTTTTTGTTTGAGATATATTGTGTAATTAGAAACTTCCTAAGATTAATGGTAATTTTATTGCTGTTATTATTAAGCGACCATACCATTTTGTATGAATACTTTTCTTATTTTTTCACCAAAGCTAAGCAACATTTAAGGGAGACTGCTTTTGTGCACCGCGAATTAAGAGTTAGGTCTGAGCCAAATGTCTAAATTGACCAGCTCTCACTAGTGTCGTGTGAATTTTTTTTTCCTTATTAATAAAAATGAGTCTCGAATACTACATATATCTTCTCGTCTTACCTTTAAGCTCTATCCTGGGCGACGTAAGGAAACACGTATGTACACTGTTTGTGCTTTGGGTATGAATATGACTTGTTACAAGGCTTGCATAATATCACCTGACAAAAATGTGTGGTGGAAATTTGTCACCATATACTTCAGCTACGTATCAATTTGGGATAATATTTATTACAGTAATTATAACAAGTTCCAACTAAATAACAATAAACAAGTATCTTTTAACGTCCCTATTACATATTTTTATTATTAAAATAATTATTTATGATAGTTGTAATTTTTTTTGTATTTTAAAAAAAAGGAAAGGAATTCGTATACTAGCAACAAACGTTTTCTGTTTAATTACCCAAAACGGTGCCATTTACAAGTGAATAAATTGTCCCGCGATACAGCCCGACATTTGTGAGAGAGATATCGTAATAAAGCACGGCATAAATGATAACTTTTTAACAGCCTCTCCCCCGAGGCGCCGCCGATACTGGCGTGAAGATCCTCCACCTCCGAGTCACCCCGAAATATAATATGGCATTTCTACCATTTCTAGCATTTTCACCATTTCTGCCCCCCAATCTTGCGCTTATCTAATACGTATATATTAATAATTACAACAAGACGGTGCCCTACCAACAGTAAGGTACGCAAACCAGTTACTGAGCACGGCCAGTTGCGATCACATTGAAGATATCAAAATTTTTTTACAACCGCTCAAAAACTATCACAGAATTAGAAGCTCGGTTTCTCACCCATTGAGGTCTTCATCTGTCATTTATTTGCACATGATAGCAGTTTTCAAAACTGTGTGCAAAACTGCGGTCTCTAATAAACGTGACCTATACTAAAAAATCACGTATCATCATCTCATTTATATTTTGCGTGTCATTTAACATATTTAAAAAAATCTGTGTATGAGTATATTAAGATTGCAGTGCATAGTAATTCTTTTAATTTAAAATATTCACTTTTAAAATGTAGATACCGCTTCAAATTATAAACACACTCGTATGACCCCATTTAATTTACATGTATATATAATTTATAATTCTAATTTAATTTATAACGTCTAATGCATCAATAATTATTCTTTTATTTTGTACATAATGTCAGTATCAATTTAAGTATTGACTTGATTAAAAAAGTTGGTGTATTTTTGGAGTAAAACATTTATTATTATTTTTTATACTCACCTATTTAAAGATAGAATACAATACTTTTACAAAATCAGTAATAAAATATTTGTTTATCACCAAGTTTGAAGCGTAATTTTTGGTATTATTTACAAATGCCTATCACTCGATGGCTTACCCTGCCAGGGGGACAGAGGTTCGCCGGAGTGCAAGACAATTATTTAACTGTAAGTAGGTGGGAATTGAAAAATAGACGCTATGACTTTTATCCAGCAGAACGAATGCCACATTCATGAGATATATATTTTTTCCGTTATAATTCCCTCATACTTAGGGCATTGAGACGTTCCCTTTATTTATGATGGGCTACCAAAGTGTTTTTTGTACATTAATATAAATAGCTTACCTACCGTTGCACTATTTGAGAAATTTAATAAATTATTACTTAATCATAAATTAACTGCATCAAACACCCTTCATAACTTTTAATAAGCATAATTATAAATTAATTTGAATTAAAAATATTTATAAATTAAAAATATTTGGTTTTGATTCACATTTATTTTAAATGATTTCATGTTTCGGTCTCCTTGGAGACCATCTTCAATAATGATCTCAAGACCATCTTCAATAATGAAATTATAATTATGCAGTTTCACCAAGTATTGTCAGTTGATAACCTTAATGTTTATTAATTAGTCACATTTTTACATTTTTTATGTAGAAACATACAGGATAATACCGACAAATGGTGATCGCTTGTTGAAAACCCTGTCTGCCCCGTCCTGTTTTTGAAGACCCAGATCGGGACCCGTTACTGGCCGCACGTAAAAAGCTACTTGTTAGAGAGTGGCTGAATGCCTTTCCGTGATTCTAAGTGCATCAGTTAGATGTCAAATTGACCTCAGTATAAGGCTGCGAAGTTAGTTAATGAAGATATTCTGAAGTCTCATCTGTGGAAATCTATGAAGCTTACCATGCTGAATATGGCTAAGCGCTACATGTGGAGTTTTGATCCGCCAACGTTATAGACTACCGCCCAACATTCACGCATCATCCTTATTATTACAGCAATTCAATATGAATGGTTAGTCATCACGGGACGACTTTCGTCTGTCACCAATTTTATTAATAGGCTATGACTGTCATTTTACGGGTGAGTCAAATTCACACCAATCGGGGTGTTTTAGAGCTCAGAAATCGATTTATTTAAATTTCCGTCGGGGATCGAACCCATGACCTTTGGCTTGCCATGCAAACGCTTTAACCACATAGCTATACCCTGCCAGCTGTTTTACATTTTTAATTACATTACATTTACATTAAGTCTGAAATTTTTGAATGCTTCACTTGTTGTCCAATACACACGCAAAGATCAAAGATGTAGTATTTAAACAATCAATGTATGCAAAACTAATCGCTTAAATAATTTTTAATGTTAGTCAAAAGCGATCATAGCATAGGTGGAATTGACGAAAACGCAATGAAATTGATGCATTTATGCTATCATAAAAAAATATTATCAATTATACATCATAAGGACATTTTAATCGTCATTGTGTTATAAACTTTGAATACTGTTGTAAGACAGATGATTATTTGTCATTCGTAGTCATTTAGTCACTGTGGAGGAGGGCAACACAGTAGCTCTAGTGCCTCCGAAATAAATTGACTACATCCATTCCGAAGGTAATTTTTCAGGCACTCGGAGGGCCGCGCGAACCGAATTAAGTCCTTGATATATTTAATAATAACTTGCCGCGGCCGAAATTTCCACAAAACCATTAGCCGCATACGTTTTCCACTTTATAATTTTTAAATTACCAACAGATGGGAACTAACCGTTTCGAAAAAAAAGTGTTCAAGTAGTGTGTGCTTTTTAGGCAAAAGTTTTTTTTTCATTTTGTCCGAAATTGTTTTTTGAAGTAATTTATACGAAAAACATGTAAAAAAACGTGATTTTAACTGACACTAAGGTTAATTTAAGCATTTCATGTTGTTTTTTATGCGCTGTATTTTTATGTTATATTAATATCACTCAGAATTACATTTTAAAAAAATTAAAAAAGTTATTTATTATTATAAATTTATAATAACTGAAAAATGTACAGTTTTTATACCACTTTTTAAATGCAGTTATTTATACCTTGGTATTCGGAGAACATATCTCTAAATTCATTTTTGTCTTTCGCCTACTGTAGATGGTGATGGATGGCCATTACAAAAAAATATATTATTTTTGGACGAAATTCAGCTATATTCTCAGCCCTTATTGAGACAGTGAAGGGCGGAAGAACGAACGGGTGTGAAGTAAAGTGGATCCTGTAAGGTAGACCGGTACTGCGAACTGAGTGACCGTCGCCAACTATAATGGGCCAATCCGCAGAGGCCTTGCGAAAAATCCAATCCCATATAAAAATACAATAAAATTTACCCAATAAAACTTTTTATCCTTGCCCTGGGGGCGTTAAATGCCCCCGCCCTCCATTGCCCTGCAGCCCTTTGCTTTGTTCAGAGTTTCTCGCCGATGTTCGACGATTCGTTGACTCGACACTTTTGGACTAACCACCATCGAAACTGTGATTTTTCACCATTTCTGTCGTGGTTCTAGTATCCTGTTAACTTTCACATGAAGAGTAACTGAAATTTATTTTTCTTTTTCATAAATTTTGTTTTGTATGTTGAGTCCAGTTGCGTTCTTATTATAAGCCTTTATATTGTTAATATTTAAAAAAAATCCACTTAAAGAATCACTTAAACATTAATGTATGATGTGCTTACGATCGTTACGTCGTAATGTTTCATTACCATTGAATTTTTTTCACTTTATTTTCAGAGATATTACTTATAACGTAGTATGCTTAGTGTGAGTTAGTAAAAGCAACATGTTTTATTGGCAGTATTTCATTCAATTAATGTAGTAATTATTTAGCAAACGGTCGGTGATAAATACCTAAAAAGGAAAATTATTTTTTATTTTTAATCATTAAAAAAATAATAAATTGGCTAGAAATAATTAATGGATGGTAATTAATAATAAGTAAGGTGACGTTTTCATTTTATGGGTAAGTTATTAATTCATTTTACATCATTTTTTTCCAATATTGAATATAATACTGAAATTTAAATTGTAAATATAATCGACCACCTTCATACTGGCACAGTGGATACTGTCAATTTATTTAGACTACTACCGATTAATTTTATTAACTGCTAATTGATTTAACTTACTGCCAAAACCTTGAATCAATTACTGAATATAGAAACACAGGCCGTTAGTAAAATGCACATTAAAATTTCAAATATATTCATTATACGAATATAAAAAACTCCTTTGATTTTCCTTTTAAATCACTAAATTCAAGAAAGTTAACTCATCCTATTATTTAATAAGAAATATAATTTTTATCTTGTAAAAGAGCAGATTTTTTTTTCATAGTTGCACTTAACATTGACGGAGGCATTGCTGTGCATAGTAAAGACACTTCATAAATAACAAATTGCAGAAATATTTCCGTAAAATTCTATCAAATAAAAAAGTAATTTTCTATGTTAGCCGTCCCGCGGGACCGGAACAGGAGAGAAGGCAGATTAAGTTAAAAAAAAACTATTACGGCTATTCAAATAACAAAGGGACCCCAACTTTTGATATTACCGAGTCTCCCAGCGTTTCAGGTTGCCGAATTCAATTTGTCATAATGCACTTTTAGTTCGAACCAAACCTACTCCAGAATTCCAAATCGAAAGCTCCATCCAATAAACGAAACAGAATCGAAATAAATCTATTTGCCACAGCCGAAAAAAGAAACACCTAAACTTTCATGTCTCAGTGGAGTGCAATAGGTAGCACTTTCTGAAAAAAAAAATCAGCAGTGCGTTTGTTTAAGCTAAAATAAACTAGTAATTAATTTTTAGAGTATTGAATAGTTTTATGTGTATGACAATTTACGCAAACTAGCCAGGTCAAGTTGACTTTGGTTACATTAAATATGACGTGTACGAGTTGGTCATATGTAGGTTGTCATTTCTTCTCCTCATACTTTTAAATATAACCTTTACAATTATTATAACTCTCTACAAGACTTTTTGTCGTTACTATCACATACACTTTTCTTTCGTATTTTCACAATTATTACACATTAGTCGCTTCGTTGAAAGATAGCCTTAATACATATTTTGATTGATCTGCCCTACGTTATCAGATTATTTTCGTTGGTTTAGTATTTTATCTGAATCTGTGATGAATGCCTTGTAACATCAAATGTTAAGATCTTTATAAAAAAATAAACAAATACCAAGATTCCGTAATATCAATGCCTCTCAATCATCTAGTCTTATTAAGTGAGAATAAAAAGTATTTTTGTTTGTTGTTTGTTAACATTTAATACAATCAAGTCTTCATTTTAAACTATAATGTTTATTAATTTCATGTAATCTAAAGTAATAACATTTCTAAGAATAATTTTCATTACAAAAATCTGAGAATATGATTTTTAGTAGCAAACTTGATAATCTTAATTTCATGCTTCAAGCTGCCAACTTAAAAATTAATTATAAAATTTTCTAATACCTACAAGATTTTTTTTTAATGACTTGCATTAAATTTATTGAAAAAGCGATGGAAGTAATGATTTGTCACGCAATTTATTAAATATTTAATTTTACACTTAAATACTCAAAAAAAATTTTTTTCACCTTTTTATCGTCGTAATGTTTCATTTGTTAAATAAGTTACTTAATACTTTCACTTTGAATGCATTGTTTAATCTAAAATAACTTATAAAAAAGTAAGTCACTTCAGTTCTACATAAGATAATGCGATTATCAAAATCTATTCTACTATTCCATATATATTTTAAATTTCAGTAATAAAATTTTCTTAGTTTTACTATACATAATATACATAGTAGAAATGTAAGGAAATGGAAACGTATTTTACCACCTTTTTTATAAAGTTATTCAAGTTGATGGTTACCGGTAGTGCAAATATCTCTCTCCGTCCTGGCGCAAGTTTCCTCAAGTCGCAGTGAATTATTAATACTACAGCCACCTTTGATTCTTGAGGGGGTAATTTTCGGCTGAAACAAATGGAGGTGTCGTACTACGACTGGCCGCCTGAAAAAACCTCCCCTAACCGACTGTTCGACCCTCACGGGACTGTAGCTCTTAGAACCCTGGCGGGAAGTGCTGAATTTCCATGCAAATTTCACACCCTCACCTGCCTTCGAGTGAGGCGGATGGTGAATCCCACCTTAGCGGAAAATAAGAGACAAACAAATGGGGATACAAATAAATGCAACGTTTGTAATTTTTTTCACTTCACGCTGCGTGGCGGTTTTGTGAAGTTTGGGGATGGTTGGTTTCTAGGTAGCAGGGGTATTCATTGCACAGTAGTTTAATTTCATCTAATGCTTATTTGACTTTACTTGAAGTGCATTATTATTAACTGCATAATTATTCGTATACTTGTAATTGTTATTCATAAAATTAAGCACTATATTTTGCATCGAAGTTACACAACGACATTCGTTTTGAAAAATGATGAGCTTCAAGAAAGTTTATTCAGGAACTCGTACAGCTATACCTCAATATACAGTTTAAAATAAATGTTTCCAAATTAAACAAATTACTGTGTGTAAATATGCTGTGCGTATTCCTTTGAGTATTCGTATTCTTTTGAGGTTCTCAGGATAATCAAGGAAGATAGGCACCTAATAAGAACAATCTAAGATAGGCGAGCCCGATGGATTGGTCACATCATGCGCCACGATGGTCTTCTTCACGATATTGTGGAAGGGATGGTTGAGGGTAGAAGCTGTAAAGGGTGCCCTAGACGAGAGTATCTGCAGCATGTGTTCGAGGACATGAATTGTAGCGCTTATATTGAGCTGAAAAGTGTTGCGGAGGACCAAAAGGAATGGAGATCGAGATGCAAGATTCTGTTGCTGCAAACCAATCCATCGGATTGATACTACGAAGAAGATTCCTTTATCTACCTTTGTTGAGTGTTTTTTTTTCGTCAATTTTTCAATGTCTCCTGCACACGTTTTTTTTTTAAATAATGTCGCTATTTTTATATATTATCGAAAGCTCACATAGTAAGTGCATGCGTATATTTTACTACACCATTTCGGTGAAGAATAATCATAAAATGCGAATCGTATTATCGCTAAATTATAAAAGAGATCCCATTATCGTAAGTCGCGCCGTTACAGTAATCATTCGAATCGTCACAATTGGCCGTCCGGCGGGCATTTTCCGCGCTCAGGTTTGCGAGGCCGGAATCAAAGGGATTGGGCACATAATTTTTCCAAGGGAGGTAACCTTTAAATCCCCTCTATAATTTCCCAGGGGCCCGGCGTGCAGCTGGCGGTGGGCGGGGGACACCCGGTGGGCGGCGAAGGGTTCCCGCCCTCGTAATCTGCCCACTAAACACGTCGTTTCCAATGTAACTTTTCCAATTATTACAAAGGAAATCCTGCTCGCCGAACTAGCGCAGTTTTATCGAGCCTTAATTCGCGAACTCGTTTTTTATATCGTGACCGAGTGGAAGTTTTTTTTTTCATGCTGCACTATTATTTCAGCGATCACAATCGACTCCGATGCCGTGATATTGTTATGAGAATCATGCTACCATGAAAATGTTTCATATTTTATTGCTGTTTTTTGATTAATAATATTTTTGGAATACGTTATTCCTCAGTTTGCTTTCAGGATTCATTTTTAAAAAATGTGCCATAATAATATAAATGTCAAAAAATCTCATTTATTGTACTTTAAATTTAATATTCATCATTTACAAAACATATTTTCATCTACATTTGTATCTTTTGTTTTTTTATTAATGATTGTCACTTCTTTTTTGATTAAATGATCATAAAAACGTATTTCTCAAAATGGTTAAGTGACATCTTATTATGTTGTATCACCTTAATTATTGGTATATCGAGCGAATTGCCGTCATTTTGGAACCTGCTCGCATCGGTACTAGATATATGCCGTGTAAGATTCTCCCACCACTGACATCGGTAGCCGTGATATATCGTCTTGCTACTTGCTAAGAATAGTTTTTTATGCATCATCTGATAGCTAAACGACACAAGATCCAATGTGATATATGAAAATAGACCAGATAAGTAATGCTTCAAACAGTAGTTTTATAATAAACAGTATAATGTGTATTCAAACAGAGCCGTAATGAAAGGGTTCAAAAAATTATACCACAACAACAGCCTGTGGCACTGCTTATTTTCTATGTACTCTTATTATTTACTAATACATATTCGTATGACTAAAATATTCATGATTTTATTTTATTCTACTTCATTACTCTTGTAACATATTGCTGTAAAATTTTATAAAGACAATTTCACAGTGATAACAAATCTCCGTCTTGCTTTCTCACAAATATGATTTCGAACAAAGCACCAAATCTATCATAAAATTCTTTCCGCTCTTCTTTTGTTGTTTATTCCCCTAACGAGGTCAAAACTTCTCAGCGAAAACAACGGCAGACGCGAAAGAAGTGGAGAGACTTTGTATCCGGCCAATGCTTGAAGGAAAGCTAACTTTAATAGAAAATAAACTAGATTTGGCACTGCGATAGACTCGGCGAGCTTTTTTTGAGGCGGACTGCACATGCGTGGGATTTAGAGCTTTCTCCTCGAAAAGATCCGTCTCAGAAAAGCGTCTTCTTAAGCTCTCGGCTCGAACACAACACCTGCATGTAATAATGCGTCTTTACATATTATATTGTTACTTTAAGTGCTTAAGAAATATAGTCGAGTTAATTAGCAGCTGATATTTGTGATGTTTGTTAGCGAAAATGGATAAATCATAATTAATAGGTTGTACGGAAAATTCTCATACATCAATTTGGCTGTCGAATATTTGGTTATGGAATATTTGGCCTAATCTGAACGAGCATTTAACTGATATTATCATAGACATCACGTTGCCGGCGGGTTTAGCTCAATAGCTAAAGCGTTTGCTTGGCAAGCCAAAGGTCGAGAGTTCAATAGCCGACGGAGAGCTCTAAAATACCCCGATTGGTGTGAATTTGATCCCTTCCCATAATATGCCAGTCATAGCCTATTTTTTCAAATTGGTGGAAGGCGAAAATCGTCCCGTGAAGACCACCCATTCATAGTAAATTCATTTAATTATAAGGATGATGTGTGAATGTTGGGCTGTAGTCTACGATTGCGGATCAATACTCCACATGCAGCGCTTAACCATATACAACATGGTAAGTCATAGAATCTACAAATGAACCTTCAGCATCACTATCACCATTTTTCGGTATTCTCCTGTATGTGATTACATAAATAAAAAACGTTGATGAGTGTGACAAAATTTCACCTTAATTAAATAATGTGGAAATATGTTTATTTTTGCTTAAAAATTTAGGAATTATTATAAAATATTTAATAATAAGTACAAGTTGTCGATTTGGAACACTTACAATTAATTTATACTCGTCTATACTATTAGCGAATAAAGCATTACCTAAATACTAACATCGCCTTCTCTCTAAAACAGCGGTCGGGGAACCGGGGTAAATTACCCCAAATGGGAGTAAAAATATGTTTTGTGGGGTAATTAAGGATTTTTTTCTAGTTTGCTATTTCATAAAACTTACTATTTTCATGTAACTTTTTAGTTATTTTCCGTGTAAATTGATTCAACAAATTATGTTTATTTAAATATACATTGACTCTCTTCTTTTTTAAAATGGGGGAAGGGGTAATATCGACTTACGCAAAAATATTTTGTGGTAATATCGACTTACGCAAAAATATTTTGGGGTAATATCGACTTACGTAAAAATAATTTAGGGTAATGGTTAAAAAAAGTTCCCCGACCGCTGCTCTAAAAGGTTGTTATTTAATTGCCCAGTGGCAGGATAAGGGGTAGGTTCACAACACAAAAACTTTTTCAGATGCACATTTACATATATATTTTGATAACTTTACAAACTTATAGCCCGGACCTAGTAACTGCATTCAGGCCGGGCCAAAATACAATATGCTCTCGCCGACGTCGGCACACGACTCACTGCCATGCGGCGCCGTGGTCTGTAACACGCGCCGCAAGTAGCAATCTATATAACTAACGTCACACCCGTGACCGGACTTGTCCAAAATGCCAATATGGCGACACATACGTGCGTCAAACGAACAGAAATAAGAGACGAAATATTGTATATCCAAGTATTCGGTACCAGTCCGAAAGGGCTATATCATGCTGATGTCAATACATTATCGTAAGTTAATTAATTAGTATTTCTGTTTTATAAGTAATAACAAAATACAATTATACACATTCAAATATCTCAATGTACGATCATATTTCTTTTTATATTTTTTTATATGTAATGTCCCAAAACTACGTAAATTCATTACAGTTTGTGATTGAAAAACTCATAAGCAATATAAACATTATTATTTCACAATAACTTTTGGCGATATCATCTGCGAGGTACGTTTACCAAGCAAAAATAACATTTTTATTTGATTACATTCCCTGAAACCTCTCTCGTACACACAACTATTAATATTAAATCTGACAATCTTAGAGAAAAATACGAATGTACTTTCATTACATTACATTACAAAAAAAAACTCTTCCATCCAAAGGCTTAAATCTCTCGAAGAATACGCAAAACCGAATCCTTAATATTTAGATAAAGTTCCGGTACATTTCAAAGCTGGATATAATAATAAATAATTAAAATGTATGGGATACGCTGCCAGAGGAAGAGACTTCAACTTAAATGGAAAATTCCGAACAGTATTTTTTTTTCTTTTGCGTAGTCTGAATCCTTTGCCATAAGGAAGTTTGGTCAATAGAATACTAATATAAGAGGCAATATGCATGCTCCGCTGTAACTTTCAAAACAGAAGCTGTTTTGCTTGTCTGAATTGATTATGAAAATGAAATACAAAAAATAATGTACAAATAATGTATATCTTTTTCATACTACTGAATTTACAAGTATAATATACGATCCATTTTGTAAGCAATGAAATCATGATTATTTGTTATTTAAACTTTTTCAGCATTCACTTTGAGATCCATTATAAATAATAAATATTTATATATTTACCTTGTTTTTGCATGGATCACGTACGTAAGTTCTCTATTAGGAGACTGCACTTTCTTAATACATCACTGTTATCTCTTAGTAAGTGATGGAGTGAGAAAGGCTACGAGTTAGTCAAATCTGCAGTCTCCTAATAGAGAACTTATCTTACGTGATCCATGTAAAAACAAGGTAAATAAATAAATATTTATTATGATTGTTAGTCACTTTTTAGAACATACAAAATACAATGAATGTTACAATGTCTTAACAAGATGGAATAATTAGTGTTATTGCAAAAATGTGGTCATAGAATCGCGTTCATTAGATGGTTTATTAGTATTTCACTTGCAAAAATTTTACTTGACTCACCTTCATAATAGCATTTAGTACTAAGAGTAAAGAGGAGAAAATAGGGACATGCTTACTTACAAAAACTATTTTATGTAAGCAGTTATTTTGTTAAAAATATTTATTTATTTACCTTGTTTTTATATTCATCACGTAAGATAAGTTCTCTATTAGGAGACTGAAGTTTCGAATAACTCGTAGCCCTTCTCAATCCTTCACTTGTTAAAAGATAACTATCTCTTTAGTTAGTTATCTCTTATCTTACCGTGATCCATGTAAAAACGAGGTAAATTAATAAAATTTTATTATTTTCAATGGATCTCAAAGTGAATGCTGAAAACATTGAAAAAAAAATTGTTTTGTTATTTGTTTTAAATTCAAATAATAATAAAATAATACGATTTTGAGCCTTTTATTAATTAGACAGCTTCTTAAGTTCGTTTGATAGAGGTTTTATAAATGGCAACACCTACGCAGATGATTCTTCGTTTCGAGAAATCAAATAATAATCATATCAGCAAATTTTTATTGGTAGTACTTAATTTTTTAATATGCTCAACGTAAACCCATATAAAATGTTAAATTAAAATATTAATTTTAATGTAAATATGTTTTTTTTTATATTATTATTTAACATTATTTCATCCGCTTAAACAATAAGGTATACTTATGTTTTTTTAAGGTACATAATAAAAATTATTGTTATTTAGTTCGTTACTTTTTATAAATATTTATTTACCTTGTTTTCACATGGATCACGTAACAAAAGTTCTCTATTAGGAGACTGCAGTTTCGACTAAATCGTAGTCTTTCTCAATCCTTCTCTAGTTAAGAGATAACTGAGCTGCGTTGTACTTATAAGTGGTGTAACACATTTTTGTAGGGAGGGGGTGGGGATGTGTCTATCAGGAAAGGAGAGGGAGATAGGTAGTGTTGCAAGGATGAAGGAAGAGATAAATACATAAAATGGTTTAGGTATAAATTTATTTTTATTTTTTATTTTTTATTATTATTAATATTATTATTATATGTAGAATATATAATTTTTATACTTATTTATTTATTTAACGGAAACAATTTTAAAATTGGTGAATTAATTAAGGTATTTAGTTGGTTATTAATTATATCTTCTTTCTTATTAATGGCTTTATAAATTTCTAAGTATTCTAAATTATTTAATTTAACGGTTTTATTTTCTACATGTAATATGTTTAATACTTTTTCTAAGTTGAACGAATGATTATTTTCTACAAGGTGGTTTGCGAATTCAGAAAAATTAGTGCTTTTTAGGCACCTTAAATGTTCTTTAATTCTAATATTAAAATTTCTTGACGTTCTACCAATATAAAAAGATTCACAATCTTGGCAATTTAATTTGTATATTCCAGATTAATATAATTTATATATTAAAGATGATAGAATGTGGAGACGAATTCTACACGTTAATAACTTTACCCATAAAATAATTAAATTACTCCCAAATGAGATAAAGCCAGCGTTTTATACAGATAATAAACTAGGATACCACCTTATAAATAATAAAGATACTACTGATAAACGCAATAATTCTGGAATATATAAATTAAATTGCCAAGATTGTGAATCTTTTTATATTGGTAGAACGTCAAGAAATATTTTAATATTAGAATTAAAGAACATTTAAGGTGCCTAAAAAGCACTAATTTTTCTGAATTCGCAAACCACCTTATAGAAAATAATCATTCGTTAAACTTAGAAAAAGTACTAAACATATTACATGTAGAAAATAAAACCGTTAAATTAAATAATTTAGAATACTTAGAAATTTATAAAGCCATTAATAAGAAAGAAGATATAATTAATAACCAACTAAATACCTTAATTAATTCACCAATTTTAAAATTGTTTCCGTTAAATAAATAAATAAGTATAAAAAATTATATATTCTACATATAATAATAATATTAATAATAATAAAAAAAAAAAAAAATTATACCTAAACCACTTTTATGTATTTATCTCTTCCTTCATCCTTGCAACACTACCTATCTCCCTCTCCTTTCCTGATAGACACACCCCCACCCCCTCCCCTACAAAAATGTGTTACACCACTTATAAGTACAACGCAGCTCAGTTATCTCTTAACTAGAGAAGGATTGAGAAAGACTACGAGTTAGTCGAAACTGCAGTCTCCTAATAGAGAACTTTTGTTACGTGATCCATGTGAAAACAAGGTAAATAAATAAATAAATATTTATAATTTATTTTGGATCTCAAAGTGAATGCTCAAAACATTGAAAACGTTACTTTTTATTAATATGATTTCAATTGATATGCAAGGAATGCATTTACGGCATTGAAATTCTTTAAATATTTCATAGACAAATGTATGTTTTATCTATGCACAACTGTTGAGGCATCAAAAAATACAAGTAGTTAGTTTTAATATAAAAAGTAACATAGAAGGTTTTTATATGCAAGCTCTAGTGGAGATATTTAAAATGTACGCGTCGGTGCAACAGGAAATGAACTATTTATAATGCATAGAGGTGTCACATCATCATAAAAAATAACAACAACCAGAAAAAACGCGCAGTTTTTAAAAACGCATATCTTGCAAGAGGTATTTGTAGCTGATAGCTAGAGTATGGCACATTGGTTAAAACTGTTGACTCTCATGCGAGCATACATCGGTAACATCTCACAAAAGCTTACTAATTCATGTGTAAAATCGATTCAAATTTTCTAGGAAATACAAAGCTCTTGTTCAAAAACACTTCACATTCAGTATTTTGCTCTATGGCTCTTGACTCATTGTCATGTCAACAATTACTTAACTATAAGTTATCACGATACAATGTTCTTAAGACTCCAGACATCATATGTTATAAGTTCTAAATAAACTTATAACGTATGATGTGCCTTAGCAACTTAGGTTATCGTAAAAAAACAAGCTTCGTAGATTCCCCAGATTGATCTCTTCATAACTGTTTCTCTGTATACTACTTACTGTAAATGAATAAATCCTCGCCATTTCGAATCATCTGGAGTCGCCTCTTCTTGTGCACACTCGCCATCTCTGCCTGTCCTGCGCCGCATTCTCGGTTAAGCCCCGAGTTTTCAGATCCTTGTCTACAGTTGCAGTCCAGGTTTCCTGTGGTATTCCAGGTCTTCAGCGTGGATATGTTGAAGGCTTTCTTCAACACGTAGTCCTCATCTTTCCTTGTCACATGCCTATATTCATACCGATTACATCATCTGATTTTTCAAAAAATATATTTTCTTTATAATCCACCTAAAATAGCACTCATGCTGAAAACACATACACGACTGATATACAAGTATGTCCTAGAAAAACAAGAAGTTTTGAAAACATTTATCTGCTTTGCTTTTTTATGCTCCTCTAGCATTTATTTTTCTCCATTTTTTGTACTCATTTTTTTGTGCTCATCTAGCATTTATTTTTCTCCGTTTTTTTTTTCATCTGCATATCTTAAATAAACAAATCAACATGCAATTTATCCAACAATTATATACTTTATATGATATAATACTTTATTTAATATAATACTTTCTCTTTTGCATCTATCGTCTTAACAAACTAGTTAAACGAGTTACCTATACAGTTACAACTTATGTTTTGTGTTCTTCTGCATGTGTTCGCATAAAAAGAGGTATTCCCATGGCAACCATCTCAGGGTCCTTCCACTGAAAAGAAGCCTGCGTCTTATTAGTAAACCTTCATATTTATTACTACAACACTTTGGAATTGAGATTGCAGTCTCTCCCCGTCGCGAGCAGTTTGCTATGGCATTCTTTTAATAATGCAGATATGCAAATTTGCCGTGTAAACGGAATTCCTGCGACGGAGACAAAAAGAAAAACGTTAGAAAAACATGGCGAGACGCCATCTGTTGGAGGTTTATTGTAAACACAAATTTCCCTAAGGTGATTCATACATTGATCCTTCATTAATATATTTTTTAAATTTATTTACACGCTTATTACTTTCGAAAATATTTTTTTGTATTTCATAAATGCGCCATTTATTTTTCAAGAATTGTAGTGCGAATTTCTTCCACACAGTAACTGCGAATATCCTTCCCTAGCCTTTATTGTAAATACTCGCATAATACATTAAAATTAACATGAATTTTTAAATATTTTTTTACTTCCATTTTATTTAATAAATAAAGCTTAGAGATATCTATTATTATTAAAATAATACAAATATTGACCTTATTATAATATTTTTTACGTTAAATACGATACTTTTTTTCTCAATGAAGCATTTAAAAAACATAATATTGGTAGTTGACGACTTTCGTTCTTTAAACACAACCTTTTCACCATAAATTTCTTTAAACGGACTATGCATGAATGCCTTGATGTAGTGCGATGCATGATATGAACACTCCATTTACAGTTATTTGAGTCGTTATACTACAAGTGTGACATTATCAAATTCTTCCAATCATAAAATATGTATTCTCCTTTTTTCTTTAAAAAAAACCTGCTGTTACAGTCCTGCCATCTGTGTTTGTATTATGTATTGTTAGTACGGTATTGAAACATCTTGCAGATTTTTCTATACAATAATAATATATTCCAGTTTCTTTGAAAATACAAGATTCTCTGCATTTTATTTCGCGGACAAAAATTTAAATTCAAATACACATTACGAATCGAATAAATGAATCTTTTGAAAGCGTAATTAATTCCGAGGGTGAATTTTCATGGACACATTTTTGTGATTTGCGGAAGTATTTAAAATTCAAGAATCAACATCTTAAGAAACGGAAATTCAAATCGAGATGTAAATGTATGTTAATTTTGTAAACACGAGGAAAAATGTTTGTTGAGAAAATTGGTTTTTAAACATGAAAAATGCTATTGCTATTACTTTATGAACTATATTAAATTGTATTTTATGCAATAAAATAGGCATTGAAGTATTTTCTTATTAAATTTACAACACGTTTAAATTTTGTATTTTTATTTTAAAGCCAGTATTGATTTAACTTCTTCATTGAATTTGGAAAATTAATATTTAAGATAATGCGTAGAATTTCACAATAAGATGCAAAAAAAAACAAGTCTATTTTTTACCTTCTAACGACAATTATCGTTCAACTGACCCAGCTAAACGTCATAGAGCAGAAAAACAAAACCCTCAACTGGTGCTTTTTTAAATGTATTTGCATATGGTTTTTCTTTTTGTTATTTATGTTTTAATATTTTTATGATTTATTTAAAAAAAAAATTGTTTGCTACTTTTTATACTTCATATTTTTCTCATAACTCTATTTTCAAAAAAATGTGAAAAATACAATAGTACGAGGGCTTCGTCGCGCAGCCTGAATAGTTTATGCTCGGGTATTACAAAATAACACAATTGTGATCGTACTGTCAACGTTGCTTGTTTAAAGAGTAAGACAATTGAATGTTTATGACATTTAGAAGACCATTGAGTCCTGGATGATTATTTGATTAGGTGATTGGCGTCAAATATTTGTTAGTTATCTTCCCTTTTCTACGTTCTCCTGAAATATTACCAAATGTCTGTCTTTTTCACGAGGGGTTAAAATGGCAAAAACTATTATGCCACATACCCGACATAATCAATAATTCATTTCCTCCCCTAACTCTCCCTCCAACTATCCCCGTCTCATCACATTAGTGGCCCACCTTTCCCAAAGTGCATCCCACTAAATGCATTTCCACTGACCAATAACTTAATCTACACATTATACTTTCGCCTAGAAAGTGTCGCCCTATGAACTATGAGAGAGAGAGAAGGTTATTAAATATTCTTATGGTAAGTTGCAAAGACGATAACTCTTCCTTGGGGGACGGAACCCTTAAATAACTAAAGTTATGTTCCCACTGCATATAATGCGTATTGTACGTGTCTAAGTTCGCAGTTAACATTATGAAAATGTACCATTAAATACACATAATCTCCCTTTGGCTTTACTACGAACAGACCATTTATAAACGCATTTTCTCCCACAAAATTAAATATTTATTGAATTAGGGACACATATTACATTGATACAATCACACAGTATATAGACATTCTTTATTTTTGCGATGACACTGATCGATAATGTATATTTTTTAAGAATCAGTGTATATCCTAGTCTTCTTTGTTTTAGGTATACTTTATAGCTTTCTATGACAAAATTAACAATAATTTTTAGTACGATTTTTACAAATTAAAAATACATATCATTATTTAGGTAAATATTTTTTCTTAATAATTATTTTATATATCATTTAAGTATGCATTTTATAATTCTCAAAAATAATTAATTAATGATATTTGATATTTTAACATATAATAATGATAGTGACGTTATCGTAAATTAATTTTTGTGCCATTTTCTTAACTAGTTTTTAAATAATTATACAACGATACATTGTATATATATAACCATTAAAGTTTTAGCGTACGTTATAAAGTTAACAACGTAATCGCGAATAAATTACAAAGTTAATTATTTACTCTCAAATTCGTAATTAAAATTAATTTCAAAGTGTATTCTTACAGTATGTATACACATGTCATTGTATGAAACTGAAAATTTATCATTTAACATAATATATTTGGAAATTATTTTCGTGGACGTATTCTGATTCGTAAAACGATCCTCATAAATCCCTCCGCTCGTGTAAAACAATGATTAATATACCTGGGTGGAATATTTCAATATTTGTATCCGATCTTACATATTCGAGTGTTCAGTATGTATTACTGCCATTGTTCAAAACCACTCGACAATGGTCTCCACGCAAGCGAGTGTTAGTGAATTTTGGCTCATAGAGCCTTCAACTTGCCATTTATCATTCGTTCGATGATTAAGAACAATACAAAATTGAAATTTCACCGAGCTTCACGAAAGCTGCATGTTATATAACGTATTACCGTTACTTTATATTTATATGAACACCATTCTGCGTACGTGGTTGAAAGAGTCCTCTGAAGAAATTTGTATGACCATATACAAATAAAGCATTTTTTATTTTTACTTCAAAACTGCAATATCAATTGATTTCATAATACTAAATAAATATTATTTTTAGTCATATATCCACCATATATAGATGACCACCTAAAACTTAAAAACACACAGTCACCATCTTCCTTGTCTTGTCTCAAGATTTCTGCACTTGAAGGTTTTCTTGGGAACATATATGGTTCTGGAAGGGCTAGATACCGGGGACTTAAAAAACGAATGCTCCAGAATCTGAAGCATATTTGTTTACTGATAGCAATTTTTAAGGAGATCAGGTGAATGCCCGATATTCTCGACATCTGGACCATAATCTTAAGTGGCCGGTAAACTCAACCAACGAAATGCGGTGAAACATCCAAAATTATTTTACGCGTACAATATTGCTTTGATTCCGTGATCGAACAGTAATTAATCGGCTTAATACAAGTACTTTTGTCAGTTATTTATGTATATTTGAAATGTAATATTAATAAATATTATATTTTTTATATTTTAAAGTATATTTTATGTATATATCACAGGATCATCAATCCATTATTTATGTTTTTTGTGATATTTTGGTACTGAGCAGCATTAAAATTTGACATTAGAGAATTATTCTTTAATTGCTTCACACGTTCCAATTCTCCCACAACACTCGCATCAAATCATAATTTTATCATGCATTATACACTTTCATCCCATTCCAACGGCACAAGCCCTTTCTGCATCCATCGATTCTTTATTAAGCTGAGCGGTGAAGCTTTGTTCGAAAGCTCAAATGAGGTAAAATTTAGGGCAACGCCATACGCCGAGTTGACACTAATGTACTTTACAATGGATGTTCGGAGCCTCCCCCGGAGGAGGTTGGGGGAGTCCAGACAATGGCAATAATTATCAGCCTTACGCCACATTAGAAAAGTAATTATTTTCAGTTGGAACGGAGCCGATTTCGGCCGAATTGCTCAATGAAATCATCTTCTTCTGACTCATCGGAGAATGTGATAAATATATTCATGTTCGTGAGCGGTGTAAATAAAATAGATCTTAAATAAACTATATTATTAAATTAGATTTTCTTTATACTAAAAATTATAATACTCAAGTTGAAATGAAAAGTAAACGTGTGATATGAAACTTTTATAAATAAGACTAATTTTTTGACACCAAAAGTTGTGAAAATATATACACATTATATGTAACATTTATGTTACAATTAATGGAATTAATATTAGAGGGTTAATCTTTTTTATCTCATTAGTATCTATAATCAGTTATATTATTTACACTTGCTTAAGTAAAACTTTAATGTATTTTCTTATTTATACACTTGAACATGGTTCTTTTAATGAAGCCAAAAAATTTGGTCAATAATTTAATTTTGAAATTTTTACTAAAATATTGTTTCATTTACATCATGAATCCGTGAATATATAATTTTTTTAAATCCACTCAAAATAATAAAATCAATTACTGTATAAGAATTTATATATGGAAGATAAGAGACATCTCTCTATCTCAAAACTTCTATTGATCGGAAGCCAAATATCATCAATTGTTATAGAGTGTAGACTTTTGAATACAGTGTTGCATTCGATGAGAAAACACAAGAAAAATCGTACTTTCTTGATATCACATGGCGTAGGAAGTTATTCCAGGGCCATGATCAATGAACACAGTGTACAACCATTAGAAAACACTAGAAAAACTGCTTGTAGTGTCTTCATGTAATTTTTTTTTCTTAATCTTCGTTTTTTGCACCGCTCTTAAAGACAATCGCATTGCGAATCTCTGAAATTCCTAATATCGATGTACAAATTCAACCCTGCAGTGACCGGGGCTCGTGAGGAAGTAAGTGGGCGAGGAATCCCGCGCCCCCCGTCAGCGTCCGGTGATTTAGCGAACATTCCTAGGGGTCCGCGCCCAGATATTTCAGCCAGGGTTACATTAAAGTGTGCTTTAATAGCGCCATAATTGTTTTCGGGCCGAATTGCGGTGCGGCGGCGGCATCTGCCCCGCTCTCCCGTGAATTGACTGCCTTCGCCATATTATTGTAACTACTGTAATGAAACACATATAAAGTAAAGGCTGGATGCATTCGATGCGAGAGAAATTGGAGTTTTGTGCGTCAAGCAAACACGAAAAAAAATCTTAGTTATTTTTTTTGCGAAGAAAACAGTCTTCAGATGTGACTGTTGCTCTAGCCCGATGCATATGAAGATTAACAGTTTATTCAGCTTTGGACCTTTACGTGTATAGCTCCAACAGGTTAAATATTTAGTATCATAATGAAAATGATTGTACAAGACTGTAGTCATAAAAACATTGATGATATTGAGAAATATATTTGCTAAAGATGACAATGAAAGATGTCAAGTATCGAGATCCTCCAAATAATCACTTCATCTCCGTTTGGAGTGCAACATGGCAAACATGAAACCCAACACTTTTATATTTCTATATTCTTTGTCTCGTCCCAAGATGAATCACTTAAAAATAAACGGTACCTGTGGAATTCGAACCGCAAATAGTATACCTTTATCTTGCTGTTTGATGCTGACATGGGTTAAACATTGCGCCATTTCATATCCGAAAAATGTATGATTTAAATTTGTATGATAATCAATTTTGTCGAATTTTAATAAATATAAATATTTATTGGTTTATTTATTTAAAATAATATTGTTCTTACTAGAACGCCTTTGCATATTTTGTGTTAGTAATTGAATTTACTTTGTCAATACAATTATCATTCATCCTGTGAAATGGTCTTTCGGTACTGAAATAGTCCTTTGGCAGTTTATCTTATACAGCCTTCTCTCCGCCGAATGGTTGAATAGTACTCTTGGAATTTAGCATTTCTAACTTTCAAATGTAAATTATAGCGTGTCAGTGGTAAACAAAAGACAAAACACTTCTTAATGACCCGGGCGATTACCAAACTAAATTGTTTTCAAACAAAAATAATGGATGCCTACCTAATATTTTAATTGTACCGAGACAATTACAAAATAGTACGAAGTTGTAAACAATAGATGAATTTACATTTTAAATCCTTTTGGCAGCCACGGGTATTGAATAATGAGCGGAAAAATACTCTCAAAAAGACACTTTAAAGTATTATAAAATACTATTAGTTTTTTTACCTTAATAAACATTTTTGAAGTCTAAACTTATTTCAGTAACGATTTATATATTTTTCTGCCTTGATTATTTATATTCGGATATATTATAAAAAGAGAAGTCAACAGTCGAATACATCAAGCAAGGCTAGCTTTCAATAAAAAAGCAAAAATTCTTGAGTCAAAGAATATTACTTTAGGGCTCCGCAAGCAACTTGCAAAAACACTTGTTTGGAGCATCTTAATGTACGGCTGTGAGACATGGTGCTTATCTGAAAGTGATAAAAAAGACTAGAAGCCTTTGAGATGTGGTCGTACAGAAGAATTCTCGGAATTTCCTGGAGAGACCACGTCACGAACAATGAGGTTCTCAGGATAATCAAGGCAGATAGGCACCTAATAAGAAACATCTCAGATAGGCGAGCCCGATGGATTGGTCACATCATGTGCCACGATGGTCTTCTTCACGATATTGTGGAGGGGATGGTTGAGGGCAGAAACTGTAAAGGGCGCCCTAGACGGGAGTATTTGCAGCAAGTATTCGAGGACATGAATTGCAGCGCTTATGCTGAGCTGAAAAGGGTTGCGGAGGACCGAGAGGAATGGAGATCGAGATGCAAGATTCTGTTGCTGCAAACCAATCCACCGGATTGATACTACGAAGAATATATTTTATAAAGATATAGCATTCCTTACTGCCAGCAATTATATATAAACCTAATTCTTATAGTACCTTAACCATTATTACGTTTTATATTTGTTTTTTCTCATTTCAATCAATTGTCTATTCAATATTGATGAACCTTTACTTTTCTATGCTTCTTTTAATTATTGGCTTTCATTAGTTGAATATTACACATTATTTAACGATGTGATATAAATATGAATGTAAGGAAAAAGGGAAGATTTTCGTCATTTCTCTAAAGTTGTTTTAACAGTTGGTGGCTTATTAGGTCTTCTACATGAAAACTATGAAATCATTTAAATTAAACTATTTTTTTAACCTTTTAAGGTAGAGCGCAACTCAACCAATTGTTCATATTTAAAATATTCATCATCATAGTGTTATGTATGTTATAAACACATCATATCTTAATGTCAATATATTACTATTCATATTACTTTCTATTCTTTATTTATTTTTTACTTTCCAAATATTATAATTTTTCAATTTATAACGTTTTTAAATAACGATAACGAATTAAAGGACTACAAATAACAACAACAATCATTTCAATATTTTTGTCTATATTATGACGGATGCTTCAGTATTGACATATTTAGTGTCAACAACCTCACATTCAGTTCAATTAAATACAAACCGGAGAGCCAATAGTAAGGATTTGTGACAACAACATCGCTTCAAAAGTATCTCCAACAATGGAGAAAAATTCTGAAAAAATAATTTCAACGCCATAAATTTCATTTTTGGCTAAGCAAGCCTTAAAAATTATATATTAAGCTATTTTTTAATAAAATAAAATCAAATAAATAAGTCGTAAAACAGGCATACAGTCTCTCTAAGGCAGCAGCAGGTCAAATGATGAAGTCACACACTCGGCGACTTAACGTATGGCAAAAGTCACGCGTTTACTTTGCTGGGTCCTTTTATGGCAGCTCCTCCGTTCACTTTTATCTCCAACAATAAAATGGCGCTCGACAGTCGGACCCCCGGTGGACCGCGGGCCTCGCCCCTGAAGCCCTGCCCGTCAATAATTGAGTGGGGTGTAAAGTTTTATTCGGTCATTAATGGGTTATGAGCCATCTGGTAGGACAGTTCCAATAGTCGAAATACTTCTTGATAATTATAACGCCTCGAGTTCATTGCATGTGTATATTATTTTTACTTGCGATTAGTCTTATTAAAAAATACATCTCCTTAAAGATGAGTTGTTATTTGTTATATGTAACTCTTTGCTGTTGTACAAGGATTCCTTTATAGTTATTTTTCGCTAATTGAATTTAAAATCAAATATCGAAATTACAAATCAATTTTATGACTAAGAGTATTAACATATATCATAAAAATGGTTTATAAATAATTAAAAAATGTATCAAACCCTCTAAGACCATAGTTTTCCATACAATAGCATAAAAAAATCTAAATTAATTTATTGATAGTTTTTAGTTTCTTTATTTATATATAGTTATTTATAAACAGCAACAAGCGTTAATGCATTTTTATGTAAATTTATGATTGGTTTTGTTTCTATAAAAACTATTTTATGTTTTTTCTTTTCAGGTATGTATACTGTGCCTTTAAATATGAATACTCCAGGACTTTTACTTCATAAACACATTCTCGTAAGTAAACAAATCCTTAAAATATATTACTTTCAGTACATTTAGACACACAATCCTGTAGACATAGTTATTATAATAATAAAGTTATTTGCTTGTCATAGATATGTATGATTTTAATGTTTATAATAACGTAGAAGAAACTACCACCAAAATTTATAATCAAAATAATAATCACATATGTTTCCTGAAAGATATTTACTTTTTATTTTTAAAGCGTTATACAAAAAAAATTGAATACTCTCTTTGGGAGCAAAAGGGGTAAGGCAATCCTGAAATTTCCATTTATTTTATACCGCCCTGGCAAAACAGTGTCTACGTTGCACTTGTAGTCTTTTTTGGGAGGAATCTCGGAAAGCTCTTCGCCCCTTGCGTAAAAAAGCTCCTTCTTTGGCGTATCGCGCACTTGAGGCTTTCACTGTTGCAAGGGGGGAAGAGTCTCGGACGATGCGTTGTCTCCGTCCAGAGGTCTTGGGTCCTCTCTTGGAGGGAACGCGTCCCGGGGTGTGGTAATGGAATCAGCATCGCCGCGCTGCGGGAGTGTTTTACGAGATTTGCTCCTAACCTAATTTGACCTGGCCATAAAGTGACCGTGACGGGAGGGGTCGCACAGAAAGAGGTGTCGTTTAGAAAGCAGGTTCGCACCAAAGTCATTTATAGTAAAATAATCTTACAATTCATCAATATCTATTCCCCAAGTATCACATTCTTTGTTTTCCACGTCTTCTGCTAGTTGCACTACACATTTGTCAAAATTTTTAGCCATAATTTTATATATCATTCATTATAGCTTATCCTTCGTCTCATCTTAACTCTGCCTCCTTGAACAATTCAGACTACGTTATTTATACATTTTCCAGTGATTCTCTAGTAATGCTAGAGCCCGGGGACCTGAAAAAAAGACTGTTGTGGTGTATGCTTTTCTACGGAGTCGAAGAACATGTTGCAGCTGGTTCAATTTTTGTTTCTTGACAGACTGTAGGATTGAACGTTGCCGTGTCAGTTATCTCGTCATTCACAAATTCTAAGCATTATACCCTCAATATTCTAGTATCTCAAGTAAAATTTTCCGGAGATAAAATAGTCCCCCAATCGGATCTCCGGGTGGGGACTGCTCGAGACAAAACAACCAAGACAAATAAGAAAAACCTTCAGCCAACAAGATATGCCATCTGGAATGTTCGAACATTACTGCAGAACGGCGCCCTAGACGGGAGTATTTGCAGCAAGTATTCGAGGACATGAACTGTAGCGCTTATGCTGAGCTGAAAAGGGTTGCGGAGGACCGTGAGGAATGGAGATCGAGATGCAAGATTCTGTTGCTGCAAACCAATCCACCGGATTTATACTACGAAGAAGATTCTAGTATATTAAGTAGCTTCTCTTACATTTTTTTACACTTAACTTAATATTTGTGGTTGGACTACACGAAGAGATTAAAATATTTTTTAAATTTTTTTAACTCAATTATACCTTGCATTGTTTTTTGGTTAGATTTATTTTAGATTTATGCCAGGATTCGCATCCGTGAAAAACAATTGTCGATATTAGTTTTTTAATAACTTTAATCATACTCGTACATAAAGAATAATACTATCGGCAAAAATTGTTTTACATTGGAGTTTTTCACCTATTAATGGTAACGTGAACTTTAATTCTACTCCGGCCCATTCCTCGACATTCGGACTCTTGAATGGGGATCTCTTACCAGAGGGACAATAAATGGATGTCGTGGACAAGAATGCACCTCCTCCGTTAGTTTCGCTTTTGGCGAAAGGCTTTTGCCAGCAATAAGTTGAACCGCGAGTGTATTAACAATTTAAATGTCATTTTTATGTGAACTTTCATTAATAAGCTTAGCAGAAATAGAAATATAAATTGAGATACGTTAATAATTTGAATTTACCGTTTAACTGTCGTAAAAAATAATAAGAACCTGTTCGAATGGAGAGTGCTGCAATACTAAGATCTACTGTAGTGTGACTATAAAAACTTTTTGTCTATATGATATCCAAGATCCTTCACTATGTTCCCAACTCCAGTTAAAATCTTGAATTAGACTACATACAGGCTATGCAAGATATTATGATGAATATTTTTGATGCCGTTGACATAAATATAACAAATTATTTGAATTTTAATCAAATAGTTATTATTTTACTTTGATTTATAATATCATCTCTTAACAAATATGATAACTTTTTATTTGGTAGACTTTATTCACTCTTTATAAAGTCAGACATGTATTGAATATACATTCTTATAATAATGATATATTTGTACGTTTATCATAAAAACATATACATTGCATAGTACTGGCATGATTTACGTGTAAAGTTATTGTTAATTAAAAATAATGCAAATACTAAGAATTTCAATTTGATTACATGTAATCAACGGTAAAATAAGACAATAATATATTATTCGTTCAAAGAGGTTTTATTTTGATCTAACGATACTGAATTTTCGCAACTCTTTCAGTCGTTAATGCCTCATCTTTGATTCATACCTTCGGCATGAGCCATCATAAGATTTCGCGGCTAACACTATGCTAAGTATTCTTCGCACAGAAGATGTCGTTTGCGCGTTCGAAAAACATTGCTCAACTTTGGTCAAAGTTTACACTTGGCTTCACACAATGGCTGAAGAATTCGGTCCCGGAATTCTGATCCGCGGAGCTTTAAGCTCCGCGCAAGTTAGTTCGAACTTTCTCGGTGTAACGAGCCACCGGATACAATGAAATGAGTCGCAAAACAATGGAATCGTTAAGTTATAACGGAATTAGGACACTTCCGGACAATGACAAATTGGGTCGTTAATTCAGCCATTAGCTCACTAATTCAAATGTTTATTTTAAAAGTAAATATTTAAACGACGTATTTGTTTATACCGTCTGTAAATAATTGCATTATGTTTTTTTATCTTCATTAGTTATTTATTACACCGTGTAATTTTGCTTGGCATTTGAATTAAAGGATCATTTGTTTCAGCACGCTATTTGTATTTAAACATAATTTATGTTGTACTTTTATTAATTTATTTGTTTTATAAAACGTAAAGAATTGTTTTTTTCACTAACAAAAACTCTTATAATTTTTTTTATATAATTTTTAAAAAAACTTATATTTCAGATAGTTAATTCAATACAATAAAAACGACATACAGGTATACTTGTATTTGTTTTAATTCATATTTATTAAATGCACTATACACATTTAAAAGATGGTGTCCACAGTGAAGATGCAAACGCGTTATTTCACGTGCAATAAATTTTAATTCAAATTATGATTAAATTATAATTATGCAGTTTCACTAAGAATTGTCAGTTTATAATTTTTGCTTACAAACGTGCAATTATTCTACTTATTTGATTTAAGACACTGCCTAAAAATTGAGGAATGTTTCAAATATGAGATTATTTAAATTTAATCAATGTACAATGACAATATAAAATATATTATGTACTGATACAAATTTCCTACGTTTTTCTTTTGAAAGATAAAGCTCGTTTAAACTTCTCAAAACATTGAATATCCACGGTTCAAATACGCTTGAAAGCACAAAAAACTTAATAAAACGAGCTTAAATACTTCGCAGTCGTTCTTTTCGTACCTGATGAACATGCAAATATCTCTTAACGAAAGCTCGCCGGGCATTCGAAATTTCAAAGCTTTTTTTTCCACCTGCTATTCGCCATGCCAATGGTTCATAGTGACTTAGAGTTTGAAGTTCTTTTTAAATAAAATTTGCTCGTAGAAGTAAATTTTAATATTATTTTAATTATTCAAAAACTTTTGAAATTGTTGTGAATGTAGCGTATAGCTTAATATTATAATTATATTAATATGGGTTTGTAGAGAAAGATCAGGCTAACCATGAAAATATGATATATTATGGAAAAAAATGCTTTTTACTTGCTTTTTGAAGTAATATTACTTTAATTATAATTAGCAGTAATAGATAATACTACGTTTTCGTGCAAATCATAAATTTCTAAGCTTTTCATTTTCGTCCGGTTACTGTGAAATCGCTCCTTCATCCGTAACATAACAGTCGTTTATTACTGATGGTGACAGACGAAAGTAGTCTCCTAAAAATCACCCATTTATAGTGAGATCTTTTTAAATGAATGATGCGTGAATTCCGGACTGTAGTCAAATGCCGTTTGTAGATCAACAATCTGTGAAGAGCGCGTAATGATACTTTAAATCGCAAGCGTTTTTTTTTATGTCAACGCATGCAGGAGAGCGCACACCCGGTCAATACCAGTGCACTCTATGACGCTAAGCCAGGGAGTCATATAATCCACACATGAGATTTCTCCATCATAAACATTTTTTACATAATATATTTTATTCTCAACATCATTAATTTATTTAAAGCAACATTAGACCCTAAACAAAACCTGCATGGATAACAACATATTACTAACAGTGTGTCGTTGCTTGGGTTGAGCCTCACATTAAGATCGAATGTTACACGCTTAGGGAGCGTTAATTATTCGATTGCAAAAAAAAACTTTAAAATATGCCTCAAATAACACGAGGCATAAACACTGGTTAATGACGCAAGTAACCGCACGGCTCAAATCAAGAAGAAGTTTCCTACAGTCGACAACGGAACTGGTGATACCTGAGGCCACCCTGCGGCTGAACATGTGGAGAATCGCAACTGAGGGGAATACTTGGATTGCCTCGAAAGAGGACCTAGCCCCTGGACATGACCAAGGGTGGAATATATGGAGGTCCCTTAACAGACTTCGGACCGGAGTATGCAAGACGAGGACACAAATGAGGGCCTGGCAGTTCTTCAGCGGACTGACTGAATGTGACTGCGGCGTGGAGCAGACCCTGTCACACCTGGAGTGTGCGCTGTGCCCGAATAGCTGCACCCATGAAGACCTGATGATGGCTAGAAGTAACGCCATCGACGTCGCCCACTTCTGGGCAGACAGGATCTGACCCTGTTGTTTCCGACACGATTATATATATATATATGACGCAAGTAAGTAGTTGCAATTTGTCATAAAAATATGTTTCAGATATAGAACGGATATTGGGAATAAAAAATATTTTTTAGCTGTAATTAAATATACACATACTATAATACATCAAATTCTTTATAAGCATCAATTCGTTCAGAAAAAATATCGGCAGAAGCGGGATGTGAATCTGCGAGCCTTGGAACCAACCGTTGCTCATGTTCATTACCCTAGGGCCTAGACCACTCGACCATCCTCTGCCCGAACTGTTGCGTGAAATAAATTGTATTTATACCATTGTTACGATCATATAACGATAGATGTCTCTATAGTATATATTCAGAGTGTGTATATTATTATTTTTTATTATTCAATCAGTCAACATTTATTCACAAGCTTAATATTATTACTTTCCGACAGTCTATTTTTTTTTTCTGAACGAATTGATGCGTATTAAGAATTTGATGTATTCTTCTTCGTTGTATGAATCCGGTGGATTGGTTTGCAGCAACAGATTCTTGCATCTTGATCTCCATTCTTCTTGGTCCTCCGCAACCGTTTTCAGTTCAGCATAAGCGCTACAATTCATGTCCTCGAATACTTGCTGCAAATACTCCCGTCTAGGGCGACCTCTACAGTTTCTACCCTCAACCATCCCCTCCACAATGTATTATATATATTGTATGTGTATATTGAATAACTAATAATATTGTAAAATAGTCAATGATCTATAAAAGTAGATTAGAATATTGAACAAAAAAATAATATTCTAATAAATATTTTTACAAATCCATATATCATCTGTTTAGCGCCTTTCTCGCCCGTGTTTTTAAAGACGCGATTTGTATGAATCACACAATCCGAAGCATTCGAAGCATTTTGATGACCACTGCCCGGCACCGCTAGCTACATTCCTCTACCGAAGTGGACTCGGAAACGCGAACGATTTACGGCCTGAATATTTATTTTTGAAAATTCTCAGCCTTCCTCGCCACGGCTTGAATTATTTCGGGGATCGCAAAATAATATTTTAAGTGGTACATACATTTGCACTCTCTCGTTCTTAGTTTTATGAGCATTTCAATGCAGACCCTTGTAATGAATACGAATACTGCAGTGTGTTATGTGCATTGCGAATTATATGCATAATTATACAAAGATTGGCATATTTCGGGAGTCTATGATTCAAGTAGAAGCAAGAAGTCGTCATGATATTTAGTATCAATTCTTAATACACAAAATAAGATCAAAAATATTAACGGACATTCATGTCTGTAAAATAATTTCAAAGACATTATCAGTCTCAATGTTACATTATATATAAAATTCTATATATTATAATTGCTATGGAAAATTGCTTTTTAAATTGCAAAACAATATCTAGAACCTTTTTTAATGAAATACAGAATTCAATTTAAGTAAAATTTATTTAAATTTTATTTTGACAGTGTTTTAGTTTGATTTGTTAAAATTGAATGTTTAAAATTTAAAAAAAGTCAGAATCTGAACAAAATTTCGGTCTAAATTAATTATTTATTTTAGATAAAGACACGTTTTATTTTACAAGACGTCAGTATTTTAGGTTAGGGAAGATTAAATGTGTATTGAATTTGGTTTAAATCAATGTATCAAATTTGTTTCATTAATAATTTTATTTAATTTTGATTATTTATTATTAAATTATTAATTCTCTCCGGAAAAATACGACTCAGAATGTAATAGTAAAATAAATCGAAAATGTCTTTTCGAATTCTACATTTTCAATTAATTTATGGTAGCATAGCTGAATATATTTCAGTTTAAATTTTACATATATCCAATTTATTTCAGCCGTAGAGGGGAAGAGTATTTAGTGAATTCTTCTTTAAAACACTTCACGTTAACAACGCCTAACAAAAACATGAAATATTTCACTATCTTCCACCCGACTCTAGAATTCTTTCGCATACTTCATCCACGGATATTCCGAAAAACTCCCCACCCTCTCAACTATCAGGCAGTCCGTTCGAATTCTTTCTCCCCTTAAATTAACATTGCAGAAAGGGTTTGTAACCCTCTTATAGCAATGAGTTAAGTCTGTATCACTTTTTTATTATATATAACAATTAATATATATTTTTAATTTCTACTGTTTAGTTGATTTTTTAAAGATGATCATGCATTTGATTATACATATTAATCTTAATTATTTTGACATTTTTGAACTGATGCTAAAAAAAATGTTCAAATTTTTGTATTCTATACTGATAATTAGGACTATTAAGTTGAATTTGATACACTACTGTTCTCATTTATAATAACACGTGCGTATTAAATACCAGCAATAAAAATAAGCAAGCACTAGAGAAAAAATCGATTAATAAATGGCATAGGAATTTTTTTTTTTTTCTTTTGACAATGTACGAGTACCACTATTGAAGCTTATTATGTAGTACATGTCTTTTTTTATATAATTTATTAGATCATATAAATATATTTCTAATAATAGACGATTAAAAATAAACTTACTATATGTTCACTGTTAAGCTGGTGGTGTAACTAGACCAACGGATAGGTAATCTAATTAATTAAGTATACATATACTATACATAAAATTCTTTACACGAGCCAATTCATTCAGAAAAAATATCGGCAGGAGCGGGATGCGAACCGCGGACCTTTGGAACCAAATTTTTGCCCAGGAAATTATACCGCTCGGCCACCGGCCATTTCTCCGCCATGAGCTGACTCGCTTCTGATCTCGTAACGAGTTCGCCATCTAACGTTTTTTTTTCAACTAGTGCTTATTTCGTGAATGGTAAAATTTAGCTCATGTCTGATTTGACAGATAATTAGTTTTATCTTTCCGCTGAACGAATATGGTTAAGTATACGCTTGAACAACGCTGGGAAATATTGCGACATTACTTTGAAAATCAGGCCATTTTTCTTCGAAAATGAGCAAGGAGTGGCCGTTACAGTCAATGGCGATCGTTAACGGGCTATTTTTGTTCACAAAAATTGAAGAGGAGGATATTGGCAACATTTGGTTTCAACAAGACGGCGCTACGTGCCACACAGCAGAAACTACACTCGATGTTTTGCGCCCCATTTAAAAAAAAAAAGTTATTTGGCGGACACTTTATATAAGGTTATCATCGTATGATAGATGTCGCTATAGTATATGTTCAGAGTATGAATATTTTTATTTTTTATTATCCAATCAGAATGCATTTATTCAAAAGCTTAATATTATTATTTTCATACAATCTATTTATTTTAGTAAGTACCACTCAGGTCTCGAACCGAAACTATAGATCGAATGGATGAGAACAACTTCTTGTAAGTACGACGCGCACATTACAGTTACCTGTGTTGATGAAGAATAATTTTACTTTCTTGATATTGTCTCAAGGTGACATTATTATATGGATTTTTTTTTTAAATATTTATTAGAATATTATTTTATTATTTCAATATTCTAATCTACTTTTATAGATCATTGACTATATTACAATATTATAATTAATTAAATATGGATAAACTATACATTAATTTTTTTACACGAGTCAATTCATTCAGAAAAAATATCGGCAGGAGCGGGATGCGAACCGCGGACCTTTGGTACCAAATTTTCGCCCAGGTAATTATACCGCTCGGCCACCATAATTATAATATTGTAATGTAGTCAATGATCTATAAAAGTAGATTAGAATATTGAAATAATAAAATAATATTCTAATAAATATTTAAATAAAAAATCCAGATAGGTAATCTGTTTCATTATCTGATTTTAGAGATAGGCTTTGCGTATTTTTTTCACAGCTGATATTTTTGAAAAATAAAATGTAGACAGCTTAAATTTTAGAATATCTATTTTAAGAGTAAAATGTTCAAGTTATTAATTAATTTAGTAATGGTTGAAAAATTTTGGCTTACTGAAATATTAGAATTAACAAGGCTGAAAGAGTTTTTAAGTAATGCCTGATATGTGTTGGGGGAAGGCCGAGCACCGCGGCCGGCCGAATTCCTTCTTTTTATAATTAAAACCGTTTTGCGAGAATGACTATGCGAACATTGTGATTTATTGTTCCCCTGTATGTTACTTATTGCATTTTTGCTAGGCCCTGTATAAACAACATAGTTCTAACAAGCGATGTAGTGGCCTAGTGATTAAAGATCCGGAATCTAACCCTACCACCACTGTTTTCAATTACAGGTACTCATAAAATACTTACCCTTATTTACCAATATTTATAACACTAGTATTTCCGCATTGTTTTATAAATATTTAATTATTATTTAAAACATTTTTGGAAACCTGGAATAATACCTGAATATTTTTTTGTATTGCACTGATGACTTGTATTATAACCTTCGTAAGAGATATATATTTTGAAGTAGTTCAGAAGCAGAGTATATTTTATATAGATTGTCAGAAAATATTACGATTTGATTATGAAAAAAGAACAGTTTGCATGACATGTTATTCGCCAATCAAAAATTTACCATGCTGGTACAACTGCATCAAAAATTGCAAGCATATCATTATTTTCATATGTTCTTATTAATTTATGATAAATCGTCAATGTCTTCAAAAATCAAATAACTAAACTTCTTTCAGTTCTACGTATAAGCGATGTTAAATTAACATCTACATTGAATGTATGATATCAAAGGTAATTACTGGAAGACTCATATTTTCTCACAGCTGGGCTTTATTCTCATTATTTATTCATAAAATTTATAAGGAATATGATGTCTTACCTTTCAAAATTTATATGACATGTACATCATTTTTTATTATGTATTGATGTTAATTCATATTTGTTTCATTTAGTTAACAATATAAACAGTAATAATTTGGCATTTTATTCAAATTTCAAACACAATAGTGCAAATCCGTCGAGCTTACAGGCTCGTACCGAACGCCGGGTACTTAGTTAATACTGAGTCCCTCTGTATCCACAGTCCATTTGGTTTAATAATTATGCAGATTTCCACTTCGAAGTGGCATTACTTCCGCGGCGGTGACTTCATCCATAAACTACCGAGTGGTACATCCTAGTACTAGCACATAATACAACTGCAAACTAGTGCTTTGTACCCGTGGATTCATATTATTTGCATTGATCCAAGTTTTGACGTGGGGGTGTGGCGTCGCGACGCCTCCTTAACTTCCGACCGACGCCTCTCTCTCTGAATGAAGTCGTAGGTCTTAGACCAAATTCGATGATCAGGAACGGAACCGATTCCCGTAATATCCACTATCGGTGGTATACAATTTTACATGTTACGTTTTGTGTATGCCAACTGAATGCCAACGATATGTTTTCGACGTATTCTAAATATTTTTGACCATAAAGCACAAATTGAATATAATAATATGCGGAAGTTTGTGATAATAACTAGCAATTTCGGAGGTCGACGAAACATAACTATTTCTTACTAAATGAATGGTTCGAGATAAAAGTATCACAGGACTACACCTGTATTGTTCAATCTAACTGTAAATATCCGCGAATAACGCAAAGAAAATAATAATATAGAATTCAAATCTAGAGCCATCATCAAAAAGCTCAGATTTTTAAGTATTGAAGTCTCTACAATAAAGTATTTTATTATTGTAAACAGATTTCTTTCGTCGTTCTTATATATTAGTAATAGTAATAGCAATTTTTTCGGTAAACGTTACTTTAACTATAGGAAAATGATCTTTCAGTGCACTCATGTTATTATTTTATTTTTATGTAAACGCATCTGTTTCTTGAACATTAGGAAGGTGTATCAAGAGCATTCCAAAAATTAATAATCAATTACAAATTAAAGACGAGTTTGATTGTGGTTGTTAAAGTTCCGAAGAGCAGCGACCGTGGTAATAACGGTAGAAAAGACTAAGAGAACCAACCTTACGTCTGTGTTCCATTGATTGTAGATTAGACGTAAGGGTGTCATTGTTTATCAAACGAATTGCTCTTCTTTGAACTGAGTCAATTAAGTTTGATTGTCTTGATTTAATTGATTGTCAATAAATTAAAAACGTTAACATTAAGGTGTATCACTAAAAAATATAAATCAATTACAAATTAACGATTGTGGTTGTTAAATCGTGGCTACTACGATATGAATTTTGTATTTTGATGCATATCTTAAGTGTCTCTAAAATCGTCCCTTCGCTACGTTGTAAGCTTGTGTAGTCAAAATTCAAGGATTGATACGATCAGGTAGCTTAAAGTATCCCCTCACTCCCTCACATTTCTGAGTATAACTTCTATATATCCTACTCCACAAAGTTAGTTTATGGAGGAAATCGAATCGCAATGAACAAAGTTTCGTCATCAACTATCAATTGGTATTACTTGCACCATTTAAGTATTTCATTATGATCTGAATATTTGTAGGTTTTTATAACTATTTTTTTCACACTGCAGTGCGAAGTGGCACGAGTTGTCGTTAAACTGTCATGTCCTTTAGAAATATTTTATTATTTTTATAAATATGAAAAACATTTACTATCTCTAAATTGTTGCATTTTAAAATTAATTGTAGCTTAAATATGGAAGCGACAATTTCTTCATGTTTCATTAATCGAAGTATTTTCGTTCCAGCTGCTCGTCTCAGCATGAAAATTCCATTGCTTTCATCAATCTTTGCTATGCATGACATTTTTCATATCTCACACATTCTTGATGCAAGATACTTGCATAGTCACATACCATGTCGTGTCATATTTTCTGTTCTATTTATGGTCATCACTTAAAATCTTTGGAATATTATAATTTGTATATTATATTTACAATCTTATTTTAAAACTATAAGATATATAGCTTGTACGATGTGTTAAATTTTACAAAATACAATAATTTTTAAATACAATGTTCTACCAGTCAGTGTTATAATCTCAAACGAATTTAATACATTTTATGTTAATGGTTTTGCACTAAAATAAATTTAAAAGCATTACTGCTATATAACACAGCAAAAAGTATTTATACTTTTGAATTTGTCTTTATTTATATAATTATACATTTATATAATTATTTATTTGCCGGCGGGTATAGCTCAATGGTTAAAGCGCTTAGGTTGCAAGCCAAAGGTCGTTGGTTCGATCCCGACGGAGATAAAAAAAAGAAAAAAATAAGTAATCGATTTCTGAGCACTTAAATACCCCCGGTTGGTGAGAATTTGATCCCTCACCCGTAAAATGACAGTCATAGCCTATTAATAAAAATTGGTGGTAGACGAAAGTCGTCCCGTGAAGACCAGCCATTCATAGTAAATTCCTGTAATAATTAAAGATGATGCGTGAATCTCGAGCTGTAGTCTAGCTATGACGTTGGCGGATCAACACTTCACATGCAGTGCTTAGCCATATGCAGAATGGTAAGCGTCATCTTACAAGGCACTCAACGGAACTGCACCGGGCTATCTGACAGAACTTATCAAGCCTTCAGAAATAAGCTCGCGTGGAAAGACACTCAGATCGGCTAGAGCAAATAGAAGCACCCTGCAGCTGACGGGAGGTAGTCCTAGCACGGTCTTTGGCAATCGGGCTTTCAGCTACGCTGCACCAATGGCCTGGAACTCACTATCGGAAAGCATAAGAGAGCTTAAAGCGGAGGCATCCTTCAGAAGCAGACTCAAGACCCACCTTTTTACTCAGAGGGCAAAGAAGCGCTTTTGGAATGATCATTCGGTCATAAAAGAGCGCTCTACAAATACTAATAATAATAATAATAATAGAATTCCACAGATGTAACTTCAGAATTAATATCACCATCTGTCGGTATTATCCTGTCAGTGTTTACATAAAAAATACATAAAGGAAATGACGATTAAGTAGTGTACTTCACTCATTCTTTTGATACATTCGAATTACATGATTTATTTAATTTACTTAAAATTATTTATTTTTATTACGATTAGTATCAAATAGCCCCGCGTTCCCACAAGATATTCGAACATATGTACAATTGGCGTGTTGAAGGACAGAGAAAGTGGCTGAATATTTCCATTATGATCGTCGCCAGCCTCCTCCTTCGCAGATCATTGTTCTAGGGACATCTTCCTGGAGACGGTGGCTGCACCTAGACACTCCCCATTTCTCTCGAATTACGTACGCCGCATCCACAAAATCTATAGTTTGAGTTTATTCTGCAAGGAATATACGTCAATCTATTTCATCGAATGGTTCACTTTCTGGAGGCAATTTTAATATTTTGTGAAATCTCATTTATAAGAAATACATTTATGATTACAATTAGTAATTTCATCTTAAATAAAATATGATTTATACGTCAAATATAATTCTCTCTTCTCTTCTTCGTGTCAGCGACGTCAAATTATTTTTTTCCCAGTATCTGGCAACATCGATAATATAATTTAAAATAAGGTTTATCTACATTTGTACACTACAATCATATATCCAATTTGGTATTTATACCAATTATTATATTTAAAAAAAAAAAAAAAAAAAATCGTCTTTTTTGAAGTAATAGTTTATTCATATGAATAAATACATATTTCAGTGCAACTAAAAACATAGTTTTTTTTTTCAAAATCACTGTACATCAAAATTTAACAACGTTAGTTTTTATTATTATTGCAGGATTTTTATTGAATATAAATAATTCTTAATAAAAGCCATTTAAATGCATTTTTTGTAATTATTTATCGCTTGTTCAATGACAGTCAGACCGAAATGTAAACTTTAAAAAATACGTTATTTCAATGCGAATTCTGCTCTATCAATAACGGCTATAAATTCAAATTAAACTACTAGTTTTTACGATAATAATTGCGTTTTTATGCCTCGATAAAAATGTCAAGCGAGGTAGCTTTCGGGGAAAAAGGCGATTCCATCCGAACGGTCGGATCGTTTCCATTTCGTCCCGATTAAATATGCAAGCGGAGTATAAATTTTCCCCGAGGAACGTGGGAGCTTTCACCGCGGGAAAGTGGCGTCGGCGCCGTGGCCAGCGCCGCTACGCCCCGGCCCGGTAATCTGATCAAACAAACACCCGAGCCTCCAGTTCTGTCCTCCAAATGAACGTCTGCACAGGCAGTCTATCACACACCGATCGAGGCTTTAACATTCCATGCCTTTCTCTTGGTGATAAATAATCAAGAGAATTATTGTTTATTTATCTTACAAATATATTTAAAAAAACTTTTTAACCTTTTTGTCCTACCGCCCACTTATTTAATCTATAATTGCCCCTTCTATTGAAAGCTTATGATATGAAAAAAAAATGTTTAAACATTTCAGGAATTTATATTAATTTCATTTATATTTACTGTTATACCACATTTATATCATCGTTGATGATAGTTTCTACTATTATGTACGTAATAATTATGTTCTAAACACCAATACGATATTTATATCATGGGATGTATTAAAAATGTAGACACACTACTTAAGAAAAATAAACAATGTACTAATCATTGTTTGCTTAGAATCATTTGTAATATCTTTTAACAATTTGATAATTTTATTTGATAGAATACAGGATTATTTTATTTCAAATTATTTTATCAGTAGAAACGATAAGAAGACAGCAATATAAAACACAGAATCGATTCACTATTATAAAATATAAATTTATTTAAAACAAAATTTACTGATAAAATCCTATCGGGCGGTAATAAGGAACTACTTTTATGTATCAATTACATTTTATTATCTAATAATAATGTAAATGTTTTAAGCGTTTGATTGAATATGTGACTGAAATTTGATTTACGCGGAACATTTTGACACGTCTATGAAATCATCCAAATTCGACAACGTATTGTAGAAGAGCCTGTCGCGTCCGTAATCTGATTGAACAAACACATCGAAGCCTCTCCTCACTTTGTCTGCATCCCGATGAACACGTCTGCGCGACACACAGACAGTCTATCAACCGCCGATTCAGCGGCTGAAGCCTTAACGGTCTGGTTGCCTGTCTCTCCATTCACTGTATCTCGACAGCCTCAGCTTTTACAGGCTTTATCAGGCCCACGCTATTATTGCATCCATCGATGAGGTTCGACTGACCATTATTGTTGACATACTCACAATTTATATACATACAAGTCATAAGTAAACAACATATGATATGATAATTGATTCATCGATTAATGGATAAGAGAAAAATAAATAGTGACGGGATTGCAAATACATTTACTTTCCTTATATACGAGTATAACCGACAGTTGAAGAGTTTTCACATTGATGAAAATGGACCCTTTCGTCTCGAAATATATGTATTGTTTGCGTAAATTCATTTTAAATTGTTGTGAAATAATGCTAGGCATTTAATATTTATTTACAAAATTCATTACACATAATTATGCAATTTAATGATTAAATTTAAGTATGTCAGTTAATTACACTTACTTTATTCATACCATAAACAATTTACCAATGTGTTGTTCATTTTACTATTTTAAAAAAATATCCTTTATTAAATATTCTTAAAAATATATCGATTTATTTGCAAAGCCAAATCAATTAAATATTAAGCCAAATTAAATCCAGAGTCCACCACTGTTACTCCGATGAAAGAAATGATTTATAATATTTGTTGAATCTTTGTATCCCTATTGACTATGTTCAGTACAAATTTATTTGTTTATATTTTCAAATAACAATAATATTCTTACCAAAGTTTATTATTTATGACTTAGTTAGCTATTTGTTGGGATTAAATAGCAACTCACTACAGCTAAATAAATAGTGTTAATATAAAGTGAATTTTTATCTCAGTATAACTGAAGGACTTTTAGACCTTAGAACGACTTTGAGACTTTTTAATGACTTTGGGTAATATTGTATTTATGAACAAAAATGATTAGATAACACTCGATGAAAATTGTTTAGGAAGAATAAATACATTACATAAGGTAGTTTTATTTCTTTCATTTGCAAATCTCCAAGGAAAGGAATAGAAAATTTGAAACTTTATCGTTTAATAATTACCAAATCTCAATTCAACATATATTTTTCCTTATCATGTGAATCGAACCATATAATAATAAATCTTAAGCTTCATTTAGTCTGCAATTAACATGTACATTATAGGTTCCATTTGTTTCCACATAAAGCATTATTTTATTTAAGTGGTAGATATTTTCAGTTTACTTTTATTCATTGATATTATGTTTTTTATGTTAAACTAATTATTATACCTTTTTCTTGCAGGTAAGCATCTTCACTATTCTAAGGTGTGCGAGTAAATATATTTTCGCTCTTAAAAACACACATTCTTGCCGTAAGTAAACCCATTTTATTTAAAGCCGTCTGTTAGCATTACATTACCTTGGTTTAACCCTACGCAATTTATATTACGTCGAAACATAAATTTGAAATATTATTACTTAAAACTTTGAACGTTATATTTGTCATAAGAAAACATGTAAAATTGATTGTTATTATATATTTATTTACACTTTTCTCTTTAGCTTTTAAAAAAAACATCAGACATTTCTGCTACAGAAGGTTCACTTGAGAAACCAGAGACTTGTAATGATGATAGCTATAATATGCGCTCCTCTACAATTTAGTCTTAAAGATCGTTTCAACCCGACCAGCAATACGTGGTTAGCAACGGGTGGTGAGCCATCCAAGTTGTGTTCCACACCTAATGTTGCTTAACTTCGGTGATCTAACAAGAACCGTTCATACGATGTGTTTTTGCCACTGGCTGATCGTTTATCAACATAAAATATTTTATTGCGGCATTGCCCTCTATTTTATTAATCATTGGCTCCCCATAAAATAGATTGAATTCTCGAATCGATTCCGTTTATTCGTACACGAATATTCTCACCCATCACTCCCGATTATTATTCGGGAATAACTTGTGCGTCGCAGAGTCCATCCTTGCCGTACATAATTCAAGGTTCTCTCTCACTTTCCCATGGACGAGGCCGTCGGCCATGTTACCACCCCATAAATGTAAATTGAAATTAAGGGGATTCCGGCACCCCAACTCGATTCCCGGGAACGCAATCCAAAAGCAATAATAGTAAATATTGGATGAGACTGACCATAGTGTAGGGTCCACAGACGTACATTCGCACGCTCGAAAAACCCGATGGAAATCGATTCAGAAAATGCGCATTTATTGGTTATTCCAAACTCTAAAAATTCAATTTTATAGTCAATTTAATTATATTATTTTTAGGTGGCCATTGTTTTAAATTGATATTTTAATGAGCATCGTCAAGTCATATATTATTTTATAAACTATTGAAAAACAACCGCTAAGTTTTCAACATTCACTTTGAGATCCATTATAAATAACAAATATTTATTTATTTATCTTGTTTTTACATGCATCATATTAGATATGGCCTCTATTTATGAGACTGCAGTTTCAACTAAAGACTTGAGGCGATATCTAACGTGATCCATGTAAAAACAAAGTAAATAAATAAATATTTATTATTATAACAATCGCATTTTTTATAGACCGTTTAAACATATATTTAATAGCATTTTCCGCAAACAGTTTTTTTTTGTACTCAACATCTATTTTTTTCAGCTGATAGATGTATTTGTGAATATGAATGAATTTTATAATATAAGCATAGGTAAAACATAATAAATATGTTATTTACAGCTTAAAACATTGTAATAATATTATTCCAAGATTTTCCACTAAATATTTCTCCGATACAATCTGCACTCTCTTGCAGTCTATGCAAGTTCGCGAATTCTTGCCCTGTAGGCTCCCGGGAACCTTTTATGTTCCCATGTGCACTTTCAGGTATATAGGTGTTCTGGGACAAGCTTCAAGACAACCTGGGCTTACATAACTGTGAAACGTCAATTTGTGGTGTCAACATGTTCCACATACGGAACGGATATGATAAAAAATTAAAAAAAACGATTGGTAAATAGAACAGTTAATTGATATTTTGTACATATTATGGTTTATCGAATTAAAAAATCTGACCTAGATGTACAGAAAAACAATAATCATCATGACAACTAAAAGTTGATCTTTCATAATTCCGTTTATTTGAATCTTCTGTAATCAAATAATACAATTTTCATATTAAATATAAGTCTCAAGTGTTCTTAGACTATTATCTAGAACACTTAAGTAATTGAATAGTCAGATAAAGCGTATTAAAGCAAACCTTTTATATGAAATAAATATGTACCTTTGAGATGACATTGTCTAGAATAAATAGCATTGTATATCGTATTGTATATATATTTAAAATAAATATGTGTTACATCATTTCGTGTTTGCCGTAAATATATTGTAAAAAAATGTTGTAGTACAATTCCATCATGTTTTCAAATGACATTTAAAGAGTGTTTTTTGGATATTGTAGATAACGTGAAAATAATGTTTATAAAACAAATTATTATTAATATATATTTTATTAAAAAAATACCTATCTTTTTATAAATTTTAAATTTTATAATTTAAGATTTATTGCTGTTTCTCAAAGGCCAACATTCTATTAGATTAAATAACACAAATATAAAACATGCATATTGAGTGTCTGCCGATATAATGAAACCCAATGGCTCTCCAAAATTCTGCTCCCCGTACTAGCCATAACCCTTTAGATAGATTTCACCCGATAGAATATTCTAACCAATTGCACTGTTAACGTATAATATATTTTCATTTCCAGTCCGAATGCCTGAGGGCTCCCCACCTTAGGGACCGGCCTGCGCTGTTTGGGAATCCAATCTTATTTAAATTTCATGACAAATGGCACTAGTTGTTGTAGTCATATATTATTTTTTAAATATTTAAACCTTCAAACAACATCACTTTTACGTAACAGTCCTCCTAAAAAACAAAAACGACTTAATCTTGCAAACACTTGAATATTTTACTTGAACTATCTTCATTCGTATATAATTATTAAAAAAATTCAGTGAATATTTTTCTTTTACATTTTCAATACCATTCTATTTCCAATTTCACTTGTACAGATTTTATGACTTTTAGTTCAGTTTTTAAGTTATTTGATAAATATTATCGCTATCAAAATGATCATAATTATTTTTAATTATAATATATTTAACATTTTCTGCAAACTAGATGAATAATTTATTATTTAACCAATATCTAGCGTTTATTTACTTAAAATATTTTAATTATTTAAAATTTATAAACATATGACTTTGTTAGTAAATTATTACACAATACTTAATACAAAGAAACCTTAAAAAACAATTCTGTCGTATATAAAAAAATACTACAAATATATCAAATTTTATAAAGTAACCTACTCTTGTCAGACAGTGATGGCTTGCATGACTGCATCACTATTAAATTAAAAGGCTGTATACTTTCCTAAGATTTCTTGCTTTATGACATGTATTATCTACCGGTCCTATTTGACAAAGATGCAAAGTAACTTTTATTCGTCAGTAATATGGCACTTTGCTTATAATTCAGCCACAATCCTCATTCTTTCCTGTCCAGAATAGTAAAGTCGCCCAAAACAAACAATAATACAGTACGGAGACTTTCTGAACACTTATTTTGTAAGAGGTCATATTTGAGTCATGTAAAATAACATATACAATTCAGAGGCTTTATTTTAGCTGTGACCAACAAAATAGCATATAAGCGTGGTTCTCGTTCTCATGAAGCAACATTGGACGCGGGCCAAAACATGGATGGATTACTGCCTGTTGCATATCGCGTGTAACATATTATGCAGGGCCAAACTGCTCTTTAAAAGCGAATGATTCAGGCATCGCCAGTGTCAAGCTAATCAACCGATTGCCTTAAAATTGGACTTTCATGAATACAAAGATGACGAAAACCAGTTAAAGATAGATGAAATTGAGAATGAAAATACAATTTTTAAAGGAGGAAAGTTAGAATCAGATTGTTGATAAAATGATAACGGTACTCGTTTTTTGAGAATAGGTATAGTTACAACTTTTTTTCTGAAATTTAGTAGATAATTTTACAAATCGATTACTCGTTATAGCAAATGAAAAATAAAACTGGCATGGATATCATTTGATATTATATTTACGAACGTTATCATGTAAACAAATATCGTTTAGGAATAAAAAGGCTTCATACTCGTAGGCCATATAAAGTGCTGGAGTTTTCAGTGTCCTGGCATACAAGAGTGCCCAACGCAATGGAGAAAACTTTCGTCCACAGTAAGAAATATGTTTCATATTTCAGTAACTACCGTAATATATATATTTATTTAGTTTCCCATATAGCGCCGTTACGCTTACTTTACGTCTTCGTGCTTTGTGAATATTTTCATGCAAATCGCGTACTTTGAAGGCTTTGTAGCTTTTTTTATGTTGCTTGCAAAATCAACGAGTCAGTTTTTTATACAATTTACAAAAAGTTTATTTAGATTCAGTTACACTCAATAACAACATAGATTTAAATATTCGCAAGATTGCTTTTTAGACATCGCATAAATTAGGGGTTTTAAATTATATTTTCGTCATGAAACAAAAATCTTCTTTTTATTATTAAATTTATTAAAGAAAAATTCAAATGAATTTTCAAATATATGTACAACTTCTATCTCTAAAAGAAATTGTTTCAAAATCTCCCACTACCGTCTCCTTTTGGAGATAAAGCACATTTAAGTCAGATTGAATTATAATAAATTAAACTAAAAAAAATGTTATTCAATTTCTTAAAAATATTTTTTATGAAATGGTACAACTATTTCATAAAAATATAAACTGTAACAATTTTTTTAAAAATAAATTATTTTTTTATTAAAATAACAATCAAAACTTTTACGAGAAAGATTTTTTCTTCAAGTATATTCTTTTGATAGAATGGCACCTGAAAATAACCCTCGAGGGTGACCAGCCATATAAAGGATACATCTTTATCCCTTTCGCCATACACAACCTAAGAAGTTCACATCTCACCCTTAATCCACTGTGGATCCGAACCGAGAATCTGTAACACCTAACTGGACCCGATAGATAAAAAAGCTCCACATAAGCTCGTCCTCATCCCTCGGCCAGTCTAGGGCGAGCTTTTGCCCGTGTAACCTGATTTTCTTGGCGTCGTTGACATTTTTATTTGCTTTGAAGGTGTACCAGACACGTGTCAGCGTATTATATAAACAAAGATAATAAGGTCACTACAACAAAGTGTGCTTTAACCTACTTGTTGATATTATAACCTTGTTTACATTATAGACAAAATATTTTTCATCATATTTATCAGGATACAAAATTAAATTTGTTCCTTATAATATAGCACTTGTTGTGTTTTTACCGTTCACCCTTTTTGAATTATAGTGAAAGACTTAAAAAGAGCGCAAAGTGCGCGAATCATGGTCGCGTTTCATTGAATAACATTTGCTTAACGTTACCCGTTACGTTACATGTAAAATAATAGTTTATTTCTATTACTTAAATATACATATACTATACATAAAATTCTTTTTTCAACGCGTCAATCCAAGCACAAAAATAACGGCAGAAGCGGGATGCGAACCGCGGACCTTGGAAACCAACTATGCCCAGGTATTCATACCGCTCGGAGAACTGCGCCATTGCTATGCCTAGACCGACTCGCGTTGAAACTAGTATTTATATCATTGTTATCATCGTACGATAGATGTCGCTATAGTATATATTCAAAGTATGTATATTTTTATTATTATTCAATCAGTCTTCATTTATTCACAAGCTTAATATTATTACTTTCCGACAGTCTATTTATTTTAGTAAGTACCACTCGGGTCTCGTTTATTTCTGTGTTTGAACCCTGCTCAAAAATATAAATATTTTATAATTATTTATACAATACAATTAATTCAAATTATGAGGGATTATATTTTTTTCTTTGTTATAATTGTGTTGCTAGTGATTTATCATATATATACAGTAGTGCCATATTTTATTATTTTAATAAATTTAATAATTTCCGCTAGATTTACTTAAACCGTTTTTTTTAATTCATTTTTGAGCGATATAACGATCATATTTGACATGACAACATAGTTACGTCGCAAGTAGTATTTTAGATTTAAAATTTCTTGGGAGAGAAATGTGACAAAGTGGATCACCGATCGAGTTCCCTTCCCTCACAAGAACCGAATCTGGTACTCTATACGCCTGGTGCGCCTCAGAAAACTGTTTTCCAACCCCTTACCTAGTTATTCACAACCTTTCTAATCACACGAATCAAACAAATATTTACAAATATTTTGATTACCACCTCGTTTACGTTGAAATCACGCCGCTAATAAATCTATTTATCTAGTGTATGTTTTCTTTCATGAATTAATCGCATGTTAAGAATGTGTATAAAATATTTTATTGCGTTCGGTAACCATCCATTATTTTATTACTTAAATATACATATACTATACATAAAATTATTTTTTCAACACGTCAATCCAAGCACAAAAATAACGGCAGAAGCGGGATGCGAACCGCGGACCTTGGAAACCAACTATGCCCAGGTATTCATACCACTCGGCGAACTGCGCCATTGCTATGCCCAGACCGACTCGCGTTGAAACTAGTATTTATATCATTGTTATCATCGTACGATAGATGTCGCTAGTATATATTCAAAGTATGTATATTTTTATTATTATTCAATCAGTCTTCATTTATTCACAAGCTTAATATTATTACTTTCCGACAGTCTATTTTTTTATTTTTTTATTCACAAGCTTAATATTATTTCTAACTTAATATTATTAAGCTTGTGAATAAATAATTGAATAATAATAAAAATATACATACTTTGAATATATACTAGCGACACCTATCGTACGATGATAACAATGATATAAATAATAGTTTCAACGCGAGTCGGTTCTTGGCGCAGTTTTTCTATTTCAAGGTCCGCGGTTCGCATCCCGCTCTGCCGTTATTTTGTGCTTAGATTGACGCGTTGAAAAAGAATTTTAGGTATAGTATATGTATTATTGTAATATAGTCAATAATCTATAAAAGTAGATTAGAATATTGAAATAATAAAATAATATTCTAATAAAAATTAAAAAAAATTCATATATCCATTATTTTCCTTATCAGTTGATACATTTATCGCAATACTTAAGGATATTATATGATTAAAATCCCATCTAAATTCCGTTTCACATTTTTACTATCCGTGTTTTTATTAGTTTTTCTATTTCTTTTCTTTAAAACTTGTCATTCAATTGAAAAATTAATTGATTGATTATATAAATAAATATATAAATAATTTAATATTTATACGTATTTGCTAAATGCGAAAGCGCCCATTAATTTCATAAAAATACTTTATGTAAAAATGTCATAAAAATAAAATCATAAATTATAAATTCTCGTTGGAACATAGGAATCTTTCATAGATCACGAAACTGCAGTCTTTCACCAAATGAAACCGTGCTTAGTGTGATCTCTGTTAAAGCAAGGTAATAAATTATTGTAAATTTAATAATATAAACTTTTGGTTTTTGTTTATTCACTTGTGATTGCTGCAATCATAATTATTTAAATTCCTTACGTGTCAAAATGGCATGATAATGTTGATATATTTGTAAACATTTTAATGGATAACATTACTGGAACAAAATTATTTCACTTACAAGACGGTTGTGAAACGCTGTCCTTTACCACGCTATCGGCTTTTACTGCAAAGGAAACCAGCCTCCTGAATCAACTCTCTTCTCTCTCTTATAGCAGTGGACCAAGCCGAGCGTAAATTTAAACTGTGCCGTCTGAAATCCTGAAATCTAAAAATCCTGAAATCAGAGTGCATGCGCCGGTAGTGCATAACAAGGTCGGATGCACAGCAGGGATTATCGTTACCTTTGATTCTGAACGACATTTCATGCAAGCCCCTTTTTGTGACCTATCAGTTTTTTTTTCAGTAAATATATATTTGAATATACTCATGTAGTATATTTAATATAAAGAGTACTTTTTGTTCTATAAATGATTATATATTTTTTTATTCGTACATTTAAATAACATATCGACAAAAACCACATAGTTTTGTCAATTGCCGTTATCCTTGCTTAGGCTGAAGTCATTGAAACCATTCGTTTTCAAGACCTAAGTGATTTATAGTAAAATCAATTTTAGTATTCGAGGCATATTTGAGCAATTCTTATACGTATTTTCCAGCATATTAGATGTTTAACTTGATGCTTCCGAAGCCTGCACCATTCGGTCAGAGAGGTGTCACAACCCAAAACATCATTATGAAAAGCCTTAAATTATGTTGAATTTAATAATATAATATTTTATCGCTGAGAAAATATTGACTAAAAATTGTAGCTTAATTTCATTTTCCTTTTCATTCTATTTTTGAAATGGAATAAAAACTAGAAAACACAAAAAATAGTGCAAAATGATGAAGTAAACATTGCGAAGCTAACCGGAACCGTGCAAATCGAACCGTGTAAAGTGAGATCGGGTTGATGGAATCCTCTGTGTCAAATCCCATCCTGGGCATATTCAATTTTCTGACCTTTTCGCCCTTCAGTTATAGCGGCAATCAAAGTTTTTATTGTTTTCGCGTTGGGAGGATCACCTTTGTTTGTCCTTAAATTACACCTACTCTAGGGTAACCACTCAGAGTCCAAAAAGTTCACCTCATAAATACATGATGGTGGGATTTACTTGTACTTACTCTTGGTTTGTAAAGGTATTTTTTGGATATATTTAAATCGTAATAATTAAAGTACTTACATTCTAAAACAACATTTATTTTACAAATTAAAGCTTAGAGACGATTATTATAAAATTCGTAAAAAATACGCTCACGATTATGATTTTTTCATACATTATTAAAAAAATCAGAGCTTAAATTATTAACCCTCCTTTATTTTTATTTTATCAATTTCGTTCTAAAAATATGCTTCTTTAAATATCGTATGCTTTTTACTGCCTAAAAAGTTTTAATTTATCATACATATATCTCGTGTAGAAATCAGTCTGATAGTGGTAATATTATTTTCACATATTTGACGTTAAGCAACTGTTATTCTTAAAATAAAGACTATGGTCAAAAAACAATGCGTTTATGTTTATTATCAATGTTGAAAATACTTGTTATACACTAGTATTTTCAGGCTAATGCAGCTTGTTTATTTGCGAATGTTTCAGTGTTTAAGACACGTGACGAACTACTCTTCGTTATATTTAAAAAAATCTCATTATGTATTCTCTTAATATAAATAACAATTGATTTTGATTATTCTGTGCTTCAACATATACCAAAAAACACCGTTTTCTAGTTTTCTTTGAAAAAACTTGGTCACTATTTTCCATCCTTCATCCCTCGGCTCTCAGTAATCCAATCAACGCCTCAGGGGGCCAGAGTCCAATGTTCTTGTTTGAAGAATCGCCATTCTTTGCGATCGTGAAAAAAAAACCTTCCGAATTATTGGATGGACTCAGGTCTCCATGTCTGGTCGGACCTAATGTCGACTTCCGTGTGACGCCTCCGCCCAGGCTTTTTCTACGTCAACGTTTTATTTAGTTGCTGATTACTTCATTACACACTGTGTTACTCGATGAAATCTTTCACGGATCAAATTTATTGTACAAACACATACTTTATTTTTTTGTGAAAAAATATAGGATAAAATAAAATCATTTATATGTGTATAAATATACATTTTTTTCTGAAAGGAAACTATAAACTGACATTTCTTAGTGATGCTGCTTGATTAGAACGGTCATTTAAATTAACTGAGCACAATGAATAAATAAATTACGTTTCTCTATGCATATAAAAGTAACTAAGATAGTCTATTTAGTCTTATAAGATTGAATAACTGTTGTGTTTTTAGATGTTATATTAATATTAATTTTTTGTTGGTTTATATTAATTTTATTAATTTTATTTAATCGCCTGTACTCTTCAACGTATACATACAAAATGCAATTAATAACATCAGGGAAAAATGGGCCATAGAGAGGGGGTCAAAATACATGGCCAAAAGATTGATATGATAAGGTTTGCTGACGACATTGCTCTGATTGCTGAAACTGAAGATGAACTCACTGAAGCGCTGACATCCATGGAAAACATATTTAATTCCAACTACAATATGAAGATAAACAGCACAAAAACCAAAGTCATGAAAGTAAGCCGCAATGAGCAGCAGAAAATTAACATATCAATGCTAGGAGTACCCCTAAAAGATGCAAAAGAATTTGTATACCTTGGAAGTACGATCACCTGGGACGGCAGAACAAAAAGAGAAGTCAACAGTCGAATACATCAAGCAAGGCTAGCTTTCAATAAAAAAGCCAAAATTCTTGAGTCAAAGAATATTACCTTAGGAGCTCCGCAAGCAACTTGCCAAAACACTTGTTTGAAGCATCTTAATGTACGGCTGTGAGACATGGTGCTTATCTGAAAGTGATAAAAAAAGACTAGAGGCCTTTGAGATGTGGTCGTACAGAAGAATTCTCGGAATTTCCTGGAGAGACACGTCACGAACAATGAGGTTCTCAGGATAATCAAGGAAGATAGGCACCTAATAAGAACCATCTCAGAGAGGCGAGCCCGATGGATTGGTCACATCATGCGACACGATGGTCTTCTTCACGATATTGTGGAGGGGATGGTTGAGGGTAGAAACTGTAGAGGGCGCCCTAGACGGGAGTATTTACAGCAAGTATTCGAGGACATGAATTGTAGCGCTTATGCTGAACTGAAAAGGGTTGCGGAGGACCGAGAGGAATGGAGATCGAGATGCAAGATTCTGTTCCTGCAAACCAATCCACCGGATTGATACTACGAAGAAGATTAATTTTAAATGGATACATGAGTTCCTAAAACGACTTATGTACACTTTTCTGTGCATTACTTTAAATTTACTTACTTTAAGATGTTAACCCTTTCATTACGGCTCGGTGAAATACAAATTACACTGTCAATTATAAAACTAGTATTTGAATCATAAATGTACTGATCTATGTATATGGTTCTTGTATTCTTTATAATTCTTTATATATCAGATGATGCATAAAAAACTATTCTATGAAAGTAGCAAAACGATATATCATGGCTTCCGATGTCAACGGTAGGGAAATCTTACACGGCATTTATCGGGTACCGATGCGAACAGGTTAATTGTGTCAATACAAGTTACTAAAAAGCAAGCTACTATTATGTATATTTGAATGTTTATTAGGGATAAGGAATAAAAACACCTACAATATTTTTATTCCTTCATATAGCGTTGATTTTCGCATAGAACCGTCTTAGAGGTAGGAAAAATAGGAACTAGTTTCTTATGCGAAAGCTCCACCGCATTAACTCAAAAGCTCTCCTATGCTAAATAATGTTTACGCACACTCTGCAGCCCTTTCACTCACCGGTCTCATTTCTTTATCTTTTTTTATGCGCCCCGTGTACATTTCTTTGTTTCGCCCGGACGATAGTGTGGAGGCTCTTGTTGCCTTGTTTGTCCCGAGTCTATTTTGATACATTCCACAAACAATGTTTTTGTCAGTTGTTTGATTTGCCAAAGCTCCGGCCCCCCACCCTTTCCTCTACGCCTGCCGTAAAAGCCTCCGGAATTCTTCACCCTACACTTATTCAGTAAATTTCTACAGGGCCGATTCTAACAAATCCAGACTGAGATTAGAATGTGTTACATTAGAAAGAAAAGATATACGTACATCGTAATATTCAGTGTTTATTTATATTTAAGCATCATTATTTGTATGTAACTATTGAGTAAATCTTTCAAATTTCACAATCATTGTAAACGGATTCACTTTATGACTATACAACTAATGATCATTATGAACCTGGAATGATTAGATTCAATATTATTAACCATTTATACTAAACAGATTTTTACTTTGCTTCAACATTGATAACGTTGCGTAACTAAAGATCACATTTTTTTATACTAATAATTACTAGCAACTGACGTACCAAATTCAATTAACCATTCTTGATTTAGTAAATGTAAATTTAATCATCGGTTCTTTATTATTACATAATTAATGTAATTTACTGATGCATTTTTGCATAAAATTACAACATATCTATTCGTCGAACGCAGTAACTTTGTGTTTAGTTATTTGTGTTTTATTTTTAAAAAACTTTGTTATTTAAGAATAAAACAAAAATCTAAGAAAGCACAGAGTTTTAATTTATTAATAAGTCTACCGGTTTCGATGACAAGTCATCATTGTTAAGACTGACTTAAAACATATTAGATTGTTCTTAACTAAGTTGTCATGTCCCCGAAACTGGTATTCTGTTCAGTAAATTAAAACTCAGTGATTTCTTATAAAGATTTACTTGATTCATTCTTGAAAATACATCTATCAGAACATTGTATAAATTATTTATATTTTATGTTACAGTTTTATGGAAGAATATGTTTAAATGTTTCAATAATTCCGTGATATCTTGTAGTCTATTTGAAAGAACTTTGTATGATAAGGTGAATTGTGTAGCGGCCCTGGATGTTTTGTCCAATAATAGTAACTTCGTTCCACTGAACTCTCTCCGAACGAGATAGTCGGTTGAACCGACAAATTCGCTCCTTGCAATTTGTGTAGACGAAAAAGAAAAATACAAACCTTGGACGAATTTCCCGTGTGAAGTCTCTCCTCGCTATATATTTATTTAGCTACTTTAATTCTGGATTATTCTCGCACAGTGGGTCGTGCTCCTGACTATTTCTTCAATACATCGCGAAGTGTTCGGTCATTCGGAAGGGATTTTCCAAGTCTCGAACAGCTGTCCGCTGACGAGTGATGTCCAGTGGAGCAAAGCTTTTCCCATATTTCTGTAAATCAGCACCGAATGACACGCTAACAATATGAAAAAATAAAAAATATATTTGTCGAGTATTCACAAAAATGGGGCCTTGAAGTTTTTTTATGATTTCGTCAGTTGTTAGTTTTTTTATGTCAACTTATTTTTTTGGCAGTATTCAATTCAAGTAATGAGCAGTGTCATTATTAAGCAAACGGTCAGTAATAAATACCTTAAAAAGTTAGTAAAAAATAATCATCCGGCAGTAGAAGAATATCAATCGGCAGGAAAAAAATAAATTGGCAGGAAATAATGAATCAATGGTATTAATTAAAAAGTTAGGTTAGGTTTCAATTTTCTGGGATTTTCATTCATTTTACATAATTTTTTCTCAATATTGAATTTGTTACTGCCATTTTAATTTTAAAACTGACCACATTCATATTGACACAGTAGATACTGCCAATTTATAATATTTAGTCTACTTTAATTTTATGTACTGCCAATTGATTTTACTTTATGCCAAAATCTTGAATAAGGTACCGATCAATGAAATACAGGCCATTTTGTATCACTTAAGAAAGAAATAATCCATACATATAAATATTAAAGTATAAAGTAATTAATAAGCATCGTAAATACGCTAGATTGGTGTTAAATTAATCAAAATACAACTTCTTTTAAATATGGCGAATATCACAGAATTCACAATGGTATTTCTCAATTACCACTATTTCTCAGTCTGTTTTCGTTAAAAACAAAACGCTTTTGTTCTACTTCAAAATTAAAGTTGTGTCTTATTCCCACTGCTAACCCAATGATATCATCCACGTAAAACAATCTTTTTAAAGCAGTTTCGTACACACCGCTTTGTATTAAATACAAAAATAAACAACAAAAAGAACAGGATACTCTTGCAGTAACCTGAGCCTCTATCTTCCTTTTGTATTCCCGCTTGACCAATCAACCAAAGTACAACATCGTCTCCCTCCCATCACACAGCCTCTCCTTATAAACCTCTTCCTGCTTCCTTACTCCTCTCACCTTCTTCGCATCTTCTCCCTTGCGAATTACTCCATTTTGTTTGCGGATGACTTCTTTTTACTGGACAAATTACCGGACTGTGGGGCTGCCACTTTTACTGCTAAAAAAGAAGCACCGTATTTCTTTCCTGAAATATAAATAACGTTGCCATATAGTGCTGAACATTTTAATATACACACATACATTGAATTTATTTTTTTATTTCCCGTAAAGTATAATGAATATATTTAATTTAATATAAGCTATATATTCTGCATTTAAAGAGCACTTATTTGGTATTTAGACAAAACGAAATCAGAAAAAAAATATCAATGCATTTAATTAGTCATTGATTATTAATAGAACTAAGTCAAATATTTACTTTCGCATTAAATGTCTTGAACATATTTTATTAATCTGTAAATGTTCTGTTAAATGGTTCATTTAATTTGACTGAAGAAGACTTACTACGTTACAAATGTAATTAAATATTGTATGAAATATAAAAGCAGATCTTCTAATATATATGTTACTAGATATCAGTTTTTTTAATAAAGTAATTATATTTACTTCAGCTTATAATATGACTTATAAGATATGTTTTTGCTTTTATTTATAGTTAGAGACTATTACAACATATCCTAGGAAAGACCACCTTTGCTTCTTGACCAACTGCTCCCATTACCCATTATCAAAACCCATTAGATATGTTTGATATAATATTATGATCCATTTATAATAAAAATATGTTATTTAAAATCACAACTAGAACACATTATGACATTTTATTGTTCGACGACAATATTGAGACTTTCATTAGTGTTTTTCCTCTGTTGTGAATATGCTAAGAAATACATTTTTACAGCCTGCCTCTCGAAACAATTCATGCCGTGCCTTAAACTTTTATTGCATGCGACACGAGTCCTAAATGACTACATTTCTGCCATTCAAAACAATATGGAGACACAATCGGCGCTTCTACGCTTAGACCAGCCACCGTCAACTTGTGACTCAAGAGCCCGTATCCTACAAACATTAAAAAGTAATTTCTTGCATTTAAGTTCTTCTAAATAAACATTATTTAAAAATCATTCGTAAAATCTCGTTTATTAAATTATCCTTAACAAAGCTTACGTGGGTTATCTAAGAATATCGAACAAACAATTTCTCCGAGAAGTTTTTTTTGTTGACAGCGAACGCTTTGAAAATTGTCAAGTGTAGTGTTTGATTATATTTATCATTACAAGTGTGAATGTCCCTCATATTGCTTCTCACTTTCCTCTTTGATCTACTCAATTAGATTCTTACATAATTTATCATTTTATCCCAGAACTCCAACTCTAAGTTTTATTATGTATGCATAACTTTTACAGTTTATATTGTATATTATGTATGTTATTTCATTGTTTTTTTTCGTTTTGTAATTAGTCCACTGTTTCTTAAACTAATAAAGAAATATTTATTTATATTTTTAAAAGGACTGATTTTTTGCACAAATAAACAAGAAAATAATGTTTCTTCATAGCACTTTGCAAGTAATGATATGATTTATGACAAACGTTCAGAGCTAAATTACGTCATAGGTGACTGAATTCTACGATGCGGGTATGTTTCAATTATTTAGATATGACATATGCCTTGATTGGTATGATACTTGGTTGTTTCGTAATAATATACAAATGAAAAATAATTGTTAATATATTTTTTTTTTTAATCAAATATAAAAAGATACATTTTTTACACAGTTATTTACATTCCAATATATATTTTTTTTTCTTTTTTCTTTTTTTTACATTCGCTTACCACACCACTTAAAGATAATATCTTGTGTGTGGCGTGGGATTCATCTATGTTATTTTACAGTTTTATATAATTATACAGAGTTTTACATATACACATTTATACACATTATATAATATTTCAGGGTATGTTGTTATTTTTCGACACCATTTTTCGAATTGCGTTGAATCATAAACATTATTAAATGGTTACGATTCGCTGGAGTAGAGTATAAAAACTAATCGTCGTTTCGATATCGATCACAGTATCGATATTAAAGCTGAAGTATCGAAAGTGTCACTCTTCGGAGGTGAGAGGCGCGTCCTCCTCACCTGGCCCCCTGCTGCGGCAGGGAGTGGGAAAGGGACGGCAGGGAGTGTTGCAAAATGTGGAAATAAAAATATAAATATATCGGCGCCGTAAAAAATAAATGAGACGATCCCACCGTGATTCCTTTACACGGCCGAATTGAGGACGGTTGGCCGACGAGTGAGGGACGATTTGGTAAAATATTTTGAAAAATATTTTTCTTAAGAATCTTTTGACAACAGATGGGTGTTTAAAACCTGTGTGCTTGTAGAGTACGAAGGAATAACTTGTGTTTATTAATAATTTTTACTGAAATCAACAATTTCACATAAATAGATTTATAGTAACTGTCGAACGTCAATGTTTAATCTTTGCTTTTAATAAAAAACTAATCCTTCAAATATTTTCTGTGGTATGAAATTCACCAAATCTGCATATTTTCACAATATGAAATGTATTAATAAAACACTTAAAACATAAGTATGGAGATATATTTTTTATACTCTCTGATGGTCTCTATTTATTTAGGTTTTCTCTCGTCGTTTTAAGTATTCCAAAGAATTGTGAAGATGTTTCTATTTCCCAATATATTCCATCAACAAACTATCTCCATATAATATCTGCTCACAATTTAAAACATATGATAACCACAAACTATAGCCAATAATACCATTCAGTTGTTGCAATTTTTACCTAAATCGATTATATAAAGCTTAGCATATTTTTTTAAGTGTAGTCACCTGCCTTCAGGATGATGGAAGACAGAAAGAAAAGATGATCGAATTAATATAATATGCTCGATTATCTCTACTGTTACTTATTTTAAGTGATTGCTATCGCTTTTTAGAAAACAAATAACGTGCAGGCTTATGACGTTAGAGGATGCAGATGTCGGTACATATTTAATATATTTTTAAGGAGTTTATACAATAATCTTCTGAGAATTGTTTTACTGTTACGGATTTCTACGTCAATGTATCATATTATAATAGTTCTACAACAGTTTAAATGGTTACAGAACAAGTAGATAAGTTTTGGCCGAATCGGTCTCGGTAATGGTCCTCCCCGAATTCTCGCCCCGCGCGTTCTCCAAGGCTCTGCTATCTCTAGTGCGCGGCTGTCGGCCTGCATTATGCCAGTCTGATTTAGGGGACGTTTTTCAATAACACGCCTTTGAGTCGTTGCACGCAGAAATGTTTCAATCGTCCTGCCACAGAGCTTTTTCAACTACACTTATCCGAAATATCACGAGACTAAACCATATATTTTTTCTTCATAATATTATAAATCTTGTAGATCGATTCTACAACATGATCAGCATGGATTCGTTCACTACTGAACCTAAGCCTCCCGAAGATTCTTCGTTTCATTCCATCCACTGTCTTCGGCATTCAGTTTGATTTAGCATCAAGCAGGGGGATTAGCTAATATGGAATTTACCATTGATCATGAAGTCATGATGTAAAGATATGAAAAAGATACTTCCAGCACTTCCTTAACGCCATTGCATCAGTTTTATGATACTATTCTTAACTACTCACTAATACGCTTAAATTATAGTATTTTGTATGGATAGTCCATCCGTATATTTTTGCTTAATTTTTGATATGAACTATGTTTGTACTATTCCTGATGATAAATTATCATTTATGATGAAATTTAAAGATGTGAATGCGTTACATAGTGGCGGCATTTTTCACAATATCATGTTTTTTTTACGTAAACAAATACAGGAGAATACCGACAGTGATACTGATTCTGAAGTTTCATATATTAATTTTATATTGATTACCATTCTTCTTTTGGATAGGCGCTGCACATCCGCCAACTTCATAAACTACAGCCCATTCACGCATAATCTTTATTTTTACAGGAATTCACTGAAAATTAGTGGTATTTACGGGAAGACTTTCGTCTTCCACCAATTTTGAATAATAGGCTATGATTGGCATTTTAGTTGTGAGGGATTAAATTCACACCAACCGACGGTATATTATAGCTTAGATTTTTTTTTATCTTCTTCGGGCATAGAACTTTATCCACTAAGCTATGACCGCCAGCATGTGGTATATTTAGTCAAAAATAGTTAAAATATATGAAATTCGAAAAAATAAATGTTTTTGGAAGTAAAAATAACTTTGAAAACCAGCTTTTCGAGACACTGAATCTCGCACACTAGCAGCTTTCTCCACACTTCACTTGTTATAAATTTGTGTGTTATTATATTTTTTGACGAAATTATTTTCGCGCCGTTTTTATACTGCCAGATAGAGTTTTATGTGTTTATTTATTCGCAAATCGTTTTCGCAAGACGTTTCGCTTTAATGCAAGCGTACCGTTTTTCGATGTATTTAAGTACACAATTCAAACTTTACTTCCATCGGCATCGCCTTACATAATAAAATGCGACGTTAAATAACCTTCATCTTTCATCGTTATTTTATGTTAAAATATTTGATTTTAAAGAGAGAAACCCTTCCAGTAATTTTTCATGAAATTACTTTTCCTTAACCTGTTCGCATCGGTACCCGATATATGCCGTGTCAGATTCCCTTACCGTTGACATCGGTAGCCGTGTTATATCGTTTTATTACTTCTTAAAGTAGAATAATAGTTTTTTATGCATCATCTGATAACTAAAGGATACAAGAACCAATGTGATATATAAAAGTAGACATTTATGCTTCAACTACTAGCTTTATAATTTGTATTCCACCCAGCCGTAATGAAAGGGTTGATACGGTGAGCCTATTCTTAGTTACGACTACTTTATTTTATTTGTTTTATTATTTTTATGTTTTAACAGTTTTTAGAGACAGATTAAAATTCCAGTTAATATCTCGCTTTTCGAGATGAAACTTTTGTCGCAAATTTTCTCCACACGAAAAAGTCTTCACTTTTTAACTTCATAATAAAGTAACATAAAGTCCAAAGTTTTTTTTTTCAATTCTCTGCGCGCGTAAATATCGCTTTACTACTTTCCTTTAATACGCGAGGGTCTAAAAATTTACTATTTCATCTCAAATTGAAATTTAAAACGCCGATCTTTGTGAGGCCGCTGGCTCCGGGCGGAGGCTGTCGCGCGCAAAAAAATCACTTCGGAATTAAAAACCTTTTTTTGCGAATCCCTAAAAGTTTCGCGATTTGAATAATTTTCGCGTAAAATCGGCAACACAAAGATTCTATATATATATATATTGTATAAAACCGTCTGCAGAAAGACGTTCTGCATGAGTGGAGTTTCATTGCAGATCTTCAAAACTCGAGCCAGTTGTTGTAATTGCATCAGTCACGAAGATGGAAGACGAGATTGCTTCGCGCGAAAAATACGGTTCGTTTACATTGGACCGAAAATTGATGAAAAAATTCCGATAAAATCCACGGGACATTTATAAAGATATATAAAAGCAAAATAATTAAATAATATTATTAATATTCAAATAACATCAATTAACGGAATAATTAAAACTTACTTTTTAAATTAAAGCCTACAATAAGACTGTTTTTAAGCATTTTGGGCTCAAACTGCTGACTTAGCAACGGTTTATATTATACATTATTGATACACATACAAATAATGTATTAGATAATATATGTCATTAATTGCTCAAAGTAAGAGAAACCGTACACCTGAGATTCGAATCGCTGACAGTATTCCTTTATCCTTTCCTTTACACTTATTTAGATGATAACGTAATACATTGTATATTTTTATAATTACTTGTAATATTTTTCATGATGCTTGCACACACGTATATGAAAATTTCTCCGTAAAGCTTAATCGATCAAAGTATTAAAAACATTTATTTTTATTGATTCTTTAATTCACTTGAATATATTTAATGAATATATATATATAAATCTTCATGATTGCTTAAGAGTAAAAAAAATATTACAGTTTTAAAAAAGTAATTATAACCCTGAGTTACATTAATTTTTAACTAATAGTTGTAACAAATAAGTATCATTTTTGAATCTTAGCAACTTAAATACTTTACGTATCCGTTTCAATGTTTCTAATGCACGCACAGCTTTATAATCCTATTTTCTACATTCAGTTCTTCAGCAATGCTCGGTCCACGTCTCAGAGAGAAGCAGACGAAGATCCCAGGTGGCGACCATCGAGTCCTGCAATAAGACCGGATCGTTATTTTTAGTTTTCTATCGTTTTGCTTGCAGGGACCAAAGTAAACTTCTTCCCTCTCTACTTGACAAAGTTACCGCTGAAGACTCGGTTACTTTGTCTTTTCAGGCATACTTTTTGCGGCAATAGAGCGGTGGCGTGTTTTAATAACTGCATCCCAAAGCGAATTTAATCCCATATTTTTAACCACACTTATTATTATATTTCATACAAAACATTTAGTAAAATGTCATATTAAATTCGTTTTTTTACATAGAAACCAAATTTTGTTCTAAAAACTACATAATATGGTAATACTATTGTGTGATTTACATTTTAACAAATCTTTCAAATGATTTTAAGACGAAAAAAAAATAAGCTAGCAAGTAGCCGGCGGGTATAGGTCAATGGTCGAAGCGTTTGCTCTGCAAGCCAAAGGTCGTGGGTTCGATCCCCGACGGAGATAAAAAAATATGATTGTAATCGATTTCTGAGCTTTTGGTTGGTGTGAATTTGATCCCTCGTCCGTAAAAAACCAGTCATAGCCTATTTATCAAAATTGGTAGGAGACAAAAGTCGTCGCCTCAAGACCACCCATTCATAGTAAATTTCTGTAATAATTAAGGATGATGCGTGAATCTCAGGCTTAAGTCTATGACGTTGGCGAATCAACAGTCCACATGCAGCGCTTAGCCATATACAGCATGATAAGCATCATAGAATTCCACAGATGAAACTTCAGAATTACTATCACCATCTGTCGGTATTCTCCAGTATTTGTGATAAAAATTAAAGATCGTATTAAAAAAAAAAATTCCTTTGGTATTTTAGAGCTCAGGAATCGTTTTTTTTTTTAATCTCCGTCGGGGATCGAACCCACGACCTTTGGCTTGCAAAGCAAACGCTTTCACCATTTGGCTATACCCGCCGGCATAAAGTGCGTAATGTTAATGTGTTATAGAAATATTAATTGTTCTGATACAAAAATATCACATTCTTGGAGATCAATAAGTGAATTGAATTGAATATCCTGAGCTCTTTCGCGTCGAATGTGTCCTGAAAAAGTTAATGACACATTCAATTTCGCTGAAATGTATATCAAAACGGAACTTAAATAAATGAGATTCGGCGCCCCATTGCTGGTGGGTGGGTGGGGCGGAACAGGAGGTGGGGGACATCACTTCCTTCTTGCAAAGATACTTGCCTCAGAACTACGAGTACCTGAGCTTGAGATAAGCACACTGGGGTGGAAAGTGAAACTTCTTCGTCAGTGAAGGTTAACCATCTAACCTAGGAAAGCTCCTTCTCTTTACCCTTAGTTTAATGTGATCAAAGCAGCCTCAATTTCAAAAATGCTGTCCAATCAATAATAGTGTTATATTTACATTTTGTAGGCGGGTATAGTTTAATGGTCAAAGCATTTGCATGATAAGCCAAAGGTCGTGGGTACAATCGACGGCGGAGATAAAAAAAGTAATCGATTTCTTAGCTCTTAAATATCCCTGGTTGGTGTGAATTTTATCTCCCACCCGTAAAATGCCAGTCATAGCATATTAATCAAAATTGGTGGTAAACGAAAATCGCCCCGTGAAGACCACCCATTCATAGTAAATTCCTGTGATAATAACGATGATGCGTGAATGTCTGGCTGTAATTTATTACATAGGTGAATCCATACTTCGCATGAAGCACTTAACCATATGTTACATGGTAAGCGTCATAGATTTCATAGTAGAGGCTTTAGCATTGCTACCATCGTCTGTCGTTATACTCTTGTATGTGCTTACATAAAAAAAAGTTCAAAAAATAGCTCATAAAACATACTTTTAATAATATAAACATTTAATTTACTGTTTGATGTTATAGGATTATTAAATAATATATAATAATAAACTGTGCAGCATAAATCTTTTGAAACATTGCGCCTTTTAGAGGATTTGTTAATTAAAATTAAAATTATGAATACATACGAATCTTTGAGCTTTATACTAAGCTCAGAGATTCGTGTACGTAAGAGTAAGATCATAACGCTTATGAGTGTATACTTCTTCCACGCTGAATATAATAAATTACATCAAATGTTTCTTCTATGTATGTTGGGTAATTTCCATTTTTTTTATTAACCCTTTCGCATTGGTAACCGATATATACCGTCTAAGATTCCCCTACCGTTGACATCAGTAGCCGTGATATATCGTTTTGCTACTTTATTAGAAAAGTTTTTTATGCATCATCTGATAGCTAAAGGATACAAGATCCAATGTGATATATAAAAATAGACAAGATAAGTTAATTTCTGCTTCAAATACTAGTTTTATAACTGACAGTTTAATTTGTATTCCACCGAGCCTTAATGAAAGGGTGAAGACTTACGAATATCGAATTTTTTGATTTTCAGCGTTCACTATCGTACAATATTTTTTCAAGCTTTATTGTTGATATCTGAATAACTATTTAAATTTGTGACGTTTAATCGTAATTATCAATTTTTGGTTGACAACCACCACGTTGTACTCGTTACGTATCCTCTCGATGAAGCAAATCTCTTCTCAGTTCCCCTTCCGATTCCTCCCGTACCATCATTGCCGCTTTTCCCCCCTGACTATTGCGACATGACGCGGGAAGACATTTCTCAAATGTAACCAAAACATATCAATGTCTCCGCTGTGCTGAGAACTCCCCTTTCTTAGAACGGAGATCATCGTTTGATTCCCCTGGTGAGTTTCATAACCATCGACAAAATTCTATTACACATTTTACTTTTTATGCGTGTAAAAGATTACCGGTATTCCTAATAAGCAGTTTATGCGAATTGCACAAAGCTTAAAGTACTCAAAACATCATATAGGCGTTAATTACGTTTGTACATTTGGATTAAACTATAGAAAAACATTTAGTCACGTCTTTTTTATATAACATCCAATTATATGCATCAATATTTTTATATTGTTTGATTTATGATTAGTAGAGTTTTTTCTTTAATCATCAGTATCATATATTCACAGTTTTATATTCAAAATTAATATAGTGTAAAGATTTACCACAACAAAGTAGCTTAGTGTTTGTTCTGAAACTGAGATCGCGGTGTCTAAATTACAGCGAGTGACGCCGGAATACCAAAGTTCCGGCACTGAGGATTAGTCCAAAGACCGTAGTTGAATTAATGTAGATTTATTTGATAACATACAGTTTTTTATATCTTAGTGTACAACATGAGTAAGCATTCTGTATTTTTATAAAATTTATGTTAATTAATTAATTTTCATAAACCGTAAATCCCTCCATACTGTCGTTTTTGGACCTTGATCCTGTCAATTTACATAGTGGCAGAATATTGGAAAAGTCAATGCTCCATGTCGATGAGTACGTATTCTTTATTTTATAAAATTAATATTAATAAATTTATTTTCATACACCGCAAATTCCTCGATTCCTGTCGTTTTTTGACCTTAATCCCTTCAATTTACATAGAGTCGTAAAATATTGTGATGTTCAATGCCCTGTGTAGTACCTAACTGTATGAATCGACAATTTTGAGCTAAGATAGAGAATTTGATTATAATTTGACAATGAATACTTTAAAGACTTTTGGATGTTTTATACAAAATAATTATGTTCAAATAACGTTTTGAACAGTGTTATATATTATATAATAAAATAATTAACTCGATTAATTCAATCAATAATAACTGGCTAACTGTTGACTTTTTTCGCTATTCAGTTATATAACAAATAAGCTTTTAAACGATATAATATAATGATTTGATAGATAGTTTATGTTTAATTTATTATTGATCGTTAATAACCACTAAGATTTTTCGACCAATTGCAGGACGGACCTTCCGATACAAAGAAATTAGAAATTCTGAATTAAATAAACATGTTACATCGGATATGCGTTGAAGAAGATCAAAAAGGTGCTTGCTACTGAAGATATTACTGAAGAATAATGTATTCTGAATGGCTGGAGAGAATAACGGATGATGAACTATCATAAAAGATGACGTGACGTGTAATAACATAACGCAGTTTTAGACAAAGCAACATATATAATAAAAAAAAAAATTGATGGACAAGTACTAAAATATTTAATATATTCCTATGATTTTTTAATAAAAATATAGAAGATTAATATTAACAACTAATTTTTGAGATTCTCCCGCTAGCAGGAAAACGATAAGGCGTAAAACCATCCACTCTCATCCACTTGTACTGTAAAATACTTCCAATATTGTCGGCATACAGTGTATTACAAGTAGTATTACCCCCACAGGCCAACCCGCCTGGCCCCCTTGTTGCCTACTCGTTGCAACACTCGCTTGTTGCCCGTTTGTTGCCTGCTGTCTTTATTATTTTTTCGCGACACTAAACAAAGCGATTTTCCAGAGAATAACCGTGTAAGTGTATTGCTGTTTTATAAGTTTTTCCTTATTGCGGAGATCGCACCAGATATTGAACTGCTGACACGATTTTGTTACTAAATGACATTTTTACTTTACTGTTTCTTTATTGAAAACCACAGTCACTATTTTTGGAGTTATCAAAGGTTTACCCAATCTGAAGTGATAAAATATTTTTTATTATCAATTTAACTGCGTGTTTTAATAAATGTTTATTTCTGATATTTGTTTGTGTAGTTGCATATAATGAAAACACTTGTTCTGTCAGTAAATAAATACATTTTTAGTTGATCTTTTATAAATAACTTGTTAGGTTTTCACAGTCAGATTTGATATTGTGGCTTTTGAGTTTAACCGTGTGTGGCGAACTTCCTTCAACATATGTTGATATTTTATTTATTTTATAATCGTAATTCAATAAAAAGTTAAAACAATATATCAATAACATTTTTATAATACACGTTCATCGAAAAAATCACACTTTTTTAAGTATTGCAAAAAAACGGTTATTCAATACCTTCGCTAGAATCTTAGCAAGTTTTTTATAAAAGGGGAATGTCACAGTGAAAATAGCTTTTTATGCACGTCTAGTCTATCCGAATTACGCGAAAGAAAAAAACTGCGCAAAAAATCACAAAATCACAAAATCGCAACAAATAATTTGCGTCCCAAGTAATGTACAAAAGCTCTGACTTGTCTGTCCCCTCACCGAACTGAAGGTAAATCCTCCCTCTCCCAGAGTCTGCCGTCCATCATTCGGCAATAGGGTCCTTTATATATATTTTTTCAATCATCCAGTCTTTGATACTGAAAATACATCCCAACAGATATTCACTATAGTTCACTTCTTGCACCCTGCAACTGCTCAACGTGAATACATTCAATACCTAGGGGCCTCTATGTAAGAGTACTTCTTTTTGCCCAACTTCTGTTAAATATTTCGATGAAAAAAAGTAGGATCATTCGATGATGCAAATATTATATTTTTTTCCAGATAAATTCGTCATATCGTAATAATTACCCAAACTCTTCCACCACACCAACCTCTAAAACCTCAATCCTGTGTTCTGATAACAGGATATTTTTGTTAGCGATTTATGATGTTCGTATTCTCTATTTCACGTCAGTGACACGGAGAAGTATTCAATACATATAATCGTGTCGGAAACAACAGGGTCAGATCGTTTCTATCCAGAAGTAGTTGACGTCGATGGCGTTACTCCCGGCCATCATCAGGTCTTCCTGGGTGCAGCTACTCGGACACAACCTACACTCTAGAAGGTGTCACATTCAGTCGGTCCGCTGTATAACTGCCAGGCTTTCATTTGTGTCCTCGTCTTGCATACTCCAGTCCATAGTATTCAATATAAGCAACATTAATATGTTCTAATGCCGATAAAAATCAGTTCATTTGAGGACAATCTCAATACACCATTAACATCAATTTTGATATGTTTTGAAAAGTTTGATATTAAAACAATCGTAAGTAAACTATTGACTAAATATTAAAATAGTTGACCACTCTGTCATACTTATCGAATCGAAAAAGTCTTATCTAGAAATAGAATACTTAAACTATAATATGATTGTTTCCTTCGAGTAAGATTCTTTATGAAGAACTACAATGACCATATTTTAGATATTTATACTTCTTGTACTATGTCTGCTATAAACCTCTCATAATCTTACAGTCAGAAAATTTTACAAACAAATGGGTTTCATTTTTTGCGACGCTTACTATTTTTCTCTAAAAATAACATCCAACCGAACGTAAAAGTTTGCTCGTCAGAAACATATTGAAAATAAACAGCCCTTAACGCCGAAATAAGGACGAAGCATCACGCAAGTACTGGGATCGATACATGACGCACCCCGCACTTGTATATTGAAAACCGTTACATGAAAAAAGTATTCGATTTATTCGGATTGTCTGTACTCTATACGAGGGCTGGGCAAACTTTTTTTTTGTAAAGAACCGTTATACTAACCTTAATGTTTTTAGTCTACAAAGTGTGGCTTTGTATTATTTGGATATTTTTTGTCATTTGCGTTTTTCAAACAAAAAGTTTAGTAATACAAACAAAACATAAAAGTTTAAATTAAATTACATATGATATTTATTATTTGTTATCTTATTCAACGATGTTAACCGTTGCATATTGAGTGTTGATTTGCAACTTTTATTACTAAAACTCTGCATTCTCTCTGCAATTTCAAGATTACCTAATTATATGTTAAGGTATTATTATTGTTGATAATCACCAAGATAATTTTCATCTTTTGACTACAACCTCAATTCTCAGTGCCGCATCAGTTATTCGCTAGCAGTTTTTACATAGTTAAGACGACAATAAACTTACGGAATACATTATTTTCAATATCAAACACAGAAGCCATTATAAAAGAGACAAAGATTTACATTTTAATTAGACTACAATATAAGTGTAAGTATTGAAATAATTTAGAGTGTTCAAGAATATGCTTCTTGAAGAGATTTAAGAGTCCATCATAATGTATATATATAAACTGTTAGTATTTTGCCGCCACAATTATGTCAATTCTTAACTCTTTATGAAAAAAAAATGGTTCCTAGAGCTAAAGTTGACTGTCCCTGTTCTGTTCGAAGGTTCTCGCGTTCCTGAGAGATCAACTTTTGAAATTGAGGCGCGGTATTTCTTGTTTGAACTCAGAATTTGTTCTTGTGAATACATTACCTCCTCCCGTGATCGATAGCTGGCATCTACTTCGAAAGTTACACACTCCGTATCAAAGGAATATCTAGAAAACTCATTGATGATAATTCAATACACCATTCTCATTCATCATTGTATCAACAAGTAACAAATTACTTCTAGAGCATTGAATGAACCCATAAATGTATCACAATACTTCTGCGTTGTAATGTTACACTAATGTTCTTACATTACAAAGGAATAACTTCAAATATTATTAGTTTTCGTCTGATATATTTATTGAGCTCGTTGAAGTGAGTTTCTCTTTACATAAAAAATTATACATATATTCGTTTGAATTACTAATAATACTTGTTTTCATACTATTAAATAAATAATTAATACAAAACTTACGATGATTTTGATTTGATTGCATATTTTTTTTAACTTCTAAAATATAGTGATATTATGTACATATGATGTACTGAAGTTTGTAGTTCATTTTCTTTCTTGTTAATAATTTTTAATATTTTATGGATCATTTTTTTAAACTTTAATAATGTATACACAGACACGTTCGTAAATACCGAAAAAACTCTTGAATTCAAGCAATAACACATGAATAACAAGATTTTCGTTTAATAATGAATAAAAGCATAGCATATTACGTTCTGCGCATTTAATAAAATAGTTTTATATCAGCAAAATACTTAATTCGCTGATTTCATTATGAGAATACAAGTACGACATATTATCCTTCCAGGAAAGACTCCATGTATATGAGATATCACATTTGAGTATACTCATATTATTATTTTCATGTCATACAAATAAACATAAAACCCAATTTCATACATTTTTACAGTACACAATGATATTTAGCTTGCGATATCATATACAAAGTTCCCAGAGACTCGAACCTTATTCGAATTCAAAACATCCTCGAATTTAATTGAATTCAAGGAACGGGCAAACCCCTTTTCAAACATGGGATGGAATTAAGAAATAAACAGCCTTTTATGTAGGAGTTAGGACCCCCTACGTCCTGTGGGGCACAATGGGGGACTCGTGACCCATCATTCGATACACAAAAATGGCAAAATAGGGTAACTTGTCCTCAGGGCGGGAGACATGTCCAAGTTTACTAAAGAGGGGATTTTTCTTGGCCACTGGACTAGCGAGGGTTGGAAAAAAAGTTTATTTCTTCTAATTGAAAATGCTGTAACCTAATATTGAATGTAAATAAGGCATAAATATCAACCGTACGATCCTTGTCAACGCATAATCAAATTTCATACATAAAAATATTTGAATAAAGGAAATAAATTTATAAAATCTGAACAGTAAAATTTATTTCAAATGAATTTTAATATTAACAAAAATCCTTTACATATTTCTTTATTGTTGATTAATAATATTTCTATGACCAACGACCGTAACATGTTAAAACATCCGTTCTTGTTGCTTAGCCGAAGTTAAAACCAATATCAAGCACGATTTTTTATTCGAGAAGTGAGTTCCTAAGAACACCGCATGTCGTTGGTCAGATTGAAAAGCTTCTTTTGGACTTAATGGCCAAAGCATCGGCAGGGTCTTGTTAATTATCCAATCTTTATGCTGATTCACAAACACCCAAAAGTGCTTCTTATACTATAACTCCATCTTTTTAAATAGTGGACTCGGCATAACTTTGGTGCATATATGACTTGCGAATAATAATAATTTAGTAGTTTTTTGCTGACCATGTACGAATACAACTAAAAAAATTCGTAATATGTCTACATTTCAAAGCACATATAGTTGTCAACCATTTTCTGTCAATACTTTTATGATTTATTTCTTAGTTTTATATCATATCCGCTGACACATTTAAATATATAGCAACCTTAAAGCTGCAACTTCTATGACCTTACCCAAATTTAGTCCAGGATATTGATAAGAAATTGCATTGAAAATTACAAATCGCTTGTCATATTGTTGAATAAAAAGATGTACTTTAACCATAAAAAAAAACAAAGGGAACCTTAACGCGAGTAACTAGAAATAATAAAAATATAATTCGTTGACAGTATCGACCCTAACTCAATACTTAGAAGGGCCGCACGTTGACCTACCCCAGCAGCGTCAACCACCGGGGTTTTTTTTATACTATTTGCACTAAAAGTAAATTTGTGTAATGCCAAACAATATGGCATACAATCCCAGTCACACATAGGCGTTTTCGTGCGACAAACTTTGGTACACGAGTATTTATCGAGAGGGTCCACAGTGTGCCGTGTAGTACTGTACAATGGACACGTATTGAATTACTGCAGATGTGAAATTGTTGCAGCCGCCGCTTCAGATTGAATCTGCAATAAAATTTGACGCCGGTCAATGCCGACCGATCGATCGGAAAGTATTGTGCGTTGGTTTTATTCTATTGTGTTATTGAAAGCTATTTTGTAGATTGACTGTAAAGATTTGTTCATGCGATCTAAATCGGGGAAAGTAAGTAACGACTATTGAATCGAAATGTTTAATTTTGAATTGATGCTGTGAAGAAATATATATATACGAGTATACTCGTTAAAGAAAATAACAGATTGTTGTGCAAAAATTATTAAAGGATATTAATAATGAATATTTGAAATCAATTCAATTCATCATGTCCAAAACTTTTCTGGAATATTCATAATCAATGCTATGCATAACGTGAGTGTCTTAATCGAAAACAAGTTAAAATGGCGTCGCATTTCTTTATACTAAAACACACTGTATTTTGACTACACTTACTGAAATTATAAATTTCAGCAGTGAAATGCAACTTTTTGTATTATATTTATTACTAGCTGACCCGGTGAACTTTGTTTCACCCGAAAGGCAATAAATGAGCAGATTTTGGATTTTATTAAGTTGAATTTTTCGGTACATATGATATCATATATTTGGTCTGGTTGAATTATATTGCAGTAATCGACGAAACTTCAGCAAGTAGTTGTCAGCATTTCGACGAATCGTCAAACGATATGCGTTATAATTCATCGAGCTTAGATTCTTGGTAGTTTCTTCACCTGAAATTAAGACAATAGATTTTTAATTTTGTATGTAAAGCTAACATCCATATTTGTAGCATAATTATAAAGGGGTGAAGATAAATGATTTTAAATCGTTTGCCGGTTATTTGTCAAATTTTTTATAAAAAAACATCTTAATCTTTAAGTGTGTTATTTTCCTGGTAATAAGCAGTGTAATTGGTCATTTATTGGAAACCTAAAGCAAAACCAAGCACTGAAAAATGTATGTCATGACGGAATCAAAACTATGATATTGATTATATATATATTGATTACTCACCATTCAATGGATTTTTCATTTTGATATTGAAATAATATCCATCTTCTCCTTGCCAAAACATCAGTGGGTATTGCAACGTGTCATATGAACGACGTGTTTCAGATATCTGTTGTAGTTGCCCAGTATCACGACGTGTGTACCAGATAGTCGTTTATCCGCTCTGATCACGACTTTGTAGACCTCGATCAAGTTCTTCCTCCATATTGTCATTGAAGTATATTTGTACAAATTTATGCTGTGCATCTTCGAGAGGTTGGAATGATCCGATTCGATGGTGAATCTGTCCTTCTATCTACAGAATCAAAAGCAAAGACAATATTACTGATTTATAAACACTTTTTTTTAAGAATTAGCATACATAATTCAAAGCAATAAGTGTAGTATGTTATTCTGTTAATTAGATTGTGTGTAAGTACAAAAATAAATAAATAAATACCTTGAATGTCGGATTAAATCCTCGTCCATTCTAGAGTTCGTGCAAACGGATCGCTTTGGCATATCGTAAAAAGACTTGTCAATGTTGTCGCTGGAGGTGTCTCAGCACGTTGAACAACATTTGAAGCCGTGAAATATACCCAATGACCATTCTCCAGATGCACCGCCAAATGCACAACAGCAGTATGAAGTTCGTGATAAGGGATTGCGAATATACGCCAAATCGCTTTGTACCAAACTTGAAAGCGCGCAATTTCATCGTTGGTATTCGAGGTTAGGATGCCAAAAACCACCAAATCACTGCCTTACATTCGTAATGTTTCAATCCCTAGTTCCATGATGGCTTTTTTCGTGAAAGATTCGATCGTTTTGGTCGCAAATATCGGCACAATAAGCTAACAGAAACTCGAAAGTCCTTGAAACAAAACGTCAACCGATAGACTTCAAAATATCTATGTAACCATAGACAATAATAATATCAGTTGTCAGATTCCTTGCCTTTTGTTATAACATTTTTTACAAATAAAAGATTAAACTGATATTTTAACTCATATTTATTTTGTTTTTGACTTTTTTTTCCTGTCTTTTGTTTTTTTTTGTTTCAAAATATTCCGTACCTTACGTAGGTACCTACTTACAATACCTACTATTGCGTCATTTTTAGTTATGTTGCTGACTATGGCAACACCGTCTAAACTGACAGCTGTCAAGTTACAATAGTCTTGTATGAAAACATGTTTACGTAAATGTTCAATATTTTTTCTTAATCAAATCAATTTTGAGTATCCCATGGACGTTTTTGGGTTCTAAGCTACCTTTCCACCAATTTTCAGCCAAGTCGGTTTGGCCGTTCTTGAGTTATAAAAACAAATATAACCCGACTTTCTTTTATATATATAGATTATATTTGTAAATATATCTTATAGCGGTAGGGTTGATTACTGATTTTCGTATAATGTGATCCTGGCGTAAGAATACAAGACAGTATTTATTAGTTATGCTCCCCTGTGTATATGAGAACATGAACTTGACAAATCCGTTTTCACATATCACTCTGTAAGATGAAATTTATCAGCTGCTTTTACATATGTTATTTCAAAAGAATATTATAAGTATGGTTTATTAAGACATTATAATTCAGAGAAATCAATAAATGGAAAAACTCATCCTGAACCTTAGGAACTTGAATGATGTGAACAAAGCAAAACAAAAATAGGAAACGGGTTGAGCTAAAGTTGACTTGCCATTTTTAAGCGAAAATGAACTTTGTTAAAGTAAATGAAATGGAAATTAACTTTCCAAGTAATAAATTGTGCTTTAATTATTCACACCTACGGAAACTCGCGAATTTCTTTGTAGTAAATATCGAGCTTAAATTCGTTTCAGGCCCTCATAATTTAATTAATTTCCAATTTTGGCAACTTCAATACAATACCGAGTCGAATTTCGTACCGAAACTGACCCGAAAGTAAACAAAAGCTCTCTTATAAATAGGGCTTAAATATTATTCAGGATTTAAACGTTCGTGCGAAAATAAGTCAACTGATTTAAGCGGGAATTCAAATTTGATTTATTAAAAATGTATTCTCTGTTTATTATTGATAAACAACAACAGCACTTAGGTAATTAACATTCAAGTACATCTTAATTTGTTACCTGTTTGCTTACTTAACAACGATTCGTTTTCATTTTTAACGTAGTTTTACATTTTATTATTCATTAAAATACACTTTAATATACGTATCTACATTCAATAACGTTCCCGGAACCTATTCATTATTTTTACTTGATTATTAGGCCTGTATTTTACTTGAATGGGTAGCGTGTTGAACTACCTTTGGAGGCCAAATGTTACAAGACTTGTTAGTGTAAGGAAACTCATCCAACCACTTTAAAAATAATTATCATCAAACGTCGATATATTATGCGTAGTACAGTTTATATTTTTTTTTATGTAAAAACATACAGGAGAATACCGACAGATGGTAATAGTAATTCTGAAGTCTCATCTGTGGAATTATATGACGCTTACCAAGGTGCATATGACTAAGCGCTGCATGTGGAGTGTTGATCCGCCAACGTCATAGACTACAGGCCAAGATTTATCTTATTATTACAGAAATTTACTATGAATGGGTGGTCTTCACGGGACAACTTTTGCCTAACACTAATTTTGATTAATAGGCTATGACAGATGAGGGCATTTTACAGATGAGGGATCAAATTCACACCAACCGGGGTAATTTTAGAGCTCAGAAATCGAATTAAAACCCTTTTTTTAAATCTCCGTCGGAGATCGCACACGACCTTTGGCTTTCAAAGCTAACGATTTGACCATTGAGCTATACCTGCTGGGAATTTAAACACCTGGGTTGTCCTTTTTAAAGTCATTGTAATATGGGCAAAGTATATACTCTAAAAATCTGACATTCCAAGATAAAAACATAGAAATCAACCCACAAAAATGAGTGCCAGATTTTCGTAATGACTTTATACATGGCTAGGAAAATTAAGAGTGATACACAAAGAATGATTAGTACTGTCTATTAAGACATATTGGTAGCGATAATATTGCCTAAATCTTCTCGATTATTTTATAAAGAAGACAAACAGAGGTCAGCTGTATTCATCATCATCAGCATGTGTCCGTCCACTGTTGAACGTAGGCCTCCCGCATGAGTCTCCATCCTCTTCGATCCTCTGCCTTCCGCATCCAGATCACTCCCGCTATTCTTCTTATATCGTCAGTCCATCTTGTAGGGGGTCGGCCAATGCTTCGTTTGCCAGGTCTTGGGCGCCATTCCAGTATTTTTCTTCCCTATCGACCGTCGTCTCTTCGACAGATATGTCCTGCTCATTGCCACTTGAGTGTGCCTATTCGTTGGGTAGCATCCACTACTTGAGTTCTTCTGCGTATTTCCTCGTTTCGGATTCTATCTTTTAGCGACACTCCGAGCATGGATCTCTCCATAGCACGCTGGGTGACTTTTATTTTATGGGTAAGACTTGCTGTCAGATTCCACGTCTCTGCGCCATAAGTTAATACAGGGAGGATGCGTTGGTTGATAATTAGTTGATGCAATTGTATTGATAATTAAATATTACAAAAAATCTCTAGGTTCTACATAATAACTTTCAAAAACAACAATAAAATGTATGGTAGCACAATAATATTGAATTTTAATGTATATTATAATTCCAGCTTCGTTAAAATTGTAGACAGTCAATATTATGAATAACAAATCGTTTTTTCCATTTTTTAAAGAACGATACAAGATGTCCCCACTTAGTGTTAACAATAAAAGGCTTGCTTTATGATACACAGAAAATACAAAATTACTACGCAAAGTCTATATGTCTAGTGAGCTTTCGCCGGTCTTTGAAATTATTCCAGTTTACATTGAAGGCAAACTTGTTCTTGAAGGCGTCGCGACTCGTCTCTTTCCGTTGAAGCCTGAAGGCGAGCTTTTTGAGGCGCTTCCGCCGCACTGAGAGTTCGATGAAAATCGGCTCCCAATTTTCTTTACTTCTAAAATATCTCCGGCGCCAAAAATCAGTTAAGAATATATTTTATACATTTCTAAAGAGTGTTGAAAACTAAGATACCACAAGTAAATAAAAGTGACTGCGATTCATATAAATATTTAATTTTATAGGTACACCATAAAAAAAATACTATTAAAAAGCTTTATGCCTTTGCTCTTTTGCACTCGTCTATATATTGGCACTTAGCTAGATTATGTTTTATAAAAACGTTAATTTTCTGTCATTAATGATAACTGGCTTATTATATATATATTCTGACGACAACTTAATACTCATTATTAAGTATATTTTTTATAAATTTTTAAACGGCTTAAACGAAAAACAGAGGAACTATTTATTTTTTAGTCATACAAATTTGATCAAATTCGTCTTAAATTTTGACTATTTGAATGAATTAACTAATCATTCATTATTTTATTATATTCACATTGGTATTTATTTCGTTTTCATGATATATAATCACAACATTAATAACGAATATTTGGGATTCTTATACTAATTTGATTGTAAATAAACATTATTTTATAGGCAATTACTTATGTTCTTTACTAACTAAGTCATAGTTGTTATTTTCATCATTCCATATCTGCACCTTAACTAGAACCTATGTTCTCTGCCTCTCTTCATTTCAGCAGTACATTACCATTACATTACCATTAATTAATTAATTACATTACTAGAGCTCTGCTAAGTACATTCTGTATATAGTTTCCGTCAGTTTTCCAGGGAGGTAAGAGTCCTAAGACTTAAAGCAAAAACGGTTGTATATTATAATTTGAATAAAAAACATTTCGAACATTCGTCTCCATAATTACTGAAAGATAAAAGGCTGCAGTAGCCGTTCCCTTACTTCGTCATTTCTCATAAATTTAAGCCATCCAACATATTATTATTAAATATTGTAGGGTTTCAAAAGTTATTTTACGTCTACTTTGTATTTTTTTTTTATTTTTTTATTTTTTATTATGTAAACACATACAGGAGAATACCGACAGATGGTGATAGTAATTTTTTGTCTCATCTGTGGAATTCTATGACGCTTACCATGGTGTATATGGCTAAACGCTGCATGTGGAGTGTTGATCCGCCAACGTCATAGACTACAGCCCGAGATTCACGCATCATCCTTTATTATTACAGGAATCTACTATGAATGGGTGGTCTTCACGGGACGACTTTTGTCTACCACCAATTTTAATTGATAGGCTATGACTGACATTTTACGGGTGATGGATCAAATTCACACCAACCGGGGTATTTTAGAGCTCAGAAATCGATTAAAAATCCTTTTTTTTTTTTTTTTTTTTTTGTAATCTCCGTCGGGGATCGAACCCACGACCTTTGGCTTGCAAAGCAAACGCTTTACCATTGAGCTATGACCACCGGCGATTTAGTAAGATAATAAGATCTGCAGCCATATAAAAGGATGGGGGGTAATACAGACGCTGTATCGGCGAAACATTAGACAAATGAAGTTAAAAATTGCTCCAGCGTTGGTATAATACTCTTCATTTCAACTGAAACTATTATGTATAATGTAGGCAGAGCATATTTCTTTGAGTGCTGAGAAATACTTGGTAGACCCCGCGCCTTGTTGGGGTTAGCCAAGCGTAAGATAATTTTCTTTGAATCGTACTGCGGGTGGGATTCAACTAAGCCGGGTGTCGTACGTTCTGGCTTCGAAGGCTGTATGATGCGCGGAACCTCCTTTCAGGACTGCATACAAACGACGATGATGTTCGCTGAAAAAACTCGTTTTCAGTATATTTTACTGTCGTTGATAATAGAGCCATACAAAGCTATTTGGAATAATTCTATATCCTGATACGAGTACTTCTTTTATATAACTTGTATACTTGATACAGGAAAATTATTTGAAATTAAGGATAGATAATTTATGTATTGATTTACAATATTACTTCATTTGTTATGAAATATAATTTCAAAAACTTTACAAAGATACGAATACCTTGAAAAATATTCAAGTATCAGCTTAGTTTAATTATATTAAATTTAAATACAATTTTTTCAATGTTTTTAGCATTTACTTTGAGATCCATTATAAATTACAAATATACATCTCCCTCTCTTATCATACCCTGAAAGACACACCCCTTCCCCCTCTCTTACATAAAATGGATAAGACCACTTACAAAGTACTATCTCACCTCAGTTATTTCTGAACAAGAGAAGGATTGAGAAAGGCTACGATTTAGTCGAAACTGCAGTCTCCTAATAGAGAACTTATCTTACGTGGATCATGTAAAAACAAGCTAAATAAATTAATATATACAATTTATTATTTTTACTTGTCCTTATATTTACCGATGTTGATGGATGCAACATTGACCAAATAACTAGTGGACTTCATAAGTTTGTAGTACTTTATTGGTCTCTGAAAGTCTATATTTGCAGACAGAAGAAAAATAAAACTAATTATACATTCTAAGAATTTGAAATAACAATTACGTGACTACCACTAATTTATTTGTAGGTTGTAAATCAAACGTGGGTCCACATTCTTAGTTGCTCTTGCAGCAGGTATATCAATATTATTATTAATTTTTGAAAACCAAAATTAATATTATTGTATTAAATTTTGATATACTTTTTTTTCTAAGAAAACTGTAATAAATTTAAGTAATTGTTTCAATTATTTAATGTTTAATCAAAATTTTTAAAAATGTATTGTAGTTTTTTATCAATAACTTGATAATTTAACTCAATGACTAATAAAAGAATTTTAGTTTCTTTATTTCCCATATAACACAAAAAATCTGGTTGTTTTTTTTCTTTCATCTGAAAAGAGAAACGGATTTAATCAAGCTTCTACATTTTATTGTTGTATAAAACTTTATGCACTAATGTTTACATGTTTTTTTCGATACTCATTTTTATTTTTAAGAGTCTTTTGTGAATAAAATGAAGCTTTTTGCTTTTTACCAAGACAGGAGTCTTTAGAAATTGACAGCGTAAATACATTTACACTTAATATAAAGTACCGCACCTCCTAGACGCAAAAATATCGCGGGAGCCTACTGTGTAAAATTCAAATTATTCAGCCAAGTTAATATGAGGAGACAACACGGTAAAAGGTTCCATCAGATCCTTTCAATAGGCGGAACATAATTCTCAGTAATATTAAAGTGTTGTTGAATATACGTATATAATATAGGTTTAAAACTTATTTTCATTTTCAAAAGTTCTATAAGAACAAAATATCTTTAAAATTATCCTTATTTTAAGCTCACGATTACAGGTAAAAAAAATGTTTTTCTATTAAATTAATTTTATAAGAAAACCAGTGGCATCTATAGACGATATTCTTTTGAGTAAATATTTTTAAAAACACCTGAATTTGGTTTTAATCATGTTAAATTACTTATATTCTAAAATCAATTGTAGAAGATAGATACGTTTTATTTGTTGTATGATGAGGATAATTTATTTGTATTTTTACAATTTAATTATATTCTGTAGATAACGTTGTTGTAACGTTTCAATTTCCAATATATGTACTCTCATTAAATATTTTTTAATTTACAAAATACATCTTTATAAACGATAGTTCCGTGTATTTTAGATTCATGTATTTGGGGGCTTTGAATATTCATTTACGTAATGTTTAAATCTTGCAACGCCAGTGCATCTCACCCATCCTCCCTTTCTTTTAACTACCACCTTTCACTCTTGCCGCCCCTCGCTCACGTCCTGCCACTGACATCGAGGCTTTTTCAGCGCAGGAGAAAAAAACACTCGACTGCGAGAGCTTTTTTATTTTCAGGAAAAGTTTCAGCGCGCCGCTGTGCAGCGACGGCGAAAAAATGACTATGACACATCTACTATTAATACATTTTAAATGCGTCGCTGACTTGTTCAAACTTCTGAACCAAAAATCTGTCAAATAAATTATGTAATATAATACCTCTTAAAGCCTTGAAAAAGTGACGAGTTATAATTTAATAATACTAGGAAGCCTGAAAAATGTAGGAATCAAAAATCTATAAAAAAAACTGTTAATAGATTATTGAATACATTGAATACTTTACATCTTTTCGGCCAACATTTCTTCGTCCACTGCTGGTTATTTCTGTATTTCAGCATTTTTTTCAGTTTCTTGCCTCATCTATCCACCTCTTCCTTGCATGACTAATAATTTAATTCACCCACGTCTTTGTTTGATGACCCAAAAAACAGATCGTCTATCTAGGTTTTCATTCGACAACATTCTATAAGTTCATCGCTAAATTCATCTTCATTCAATACGTCTTTCTTAACCCCATCTTAGTTTAAAGTCAGTTATCTTAGTGTAGATCTTAAACTTGCCATAGATATCCCAATTCCATACTTATGATGAACTTAATTTGATCGTGTAAATTTGTGTCAATTTTCAGTATCTTATGCTTAATGAATGTTAAATAAGTGAAAGTATGTATTTCAGGTTATAAACGTTATTTGTTTTCTGTTGAAATATTAACCACTAACTAAATAATTAAATCAGGGATATAATTATCTTTATTAGATAATAAATGTGTTTAATAATGCAATTTTAAAAGGATTCCATATTCATCAATTAATAGAATTTGAAACCTATTTTTCTGCTTTTATTGGTTTGGAAAAAAAAAGTATTTTTACTTTTGTATAATGATTTATCATCAAAATATTAAGCGTTTTGATCAGCTTGAAGTATTCAATAAAGTTTCTAAGTGAACCAACATCCGTCTGATAGTGACATCTCAGCGCAGATTATCACTCAAAAACACCATTGAATGCACGTTTCTTCTTCGTAATAAGAATTCTAATCGAAATCTTGCATCTCGATATCCACTTCTCTCGATCCTCTGCAATCCTCTTCAGCTCAGCATTAAAGCTTCAACTCATGTCCTCTAACACTTGCTGCAAATACTCCCGTCTAGGGCACCCTCTACAGTTTCTACCCACAACCATCCATTCCACAATGTCGTGAAGAATACCATCGTGGCGCATGATGTGACCGATCCATCGGGCTTGCCTCTCTGAGATGGTTCTAACTAGGTGCCTATCTTCCTTGATTAAGCTGAGAACCTCGTGTGTTCGTAACGTGGTCTCTCTAGAAAATTCCGAGAATTCTTCTGTATGCACGCTTAAGTGTCTAAACTATAATATAATGTATATACGTGTCTTTTTAAATATCAAACTAAGCAATATTTTAATAATCATATTAAACATGGACTTAAAATAGATCATTTTAAGCTATCCGTTAATTTATTAATGTACCATAACATAATCAACATAATCACATTCACCCAAAATATATCAATATGTTAGTACAATTATACACGATAATATTAAATAAGGACTATATATTAATTAACTTGATTGATTTGATGTTTTTCATTATCACAGTTATTGAGTCCGATAACTAGACCTACTTTATAAGAGTACATATAATTAAATTCTTTACCTTCCATAGGCCTCGTCTGTTATTTGCCTAATATTTCCAGTTTACGTGTAGTTCAATATCTTGACATATTTATTATAATCAATACTAACAGTGTAAAACACAATATTCTAGTAATAAAAATTCCAATGAAATTCTATAATAAATTTTTCCATCATATTGCTGAACATCCACTTCAATGTTTTTTATTATAATAAATATATAATAATAACAAAGGCTGGTTGAGAGAGCCTACTGCGTATGAACTTTTGTTGAAATATTTAAATTTAAAAAAGGCCGAAAATGTGGAATTTCAATTTCGTTAGCAGATTTATGATTTAGGTTTTCGGTGGTACGCAGCCCCAGGTATGATAATTTGTTTTCCCGAACCAGTGACGCACCTGAGAGGGAATAAAATTTACATATTAAAAAATATATCCTGAATGTTTCATTACCCTTATTTTACTCGTATTACTCTCAGAATCACAAGCTAGACCACCGTAATCTCTTTGCTTCGTCCCAAGTCAAAACACCGTACCTCAACAATGCGCAGACTTTTATTTTAAAAGCCACTGTTCTCTCAAATACATCACTCATATTTTTAACTGCTTATGGCGAAGTGGTAGATTAGCTTGCGTATAAAAGGATAGGAATATTAATGTTTCTGTATATGCGGGACTTTGTTTTAATCGATTGTTGTTGCGAATCTTAGCATTCCTAACAACGGCACGGAAATTCTACCTACAGGCCACGTACGGCCACGTAAAGTACATGTACACCAAAACGTCAAAAAATCTCGACCTTTTCAATAGCCAGACTAATGCTGGTACGCAGGCATGATGTGATATTTAAATGCGATATTGTTACGCAGCTGTGTTTAATTATATGTCATACTTAAGAAGAGTATAATACTTTGCTTGCAACATTTCGATGATATTTTGCAGTTCTTTAGTGGAGTTGCCTAATATGAATCGTAGACCTGGAAAAGCCGTTGTTGGATTATTTGTTTCATATATTTGGCGTATAAGAATGTGTATTTTAAAATAATGCAAAACCCTTCCTTTTTTGTTTTCGACACGTCACTGGCGCGTACCCATGTTTTCCCGAATTTAATTTCAATTTAAATAATTCGCGATAAGCCTTGCTTTATCTTTGTTAATGTCTCACATGCCGGGACCGCTGTTGTTACTGGAGGCAGATTGCGTCTGAAGGCGCACAAACTTGAGAAGCAAATTATAATTTAATCTCCTCGGCTGGCAATGCTCGAGACAGTATATTAGCGAAAATCAAATTTCGATTACCCTAAATTAATTTTCTCCATTGAGATAACAAGGCGGTTCTCTCGGCTCGTGATGGCACCGAAGACTCCGCGAAGGCGAAAGTGAATATTTCCATTATCTCTCGTACGTAATATTGCGAGTATGTTGCGATGCTGAATCAATTGTGTACTCGTACCAATGATAGCGCGTATAGGTTCAAAATTATCATTACGTTTAGCTTAACAAGTCGTTGTTCTATTCATTAAGCCGGTAGCATTCATTCTGTAAAGCATTATTCTATTAATACATAATCCTTAGACTTAATATTAATCATAATTGTGTATTGTGTAACATCTGCTTTTTGTATCTACTGCTCTTTAGTCTTTCTTTAGTAGATATTGATATAACAGAACACAGACAAACTTTGACATATTCGTGGAATATATTCTCATTTTTACATCGAATATATGTTGTCTTGTGTAATCAACTTTTTCAATTAAATAAGAATATGCATTTCAATTTTTTTATAGTTATTTTTAAATTTATTTTTATTTAATATTAGCAGAAACGATGCTTCCACTGTCTACTCAAATAAAAAGATATTGATTAAAAGTTCTGCGCCTTTAGACTATTTCAATTTCTTATCTTATCATAGTTAAAATTCCGACACGATTATATTTTTAGTTGAAATGAGACATGGTATAAAAAATTATGACTTGAGAATTTAATGGCGATAATTTATGACCACTTGATGGTGATAATGATGATCACGAGATATCTAAATTAAATTGTTCTCAAATATTACAAAACGATTATAGACATTGTTTTAATTTTGAGGTTGTAACGAAATTCATGTGTCGTTAAAATGGCTTGGGAGTAGTGCTCAGTGCAAATTTCTCTATTATTTCCCTCGTCATTTTTTATACAATAAGTTAATTATGTGTCAATAAACATTACATCATCTTATATGAAAGTCTAATCAAGAAGGTAGTTGTAAAAATTTGAATATTACTGCGAATTGTCTTAAATAAGGGTACGCACTAGTTTTAATTTTTTCTATTTATTTAAAAACAATATTTATTTTAGGGATTAAACATTTATTAGAATATTATTTTATTTTTTCAATATTCTAATCTTATTTTACAGTCGGAAAGTAATAATATTAAAAATCTTGTGAATAAATGTTGACTGATTGAATAATAAAAAAATATATATACATACTCTGAATATATTCTATAGAGACATATATCGTCATACGATGATAACAATGGTATAAATACAAGTTCTAACGCTTCTCAGCTCAGGCAGAGAAATAGCCGAGAGGGTTAAGCGGTATATAAAGTCCTGGGCAAATGTTGGTTCCATGGCCCGCGGTTCGCATCCCGCTTCTGCCGATATTTTTCTGAACGAATTGATGTGTATAAAGAATTTGTAGAGTATGTGTATATTTAATTAATAATAATATTTATTATCATACGATATTTATGTGTGTATTTGTTATATATCGTATACTGGTCAACAATTTTAAAGTGATGTTTATATACATGAGTGTTTCACTCTTTAGAATTTTCGATTTTTATCAGAAACGTTGCCGCATATCGCGCAATCCTCAGTACATCTATATCCAGTCACTTATTACTCGTAAAATTGTTGAAAAACTCGGTGAATTATTCACGAAGGTGTCTCTCTCGTCAGTTCGTCTGCATCTTTTCTTTCGCCTGCGGAATCCGGCAGCTTCCTCTAGTGCCATCGTCTTCCCTTCCACCTTCTGCTTCATCATAGTCCGTCTCCACCGCTCACTTCCTTCTGCATCTTTTATGGTGACAATCGCGAGAATACCCGAGGAGGATGTCGCCCAATGCGGTGGCAGTTAGTGGCCAGGTTCTTGACGTTGACACGCTGCCAATAGATCACCTGTTTTTCTTAAATATAATGATTCCAATTGAAACAAGTAGCTTAATATTTAAAACCTAGAAGTGGTTATAGAATGTCCAGAAGTGGACGACGTTGATGGCGTTACTCCCAGCCATCATCAGGTATTCCTAATTGCAGCTACTGGGACACAGCGCACACTCCAGAAGGTATGATAGGGTCTGCTCCACGCCACAGTCACATTCAGTCGGTCCGCTGTAAAACTGCCGTCCTCGTCTTGCATACTCCGGTCTGAAGTCTGTTAAGGGACCTCCATATATTCCACCTCTGGTCGAGTCCAGGGGCTAGGTCCTCTTTTGGGGCAATTCAAGTATTCCCCTCAGTTGCGCTTCTCTGCAGGGTGGCTTCAGGTATCACCAGTTCCGTTGTCGACTGTAGGAAACTTCTTCTTGATTTGAGCCATGTGGTTATCTTTTGATCAGTGATAGTGACCAGTAGTGTTCAAATATCACATACATAAACCTTTTTTTTGTATGAAATATCTTCTATTCAAATTCTAGTTCAAAGAATCGAATATATTTCTGTATTATGTTCTACTTTTTTGAAATGCTTTATTAAATTTGGTCTATATTTATGTGTTAGAATGCACTGATGTGACAAAAACATACAGAATATTATGATTTTACTGGTTGTATGATTTCAAATTCAGCTGAAATATATCATATCATTCAAAAATTAGTTTTAACAAAAAAAAAAGAAGAATCTTTTAAATTTACCACATTTCTTACGCTAACAACGACAATGTTAAATTTTATTTCTGATAAACATATGTATGAATATTATTAAAAATTATTCATTTTATTAGGTATGAATCATCATAAAGCCATTAAGATATAAATATTATTATGTAAATATAATATTAACTCTTGATGCTTTTTCCAACATTTAATTGAGTTAAGTTTTATAAATTTTGTCATTTTGAAACCTAAATTATTAAATAAATTTACACATAAGGCGAGACTTCACTTAAGCATTTTCATGAGAATATCACCCCCAATAGAGACGCAAGTCAAATAAAATCGTTCGCATATTATATTCGCGTGTATTCGGGTATTGGTGGCGAACGGCGGAAAGTTTCAGCTCAGGTAACAAATGTGTTTAGCCAGACGGAAAAGCGTCGCAAACTTCCTCGGAAAATTCGTAAGAATTTTTCCACGCCGGTGGTCTTAATAAAATATTCGCGCCCCCCACCCAAGGACCCCGCAACCGAGGAGAGGGGGGATTTTTTTATTATTTTATTTTTCTTACTTAACAACGCCGTTCCGCAAGTCCACAGAAATTTTCAGGAACGACTTCAGCGTGTTCGGTGAACAATTTAAAGCACCATCACATGTTCGCCGGAGTATTAGCTTGATGAACACTGAATTACCTGAAAAGCTTTGCGTTTGAAATATTTCTACGCGTTATTTATACTTTCAGCATTCACTTTAAGATTCATTATTAAATATTATATATTCAGTTTGATCCATGTTCAAACAAACTACGAAATATATATCGATATAATAATTTCTAAGCGTTTTTAGTTTATAAAAGTTCGTTACTTTTACAGAAGGTGAAATTCTTCCTTCGCTATTCTTATATCAGTCGTACGTTTTTGTCTAGGTTATAACATAAAATAATTGCATTTATCTACGAGTAGAAATGTTTTGCTCATTTAAAACACTGCCATTATTTTATTTTTCTAAGTACTGTGAATGTGATGATGATATTACTTTTGCTCTTATTTATTAATTACATTGTTTTATATAACAATTTAATTTTGTAAACTAATTATTTTTTAATTATATTTCATGTGTCAAGTTTTGGTGTCATTCAATAGCTTATTCATATATTTTATTGTTTAGTGTCTTGTAAGACTTGTAGTTTTTCAAAAAAGTAAAGTTTCCGTGAAGTTGCGCAAAGTGAATAATAACGCATCGTAAAACAGCTTAAAGCATGACTTACTGCATTCGAAAAACGTGCCGGCGGGCCCTGAAAATATGGGTCGAATAGGAAAGGGGGTAGAAATGAGAAGACAGACCCCAGTACTCCTGCTTTATGTACAGAAGGTGGCCTGGGTGAGGATTATGTAAATTCCACTGAAACGTGTGAAAGAAAAATGTAGCGGAATCATGTAACTGAAATTTCAGAGAGAGACACCCACGCGAATTTATCCTGGCGAAAGATTTTTTCGAAAGATAAAATTTGCGCGAGAACATATCAGGGATGCCGACCTATATGTTAATAGTGACAACATTTGAACGAAAAATGTGAAATGTACGCTGATTGAATAATATTTATTTTAAAACACCTAACGCTCTAAATTAAAAAACCAAAATTAATAAGACATCATTTCAATACAAGCAATAGAACTCTCAGAACGCTCAAAATTAAAATATTTGGGTACCTTTTCGAAAACATTAAAAAGCATCCACTGTAACATTTATTTTAATTCTTTTTAATCCAATTACTTATTTGATTTGTGGACTTTTATGTCTTTTTCTATTTGCTTGTTTTGTTATAATTGTATATATTTTAATCAAGCACGATGTATTTTATAATCTCATAACTGATATACTCGTATAACTTGTCATCTACTGATAAACTACGAACAAATCGAGCTTTCGTCAAAAGCTCCCTCTCTCCCACGCACAAGCCCTGCGACTGTAACAGTAACAGGTGCCCTCGCGTTACATATTTATGAGCGATATGGGTCGTTTGAATATATTCGTTTGTGTTAATGCGAAACGGTATAAAGGATGTTTCACAGCGCCCCAGACTCTCAAGGATGTTATTTATCTGAAGGAGGATTTGTTTTTCAAATTTACATCCGTGTACGCTTGTGCGTGACCTTCCTTTTCTATTTATTTTTTAAGTTTACAAATATACTTATACATTTTTTAGAATATGATTATAAATTTTATAATATGATTATAAATTAGTTTACTATAAAGAAACATTTTATTAAATGGTTATTAACACTAACAGCTCCATTATTTTTTTCCTAATTTTTTCAAATAATATTTCAAAATATTATCTTCATTTAAAACCTCAAAAAATCATTTTTCAATAGTACTTTTTCAATATGTGTATTATTTTATATATATACTCGTATCTTTATTCAATTTTGAGATAACTCAGCTTATTCACGTATCCGATCTTAGAGACTTGAAATATGATTCTATCACCAGATATTACGTATTTTTCCCCACAGATTTTCGTACCGAATTGTGACCTAAATAAAATGACAATTCTTCCATGGATTTGGAAATAAATTCGCATATCCTTTTCCGAATAAGAAAAATAGAGTTTTTTTCTTCCATTTATTGTCTATTTTTTAGAGAGATTTATAGAATATACATGCATATATCAAAATGACGAAGAGACTTTTATTTGATAAGGATAAAAGAGATTTCGTTACCAGATTTATATTTTATCAAAGCCATACGATTTGTTAATAAAAATCCTATAATACAATTTATAAGTATTCCATTCCAATACTTCGAAAATCTATAATATTAAATTGAATAACACAAACAAAGAAATATTTCTGTATATACTACCGAACGTCTTTTTACGTAAATTACTGTACTGAATATTTTCATTTAAATATAAGCTGTATTAACTTATGGCGCAGAGACATGGAATCTAACAGCAAATCTTACCGATAAAATAAAGGTCACCTAGCGTGCTATGGAGAGATCCATGCTAGGAGTGTAGCTAAAAGATTCCGAAACGAGGATATCTGCAGAAGAACTCAAGTAGCGGATGCTACCCAACGAATAGGCACCCTCAAGTGGCACTGGGCAGAACATATCTGTCGAAGAGACGACGGTCGATGGGAAAGAAAAGTATTCGAATGGCGCCCAAAAACTGGCAAACGAATCATTGGCTAACCCCCTACAAGATGGACTGACGACGTAAGAAGAATAGTGGGAGTGACCTGGATGCGGAAGGCCGAGGATCGAAGAGTATGGACACCCACACATGCGGGAGGCTTACGTTCAACAATGGACGAATACAGGCTGATGATGATGAATCTTTAACTATTTGGTTCATTATTTTGGTGATTTCTTCGTTTTCCCAAAGCCGTTCCATATCTGGAACATATGGTAAGCACATATCGCCGCCACTCTCATTCGCCGTTATCCTAGGACATTTTACATTCGGATATCCACCTGGGAACATTTATGATTTCCAACGAACTTAAGGGCAGAGACCCAAAGAGTTACAGACACAGCTGATTTAGGATCCAGGGCATATTTTTAAATTATTTATTTATCATACAATTTAAGAATACCATATGATTAGCTTAACGGTTCCGAGGCTCGGAACTTTGCCCCCAAGAGGCGGCTCAATGCAATTTGTTACTTACCAATGTTTATTAAATTAATAATAAAATGTGCGTTATATATCAATAAAATAATAAATGCTGAGCACATATTTTAGACAGTAGCATAGAGATTATTTAGGGATTTTGTTCTACAATAGATGCGGTAAAGAGATTGCAGTGTTTTGCGTCTAATTTGGTGTCTCGGCGCCGGCTGCGACCCGCCAGTCAAACAGTTCTGTGTGACAGATGTGTCACACAATTGTGTCAGACATTTGTGTCACATTTCCTCAGTCGAGCGTCACGCAGATATCACACTAGCGTGACACCTACCGCGACAGTTGTAGACCTGTGTGACTTTTATGTTTTGCAATACTCGCAGTTTTCAGCCGGCGCCAAACATTCGACATTGAAAAATAATATGTATTGTATTTTGTATTAGAAACATGTTTTCGTGGCCAAGCACACCAAAAAAAAAATCTTGCCGAAGGTCTAATGGAGGAGGATTGTTTACCTTTGATATCTAAAACTCATATATTTCGATTCTTGTTTACGCCGTCTTAATTATAAGCTTAAGTTTTTTTTTCTATGGGTAAGATCGACTCAATTCTTAAAAAAATAGTGCACCCGACACTCTAATGGTTCGATCAGAAATATATGGAACACAGACGTTCATCCATTTCACTAAGCGGATTTATATCCTCACTCTATTGATATTGTTTCTCCAAATTGTCTTATTAACTAAAAAAAAAATTCTTACACGGTTGTCAATTATCGACTTTGAAATACCCAGACAGCATCTGCGGTTCTTCCCGTATATAATTATAATCTTTTCATGAGTCATATTAATAAACACCGGTATAATCCTCAAACCTTACCATTAAAAATCCTTTCTAAATACATTGTTCAGCCGGCCTGATTAAACGTCAGATGGTGTATAAAAGATCAAAATTTCTATTGATTCACTCTTTTATGTTATAATATATACACAGTTCTAGTTTGTTCGAAAGATCCAGCTTAGAGTAACACAAATATAAATACGCCTTTTAAACAAAATCTTATGGCAAAAACATTCTGTTACTTTTGCTCTTTTATGAATTCAGAGAAAGAAAAGATTGTACGTCACTTCTTGGGAATATTTTTGCAAACATGTCAACTTGATTACGTTTCCCTTATAATATTATGATTCATATGTAATTCTCACTTTATGACGATTGTAAAAAAAAAAAATGATAATAAATTTTTCAAATATCACGAATTTTTATTTATAAATCAGGCGCATATTTTAATGAACTCTAGCACTGTAATCATGTTTACTTACTAGGTTTACATAGATAATTTTTTATATCAAGTATTTTTGTAAATTAATCAAGCGGATTAAATTGACTATATTTAGATATCGTTTTTGTAGATTAAAAAAAAATCGGTGTGTTACAAGCTGAAAGCTGGCATTTGTATTAATTTACTTGATTATCCTTACTTTTATATTTATGAAATATTCATAAGGATCTTTTTCTTCTTCTATATATGCTGCTCACAATCACAGATTACCGCCTCGAAAATATTTATTCTTACATGATTCCTGCCACGCATAGCTATCCTATCAAATGAATATCAATCAAGTACTCGTATTTTTCAGTTTTCGTCGTAACTCAAGGGCAGCAATCTAGCGCTTATAGAAAATACAACTTCAGTATCTGAGGCTAATCCTTATATTTAATCAGCTTGTTTAAGAAGATATGGACCGAGACTCATGAGACTTTAATTATTTGCATTTAAATACTGTATAACGCAGCTTCATTTATATAGTCTTCAATAACATAATTCAACAGTCTGCTTTAGAATGTCCGTAAAAAATCAATAGAATAACTGTACGAAATATGCTAAAAAAGTTACATATACATGAGAAACAATTAGGCATTTACTATTTATAACAATAATTATTAAAAAGTCCCGAAACTCGCTAAACAGAATACTCCACGAAATTACTTTGATAAATAAATTCGTGGATCACATGTCGAAACTTGGCTTCTCTTAAGTGGAATATATCGTTATTCGAGGCGATATGGTTGAACAGTCTGATAACTCTCCCAAGAGGCATGGTCTCTGGCAGGTTAGTATTACCTCTAGGAAGAACAAATAATCTGTGCCTCCTTATCTTTAAATAATTATCAGGGACAAACAAATTGATTTCAAAAAAAATATCAGGATTTCTGAACACGCTGCGCACTAGCTGAAAGAAATTCATACTCAAGCACACATCATTTCTAGTTATCAACTCATTGTATCCCAACATACTTAGTATAAATTTAGATGGCTACAGTCACGGATAACATCCATTCATCCTCATGTAAAGAAACCTAAAAACTTTTTAACACATTATGTATCAAAGATATGCTATCATAAAATTGCAAGCGTAGTAGAATACAATATTGAGATCACTGCTATTATCTGTATCTATACTCGTTATAAACTATTAATATATATTTATTATTTTCACTTTTTATTTGAAGTACCTTCAAAGTGAAAAATCCATGCTTTGTGAAGTCAACAACGCGTGGTGAAGCAAAAATAGCTTTATTTTGGCATGTGCCTAGCTTCTACACATTTTAGTACGTGGACTGTGAAGTTCTAGGCTTGACTATCCCGACTTTGTTCACGTTCCATTGTCCCGATAATTGCTGCGAACGCCAAATTTCGGAGGCCTTTGTGGCGCCGCTAATTTCCAATAATTGTTACTTTATATCGCGACATAAAGAGCCCGGCCGCGGCCAAAGGCAAATCCAATTGTTTTTATGCGGACGTTAATTACGTTATATTGTTGAACCCGATAAATGTGTTGATTGTTTTGTCGTGATGTAAACTAATGTGTTTTTAAATATTTAAACGCAATTGCGCTTAAACATTTACACACATTACCCCATATCAATTGTTCAAACGATTGTTTTGAAAAATCTAACAATTATCAAAACTTCATCAAACGATACTTGTAATAAAATATACTTAATCGTATATTTATACATTGACTAAGTCGCTCTATTGTCAAATTAAAATTATAATTTAACATAATCACTACAATAGTGTTTAACATCTTGTTTACTAGTTTTTTTATTGTATTCTGTATTGCATTTCTACCTTATTGCTGAAGCATATGGATAAAGACTAGAGAGGCCTTTGAGATGTGGTCGTACAGAAGAATTCTTGGAATTTCCTGGAGAGACCACGTCACGAACAATGAGGTTCTCAGAATAATCAAGGAAGATAGGCAACTAATAAGAACCATCTCAGAGAGGCGAGCCCGATGGATTGGTCACATCATGCGCCACAATGGACTTCTTCACGATATTGTGGAGGGGATGGTTGAGGGTAGGAACTGTAGAGGGCGCCCTAGACGGGAGTATTTGCAGCGAGTATTCGAGGACATGAACTGTAGCGCTTATGCTGAGCTGAAAAGTGTTGCGGAGGACCGAGAGGAATGGAGATCGAGATGCAAGATTCTGTTGCTGCAAACCAATCCACCGGATTGATACTACGAAGAAGATATGGATAGTATAATTTTCTCCCATTTTGCTTACATCTTGCAACATAATTTATACTTTCAAAAGCTCCTCCGAATACATTATGACTATCGAATGTTGCTGATTGCTTTCTCGACATGTTGTGTATGTCGTGAGGCTTGAGAAAAAAGGAACCTAAAGGTTATGCAGACTTGTGAAATCTACTGCAGGTTGAATTATAGCGAATATTCCTGTCATATCCATTTTCGTTTTTTGACTAGTTAAAAGATTTCATAATTCTTTACAAAGTCAAACTATCGTGCCAATAATCTTCTGCGCTATCACCTTTTAACTAATAATTTAACAGATGTATTCAATACTTGTTATATTCCTTAATTGATGGTGAGTTAGATTCTTCGTATTGATATGTTCGTATGATGATATTGATGTTAAAATATACAAATAATTAAAAATAACAGATTTCTTAAATTGCTTCTATGAATACTAAAGTAACATTTATTTATATTAATTTAATACTTAAATTTTAATTTCAGTATTTAATAAGTGCCTGCTATTGTATGAAATTAATAGTATTTAATTACGCTGAGATTGAAATTCTTCGTGAAAAAATGTGGTGAAAATGTTTTTAGGTTCGGTTTTAATCAAGCTTCTCCCCTACCGCAAACGTAAGTGAATTTTTGAGGATATAATTCTCAGAACCTGGTTGACTTTGGATTTTCATTAAGCAGGTGCTGATCAGGTGTAAATTATCTCGTAAGGTCATCCGCCATTGCAGAAGGTCAAGTCTCAAGGACGTTTCGTAACGCAACGATCCTTCTATTGCTAATTGCTCCATTCAAATCAGTCCGGGAATTCAGAATAATCTTTATTATTTTCATTTCTATTATCAATTTTTGGAATATTAGATTCTCAACTCATTTGCGCTTTGTGTTAATGAATTCCTCGGGGTTTGAGAATCCTTAGAAGTGATATTAAAGTAATTAGCATTACCTTTGGATGTTTAATAATTCATGCAATTTTTTCGTCTACCGTCGTTATTAATAATATTCCAGGAATTTTGTACACATTAATCAAATGTAGCCCTACGCTTTAATTTTCATTCATTATTTTTTACTAAAATTTCTTAATGATTATTTTCTTAAGTGTAATCATGAAGTAATTTATTATGAAATATTTCTTTAACTTTCCAAGACAATTCGTTTAACGACTCATCGGTAGCGACGTGGAGTACACTGGACGTCTGGTGCACGGGATATTTGGTGCACAGGAAAACTGGTGCAATGGATGTCTTGCTAACCTAACCTATGGGTGAATCCCAGTGTATTAAAATTTCAGAAATACTCTTATAATAGCTAACATTATATTATCTATGAAAAACAGCTTCTTCTATACCATCTGGCAGCTCATTATTCCACTATTGACATGTTTTTTTTAATTGACATTTGATATTTGTATTTTCTGCAAAATATAAATAAAAAATTTCGTCCAAAGTCGAACATTAAGTAATACATTCGCTTATAAAAAATTAAAAAAAGTCTTCATAGTCGTTGTCTTTCTTAGATATTATTATCAATTATGATACCCTAATAGAATAATTGTGCTCCTTAATGCTTTTAATACTCGTATATGTATATATATATATATATACAGGTATATATGAATAAAATAATAAAATAATAAAACTACTACGCAGTGTGTTGATTGAAATAATTAGCAGTCGATTAGCGCTTACTTTTTCTCCGCTCGTTTCGCCCGATACACTTTTATCAATCGCAATTATTGTTAGCAGACAATAAACCTTTGTCGATATTATATTTTTACGCTCGATGTGAGCTGTATACATCGAGAAAGTAATAAAAGTTCTGCTGGATTGAATTATCGGTCCGCTGGAGTGCGTTTAGCAGGCGCGCCCGAGATGGTATCAGGGCGGCACACAAGCGAGGAGGAAGTCTAACATTACACGGCTTATTGGGCGCTGTACCCGATCGACTGTGCAGCACTAGAGGTAATCAGTTTTCTTTTGTACCGGCGCGCACTTCTGTTATCCTGATGGCAATCTGCAAAGTATGGGTTGGCGAAATGGATAAACTATATTTGCAACCGATCGAGATTTTTTATCCGGTTCCAAAGAAAGCTTTTAAATAGCATAATTTAATTTGTTTTTTTTGTTATTTCAACATGTCTTTTAAGCTTTAATTGATACTTTATTTAAATAAAAATATTTTGAAAATCGTTGCATGTATCGAAATTTGTAGCTTATGATATATTGATGATGATATATTAAGTTATAGTAGTTCAGCGTCTAAATTATCCCTATTTTTTATGAAACTTCGTATCTTTGTATCTTCTCAAAATACAGTGCAGCCCTTTGATGGGTTTGTAGAAAAAATATCAGAGCAGAATATAACTGAGAAAAAGAGTCGTGTTTTGTAAGGAGAGAGGAGGTAAGGGAGCGAGCATGGCAGCATTTTCTATTATAGCCAGTTATCAGACGACAGTGAACACGGCTGACACGTCTTTTCCAAGTACAAAAAGATTGCATTAACTACAACAGCTTTTTTTTCAAGTCTTCATAGCTTTAGAAGGCCATCAAGAACTGGACACACAATGTTTTCGGCGGAGCTCGAGGAGGCAAAGCTATCTTGATATATATGTGAAAATCATGGTGGCTGTCAGAAATTTATTTCAGAAATTCGCGACAATTATATACTTACTAAGAATAATATAGAAGTATCATATATATGAAGTTCAATATGTAATAATTTAGTAACCAGAATTTATTATGTGAACTAAACAGATTAGAGAACAGTCTTTCGTGTGTATGTGGTGAGGACCTGTAGTGTTTGTAATAAATCACTTATTCGTGTAATACGTGTATTTAATAAAACTTTAGAAAATCACGTACATTATTCGTCTTAAATTAAATATGAGATATATCACGTGGAAAAAAGCTTTCAGAAATCGGAATTGTTCGATCTAATATATTTCTGGAATTCCTTTCAGCTCGGCATCTGAAATCCCCCCACTTGATCTGAAATTTCTATTGTAGTCATTTTGTTCCTTATTGTCCGAAACTCTAATTGTGCTACCAACAATGAGATCAAATGCAACGATAGAGTACCTCCCCACGGCACAGTATTCAAGTTCAAAAAACTTTTCACAGAATCGATCGATCGATTTCACTGGCTCAATTGAATGCTAATATCAAATATTCAAGGCTGAAAAAATATTTTTCAATATTGTATACCTCTATATATATATGCAACGGGTATAGAAATAGCAGTTTTTTATTACCAACGTCTAATTTTAAATACTTGTATAGAACACATACAAAAACAAGATGTTTATGACATCTTCGTTAAAAAATGGTAAATTCCATGTTTAAATTTTTCCCTTAAAATTGTTCAAAGCTGATTGCATGACTTCTCTCTTTGGACCTTAATCTTGAACTGCACATTATCATTTTCGAATAGAGCAAAGGTTCCAAGGCTCGTGGCTCGAATACCGCGTTTTACGATATTTTTTCTGAATTAATTGATGCGTATAAAATTTGTTGTATAATTGTAGGTGTGTATTTAATTACTAATAATATTGTCTGCTAGTTTCGGTAACACCCTCTACCATCTTCAGGACATCATTGACTGTTATCCTGAACTAGTATATACTAGCAGTTTAATCATGTCTGACCACAAATTTATTGCTTTTTATATAAAAAAAATCTTAAATGTACTACCAATAATAGTAATATAATAAAATGTATTAGGAACGACTTGCGTTGTAATTTTTGTAATTGACATTTATGAAATAATTCTTGTTTTTACCATCTCACTGGCCGCATATTAATATTTATAACATTAAGATTTTGTAATTTCCTGCTTATTATTGAACATAAAATATCCAGTTTTGTAGGCCTCGAGTATTGAAATAACCTCGGCTAATAACGTCGTCCGCCATTTTATGTAATAAACAGTTCCCTCTCTATAATTTCTTTATGTTCAAAGAAAATTACAAAATATACATAACTCTGCACGCGATTAGTTTATTCTGCCTTAAAGTATCTTTTTATTTTCATTTATATTTTGCAATGGGAAATAAAACATGTACATTTGTTTTGTCGTGCTACAACACATCTGCAATGACGTTTTTATTAATGTTTAAATAAAAGTTAAATCTTATTCACCTAATCACACATTGTATACTATTTTAAATTTTATTACAAACATATATTTGGATTATTTTTATTAGAATATTTTTCAATATTCTAATCATATTTTATAGATAATTGATCTATATTTCATTATAATTAGTAATTAAATACACACATATATACATAATATACATACTCTGAATATATACTACAGAGACATCTATCGTTATATGATGTTAACTATGGTATAAATACATCAAGTTTCGCGTATCTGTCCAAGCGGAGAACGATCGTGTGGATAACGTGGTGTATAGGACAGAGCAAAGGTGTAACGCTCAAGGTTCGAATCCCTCGTCTGCCGATATTTTTTCCTGAATGAATTGATGCGGAAAATTTGATGTAGAATTGTATGTGTGTATTTAATTACTAAACATAATATCATTTTTAAAGTTTTTTTCACGTTGAAAAGACCGACTTTCATTTATAGGTGACACTCCATAATGATATGTATTTAGCTATATTACCATATCTAGAGCATATGGCTGCAAATTACCGTAATTTATTATAGTTATTACCTGCCACTATTCATGCTTTGTACCGAGTCATCTCTGCACCCGTAGCACGATCTTGTTTCATATATGGTTACCAGTGAAATGTAGGGCGACAGCTCATAAACTTGACGAGAACGTAGCTATAATAGGGTGTCGTATTTGGATATTGATTATCTCGAATATTAATAATATTGGATTATTTTCCTTATGTTTCCGAAGCACATACAATTTAGTGATAAGTGGGCGATTGAATTCAAAGTTTGTAATTGAATGCGTTATTTTTGTATAAACCTTACAATAAATTACCATATACTCGTATACAACAATAATGCATACTTTCAACGATGAATAAACGATGAAGAAGAATTGTTATGTGGTATTTTTTTTAAATCAGGTGATCAGTTATTTAATAAATGTAACATACTACGATATAAATTTGTTTTGTAAAGTATTAGTATTTGGTTTTTAATTCAATTATTTTATAATTAAAATACTAAAGCAACAGGTCTTATGTATTTCCTTGATAATATTTTTCATATTTATTTAAATTGCCCTTTAATATATAAGTGCCTTCTTTCATGCTGTAACACCCCAAGATTATTTTTTCTTTTTCATCTTCCCATCGATTCTAGGCGCCGCGTACTCCGCCGCCCCTTCCTCGCCCCGCGGTACCCAATCTCGAATTAAAATCCAATTTTAAACTTTGATATGGACCGAATCAAACACGTCGACGGCTCGGGCCCTTATTGATTTTGAGAGGTGATGAATAATTCATTTATGCAAATCGGCCTGTTTGGCCCCGAGAGCTTAAAGCGATCGAGCGGAGCTTCGAGCGGCCAAATTAACGCGACGAGCTTTCGCGAGAAAAGCTCGGCGGTAAGTGAAGGCGTTTTTTTTTTCATTTTCCTACGGCGTATGATTAAGTCCCGTAATCAACTTTTGTGTTTCGGCGCTATCGGAAATATTCTCAGCTTTAAAAGTTGTAATTCAACTACTGGTTTGTAAGGCCCTCGAAGATTGGTATTTTCCTTGTGCTCATTCAGTCAATTTAACTTGGTAATTGATTTTTTTACGTTCTCGCGAGATGGAAACTGGAATGAAGTAATAAGTCAAAGGACTCTAATCCTGGATGGTACTGATCTCATACTGGCTACTTATTGTAGTTAGAACATATGTGTTATTATAATCTGCACATGCGCCTTATAGTGTACGAGTTGATATCAGCTTGATATAGATCTTTAAGACTGATGCCGTAAAGCCTCGAAAAACGATCTTTTTTGTCTCATTTTTGTTCGCTCGCCTGACATGCACACGAATAATGTATGTTTTAATTATATACTATTACACGGCGTTTGCATACGCAATTTTATTTGTTATGACAATTCCTCCATTTCATGTTGGAGCAACTGTCATCTTTAATTTGGTTTTTCTGCCGTGGCGAGCGCCATACCGGTCGAAAAAGCAGGTCTTTAATAAAAATAATCGCGAATTGTGAACCAAAATTAAGTTCTTTTGCTTGGTAGTCTGCTCTTGCATCCTTTCTCCACACAGCCACGTGACGAACCTGCGACTTGTCATTCTTTTTAAAGACGGGGGATATCAGTTTATATTACTTTATCTGATATTGCAAAATATCCCTTTGGATGCTTTAATTCAGTCGATTATATTTTATTCATTGTAATCATAATTCTCGCTATCTTAGAAAGCCGTCATACATAGAATGTAATCGGTGGAGCTGCAGCAGGCAGAGCTGACATTAGATAAGGTGAGGACAGACTATCAGTGCTTTAATGGAGAGTTTGTGACAACTTTATATTTAGTAAGGAGAGCTGACTTGGTATGATGATCATAGTCAAAGAACATATCTTGTTAACTTTACCACCAAAATCATTTATTTTGTAATCATTATTTGGTAAAAAATATTTCAAGCGTATGTACGTTTGTATATTAAATGTCATACTTGTATAAAATTGAAGAGTTCAACGCACACTTTCAATTTATTTCTACGCTTAGTAGATATTTTATGATTGAAACAAAATCTTCTTAAAGATGAATTTTTAATACATTTTTTTAATGTCAATGATCAAAATTTAAAATGTGAGTAACAATATTTTCTGTAGTTAAGCTAAAATATTTGTAAGACATTCCAATAAACCAGGTAATTCCCTCTCCTTTGTGACATTTCTGCGTCGGGCGTCTTGTTTCATTTTTTTTATCGATGGGTTCTGGATCAAATAAATTCCAAGGAACATTCCTTATCGGAAAATTGATATTATTTAGTTACGGCGAAGCGATGTTGCCTACTTTGGAGAAAATAATGTTTCGCCGAAATTAAAGCTACGGTGCCGGGCCGATACATCCCTTTGTATTACTCAAATGAAATTTGTTTGATGTTTTAAGCGGGGGCTCGAACCCAACAACATACGCAGGGTGTAAGAAATTTGACTGCTTTGTTTATTGTAATGAAAGGTGTTGTATGAATATGAACAAAAAATACAAAAAATAGATTGTGGTAATAATCTATGCCACGGGTCGTAAACCTGGTCCGTACCGCCCACTAGTGGGCAATTTTTGTCTCTCTTCAATATCCTACATTCCTTCTAGAATTTTTTCCACCCATATCTTCTTCGTAGTATCAATCCGGTGGATTGGTTTGCAGCAACAAAATCTTGCATCTCGATCTCCATTCCTTTCGGTCCTCCGCAACCCTTTTCAGATACTGAATTCAAATATAGCGAGGTTGGTGGGCGATAGGGAAATTTTACCATGAAACTAGGCAAAAGTGGGCGCTAGGCATAAAAAGGTTGATGACCCCTGATCTATGCCATATAGGCTTACAATTTGACCTTATTACATGCAAAAACAAAGGTTTATATGTTTAATCAAGCAATTATACACTTTGAAATTGAAAGTATATAGAACTTACATATTATTTTCATATAAATAACCTTGTCATATATTTTCATATGCTTACTAAATTTCTTATCAAACCTGACTGATTTAAAGTCTTTTGACAATTATCTTACCGTAAATGGTTGAATGAAATGAATTTAACATTTTGAAATATATTTTTGATACTTTGAGTAATACTGTACATGCACTTCGAACGATTTCAAATAAACGTTTATCGTTATTTACCCAGTAGGTTTTTTTCCTATGTACGTTCCATATCTGCAACCACAAATTGCCACCATTTAGTCTGTCAGCCACCACTGTCCATTTCTCGTTCCAGGATTTACATTTACACTTGAAGGTCCACTTGGAAACATATATGGTTCCCAACAACCTCCAGAGCAGTAGTCCGAGTAATTAAAGTGGTGTGTCCTATCCATATTTTTGGGCGATTTATTTATAGTGTTTTTTAAATAAAATTGTATCAATAACCCGACGCTCTTGAGGCTTAAATCATTTCGTCCTAAAAAAGCGGCTCAACCCTGGCTATTTCTAGTATTTAAAAAAATATATTTAACATTAAATATGAACAACCTTTGTTAACCACCGTACACAACAAAACACACACATAAAAAACACACACATAAAAAACACAACTCTCCCAACGTAAATGAACGTACGAATATCTTAACCGTGTGTAGCGGGAAAACGTACGGTAACGAGCCGCCACGCAAAATCTAATAGCGATCTCTTCCTGCCTTATGTTTCCTTTGATACCGCAGTCCATATACTCGTAATTCCGGCGATGCTCCGCCCGCGGACCCCCTGAAACACACTGAAACACATCAAAGGATTTTCAGGTTCATAACTACTTGGCTCGGATAGGCTCGTTTTGAGGGATATGCGGCTTGACTCGGTGCACCTAGCACGACCGATGTTAGATCCTCTACAGTGCATTCGTTTCCGCCCAAAAAAGAGAAAAGAGAAAAGAGAGAAAAAGCTTCAAGGAATTGATAAAATTTTCAAATATTTACTGAATTTCTTATTGCATATCCAATTTATTATACACGGATTATATTTACCTGAAAAAACCTTTTGGATTAGATTAATAAAAATGTTTGTATATTTATAGACGTTACTAAATTATTTTGCGACAAATTCTTTTATTTTCTGTTATCAATTATGTGTGTTGCTTTTCATTAAAATATCTGAAAATAAATTGATACAAAAATATAAATCAACATTTAAAATCAAGTTTAATAACATTTATGTCTTCAATTATGGAGAAAATGAAACAGCAGATGCTGTGATTCGAACCGCGAACTAGACACTACAAATTCTTCCACCTAATGAGTTGAGAAATTTTGACGTTTTGTTGGTGTTTCATGACAAAACTGTTATCTATATCACTTTTTAACTACTAGACTATAATTTAAAGAACTTCGTATGCTATTAAATGTAATATTTCACAACATTCCTTGTATGAATATACATTTTTTTCTTTTATGTCATAAATATAGTACACCTTACAACATATTGTAACATTACATGTACCATCATTGCGACCTGTACACTGCGATATATGAAAGACGAGTAGAAAGCTCACAAATAATAATGTAATATCATTATGAAGACAGTGATTTGAAATTCTCGTGATATTTGTTGTTCGTAAAACGGATGTTTTTTTGCTCGTATAACAACAGCGAGGCTTATGTTTCTGACTGGCATGTCTCATAATTCGTTCATTTTTCTTGTTTCAGATCACGTCAGAGAGTTTACTTGCGGAAAGCTGTATTACAGAACCTTCTTGCTGGACGAAAAGCGAGATTCCCTGTTTATAGGAGCCATGTAAGTTTATTTTCAGTTCAACTAAAAAACAAAATATATAAAATTAATTGTAGTTTTTATAATTTATATTTATTTATATTTATTAATGTTTTGGACTCTATTGAGACCATCGTAAGCATATAGTTATTTATGCATTATTTATAGCAACATTCCTTGATTTAATTATATTCAACTTTATAACAAAAGTTCTATTTTACAAAAAAGTCAATCATTCCTTTAAATATTTTCCATTCAACATTAAAACAACAATATTACATATATGTATGATTATTTAATGCGGTTATCTTTTAAATATACATTTCTATAATATCATTTTTGTCTGAACCATTTTAGAAGATATTTTCAGTTAGTGCATCAAGATATGTAACTATGACAATGAGAAATGAAAATAATATTTTAATTTATACCAATATTTTATTAATAAAAATATTATAATTTATATATCACTTGATATTGGATCTTTTTTGGATGGTGTTAAATTGTAAAAGTAAATTTATTAGCACTCTAAAATATTATTTTCAAGTCTGTCTTAACGTTACCAGGTTTATTTATAAATTATCTGTAACTTTGTAAATCAAATATATAATTAATGTTTCATGTTTATTATTTCTTTGAATTCTGTAAAACAGGTCTTTCGTGAAATAAGATACTCGATGATACTATATTTGTTTTTCCTTTCAGGGATCGCGTCATTAAGCTCAACCTTGGAAACATCAGTCAATCGAATTGCGAGGTGAGTGAACTTGTTACTTAAATTATACCAGATATTTCCTTTATATTCAAATGATTCTTGTTTCCAATAATTCAAAATATTACAAATGGGTAAAAAAAAATAACTCTCCATATTTTCATCTTAAATATGAATATCGGGTCAATCAAACGACCTTTTGAGAATGTCGTAATTTGGATAGGCATTTTTTTGGCAGTATTTAATAAATTAATGGGCAGTTATTATTTTGCAAAGGGTCAGTTATAAAAACTTAAAAGGTAAGTTAAAAAAAATTGGCTGTAGAAAAATATCAATCAGAAGTAGAAAAATAATAAATTGGCAGGAAATAATTAATTAATGGTAATTAATAATAGGTTAGGTTAGATTTCTATTTTATGGGTTAATTATTCATTAATATTTATAAATATTTATTTATTTATTTACCTTGTTTTCACATGGATCACGTAACAAAAGTTCTCTATTAGGAGACTGCAGTTTCGACTAACTCGTAGTCTTTCTCAATCCTTCTCTAGTTAAGAGATAACTGAGCTGCGTTGTACTTTATAAGTGGTGTAACACCTTTTTTGTAGGGGAGGGGTGGGGTGTGTCTATCAGGAAAGGAGAGGGAGATAGGTAGTGTTGCAAGGATGAAGGAAGAGATAAATACATAAAAGTGGTTTAGGTATAAATTTATTTTTATTTTCTATTTTTTTTTTTATTTTTTTTTTTAATTATTATTAATATTATTCTTATATGTCGTATATATAATTTTTAAACTTATTTATTTATTTAACGGAAACAATTTTAAAATTGGTGAATTACTTAAGGTATTTAGTTGGTTATTAATTATATCTTCTTTCTTATTAATGGCTTTATAAATTTCTAAGTATTCTAAATTATTTAATTTAACGGTTTTATTTTCTACATGTAATATGTTTAATACTTTTTCTAAGTTGTACGAATGATTATTTTCTATAAGGTGGTTTGCGAATTCAGAAAAATTAGTGCTTTTTAGGCACCTTAAATGTTCTTTAATTCTAATGTTAAAATTTCTTGACGTTCTGCCAATATAAAAAGATTCACAATCTTGGCAATTTAATTTATATATTCCAGAATTATTACGTTTATCATTAGTATCTTTATTATTTATAAGGTGGTATCCTAGTTTATTATCTGTATAAAACGCTGGCTTTATCTCATTTGGGAGTAATTTTTTGGGAACATTTAAGGTGCCTAAAAAGCACTAATTTTTCTGAATTCGCAAACCACCTTATAGAAAATAATCATTCGTACAACTTAGAAAAAGTATTAAACATATTACATGTAGAAAATAAAACCGTTAAATTAAATAATTTAGAATACTTAGAAATTTATAAAGCCATTAATAAGAAAGAAGATATAATTAATAACCAACTAAATACCTTAAGTAATTCACCAATTTTAAAATTGTTTCCGTTAAATAAATAAATAAGTATAAAAATTATATATACGACATATAAGAATAATATTAAAAATAAAAAATAAAAATAAATTTATACCTAAACCACTTTTATGTATTTATCTCTTCCTTCATCCTTGCAACACTACCTATCTCCCTCTCCTTTCCTGATAGACACACCTCCACCCCCTCCCCTACAAAAAGGTGTTACACCACTTATAAAGTACAACGCAGCTCAGTTATCTCTTAACTAGAGAAGGATTGAGAAAGACTACGAGTTAGTCGAAACTGCAGTCTCCTAATAGAGAACTTTTGTTACGTGATCCATGTGAAAACAAGGTAAATAAATAAATAAATATTTATAATTTATTATGGATCTCAAAGTGAATGCTCAAAACATTGAAAACATTAATATTTAATTATTTTTTACCAATATTAAATATATTACTGCTATTTTAATTTTATAACTGCCCGCATTCATACTAACTCCGTGAATAATGCCAATTTATTTAGTCTACTGCCGATTTTTTTTTTACAGCCAATTGATTTAACTTACTGCCAAAACCTTGAATTAGTTACTGAACAAAAAAATACACTCCATTAGGACGTAGTATTTTTGCAAACACAATATTTTGTACTTTCAATGTTTTTGTTACCATTGTTTTTTTTATCAAGACAACAGTTTTCATAATCCAGGAAGTTAACTTATTGAACAATTTACTTATTTAAAAAAATATCTTTTAGCTTAAGAAATAGGCCTGATAATGTAACACCAAAATTCAGTGTAGCTCACAGTTAATCAAATATCGAGAAAGAACTACAAAATTAATGATTTATTACTAAAATTTATCCAAATATGATGACATTGTGACAGCAGAGGGCCTCATATACCATTTTTGAAATCGTAAAAAATAAATCGATTGTGAAGCAATTCAATTTTACGAATTGAAAAACAATGATTTCGATATAAAATTGAAATTTATAACGTATTTAAGATATCAAAAAATATATTGATAGTCTATTCATACATTTGTAGTGATTCATTTAATACTTTTATGCTTCCTAATATTGTCGGTATTGCCTCATGTTGCGGTCCATTGTAAAGTTATATAGCAATAAGATATGACCGTCGTAAAATATCCAATTGGTTTTTTTTATACAGAAATTGTGAAATAAAAAATCATTCCGTAGAAAAATGAACATCTTCATATTACAAAATGATGATATAGATATTTAATGATTTCATAAATATTTCATTGTAATCCATACATTACATTATTATCTACTGAGTTATATAACATGAACATACTTGTGTATTTAAATGTTATAGGCAAATTATTTGACAGTTATTTTTCATTCTTTTTTACCACCTTTACAATGTTCAAATGTTTTAAAACTAAGTTATTCGAATTTTGTTTATAAGCATACAGCAGAACACCTATATTTCATTGTACCTGAGCGTTATAAAGTTCAACTTGTATGCTGGACGATGAATGCGTAAAAAATGTATGTAACAAAAATGTAACAAGTGTTGACTGTATTTCAAATTATTGTATTTTTTGCATAATAGTACCCAGTCTTTTGGAACATATAAGTATATATTTCTGTTTATCTATTAATTTCTTCTCTGTATAAATTTATAACGTAGACGGATCAGCACGTGGTGGTTTCTATAAACAAAGAACATAAAATCCACGTGAAAGTGAGTTATCTTTATATGCTTGTTCCAAGAAGTTTCATTAATCTCGCTTACAAATAAGTAAAAAAAAAATGTAGTTTAATAAATAAAAGAGTTGTCATTTTTTATACACAAATATTTAATTTTTGTGACAACACACAAATGTTCAATTTAATACGGATAATCTTGAAAGACATCGTTAATAATTATTATTGTCTACGGTGGTATGAGTAAATAAATCAATTCTATACAAGCTCTGAAGGAGGCTTAAATAAATCATTTTAAATTCCTAACCTCATAATGATGTCATATTGAAATTGTATACTTTTGTCATTCAGTGTTTCTTAACCGAACATTCTATATATATTAAAGTTACGGTGACCGTACCTTCTTGATTATTTTATTTTATTTTTTTGGCTATTGTTACTGGCAGTTTCCAAAGTTCCTTGTTTAATGCCACCGGTAAGCTTTGAAATGCTCTTCCAGCGTCTGCGTTTCATCCTTCCTACAATCTGGATCCCTTCAAGAAACATAAATGTAAAATTGCAATCTCCCCAACCCACACACAAACACGGACACAACACACGTTTCCTACATGCACCGTCCAGCCTCCCTGGCTGAGCGTCATTGAGTGCACTGGTCTTAACCAGCTGTGCTCTTCTGAATGTGATTACAAAAATACATATACATAACTGAAGAAGAAATAGTTTATCCTTGTACACCACTATTCACTATTTCTTCGTTTTTCTATATCATGACACACAGGAGATACATATTAAGTATCACTGTCAGCATTTTATTCACAAAATTACTGTCACACTTAATTCGTTTGACAGTAAAATAAACAAAATCACTGACATTTGATACATGATTATAACATATTCGTTAACATGCCGCATATTAGTTTTTACGAACGAGTTTATATAAATATGTATTTTTTGGAATTTACAATATGAATGTCAATGTCGTTGCAGTTTAAAAGGTGTTAAAGATTTATTTAATTAAATGTGTAACGTAAGTGACGATCAGTAGTACAACAAAATATCACATATTAACTCTACCGCATCGGTTGTCGGCATATGCCGTCATAAGATTCCCCAACCGTTGACATTGGTTGACGCGTTATATTGTTTTGCTACTTTCTTATAATATTTTTTTATGCATCATCTGATAGCTAAACGATACAAGAACCAATTTGATATATGAAAATAGACCAGATAAGTACATTTATGCTTCAAATACTTGTTTTATAATTGACAGTTTAATTTGTTTTCAAACCGAGCCATAATGAAAGGGTTTAAGATACACTCGTACACTACCCAAGGCGCATGTGCAGATTATAATATTGTTCTTCAAAATTCATTATATATATGGTTTTCATATCACCACCACGGTTTGATCTTTGTCCAAACGTGAACTACGCCGATCACAAAATTATGTTTATTGTTGACTATGCTATATTGACTTTAAAAAACGATAAGAGTTTGAATAACATACTTATGTGATTTATTTTTCCTTTCTTCATTCATGTATCATGTTTTAGCGTACTTAAATTTTTCTCTAGTTAATATATTTACATATTTTTTATCGTTTCAATCTTTAAAAATATATTTAAGTGTTTTTGTTGTTGTTTTCAATATTGTGTGCATAAATCAAATGTGAAATTTTATTCTCGTTTTTTTTTCGTTGCAGACCGATAGCCTGCTGCTCGAGCCGCTGAACGTTGCGCCGTGTGTGTCCAAGGGAAGATCGGAGGTGAGTCCATAACAAACTGAGATTTATACCGGCGAAGGCTTTTAGGATTGGCGAAATAAATTTTCCAGCTCGCGGAAAAGCATCCCTAGAATAAGCCTTGTATTCACGCCTTTGTTTCATTTACATACGAAAAAAGGTCCAAAGGCTTACGTTCTTTATGAGAAACTATTGCGCATTTTAAATAGGAGAAATTATTACGGTCAAATTTACAAAATATTAAATGTCGTATTTTGGAAGCTTTATACTTCGTACTTTTTTATTATTCTTATTTTCTAATGAATTTTATGATTTAACGGAGCTTTGCTCGAAGCGAATTTGAAATTAAAATTAATTTGTATTTAAAGGCTTTTAATTTGAGTTTATTGTTTTTTTTTTCGTGGAATACAACCTTAATATCTTTCGCAATGTTCTTATTTTTAATGAAATATTTTTTATAATGTATACATAAATGAAAGAGTCAATTAAATATTTATTCATATACTTTTAAGGTACAGTGCAATATTGTAGCCGTTATTGTTATTTTAAAAAGTGGTTTTACTATATTTTTTGCTTTTGTAATAGACCATATATATTTTATTCTGTATAAAAAATAAACAAATATAATTTATTAAATAATCGTCGTTTTTTTATTTAATAAATTTTAAATTCTCATATTCTAAATAAATTAATAATAATTTAAAAATATACTTCAAAGTTTGAATGTATACTAACTAACCAATTAATATTTATAAAAATAGTCTCAAATTATAAATACACATACGAATTATGAAGAATTTATAAATATGTAAATATGATACTTGAATTTTTAAATTTTTATTAGAATATTTTTTTCAATACTCTTATCTTTTTTTATAGATCATTGACTATATTTCAATATTATTTTCATAATTCGATCAGGTGTCAAAATGAAGCAGTAGTGAAGTAGAATAGTTGTAATGAACAATACGGTATAGAATTCTACCTGCATATTTACTTTTTATATGATTTATTAATGAGAAATGTACACAATCAATTTCTCAGTATTTATTGTGAATATGGATGTGTTTTTTAATATGTTTATCTTTTTTCAATAACTGGATATCTTTATGTGTTTCTTAACACTTGTTTTCTATTCATATGTTCTCTATATATAGTTTACAACATTTAAACATATTTTTTTTTAAAGTTAGCTAAAAGATATTTCAGTCAGTTTTCAATAGGGTCGTATTTTAGATGTTATTTTTATTTTGAGATGTGCATATTGAATATTCCAGTGTCACAACATCCCTAACTTTCCGAATGCACGCGGCGAGTGCTCAATCCTGTCAGATGCAACATTAAGCCATTTGTGCAATATTGAGTTTTTATCTTCCGCTGGCAGGCGGAAGTGTGACTCTAGCGCCGCGGCGGCCGATAGCGGCATTACGGCGGACCGCATATTTCAGGACCGTGGGGAAGGGAAACTCCTGAAAACCTTCACTTTCAACGCAGATGCAAATATCACTTATTCAAGCATTGCACAAGAAAGTCTTTTTCTAACCTTACAATCGTTATTTTAATACCAGTACGCCCGCGCAATTAGCAGTGGATTAAGTTATTTTATATTAAATTAATTTATTTTTATTTGTAAGTGAATTTTTATATTGCTAATTATTTTTAATTTCTATCACATAAATATTTTCTTCTTCATAATTGTATAAAATAAAACTAAACTGACATATATCATTTTGTGCTTAAGGAAGATTTTATAAATAAATCTGCTAGACAGACTAGGAAACAATTAATTTGTTTGTTAATATTTCTCGTTAACTCATTTCATTACATACAAGTTTCTATATATATATATATATATATTGACATCCCCGTCTTTAAAAATACGTTATTCAATTGCATGGTGGTAGAATGAGGAGCAGATTAACAACACCAAGATTTTTTCTGAAGCACTTTGACATATACATTTCGATAAACTCAATCTGGAAGGGCCAACCTCAATCGGACACTCATCACGGTCGGGAGACAACTACTGACTCGGGCACCGTGCCGTGGTCGATGACACCCAGCGCCGCAAGTGGCGATATCTATAACTAACGTCACTCTCGTGACCGGACTTGTCCAAAATACAAATATGGCGACACATGCATGTACGACAAGCGAACAGAAATATGAGACGAAATATTGTATATCGAGGTTTTCGGTACCAGTCAGCAAGGGCTTTATCATGCTGATATCAATATATATATATATATTGATATCAGCATGATAAAGCCCTGCTGACTGGTACCGAAAACCTCGATATACAATATTTCGTCTCATATATTTCGCTTATATATATATATATACATATATATATATATATATATATATATATATATATAAAATAGTCATCTAAGGAACGCGATATCTTCGTAATACTAACATAATTTTTTCATACTTATTATTAATTTTATTAACACTTTAAGCTGTAATTATATCATCAGTTTTTTTACAGAGGTACTTACACTATATGAAACTTTTTTTTTCTTCTGATATTAAATGTGTTAAATTTGTTTTTTTAATGTATAATCGATTTCCTTCTACCCATTCCCTCAGACCGTAACTGCTTACCATTTCGAAACAATGCAAACAAATGCCCATAAAAAGGGTGTATAATATTCAAATTCATTTCAACTCACCTAATATGAATCAACTCATAATCGTCTATTTGTTGGTATACTAGATATGTTAATTCTAAGACGGCTAGACCGTTTTTTTCTTATACCGAACATCTGTAGCTTAATTCTTTCAATATCGCATTACATTTTTACTTTTTCTCCTTATGATACACTCTGTAAATATCTCTGCATAATTTTAAATTCATTTTAGTCTGTTCGTAACATCAGGAGCTTAATTTACGCTGTAACGCAAATATATATCTCATATTTCAGAATTCTAACCGTATAAATATTACTCACAAAAAAGATCAATTTAATGGCAGAGTACACATTACATTATTTCAAACTGTTTGCTTGGCTAGATCTTTATATTCATCGATGCTATACCCTAATCGTACGTAATATTTATTGAGTATACAAAGAGTTTTTTTTTAAATATTTTTTCAGAAGAGTAATGTTAGTAAGTTGGTAACATAGTCCATATCAAAATCGCAAGTTAAATTTATATAATTTATATATATAACGTTATTATTTAAGTTTTTGTTCATCATTATAATCCAATCTAGTTTTTATTTATCTATATTCGTTAATATAAATTATGATGTTTATATAGAGTAAGAGTAAGTTCATACCTAAAACTTATTTAATGATACTTATCAACCATTTCAATCAGATATTTATATAATCTGTCAATAGGCATTACTTAAACCTTAGGATTATATTTGAGCATTATTATTTTGAAACAAAATTTGTAATTTTTCATGAAACCAGAAGTTAAAAATTGCTTGACATTCCAAAATAGTTTTTCCTGTTTTTATAAATATTCGCTTATCTGTAAGTGGTTGTTGAAGAAGATATATCGAAGATCGTTTTTGTGTCAAGTCTTTTAGCTCGAGTTTTCTCAAAAGACTTAATATGCAACTAAATTTTAATTTACGGAACTGTGCGGACATATTCCAACGATCATAGATCCTTGAAATTGTTTCTGAGTAATACGTTTCTAATTAGGAATAGATCATGTAAAGACTGAGAGATTTTTTATCTTATACCGTAACATTTCTGTTATTTTTAATAAGTTAATGTACCGTGGGAGTTAATTAGGAGGAAACTAACCACTGCTTCAGTAACTTAAACTTTATTGAACATTCTTCACTATTATAGTCAATTTAATTTGTCATGGTAATGGCAGACATCAGACAGATATCTTCTTTCGTATTATAAATCCGGTGAGTTTGTTTGCAGCGACAAAATCTTGCAACTCTTATCTCCACTCTTCTTGATCCTCTGCAATCCTCTTTAGCTCCGCATAAGAGCTACAACTCATGTCCACGAACACTTGCTGCAAATATTCCCGTCGAGGGCTCCCTCTGAAGTTTCTACCCTCAACCATCCTTTGCACAATGTCGTGAATAAGACCAACGTAGCGCATGGTGTGACCGATCCATCGGGTTCGCCTCTCTGAGATGGTTTTTACTAGATGCCTATCTTCCTTGATTAAGCTGAAAATCTCATTGTTCATGACGTGGTTCCAGTAAATTCCGAGAATTCTTCTGTACCTTTACATAATATCAACTGAAATTAATTATATTTTGGTCACTTTTGACGCGATGGTAAATTATATTTTATTTTGTTGTTTGTTTTTACCGACTGTGTTCTGGTGGGCAGTATAGGGGGCGTCGTAATTCTTTTTAATGCGGTTTATTGGCTCTGGTATGAATTGAGGCGGCAACCTTGATATATTAATCTAATAGGTAATATAAATGGCCTGGTGCACGTGTTGTGTTAGCGGGGAATAAAAGCGGGAGGGCAGGGGGCGCCCGCATAAAGGGTTGTAAAAACCTTTCGGCCATTTTGCTAAATTTATGGGGCAGTTATTGCTTCAGCAAAATAGTTTATGGTCTCTGTATCGATGCTCCCGCAGACCGAAGAAACAAACAGGGGAACTAAAGGCTTGAATTGTAAATAAAGTTTAACCACGACGGAATTCATCGGCATATCTCTAAGAACACGAGTCATTGTGATTAACTTAAGTTACTTTTTCATATGAGTGTTGCTAAAAGATAGAATCCGAAACGAGGAAATACGCAGAGGAACTCAAGTAGTGGATGCTATCCAACGAATAGGCACACTCAAGTGGCAATGGGCAGGACATATCTGTCGAAGAGACGACGGTCGATGGGGAAGAAAAGTATTGGAATGGCGCCCAAGATCTGGTAAACGAAGCATTGGCCGACCCCCTACAAGATGGACTGACGATAATATAAGAAGAATTGAGGGAGTGACCTGGATGCGGAAGGCGGAGGATCGAAGAGAATAGAGACTCGTGCGGGAGGCCTACGTTCAACAGTGGACGGACACGGCTGATGATGATGAGTTTTTCATATATTTTATTCTAGGTATTTCGACGAGCCATGCGTCTGACAAAGGTTTTTAACGTCTTACCTCCAATCCTTGAAATATGATATTTAATCCGTTCACTAAATCTCTTTAAACGGTATGTAGGAGCCCAGCTTTTTCAAACATTTTCGGTCGGTGCCACCTACATATAATTAAATATGATAAATTCATTATCATCAACCCCGTGGAACGCTTTTTGTGCATCCCCAGTCGGATGACATATCGTCAGTAGCTTAATCGGAATCTCTTCAAGATACAAAATATACTGTGAAAATGTCCGCAGTATATTTTGATTCTTGTGTATAACATTAAATAAAACAAGTAAATACTAGTAATTTCCATGGAAAGATTATAAAACAATTACACGATTTTCATAGTATGCAAAAAATTTAAAAAAAAAAGGTCTTTAAATTTTGGCGTATTATTTTTTTCAATGTCATTGCTAATGATGAACTCGATGGAGTCCAAAACATGAACAATCACTTGAAAATAAATTTTAAATCGAACTGAATATTTTATTTGTATTTTTAAAATTATAATAAAAATAAAATTATTGTCATGCGGTTTCTCCAAGCATTGTCGATAAATAAACTTAACATTAATATTCTTTTCGCATTTTTCGTGCTTAATTTCGTATTTATGTAATAACGTATTTAAATATAACTCAATTAAGCACATAAATATCCTTCTTATATTATCTGATCTACATTTTTTTTAAATATACTTTTCGTGGAAATTTAAAGACATTTCTCTCTATTTGTCTATTTGCTCAGTGAATACGTAAGATCGCTCGGTAAAGTTCACCCTTTGCTTGAAATGAGAAAAACGTTTTAGTTGCCTAATTAAGTAATGATGTATGAAGAGTACAGTTTATTGCGAAGGCAGTATTTTATGTCAGAATTTTAATCACTGATATATGTGATTCCGACAGTTATCACTGTTGGTTAAGACCAGAAATTAGGTCACTGGTTTCTGTAAAATATAGAACGATCGTAAAATTAAGTGTGTAATATTTACTTCTTATCAATACTTAAATTTTACTGCTATTTATCATTATGTTGTGTTTTTTTTAATGATATTTAGTTATTAATTAACCTTTTCTATGCCAAGCGGTTTTCGTATGGGAAGACCCCGAGGGCCGTCTTTTTCTGATATATATCTGATATAAAATAATACAATGAATAGGCATTTTAATTCATAATTACTTTGGTGTTTAACCTCACTTGTATTACACTATCTGATGATGTTGTTTAGAAAAAATATATTGAGCTTATTTTTACAATAAAGAAAGTACGTACTTAATGCGTTTTCTTATTATACGAGTGTATTAGGTAAACGTGCCTTGGTGTACAAACTTAAATAATGACAAAATTATTTATAGAGATGTTTTTATCATCTTAGGCTTATGCAAAATGCATGTCTTGTATACTACTGGAAATTAATACATATTTTCGTAATCTTAACTACTTCAAAGATATTTTTATGTTATGTTATGATTACGTATGCACACTAATAATTATATTATTTGTTTCAGCACTTTGGTTGTCGCAATCACATCCGAGTTGTTCAGCCGATGGGAGATGGATCAAGACTGTATATTTGCGGAACTAATGCCCACAGCCCCAAGGATTGGGTCATCTATGTAAGTACAACCTTTAATAATCCATTAAATATTGAAATAAAACACTTGATGTCCTGAATTATTGATAATTCTATTAATTCTACAGAGACTAAATACACGAATAAATAACAAGTACATAAACTTAATGAGAAAATTTAACATAATCAACCCACTGGTCACGATTAGTTGTACTCTCCTGCATGCGCTTCCATAAAAAAAAATATAACAGTGTCATTATATATGTAATCGTGTCAGACACATCAGGGTCAGATCCTGTCTGCAATCAAGTGGGCGACATCGATAGTATTACTTCCGGCCATCATCAGGTCCTCCTGGGTTCCATCAGGTCCTCCAGCTACTCGGACAAAGCGCACACTCCAGAACGTTGGACAAGATCTGCTCCACACCGCAGTCACAGTTGGCCTGCTGTAAAACTGCCAGGCTTTCATTTGTGTCATCGTCTTGTACACTCCGGTCCGAAGTCTGTTAAAGGACCTCCATATATTTCAGCTCTGGTCGTGTCCAGCGGCTAGGTTCTCTTTCAGTGCAATTGACTGTTGAACTCATTCCTTCGATATATCCATACCTCCAAAGTTTTGAAAAAAGTTATGTTTTTAATATTTTAAGTGGGAGTAAAAATTAAACGAAAAACACAGAGAAACGTTGTTAAAAATATATCTTCATTTCATGTTTTTTTTTTGCTTTTTTGCAATTAAGTATTTATTATTTTCACAAAAAAAAAACCTTTTTATTTTGAATGCAGCATTTCACTTCAATATATATGTTTGACAATATATTTTTCTGTATGCGTTTCTTGTAAAACAAATATATAATATTAATATACTGCTTACTCGTGAACTTCTTCTATTTGCTTTTCATAATGAACCTCTCAAAAGAAACTAATAAATTGTCGTCATCAAACGAATAGAGAGAGAGAGAGAGCACCCCTAGTTCAGTATTTATTTTTTTAACTCGACTCCCCGACTTATGAAGAGGAGCAATAGATAAATTCCTTTTTTTTATTAAGAGATACGTATCGTAAAATTTAATATAATGCAATTTAAAAATGGAATTAATATTAATATTTTTTATGTAGGCTTTATATAGATTTATTGTTTGTGAAATGCTATACGTACATGTAATTTGCAATTTAATCAGTGAATTACGAGAACATTTAAATATTTATATTTTGAATATACGAGTTTATTACTCCATTCATTTCATATGAATTTATTTTTTCATACATTTTTTTCATTATTTAAATTTATTAAGTAACATTTGCTAATAGAAACTATACCATTCATGCAATGATTAAAAGTAATTTATATTTCTATTTTTGATTTTTATTCTTTAAATGTAAACTTGCACTTTAATATACAACTCATATTTATTTATTTTTTATAATTATCGTACCATGAAGGACTCAATCGGTCAATATTGATAAACTTGCATTTAATGGATCTCCGTCCTAATGAAAAATGACAATTCTTGGATGTTCCATTAAATTCAGAATATAATAGTCATTATTAATCACTTTAATTGAGTTTGTATTTTTAATAAAAAATATTAACTAATCGTTTTGTGTACTATTATTTTTAAAATAAATTAAAGTATCCACCCAACGTATACCAAATCAAAATTCAGTATAAATAATATACTTCTCTTAATCAATCTAAAAAATATTTATCAATCTTTGTATTACACAGTATTTTTTTTTTGTTAAATTTGATGTGTTCAAATAATAAATACTTTCGTACATTTTGTATGGATATATTTTCGATTAATAAATACACACCTTTTTTTTAATTTTGACATTTAAATGCTCCTCTTAGTGAAGTCAACTAACGCAATATTTGCATGCAATGTTTGCGCGCGCACAGTCTTGTGCATTTGGCAAATTTGCGCTTCTTTGATTTCCGCCGAGGGAGTCGCCAATGTTTGCCCGAGCCTCGGCGGACCTGATGACTTGCGAGGACTAAGGGGAGCGTCGCGACGTCCCCGGGGAACGATCTTCCCGTGTTTGATATCGACTGATCGTCTAATCCGACGGTGAAATATTTATATCGTTGATTTGACGTTTGACAAGTTGACTTAGTGGATGTTGTTTAAATTATTAGCATTCACTTTGAGATACATTTCAATATTAAATAGATAAATATTTCGCACCTTGTTCACATTGAACACTGTTTAAGCAATTGCTGAAAGACCGCAGTTCTCAGCGGTAAATGATGAAAGGAATATTGAAATCCATGGGAGCAGATGAAATCTTTACTAGAGGCGAAACTGCAGTCTTTCAGCAAGTGATTAAACAGTGCTCTGTGTAATCCTGTTAAAATCTAAAAATTGTGTCCTAATTTTTTTTTTACAGTAAAAATACGAAATTATACCTATGAGTAGCGATCAAAATTAATAATACATTTAATATGATATTGTGGCTTTTGGGTTTAGCTAAACCCAAAAGCCACAATATCAAATCTGGCCGTGAAAACCTTAGAAGAAGTTACATTTAATATTATTTATATTTTATGACATTGAGATTTATTTTATTATAAAAGCTAAAGGTTGCGTAATCAATTCATATTTTATTATTCATATTAGCTTACTTATTGTCTGAAAACGTTTTTATTTATTTTTCATAATAATAATTCTAACAAAAATATTAAAAAATAACATTTTCATGTCTGTGAAGTTATTTCATCAAACGCCAATGCAGTTAGTCGATACATCTAAAAGGTTTTCATGTGGGTAGATAGATAAATATTTTACTTTGGCAAATTCAGTTTTTATTTTGTTGCTGCTGATATGACTAGTGAGTCGTCTGGAACGTGTTTTTTTTTCAAACCAGTTCCAAGTTAATTGAAAATTTAATAAAACCAAACAATTTTCCGAGTCATCGGGCGGGGTAAAAGCAAAAACTGAAAAAAATCAGTCAACCGAAATCTTCCATCTGGCTGCATCTCAATGAAATCATTGTGGATACAGAGACCCAAACAAACGTATTAATGTACAGTTCGATACCAGCCAGACACCGCCACATTACTATCAGAAAGTTCTCTTAAAAGTAGCGACCAGCTTGATAGGCGGGTATTCATATGCAATGTACTATTACGTGTATTGAATGTGAAAAATATTAGTTATTTATTATTTAGCGTATTTAATATTCAAAATTTAGATTGTTTAATAATTTATAATCAAGTTATACAAAGTAATCGTTTTTTTTAACAGAGTCTTATTTCTCATTAATTAAAAATGTTTTATTTGAATTTAATAAAAAAATATAGTGTGCCAACAAACAATGCTAATTAATGATTGTCTTAAATAATTAATAGTGTAAATCAAAAATATTGTGTAAATAAACTTAAGTATAAAGTAAAAATATTTTTTATTTTAATTAACTCATTCTGAAATTTAAATTGTTATATGCCAGAACGAATGTGTTATATAAAAATATCATAATAAAGTAGTTTTTAATTATTTAATAATTTAACAACCGTTTTTTATTTGTATTGTAAGCAATTCCATTTCCAATTCAGACGGAGGCTTAATTAAAAATCAATCACAAGCATCAAGTTGAAAATCACAAAATCACAAACACGAACACAACACACGTTTCCTGCATGCAGCATCCAATCTCCCTGACTGAGCATCATAGAAGGCACTGGTCTTGACCGACTGTATAAAAAAACTGCATGCGACTGAATAAAAAAAATTTACATACTTTTCAGTAAAAATCATTTCACTTAATTATAACAGTATCATACTCATAAAATATAAGTTTTAGCTAGTAAAAATCTAGTGAAATTTAATAAATCCTCTTGTGTTAGCAAAACCATCGTTACGCAATAAAATACGATCAATGTGGTTTTTTTGGTTGTCATTAATCGATTCCATAGATGACTTCTTCTTCGTAGTATCAATCCGGTGGATTGGTTTGCAGCAACAGAATCTTGCATCTCGATCTCCATTCCTCTCGGTCCTCCGCAACCCTTTTCAGCTCAGCATAAGCGCTACAATTCATGTCCTCGAATACTTGCTGTAAATACTCCTGTCTAGGGCGCCCTCTACAGTTTCCACCCTCAACCATCCCCTCCACAATATCGTGAAGAAGACCATCGTGGCGCATGATGTGACCAATCCATCGGGCTCGCCTCTCTGAGATGGTTCTTATTAGGTGCCTATCTTCCTTGATTATCCTGAGAACCTCATTGTTCGTGACGTGGTCTCTCCAGGAAATTCCGAGAATTCTTCTGTACGACCACATCTCAAAGGCCTCTAGTCTTTTTTTATCACTTTCAGATAAGCACCATGTCTCACAGCCGTACATTAAGATGCTCCAAACAAGTGTTTTGGCAAGTTGCTTGCGGAGCCCTAATGTAATATTCTTTGACTCGATAGATGACTATTGCTGGTAATAAAAATACTACTTCCTTGAAAATAATTTAGATTTTCGCTATACAGTATACTAAAGAATAGATAAATGTATTAATTATTCAAGTAATCTCGCACGCGGCGTGCAGCCTGGCATCCTTTATATGTTCCATTATTTGTATCCGCCCCCTGAAGGCCCTCCGACTTGTGCTGAAACCGAAATCCTTTGACCGCAGCTCGCACGCCGACCGCTGAAATCCTATGATTTATGTCCGCGAGAGCCCAGCTGGCAATTAGCGTAAATTTTGGCACAGCAAAGTTTATTCAGACTCGTGGTGGGCATTCTTATTGGCACACATACTAATAATTAACACTTTTATCGGCTTAGTTGCAGAAATTAATCCAGCAGTATCGATAACAAATTATTTGCGTTCGAAAGAACTACCTTCAATCGACGAAATATTTTTTTTGAAGATGGCACTCCAGTTTCGTGTAGTTATGTAGATAATGAGCATCGATTTCCGTTAAAGAAGATCATCTCAACGGCAAATGTGACAATCCTCATTGTACACATCGTCCAGTGTTTCTTCTCTTGAAGAAAAGGAATTGTGAAGCATTTTTTTTTCTTGTTTGCGGAATTCGAAGAGCACCTACTTTATGTAATTTAAAACTTTCAGTTTTTTTGTATATTTACGCTTCGTTTTTAAAGAATTCTGCCAAATAATAAGTATTCTATTTCTTTTCGTTTTTAATCATTATTATCTGCTTAGTAATTATGAAATAAATTGAACACTTTAAGACAAAATATGAAGTTTTTTTTTTAACTACAAGTTTTTACTCCTATTTATTAAAATAAGATCCATTCATCTTAGCGGAATTTAGGAATACTTATCGTTAGTAAAACATGATAATTATACCAATATTCAGGTTAGATGAGGTAATTATTATTGGTCATGATGTATCAACAAGAATACTTTTAAAACATTGCAGTAAATGTTTATTATTTTAAAATATATTTTATTCATGATGGAATGTTCTCGTTTCCACAACATAAAATGATGCAAGTGAGCATTTTTATTACTTTGTACGCTATTTAACACTAACTTTATAAAACAGATTATTTACTCGTATGCAGCAAAAAACTATATTGGCAAACAGCATACAAATTACATGAAGGTTTCTTTTTCTATCATCAAGATCATGCTGAAAACGTTATCGAAAAAAAAATCATGTTTGAAATTTTTATGGTCTTTTTATACATCTTTCCGTGAGACGTCAAGATGGGTAAAATAAAAAAAAATACTTTGTCGAAATCGAAAAAATAAATCGGTTCGCCAAATTATATGTTTCAATTTATTCCGTACGTAAAAAATGCGATTTTTCTCTTTGACGTTTTTATTGAAATGCACCATATGTAAGGTTTGGTTTTTATTGTATGCAATTGCAGCGAGGGACGAAATGCAACGTGTTTTTAGGGGAAGAATTCAAAATATTTTCACGATAAATTACTCGCATTTTTTAAATTTATTACACCGCATGGCCAATATTGTTGCCAAATTATTTCCTTTTTTATACAGAAATACATACATAGCTACATAATTATACTATAAATATACATACAGTAAAGCAAACCTTTCTCTGAAGTCAATGATTATTAAAACAATGTCGCTTGACACCAATTGCTTGATAGATTTGTAATATTTAGCAGTATGTAAAATAAAATTACGTTATTTTGGATTTTTTGTTGAACGCTTTTATAGATTAATGATTACACACGACTTAAAATTCATATAAAAATTCAGATTCTACATTTTTATTTCCATATCCGTTTCAAAACTGGAACACATAGTCACCATAAGTTGCCGCCACTCAGTTTAATCAGTTTCCATTGTTTATTGCTCGTCCCAAGACAAACCTGCACGCGGAGGTCCATTTGGGAACAAATGTGGTTCCTGACGGCCTCCAGGGCAAAATCCCGAGGACTTAAAGAGACGGCTGCAGTAGTATCGTGGCGTATTTTTGGGTGATTTGTTAATTGGATTTTATAAATGTATATAAATCTAAATACCTCTATCAAATACATATTACAATTAGGTATTGTGGCTTATAGGCTTAACCGTGTGGGGCGAATTATTATCTTCCATTACTTTGATCGCCATTGCAGGGGTTTTATTCAGGGTTGATGACATTGTCAAAATACTTTGTCACAAAGTCATCAACCTTGAAGAAGACTCTTGCAATGGCGGTCGAAATATTGGAAAAAATAAATCACTACACACGACTAAACCCAAAAGCCACAATACAAATCTGGCCGTGAAAACCTAAGAAGTTTTATTAAAATTATGTAGTAAAATCGATATTGCTGATATACATTTGAAATAAGATCAAAATGAAAAGCATTTTTTTGTGCCTTTAAATAAGTCCCATTATTTTATTCGTGTTTACACTTTTTGTAATGTAAAAGTGTATTATACATTATTTATTACATTTGAGTGTAATATATTTTCTTAAAGATGAAAAAAAAAACTTTTTTATAAGTTAATTGAAATGAAAACATCTTCTTTTATCGTCGTTTTGCCATTACAAGCATGTAATCCTTAAAATAAAATGTTTATATATGTACCAATTTGCCATGTTCTCGCCCCTTGTATGCGTTTCAAAGCGCCATCACCTCGCGAGGACCGAATTAGATAGCGGAACTGGCGCTTGCAAATTTTCCTTCCCATTACCTGCGCTGTTTGCCTTTAATCTCCCACCGGCACGCTCACATAAAAGTCTCTTTACTCCTTGGGCTGCAGCATCCGGAACACGAATCTGATCCGTAGCTAGGCCCAAGATAAAAATTACTAGTTGTCATTTTTTTTTTCGTAAACAAATACAGGAGAATAATGTCAGATGCTGGTAGTGAAATCTCAACGATTGATTCTATTACACTTACCATTTTATATTTTGCCTAACGCTAAATTATAATTTTAATAAGCCAATGTCATAGACTTCAGCCCGGCATTCACGTATCATCAATTTTAACAGGCTTTCACTATGAATGTGCTTACGTGACGAATTTCATCTACCACCAATTTAAATAAATGGCTTATGACAGGGATTTTTCGTGTGAGGGATCAAATTTACACCAACTGGGGATATTTTAGAGCTCAGAAATCGATTAAAAATATTTTTTTATCCTTCGGGAATCCACAACCTACGGTATAGTAAGAAAACGCTTTATTATAATTTTAAAAAAATATTTATGGATATTTTTCAGACATCATATATAGAGCGCCGTTCTTATTATAATCCACTGATATTTTGAAGGCTCATGTACAAAACAGGTATGACATTCTAGCAACAACAAAAAATTTTTTATTTTTATTAATTCATTATCAATCCACATCTCATTTCTAGTTGAAGGCAGATAAGGGTTATGCCACTTCTATACTATACGCTGGTACGAGTTCTGTCAAAGCCCATATTTGGCTGCAACGGTTAAAAAACTCAATAAATAAAATGTAAAAATTGAAATTATTGACATTAGTTATTTTCACTATTAAATATCATGAAATGAAATAGTAGGACTATAGAAAACAACACAAAATTACAGGAAAAGTGTATACATTTTGGTTGAGATGGGTTGAATAAGTGGCTCTTTATAGGGTTTGGTTATATTGGAAATGCAAATTTCTGAAAACATTGTGTATCTTCATATTCATCGATGCATATTTTGTATGGAAAACATTCTGGATAATTGCATCACACACATTTCATCTAAAGGACATGACATTAGGAAATTGTGCCAAAAATATACATCACAAGATTGTGGTAAGATTAACTTAAGTATAAATGCTCAATTATAATGTTTTTTTTCTATTATTGAGAAATAATAAGTTCTTATTTATCTATGACAATAACCGCATTTACGGTACTTTTTAGGTTATCGAAGTTAAGCTACATGTCATTGGTTCGGTTTAAGCTGTCACTTAGTAGCAAATGGTTATGTTGAAAAGAGTTTCGAACTAATTGCCGATCATCTTAAAAAATAAAATTAATCCATAACCTTAGATTTATTAATTGGGCGCTAGATTGGACAGAAGTCTTCGAACAAGGCATGGATAATCGCAACTCGGTGGCGAAAATTTTTGATGACATGTTTAGATACGAAACAGATACGGAAAGAATGAATGGACCCATACTCGTATAACATTATATTTGCATAAGTAGTATATAGGTTCTTGTTTTAAACTTTCATATCCATTAGTTTTATATATTATAAATTGGCTTCACCGATTGAACATACGGTATCAATTTAAAAACAAATAAACGATTTATGAGGCATAAAATAAATTTTTCATTCAAAAAATTTCCGAACGTTGAGCATCGATTACCTTCATAAACTGAAAAATAAATCCGGAGCGCTCATAATAAAGTATACCAGAGTCTACCGGAGTGTGGTGCAGTGCTTCTAATCGATTGCCTGCACAGTATTTGAATAGACCGACATACGTTTTACGGGGGCTGAAAATTTTACAGTCGATGAGCTTTCAGGATCGCTTGGGTAACCCGCTGCCGTCTGGTGCGGTACCGCCTCCCAACTCCTCCGCGAGCTTTTAAGCTTATCTGCTCGACTGCCGATCGTTCGCCACCTTCTGAGGACTGGATTCCTTCAGGGATATAAGCGGCCACTTGTGCTTTTCATTTAAAAATCAAACGCTTTTACGTGTGAAGTTTGCGTTGTTTTTACGCACAATCAAATAAAATCTTTATTTGATACTGTTAATTATATTTTTAGCATTCACTTTGACATAAATTTTAACATGAAATATATAATAATTTTATACCTTATTATAACATGGATCACATTCAGTTCTGTTTCACTTGATATGTATTAGTAAATATTCATTTACACGTCAGTAAGTGTGTGCAAATTGGAACCGATAAAGTTTTCATAGATCCCGAAACAGCAGTCTTCCATCACGTGAAACAGATCTCGGTGTGATCCATCATAAAACAAAGTATAAAATTCTGACACTTTTTATAATTTGATAAATTTTGCTTAGTTAATCATATAATTTATTCTTTCCTATACCTAAACGGGGAAAATATAATTATTTTATAATTTTTTTAAATTTTTATGAAATCATAATATTGTAAAGATACTGTATTACATTGTCTGATTGTTTATAACGGACCTTATATAGTCTGAAACAGGTGCAATTAATCAATAAATAATAAATGTGAAATGAAACAAAATATATTTTATTTGTTATTTTTGGTTACTTTGGTGATTATTTTATATTTAAAAAACTTGTCACGAAACTGTAATTATTGAAACAGCATACTCTTGAGGTAACCAAACACCCTTTGCGAAAACGAAATCGCTATGGTAACTTTTGAAAATTGATGTCATTTTTAATTTAAAAACCCGCCGAATAATAATTTATGAATAATTAGAGAAACTTTTTTAATTTAACCAAAAATACCGCTAATTGATTTTTATTTTTTCGCTTTAAAATATTCCCCTCGGTGAAATATTTGATTACCTGTCACCTAATCTTTCTTTTGATATTCAGTCTCTTCTAGATTCCTTTATTTACCTCCAATGTCAAAAGATTTGGGAGTGCTTTTTTCAAGTATAAAAAACTCAATCGCGTCGGAGAAAATTAAAAGTGAAAGTTCATTTGATTTTCTTTTGAATCTACTTGCAAATTATTGATTTTTTATTGTATTCCCAATAAAGTCAACCTACTGAGTCATTTCTTAATTTTTTTATGAAATGTTAATTGTCATTTTGAAAATTTCTTAATCTTAAGCGAGTTGTGTTTATATTTTTAAAATCATTGATTTTATTGTTTTTTGTTATTGTTTTAAGCTGTGTGCGATTAATTATTTTTATCACTGATCAAAGTGCAGGAGATTTAGAAGTAATAAGACAAGCGGTTTTCATGTTATATAAGCGTTTAATGAACAATGTACATAAAATATGTATTTAATTATTATATAAGCTTCAGAAATAAACAAAGAAGTCGAGATAATGAAAAGATTTCAGTTATTCGTTAATATTCGCTGAAATTATTTAAGAAAATGTTAGGATGTAATTTTTTGCATTTTTCTTTTAGTCTTCCGAGCTTTCAATTTGTACCATAGAGCTTATCCTCCCGAGAATTTTTTTGTCTCATTTCCGCAGTACCTGGCCGAAGTTGGCTGCAGGTTGTGATAAAAAGTTCCTTTAATTTGAGGATTACAAAATTTTGATTCGCAAACAATTCGGCTAGCCCCCGGCAATAGAGGAATTTCGCAAATTAATTTTACACCCCCGAGCTGTATTATCCATCTTAATTATAATATTTTTATATTATTTAATTAAATATCGTTTACAGCACTAAGCGTTGGTACTTATTTCTTTCCATTATATATGTTGTAGACATAATTATGAAACGGTGAGTTCTAGCCATAAATACGATTCGGAAATGATTCATTATAATTTATAACATTTATATCCTTCTCAATTTTTAGAGTATCAATTCAAATACTTAGGGTCAGTTTATGATAATGCATGCTCCATTTATGATAAACTTTAACTACACATGTGATAAAATTTACATTGTGTGGAATGTATGTATCGTTTACTGTATGTTTTCAACTTAACCTATTTGCTGCGTATGGCAAAATTTGGTCATAGGCTTTGCATAGAATTTGTCACCTCATAATACAGCTTTATTCTACAGTAGTTATATTCAAAATTAAGTTACTATATAAATGAACAAAAAGCTTTAGATTGCATTTAAAACTATAAGCAATATCTGATTTATTCGTTATATATAAAATGTATATTAATCTATATTAATTGCCCAAAAACCTTATAAAATAACCGCTAAAAATGTGCCGCGATTAAAAGATTCAATATGAGAGTACTTAGCTTAAAATATCTTAATTTTAAAATTACAATCAATTAAACGTTGAATAATATATTTTAGTTTCGTGTAAAACCTCAAAATAAATCTGGATGCATTAATTATTTATGATTTGAAGGAAAGCTGTTGTTTAGCTTAATACGACATATGTTTAGTTCACAGTGGATTATCGCTTAATCAACATTATTAAGCTGATAGTAAATAAATTGACAATTATTTATAATTGCGATTCCCCACATCATGTTCTATCTTCACTCTCATCGCCCGTGGCTCCACAAATTCATCGCTTTCCCCCATTTTCTATCGCATTAACGGTGCATATTAACGACGACGCCTTCCATTCCAAATACACTTCACACATCGATGGTGAAGTTACTCTCATACTGTAAATGAGGGCACGAGAGTAGGAAGAATAAGCAAAAACAGGCCCGTATGTGTCATTTATTGGAAAATAAAATGATTAAAAAATACAACGAAAAATCAAGAATCTTTCAAGCCAATTCATGACGTGCTCAGGTGCTTAAATTTCCACTACACGTTCGTACTTGAAAATATTTTAAAAATCTTCTTAAACATGAAAATTTGTGCAGTCTTTAAAGTATAATATTAGTACATTCATACGAATATCATCAGAACATTGTCGACTGTAGGAAACTTCTTCTTGATTTGAGCCGTGTGGTTATCTTTTGATACCCAAACATAAGGGTGGAGTGCGTCGTGGGTTGTCCTGTTGAACTGGTGATACCTGAGGCCACCCTGCGGCTGAACATGTGGAGAAGCGCAACTGAGGAGAATACTTGGCTTGCCCCTAAAGAGGACCTTTCCCCTGGACATGACCAAGGGTGGAATATATGGAGGTCCCTTAACAGACTTCGGACCGGAGTATGCAAGACGAGGACACAAATGAAAGCCTGGCAGTCTTACAGCGGACCAACTGAATGTAACTGCGGCGTGGAGCAGACCCTGTCACACCTTCTGGAGTGTGCGCTGTGCCCGAATAGCTGCACCCAGGAAGACCTGATGATGGCCAGAAGTAACTCCATCGACGTCGCCCACTTCTGGGCAGACAGGATCTGACCCTGTTCTTTCCGACACGATTATATATATATCAGAACATTGACACGACTATATCTAATCTGTTAGTTTTTCGATACACTCTTTTTCACTTAACAAAAAAAATAAAGACACTAAGTTTAATAGTTTTGTCCGCTTAAATATTAGCTATTTATAGACTTTTTACATTAAATTTGATTACCATTTTTATCGTCTGCACTTTATTTTAGCGTCAACAGCCAAATTTCTCTATAATAATGATGTGATTTGTCGGTCAGGTGCCATTGTGTTTAATGTCTTATAACGTCTGAGTGCCGTGAGACTGATAACTTCAAAAAACCTTCATAACTTATGAATTACGTAGACAATCCATGCTATTGACCATAATACCTCTATTTAAGTAGTAATACCATTAGTCTATTTTGTTTCGGTTAAGGTTAAAGGCTCTCCCTTTGTTAAAAATTTTCTAAGAATAAGAAGTTCATTCCCAGAAAATTGACTATTTTGCATTTGTTGACATTAGTAATTTAAATAGCTATGTAATTTATTCGGCATTAATATTAAGCATACTTTTTTAGTATGACAATTTTGCACTCACGACATTACATTACACTAAGTATTTTTGTAAATATACATTATTAATCATTACTTTAGAGTTGAAAGGAGAATGGAATAATCAGCCCTTTATATAGTCAATGATATAAGCATATATGACGAGAATGCAATAGTTTGATAAAAGCTACATTGATTTTTGTTCTCCTGCGACAATATTTTTATGGAATCATTTTTGTATGCTACACTACGTGCTCAATCCTTCTTCTCATATCCAATCCATATCTAAAACATATCGTCACAACAAATTATCTCACACAGAGCAGAATTGCGAGTAAGACTCGTTTTAGTATCGGAGGTATATTTTTGGGTAATTTTTAAAGCAAATCGGGGGGGTAAGAGGTGCTCAATGACACATGATAACTAAGACTCAACAAATGATATTTCAAATATTGTTTTTATTATGTTTGAAGTGTTCTTTTTATCTAAATTCACAGAAGAATATTGACCAAAGTCATTAGCCTACAGCCGGGCATTCGTGCATCTTACATTTTTACGGGGACTAAAGAAATATTAGATTGTGATATCGACGCAAAATAACATATGACTACTTAATGCTTCTGAGTCGGTCCTGAAGTAAGTGAATCGGAAAGACACGCACATTCTGCGTTATTCGGCCAATAAAGATAAGCTCCAGGCTTGGGGGCGTTCACTCACTTCACCTCACCTGGTGAGGGGCGCCTTGTACCCTGTATACCTGGGGCAGATGCTTTCGGCGTCATCGTCTCCGCGAGGAAATTAGTCGGTGCCGTCTCAAAGAGATAATTAAATGTGTTGGCGATAGAATTAATTTGGCACAACAAACGGAGAGACTTAATAAATGTAGGTACTCGACTAAATTAGTGTTGTATAAGCGCCTGTGTTATCTCCCATTCTTTTGTATGGCTGCGAATCTTGGTACACAACAAAAAGCCAATGCTTGAAGGATAAGGGTTTCGAGTTCGTTGATGACTGACTTTGTAATTAATGACGAGCTAAAATTATGGATACTGCAGCCTTAAATGTTACACGTGGTTAAAAGATGCACGTGAAACCGATTAGGGTGAGTTTCCGACGACCTTCCAAATGACGATAGTTTGGGTATTTAAAAAAAAAGGCTGCTATAGTATATGTTGCACAATTCATACTTTGCAAATTATATTTTTTTAAATACGTCATCCAATCAAAAACTATAGGGTATTAATATAACTATGTTATAATTTTTTACAGACGGTAGGTCAATATTTCAATCATGTACAAAAAAGAAATGTGAAATTACATTAATTTCTAAGAAAGGCTTTGTATTACGTGCAGTCCATTATGATACTATATTGTCCCATCATAAAATATTTGAACTTTTGAACATGTGCCTTTTTTCATGTTTTCTTTTGATTATCCGCCCATTTCAATGGCTAGACTTTCCTAATGATGCTGTACCGGCAAAACTTTAATATTTTTCAATACATCAAAACACAAAGTACAAGCTGACGTTGAAATTACTTACTTAATTTGTGTATAATAGTGAAAAGTCATTTTTATATTACGTTTTCCAACAAATTAAAATATTAATTTAATTTATCTCGATGTGCGTCTTTGCTTTGGAGTTATTAGTGATTTAGTGTAGTCATAAATAATCGCGATTAAATTATTAATATTGAAATATTCACTCCTCTATTTCAAAGATATTCTCCGCGTTGTTATGCCCTTTTTGCCGCTACCATTGCCCCTTCGTCTTTATAGCAAAAATATGAAATGCGTTTTCGCATCAATATGGCAACCCACAACTGATACAACTTCTAATTACAACTTAATCTTCACAAATCTATCACACCTTTTAGTAAACCAAAAATTTACTATTTTAAACTTATTTTAATTGTTTGAATCATTTTAACCATTTTTATCCCAGTTACAATAGATGCATTATGAATCTTGCGTGTATGCAATTATTTTTGTAATCAAATGCAAATAAAAATATATCATTATTTTCTATAAATGAGCACCAGTGTATTGTTGTATAGTTGTGTATAGTTTTCACAAGTGTATAGTTGGAGATTCTCACAGATTCTCACAGACTCTATACGAGTACATACTCCTTCTGATCAATTATGTCACGATGATAAACATATTTATTTAACAACTATCATTTAAATTATAAAAAAAACACTTTTTGTAATTGTATAAAATAAAATATTATTAAAGAATTATGTTTCTATCTGAAGAAGCATAAACTAGACGTAATCTTAATTAAAGCATTTTTATTTATTGTAAGCATACAATTATATTTGTCAGTTTTGACTAATATAATTGTATGCTTGTTTGTATAATGTTTATTAGATATAGTATTTCTCAATCAGAGAAAAAGTAACGGTGAAGAAATGGCGGCGATTCGATGATTTTTACTGTGGATTAGATGAGTTTTTATTTTTAGTATGGGTAAGCGGTGTAATTGCAATGTTGATCCGTCAAACATATTATACTGCGTATTTCATCTATGCAACATCCATAAAAATAATATATTGGGTTAGTGCAAAAGATATGACCGTTTTTATTATAATATTTTCTTTTTTATTCCAGTCGAACCTGACGCATCTTCCCCGCCACGAGTACGTTCCAGGCATCGGCATGGGAGTCGGCAAGTGTCCGTATGATCCCATGGACAACTCCACGGCCGTCTGGGTCGAGAACGGTAACATGGGAGGGTTCGCTGCCCTCTACTCAGGAGCCAACGCTGACTTCACCAAGGCGGACACGGTCATCTTCAGAACTGATCTGTATAACTTTACAACAGGCAGGATGGTGCACAACTTCCAGAGGACCATCAAATACGACTCCAAGTGGCTAGACAGTAAGTGTAATTTTTAATGTACAACCTTGTGCTATGTTAGGCATTAAAGTATGTTAGCACTAAAAATCACCTTTAAGTAGACAAACTCTACTTGATAACGCTAGCTTATTAATCGGTGTTCTATAGATGTAGGACAGGCTTCACATGTGGAAAAGATCAGCGTTTTGTCTATTTTTTTTCGTGTTCATTCGGTCAAAAATCCTTTAGCCGATTGTTTTGACAGCTTAGCAGAAGTTGGATGTAATTTAATTGTTAATTAATTATTCAAAAAGAGAATTTGTGTCCTACAGACTTATATATCTACGACAACAAATAGCGTGTTTTGAAAAAAAGTGGTTTAGAATTTGTCGATCAAGAAGCAAAAGCAGACCTGTTTGGAATATATACTGAGGATGCCGCAAATAGTATTAACAACAGCAGCCTTTTTTAAGCCCACGGGCTTGCGTCATTTTGGAAGGCTGTCGAAAACTTTACATAGAATGTACTAATCAGAGCTGCGGGGAACCAGAGCTGTCATAAGATGAAGCAATAATTATGGAAGTTGGCAATATTACATGGCGGCAGTTTGTGACAGGCATATGACAGTTAGGGGAGCGGATATAGTAATGATGATAAAGATAATAAAATATTATTTTTGTTCTAATAGAGATATGGTCACTGATTCACAAAATAAGATAACGAAAATATGTAATATTAAAATATGCTGCCAAAAATCTGACAAAGAAACGACAATCGACGTTGTTCACATTATGTTCTTGCACTTCATAAATTGAGATATTTATCATATAATAATATATGGAATCGACGAAGCCGTAGACCTTGGCACACGACTAGCACGAGTCGCTCTTTTGATTCCCCACTGACGTGAGATATTACGGCTAGATTATTGCGATGGATATTTGTAGGATGAAAAAATAGCCACGTACCGAATGCCAAATACAGGGCGCTTAATATATTTAATATGGTTTCGCAAAATGGGGGACAGGAAACCAATAATTATAGGCTGCCTTAGTTAGCCAAACAATATTTTGCCTATATAGCGCTTATTACCCTCATGTTTTACCAAACCCCAATGCAACAGAACATAAATATAAAAAGTTATTTTTTGCTTAAAGTAAATATTTTTAATGATGAATAAGAATCACGATTCTCCATATCATACAATACAAAAAACATGCTCAATATTCTATCATTGAAAATATTTACAACAGTAAGTTTAATACATATCCAATTTATTTTTTCCTAGAACTCTTGTTGCTAATACAATATGTATCCTTACAAACAATTTTTAGGGTTTTATTGAAGAATATCACTGGTTTTTATTATTTTATTTTTCTGTACATCTTTTGATTAAAATTTGAAAAAAATGTGCTCACACACGTGTGGAGAAATGTAAGAAAATATGTTTTTTTTACAATGTTTGAAGGTTACAAATATTCAGTAAAATATAAATGTTCCTTTCAAAATGATATTTTACATTATCCCTGTTTATCAGAAGTAAAAAAAATGGAAATATTGGGTTGAACCGCCCTTTCAATATCCAAATAGTCTAAAACTCAAAAACATCCGATCTCTTAAGAATCCTGATTAAAAAACGTGCAAATATTTCTTGGATACATTAACTGCTTTCTCTCATTTGACACAAATTTCTTAACGCTCAGTCATTTTTTCTGTCAAACTCTTAACTAAATGGCGCAGCTTGCTTAAACTTGTACAGTATTAATAGAAATATGTTTGTATTTAATCTTTGTGATATAATTTATCAGCTTATTTAAATTTAATTCTTTTGTTGTGTCATTTCCTTACAGAACCTGACTTCGTTGGTTCTTTCGACATCGGTGACTACGTGTTCTTCTTCTTCCGCGAGACTGCTGTGGAGTACATCAACTGCGGCAAGGCTGTCTACTCTCGCGTTGCTCGCGTCTGCAAGAGCGACACAGGAGGAAGAAGGATTCTCATCCAGAACTGGGTCACCTTCCTTAAGGCCAGGCTCAACTGCAGCATCCCGGGAGAGTTCCCCTTCTACTTCAACGAGATCCGTGAGTACCATTCATGTTAACACCAGATCTTTGACGCAAATCTCTAATACAGCTTGTCTCATTATCATCAGTCTGTGTCCGTCCACTATTAAACACAGGCCTTCCGCATGAGTATCCACCTTTTTCGATCTTTCACCTTCCACATCCAGATCACTCCCGTTATTTGGCAGGGGATCGGCCAATACTTCATTTGACAATTTTTATGCGCCAATCCAACACTTTTATTCTTTACCGACTGTAGTCTCTTCGACAGATATGTCCTGCTCATTGCCACTTGAGTGTGCCTATTCGTTCAGTAGCCTCCACTACTTGTGCTCTTCTTCGGATATTGTCGTATCTTTTAGAGACACTGTGAGCATTGATCTCTCGATAGCACGTAGGATGACCTTTATTTTATGGTTAAGACTTGCTGTTAGATTCTACGTAACAAATGTTAAATTTAAAAAGTTAAAACTACGAACGAAACCATTGGTAAAACGCGTTAGTTGTAAGACATTGTGGAATTTTCGCCATTAAAAACGTACTTAGTTTTTCAAGTACTGCCCATCCCAGTTGTAAACACTTCGTCGATTTCTTTTGAGAAATTATATTGTCCTAGTCAAATAACTTTTCACAGCTAAGTTTATTCATTTTCAACCTCGATATGTATTTCTACAATGGTAGTCGGCTCAAAAAAGTGTAAGATATCAGAGATCCTTATAGTTTTTTCAGAGTTTATTTCGAATTTTTAAAACGTATTTATTTTACCATCACACATTTCGATCCCTTTTTCGACAGCTCTGAAATTTACTGAATACCTTAAATCTTTCGTTCTATCCCTTATTTGAAATTAGTAATAATTGCAGCAAATAAAAATCGAATTAATTATACAATGTCATTTTGATCTATTGTTACGTGGCTTAGTAACGAATTCTTTGTATCTTGATTAATTTCTCAACAAATGTTGACCATTTGATCTTACTTTGACGTTTTTTTTCAATATTTTATTTATAAATATAAATTGATAAAGCATTTAACGTGTTTAAAACAATGCAATAGAATTGTTTTGGCTTTTCCCTGCACAACATTATTTCTCCAAATTGACGTAATCTATAATATACTCTGCAAAGGACACTCTATTTACCGCCCTTGCTTAGTCACATCTCAATTACCCATCTGTTTTGCATCCATCCCCTTGCATCATCCTCCGAGATCTTGTATAAACATCTGAGATGAGTCTCCAGACCTGGACTTCTCTCCCCCTCCCCTCAGGCAGCTTACGACCAATTTATTTTAAATCCCAACGGTGTGTGTGCTAAGAGGCTTTTAAAATGCTTTTCAACCCTCTTTTCGCTGATATTTATGTTTAGTTCGCACATTCCATTTTCGCCTGCATTTTGATTGGAGTACAGTAAATAACACCCACGTAATTTCAGGTTGTACGAAAAACGCTGTTTATCTTCTATACGTGTTGTATTTTTCAAAAAAGAAATAATTGTTTCGTTACGTGACACTTTGTTATGAATCGATAATATGCTGTGAAGTATTTTTTCACAAATTAAAAAAAACTTGCAATTGTTGCTTACGCATTCATTTTAAAATATAAAAAAAAATCTTTTCTTATTAAATACATTTAATCATGATATCCCCTTTAATCAAATGATAACTCCATGTCGGTGGGATCGTCATAGGAACGCATGCTTAAGGGATGGAGAGAAATTCACAATCAAAAATCATTTCGAAAAGCACATTGAAATACATTTAAGATAAAAGACAGCACAGCGCCGAAATTAACATTGTGCCTAATTACGGAACTAATGGTGTGACAGGTAGCGCCCTCATTATAGGTAGCGATCTGTCACAATAAATAAAATTGCGACGCAGCATCATGTCTTATATACGATCTTACTAAGACGAAAGATCGTATATCGCGGATTTTCGGCACTTGCCTGAAAAGACTATATCAAGCTTATATCAATTAATTATAGTGGTGTAGATCAAAACTTATATGGCCCAATTACCAGCATGATAATTACACTATTGCGAATAAAGTTAAAGCCAGTATTACAGTTGCCCGGCGAGTATATATTTTTATGATTCGATTACCGAAGTTACAACCGCCTTTTATATATCGAAGGCGGACGTCAATCAACTTTGTCCATCCTTTATCATTTAATCAATGAACGTCAATCTTAATTATTGGCCTTCCGCCGTTTCCTTTCTTTCGTTGCGTCGTTCAGTTTCTTGAACTTTGTCTTACACAGAAAAAAATATAAGATATATTTGAAAAAAAAAACGTATCGGGAATAACATCTTTGGTATGTTTTGCATTCTTCATACAAAATTTTTAAGTATTCGCAAATAAAAACATTTCTTTTTCCATATCCACTTCTTAGCTAGAGCCTATTGGTTGAGAGTTCCGGCTAGAATCAAGTACAAACTATGGCTCTTAGCTTATAAGGCACTCAACGGAACTGCAGCGGGCTATTTAACAGAACTGATCAAGCCTTCAAGCGATCAAGACACTCAGCTAGAGCAAATAGAAGCATATTGCAGCTGACGGGAGGTAGTCCTAGCACGGTCTTTGGAAATCGTGCTTTCAGCTACACGGCACCAATGGCCTGGAACTCACTACCGGAAAGCATAAGAGAACTTAAAGCGCCTTCAGAAGCAGACTCAAGACCCACCTTTTTACTCAGAGGCAAATAAGCGCTTTTGGAATGACCATTCGGTCATAAAAAGCGCTATACATATACTAATATAATAATAATACAAATAGTTTTCACAAATCGTCACCACCAAATTCTGCCAGATGCCATAATCCTAGCCACGTTCTAAGACTTAAAATACTAATATGAAAAGCTTCGTTTTTTCTATTATCTAAAATGAAAAGTAGGTAGCCTAAAAAACAGTAATCTGTAATATCAAAGTCATATTTACACTTAACGTTTTGTTATTCCATTGACTGTTACAGATCGTTAAATTTTAACACAGTAAATATTCACAAGATATTTTTGGAATCGAAATATATCTAACGACAATAAGGCGAAACATATATTCTGAATTTCAGTGAGAATGAAAAATGAAGATGGAAAAAAACAAATTGGATGTATAAAGTTATGGCAACGAATGGGGCGCGAGATTTGTTAAGAAAATTGAAAGAAACGAAAAGTACAACGTGATTTCCGCAAAAGAAAATATTTTATTGCAGTGATTTTCGTTACGGCTCTATACATCAATTTCATGAAAAACTTATGTGAAATGATCAAAAATATTTATACAAATTTAGCTTTATCTTAATTTATTTTTTTAATTCTGAATTACAAATGATGATTTGGATGTTGTTTGTAAGTAGAGAACATATGATAAATTATATATTTATTGAGAATACAGCATAAATTTCATGTGAGATAATTACTTTCGAAAAGTCCTAAAACAAACATTACCCGTAACTATCGTAAATAGTTTTTTATATTATAAATTTATAACAATATACTCGTACATTACGTACACGTTGGTCAATTTCCAGCAAAATGGACTGACGACATTAGAAAAATAGCGAGATTGGTTTGGATGCGGAGGGCGAAGGATCGATGAGGATGGAAACTTATGCGGGAGGCCTACGTTCAACAGTGAACGGAGAAGAAATGATGATACTCGTTCAAATTAAATGTACAAAACCTATAAATATGCTGTACTATGATGTGTCAATTATTGGGGTGAATCTATTTGACGTCGTTGACACGAAGAATGTATTATAATTTAATAATTAATTAAAACAAAGCAAAATTTTATTTTGCTATAAAAAAAAATTGATCGTTGAGTGTACACAAAACAGGATTACAATAATAATAACACAACAAATGGACATATTTACATATATAAAAAATTAGGCAATGTATTAAATGTATTATAAATTTGTAATTTACTTATTATTCATTTATTTTCAGCTAAAGGAACCTTGTTTGACAATTCCAAATTCACCAATTGAATTTTAAACGCGGTACAAGATTTAGCAGCCGAGTGTGAAAACAAAGCCAAATCAAATGAAATACAAATAAATCTCCAGGAGATAACATTTTTCATTGTCTCACTACCGGAAGTACGGGAGCTTCGTACGGGAACCATCCGCCGGCGGATTCAATCCGAAGCAAATTACTCTCCAACTCGATAAGGAAAATCAAATAAAAATAATGCAATAAGTGGCTGAAATAAATCGAAACGAAACCCGGGACGGGTGCCCGGAGTTTCGCTGAAAACGGGCGCGAGTGAAAAAGTTTCAGGCGAGAAAACTGAAGGCAGATTACGGATCGGAAAGTGAATAAATATTTGATGGATTTTTCAGTAATACACGCCAAACTGAAATGAAAAATATCTGAAGCACAAATAGCACAACAGAAATGTGAATATTTTACAATACGAATTTAGGCCAACACGAAAACAATAGAAAAGAGACTTTCTGAAGTATTTTATCCTAAATATATCCAAATCCAATGAAGTTATAGGTTAATTAATTGTATGAAATATTATATATAGAGGCAACTGTAATACTGGCTTTAACTTTATTCGCAATAGTGTAATTATCATGCTCACATTGTAAAATATATAAATATTTAAACATGTTACAGAGAAGGCTCCAAAAACTTCATCGTGTCTTGTGTCAACTAAGTTTATTAGAAATTCTCTAACTTCAATATATTCATCAATTATAGCTAACTACATCATTGTTATTCAAATACGATCACTAAAAAAATAATTTCTGGGAATTTTTCGTATGCTCAGTTTATTTGGTTACCAAAATATTACTGAATTGATCGTACTCCGGCGGGTATAGCTCAATGATCAAAGCCATTGCTTTGCAAGCCAAAGTTCATGGGTTCGATCCCCGACGGAGATTTAAAAAAAGGATTTCTATTCGATTTCTGAGCTCTAAAATATCCCCGGTTGGTTTAAATTTGATCCTTACCCGTAAAATTCCAGTCATAGCTTATTAATTTAAAGTGTTGGTAGACGAAAGTCGACCCGTGAAGATCACCCATTCATAGTAAATTCCTGTAAAAATAAGGATGATGCATGAATCTTGGGCTGTAGTCTATGACGTTGGCGGATCGACACTCCACATGGAGTGCTTAGCCATTTGCACTATGGTTAGTGTCATGGAATTCCACAAATGAGACTTCAGAATTACTATCACCATCTGTCGGTATTCTCCTGTATGTGTTTACATAAAAAAAACTTTACTTATAATTCAGCCTTAAAGTGAAGAGTCGTATAATTGATTGAATTTCCTTATGAAATTAAATATTTCTTGTATTTGTGATTTTATTCAAGAATTACACATATAAATTAGTAAAATTTGTTAGCAATACATTTTTTTAAAGTATGTTTCTATAGTAATTCAGTGCCATGATTCAGGCGCTTACGTACTTTTTAGATATTTTTTGGCTCTTAGTATTAAACTAGTCGTATGATATGGAAATGGGATACATAAAATAATGCAAAAAAATAAAGGTGTTTTTTAAGATCACAATAAGCTTTTAGAATTAAGGGAACCATTTTCTTCTATTTTATTAACGTTTTATGATGCTGATGGTTGCTCTTTTGCAGCCAGTACATATACATTTTTATCGCAACGAATTTTCCAACGTATAGAATCTTGTTTATGCGTCCATTTGGTCATAAAATACAATCCATTAAAAATATAAAACACCAGACTTTAGAGTCTCCGTTGGAAAACTTTACAGTATTTCTGGGCACTCTAGTTTTTATGACTGCTGTCCAAGATGTCGACTTATATCACTCGAAAAGACTCCCGACCAGTATCATTGCTTCTTATTTGATGTTCATTTTCTTGCACTAGAATTACATTTTCTTGCTAAAATAAATAGCAAACTTATCGATACTATATGAAGCAAACGAGTACATAAAACTATATTTGAGTGAATTGTAAACATCCTACCAAAAGCGTATTGTGTTTTTGTACTTTTTATTATGACATCGAAAACCTTACAAATTATTTGTATTGATATTATTTGCCTCATTTCATCAAAAAAAGCATTTATCAACTGTTATTGTTTTTGAAATTCATATAAAATTTGATCACAATTAACAACCAAAATGGTTTATTTAATGATATTATAGATATGCAATTTTTGCTATTTTTTATGAAGCTACTAAATACATTACTTGTTATCATTGAATGACCGTTCCCTAACTGGAACATATGGTCAATTCCAATTGCTACCATAACGGTATATACCAACCGCTAAATCTATCAACCGTTCGCGATCTTCAGCACCTACCATATCATTTCTGACTCCCAAAGCTCCCCGATCACATTATGTTGCTTAGTTGGCTTAAGAAAAGCAGTTAAAGATATGCTCACATTTGACATTCTAAAAATATGTCCCAAACCAAGTCAGCCTTCATCTCTTCACCGACCGCAATATGTATGTAGGATATGTTTACTTTGTTATTCTGCACAAATTCAAATCATCGTACCCTTAATATTCAACCCAGGCAAGTGTTTACAAAACCGATGATAATAGTGCAAAGTTCCATTATTCGCATTCGTATAAAATAATGAGTGTACACAAGCCTACGAGTACACGTTTAAACCATTTTAATTGTTTTTTTTTTGTATTTTCTTTTGTACCTTCGCGAAATCTGCACTCCGCGCACGTCCAGTCTCTCTCCCACCTGTCATCTGCACTTCCTTCGTGTTGCTGCATCACCGGAGATGTCCAGGAAGCTGCACGAGCCCCGCGAATCCTAACGAGAATAGAGTGAATCTCACCAACTTCCTCGCCCACCGGAAGCAGTCTCGGATACGGCCGATTGATTTCGATAAACGTACATTTTATATGTGAATCGCGCAATGTATGGCAATGATAGATTTTCTACAAATGTTATTGGTTTTATTTTTGTACAAAAAAAAACTGAAATAAATATACGATAATCGCAACCTCATAGTCAGTAAACGGAAATTTACGTCACTCATGTTAATTATACCTAATGTATTTCTTCACGATAATACGTTGTATTTGCAATAATCATTTAGTTTTTTTCATATCCGTTCTAAAATTGGTTCATATGGCTGCCGCAACTTGCCACTCACTGCACAATCTTGTCAGCTGTAATATTCATGGTTTTTTTAAAGCATTCAGGGTAAGAATTCAGGGGCTTGAAAAAATGGCTGCTGTATTATCCGAGTCATACTCGCGTTTAGGCTTTTTGTTTATCATTAAGATTTATTTTCATTAAATTAAGGTGATTGAATCTACTGTCATTAAACTTGAATAAATAATTATTAAATAATGCGGCTTAACGCAACTAGCGACACAAGGTGTACTTAAGCGGTTACCATCTAAATAAGTTCTCCGTCCAATGTTGCTCTACTTCGGTAATCGAACAAAAACCTGGTCGTTAATCTTATGTTTTTAGTTATTTTATGAATATACAATGGAGGTGTTACAGCATAAATACACTATTATTCATTTCAATCTTTAGATCTGAAGAATTATGTCAGCCATACCGTAATCTAACGTTTTTTTTCAACTAGTGCTTATTTCGTGAATGGTAATACTTAGCTCATGTCTGATTCGACAGATAATTAGTTTTATCTTTCCGCTAAGCGAATATGGTTGTGTATACGCTTGAACAACGCTGGGAAATATTGCGACATTACTTTGAAAATCAGGCCATTTTTCTTCAAAAATGAGCAAGGAGTGGCCGTTACAGTCAATGGTGATCGTATCGGGCCATTTTTGTTCTTAAAAATTGAAGAAGAGGATATTGGCAATATTTGGTTTCAACAGGACGGCGCTACGTGCCACACAGCCGAAGCTACACTCGATGTTTTGAGCCCCATTTTCAAAAAAAAAAAAAGTTATTTAGTGGACCCGTTATTTTCAAACTTACTTGAAGTAAATCTCTATATGTTTTAATGAATACGAGTATACAACGATATTTTTTCTGCGCGTTTAAATATATACTTCACAGACAAGTTTTTATATTTGTGTTACATTCAAAATGTTGTTATTTTTTTTGAAAAGCATTAAATACACATAAATGTATTTATATTGCAGCGTCTAGAGAGCGCAGCATCACCTGTAGATTTGAGTTTACGATATGTTTTCTTTGGATAACATTTTTCCTTTAAAATATGACTTTCAGGTATGTGCTAAAATCCACTAAGTGAGTATTGTGTAGTCGTATCACGAAGCTTTTAGTCCCCTCCCCAGTCCCGGCTCGCTTGCTTGATATTATACGAAAAGTTTAAGTGGTGGAAATACAACGTCGGGTATCCCTTACACGAGGGATGACGACTCCTACTACCGTCTATGAATAACTCTGGTTTGGAAACTGTAGACTCGGAATTTTTATTTTCTGCAAATACACGTTCAGCGTTCTTTATTTGCATTTTACGCGATTGTAAAACATAAGACAGAGTGTTTTACATTAAAATTTCTTGCCACAAAACGACAACGCTTGGACATGGTGATATAATTAGCTCTGTAAGAAACTTTATTCTTATTAAATTTTTTGTGGTGAACTTTTTAGATTATATTTCAATACTCTTCATAATTTGCATTCAGTTCATCGTAAATAAGTGACTCAGAGGGTACACTAAATAAATTGACTGTGGGAAAAAATACTTTTGAATACAATTAATTGATTAAATCTTAATAAATTTACACACAGCTTACAACATGCGTCATCAAAAAATTCAGTGAGTTGAAAAGTAACAACGGGTCCGAGCTGAGTACAGGCTGAACATTGATTGCAAAGGATCGTGGTTTAAATTCCAGCTTCCGTCGTTTATTTTCTTCCGATTTATTGATGAGTTAATTAAAGTCATATTATATGAAGTTTGCTGTGAATTTGTATGTACGTATTACGGCTTTAAGTACAAGCAAGTATCTAGATCAGGGGTCGTCAACCTTTTTATGCCTAGCGCCCACTTTTGCTTATTTTTCATGGTAAAATTTCCCTACCGCCTACCAACCTCGCTGTATTTCAATTCAGTATATGGGTGGAAAAAAATCTAGAAGGAATCTAGAAGATTTGAATATCTACGGAAATCGCCCACCGCCCACCACGAAAGCCCGTATCGCCCACTAGTGGGCGGTACGGACCAGGTTGATGACCCGTGATCTAGATGGTCAAAATGTGGAGAGATAGATGAGTCATAACAGAGACTCACCAATGTTCCATCTACGTGTTGCCTGTGATTCAAAATAGCAGTGTCAGCAGCGTACAGCAGGGACCAAATGTCTTCGTCGAAGGCAGGAACAAAAGTGCTGCCGCCTCGATTCTCGCCTTTGACGTACTATGCTTAAAATTATGGTGGGAGGGTTGTATGGTCAACCCTCAAATTACATCTATGGCCGCTCGGTTAGGTATGCTTGCTCCACACGTATGGCATATGGCAACCCCGCTTACATATATATATATATATATATATATATATATATATATATATATATATATATATATATATATATATATATATAAATTGTCACGCGCTTACAATGAACGTTTGAATTTATTCATGAGAGTGTTTCACCGGCCTGAAAGATAAGTAAAGTGATTTTTTCAGTCAATGTTCAGATCAATCCCCCCACTCGTTCGTTCCCTCCCCTTTTTGGGATCCTTGCCCGGCCTCTCTCTAAATGCCATCAAATAGGGGACTAGCGTACCTCCAGATATCTTGTAATCCAAAATCGTCTACACTTTTTGTAAAATGTACCTCCTTTTCTAAGAAAATTTCTTAAACCTTTCATTACGGCCCGGTTTGAATATAAATTATACTGTCAATTATTAAACTAGTATTTGAATCATAAATGTCCTTATCTGGTCTATTTTAATATATCACATTGGTTCTTGTATCTTTTAGCTATCAGATGATGCATAAAAAACTATTCTAAGAAAGTAGCAAAACGATATATCACGTCAAATGATGTCAACGTTTGTGGAATCTTATGACGGCATATGCCGATAACCGATGCGAAAACTTCGTTTAATATTCTTAACTGTATTTGTGATCAATGACAAACTGTACTTAAGATTATGAGTCTAATTGATATGTTTTTTTAAAAAATACTAAATAAACATTATTTTCAACTTTGTGACAACATATTTATACAAATACAGTTATTTTATGTAAACACATACAGAAGAATACCGACAGATGGTGATAGTAATTCTGAAGTCTCATCTGTGGAATAATATGACGCTTACCATAGTGCATATGGCTAAGCGCTGCATGTGGAGTGATGATCTGCCAACGTCATAGACTACAACCCGAGATTCACGCATTATCCTTATTTTTACAGGAATTTACTATGAATGGGTGGTCTTAACGGGACGACTTTTGTCTACCACCAATTTTAATTAATAGGCTATGACTGGCACCACACCACCGGCTTCAGATGTACATTATTGATGTATATTTTCAATAATTAATTTATTAATTAATTAATTTGTTTTATAAAACATTTAATTAGAATATTATATAGTATATAACCATATATAGATTTTGTACACAATGTAATATATATTTTTGGATATTTCAGTGTTTAATAATAATCATGTTTAATCAACTTCATTGAGCTTATTTTCAACACGGCTTATTAGAACGAGGTAAAATATCGTCATTTTGTAAATCACAAATAAAGTAATTCATTTTTTAATCCTGAATTACAAATCCTTCACATTCGCAGAAATTGAAACCTTAAAAAATTCACTTCAACCGCATGAGATGGCACTAATTTACTTTCAAAAATAACTTTCACCAATAAAAAATACTTGAAAAAACTACCTTGCGAACTATTCGAATAGAGGTGAAAATCCTATGAACCGGGTTGCGGTTAATGCGACCCCAATTGCTCCCTTTGATCTTTGATAAATACGTTTTTACGTGGGATTCAGTCGGTTATGTAAAGGTTGCACAGAGTTGTGATTTGTTTGCAGTGAATACTGTCGCTTGTGTCGTTGTGCGAGGCTCGATCGGAAAAACGATCCTTTCAGTATTGAATGAATGATTTTCAGGACTTACTATCGGAATATTTTTTAAGCTTTTTATTTCATTTCCTTGTAAACCGGCACGTGATCAGATTAAATACAGAGAAGGGGATTTTCGCGTTGTATTTTTCCCGGATGTGTGATAAAAAGTGATTTTATTGGTATATATTTTCCTGAAAAAAAATAATCAAAAGGATAAAAATAAATACTCTAAAATATAAATTGGTTGATTTTCAATAAAAATAATTGATTAGACTAAACACTTATTTTATCAATTTTATAATACATGAAAATGATAGTTACATTTTTCTTTTTTATTTATCTGCTCTCTAGCTGGAGCATTTGGTCGTCACTAAATACCAGTATTGTTTTGCCTCATCTTTTGCCAGCTCTTGAAAAAACACTCATAAAATGAGAGTAATACTATAAGCGATGTATTTTGTTTTGTTCGAGTAGACTCTCCTGAGCTTAAGATATTATGTTTGAACTTAGAATTGCCTCTTGTTTCTCTCTTTTTGACAAGTTGCGAATCAATGTGACCTGTACGCTAAGATATACAAAATCTCAAACCTTTCTTGATTTCTTGATCAAAATTTTAACATTTAATGTTTTCAAACCTCTCTCGAAAATTTGAAACTATTCAATATGTGTTTAGTATTTTTAACTGTCATTTTATTTATTAAATACTAAAGAAGTATTTTTTAAAATATAATGTAATGTTTCATGATTGATATATTTTTAAAAAACATAGATAAAGATACAATATCAATTTGATATTTATATTGTTACAGCCATGTCTTTGAATGATATAAAAATAACAAATTAATCAGCATTCAAAAGTAATGTCACCCATAGGAATCATTTGAAATTACAAGATCTTTTATAATTTTCGTTTACTGAGATCCCCAAACAGGGCGCCACCCTACCCCATAACCGAAAACGTGTGAAATTTAATAATGACGTAAAATAAATCTATTTTCATCTCTCGCCTGGTCTCCCGTGGAAACGCTCGGAAAAGCGAAAAGCTTTCCATTTCAGGATTCATTCAAGGGCAAAAAGGGAAAGTGCACCGGTGGATGTGGGATGTGTTCCAGATACAACTCATCTTCAAAACCGAACACGCAACCCTGTAACCGTAACTCATGGCTCGTAGCTGCATACATTTTGAACGAAATAACTTCGATTCCTTAAAATAGCTGGTACATTTTATTTTTTGGTCGATATATCTGTTTATTATATCTACACTTAGTATCCTGAACTTCTTCATTTTCGATGACAATTATATTCTGTACGTCATAATAAAAAGGATTTTGAGCCTCTTATTATAATTTATTGTAATGTATATTTTAAATATATATTATATCTATGTATTTTATATAAGTTACAAATAAAAATACGTGACAAAAACATATTTGTTTGCTGAAAAATATATAAAATTCAATGATCAAAAGGGTATCGCGTTCAAAAATCACATTTTTATGTTTTTTATGATTAACATTCTCAATATATGTTGCTTTTATTTACTTAGTTATAAATTAAGATAGTTAAAAAAAGCAAGATTGCTTTTGCCAATCAATTTGAAATTGGCGAGAACATTTAAGCAGATAAAGCCTTTTTGACGTAACTTACCGTGAAAGGTATAACTCTGAAACTACTTTTTTATTTATTATAATTCAAATAATAGAGCACATAGTTCAATTTCACTCTAATTATAGTGCGACTCGGGCTTATTAAATTGAACAAAATAATGCAATATTTATCTACGTTTTTCAAAGATGACCCTTGTATGGATAAGCTCTCAGATTGTCAGCTTCATTTTCATTTATAGAAGAAGATACGGAGAGCTTGTAGGTGCGAAGGTTTGGCATTGGGTCACGTGACGTGTTATCAGATCCGTCCTTCCGGACGAGAGAGGACGGGAGGCTGACGTCTATTGACGCCTCGGTCCGTCACGTCATAATGGCCGCCCAGGATGCGGTCGGACGGGCGAGAGTTTATCTTGTTTACGCTCTAGTGATCATGTCATTCGAAACCCATGAAATAAAGTTTTTTTTACGCTCCCCGACTCGTTCTTTTTGAACGTTTTTTTTATTTATTTTGCGACCATTAATATTCATTATGTCGTCTCTAATATGTGTGCTCGTATTCGTGGCGTTTTTCTGCATTGTCATGCATATCCATTTCTATAATTATTCTCAGGCGATGTGCCCCCGAATGTTTATTTATTTGATGGATTGTTAATGATGCACCGATTCGTATATAACATTAATACAAATTTAAATTTGAACATTAACTAGCCTATCTATGAATAAAAAATGTGCTGCAATTGGTGCCATAATTAGTATATTTATTATTTAAATTGTATGATTTTTTATTTTTATTTAAGTTACTTACATTTATTAACTTTGCAGTACCTTAACTGTATAAATAATAAGTATTTTTTAACCCTTTTTAAATAAACATTAAGGAATGGGGCTTAGCATAAAACACCAAATATATATTATAACTTTTTTTTTCAATATAATCACCCATTTTCTTTCAAAAAACTACAGTAAAAAATATATAAATTAGCTTAGCTGACCACCTGAAACTATTAAAGAACCACTGAGTTAAAGGAATAATCCTTATTATTTGATTATTTTCTTAATAAATTACCACAATTATAATGCATTTAATGAAGTATTTAGAACAATAGCCGCAAATTAATTTTTGATGACATATTTCGCCTTAGTTGAGAAGTATTAGAATAAAAGCTTATCAATAAAGTAGTACTACATGTCGGCATTTACACTTACAGTATTGAAAATATCGTAATTCAATTTACTAACGATGCTTATGATAACACGGTAAATCCTCAAACTACGCGAACGTCGAGAACGTTTTGTTCAAAATCGTGTAGATTGGGGTGAAAATCTAATACAAAAAACGCACATATACTGATATGAAAAAAAAAATAATGTTGATGTTTCTATAACAGAATTTGATTGTGTTTTTCTTTTCTCCACAGAGAGTATTTACAAGATTCCTGGTGACGACACCCACTTCTACGGCGTCTTCACCACCGCCTCCACTGGTCTGATGGGCTCGGCGATTTGCTCCTTCTCCATGGCGGACATCAACCGCGCCTTCCAGGGCAAGTTCAAAGAGCAGGCCACGTCCAGCTCCGCCTGGCTGCCGGTCATCAGCAGCAATGTTCCCAACCCTCGACCAGGATCTTGCGTGGAGGACACGCACACTTTGCAGGACTCTGTACTCAACTTTGTGAGGTAAGTCATTTTTTTATGTAAATATATACAAGAGAATATCGAGATGCTTTGTGAAACCCTGCTTGTCCCGTCCTGTTTTTGGGGACCCAGATGAGGACCCGTTACTGGACGCATGCAAAAAGTTACTTTTAGAGAGTGTCTGAAGGCCTTCTCGTGATTAGGTACATCTCTTAGATGTCAAATAGATCAGACTCAGTCTAAAGGCTGCGATGTTAATACGAATATACTACAGAGTGTCTCGAATTTCCTTCTCTCGTAATCCGTTGCTAACTAAAAAGTACGTGGAAAAGGGTAGGGAAATGGTAAGGTTTAGAAATGGATCTGTCAATATATACTTTTTTGATGGAACGGTTCTTCTGGATGACATTCAATCTTTGTTTAGACGTAATCAGGCATGCAGATCTTGACGCCACAAACTAATCATACCTTTATCTTAACTATTACTTTAAAATTGCTTAAAAAAAGTTTTGAAGGCAACAGGTTTACATACTCGTATATTCAAGTACTTTGACTGTTAATATGAGTAGCTTTTCAAGTAACAAAAGTATGTAAAAAAATAATTTAAATGAACACTTTAAAAAATATATTTAATGAAAACTCGTTAAATATAAGCGAAGCAAATAAATATGATTCTTTTTTTGTGATACTTGTAGTCTGGTTTTCAGGTATGTATACATTTTGCAATCACGTTCTAATTCAATTGTCTATTCTAAAAACACTTTGTTACCTGGACGGGCGTACTCCCCTGAGATGGTGTTTATATTTTTATCAATCTACGGGTACTCACAGGTGTCTAGACCGAATCAATCAAGCAATAATGCGTGAATATTTTATTTTTAGGTATGCCCTTTATCTCAGTCACAGAACTAAATCTGTTTTGCTTGACATAACATAGGGCGTATAAATACTTTTCCCTTTTTGCCTTAGTATTGTTTGACACATAAACCTTATAACTCTCTTGAAAAAAATTAAATGTAATAATAAATAAACATTACAATATATTAAATTTAATATTTGATTATATTTTGAATGACTATAAATAAAGTGCGGTGATATTGGAAAACCATCAATAATTAATACTAGTACAATCAAACACTATGAGCCCATTTGCAAGGTGATAAACGTTAAACGTACTTGGATTTTGACCATTCATAAGTACACTGTTTGTTGCTGGCAACAATGAGCCGCCCATCAAAATTGGACAAACCTCGGGAGCGTCGAGCTAATCATATGCACTCGCCTTAAATTCCAAGTGTTGAATGAATGCCCACATATGCTTCGTATACTAGAACTGCCTATGCATTAAGCCCTCTAGCTCCATCAATTACTGTAGATTTTATATATGTCATGAATAATATATAAAATCTACCTGACAACATACTCGTATCATATTATCTTTCATTGTCCGTGTATAGATATGACTTCAATATTGACAGTGGCATCTGACAGAACTGTGTCAAGACATTTGTGACGTTGATATGATATACATTTTTTTAAATAAATATGGAAAATATAACTCTAAATTTTTATTTTCTGTTTTTTTTTTTAATTTCATTGACACGTGTTGTATCGCCAGATATTCTAAGAATTTTCATTTTACTGTAGTTTGGTTGATCTGAATATGTTTTTATTCAAACCATTATTTCAAGCCGTGGAGATATTATGAACTATCAAAAAATCGTCATAAAATTAAATATAAAATGTATAAATTTTAATGAACTCGTATTTCCAAAAGATCATAGTTTTAATCCATATGAGTATTGCACCCTTGCACTGCCAGCTTTCCTCCCGTGTTCGCCCAGTCAAGTCCCTCATCCTCTCTTATTATTTACGCATCTCCATAAGCCGCCCTACCTCGGGCGCTATTAACATAAAATATGTTTCATAACGTTTTATTGCCGTGCATACATTTTTTGTTACCCGGCACTCAGACTCCTCGTCCGTATAATTCCACTCTCGTAGCATTTGCATCGGGGAACCTACATAGGATATCCACGTGCTCAGAGGCGCAACCAACTCCATATATCAGAAATATCGTAAATCGTTATCTTTTTCTTATTTATACTTTTAATTGAAACATACAAAAAGAGAAAGAGATTGCAATAAGGATTCATTAATTCCTCAAAGGAGCTCCTAATCCTCTAAGTACCGACAGTCCAACTAACAGTATCATATTTTTTATTATATTTTGCTCGCTAAGCCTTAAATTTCAAGAAGGCTGATTTTCTAATACCATATTAGAATTTTAAGTATTCACGCATCATCTACTAATAACATTGATTTTTATTACGGGATGTTTTAAATAGGTGGTGTTTACAAGACAATTTTCTCTACCGACTACTTTTTTATGTAACTGCAAACAGGAAAACTTCCAATGTTGATTGTCATCATCTATTTTTACTTAATATTGCAAGCTTCCATTAATAAATTGAATGAACCTTGTATTGTATACTAGAAACTCTTATTTCATTACGAAAATTCTCTGGTTGTTAGTAAATTTATATGAAGTGTATATATTTTGATAAATTGGAATATGCGACGCCAGTAAGGGTTCGATCAGCCTGAATGAGCATGCATAGTCGTTTCATAGGCTGCCTCAAACCAACACTCATTTCAAAACTATACCCCTTCGGCTGGTATCGCACCATCAAACATAAGACGCAAAGTCATATGCGCCGAAGAAATGCGTAAGACAATCAACCAACCGTCCCACTGCTTGTATAGTCATATACCCGCAACACGCAGACTGATGTCGCGAAGCAGCTTTCTGAGATCCACACAACCTCTTACATCCGGCTCTGAAAATGAGAGACTCCAGCTCTGGCAACGAGTCGCATCAGAGGATTTCATTACTCCAAATGAAGACCTCCCAACTGGCAAGAACCTTGACTGGTGGACCTGGAAATCCCTGAGCAGATCAAAAACCGGAGTTGGTAGAAAAAAGGACAACCTCGAGCGTTGGGAAATGCTTTGGCAGGGAGAGTCATTATTGTGTGACTGCGGAGACCTGCAGACCGCCTCACACCTTAGATCTTGCTTCATGTACCCAACAAGCTGCCCACCTCAAAACCTAATGCTAGGCAACACATAGGCTATCAAAGAAGAAGGTAAATTTATACATATACTCGTTCCGCTCTTGGGTACAGACGCACTAAACAACCACCCGTACGACTTAAATAGCTTTACTTAAATTCCCAACGAACACACCTGAGTGAAAAGTTATTCGAATAAAATGAAAAACAAACAAATAACTGCCGTGGAAAAAGCACCATTAGACGTTTTAGAGTAATATTTTGTAGTGCATTGAATTACTTTGGGTATATAGAATGAAAAATTATAAAAGTATAATGGCGTTTTACTTACGATGACACTACTTTTTTCTAGCATTTATTATTATATTTTTGTAGTTTTAGAAATTTCAAAGTTTCCAAGTGTTTCCATGCCAATGTAGCCAAATTCAGATAATATATACATAACTAGGCAAATTTGTTTGGAGAATCGTTTTGGTGTAGATTATGTATTGAGAAGTTTGAGACTAATTGATAAAGAATATTTATTTACATATAATTTTATATAAGAATACTGTTTTAATCTCAATTCTCTAAAAAGTATGCTTGTCATAATAGAATGTTTGTGATATTTTACAAATGCATAGTAAATAAAGAAATTATTATTCCGCTTTCAGCTCACGTTTCCTCAGTAATATATTTATGTAGGGGTGGTGTTAATATTTAAGGCTCTTGTGTTGTCTGCGAAGAAAAACTTTATTGTTCTATCATTCTACCGATAGCCTTAGTCACTTAGCAGGGCTGAACTGGGATACATAAATGTTCTAGCATCCTTAACAGAATGAGAATATATATTTTTAAAAACTAGGTAAAAAATAATAAGTTTTATTAAACTATTATAATTCATTTGGCCTCAGCATGAAATACAATATAAAATACCAAAAAAATTTGCTATAATTTGTGAGTTTCTTAGAAACGTTATCAGACTGAGCGTACAATTCATTCATATATTTATTTTTTCAAATTCACTCTCCTTTTAGAATACGTTAATACATGTAACTTCCCAATATCACGAAAAAACTGTTAGTGGCATGACCATTGCTTCATACTTGTCCGTTCACTTGAAAATCCGCCAAATACATTATATGATTAGTTCCCGAAAGTCTAGAAAAACATCCTGGAGATTCAAAAAAGGCTGTTGAAGTACTTATTTTCATTCTGGACCGTTTGTAGATTTTTTTAATCTGTCTTTTTTAACTTATTGAATTCTACAGAGATCACCCATACAAGTGCAATTTGCGCTCAATGTTGCTCCACTTCGGTTGGAGAAGAACAACCGTTGATTTGGTATGCTATTAGCATTGGTCATACGGTATCTACTCGTCTAAATATGAATTTATACAACGAAACCTAATGGTTAAAATTGAAATAATTTGTTTTTGGCATTAGTTGTTATTGCATTGGTGCTATTTTATATTTAAATACAATTCTGTGTTATAAACAAAAAGCCCTGAAAACACCTTGAAGGTATCAAAACGTAAGAGCACAGCGACCGAAACAATATCGCAGCGAGTAGACGCGCCGGCAAAAGCTCCTGAAAGCGATATCTGAAACTGAAACCGAAACACATTGTGCTTTTAAAATATACCGCTGCGGCCACGAAGCTCCGGCCCGGCGCTACTTTTCTCTGTCTGGTTCCGGAATTACCTCCAATTTGTATGCGTTTGGCGTAACAGTCGCGACCGTACAACTGCACAACCGGGTGCGATATTTTACCGGAAGCTCCCCCGGCCCGTGGATATCACTTGCGCATTTTTTTGCACATCTCAAAGCTCTCTCTCTGTCTCTCTCCGTGCGAACAAGTTGCGAGCTTCGGTGCAAATAAGTTTGTGCATTATGAATATACGCTGGGGTGCGACTGGAGGTTATTTAGTGCGCTGAGGAGCTTTGACCATTACTGGGATCGAAAGCACAAATCAGCCGCTACAACTGTACTTTATGGATGTCTTCTGCAGGTAGTAAAAAAAATCGATGAAAAAAATGTCTGTGAAAAAATATTCACAAAAGTACATCTAGTAGTCTGTCTATAACTTGTTATTTTCAAATATATAAAACAGTAATAATGTTTCTTAAATTTAGTAACTTGATTTCTGAATTTAATTTCCCAGTATTTTAGTGCCATTTTTATTTCAATTTACAAAAACATAAGCATTATAACTATATTTTACTGAATTTCGCTCAAAAAATACATATTAGAGTGTTCTTTAAAAATCAACAGATTTTATTTAGATGCCTTTTCTTCAGGCTCTTGGGCTCTTTCGTTCAAAAAACCCTTCGACAACTAATTATTGAATCCGACGCTCTAGAAGGCAGAGTTGACACGCGATGAGGCGAGAACCATGACGAATTAAAGCGTTTCGTGGCGGCAGTTTATTATGACCATATGCTTCAGTTATGGAATCAGATATGAAAATGATAATGATGACGAATTCAAATCCCAATATAAAAATAATCGTATTATATTTGAATAGTTTCATATATTTTCCTTATGACACGTTCATATCAATTAAATTAATATTTAGTTACGATCTTTTCATGACTAGATTTTCCATCTCTAGGCTTGCTTTATATGATACAGGTGGGTACATGGGACCCTCCCCGACAAAACATTAATCAAAAGTTTGACCAAGAATGAAATTGAAAAAGAGCCATCATCGTATGTGCGGCAATAAAAAAATAAACGAATCAATTTTGTGCCGGTGGCGATCGGACGATTTTCTAGACTTGATGGAAAATACGAGCCAATAAAATTTCATGAAATTCAGAGGGCCGTTCACCCCGGCTGTATATTTTTTTTTATTGAAAAAATATTTTATTTTTCATTATGATACATTTCGTAAAAAATAAAAACAATTTCAACAGTATCTGTATAAAGTATAACTTTATTTTATTTAAGTTATTTTATGAAATTAATGATTTTAAAATGTTATAAAATAATATTTTAAATATACAAATATATACTTAATTGAAAATAATTGACCGCTTTTGTGACACTCATAACAAATCGATATAACTTAAAAAAGTATGTCCAGGAAAATAAATTTTTATCCATTGTTAATGAAAGTTGCATACACATAACGTCATTAATCACATTAATAGAGGACTAAAAAATATTATAGTTGTAATTTTTTAATAGAACATTTCATATTGCCTTTTTTCACCGTTTAATTTGGTATTTTTATCAGCAAATTTCCACCCATTTTTCAATAACGCGAACTTTTCAATTACAAAAAACGTTAACTTAAAATTTAAATTAAATTTTCGAACTACCTTTTACACGATACGAATACCTGTTCGCGAAAAACCCCGATTGTCTATATCCCGATACCCCGGCGTGGATATGACAATTTTATTATTCAAATTTTTCGATGCGCGGTGGAACCGTCCACGAGTGATGCTCTTCCCATTAGCGGAAAATAACGAACGAAAAAGCTCGATGCATTTTCACGTGCATCTATAAAATGTTATGACCGTTGTATTTTTTAAATTCTAATTTCGTATCCAATAAACTCGATGCAGTTCGGTCATGTTAATTTTAATTGCTTCAACGATTTTTTTTTTTTTATATCATATTTTTTGTTTTTCAATCCCTGTATAGAATTATAAATTCCACTTGTCCATTAAAATAAAATTGATAGTTCATACAAAAGTAATTATTGTACCAATACAGTTGATATTGAATTTTTTAATCATAAATCTCCCTTCAACTATTACTTGATTTTATTTATGGTATTGTTTTATTTTCATGCAACTTTAAATTTTATTTTTTGAATTATACGGCTTCATTGGCTTTTGGTTAGATCTCAAATTTCGTGATTTTACAAAAATATAATGAAAATGTATCTATAGACAGAACTATTTGAATGATTATAGCTGTAAGTGCCTGATATTGTGCAAAGAGTAGAAAGAAATACCAGCATTCTCACGGCAACAAGTTAATTATTGATATATAATTAACAGTTATTTAAGTAAAATCTTTCTGTAAAAATTCATAAACCTTACCGTTGTCAAAAAATTTCTGTACGTACAATTCAATTCAGTCAAAATTATTTTGCATTTAAAAAACATTTAAAATTTTGTAAGGAAGTGTAATAATGTACAATATTTTTTTCAATGTTTTCAGCATTAACTTTGAGATACATTATAAATTATTAATATTTATTTATTAACCTTGTTTTTACATGGATCACGTAAGATTGAAACTGCAATCTCCTAATAGAGAACTTATCGTACGTGATCTATGTAAAAGCATGGTAAATAAATAAATATTTATAATGTACAATAAACCCAATTATTAAAACAAGTATTTCGAATTTATAACTGGTATTAAAAAAATCTTAACAAGTAGTTCAGAAACGTCATAAATATTATTAAATAAATTTAAACTTGTAGTACTACTTTTTGATTTCCTATTCACTTAATTTATCGTATGTGAATCATACATCATCATTACAATTATCCGTTCACTTTTAATTAATATTTTAAAGAAAAAAATATAGTAAATTGTTGCGTTACACCTGCAATTAAAATAAATACTCGCGAGTTGTATCGCAGAGTACTCCCCTCTAGCGCCCCATGCCTTAATTTCTGCCATTATTTTATCAAATTAAAAATAACTAGATCAGCCAGTATGGCGCCGCTCGGGCGAGAGTTCGTTAGGCTTCACCTACACTATTAATCACTATTTGGACAATAAATTGCAAATTGGCTTAGTTTATTTTTTCTCACCTGAACCCCCGTTTCAACGGAAGGCCGCCTCGCTCTCTCCCGCAGCTCTTGTATCAATTTCCGTCCGGAGCTTTGTTGATATAGAGATAGAGCAACGTTGAAAGTTTAATATAACAGAAAAATATACTGTGTATCATTTATTTGAAGATATGCATTGATTAATTTTTTTTTACAATGAATATAGTTACGAGTAATCGTTGTATTTAAATATTTTATTCTTACCTAATCCAGCCATATATAATATGAGCCGGTCAATATTCTTATAAGGCTATAGTTATTGACTGAAAACTCTTGGTAAAACTGCGTATACAAATTTATTATTATTAGTTAAAAAATAAATTATTCTTTAGCCTTGCCATATCCCATCATCTGAGGTCGGCTCTCCTTGTGAACATTCACCATGTCTGTCTGCCCTGCGCTGCATTCTCGGTCAAGCCCAGAATTTTGAGATCCTTGCAATCCAGGTTGCCTGTAGTCTTCCAGGTCTTCTTCTCAGTGTGGGTATGTGGAGGGTTTTCTTCAGCATGTGGTCCTCATCTCTCCGTGTCACATGCCCATTCCATCTTAGGCTTATTAGTTATTTTTAATTAAAAAAAAAATAAAGAAATGAATTATATTTGGATTTATCTCACATTATTTAAAGTAGTTTTACGCGTTTCGAAACGATCTATGTATGTTGTCAATAATGGCAAGATTTTGGATAATGGACCTGAAATGATTCGAAACGCATTAAATCACTGCAATTAAAATAGTTTTTATTTAACATTATTTATTTATTTTTCATTAAAATTTAGTTACAATTACAGTATTGTAATATGTTTTTGAAGTCCATAAATTTTTTTTTTTTCTACATCTTCTTATATGCTGTTGTATGGCATTCTTTAATTATGACACGTTTTATTGGACTTGTGCATTTTCCACGGTCGCTATTTAAATAATCATGCACAATAATTATATTTAATGTCACGTTTATCGTCAACTATAACTTAAACAGTGGCCGCAAGGAGGAAATGATGGTAAATTAAAAATAATTGCTCTGGCGACCGGAGTATAATAATCATTGATATGAAAAGCTGACACGTCGTAACGTAACCCTCAACACTCGGTTATAATTATGACGTCATATAATTATAAAGGCGAGTGGTCATTATTTCTTCAATAGTGCACTCGTTGAAATGATAATAATTGCTTTCTTCGTAAGAATAAAAAGCTCTGCCCGTGCTCACGCCCACTTTTCACTTTTCTCTTGACATTTTCCGCGAGCGAGCTGAAAAGGCTCTGGAAGCTTTTTCAGGGCAACACCTGGAACCTGAAACGAATGGGGCTAAAACACATTCATATTGTTGACGGTTTAATGAACGTTTCATATTTCAATTACTGCATACAAATCCAGCGGCGGTATTATCGCAGTATTTAGTGCAGCGCTTTGTCGTGGCAATTCAAGATGTTGCATTAAAACATCAATTATTACTACTATTTATTATACCTGTAACTTATTGTTCTAATTCATTGAAATACTCGTACATTTATACTACTTTTATTATTATAAAAGCTGTGCAAAAAGTCTCATAAGTTGAATTTGATCATCAGAATATAAACATTTTATATAAAAAGTTATTAATCATGATCGTCAATTATAACCTTGCGGCATACAAATATTATAATATCATCACATTTTATTATTATATAGATAAAAATCCATTTTCATTTTTCCATTACAAAAACTTTAATTATATTTATAAAATGTATTAAATATTCTAGTAATACTCGTGCTTCGGTGGAATTCTGAGTGCAAAAATGACCTGGGACGAAACACTGACAGATGTGTGTAATGATTACATGTGGTGACTATTTGCTCCAATTTTGGCACTGATATAAAATATAACTTTTCTTAATAGTAAATACAAGAATTTATTCGTTGAACCTGAATAAAAATTTGCTTTGTCATTTTAAATCTCTGCGACACAAACGAAGAATTTTCTACTAATATTCTTCGCTATTTTCAAAACATGTTTCATCTGAAAAAAAAACGCAATTTAAACTGTTTTATTGAAATTCGCTTGAAGTGGATAGCGCCCTAGGCAATTTATAATAAAGCTGTTATTTCTTCCATAAGTTATACATAAAAAATTTAACATAATAACATATACCCTCCTGGAATATATTAAAATTACGCAGAATTAATAACTCTTAGCGTAATAAAATTACGGTATTTTTTTCGTTATTAAAAACTGTTATTCAAACTCATTTTCAGACATTTTTTCATTAAAGCACTACGTGGTATTAAAAACATTTCAAAAAATATCTTTAAAAAAAAATAACTTCATATTACCTTTCGATTATGTGTTAGTCTCGTTTTTACATTATTTATTATTAAGTGCTTGAAATAAATCATGTTAAAAAATCTATAACATACATTTTTAATATGTTTATATTGTTCATGTAAAAATGAAGACCAAAAATTATAAGTTGAATGACAATACAAAGATTTAATTAAAGTTTTTTTTTATTTATGATAATGTTTGTTTGTACAAATTGATGCTTATCAATCAAATTATAATTTAATAATTAGATTATAATTTTAGAATTAATCTTAATTAAAAAATTAATAAATTAAAAATATTTAGTTTTGATTCACAATTTATTTCAAATATGTGTAAAGGAACTAATTAACTGTCCATGCCTTTATAAGCCAATGCCTGTTTTTATTTTTTCATAATTGAAGATGGTCTTCAGGAAGGCCGAAACACGTAATCATTAAAATAAATTGTTAATCAAAACCAAATATTTTTAATTTTATTATTTTTTTAATTAAAATTAATTCATAAATTATAATTATGCAGATTCACCGAGCATTGTCAGTTGATAACCTTAATGTTATTATATAATAAGATTGATAAAGAAACTACTTTAGAATCGATAACAATAATATGTCTTATATTTTTATATTTTGAGATATAAAATTATTTATAATATTATATTTTTATCAATACACAAAAAAAAACAATGACATTATTGTAAGTTTTTTTGTTTTTTATAATCAATTCGTTGTAATACGATAAATTGTATTATCAGTGAAATACGTAACATTTTCTTAACTTCATTAAAGTAAACGATAGTCTTACAGCTGACTGCCAAATTCAACTGTCAAATATCTCCATCTTAGAAAATAGTAGCCATGAATCTAATCATATTTCATTATCATAGCATAACTTGTATTATTTGAGAAGATCGTGATTACACTGTGTTTACAAGACTGGGCTGCTAGCTGCTAAATAGGAATGACATTAGTTATTTTTTCGTATGTTTTATGTATCACTTACAACCTACTCTTTAAAACACGACATTATTTCACCGACGTTTTACTGACCACAATCTTATACTCTATCTTATACACTTTTCTTATTTGTCCATTTAAAATAAAAGTATTAGATAAAGTCTAAGAAAGCTTTCAACTCACTTAGTGGTACAGTAAATTAGCGTGTGAAGAGAATGAATGATATGCAGTTAATTTAAAGCTTCCCGTGTAATCACTGGTATTGATATTAACGACCTCCGGAAGGAGTTCTTCATTAAGTAATCGCCGCTAGTTTCCGCTTTTCCAGTCAGCCACAAGGTGCGAACACACCGTCAGTTATTGCAGACAACCATTTATAATACTTTGTCTATCACTGTCAGTGGATTATATGCTTACACATTTCATAATCAAAAATAGTTTAATAAATGGTGCAATTGAATGATGCAAATCCGTGATTTTAAAAGACTTTTTAAGTAAAAGAAAACTTTATTATTAAAAACATTTCTATTCAATTTTCATCATCTCTTTGGTGCACTGAATCTTACAAAATAATGACTAATCATGGACATCCTTGACTTATTTTGTATTTTTTTTTCATCTTATCTTTTTCATTTTAGACATTGAAAAAAAGGTTTCTCTTCTTTATCATGATGAAATTATTTCGCTAAACTGCTTTATTATAATTGCTATTTACGAGTAGTTTGATTTAAAAAATATACGGACAATTTGTTTTAACTATTGATATCCTCCTCGAGTATTTAGGACATCGATTAACTGGATGAAGGATGCAGGATCAGGTTCACATTATAAACAACTTGTTTCTGTTTCACGATACATGTTAATTTGTCAATAACGTCGCCCGTTAAAGGGCCGCCCTTAGGGACGGTCCTACCACGAGGACGGGCGAGTTGAGACTACTTGCCCGCTCTCACATTTCGGCGGTACAAACCACCAAGATGACAGTTGTACCAACTGACAATGGGCCAACTGTCATAACAATTATTTTTGGCGTATGCAAACACCGTTTAACATTATATAATTAAACTAACAGGCAAGCGAATAAAAATAATAGACAAAAGATCGTTTGTCGAGGCTTTACGGCATCGGCCTTAAGGAGCTATATCAAGCTGATATCACTATTTAATATTAATAATAACACTTCATTTATTCAGCCAGCAGAGCCATACAAATACATATAAAATGCATATAAAAAGAAAATACACGATAATAAATAACATTTAACCATTTTAACAATTACTGACTCTCAGTTAGTGGAGCACCGGATCACCGCTGGATGGCCATGTGAAGGTGCATCCAGTGCCCTTCCAACCTTGAGACCCACCTATACAGAGACACCACCACACAGCGATCATTGCATTGGGACTCCCGCGCCCACAGAGAAGCGCAACGCTTCCTTATTATGGCAGGGAAGCCATCCACTCGCGCAACTGTGATATGGAATTCAGTCTTCTCTGAGATTCATATTATAATTCTTAAATATTATATCTAAATATATTTATCTTTATCTCTCTACATTAAATATAGATCCTCATATTAAAGTTCTACCAAGTTTTATTTATGATTTATGGTTTGATAGACCCGAAATTGATGAAGAATATTTTGATTTTTTTATCACTGAGATCATCACGAATGCAGTTTGATTGCCCTTTGGTAATTTGTAGAATGTAACAAATATATTAATCAAAAAAATATGTGTTATACTAAGCTGAGGGTCACAGCAACACTGAAAGCGTGTCTAAAACAGACCTATTATAGGAGGGTGTTAAGGAGGAACATAATATGTTACACCTATATGGATGTGATATTCTAGGAGCGTATTGTGGGTGGTTGGTTGCAAGGTTGGGTGACAGAGAGAGTGGATACAGTTGTGGGAAGCCTATTTGTAGTACTGGATCGATGTCGGCTGATGATAATGTATTGAACATCCGAATATGAAGTGATATGTGGGCGTGCAGTTGAAGCGGCTACCAATCAAACCTATCATTATACAAACAGGTAAAATGTTTTATAGCATGAGATATTGTGTGTATTCAAATACAATATTTATTTGTACGGTCAGAGTAATATGTAGGTAAGATATTATATTAGATCGCCATTTATTTCATATTTCGCGCATATTGATGCTTCACTACTTAATCAGAGCTATTTCACTTGTTTTTGTCTGAAATAACCTTTTTTTTGGGGCGTAAGGCCCCCGGGCCAGTTGCCTTGTGCCTGCGCTTATACAAGTAACGGGCTTTGGTTAGCAACACCAAACGTGAGCGTAAAAGTACTAGTTCAGACGTTAAAATTTGGACTTTTTGAATTCTTCGCCGAATGTCACCGCGTATGCAGAAAAGGAATGGTAGTTGGACTCCTTAGCGATTAGGACGACATTTCCAACCGGTACAGGCTTCTGTTGGTTTACGCTAAATAGTCTTTTCTACTTAAATCTAATATTGGGCAATGCCACATAACGTGTTCAGCATCCTGCAAGGGGCTAACACATGCGCAGTAATAATATAAGATATATCTGAAATAAGCTATACAAAAGTATATTAATACAATATTGCATTCGTATCTAAAGGGAAATTAAGTGACTTTTGATCCTTAGCTTTGATAACAGTAAAAACTAGCTCATGTTTCCACATTTTATTTTACTTATTTTGGTTCCATCCAGCTTCATTATCAACAGATTTAAAAAAAACTTAAATACTCAAATTATACTTACTTTTCAAATGAACTAATATTTTACATGTGACAATTAATGAGGTGACGATTTCACTGTGGGTGCTAGATACGATGCTTAGATTCGGTAATTAATATACTCCATCAAATGATCGCTTGCCGCAGAATAATACAAAGCTAACCCATATTTTTTCAATCGTTGCTCTATCGTAATTCTGAAAAATAAAGTATATATATATATTATGCGTTTGGTGATGATTCAGTATAAGTACTTGTTTTGCAGATGGATTCAGCTTTTGAGAAAGAATTATATTGACATTTTTAAATGCCATGTGCTCCAAATTGCGTATGTATATAGTTCATAGAAGTGAAGCGTGAATGGATCTGGCGTATGGTAACCAGCAAAAACTGGCCGCTCTAAGTCTGCTTCATTCCCAAGCAATGGACGCCCATAGCCGCGGCAGTAAAACCTTCTCCGTCCAATAGCCAGCGTCGTAAAGGCTCGCTGACTGAAATATGTACTCTCTGTTTTAGAGCGAAAAAAAATAAACAAAAATACCACCTTTTCTCGCTTCTGCACTCCGAGTATAAAAAAACAGCTTGGCTTTCTACTGAGGCTCATAGTTAAATATACGTCAGTTGCTCGGGTCGTAATTTAGAAACAGCAATACACCCCTGGCTACAAATTTTCTCCTTCTACGTACTATACGAGTTTTTTTTTTATTTAATGAATTATTTTCATTAATTATTTTATCCAATTATATGAGACTTTAAATGTTTATTTATATAAACCTTAGAATTCTTTTCTACGTTATGAAATCGTTTGTCAAATAGAAAAAATATATATTGATATATTTTTTAAATACTAACGTTATTTATAGAAATGTTTTTTGCATTTTTTTGTATTTTAGACAATTAAAAACGTATAAACGAGTAAATGTTGAATACTGTATCGATCATTGTGGTTTTAATATGTTTATGCTGTATTTTAATCAGTTATGTATTCATATACACTCACAGATATAGATAATTTAATTTATATTAAACAGTAGCTACAAATGTACTGTCAATAAAATTATGGAAACTATTACATATATTTACTGAATACAAAAGAACATTGCCGCCAAAAATATTTTTAATCGTCAATATATCAAGGTGTTATAAAATAAAGAGATTATACATTGCTTATTGTAATTGGTGGTACTCTAATTAAGATTTAATCTAACAAACAAAATGCTCTAAGTATTATTTATAACGTAAAACATTATAATATATATTAAAAAACAGTTTTTTGGTTCAATCTATTTATTGTTAAATAAGTAAATTCAATGTTTATATTTTTATACGTATTTCATGTATGATATAATCAAGTATCACATTAAGAGTGTAATTATGCATTTTTCACTGCTGCATATTACTTAAAGTGCACCTTATAATAAAACTTCATGGCTCTGAAAATATAATGCTTTGTGTTCTCCAAGCCGCCCATAAATTTTATACTTGCCTATCAAGTGGGGTGGCCATCTGTCCGCTTGCATTCTGACCAGGTAAGGCTCTCGTCAGCCTTGGAACGGTTAGCCACGCTTACAAAGAAAAAGTGTAAAAACTGCCTACTTACGTTATTTTTCATTTACTTGTGATAGATTGTTACACCTTCATATATAGTTTATTCATATGTTATAATGTTTTATAGTGCAACTTTTCGCTGCATATTATAATTCACTATCCTTTATTTTCACTAAGCATATGGTCGTCATAAAATTACACTATCCGCCTTGATCTTCGCCTCGTCAAATGTCAGCTTCGCTTTTCAGAACATCACCAAGTATTTGTTATTCTCCATGGTTTTCTCCAGGACAGCGAAAGCCCGGTGGTTTGAAGAAAATACTGTTTTCGTGTATCTATTTCTGAGATATCCTAGGCAGATTCTCCTTCGCATCATAACTGATTAATGTCTAAAATCTCGTTTTTCTTCGAAAATCCAAACTATCACATTACTAGTATTTTAATATTCCTTTATACTTTTAGTAATATTTTATGATTTGCAGTTGAATTTCCACAAACCCTATTTTTTTCTTCTTCTTTAATCTTAGACATTTTATGACATACCTTTGAATGACACAGTTTACAATAATAAAATAAATGTTTTCTATGCGTTCTGCAAGTAATATTATCTTATGAAATACTTTAACACATGTTATCTGTAAATATGCGCAATACTTTGATTTTTTGTTGTTCTCTGATCACAAAACATGACAACTTTTTTTTAAATATTCGTGGATTATATTGCATCCATTTGTCATTTTTTTTGTAGCATTAACGGATTATTAACGGCATGTTTAGGCTTACTCGTATTTTATGTGTAATGTACGAGTAGAAAGCCAAAGGAAACTTAGGTATTTTACTTTCAAACACAGTTGTTTTTAAAATAACGTACCAGAAGACTCCATTTTTATACGACAAAAAATAATTGGACTACTGTGGTTGTCAATCATCTCAGTTCACATGACAATGTTTCCATCCGTTTAATCGCAGCTCTGCGGGGCTATTTAATGCACCTGCGCCCTGCACATGCGCCTGTCGCGAAATGAAGAAAAAATGCTAAACGATTTCGTTTCCGTCTTTAAAATATTAATGCCACCCTAAAGACCGAATAAAGAACAACGCCAGATGATAGAGTATTTTTATAACAGATGGGGTCTGCCCCAAAAAGCCTGAGCGTTTACTTTTAGCGAATTTCTTTATACAGCAGGGCGGCTGCATTTGCATAAGCGGTAATCTACGATTTTAATTTGAATTTTGTCTAATTTTGCGTTTGAATCCATTTGAATATATTATTGCCGAAGACTGAAAATAATTAGCTTCATAATCCTGAATATTTTTCAGTTTGTATGCCTACTGAATTATACATTTTCGTTGACATTACGAATGGTTTTTAAAACATTTTCGTGTTTGAAAATCCTTCCTCAATTTCTACAAACTTTTAAAATAATTCAAATATCAATCCGTCAGATGGCAGCATTGTCAAATATTTTATAATAAATACAAATATATTGTAAAAAAATACATATTGGATATTCATTTTGATTATTTGTTTTGACAAATATTTTTTTTTTACTTTAACGTGCAGACAATAAATGTTGTTACTTATAACACAACTAAATAAGCTTTTATATGATCTATAAATCTATTTTTTTCTTATCAAATTGAAGCAAGCGTCTCTTATTTGCTGATATTTTTTATTTGTTATTACTTTTATTTAAACATTTATACGGAGATGCGTAATGATAAATAGTTACTACCATTATATTGTTGTTCGTGCTTAGGTGAATACTTTACTTACCTACATCTTAATTTCATTGGCGTATATTAAAATTTCACATTCGAATAGTAACCTAATTCATTGTTCTTGCTTTCAACTACAACTCTTCTATTCTTCTTTCTTCCAGGACTCATCCTTTGATGGACGAAGCTGTGGCACACAAGAATGAGAAGCCAGTGTACTACAAGCGGGACCTATTCTTTATGCGGCTGGTTGTGGATCGTCTGAAGGTCGATATGCTGGGAGATGACCTAGAATATACAGTCTATTACGTCGGCACCAGTAAGTACAAATTGATATACGAATACACGATGTATCATATAATTTTTATCTTATTATTTTAACGTCACGCAAAATGATTTAGTGACAAAGTATGTATAATGTTATCGGGATTTACGTATATCTGCTTTAGAACGATTAACCGGCTTTAATTTCATTAAATTAAGTTCAATTAAGTTCTAGAATGCACCCATGTTCAATATAAATTTTCGTTTCATTCGATTCACGGAAATATTCATGCTAATAGATATTTTATTTTATGAATATTTATTTTACGTCTTCTATCCTATCCTAGAAATAATAAGTTTCATTTGTCTACAAACTAGAATTTTTCGTCATCATCTGGCATTCATACTACTGTATATGTATAGACTAGGCTACTGTATGTGTATAAACACATTAAGAATCTAGAAAGGTTAAAATATAATATTATATCCAATCGTATCGATAACAAATCAATGCAAAAATATAAATATTGTATTTTATAACTTTATTAAGTCTATATTTTTTTTCGATTTTTATACTATTTAAAGAGTTTTTTTTTATAAAACATTAAGACAAAAGGTTGTTCAGTCTAGTTTATATATAAAGTGACAAGTTTAATATATATATGTTTTTTAAATATTTCGTCTCAATCACACACAAGTGTCAATTTTTCAAGTACTTACGAGTATATAAACTTATCAGAGCGTATTTTTCTATCACATAGTAGTTCATATTATTAGAAATAACTTCGTTTCTTTCTCTCCAGCCATTTGCGACACGCTTAAAGGGAATAAATAGTTGTGAGCTTTCGACCTCATTTCAGGTGAACAATTCAATTGCCGGTAATTTTCAATTATTCAAGTCTTTGTCGCGCTGTAACGGGGGTGGCTGCAGCGTAAAAGCGCCTTTACGGTGTCTTGCCAAGTAATCTTTCAGTGAATGTAATTATTACGTGATCTAAAGGTGGTTTTACGACCCAGTTAAAACAGACAAGCTTTAGTCACGCTCGTCGATAATTCGATCTTTCCACTTTGTAACAAAACACTTGCTTCGTCTATTTCGCCAACATGGAAAAATACTTTATCACTTGATACAATATTATTGATTAATAAGAGCAGCTTGCGCTTAAAATAAATCTGTAATTGGATACGAAATTGCGGTATTCCAACAAGTGAATAAACAAAACTCAGTGTCTTTCATGTTAAAACAAGGCAGGATGTACGAGGGTTATCCGTAAAATAAGTTTCCCACAGTCTTAAAAAGCGCTGTTATGATGGATCCCATAATTCTGTCGTGTACCTTGGTTCCCCCATTCGAAATCCCTTCCCTAGTGAGCTGTCTTCGGAGCTCAGTCTTGGCTTGGCAGCCGTACGTAATGGATCTCTCCCTCGCTTCGCCCGCCAGGAGTGAGCTGCTCTCGGTGATCCGAGGGGGATCCAAGATATACTACAGAATCGCGTGATCTACCATAACAGCGCTATTCAGGACTGTAGCGCCATAGGAAACTTACTTTAAGGATAATCCTCGTATTTATCTATATAATATTTGAATTCAATTTGAAATTGAATGCGTAAAATTTTTTGAGAGCATATTAATACAACAAATTAAGTGTATTTATATCCCATTTGTTTCAAATATATTGCAGATAGTTAAGAACACCAATTTATCAAAATATTAATGAATTAAACGTACATCTGCTTTAAACGATCATATTTATTTGTCATGATCATGATATATGTCACAATGTTTCTGTAATTCAAAGAAATTTTCATTTTTTTTTTACAACACGTCTGAAACATTCATACTACGTCGTATTCTATTAAATAAATGTAGACAAGGCATTCCAAATGTTCTTCATAAACAGCTTTTACGAATTTACTTCCAGTACAATATTCCCCATCACGAAGCGTTATAAAATGGCAATAGTTTCCGAGAAATTATTTCTAACAAAGTACACTTTAACTACCAACTGCAGTTCTACTAACTATATTATACACTGCGCACCAGTTCCCCTCAACATGTGCAGTTTGGCGATTCCCATAATTTACTAATTATTTTATTAGACTTAGTAAATCGTTTTATCACTTTCGTTTACTAGACAAACAAATCATTTTTTCATCTTCATTTTCATAAATTTAAACATTATTTTCATTGTAATTATTTTATATCAAATATTTATCATTCGATTGTTTTTTTTTTCTTTTCACTAAAGTTTTCGTATTTTTTTATTATTAAACACATTATTTGTGTTCTCTTAGCTAAACATTCATATACTTTTTTCCAACTTTCGTTCAAAATGTACATTACATTCATTTTTAATATGAACATTATTTTATTCATATTTTAGGGCTTAATATAAAATTAATATAACATTTACTTATTAATCTGAGAATAATTAAGAGGAAATCCATGTCTTATACATAAAATTTGATGATGACCACAGAATATGTTACATTTATTAATTGTTACATATATTCATTTTGATTAATACGGTTAAAATATGGTTTTCACGGCCAGATTTGGTATTGTTTCTTTTTGGTTTAGCCGTGTGTGGCGAATTGTTTTGATCCAATATTTCGGCAGCCATTGCAGAGGTCTTCTTCGCGGTTGAAGATTTTGTAATGGCGTTCGAAATATTGAAACGATTCGCTACACACGGCTTAACCTAAAAACCACAATATTATTATGAAACTTTTAAAACTAATAAAGCAGTAATAGTAATCGTTCTGTAAGACACTTAAAACAATAAATGTAAATGCTATGCATTGGCTTGTCATTCATCTTTATAAATTACACAATAAATGCAACATTATAATATTAGTTTGCATTACAAAGTTATTGAACATGTTAGTTTGATAAGAGTACGAATATTTCGAAACTATTTTGCTGTCGTGCATTTTTTTCCATTGTGCTGCATCCAAATGCCGCTTGTAAATTTACATCGCCGTTAAAATGTTTAGGGTCCCCGGTACGGTGAGTGTTCCATTGTAAATTTAACGGTTTTTTAATAGTCCTTTCGTGCGCGCCGTGGTCACGTGGGCCGCTATTTACTTTCAAGGGATGCCCCGACGTTAACGTGGAACGTACCTGCATCGTACCAGTAACCTGCCCTAGCCCACGGGCTTACCGATCCCTGTATACCACTGCTCAGATATAAATAAGCGATCTTTAATTAGATTATTTCTTGCATTTTAATAATATTTCTTTCATACTAAATTAAAAAGTTTAATGTTGAATAATGATCTCTCTCTTTTTTTATATATCTACTATCTTCTGAAGCATGTGGTCGTCACACTGATACACAATTATTTTCAGGTGATATTATTTTCAACTCGTTTCGAGTCATCCCTACATACTGTACTCTGCCTAATACACAATAAACAGAGATCTGATGGTATCCAAAGCCAGAACCCCAATATGTTTTTTTTTTTTCCTTAGAAAAGTCTGATTTTAAGTTTGTTTGTAACGATATTCATGGGTAATGCTTATTGAACCCATTTACGTTATTGGACAATTTAATCTTTTTTATTTTCAATTGTGAGTAAATAACCATTTAATTCCTCATCTATAAGCTAAATAGACTACCAGGTTTGATACTAGTATAACTCAGCTTCGAATCCCAAAGTTTTATTGAATCATGTCTGTAGTGAGTGGTTCTTAAAATAAACAAGAATCTGAGTGTTTTAAATTTAAAAAAATACAATGGTTCTAAAGCTTCTGTTCAAAATTCCACTTAGCTGAGCATTTAATTGAAAAACTAATAACAATATTGTTCAAAATGTCAGAAATCATCAATTGTTGTGTATCAAATCATGTAGGAGTGATCCAAAGTACAAAAAAAAAATTTTGTTTAAAAAAAAATCATTACATTTGAACTATCGTTTTAAATACTCGTAACAACACTAATTTAGTTTTTTTTTTGTTCTAATATTACAAGTTTCATTTACCCCTACACTGATTTCAATGATAATGGATTTATTTTTCAATTAATATCATCAAGGAAGATAGGCATCAAGGAAGATAGGCACCTAATAAAAACCATCTCAGAGAGGCGAGCCCGATGGATTGGTCACATCATGCGCCACGATGGTCTTCTTCACGATATTGTGGAGGGGATGGTTGAGGGTAGAAACTGTAGAGGGTGCCCTAGACGGAAGTATTTGCAGCAAGTATTCGAGGACATGAATTGTAGCGCTTATGCTGAGCGGAAAAGGGTTGTGGAGGACCGAGAGGAATGGAGATCGAGATGCAAGATTCTGTTGCTGCAAACCAATCCACCGGATTGATACTACTAAGAAGAACATCCACCATTAACGCGATCCTCTACAAATCTCCACACTATTTATCTGTGACATTAAAATCTCATCTGCTAACTTCAAATGTATTGTACTTCATTACATTTAAGGTTTGTGGCATTATCATTGCGGCGTTGATGTCTAATCAATCTTGGTGTATGATAATTATTAGTGAATTAAACCCCACATCCGGTCGCCCCATGAGTAGACCGGAAAGGGTGAACCTTCTACCCCTTCCCAACAGCCTTTACTACATTACAGTTGATAGCGTTTAAATTCACATTAGCGATAATAGTACCACTGACAGGCTTATCTAGATTCTTGTTTCCCAATATTTTTTCAAATTTTGAAAACTGTTTATTACTTATGTCTCATTTAAGAGTTAAACTTCAGCGTCTTCAATAAATACTATCAAAATCTTTTTAAATAATACTTTTTCAGATATTTAAGGCCTCGAATGAGGACTAATAACTATTTTTTAGTGTACATTGAAACTCTTAAATCTTGCCTCGTGTTTGAATTACCGATTGCCACCCATAATACAAGACATTAAAAATGCATAAACCGATATGTTCAATGAGTCTGCTATTAAATTTAGAAAGCTTTCATTAAAACTAGACAATATATTTTGATAATGAGATGCAAGATGAGCAAACTTAAAGCAATTTCGTAAAATTTTAAAAAAGAAGTATAAAACAATTGTTAGCATAATTCATTTACACAACAAAACACAGTGATGAATTATCAATAGTGTACAATTTAGGATTCGGAAACAAAACATTAGCTTAAAAAAATTCCTTTAATTTGATACTACTGGATTCCCAATAATATTCGTTTAATTTTTATGTGGCATGTTGTTTCTCAAAGCATGAAAACCTTGTTATATTATCAATGCATCCTGCTACAACTGAGGGTACCATTCAATTTGGTAGGATTTTTTTTTTTTGATATTATTCATGTATACACATTTGTCCCATGATATTTACTTATGTATTTTGTATTATTCAATATTTTTATACAATTCCGATGACGGTTTTAGTAATTCAATGATAATAGTATATTTAATTAAATTTAATTAAAAGGCCAATAAATAAAAATGCTTACAAAGGGTATTATTATTTGAACCATAAATGACTTTAATATTAATTCCATATTATACTTTTTCTATTAGTCTACATATGATGAATGAATAAACTGTCGCGAATTTCGAATAGTAATGTATATGTTTCCAAGTTTTCGTCAATGCTGATCAACGTGAATGAAAAACTATTGCATTTCAAACAAAGTCCAATAAAACAGTTCGTAAGAAATATTATTTTATTGATATAACATCACAATATAAGAGGGATGATACATGTTTCTAACATGTTTCCACTGTTACTTTATTCACCCCTCAAAGGTTAACGCATTCATGAGCATTATATCTTAGTTATATTGCATGCGTTCGGCTCGATAGCCGCAACGTGGCTCGGGTAATCATTGATGACAAGCAAAGCTTGCATGTGCATCGGTCACAATCGGTCATGATTTATGACCAACAAGTGCGTCGTCCTCCGAATATAACCAATAAAAACATTGACCGTGACATGTGCTTAATCATCCTCATCATTTTATATACGCTCTTAAACTGTAACAAGCTACAAAGCCCTGACAACCGCTATAGTCTTTGACTCATTCCGTGTCAACTACGCCGAGTTTATTCATATATAGTTTCCAACGGCTTCCAACCAGGATGACGAGAGCCCTGGGGCATAAATAAATGCAGTTATAGCTTATGTTCTCCTGGGCCATTCAGAGAACATGTTTCACCCAAGTGCATCTTCTTGCCTTGACCGGCTGTTGGGTGGAAGACTGTCGATTCCGCTCACTAACTTTTTCATTATATATATACAAAGTCATACCTTCTTAACTCTAGATTTTAAAGCTGTTATCTTTTAATAAAAAAATTACCATATCCGAAGGAGCAAGTTTCTGTTTTTACAGTTCTTTAAGCTCAGATTGTCTATGCCTTGTTCCATAACAGCTGTCTACCCGTAAGCCCACATGAGAACATAGATAGTACCCAGGAGCCTCGAGAGAAAGAGCACGTGATCTTGCATAGACTGCGGCTGTCGTACCAAAGAATTGTTCGGGTGTTCAATAATCAGCGATTTTAAGCAGATCGGATGATCAGCCGAACACTCCCGAGGCTTGGGAAACTTTTGCCTTTTAGGGGTAGCTCAACTCCACCGAAGGCATGTACAGAGCTTAGATTTAATAAAATCATTTTTTTTTTCATAAAATAGTTTGGTCGTTATTCGAACTGAGAGCGTCTGAATGACAAGCTTGTGCTTTTACCACTGGCTTTTTAAATATATATTTTATCAATGCAATAATTTCATCTTTAATGAAACTAGGAGATGGAGAAATATGATAATGATATTTCCGACAGTATCAGAAGTGTTTAAGGCAGCTCTTTTTCATTTAATAAAATTCAAAAAAAGAAACATACATTTTTTGATTCGGTTTTTTTTATTTAGTTTGATTTTATATCTCAAAAGTTATCATTTAGTCAGTCAAAAAATTGACGCGCGGGATTTTTTTTCGGGATATGAAAAACGTTCATTCTTTTCTGTCGGTTGATTACAAACTGAAATGAATGTCGTGCGATGACATAGAGACGTATGAAAGAGTGACATTTTTCATTATTCTTTCAGCGAAGGCTCAATTTTCATAAATCAAAATCCAATTTGCTGTTTTCCATTCCCACGATAAAAAATGTCAAACGAACGGGCATTATTATACCTACGTTCGTTTTAAAATTACTAAATATACGTCTCTCACTCTCTGAAAATATTAATGTGGGATGTTTTCGCTATGGAAACGTGATTGTGTCAGTAGTATTCAAATTTTATTTTTGAAACCTCGTTTTTATTAACACCGTTTCTTAATATTTTAAAAAAGCTCAAACGTCAAAAATGTTTCAGAAAATAATTTATAAATACACATATTATATATTAAATGATTTGTACGAAAAAAATTTGATTCTTTATAATAAAAACTAAAGTAAAATTCTTAGACATCTATGGAGAAATGGAATAATATATAGTTGCGTTTTTATTACTTACTTGTATTTAATGTAGTTATCAACGATCCAAAATAATTTACATTCGAAAAGGGACATCTATAAAATTCCCGGCAACGAAAAATCATTGGGTGAATCTAAATGGTGTTTTAAATAGGCACAAAATATTTGTGGAGGCATAAAATGAAGTAGTTTACTCGGTGAGCGAATTTTGAAACACGTAAGTGCAGTGAGAGAAACAAGCCGTACCGTTGTAAAAAAAAACAAGCTTTGGGACTTTTTTCTACATTTTTAAATTAGTTTTATTTTAAAATTGATATATGCTTCAAAAACGAAATAACTAATTGTAATATTTTGAAAAGTTGTATAAAAATAAATGGAAAAACTAATAATAAAAAAATGTGAAAACTGATTACCGCGAAAATAAGGAATGAATCATATATAACTACATTAAATTCTTCGGTTCTTGTATCCTTTAACTATCAGATGATGCATAAAAAACTATTCTAAGAAAGTAGCAAAACGATATATCACGTCAACCAATGTCAACGGTCAGGGAATCTTATGACGGTATATTCGAAAGGGTTAATTTATTATATTGTAGATGTTCTCAAAATTGTCACGTTTTTGTGAGTTTCAATGAATTTCAATAAAAAAAAACAAGTTGATCCATTTAATATTCTTTTAAAATATATATTTATTGGTAGTTCATTATGTAAAAATTAACAAATAACATCACAATAAATTGAATCACTCTGGGATTTGACATAGGAAACATTAAAAAATCAGTATTTTGTTTGATATCTTCTCTGTATGGATGAAGTCTCGAGAAGTTGTATTTCATATCCGTTGACAACTTAATATCAGACTCGTTCGTTTTGTGTACGAGTCTTTAATCGACTGCGTGGGAGTTTAATTCTTACTTTCCTTGTACGAGTTTGACAGACGATCGCCATCAATTCAAAGTCCCAACATTGATAATTTACGACATGCACGGTCTATAATTTAATCGAAAATTATACGTATCATTACCCTCGTTAAAAATGACATAAGAATCATAAGTATTTTAATCCAAACGAGCCTGTCTATTCAAATGACTGCGTTGTTTATAATATACTCGTTGATATAATCGTAAACGAATAAGTTAATTTGATTTCTAATTTATTCTGTGCTTTTAATATCGTTTAATTATTTCATTTTAATGCGCTGTTTAATAGCTTCATTTATTTATTTAAATAAACTGCGTAATATCTAGTTATTCATACATAATTATGCGTACAAAAATTACGTTTATAAATTGATCGTGCTTATTAAATTACTCTTAATTGCGTATTAGCATTACACAATAATGTTTTTGCTCGTAATAGATTTTCGTATTACATTATACAATTTGATTATTTTAACGCTTGCATTTAAAGTAGGCTGTTTAAATATAACGTTTGAATAACATATTTGACACTTCTAACCGTAATTTTTAATCGATTTTTACAAATAATGGAGTAAAAAACAGATTGCAAAGTGTATTTCTTCCATACATAATGCTTTTTAAAAATAGAAAAATCAATATTTACGTTTGATTATCCTCAAATTTCCCTAAATATTTTATGTTATATTTTCTTTACTTATTGTTATTATACTTCTTGCATATCTGCTCTTTACGGAGCATATGATGCTACACACATCCTATGGGCTGTTATTATCTTTACCTTGCAGTAAGTAATCTCTGGACACCGAGCACGAATTCTTGTAAGTTCCAGTAACAGCGCCAGGGGAATTTGGAAAAAAGCAACTATAATACGAGTATGATAGTTATATTTGAACGTTAAGCAGAATTTCTTAGGATATTTAATGATTATCTGGATACTTTCATGACTTGGACCATTTGATCTTAAGGGGCGGCTTGAATAACGAATAATAACATGCGGAGTAATCCAATGAAAACAAGTTATATACATTGTATACTCGTGCGTTATTATTATGACACCAAAAGTTTATAAAATACATCAATCGATCAAATTCATATTTATTGAATATACGCTATTTAGAACTGTATACAAAGTATTTTAGGTGTTTTTTATTTCATTGAATGTGCATTGTTAATTGAAGTTGAAGTATATTAACAAACAGCATTATATGCGAAATGTACGATCAACGATCAATTCAGGATTCGTTTGCAGATTTCCCTTCTGAAATATTCGCCGGAAATCCGAAACACTAACATCGACCCTCCTCTCGCCAGATATTCCACCGGCTCAGGTATTCTTATTAATTATCTCAGCCTCCCTAAGACACAATCGTGCAAAGTGCCCCCGTCCGTCAACCGCGAGAAGAGCCGTCACAGGGAGACAGAGGTGAACTGGGATATTTCAGACCTCTTAAATGACATAATGCCATCACATCACTGTCATGATCGCGCTATTTCGGTCTCAACTTGAACACTTTATGTCTCAAATATATATTTTACTGGTTATTAAAATAAAAATGGGCTTCATCTTTTCAGATGAAGCCCATTTTGATCTTGGCGGGTATGTAAACAAGCAAAATTGTCGCATTTGGGGCACAGAAAACCCGCACGCATACATTGAAAAGACGTTGCACCCAAAACGAGTCACTGTTTAGTGCGGATTTTGGTCCAGAGGCATAATTGGGCCATTTTTCTTCGAAAATAAGCAAGAAGTGGCCGTTACAGTCAATGGCGATCGTTATCGGGCCATGTTGAACGAATTTTTGTTCAAAAAAATTGAAGAGGAGGATATTGGCAACATTTGGTTTCAACAGGACGGCGCTACGTGCCACACAGCCGAAGCTAAATCTTTTCATCTTTGCATGTTTTCAAAAAAAAAAAAGTTATTTGGCGGACCCTTTACATCACATTGACAATTTAAATATTCGTTTGTTATGTTAATAATTATATATTGTTAAATTATTTATTTCACATACAATTTTTTTTACGTGTCTCAAACTATTTATAGAATATAACAATAGTAGAGAATGTGTCAAGTCAACAAAAAATGTTTTATGTTTTTATTTATGTAAATTACCCTTGTATTCCTTTACTGCTTATTGAATCACGATGAAATTTTATAAATACGTTAATTGCGCATCCGGGAAGGTTTTTGTGTCATTAAAACTGTTCGATTTGTATCATTAAAACTAACTCGATCTAACCCTATTTGAAGATGAATAAAAATCCCTAGTAACGACAAGTACAATCTGCTCGTGTAAATTAAGCAGACAAAATGAAAAATATATATTATTATTTTAGAAAAATAATTTAATGGTAATTATTGTAAAAATAAGTATATATATTCATATAATTTAAATTCATCTGTAAAAAAATTAATGTCTAAATAATAAAAATCGTAGCTTTATTTAACTATAAATATACTTTAAACTATAAATAAGACAGGAAGTCCAGCTTATAGACTTTAAGTTTACTAATTGTAAATGCTTGCATACTTGGATTATTTTATTCATATCAGGATTATTTCTTTTGCGCCATGCTTTAATAAATAAGTTACAATAAATATGTTATATTCATAATCATAACTCAATCATAAATATTCAAAAACATTACTCAATCAAAACTTATATTCGTATCATTTGCACAACGAGACTTATTTTAACAATTCATTGTTTTCATACTATTATAACATACATTACTAGCATTGCATACGATTTAAAAAGCGTTTATCCTGGCCACACTCTAAACGTACCAACGACCTTCATAGGTAAGTTTCACGTTCATAGGTCAGTTCCAGGTCAAGATACCCTAGGGTTAATTCAAAATAGCTATTTTGCTTACCCAAATCCGGATGTAGTAGCAATCATTTTCATTCCTCGAGTCCTTAAAGCGCATTCCCGTCATGTCCGCCTCGCTGCCGTGTAATCCGCAGAGTGATGTCGGCTAACACAATTAGCCCGCTGTTTGGAGGCCAACTCCACCCTCTCTATCTCAGTGTTTGAAGGCTAACGATGCGGCAGAGCAGCCTTCATTGGCGTCTGTGGTGAGGTTCTTAGAGGAATGCATTTATATACAAGCGCAATGGAATGTATAGCAGTGTCTTCAAGACGATAGGGTCTCTTTAATTCAAGGAGCCTTGAAATACAAATTTTACTTAGACGATTGATGAATCTTAAATAATAAAATATTTTTAACCTTATTTATTATTATTATATTATATCAGTATTAGTAAAGCGCTTTTTAATGACCTAACGGTCATTCCAAAAGCGCTTCTTTGCCTCTCTGAATAAAAAGGTGGGTCATGAATCTGCTTCTAAAGGAGGCCTTCGCTTTAAGTTCTCTTATGCTTTCCAGCAGCCAGTTCCAGGCCATTGCTGCCGCGCTTTCTTTATTTAAATAAAGAAAAGTCATTATTGATTTTATAAGTAAAATAAATCTAAAGGCAATTTATAAATAACATTGATTAATCGATTTAAAAAAATCTACAGCCAATAAGTGAGAAACAGATAATTTCAATGTCGTAATAAATGCTTAGGAAGTTTTATACTGTCGTTAAGGTTTTAGTTATTTTTGTATTCTTAACAACCTGTGGTAATTTTACTTTGACCATTTTTATGTTTATTTATACGACTAAAATTAATTTTAAAATATAATTCGGGGCAAGATTTTTTATATTTTCTTATAATGCATTACATCGATGAATATACAGGCATATTATATAATGAATTCTATAATCATATAAAATAATATTTCAGTAATTATGAGCTGATTTAACCTTTCAGTGAAATATTCAAATAATATATACTTAATAATGGATATAATGCTTTCGTTTTGAATCTTTGCGTCCACTGTTTCTTTTCCCTGATTAATTTATGAAACAAATGTCACAAAATGTGGTGTTTGATATAGTATCGTATTTGTATCATTTATTGGTTAAATTCAATTGCCTTCCGTTTCCACTGTGCATTTTAACTTCCCGCGAAAGCTACGCCGTTGCCGGAAGATCCCGACTGGAGCTTTAAACTTGAGGTAACTGTAACAGCGACGCCTTCCTTAAGCAGCGTCCCGACGCCACATGCGCGCGGAATAGTAACGAGAGACGGTGCGTTGCGTTGCCTACAGGCGCGTTGCTACGAACCGTTTGATTCGCGGCCCTAAATCAATTAACTTAATAACCCCACACGCGTAAAGACTGACTACGTCTAATTAATGCTGAAATCCTACACACTACAATTTACCGTATCTCGCGAGGTTACAAATAACTCACATCTTATCCATACGTGCGTGTACGAGTACTTCTTTATAGCAAACAACATTTATTTCTATTACTTAAATATACATATACTATACATAAAATTCTTTCTTCAACGCGTCAATCCAAGCACAAAAATAACGGCAGAAGCGGGATGCGAACCGCGGACCTTGGAAACCAACCTTGAGACAATATCAAGAAGGTAAAATTATCCATCAGTAACACAGGTAAATGATTGGTTATAAAGTCCGAGTCGGAACTATAAGTAGTCATTTCTCATCCATTCAGTATATAGTTTGGTTCGAGACCCGAGTGGTACTTACTAAAATAAATAGACTGTCGGAAAGTAATAATATTAAGCTTGTGAATAAATGAAGACTGATTGAATAATAATAAAAATATACATACTTTGAATATATACTAGCGACATCTATCGGACGATGATAACAATGATATAAATACTAGTTTCAACGCGAGTCGGTCTAGGCATAGCAATGGCGCAGTTCGCCGAGCGGTATGAATACCTGGGCATAGTTGGTTTCCAAGGTCCGCGGTTCGCATCCCGCTTCTGCCGTTATTTTTGTGCTTGGATTGACGCGTTGAAGAAAGAATTTTATGTATAGTATATGTATATTTAAGTAATAATAATATTGTAATATAGTCAATGATCCATAAAAGTAGATTGGATTAATAAAATAATATTCTAATAAAAATTAAAAAAATTCATATAACATTTATTTCGTAAGTGTATTCAGACTTTTATTACTTAATATAACGTTAAATAAAAATATCGTGTTGAAGCTGTTTACTTATAATTCTTCTCTTCACAAAACTGCATAAGTATCAGTGTTATTTTATTTCAATTGAATTACATACAATTATCTTATGTGTATTAAATTAATTTAATAAATACAGTATTGTTTCAGTGTCAATAATGTTAAAAATGCGTCCTAAAAGAGATGAAACTCGTCGTCAATCATTTTAAAAAAATCATTAAATAATCTATTAAAAATTATAACTAACGTCCAATACTTGTGAATAGAAAGTAAATTGAATCGCCTGTCCATGCTATAATAATAAAAATCGCCAGCAGTGAATCAATCATTTTCTCAATTTGGAGAGCAGTGAATTATACCTTCACCATTTATGTTTCTTTAATATAATATTTACAAAAGAGAAATCGATATGTGCTGGATCCATATTTGTCACTTCAAATAAAATATAAATCGATTGTGAAGTGAATCACTGCCAGTGCACTAGAGTTCACATAATAAATTAATTTCTCAAATTTACAATTCATTTATGTCTCCATATTCTATCTTCGTGTGTTCCTAAAGTGTTTGATTAAGATTTTATTATTACTCTGATATTTATGATTTTTTCACTTGGTAACAATTAATGATTTGTTGAGTACGAGTGTAGTTTTTATCTTTGTTGAAACATGGATTTCATACATACGAGGGTTATCCGTAATATAAGATTCCCAGTGATTTTTCACAATGTAAAACATGTTTACGCATTCGCGTACATTTTTAGAAAGTTCAGCCTTTTAACTATTATTCTACGTAATCGCCACTGACTTCATTGCTTTTTTGCATGCGGTATACATGCTTTTGAATGTCCGAGTAAAAAAATCTTTCGCCAAGCCTCGCAGATACCTGAGAACCTCTTCTTCCAGCTCTTCTCTGTCGCCAAAATGCGTTCCACTCAGGTGTTTCTTCATGTCAGAGAAGAGATGGTAGTCACTTGGGGCTAAGTCCGGGATGTAGGGTGGGTGTTTGACAATACCCCATTAAAATTTTGCGATGAGCTCGTGGGTGGCGTCTTCGGTCAAAATTTTTGGCACCCACCTCGCGCAAATCTTGTCTCTCGTACATCCGTTCCGGCCGAAATATGATATTGAACTTACAATAATTGTTCAAACGTGTGCTAATTGGGAACATATCAAGGATCTGCATCTTTAACTTCGCTTACTCAAAATTACGTTATGTATATATTAAAAAATAATATTCTGTTATAGAGTCAAAGCTATTAAATTGATCTTACACTTGTTTCTAATTATACATTGAATCGCAAAAAAACCAGCCATGTATTTTCTTTTCAGATTAATATTATATTCAACCTTTCTTCAACAAACAAAGCGCCCATTATATTGTGACGTGAGTGTCCAGTTTCTAGTGATTGTCGTAGTCTGTTGCAACATCGCTTCCCTCCGTTCTTGGCCAAGCCGTTTTTAATTATTCAGGAATCCCACCCTCGCCTCTGTGGATAAATAATGCAGCCTGCAAGTCCGTCGTTTTATATGGGAAATTAATTTTCACCGGAAACTCCGCTTATCGATGCCCATATCTAGATTTGTTTTCGATCCAATTCTTTTTCAAGCATTATACGTCCGTTTGTATTTTAATTATAATGATTTTATGAGTTCAAAATAATCAATATTTTGTAGGAATTTTTCAGTGTTTTTCTTTTATTGTTATGAGGTATAACAAATCATATTTATCGTAGTGTTTTTGATACTATTTTTTATATACGAGTTTATTGCTTCACATTTGTTTATTTTGTAACGGGAATGTTAGTCAACTCAACGATATATGTATTTTCAAAAAACTAATTGTCATAACCAGTTTTAATTCTTATATATCCAATATATCTCACAACTTATAATAAAAAAAAAAACAAAAATATCATTAAAAAGAGTAAGAAATAATCATTTCACATTTGTGATGTATCAATTTTACGGTTAAATGGAATTTTATTTCAAAAACAACCGACCTACTTATGCTGCAATGCACTCAAAAATTTGTATCAGGGAACCACGAATAGTCGAAGATATAGTATCGGTATTACCAATATCGGCCATAACCACTACTTACTTTCCAGGAAAGATTCTTTTGAACGTCACAGACCTCCCTCTTGTACAATGTGACACAAAGGATGTTACTTCTTTCCATTCACTTAACCGGAAAACGTATCGTGCCGTACGGCCACTTTAAAACTACCAGCATACGAACGAAGAAGCCAGAAAAACTATGCATCTGGATCAGGCAGACAGAAACGAAGGTAGATATTATTCCAAGTCATTTACAACGAACTTTTTATTCAGTATCAAAATAGACGAGCAGTTTCATATGAAAGAGTTATAGACCATTTGAATTTCTTAATTTATCCTCTCAATGTTTTATATTTTTTCTTAATTTAATAAAACATTTATACTATATTTTTTAACAAAGCCAATTATGATAGTAGACTGTGAGGACCAAAAGTAGCCTCGTTAAATAGTTCTTATAAGTTATAACCACGATTTTATATTCATTAATATGAATATATTTTGGCATCCGTTATTAATAAACTCAAATCAATATAATATTAATGCAGTTTCATCAAGAATCAACATTTAATTAAAACAATTTTATCAAACATATATTTCCCATACATCGATGAAAGGTGAAATTAATATATGAATGGCCTTTGTTATAAATGCATTATAATTTTATATCGATTAAAATGAAAAAAATTAAAAATTAGATATGTTTACTCTCACTAAACATTAATATTTAAGTGATTGTACAAGTTTTGGACTACAGCAAGGATATCGTTAGCAATCGTTTATAAAAGAGCATTCAGCGATAATTTATGCATTTTATAATGACCTTAGAAACCACTTTCAACAACGTTTCAAAATATGTAATGCATTTGATCAATTGTGTCACTTCTCCACACTGCAATTGACATCAACTTACCTCGGTTTTCATACTAGTGTAGTTCAGAACCTTTTTCATGTTAAGCTATAACACGTTGCAATTAGTGAATCATTCTTTTCTTCTAAATATATCTAAAAATGTGTTCGGAATTCGATAATTTTGCATTAATTTTGGCTCGTTTTTCACTGGTTTTCCTTTGGTGAAAAAGGCTGTCTTTCCCAGGACTTTGTCAGTATCGGCGGTGCACAGTAGGGAAGGTTCTCAGCCACAACAGGCCGCAGTTAGTGAGTCATGATCGGAAATGTGTGCTGCGCCGGAAGAAAGACAAGAAAAATCGACCCAATAAAACCTCCCCAGCCGATTGTGTTTACCGAGAGGGGGCGGTGGGTAACTAAAGCGGGGAGGATCACGCTTAATAATACGGTTTATTTAATAATTCCATGCATTTTTATTTTATACACCAGTATAATTATTCTATCATGAGATCCTATCGTAAAATGTCATTACAATACAGTCACCATTTAAAGAATCCACAATTTTTAACGAAACTACGTACACTGGATAAACCATATAAAATACCAGTATTTTAAATACATACATGAGTATTTTTTGTAGATGAAAATGCTCCTTAAAACATTTGAGTTTTAAAAAATGTGAATCTTTTAATGTACCAGTTATTCTTAAAACATAGTAAATTTCTTTTTTTTACTTAATACACTATGAGAATATTTTTTTTTTTTTCAAAAATATTAAATAGTACAATTTAATGTATACGTAAAGGCTCATCATCATCATACCACGCTTGCTCCCCTAAATGCAGTATGATCGTCACTATGTACCATCACAAAGCTCTCTTAGCTGCCATTGTTCTCACTTTATCCCATGTTTGTTCTGCATTCCGGATCTCCGTCGAGTACATTCACAATGCATGCTAAAAAAAACATAAATGACAAAAAAAATAAATATAATATACGAGTAATTTACTTTTTTTAAGTTACAACATTAAATTTCAAACTTGCATATTTTTAACTATCACCTGTATCTTTAAGAAAAAGCCACTTAGTGGCTACATCGCCGTTAATAGGAACTATACTCCTAAACAATCCCATACAAAGTCTTATTTAGTAAAGGCTGCACAAGAGACTAAAAAATAGTACCCTTTAAACTACCCCGAAAGACCTGCCTCGGCTACGACAAAGGGGCCCCGTATCCGTATCGTTTACTGGTAACGACTGTTGCATTACCCACGTTTAAGCACGATGTCTCGCTGGTCTTCTACGGTCTACGCCGGCTGAGGTCTACGGCGTCTCGTAAAGGATTCGCGTTGGGTGCGGGATCAAGAGATATAATACAGAAATATGGGAAAAACTGATTATTTTCTCGCATAACTGCAGGATCTCGAATCTTAAATACTCGAATATTTTTAAAAATATATACTTTAATTTTAATAGAGCAAATCATTTTCGATATGATGGTGTCTCTAATTTCATGTGAGACTTTGAATTTTGCGTTATAAGCGTGATGTGTATGAGCAAACCCGTAAAACCCATAAAAATGTTTTTAAGTACATACTCGTATTTACTATATATTTGTTTTTTGCTTTTCAAAACAATATTTTTTATTAAAATGACTTTAATTTTCTAACATTCCTATTCTCCAAGGTTCTTTAAAATCATTTGCTTAATTTATCTATGTAACAAATTTGTGTCATTCACAGTTAATTTGATTACACTGTCTTTTTAAAATAAAACACAATCAAACCAATACTTTTTAAAGTGGATGTAATACCATGACTTTAAACATTATTTTGTTTGGTTGTTTACCACAATTTTGACGTTCGTTATTACCTTTTATCAACCTACAAAGTAAATAAAGTAATCTTAAGCCAATCGAGAATTATGCATATGGCGTTGTGATAGTATAGTATGGTTATTCTACAAATCGTTTGTAATATATATGGCTATAAAATATTGCTTATTTTTCGATATCTGCTTTCCAATAGATGACTGTACTAGAAAATAAAGGTTTCCCATGACTATTACCTCGTCTAGTACCAGCAGGCCCAGGCTACGTGACGAATGGAGGACATTTCCCTGCAATCTTGTGAAAACAAACGTGACTCCGTTTGCGCTATTACCATTGTGCTCTGCGGCGAGCGGGGGACGCTTTAACGGGATATATTTATTGGATCTCGAAGAAAGACTTTACCTTGTTTGTATTTATGGGACATTGGTAGACTCCAGCAAGAGAGATTTTTTTTTTCTATTTATTAAATCACTTGATGTAATTTTTGGTAGTCTTTTACGTTCATTATTAAATGTAGAGTCCTCTCTTTTAGTGTTTTGTATAAATAACTTTAATTTAACAAAAGCTTCTCACTCTCAACGTTTCATACAAATAATCTACATACTTCATGCAATTGCTTTTCATAAAAATGCATTAAAAGTATGTTTTTTTTTCTTTTAAGTCAATGATATTTATAAGTAAGCATTTTCAAACAAAATTCTTACTGATTCATCAAATCTAAAGACATCCTTTTTATTTAAAATTAACATGTACACATCTGAAAAGTTATATTTTCTTCTTCTTCCCATATCCGTTCTATATCGGAAACATTATCACCACAAATTGCCGCACTTAGTTCAGTCAGATGCCACTGTACATTCCTCGTTCTATGACTTATATTTTATAATTAGTTTTTAATTTATAACATAATTTTAATGATACCAATTTACTGTATAATCTGATCCAATGGTCACCAAAATTGTTGAAAAGTGAGACTGTATAAAAGTTTTATAAATACTTAAAATATTCCTAAATAAATTGAATCTCTAAAATACGCAACTAAAAAAACAACTATATCTGATTAATGATTTTTTATCAAATAATTTTTTCTGTGTTAATTCCGTTTTCAAAATATTTATCGTATACATTTGCTCCCGTTTAAAAATTTACGTTACGTGAACCCAGTAAACATTGCCTAGTCATGCTCTCAATAAACATTATAAAAGAAACACAAAATGAACATTAACTGTTACTAGAATGAGACATCACTTTTCGGTACCCTTCCATGAGCCATGTTTTTTCCCGATTAACCATCATACACATAGACACATGCGTACATTTACATATGTAAATACACACGTGCACACACTACCACTACACTCATGACACGTGCACAGGGTGTGCGTGCCGGGGCGTGCGTGTGTGCGTGTTTTGTTTCCGAGGCCTGATTGCCGCTAATTTGATTGGTTGAGACGTGATCCACCTAGGGACATGCCGACCTCACTATTGCTCCCTCTCGGGCCCCACTCGCGAGGCCGTGAAAGGGAATCTGGGAACAAAACAAATGTCTGAATGTGTACTAAGACTCGCATTCTTATACTCGGAGGGGCTAATTATTGTGATTGAACCGGCCATATCGAAAACCGGCTCCTAATGTTTTGTTACGAAATTAAATTATAATGTTACGATTGAGCTCAAACCTTAAAAATCGAACCTTACCTCACTTTATCACTATTGAAGATTCACCGAGTCGTTCTGAAAACGAAACAATTATCTTAAAAATCAAGTCAAATTAAATTCATGTTAAGCTTGTGATTGAATTAGCAATATGAATATTTATCTACTCTGTGGTCACCATTTTTTTCTTCTGATCTAGTTAATTTATCATCGTGATGCTAATTGTCTTGTATTCTCAGTACCACGCATCTACCATACGTTCTCCATTCTGTATTGTTTTGTTATTGTTTTAATTTATTTTTCTCATAATATCATTGTAGTCGATGACCTTTAAAATAAATACGCTTTCAATGAAACGATGAATAGGTTATTTACGTCGTGTAAAAAAAATACTCACATTCACCGTTTCTTTTCCTCTAAATAAATTTATTGTAATATTGTATGTTATGATTTGTTGTACATCAATTGTTCGATCAAAATAAAATGTTGCCTATACAGCAATAGTATGACCTCCATCCTTTTATAGGACTGCGAATCTTATCAATTTCACCAAAAGCCAATGCAGCCGTATCGCTTGATGAAAACCCTCCCTTTCCAGTCCTGTTTTTGGAGACGCAGATGGGGACCCGTTACTGGACGCACGCAAAAAGCTACTTGTTTGAGAGTGGCTAAAGGCCTTCCCTGATTCTAGATGCATCAGCTAGATGTCAAATAGACCTCAGTCTAAGGCTGCTAAATTAGTATACTACAGCAAGCCTCGAATTGCCTTTTTTGGTAACACGTTCTTTACCATGAAATACGTGGGAATGGATAAGTAAATGGTAAGGTTGGGAAATGGATTCTGCAGAATGGCAGACATCTGTTTGGAGTCTTGCAGACGGACGCGCAGAAACGCTCAAAAGCAGCGTAATTCCGTTTTTTTGCAGCCGAATCATTGTTTTTGACAACAGGTATCTGCGTAAAATACTGTGGGTGTAATTGTTTTATTTTATTAGGAATAGCGAGGTGAGTGAACACGCTAGACAGCTTTCGTAAAATGACAATGAAAATGATAGTAGTTGGCAATGTAATGTGTTAAAGTTTCTTAATAATAATATCTCAAAACGTTGTTTTACTTTAAAACAAAACCTTTTCCAATATAATGTCACCGTTAATATTGAAAAATAAGAGGAGAAGCAGCACACGGAGCGTATGAAGAGAACATTTTTCTATTTTCGGCCTGGGCGAGTAATCTTTTTATTTCCTTGGCCGGCCGGGCAATATGTGACAACGATAAAACTAAAGGGAATTATTGCGTGTAATCAATTTGGTTCCGGGGGCAAATATCAAGGCGGGGAATAACACAATAAGTCACGGGGTCTCTGCCAAGCAACAACGGTCCTTGTCGCTGTATCCTGTATCGTATCCGAGCTCTAGAGTGAACTGTGTAGAAGTGGTTGCTGGGTAGTGAAGGAGCACGGATCACGTACGGCCGAGGATCGCTTGCAGCTGCCTTGGAGAATATAATGTTCAACGGTGAACGGTGTGAATGGAATTACAAGTCATTCCATTTTTGTTCAATCTTTCAAATAATTCATCGAAATAAAAAAAGTATATTCTTTTTCCAATTGATTTTTTTTAAAAGTTACATTTCAAATTCTTCTTTCAATTAAATTATTTAAATATTTTATTCTTGCACGTAGAGTACGTAGAATGAAGCTGGATTTGATTGAGACATATCCTGTGAGATGCCTTAAAAGACAACAAATAAATTAACTATAGTTTCCTTGTCTTTTAACTCCCGGAATCACGCCGTCCTAGAAGCTATCAAAAACTAGGCATATATGTTATATTAACGACGTATCTCTGCCAATCATTGAAATGGTGGTTGTTAGAATCTTATGGCGGCAATTTGGGACAACCCTATGCTCTAACAAGGAAGCAGATTTTTATGTAAACGGCACACGTACACAAAATGCAGATATAAGCTGCTTAAAGATGATGCAGATATCTTAATTGTAGATTTTATGAAAATTGCCATTTCGAGGACGAATAAGCGCTTAATATTGAGTGTAGATCCGCCAACGTCACTAGTATATATATAGCACATAATAAGCACACATATTTTCAAAGGATATTCACTATTAATTAGTGGTATTGAAGAAATATATTTATAATTTAATCCAACTACTAGTATTATCTCATACTACGTTGTACAAAATCATAGTTTCAACATAGTTTCTCTGATATCTTTAGAAATGCACGTGTTTCATTTAAGTTTCAATGATAAACTTAAATACCTCAATCTTAAACTACAAGCACCTAATAAGAACCATCTCAGAGAGGCGAACCCGATGGATCGGTCACATTATGCGCCACGATGGTCTTCTTCACCACATTGTGGAAAGAATGGTTGAGGGTGGAAACTGCAGACGGTGCGCTATACGGGAGTATTTGCAGCAAATGTTCGAGGACACGAGTTGTAGCTCTTATGCTGAGCTAAAGAAGGCTGCAGAGGAAGATTTTGTTGCTGCAAACCAGTCCACCGGATTGATACTACGAAGAAGAATAAACTTATTTGAAAGAAAATTCACCTTTAATAAACTATACGATATAATTATTTATATAACTTTTATTTATTGAATGCCCCTCGTGAAGTATAGTCCGCTCCCGCCGCCGGCACGTACGCTGCTAGGGCAGGGCCGCAGCTCCTGTAGGTTGATAGCACCTGTAATGTATACCCAGACTATACAATAGCTCTTCATGCACGTACGACAATCAAATAACATTTTAAACTATACATATAATTAGGGAGCTCTTTGCATAATTGATTGGCCATACAGACGCACTTTAAAGGGGTAAATAACAGACCTCGTTTTAACAAAGTAATCCACTTTAATGACGGTAATTAAAAGTATTTTATGTAATTACAAAGTGAAAAAATAATTTCGTTATATCAAGATCAAATTTACCTACATTAATTGATTTTTTGAAATATTATTTAATTGTATAATATATATTTTTTCAACAAGTTTATGGCGAAGATCAGAAGTTAAATTATATTTTAATAAATATTTATTTATTTACCTTAATTTTACATAGATCACGTTAGATATAGCCTCTGCTTAGGAGACTGCAGTTTCGACTAACTCGTAGCTTTTCTCAATACATCACTGTCAAGAAACAACTGAGCTGCATAATACTTCATAAGTGGTCTAATTTTATGTAGCAGAGGTGGTAGAGGGTGTATCTATCAGGTAATAATAAGAGAGGAAGACTGATAGATTGAGGTGAGATTGACAGTGAGGAAGACAGCGAGTTAGTCAAAACTGTAGGCTCCTAAAAAGAGGTTATATCTAACGTGATCCATGTTAAAACAAAGTAAATAAATAAATGTTTATTATTTATGATGGATCTCAAAGTTAATGCTGAAAACATTGAAAAAAATTACATTTAATTTTTTTAACACAGCCACAAATATAATTATTTTTTAAATCTCAAAACTATATATAATTAACAACTTTAAAACACTGACAGAGCACGAAGTGATTTTTTAAATATTTTGTGTTATTAGTCAAATTATTATTATTTTTACCCACCGAGAATCAGATTTTTTTTTAATTGTTATATCATACATAATGTTCAATAAAAAATAGCTATCATCTTGATAAAAACCATTGCAATTGTGATCGAAATATCAGACAAAAGTTGAATAATCAGCCACACACGGATGAATTTAAAAACCGAAAATCTCGAACATACCAGTATAAAACTATGATTTTTTTAATTAAATGAAGTATTAGGTGTACCGAATTTAATCAATATAAATATAATTGGTAATATATTTATATTTATATATATATATATATATATATATATATATATATATATATATATATATATATATAATTATATCAATTTATATATTATAAAATTATATTTATATATATAATGCACCAAATATATTATTATCAAGTCCTAGTAAACTCCCGGTGTATGTAGTCAGAGAAACAACACAGAACACGTTGTAAAAGTTCGACTGCCGAAGCACAACTGACCACTCAAAACCACTCAAAATAACGACATTCTTTTCCGGTCCACCTATTATTTTGAACAGGGTTTATATTCGAGTAACCAATAAAGCATCATCGTTTAACGCTCTTTTAATGGCATCCTTCGTCATTTCTCTAAATACAAAATGGCATATTATTATCGAAAAGGTTACCATCATTATCAATTATTAAGTTTGTGTCGGACAATACATTTAATATCTCCGACACGTATGCCGCCGTATTACAATGCAATACAATAATTCCGTTGTCCGCCCCATTCCCTTACCCGCGGGCCATTGAAGGAACAATGCTTAGGTCTGCACATTTTTTGCGCACTCCGATGGTCCTGCAACGAAGAGAGAGAACCGATTATAATGGTCAAATACAAGACCGTGTTGTACAATGTATAGTTTATTTGTGAGTTTTTTTATTATTTTAAACTCAAACAAAATGCAAATATTAACTTAATTATTGATTGATGTGTTTTATTATATATATTTTTTATATAAACACATAAAGGAGAATACCGACAGATGGTGATAGTGATGCTGAAATCTCATCTGTGGAATTCTATGACGCTTACCACGGTGCACATGGCCAAGCGATGCATGTGGAGTGTTGATCCGCCAATGTCATAGACTACAGCCCGAGATTCACGCATCATCCTTATTATTACAGGAATTTACTATGAATGGGTGGTCTTCACGGGACGACTTTAGTCTACCACCAATTTTGATTAATATGCTATGACTGGCATTTTACAGGTGAGGGATCGAATTCACATCAACCGAGTGTATTAAGAGCTCAGAAATCTGACAAAAACCCTTTTTTTTAATCTCCGTCGGGGATCGAACCCACAACCCTTGCAAAGCAAACGCTTTGACCATTGGGCTTTACCCGCTGGCAATATAATAAGACTCAATAGTTAATTATAAAATATATTTTTTAGTTGAATTTAGTAATAATAGTAATATATTTACCATTCAACTTGTCACTTAATCGTTTTAAGTTGAATGCGATGGATTATTTATTCAGTAATGTACGAGTATAGTTATCGAATTATTAACATTACAGACAATACTTTGAAATAAACAAACATTACAAACATGACAAAGTAGAATATGGCTGTAATTTGATATTAAAAATCCGGGTAAAACTCATGACGGCTGTAGACGTTGTCCGTGGAAGAGTTTAAGATTTTTTTCCTTTTCATATCGGTCATACAGAAGAATTCTCGGAATTTCCTGGATAGACCACGTCACGAACAATGAGGTTCTCAGGATAATCAAGAATGATAGGCACCTAGTAAGAATCATCTCAGAGAGGCGAGCCCGATGGATTGGTCACATCATGCGCCACGATGGTCTTCTTCACGACATTGTGGAGGGGATGGTTGAGGGTAGAAAATGCTGAGGGCGCCCTAGACGGGAGTATTTGCAGCAAGTGTTCGGGGACATGAGTTGTAGCTCTTATGCTGAGCTGAAGAGGGTTGAGCAGGACCGAGAGGAGTGGAGATCGAGATGCAAGATTCTGTTGCTGCAAACCAATCCACCGGATTGATACTACGAATAAGATCGGGAACATATAGTCACTCTGAATTGATGCCCCTCATTTGTGTCAGTGCCATTGTCGATACCTTGTACTAAGTGATCTCTACACACGAAAATCCAACTGGGAACATATATATGGCCTGTATCACTTGTTCTTAAAATACGGCTGAACTCAAAGTTAAGATATGAGTAAACTGTAACATAGTAATGTTTATAAGTATATTTGTCTGTTATGTTACGGAAAAATTATGAAATAAAAGCATTTTCTAATGATAAGTCGAACATTGCAACTCGAAACATTCAGTAAAGGACCTGAAAATCCGCAGACAACTTAACTAACAACGATCAAAACAATTTTTGGTTACAGACAGATTTTGTAAAGCATATCTAAAGAGAAGGCTTACCGCAGATATTGGAAATAAGCAAAAAACGAAGAACACGGGATTTTATGAGGATTCGACAAAAAAATAATTGATTTAGTTATTTTTAGCACTTTTTCTTTTTTTGGAAAGGACTCGGAATCCTAGGCTCCCCCTTTACTTGTACCACAGAACACGTTCGCGCTTTGTTCTCTACAGACACGGCACGTGTGAGACTGTATGCAACTGCATTCATGTGTGTGGGTGTTTCATATAAGTGATTTTCAAAATATAAATTGATCATTGTCTTGCATTAAAAGTTGCTCAAAAAATTACTTTATTTCTCTTACACAGAAAAAAATATATACGTAACATTTTACAAACAAAAACATCAGGCAAATGTGGACGTTTTATTTTTAAATTATGAGTATTTTATTTGTAAAATAATTTTAATTGTAATCAAACTTGCCAAAAAAATATTTTGAAGACTTCTTCTTTTGGCGTGCATATCTTCATAAATTTCTTCTGAAAGATATCATTTACACTGATGTAAAAATCACGTTGAAAACAGTCGTTTATAAATAATGTTATATAATATTTATACAATAATATGTCGGCTCAAACACAATTACAATTACAAACCTTCTTATCAGTATATATATTTAAAAAAAAAATCTTTTTCCCAACACTTTGATAACAGGTAGATTGCCAAATGTCGATTTGTTAATTTAGAAGTGATGGGCGTACTATTCAAATACTAGTATTTGTAGTACGCCCATTAAAAATTGTAGGTTTTTAAGTTTTTTTATGTAAACACATAGAGGAGAATACCGACAGATGGTGATAGTAATTCCAAATCTCATCTATGGAATTCTATGACGCTTACCATGGTGCATATGGAGTGTTCATCCGTCAACGTCATAGACTACAGCCAGAGATTCACGCATCATCCTTATTATTATACAGGAATTTACTATGAATGGGTAGTCTTCACGGGACGACTTTCGTCTACCACCAATTTCAATTAATAGGCTATGACTGAAATTTTACGGGCCAGGGATCAAATTCACACCAACCGGAGTATTTTAGAGCTCAAAACTTGATTTAAGATCCTTTTATTTTAAATCTCTGTCGGGGATCGCATAACGCTTTGCCCATTGAGCTATACCCACCGACATTGATGAAGATGAAAGCTGGGATAATAAATTAAATTACTGATGAATCAGGATATCACTTACATAGTTTTTTTTTTTGTACTTTCGTTTTTGAAAATAGTATTTTATGAGACTTCATGGCATTTTTTTGTAAGTTACCTCTGGAAAGCTTGTTACTTACTTGATGAATATTTCAAAAATATATTTTTTCATACCATTCGAAAACGCTTTTCTACAATTATTATTGCGGTAGTAAACAGTTTGAAAGGCTTTGAAACGCAATATACAATAAAATGTACACATAGAGACGGAAGTGGACCAAAACCGCAAAAGAAAAGAATGAAACCCACGTGAGTCCTGGCGGCGCCCTACACCCCGCCTTTATCCGCCTCCACAGCTCTGCAAGCCTCGGGGTCTCGATCGTCTAATTGTCGCGGATTAGTTACAAGGGTTGCGACTCTTGGGGTGAGATCGCCGCACGCGCCAGACAGAGACGCAGGATCTAAAATGCAGCGTAATTATTGCTTTGTCCCGTTCGTGCAGTGATATTACATTTGAAGAAAATAATTAATTAATTCAATATTTTTTTGAACGGGATATTTTATTTTTAGTTTGATTTATCAGTATTTGATTTTTGATATTAATTTTCAATGTTTACATGACGCCTGTAAATTTTTTTGTCATTTATTTGTTTTTAAATATGGCTTATGAGATTCGGCAATTTATATATAAGAATGCCAACACGAGCGATACCAATTGCAATTCTGTTTAATTCAGAATAGTTATGAGTTTTATAAACATACTTATCTAAATGCTCTCGTTTCTAACGCAATATTTCAAAGACTGTGACTGAGAAAAACTGTGCTCAAAATGAGATAGAGATATATAAGATGAATATGTTTTTGTAATCTTAACTTCTTTTTCTTTTCAATATTAGATCAATATTGTGATGTGTGTTGCTGTAGTGAGTTTTTTTAAAAATCATTTTTTATTACAGATTTACTCGTAAGTTGTTTATCTGTGAAATAATAATATTATGTACCCTATAGTACAATAAATAATTGAAAATATGAAATAGTACTTGGCGCAAAATCACGCAAGCAAACTCAGTAACGAAAACATTAAAAAATATTATTTGCCCGTTATGAAACCTTTAATTTGTTTCAGACTCCGGTGGTTATTAACTTTTAATACACTCGCAGCGTCGCTTCTAATATACGACTGTAATATCGCCGTGCCAATAAAGCCGAGTAAAATTACCAGATTTCTGCATTTCGATTCGGTCGATTTCGGTTTGCCGATCGGTTCTAGGGGCTCTAGGGGTAAAGGGGGTCGCCCATACTCCCCTAGGGACCGGATAATCCATCTATGGGGGTAATCCGGCCGCCAAAGGGGGCACCCGACCGCACATGTGGGCAAATATGGGTGCACTAACTAACGCACGGGGCCAAATAAGTATTCTAAACTCTTGCTTGGTACACAGGATTTGTATATTCTGGGTACATTTACAAAAACAAAATAAAGTATGTTGATTTTTGAAATGCTCGGTATACTTGGGTTGATAAAAGGCCATAAATGTTGATTCACATTTTGAGTATAAGCATTTCTAACAGAATATTTCATTGATGGAATATGCACACATATTTCATTGACTATTTTAATAAAATAGGACAACACTGTACAACAGTGTTGTCCTGAAAATGGTAGAGGGTGCTACCGAAACTAGTATACTATAAACTGTAAACCACGTGGTTTTAAACAAATTTTAATTGTTTTTTTGTTAATCATGCTTAACCACAAAGTTATTGCTTCAATGTTTTCAGCATAGATCCATTATAAATTATAAATATTTATTTATTTATCTTGTTTTTACATGGATCACGTAAGATAAGTTCTCTATTAGAAAACTGCAGTTTCGACTAACTCGTAGCCTTTCTCAATCCATCACTTATTAAGAGATGACAATATTTAAATAGAACGACTTACATATTGTTGATCTGTACGTGAAATACAGCAAATGCCTATTAAATTGGATAATCTTCTTCTTCTCAATTAAACTGAAAATGAAAACGATGACAGAAGTGGAACTCATGGTGTATATATAGGCAAATTATATAAACTGCACCTCTTTCCAGAGTCTATGTGAACTTAAGATTTACCAGTAGAGTCACACGACTATTTACAATTTTATGACGTGAATTAATTTATTATTCATTTAATTTTTAAAATATAATGTACATCTATTTTGTATTATACTGTTGTCTCATCCGTTTGAGCGTGACGCATTTAACCGAATTATGTAGCTAAAATATGTTACGTTCAATGGGTTTCCACCCCTTACAACAGGGGTAAGATTAAAACTAACCAGCGGATTTGGTATTGTTTCATACGGGGGTCGGCCGAATGAGCCAATTTTTCCGCTTATTAATAATTTATTAAAGCAATTTTAAGGACTCAGGACTCTTTTTGATTTACGAGCAGGGGCGGATCAGGACATGCGCGAGCATCCCTTCACGGAACTAATTTCGCTATTTTTACGCATCGCTCGTTATTGTTTTATATTATTACGTACACGTGGTGAGCTTTGTGCACTGAGTCATCAGCTTTTTATTATATTTTTACACGGACATTGATAAAGGTTTACTGATGCATTTTTTCGGCTACACCATATTTGTCATAGATAGTCAAGCAAACGCATTATCGTGACCTACAATATAGATACAAAGTAACAAATATTTCATCAATAATTAAATATACACATACAATTATACATCAAATTTGTATACGCATCAATTCATTCAGAAAAATATCGGCAGACGTTGGATTCGAACCACGAGCCTTGGAGCTAACCTTTGCTCTGTTCTTTTACACCGCCCAGTCCTCTCGACTATTTCTCCACCTGAACGCGAAAGATGATGTATTTATACCATTGTTACCATCGTATAACTAAAGGTCTCTATAGTATATATTCAGAGTATGTATATTATTATTTTTTATTATTCAATCAGTCAACATTTATTTAAAAGCTTTTTATATATTGTTACTTCGCTGCTCATGGTTCGAATCCCGCGTCTGCCGATATTTTTCCGAATGAATTGATGCGTATAAAATTTTGATCTATAACTGTATGTGTATATTTAATTTCTAATAATATTGAAATATAGTCAATTGACTATATTTCAATGTTATAAGTTATCGATCATTATCTATAAAAGATGATTATATTTCATCATATTTGAGAACACACTGTCTACATACTCGTAGCTAGTGAAAACTCAGTTCAGCAATTTTCTATGTATTGGTTAAAGTCTTCTGAAATATTTACCATATATATTATTTTTTATAAGTCACTAAAATGTAAGCTTAATGCATAATAATGGCTATCTTTTTTTACATATATTGTGATAGTAATTGAAATTGCTTTAACATTTTTATTATTCTTGTCCACAGTTGATGGAAAGGTGCATAAGATCGTGCAATGGATGAAAAACAACGAGAGCTTCTCAACACTGTTGGACATCTTTGACGTTACTCCCGGTGAACCGATTCAGGTTAGAAATATTGTTGATGAATATATTACTTGAATCATAACAATACCTGCCACGAAAAATAGCTGCGATTGAAAATAATTAATCATTAATGTTGCTGATCATTTGAAATCTCGAAAAGGTAACTTAATTGTACTTTGGATTGAAAAATTGTCTGATTATGGTGGTTTTCTTTATGTAAACACATGACGGAAAAAACCGACAGATGGTGATAAAGATTCTGAAGCCTCATCTGTGGATTCTATGACGCTTACCATATTACATATAGTTAAGCGCTGCATGTGGAGCGTTGATCCGTCAACGACATAGACTACAGCCCAACATTTACGCATCATCCTTATTATTACAGGAATTTACTTTGAATGGGTGGTCTTCGCGGGACGACTTTTGTCTACCACCAATTTTAATTATTAGACTATGACTGAAATTTTACGGGTGAGGCATCAAATTCACACCAACCGGGGATACTTGAGAGCTCAGAAATCAATAAACTATTTTTTTTTTGTTTCAATCTTCGTCGGGTATCAAAGCCGCAACCTTTGCGTCGTCAAGTAAACGCTTTGTCCATTGAGCTTAACCCGCCGGCCGGATGATATCTTCATCAATATATTAAATGGAAACATGCAAGTGCATGTTTTCATTTAATGAATGAGATGAAGTATCTCCAAGAAATATATATATTTTAAACCAATAATACAACAAAATGAAAATTGAGGTTGGGTCTTGAGGTCTTCGTAGAGATAAAAAAAAATTTTTTTTCACAATTTTCTGAAACTTTGACACTACTTTTCTTCCAAAATGCTATTATAAGAGAGTTCATAAAATGTTTGATCCATTATTTTTGTAACATGTTATCTACATTTTCTTTCACAGGCTATGGAAATCTCTCCAGCTCACGGCTCCATATACGTGGGTTCCGATCAACGTATACGTCAGCTTCAACTAGTCATGTGTGCTCGCCGCTACGACAGCTGCCTGCGATGCGTGCGAGACCCCTACTGCGGATGGGACAAGGACTCAAACACCTGCCGCGCCTACCAACCTGGGTAAGTCACCTCCACATAACCTCGAGCAAATGCAGCCGTATATTACTAATTGATAAAAAATACTTGCAAACTTACATAAGCAATATGTATAGGATGAATAGGTTAGGAAGCCAAGTTAACGGCAAGATACAAAGATCTACTTAGTTAAAACGTTTTGCATACGAGTATTTTATCGAAAATCGTAACTACAGTTGTGCATTTTTTAAATCTTTAAGATATTATGGTTCTGAAAAAGGGGATGCATCTATAAGAAAAGAAAATTATGAGACTATTGAAGAAGATAATCCGAAAATGAGATGTCAAATAATCTCATGTGAGATAAAGTATTTTAAAAATTCTTAGTCTTATTATTTCAAATATATTCGTATCATCTTTAGAGTAGTTCACTGGATGCTGTAAACAAGAGCTACCCTTTGTTCAAGATGTTATGAATGTACCTGGTTTTAATGTGTATGTTTTTTTGTAGACTTTTGCAAGATGTGGCCAACGACACTGCTGATATCTGCGACTCCTCGATCGTGAAAAAGAGCATCACTGTTACCTGGGGACAGAGCCTTCACCTGGGCAGTTTCGTTAAGATGCCTGAAGTTCTACAACCGCAAGCCGTCACCTGGTTCCACTACTCCAAGGAACGCGGACGCTACCAGATCATCTTCAGGTAAAAACGCAACCTCGATACATGAGTGCATAACATTTTTTTTAATACAGTTAACTGATTACTAAGAGGAGAAGACATGCTTATAATAACTCAGACCGGTTAATAAATTTGGTTTTATTGACACAACACACAATTTAGTGATTAAATATTAATCTATTATGTCACATCTGGCCCTGAAGCTGAGAGAATCCAGCTCAGGCAACAAATCGTATCAGAAGATTTCATTGCCCCAAAAGAAAGCCTTCCAACTGAATAGAATCTTTACTGAGTGACCTGGAAATCTCTGGACGGATTAAAAACCGGAGTTGGTAGAACAAAGGACAACCTCGAGCGGCGGGGAATGCTTCGGCAGGAAGAGTATTTGTTGTGTGACTGAGACCTGAAGACCGCCTCACACCTAGGATATTGCCTCGTGTGCCCAACAAGCTGCACATCCCAAGACCTAATGCTGGGCAACACATGAAAATAATTCGGCATCTTTTATACGAATAAAATGATTAATATTTATAGTAATATTTCAATCAAAATGTGATGTCGTTTTAATTTTGATGAATTGAAAGTGAACATTGTTGCTTGGTTCACTGTTTTAGGATTTGTTAGCACCTTTCAGCTGTGCTGCGTGGAACGACTATCACAAAACGATCTGCCTCATATTAATTATATGTTTTGTTTCAGACCTGACAAGTATATCGAAACCTCTGAACATGGCCTTCTGATCATCGCGGCTACTGAAGCTGATGCCGGAAGGTATGATTGCTGGTTGGGAGGTTCGCTGCTCTGCTCCTACAACATCACTGTCGACTCTCACAGGTAACTATCTCAATCACTTAACTCCAATCATGTGCTCCTGGTAAACGACAATCCATTCGAAAATATTTTATGCAAGTGCATCGTCAATGAGATCAGGAGACGCATTATGCGTTTCGTTTGGAAGTCTGCGACAATAATTTTGAAAGATCTTCGTGAACTGATTGGTGTAGGTCTTAACAATTGTTTGTTATCGAATTACGTCAAATACTTTGTCGTGATCAGTATCGCGCAGTTAACGAAACAAAAAATGTTTTTAATATTGTTTCTACTAAAAATGAAACAACCCTCAACATTGATAATTAAACATTATTTTCGTTTTTTTTTTTAACTTTCATATATTATAGCTAGCTTACTATGTTTTTTTTAGGAATGTGAGGAATTTTAGAGTTGAAATTAATTCGTCATCTGTTCATTGATTCTTATATCTAATCCGATCGTGTAGCTGAAAATCGTTAATAATCACTTTCAATTATATTTCAAGTACTAAACCAAAAAAGTAAAGTTAATTGGATCGTCAATACTATAATGCTTACTGTATACAGTGCAATTTTTGTTAGTTGTTTAGTAAAGAAAAAAATATTTAATTTCTTGTTTTCTTGCAGATGTTCACCCCCCGAAAAGAGCAACGAATATCAGAAGATATACTCTAACTGGTGCCACGAGTTTGAGAAATACAAGTCGGCCATGAAGACATGGCAGAACAAGCAAGACGTAAGTTTAAAAAAAAAATGCTCTAGTTGATAAACCACTTTTGGTTTCAAGTCCACTTTTGGGCTTCTTACAATTAACAACATGGAGATTCTAACCATAAATTTATTGGTAATTATTAATATGAATATGTTTTTATTTAAACAACGCAATACTTTAAAAGCAACAGCATTAATACTAAAGCATCTTTATAATTAAAATGCGTATGCTTTATTTGACCGTTACAATTTTAAAAATGAACTAAGTAAATTACTGTAAATTCATATTTAATTAATTGAATTTGAATCTAAAATTATAGGTGACAGCTGACATATTTGTTTATTTTAAAATATCTTACATTTTATGTAAGAAGTCTTAAAATATAATTGACTAATCACTAAGTTGTCACCGCGATCAATAGGTTAAAGTAAATAAATGATGTCAATATTGATTGATTCAACAACACATATGCTGAATCAAGCACCAGATTATGTTTGAAAAATACTTTGGAATCACATAAGAAAGTATGTGAAGTGAAAATATATCATACTAAAACTTTCATGTGACACAAGGTTTGGCATATTTTTACGAGATTTTTTGTGATTCAAATTCAATTAATTATTTCATTTCTAATTTGTTGTTTTTCTTTTCAGCAATGCTCGAGACAGAACGACTCTAATCAGAACACACACACCAACGAAATAGTGTGATAGCTGTTACAGCTCTTCTACCTACTCTTCGTGTCCGTTATCCCAGTCAGCTGCATCCCCATACCGTTCGTCCAGTGGACCGCGGAGATCATAGCCATGGCTATTGAGAGTCACTGAAAAAGTGCATGCAAAACTCAACAACATCCACAACAAAACAAGATAAAAAAAAATGTGCACAAAATATTATCTGCCACGCTAGTGAGAACGAAGTATAATTTTCCAGAACATTTTTTTTGTTTAGACCAAAAGGCGAAGATAAACAATTATTTGTGTGTGATATATTTCATAATTCAATACAAAATCTTCTGCCGAGTGAGTGAGAACGGATATTGATTTTATAATTATTTTTTTTTTCATTAAAAAAGATATTTTTAATTTTAAAAATACTTTATCAATTTGTGAATTTAAAGTCCAAAATGAATGGTATTTTTTTATTTTTTTTTCAATTTTTTAAGGACATCGAAGGGTGGTGTACGAGCATATCTGGATAAAAAATATAGACAATTGAATAGTTGTAAGTGAAAATAAATTTGTGATTTTATCCAATACAAAGTTGATGATTTATATAATACGTGACATTTATTTAGAAGTGAACTTTTTATCGTAATTATTACATATAGTTTACTATTTGGAGTATGATGACTATATTATCACTAAATAAAAATGTAGAAATATTTTTCGTGTAAAATTAAAAAAAAACATGTTTAATTTTTTTTTCGGCAAATAATTTGTGTTTAATCTCAATATACGAGTAATATATATCTTTTCATTCCACATTTACATTAATTTCAGTTTTTTTTTTTTTCAAATAAATGGAATAAAAAAATACCTTCAGACAAGTTTTATTATTTAAAAATTATATTTACGAGTATTATACTGAGATTGTACTTTTGCTATGTAAAAAATATGACTATTTTTTTTTTAAAGTATTATTATTAGGTACATTCACTAAATTACATATCTTTTATAGAATGTAAAAAAATGTATTTCTTTTTTTTTTTTAATATATAATTATTATTTTTTCTGATAAATTGACTTTTAATCCTTACGTATATCTTTTTAAAACTGTGATATACCATTTTTAAGAGTAAAAACGTCAACAAAAAAAATTTAGCTGCTGATGAAAAAAAAGTTTTTTTTTTTTATTTCATAAGACTGTTTACTTCCTCATATATATTAATAAGCCTAGATATTTTTCGTTATTTTTTAGAACAACCTTTTTTCAACTCATTTAAAAAATAAAAATAAATTCATTATTACCTCCCTATTTGGGGCTTATGGCCACCACCAAACCACCAAACAACCTCTGTCACATATCATTCGGTATGTCTCTAAACAGCGACATATTCAAAAAACCGCAATGTTTTATATAAATGATATTAAGAACAAACTTGTATAAATATTAACAACGGTTTGTGTTCTCTTATGGCATTCGTTTTATAGTTTAATCATATATCCATCACAACATTGTAAAATTAAAAATAGTATTAAAGTGACAGAGGATGCTGCAGTGGGGACGTACGAGTTATTACTAAGGTAGATACGCCACATGTATAAATTACAACATAAAATAAAATTTAGTAGATTATAAAAAAATAATGTAACATTACATCTCATTTACACTCAAATTGTACATAATGGTCATGAAAAATTATTATACTATGTAGTTCAAAGTATATTATGTAACCAATCAATGAACAAATTTTGCATTACACAATCATTGTAGGAGAAGCTCCTTGAGTACAAGCCACTCATTACCAGAGCAATTAGAACATAATTTTTCATCATCACATTTTCATAATAAATAAATAATTGTAAATATTTGACATATTCCACTATAAAGACCAGATTTCAAAATAATAACCCCTAGAGTATCCCACTACACATTTTTAATTTGAAGAATATTTGAAAAATGTATTGAGCAATAGATCTGAATGTAAAAGAGAATGATCTATGACAAACAATTCATTTTACTTCAAAGGAAAAGTTATTCTTATGATAAATATAATAAAAGATTTTTTAATTAATATTTTTCGACATTATGAAATTGATCAATCTTGGACTTGACCTAATGTGACGTTAGCTTAGGTTAGTCAACCAAAAGCATCTGAAAAGTCACATAATTGTTACTGAAAATCACGCGTCTATAAACCATATGAATCAATATCTATTTATTTACCTTGTTCTTACATGGATCACGTTAGATATGGCCACTGTTTAGAAGACTGCAGTTTCGACTCACTCGTAAATAAACCCCACATCTAACGTGATCAAAAAATGATAAAAACATGGTAAATAAATATTTATTATTTATAATTGATCTCAAAGTGAATGCTAAAAAATGAAACATTATCGTTTTAAAAAAAAGGAGGTTTTGCATTTTTTAAATTAAATATTATACAATGCTTCTTATTTGGCAGTACTATATGCAGTATGTAATATTGTTCGATACATAATTGAAGGCATCTTTGCAGGTTAATAAAAGTTGTAAAATATTTAACTATTCAGCACCACAGGTAAAAAATATAATAACACATTTTTATAATATTTGCTAATATCTGGTCTTGTAGTGTTAATAATAAAATCAATACATCTAAATTTATATAATACGCATTTATAATCATAGCTTACGCTTTGAGTAAAAGATATATTTGGCATTTCTTTCTTTCTCCGAGGCACATAATACTTGTAAAGTTAAAAAATTTACTTTTGTATTAACTAATTTAATGATAATTTATTTTATAAGTTTTCGAAATGAAAGTGATGTTTTTTTTTCAGACTGATATAATACGTTTTTTTTATAAAATTGATTAATTATTTTATTTTATTTGACACTGTACTTACATAATAAATTACATATTTATTAATGCGACGAATTAAAATGTGAAAAAAATTCATTATTATCTGTTTAACTTTTTAATTAGTAAGTCAGTTTCAAAAATCCGGTTTGCCAGTCGTATTTATATTTTATTTAAAAAATAGTTTCAACCATACAAAGGTACATTTAGTCCAAAATGTATCACACTATTTTTTTTTATTCTTTTGTAAATATTCTGATAATTAAATATAAGTAATATCAGCCATTTTAAAGATAAATTCGTTGCGCAATAATTATTAGATACATAAACCTTGTTAATTAATTAAGGAAAATACTATAATGTAAGGGAGCATTTGAAGAGTGTCGGAGAAGCGATGGTTGTACAGTTTCTTTTGTATGAAATGCTTACTAAGGGTAATACATTCATATTATTATTTCTATTTAGTGATATTTCTAATATTATAAAATAACACTATGTAAAACGTTAAAAAAAACATTGTTTTTAATGAAAAAGGCAAGAATTCGAAGTATGAATCGAAAGTGTAGGTGTATCTTGAAAGGAGTATTTTACAAATAATAATAATAATTAATGTTTTTTCGCTTATTAATTTTGTAAAAAAAAAAAATTAAATACAATGTATTTATAAGTATTTTTCAAAATATTAGTTTTTTATTTTAAATTTCGTTTGCAAATCTTAATAAACTTACAGTAATGTTTATAATTACTAAGCTATTGAAACTTTTATAAATTATTTTTGTTCTCGTGCTATGTGATTTATTGTATAGCTAAATATCAGTTGAAGTGAATCATCATCGATAACTAAGTATGTTGTATGATTTTGTAAAACATATTTTTTTTAGTTGAAATTGAACCAATAAAATGAATTATAATCTGAACTGATTGTATTATTTACGATTGTCAACCATTTTCAATGTTATTATTTTTTCCAAATCCTTTTCCTGAATCCGACGTGGAGCATAGAATATGCCATCCAAACCATTAGACTACTATAGATTTTTTTAAATATTTATTTGAATATTATTTTATTATTTTCTATATTCTTATCTACTTTTATAGATTATTAACTATATTACTACATTATAAGTAATTAAATATAAATATACTATACATAAAATTCTTTTTAAACGACTCGTTTAAAAAGAATTTTATGCATGGTATATGTATATTTAATCATTAGACTTCTCACTGAGAAATACAGAGAAAATAGTAGGGATCGTTTTTACATATAATTAATTTTAATTAATTAAAAATTGTGTTTATCTAAACATAAATTTTGGATTAAAAAAAATTATACTCGTAAATGTAAATTAAATCTTTTGAAATTGTTGGTAATTTTATTTTCAGTAAGTTATTGATAAATAGTGTTTTTTGGTCTTCATTAGATGTAGATTACTTTAAGGTTCAGAAAATTTAATTCATCATTCAGATTTTTTTTTCTAAATATAATATAATGATTACAACTAAAAATTATTAATATAATGAAAAAAACTTTTTAAAAGGGGGTTAGAAATTTAATATTTATTTTTGAATCATGTCGGATTATTCAAATATAGATTCCGCCGTATTACATTAAAATTTAATTTGTAAGTGGAAAGGGGAGCATTCGTTTGTGCTTGCAAAGATTCAAAGTTCGATTCGTCCAATTTTTCAAAAAATTTGCATTTCAACTAATTCGAACGCCCCTTTTTTGAAATTCAATATTCAGACATACCCCTAGCGGCAATCGTAGGGCAATTATTTTTTCGGGCCCGCTCCCATTATTCACAGATATCGTGGCCACCCGACCACCCGGCGAACAAAACTAGTGTTGCGAGTGCACTGGGTGGGGGGACCACGCGATGCGCTCTGAGCGGGACTGCGTTTACAAATCCAGTAGGGGGACAAGAGCATATATAACATAGAGATGGGCTTACTAAATCAAAACTCAAAAATGAGTATGTCATCCCCACGCAAATCTGCTTTTAAAACAGTGACGTACAAAAATATTTAAACATTTTTTTTTTAATTTATTGTTTAAAAAATCTAAAGTTAATTCAATTTTTCAAACGAACATAAAACATGACAAATAAATGTTCGTTTAAAAAAAATCAATCATTTTTATAAAAGAGGTCGCACTTTTAATGAATTTGCTACATTTAGGAATTGAGTATCAAAATATAAAAAAAAAAAGATGTCAAATTTCTCATGTACCAGACATCTAGTGCGCCCCCCGTCGTTACCGATGAGTCGTTAAACATATAATAATTGCATGGGGACGATAGGTCGCGATACCCAATTATATTCGTAATTAAACTCAAGTAGTAAAAAAGGTATTAACGAAAAAAAAATCAAGAGTCCGTAAGGTTGATTAAAATGTGAGAACAAAAAATGTTTTGAATGAAATGAGGATGATAAGGAATACGGATAGTACTGTAAAAGAAAGAAGAAATATTCACAGCCCAGGTGAGAGCTTAATGCTTGAAAATATTATTAATATCCCCTTTACTTAAGGAAAGACGACTTCACGTCACTGGGATCGTTATAAGAACGCGTGGTAGAGGAATGAAGTGCATATGAGCAACACAAAGACTTATTCAGAGCAGATTGACATATATATTTCCTTAAACTTGACAAACTTTTGGTCCGGGGCGGAGCGTATGCTTTCGGACCCCGGCCGGATCACAACACGCGGTCGAAACACACGTCGCGGTCGAAAGTCAACTGCCTACTGGCCACTAAGCGATTGTAACCGGTGACACCTAGCGCTGACATTTATCCAGTGGCGATCCACAGAACTATACCTGTCAAACAAGCAATATGGCGACACATGCGTATCTGACGAGCGAACTAAAATAATAGATGATAGATTGTAAGTATATCGAGGTTTTCGGCAACAGCTTGCAAGAGCTATATTAAGCTGATAAAATTACATTCAGGATATTTATAATCTAAGTTAATTATTTTTGGATTAATATTTATATTTCTATATTTACATCATGTCATTATTAATTAAAGTTTGCACGCTACAAATAAAACTTTTAAAAAGTCGATGATGAGCCGCCTTTTGTCCTTTAGTAAAACCTCCACACGTGGCACCCCAGAGTACCCAGATATTACAAGTGCAGGGATAAATCACACGTGCATATTTTACTAGCCATCTGCATTCGGACTTCTTTCTGAAGATAAAAACTAGAAACAGATAAACATAAAGTATTATTTTTTAGTAAAAAAGAGACAATATTTTGTGTACCACTTCTACTATAAATAAATACACAACTGTGTTCTCTGGCGAGTATAGCTATCAGTGGTTTAAACATTTTCTTGGCAAGCCGAAGGTCATGGGTTCGATTACCGACGGTAATTACTAAAGAAAGGATTTTTAATTGATTTCTGAGCTCTAAAATAATCTACGGACCCCAACTACCATGCATTTTCTGAATGAGCGGCGACCTTCGGCGAAGAAGTCAAAAAATCCAAATTTTAACGTCTGAACTACTAACTCTTACACCTACGTTTGGTGTTGTTCACCAAGGCCCGTTACTTGTTTAACGAGAAAGTACTCCGAAAAAAATGCCTTGGTAAGTGCTCTCAAGGAGCGCAGGTACAAGGCGACCGGCCCGAGGGCCTTAGGCCCCCAAAAAAAAAGTTCTAAAATACCGCCACTTGATGTGAATTTGATCCCTCACCCGTAAAATGTCAGTCATAGCCTATAAATCAAAATTGATGTTAGACTAAAATCGTTCCATGACGACCACCCGCTCATAGTAAATTCCTGTAGTAAATAGGATGATGCGTGAATGTCAAGCAGTAGTCTATGACGTTGGCGGATCAACACTCTACATGCAGCGCTAAACCATATATAATATGCTAAGCGTCTTTGAATCCACAGATAAGACCTCAGTATCACTAACACTATCTGTCGGTTTTCTCCTGTATGTGCTTACATAAAAAAAACATCTTGTAATGGGTCTTATACACACACATGGTTAAGCTTTAAGACAAACACCTGAAAGAAAAAAACTCAGGAAGATAATGGGGTTGGCAGGGGTATCTAAAAATCAGAAAACGTTCCCTAAATGGAAAATGAAAAGTTTCTCTAGCTTCTCTAGTTTCCTCCATTCAATTCATAGATCCACACAACCTCTACACATATTTACGAAATGCGTGTGCAAAACAATAAGTGTCAAAGAGTATATTAGAGGTACGAATTTTTCTATTTTCAATCTCCTGGATCTGTTTATAAACCTATATATATATATCAAAAATAAGAATTAAAAAAAAAATTGTTTCGTGAAATTAACATATAATAAAAAGCACGTTTATTAAAATGGATTTCAAAGTAAATGCTTAAAATATTAATAACATAAAAATCACTGATAAGCACTTAGTACCCGTTTGGCATTCGTGAGAAAAGGTGTGTTTTCAATAATTCTCTCATCATAAAGAAGTATAATTGTATTTTTTTTAAATAATGTAATCAATGCCGTCTTATTTTGAGTTTCTTTTATCAAAATATATGAAATTACATACGCAAAAAATAATTAAATGACATTTTTAATGGAGATATAATATATATTTAACAGTATGTTAACAGGAGTTAGTTACGGTATAAATTTCTTATTTTGCCAATGATTCAATCTTTTTTATAAATAGTACATTTTCTTGGCTATAAATATGTAAGATGACACAATTCATTTTTAACATTTGACACGATTCATGAAAAGTGAAATAAGTTTACTATCTATAACAATAATTAAGTGGATGTGAAACAAGTGAATAAGTGACTATTTCTGTGTAAATTTGGTGATCGTGACTGAAACATTGACTCCAGCCATCTAACTTTCTTGATTTCAGCAATTACCTTCGAATCAGAGTCTTCAGCAAGGTAAATCCACACAGTGGAAATTACATCCTCATTATTATATTGTAATGTATATACATTTTTAGGTTTTCACGACCATATTTGGTATTGTGGCTTTTAGGTTTAGCCGTGAGTGGCGAATTCTCTCGTACCAATATTTCGACCGCTATTACAAGGGTTCAAGGCCACAAAAGGTAACAACTCTGAAGAAGACTCCAGACAGAATACCATATTGTAATGTATTGAGGAATTGCATTTAAATATTTTTATAATACAGTCGTTGAAGAAATAAATACGGACCTGAATGGGACAATAATTCGGATGCCGCAGGAGAACATATTCCACAGTACCTTTCTCTCCCCGGGCTGACCTGCAAGGCCATCGAGATCTATTTGTTGTATTTGTATGTACTCCGCAGTGTTTTGGGATGCAATACTAGTACAAGATAAATCGAGGACCAAGCAACTGGCACACCTTTATGGCGACAGTCTGTGACGATGATATGCTCCAGTTGGGAAAACTATTATGGTATGATGATGATGTTGATCTATTTATTACGTACCTTGTATACTTATAATTCTTTTCGACATACAAAATAATGTTTTTTACACAACGTATATAAATTTGGAATATATTTTACCTCCCCAGCAAACTGCGCAAACAAATCTGACTGCGCGATCCTCGATTTAAAACCTTTTGCTTATATTGTGAAATAAATTGGTCGTGCACAGTTGCGCTCCACCCCGACGTTTCGTCCCCCGTTCTGGGGGCCACTCGCTCCCTTCTCGAGTCTTATCTGATGCCAGATTTCGTTATTAAATCTGAAGAGTCCCGGTTGACAAATGGCTAATGTACGCATTGTGATTTAGTCGATCAGAATGATGAAGTTGCTTTAATTCCCTTGGCAGTGTCATAAATAATCAGTTTTTATTTCATTTGATGCACTGATCTTTTCCATACATCATTTCAACAGAATAATATATTAAATATTTTTATTTGTGGCATTTTAACTATAGTAATCATTAATGCATTAATCCAGTGATTCAGTTTTACGTCTCAAAATATTATGATGAGCAAAAAAATCTCACCTTCCATTTTTCGCAAATACAAATTGTCAACAATTGTTTTTTATATAAGACAAAAAAAAACGATTTTTCTTCTTAAAACTGTTAATTTCCTCTATATTTGGTAACAACTGCTATAGCTAGTATTTCACAGAAAAAAGAGAAGCAGATACTCGTTGTATGATGCATTTTGTAGAACTTTTAAATTAATTATTTAAAAAAAAACTGATAAAATCAATATAAATTGTAACAATTCACATACTTTTATAAAGAACGATATTTTTTCAATGAAATAACCATTTCACACCTTTTTTTGACATGTATCACACTGCCCTTTTAAGGACGAGGTATTTATCTATTTAATACTAGCTGAAATTCACTAAGCAGAGTACAAAGCGTAGCTGTCAAACAATGTATCACGCACCGGCGCCATCTTAGAAGTCACACACCACGCTACTACTTGCCTCGTTATAGTACATGCTATGTATCAGAGATGGCGCTGTGTGTGAAAAAATGATTTTCCCTGTTTTCCTGCCTTTCTCTTAAACTTTTTCCTAATTTTCTTTGCTATAAATCTTACGGAGTCCAATACTTTTCCAACGAATGCAAAACCGTGGAAATCGGTTTGTGCGTTCTGGAGTTATAGCGTCAGGAAGGAAAACCCGACTTATTTTTATATAATAGATTAAAATGTATCTCAAAGTGAATGCTGAAATATAAATAAAAAGCAATTAATGGCAATTGCATCTAAGCTATCGTGTACTAGAAGATAAAGAAGATAGTCAAAGAAAAACTGAAACAGATCTTATTTTATGGATTTTTTTTTTATGGATTTTTTTATGGATTTTAGCCCAGTCGGCTGAGCGGTATGAATACCTGGGCATAGTTGGTTTCCAAGGTCCGCGGTTCGCATCCCGCTTCTGCCGTTATTTTTGTGTTTGGATTGACGCGTTGAAAAAAGAATTTTATGTATGGTATATGTATATTTAATTATTAATAAGATCTTATTTTATTTATTGGTTCATTAAATAGTAGGATCCTTTAAAGAAAATATTCCTCAATACAATAAAGTAATTGCATATAGATTTTAAGATAGATTTCATAGCATATATTCCAGTATAATATGAGTGTCCCAGTTAAACTAACTATACTGAGATATCATAGGAATAATGTCACGTAGAAAAAGTTCCACTGGCCGAATCTGCATTCGGAGATAAACGCCGGGGAGCATTTTTGCGAGTCGCAACTTGCAAGGGAGCACCTCCATGCAAATCGGTGCAATCGGAAAGCAATTTCAAACACCTAGTTTGTATGCAGGCGGAAAAATGCGAGAGGATGCCTGTGAATCAAAGTGTCGCGCTCTACGTCCATGCGTCCTCCACACTTACTGCAACTCCTGGAAATATAGTCTGGTGTTCAATAACTAGCCTAAGGCTTATCTTATTTACTTAAAAAGGGAAACATATGGTCCCCAAAGTGGTTCATTTTGACTATGGACAATCATCAGTACTTTATTTCAATATATAATCAGGCAGTGACTGATCAATTTGCATATCACTACAGCGTATCATATTTATTAGCTTATTATTATAAATACCTTTAAATCGTGTACTTATATTCATGACTTATACACAACATACACTTTATACGTGATAACTTATATTCTCCATTAAAGACTGCCATATAGTTGAAGTCATTACTGTCGTCGTAGCACCTCAACAGCATACTATGTATAGTTTCCAACGGCAGAAAAAGACACTGAGGCTTAAAGAAATGCAGTTAATGCTCTTATTAATCACCTTAAAGTACGTTTCAGTCAGATATAATTTTGTCTCTTGACCCAATGCAGGAATGAAAGCTGTTGGGTCAATCTTTACCACGATATACTACACAAAATCAATCGGTAATACCTCTCACAATACTCATTATACAGCTGCATTGGGTCAGGGTTTTATTAAAATTTTACAGCAGCTATACAGTGGTATAGGGAGTAGCTGCGAATCCCAGATATTTCACATTCATTTCAACTTAAAATCATCAAATTGTACGCATAAAATTATGTCTCACAGATACTATATTGAGTTTTTTGAAATTGAAAGTTTTTTATTTACTTTAATCCTTTACACAAACCAGGCCAAGTCAGTTTGAGTATAGCCTGTATTATTATTGTCCCTGGAGTTGGAAAGTCATGGGCCATTCCGTTATCAGCTCGCAGTATCGCAGGTTGTTGTGCTTAGTCATTTTGTCGTTTTCGAAATTGTGCTTTGGATCGTTTCCCGAAGAATAAAACATCATAGAGAGCTAAGCAATCTTTACAACTGTTATTTAATTCAAAATTGTATTTTTGAATTTCGCTTCAAACGTGTACTTTAAAAGAAATAATATTGTACTTTATTCTAAGATAATTGTCCTATTGATATTTCTCAGCAACTAAATTTTGAGATAATTTACATATTTAATTTTTTAATTTATGCAGAATGAAATATTAACCATGTATTTTAGGTAACAGTCATAATCGCAATTTTATGAAAAATTAACATTTAAATATATCAAAGTTTTTTAACGGATGTTTCTAGTTATTATTTAAATTTGATACTCGTAGTGTAAATTATTTACTTAATTAACATTATAAATATATAATCTTACGTCTTTATGAACATATACTATACTTAAATGCTGGAAAATATCAGTCATTATGTATATGTAATAATTATTCTCATTATCATACCATATCCGCTTTCTAGCTGGAGCGTATAATCGTTACAAACAGCCGCCAAAAAATTATATCAGGGACCATAGTCTTTGCCGTATTCCATGTCAGCTCTGACTTTCGGAGCTCAATTGATTACATTATATATAAATAGTTATATATATAGTTCCTATCAGCCTTTCAGGACAGCAGAAGACCTGAAAATTGACAATTGTATTTTTTGTTCTCTTGCTCATGCGAAAAACATGTTCTAGCTAAATACAACTTCATATCTTGACCAAATATAAGACGGAAAGTTGCCTTGCTTGCTGCTTTACGTTTTTTTCACAAAGTTAAGCCATCAATAATCTACGCAGACGCCTATTTTCTACACCAGTGCTCCGCAACCGGTGTGCCGCAGCACACTGGTGTGCCATAAGCCGATACAGGTGTGCCGCGATCAAATAAGGCGATATTATAAATAAATAATTTTACAACGGTCCTCAAGCTCCCAGCTTCTATCGCCTATTTATGTAGACATACAACGACGCACTTGCTTTATTAAGTTCTAAATGAAATTTAAAAAAGTGAAATTTATCAAATTAATAGCTATTTTTGGCTTTTGGTGTGCCGCGGTATTCAAGGTGAGAACTTTGGTGTGCCGTAGAATCCAAAGAAGTACTTTGGTGTGCCGTAGATGAGAAAAGGTTGCGGAACTCTGTTCTACACCCATCATACGATTGTAATAATATTTGGTGAAATGTTAAGAAGAACTCTAAGATAAATTCTTAATTCATTTAAAATATGTCCACCTTACAACTGTTCTCCACAATGATATATGAATGTAATATTCACGATTCACGTGCCGTTGCAAATATGCATCAAGTCGCTCCATTTAAAGAACTACTCTCATTGCACTTCTTCCCCTCCACGTAATGGAAATGAACGCTCTTGTGATAGATGCGTTCAATTCGCAGAATATGATTATGTTATCCAGGGCGCCATAAAAACCGAATATATCATAACATCTCCATCCTTAATGCGAGAATACGTCAGAGTACTACTCTACCTGCACTGGTTGGCGTGGGGAGCAAAACCGTGAATACAAATTGTTAGGCTGAATATATTTTTGACGAAATGGGCTGATCTAAAGCGAGTATGAATATAAAATACATAGAAGTAATAACAATAGAATTATATTATATTAATCACTTTTATCTGGGTTTGTTCATTTAAATTAAAATAATAATTTCAATTTTCAATGCCCTTTAATTGTTTTATTTACATTTATGATTACCTAATAATGTTTAACAATTTCTGATCTAAGTTGAATCATTGATGTGCTAAATTTATGGATTTTTCTGCAATAAACTGGAATATAGCAAACTGCAAATTTGATCACGAATCTAGAATACTTTACCAAAATAAGGAATGCTCTCGTTTTATCTTGAAATAATAAATATATTTTATACACTACTATATATTGTATTAAAACAGTTCCTTTACCATTAATCTGAGAAATAATATAGTGTTTAATGATGATTTTGATGTGGTGGTTTGGCGTATATAATACATTATATTATTGTACTTTAATGGCACATGTCAATTGTCATTTTTATATTATAATGCATTGTTTTGACGGGTTGCTACAAGTGAACACACTTCACTTATTAGTTTTATAAACGAACAAAAAAAAGTGTGTAGAAAATGATTGTGGAGTGAGACTAAGTAATAATTTAAAAAATAACATTGCCTTACGCTTATTTACAAAATTACCCCATTCTTTGAATTTTGTTTTTTTTTTGCATTAAATAGTTCAAAGATTAAAACAATGACGCGAAAATATATTGTATTCATAAATAACAATATTGAGTACATGGCTGGCATATTTATAAAATCGAACTATGTTATGAAACGTATTTAAAATTTATTACATGTGAGGAATTATTTTTTGACCTATATTTCTTTGACTGTAATTCAACTTTTATTTTGATTTCTACTTCTACAGAAAGATTCAAAATAAAGAGACGTAGAAATTAATTTTCAGACTAACTACAGTTTTTCTTATTTGAAAACTGATATGAAGAGATCACGTATTAAGAAAAGCTTTGGGAATGCTAAAGAAGTCTCCCCTTCATTTTTTCTGTTTCTAGTCTTCGAGCATATTCTATTAAAAGTGACCGTTATTGCTCAGTTCTTACTATTTTCATATTATTTTGGGATATCATAATGGTATTAAAAAAAAATTATAATATGTAAAAAGCATAATAACACATAAACGGTTTAATGGCTCTACAAATTATTTTTCAAAAAGCTTTAGTGGTAATTATAAATACCCTAGGCAAATTTGCAGAATGTGTAATATTTTTCTTAGGCACACATGATGAACGGTCAGGCTTGAAACAAAAAGATTAGCTTTTTTTAAGCACATACTTTTTTTAAAACATAAATGAGCTTATTAAAGCTACTAGCATTTATAAAACAATTAAATCGTATAAAACCATTATTTAAAGTAGCCTAAGGAATATTTAATGTTCATCAAAATAAGCATACCACAATTCGTACAAAAATAAAGTAGGTTTTCACGACCAGATTTGGTATTATGGTTTCTGCAATGGCAGTCGAAATATTAGTACAGAAAAAGTCGCCACACACTGCACAACCTCAAGTCACAATAACAATTCATCTTGAAATCAAAAGACATCCCATCAACATCAACAGGGATGACGGCTTGATTCTCAAAACAGCATGGCTTCCGCCTCTAGCACATACTCAAAAACCTAAACAGACAAGCAAGGGCAACCACAGTCCGACATGACGTTCGTGGAGGTACTCTTCTTAGAACATACCCACCGTACACGATTACCCGACATGACACTAGTGGAGGTACGTTAGGCTGACGGCTAAACTACCTCCTGAAACCAACTCCCAACAAAGTCATCAACCCTGAATAAGACCCCTGCAATGGCGGTCGAAATATCGGAGAGAAGAAATTCGCCACACACGGCTAAACCCAGAATATCAACAAATCATAATTTATGAATATTTTGAAACACATTATTTGCAATAAAGGGATTATCAACAATCTGAACAAATATTTGTGAATAATTGTTCAAATTACCCTTTTCATGACTGGAGCATAAATATATATAACTTGATGACATCGAGGGCAAGAGCCCAGGCAGCTGTAGTAATCGGGACCTGTCTAAGTGTTTTGTTAATCATCATTTTAAAGAAACTACAATGAAAGGCTCAACGCTCCTGAGGCCTAGGCCAGCTAGTCCAAAGAGGTGACTCAACCCAATGCCTCGCGATGGGCAACAGACGATGACCTATCCATTTTTTTCACACCCCATGTTGTCTTACTCTAATAATCGAGAGAGAATCGCGTTGGTAACATTATATTGTCGTTAGCTAAATCTGGAACATATACTCACCACAAATTGCAGCCATTTAGTTCCGTAAGCTGCCACTGTCCATTCCACGTTCTATGATATATCTGCACCTAAAGATCCACTTGGAAACATATATGGTTACGGCAACCTCCAAAGCAGAAGTCCGAGTACTTGAATAGTTGCATTATTATCCGAAGCATATTTTTGGGTGATTTGTTAATCGGATTTTTAAAGGAAATCAAATGATTAGGCCCGTGCTCTTGAGGCCATTTATCCTAAGCGGTGGCTTGACACAATTACTATTATTAACACAAAAAAAAATTACACACGTCAACTACGGCGAAAATCATTCACAATTTAAAAACATCATTCAATACAAACGCGTACTTCAGTGATACACCCAAATACATGCGTTTGAATGCTCTTCACCGAGAAACATACTCGTACTGCATCACTTCCCGGTAATTGGATCACCAACATTGATGATCCTTCCCAGGTATTTAGGCCTGATGACGCCGACTGGCCGCCAAGCTCCGCTGAGCGCCGAGCGGTCCATTTCACACGACGTTAGCCTTAACGATGGGATTTGAGCTACGACTAATTTAACTTGAGCAGTTTCGTTTAACCACCGGTGTAAAGATCAAATGATGGACTTGCTTTGTTTCTCCCTACCAATGAAGGGTGTATTATGTTCCGCGCTGCGTGTGCTGGGATTCTGACATCCAAAGGCTGTAAACGCATAGTACTTTCTTCAGTAATGTATCATAATAAAGGAAAACAGACACGGAAGAAATTTTTGACAATCACAAAATATTGTGAAAAACAATATTTAGTTTATAATATTATATATCCTCAACATCACTATGTCTGCTCCCCTACTGGAGCATATAATCGTCACAAACTTTCGCCACAAAGCTGTCAATTGCCATCGTCCTCGTCTCATACTATATCAACTTTGTCTCCTGTAGTTTCGTCGAGTAAATTCTTTGTATAGTTCCGAACTTTAGGTTGACGCTAGCCCAGGGACTTGAAGAAAAAACAACAGTAGTTTATGCTCTCCTACGGCATTTAAAGTATATGCCTCAACCATTATACCAAAAAATAGTATTATAATATAGTAGTATCTTATTAATTCGTTTTAAAATCAAAAAGAACAATTCATACAAAAAAAGCGTTGGTTTTCACGGCAAGATTTGGTATTATGGTTTCTGGGTTTAGCCGTACGTGGCAACTTTCTCTGTATCAATATTTTGACCTCCAATGCAGGAAAATGACCCCTGCAATGCTGGTTGAAATATTGTTTTAGACACACACACATGGCACAACCTAAAAGCCACAAAAAAAATTCATACATTTCAAAAATATAAGTACGGATTACTAAAATCTATTCGATTAAAATTTAAAAGCTGTGCATTTAAAATTAATTTATCATATTAATATAATAAATTACCAAGTAATGACGAATAGTTTTACATAAATGTGAAAATAAAGCCAAAATGATCTGAAATGGTAATGTCACATTAGAAGTAGGAAAAAATATTTTTCTAAAGTATACAAAAATATTATTGTCCAAATGTTATTTTTTGTAGTCATGAATCGTCACATGGAAAACATGAAAGTAGTTATTTTATTGATAACATAATATTATTAGTAATTAAATACACACCTACAATTAAACATCAAATATTAAACGCATCAATTCATTCAGAAAAAATATCGGCGACGCGGGATTCAAACCACGAGCCTTGCAACCTTTGCTCTATTCTACACAGCGCAGTCCACACGACTATTCTCTGCCTGAGCAGATACGCGAAAGTTGATGTATTTATACCATTGTTACCATCGTATAACGATAGATGTCTCTGTAGTATATATTCAGAGTATGTATATTTTTATTTTTATTATTCAATCAGTCAACATTTATTCACAAGCTTTTTTATATTATTAGATACCGACAGTCTATTTATTTAGTAAGTATCACTCGGGTCTGGAACCGAACTATAGACTAAATGGATGAGAAACAGCTTCTTGTAAATCCTACATATAATATTAATAAATAAGAGATTAGTATAACATTAAAAAGAGGGGCCTTATCTACAATGTCTAATGTTAATTATAACAAATTAATTGATATCTAAATAAACGAGCAAAAAAATTAATTGGAAAATATAACACTTCATTCGACAATTTTTATTTTTTATTTCATACACTTGTTACAAATGAAAAATATTTCAAAAATATTACATAATATTGCGTAATACTGAATACCGAAATAATTAACAAACTTGATTCAACTGGTAGCATTATTCTTATTCAATACAGTTATATATAAGGGTTGTGATGTAGATCGATGTTATGGGCCTCGATATACCTTTCTCCGGCCCTGCAATAAAGAGGTGTATAAATAATACTCCCTGTTGGGCGTTCAGGCCGCAAACAAAAGTTTGCGTATGAATTATTATATGTAAACGGAGTGAGAGGTTTAACGATACGCGCGTAAAATTTGCGGTTGCTCTTCTAGTCATAAGTGAATTTATGGTATAGCACTGGCCCGTACTACGATATATAATAACTGCATAGATTAAAACTTAAAGCTTAAATTGTATTTTTTTTTTATTTGACCAATGTTAAAAGCATCAAGTCAAAAGTAATCACATATGTTTTGTTACTTAGCCCTTTTTTTAATTTTACGTTGAAAACGAACAAACATACGAACACTGCCTGTCACTGGTCGAATTTAACTGCCGCTTATGACCAAATGATCCAGGCTTCGTGAGCGTCAGGCCAAATTTTTTCGAACGATTCCGGGACAAATTCTCAAAACTTATTTTTTATTGTTTTAACAGTAAAACCTCGATATAACGAACCTTTATTTAAACAGAGTTCAGATATAACTGACAAAAATGTGATATCGCTTGGTGAAAACCCTTCCTGTCCGGTCCTTTTTGTAAGACCCGTTACTACGGACGCACGCAAAATGCTACTTGAGAGTGGCTGAAGGCCTTCCCGTGATTCTAGGTGAATCAGTAAAATGTCAAATAGACCTCTGTCTAAGGCTGTGAAGTTAGTATACTACAGCTCTACAGTCTCGAATTTCCTTCTTTGGTAACTCGCTGCTAATCACGAAATACGTGGAAATAGATGAGAATAGAAATCTTGTAAAAACAGCCTGTTTATTCATTATTTTTACAATATGCTGTAATATATAAAAATCTACGTATGCGTGCTTAAATTCGAGTGTCGCCGCAAGATATAGGTTTTTCTACAATCACCAACTCCTTCGCGAACTAGTCCGTATTTAAAAAAGTTGGTATATTCTTCACTTGATTTACTATAACATCGTACATTTTTTCTTTAAATAAGATCGATATCCATAAATCGAATGCGGAAGGAACGTTGGAAAGACTTTCAACGGATTTAAACAAATCAAATTTCAATAAAATTGGAATAGACAAATATCTTAAGATTAATACAAAAATTTCCGAGACAATTTAGCATTCATCTGCGATACGAGACAGTGATTTCAACAATGAGACAATCGCGGCCAACACGGGATAGTTAGCAGACATAGTCAGGTTTGCTAACTGATTATCTAATATGAAAAAAAACGTACATACCTGTAGATTTTATCTTCGAGCTCTCGACCCTCATCCTGCTGCATACTTTTTTGTGGTCGATTATCACAAAATGTCGATTTGCCTAGCTTTGAAATTACATTTTCTCTTTTTAAATATATTGTATTGTTTTTTTTTGGTTTATAATCTTGATTCTGCCCTGGCGTAGCCCACCGAAAAGGTCTACGTAATAAAAGTGGGCGTACTTTACGCGGGAGAACTGTGAATTAAATAATAATAAAGGCAAGCAGCCTCTGTAGCGCCTCCGTCACATTATTATCTCATTTCAAGTATGATACACGGAATAATAATATGCGCGATACGGTGCTTCATTGCCGAAGTATATATACAAGACATACCAGAATGTATGGTGCCATACTATACCATACCTGGATACATACAAGTCAATAATTGCGTAATTTCATAAGAGCTTTTAGTGTCAGGCCGAGGCCTCTCCCAGACCTTTTGGTGTCAGGTATTAATGCTTCATATTCGCGAAGTAGTAATTTTAATTAAAGTCTGATACCCGTTCCTTTATAATACCATCTCAAGGAAATATCATTCTTAAATAATATATTTATTCAGAATTATACTGTGGTGTGGTTTTTACTTACGAGAATCATAATTAATACAAATTCGTTTCATATTTGTTTAGCCGAGCGTGATAAATTGATTATTTTTTTGATATTTTGACCACCAATTCAGGAGTAATTATCACGAAAAGTATAAATTACACATCATTTAAATACTATTAATTGCGAATTTGCCCGTAAAATCATACGAAACTCTTCTTCATTATTCAAGTAATTTATGATATTTGTATTTCTCCATATTTAAATCAAGCTATTCTCAAAAAAAAGTGAAAAGTTCATAGTTTTTTCCACTGTAATTTTGAAAGAAAACATAAATGGGTTTTTAATACAAAAAAATATGTTAACGAACATTAAATTCGTTGAAATGTGTTAATCATTTAATTTTTAAGCATTACAGGAACCGCATTTCTATTTGTATAGTAAACTACTATTTTTTTATTTCACTTTGAAAGTCCGACCACAAATGCACGTATTTTGTATAGTCCAGTAAAGTAGGCTTACAAGGATAAAAAATAAATAAACAAACGCGTAAAATTAATGTTTTGATATCGATTGCATAATTTCTTCATTACTTTAAGCGTGACACAAGTTATTTATGCTATACTATATAATTATTATCGATTATATATAATATATTTTTCCAATAAGATAGGCACACACAAGCCTTTATCTTCCGTATAATTGGTCAATTAAGTGATGTTTTGTCCATTCTATTGCCTCACTCGATTGCATATGTAACACCTACTTAATTAAGCCATGGCGCCTATTCTACGAAATTATCGAGGCAAGGATTTTCATCGGTTGATGTGCTATTGATTGTAGGCCAGTCTGTATTACAGTTCTAAAGCTTATACCACTTATATTTTGTAAGAGATTTAAGTGCAATTTTTACGATTAGTTACGTAGATAAACCACAAAGCTAAAAAACGTCAGCAAAACTTACTTATATATAGTTTATACATAACAAATAATTACATTCTTTTTAATTTTGTTTGATAATATAAACATATCTCAGCAATGCATTCAAAATATAACTATAACTGTCGTAAGTAATTCACAAGTATGAGACGATTAAAATAAAATATATATTATAATAGTTACTCACAATTTGCTAATAATAATAATAATAACCTAAGAAGCTACTCACTAGTTCATGCCGTAATAATATAATATATTGTCCTAATATCTAATGAATTCAATCCAAAAATAAACGTAGTTGTGAGTCAAATCACTCACAATTAAATCACAAGTACAAAAAACTCTAATAAATCTTACTTACTTTATTTCAATAATTTGTTTTTGTTTCATAAGAAAATAATAAATCAACTGAATATTAACGATTAAACATTATGTAAGATACTTATTTTACTATATCGAAGTGATTTTTGAAAACTTGACACCCTCGCGAGAATACTTAGCTGTAGTAGACGTATTCAATTGCTTGACGTCGAAATTGATACTGACAACTTGACTGCGATGAACTTTAAACTTAGTAGTTTTCAACGATTCGCTGACATAAATCCGATAATAAATTATTTAATAAACGAAAAATAAGGTTGTCAAATCATAATTTGTCGACAAACGATGAATTTAATTTTCCTATTATTTGCAATTTAATTATCCCATTCAAGTCAAAGTTATTATTAATTCAAAATGCTTTCCTTATATGTATCAATAGAATTTTATTGATACAGTCATTTTAACGATCTACATGAATCCTGGTATTCAAAAAGTCTCACCTTTTAAATATATCAACAGTATTTTTTTTACTCTCAGAGCAATATGATGTATTTTATAGCTTTCACGATTTTACAGTTTCACTTGAAGCCTAAGTGTTTAACTTTTATTTGATCTTGCATTGACTATAATTAGCTATAGATATATGCCACAATGTACGGATGTTATGGATATGTCAAACATACTTAATACAATATAATTATAATGTATTATTTTTATTTTATGGGAATGAACTGAAATCTTAGTTTCAAAAAGCATATCACCTTTGCGTATAGAACATAGTGTCATTACAACATACTATTAGAAACAATTCTAAACACACCATCTTTTATGTTTTCTAGTTCAGATGATTTGGCATCTTTAAGTTCCGAAAAAAATATTCATATATTAGGAGCTGTAAAAAATACAGTTTAGAATCATTTTCTCTAGCGACAATGAAATTCTGGATATGTATATATTTTGCTAAATTATTTATTTATCAATTAGTCGCATACAATTCCTACGATTGTAGTAAAAAAATCATAAGTTTTAAAAAGTCAGTTGGTTCTGCAAGTTTTGGCGTCTGAGAGCAGACTCTATCTTGCCCGCCTTTGTGCGCTATAACTCAATAACGAAATGCGAAGACACAACGAGTGAAAATAACGTAATCAGTTTATCTTTATACATTTTCCAGGCGGAGACAGAAGAGAGGCTCGGCGAATAGAAGCAAAGAAAATATTTTTATTTTTGTCGGATATTTTTTAGTAGCGGAAGTAAGGGGTACCGACTTGAGACTAGATGTTGATATAACAAATGGCAGAGGTCTTTGGTAGTGAGTTGTGGTGACCCTATTCCTTAAATTGAGATAAATTGCATAGAGAAATATATAACATATGTAGGATCAAACTTATTGAATCTTAAATTCGTTAACATCATATAATTCACAGGTGCAATATTTCCTTCACCATTAGTCAGTTTTCTCCAGTATTTATTAATTTAAAAAGCACTTTTAATATATTTTTAATTTGAAGTAGAGTTTTAATTTATCGTTGATTTAACTTTCATTACAAATAATATCATCAACATCAGTCTATGATCGTTCACTATTTATTGAACTTATGCATTTCCCACGAATTTCAAACCTTCTTAACATTCCGCCTTCCGCATTAATCTTCCTTTCGCTATTATTATGATGTCAGCTTTGTTTGCCAGTTCTTAGATACCTCTCCAAAGCATTTCCTTAAAAAAAACATTTATGTTGACATCAGCATGATGTAGCTGACTGGTACCGACAACATCAATATACAATCTTTCGTGTCTTTTTTCTATTCACTTGTCGTACATGTATGTGTCGCCATATTGGCATTTTGGACAAGTCCACTCAAGGGTGTGTTAGTTATAAACATCGCCACACGAGCTTTGGGCGAGAGCTGCAGCGCTGACTATCCCGCGGAGCCCAGTGTGTCCCGCGCTTCGGCGAGAGCATATTGTATTGTGGCTCGCCCTACTGCTGTGACTAGGTCCGGGTCACAAGCTTGTAAAGTTTATCATAAATATATGTCAATGTGCTTCTGAAAAAGTCTTTGTTTTGCTGACCTGCTCCTCACCATGCCCTTACACGACGGAATAACACACTTTTGAGAGAGAGGAGGATGTTAATACATTGTTATTATCAATTTTTTCTTATACATACTATAAACATTACATGTATATTCATATTTGAATATTACCTTGACATAAACGTTGAATGAAAAAACTTTTTTATTCGAATTTATAAACTTTTTAGTATTCGCGTAGTCATATGTATACAAAAATAAAATAATACAACGACTCAATAGTGTTCTAAACAACGCATTGTCTATCAAATTCAGGCGAGCGGTGGAGATCTGAAGGGCGTTACGTTACATTTCGAATTGATACATTACGATCATGTTTAAAAAGGAGCGAGCACAAAAGGACGAGCGCTCCACGTCAGTCCCGGGGATTTAAACATGTTGTTACACTTCACGTGACGTGACGGCAACACGTCATATCACATGACGGCAACACGTCGACGTATCACGATGTTACAATGCGTATTGCCCGTCTTTGTTTGGCTGCTTACAAATAAACCCTTACAACTGAAGAAGCAATAATAAAACAATATAATAAAGTATTACGCCCATACTAGTCCCCATCATTAATAAACGACCTAACATCTCATTTAATTATACATGTCTCGTACATCACCTTTATTGAGACTCTCATTGAACATTTCACAATTAGACTGTTATCTAAGAACAGCTAAATTTCATGACAATACCAAACATCTAAACACTAATTTTAATTATCACATATACGAGTATAACATGTGTTTTGCACTACTTTTACACTAAATAAGGCCAATTTTTAAATTAAATTCAAAGAGGCTGTTCTTAATAATATATATTTATTTTTTTATGTAGAATTAAGTTACTTTTATGTGGTGCACTTAGTGATCAAATAACGCTGTCGTGAATAGCCCCATCCTACCATCACGCAATTCGATAAGTAACATAGAGAGGAGGATGTCACAACTTATTTATATATATAGCAGATAATTGAGAACTTTATGGTAGCATTTTGAGTCGACCATACATCCTTTGATGTTGATATAAATGTAACAGATTGTGGTATTATCACCCGCTATGGTCTTAATTGCATATTATCTCAGTTCTACCTCCCGGAGTTCTAGGTCACGGGGACCTAGAAAAATAGAGTTTTTTGCTTTCCCTCTCCTGTGGGATCCTGAAAACAGGTCCCAGATAAGTAAAAATTCATGTCTTGACTCACTGTAGAGAGAAAGGCTGTCGTGTCTGCTTCTTTACCACATCATTCTTCACAAAACATATAAATATTTAGTATTCTAATCACTTGCATCAAATATTTATGACTTTAAAATTGCCTTAAAATTCATACTGTTATAAATAACATAAACGCAGTAATATGTTTTATTGAAAAAGTCTTAAATACTTATTAAGTTTTCACGGCCAGATTTGATATTGTGGCTTTTGGGTTTAGCCGTGTATGGCGAATTTCTTTTGACCAATATTTCGACCGCCATTGCAGAGGTCTTCTTCAGGATTGATGACTTAATTGTGAGTTGGTGTCAGATTATCTTTTTTTGTCACACGGCTAAACCAAAAAGCCACAATATGAAAAAGTCTTATTGTACTCGTCCCTACGTCATAATAAAGGAATTGTAACTGTGTTTCACTGTGATACTGATATTACTGAGTAAGCGTATGTAGCGAACTCTCCGCAACTTTTATATGAACTCTTTGGAGTGATTAATGCGCCTTTTGCTCGCCACTCCATTAATCAATGGAGCGCCAACAACTGTATGCATATATCATATTTGTTTCCGCTTCAAAAAAAATGAGATTTTATTTACATTTTTGATGTGAAGAATCGCATTGTTTCGTAAGTGACTTGGTACTGAATCCAATGAGCACAAAAGGGGTTATTGGATACAGTACTTAATATACTCTCACGTATGCTATAAATATTTTTTTCAGACTTCCTCATCTAAATATTTTGTAATGTATAATCTGAATTGTTGGTGTGTCTTGGATAGTGTCGTGATCTGTGGATTACTGAGATGGAATTGTTATGCGTGTTAGGAGGGGATCACTGGAAATTTACCGACATTCCTAACAACAACAAAAAAATAAGAACACGATATAATGTCACGGGAAATTTAAATTCAATAAGAAAGCTTAATATTTAAACAGTTTTAAAGGTTGAAATGTTATTATAATATTAACTTTAGATTTGAGTTGAATGATTAACTATATTCTATTTATGAGCCGATTTAAGAAGTGTTTGTTAGAATAATGAAAAGTTACTAGTAGGTAAGTGTAACTTGGTTGGTCGTAGAGCGGCACGTAATACAGTGGATCACAACACGCTACTCGTCGCGGTCGGCAGACCACTGAACTAATGGGGCGCCAATGACAGACGGCCATTTACAGATCTAACGGCGCACTGATGACAGGACCTAAGCAACCAATATGGCGACACATACATGTCCAACGAGCAAAAAGAGAAGAAAGATCGCATATCGAGGCTTTTAGCACCAGCCTGTAAGGGTTTATCAAGCTAGTATCATATTATTATTTTTGAAAAAAATAAAATAATAATTCTTCATTATATTTTAGTTTATATTAGCAAATATATATATTTACTAATCATTAAAAATTTTGGATGAAATAAAATTTTCACTTTAAATATTTCATGAGTTAAAAAGTTAAAAGTTATCCTTATTCAAGGTATTATAATAAAACGCTTGACAGTCGACAAAACTGCTAGTACTTTTCATTTAATATAAACTGTACCAAGAAGGTATTTCATTATGTATCTACTATCGATTTGAGAAGATTTATTTTTTTCAAGAATGCAGGTACACTAAACAAATATTTTTTAAATAATGGCGCGGTTAGATAAATATTAAACTAGATTTTTTAAGAACGTTCTGCTTGAAGGCAAAAAGACCATAAAATATGTATCTGTCTTTTGACCGCGAAGCGTCCAGTGTCGAAGACCTTAGTCACTCATATAAAAACCACAGTTTTTTAATGGTGTACTTTCTACTTCTACTAATCTACTTTATCCCCAGTGGTTTATCCATCCCAGCTTATTCCAGCCCTCTCAACCCTGCACCATTAAGGGATCATCGCGATACAAAAGACCTGTCACTTGAACAAACTTGTTCTGCCCTCGGGGTGAAGTTCATCTAAAATATCTAATGTTTTCTATATATGTATGTTATTTATTACTATTTATGTTTTGTTTATTTAATAACGCTAATGAAACAGTCATTTTGATCTTTCAACATTTTAAGCATTAATTTAATAAGGAAAATATAAGCGGCTGCATTTCATAAAAAACAATATCGTCAAAAATGAGAGAAATATGCATTTTTTTGTTTTTTTTCTGATGGATAGATAAGTTTTACATATACATACTTTAACGTTTTAGTATTATTTTACTGTTCCGTATATATATTTTTTAATATGTAGTTAAAAATATGATAGTATTTTTTTTACATACATTATCTAAGGCAATAACACTTTGTTAGCGCGGTTCTCGTTAAATCACCGAAGTTAGGAAACATTAGATGCTGGCCAAAACATGGATGGGTTACCGCATGTTTCTTACCAGGTGTTGCTATTCGGGTTGAGCCGCATCTCAATACTAAATAATAAAGACCTCAGGATCGTTGGGCTTATTATCCGATCTCTTTAAGAATGCTGATTAATAATTATCCAAATATGCTCGGATATTACAGCTGCGGTATCTTCAGGTCGAAGGATTTCTGTCTTGGAGGCGATCGGGAGCTATGCATGTTCCCAAATGAAACTTCAGTTGCAGAGATGTATTGGTACAAGGCATGGACAGTGGCATTTTTGCCCCCATTTCCCTTCTTTCCCATGTGTATAAAGTATTCTCCAGAATTTTAACAAACAGGCTGACGGGTCGATTTGATGAATTCCAACCTCGAGAGCAAGCTGGGTTAAGGAAAGGCTTTAGTACAATTGATCATATCCACACGCTAAGACAAATCATTCAGAAAACCGAAGAATATAATCAGCCACTCTGCCTCGCCTTTGTAGACTATGAAAAGGCATTTGACTCAATCGAGACTTGGGCAGTGCTAGATTCACTACAACGCTGCAAAATAGACTATCGGTATATAGAGATAATAAAATCTCTATACAAATCTGCAACAATGATGGTCCAGCTCCATGATAGCACTAACAATATTTCTATAAACAAAGGTGTTAGACAAGGAGATGTTATATCTCCAAAACTCTTCACAAACGCCCTAGAAGATATTTTTAAACTGCTATCCTGGACAAAATGTGGAATAAATATTAACGGAGAGTACATTTCTCACCTCCGATTTGCAGATGACATAACGCTAATAGCCGAATCACCTGACAAGCTCCAAGACATGCTCTACGACCTCAATGAAGCGTCGAACAAAATTGGTCTGAAAATGAACATGGATAAAACAAAAGCCATGATTAATAGTCATATTTCACAGACCTTCGATCCTATTTCCATTGGAAGAACAGAAATAGAGGTTCTAAACGACTATACCTATCTGGGACAAGTAATACAACTAGGGCGAAATAACTTCTCAAAAGAAATCGACAGGCGCATACAACTGGGATGGGCAGCATTTGGAAAACTAAAGTACATTTTTAAAGCGAAAATTCCGCAATGCCTTAAAACTAAGGCGTTTAACCAATGCATCCTCCCTGTATTAACTTATGGCGCAGAGACGTGGAATCTGACAGCAAGTCTTACCCATAAAATAAAAGTCACCCAGCGTGCTATGGAGAGATCCATAATGTATTTTTTGTTCAGCCAAAATTATTTCCAAGTAAAATGTGACGATAAAAAATTGCTACTATGATATAGATCGTAGTTTTGATGGCACATATCAATTCAAATTAATAATTGCGTAAATGATTATTTAATATATATTTTTATATTGGCAGAAAATGCCTTTCGACTGTTGATATTTTCTATAATACGTTCTAGAGCAGTATGTTTTTCTCTTGGTTTTTTTTTTGCTATATTTATTATTTATGTCCACTGCACAATAACTTACGATTCCATTAATCTGCCTGACATTTATCATTTGGAATATTGTTGCTTTATTTTTGATTAATAGGCTATGACTGGCATTTTACGGGTGAGGGATCAAATTCACAACAACCGAGGTATTTTAGAGCTCAGATATAAATCCTTTTTTTTAATCTCCGTCGGGTATCAAACCCACGACCTTTGGTTTGCAAAACAAACGCTTTGACCATTGAGCTATACCCGCTAGCAGATAATATATTATTGCTATTTTTAAAAAAATATACTTTAATTTATTTCAAGTTTCTAATAAATCTGCATAAGATTTATAACAAGTGTTATCCATGGCAAAAAATTGAACAAAAAATGCGTTATTATTTTTTGGAAATGATCGAGTGCAAAAAAATCTTAGGGTATCAAAACATTATAATTGTATTTCCGTGTAATCTTAAAAGAGCGTGGGGAGGGTCGCAATAATTTGTTTCAAGAAAAATAATTAAGACGAATGGTCGAGGGTAATTAAATTAAAATTAATAGGCTATTAGAGAAGTTCATAATCCGCAACGGAGCCTTTGCCCATCTGCGACGAATGCAAGGAAGCGAACAGCTCGTCAAGGAAATGGCTGGGGAAGTGCCAGGGTTTGTGGAATCGCAGAATGCACTTTGCCATTTTTGAGCGTTGGGGAGTAACTTATTGGAAAGGAATGGGGTCGACTGTGGTGACATTTAGTTACTTGATCGAACGGTATAACGCTATAACCAATTTGAACCATCATTTTGCTTGAAGTTAGTATTACACAAAACTATTTTATTTAATTATTGGGTGATCATTGGTGTAATCTTGGATAAGTTTAATATTAATTTTTAAATTGAACACTCCGTTAGAAAGTATAACTATTTTTATATATACGTCTATACGTTTTTTGACACATTCAAATATAATAAATAACTTAATATCACTATATTCTGAAATGATTAACTATTTATCTTAACTTTATAATCTGGTAAGGTGGCCTCAAATTTGCCAGACATAATTGTTAAGAATTGATAACCTTACATTATCTCACATATAAACAATTAAAAATAACTTAAATATTTCTTTCAATGTTTTCAGCATTCACTTTGAGATCCATTAGAAATAATAAATGTTTATTTATTTACATTGTTTTTACCACGTTTTTAACAAGTGATGGATTGAGAAAAGCTGCGAGTTAGTTTAAACTGCAGTCTCTTAATAGAGAACTTATCTTACATGATCCATGTAAAAACAAGGTAAATAAATAAATATTTATAATATTTTACAATATCACAATTTTTCAGCAAAATACCTTACAATTTTACTTTTCTCTAAATAATATATATATTATTTAGAATATTTTATTGATGATTGAATTGCATAGTGTCAATTTAAAGCTTCAGTGATTTTAACATGAACTAATGAGATATTGAACAAAATTGATTCTCTCTTTGTAAGATAAATTTTAAAGTTTTTTTTTTTTAAATATTGCATAGTGAAATAAATTCAATTTTGTTATAATATTATACAAACATCGGTTTTTCTCTTGGAAGGATATTTTTATAAATTCCTTTGATCGTTTTATAAAAGCTTGATCATAAACTAGGCTGACTGTTTTCCGAGAAAACCACTTGTTATCAAGTTTTCTTTACTTACTTCAAAAATCCAAGACACAAAGGTCAGTACAAAAAATAGATAAATCTAGAGCTTACGAGATGTTCAGCATTAAATATTGTTTCTAGCAAAGAAACCTTTGATCAAAAAGCTCCAAACTCTCCTCGAAAGCTCGAGAATCCCCGGAATATCCGATTATAAAATATAAACTAAGGGGAAGTGTACAAATCTCATACTTTATCTATTACATTTGCAACAAAGAAATATCATAGAAAATAGAGACATTGATGCCTTCCCCTATCTGCAAGATAGTTTTATTTTTGTATGTATCACATTAGATTGCGCTATGTCTACGCTTCCCAAACAATAAGGGTAATTTTATTACATACTATCTCACATTTATTATATGTCTTTGAGTACTTCATCGGAGATTGTATGTACTATCCATGAATTAAGTAAAAGTTTATATTCTCCATTAACATAAAAAATCACATTTAATGAATACCTCTTTGAAATAACATATATATTTAAATTTAATGCATATTGATATGAATTTTTTACATGAATTCACACTTAAAGGAGGCTTACCACTGAAAACCCTGTAATGAGTTTTGCACGTTAACTAATTGACATCCCAGTGATATACAAGAAATATACTACAAAAAATCCTTCAGACATAACTTTAATCAAATAATACACAAGCTTTCCTCTAATACAAAACGTTTATCTCTACAGGATTGAAAATAACGATAATAATGAATCTTTTATTCTAAGACCAAATACGCATGATTTTAAATGATAAATATATTTATTTTTCGAGAAAAAAAGTAATCTCAATAAACATGAAAACAAATTATAAGACATCTGTACTGATGTGATAAATTTAAACTGTTTGAACAGTTAGCACTCTAAAATAATTAAAACTCCATTCATTTCGATTGTTGTTTTTTTTTTTCAATTGTCGTAAAAACTTGCTAGGCGGGTCACGTATTCGAAATCCGCCCGTTAGGATTGAGGGTGCTTAAAAAAACTATCGCATTGCTGGCGCCCCCTGCTGGGGCGCCGCCACTATTAGGGGCGTAAGACGCTTGCTAAATACATCTTAGCTTAACTTTTCTGCGGGGCATCTCTTCATAAATGAGTTGTGATCCCCTATATTACAAAGGCGGAGTGTGAATATGTTTTTATAATTATTTTCTCGTGAATATTTTGCCCCAATATTGAGTTTTATTACACAATTGCAAGGGTAAGCATACTATGTTCAAACGCGTTTCATTTCATTAAGAAGACATTGACAACAGCAATATACATTCATTACATGGCTAATGAAACATTCATTTGCTTACGTAGTTCTAACATTTTGTATGTTCTCTCAAAATTTGTACATGCAACTATTCCAGTTCAATATAAATTTGACTTTATTTTGAGGAGAAGTCAAAAGTATTGCCACAATCCATAAATGACATCCACAAACATGTAGCGGACTTTTGTTTTATCAATTGTACGAACTTTGGTACAATTTGGTATATATGTCTTGTCTATTAATGTCACACACCAGATCTCTTCTTTCTTCACTTTTGACGCCTCCGTAACCTTATCAATAACCGCCGCCCACCAGAAAAACCACTGTGTTACGTGCCGCTCTACAATCAATCATGTTATATACCTACCTAATAGTTACTTTTCAATATTTTAAAATTCACTTCTAGAACTTGCTAATGAATAGAATCTCGTTTATCATTCAACTCAAACTTAATTGAAATAGTCTGTTAATATTTCAACCTTTAGTACTGTTTAAATATTAATTAGCTTACTTACTGACATTTGATTTTGATATTACACCGTGTTTTTATTTATTTTCTTTCTATGTTCGGAATGACTGTGTATTTCCATTGATCTCTTCCTAACACGCATAACAATTCCTCCTTAGCAATGCATAGATCACAACACTCCACTACACGCCACACTATCCGACAAACATATTGGACTTATTTGTATCATCTGTTTTTAATAATAAATACTTTTCATATTAGATATATTTCCCGACGATTTAGTAAAGCTTAGTGGTAAAAGCACTTGCTTACCAAATCGAATTTCGTGGTTTCGATCGAAGATTTTTATCATTTATCAATTTCTAAGCTCTGAAAATACCCCCGGTATTGTGAATTTGATCCCTCGCCCGTAAAATTACAGTCATAGCCTATTAATCAAAATTGTTGGTAGACTAAAATCGTTTCATGAACACCGCCCATTCAAAATGAACGTTAGTGGATCAAAACTCCACATGCACCGCTTAGCCATATGTAGCATGAAAACTTTTGAATTACAATTACAAAAAAAAGATCCAAGAAAGCATAACTTTGCATTGTTTAAATATGTATTCAGTATTTCATATTATTTATTCTTAAGAGAAGTATGTTGGTGTAAACAAAATACAATCTCTAATAACTTTCACTTTGACCTTCAAGACCTTCGAATAAATACCAAAAGGTGATGTTATTTCCATAATATCTCACATAATATAGTGTCATAAATATAATATCATAAGCCTCCGCCGGCAAAGTCAATTTACGACCCCCTTTGCTCTGAAATCCTTTAAGGTTACAAGGAAAGTATTTTAAATTTTCCCGAAAGTTTTTCATCTCGCCACGTCCATGGAAGATAAATACATATTGGTGGACTCACCCCTAATAGAATAAAGGGGGGTTGAGATCTTTCATCCTTCAGGGTGAATCGTCACCAAGGGTGCTGTCCTACCAGGACCAGTCTAGTGAACTTAAGGCCACATATGATTATGAAATATTATCTAAAAAATATCGCCACACCTGATCACTGCAGACTTACAAATACAAACACGCATTTTAGATTTAAGTAACTATGAGAAGCGGCGCCACATGCGCCTTTTACCTTTGTTCTGTCTTGTAGAGCGCCATAGTTCGATAAGTGGCCACTAGGGGTGTTCGGCACAATGACAGTCACTATCATCGAGTCATATTCTGCCCGAGCACCGTCAGGTACGGATCATTTACTCTCAGGCAGAATACCGAAGTTTATCAGTATTTTATTTAAAATAAACGCCAATGTGCTTCTCCACAAGTTTTTTGTTTCTTGACCTGCTCCTTATCCATTCACTACGCATCCTGATGACAATCCCGGTAACATGGAGTCGCCCTTTGATAAACGAGGATGCTAATATAAACATACACGTACGTTTTTGTTGTTTTTTTTTTCCAATCTGTAACCGTTGCATATGATCACCACTAACTGGTATCACACTGATATGTCAGCTGTCAATATCCTTTTTTTAAGTAAAGTCAATTTTGCACCTGGAGTTCGACCGAGCATATATTACATATTGCACTCGTAAATATCTACGTTTTCTATGCCAAAATATCGAATGATAAGATCGCTATTCCCAATATCACCTAGACCATATAGTCTAAAAAAGAATACTAGTCCCAACCAAAAACACACGGTGTTATATAATGTCATTTAATTTCTATAATCAAAGGAGACACAGGAGTATTTTACCTCACAATTAGTGCATATATGTCTTAAAACCAGAAATGGACAATCGGAGCTGACAGAACTAACTGGCGAAAATTTGTAGCCCAGTTACAAAACTGAAATGGAAAAGAAAAATTAACAATACCTCAGCAAGTGCTCCTAAAGAACACTAGTACAAGGCTATAGGCCAGTGCAGCCTTATAGTTTAAAAAATAAAATGATTGTTGGTGTGTTTATTTAAAAGTTACCAAGTGCTATCCTGGTGGCCAGGGACAAAATATAGGTACGTGTAGAAACTGAGGGTGTGGGTGGAAAAAAAGAATATATGGGGCTCCGGAGGCATAAGGTCCCGACCGGGGCGCAGAGGGCAAGAGAGAGATTTATATCAAATCCCATAAAACTATAGACAAATGCAATAAACAAAATGTCGCACCACTTAGCCGGGTGGAGGGGGGAGTAATGACAATATAATGAAATCTGGCGACATCTAAAGATATAACGGGTCGTGATCATCAATATATGATTTATCTTCTTAGATTCTTACCACTTATGGACACTTTTAGCGGTACAAATGGACATTAAGTATTTTTTATGTATTTTTATATATATTTAATTACATTAAGGTTATTTTATTTTATTTTTATTTTATTTTATTAACGGCCTAGGCCAAAACATACGGTTTAAAAATAGAAAATACAATAAATGAAATGGTAAAACAGAACAATATAATAGCTAAGACAATACATTTAGACAAAACATGAACATGAGTAAAAAAAAAACAGATCTAGTACATTAGTAGAGGGATCTGCGAAATGCTGGAAGGTCCACCCCGAAAAAGTACAAGTCACTAGAGGAGTTAACCAGTCTTAACATAGGAGAATAGAATCCGTAGTTGTTTTTGGATGTCCTTACATGTAGCATTTCACTGCCTCTAGTGAACCGGGAGGGAACATTGAACGTTATCAACTGACAATATTTGTACAAACCTATATAAGCCACTGCCAGCTTATAATTCAACCATTATTGGAGATATTTAGAAGAATTTTAAATTTATTTTAATAAAAAAATTAACAAATTAAAAATATTTACCTTTGATTCAAAATAATTTTAAGCGATTACATGTTTTGGCCTCCCGGGATACCATAATTGTAGATGTAATCGTCGAAACATGCAATCGTTCAAAATAAATGTGAATCAAAACTAAATATTATTAATTTGTTAATTTTTTAATTAAAATTAATTTAAAATTATACATATTATTGATATTCATAATTGATATACGAAAAAAATTAGGACAAAAAATGTGAATCACGTTGAGCAACTGTTATTCAAAGAAATGAGATTATGGTTTCGGGCTCTCTGCGCATTTTTCAGTCATTATCATGGACATATCCACTCTAATTGGTCGTTGGTACCACCGTCTTTACACAGTTACTAGCCGACCCAGTTGATCGTCATAGAATCCGTGGAGGTCCAAAGCCCTCAATTAGTTATCTTTTATATGTATTTATATATAAAAAAGACAGTGTATATTTTTAAATCATTTAACCGTGTTCTTTTACTATTGAAGGCCCTTTAAGTCGTATTTACCTTATAGTCGGTCGCCATAAAAACATTGTCAAATATTTAGTGCGCACCACGCGTCCAATAAACACTCTGGGCGGAGAAATAAACATTAATGAGACGTTAAAACTTTTCTAATTTAACAATGAAATAACGCTCTGTAACTGTGGGCTGGTTTATAGGCGAGAGTCCTCTCTACGTATGACCACCCTCTGCATGAATCCTGGGACGTTTTAACCCTAACATTAAAGCATAACTGCACGAGAATACAAAAAGTACTCAACATTATTTCCTAAATAGCTTCTTAGGTTTTCACGGCCAGATTTGATATTGTGGCTTTTGGGTTTATTTATATTATTTTATAATCTGACACAAACTCACAATTCAATCACAAATAAATAATCAATCCTGAAGAAGACCCCTGCAACGGCGGTCAAAATATTTGCTGACAGAAATTCGCCACACACGGCTAAACCCAAAAGCCACAATATCAACATTATTTCCTATCAGATATATTAGGTTGTCTTAAGCTTCTGTCAGTTGCCTCATGTCACCCCTGCTTCCCGGAGCTCCGCTAAGTACCTTCTATGTATAGTTCCCAACATCCTTTAAGACTGCGATAACCTGAAGAATCGGCAGGTGTAGTTTATTCAACTTTACGCATTCAAAGAACACGCCCTTGCTTATCTCATCAACTTTCTTCTTTTAATTGACTATAGGATAGAAGACTGTCGTTTTCTCATTCTTATCTAGCCATTCTTCACAAAATCAAGCCATCATACCCCCAATATTCTACTTTATTTTAAGTGTTAATATATATAAATACTATAGATACGGCTGACTACACATTCGCACTATACCGTTTTAAATAATTTATATTTTTCCTTTTTATTTTAACTTTTAGCGAATATGTTTTTCTTTATTCAACATGCAAAATAAGTAATAAAAATTGTTAAATTTTTTGCAAAATTATCATATTTCTAAAATACAGGTAGCTGAGATTAGAAAAACCAACGAAGTTATTAAATAGGAATTTTCAAAATATGGCAATACATAACATCCCAAAAACAAGTAAAACAAACAACAGTGTGAATAAAGAACATACTCCTAGCATAACAGAAAATACTCTTATTTATATAAATATTATAAGTAAAATGATATTGTGCCTTGTTCAGATTTTCTGTTTATTTTTTTGTTATTATTTATTTAGTCGAAGAAACAATAAAAGTATTAAAATGGTATGGCCAAAGTGTCCCACACTTCTGTATGGAGCCCGTTATTTACTATCTAATTAAAACTACAAGTTGAAAATTACTGTGCCGGTCAAGTCCACAAGTTTGCGGGTAACTTTTTGGCGCAACTACTGACCATGGCTAATTGGCACAATAACCGTGCATAATTTAAAACAATTATTTTAGCGGTAGTTTTTGCACTCCCACGTGAACCGAGTGATAAAGAATTGAAATCACAATATTATAAAGTTTATGCAACGTACGCGATTGTACCGACTAATAAAAATCAAATAAATAATTTGATGCTGATAATATATTATGCTTGTTCAATTAGCTTATTTAAACATATTCGAGGATGTACGAGGGTTGTCCGTTAAATAAGGTTCCCAGTAAATTTTCACAGTGTAAAACATGTTTAATTCCATGAATGCGTACATTTTTGGCAAGTTTAGACTTTTACCTATTTTTCTACATAGTCGCCACTGAGGTCAATGCATTTTTGCATGCGCCATACGAGCTTTTGAATGCCCGAGTCAAAAAAATGAAAACATGCTTAAATAATATATTGTAGTTGGGATACTCTAAAGAGGTCGGGATACTTTATAGGTAGTAGGTTAGTTTTGAGAAAACTAGTTGGGTCAGTGAGTCTATACAAATATACATTATTAAATAATGAAACGGGTAACAAAATGACCTTCAGGTCATAGGTTGCAAGCCTTTGTTTTTGATATTACTTACGATGACTGTATTCAAACAATTTTCGACCAAAAAATATATTTTCGATATAACTTGGAGGATATATTGACATCGCCCGTCTTTAAAATGACGACATTTCGCGGGTTTGTCACGTGACTGCGTGGAGGGAAGGATGCAGGAGCAGATTAGCAAGCAAAAGAACTTATTTTTTGTTCACAATTCACGTTTATTTTATTACATTTCCGGTATTACATTTCGCCGGCCGGGCGCGAGTGAATTGACAACTACCGGAGCACTCTGACATCTAGCGCCGCCAAGACAGTCGCAGCAAAAAAGCAAATTAAGGATGACAGTCGCACCAGCATGAAATGGAGCAACTGGCATAACAAATAAAATGGCGTATGCAAACGCCGTCTAATATAATATAATTAAAACATCATTAGATATGCATGTCAGGCTAGCGAACGAAAATAAGAGACAAAAGATCGTTTTTCGAGGCTTTTCGGCATCGGACTAAAATAGCTATATCAAGCTGATATCAATATATACTCGTATGTAGAAGCCTGGACGATTAACTCGACGCCCTAGCTTGCAAGTTACCAAGGGTACCAAGAAGTCCTGGATCCTGCACCGCGGTCTGTGGGCTATCAATCAAGGAAGCACCTGCAGCTGACGGCCTCATGCAGATCATACCGAGGGCTGATGCTGTGCCGTGTGTAAGCTTAAGAGGAGGCGGGGTCGTGATGCTTCATTTATGTTTTATGATATAATGTCGTAATTTTGGATACAAGTTTGTCGTATTTAGTTAGACTTGAAACTTAAATGTACTACAGTACTGAATTGTGTGATTTATTTATTAAAAGACGACGTTTACTTACTTATATCTAAAATATTACATTTTTAGCTTGCACCCAGAAAGCACTTATACGTATAGCGACACAAAACGTTACTTTTGTTTTGTGATGCATAATAGTACTTTAATTTCAGGTGGTGTCATTATTTAAATTACAAATAATTATTACTTCTGATTAATATTCTTAGGAATATAAAAACGTAACCATTTTAAAATATATTTGTAGATGGATATGAAAACTTGTTTAAATTTCAGTGCGTTAACAAATATTTCTTCTCAAAATATTGTTACAATACTACTCGTGATACAGAATGATAATTCGACAAATATGTACAGCCATTGTCATATATCACAAACCACCATGAAATACTATTTTATTTTATTTTAATTTTTATTTTATCCTCACAAAATTAAAACTTTGTTCAATGCTATGTATTTAAAAAATATGGCAGATTGGGTATTGCACAACCCACCCAATCCTGCTGGAATAAAAAACTTTATTATTATTATTATTATATATCTAAAAGATGGATTTGTATGCCGGCATGTCAAAGCGTTTGCTTTGAAAGCCAAAGATCGTGAGTTCGAGCCCCGACGGAGATAAAATAAAAATAAAATCTGAGCTCTAAAATTTCCTCCGGTTGGTGTGGATTCGATACCTTACCCGCAAAATGCCAGTCATAGCCTATTAATTCAAATTGGCGATAGACGAAAGTCGTCCCGTGAAGACCACCCATTCATAGTAAAACCTGTAATAATAGAGGATGATGCGTGAATCTCGGGCTCCAGTCTATGACGTTGACGGATCAACACTCTACACACAGTGCTTAGTCATATGCACCATGGTAAGCATCATAGAATTCCACAGATGAGACTTCAGAATTACTATTACCATCTGTAGGTATTATCCTGTATGTGTTAACATTTAAAAAAATTAAAAGCTAGTATCATGTGTAAGGGTTTTATTACCACACTATGATTTAACCAGTTTTTATATTTATCGACTCATATATTCTTTACTCATATGTAATTTATTTTTCTGCATTTCTTAAGGTTATTAAAATACTTACATTATATGGCCCAATAATCAAATAACAAACGAAATATAATATTTTAACCGATAGTTTGATTATTTTGAATTGCTCTACCAGTAATAGAAAAAAATTTACTATGGCTTAATTTTCAGTTGATTTAAGAATCATCAATATAATATATCATGTACTATATATTCATTAAATTAATGTGTTGTATCAAAAATCAGTTATATCATTTTTCAGTCATTTGGGAAAGCATTCTAGTGTTTGTATTGGACTTTAGCTGATAAATAATCGTTAATCCTAATAGCTCGTTCAAGAATATTGTAAGAACAACAAACATTATTTGAATTCAATCAATGCTGTTTAAGTTGACAATATACACACTACGTCATCACTATAATGTGAAAGATAAACAAAGCTAATTCACCACCTGCCGGACTAACCGAATTGTAATGGCGCCTGTTCATCGGTCAACAATAAACAAACTATTAACTGAAGTTGTTGGCAATAATTGCCGAGTCGGTAATTGGAAACCTGCAGATAATAATTATTTCGCACTAATGTTTACCGACTACACAAAACACACCAGTCCATGGGTGCAACAGCAGGTGGGAGAGCTTCACCCACCTGCTTTTGTTCTTCGTTTGAATATTTGAACATTCTTTTCATTTACTCCGCCGTCGGTCTTGATTGATTGAATTACGTACAATCTGTGGAAGTGAAAATTGACATATTTTCTTACATCCAATCTAGACAAGATTTTGGTTACAATGCATTTTTATTCACTTTTTTCTTTAATATTTCATCTGCAGAGGCAGTCGATGTATTCTCATTATAAATTCTCTATTTATACACGAGATCAAACGTAAAACAAGTACCACAAATGGCATTCCAATCCTTTTTCAAATTGATCTAATATCTTACCAACAATATTTATTTATCAAGCATAATGTTTTTTATTAATTCAAAGCTAAAAATGGTTTTTGACATTATTTAAATATTCAAATACATTTTCAGATATTACACGGTAAGACACAAATATTTAATTATTTACTTGTTGTGTATTTTTTTCAATGTTTTTTTAACCCACTAAAAGGTCATTTTATGAGTTACAATATTAAAAAAGTACTACAGTGTCGCGTATTTTTTATCATATTATAAACTTTCAATTTCAAATTCAGTGACTTTATTATATTTATTTTAAAATAACTAAGAAACGTCTTTATGTTGTATTTGACAAAATTCTGAAAAATAATAAGAAAACTTTCAAATTACGAGAAAAACTAGATTAGCGTGTCCCAAATTGACTCTTCTTGTTCGTTCCAGCACCAAAACCCCGTAAAATATTTACACTACAATTATCGATGAAATTTTTTCGCCCTTTCCAGTAACTTAATCAGTTGGGGCTCCGGCGAAAGTTTATCGCAAAACAAACTTTGCCCGAATTCACCGGAACTTGGTAATGCCGACCAATAATTATAATATGGTCTATAACCGATTGCCGACCCGGCAACTTAAATTGACTGCGGCCTTGTTGTACTACCCAGAAACCGACGCTCAAAGGAACGCCTCAATAATGGAACTTTGCGAAAATTTGAAATTCAAACTGTATGAAATATCCCCGGACCACTCAGATAACTAACTTAAGTATTACGCGCCGGGACCCTCGGCTGCTCCCCTTTCATTTCTGTGCTCCTTGCTGTGCCTTCTAGGTGGGCGCTCTCTGATGTCTTAATATCTTGCTTTGTAATCATCATCATCAGAAATTTGCCGAGAGGTATGGTTTAGAAGTAAAGTATCTGCCTCTGATGTGAAGGGTTAGGATTATTGCTAGACAATGCTTAAAAAAAATGAAAATCTCGACTTAATGTCTGAGATCTGAAATCTTATATCACAAGAATAATATAAATTATTTTAAGTCATAGTAGAAAAATCTCATATAAAAACCTTTAAAGATTCAAACAAGAAATTCGGTTTGTAAGCTACCTTCAATTGTGAAATTAGTACTTGTAAATTATTATTGAAATATTAATACAAAGTTACTTTATATAGAACGTTCGGCAGTTCTCTTTTTTATTTGTAGTTGATAAATGAATTATTAATACAGATTTATTAACAATTTATAAGTTTTTTATTTCATATTTCTCCACTTACAGTCTCAATCAATAGTACAACATTATTAACTTGTTCGTATTGGTGAGAATTGTCTTCCACTTAAAGTATCTTTATTTAAAAATTATGAATTAATGCACTTAAAAAAAATAGTTTTATACTTTAGCTTTTTAGCAACACGCGATTAAATCTGTTATACTTTTACTTAGTGTCTATGTTAACGCTTAGCAAGATTCAAATTTTCAAATCATGAAGAAGTAGATAAATACTTTTATGTAGGAAATTCTACTACGCATCAGATACTATATATTACTAGTCTCTTGGAATGTACATAAAAACAAATAGTTTTGTTGCTACTTAACAGAAAAGCTGAGAGGAAATGACTATAATAGTAAAAAATATGCTCAACGGTAATGTGCATTGGTCGGCGAAAGCTCTATTTCACTGCGGCGCAAATTCAAAGCTCGTTTCTAAGGCAGACTCCAAAAAAAGTCCTGAGCTTGCTTGCTTGGCGCGTACTTTGTTTTGAGGAAACTTTTTACTTGGTTTTCAGGGTTGTTGTTCATGTTATATAAACACGTGACTTGGAGGATTTAGTACACTAAGATGCAGTTATTTAAATGTAGCTGAATTTTTTTGCAGTTTAACTAGGATGTGATATCTTAATAATACATTTCACATGTTATTTTATATTAAATAATAAAAGCCCGTTAAGATACCAGCCATAATTGAAACGAATATTTTTTTTACATTCGCTAGATACTTGCTTCGAAATAAAGAGTCGATTTAGGACTAGAACGATGAAAGATGAAACAAAACTTGACCAGCAGGTATAGCTCAATGGTCAAAGAGTTTGTTTTGCAAGCCAAAGGTCGTGAGTTCGATCCCAATCAGAGATTTTTTTTTTTTTATTTCTCTTTCTCTTAAATACCCGTTTGGTGTGAATTTGATCCCTCAATGTAAAATGCCCATTAATTAAAATTGATGGTAGAGAAAAGTCGTCCCGTGAAGACCACCCATTTATAGTAAATTCCTGTAATAATAAGGATGATGCGCGAATTTCGGACTGTAGTCTATGACGTTGGCGGATCAACACACCACATGCAGCGCTTAGCCATATGCTCCATGGTAAGCGTCATAGAATTTCACAGATAAGACTTCAGAATCACTATTACCATCTGTCAGTATTCTCCTGTATGTGTTTAAAAAAAAAATAAAAAAAAAACAATTTAGTGTTATCATTTGCTACAGCAAATGTTTTAATATGAAAGTATACGATATGTAGATATCTTCTTCGTAGTATCAATCCGGTGGATTGGTTTGCAGCAACAGAATCTTGCATCTCGATCTCCATTCCTCTCGGTCCTCCGCAACCCTTTTCAGCTCAGCATAAGCGCTACAGTTCATGTCCTCGAATACTTGCTGCAAATACTCCCGTCTAGGGCGCCCTCTACAGTTTCTACCCTCAACCATCCCCTCCACAATATCGTGAAGAAGACCATCGTGGTGCATGATGTGGCCGATCCATCGGGCTCGCCTCTCTGAGATGGTTCTTATTAGTTGCCTATCTTCCTTGATTATTCTGAGAACCTCATTGTTCGTGACGTGGTATCTCCAGGAAATTCCGAGAATTCTTCTGTACGACCACATCTCAAAGGCCTCTAGTCTTTTTTTATCACTTTCAGATAAGCACCATGTCTCACAGCCGTACATTAAGATGCTCCAAACAAGTGTTTTGGCAAGTTGCTTGCGGAGCCCTAAAGAAATATTCCTTGACTCAAGTTTCATTCCTACACTCTTTTTTATTGAAAGCTAGCCTTGCTTGATGTATTCGACTGTTGACTTCTCTTTTTGTTCTGCCATCCCAGGTTATCGTACTTCCAAGGTTTACAAATTCTTTTGCATCTTTTAGGGGTACTCCTAGCATTGATTTGTTAATTTTCTGCTGCTCATTGCGGCTTACTCTCATGACTTTGGTTTTTGTGCCGTTTATCTTCATATTGTAGTTGGAATTAAATATGTTTTCCATGGATGTCAGCGCTTCCGTGAGTTCATATTCAGTTTCAGCAATCAGAGCAATGTCATCAGCAAATCTTATCATATCAATCTTTTGGCCATGTATTTTAATCCCCTCTCTATGGCCCATTTTTTCCCTGATGTTATTAATTGCATTTTGTATGTATACGTTGAAGAGTACAGGCGACAGAGAGCATCCTTGTCTCACCCCTTGGCGTATTGATGCTTCCTTTTGGACATTTCCAAGTGATATTATGGCAGCTTCTTCTTTGTAAAGTGCAAATATGAGTCTTCGTTCCTTGTATTTGACTCCAATTTCTTTCATAACATCGAAGAGCCTCTCCCAATATACTTTATCAAATGCTTTTTCAATGTCCACGAAGGCAACATATGTATCTTGGTCTACTTTTATCCTCTTCTCCAAGATCATACGCAGGGATAAGATTGCTTCTCTGGTTCCCATTCTTTTTCTGAATCCAAATTGATCGCTAGTGAGAGTCTTTTCTATTTTTGGTTCAATTCTATGTAGGATTATGTTGGTCAGTATTTTGGATGCATGGGATAGAATACTGAGTGTTCGGTGTTGTTCACATTTTGTTGTTCCGAGCTTCTTGGGCAGAGTAATGTAGATATAGTAGAATATAATTTTATTTATTATTTAATGTATAATTTTTATGCATTTAAAAAAATCGTTATTCAATAAATTAATTTTGTAATCATTTAATACAATTGTGTGTCACATACTATGAAACTCAACTGGGATGGCCAGGTACTGCATGTAGGCGAGATGTGTAGTAACTGTTTGAATGTACTCGTCTGTTTCTCAAAATACTCCAAACCTTATGAAAAAGTTTGTACAAATGCTGAAAGAGAGTACCACTTATTATCTTAGGTTAGGTAAGGTTAGATTAAGTTAGGCAAGGTTAGTTTTTTTATATAAATACTTACAGGATTCACGCATCATCCTTATTATTACAGGAATTTACTATGAATGGGTGGTCTTCACGGGACGACTTTCTTATGGGCGAGGGGTTAATTTACACCAACCGGGGGTATTTTAGAGCTCAGAAGTCGATTAAAAATAAATATTTTTTAATCTCCTTCGGGTATCGATGCTAAAGAGGATTTCACTGTTTAGCTTAGGTAACTTATATTGAATTCGTCATAATGAGGTACATATAATCATGTACCTATACAGACGCCACTTTATATCGGTGTCAGATTGCTTAAGTCTTCCCCCAACTTCCGCCATGAGTCATTGACAAGCGGCCGAGTGTCCGGTCCGAGAGTAAATCTCCCGCAGAGGCAGATATTTTAAAATGCTGATTTTGAAAAGCTTTTGTTACTCTGTAACGCAGTGCGTGCAATAAAGCTTCGAGAGCTTTTAACTGCATGCGATCGTGACACTGTACTTTACATTCGTGCGGTGCACTGGAAAATGTGGTGACCACTTATTATATGAGACTATACAAAATATTAAAGTAATTAATTCACATTCATATCCACAGAAAGTACCCACATTTCATTTATCAACTTATTAGATATAAAGAAACGATGGACAAGAAGATGTAAGAACTATATGCAGCATACCCAAGTCTAGTTCATTACACTGATGGCATAATAATTACGACACAATTTCACCACTTAATCGAATTATGAAATTAAACACATACGGCACTTATTCACATACGGCACTTATTTTAAATCATATTATACTTCATTTTAGGAGCAGGATTGAGTTAAAAAACAAACAGCATGGCAACTGATGCGATTTCTTCCAACGAATCACTTTTTGCAAATACCGACGCCACAGTAGATTTGTCAGAAATTTCTTATAAATATTGACATCCCCTGTTTTTAAAAAGAATGACAAGTCGCGGGTTCGTCACGTGGCCGCGTGGAGGAACAAAGCAGGAGCAAATTTACAACACAAAGAACTTGTTTTTGAAGCATAATTTGCATTTCTTTTTATTACAGACTTGATTTTTCGTCCGACCGGTATACCGTTCGCCGGCACTCTGGAACATTGTGACATCCAGCGCCGCCAAGATGATCACGGCAAAAAAGCAAATTAAATTTGACAGTTAAATGGCTTGCATTTTTCACGTGGTTGGTATTTGTTGACGTATATAGCTTAATTTTTAAATAATAAAACATTTTATGTTTTATATTTTATTAAGAAAATACTCACTGCCACAGATAAACTCTAAGTCTCTACAACTCTCACAGAAAAATGTAAAGTAAATGTTTTTATTAAAAAAAATATGTCTCATAACTTGATAGATTCATCACAATTGTGGTCACTTCATCCGCCCACCAAAAAAGGTAACTCTTGCAGCTCTTCCGGCGCGGCGGGAGACGTTTGACAAATTTAATGGGCGGCGATGTATCTTGGGCGGACTGCACGCGGCCGGCCGCCCCCGCCCACTTACACCATAACTTTGCATAAATAATCCATCTTCTGAAGGGCGGCACTTGCGGCGATTTTAAATGCCCATTTCGCGGCTATCCGCCCCTGACACTGAGCCCTGAAAGACCCTTGAGGTGACAGATGTAAATTTTGACCAAAAATATATGAAGCGAATGTTTGACGAATGAGATGCAATCTTATATCTGCATCATTCACCTTTAACTCTCAACAAATATGTATGTATTTTTTTATATAATGCATTGTTGTTTAATGGCAGCTTAATGATATTTTTAAAGTAAGACCTTTTTATGTACGGTAGGTTAAATCTCGAATAATGTCAAATATTACAAGTCAATTAAGTTTAAAGCCGGTCTCTCTTCCAAGAAACTAGGTGTATTATATAGATCACTGAGGTATTTCAACGATAAACAACTTCTTCTTTTACAAATGACAAATTCGTCATATCCTTTACTACGGCAGTCACATTTGGATTTGAGCCCCAAAATACCTTCTAAAGTTAATTGACTCAGTTCAAAGAAGAGGAATTCGTTTGATAGAAAATGATACTCTTACGTTTAACCTGCAATCAATGGAACACAGGCGTAAGATTGGTTCTCTTAGTATTTTCTACCGTTATTACCACGGTCGCTGCTCTTCGGAACTTAAAGAACTAATTCCTCCTGCACCCACCCACAACCAACAAACTCGTTTTAAACTTGCCGAACATCCAAACACGCTTAATGTGTGTCGACCAAGAACTGTCAGTTTCCAAAGTTCCTTTCTTAATGCCACCGGTAAGCTATGGAATGCTCTTCCAGCGTCTGTGTTTCCTCTTTCCTACAATCTGGATCTTTTCACGAAACAGATAAATATACATACACTTGCGATCTCCCCAACCCACACAAACACGAACATAACACACGCTTACCGCATGCAGCGTCCAGCCTCCCTGGCTGAGCGTCATAGAGTGCACTGGTTTTGACCGGCTATGCTCTCCTGCATGCGACACAGTTAACGACTATGCGACGTGTGTATTTTTCATATAGAAATACGAGTATATTGCAATTTTAATGGAAAAAATATAAGTACAGAAATGAAGTTAACTTTTCAAGAACAAAAAATTTCAATAAAATTAAAATGATTATTTGGAAAAGCTTCAAAAACCAAAATAAATAAAGAAATTTTGAGAGAGGCAAAAGGCATTCAATTAAGATCGTGAAAAAATGTCCTCACGTTCCCAAATATACTGACTATATCGATAGCATCGTTAGCTAAATACACAATAAGTGGTCATGATACTTTTAATGAAACAGTTATAAATAATTAAATCGTCAACAAATGCAAAGAAGGCAGTGCATAAAAAAACTGTTTCTTGAATCCTGTATGTTTCACTAGATAAAAAAATATCATTATTTAAATTAAGTTAACCGTGTCTTTTCTTAGTTGTTTCATAATTTTTCTTTTTGTTTATATATAATTCAATACTGAATCAGTAACTAGGTGTTATTTTTTATTTATAAAATGTCATGACAATATTAGTATAAATAGTAATTGTATAATTTATAAATATTTATTTGTTTACCCTGTTTTTACATGGATCACGTAAGATAAGTCATCTATTAGGAGACTGCAGTTTTGACTTACTCGTAGCCTTTTTCAATCCATCACTTGTTAAAAGATAACTGAGCTGGGATAGTACTTTATAAATGGACAAACCAGAGAGTAAATCTCCCGCTCGTTAGTTAGCCGAAACTGCAGTCTCCTAATAGAGAACTTATCTTACGTGATTCATGTAAAAACAAGGTTAATAAATAAATATTTATAATGCTTAAAGGATCTCAAAGGGAATGCTAAAAACATTGAAAAAAAATATTACTTGAAATTCCATCTAATTTGACATTCTTGTAAAATCATTATTTTAATAGAGATGAAAGAAAATTGTATTTACTTGACAGATTCTGTGACTTTTTGGCCGTTGTCGAATGTCTACAATATTTTCAGGTCTACTATCACCGCTCTTAAGTGTACTCTTTCACCTCTTTAACAATGAAATAAGTACTACTTAGCTTTCAATTTTCCGCGCAATTTGACCGTTGACTGACCGAAGCTAGGCCGAGAACCAAGCACCGAGGGTACATAATATAAAATTATTAAAATTTGTCACGTCCCGGGGGGCGGGGCTAGACCAGAGTGGTGGGAGAGACCTGCAAGAACCAACCTGACCTCACCCTCACACCAACGGGGGTTGCTAGTGCCTCTTTAGCAGCGATTCCCAAATGGGACTTTATTTCGTATTCAATATATGTGCCCATGATTATGAAAGTAGAGGTAAGTCATGTTTTACTCGTTCTGAGATATTTAAAGGTTTGTGTTTTGATGTTGGTTGAAAACCAATGAAAGTGACAACTTCATGTTGCATAAAATGCCGTATTTAGATTTCTTAAATTAATCTTGGATGAAGTTTATATTAATTCACAACATTAGGAGCTGAAATAAATGAATAACTCGTTTTTTACAATTTATTGACTTACGCCACTTTCATAATTATAGGCTCATATATAACCATCACTTTTGGTCTGTCATAAGCCTCTTGCAAAGGTTAAAAAAAAAATCACCATAACTAGACAACGAAACTTTCATGAATATAATTGATTTAACCATACAAATCACCATGTAATTCAGAAATGTCTTATATACTATGAAAATATAGACACATAATATGTGTCAATTTTTCGACACGATTAATAGTGAAATGGATCAATGATCAGCGTCGAGTATAATGGACAGAACGTAGATATACTATCTTCGGTTCGAATCTCAAGTCCATAATTTCTTTTTGTTAAATTATTAATAAATTAAATAAATCAAATTTAGTGTCTTTATTGTTTTATTTAGCATTAACGAATATTACTTCTTGTGGCTTCAACTGTTTCTTTTCTATTATTGAAATTCAGATATGAGTAACTCTTCCTTTGGTGGTTATTTTTTTAAAGTAATATATTTATGTAAGTATTTTTCATTTATTATTGTACTTTGTGTAAACAAATAAATAATTGGGATCGAGAGAGAGGGGGAAAATTTTACAAAGTGGCTTATGTTTTTCTTGCGCATGAAACTAATGTAAGGTCTAACGGTCCATAGAGCAGCTTGAGAATGTAATAATGGTTTATCTTTCATTTATCAATTTTAATCTGAAATCATTAACTAATATTAATTAATATTTTCAATGTTTTCAGCATTCACTTTGAGATCCATTATAAATTATAAATATTTATTTATTAACCTTGTTTTCACATTGATCACGTAAAAAAAGTTCTCTATTAGGAGACTGCAGTTTCGACTAACTTGTAGTCTTTCTCAATCTTTTATATTTAATATTTAACGCGAAGCATAAACTCTCTAATAAATTTCTCTATTTTTTTATCTTTAAGCGAAGATAATTTTTCATTTTCCATCATGTTACACGTAACTACTATGTAAATGGTTACGTAATTTAATAAAATTGAGGATCGCTGCTCTGAAGCATCCATTAAGCTTGATGATTACTTTTTTGTCATCTAAAAACCTCGACACGGCGTCCTCTATGCATGAAAATTTGAGGGTAATGATATTTTGGTTTAAAATTAAAAAGGGTAATGTTTTACTTGGACGCTATGCGATGCACGGTCGGGCGGAAAATGTTTATTAAAGGTGATCACACCCAAGAGGATTATTTGGCGTTTTTCAACACATAGTAAACCCTTTCGGACGGTCTTAATACCTGCTTACTAAGTATGAGTTACGTTTATGAAAACATCAAATATTGCAACAAAATAAATTACAGTATCTGTTTTAAATTTTGTTGATATTATATTCAATTTCTTCATAAATGTGCTAATAACGTCAATTTCAGTACAAAAAAAAATTATTCAATTACAAAAACTGTTCTCATAAAATAAAAAAGGTGTCAATTTTAGGCATGCTTTGGAAAGTTTTTTAAGTTACTTTAACGTTGCTTAACGTTGTAAAACAAAGCATAAAATATATTTGTAACTTAACTCTAAAATTTACAAAGATTTATATGTATTTTATAGCAAATTGGGAGCAATTTAAATCAATAAAGCATTCTATCTAAGAACAATATATTTTTTTAAGCGTGCGATCTAATGACTCATAATATGAGTTACAGAAAATCCCTGGAAATACTCGTATAAGAAGTACATAATTATATAACATTTGGTATCATCAATAATGTTTGTTGGAATAATGTTACGGAATTTCCGTAGGGTTGGTTGTCTTAGATTAATTATAAAACTGACATATTTTCTGAGAACAAAGCATTAAGATATGTCTAACATATTTTTCATTGATGATTCATGTTATTTTTATATGATATGAAATTTACTTGAAAACATTGTTAAGATCAATTCAAAATATGAAATATACAATTATTTCTTACTTTATTTTAATATAAATTATATTCAATCACTGACTTAAAGACCACTGTTTTTCTCTCAATAAAGGCTCCATCAGTTCGTCACTTGCGTAAAGAATGTTAATACAGTGATGAAACAGTGTTTAACGTGATTCATATCAAAACAAAGAAAAAATAATTATCAATTTTATATTTCAATAAGCTTTCTCTTAAAAATTCTCGTTCAATCTCCAAGGTAAATCAATATTGATCGTGAACCTATACTCAGATTAGTTAACGCCTGTTGCGTACCTTCCTTAATTGCGTTGAGTTACCTCTTAGCTCCAAATGGTTCTAACGTCGGGATCGTCGAATAATCTTTTGATTTCCTTACAAATACTGATTTACAAACATCTCTCTCCTGTCCACTGGCTAATTCCCGGGAGACCGCTTAAAACTTAAGTATATAATATCCATATAATAAACCTATATTGAGAATGTATGTTCTCAAGTAACACGTCCGGGTGTAGAGATGGCAGCTGATAACACAAATAAAAAAACAGTATGGCTACAATTTGTGATGACCATATTACCCAAATATGAAAGATATAAATGGAAATAAAATATTAACATCCCTCGTCTTTAAAAAAGCGCGACAAGTGCGCTTGGCCGCGTTGAGGAAGGATGCACAAGCAGATTACCAAGCAAAAGACTTGTTTTTGAAACACAATTCGCATTTATTTTCGATAAAGACTTGATTTCCCCGTTCAAACGTAACATGACGTTAATTCCGTCTCGTTCGAACGCGGCTCGACTGACGACTGCCGGAACACTGTGACATGCAGCTCCGCCAAGAGAATCACGGCAAAAAACAAATTAAAGATGACAGTTGAACCAACATGAAATGGAGCAACTGTCATAACAAATAAAATGGCGTATGCAAACGCCGTGTTATTGTATATTTAATTAAAACTAACACTATTAGATGTGCATGTCAAGCGAGCGAAATAAATTAAGAGTCAAAAGATCATTTTTCGAGGTTTTTCGGCAACGGTCTAAAAGAGCTAATCAAGCTGATATCAACATATTTATCGATTTAAATGTTTTTTTTTGAGCTGGTGTCGCAATCGTTTCCAGGAATAAGAGACCTTTTATAATATGTCCAGGTGTGACCAGGCGAGGTCCGCGGCCCGCTAAAAGGAATCGGGTGTCCTGCTTAGCATGTGGCGTGGCATTCACTGGTGCTGTATGCGGCCCTACAGGAAAACCCTTTTAGGACGCCTTCCAGGGGAGCGCAGTGGCGATGCTGCATTAAAGTGCAATTATAAGAACATATTATGTGCATTTACTTCAAGTAAAGTATTGGAGCATTTCAAGTATTTGAACAGAGAGTTGGATCATGTTCAATGGCAAAGTGGGTAACTATTTTAGTACTGAAATTGTCCAATCAAAGTTATAGTCTTGTACTAAAAGTATTATATAATAAAATATTGTTAAACATAAGCAGTTTAGCACATCAAAAAGATAGGTGTATTATTTTATTCATATTTTTTAACAAAACTGATGTTCCAAATCAATGGAGTACAGTACAAACATTTACACATAGATATGACATAACAAATAATTAAAAATGTAAACGCATGCAGGAGTGTATAGTGAATTCTATGTTGCTCAGCTAGGATGACTTGAAGCTGCATTCGGGAAGAATGTGTTATGTTTGTGGTGTGTATTGAAGAAGTTGCATGAGTATATTGATATCTTTCTTTAAGAGATCTAGCTTTTTTGAAGGAGGATACACAGATACTGGAGTAGCATTCTAGAGCATTCTATAAAGCTAAGGAATGTTTCAGCAATGATTACCTGCCAACGTTATTAGACTACGACCTGGCATTCACGCTAAATTATTGAGGTGAATGAGTGGTCTTCTTGGCACAATTATTGTTATCACCAATATCGATTATTATACCAAAAATATATTGCTCCGTCTTTGAGTATTTACATAAGTAATTGATATATATTTTATTTTTTTAATGTTTCACACGTTTGCCCTAAGTAACTAATAACTTTGACCTATTTTCAGTGATATTCAATTGTATATCATTTCAATTGTAGGCTTTTACAGGAATTTAACGGTTGACGGATAAGTTTCACAACTAATAGGCACATTTTTATGTGTACTTGTTTTCTGTGTATACTCTCAAATTTGTAGAATTACTTATTTAGTAATAATTATATTTATTTATGGTGTTTATTGTTCCTCCTTTAAATGTCTTTTCAAAAACATCGCATTATTCATGGACAACTTCGATAGTACATAGATAGGCCTTTTGCCGCGGTTCCGTTATATAATTGTGTATCTAAGTACTCGTATTTTAACCCTTTCGCATCGGTTGTCGGCATATGCCGTCATAAGATACCCCAATCGTTGACATCAGATGACGTGATATATCGTTTTGCTACTTTCTTAGAATAGTTTTTTATGCATCATCTGATAGCTAAAGTATACAAGAACCAATGTGATATATTAAAATAGACCAAATAAGTAGATTTATGCATAAAATACTAGTTTTATAATTGACAGTATAATTTGTATTCAAACCGAGCCGTAATGAAAGGGTTAACAATTTTAATCGCACATTGAATATATTTAAAAAAAAAACTTTTTTTCGTCTGCGTCAATTTTATTTTTAACCCCTACAGCACTGGGTCTCGGCATGTCACCAAAAGTGCTTTGTTTATAAAAGGGCCGTGATTTCTTGTCAATGCCCGCGGGAAGCGCCGCGCGTCATGTTCCTCGTTCATCCGAGCCACCGAGCAACAGAAGCGAAGGCAGAAAATTGTTTTTCACCGCAATGTAAGTGTTAAACACGAGAAACTCGAATGTTTGGTATACTTTAATCTCTACACTTATATCATAATATTTTTATCTTAAGTTTCTCAATCATTTTTGTAAAACGAGTGTACAGCAACACTACCGTTATATTCTAGACTTCTAGACTTACACTAGACGAATTATCGATGAAATAAGTCAGATATATCAAATCATACGTTAGTCCAGCAATAGCACACCGTAAGTGCCTTTATTGTTAGATCATTGAAGTTAAGCAACATTGGATGCGGAACAAAACTTGAATTAGTCACTACCTGTTGCTTATCTTTGATTCGTTGGTCGGATTGAATTGTTCCTTAAGGTCGAACGGACCAGGTCTAGAGAGCGTGGTGCTAAAATTATTCTATCTCCTTAAAATTAATAAATCACTCAAAATATGCGTCAGACAGCATCTATCGGTTCAGGCAGGAGATGGTCGTGTGGTCTAGGGTAATGAACAAAGGGCAACGGTTGGTTCCAAAGCTCGCTGGTTCAAATCCCGCTTCTGCCGATATTTTTCTGAACGAATTGATGCGTATAAAGAATTTTGATGTATAGTATTTCTATTAAATTACTAAAAATATTGTAATATCGTCAAGGATCTATAAAAGTAGATTAGAATATTTAAATAATAAAATAATATTCTAATAAGGATTTCAAAATCCATTTAAATACTATCTGTCTATTTACATACATTTAGTTCTTTTTACATTCACTATCCATAGTGTTTTTATCTTTATTTTTGGGGTAAAAGTATTCTTACACCTGTTGTTTATTCCGAATTCGTATCTGCTCTTTAAGACTGTTCTATCACCGCTTCTTTCACCGCAAATGGCACTTCAAGATAACTTACTTACGGCACGGCTCTTCTTACTTAGGCAAAATATCGATTTTCGCGCGAAAATTCGCAAATTTATGCCGCGGTGATATTTTTTTCGCCGGAGTTTATTTTGAAAGAAAATATATTTCAGGCTTGAATAAATAAAAATAAAAATATTTTACGACGAGCGATGGGAGTGCGTCGGCATTATGATGGAGATGGAAGAAATAACAGGAAAATATGCGAGAATTACTTTAATGGTTCCTGTTACTACATTTTTGAAAGCTTTATAAGTAGACAGTGAAAAAAACTATATTAATAAAAGCATTTCATATAAATCCAAGAATATTTAAGGTTTATATTGACATAATATTAAAAAAAAAAGCTAAATATACTGGCATACACTCCTATTATATCAAGCCGGCGGTCATAGCTCAATGGCCAAAGGGCCAAAGCGTTTGCTTTGCAAGCCAGAGGTCGTGGGTTCGATCCCTGACGGAGATTAAAAATAAAATTGAAAATAGTGTTTTTTAATCGATTTCTGAGCTCTAAAATATCCTCGGCTTATGTGAATTTCATCATTTATCTGTGAAATGACAGTCATAGCCTATTAATCAAAATTGGTGGTAGACGAAAGTCGTTCCGTGAAGATCACCCATTCATAGTAAACTCCTGTAATAATAAGGATGATGCGTGAATCTTGAGCTGTAGTCTATGACGTTGGCGGATGAACACTCCACATGCAGCGCTTAGTCATATATACACCATGGTTAAGCGTCATAGAATTCCACAGATGAGACTTCAGAATTACTATCACCATCTGTCGGTATTCTCCTGTATGTGGTTACATAAAAAAAACATAATTTATCACAGTATTACGTAAAAAGCAGCTTTTTCGTTATTTCAACATATTGGTTTCAATATTCTTCACTTAAAATTAAAAAAAACTTATAAACAGCAAGTATCATGGAAACAATGGAGTAGTGTTTTTTTTTACAACCTAAAAATATTTTTCTTTGTAACTGTGATAACTTGTATTTAATGTATTGAAAGAATTAATTAAAAACTATATAAATAATATTTAAATTAGCAATGTCAATATATTTTCTTTATTCTATTTGTATATGTATTTCTTGACGATAATAACACATTTTAAGCGCGGATCTTGTTAGATCACCGAAGTTAAGTAACGTTAGTCGCGGACCAAAACATGTACGGGATACCGCATGTTTTTAACTTCGTGTCGTTAGTTGTGTTGAGCCGTTCCTTAAAACCAAAAGTTTTAGGTATTGAGAGCGTAGGGTATTTAAACCGATCTCCTTACAAATTATGATAAATAAATTATAGAAAATATGCCTTGGATTACAAAGATGCCGTCCTATGGAACGGATATGGGAAGAAAAAAAGTATTTGTTTTATATAAAGTAAATATTTATTTTACAATATACCACAGTGTTATTCGTCTGTCAGGAATGATCGAAGATTTTAACAGGGAAAAGGTTTCAGGAAGCGGAAGTCGCCTCGCCGCAGTAGCTCTTCCGGAAGTAGAAAGAATGCTGAAACAAACGGGAACACATAAATGCTTTTTGTCTCCAAATCAGATCACAGCGCAACCTTTGACGTGAGCTTCGCAAAGGGTGGCTTAAATTGAACAGTGACCGACTTAAGCATGCTTGGAAAAATGTTATGTCATTATAATAACCCCATTCAGAATGGGGGTAGAGGAATTATATACAGGCATTATTTTAGAACTACCTGTTATTTGATATTTATTTCTTATTTATTCAAGTTTCAGTATTTGAAGTACAACGAAAGAATATGAAATATTTATTAATTTAAAGAAAAGGTACTCTAGAAAAACTAATAATAACTAATGATTAAAAACTAATAACATAAAAGAAGAAAATAAGATGGAAAGTTCTTAGGAAGGAAGGATACAGTTCTCAGTGTGATCAAAGCTTAAAACAAGGTATGAGATACGTATCTATTTAATAATGAAATGGATCTAAAAGTACATAATTTTAAATATAAATAACATGAAAAGTTCTGATTCACTCACTTTTATAAGAAGATACACGTTTGTCGCTGCGATAAACTATTTGTTTAATGATTTTGGCTAGATGAAGGTGCTAATATGGTCAGTCATGAGATAATGCGTTATAACTACACCTGGAATACCATCTGAGTATTTACGTGGTTTCCAGCTCTTTCCAGAGCTAGAGCTTGGGGATTTGAAAAGAGAAGTTAACTGTAGTGTTAAATGCACGATTAACGTCTATAAATCACCAGCTGACAACCAGAAGCTAACAATATTGTCTATACTGGAAAAATGATATGTCAAGGAAAGGTCAATATAATCATTGAAAGAGACGTTCTCTCAGCAGTGGTTGGAAATGGATTGAACCAAAATATGTTTTCCAAGGAGATTGGAAGGTATCCGCTACTCTTAAGGCAATTAAAATTGAGTCTTATCAGTTGTAAAGCATCTAAGACCAACCAGCGTCTCGCGGTCGTCACTATCCAAGAACTTTCCGCATCTATTGTTGATTAACTTGATCAGGAATCAAAGTATGTTGTAAAACTAATTCTCTTTCAAAGGGAATTAAATAAAAAACCCTCTTGTGCAACAAAATTAAAACATCACATTTACAGCTGATGTATGAAAAAAAGTTCTCAGATGAGTAGAATATTCTTTGGGTGCGTTTCGTAAATACTTGCAAAGCCTTTGGTCGCAGGTTTCTTTCCTCGTCTTTGATATCCTAACATGCGCATGATACCCTTGCACTGGGACTACTAATGAAAAGAAACGTCTTTTAAATCACGACTCAGCCTCTAAAGTTCTTCTGCTCGCTGGTTTTAATCAAAGAACATAACATTACACTGCACATTCATTCAATGCATTTTAAATCAATTTAATGAAAACATATTTATTATTTTTTACAACATGCTTTAGGTAAGCTTTGACAACAGCATGATATAGCCCTTGCTGACTGGTACCGAAAACCTTGATAAACAATCTTTCATCTATTATTTTCGTTCGCTCATTGGACACGCATGTGTTGTCATTTTGTAATGCCTATTAGAAGGACTAGTTATATAGATTGCCACTTGCGGCGTTGGATGTCACCGACGACCACGCCCGGTGCCCAGTCAGTTGTCTGCCGACGGCGGAGACGTCGTATTGTGGTTGGCCCGGCCTGAATGCTGTGACTAGGTCCGGACCAAAAGTTTGTAAAGTTATCGAAAAATATATATCAATGTGCTTCAGAAAAAGTCGTTGTTTTGTTAATCTGCTCCTCATCCTGCCACCACGCAATTCAATAACGAACTTAGAGAGAAGGATGACAGCTTGAACTATACGTTTCGTTAGTGAAAAAATAGGAGCATCGCCCTTATCTCCTTCATGGCCTAAAATCTATTATTTTCCTACATTTAAAGATTTATGCATGGCGAATTTGCGCGATTTTTCGAGACTCTTTTGTGGAATATCAATGTGTATTTCACATTACTTAAAGTAGCATATAAAACATTAAAATATCTATAATATTACCTATAAAACCTTTTACATTTGCATCTATCTCGAATCAATAGAGTTAATTATACATTTCACCGTCAACTTCAAAATCAAATTTTGACGTGGGAATTTCTCTCCGATCGGCGTTGCAGCAATAGAAAATATATAATTTTTACAAATTCTATAGCTGGAATATATAGGAATATTATTAGTGCTTAACATTTTGATATTGTTATATTATCAGATCCAGATCCTATATGAAAAAAAAGACAAATGCTTGAAGAATAATCTTAATTTTATTGATGGCATTATGCAAGAATTTTGGTAAAATGAGTTGGTTAAGTTATGAAACCTTAAAATAATTTAAATATGGTTATATAGTTATGAATACTTTACCAAACCACTTTAGTCCACTTTTGACGGTTTCGATTTCATAATAAAGGCATACCCTTTGCCAAGGTGAATGTCTGTTTCATTGTAAAGAGCTACGAAACTTTTTATTGATAAACGACAAAAATACTTGTCTTTACAGATATTTGTTATCCCAAATGTTTAAAAAGGTACGGAGTTTTAAATTAAAATTTTATACTTATAACTCATTTCTCGAACACTTATTGAAATGTATCGAACGTGGTATCCGTCTAAGCTCCATGGTACATAATTTAAAACACAAAATTAATCAAATTCAATTAGATAGAACGAGATAAAACACCCACCAGGGATACACGGCATTTAACACAGAAAGAGACGCCATCACGTACAGAGCAGACCATCTATCCAGATTGAGGGCCGATATTTTTCCGCGTCGATAGTTCGGCCGCCCGGGGGCTCATCGATACCCACTACCGAGTCTAAGGGATGATAAACCAACCTAATCCGACGTGAAGAGCTGTCAGTTCTGGTCGACTTGTCGGGCCGGGGTTGATCGGATCATTGCCGCTTGAGGGCGCAGACGTATGAACGCACAAACTATGCCCCAATAATACTAATTAATGATTTTAAGTCTGACTAATCACTTCCTCGTAAAATAAAGGTCATCCAACGAGAAATATCCATGCTCGAAGTGTCTCATAAAGATATAATCCAAAACGAGGATATCTGAAGAATAACTTATTGTAGTGTTAGTAGTGGAGGCTACCCAAAGAATAGGCACACTCAGGTGGCATTGTAACAAACAAATATGTCGTAGAGATAAATGGAGTATTGGCCGACTTTCTGCAAGATGAAATGACGACATCAAAGAAATAGCGGGAGTAGCCTTGATACAAGGGGAGGAGGATCGAGTAGGATGTAAACTCATGCGGGAGGCTTACGTTCAACAGTGGATGGACACAGGCTGATGATGATAAAGTCTGAGTAATCACTGTCGTCTAGCGGCACATCTTTATAGGTGAGCCCGATGGATCGGTTACATCATGCGCCACGATGGTCTTCTTCGCGACATTGTGTGGTGATGAGGGGAGAATTTTCAGAGGGCGCCCTAGACGAGAGTATTTGCAGCAAGTGTTCGAGGACATGAGTTGTAGCTCTTATGCTGAGATAAAGAGGGTTGCAGAGGATCGAGAAGAGTGAAGATCGAGATGCAAGATTTTGTTGCTGTAAACCAATATACCGGATTGATACTACGAAGAAAGTAGACACATCATCATCATCATCAGTCCGTCATTCATGTCCGTCCACTGTTGAACGTAGGCCTCCCGCATGAGTCTCCATCCTCTTCGATCCTCCGCCTTCCGCATCCAGGTCACTCCCGCTATTCTTCTTATATCGTCAGTCCATCTTGTAGGGGTCGGCCAATGCTTCGTTTGCCAGTTCTTGGGCGCCATTCCAATACTTTTCTTCCCCATCGACCGTCGTCTCTTCGACAGATATGTCCTGCCCATTGCCACTTCAGTGTGCCTATTCGTTGGGTAGCATCCACGACTTGAGTTCTTCTGCGTATTTCCTCGTTTCGGATTCTATCTTTTAGCGACACTCCGAGCATGGATCTCTCCATAGCACGCTGGGTGACTTTTATTTTATGGGTAAGACTTGCTGTCAGATTCCACGTCTCTGCGCCATAAGTTAATACAGGGAGGATGCATTGGTTAAACGCCTTAGTTTTAAGGCATTGCGGAAGTAGAAACATATCAATGTATAATTATAATTTACACAAAAAATACTAAGCTTATTATTTATAAATATAGAATGCAAAGATCAGCCAATCCAATTAAACGTCACCAATGTTTTTTCACAATCTTAACATTGTTCGAAAAGTTGTACAGAATGAATATGGATTGTTTTATTATAACATACAATATATATTAAGTTTACTACACATATGTTTTAACTAGTCACAGAGAATATTAATTATTTTAAAACGTTACATTAGAATAAATCGATGAATAGACAGGTTAATTCAACAAAGACAGAGCAAACGAAAGTATTTTTCCTCCCCGACAGTCTATGGGAAAGTGTCATGTGGCGGTTGCTGTGTTTCGTTGATAGGGCGAGGGATTTAGCAGGTGACAGATTAATACAGAAGTAAGCCCCGGGATTATTATATTATTCACTTAAAAGATTTCATCCCGCGTCTGTGTAATACTTACAAATTAATTCAGACTGCCAATCGGTGCCATTGATACCCAATATTGATATATTATGTTGATGGTTCAAAAGAGTACAAAAAAATGCAACGGATTTATTTACGACGCAATTATTTATTTATCCAATCACAATTTACACCAATAACTTTGTTTTTTATTACTCTACAAAGTTTATTTTGTAAATATATCAGCAATGTAAAATGAACTTTTTTAATATATAATTATCAATTTATTTCAATAATGTATTTTTTAAATATACTCGTATATTATATAATACATAATTTTTATTGTACTCGTATTACATTTATCCATTAAATAATATCATATAACCCTCAAAAAAACTTAAAGAGCTCATATTTAATAATTACCACGGTCGTTGCTCTTCAGAACTTAAAGAGCTTATTTCTCCTGCACCCACCCACAACCGATAAACTCCTATTACACTTGCCGAACATCCACATACGGTTAATGTGTGTCGACTAAGAACTGACAGTTTCCAAATTTTCTTCCTAAATGCCACCGGTAAGCTCTGGAATGCTCTTCCTGCATCTGTGATTCCTCCTTAATACGATCTGGATCTATTCAAGAAAAAGATAAATATGCATTTTCAATCTCCAACTCAGCTCACACATAAACACATAAAACAACACACTTTTCCCGCATACAGCATCTGACCACCCTGGCTGAACGTCATAGAGTGGATTAGTTTCAACCGGTTGAGATCTCTTGTATGTTGATGATTATATTTTGAAAAATTGTACATATTGTATTGCTTAAATTAAATGTAACTAAATTATTATTAGGTTATTATAACTGAATATTCATAATTATGTTATTTCTATCATCTTATATACTTCATATCTAAAAGCATATATTCGTGGATGAATGGTTAAGATTTTTTAACATTACAATATTTTGTGGTTTTGAAAACCATCAAGTACTCGTATTTCACGAATTAAAAAAATAATAAGATGCCTTATAAATCGTGATCCACATAATGGTAGGATTATGTAGAGCACCCTTTTCCACATTTAAACAGGTACAAGTACACATTATAATGATGATGATGTAAAATGCAGGCTCTCCGACACCCATAATACACACGGAAGAAAGAGAGAAAGTGCCCTTCCAGTTGCACCCGAAATCACATGAAGATAGATGAGTGTAGTTGGAGCTACACATCCCATTTACTTTGCGCTTTGTTTGCCAGAGTGGTTGCAGGTCTCATTGCGAGGGATTTGCACCCTCTAGGGAGGCTTAGGCGCATCAAGGGGTTGCCATTTTTACCATTACCCTAACCTCACGTTCAAAATGCAACAGTCACCCGGTTCAGTGGTGCTCAAGCCATTTTTAAGCAGCTAATTTGAGTGATGAATGGATTGTAATAACATGTTTGACATATATGCTCCCTAGCTGGACTTCATAGTCGCTAAAAAATTCCGCCTGGAGCTGAAAAATATGAAATTGTACTCTTATTTGCCTCATCGTTATTCACCAAGAAATAAGCATTACATAAATCGCTTGGTTATCAACAGATTTTCTAGTGATAAGCTCGTACAATAAATATATAACGGATGGTATTTAAACAAGCATTTACTTCACATGTACGAATTGTAATATTTCCATTATTACAAGTAGATACTAAAATGTTAAATAATTATATACATACGAGTATATAACATCATAATTATTCAGATATATAATTTACTATACAAGTTATCCATCATACGATGTTTTCAAGGGGTATGTTATCCTGATACCCCAATGACTTAAAATTCTCTATACTATGGTCGATAAGGTATAATTACATCCGTATTTCAGAGACATTCCTTGGATTAATTTAACTTAAGATCCAGGTACTGAGATATTTCTTAACGTAACCAACTTGTATAGCTACATTCCTTTAAAATTATTAAAGTCAGGAAACCTCAACCCTCGACAAACCTCAAATCTTATGAAACCTTTCTGCAGTGTTAAGTTTGTTATCTTCAAGTCAAGGAATGACTCTACATGCTGGTGTATGCTTAAAATAAAGCTACCTAAAACATCATCTTAACCCTTTTATTACGGCTTAGTTAGAATACAAATTATACTGTCAATTATAAAACTAGTATTCGAAGCATACATGTACTTATCTGGTCTATTTTCATATATCACATTGGTTCTTGTATCCTTTAACTGTCAGATGATGCATAAAAAACTATTCTAAGAAAGTAGCAAAATGATAAATCACGTCAACCAATATCAACGATCGGGGAATCTTATGACGGCATATGCCGACAACCGACCTTTAAAGTGTGGTTAAAAAAACCTAGCAGACTTTAATTCGTTAAACAAACATTGATGATAGCCATAAGATTTTATTTCACATGTCTAATTTTAAATAAATAATTTAAGAGTAAATTTTTGTGTTATAATTTATTTTCCATTTAGTTTTAAAATGAATAAAAGTAATTAATTAATCGTTTGAGGCATTAAATGCGGTAAGCTGTGCACTTAAAAAAGGAATGCAAAAAGGATCGCGCATTCAAATTCAAATATCCAATGGAATCGCAATTGAATACCCAGTAGGTATGAATCGTTCTCGAACGCTAATTAAATTTTGAATTACTTCTGTAGTGGCGGCGTACACTTTGCGCTATTTTGCCAAAACCACACTCGATAGAGGATTAGTGGCTTCATTGAATGGAAAAACTACAGTCGCGAATATGACTTATTGATTTAATGTTATTTACCTTTGTATTAGGAAACACGTTAATTTCAACAGGATAATATGATATAAAGGAAACATTGTTGTATCAACATAATCGGTGATATTGAATTGAATTGAATTGAATTGAATAGAGTCAATAATTATTCATTATGATTTCATTCACACAATTCTGATTGACTTTCAATTTGCATTTCGTGTTTCATAGCGCATGACTACAATGAGTATATACATATACTCGCATATACATATTGCACCGAATTTGTGAAATTGCGTATTTGGTGAAATTTGAAATTTCGTCAGACGTCGCCAGTGCTATTTTTTATAACACACTTATAAATAGTCATTTGAAAACATGTTTATGTATTATTATTTTTAAACATATTTTTTAACATATTTTTTAACATATTTTTTAACATTTTTTTATAACTGGTTTCAACTAATTTAGAATGAATTGTTCTGACTTTTAAATTTATTTACGACAAACACTTTATCGAAATAATATATCATTAAGTTTATCAACTGATAATACTTGGTGAAACCGCATGATTATAATTTTAGATTAGTTTTAATTAAAAACTTAAAAATATTTATTTTTGATTCACATTTATTTTTAATGATTACATGTGTCGGACTCCCTTGAGATCATTGAAGATGGTCTTCAGGGAGACCGAAACGTGTAATCATTAAAAATAAATGTCAATCAAAAGTGAATATTAATAATTATTTAATATTTTAATTAAAATTAATTTAAAATTATGAATAAATGTATCGATGATTATCAGTAAAATTTAAATAAGATGGTTATAAGTTCTGTCAGTTGCCATTATCTTTGCCATGTATCAAATCATCTCTGTACTCGGAGCTCCGTCGAGTAGATCTTATACATACATACATATTTGGAAGTTTGATGATCACCATTTCTAAGGATCTCAGATGATTGACCCGACGCTTCGTAGGACTGAACCATTTAATCTCGAAGGTGGCTGAACCCAAAATTATTTTATAGGAAATAGATATATATGCATTTTTATATAAAACTCCCAGTGTTAACACAATTTTATCTCTCTTTATAGAATGTTCACATTGTAAAATACTAACGAAATACAACGATTTAATATTATTTAATGAATAAAATACAAAAAAACATTGATAAATGTTTGATATCAATCATTTAAAAAATAGTAAGATTAAATAAAAGTATTAATTCTAAAATATATGAAATATCCAACGTTATCATGTGATAACGAAATACCTGGTCTCATTTACATAAGCATCTAATTATAGAATCCATATTGTTAGCTAATATTAGTTACGGTAAATTTTATTTTCGAGCATTTGGTACATATTTTTGGTTAAAAGAAGTATCTGCCGAAATAGCTCAGTTGGGAGAGCGTTAGACTGAAGATCTAAAGGTCCCTGGTTCGATCCCTGGTTTCGGCATTTCTTTTTATAAATATTTATTACTTTATTTTGTTTTTTTATTCATAAATAATATACTTTCGACCTTATCACCCATTTAAAAATATTTATTTCTTTTTTAAAAAACATTTCTATATTCTCACTGATAATAAAATGCCTGTTGATAAGATCTCGTATTCACTATTGATAAAGGGATAATATTTATATGGCTACTTTGAGAACACTACTTTGCATCTGTATTTGTACGAAATTAAATTATGCGAATATATATATAGAAACGCATACAAGAGGTGTAGACCATTTAGTCATAAGAAACGACTCAACCCTATCAAAAATAGACTAGGTAACTAACAAGCGGTGGCCTATTGATGTTTTGGTCCAAATCCAAGTTGCTTAACTTCGATGATCGTACGAAAACCATGATATTGTCGATTAATTACATTTATTTACAAAAAATATTAATATTTAACAAATAAGTATAGAAATAAGAAAGGTGTTTGGCGAGAAATAATTACTTAAAAAAATAACATTTACTCAATTGATTGTGTTCACGTTTTAAAATTTAATTTTTCATTCATGTTGTTGTACTTTTGTTAGTATTTTAATTATTCAACTAATACATACGTACACATGCTGGCGAGTAAAGTTCAATGGTCAAAGCGTTTGCTTTGCAAGCGAAAGGTCGTGGGTTCGATACCCGACGGAGATTTAAAAAAAGGGTTTTAATCGATTGCTGAGCTCTAAAATACCCCCCGGTTGGTGTGAATTTGGTCCCTCACCCGTAAAATGCCAGTCAAAGCCTTTTAATTAAAATTCGTGGTACACAAAAGTCATCCCGTGAAGACCACCCATTCATGGTAAATTCCTGTAATAATAAGGATGCTGCGTGAATCTCAGGCTATAGTCTATGACGTACGTTGGCGGATCAACAATCCACATGCAGCGCTTAGGCATATGCAGCATGATAAGCGTCATAGAATTTCATAGATGAGACTTCAGAATTACTATTACCATCTCTCAGTATTCTCCTGTATGTGCTTACATAAAAAATAAATTTAAAAAATACGTAGAATTTACTTAAATATATTGAATAGTATATTAATATGAACTTGTTTTATGTGCTGTAAATCGTTTTAGTACCTAAGATGGAATATTCAATCGAACAATAATCTTTCAATGCTTCATAAACTGAAAGAAATTACATAAAAACGGCACTAAAATGTTCATTGTAAATGTGTCATTTTATTATCGATTACAGCATAATGTTTATTTCCATCAATTTTGTATTACGGCTCAGTTTATCCGCTCTATCGTTCACCATTTAGGGTTCGTCCAAAGCAAATTGCCTTGTAAAATAATGACAGTTTGGAAAGGGAGACTGACAATTTATCAAAATGTGTCAATTTCAGAATCACTGCTCTACTAGACAATGTTCTCCAGCTCACGTATCTTTAAAGACACTCTTTGTTCTCTTCTCTTTGTAGTTTACTTTATTTATTTGAACAGTTTCATTTTATGTTTTCTTATGGTAAAATAAAGAATAATCTGTTTTAATAAATTAATTTTTAGACACAAGAAACAATCGTTACTTAAAAATAGTTTTTGTCGTATAAGATATTCTTTCTCGTTACAATATTTGAGATTGCCATGGTCGCTACACCTCTGAACTCAAATTAGTAATCCCTCCTGCTCCGACACATAACCGACAGAATCGTCTCACACTTTCTGAACATGCATTAGCTGGAGTGTGCCGCGGCCGGCCGTACGGCGGCTTCGCGCTGCTCTGGAGAAAGGCGGCCCTGCTCGACGTGTCGGTAGTGATGTGCGTGCATTCAAATATATATCGGTTGGAATACGAAGTACAATAATAATAATTTTATGTATGTGTACATGCCGATTTATATTTTCTTTCTATTCTGTTAAATTTGATGTTTTCTGTATTTGCTTGGAATTATGTGTAATTGTATGTAAAATTTTGATAATGGCACTAGTGACTGAATAAAGAAATTGTATATTCATTAAATACGGTCAATGTACGACGACCAACAATTTTACATTTTTAAAATTACGGTCTAAAAGCCATTGGTACTAAAAATGTTCTTCTAATATCATTTTTTCTCTTTCGTAACATCTGAATCTTTTCATGAAGAAGATAAATACACACTTGCAATATTTAATTCATACACAATCACATATTTTCCGGTTGCAGCGTTTAGCTATGGTTTAAACTAGTTGTTTCTCCTGCCTTTACTAAAAATACTTCTTCTAATAGTATAAACCCAAAATAATTAATGGCAGAAATGCATTTAAAGGTTTTTTAATTTTATTATCAGCTTGATATAGCCCTGGTAGGCTGGTCCCGAAAAGCCTCGATATACAATCTTTCGTCTATTTTTTGATCACTCGTCGGACACGCATGTGTCGCCATATTATTTGTTTGACAGGTGTAGTTCTGTGAATCGCCAATGGATGAATTGCGGCGCTGACCTGTCTCCCACAACGAGCGCTCAGTGGCCAGTCGTCAGTTGTTCCCCGACCGCGACCAGTAACGAGTTATGATCAGCCTGGGGCCTGATAGCATTTAGCTCCGCCTCGGTGACCGAAAGTTTGTCAATCTCTGTCGAAAATATATCTCAATGTGCTTCTGAAATAGTCTTTGTATTGCTCATCTACTACTCCTCATCCATCCACCACGCGTCCTGATAACTATCCCGGTGACGTGAAGTCGCTTTTCTTTTAGTAAAGGAAATATTTTTTTATCATGATCTTTACATTTTGTGTCTTACCTAATAAAAATTCAAAACAATATACTTTTTAATTTGGTTGTTTAGTAGGTTTATGCAAATAACAAGGTTTCAGTGAACAATCACATATCATACACTACATTATTCAACGTATATCATCCATTCAAATTACAGTATTTACACTTTTATGTGTTTTTATTTTTGAAAATCAAATTTTTGATCTGCAAACTATATACAACAAATAAAATAATATCTAATATATGTTCCCGATTTGCAGCCTTATTATTTGATACCCTCCTCTCTAAGTTGGATATCGAATTACTCGTGGCAGGATGCAGGATCAGGTTCACAATGCAAATAACTTATTTTCGTTTCACAATTCGCGTTTATTTCTCAAGCACTTGCTTTTTCGTCTACCCGTTATGGCGAACGCCATTAGACGTCCGCCATAACGGTCGCGAGCGAGCTTTCAACTGACCGCGCGCTCTGCCATCTAGCGCTACCAACAATCGCGGCAGAAAAAGCGAATTAACCTCTCCTCCCCGGTGATGTCTATCGACTACACATTGCTTGTAATAACTTAAATATCTCTGTAAATATAATACACACAGGGTTCAGATTATAGGTATTCCTCCTTAATACATTTACGTATTGAAAAAAAAAATATTTATAATAATAGGCACTCATCGGGAGCAGGAAATATTTTTCTAAAATCCGGAATAAATTCACCACTACAATCAAGACGCGTCAACTGTCATGAATCATTGCACCTGCCGGAATCGTGTGCGAAAATAAAATTAAAAAATACCCAGAGGAGGCGGCATCTATACTCCTCACTCTCGCTGACGTACTAATATGAGTGAGCGAGACGGGAAACCTCAGTGGGTCGCCTAGTTCGAAATGATATCGGCTCATCCATATGTCGACAGGCCAAGTCATGTTAGTATCTCTCGGAAGTTCAAGCGCGAAGGTGCGTCTGGCTGTTTGAGGTCTTCGTCTGATGTTTTTCATGTTTTTAGCTATTAAATGTCAATTATTACTGCTTATTGACATCAACTATTGTAAAAATTAAGCGATATCTTTGAATATTTTCATTTTTTCGAATTTCTACTCATTTTATTCACTTTAAATCAGAATGTGTAATGAGTTGACACCATCGGAACGCGCGGAAGTTTTTAGCATCGTAAGGCGAGGGTTAAAGACGACAGTGGCACCAATACGACATGAACCAACTGTCATAACAAATAAAATGGCGTATGCAAGCACCATGTATTATTATTATATAACTAAAACTAACATTATTAGATCTGCATGTCAGGCGAGCGAAAATAAATAAAAGACAAAAGATCTTTTTTCGAGGCTTAACGGCATCTACCTAAAGGAGCTATATCAAGCTGATATCAAATTATATTAGTCTTCATATATAACAATGCATAATTTATCTAATTCGGTAGAAAAACATACAGTATTTTATATGGTTTGTATCTGTCCTTTGGATATCAATCCCTCTGTATTGCAACATCGAGGTCCACTCAAGGACAATAAAAACTGCAGTTAATCAAAATAAACTGACATCGAAATAAATGCCAGTCGCACCTGAGGTCGCCCTCGCGCCTCACACTGCCATAAACCTGGAAATGCACTTTCAAAGCCTGATATTGAGAAACCAACTGGACCACTCCCAAACTGAGAAGAAAATAAATTTAGATAGGAAAGTCATACATCAAACCAAGCGGTAGATGAAAGTCAGCCAATAACACCACCTATATCATCACCATAAACAAGGATTTAAAATATATAGTGATTACTTATCAAAAAATATGAACTGCATATGTTTTATGTATTATTTTATTAATAAAACCAAATCAAAAGTTATAAGTTACCATTGGTATACGCTTAATAATAAATTATCTTTCAGTTGTTATTTGAGTGTGAATTTATCATATTATGTAAAGTTCATTTTCTTCAAGATTTCCAAGAATTTAGGTACACATTTTAAAACATAATACAATATTTCATCGTATTTTGTCAAAAGCATTCTTTTTTAAACAATTTTTCGGTTTAATAATTCTTTGATTATTACCGTTTCATGCTTTATATTAATGGTAACACTAGTTCGGCTGTCAAATACTTAATCACGAGCGACTTTTGAAGCTTTCATTTAAATGTACTATTAAATAACTTCTTAGGTTTTCACGGCCAGATTTGATATTGTGGCTTTTGGGTTTAGCCGTGTGTGGTGAATTTCTTCTATCCGATATTTCGACCGCCATTGCAGGGGTCTTCTTCAGGGTTGACGACTTTGTTGCCCTGAAGAAGACCCTTGCAATGGCGGTGGAAATATCGGATAGAAGAAATTCGCCACACACGGCTAAACCCAAAAAGTCACAATATCATGTACTATTAACTTATCGAAAGACTTGAGGTAAACGTGCACGCAAAAAGCATGCCTGAATATTTTTTTTACAATTTCTTACATGCCATAAAATACGCAATATTAGCACACACATAATGACATTTCGAATGTCGTCCGGTCATTTTTTTTTAAAGCGAAAAAATAATTCTTATTATTATAAAGCCAAAACTCTTTTAAAAAATAATTAAAAATATTCTTTCTGTATTCGAAAAATAACTTGTTATAATGAAAACAAAACAAATTAATCAACTCATGACACACAAAGTTAATATTATTACTCCTTTCATTAAACACGGCTTGTACCTATTCTTGCAATCAATATTATATTGATATCCGATATTAAATTTCTTAATTTTCAATTTTAAAAAAACTTTATTCCCTGGTAGAATTTCAGTTTTTTTTTTCAATAATTTCACATCACATTCACACCTTTCTCATCATGCTTTCTGCTCACCCTTGTATCGCGAGGTGTTCACACGTGGCCCTGGCTTCCTTTATCTGCCCGTTCCGATTATCACACCTCTGCTCTATTCAGGGCTCCGCTTTGTCTTGCGGGCCGCAGTTTTTTATCCCGAGCCCTGAGAGGAAGGAGAGAAATAATGAGTAATGTGAGACTGAACAGTTCAGATGTTTCTGTATAACTACTCGCTACTTATGACACAACCAGGGCAAAGAAAAACATATAAATCATCACTGAATTTTTATATTTTTCAAATATATTATTTCGATGTACTTAATTAATTATTGAACATGCTAACGCATCAACGAAAAAACAATCAACATTCAAACATATCAGTTATGTATTTCAGTTAGTAGTTTCAATTTTTAATTAAAATTTACGCCATACTATTATAACATGAAATTCTAAGTTATGATCATGTAATAACGGCTGTTTTACCTTTAGATAGAGTAACACTTATAACTTAACTTATGATCAAGTACGGCAACAGTTATTGTTGTTAGATCTCCAATTTGGAATTACATTTTTGTCAAACTAAGGATGTATCGTGGATCAAAGGATCTTTGAGATTTTCAATGTGGGCATCTAAACTTCTACTTAAAATTTAAAAAATACTGAGATAAGTTATGATTAACATTATTTATGTTAATCAGCACATATTAAATATAGGTTATGAATATGGGTTTTTGAAACAGTTTACATATTTCGTAGCGTAATGGGAGATGTTTAACCTCACGTAGTATGGGATGTATGCGAGGCAAAAAAACCTTTCCTAAGGGCTTTCTATTTTTATGTAGCAATAGACTAGCTTGATAGGTATAGTGTTGTGGTCACTTACAATCTACACACAAAATAAAAGTACATAAACTTAGGGCCATAAATAGAAGTGATGTGTAGATATAATTATTTCATGAATTGAAATTTGAGGCACTTTGTGCTTATAAAGTAACTTTATTTTCTACTTTAATTTTAAAGCTTCAGAAGGGTTGTGCAGAAGGTTCCAAGCTTCAGGTCCTGTTGTAGTGTGGCATAAATACTTCCGTTTCTAGTAATAATCGAAACGAATCTAGAAAATTTTCTTACGGTAAATTATGCATATAATATTTATTGTTTGTATTTAATCCGGCAATAAATGACTTGACATTGCAGGCCGTTAGTTACGGGCGTCCCTGGCAGCAGCCGCAGTAATGTGTGGTGTGTTCAAAAAAATGTTTTGTCCCGTGGAATTGCTTGCCCTGTGACCGGTATCATTGACATATTGCTGGCCAGACATAAAGAACCCATTCACGGCCATTAAAAACAGAGCTTCTGTTGTTCCATTCACACCGGTTCATTATCAAAGCCTCCCCAGCGATATCTACTGTATAGTTTGCGGTGTGTATGCAATGCTTATGAATCCAGACTATTTGTAATATCAACAAACATGCAATCAATATACAATCATCATTCCTACAGCATAATTAATTTTTAAAATTATTTTTCACTTCATAACAGATTAAAAATATCCACGTTTCGTTATTTAATAAACATTATTGTATGTACATTTCCTTCGCTAAATTAATCTGATTATCATCATTAAAAATGTACAGTGCTCACTAATGAAATTGTAGCAAATTCATTTCGATTATTACAGAACGTGTGAGCAAAGTACTCGTATAATTACGTTAAATATTTGTATTAATTTGATTCAAGAATATCTAATTTCAAATATGTTAAAGAGAGCACTCATACTTTGCGTGTACTTTAATATATTTTAATGAAAATGTCACGAGTAATGCTATGCGTAATAAATAATTTATATACAGCTACATTTCTCATCAGAAATTAAAAAAAAATAGAAAAATGTATTTCAACTAGCTTTAACATACATACTTTTTATTAAGCATTCATATAATTTTCGAGAAATACAGTTTCACAATAAAATACGTAATTCATATTTTTGTACAACAATATTAATGGAACACGGATTTTCAAATGGACAATGTTTTTTTTTTATTAACTTGTTCTAATATACACTTCGAACAACACAAAAATGAGACTTTGGTCAAGTACACTCTGTGCACTTCCATAGTCATCCGTTTTTGAAATATCACATTTTATTCACATATAGCATGAAGCCGTAGTCTTATTTTTGTGAATAACAGCTGCTAAGCGTGATAAGACTTAAAATAACTTTAAATATAATAAAATTTAAAATTATTCAATAGTCAATTAGCCGGTGGGTATAGCTCAATGGGCAAAGCGTTTGCTTTACAATCCAAATGACGTGGGTTTGATCCCTGACGGAGGTTAAAAAAAGCTTTTTTTTTCGAGCTCTTAAAATACTCCTGGTTGTGTGAATTTGATCCCTCACTCGTAAAATGCCAGTCATAGCCTATTAATTAAATTGGTTGGAGACGAAAGTTATCCCATGAAGACCACCCATTCATAGTAAATTCCTGTAATAACAAGGATGATGCGTGAATCTCGGGCTGTAGTCTATGACGTTGGCGGATGAACACTCCACATGCAGCGATTAGTCATATATGCACCATGGTTAAGCGTCATAGAATTCCACAGATGAGACTTCACAATTACTATCACCATCTGTTGGAATTCTCCTGTATGTGCTTACATAAAATAAAATTACAAAATATGCATAAATAATAGTATTCCAAACGCTTGTTCAGTAAATAAACATAATATCTAGAAAAAGAGTTCAATGTACAACATATTAATTCGATAAATTTGAATATTCTTTGACTATACTTACTCAGTGTACAACAATAATAAATTTTTAAATAAATATTCATTAAATGGTTTAATTGTTATTACCAGAGTGGGTTACATCATGTAAAAAAAAAAATTCAATATTATATTTTATAGCAAATTAAAAAAAAAAAAAAAAAGAAAACATGGAATGTAAATTACTGTGTAAAAAATGTATCTTTTTATATTTGTTTAAATAAAAAAATAAAAAAAAATAGGCATGTGCTAAAAATGAAAAAGAAAACTATTTCGTTTAATAATTTAACCTCACCACCCATCGTTCTACAAGAGTTAACGTCATTAAAACCCAATTCATAGTCCGTATATAATATTTTATACATATGTGATTATTTATGTTTGAATTAAATAATTATTTCTCCAAACCACCAATAATTTCACATAAACATTTGCATAACCACATAATAATATTGCTCATTTGAAAATCGTGAAATTTCACTTTCAGTATTTTACCGTGCTAGTTGAAAACTATATAATCCTACTTTGCGGTTTTCATAGTATCAATCTGTCTATACAGAATACTGAAATTATATTTGCAAATGTGGTTTTTTAATACAATATTTGATTCAGAAATATTATCTGTGAAATACAATTTATGAAATTTTAAAAATATTATTTTGTTTTACTGAGAAATGTAGTATCATTTAAATAAAGGGTAAATATTTATAAAAAATGTTTTAACGAAAGACAATATTTTGAATCAAATATAAGATTACATTATATTTGTCTGATGCTATATATAAATGCCTTATTTCTAGCAGCGACTATCTTCTTCTTCGCAGTATCAATCCGGTGGATTGGTTTGCAGCAAAAAAATCGTACATCTCGATCTACACTCTGCTTGATCTTCTGCTAACCCTCTTTAGCGCAGCATTATAGCTGTAAATCATGTCAACACTCGCTGCAAATACTCATGTATTAATCATGTACTCGTATATTAAATACTTTTTTAACAAAGATTACTTTTTAATGTTATTTATTATCTCGCGTAAACATTAAAGCAATGCAATACTAACATTTGTATATAAAGGGTGATTTTTTAATAGCTATAGGAAAGTTTTCCAAAAAAAGACACATAAAATTAAGAAAAATGCATGAAATATTTATTAGAATCGATAGTACAGTCCATATAATTTAATGTTTGAAGATTATTTCATTCAAATGTTGCCCGCGGCTGCGCCTCAAATGGTCCATCCGCTTAGTCCAATTTTGGCATACACTTTCCAAAATTTCGGCCGGTATCTCACGAATAAATGCTTCAATGCTGTCTTCCAATGCGTCAATCGAAGCGGGTTTGTAATTATAGATATGAGCCTTATCATGGCCTCACAAAAAATAATCTAAAGGCGTTAAATCGCCCGATCTAGGCTGCCAGTTGACCGGTCCCAAACGTGAAATAAAGTGTTCACCGAACTTGCCACTCAATTGGTTTATTGTTTCGCGTGCTGTGTGGCATGTGGCACCGTCTTGTTGAAACTACATGTCATGCAAGTCAAGTTCTTCCATTTTGGGCAAAAAAAAGTTAGATATCATCTCACGGTAGTGCTCAGCATTCACAGTTACGTTGCGATTCGCATCATCTTTGAAGAAGCACGGTCCAATGATGCCACCAGCCCATAATCCGTACCAAACAGGAAGTCTTTCTGGATGCATTGGTAGCTCTTGCAATGCTTCTGGCTGACTTCACTCTAAAACCGACAATTTTGCTTATTTACGAATCCATTCAGCCAAAAATGAGCTTCGTCGCTGAACACAATTTTTCGATAAAAATATGGATCTTCCGCCAACTTTTCAAGAGCCCATTCACCAAAAGTTCTACGTTGTGGTAGATCATTCGGCTTCAATTCTTGCACCAGCTGTATTTTGTACGGCTTCACACCTAAATCTTTCCGCAAAATTTTCCACGTTGTTGAGTAACAGAGGCCCAATTGCTGCGAACGGCGCCGAATCGATAATTTATGGTCATCACCAACACTGGCCGATACAGCTGCTATATTTTCTTCAGTTCACACTGTACGTAAGCGTGTTGGTGATTAAATGTCCAACAATATAAATTTGGTGCGAAATTTAGTCACAATAGCCCGAATAGCCGCTTCAGTGGGTCGATTAAACTGACCATAAAATGGAAGAAGCGCGCGATGAACTTTCTTAACAGAGCACGCATTTTGATAATAAAATTCAATGATTTGCAAGCGTTGTTCGTTTTTTAGTAGTAGAAAAAAATAAGTTGTAGAAAAAAAAAAGTAATTAATTTAAACATAATATTTTCATTGAAGAAGAATTCAATAATATTTTATCGATTCATTTGATGGTGTATATTTTACAACATAAATCGGCTCGTTAACTACAAGACCTCCTTACAAATAATTAAATAAACTGTAACTTTTTCTGTATTATATACCATTATTACATAAATTTTTAGATAATTGTAGTCTCTAAATATGCACCAGTTTCATATTTATTTGTATTGATAAATATTTGTAGCAATACTATAGTACATTCAGGAAACGGTTGTTATTCATTATCAAAGGTTACTCAAGAACTTAAATAATTTATACATATACTTGTATATATTCACAGCTTATAGCGTCATGTATAATATTTCAATCATCAAATAATTGTGTAAAAATAAATTTAGAATTTTTGAAACCGAGAATGTTTTTCCATTTTTTTGCGTGTCATGCTTTCAACTAAATATTAGATTTTCGTTTAACCTTGAATATATAATATAACCTTGTCGGGTATCTCAATAATGATCGGAACCTTCCCGTCTTACACGTTCCATCGGTCCATCTCGAATGTTCCTCAGGCGTATCGGGTGCCACTCCCAGAACTGCCAGGTATTGTTTTTGGGTGTTTTCTGTTCCATCGGAATATCAAATTTCAAAGGCACAAAAAGCTTCATCGCTGCCGCTCGCCTGTATTTGACTCGACTATAGTTTTAGCCATCAGTTGACAACTTTTTCAGTCTCGCAAATATGAAATGTCAACTTTATTCATGAAACTACATTATAAACACGATGCTCACTTACTAAGAAAGAATTTTTAATTATACTTAATATTTTAGATATTTTTTTTGTAAACACAATGGGAATAAAAGCAGGCGTTGATTGAGTTATCTTATCTGTGAATTATATCGCACTTAAAAAATTTTAAATGACTGATTCGTCAATATCAGCCCGGAAAATATTCACGCATCATCTGTTTTCAAGAGTATTCGTGAGTGATATTCACGGTACGTCTTATATCTACCTTCGTTGTTGCTTCTCATGCTATTACAGGCATTTTATAAAAGAGAGATAATTTTCACAAAGTATTAAACTAAAACATTTATTTCTTTACTTTCAGGTTCCTCGGGGAACTAACCCGTGATCTCTCGTATTACATGCAACTCTATATTCTAGAACAGGGGTCGTCAACCTTTTTATGCCTAGCGCCCACTTTTGCCTATTTTTCATGGTACAATTTCCCTACCGACCACCAACCTCGCTGTAATTCAATTCAGTATATGGGTGGATTTTTTTTTAAAAGGAATGTAGGAGATTTGAAAATCTACAAAAATCACCCACCGCCCACCACGGAAGCCCGTATCGCCCACTAGTGGGCGGTATGGGCTTCCGCCCACTAGTGGGCGATACGGGCTTCCGCCCACTTTTGCCTATTTTTCATGGTACAATTTCCCTACCGACCACCAACCTCGCTGTAATTCAATTCAGTATATGGGTGGATTTTTTTTTAAAAGGAATGTAGGAGATTTGAAAATCTACAAAAATCACCCACCGCCCACCACGGAAGCCCGTATCGCCCACTAGTGGGCGGTATGGGCTTCCGTGCTCAAACATGCAAATGCCTCTTGGTATTTAGTGCCATGGTCAAAAAGTAGAACTTATATGAATAAAAGCTTTAAGTTAAATTAAAAATTAAAAAATCTGATACTTAATGTTTGGTTAAATAAATATAATATTATTAATGATATTTTAACGTTTTATTAATATAATCTGAACTTTTAAGAGCTGTATATATTTAAACTGCATAATTGAATCCGGTATAGGCAGAGGAAAGGTTATACTAGTGTTGTATATTAGATATTCGTCATCATCAGCCTGTTGTATCCGTCCACCTTACAACGTAAGCCTCCCGCATTAGTCTCCATCCTCTTTGATCCCCTGCCTTCTGCATCCAGGCCACTCCCGCTATTCTTCATATGTCGTCAGTCCATCTTGCAAGGGGTCAGCCATGGCTTCGTGTGCAAGTTCTTGGGTATTATCATATCATTTATTTGGTATAGGAAGTCTTAAGATATACGAGTATTTCAATATGATCCCACTACTCATCAATACACGAAAGATCAATTATCTAAAAAATCTTTTAATATTCGATTTTATGGCTTGGATGTCAACTGTTGTCAACCAATGTTTCATGGAACTCGGTGCTCGAACGTTTCAAAGGCTCCAGTTTTTTAACGTAAATATTTCGACAGCCATCCCGTTTAAGTGTCCAGCGACGACGAAACTGAAAATAAATAATATCCATGGAATATGATATCCAATACGGCAGCCTTGCGAACAGTGTCGGTATTATGTGTCTCAGATAATATCAGCGATTTTAAGAACACATTCAGTCGCCTCTGTTATGACAAAACACGTCAACAAAATAACATGAACATCCTGAGTGACACAAAAAACGAACGACATTTTGAGTAACTTTAAATTGTTTAATACACATCACATCAAATTATACAACAAAAATATTATGTTGTGCTTTAGCAAAAGTATGTTAGATTCGTGAATGAATTCGGAATAATCACTATTATTACAGTCGATTAAAATTATTAAATAACAAAAAGTAACAATTACTCGTTAATTAATGTAATATTATTTAATAAATTTCAAAGGCCTAGCATAAGCGCTCGTTTTATAAATAATGATAGTTTGCTTAATATCATCATCATTATCAGCATATATCCGTCAGCTATTGAACTCCAGCATGAGTCTCCATCCTCTTCGATCCTCCGCTTTCCGCACCCAGGCCACTCCCGATATTCTTCTATTTTCGTCAGTTCGTCTTGCAAGGGGATAGCCAACGCTTTCGCCAATTCTCAGGCTTAACTCCAACACTCTCCGTCTCTATAAAATAATATGAAATATGAATTGACAATATAAAAATAATAGATTGTACTTCATAATTAATGAATGGTAATTATTAATAGGCTTGGCATGGTCGGGTTCCCATTTTATGTGCTCTTTATTTATTCATCATCATCAGTCTGTGTCCGTCCACTGTTGAACGTAGGCCTCCCGCATGAGTCTCCATCCTCTTCGATCCTTCGCCTTCCGCATCCAGGTCACTCCCGCTATTCTTCTTATATCGTCAGTCCATCTTGTAGGGGGTTGGCCAATACTTCGTTTGCCAGTTCTTGGGCGCTATTTCTTTTATTTATTCATTTTACATTAATTAATGGCAGTATTGAGTGCATTACTGACATTTTCATTATAATACTGACCACATTCGTACTGAAACAGTGAATACTACCAAATTATTTAATCTACAGACAGTTTTTTAAATTTTCTGCCAAAACCTTGTATTACATATCGAACAATTAAATATGAAGTTTGTAAATATTAATGATTCCGCTTTTTATCACCATTTCCTAAAATTTGAAAAAAAAAACTATTGAAATAAAATATCTTCTAACGAATTATAAAGCCTTGTTTATGAATCAACATTCGTGTTTTTTTTATTTATATTTCTCATCATAGATTCATTCAGTATAATAATGATCTGTTAAAAGATAATAAAACAATGAAAATGCATAATATTTCAATGTTAAACATAAATGTTTATATACTTGCGGCATACAAAACATCACAATTTCGTCAAAATGGCATAGTAAATATATCTTAACACGAACGCTCTGAAAGCTTGGAAAGCTCCGAAAGCTCTGAAAGCCCCGAAAGCTTGGGTTTCTGTTTTTATTCAACTATAAAGATGGTCTGATTCATAGCCATTGCATATTACATACATACTAATGATGTAAACCGGTATAACTAAATGGCTGGAGATTTATGGCTGGGTTGGTGTTGCCAAACAGACCGTTGCAGGGGGCCGCCCTTCAGCAATAAACATGCCTGTCTACGAAAACTAGGAACCAGAGCCGGATGTTTTTATTTTGCACGTAAATACAAACAGGACAATATAATGTACACACAACATTATTTATTACTTTCCATTTTTATTTTATCTATTCCGAGTAAGCCACATTATACAGGACATTGGTTGAGTCGCTTTTTAGGACCAGATGCTCAGCGAATCGGAAGCTTTGAACCAGTCATCTGATTTTCTTTGATAAAATGATTATGAAACGCTTAAATATCCTTAATCTAATGGGTGCATGAGCCCAAATATGGGTTCGCTGTGGGAAGCCCGTCAGAGCCGTGAGCACACCAGTGTGCTATAAAACTGTATATTTTCGGTCAATGTTATAGCTTGGGTCTATAGCGACATCTATCGTCTTCCCAAGAAAAAAAAAGGTTAAAATTAGACACCATTTAGGGGTTCAAATCTTCGATAATCCACGAGGCATTTTAAAGATCTATTCAGGGTCATGGCGTCTAAAAGGTTAAGATAATTGCGTCATTATTTCTTTAAGCTCATGGATGATCTTCGGGAACTACGAGTATACATACAATGTACTCGATGGAGCTACACGTGCGTAGATCACTTGGGAGCAAACTTGCAGCTGACAAAACTTTTAAGGGGAGATTTATTGCGAATAATTTGTCTAATTAACTACAATGTTGACAAGGTTTACTGAAATGTAGAAGCCAAAAAAATTAAACATCGACAGTTTATTCGGTGAGAGTATTTATCTTCCATCTTCATCTCCTTACAACCCGTGAATGCGATTCTAATCTCTTTAACGGGTTCTTTCTTTTAGCACTTCTGTGCAGTGGCCACAATTGTTGAGAGGAAACTTCCACTGGACTTATCATTTGCTAACTGATCATAATCTGAATGATCGCATCATCAAGGAGACTTAACTGTCCGGTGTGATACGGATGTGAGACGGGTAAGGTCCAGTATATTTTTTATATAAAAATATTCATAGTTAATAATAAATATTTTTAAATCAATGTATGTGATTTAGGTCTTAATTAGATAAATAATACTAAACAATATTTAATTAATTATAAAAATAGCCTATATCATAAATATAAAATAAACAAGTAAGTAATAAAAAAAAAATATTACAGAAGCGTCAAATGTAATTATATTTTTCATGTTTTCGTAAAACAATATAAAAAAGTATTTTAATTAAAAAAAAAAAAAAAAATGTAAAAAAAACACAAACGGCTATGGATAACAATCTATTTTGGAAAAATTTAGTAAATGCACAGTGCTAGAGAACGTAAGAATACAAAGCTTAGAGGTTTTCTTAACTCAAGACTGTGTTAGAAAATACCCAATAAAATATTGTATGTATTGATATCAGCTTGATATAGCTCCTTAAGGCCGATGCCGTAAAGCCTCAACAAGCGATCTTTTGTCTATTATTTTGGTTCGCTTGCGTGACATCTACATCGAATGTTAAGCGGTGTTTGCATACGCCAAAATAATTGTTATGACATTTGGCCTATTGTCGGTTGGTAGGACTGTCATATTGGCAGTTGGTACCGTGGAGATGTGAGATCGCGCCGTGGGCTGGCAGTTGAAGTTTGACTCGCGCCCGTCACAGTGCGTGCGTCTTGTGCGTTCGCTGTGGCGGGCGACGTTTGTGACAATAAACATGTATCGTGAAACAGAAGCAAGTTGTTTATAATGTGAACCTGATCCTGCGTCCTTCATCCAGTTAATCGATGTCCATAAATGGAAGAGGAGGATATCAGTATCTATCTTCTATAAGAAAAACACATTAATAGCATCAAAAAATTGTTATATATAAATATAGAGTAATTCGAATACTAGTATTTGGCAATGCGTTCAGTCATAAAAAAAATACGATTAATGTTCCTAGCCCCGGATCTGATGGGCAGGTCCGTGACACGAGACGTAATTTTCCTTGCATCACAACCCACTGGAATTATCGGCTGTTATGTTTTACTATCACAAAATAAAAAATAAATAAAACGTTTCGTTTTATGTAAAAAATATTCATGCCGACTGCAAACAGAATCAGACAAAAAGCATGTCATCAAACATTATCAGCGGAAAATACAACTCTTTATTTTTAAGAACCTTCGTAGATAGAGTACTTTATTTAATAAATTCGTTAATGATAAATTTAACATCATAATAAAATATTTAAACTTAAAGAAACATATTTCTATCGCTAAAGAAATCATAAATCAATTCTTCTTCGTAGTAGTATCAATCCGGTGGATAGGTTTGCAGCAACAAAATCTTGCATCTGGATCTACACTCATCTCGATCCTCTGCAATCCTCTTTAAGATCAGCATAAGAGCTTTAACTCATGTCCTCGAACACTTTCTGCAAATGTCTTGTCTAGGGCGCCCTCTGCAGTTTCTACCCTCAACCATCTCTTCGAAAATGTCGCGAAGAAGACCATCATGGCGCATGATGTGACCGATCCATCGGGCTCGCCTCACTGAGATCGTTTTTACTAGGTGCCTATCTTCCTTGATTATGCTGAGAACCTCATAAACACCATGTCTCATCTCATAAATCCATTATTTAACTGAATATGTCAGATATATTTAGTTACAAGGTGCCGAGCTAACAACTCTTCTTCCTTTTAAAAACTCTATTTTGGTTACTTTTCGAAGGCTACAAATAATCATTTACTCAAAAAATATTATTTTATTACTGAATTATAATCAATATTATTATTATGATGCTTAGCATGCGTGTAGCTAATGCATTACGAAAGGGAGTAAATAAAGCTTGCGTTTGGTATAAAAAAAACTGAAGACGCTGTTTGCTAACAACAGTTTTAAATACTCGAATGGTTTGTATGCGTCTGATGTTGATAAAAACGTACAGTTAAGACCAAATACAGAATATTCAAAATTGCAGTGCCCATGATAACAACATCGATAAAAAAGACATAGCGAACCGCCCAAACCTTTGTTTTCTTTAGATTGTAAACCAAACTTTATGTTGTTAATGTCTAGAAAATATTTTGATCTAACAGAAAATAAAAACTACAGTCAGATTTTAAAAAATAAAGCAAATGACTACAATTTTAGTATTAATAAGTATTTTTTTATCACTTCTGTATGAGTGATATTGATAAACTTTATTGACATTTTCAATAAAAAATACTAATGAAATGATGTGTTTAAATCTAATACTAACTCTAAGACATCTCAGCGTTACAACATTACTATATATAAAAACACTATCGTGTATTTTATTAAAACATAATGTAATATTATATATTCAATAAATCATTCTGAAACTCTACTATTCAGAAAGTTTTCAAAAATATTCGTAATTTTCTAAAACAGGTTTGCATAGTATGTAAAGGGTGGTATTTTTTTGGTTCGGTTACGATAATATTGTTAAAATAATCTCTGCACGATTCACAAAACTGAAACGCGACTGATCAATGTTGCGGACTTCCTCCCGTCTCTACGAGAGCGTGACTGGAGACGTCTCCACTAGACAAACGGTAATGGAATTATTTCTTTTCACCTGTATAATGTGCTTATACTCGTATATGATATTTTTCTTCGTCAATTACATACTCTCGTATCAATTAATTAAATAACATCGTTAATTATGATTCTTGTCGTCTCTGTATCGCAATTAATAATTTTGTTTCTAGCTTTCAGGCAATCGGCTAATTTCGAGGAAATCTTAATAATAAATATACTTCTAAATAATTTATTGTAAGAGAAAATCAAACGTTTACAACAGTCAAGTTGAGTAGGACTTCTCCGCTTTATTTATATATTTCATTATTAAAATAATATCAACATGTATTTTCTTTCTTTATATAGAGAAAATTAAATATTTTTCAAGAAGACAAAAGGAAATAATAAGAATAAGAGTTTTTCATATTTGTAAAAAATCAATAGGGTATTTTCATTTCATTATATTATTGTAAACAAAAAACTTAATTAAAAGAAAATTATAAGTACAAAAAATAAAAAAAATATCTTTCTTTTACTACAGTTTATACTATTATCACCGTTTTATTAACCAAACTGATGCAAGGTTAAATTTGTTAAGATGGATGAACCTGGACTTTACCCATTTCACACCCACATCACACTGGAGGACAGTTAAGTCTTGTTGACCAGGCACTCATTCAGATTATGATTAGTTAGCAACTGATAAGTCCAGTCAGAGTCCTCTCTGGACAATTGTAAGCACTGATGGATGAACCTATAATATTTCCGTTAAAATGATAATTACTATGGGTTTCGCCAATGGCTGCGTCGTGGCCTAAAAGTAATCGGAATTTACCGATTACCTTAATGACAGCTTTAATAAAAAAATAGTATTTTCGTTGAATATTTATCTATATTAATTATTTTAACTAGAATCTTGGTCAAACATAAGTCGAAACACTTAAAATTACTGAAATTGCGTAGAGGCTTTTAGTTATTTGAGGCAAATATTTGCTTCAACGTTAATAATTCAAATAAAAATAATTTATTTAGGTATGATAAGTAGGTAAAATAAATACTCAGGAATCATGCTACGAACATATTTTCTCAAGTACAAAAATGATAAAATCCCAGCTTGTTTCTTCTTCGTAGTATCAATCAAAATCTTGCATCTCGATCTCCACTCCTGACGATTCTCTGAAGTCCTCTTCAACTCAGCATAAGAGCTACAACTAATCTTCTCGAAATACTCCCGTCTAGGGTGTCCTCTACACTTTCCAACCTCAACCATCCCTTCCAAAATGTCGTGAAGAAGACCATCGTGGCGCATGATGTGACCGATCTATCGGACTCGCCTCTCTGAGATGGTTCTTACTAGATGCCTATCTTCCTTGATTATGCTGAGAGCCTCATTGTTCGTGACGTGGTCTCTCTACGAAATTCCGAGAATTCTTCTGTATGACCGCATCTCAATGACCTCTAGTCTTTTTTTATCACTTGTAGTATAAGCTTGTTTAATCTCAATGAATATACAATTTTAATGTTAAACTCAGGTGTAGGTATAAATGTTAAATGTGTTTAAAATGAAAAAATAAAGTATAATATTTCTAATTTGAATACTGATCACAAGAAAAAATATGTTGGCTTCAGAACTGGAAAACTTATTTAGATTGTATTAATAAGATAATTTTGTTCGAGCAATGAAGACATTTCTATTCGCCTAACTGTCGCTTTCCAGCGGATACTGTTCAAATTATCGTTTGAATTTATAGTCCGAGGAATTCTTCGACAAGTGAAATATTTTAAACGGAAAAACGGTTTGTTCCTTCCTTTTGATATCTTATTGTTTTTGCGGTGAGATTAACAACCCTCATCAATCATTTTTATTTCCGTTTTTTATATGCTTTTCTTGCCAAAATAAATTAGTCATCCGTAAAAAGCAAATTTGTTAAAATATCAATGTAAAATATATCCCTAAATATGTTATTTCAATGTTGTTACAATTATTTTTAAAAAATGTTATTGTGATTATTACCCGTTTTATTAACAAGAAAGTATTTTTTCACCAGAAACAGCAGTTTCTAATAGCATAGATTATTAAAAGTTTTTTTTTCTGTATTGTAGTGAACTATTGAGCAGTTTTTACATGAAATACATAAATCAAAACTACCTATTTTAAGTTTCTGTGTTCATAAATCATGGTAGTCCATCAATTACTCAATATTTTCGACGTTATTTTGGAATTTGTAGCAGAGATGAAACGAAATATCTGACAGAAGAATAAAGGAACCTGGAAATGTTTGCTTCAAAATAATGTACTTTTAATTTCAAGTAAATGTTGCATAATAAGATTTGATCGTGTAAAATTATCGTGTAAATTTAATAATATTTTTAATAATTAAATATACATATACTATACATAAAATTCTTTTTTCAACGATTCAATCCAAACACAAAAATAACGGCAGAAGCGGAATGCGAACCGCGGACCTTGGAAACCAACTATGCCCAGGTATTCATACCGCTCAGCCGACTCGGCTATTACTATGCCTGAACCGACTTACGTTGAAACTAGTATTTATGTCATTGTTATCATCGTATGATAGATGTCGCTATAGTATATATTCAAAGTATGTATATTTTTTTATTTTTTTCCAGGCATAGTAATAGCCGAGTCGGCTGAGCGGTATGAATACCTGGGCATAGTTGGTTTCCAAGGTCCGCGGTTCGCATCCCGCTTCTGCCGTTATTTTTGTGTTTGGATTGACGCGTTGAAAAAGAATTTTATGTATAGTATATGTTTATTTAATTATTAATAATATTGTTATATGGTAAATGATCTATAAAAGTAGAAAATATATGGAAAATATTCTAATAAAAATTTAACTAAATCCATTTAATAATATTTCGTTAATAACGTCATATTTTTCTTCCATACCTGCTCTCTAGCTAGAACGTATAGTTGACACAAATTGTCGCTCTTCAATTCTGTCAGCTCCGATAATCTTTACATCTTCTCAAGTCACTTCTGCACCCGTAGCGTCAACGATTACATGCTGTGAAGATTCGTTGACTGCTACTACTTTTCAGAACTATAATCTTGATTATTGAATATAAAATAACTACCTATTATCGGAGAAATATTTATTTCTATTAAAGCGATTGAATGGAAAGCCGGACAATTTTATCACGCTTTTGACTGACATGCAGTTTTTCAAGAATCTGCCCATCCATTTTCTACCCGCACACAAAGTTACTGAAGTTCAAAATCAAGTTATAGTCGTTGATAATTTATCCACTGCAGCACTGTACAGTAGTATCTTCTCGCATATATGTTTAATTGACTTCCCTCCTGTAGCGTTATGAACCATATAGTGCCAATTTCTTACCCAGCCATCTTAGTCTTAAGCTATAGACTTCCAACTAATGTTTAAGAATCTAACCTAGTTAATTATATTATATATCAACTTCTTGGCAAACAAAAAATATTAAATATATGTTTTGATTAACATCATTATTTGTAGGTATATTTAATGTTGATGCATTTGCTGAAGGCATCAATGTTTGCAAATTTCCTTTTACGTAAAACATTACAAATATGCGATCGAGAGTTTTTTTAATAGTATGGTATAAAAACTATAAACGCTATATGTGATGTATAAGCCCTTTTCAGGGGTATTTAGTCCACGCAAATCCCGTAGTTTGTCGCCGTCCGAAATGGAGGTCCCACATAATATCACGATATAAATTCTGATGGAATATAAACTGGTTTTATTGAAAGATCCCTGAGTGCATTTTACGAGGCCGCAACATTCGGTCTCCATAAACGGGAATAATTTTTCATAAATATTCAAAGTGCACATTTTTGGCGTCCGTAAATCGGGAATGAATCACTGAAAAAGGGCTCTCCAAACTTTATATAAAAACATACCAACTGGCAAAGGTTACTTAGTGACACTGAAAGCTTCTACAAAGTGAACGACTTAAAAAATATAGTTTTTTTTCTACTTTATTTAAAGAAAATCATTTTTGTAATTCGGTATATATAATCGTGTCGGAAACAAAAGGGTTAGATCCTGTCTGCCCAAAAGTGGACAACGTCGATGGCGTTACTTCTGGCCATCATCAGGTCTTCCTGGGTGCAGCTATTCGGACACAGCGCGCACTCCAGAAGGTGTGACAGGGTCTGCTCCACGCCGCAGTCACATTCAGTCTGTCCGCTGTAAAACTGCCAGGTTTTCATTTGTGTCTTCGTCTTGCATACTACGGTCCGAAGACTGTTAAGAGACCTCCATATATTCCACCCTTGGTCATGTCCAGGGGCTAGGTCCTCTTTCGGGGCAATCCAAGTATTCCTCTCAGTTGCGCTTCTCCACATGTTCAGCCGCAATATTTCATTCGGTGAAATAACAATAATTGTAATTTGGTGAAAAGTCGCTAGTAAATAAGATATTTGGCAATCGCAAATTACTAGTATATTATGGGAAAAAAATAAGTTGCTGTAAGTAAAGTTTTATATTAAAGATTATCAATACTCACAGATATTTTACGTAGCGTACAAATAGGTGTAAGAAATTTCTCTTTAATACACAAATCAAGAAATACTTGCAATCTACGCAACAGGTAAACACAATACACGTTTCCCGCATGCAACATCTACTTATCCTGACTGTGCGTCATAGAGCCCACTGATCTCGTCCTACATACAAATTAACAAATAAAATGTGAATACCGAATGTTACGCATTAGAATGAATCAATTTAAGTATAAAGCCGGTCTCGCTTCCAAAAAACTAAATAGGTGTATTATATAGATCACTGAGGTATTTCAAACGATAAACAACTTATTCTTCTACATAAAGTACAAATCAGTGGCCTTTGGATTGGAGCCCCAAAATACCTTCTAAGCTTAATTGACTCAGTTCAAAGAAGAGCAACTCGTTCTATAAACGATGACACTCTTACGTCTAACCTGCAATCAATAGAACACAGGCGTAAGATTGGTACACTTAGTCTTTTCTACCGTTATTACCACGGTCGCTGCTCTTCGGAACTTAAACAACCAATTCCTCCTTCACCCACCCACAACCCACAAACTCGTCTTACAACTTGCCGAACATCCATACACGGTTAATGTATTTCGACCAAGAACTATCAGTTTTCAAAGTCCCTTCCTTAATGCCACCGGTAAGCTTTGGAATGCTCTTCCAGCGTCTGTGTTATCTCCTTCCTACAATCTGGATCTCTTCAAGAAACAGATAAATATACACTTACAATCTCCCCAACCCACACACAAACAGTAACACAACACACGTTTCCCGCATGCAGCGTCCAGCCTCCCTGGCTGAGCGTCATAGAGTGCACTGGTCTTGACCGGTTGTGCTCTCCTGCATGCGTTTACATAAAAAAAAAAAAAACATGTTTCCCGCATGCAGCGTCCAGCCTCCCTGGCTGGGCGTCATAAAGTGCACAGAGATTATATAAAAATAAAAATAATGACCATGTAGGGGAGTTTCTTATATATGTTAAGACAAGTCTTTTCTTTTTGCTTTCTTTTCGATTTATAACTGATGTCGAAACATGTCGATCTTTCTACCGAAAGGTTGTTTGATTCTCCTCAATCACGACTTGAGAAACACTTCTATGGAGGGTTGTGAGCCCCTAACCTCGCGCACTTATCACAGCCATGATGATATGTAAGATATTGTGATGATATTCTATTTGCTGTGTGACAGGATGACTCGGCAGAACATCTCCGTCTGAACCATGCTTTTGACATATTATTAATATTGTAATTTGTCTACATAGATCTTTGCATTAGCAGACAGTCATTTTTGAAAAACCCAACCCTAATATTTTCGAAATGAATAAATAAAAGTAAAAAATATATCATTAAACAATAATGTTTTTTAGAGTTTTTAAAATTTTATGTCTTTTTAATAAAATTGTTGAAATTTTCTTATGCTTTACGACAATTATAATCCAAATAAGATATTTTTAGATTTTTTGGATAAATAAGTATAATTAGGTAGGCCTTTGGTTTAATTGTAAGGCCCACATTTTAATACCATATATAGCTATTATATATTTTTTTTATGTAAACACATACAGGAGAATCCGACAGATGGTGAAAGTAATTTTGAAGTCTCATCTGTGGAATTCTATGACGCTTATCATATGCCTAAACGCTGCATGTGGAATGTTGATCTGCCAACGTCATAGACTACAGCCCGAGATTCACGCATCATCCTTTATTATTACAGGAATTTACTATGAATGGATGGTCTTCACGGGATGACTTTCGTCTACCACCAATTTTAATTAATAGGCTATGACTGGCATTTTACGGGTGATGGATGAAATTCACACCAACCGGGGGTATTTTAGAGCTCATATATCGATTAAGAATCTTTTGTTTTTAATCTCCGTCGGGGATCGAACCCACGACGTTTGGCTTGCAAAGCAAACGCTTTGACCACTGAACTATGACCACCGGCTTGTTCAACAGCTTAAAATAAACAAAAAAAAATCTCTTGAAAATGATTGTGACAGCCTGATTGCAACAACCTTAATCAAATTCAACTTCAATTCTATGACAGTTGTTACCTTCAATTCTCAAGGCACTTATTCTAAAATCCGGTATACTGCAGAATTTATTCGGTAGTAACTTTGAGATTCGGAGCTATGTTTCGACTTGTATCGCATACTTATCATTATAAATCCTTGTATTTCTACACACTATTTAATGAATGCATTTTTACGTTTTTACCTTAAATGAAAATATCAAATTTTATAAAAAAAAGATTGTGTTATATTGATGTTTCTATTCCGGTGTTTTTTTTTTCACTCTTTTGAGATCAGAAAGATGTTAAGAAATCTAAACAAACTCACCTAAAGAATAAATGCAGTGAAATAAAACTTAATCATTTTAATTTTAAATAAATCACCATTACAATCTGCAGTTTTATGGCACCAGATGACAATAAAATGAAAAGTTTACAGCTGAAGTATTGTTTTTTTATGTATATTAAATATTTCGCCCAATAAACCATATGAATGACTCATCATATGATGTGATCACGACACAAGGGTAACACCGAGTGTCATCTTTGTCAGGCGTCCCACCCGTCGGTCGCCGGGGCGAGGGGCTCCGCTAGTCGCGAATGTTTACCAGACCCCAGCCTAATGGAAATCATAAAACGGAGTTGATAATACTCGCAATTTGCTAACCCCCTTGGTTGATCTTGGCTCTTGAGCACTCGGTGAGACGGGCGATCTCAAGAAACAGGGATATGAAATTGCAATATCTAAGATAAATTGATGATTGAAAAAAAAATGTATTAGTTACGTAGAAACAACAATTTTTTGAAAAACCTGTCTAAATATATGTGATCCACAAATAAGGCTTATAAACTTTTAGTAAACATTTTATTTATCACCTACAAGTGACTTATAATGCATTCCATTAAATAATTATATTTAAATATCTGACACTATTTTCCTGATTTCGTTTTTATTAACTATAGCCGATTAACTACTACTATTCGGAACAAATATTTTTAGAAATCTCTTATTAGACTACAAAATATTATGTAAGTACCTCTAGTTAAATAATCGAAAAAGAATTAAAGCTATTCTGTAATAATTTCGATCTTCTAGATTATCTTAATTTTTCCCCACCATTCTTCTCCATCTTTTGCTATCCAAAGTCATGTTGATTTCCGATTGTCTGTCATCTTCTTGCAATTCTTTTCTTGCTCGCATTCCTTCAATTAATAGCTGTGATAACTATATTTTGTCAACTACTATTTTTCTAGTTTTAAGCCCAAATTTTGTTTGAATCATTTTCGTGCATAATACTGGGAGTCATTATTATTCTTATTATATCAACATTTATAGAATACTTTTTTATGACCAAAAGGTCCTTCTAAAAGCGCTTCTTTGCCTCTCTAAGTAAAAAAGTAGGTCTTTAGTCTGCTTCTGAAAGAATGACTACCAAAGACTGAGCTAGGACTACTTCTTGTCAGCTGCAGAGTACTTCTATTTGATCTAGATATGCTACAATTCAATGGATATTTTTTTGTTTTACTCACTGTCAATTTTTGTATAATTATATAATGCAACGGAGAATACTTATGATATACTAGACAACTTTTCGTTGTAAATAAATTAGTCAGATTACATTTTTTTATTTTTTCTCTGTTATCATATTCCTAGATCTCACAGTACGTGAGAAATATCATACCTTAACGTCAGTTCATTTCACATTTATATGTTGTAAAATATGCTGTTTTTATAGCGCGTTATACATTAAAATATTATTTTGGGTTTATATCTCTCTAGGAGGCATAAAAACCTCACTTGAGTACTTTCCCCTTTAGAGTCTCTGATGGTATACGGGGGGCAGGTCCCTGCAATACCGACCGACAGATAAAAACGTCAACGGCGGGCAAACGACTCCGTTAATTCCCTTTAAAACTTTGCTCATTTCGAACAGAGTACACGAATTTTCACTATAATGGAATACTGCAGTATACACTGGCAGTGTCCTCGATAAAATGACAGAAAACTTCAATTTTGTTCAACTTTAGTGACCGAAGGAGATCTAGACTTACAAAATGTTATGGTCACTAATTAATAATACTAACAAAACAAAAATTACCATTGGTAGTAAAAAAACAACCATTACAAAAATAGGCTGTTGGAATGAAAATTTATTCGTATTTAATATAATTTTAACTAGAACATTTAAAAAAAAACTTCTTAACATATTTCAATATTTTAATAATAGATAATTGAAGATCTTCCCAATTATTTGTAAAAAAAGGTCTAACAAAGTGATCTATCTACACATACAAGTCTACAGCAAATTTCACCTTCCCAGCGTTTGCTTTTTCTTTTCCTCCGATATTAACAAGAGAAATGGCAATAAAAATGTAACTTGGCGTTGATTTAAATCTGTGTATCAATTTGTTAGTCTTTTTCATAAAATAAGTCCTCAAAACACGCACTGTTAAATATATTGATATCAGCTTGATATAGCTCTTTTAGGCTGATGGCGTAAGGCCTAGAAAAACGATCTTTTGTCTCTTATTTTTGTCCGCTCGCCTGACATGCACATATAATGTTTTTAATCGTATAATATTGCACGGCGTTTGCATGCGCCATCTTATTTGTTATGACAGTTGCTCCATTTCATGATGGTGCAACTGTCATCTTTAATTCGCTTTTTTGCCGCGATCATTGGCATCGCGGCATGTCACAGTGTCCGGCAGTTGTCAATCAACTGGCGCCCGGCCATGGCGGTCGGGCGTAGAAATCAAGTCTTTATTTAAAATAAACGCGAATAGTGCTTCGAAAACAAGTTCTTTCTGTTATTCATCTGATCCTGCATCCTGTCACCCAGTGAATTCGATACCTAACTTGGAGAGGAGGATATCAGTATATATAACGTAGGAAACTTACGCAACATATTCACTCACTTTATTTCATCATTGAAGACTAGCTTGTTATTTGTATATGACGTGTTTTCTCTAGCAATCGTCGCAATTTCATCATATCTTGAGTTCTGTTCGTCCACGATACTCTCTGAAAGAAAGAAAATAAAACTACATTTCAACGAAAACCTTTGGTCAAATTACACTGAGATCTCTTGTTTCTAATCGTTTCCTGAAAAGCTGTCGGCTTTAGCGCGGCTCCGACACTTGGACGATTTTTGAGAGGAATTTTAAACTCGTTGTGAACACAAAGCGCATTACCGGTACAAAGCGCGCTCGTGCGAGCGGAGCGGGGACTCTCACGGCGCTGATGTTGAGAGCTTTACAAAATGCATAGTTCGAGAAAATAAAATAAAATTTGCATAGCATTTGCTCAGCTCGTCGCAAATCTCCGCTGTTATGTAAAGCAACACTTGCAATTTTAAAAATAAAGTGTTGATTACACTTGAGTGAAAATTTATTCCATGTTGCAATAATGCGATAACGTAAATATTTTACATTAATATTTTATTAAGAAAATTATTTTGAATTTTATATCTTTTAAAAAACAACATCATGATTTTTTGTACAGTTTTTATTGTAGTACAATTAATTCATATTTATTTATGAAGGGATGTATACGAAAGGGTTAACAGAATAAACAAAATTATAACAAGGTTGCTTTTCTTTCATTCTCATCATCCTGGAAACCTTTTTTATGTTAAAACATACAGGAGAATACTAACAGATGGTAATGGTAATTCTGAAGTCTCATCCGTGGAATTCTATGACGCTTACCATGGTGCATATGACCATAGGGCACTCGAAACAGCAGTCTCATTTTCTATTTATCATTAAAAATTGAGTTTATAACTCTGTCTTCATTTTTTTTAAATATAAAAACACACATTATAAAGCTTTAAAAACAGAAGATATGATATCGTTCCTTAGAAGCTGAAAAGATTTAAACAGCAAAACGTTGTATAAAGCTTATCATTCTTAATTTTTTATGGGTCTTGATCAGTAGATGAATAAAATTATCCCCAGCCCAGTGATGCTGTGAAAGATGCGAAATTGCATAATTCATTCATTTTCCTTCTCCCCAGTTGCTCTGTATCGTTCGTCTCTGATTGAAAATTGCAACTGTCACTTACGGTCTAGACATTTCAAATTCATATCAGCTGAATACGAAACAACTGCGCGGCAGCCGTGATGTTTTCTCCTTATAATCTGCTACCAAAGCCATGGATATATTTACTTAGGACTTCATTCAACAGGGGTCGTCACACTTACGATAAATTAAATCGATCAAGAGCGAATAAAAATAACATAAATACTAGTTTAACAGTTTAATGTACGCTTACATACAAAATGATTGTATCAGAATGCAGTACATAAAAAACCATGGTTTAATTTTTGTACTTTTTAAACCTTTTTTATGTAAACACATATAAGAAAATAACAAAAGATGGTAATAGTAATTCTGAAGTCTTATCTGTGGAATTCTATGACGCTTACCATGGTGCATATGATCCATGGTGTATATGACTAAGCGCTGCATGTGGAGTGTTGATCCGCCAAAGTCATAGACTACAGCCCGAGATCGTCATCCTTTATTATTACAGGAATTTACTATGAATGGGTGGTCTTCACTGGACAACTTTCGTGTACCACCAATTTTGATTAATAGGCTATGACTGGCATTTTACGGGCGAGGGATGAAATTCACACCAACCGGATTATTTTAGTGCTGAGAAATCTATTAAAAATCCTATAAAAATAATATTAAGCTTGTGAATAAATGAAGACTGATAGAATAATAATAAAAATATACATACTTTGAATATATACTATAGCGACATCTATCGTACGATGTAACAATGATATAAATACTAGTTTCAACGCAAGTTAGTCTAGGCGGGGCAATGGCGCAGTTCGCCGAGCGGTATGAATACCTGGGCATAGTTGGTTTCCAAGGTCCGCGGTTCGCATCCCGCTTCTGCCGTTATTTTTGTGCTTGGATTGACGCGTTGAAAAAATAATTTTATGTATAGTATATGTATATTTTAAGTAATATTAAAAATCCATTTTCTTTCAAATCTCCGTCGGGGAATGAACCCAAAACCTTTGGCTTTCAAAGCAAACGCTTTGACCATTGAGATTGGCCAGCAGAAAACTAAAATTTATGTGTTAATACTAACTAACGGTAAATGCCTTGACGTTTACAATGTGGCTAAGCGATATTTGTGGAGTGATGATAATAATGCAGCAATAATAGCAATGATATTATTGAATACAGCTCAGTATTCATACAAAATTCAGTTTTCATCAATAACCTTAACACGAATATAGCTTGTCATTTTTTTTAACTGACAGAGTTTTTAAAATAAATTAAATTAAATAAAGACTAAAACCTTTGAGTTATCATTTTGTAACTAGAAGATCATTTTACTTAGAAACACAAATTGTAGGTTTGTTTCAAAGGGTTTTATTATTACGCGTAAAGCAATCAACCAACCGTCCCACTGCTTGTATAATTAGATACCCCCAACACCCAGACTGAAGTCGCGAAGCAGCTTTCTGAGATTCATACAACCTCTCACATCCGGCGATACATACCTCCGTAAATAGAACCATGAGAAGAATCACAACTTGCCGTTCAAGGTGTACTTATGTCAAATAATACACTATGTCATTCAAGAAGTGAGATCATCATCACCATCATCAGTCTGTGTCCATCCATTATTGAACGTAAGCCTCTCGCATGAGACTCCATCATTTTTGATCCTTCGCCCTCCGCATCCAGGCTACTCCCACTATTCTTTTAATGTCGTCAGTTCATCTTGCAGAAGGTCGGCCAACGCACCGTTTGCCAGTTCTTTGTTTATAATATATATACGAGATAAATATGTGAAAAATATAAATGTTGGCTGCTTCAATGAATACCTAAATTGTCGAGAACATCTAAATATTATACATAACACTATAATTTATTTTTATTTGCCCGTATTTTTGTTGTTTGCTCATCACGGTGCTGCGCAGTAGCATTGCTATGATGTTATACAACGCATAAAATATTTAAAAAAGGAAAGTCTCCTGGTAGGGGTGACCATCCCTTCCCAGAAATATTCGCGGACCCCACTCCCGCCGTATGACATTTGATTGACACTCCCCTCTCAGTTGTCGGGTTTCAGTGCCGGCTCCGCCCCCCCCCCTCCTGTCTGCAGTCGCTCCACCGCCCCGCGTCTGCAGTCTGCCCAAAGAGTTGGTCACCCTGGAAAGAAAAGACTTCAAGCTCATTTTAGTTATAACGTACATAAAAAATTTTTTTATCTAATAGGTTCCAGAAACACACAGGATTATCCAAGATTTTTTTATTTATTTATTTAACAGACCCGCAGTTCCAAGGTACATAGAATAATAAAGAATAAGAAACATAGAGTACACAGGTACATAAACATACAATACATTCAAAACAGAAAAAATATAAAAGAAGAAGAAGATGACACGTCAAAAATCAGCGATCTAGGAAAATAATACCATCGATAAAAGAGGAAAAGGATGTAAGAAAAGGATCGAGGTGTGCTGGGAGGCCGTTTAGGAGCGCCATTGCCGTTGTACTAAATTGAGTGCTCGAAGCTCCACAAGTATCAGCTGGGATCAAAAACAATGGATGGCTACGGGCACGGGTGTACTTATCTGGAACATAAAGTTAAAACATTCATTTTTTATGAACTTTTTTGAGCATGATAATGTATTTAGATTTATTGGGATTCCAAAATATAACATATGACAACATTTTTATTTCTTAAACAAAAATATATACAGATGCTCTAAAGTGAACAAGCATTTACTTACATAAAACTCGAGTATAGTATGCTAATTCAAAAATGGTACAATAAACACATTTTTATTCAATAATATAATCATAAATTTTAATTGACCGTGCATTATACCATATATATATTAATTTTAAATTATTTTTGGTAACATAAAAAACACAACATTAAGATTGATAAACTTAATTGTCTTATTGAGCACTTCATGAAATAGCGCCATTTTTACAGTAATGGTATTACAAAATAACATTTGTTTTTTTTATGTAAGCACATTTTTTTTTTCATACAGGTGAATATCGACAGATAGTAATTCTGAAGTCTCATCTGTGGAATTCTATGACGCTTACCATGGTGCATATGGCTAAGCGCTGCATGTGGAGTGTTGATCCGCCAACGTCATAGACTACAGCCCGAGATTCACGCATCATCCTTAATTATTACAGGAATTTACTATGAATGGGTGTCCTTCACGGGACGACTTTCATCTAGCACTAATTTTGATTAATACGCTACGACTGGCATTTTACGGGTGAATGATCAAATTCACACCAACCGAGGATAATTTAGAGCACAGAAATCGATTAAAGATCCTTTTTTTTTAATCTCCATTGGGCATCGGACCCCAAAACCTTTGGCTTGCAAAGCAAACGCTTTGACCATTGAGTTATATCCGCCGGTGAAAGTGGACTAATTGACTGGTAGATCAGTCGCCTTTTATATTACACACATCGATCACTCTCAAATTATTAAATGCTACATTAACAGCACAAATAAACCGTGCATTATACTTTTAAAAATATTTTAAATTATTTTTGATAATACGAAAACACATATAAAGATACTCGTACTTGCTTAAACTGCACAATTATATCGTTATAATATTACAAAAAAAAGAAAAATATTTTAAAATACATGTACACGAGTATATTAATATTAGTTTTATTGAATGCACGAAGTTCAGAAAATTAAATGCATGTAGTATTTCCTTATTAAACTGTAGTAAAGTAATTTTAATACTCGTAGATTTATTTTTTACGTGAATTATTAAATAACATTAAGGTAATCAACTGACAATACTTGGTGAAACTGCATAATTATAATTTAAAATTAATTATAATTAAAAATTAACAAATAAAAAATATTTACTTTTGATTCGCATTTATTTCAAACGATTACATGTTTCAGGCCTCCTACTACTAACGTGGAAACTAATACTTATACATACATATATAAGTCACTGCTAGTTTTTAATTTAACCATTATTGAATATGGTCCCCAGGGAGCTGAAACATGTAATGGTTTAAAATAAATGTGAATCAAAACTAAATATTTTTAATTTGTTATTTTTTCATTAAAATTAATTTAAAATTATTATGATTAATATATTTATTTAAATGGGTACGTTGTTTTAGATAAGCAGCCACATTCTGAATATATATTCTCGTCTGGGCTATCCCGTGCGGACTCCAACTATTCTTCCGATCCTCCCATCCTTCTATCATCCTCCCGCTCCTCCAGAGCCAGGATCCCTCTCTCTTGGGAGGCTCGCGGTAAAAGGATTCAGAATTAGAAGTGCCACTCTAAATTTGTGGCGCCCTTGATGTTTTTGCGCCTTAATACGGCATTAACTTCATTTCGAATTTTTAATAATGCATTTCGCCATTTTAGTTTTGCGTTTATTTGAGGCAATTAGACTTGTTACCATAAAGTGGCTACGACAGAAAGCTAAAAAACATCTCAGAATATTATGATCACGTGTTTTAACGTCAATTATAATTTATTTATTTTCACTTAAGGTATTATTTTATTGTTATTTCATTTTTCTATTTTTTTATGTAAGCACATACAGGAGAATACCAACAGATGGTGATAGTAATTCTGAAGTCTCACTTGTGGAATTCTATAACGTTTACCATGGTGCATATGGCTAAGCGCTGCATGTGAAGTGTTGATCTGCCAACGTAATAGACTACAGCTCGAGATTCACGCATCATCCTTATTATTACAGGAATTTACTACGGATGGTGTGGTCTTCACGGAACGACTTTCGTATACGACCAATTTTAATTAATATGCTATGACAGGCATTTTTCGGGTGAGGGTTCAAATTCACACCAACCGAGGGGTATTTTAGGGCTCAGAAATCGATTAAAGATCCTTTTTTTTTTCAATCTCCGTCGGGGATCGAACCCATGACCTTTGGCTTGCAATGCAAACGTTTTGACTATTGAGCTCTATCCGCCGGCAAAAATTGAGACTACTTAGTTTAAATATTAAGAACATTACTTTTGACTACAAAGAGTAGTCAAAAGTCAGATATTAATAAGAAAACCTATATTATGATTCATAAACAAGTATTTTTACAATAGTATTTATTAAAAAATATTTTTTTTAGGCATTATATGATTTATATTGATTATTATCAGTATACAAAAACCAAAGGAAATACATATAATTAATTCAAAGAGTTTTAAATAATTACAATGATATATGTACGTATTAATAAATATTATTACTTTTGAATAAGTACGATAAGATATTTGAAAAACATTATTTTTTGAGATTGTAAAAAATAACATTAAGCGTTGAAGAATAATATCTAAAAGATTTTATTTAGTGGGTGTGTGTTATGAACATATTTAATTGCCTAAATGTTCATTAACCATATAATTAAGTATGCATATTTTACACGCATTATAGCTTTACAATTTACGCATATAATTGCATAGTGTGTCATTGACAGGACAAGGGGCTAGGTCTACGGCTCCGTCCGGCGCAGCAAAGGGTTAAACAGTATTTAAAAGTGAACAATCAAACACACAAAGCGCGAGCCCGCGTAGTACCGTAGACCCCTTGTAGACCCCGGGGCGCTGATCAAACGTTCGGCCTACGGCGTAGAAATCAACCATGGTAGCGTCTTAATTATCGGTTACATGCAGAGATTTTCAAATACTTTTCAAGAAACAAACTTACCTGAAGATCTAAATAAATATTTATTGTCAAAATTAATCAATGGTATTTTCTAATTCTTCGTTTCTTATATTCCATATGACTATTGAATCCACTAATTGATCATATAATTACTTGGGAACAACAAGGGTGTTATATAATTACTGTAAAATAATGTATAAACTTTGATTTCCTAAAAAATAATGAATAATTCAATTATATTTAAATGCACGTTTGCGGTGTCCTAGTGATAACTAACATTATCAAATGTGGATCATTTAGTACATTCACTTACTTCTTACATTTTATCATACATCTTCTTTCTAGTGGAAGTATATGATTGCCATAATTTGCTGTCAAACAACTCAAATCATCGCTGCGCTTTACTCAGAACACTACTTTGCATCTCAATTCCCTCTACTTTGAGAGATAGCTGGTTTAGTATACCTGTCATATTTGGTCGTTTATCAATCAGAATTCCAAAAAAAAAAATTCCAAACTCATAAATCATAGATTATTACTAGTGTCAATAAAAATTTTTATTCGTTTGTCTCTGCTTGTTTTGGATGTTTTGTTATGACACAAAACATAATTCGTTTGACGATTATTTTAGCATTATATGACGACATTGATCTACAAATCCACATCATTTACAACAATTCTTAGAAGTTATTTTGCGGTATTTAAGACTGAAATATAAAGCGACTCTTTCATGTCAGCTTAAGACAAAGCACGGCTCATACGAATGGGGTGTCTTTAATCTTTAATTATTTTAGTTGCGGCTGGTGCACTTACGAGCAGGAGTCTCGCCCTTATGGTTCTGAGGAACTGAATAATTACAGGACCGCCTTGCACTGCAATTAAAGGATTATGCCAGGGCCAAAAGGTCGCTCATAATTGTTTTATTAAATGGAGTATTTGATGGCCTTTAGTTAAACGGCGCGATGGCATTGTAATTTGGAGGACCCCTTTTATAGTAAGTGGCTGAACCGGATGATAAATGAACGAATTAATGCGATGTCTACGATAATTTTAGCGATCGGTATTATGGTCTATTATTAATATTGTCAACTAACTTGAGCGTTTTTCACCAAGAATATTGCAGAGGTAATAAAAAAGAAACATAACTAAACATGGCGAGAAGAAAATAGTTTTACCTGCTCGACTTATAAATTACTGAACTGGTCAATTTTCACCAGCCTTGCACCACATCGGGAGAAAATGATTTCTCATTCAAAATCCATATAAAAGATGTTAATTTTGCAGTAATAAAACCTGCATAATTTTCATACAATTATTATAATTATTTGGCAGTAATAAAACCCATTTTAGTATGCTGTTAAATTATAAGTTCTGATTTGAACGTACGATCATTGTTTAAAGCCGTATTTTTCACTCTTATAAAATGCAAACATAACTTTTGTACAGCATTAAATTTCATATTATAATGTATTCCATTTATCAAAGTGGTATTTTTTAAATAAAATATATACTTAAGCTGGTCTGTATAAATAGAACAATTACAGTGCATTTTACTCGTAATAAAACTCTGAAATCATATTGCAGTAATTTAATCATTTTACTTTGTCAATAATGTACTCGTAAGCATGATTGAATAACAAGATAAAATTACCAACTGTAAAAACAATCTTGCACCCAGTCACCTTGTCAACAGAAATCTACACAGCTGCAATTAAGGTAACCATTCGTTTGGTTACCTTAATTGGTTCGCGTATTTCATATGACGTTTTATTTTAAAATTAAAACTTTGTTGCTCTATAGCAATTTACTACTATATTTTAAAGGAATGAACTCATAAACTCATATAATTATATCAGCACTATTTGTATAACGCTTTTTAGTTAGGTATAAGGTCCGCCATCTAACGTTTTTTTTTCGTGAATGGTAACACTTAGCTCATGTCTGATTTGACAGATAATTAGTTTTATCATTCCGCTGAACAAATATGGTTGTGTATACGCTTGTACAACCCTGGAAAATATTTCGACATAACTTTGAAAATAAGACCATTTTTCTTCGAAAATGAGCAAGGAGTGGCCGTTACAGTCAATGTCGATCGTTATCGGGCCATTTTTGTTGACAAAAATTGAAGAGGAGGATATTGGCAACATTTGGTTTCAACAAGACGGCGCTACGTGCCACACAGCCGAAGCTACACTCGATGTTTTGCGCCCCATTTTAAAAAAAAAAAAAGTTATTTGGCGGACCCGTTATTTTTTTTTATATTTATTAGTTTTATTTTAATGATTTTCTTTTATAAATATTTATTTATTTACCTTGTTTTTACAAGGATCACGAGAGATAAGTTCTCTGTAAAGGAGACTGCAGTTTCGAATAACTTGTAGCCTTTCTCAATCCCTCAATCAATCACTTTTTAAGAGATAACTGAGCTGCGATAGTACTTCATAAGTGGTCAAACTCGTTTTATGTAGAGGGGGTAGGGGTGTGGGTCTATCAGGGAATTATAAGAGGGAGACAGATAGGGTTAAATGTTATTATCAAAAATAATATATATTTAGAAATGACTCCACATTTTTTTATTATACGACGACATGTTTTGACTTCGTCAGGTAGCCATTATCCAGTTAATTAGGCAAGGAAGTGGGCGCGTTTATACTTCCTTGCCTAATTCACTTGACAAAAGCTACCCGACGTAGCCTAAGCATGTCATAATTTAGTTTTTAAAAATGTGGAACAATTTCTGAATAATTTTCATTTTGAATATAATACATATTCTTGTGCACTAAGTGTTTTTGATGACATTTGTGTGCAAATATTTTCTGCAAGAAAGCGCATTTTTTAGTCGCGTCTTCGGTTAAACTACGCATTGGTCAGCCCAGTTGCGCTATAAATCGCACCGGCGATCTCCAGCAATCGCACGGTGTTTTGTGTCCGCGCGGGTATAATATATTTATTATGATTTAATTTTCAGCTGACCACTGCTCTGGACCCTCGAAAGCAAAAGCTCTCGACAAATAATACTCACAAAAGCTCGCTGACCGCACTGCTGAATAAAACCGAATTCAAAAGGGTGCTCTTACAATGTTGCATTGACCAATTGAAGTGGCGTTGTTTTTATTTTTGGTTTTTAAATAAAGCTTCCGTTCGAAGAACTGCTCCATTGATTTAATCAATGCAGAACGGTCAACCGATGAGAATATAATGTACGTGGATATATAAATGTCTTGTGATACTAAAAAAAATATCGATTTCAATTATTATTTCTACTTTATACATATATTGTAATTATTTAATGCTTACAGTCACGCTTGTTTTATCAAATAAAATTAAAAATTGATACTCGTATGGAAATCTTGATTATAAAATGATTGGCTATCGATCTTGCTTTCAATATTTAATAAAACAAAATGCTAAACTTAAAACAAATACATAATTATATGTTTGTAATGAAAAACGTACCGAAGGCGATCCCTATTAAATTAAAGTGTATTAAATGTTTAAAAATATAGGTTATAATAATATTTCTTCTTCATCTTACGAATCAAGTTCTAGCAAGACCATGTAGTCGCTCCCAATAAACGTCTAATCTTCTGTCGGCATTCATGATCGTTGTTTCGCTAAAAGACATGTGTTTACGTTTTGGGCCTCCATGTGCATTTTATGTATAGCTACCGACTACTTTTCAGGACGTGAGCATAGAGATTGAAAAAAAACGCAGGTGAAATATTCGAATTTAATAACTTTTTTACAGATATCGAGTGATTATCCCGACGCTCCCAAAGCATGGAATGATGTTTTGAATAAGGAACAGTTAGACCTATTATTTTATAAATTTAAAAATATTTGACTGGTAAAACTATTGTAATACAATTTGTATATTCATGAATAAAAATTCCTCCATTATTTGAGTTGAAAGGAGGTTTTGTGAGAAATTTCTCGCTTTAAAGACATGTATTTGGCCAAATTTCACGTCCTGTTCTGACATCACGTGAGACTGACGCTTGCGAGAATTTGACGTTTAATAACCGACACACACACATTTACTGACTTACAAACACATTTATGTACTACCTCCGTGTTGCTGATATTTGGAGAATCAAACACGCTATTCACCAGATTATTCAATTTTATTTTTATAGTAGAAATATAGCAGATAAATAAATTAAGATTTGAAATGAAGAGATATTGCTTCCTTCATGAGAAAATAATGTTGCAACCGAACTAATAATACACTCATAAATATGTTTTAACATAATAAACATGTTTATTATATTAAAAATAATTCTAAGGGCTTAAAATGATTTTTCTATATTTTATTTATATAATTTATTCGTTTCAAATATACTGTTAGACATTTTCTGAGGGAGTGCAACATCCATGAGAACAAGATACTGTTGTTCTGTGTTGTCACCTTAGAGTCTCTGTCATTTCTTGGGAGGACCGTTATGAAATGCTGCTTAGTTTTGACGATACCTTGCTCTGGAGAAATAAACAAGTCTTTCTTTCCATCCATCTAGTATTTATTGACGTGGAATCGACGATATCCGAAGATTTTCTTATCATGCAGGCGTTTACCGGATACTGAATATTCAGAGAGTTCGTAAAATGTTTAAGCCTCTCTTTTTACGATGCTTGTCCATGTGATCTAATCATACACCATACTATAATTATTATTATTACTATATTAGTATTTGTATAGCGCTCTTTTATGACCGAATGATCATTCCAAAGGCGCTTCTTTGCCTCTCTGAGTAAAAAGATGGGTCTTGAGTCTGCTTCTGAAGGATGCCTCCGCTTTAAGCTCTCTTATGCTTTCCAGTAGTGAGTTCCAGGCCATTGGTGCAGCGTAGCTGAAAGCCCTATTGCCAAAGACCGTGCTTGGACTACCTCCCGTCAGCTGCAGGGTGCTTGTGTACTGTAAGGCACTCTCTAATGGAGTGCATCATCTATTAAAATAGGAGACTCGTTCTGTGTTGTCGCATGGGAGTGTCTGCCATTTATTAGAAGAATCTTCCTGAAGTGCTAATTAGTTCTGACGGTTCCTTGCTGATAAACTTCATCGAGGATATCGTCAGATTTATGCGAAAAATTAAAAATGCTGACAAGGAATAGGCTCCTAGTTCTGTAACTGTTTGTCAGACGCATAATTTAACCATGTATTTAACTTGCAAATACCACGCACAACTCGAAATCGATATAAAAATGCATGTCTGCAGTTTCAGGGGCTGTTGCAGTGATGTTTTTTGTTGGTGATATTCAGATTGTATGGGAGGTAACAAAAATCCTGAGAGAGAATTTCATATTCACCACACTTATTCCTAACCAACTGTTTACAAACTGTTGATTCGTAGATATTCGTCTTGCTATAATAAAAACATATAACATTCTATGACTTTTAATATCTGATGGAATCGAATACCTAGAAATGAATCTCTTTGTGTCTTAAATAAACCTCGACATTTATGAATGCAAAGGATTTCATACAACAACAAGTCTGAAGTGGTTTATTTGATATTTACATGCCCGTCTTAGACAAAGTCCATTATTCAATTTCTATAGGTGACCTTCCATTGTGCCTGAATACTGCGATACAGTGTAATAACCAAATGCCTTCAGTACAAAATTGTGTATCAAATATCAAAGCTTCTTTTACTATTCTAACGTAATCAAATCGACGATAATCACTATCAAAGACATAATTTGATACATTTTTACCATCAAGATTTCTTAGCGTTTCAGACGTCCACTTATCTGATATGCTTCATTACTTTCAAGATAGATATTTTCTCTGATTTGCAATTTTTTTCTAAACTCTTTGAAATGTGAAATTATTATATGAGTTAAATATATTCAATTTGTATACAAGTAAAATAAGGACTATGCCGCGCGGCAGAGTCATAAATTGATTTAAATTAAATCTTAGCTCTATATATTCCCCCAATAAGGGTTGAACCACCAACAAAGGACAAAAAATGTTCAAGCCTTCGGTAGCGTCAGGCTTATCATCCGATATCCTTACAGAGCGCTGATTATTAAACAACCAAATATTTTTCTGGTATTACAGCTGCAGGATATGCAAGTTCATGGGCTCTTGCCCTGGGGGCACCCGGGAACCATTTATATTCCCATGTGAACTTCCGTCCATACATGTGTTCTAGGAATAGACATAGACAATCTGAGGTTTCTCAAATGTATCACGGCAATTTAAAGTATCTATATACTCCAAATATGGAGCAAATATCGTAAAAAAAATTATCATGTTCGCTTCCTGAACGACCTTTTGTCCATCTCCAGCTTCCATACAAAGCTCTGCCTCCCAAAGCTCCGCTGAGTACACTTAGCACACCTGGGTGTCTATTAACCAACTGTAGGATAAAAAGCTGCCAAACCCGTTCCCTTATCTCGGCATTTTCACAATTTCAAACTATCGCACTCCAATATTTTACGAAGACACTTGTTTTTAATAGCTGTTATAAGGTTGGGTAGATTTTTTAAAAGTATCTAAATGTTTTATATTTGAAAAAAGGAACGGTTTAACCTTTCAGGGGTTAAGATGTCGATATTCACCCCTTCGCCTTAATCTTGAGCAGAAGCTGCGCTAAGAGAGGCCGCCCGTCATATCTGCCTGACAGGCGCTGTGCCTGCCTCACGCGACACTGCAGCTGTCTGTTGCACCGGCCTACTGCAGTACTAGCAGCACTACTAGTACCACTAGTACCACTAGTACTAGCGCCACTCCTGAGATGGCTAACGCTACTGTCTTACTACAGAGACGGAGGGAGGCTTTTGTAAATACATTAAATGATTTATTTACCTACATTTTTTTTATGTATATATATGAATGTAGAAAATATATAAAATAACACAAATAAAAGAATGAGATACAAATACAAAAACCAACTCTCTAAAATATTCTACTGACTTATTAATGTGGAAATATAATAATTGTTTACAAATCACACGAATAATAACTACGAGCTTATTTATTTCTAAAAAAAGGCATCTTCAAAAATATTGACAATTTCTTGGATGCGTTTTGTATTAAATATTTATGCCTAGCAATATTTTGGACTGAGAAGAACTTACTTTTTTACGTATTATGGATTGTTTTTGCTTCCAAAGGTTGACGTTTACAATATATCGTATTATTTATGAAATGGATAAGTGTTTCATATCACACACATACAGAAATTGACATTTCTCATAAATTTGTTATTTTGTCATTCAAAGAGAGTAAATTTTGATGTTTATACTGAAAATAGCATATTTCAGTTTTCATAGTCTAAGAAATTACTGCAAAACCTACTTACATGATTTTTTAATAAGAATTTATAATTATGAAAGACATAAACGAAGATGTTATATTTGTTCCTTGCCTTTATTGATGCTTCTTAGTAGGAGCTTGCACCCTTTGGCGTAGAGCCGAGCAAATATTAACTTATACAGTGTACAGTGTACACTATAACCTTAGACCGCCGTGTGCATTTGACGTTTAATAACTTGCATGGGCTTGTGGCGCTAGAGTTGGGAGAGCTTTATGAAAAAACACTCCTCGGGCTTAAAGTGAGCTTTAAGTTCAGAGTGACTTTTCATTTAAGGTCTACGCCGTTTATTAAAGCTTCTTTTAACGTACGTGGAAGCGTTAACCGCGAAAAATTTCAAGGTATTGTGCGCCTATTTAGTATGAAAAAACGCCTATTCATACGTTTTTTCCGTATTTAAGAAATAAATAAAAACACACTTATGAAATATGCTAACATGCATTAAAAAAATTAAATTGTTTAAACTTTTTATAAGAATAGAATAAGAAGAGAAAAAATTCTGGCTGTGTTTAGAGTTTGTACATTTTTTGTACACAACACATACTGGTTATTTTTTAAGTAAATATTTCGCAAAATTTTCTGTTTTTTTTTCTCTTTGTATGTATTTCAATAAAGGGTCACCTTTATATATTGAGATCGATTTTTATAATAACTAACATTTAATCATGTGTTTGTGAGGTTAGATGATGCCATAAGTTTTTATATCAAAATGCATAAAAAAATCAAAGTACAAGACATTTGTCATAATACAATAATTAATACCAATAAAAATAATCTTCTAAGAATATTGAAAATAATAACATTAACGGTAATCACAGGGAGAACGCTTTGAGATGGAATGTATAATTAAGAAATAATATAATGTTGTGCTTTGGGTCAGAACAAGAAAAATATTGTAGATAGGTCATATCATCATCACAGAATAATCAACTCCAAAATTCATTGCATTTTAAGGAATAATTGCATCCCAACTTTCCATCTATCTTGATTAAAAAACAGCTATATTTTGATGTCATAATACTCGTAGTAGCTGTTTTCTACTACAATAGAAAAACAGATTTATACAAAGATGAATAATAAAAGTATTGAACATAAACTTAGAAGTTCAATTGATTATGTTACTATTTTTTTTATTAAAGGAAACAAATGAGTTTCTGAACTTTATTTTATCAATAAATTTAGTTAAAGCATATTATTGATTGGATAAAAGCAATGCACTACGGTAATAAAAATGAATATAGTATTAATGCATATAATTGAAATATCGAGTTGTAAATTGCGAAAAAGAGAAATTCAATCAAAATAAAATGACGCACCTGTATTTAATATCGGTTGATTGACACTCCCGATTATTTGGCACGAATACTCTATTATTACTTTGCGCGTATTTTTGTATTTTTTGCTACGGCTTGCGAAAAAAATAATTCGAATTTGATAAATGCGCCCTCTGCTCTGTGGAAGAGGAGCGTAATCTGTCAAACGCAACGAGTTTAATCAATCAATGGAGGAACTGAAGTTGCCTTTCTTTTATTTTGCATCCGATGTTTCGCAAAGTAGGCAGTATATCTGGCAAAAGTATCAAGATACACAACCTGACTTTCAAATTCTCAAAATAAAATCAATACTTTTTCAGTAAGAATTATAATAAATACTTTTTTTAGTGACATTTCAAAACGAAACCTATGGTATAATTTATATATATTCAACAATACAAATACAACAAACAAAACCTTTGAGATTCATTTAAATTAAATGAATTAAATACATAATTAAGATGTTTGTTTTGTTTTATGTTTCTACATGAATGTTTTTTAAAATTATATAAACAATGATGGTTTAGTCGCCCCTTATAATAAAATTGTGCTGGAAGCGTTGGAATTATCATCCGATTTCCCTTGAAAGTCTGAACAAATCACCCAAAACTTTGCTTTGGATACTACAGCTACTCCTTTTTTCAAGTACTTGGACTTCCAGCTCTGGAGGTTGTCAGGAACCATATCCTAAGTGGACCTTCAGGTGCAGATATGCCATGAAACGAAGAATGGATAGTAGCATCTGATAAAAACTGGCGGTAATTTGTAGTGACCATTTGTTCTAGCTATGGAAAAGAGAACTAACAATTTTCATTTTAAGATGTATATGTCTTCTATATATTTTTAAATTGGTTATTCTTTTTATTCGCTTTCAGTGATGCAATATTTTACAAAAAAGTTTAAGTGTGCTTCTTATAAGATATACGCCACGAGCCATAAGCTACAGCCACCAGTGCCTCCAAAGTGACGTAACGGTGGAACGCCAAGAGTGTCAAATTCCCGGCTTTAATTAGATATTTCCACGGGCAAAGTAGTCGTAGCCGCATCAAAGTGCTACGCCGTAGACGCAGCAAGAGCCGGACCGCTACAATGTTTCTGCCAGCTCTAGGGCGTTTTATCATCAGTACTTAGTAGCTACTGGGTGTAATTTATTATATACCATCAGTGTTCATATATATGAGTATACTTATGTGTGATTATATAACGCCTGCACTTAGCGTTGAAGAATTTATCATATAATTACAGTGAATTAGCTTGCATCGCTTTTAATAAAATACGAATATATGAAATATTATGCTTAAATTGAAACAATAAGATAAAATTACACTGTTAAAACAATTATTATTGAAACTTGAAATTATAAAACAAACATTATATCCATAATATGGCTCAATATAATTAGAATTTTTGATGGCAGTACATCATTTGAGGAGTCTGTTTGAGTTAAAAAATCGTAGCTAAAAGTACTACGTGCTTTATATAATATAATTTAAATTAATATTTTTTTGTTTTCATATGAATAATATCATTTTCTCTTGATGCTTCCATTACTAAGAAAGCATATTTTGATCGTTATGGGGGCTCTTTTTTAAGACTAATGAATTGATAGTTTTTTTTTACAAAAATCAAACACTTCAAGTGGACATGAACTATTTGGATATATTATTTTGTACTGTATAAATAATGAAGTCATTAAAAGTCAGGGAGTATGACATTATATTTAGCACGACAATTATTAGTGTTTTTCCAAACATATTTTCTTTCGCATGCAGTGCTCAAATAATCTTATTGAAAAACACATAAATATCTCAGATATAAATAAAAGAGTATTTAGAATTTATCCACAATATATTTAAAGATGACATGTTTCAGATTCTCTTTTATTTCTATCTGATATTACGGAATTCCACCAAGAATTATCGATCGAAAAAATCGAAATAACATAAATAACTAGTTAACGATCATATTAATAACTTATTTCGGAAATCTAATTTTTTATTTTACTTTGAAAAAAATAAAATTGAGTAGCTTTTTTCAAGTTAAAAGAATATTTTCCCCTACTTGGATAGATCTTTATTCCCCTTCATATTTTAAAGCCCAATAGAATTATTAAGTGTTGATGAACGCCTTTAAATGTGATATTCAGAAAGAGCTTTCCGAGACTCACTGTAACGACTATTTCATCTTCCATAATACCTGAATCGAGGTCGTAAAAATTAATCTACATCGTCTCTGAATACTCTTCTTCCTACCAAAAGCTTCTCCAGTAAGCCGTCTGCCAAAATTACAAACGAATCAAATAAATTATTTTGGTTGAAATGGATTTCAAATCAAATTTCAATTTCACATCTCCTTTGTTGCTAATGCTTTCTGCAAATTATTTCAGATTATGTGCATAAAATTGGTGAAAATTTTGGAAAATTCATTTTTCCAAATTTCCAATTCGGAATTGTTTTTTTATGAGAATCGCACTCGAAAGTTATTTAATAATTGCAGAAAGGCAGCTAATAAAAATTTAGTTTTATTTTATTAATTTGAAACACAATAAATTAAGATATTTCCACTGACTTTTGATTTTTTTTTAAATTAAATATGTAAGTGAATGAATTCCTCTGGTTTATTTGACGCTTGCCATTTTTTAGGATGGCTAAACTCTACATGTACTAGTAGAGTAACACACGCAACGTCTATTTTTGAGGGGGCGTGTTGTGATTGACAAGTCATCAGAAAACTGCTCTTAATGTGTCTATGCTAGGCATTTCACGAGTAAGGAATTAGTTTCTGTCATCAATTGGGAACATATAAATGTAATTGAAAAATATACATGCTATAAAACGTTACAAGATATTTATTATTTTAAGGGTTGAACTTAAGCATAAAACCAAGCACTTTACGTTTGTTTAAACCATATATTTCAAACACTCTTGGTATTTTTGTATTTTTAAGTAAATATTCATTTAAATTTTGCAAAGAAAATAACATAAATAGTTTAAAAAGTTGCATTTTAATATCATTAATAGTCATTTATCTCTTTAACATATTTTTATTTTTACCATAAAAATATATTTTACATTAGTTCTTATGACTTATAAACGACTTTCATCTTATTAACTCTTAGCACCATAGAATTAAAAAGAGAAATGATACATATAAGTCTCAAATAATGTGATAAAATATTGTAAAAAAATATTAAAACAATACTATAATAATATCACAAATGGTAATTTTATGATAGAAAATATATATATTTAGAGTAAGGCTTCGTGGGATGCATTAGCATTAGTGTACATTAGTATCCAGGTTTTTTTGTTGTGTCTATCTTTTATTTTATTCTGATAATACCTAATATTCGGTTATATATTTTAAGCTTTTTAATCTCATTTTACCGCCAGGTCGGGGGTTCGGGGGTCACAATAAATTCAAAATGACATTTTTCGCTCTGGTAATAGCCCCCACAATAATTTTATTATATTCAGTTTCTCTAGGTATTAAAGCTTTTTGTGACACTTCCTAACCCTCCAAAAACGGATTGAGAGAGTCATTATTTATCAGAAAAGTAGTTACTTTATTTGGGGTTCAATTATAATTTAACGTTCGATTCATTTCATTGTCATAAATATTCAATGCTAAATATATAAGTTTTTAGTGAATTGTTTTTAACTTCACTGTTTCACTTCATGAAAAACTGCAGACTCGCGATCTATGAAAGCTTCATCAGTTCCAACGTGTACAAATTTAGTGACGTATAAAACAATATATTCTAATAAAGAATAAAAAAAGTGTACACATTGGAACTTATGAAGTCTTTAAAGATTGCAGAATTATAGTTCTTCAGCAAGTGAAACAGTGCTTAGTGTGATTCATAGAAGGGTTTAGAAAATATTTCTTAGCATTTATTTTTCTCAATCAACATTTATCAACTGTGTATAGGTACGAATATTTATAAATAAATCGACGATGTTGTTATACTCGTGGGTATAGGTGATGGATTTTGGAACATCGGAATGTTACATTACTTATTAGACATCAGGATGCTATATATAATGAAAAAAAAATCTGCAAATTTAATTTGGAATGAGCAAATATGTACAATGTGTCGTGATCATATAATCTCAAATGTTAATAGACTGCGAATTATCCTATAAAAAATACATTTATTGTATTTTCTCCACTCCCCTTCTCATATAATATATATGTTGGACCGTCGAGATGCTGTACTAACCTGAAACATGACAAAGATTAAAGCAGCTGTAAAACATTTATGGCTTAAAACTCTAAACATAAAATGGATACGAAAGAAACCTTATTTCATACTTAAAATTTATCTATGTGATCCATATCATTATATGAAAATGTTTTTGAAAATTTAATTTTACATTAATACATAAATACATACAAACATAATGAATATAGAGAGAGAAAACTAACACTAAAAGATATAATATTATTTTTAAAAAAACTTTTTCATTTTGTCTAGAGGAGACAAGAAATATAAATTTTCAAAGTATATTTTGCGCTACTAAAAACACTTATAGGATTATTGTTAAGTCTTTTGAGTTTATGAGAGTCCATTAAGGGTGTCGAAGACAAGGGAAAAGTACTGAATAAATAAGGGAAGGGAAAGTGAAACCAACCCAATAATTTTGGACTCATTCATATTTGGAGAAAGAAAATAAAATTCGATTTCTTTATCATTTCTTCTACAGCGGCCTTATACTCAAATCCTAAGACTATCGTTCTAGCGGCCATCTGAAATATGTGAATTTCATATGCTCTCTGCAGGACTTCAAGTCCAGAGATGACTTGCTGTAAGACCAGAATAATGGTAGCTTACAGAACTATAAGGTCTATGGCGACCATTTGCTGCATTCAGAAAGCAAATGAAAGACACGAAGAGAAAATGACTAAATATAATTTTAAAAAAAACAGTACAAAGATATAATTTTTGGGTGTATGTTTTTTTAAATCCAATATCTGCTAAAAAAACATACCCGTATAACCCATTCTTAAACGATTGAAAATCCTAGCACCTTACTAAAAGCCTATGCAGCGGTTTAATGAGTTGTAATAAAAAATGCCTCGATAGCATACTGGAAGTAAGGGAATATATGTGACAGACTTTCAGCCAACAATCGGTTTTGATACAACAGGATAGCATAAGCATCAGTACCTTTTCTTCAGATCCCTGATTCTTGCCGGAATAGCTTGTTAAATGTGTTCTTTCCTGAAAAATGTTTTATTATTAAAGATCTAACACTATGATAAAAAAAATCTTAAATAGTTTTTGGTGGATATTTAGAACATATTTTAATATTTATAAATCACTGAAGATTAGAAGAACGTCATATTATATAACATTTCTCTCGCGTATTGCATCATTGAAACGCATTACTTATAGATTGCGCTTACTGTAAACTGTATATTCGTATATATTTTGTAAAGATTCAATGTATTGATTCATTTACAAGTATAAATGTATTTTTCTCTGATTTTTCTATGAGGGTATTGTCATAGAAGATGACGTTTGCTATGAATTAATATAAGTGTTTCAATTGTTAAAAAAATACAGCCTTTATGACTAAATTTGACGCACTATTCATTAAAGAAGACGCATGGGTCCACGGGAGCGGTTGTCTGAGTTGCCAGATCGACTCACGATGAAGTATTGGGAAACGAATAAGTGCGCGGGTGGAGGAGGGATCGTTTATAAATCCCATGAAATTGAAAACAAGACACCATCAGCGCGTGGGCTTAGGCTATATCAGTTGAGCAAAGGTACTGCGTGCTACAGCCAGCCAAATAGAAATATAAAGAGTTTGGAAAAAATACTAATATTTTTATTTCCATACCCATTCCATATTAAGTCACCACAAATTTTCGCCAATTTTTTCTATCAAGCTCATCACTGTACATCATTTATTCTAGGACAGTGGTCTCAAAAGTCAAATAGGGGGAGCTACCGGTAGCTCGCAAGCTACCATTTGACGATCACTGGTCTAGGACATATCCACTTGGAAACATATATGATTTCTAACAACCTCCAGAACAGAAGTCTAAGTTTTTGATCTGCTGTATCCGAGGCATATTTTTGGGTGATTTGTAAATCGAATTTTGCCTAATACTCTGAGATTGGGACAATTTCGTCCTAAATAGTGGCTTAACCCAAAGAATACTAATATTTCTAAGTTTTAAAAATTTCTTTATTTTAATTATATTGTTTTGAGTAGCTTTTTACATATGGATTAAGATTTTGTGCGCACTGTTTACAATATAAGTGAACAGTTCACACACTTAGTCTTTGCTTCATTAAGCTGAAAAGTCTTATCGTGTGTTACTCGTAAATTGATGTCCGCTCAATAAATGTTAAATCAAACATTGTTTTTTAATAATAATAAGTAAATTTAATGTTGAAATGTTATTGAATAACAGTTAAATAAATGGTATACTTGAGGACCACCTTAAAGCAATGCTTAAAGACGCTAAATGTTGACAAATCGGGCTTTCAGACACGAGCTACATGAATCCAACATAAAATATTTTATTATATAAAACATTGTATTGATTGAAAGAATAATATATTCGATATTTCCTTTATTTTTCGTGAAAAATGGTGAAATTTTATTTATTCAGTTTGATGAGTTAATAAACTGATAATAATGGTTAATAATTATAATACAAAACTACGATATGCAACAAAATGTTTATTTTCGGTAAGTTAAATAACCCTCGCTTTCATATACTGTACCACCTGATAGGCGTCCTTATCGGAGCATCAGAGGGCTTGAAGAATTTATGAAAACTTGGGGGATGAGACGGGACAGATAAGATGTCGTGATTTTTCCCTATTTCTGGGGATAAAGAATGGGAAAACGGTGTTTCTTCAAACTTCTCAATGGTATTTAAAAGACCCCACGGATTAGCCATTAGAGTGCTAGTGGTCTGGGATTACCCAGGGAATCAATAATCCCTTCAAAGAAATACTTTAAAATGTTCTTTTCATTTTCATATCAGCTCCTTAGCGAGAGCATATAGTCACCCAGAAATGTCCCTCAAGGCATTATCTTTGCCATACTGTGTGCAGTTCTTTGTAACATGCAGTATGTAAAAAACCAAGGGATCAAAAACAAAGGGTCATACAGAAGTAGCTATAGTATCCAAGGCATAATTGGAGATTGTAAAATAAGCATTATATCAAAGAAAATCATATGATGATCCCAACGCTCTATAAACTTGTAACGTTCGATCTTAATTGATGGCTCAACGTAATAAAAAATGTACTCAGTTTAAATTTGAATCGAGGTGTTTAACATTAAGGCTTAGATTTTTTCTGCTGTTTGTAAAAACATATTTATTTATAAGCATGATCAAATATCAAACAGAAATTCGTAAATAATAAAAGACCATATATTTCTTCATGTATTTTTTTATTAGCGTATTATTTTATGTTACATAAAGTAGCATTTAATTTATTTAATAGTATGTGTGTGATATAAAGTATTCATAATATTCGAAATTTGCTAAGAAAAAATTTTTTCCTTATTCTTATCTTCTTCGTAGTAGTATCATTCCGGTGGATTGGTTTGCAGCAACAAAATCTTGCATCTCGATCTCCACTCTTCTCGATCCTCTACAACCCTTTTTAGCTCATTATAATAGCTACAATTCATGTCCTCGAACACTTGCTGCAAATACTCCCGTCTAGGGCACCTATGCAGTTTCTACCCTCAACCATCCCTTCCACAATTTCGTGAAGATGGCCATCGTGGCGCATGATGTGACCAATCCATCGGACTCGCCTCTCTGAGATAGTTCTTGCTAGGTGCCTATCTTCTTTGATTATTCTGAGAACCTTATTATTCGTGACTTGGTTTCTCCAGGAAATAGCGAGAATTCTTCTCTATGACCACATCTCAAAGGCCTGTAGTCTTTTTTTATCACTTTCAACTGATTACCATGTCTTATTCTAATATAAGCTTGCTTTTAATTGATATGTATTTGTAGAATTTACTTAATGGATGTAAGAAAAGTGTAAAATGAAAACGTAGATTTCATAATCTGAAAAATTAAAAACATAATAAATTGTCATTCGCCACAAGACTTAAGCTACCTTTATATCGCAGGAGAACATACAAAATGGCGTGGGTTTTCCGGGGTCATCTGTTAATTCAGTTATAACAAACATTTCCATGAAAAAACAAACAATTTCTTAATTTTATGTTTCAATGAGTCGAATTAAAATACAAAATATGGTACGTACATAAAAGCTGAAAATGAAAAGTAGTAAATATATTTTACCTTAATATACTAATGCAATGGTCTTAACCGTCATTAATTTTAAAAATAAATACTTTAACAATCAACTATTTACATTGATGAAATGAATATATTAAGTAACCTGATTATATAATAGTACATATATGATATAATCTGCGGCTTAAACGTTCTCACTTTCACCAGTTTTTTATATAATATTGTATTTACTTTGAGCACGTTTCAATTTTTGATATGTCTATACACTTTTACGTTATAGTTAAGAACAATATTTAAAGAATAATTGAAAAGAATCATAATAATATTTTAAATGTGAAAATGTTTCATTTTTCATTGTCCAAGTGGTAAATTACATTCAACGTACAAAATTTTCAAAATTTGGATAGTATAAATGTCATATTATATCCTTGACGATTACAGGAGGTTAGATTATCAAAGTTATAAGGCGAATAACACAATGCATACGCTGTGAATAAAAACCATGAAAACGATCATAATGTTAAACCAAAATATATGTTGTTACCATACAGGCATCAAAATAACATTTGTAGTCATAAACGCTTAAACTATCCTGAAACTTAATCTCCAATATGATCAGCTTACTTAAGATATTATATAACATTTTTTCCTGTCATTTGTTTTACATTGTCTTCAGGCAGTGTTTACCTTTTACTAGGTAAAGACATTTTTGATTTATTTTTTGTTAGATAGAGCTTGTAGACCTTCGTTAAAGACAGCATTTGACCATCACTGTTTTACGGTATCTTGTGTTACATTAACGCGTCCCTACACTAGAGGCTGAGATGTATGGATCTCGCGGACCACCAGGGCAGGTAATTAAGAGCCAGAATACGATCTTGGCAAATTGCAGGTACATTTGTAGCTTCCTCTTAGCCGCCCGTAGCCATTCCTTGCTGAGTCTAGAATGTATCCACTCTCCATTCCTGGCTCTTGAATATGTAGAATTCGGAAGGGAGACGTAGTGTCGGTGAGGGAGAGTTACTATTGGTCTGAACCAGAGATTAACCAACTTTTTTGTCCACCATCTTTTTAAAAATATTTTTTTACCATTCCATTGGAAATATATTATAAACACATATCTATGTGCATATACCTAATTCTCAATTTTTTAACTTACTTTTTATATTTATATAATATTTTTCGAACGAAAAGTGTAAGAAGTAAGCATTTCAATTTTATAATGAATATTCATAAATTTACCATTTTCTAAAAATTGTTCTGAATTCATGAATACCAGATATCTTAGGTAAATTTATGGTTTCAGTTTGGTCTTGTACAATATATTTTTAAAGGCTATAATGAAAGTCTTTATTCGGGCATTTAAATTTTAAGCAAGCATACTCGATAAAACAAAAATATAATTAAAAAGTAAGACTATTTTATTGTAAATACAATAATGTTATTGTAATCTCGTAGGTTTTTAACATTGAGAGGATTGAACTTATCATCTGATATCCTTAATTTTTTTTGATTAACAAATCACGCGAAATAGGTTTTCGATAAATACAACTGTCGTCTTGTAGACTCTGCTCTGGAGGTCTTCTGATAGCATATACGAGTATGTTCATCTCAGCAGAGATATCTTGGGACAAGACATGGACAATGGCAAACTGAGAGAACTGAGTGTTGAAAATTTATGATGTGTTTATTCCAGATACGTAATGGATATTTTAAGAAAGGCACCTATATTGAGAATGTGTGGTGTGGAAGAGGAGGTTTGCCCATAAAAGTGTATTAGTCTTTGTTCTTATTAAGGTCCAGTGTTCCATCGAAGATCTGCAATCATCGTTATGTTTCATTAGCCGATCAATATATGTTTATTAAACATGTGCAATGTGATTCTGTATAATTAAAAAGGAGTACGATTTATGTAAATTATTGATTCTGTGAGGCATTTTTCTTTAGGTGACTTGAATCGAAAATCATACTGACAACAGAATATCTCAAACTAGGAATAAATAATAAACTTAGAATTATTTCCTGCTGCTTCCGACACGATTATATATAAACAGATCCTGTCTGCCCAGAAGTGGATGTCGATGGCGTTACTCCCGGCCACCATCAGGTTTTCCTGTGCAGCTACTCGGACAAAGCGCACACTCGCGGTGTGACAAGGTCTGCTCCACACCTTTGATCAAAGCTATATGACAATTAGTTGTTTATCATTAACGTTAAATAAACCACTAATATACTCGTATATTTTTTGTTCTGAAAAACACTAAATTCTATTTTTTCGATGTTTTATTTCAGAACAAATCTGTTTATTTTCTTAGGTTCGCGGTTATATTTTGCTGAAAATATTCACTGTTGCAGTCGTGTTATATTTAATATGAATCCCCGGTAAATATTCATAAATAGAAAGCTGGCTCAGCAGAATATCTGCATTCGCGGAGTTGGATCCAATATCAGATGTACAGATCTAAGCAAAGACCCGCGAATGTAATAATTTCCAGTGGCACCCTTTTGTGAGACAGTGAAAATAAAAAGACTAAATTCAGTATATATTGATAACGTTAAGTTAAAAGAAATATTTCAGAACTAAAATCTGAATATATCAGATTTTTTCAATGTTTTCAGCATTCACTTTGAGATCCATTACAAAAAATGAATATTTATTTTTTTACCTTTTTTTTGAAAAACTGTATGAACTCAAATTTAATCCAGGTAAGTTGTCATATATTCAAAAATATAACTGTCCTCATTTTAAATTTGTCACATTTTTTGACATGTTATTTTATAATTATCATAACATTGATTAAATATTCAACGTTATATTAACTGATACTCTGATGTTGTATTAAAATAATAATGCCTCTCTCAAATTGCGTTTGTTAACATGCTTACACTAATCAATGCACTTTGCTTACTAAATAAATACATGAAAAATACTCTTTCTTCCCTGTCACTTATAAAACCCAATAAACATATTTAAATATAATACAACTAAGTAATACAACTAGGACGAAGTAAGTCAAAAGAAATCGACAGGCGTATACAACTGGGATGGGCAGCATTTGGAAAACTAAAGCACATTTTTAAAGCGAAAATTCCGCAATGTCTTAAAACTAATGCGTTTAACCAATGCATCCTCCCTGTATATTTACGGCTCAGAGATGTGGAATCTGACTGCAAGTCTTACCCATAAAACAAAGGTCACCTAGCGTGCTATGGAGACATCCATTCTCGGAGTGTTGCTAAAAGATAGCATCCAAAACGAGGAAATACGCAGAAGAACTCAAGTAGTGGATGCTACCCAACGAATAGGCGCACTCACGTGGCAATGGGCACGACATATCTGTCGAAGAGACGTCGGTTGATGGGGAAGAAAAGTATTGGAATGGCGCCCAAGAGATGGCAAACGAAGCATTGGCCGACAAGATTGACTGACGATATAAGAAGAATAGCGGGAGTGACCTGGATGCGGAAGGCGGAGGATCGAAGAAGATGGAGACTCATGCGGGAGGCTTACGTTCAACAATGGACTTATACAGGCTAATTATGATAATGATAATACACCGTAACATAAAAATTACAAGTAGCAAGCTAAAATGTAACAATATCCTACAACACTCAATCTGGATGAAACTCTCTCTCGAACAGTCTAGAAAATACAAACATACTTTCTTCTTACATTCTTCAGCACTGGCTTATCGTGCCTCTTATATTGTGATCTTTAGTCGCCAACGTGACACTTACTGTGGTGAAGCAATCCAAGCTGAGTTCCGTGAAGATTGCTGAGATGCAGAGCGGCTTTTGAGACATGTGCATCATCAACTGCAGTTGGAGTCTCTGGCGAGAGCCCAGGCGGTACCAAGGGATAGCGGCGATGGCGTCGCCAACGCTGACACTCTTTATACAAATTAACACATAATATAAATTTTATGTAACCACATACAGTAGAACAGTGCTCCGAAACCGGTGTACCGCGGCACACTGATGTGCCGTGAGCCGATACAGTTGTGCCACGATCAAATAAAGCAATATTTTTACAAAGGTTCTCCAGCCTCCAGGACCTATCGCCTTCTTCTTCTTCTTCGTGTCAGTGACGTCAAATTATTTTTTCCCAGTATCTGGCAACATTGATAGCTCGTGTGTTGCCCAGCATTATCGCCTGTTTATTTAGACAGACGACATCGTAGTATGCGTTGTACAAGTTTCAGATGAAATTTAAAAAAAATGTTAAATATTGTTAAATTAATCAAATTGATATAATCGTATATTATTTAGGGTTTTGGTGGGCCGCTGTATTCAAGGTAATAACTTTGGTGTGCCGCGAAATTCAGGGACGAACTTTGGTGTGCCGTAGATAAGAAAAGGTTGCGGTATACTGCAGTAGAATACCGACAGATGGTGATTCTGAAGTCCCATCTGTGAAACCCTCCTATGACGCTTACCATGATGCGTATGGCTAAGCGCTGCATGTGGAGTGTTGATCCGCCAACGTCATAGACTACAGCCTGAGATTCAAGCATCATCTTTATTATTACAGGAATTAACTATGAATGGGTGGTCTTCACGGGACGACCTTCGTCTACCACCAAACTTTAATTAATAAGCTATGACTGTCATTTCACGGGTCAGGGATCAAATTCACACTAATCGGGGTATTTAAAAGCCCATAAATCGATTTAAAAACAAAAAATCTCCATCTGGGATCGAACCCACGACATTTGGCTTGCAAAGTAAACGCTTTGACCATTGAGCTATACCCGCCGGCAAATATATACAAAGAAATACTTCTGACATGGAATGACGCAAAAACTATGGCGACTGACAGAGATATTGGACGGCAGTTAGGGTAGCGGATACGGTGATAAAGATTATGATAATTACTTCAATAATTTTCTAACTTAGAGCGCGGAATTCAAATTTTCCTCCGAAATATAATTTCTGAAGCAAATATTTCATCAATAGAAAACATTCATCATTTTTATTGATTATATCAACGCTGTCTATATGTCTTATGTAAGAAAGGCTAAAATTGTAAAATATTTCAATTATAACTAGAAATGAACTTTTGTACATAGTTGTAGAATATATAAATAAACATATACTATATATAAAAATCCTTAAACGAGTCATTTTTTCTTCGAGTCATTTCTTCCACCTGAGCCGAGTCTACGACTCGGCTCAGGTGGAAGAAATTGGCCGGTGGCCGAGCGGTATAATTACCTGGGCAAAATGGTTGGTTCCAAAGGTCCGCGGTTCGCATCCCGCTCCCGCCGATATTTTTTCTGAATGAATTGACTCGTTTAAGGATTTTTCTATATAGTATATGTATATTTAATTGCTTATAATATTGTAATATAGTCAATGATCTATAAAAGTAGATTAGAATATTGAAATAATAAAATATATTCTAATAAATAATTTAAAATGTCCATGTGATAATGTCACCTTGAGACAATATCAAGAACGTAAAATTATTCATCAGTAACACAGGTAAATAACTAATTGCAATGTGCGCGACGTACTTACAAGAAGTTATTCTCATCCATTCGATCTATAGTTTCAGTTTGAGACCCGAGTGGTACTTACTAAAATAAATAGACTGTCGGAAATAATAATATTAAGCTTGTGAATAAATGCATTCTGATTGAATAATAAAAAATAAAAATATACATACTTTGAATATATACTATAGCGACATCTATCATACGATGATAACTTATATAGAAGATCAGAGACGAGTCGGCTCAGGTGGAAGAAATTGGCCGGTGGCCGAGCGGTATAATTACCTGGGCAAAATGGTTGGTTCCAAAGGTCCGCGGTTCGCATCCCGCTCCCGCCGATATTTTTTCTGAATGAATTGACTCGTTTAAGGATTTTGTATATATAGTATATGTATATTTAATTGCTTATAAATACCTTTACTTTGATGAGCTCTCCATACCAGCAATAGATAAATATTTGACCGACGCAACAAGACATATACAAGTAAAATGCTATCTTCGAATCACTAGTACTCTGAAAAATTAAAATACTTCTATTAAATAGTGTTATAGTCATCATAATACCTTTATCGTTACAATATTTTTAACCCTTTAGTTACGGCTCAGTGGAATACAAATTATACTGTCAATACGGCGTGAATTTTTCGAACCATTTTTTTTGCTAAAAACAAGTATTTGAAGCATAAATGTACTTATCTGACCTATTTTCATATTTCACATTGGTTATTCTATCCATTAGCTGCAGATTATGCATAAAAAACTATTATATTTAACAAACGTTCATTATGTAACTCCATACATGTGGTGGCATTGACACATATGGTTTACAGAAAAATCGCTCCTGTGACGAAACTAAACGATATTTATTTACATGCTTTACAGATTCCTGTACATAATAGATTAAGATTGATAAAGGAAATGACTGAAATTCCAATTTACGACCGTAGATGATACAACAGTAATGAAAGTACAATAGTAAAACGATATATCACGACAACCGATGTCAACTGTTGGGGAATCTTTGATAGCATATGCCGACAACCGATGCGAAAGGGTTAAACATTAAAATTAAAATACAAGGCTTTATAATACTATACCTCACAAACTTGATACAAAGACACACATCCAATTCCTGTGCTTAAAAGCACTTCTAGAAGACCATCCAGTCGGTAAACATTGTTCACTCTGCCTGCATACCTAGAAATAAAAATCTTTTATTCTTGAATATATTCTATATTAAAAAAAACAAAAATGCCTCATTAAAACATTTCGTCATACGCAATAATGTGTTGATGCATATTGAAACATTCTTTTAGAATCTTTTGCGTGAACTCGTGATCCATATGATGCTGAAGAGTTACCTTATCAAGGTCAAACGGTTCTGTAAATTAGAAAACACATAATATCGTGAAAAAAGAAGCTCAAAATAAGTAGAAACTCATTATTATTCCATTGTAATTAATATAAAAACATGGATTTAAGTTAGTTAATATATACTATGGAGACATTTATCATTATATGATGGTAACAATAGTGTAAATACAACTTATTTCATGCACCAGTTCGGGCAGGAGATAGTCGAGTGGATTGGGGTAATTAACAAAGTATCAAAGTAATTTCGTGGAGTCTTCTGTTTAGCGGGCTCCGGGACTTTTTAAATGATTGTATTTATTATTGTGTTATTTATAAATTGTTATTTATCCTGTATCCTGTTTTAGAAATGAATTAAATATTATAGTTATTTGTAATGTTTCTAAAAGAAAAAATAAATTGAAATTGCAATTGGAAAAATTGAAAAAACAAGAGCAACGGTTGGTTCCAAGGATTTCTGAATGAATTGATGCGTATAAAGAATTTGATGTTTTTTTTTTTTTTTATGTAAACGCATGCAGGAGAGCACAACCGAGGCTGGACGCTGCATGCGGGAAACGTGTGTTGTGTTCGTGTTTGTGTGTTGGTTAGGGAGATTGCAAGTGTATATTTATCTGTTTCTTGAAGAGATCCAGATTGTAGGAAGGAGGAAACACAGACGCTGGAAGAGCATTCCATAGCTTACCGGTGGCATTAAGGAAGGAACTTTGGAAGCTGCCAGTTCTTGGTCGACATATATTAACCGTGTATGGATGTTCGGCAAGTGTAAGACGAGTTTGTCGGCTGTGAGTGGGTGCAGGAGGAATTAGTTCTTTAAGTTCCGAAGAGCAGCGACCGTGGTAATAACGGTAGAAAAGACTAAGAGAACCAACCTTACGTCTGTGTTCCATTGATTGTAGATTAGACGTAAGGGTGTCATTGTTTATCAAACGAATTGCTCTTCTTTGAACTGAGTCAATTAAGTTTAGAAGGTATTTTGGGGCTCCAATCCAAAGGTGACTGCCGTATTCAAGGATAGGTCGGATTTGTCCTTTATATAGAAGAAGAAGTTGTTTATCGTTGAAATACCGACGTGATCTATATAATACACCTAGTTTTTTGGAAGCGAGACCGGCTTTACATTTAATTGACTCGTAATATTTGACATTATTCGATATTGATAATCCAAGCATGTTGATGGAGCTTGCTTTCGGAAGAGAACAACCGTTGAAAGATACAGGATCCATAGCAGTCTTCTTGGTGGAGAAAGTACATGATTGGGTTTTTGAAATGTTGAAACTGACGAGGTTGAGGTCGCCCCATCGTGAAACCCTTTCAAGAGACATGTTCATCTTCTTCACCAGAGATTCCCTAGCAGCAGATAGTTCCGAATGTTTCGGAGGTTTTTGGAAGACTAAACTCTCATGGACAGTGCTGTCGTCGGCATAACAGTGAATGTTTGCGCATTGAAGCAAATCATTCACATGCAGAAGGAAAAGAGTGGGCGTCAGCAAAGAGCCCTGTGGAACTCCTGAGTTGATTTTATGGCAGGAAGAAGAAAAGCCATCTACGACAGTGATGATGCTTCGATCACTCAAGAAGTTTTCAATCCAGGAGCACAGGGTGGGAGTTAGTCCATAAGACGGTAATTTATTCACCAGACCGCGATGCCAGACTCTATCGAACGCCTTGGAGATATCCAGGGCAACAGCTTGCGTTTCTCCATAGCATTCGACGGATTTCCCCCAAACATGTGTGACATATGCCAAGAGATCGCCGCACGATCGACTACGGCGGAAGCCATATTGCCGATCGCACAGAAGATCATTCTTCTCTGATGTATGGTATTTGTATATTTAATTACTAAATATAAAAACAGCTACTGCACCTGGTGAGCGCATTTAAGACCTGATAACCTAGTCGTCAACATTGACAGTACTATTGTAAAAAGAAAATTAATTAAGAAAGTGTTAATAACTTATGTATCATAAAAAATATGCTTTTAAAAGACTGTAACTCAGTATAAGCATCTAGAGTTTACCATATTTTTAAATTATATCTTGTGTAATTATAGCTTCGAAAGATCATGTGTTATTTTAAAAACTAATCAATTACATCATTTGTACTATTTGTACTACCTTCACTATTACTGATATAGTTGTCAATATGAGACTTGAAATACTCTCGGCTCTCTCCTATCGGCGACACTTTATGGTTCAGCACTTCAATGAAGGAGCAGAGCATCAGCAGCGTATAGATGAAGAATGCTTCGAACCCAACCATGATGTTGACGACGATCCACATGACCCAGAAGTGAAGCAAGAAGGTCATCTGATAGTAAGGCGTATCAGTGTGTGGCATGAAGGCATCTGTGGGAGCCAGTGGGAGAAGTCGCTCGTCGTACTTTGCTAAAGCACAGCTAGTGAACAGTATTGGCTCGCATACCTGTTAATCAACAAGAATGTGTACATGAAGTTACTTTTCGTATAGCTTTTTTAAAGCAAACAAAGGCAGGCGAGATTCAACAAAAAGTTTAACTCATCATGTTACTAACACTGCATGTGGATATAATCCAAGTGTATGATTGTATTATTTTGATTAGTTTGTACATAAGGACAGAAATACTTCCTAGCAGAGTATTCACAAGCCTACTTGTGGTATTAAAAAAGTAGTTGATAAAACCCACTGATCTAGTTTCTAATACAAACTTTAGTTCTAGCTTACAAACGATGCTTGAAAAGCAATTCACGATTTTTTTTGTTCATTCAATCATTGCGCTTTTGTCCGATATTTCTTTTATTTTCGTTTAATTATTTATTTTTTATCAAGACAACTTGATAAGTCTGTGATTTTTTAAATTTTCCGCTCATTAACTTTCAATGCAGCACTTTCTTAATAGGCTACTGTATAAGTTTGGACAAGCTGCGCCATTTAGTTTAGTGTTTGACAGCCATGGAAAGCAGACTATCTCGTGAATTTTAACAAAAATTTATAAAACTTAATTCCGTGTGCTGATTAAACATTATTTATGCGTAAAAAAACCATCACCGAAACAAAGTGAATGCTTGATTTGGGGACTATGTGCTATCAATGTCTCAAATTTGCTGAAAAAATTAATTAATTCAAAAAGTCACTGACTTATCAAAGTACCTTTAAGCTTCTGCGTCATAAAAAACCCGAAAATACTGAGGTATTATGAATAATGTTCAAATAAAATCATAATATACTATTTTGTTAGATGAAAATTAATCTCGATAATGTATTCAATGACACGATGAAGATATATTATGTTGATGACCTATCGCCATTACACAATGGAAACCCCAAGCAATTCACCAAATATGGCAGATTTCTTCACGTGACATTCAAGCAAATAAGTTTATTGCACAGTCACAATTATCTACTACTGAATACTGTTATAAGACATATGTAACGGATATTTACAACGATGAAGTAAAATATTCTCATCAGGATCTTGGCTTCCTTCATCCTCTTGAGCAGGATAACCTTCGGCACTCCTCCTTTCTCCATAATGTCATCATAAATGGTTCGTATATCCTCGATGATCTCTCTGATTTCTTCTCTGTAAGCGAACAATATCCAGGATTTCAACACCATGACAGCAACGCAGAGCATCGTCGCAAAGCATTCGATGACAACGTCAATATCGTTCATATTGTTCCTGATGAACACCACACTACAGTATATGTAGTAGAAATGACAGCCGTATGTTATCAAGGCGTAGATCGGACACAAGCTCTTGCAGTAGTCATCATCGAGGTATCCAAAGCCAAGAGACCTGAGGACCCAGAAGTAGACTTGAAGATGGTCGTCGATGGTGAGGTTTTCGATGTCGAACAAGTTGAAAATCTGAAGGAATTTTTCCCAATTTGTGTGAAAAGTTTTGCGCTTTGGCATTTTGACTGAAAAAGAAAGTATTTTTTTATTTTTCAATGTTTTCAGCATTCACTTTGAGATCCATTATAAATAATAAACATTTATTTATTTACCTTGTTTATATATGGATCACGAACAATATTTTATCTGTTTAGGAGACTGCAGTTTCGACTAACTCGTAGCTCTTCAACTCGAAAACGACGTTGTTTCGTGATCCATGTAAAAACAAGGTTAATAAATAAATATTTATTACACATTTTTAGATAACATTTTTTGAGAATAAAATGAATTGATAATACGTTGGTTGTCTTTGAAGAAGTAAGCGATGCTGTTGTTTATTATTATAATATTAATTACTCAATGTGATGAAAATGAAAAAGATTAGTAAATACTTTATTATTTGATGTTCAGGTGAAAAATACGTTTTTTTCGTACTTTTTCTCCGATGGGGTAAAGTATAAGAGATTGGTATTTTGAAAGGTTCTGTCTTTATATGGCATCGAAGATAAGTGCGCCGTGACAATTTACAAAAGTATATATTTTGTAATAATAGAAAATTAGAGACTGAAGAAAGTTTTGCGGTAATATTTTGTCTTATAAAAGTGTTACTTAATATTATTTTGAATTACCTGTTTAGTTCGTCGACTTAAACAGAATGTGGGTCAAACAAATGGCGATAGAAAGTTTGTTTATTTCTATTTAAATATGTTTTATTTGTATTTAAAACTATGCCATTAATATATTTAATTTATATAAATACACACAGAAAAGCAACGTCGAAACTTTCAGTCTACAACGTTCAACCGGGTCAAGATAATACGTGTGGGAAGAATTCATAGTGTTTTTTTTATTTTTATTTTTTCACTTAAAAAAAAATACGAAAAAAATATATAGTTCCATTTTGTACCCTGTAAGTTACACACAAGGTTAGATAGAATATACGTCTGTGAAATAGTTGAAGAACGTAGGAGCTTATTCCATGTGAGCCTCGTTAACCGCTCTTGTAGCCCCGATGATTTCCCTGGTGAAGTTTAACAGCAAGGGACCATCAGAAGTAAGCAGCAATTCAGAAAAATCCTCCCAAGAAATTGTAGAGACTTCCAGACGACAACACAGAATGTATCTCCTATTTTCATGGATGATGCACTCCACGAGAAATTTATAGTAGTTGTACGCGTGTATTAATTTAGATTACTGGAAGCTTTTAGTATCTGATTTCTTCATCATCATTATCAGCCTATATACGTCCATTATTAAACATAAGCCTCCCGCATGAGACTCCAACCTTTTCGATCCTCTACCTTCCGCATCCAGACCACTCTGATTTCTTAAGAGATTAATATTTTTATTAGTTAAAAAAAAATAACTGGAGACACTTTGTGTCCTAAGATAACATTAGTTAACCAGGCAGTGATGCAATTAAAGGGTTCGATGATTCTGAGGAATCAATAATTTTATATAACAAACTACCTCAGGTTTAATACAAGAAATATTTTCCGGCGGGTATAGCTTAATCGATTTCTGAGCTCTAAAATTTCCGGTTGGTGTGAATTTGATCCCCCATCCGTAAAATGCCATCCAATGCCTATTAATTAAAATTGGTGGTAGACGAAAGTCGACCCGTGAAGATCACCCATTCATAGTAAATTCCTGTAATAATAAGGATGATGCGTGAATCTCGGGCTGTAGTTTATGACGTTGGCGGATCAACACTCCACATGCAGCGTTTAGCCATATTCACCATGGTAAACGTCATAGAATTCCACAGATGAGACTTTAGAATCACTATCACCATCTGTCGGTATACTCCTGTATGCGCTTACATAAAAATAAAAAATAAAAGTTCAAATATATTTCAGCCTGTATAAGTACGACTTCAGTTTCAATCATCTTTTTTATTCCACTTATGTGTCAATTATATAGTAAACTAGTCTGGCATATCTGGCATGTGAAGAATGATATTATTCCGAAACGCAAAACAGGGAAAATCGTTCGTTTTTCCACAGATTATACCAGAAAACGAATCATTAAATTATGGCGTCGGAGCGTGGTTCAGGCCAAGCCAATCATTTTTCAATTCGCTGATTAAATTATTAGGCTCAACTTAATTTCAGGGTTAGTTGGTTGGTTTGAATGGGACGCATTAGCATCGTGGAGGGACACAATAGGGCTTAATTTTCGTTGGAATTTAACTGACATGCAAAAAAAACGTATCGCCGTTTATGTTCTTAGTTTTTTTTTTGGTTAAAATCTTGACCATACCAATTAGTTAAAGAAACATTTAGATAAAAAGAAGTTCTTGAAGTGAGTAATTATTTTTAATTTAGGTTTCATTAAAGTAAATAATGTGTTCCCTACTAACAATACCTAATTATATTGCATAACAATCAATCAATTATTGTAATAAATTGCATATACGTTGAGAATAATTTAGGAAATTCAGTAAATAATAAAACTCGTCCTTATTTTTATTATTATTTTCAGTAACTTTTGTTTAAAAATGACAACTTGGTTTCGTGCAGCCTGATGAAAAAAAAGCTTCTTTTTACATATTTAAATTAAGATTACTATATACGAAACAATGTTTAAAGTTTAAGTTCTACATATATATATTATATTTATTACTGGGCTGGACTTTACCCGCCTCACACCCACATCACACCGGAGGACAGTTAAGTCTCCTTGATGACGCGCTCATTCAGATTTGATCAGTTAGCAACCGATAATTCCAGTGGGAGTCCCCTCTGAACAATTGTGGCCACTGCACAGAAGTGCTAAAAGAAAGAACCCGTGAAAGAGATTAGAATCGCATTCATGGCAACCCATAGCCACTACAAAAATCTCCATTAAAGAAATGGAGATTTTTGTAGTGGCCACAAAGTCTACATGCCCAATAAGGCCGAGGCGATTCCCTCGAACTGCATCGAAAAGGACTCCTCTTTCTAACGAGAGGAACTGACAGTCCCAGAGAATTTGCTCTGAGGTCTGGAAGGGGGCGCCATAGGGGCAACTAGGGCTTGAAACTAAATTAAATGAGTATATATATATTACTATAAATACAAGACAAGTACTTCTTTCAGTATGATATTTTGTTACAAAATCCGCATTGCTTTTGCCATCAGCGTGATATAGCCCTTGCTGGCTGATACCGAAAACCTCGATATACAATCTTTCGTCTCTTATTTCTGTTCGCTTGTCGTACATGTATGTGTCACGCCATATTGGCATTTTGGACAAGTCCGGTCACGGGTGTGACGTTAGTTATATAGATTGCCACTTGCGGCGCTGGTGACCGACCACGGCGCCGCACGTGTCAGTGGTGTGCCGACGTCGGTGAGATCATATTGTATTGTTTCCCGGCCTGAATTCTGTGACTAGGTCAGGCCATAAGCTTATAAAAAGTTTATCGTAAATATGTGTCAATGTGCTTCAGATAAAGTATGCGTGTTATTAATCTGCTCCTCATCCTGCCACTGAATAATATAGCCCAAGTGACTACCATCTTTTTACTGACATGAAGAAACACCTGGGTGAAACGCATTTCGACGATAGAGAAGAGCTGGAAGAAGCGGTTCTCAGGTATCTGCGTGACTTGGCGGCAATTTTTTTTGACTCGGGCATTCAAAAGCTCGTATACTGCATGCAAAAATGCATTGACCTCAGTAGCGACTATGTAGAAAAAAAATTAAAAGTTTAACTTTCCAAAAATGTACGCATTCATGGAATTAAACATGTTTTACCGTGTGAAAAATCACTGGGAAACTTATTTTACGGATAACCGGCGTACATTAAATATTTAAGTAAAAATATGACTTTTTTTTTTTTTGAACATGTCACTAGTAAATCACGTTTTTTTTGTCCAACATCTTTAGTATAGTAATTAAATACACACATACAATATACATCAAATTTTATATTGATTGAATAATTAAAATAATAATATGCATACTCTGAATATATACGACAGAGACATCTATCTTTATACGATGGTAACAATGGTATAAATACGCCAACTTTCGCGTATCTGCTCAGGCAGAGAATAGTCGTGTGGGCTGCGCGGTGTGTAGAATAGAACAATGGTTGCAAGGCTCGTGGGACGAATCCCGCGTCTGCCGATATTTTTCTGAATGAATCGATGCGTATAAAATTTGGTGTATAATTGTATGTATGTATTTAATTACCAATAATATTGAAATATAGTCTATGATCTATTAAATAAGATTAGATTATTGAAAAACATTCTAATTAAAATTTTAAATCCATCTTTAAAATTATTAATAATAAATATTTAAATATGCTTAAGATACAACAACTGACGGTTTTTAAGTTCCCGGACCTTGAAGGATTTCGGGAAACATATATGTTCTCGGGTGAGACATCTGAGCCCGGAGTCGTGGAACAAGGCATGTACAGTGGCATAACTATGACATAACTATAAGGTGACCATTGGTGGAGATTCCAGATATAAAACGGATATGTGAAGGAAGTATTGGCAAGATTACTTCATGATCAGCATGTATCCGTCCACTGTTGATCGCATGAGTCTCCAACCTCTTCGATCCTCAGCGTTCCGCATCCAGGTCATACCGCTATTCTTTGTGTGTCGTCAGTTCATCTTGCAGAGGGTCGACCAATGCTTCGTTTACCAGTTCTTGGGCACCACTCCAATACTTATATTCCCCAACGACCGTTGTCTCTTCGAAAGATACGTCCTGCCCATTACCACTTGAGTGTGCCTATTCGTTGTGTAACCTTACTTGAGTCCTTCTACAGATTTCTTCGTTTCGGATTCTATCTTTTAGCGAAACTCCGAGCATGGATCCCTCCATAGCACGCTGGGTGACCTTTATTTTATGGGTAAGAGTTGCTGTTAGTTTCCACGTCTCTGCGTCATACGTTAATACAGGTAAGATGCATTGGTTAAACGCCTTAGTTTTAAGAATTTGGGGTTTTTTTTTTAAATGTACATTAGTTTTCCAAATGTTACCCATCCCAGTTGTACACGCCTGTCGATTTCTTTTGAGAACTTATTTCGTCCTTTTTTTTCGTCCGTTTTATTTCCATATCAGCTCCTTAGCGGGAGCATATAGTCATCCAGAAATGTCCCTCGAGGCATTATCTTTGCCATACTGTGTGTAGTTCTTTGTAAGATGCAGTATGAAAAAAACCAAGGGAGTCATATAGAAGTAGCTATAGTATCCAAGGCATAATTTGAGAATTTTAAATAAGCATTATATTAAAGAGAATCGTTGATTATCCCAACGCTTTATAAAGGTGTAACATTTGGTGTTAATTGATGGCTCAACGTAATAACAATGTTACTTTGTTTTAATTTGATTCGCGGCGCTTAACATTAAGGTTATGATTATTTTTTTCTGATTGTAAAAAACATATTATTTTATAAGCAAATATCAAAAGGGAATAATAAAAGGTTTTATATCTCTTTGTGACTTCTTTTATTTTCTTATTATTTGAAATAACGTAGAATCGCATTTAATTTATTTAATAGTATGTGTGTGCTATAAAGTTTTCAAGTGAAAGAACTCTTCCTTATTTTTAATATAATGTTGATTTTAATAGAAATGTATTTGTAGAATTTACTTCATGGATGTAAGAAAAGTGTAAAACGAAAATGTAGATCTCATAATCTGAAAAATAAAACATAATAAATTGTCATTCGCCACAGACTTGAGCTGCCTTCTATCGGAGGAAAACATACAAAATGGCGTGGGTTTTCTGGGTGTCATCTGTAAATTCAGTTATAACAAACATTTCCATGAAAAAACAAACAGTTTCTTTATTTTATGATTCAATGAGTCGAATTAAAATACAAAATATGGTACGTGCATAAAAGCTGAAAATGAAAAGTAGTAAATATATTTTATCGTAATATTCTAACGCAATGGTTTTATACGTCATTAATTTAAGAAATAAATACTTTAACAATAAACTATGTATAGACATTGATGAAATGAATATATTAAGTAACGTGATTACATACTATTATATGATATAATCTGCTGTTCAAATGTTCTCACTTTCACCAGATTTTTATATAATACGGTATTTGCTTTAAACACGTAACAATTTTTAATACGTCTATAAATCTTGAAGTCATAGTTTAAAAAAATATTTAATAATAATTGAAAAATAATCATAATAATATTTAAAATGTAAAAATGTTTCTCGTAAAATAGTAAATAACATTATAAGTATAGACTTTTCAAAATTGTATTAATAATAATGTCATATTTTTTGCTTGATGTATTACAGGAACTTAGATTATCACGTAAGATATGGTCTATGTCTAGGAGACTTCAGTTTTAAATCACTCGTAGCCTTCCTCAATCCATCACTTTTCAAGAGAAATCTGAGCTACATATTACGTCATAAGCGGTAATAAAATCACTCCCATATAATATTAGACCCGAATTTTATACGGACAATAAGCTAGGATATCATTTAATAAATAATAAGACACTAATGAAATACGTAATAATTCTGGCATATATAAATTAGAATGTCAAGATTGTGAGTCGTTTTATATTGGTTGTCTCTTGACAAGTGATAGATTGAGGAAGGTTACGAGTTAGTCGAAACTACAGACTCCTTAACAGACGCCATATCTTACGTGATCCATGTAAAAACAAGTTGAATAAATAAATATGAATAAGTTACAAAGATTTCATCGTCAGTATTATTCAATTATTATGCACTTCTCATTCTTATTTTTTGTTTTTTACCTTTACAAACTGAAAAACTGTATGAACTCAAACTCAATTCAGGTGAGTTGTCATATATTTACAAATGTAAGTGTCCTCATTTTAACTTCGTAACATTTTTTGACAAGTTATTTTATAATTACTATAACATTGATTAAATATGCAACCTAATATGAACTGATGCACTGATGCTCTATAATGTATTAAAATAATAATGCCTCACTCAGGTTGCGTTTTTAAACATACTAAAATTAATCGACATACACTTTGCTTACTAAATAAATACATGAAGAAGACTCTTTCTTCCCTATCACTTATAAAACCGAAAAAAAATATTCCTTTGTAATACACCGCAACATAAAAACTACTTAGCTAACATGTAACAAAATCCCATAACACTCCAACTGAATGAAGATCTCTTTCGAACAGTCTAGAAAATACAAACATACTTTCTTCCTACATTCTTCAACACTGGTTTATCGTGCCTCTTATATTATGAGCTTTAGTCGACCACGTGACACTTACTGTGGTGAAGCAATCCAAACTAAGATTCGTGAAGACTGCTGAGATGTAGAGCGGTTGTTGAGACATGTGCATCATTAGCTGCAGTTGGAGTCTCTGGCGAGAGCCCAGGCGGTACCAAGGAATGGCGGCGATGGCATCGCCAATGCTGACGCTCTTTATACAAATTAACACATAATATAAATTTTATACAGGAGAATACCGACAGATAGTGATGTTGATTCTGAAGTCTTATCTATAGAATTCTATGACGCTTACCATGGTGCATATGGCTAAACGCTGCATGTGCAGTGTTTATCCGCCAACGTCATAGACTACAGCCCGAGATTCACGCATCATCCTTATTATTATTACAGAAATTTACTATGAATAGGAGATCTTCACGGGACGACCTTCGTCTACCACCAATTTTAAATAGGCTATGACTGGCATTTTACGGGTGAGTGATCAAATTCACACCAACCAGGGTATTTTAAAGCTCAGAAATCGTTTTTTTTTTTTTTTTAATGTCCGTCTGGAATCGAACCCACGACCTTTGGCTTCCAAAGCAAACGCTTTGACCACATACTTTGAATATATACTATAGCGACATCTATCGTACGATGATAACAATGATATAAATACTAGTTTCAACGCGAGTCGGTCTAGGCATAGCAATAGCCCAGTTGGCTGAGCGGTATGAATACCTGGGCTTAGTTGGTTTCCAAGGTCCGCGGTTCGCATCCCGCTTCTGCCGTTATTTTTGTGCTTGGATTGACGCGTTGAAAAAAAATATTTTATGTATAGTATAAGTATATTTAATTAATTATAATATTGTAATATAGTCAATGATCTATAAAAGTAGAATAGAATATTGAAATAATAATATAATATTCTAATAAAATTTAAAAAAAATCACATTTTTCATTGTTTTGAAGTGGTTATTAAAGTAGCTTCATATAGTATTTAATAAGGTCTAATTTATACGAACTATATATGCTCTGGATATCTTAAAGTGTCTAGGGATTACTAGTAATTTGTTTATTGTGCTAAATACCTTTACTTTGATGAGCTCTCCATACCAGCAATAGATAAATATTTGACCGACGCAACAAGTCATATACAAGTAAAATGCTATCTTCGCATCACTGGTACTCTGAAAATTTAAAATATTAGTATTTAATAGTGTAATAATCATCATATTACCTTTATCGTTACAATATTTTTTGTTTACTTTAATTTAGTGTTAACCCTTTCGTTACGGCTCGGTGGAATACAAATTATACTGTCAATACGGCGTGAATTTTTCAAACATTTTTTTTTGCTTACAACAAGTATTTGAAGCATTAATGTACTTTCCTGACCTATTTTCATATATCACATTAGTTCTTCTATCCTTTAGCTATCAGATGATACATAAAAAACTATTATATTTAACAAACGTTCATTATGTAACTCCATACATGTGGTGGCATTAACACATGTGATTTACAAAAAAATTACTCCTGTGACGAAACTTAACGATATTTATTTACATGCTTTACAGATTCCTGTAAAGAATACATTTAGGTTGATAAAGGAAATGACTGCAATTCCAATTTCCTACCGTAGATGTCACAAGAATACTGAAAGTACAATAGCAAAACGATATATCACGACAACCGAGGTCAACTGTTGGGGAATCTTCGACGGCATATGCCGACAACCGATGCGAAAGGGTTAAACATTAAAAATATTTTATTTTTAAAAAATACAAGGCTTTATAATACTACACCTCACAAACTTGATACAAAGACACACATCCAACACACGTGCTTAAAAGCACTTCTAAAAGACCATCCAGTCGGTAAACATTGTTGACTCTGCCTGCATACCTAGAAATAAAAATCATTTATTCTGGAATATATTGTATTAATATACAATATATTCCAGAAAACAACAAAAATGCCTCATTAAATCATTTTATCATACGCAATAATGTGTTGATGCATATTGAAACATTCTTTTAGAATCTTTTGCGTGAACTCGTGATCCATGTGATGCTGAAGAGATACCTTATCAAGGTAAAATAATTCTGTAAATTAGAAAAACACATAATATCGTGAAAAAAGACGCTCAAAGTACGTAGAAACTCATTATTATTTCATTTTAATAAATATTAAAACATGGATTTAAGTAAGTGAATATATACTATAGAGACATCTATCGTTATATGTAACAATGGTATAAATACAACTTATTCCACGCACCAGTTCGGGCAGGAGATAGTCGAGTGGATTAGGGTAATGAACAAGAGCAACGGTTGGTTCCAAGGGTTTCTGAATGAATTGATGCGTATAAAGAATTTGATGTATAGTATTTGTATATTTAATTACTAAATATAAAAACAGCTACTGCACCTGGTGAGGGCATTTAAGACCTGATAACCTAGTCGTCAACATTGACAGTACTATTGTAAAAAGAAAATTAATTAAGAAAGTGTAAATAACTTATGTATCATAAAAAATATGCTTTTAAAAGACTGTAACTCAGTAAAAGCATCAAGAGCTTACAATATTTTTAAATTCTATCTTGTGTAATTATAGCTACGAAAGATCATGTGTTATTTTAAAAACTAATCAATTACATCATTTGTACTATTTGTACTACCTTCACTATTACTGATATAGTTGTCAATGTGAGACTTGAAATACTCTCGGCTCTCTCCTATCGTCGACACTTTATGGTTCAGCACCTCAATGACGGAGCAGAGCATCAGCAGCGTATAGATGAAGAATGCTTCGAACCCAACCATGATGTTGACGACGATCCACATGACCCAGAAGTGAAGCAAGAAGGTCATCTGATAGTAAGGCGTATCAGTATGTGGCATGAAGGCATCTGTGGGAGCCAGTGGGAGAAGTCGCTCGTCGTACTTTGCTAAAGCACAGCTAGTGAACAGTATGGGCACGCATACCTGTCAATCAACAAGAATGTGTAAATTAAGTTACCTTTCGTATTGCTTTTTAAAGAAAACAAAGGCAGGCGAGCTTCAACAAATGGCTTAACTGTTCATGTTACTAACACTGCATGTGGAAATAATTCAAGTGTACGATTATATTATTTTGATTAGTTTGTAAGTTGCATAAGGAATGAAATACTTCCTAGAATTCACAAGCCAACTTGTGGTATTAAAAAAGGAGTTGATAAAACCCACTGATCTAGTTACTAATACAAACTATATTTATTCCTTGTATACGATGCTTGAAAAGCAATTCACGATTTTTTTCTGTTTGTTCAATCATTACGCTTTTGTCCGATGTTTCCTTTATTTTCATTTAATTATTTATTTTTTACCAAGACAACTTGATAAGTCTGCCTTTTTGAATTTTCCGCTCATTAACTTTAAATGAAGCACTTTTCCATCAACTGCTGTCTATTAATGGCCTACTGTACAAGTTTGGACAAGCTGCGCCATTTAATTTAGTGTTTGACAGCCATTGGAAGCAGACAACCTCGTGAATTTTAACGAAAATTTAAGAAACTTAATTCCGTGTGCTTATTTAACATTATTTTTGCGTAAAAAAACCATCATCGAAACAAATTAAATACTTGATTTGGGGACTATGTTCCATCAATGTTTCAGAATTGCTCAAAAAAAAATTTTATTCAAAAAGTCACTGACTTATCAAAGTACCTTTAAGCTTCTGCGTCATAAAAAACACGAAAATACTTAGGTATTAGAAAAAATATTTAAATAGAATCAACCATGATTCGTAAAACACTACTTTGTTAGATTAAAATTAATTTCATTAATGTATTCAATGACACTAGTCATTTAAATATGCCAAGATGAAGATATATCATGTTGATTACCTATCGCAATTACACAATGGGAACCACAAACAATTCACCAAACATGGCAAATTTCTTCACGTGATATTTAAGCAAATAAATCTATTGGACAAAATGACAATTATCTACTACTGAATACTGTTAAAAGAAAATATGTAACGAATATTTACAATTGTGAAGTAAAATATTCTCATCAGGATCCTGGCTTCCTTCATCCTCTTGAGCAAGATAACCTTGGGCATTCCTCCTTTCTCCATAATGTCATCATAAATGGTTCGTATATCCTCGATGATCTCTCTGATTTCTTCTCTATAAACGAGCAATATCCAGGATTTCAACACCATGACAGCAACGCAAAGCATCGTCGCGAAGATTTCGATGACAACGTCAATATCGTTCAGATTGTTCCTGATGAACACCACACTACAGTATATGTAGTAGAAATGACAGCCATATGATATCGCAGCGTAGATCGGACACAAGCTCTTGCAGTAGTCTTCATCGAGGTAACCAAAGCCAAGAGACCTGAAGAGCCAGAAGTAGACTTGGAGATGGTCGTCGATGGTGAGGTTTTCGATGTCGAACAAGTTGAAGATCTGAAGGAATTTTTCCCAATTTGTGTGAAAAGTTTCGCGCTTTGGCATTTTGACTGAAAAATAAAGTTTTTTTTATTTTCATGTCAAATAATGCAATAGTTATATAATTACAAATAATATTTTTTATTATTTACCCTGCAATCACACATATTTTTTTTTCAATGTTTTCAGCATTCACTTTGAGATCCATTTTTTTTTTTTTTATTAATGGCCTAGGGCCTAGGCCAATACATTTGGTTTTACATTAGAAAATACAATTAAAGAAGATGGTAATACAGAATAATTATTTAAGCTAAGACAATACATTTGGACAAAACATATACATGAGTAAATAAAACAGACATCACGCACATCTGTAGAGGGATCTGCGAAATGCCGGAGGGTCCTGCCCCAAAAAGTCACTAGAGGAGTTGACTAGTCTACATATTCTAAACATAGGAGAATAGAAACCGTATTTGGTTTTGGATGTCCTTACATGTAGCAGGTTACTGCCTCTAGTGACCCGGGAGGGAAAATTAAACGTAATTTCCTGCAATAATATTGCGTCAGCGATTATGGAGTTCATAATTTTTTAAATAAACAGCAAGTCAGTCAATGTTCTACGTCTCTCAAATGTATTATAAATAATAAATATTTATTTATTAACCTTGTTTTTACATGGATCACGAAAGTTATTTTCTCTGCTTAGGAGACTGCAGTTTTGACTAACTCCTAGCTCTTCAACTCAAAAATGACGTTGTTTCATGATCCATGTAAAAACAAAGTAAATAAATAAATATTCATTACACATTGTAAGATTACATTTTTTGAGAATGAAATGAATTGATATTATTTGGTTTGTGCTTAAAGAAATAAGCGATTCTGTTGTTTATTATTATAATATTAACTACTCAATGTGATGAAAATGAAAAAAGATTAGTAAATACTTGCTTATTTGATGTTCAGGTGAATACTACCTTTTTTTCGTACTTTTTATCCGATGGGGTAAGGGTATAAGTGATTGGTATTTTGAAAGGTTCTGTCTTTATATGGCATCGAAGATAAGTGCACCGTGACAATTTACAAAAGTATATATTTTGTAATAATAGAAAATTAGAGACTGAAGAAAATTTTGCGGTAATATTTTGCCTTATAAAAGTGTTCCTTAATATTATTTTGAATTACCTGTTTAGTTCGCCGACTTAAACAGAATGTGGGTCAAACAAATGGCGATAGAAAGTTTGTTTATTTCTATTTAAATATATTTTTTTGGTAATTAAATACACACATACAATTATACTTCAAATTTCATACGCATCAATTCATTCAGAAAAAATATTGGCGGACGCGGGATACGAACCACGAGCTTTGCAACCTTTGCTCTATTCTTTTACACCGCGCAGTCCACTCGACTATTCCCCGCCTGAGTTGATATGTGAAAGTTGATGTATTTATACCATTGTTACCATCCTATAACGATAGATGACTATCTATAGTATCTATCTAGTATATATTGAGAGTATGTATATTATAATTTTTTATTACTCAATCAGTCAACATTTATTCACAAGCTTTTTATATAATTAGTTAAAATTTGATGTTTAATTTTACGTGTGTATTAAATTACTAATAATATTGAAATATAGTCAACGATCTATAAAAGAAGATAAGAGTATTGAAAAAATATTCTAATAAAAATTTAAATCGAAATATTTTTTGTATTTAAAACTTTGCCATGAATATATTCTTCTTCTTCGTAATATCAATCTGGTGGATTGGTTTGCAGCAACAGAATCTTGCATCTCGATCTACATTCCTCTCGGTCCTCCACAACCCAGCTCAGCGTAAGCGCTACAATTCGTGTCCTCGAATACTTGCTGCAAATACTCCCGTCTAGGGCGCCCTCTACAGTTTCTACCCTGAAACATCCCCTCCACAATATCATGAAGAAGACCATCGTGGCGCATGATGTGACGAATCCATCGGGCTCGCCTCTCTGAGATGGTTCTTTTTAGGTGCCTATCTTCCTTGATTATCTACCTGAGAACCTCATTGTTCGTGACGTGGTCTCTCCAGGAAATTCCGGGAATACTTCTGTACGACCACATGTATTAAACTTATATAAATACACACAGAAAAGCAACGTTGAAAATTTCAGTCTACGACGTTCAACCGGGTCAAGATAATACGTGTGGGAAGAATTTATAGTGTTTTTTTATTTATTTATTTTTGTTAATTTTTTTTTCACCTTTAAAAAACGTAGAAAAAATATATATACTTGCGTGTTGTACCCTGCAAGTTACAAACAAGGTTAGAATATACGTCTGAGATATACTTGAAGAACGTAGGAGCCTATTCCATGTCAGCCTCGTTAACCGCTCTTGTAGCCCCGACGATTTTCCTGATGAAACTCAACAGTAAGGGACCGTCAGAACTAAGCAACAATTCAGGAAAATCCTACCAAGAAATGGTAGAGACTCCCAGGCGACAACACAGAATGCTTCTCGTATTTTCATGGATGATGCACTCCACGAGAAACTTATAGTCGTTGTATGCGTGTATTCATTGAGATTATTGGAAGCTTTTGGTATTTGATTTCTTCATCATCATCATCAGCCTGTATCCGTCCACTATTGAACATAAGCGTCTTGAATGAGACTCCATCCTTTTCGATCCTCTGCCTTCCGCATCCAGGCCACTCTGATTTTTTAAGACATTAATATTTTTGTGTTAATTTTTTTTTACTGGAGACACTGTGTGTTCTAAGATAACATTAGTTAACCATGCAGTGATGTAATTAAAGGTTTCGATGGTTATGAGGAATCAATAATTTTATATAACAAACTTCCTTAGTTTTAGTACAAGAAATATTTGCCGGCAGGTATAGGTCAATGGTCAAAGCGTTTGCTTTGCAAACCAAAGGTCGTTGGTTCGATCCCCGACGGAGATTTAAGAAAAAGGATTTTCTAATCGATTTCGAATAGCTCTAAAATACCCCCGGTTGGTGTGAATTTGATCCCCCACCCGTAAAATGCCAGTCAATCCCTATTTAATTAAAATTGGTTGGTAGACGAAAGTTGTTACCATGAAGATCACCCATTCATAGCAAATGCCTGTATGATGCGTGAATCTCGGGCTGTAGTTTATGACGTTGGCGGATCAACACTCCACATGCAGCGTTGAGCCATATGCACCATGGTAAGCGTCATAAAATTCCACAGATGAAACTTCAGAAATACTATCACTGTCGGTATTCTCCTGTTTGTGTTTAAAAAAAAGTTAAAATTTATTTCAGCCTTTATAAGTACGACTTCATTTCCAATTATCTATTTTATTCCACTGTCCAATGTGTCAATTATATAGTAAACTAGCATGATATATTATACTAAATATATTCATATATCTAGCAATGTGAACAAGGATATTATTCCGAAACGCAAAACATGGAAAATCATTGGTTTTTCCACAGATTATACCAGAAAACGATCATTAAATAATGGCGTCGGAGCGTGGTTCAGACCAAGGCAATCATATTTCAATTCGCTGATTAAATTATTAGGCTCAACTTAATTTCAGGGTTAGTTGGTTGGTTTAAATGGTACGTATTAGCGACGTGAGGGGACAAAAGGGGTTAATTTGCGTTGGAATTAAATTGACATGCAAAAAAAACGTATCGCCGCTTATGTTCTTAGTTTTTTTCCGTTAGAATCTTGACCATACCAATTAGTCCTATATCTATATTGTCACTACTAAATATAAGACAATTACCTCTTTCAGTATGATGTGTCGTTACAAAATTCGCATTGCTATTGACATCTGCATGATATAGCCCTTGCTGACTGGTACCGAAAACCTCGATATACAATCTTTCTTCTCTTATTTCTGTTCGCTTGACGTACATGTATGTGTCGCCATATTGGCATTTTGGACAAGTTCGGTCGCGGGTGTGACGTTATTTATATAGATTGCCACTTGCGGCGCTGGTGAGCGACCACGGCGCTGCACGGGTCAACCGTGTGCCGACGTCATACTGTATCACGAGATCATATTGTACTACTAGGTCGGGCCATAAGTTTGTAAAAAGTTTATCGTAAATATATTTCAATTTGCTTCAGAAAAAGTATGTGTGCTATTCTAATCTGCTCCCCAACCTTGCACCACGCGACTGAATAACAACGTTATTAAAGATAGGAGGATGTTACTATTTAATATAACACATTAAAAGCAAAAAAATAAAGCATTGAACTGATTTTTTTACAGTTACAAAACCACTTCTAATCTTATAGAGCCATTTTTTAATCACAAATCCAGTCTTTCCTGCTAAAATATTCAACATGCATTTATCAAATTTACTTGAAAAAATAGTATCACTACGACATTGTCTCATATTTAACATTTTTTAGCATTTTATAATGATATTACGAGCCCGGACTAGATATAGACCCGGATATTCCCAAGTGAATACCATCTCTTCCCTGACATGACGAAACACCTGGGTGAAACGCATTTCGACGATAGATAAGAGCTGGAAGAAGCAGTTCTCAGGTATCTGGGTGGCTTGGCGGCAGATTTTTTTGACTCGGGCATTCAAAAGCTCGTATACCGCATGCAAAAATGCATTGATCTCAGTAGCGACTATGTAGAAAAATAGTTAAAAGTTTAAACGCATTCATGGAATTAAACATGTTTTACAGTGTGAAAAATCAAACTTATTTAACGGATAACCTTCGCACGTTTTTTTCGAGTTATGATATTTTTACGCAGTCGGATTCGAAAGAGTTTTCCTTGCATACTTTTCTCCCCCTACCGCCATTAGGCATTAATTATGAGGAAGTGCGAGTGTGGATTAACAAACCGACCAGCCCTCTAATTGGAGCCGTAGTTAGACCATTAGGTACCACTCTGAAGCATAGAGACTCGCACAAAAAACAGCGAAACACGAAAATATCATCAAATACCCATTTCTAATTTCTGCGCACCTGGTAGCGTTGTCAACGTTGTTTAAGAATAACTGAATGAATACCATTTTTAACAACAGTTTAAAAATATATGATGAGCAAACAAGCAATAACCTTCTAAACATTCAATCATTCCTTCAAAATATATGAGATCATTTTTTTTTTAAATGGACTGGAATTTTTCCATTTATTACATTATAAAGTAAAATAAAATATTCTGGTTGCTTCATACATACAGTATGTAGGAGTTCAATATTTATAAAGGGTCCGCCATCTAACGTTTTTTTTTTTCACCTAGTGCTTATTTCGTGAATGGTAACACTTAGCCCATGTTTGATTTAACAGATAATTAGTTTTATCCTTCCGCTGAACGAATATGGTTGTGTTTATGCTTGAACAACGCTGGGAAATATTGCGACATTACTTTGAAAATCAGGCCATTTTTCTTCGAAAATGAGCAAGAAGTGGCCGTTACAGTCAATGGCGATCGTTATCAGGCCATTTTTGTTCACAAAAATTGAAGATAAGAATATTGGCAACATTTGGTTTCAACAGGACGGTGCTACGTGCCACACAGCCGAAGCTACACTCGATGTCTTGCGCCCCATTTTCAAAAAAAAAAAAGTTATTTGGCGGACCCTTTATAATCGGATAACATGTTTGGTTTTAGGCCAAATAATTAACACTCAAATAAGTAACATTTTTATGTTTTGTAATAACCACTTCCTTCATATTTCATTGTTTCTGTTTATTATGTAAACTCGCTGCTGAACTTCACAATCAACTAAAATATGCCTTATATTGCGTTATGTTGGCTTCCATTCCTTCCAAAAGCATTGCATTAATAAGAAACAAGTTAAAAGCTTACTTATATCATTAAATCATAGTCAAATAATGATAAAAAGTACTTACCTAAATGTTCCAGAACCGAGGTCGTGGTCCCGAAATGACGGCGTTAGCTTAATTAGTGATGCCGGAATACCAAAGGTTCCGGCACTGAGGATAAATCCAAAGACCGACGTTGAATTGATACTAATTTATTTGATAATAAACCCCTTCTTAAATCTTAGTTTACAATATGAGTAAGCATTTATAAAATTAATATTAAAACATTGAATTACATACACCACAAAATCCTCGATACCGTTTTGGATCTTGATCCCTTCAATTTACATTGAGTGGCAGATTATTGGGATGATCAATGCTCCGTGTCGATGCGTAAGCATTCTTTATTTTATAAAATTAATATAAATAAATTGATTTTCATACACCGCAAATACCTAGATACCTGTTGTCTTGGACCTTGATCCCTTCAATTAACATAGAGTGGCAAAATATTGTGATGGTAAATGCCCTGTGTCGTACCCAACTGTATGAATCGATATATTCTATCTATGATGTAGAAATTGATTTTATTAATTATTTTAAAGACTTTTGGATGTTTAATACAAAATAAATATGTTCAAAATAACATTTTGAACATAAATGTTAGGTGAACACAAACCACATGTATTAAATACAGATATATCAAAAATTATTTTTTTGATGAACGTCTGTCTTTGATTGTACCACGGTCCCTCGAGCGATTTAAGCCTTTGAATTAAAAAATCACGGGCAACTTGATATGAAAGCGTTCCCACGGCTCTGCATATTGCTCTGATCGAATCAGTCATAGATATGTATCGTGGACTAGCACCTTATTTACTTCAGGCTAGGTTCCAAGTATGGTTGGTCATATACGTCACATGATAAATGCTTCTCATTGATTTGAGAAAACGGAGTTCAAAAATTAGTAATAACCAAAAATTTACGTTGTCAAATAAAACGGATTGCGTATCTTGTGTCATTGGTTAGATTAAGATTAAGCCGATCCTTTAAACTTAATGGACGAGACCTCGCAGGCGTCAGTCAGACTTATCGTCTAACCTCTTTAAAAATGTTAACAATAAATATCTAAATATGCTTACGATAAGAACAACTGACGGTTTTTAAGTTCCCGGACCTTGAAGGATTTCGGGAACCATATATGTTCTCAGGTAGACACACGAGCCCTGAGTCTTGGGACAAGGCATATGCAGTGGCATCTGACATAACTATTAGGTGGTCATTTGTGGAGACTTCAGATATAAAACGGATATGTGAAGGAAGTATTGGCAAGATTACTTCATCATCAGCCTGTATCCGTCCACTGTTGAACGCATGAGTCTCCATTCTCTTCGATCCTCCGACTTCCGCATCCAGGTCACTCCCGCTATTCTTCTTATGTCATCAGTCCGTCTTGCAGAGGGTCGGCCAATGCTTCGTTTGCCAGTTCTTGGGCGCCACTCCAATACTTATATTCCCCAACGACCGTCGTCTCTTCGAAAGATATGTCCTGTCCATTGCTACTTGAGTGTGGTACTTGAGTCTTTTCGTTAGTTAAGTTATTTCCGCGGATATCTTCAGAGCACGGATCCCTCCATAGCACGCTGGGTGACCTTAATTTTATGGGTAAGACTTGCTGTTTGTTTCCACGTCTCTACGCCTTTATAAGAAATTGCGAAATTATCGCTTTAAAAATGTATTTTAGTTTTCCAAATGCTGCCCATCCCAGTTTTATACGCCTGTCGATTTCTATTGAGAAGTTATTTCGCCTTTACTTGTCCTAAATAGGTATAGTCATTTACAACCTTCAAGATTACTTAACCGAAAAGTCGAATAGAAAAGACCAGTTTAGTTATCTAGGAACATTTCAAAGAACCACAATGATTATCAGTGAACTCAACGATAAAAAACATATAATACGGTTTTGTGAATGTAAGTTCCCAATCAAGGCAACGAAGATTTTTAATAAATGTAATTTTGAATAAATAATGTCAACAAGTGAGCCTTTTTTAAAGAGGATAATCGCTGTAAGTCTTGCGGTTTGTTGTATTAATTCCATTATTAACCAATAGGATTACACCCCACATATTCGGGGCACATGATGACATGATTGTACCCGCGTATGCATTTCCATGGCAGACACTGCTTTGTCATGTTCGGTAGATTTGCAGCGTTGTGTGTTCTATCCATAGATTTGTTGATTACGCCATAATATTGTGTTGACTTCTATATGGACCCCTCGAATCACAGCTAACACGTTAAGTGGAATCTGTCTATCACGAGATATGAGTGGGTAACCCTTCACTGCTGTCGTGACAATGGAATGAAAATAATAGTAAAATGCAAAATAACATTGTTCTTCGACTACAAAACTCAAATAAATATGTATATATCATCATCTTCTTCTTTAGCCTCGACATTTCATCATCTGAGGTCGGCTCTCTTTGTGCACATTTGCCATGTCTGTCTGTCCTGCGCTGCATTCTCGGTCAAGCCAAGAGTTTTCAGATCCTTGTCTAAAGTTGCTGTTCAGGTTGACTGTGGTCTTCCAGGTCTTCTTCTCAGCGCGGGTAATTTGAGGGCTTTCTTCAACATGTGGTCTTCATCTATCCGTGTCACATGCCCATACCATCTTAGGCGGTTTACTCTTACGTTTTCAGGTATGAGGGCCACCCGAAATGAAACTAAAATATGCTCATTCGAACTCTGTCCACTCTAGTCACACCGCCCGCCCACCTCAGCATCTTCATCTCTGCCACATGAATCCTATCCAAGTCGCGTTTCAGCGGGATCCTACACTCCGATCCGTAGAGCATAGCTGGCCTTACAGCAGTTTTGTAGATTTTACCTTTGGTCTTGACTGGAATCTTGCTTTCATTCAAAATATATATAGCTCAATTTAAATAAACTGAATATAAATATTTATTTATTTATTTACCTTGTTTTCACATGGATCACGTAACAAAAGTTCTCTATTAGGAGACTGCAGTTTCGACTAACTCGTAGTCTTTCTCAATCCTTCTCTAGTTAAGAGATAACTGAGCTGCGTTGTACTTGTAAGTGGTGTAACACATTTTTGTAGGGGAGGGGTGGGGTGTGTCTAACATGAAAGGAGAGGGAGGTAGGTAGTGTTGCAAGGATGAAGGAAGAGATAAATACATAAAAGTGGTTTAGGTATAAAATTTTTTATTTATTTTTTATTTTTAATATTATTCTTATATGTCGTATATATAATTTTTATACTTATTTATTTATTTAACGGAAACAATTTTAAAATTGGTGAATTAATAAGGGTATTTAGTTGGTTATTAATTATATCTTCTTTCTTATTAATGGCTTTATAAATTTCTAAGTATTCTAAATTATTTAATTTACCTTTTAGGCACCTTAAATGTTCTTTAATTCTAATATTAAAATTACTTGACGTTCTACCAATATAAAAAGATTCACAATCTTGGCAATTTAATTTATATATTCCAGAATTATTGCGTTTATCATTAGTATCTTTATTATTTATAAGGTGGTATCCTAGTTTATTATCTGTATAAAACGCTGGCTTTATCTCATTTGGGAGTAATTTAATTATTTTAGGGGTAAAGTTATTAACGTGTAGAATTCGTCTCCACATTCTATCATCTTTAATATTTTCTTTAGGATACAAGTATTTATATGTTATGTTTTGACGTATTTTATTATTCAAGATATCATCTTGTTATGTTATGTTTTGACGTTTTTTATTATTCAAGATATCATCTTGAATAATAAAAAAGAAGATATAATTAATAACCAACTAAATACCTTAATTAATTCACCAATTTTAAAATTGTTTCCGTTAAATAAATAAATAAGTATAAAATTATATATACGACATATAAGAATAATATTAAAAATAAAAAATAAAAATAAATTTATACCTAAACCACTTTTTATGTATTTATCTCTTCCTTCATCCTTGCAACACTACCTACCTCCCTCTCCTTTCATGTTAGACACACCCCACCCCTCCCTACAAAAATGTGTTACACCACTTACAAGTACAACGCAGCTCAGTTATCTCTTAACTAGAGAAGGATTGAGAAAGACTACGAGTTAGTCGAAACTGCAGTCTCCTAATAGAGAACTTTTGTTACGTGACCCATGTGAAAACAAGGTAAATAAATAAATAAATATTTATAATTTATTATGGATCTCAAAGTGAATGCTCAAAACATTGAAAATAAACTGAATATCATTGAATTCCTCACATTAAATCGAGAACTTTATTATTTTTACGGAAATCCGCCTTCCAGTGGAGACGCTTCTTAAGACAAAATATTCCAGGACTTGGAAAATTTGTCTGATCGTCCGATTTTCTTTAAAAAAATATTTACAAATCATTTAAAAATATGCATCGGATGCTACATCTGTTCCGTCTTCAAATTCTCGCATTTCTTATCTGAAGGTTGTCGGGAACCAAGTGGACATTCAGGTGCTGCACCTGTGATGTGTCCTAGAACGAGGAATGGATAGTGACTGAAAGAACTAAGTGACGGCAATTTATAGTAACAATATGTTTCATATATGAGGAAGAAGAATCATCCTTAATTTTAGATGCAATAATATTATATCCGTGCGGAATGAAAACAATACAATACATTTTACTCTAATTCAGCCCTTAAAATACAATGCGTTGCTTGCTATCGAGAATCAGACAATATGGATCACAGGGACGTGCAAATCTTAAAAAATTCACATATATATATAAGATAATTATATAATATAAGAATTGCGGTAAGTTGCAAGTGGAGGGTTGCATCTGACATTGCACCGCATTTTGACACAAGTGCATGTGAAACGGTGGCCTCACTCCACAGTCTACTACTGCACAAGCTTGAAATGCAGTCGACGCATTTTAAAACGTAATAATCAACCAAAATTAAATAAAATAATACAATTCGTAATTCGTCAATGTTTTGACATGACGTAGTAAGATTGCGACTTCTATCATAGTCATTTCTATCATATAGTCGGGTGCCGTAGGAGTGCATAAAAATACAGTTCTCTTTTACACAGGCTCCGGGCTCTCCTTATTTTGAAAATTCAACGGCTATTATACTTAGAATGTACTCAGCAGAGCACTAAAGGCACATCTGTCATGGTATTTGGCAAGATACATGATTTCTCTTAGAACATTGTAACGGCAGTTTGTGATAACGATATGTATTAACATCCTCCCTCTCTGTAAAAGGTGTTACTCCGTCGCGTGGTGGCAGAATTAGCAGCAGATTAAATAATTCACAGACTTTTTCTGAAGCACATTGACAGATATATTTCGATAAACTTTAGATACTTATGGCCCGGACCTAGTCACAGCATTCAACAGGCCGGGCCAATAGCAATACGACCTTTTTCACGGTCGGTACACGACTGAGTGCGCTCGTGATGGGCTGTCGCCCAGCGCCACAAGCGGGATCTATCTAACTAACGTCACACCCGTGAACGGACTAGTCCAAAATGCTAATATGTCGACACATACATGTGCGACAAGCGAACAGAAATAAGAAACGAAAGATAGTAAATCGAGGTTTTCGGTACCAGTCAGCAAGGGCTATATCATGCTGATGTCAGTATCAAGTAGGAAGTAGATACAGTATATTTCATCATTAAGCGCACTGCTTTATCAACATCTCAGTTCATTTAAATATATTTTTTTATCAACTCTGATTTTTTTACTTCTCATTCAACCGCTAGTGCAAATTTCAATGATTATTTTTTAACTATATAAACTTTGCAAAAATATTACATTGCGGTTATAAGTAAATAATTATCTGTACATCACATAAATGGATACTTACAAAATCGAGGATGCTTAAGCATTTAGATATTTAGTGTCAACGACCTCACATTAAGTATAAAGCAGGTCTCGCTTCCAAAAAACTAGGTGTAGTTTATAGATCACGTCGATATTTGAACGGTAAACAATTTCTTATTCTATATAAAGGACAAATACTACCTATCCTTGAATACGGCAGTCACCTTTAGATTGGAGCCCTGCATGCGATTACGTAAAAAAATATTCAGCATGAGTGGAGTCGCAATACGCAGCGCCAATAGTTAATAAAAATAATTATTATCGTTCTATTATATCTGATAATCGTCTTATCGGTTTTTCGGCTTTTCGTTTGTAATAAATTAATATAAGTAATCGGTTTTTATACTTTTAAAAATCGGATATGTTTAGTTGTTAGTTTTTTTTTTGTGTTTTTACCTGAAGCGCATAGGTGGCTATCGCCCACTCCGCCCATCCCCGCCCACCTCTGCCTGCCGACTATTGTCACCGGCCCTTATCGGAGTGGGCGCCGATTACCGCGTGGGCGGTTTCAATTATGACATCGAGAGGGCGGCTCTGGCGTCATTGATTGCATCGGCAGATCCGCTCAGAGCGGGCCCATTGTGCATTAACTGATAACAGGGCTATAACCTGAAACACGACCATAACATTCTAATTATTGAGTTACAGCCAACTTGGCAATGAAATAAAAGTTCCGCTGAAATAACATTATTTCGTATTGAATTTATACCAAGGTCTTCGTTTGTGACTAAAACGAATTGTTAAATGTAAACATTAAGGTTATTGACTGACAATTCTTGGTGAAAGTGCTCTGGACTTAACACGCCTCACACCCGCATCACACTGGAGGACAATTTAGTCTTCTAGATCTTACGTTCATTCAAATTATGATCAGTTTCTAACTGAAGTCCTTTCTGAACAATTGTGGCCATTGCCCAAAAGTTCTAAAGGGAAAAAACACGCGAAAGAGGTCAGAATCGCATTTACTGGTTAAAATAAGATGGATGACAGATTCTCTCGCCGAAAATAAAAACAAAAATGGTAAGTGCGTAGAAAGTTTTTTAGTGGCCACAGTCTGCGTGCCCGATGAGGCCAAGGTATTTTCCTAGAATGCATCCAGAAGATTTCTTTCTAGCAAGAGAAAATGACATACTTAAAGAATGCGTTATGTGGTCTGGAAGGAGGTACCACTGGTGCAAATTTATTGGTGAAACTACATAAATTACCAGTAAAATAATACACGCTTTTCCCATCTCTTTTCCATCCCGTATTGAAGTCTATATGGGACACATCACAAAAAATGCTCGCAAAAACGCAAACATTTTAAAAATGGCTAAAAGTCTTACCTTTACTAATACAGCACACGGCGGAACAAAAAACTGCCACAGACTAGTTAAGTTGGTGTTAATACAACACAAGTGGTTTGTACCAAAATATTGCGGCACCCAGAGATTCATCTTGGAACATATATGGTTCGCGCAACCTCCAGGGTTAGAGCCCAATAGGAAAAGATGACCGCTGTAGTATCATAGGCAAATTTAAGAGTTTGATATTTTTACATTTTAGAAATATCAGATAATAAATCCGACGCTTCCAGAGCCTGACCATTTGACCTTATGAGTAGCTCAATATGTAGGGTTGAAGCATTCATACATTGAGATAACCTTTTTTGTTTGTTATTTAGCTTTTTAAATGAGATGCTGTGATTATCGTGACACTCAAGATTTTGACTACTTGGTCTTAAGCGGAGGTTCAATTAAATATTTTTTGAGAATTATTCGTAAACGCTGATTGGATATAAAATCGCAAGGTCCGCGGTCGCCGGGCGTTTTGAATTAAGAGCTAATAAAACGGAAATATTCTCCTCATAAAGCCGGTGATAAATGATTCTTCTCTCGCAACCTACAATCTTGTTTTTTACTGCCCACTTTTTAATGTGACTCCATTTTGGCCGTTTTATTCCAGCGTTAAATTAGATGACTACTACGCATTTACTGGGTGTGACATAAAGTTTAGTTCGGCGTTAATTAATTTTGTCCTTCACTACACATCTACTACATCTCACTCATTCATTTTTTAACACGTTCACTGCCTGAAAAATGTGATTTCTTTAAAAAATGCCAGATTTGTTTCCTGGTTTCCAGGAGTAATAAGAGTCTTCATTACCAATTTTTTTTTTTTAAATTGAGGTATATTTGCCCATTTATATCTTTCACACCGTCAGCAAAATATTCATTGTAAATGCCGACTACACGGATCCGTGTTTACCATAAATATATTATTTCCATCTTTATTTTATATTGAATAGGCTTAAATAGAATATAAACACGTAAGTAGTTTAAATTAAATTTATAACAACATTTTTGTCGCTGTTATATCCTTATATTTATTTCTAAAATTTCAGCCAACACATCGGAGTCAGTGGATAAATCCTTAAGACACGAGGTTTTCTCTCTTTTTCTCGGTATTTGTTTCATTTGTGCTTTCAGAGTTTCGTTTTGATGGACCAGCTTTAATATTCATAGTTCAATATATACTTTAATGGAATAGCGAAAAAACACAAAAATAAAAACGTTTTTCAAAAACCGCCACTAAATCCGTTTAAAATTAATATTCTTTAACAGGAAACAAGTGCAAAAACAACTCTCCTCAGCAGGACCCGCAATAGACTGAGGCATTTGTGTTGATGTGCATGATCATGGATCCATGTAGTAGGCATGCGAGGTGTTAACAGATAAGCTAAACTACTCATAACTACTCGCATTTTCATATTTATTCATTTTCATTTGGTATATTGCATCCTGTACCTAACTTGGGCTACAAGCAAACCACGATTTTCGTCTTTTGTCAATGGTATTGGTTTCCTGGATCTTTGGAAACTATTTTTCTCTTTTATTTTCCTTTTATCATTATTTCTGATGACGTTATAATAAAATTTATTATATTATTTTTGTTTTCCTTTTATCGTGATTATTTTTCATGCACCGTTTGTTTTATTGCACTTCTAACAAAATGACACCATTTAAACATGTAAACACAAAATTAAATTCCGTCAGGTAAATATTGTACAATATTATATAAAGACAACAATCGGATAATATCATTGGCGTACATTTTTATATTCACTATATTAGTTCATAATGACAACGATTGTTCATTTAATGATTTATTATGTATAAGCGGTGTTCACAGATCGACTTGCATCTACTACCAATTTTTATTATTACGCAGTTAGTAATTTGTATGAGTAGGTTATCTGTCTGACAATAATTAGTGTTTGATTTAGGTATTTTTGAAAGATTCAGAGTTTATACTCGTCGACTGAATCACTTAACGGGTCCGCCAAATAACTTTTTTTTTTTGAAAATGGGGCGCAAAACATCGAGTGTAGCTTCGGCTGTGTGGCACGTAGCGCCGTCCTGTTGAAACCAAATGTTGCCAATATTTTCTTCTTCAATTTTTGTGAACAAAAATGGCCCGATAACGATCGCCATTGACTGTAACGGCCACTCCTTGCTCATTTTTGAAGAAAAATGGCCTGATTTTTAAAGTAATGTCGCAATATTTTTCAGCGTTGTTCAAGGGTATACACAACCATATTCGTTCAGCGGAAAGATAAAACTAATTACTTGTCAAATCAGACATGAGCTAAGTATTACCATTCACGAAATAAGTACTAGTTGAAAAAAAAACGTTTGATGGCGAACCCTTTATATTTTCCCGGGGATGAAACCTACGACAATTTCTACAACAGTCAATCGCCTTACTCTCGGTAATATCTTAAAATTCGAAAAAAAAATGATTACATAAATTAATATTTATGCATATAATTTTTTTTATAAATTTATTTAATTTACATTTTTTGTCAATAGTGTATTCATATACTAATCACTTCCATTATAAAAATTTAAAACATTATATTTTAAAACATGACGTTTTTTATCATTAAAATAATACGCATACGAATCATATATTTCTGTTGAAGTAATTGTGTTTCAAATATATAAAATATTAGTAAAGAATAAATAAAAATATAGTTGATTGCGTTATTTTATTGTTAAATTTAGTTAAATTATATATCGTTGTTAAAATGTTGTGAACATATTATTTGAAAACTGTTAGACTATTTCATGGAAAGTTCTACGTAATAATGTTTATTTATAGTCTTTCAGTTGGTCAGACAAGGAGATAAAAGACGGGTTAACGCAAAATCGTTTAAATCTAAGAAAACACCGAAGAAATTTTCCGTTACCTTTTTATAACAAAGCTAATGCTGAAAAAATAAAATGCGAAAATCCGCCTTTGACGATTTTCTTTGACAAACAAAATTCACTTCAAGTCCCTCAAAAAAAACTCTCTGGTATGTTAAGCCTTATTTTTCGTTAATGTAAAAATGCCTCTTTCTAATTCAAAACTCGGCCATTTCGTGAAATCTTTTAGTCCGAATGAAAAGCATTATTTATCAGGCGGTCTTTGTAAGAATAATCAATCTTTTAATGCACTTTAAATAAAGATTACTTTACGTGTCATAAAATTTGTTTTTAAGTGTCATACTAAGATATAAAATTATTTTTCATTCATAAAATAATGTACCTTTAACAATATTTAAACGTTCTACATTTTTGGTAAAAACAACATTTTTTTGATACTGATATCAGCTTAATATAGTCCTTGCAGACTGGCCACCGAAAACCTCGATGTACAATCTTTCGTCTCTTATTTTTGTTCGCCGACAGGTGATAAAAGGGCGCTGCGGTGCTATGAAACGCTCTTATTCAGTTCGGCTTGGATCTTAACGGAGGTAGATTGTTCATTGTACGTGTCCTGAGGCGATTACCAAAGTTTGTCAATTTTTATCTTGTAATTAAATATATATGCTTCTGAAAAAGTCTTAGTGTTGTTCATCTGCTCCTCGTTCCTCCACACGCGTTTCGAATACCGATCTTGAAGTAAAGGGGATGTTAATACTTTATGTCAAAAACATGTAAAAATAATTCATTTAACTTTTCATCTGCCAGTTAATAATATATACATATCGTGAATATCGTGAATATCGTGAATATCGTGAATATCGTGAATATCGTGAATATCGTGAATATTGTATTCGTTATCGACAAGTATTCAAAACGGACACAGAAATAGTATACATAGTATTCCTTATACAAACATTACTTTTCATTCAAATTTATATAACCCAGTAGACCAATTAAAAAAATACATATTATTTTATTCAAAAGCATGTGAAACCTTAATTCGATCAAATTTTAATTAGTGTATTTACAAAGTATGTATGTAGTTTTATTTATTTATCATTGATTTTATTGTTTCTGTAATATAAATCTTTAATACCAGAGCTTGCACAAAATGTGGGAATTTTTATTTATTTTTTCCTTTGCAGTACAGGACTTATAACGATATTTTACTTATTGTTCTCACGTATTGTGGCTAATTTTGAACCTCAGTCTTCTAATTGGAAGACGGGAGTTATAACACTTACTATACGATGCACATTGATAGAAATAATTACTATATTTTACCACTATAGAATACGATGTATAATTATATTAGTATCTATAAAATACTTGTATTCGAATTGTTAGTGCGGTTGGGCATTGTTTAATTATTTTAAAAACATAACTTGGAAGATTTTAATCATATGAATATTATTAAGAAAACGTGCTAACAACTACTTTTATAAATATATATATTATTAGTAGGTTTTTTTACCAATTAAAATTAATCGAATAATTGAATCAATTCCGTTATCTTCTTCGTCTTCTTTTCTTTATATTTTTCATATTTATGGACGCCACAAAATTCCGCCATACAGTTCTCCCAGATGTTATGATCCTTGCTTCGTCTCAAGACATATTTGAATCCGAAGCATATGTTATCATTTTTTAAGCTACTTTATTAATTATATAGGATGTTGATGCCTCTGAGAACTAGACTTTTTGGTCCTAAAAGGCAACAAAATCATGAATTCTATACAAATACTATATATTTACTGTATTTTAGAACACGGTGTTTTTCATAATTATTTATCTAACAGACATCAGAATGATTCAAACTAATACAAAGCTACAAATTGTGTACATTGTTATCGATTCTTCTTCGTAGTATCAATCCGTTGGATTGGTTGCAGCAACAAAATCTTGCATCTCGATCTCCACTCTTCTCGGTCCTCCGCAACCCTCTTCAGTTCAGCATAAAGAGCTACAATTCATGTCCTCAAACACTTGCTGCAACTACTCTCATCTGGGGCGCCCTCTACAGTTTCTACCTCAACCTTTTCTCCACAGTGTCGTGAAGAAGACCATCGTGGTGCATGATGTAAACTGATCCATCGGGCTCGCCTCTGCGCGATGGTTCTAACTAGGTGCTTATCTTCCTTGATTATGCTGAGAAACTCATTGTTCGTGACCTGGTCTCTCCAGGTAATTCAGAGAATTCTTCCTGTATCATCAAGTAATGTACATCTCCAAAAGCCTCTAATATTTTTCATTACTTTCAGATAAGCACCATGTCTCACAGCCGTACATCAAGATGATTCAAGCAAATGTTTTGGCAAGTTGGTTGCGGAGCTTTAAATTAATATTTTTTGACTCAAGAATTTTCGTTTTTTTATTCCTTGATGTATGCGTCTGTTGACTTCTCTTTCTGTTCTGCCATCCCAGGTGATCGTACTTCCAAGGTATACAATGTTTATTATTTGGCCTAAAACCAAACATGTTGTCAAATTATTTAAATTTTTGAACTTCTACATACTCTATGCATGGAGCAACCAAAAGCCTTGCTTGATGTATGCGTCTGTTGTAATCGATTATTAGAGTTATATTTACATTTCTAGTAATTTTATTGAATCTTTCTTTCATAGCGGAAGTAAGGGCCTAGGTATTTTTTTGACTGAAATATAATTTACCTTTATGTACGAATATGATTGGTGAAAGCTTCTTAAAATATCTTCGTGTCTTTGGCGAGGACTGTGTCGTATATTCGTGTGAAAACATTGTGTAAATTAGTGATAAATATTTCTTGGCTTTAATCACCCTTACTGCCCTAGGTGTGTGAGATTAGTGTTAGCTCGTACCTACAGAGGGTGTTAGTGTAGCCGCGAGGTGTCGCTAGTGGGCGGGTTACAGTTATCCGACAGTCCACATACGAAAAGTACATCTATTCGCCACTAAAGCGCCATCCTTTTCTCGCAACAGTTAATATATTCACAATCTATTTTTTTTTATTTCACGCCTCGCAATTTAATTATTTCAACATAAATTAAATATGGTAAAACATAGAGCATATTTCTGTTTGTAAACATTTCACTCGCACAATTAAAAAACATATGTTTAGCCACCCTAGTACCAATTGATCCAAGCTTTTGGAGCTTCAGACTGACTATCATATATCTTTAAATAGATAATTTAAATAAACGTATTATTTTTCAGATACTAAGGTTACATTATCTGAAAGCTTTTGATTTATTGTTTTGAAGGTCCATCGAAAGCTATATAAACATAATTTAAAATATGTATTATAGTTGGGAGGATATTTGGAAACAAGGTAGAATTTTGTTGGTTGATACAAAATTGTAAACCATTTGTTCTAATTATTATATAAAAGAACGATAAAATAAGGATTTAGTACTCTGAACTTATTTCATTACATGTGATCAATATCATTTTCGTTAAATGAAATGTAAGAATGCAATTAATTTAGTTTCAGTATGCAATTATTTTTCTTATTAATTTGACTGACAGCTGCAACGTTGAGGTGGGTGGGCGGTGTGACTAGAGTGGACAGAGTTCAAAATGAGCATATTCGGCGTTCATTTCGGGCGGCCTCCATACCTGAAAAGATAAGGGAAAACTGCCTAAGATGGTATGAGCATGTGCCACGGAGAGATGAAGACCAAATAGTGAAGAAAGTCCTCAACATTCCCACGTTGAGAGGAAGACCTGGAAGGCCACAGGCAACCTGGACTGCAACTGTAAACAAGGATCTGAAAACTCTGGGTTTGACCGATAATGCAACGCAGGACAGACAGAAATGGCGAATGTGCACAATGAGAGCCGACACCAGATGATGGAAAATGTCAAGGCAAAGAGAGAAGGTTATTTTTACTTATACCTTAAAAGGCTATAAAGCGTTAATACTTAATATGTGATAATAGTATGGATAATCAATGACTCAAATTACAATATACATGGCAATATTTACTGGGCATAAACTGTCATTGCGAGAGAGAATAAAGTGAATCGTATAGGTAAGAATGTGACGCCGCTATGGTGGTGAACAATTGTAACATTCGTAACATATCCCCGACAGGTGTGCGGCTTCCACCGTCTCGGCTCATTACCTTTACAGGTAACCCGATAGCCCGGGGCTCGGGCGATACGCGTACGTCTTACCGAATTAGTGACGACGACGGTAGCTAATTTAATTACCCGAATGCCAGTATTTCGGCCAGCAACGGTGGCTATTTTGTATTTCTATCAGGTTTGCTCACGCTATTTTGACGCCTTGTTTATTTATTTTTTCGCAACGAGTTCTGCAAGATATTATTAATAAGTAATACACGAACACATATGAAGCAGAACTTTCACATTATGTATACTCACCGTGAACCCTGTAAGAGGGCTCTTTATGAGGTAAGGCATATTTTAAATTTTATCTATATTCGACATTCTTTTTATTTGTCATTATGTTGGTACTTATGTCCCTCGCTTATGCTGACGAGATCTGTATTTTTTTTACTATATCCGCTCCATATTTGGAGCGTATGGACACAGAACATTGCACTTTTTACAGTTCTGTAAGCTTAGATTTTTTATACTTTGTCCCAGATTCCAGAACACCTGTTTACCTGAGGTCCACATGGGAACATGTAATTGATGATTCCGGAAGTCTACAGGGCAAGAACCCGCGTACTTGCATAGACTGCAGCCGTAGCACTAGAGAAATGTTTGATTGTTCAATGATTACGGTTTTTAAAGGAGATTGGATGATCAGCCCGATGTTCCCGAGGTCTGGTCATTTTTTTTCCTTAACCATATAGATGCCATGAGCCCAAATATGGGTCCGCTGCGGGAAGCCCGCCAGTGCCCCATGAGCACACCAGTGTGTTATAAAACTGTATATTTTCGGTCAATGTTAAAGCTTAGATAACTTCTTAGGTTTTCACGGACATCTATCGTCTGCCCAAGAAATAAATGCTTAAAATTGGACACAATTTAGGGGTTCAAATTTTCGATAATCCACGAGGCGTTGCATAGATCTATTCAGGGTCATGGCATCCAAAAGGTTAAGGGTAGCTCAACCTTACTGGAGGCATATACGAGTATAGTTCTTGAACTTAATTACATGTGTTTAAAATAATTAAGCTCAGTCGGGTTTTGAACTGACAGCGTCTGAATGACAAGCAAATGCTCTGGCCACTAGACTTCCGCCCAGCTTCCGATTATAAATTATTATAATCCAATTCCAATCAATTTCCAAATAAAAATATTAGTAAATGCTGATAGTACATTTGGTTTAAAAATCGTTAAAAGCAAATGTTATTTATTTAATTACATATTTATTTGACACGTAGTAGTCATGCAATTAAAGAAATAACGGTCATTCAATATGGAGGCAACAGTCAAAAGTAATTTTGTTTTAATTGCGGCAAATAACGTCGTTTTTCTTTGGGACAGTTTAATTATTTCGCTCAGACGTTAAAATTTAACCTTCCACCGTAAACTGGTCTCCGGCTCTCGAAGCTCTTGGTTTATTTTAAAACATTAAGCGTTGCAGTGAAAATTGCCCAATAAAAACGAGATCAGAAACGAATTCAGTAATTACTTTCCATCATATATTTTAATGAAAGTATTAAATTAAGACATATTTTTATCAGAAAGACTGTAGTTGTCACATTTATTTTATTATTATTTTATTTGCTTGTCTATTTCAACTATAAAACGACATCAGTACAAGTATGCTAAGATTATTGAATGTAAATTTTTGGGAAAACTGCATAATTTTTAAAATTGATTTTAATTGAAAGATGATGATGGCTGCTTTTAGAAACTACAACTGAATAAGATAACAATCCATAATAAGCAAAACATTATAATTATACAGCATGATTCAATTAAATAATATACTAAAAAAAAACGGAACTTGTAAATCTTTGTTGGATAAATTTATAATCTTTAAAGTATGATGTTTTTCCCATATCCGTACCATATCTAAAACATACAATTAATACTCGTACAAATCTCCACCGTTCTGCTCTGTCAGTTGTCTTCCTCGATGGATTTTTCCAGGATATATCTTTTAACAAAAATCCACCTGGGAACAAACCTTATTTCCAACGCCCTCCGGAAAAGAATCTCGAGGAAATAAAGTGACTGCAGTAAACGAGACATATTTTAAGTTTTTTTTTTTAGTAGATCGAATGACTGGCCTGTCGCTCCTTAGCCCCATTTGGTCCTAAGGATTGTCTCAATCAGACCAGCGACACGCAGTCAGCATACGGTGGCCTATCCTAATTTGTATTTGTACCCAATTTAGAACGGTGAACTTACAAGAATCGTGTTAACAATACGCTATTGACGCTGGACTAATTATAAATTTTGACATCAAAACGTTATAAAATATTTTCTATTTGATTTGATTTTAATTTTAAATAAGTGCAAAGTCTCCACATTTCCATTATTTTATCTATCAAATCATCTTCAATAGCGTTTTCCTTCGCAGGTGTTAATATTTGATCCCAAGTGCCGATGTTCCGATTTTAAGAGTTCACTCCAGACGCCATGTCATTTATAATTCAAGGCTTAGAGTGCAGTTGATAAGTCGAACGGGTTGAAGGTACTTTTTATGATTTCATTTCTGTCTGGTACGCACGTGTTACGAAAATTATTCATCTCTTCACCTAAGAGCACACCGATATCACCTGAGTGTTAAAGGCTTAGTAAAAATTGCATCTTTATATTATTTACTTTATTATAATTAAAAACATCACTCACTCCTAATTATCTTTTTTTTTCTACAGTATTTCGATCGGTGCTCTCTTATTAAATATCATTAAGGTCGTAAAAAAGCTTCCACTTAGAGATAAATCTTTACATATTCTCGTTCACCTTGAGCATTCACTTTGAGATCCATTTTGACATAAATAGATTGATATCTCGAATCTTGTTTTAACATGGATTTCATTGATCACTTGTTAATAACTTGTTGAAAGACAAGTTTTTAACAGTTCCCAACGTCAGTAAATCTACAGTTTGTTTATACACGTTGAAACTGATGAAGCCTTCATTGAAGGCAAAATTTCGGTGTTTAAGTGATTAAACAGTGCTCAGTGTGATCCATATTAAAACAAAAGATTTTTTTTATTTAGATTTTCTACAAGACATAATTCGGTTCATTTTTATTTTATTGGAACATTCTTCAACACTCATAGATCTTCATAGATAATTAATCTATACCAAAATTTTTATAAATTGATACATACATACAAATCTACGTCAAATTTCTCTCGCGGCAAACGCTGGGATCTCAGTATCTGCCGTTTATTTGTCTCCACAAATTTATAAGAGAAATTTAATGTAGATTTGTATGTATGTATCAATTTATTAAAATACATAATTATCATTTCTACGCAACATGAACTAGTCAATAAAAACCGTTTTTGTACATAACTCAAAAAATTAATGTAAACACCTCACGTTTTGGTTTTAATACGCTCATGTTGATAAAGTTTTATTTACTTTTAGGAACTTTATGATATATATATTGATGAAGTATTTCAGTTGAGATATATTAACTTATACAAGAGAACGTAGCTTTACAAAAATGTTGATATTCTTATTAATCTCTTTAGTGATCATATGGCAATTGTAATTGCATATTTTTAGGAAGCTCGTTCACTAATCAAAATAGCACACTAGAAACTAAAGACCCAGCAAATTAGATACATCACAGCAATCATAAGATAGATTTGTACGTGAGTCGTGTTGAGCATTTAGCACAAAGGCCTTTTCATGGTTTCCGGGGCCCGTTTCTCGGCTCCACATCGTCAGCGCTTGCACGCCACAGAGGCCTGGTAAAGCCTCTAGGCCCGGTCGCCCCAATCACTCGGAATTAATTACATTTCCAAATTGCATATTCTCCGCACACAGCATATTTGAACAAATGTTATCACTGCACAAAACCAATCCCGCTTCAGGCTTGAAACAGAATTCTATAGTTTATTTCAGCGCTTATCAAATTTAAGCACTCATTTATACTGCGATATAATGGCAAGAGTAACTAATAATTCGTCACTGAGCTAATTTTCAATTTAATATTATAAAATCAAATGTTATTATTGATCATAAATGCAAAAAGAAAAATATTCATACATCACTTTAACATTTATTTTTTTTGCGTAACGAATTAAATATAATCGATTAAAAAACTTGTTGATTATTTCAGATATCTTTTTTGTGGATTTTTACAAGTAAAACTGTTTAAACTGAAACGAATCAAAAATTTGTAATCAAAAAAGTATTCAAGCAATGTATTTGTATTGCCATATATATCAGTATTGTATATCTATATATATAAAAGAAAGTCGGGTTATATTGGTTTTTATAACTCAAGAACGGCCTAACCGACTTGGCTGAAAATTGGTGGAAAGGTAGCTTAGAACCCAAAAATGTCCATGGGATACTCAAAATTGATTTGATTATGAAATAATATTGAACATTTACGTAAACATGTTTTCATACAAGACTATTGTAACTTGACAGCCGTCAGTTGAGACGGTGTTGCCATAGCCAGCAACATAACTAAAAATGACGCAATAGTAGGTACTGTAAGTAGGTACCTACGTAAGTTACGGAATATTTTGAAACAAAAAAGAAAACAAAAGGCAGGAAAAAAAAGACAAAACAAAATAAATATTAATGAAAATATCAGTTTAATCTTTTATTTGTTAAAAATGTTATAACAAAAAGCAAATGGAAAGACATCTTCTTATTCTATTGTGTTATTTTTATTTTTTATTATTTTCTCTATTTATTGTATATTTATGTATACTATTCTAAATATATATTTCTAAATATTTGTAAAAAAAATTGGAATTTCGATTCTGTATATAAATAAATATGTAATGCCATCTATGTTTTTTTTGACTATGGTTTGATAGATATTTTGTCTATCGGTTGACGTTTTGTTAATGGCGCATTAGACTGTCGATTTTATTAGGCAAGGCGTTCTAATCTTTCACGACAAAGCCGGATTGAAACTAGACTTCGAAACCTTGCAAACGAAAGGACTGACGAACAACGACAAATAGCTCTTGAACAATACCGACTTCGCATTTCTCGACTTCACGCTTTACGATCACAATCTCAAATCGACGCTTTTCGTAAAAACGCTCGCTTAACAATGCAAAATCGTCGAGCAAACCTTAGCCATGAACAAATTGATAATTTGCGACGTTCACGAAGAAATTTATCAAGCACTGATTTAATTCGAGCAGCGTTTCGATACGATTGCAGCGTTCGCATTGCGCCGATGGACGTTGTTTGCGAGTATTGTGACGCATTGAAGTTTTCCGGAGAAACACCAGGATTATGCTGTCTCAGTGGGAAAGTGAAATTGTCAATATTAAGTCAGCCACCTGAACCGTTGCATTCATTGCTTCGTGGCGAAACAACCGAATCGCGACATTTTCTAGCAAACACTCAAAAATACAATGGTTGTTTCCAAATGACCTCATTTGGAGCAGACATTATCGAAGAACGAGGATTCACTCCGACATTCACGGTATTTATTTTTGTACTTTTGTACACACAATACAGTAACATTAAAACTATAATTATACTTTGTATTATGTATTCTAATTCTAAAAAAAGCATTTATAAATAAGTAACACTGTATTTGCTTTTGATTTTGTAGATACAAGGACAGATTCACCATAGAATCAGACATTGCAACCTCTCGAAGAGGCACAGCATAAATTTTGCAAATATACTTTATGGGCAACATGGAGGAACAACTTGATCGACGTCAAGAGATCAATGCAGCAATGAAAAGACCAATTGTTCACGATCTGCAGCAATTACTTCATGAACATCATGCGTTGGTCCAGCTTTTCAAGAGTGCTTTGGAGCGTATGCCAAATGACGACTACAAAGTCGTGATTAGAGCGGATAAACGACCATCTGGAACACATGAACGCACATTTAATGCCCCTACAATAGATGAAGTTGCCACCCTTATTGTTGGTGAAAACTTGGAAACACGCGATATTGTGCTTACACGTCGCGATACGGGGCAACTGCAACAGATATCTGAAACACATCGTTCATATGACACGTTGCAATACCCACTGATGTTTTGGCAAGGAGAAGATGGATATTATTTCAATATCAAAATGAAAAATCCATTGAATGGTGAGTAATCAATATATATATAATCAATATCATAGTTTTGATTCCGTCATGACATACATTTTTCAGTGCTTGGTTTTGCTTTAGGTTTCCAATAAATGACCAATTACACTGCTTATTACCAGGAAAATAACAGACTTAAAGATTAAGATGTTTTTTTAGAGAAAATTGGTCAAATAACCAGCAAACGATTTAAAATCATTTATCTTCACCCCTTTATAATTATGCTGCAAATATGTATGTTAGCTTTACATACAAAATTACAAATCTATTGTCTTAATTTCAGGTGAAGAAACTACCAATAATCTAAGCTCGATGAATATAACGCATATCGTTTGACGATTCGTCGAAATGCTGACAACTATTTGCTGCGGTTTCGTCGATATGGAGGAAGAACTTGATCGATTTCTACAAAGTCGTGATCAGAGCAGATAAACGACCATCTGGTACACACGTCGTGATACTGGGCAACTACAACAGATATCTGAAACACGTCGTTCATATGACACGTTGCAATACCCACTGATGTCTTGGCACGAGAAGATGGATATTATTTCAATATCAAAATGAAAAATCTATTGAATGGTGAGTAATCAATATATATATAATCAATATCATAGTTTTGATTCCGTCATGACATACATTTTAAAGTGCTTGGTTTTGCTTTATGCTTCCAATAAAAGACCAATTACACTGCTTATTACCAGGAAAATAACAGACTTAAAGATTAAGATGTTTTTTTAGAGAAAATTGGACAAATAACCGGCAAACAATTTAAAATCATTTATCTTCACCTCTTTATAATTATGCTACAAATATGTATGTTAGCTTTACATACAAAATTACAAATCTATTGTCTTAATTTCAGGTGAAGAAACTGGCAAGAATCTAAGCTCGATGAATTATAACGCATATCGTTTGACGATTCGTCGAAATGCTGACAACTACTTGCTGAAGTTTCGTCGATTACTGCAATAGAATTCAACCAGACCAACTATATGATATCATATGTGCCGAAAAATTCAACTTAATAAAATCCAAAATCTGCTCATTTATTGCCTTTCGGGTGAAACAAAGTTCACCGGGTCAGCTAGTATATATATATATATCAGTATTGCCATTTTTGCAACATCAATATACGAGTACTTACATCTAATTGATTCCTAAATATGATTACAATCATCAGCTTCCTTAAATAATTCATTTATGACTATTTTCCATTTATTATTTTTATTTTTATTGAATATTAATTTATATTTTAATTTAGTATGCCATTTATATGCTTAGCATTCACTTTGAAGTACTCGTTCATTTAAATATTAAATAAATAATTATTATGCACCTTGTTTTAACAATGACCACTCTAAGCACTGGCAAATCACTTGCTGGAAGACTGCAGGTTGGTCCTCAATGAAAGCTTCCATCACAAATATTTTCGTAGGTTTTCATGTGCAGGTTTAGAATTATTGTTTTTGAAATGAGCCGTGTGAGACAAACTTCATCTGACAAATATTTCGACTTCCATTGCAGGGGTCATCTTCAGGGTAGGCGGTTTTGTGTCAAAATCGTGTGTTGTATCAAGAAATTCTCCATACATGTTCATCTCAAAAGCCACAATTTTAAAGTATCATCAGTTTCAACGTGTTTAATTTTACTGATGGGTAAATATATTTGAATTATACAATTGCGGTTTTCTAACAAGGGATTAAACATTGCTCAAAGAGATTCATGTAAAAACAAGGTACAAAATATTGATTTAATTTATTGAGTAATATACAGTTGAGTGAAAACATATCAGTCACCAATTATAATGTCCTGAAAGCTCTGTACGATCCTCAAATATATAATCGATTTAATGACTCTTAACTGCCTCCGGTCTTAATGTTCTGAAATAAATTGGGAGTATTATGCAATCAGTACATATAGTAATAATGCGAATTTATAGCGCAGGCGTCACGCGCCCCGGGCTATAAAATTTCAATAATTCATATCAATAAAACTGCGATAGTAACTTTTATGCTCCGCTCCGTGAGATATTTAAATTTCGATTCCGCAATTTGACATTTAAGTGCAGGTCGTCTGATTACTCAAAAAAGTACTTTTTCTTCTTGAACTGAAAACTAACAATTTTCTTTTATATATGCAAGTATTAAATATTGAAAAATTCTTATTTTCTTTGCCGTGTATGCCGTAAATCATTTAATGGATTACCAGCTTAGATAATTTTTATATAGATAGTTTAAAAAACTGCTTAAATATATTTAAAGTAAATTGTTAAATAAAATATATTTCAAAAATATGGAATATATACTAAACTATACAAAGGTACCATTACGTACGAGTACTTGACTATACATAAGTACCATCAACTATTTATTTTTCCACCTTCTTTTTTCAATTTATTTATTTTTGATTTTTTAATTTACAAACATTACAAACGTTAGTTTATTGCGTTCATAAATAATGAAATAATCAACATAAATCAACACAATTCTAAGGTACAAGGGAGTAGAAGAAACAATGCATAAAATATAGGTATGTACTTATGATTAAGTACTAAAGTAATAGAAAAAGATGAAAGTCGACAACAATTATTATAAACAATTATTAAAAATAGTCCCGAAGCTCCCTAAACAGAAGACTCCACGAAATTACTTTGATAAATAAATTCGTGGAGCTCATGTCTAAACTAAGCTTCTCTCAAGTGGAATTTATCAATATTCGAGGCGATATGGTTAAACAGTCTGATCACTCTCCCAAGAGCTAGTCTCTGGCAGGTTAGTATCTCTTCTAGTTTCAACTCATTGTATCCCAACATACCCCGTATAAAGTAAGATGAGTACAGCCACGGATAATATCCATACATCCTCATGTAAAGAAACCTCAAAAAATTCTTCTGAACTCTCTCTAACATGAGGTCATATTTATATTCGTGGGGAGCCCAAATAATCTTCCCATAACCGTTCCAATTCTGTAACACATGGCCACTAGAAATTACCATCACTTAGTTTATTCAGTTGTCACTGTCGATTCCTCGTTCTAGGACATATCTCTCACCTGAAGGTCCACTTGGAAACATATAGGGTTATATATGATTACCAAAAACTTCCAGATCAGGAGTCCGAAAACTTGAAGATGTGGTAAATGTAGTATCCGAGGCATATTTTTGGTTGATTTGTTAGTCGATTTTTTAAATGAAATCAGATGATTTGGCTGACCCTCCCGAGGTCTGGACCGTTTTTTTCATAAGAGTCGGCTCAATCCGTTCCCCACCAAAGATAAACTTTATTTGGTTTAAGTGAGTGGGATGAAACAATATATAAGGAAGTAAAAAAAAAAAAGTCTTTCCGATGTAAAAATTTCGGCCATTTAAGTTTAACATCATAAGAAGACAAACCAAATATTCATGTCACTATTCATTTATGCGCTGGTGGGTTAAGAGACACTTTAAAATTTTCACCCAATGAAATAAAAATAACGACGTTCTTTTATACGACGGTTAACTCTCCTCGAGACGCGTCAAAAATAAACTTGTTCCAAAGAACGACGTGTCGGATGAATTTCCATCCAGCACGTGAGATCGATATGAAGATATCAAAGGCTTGACCCTAAGGGCAAATTGCACGGCGTGAAAACGGTCCGTAAATGCAATTTCCAAGGGCCGTCCCTCGGCCCTGGGCCGACCCTTGAGCGAAGGTAAATTGACTGGGATTTTGTGGAAAATAAGTAAAGATGAACTTTTACCGATACCGAAGGCAGTTCACATCAAAGGTTAAGAAAGGGATGAGCCGAGAGCAGGCGAACCTTGTAACTTCAAACAAATTTTTCTTTCAGTCGATTTGCTGCACCAACCCGCATCAATTTCCTAAGAGTGACTCAACATAAACGTCAAACTTGTACAAATTTAAATTTTTGCAGTTTAGTTTATGCACATATTGTTAAAATATATACTTACACAATTTAAATAAGCAGTCCTTAATGTTTTTCGCACACTTCTTTTCCTTCAATACATTAAAAAAACAGTCATGTTACTTTCGTCAAGTTTTTTTTTCTTTTGGTGAATTTTCTTTGAAGATAGGCGTTGAGCAAATGCTGCTATGTAATCACATTCATTCTAATGTAATTATAATTTTCATTGTAATTTTTGTACATTTATCGAACCTTCATTTTGAGTCTTATTGGTATATTTTAGCACATATTATTTTTAAAAAGCTGACTGTAATTCAGCTTATAAATTAAAACAACATATATTGATTTTGAGGCGGCATAAATTTTGTCGGATCAGGTAGTTTTATATAATTATAATTTATAATTTTATAATTATTGATATATTTCACGTAAGGGAGGCCCAATTCAGACATGAACTCCACGAGTTTCTTTGGAGGAATAATTTGTTGGCGTCGTCTGTTTCATTAACATTAGAACCTTCTGTTGCTTGTCTTTATTGCTTGTTTCTTAGTACTTAATCATAAGTACCTACATTTGAAAATATTATTTTTTTATGATTAAGTCCTATTGTACTTCAGAAACGAATTGACTTGTTCAAATTTGTAATGTTTCTGTAAGGGAAAAAAAAAAATTAATTAAAATTTAATAATTTAATAACATATTGTAATTTTTCATATAATATTTGTTGTTAACAAATTAATACACTTAACAAAATAATACCTTATTTCCAAATAATAAACTATTTCTACTAACCTTGTAGAATAATACGTAATTACTGCACATTGATAACCCGTGAATTAAGAATTTCCTAGATCGCTGGCCCGGAGAGCTTTCAACCGTTAACAGTTTGTCGTTAACCATGAGCCGTTAACTGTCAGTGGTTAACCATTGCTCCGTGGTCAGAATGTAACGCAAAGTGAATTTTCTCCAAGAGCCGTATATCAATGTTTCCGGTAGGTTCGCTGGTATTGTAACTGGTCGTTTCCTACGGTCATTTTTTATATGAAGCTCTAACAAAGAGTTATAAATTAATGGTCAATTTTAATTAACATCTTTGAAGTTAGACAATCAAGGTAATAACCTGATCTCCTGAAAAAAATTCACAAAGAAACGCCCAAAATACTTTGGACACTACAGCTGTTTTCTATTCAAACGTCTTTTTTCATGAATTATACTTACAATAAACTCGGCTGCTTACAAAACTCTACAACGGCAATTTGTGCTGAATGATATATAAATAACTTCTTAGGTTTTAACGGCCAGATTTGATATTGTGGCTTTTGGGTTTAGCCGTGTGTGGCGAATTACCCTTTCCAATATTTCAATCAAAAGATATCCCATCAATATCAATAGGGATGACGGTTTGATTCTCAGAACAGAATGAATTCCACCTCTAGCACATATTCAAAACCCTGTACAGACAAGCAAAGACAACCACAGTCCAAGATGACGTTCGTGGAGGTACTCTTCTTGGACATACCCACAATATATACTTCTATAAATAACTCTTTTCACCAGTAATGTTTCTAAGATTCCGTTTGAGTCGTTATTTTTCGATTTTGTACAAAAATTCATGTCGTCTACCGCTATATATTTGTTAACCGAATGATTATATAGATTATTAAAATAATATTAAATATGCTTCAGATTATTGATTTTTTCAAGAAGAAAAAAACTGTAGATGATTTTTTGATAAAAACTGAAAAATATGAAAATAAACATTTTCACTTTGTCACTAAAAACTATGAAAAATGGCACCCTTTGAGATAATTAATCTAGAAAAAAATAAACATTATAATGTTTTCTACATTTTTTCGTACCTTTACCAAATTAAAACACATTACTCGTTCAAGTACTATCCGCGCCCAAAATTACTAAAACTTTATTCATCCTACTAAAACCGGTGTTTCATCGCAGTAAGTTATAACGTTACTTTAACGTTTTCTTAGTAATAACTTTTTCCGACAACGTTTTAAATAAATATAATTAGAGGTCCTCAGGTGCAATAAAATTTGTAAATACTCATCAAACTAAAGAGAGTTTCAAGTACGTAATATATACTAAAGCGTAAATTTTCAAACTATTCAATTACAAATTGAAGATCTAAAACGTCGGTTGTAATAATTGCTCATCGGCAACTTAGTGGATGGTTCCCGAAGAGTGTTGCAATATAATATATTTCATTGCAGCGGCTTAAAAATGAAAGCGCATCTGCGGCCACGGCGATAAAGTGGGTGCCGAGAAAATTCTAGATTTCCCCGGTTAAGAGAATTTCTTTTGCAGTAAGCAACACATTGAGGAACAACTCAATAAGATAATCAAATTATTTATTGACTTTATCGTAAAAATATAATAATTAATTAAACTATGATACTTGATATTTTCAAATTTTTTGAAATAAAAAAGCCAATTATTATAGTAGGAAAATTCTTAATAATCAATTAATTTTAACGTATCGCCCGGCTCTTAATATATTATGTGTATTTTTAATTATTTATTAGAATATTATTTTATTATTTCAATATTCTAATCTACTTTTATAGATCATTGACTATATTACAATATTATAAGCAATTAAATATACATATACTATACATAAAAATCCTTAAACGAGTCAAATCATTCAGAAAAAATATAGGCGGAAGCGGTATGCGAACCGCGGACCTTTGGAACCAACATTTTGCCCAGGTAATTATACCGCTCGGCCACCGGCCAATTTCTTCCACCTGAGATGTCTCGTCTCTGATCTTCTATATAAGTTATCATCGTATGATAGATGTCGCTATAGTATATATTCAAAGTATGTAAATTTTTATTTTTTATTATTCAATCAGAATGCGTTTATTCACAAGCTTAATATTATTATTTCCGACAGTCTATTTATTTTTAGTAAGTACCACTCGGGTCTCGAACCGAAACTATAGATCGAATGGATGAGAATAACTTCTTCCGCTGATATTTTTTCTGAATGATTTGACTCGTGTAAGGATTTTTATGTATAGTATATGTATATTTAATTGCTTATAATATTGTAATATAGTCAATGATCTATAAAAGTAGATTAGAATATTGAAATAATAAAATAATATTCTAATAAATAATTAAAAATATCCATATGATGTCACCTTGAGACAATATCAAGAAGGTAAAATTATTCATCAGTAACACAGGTAAATAACTAATTGCAATGTGCGCGACGTACTTACAAGAATACACTACACATCTCCTCTCCCCTCCACTTCTCTTTGTTACCTTAGTAACATACCACTAAGCTTATATAGGTGTGTATAAGTATTAGTTTATACGTTAGTACACACATATTTACAGATTGTATATGTGTGCGTGTAAAACCATTGAAAAAAGACATTATAAAATCAAGGGATATGTGTTATCTTAATGTATTAAGCCATCATATACTATTACATTTTTATGTTCAATTTAAAGAAATTTAAAGGAAAACAAGGAATTTTTGATCTACTAAGAAAGCGCATGTGAAAAAAATATAATATAGATATTTAATTATTTTTCTTTCCTTACCTTTCTTTTATTTCAAAAAACAAAATAAATTATAAATAAATAAATTAGCAATTCTGTTCACCTGAGTGAGTCTACGCTGTGTTAGTTACTCTAGCGAAATTCCCCGTTTCCCCGTTTGTGGGGGTTTTTACGACTCCTCCCGGGCTTACTCCCGCGTCTTTACTCAGGCGGGGTAAAGTTTTTACGACGGCTAGCAACACCGGCGCTTCCCGGACGCTTAACCTTTTAAGTGGAGCACACTGACTGGGAAAACGTATTAGGGAATATAAAAAATATATAGGGAAACCGCTCCGACGAGTTTTTTATTCGATTTTCTCATTTTTAATGTACCGCATTATTATCTTGGGTAACTGCGAGCTAAAGTAGCGAAACATTGTTGACGTTTTCTTTCTTACACCTAACTTAGCATCAAACTTATATACCTGTAAAATATTCGGTAAATTTTACCAATAAAAAATACAATAAATAAGAATACCAAATTGTTAATTAGTACGATATTTTTACCATATTTATGGTATCTAAGCACCCTCGATAATAAAAACCGTCAATGTTAGTGGTTTTTTTTTTTTTTTTATGTAAGCACATACAGGAGAATACCGACAGATGGTGATAGTAATTTTTGAAGTTTCATCTGTGGAATTCTATGACGCTTACCATGGTGTATATGGATAAACGCTGCATGTGGAGTGTTGATCCGCCAACGTCATAGACTACAGCCCGAGATTCACGCATCATCCTTTATTATTACAGGAATCTACTATGAATGGGTGGTCTTCACGGGACGACTTTCGTCTACCACCAATTTTAATTGATAGGCTATAACTGGCATTTTACGGGTGATGGATCAAATTCGCACCAACCGGAGGTATTTTAGAGCTCATAAATCGATAAAAAATCCTTTTTATTTTAATCTCCGTCGGGGATCGAACCCACGACCTTTGGTTTGCAAAGCAAACGCTTTACCATTGAGCTATGACCACCGGTACGAGTATAATCAACCCGATAGCGCGTAATCCTACACAATTATCACTTAGATGAAATTAAGAACTTTAACTTTGAACTGTTGTCTCATCCACCTTTATCTGTTGGTATTGTTCCATCACTTACTTCAAAGTATAAAGTCGATTCGAAACGAAATTTTCAATTCGGAAAACCTTTTCAAGTAAAGTATTTTTTTAAATCCAAAGGTGACAGATTTTTTTGCAAAAAAAGTCATCAAAATCGGCTCCAACTTGCAAAGACATCATAAAAAATCATAAAAAAAATATTTAATTAAATAAAAAAATAGTTTTTTATGTATGTTATTTTTTATTTGTATTAATAAAAGCAGAGTTAATTTGCTTTTTGCGTAATATAATATTGTTTCATAAATTGATACGCACATACAAATCGACATCAAATTTCTCTTATTAATCTGTGGTGAAAAAGAAACGGCAGACGCTGGGATTCGAATCACAAACTATGCACTCAGTTCTGTTCTATGCACAGCGCAACCGACCATGACTATTCTCCACCTCGATCGAGTGGAGAGTATTGACGACAGATGTCGTTTTGCTGTAAATTGAATGTATATATTTTTATATTAGTAAGATTAAATCAATCATTTTTTTTTAATACTGACAATCTATTTATTTAGTGTACCCACCGGGTCTTCATCTAAACTATAAACTGAATGGAAATAACAAGATTTGTATATTTGAAATATTTTCTAAAGGGAACGCTAAAAATATAATAAAAATTATTTATATATATTTTTTTAAACATGGATACCTTGTTTATTTGTAACTGGATTTTTTTGTAAATGGAATGGTTTATAAGTCCAGACCATTTGGCATACCAGTTTGGTGGAGCTCATCGTTGAGTTTAATTTAAAGTCTAAGCTTAATTTCTGTCTTTTCGCCAATAGTCACTGATGACTGATATTTACAAAAATGAAACCCACAGATTCATATAGTTTGCGCATTTCTTTAGTTATTAACTTCTTAACATTCACGAAACATACTATAGATGAAGAATCATCAGCAGCGTATAATTAATATTTTTACTCTACAATTAATCAGAGGTTACTGTGTAGCTTTCGGCTTCCCCTTCGGTTGCAGGTCACTTGCGGTACGAACGTGAGCGCTCCCTAAATATTCAATCGGAAAACATTGGTCGAGTTAAGCGGACTAGTCCACAAAGCGAACAATGGTCCAGCAACAACACCGGGAATTCCTATGCGCTGACGCCGTACTAATGGAGAATTCCAATTTATTGTGAAGAATTCCGCGGCATCTGACCACAGGCGTATCTGTACCATTCTAAAAACATCATGTGAACTCAAGATGACATGTGAAAACATGAATCTCAAAAAAAAATGTTAAAAATGGTTTTACAGGAGGTTTTAGGTTCGTTCCTCTATGGAGATTAAAAAAAAGGATTGTTAATCGATTTCTGAACTCTAAAATACCCCCGGTTCGTGTGAATTTGATCCCCCACCCGTAAAATGCCAGTCATAGCTTATCAATTAAAATTGGTGGTAGTCGAAAGTCGTCCCGTGAAGACCACACATTCATAGTAAATTCCTGTAATAATAGGGATGATGTGTGAATCTCGGGCTGTAGTCTATGACGTTAGCAGATCAATACTCCACATGCAGCGCTTATGCACCATGGTTAGCGTCATATAATTCCACATATGAGACATCAGAATTACTATCACCCTCTGTCGGTATTCTCATGTATGTGTTTACTTACAAACAAGATAGATAAATATGGCATACCTTGTTTGCATGGATTATACTGAGCACTGTTTCACTTGCTGGAAGACCGCAGTTTCACCATCAATGAAGGCTCTATCAGTTCCAATGTGCATAAATGTACTTGAGTATAAATAACATAGTAAACAGGAGTTTATCCGTTTTATTTTAGACAAAAAAATCATTTTGTGTTCAAATATTCTTAAATCACTTAAGACCACCTTTAGATTTAGGAATACAGCAAGATTATTCATGTCTTAAAAATATGGAATTACAAACACATTTGTAATATTTATAAATTTATTCATAGAGCAAATATTGCAATACCGTACAAATAACAATAAAATAATTTACATAAAGACATTAATACAAAAAAATACACATAAATAAGAGGAGAAGACATTAAGATACTAAATCAATCGAACTTAACTATGAAATAGGCTTTTAGTAGACTTAATAGTCGAATGTTGTGTATTCAGGTCATTTTTTCTGCTTGCAGCATCTAGCCGCACTGGTTGACCACCATAGAACACACTGATGTTATGATTGTGTTCTTTTCTCCGGCATTCGATTAAATAAAATTAAATTAAATATTCCGCACAACTGTAAAGTGCAGTAATGTATTGGCATAACTGCAAAATGCTGAGTTGATTTGGAGCAATGCGAAATCCCGGAAAACCAAAGTATTTCAAACAGAAATAGTCTTACGCTTCAATTGAGGGTTGAAATTAAGAATGAAAATTCCTTCATACATACTCGTATTTATACATAAAAAATGAGAGTTCATATTCTTGTAAAATGTTTTTTTTAAATCTGATAATTTGTTCCAAGTCAGTATTTGTTTTAATTGATAAATATACTCTCCTGAAAGGTGGCGTCACTGGTCCTAGGCAGGCCTATTGGGCAGTTTTCGTGTTTCCAGGTTCGGACAAAGGCGCGGGCCGGTAGGGGTGGGAGCGACGCCCATTACGTAATAAAACACATTAAAACAGGAAAATAATCCCGCAAAGGGGCGCCGCGTTTAATTTTCGCTCTTTTTTTCAACCCTTCAATGCGCAATAAATTATTCGAAAATGTAAAATAATAAAGAGTTTCCCAGCAAACACACGCGGCCTGGGACTTTACATCGTATAACAATAACATGATTCAATTTTAAATTTTAGTAATTTTTTTGGCAATATTTTTTAAGGAAAGTCTTTTTTTTTGATAATGATAAATTATCTACAATTCTAAAATAAGCCCATTATTATTTTATTCTATTGATATATTAAATACTGCATAATTTAGTATGAGGTCTTGCTATTAACCAAATTAAATATTTTACCAGGTTACTTTCTTTAGTTTTTTTTTTTTGGCAAGAACTATTTTTCTATAACTCATGAAAATTTCAAAAATCACACACTCACAATCTTGTATTTAAAGCAAGTGCTTAAACGATACAAAATATTGAAGAAATAAATATAAAGTTAATTAGTTAACCTCTTCAAAAAAACTACGTTTCCATGACATCGCTGAAATATTTTACATGGATCGAAATAATTATACATTTATATAATTTTTTATTTTTTTTCCTTCAAAAGCTTACATTTTAATTCGTTATTGAAGTACTAACATAAGTGTGACGTTGTAAATGTATTGACACATTTAGTGTCAATAACCTCACACTCAAATGTGAGGTCATTCAAGTCACTCATTAACAAGTGTCGGGATACTCAACGCAAATAGTTGGACTTGTTACAACAAAAACCATGTCATAAATATATCATGGTCGACACACAAATAACACAGCATTATTGTTACCAAATCAAACGTCCAACATTTCGTATCTGTCAACACCAGCACTAAATCTGAAGCAATATTACACTAAATATGTCAATATCTTTTTTTTCAAGTTGGTTTCAACCACTGTTCACTGCGATTCTATCGTCTTACCTATCGTATCCAGGGTTGAACGATGGTCGTTTCAGGCCACACTTCAGGCTCCATGACTGAATTACTTATGACAGAAGAAATTTAATCAGCAATACCTATTGTCACGTCATATCTCCTAAGCTTCTTAGAGAATCTCTGTGAGCATTGGATATCTTCGGAAAAGCTTTGTGATGGAAAGTTGAGTTTGGAGAAAGCAAGCAATCATGCGATTCACAGATAACTTGATGTTCTGATTCTGAAGCGGATATGGCACAAAAATAAGTTGACGCAGTAAAAAGTGTGGGCCACATGACCCACGCTGGTGTCACGCGTGGGCGGGGGGCGCAGGACCCGCGCATAAATATCGGGCGCCCGGGACAGACGGGCAGAGGACAAAGAGCGCCGCCTGCCCCGGCCCTGTCCGCCACAGCGCACACCGGGGAGTTTAAAATTCACTTTGCGGGAATCTGCAAGAGATACAATAAGGAGGATACGTCAAATTATTTTGCTCGGAGATTATTTTCACACGCTTTTTTAATTAATGATCATGTATTGTGACGGAACAATGTCTGAAGCTGAAATAAATAAGTTTCAGAATACGTTAAGAGGACAATTTTTACAAAATTATGTGAAACTGCGATACTTGTTCTCACTATTACGATAATTTGTAAAGAATAACACAAAAATGGTCACACTCAAGTGGGAATGGACAGGACATATCTATCGAAAAGACTAGGGTCGATAGAAAAGAAAAGTGTTGGACATGGCGTCCAAAAACTGGCAAACCGAGCATTTGCCGACTTACTGATATGATCACAATATTAGCGGCAGTCACTTGAATATAGAGTGCGGAGGATCGAAAAAGATGAAGACACATGCGAGATGCCTATGCTTAACAGTGGACTGACATAGGCTGATGATGATGATGATGAGAAACTGGGACTTGACGAAAAGATGACACTGTTAGAGCACGCGATTATTAACATTATATTAAAATTTTAAATAAGCACATCGTTAAGTTAGTTGGGTGCTATGTTGCTTAACGTAAGATGTGTTTATATGGAGGCTGAGTGATAAATTAATGACTAAAAAATAATTATTTAAAATTAATATCGTCTATGACTGAAAAATCAAGAAAAGTATAGATATCAATAAAAATACAGGCTATCAACGTCTTTGTTAACCTCTCCTCCCCGATGATGTCTATCGATTACACATTGCTTGTAATAACTTAAATATCTCTGTAAATATAATACACACAGGGTTCAGATTTTAGGTATTCCTCCTTAATACATTTACGTATTGAAAAAAAAATATTTATAATAATAGGCACTCATCGAGAACAGGAAATATTTTTCTAAAATCCGGAATAAATTCACCACTACAATCAAGACGCGTCAACTGTTATGAATCATTGCACCTGCCGGAAGTGTGTGCGAAAATAAAATTAAAAATACACAGATACGTCGGCATCTATACTCCTCACTCGCTGACGTACAAATATGAGTGAGCGAGACGGGAAACCTCAGCTGGTCGCCTAGTCGAAATGATATCGGCTCATCCATATGTCGACAGGCCAAGTAATGTTAGTAGCTCTCGGATATTCACGCGACAAGGTGCGTCTGGCCGTTTGAGATCTTCGTCTGATGTTTTTCATGTTTTTAGCTATTAAATGTCAATTATTACTGCTTATTGACATCAACTATTGTAAAATTAAGCGATATCTTTGAATATTTTCATTTTTCGAATTTCTACTCATTTTATTCACTTTAAATCAGAATGTGTAATGAGTTTCAACCATCGGAACGAGCGGAAGTTTTCAGCATCGTAAGGCGATAGCTAAATGCGCAAAAAAGAAAAACAATAAAAATACACAAGTCACGATTTCTTATTAAAAATAGAGATAACTTCATCATAATATTTTGCGGGTATAAAAAAGCTCTGGATTCAGAATCACTTTGCTAAATTTGACATTTGTGATACTTGAACCTCTGTAAACATTTTTTTAACATTTCTTTTACGGTGCTAAAACAAAATCGCGCGTTTCGGTCTTGGGTAGTCAGTACACAATCAAAAATCAGCGATTTCAAATCGGGATAATTAGAAAATTCATAGCCAATCCCCTTTAATTAATTATAATATAAGTCAAAAAATAGAATAATTGTGATTTATTGGCTGAAAACATTAAAAAACCATCTGGCATCGCTTACGAAACGGGCAAAGGTCCACTATGGTTTCAAGATCGAGAGCAATTGCCGCTAGTCGTGAAAGTGGCCGGAGTGACACACTCCCATTCTATTCCCTCTTCCTTCACAGTGAAGTATGAAAGAGTGAGATGCGATTATAGTGTTGCGCTTCCCGCACATCGTCGAGACCCAAGGTCGAGGCACTCACTGTGCAATTTTGTTTCCAATGTTCACAAATTACCTCCAATGTACCCGATAAATTCAGATTTATAGTAATATTTTTTTTTAAATCTATACGTTAATATATTATGGAGGAATACCTAAAATCTTAACGTAGTATTTATTATGCCTATAGAGATATTGGTGGTTATTAGAAGCAATGTGTAGTAGATACACATAACAGGGAAGGAAAGGTTAATTCAAAGTATGTTCTATTGACCATCCTCCATGATACGCATTTCTCTGTGGCGAGATCTTTCCCGCGCGGCGCTAATTTTTATAATACTCACAGAACGGGTTATCTCTTTTTTGGTCATTTCGCTGTTTGTTTTGGGAGCTTTCAGCGGTCCGCGGACGTGTTTTGTAAATGATGACACTTTTGTGCGGCCACATAAATAAATGTAATTCGTCCATCCATTATGCCGCGCTGCTGAGGTGTGGACTTTATGAGAGCCAGCAAAATAATGTTATTATAAATTATTATATCAGCATTTGGAATATCACGCACCCTTAACGATGCGATGCAAATAAAGATAAAATCGCGCTCATTTTCATAAAAAACGACGACATAACATTTTTCTCCGCTTCATCACATTTGAGAAAAACTGTTTTGGATTTCCGTCTTTTTTTCGAAAGACGTAAGTCCTGATAAGGCTTTTAATGGCCACGGAATATCTAAGGAGTTCTTCGAGCAGTTAGATTTTAAATCGGACGACCTCGATCATGGCAAACAGCAGACTGAAAATATTATCTGATGTAGTGCATCATCTTTGAGAATAAGAGACTCATTCCTTGTTGTTATTTAAGAGTATGCCATATATTGAAAAAAAAAGACCTGAACTACTACTTGTCCTGACAATCCTTTTCTGGAACTTAACTACTAGCAAATCAATATATTGTAACATCATTAGAATCATGCGTGGTTGACGAGGCTGAAATAAAATAGACTTATGTTTTTTGTTTTTTGCCTGGCATAGCATAACAATTTTTTCAACATTTACTTAGTTAAAAAAAAATAAAAAATATATCAAATGATACTGCTTTATTTAATAAAAAAAATGTGTTTCATATCTTGTTTTAACACTGATTAAACACGTCATTGATGGCGAAACTGCAGCCTTCCAGCAAGTGAAACAGTGTTTGGTGTGTAGTCCATGTTAAAAGAAGGTATGAAATATTTATCTATTAAAGATTGAAATGGATATCAAAGTGAATGCTAAAAATATAAATAACAAATAATACTGCGTTTAGCAGATTAAGCAGAGGATAAGCGTTGGCATAATATGTATTCTCAAACATTTCAAGGACGTCTTACTTTTATTTTATTATGTTTATATCTTCATACGTGAATTACCAAGACATGGAATCATTCTACATCAGATTTGTAATTTGCGATATCGTTTTATAGTAGACGGATTATATTATAATAATTATAATATTTCTCCAAAAAGAAATTCTTCAGCAAAGGCCTTCGTCGGAGGAATGACTCCAAGCGGAAACCAAGAGCGTCCATCATTCTAAACAAAGTGGGTCAAAATCTAGCGGTCATAAGACAACAGGCTGACCTCTGAGGGAGGGAAGAGACTAATTTATGCCTCCTGTAAAACAAAGCCCCGAACACCACAACTGAGGCGCTAGAAAAACATTCAGGCTCGAGAAAGCTTTACGAGATACTTGCCTTCACTAGTGAAGCTAACTCAAGCTTAAATCTACGATTGTGTGATTAAAGCTTCTGTTTTATCATTATTAAAAAGATTTAATGGACTAATAATATACTCACAATTATGCGTATTAATACATCATTGTAAATCATTTTCATTTCTGCCAATGTCGATCAAGTAAATCACTACCTTTTTTCAAATATTATGTCTATAATTTATGCACGTGGTGTCGTCTCTATTTGACAACTGACTAGGTTACTTAAGTATTTGCTTCTAAACTAAAATAAGAATTGATTTTAAAAAATATGTAATAAAATAATTAATAATAAAAACAACAATTTTTAGGTTTTTAACTTTCAATTCTTGATGAAACTGTATAATTATAATTTTATTAAAATTTTCAATATTTTGCTTAAAAAAATATACAATTTTCACGGCCAGTTTTGATGTTGTGGCTTTTGTGTTTTACCGAGTGTAGCGAATTTCTTTGTACTGATATTTTGATATTTTGACCATTGGTCTAAAAAAATACGCTAGACACGGCTAAACACAAAAGCCATAATACCTGATATTACAATTATAATCACTGAAATATTAAACCAAAAATCTATGATCTTTCACCTCAATAGCAATAACAGTGTATTGTTATTTGTAAGATTCGCAAACGTACGAAATAATGATCTACTACATTTATGAATAAGTCTTTATTTTGCTTTATAGCTAACCAGGATATTTCTTGCAATGAAGACATAAAAATGTGTTCACTTTATTACTTGGATATATTAATTAGATACATAGATGGAGTGGCAAAGAATCCTAATCTTGTACAATCGTATAAATATTATCAAAAAAAATATTAGCAGTCTCAAGGAAAGACTGTGTATTCTTTCACACCACAATATCTTACGTGTAGTTTACACCTTGATTTTGAGCTTTATAAATTTAGTATAACTAAACTCTTATTATTAACTATCATCTTATATAATATTTAAATCAAAAGACATGCCTGGTGACTATTCTACTTTCGAGTACGTTCTCTTTGATATGTCACAGACCTAAGTTGCTGCACAGAATGTTCACGCGGTTTCGCTATTTCTGGATGCTGCCTCCCTCTGGTCTCTGCCAGGGTTGGGGCTCTGCGGCTGACGAGCGGTCACTGACTCCCTGGAGGGTTAGTTAACGCACTTTCAGGAGTGGGACGATTTAACATAATTAAACATCAATGATTTCGGAATTTATTCCAAATCTAATAGTTCAACCATACGTTTGTGTGTTCTTTCTTCTTCACTTTAAACTACGGAAGATAAGCCATATTAAATATGGTAGAATAAGACTAGTATCATTAAGTATGAGTAATTATGTCTATGCAAAATAGAAAAAAAGAAGAAAACATTTTCAGCTTTGCTTAGTTGAGCAGACCATGTATAACATATGTGAAAGAAGCTGCCATTATTCATGTCTTGTTCTAAGGCATATTTGCACTAAGACTGGACTTAACCCGACCTCACACCGGAAGACAGTTAAGTTTCCTTGATGATGTACTTATTCATATTATGATCAGTTAGCAACTGATAAATGGTAGTTCCTTTAAACAATTCTAGCCACTGTAAAGAAGTGCTAAAGAGAAAAAACCCATGAAAGAGATTAGAATCGCATTCACGGGTTAAAAGGAGTTAGAAGATAGATACTGTCACCTAAAATAAATTTGCACTTAGACTACCTGGGAACGTATATATGGTGAGCAACTTTATATTTTCATCCTATATTTGTTGTTCTTCTGTAGCATATTTTCACCGTATAGTTCTGTCAGTCGCAATTGTCTATGCCTTATCCCAACGTTTTTACAATCAGACTACACGGAACATCAAGTATTTCCAGCGATTTCAGGGGCAGGAGTCCAGGAAATTGATTTAAAAGAGACAACAGCTCTCAATCTGATGCATATGTAGATGTTTGTCAAACAACAATTTTAATAAAAATAGGTATTTACTATAAAGCCTGCACCTTTTTTGTCGTAAAACATGGCTCAACCTAATATACAGCTTATTATAAATTATGTTCTTTTTTTTTATGTAAACGCATGCAGGAGAGCACAACCGGTCAAGACCAATACACTCTATGATGCTCAGCCAGGGAGGCTGGACGCTGCATGCGGGAAACGTGTGTTGTGTTCGTGTTTGTGTGTGGGTTGGGGAGATTGCAAGTGTATATTTATCTGTTTCTTGAAGAGATCCAGATTGTAGGAAAGAGGAAACACAGACGCTGGAAGAGCATTCCATAGCTTACCGGTGGCATTAAGGAAGGAACTTTGGAAGCTGCCAGTTCTTGGTCGACATATATTAACCGTGTACGGATGTTCGGCAAGTGTAAGACGAGTTTGTCGGCTGTGAGTGGGTGCAGGAGGAATTAGTTCTTTAAGTTCCGAAGAGCAGCGACCGTGGTAATAACGGTAGAAAAGACTAATAGAACCAACCTTACGTCTGTGTTCCATTGATTGTAGATTAGACGTAACGGTGTCATTGTTTATCAAACGAATTGCTCTTCTTTGAACTGAGTCAATTAAGTTTAGAAGGTATTTTGGGGCTCCAATCCAAAGGTGACTGCCGTATTCAAGGATAGGTCGGATTTGTCCTTTATATAGAAGAAGAAGTTGTTTATCGTTGAAATACCGACGTGATCTATATAATACACCTAGTTTTTTGGACTGCGCATCATTAATGCGAAATAAATATGCGCTTATGTTATTCTTTCGTAATTTTGTATTCATTTTCAGCGCGATCTAGTTTGTCAGGGATGGAAGGCCTCAGACTCCTGGCGTTACTGCAGGCCCCGCGTGGGTCGCAGGTCGCCGCGCTTGTTCCGCGTGTAATTGTACGCAGGCTGTTGGGAACTAATGGAGGACTACAGGGCAAAAAACTGCGACGTTTGTGTGTCGTTATGATATCTAGAGACAAACATAAATAATTACGCGGGTCTGATACGCCCACTCTAATGTGCAGTGTCGTTGAAAAGTTTTTGGACTGAAACTAATTAAAAACACATAATGGACGACTTTTAAAAAGCAGAGCCATGAATATTCTCATTTTATTCTGAATTTTATGTGTTATTTCATTTAAATAGCTGAATATTAGATAATTTTAACTACAGATGCTTTGGTATAACTTATTGCATAATTTGATAACCAGTTGACCACTTTTTCATATTCAAATGGTTAAATACTAAATATTAAAACTACGTTCACGATCAAAGTATATCTGCTATGAACAATTTCAAAGAATATATCAGTTAAACTGAAAGGTTTATTTGGATTTACTTATTATTTTTTACTCTAATTAGTTAATTTGAATTTTGGAAAATTGTGCAGTTTCACCAAGTATTGTCAGTTAATAACCTTTATAAAATTAAGAAAAACAATTTGCGTTGTGGTTGATGATAATTTGAAAGATCAGATTTTTTGGAAAGAATGTTGGCCGGAATAAGCTAACACCCAGCTAACCTCATCAGGTCAAGCTGGTTAGGGCACTCTATTGTCCTGGAGGTAGTAAATGCCCTCCTAAGGCGGATGAACCCTTATGGTCAACGGCATTAGGATGTGGAAATAAAGGGGAAAATACCACATTAAAGGTCTTAAAGACATCCCACGTATCAGAAAAAAATGATTGCATCTCAAGTAAAATTTTCCGGAAATAAAATAGTCCCCCAATCGGATCTCCAGGTGGGGACTGCTCGAGACAAAACAACCAAGACAAATAAGAAAAACCTTCAGCAAACAAGATATGCCACCTGGAATGTTTGAGCATTACTGCAGAACGGCGCCCTAGACGGGAGTATTTGCAGCAAGTATTCGAGGACATGAACTCTATCGCTTATGCTGAGCTGAAAAGGGTTGCGGAGGACCGAGAGGAATGGAGATCGAGATGCAAGATTCTGTTGCTGCAAACCAATCCACCGGATTGATACTACGAAGAAGAACCTTAATGTTACTCCAAATAGCTTTAGATTATTTGTTTATATAATTTAATGTGAAAATGTATTACACTCGTATATGAATCACTAGAATACTTCATCTTAGAAGGCATTATAAAAACGTACATAAATTTAATAAGAAATAATCAGAAAAAACTCATATTTCAAAAGATTACTAGCAGACCCTGAAAAACACTATTCCGTCTTTTTTTTTACTTTTAAAATTCAGTTAAAACATGCACTGCAACTTCTTAATTTGATAATTACTCGTTTTTTGGTGTCAATTACATCATTTTTTTATTGAAACTATTATATATTCTTAAAATAAAAAAGCACATCGTGAATGAATATAAGTCAAACTGGACATTAAATATATTTTTTCAATATAATACCTCAGCAGCTCTACATGGCATGGATGGTAAGCCATATTTGAATCCTATTTTTTCAGGATTAACGGATTTTCAGTTTCTTTGCGACGTTCACTCGTAGCACTGAAAATCCTGAATATCTGCAGCAGGCAGTGAGACTCTACATTGCGGTGCTGGGTTAACCTTTCCCGGAGCATGGTATTGTTGGTAGCTGAGCGGTCAAAGCCGCGTCCTGCTGGTGACGAATGTGACCACAACCCCGCGTCGCGCCACGTGGGGCCCGCGTGGGACGCGTGGGATACGTGGGATGCGTCACGCAGAGGCATCCGTGAATTATTTATCTAATCACCCAACACTAAGGACGTGATGGGTGGCAAAACGTAGTCGTTGACGAAAATATGCATTTTGCTTTTTAAAATGAAATATTACTGAATTGACAACAAGGCAAACCAAGATCATTTTATTAAAGTGCTATATTATTTGCTTTGGAGATTTGGCGCATTTCAAAGAGAGTTTCCTTTCTCCTCTCTTGACTCCCTCACCGCAGGAGTTTGTTCACTAAATCACACATTTGTCTTCCCCCGAGCAATAATGCGCAATAAACCTGAAATGCGTAGTATGCGTTGAGTGCTTCAAAGTAGTTAGATGAACAAATGTGCTCATAGCTTAAAAATATATTAATGTTGAACTTTAACCCCTTAACTTATAAAAATATGAAATATTTGATACACACATAGAAATTTACAGCGAAAATCATATTATATGACATTTCTATGATCAATATCGGAAAAAAATAAACGGTAGATGCTGGGATTCAAAGCACAAACTGTTGCAAACATGTTTAAGTCATTATTCAGCGATGATCCATGACCAATTACTTCATCAATTCAATCATCATTCAATGAGACGCTAAATTAAAACGCATTTTATTATTGGTACTTATTATTTATAGATATGCTAGCTGACCCGGTGAACTTTGTTTCACCCGAAAGGCAATAAATGAGCAGATTTTGGATTTTATTAAGTTTAATTTTTCGGCACATATGATATCATATATTTGGTCTGGTTGAATTCTATTGCAGTAATCGATGAAACTTCAGCAAGTAGTTGTCAGCATTTCGACGAATCGTCAAACGATATGCGTTATAATTCATCGAGCTTAAATTCTTCGTAGTTTCTTCACCTGAAATTAAGACAATAGATTTGTAATTTTGTATGTAAAGCTAACATACATATTTGTAGCATAATTATAAAGGGGTGAAGATAAATGATTTTAAATCGTTTGCCGGTTATTTGTCCAATTTTCTCTAAAAAAACATCTTAATCTTTAAGTCTGTTATTTTCCTGGTAATAAGCAGTGTAATTGGTCTTTTATTGGAAGCATAAAGCAAAACCAAGCACTTTAAAATGTATGTCATGACGGAATCAAAACTATAATATTGATTATATATATATTGATTACTCACCATTCAATGGATTTTTCATTTTCATATTGAAATAATATCCATCTTCTCGTGCCAAGACATCAGTGGGTATTGCAACGTGTCATATGAACGACGTGTTTCAGATATCTGTTGTAGTTGCCCAGTATCACGACGTGTGTACCAGATGGTCGTTTATCCGCTCTGATCATGACTTTGTAGAAATCGATCAAGTTCTTCCTCCATATCGACGAAACCGCAGCAAATAGTTGTCAGCATTTCGACGAATCGTCAAACGATATGCGTTATAATTCATCGAGCTTAGATTCTTGGTAGTTTCTTCACCTGAAATTAAGACAATAGATTTGTAATTTTGTATGTAAAGCTAACATACATATTTGTAGCATAATTATAAAGGGGTGAAGATAAATGATTTTAAATCGTTTGCCGCTAATTTGTCCAATTTTCTCTAAAAAAACATCTTAATCTTTAAGTCTGTTATTTTCCTGGTAATAAACAGTGTAATTGGTCATTTATTGGAAACCTAAAGCAAAACCAAGCACTGAAAAATGTATGTCATGGCGGAATCAAAACTATGATATTGATTATATATATATTGATTATTTGTCCAATTTTCTCTAAACAAACAGCCCCTAATCTTTAAGTCTGTTATTTTCCTGGTAATAAGCAGAGTAATTGGTCATTTATTGGAAACCCAAAGCAAAACCAAGCACTGAAAAATGTATGTCATGACGGAATCAAAACTATGATATTGATTATATATATATTGATTACTCATCATTCAATGGATTTTTCATTTTGATATTGAAATAATATCCATCTTCTCCTTGCCAAAACATCAGTGGGTATTGCAACGTGTCGTATGAACGATGTGTTTCAGATATCTGTTGCAGTTGCCCCGTATCGCGACGTGTAAGCACAATATCGCGTGCTTCCAAGTTTTCACCAACAATCAGGATGGCAACTTCATCTATTGTAGGGGCATTAAATGTGCGTTCATGTGTTCCAGATGGTCGTTTATCCGCTCTGATCACGACTTTGTAGTCGTCATTTGGCATACGCTCCAAAGCACTCTTGAAAAGCCGGACCAACGCATGATGTTCATGAAGTAATTGCTGCAGATCGTGAACAATTGGTCTTTTCATTGCTGCATTGATCTCTTGACGTCGATCAAGTTTTTCCTCCATGTTGCCCGTAAAGTATATTTGCAAAAATTTATGCTGTGCCTCTTCGAGAGGTTGCAATGCTCCGACTCTATGGTGAATCTGTCCTTGTATCTACAAAATCAAAAGCAAATACAGTGTTACTTATTTATAAATGCTTTTTTTAGAATTAGCATACATAATACAAAGTATAATTATAGTGTGTTATTATGTTACTGTATTGTGTGTACAAAAGTACAAAAATAAATACCTTGAATGTCGGAGTGAATCCTCGTTCTTCGATAATGTCTGCTCCAAATGAGGTCATTTGGAAACAACCATTGTATTTTTGAGTGTTTGCTAGAAAATGTCGCGATTCGGGTGTTTCGCCACGAAGCAATGAATGTAACGGTTCAGGTGGCTGACTTAATATTGACAATTTCACTTTCCCACTGAGAGAGCATAATCCTGGTGTTTCTCCGGAAAACTTCAATGCGTCACAATACTCGCAAGCAACGTCCATCGGCCCAATGCGAACGCTAGTATGCAAGCAGTAATCAATGCTGCAATCGTATCGAAACGCTGCTCGAATTAAATCAGTGCTTGATAAATTTCTTCGTGAACGTCGCAAATTATCAATTTGTTCATGGCTAAGGTTTGCTCGACGATTTTGCATTGTTAAGCGAGCGTTTTCACGAAAAGCGTCGATTTGAGATTGTGATCGTAAAGCGTTAAGTCGAGAAATGCGAAGTCGGTATTGTTCAAGAGCTATTTAGTCGTTGTTCGTCAGTCCTTTCGTTTGCAAGGTTTCGAAGTCTAGTTTCAATCCGGCTTTGTCGTGAAAGATTAGAACGCCTTGCCTAATAAAATCGACAGTATAATGCGCCATTAACAAAACGTCAACCGATAGACAAAATATCTATCAAACCATAGACAAAAAAAACATAGATGGCATTACATATTTATTTATTTATTTATATACAGAATCGAAATTCCAATTTTTTTTACAAATATGTAGAAACATATATTTAGAATAGTATACATAAATATACAATAAATAGACAAAATAATAAAAAATAAAAATAACACAATAGAATAAGAAGATGCCTTTCCATTTGCTTTTTGTTATAACATTTTTAACAAATAAAAGATTAAACTGATATTTTCACTAATATTTATTTTGTTTTTGTCTTTTTTTTCCTGCCTTTTGTTTTTTTTTGTTTCAAAATATTCCGTACCTTACGTAGTTACCTACTTACAATACCTACTTTTGCGTCATTTTTAGTTATGTTGCTGGCTATGGCAACACTTTCTCAACTGACAGCTGTCAAGTTACAATAGTCGTGTATGAAAACATGTTTACGTAAATGTTCAATATTTTTTCTTAATCAAATCAATTTTGAGTATCTCATGGACGTTTTTGGGTTCTAAGCTACCTTTCCACCAATTTTCAGCCAAGTCGGTTAGGCCGTTCTTGAGTTATAAAAACTAAAATAACCCGACTTTCTTTTATATATATAGATATATATATTTTAATTGTGTCGGAAACAACAGGGTCAGAGCCTGTCTTCCATCATCAGGTTTTCCCGGGTGCAGCTACTCTGATACAGCGCACACTCCAGAAGGTGTGACAGGGTCTGATCCGCGCTGCAGTCACATTCAGTCGGTCCACTGTCAAAGTGCCAGGCTTTCATTTGTGTCCTCGTCTTGCATACTCCGGTCCGAAGTCTGTTAAGGGACCTCCATATACTCCACCCCTGGTCATGTCCAGGGGCTAGGTCCTCTTTCGGGGCAATCCAAGTATTCCCCTCAGTTGCGCTACTCCACATGTTCAGCCGCAGGGTGGCCTCAGGTATCACCAGTTCCGTTGTGACTGTAGGAAACATATTCTTGATTTGAGCCGTGTGGTTATCTTTTGATACCCAAACATAGGGTGGAGTGTGTCGTGGGTTGGTTTGTAGAGCTCCTTCTTTGTGGTGACTTCTCGCCATATGTTTGGTGGTGCGATGCCCGAGAGTTGATTTAGCTTTTATATTGGAGTAGGTTTTAGGCATCCCGTAATCACCCATTTCATTCAGAGCAATTAATCAGTCCATAAATTAAAACGAATTTTATTGTTGGTACTTATTATTTATAGATGGCGCTTGTTGTAAACTCTGTGTTACTATATATTTTTGTGAGTCATAATTTTTTTATTTACTTACATTTTTTTTTTAATCAGCAATATGCCATTGATAGTTTTTTATTCTTAGAATTAACTTTCGAGTATGAACAAATGAAACATAGTAATATATTGTTAATAACTAAACCTATGCAATAATTAATTTTAAAAAAAATCTATTGTAACATAATCGTTTTAACTTAATGATACAAAAAATTTACTGTTCTGCTATCTCGGGGAAATTTTAAATCGTAAAGATGAAACTCTTAACAAATAGATGCAGCGTCCAGCCTCCCTGGCTGAGCGTCATAGAGTGCACTGGTCTTGACCGGTTGTGCAATCCTGCATGCGTTTACATAAAAAAAAAAAAAAATAGATGGTGTCGACTATATTTCGTATGCGTTCCACGCCTTATAGATCCGAACAGACTCCAGTACAATAGAAAGTCATGATCTCAACGATGAGCAACGTGACAAAAAATCTGAATTAAAACGAAAGGGAACGCTCGACGTTCGTTAGCTGACTATTTACGAACCGTAACAGGGTTCACGAAGCTCTAGTCAGCGAGGCGTCGCCGTAACCACAGCACGTGGATAATGTACAAATGGACACACAGATAAGTAGTCTAGACATACACACTTAGGTAATGAAATCAAGTCACCACTAGGATAAATCAAATGTCGTTATATAATTGTTTTTATATAATAATTACATGTTTTTCATTTTCGAGGTTTTTAATTTGTTACAACGAAGTTTTGATTAAATAACTTTGTAGTCTTTCATACATAACGCTCGAGAAGGTATACTTCCTAAAACATACTCATCGCACATGACTCTCAAAGAGGTACATATAGCTGATAGCTATATTACCTTAAACAAACAACTTATACAAAAAAAATTCACCCTAAAAATGACCCTTATAATGGCGTTCGAAATATCGGTTAGAAGAAATTCGACACACGCGGCACAATTTAAATGCCACGATTCCGATGTTTTGATTATTTACGTATATATTTTTACTGTACAAACCGTAATTATGACAATGCCATTGATAATATTTAGCAAGATATTTTTTCTTAATATTGAAATATTATTGTACTAAAAGTTAATTTATATTGAAATAAACAATAAATATCTTAATCAAATTATCACGTAATAATTTAATATTTAAACTTTTTCTTGTATAATAAAAATATCAGGAAAACATATTATCATATTTAAAAAAAACGATCAACTTAATATATACTTAAAACGATAAACATGTATTTTTTTAACCTTTAAATCTTCTAAGAAAGTTCCTTCGCTTGTGAAATATCATAAAAAGGGTAGCCCTGAGTCAATAAACTTTTGAATACTTCGGTCGCTATTAATCCTCAGACCTTCAATAAAAGGATACCCTCATTTTTGCGCTAAGAATAATGTGATGGCCGCCAAAAAACTCAATTTCCTTCAAGTTCAATGTAGGTCACGTAACCACTCCATGCTTATTATTCCCCGAGTACATATATAAATCTGAAACTGAAAATATTTCATTCACTGCGCGTCCATTCGAAAATTATTTCGCTCATCCTGAAAAAGCTGAAAATTTATTCGATTTTTACGTCTATGAGGAATGGATTAAAAATATTATTTAAATCTGACATCCGTTAAAGCCAATATTAATTTTGTGTTCTCGCTTCTATCTATCGTCGCCTACAGACTCACTCTCGTTGAATATAAAACACAGAGCTCTCTAATGGCGAAATGATGTTTCAAATCAAGCGCCCAAATATTTATCCCCAGCTCGTTTGAATATTTCAGCGCAACGATAGAACCGTTTCCGGTGCAGATTCGATTCAAATAGTCTTTTCCAACTTTTCAGCAACGCTTTTTGAAATAAAATTATAATTCGCATGAAAAAAAATATTCTTATTATTTTATCATATTCGCTTTTTTGTACATAGACTCTACGAATTGCTATCAACTACCATAAACCTCTTATCATCGAAATTCAAATTAAGCTAAATCTAATTTTATTTATTTTCAAAAAATAAAAATACATTTTTGAAACACAAAGTGAATATATATAGTAATTGAGTATAAAATACATAAAGAACGTTTTACAAATCGTGTTAATTTTTCGACTCATTATGCGGAGCGAATGACAGCGGGCCTACGTTGAGTACAAAATAAACATTGAATTCAAAGGTTCGTGGTTCAAATAATAATGAGAAACTGTTATTTAAGATAATGTTTGCTGTTTATATGTATCAGTTGTTAAATATTGATATGGATAAATATTAGAATATTTCAATTAATTCCTTGAGTCCACCAATAAGAATTTAACGGTTTTTAATTTTATTGAAACTATTTGACATATTAATTTGCGAGTTTTTATAAACAAGCAAATGAGCCTTAAAATAATTTATAATAAAATATTGACAATAACTTACAACTCCGTTTTAGTAATATTAGTGATAAAATCGAGATTAGAAATAATATATTTCAAACAGTAAAATTTAACATTTCTATTATTACAGAATGAGAGCACTGTACTCTGTAACTTAAATTTAAGCTCTGCAACTGAACTATCAACCTTACAGCCCCATTGAGACTTGTATTTTATTCACCGAGATGACGTCAACTGAAAATGTTGGAAAGCTCTATGCTGTTGTGTTTTCTTTTGTATTTACTCAAGCTCCCGGGCGTTCGCGCCAGTCCTTGCTCTTCCTGTGCAAATTTCTGGAATTAGCATCACGCTTCAGGAGACGAGCTGCTCGTCTTGGAGACGTCGGGACGTGAGGAAGGTTCACTAGAATTGGAAGTTCATGCGCCGAAGGACAGATGAACAGATCGAGTTATACTTTTGGATTCACTTAAAGATATATCGAAATGTGATTCTTGCAATAGAAATGTGGCTAAAATAAATAACTGATTGTGAAAAATTCAATAACAATTTTTTCTTTTTTTTCAATATTTGGAGCGTACAATCATCGTAAATTGCCAGTTACGTTAACAGTCTTCTCTCAACACATCGTTCAACTCGGATATTCACCTCGGAACATATAATACATGGTTTTCAATGACTTTCAGGGTGAGAACTCGAGAACGATGAGAGAAAACGTTAATACAAGTATCCATAACAATAAAATACTAATAATCAAATTTATTGATCTAACAAGAACCGCACTAACAATTTGCTGTTATTATTTGTCTTTTATTACTTTTTAAACTAAAAAATCATTTTCAAGACTTCTACGCGCACTCCTTAACTTAACAGAATAACCATTTTCTATCAAACAAAAAATAGGCTTAAAAAAATACTACACAAAAAAAAATGATAAGTAATATAAAGTCAGCTATCCTCAAGTTGGCATAGTGACCCTCGGAAGTCCTCATCCTTTCGCTGTGGGCGAGTCCTCGTTCCACCTGGAGGTATATATTTATTTTCCAGGTGTAATAAATTCACCTGTATACATTTTTTATGGGCCACCGCGCGCGTAAATCTTCACATGGCTGATGATTTATATTGTTTTAAGTCCACATTCTGCTTAAGCCTTATTTACAGTGTCAGCAGTTTCTCTGCCTTAAAGAATAAATAAAATTACGATGGGCTTTCGGAAGTCAAACACTTCACCAAATAATATTTTTCTACGAAAGAGCTTTCAAACCAAGACATAAAAAACAACCAGTTGAATGAAAGAAATTTTACATATTTAATTTGACAATCAAAACAATGCATTTTCAATATCAAATTAAGAAATGACGAATAAATGTTAGCCGGCGGGTATATTTCAATGGTCGAAGAGTTTGCTTTGCAAGCCAAAGGTTTGATCCCCGATGGAGATTAAAGAAATAAAAGATTTTTAATCGATTTCTGAGCTCTAAAATACTGGATTACTGTTGGTGTGAATTTGATCCCTCACCCTTAAAATGCCAGTCTATTAAAATTGCTGGTAGACGAAAGTCGTCCCGTGAAGACCACCCATTCATAGTAAATTCCTGTAATAATAAGAATGATGCGTGAATTTCTGTAGTCTATGATGTTGGCGGATCAACACTCCACATGCAGCGCTTAGCCATATGCACCATGATGAGCGTCATTTAGTTCCACAGATGAGACTTCGGAATTACTATAACCATCTGTCGGTATTCTCCTGCATGTGATTACATAAAAATTAAAAATAAACAAATTTGTAAAAATAAATATTATTTAAAAATATTTTATATAATTTTATAAATAGATTTTTCATTGTACTAATTATTATATCTCTATTGCTACGGTATATTGAATATACTTTTAGTACGATTTATTTACACATACGTCGAATATTTGGAATATAAGGTTACCACTTTACGTCACTTGGCTTTTTCATTTGCCACAGACCATGCTTTGTCCTAATACGTATCTGCACATGTGGGTTCATTTGAGAACGAATTAAGTCCCTACAATCTCAAAAAGGAAAAGTAAGATAGTTGCTACCAAAAACCGGACAATTGACGAAATGGGCATGCGATATCCCCAATACTGAGTTGAGCAAAGCCCAAATGTGAAAATACCTTCACTTAGCATTGAATAAATACGGATATGACAATGACATCAGCATGATTGCTGACTGGTACCGAAAACGTCGATATACTGTTCGCTTGTCGACATGCATGTGTCGCCATATTAGCATTTTGGACTAGTTATCTTCACATTTAGCGCTATGCGACAGCCCATCACGGGCGCGCCAGTCGTGTGCCGCCCGTCGGTGAGAGCATATTGTATTGTGGCTCGTCTTGAATGCTGTGACTAGGTCGGGCCATAAGTTTGTAAAGTTTATCGTAAATATATGTCAATGAGCTTCAGAAAAAGTATGTGTTATTAATCTGCTCCTGAACATGCCCTCAAGCTACTGAATAACAACCTTTAAAAGAGAGGAGGATGTTAACAAGTATCCTGTATTTACGAAATTCATTAAAACTCTGCTTAATTATAGTATTAGCAAAATTAACTAAGCGACAATCAAAATATGATGAAAAACGAATTATTTAAATCAACGTGATTTGAATGAATTTTTGCTTTCATTTTATGAATTATCGTTACGAACTTTTATCTGTATACACTTTGGTCTGAGAGTTGCAATCAATTTTATCTTATAGCAAATACAAAAGGACCTAACAATCTACATTATTCTTAAATTAAAATAGATTAAAACAATGTTTTAATTTAAATTAAGATATAAATCAGCAATAAAAGATTTACACGCGCCGTAGGCTTTCTCTAAATGTAAAATGTGTACATTTTAAGCGAATGAGGAAAAAGCCGCGAACTCTTAATGAGATATTTAGATTTATATCCGCTGGTCCACGCGGTGAAAATTTTAGGAACTTATTTCAATTAAAGCAATATAGATTGCTTACATTTTATTATAACGAAAACTTACTTTTTATTAAGTTGAATAATTAACGAGATTCTATTTATGAGCAAGTTCTAGAAGTGTTTGTATGAATAATGAAAGATTATTTGTAGGTAGGTATAACTTGATTGGTCGTAGAGCGGCATATAAAACAGTGGTTTATTAGGCGGGCGGCGGTTATTGATCAGGTTACGGAGGCGTCGAACGTGAAGAAAGAAGAGATCTGGTCCGTATGGCCGTCTGCTTATATAGACCCACTCTTAGAGAGAGCAACTCCCACCAGGATATATGCAATAGTACTTGAAGCGACCTATGTTGATGGCGATTCTACAGACATTTATGGGACACACAAGGCAAACATTAATAGACAAGGCACAGATACCTAAATTGGTACAACTGATAAAACGGAAGCTCGCCACATATTCAAACATAACAAAATTTACCTAAGTTTAGTATAAATTGAGACATTTTCAACAGGTAATTTGGCATTTCCATTCAAATATGGCTGTTGTATAAAAAAAATGGCCTAGTTTTGGATATTTATAGAGACAGTAATTAATTGCATATCAGTGAAAAGATGATTTTAAATGAAATAGATCTTAAATTTAATGCTAAAAAACTAACTACTCTTTCATGTGTGTCACTATTCTGTATTATATTACCCATTATTTTATATTTGTATTATCTTTATATTGTTTTACGTTATCTGTTTATATTGATATCAGCTTGATATAGCTCCTTAAGGCCGATGCCGTAAAGCCTCAACAAGCGATCTTTTGTCTATTATTTTGGTTCGCTTGCGTGACATGTACATCGAATGTTAAGCGGTGTTTGCATACGCCAAAATAATTGTTTGCATTGACAGTTGGTACAACTGTCCTCTTGGCGGGTGGTACCGCCGAAATGTGAGAGCAGGCAAGCAGTCGCAACTCGCCCGTCCTCGTGGTAGGACCGTCCCTAAGGGCGGCCCTTTAACGGGCGACGTTATTGACAAATAAACATGTATCGTGAAACAGAAACAAGTTGTTTATAATGTGAACCTGATCCTGCATCCTTCATCCAGTTAATCGATGTCCTAAATGGAAGAGGAGGATATCAATATATATACATAATTTTATAATGTTTGTACTTAAACTCTGTAAACTTAAAACATCTGTTCTGCTAAATAAATAATAACGATTCTTAATATCTTGTAATATACTCGTACATCAATCAAACGATTATTTCCTAAAAATAAGCCGAGTTCTATCAAGTTCAGTTTTCAAGTTCAATTATTGATAATTTTGTCGAAAGTAAAATGCTTTATATCTGCATTTATTAATCCCCTGTTACTCAACCAACTGTCTATTTATCTCACCCAAGTGGGTATTAACATCTTATAACATATTAATTTTAGCGGTTTTTCCTAAAAACTACCGTCCAGTTGATACTTATCCCGATGTTTTCACGTCTGTCGAACATTAACCGAGTAATTCCCCTCGCCGTTATAAGGTTATAACCATTGAAATAACTATGGGAGAATTTCTTCGGTATTCTCAGTGGACGACACATTAGTCGGGCCGCCCTCAGTCTCTACGTGCGAGGAAATTTTAGGCGGATTCTCTTTGTGAAGTTCATACTCCGCCCCACACGAATTCGCCTACCAAAAACAGCCTAAGAGGATTTTTAAATGTTTATTCTAGAAACACAAAATGATTTTATTAATTTAATATTTGATTCCAAAAAGACCTTTAATATATTTTTAAAAATAAAATAACGACTATTTGTATTCTTCACTTTTTTACATTAAATATACTGGTAAATAAAACTTTGGATATTTTTCCTGAAGGTTAGGCTTTCATTAATAAAATTACTCTTTCTTATATATTGTACTAGAAGTCTTGAATCTATGCCCCGGGAAGATGAAATATTGATTGATTTTCGAAACAATTACTTATCATTAAAATTTTAATGTATATAGTTTTTTTTTCATAAATATTTCCGGCTAGTGAAAGCTGATCCACTATACCACAAAAAATACAAAAAAATACATGAAAGTGAAAGTCGCGTAAACATTTCTTGATCACTGTGAGTTCTCGTAAAAATGGACGTGTTAATGCTTGGTTATATTTGAATGAGTTTTTAAATCAACAATACCTATTAAGTGGTTACCTATTCTTTAAAATGGCAATTGTCGTATAATCCTTGGATGTAATTTCTATATCACCATCTGTTTAGTTACATAATAAAAAACCTTAATCATCCGTCTTCAAAGCATTTAAGATCCAAGAGGCTCTATTTAATAATAGCTTCAAATTAATTATACATTTTCGAAATAAATATTACTTATAATACTTTACTTAGACACGCAAGCATACTTCAATGTATGAAAACTGAAACTTTGCTTAAGCATCCCAAAAAAATATTCGTATATTTAAAATAAATTCTTCGTGACACTAAGCCATAAACTTATAAATGCTACTTATTCCATAAAAAAAGTACCATAAGTACTTTTACTGTAAAAAAAAATTGTGTTATACAAATTAAATAATAAAAATGCTTCAAAGCCTTTTTACTGATTTATAATATAAGCCAAGCATTTTATTCCAACACCCATGTTTCGTACAAACATGGTGTTATAAAATTACACAGCTCGTTATAATTAAGTGTATATAAAAATGTCTTTTTTTTCTTGCAAATTGCATTCTTTTTAACACTTGTCAAATGGTAAAGCTTTTGTGTTTCACTTTATTTAAAAATTTATACCTCACTCAACCCTTTCTGCGCTGCGTATCTCGAACAAAATATTTCAGTAATTTCCCGCAAAGCCGTTAGTTTTGAAAGTTCCTTTGCAATTTAAATAGTTCACACTTTCCTCTTATATTTTCTGTAGCTTACTTCTCTCAAGTAATTATGAAATAAATAGAGAATATACCTTTTTTGAGTAATTATTCGTAAATGAGTTTTCAAAACTTTTCACTAACAATAATACTACAATTACGCAGCTGTGTTGAACCATTACCTCCGTGTAATATTTTACTAAAATCCGAGGCATTTAATATTAGATTCTTAAAAAAAAAAAAACATTTTTCTCTAAGCTTTAAGCTCTTTCATGAAAATTTCTTCAACGCAACTTCCTAAAACTTCACACTTCGCACTTATTACACCACGCATTAATTATATTATGTTTAAGTTTTCTATGTACATATTTATTTTTTAAATATACTTAATTTTATCAAAGATAAGAGAAGTGTGTTATTTATTATTCAGTATTACATTATACACAAAAAAAATCTAACTCATAAAGATATTTTGTACTAGAATACTTTTTATTTGTATTATCGCCATTTATCGCTCACCAGCCATCCAGAACACAGGCAGCTTCTTTACACAACTAGACAAAATGTTACAAGACATTAAATCTAACGATCACAAATAATTATTACTTATATGAACACAAATATGAATTAAAAGATGTCTCGCCAAGCATAAGACTACCTGTGTTTTTTCTTGGTGAATATAGATTTAAAGCTTCTATAGATAATAAAATCACCAGGTATCAAGCTTTAGCGAATCTTGCGTAGATCACGTAAATGTTAAAGGTATCAAAAGCCATAAATCGTTTATTATTATAACTAACGAATAATGTGTATATGACCGAATTAACAATATTTTTCTTTGTACAATAGGAGTCTGCCCTAAAATAGGTTATACCTAGTTTGGCAGACTAAACACGTTTAAGAATGTATTACATTTCATGATACTGTATATGATACTGTATATATATATTTACATGATATTATACGTGATACTATAAATATAAATATGTATTTATTTTTATAATCACTATTGTATTATTATGTATGTACTCGTTGATGTAATTGAAAAATAGGCATGCTATAAAACGTAAAAAAATATCTATGCTCTCCTGGATGCAATTTTATTAAAAAAAACAAATATTGTATACAGTTTTTTATATTATACGTATTTTTATATTTTTTAATATAACATGTATTTTTTAAAGCTTTGCAAGCGAAGAAGTGATGGAAGGACTGATTAAAGTTGCTCAATATGATCCAGGTTAAAATAAGTTACAAAATCATTATCCATGTAGTAAAATTATCCCGTTGCTCATAAACAAATTTTGCAGAGATTTTAAATTCTAAGCCTAAGACAAACAGCGTTCACAAGATAATACAAGTAATGTCACTTTTCTTGCATTAAAGTGTGAATGTTTTGTAGTCAAGGGGTTAAATAAATTCTGATGTAGTTCCGCACTCGCCGGAGCGCCGCGTGCAGTTTTTGCGACTTTGTGCAATTGACGGGTTTTAAAATAGCCAATTTTGCCGTCTTTGCCGACAAACACTTCTTAAACGTTTGTATTAGGAAATAACGAACCATCCACAACGCTCAAAGCATTCTCCTCTCACACAACCTCACACAACCCAACATTTATTTATTATATGCAGTTGCATCGCAATATAAGCAGCATTAAATTTAAAATATATATTATTATAACTGGCAGTTTTACAGCGGACCGACTGAATGTGACTGCGGCGTGGAGCAGACCCTGTCACACCTTCTGGAGTGTGCGCTGTGCCCGAGTGGCTGCACCCAGGAAGACCTGATGATGGCCAGAAGTAACGCCATCGACGTCGCCCACTTCTGGGCAGACAGGATCTGACCCTGTTGTTTCCGACACGATTATATATATATATATATTATTACAAAACTTCATGCAACTAATTATCTGTTAATTTCATTTAGTAAGATTTTTTTTTTAAAAACTCTTTATATTTAGTCGTATTTATAGTGGAGTGTATCGTATATTTGGGTATCAAAAGATAACCACACGGCTCAAATCAAGAAGAAGTTTCTTGCAGTCGACAACGAAACTGGTGATACCTGAGGCCACCCTGCTGCTGAACATGTGGAGAAGAGCAACCGAGGGCAACACATGGACTGCCCCGAAAGAGGACCTAGCCCCTATACACGACCAGGGGTTGAATATATGGAGGTCCCTTAACAGACTTCGGACTGGAGTATGCAAGACGAGGACACAAATGAAAGCATAGCAGTTTTACAGCGGAGCGACTGAATATGACTGCGGCGCGAAGCAGACCCTGTCACACCTTCTGGAGTGTGCTCTGTGTCCGAGTAGCTGCACCCAAAAAGATCTGATAATGGCCGGGAGTAACGCCATTGACGTTAAGACTATTGGAACAGAAAAAAACAGTTTTTTATTTAGTTGAATATTCAGATATGAGGATACTATGAGTATCAGTAGTTACCATATATTCTAGATAGGTAAATGCTATTGATATCAGCTTGATATAGCTCCTTAAGGCCGATGCAGTAAAGCCTCAACAAGCGATCTTTTGTCTATTATTTTGGTTCGCTTGCGTGACATCTACATCGAATGTTAAGCGGTGTTTGCATACGCCAAAATAATTGTTATGACAGTTGGCCTATTGCCGGTTGGTAGGACTGTCATATTGGCAGTTGGTACCGTGGAGATGTGAGATCGCGCCGTGGGCTGGCAGTTGAAGTTTAACTCGCGCCCGTCACAGTGCGCGCGTCCTGTGCGTTCGCTGTGGCGGGCGACGTTTGTGACAATAAACAAATAATATGTGAAACAAGTGTTTATATTGTAAACCTGATCCTGCATCCTTCATCCAGTAAATCGATGTCATAAATGGAAGAGGAGGATATCACTATGAATCAAGGTGTGTGTATATTTTAATATGCTTATCGTAAGTTATATTTCAAAATGGGTTGAATACCTATTCGTATTATCAACGCGGTGTTTTCGTGCAAATCGTCTAATTTCCGGTACTAGTTAGTCAAGTTAGTTAGTTAAGATCCCCCTAATTGTAAGGCAGTCATGCACAGAGCAAAATCGCGCTCCAGATCTGAATTTATTCATTTAATAATAATTGTTTTGTCGGAAGAAAGGATGCAGTTTGTGTGGGGGAGAGAAAGTGAGAGCGTGTGAAAGTTGTGTGAGCCGACTGTAAAAGGGTGAAGCGAGTACAACGAAGAAAAGTTTCGACAAGGGTGAAAACGTGAATTTCGTAAGACAATTGTAAAAAACTGTATAAACTTTGCAAAGTTTTGTGAAATTCTATTGTCAACGTAAGCTTACAATAAAAATATATAGTTCGATAAATATTTATCCATTAAGGTTCTGTAAATATGTGTGTACTAACATAGAAATTCAAACTTATACATACCTATATAAGCCACTGCCAGTTTTTAATGAAATCATTATTGAAGATGGTCACCAGGGAGGCCGAAACATGTAATCGTATAAAATAAATGTGAATTAAAAATATTTATTTTTAATAATATAATATTAATGAAGTAAACATCCTAAGGCCTTTAAAGTAATTGGTATAATCAAACTCTTTATCTTAAATTCATACAGTCAGGTAAGATCAAGGTCCAAAACAACAAGTATCGAGGAATTTGCGGTGTATGAAATTCGATGTATTAGTAATATTTATATTAATAAGGAATGTTTACGCATCGATACGTAGCATACACATTCTCAATAATCTGCCACTCTATGTGGATTGAATGGATCACGGTCCAAAAACGGTATCGATGAATGTGCAGTGTATGACATTCAATGTATTAATATTACTTTTATAACTGCTTACTCATGCTGTAAATTACCGTATAAAAAGGGGACTCGTATTAAATAAATTAGTACCAACTCAACTCCGGTCTTTGGTCTTATCCTCAGTGCCGTAACCTTGGTATTCTGGCACCACCATTTAGCTGATGCTGTAATTTCGGGACCGCGACCACGGTTCTGGAACAATGTGTGTTTGATAAGTAAAATTGTTTTTTCCCATTTTTTAAAATTACAATTTCCTAGTTGTCGCTCAATTGAACTGGGTCATCTTAGTATTATATAATCGTATTTTTGTGTTGAATTAAAGTACTTGCTAATCCCAGCTGATGTTCTTCTTAGCAGTACGCAAGGCTTAATTATTTCAGCGCGGATTGGTTGGCTGTAATTCCTGAAGCCGCGGTATTATTAGTTGAATAAAATATAAAGCAAGATAAGCATCTTATTAAACTAAACTTATCAGAGGCACGCTACGAGTTAAATTAACCACCCAGAGGTTCCCAAATACAGACGACATGAAATTAATCGCTGTGTTCATAAATATACTCGAATGTCAATTCAATGTCGATTTCATGTTGTAGATACATAACTAAAAGGTTTTTTTTTTATTTTTTAACCTGAAAATGCATATCAATGTAAATACTACTTTACGAGATTATTATAAAATTTGCTTTGATTTGTAATAACGAAATTATATTTTAAGTTTAAACAGTTCAATATTGTATAAGGCAACCTTACTCGATAGTACTGTAAAATTGCTTGATCTATGTTGATACATTATGCAAATTATTCTGGGGCAAATTTAATCATATGTTCACTGCGACACATTTTACAAGTGTATGATACCCGTATGACTCACTATTCTTTCATGCTGTTGACGGATCGATCGGATATCCTTAAAAAAATGTCAGCATCTTTTAATCCAGAATAAGATTTTGCAACCGGCTGTCAGTATGACCTGTATAAAAAATATTTTTTATCTGTTTTTATGTATACATAATAAATATTTTAACATGAATTATACACGTATAATGCATTTTAAAATAACTGGTACATGAAATTCATCTCGCTAATAGCTCCGTAAAAACGAATAATACGTGAATTCAGAAATTGTAAAACAAAAAAATTGTACAAGAAAATGATTGAGACTAATATCTTGCAAATTAGCTACAAGAGACAAAAAAAGGAGTCTGTTTCACATGGCGGCCTCGTTACCCGCACGCACTATTTTTCACGATATCCTTGATGTACATTAACAGCAAGGGACCATCAGACTCAGAATCAAGCAGAGTTCAGGAAGATAATCCCAAGAACTTAAGGCTGTAGTCTAATAACTTTGTACAAATCAATCCTCCATAGACCATCGCTTAGTGAATGACAAGCATCATATTATTCACAGACGAAATTTCATCATCAGCTTCTGTTGGTATTATTTTTTATGCGTTTATTTAAAATATTAAAGAACATTACACAAGCTTTGCATAAATATAAGATTAAACGCGCTACAGGGTGGCGAGAAACTCCCCGGACGTTATTGCTGTTTTATCATTGCTATCAGCGGTTGCGACTTGTCAGCGGAATGATAGGCCGTAAAGATGCGCCGGATTTCACGACCATCCTGTATTGTTGGCTGAAAGAGGCGCTTGAATAAGAACACCATTCAATGTTTATCTGCATGCAGTAAACTCTAATCTGAGCGTTTTGAGTTGTTTCCGGTTGGATGAAAGCTCTCCACTAAGCTACAGTGTTACAGGAAATACCCGACGGTGACACTCTCTTTCAGATTGCTGAAAGTTCACAGGAAAAGAAGTAGCTAAAACATAAAAAATAAAGATATAAGCAAAGCATTGATCAAGGTTAACTAAAAGTAACAAACATTAAATAATTTATTATGCAGTAAAATTATTATAAATATTAATAGAATTTTAAAATCATAATAAATACACATGCATGCAAATATGATTCGACAAGGCTCTATTTCTAGCACAATTTTCATCACTCAGTTCTTTTAGTTTTATCAGTCTCAAGACTCTATGCATCCGAATTTTTACTTTACCAAACATATTGTACATGGTCCCCGACGACTTCCAGAATAGAAGCTCATAGACTTTAGGTGAAGGTGGTAACTGTAGTATCCGAGGTATATTTTGGGTGAATTTTAATCGTAATTTTTAATAATATCGTATAATTTAAGCTGAATTCATCTGATACTTGGACCATGTGGTCTTAATGAATGGCTGAACCCTTATATGTCTGTGTTTCAAATTAAGCATTATGTTTTGATATCGACATATTTCGCTTAAAACATAAAATAGTATAAAACAATTAAGTACGCGAACATATAAAATACTATTAATAATAAAGTATTTTGTTTTGTGCGAAGATTTTATCTTTAATTATTTCATTTATATGTTTTGATGATGAAAATTGTTGCTAGAACCAAATTTGATAATTCACACAACAAACTGGCATAGCATAATAGAATTTACTAAAACTAATAACATAATTTCGTAGACAGGAAGACACAAAAACATTTCTATCAAAGAAGAGGTCTTAATCAAACCGAACAACTACATACATGAAGTAATATAATTGTATATATTATAATTAACATACAATTAATCTTATATACTTTGGACATGATGCCAGAAAAATAGTTGGTTGTCAAAAAATAGATGGTTATCATTATGTCGGTTGAAAAAACCTAACTAAATGTATAGACCTAATATAATATATGTAATATTTGTAACATCTTTTAATTTATTATTATTTTTTAATTAATTTAAAAAAAAACATTTAATTTTGACTCTGAAATAAGTTTGCTTTCTCATTACCATCGTTGATAATAATTCAATTGAAACAAATAGTCAGAAAAAACAGATTGTATATCGAGTAATCACTTTTAAGAAATACAAATAATGCAATGAAATACATTGTTAGTAAGATATAATTGTTTGACTAATTATTTCAAAATGTTATCATGAATTTCAGGAAGATACATTATTCAATAATACGTAATAATTAGTATTCATTTTTTAACTGGGTTCAAATTGTTTAATTATAGATAGAGCTTAGACGTTTGTCTAAGCTCTATCTGAATTTTTCTTTTATTTTATTTTTTATATTTAATAAATAAAACAGTTTTCTTTTATTTTATTTTTTATATTTAAATTAAGCATTTTTCTTAAGTAATATAACAACGTACATCTTACACGATATGACAAGTATTATATATAAATAAAACGCAGGTGTTGAGTGCAATATTAAATATATAATTCGTCATAAACTGGTTAAATGTTGTCATCAAACTAATGTACAATCTGATATAAAAAAAATATCTTTCGATTAAAAAACTTGATTCATAAATTTGTTTGAGGCTTTTAAAATAATTATAGCTGTCGTCAGCTAGCACCTGCATTATTTTTACCTTTATTATATACCTGAACATCGCGGATGTTATTTAATAAAATTCTGCTGCATTGACCCATAAATTGTCTGAATAACCGCTATGAAAAATGGTTAAGGATCCAACTTTTTACTTTAGAGCGATAATTTTCATAATACCATTTCACAAATCTAAAGCCATAATACTTTTATCCCTGATAAACTAACTCTGTTATAGTCTATAATTATGATTGGCATCAAATTTATTTTGATATCCGATTAATGATAATGGGTACGTAAATACGTCTATCATTATATTTATTCATACTCTAAGCAATTAATTCATTCAGAAAAAATATCGGTGGGAGCGGGATGCAAACCGCGGACCTTTGGAACCAACCATTTTTGCCCAGGTAATTATAACGCTCGGCCACCGGCCAATTTCTTCCACCTGAGATGACTCGTCTCTGGTCTTCTATATAAGTTATCATCGTATGATAGATGTCGCTATAGTATATATTCAAAGTATGTATATTTTTATTTTTTATTATTCAATCAGAATGCATTTATTCACAAGCTTAATATTATTATTTCCGGCAGTCTATTTACCCGCTCCCGCCGATATTTTTTCTGAATGAATTAACTCGTTTAAGGATTTTTATGTATAGTATATGTATATTTAATTGCTGATACTATTGTAATATAGTCAATGATCTATAAAAGTAGATTAGAATATTTAAATAATAAAATAATATTCTAATAAATAATTTAAAATATCCATATTATTCATACTCGTTTATACTGTGGTGGACTTCTGTTTTATCAACTGTACCAATTTTGCTATCAATGATTGTCTAATAGTCTTTTATTATTTGTTCCGTATATGTCGGTAGAATCTTCGTCACCAGAGGTTGCTTCAAGTACTATTGAACCGATCAAGGTGGGAGTCAAGCTGGCTCTACATAAGTAGACGACCATAAAGACCAGCTTTCTTCTCTCTCCATAACCTGAGAAATCATTAAGCCGCCCGTCAGAGAAATCACTGTGTTACGTGCGGGTCTACGAACCAATTAAGTCACAACCTACCTACTAGTAACATTTCATTATTCCGAAAATCATTCCTAGAACTTAAATAAAATTGAATCTCGTTAATCATTCAATTTAATGTAATGTAAATATTCTGTAACTTTTCACTTTTAAAACTGTTTACGTATTAAGATTACCATTTTTTTCTCTTTTTTTTGTTCGGAATGTTTGAAGTATTTCCAGTGATCCCTTCCTAACACGCATAACAAATCCTTCCAAGCAATCCACAGATCACCACACTTCCACTACACACTTCCACATCCCGACAATACTATATTATTCTTTTTACTTTTTATAGAACAAGAAATATTTTTAATTGATCTATTGACAGTTACTTTTATAATAGAAGCTACATTGAATAATTTTACTTTATATTACTGTTAAGTCTATGTTACTTTTGAACTAAAATAATAAATAAATACTCATGTTCTTTGTTTGCAAAAATAATATGATATTGAACCACAAAACGATTTTCTTTTGCGCATCAATTATAAAATACTAAAAAGTGTAAATGCAAAAAAATAAAAAATAAAATTCTACTATTAAAAATAATATTTCTCAATTAACGTATTGATGAATTAAACAATGTATTAAAATTCATATTTTTAGTCGAAAACACGATTAGCAAATTCGCAAAAAATAACTGCCGGGCATGCTCTCTTTATTTTAGTTCACGTGCATTTGTTTGAGAATTTTTTAATATAATTTTTATCTAGTTTTATTACTTTCGTCGTATTTCACGATTTACCATGAATTTCAGGACAAATTTATACTTTCGATAGTAGATCAAGTCTGCTGTAAGAAAATACCTTCACACCATATTATACTTAAATAAAACATGAGGTCCGCTGTCCCTTTTTCAAAACACCTGTCGACTGAACACGGCGTCGGTAGAAATAATCAAAAGGTTTGTGACAAGGCAGGGCTGTAAAAATAACGGCCCTCGCGTAAAATCAACTTTTGAACGTATCAAGTCTTTTTTTATTCAAGAACCGCGAAGTAAAAAACTTTTTTACGATCCTGAATACAGACCGGTTTTAAAAATATATAACAACATCGCTTACAGAACGCTCTCGTTTATTCTTCATAGTTTTTATTTTCTTCCCTCAATATAAACAAAAACATTATCAAACATTTCGAGTCCTTCTGTCACAATACTTTACTGTAGCGAAATAATGAAATAATAGTGATTTTAGCTGTCGGTTTTATGTATTATTCATTAAGCGATATAAATTACTCATCTTACATTTATGTTTCTTACACCTTTACTATAAATTCTGTCAATTCCAACTGCTTGTATAACCAACTACCCTCAACACCTAGACTGAAGTAACAAAGCAGTTTTCTGGAACCTTGGCTGGCGGACCTACAAATCCCTGAGCAGATTAAGAACTAGAATCGGTAGAATAAAGGACAACCACGAGCATTGGGGAATGTTTCAGCAAGGAGAATCACAGCTGCGGGACTGTAAAGAACTGCAGACCACCTCACAACTAAGATCTATCATCATGTGCCCGACCAACTACACTATCCAAGACCAGCAAGGCAGCACTTGGACCATAATGTTGCCAAATATTGTGATGAAACAATTTGACGCCGTTGACACGAAAAAGAATAGAGGCTGTCAGTTCTAAGAAGTAAATTGCGTTATAAAGGCATTCTTTTCTTACACATAATTGCGAATGAAAACTCCATGTACAACGAGAGATCACTCTATAAACGAAAAACATCAGTCAATAAATGTACTCCGAATGATCTAGGTACAAGGATTGTGTATGTGTAAATGTTGTTTATTCAACTTATTGACATGTGCTTATTCATATATGAGTGTATAAAAAAAAACGTTTTAGGTCGAGGTATTTAAATTAGTATTACTTAACATTTTTATACAAAATTCACTATATAAAAAAAATCTCAGTGACTTACAAAAACATGTGCAAATCATTTATAATAAATAATAATAATGATTAGTAAAATCATTTCTTCTGACTTCTAAAGAAAATCTACGCTTCTTGGCAACAGCCAGTGAATGGACGTCATTAATATAGTAATTTTTTTATAGAGAAAAGAAAGAAATATCAATAATAATTATAATTAAAATAGAGGCTTTGATGAATGATAATATTTTATATTTAACTTAATTGATCACTATAAGTGTAAGGCAAAGGTTTAAAACGTTCAACGTTTTAAAAGTAATATTTTTACGGAAATATTTGTCGGAAAACTCAAAAAGAGGGACACCGCATTCTTATATATTATACAAGACATAATGCACAAGTCCACAACATAATTTTGTTTGCGGTTCGTCGCCAAGACGTTGCGGGGGACGTTGAGACCCCAAGCAAGCGACATACTTGCGCCTCCCCCATTTCTTTGTGAGTTATCAAAAACTCATGAGATGGGCAGCGGTGCACCCCACGTGCATGGCTAATGCCTGCAACCTTAATGGGTGGGGGGAAAGATGCGACTGAAAGGATGCCCATGAACCCATGAGGATGTACCAACCATTATTCTCCTTCTTGCACCACTGAAGCTTAAGCATCGTATCAAACCTATATTGCTTATATATTTACAGAATGAAATTTCAACTTATATTTTTTAATATTTTTCACCATGTCTTTCTAATAATTTGGTAGTACACTTGTTGGAAGACTGCAGTTTTGAGATCTATGAAAACGTCATCAGTTCCAACGTGCACAAACGTACTTAGTTGTAGTATTGGAATAGTGCTCAGTGTGATCCACGTTAAAACTAGGTATGAAATTCTTATATATTTCATATGAAAATGGATCCTAAAATTAATGTTAAAAATATAAATAACAATATAAAAATATTTTTCTCAGTAATTTTGCTACTGAAAATGAGATTCACACTTAATTGCAGAAAGATCTAAAACAACCACCAGATTCACAATTATAGTCTTAAAACATCTCACGATTTGACAAAAAATCTTATTTGATTTATGTTTTACTGCGGTCACTTAAATTCAGATAACAAAAGAGTATTTCGATTAGGTTAGTTTTTTATGTAAACACATACAGGAGAATACCGACAGATGGTGATAGAGATGCTAAAGTCTCATCTCTGGATTATATGATGCTTTCCATACCGCATATGATTAAACGCTGCATGTGGAGTGTTGATCTGCCAACGTCATAGACTTCAGCCCGACATTCACGCATCATCCTTTATTACAGGAATTTACTATGAATGGGTAGTCTTCACGAGACGGCTTTCGTCTACCACCAATTTTTATTAGTAGGCTATTACTGGCATTTTGCGGGTGAGGGATCAAATTCATACCAACCAAGGGCATTTTGAAGCTCAGAAATCGATCAAAAATCTTTTCATTTTTTTAATCTCCGTCAGGGATCGAACCCACGACTTTTGGCTTGCCAATCAAATGCTTTGACCATTGAGCAATACCCGCCAGCAATAAGCCGGTTATAAGCTGGTTAAATAAAATAATACGAGTATTTATATATATTTTTTTTATTTAATCAAATATAAAAAGATACATTTTTTACACAGTAATTTACATTCAATCTTTTTTTTTTTTTTTTTTTTTTTTTTTGCATCTTACCACACCACTTAAAGATAAGATCTTGTGTGTGGCGGGATTCATCTATATTATTTTACAGTTTTATATAATTATACAGAGTATTACATATTTATACATTTACATGATTTTGATATAGAACTAACATTATATGATTAAAGATTTAATATACTATATGTTGAATTAAATTTAATGTATATATAATTTAATAATACATTTTTGGTACATTTCATTATTTCAATTTGTTATGCAGTGACGTCGGTTCTGTTCGTAATTCTTTTAAAGTACTGTTTCACCTTTTCAATTATTATTTTAATATCGCTGATCTCTTTTATTTCCCGAGGAAGATTGTTAAAATTAACTATTCCGTTATATTTGTAACCATTTTTTGCATGTTGTGTGTTAAATTTTGGTATTAATAAGTTGTACATATACCTAGCAGAATGACAAGTGTACCAGTTTTTAATTCTCCTTTCTTTAATAGTCTGTAAGATAGTGTATTTTTGGTATAGTGTATCTACCGTTGGCACTTTGAATTTATTGTATAGGCTTTCTGTTGGGTAGGTGGGAGGCCTTTTTAATATCACTTATACTATTACATATATATTTTAATAATCTCGAGTGATTTATCCGACATTTTTTGCTACTAGTAAAAACAATTATCATGTTATATGAAGAGTTACAATACAGACGAGATGAATAAAAGTGAAACACATTCTTGGGTTCACAAAAACTACGCCCTTTAAATTTCCACGGTCGTAGCATTATGTATTTTTAAGACCTCTATGATTCCGCTTCTTACTTACAATTCTCACTTTTACTGCTTAACCCTTTCGCATCGGCTGTTGGCATGTGCCGTCAAAGATTCCGCAACCGTTGACATCGGTTGACGTAATATATCGTTTTGCTACTTTCAGAACTCATTGTGAAACAAAACAAAAAATTAAAAAAAACTCTACGGTGGGAAATTGGAAGTGCAGTCATTCCCTTTATCAACCTACATGTATTCTTTACAAGAATCTGTTAAGCATGTAAATAAATATCGTTAGGTTTCGTCACAGGAGCGATTTTTCTGTAAGCCACATGTGTCAATGCGACCACATGTATGGAGTTACATAATGAACGTTTGTTAAATATAATAGTTTTTTATCCATCATCTGATAGCTAAAAGATATAAGAACCAATGATATATGGAAAAATAGGTCAAATAAGTACATTTATGCTTCAAATACTAGTTGTAAGCAAAAAAAATGATTTGAAAAATTTACGCCGTATTGACAGTATAATTTGTATTCCACCGAGCCATAACAAAAGGGTTAAGAGCAGAGTTATTGATTTTTTTTAAATAAAATTAATTTAACAACAGCATACACGTTACACAGTAAACCACGTCTTCGCCCTCAAGTATGAGGTCGCACCAGAGGGTGGCTCGCACAGTCGGTGGTTGCACTAACCATTATCGCATTGAATATTTCTTCTGCCCCTCGCGTTGATCTTGTATGGAGTAGTTCTAATAGTGGAGCACTCACTCACTTTGACATTGAAATGTGAGTTATCTTTGAGTGGGATGCTTTTATTACTCGCATAAAATGTATTGTAGGATCTTTCAGCCATTATTACTAGTGCATCAAATATGTCTTACCCTACATGTAACATCTTGCCCTTGAGGTTGAATAATGAATGATAATATAATTTATTTGTTAGCTCCTTATACAGTGATCAAAATATGTAATACTATTTCATTTATTCTTTGTGTAAAAGCAGGAGAATACCAATAGATGGTGATATTGATGCAGATATCTCATCTGTGGATTCTATGACGCTTACCATGATACGTATGGCTAAGAGTGTTGATCTGCCAACAACATACTCGTAGACTACTACAGCCCGACATTGACGCATCATCCAATTATAACTAAAATTCACTATGAATGGGTGGTGTTCACGGAATGACTATCGTCTACGTCCAGTTTTAATGAATAGGCTATGACTGTTTTTTTACGAGTGAGGGATCAAATTGACTTCAAACAGCTGTATTTATAGAGCTTTGAAATAAATTTAGAACCATTTATTTTTTAATCACCGTCAGAGATCAAACCCATGACTTTCAAATTGGTCAACAAACGTTTTCACCACCAAGCCATACCTGTCGGCATAAATACGATATACCAATAGGCTGGCTGGGATATGTGTTATAATGCCGCTGCATTAACTGCGTCTGCCTTTTCTTCAAGCCCTCGGGCTCTCGCCGTCCTGGAATGCCGTCAAGAACTATAGACAGAATGTACTCGACGGAATAACGGGAGGTGGAACTGACATAGAATAAGGCGAGGACCAAGAAGTTCGGCAGAGCTTTATAACGGCGGTGCGTGTTGTCCCCTCGATATTCCCACGCATTCTTGGTTAGCAACGTGTTACCAAAAAAGGCGAATCGAGACTTACTGTGTACACTAACTTCGCAGCCTTAAACTGCGGTCTATTTGACATCTCACTGCCGCACCTAGAATCACGAGAAGGCCTTCAGCCACTCTCTAACAAGTAGGTTTTTGCATGCATTCAGTAACGGGTCCTCATTTGGGTCTCTACACACAGGACGGGACAGGGAGGGTTTTCACCAAGCGAACGATATTGCCAATATAACCTGTAATGATTGGTTAGGAAAGGAAGAACCGAAAAGCATAAAGGAATCAATGAATGAGACTTTAACTTAACCTATCAGTGATATGGGAAGGAACATGAATGTACAAATACGAGTATATCTGCAAAGTAACTTTATCAAATAAATTATTTACAATTCATTATTATTCTTTATTACAATTCTTTATTATTATAATTTATTTTTTTCCTTGAATGACATTACAAAATATATTACATTTCAATTTGTCATTAAAGTACATACTAACATAAGTAACATAAGTGTGGCATTATAAATGTATTGAAATATTTACTGTCAATGACCTCACACTCAGAACTAGTGTTGGGATACTCACGCAAATAGTTGGACTTGCAACAACAAAAACCATGTCATAAGTATATCATTCATGTTTGACACACAAATGACACGGCATTATTGTTACAAAATCAAACATCTGAAAACTTTTCGTATCAGTCAACACCAGCACTGAATCTTACGCAATGTTACACTAAATATGTCAATATCTTAACTAAAGTTGGTTTCAACCACTGTTCACTGCGATTCTTTCGTCTTACACGTATCCAGGGTTGAACGATGGTTGAAGTAAATTATCATCTTTACCAGAATGCAAACTAACACAAAATGTTTCGAATACATGGCTTTTAAATACGGAATATTTTAATTAGAAAGCACATTTATAATTGTAAAGAAAATACTTAATTGCGTAGATTCGCATCATCTGCGGTGTCCGCCATTGCCGCTCGGTCATTGGCGGCTGAGACGCGTCATTAAAACGGCGGGAAGTTAACTTTTTTACTGCAAATGAAAAATAATGGGCCCCGTTTATTATTTATAATTTCGTTCTTTAATGCCTCGAGGGGCGACATCTAGCGGTGCGCGGGCGAACACACAAAGTGGCGGCAAATTATGACGGACCAGTTGACATTTTTTAACTTCCCTCCGGCTCATTTCCGGTATTAAAACAACGCCCGAAAGCGCGTCATTAAACGTCATAATGGCGAATGTAATAGCTCAGAGATGGAATAAATACTATTAAAAATATATATTTTTCAAAATGCTAACTGAGATCATAATGCTATGTATAAGACGTCAACGACTATACGACTATACTTAGCTGGCGGGACTCAATGGTCAAAGCGTTTGCTTGACAAGCCAAAGGTCGTGGGTTTGATTCCCGACGAAGATTAAAACTAAAAAGATTGGTCATTGATGTACGCGAATTACTCTTTTCATTTCTGCCATTGCAGGGGTGTTATTCAGGGTTGATGACTTAGTAATGAGTTGGTATCTGGAGGTAGTTTAGCCATCAGCCGTCATGTCGGAGAGTCGTGTACGGTGGGTATGTTCCGAGAAGCGTACCTCCACGAGCGTCATGATAAGTATGTTCTAAGGAGCATACCTTAACTATCGTCACGTTTGACTGTGGTTGTCCTTGCTTGTCTGTGCTGCTTTTAAGTAAGTGCTAATGGTGGAAACCATGCTCTTTTGTTAATCAAACCGTCATCCTGGTTGATTTTGATGGGATGTCTTTTGATTTCAATGGCTTCCCTTACTAGACGTTCATGTTTCCCTTGCGTTCAAACCACGACTTCCGGTTCGAATCAAAACTTTTGTCCCTTGTCAGCCAGATGCTCTGCCAGTGCTGACGCCATTGGGTAGCCTAGTCTGCACGATCTCTCATGTTCGCTTATTCTTTTGGTAATAGTTCGATATACACCGCGGGGCAAGCCTTGTAATATCAAATAAGGCCGTAAAAACTTAAAAGTGAAAATACTCATTGCACTGAATTTATTAGTAAATATTTTGTAGATTATTCATTTTTCATACAATTACTCATACCTACAGCTGTGATTTTCCAATTTATATTTGATAAGTATTTTATTCAAATCTTTTGGATATCCCATACTCATTATCAAATAACAATAAATTTATTAAATCATATGACAATTCTGTACAATATTATCTTATCTTTTGAATTAAGAACATTGATTTGGTTAATACCTCAAGGCAAAAGTACTAAGACATTGTGTAAATACGTTATCAAGATAATAATATTACATAAACATATTTGAGTAAAAATTCATTTGACGTATTATTATTACCGGGTTCAAATCTAAGTATAATTGATAATACTTCTATTAATCTATTTATAATCACTGAGATTATGAAATTAAATCGTGCGACGAACTGATTTCTTGATATAAGATTGACAAATGACTTAAAATAAAACATTACATTTCATGCTGATCTTAACACTACCTATCACTACATACTTTTTAAAGAAATACAGGAGAATGTCACCTATAATTATAATGCATGATAATCATGAAAAGAAGCCCACTAGCAATGATACCTGTCAGTATTCAGATAAAGCACTATTCAGCGGGGAGTAAGATTATTGAGAGGGTCAAGAATTTCTCATATCTAGGACAAACAGGTCATTTGAAGCAGTTGCTGGGATCTGTTCTCCGGATCTTACAGAAAAACATTTTGTACTAGTCTAATCCACTCTCAAAAATAGTTCTGTCTTGTGAAAATGTACATTTTGGATAATGTGTTGATAAGATTGTACGAGCGTTGTCCGTAAAATAAGTTAACCAGTGATTTTTCACACGAATTAAACATGTAAAACATGTTTAATTCCATGCATGCGTACATTTTTGGAAACTTCAGACTTTTAGCTATTTTTCTACATAGTCGCCACGAGGACAGTGCATTTTCGCATGCGGTATACGAGCTTTTCAATGCCCGAATCAAAAAAATATGCATTTTTTATTTTTTATTAGAATATTATTTTATTATTTCAATATTCTAATCTACTTTTATAGATCATTGACTATATTATTATATTACTTAAATATACATATACTATACATATGAGAACCGCTTTTAAGTAGTAATAAAAAAATATGCCTCCAAGCCACGCAGATACCTGAGAACCGCTTCTTCCAGCTCTTCTCTAACGCCGAAATTCGTTCCATCCAGGTGTTTCTTCGTGTCAGGGAAGAGATGGTAGTCAATTGGGCCAAATTCCGTGCTGTAGGGTGGGTGTTTGACAATACCGCATCCAAATTTTTGCGATAAGCTCGTTAGTGGCACATTCTTGACACCCACCTTGTATGCACATTCTCCTATGTCAAAAATATAATTGTCAATACAATAAGCCCTCGAATAATACGAAATTCGAGTCGGTGTTGCTTGAAAATCGTTTATATTAGGGTGAGAATATCATAGTTAAAATGGGTGTCGTTCTTTTTTTGCTCAAAATCTACATCTGACAAAACTAAGAATATACAATATATTTTTACGTAATTTGTACTAATATCGGCTTGTATTGGGGGGTCTTGTTATTTGAGGTTTAACTGTAAATTATTGAATTAATCCTTAAAAAAAACAGTATACGATAAGATATGGATCAAGTGACATATATCAAACTACATACATCAATGTAACATTTAATGTGATGGATTGTTTATTTATCTAATTTAATCCGGTGTTAAAGTGACACTATGCCTAACTTCTATTACAGTTTTAAGAAATGGTATAACGTTCCTGGTTCGATTCCTACGTTCATAGTATTTTTTACTCTGATGAATTGATAAAATAAATAACTGGATTCGTTTTTGATCGTATCATTATTTTTAAAACACAAATAAAATCTAAGCCTTATTAATAAATCATTACATAAACCAAATCCGCAAAATCATAACTTTTATTACTTAAATATACATATACTAAACATAAAATTCTTTTTTCAACGCGCCAATCCAAGCACAAAAATAACGGCAGAAGCGGGATGCGAACCGCGGACTTTGGAAACCAACAATGCCCAGGTATTCATACCGCTCGGCGAATCGCGCCATTGCTATGCCTAGACTGACCTGCGATGAAACTAGTATTTATATCATTTGTTATTATCGTACGACAGATGTCGCCATAGTATATATTCAAAGTATGTATATTTTTATTATTATTCTATCAGTATTCATTTATTCACAAGCTTAATATTATTACTTTCCGGCAGTCTATTTATTTAATAATAAAATAATATTCTAATAAAAATTAAAAAATTAATTAATAATGTCTCCTTGAGACAATATCAAGAAGGTAAAAATTATCCATCAGTAACACAGGTAAATGATTGGTTATAAAGTCCGAGTCGGAACTATAAGTAGTCGTTTCACATCCATTCAGTCTATAGTTTGGTTCGAGACCCGAGTGGTACTTACTAAAATAAATAGACTGCCGGAAAGTAATAATATTAAGCTTGTGAATAAATGAATACTGATAGAATAATAAAATATATACTTTGAATATATACTATGGCGACATCTGTCGTACGATAGTAAATGATATAAATACTAGTTTCATCGCAGGTCACAGTATGGCGCGATTCGCCGAGCGGTATGAATACCTGGGCATTGTTGGTTTCCAAAGTCCGCGGTTCGCATCCCGCTTCTGCCGTTATTTTGTGCTTGGATTGGCGCGTTGAAAAGAATTTTATGTTTAGTATATGTATATTTAAGTAATAATATTGTAATATAGTCAATGATCTATAAAAGTAGATTAGAATATTGAAATAATAAAATAATATTCTAATAAAATTTAAAAAATTAATTCATTACTTTTATCATTTAATAGGACGGCGGGTAGCTCAATGGTCAAAGCGTTTGCTTTGCAAGCCAAAGGTCGTGGGTTCGACCCCGACGGAGATTAAAAAAAAAAAAAAAACGAATTCTGAGCTCTAAAATATCCCCGATTGGTGCGAATTTGATCCCTCACCCGTAAAATACCAGCCATAGCCTATTAATTAAAATTGGTTGTAGACGAAAGACATCCCGTGAAGACCACCCATTCATAGTCTTCTTCGTAGTATCAATCCGGTGGATTGGTTTGCAGCAACAGAATCTTGCATCTCGATCTCCATTCCTCTCGGTCCTCTGCAACCCTTTTCAGCTCAGCATAAGCGCTACAATTCATGTCCTCGAATACTTGCTGTAAATACTCCCGTCTAGGGCGTCCTCTACAGTTTCTGCCCTCAACCATCCCCTCCACAATATCGTGAAGAAGACCATCGTGGCGCATGATGTGACCAATCCATCGGGCTCGCCTCTCTGAGATGGTTCTTATTAAGTGCCTATCTTCCTTGATTATCCTGAGAACCTCATTGTTCGTGACGTGGTCTCTCCAGGAAATTCCGAGAATTCTTCTGTACGACCACATCTCAAAGGCCTCTAGTCTTTTTTTATCACTTTCAGATAAGGACCATGTCTCACAGCCGTACATTAAGATGCTCCAAACAAGTGTTTTGGCAAGTTGCTTGCGGAGCCCTAAAGTAATATTCTTTGACTCAAGAATTTTGGCTTTTTTATTGAAAGCTAGCCTTGCTTGATGTATTCGACTGTTGACTTCTCTTTTTGTTCTGCCATCCCAGGTGATCGTACTTCCAAGGTATACAAATTCTTTTGCATCTTTTAGGGGTACTCCTAGCATTGATATGTTAATTTTCTGCTGCTCATTGCGGCTTACTCTCATAACTTTGGTTTTTGTGCTGTTGTTTATGCATTCATAGTAAATTCCTGTAATAATAAGGATGATGCGTGAATCTTGGGCTGTAGTCTATGACGTTGGCGGATCAATACTCCACATGCAGCCCTTATTCCACAGATGAGACTTCAGAATTACTTTCACCATCTGTCGTTATTCTCCTGTATGTAATTACAAAATAATAAAAAAATAAAAAATTTAAAAAAACTTAAAAACATTGCTACGTTCGAATAAGTTCCTGAATAATTTATAAAGGACGAAAGTGGCATTAAGGAAATATTCACTCGATTTTAAAGGAAAATAAACAAAGTTACAAGTTTCGACCTCGAAATCGTGAAAAATGAGAAAACACAGTGCATTGTTGCAAAAGGGGGAGTAAATTCGCATTTAACTTTCTGAAATAAAAGTTGGAGGGTTTTCAGTTTTATCTCAAGTTTCTGAAACAACAAAAAAGGTGAGAACGGTAGAGCGTTAATAATAAACAGGACTAAAAAGTTCGCACAAATCGAATATCGCTAAAGTCATCGGTTGCAAGATTGTCTGATTATTTTCCCATAATACTTAACATAAATAAATAAACATAATATTATATTATTTAATGTAAATATGACATGACAATAACTTAAAGTCTCAGATTCAATGCCAATTTAAGACCAAGTCATAGAAATCATACATCTCTTAAAGCGGGATGGCGATGGTGAAAAATACTATCAATAATTTAAACGAAAATAGTCAATGAAATAATTTTAAAAAACAATTGGAATAACCATTATCAATTAAAATAATTATAGACTGTATGAAATTTTTAATTTTTATTAGAATATTATTTTATTATTTCAATATTCTAATCTACCTTTATCAATATAAAATAATTATAGATTGCGAACTAAACCAAAATTGCTCGGCGAACTATGAACTTTGAAAAATTATCATGTACATTGTCTATAGTATATAATCAAAGTATTTATATTTTTATTATTATTCTATCTTGGCAGTCTATTTATTTTAGTAAGTACCACTCGGGTCTCGAACCAAACTATAGACTGAATGGATGTGAAACGACTACTTATAGTTCCGACTCGGACTTTATAACCAATCATTTACCTGTGTTACTGATGGATAATAATTAATTTTTTAATTTTTATTAGAATATTATTTTATTATTAAATAAATAGACTGCCGGAAAGTAATAATATTAAGCTTGTGAATAAATGAAGACTGATAGAATAATAATAAAAATATAAATATAAGTCAGTCTAGGCAGGGCAATGGCGCAGTTCGCCGAGCGGTATGAATACCTGGGCATAGTTGGTTTCCAAGGTCCGCGGTTCGCATCCCGCTTCTGCCGTTATTTTTGTGCTTGGATTGATGCGTTGAAAAAAGAATTTTATGTATAGTATATGTATATTTAAGTAATAATTATAGATTGGCTACAAAAATTGGTCTATGAACTTGAAAAATTATCTGTCATTCTTACAACATTATGTTTAAATTGTCATTATTTTTTTATATAATTTTTTGTTATAGTTTGTTATTTTGATAGTAATTCATCTATTTTTTAGTTGCATACTTGTAAGATACTTAGTGAACTGAATAAATAAAAATAATAAAAAAGACAGCAGATTATAATATTTTGTAATGTTTATACTCGTTCATTAATAATTATAATATATTTAATCTTTTTTGCATTAATAATATTTATTTCTAATTTAATTGTTTTGAACCTGTGTTTTTTCGCTCAGTAACTAATTCCAGGTTTTGGCAGTGAGTTAAATCATTTGGCAGAAAATAAATTTATCGGTAGATTAAATTAATTGGTAGTATCCACTGTGTAGGTATGAATGTGGTCAGTTTTAAAATTTAAATGGCAGTAATATATTAAATATTGGTAAAAATTAATGTCAAATTAATTAATAATTAACCCATAAAATGGACACTTAACCTAACCTAACCCAAGTTATTATTGATTACATTAATTATTTCCTGCGAATTTATTATTTTTTTATTGCCGATTGATATATTTCTAATGCCAAATAATTGTTTTTTCCTTAAATTTTTAGATATTTATTACTGACCGTTTGCTTTATATTAACTGCCCATTAATTGAATTAAGTACTCCTAAAAATTAGTGGCCGTTATTTTGTAACAGATTTAAATGTCCATACAATATGTACCAATGCTTCTCTGAAATTCATGCTCAATTTTATGCCAGCATATGACTTCATAAATGAAAAATATAGTCAAACATAAGGGTATCAACAGTCAATATTTAAAAAAAAACGAATTCCTATAAACAAAAATAAAACCTATGATGGAAAACAAAAAAGCGGATGCGAAGCTCAATGTTGCAAAGCTCACTCTATAGTAAAAAAAGCCCGGTGTTTAAAAGCTGCAGTTTTCCCTTGCAACGCGGCCCTAGACAGACACCCCGTGAATTATTTAAGTGCCACACTCTCGGAGAAGAGGAGGAATCGCTTCTGCAACCTCCCTACCTCCTCCGAACTGGCCTTTATACCTCCCCCTGCACCCACCTTGAGGGGCGTAAACGTCAATTCACCTCACAGAGGTCCTATTATGTACCTTACCCCAGCAAGGAGGTTTCAAAATACATAGTTTCATTTCATTATTTTTCCTCAATGTACTATATAAACCTTTGGTGTATCAGAAAAGCGTTCTGAAGCCTCTCTAAACAATAAAGTCTTATGAGAATAATGTTATTATGCGGCATTTATATCGGAAAATTCAGAGAATATACTCCAACTAAGATCCATGGGATCTAAGACAATTAAATTTGTTGTTTTTAAGAAGACTGGGTTGTATCCCAAATGCTGCCAAATAGTCTCTTCTACTCTTTTATGGAACTCTTGGTTGGTCTTGGTTTCTTTTTGTTCAAGGTATTTTGACTCCACACAAAACTCATAACCTAAAAATCCAAGAATTTCAACAATATGTTTTCTTTAACTAAATGGTTTTTGTTTTATTTCAGATATTCACCATCACTCTATTTAGAAGAAAAGGGCTTATCGGTGATGATTTTGCTGAGATTCAATGAGACGTTACGCATTTTTTTGTAAATGTACAATTTTCAGAAAGATGGCCACTAAAGGTATTTAATATGTCTCAATAACAATAAATAAGCTTATAGATACAATACATATTATTAAGTAACCCAAGTTTGTCTACAAAATATTAAAAACATATAATTTAAAAATATTTTCTTTTCATACTAATATAACATGAATATATGCTATATTCATATTGTATTTACGTTTGGTTTCGTCTCCTAACATCTAGTCCTAGAGGGCGACTCCAGGTGGGTTGGCGTGTATTTAGTAGCAGGCCTCACCAGGCACTTAGATCACTGAGGAGAAGGAGGAAGCCAGACCCTGGACCTGCATCTCTCAGCTCTTCACCGGGAACTTCTCCGCCTGATGTGCTCAACCAAGACACCATCACGTGCAGATTGCCAATCCTTAATCTAAAACACTGCATTTGTAATACTATTTTTTAACCATGAACCTAAACAAGCACGATTAGAAAGGTTGTACAGAAATTTGGAGAATATCATTGTATCACGATGCTTAGTCATAATCTAACTAACTTTACTCCAAAAAATATATCTTTATCTCTGGGTTTTTACCTGAATAATTGATATCAATGAATTTCTAATGTTTCACATGTATGTAAATAATTAATACATTGTACCCGATTAGAGTAATTTTAAGTATTCCAACATTTCTAGAATCCCAAACTATATTCAATATTATTTATTTAATTAAATAGTCAGGGATCATGATGAAATTCTTAAGAATAAGAACGGGCTGTTTTGAACAAACTTTCTTTTGTATGGGAAGAATAATATTTTCATTGTTAATGAACAATCTATGCTTTTTTTAATTGTATTTTCACATTTCCTTATATTATAAGTTATTTTAACTAGGTGTATAAAGCTTGTATTAAAAAGTCATCCTTAGTTAATCAGAAGAACATTCTGAGCGACATGACAATGACGAACGTAATGAATTATTTTTTACAGTTATTAAAATTATTACTCGCACACTCTTGTTGACTATAATCTTCTTTATCATCAAAATTTTCTGAATTATTGAAACTGTTGCAGTCACTAGCCACAAAAAATCTAAATTTATAAATATTTATGCTAAGTTAAATATGCGACTATCAAAAATAGTTATTAATAGACTATATTCACTTGAAGCATGCTATTATAACACTTAAAAAAACAATAATTAGTGGTTTAACACAGCTAATAACAAAACTTTGTATTTTTTCCGTTGAAATAAGTAAGTATTTGGCAAATTTCTAGATGTGCAATAAACCGTTATTTTTGTATACTTAGTTTTGGCTTACTGTCGTCGAAATGGTAATGGAATACATGATTCACCTTGAAGGCTAGTGGCTGGTGAGCTGAAGAGGCTGCCTTTGAGATGGAATTCACGGATCGAATCCCTTTACGTGATAAGTACTGCGACTATTGAGGAATAGTCGCATAGCTTATTGATACAAAGGCTTGGGATACCAACACTTTACAGTCCACATCATAAAAGATTAAAATGATACCATGAAGAGATGTTTTACATGCATAATAAATATTAATTAAAATGTTTCCATTTATTCTACAAAAAAACACTCAAATTACTTCATTGGCTCTGTCATCTAAATTTATGAAATAAAAAATTGATCTCATAGACGTAATCAAAAAATATCATAAATGGCACTTATTCTTTTACATTAAATGGCTAACGGCCTATGACTATTATGATGATGAGAAACTATTTGTAAATAGTTTGTCTAGCCAGGTAGCATCACTCGAGTAGCAAAAAATGTTTTTTTTTCAGTAGCTCCTTAAATCATTCATAGCGTTACTAATGCTTTCAGACTCACCTGTGTTGACAGCAAATAACTATCCTGAAACATACAAAAAAAACAAATATCGTTTTCATTTCATTTCAAATACATTATCATTTCATTTATTAGACTTACTTTTATCACAATAGTTTCAATTTATAAATGTAATAGTTACTTAATTGTATTATTAATTAAAGTATTTACTTCATAAATAAATAATGTAATTCTATGTAGTATGATCTGTTTTATTAAGTTGTGTTATATTTTTTTACGTAAATATTTTATTTCATTTCAAATGTATATTAAAAATACAATTACTCATCTTTGTCACAAATCAAATATGCGCTTTAAAACCAATCAATCATTTTATAATAAAAAAATATGTTTTAACCATTTATTTGATTGAATTATTTTTATATAATTTTAAAACATTATATTTTTATATAATGTAAAAATAACAGCAACTTAATGAAAAATGCACTATTTTATATTGTTTCAGAGTTTATGATCTAACTAGACTATTAACTAGAAATTTTATTTCGTTAGTAATTCTTTAAATTTTCAATACGATATAAGACCTGCGAGGTGTTTATGATCCCAGAGAGCCTTCTCTGAAAGGCTTGTCACGAAATATAAGAAATTCCGTCGTTGTTTATTCACTCTTCACGTGAATATGCACGCATCGACGCTTTCGTGAAGAAGTGTCAGGTTTCAACGGCAAGGCTTTCAAAATTGCGGGAGATCCTCGCGAGACGGGAATTGATATCCTGGAAACTATAAAATATATATTCAGATGAGTACTTTGTGAAGTGACCTGTGTGACCGAGAGCCTTATAAGTTACAACATCTGACTTTCAATAAGACATATTTATAAAATTCAAGGCTCGATATCATAACAACATATCAAACAGTACAATTTTATACGATCATGGATTTTTTTATGATTTTCTACAGTAGCAAATAGAATTCAAATAAAAAACGTTACATTTCTTAAGTGAAAGACTGAAATCGTTTCTTCGCATTAAATAATTTATCGGTAATTTATTTTTAATTGAAAATAATCAATCAAAAGATTTTGTTAATCCCTGTCAATAATGAATCATTCTGATTACGCTAACGTCACACCACCTGAGATTTTATAAAAAGTGTATTTTGATTATAAAAAATATACTGAACGAAATAAATTTTTAAACGTGTAATAATTGTATTTAAAAAATTAAATTAAAGTTTTATTTTACATTTTTTATTATGACTGAACATGCATAGTTTCGTAAAAGAGGCATCTTTATAAGTGCGTCAACAAAAATATATATTTATTAAAACTTAAATATATTTTTTCTAAGGAATATTATTTTATCAAAATTCTTTCAGATTTATTAATATAGCATCTAATATTTTATTGCTAAGTGAATGTCAATAAACTTTACATTATTTTAAATAAATGTCACATTTCGAAGTTAATTTTCAATATTTTTACGAAATCGTAACATTTTAGATACGCCAATAAATTGTTTCACTATCACTGTAGCCTACGACGTAGATTTGAAATTATTGTAGATATAGGAGCCTTACTAGAAATCCGAAAATATGAGTCAATAAATAAAACAATAAATAACTAAGTTTGGACTGTATTATATATGAAGGGCTATCAATTTTTATTGTTCATTAAAAATGAAAGTTGTAGAACTAAAGACTAAATTCAGAAAATGATGAAAACATTTCCTATTTATGCTCAATTTTTTCAAGTGTTAATTTATTCTCGCATGTAACATATTTATAAAATTGAAGTTGGCTTTAACATTAAAAATCCACCATGTTTCAAATCCAATTAAAACACAAAAATGTACATCTCTTCAATTATCAAATCTGGGATTGCCAGTCACAATTCGCTCGGTCAGATAAGATTAGCTGTATCACCTCGGCGTCTTTAAAAGGGGAGATCTTCTCGCGACTTCACAGTCAGTTTTTCCTTCTGCATCAATCATGAAGGTCTTCCTGGTGCTCCTGCTGGTCGCAGCCGCCTCGGCGACGATGCCCGAGATCAACCGCTTCATGAGACCCACTGGGTTGGAGAGGTTCAACAACCTTCTCCGCGCTGTGGACCATGCAGGCAAAATCGTCGGAGGAGAGGAAGCTGAGCCCCATTCCCGCCCTTACCAGGTAACAAATACATGATGAATCCTCGAAGAGATTTTTACATTTCCATCATACCCACCTTGAGCAAGAAAACTTAATCTAAATACGAGGGTGAACCGTAATATAAGATTCCCATGGTGCTACAGTCCTGAAAAGCGCTGTTATGGTGGATTCCGCGATTATGTAGTGTACCTTCGTTCCCCCACTCATAATCTCTTCTCTAGCAAGTCTTGGCTTGGCAGCCGTACGTGATTGACTCGCTTCGCCCGCGAGGTGTGAGCTGCGCTCGATGATCCGTTTCCTATCGGCGACTCTGGGTGCTGCCATTGCTTAGACCTCCGCAACCTTTTCTCATCTACGGCACACCAAAGTACTTCTTTGGATTATACGGCACACCAAAGTTCCCACCTTGAATACCGCGGCACACCAAAAGCCAAAAATAGATATTAATTTGATCAATTCCCCTTTTTTTTAGTTTCATTTAGAACTTAATAAAGCAAGTACTTCGTTGTATGTCTACATAAATAGGCGATAGGCGCTGGTAGCTTGAGGACCGTTGTAAAATTATTTTTTTACAATATTGCCTTATTTGATCGCGGCACACCTGTATCGGCTTACGGCACACCAGTGTGCCGCGGCACACCGGTTGCGGAGCACTGGCTTAGACTGTTCTTTGGTTTCGGGTGTGAGGTTGTGCACCGAAGCCTCGTCTCCAGCGACGATGGAGTCGAGGGTATTCCTCGATCCATTCCTAGATCACCACATACTATCAATTGAATTTAAAATCATATGGTTTTTTTGTAGTTCTTAAATTACAGAGATTCTAGGGACGGTGGTTAATAGAACTCCGAATAAAGACGTATACTGTCGCAAATTACAATATTGAATACACAAACATTTTCTATTTTCCAGTTTCAATGAAAATAAAAATAAAAAACTTATTTAATATTGTGATGTTATGATGATTTATTTAGTGTCATGCGCAGATCAACGAATCGATTTCTGGACCATAATAACATTGGTCATATAATCTTATTTTTATTTATTATATTATACGTTTAGCATATAATAAAATATATATTATATTATTTTTTAAGTCTTCGTAAAGAGTTGTCTAAAAGTCATTAGTCTTTCATTATTTTTTAAATAAATATATATATTATTGTATAATATCAGAAAATATAGATACTTCGTATAAATTTTCGTCTTATTAAAATTCTAGTTATTAATATATTAATCACTAGAGTAACACGAATTATATAATTTGTTTACATTTACATAATATAGGTACAATACATACAAAAGAGGAAAAAAAAGAAGTAGCATATGACACGTGTCAAAGATCACAGAGATCCAGGAGAACAATACCATCGACAAAAGAGGAAAATGATGTAGGAAAAGGATCGAGGTGTGCGGTAGGCCATTTAGGAGCGCCATTGCCGTTGTACTAAATTGAGTGCCCGAAGCTCCACAAGTATCAACTGGGATCAAAAACAATAGATGGCTACGAGCACGAGTGTACTTATCGGGAACGTGGAAGTTAAAATATTGAAGAATAAGAAGTAATTATAAATAATAATAAATTTCTTCTGTACAAGCCCGATAAAAATACAAAATCTGATTGATTGTATTTTTATCTATTTTCGTAGATCTTATCAAAATAAATTAAAATAAGTTTTACATCAAAATATCTTTAAAAACAAGCTTATCCGTCATAATCTTGTTTTTTATCTTTAATAAAAACAAATTGAAAATCAATTATTATAATTTTAAATTAATTTTATTTAAAAAATTAACAGATTAAAAATATTTGGTTTTGATTCACATTTATTTCAAACGATTACATGTTTCGGTCTCCCTGGACCATCTTCAATAATGATCAGAATCAAAACTAAATATTTTCAACTTGTTAATTTTTGAATTTAAATTAATTAAAATATTTAATTATGCAGTTTCACCAAGTATTGTCAGTTGATAACCTTAATGTTATAGACAAATTTATTCTTAAATATGAATAATTTAATTTGGTTTTATTTGTGACATCATGTTATCAATACGAATTTTTAAAATAAATACAAAAAAAAAACAAACCACATCAATTAATTTAAAATCAGTAATATTATAAAAAACACATTAAGATTTATATATTATTTCTTACACTCATCTATCATATAAAGATCATTTAACAAATTCAATATCTTTCAATATAAAGGTATATCAAAATAAATGTCTTCCTTAGGTTGGTCTCCTGCTGACCATGGATGCCGGCACCGCCTTCTGCGGAGGTTCCCTGATCTCCAAGACCTTCGTCCTGACTGCTGCTCATTGCGTGTACGATGGCAAGAACACCATCACCCAGTTCACCGCTGTTCTCGGTGCCCACAACATCTTCGACGAGGCCAACAGCGTCAGGATCCAGTCTCGCACCGCTTTCATGCACCCCGGATGGAACCCCTCGACCCTGCAGAACGATCTGGCTCTCATCAAGCTGCCCACTGAAGTCGATATCACCGGTAAAAACCATAAATTATAAACTTACCACATTAGATGATGACTTTCTTGCGCTTCTTAAGGACACTTACTTACCAAGGCATTCTTTGCAGAGCACTTTCTCATTATATGAGCAACACTATACGTGTTGGATTTTTGAATTTCTTTGTCAAAATTCGTCACAAATACTGATATACATATAATTGTGTCGGAAGCAACAGGGTCAGATCCTGTCTGCCCAGAAGTGGGCGACGTCGATGGCGTTACTCCCGGCCATCAACAGGTCTTCCTGGGTGCAGCTACTCGGACACAGCGCACACTCAAGAATGTGTGACAGGGTCTGCTCCACGCCGCAGTCACATTCAGTCGGTCCGCTATAAAACTGCCAGGCTTTCATTTGTGTCTTCGTCTTGCATACTCTTGTCCGAAGGCTGTTAAGGGACCTCCATATATTCCACCTCTGGTTGTGTCCAGGTGCTAGGTCCTCTTTCGGGGCAATCCAAGTATTCCCCTCAGTTGCGCTTCTCCACATGTTCAGCCGCAGGGTGGCCTCAGGTATCACCAGTTCCGTTGTCGACTGTAGAAAACTTCTTCTTGATTTGAGCCGTGCGGTTATCTTTTGATACCCAAACATAGGGTGGAGTGTGTCGTGGGTTATGTTATAATACTGATTAAGGCATGTATACTTTGCCTCTGTAGAGATGAGGACGTATTAATTCGTTGTACATCATAATGGATCACATTCATAATTATTTCTTTGATGTTTCAGACAAGGTTCAGCTTTCCGTCCTGCCTCCCTACAGCGCCGTTGGAAGCAGCTTCTCTGGAGAAATGTCCATCGTTTCTGGATGGGGCAAGCCTTCCGATGGTAATATATATATTTGATTATTTATCTTATGTTTTTATACAGAAAAAAAAACAAATATATTATTAGTATTTTCGTGAATTTAACTAATATAAAGTTATCATACTATTTGTCATATAAGTATAATTAATAATTGTAAAGTAATGTCCACTACACAAACAAGTTAAATAGTTTGTAACGTAAACAGTCGACTATCATATTTTTATTTTTTTAAATGATTATCTATATTTTAATCGCACATTGTTTATGATCTAAATCAATGCACTCTTTTTAAGGAAATATAAATTTTAAAAACTCGAATATTTTTAAATTGAAAAGAATTTCATACCTTGTTTTAACATAGATCACACTGAGCACTGTTTCACTTGATGAAAAAATTCAGTTTTAACGATCTATAAAAAAAATCGAAAGCTTCATAGGTTCCAATGTGCAAAAACGTTCTGACATTTAAATGAATATTTACTAATATACTCGTAGAAAGAATTTCACTAGACAGTAGGTAGATGAATTGGGATAACATTGCGGAATTTCTTCATCACTTTTGCCAAATATGATTGATAAGTAGACGCTACAGTCTGTCTAAAATGTAATATTTAAATTCTAACCTAACATTCTTTAGCCGAGAACAACTTGGCTGAGAACCTCCGTGTCGTGACTTCCGACATCATCAGCAACACTAACTGCAACGTCAGGTACCTGGGAGTCATCCAGTCTACTCATGTCTGCACTAGCGGAGCCAACGGCAAGGGAAGCTGCAACGTAAGAATATCCTAAATAATTACTTTATAGTATATAACAACATGATTTGAAGCATTGCTGATGGTTCAAATAGTGGAGGCTACACGTCGAAGAGACGATGGTCGACGGGCAAGAAAAGTGTTGTCCAAGAACTGGCAATCGGAACGAGTGGACTGGATGCGAAAGGCGGAGGATCAAAGAGAATGGGGGAGAATGCGGGAGACCTACGTTCAACTGTGAACTGACACAGGCTGATGATGATGTGATGGTTTAAGCACGACACTAACATTTTGTTTTGTTTTCAGGGAGACTCTGGTGGTCCATTGACCGTTGTCTACAAGGGCAGGACTATCCAGGTATGTTTTTCAATATTTAAACATTCTTATATACGCTAAAAATTAAAAATTGCTGGGCGGCATAGTGTAGTGGACAAACGTTTGTTTGTCATTCAAACGCCGTCGGTTCAAAACCAAACCAGGGTTGATTTTTTTAAATTGATTTAATTAAATCTAAGCTCTGTACATGCCGCCGGTAGGGTTAAGCTAACCCTAAAGGACATTAAAAAAATCCACGCCTCAGCAGCGTTGAGCTCATTATCCGATATCCTTAAAAAAACGCTGATTATTGAACACCCAAATATTTATCTAGTACTATGCAAATTCGCGGGCTCTGGAGACTCCCGTGAACTATCTTTGTACCCATATGGACCTCCGGGTATACAGGTGTTCTGAAACAAAGTATGGACAATCTGCGATACAGAACTATGAAACGGCAATTTATGGTATCCATATGCTCCAAATATGTTAATAAAAAAAACAATAAATATATTTGATTCTAAATTCACATTTCATAATTGAAAATAATATATACTCGTATCGAATACAGTACATTATTGATTATATAATATATATCAATACATGAAAAGTGTTATGCTCGTAACTGTTTTTTACACTCATAATACATTTCATTCTCTAATTCAAAGAAATGTTCATTTACATAATTATCAAATAGTTTAAATACAATCAAATTCAGAAAACATATCGATTAAGAATAACGTGTTAAATTCTTCTTGTTCATGTTGGAGCATGAAAATACCTCCACGTGGTGCCTTCTGGAAACGGAACCTCAGACCTCTGGCCAATATTTTCAAACCAGCGACCAATTGTAAATTTATTCAATACTAATTAAATATGATAAATAACTATTTTTAAATCTATTTCAGGCCGGTATTGTTTCCTTCGGCCTTGCTCTGGGTTGCGAGAGGGGATGGCCCCCAGTATACACCAGGGTGTCCAGCTACCTGGACTGGATCTCCACCACCTCCGGAGTCACCATCCAGCCTTAAGTCTTCTGACTTCTGCGCAACATTCAAAACTCATTACTCATAATTCTTCCTTCTTCCGAACTATCCTACCTAAAAATATAACAATCCATCAATTTGGTACTGTCGTACCATTCTTTTCAGAAATAATAAAACAGCAATTTTCCACAAAAAAAATGTTTTTTTATTTTATTACCTACCATTCTTAAGGCCCACACAACTGCTTAACTTTTAAATAGACACATCAATACAATGATGATAATCAGTATGGCTCTGTCTTCTTTCAAGCACAATGTTGTTATAATAATAATAATAATAAAGGTGTAGACGACAGCTTCCAGTTCCGCTGACGATCCGTTACGCCATCAATCTGAAGTGGGCGGACAGCCTCATTTCTCCAGATTTCAGGCAGCCGGCGCGGCTTTACAGGAGGGTGGGAGGTAGAAATGAAACGCAAGAGATTCAAGTCTAAACTGATTTATTTAACACATTAATTTTCTGGTACCTACTTTTTGCGGCCGTGGGAATAGTTTCGGTCGCACGGGTCTGTATTACTATACGAAACGTTCCTGGAGATAGGTAATCCCAGCCATAAACATCGGTTTATGTTTTTATGGCTAAAACTGAAACGTATCCCAGGTCCGTTCGCACGCTTTACCAAACAAAGGAACACTTTCTGAATAGACGCATCTCACGCTGGCCAACAAAGGGCGACGTTTCGGCTTATTTAATATTTATGGCCCTTTCAACAATCGGTCGGGGCTCACGGACTGTTTCTTTATTGAAGGTCCGCCCGATAATACTCGTGGGATGCAAAGTATAATAAACCATCGAATTCCTATATCATTACAAATAACACATAACTATCAACAGCTGTCGTTTTCAGCGTGAGACGTACGTAACAAAAGGTTTTATTCCAGCAGGATTAGGTGGGTTGTGCAATACCCAATCTGCCATATTTTTAGATACATATTTATTTATATAGTACATACAAAACAATAATTATATTGTATTTAAACATAATAATTCTTGGTGGTCGCTGCATCATCTCCATCCAGCGATGGCTCAGGGAGGAGTTGAGCCATTCAGAAGTAGCCAGGATGATGGTGTTGTTGGACTTCCTTATCCTGCTCCAGAAGCCAGCAATACGGTGACGCAATAATGCTGGGAATGTATGGACTCTGCCCTCCGCAAACATGTCAGATGCGCTACAAAATCTAGGGAGTTGCATAAGTTGGCGATATTAATTATTATACGCAACTTTGAGCTTCTCCCACTCTCGTTTAGGATAGCTAGACCAGTTATGACAACAAACAATAATTTGCAAATATTTACTACATATTTATATTTGAACACACATGGACTGAAGCATGATTGTTATGTTTTTTCTCTTCTAGTCTCTTTGAAATAAAAAATTAAATAATTAAAATTGTTTATAACCACTTGGTTTGCAGTTCACTATCCACTAGTTTCGGTAGCACCCTCTACCATCTTCAGCACAACACATTTAAAAAAATATTTTTTTAAATAGTTTAGCAATCATGCAATTACACTTAATCATGTGGTAGTACTTCATTTATTTATAAGGGAGTTATCATACGAGTAGAGAGTAATTATTTATGACAAACACATTTTTAATGCTATTTTCGTCACATTTATCACGACAATGGAATGTATTGTAAAGCTCATACCTTCATTCAAATTATTAATGAAAAAATTATCAAATAACGAAGAAATATATCACATAGATACAAAAAATAATATCGAGGAAATATTAATTATATTCAAATATACAGAAATGAGATATATGCAGTCAAAAAAATATACTCATGTATGTACGAGTCACACCAGATACAACTGTGTAAGTGGTAAAGAAGAAATCAATATATTTTACTATTGTACGTTTGGGGTGCAGATGACTCGTTTTTTAGAAAGCGTTTAACGAGAATTCATCAGATTACTCATTATTATTGGCACAGCACCTATATACGAGTATTATGTTCGTATATGAAATTACTTTGGATTGAAACATCATCTAATACGACTTATCTGTTCCAGCGTCACCTATGTACAGACTACGTAACCTAGAAGTACTCTATCTAGAGTACTTCAAACTTAATTTAATGTGTTTAATTGTTAAATATGACATACATATTTGATAAAATCAGAATATCCGAGGCAGTAAATAATTATATAGTTTTCTTTATTTTAACATTAAAAAACAATATTTTAATCGTTTATTTAGGCACATAAAACTTTAGAATACTATAAATTCGTATATTTAGCATATAAATGAAGATAGAAAAATAGTCAGTTAATAAGTAAAAAATGACTAATATTACCGTCGAGTTAGTGTTGTAAGTCATTGTTGTAATACATTATGTGAAATTAATAGAAAACTTTAGTTAATATACGTAGACTATAATAAACAATTAAATTAACGTATAATTAAATCATTTTATTTAAAAAATTTAATTGTTTCAATTTATTACAAAATGTTAAATATCTTTTTTCTCGATTTGAATCGCAAATTTTATTTCTTGCGATCATAATGCAAATGTATTTGATTATGTTGATTATGGAGAATGCGAGAATATTAGACGTTATGAAACATATAACTGTAATATTATAGGTTATGGTTTTCCCATAATGGGTAAAGATTTAATAAACACGTAATGAATCTTCAAATCAGTCTTGCTTACATCCATCTAATTTGCTAGCGCTACAATCTTCGTTTTTGAGCTTATCGGGTATTCAAAAACTCAAGTGGCAGAATATACATAAAATACTTTGATTATATGCTTTATTTTGTACATATTACATATTATAAACAAATAATGTATTTCTAGATATAGTAGACTACTTTTGGGAGTACAAATGGCATAGTATGGTAGTGAATTGATTTTTGAAGTAAAAATAGTCCTACATTAATTATATTTTAATACATTTATAGCCACAACCAAATCATTGGTATAAGGCATTAAGATTTCTTTTTCAGTCACATTTATTTGTGCTTTCAGTTGCGACAAAGGTGTCTATATAAAAATAAGTTTGAGTTTCATTAAAATAATTTATTATATATTATCATCAATAAATAATAATAATAATGCACCAAGTTTAAATGTACTCTGCTATACAAGAACTCAAATCTCTCCATTTTCAATTTAAGATTGCAGTTCAAGATTATGATCATTGAGATAAGAGTGTATCTTTACAGTGTCTTTATAAGAGCCGATCCTCTTGCGACCTTCACAGTCTGTTCTACCTTCTGTATCAACCATGAAGGTCTTCCTAGTGCTTCTGCTGGTCGCAGCAACTTCTGCGACGATGCCAGAGATCAACCGCTTCATGAGACCCACTGGACTAGAGAGGTTCAATAATCTTCTCCGTGCTGTGGACCATGCGGGCAAGATTGTGGGAGGAGAGGAAGCCAAACCCCATTCTCGTCCCTATCAGGTGGCATATCCTTTTCATTGATTACCATCGTGATAAAAACTGTAGACGTTTTCTGTGTTGATGCCTGGGAGTCTCTACAATTTCTTGGAAAAACCTCCCCGAACTACTGCATAGTTCTGACGGTCTCTTGTTAAACTACATCAAGAATATTGTTGGAATTACGCGCGTGGCTAACGAAGCCGGCAAGGAATAGCTATGCATACTATGCTCATAAATTGTTTGTCATTCCGCATAATCTAACCTTGTGTGTAACTTGCCTTGTGTGTAGGGTGCCTGGCACAAGCATTTTTTATACTAAAAAAATAATTTAAAAATAACTGTAGGAGTTACATCATAATCCCTATTTTCTGGGTTGTTTGACTTTATAATACTAACACAAAACATATGGGCAAACAAAATCGTTACATATCCTGAAATTTAAGCGGAACATCTTATTTATTTTTAAGAGTACCTAATTACTAATATTTAATTAAAACTATAGTAAATGAAGGTGATTAATGAGATAATAATATTGTTGAAGCATTCTTTTCCATAAAAATATTGTTAACAATCGGTTGTAAAAATACTGCTCTGATTGATTGCATTTTTATCTTTGTTTTCGCAAACGTTATTGGAATTTGCAATAAAAATAGAATATGACAATAATTATACGTCAAATTATTGCATAAAAAACAATCTGGTATAACGTTACCTATAAATTAAATTTATAACATTTTTAAATTACAGAATTAAATTTATCGATTTCAAAAATTAAATCTAACTGAAAATACACAACTTTGTTATGATATGGAACGCAATAAGATGCTATTATGACGAATATCGCCATTTTATTTGCACAGCACACTTCATCTTAAGTATTTTGAGAAATAATGTTCTTTAGAAATCAATGTTAGTCACACACTGGTGTAAGATCAATAGTATAATAATCTTAATTAGTTTTTACATACCTAAATAATATACAGTAATATCATCATTTCCGATATCATAATGACTAAGTATTTAGTATTATTATTATTATTTACCTTTTTCGCTCCATATTTGGAATATATTGAGTTCTGTAAGCTCACATCGTCTGTGCCTTGTCCCAGAACACCTCTATACCCGGAAGTCTACATGGGAACATAGATGGTACCCAGGAGCCTCCAGGTCCAGAGCCCACGAACTCGCATGTACTGCGACTGTAGTCTCAGAGAAATATCCGAGTGTTCAATGTTCAGGGTTATTATAACAGTTTATAATTTAGTACTTTTACGAGTTGTGAATTTGATATGACTCATAAAAAATATATTTTAGTTTTGTAGCTTTATCAAATTTATTAAAAAATATTTCTTAAACTGGCACTCTGCAATATAAACATTTTCTTGTTATACCATGGTGTTTAGGTTGGTCTCCTGCTGACTCTGGATGCCGGCACTGCTTTTTGCGGAGGTTCCCTGATCTCCAAGACCTACGTGCTGACTGCTGCCCATTGCGTGTACGATGGCAAGAACACCGTGTCCCAATTCACGGTTGTGCTTGGTGCCCACAACATCTACGACGAGGCCAACAGTCTCAGGATCCAGTCCCGCACCGCCACCGTCCATCCTGCGTGGAACCCCAAGAGTCTGAAGAACGACATGGCCCTCATCAAGCTGCCCACTCCGGTCGTACTCACAGGTAAACCTAGCAAACAGTAAATAATGCGGGGCATATCTGTCGAGGAGATGATGGTCGATGGGGAAGAAAATTGTTAAGAATGGCAGGCTGTTCTATGTATTTACTTCATTCACCCAACGTGATATGGAGAAATGTATGAGAGGAGTGTTTCTAAAATATATTATCCGAAACAAGGATATTCGAAGAAGAACTCAAGTAGTGGAGACTACTCAATGAATAGGCACACTCAAGTGCCAATGGGCAGGACATATCTGTCGAAGAGATGATAGTCGATAGGGAAAATAAGTGTTGTCCAAGAACTGGCAGACGGAGCGTTGGCCAACCCCTGCAAGTCGGACTGACAACATCAGAATAATAGCGGGAGTAGCCTGGATGCAGAGGATCGAAGACGATAAAGACTGATGCTGGATGGCTTCGTTTAACAGTAGACGGACACAGGCTGATAATGTTGATGATGAAACATTAAAATAATAATGCCAAAAATTATCTCTAAAGTAGCCAATTATTGTCGTTCTTTCTTTCTTCTTAATGCCGGACTGAACTGATCTCATCACTTCTATCGCCCAAGCCCAGCAATAAGAATTTCTTCCTTAGCCTACAAAACTTAACCAAACTTTTAAAAAATATTCCTTTTGTCAGGATTACAATCATCAAGTTTATACACATAAACCTAATTGTTTAAATGAAAGAAAGTCCAAAAAACACATCAATTGAATATATACATACAAACTTCCAAACTTGATCTAAAGAAAAAAAATACATTGAAAAAATTTCGACACTTGACGGTTGTGTTTTGCATTTATAAAGGTCGTAAATATATACATTCATAAAAAAAATTAAGAGTTTATTGCTTCATTTTCGGTAAGTGCCGACTACTATAAATAAATACTCACATATGATTGTTTCTTTCTTAAATTTTCAGAAAATATTCAGCTGGCCATCCTGCCTCCCTACAGCTCCATCCAAACCAGCTTCTCTGGAGACATGTCCGTCGTCTCCGGCTGGGGCAAGTCCTCAGACGGTAATAAACATTATTACATTAAAGTTGCTTATTATTTATTTTAATATAATTCATAACAGCTTGTAGCATATTACCTTTTCCATATAGATAGATTCTTGTTATCTCACCTTTTTTTAAATTTGCATTATTTTTATCAAAAAAGAAAATGAAAAAGAGAAAGTTTATACATATAAAGTCTATATATATTCTGGGTGATTCTATGCTAGTTTCAGAATTATGTTACAGTCACATAATTTATTAGGTAATTTCATATTTCCATTATCGTATACATATTTTTTATTGTCACCTATTAATGTTTCAATGCTGTTTAGATGATAACAACCTGGAAGAAAACCTCCACGTGGTGTCTTCAGAAGTTATCAGCAATGTCATCTGCAATTCCAAGTACCTGGGAATAATCCAGTCGTCCCATCTCTGCACCAGCGGCACTAATGGCAAGGGAAGCTGCAACGTAAGTTCAACAATTACCTTAATATCTCATCCTTTGTGAATTCATATTAACTATTTGAACTATTGAGAAAACTTTTACTGTCACACCAATTATCTGTAAGGCGGATTGCCTACAATCAGGAGTATTCGTTACATTTTATTAAAATAAATATTTAAATATTAAACTGTAATATTTACTTTATTTTTTAGGGAGACTCTGGTGGTCCATTGACTGTCACCTTTAGAGGAAAATCAATCCAGGTATTTTTATTTTATATTTACTACACGTACACAACAATTACCAACATTTTCACATGTAGCATCTAGCTGATCTAGCTTAAATGTTTCCATAAAAAATAGCCTAAAGAGCCTGCGTTAGTGCACTTCAGCTCAGATTGGGATACAAAAATCAAACTTAGACTCCTTAAAATTAAAACTTATCTTGACTTAATAATAACATATCAATTTTCCATCTACTAAAGTAGAAATTATAAACAATATAAGTGCATATAATTATAAAATTCATGTATAAACACCATTGATTGTGTTGTTTCAAAATATTTACGTATTTAACAACAACTTAACTGGCTGAAAAATTGTTTTAAATCATACAAATAAGATAAAAATGAACAATATGGCCATGGACCAAGAGATATGAAGTTGGATAACAATGGGACATTCCAAAGTAACAAGACCTTATGAGCAAACTTTATAATCCTTACAAAAAATACTAATAAAAGGTCACTTACCCTAGTAAGAACCATGTCAGAGAAGCGAGCTCGATGGATTGGTCACATCATGCGTCACGATGGTCTTCTTTACGACATTGTAGAAGCGATGGTTGAGGGGAGTAACTGCAGAGGGCGCCCTAGACAGGAGTATTTGCAGCAAGTGTTTGAGGACATGAGTTGCAACTCTTATGCTGAGCTAAAGAGGGTTGCAGAAATCGATAAGAGTGGAGATTGTGATGTAGAATTTGGTTGCTGCAAACCAATCCACTGGATTGATACTACGAAGAAGATTATATAGTATTAGAAAAAACGACAGCCATATAAATTAGTACAGAGTAGGTATATATTATGAAAAGACCAGACTATGTATTCATAGTTAAACTATGGATTCTGCCACACTTACAACATTAAAGATGTATAAGATGTACATGATAACTCACCCATACCACCAATAGAAAAGGTATGGATAAAACAAATATTTAATCCATTTAATTGTTTTCAGGCCGGCATTGTTTCCTTTGGCCATGCTGAAGGATGCGAGAAGGGCTGGCCCCCAGTATACACCAGGGTGTCCAGCTTCCTGTACTGGATCGCACTCGAATCCGACGTCGTTATACAGCCTTAAATCTGCTGATCCTTGTACAACCTTCAAATAGCAATATTCTTCCATAAATTAAACCATACGAAAAAAATACTAATTCAATCATTTTGTATTCTCTTTTATCATTATTTTCTGAAACTGCAATAAACAATGTGTACCTACATAAATTGTTTTTTTTTCAATCACCAAAAAATAAAAATTATGTATTAATTAGTTCAATAGTAAATAGATTTTTTTCACATGAAACATTTGGTTATCTCAGGATTGGGGATATAAGTCTTTGAATCAAATCATGTGCAAAATGTATCTAAAGAAAGCCATAGATAAATAAACAATTTCACCTTCTTAATGGATTTTCGCATTATTTTAAATCACTTAAGATTACAGGAGGGTAAGTTAATGTTCATGTAACCCTTTAGGTATGGCTATTGCTTTTATATTAACCCTTTAGGTATGGCTATTGCTTTTAATATTGTTTCATAAGAAATGTCGATAATCCATGGAAAAATAAAATTATTATATTTTTTATTTTTATGATGAATTATTATTTTACTCATGTTTACGCACCTATATCCAATTTTTAAGCTTTTTAATTAATTAACCTTTAATTAAAACACACTATAAATGTCATGCCGATATATAGGCACGCCGCATCTAGAGGGTTAAGATAATTAATGAAATAATAATGAAATTAATATTATTTATTATGTAGATAAAGGTTTCTCGGATAAATAAAACTCTAATAATCTAAGGCTGCAGAATGTATCATTTATTGTGTATTAACTAAACGAATAAAGTACGGGAGACATTATACAAAGATTTGTAATTCTCTACATAGAAAAAAGTCACATTCATCGAGGTTCAAAATACTCCCCACGAAAATCAATAAAATACACTATCATTATTCTAATCAGAGGTCAATATTAAAAAAGGCATTAATTCATTCGGCAATAGACTCCACCATCCAATGCAAAATATCGTATTTTTTGAAATGACAATTGATATAAAAATTACCATTACTTAATACTATATTTAAACATGCATTTTATGGCCATATTGTTTCATTAAAGCTAGGGAGATGTTACTGCAAAAAAGTAATAAATGTAGTAGTAAATGTTAACATCTATAGCGCAACGTATTTATTGTTGCAAATACTATTCATTAACCAGTCGTGATTTATCCATTGTTAAATAAAACAAGTAATAAAAGTAAGTGTCAGGTTTTTCTTTTCAGGATTATTGAAATTGGAGACGCATTGAACTCATCAAATTATTAATATATTTATTCAATATAATAGGATTCATTCTTTAACCTACGTATGAAGACGTTCGTGTCATTAATCAAACGAAAATTTACACATGCATAATGAAGATTAATTTAATTGCTTTGATTGGCTGTAGTATCAGGAGTACAGTGGTACCTCGACATGCGATTTTAATTTGTTCCGCAACCTTGCTCGTATTTCAAATTACTCGTATCTCAAAGCAAATTTCCTCATTGAAATTAATTAAACAAAAAGATACTTCGACAGCAAGAGCACACTAATAACTGATTCTCTGACCGAGGCCGGGGGATTCACGCGGCAAAGCGTGATTGTTCGTGTGCAACCGGCTGACCTGCTAAGCCGATTGCTCGTATTTCAAAAAACTCGTATGTTAGGGCACTCTTATATCAAGGAACCACTGTATATACTTTTAAATATGATTGCAGCAATGGATGATAAGGCCTTTTGCCAATGGAAAAGATCACATATATAAACAATAATAAATGCAATAATTGTTTTAAATATATGTTATAATACATAATATCATTAATGCTAGCATTCAATACAGCTATACCAATTAACGCGGCAAAAGATGCATGACCGATGAAAGCCTAATTACCACAATCTTCAGATATCATTTACTTAAAACTAATTTATACTTTCCATTAAGACTATTCAATTTGAAGGGTCCACTTCTCTAAGCGGAATTAATAACTTTATTGTGAACTCTCGATATTACAATGACAGAAATCAAAATAAAAATGAATCATTTCATGTTTTGATTTGTGAAAATATTATAAACGAATCAGTATCATTACAGTATGTATAAATCTAATCCATCCTACTGAAAATAGTACATTTTTAACATAAGACTTCCACTTTTTGTGCAAAACATAGTGAAAAAAAATACTTACAAAAATTGTATAAAAGTAACCACTTGCTAGTTGCTCTTGCTAATTGGCGATGAAAAAATCTAATTTATTTGATGCTTAAAATTTCTGTATAGATTTCTAAGCAATGTACGTGTATTGATCTGATAACATTATTAGACTATAGCTTGGCCTTTGCACATCGTCTGTTAGATTATAAAGTGATAAATAAACAGTTTTATTTTCACCTTTGTCTGGGGTAAGCCTGTGACTTCTTTCTTAGTAGACGAGTGCTTTACCTCTAAGCCATACCTCTAGAAAAATTCAATAATATATTGAACATGAACATATTTAATAACTCATAAGTTTGGACATGGACATGATAATTCACCTCTATAGACATTTATTAAGATAGATAATGTTTCTTATAGTTTTAACATTCAATTTGGGATCCATTTAAAACATTAATAGATGATATAAGTTTTAATTTTTTTACTTTATTTTAATGCTTATCTGAAAGTGATACAAAAACACTAGAAGCCTTTGAGATGTGGTCTTACAGAAGAATTCTAGAGAGCGGCAAAAAAAGCTGACGGTTTTTGTCGTTGTTTTGATTTAAAACAGTTAACTTTTTTTGCCGCTCCCTGCATAAGTGATCAAATGATATGCATAATAACTAAATTCAGTTAAAATATTATGAATTAATAAAGTAATGTATTAATATTATGAACACTCATATCTCATCCTTGGAAGCAGTTTAATACCAGATATTTAGCATAAGGAAGCAATACTGCTATTAAATAATTCTAACGATAATACTGACTTAAAAGTTACTGTTTATTATTTAAAAATTTGCACAAAAAGTGGACAATTAAATTATAATTTAGGTACAGCAATATTATTAGCGTAATATGTTAAAATTATAAACACCACTAGTTAGTCATCTTATTGAACTTTCTTTCTGTAAGCTCAGGTAATAATTATTATAATTAGGTACCTTACAACCAGTGATTAATCATTTTTTAATATTAATTGTATATAACATGTATATTGAAAACATTTTCATATGAAGCGACAACCAAAATATTGATAATGGCATGGAAAAAAAATTACAATTGATTCAACAATGCATACTTTGCAGACGTGATGAAGCAGTGATTTGGTATACTTAGGCCTTGATGATAATTCCTGCAATATAGGCCCAAATAAAAAAAAATCATATCACTTAGTTGAACGATACCGCGCAAGTTGAAAAGATTATTATTAGTGGTTTCTCAAGTCGTTGAAGTATAAAGCTGAAATATTCAAACTACTGTAATTTTTTCTTGAAATTAATGACCACTTCCCCGGCAAATTATTTTGGCGAAAATGTTTTAAAAAAAACTAGTTTTATTTTTGTTTACTTTGATCCGTGACGAAAAGCACAGAAAAAATCTGTACAATAGGAGATGCAAAAGTAAAATGACAAAATACACAAAAATATGGTTTTTATGTGTCTTCTGGCTTTGAATTTTTTCCTATAATATTTTTTAAAATAATATAAAAAACTAAAAGGAATATTATTTAGTACAATTTATATAATTCATTTTACGATATAATATGTTTTCAATATTCCATAATTTATAACACAAAATATTTATAAATACAAAACATAAGTTTTCATCAAAGACGCTAAAAGGATAACAAGGGTCTTTATAGAAATGTAAATAGAACGAAAACCGGTTTAGAAACCCTGAAATTTTTGTTTCAATATCAGAAATCGTGAAATTACATGAACCACGACTTGCGTGAATGCCGAAAATCGAACGTCGATTTTAAAATGCTCATATGGGCGCACTTCAGATATCACATCTATTTGCGTGAGCGACGAAATTGGAACACTTATTTTACACATATTCGTGTGAACGCCGGGGAAGTGGTTAAAATATCAGGCAGTATTATCGTTATTCTGTAAAAAGAGTCAAATGATTTATGCGGTGTTGTTGACTTAAAGGCTAGAATACTTTTAAAGACATATATCATACAAAAATGATATCCTGATTATATAAAGGTCATTTCTTTATATGAAAAAGTTCACAGTAATTTAGTGACATGGATTAGACAACAGAATATTTATATCCATAGTTAGATGTAACTATTTTAAGCTACCAATATGGTTATAATATAGATTACAAACATCTAGGTATAAATATCTAGACGCTAGGAATATAAAAATGAAAATCCAAATCCTTTCACGAGGCTTACATTGGTAAAGTTATTAGTACAAGAGAAGAAATGCTTCAAGAATTATGAAAATGGTTTATATTTATCATGTTTTGAATAAAAAAGTACATCACTTAAGTAAATAGAAAAAGAAAGTTTTCAAACAATACTAATATTTAATATTCATTATTTGAAAGCATTACCGTAATAATTTGATCATAAAAATGACATTAACCCATTCGTGATAGTCATAGCGCACTCTGTTGTTGACATTAAGAAGTAAAAAAATACAATACCGCAACGAGTTAGGTGTTCCGAAATCAGATCACTAGACCCAAATGGGTTAAATTAATACATTTTTCTTGCTGAAGTCATTTCTGTAATTATTTATAGAAAATATGTTTGATAATGCATTGAAATATGAACGTTAAATAGTGAAATAAAATTAGTAGGTAATGAAAGATTAAATTAACCACATAGAACCTAGTCTAATATAGGTATTCATTATTAATTCAAAGGTTACCGAGTAATACTAATATCCTCCTAATTGTTTTTTAAATATCTTAATTTTTGAAAATACGTAACTGCATTCCCATCACAAATATAATATGTGAGAAAAATAAATAAATAATATATTTTGACATATACAGGGAGCGGCAAAAAATGCTGACGTTTTTAAATCAAAACAATGGCGAAAACTGTCTGTTATTTTTGCCGCTCCCTCTATTAAACAAATATATATTTTCTTAATCACAATAACATTGTTTCTCACAAAATTAAAGAAGTTTTTCCAAGCTAAAAAACTATTTCTAACTGCGATCCGAATTTATGACTTGTCATTTTTTCATTTAAGTAAGTTGGACAAGTGGCATTAATAAATAAAAAGTTTTTTTTCTTTTATGCTATTCTTGTTGATTCAACATTTAATAACGGAATTATTTTTTACTTAGCATGTTCAAAATTATATTTCTAAATATTATTATAGCCCAGTTCCATAATGATTTCGTCAATTAATTTGTAGTTTTAAGAAATGATTTTCCAAAGCAGTTTGAAACCAGGCCAACTTAATCGTATGTACTATGTAAATATATCAAAAACAGAACCTTTTTTTTTCAATGTTTTCAGCATTCACTTTGAGATCCATTATAAATAATAAATATTTATACATTACCCTTGTTTTTACATCCTCAATCCATCACTGTCAAGAGACAACTGAGCAAAATGGGTTAGACCACTTATGAAGTATTATGCAGCTCAGTTATCTTTTGACAGTGATGGATTGAGGAACGCCACGAGTTAGTCAAAGCTGCAGTCTCTTAAACAGAGGCCATATCTAACGTGATCCATGTAAAAACAAGGTAAATAAATAAATATTTATAAGAACCTTTTTTTCTTTACAGACCTTTTGCTGAACTGAAAAAATGAAATCCAAACATAACTAATTTTATAATTTTAACTAAATATTATTTTTTGACTTATCATTCTTTGGAACTGGACTTATAAATACATTTTAATATTAAACAACTACCCTTTACACAGGTATATTTTTAAATTCAACAGAAGTATATTTTCATTATCTATAAATTATATATATATTTTTATGACAGTTGACCAAAAAGTAGTGATTAATATAAGTAATAAAATGCATCCATTGAACGTTTAATAGTATTTTAAATATGAAGATTCGGCGTACAATAAGAAGATATTTACTTAAGGTCGTTCCTACAATAATTTAGTGATAGATCGATTCTTAAGACTAATATAATAAAAATAAATTCTTATACAAATTAGCGCATTACAAACAAATAGTTTATTCGGCAAGCTTTATAAACGTAGCAGAACGTATAGGCGGTAGAAGACACCAACAGAACAGAACACCATTTATCATTAGGTACGAGGACTATCACTAGATCATCAGCAAAAGAGGATGAAGCTTACATTTATTGACATTCCAAGTTAATAAGCCATACTTAAAATATATTAATGGAGAAAATAAGACAATCAAACTATACCTGATACTCCTGAGGATTTGATGGATGCACATTTCTGATATCTTGTGCTTTTCATAATAACATCAAAATATAATTTAATCAATAATTTTTTTATTTATGGTCAAAAAAACTTTTTTAATAAAAAGTAGTGAGTATTCTGTGATATAATTTTATTTATAATTTTAAATTAATTTTAATTACAAAACTAACAAGTTAAAAATATTTCGTTTTGATCCACATTTATTTTTAATGATTACATGTTTCGGACTCCCTGAAGACCATCTTCAATAATGGTTAAATAACAATATAAACTTACAGTGGCTTATATATGTACAAGTATTAGTCCTACGTAGTGCATACCTATATAAGCCACTGCCAGTTTATAATATAACCATTATTGAAGCGGGTCTCAAGGGAGTCCTAAACATGTAATCATTATAAATAAATGTGAATCAAAAGTAAACAATTTTAATTTGTTAATATTTTAATTAACATTAATTTAAAATTATAATTAAGCAGTTTCACTAAGTATTGTTAGTTGATAACCTTAATGTTATTGAAAATGCAAGAATTTTAATTAGTAAATAGAATTAACAATTAACCCCTTTATAAATTATTATTTTTCACAACACTCTTCAGAGCTGTGTTCAATGAATCCATATTTACAATAATTTTATATTTATCCATTGAAAATTGGATAATATGGCATAAAATATCAAATTTATACTTAGCATAAAAAATTATATATCTGCTGAGTATTCTGCTCCCTAAAGGATTACCTTATGACAATTATGTCATTTAGTTTAAATATTTGGGTTAATATTCAGAATAATTAATTATCATTATCACACATCACAGAATACTACAAATGTAATGTTTCAGTTGCACAAGTTCTGGGGAAATATTAAATAAAACAAAATAAATAAGCCATAGTGTTGTATTTGATTACAATTCAACTTACATGGCTCTGTGAGCCTTAAACAATAATAGCATGGTTTTATATTAAAAATGAATAAAAAAAAAGCATGAAATATGACAAATAGTTACTTTGAAACAGTGATAGTAATTGGATTCTTGAAATATAAATAGTTCTACAATAATTACAATTTAAATATATTTAAAGCCGAAATTTTATGTTTAAACTTTACCATTCACATAGAGCATGAAATAAAATATTTTTGTACAATTATCATGTATCATTTAAATAAATATTCACTTTTACAGATAAATAATATGACTTTCACACATCATACTTCAATGTTTTTTATATCATGCTCTATCAGAAATAGATTTGCATCAAATATACAAAATCCTTTCAAAACTATTTGCGATCGAGGGTTAAAAAAAATGTAAACAAAACTCAGTCTGTCTTCTGTGAATTGTTTATATCGACGGCTAATTTCAATAAAAAATATATTATAACTTTAATAAAAAATGCTGGGCTATTTTATTGAGAGACAATTTGTGCAGCGATGGAGTTCCATCCGGAAATAATAAATATATTAATGTGTAGAGGACAGGATGCGAAATTTTAAAATAAAGAGCTTTTGTGAAAGTATTACGTTTTTTACATAAAATTGTGACAAATCGCCTCGCTTAAGACTTAACTACACGAACATTGTACATAGAATGACGAATTATGAATGATCGGATGTGTTTTTTATCCTCTTTTTATAGAAACGATACTAATTAAATTAACGTCTAGGTAAGATTGATTTGGTCAAAGATAATCAAGCAGCCCAAATGAATACATCCACATGCAAGCGATACTAGGGTCTAAATATAATATTATCGAAACGATAAATATCTTTAATAATTTCTTTCACAAATAATTTATGACATCAAATCTTACTTAATTATCGAAGTAAAAAATCAATCTGATCCTTTACAACTACGTAAAATAAAATATATCAAATTAATAATTAAAAATCGTAATGACAACACGTCGCGGCAGTATAATTACAAAGTACGTGACAATATTCTGAATAAAATATCAATACGTCGTCTATAGTTGTGTCGGTGAGTGTCAGAAGAAGTGAGTTCTGCTCTGTTGTCGGAGTATGACGCTGGCTTGTCTTGAATACGTATCATATAAGTTCAATAATTTATACATATTTTTATATTATCTTTTTATAATTTATTTCATCCAATTTGGAGATATATAATAATTGTGAAATATTTAATAATCATTTTGTTTTTTGATAAATTTTTCGTCAATAGGGGGTGTCAAACTGGAGGATCGAGGTCTAATTTACAAACAATATAATATTATATAATATATCGTCCGCTCGCGTTTTTAGCAATAAACACGAGCGCTCTAATAAAATGTATGTCAAATTTAAATGGCGTCTTTCACAAAGACGACACCAAATTAATATCCTATCCGCATGTGAGTATTTCCGTGGCCGAGCTGCGAGTGATAAGCCTCAGCGGCCACCGGGAAGATTGTCAACATCATATTTCAACATTCACAAATTAATAAATAATTAATTATACCGAAGTTCTCAGTTTTAAAATGAAATATCGATGAGAAATCATTGAGTCGTGTATTCCACTTGGATAGCTTTATCTAACGTGATGGCATCAGATGGAACATTACTTATATTGCTGTAACCTTGAACTCCAAGGAGTTCGTGTACACTCGGGTCCGTTTTCACTATCATCCTCTTGAGGCTTGGTCTCCTGGGTATTTACGGGTATTGGTCACGAATTTAACTGAAAAAAAAGAAAAACACCATATGAGGATTATATTTTTTTAAATATGTAATCCTGCTATAAATGAAGCTAAAATAATTTTGTAATTAACTGTTTGTTAACTGATAGTTGCAAAAATTCCAACAAAAAATCATATTCTTCTAAAAAATATGACACTTCCAAACAATCGTCATCAAAGTTACATTGATATTGTTTGTGTTGCTAAAATTATTTAAAATAAATTAACAAGAAAATGCAAGCAATAAACAAACACGTGCAGTGAGAGAAGTTTAACTTGTACTGACGTAATGGACGACTGGTATTCTTCGGCAAATTTTGATTAGACGAAAATAATTGGCAATCTTAGGCAACAGATTAGAATATTTACTTGTAATTTTTAATAGTTCCTGATGCTTGAAACCATTAAGTATGCTATTCAAGATTTGAGTGAAAATTTTCAGCACGCTTATGATGACAATTCCGGCGACATGGAGTCGCCCCTTTGATAAAACGGGACATATCAAAAGTTGATGAGGGTCGTGGACTTACTTCTTCTTGAGGGTGAAGAATGAGCGGCGCTTGCTCTCGTCCCGCTGCGGCGGCGGCAGCGTGTGGGCGCTCGAGGATCCCCCGCCCGCCACGGCCGCCTGCCCGCCCAGCGCCGACAGCCAAGTGGTGACGTTGGGGTCGTCGGTAGCCTGCAGGAGGAACTCTCCACCAGACGACAACCTGCAAGACAAGACAAACATTATCCTTTAAAATTTTGAGTTTATTTTTGTGAAAAAATTCAAAATATAAAGTTTTATTATGCATTTATTTTTAAGTGATTGTACATGTTTTGGAAATGACCAGGTCCATTTTTAGCAATGACCAAACTCTACAAGGATTTTTAGTTTATTGATCTATAATTCAAATTTACTCATAATTTCTAAGTATTATCATTTTTTTATTATTTTTCTAAGGGGCACCAAGCCACAAATTAGTGTGATATAATTTCATGTTCCCAATAATGTGCATTGTACTATTAAAGACATATTAATTTAATATTAATAAAATATATTTTTTTTCCATTTGCATGATCACCCGGCAAAATGTCAATAGTAAGAATGTTACGAACTTGATTCTGAAGACATGCTTCTTCTTGGTGTAGTCGGAGGCAACCTCGGCTGTGGAGCCGGTGAGGTCCAGCGGAGGCTCTCCGCGCAGTGTCTGCTCCGGTGAAGACTTGAAGGTCTTGCTGTCCTTGTAGAAGTAAATCTTGTTCTCCTTAGCCACTGCATATACTTTGTCCCATGACCTGAAAACGGCATAGTTGTTTTAGAGATATATATTAGGTAATTTAATTAGGTTACTATTAAGACCTTTTTTGTGGACTATGGATTTATTTTTACTCAACTTATTATGAATTGTTTTACTAAATTTTTTTTAACTTAGCAAATATAATCCATCTGCTATTTTTTTTTTAATTTTGGGCCATTTATTTTGTTGCCTTTGTGCACAAAAAGGCTTTAATTTAATAATAGCTACCCAATGTAGGGGAAACATATCTTCCCCCAATAAATATTAAATCGTCAGCTTGAAACCGGTTTTAATTAATTTTTTATATACGAATTATTCTTGATAAATACAAAAAAAATGATTTTGAAATGTGAAATAAATCATTTGTTAAAAATATTTTACCTGTTGGAAGCGCGCTTGGTTGTGGACTCCCATTCGTGTTTCCGAACCAGGACTCCTTCCATAACATCCTCATCACTGCCTGGACTCTGACCCTCTAAAATCGCACACAAGAAGAATATCAGCATTCGCAAATGACAAAAAAAAAACTATGTAACATTGAAGCAAGTATCTACTGTATCATTGATAATGGTTTGGTTTGGGTTTGGTTTTGGTTTGGGTTTGGTTTTGGTTTGGCGTTGTCAAAAAAAAAACACTTTTTATCGCAGATAAGAACTGTAAAAAATAGTACTAGACTAAAAACAGATGAGTCTAATCATCTATAGATCACCTCAGAAACATGATATTGGTTATTTACATTGATATGTTATGACTTTTATTTCTTCGATGAATTTGAATGAAACTGAAAAGATGATTGTTAGTATTATAATTATATTTTATTATTCTTAGGTCAAAAACTAACAATATCTTGTTTCAAACAGGAATAAACTAAAAACAATTTAAAGTAATCTATATTTTAAAAGTCAGTTATTACAAATTAAACCTGTGCTAATTTATATAACTTGTTAGGTTTTCACAGCCAGATTTGGTATTGTGGCTTTTGGGTTTAGCCGTGTGGCGAATTGTTTTGATCCAATATTTCGACCGCCATTGCAGGGGTCTTCTTCGGGGTAGACTTCTACAAAGTCGTCAACCCTGTTATTACAACCCTGAATTATTAAGGCGATGAAAACCAAATAAACATAATCATGTTAAAATAATGGTATAATGTAGGTTTAATCGTGATTATTTAAATAAAAAATATATATTATGATTGATTTGGTGATGTTAGGACAAAACATTTTTTTTGGAAGTTTAAAATAACTTTGATTATAGTCACACCAATTACAACATAAAATTGTGGTAATTATTAACATGGTGACAAGGACATAACAGTGTTAAAATAATAAACAATATTATACAAGGTTACATACAATGTGGAAGTCAAATTGGTTAATGGAGTGGTTAAAAAGACACCTGTAGAGGAAACAATGACAAACAATATAATAGAAGGAAAATAAAAAATATCGGGTTCATCTGAAAAAAAAATATTAGTGGAAATGTTACTGGAAACTGGTTAGCTATAGATTTAACCCAATGGTGTAAAAGTAATGATTATATACAGGAAAATGGTTTTACAAATCTTTGTTTACTTTTTAATAATCAGACAATTTGATAATTCATATTACATCAATGAGAATATTATAATAAGAATAATTAATTTTGAAATAAAATCACACTTGAAAAGAAGAAAATTGGAAATTGTAATTAACGAATTCAATAAAAAATCATTTATGTAAACACATACAGGAGAATACAGACAGATAGTGATGCTGAAGTCTCACATCTGTGGATTCTACGACACTAACCATTTACATATGATTAAACGCTGCATGTGGAGTGCTGATCCGCCAACGTCATAGACTACAGCCCGACATTCACCCATCATCCTTATTATTACAGGAATTTACTATGAATGGGTGGTCTATACGGGACGACTTTCATCTACCACCAATTTTAATTAATAGGCTATGACTGGCATTTTACGGGTGAGGGATAAAATTCACACCAACAGGGCAGAGCTCAGAAATCGATTAAAAACCTTTTTTTTAGTCCCACTCGGGAATTGAACCAATGGCCTTCTGCTTGCGAAGCAAACGCTCTGACCATTGAGCTAAACCCACCGGCTAAGTATAGTCGTTTTTAAATAGTGTAGGCATTTGCTTGACTTACGTAAATGTTCAAACTAATATTTTAATAAAGTTTACAAATAACTAGACAAAAATAATTTAATATAAATATGACTTTAGATTAATGTAGTCAGTTATTTATTTTTAAATGCGTTAAAGTGCTTTAACTTTTATATTTTCTGATGATAAATAATTTATTTCCATAATAATTAATTTACAAATATTTTATTTAATGTTGGAAATTGTTTTGTAATCCATTTAAAAATATCAAGTAGTGGTTTGAAGTAGTGATATCAGTTTATGGTTGGTTAATGATTGATGAAAGGTAAGTAGTAAATGATCTGCATTCTACATTGAGCCGCTAACTGGAAATAAAGAATATCAACTGGCCAAAAGAAATTACGAGACGGACAGTGTGCGCTGAAATAGGTTAGAAAATACCATTCGACCTTGTGCAGGTGAGGTTAGGTTCACAGGGCAATCTTTCCTGAATTGTCAGTCTAACATGTAAAACTTGTAAATGCAAAATGGGAAAAAAAAATCATTGATATTGAATTTCAGTAATCTATATGTATAAAAGAATGCCACGTTAGTAACACTATTTATAACTCAAGAACGGGTGAACTAATTTTCATGATTCTTGATTTCTTGGATTTGACTTGATCCCTATAAGAAAAGTAGATAATAAAAAATCAGAAAATAAATCATGGAAATAAAATATTAAAGATTTTATTTCTTTCATACATTTTGTATGAAATGGATCCTTTTATTTTACCGGTTCCAGTAGACAGCGTTGTATGCATTATCAACGTCATCTTTGATCACATTATTTTGAGTATTCATTTAATCTTAATAAAGAACTGCATTTAATTTAGCTAAAATAAGTTAATAACATTAAGGTTATCAACTGACAATACTTGGCGAAACTGCATAATTATAATTTTAGAATTAATTTTAATTAAAAAATTAATAAATTTATTGAAGATGGTCTTCAGGAAGACCGAAACATGTAATCATTAAAATAAATTGTAACTAAATATTTTAATTTATTAAATTTTTAATTAAAATTAGTTCTAAAATTGTAAAATAAGTTAACACAACATTTATTGATTCTGAGGCAGAAAGAAGTTCGCCTGGTCAGCTAGTATCGAATTTATAGAAACTCTCTCATTCTTAAAATATCTTTGTCAATATATTGACTGAAATAGTGAAAAAATACCCAAGGCCCATACTTCACCTTTACGTCCTGATTATTTCTGTTTATTTGCGTTACAATGATACAAAATAGACTGACGATTTAGTGAAATTTCAGTGTAAGGGGAAACAAGTTATCATGTGAAGGTGGCCTGAAAGGAAGAGGAGATCAGAGAGACTACCGCCACCGATGTCACCAAGATCAAGTAAGTCAGTGGTTAGTCCCAGGACCCGGCTCTGGTGGTGTCTTGTTACTCCAACCTGATGTTTCGTCGTCGCTTTGCGCTCCGTCAGCTGCCGCCTGCTTCTTGCTCTTCCAGCGAAAGCTCCTGAATGGAGACTTGCTCCGGGAGCGACTCTTGACCTTCCCGGAGGAGCCGGGAGTGACGGCCTCTTTAGGGGACCTGCCCTCCGAGAGAGCTGTGCGGGAGGGAGGACGGGAAAACAAATAATTGTAAATAATCACAACAGAAAACACAAATATTAATATGCTATTAAGATGCCAAACTGTTCCTCACAGAAGTGAATAGAATATTAAAATTATAACATTGCAAGTGTCTTAAATGGTATATTACCTTTCATTTTTATTTGATATATACTTGTTTAGTTTTTTTTTATTCAAAATAATTAAATAAAACTCCATTATAACCAAAACAGACACTATGAATGATTAATTGATTTATTCTTTTTTCTTATCATCGTTTTTAATAATTATTGTTAAATCTTATCAATATTGTATGAAACTTTTCAAATATCTTTAGAATGATTATTTTTGCGCTCAATGTGAAAACGTTTGGCATCTTTTAATGGACTAAACAAACATAAAGAAGCACACACGTGATAAAAATATAAGGCATTTTTATTTTATTTTGCTGTTGTTAATATGTTCTAAAACAATATTTATGGTTGATCGATATAACATATTGATCATGCATTAGAATCACTACATTCTTATGATTACCTGATTCATGATGTTTTTGCTTAGGTGAGTGTCTAATAAATTTCATAAAGATAAAAAAAAACTAGTAATGTTTTAGGCCTACAGAACCAAAACCGAAAACTATAATATCCGAAAACCAGTAATCCTAACCTATGAGCCATTTTACCCTAATACCATAACTTATCCAATTAAATATAAACTACCAATACTTATTTTTAAATTTAACAAACTCAATTTAATGTAATTTTTTAGTATAATGCGAATTTTCTAGTGAATTTGTAGACAACAAACCATACCTAATTGTTATTGTAATATTAAATTAAGTTGTTTAAAAATAATTGAATATTTCAAATGAATCTCTAATTGAATGCTTAAAATATAAATATCATTACCTACTCTTAATTATAATTTAAATCTGCAGCTAATAATAAAAAACTTGAACAAGTCAATTTAAATATACATAATGATATAATAATCCCATATAATTATAATGATTTACTTGTTTATAAAAAAAACGTTGATAACTACAAATAAAATGTCACATGAAATTGATTTTAAAGAAAGTCAGTTTTCTTGAAATGAGATATTATCAATAGTACATAAAAAAAAATTAAAAGGCTACATCACAAGCCCAGTATGTATTGACATCAGCATGATATAGCCCTCGCTGACTGGTACCGAAAACCTCAATATACAATTTTTCATCTCTTATTTCTGTTCGCTTATCAGACATGAATGTGTCCGCCATATTGGTATTGTTGGGCTAGTTATATAGACCGCCGGTGTGACCGCCCATCACGGGCGCATCAGTTGTGTGCCGCCCGTCGACGAGAGAATATTGTACTGTGGCTCGGCCTCAATTCTGTGACTAGGTCGAACCTTAGGTTTGTAAAGTTTATCGTAAATATATGTCAATGTGCTTCTGAAAAAGTCTGTGTTATTAATCTGCTCCTTATCTTGCCCCTGTGCGACGGAGTAACAACCTTTTGAGAGAGAGGAGGATGTTACTATCAACAGCAATAGTTTATTTACTATGCAGTATTACATTATGAACAAAATTAATCAGTTGATAAGATAAGAGTACAGTCGAAAATACTGTAAATCATATAAATGTATAAAAGTAATATTTTAATATATCTCTTATTAAACATCACCTTTCTATTTACTTTTACTTAACGTTTAGTGTTGCTTACAAAAAAATAACTGGAACTCTCTAACGAGGTAAGTTCTCCTAAGAAACGCTGATACAAGGTGATCGGGATAAACTATTGATAATGTAACTATCTGCTAGGTTTGTTGTTCCGTTTGGGTTACTATTGATAATGTAACGAAGATTTTTTGTTCTGTTTGAGATACTCACTGGAGGCCCTGGATGCTCCCGCGGCCCGGGGCTGGGACTCACTGGGCCTCTGTGAGGAGGACGAGGATCCCGGCTGCGGAGACCGCGCCCCGCTGGCCTTCATCTGCGCGCATGCAAGTTAGGTTACAAGTACTCCGTGCTGGGTACTCATTGATCCACCCTGGGCAAATGTCATGGCAAACTGGGACCATTCTAATATAAGCCTAACTGATGATGTCATCATATATAACAATGAAACTTAAAATCAGCAAAATAAAATTAATTTAAAAAAACCATCAAAGTAAGAATTTAAATTTTAATGATTCATGTGAATCACTGTTATAACCACATATGATCAGTTCACATTCATTTACTCATTTTATTTATTGACTTAGACAAAAATTATATTTTTACAGACAAGGGTGGTTAAAAAAATCCCATGTTGATTACATCATTTATTATTTGGGGAGAGTTTGTATTTGCCATGTTTTGCCAAAGGTAGAAATTGGATGCATAACATAAAATAAAAATATTAAATCATAACATGCTAAATAAATTATAAAATCAATATATACTTATGTAATAACTAATGTAAAATGTAATTTAAAAAATAATTATCAAATGTAAAAAACTAAATTTGATTGAAGATAAACTAAACATAAATATATTTGTGTTTTAGTGTACAAAATCAATTAAATCATTTTTTTTTTCTATTTTTAATATACATTCACCTTAAACAATATTGTTTTATGCATTCAAACCAAACAAACAAGCAGTGGATTAATGCAGAAAATAAAATTAGACCAAGTACCATACCTTGTCAGAAATGTGATTCATTTACATTAAAGATGCATCAATAGGAAAAGTTGTTACAATTGATAATAAATAAAATTAAAAGGAGAGGTAACCACATCTGCGCACAAAACAAAATATTTTACATTAAACATTTTTTTTTTTCAATAAATTATTTTCATTTGACATAAAATTCTTATAATTAGGATTTATTTTTAATAATATTTAAATATATAAAAAAAAAAAAAAAAAAATATTTAAAATTTATTATTTTTTTATTTACAATAATAAAAGGGCTGCAACCACAGCTATCCGGAAGATTAAATTATTCATATCAGATTGCTGGAAATGGGAAAAACATGTTAAAGAGGCATAGAGATTTCATCCAACAAGGGTGACCAAGTAAGGCAGATAATAAATATACAAAGCGGGACAGTTCTTTATATGTAAGTACCGAACCAAAGTTTAACTTCACCTAGCCACTTAAACCAAACCATCACCAAGACTTATACAACATTAAATACTACATTAAATACACATTAAATAAAATGCTTAAAAAATGTTTCATCGTGTAACCTAAATGTCATCTAATGATATATCGACACTCAACGATTTGATAATTGTACATATATACAGTTCAAATAATAATCTGAACAATGTACTGAAATTACCAAATCAATCTAATTTTTACAAGAATTATGTGTTCTTTGTATATTATTTCTACTTTTGATTGCTATTATAAATGGCAATTAATGCATTTGTGTAATATATGCAAAATATTTACAAAAAAAAAATGTATTGGAATAATGTAAAACTAAAAGCATTAATTTCAAATATACTGCAGTACTGAGAATTATAATTTATTTAATGAAATTACTAAAGCGAACATAAGGTATAACTGGTTTATCTAATAAAAAAAAATGTAAGACAAACTAAGTATAAAAATGACTATGTTTCTTCTTTATCAGAATATTGATCAAGTGCATTAAAAACATTTAAAAATGTGAATACTAAGTTATGTTTTGAGATGAACAATTAGAATGACATTATTTAACTCAATTCCATAAAAAGAAGAGCTCAATTTGGATAATCTTATCGCTTTTCGCATAGTACTAAAAAAATAATGTTCATAAAATGCTCAATCAAATTAGATTAAATTTCATCTTAAAATTTGATCTTAAATTATTTTTAAAATAATTTCTTCTCATATTTTTATATGATATCCAAATTGAAGCAGTAAATTATTATAAAATATATTATCTTTTATATTTATAGCATAGTGATTTAAATTCTTCTGTAATTTATAATGATACTTTATGATATAGAATTGTTATAACAAAGTAATTGTTCACTCAAAACATAATGATACACCTTTAATCTTTAGGTGAATGGCAAAAAAATGCATTGAAAACGTAAAAAGTGTGCGCAACAGTCACAAGCGTGTGTGGTGTGTTCACCGAGTTTACCTGGTTGGGAGTGAGGTCTCTCTTGAGTTTTCTCAGAAACTTTGGTCGAACTCCTCCGAATTACTGTACGGCACGGTGTTTTTTTAACATTACATTTGTTCGTCCGACAGTTTTTTCGGTGTACGATATATTATTTTAGTTTTAATTGAAGGCAGCGTGAAACAAACACACAAACAGTGTAAGAGATGATCCTCAGCGAGGCATTGTGATGGCACACGTGTGGGAGGACATATTCGTTTGTAGCCCAGAAAACGGTTGTGAGAATAAAAATGAAGCTTAACAGTTTTTGAGGCAGACAGGTGAGCCACTTAGAAAATATCAAATAAAGAGTTTTGCTATTGTATTAATAAAGCATTGCTCTTAATGAAACTTAAAATTAGTGAATATTTTGTAAATTTAAAATTTTGAAAATATCAATAACATACATTACAGGATTTCACTTTCTATGTTATCATTCCATATGAAATACAAAATATTTACTAAATAGAGAACATTTCTACAAAAACTGCAAATTTAACGAATCCTGATTACTTTTAAGAAAATCTATTCCATAATTTATATTATTTATTATTGTCATAGAGTATTTTTATAAATATAATAATAAATTATGCATGTTCTAAATATTTAATTATTATTGACCGTTTTGCATTGAAATATTAAAAGCAAAGCTTTGCTTGAAAAACACAGTTTAGTTTTGTGTAATTTTAAAAATAATCAATGCATAAATAACCCAAATAACTGTAGAATAGTAACCACTGTTAAAAAAATGTTTCAAAACCTGAAATTTCTATAGCCACATATTTTTCTCTGGGAAATCAAAATCTATTTATTTATCTGGTGGATGTATATCATACCATCATTAAAAATGATTTTACTAAATGATTACCAAAAAAATTCTTGAAATAAATGAACATTATTAAAGCAAATTCTGAAATGGTGATATATAGGATTTTGATTTTAATTTTGTATGATTCAATAAATAATTATTCTTATTTTATTTTTTATACAAATGTTTACAAATTTGTAAATATAAGCATCCTTTTTCAACGACACCTCATCAATCAGGATGTCTATCATTAAAAGCCTTGAAATATTAACCTTTTGCGGTCTATAAAAAAAATCTCTTTAGACTCCACATAGAACCCAATGGTATCGAGATTGACTCGACATAGGATCTAAAACAGCTAAGTCACTATTTGTATTGTTCTCTTTCAAGTACAGGGATGGAACTGGAATAGAATCGATGTAGAGTCAGATTCGACATAGAACGTGTACCCTTTCAATTTCACTTGGCCCTAAGTAAGTATGTCCTGGTTGACCTACCTTGAGCGTCCTGTGCGGCGTCGGTGGTGTCAGCTTGCGGGGTCTGTCGCTGTGCGGCTCGCTGGCGCTCCTCCTCCTCGGCGGCGCGCTGTGCCTCCTGAATCTCTTCCAGGCGAGCACGCTCGGCTTCTTCAGCAGCCTCTTGCCGCCGCTTCATCTCCTTCAGCTCAAACTGGACACAGAAATAAGCATTAAATAGAATATTCAAATAACCATTTTCCTCTGAGGCAAATAAGTAATCTCAGCCTTGAATTTACATACAAAATAAGTAAAACTTTAAAATAAAAGTAGCACATGAAGCTAAAGGTTTTTTTTGGAATACTTGCTATTTATATTCTTTACATTGTATTTTTTCGATATTACAATATATTTTACAAATATTCCTAGGAAAAGTTTACATTTTAGCTTATTTTAATTCTTGAATTATCAGATAATGATTATTAAGAATAATAATCCATGTTTAAAAAAATAATACAATGAGGTGATTTAAAAGTAAAATAAAACATTAAAAATAATCACAAAATTTACACAAACCATGCAGAAAATCCAAAAAAAAAGTATAAAACATTGCATTAAAAATATTTTTAAAAATCTGCCACCAAAACTACTAAAAAAACTACTTTAAAAAAATCTTAAAAAAACAGAGGAGTGAAACTTACCTTATTGTGATGGAGCTCACCATCACCGAGCGGTAATGTCTCCAAAGATGTGGAACCAAACAGAGACGCATGCAAGAGTTTAGAGGAAGTCTCGGATGGAGAGTGAGGACCAGAAGAAGCTTCGTTGACTAGAATCTCTACACTGTAATACCTGACCGACTCTACCAAAGGAATATCGGAATTGACAACACTCAGATTCTGGCTAGAACCAAAGCATTTCAATCTATTATTACGCAGATGCTGAATGTTGCCTTTGGAATTCAAAACAGAATCAAGTTTACTATTTCTTCGCTTATCTTTAGTTGACTTCCTTTTCGCAACATCCAGATCGGTCTCGCTTCGTGTGACTCCTTGTACCGAATCTAAAGTGTCTGTGGAGACATAGGCTCTCATGGCTGCTTGGTTAGAGCACTTCTCCCAATGTATAAAATTGGAACATGCCACTTTTACATCGGTCGGAAGTTCAAATTTTAATCGGCAAACGTCCGGACAGATCATGTACATGCTTTCGGTGAGTAATCTTTTTTGTTCAGCAGCCAACAGAAGATTACAAACCGACGGATCCTTACTGACAGTACCCGAGCTGTGAAAAACCACAGAATCTCTATCGGACGCATCTAAATTGGTCACAAACACATCAGGATATTTATTCAAGTTTCTATTCAGAGATGAAGTATATTCGGAATTGGGAATAACTTTTTGTTGTGCATTATCATCATTGACACTAATGTTTCTTTTCATACCTTCCTCAATTTTGTAAGGAGGAAAATCGTCAGCGTTCTCCACCTCACCTTGAGAAAGCAGCCGTCCCCACAAGAAAGATTTATTAACGCTGCGAGCGCTTTGGGGATCTTTGACTGTCTCCACTTCATCCGGTAAGCCGGGATATATAATTTTAGTGCCACGAGAAGTGTATTTTTTTCTTTTAAACGGTTCAGGTTTGTAGAATCGATTGCTGGTCAAAATGATATCTCGGACCACGTCTCCTATGGGACGATAGGACACACGAGGTTTGCACTTCTTGAAGATGGGTTTCTTTGGGTCACATTTGGTAGGACTCTTCAGAGGTTTCTGCTCCGTGGAAATCTCAGTAAGTACGAGATCTGGGAGACCAGACTTGGTGAAGAGGGAGTGGTCGGGGAGAGGATCCAGCGTGGTCCAAAGGGGAGATGACGCATTCTGTTCTATTTGCTCTAGCTACGGAACACATTCACAAACAAAACCATTACCGCAACATGCAAAAAAATAGTAGTGCAAAAGTATCCAAAACAATTATTCCGGATATTATTGCAAAAGGAATATTTTTTCAATAATATTGGCTTTATAAGTATTGCATTCCTGTTACATTGAAGTATAACTAAAAATGTAAAATTATATACTTCATAAGATTGTATGCAAGACAAATTATAATAACATTGTTTGATATGCAATAAAACTGCTGTCATTATTTCAAATTTAAGCAATCTTCCATTTCATTATTCTATATTTTTAACAAAAAATATTCCTTTTCTGGAAGAATATAAAAGTAAATTGAAGAAAAAAAAGTATATAGAATGCATTAAAAATATCTACAAAGAAGACATTAATCTACAAAAGAAAATTGTTAAAAGAAAACAATTACTAATAGTGAGTACAACAATAAGTATGTTACTTAAAACAATAACACAAAACAAACCACCAAAGCTTATTACTTATTACAAAAAGGTAATTAAAACCAAAAATACCCAAGCTAGTTTTCAAAGTAAGAATTCAGTACTTGTATAACAAAAGAGTTAAAAGTTCATTTTTCTCTACATTTTTAAGGAAAAAAAATTAAGCCGCCGTGTTCTTCGACATGACAGCTTTTCATGGCAAAAGAAGATACTGCTACAGTGGATAAAAACAATGTCATCTCCGAGTGCTCTCTCTAGATAAGTCAGCATTAATTAGTTTTACTTTGTCCTAACATGGATCACTATGAGCACAGATCACAATTCCTCAAACACAGAGCTTTATAAGTTCGTTGTTTGCAGACAACTACTGAATGCTAAACTGTCATTATGTGGTTAACAAGTGCTCAACGTGCTGCGCGTAACAAAAGTGAAGTTAATTACAAATATGCTGGAGTTGTGCTACTATTATAAATAACTCAGTAATCTTTACTTTTCAGGTATCTTCAAAAATATACAAAATGACTGTTTTCTCTTGTTGCCATATTTGTACCAAATTATTTGAAGAATATTATGAAAATGAAAGTTTCCCAAGCGGTGTATCAATCCCAATTTTCTCAAAGTGTGATTTCTTACTGTGGTGAGCCTGTGTAAGGCGCCGAAGCGTTCCTCTTGTGCGGCCGCCGACTTCTCAAAGGCCTCGTGCTTCTTGATGAGGTTCTCCACGTCGTCTATAGTGTGTCCAAGCTCTGATGACACGAGGTACGGCTCCTGGGCGATCAGCCAGGCCTCAGCCACAGCTGCATCGCGGGCAAACTGGTACACCTCCAGGACTGGAAAATAATCATTGCAAACGTGAGGATTTCAATCAAAGTCGCTAAGTCTACTGAATGTAAAATATAATGATACCGGCTGTCGCCATCTTGCGTCGATCGTCATCCCACGTACTTCAGGATCTCGTTCGTCAAAACTAACCAGTGGAGCCACTAATTATCAGTGGCAGACGAGAGAATTGGAACATTTGCATTAAAGTGTGCCATAGTTTTAAATCCAATTCTATATTTTTGTTTTATATTAAATCAAGAGAGTAATCTCATAGTTGTGGCTTTAGTCAATATACTCCTTGGTATACGTTCCCAGTTTCTTGTAATGTTGAATGTTTATCTCAGTACGTCTTGTCTGCTGGTGACTTACTGAGCTGCAGGTTCTCCCAGCGCTCCTCCCAGCGCCGCGGCAGGGCGTGGCGCTGGTTGCTGAGCGCCAGCAGACGGTCGCGGATGTCCTGCGCCGCGTAGTGCTGCAGGGCCAGCAGCCCCTTGCCCAGAGAGGCGCAGGCGGCCAGGTTGTCCTCGCGGGCGTCCACCTCGGCCTTCAGGGACTGGTGGTTGTTCATCAGCAGCTCCACGCCGGACACATCTCTGCAAATTGTTATGTTGGTTCACATGAAATCAACGTTTTTTATTCAGTCAGATACAAGCCGCGATTGAAGGCAGATGTGCATAGAAATGAAGCGATAATTTAAAGTATTTTGATTTTTACAGCATGGTTTCAACTAAGAATTTACCCACATTTTTTAATAAAATTGTCAACACAAAGCAGCACAAGCCTCATAAAAACATCAGTCTGGCCTTCGGGATAGACACCACTAAATAAAGAACCGTTAGGTTTCGGTTCTCAAAATTTTGTTATGACGATACCAGCCTTGAAAATAACCCTCTAAGAACCATTTGTTGTAAATTGTATCTAATTCACAAACATCGATTAAAAAATATGTAAAAATTTGGAGTTTCTCTTGCAACCATCGATAGATATTTGGATACCATTGGAAAGGTGAAAAAAACTGCACAATTGGATACCGCACGAATTACCGCTATGTATGGAGAGCAATTTGTGTGCTTCTCTCGATGATGACTCTCCCTTTTGCAAAACCCATCAGCTAAGCTTGTCTCGTATTCTTTCAACTCCTGCTTTCAGGTGATCAACGATCTCCATGTTCGCCAGTCAAGATTCTCAAACTGAAGGCATTATAATTTTAAATGATATAATCAGCTTGGTAGCTATTTACATGACTAAGCAATAACAAACCTGGGTTTCTCGCTGGTGTTCATCTGGCGGAGCACGTCTTCCATCCACAGCATTAGCGTGCGCACCATGTTGAAGAATTTAAAGAGGTCCCCAGTGTCGGTCAGTTTGACACGGCGAGCCTCGCAGTCGGCCTGCAGCGCGGCCCAGGCGGCCAGAACCTCAGCTTCTCTGTTGGTAATCTCCTTGGCCTTTTCTCCGGCGTAGGAAGCCTGCAGCTTAGCAGACTCTTCTTGAATCTGCTGGACCTGTTAAAATTAAAATTAAAAATTATCATCTTCATCATAACATTCAAAAACACGTATAGATATGGAGTTAATATTCATTTAACATATTTAGAAAGAAACGTCTACATAGAATGAATCAAACTCAACTTCTTCTTTACATACACTGCTATTGTCCTTTAAATTTGTACCGTTTACCTTCATCATTCATGGCCTTAAGTCATTATCAAATCTGTCATGCCAAATTGCCAGCATGTTCATTCCTTAAAAAAATATTGAATGGAGAAATGTTATACCTGTGATTGAAGGGTCATCAGATCTTGGATGAAGTTCTGGTGCTTGCGCTGCAGAGCAGACACGGAAGCGGCATCACGGCCAAGCTCATCCGACACTCCACGCTGGCGCTCCACGATGCGGCTGTGAGTGTCCTTGCCGTCATGGAAGTACTTGTGCAACTCGCGAGAAGCGGCAAGCATCTGAGTCCTGGTCTGGATGAGCTCCAGCAGATCCTGCCAGGAGTCATTCAGCTCGTCCTTCCATTGCGCGATTGTCGCATTATCAGAATGACCCATCTGGATCATCTGATCGGCAATTCTGTTAGCCGTTCCGACACGCTCCGAGCCGATAGTTTCCGTGTCTCGAGCAAACTCCTTGAAGCGCTCCCACAAGAGGGTTACGTGATCGTAGTCTTGGCCGAGTTCTTGAGATCCGGCGACGACTTCTCTTTCGGCGATCCATTGCTCGAGATCGTCGACTTCACGGTTCAGCTGGAAGAGTCTCAAAGCTTCATCGAGCTTGGCGCGACGCTCTCCGGCGAGATCCTTGAGTCCGGCGTAAAGTTTGTCGACTTGAGACTGCTTGACAGAGATCTGTTCGCTCTGCGGGTGCTCCTCCATGGTGAGTTGACGGACGGTTTCTCCGAGTTGCCGGATTGTCTCGGCGTAATCTTCTACGGCCTGTTCAAGTATGTCATGCTTCTTCATGAGGTTCTGGGCGGAGATCTCATCCTTGCCTCTGTCCTCGACCATCATGTACAGCTCTTGTTCGCTCATCCATGATTCCGCTTCGTTAGCATCGAAGAAGTATTGCTGAGCCTTTTCTGATTGAAGGAGGCCACTATTTCTATCGTTGATGGCATCTGTATAAAATATATAAAAACAGTATTAGAGAAAAGAAATCAAATTCAAAAGATAATGTCAAAAATTATATCAAAGAATAAAGAGTTTACCTTTAAGTTCCTGCCACTTTTGTGTAAGTTCAGTGATCAATCCCTGGAATTTGGGTCCGGCCTCGTGGCCTTCATCAATCAACTTCTGTCCATTGCTGATGACAGTGATGATTCTCTGTTCGTGGTTGTCAATCTCAGACTTGAGGGTCTGGTTCTTCTTCTTCAGCGTGTGCACGTTGAAGAGAGAGTTGCCGTACTCCCGGCTGGTAGCCTGGGGCATCTTCTCTCCTATCCAGAGGATCTCATCTTCCACGTCCCTCCTGAACTGGAAAGCCTCCTTCTTCTTCTCGAGTTGCCTCTGTCTTTCGACGAGAGGAGCTTTGAGCTGTTCGAATCTCTGCTCGACGGCAATCTTCTTGACCTTGATGTCGTCCATCTTCTCTGGCACTGTGGTTCTCTGGAGATACTGAGCTTGGGTCTCGAGCTCGGTGACCTGGCGAGCCTTGACTGCCATCTGCGTCTCGATCATCTGTTGCTTCTGCATCAAGATGTTCACGGAAGCGAGATCGGAGCCGGTGTCAGTGTTTTCGATCTGCTTCTCGAGTTCGTTCATCCAAGAGTCAATATCATCGCAAGTCTGGTGAATGAGCACCTCCCTGTTGTCATCGAAGAGCTTCTCACCCTTGTCTTTGGTGGTGACCTCGAGGTTGACAAACTGATCGCTGAGATCGCACATCTTGGGTGAGATGACTTCGGCAAACTCGGGCTTCTGCTTCATCAGCTCCTCGGCGGCATTCTGTACGGCGACCAAACGTTCCTTGTTGGCCCCGATCTCGGCTTCGAACGCCTGGTGACGGGTCCACTTGGAGTGCACCGTCTTGGCGGAGCGGTAAGTGTCATCTTGAGCGGTGAGGTTCTTTTCCTGAACCCATTCGCCGAGTTCGTCGCAGTCCTGGAGGAACTGGTGGAGCTGGAGTTGATCCTGGAGTTTTTCGAGTTGCTGGATGGCCTTGTCGCGGTTGGTGTTGCGGCGGCCGTCGATGTTTTCAGCCTTCTTTTGAACCTTATCGGCATCGAAGTGTCCCTCTTCGCACAGTCGGTTGGCGAATTGGACGACAGAGTTGATTTTGTCATCGTTGGCCTCCATGGTAGTAAGGAAGGCTTCGTGTTCCTTGATGAGGTTCTCGGCTTGGTCCAGAGTGGCAGGCGGCTCAGCCTTGCTGAGGCGATGCTCCTGTTGGGCCAGCAGAACCTCGGCCTGACGAGCGTCTCTCTGCAGAAGTTGCAGGTCCAGGCTCTGAGACAGCAGCTGCTGGCGGTTCTCCCACATCTGCTGCAGTTCAGCCCAGCCGTCACGCAGAGCCTTCAAGCGCTCGCGCAAGAACATGTACTGCGGGTCGTCCTGGGTAGACGGCTCCTGAAAAATTAAATATATTTTTTTAAATAAATATCATTATAAGTTGTTTAATAATTCAATGTTTTTCAGAACTGTGTGGTCCGGAACCCACTGATGTATCAAGCTAATATAAATCAATTTGTATATTTTTAAAAGTGAAAACATTAAGTCGATTACTTCACGGTCTAATTTTAGGATGTCTATTCTAGTGGAACAGGGGTTAACCAATTTTTTGTCAGAGGGCCAACTGTATGATTTTCAAATCAAAACATTCAATAAGATGTTTGATATGAAAAACCAGAGGTTATTTCTGTGTAAAATTAACCGTTAAAATTGTGGTTACTCACAGCAGTGATCTTCTCTCCATACTCCATCATCTTGGCGTAGTCCTGGGTGTAGTTGGAGATCTCCTCGCGGATGGTCTGGTGCTGCGACAGCAGACGCTCAGCATCAGCCAGCGAGGCCGGGATGTCCTCAGAGGCCACATCTGTCTGTGTCTTGGTCAGCCAAGTCTGGAAGTGATCCACGGCGCGGAGGAAGCGGTGAAGGTCACCGGCCTCTTCCAGCTTTGCATCGCGCTCCTTCAGCTGCAAACAGAAAAATTCATCATTTTAAAAATTAAATAATGTAAATGTGTAATAAGTACATCCCCCATTAATTAAAGGCGACTCCACATCACCAGAATCGACATCAGGACGCGTGGTGAATGGATGAGGAGCAGGTCACAAAGCAAAGAACTTGTCAAGAAGCGAATTGTAATTTATTTTAGGTAAGAGAAGAACTGACAAAATTCAGTCCACTGCCCGGACACAAAATATTGTGTTAACTGCCCGTGTCAGTTTTGCAAAGAACCTGTTTTGAAAAAGAGCACATCCCAGGATAAAGGAATGACTGACAATCACTGGTGGAGGAAGCCACAGCCCATCATGGGTTGATAATGACATAGATTTCTTACCATCTGAGTCAGTTGTTCCCAGATCTCCTGGATCTGGGCAATGCGCTCATGGATGAGAGCCGCCTCCTCGGGATGTTCCTTCTCAATGGCATCGGCCTCGCGGGTCAGGGAGCGGATGCGAGCCTCGATGGCCGCAAGATCACGCTCCATGCCGGACACGCGACGCTGCAGTGTCATCACACCTGAAAAAAAAACAAAAATATATATAATCGTTCATAATTTCAGTTTTCTTTAAATTCATATCTTCTCCAAAATTAAATCAAATGGTCGCTAAAGTTTTGTCAGCTGCCATTCATCGTAAGCCGTACACCCGTAGCTCTGCTAAATACATATTATGCATGAAGGTAGCTTGTCTTGAAAAAAAAACTGCCATAGTATCCAAAAAATATTTGGATATATTTCTCCTTTCATGTCGGGTCACCGATGATCCAGCAAAGTGGCAATAATCTCATCATATTCTCTTTGCCTTTGACTCAATGTATTCACCTGGATCAAATCTAAAAGTGATTTTCAATGATAAATTTACCAGTCAAGTCCATCTCCAGATTGTCGGTGGCCTGCAGGATCCTCTTCTTGTCCTCGATCCAGGACACTGTCTCACGGCACTCAATGTGGAAGGTCTGCACACCTTGGGCAGAGTTCAGCTCGTCACGCTTGGCTTCGGCCTACAAAAGACAATATCAGTTTAAAAAATTTCCCTTTGATTTCAATTTTTTCTTTAGCAGCACCATAAATATAATGGGGAAAGAGGCATTAAGGCAAAGATAGGCATCAAAGATAGTGAAAACTTGACAAATATTCTTAAATTTAGTCATTTATATTAGAAAATAGTTCATCAGTAATGTTTTCATCTTCAGGGTTGATGATTGGAGATGAGTTGGTATCTTCAGGTAGTTGTTATCAGCAAACGTACCTCTTTGAGCATCATATGAGAAGAGTATGTCCTTCGCATACCTCCTTGGAATGTCATGTCAGAGAGGATCGATTGTCTTTGTTCGTCTGTGAAGGCTTTGGGCATGTGCTAGATGTGGAAGCCATGCTGCAAAGATTAGGTCGTCCCTATTAATGTTAATGGGCTGTCTCTTGATTGCAAATGTTTCCCTTGCTAGATGTGCTCGTTTTCTATGTGTTTGAGCCACGATTTCTGGTTCAAATGAAAAACATATGCCCCGTGTCAATCAGATGCTCTGCAAGTGCTGATGCTATTGGGTCCATTAGTCTGCACACTTGGCATTGAATATTGTTGACCACAGGTCTAAAACCTGTTGGGACTTAATATTTCTTGAATATATGGCCAAACATGTAATGAATTGAATACATTCTTGCAGCATAATAGTGATAATGTGGAATGTTACCTTTTCGCGAAGTTGTCCCCACAGTTGGTTGAGGCCAGCCTGACGTCCCTGGATGAGCTGTGAGTCGGGATGCTCCACGTGCAGCAGCTGTCGAGCCAGCTGGTTCACTACGGCCACGCGGGATGCATTGGCATTCATCTCTTTGTCGAAACCATCATATCTGCAGATTAAAAAAAAAGTGATTAATTTTCAATATTTCCATTTTTAAGCATAAATCTTTGAAATCATTAACCCCATCATCATTAATTAAATTTTTCAATACTATTTTTTGCAAGACTATTTTTCATATACAGTCGATTCCGCTTAATTGGGACGGCCGCTTATTTGGGACAAATCTCAAAGAACAGCAACCAAACCAAGAAACCAATAGTAAATTTATATATTTAATTGGGACAATATTCCGCTTAATTGGGACAATAAATTTAAGATCACAGCACATATTATGGATACACATATTCTATCTACAAATAATTTGATATGATGCGTGGTCTCACAGCTTATGCAGGAAGGAAATGAAGGGAGCCCAACATCTGCACTGAATATCTGTGCTGATTTTGTAGAAGTGAAATGTTACAAAAACAAAAGACAGACTACACTTGACTCATTTGTGCATTGAATTAAATTGTATGTACCTACCCATTTATTATTTTAATTAGGATAAATTTTTTCTTAAAAGTTTATATTACATATTTGTAATTTATATGATAATTTATATTACCTATATGTAATTTACAGTTTGCAAGAGTTTATAAAATAAAATTATTGAAAAAAAATATGCATCGTTTAATTTTAAGTGTGTATTACTGGTTAATGGCCTCAGTTGCCAAAACCAAATAAAGGAATTTTAAAAAAATGTGAGATTTGCTTAATTGGGACAAAATACCCAAGTCCCGGATGTGTCCCAATCAAGCGGAATCGACTGTATTATGTTTCAGTAAAATATTTATTACTCGATTTACTTTTTGAGTTTACTACTTGACTTTAATTGGATTATATTTACAGCTATGGAAGGAAATAATAAATTAGTTAAAACAGGAATACCTTTAGATTTAAAATTATAAAAAGTGTATATTTTTTTATTTTAGATTTTTTAGTATGTATAAAAAAGACACAACATCCGACAGAAATATAAGATGACTGAATTGTAAAATTAGCCAATGACAACTGAGATGCGCATGTTTCAACAACAAAGCAATATTTTGCATTATTAACTGCCAAACGTGTTAGACATGCATTTACGATGTGCATCCGTCGCAATTAATTTTTGTGTTTTTTTTTTATGATTTCATTACTGTATAATTATTGAAATACATAGAACTGTTTGACAATTCGTTAAAAATTAAATTAAAATATGGAATGACAAAAATATTGTGATTTCTGGATACTCGCAAAAAACGACTACGAGTGACACTCCTGATTTCAGTGGAAGGGGTTATTAATGCACAATATATTTCTTTCATCAAAGACAAAATGACGTTGTTGGTACTGACCTATGTTTCATGATTTCTACGTCCTCGATGTCCCTGGCGGGCACCATGGTGCTCAGCATGCGATCCTTCTCCGCGATCCACTGCTCAGCGTCTGAGGCCTCAGACAGCAACTTGCACAGAGACAGAGCGTCCAGCAGCCGCTGCCGGCGCAGGCGAGCAAGCTCCGTCAGCTCCCCATGGCGCGAGTCTATGGAGGCCAAGCGCTCAATCACCTCCGGGGCCTGGGCGTCCTCAGGGGACAGCTGCCCAGCCTGCAAAATCAAACAAAATAACCATACATCAGAAACAATACATTATCAAATATTATTTTTTTATTGACATTGGCAATCAACCCAAGCCCGTTGAGACTCTTTGACTCTTGACAGGCACGGGCGAAAAAAATGCCTTAAAAATGGAGCGATCGCACAGTTGAAGACGTCAAACTCCAGAAATTATATAAATTGCTAAACAAAACCATCTATATTTATGGATAACTAAATATATATATCAATATTTTATAAATATGTACCGATACCGGTTGTCGCCATCTTGTTGCATCAATCGGCATCGTACTTCAGTAGCGCCATTAATTATCAGTGGCAGACGAAAGAAGCATTGTCCCTCTAACTGCGGTCAAGCAACGTACCACTTTCCATGCGGCCTCGCTGGTGTGCCGCCTACTGCGCTTGCGAGCGGATCAAGGTTGAATCGACCCTGGTTTTGGATCATACTCCTGGCCGTGGCATATCCTCTAGCATTTGTATTAACACATTCAATGATTTTAAGACAAATTTTTGGATTTATATTTAATTTTTGAATAAACAAGTCGTAGCTTTAGTCGATTCGCAGTTCAAATCCCTGTGTCTGCCGTTTATTTTTTCTCCGATTTATTGTAGAGAGAGATATATATAGGATGATGTTTGCTCTAAATTTGAATATATATAGGAGTACACAACGATTGTTGTGTATGTACCTGTTGTTTAAGCTGCTGAATGACTCCAGCGTAGTTCTTGAGCTCATCGGTGACGTCCTTGTGCTTCTTCAGCAAACTCTGCACCTGAGCCTCATCGCGGCCCACGCCTTCAGATGACACAAGTCTGCAACAAATAAACACCACGTAATATTACGGAGAGATCAGATTTTTTTATACCACCTTGTTGATACAATCTGCCAAAATAATTGGCATTATGATCATCATGCCTATGTCCGTCCATTGAACGTAGGCCTCGAACATAAGTCTCCATCCTTCTCGATCATCTGCCCTCCGCATCCAGGCAACTCCCACTATTCTTCGCTTTATTGCTTTGTATCATATCTGACAACCTTTATAGTCGAGAAAAGTCGACCAGCAGCATTCTGCTTACAGAAAATATTTATATATGGTCCTTCAAAATTGCTTAAAAATAACATTTAAAAATAACATAGATATAACTCACATAATTATGTGACATTTTGTCAAAATGTCAACTCGGTTAATAAAATAATAAGTTAGTGAAAGTTTTCCATTACCTCAATGTGTCAAGCATCCAGATGTCGACATCGTCAGCATCAGCGAACAGCTGGTGATAGCGCACGGCGGAGTCCAGGCGATCCTTGCGCAGGGAGACGACATCCAGGAGGTGGTTCCACTGGGACAGGATCTCTTGCAGGCGATCCTGAATGATACAAATAATTCATTTACAAGCGCTCACTGAAGATATTATTGTAAAGAATATTTGATTAGAATTTGATTCTTAAGTATAACAAAATAATAAATAAATAAATAGGTATTTGAGAGATATATCTTTTCATTTATATATTAGGAAGAAATTTATACATTATTGTAAATTAATATGTGTTATAAATATGATACAAGATAATGTTATTTCAATATACATCATTGAAAGACATAATAAGATTTAATTTCACAATTTTATTCAAGGAAAGAACATTGTCAAATTTACTTATTTGGAAAAAAACACATTTCATAAAATATAGCCAAATATATACCAAAAGAAAGATAAAAATCAATGCCTACATAGTCATTTAAACTTTTTTTTTTAAATAAAATTTATATGTTATAAACAATTAATTTAATTTTATAATATAGTTAAAATATTTTTAGAGAAAGAAACATATTTAGAATTGTTTATTTTATAAGACTATTTTACACATTTTCTATCATGGAAAATTGGATTTGATTGTATTCATACATAGAAAAGAAACCTTTTCAAGCTTTGAGATTTTAATAAAACCAAGAACAAGCAGACTTTGGGTAGATATGACAGTGAATAGAACTTAATAAAAAGCAGTATCAAACTAACCTTGATCCTGTCGGATCCAAAGTGTCCATCCTTGACAAGCTCGTCCCCAACTCCGGCCACGGCCATGAGCTGTGGCTCGTGCGACTTGACCTCGTTCTGCAGGGCGTTGTGCTTGCTGAGCAGCAGGTAGACCGTGGTGAGGTCGTGGCCGATGTCATCGGCAGAGACGATCTGCTCCTTCTCCTTGATCCAGTTCTCCTCGTCAGCAGTGTCCCAGTAGAACTGCCACAGCTTGCGGCTGTCTTCCAGACGCTTTCTACACAAGAAAATAATACCCAACAACTTAAAAATCATGTCTATAAATATTTCATTCATATTTATATTCACACTTTGATTCCATGAATATGATTCAAATCTTTTATATTTCTACTTCTTTCTATATTCTCAGTTAGTTTTGTAAACCCTTATTTCTTGTGATCTTTAACTATAACTTAATTAATTAAAGTGTTTTTTTCATTCATGGTTGAGCCACCTCTTTAAGTACAAAAAAAATGTCCAGACCTCAGAAGCATTGGGCTAAACATCCGATCTCCTTAAAAAAAACCTGATAATTAAACACCCAAATATTTCTCTTGTACCACAGCCGCAGACTATACAAGTTCACAGGCTCTTCCCCTGCAAGCTCCCGGGGACCATCTACGTTCCTATGTAGACCTCCAGGATACAGGTGTTCTGGGACAAAGCATGCATAATATGAGCTTACAGAACTATGAAACGGCAATTGGCGGGGTCCATATGCTCCAAATTTATAACAGATATGGTAAAAAAATTATTAACCATCATCACACTTAGGAACATAGTTTTTTTTTTGGTGAGGTTACAACACCAACTCGTTTTACTATATAATTTTATAATTACATAAAAAAATACAAATCGGTGATTAAAAGTGGCGCATATGACCACCACAATCGATCATCAGCAGCTAGAACATTCATGTCACTTGGTATCCTAAATTTTCATTGAAAACACTCACCTTATCACAATGTTTTGTTTTTTATTTGATCTGTTGTCAACACATCAGGATACTAGTAAATAGTCGTAAATTTATATATGTGAGGATCAGTAATGTTATGTACCTGCGTTCGATGGCCAGCCGAACCAGCTCCCCGTAGGCGTCCTCCAGCTGCTGGATGCGCTCCACGGTGATGGCCGGGTCACAGGGTCGGTAACCTTCCTCCTGCTCCAAGAACCGCTGACTCTGCTGGACAACGCTCTGCAAAATAATTTAAAATATAATATAACAATTCATTTATTACACCATCTTTTAAATTTATCATGTAGCTAACCACTAAGAATTTTAATAACAATATGGCAGTCTACCTTTCAATCTTATAATAAAAATAATAACATGGAAATTGTTGTAATAATAAACAATATATTGATACCGGACATGGACATCTTGTTGCTTTGATCAGCATCGTACTTCAGTAGCGCCATTAATTATCAGTAGCAGACAAGAGAACCACTCGGTTCTCTTGTCTGCTACTGATGATACTGATGATACTGTCTGACAGGACAGTCGACATAGCGCCAATCAAGGACATAGTGGCCGAAGAAGGTACTACTCCCCATGTGGCCCATCAGTCTGCTGCCTATGTGCACGCAAGCGGATCTAGGATGAGTCCATCCTGATTTTGGTTTGTTTTCCTGACCACAGCGCAGCCTCACATAATTTGCATTAATGCATGCCACAGTTATAAATCCAATTCTGTATTTTTGTTTTAAGTTTTAAATAAACGAAAGATATCTCAAAGTTGTGGTTTTAGTCGATTTACCCATTGGTATCAATATAAATAAGTACAATACGATTTTACCTTTACATGTCATTAAAAAGCCTAAAAAATATATTTAATGGACATGTAAGAAGTACAGGGCTTTTAGATAATTTATCAACTAGTTACTAATGTGATTTGGAAACAATATATTGACACAGCAACATAAGGTTAGTATTTTTTTTTCAGATCTCCTTCAGTGTTTAATTTTTTTCCAAAATGGGTGGTACAGTTATTTTTTTTGGTTGCCAAATTTTCAGGGATGAATATTTTGCTAGCAGCCTGGTCAACATTTAAAACCACCAGATCAAAAATATTTCCCAGGCCTTCTACATGTGATAAATCCATGTATTTGTAAGAAAATATGTCACATATATAAAATTATATTCAATATTATTTCTGTCATACCTTGACCCTCTCTCCGAGCACATTGATGTCGGCCTCCACGAGGGAATGCTTCTGCAGCAGATCTTCGACTCCCATGAGATGTTTGCCGTAGTCGTCAGTCAGCAGACGAAGCTTGATCTCTTCCATTGAATCCAGGATGTACAGCATTTCCTAAAAAAAAAAACATAAAAAATCAGTTAACAGTGCACACAAATTATTTATAGATTATATCCTTTGATTTTAAACCGATAAGGCACTAAATACAATTCATATTTTATCCTATATCCGGTTCCTAGTTGCAAAATATATTTGTCATAATTTGCAACAATAAAATTCTGTTAGCCACCATGGTTTTCGCCTCATCTTCATGTCAGATCTGCCTCTTGAAGCTCCAATGAGTACATCGTAGGAATAGTTCCAGACAGCCTGAAGAAAAGACAGCTTCTGTCACGCGGCATAAAGAGAACAGGTCCTGCCAGGTCCACCTTAGTCACTTGACAAACTGTAGTATAGAAGGCCAGCCTACTCCAATACCACAAATTCCCTCAAAATTTCTGTCGAAAAGAAAATAGCTTTATTTATTGTTAATTTTCTTAATACCTGGAAGTTTTGTTGTAGCTGCAAGGACAGCTCAAGACGTCCACGCCGAGCCTTTAGCAACTCAATGAGATAAACCCACAGGCGGAGAACATTATCACGGCGGGCGCTCACACGCTCAACATCGTGATATCTAGAAATGACAACATCACGGTCATTTAAAAATTTCATTCTCACGCAAAATTCTAAATTCAAAAAGTAAAAATTAAGCTGCAGCTGTGTTAGAAAGATGATATTGTGGCAGCCACTAGCTTTGTGTGGAAACAAAAAATGCTGAACAGGGAAGGATGACGACTCGGAAAAGATCAGTATTAAGAATTAGAGACAGACTGGTTGTGATACACAATATATGAATTTTTGATATTCCCTTAAAAATGCCTTTATGGTATTGTGAAACGGAGCAATCATACTTAATAGTGTATAATGAAAGTAAAAACATAGAATTGTAAAGTTTTGAATAAAAAAATATTATTATTATAAATTCTAACTTATTGAACTATCATAAATTGGAAAAGTTTTCGAGAGATATCATTCACAATTTTCGCGCCACTGTTAATTGCCTTCAATATTGACATCCTCATCATCAGCTTCCCCTTGTATATTCCCTGCTATTTGCTGATATCATCAGTGTATATTAAAAAAGAAGATTTTTTGTATACCTCTCAGCTTGCAGTTCAGAGCAAACGGCAACAACGGCCTGGACGCTTTCCTCGTAGGCGAGGATGTCTGTCTCGATGGCTTCGTGCTTCTTGGCTGCCGCCTCTACGGCCGCCAGATCAAAGCCGAAGTTATCCTGACTCACAAGCCTCTGGTTCTCAGACAGCCAAGTCTCGCGCATGGATGCCTTGCGGTTGAATCTGCGAAGAAGAAAAATCAATAAATAACATTTGCAAAGTTAAATATAGTCACTTTTATTTTCCCCATAGCAGTTAATAATACATTAAGTGATCTAAGCAACTTATTGATTAAGTTTCTTCAAATAATCCTCTGATCACCATCTATTTACAATAAAAAAACAACCCTACACTACACATAAATTATTTCGCAATATTCATTAGTTGAGACTTTCTCAGACTTGCTAATCTCGCAGGATAAAAAAACATATATTTTCCATTTTCTTTTCACTTTTATCCAGCATCTATCTGACCCAGTTTATTATAATTTATTATTGTATCAGGATTAATAGAGCGCTTTTTTTTGACCAAATGATCATTCCGAAAGTGCTTTTTTGCCTCCCTAGGCAAAAAATGTGTGTCTCGAGTCTGCCTCTGAAGGATGTCTCCATTTTTAGCCCTCTTACACTTTTCGGCAGCGAGTTTCAGGCCGTTGGTGCTGCGAAACTGAAAACACGATTGCCAAAGACTGTGCGAGGACTATTTTTCGTAAGCTGCAACTTCTGAGCTGAGCACCATAGATTCTACAAGAGGACCAAAACCCTTTGCTGATGCTCTCCTGCACGTTTTTTTTTTTTCCTTTTTTTTTTTACTTTCGCTTACCACACCACTTAAAGATAAGATCTTGTGTGTGGCACGTTATATAAGAAAAATAAATTGATAACTTTTGCAATATAATACAAGAGATCTTCAAAAGATTTGTTATTTTCTGGGTAAATAATTCTACATCTCTGTCAAATTTGACATGATTTATAATATTTGTTGAGTATACCTGGCAGCAAGCTGTTCCAGCTTCTCCTGGCGGATGAGCTCCTCGCGCAGAGCAAGTTCTCGCTCGTGCTCGGCCTTCTCCAGACGCTCCCAGGCGCGGTTGATGTCGGAGATCATGCTGCCCTCCCGCGGCGTATACGGGCGCTGGTTGTTGGCGCGCATCTTGGACTGCAGCGTGAACAGCAGCACCTCGAGGTTGCCCTTCTCCACAAACCTAAAAAATATATAATATTAAAAATAAATTCAATTAACTTCAATTATCCAACCAACCATGGCAGAAAGCTCTTCTTAGTCTCTTTTTTTATTCAAAGTTTGAAGTATATATATAATCGTGTCGGAAACAACAGGGTCAGATTCTGTCTGGCCAGAAGGCATCATCAGGTCTTCCTGGGTGCAGCTACTCGGACACAGCGCACACTCCAGAAGGAGTGTCAGGATCTGGTCCACGCCACAAGTCACATTCAGTCGGTCCACTGTAAAACTAACAGGCTTTCATTTGTGTCCTCGTCTTGCATACTCCGGTCCGAAGTCAGTTAAGGGACCTCCATATATTCCACCCCTGGTCGCGTCCAGGGGTGGTAGGTCCTCTTTCGGGGCAATCCCAATATTCCTCTCAGTTGCGCAGTTTGAAGTAGAGATGTTAATATGTCATCTGTAGTTTAATGTGGTTTAATTTTACAGCACGGATAGTGTTTTATATTCTTTTATAAGTACAATAACTACAGCTGTTTTTTATTTATTCATTGCCTTGTACTAAGCTCTATAGTAATATTATTTAAGTTAAATGTACTCACTTGGGTGGTTTCTCAACAGTTCTGTAGTTGGCAAACTGTCCCAGCTGCTGCTGCACTCCGACCAACGAGTTGGCGAAGGTTCGGTCTCCGAGAGCTTCGATTGTGCTCTCGATCCATTGCAGGAGATCACTAAAAGGAATAATACAATAATTAATCATTAAAATGGTAACCAATTATCATGTATCTGTTAATTTAATTTTAGAAGAAAATTAAATCAAATATATAATAAGTCGATAAAAAAAATGTGTCAAAATATATTCACAGCAAATTTATTGATTTTATTATTTACCTGGTCAGTGACTCGTACTCCTGAACCATGCGATCGTTTTCCATGGCGATGCCGACCACTTTGCCGATCCTCTTGCCCTGGACAGTTTCCTGCTTCATCTTGCTGAAGTAATGGTAGTAGGTCACCACATAAGTGATGATGGACTTCTCATCGGGATGGTCCACAAAGATATCTGACAAGAAAAACGTAAAATAATTAAAATAGTTATGTCTTTGGAACATATTCTTAGAACATAGGATAGCGAGCATAAAATACTACAGTTGTGTTTTCTTTAAGCCCCAGGGTCTATCCATGGGGACGATATCACAATGTCACCATATCCGCTCCCCTAACTGGAGCATACAGTCATCACGAGCTGCTGCCGAAAATATGTCAGCCACCATAATTCACGCCTCATCCCATTTAGATTTTGCATCGATAGTTCTTGCTAAAATCCTAAAATTAAGTAAAACAAATAAATTCATTGCATTCATTTATTTTCTAGTAAAAAAAAGTAAAAACCCTTGTGGCAAGCAATCTCTTGCTGAAAGTGAATCACGTCTTATAAGCAAAAAGAAATTAGAACATTTCTTTAACTAACTTCACTTTGTTATTTATTTAAATATTTGAAATACGAATAACTATTATATTTCATCAAAATTAATCTTACAAGACTATTGTTTAAATTTAAATCAATTATCACTTAACGTACAAATCAATAGAAGCTTACAAGGTAATATTATAAAAATATAAACAACATTGCATCAAACTGTGATAAACTCTAAATTATAGAAAATTTAAGGCTGTAAGAGTCATTCACATTGGTTTTATCCAAAATACTAGTTAAAAATGTTAACAATTTAATAAAAATTAATAATAATAAATCATTACAACCCACACACTTCAACTTAAGCATGGCAAAAAAGACTAGATAATAATTGATTAATGGTAATTTTCGCCAAATAATCTAATTGTGAACATTCTCCACTGAAGACTCCAGCCATACTATTAGCTGAGGGAGAATAGGGAGAGGTATTCTATTTTCGAACACATCATGTAATATTGGCAGCATCCTATAAAGCACTTGAAAATTAATTTATGAACATGCACCATGTAAATAAACACAGTTGGCTAATTATTCTAAAAGGAAACCAAGCTATTAATATTTGAATTTATGAAACCAATAGCTATTTATTTTAGCCATTGGTATTCCTCTTGATTTAACATAATATTCTAAATTTCATTAACACAAAATATAACTACTATTATGAATAACTTACATAACATACATAATAAATATATAAGTGTGATATTTTTCATTGTTTGAAGGTTGTGTATTAATTTTATCTAATTGGCAAGCCAAATTGTGATAATTAAAGCATTTTTAGTAAGTTTATAAATAGCTATATATCCAACTTATAACTTATACAACAAAGAGTCTAATTTTAAATTAGGTCTAAGAGATAAAATGAGACAAATAACTTAGATTTGGCTAAATATGAAAAAAATGTAACTACTCAGTATTTTTAGATTTCTATCATACAGGAAAAATTATTTCTGAATTTGACAATGGTACATCATTTGAATAAACTAATTGCGAAAACAATAACAAACACTTCTTTTTGTGATTTAACAGTATTTACACAACAACATGTTTCTATCAATGACATTATGCAATACAGTACAAATATATTGCTATTTTGCAAAGAATATATGCACTTTTTATCAAATCATTCAGATTCATCATACCATATCTGCTCTCCTAACTGGAGAGAACATGGCATTCACGAACTGCCACCACAAAGCTTTTGTCAGCTACCCCGATTACATTCTGTGTATAGTTCCAGACGGCCCGAGCCCGGGGACATGAAGAATAAGCAGCTGTAGTTTATGCTCTCATGCGGCATTTTTAATTTGTCTCAACCAAGATTATAGTATCATTTATCACAGTTAAATCATCGTACCCTCAGTATTCTACACAGGCATTCAAAATCAAAATAATAAAATTACAGAACCGTTTTAAATTCAATGACATTTTTGTACATATGACAGATGAAATGTTTTATTACCTTCGGCGTCCAGCAGTTTAGTGAGACCGAGCTTGTCCTCGGCGGTGTTGAAGGCATTATTGAGGTTGTAGATGGGGTTGCTCTTGGAGAGCTTCTCGAAGTGCACGAGGTCGGGGCGGTGCTTGTGGATGATGGCGTTGAAGGCGAGGCCGTCGCGCCAGGAAGTCGTGAAGTTGCGCACGTTGACGTTGTGATAGCCGGCCGTCTTCATCTGGCACCACAGCAGCAGCGCGCCCTTGGCAGACTTGGTCTCCTTGTTGTCTGTCTCTTCAATGGTGATGTCTTGAATCTGGAAAACAAATGTATTTTTTATTTTAATACATTCACTAATCTGAAGGAATATTAAACCAAATAAACATTCAATATATTTATGTCAAGTGATAATTGCACTGTTCACGCTGCGATTCTTCTGTCTTATACAGATCCATGGCTAAACGATGGTCCTGTTCACTTATCCATTATGATTATTGTTTATGTGTAGCTTTAATTGAAAATATTGATGGTAAAAAACGATTCAAGACAGATACTTGATAACTAAGTCATTCATGTAAAGATTTAGCAGTGTAAAGTTAAGTATAGTACATTAAATATTGCTATAATTGTATAATTCTTAATAAGCTATGTGTATAACTGTTGCTTTGTTAAACTCAGACACCCTTAACCGATGGGGAGTGATGCAATGGGAAAAATCACATGTTAAACTTAGAAGACGTTCAAACAACATCACATGTACAATCTTTCTCTATATGTACACTAGCTGCTTCTCCCAGGACCTTTTGTTGTGTGCCATAAGGTCCTTAGAAGAGGTATTAATGTTGCCATCTATTTGATGCCGATGACATCATGAACAAGACTCTGAAACTTAGGCAGAAGCCATATGGAACAATTCAAGCCGAGTATCTTTTTTAGACCCAATCACTGCACCCAGACTGTTGTCATCAGTGGAACTGTTATAGTCAAATATAGAAGCAGGGTTGGAATATTTTTCTATTTGACTAACATGGGTAAAAACTAGGGTCATTTTAAAATTTACTTCGATGGTGTTTTATCTAACCTGGAACCTCAGGATGATGGTCCAGATAAGCCCCAGATTGAGGCGAGGGTTGCCATCCACGATGTCGTGAGAACCCATGTTCTCTAGATGCACTCGCTGCTCGCGCAGGAACTGCAGCGCCTTGTCCACGTTCTCCAAGCAATGGATGCGCATCTTGCCTTTTGTGGGGCGGGGCTGTAAATAAAAACAATTAATTTAAACGAAACATTATTTTTATGAATCTAAGGAGTCAAATAATGTTTGAATACCACAATGTCGATGTGTGCAACTTCACGTCAAGTGCAAAGGACTCGTCTTTCACTCCTTCAACCATAAGCAAAGCCCGGAACCTCCTTTAGTCTGTGAAGTTTTCCAAAATAATGGAATTCACTAATATACTCTGCAAATATGCATGACATATTAATAGAGACAGATTAGATATAGTATGGAAAACTTGTAGAGTATGCAAGGAATATAAAATTCTTTCATATCACTTCTGCATCTTTTTAAAAAAAAAGGGAAACATATCATGTATAAACAATTATAGAAGATGTTTTTAAACTATTTTAAATATGTTAAGGATGCAAAAAGATTTTTCATAGCTTCTGGAATTAAATGAATATATTATACAAACTAATAACAGTCTTCACTATTATGTGAAACGATCGGCATCGCTCTCCATGATCTCGGTTGCAAGTGGCACTCTTGCTAACTGGTGCCCAACAAGAGAACCATTTGGTTCTCTGTCTCGCTGCTGGTGACAGGACAGTCTATGTAACGCCAATCAAGGACATAGCGGCCGAGAAAGGTACTCCTCCTAGAGTAATCATCAGTCTGCCGCCTACCAAACTTGCGAGCGGGTCATGGTTGAGTCATTCTTGATTTTGGATTGTTCTCCTAGTCGTGGCGCAGTCTCTAACATTTGTATTAACGCATGCCATAGTTTTAAGTCATATTCTTTTATTTTTTCTAATTTTTAAATAAAGGAGAGTAATCTCAAAGTCGTAACATTCGTCAATTTACCCCTTGGTAATCAATACATAATATTGACACTTTAACATTATTGTTTACATTTATAAAAACAAATGTACTTAGTCTTGTTCAGTACACAGTGAACTTACCAAGCGCTCCCCGGACAGCACCTCCAGCAGCTTCATGAGCATCTTGCCGTCTCTCATGTCCACGTAAAGGTCGCCGATGCGGCAGCCCACGCGCACCAGATGAGAGTTCACCCATTTTTGAAAAGTCTTCTTCTGTACACTCTCTCGTTCGTCTGAAAATAAAAACAATGTAAAAATTAATTATCCGATAGTTAGGTATTACACGTTGACAACAATTTTGATGACTTATGCTGATGGTAGGTTTTGCACTGGACCCACTATTAGCATCTGATTATTGCTTCAAATTCCTGAACAGAAAACATAAGCTGCATAGGACTAAACATCAGGTGAATATCCTGCTACTGGAAATTCATCCTCTTTAACATTTCACCATCTAAGAAGAACAAGAGTCGTAGTGATGTATCCTTCAGATTAAATTATTTGTGACTCATTTTTTACTTGCAGACACTCGCAGAAACGCATTCAGTCTTTTAAATAAAAAGTGAAATCAAACAATTTCACCAAGTTAAAAAAACTTATATTACCTTGACATTTGCATAGGCCAAATATAACCTAAAAGAATAAAAAATATTCCGAGTTCCATAAGAGTTTTTGTACTTGTATCACTTCACTGTAGTGTATCAAGCTTAATAAAATCGGAATATTATAGATAATGGGTAGAGCTCTTTAGTATTATTCACCATTATCAGATTTTCCATTGTTTTCATTAAATAAAATCAATTTTCCACAATTTTCATTTGGAAATAACAGAAAAAAAAATACTTAATAATTTAAAAAAAAAAAAACAATAAAACTTATTTTCCAGAAATATTCTTAAAAACATCGAACTTTCAGTCCGACAAACCACTGTTTTCACTTCACTGACTTGACCTTGGGTTTTGTTTGTTGTCTTTTAAAACACTCTGTTTATCAATGAATAGAGTCTCTTACCTTGATTGAGATGATAAGATACGATATTTTTTTGTGCGACTCGATGAAGAGTATTGGATCGTGAACCTGCACCGCGCGCGCACCGACAAGTTCTGACACTCCAACAGTGCTGCCTACTTGCGGGTCTCGAAACCATAGACGTAAGTGGTAGGTGATAGGTATTGATAATATGTATGGGAAACCACAATAATAAATAGCATAGGTAAATTAGTTTCTATTCCATAAAGAGGCGCCAAAAATAACACACTAAAAAAAACAATCAAATATACCTGTATTAATATCAATTTACTTAACTTTAAAACAATGATAAAGTTTTTTTTTTAATACTTTCAGAAACATTAAAATGTTGAGTTTATTACGTTCATGATATAGAAGAAAAATAAAAAATAAAAAAGATATATTGAAAATAGGTTTCTAAGATTAAATACTTTTTAGTTTAAAATAAAATTGAAGCAAGACAAGCAACAACAAGAGTCCTAATGCTTGTCAACAGATAAAAATATTTCTACATAAAAATATTTCTACAAAAAAATATTTCTCCAAACAAATTCGTGAAGCTCGTGTCTGAATTAGGTTCATCTTTACTGAATTCTCTAAATGGTTTATAAATACGTGGAGAACATATGGTTTAAAAAATAAAGAAACTCTTACTCAAATATTGAATTTAGGCGACACAAAAACGTAAACACTACCCTGCCATCATTTCATATTAAGATAATCGAGAACAAAAGAGGAATTGTTGCTTTAGGATTAAGCCGTGTGTGGCAACGAAAGGTCTCCATGAACCCTGAGGATGGCACCCGCAATGGCGGTCGGAAATATTGAAGAGAAGAAATTCGCCGCACACGGCTCAACCCAAAAACTACAATTCTAAATCTGGCCGTGAAAACCTACGAAATTATTTGAGTGACAACAATTATTTATAAACTAAATGAAATGAAAAAGAACTGTAAACAATGAAAGCCGTACGTAAAGTAAGTTTAAAAAAAACTTCAATTCGTTATTATTCGTTATAAGCGATGAGACATAAAAGACACGAACTTTGTGTACATAAATGAAAATTATTTTTTTCACCTGATAAGTCCATCGAAAATAATTTCAACGGTATTGTACATAAATATTAAATCGATATATCGCAATATCCAGCGTCTGAGTTAACTTGATAAGTATCAATGACACAGTAAATCATTTAATTCGTTTAACAAACCCGAGATACGGTGTCGACCAAGAGTGAATCGCACCAGGATGGATGGAATGTCGAATAACAAGACTTTAATGCAACAATCTGTTCAGGAAATTCGAGATGGAAATCCGAGTCGAGCGAATCGATATATTTTCATTCGAGTCGATTCAAGAGACTTGTTTTTTACTTTTGCTTCTGGTTCTGATCCCGTTCGATACATTTGTAGAGCGCCGGGAAATCTGACACTAGCAAAGCGCGAAAATCTGAAAAGTGAGGAAACCTTTCAGTGCATAATCCCAACAAGAGACCACGTAACAATCACGCTCTCTTTGTAGTACGATTCCAAACTCACGATTGTGTAATGGGTGTATATTTATTTTTTATGCCATTAACCCCGCAATGTACTAAAAATAGTCGAAACATATTATATATTATTTTCGTAATGTAAAATAATGTATGCTGACATTCATATGTCAAAAACTTAAAAATATATTACACTCATGATGATGTTTGACGCCAAAAAATGTAACGCAGTGTAACGACACTATTCAAGGTCTTAGGTTAATATCCCGTTTGAACTACGAGTAATATAATTATTTTTTACAACTTACATTATATCACTATATTTTACTATTATAAAAATGTAATTGAGAATAATGTCGAAATTTATTACAAATATTTTTTAATCAGAAAAAAACCAATACATTTTAGAATATTATATAAATATATATATAAACACGTATATATTCACCATTACTGCTTTGATAACAAACACAGTAAAATAATTAATTAAAAATATAGAAAATAAAGAATGAAATCACTGGGCTGTTCTCGAAAGATAGTACTCGTAGTATGAAAAACAATAGTCGACATTCAAAAAGTTTGCGATTTTACACCAAGGAGAAATGCGACAAATTTGAGAGTGAATTTACGTGTAATTACGTCACAAAGAATAAATTAATAAATACCTAAAAATATAATTGAAATACAGTACGTATTTGATTGTACTAAAATTTATAACCTAGTTTCATCGGTTATATCCAGATGTAATTTTTATACGAGTATATAAAGACAATCTGAAAGCCTTATCGAAAGAGCGTAATTAAATTTTAAAGCACACAATTTGTCGCGTCTAATCCTCGTTTTGATCCATAGAGAGCTCAAAGAGATGGGTACCGTAATTAATAATTACATGTCAGAGTACCAAAGGAAAGCTTCTCATCTCAAAGCGATCCTCGTTGAGAATCCCAAGCGTCTTTTTATAAACGCCATTCAGGAAGGATTTAATCTCGAGACGTGCCGGGCTGATGCCGAGCCCTTTAAAGAGATGCCGGTCAAAGAGACCGAAAGAATCTTTTAACGGTCAAGGAAATCCCTCGGAAAAACAGCTGTAAACACGCTGGCCCTTTGAACCGAACGCCTTTGATGATGTAAGTAATCTGTGTGACTCGCACGCAAATGAAATGATCATTGTAAACACTAAAACTATAAAATGCATGTTTTATTGCTTTAGTGTTGGATACAATCATGAATTTGTATTTATCGATTTAATTATATTATATAAAATCATTTTTTGTTAAAAGACCATGTAATATGGATTCCCTTTCGTATACGAAAAAAGAATAGAGAAAAGTACATTACCTTACATGACAACATTCAACAACTTAATTATAGATAACAATACTTTTAATTGAATGTTTAAGATAAAAATGATTTTATAATGCATCATAACAACTTTCCAATGAAGTTATTTAAGAAATACATAGTAATGAAGACTATTAATATATAATACATGAACTTGTTTTACAAATCAATGGTGTCACGCAAAAATATAATAGCTCACGTTTGAACTACATCAATTTATGTATTAAGATTAAATTTATGAATTGTGTTCCTGTTATATAAGTGATAATATATGAATTCATATTTGAAATGTTTTCATTTAAATGCATGAGTCGGAACTATAAGTATAGTTTGAGAACCCGAGATAAAATAAATAGACTGAATGTTTATTATTTAATAAATAAATTTAGAATAATCAAAGAATAATCCCTAAATAAACAAATAAACAACAAATAACAAGTCTCAATATTTCGTGAATACCTGGGCATTTGTTTCCACCTTCGCATCCCGTTTTAATTACGTGCTAAAATTTTATGTAAGTATATGTATATTTAAAGTCGAAAAAATTCATATTTGAAATGTTTTCATTTCGTGTGGCGCATTAATCAAAATTGGTCATGATCATTAATAAACAACAAATAACAAGTCTCAATATTTCGGACTTACTTCACTGCGTCTTTGAAAAAATAAATCGTCCCAAATTGGTCATAATATATTGAAATGAACAGGTGATATATATGTATGCAAATGGAATTGCTGCATTATCATTACTAAATAATATTTCGCAAATACGTTTGTACATTTATATTATATTTAAGTAAATGTCATATATTTTTTTATATTCATAAAAATATAGGCTAGAGTTAAGAGTAGTACAAAAGGTATGGAAAGGTGTGTCATATGCAGTATGTTATGTTCACACATCATACATTCGAGATCAATGTAAACACAGCTCAAGAAATAAACATTTACATACATTAGTATTAGACAACAGTACGTAAGTAGGCAATGTGCAAGGACAGATAAAATATGCATACATAATAATCTTCATCTCTCTTGTTACTTGGCCATTAGAAGACACTAGTAGCTACGGTACTGGAATATAGTAACCAAAAGTATATCGTCACATCTGATTCCTACGTAATTTTATGAAAATATATATGTCCACTAGAACTCACCGATTTCCTGATAAAATATATGTCGACCAAAGAGATATTCATGATTTCTTCTTAAATACGACTGGTAAACTTAGGATATTATATGTTAAATTATGTGTGTTAACGTGTTGTAACTAATCTAACACCTTAGTGACTTATGCATTTTTTATGACAAATCATAAACACATTCCCAAAACTACTTATTGACGCTGGGTGACTAAAACTGTTAGAAGTAGTTAAAATAATAGCTCTTATTATTATAATTATAAAATTGTAAATGTGACAATGAATAACTCTATAAAGCAGCAATATTTGTTAACAAAAGGGTCCGCCAAATATTTTTTTTTTTTTAAAACAGGGCGCAAAACATCGATATATTCGTATTACTGATTGTATTTTTTTGTCGACTGTATGTGAAAAGTGGTTTTAAAAACTCAGCGTCATACACATTATTTTTGCATTCTTCAAACCGTTTTCAGTTGCGATCCATTGCCGCTGTGATCCGTAACCAAGAATATCTCGTCGAAGAGTAGTCAGGAATGGCCGTCAGCGATGAACAATAAACAGAGATGGCTCCGAGTTCCACAGTATTTATCACAAGTGACGGAAGTGTTCTCCGAGACGATACTATTTCTGAAACTTTGAAACGAGAACCTTGTCGGTGGATGTTTTTATTTCTAGTTCCTATACAATTTAGCCCTTTGATACATTCCAGATTCCAAAAAGACGAAAAGCAAAACATCTGTTATTAAAATATATATTTTTAAATGCGACATTCGCATTCAACTGTATGTTTATCTAATCGTTTGTTGTTAAAAGTTTATTTAACCCTTTCGCATCGGTTGTCGGCATATGCCGTCATAAGATCCCCGACCGTTAACATCGTTTGACGTGATATATCGTTTTGCTGCTTTCTTAGAATAGTTTTTTATGCATCATCTGATAGCTAAAGGATACAAGAACCAATTTGATAATAGACCAGATAAGTAGATTTATGCTTCAAATACTAGTTTTATAATTGACAGTATAATTTGTATTCAAACCGAGCCGTAATGAAAGGGTTAACAGTTTAGCAAGATATTTTAGCTCCTTAGCCTAAACTAATATACTATTCCAAATTAAAGAAAAATAAAGTTCTAAAAGCAATTTCTGGAGCCAATCTACTAATAATAAATATCGAGTAAATTTCAAATAATAAACAGTAATCGCTCAATTCCGATTCGTACAATAATATGTTTGTGTTAAAATGATTTCGTAAATATAAAAATAGTGAAATATTCTAAATCGTTATAACCTAATAAATACGCTTGCCAAAAATAACACCAAAAGAATAAGATAAGATCAAATAATGTCAACTTGATGACGACTGAAAAAAATGGAGAGTTCGTTGAATCAATTCGTTAATTATGTTTAACTCATCGTAAAAATAGATTTACGCCAGCCTATTTCTATCATGATTTTGCAATAATTATATATACAGGAGCAAACGTATTTCCAAATGATAGATATAAATATATGATAGAACGATATAATATTAAAGTGAATCTTTTTCAGGCGGGGTAAGGTAAATAGGCCTGGGTATTCCGAAAAGTGAAACGATTTTTGTCATACAAAGTCTACTCGCACATAGCATGACAAGTGAAATAGAGATCTTTTAGAATTTAGACAACGAAAAATATTAAACAAACCACCAAGAGCCCATTTTAGTAAGAAATAAAAACCATGCGGAAGCTGATAAAGATCACACGGTGGATAAGATAACCTCCCACCTCCCAATGACCCTAAACGTAATGGATGCATCGATAGGATGTATGTATAGATACTTTTAATGCCAAATATTCAGGAGTGGTATCTACAAGTGATAAATAATAAAATTGTGAAGAAATCATGTATCTAGTGCAGGAGTCTCACGCAGTTTTTTTTGTACCGCTTGAACTGGTTCAAGAGTATTTTAGAAACAATGAAGTGCAAAATCGCCCAGTTTAGAGTCCATCAGTGAAGTTTGAAGGTTAATCCAGCTTCTGAGTAGCGTTGCGAGTCGTGTTTTCCATTTCCAGAATTGTCATTAGGCCAGTCCACTGTGACGACTGACGATTGATCAGCAGAACGCTCGGCAGCGCAAGAAGCGCTTACATATTCACATTAACTATTCGAGAGATGAAAGGACGGGCAGCACGAGAGGAAATTATGTGTCGTACGAGGATAAGTGATGCACAAAAAATAAACAATGGTCGGTAAATACTTCGTTAAGTGTAATTGCCGCGAGCGGCCCGACGTTATGAAATATTTTAATTTGCGCTGAACGGCTTCTTGCTGTGATTTTAGTATATTACATACAATTATAGAGAAACAATGGCCCAATGCTTCAGGATGGAAATCGTCAATGCTATAGGCCGACTTTGGATATTTTTAGCGTCGTAAATGAAGCGACTGTAATCAATCAGGTCTACTTTTACACCTACCGAAGTCTGCGCTCCATTCAATAGTAAATGCTATATTTTATAACTTAAGTCGCGGAAAAAATTGCTAACAAAAAATGTCCCACTACCATTTTTTTTATCCAAAATCGGCATCACATCGATTCTCATATCAGAAAATGCAGTACATATTTATACTATTAATAACACATTTAAATTTATAGTAAAAAATATAATTTAAAGTAAAAATGGATCAAAAGATACGGACGTGTTGTCAGATTTGTTATTTTTTCACAAAAACAATATTTAAAAATATATATTATTACCTCTGAGCTCCAAGACAACTTTGTCGAAATATTTATCCGACCCCGTCTCCAAGTCTACCAGCCCGTTCGTCTTCACTTCACATATTTCCGACACCGACATTTTTTGTATTTTCAATACAGCCGATGTTCAAACCATAGTCACTTTCCACACAAAATCAGTAAGAACACATCACTGCTATTTTATTACTTTTACTATTATTACGTACTACCCGTAGGAAAATCTAACGTAAGATTAAGATAACTTTATGCCATAATCATACAAACTATCTTTAACTTGCGATAAATAATAATGATATGAATTTGGTCTATATTATTATTATCAAATCTATCTATTTAATCAGCAAATAACACACATATAAAATCAGTGCCGTTTTTTATCACACATGTGATTTATGAAACAAGTGTAGTAAAAATACTTTTTTGTATAAAGCTATAAATTAGTATTTTTTTCTGTCGTTATTTTTAGGAACACATTCCACGCATTATCTTTTAAGCATTAGGTTACCCAATGTTATATATAAATACGTTTTTACACTCTTGTTGAAATATTAAATATATATTAAAAGACGAATGCACAACTTGCTAGAGATGTCTGAATGTGTCCTCTAAAACGATACGACTATTGATTGGAATCAAGAAGCATAAGCTTGATTACAAATTACGGATTATGTTAATTAAAAAGAAATCCGGCTACATTGCCTAAAAACATCGAATTTCATAAATAATCATAAGAAAATCGTGAAATAAGAAGATAGATAAAATTCAAATATAAAACAATTATCATTATAATCAAACGGATATTTTCAGAAAACGCAAATATCTTCCGTGTTGCCATCAAAAAATATGACATAAAGTTGTCTTTTATCAACTTATTTTCCCAAGCCAACCCCCTACAAGAAGTGCTAAGGAAGCAAAGACGCCTTAGGAAAAGACATCTATAATGTCATCCGACGGAACTGTGTAGCGGCAATTTGCGACGACCATATGTTCCATTTAAGAGTATTACCTTTGTCAAATAAACAACACATAGATTGCTTAACGTATCTCAAAATTACAAGAGTTTAAAAAATGTGAATCTTCTTGCTTGACATTAAAGTTTATATTTTATTTCAACACCGCAGTTTGACGACAAAGATAGCAAAAACGCATAAACTTCCAAGCAATATGTGCTTTATCTTTGAAGCGTAAAATAACGCATTGATTAGGCTGTAAATCCGCAGTGTTAAAACTGCAGTGACTAAGCGATAAAACCGAGATAATAAAACCAACCACACCGCGGTGGGGTTCCATGGGTGCGCTCAACCCACAAACATTTCAATCCCAACCAACTTCCGCCCTCACCTCGGCCAACGCTTAAAGAACTTCGCAGTCATCTTCGCTTTGATGCGAGGGGCTGGATTACTGGAATTGAGGCTCGGGAGGATTTTATGAATGTAGGTCAGAAGTGCATGGCCTATATATCAAGCATACTTCTATCGACCTGTCAATATCCGATGCGAAACTGAAGCAAGGTGAAAATGTATAGAACTGGAGTAAATGAAGAACAATGTAGACGTAACTAGAATAGGGTAAAGAGAGCCTTTTGATACCGAGAATCTACTTGGTGGACTTTAGGAGCTGTTGCCACAAGAGAACATAAATCAAAAGCAGTAACTTCTCCAAGTCACCAAGGTCAATAAGGTCAATACTGAAGGATCTCAGAGTACAGAAAGTATTCATGAAATTTTTCAATGTAGAGCTGAATCCGAATAAGGATCTACCAGTGGAGAAAAGCCAATTTCAGGCATGTGCTACAAAATAAAATTGATTTTGTAAATATCACATGTTTCTGTAGATTTTCTTGCGTATCCGCTGACTAGCATATGGCTGGCATGATTTGCCGCCATACGGTTTTCTCAGTTGCCATAGTTCTTACCTTACCGTAAGTCATTTCTTTATCCTCCAAGTAAATATTATACATATATTTCACTTACTATAAATTTCCCCACGGCCCTAAATATGTTAAAAATATCCAGGTTCCGTTATACTTCCGACCTCTATAAACTACAAAGAACATGACTTTTCTAGCCGGGTTTTGGGATTAAGGCGCGCTTGGACTTTATGAATGTAGGTCAAATGTGCACGACCTACATCCGTTTCAACAGAATGTATGGGAGAAGCAATTAAGTCGAACTGTCGAGCTGTCAATTTTACGCGCGAAACCGGGAAAGGTGAAAATGAATTACCACCAAAATAGACAACGATGGATTTTATCGACCACGTAGATGATATTACTTTCATATTGTGACGTTTTGGATAATAAATAACTGATACTATATACGAAAAAGGTTTTTTTAGGCAACAGAATATCAATGGACGATTTTCGTCCTTCGGTTAACTCTACAAAGATCAATTGGCTGAAAGCTGTCTATGGATCAGGGCGATTCTTAATGTAGGTTTAAAAGAAAAACATATAGTATGATAGACTATACATAGATAATATGAAAACAACTACCATGTCATGCGACAATCTTCCGATAAATAAGTAGAAAATATCAATATTAAACCTCTCCTTTTCTACTAACATCTACACCCATGTTTGGTGTGGCTCACAAAAAGCTCATTATTTATTTAACGAGAAGGTGATTTGTAAGCAATGCCTTGAAAAGTGCACATAAAGAGCGCAGGTACAAGTGATCAACTAATCTAAAGTTAAAAAAATACCTGAAGATCAATCCAAATACTAGACATATTGAAGTTTGGTATTATTTTTTTCAATAATCAAAGGAATGGACTACAACGTCTTTCATCAAAACCAATAAATAGACAGGTCGACCGTGATTCTCAACGTGTACGAGAGGGAATAGTAGAGGCCTTGGTGTCTAAATTTGGATTTATCTGTGTTGATGGAACCAAGGCATTCATTCAATGTTTGTTAACCTGTGGTTATAAACATCGGTTCCGCGTGGCTCAGCTAAACACGTTACAAAATAACATCGAAAAGGTCAGTAATAATATAATATTTTAGTCAAAAGACTGAGTTATCTTGTACATCATAATTATGTAAGATATCAAATTGCATACAAATAAACAATTTATAAAGTCGTTGAAGCTGTAAGAGCCAAATAAAATATAATTGTACCATTACCTTGTGTATTCACATTATAAACATGAAAATAATTTATTCAATGGTTTTGATATCAAATTAATATCAAAATGAACTTCCTTTGTGTCTGGAAAATTATTTCTGTCAATATTGATAAGCGATTAGCATTGTATTATTTTCAACATTAGAAAATTAAAAATAAATAGAAAGCCATATACTCGTAAGTAATTTTAGAATATGCATGTACTTAATATTTGTAAACAATATTCGTATGTAGGCTCTAGCGAACTATCTTCTAATGTAATCTCCTACATACTTGGTGGTAAAGCATCACTCGAACATAAATTAAATTGTATATTTTTTTAGCTAAGGCAGTACTCCGGCCATTCTTCGACAATCGAAAATTTCAAACATCAAAAAATGCTTAGTTATTTATAATTTCGTGACTTTGCGTAATGTTAAATAATTATTTAGTCACCGCAAATAGCGTTATCACAAGGAAGCTATCAAAACCACATAAACGGATGTTCCAAAGTGAAATATCTAATCGCCGTATTGATGCACAAACTTTCCATGGCAATTCACTTAAAAACAGTACATTTTATTAAGTTTAGAATGGTGTCGACGTGAGTTTCAAAATTATAATTCGCCAAAAAGATCGTATTTTTATAATATTACAACGTATCTGCCAGAGTTATGGAAGGTTTACATCTCTGCAATAGAATAAGTCACCTAGATTTAAACCCACAGAAGTGATGTTAGACATTAGAATGAAAGTCAGTGAATCTGCTGCCTGATATAAACCATACATGCAATATTACGTAGGTGTCTACAAGGATAACGTTACAATTATGTTATTATAAATAAACATTATTTTTATATCAAAGCATATTCAGTATGTGTTCACATTTGTTTTCACTGCACCTCTGTATACACAAACCAATCAATAGTATGTATAATATTATATTTAATTACATTATAAAAGAAATAGTACTACCGTTGGCAAAAATCAAACAAACAACACTACTGTAATCACAGTTAAATAATTCGGTCGCGAAAAACGGCCATCGGTGTAGAAATAATCGCACAAGATTGCGTTATCGCCATCGTAAATTTGACATGTCTGTCGCGTTCATGTCATAACCAGATACTGACTGAACCATGGTAAGTGATATTCCTCCAACACGAGCCGAGAAGCCCAAAATAATTACGGCCATAGCAGCAGAGCATTGAGGAATCACGGTTCAATTCATTGTAACTGTTCTTCGACAAAAGAGCTCGCTCTTAAAAACGTGACATTCGATTCACAGACTGTCCAATCACCTCCGCCGATGTCCACATTATATTCTAAGACATTTATTATAAAAAGCGGCCAATTTCTAATCCGTTTTCCAGAAATCGTGACGATACTTTTTGAGTCCGTTTAATTACTTTGGCGATGCGCGATTAAATTACGTTCACTAAAAGATGTACGCAAAATATAAAAGTGAGTGAAAATAGGCTGAACTTTTATATTTATTGTTAAAGATACTTTCGTTGACAAATACAATCAGAGTGGACTCTCTTGCACAACGTTTGAAGATGTAGTTAAGCCAAATTATCCGTTACCTAGTGTGATTAATTTTTAATCGATGCATTACACCCTGCATATGATCCTGAAACTCAAGAATACTCAACCTAAAACGCGTCAATTGTAAAAAAATAACACTATCTAAAACAGCATATCTTTAAATTCTGACGAGAGCTTTCTTGAAGCAACGAATCTGTGGCTAATCTTCATATATCTAGTAGCACTGATTTCAATTTAATAATTTGCCAACACTACACAATTTAATGATGAATTAAATACCGTATTTAGCACACCACTTTATTAATCAAAACGTTTTTACTTTTCACATAGGTCACGGTTTCACTGCAACCAAATCACTGGTCTTCTACGAACACACAATTTAGTATTTTTTTAGTGTAATGTGAAGGATTCCTTTCGTCTTGTTACAATTATAATATTGATTAGAATTTCACGGTTGTAGCAGTGGATGACATACCGAAGGGTGACCGACGAATGACGAAATCATCGGACCAGTCCAGACCATGTGGGCAGGAAGGGAGTGAGGCAGAGGGGCTCCAGGATGCGGTTGTGATAACGGCATAAAACGTTGCCATTTATCATTAAACATGCTAGCAAATCCACAAATCGTCATCTATTATGTATTTTTAACATATTATAATCGTTCATCGAATTAAACTCGTATTTTATTATTTTGTTCAATCTAATTTTTGGTACAATTCATACAACAATCTCTCTAATTTATTTTAACTTTATTTTCAATTGTGCTGCAATTAATTCCGAAATATGAGACAAAAAATACTGTATGACTAAATCGAGGCGGAATTCAAAATATGAAATTTGATAATAAAATTTATTTGACGACTCTTAATACACTGGTCACATAAAATGTCACGTTTATATAAAATATTCTAAATATGTAATACATTTCACCGTGAAAATGATATTGGACTCTTGTGGGTTGCTCACTAGAGATGCTCAAAGTTATGTTAGATCACAATTCCGTTCCATATCTTGAAAATATGGTCAACACAAATTGATCCCACTCAGTTCTTCAACTGTATCATGTACCTTGGAACATGTACGGTTCCCAATAACGTCTAGAGTTCGAACCTGTGGACGTGCGGAACTAAAGTATACGACGCATAATTAAAGTGATTTATCCATCGGATATTTTAGAGTTTATAGAGAGATTTCATTATTTACCCGTCGATCCCGAGACCTGGACTATTTAGTCCTGAGGAGCGTAACGCATCCATATTTCGGTTCGCGAACAATATTGTTTAACTTCGGTGATCAGAGTTTACAGTGTGATATTGTCGTTCAAAGTCCACTGAGGTTTATCATCGATTCATACAACACAAACATTCAAATATAAATACATACAATGAACAAAAAGAAGAGTACACCTCACACGATTATTAGCGTCTAAATATCTACACGGGGCTATCAAGAAAAATATCAACCAGCACAGTAGCGTTTAATAAAATAACACTCAGTATTTATGATGAAAAAAAACAACTTGATTGTTAATTAAATATCACTTTCACCTTTGTTGCATTGCTCCAAAAGACACGAGCGAGTAAAAGTAATGCGTTTTGGAGACTGACTTCAAAAAACCGACATTTAATATTTCGACGATAAAAAAATATTTGGAGCATTGTAATACTGACGTCATATTAATATTCTAGTACTAGCTCGAGAGGGGGTTAACAACCAATACGAAAATTCAGGTTCAATAAAAACAAAATTATTTATGCGACTCAATTATAATGTTACGATTATGTGTTAGGTGCGAGTCTGTTGCGCAATTTCCAACATGTTTCGGACTCTCTAAATATAATAATATACTATGAACTAAATATACTATGTTTTTATAGAAGCACATGCAGGAGAGTACCGACATAAAGTATTGGCCTTGGTGTGGGGTGATATTCAGAAGAGTCTCCTAAATTATTTAAGTGTACACAAATACACATAAAAGTTTGGAATGCAAAGAATGAAGTATCCATTATTTTAAAAATCATATATCGAAGTCAACAAAGTAACCAAAGATATCTATAAATATACAATTTGAAACTGATGCTTCAACTACTAAAATGTCTGTCGTAGTATATCATCAATCTAACTGTGTGATGGACGAAAATCTTCCCGTTAACACTATTGTTCGGTCTGTCATGATATTTGCCTCGTCCTTAATCAAATCATATTTTTACCCGAAGCTCCGACGAATACATACTATAAATAACTATGCGTTACTCCGTGCCGCCTCCAGGACGAGACCTAGTGGCTTCACAAGTGTGCGAGGCATACTTTGGCGCATGATAACCAGTTTTATATATATTTTCATTATTTATATATTATCTATATATTATTATATATATATTATCACCATATTTCATATTTCACAGACCTTTGATCCTATTTCCATTGGAGGAACAGAAATAGAGGTTGTAAACGACTATACCTATCTGGGACAAGTAATACAACTAGGGCGAAATGACTTCTCAAAAGAAATCGACAGGCGCATACAACTGGGATGGGCAGCATTTGGAAAACTAAAGTACATTTTTAAAGCGAAAATTCCGCAATGCCTTAAAACTAAGGCGTTTAACCAATGCGTCCTCCCTGTATTAACTTATGGCGCAGAGACGTGGAATCTGACAGCAAGTCTTACCCATAAAATAAAAGTCACCCAGCGTGCTATGGAGAGATCCATGCTCTGAGTGTCGCTAAAAGATAGAATCCGAAACGAGGAAATACGCAGAAGAACTCAAGTAGTGGATGCTACCCAACGAATAGGCACACTCAAGTGGCAATGGGCAGGTCATATCTGTCGAAGAGACGACGGTCGATGGGGAAGAAAAGTATTGGAATGGCGCCCAAGAACTGGCAAACGAAGCATTGGCCCACCCCCTACAAGATGGACTGACGATATAAGAAGAATAGCGGGAGTGACCTGAATGCGGAAGGCGGAGGATCGAAGAGGATGGAGACTCATGCGGGAGGCCTACGTTCAACAGTGGACGGACAAAGGCTGATGATGATGATGATGAACCAGTTTTTATAAGTCGATCGAATGATTAGTTCGACGATTCTGGAGCAATTGTCCATAAGATGACTAAACCCAATACAGCTGTAAAATTAATTAATATAATTCTTATATATGATATATGTTTCCCGCCTTTAGTGGTATAATCCTATATACTAATTACATGGAGCAAATATATGTTTCATGCCAGTCATTCAATTCCTTTGACATTCGTTCGATTATTGACAGATCCACTATCCAACTTTTTACAATCCGCGTCAATCCGTGGCCGATGGGATCCAAACATGGCAGGATTGTATTAAAGAGAACCAGGTGGCTGTCAGTTGGAGACCTCTGACATTAAATAAATTGTTTACAATAATTATCTCCCATCCAGTGAGGAGGCACTTCATAGATAACACAAACCAAGATTAATTTCAAAGTTATCGAAAATGATTATCGGAAATTTGACAGAAATTGTAGGGTTTAAAATATATTTATGGCTGCTCAAAGTACGCGTTATAAAATATGAACCAGGAAATTTATTATACAAGTTAAATTAATTTTTTGATGTTTACCATAGGACAAAAATAATTTGATTTACTTATCTTTAAGCGGAATGGTATACTTGGCATAAAAATGGACAATAAGGTCAATATTACATTGATTTACATCAAAATATGATCGAAACATAATGGACAAAATAAATTTATTCGACAGTTTCCATGGATTACGTGACCTATAAATTTAAGAATCGCTCATAAATTTGACTATCCATCCCCCAATCTAACTTGTATCTTCTCCATCGGAAAACAATTTCCATCAAGTATCTACACAATAATGTTGGTGTAAAACTGAAGTTACAAATAGGATTTAGAAAGGACGTTGGCGGTAGAAGAGGACTTTATTTAAAGAGCAAATACCGAAAACCAGATTATGGCCAATGCATCTACTTGAAGTCTGTTAAGTGGAATATCATGGCATGCACAGGATGCCTAAAGAATCCAGTTGCATAAAGCTGGTCCGCCTTCAAATCTGTGTTTTTATTAAAATATTCACTAGGTGTTAAAACATGAGTTGCTAATATATACGACACATACTAATAGTTAAATATGTAGCTTGAACGAAAGAGCTAATAATGGTTCCAAAATTTATTTATATTACAAGATAATACGATTAAGTATTGCATAAAATTTGAAGAATGCTCATTTAGCATTGAACCTCTCCTCCGCTAGCATTATCGGAGGAAATTAATGATTGATCTTCGGATACGGCTCGTACTCGGTCAATCGAGGATTCGGCAACTGTTATTGCATTGTGATTTTCCAAGAAACAATATTCACTTCATTTCTCTCATACAAATGATTCAATAAGTACCAATCATTATAAAACACTAAGCTCGCGGCTCGTTTACCAGGTCAAAAACCCTGAAAATAATATGTTACATATTTCGATCGGTTTGTTACTGTGAATTGTTAACAACATTTTCGTCCATTATTCAGTTAAGCGGCATCAACGGCCTTGAACGCGCTGCTAGAAAGTATAAGATAGCTGAAAACGGAGGCATCCTTCAGCGGCAGACTCAAAATCCACCTTTTTCCATAGATAGGCAAAAGAAGCGAAAAAAAATGTTTTGGCTTACCGGCTAGTGCCTTGATTCGGGAGCGTTCGAAGAGACGAGAAGAGGAGTTCCCGCCATCGTACTCATAGTCGTCCAAGATCTCCTGGCCGGGCGCCAGGGAGGGGTCCCAACGCACCAGCGAGATGTCCGTCGTCATGCCGTGGCCGCGACACGCTGCTCACTACAACAGGTGAAAACAAAACAGTAAGAAGAAAATCCAGCAAAACTTGGAACAATCGTCCCAAAAACGAGAAACTTACTTAAGTATTACAATATTGTTTGAAATATTTCGCCTAGAATAATTTATGAGTGTGAAGGCAAGTAGGATAGCTCTGTAATTACCGTCTCTTTTTGTCTCGATAACTGCAGATTAACAAAAAAACAACTTAAGAATTAGTCTTCTCCGATTGTAGTGATGAATATATTTGTTGGTATCGAGTAAGATGTTTCCTATTCCATAGCGAAACAGTCTTCATTCGTGTTTTTATTTTATGAAATACTTTCAATTTAATGCGAACTATTGTATTTTGTCTCTAGTTGTTGTATGTAGTTGATCGTACATGTGTGGTGAAGTTTATTTATCGGAATGTAAAAGTGCCATATAACAAACATAGTATAGAAACGCATACAAAAATAAAAGTATCCAAAATAGTCGATTACTTACATGGGGAAAATCAATACCAAGCATAAAGAGATACTTGGAGACTTAAAAGAGTTACGATGGCGAACCACATGGCAACAATTAAGAGTATTCCGTTCGACCATAAAAATGCCGTTGGAGAAACACCATAAACTAGGTGGAAAACCATTGCGCGAGTGAAGAGTACATATTATCGTCCGTCGACAAGGAGCCGTAAAACTATAAAAGATGAAGAAACAATGAATATTAAAAATACGACCGTGCATATAATAAATCAGAATAATATTTTTACGTTAGAAAATAAAATAACAAGAAGTTGTTCCACGATTGTATTGAAAACGACAAGTTTCTCAATAAACATTACTCTGGTAAGAAATCTTTATAAGGTATGGCATTACACATGAATCTAAAAAATATATGAAAGCAATGGACACAGTGTGTATTTATGTTATTTCAATCGATAAATAATCCGTTTGAAAAATAGTTTTTTTTTTAACATTGCCTACCACAACTGACGAGGATCATTGCTAAAACTTGGCCTCCCTGTAACTCCGTAAGCTATAGATCCTGATAAGAAAAGGTCAGCAGATCTTAATTGTCCTACAACTCATTTGAAAGTGAATAGTCAAAGGTAACTAAATTCCGAGTGAAATAAATACTTGGCAACATAAATGCATGGCAATTTTGCATTCACGGTTCAAATTTCTGCGTGAAATATTATCGCATGGCTCCTCCGTGTCTTTTTATATTGGATACTTCAAGCTACACATATTTTCACATTGTAGTTGGAAATACCTTGGCCATAAAAGTTTATTCCCTCGGCGAATCCGACGCAACACAAAAGCGAGATTCCGGAGCCGATACAAAACAGTAATAATTGGAGCACACCGACGAGTCTTTTTTTATTAATCTCGTCGATCCGCCTGTGCAAGTGAGAGAAGAATAATTTATTTGACATTCTTTATGCCCGACACATACAGACGAACTCCGCAAGAAGGTAATGAAATTTAATCTAAATTCTAAGCAGTTTATTAATTTAAGCACAGTTAAATAGATTTATACTGCTAGTGGAATTATACTATGACACAACATTTACCCATCGTCTACGTAATGATATTCACGGAATTACTAACGTTTATGACGTAATTTTTGAGCGGTAAAAAGGAGAATGGTGGATCTGGCTGAGACAGGTTCTTCGGATTTCGTAGGAGATCATAAATTACGTCTGCCTTTTATTCAGAGACCCCTACTTTTACCATCCTGGAGGCCATCGGGAATTTTACATATAATGAAGTAGTAGAGTAGAGGTAAAAAGACAGTTTCATGGCGGTAATTTGTGATGACCTTATGCTCTAGCTAGGATGCAAATGTAACGATGATAATGATGGCCAGGTATTTTGATAAATATACTGAAGTATTTTTATTGGCGAAGGAAACAGTCCACACCAGCCTAATTTATGATTTTTGATAGTAAATTAAAAGTCTAAAATCGTATAAAAAACATGTTTTGGTGGAATTCAAATCGGAGAATGGTCTAATGACAGTCATGCTTTTTACCACTGTGTCATTCGCCAAGCATTAGTATGGATTCTCTATATTTCGCGGCAGGTCCGTCCCTGAGAGCCGCATGCGGAGCACCCGGGAACCAAAAGATCGTAAAACAGTGCGTACAAATCTATAAAACTGCGAGGCCAGAATCCAGGAACGTACTGAGATTAGGCGATTAGGAAAAAGGCGCTAGGCATTTAAATTATAGGGCGCCACATAAAAGATTGATTATAAATCGCTTTACAAAGATCATCTAAAGCATAATATTGTTGTAAATAGATTTTTACATCGATTAAATTTATCAATAATTAGTGTTATGAAATGACAATTCTTAAATATTGATTGTTGCGTGGAACTGGATTGTTACAATCGTATTTTTTTAACAATGTATTTACCTTGTTGATGGTGCCACTTAATTAATATTTTTTATTAAATAAAATGTACATATTGTGACAAAAAATGTTTTTACGTTAAACTTTTACGCTAACATTTAAATTCGTTCGGCTCTAGTTAATATCGCAGCATTGTATAGAATGATAAGCATCGCTTAAATATTTTTTAGTATTAATATATATAATCGTGTCGGAAACAACAGAGTCAGATCCTGTCTGCCCAGAAGTGGGCGACGTCGATGGCGTTACTTCTGGCCATCATCAGGTCTTCCTGGGTGCAGTAAATTCTATTAGTATTAATAGAATTAACAGACGAAAACAATAGGTGTCAAATCGTTAACCTTAATATAAAACATCGCGCTTCTAATTCAATCATAACACAACATTAACACGAATACGATAATGAGTTGCAGATCCACTGTGTTAAATAATTTAGCAGCTTAGTGCCAAGTCATAACAAGTTCAATAAACCGGCCTGAATACTGGGGCGTCCAGACGTGAATAAGGGCAGTAAATTTTAAATGCGCTTAATATGTTTTCAGTTATTGCATACTACGCCATACAAACAACCAATATCAACTTCAACAATGTAGCAACTATTTAACAACCAAGTAGTTTCCCTATTCCGTATAATGTATGTTTATTATATTTACTCAAGAATTCTCTACATTTACCCTACAAAAAAATGAAATGCATTAGCGTTTCTTATTGATTTCTGTTAATTTATATATATTTGTGAAAGGTAAATTTTCTTATTTATTTTGAATCCGTAAATAATTATAAAATAACCTTATATTCATATGAACATGTCGTATCAATAAAATATTAATTATTTATTGCAATATATATATTATATTTTATAGATTACCCTTACATACTAAATATTTAACTATAGTGTCAATACCACACATGACAACATAAACAATATTTTAAGACATAATTAATAATACAAACAATTTTTGTCAATGTTTGATAGCTATTACGAATGTATAATAGTTAATATTTTTTGCTTAAGTTTAACGTTCACTAGGGTCAAAGCCATTTATCGAATGACATAACATTGTTACATAAATCGTGTTGTTTGTTTAATACTCAGATAAACAGTGTAAGCAACAACAATAAACGTAACAAAAAAAATAAAACTACACCTGAGGCTGCTATTAGTGGACATTACAGATTTTTCCAATCTCAATTTTCGTTCTAATTGAAAACATGTTGAAACAAAATACATGTCTCTAAATTTTAAAGCGTGTAATAAAAGAAGTAAAGTATCAAATACAGTAGTTACAGTCTGTTGTTTTCCTAATCTCATTACATTTCCCACATCGTACACGAGTTTCCCGAATTAACTCTGCGGTCCTCGAACTACCGGACAAATCCCAAGGTTCGTTTTACTTTGCTTCTGCCAGCAACTTTTAGCGGCAATAAATTTAAAGAAAATAAATTAAACACAGATTAAGCGAAGTACTTTTCAACTAACAGACCAATTATAATTACACAGAGTTACGTGAAAACATCCGAATTCATCAAGTCATGATGTATTGCATAAAATGAGCACAGTTGCAAGATAGTGCCTATATTGTTAGCGCTTCTAACGCATCTAAATTGCTCAATTGGGATTCATGCCAAATTTCCGATTCTATCTCGATTTAATGAGATATCAAAAACAGATAATCATAAAAACTAAGATACGCTTATGATTCAAATGTTTAAAAATACGGTTCCTTAAATTTTCAAAGCATTACAAAATTTTGACACGTGCCGATATTTTTTTCGATTTTATTATATTATATATACTTACAAAAAAAAACAGTTACCAAAACTGTATGTAACACCAGTTTTTGATAACCAACATTGGATACCGAACGTATTTAGGTGGTGGCCAATTAAGTACACCGCGCGCATAACATCTATGCTTTACGCTTGACATTAAAACAATGTTATATTTAATTTTACTAACGTGATGTTTAGTATAAATAATCTGAAGTATTGACTGCATATCCGCTAACGTAAACATAAACTTCCTTTAGTATGTGTGTTCAAAGTTAAGCACCACTTGTAATATTAACTTGCACAATAATAATGCCTCACCTTTGAAGCTCTGTGCTATTTTGCGATTTTTGTTATTTGTATCGAACAACAAACACTTCACCAGTCAATTCGAGCGGTTCGGTTAACCCTCTGCGAAGTAACGTCGGTCCACAATTGTCTATGGTTTCTTCTAGAATTTACTGTCATTTCCGCTACCCACCTGCTATCAAAGCAGCCTCCAATTATCTTCCAATGAATCAGCAAATGTGCAATTGGTCATGTATGAGAGTACTTCGATGAGATTTCGTACCATTTATTTTCGTCGAATAGACATTGCTGATTAAAGAAGTTCTCACAGAGAAGGAAAATTTCACCAGGTCTTTTATCTTCCGTTTTTATTACATGTTTTCATCATTTAATAATGTTAATAATAACGGCAATAGGTATGTCAACGTATGTTGCGGGTCGTTGATTGGGTTAAAGACCAAGAGTCACGACCCCGGGAGCGTCTGCCACATCACCTACACCTTAAAAATGCTGATCTACAATCACCCAAATACGCCAAATTCTGATAACCTTAATGCAAAAAATTCAAATAACATATATGTCCAGGTGAAACTCCGGATGTAGAGATATCTTGGGACTGTCAAGGGTTTAAAGCTTGGAAGAGAGTTTCACTAGCTAGCGTCCGCTGGTATTGGAATTTCGCAAAAACGAATAGAACTAGCGGTCGATTGTTCTAGAAGATTGGTGCCAGGATTGGTCTGCAAATGGAGAAGCAAAACTCTCCGAACTTTCGACCGTTCCAGGAGTCGACGTAAAAATAGCCGCGATGTCAGAAATAGAGGAGCGCTGGGCAGGGCGAGAAAAAACACACACTGGACATTCCGAGGAACGCAAACAACCAACAGCGAAAATAATATTAATTATCAAATATGTCAGTCATATTTTTCAATTTCCGGTGAGCTTTTTTCGCCGAATTTTTTTTTTACATTGATCACAGATAGATCAAGGAAGTTATACATATAGAACAGCATTGTCAGCAATTGTAAGTTAAACTGCAGAAAGAACTGGAGGAGCTTCGTGCTCATTTATGCTGTATGTTTTAATAATATCCTACTGAAATAAACTACAGTAACAATAGATATATCATTATAATACCCTTATAGAAACAGTGGAACTACCATACAATCGCTAAAAAATATGGATTTAGGTGTTCAATTGTGTAATAAAAAAAGAGTATAGATCAGTGGTTCTTAACAGGTGCTCCGCGGAGCACTGATGATCGTTAATAAAAATACATGCGCTCCGCGAAGCACAGAAGCGTAAAAAACATATACTCGTATGCCTGCGGTGCATTATTTCTGCTTTTCTCAATACTAAATTTGATCCATGATGATTCTGGTGATCCACGAACTGACCCCTTATACATTACAAATGCTCCATTGCTCCAAAAAGTTTAAGAATCACTGGTATACTCGTAGACAAAAACAATTTAATTATTTTTTTATCTATAATACGTTAATTTTAAGTACCACTGGAAATATTAAACTTGTTGTATACATTTCTTTCATGTAAGTGCATACTGGATAGATAAAATAAAAACTATGGATAATGTGAGTCACAGTACTAGTATATTTGTCTATTACATATTTTGTAATGTAAAATACACGCTACGATAAAATATTCGTATTTTAAAATATGATATTTGTTTGATTATGTTAGGCTGCGTTATTTCTGGACCAGCGCCAACGAATAAAGGTCAGTTTCCACACGATCGATCAAAAAAAAACATAACCTTTCAAAAATATATTAACCCGTGTGAGCTTAGAAATATTTTACTGGAAGTCAAAAAATAATATTCCTAAATTAAATATACTTTAATATTTATAGTAGAGACAAAGTTGTCTTATCTAAGTGATGATATAGAATTATTTAATCAATGACACGTTAGCATCAACTAATCAATTTTGATTGTTTACTTTATTCAATTACTTAATGAAATAATATCACGATAATTAATTTTCAAATAGAAAACATGACATAAATAAATAAAATAAGTTTATCTGTATATGATACATATTTAATAAAATTACGTAATACTGTTTATAAACTTCTTAAAAAATCATGTAATTTTTTTAATAGTTTTTTTTTTTATTAAGAATTATGTTTAATGTAACGTTGATTGATTTCTAGCAATACGAATAAGCTAATAACATGTGCGACTATTATATTTTAATATAATTAATGGATAATACAAAATAAGCCTAATTGGAAGGATAAAACATACCGAAGAATATCACATTAATTTGGGTTATTATTGTAATGGAAATTCAATGATAACATTAGATGACAAACAAAGCGACGTAATATATTGTATTAATTAATAAACACGTTTATTTTTTATTTATATTAATTTAATGGTATTGGATGTAATCTAACAAAATAAATAATGGTTTGGAGCAAAACAATCTTCGGGCGTATTTCCTTGGAAAGCACTCAGCAATGTTGACAGGGAGCGGCCCAGCCGATAGCTGGTATCTAGGTAAGATAAACAATGTTATTACAACTTGAGACTGAAGACTGAAGCAAGTGCAGGCAGTGGGAATTTAAACTAAATGCATCAAGCATCGTAAAAGAATAAAATACATGTACGATTGTTTGTTAAAAATATCAACTTAAAAAAAGAAATCGATGCATATTTTTATGAAAGAAACATTTGGAATACAAGCTTTGCTTCGAATTAGTATCAACAATGAAATATTGTAAATCTAAGATGTATAGAATTCAATGATTTATGTAAGCACATACAGGAGAATACTGAAAGATGGTGATAGTAATTCTAAAGTCTCTTCTGTGGAATTCTATGACGCTTACCATGGTTCATATGGCTAAAGGCTGCATATGGAATGTTGATCCACCAACGTCATAGACTACAGCCCGAGATTCACGCATCATCCTTATTATTACAGGAATTTACTATGAATGGGTGGGTGTTCTTCACGGGACGACTTTGGTATACCACCAATTTTGATTAATAGGCTATGACTGGTGAGGGATCAAATTCACACCAACCGGGGGTTTTAAGACCCAGAAATCGGTTAAAAATCCTATTTTATTTTAATCTCCGTCGGGGATCAAACCCACGACCTTTGGCTTGCAAAGCAAACGCTTTGACCACATACTTTGAATATATACTATAGCGACATCTATCGTACGATGATAACAATGATATAAATACTAGTTTCAACGCGAGTCGGTCTAGGCATATGAATACCTGGGCATAGTTGGTTTCAAAAAATTATTTTATGTATAGTATATGTATATTTAATTAATTATAATATTGTAATATAGTCAATGATCTATTGAAACGACGACAAATAATAGATACATAATAAATACTATTTCACTTTGTTTTAACATGGACAGAGTACCTATCAATCACAAAAACAAGACTATGGTTTCGTATACACTGTACACTTCCGACAGCGTTTACAAGCGTTATAATAACAATGTGTTTGTGAAAAAAATGTTGCATAAATATGTGACTTGATAAGTATATTCAGGGTATTCTTTTAAAAGAACAACACACGAGATAAAATTCTGAAACTATATACAATATACATAAATTCATCTCCGTGTATCATCACTTCAGTAATTAAACCTGCTGGAATATATTTTGGTTTAGTAATTATATACATGTGAAATATAATGATTAAAAACTTACACTCAGCGGGATGTCTTACGAATATTTGCTTTGGCAATACAGTAAGCGACGCATAAAATTAATTATGTTTCACGAAGCAGCAAGTTAACGACAATTAAGCGGATGAAAGTCAACGGCCACAAAACGATAATTTCATCTCGAAAGTTCCACAAGTCTACCGATGCACAACACGGGCCTATCAAATCCTAAAATAGGGCCGGACCTAACAGAGAATCGTATTGAAATATTTCCACGGAGAAGGCAATTAAAATTCCACGTCCGTAGTAAAAGGTACCGAGCCAACAAAATATAATATTATCCAAACTATTATAGGACAAGAGTTACCGGCGAGAAGTCATTCATGCTTCTTCTGAAGTTTGTAAGATGGAAGTTATATTCAATATATATAATCGTGTCGGAAACAACAGGGTCAGATCCTGTCTGCCCAGAAGTGGGCGACGTAGATGGCGTTACTTCTGGCCATCATCAGGTCTTCCTGGGTGCAGCTATTCGGGCACAGCGCACACTCCAGAAGGTGTGACAGGGTCTGCTCCACGCCGCAGTCACATTCAGTCGGTCCGCTGTAAAACTGCCAGGCCCTCGTTTGTGTCCTCGTCTTGCATACTCCGGTCCAAAGTCTGTTAAGGGACCTCCATATATTCCACCCTTGGTCATGTCCAGGGGCTAGGTCCTCTTTCGAGGCAATCCAAGCATTCCCCTCAGTTGCGCTTCTCCACATGTTCAGCCGCAGGGTGGCCTCAGGTATCACCAGTTCCGTTGTCGACTGTAGGAAACTTCTTCAATGGAAGAATGATAATGGTGAAAATATTTTATGATGCATATTTGCTGTTGAATTATTTTAATAAGAAAAGGGGTTTAAATTACAGTAAAAATATTTTACAAACACTAATTTATAAGGTCTGAATATACCTATTATGGATACTATAGATACCTTTACCCCAATGACATCGAGAACATTTCATAGATTATATATTGGAATGGCGCCCAAGAACTGGCAAACGAAGCATTGGCCGACCCCCTACAAGATGGACTGACGATATAAGAAGAATAGCGGGAGTGACCTGGATGCGGAAGGCGGAGGATCATGCATATAGCTGAGCGCAATTTGTTTTGTTGTGATTATATGTATGCACCAGCTAGAAGAGGGGCTATTATAATTATTTTTATCAAAATTAAATTAAAAGATTATTTAGAAATTATTCCATTTTTTTACTATAGGACGAAATGTTTCCGCTACGTCGGGTATCCATTGTCAAGAGACGTAGTCGAAGCATGTCGTCCTATAATAAAAAAATGTGGAATAATTTCTAAATAATATTTTATTTCTGTTTTGACATTATGGAATTCTTACAAACAAAGAATTACCGATCGGATAAATCAAAAAAAAATATTTTTAGGTAATATACGTACACAAATCTTTGGCAAATATCTTCTCCAAAAACCATCTTCTACAAAATAAATGTATGGATTTGATTAAAATATAATAAATACATAAACGTGTATTAAAAATTGTTGAGAAAATCTATATTTCGGATGTGATATAAGTAGCAAAAGCCATCAGCATGAAATTAAACAATAATGCCAAAACAGAGAAGACCCTGAAAATGAGAGACTCCAACTCTGGCAACAAATCGCACCAGAGGATTTCATTACCCCAAAGGAAGGCCTCCCAACTGGCAAGAGCCTTGACTGGCCGACCTGGAAACCCCTCAACAGATTAAGAACCGGAGTTGGTAGAACAAAAGACAACCTCGAGCGGTGGGGAATGCTTCGGCAGGGAGAGACACTATTGTGCGACTGTGGAGACCTGCAGACCGCCTCACACCTACGATGCTGCTTCATGTGCCCAACAAGTTTCACATCTCAGGACCTAATGCTGGGCAACACACGAGCTATCGATGTTGCCAGATATTGGGAAAAAATAATTTGACGTCGCTGACACGAAGAAGAAGAAGAGAAGACTAAAACGACATTAGAAATAAATTGAAGCCGTTTAAGTTTTGTGAATAAATATTTTAATTTATGACAGCTTTCTTGATCCATCATTGTAAAAATTGAGAACCAGCCTACAATTTTAAAAGGTTTAAAATATAACAAAACGTACCAAATATTGTAATACGCATACTATGAAGAGTAAAAAGCATCAAGTGTCATTGTAATAATCCCTAATCCTGCGGTCTTTACAACTTGTGTGGTTTCCGTATGCGCGATGGATTACTATTCGAAGTGCAATGATCGGCAGGTGGGTGGCGGGCCACCACATGCACACGTGCCCACGGCATACGTGCCACAAATTAATCGGAAGGTTGTCAATGACTGCATCGCTAATCCCTCTGGGGTTATTTACGACCGGTAATAACAGCGTTTGAAAATCTGAAATTCAAATTTTACGTACAACGGAACTGTTTATACTCTTATATTGTGTGTGTGTGTGTACATTATTCATTGACACCTTATATGTGCGAATAGATTGATGTAATTTCAATCATTCTCGTGTGAAAGCAGTGCACCTAATATGTTAATTATCTAATGCAATCAATCTTTATATTTTATTAATGTTTAACAAAATATGTATATTTAAATAGTTATACATGGTTGATAGAATGTGACGTACATTATTAAATTAGAGCAAAATTGGTAAATTAAAACATTTTTTTATCGCAGATGAAGTTCCTATTAATGTGATCTGGTCTACATACAGCTTTAATAATACAGACAAATAATTACATTATCACTATTTGTATAGCGCTTTTTTATGACCGAAAGGTCATTCCGAAATCGCTTCTTTGCCTCTCTGAGTAAAAAGGTGGGTCTTGAGTCTGCTTCTGAAGGATGCCCCCGCTTTTAACTCTCTTATGCTTTCCCGTAGCTAGTTCCACGCTATTGGTGCCACGTAGCTGAAAGCACGATTGCCAAAGACCGTGCTAGGACTACGTACCTTCAGCTGCAGGGTGCTTCTATTTGCTCTGGCTGATCTGAGTGTCTCTCCACGCGCACTTATCTCCGAAGGCTTGATCAGTCTGTCAATTAGCCCGGTGCAGTTCCGTTGAGCGCCTTATGCTATAAGGCATTGTATACTTCATAATTTTAATTATAAAAACTGTTTGTGCATACATTTTTACTGCGTACATTCAACATTATCATATATTAAGGTTGCAAACACGCTTTGGAAGGTTATAAGTTTGTATTTTCCAACTACATGTATGATTCCAGTGTCTTCCAGAAGCGGTTTTAATAAAACGATATAATTTCCGAAACAATTCGTCATCGTATTATCAGCTTTTTATGCCGACTTTATAATAGACGACAGTAGAGATAATTGAGGTAAACCTTTAACCTGCAGGATAAAGGCTGCCCTCATGTATATTGATGGAATGCGTGATGAATACGATGATTGTGATGACACTATTATTAAACGCAAGTGAAAAATATTTATACCAAACATTCCCGAAAAAAAAAACGATTTATGAGCTCACGAAAATATGTTTTAACTTTAATGTACAGTAGGCACACGGGACAAATTTATTTCATAGTGGTCACGCATCAGTGAGTCTAACGGAGACAACGATTTACGCCAAATGACAAAAATTTGTTTGTGAAAAATAAATGGATCCATAAACTGGAAGGAATTTTCTAAAAAACTCCGCACTACGACTGTGGATACGTTTATTGCTTCTGTCATGCGATCAATTTTGCTAGCGTTTTTCTGGACACAGTTATATTATTATGGTTTAATAATGGATGTAAATTCGCGACCAGTATTAAAGATACATACTGGAAATGCGATTAGTAAAAACGATCGACGCGAAGTGTCATTTAGTTTGTGAGACAGATATGCGAAAAGCGACGTGCAATTCGATTTGACAAGCGACGCGATGTGACGACCAACCCAACTTGATACTCTTTCATTCACTTTTATCATGGTTTGTAAGATAAAATTGAATGTCTGGTCTCGATTCACACCGATATTTATTTTCGGATTATATTTGTACGTTTTATTTGTTCTCCAAATTTATCATGAACCAGACTTATTTGACTGTGAATACAAACATAAAAAATACCCACCCAACATGTAATAAATCACGATCTTAGAATATATCATCTCAATAAGGAACGTACTCAAACAATAAAAAAATAGTGAATCTACTTGCAGTTTAAGCATTAAAATATGATATCAGCTTGATATAGCCCTTTCAGGCTGGTGCCGAAAACCTCGATATGTGATTTTTCGTCTTTTTTTGTTCGCTCATCGGACATGTATGTGTCGCCATATTGTTTTTTTTGACAAGTCCGGTCAAGGGTGTGACACTAGTTATGTACATGGCTGTCTGTCAATGGTGCGCCATTAATTCTGCAGATCGCCACTTGCGGCGCTGGGTATCACCGATCACGGGCGTTGTTCAGTTGTGCGCCGACCGCGACTAGTGTCGGGTTGTGTTAGGCCCGGTGCCCGAAAACATGTAACTCCGCCCGGGCCGAAAGTTTGTCAAGTTTATCGAAAATAAATGTGCTTCTGAAAAAGTCTATGTGTTCTGCTCCTCATTCCTCCACCACGCGTTAGAATAACGATCCCGGCGACGCTAAGTCGTCTTCTTAAAGTAAAGGGGATGCTTAATATATTACATGTAAATGAAACTCAATTTATTGTAGAAACTATTATATGATTGATGAGCTGCTTTTTTTTTTAAATCTTAAATTATTTTAATAATTTAATTCTCATTAGTCATATAATAAATTCGTTATGATCATATAATCCTCGTGTTTATTTACAATTGATAAGTTTAATAAATATCTGTCTCGTTCATATTACAACAGATTTCCTGTCAAAAGAACTATGTGCATTATAATAATATATATTATAATCCGTTCAATGAAGAATGAGCTTAGCTGATGTACAGCATTCCTCTGGTTTTCGGATGTACACTCACTTAATACAGCAATTACGATGATTGATGTTCTTAGCCTAATGCTTCGTTAAAGTACCGGCCACTTACAAGCCATAGAAGCCATCAGATGAGCATAATTATAATTACAGCGATACACTTCCATCTGGTGGCGAAACTTTAAATTAAAATTGAATTACTTAAAGAAGCTACAGAATTATCACGATTTAATTAAGCTGATATGGAAGCAAATACAAATCATAGTAAAAGATAAGTAAAATAATACACACCAGGGCTTCTTAAACTCTTTTCATTCACGACCCCATTTATGATTGCAAGTTTCCAGGCGACCCCATATAAATATAAAAAAAAGATATTTTTCATCAAAATTGCCTTTTTTTAAATCTCTCGGGACCCCAGAATTTTGCTACGCGACTTTGGGGTCGCGACCTATAGTTTAAGGGAAGGCTTGATGTACACTGAATTGTTTGATAAGAACATTGTACATTACATACAAGTCGAATTGATTTATGAAAATATTATTCAAAAGAAGTGCCAAAATGTAATAATTTATAAGGTGAATTAGATGGTGAAATTGCACAGAGGTCAATGTCGAGTGAAATCGACAAAATACAATGTAATACTGAATGCGGTTTGAACTCTATGTCAACAGATTATTTTCTGTGATTCATTTATAAAATTAATGTTATATAATATTTAGGATTTCATCATCCTAGAGTACGTAAAGTGCATAATGCTGTAATAACGAGCTACTTTGAGATAAAGAGACAGTAAAAGCAGTTGATAAAGTTTATGGCATGGATCTGTGGTGGTTATAAGCTCATATATGGGATAAAATGGGTATATTAAGGCCACATAATCGGTTAATTAGAACTACTAAAAATTTACATTACATACAATCGTGTATGAATGAGCTAAGAAATGTTTGTATTAAGAATGTTAGACATTTCAAAATACGTATTTATAAAAATAGCATTCAATGGTAATACTAAATAAAAACGGATATATCGGTGTAACCGGTAATGCATTCGTCGGTAGGTCATCACGTGGTAAACAAAAAGTTAATGTCTTGAAGAGGGTTCCCCAAGTAAGAGCTTGTAATGCGTATTCCAGCTAAATTAATCATCGCCTCCGCGGGCGATGTTGTAAAAGGTTACCATTAAATCCGTGGCCGGCATCACTCAACCAGAAGTTGGGAGTCGAAGTGGGCTGAAGATTGTAGCTTCGGCTGCAGCCGGGCGAAGGGCCGAGTCATAAAGCATACAAGTTGTATGAAAGTAAAATCATGGAATACAAGAACAAACTCGCAAGAGATAGACTGGTGAACAAATTACTTAAGCATATACGCCATAGCTGGATTATATGATCGCTACAAATTGCTTACACTCGGTTGTGTTTGTCATTACTCTAAGCTTGTCCTAAATCACATCTATACCCAAAACTCCTACGAGTGCAAACTATAACGGCCTCCTACAGGATGTTAGAATATATATTTTTCTCGAAAAGTTTAGCTTGATTGTATGGTAATGAAATATATTTCATTACCATAATGTGCTAAGCAAAAATTGTGACATAAAATGAGAGTTTTTTTTATTAAATTACACTGATAGATGCTACACTGTTGTAGGCAATAAGATAACAAAAAGGTGTGCAACAAATATGTTGCTGCAAATACCAAACCCAACAATCTAATATATAGCTGAAAAATAATGCTCTTCCATTCTACATTCCGTGATATGTTTTCAGGAATCTAAGGAGAGCATAAATTACAGATGTTTTTTTCATCAATGCCAAAAAAACTGTACGAAATGGATTCGATAGAGCTTCGGATGCACAGCTGAGCCAAAGCGCGGATCGTGGCATTAAACAGAACTCTACGACAGCAATATGAAGAGACCACAAATATACATTTGAATAACAAGGCAAGATAAATAAAATTTCTGAGAAAAGAAATCCGATTTTCCTTCATATAAAATCAATCATTCACTACGGTGAGAATCTATGGAAAAGCTTCGAAGCTTTCTCGAATGTGATTGGCAACCTCAGAACTGACGAGGAATATGAAAGAATAATACAGTAGCCAAACATACCAAGTATCTAACTGTTTTGCACATTTGTTATGACAAAGGTTCAAAATGCTATGCAATTCAAGACCACGTTAGCCCTTCCACGAGTTGTTTCCTTCGGCGTACAGCACTCTATAACGGCACTCTGCGTATGATGCACCACGCCGATGAAATGTTTATATTCCTCGAGCACGCCACGGAGAACAATGGCCCTATGAAGGTGAGCGTGGAACCAACAACGGTTCAAATCACGAAGGTACGTGGAACATACCAACATAAAGTACACACGAGTGCGCTAGCGATCAGTGCTTCAAACTCATTTTTGTGTACATCGTGAGGCCTAAAGGAACAAAAGATCTGGAAGGTGAAACTGGACGCCGGACAAACAAAGAGAAAACACATTTTCTTTTTATTAGACTCCGTTGTTGGTACATTGAAGGTGTCGACATTGTTATGCAATTAAAAGTTTTTTCATTAAAAGTGTATTTATTACCTGTATCGTACAAGAGATGATATAGATTCTTACTATCTCGGCTGTGAATATTTTAATTATCGTTTGTATATTTATTATAAATGTCGTATAATAAATAAAAATATATAAAAGCAATTATTTTGCTATTATATATAAATATATATTTTATGTAAGCACATACACAAGAAAACTGACAGATGGTGATAGTAATTCTGAAGTCTCATCTGTGGAATTCTATGACGCTTACCATGGTGTGCATATGGCTAAGCGCTGCATGTGGAGTGTTAATCCACCAACGTCATAGACTACAGCCCGAGATTCACGCATCATCCTTATTACAACAGGAATTTACTATGAATGGATGGCCTTCACGGGACGACTTTCGTCTACCACCAATTTTAATTGATAGGCTGTGACTGGCATTTTACGGGCGAAGGATAAAATTCACACCAATCGGGGGATATTTTAGAACTCAGAAATCGATTAAAAATACTTTTTTTTTGATCTCCGCCGGGGATCGGACCCACGACCTTTGGCTTACAAAGCAAACTCTTTGACTATTGAGCTATACCCGCCGGCAAATTGAGTAAAAAATATTTTATTTATTAATATACCTATAACATCATTAACGTATTCAAGAAGTGGGCAATTATAGGTATATACAAAGGTTTAAAATTACGGTCATAGTAAAAAAAACCTTTTTTCAGTTACAATATTCCACAATTTGAAAGTCAAAACAATCAAATTGCCATTTCCTCCATCTAATAACACATCTCGTCGCAACAATGAGTTGTAATGGCTTCGAGATTTTCCTACAATCTTGACACTTCAGTAAACAACCAGGAGAGATAATATTATGTATTCTTGGAGGCGAAACTCAAGTGACCGTGACAATGATCCATTTTTGTGATATAGAAGCACTACACCCAAAGAAAGAGTTTGCATATTTCACAAATTTAAATGTAACCATTTGTTCTCTTTTTTCATGACACTTACTATCGAAAAAACGGTTGTTTTTACGTCATTGAAATACTCATATAATACATGTTCTCAAATAACTGTAATAAGTACACCCAACATATTTCATTTTATTTTTATAATATTAATATTTTAATGGATATAGGGAACAAATATATATATATATTATAAACTTGCAAGAGATTATAAATATAAAACAAGAAAGAAAAATAAATGCATCCATTTTTGTTATACACGATTTACTTTATTTGTTAGAAACGACATTTATACATCTAAAGAAAAAAATCAGAGAGTAGTAATAACAATTAAATCATGAATAATGCACATTTAATAAAAAATAATATTTCGGCATTATTTTCTTATAAATAAATACGGTCCATACGGAACATAATAACGCAATAGTACGTCTAGCTTTTTATAATCCCTTCAAAGACATGTCTACAGGAATACAAATAAAAAAATTATCATTACTATCCAATATACAAAAAGAATCCTACAATAAACTTGTCACCAATACAAACAAATAACGCCCCAACAGTTCAACGACCTTTGTCCACGGCAAGTGTAGTAAGTACGTCCAATACAATTCACGAGAGACTCGACAATATATATTCCTCTCTTTTTCTCTCGAGTTTTGCCCCAAGTTGGAACAATGCTTTATCCCTCTCAAGCACCGGGTATTTCTTTCGCTGCTGGTTTAATATGCATAATATGGGGAGGGATTTTTTTTCCGCTATATTATTTTGTATTGAATACTGTTTTGAATGTGTTATGAAGTCCACGCGAAGGGCAAGTGCACTACGTTCAAAAATGTGTAAACATGTAGACAGTTTCCGGCGCTTCATAGTAAAGAAAATAAATAGTAACGTCATTGCATTGCAGCGTGTTTTAGATCCATGTAATAGATGCGAGATGCACAAAAATTCGTATGTTGAACACGGAACAAATAAACACGAATGAAGATCATAATATACAGCAATGAATTTCAGCCATCACTTATAAATATGACTATAGACTTTCCACATAATGTATACTTATAATACAAACTTAACTCTATAAATATCACTTATGTTTATATTTTGGAAATTAAATATTTGGCTAAAGATGCAATGGATAAAGCATCAATCATAAATAAAATATTGTAAAATAATATAATAAATTAAACAACACTTAAATCAAAAGATGAATCCCACGCCACACACAAGATCTACCTTTAAGTGGCGTGGAAAGCGAATTTCCAAAAAAAATAAATAAAAAAAAATATGAATGTAATACTATCAAAAAAATCTTAAATGTATCCTATTATATTTGATTAAATAAAAAAAAAATAAAAAAATACTCGTATGAACTAAATTGACATAAAAATGTAGTTTGAGTATAAAGTAATAATAATTTTAAATTAATTTCAATTAAAAATTAATAAATCAAAATATTTAGTTTTGATTCACATTTATTTAAACTGTTTACATGTTTCGGCCTCCCTGTTTTTATTTTATCATTATTGAATATGGTCTCCGGTGAGGCCGAAACATGTAATCAGTTTAAATAAAAGTGAATCAAAACTAAATATTTTTAATTTTTTTTTTTTTTTTAATAAAATTAATTTAAAATTATAATAATGCAGTTTCACCAAGTTTTGTCAGTTGATAACCTTAATGTTATATAAAGTAATTGACATTGAAAGAGGTATTTTTTTAGTTTACGTAACTAATTGACTTCTGAATAAAATATATAACTTCAGCATTTCGTGAATACAGTTCTATCGATCCGATACAATTTATTTTTGTACGCCTTTCAAAATGTTTTCAGGGAGTTTCTTATCGAATGATAAGAAATTCCTAAACAAAACGATCGGTTTTGGTCAACAATCAGAGGCGGATTCTTCACCACGACAATGCAAGACCGCATGCAGCAAGGATCACCCAGGATAAAATCAGAGAGCTGCATTTTGAAATTTTACCACCCCCACCATATTCCCCTGACATAGCGCCATCAGACTACCACTTATTTAGATGCCTGGAACATTCACTTCGCAATAAAAAAAAAAGATAATATGAAGCAGGTGAAAAATCACTTGGATTCATTTTGTAACGGTAAACCCCTGATTTTTTCTACAAAGATATAAAAAATTCCCCGTTTTGTGAAAAAAGATAGTTGAAAATGATGGCAATTATTTAATCAAATAATAATGTATAGTTTATATTTAAACAAATATATTGTTTTAATGAAAAAAAATGGTATTTCTTTCCGAACAACCTAATAACATGTACTAAACATGTAGTATTGTTTCGCATTTTATCAACACGTCACGAAAAGATTCCTTTTTACAATATTATAAAAGTCTATAATAAATATCGGTTTTTCGAAAGATTCGTCCCAGAGTGTTTTTAAGGAATCACAAATATAAAAATTAATTATAGTAACCAAAACTTTTCATTTCGTATTTGGCCCACCGGTAGATGATTGAATTCATAAATAGAGTCGTATAGAGTTGCGATATTTTACCGGATATTCCAATGGATTATATGAATATCCGGAAAATGAAGAAACGTACAATAATATATATTTAATTCGTAAAAATATTAAAAGCGCAATCACAATTAACCCTTTCGCATCGGTTGTCGGCATATGCCGTCATAAGATTCCCTGACCGTTGACATCTCTGTTGACGTGATATATTTTGTTCTTTCTCAGAATAGTTTTTTATGCATCATCTGATAGCTAAAAGATACAAGAACCAATGTGATTTATGAAAATAGACCAGATAAGTACATTTATGCTTCAAATACTAGTTTTATAATTGACAATATAATTTGTATTCAAACCGAGCCGTAATGAAAGGGTTAATGGAGCTATACACTATAAAGGTAAGAGCAAAAAACAATACATGCAATATTTTATTAAGGCATTAATGTTTAGTCTTGGTAAATTGTAATTGATATTTTCTCTTATTAAAAATTATACAAAAGACACTACTTAAATATGTACAAATAAGTATCTTGTTGGTAAAATTGTGTAATCACTTGACGTAATCATATTGTCTCAGGTTCACTAAAATCGATTGGGCTTTTGATGTACACAAAGTAAAATCCGATCCAAGTTTCATGAATTTCAACGACGCCATTTATCCAAGAGGCGCCGTCATAAAACCGCGAGAGAGCGAGTGGGCCAAATAAAGAGATAAATAATGTAATGAAGAGCTATAAATAGGAAGATACGGCCGAGAGAAATTATGGCACCACTTCTGGGCCTGGTACATGGGCCGGGGATACTGCAAAAGTTGAATGTAGGTTGGCAGTAAACTAACAGACATACCTTCTTCTCCACTCTCGGAAGAGTGTTCGTTCAGGAAATGGCATACTAAACTGCGAAGCCGAGGTATCATATTTCACAACGCGAACCTTACCTCTTTATAAAAAATGAATTCCCTGTATATGCTCGATAGTCTACTTCAGGAAGAACATACCTGAAAAAGAAAGAAAAAAACATTAGTAAAACTGAAAAAATAAACCATTACATTTTTTTGTAGAGATAATAGTGATTTGAAATATAATTTCGTTTTAATGTATTAAGATAATATAGGTTGAAACCACACATCATAATGTTCAATGTATGTAAGTACCTAAACAGTTTAACCAAAGAAACACAATACAATAAGATAGTTCCTTTGTGGTTTTCGTCATACACGCGGTCATTTTGTTTAGATACAATATTATTATGGGAAGTCATAAAAAGCAATAAAAAATAAATTGCGTAACAAAAACACAATCAACTAACAAAGAATCCGTTAAAACGTTACGCTTACGAATCATTTTTGATGTTATATTTAAGAAAAATATTAAAAGTTATACTTGTATTTTAATTAGGAATATTATTTTGACAATGACAACCTCAAGAAAAACATTATTTCGATTCGATGGTTCACCAAGTAATATCCGAATGATTCGTAAAAGCAGAAAGCAGGGAATGACTTGCAGTCATATCAGAGGCTTCGCCGTTCGATTAGTTCACAATAAGGTTATTAGGGCTGTTGAATGATAAATTGACCAGTAATCTCGTTTCTTCGATACTTATCTACGAAATGTGTATTCGTATACCACTGTATTTTTTCAAAGCCCGTGCCTAATGCGAATATCATTAAGAATTAGAAACATAAGAGGCTCTCGCATTGCACTATACTAGAATCATTGTTGGTCGCCATAACCATCGCCTGCAGCGGAGAAATTTAATTTGCAACTCACCACTAGTTCAGAAGCTTGTAACAACGGGTTGATGATGAATAACAAAAATAAAACAATTAAATTCATTATTTTTATAAATTTCTTTACTATTCCTTGCCTCATATAAGTTTAACTCCCTTATTTACTCTAAACGCTTAATATATTATTTATTTAGTTTAGCACATTAGTAGTTTCCAAGAGAAAAAATGAAAAAGCCTCTTCAAATGCGAAACTGTGATCTTCAATTATATGAATAATATTACTCGTGACATATTAAAAGAATGTTATGTTGTTTTGATAATGTTAAACATATCTTTTTAAAATATGAATTTTTTAATTTTTATTAGAATATTATTTTATTATTTCAATATTCTAATCTACTTTTATAGATCATTGACTATATTACAATATTATTATTAATTAAATATACATATACGAAAATTCTTTTTTCAACGCGTCCGCGATCTTCAATTATATGAATAACTATGCCCAACTCTGCGCCATTAGGGCATAATGGCGCAGTGGTTCGCATCCCGCTTCTGCCGTTATTTTTGTGCTTTGATTGACGCGTTGAAAAAAATAATTTTATGTATAGTATATGTTTATTTAATGTCTTTTTAATTTTCAATTATATTAAATAATAATAATTAACAAATATTTCTACAAACTTTTCTGTGAACTATTATTCTCTATTCTGGCTTGTAGCGTGTACATATTGTTAAGCTTTTCTCAGACAGATACCTTCGACTGTTCCCGTATTTTGCAGACTTTTACAAATACCAATGAAAAGCGGCATGACACGAGGGAGTTGTTTCCGTAGAAACGTGACGAAACAATGGACCGATAATTCAAGTCGTTGGTCCGTCCTGGCACCAGAAACGAGTAGCAACGAAGAATAAGAGTAAAGCATCTAGAATATGCTTCACAAGTGTATATATTCCAATACAATTGATAAAGATATACCTCCTTTAGTGCTATAAGTTGATAATATTTACAGGTACCTATTTCATGAAATAAGTTTTAAATCATAATGTAATATCCTTATAATCATTATCCATTGCAAAGATATTTTAAAATATATTAATCATTAATATAAAAACAACACGATTCTTGATGTAATTGTTATAAATTTATTTTAATAAATTTAAAATATCTATATTTATTTCACATTATATAAAATAACTGAACTCATTTTATCCCCCTAACTAAACAAAAACTGTCAATAGCAGAGCTTTTACAAGAATCTATGTAAGAGTTATTTATACGTCGGTTCGTATTTCTAAGTGCTACACAGTTATAAGATTTATATGTGTTGTAATACTCTTAATAGCTTTGGCTATTAGTATTTCAATTCAACATTAGTTATAAACTAAATATTATAGACCAAAATATTGAAATGATTGTTTAAATTTAAATATACACTGTTTTCAAATTGTTTCTGGTATCTTGAGGGCCTGGCTTATATTTAAATTATACAGTTCGTTCCATTATAGCTTGAAAAACTAAATCGCAGGACTTTTAGAATTCTTCGAATTAATAAAAAATATCAAAATGTGCTTACAAAACGAATTACGAATATAGTTGAAGCATTCAAATTTTATACCTGCAAAATTCTACTAAAAAAAAGTAGGCTTAATGAGTAACTGTTGAATAGATTATGGTTGATGATACAATAATAATGTGAAGATACTTTGTTGGGAGTATCGCTTGGCAGCCTCTGCGCCGGATAGTAGGCACATTTGATGCCGCAAAAAATATAATAACAAATCGAAAGCCTTACAAGGCAGACATTGAGTGAGAAGCGGCGGCCTCGTTTTGGCATTATAAACACGAGTACGCTACCCGCTGGTAAGCGTATCTGTGGTGTATTGTAACATAATCGAATATAAGCGAATTTAATGATCCCAACAACATGCAAAAAATAATATACGACAAGCATGATGTATGGCAGCGTAGTCAAAAAAATGAACCAGGTGTAGAATTAATATTTAAAAAAAGTTTTGAACAGCGTTTCTGCTGTTAAATTAATAATAATTTAAGCTTTGCTTTATCATGAATAACTGTTAAACACAGAAATGAAGAACGTAGTTTCGCACTCACTCTGGACATCGTCGATACTTCATTTGCAAACAGCTACTAATCGAAATCGCGGTCTTTATTTCTGAGATTAACGAAACGTGTTAAAACGAGATAAAAAAAAACCTTTTCGAATTTAAATGCATCCTAAAGTGAATACTAAGATATGAATAAAAGTTCTATATTTCATCTGAGATCAATGACCTTTAACCATTTTTTTGAAATTTTAAACTGTACATATACAAAAAATGTATTTCAACTATATAAAAAAAATACTTATCAACTGGTTATGATATGTATTTAGAATGTCCATAAATAAATTAAATATATGACTAATATTTATATAAGTTTATGTAACATAGCTTCTTCATATTAAATGAAAGATAAAAATGATTTAACTAACTCGTCAAAACATTGAAATTGAACTGAATTTTTCAATGGTAAAAAAAGAAACCTAAGACCTAGCAATTAGTTTTTTTTTCTTGTCATGTCTGTTCTAAATCTTACAGTATATTGGTCAGCAAAATTAGCCGCTCACTCAGTTCAATATATATTTTTTATAAGCAGCTGAATAAATATACCAGATTTTTAGAACTATGCACCATATTTTTTATTATTTAAGAAATCTTCATAATGTTACCATCAGCAAGTCATTCAATATTACGATCAACGGTACAAGTAATCTTGCAACTAAATTCACAATATTAATTAAAAATGTGATTTTAAACGTTTTCAACTAATTATACATACGAGAATAGTAAATAAATAGTTGTGTTATAATGTAAATCATACGCTTATTAGTAACTACTAAGTTGCTAGTGGCAAAAATTGCTTAACTGCCAAATCTCATAGCAAAAATCTTTACGGTGTTATATTCTTACTGACGATGATAAATTCTCTTGTTTTATTGTGAAGCTGCATTATGTGATATAACATAATGGCCGTTAAATACTGTGTTTAGCAGCTGACTTTTGTAGTTAATAAGAAACGTGAAACAGGTGTTAACTATTAATAAAACAGCAATTCATATGAACACTAATTCCATAAAGTCACGGCGTTTGCGAACGAGATAATGTCGCATTCATAGAACTACAGCTGAATAATCCTGAATCCATCTGAAGGTAACATTACCATGAAGACTTTTTACTTCATATTACATTGATTAGGTAATACTTTATGAATTATAAATTTTATCCGCCCGAAATATATGCCTGTCTTATATAACTGCCCATGCCACGAACTGCCTTCTTGATCCTTACCCCATCCCATATCAACTCTTTGTCATGAAGCTTCGCCGAGTACACTCTGTGTATGGTTCCCGACGGCTTTCCAAGAGGGCGAGACCAGGAGTGTGAAGAGAAGACAAATGTAACTTCTTAGGTTTTCACGGCCAGATTTGACATTGTGGCTTTTGGGTTTAGCCGTGTGTGAAGACAAATGTAGTTTATACTCTCCCACGGCATTCAAAGTACATATCCCAACCGATTCCACATTCGTCTCTTGACCAACCTATAAGGCTGACTTATCCACTTCCTCACCTCGTTATTCCTAAGTCAAAACATCGTACTCCTAGTATTGTAAGCAGGCATCTATTTTTAAAACCTATCATACGGCAGCATTGGTAGTTGACGATAAGATTCGCAGTCATAAAAAATAATGGAAACGTTACGGGTACTGTCGGCACTTTGGTTTGATCGAGTAAATCCGGTCGTTGAATCATTTAATAACATACTTCAGAGTTCATATTATTCAATGCGCCCTTTTATAATTATAATACCACCGAGAGCAAGCCTTGGGAAATAATGTCAAAACATTATAAAATAATAACAATAAAACATACATGTACGTGAACATTTCAAATAAATGCCCGTAACACTAAACTGAAATCCTTTTGGAATGAGCTACTGTAAAGAAAATTTCGAGTGCTTCCGATGTTTTTCCGCGAAACAAAGGCGTGGTTTTCAATAATCGCTGCCATCGCTTTATTTTGCGTCCAGAACTGTGCGTATATTAGGTATTATGTACAGTAAGGCACTAGTAAATGGAAAAAACCCGGTCAAGGATGTTCGGCACAGCGCTAATCTTACGATAAACAACCTGCCTCTTTACAACCTGTTTACTCAATAAGGACTTAATCTGGCCATTAATATTGTTATGCTTGGACGTTAATCCATCCCTTAAGTAAGCTAAAAACTGAAATATCTGCGTCATTATTTTCCTTTTACCATAATTACACCCTCCTTACTTTGTCAGGTCTATCGCTTGGTCCCAATTTTTTATATATTTAGTTCATTTCTTAAATGTTTCTTTTCATTTTCTTAAATGTGCAGTTTTACAGCGGACCGACTGAATGTGACTGCGGCGTGGAGCAGACCCTGTCACACCTTCTGGAGTGTGCGCTGTGCCCGAATAGCTGCACCCAGGAAGACCTGATGATGGCCAGAAGTAACGCCATCGACGTCGCCCACTTCTGGGCAGACAGGATCTGACCCTGTTGTTTCCGACACGATTATATATATATTTCTTAAATTTATTATTTATTTCAAACAGTGGTAATAAAAATTTAACTCAGATGATTCGAGACAAAAACAATTAGTCAAACTTGACTTAACCCAAGAGTATGGATGTAATTTTATTCATAATTAATATTTTATGTTTTTCTCAACTGGGTTCAGATAATAAAAGCTTAAACGAGACACTCTTGCAGCAGACTAAATATGAAGCTTAAAAATATTCCAGATACGTCTAAAGTAAAGTTAATAACGAGTATATTGTAACGAGTCACAATTTATGAATATTCTAACTGAATATACAACACTCTCGAATAATCTAGAAATAATTTTAAAAAATACCTATTACACGGTACCAAATGATGTCAATATTAACAAAAATGTCTCTTGTAGACCTTTGTTTTAAAAGAAAACATACGAAAAATCCTCTTCGTATATATTCCAAAACCCTATACAAAAATATATGAAAGGCAACGTGACATTTACAAAAGATACTTTTTTATGTAATTATTAATATATAGATTTCGGTATGCCGATATCAAAAACGTTTTTCGTTAATATTCATAGAAAACGTTAAATAAAAAGTTGTATAATAATTTGTTGCGGTATTATATAGAATAAACAAATGGATGCGGTAGTCGCAAATGTGGGCGTTCAGCAGTACATACAGAGCTAGCTGATATCTGGCTTATGTAAATACGCTAACAAAAAATGTGTACTGTAAGCGCTATCAGGTATTCTTGTAATGTTTGACATTGTTTATTTTTATAATAGTATTGCGTAAGTCGTGTGTGGATATAAATAGCAACAATGATAACACAGGTCAGGCTCAGACGTTTGCAATTTATAGAAAATAATCTATAATTCAATTTAAAAATATTTTTAAACACATATTAACCATACTACCTTTCTGAAACACCAGTTGTTGTTCATAGCTTATGTTAACAATAATCTGCGTAGAACATACTTAGATAGGTGACTACCTAAAAAAATCACGTGTGGTTGTTTTGGTTTAGCAGCCCTTTATAATCGTTATATAAGTAAATAAATTCAGAAATGGGACTATTCATCCAATCTTCTAAAAATGCTAATTAACACCCACCAAACTACCTATGTCCTGGAGCCCTCAGGAACTATGTTTAGTGTATACTCGGCGGAACTGCGGTAGTAGAGATGACTTGAGATGAAACAAAGAATTATATAATAGTAACTGACAGAACTGTGAAAGTTAAAATGTGTCGTGAATATGCTTCGTTTAATGAGCGAATATAAAAGAAAAAACTACAAATGAAAAGAAAAAACATTATTACTTATCAATTATATCGCATTAAAGCCAGTAACTGATTTTAAAAAATCAACATTTTTGCATAAGCATAGTTCATATAGAAAAATGACAATATGTGTATAAACGAGTGAACTATAAATATAACGATATTACTAAACATTCTGTATAAAGTAAAAAAAAAATTGCATGTCACGATTTTTAATTTAAAATCTGAATTCAACTGAAGGTGAATTTAATGTTAAAATACAATTTTAATTTAATAAGTACATAATATCAATCTTATACAAAATATACTCGATGATTTGGTAAATGGACTTTATCGTTGGGTGTGTACCAACTGTATAACATTATTGCGCTATTTAATTAACTTTGTACGTTGATTTTATCTGAATAATGAACTGTGTAATTCTTTGCCGGTCTATTATACTCGTACCTTAGGAAGATGTATCTCTGAGTCATTCGGTGTATAATGAGCGAGTAATATACATATTGTGAAGTAGCTAGCAGCCTACAAAATGATAATCGTTCACACAACGATCCGCCCGTTGCTAAGCGGTATCATTGCCGGCCTTGTAACGAATCCGCTGATGACACAATGGTACTAAACGAAACGGATAACGGATGTACTGAGTGTGAATTCAAAATGTGGCGGAGGACGAGCCACTTCCTACTCTCACAGATGAGAGACTCATTTGAATAAAATGAAGATCTTAGAGAAACGAAAAACTAAATAAAAACATGAATAATATTGATTTCATGTAAAATATATATCTGACTATGTCTATACCTGATATGACTTGACAATGGCCACCCGATGTGGCCGAAACATGTCGTACTATTAATTAAAAAAGTGTAGTTATTTCAAAATAATCTTTCAATTTATTTTGGTTCATAAACCTGATTACAAAAAAATATGAAATCAATGAGCACCTTCTGTTTATTTACTACATTTACGATAGGAAACTTTCTCATGGATTCTACTCAAATGATCCATGGTAATAAAAATTTCATATAAAACACTAAGCTTGGTGTCTCATAATGAAGGTACATAATAAGGTGTTAAACCCTTTTTCATTGAAGATTAATTACTTTATATTATACAAATTTGCTGACGAAAAAATATATACGTTTGGGAAGATTTCACAGTATAACGTACAGTTTTTATTTGAGCGGTTCTCTACAAAACAAAATTTTAAAAACTGATAACAGAGCTTATATTTGTTATGGTAAATATTAAAATGGTGTACATAAAACATACTTAAATGAATTAAACCGCACAATGCAAGGGGTAACTCGGTAAACTGTAGTTGTTGTTATTAATAAAACAACATTCAGGTGACACGGGATAATATTATTTTTAGTATTCTTTAATGCGCCTACAAGAACAACATTATAATCGCATACGCAAACAGTGATAAGAAGCAACTATAATGACAATAGAGCATGAGATTACAGTTCAAGTATACTCTTTTCTACAGTGATATAATCTTTAAAAATAACTAAGGATTGCAATATAGTAGTACGCCAGTTATATCATTTGTGTTTGGATATGTTAAGTACTCGTATGTACAATTTATTTTTTAATATCATTATAATTTCATTATTTATATCAATAATTTTAATTTTATTATAAGACCAGAAAACAATGCGTGATGTAGGTTGAATAAAATGAAATACCATGATTTTAATTAAGAAAGTTCCACCATAACTTAAATTTATGTTAAAACAAGGTAAGTAAACATTATGTGTTTAATATTTCAAATTGATCTTAAAGTAAATACGTACTGAAAATCAAATACCATATGATATCGTGAGCCTATTATATTTTTAATACATTAAGCCTTCCATCAACTCTACGATTTATTGTAACTTTTCATGCACGTCGTTGATGATAAACATAAATAACAGCTGCATATATCACCTGTATTTCTAACAGGTTAGCGATAACTCTTCATAGCAGATCACAACTGGAAGTCTCCTGCTATAGTTGTAATATCTCGACAGGTTGTATAACGTTTCTGAAGGCTGAGAAGCACTTGCCTGAAGTGTCCCCGATAAGCACAGTGTGCGCAAACTCGCGATATCTGAAATTCGCTATCTTGCCTTTCATATCCACTGGCTCCGGCCTCACAATTATTATACGGGTCGAGTATTTTTGTAAGAAAGCCGCTGATAATAATGTACACTTAGAAAAATATGCAACATACGAGTACACAAGTAGGCTACTAATATATATTTTTAAAAATCTTTAAGCTATGCTGAAAATTTCAGGAAGGAAAAAACGCTAAAAAAAATACTTTAATCTAATGTTTAGTAAGAATATAATATTTTTTATTATTCCCTAGCTACCGCATATATCACCTAGAATAGTTTCTATAAATTGATGTCAGCGTTTAAGCCAAATAAAAGCATACATAGAAGTCTAAACAACAATTTAACTATAATGTATAGTATAATACAAAAATGCACGAATTATACTGTTTACAGGAAAATAAATATGACTGAATAAGTAGTATTATATACAAAGAGGGAAGATTTAGGGGAGATACGAATGCTGCAGTAAATTGCGTGATCAATTCTATTACCAGAACAAATCGGTCTTTCAGAACTAACAAGAAGTCTTTCAAACTGACGGTATATTACGGGGGAGATGGGAGTATTATTTCCAACCATTAAGAAACAAAATAATGGTAAACAAAAAAAAAACATATGTAATGTAAGAATATAATTCAATTTTGTAGTAATTGTACTAATAACAATAATAGTATGACCAAATCTCGCACAATCGACTCCCAAATAAATTACTGCAAATTAAAAAAAAAACGGTTAGGCAATCGGCAGTCGAAAAAAATATTATTTCACCGTGGACACGAACTTCCATCGAGAAAGAGAACCAGTTGGTCGAAATATAACAAAATTCAAAAGCTTCAGACACAATCGCCGTGACCTACGAGAAACGAAGGCGTTTACCAGTTGTGTACGGAGTGGATGAAATTTCGTGGCTCGTTTGATGCGGTGGAGCAAAGTGAGATGGAAAAATCGATCGAGTTGTTTGTTGGTGGTATTCGGTGCGACCTTCTCGCGCCGTGTCTGGCTCTATGCGGTAACCGGCAGATTGGATGAGCTCACCTTCTTTATCAGACGCCGCTGCTTGCAGAGCCGGGGCCTGATGCATAAACCGGTTACGCTTTTAAACGAAACATTGAAAAAGGCTGTTGTAGGCTTTACCCAAATAACGTGATCGCTACGTTCCATTCCGCTGCATACAAATTTATCTCATGCAAATGTGTCGGGGTGAATTTAGACCAAACGAACACAGAACAGGAACACGAGAAAAAATGTTCATTTAGAGGAATAGTTTTGTTTTAACTAGTCTAACCTACTCAATTTACTTTAAAAATAATTTACTACATTTAATTTACTAAAATTGTAAACAAAAAATGCGGATAAAGTCGATAAAGCAGCGTTAGAATACGAATCTCCCGTTTACACTAACCAAATTCGAGGGAGTGCGAATAGAATGAAACAAAAAAAGTTTTGCTTCAATGACACAATCAGAGAATGACATAGTTATTTATATTATTATTTTTATGTGGTACCATCCTTACTTGTCCCAAAAATAAATGTGTGATTTTCATGGATAGTGTTGATAAGCGATTTTACATTATAATCTAACGAACCTGCATAGTTTATGTCAAAGGTTTGTGAAAGCTGTGGACCATAGTATTCGCTCATTTTCTTATAGTGATGTGAAGTTTTGCGAGTATGTTGTAGTGCTTAGCAATATTAGAATGTTAAGTGTTATCCTAAAATATAGAAAATCAGCGCTAATTTTTAGTTTTTGTTAGTTTCCAGTCACGTTAAAGAAGACAAAGCCTTACCTTACAGCATTTTAAAAGCGACGTGCATGTTATCCATGAACTTAAATTGTCATACTGCTAACAGAATTTGGAGTATACCATATCTGATATGTAGACTGTACAGGTAAACTGAAATCTCAGGTAACACAACCAGTTTGTTCCATTAAAGCGACAGAAATTGAACCCGTGCCAAAATTGATCCAGACCTCAATGCGCTAATCCGACTGACGCAGACGTATACAATCTACAAGTAAATTGGGTTATATGGAACATAATAAGGTCTCGGTAGTGTAAAACTGGTATGGAATAGGGTCAGAAATGTTCACTTACAACGTATACTGTACTACAATAAACAAAGTTGCATAATTATATTTAAAAGGCTATAAATCACATTAAATTATGCAAACCTCCTATTAAAATTTAAATGAACTCTACGTCAGTCTGAAAAAATACAAATTTGAATGGCCTCTGAAAGCCAAGCAACGTTTCAACATTTCAGTTTTATTAATTGGCCTTGTGTTTTTGCACTGGGTAACAAGTCAACATATTATGAATTATTACTCAGATAAGATTTGCAGCACCTATCTAATCATTGATAACGACAATTGCTGTGAAGTGCCCGCTTATGGGCACATTGATAAAAGATTTTATGTATCATATGAATCAATCAATTTGTAGCAGGTACATTATTTAATACATGTCGAACGAAGATCGTGTAAATTATCCTTGCGTGTATAACTATTACATTTTAATTATAACATATATAACGATTACATATATTCTAACTTGTGTATTTCGTGGCGTCAATAATCCAATCCACCACAAACGCTTCATCAAAATCATAGTTCACCACCTACAAATCCGCGATTTCGTTAATCCACCTCTGGAATTTAGTGAGCGATTTTTTTTTATTTAACGTCCAAAAAGTACCTTTATTGTCCATGAATCGTCCTCATTTACGCTCTTTTTGCAAAGTTATAATTTTAACTTTACACACTACCGTCGAAAATATCCAAAAAATTATTAGAAATGTTACAAAGTATTAATTTTTTTAATTTTACGGTCAGTTAATTACTTAATAATTTATTTACAAAGCAAAAGTTTGCTAAATACAAGTACATATATGGTATTAAAAAATACTCTAACAAGAGACATTTTGCTTCCAAAACGTCACTTCTTGTGTTTTATAAATGACGTAATGTTATTGGAGTACCTAAGTCTGAGGGCATCAGTCTCCTTTAATCCCGCCTACATATATTACATAGTAAATGCATTTGCTCATCAAGCCTCGGCTTCATCATGTTCTCTGGATGCTTCGGCATAAAAAAACGCTTTATTAACCCGATGTGCCATCCAGCGTTTATACATAATAACAAAAACATATTTTGAGCGAATGTTGAACAATACAGCAGTGCAGAATGAGCTCAGTCTGTTCTGCCGGTGGTGACGTCACACCCCGCACGGGATGTCGCGCAAATTAACCGGCACTAGGATGAATTGGGGGAACGGGGCAATCTCGCAGAGTGTGTGGGGCATAGATCCAAAATGTACCAACTATAGAATCGACCCGATCGAAAGAGTGTGGTGAGCCAATATGTCGTGAAATTGTATGGCTTTTACGTTTTGGTCAAAACAACTGGGTGCATACCTATTGTTAATTATAGACAAGTTTACCATATCCAGTAATACTTGATGACGTTAATTTGGAAATATCAGGGAGTGGCATATATCATATGATTTTCATCTAATCATCAATTTATACCTAGTTTATTGAGTTAATTTAATAACTGTAAGAATAACATAGGTTAAGGTATCCACTGTGTAATATTGGGTTACTACTACAAACATGGTAAGTGCGTGCATGCGTTCCAAATTACTTTGTTGGAATTACAAAGTATGTACTTACATAGTGGGTTATCGTTCGTTTGATGCACGAAATAAAAAAATAGTAAATATTTCGTAAGCATTTCCTAAGCTGCGATTCTTAATCGGTGCTTAGCGAGGATATTCCAGGTGCTCCTCGAAGCACAGATTTGCCTGTAGCTCAATAATTGCATTACCTTATCAATACATTTGATCCAGAGTGCTGTAGTACTCCACGAACTGACCTTATAAATCATAAGTGCTCTGTGGCTCTAAAAGGTTACAAATCACAACTCTCAATATATCAATTCACTGGATAAAAAAAATAAAAACATTTGGAATAAAGAAAATTAAACACGGTTCATGTTTCTGTGCAATACAATATCGTAAGCCTTTTTATTTTTAGTGTTTCATCTTTTGTTTTCAAAGAGGGGGAGCACTTCCTGCGAATGGAAGCCGAAATAAGATTATCTAGAAGGCCAACAATTTATCAAGTATTCACTTATTGGCACACAAGTGTTGCAAGAAGTGGTCGTCTGTTGGGTTGAATGCAGACCAACGGGAAGTGATATGTGATTCATTGGCAAATTTGACAGTAATTTGATTAACGTATGACTCAATCCATATCGAATCAATTAGGCTGATAATAAACAGTGCAAACAGATAAGGCAGAGTGATATCCCATGGCAGGATTGATATGGTAATAGTCATTTGATAAGGATTATTAAAATTGAATACTATCATGATAGTATGTACTTTAAGTCTGAAAGAACCTGCAATAATTTCTGTAAAGATTCGGTTTTTTAACAAACAAATTTGATAAAATTAAAGTATAAAGACATTATATTTTACGATTTGATAATCAATACTATCAAATTATTGATACACATACGAATCTACACAACAAATAATGGGTCCGCCATCTAACGTTTTTTTTTTTCAACTAGTGCTTATTTCGTGAATGGTAACACTAAGCTCATGTCTGATTTGACAGATGATTAGTTTTATCCTTCCGCTGAACGAATATGGTTGTGTATACGCTTGAACAACGCTGGGAAATATTGCGACATTACTTTGAAAATCATGCTATTGTCCGCCATCTAACGTTTTTTTTTTTCAACTAGTGCTTATTTCGTGAATGGTAACATTAAGCTCATGTCTGATTTGACAGATAATTAGTTTTATCTTTCCGCTGAACGAATATGGTTGTGTATACGCTTGAACAACGCTGGGAAATATTGCGACATTACTTTGAAAATCAGGCCATTTTTCTTCGAAAATGAGCAAGGAGTGGCCGTTACAGTCAATGGCGATCGTTATCGGGCCATTTTTGTTAACAAAAATTGAAGAGGAGGATATTGGCAACATTTGGTTTCAACAGGACGGCGCTACGTGCCACACAGCCGAAGCTACACTCGATGTTTTGCGCCCCATTTTCAAAAAAAAAAAGTTGTTTGGCGGACCCGTTACAATCAGTATTTAACGTTTATTTAAGCAGAGAAAATTAAACGATATATACAACATTCGAACTGCACACAATATTTATATATGTATAATAAACATTGTATATATCTATCTTTTTAGTATATAAATTTCGGTAACACCATCATTTAATAGTATTTACTTACTGCAAATACAAATCTTAAACTCCCATTATTATAATATCGAACTTTATCAAGTTGCATAATGAATACAAAAAGGAAATCAAATGCACTTATAACATGTAACATCAATCATTACTAGCATAATACTATCGATCGAATGTCAGTCAATTTACAACTATTGTAAGCGTCTTCTTTCGTTATCTAAAAGTTCATCTCATTTCGTAAAACATTATCTCACCGGGCACATTCAAAACGATCTCATTGTGTTCACCCATCTAATTTCGAGAGCACTTTGTTCAGGTGATCTAACTGCGTCGATGTTTGTAAGCAAGATCATAAATTACCTGCGAAAAGGCGATATTATCGGTTGGGGGAAGCGAGTCAATCTATTCCCAACTATCAATCTCAACGACGTCGTTTCAGTAAGCAATCAGTCACTGACGGGTGTTACCGCTCTTATGGTAACCCCGGGTGATTAATGACTGACATATCGGAGATCATAACTTCTAGAGTTGCTTACTTCTCCCCAAGCTAGAAGCCATGCTTCTTCACTGATAAAAAAATCACCGAAGTCAAGGATTGGGGGAACAAAAATTAATTATTAAAGTGCAATAGGCTGTTTTAATGCACTTCTTTCTATAAACAAAGGTGTTAGACAAGGAGATGTTATATCTCCAAAACTCTTCACAAACGCCCTAGAAGATATTTTTAAACTGCTATCCTGAAATGTGGAATAAATATTAACGGAGAGTACATTTCTCACCTCCGATTTGCAGATGACATAGTGATAATAGCCGAATCACCTGACAAGCTCAAGACATGCTGCATAAGTCTTTGGATAAAACAAAAGCCATGATTAATAGTCATATTTCACAGACCTTCGATCCTATTTCCATTGGAGGAACAAAAATAAAGGTTGTAAACGACTATACCTATCTGGGACAAGTAATACAACTAGGGCGAAATAACTTCAAAAGAAATAAATACAACTGGGATGGGCAGCATTTGGAAAACTAAAGTACATTTTTAAAGCGAAAATTCCGCAATGCCTTAAAACTAAGGCGTTTAACCAATGCATCCTCCCTGTATTAACTTATGGCGCAGAGACGTGAATCTGACAGCAAGTCTTACCCATAAAATAAAGTCAACCAGCGTGCTATGGAAGAGATCCATGCTCGGAGTGTCGTAAAAGATAGAATCCGAAACGAGGAAATACGCAGAAGAACTCAAGTAGTGGATGCTACCCAACGAATAGGCACACTCAAGTGGCAATGGGCAGGACATATCTGTCGAAGAGACGACGGTCGATGGGGAAGAAAAGTATTGGAATGGCGCCCAAGAACTGGCCGACCCCTACAAGATGGACTGACGATATAAGAAGAATAGCGGGAGTGACCTGGATGCGGAAGGCGGAGGATCGAAGAGGATGGAGACTCATGCGGGAGGCCTACGTTCAACAGTGGACGGAAACAGGCTGATGATGATGATGAATGCACTCTTTAATGTTAAAGAAAATTCATACTATTATTAAAAAAGATAAATTTACAAAATTTATCACACTTATATTATTGCGAATAAATAAGTAAACTTCTTACGACAATATAATACATTTTACTAATGTGGCGTTAAATTGGATCCCTACAAGTACATTCCACCCACAATCTTTTCAGTTTACTGTAATCAGAGAACCTAAATACCCACGAACGAAATGAATTATTTTCTTCCAGAAACATGTGTGGGTATATTATTTATATAAATCACCTCGTCTTTATTTTTTAAGTTGAAAGTTTGCGTATTTGTGGAATATAATAAAACATTATTCCGGTAATTAGATAAACTAGTACCTTGCACATACAGAAAACTCCGCAACAAGTCATATCAATTTAGTTGATGTTAGTGGGCAAAACTAAATTTTAGTATACTAGTTTAGATTTAAAAATAAATAAAAGATCACAAAAAATAACAGTAAATATTTAAATAAGCTAACGTATAGTTTTATTTACTTAACCTTCACATTTATGGCTTAAAATATGCACATTCGTTCTACCTATATGTAGCAATATAGCTATTCAAATTAACGTGCATGGTCAGCTTTACATCTTATTTGATTTAGACTGATTGATGTTTACTGATATATATATACCATTACTGCAAATGAATATAATCTTAGTGATTTGACAATAGATTTTTAATGCGAGTATCACGGTGAAAACGCCAGGGTTTTGAAAGACAATTTTGGCAAGTTGGTAATATTTTCAGTTTCTTCGGTGGTAATGACACAAAATAACCTCAGGTTGGTACACCTTGTGGACATTCTCGTTGCTCCGTGTCGCGCTTGATCGGCGGGATAAAAAAAACCAGCGCTGGCCGAGATCGTGATGCGTAAGAAATGGGAGACGGAGCGGAACCAACCCTGACTGTGTCCAGCTGGTGGACGGAGTGGATGAACTGGATCGGACACTTCACACACCTCGCTGACAGACCGCAAAAAGACCACGACAGTCTCTGATTAACGGAAATCATTCCAATGAGACGTCCGATGAAACCGCTTTAAGCCGCGATGATAGGACTTGTTAAGAAGGAAATTGAAGATTGAATTTATGATTTCTCAAAGTAAATGATCTCAAAATTGTGCTAAGCTTGTATTTAGAGCAAACGAATATAGAACTTATAGAACAACAGGAAAAAGGTTTAGTATAAACGGTTTTGTTTAAACTTGAAAGTATGCTGCGTTTTCATCAAATTGGGAATAAATTTGCAACCAAAGTAAATAGAACGAAGTAAGATTACGTATTTACCGGTTTTTTGTTATTTGTTTGATTTGCGAAAGCTTGTTTGGTCTAAATACATTCTTGAGTAACGACCAAAATAAAAACATCTAAATAGAATAACAACTGATACACATACAAATTAACAGTAAGCACCGTTTTATATGACATTTCATATAAAAATAAACTGCAGTCGCAGGAATTCGACTACAAACCTTGTAAACGCCATGTTATTTTCTATACCCTGTACTTAAGCTATATTCAACAAATTTTAGTTTTTAACTATTATAACATTCCATAATTTTTTGTTGTAAGACTATGAATTGATATATTTTTTTGGGAGTAGATGCTAAACATCAAAGCAGAAAAATACAAACATGGAATCGATTGCAATATTCTGTGTTACAAACATCAATTCTCAATATTTTGCGGATGCCAATAAAAACCGATTTTTTTAATAAAAAAATGTCTAGTGTATTGATAGAGAAAATAATAACACTCAGTAGTAGTAGCACTACGCAGAATGTAGATATGTTTTGTGTTGAAATGTTTCCTGTTGCCTTGTTGGGAAAACCAGCTTGTAAAGAAAACAAGTGAATGTATCGTATTCCGATACAAAGTCGTATAATTCAAGTCGATTGGTCACGGCTTCGTCGAAATTTTGTGTAAATTTGATCAAAATATTGTTGTGAGGGAATACGTAAATAAGAAATATATTGCCTGGTACAATGCAATAGAAATAAAACGTGAGACGTGAATATACAAGAGGATCGCTTGTAAGAAGAAACGAAAGTTTTAGTTAGCAATGGGAGAAAGTAAAATCTTCTTACCAAAGCCACAAGTAGGAAATTAGCGTCATAAAAAGTAATTTGATTTATAGCTTAAATTTACAATACATTAGTTTAAAAAATGATATAATTGTTAATGTGACCACAAAACAATATATACAGTAACAAAATACTAACTTAAATTAATGTAAGCATAGGTGAAAAATTCAGCCATAATTCAAAAGGATTCTGATTACTTTTACTGTTTAAAGAACTAAAACCGTTGGCATGTTATACAAAAAACTATAGCCATGAAAGTTATTACTGAAAAGTTGTTGGTAAAACAATATATTATTCAAGTGTGCAACTTCGTTATACTTCGACGTTCATCAACCTCGGAGACAGCAAAATGCCGTTAGTTTTTTTGAAATGGCAATTTTCAAGTCGGGGTATTATCGTGACGTGTCCTTATCGAATTTGATGAAATTTCTCGGAATTTCAACAAAATAATGGGCGCACACACACACCTAAAGGAGAACAAAACAAAAGGGCGATCGCTTGGTTTACAATACAAAAAAAAAATAAACAACTTATTAGCATCCAGTCTGCACGCTTTAGTATCGACAAAGCGTCTGCGTGTCGCTACTAACGTGGATATCAAAGTTAACAATCTTGGAATTTCTTCGTGGAGTTGGGACTAACAGCAGCACGATACCGGCATGTATGGGGAATGCTCGGGGACAAAAACTACAGCGACTCGATATCGCATATTTCACATACAAACGTATGCTATAAAAAAAACGCTCTAATGCGATCTATGAAATGCCCGTTTTTTAAGACCGGCAGCTGGAAATGAAGATATCTGGTGCGTATTTGAAAAGAATGTTACGTTCCGAACATTCACTTCTAATTATAACATTTAAAACCGTGTAACAAAGTAAGAAACATTGATTGCATCAATAACAGACATACTTCTCGATTGAAGCAAACTATTTAACTTTTCCTCACAATATCAGAACAAAGCATTTTGTAGATTAATAAGATTTCCTTCTAACATTAAACCATTTTGAAATGAAATCAAATTTAAATCTACCTTATTATTAGTCATAACAAATACTCGAAGTCTCAAAAGATGCGCCTGATTGTATGCCCAAAGCAAAAAAAACCCTCTAAAATATGATCCACTTTGGTTAGAAACATGTACACAAAAGCTCAATTTGTTAAATACATTCCGCTGTATTGGCTATTGATTACAGTGAGATGAGCTTACCAGTGCCGAGTTTAGGGGGTGGCGAAGTGGGTCGGTGCCCCAGGGCGTCGAATAAGCTAGGAGCGTTGAGGAAAACCAATATTGCTTACATTTTTTTAAATATAAACAAAATGGGGCACCAGCAAAAAATTCTTAGGGCGCAACAGGGCTTAAAGCCGGTACTGGAGCTTACAAAACTGCGAAAACATTTATAAATATTAAATAATCTTTATTGGTCAAATACAAACACAGATGTCTTCTTTTTTAATAAGTAAAACATATGTAAGTATATAAAAATGAAAGTCTGTGATTGAAGTTGTCTCCTCCTCGGTAGGTGGTTCATGGACGGGCTCACAATCGGTTCGATAACAATGGCTTCATTATTCAATTATTCCAAACGCACGTGTTAATCGAGGTGGAAGGAAATGGGATTGGGCGCTGCGCGTGCGCGGTGTCAATAAATTTTCCGCAGGTTCGGCCCATCTTCCGTCCACCGAGGTCGAGGGCCATATTATGTTCGGAAATGGAATTACTAATTGAATACTGGAAATAAAATTCATTTGCAGAAAAAAATGTTGAATTTTAATCAATGTGTCACAAATATTTAAAAAGGCCATAAAAGCAGGATAACATTTATGGGACTATTATTTTTATTTAATCTATTTTTCAGCAGCAGAGATCCAGTCACGTACGCATTCGCTAAACATATGGAACAATGATGTACAAAAAATACATCCGAGGCACAGAAAAAAAATATTGTAAAGATTAAAATTACAGCCATTTAAGGGACATCATAATAAAGACATTAATTACAACTATTGCAAGTGAAGCTTTTAGGTTCTATATTTTCTTATTCGTTAAGGTTAGTGATTACATCAATGTTCAAATATAAATTAACCAATGCATTGAACAAATAAAATAATGCAGAGCTCAACAGAGGCAAAAGCTTAATGGTATTTTTTTTACGAGTTAAAGAAATAATTTAAGTTTCCTATGCGTTGTCAATAATATCAAATTCTATTGAAAGCTTTGGCTATTTGATTAATTGCAGAGGCTATTCGGTAGTACGTTGGCAATGATAAATTTATCATTAACGAAATAAAAATCAATTAATAGCCGATTACGTCCAGCAAAACTAGCAGGTGGTTGGCCATAAATAAATATGACACAAATAATTAATGGCTGTACTCAGTATACAGTTAAAATAAAAATCGGGAGACTTACATATTTCTTACTTATCTGCATTGCAGTTTTAATAATAACCAGCATGTGAATGAAAGTATGTGCTAGAGGAGCTAATGTATCAAAGTCTGGTAATCTAACAAAAATTGTTAAGAGTACAAGATTTTGGTTACATCAACAATTTTGCTAAAATCTGAATTGGTTTGGTAGACTGTTTATACGAATCGTTAAAATTAAACTCAAGCGTTTCTCACGAAATACACAAAAAAAAAACGTAAATAACTAAGACTAAATCATATTTTGTATAAACCAATTAGTAGTAATCTATGTTGTATATAGGGAAAAATACCCCCAAATAATAAATACTACATAGATGACACAATATATATGTGTAAAAAGTTTTTTTAAGAATGCATAAAGTAAAATTAGATGACAGTCACTGACATCACTGATTAAAGATAGTATTCGTAGTGGTAGAACCGATAATCCCTTTTTATAAAACTTCTGTCAACTTTATTATAGCTTTGAAATAATTCATGGCCTAATACCATTTCATCATCGTGTAGCCCTTTCAATGTATGCACTTTATGATTCTATCATCGCATCATGTGCATCACGCCGCATCCCACGGTGGACCAGCAGCGAGATGAAGATGAAAACGAGCAAAAAAACAGATTTCTGCCGGTTCGCTTGCACTGTATAGCGTGTGCAGTATGTTCGCCCACCATTTCTATCTACCCACAAGCATCTGGGAAGAAGATTCACGGCGTATTTAAATTCTGCATCGCCCAGATTGAAAGTGAGTACATACTATTAAGATTGGGAGCCTTTGGATATAGCGGAATATAAACCATGCTGCAATACACTCAGATTAATTAACCCAAATGTCCAAATAACGCGAGCGGAGCAACGCATAATATTTACAGTCTTGCGTAATGGAAATGTTGCCAATATCATAGAAAATTTATAATTAATATTTTAAAGTTATTACTTTTTAAAGTCACAAAAAAAGGTGGAAAAGGGTTATTTGAAAATAATGTGACGATTTCCCAATGCGTCTGCGGTAGTCCGTTGGGACGTTCTAAATTTATTCGTAAGTATGTGATATGTTAAATAGAGTTTGACCGAGGAGATAGACGAACCCCCGACAAAGAGGGAAGGCTAAACTATCATTTTACGTACATGCGCACAACGATTAGCCTAAAATTGGAAGGGTTTAGCGTCACACGACACGCAATACGCTTCGTGACTTCTAAAGCATTATACCACCAGGCTGTCGCATTTTATAGCGTCGGGTTACCAACCAGACGGCGCGACGGTGACATAACTCTAGCGGCTCACAGAACTAGACTTTTCCGAATTAAAAAGAAACGATAAAAATGAAGGAGACAATAATATACAATGGATACTGTTGATTGAAGCGTAAGGTCAAATAAAAACTAAATAAGGGTATAATTATTAGCATCAGATACGCAAATTATTATAAATATTCAACGTATTATGTTTATTTTATGTAAACAGACACAGGAGAATACCAGCAATGTTTTTGATCCTCCGTGGACTCTAAATGAATCAACTTAGTCAGCTTGATGCTACGTGTAGGGTAGGATACGTTAACTAGAATCTTATACATACATTCTTCTTCGTGTCAGCGACGTCAAATTATTTTTTCCCAATATCTGGCAACATCGATAGCTCGTGTGTTGCCCAGCATTAGGTCCTGAGATGTGCAACTTGTTGGGCACATGGAGCAGCATCGTAGGTGTGAGGCGGTCTGCAGGTCTCCACAGTCGCACAATAGTGTCTCTCCCTGCCGAAGCATTCCCCACCGCTCGAGGTTGTCCTTTGTTCTACCAACTCCGGTTCTTAATCTGTTTAGGGATTTCCAGGTCGGCCAGTCAAGGCTCTTGCCAGTTGGGAGGCCTTCCTTTGGAGTAATGAAATCCTCTGGTGCGATTTGTTGCCAGAGTTGGAGTCTCTCATTTTCAGGGCCGGATGTGAGAGGTTGTGTGGATTTCAGAAAGCTGCTTCGAGACTTCAATCTTGGTGTTGGGGGTATCTGATTATACAAGCAGTGGGACGGTTGGTTGATTGCCTTACGCATTTCTTCGGCGCATATGACTTTGCGTCTTATGTTCGGTGGTGCGATACCAGCCAAGGGGTATAGTTTAGAAATGGGTGTTGGTTTGAGGCAGCCTGTGACGACTCTGCATGCATCATTCAGGGCAGTATCCACTTGATTACAGTGGGCTGATCGACCCCACACTGGTGCCGCATATTCTCCGGCTGAGAAACAAAGTGCTAAAGCTGAGGTACGAAGAAGGGGTGGTTGGGCTCCCCAGTGAGTGTTGGTCAGTTTGCGGATGAGGTTGTTCCTTGTTGCAACTTTCTGTTTGGTGTTGCTGCAATGACGCCTGAAGGTGAGGGTGCGATCTAGAGTGACTCCGAGGTATTTTGGATGGTCGCTATGTTCCAGTACTCTACCTTCCCACGTGACACGAAGCTTTCTGTTAGCTTCCCTGTTCCTAAGGTGGAAACAGCAGACTTGTGTCTTTGATGGGTTAGGTTTGAGATGGTTGGTTTCGTAGTAATGGGACATCTCGTTGAGTCCCTGGCTTAGGATGTCCTCAACTTCTTCAAACGTTACTGCTTGTGCTGCCAAACCTAAGTCATCCGCATATATGAAAGATTTTGTGTCTTTGGGGGTGGGTTGGTCGTTTGTATATATATTAAATAGTATAGGAGCAAGTACACTGCCTTGTGGTAAGCCGTTCTTTTGGTTACGCCATCGGCTGGTTTTCCCCTGAAAATCCACAGCGAATCTCCTGTTATGCAGCATAACTGCGATCATCTGCACTAGCGAGAAGTCACCTGTCATTCTGTACAATTTACTGAGGAGTGTGCTGTGCGACACTGTATCGTATGCAGCAGTTAGGTCGACGAATACCACTCCGGTCACTTTCCTTAGTTCGAACCCGTTTTCGATATGTTGGGTCAGGTTTAGTACTTGCCCAGTGCATGACTTTCCGGGTCGGAAGCCCGCCTGCTGGGGTATCATTTTAGGTTCGATAAAGGGGGTGAGTCGGTGGAGTAGTATCCGTTCGAAGATTTTAAATATATGGCATAGTAAAGATATTGGGCGGTAGCTTTTAGCATTATCAGGGTTTTTCCCTGGCTATAAAATGGCAAATACATACATTAACATCTTAATATATTATGTAACTAGTTATATATAGTCGTGTAGGAAACAACAGGGTCAGATCCTGTCTGCTCTGTCAGCCCCGGCGACGTCGATGGCGTTACTCCCGGCCATCATCAGGTATTCCTGGGTGCAGCTACTTCTACACAGTACACACCCCAGAAGGTGTGACAGGGTTTGCTCCACGTCGTAGTCACATTCAGTGGGTCCGCTGTAAAACTGCCAGGCTTTCATTTGTGTCCTCGTATTGCATACTCCGGTCCGAAGTTTGTTAAGGGACCTCCATATATTTCACCGCTGGTCGTGTCCAGGGGCTGGCTAGGTTCTCTTTCCGGGCAATCCAAGTATTCCTCTCGGTTGCGCTTCTGCACATGTTCAGCCGCATGGTGGCCTCAGGTGTCACCAATTCCGTTATCGACTGTAAGTATTTGTACTTCTTCTTGATTTGAGCCGTGTGGTTATCTTTTGATATCCAAACATAGGGTGGATTGTGTTGTGGGTTGCTATGGAGAGCTCCTTCTTGGTGGTGACTTCTCGCCGTATGTTTGGTGGGGCGATGCCCGAGAGTAGATATAGCTTTGATATTGGGGTAAGTTTTACTGTAACTAGAACTTAAAACACTTAAAAAAAATGTTTTTTCAATTTATGTTTGATCTGAAAATTGTTAAATCAAAAGCGTCCGACAAAGCCTAAAATATAAATAATATATATTTATATATTGTATAAATCATTCGTTAACTAAACAAGTAAAGTAACTAATAATAATATATGTATTGAAAAACCCTGCTTTTAGCATAATATACTATATGTACGGCACGCGTCCCATATTAAATGTATGGAAATCGCACATACCCGGCTCATATTCATATTTCATACTGAATATCGCCGTGAGAAACGGTTTTAGGTTACGACTATTTACCGTTTGTTGCGAGCAAGTAATACATACAATATACTTTATGAAAAAATGTTGTTCATCGGTTCAGTTATACCTATAAACACCAAAGTGCGTCTAACTATAAAAAAAAATACATAATTAAATCCTACAGATATTCTCCGTGACGAAATCGTACATTGCCAAAAACCGAATACATTTTTTTCAAATCTTTACTAATTTAAATCACATCACATTTTACAAAAATATTAATCATACAAAGAAGAGTGGAAAAATAAAAAGGAAATCACCTACCAATAGATTTATAACAACTGATGATTGTAAAGTAATCAGACAAATAAACTCAACACAATACGCATACAATCGTATATTCTCACAGTTAGTATAACGTTATAATACTCGTTATTACCCGCGAATTTGTAATTTCACGGATAAAATGTAAATAATGGCATATAAATTAAAATAAATCAAAACTGCACATTTTCCAACGCTAAAATATTTTTGCGAGGTTGTACATTTTTTGTAAATGCAATCGATTATTTTTTAAATAATAATCGTGGGATATTTGTATTGCTTCGATCCAGCTCCGTTCAAAGAGTCATGTTTTTTTTCGCATGTGAATACAATTATTATTTTCAATGTTAAAACGTTCGTTTTGTCGAAACAGGCGACTATTAATACTCTTCAATCCCACATTTTTTTTTCAGACATGTGATAAAATAAATTATAAATGTTGGAAAAATATGGAAAATGATTTTTATATTGTTTAAGCATGGATTACCTTTAGCGTCTGTTCCTTTTTTAAATCAAATGACTGACGAAGCATGCAATGTATGCAAAACCGCCTTATTTCTCTAACAGTTGATCAAACGCTATAAATGTTTAAACAAGGTAATGATCAATATATTCTATGTATGCATTATTTTAAACTGAACTCAAAGCGTTGTATACCACACTTTTTATCTTAATTGATTGAAAGGTATATAAGATGTATTTAATCTTTTCGGAATGCCGTGATTATGTACGAGGTAAATGTAATTATCACTTTCTGTCGGTCAGCTGATTTTATTTATGGTTAATTTGTGATGGTTATATTATGGTCGATATAGAGAGCGAGACCGAAAGAATTTATAAAAGAATAAAACAAAATCCTACCCTATTTGGTTAAAAGATTATAAAATTTAAAACTTTGATACGAGATAACTTGAAAGTCTGATCAACAATTTGTTCAGTTTAATAATCATCATCAATAACTCCAAAAATACATTAAAATATTGTTCTATTATGGTTCATGTATGTAGTATGTAAATGAACCATCTGACAGGAAATACTTACAAGAAGTTTAAAACGCTTTAATAGAAAGGCATCCAGATATTGAATTGATGTTTTATTCTTGCTTTAAGGCAGTAGTAGTACATATGTTATACTGTTTGGGTTTAACTGTCCGGCCATAAATAATAAATTAAGGGATTAATTAATCAAAAATCGTGATTTATTCTATATTTCAACATTATAATACACATAATATCAAATATCATGACAATATTATTGAGCAAGGAACTTTACCCTCATACTAAATTAATAATTAATTAATTTTTAAGTTGACAATTACTTCATATTGATATGGAATCGATTACATCATTAGGTAATACTATACTACGGGGAAACCGGTAGCAATACTACGTAAGTTAAAACATTCAGTGGCACAAGTGTTCTTAGGGGTGAAATTACTTGGGTCCTAACGCCCTTAAGAAGTGTCGCATATCTCACGGGGGCGAGGAGGGCAAATGGGGGTTGGCGTTGGTGAGGGCACCATAATGGAAGATTACAATACAAACATCGCGGGTAATGCAGAGTAATTGGTTTGCTCCCAACAAAGGTGCGTCTGTTGGTTTTTTTCTTACGTAAATATTTTATGAAGCTTTGTGAGAGGATGCGCAGTGCCTGTGTAGGTATTTTATGTAGGTAATAAATTATTTAAAATTTCACGACACTGAATTACTGTGACTAATTTAAGACACGACAGAGAACGAAATGCCTAATAAGACAAAACATTTTATTTAGGAGTAACGAAAACAGTTTGGAATGTGTATTTTTAGGAAAAAAAATACTAGGACTAAATCCGTAGCAGATTATTGTACTAATTACATATTGACGATTATCTATCGTTACTGAAATACATAATTACAAAATATATATGTAGAAATTTTTTATTCGTTGACATTTTTTTAGGGTGTAAAGTGTCTTTATATGTAAAATAACATGAATATATGGAGAAAATTATACTCTCACAGTGGATGATTTAAATATAATGGGCATACTTTATTAGGGCTGAATCGGTTACCGGGCAGCAGAAAATAAACTAAACAATACATATTTTCAAACCTAAAATTAAATCATACTGCTGACGAATTTGGATGTTATATTGCTAGCATTCTAAATTAGTTTATAGAAAATAAATAAAATCACAATTAAATACCGAATGTGAGATATTTAATTTTTAGAGTTGAGTGTAGGCAAACCCGAGCTTGGCGTATTACAATAATGGGTACAAAATTATTTAGAGTTTGTAATTTTTAGACTCGTAAGCCGTTTAGAATTACTAAAAATATTGCAAAAAAATAACCACAGTATAAAATAATGTGAATAAAATAAGTTGTGTGAATTCATAATGCTGCTTCGGCGTGCGATACCACTGACATTACATTTGAAAATCCTTACCGCAATTTATACTTTCTAGGTCAACTGCACTATTTTAAACATAAAAAATTTACATTCAATTCACTATTAATATAATTGTATAAATAACGTTAAGCGGCTCCAACAAAACGCCGTTTTTTATAGAATGTATTTAGTTTTACATCGTAAATATATTACAGGCGGGGCAGGGTAATAAATCCAGTAAAATAAAAATATGTTAACCTTTAGGATGAAGACAGTTCAGTTTGTAACATACAAACAAAGGCCGCTAATCACAGTGAATACAAGAACCAGTTGGAACTCTTCACCGAATCACTGTAATAGCACACGAATGAACATAACTAATAACCACACAGTTTAGTTTGCTGAAAAATTAGCACAACTTAGCACGAAACTGAAATGAACACAATGCACATTAGCAAAACACTTAATTTATTAGGAAAATATCACAGAGGTTTTGTCGCATCCACGGCCAATTCTCACTTCGTAAAAAGCGAAAATTGCTTAATTTAAAAAAGTTAAACATATTTGACCTATAATACCTAACCAATAAAAAAAACTTACTTGTATAATTAATTTATAAAAATAAACACTTATTGAAATGTCGATCCGAAATCTTTTACACACACGATGAAAAAGCCAAAAAAATAGTTTACAAATTTATTAACATATTACGAAAAACTATTTTTTTTTTCTCAATTTTTCGTATAACTTACTGAATGGTTTATTATTTTTTAACCGTGGATACAACAGTATTTATGTATAATCCTTGCTTTTAGAGCTTTAAGCTTTAGAGTGATTTATATTTCATAACATAAACCGCTACAACACGTCACAATAATCCCAAAAACTATTTAATAAATAATTATGAAAAACCCTGCACGGTTATATTATTAAAATAAATAATACGCTTGTAGTGATATTATTACTTTTTTTTAAATAAGAATGAAAAAACTATGGTTGTCAATCTGCTGAGACGATCGACGCGCGCCTCTATCGGAAGTTGTCGGAAGACTGCGGCGGTCGTTGGTGCGGTGCCCGCCCTTCCCCGCAGCCAAGGCGCCGCCCCACCCCGCACAACACTGTACCAAATTTTACTGATTACCCTGTGGAGACGATCTGAAACCACTATTCGATCCATCCAACACATAAGCACCGATACGATAGAGAAGCAATACTTAATATTTGAATCATTATATAGACACTCTTGATTCGAGTTATATTCTTTACTTTTGAATAGATATTTATTAAAAGGGAAGTCCGTTTGATGATGTATTAATTGATCACTGATAAATATGCCAGAAATACGAGAAGAATAAAGAGTAGTGAAATATTTAATTGAAGCGAGTTTCATAGCCTTCAATATAAAGTAATTTAAAATTTTACACTGTGAACATAACGATTACACATCTGCATAAAAGATGTACGAGTATCTTAGAAGAGTTTTTTATAATACGATCGTTGTACAATACATATACAGCTTTTGGGCGGTCTTATTTAAAGTATGTACGTAAAATATAAAGTATTAAAGTCATAAAATATAATTATATGGATAATAATTTTACCAAGTGCCATAATCTTCCTTCTGCATGTGAATGATTTGCTTCAATGCGCAAACATTCACTGTTATGCCGACGACAGCACTGTCCATGAGAGTATAATCTTCCAAAAACCTTCAAAACATTCGGAACTATCTGCTGCTAGGGAATCTCTGGTGGAGAAGATGAACATGTCTCTTGAAAGGGTTGCACTGTCCATAAGAGTATAATCTTCTAAAAACCTCCGAAACATTCGGAACTATCTGCTGCTAGGGAATCTCTGGTGGAGAAGATGAACATGTCTCTTGAAAGGGTTTCACGATGGGGCGACCTCAACCTCGTCAGTTTCAACATTTCAAAAACCCAATCATGTACTTTCTCCACCAAGAAGACTGCTATGGATCCTGTATCTTTCAACGGTTTTTCTCTTCCGAAAGCAAGCTCCATCAACATGCTTGGATTATCAATATCGAATAATGTCAAATATTACGAGTCAATTAAGTGTAAAGCCGGTCTCGCTTCCAAAAAACTAGATGTATTATATAGATCACGTCGGTATTTCAACGATAAACAACTTCTTCTTCTATATAAAGGACAAATCCGACCTATCCTTGAATACGGCAGTCACCTTTGGATTGGAGCCCCAAAATACCTTCTAAACTTAATTGACTCAGTTCAAAGAAGAGCAATTCGTTTGATAAACAATGACACCCTTACGTCTAATCTACAATCAATGGAACACAGATGTAAGGTTGGTTCTCTTAGTCTTTTCTACCGTTATTACCACGGTCGCTGCTCTTCGGAACTTAAAGAACTAATTCCTCCTGCACCCACCCACAGCCGACAAACTCGTCTTACACTTGCCGAACATCCATACACGGTTAATATATGTCGACCAAGAACTGGCAGCTTCTAAAGTTCTTTCCTTAATGCCACCGGAAAGCTATGGAATGCTCTTCCAGCGTCTGTGTTTCCTCCTTCCTACAATCTGGATCTCTTCAAGAAATAGATAAATATACTCTTGCAATCTCCCCAACCCACACACAAACACGAACACAACACACGTTTCCCACATGCAGCGTCCAGCCTCCCTGGCTGAGCGTCATAGAGTGCACTGGTCTTGACCGGTTGTGCTCTCCTGCATGCGTTTACATAAAAAAAAAAAAAAGGAATTTTTAGGAATTATTAAATTAAAGAAAAAATACAGGAAAGTACAAGACTATGATGATGCACTGGCAGGTGCCTAGTCCTTACAGAAATAAATATAGACGTACCTTGTTTTAATTTTCAGGATAAAAGCGTCGATAATATGCTTTTGAAGTTTTCGTAATCAATTGGTGTGCTTACCTGAAAGAGAAGAAAAAATAAATTAGTTAAACTGAAAACATGTATAATAATATATTTTAATAAAATGTTCAAATAATAATGTTTACATATCGTAAGTAATTAAGTCATATATTGGATAAATGTTTCCCGAGCCCAAAACCCGAGATCGAAATTAATTAATTAATTGTCCGAGAATATCTTGAATGAAGTACTCTCATTATGTGAAGATAGTACGAGTATAATATTGCATTCATAAGACTAATAATCACGTTTGCCATCAATTGAAAACAGACAGCTTTCTAAGAACTGAATGATAAACTGAACGGGCATTTAAAGTGACTTAATTTAAGAGAAATATAATTTAATTGAGTGCAATTTATCATTGAAACAGGGAATTGCACTGTTGCTAAATAAAATCAAAGTACACCCCCAAAACATTGTATATAATGCATATTTTCGGAATATTTTATAATAAATTTGGAAACATATTGTAATTTATCAAAGATTGTTTATCTTATCATCAAAAGTATTATCTGGAGAATTGTCAAGATGCCGTGAACCTTGAATGCAATACTAAGTAATATAAAGAAATAATTAGTTTATAATGATGTTTAATAATTTAAATATACTGATTTTGATAATACACACTAAATATATCGTATTTGCAGACAATGTATGAAAAAGTCTGCATGTTACATTATAATATTATGCAAAGCATAATAGTGATTTGTGCGGATGGAATCGAATTTGGCACTATTCCAAAAGCGAAGCTACAAAGTATAGTTACATCAGTTTGGAGATTATCAATGATAATAGCGACATCATGTGAACTACAATATATCCTTCTGAAGGTCTGTAATGAATGATGGATGGCATAAAATGTAGATATAAAACAACATAATAAATATCAGGTTTCAATACGTTCTAATTAAAAGAAACCATGTGTTCAGTATCAAAACAAGATTTTGTTTTAAAAAAATGACCAGTTTGGTAAAAATTTACATTGTTTATGATTTATAAGGATTTATACATAGATAAGGCTTGGTCTTTGCACCCTTTCTCTTACATATCAATTACACGCTTTCTATCGTACAACATGTTAAAGAAAATACTAATTGTGTATCAAGTTTCCAGACCAGAGAACTCATCTCAAAGTTTCCACTCCATCTCTCCCCCGTCATGCACCAGTCGAGATAACATCGATATCACGAGCTAGCGGTTATCACAAAGACAGCTCGTGGAAAAGCAGAAAACCACTATATAACAGCATCTAACAAATAGTACTTAATGAAACTGTATGAAAAATACAAAATTTCTTTTTATGGATTCTGCAACTTCAGTGGACTAAAGTAGTCCAAGTCTAAAGTAGATAAATAGCAATTCTCAACAATTAAAGCCTCTACACTGAAGTGTTACAAAAAATATATAACTAGATCATCTATATCTATCTCAAATGATCTGGCTAGTAATTAATAGGTGAATGAGACGTAACCAGAAAGAGAGCTAGCTAATAATCAAGTTTTTTTGGTAGAATTCCTCTTAACCGGCCCATACCATCGGTATCATGAGTAAGAAAGCACGAGGAAGTTCATAGAAGCGGGAGGCCCGTCTGCCATTAGAGCTAGACACAACGCATGCTCCGCCCTATAGTTTATTAATAAATTCGACAGATTCCGAAGCTTTGGCCTCTCAGAGTAGAACAGATGATACCGACCGAGAACTAATGAAATTAATCAAGTTTTTTACATGAACTGAATACCGTCTTGAGACTTTTTCTTGTACGTGAACCATAAATAAAAGATAAGCAAACCTAAGCCCTACGTAATTCGATAAGTGAAAAAGATTATCATAGTATTAACGATGGCGTATGTATAAGTTATCGCGACTTTTTTATTACTATACATCACAATATGGTTAGTAAAAAGAAACACTAGACAATAATACTGCTAACAATAGAGAATTGACCTAAAAACAGTTCTCATGGATGTGAATCGCAAACTTAAAAAATCATTTTACGTCAGATTTTTGATTATCGTGTGAAATAATATTAAAGGGAATGCGTCATATAATCATTAGTGTATTATCGTTGCTGAAATAAAGATAAATATTATAGAAAAAACTCATTAAGAAATGATTGTATAATCTTATCTGCAAAGCGAAGTAATCATCCGCAAACGCATTGTCAATTGAAAAGCAAATAAAGGAAGTATTTGCTCAATTTTATTATTCTATAGCTTCGATGATAATAAATGAATACGGTATAAGTAAACATCCATACGATAATAAATCAGTATTGAAGAAATGTGTAACTGAAAATGCAATGACTAAACAATGTTATTGAAAGTATGTACTGTCGGTCACTGGTCACATACTCGTATAAATAGGAGTATTATCAGCATCCAGAAACTCCAGTAAATACACGGTAGATGGAGCCATTAGAGCTGTCACATACAGTCGCATGGTAATGCATGTTTATTATTATGACTGCATCCAGTCATGACATAATGTGGACTTTTATTAAGGCAAAGAGTGATGTCACACAATTAGGACGCGAACGACTGGCCACCAGCGAATAAAAAACGAATCAAACACTTATAAAACAGGCATACTTGTGTCTTAGCTAATTACGAAATGTAGGACAAGTGCTCAGAGACTCTAAGAATGTTAAGATTCGCTGATCTAGATTTTAGATTCTAGGGCCAATGTTAAGTTACCTCACTGTGTTTGTATTTGTAGATGTACGCGTTTATATATGCTTGGATTGGCTTTTATAGAGGTGGATCGAAAGGTGACGAGGCGTACGAAGAAAACAAATACCCTAGCTTTGTTACGAAGGATATATGACTGGAGTTCGTGGCGACAATGAAAATGTCGTTTGCTTAGGATCAAAATAGAAAAAGTTCATTCAAAGAATTGCTACTACCAGAGATACCAAAAATCAGAACAATAAAAAAGACTGCGAAAAAACATTTTTGTTCCTTCTACAAATAATATATACATGAAGTGTTACATCTTAAATTCAAAACTGTTTTTTATTACAATGTTATTGCTGATAGTGCTGTAGACAAAAATCATGTTAACCTTTTAAGATTGTAGTCGATTGTCATAATACGTGGAATATTCACGTAACGTGTTAACGTACACTCCTCACGCATTTGATTAGCATAGGATGTTGAAAGGATTTCAATATAACCGATTGATGTTGTAAACAATATACAATAAAACAAAAATACGTCTGACATTGTGTCACAAGATGTATATTTTACATAGAACTTGTAGAGGTATGGAAATACAAGTATGCAAAAATGTTATTTAGCAGTGTAGGCTATACACAGGTTATGTATTATAAATTTATATCTATTACGATTAAACTGAGTAAAAAAAGGTTGTTACGTTACTAAATGTTTCAATGATGAAGTTACTTATAAATATCAAATTGAAGATTGTTCTGATGTAACATACTTGGGTGTCTGTGCATTATATCTTAAGATTATTCATTATGTAGGTACTAATAATGGAAGGAAAGGCTAAAAAGAGGGGGGGGAACAGGAGACCAAATCATAGGGGCATCAATCAATATAATTTTACCCGAAAAGCTTAGCCAACCGGATGACGAGCAATCAGTCAAAGACGTTAAATCACTCAACACCATGCTGATAGAAATAATACTCGTAGTATGTCGTCTTGGACGCTTCGTTAATGAAGAAAGAAAATTTAAATAGTCATTTATTTACTGACAAATGTATTTTTAGATAAGTTTGGATATGTAAAGCGTCAGTTTAATCATTTGATTTCCCTAAAAACTTAGTTTATTACAAAATCTGAACTGCTGTGGCTCCCCGATAAAGTAATATGATTGTAATTAAATAAATTAAATTAACATTATATCAGCTAATATTTCCCATTTATTAAAAATATTGAAAGCGTTTCGTGTATTTGACAAGAACTACTATTAACATACTGACAGGACTTTTGTCAATGTCTTCCTTAAAACTACGAAAGTTTTTTTTTCAAGATTCTTATCAATAAAACAAGATGTTTTAATTTTATTCAAAGTTAAATGATAATTATAACTGAAAAGTTTGATCACAAATAGGCAGTTAATAAATAACCTTCTTCTTCCAATATTCGCTCCATGCCTGGAACATATGATCACTACAAATTGCCGCCACTTAGTTCTGACAGTTGTCACCGTTGATTCCTCGTTCAAAGACATATCTGCACCAGAAGGTACACTTGGAAACATATATTATTCCCGACAACCTTAACTTAATGAATTTATTTTAGTATATTTATAATCATTATTACGTCATACTTGAAATGGGATATGGAAACATAGCCTCTGATAAGATAATATGCAAACTAATGTCCCGGATTAAGACTCCACTTCTGGGACTGCGTCTTCTCGGGCAAGATGAGCAGCATCATTATCGTCCTATGGTGAATGACATCACGGGCGAGTTTATACGGTCAGCAATAATAATAATTCTCGCCTGCCCACGCCCTATTAGCACAGCTGGACAAAATTGGACGCTTCAGAAGCATACACATCCACATGGATCACGTCAAAGCATATAGTAATAATGACACTAATAACTACTTACTACTGAATGGTATGCCGATACAGTCGAAATAATGTTAGTACACAAACGAAATAACCTTAATCTAGAACACGACTAATCAAATATGCCAATATTAAAATTGATATGAAAAACTGTTACAACACATTTTATGTGTACAGTATACAGTATGTAAAAAACGGTTATTTATTTAGAATCATACAATGAAATGAATACTCGTACTAATAATTTTATAATCCAACAACGAGAGCCTAAGAATTGCTGAAAAATCAAAATTGAACGATTTTCTTCTGTAAGCGCCATTTGGTGGATACAGAAAGGGTTCTTTGGATATTTAACAATAAGAAAGTCTTATCAGGTGCATATATTATATAATTAAGTGCAGTTTCAAGCATTATTTATCTTTCACTTGAGTTAAATATTTAAATAATCGCAGCTGTTGTGAACGTTCCCTTCATACTAAAAGCGTTGCTCAAGTTAATCTCGTGACACGAAGGATGAAGAAAGCAATTCAAAAGTCCTCCGAAACACGCGAATAATACGAAGAAAATGCTAGAAAAATATTGGAATGATAAACTCCGCAACAAAAGTGAAGGTCTCTAATTGAAAATGTGCGCAAATATACTTATAACATGAATACGAAAAAAAAAACGTTGCATGAAATTACGAGAGATAAATACTTATTCTTATTCTGTTCTTGCATATATTATTTTTATGTCGGTACATTATCAATCATTATGGCAGATATTTAGGATGTTTATTCATATATCTCATATGAAATTAGTAATTAATATTTTTGATAAAAAAACTAGTTTAATTGTTTTTGTAAAGCATTGAAAAAACTTTTATTCTGCAGAGACAAATACTGAACAACTTTTTGTAACAAAACTCTAAATATATATAGTAGCGCATTGCGCAAGAAATGCAGTCGTCTTGACAATTATGACGACCAACATGTAGATCAATTGCGAATGTAATAACTGCGTGCTAATTTTGCACAATATATCATCATTGATTCGAGTTACTGCATAAGAGTGTAAATTATTTCACAAATATAGGGCATCACAATTCATCACATAACTTTATTAAGTTGATGCACATTTATTAAATGAAAAAAATTGAGGCTGAATTCCATAGGATACAGAAAAATATATTTAAATTTTTCCTGTAATATTGACTTTAATTTAAGCAATTTTATCTGTACAGTTCCAGTATTTAATACTGTCTTTAAACGTGTTGCATTTTGTAATTTATTAGGACAAAAATATTATAAATATAGTAGATTATAAATTATTATATAAACTAATGATTATAGTATATCACATAAGATCTTTATAAAAAATAATTGCAAATCGTATAAAAATATTGCTTACACGTTTACGACACACCGAACACCATAATAAAAAAATATTACACAACCATCCACAGTAAAAAAAAATGATTTGCATTTTTAGTGATAAAAAATTGCATATCATTTGGACTTCTAGTCTGTCAGTCGAACGTGATTCTGAACGTGATTCTAAACGCGATGATATCATCGCATCGTGTGCTGCGATCAAGAGGATCAATTCATCGCGCGATCACTTTCGATAGAGATTTATTTATGTTCAATCAGCTAGAAGTACACCATTGCGGGTACTGGGCGAAGATCGAAGAACCGGGCGTCTCCCATTCAGCTCTCTCGGCCACTTGACCCCGACTGTGACCCGCTGAATGGAGTCATTAGGACCGGCGACATTCCCTGGCCGGTAAGAGTAAAGACGAGTCGGTATGTGTCATCAGAATACACGGCATTTCATTATCAATTGACAGTTTTAGATCAACATTTAAATATATGCAATGTAAAATATTTGCGAAGGTTTTCACGGCTAAGTAATTCGCTTTGGATTGGGCCGTTTGTGGTAAATACGTTTTACAATATGTTAATATTCGCTACAGTCCTCACGTCTACCTGAATTAAAATTCAAAATAATGCCTACAGAAAAGATATATATATGTTGATTGACTTATTGTCCATAAAATGACGCTTGCCATCTAGTGGTAATCATTTTTCAAAATGTTATATACAGAATCAAAAACAACAATAGATACACCATAATACTGAAACTATTAAAAGTATATTTAAACAAATTAAACATTAAATTAAATTTTGATAAGTAATACAAAAGTTAAATTTTATCTATAAATTTATGATTATTCTAAAATAACCAGATGGAACCATCGAATCTTTAATGGTTTCGTAACAACGCTAGAAACTCTGAAACCATCATCATTGTTTAAAAATTAAAAATACGACTATGTATATCACGATTTTACCGGCACCGTTGGCTTCGACAACAATCGGTAAGTCTATTTGGATCAACCAGTTTTTTTGATGCCACTCGTGTGTCATCTGTAAGAGCCGCTGATTAATTTTCTGATTCAGATCTGGCGACGAAAAAGGCGTGGGATCGTTTATTGGTAGTAAATATTCTGTCACTTTTGAATACAGGCGAACCTCGACTTTCGCACACAATTGGTTCCTGAAAATGTGTGCGAAAGTTAAATGTTCGAAAGTAGAGGGAAGAAAAAAAAACACCAATGATTGTATGTACTTCAAAAATTTTATTTGTCAAAAATTACTCAGTACATATTAAATTGAAATTATATTTTTTTAACGAAATTGTCAAGAGTTTTTTGTATTTTTTTTTTTTCTTTTCTTCATAGAGAGTTCTGTAACACGCAGTGCTATTATGGATCTCCCTACGCACTTTAGATATGCGTTCTCCATTTGGGTCACATTCTTCTATAATATTTAAAAATTTCTCAATATGTGTTAAAGCTTCGTTCAAGTTTTTTAATGTTAAGGTATTAGGTATTTCTTCTGGTTCTTCTTCCTCACTTTCGTTTTGTACGTATGAACTAGAATTTTCATTCTCATGACGATCCATAAGAAATTCATTTGACAATGGTTCAGAATGTGATTCTATCAATTCATTGACATCTTCGCGTTTATGGCCAGGCGCAACTGATTCATCCTTTGATAAGAATGTACGATTAGGCATCTTCTTCCAAAATAAACCAATCTCATCTACATTGAATATTTGACTAGAGGTATATTCTCCATCTTCAATAGTTTTGGACAGTGACGGAATAAAGTCTTTTGCAGCATCTTTATCCGCATCGGCTGATTCTCCGGTGAATTTAATATTGCGTAAAGAATACCTTGTTTTAAAATTTGAAAACCAGCGGTTACTTGCATGAAACACCGTGTCAGAATCATATTTTGTCTAGCCTTCCAATCATTATGCAAGCTAATAGCCCTAGCTTGAATATCCGAAGTACTCAGAGGTACGTCTTTTTGATTTTGGTCACTAATCCAATACATCAAAGATTTCTCCATTTCATCCATTACTATGCCGTGCTTTTTGGAAACAATTTTTGATGATATATTTCCACATTTTTTTACATATTCCTTAATTTTATTTTTATTCTTTAATATCGAACATATCGTAGACCTGTTTATATCATACGATCGGCCAATTGAAGCAAACGACTCTCCATTTTCAGATCGTTTTATTATATCCATCTTCGTTTCGATTGTATGAAGTTTATGGGTTCTTGGTTTTTTTTAGCTATATTTACTTCACAGTTTTTTCGTTTCTCACTCATGTTAAAACTTTTTATTTTTTTATTTTTTTAACAAAATAATTTATTTAAAATTACTATGTACTGTACAACTTCTCCCAAAATAAATTATGTTAAAACGGGTACGTAATATTTGAAACAAAACTCGCAGAACAATTAATCTGTGCGTATGCTAACGCAAGACTGAACCTGTCGAGATCAGACATTTGAATTTATACAAATTAGTATGTAAATTCAAATGCATGCGTTTGATTCGCTCGCTCTCGTATGTTAATGCATATGTTAATGCATATGTGCGAACATATGTGCGAACAGGACATAACACTTTTCACAGTGCGGACTGGGCTCATAAGCGTTTCATGGTGCAACAGGGAAACAAAACATTTTTGCATTATTTCGGGAAAAAAATAATTAAAAAACTATTTTTCAAAAATGTGCGAAATAGCGAATTGTGCGAAAGTCGAATGTGCGAAAGTCAAGGTTCGCCTGTATAATGTTTGGACATTGAGCATATATTAGCGTTTATTTTTATATCATGATCTTGTGAGTATTTATAGAATTAGTCATCACCAGAGTATAATCAATAACAACATTGACTATTACTATACTAACTGCCTTGAGCAGCTATCTTAGAAATATCTCGTATTGTACTATGTACTATGATAGTACGCTACTGAAAAACGTGTTGACTATTCTGATATGTTATGGGTCCAAAAAAATACACTAAAAATTTCAGTTCGCATTTATAATCCGTACTTTTTTAGCAAGGGCCTATCCTAACCTAACGTACAGCCGTCTTAAATTAATCCTGTTCCGTACATTAATCAAATTGTAAGCCGCAAGACCCGGCTTTCAACTCAAAGGCGATCTCGGGGATGAGTTAGTAGCTGGAGTTAACCAGAATCACACAAAGCTACAGAAAAGTTGAGACAGTCGACTGCATTTCGAAAAGTTTAGGGTTCGAATCCTAACCAAGTTTAAAATATTTTTGCTACAAACTCAGCCACCAATATTTATAAATTAAGGCCTTGTTCGAGACATTTGTAGACGGAACTGTTGAACAGAGCGAATTTATCGGAAACATATTACTAACTGGGCTGTATGTCAAAAGTAATTGATTATTTTATTTTATTCTTTAGATTTAAAATATCAGTATGCATTGCTGTTAAGTTTAACATATAAAGAATGGCTAAATGCGGTTGGTTGACAACCCCGTGCCCTACATCGGCCGGTATATAAACGATTAACCTGCACTTTGTTTTGTCGAAATTTTCGACCGCACCTTAATTCCGCAGGGAATAAGGGTGGTTGACTTACTCGTAAATGTCACGAGCCATGAAAATGTAGGCGCGACATTGTTATGGGGGCTTGAAGGATAATAAAACCATTAATCCGCTTTTTGGATTGGTCACAAAAACACATGCAAAGTTAATAAACAGCAAACGGAAACGTTTGAAACCTGTTATTAAATCACACATAGGATACATCATTAAGAGAGGAAGTGAAAGTGCTTTGGATATATCAATAAGTCAAGATTATAAGCTTGGTTAGCGGATGAAACATATAGAACAGATTGAATGTACAAATGCATTTATCGCGCGATTATTTTTTTATTATTCCAATAGAGTATACATGTCACAGTAACACTTTATATGAAATATGTGTCCGTGTGTAAAGTGAATGCATAAGAAATTTGAAGATACTTCCTTTCGCTTAGTAAACGTCTTATGAATGGAAAATATGTGATGTGAAAATATGTGCATTGAATATAAGCGTTTTTTGTAAATATCAACAGTTTATTTTGAGTAGACTATCAGACTCAGATCATTTAAAATACTGTCCATCAGCAGCTACGACCTTCACCCATCTTTCAGGTAGCATGCGGATTCCACGCTGGAAAAGTCTTGGTCTTTTGAGGCAATCCAGTCATCGACCCATTTTTTTGTATCGTCATAAGAAGAAAATCATCATAAGAAGTAATGTAAAAGAGTTTCCCGCAAAAACGATTTTGTCGGCACGAACTCAGACATGTTTAAAATTTCGGATAAAAACGTCTTTACACTCCGGCAGTTGAAATTGGACTGATGTTTGCAGTCTAGGGTTTTAGCTTTCAGGTAAAATTTATTTCAGTCCGATTGGATATAAACCTTCCGAGTCTCAATACAAAACGCTCATTATCAATGCATAATTTAATAATTTACATGTATACTATATCATATCGTAACTTTTGTTTTTTTTTCATAAACCAGACACGTAATTTTTTTTTAATTTTTAACATCCAATTCCATCATATTTCGAGTAACACATTATAAATACAGGAAATACAATATTAATTAGTCTCATTTGAACTGATAAATAAAAGTGCTGTTTAATCAGTAACAGTCTGATAACCCGAAGGGGAAATTTTATCTGGGATTTTAAAATGTACACTTACTTTTTGAACTTAAGAAAATAAATAAACCGTAAAGCTTTATCAAATAAATTAAGATAACTAGTGAAGTCGCACGTCAAAATGTAATTATTAAATTGTAAGGACGAACAGCTATAGGAAGAAGAAAAAACAAATCGAAAAGAAAAAGGCAATATATTAATATAAATATCTTGAAATAATAATAATAAAATTACACATTTCGAGTTTATGGGGTGGAGTACAGAATTGATGTTTTATTATTTAACATTTATTTATTTATATCGTGGATTCTAGAAGTTGAAGCCTTCCTTCTATCTATCATACATACCTACATCCAATCTGAACCATATGATCGCCACAAATTGCCCACATGAAGTTATGTCAACAGCCATGGTTTTCCATAATTCTAAGCCGTATAAGAGGTAATATTAGGCTGATTAATATGAGTTAATTAAATAACTTACAGCATTGTCAATGTGTGCTGAACATATATTTAATTTATAAAATAATAAATCATACCATTAAGGATCTAAGAATTTAATATTTTTTATTCTAAATGATTATATATTACAATTTTTATTTCAGCTGCAATATTACAAAGCCGTTCAAAATTGAATGACTTTGTAATGAAGAGGTTTCTACTTCAACCATTAAACTTTATTAGATAATATTTTATCCAAGAAAGACGAACTGAAAAGAATGAAAATAAATTTACATAGCAAAATTACGACGCCATTTGAAAGTGAAAAAATGTGAAAAATTCATGAAGGTTTTCATCCAACTTTGTTTGATTAACAATTGAAATTGTCGCATATTTTTTACGAAAAAGTGAACACTGGAAGAATATTATACTCTCTGGAAAATATTTATAGAGTCCTTATGATGTTTTTAAGAACCATAATGTCTTGTTTTACGGAAAGTTTCAAGAGTTTGTTACTTACGTGACTGAATGCCTGAAAAGTTGCAAGGCCATTTTATAACACTTTTTCGCAATACTGAAGACTTTTCGGATCAATGTTGCGCTATAATTACTTGTGTATGCAAACCCAAAATACTTAACTAATTCAATGAGTATCATAAAAAACCATAACTTAATTTAATTATTATTACATAATTAATTACCTTAACATTACGATATTGGAATTCAATATGTAAAAGCTATATTTCAGCTGAAGTTTAAGTGAAACAATTCAACCGCTAGGCAACATCAAACCCAGTATTTAATTTCTCTAACAGCTGATTTATACAGCTTCTATGTACAATGGACCCTAATCAAATGGTATCGCCCACCTCGAAACCTCAAACGGGAAAATTTTCAGTTACATTTTCCTCGCCCACATACTCAATTGTGATTGAAAGAGTAATATATACTGAAAGTAACACAAAACGTAAACAAGTAAATTGATGTATAGTAGACGAAAAAATTATTCGCATACTACGAGTATATAAAATAGAGATATCTATTTTTAAGCATTCCATACAAAAAACGTAATAAATTGTTACACTCGGATACTATAAAATCGAAAAGCTAAAACGATTCGTTGATTTTTTACGAATATAAAGCAATATAGGAGAACTCTTATTGATGAAATGGAATTTCGTTATATTTTACAAGGTTACAAAATTTTAAACGTTTTCATATAGCAGTGCTACAACAATAATCGTCGGAGATAAACAAAATAAAACATACTCGTAAAATTTCACTTTATTGTGTGAGCAATGTTAACAGTTTAATTCAATCTGAATAACAGTTTAGAAACAAAGGACTAACGAAGCCAACAGCAAGTGAAAAACAAAAAAAAGTGTTCAATTATGTGATTAAAAGCTGTCCAGCGTGATCCGTCTTAAAACAAGGCAAAAATCTATTCAATAAATAAGTGAACATTACTATATTTTGAAATAAAACATTTTGGAAAGCACAGTAAGAACATCGAAAGTTGTTGCCCGTTTGCAGACTTGTTTGACGGATTCTCGCAATAGCATCAAATCAAAAGGGGCCAACAAACCAACATGTATTGAAAGTATGTAAGCATTGGCATGAAAGAAAGTGATGTTTTCATACGAAAGAGGAAAAAGACTACAGAAAGGCTGTTCTGGAAGAGTGGATTTGGAGTGTGGTGTGGTGAAGATTTGCCCGGACTCTTCCATCGCAGGTTCGCATCGTCCCTCCCCGCACTTTATCGATCGTCCGAGCAGCGCCCCGGCGGCGCCTGCCTGCACGCGCCGCCCGCCGCGCCCCGCCCGCCCTGGGCCACACAATAACCGACTCGCGCTTGTGCCGGGTCTGCTCGTGAAGGGGTGCACCTGTAGGCTTGAGAGCCTTCCCGCCTTCAGGTTAAGGTCTTAAGGAAAGACAATAAACAATAGAAGAAGATAACTTCTTAGGTTTTCACGGGCAGATTTAATATTGTGGCTTCATCATCATCATCATCATCAGCCTGTGTCCGTCCACTGTTGAACGTAGGCCTCCCGCATGAGTCTCCATCCTCTTCGATCCTCCGCCTTCCGCATCCAGGTCACTCCCGCTATTCTTCTTATATCGTCAGTCCATCTTGTAGGGGGTCGGCCAATGCTTCGTTTGCCAGTTCTTGGGCGCCATTCCAATACTTTTCTTCCCCATCGACCGTCGTCTCTTCGACAGATATGACCTGCCCATTGCCACTTGAGGTCTATTATTGTGGCTTATGGTCGAAATATTGGTTGAAGGAAGTTCACCACAACACGGCTCAACCCAAAAGCCACAATAATAGAAGAAGATATTTCTTAATCGGCTGCACAGTCAAAAAGACTGCTTTCCGATACCGGAAACATAATTGAATAATGTCTAATATATGAGTATCTATCGATGATAACACCATACGTGATAACCTAATATAGTGAAAGAACGTCGTAAATTTTAAATATGTTTTATTGCAGCACTTCTTCTCTCTTCGTCATATTTAAAGTGAATAAAAGAGAGACATGCAGCTGAATTCCTACTAAAATATATGTGTAGGCAGCATCAATCATTCACAGAGTTAATTAAAAAAAATGTTATTCTACCAAATATCTTTGCAGTAACTGTACAACTTTACTGTACACTTTAACTTACCATTAAATAAAAAATATAATAAAAAATAAAAACAAGGAAAAGGATTTCGTATATTTTTCATGTGTCCTATTTTATATCTAAGAACAACATTTCCATGTGATATTTATTACAGACCTCGGTTGTCCGGTAAAGCACGTGACTTGGAAAGATTCCGTCATCGAATTGTAATGCAGTGACTGGGAACGGAATATGAGGAAACTATGAAAATTTTAATAAAAACGCATCCCGGAAATTACGAGGTTGTTCCTGTTGGAAAAGTCAACGTTCGATTTTTCCGGTGTTCAGCGCTCCATACGACCGGATTTCCAGGAACATGAATCGATCGCTGTACACAATTTAACACAATAAATGCAACAATTATTATAGTTCATGATAATTGTAAATATACCAAACCATTAGTAAATACAGCAAAAGCGCTATTCTTTTAACACTGAATTTCTAATTGAAAAGGCATTAAAACTACTCCGCTAACTTTAGTTCATCATTTTAATAAATTATTTTTTTCAGAAATAAGAATGCATGATTTTGTGTGATTTAGTGGTTCTGTGTACAATGAAACGGAGTCAGAAAAAAAAGCTACTGCGATGTCGGCACAGCTTAGAAATACCGTATAGAGAAATGAACACGTGAGAGTTTAAACTAAATTCAGTATCTAAAAACCAGTGTGAAAACAATTAACACATTTAAACCTAGTGCAGATACCTACATAACAAAGTATCTGGTAAGAATTTCCGAAATGCAACCTCTTCAAAGCATAACCGTAAACAACCTAGTCTTTGTCACATGTTAATTAACCAAAAAATAATCATATAAGTAATGATGTACAAATAAATATCGAAGTAATAAAAATTCAAGGTAGGTCATACTTCATGAGGATATTGGTTTGACATATTAACACCATCATCCTGTAATGCTATCCCCCTTACGCAATGACATAATTCATAAAACAAAGCCAACTTTTTTCAATCCAGACAGTCTGTCTCTTTTGTACGCAAGGCACGATTCGCAACATTAGCATTTTATACCTCCTGACCCGCTCCCTCTTTAACACCACTCGATAACTCTATCTCTCTCGCACTGACGTGTAAATGCGTAAATTTGGTAAGTCAAAATATTGTGTTTACTTTCTCGCTCGCACTTTGAGCACTTTGATATGGCTTTGTTCTGCTCTTTCGGACGTCCGTCTGAGCGTTTGCTCAACAAGTCATCCTTATGCCGAAAAGTATGACTCAGTGGTTAAGCACCTAACTGACTTACAATTAATCCCGGGTTCGGGTCCTGGTAAAACAGAGACAAAAATAGAATATACTAAAAAGTCTACTCCCAGTTAGTCCATTCGGTATTTCTCTAAGAACAATTGTCGCCGCCGTGTATCGTGGATGACACGAGAATATCGTACCGTATTGGTATGGTTGACGTGCATTGCTTTGCCATCTTAACAAATAAAATAAATAATCATCAATGGTGCCATTCTTCCGATTGTGATTTCATAATAAAAATATTTTATTTGACGGGAGCCACTAGTTCGTACCTGGGCGCCTAGCTTCCGGCCTAGTAAAGTTCATTTCCACCTCGATTGGACGAAAAATGATACCCCTAGAGAAAGCGGCGTAATATCAACTAGGTTAATGAATAGTTTAGTAGTTTGCTAGCGAAATTTAATAAACGAGAATAATTAAGTTGATGTGATGAACAATTTTCAAAAATCACTTCGAAGTAGGCGGAGTTCACTGACTATAAATTACTCACTTACTAAAGGTTAGCTAAAGGTAAATATATAAAAAAAAAACTAAAAGTTTTTATTTTATTTTATTTATAGGAGATGGTAGACAATTTCAAGTATGATGCCGCCAAACTCAAGTTTGTATCCATTGGGAGTCTGCAGTTCATAAGGGACAATTAGACAGATCTTGAGACCTTAATCGTTTATGCAGTGGTTATCAAACGATGCACTGCGGATCACTGGTGCCCCGCAAAATTGCTCCAAAATGTTTTTACGTCAACGTCGTACTATTTGCCTTTTCCCATTGCTAAATTTACGCCATATTTAGGTGTTCGGCAATGCAAGGAGATGCTGCAAACTGACCTATTAAATTAAGTACTCAGTTGCTCCAAAAATGTTAAATATCATACCATAAAGATTTGCCTCCGAAATAAGTACATATTCTTGTGTACACTCAAAATCAATGTGCGAGGCAAAGACAATTTTTAAAACCAGCATGGTCATAACAATACAAAAGTGAATTACACTTAACGTCCCCATATAATTTAAACCGCATTATAAAATAAAAATGATTGTTATTTCTGTCATCGTCACGAATTAAAAAAAAAACCTGTCGCAGCTAGGTGTACCTACATAAACTATACAGGATGTCAAAAAATAATAGCGCCGATTATTTCGTACGATTGCGGCGATTGTACGTCGGATCGGAGGACTGCTCTGCGCGGTGAATACCTCAACACAAAGCAGGTAATCTGAATTGAATGAGCATGCGTGGTGCAATCGGAAGTACAGCGGTGATGCGGAGGTCATGGCCCTGTGGGCAACACTGGCGCTTTGTCGCTAAAATGTATACAATGCTAACAAAACATAATATATATTTTTAATACTGAACTGATTGAGAGTTGAGGATATCAGCAGCTGTACGGAGAGGCTCCAAAGATGACATTATAAGGGTGCTTAATATGTACACATATGTATGATCAGTGGAACATGTATAATTCAAAGTACGCATTGTAAATCAGTTACATACATACTTAACTAATCTTACTTTCGGACCCAATAATTAGGTGAAACAGTATCGTGTTTAAATATGGAAGTAAGATAAATTTTTGTTAAGCCATTAATTATGTTTATAATTTTAAATTAATTTTAATTAAAAAAATAACAAATTAAAAATATTTATTTTAACCGATTACATGTTTCGGCCTCCCGAAGATGGTCTCCAGGGAGGCCGAAACATGTAATCGTTTAAAATAAATGTGAATCAAAACTAAATGTTTTTAATTTGTTATTTTTTAATTAAAATTAATTTAAAATTATAATTATGCAGTTTCACGATTTATTGTCAGCTGATAACGTTAATGTCATTAATTATATTACATGTTTGTAAGTATTGAATATAATTGAGTACTTGAAGGGCTTTGAATAATTACGTAATCGTTCTGAAACTTAAAAAGACTATAAAAATGTTAAAATACATGTAAACGTGTCGCAGTCAACACGGAAACATGGAATATTTTAATACTGTGTGATATTTCGCCGCATAAAAATCCTGTCAAGGGAGCAATGGATAAAGTATATTAAATTGAAATACATTGCCATGTTCCACCATTAACCTCTCCTCCCCGGTGATGGCTATCGACTACACATTGCTTGTAATAACTTAAATATCTCTGTAAATATAATACACACAGGGTTCAGATTTTAGGTATTCCTCCTTAATACATTTACGTATTGAAAAAAAATATATATTTATAATAATAGGCACTCATCGGGAGCAGGAAATATTTTTCTAAAATGCGGAATAAATTCACCACTACAATCAAGACGCTTCAACTGTCATGAATCATTCGACCTGCCGGAAGCGTGTGCGAAAATAAAATTAAAAAATACCCAGATGAGGCAGCATCTATACTCCTCACTCTCGCTGACGTACTAATATGAGTGAGCGAGACGGGAAACCTCAGTTGGTCGGCTCGTTCGAAATGATATCTACGCGCGTAGGCACATCGATATATCGACAGGCTAAGTAAGTTAGTATCTCTCGGAAGTTCACGCGAGAAGGTGCGTCTGGCCGTTTGAGGTCTTCGTCTGATGTTTTTCATGTTTTTAGCTATTAAATGTCAATTATTACTGCTTATTGACATCAACTATTGTAAAATTAAGCGATATCTTTGAATATTTTCATTTTTTCGAATTTCTACTCATTTTATTCACTTTAAATGAGAATGTGTAACGAGTTGACACCATCGGAACGCGCGGAAGTTTTTAGCATAGTAAAGCGAGGGTTAAACTGGCTAAAAGCTACATAAAACACTACATAGTATAAACTGAATAAAAAATATTAAAATGAAGGAGTAAAGTATGTGAATTTAACTTAGATACGTGGTGTGCAAGGTGGCGAAATGAATCATTAACGAGTGGAATCCTTGACGTATAACTTCAGGAAGTGATTTGTATGCAGCGCAAAATGTCATTCTTGACAAAACGCATCCGAAAAAATGTATTCCTTACATTGTATCACGTGAATATCATTACAATGATGGGGTGTGAATAATAAGTGACACCATACAAGTTATAAAATAAATTATAAAAGAAGCCTTCATCCGGCACTTTCTTCCAGTGAACAATCGTCACTATATACGAGTATATATAGCTTATATTTAATACACGGTTCATACATGATAATAAATTGTTGTTTAATTGAATTAACTAAACGGCAAATCCTCAATCCTTGCTCTTCGTCATATACTTATTTCAATAACATCAGGTACACGTAATTCACAATAATTCGGTAAAAACGAGTCACTTACACTCGCTGAGCGTACATAACGTAGTAATGGGTAGTTTATCAACGGTGAAATATATTTTAATTCGGTACGATAATAAAAAAGTAAAGTTCTGTATTATTATTTGTGGAGCCGGTGTGGCGTGAGAGTTCCGCCACTTGCGTGTGGAATGGTCCCTTTGTTTATGAAGCACAGTTCCGGAAAATGGTCGGCGAACGCGTTCACACTCCAACAAAAATGGAATAGCATTACTGGATTGTTTTATAGCGGAGCTGATCATATTCATCAACTTATCCGGTCGACGTATTAACATATTATTACATGTTTTTATCGCACCGATTCGTCACAATCAACCATTGTTTATCCACACTACTGGGTGAAGCCCTTACGATACATTTGACCCTAATTATTTTCGCTACAATCAAGCTTTATCGTTATAATATTGTTAAATAAATCATATAAATTTAAAGAAATGGGACTATGGTTTCGTACATTCTGCGCACTTCCTTAGTCATTCACTAGAAAAAACATTTGAGATTATATAATAACCCTGTATAATCACTATGAATAAGTTTTCTTCACGACGTATATTATTTAATTTTTAATATGACAAACCAAAACGCAAAAACAATCGTAAAGCTACTTTAACCTAACAAAAATCACTCAAAAAGGTATGTATAATTTATACCGTATTATACATTGTATTATACAAACAAATGTTCATATTTTTAGAAAAACACTATCCTTACTTAGGTTTCGACATTATTTTTACTTAACACATTCATAAGTTTCAAAAACTTTCGACTGAAATATAGGAGTATTAATATTTATTGTTTCCCTTCGCCAGTTAAGCGTATGTAAGAAACAAGCCTCGCGTAATAAATAAAAAAAGCTAGACCTTTCGTAAACTTTCCTCCTCAGAATATTCAGGCTGGAAAAATAAAAACATTACTTTTCATTGTATTGTATTCGAGAGTCGAGACGCTCAGGAAGGGGCCTAAATATATAGAGCTTGACCTTTGGGTTGTAAAGGTCGAAAGGTCAATAACATGGGCAGCAATAAAGATGGACAGATGATCAATAAGTCTTTCATGCTTAAAGTACAACGTTGATTGAAGTATGTAATTAATTACTATCCATCCAGCTCGTCTTAAAATTAATGTGAAGCATTAATAACGGTAAAGGAATGAGACTTTAAATTTTTCATTGCTTTTAACTACTTAATTATGAAAAAGGCTAGAAAGGTTTAATTACAGGATATTTATTTTGTAACTAAGCAAAGGGCCTTTTTTTAATTTAATACATCTTAGTTATTGTTACTGGACACTGAGTTAGATCAATGTACATTTTCAAAAAAATTATCAGTGTATATTCCTAAACAAATATATACAATAATACGCTAAATCACGACCGCTTTGCTAAAAGTAAAATTTATATAAAAAAAATACCATAGGTACGAGTGTTTGTAAATTTAATATTAATATTTATAAATTACAACAACTGGTAATTTTGGTAAATGGTAAATGTATCAGATTCAAGGTATCTAATGAAAATTCATCATTCTATTGTATTTGTCACGGAGGAGCTCGGTAACAGTAGGTTTATTTAAATACCGATTTAAACGATATTTAAATCAATATGTTTTATAAATGTTTTATATAACTTAATATCGAACAAAAAAAACATTAAAACAAATCAGTATTATCACCATAAGTGCACAAGGAGAGCCGACCCAGATGATGGGAAATGGCGAGGCTAAAGAGAGAGTATTATCACCATAAACTAAGCTAAATAATGTGTATAATTATAGATAAAAAAAAATTAAAAATCTATAAAACATAAAAAAATATAAATAATTTATAATTTCATTGCTATTATTGCAGTAACGTTGTAAGAAAATGCAGTTACTCTACGTGCAAAATTCGTCGGTCGCATAATAATTATTTTCGATTTTAATTTTCGTTTCATTGAGCACGTCTAATCGGACGGCGGTGCCTTGTAATCGGCCTGGTAGTTTAAAAATCCCCGTAGAGACCGTGAAAAAACACTGCAATGAGCTTTCAGAAGCGTGACGACGGATGCTGTCAAGAGCCAGTGTCAAGATCGCTGGTGCAGCAGCTAGTAGGAAGTCCGCTCACAGAGTTCTATGCAGCAATAATGTGGGAGTAACCGAGAGTGCCTTCATTAGTCTTTACAATATCGATGTGGTGATAGCGCGCCCACGTCGTGTCACTATTGCGGGTAAACAACATACTATATAATATCATGAGAAATTAGTAAATTTTCAAAAGAAGAACATAATGAAGACACTATAAAAAATTGAGGTATAAAATTATGTAAGATGGCAAAAAGTTGAACGTATTAACTGACGCACTCGTGGTGAAATTTCGATCTTGAATAGATAGAATGTATTCCACTAAAGCAAAACAAAAATGTATCTTTCTCTTCTCTATTCATAAAACGTTGTTTGAATTTCTGATCTCAATGTTAGCGACCATTAATCAAGAAGTGAAACGAAATGTACTCTAAAAATTCGCTCGTGTTATCGGTACATTATTCACATAAAAATAATTAATATTTTTGGCAATATACGCATCCGGACTGTTTTGACGTTAGACTGGAAGGCGATTTCACCAAAATAAAAACTCAAACTGTTTTCGGCTGAAAGTTGGTCGATCCAATAAACGGGCCCAATGCCAAGTAGCGAATGTATAAAAAACCGCCGCATCCGCTCCAGGTGCCAGAAAACTTTATAAATCGATCGCGGATTGCAAGTGGTGTTCAAAAGACGTTTGTTGACTTTTTAAAAGACTTGTACGTTTTATTTATTTTTCTGTCTGAATCTTCATCCAATTATTGCAGGTATCAAGATACTCAACGAATGCATTTCAATAAGATAAAACTGCGCAGTTTTCAGTTGGTTTTTGTCACTATTAAAAATGTATTCATATTTGTTATGCGAGAGAAAGACAAACTGAGACAAGAAATAGAAACTAAACAAAAAAACAAGGCTTTTAACATATTTCTTAAAAGGATATTTATTTGATATACAAGAAATGCGTTAATACTACTAATATATTGAGACAATAAATAGAGATTACTGGAATAAAAGGTTTTTTTTTTATGTAAACACATACAGGAGAATACCGACAGATGGTGATAGTTATTTTTTGAAGTCTCATCTGTGGAATTCTATGACGCTTACCATGGTGTATATGGCTAAACGCTGCATGTGGAAGTGTTGATCCGCCAACGTCATAGACTACAGCCCGAGATTCACGCATCATCCTTTTTATAATTACAGGAATATACTATGAATGGGTGGTCTTCACGGGACGACTTTCGTCTACCACCAATTTTAATTGATAGGCTATGACTGACATTTTACGGGTGATGGATCAAATTCACACCAACCGGGGTATTTTAGAGCTCAGAAAACGATTGAAAATCCATTTTTTGAAATGTGTGTTAAAAAGAATTATATGGCATTTTTTGTTAGCAAATTAAATAATATTAATTATGAAAAGAATCAACATGTGATGCTCTTATCAAATAATGAGAGACAAATAGCTGACCAAATCTATCACAACAGTGAATCAAAATCAGCTAAGAAACAAAATGCCGTACATCTAACATTTCGTATGTTGATAAGAATAAGGAAAATCCACGTCAAATCTACACGTTTAGATCATGTTAATTCAAAAGCATGTAATAATATGGTATTTAAATTGCAAATTCACTATTTATTCTGTCAAAAGATGCGACAATACAAATTGATATTGCTCAATCGGGGTTCCGTTTCGCTTCAACACCGTTCATCATCATCACGAGCAGAGCTGGTGTTCATCCACCGTTCAACTCTGGCCGGCATTGCTTTGTCTGTGACAACTCGGGCGAAACCGCACGGTCCGCAGGCAGAATAGACCCAAAACTAAATCCCAAAGCAATATATTTGAGTTATCAATGTCCCAAGATACTTAGAGATAGCATATCTGATAACCAATGCAGTGAAAGGGCTGATTTATTGGAAAGTTTCGTTGATTAGTAAAGAGCATCATTTATGTTTACTTCAACGCCAGAATGTAACAATATATGCATGAAGTGGGGAAGTGGAGTCCCACGGCTAGACCATATTGGCTAAATTGGACTGTCTGAATCACAAATATTTTTAAAAATTACTCTCTTCTTCCTTAAATGGCGGACTTTTTGTAAGCAACACGACAGTAGGTTCGAAAATAGTAAGTACAAAAAAATATTTCATCAATGAAACCAATAAAACGATGATAATAAAGCCTTTTTGATGATGCATTTTAGATAAATAAATCAAAATTTAAAATTGCATGATTAAATATGACAATAATGGTCAAATAAAATTGATTTTCAAGTAATGAATATGTAAATTAAATGCGTATGTAAATATTTCGTTTATAAAGCTGCATAAAATTTCTTGATTATTTTTATATGATGCACTAAAATAGTCGGTATTATGACCGATTTCGTGTTATCTTTTTTTTCGCTATCCAATACAAACACTCGATAAAAATATCGTTTCTGTATTCATGCGGTTCTCTCAAACATACAAAGCTCAAGGTGTATTGTAAACGCAAATGAGATAAGCTCAGGTGGGAATCAATGCAAAACGCCGAGGTACCAGATAGGATTTTATGTATTTGTGTAGGTATCTCAAAAAGCAAATATCAATTTACTGATAAGGTTATCTTTTGTGGTGATTTTTTGAACAGACAGTAAAATGCGTCCTAGTGATACCATGAAAAATGATTTTTTTTTAGTATAAGATAAAAAAAAAAATATTTTCAATAGCACCACTTTGTTATAACACTTATTTATTTAGATTGCTTTTGTGAACGAAAAGAATTCCCAAACAAGATTCTAATAACAACTCGCTTTCTTATATACAATAACTTAAGAAAACGATTCCCCAGAATATAATAACCACCAGCATATTTTAATCGAAATGAAACTCTCTCGAATTGTCTAGAAATAACTAAACTACCTGCATCTTAAACGTTGTCATACATAACTTGCACTATGAAGGATTCTTCTTTCTAATTCAAATCATTGTGCGATAGTAAGTGATAATCACCATTTCATTCTGTCCACTGCGCCTATCCATCTATATTATCTAAGCAGTGTTCTCATAAATATTCACAATTTAAAAACATAAAAACAACAATTATATAAGCTATTAAGCATTGTGATGCAATGGAATCCTATAAATAACCTTTATTGCAAAGAACGACTCCACAGGTCAGCAAAACACACATACGTAACACTCGCTATATGTAACCGCCTAGTTAAAATTCATCAAGCGATTGATTTAAAATCTGGTTATTTTATGCATTCAAAAATATCAGTTTCGGCATAAAAGCGAAATAAAGGTTAATTGCCTTCGTTCGACTCGACTGAATGACATTTCAAAGCGTTCGACTTAGCATAAATGCCGTTGGTATTTTGACTTCGCAGTTGTATCGAGTACCTTTTAGGGGTGAAGCAAAAAGCGAAACGGGTTATAAGACTAGGGATTGGAATATCGGTAATACCGAAACCGTGATGCCGGTATTTAATCCATTTCTATAATCTTTAAAAATATGATATATCGAAAAAATATATATTAATTATTTCTTCTGCGATTTGTTTTTATTTATTACCTTTACTGTATGTAATATTTTTATCTTTTGAATCTGTCATGAATCAATTATTGTTAAGTTGTATATAATTTAGATTATCTTAAATGAAAATGAAATCTATCACAAATCTACCATTATGACCTGCCTTGGTATAATTTATATTTTAATTGCATTAGTTAATGATTATTTTTTTTCACAGAACCGAAGTTCCGATGTACTAATAATAAGAAACATAGAGTATATATATATAATTTATTTTATAAATATCATATAAAACGTGAGCGGTATTATTTTTAGTGCCACTGTATTTGAAATTTGCAGTACCGGTATTTCACATTGAATATCGGTATTGATTAACTTGTATTGCCAACCCTAGTTACATTCCATGAACATTTGTTTTGTTTGGATGTGTTTTTTATTTTAAAAGGAAACGTTAAGGGCCGACGAAAGGATTTTGAATAAATCAAATAAGTAATAATTAATTCCGATTTACTTGGACGCTTTTAGTGGATATAGTACACTCCACTTGAGAACGAATTGGTTGTTTGTTTAGGACAGACGGGATACGATGGATGTTAACAGAGTTAAGCTTACGGTATTGGAATTTAAATTTTCGGGATAAACCATCGAATGGTTGTGTAAGTTAAGTCTTACGAAATAAGTCAAACAAAATTTATTAACTTCAGAAAAAACAAGAAAAAAACAAGTAAACAATAATGTAAAAAAATATAAATACATAATTCGGTAATTTACAAATGCAGATATATATATATTTTAAGTATAGTTACTTTTTATTATAATGGGTAAATGTAGTCGTTGAACGCTGCATTATGTTTTCCCCATATTCGTTCTATGGCTGAACTATACTGTTGCCCCGAAGTGCCACCACATAGTTCAATCTACTGACCACTGTCAGTCCATGTCTCGTCTCAAGTTGTACCTACCTCGTAACATATACATGTTATTCAATATGAGAGCCTAGGAATTTTCAGACACGGCAGCTTTAGTATCCGAAGCATATTTAAGAATATAAGTTTACTAGCCTGACACTCTCATATCATTAACAATTTGATTCGAAGAACCGCGTTTACAAAAACATATTTTCGTTGGAGAAACAACAAATAATGCAAGTCCGAAAATCATTTTTTAAAACGATGAACGTTCAATGTATTATGACGAGCAAAAATACTAATACATACCCAAAAGTTTTAGAAAATTAATGTCGTATGCTGATTATTATTAAAATGACATCGTCGCCAATTTGAATAAAATTAATGAATTATAATCGTCGACGGTAAACATGACGAATATAGAAATATGAATCTTATTTGCATCGAATGGCAGCGATAATATCGCAGTCTCAGTAAGCACAAGTTGACTTGCCCAACTCGGGGCAGAGAGTAGAGGAATTAATTTCTTCCAAATGGAGCGATGTCTCCAGCCGTTAATGGTAATCGAAGGTCCAACACCGGCCATTGAAGAGACTGTTAGACTTGTATCGCCAACCACCCAACAGTCGAACCGTCTGCATTCCGATTGAGGATAAATAAAATTAGCATAAAAATATTGGGTCAGTTACTCAATTCAAAGAGCAGCTGCAGAATGTTTTGATTTTTTTTCAATCACTAGAATTGCGTATTAATTTCGACTATGAATTGAAAGTATGTGTTGTCTTTATGAAACGCTAAGCTCACTACTTTATAACAATATTATAGCCCCAGGTGTTAAATATTTCACAAATGTACAGGTTTATAATTTTATAAAATCAAATAAAAAAGCCATGTTCTGCATATCTTTTTAATGCACAAAAACGCGATGAGGTGGTTAATAAAAATCAGAACATATAGCAGCAATAATATCGTATTAACAGAATTTAAAATAATAGATTTGCAGATTGCATACATAAATATGTACGTATATAATGATGTTGCCATCATACTTAAAATAAACTAAATAAATCTTCTAGTCATAATTCTTAAAATAATTTAATCGTCGTCCAACATTTAGCATAGTAATATACCACTGAAAAATGTGTGTGTGAGATGAAATACATGAAAAAAACGTATGTTGTATAAAAAAATAAACACATCATTAAAATATGTAATGCAGTAAAAATACCTCGACCTTAACACCAGAATAATTTCATTCATTCTCAGATACATGTGTAAGTAAATTAGTTGAAGCACCACCAGAACCAGAGTCACCTGTAGGCGGTGGAACATCAGTTATAATGTGGGGTTATTATCTACTGTGTAATATGCAGTACTGATATAGTAACAATAATTACGTAATAAGTGGTCGCATCTGTTGCCCTGATACATAAAGCGATATAATGTATGTTTTCACTGCAAGCCGTGCACATGCTGCATACAAGGTAAATAAATGCAACACAACCATCGAAAATATTTTGTGTACTTCGAACAAATATGTTTTTTTTTTGTGCAATCCAAGAATTTAAAGAGAACTTTTCCACATCTCCGAAGTCACTTAAATACCTATATTCCAATTTAACGTTTACAATTAAATGTTCTGGAAAAGTCGTAAAGGAAATATACACAAATGTACTAGCCACTTGATAATATGGCTCAAATATTTAAAAAAAAACAACTTCTGATCTTGTCGCTTCAGTAAGCCTTGAATGTACAGAAGCAGTGAGGATATTCATTATTTCTAATAAAAAACTATAAGGGAACAACCAATAAAACTATAAATACTAGTACGTACTTCCAACATTTGCATTTACAAGTAACGCGTTGTATTTAAACTAAACTTAGTAAATATATTAGTACAGCAATGATTTTTTTAGAAATTGGATTATAATGATAGGTTTGAGAATATTGCTACTGATATATGTACTGTCCATTTCAGGATTTATTTGTTCACAATATCAAGACACAAACAAACAATGGGCATCAATCAATATAATGATATATATTTACAAATAAGCAGGTGTAAACCTATCATTACTACTCCAGACACAAGTCTCCTTTGATCCTTCACGAACGTAAAAGGTCAAAGAGCGCTTTAACAATCACGCTAAGTCTCAAAAAAACCGCTGATAAAGAAGAGTGTTTGTGTATGATGGTAGATAATGCGCGTCTGGTGTGTTTTGCTCCGGGGCTCGCCCGCCTCTGTGTCCGGAAAGAGTCCGCGTCCACCAGTTACGCAAGGGCGGATCCGCCCACGCCCGGGGCGAACGAACCTTTGACGCGACCCGCCCGATGACGTCACCCTCGGCCTGCTCCTCCCCCCGTGTGAACCGAGTTTGTGTGTGTGTGTGTGTGTGTGTGTTGAGTTACGCGGCCGACTAAAGCATGCATCGGCGATAAACTCGACTAAAAAAACAACGGCTAGTGGTGCATTATGGTGTTTCATAACCGAGAGGTGGTATGGACGTAATGGTGAAGTCATATCAGCAACAGTTGTTAATAACATGCAAAGTTGACGATTTAGTGTCAGGTTACTTTCAGTGTATAAAAATGTATTTAATGCGTACATCAATCGCGTACTCAGCCATAAAAAAATCGAGTAATGTGCGTAGAATATTAGGGTTTGACAGGATAACTTGGTGAGGAATGACGAGGTAAGAGGCCTTCTATCCTAGAGCTGGTCAAAATACGATGGTGGACTCGGATGAAACATGTTATTCGGATACTTCAAACGACCATACACTACAACTGCCTTTTCCTCAGACTCTCGGGCTCCGCCTAGAACGCCGATAGGAACTATAAATTGAATGTACCTTGCAGAACTGAGATGGGACGAAGCGAAGATTATGATGTCTGACAAAAATTTAATAAGCAATTTGTGACGATCATAGGACAACTTACAAATGTACTAATAAAGTGGATTTACCTTTTTGAGCATCAATGTAAGTACTTACGTAATCTTTTTCTAGAAAGTGAGTGCTTTGTCGCTGTAGAGGGGATAATTCAAAAGAAATATAATAGGAAACGTTTTTCAAAGATCACAAGTGTAACAAATACGTAACTAAGTACCCTAATACATGCTAACAATCATAAATAATGCGTATGTACTTTGGATAGCTACTCTTGATTTGTTATGACAACTCGGTAGAGATAAATAATATAAAGGGGATGTTAAGTGAATTAAAATAAGCTTTCCGGTAGCTACCAAATGACATTACGCCATTACCATAATGCGAGCGTGCCAGCGAGTTTCGAGGGTTAAATACATGCAAATATAAATTTCATGTAAAATTTTCACGTTCATATAAATATACGCTTCCGTATTTCAAACTGGGAACTGTCCATACATTGCTGATGTGCTGATAATACTTTGTATACCCTCTAAATGAGGAAACAGTATTTGACGGTAGCACAAAATGATTTAGCCGCTTTTTAAGATCAAATGGACAAGTCTTCAGGAGGTCGGGATAACCGTCTGATATCCTAACAATAACTGATTATCTAAATATGCGTCGTATACTTATCTTCAAGTTTTCGGACTCTTATAATGAAAGGCTTGAACTCCGAGTGCAAATATGACTTGGAAGGAGACACGTGTCTGTGAGAACTGTGCTGTGGAAAATTCTGACAACTATATTCTTTCCAACTAAGGAAGCGGATATGAAAGAAAAGATGTGTGATATTATTAACTGGAATTAATTATCTCATAAGCGCTTGCTTTTAAGAGCCAATAGTTTGAAAATAAGGAGCGTGCATCACCTGTTTAAATATTCGAAAACAAAAGATGCACATCGTTTTCAAACGCGACAGGATATTCAAATCTGTCTCCGTTATTTTGAAACATTCGAAATATTTTGTTTGTCTTTTTTGAAACGGCGGTGTCACGATGCAGCATCGAGATAGGTTTGGAGTCAATGGCAGGAAACTCGAGCCCCGACTAACGGGGTATCGTTTTAGTCGGAATCAGTCGAGCCGAGTTGAACAATGCAATGGCTGCGGTAATTAATTACCATAACGCTCCGTAGACGATAATGATTATTCGTTGTTAATTCGTGGCCAGCTGGAAGACCGAATATATCGACGGCGAGTGATGTGTCGATCAAAATAAATTTATCTAGAGAAGAAGACAATTGAAAAAGGTCGTTTGTCGAAACCTGGCAACACACCGAACCAATTCAAATGCATTATCATTAAGTTTAGTAAAGAAATCGACAGACGTATACAACTGGGATGGGCAGCATTTGGAAAACTAAAGTACATTTTTAAAGCAAAATTTCCGCAATATCTTAAAACTAAGGCGTTTAACCAATGCATTAACTTATGGCGCAGAGAATTGGAATCTAACAGCAAGTCTTACCCATAAAATAGGTCACCCAGCGTTCTATGGAGAGATCCATCATGCTAGGAGTACATAGAATCCGAAACGAGGATATCAGGAGAAGAACTCAAGTAGTGGATGCTACCCAACGAATAGGCACACTCAAGTGGCAATGGGCAGGAAATATCTGTCGAATCAGACGACAATCGATGGGGAAGAAAAGTATTGCAGTGGCGCCCAAGAACTGGCAAACGAAGTATTGGCCGACCCCCTGCAAGATGGACTGACGAAACAAGGAGATTAGCAGGAGTGACCTGGATGCGGAAGGCAGAGGATCAACTTACTTTCAACAGTGGACGGATACAGGCTGACGATGATGATTATTATTAAGTTTTAATAACGGTAATTATACTTTGATGACAGCGATGTGTTCACTCGGTATCTCGATGCGAATGGGTGGTATGTAAGGGATGACATTCATCTACTACTTAGCATATGTGGTGCATTTAAATAAAATGTAAATAATGTTGTTAATTAAATTACGAAAAAATAAGCATTTACAGCTCTGGAAGTAGAGCAACATGTGTTTTGTGATATGTATTTTAAAATGACAATATTATTATTGACTATTACATACATACACCTGAACTGTACGTGAGCAAGCAATATGTGAAACGATGACTCAAGTGATATAATTGTACTGTGAAATATCTTGAATTACAGAACACGTACGATACTTAGAATTATGCCGGTTAACATTACTGTAAATTGAATTCGTGAAAACGAGATACAGCAAAGAATCTAAATTTGTGTATTGAATACATTTTTGAAATCATAGTTCAAAAAACTGTTCTAAATACTATTGTGTTATATTACTCGTATATCACGCAATGTAACTTTTAGCATCACGCGGCTCCTTGAAAGCAATAACGAAATATAAAATAAACTATAATTTAATACATGTTACAAATACAGACGTTTTAAGGAGGTATATCCATAAATTCGTACATCTTTATGGTATAAACATAATACTATCACTAATACTTAGTGTTACATACTCGTATTGAGGGTTTAAAATATTAAATGAAAAAGAAAACGTGTCACACAGAAGAGTGTTAAGGCTATTTAAAAAAAGTTCAGTGCCACAAAAGGGGACCATCTTGTGACGTCCATCACGTATTCGGTCTCAAAGATTGCCGATTCAATTAAAATTTCACGCAAACAGAAGCGAATTGGTGCGATCGTCGCCGCCATTGGTCAGAAGGAAGCTCTAATTGCTCAAAAGGAAGTGTAATTTGTAAATTTTCGAATGCGAAATTAAGAGCGATGGATCGCGGCGATAATTAGTCGGTGCGGCGTCGGATTCGGGTTAATTCGAGGACGCTTAGAAAGAGGCCACTCGACGAATATCAGGTCACGAATGCTGCTCGCAGTCTCCTCAATTTGCGATTGAAAAGACCGAGTTCAGAGGACGAAAATGGTAACTCGGTAAAGACTACAGAGATACGAGTTCGTGCCGTGATCAATTATCTCTCGAGATAATCTCCAAGGCTTATCATTTATTTTTTTGGAAAACGACCCGTCGTACAAATGCGGCGAACTGGCTCGAATTGAGTATCTGGTACATCGTGTTTATAGGTCATCCAATAATTGTGTATGCGATGATGCTCGCAAGTCTGCATGAAAGGATTACTGGGACAAATATTATTATTATAAATGTTATTTAATTTTGTGACAGAACGCGTTTTATCTCACATATAGATAATGCCAATAGTGGCGCAATTTAAGCCTTTATAATAATAATTTTGTTATACACGCCATTCACTGCCTGAATTTTTAAAAGAAAAAATGCAGAGATTTTATCCAAAAATATATAAAAACACTATTCATACAAACAAATCATTCCCATTTTCAAACATTGTTTTATCCTACTTCCACCCAACCTCATTTTACGAACCCATTATATTTCAGTGTTTTTACCGAAATATCTTTGTTAAAATATAAAGAATTTGTTGTCAAAATAATGATCGATTTTTCTACGAAATTTGATTTTCATATCCAGTTTGTTTTCAGCTATTTGTACTGAGTATATATACTGAGTTTTTTATGGGTATCAGAATTTCGCTATCATAATCCAATATAATGTGACTGCAAGTTGTTTTTTTGTTGTTACAGTAGTGATACAGAGTTTCAGGATAATTAAAAGCATACGAACCAACAGGCATGCGTTATTCTTATAGGTACTCGTATATACAGATTGTGAATCAAGGACACAAAAAAAGCGAAGTTGGACTCTTGAATATCGAGTCATCACTGCGTGAATCACGTTTGTATTTGTAACAAAATGCGTTACACAGTGAATGTATGAATATATCTCTCCGCATGTGTGCATCATCGTCGACAGCCTAATAATCTAAATTAATATGTAAACGTACGACGCGTGAATCTAATATTTAATATTACAGGTAAGGTCTCGTGAAGCTTTCAGAGACCTGAAGAAAGGCTCGTGTTATGAATAAATTGCTGCGAGAACGGGGCGAGACCCTGGCATTGACATCCAGGCCACGGAAGAAAGGGCGTAGCACCAACACCTTCGGAGGTGAGGGCGGCCATTGTGGCGCGGGGTCACCAGGAGAATGAGAAGAGCGTCATCACGAAGGGCAGAAGCGGTTTGAAATTTGTATATAGTACGCAATTAAAATACATTTGCCGAAGTAAATAGTCAAAATATTAATGTGCGTATACAATTTTATGGCGGTTGTCTTCAAGTATTTGAAGCCAAATTTGGAGAATATCTACGATACTAGTACAGTATCAACGATCATTCAGGATTTTTACCTTGAAACGAACAAAAAAAACCATACCATTTATTAATAAGAATATTTGGTAACATTCAAAAAAAATCATATAAATACAAATATATAGCAAATACCATCATATATATTTGTTTTATCAATTAATCAGAGAAAAACCCGCGGACCAAATATGGAACATGTATAAAGAAAATAAAACGTTGCATATCCAGAGGCACAATTTACCCTTTTACAGTTCTGTAAACTGACACTTTCCATGACTTACTCAAAACATCTTTGGATTCCGTAGTCCCGGGAACGTATATGGTTCCCGACCCCCTCCAGGGCAATGCCTCGGGGATTTCAAGAAACTGTAGATGTATTCGAAGTAAATTTGGGTATGATTTATCTGCATTTTTAAGGAGATTAAATTATTAAACGGACACTTCTGAATTCCGAAACATTTGGTCCTAAAAGACGGCTTAAACACAACCAACAGCGCGTAGTAGGCAAGACAGGCGACCGAAGTTTTGGTCCAAGTTCAATGTTGTTTAACGTCGTTGATCGAATTAGAACCACGGTTAAAGCGTGCTATCTATCGACAATGTTTAAACCTGGAATTCATTACGATGAAAGCTAGCACCTCCCACACGCTGAGGTCCTGATGAGGATCAGGACAGCAGGAGCAGCGAGGGGGCAAGGCAGGCGCAAGGCGAGCTGAGAGAATATTTATGACCTATCCCGATGGGACACAGGCAGACGCCGCTATTCACCCGGGGGCGCCCACTCTTCTCCCCCTCCTCCGGGAATGCTAAATTGACCTCTTCCGCCTGCTGGAGCACACCAGGAAAAGCATCATCACCGCAGCACGTAGATGTAGCCACACGCACCGCGAAACTTTTGGAAACCGCAAGTTTGTATGTAGCTGGTACTTAGAACGGGTGACCCTAAACATACATCAAGCCATCTTATTCGCATCAAGTGTATCTTATCTAATGGGTTACTGAAGGATGAACGAATTCAATGACATAAAATAAAAATATATAAACCAATATCATGTCGATTTTTGGAAGAAAAAAACCTTTTTTATCAATTTGCGTAATAGTAAGGAAAAGGTAAAATGATATTTTTTCGTAGGAAGCTGGTTGAATTGTATTACATATTTTGTAAAATAATTATTTTTAATACACATACTCGTTCGTAATAAGGTACTTCTCAGGATTACTTAAGTGGAAATCTAACAGAAACATAATCAGGAGATGTAGAGAGTTAAAATAAAAAATGTATTTTAGTTAAGAATTATCCTAGTTTAGAAATACCAATTAATGACGATTAAATGATATTTTTAATATGTAATGCAATAATAACAATTCCAGTTGATAATTTATTATCTAAATTCTATTCTAAAGGGTCCGCCAAATAACTTTTTTTTTATGATATTTTACTATTTTCATAGTTATTATAATATCCTTATTATAAGTCGTCGAAGAATCAGGCAAAATCAAGTTTACAATTTAATTCCTAGTCCTTAATAGAGGCGGCTCGAACATTTTATGTGGCAGGATTTCAACTGTGATTGCATATGGTTTCATATTAATTTTGGTATACATATTACTCAATAATTCGACTGCCAGTCATTAAAACCAAAATTTACAATTTGAAAAAAAACAACTGATAACAAGCAGGTCAGGCCATTTAATGAAGCCATAAATCAACATCAAACACAGCATCGACCATGAGTGTATTAATAAACACTGTATATGTTACGCAAAATATATTTTTTCAGATCGGTTGCGGCTATTCTATGGACCCTAGAGCTGGACAGGTTTTATGGATGAGAAAGGACTTTATCAGGAGCAGGCGAGCACGCGACAGACTCCTCAGGCTTTATGAATGTTGTAACAATAATTAAATATTTATAAGGGCATGAACCAGACACTAACGAGTAAATAATGTCGTCTTATTCAGCAAAACTCATAAATCCCGTCGTGACTAAAAATCAGTTTCATTTTTGATCGCTAAAATATCTTTGGAAATATTCACGTCTAATCATGTAAATATTACCTAGGAATCTACTTACCATCTATAAAATACTTTGTACAGTTCTTGAATCATCACAATATATACGATTTAAAAGCAATACACAAATCGATGTAGATGAAACATTTGATTAACTTGAGTTGTCGAGTAGCGATAAATATATTTATTAATTGAGCTTAACCATCAATTATTATAAAAGGTTAAGCTCACGACGAGTTTGCCAGTGTTAATTTCAACAGTATCATATTTTGAGTAAAAATTTGATGTTAATATTTCGAAGAATGTGGAAAAACGATAAGAATATTAAAGTAAAATACACTAAATATCCGCCATGGATGCGCTCGCTGACAGATGATTTTAGATAATTCTATTGTTTTTATGTCGCAATGGGGGTAGGGCCAAATCCCCTTACTATTAAAATGGTGTAAGATTTACATTGTAAATTATCAATTTATAAAAATATCAATTTAGTATACTGAACATTTGGTCGTTAAGATTTGAGAGTATTACAAGAGAAGCCGACGATATGCTCCTGAAGCATATAGCCAGCGAAAACCACAGCCAAAAGGCCACTAACTCGTCTTCTCACATCTCAAGGTACACCCTATTACATATACTCTATACGCATTGAATTTGTCGAGACACTTTTTCATCATCAGCCTGTATCCGTCCACTGTTGAACGTAAGCCTCCCGCATGAGTCTCCATCCTCTTCGATCCTCCGCCTTCCGCATCCAGGTCACTCCCGCTATTCTTCTTATGTCGTCAGTCCATCTTGCAGGGGGTCGGCCAATGCTTCGTTTTCCAGTTCTTGGGCGCCATTCTAATAATTTTCTTCCCCATGAGACGACGGTCGATGGGGAAGAAAAGTCGAGACACTTACGGCATGAAAATTGCTAACTTCTCTTCAGCAAACACTTCTCAATCGAAGCAAATGTCATAACCCAGAGGTTTATATTCGAACAGTTCATCGATACTGAGGCAGCTGTTATAACAGCGTAATACTATTACTTTTAAGGAGATTTTTTGATTGAAACCATTCATCATTTCACCTGCGCTGTAGGAAATACGATTATTAATTATTGCGTTGTGTAATTTTTTAAATTTACGTATTAATAAAGAGTGACTTTGAGCCACCCTGTCCGCATTGTTATATCAAAAACTGGTTTTATTTAAAATGTATATAATTTTATTACTTTTTATTGTATATTATAATTATATGCATAGCGAAGAATAATAAATTATGTACATCATCTAACTCCTAAAAAGATCTGATGTATTTAGGATTTATGGAATTTAATTCAAATTCCTCGGTACCTAATAGGACTTAGATCATAAAAATGGTTCGGCCATCAAGCAGGGAGTCAATCCCTACCAACTTATGTGACTTTTAATAATTAATATTTACATATTTTTAAAAATAAATATGTCATTGAAAATAAACAATTTGATAATATTTTGTGTCGTACAGAGAGTATTCGCATGAGCAATGTTTTTCGGTTCTTCCAATGAGGCATTTATTATTTTTAGAAGCCAGAAAAAATGTGTTTATTATCTCATTGCTTGACTTTCCAGAGAATTGCCCAATATATGAAACATAACTAAATAAACATTTTAATATGAAAAAACGAATTTCGTGAATACACATGTCAATAAATTATTTATTTATTTTCAAATTTATTGTTCTCAAAATAACAACTATTGATTTTTGATGTAAATGTATGTATTTAATTGTTTATTTTCTGCAATGAATATGTATTGGATAATGAAACAATACACACTTTTTATAATTACAGTGCAAAATTATTTACAAGAAGTTATATGAAGCATTAGGAAGAAAAAATTTAAAAGAAAAATATGAAAACAAGCTGTGTAACAATATAATCAATACTTATCATCTGAAGATAAAATTAAGACCGTTATTAATTATTTTTAGCGAGAAAAAAAGTCAGCGATATTTAAGCAGAATGACATCATGAACGACGAAAACTAAATACATTTTATCACATTTATATTCGTGTTGCTCACGATTGAGTATCGTGGCAATTATACTATCGTACTAATATACAAATATTCTCTATTCCTTTTCGTGAGATGTTTTTATAATTCTTCGTACACACGAGTATACCGTTGTTTCGTTGAAATGTTGTATAAACTCTCATTGATTGATTTATTTTGGTGGTGGAATCGTACATTTTTGACACTTCCAAAATCATGAAATAAAATCTAATTTGCAAGGCACAAAACGAAAGACCATTGAACAATTCAAACGCCACATTCTTATGATTAGCATTTTACTTCCTGTTATTTTGAAGTTTCCGCAAACAAAAGGGAGTTTTCGTGTTTCTCCTCCTCGGCCATATTCCTAATACAATCGGCGAGCTTGCGTGACATTTTTAACGCGAAAGCCGATATCAAAGCAAAAATTTTACGCGCGATTATTAAACGTAAAACTTACCGTCAATTTGAGAGGAATATTCCAATGTAGGACGGCAACAACACCGGTTTTATTCACATTTAACCAGACACACACTTCCCAAAAACTCCTCGATCCCTTACTCACTCGAAACTCACTAACCTAGTGGCCAGTTCTCTGGCTCAACTATCAACTGGCAGACGGAATAATTTTGAACTAACTTCTCTCGCATACTTCTACCTCTTTTCGTTTTATACAATTATTGTTGGGCGTCTCTTTCTCGCGCGACTGCTGCGCCATCAATATAACTGACAACTGTTTTGTCCCCGCCCGTTGGCGTGCGTTTTTCAGACTGGCTTTTAAAAAAAAATAGTCCATAATTATTATTTTCATTCTCATCATATATTACACACAACATTAAAAAGTATATTAAATAATAATAATATTTTTTGTAAGGTATCTTGCTTTGCCATATTTGTGTGACCTGCGATTGTTGCAGACATATTCCATAAAGTGAGCGGGATATTAAAGAAATAAAGATGGCGCGATGACATCATCACCGGTAATAGAAGAGAATGATCCCAAGTGGGCGTTGCCTTCTGTGAATTGCATTCGTTTCAGGAACATGATTGTTAGAATCTGCTTAATACTCATGTATGTATTTATTATTTCAGACCACATTATAAAGTGTTGGCATTCTGTTTTAGTCAATATTATCGATGCGTCACTTTTATAAATGCTTAGTAAACATCTCGACGCCTAATAAAAAAATTATGCTTACTGCATTACCGACATTATTTTGTATATCAAACTTTCAATGTGAAGACATAGATGAACACAATAAAAAAGATTTAAATTATAGAATTATTAATAATATGCATATCATAATTTTCAATTTTGTTTTATTTTTTATAATAATAAATATAAAAATAATAATTATACAGAATGATTAAATACAATAATATTAGTGACTCATGGTTACAAAGGTATATACTAGTTAATCATACATTGAACATATTTCTTATATGTGCCTATTTCAATATTATGTAATAAATATTTTCTCAGCCAATTAAACTCCTCTAGCTAGAGAGCAAAGATGGGAAGGAGAAGATTGAAACTGTATGATGTAGGATTTGCTGTGAAAATTTCACGACAAAATTTAAAATTCATGGGATAAAGCATAAAGAAAGAACAAAGACTATAAAAATGAAGCCTTTTGGTCGACATATTTACTCAATGATTTCAACAGGTCAGCTAAGCACAGTCTGTACTTCCTTTAAATATATAATTTGTATAATGATTCATTAAAGCAATACATGTGCAGTTTTCTTTCATGAAAAATGCATATTACACAATGTTTAATGTTATGGATATTATGTATACAAAAATCGTAAGATATTTTAAAATGAATAACAGTTTATCATAAATAATATCACAAATGAATGTTTTCTTTTATGCGGCAGACTTTTTGTCTTTGCAAGAATAGTGAACAATATCCCCATTGGGATATCTGACAAATGCGCTCTGATTTCCAAATCTTTTCTTACAAACAGGACAAACATTGTAGTCAGCAATAACAACACTCTGCGACTCGTAGATCATCTTCAACTCTTCCACCTGAATAAATTACATGTTTTAGTTAATAATTAATATGATCTTTTTCATCTATATTTAATAACCTATAAACTTTTATATATTATGCTTTTTCTTATATGATTCATTAATTATTAATATCGCAGTGAGACTAGAACTGCGGCATACATTGCTGCGGTGTAATTAATTACAAAATAAACATTTAATTATTTTAAAATACATATTCTCAACAAAAAATTTGGACCTGCGTCAATGTACCTGGAGTGAAGCAATTTTACCTCAATTACAGTATAATGAACAAACATTTATTTCAATTAATAAAATTAACAGTTTATAGATGGGTAGGACTTATAAATTATCTTAAAATGGATATTATGTAACATCATAACTTGGCTGGTATCGCAACACCTAACATAAGACGCAAAGTCATATGTGCCGAAGAAATGCGTAAGGTAATCAACCAACCGTCCCACTGCTTGTATAATCAGATACCCCCAACACCAAGATTGAAGTCTCGAAGCAGCTTTCTGAAATCCACACAACCTCTAACATCCGGCCCTGAAAATGAGAGACTCCAACTCTGGCAACAAATCGCATCAGAGAATTTTATTACTCCAAAGGAAGGCCTCCCAACTGGCAAGAGCCTTGACTGGCGGACCTGGAAATGCCTTAACAGATTAAGAACCGGAGTTGGTAGAACAAAGGACAACCTCGAGCGGTGGGGAATGCTTCGGCAGGGTGAGACACTATTGTGTGACTGTGGAGACCTGCAGACCGCCTCACACCTAAGATGCTGCTCCATATGCCCAACAAGTTGCACATCTCAGGACCTAATGCTGGGCAACACACGAGCCATCGATGTTGCCAGATATTGGGAAAAAATAATTTGACGTCGCTGACACGAAGAAGAAGAAGAACATCATAACATACAAAATCACTGATATTTTAATATTAAATTGTGCATTACAAAATAATTACAAAGATGTTAAAATTAATGAAAATGTTAAGTAACTTCTAGGTTTTCACGGCCAGATTTAGTATTGTGGCTTTTGGGTTTATCTGTGTGTGGCGAATTATTTTCTTCCAATATTTCAACCGCCATTCCAGGGGTCTTCTTCTGAGCACAAACTCATCAACCCTGAAGAAGATCCCTGCAAAGGCGCTCGAAATGTTGGACGAAAATAATTCGCCACACACGGCTAAGCCCAAAAGCCACAATGCCAATGAAAATGTTGTTTAATTAATTATGTTTTGATTTGTAAAATTTACCTGTAATTTCTCTGCATTCAATAAACTTCTTAGTACTTGTGTTTTACGCCTCTTATTTAGTTGGTTGTGTATAGCCTTATCAAGGAAATTCTTTATTCTTGGTAGAGGTACAGAATCCGGTAGAATAGCCAATACCTAAAAAAAATAAGAAATTGATGATTTTGTTATTAATCACATAGATATTATTTTTCTATATATATACTAACAGATTGTTGGCTAAATAAAATTAATTATATACATATAAAATTATGCACCTTAATGGGGTCTATTTTGTCTGCGTGCAATTCTAGCTGTTCAAGAGCCGTTTCTAGGCCCTGCTCGGCAGTCATTATTTGTCTGGGCACATTGCTCGTGGGACCAGAAAAGGATATTTCTTTTGTCGGGTTCACAAGCATTCTTATCAGTATCACATAAACATCTTGGTCCTTTGGGTTATCGCTGTTTCTTTCTCCTACAGTATTACTGTACTTAATTGCACGATCCACATCACCTAAAAATATTAGCAATGTATTACAAATAATGGCAAACAACGCAGAAGAATTCTTAAAAAAAAAAAAACCTCAGCTTCCACTACTATCGATCAACAACAGAAGTCCTTCAGTTCACAAATCTATCAGCCTCAACAATAATTATGGTTCAATAAATCTTTTTAACGCGGCGTAATTATGATGAATTTGTTAATCAATTTTTGGGCAATTAATATAGACTGTTATATATTTTATAGTAAACAAATATCTCAGACATTGTTTATAGTTTTTAATTGAAATTCAATATATTTTGTATTCACTTATATAGTGAAGTAATTTTGAACATTACAACAGTAAAATAAAGCTGTAATATGAGGCTAGAAATTCCATGCAAAGCTCATCACCGCTATAGACGTCATACGCAGCGAATGGGTTAAATGAAAAATTATATACATATAACATTTTATAAATACCTAAAATTTGTACGTAAATAGACAAAACTTGTTCGTGATTGTTCAACTTTCCCAGAACTATGGCACGTTCTTCAAACAAGGAATCGGGTGGAAAATGAACAAGAACTGTTTCCGGTGTGTAGTGATTAGATGATTCTAGAAAACTCAATAGTTTAGTTCTAGTATGCTGCAGTTGACTTTCAGAAGAAGTTCCTTTTTCGTCTAAAAGTTTTTCTCTTAACAATCGCACTAGAGCGTTGTGAAATATTGGGTTCTTATCATTCCACACATGAATGACATGTTCCAAGTAAGGAATGACCAGAGATTCGTGCTCTCTCAGTAGAAAGTCCAGAACATTTGCTCGGGGAAGGTTTTCCACTTCTATTATATCTTCAGTGAATATTTTCAAGCCTTCTTCAGGATTTTCTGTGAGCACCCAATGTGCAAATCTAAAAATTATATTGATATTCGCCGCACCTGAGTGAAAAGAAAAATACTTGAATGACATAATCCTTATTTAATATTATATAAATGATTTGGATCATTGTCATTTCTCAAAATAAAAGATTATTTAGAAATTCAAGTCTTGACAATGGTAACCCCATGTAGTCGAAACATGTTGTCATATAATAAAAAAGTGTGGAATAATTTCTAAATAATCTTTTATTATTATTTTGAATATTATTGGAATTTCAGCAAAACTTATCGATCGAAAAAATTGACATTAATCTTTAAAGAAAGCAGAAAAATTAAAGAGAAAATTACCCAGTTCCTGTAAGTATTTTATAGATCTATTGTATCCCTTTATTGGTGAATCTGGCTGCTTGGCTTGGTCCATAAGAAGCTGAAGGGCTTTTGTATGTTGTCCTTTTATTTGATAAAGAATAATGAGCTCCTTGAATTTGTTATACTGCAGAAGAACTTGCTCTGACTCGGCATACCTGCAGTTTTTTAACCTGAGAAGAGGTCCTATGAAGGCATCATTACTCTAAAAAATAAAATATCATATTTTATACTGAATGACTAACGAAGAATAAAAAGACATCTCTTTCAAAAAAGGAGAATGGATTTAGTCTTTGTCGGTGTTGAAGGTAAGAGAATCCATCTTTACTCTAAAAATGATAAAGTGTCTATCAAGACAATTTGCGTCTCTCAGTAAACAATTTAATTTCAATTAATTGAATACAAATATTATATTGTATTAAATGATTCACAAAAAAAGCCAACCTGCAAATAACATTTCAGTAAAGTTGTGTCAATGGTTTCCAATTCTCCATTGAATTGTTTTATTGATGCTTCTCTTTCCTTTTTCTTTATCTCGTCTTCTATTCCCTTGTCTTTTATTTCTATCTCTCTGTCTGTTGCAATTTCACCCATTTTCTTTTGAACTTTCTGGCGCACCTCTGTCAGATATTCAGTCAAAGCAAGCAAACGCTTCTCATATTCTGAATCTTGTGGCTTCGGCTCCGGTGGACTGTCGGTGGATGTTTTCTGATCACTTTTCAGCACCAACTCCGGAAATAGTCTAATAACTTCAGACGGATCTGTGCCTAATTCTAAAAACACCTTCATGGAATTGGAAAAGTCATTATTGTCAAACAAATCAAAAGCATACAGCATTTGAATTGAGTTTATCATTTGAACTTTTTCTTCTTCTGACTCGTCTGATGAGTCCTGCAATAATAAAATGTATCAAATTACAATCAATTATAATCAACATAACAATCAATTATTCAATTAATTTCATAATGTACAATCACATTTTATTTTTTGACTCCTTCATAATTCGTTTGAAAAGTTATTAAAACAAATATTATAATGTAAATATAATTAAATGGTTTTCATCTAATTTTTTTATTCAATTAATTTTATTAAAATAAAAAAACTATTGATAAAAAAAAATGTTTTTTTAAGCAAATAAACTAACTGTTAGTTTCATTGCCAGCTGAAATTGTTTGTCTTTAAGAAGCATTTGTCTTTGCTTGGTGATATCAACTGCACCAATTCTCCATACTTGGCTCACTGATGCTGCATAGAGTATACCTTTCCGGCAACTGGAAAAAATAGAAATAATCATTTAGTTTATTGGAATAGAAAATCTGGACTCCAGAAAAATTATAAATGTCAGTCGGGCGTATAAGTCAGATATTAAGCAATTTGCTTCATATTTGCAAGTTTAGTTGATATTTAGAAATAGTCTTCATTCCGATGTCGGTACATGTCAACAATAAACAAAGCAGTCATTAGCTTCGCACGAATTTTTGAGCGTATTACTTTTTTTATGTAAACGCATACAGGAGAATACTGACAGATGGTGATACTGATTCTGTAGTTTCATCTGTGGATTCTATGGCGCTTACCGTGTTACATATGGTTAAGCGCTGCATGTGGAGTGTTGATCCGCCAACATCATAGACTACAATCCGACATTCATGCATCAATCTGCCTGTTACACGAATTTACTATGAATGTTGTGAATGACTTTTGTCTACCGGGGCTATTTTAGAGCTCAGATTTTTTTTTCTTTTTAATATCCGTCGGGGATCGAAACCACGACTATCGGCTTGCCAAGCAAACGCTTTCAATGCTGAGCAATACGCGCCGGCTAAGTTGTTTCAAGATAGGCAGACAATACATTATATAATTAGGTATGTTAATTTTACAATTACAAAAAGGGATATTTTTCTCCAATATAATCCGACCGGCGTTATCCACTTATATTACCCATGATTCGGTAGCATTACATATTTTTAATAATTAGTTTAAAAGTATTATAAAAAACCTAAAACAAAGATTTTAAAAAGCCTTAGATATTTATTTATTCATACAGTAATGCAGGCTTTAATTTCTAGTTTATCTTAAATTGCATTACATTATTTTATTGAAATAATAAACAAAGAAAATTATACTTCACCTGCATAATAATCTAGCCTTGTTCAACTCTGGTAGGGATTGGATAAACATGCCGCTATCCATAGTTTGCACAATAACTTGGTCAGTCAACAGTCCCAGAATGTATGGAGAATCCCAAGCTTAAAAAAAAAATTGTTTCAAATTATAAAACAAGCATGACATTTTATTGCATTTAACTTATTACAAGCTTTGTGAAGTGATGTAAATTGTAGGATGGATTTATTATTGTTCATTTTGTATCACATAGAGTATCAAGCTAGTATATTTAAAATTTAAAAGAAAACATATAGACATCACCTGCTGCTACTAAGGGTTCACTCCACTTTACAACAGGTGAGTTGTTCTGAATGGTAGTTTTCTCATGCACCTCATCAACTACGACACAGGTCTGGTCCCTGCCCAGCATGAACACTGTATCAGACAGTTTTGCGATGCAAGGCTCAACAGATCGAGAACCGCTCGTCAATATTTGATTTTTTTTGTCGCCCGTCAACTGAAAGAATTTTTGATAATAAATAATCTTTACAAATAAATTGCTATTAAATAAAGCATTAAAAAAGTACTTCTGAATTCATAGATTTAAATTCTTACACCGTAAATAACATATTCTTCTTTGAATCCGACGCATATGACGCTCTCTCCCCACATCATGACTTTAGGAATGTCACCGATGTTGATGTCATCGTACAGCTTTTTGAATTCATTTTTCAATTTCTTCCAATAGTACAGTTGCAGCTTTCTCTTCACCGCAACGCATAACCGTATCACAGAAGTTTGCTCTCCAGATAATGAAACTGTTGACTGAAAAAAAAAAAACACATTTTGGTTTACTTTTAAATTAATTTGAACTGATTAAATTTAATAATAAGACGAGAAGGATAAATGGGAATGGCGGTGACAGCTAGAAGAAACCATAGGTAATAAATAGCTGTACTATAAATGATAATTATAATTTATATGGTTTGCATACGGGATTGTTTCCAAGTGAATATATTTTAATTTGATTTAATCCCAATGATTTTACTATTGTGAAAAACCAGTTGTTGCTCGATGACCGAAGTTAAGCACTATTGGGAGTGGTGCCTAATTGGATGGGTGACTTAGGTGAGAACAACACATATTGTTGTTGGGGTTGAGCCAACCATTGGATGCACCAAGCTGTTTATACCATACATTATTTAACATGTGTTGTTGTTTTTGTAGTAGACTCAACAGCGTAACAGATTTCCGTAGTAGACTTAACAACGTAACAGACTTCGAACCAGAGTACGCAAAAGGAGGATACAAATTAAAGCTTGGCAGTTTTACAGCGGACAAACTGAATGTGACTTCGGTGTGGAGCAGACCCTGTAACACCTTCTGGAGTGTGCGCTGTGTCCAAGTAGCAGCACTCAGGAAGACCTGATGATGGCCGGGAGCAACGCCATCGAAGTCGTCCACTTCTGGGCAGACAGAATCTAACGCAGTTGTTTCCGACATGTTTATATATATATATATTATTTAATATTATACTTACTTTATGTAACAATATGTTATATTTCAAGGTTAGACCATACTTTCATTTTTAAATAAAATATTGATTGTGTAAATTTAAAATTTTTACCCATCAATAAATGAACTTCATCCTATGCAAAAAACGGGTATTGTAATTAATCGGCAAAATATTTTCTTTAATTGTCAAATGGAGTGGTAAAATATACATTACAAATCACATGTTTGTTTAATGCAAACATTATCTTATGTGCATAATCATGAATATTAGATAAATAATACTATTAAAGGAATTTATTGATTCACTCAGGCACTGTAGGGTAAAAGTTAAAAGAATAAATTAATGTTTTCAACACAGTTTTCATAAGTTTTCTTTAACCTTAGTTTAAAAAGATGTTTATTGAATGTTGTTTAAATAACCTTATTATCCAGGCCAAATAATGTGGCTCCTTTGGTCAGCGTCAAGGTTTGTATTACTGGAAAGTTGATGATCTTCACATTGTGTACGGCCAATATGTTATCAGATAAACACAATAAAAGAGTTTCATCTGAAAAAATATATATTATGATTATCTAATTATTATAAAGCAGCCTCCACGATGGGCGATTTATTAACAAATACATAACAGACGTTTGTTATTAAAGAATATGTCTTCACAATCAATTTTTGGTAATGCTATTCTTCCCATACAAAGCCAGTAGTTGGTACAGTAAGGGGATACGTTCCATCAAAGTAGAGCGTAATACGAAACAGCGCTAAACGACGCTATCTTAACATGTAAATAATGGGGTTAGGTATTAAATTTAATATTTATGTTTTTTTTAATAAAAATAAAACCAAACATTTATTTCTTACAAAAATGAAAACAATGAAAACAATATAAACGAATATACTTATAAAAACAAATAAAATTCTAAGTCAGTTAAATCATTCAGTCTATTCTGTGTTTCCAATTTTTTGCCTTTTTGTCAAGAAGGCATCTAATGTAGTTTTCGTTTTGCTTTTACCTTCTGCTAGAAGTTGTTGATAAGTGTATAAAGCATCTATAATACCCCGTCTTGCTTTTGAATTCCTGTCAAAATTTGGATCATTTTCAACAAATTGGTCCATGATTTCAGTTATAGTGGTCAAACTCTTTTTTAAAAACGCCATCAAAAGATCTTTTTGCTCTTCTTCGAAATCACTAATATCAATATTTTTGTTTTCTTCTTGCTCAGTTAATTCCTTGAGCTCATCATTAGAAAGACTAGCTGCTGTTTCTTGAACTATTTCTTCGACGTCTTCCACATTTACCTCATCTTTACCGGTTTGTTTCGCTAATTCCACTATTTTTTCCACTATTTATGCACAATTTCGGGGAATAACTCCGGGTTGAAATAAAAGAGCGCTAAACCGAAACAGCGCTAAACGAGACAGCGTTAAGCGGGGCCTCACTGTATTTCCTAAAAAATATGTCAAATTATCTTAGTCAATGGTGCACTGGACTAGATGCAAGGATTTAGAAAGTTAAGTAAATTATTGAGCTAAAAATGTATTTTAAAATCAAATCAATGATACAGTCGATTAGTTTTTTTTAGTAGTTTACTTCATTAACAAATTTACCATTGACTATGACAATTTACACACATATCCAGGAAATTATAACAGTTACCAGCCAGGTTCTGTTTCCAAATAAAGTTTTTCAATAATAATTTTATTTAGGGAAGCCAGTTACCACTCTAGTATAGTTGAACTTATGCTGATGTTACTCAATCCGAAAAAAAAAAGTTTTAGAAACATTATATATATGAAAATTGGACAGATTGGCACTAAAGTTGCTCACTGGTTCGTCGGTAGTTATTTTGTCATTAAGTAGAACTATCAAATTCATTATGTCAAGTATGAAAATGGCATTTTTAAAAGTAAAATAATAAATTTAACAATAAGAAAAGCTACTAAGGTTATCCGTTAACAATCATATGATTGATTTTATAAAGCAAGATAATCATACTACATAACAACTTCATTGCGAAATGTTTCATAATATTGACATTACCTGGAATGACTTCAATTTGTTGTATTGGTTTTTTGCTGAACGTTTTGTGATATCTCAAAACTTGCGTTTTAAATTTCTGTCCTTCTGAACTTGGAACTATCAGATACATCAACAGATGGCCTTGGCGCGTCCCGACAAGCAAGTTATCATCTGTAATACCAGAACAAATGTAACAATCGTTGAAAGATTAAAACAAAAACCTATTAAATAAACAAGTTTTATGTTACCGTAAAACGCAATAGATTCTATTTGTTCAGTTAATTTAAGTAAAGACGAAACTTCGTAAGCTTCATGCATTTTGAGATCTAAAATTTATATTATCAAGCTTTTGTACGAGATTTATTTAACATTATCAACACCCAATCGTTTGACAGGAGTTGTGACTTATGAAGAACCATAGACAATGTATACCATAGACATACAATATTGACCGGCTTACATTTGTACCTAATTAATAATTTGTATTATTAGGTTCATTTTAACCTCTCCTCCCCGGTGATGTCTATCGACTACACATTGCTTGTAATAACTTAAATATCTCTGTAAATATAATACACACAGGGTTCAGATTTTAGGTATTCCTCCTTAATACATTTACGCATTGAAAAAAAATATATTATTAATAACAGGCACTCATCGGGAGCAGGAAATATTTTTATAAAATCCGGAATAAATTCACCACTACAATCAAGACGCGTCAACTGTCATGAATCATTGCACCTGCCGGAATCGTGTGCGAAAATAAAATTAAAAAATACCCAGATGAGGCGGCATCTATACTCCTCACTCTCGCTGACGTACTAATATGAGTGAGCGAGACGGGAAACCTCAGTTGGTCGCCTAATTCGAAATGATATCTATGGGCGTCGGCACATCGATATATCAACAGGCTAAGTAATGTTAGTATCTCTCGGAAGTTCAAGCGCGAAGGTGCGTCTGGCTGTTTGAGGTCTTCGTCTGATGTTTTTCATGTTTTTAGCTATTAAGTGTCAATTATTACTGCTTATTGACATCAACTATTGTAAAATTAAGCGATATCTTTGAATATTTTAATTTTTTCGAATTTCTACTTATTTTATTCACTTTAAATCAGAATGTGTAATGAGTTGACACCATCGGAACGCACGGAAGTTTTTAGCATCGTAAGGCGAGGGTTAATTAAAAAATAACAAATTAAAAATACATACTTTCGTTCACATATATTTTTTAATGGTTGTATGTGTTTCGGAATTTTTACATGATTCCGACGATGAATTGTAAAAATTTGAAAATTGTTAATTTTGTATTTGATATCAATTAAAAATTTTGGAATTTTATCAAAAAAATGGCTGGTTAAAAAACTTTATTGTATTTATACCTTACTCGTTTTATAGCATTATCTTTCAACTTGTATACATAATAGTTTATTGTCGATCAGTGAAGACTTTGGTACATCGACAGTTGTTTAATAAAATGCAAATTATTGAAACATTTAATTTACAGTTGACAAATAACACAGAAGAAATATTTAAATACGCTTAGTCAGCCTCAGGAAGAAGAAGGGAGAAAGGATTTATTCCCAGACCCGAAAGTTTCAATATTGCTATGGAAAGAGGGACTTTAAAGCAGAAATTCATCAACTGCTTTAGAAAAAACTATTTTGGCACACATTTTGTATTTTCTATACAATAAAGATTATTTTTAAGAATTTGTAAGAAATCAAAAGTGTCCGTGGCTTTTAAAATATTAAAAAAAAGGTTATTATTTAAAAACAAATTAAGTAAACTGGGTTATCTTAAAACTATCTGATTGCCGATAATTAAAAAAATGGTAAATGGTAGGACGATTTTCGAAATCATTGAAACCTATCGGTTTTCGTAATTAAAAAGTTTATTGTACTCAAGAAAATATAGAATGATCTCTCATGAGTATTTATATTAATAATATTTCAAATGTTCACCACAAATAACTAACTACTTTCAGTGATTTTAACTACGTTAACTTTTATGTGATATAAGCTCGAATTCTGGTAAATATAATTTATTTTGTCAAAACTTAAGGGATATATATTTTTTATTTTATTTTCTATATTTACTTGATAAAAAATATGGAAAATTGAATAACCCATGACTTTTCATAAACTGCAACGCTGTCATGGTTGAAAAAATAGATTATATTATTGTATCATCAATAAATTGCAAGGCCCGAACTTTTTTCCTACTAAATATATGGAAAAATATGTGTGGTGGTTGTGTTCAAGTTGGAGTTAAGGGAACTGGTAGTGCTGTTTTTAAAAGAGATTTAGATTGTATGAGTTACATTTAAATAAGGAGAAAAACGTTGGAAAAATAATCACGATAACTTCAGTAACTGAGTCATCCTAGTTCACTTATTAAAAAAATATTGCAATCATGGAAACATACCTCAGTTTTTTTTTACATTTTTTTTCTATTGATCTCTATCCTGTCAAATTTCCTGGAGTCGTCAGCCTATCTTACATTGTAGCATACAAGTTACCAATTTTGCATTTAATTTACAGATGTGAGACTGGACGCAGTACACTTTAGGACTATAAACTCTCCTCTCATTCGTATTATTTTTCAGTAAGGAACTGATAAGTTTTGCGAGAGTCCACTATGATACGATTACGCTTATCGATAGAAGACTATATATTAAGAACCCGCGATATAAGAAAGAGTTTCGCAGTTCTGCCATTACGATCGGAGTCACGGATGAAAAAAAAGATTGAAAAGGAAAGTTAGTAGTGACGCTGAAAATAGTTTTTGTAGCCATCTGCATGCCCCATAAAGTGCACAAACTTTCCTCGAATTACAATACTAAGGACCCCTCTTTTGCCACCGAAGTAACTAAAAATCGTTGGGTATATTTGTGCTCGGAAAAAGTCGATATATATAACGTTGCATCTCAAATTATTTTTAATAGTTTAATTTGTCTAAGCGCTATGCTCAGTTAAGAGCTGGGTTGACACACATTAACGGGACTAGACTTTTCCGGCTTACACCCGCATCACACTGGAGGATAAAGAATTCCACGCTCATTCAAATAAAGTCTAGTGGGAGTCCTCTCCGAACAATTGTGGTTTCTGCATAGAAGTTTTGAAGAGTTTAACGTAAGCTGTATTTTTTTTCCATATAAGGTATCCATAGCTAGAGCATATGGTCACCACAAATGCATACGTCACCACATAGTTCTGTCAGCTGCTTTTATCTTTGCGTTTCAGGACGCCTCTACCCCCGAAGCTCCACCGACGGCATACTATCCACTGCTCCCAAAAGTTTTCAGTACAAAAGCCTAGGTGCTTGAGTAAACGCAGCTGTAGTATCCGAAGTATTTTTAAGCGTTTGATAATCAGTATATTTTAGAAAAATATTAAACCAACCTTTCGTGAATAATTTGGTGCTTCAATAAAAAAAAACCGCTGCTCTCACACGGTCTTTCATCCAAGAACGATCCGCGCCCTTCGTCCCTTTACTTCGGTGATCGAACTAGAACCAGTGCTTGATGTGGTCGTTGGTCACTGGCCAAATGGTAATTAAGTCTATTAAGATTTTAGTAATTACGTTTACAATTACATTGGTAATGTTTATGATGATTAATTTTTATGCCAACATCAAGGAATTTATTTGATTTGTTTATTTAATAACGACATAAATTAAGACATAAATACGAGTACTTCCATCTGTATGGTAGGTTTTATAAGCATATGCCTGTGTAGAATACTTGGGGTAAGATGGTTTGACTTTATGAGGCATGAGGAAGTGAGGGAACGGACAAGACAACCTTCCATGATACAGTCAATCAAGAGACGAAGGTGGATCTGGATAGACATTTACTTCGGATTTCGCAGCAGATACCTTTTCTTTAAACGCTCAGGCTTGTGTTGTCCTGGAAGGCCATCCTTAACTGTACATTGAATTTACTCTGCGGAGCTCATATCATATAGTAGGACTTCGTCGAACGGATGAAGAACTGATCCTCACCGATTAAATGATTTTTATAACCTATTTTACATCGATATAACTGAAAATTGTCAAATATTGATGTTTCCGGATATTTACGAGTATTACGAGATTCCCTGATGATTGCCACTCTTAGTTACAACATTTAAAAAATAAAACTGTTATCGTTGACTACAAGTATGTTCAAGTTATTGTTATATAATTCCTTTACACCGGTTGCAACGGAAATATCTCCGCGGTTATTTGATAAGAAATTCAAATTATTTATTCAATCTCGACTCTATGCATGTATGTACATTGGTATTTGGTACATGCATTTACTGCTTTGACCGCTCACCCACAGAGGAGCTCTGCGTTATGCGTGACCAATTTCACATCAGAATAGGTGATAAACCAAATCGCATACACACCTATTTGAATGATGTAGTACAAGCAAATTTGTGTTTGTAATAATAATATTAATTCTACCGAGACCACTGCTTATCGATGATTGGTAGAGACATAATCTACAGCTCTCCGAAAGTTAGGCTCCGAGTCGAGGTCAAAAATAACTGATCCGACATTATCTCATGATGTTTTGTGGGCGAGGCGGAACTTACGTGCCCGTCGTTGCTTTTGTATATAATTAGTTGATTTTTTTTTAGTCTCTGACGTAACGGAGTCGCGTCTAGTGTACGTCTTAGCGGGGAAACGAATCACCGCCGCCTCTGTGGCCCAATGGATAAGGCATCGGCCTCCTAAGCCGAGGATTGTGGGTTCGAGTCCCACCAGAGGTACACCGTATATTTTTTAGACGACCAAATATTCTATCTTTGATTTATTATTAAGTGTCAATCTAATTAGCGAGATTTATATTATTATCCACTGCACTTAATGCGTCGTGTGTAAAATTAATCAATTTAAGTTGTGTATCATAATTAATTCACGTGTAGTGGTTTCCGGTTTAATTTTTTTTTGATATCTTAATTTATATGTATTTTGCAAAATGCTTTTTAAAAATCTTGTTGGAATCTTGATGCGGTGATTCCTGTTAAGGTAAAGGTACTTTTATAAAGAATATTTCAAGTACATACATATAAAATTACTTTAAAGTTAAAATAAATAAATATTTTTACAAATATATTCACAAAAATATACATTGCTTTGCATTAATTTAATTATTGTTTTTGACACTTTTCAGTACGAAGTATAATTTATATTTTAAGTGTTTAATTAAAAAAGAAATCCAATTATCAATTAGTTCATTTTATTCTTTATTTTTCTTGTAACCAAGTGACTTGTTAAATCTGTAATACTTTACATAGTTTTAATATTACTTATTTTAATTAAATTAGAAAATTACAAATTAAAGGAACGTAAAAAACGCACACACATTTATATTATGTAAATCTTATTATTACATATTTATTTAATTGTAGTGTTGTAATAATTTTTTAGAAACACTATATTACGTGTAGTATGAGAGTGTAAATGACAGAAAAATAATATTCATTTCAATATTTGAGAACTTGGCACAATAATACAGCAACTATTTTTTTTGCAGTGTTTAATTCAATGAATGGGCAGTAATTATTTAGCAAACGGTCAGTAATTAATACCTAAAAAGTTAAGTAAAAAATGAATAATAAACTGGCAGGAAATAATTAAAGAATGATAATTAAATCTTTCTATTTTATGGGTTAATTATTCATTAATTTTACATAAATTTTTACCAATATTAAATATATTACTGCCATTTTAATTTTATAACTGACCACATTCATACTGGTACGGTGGATTCTGCCAATTTATTTAGTCTACTGCCGATTAATTTTATTTACTGCCAATTTTTTTAACTTACTGCCAAGACCTTGAATTATTTACTGAATAAAAAAAGAAGTAATTCAGGCCCAATAATACGAGTACACACATACATGTTACTTTCAATTTCAATGAGTTTATTATTGTTATATATGAAAGCATTTCTTTAATTAACTTTAAACATAATATTCCAACATAAATTACATTGAAAAAAATAAGTAATGTATGCAAATATTTACGTTAATTAATTAAATGCACAACAAGTTTTTTCTTACTTATTTGATAATTTTACATGCAAATGTCTTGGGCAATATGTTTTATTGTTTTCGGGTTGATAATTGATATCAATAATTGAAGATAACGTTTATTTTTCTGTTAAAAAATGACTATTGTACCTCTGGTGGGACTCGAACCCACAATCCTCGGCTTAGGAGGCCGATGCCTTATCCATTGGGCCACAGAGGCGATGTTTACTTCCGCAAAGAAAGTATATATTTTTATACATTATTTAAGCCAATAAGATATTTAAGTTGATTAATTCGATGATTATAAATAAATTAACGATTCACGTGAAGATTATTTTAATTTAGTACTCGACGTGCGCTCAATAGATGGCATAAGAGCGTGATTTACAAAATAAGATCGATACGGTACATTTCTTCGATATAACATGACATTATCGTCGGTAGGTGAATATACCAGAGAGAAAAAAGAGTTGTTTAATTGTAAGAACAAAACAGTAGATAATGTTTAATTGTAAAAACAAAACACATATTTACTTAATAAATAATTACAGTCGTACGAAATAGAACATACGAGTCTATATTACTTCATAGTATAAGTATAGTACGTACATTGTTGCACCGAAAGTAAAAGCTGTATTCAATTAATATCAAGGCGTATGTTGTATTATGTTAAAATATTTTTGGAATGATTGTTAAACAAGTGGAATTCCACAATTCAAATGATAAATACAACATTAGCCCTTTTATTTTATTTCACATCGTAAGATGAATAATTGTTTCATCTTCTCCAAAGGTCATAAAAAAAACGTTGGTTTGCATAGGTATTTTGAAATATAACTAATTTTATTGAATGTCTGAATCTCATATGCTCAGATGTTTCTTAAGATTTAAGGTGAGTCGTGGACTGAGGCTTTCTCACTTTAATCATTCTAAGTCAGAGTTGCTATTGCAAGTTACCTTCGGGAATGTCTTTTCATATGGGTTATAAGTTTGTTGTCTCTGCATACCGGTGTGTGTATTTAAAACGAGATACCCATTACGTCTGAAATATATCGTGAAAAAAGCTTCGCGAAATCATGATCTATAAAGTAAAATACTATCGTGATCCAAATAATAAAAATTAAGGGTTAATAATATAGTATGTATATTTAATTTTGTCAAGAGGTCATTATTTATAACAGAATAAAAAGTTTACATGTGTGTGAAAATTACACTAACATGTTATTCATATAATAAAATTCTTGAGATGTAAGTTCGAACAAAACAGAAGCATAAAAATGACTTACAAATATGCATTTCAAATAATAAGAGTTCAGTTACCTTTTCAAAGAAATCAATCAATCTACAAAATTTACTAAGCAAAATTAGTGGTGTCTTCGACAGCTTTACCAATTGTAAAAATAAATTGAAAAAATAAAAAACTTTGTAGCAAGCAATAATGTTAATGAACAATGACGTAACTGTGACTTCTGAAACAGAGGTCAATATATTTCGACATATTAGTGAAAAAATCCTTAGTCAACGACGACACTTCAATGTGTAAATTTACAGAAAAAATGGGTCATTTTTTACCTCAATGATTTGTCAGGCAGTTCATGTTCCATCAATCGAGACCGGCAGCGATATTGATATAAAATATTTATTAACACTTTAAAATAATTTAAAATAGGATTATTCTTTCGATTGATTGTTCCATATTTCTATTAGAATATACGCCTCCTTACTGAAGCATATGTACACCGCAAATTCTGTGAGAATTTAGTATATTGATTTTACCCGAGACATTCGCTACACCCTTAATTCCTAGCGATTACATTATAGATTTAGCTCCCGGCGACCTTTTAGGAAGAGAACCTTGAAACTTGTAGTGTCAGAAGCGTTAACTGTTTTTACATAGCTTGATCCTTAAAAAATGGTTCAACCCAACTCCATATAAAACCGGCAAATAAATAATTTAATAGTTTTTCTAATAAAACATCCTGTTTTTTGATTGGCAGCCTGGTATTACGGTTATCGATATCTCTGTCAATAGAAAAATGTATGCCTTTACACATACACTCCTATATTGGCTGCGAGGGGGAAAAATTACAAGATATCATATCATCGAACGCTTTGATGATAACGTTTCCCCAACAAAAAAGGGCACCTACGGATAAACCGATAGCTACTCTTTAAAGATAAATATAATTTACGAGCATTAGTTTCAGTTCGGTGATCGACTTGCGATGACGGCACATAATCCAAAACAATCGCAATCACGATCATTAAATAATTAACCGGTCGATAAAAAAGAAAAACAACAATAATACCTAACTCTTTTTATTAACAAGATTCAATTGTCTATGGTATTTTGAAAAAAATCGAATTCCATATTCAAAATTACGTCAGTTAGTGTACAATTTTAAATGATTTTTTAATGTACTTCTGTGATTTTTTTGAGTTATCCGTCGCGAGTTTTAGATACAAATAATGACAATGTGTGCCAACGGAGGTATGATGCCCGTCTACGACGAATACTACGACAACAGTTGGGCCCTCATACCGCCAGATTATGGAATAACTGATGATGAATACAGATACAATAATTCTTACACGTAAGTTATTTCTAAATATAATTATTCTAGAATTAAATTAAAAGTGGAAACTACTCAATAAATGACGCACCTGAATTTTATTGTAAAATTATTTTTAACATTCAAAACCGACATCTTTCATAGGTATATAATATTTTTAGTTTTATAAATCTTTGACACTTCATATTTAGAGACACTTTTATGATAATGCAGGTGTTTGTACTTTCAACGAATTAATAATATAATAATAATTTAATACAATGTGTATTTTTTCCACGTCCTTTCTACATCAAGATCATATTGCCGTCAAACAGTTATGTCAGCTGCCAGTATCTTTGGCTCATTCTACATCGTCTCTTCGGAGCTCATCCGATTACATAGTCCCGACGGCCTCGATAATGAAACCGGTCATCTATACGCCGGTAACATTATTCCCGTCGGCTTCCAGGGTTAGAGTTGAGGAGAAAATAAAAGAAAAGTATTTTTAAGGTGGTTGGCAATTAACACGATGCTCCGGATGCCTGGATCGTTTGTCCAAATAGGCGATTATGATAGGGGGTGGAAATGGAAGAATACAAAAAAGTATATGTACTCGTACATTGAAACATACACGAATTCTATGCTATTTATTTACAATGTTCATAACTTATTCAAGCTTGAATTAATTATAATTTACTTTAATAATAATTAACACGTGATATGTAGCTGAGTTAGTGATGTATTAAATATTATTTGTAAATACGTATGTAGTTACTTATAAAAAACATTAAAAGTAGTTTTTTTATTGATGATATGTGCAGTTCATATGTTCTAAATGGGGAACAAATATTGTATGGAAATCAGAAAAAATATATATCTATTACTATAATATATTAGAATAAACATACGATGCGCTGCTAGTGCTAAACCTTTAATAATTAAATATTTTAAGGTGTGTTTTTCTATTAATAAAGATTGTCATAAAACAACAAAAATTTTCAGCAATAACATTTATTAACCTTTTATTAAAATTCAAATGCCATATAATATTTTTTATTGCGCTTGGTTACTCTAGCACTCGAATGGTAATCCCGACACTTAAAAACGAGCCAAGGAGAATTCAGCATTCTAACTGTCATGGATGAGCTCGGTGAAAGTTTTTTTTTTAATGTCGGTTTAGAAGAAAATTCTAAGTGTTTTTAGGCCGTAAGCGACCATGAGCGAGGCTTCAGTTGTATTAAAATAACCAACTCACTGCTACAGTACAATGTAAGCAATTTCGGTGGTCACCAAAACGATAATATTTTCGGTGAAAGAATTCAATGTTTATTTGTATGAATGAAACCAACTTTAAGCGGTTGTCAAAGTGTAGCAAAAAAAACTCAAACGACACCAACCTCGAAATCGCCAAAGAAAAGGATTGGTTTCAAATAATTTGCCTACAAAGCCTTCATTCATGAGACTCGGAAAGGGTTTCTTTTATTATTACTATTTATTATTGTACGTAAGCACTCACTATACCTTACTGGGTTACAAACTGAGATAATAATGCCTGCCACCCATATTCCGGATTTGAAGCAGGAAATAAAATTATTTTTCTCCTCGTCGTAAATTGCTAGCGGTAGTAGCACTTAGGTTTCAAAAGTAGTCTTCGAAAAAATTCTCGATTCCAAATACAGAAACACCATATTTATAATGTTATGAATAGATAACTCAAAGTATTAAAAGAAGACTGAGAATGAATGAAAAATATTTTCGTTTATGTATACCAATTTACAAGCATGGTTATTTATTTTAATTTGAACTGTTGAATCGTTGTAGTTTGACAGGTTAGAACAGGTAATGCAACTTGCAGACTCTCGCTTAATCTCTTGCTTAATCCAGTACTGTTTTGTTGGTCTTTCAGATTGATTTGTGTTATAATTTGCCTGACATTTTGACAGTTATGAAATGTAACTAAAATACACACATATTTCTATAATATTTACAGCAACAATATATAAAATGGTCCGTATATTTTTGTAAAACAGCTTTGGTTTAACAATTGTTAAAGACTGTAATTATTTAAATAGTATAAAATAGGCAATTAAATAAACACTTGTGGATCTTGTGAGTTGTAAACCTTTCACACCAATCATTCATTCATTCTCCCCTAGCGTAAACTAGTAAGTGATCGTCAAATATTTGCGTTTTAGGAAAATACTTATTGTCAGTTTTACGAACAATCTTTTTACATCCTGGACAATCATACCTTAATCGGAAGAATTCTCTGGACGAAATTTCCCTGTTTCCTCATTTTTAATTAAATCTTTTGAATCTAGGTTCAACATCTTATGCCAAGTTAAATCCAAATTCTAAAGCATCTTTTTTCTGTAAACATACCTGGTGTAATTTATTTTTATTAATAGTCTTTTGTTATTGTGATATCAGCTTCCTAATTAATGTTAAGTGTACGACCACCACGAAACGCCACCAATGATTTCAATGCAAGTTAAAATAGCTAATCCTCAATTCGATATTAATTGTGCAATAATAATATATTTGGTATTGGATTTCATTGTTTAGCAAAATACCGACTGAAAAAATCCCTACTAGAATTCGTCATCATAAAATTATCTCGTTCAAAGTCACCTTCGTATTCTACAGTTCTTCACATATTTATTTCCATATCTGAAACATGTGGTCACCACATATTGACTCCATTCAGTTCTGTCAGTTTCTGATCCTCATCTCAAAATATCTCTGCGCCCAAAAGTCCAATTAGGAATATATATGATCAGAAACTTGAATAATTGGAAGGCAACTCGAGTAGCAGTATTTATAGATTTGCTCAGATTGTTTAAGGAGATCGGAATATTTATTATGTATATTATTTGTGATTGGTTTGCGAGCGCTGCCTTGCAGGGAGGCTGTATCGGGCACAATGTGTGAATTGACGGGTGGTTAGGAATCGTTTAACGGATTATCCTGAGGCTTTGTGGGTCAATCCGGATGCGCCGCGTCCCGCCGCGCCCGCACATAGTTGCGGACAAGCTAATCCCGCAGGCAGTTCACGGGACAAGGCTCGCAGGGACGTCATCGAGACAGATTGACACAAACTTCTTCATTTTCATCCTTCATATTAGCTTAAGCATATGGTAACGACGAATCGTTGCTGTAAAATTGTGTCATCTACCAAGATATTCGTTTTCCCTCAGGCTTCCCGAAGTACTTTTGACCACATTTTGTGTATCGTTATCGCTAACTTTTCAGAATTGCTGTATAGAAAAGAAAATCGAATACGCGTCGTATTTAATATTCTTAACAGCTGATGGATAAGTGTGATAATATCGATATAAAAAGTGACTAGAAGTGAAAAAAATCTTCCGATATCCATTCTATACCTGGAACATATGGTCATAGCTCTGTGCTCGATGGTGATACATGGCTCGGAGGATGACCTGGGAAGATATATGGCTCCCGATGGCCTCTAGGGCAGAAAACCGATGTTTTGAAGGGAAAGCAGCTCTGGTGTAAATTTTCAATCGTATTTTTTAAGGAAATTGGATGATTTGCCCGAGGCCTGAACCATTGGTACTAAGGAGTGCCTCAAAAAGAAAGTGCCGAAAATATATACCATCGTAAAATTTATTAGTTTTTTTATGATATTCGAACATCACAGGACGAATCCTGTGATGTTCGGAATGCCTCAATTACAGTATTATTTAATTTTTAAAATTCGTCTTAAAATTCAATTTGATTCAGGTATTCAAAATTTATATAAAACACTCTGATACTAAAACTAATTTTATAAAGTCATTAAATTACAGCGCAAAACAAATTTATAATCCAGTATTATCTATCTACATAATAATATATGACATAATTGTAGTATATATTGCTAAATTATGATTTCTAATTTGGGACAACTATTCCATCTACTAATGACATATTACAACCCAAATATTTCGTCTAGCAAATTACTTCACAACTTGTATATTGGATTTCAGTTCTAATTGCCCCTGATTTGGGAACATTAAAGTTGTACTAATGCTGGATATTTTTGTTGTTTTCCCCTTTTACGATCCTGTAGCGTTATTATTTAGTTTCATAGAAATATCGCGATACGCCAAATTTATTTTATTTTCACAACAAATAGCCCGATTGTCTGCGTTGACAATGGGCGAATTCTGTTGTGAAAAATCAATGAGAAAATATTTATTTTTGACAATTCCTTCTGCCCCCCGACCGATGTCAAGACTTCAAAATAAGCCAGAAATGAATGTTGCCAGTGACAACAGCTCTCCTGTCCAAGTGCCCAAATTGAGAACCCTTCAAACCATTGGAAGAATCTTGTATTTCGCGCGAATAAAGAAATATGTAGGTAGGTACGTCGAAAGAAAACATGCTACCTACTTATAATAACAAAATAATCCGAACATTTTTAGTTTTCAATAGTAAGAAATATATCAAACTTAGTACTTTTTGGAAAATGTTTTGTAGCCTTTAGAAATTACAAAAGTTTTTGAAGTGAAATTTATTTAAGCGAATTTTGCTCGGATCACGCGTACTCTACGTATACATACATTTTACGTACATGATTCACGGCTACTGTGTTAATACGTAGTATAGGAAACCAGAAGATTGCTTATTGTACTGTTTATTAGCTTGTTTTAATATTTATTAATAAAAAATTTATATTTTATGACAAGTGAACTATCATTAACACATGTTCCTTTCTTAATGTACATTAATGCAAATTTATTCATAAAATGAATATTTAATAAAGATATGAGTCGTTTATATTAAATAATGGTTAATTTTATTGTCTTTTAATTCCACGTAACATTTTCTCAATTCTAGATAGTAAAATTGTCAACGATTCCAATAGAGAAATGCATGAAATCAACAGTCAAAAACTTAAGAAAAATTATTTGACTTTCCTGAATGCGTGAGAGCCTCACATTAATTTTTTTAATCTTTGAGATTCATTTATAAAATTACTTCTTAAATAATTTTGGATAATAAATAAAATAAAAAATCTGACCACTTGAAAAAATACGAATAAAGTTACTATTATTAATAAATTTTAATTGTAAATATGAAAAATTCAGATTTAATGAAAAGATCTAATACATATATACATGGACAAATTCTACTCCTATGGTAAGTTGAGACAAATCTTACAAAGTCAAACAATATAACAGTGGAATAATTCATTAAAATATGTTTATATTTGGAAAAGAATCCGATATAGAAGCAGTGACTTGGTGGTTACTGGGTGGGCACTTAAACAATCATTCTTTTATGTCTTTCTCGAAACTTCCTTTTCAAGTCAAGTCTTCACATCGTCGTGCACCCGAGGAATATTTTTGTCATTAAAGTTGCTTCAAAATGCATTAGAATAATCGTGTGCACCAAATTGAATCGAGTAGTCAGCTCATAACGGACACGGAAGTCGAAAGTCGAAAGTCTGCCTTTGAGGGTAGCCAAAAAAATCGAACCTTGTTGGTTGTAACTTCTAGAAAATAATGGGTGCTGAGAAAAGAAGGTGTACGAGGAGCGATTCTAGTACGAGTACTAGACTATGGTATGTGAAAATTAAGCTAAATATAGGATGCGTATTTGCTTTACACGATTTAATACCATATACTGATATACACAACCATACTGCTTTCATTAGCAAACAACGGAATGCTTACCTTTTGAGTTTTTGAGATAAAGTTTGATTGTATTTTTTTACATTTTCTTACATAATTGAAGTTATATCATTATTAAACTTTTTTTAGTCGATAATGTGCTATGTAAATATTTTCTAACATAAAAAGACCCGTACTTTTATTAAAAAGTAGAATATGTTTATTTTTTTGTAGTATCAGCAGACGCCACATTTAATATCAAAGTACGGTAAAAATCGAGCTTATGACATAATATCCACTTGGAATTTTGATTCAATTGAAATAATTTTTAAACTTTTTTTTTTCCGAAACGATAAACAACATGGTATAACATTCAATGTTACCAATAATCAAATTTCGTGATACATACTCGTAATTACTACACCTTTGCTAATAGCCGCCGTATAACATTTCTTTTTACCTTGTTCGCTTCCAAAAGAAAAACCAGCCATTACCAATCCCCACAAATAATAAATATTTTTAGATAATAATAAATATTCAATAATACACTGTTTATTTTAAAATCAATGGTCAATGTTCTCGGTTAGGCAGATACAAAGCAAAATATAATAATCTTTATATTTAAGCATATTAAATATCTTTTTATTAATAATAAATATTATTTATATATCATTTATTTATCTTCATGAAGCTTAAATGATTTAATATATTTAGATTCAATTATACTTCAATACGTCGTATTATCTCATCCGATCCGTCATTGCTGATACGAAATAAAAATAATGATAATTTCCTTCAGGTACCCCAGGTTGGACTATATTGGGTTGCGAAATGCCCGGGGCAAATACTTTAGTATTATGGGAGCAAGCTAGTCAAGATTTTCATTATTGAGCAGTAGATTACTGATAAAATGATTTTAAAGTACCCAGCGTGGTTTTGATTTCTGTGCATTACTATTTTATATTATTTCCTTGGATATTGGTTGCATTTCTGTACATTAATATTGTCTTGCGACCTCTCTCTGTTAGCGTGTTGGCTGCCCGAGAGTTGTTCGCCGAGCGGCCGCCAGGTGGTGCCGCTCTCACGGGACGACGAACGTACAAAATTCCCGAAACTAGATTTCATCCTAAAAGTGGTTAAATCGAATGGCTTGAACAAATGTTTTATTTTAATTTAAGCATATATTTTCAATCTCATATCAAGTAAAAATTAACATATATTTTTAACATTATTATTAACTTATAAACATTAATAGGTAAGGAAGACCCACAACATTCCAATGTAAAACATAGTATATATCTCTGCAAAAATATATTTGTTATAATATTTAAATCATGATTGTATTGTAATATATGAAATAATTGTATGTAGGTAAATTCGAGTTAACCTCTTTAAAAAGGTAAATGGTTATTTATTTTGAATATTCACTACGTAATTTTATTTTTAATTGAGAGAAATAATGACGTTATAATGTTCTCATAGAAGTAAAATATAACACCAATATTTAGCCAAATACAGCTCAAAATATTTATCACGATTTTTCATATATTTTCAACGTAAAATCTATTCTTTGTTCATATTAGCGAAGACGTTCGAACAAAATTGGCTCCTGAAAATGTGTGCAAAAGTAGAAAAATTAAAAAAAGACATATATTCTAATGAGAAATAGAACTCAAATGCTGGTTTAATTAATTAGAAATAGGAATCTAAAAATCTTTAATTTGTAGTGATATAAGTTTGATATAGCCCTTGCAGGTTGGTGCCGAAAAGTCTCGATATTTTTTAATTACTACATCCTATGCTTGAATGAAATTTCAGTTTTTTGCATAAGCTAAGTATAAAAATATTATAATCGGCTAATAAATAAAAAAATCACATATTAAAAAGGCAGATTTTTACTAATTTTAAAATAATATTATCAAATTTTGCCGTAGTCGAGGACCTCCCTTATGTATTAGAAAACATATTTGAATTTACTTGTTGGTACACTTCAAATTCATGCCGGCGGTCATAGCTCAATGATCAAAGCGTTTGCTTTGAAGCCAAGAGTCATGGGTTTGATCCCCGACGGAGATTAAAAAAAAAAGGATTTTTAATCGATTTCTGAGCTCTAAAATACCCCCGGTTGGTGTGAATTTGATCCATCACCCGTAAAATGTCAGTAATAGACTATTAATTGAAATTGGTGGTAGACGAAAGTCGTCCCGTATAGATCACCCATTCATAGTAAATTCCTGTAATAATAAAGTATGACGCGTGAATCTCGGGCTGTAGTCTATGACGTTGGCGGATCAACACTCCACATGCAGCGTTTAGCTATATACACCATGGTAAGCGTCATAGAATTCCACAGATGAGACTTGAGAATTACTGTCACCATCTGTCGGTATTCTCCTGTATGTGGTTACATAAAAAAAAAACATTTTACTGTAAACTGGCGTTAGATTGTGCCCACGGTACTGGACTGACAAATGGGCATGGGAGTTCCTTCTCATCACTCCAAAGTCTTCGTCTCTCGAGCTGACGGCCGCTCAGCACGGAAGCTCCACTGGGGAAGAACAACGAGTATGTACTTAAACATTCAAATTATGTGGAATTAACGGGGATTAACGTTGACTCGCTTCTGTACCGGCGGGACTTTATTACTCCGCAAAGCTCATTATGGCAGGTGATTGCTTTACTAATTGTTACATCTGAGTTATAAACAAATTCTTGTACTAGTACATTGCAGTGCAAATTAGTTTGTTTTACAAATTATCAAAAAAAACGATTATTAATGTACCCCTATATTTCTTAGGTAGTTTTATATATTTACTTGGATGAGTTAATTTTTCATAATTAGCAAGATTCAATGTTTGATTAACTCAAGTAAAAGTTAGGAACATTGAAAAAAAACACAAACAAATTTAAAAAATCATAATAGTTTTAAGCACGAGTAACGTTGAAAGATTGCTTTAAATATTATCATGCAATATCTAAAAACTAAGGGATTTAACCAATGCATCCTCCCTGTATTAACTTATGGCGCAGAGACGTGGAATCTGACTGCAAGTCTTATCCATAAAATAAAGGTCACCCAGCGTGCTATGGAGAGATCCATGCTCGGAGTGTCGCTAAAAGATAGAATCCGAAACGAGGAAATACGCAGAAGAACTCAAGTAATGGATGCTACCCAACGAATAGGCACACTCAAGTGGCAATGGGCAGGACATATCTGCCGAAGAGACGACGGTCGATGGGGAAGAAAAATATTGGAATGGCGCCCAAGAACTGGCAAACGAAGCATTGGCCGACCCCCTGCAATATGGACTGACGACATAAGAATAATAGCGGGAGTGACCTTGATGCGGAAGGCGTAAGATCGAAGAGGATGGAGACTCATGCGGGAGGCTTACGTTCAACAGTGGACGGACACAGGCTGATGACGATGACTATCACGACATGGTCTTCACAAAATACCGTCTTAATGTTCTATCAGCTCATCCCAAGTCAGCTATCTCAGATCCGCTGAGTATATTACCTGCATATATTCGACGGCATTTATAGAGCAGTATTTCATAGCTGTATTATTCTACGTCATTCGGAAAACACACCCTAGCCAGGTCTAAATTAGTCAATAAGTTAGATTCTTGTAAAATAATACAATATGGGGTGCCAGAAAAAAAATGCTCTAGGGCGCCACAGGGTCTAAAGTCGGTACTGGCTTTTTCTAAGTGACACCTTCTGGATTTAATTCAAATATCTAGATCTCAAAACACATTTAATATTTCAACAGCATTGAAGGTTCATGCTATGAGGCCCATTCACATTCCACCGCCTTACACATGATGCATCTTTGAGTCTTCCACTCGAGCTGTCCTCAGTGTGTGGTCGTCACGAGGGCAGAGCTGGGGATGGGCGGAAATAAGAGAGGATGGGCGGCCAGCGGCACGCGAGGCACGGCCAAGCACCGACCGAATACCACCCATTTTTAAGTCCAACCGTAAACCCTCGCTTCGAGAATTCCTCCAAATTTTAAGCAAATTCACACACTACTCAAGAAATTTTTGAACGTGAAAACTCTCCAATTTTTATTTTTTTCACTTTTTTCTGTACTCTGGAACATTGATAGACAATACCATATAATCTTAAGACCTCAAATGATCGGGGTAAATTACCTTATATAACATAATACATTTTATTATATTGATGGTAATTGACAATTAGTCTTGCGCAGTTACTGAAGTTATCGTTCACACCAAACATCATCAGATACTCTGAAATCTTTTTGGGGAATCTTATAAGTAATATTGTTTTTTTGGTGTTGTATATTTTTTAGGTGATCTAATTTGCATTATTACACGAAGCAAGAAAAAATAGATCAATCAAATTAAAATTAATAGAGACTACTAGAGATGACTATTTCAGAATATAAATGAATATCGACAAATTTACAACGATTCCTTTATTTAAATTATGTCGTCAGATAAATAGCTTCGTTGTTAGACAACTGTAGACTTTGCCGATGCCACTATAAGGTGATATTTTAGTTCCTTATGATAATTCCAATAATTTATTCTACAATATATTATATATAATGCTGTTAAACGCATCCACGTGCAATAAATCGGTTGATATAGCTCTTGATATATTATAAATATAATATGTATAGTGGTGAATTATTAGATTACGTATATGAAATAAGTAGAAGCATTACATATACATTATGTATTTGCAGTAAAATAAATTTATCTAATTCCAATGAAAAAGCAATAAGCAAATAATTTGTTTAAAGCATCTTTTTTATTAATATAATTTAAATAACTGCATTACGAAAAATGTATGTCAAACAACAATAATATATTTTATCGTAAAGTTTAAGAATTCATCATTACAATTACACTATATAAGTACAGGTTGAAAAAGTGAGTTTGTGCCTGACATTTAACAATTATATTCGTTTTAAGTGTCCATGGCTGACAACGCGTATCATAACTCACAACTTAAGTGATTCAACCGCCGAGTGAGGGTTGAGAAAAGGCTAAAACGCAGCTGCCTAGTTTATATAATTGCGTTTCTCGCTTCGCCAAAACTTGTGCTACGCATTATATAATACAATAACATTAAATAATAAGGTAGGATAATAAACTAAGCCTTTCGGTTATTGTTTATGGGAGACGTTAGATTTTGTGCCTCTCTGAGGTTTCCCACAGAGGTTGCTGGGAAGTACATCTTGACTGTAACTGTGCGATTCCCTGATATGCGACAATTAAATGCGAAGTTGTTGGAGTTATTATGAAATATTAAGCAAAAGTAAAACAGGTATAGTTCTAAAGCTTAGTCATAACTCTTTTGCATTTTACTGAGTATTGTCATGAAAATTAATTAATATTTTTATTTAATCTGAATTAGTTTTAAGTAGTTTGAATCCGTCTTAATTACATCCATTAAGATGATTTTGACTAAATGGTATTCAGCTTGTTATACAAGATACGATATATTATATAATATGTAGTGTTTGTGCCCATGTATGAATTCAATACATAGTAATATCGCGAGACAAATAGTTATCATTATTACATTTAAGCGATTTAAATGAACTATAGATCTTCTTCTTCTTCGTGTCAGCGACGTCAAATTATTTTTCCCAGTATTTGGCAACATCAATAGCTCGTGTGTTGCCCAGCATTAGGTCCTGAGATGTGCAGCTTGTTGAGCACATGTATCAGCATCTTAGGTGTGAGGCGGTCTGCAGGTCTCCACAGTCGTTCAATAGTGTCTCTATACTATTTATAGATAGAACTATAAGTATTTCAAGGAAAATCGTCGAAATTAATTTCAACACTTGGAAAACAGAAAAGCCTTCATTCGTGTATGACTTACTTTATCGATATTTTTTACGGATATATAAATAATATAGTAATTGAGAATGGCTTCATGTCAAAATTGAAACATGACGTAAAAAGAAGATTGAAATACGTTGTAAAAAAAAATCTTTTTAATTTTAATAATTACGAATAGCGTTGAAGCTAACAAGCTTCTCATCGTACCACTGACTCATCAAGTAATCACCCAGTCCTCCCTCACTCTCCCACCTGGAGCACTCAGGTGTGTTGGCTCCGCAGCCCGACGGCCCGCCGCCCTGTCCGTGATTGCGGCAGAGCACCTGGACAGCAAAAAGCCCTTCTTCGTCAATAATCATTACCGGAGACCGCAAAGTTCACTGGGCTAAGCGATCCTCATCGATGCCAAGCCGATATTACTTAATCGTAGATATTTGTTTCTTCATTATCTATTTATTTTATTTTAGATGTCAGATATCGTGTATAAAAAAAGAGTAAAACTTATGTTATTGTAACATGTAACACATAAGGACTTCTTTTCTTGCCGCTACATTGCCTAATCTCAGACAGCTGTATTAAAATTTTGACAGTTCATCATTCTGACAGATTGATTAAAATATTGCTATTTTGTTAAAATGTTTAAAATATAATAGGAATTTAAGAACTCATTTGTTTTGAAAATAAAAAAAATGATTATAAAATAATATGATAAAATATTTTATTGTGTTCATGAAACCATGGAAACAAATTAAAATATAGTAGTTTTATGCCTGATTACTATGAATTGTTAGTAGTAATTTTATTTTTAGCAATGATATTGTATTTTCGTCGTCGCTCTAAGGGTGTTAGATGATTTATATGGCTTTTTATAAAAAATATGATGCGATAGATTATACTCCTAATTAAAAAATATTCCAAAAAATATTTTAAAATAACTAATTATCGTTTACAAGTAGTTGAATATAAAGTATTTAAGGTATTCTCAAATAATGTAAGTCTACATTATTCACATATATTTAATACACAGTGGTGGATTAAGAACTTGCCAGGCCCTAGAGCAACGTAGTTTTGGAGGCCGTTTTTAAAAATAATATGAAAGCGCCATCTTCAAAATAGATGACATATATTCATCAACGTCTGGCAGTGTGTGTTTAATTAAAAAAAACACAGTCAAATTAAATGAAAAAAATAACGAAATATTAATTGTATAATGTATTTGATTTCTTTTGGTGTGTGGGTGTAGAGTATTTATAAACATACATTAAACAAGTTAAATAAAAAAAAAACGTGTTTCTAAAAAATTTATAAATTTCTGAACGGATCACCTGGAGCATCTTAATAGCTCGATTTGAGCTTTTAACAGTGGGTTCGGTTCCTCCCCCATCCCAATATTGTTCCCCTCGCAAAAGCCTGTAACCGATAACACCTGCAGGTTTATTGGCCTTTTTAAAGCGCATCACGCTATATCTTTTTTATTTAAGGGCGAGGATACCTAACTATCTTCAAATAAATTGGTAGGTTGTACAATTACAATAATTATCGATGAGCAATAAACCAATTGTACCATGTGGATACATGTGATTTAAAAAGTATGCGTTATAATTGACGAGTACTTGTTTTTTTATGTAAACACATACAGGAGAATACCGACAGATGGTGATAGTAATTCTAAAGTCTCATCTGTGGAATTTTATGACGCTTAACATGTTGCATATGGCTAAACGCTGCATGTGGAGTGTTGACCTACAGCCCGAGATTCGCGCATCATCATTGTTATTGCAGGAATTTACTATGAATGTGTGGTCTTTACTGGACGACTTTAGTCTACCACCAATTTTAATTAATATACTATGAATGGCATATGGGTGAGGGATCAAATTCACACCAACCGGGGTATTCAAGAGCTCAGAAATCGATTAAAAAGCCTTTTTTTAAATCTCCATCGGGGATCGAACCCACGACCTTTGGGTTGCAAAACAAACGTTGAGCTATGAGCTATGACCTCCGGCGACCTACATATTATATAGATTGTTAACATATCATTTCATAATAAACATATTATGTACTTATTTATTTAAGTATAATACTCGTATGAGACATTAGGCTACTACAAGTATTATCAAAGAATACTCGCATAAAAGTTATTAAAAATTAAAAAAACCAAGAAATATTTTTCTATATAATTAATATATGTCTTTACATTGGCATGTTAATACTTTTAAAAGCATATTTATTACTCTACAAAGAGTATTTCTTTCCTCAACCCATTAGAATAAAGATAATTTTACGCAAAATATATTGCATTTAAAAAAAATCAACCGCACAGTTCGGTCATGATCCTCGCATCATTATATGTTAATTATGTTTCCCGAAGCTTAATCGAGTACATTCTATGTATGGTCGGCGAGAACCAGAGGGCCTGAAAAAAATGTCGTATTTAATTTATAAAAAAACATTTCTATCCCATACGTTTTAATTTACTTTGATTTTGTGTTAACTTGTAGAGTTTTTTAATTGTTAATTTTAATTATATTTTTTAAATTAACCGTCTATTTTCAATGAAGCAGATTCGGTTTTGAACTACTGTAGTGTTCTCAATAAATATATCATTATTAGGAAGGAGAAGTTTTCTAAATATGTCGTTGTAATTCATGAACGAAATACGCTTGATATGGATTTAAAAAATTTGAAGGTAATCGCGCTCTTCACTATTTTCGGTGTGTAGCATCGTACGAGTATGTGTGAAAAGTTCGACGCAAGCAAACTAACGTGTGCGAATATGTTCGGTATGAATCAGTGGGTAGGTGGTTAGGATTCGTAGACTCTCTGACACCGGAAATCACCTGCCCTGACAATGCTCTGTCGCAAGGGCCGGTCAAGAATGCCTTTACAAAGTGGCTGGCTTTTGTACATCAGGGGACAATGGACTACAATGGCTGCTTTCAAAAGAATTCCATTTTTTTCATCAAGTTTGGCGCAGATTAACTTTGAAGAGGCATCCGCCAGTTTCTAGTGTATTGATTCACGAAGCGTGTGATTTTTTTTTCTGATAAAATTAACTTTTTACGCAACTCTAAATTGAATGTTTATACGAGAACATAAAATAAGTATTTATAATTTAATTAAATAATTTAAGAATTGGAGAAAATTTAATTTTAAGAGTCGAAATAAATCGTATAATAATAAGTAGGTAAAGTAATTAAAGAAGTTACGAACATGTCATCTATTCTCATTAGAACAAATTACTAAATACCACAATTAAACACGATAGTTATTAATGCGTATCTGAAAAAAAAAACTCAAAATAATACATTACAAATCACTTTTTTTCATAAATCAGCTATTTCATTTAAAGTATATCAATTTGTATTGGTTAATTAATGTTATTGACGTTTCAAATTAAGCAACAAATTCTGCAATCGTGTCAGAAATCACTTTTAATTATAAGCAAATAAATTGTTATGCGTATGGACATAATCATTTGTGAAATTTGATTACATATTGAGTATCAACATAACACAAAGCCGAATAACGCCACTATAATTTTATTAATAATTTTTATAATTGTCAAAATTTCTAGTGTTCTTTTACTAAATAATAGTTAAACGTATAGGCATCATCATCATTTAAGCCAGTTCGTCCACTGTTCAGCGTAGGACTCTCACATGAGTCTCCATCTTTCTCAATCTTCCGCCCTCCGCATTCAGGCTACTCCCGTTATTTTCCTGGAATCGTTAGTCCATCTAAACTTAAAGGTATTAATACTAAATTGTCAAGTGCAGGCATGTAATAAAATTCATTCATTGGTACCTGAAATAAAACATTTCTCACAGATCTACAAAGCGCATTGCCGATGGAATATCCTGAAGAGAATCCTTTGATTTACGATTCTTCTAGGTAAAACCCATTTTGTACTGAGCCGAGAGTATAATTTCAGCGGCCGTTGTTCAGTGAATGGAGATTGTTTCGCTAATATGGCTTGAGCATCGCAAGTACCGGGTAATTAGCTCTAATCCTCCACATCTGGTCTGTATTATTCTACCTTCAGGGCTTCCACAGGGAAAACACGCCCGACTGTTTTCCCACACCTTCGACGGGGATTAAAGCAACTTACCTAAGGGCCGTAAAATGAATTGAGTCTTACTGTTGACTGTTAGACAGGCCACTTACCTGAGGTGAAGGCGTACCTGCTAAATATGAAATTATCTATCATAATAATAGTATTCATTAATTATAATGTACTCGTAATAATTAATATGTGTATAATATATTGTAATATGCGTCGTCACTGTTTATATGATATTAATTTGTTATTCATTTTTCATTGGGTTTGAACTTTTAATTATAAGTTTGTTTTCTTATCAACTGGCTATATCATATTCACATATACTTATTTATTATGTAGAAACATCAAAAACAACTCTCTTTGACTCGGTTTCTGTGTATTTAGCTAACAATATCGATTGCTAGTACTTATAAAACTATATATATAGGGTCCGCCATCTAACGTTTTTTTTCAACTAGTGCTTATTTCGTGAATGGTCACATTTAAGCTCATGTTTAATTTGATAAATAATTAGTTTTATCTTTCCGCTAAACGAATATGGTTGTGTATAACGCTTGAACAACGCTGGGAAATATTGCGACATTACTTTGAAAATCAGGCCATTTTTCTTCGAAAATGAGCAAGGAGTGGCCGTTACAGTCAATGGCGATCGTTATCGGGCCATTTTTGTTCACAAAAATTAAAGAGGAAGATATTGGCAACATTTGGTTTTAACAAGACGGCGCTACGTGCCACACAGCCGAAGCTACACTCAATGTCTTGCGCCCCATTTTCAAAAAAAAAAGTTATTTGGCGGACCCGTTATTATAACTTTACTATAAAAAAATATTTTTTATCACAATATAATAACAGCAATAAAAATATAGTAATTTTTGTAGCATTTTTCCGCTTGCCAGTGCTCTGCGAAGCACTTACAATGTAAATAGTGTATTCGGCAGATATTAAATATCTGAAGTCTTCTCTGGTTTGCGGTTTGTGAAGATCATACGTAAAAAGTTGGAAACTAATGTGTTTGGCAAGGTTTTATTTGCAATTCAAAAAATCTGTCAAATAGGAAAAGTAGTGAATATATCAATTACATTCATCAAAGGCATATCATCTCTTACATACAAAGTGTAATCATATCTCTCAAGATCAAATTTGTATTATGAAACATTTTTGTAACATATGCGCTCCATATTTGGAGGTATAGACACCGTAAATTGCCGTTCTTCCAGTTCTGTAAGCTCAATTTGCATGTAAAATAAAGCAGATAAAATTATAATTCGAGTAAACCGTCTTTTAAACGTCCAAAAGGCCATAAAACTCAGGAATATATATTTAAATTAATTTATTTCATGTTTTTGTTCTATATTGTTTGATTCCGTTTTAACAAACTGCACAGAGTTTAACTGTGGTGGGGAGTTTAACTCTTACTCACGGTTTATATGCCACAAAAAATGACGTCGCAAATATTATAAGATCCAACAATACGCTCCTTTTTTGTAGTAAGTAAAGAATAAATAATGCGTAAGGATTAAGAATCGGGAGCAATAATTTGTCAAATGTGTAGCTTACAAAATACACAAAAAGGATTAGTTGTACCGACGAGTACCGACCACAAAATATTATCTAAGATACCATTAAAAAAAACAATGAAATTATCATAGGTATATACGCTACATAAGAACGTTGAATTCTGTTTGCTTTGTATTATTCTGAAGATCCCATGCTTTTTATAAGGGAGTGAATAATACGGTATTATTATACACTCATAAAAATATGTTTTTTTTTATTTGAAAGAATAAACGTTGGTTTTAGTTACCATATTCAACGAGGACTGCTTTCAAATATTACGGTCTCAATTCACGAATGTATCTCCACTTTTTCTACGTGTCGGCAACAACATATTAACATATATTCACATACATTCATATGTTACCCAAAATCTTGCATCTTGATCTCGATTTTGGGTAAAGATCGGGAAAAAAAGGATCGAGATGCAAGATTTTGTTGGTGCAAACCAATCCTCCGGATTGTTACTACGAAGAAGATGTTACCCAGCGTTAGTGTCTGAGAGAAGTAGATAGTATTTTAGATTTTATAATGAATACAGTCTTCAACTGTTGTAGCTTGCTCCAAAAAGTAAAATTATTATTAAAAGTATAGACAAGCTCTACGGCTGTTTATATTTCAATTGCTTTGCAAAGCGAAAAATGCTCAATTTATTGTTCTTGACACAGATCTTACACAACGTACGAGTATATATCACACACAAGATCTTATCTTTAAGTGGTGTGGTAAGCGAATGTAAAAAAAAAAAGAAAAAAAAAAAAGATTGGAATGTAAATTACTATGTAAAAATGTATATTTTTATATTTGATTAAAAAAATATATATAAGGTCTGTGGTTTTTGGGGTATATTATTTGCATTTTCACAAAAATAAATTTGATATGATGTTAATATTAATACTCCGCAATCTGATTATATAAATGTTGCGTGCCTTCAATAAGTTTATTACGAATGTTCAAGTTCAAGGGCATCTATTACTTTTATTGATTATATAATTACCCCTTAGCACATTCATAAAATTAACATATTACCAAAGTAGTCAAAGTAATTATCAGCCTTTTTATGTACGAGTTCGTATTCTCATAGTTAATTAAAAAACCTAGTAGGTAGGTCTTTTTCTACTGAATTTCCTTATCTATCGTGAAGACGGTGTAACGCCACCTACTTTAAATACGATTATAAAAACATCCTGTTTATTTGGCAGGAGTAATTCATAGATAAGGGACCTACCTAAAAACTTCTTATCGGCTAGAAATATATAAAAAGTCAACCATAATCTTAATTCACCTGTTTTAAAAAAAAAATTTTCACAAAATAAAGATTGTTGAAAAACATTAGCACATTAGTTCACCTGTTTTAATTTAAAAAGTATAAAATTTACTTTAAAAAATAAAGTTAAAACTTTTTAAAATACATACTTGCTTTTTTTTTCATTAAGCAAAAAATATCGTGGGATGCGAACCGCGGACCTTATTTAAATTTTAAGGTGTAATTAAAATGATAAATACTGTGTAAAAAATATAAATTAAAAGTAATAAAACTCTTTGAGTATTCTATACATGGTATACCTCGTATATTAATTGGTTAACTGCGTTTTGTAGATTGCGCGGAAAGCTTCGCAAGTCAACTCTCGAGGAAGTGTCTTTCTTTTACATAATTCACATTGTTTTTCCTAAATATTCTTCATCATGCAAATGTTATAAAAAATTATAAGTTAAGTATACCATTGCATGCATATAACATTAGTTATAAGCGTTACAGCCATTACTCCGTGATGCAATGAGTGTTTATACAATTCGATTTTATCAAAAGCTCTCACGTGTTATACACACATTCACATTCGCATGAAATTTCACTTAAAGCTTGTCGACACTTAGACTGTTACCCTGCAACAACCTGAAAGCCGAGTGGCAAACGATCGCAGCATTAAACGCTCACAGTCTCCGCTTTCACTTAGAGCCTTTCAGCGGGCCTTTTGTAAATCGATATGGAGAGGTGAGTGGTCGGATGGTGATTGGAGGGAATAGGCTCCGCCCACTGAAAGGAGGGTTTCTATTGGTTGAGTGCGCCCTCGAGTCGAGGGTAGTCTGGAGAGGATTGTAAGGCGCCTGTGAGCTCTGAGGGTGCTCTCGTTCTCGTATTGTTGTATCAGGAGTCCAGGCTTCAGTGGCTGTTTGACGGGCGATCGACCCGGACTTGTGTCAGGCAGAGTGAGGGTGCAAGCGCTGACTCAACTCTTTACGTAAAGTGCGGGCCGTGATAGAGATCAACGAGATATCCCTACATTTATTGAGAACATTTTTTATCGATCTTTATGATAGAGATTCGAACATAAATAAATAAAAAAGAACAATAATAGATTTTTATTAATTTTTAAAAACTTTGAGTGATCACGTGTGTAAAATTAAAATAATAAGCTTATTTTTTTTGGTAATCGTGTGACTATTTAATGTCAGTACATAAATGATTAATGTAATTGCTGTGGCGACATCAGATCATATATTTATTATTATAATCGCTTCGAGATAAAGTGTCCATTTCCACATTGCTACGTAATCCTCAATGATTTTTTAGATAGTGAATGTGGAGCAAATTAACAAATAATTGAGTAAGATAATTGTACTTATTCAATTTAATAAAAAATTTTGCAATAAATGAAACGTAACAAAAAATATCAGAAGTTCGTTGATGTCATGTATAAGTAACTTTTAAAACGTGAATGATCTTTTGAGACTCTTTCAAGTGTTATTTATTTTGGTATGATAAGTTGACACTCTTGGTGTTTCTGAAAAAAATCTGTTTTGCATTCAGTGCATTACGTTTTGTAACGTACGTTTATATTTAGTACGTTGATCTATTGAAAGTTGATGATCGAGACTTTTTAAGGTGTTTTTGGTTAGATAAGTTGAGACTCTCGGTGTTGTTTATGTTGTGGACTATTGTGTGAGGATATTAAGGTTTTTCGGGAGACGGATGTCCAGCCGGAAAGGCTCTCAAGCCTGAAGACGGCGGGCCGCGGTAGGCTCTCGCTCGCGCAGGAGTGGGCGGCGATGATCGGCAAGGGCGTGGAAGGACGATGGGCGGGGTTGGGTCCCGGGGGCGCTGAGCACGAGCTGCTGGAGCGCCTGTTCGGGTTGGGGGCGCCGCCCTTACTGGGCTGGCCGCCTGCGCTGCTGCCGCCCTGGCCGAGACTACTCTACCCCACACTCACCACACCGCTTCCTGGGTTTGTTGATTTAAATTGCTGATGAAAAGACTTTCTTTTCTAATGATCTCTGAAAATGCTAACCTAACCACCCTCATGTACCAACTTAATCTAACCTATCCATCCTCACACACCACTTCCTGGGTTTGTTGATTTAAATTCTGATAAGAGAACGATCCAACAAAGCTCTGTCAACCGTATTGATCCTCGCCTCATCCCATTTCAACTCTGCCTCTAGTAACTCCACCGCGTACATTATGTATATAGTTCCCGATAGCCTTCTTGGACGGCAAGAGCCCGGGGGCTTGAAGAAAATATATCTATGGTTAATGCTCTTCTGCGGCATTCATAGTACATATCCAACCAGGTACATCTTCGTATTTTGACCGACTGTAGGATGGAAGACTGCCATGTACGCTCTCTCACCTCATCCTTCCTCACAAAGTTAAACTATCGTACTTCCAGATTATATAAAAGTATCTAACAACGTAACCTTACACCCTCAACACACCACTCTATGGGTTTGTTACTTTGACTTGCTAATGACAAGACCGTCGGCCTTTAGAATAGCTTCACAAACACAAAGCAAGGTCCTTCTTTTCTCTCATTTGATAAATGCCTATCACTAGATCAACGATTCAATATGATACATTATTCTAATAAATATGCAAAATGCGCGATTAAATTTCAGCAATCCAATTCTAGATCACTGTTGTGATTTTTGGTGTAAATTATGTTTTTTTATTACGTTACTAATTACGTTTAACACCAAATAAGGATGCATGTTTAGTACCTCTGCTACTTCAGTCTTCTGAAACGTTTATCTATATAAGCGGTCGGGGAACTTTTTTAACCATTACTCCAAAATATTTTTGTAAGTCGATATTACCCCAAAATATTTTTGCGTATGTCGATATTACCCCTTTCCCCCTATTTTGAAAATAAGACAATCAATGTATATTTAAATAATCATTATTTATTGAATTAATTTAGACGGAAAATAACAAAAAAGTTACATGAAAATAGTAAGTTTTATGAAATACCAAGCTAGAAAAATTTCCTTATTACCCCAGAGAACATATTTTTACCCCATTTGGGGTAATTTACCCCGGTTCCCCGACCGCTAATCTATATGATGAATAATATTGTTGAGTAGAAATTCTATGCGTACTCAAATATGGGTAATTTATTGGTAATCGGTTATCCCGTTGTGGTTATATATTTTTCAGGTAGAATCCCTAAAATTATCAATGCATTTAAAAATGGTTTGATTAAAAATATTTTTACCTTTTTAATTAAAATAAAAAATAAATTAATAAAACTTATCGTTTCATGACATGGTTAAAAAATTGTATATTATTTAATATTAATAATTAACTAATTAAAAACATAACTAATAATTTTAGTATTAAAAATAATCGTCAATAAATTTATATTATAAAAGAAATAATTATTTTCATATTAAATTATTATTAAAGATATGTTCTTAATAAGTTTCGCCAATAGTTACGTCAATCGTCTTAATAAAACGTCACCATAGATAAATTTACTGAACGATAATTATTTAGTGTTTCAACTTTCGATGTGGTTAAAAATAGCAGTATGATTTCGGTACTTTCTTACAAAACTTCAGCATTTACTCTTTGGTTATCATCCGAATCGCATTATTCGAGTCCACCCATTCCCACCCTCCAGTGATGAGGCAGCCAAAAGCTCCCCGCCGGAAGACCGTCGCTGCAGTAAATCTCCCTTAGCCGCCGCTAACGACAAAGCAGGCAGTCGATCGTTTAACGATATTAGTTCACGTCTTCGTTATCGCATCAAGACAGTATGGATTATTATACGAGTATGTACATTACTTTATTTTGTATGAAATAGCCTTTGCACTACATTATGACAAGAATTACACTATTCATAAATTGATAATAAAATAAACATATTACGAGTATAATGAGTTTGATAGTTTACTACTTGATAAAGGCCTCTTATATGAGTTGCCACCCATTCTTAATAACCCATCTTCTTCATATTCAGCTTCTCCCGTTGTTAACTTTATATATGATTTTTACATATTAAATTATGAAAGGCAAAGAAGCTGGACAATGAAATCCAAAACGGCTCACTTTTTGGGTGGATTATAAGCGTTGTATTCTCACATAAGTCTGAAATACAAACATTTGTTAACATACTGTTCATGAAACATTGAAATATTATCGTAAAATATGTCAAAGATTTGCATCAAAGCTTATATGTTTATTGTCATTTGCTAACGAAATTTCTAAAGTTTTTTATTTACTTTGTAAATATGAAGTACCAGTAAATATCTCTCATGGTTTTCTAGGAATATTTTTTCATAATTGGTATTATAAAATCGCATTTCACCTGAAAACTTAGCTTAGACAATGTCCATATAGATGCTCTGTAGTACCTTTATTGTGTGTGTATTTTCACACATTCCTAGCAATAAACAAGCAAATTCCTGATAGTTTTTCGAAAACATTTTTTGTTACACAGCGGAAAGTCGTGCTCGGACAATGGGTAATGGGGATTTGGCCAAGTGTAGAACGTGCTTGGTCCCCGATACACCAGAGAACCTGTGAATCGCATTGCAGACCCTTGAAGGGATGTCTTTCAGGTGTTTATGGTACGATTATTTAGCTAAACACTTGTGGGCGGCTAACTTCAGGTGAGATGTTAATTGTTTGCATTTAGATGCAGGTGTGAGGCTTACTTTTCAAAAAGTTCAGCATCACAATAAAATGGGCCTACATTTGTAGTTATTATAAAATAAGTTATGTTTATATTAAACGTTTACAATTGGCCTGTTTTTTATTTCAATGTACTCAAGAAAGTCTTGATTTATAAATTTAAGACCCCGAATAAAGCATTGAGGAAAAAAAAGGTTTTTACTTCATATACGAGAATATATATTTTTTTCATTTTTACAATTGACATATGGTCATACCCACATATTTACGGACAAATAATATTTGTCCGTTAATACGAGGGTGTTTTATTGATTATTACAGTTAAGTGTCTAATAAAGTCATTAGATGCATTGCAAAATTAAGAAAACGTAATTTTTCAAGCCTCTTTTAAAGTAAAAGCCAGATTATTTATTAAAATTCAGCAATAATAGTAGTTTATATTCTATCAGAATTTTGTTGGTAAGGTAATAAAGAAAAGCTAGAATAATTAATATTCACACAAAAAAATTATTCAATATAATACTTTACTGCATACTGCAGTAATTCAATGAAATAATAATGTTAAATAAAAAATCTCGGTAGTCAAAGAGCTAATATGAATTATACCCTCTTGATTTTAAGCGTTCTAAATAATTGTCACGATTTTACGACCCACTGAGTGTGTTCTTGATGGATTACACGAAGGCTCTCAAAGCATTAGAAACTGAAGAGATGTTGTGGAGAATGACCATTGTGACTTCTCTAATGGAACTGAAGAGCTCCTCCTCGACTTCATCCCTGAACAAGCCAGTTGTAAATTCCTGTACGTGCTGGGGAATAATTAGGCGGCTTCTTGGATGCGTTCATTCAGAAAAGCACAAAATCCTCGTCCAATCTTAAACGTACAATAATAAAATTCAATGGATACTTTACTCATCTTTGAAACACATTCACACATTGTATTTATTACCTTTTCAAAAAAAAACTTGTCCTTTTTAAACACAGCACTACATAGCTTTGATTCTTATCACTATACATGCCTCGGGGCTTTTTTAATTTAATCTATATACCTCCTATGTAATTTGTAATGGTACAAATATAAGTATTATTTGCGAAATCTAAAAAATGACAAAAAAAAATTAATTGAACACTACTATTTTCCTTGTCATTAAATGATGTTAAAGATGAACAATTTTATGATTTTTAAGTGCCATATCCGTATCACATATTGTTACCTTCTATGTAATCATTTTACCAGTTGATTTTTGAGACATGAGAGAGGAATTTATTCGTGCCACATGATAGTTATATCGAATTATTTCATATGTGTTATCAGTACATGTTGTGACGTATGTGTAAGTACTTGAGAGTTAAAGAAAACCACCGAAAGGTATCCTTTCCGCACACCTGATAAATCTGGTGAACTTTTAACTAAAACGGCATTTCCTTTCAGATTGCTGGACAGCATGAAGGCGCCCGGGCAGCGAGGTTTCCACATCTGCGACATCCTGGACATGCCGGAAGGGCGGACGGGCAACACCGCCCAGGAGCCCTCCCCGCACACCGCGCCGCCCACTTCCCTGGACCGCCCACCTCTGCACGCCCCCTGGGCGTTGCATCATGAGCATCACGGTATGTACAAATGTAATACATGAAAAACATTTATCTAATAACCAGTAGAGTAATTACCGCATGAGATATAAACTAAGTTTCCTTTATTTACGATACGACGCTGATATACATCGTAGTTAGAAGCGGATATGACCGTGAATAAAATGCGCCAAAAAAGGGTGTTTCACATATTATTTTATCATATGTTTCAGTCTGTAACGTCTCATAAAACCCTATCATTCTAAAGATTCGTGAATTAACGTATACCGCGAATAGTTTAAGTGCTGATATAATATAAATAAATATGTAATATATTGTCTTAAAAAGTATCTTATCAAAATAACTTTGTCGGTTTTAAATTGTTAATATCATTCCCGTTTGATCTCGATTGATAGAGCTGTAATTTTTCACATAGACGTAGTTTCAATGTTTATTATTTTCAAAATTTTTAAGTTTTTTATTTTCTTTGTAAATATGACGTAGCATTTAATATCTCTCATGGTTTTCTAGGAATATTTTTTCATAATTGGTATTATAAAATCGCATTTCACCTGAAAACTTAGCTTAGACAATGTCCATATAGATGCTCTGTAGTACCTTTATTGTGTGTGTATTTTCACACATTCCTAGCAATAAAACAAGCAAGTTCCTGATAGTTTTTCGAAAACATTTTTTGTTACACAGCGGAAAATATGTAATATATTGTCCTAAAAAGTATCTTATCAAAATAACTTTGTCGGTTTTAAATTGTTAATATCATTCCCGTTTGATCTCGATTGATAGAGCTGTAATTTTTCACATAGACGTAGTTTCAATGTTTATACTTTGATATAAACCATTGTCATAGTAAGATATTGTTTATTTTTTAAAACATGTTGTCTACCTACAATCAATATTAAATACAAAATATGTATTTTCAATATATCTCGTAAGTTGATAGATACCCAAATCAATTTCAAAAAGTAATGTAGCTTTATTGCGGTTTATTTTATTCGATAATCACATATGAAAGATTTATAATGTATGTAAATACGAGCATTGATCGAGTAAATTGGATACTATACATTATAGTAGCGTATCAAAATTCACATGAAAATCCCAAATAATAAAGTGTTCATGTTTACATTGAGAAACATGCGTTCACTTATCTGTTAATTGTTAATTAGTCACATTTCGTAAGTGTTTTGGGGGTTCACCCGGGGTTTCCTCGGTACTAATTTCTGAGTCGTAATCAGTCAAGGATCGAGGCCTCGAGTGGCCGAGAGAAGTTCACTGGCACCAAATAACTAGGTACGAGTATTATCTACCGCCATTGTTCTGAAGAGCAATTTCGCGATCCGATTGGCAAGATAATTAACGGATCGACACTTCAGAGCATTTGGGCACTCAAGGCAATTTGAAGATTAACCAGAAGCGGGCAACTACAAAAAAATCATCAAAATTAATCGCACAAGACATATATTACCTTATTGTTTTAAAGTGAACACTGTAGGCTCACTTTTTTCAATAATATTACACATATATTAAAAGATTTATGTGACGAAACTTGTGAAGCACATTGTTTTCTTTGATATTTTAACAAACTTTGCAAGGATCATCTTCAGAGTATGATGTTGTTCTAGGTCACTTTATCAACGTTATGTGGTATTATGTTTTCAGTGTCTTTCTATGCTTGCATCAATGATGGATGGGATGCCTTGTGTGAAATGATGATTTTCTTTTTATTTTTGTTTATAAATTGGTCGCGCGACAGAAATAGAGGTCACACTGTTTTGAGAACTATTTCTTCATTCTATTAATATTATTGGGACGTCCCTTACTCATGAATCTTAAATTCTGCCGTGAAAACCTTTAACCTGTTTGCATCGGTACCCAATATATTCAAATATATACAATGTGTAAGATTCCCCTACCGTTGACATCAGTAGCCGTGATATATCATTTTACTACTTAGAATAGTATTTTTATGCATCATCTGATAGCTAAATGATACATGAACAAATGTGAGATATGAAAATAGACCAGATAAGTACATTTATGCTTCAAATACTAGTTTTATAATATACAGTCTATTTTGTATTCCGTAATGAAAGGGTTAAATTATACAATATTACATTGTTTTTTAATATAATAGCATAAGAATCAATAGGCAATCTACATGATATAATTTCTATGTTATGGCGTACAAATTTATTGAAAATAATGCCAACCATATAGGTAAATTTAATTATCATATATGTAGTGAGTATTCACTGCTAATTTTAATTCGTATTAATCAGGAAAATTATGTTTACTTATATTTAAATATTTATGAGATTTGTATGCGTTAATTGATGCGCTTTGATTCGCGAGACAATGAAGAAATGTTTGGCGCCTCTTTTAGTTATTATTATGTATTATCTGTAACCAAATGAAGTGCACTTGTCCATACTAATCCTTCTGAAGAAGGTAATCGATTTTGGAGATATTTACGATCCAATAGATTTGTATAATTATAATTGATGTACTTTTGGTGATCACGATGAAACACTAATCAGGAAAACATTGCTTTTAGAGATTCCAATCACGTATTAATTAAATAATCAATATAATATTTCATAGGAATAACGTGGTAAATCCATTAACTGACATTATTTAAATATATTTCTTTGCTAGCTGTAAATACCTTTTTTCGTTTTATTTATCTTCTTCTTCGTAGTATCAATCCGGTGGATTGGTTTGCAGCAACAGAATCTTGCATCTTGATCTCCATTCCTCTCGGTCCTCCGCAACCCGTTTCAGCTCAGCATAAGCGCTACAATTCATATCCTCGAATACTTGCTGCAAATACTCCCGTCTAGGGCGCCCTCTACAGTTTCTACCCTCAACCATCCCCTCCACAATATCATGAAGAATACCATCGTGGCGCATGATGTGACCGATCCTATTTATATTACTCCGTATTTAAGTATATTCTTTTAATAAATGATTATAAAATAATAGTATTACTTTAATGCGAATTTTGTTTCAAAACATATTCCTAAAGACGCGTATACAAGTTCTGATTATTATTGCTTCATATAACAAAATGGCGTCGTTTCTGTTTCCCGTGCGACATTTAATGGCGGCAGAGTACTTAGCTGGGCTTATTGTAAGCCAGAAGCCCTTTGTGATGTTAACAATGAAGTTACAGAGTACCGGCCTAATAACTAATAACTGCCAACAGAGATTTTCCGATGGGGGGCCAAATGATATCAACCAAAAAACGTTGCATGCCCACCAAGAACTACTTACTGTGCATTGTGACTTTCAGTTGCATACACATATCAAACATTCCATTTGTGAAATGTGGCTTTCATAATATTAATACCTCAAAATTAAAGAAAGGATAGATTTTAATGATCTTTTAGTTTTTTTCATCAATAATTACTATTGTACATACATTCCCACATACGATTACGTTCTTTTTTTGTATTTCGGTAATTTTAAATGCATTTACATAGTAAAATACAAATCAAATGTGAAAGGAAACTAAGTACAAACGACATAAAATACACATGTACTCGTTTTTTATGAATTTTTTGATGGATTTAACAATTTATGTGTTTTTATCAATTTTAAAGCACCGTTGTATGAATCCAATTTATATCTTAAAACAACGCTTTTGCATTGTTCAGCTGATCTGGCTGAATGTCACAGAATCCAATAGTCTCGATCGGTTGAGCTATCCTGCATACGATTGCATTAAAATATATATATATTTATATTTTAATGCAATACGTATATGTTTATATGTACTATATCATATCATGTTACTATATTGTGTTACATTTATTACAACATAATTTACACGTTAAAAGATACACTATCTTTCTAAAAGGAAGTCATTTTTTTGTCGTTACTTTAAGTAGGCCTTTAGGTTTGCCTTAATATCGTTTGTATACATTAAAAAAAGTGTAAAAAAATAATAAATACAAAAAAATCATATTCCATTTAAAGTGTGTGTTTGAGAACCAGTTAACGTTTAATTAAATAGCGTGTTGGGTTTGCAGCAATGTGGGTCCCCAAAAGCACACAAATGCATTATTCAAATTTCTTGATCCAACACGAGTAGTAAATAAGCCGACTGAACATTACGCTCGCCCCGCTGCTTGACATGCCCTGCGACCGCCATTATTGTTACGTGTTGCCATATCACATATCCGGAATATCCCCGATTACAAGGAAAAAATACCCACTCGTTTCGTACCGAGAGCTTAACAATTACAAAACGGCATAAAATTCCCGATATTTTTTACAACCCACTTAGGGGAATTCAAATTGTATATTTTCACGTTAAATTTATTCGTAGAATCAAGCATCATATTATTAATCATTCCTTACACACAAAATTATTATTTATTTAATTATTAAATACATTTTTATTAAACATTATCAATCACGTAATATAATTTTAAATTCAAATATATTGTTGCATTGTTGTAATCTAAAATGGTTTTTTTATCTAAAAGTAGTACTTTATATATAAGGACAGATAAGAAACGATCGCATTCAGGATTTTTATTCTGAATTATGATATATTCACCACTAATCTCATCACCGGTAAGTGATTCGATGGTGTTGATAGCCTCTCTTACGTGACATGATGTGTAGAGTGTGATTGGTTGAAGCTTTAATTGCTCGGCTTTGCGAGCTTTCGTCATAGAAAGGAAATCGTTAATAGTCAAATTATATCCAATGCAAGAATGTTTAAAGAGACAAATTTGTACCATTTTTCCTTATGGCCGTGGTTCATCAATTGAATTCAAGACAAAAATATTAATTTCATAATATTTTGAATAAAAAAATAATGACAGTTGTGAAATTGAAGAATTAAATAATAAATATAACTTTTGAATATTACAACAGTACTCGTACTATATATTTGTAATGAAACTATAGAAGTCGTCCTTGGTAAATTGTACAAGAAAATTCATTCATACTTAAGATCAAGTACTCTTCTTTATATCCGCTCTATAGCTTAAGCATATGATCATCACGAATTTCCGCCACACAGTTCTTTAAGCCTTCATTCTTTATATCTCACATCCTAATCTATCTGTGCATTTTTTTCGACGGCCGAAGCATATTTTGGCATCCGTTAATCAGTTATTATAAAATAGAATTGCAGTATTAGCGCATTAAGTTTAAGAGATCTCTCGTGTTCTAAGGTTTGGTTTTCTGGGCTGATAACTTCTGCTGGACTGCAATATTAAGTATTATTGACTCAAAGATCACAACCAATAACACGCGTTGTTTTTAGACGATCCAATCATCTACTTTCAAAGTTGATTAACTTTAGTAAAATAACTAGAACGGTGTATTAATATGGTATGGTTGTTGGTTGTGATATATTCATAGCCAATCCTATTGCCGGTAAGTGAAACTCTGTGGTGTAGATTGCCCTTCACGTGTCGGGGCTTGCGGTGAATGTGATTGGTTGTAACCTTAATTGACCGGCAATTCGAGCTTTCATTACGAGGAGGCAACCGCTCTGAAGGGCGGAGCGGATTGTGAAATGAAAATGCTGAAACGATCATAGATTGTTGCTGATAGAAGCTTTCAGGAATCTGTAAAACTGTACAAATAAAGATTCTTATATACATTGCATTTATACCAAATCCATTATCTTTAAAAATATTTTGACTTGACAATAATTGACTAGAATTTTTGTGATAATTAGTAAAATGTAACCATTTCTTAAATTCATTTTTCAAAGTAATTTTTGAAGCAACACTTCTAGTTTTTTATTTGGAGTTGAAAACTCAATACTTGTAAAATGTGTTAATGTATAATTGTTTAATTTATTTGTGGACAAACAGCAAATGTTTTTATATCGCCAAACAGAGTGTAATTATTTTATATTCGTGCACTATATAAACACAATATAAATTTATACAATAATCACTATTTAATGTCATAAATAAATTAATATAATTATAAATAATATACCCTTATTTCAAGTTAAAGTTTTTATTTTTCATAAATATGTATTGTTCTCTAGAGCCTTAACTATTTATCTGATTACTTCTTTCATACATCACTTTTTTTCTGTTTATTTTAGTTTCGATTTTATTCGTCAAAGAAACCAAATGAATATTGCAGATTTAGACAAAATTAGCCAAACATCAAAATAACACGAATTCATTTCAATTTGTGCATTATACCTGATGTCTTTAGATAAACGACTTAAGTGCTAGAGGGAGTCAAGCATTTACAACTAACCTTTTTAAGGGGACATATTTAAATCAGAATTTCCGTTATTAGTTAATTATTGACCAGGCGTGCTTCAATATTTATAAATATTTTTTCATTACCTTCGTTTTTCTGTTAATTATATAAACTCTGTGTTAGCCCTGCGTGTGTTGATACCGTGATCGATGCAGCATTATGACGTATGAATGCGTCGCCATCAAACGGAATCAAATAGCAGATGCACCGGGGCAGGGAGATCAAGGCTCCAGCCCTTCCTTCACACGGAGGGGAGCACTCCAAAAACGGTGCTTGACAAACTTCAATACAAGATAAACCCTTCACTCCATTTATTGGATTATAGTCAAAAAATATAGGTGACAACTGGCCCATTCGTTTATTGGAAAATGTTTTCAGCAGCCTGTTACTGTACAATGTTGAACACGAGCCTCTCGCATGAGTCTCGTTCTCTCTTAGGCCTCCGCCTTCCACATTCAACCTTCTCCTGCTATTATTCTGATATTGTGAGTCCATCTTACAGGGCTTATTCAACACTTGGTATGCATGTTGAATGCCATTAAATTATTTCCACTTTTTTATGCTTGATAACATATTTGATCACGGATGACTTCCAAGTACTGGTTTGTTTAATTATTTTGGCTTTTCTGTATCTGTAAAACGATGCAGTCAAATTGATAAAATAAGATAAAAATAATTCCGTTAATTTGTATCTTATTCAGGCGTTTATTACACGGCATATTTAGAGAGTATCTAAAAAGGTTCGGCCTCGCTTCTTGCGATGCTTGTTTAACTAATCCTAGCATACAACAGACAGAATTACATTATCTGATAGAGCGCATCATCCACGAGAACAGGAGTCATGTTCTGGGTTGTCACCTGGGAGTCTCTGCCATTTTCTTGAGAGGATCTTCCTGAACGGCCGCTTTGTTCTGACGGTTCCTTGCTGTTAAACTACATCACGTTATCGTTAGAATATAACCGTGCGCGGTTAACGAGTACGACATGGAATAGACTCGGAATGTTTTTTATTGATTGTTTTTTCGCATGATCTAATCTTGTGTGTAATTTGCAAGTTACCACGCACAGCCATTTTTTTCAAACTATCAAAAAAAAGTTTCGTATTCCTAAAAAAAACTTGTACAAGTGAAAACATGAATAATAGTTAAATATTAAATTATACCTAATGATTAAGTTATCAATGTTTATTTGCATATTTTTAAAATTCAGGCTTTGTGAAGGAATAAATATATTATATTTTCAGAAGCGCTGGAACACTTCGGAAACTTGTACAAGCTTTGTATCGGTTGGGTTGAGACCTCACAATAAATAGAAACATACCAAATAAACTGTGAATACACACAGCGATACTTAAACTGCATTTAGCCCCAGGAGGGGACCGAGAGAGCAGGCAGGGTTGTCACGAAAGAAAACATTATTTGAAACATATATTTCTAAATGAGCTTAAATATTGTGTTTGTTATAGTGCTGATGACAAAGTATATAATTCGAGAGATTCTCATACATTAGTTTTAACTAGTTGTAAATACTTGTACAATGCGAGCATTTGGGGTTTTGTAACACGATAAACAGATATTAAATGTATCAATAAACTTTCAATTATTTATGCGGGATTTATATAACTTTTAAATAACTTATATCTGATGTCTCCAAATATTGATTTAGGGAACTTAATTTTATTGTTGTCTGTAATAAACCAAAGTGCTGATTGCTTGTAAGTTCCGGCTAGAATCCAGCACAAACTCTGCCTTTTAGCTTATAAGGTACAACAGAACTGAGGTATTTGACAGAACTTACCAACCCGTCGGAGATACGGCTACTAGCACGGTCTTTGACATTCGTGCTTTTAATTTCGCGGCACCAAAGCTGCCAGAAAGTATAAGAATTTTGAAAACGGAGGCATCCTTCAGAGGCAGATTCGAGACTCACCTTTTTACTTAGAGCAAAAACACGCTATTTAAATGCTGATATAATAGTTGTTATAGTTCTTAGGATGTTTTATGATTAGATATTAAATTAAAAGCATCTACAAAGGCACAAATAAACTAGTAGTAAATCTTAATTGTGTGACCCAAAAAACTGTCGTAAATTGAAAATGGCAGCTGGGGATCCATGGACTACCGTCACGCCCCAGTTGGGCCGCAGTGACAATGGTTGACAACAATGGACGATCGGTCACAAGGGAATCTGTTCTGTCTGTTTTGTCACCTCTGCCGAGGGATCCATCTCTCCAGCTTCTGTATATCCCCGCAGCGTCATCAAATGATATGTCGAGGGGCGTGGAAACAATCCCACGAGATGCGATAGTTCTACCTTCTATAGGTACGCGAATAAGAGAAAAAAATCTAGGCTTTGTACGAGTACATGCGCTGCATATGCGTTGATAGGTTAATTATTTTAGGGCGATTTCAATTTATGCATCTTTTATGTAGTTAAATTTTTTCAGCAATTAACTACGCTGAAACAATGCATTATCGTCAAATGATATGTCGAAGGACGTGGAAACATTATCATAAGATGTCATAGTTCTGATTAAATAAATGAGGGGTAGTCACATTTAAAGCCCATATAAAAGTCAGTATATACTCGTACGTTTCATAGTTTTTGTTTTGTTTTTTATGTTAGTTGCAGTTTATATGGGTCTATCGTATTTTATTTTAATTTTTGGTACGATGTAGTATTTTAAATATTACACTTTATTAAACAAATAAAGTGATGGAAAAAATACTTTGTAATCGTATTTAGGTCGTTACAAATAAGAACAAATTAAAAGGTTGGGATTGTAATATTTTTCGATAAGAATTTAAATAAGCATTTGCTCCGAATAGAGTTATTGATGGAGGTCATAGAAAAATGTTACGTTAGGTAAGTCCATATAAATCTGGCTAAATTTATTTTTAATTCTGATCAAGAATGATTCATTCTGACATCTTAAAGTATATTCTGACAGATACTTTATGAATATTTAATATAAATTAAGACCAATAGTATACACTCGTAAACATAGACCAAGGTAATAAACAATAATGAACAAAAGTGAATTTTTTAAAAAGTAGTAAAAAAAATTATTGTTTTTTTGAATCGTTGACGAAATATTTCATTGAAAAAATCCACAGCAATTTATTTGAAGAAAATAATGATTGATAAAGGCCAAAAAAGTTATCTCATCACGTAATTATAAGAAAAAATCTTCAATTATTGACAATGCGTCTTCATCTTAAGAATTTTATTATATATACACTTGCGATTATCGAACCCGGGACCTCCGCACTCCGCACTGCTAACTCGTGAGACTGAGACCACCGGCCGATGAAACGACATCAAAGTATGTCTTTTGATGTATAATTAATGACGCTTAATTGATGGTTCTTCAAGGTGGCTCGTATTCTTTTCGCAAATGAATGAAAGAGGATATTTCATTTGTGACGTCTGGCTGGGAGACGGGACCGCGAGCAGAAATCCTATTAATTCACTTCACCGGTGATTGATGGGACGGAAAGAAATAGAAATGCGGAACACTAACTGAGTAGTACGATATTATGCTTAAGCCAACTTTCATAATCAATCTTTTGTGAACGAGTTATAATATATTGAACGTAATAATGTATAATATCATAAAGCATGATATTCTGCTTTGTATCAGTTCTAAAGCTACTTAGGTTTTTTTCTCTGACGGCTTCTATTCATATATCGCTATTGATTTTGAATCGGATTGATGTATTTTTTGTGTAATTATTTTTCAATTATAAGTATTGTGTATGTGTATAGACGTATTGTTGTTGCTTATAGATTAAAATTTTAAGCTACTTCAGTAGTTAGTAAGTAGCTTGTCAATATATAATTAATCTATCAATTCGAACTCGTAAGAAATTGAAGAAAATAACTTACGTTCTTTCTTCGTAGTATCAATCCGGTGGATTGGTTTGCAGCAACAGAATCTTGCATCTCGATCTCCATTCCTCTCGGTCCTCCGCAACCCTTTTCAGCTCAGCATAAGCGCTACAATTCATGTCCTCGAATACTTGCTGTAAATACTCCCGTCTAGGGCGCCCTCTACAGTTTCTAGCCTCAACCATCCCCTCCACAATATCGTGAAGGAGACCATCGTGGCGCATGATGTGACCAATCCATCGGGCTCGCCTCTCTGAGATGGTTCTTATTAGTTGCCTATCTTCCTTGATTATTCTGAGAACCTCATTGTTCGTGACGTGGTCTCTCCAGGAAATTCCTAGAATTCTTCTGTACGACCACATCTCAAAGGCCTCTAGTCTTTTTTTATCACTTTCAGATAAGCACCATGTCTCACAGCCGTACATTAAGATGCTCCAAACAAGTGTTTTGGCAAGTTGCTTGCGGAGCCCTAAAGAAATATTCTTTGACTCAAGAATTTTGGCTTTTTTATTGAAAGCTAGCCTTGCTTGATGTATTCGACTGAACTTACGTTATTATTTAGTTATGTGAAACAAACGAAGATTTAAGCTATTAGCAGTATCTTGATATATTGTTACTTTATCGCTAAATTTATTTAATATTATAATGTGTGGTTAACATTATAAATGATATCAGGATAGAAATGTCTCTTACTTTTACTTCCGATTAAAATATTTCGGTTATGCCTTAAACCATTATTTATTTTTATCCTTTCTTTGTCAACAGGGTTAGTCGGTCAACAAGCGAGTCCTGACAGCACATCTCCCGCAGCTTCTGACACTCCCATGGGTTCCATGAGCCTCCCGAGACGATCTGAAGAACCCCAAGAAGAAGATCAAGAAGACGACGAAGACGATACCAACCTTCCAGGTCAACTGCAATCGCATAAAAAACGGAAAAGACGCGTTCTCTTTTCAAAGGCTCAGACTTATGAACTGGAAAGAAGATTCCGCCAGCAAAGATACTTGTCAGCGCCCGAAAGAGAGCATTTAGCCAGTTTGATCAGGCTGACTCCGACGCAGGTGAAAATCTGGTTCCAGAATCATCGATACAAAACAAAACGAGCTCATCAAGAAAAAGGAATGCAAGAACAAGGATCTTTAGCGTCTCCAAGACGAGTAGCCGTTCCTGTTCTTGTAAGAGATGGAAGACCTTGTGCTGGCGCAAGAGGACCTGGTGAACTTCCTCCGTTGATGATGCCATGCCAACCAGCGCATCTTCAGTCTCAACCAAGAGGCTGGTGGTGAAAATATATACGTATATAGACTTTACTGTTGTGGAGCTGTTCTTAGTACACATCGATTGAGTGATAGTTAGTAGTGTTTGTTGACTTTTAAGGATTTCTTCGATCGTTGTCTGTTCGTTTTGAGATTTTTATTGAAGAGATAATTACAAATTGACCGGTGATAGTTCCTGTTTCGGAATGTATGCAATGCAATCAAATTAAATTTAAAAAATGTTTTCATCATCTTATGAGTCTCACCGAAATTTAGATTAATTTTCTCAGAAGATCGATGAATACGAAATTATAATCCATATACCAAAATTGATCAAAGCAATTACACTGAATTGTATTAGCCATTGAATTATTAATTCTAGCATAATTGTTCTCTTAATCATTGCTAAAATACACGTTTCTCACATTACTGTCAAGAGATAATATTCGTGAATCAAAATATATTCTCCGAATATGATTTTATAATGTTTTGTGAGAATTCCAATTTGAAATTGGCCTGTTACCGACGGCACCAATTCTCTATGAATTTTTAACTAGGCATTAATTAACTTAGCGAAAATATCTATTACCAAATTCATATATAATAATGTACTTTATACACAATAAAATAATAATATTTGAATAGCATTTTCGAAATTATGATTTTTGACATGATATATTTTTCAACATTCTAAGAGATTTTTTTTTTATGTGAAAAGAATTACTATCTGTGACAACATATATTGTTTATATTATAAATTATATAATGTTTTTGTGTACTTCAGAAATAAACAAATAATTATACGAGTATTTCAGAAAGTTCAGATATTTTACTAAATCCGCAAATTCACACAATATTCAAACATAAATTTCTTGTTTTTTTTTTAAGAATAAAATATAATCTTTTCTGGCGAATTAAGAAACAAAAAAAGTGCATCTGTTATAGTTATTAATATTATATTTAATTAATTATAACATATTATTATCGATCTTTTAAATATATTAAAGCGTCCCAATGTATGTAGTTGATAGTTTATGTAGATTTGTGTATATAATAATGTAAATTTATGAATTTAATAGTAATTATTATAATAATATTTTTTGTTATATTATTTCATAATATAATATTTATAAAAATTGTAAGAATTCGAATATTTGTGCATAATCAAATAAATTTATGTATATCATCAGTAAAAAGCTCATAATTAGAAAAACATTAGAAATTCACGTAAAATAACATAAATCAAACAATACATTCAATTTTTCTTAAATTTAATAGTAATAAATGAAATATTTATTTTACACATAACATGAAGCAAGTTTAATTATTTTCTCGTTATCGTTTAATTATAGTTAGTAATAACAATTAATTTTCTAACATGAAAACATAATTAAAAACAATAAGTTTTATTTATAAAGCATCAAGAGTATTGATAATAGTTTGGTCCAATTTTTCTATACCTACAATATAAAAAGTTATATATACAATATTTCAAAAATGTAAATAATTTCACTAGTCATTATTTTTACTTAAACTTTATGTCCTAGTTTTTAACCATAACATTGTGTCATAATAAATTTGGTATTTTAAAAAATGCCGTTATTATCTCCAAATTAAAAAAAAACTAACTTTAATACGTCATTTTATTTTTATCATTATCCTTTAAATATTTGAAAAGTATACAATTAGTTTTTGGAAATCTTTTTTTAATCGAATCATTGATATTTGTTTTTTTAAATATTGAGAATGTCACGACCTATTGTTCCAGACAATTCGTTCAACGACTCATTGGTAACGACGTGGGACGCACTGAACGTCTGGTTTATGGGACTAGAAACTGGATGTCTCGCTAACCTAAGGATTTGTTCAGTGATCGTAGAGTCCTGAAATCCATAGGTCTCGTTAACGAAATAACTAAGGTTAGGTTATCGAGACATCCAGTACGCGGCGGAACCGTTCAAAAGAAATGCAAAAATATTATCATTGTATGTTTATTATTATTGTATAATGCGTATAACACTGTACATATATATGATATAATTTACGTTTTTTTTTTAAATATATTTTAAGATTCTACATCATATCGGTCATGGAATTAACGAGCACATTAAAATATGTATTTGTCTTTTAATTTGGTCAATGAATGATGAAAGTATTATAGAAATATAATCGTTATATTGATGCTCCTTATAACCAAGATCTATAAATGAATTTTATAATCACACCATTGGTTCCTTGCGTAATTTTACACATTACTTATTATCAAGTAATTGTTAATTTAAACATATTATTATTTAAGTGCAAATGCTTAGATTTTATTTTCTACCCCTTAAGAGAAATACTATTACATATAAATCATACACTTTTTAATCATATTTATCACCAAAACTGTATTATAACTTAATTTTTAATGAAAATAAAATAAAAACAAGATGTATCATAATATTACCCACCAATATTACTATGTTCAATATTATAAATTTATTATATTATGTACCTACCTATTACAAAATGAATATAAATTCTATTTATTTCTGCGTGTGAATATTAGATGATAGATATACTTGTATATTTGAAATAGCAAAAATAAACGGAAATTTTTGTGTCAAACCTTTTCTTCAATTTATTAACCTGATTCCTCCTTTTATTTTGATTTCCTAGGTGTAAAATAAAATAAAACGACTATCTGAACTAAGCAGTTGTTCATCAGATAATATTTTACGATAATTCGGATATAAAAGATATAGGCAGCGCTGGTTTTAGGGGAAAGCACAGTGGGGTGGTGGCCTAGGGCGTCGAATGAGCTAGAGGCGCCGAGAGTAATCTATCTCATATATATTTTTTTAAATAGATACAATATGGGGCGGGCGCCAGAAAAAAGTCCAGAGCCGGCACTGGATATAGGTTTCCTCTCCCTCTTCTAGTTACTTTCGCAGCATTTGTGAATTTCTGCATTTTTTTACATGAGAATTCTCGGAATTTTCTGGAGAGACCACGTCACGAACATTGAGGTTCTCAGGATAATCAAGGAAGATAGGCACCTAGTAAGAACCATCTCAGAGAGGCAAGCCCGATGGATTGGTCACATCATGCACCACGATGGTCTTCACGACATTGTGGAGGGGATGGTTGAGTGTAGAAACTGTAGAGGGCGCCCTATAGTGAAGTATTTGCAGCAAGTGTTCGAGGAAATGAATTGTAGCTCTTATGTTGAGCTGAATAGGGTTGCAGAGGACTGAGGGGAGTGAAGATCGAGATGCAAGATTTTGTTGCTGCAAACCAATCCACTGGATTGATACTACGAAGAAGAAGCATTTTAACTCAGCTTAAATAATAACCATAAATATACAAATTTAAATCAATATAACGTCATATCTTACGACCATAACTAAACACAGTGTCGTATACGGCTAGATATAAGTTTTTGGTTTATTAAGAACATTTTTTTCTTTTATATCCTGACCAAAATTGAAGCATTCGCAACATTTTTTTTGTTAAGCAGTTCTGTTAGTTGCAATTATCCTCGTTGCAAGTTATCTCTACAATCGAGTAAAATCGAAGTTCCACAAGTGTATTTTAAACAAGTATAGTTCCCGACGCGTCTAAGGCGAGCTAATAAATATTTTTAATCAAATTATAAGCTCTTTTATCTATATTGTTCAAATTTACTATATCGTTTTTTGACGACGCTACTAAGACCCTGTTAAGCCAAGAGGCATTAATGCTCACACATTTATTAGGCGTCGATTTATAAACATAAAAATATAACACAAAAAACGAAAAATCACTTAATATTGAAGCGTAACAAGCATAAGGTCTCAGGTCAGATGAACTACAATCTAGGATCTACGCTACAAGAAAATTCTAATGCTGATCATCAGGACTATGCCAAATATGATTCGCTGTCGAATCTGACAAACCGTTCTTTGTTACTATAAGAAAATTTCATTCCAACTTACTTTAACTTTACTCGCTAACCTAACCTAACCTAACCTAAGGATTTGTCCAGTAATCGTAGGATCCAGAGATCCATAGGTCTCGTTAACGAAATAACTTTAGGGTTAACGGTTAGGTTGCTTTTATTTGACCCGCTAGACTTGATGGTATCGTATTGTTTATTATTTACATATAAACTTATTATAACAAAAACGTAGTGTTTTTCTATAATAATTGACGATGCGCAAATACTAATATATCGTATAATCGTGAAAACGTCTGTGAGTTAACATTCTGCATACACTGCTTGGCCATCGCGAATAGCAACCAACTTCATCAGAGATTTCTCCATCACAAGTTTCTTGGCATTATTCGATATGTGTTCACAATAAAAATATATATATGCGCTCCTTCGGTAGTTTTATGGGTATCCTATAGTCGCGGCGCCTGTAACGCTTATCACGCCGGTGTCTTATCAGTTGATACTGAACACGTAGCAATAAAAGGAAAAAAAAAACGCGCGCTTGGAATACACGATACATGATTGTGATTACATGCAATTATTGTCCAACTTTATCGACGATCAATAATTTAATGTTATACGAGTCAAACACCACCCTACAGCCTGGACTTAGCCAGAAGTTGACTACCATATCTTCTCTGACATGAAGAAACACCTGGGTGGAATGCATTTCGGCGATAGAGAAGAGCTGGAAGAAGCGGTTCTCTGGTATCTGCGTGGCTTGGCATCAAATTTTTTTGACTTGGGCATTCAAAAGCTCGTTTACCGCATGCAAAAATAGGTAAAAGTCTGAACTTTCACTGGGAACCTTATTTTACGGATAACCCTCGTATATTTGAAATTTAATGATTTCTAGTTTGCTCGGAAAAGCATGCGAAAGTTTTTTTTGTCAGATATTTATAAAATAGTGATGCTTTCTGGAGTCATTCAGGTAAGAATAATACTTGAGAAATTTATCTCCTTATTTATAGATGGCGCTTAGTGTACACTGTATGTTTATTTATTAAAATTCTATTGATTAATTAATGCTTATTAATAATACAATATGTGTTAATTTCTTGACTCAGTAAGCAGATCAAGTAGGTGCGGCCCTCGCTGAGTACAAAATGAACATTGCTTGTAAAGATTCATGGTCCGTAATTTACTTTTGTCCGATTTATCCATGACATGATGTTTTCTGTGAATTTGTTTATACGTATCAATTTTTCATTGCCGCTACAATGTCACTTTAAAATCTTATTTTAAGGTAATGATTGGTTATTTTTTTCGTTTTGTTGTTGTCGCTAGGTCGCAAACGTCCCCCCACTGCTTGTATAATCAGATACCCCCAATACCCAGACTGAAGTCGCGAAGCAGCTTTCTGAGATCCACACAACCTCTCACATCCGGCTCTGATAACGAGAGACTCCAGCTCTAGCAACAAGTCGCATCAGAGGATTTCATTACTTCAAAGGAAGGCCTCCCAACTGGCAAGAACCTTGACTGGCAGACCTCGAAATCCCTGAACAGGTTAAAATCCGGAGATGGTAGAACAAAGGACAACCTCGAGCGGTGGGGAATGCATCGGCAGGGAGAGTCACTATTGTGCGACTTTGGAGACCTGAAGACCGCCTCACGCCTAAGATCTCGCTTCATGTGCCCAACAAGCTGCACATCTCAAGACCTAATGCTCGGCAGCACACTATTGATATTGGGCAGAAATTATTTGATGTCGCTGACACGAAGAAGAAGAAGAAGTTTAGTTTTTAAGTATAATATAGTATGATTATTAATTTGATCAAATAACATTTTGAGATTCGTTTGAGTTGAGTGATCGATATCGCTGTTATCTGTCCGATAGTCGTTAAGCGCCTATCTTATATATCTGCCGTTCTGCCGAAAAAATCTCCCTCAACCTGCCACAGAGCAAACACAAGCCGCAACAAAGGCAAACAAAACCAGGCGTTTCGAAATCGGGCTTTCAAATGGACTAAATACGAGTATATATTTTATAGTAAACTACATACTTCGATAATTTTAACACGTTTGGGTTAATCACTCTGAATCATTAAAAATAATTAATTAAGTGGTTACATGTATGAATTCTCGTTTTGGTATTAATTGTGATATTTATCAATTTACGCTATAAACATTGTAGAATCAAAATATTCTTATGTACTACAAATAAAGAGCATTCGTTTGGTTGAAAGTTACGACACTTCAAACAAGTTGTCAAAATGTAATTTATATTTTAAGCATTCACTATGAGTTATATTTCAACATTAAGTAGATATATATATATAATATCTCACACTGAGATTTGTGTGATCCATGTTCAAATAAGGTGACAAATATTTATATCTTAACAAAGTTATCAATATTTTAAAATTGGAATATACAGGTTATAAAAAATATATCATATCCGCTCTATATGTGGAGCGGATACAACGATTTGTTTATTTTTATGTAATCGCATGCAGGGGAGCACACTCGGTCAAGACCAGTACACTCTATGACAATTTATGGTGTCCATATGACACCACAAATTGTTATTTCATAGTTATGTAAGCTCAGGTTTTATATGCTTTGTCCCAGAACACCTGTATACCAAGAGGTCCACGTGGGAACATATATGGTTCCCGGGAGCCTCCAGAGCAAGAACGTGCGAACTTGCATAGATAAATATTTCTATATATTAATATTGTTTAATATTAGAATTTCATTTTATTATTGCTATTAATTTTGAAATGATTGTTATTTAACGTTTTTAATGTTTGTTTTTTATTCGATAAAAACTAAGCATATCGCAAAAATTAAGCATTAATAAGTCTGACCGTCGGTAACCATACATAGAATATACTTGGCACAGTTACAAGAGGCAGTGCTGATATGGGATGAGACGAGGACCATGGTGGCATACAGATGTTTTTATGGCAGCAGTTAGTGAAGATCATATGCTATAGTTAGGGGAGCGGAAACGGTGTGATGGTATTGTGAAGTAACAGTAAACTGAACCAAACGAAAATGAAAAGTAGGAAGAAAAATGTTTTTTAAATTTTCGATTATCTATATTATATTTATAATATTTTTATGCACTTTCTTGCTAATATGTCTGTCTATTAAAAATTATGTTTATAATAGCATAACAAATATGAGTAAGTTTTTAAACGAATAACGTGGTATACAAGAATAAGAGGTGTTGAGTTGCAACAAATGTGGAGAGTTGCAACCTTGGAAAACATTCACACAACATTGTAAACTATTTTTAGTCCGCCTTTTAAAACGTTTTTAAATAGTTAACTAATATGACTTTTGAAACAAATATAATTTATTTTTATAATGTTTTGATGGCTTAAAATATTATTTAGTAAGACTAGATACCTCCTTACGGGTGTACAGTAATTTTATAATAATGCATACATGTGGATCTAATGATTCTAATGTATAATATTTATTGCGCACATCGCTATTAAAGCAATAAAGATATTAAATCAATAGATAAACGATACGAGTTTATGTGCTCAGATTTGATAACATCTCGCTGTATTTTGTTATAAAATAATATATCAACAGAATGCAGTAATATTCGATTAAAATATTATTATTTATTGCACAAATATCGGTGACATAAAAAAACGCAGGGTAAAATTTACTTATCTTCTTTATATGCAAATACAAAATCGATTACAAATATCTAAATAGAAAAATTCAGTCAGTTGATTGATATAACTTTTGCCTGAATCCAGGCGCAAAGTCTAATGACACTTAAATATTTTTGACAACTGATAGTTTGTTTCATTGTTCGAAAGTTACTTATCTGTTTATCTACTTGTTAAAAATAAAAAAAACCTATCGTTTATTACAAGTAACGCTGGTATATTTCATATTTAAGTTTTTTTCAGAAGTTGTTTTAATGTTAAATACTACCTTTGTACTGTAAAAGAATAATTAAAAGTTGCTCTTAATTAAGCAAAAGAACCCTTGCCGGTCTAAGTAGTTCACTTCTCAATTAGGTATCTTCCAAGTACCTTACGGTCAGGTAGAAAAACGAGAAAATTCACTTTAAAAACTCATAAATTAATAATCAACTAAATAAGTGCTGTTAAGATTATGTAACAACAAGGCATCTTCTATGTAATTACTTTTCATTTAAAAATAATTAAACAAGATCTAAGAAATATGTTTTATTTATTTTCCAGACCTTAAAGACCAAAATAATTTCATCTTTTTCTATATTCGCTCATCAATTTAAGCATAAGGTCGCCACAAAATCCACTATACCGTTTTATCAACATTCAATTTTTTTACATCATCCCAAACTCTTTAACGGAAGTTCCTTAATGAACTTATTCGAATTGTTACTGACGCACCTCAAAACTGATTGAAGAAAAATGCAGTTTTAGTATCCGAGGCATATTAAGGCGTTTTTTTTGGTTTTTTTTAATGTTTGTTCCAACACAATGCATAAAATTATGTTATTATCATTTACTTACATTAATTTTTAAATAATAAAAAATCCTTATAATATATTTCAATACTTACTGGGAAAAAAAACATTATTTTGTAATATTATAGAATGAACAATCAACTGTGCTGATCTTTATTGATATATTGATTACGCACTACCTGTCGTTGGCCGGTGATTATCGAACGACAGTGATTCGAGAGAGAAATTATACTATTAATTAGATATATTATTCTTATTGGAATTTTATTTCATGGTAAACAAAATCAATGTGGTGGTTCACGGAATTATATACCTTAAATTTGGTAGTCAGTGAGGTCTACAAAACAAAAACCGATGTTATAGAATTCTTAATTAATTATTTTTTATAAATAAAGCGCATGCCTAATTTATTTGAACTCTAATAAGAAATTAATAAAGTTCTAATGGGAAAAACATTTATTAGAATTATTACAAATATATCAAAATAAAAAGAGGTTGTAAACGACTATACCTATCTGGGACAAGTAATACAACTAGGGCGAAATAACTTCTCAAAAGAAATCAACAGGCGCATACAACTGTGATGGGCAGCATTTGGAAAACTAAAGTACATTTTTAAAGCGAAAATTCCGCAATGTCTTAAAACTAAGGCGCTTAACCAATGCATCCTCCCTGTATTAACTTATGACGCAGAGACGTGGAATCTGACATCAAGTCTTACCCATGAAATAAAAGTCACCCAGCGTGCTATGAAGAGATCCATTTTCGGAGTGTCGCTAAAAGATAGAATCCGAAACGAGGAAATACGCAGAAGAACTCAAGTAGTGGATGCTGCCCAACGAATAGGCACACTCAAGTGGCAATGAGCAGGACATATCTGTCGAAGAGACGACGGTCGATGGGGAAGAAAAGTACTGGAATGGCGCCCAAGAACTGGCAAACGAAGCATCGGCCGACCCGCTACAAGATGGACTGACGATATAAGAAGAATAGCGGGAGTGACCTGGATGCGGAAGGCGGAGGATCGAAGAGGATGGAGACTCATGCGGGAGTCCTACGTTCAGTGGATGGACACAGGCTGATGATGATATCAAAATAATAATTAAATTATGAATCACGAAACCTAATTTGCTAGAAAATATACAAATTCATATATCCACTTATATAATATACTAGTTTTTGTCACTAGACTGAAAGATGAAGCATATTGCGTATTTAGTCCTGTGATTTTTCCTATTGAGATCCTTAAAATTTTATTTAGATATATTTTGGTTAAGTACAAAAACTGCTAATTTACTTAAAGCGTAATTCCAAATATTAGTAAGGCGAAAGATACCACCTTATTTCCAATTCCAATTGATTTTTTCGTGACGGTAAATGAAGTAATAAAATGTATAAATATGGGGTATCAATACAGACCCGTATTTTTAGCACCTATTTTTTTCAAAATAAGTGCTATGGAGCATTTAAAAACATGGATTTTAGCATCTATTTTAGCATCTATTTTAGCATCTATTTTTGTATGACACAAATATCAAATAATTATCAATTCCACTAGATTTTAACGTTTTTAAAATTAAAACATTGACAAACATGCATAAATATTATAAATAATTACTAAACATACTAAGACATTAAACAAAATAATACAAAAATAGGGCAATCATCAAAGTGTACATTAAATTATTGAAATTTTCAGGAATGAACTCTAACAGACCAAGTTCATTTGTGGGAAATTTTAAAAGAAGCCGATAACGGAGAGTTTAATTAAGTTGTTTATTTAGTCTCCATAATAGAAATAAAAAAGGTTGCAATGTACACTATTGAATTTTATCTTACAAACAATAATATCTAACTAATATTTCTTAAAATAAATGGAGCATGCTTCAATGGATGAATTTTTTAGATTAGTGCGATGATCAGTTACTATTAGATAATATTTGCTGAATAATTTTTCAACATCAACAATTTAATAGCAGCACAACCAAAAAAAATATACTTAAATTTTGTGACCAATACTCGTAATGGTAAAATATCTGGTTTTAAATCACTTTTTATAATTTCCAAAATTTTGATATCCATTGAGATTCTGTTAATAAATTGAATAATGCCAAGTCCTTGTTTAACATTAATGGTACATTTTGAACATGCTACTGATGAATTAAACAGTTGACTCAAAGTCTCGTAATATAAATTGGTCCTATTTATTACTTAATGAGACTCAAGTTTAAGAAGACTTTTTTAAGCAGTTTCAATTAAATAATATTCCAGATCCTTTTTTATTGTTTCACCAGTGAATGAAATTATTTGTTTTGTTTCAACAGAAAAAACTTCATTAATATTATTTTGTAGGCTCCGTTTTATGTCGTCAATTTCCTCCCAAAATAAATGTGCGAAAGGATATGTATGGGCAATGTTACCGGTGTAAAAATATTGCCATAGGCGATGTAAAGTGTGTACATATTAGATAGGTATGTAAAAATCTATAATTTTATATTTATAATGGTGAAATTCATTTCATAAAACAAGCAAATTGAGAATTCAGCATCTATTTGCATATTCTATGAAATTCGCATTTATTAGCATCTATTCCAAATTGTAGCATCTATTTCGCATATATTTCAAAATGCTAAAAATACGGGTCTCTAGGTATCATAGTGCTCGTGAGAACAGCGATGGGAACTACTGATTTAGTATAAGACGATTAATAATGTAAATCTATTAATGAAATATAAGTAGTCGTTTCTCATCCATTCAGTCTATAGTTTGGTTCGAGACCCGAGTGGTACTTACTAAAATAAATAGACTGCCGGAAAGTAATAATATTAAGCTTGTGAATAAATGAAGACTGATAGAATAATAATAAAAATATACATACTTTGAATATATACTATAGCGACATCTATCGTACGATGCTAACAATGATATAAATACTAGTTTCATCGCAAGTCAGTCTAGGCGGGGCAATGGCGCAGTTCGCCGAGCGGTATGAATACCTGGGCATAGTTGGTTTCCAAGGTCCGCGGTTCGCATCCCGCTTCTGCCGTTATTTTTGTGCTTGGATTGACGCGTTGAAAAAAGAATTTTATGTATATTATATGTATATTTAAGTAATAATAAATCTATTAAAGAAAAAAATGTATTGTGTACAATGTTTCCCCATTTTTTCACCAGTCGTCTGCACTCTAAAGGCGCTCATTTTCTTTGTTCATTATTCCATTATTCATAAGACGATATTAAAAGCAAGATGGCGCCCGCAGAAGGCTGTTATTAATATCACGCCAGAGCTTCACTTCCAGGCCCGCTCGTAACAAGACAGAGATCCAAAACATATTAAATAATTTATAATAATATTTTTTATTTTTCATTATCGAGACATCGAAGTAAGAGATGGGCCATTCCCACGATTCTCCGATATTCCTTGTACTGTTAATTCTGCATTCAGAATCCTCTCAAAAACCAAAATTCCTCGGAAAACTTGTAAATCAAATTATATAGGCCGCGCATAATATAATTATATATATTAAGCGTTATGCTTTATTTTTATTTTTTTATGTTGAACATTACACAAACAAACTCATTATTTTTTTAATTTAGATTTTTTTTATGACGTACTAATGAAATGGCTGAAAATTCTAATCGATCCTTGGCGAAAAACATTTAAATGATTTAACTGTTTCAATACGAAATGCATGAATAAAAGTTATTACTTTATTCCTTGTTATTACAAGGAAGAACAATGGCAAGATTTCAAATACATGTTATTTCACAGGTGAAATAGATACACTTATATTCGTGCACTCAAAAGTAGTAATCTATACCATGGTAAAGTCACTAAAATATTTATCATTTCTCATAATATTAAAACGAGTATAATCACTATATGCTGAGCCACTCTTTATGACTAAATGAGTTAAGTCCTGAAATCTTGCGATTAAAAAAAACATATTAACATTCGTCCTGGGCCATCGAGAATTATAACATAATGTACTTGGCAACTTTGGATGTAGAAATAACTTGAGAAGAAATAAGGATTATGGCAGGTTAAAACATTATGACTACAATCAGAGAAGAAAAGTGGTTTAAAAAATATTTTTTTCGTAGCTTTCTTGTTGCGTACTTCTGAAAACTCAGGTAAAGTGTAAGAAGTGCTGCCTCTGCTGATGGGCGCCTCAGGAGCTTGGCCTCCGCGAAGCTTCCACACAAACAACAAATAATGAACTTGCTGAACACAGCCGCATAATGCTGTGGTATAACGAGGAGCAAGGTGGATACATGGAGGAGAAACGAGAAGAGAATCAAGTATGAAGAAAGAAACACAGATTCTGTGAGAGACTAAAAAAACTGTGGTATTAAAAATGATGCTGGTAAAAGCTCTTTTTCTACTTTGTCATAATGCAATCGTAGAGTAGTGCTGTGCAAAGGTTTTATGAGACTGACAGAAATGTCATTATCTATATATATTTTTTCATTGCACTCCTACTTTACTTATGTCTACTGCTAATACCATGGCCGTTGTTTTTCTGAACTCAAACAATTAATTCATTTTTCACCCACCCACATTCAGATTCAAATGAACTTGCTGAACAAGTATTTATGTTTATCGAAAAAAAAGGTAAATTAAAAAAAAACTTCTTCATCGCTAACACAGTTTTTCTTACCAGACTTTTTTCACGTTTATTTCTCCAGTAGTAAGTAAACGATTTTATCGTAGCTTACAAACCAGCTTGTGTTTTATTAAAGGCAAAATATTCACATATTCAGGAGGAATTGCTACATTATGAAAGAAAGCAAAAAGGGCAATGAGATATTACTAGATTGATAGTTGTACTTAATAATTTAATTTCCTGGTATTAAAACTACTAATCATTACCGTTATTAGTATAAATATTTTGATAAATTCTTGCCTTATTATTTTTCGTGTCAGTTACGTTAAATATATTCAGCAAAATATCTGGAATTTCTGGTCAGTATTGATGACGACTGATACCTAATCAAAGATTCTAATAATCAGTAAATGAGGAAGAATCTTAGATCTGACGCAATATGATGGTTTTCGTATTATGAAACGATAAATATAAATTTGACAGTTGCTCTTAGATTATTCTATAAATTAAATATTGTATTGCGTATATTGTAATTAGTGATTTCAAAGATTCGATTAAAATAGAATACTTTCATTATTTAAATATTTAAAAATACTTTTACGCACTGAATATTACTTGCTTTTCTTTGCACGTCAGCACATCTTATATCATTCAATGCCTTTTAAAGTTTTTCTACACAATATCATTCCACAACGTTTTCTTTGGCACAGAACTTTTTGGCAAAAAAAAACAAGTTTATTCTCACAACTCCTAACATATTTATCTTAACATCGAAATCTGGTTCAAATTTATCATCTACTTAAAATTATCAATATTTTGTCTTACTGTACATGCTTCTTAACTGATGAATCAATAATAATAATAATGATTGACTCGCTCACAAAGCGATAGAGAAATTAATCCTACGTTAGCTAGGCCTGAACTATTTGGTCTTAAGGAGCGGCTTAACACAACCAAAGACAGGCGGTGTTTTCAGGCTCCACACCTATCCAAGTACAATTCACCCTTAATGTTGTTTTACTTCAATAATTGCACAATAACCAACATTTAAACATGGTTTGGTCGTTGGTCATCTGTGGATTATTTCACATAAAATATGTTTTAAATCAGCTCCGAATCGTGGATTCTATTCTACAAAAGAAGCAGCTGGGATACTTATTGGGATCATTATTATGATATTTTTAACTGGAAAAAGGCTCATGGTTTTTAAACCTTGTTTGAGTTTATTATCAAAAAACAATATAACCTGTTTAAATATTGAGATTCTAATATTGAAGTATATTAAAATCACGTGATATAAAATGAAGTACACGTCAAAAATCGAAAAATAAAAAGTCAATAAGTAAAACAATGGAAAAAACATGATACTTGAATGGCAAATGTTCAAAAAATCAATTACATAACACAAACACAAGTGGATGAAAAATTGTAATGTCACACAAGATTAGGGTGACATTTTTTTTATTAAGGAACTGTATATATAAAATGTTAAATTTAAATTATATCATGTTCATAAGCGAAATAACTAAGAAACATTTTAATATTACTTATTAATGATGAGCCATACATTAATTTGATACAAGCAATATACAGGTACATAGCGCAATATATTTTTCAGCATCAACGATCTATGAAATATCAACCGACAAATTATTTGTCTCTTTTAATAGACTGAAAATTAATGGTTCGAGCATAAATTGAAGACAAAATAAATGGTTTTTTTATCAAATAAAAATACTACCACTATTATCAATCTATTATCATATTTTTTTACCCATTTTTAACTTGAACGCTAGATGATTGATAAAACCTTAAATATTTTTATTTTTTAGTTGAGTCATTGATAACGATACAAATTGAGCGAACATTATGTGTTAAATCACGACTAAGAGAGATAGGTAATATGGGGTAACAGTCAGCGCCAAGTTCAACGAAGATATACCTGTATACCGTTCGTATTGTACATCATATAATTTTGTCTTGTTAATTGATAAAATATATGTAATATAATATTTTTTTTGCTATGTATTTCGATATGTTTCGATTGTTGAATAGGAAGAAATCATCATTGATTTATTAAGTAACATCAAAATATTGGAAAATATTTGTATGAAAATTAAAAAAAAATATTACTCCACTTATTTTATGTGAGTTTTTCTAACATTATACGAAATTACAATTATGCTTTCAAATATGAATTTGTGGTCTTCCTTTACTCGCGAGGCCAATTGATTTTTTAAATGTCACTTTCATTGGACCAGCGACCGCTCGGAAGCTAAACAAAGGCCGGACAATTGACATGATGAACTGTTGCCGGTCAATACAAGAGTGACTTGTTACCAATCATCCCTTTTGAGTTGTTCCCAATCAGGCAAAGGGCATTGTTCTCGGGAAGGTCCTCTTCCATTACTCAGTGCTGCGGAGGGGCGGGGGCGAACGGAAGTCCCGGAAAGTGGGACCGGAAGTGCGCGCGCGCGTCACTCACTGCCGCGCCGTTTCCGGCCCGCAGAGACATCTAGCGACGGGGATCGAATGACAAAATCTATCACCACTAAGTAGTGAGAACGAAATATGAAATAAAAAATACTTGTAATACTTTGACGCAAAATATTTAAAAACAACTGAAACAACGATTAATTAAAATTAAATGATAAAATGGGCACACACCTCGATATTCATATGTGTAGGTTATTGTTATACGTAATAAAATTATTTTTTATTACGTATATAATTATTACGTATATAATTATAAAGCAGTAGAATATCGCCACACTGGCACCTGCTATTGTCAATGCCTTGTCTAAAATCATCTCTACACCCAGAAGACCACCTGGTAAAATATTGATTCCCGACGGTTTCAAAAATGAGAGCTTGAGGATATGTAAATGTATAGTTACCATAGTAAGAGCATCCGAGGTACATCTGAGTGTTCGTTAATCGGCGCTTTTAATGAGATCGAATTATCATTACTCTCACACTGCTAAAGCCCGGATCATATGTTCCTTATTATTATTATTATAATAGTATTTGTATAGCGCTCTTTTATGACCGAATGATCATTCAAAAAGCGCTTCTTTGCCTCTCTGAGAAAAAAGATGGGTCTTGAGTCTGCTTCTGAAGAATGCCACCGCTTTAAGTTATCTTATGCTTTACGGCAGCGAGTTCCAGGCCATTGGTGCCGCGTAGCTGAAAGCACGATTGCCGAAGACCATGCTAGGACTACTTCCCATCAGCTGCAGGGTGCTTCTATTTGCTCTAGCTGATCTGAGTGTCTCTCCACGCGCGCTTATTTCTGAAGGCTTGATAAGTTCTGTCAAATAGCCCGGTGCAGTTCCGTTGAGTGCCTTATAAGCTAAGAGGCATAATTTGTACTGGATTCTAGCCGAAACTCTCAATCAATGCAGTCGGTGTAGTATTGGAGTAATGTGACAGAATTTGTTCCTTGTTTTCATCTCAACCAAATCAACGACAAGAGGTGGGAAACTATCAATGACCAATCCAAGTTTTGGTTTTCATCCTATTTTCCTAAACTTCGGTGAACGAACTGAGCTTGAAACACGTTATTGTCTTTGGTATATTATTCAAGCAAACTTGATTATAGTTTGTTTTTGATTAAATAATATCCGACTACATACTTTAAAATCCATTTATTTTATATATATATATATATTTAAATTGTGCGTTTGTAAAAATATTTTGGAAAGAAAATATATTATTAATTTTGACTATGAACAGTTAAAAAGAAGCATAAACACCATGTATCATTGTGCTGAAAGGCTGTACAACATTTACACTTTATACTATTAAAGAATCGATGTTCTTCACTAATAAATTGTAACACGGGATTAAAAATCCTTCGAAAAACGATCACAGCATGTCTTTGAATAGCATTTCCAAACAACTATTTATATTTCATTATGTCTTCATTTCTATTGGGTAATCAATGCGGCAACGATCCCTACAACACCCAATGAAAAACATCACAACACCTGAGCGTTAATCCATCAAAGGGCGCATTTGTCGTAAATGAAATGTAAACTAAATAACGACAACTCGGCCTAAGGATTAAAGACTGCAATTTAATCGCTCCCATTCAATCATACAAAATGCCCCTTTTCACAGAAATTGCAAAAAAATTAAAAAAACGCACTGAATTTTTGGAGCGTAAGAGTTTTTCTACATCATAGTTTCTCAAAATAAATAAGGAATATATTTTAATACAGCTCATCTTTATTTAACGCTTAGAGGGGCAATAGAAATGGCATAATTAAAAATTTCATTGCTATGGAATAAGTCATTATAATGGAATTAAAATTTGTCAAAGATTTTTGTTACAAAATTAAACATTTAATTAAGATTAATAATAACGTTTGTAACCACTTTATCAGAAATATTGTTTTCATTAAGTAATTAAATATACACATACTATAATACAACAAATTCCTTTTACGCATCAATTCGTTCAGAAAAAATATCGGCAGAGGCGGGATGCGATATTTTATGTGTATATTTAATTACTTATATTATTGTTATATAGTCAATGATCTATAAAAGTAGATTACAATATTGAAATAATAAAATAATATTCTAATAAATATTTAAAAATCCATATTATTTTCATTAATTATTGAAACAGTTTTTAATACTCAACCATTATCACTGCTATGGTACCGGTGCAAGTCAGAGCAATTCGGATTGTCTCTGGCAATTGCAACTAACTTTATTCTTTCCTTTTAATTATGTAGGGTTCTTATTGTTTTTAGGCTTCAAAGAGGCCTAAAAATATGCTGTTTGTGTAAAAATAATTCGAGAAATACAAGCATTAAAAAATAATAATTACATCCTGAAACGTAACAGTTTGTATAATTTCTCCCTCTAACAGTATTTTACTAAAGTAACTTGTTCTTTTGTCTATAAAACATATGGTAGTTTAAAATCGACAAATGTAATGTCAGCTTCCATTTTTTACACCTCAACCTGATTCATTTGGGGGTTACTACCAAGAAGGAACTCACCAAAGCAACCCACGACGCACTCCACCCTATGTTTGGGTACCAAAAGATAACTACACGGCTCAAATCAAGAAGAAGTTTCCTACAGTCGACAACGGAACTGGAGATACCTGAGGCCACCCTGCGGCTGAACATGTGGAGAAGCGCAACTGAGGGGAATACTTGGATTGCCCCGAAAGAGGACCTAGCCCCTGGACATGACCAAGGGTGGAATATATGGAGGTCCCTTAACAGACTTCGGACCGGAGTATGCAAGACGAGGACACAAATGAGGGCCTGGCAGTTTTACAGCGGACCGACTGAATGTGACTGCGGCGTGGAGCAGACCCTGTCACACCTTCTGGAGTGTGCGCTGTGCCCGAGTGGCTGCACCCAGGAAGACATGATGATGGCCAGAAGTAACGCCATCGACGTCGCCCACTTCTGGGCAGACAGGATCTGACCCTGTTGTTTCCGACACGATTATATATATATTTGGGGGTCAGAAGCCTAAATGTATATTTACTTCTAAGAAGTACATTATTTGCACATATTCAAACTCAGACGATTTAAATGAAAAAGCAGCTGAAAAGAAGACAGATTAAATGATAATTATGTATTAAAATAATTAATACGTATAATTTGATATTCTTTACACTCAAAATACCACAATTTGCATTTTTTTATTGTAACGCAGATAATAAATACAAAATATTCGGTAGAATTTAATAATTGTGTTCTTAAGTACATCAAAATACATTTTTTAATATATCATCAACTTCATTGAAAGATGAAATAAGGTTTCGAAATATTTTCTTCTCTATTCGCTCAAAAGGTTCTCGATCATACAACCCGCCTAATAATTCCGCTCCCGGTGTATTGGAAAGTGCGCATTATTGGCGATATCCGTGCTTTATGTACCGCGGCTCGGATAGCCACGAAGAAAAACTATTCTGCTTTTTGCAAGCTGCGAGTAAGTATCCGAGAGATATTTCTGGCTCATTTGTTCGGGCGATGTCCACACAAAGGCGGGGGAGGGACTACCACCAGCCCAGTGACAGGACTGACTACCAGGCCCTACCAGCCCTTCTCTGCAGGAATATTCAGCCATCCACCCGAATATCGTAAAAAAATATTATTTCAAAAGTATTTTACGACGAAGAAAATTATTAGATACTAGCTGACCCGGTGAACTTTGTTTCACCCGAAAGGCAATAAATGAGCAGATTTTGGATTTTATTAAGTTGAATTTTTCGGTACATATGATATCATATATTTGGTCTGGTTGAATTCTATTGCAGTAATCGACGAAACTTCAGCAAGTAGTTGTCAGCATTTCGACGAATCGTCAAACGATATGCGTTATAATTCATCGAGCTTAGATTCTTGGTAGTTTCTTCACCTGAAATTAAGAAAATAGATTTGTAATTTTGTATGTAAAGCTATGGGCAGGTCATATCTGTCGAAGAGACGACGGTCGATGGGGAAGAAAAGTATTGGAATGGCGCCCAAGAACTGGCAAACGAAGCATTGGCCGACACCCTACAAGATGGACTGACGATATAAGAAGAATAGCGGGAGTGACCTGGATGCGGAAGGCGGAGGATCGAAGAGGATGGAGACTCATGCGGGAGGCCTACGTTCAACAGTGGACGGACACAGGCTGATGATGATGATGATGATGATGTAAAGCTAACATCCATATTTGTAGCATAATTATAAAGAGGTGAAGATAAATGATTTTAAATCGTTTGCCGGTTATTTGTCCAATTTTCTCTAAAAAAACATCTTAATCTTTAAGTCTGTTATTTTCCTGGTAATAAGCAGTGTAATTGGTCATTTATTGGAAACCTAAAGCAAAACCAAGCACTGAAAAATGTATGTCATGACGGAATCAAAACTATGATATTGATTATATATATATATTGATTACTCACCATTCAATGGATTTTTCATTTTGATATTGAAATAATATCCATCTTCTCCTTGCCAAAACATCAGTGGGTATTACAACGTGTCATATGAACGACGTGTTTCAGATATCTGTTGTAGTTGCCCAGTATCACGACGTGTGTACCAGATAGTCGTTTATCCGCTCTGATCACGACTTTGTAGACCTCTATCAAGTTCTTCCTCCATATTGTCATTGAAGTATATTTGTACAAATTTATGCTGTGCATCTTCGAGAGGTTGGAATGATCCGATTCGATGGTGAATCTGTCCTTGTATCTACAGAATCAAAAGCAAAGACAATATTACTGATTTATAAACACTTTTTTTTAAGAATTAGCATACATAATTCAAAGCAATAAGTGTAGTATGTTATTCTGTTAATTAGATTGTGTGTAAGTACAAAAATAAATAAATAAATACCTTGAATGTCGGATTAAATCCTCGTCCATTCTAGAGTTCGTGCAAACGGATCGCTTTGGCATATCGTAAAGAGACTTGTCAATGTTGTCGCTGGAGGTGTCTCAGCACGTTGAACAACATTTGAAGCCGTGAAATATACCTAATGACTATTCTCCAGATGCACCGCCAAATGCACAACAGCAGTATGACGTTCGTGATAAGCGATTGCGAAAATACGCCAAATTGCTTTGTACCAAACTTGAAAGCGCGCAATTTCATCGTTGGTATTCGAGGTTAGGATGCCAAAAACCGCCAAATCGCTGCCATACATTCTACCCAATGACCATTCTCCAGATGCACCGCCAAATGCACAACAGCAGTATGACGTTCGTGATAAGGGATTGCGAATATACGCCAAATCGCTTTGTACCAAACTTGAAAGCGCGCAATTTCATCGTTGGTATTCGAGGTTAGGATGCCAAAAACCACCAAATCACTGCATTGCATTCGTAATGTTTCAATCCCTAGTTCCATGATGGCTTTTTCGTGAAAGATTCGATCGTTTTGGTCGCAAATATCGGCACAATAAGCTAACAGAAGCTCGAAAGTTCTTGAAACAAAACGTCAACCGATAGACTTCAAAATATCTATGTAACCATAGACAATAATAATATCAGTTGTCAGATTCCTTGCCTTTTGTTATAACATTTTTTACAAATAAAAGATTAATATAATTAATATTTCAAAATATTCCGTACCTTACGTAGGTACCTACTTACAATACCTACTATTGCGTCATTTTTAGTTATGTTGCTGACTATGGCAACACTTTCTCAACTGACAGCTGTCAAGTTACAATAGTCTTGTATGAAAACATGTTTACGTAAATGTTCAATATTTTTTCTTAATCAAATCAATTTTGAGTATACCATGGACGTTTTTGGGTTCTAAGCTACCTTTCCACCAATTTTCAGCCAAGTCGGTTAGGCCGTTCTTGAGTTATAAAAACAAATATAACCCGACTTTCTTTTATATATATAGATTTGTCAAGCAGCTCTAAAAACCAAAGTATTTGGAGCGTTAGTCTAAAGATCCTACCTCCTTCAAAATTTTGAATAAATAACTCCCGAACTTCTTAAATAGTTAGAAACTATCTTTGCTTTCTATTGCACTATTGAAGCCTTCTGGTTCTTGTCCAAAAGTTGTTTTTTTTTCTGTTTAACTGGAATAGAAACGTTACCTTTAAAATATTATTTTTATTTTGCAATACTATTTATTAAATACAGTTATTTATTATCTCAGTTAATTTGCACAATGAATTTGTTGAATTGTGTGAATGTTCTAACAAGACCCAGCAAATTCGGCTCTTTTAACATATATCTAAATAAATATATCAAGTATTATATAATGGCCTTGATTAAAATAACTACACTCCTTATCGTGTAACAAATACGGGTCTGGAGTACTCCATTTAAATATGGTACTTTCTCGGGAAATCTAGAAATAATATATCTACCTACATCTTTCAACTTACACTGTACATAAATAGTATGTATTCAATACTAGAGAGATGTCATGAAAAGACGTGAAGATAATGAATAAAACTTTCGTTGCAACTTGAGACGACCACATGATTTAAGTTATTTATTGGAAGAAGAATATAATAAAATAATGTATTTTGAATGTGTAGTAGAAGTCAAGAAGAGGAGGACATACCTGAGTATAGAACGGCAGAAAATGATAGGTGCACGTAAAAGCTGATAAACGAACACTCAACGACACGTTTATAGATAGATGAACTGACGGCATTAAAAACAGATGTAACCTCTATTTTCTATTAGAAATGTATCATAAAACAATTTTCATTAAATAACATGACTACATGAACCAACTGTTATATATATATATAATCGTGTCGGAAACAACAGGGTCAGATCCTGTCTGCCTAGAAGTGGGTAACGTCAATGGCGTTACTCTCAGCCATCATCAGGTCTTCTTGGGCGCAGCTATTCGGGCACAGCGCACACTCCAGAATGTGGGGAGCAAAGAAGGAACCTCAGCGTGGTGCCCCCTGAAACGGTTATTTACAATGCCGGGCAATCCTTCTACTACGGAAACAACAACAACACACCAACTGTTTAATCATGTTGATTATATTTTTGAATCAGATATAATAGAGTGTACTTGGCGACCTCTGCATACTTTCATACATGGCATAAATAATGGTATTCCGTTGGCTTGTGTATCGCGCCGTGGCGAGCTTAGATCAGCAGGCTGCACCACACAAAGCCTGGCCGAGCCGGTCTCGCGCCTCGTTCCTCTTTGTGCCGCACAAAGAAAGCGTTTAACCAATGTTTGCTTAAACAGATTAGCCGCAGCATCACTACAATGCCTATTTGATACGTTTTCAGCATTTTTTCATGTGCTGCTAGTAGGTACTACTACCGAGTACGACTGGTATTTTTCGTTTAATCTACCATGCAAAATATTAAAACTTTTTTTTTCACGCTTTAATATTGACATCAGCATGATGTAGTCCTTGCTTACTGTTACCGAAAACCTCGATATACAATCTTTCGTCTCTTTATTTCGGGTCGCTTGTCGTGCATTTAGGTGGGCCATGCTGACGGTTCCGCTAACGTGTGTTAGTTTAGGATACCACCGCTCGTGGTGCTATCGGAAGCCGGAACGGCGCGGAGATCGTCAGTTGGTCCCCACCCTTTGGCAAGGTAAGGTCCGCGTTGCGGCCGCGCGGCATGTCATCACGCGTGGTCACAAGCTTGTAATGTTTTTAACACAAATATAATCTGTGCTTCTAAAATAAAGTGTTTGTCTGCTGACTTGCTCCCCATCCTGCCCTCACGTGACGTAATAACGCCCCTCTTTGGGAGAGAAGGATGTTAATATGTAATTTGATTTCCATGTCGAGTAATGAAGTTTAAAAAACAATCTATATAGTAAATTCATTCCAATTGTGAACACAGGGTCATTACTTATTACTACGTACCGACTTTCGTCATATCCATATCTTAATCAAAAGTCAACTCTCATTATTAATTCCTAATAAGGACCAAAATCGACCAGTGGTTTTTGTTTTTTAGCAACAAACGCCCGAGAGGTTAAGTTATTATAATATAAAGAATACCTTTAGCATGTCCTCAGTGTAATATGGTGCTTTACTGTATTGTTGAAATAAACTTTGTTTATGAGTATGACCTGTTATTAAGCCAACGCTTTTTAGGAAAAAAATATAGTCAATGCTACAAAAAAGAGTTAATTTTTATAACAGTTAAAAAACACTCATAAGGGAATTATTTTAATCATTGAAATACTCTTACTATTCACGAAATAGTCTTAAAAAATATTTACACAAACATTTAAGTTTCCTATATAAAGATAAAGGCACAGTAAACTTACTTGATAAAAATTAATAAATAATTCTTACTCGTAGCTCAAAATTTTTAATTTCAAAATAAATTTTCGTATTTTGTGTTATATTATAATGTCGCTTCTTCGTCAATGAATACTTATCGGACCTTCTATTTAATGTCCTTAAATCGCTTATTGGCGAGGGCAGAATGGATCTCAGGTTAGTGGGAATGGTATCTCATAGCTGCCCATAAATCATAATGCGTAAATGAGCCCGCGGTATCACCGAGGATCCACCCAACACCCACCCGCCTCCCATAGAACTCACCCCAACGCCCACACTGTCCACACCCTGATTCTCTACCACCCCAACTGTCCTCAAACCATGTGCCATATATAAAAAGCAAGTAAAGAAAAAAGTTTGTAAAAAACATCCCCATGGTTACTTTAGAAGCCAATGAAGGCTCGTTGAGGATTTTTATTTTACGCGTTATACACTTGTTGGCCTAAGCATATGTTCACCACGAATATACACCATAATAAGATCAGTTAATCATTTCAGCACAGTTCCCGACGGCCTACGGAACGAGAGCCCGAAGACTTAAATAAAAGGTTTGTGTAGTATACGGGCATTTGTGAATCTGCTCTTCTAAAAGAGATCGAGTACTTTGTTGACGCTCCCGATACTTTGGTCACTTACCATTTGGTCATAAGGAACTGTTCAACCCAAGAATATTCTTTTAGTTTCCTTAAAACATTATTGTTTATTAGGTTTACATATTTTATTACATTTATTTATTATGTCCTTATGTTGAATGCTTTAATTAATAGTCATATCTGTGTGTTGCTTTATAAAGCAGTTTTTAAATGCAATAGAAGATTATTTGACTCTACACTAGTGACAATAGATATCTTAGTAAAATGTATCAAGAAAATGTGCATTTTCACACTTTTAACAGGTGAAAATAGATTTAAAAATCGGCTTTACATATTAATTTATTTAAGGTAGATTATGAACGAGTATAATATGTGAAAAATATTTTAAAAATATATTATATTTAATTCGGTGATTTAATTTTGTACCTTGTCCTTTAGAAACACTTGTCTAGTTTGATACTCCCGACCTAAAACATTATGCTCCTCCAATATGTAGGGCAATAAGTGGAGTTATGACGTGGCATATTACACGACCCCTGAAATTCAACAAGTACTTCCAACGCATCAACCACACCCTAAACACGCGAAAATAACCCTTACAAACAAGCAAATAAAGTTCAATATTCTACGCTTAACTTGGATGATTTAGATACGTTTGAATTGGGAGAATTTTTGTGGAACACAAAATATGATGTGGCCTTAATCCAACAAAGACGTAGAGCGTATCAAACGTTTAGCGAGCAAGCGAATATGAGTCTTACGAATTCAGTGCTTAAGGTTGTGAATGTGAGTTTTTTGGGTGTGATTTGGTTTTGGTTGAGTTTGGGGTGTGATATTTTTGTGAAACACAAAATATGATGTGTGTTGGGCGGCCTTATCGTCGATGAGCGCCATCTCTCGGTCAGTGCGAGTTCAGTCGACCTGAATGAGCTGATAAGGGACCGCTGAAAGCGAGGGGCCATTCGGTATTGCCACAATAAAAAAATCGTGTTCCAGATTTGTAGAGGAAGAACAGATTATGCAGTTTTGTTTATATTTTACAAGATTTTTATCAAACTGGAATCCTTGAGTATCTTACTGAATGAATTTGTTGACATTGAAGCTGAAGTATTTTTTTATAACATTTAAAAGATAAAAAGTATTAGCACTTTTCATTTACGAGCTCTCATACTTGAAGACTATTAATTAATATAAACTACTCATCCAACATGAGTTAAAGTGAAGGGTTTGGCAGCTGACATGGTCTGTAAAGTCAATTTGAATCACAATACTACGAAATTTTGATTAGAGAAATAATTTCCATTTTTTCTGTATTCGCCTCTTGTATTGTATCGAATAAGAGTGTATATACCTGTATTTAGTGAACTATTTAAAAAAAAACGTTCCTAATTGGATTGTTTAAGGTTTTATGGAAAGGAATGCTACAAATGTGACAAATTTACTTTCAAAATTATTGCTTTATAACCTTATCAAAGTGCAAGAAACTATAGTAATACTATTGTAGCGTGTTATCAATAGTTATTAGTTAGAGATACATTACTGAAATGTGCATAATTGTCACATGGCTTACAAAACAGGTAGTAAAATTATTCTAGAATTCAGAATTATTCTTCTTAAATGTTATGTACGATTCAATTTTGTATAATATTAGCCACAAAAAAGAGCCGAAATAATGTTCAGATGAAGCATTATTGTGATAAAAAGATAAACTGTCGAAAACTAAGAAGTCAATAAATCAATGCGAAAAATCAGTGAAGGCAGGAATAATATTTTATTTTCAACATTTGAACCGAATTAAAGCTGAAAGAGTTTCTAATGATATTCTGTACAATACAAATAATTACTCATTAAATATATAATAGGAATAATGACACGGTTAAGGTCATAAAACTACATGTTCAAAGCACCCGATATTTTTCTTTAGGTGCTCTGCGAGGGTTGAAGGTTTCCTGCTGCCGAGTGTGATGCGGCATCAACCCTTGCGCGCTCATGCAGAAGGGTCTGCTCCTCCTTCCTCGGGATCCTTCCTCATGAGCCTCTGTGACGAGCCTTCTTTGTGAAACGCCAGCAACAATGGACCTTAAATCACCATATTTTATCGCAGTTTCCGGTAAATCTAACTCCTTGCAAAGTGATCCGGGAAAAACGTTTTGTTTTTATAAAAAAACAATATTTCAATATTCTTTCATTTGAAAATTTTTGTACGAATTAAGAAACATATAATGCCATTTTAAAAGGCCTCACTAAAAATATATTGTTTGATTTGCTGGCGGCATGCTTTATTTGCGTGAAATTATGAATTATCAACTCAGAATATATTTCTTTATGCTTTGGCAGTGTCCAAGCGTTACGTTATAAATATTTGTATCACACAACGAAATATATAGAAAGCTGTATCGAAATATCATTACCGGACGAGTATAACGGCCATTGTGGTGGTAAAAGTAGTGTAGAGCAGGTCACATTGCCCGAAGGTCACCAAAGCGTCTTGCTGTGTTGTAGGGTGGCACTCGAGAGGCACTACCTTTTTTTTATGTAGTCTTCCGACAAAATGGTGGTTGACATCAAGAGTAATGCAGAGACCAAGTTGATTCAGAAAACGAAAACAAAATAGAAAAGTGCAGGAGTATAGAGCAGGTCTATGTTCTACAGTTGATGAAGAAGTGTTAATATGATGATGTTGCCAAATATGCTCCCAATATAAAGGAGTACCCCTAAAAGATGCAAAAGAATTTGTATACCTTGGAAGTACGATCACCTGGGATGGCAGAACATGAAGAGAAGTCAACAGTCGAATACATCAAGCAAGGCTAGCTTTCAATAAAAAAGCCAAAATTCTTGAGTCAAAGAATATTTCTTTAGGGCTCCGCAAACAACTTGCCAAAACACTTGTTTGGATCATCTTAATATACGGCTGTGAGACATGGTGCTTATCTAAAAGTGATAAAAAAGACTAGGGGCCTTTGAGATGAGGTCGCACAGAAGAATTCTAGGAATTTCCTGGAGAGACCACGTCACGAACAATGAGGTTCTTAGAATAATTAAGGAAGATAGGCAACTAATAAGAACCATCTCAGAGAGGCGAGCTCGATGGATTAGTCACATCATGCGCCACGATGGTCTTCTTCACGATATTGTGGAGGGGATGGTTGAGGGTAGAAACTGTAGAGGGCGCCCTAGACGGGAGTATTTGCAGCAAATATTCGAGGACATGAATTGTAGCACTTATGCTGAGCTGAAAAGGGTTGCGGAGGACCGAGAAGAATGGAGATCGAGATGCAAGATTCTGTTGATGCAAACCAATCCTCCGGATTGATACTACGAAGAAGATAAAGCATATGGCCACCATAAGCTGCTGCCAAGAACTTTGTCAACATGCATCTTTAAGTGAGCTCTTCATACGAAACGTTTCTCATTCATACGAAAGCGACACTGAATAGTTGGCGAATGGTTGATCCAATGCTTCTTAATACATGCTAAATGTAGACGATTGTTTATTTACTTAACATTTATGTTTAGTATTATAATTATTTACAGATACAATACATAATATTCTATCGGTGTCCGTTATTTTCTAGAATAAGCAAAGCTGGTGCAATAATGATTACTCTTCTTCTTCTTCGTGTCAGCGACGTCAAATTATTTTTTCGCAGTATCTGGCAACATCGATAGCTCGTGTGTTGCCCAGCATTAGATCCTGAGATGTGCAGCTTGTTGGGCACATGGAGCAGCATCGTGATTACTGTAATACAGGTACAACAAAGAAGACGACACCACAGAATTATTGTATTGTGTCAATCAAATATATAAAAATATTTCAGAACGCAATACTTAGCAGTAAAAAATAAAAATAAAATTTTAAATTGTCATTTAGGTCGTAGAATCTCTTGAAGAAAAAGGCAGTAAAAATGTAATTCGTTTCATAATTTTTAGCTAATAAAATTTAATTTAAGCCCATTTAAATCACAGAATACTTTAGCTCAGACGTCGCCCATTCTAATACACTACACTTTCAAAATTTATCACGTTTATTTCTCCGTTCATTGTATGCACCAGCGGACATGGCAAAAACAACTTGTTTTTAAAGAAGACCCCTGAGATACGCCGAGAAGCAGCCGGCCATACAATAGAATGTTCAGGTCTTCCTACATCGTCTCTAATGCCATTGCAACAGGACATCCGCTGCTTCCGACAAATAAGGCCAGGCCTCCCACCCATCACATCCCTGGCGATCCGGCGCTCGGTCCTCCGACCCTCGGATCGTATGGAGAGCGAGGGGATCTTTTTTATCTTCGAAAACTTCGTCTCGATAATTCAGCTTCACAATGGGTATAGAGTAGGTACCAGCTTTGCTTTTGTGAAGTCGAGGCGGGAGAAAAAGGAACGGTTGAAGAATTAAATATTAAGAAACGGAAATTTTACATTATTTTATTATTAATCTTGCTGATTTTTTGACGTTGAAGAATATGTATAAATAAAGTTATATGATAACCCTCTTTTTACGATTTTAAATATTAAAATTATGTTTTTTTTATGTTAACACATACAGGAGAATACTGACAGATAGTAATAGTGATGCTTAAGTCTCATATGTAGATTATCTGATGTTAACTATGCTACATATGGCTAGCGCTTCATATGTAGTGTTGATCCGCCAATGTCATAGACTACAGCCCGACATTCACTCATAATCCAATTATTATAGGAATTTATGAATGTATGGTGTTCACGGGAGAACTTTCGTCTGCCACCAATCCTGATTAATAGGATATGACTAGTATTTCACGTGTGAGATTTCAAATTCACACCAACTGGTGGTATTTAAAGAGCTTAAAATCGTTTTTTTAGTCTTCGTCGAGGATCAAACCCACTATCTTCAGTTTCGTGGTCAAAATATTTAACCACCACGCTATAACCGCTGGCAAAGAGTTATACTCACTGGCAAAAAATAAATGAAAGGGTTTGTATATATATATGAGTCGTCAACACGTCACGAACTGCTACCATAAAGCTATGACACCCGCCAAGTTTCTCGTCTCATCCCATATCAAGAATAAAACACTGCTGTAATTTATGCTATCCTGGGACATATAAAGTATACGTCACTGCCAGGTAAATTTTCTTCTCTCGACTGACTGTAGAATGGATGGCTGCCTTGTCCGCAACCTCACCTGGAGTTATATACGCAAAATCGGTGAGATGCAAAGATTCTTCGTAGTAGTATCAATCCGGTGGATCGGTTTGCAGCAACAAAATCTTCCATCTCGATCTCCACTCTTCTCGGTCCTCTGCAACCCCTTTTTAGCTCAGAATAAGAGCTACAACTCATGACCTTGAATACTTGCGCAAACAATCCCGTCTAGGGCGCCCTCTGAAGTTTCTAAGATTAGCAGCAGTGAAAATAATAAAAACTATACAGGCTCTGTATAGTTAGAAGATTTTTCAATATCCTTCTTATTTTCTGCAAAAATATCAATTATATCATACAGTTTAAAACAATTCAAGTAAATTAATTAAATATTTAATTTAATTCTCTAATCCCGCCCTTATTGGAGGAGCGGCTGTTGACACGAGTGCGCATTCTCATCTGCCGACTTTTTTGATTGGCCAGAAATTTATAGCTCGGAAATTCCGAAATGTCTATAATATTTCCGGCGCTTTATTTGCGCTTTCCCATTTCCATCGAAATCTCCGACTGGGTTTTTTTATCTCTCCCGAACTGTGCGAACCCACCCTTTACATACTATTTAGTTACATCTATTGCTACAAAAATAGACGCTTTGAAAATAAAATTCTGTTATCGAATAATAATACCAACGGGTCTAAGTATAGTGTCTTTAATGCGCCATCTATAAAAATAGTACATATTATTCATATAACATGGATTTTTATTGACTCAATTGCGAAATGGAACGAAAAGACTTAGACAATATTATATGAAGTCAGTGGATCGAATCCCTGCGTCCGTAGTTTCTTTTTTTACAATTAATTGATTAGGGTAATATCATATAAGATTGTGTTTGCTAATTTATTGTATGTGTGTCAATCACTTATGAAATAAACTTTACGATTTTAATATACATAATAAATAATTAAACTGAGGTGTTTAAGTAACTACGACAAATGCACATTGTAAGTGCATTTCTCGTTAGTTCACCTACATCACAAGCAAAATTGGATGCAGACCAAAAATTGGATAGCTTACTGCATGTTGCTTACCAAGTGTCGTTGGTTTGGCTAGGTAAGGTTAGGTTGCGTGTTGCTTACCGCGTGTTGTTGGTTAGGTTACGCCGTTTGATACGAAATTCTGAGATCGTGTGGCTAATTATTAGATCTCCTAAAAATTGCAATTATGGATATGGAAAGAAAAAAAAAATTTTTTTCATCATTTATGACACATGATCTAAATTAAATTGCTGTTGATTTACTGGCATTGTACGCTTGACTAATTTAAATTGAAGAAGTATTTTTATGAAAAAATTACAATGTTTTTTGCAAATTCTAATATGATCGGTTCTATTGTAGAATTATAAACCTAGTAGCATGTCAGCATTATTTATATATATTTTATGTTTGATTTTCGATAAGAAAATTTATTTATTAAAAGGAAAATATTTAATATTCTACAGAGTTAAAAAATCATAACTAAGAATTAAATAAATGATTAACTATGATAAACAATAGATTATTTTCCTCAAGGTGACCTAGAAGACTTATTTATTATTATAGTTAGTTGTTCACGTGATTTCCAGGCATGATGAAATGTTGAAAGATATGAGGAGAAAAAATAATTGATAACTAGAATATTCCATTAATTAATCTAACCTGAAAGGAAAAATGCGATATGAGCAAGTGGGTTCATTTTTATTATGACTCGATTTAAAATAAAATAAAATAATAGATTTTCATGCAATTGAACGATTGATGGACGTAATGGAACAAAACAATTTAATAAGAAAATGTAACATGTATTTTTCGTTTGATATTTAACCTGTTCGCATCGGTACCCGATATATGCCGTGTAAGATTCCCCTACCGTTGACATCGGTAGCCGTAATATGATATATCGATTTGCTACTTTCTTAGAATAGTTTTTTATGCATCATCTGATATCTAAAGAATACAAGAACGAATGTGATATATGAAAATAGACCAGATAAGTACATTTATTCTTCAAATACTAGTATTATAATTGACAGTATAATTTGTATTCCACCGAGCTGTAATGAAAGGGTTTAAATTGATTATATAAGTTAATTGTGATATACTTAAATAAATACTTGCATATTATATTTAACTAGTATTATAAATTCAAGTATTTGTATTTTTGTACTAATAAACGATGCTTATTATTCCCATTATTTAATACGGTTGCGAATATTGGCATCATACTATATACTATAAGTCAATCCAGTTGAATATTTGAGTTTTGGAAACAGGTGATTACTTTAAATACTGAGGTAAAATAATACGTTTGGACTTGTAAAGAATGACAAGTTGAGGTAGCAGACACGGCAGACTTCCATCTTACAACCCATCAAGAAACGATGGTGGAACCGACTTAGATATATTCTTCGAAAGCCGCAAGAAAGCATAAGCTGTAGCTGTCATCTCCCCGGGCTGTCACTGTTCTGGAAGGACTTCGGAACTATGAATGTAATATATTTAGAGGAGCTTCAAGAGACAGCTGCCATGTTCCGATGATGATGTGACTGGCAAAATATTTATGAGGGCAATTTTTGGTGACCATATGCTCCAGTTAGTGAGCGAATACGGAATGATGATTATCATATTGTATTTAGGCAACTAGAGGGTACTTTTTGATTATTTTTTGTTGATTCTTTATTTAAGGTAAAATTATACAAATTTAAAATGATAATTACTCAATCTTAAATTACCAGGCTTAATAGTATAATATTACTTTTTATCATAATGTTCTAGATAATATAACATGAATTTTTGTAACTCAATATATTTTGATTATAAATAACTTTAATTACACCTTCCTTGAAATGGAAGACATTTCATTCGTATATTTTTTTCATTAATACTATGAGTTAAAACTAGGATACATAAACAAAAAAAAAAGAAAGAAAATAAACAAACAAGAGACATGACAGACACATAAATTGAAACATGATTAAACTGGTAAAACACTAATAAATTTATTTTGTGGACTTTGCCATTGACCATATCACCCAGGCAGAAGATTGAATGAACCCCCAATCCGTTGATCAGAGGGTTTTTGTGTCGTTTTGTGGATCTGTAGAACTAGAGGGTACGTAAAGTAGTGACATTGTACTAGGATATGATTTCGGTATTTTGTTCAACTCTGGCAGTGTCATATTTTCATTAGACCATATTATTTGTAAGACAGATATGACAAAAAATTATTAAATATAAATAACAAGACAAAAATAATAACAATTTTTAGATTTTACATACAAACAAAAAAGTAATGCCTTGAGCCCTTGAATTTCATTCAGTTTTTCAGCAAAATGTTACAAAAGTTGATAACAATGAAAAAATCTATAACTTGACCACTACCAGGAAGTTATCTAGAATAGTTCCTACCAAAATAACTGACCCTTATTGAGGAGCATCGCACAATGTCCATTGATTGTCCTTGTCACAATATTTATCGAGTGACGTTGGTGGCCCTAACCTCAAAAACAATAATACCGGAAGCGTGCCTTCCGAATGCCAGGATTTCGGACCAATTGAGATGTTAACGCGACATTCCAAAAGCTCCATTCCGCAAATTTAAAATATTACATCCGGTTAGTTGTCTGTGGTCGTATCGCCCACTATGTGGCTATTCAACAATGGAGCGTCTGCAGAAAATATCGAAACGGTGGTGGCCATTATTTAATCTATTTGGCCTCATCTGCTTCATTTATTAATGGGAAAAGTGTGTCGATGAATCAACTTTTGGGCTGTTCAATGACTGTAAACTGTTTATTGTGATCTAATGAATGAGTGCGGTGTTGAATTATTGGGCTGGTAAAAGCTGCAAGTTGAAGAGAAATAGATTTGACCAGGTGATATATTTTACGTTTTTAAATGTTACCATTAATGACCGTAAATTAAATAAAACTACTATACAAAAGATTTAGGAGATACAACGCCTTAAAAGAATATGCATTCAAAATAATACATCATGTAGCATATTATAAAAATTATCTTAAAACATAAGATATCAGTAATTGAAAACAACTTTAAGAATATGTCTAAAAAGTACTATTTTGTCCGCTTTATATAATTAAATTAATTCGCAAATCATAACATATATTTAATCGATCTAATAAAAATGGTTTTCAACAGCTTAAAAGAGCCATACCAAAAGCACAAAAACCGTCAATTAAAAAAAAATATCAAGATATGTAATATTGATCAAACAGGGTGTGGGATAGATAAAACATAACATGAAATATATTGGTAGATATATTGGTAGGTATAATAGTTATTATTTTTTCATTCAATGAACTTAACATGTGAAAAATATAATCAATTCTCTAACTCCTATTACAATTACCTTATATTTGTTAATGTTAAAACATTAATTTCTTTGTTCAAAATCGATTAAATAATTACTTATACGCGTAGTGAATTATTGCTTTATGTGTTGGCATAATACATTTTGTATTTATCCAAGCTCTTTAATGCAACTTATAATCGGCTTTCATCAAAATAAACGAGTGTGTTCTCCGGTAATGGGCATTCAGAGATTTGAATGGAGAGGCCTGTAAGTTTGTAAGCAAGGCTTTGAATGCAACTCAAGATGGCGTCTCGGCTCAGAACATAATGTGAGCGTGTGTGGCCACCTTTGGGGATTATTAATGATTAAGTAAAGTACAAAATACTTGTTGTTTTATTCAGCAATGAAAAGAGAACAAAAGTAATCGAAACAGTTTTTTATTATCGTTAAACGATTGTCTAGGACAGCCTCTATTTAAGATATGATCATGACATTTGATCGTGATGATGTTTTGGATATACACATTGTTAAGGAATCAAAAATATCTTACATTAAATTCATTTTTACATTTTTCTCAACGAGAGATTTTTTTTTGGGGATGAATATTTGCTGTCGATTTGTATGTGTATATCAATTTGTCAAACATATTTTATTTGTATCGACCAAAAAGCCAGTTTCAGTTTGAGTCTGAAAAATAATGTTACTGTTAACACTCGAGTAAAATTTTACGCATCTAGAGGATATTTCATATTTTCATACAACTAACTTTAACCATAATGGATATAGTGGTTCGCAAGCCGTTCTTTAATCAAAGATGCTTTATAGCTGAAAAATATTTAAAATCACTGCTCATAGACCAGAGTCAAGAACGAGCAATAAGAATATTTTATTAATTAAATATACTTATACTATGCATAAAATTCTTTTCAACGCGTCAATTCAAGCAGAAAAATAACGGCAGAAGCGGGATGCGAACCGCGGACCTTGGAAACTAACTATGCCCAGGTATTCATACCGCTCAGCCAACTTGGCTATTGCTATGCCTGGACCGACTCACGTTGAAACTAGTATTTATGTCATTGTTATCATCGTATGATAGATGTCGCTATAGTATATATTCAAAGTATGTATATATATATATATTTTTTATTATTATTCAATCAGTCAATCACAAGCTTAATATTATTACTTTCCGAGTCGGTCCAGGCATAGCAATAGCCAAGTTGGCTGAGCGGTATGAATACCTGGGCATAGTTGGTTTCCAAGGTCTGCGGTTCGCATCCCGCTTCTGCCGTTATTTTTCTGCTTGAATTGACGCGTTAAAAATAATTTTATGTATAGTATATGTATATTTAATTAATAATAATATTGTAATATGGTCAATGATCTATAAAAGTAGATTAGAATATTGAAATTATAAAATAATATTCTAATAAATATTTAAAAAAATACATATAAGAATACTTTATATTGAATTTCATACTACATTGTTTCTGACGTTAGGTATCCCTATATTACTCAAAATTACTATGTCGATATAAAAATAAATAATCAAAAAACGTTATGATTCTGTATATTAAAATAATTATTTTATTAACCTATATCAAAATGTCAGTTTTAGTAAATATTATGCTTTTTCTAAATTAAAATGAGTGTTTATTATACTCGCTTAACACAGCAACACAAAAAGGGTTATTTTTGTTTGCTTTATTGATAATATTTCTTTTCTTTCTTGTTTTTGTCCTCGACTGTACGCGAACTCATCAATCTCCAAGCAGATCTAAGATGCTGACTGGACCCTGAGAAGCTGCGAAGAAAATCAAAACATCTTCTCACGCAGCCAAACAGTCGCTAATGAGCTTTTCATGAGAGAAAATGAACGAAACAAACAAATAAACATGCAGCAAACAACAACAAACATTTCCGTAGCAGCTCTAAGTTTGTATTTTTTTCGACCACAGAAAAAGAATGACCCCGAACGAGTACCTTGATACTGCTTGCAATAATTTAAAGTGTGAAAACATGAAGCTTTTTGACAGACGAACGAATTCTTTCTCTTAGGATTATTTTCACGGCCAAATGTGTAATTCTGGATTTCACGTTGCTAGTTGCGTACATTGCTTGCGGTTTCAGGGTTCTTCTGTACATATTTAACGTACGAGACTATGAGTATACAATATAATCTAACATACGCATGCATCTAATTTCATTATATATACCATATACTTGTATACTGATATTTTGAATAAGATTAGGCGTAGTAACACACGGTGTCACGACTAATCGTCCCCAGACAATTCGTTCAACGAATCATCGGTAACAACGTGGAGCGCACTGGATGTCTGGTGCACAGGACATTCGATCACCAGACATCTGGTGCACTGGCTGTATCGCTAACCTAACCTTACTTAAGGATTTGTCCAGTGATGCATAGGTCTCGTTAACGAAATAACTTAGGTTAGGTTAGGTTAGAATAGCGAGATATCCTTTTCCTTCCCCTCCTGAACAAAACAACATTATACACCACATAGATACTCGTAATACGAACCAGGAATAACATAAAAAGATCATAACATGAAAGAATATCTGATTGACCGCTTCGTCAGAATCTAAAGTATACATAAACCTTGTACGTGATAAGCAAGGTCACCCATTCGTAGCTCCCTCCCAAAAAAAGGGCACCGGTTGTCCGGACACCAAATGTCCCGTGCACCAGACGTCCAGTGCGCCCTACGTCGTTACCGATATTTGATTGACCGCTTCGTCAGAATCTAAAGTATACATAAACCTTGTACGTGATAAGCAAGGTCACCCATTCGTAGCTCCCTCCCAAAAAAAAGGGCACCGGTTGTCCGGAGACATATTGTCCCGTGCACCAGACGTCCAGTGCGCCCTACGTCGTTACCGATGGGTCGTCGAACGAATTGTCTGGGGACGAAATACGGCGGAACCGTAACACACACAGCAAATTTAATAAAGATAATCACATTTTGATCCACAAAAGATGATTTCATATTTTACACCTACATATCAGATTTTCTTATTTTCCAATGGTTTATATTAATTGTTTTATTGTTTAAATATAGCGGTACAAAAAAATGTATTATTTAATTTGCTGGTTATCATAAGAACTCTGTAAACATTGTACGATTATAAATAATGCATTATTTGCAGTTAATTAATAGTATCATCATCATAAATTTTAATGCTTTGTTACATATTCGCTCTTAACGAATCTAATGAATATGTGTCACATTAATTAAAAGCGAAATTGTTGTTTGATTCAAGTCTTACGTGTGCGAATATAGATACAAATATGCAATGATCAGGCAATATTTTACAAAGATAATTCCCGCGTTTATTTTGGGCCGCCAAGATGTCTCTCGCTGGCCAGCTGATCTCCCCGGGCCGCCAACAAATAGTACTTAACAACTTATGTAAGATATGTTAAGAAATACGTAAAACAATAATGTCAAATATTACGAGTCAATTAAGTATAAAGCCGGTCTCGCTTCCAAAAAACTAGATGTATTATAAAGAACACGTCGGTATTTCAACGATGAACAACTTCTTCATATATAGGACAAATCCAACCTATCAGAAAAATATTACATGTTATTATCATAGATTAAAGTTATTGCCATAGATTGATTAATTATTTTTCTAGGGAAAATACTTATTTTATAAATAAAAAAGCAGAAGTTATTTTCCATTTACTATATTTTATCAGTTGAGTTATCTGCGCACTTGCAATGAAGTGCTTTCCAGTCTACATAATATAATAATTACTCAAGGTTGTTTTGCATTCTTCATTGACAAAGGATCAGATAATATGAAATTTATACGTAATTGTGTATAAAAGTATTAAGTTCTAGGATTTAAAATTAATATAATAATTGCCAATTTTTGCTTCAATTCTTAAATTATTTTTAATTTATACAAACTTATAATTATCAATTTAAAGTTCCGCAAGCAACTTGCCAAAACATTTGCATGGAACATCTTGATCTACGGCTGTGAGACTTGGTGTTTTTCTGAAAGTGATAAAAAAAGACTAGAGGCTTTTGAGATGTGGTCTTACAGAAGAATTCTTGGAATTTTCTGGAGAGACCACGTCACCAACAAAGAGGTTCTCAGCATAATCAAGGAAGATAGGCATCTAGTAAGAACCATTTCAGAAAGGCGAGCCCGATGGATCGGTCACATCATGCGCCACGATGGTCTTCTTCACGACATCGTGGAAGGGATGGTTGAGGGTAGAAACTTCAGAGAGCGCCCTTAACGGGAGTATTTGCAACAAGTGTTCGAGGACATGAGTTGTAGCTCTTATGCTGAGCTGAAAAGGGTTGCGGAGGACCGAGAGGAATGGAGATCGAGATGCAAGATTCTGTTGCTGCAAACCAATCCACCGGATTGATACTGATTTAATGTATAATCTAGCAGCTAAAAATCGTGCATCATGACGTAGTTACATAAATAGGACTTCAAATATAACACAACTAGCTATAATTTGATACAAATTACAAAGAATTATGTACCATATTTTATAGAGGTATATTCCAAGCCCTGGTATGTTTTGTACCCTCCTATTCTTAGATAATTATGGTTGGGGGTTATATACATACAGAAGCTTACTATAATGACAGAATGTATTAAATATCTATACAATCACATTTGATGAAAATCAAAAAGAGTTGTATTAGAGCCCAATTGAACAATGACAGTGATGAAATCAAATAAAAACTTCTTCCTAATGATAAACCAAGACTCGAGTTAAAGCCTCGAGTTCTCCAGTCCATAGATTCAAGTTATAATGGCAAGTCTCCTAAATGCGAAGGAGCCTTCTTTGTGGGTGGTTAAGTCATTATTGATTGACTTTTAAACACCATAGCGAGCACCTCAACACCTCAAGACCTTCTTTAACAGGGGTCTGAAACTTGTTATAAACCAGGGGCATTTCGACTTCTTCACTTTTTGACATTAACATAATGTATTGCAGCTGATGAATATCATGGATCGCTACCAGGATCAGTTATCCTGTTATTATATATTAGTATTATATTATATTTAAACAATTGTTTTGATTCGGGGAATTGTTTAATTTATATGGAAGACATTGAAGTGATAAAATACTATAAGTGCAGACAAGTTGCAAAGAGAAGAATTCTCCATACATAATAGTCAAAATTCCAATGTAATGTTAATCGATATTGAGTAAATATTTATAGAATTTTTCCATAACATCAGAACACTTTCTATGATATTTTTGTGGTCATTTTATGTGTATTGTATCTTTTTTTCAATTATTTATCTGAACATTTACTTGTTTAGTTAGTAAATGTCCTCGTAATCATGAAGTTATGTAAATTAAAAATGTATTATATTGTGTAAAATTTAAAAATATATTATCGTATTTTTTAAACGTAAAAACTAATCCGAATTAAACTTGCACATCAGAGGTATTCCCTTCATGAATCCTATTGATTTGTTTCGATTTACACTGTTCTAATAATTTCTTCATATCTATATACCTTTTAAAAATTAAATCCACTTCCAACATCAAAAGAAAAAAATACATTTTATTGTTTTATGGACCACAAAAATGGAAAGTATGCTTTCACGACGTCTCCCAAACCCTCTAAAGATAGACAGGCTTCTCAAGGGAATCTTTTATGAAGTAGAACTTCGTGATGAAGCTTCCGGGCCGCTAGTTGGACACTCCTGTAGCAGTACAATGTCTCGACTTGCTACTTTTTATCTCCGTGGATCCTTTCAAGTCTAATGAGAATCAAACCGTCGTGTAATTTATCAGAGGCCGTTCAGCAACCTTACAGCTACATGGGCGAGCTGAGAAGATTCTAAAGAGAATACTCCAAAGTAAATGGATTAAATCCTTCTTGAAAATATCCTTTTGATCGGTAATAATGCATCAGTGAATATATTTGATACGTAAAATTATGGACGAAGAAAAAATAATGTTTTTTTTAAATACAAACAACAAAAGTAATTTAAATTAAAGATTCTAAATTGTATACTGAATTAGTTACTCGTTTATTTATGTTAATAAAATAACAGTAATGAATCAATTATTATGAACCTTGTTTAGAGGATTTACATATAATTGAAGCCACGGAGCACATAAGAACAATTCGCAGTATCAAAGTTTTCAAGAGTTTCATTGAACAGATTTTTTAAAATTTCGACTGATTCATATTTATCAATTTTTTTAAAAGATCGCAACGTTTAACTTTATCACATTGCAAAAATAAACAATTTAAAACAAATGCTAAAACGAAAATGCTATTTTAATTATTTTCTTCACGTGTTGGTAAATTAAACTTTTTATATTACATATTTTTACAGTATATTATTAATAATATTATTCATTATTTATAATGGTTTACCTCTCCTTCCCGGTAATGTCTATCGACTACACATTGCTTGTAATAACTTAAATATCTCTGTAAATATAATACACACAGGGTTCAGATTTTAGGTATTCCTCCTTAATACATTTACGTATTGAAAAAAAATATATTTATAATAATAGGCACTCATCGGGAGCAGGAAATATTTTTCTAAAATCCGGAATAAATTCACCACTACAATCAAGACGCGTCAACTGTCATGAATCATTGCACCTGCCGGAAGTGTGTGCGAAAATAAAATTAAAAAATACACAGATGCTGCGGCATCTATACTTCTCACTCTCGCTGACGTACTAATATGAGTGAGCGAGACGGAAAACCTCAGTTGGTCGCCTAGTTCGAAATGATATCGGCTCATCCATATGTCGACAGGCCAAGTAATGTTAGTAGCTCTCGGATGTTCACGCGACAAGGTGCGTCTGGCCGTTTGAGATCTTCGTCTGATGTTTTTCATGTTTTTAGCTATTAAATGTCAATTATTACTGCTTATTGACATCAACTATTGTAAAATTAAGCGATATCTTTGAATATTTTAATTTTTTCGAATTTCTACTCATTTTATTAACTTTAAATCAGAATGTGTAATGAGTTGACACCATCGGAACGCGCGGAAGTTTTTAGCATCGTAAGGCGAGGGTTAATTATGTGTGTAAATAAAAGCATATTTTTAAACTAAATCTAATGTTTTGTGTCTCAGATTGTGGATTACTTTGCTTACATGGAAATTGTTATTTATCAATTTTTACGTTAATTTTTTGTATCCTAAAATGCTTTTTACGTTGTTCAATCATTGGCTTCATCCTTAGATTAAGTATTTTAGGCCTTTAGGTTTTTTTAGTGCAAGGTTTTGGCCTTACATTACAAAGAAAACTTAACAAAAAGAACCTACGGAGGCCATTTGACACTAAAATTATATTGTGCTGTAATTATCACACAATTCATGGCTTTCATCAAAAGTGTTCAAAAGCTTATTTTTTATTTGCTGAGAAAATAAATAATAAGATAATCCTCGCCGCGTGAAACCCGAGCACATTCTGCGCGACAGATAACGGAAGCATTTAAGGAATAAAAAGAAGAAAAAAGGGAATAGATTGTTTCCGGGATCCGAAGTGTTGTGTTTTGTAGCAACGGCTATATCACTGAGCAAAGAATTTACAGGAGTTACATATACTGTAACTGTAATGAAAATATTCTTAAAAAATCATAATATTCTCGTACAGTGAAACTTTAAATTTTTAACCGTATACATATACTGAAATTTAATATTTCAGATACCTTTTTGCTGAATTTTTTGATTTAAGCAAGTAACATACTCGTAGCTTATTGCACAAGCATCTCTTTAAATCATGATGTCATTCATGTTAATCACAGATACTATATTATGGTGGTGCGTTATTAAACAATTACTGTTAATTGTATTTACGAGTAGTTGGCAAATTCTTTGGAAACAAACAATTTATAAATTCCCCATTGAGTGCAATACTGTGGTCTTAATTTCTGTGATTATTAGATTTTTAATGTGATTCATGTTTAATCGATTAAAAGTAATACACGTATTTTTGTTATATAGTTTAAATATCAGGTATAAAATTGCATTGTATCATTTTATATTGTGAGCAATGCTGTGATCCATATTTTCTCGACATCCTATTTTATCCAAGCTCCTGACTACCCATGGGGGGTCTTATCGCTGCAGGGGAGAGGCGGTCAGCTGGTCATCCATGGAGGAGGCACCCAAGTCACTTTTCATTAAGGAATGATTGCTCTGAAATAAAGTGTCCAAAAACTTTTTAAGGAAATGCGATAAACAGAAACTTAATCGTGATATATTTAAGATGTTTAACTACGTGGAACCTACAGACACAAAGTATATGACATATTTTTAAAAATATTTTTTATTATGTCATATATTATGATGTTATATAAGTAGACATGTACCGAATGACGTCAATGAACGTTAGTTTATAAGAAATGTCACTTAATAAATCAAAGGAATAGACAGGGGAGTAAACAAAAGTAGGCAAAAGTAGTATGTGCCAAAAATGTGTTATAACAATGGACTGTACATAAGTTTCTGATGCCAGAAATCTAATAACGGTGTGTTCAAGAGTAATTATTTATCCTGAAATTAATGCTTACATACTCGTAACATGTCAATCTCACACATATCCATAAATCTCTATAAGGAATAGATCAATAAACTTAAGTAATCACTCTAATATTCACAAGTACTTACTTTATTCATAAATTACACATACAGTATCAAGTCCAGTCGGCTGTGCGACATATATTTCAATAGCTACTATTGTTTAAACGTTCTATTGTGTACGTGTTGTACAGTATTTCATTAAATAACTCTAAAAATGTGTAAGTAATTCCACATCCGAAATTACCGTACGAAGAAAATAAATTAATTTTATATATATATATAATCGTTTGAAACAACAGGTTCCTGTCTGCCCAAAAGGTAATCTTTTTGCCTCGGTTTCACGAACTAATCCAAGTAAATTATCTTTCACATCCGAAATTAGTCCACGTTTATTTTACATCATCCATTTCTAACAGTGTTATCGGTTAAAAAATAAATAGCCAATACCTGTAAAAAAACGAAGAAAATAAATTAATTTTCGTTGATAATCTCTAACTAGTAAGTACATTCATGGGAATATCAACTTTTACTTCACAATTACGATATTTATTTTCATAGGTTTTAGAGTATCTATCGATCAATACATCATTATTATAAATTAATTATTAGTCGAATAAATAAAAATAAAAATATTAATTGCTTAAACCACCGGACTTGTAGACGTTAGAAAAGTTTCTCTAGACAGCTTGTCGCCAGCAGATCCCAGAGGATTCGTAGAAAAAATACAAAGGGACAAAAATTATTGTATCCCTTTATTTTGCACCAAATTCTCGGTCCTTTGCAATGGGGGACAAACCTACTCACCGTTGCCTTTGTAATTTTACGGCGATTTTTTTTGGAATCGCTTAAGACGTCCTTTATTTATATATTTTTTCCTCTACAAGTTGAATACTTTTTCTATGTCAAAATGTTTTTTTCTAAATCCTGTTGCTTCTTAAGAAGCCGTTTAATAACGTAAATTTTGAAAAAATGACAAATATTTTGTCCTACAACTGATTTTAAGCTACATTGTACCTGGAACGTACTAAGATAAGTGATAGTTTTAGAACTAGGTTTTCTTAGTTAAGTTAAGATACCCCTAGACCAAGTGCTCCAGGCTTTCTATGGCTGTTTTTGTCAATGCCCCGGGCTTTCTTGCGATAGGCTGACGCAAACTATGCTTAGTATGTACTAAATAGTACCTACTCGGTGGAGTTCCGAGTGAGAATATGACTAGTGAGGTGGCAAGGATAGTGACAGTTACAGTTAGCAGTACTTTGTGACGGAAGTTTATAAAAATCATGTTATCTGGCTATGGAGTTGATAAAGGAAAACCGTTAATTAAATCTATTTCTATTACACAATAATTGTAAAGTGTAACAACAAAGATTTCAGAATATTCATCGAATAACGTTAATCGTACTAAATATAACGTAATTTATATTATAATTCAATGTATCTGTTTTGGGTCTGCTCACAATTCAGTCTATAAGGAATACAAATTACATATTTATGTAGTAAATTCAGTTAATTACTAATAAAATTAATTTAATTTTAATTTTAATTTTGACTATTCGTTTATATTTACTTTTTTGTGTAAGTGGTTACATTTTTAAATAGCTAATTCACCTGACTACTCTCGAATCCACATACTACAGGCACCTTCTAAAATTATTGCCATTTATAAAGCTACTATGAATAACTAGCGTTAGTCATTGAACATTGCACAAGTACATCAACCGAAGTCTATACAAATGTGCAACAATGGAGCTTTCTTTCTATGCCGATTGCTCCATAAGGAATTATTACTATACCAGGATCTATGAATGGGAGTAGTTCCAGGTAGGTAGGGGTTCCCTGGACTAAGGAGGTAGAAGGCAGTAGGAGGTGTCGGAGCGTACTGACTGCAGTGTGTCTGATTACACGCATGTTGAACCGCAGTTCCCAACAAAGTGAACACGTTGATCCATTCAAACATATTGTATACATTAATTTTAAGAATTTTTCTTTAGAGCGTTTAGTCATAACGTTAAACACTTGCTGATTGCGGTATTTTTTACTATCCGTTTGTATTTATGTTATTTTAGTAGATTGGAAGTTCATTAACAGCTGTAATTTAGCTACAAAATTAGTATTTGTATTTAATTATTTTAAATGAAGCCATATAGATTAGATTATTTCACATGTTTCATATTTCGCACTATTTTTTTGAAGTTTATAAATAATTTGAATATAAGAAGACAGTTAACTAGTTGTATATCAGCCCTTATACTCATTGAAATCGATTTATTTTTCTCTTTTAATTTACTCTACCATTACCTATGTCATCACCCAATTAAGGTTTCTTGACGATATATTTCATCATTTTATATCAGATTTCTAGCTGGACCGTATGGTCATCACAAATTGGTGGCAAAAAAGATCTGTCAGGCGTTACTGTCTTGACCTCCGTCAAATTAGGCTCTATACATATAAAAAAACAATACCTCAAATATTATAAGCGGGTGTATATTTCTGAAAAAATATAATACGACAGTATTATAAAAATATCGGTAATGCAGGCATGAGCGGGACATAGTTTTGATCGAGTATAGCTTCAAGATCTATTTGGATTGGAGCTGTTTGTTGTGTTGAGCAATATAATTACTTTTAATTATTACTTTATTGGTATGTATTTTCAGTCTAGATTTCATTGTAAAATTAAACAGCACAGTTCGTAGTTTTATAATAAAAATGTAGATAACTTAAGACATAACTGAATGTTTCTGTTTGATACTATTGTTCATATCATCCATGTCCTACGTAACTATTGAGAGCGACTTCCTCTCTCAAGTGTGGTATGCGGGATGCGCAGAGTCCTTGTCCAGTATCCTGTGACATCACTGAGAAGTAATTTCACGCTGTTATTAATGTTTTCAGGCCTTCCGGGACTTAACACCTGGGTGGGCCGCATTCTGCTCAATACTCGAGGTGAGGTCCACGCTCAGGAATCATCAACTAACTATACGAGTACTTATAATCACTAAAAATTATAAAATATATTTAAAACCAAAAAATCCATTGGAGGAACACAAATAGAGGTTGTAAACGACTATACCTATCTGGGATAAGTAATACAACTGGGACGAAGTAACTTCTCAAAAGAAATCGACAGGCGTATACAACTGGGATGGGCAGCATTTGGAAAACTAAAGTACATTCTTAAATCGAAAATTCCGCAACGTCTAAAAACTAAGGCGTTTAACCCATGGCGTATACAAATGTATAATCGAGACGTGGAAACTGACAGCAAGTCTTACCCATAAAATAAAGGTCACCCAGCGTGCTATGGAGAGATTCATGAGTCGCTAATGATAGAATCCGAAACGAGAAAATACGCAGAAGAACTCAAGTCGTGGATGCTACCCAACGAATAGGCACACTCAAGTTGCAATGGGCAGGACATATCTGTCGAAGAGACGACGGTCGAAGGGGAAGAAAAGTACTGGAACGGCGCCCAAGAACTGGCAAACGAAGCATTGGCCGACTCCCTGCAAGATGGACTGACGACATAAGAAGAATAGCGGGATTAACCTGGATGCGGAAGGCGGGGGATCGAATAGGATGGAGGCTCATGCGGGAGGCTTACGTTCAACAGTGGACGGATACAGGCTGATGATGATTATGAACCTAAAAATAAGCATTTACTTCTTAAAGTTAAGAGTATTAATGAAAAAAATATGTTTAAAAAAGTATATATTAAACAATAACTATTAGGGGTTTTTATAATTTTTTTAACAAATAAAATACCAAAAGTTCGTCACATGTCCCACGATTTAATATGATGATCTGAATGTTGCCCTTTTGGTCCAATTGTGCGTGAAAGATTTTATTTTTTTGAGAAATGGATCCGATTTTCAAAATAAAATATACTAGTGTGTATCAGATCATTGTAAAAAAACATAGTCCAAATATAAGGCTATTTTGGATTATAAATATATTGGTATAAATATGTATACAAAAGTTATCGTAAGACTAAGTATGTCCACTAGTTTCGTACACCTGACCAACATATTATGTAGGTATGATGCATTGAATAGTCACAGGAACTCATTGACTGACTAATACCCGCTTAAGGTAATAAGCGTCAGTTAATTCGAGGCGGCGGGCTTAAGAGGATGGAAACATGGACTTTCAAGGATTCTACTACTTCATTCACAAATACACAATTACACGAACAAGCATCAATGGAGTATTGATTATGAATATCAAACACACAGATGTGCAAGTTTTTGACGCATTTTCAATTAAATTTTCAGTAAAAGTTTCTGAAAGAATGTAGTTTTTTTCATTATGTAGATACGTAGATATGAAGTTGAAAATAAAAAAATATAAAGAATGATAATAAATATTTATAAAATTTAATGAATCATTTTCTTTTAATAGCTTGTTTTCCTACTTTCAGTAATTTTAAATATCCGAAATTTTATATATAAATCCGGATTCAACTATTTACAATTTACTTACTTTATAAATAAATAGTCAGGATTAATTTAATGGTATTTACAATATCGATGAATGAATTGAATTTCAAAAATTAAATATATATACTAATGAATAGGTTAACAAAAATATCACATGAAAAAAATACGCTTTTCGTTGTATTACACAGATCACCATGATATATTGATACCGCTTGTTGAAATAAAAGTGAATTTTCGCAATATCATAAAACCAAATACAAATAAGTAAATTTATCGATTCTCATTCATCTTTCCATTTTTTATTCGAAATCTAAAAAAACTCTTATTCAACAAAACGCTTAAGAGCTCATTCAACAATCCATATAATAATTGTTCATACAAATTATTCAATGCCCGGTGACAAAAAAGCCCACCTCCCAGCGGACACGGTAAATATTTGGCCGTTTCAATTGTCGAATCTCGACCGCAAAATCAAATTCAATGGACACAGCATCCAACAATGAGCATGCCTCCTTAGACGACAATAGGACACCCAAAGACCCGTAGGAGGCGGGAGATGCCCGTATTCTAAACAGGCCTCTAACGCGACTATTCAAAAATAAACGTTTAATATGTCATATATTGTTTGATATAAATCCACGAGATCACACCCACTTTGCGAATTCTTTCCATGAACTGCAGTTTTCTGCGCATTTTTATAAATGCTACTTGTATTATCAATACACAAGATTATTGTGCGAAAGTGTCACTCTAGTGTTATTTGTATTCAGAAATGTTTATTGTTGTCAAAAAATTGGCAGCATATTATTTATTGATACATTCAACAAACATGCAGTATATTAAAACAACTCATTATTGTGCATCATATTTATTATGTGTATATAAATATTTTTTCAGGAATGTATTGTATAAATGCATAACGTATTGTGTACAGAAGATGAAACAAAATCTTACATATTATGAAAAATAAACAGCTTGTAACCTTTTATCAGCCTAACATAAAAATTGACAAATATTAACTAAAGTTGTGTGATATACTCGTAGTGGAATACAAATCACAATAATGAAAATTATAAAAAAAAAAAAATTGTAATTAAACTTAAATGAAATGTTTTTGTTATTGATATTGATAAAAAATCACATTTTTATAAAGCATAATACTTGTCATTAATTATTCTAACACAAAATTAATGAAATAAAAAAAATGTTCAGTAAGGGTCATTGTAATGTTTTAAATTAGATATAAAAATTCAAAAAACATTTTTAAACAATAAACTATAAATAAGTAATAATATTTATCATAGTACATAAAACTATATTTTTTATTTATATTATCGAAAAAATGGAAGTTCCTTGCTTTCTGAGACTTGGAAAGCCTTGTTTAACAGGAGTTTGGAATATACGAGTAACAATGTGTACCGTAAGAGGTAAATATATAATAAGAAGAATTCTTTTATATTACAAAAATCAAATTACATCCAAATGATTTACGAATAAAAGCTTTTCAGCACTCTTTTGTGTATTTTTAAAATTATTACAAAAAATAAAATGAAACCTCATACGCAAGATCTGAACGGTTCAATCAGGCGACGATCTCGGCGGTCTTCATACTTCGTCGCGGCTCCAGACAAAGGCTAATCCTCGCTCGGAAGACGATGGCTGGTCTCCGTAAGCTGACAGCGGCGCTCTTTGTGCCGGGGGCTGATAATCCACTTAGGGATGCTGGAGGGAGCTTTTGCTCATCCCTGGCGGCCGAGAGGAGTGGTGAAAGATCAGAAGGTGCATGCGGAGAGCAAGACCTATTCATAAACGCTTCATCAAGCTTTGTGATGTCATATTAAAACATCTAGCTTGATACGTTAATTTAAGTTTTTTTTGTTATTAAAAAATATTATAGTCAAAGAACTGCAGAAACCCTCATGATTGACGTTTCTTTTATTTTAAAAATTGCTCAAAGTGATCTATGTTAAAATAACGTAAAAATAGTATTTTTACGTTATCTCTCTACAATGTTAGCCCACTAAAATTGAACATATGTTCACCACAAAGTCACTGCTTAGAACTGCTAGCTACCGGAATATTCATGTTGTAAGATGTCAACTTAACATACGAGTATATATTGTATTTTGACCATAACTAATAATTACATTTCGATCTAATAAATTGCTATTCTTAAATATTTTAATCAAAACTTAAGACGTTCGACTACAAACCATTTAATATATAGTGAAATAACAATAATTAATGTACGAGATTTAAATTATAATAATACGAGGAAATCTAACAGAAAATTAAATGATACATATTTTTAAATGAAAATGATTACAGCAAAAAACGGGAATGTCTTAGTTTTTTTCAATTCAATGATTATAATATACAAATTATAACTTTTATGAAACAGATTATATATTTTTTTATAATAAAATTCTTTGTTTAAGTAATTTCTCATATCTAGCGAAAATATGATACTAAACGTTGTTATTAGTAAACGCCTTTTACATACTAAAGTTTATATTAAAACATTTATATTTTAACCTACATAAAACAATATAATTCCGTTGAAATTATGTGTAGTAAAAAAGAAAGAGAAAAAATGTAGACTTAACAATCGTTTCTTCAAAATAATAAATTTTCTTTTACATAATGGCGGGCGTAACAAAACGTAATATGACACCTTCAATACGTAAAAGTCTTATTTAACGCGTTCCACTAAAATACATAAAGCGACCCTCTTTCCAGCGAAGCCTCCAAGACTCCCTCCCACCCACTCCTCCGCTCCCGCCCACTCAAGGGCTGATTCCGCCTTCCAATAAGAATCTGAGAAAGCTTTCTCGCCAAAGCTCCGGTATCATCTTGTTAACAGGCGCGGTGAAAGCTCACGATGGAAGCCGCCGCTCTTCTAGCCTCTGACGGCGAGAGTGTGTAAGAAAGGGATGTCGAAGGTATCTAGAGAGGGTTGTGGGGCGTACGCCAAGAGTCAAGACAATATCTTTTTGACATTGTTAGGTAACAGAGAATGATAACCTTTACAAAAATATATTTTTTTATATATGAGTTACTTTTTGGGTCTAATACTGTATAGTTATCCGCTGACTATGGAAATGTTGTGCAGCGGTTTTTCGGTTATAGAGACTTACTTAGATTTAGATTTGCCAATAGATTAACAAGATGTTCGCTTAATAATAATGAAAATCAGATACATTTTTACAGCCAGTATAATAATATAATTCATATTAAATATTACCGTTTTAAAATAATATTATATAAGTTCTAAGTAAATATCAAAGTTTTTTAAATTTAACAAAAAAAAACGTTATAAGTCAATATGGTTTTTTTTTTTTTAAATATTTATTAGAATATTATTTAATTATTTTCAATATTCTAATCTACTTTTATAGATCATTGAATATATTACAATATTATAAGTAATTAAATATACATATACTATACATTAAATTCCTTAAACGAGTCAATTAATTCAGAAAAAATATCGGCAGGAGCGGGATGCGAACCGCGGACTATATTGAAGTTCCGAGACGAGTCAGCTCAGGCGGATGAAATAGCCACGGTGGCCGAGCGGTATAATTACCTGGGCAAAATGGTTGGTTCCAAAGGTCCGCGGTTCGCATCCCGCTCCTGCCGATATTTTTTCTGAATGAATTGACTCGTTTAAAGAATTTTATGTATAGTATATGTATATTTAATTACTTAGTTATAAGTCAAATTTGAGGATGAGTTTCTTTTAACTTATCCATGATTAGAACTGTTATATTGTATGCATATAATGAGATTTTATTCCGATAAAAATCTTCACATTCACTTTTTTATTTCACGTTTATTTATTTTAGTCACTAACTAATTTTTAATTACAATTATATTGTATAATTCTGAATATTGTGTGCCGAAAATATACACATTTAAGCACATAATCTGATAAATGATTTAAATATACACTTAGTTTACATTGATAAATGTCAGTTATGATTTTTTTTTTGTTAAGACTATTCTTAAGTAGATCATTAATTTTTAGATTTTAATTATAACCAATCGACCCATAATATATTTTTATGTAAATTTATTTTCTTGAACAACTACCGTAGACCCAAAACTTTAAAAATAATATTTAGAATTCATCATAAACCAGGCATAATCAAGAATTCATGTAAAGGTTTTCTAACGTCTTGATTACACCCAACTTCACGGATTACAGATAAATATTAAATTAATTATTTACTACTTATTCAACCCCAATAAAAATAAATGTATTCTTTATATATCGGGTATTAAAGCGTATTTAAATAACAGAACATTAAAAATTTGAAATTCAAGATTCGATTGTTGTCTATGAATGGCCATAAGGCGCGAAAGACATTTTCATCGTCCGGGGAATGAAAAGCTCCCGCGCGAGCGAGAGGGCGCGCTGCCGTGGCGTGCGAGTGCGAGGGAGACGGCGCTAGCGACGCTGGCGCCGCCAACTCCACGCGTGAGGGCTTAATAACGAGCCGTCTCGTGGAAGACGTTTTTCTTACATAAGGAGTTTCTAGCAAGATGCTCAAACTTTTAACTTTCTTCTTCCATATCCCTCGGTAGCTGGAGCATATGATTGTCACAGAAAGCCGCACATTTTTCCCAAGCTTCTATGATTTTTCCAGTCCCTAAAAAACATACTATGTATTCTTCCCAATGACTCTTCAAGAGGGGATTATTTAAATAGAAGCATTTTAGAGTGCTTAAATTCTTAATGAAATTGGATAATTAGACCCAGATCACTTGTTTACAAGTATTTGTTTACGAGTATTAACTTCAGTGATAGGGAACGTTTCAACATAGTATATTAAAAAAAAAACATAACGTTCTAGACGTTATGAACTTAGTATAAAGAAGGAATATCATACATATCAAATTTACATATGTCTATATCTGAATCTCTCGAAAAATTATTAAAATATGATTTTTTATATGTACTTATGATTTTGTCCCCATCGCATCCGATTCTGACACAATGTACCTTGGTAGATTTTTAAGTAAAAAATAAATGGTCAAAATTTAAATCAATTTCTAGTCAAACTTGTGGTCAGATTTTTTTTCAGTTTAAAACAGTCTTTTAATTTAATAAGGTTACTTAGTTGAGGTAAGAAAAGATAGTTGGAGTTGAGTAAATGTTAGTATGTAGGACATTTTAAATAATTTTGTATTCTGACAAAAAAAAAATGTTCCTGACCAGAAAAATACGAGACATTTTCTTTGTCGTTATCTTATAACTCATTCAGTGATAGTTGTAGAAGGACTAAATAAATAAAAACTACCGTTTCTGGACACCACAACGCTCTTGTCAAGCATCTGTCAATTACAACACATATTGGGCAGAATTTTGATTTAAGGAGCTATAGCAGGGAACATAGCAATGAGGTTCAAAGTATTGAACCTGTGTTGGGTATATTCTTCATCTTTGAACAACGGATGTGTTACTGAGCGACAACGATATTGCATTTTTCTTCAATGTACATGTCTTTCATGTGTACATGACCTTAATCCTGTTAGGGTCAATGAAAATAATATGCACACCACATTTAACATGGCACGTGCACACAAATGGCTTCCAGCACGTGATGGTTGAGAAGCTCAGCAGTAGCGGGACTAAGCCCCAGGTTGCTTAATGAAAACAAACGACGCCTGTATATTAGCTTCCCGCCCTGGGAGGCCTCCCGCCCCCAGCTGCTCCTCCCACAACCTCCCGCGCCCGCGATCATCCTTAATAAAGTAGTGATTGATGGAGCCGGTTAGCCTCACGAGGATGCTCGTAATAAATATGCGCCAGCAGCTGCATGATTGCTGCTTCCGCAATTGCCACCCCGCCCTCTCTCCCTATCCTTACCGACTGAAACAGAGTAAATAGTAATCTCAGAAAAATATACTAAAAAATCAAAATATTCTTCTTCCATATCCACCCTTTTATTTTCTGTTTGCACAAAATTTGTGATGACACACTAATTGAAGGAAAGTTATGTTTCTTTGATAATGCATCACATAAAATAAATCATATTTAAAAACCTATTCATACAATATTATAATATAATATATTAAATAGTGTTAAATACGTGAGTCTTGTATGAAACTAAAAATATTTTTATGATCAATTTGTTTTGAAAAATTGTTTGTCTATTTTTAAAAATCTGATTGTTTATCGTCATATACTCTAATTGAAAATTTCAATATTAACTTTTTATCATTATGCAATTTATATCACGTGATAATTTGGTTCGTAATCTTATAATCTTTTGTAATACTTCTTAGCACTTACATACATTAATGAGATATAGATAATTTTGGCTATCTTTGGTATATTGTCACAATTTAGTTGATGCGGGCTGAGTCCTGAATTTTCTGAGACTTAACGGAATAACGAAGAAGGCTTTACGAAAATAAAGCTCGTATGTGTGATTTTTTTGGCAAATGATCACTTCAATACGAATAACATAATTCCAAACAGGTCTGCAGTGTCTCAATAAGCATATTTTTAATTTGTAATGTTTTACCTTTCATATATTTGTTAGATTAATCTTGGGCAAACTAATTTATGAAATACTTAAACATGTATAAAAAACGTGTCGTACTCGTATTACAAAAAAAACCTTGAAGACATTTTAAAATACAAGAACCAATAAATTCCATACTATATATAAATTGTAGATCTACAAAAAAATATTAAAATGAAATTACAACTATGTTTGTGTATTTTTGGTGATATCTTGTTATGACACATTTGTAAAACATAAATAAATGTGGGTAAATAAATACAAACTAAAACAAATACAAGGTTAGATCTGTCGACTGGGTGAGTCATTTAGTTCACCAGTTTAGCCTCGCGAACTGGAAAAGTGTGTTATTAATACGATTTATTCAAGGAAATATAGGTCAGGCTTCTCTGGAGGAAATTAATTTGATCGTTCCAATTGCAGCATCATATTCTAATTCTCGTGGAGTATTTCGATGATATGGGTCACAAGAGTTCTTCATTTAAATAAGTCATATTATTGAAAAAGAAGTATATTATGGAAGAGAGATTGATAAAAAAAAGTAGTCGATGAAATGTGAAAATGGATAATGCATACAGTAAACTTTTCATGAGTTTCTTTAGGTAATTAGTTTATTTAAACCTCAAAAAACCTACTCCCTCATGTTTTATATACGAGTATATAGGATCCTATTCTTCCAGCCATAATTCAAACTCAGTATTGATTGACCCAAATAATTATTAAAAAGTAATAATGTATCAAACAGAATGCAGAAATAAATTATTTATAAACCATTTATGCTCAAACCTATAAAATAAATTTTAAGAAACCTAGCCTTAGTCAAAGTGTATTTTTTTAATTTTGACAATTATTATTTATTATCATCAATTTATTGTAACAACAATTCTATTTACAGATTATATCATATTATTTTGACCAAAAATTTAATTTTATCAGACTTAAAAGTATATATTATACCCTTTCATTAACTCCCTCGGTGAAGTCTACTGAAAACGATAAAATAGACAAAAAAATCAACCATATTTTGTAATGATAGGAATCTAAAATATCTGTTTTATTTAATATGTATGAAAATACCTTCAAGAAAAGCCTACAAATCGTGATATCATTAAATTAACCGATACACTCATTAAATAGCTTTTGTATTCAATGTGTGCATACTAGTACAAGTAAGCTCTCCTTAGTTCGGGCACATCTTTCTCTCCCCTAAATTAACTTCCTAGCACATGTAATGAAGCGTCTCATAAATACAAATTTATATGCAGCGAATAAAACCGTTTAGCGCCTTGCGCCCCGCGACCCCCTTTTAATCAAAGCGGCATTATGACGACATTAAAGTCCTTCCTATTTACTTTTCGACTCATGAACGGAACTTTTTTTTATTATTGAGCTTGGTGACATACTTAACACCGGAAAAGAAACAATAAAACACTTACTATTTTACATACAGCATACATTTAACGTAATAAATTTTAAACACCGTACAATACCACGAAGTAAGGTAGCGCACAAAACAGCCTTCCATTTTACAGTTGGACAAGAGACAAATGTGAAGTTGGCTGATTGATGTTCTTTTGATGTTTCAGAAAAGCATAAACTATGATTCTTTCCCTTCATAGCGTATACTAATAAGGATAAGTAATTCGTGGATTCTATGACAATTTCCATTTAAGAATACCCAACCGGTTTACCTATGACAAAGTAGCATGGTAACAATTATCTTATACTAGTCTACCCTAATCGTTTTTCTAGCACGTTGGTTCAACTGTTATCACATTTATTTAGGTAATAAAGCTATGTAAGTGTTACAAAATAATCAACCGATTTAAATTAAATCGTTTGTTAATTACATCACAAAAAACAGGCTTTTGTTCACTAAAATTGAGTTACATTTGATAATTCACGATTTTTTTGTTTATTGGGTATGATTATTAAACGAATTTTTAAAAATAATTCACTTAAAAGGTTTAACTTTTTTTATTAAAACTATGAACACTATACATCCAAATATTGAAGCTTAAACATACAATGTGTTTTTAGTAACGGATTACTCTGTAATCCGCAGTGGCAAAATCATAACAAGATAAAGTTTTGTCATGCAAATTGAAGTCATCATCGCGCGTAATTTAAATTGAATAATGGCGGGAAAGCTTAAACAGGTGGTTGATTAAAACCGGCTGGGGGCGTTGGAATCGCAAACAATTCGCGGATCAGCCCCGTAAAGCACAACAGTCGGGCTAGTAAAGATTCAATATTGGTCACTTCGGTTCTCTCTCTCGCTGGTGGGCAATATGTGGAACGCGCGTGACAGGCGTTGATCGATGGGAGCGCTAATGGTCTAATGACCGACGATACCGCGGAAATGCACCGCCGGGCCTAGCGTCATACAAGTCAATCACAATAGACACGTACTGTGAAGTATAGCCTGAAATAGGCAATATGCATCAGAAACTATCGTATTATGAATACACGCAACGATCTATAAACACATAACATATTTTATGACATTTATTTCATCAATGATTCAGAGAAAAATACACAAAGAACGCGAGATTTAAACCGCAAACAGTATATCAAACTCCTGTTTATTGTACGGCCGTAGATTATTGCACCAGTTCATCTATCTATTAAACAAATAAAGTCAAGGAATTAAAACGTATTTTTTGTAATTTTTTTTTATACGCTTGTTATAAATATTTTTCACAAATATATTTATATTGGTATTTTTTTTTATTAAGTGTAACTTTTGGATCTTAACTGAATTACATAGATTGTGAATTGTTTTAGTTGATTTAGATTTTTTATGATTTATATTTTCATGAGAATATTCAGATAACATTTATTTTAAATTATTAATACACAAGAGATCCAAACAAATCTAACATATTATATGAAATGTAAATGTTTTGTACATTTTATTGTTTATTATTCATAAAATAAAATACAAATAATTACAATTCTGCAACTGTTTAACTGTCAAATTTGTATTCGTATAATTTTCAAAACAATAATGGTCATTGCCAAAATTCTTGCCGTAAAATAATTTATTATCTCATTAATTCTTATAACTACTACAGTAACCATGTTGTTTTATCGGTGATCATAAAAAGAAAATTATAAGCTGCAGCTGTGCGACTTTTTCATGGTCAGATGCAAATATTTCAAGAGATTTCATTCTCTAAACGAAATCATATTCATATCAGCAAATATTTACGTAGGGTAATCTACTGACAACACGTGTCAGTTGTTTAACTGCAATGTGTAAAAGTAAAAACTGTTTCTTACTAGACTTATTTTTCGTACTTACAAAATATATTCAGATAAGTACCAGCTGAATACAAGTGGTATCAATCATTATAAAAAGCTGAGTTAATGACGGAGCTTCTAGTGCAAAACAACAAAAATATAATACATTGTGATAAATATTTAAGTCTCAATGTATGGTATACAATACTTTTTTTAATAATTCGAAAGAATAAAAGTATACAATAATATTTGGAAGTTAAGTGTAATACATCATTTCATCCAATTTTGTAACTCTTTCATTGAAGATAAGAGTTTTTTTCGTAAATTAAGATCGATCAATAGTTATTTTTAATACTGGCAACTCTGACGCGACTACAATCTGACAGCTTTAATCAGACCATTTTTTCAATTTTTATCATATCCAACATTAAAAAATAAAAAAATAAAAACGATTGAAATAATTCCGTAGACTTATAAAAAGACGGTTTGTTTTCGACTGCTTACGAAATGCAAAGTATTTTAATGTTTTTAAAATTCTCGATATACATTTATCAAAATCTATTATATTATATTTCAGTATTTTTATTTCAGCCGAATTTCAAATACAATCTCATCAGACATTTTCATTATTTAGGTTTTCCAGAATTTTTTAAGTTTATTTATATGTACGTTATATCAAAATTAATTATTAAAATATGATGCTTTCTATCATCATCATCATAATCATCATCATCATCAGCCTGTGTCCGTCCACTGTTGAACGTAGGCCTCCCGCATGAGTCTCCATCCTCTTCGATCCTCCGCCTTCCTATATATGCTTTCTATATTAAGTAATATTTATTAAGAAAATTTTAATTTTATATTTATAAATCTTCTATCGTAATAAACATTATTTCAAATAAATTATATTTATTACACAATTTACAAAACAAAGTAAATTACGAGATAATTTTACAAAAGTATTATATTGCCTATTCATTTAAATTGACTCTATTGATACATGTAGAGACATTGTTGGACTCACCCTTTAACTTTAACGGTGCAGTTGACCGAATAAACAATATGCGACATCAAATGTTAGGGAACGGCCCTAAGCTGAATAACTCTATTTGCAGTGCCTTATTAAGATTTATCACTCCATGGTTATTGTCCAAATACAACATGCAGTGTTATTGATTTCTTATTTGTACACTTACATGCGATTACAGTTGGGGAGGGTGCACCCCGCAGTTTGCTTGCACTTTTGCATTGAGAATACTTTAATGTACAGTCACGGAAACGGGATTTGTATTGAGACTCATAATTCGGCAGGTATATATGCAATCGGGCTGAAATAAATTTTATCTGAAAGTTAAAACCCTAGACTGTAAACATCAGTCCCCAATTTCAAATAAAGAAGTTTTTATCCGAAATTTTAAACGTGGCTAAGTTCGTGCCTTCAAAACCGTTTTTGCCGAGAATTTTTTACATTACTTCCACCTCAAGGCAACAGCAGCTGAGGCGCATAGAATATTAGTACAAACATAAGGCGGTAATATTCTTTCAGAACAAACAATCTCGAATGAAGTCAAATATTACGAGTCAATTAAGTGTAAAGCCGGTCTCGTTTCCAAAAAACTATGTGTATTATATAGATCACATCGGTATTTCAACGATAAACAACTTCTTCTTCTATATAAAGGACAAATCCGACCTATCCTTGAATACGGCAGTCACCTTTGGATTGGAGCCCCAAAATACCTTCTAAACTTAATTGACTCAGTTCAAAGAAGGACAATTCGTTTGATAAACAATGACACCTTTACGTCTAATCTACAATCAATGGAACACGGGCGTAAGATTGGTTCTCTTAGTCTTTTCTACCGTTATTACCACGGTCGCTGCTCTTCGGAAATTAAAGAACTAATTCCTCCTGCACCCACTCACAGCCGACAAACTCGTCTTGCACTTGCCGAACATCCATACACGGTTAATATATATCGACCAAGAACTAGCAGCTTCCAAAGCTCCTTCCTTAATGCCACCGGTAAGCTATGGAATACTCTTCCAGCGTCTGTGTTTCCTCCTTCCTACAATCTGGATCTCTTCAAGAAACAGATAAATATACACTTACAATCTCCACAACCCACACACAAATACGAACACAACACACGTTTTCCGCATGCAGCGTCCAGCCTCCCTGGCTGAGCGTCATAGAGTGGACTGGTCTTGACCGGGTGTGCTCTCCTGCATGCGTTTACATAAAAAAAAAACATGCTGAAGATGGTGTTAAAAATTCAAGGGTGGTGATTTTGACCACAATACATCTTTTAATTTTATAACCTGTCTTTCTAGTCTACCCATATCTGAAACATAAGTTTATCATATTGCCCCACTTTGTTCTTTCACCTGTCATTATCCGTTCCTCATTCTAGAACATGTCTGCACCTAAAGGTCCATTTGGAAACATATATAGTTGCCGACAACCTCAAGAGCAGAAGTCCGTGTACGTTAAGAGGGGGCAACTGTAGCATCCGAGGCATATTTTTGGGTGATTTGTTAATCGGAATTTTCAGCACGAAGCTCCCGAGGCCTGGACTATTTTGTCCTGAGGGTCGGCTCAATCTTATCATATATAGATACGATAAGATTGAGCCATATCTATATAGCTGTTAATTCTGGCATCTCACCGAAAAAAAATGCAGCCGTATAGTGGGAGTGAGAAGGTTTGTAAGGAATGACGAGGTAAAGGATTGGATACTGCAGCTTTCCATCCAAAAATTGTTAAAAGGACAAAGGTATAACTGGCTGAGCATATTTTTGAGATTTGCAGGAGAACATAAACAGCAGCAGCCTTTTTTAGACATCGAGCTCGCGTCGTCTAAGGTGATTAAAATTATGTGAATGTTATTTTAATATTTTTTTTTAACTTGAATACTTAACAATATTATTTCTACAAGCATACATTATCTTCATAAATTAATTTGTTCATGCTGATGTTTAAATACCAGTATAATACCGAACTATAACGCTTTAAGCCAGACAAGAATTGAGGACTAAGAAGTGATCTTGCTTTCAAAGTAATAGACCATAAAACCGTTCAGACTTTAAGACTTCGTTGTATTCGTCCAGCAGACCAAGAAACATAAAGCAATAATTATTATCAAGGATTTGTCAATATTTTATGTTTTAGGATAAACAAGTTGGCCACATAATTGATTTGTATTCCAATAATTGAATACTATTCGTGATAAATATAACAAGTTAAAATGGTATACTTTATCTTGCTAATGTATAGCTCAATGTTCAAAGCGTTTGCTTTGCAAGCCAACGGTCGTGAGTTCGATCCCCAAAGGAGATTTAAAAAAAAGATTTTAAGCGATTTCAGAGCTCTAAAAATACCTGCGGTTGGTGTGATTTTGATCCATCAACCGTAAAATGCCATTCATAGCCTATTAATCAAAATTGGTGGTAGCCTAACTATAACCATGTGTTAGTATTCTCTTGTATGTGGTTTACATAAAAAAAGTAAAAGCTATACAGTGTTTTTTATAGCTGCTTGCTATTTGTATTTACGAGTACTAATTTAGGTTATCTCGTTTTTTTCTGATTTCAGTTTTCAAATTTTTACTCTTGATTTAATATCCGTAATATGGTATCAATTGTGACATATTTTATATGATCTACACAGTCGTGTTATAATCACATTTTTTGCTTAATTAAAATACACATACTATGGACAAAAGACATGGAATGACTGTAAACGTTTATGACCTGGATATTGAGGTGTGACCATTGTTCGTACAGTGACCCTCGGGACACCGGATTGCCTCGTGCCAAACATCCCAGCGGGACACCGAAGTCCCTCCGTCCATTTCTACAGCATCACAAGCCCTCAGGGGGCCAATGCACCAGAACCTCAGGCCAATAACATTACATTTTCATATGTCACATCGACACCCTATTTGAAGCATATAAACACGATAAAATAGTCTCAAGAGACTTGTTTCTGCTGAACTATTTGTCCAAGTATTAACTTATGACGCAGAGACGAATATATAATCTGAAACGAGGATATCCGAAGAAGAACTCAATTAATGAAGGCTATTCAACGAATTAGCACACTCAAGTGGTAATTGGCAGGACATGTCTGTCGGAGAGACGACAGTCGATGGAGAAGAAAAGTGTTGGACTGATGCCCGAAAACTACTAAACGAAGTTTTGGCCGACCCCCGTGCAAGATGGACTGATCATCATACACATCAGAAGAATAGTGAGAGTGACCTGTATGGGGAAGACAGAAGATCGAAGATGATGGAGACTTATGCGGGAAGTCTATGTTCAACAGTGGACGGACACAGGCTGATGATGATGATGATGATACTGATGATGATGATGATGATGATGATGATGATGACTACATATCTGGACTTATTTTAAGCCAGTTTCTTATTAAATACCAAGAATATTACTACTACGTATGAATAATTAATATCAAGCTCAGAGGGTTCAAATAAAAATGTTTTGTAACGACAGATCAAAGTTACTGTTTCAGGCTCAATTTCAGTTATTCGATTTCACCTGAAACCTCTAGTTCAGTCGGTTATTAATAATTTATTAATTTTTCAGTATTTACAAAAAAAATCTAAGCATAATGTTAACAAGACTGATGAACTTTTGTTTGAAAAGACAACCACAAAGCAGACGCCATTTATTTGTCGCTCAGTGGATAATGATAAAAACTTAATCATGTACAAAATAATATTTAATCAAAAACACTTTATAGTCCACAAGATTTACTGAAACAATAAGTCTACTAATAAAGGTCGATTAAATCTGGATTTATCATCAATGAAAATGAGCGCTGAAATCAGTTATCCGTACACTGTGACAGTGTTGGCTTTAAACTCAGACATAAAGTAATTTTATTGCCTCATCCTATATCAAGACAAACGATTTTCTCGAATTCAACGACTCTCTGCAAACAATTTATCGAATCGGGTAATATGATATAAAATGTGAAGCTTTATCGGAATTTTTATGGTCAGATTGTCTTTTCCTTTTGAAGAAATTTATCTCTTTAATCGCATTAATGATTAAATGTTTTTATTGTAATATGTACTACAAATATCTGGAATAAAAACGAAACTAAAATTGGTTAGAAAAAAAGGATGATATTGGTAACAAAACAGACTAGCCTTAGATGACTACTTTTCTGCAAGTTATGAATATTCCATGGTTGGGGTGAAAAAGATCCCTTATCCGTATAATACTATATTAAATCATAGTTTACTAATTATAAATTGATTACAGACAATTATCGTCCTATAAATATTTTCAATTCACATTATAGGTAAGTCGGACTATTGACGTTGGCAAATGACCACTTTACATAGCTTTCTTTTCCCAAAGAAATATATTTCTCCATTATCGTCTGTCGTTTAATACGAGAATGTTAACATAAATAAAAAAGTAGATGTTTGAAAGAAATATCATTAATAGTTTAAATTTTGCTGACTATTACTTATCCGATATAATCAAAGATAGCCAATTTGTTGTATGGAGATGCTGACTGCATTCCTTCGAATGCATTTTTAGAATGAAAAAGCATAAAAAGCGGACCGGCACACTTTGCCGGAGCAAATTGCGAAGGGAAACAACAAACCATGAAAATCAATCTTTCGGAAGAACAAAACGCGGATAATGTGATTTATCTCGTCGAAAGAGGGCGGCTCCCTCGCTACAATATGTCGACAAGGGTTAATAAAGTTTATTCATCTCATCTGCGACTGGTCCAGGGGGCGAAGCTGGCGATGCGGCGCAAGGGAACGGTTTAAAATAGTTTAACTTTAAATTTTAAGCGATTTGCGGTGAATTTTCGATATGGAAGGGTACTGGTTACTGTCTTGAAATAATTTGATGCGATTATCATTGGTTGTTTTTTGAATTGGAAGTAATGGAAATTCACATTGTTATGCAATCGACATCTTATTAGATGACCATTTATTAAATTCTGTCGTATTTTTGCTCATATAATGACATTTTATTTGTGATAAATGAAGTGTTTTTAGCAACATTAATCGACAGTATTTAAAAAAACTGTATTTTACAACTATCTTATATTATTTGAAGCAAAAAACCGTAAGTTGCTTTTAAAATTCAGAAATCTGGAAGTATTTTTTTGATTTTTTGGCTCAATTGTGCCTTAAAAACTAATGCTTCTGGCCTCAAGAGTGTCAGGGTTATTATCTGATCCCTTTTAAGAAACTGAATAAAAAATCCTCAAATGTGCCTGAAATCCTGTTATTTCAAGTTAGGTCAGAAGGACCGGCAATAACTATACATATAATATAAGAATACTCGCCGGAGCTTAGAGTTTAGAAATGACTTGGAAAGAGGTAACCACGACGAGAGTTGTCAAAATTTTTGACTTCCATTTGGTGTGATCTGGTAGTTGAAATAAATAAAAATAAAAATTGATGAGTGAAAATACTGCTAGCAGTACAAGAAAACTTAATACTAGCAGTACAAGTATGTTTTGGTTGTGGGTCGTGTGATAATCGTGTTGACATTACATATTGAAAAAAGTCTCACGTTTTACGAACACTTCTATGTGACCCTGCTATAACTCACAGCCCAAATTTTTAATTGCAGTATCATCAACTGTACATCCTAATCCTCGGTGGTGTGAATGTGTGATAGTCGGGTGCAGAAGGGTTGTAGGCGCTGCACAATGAGTGGACACACGCGACCCTAACTCAACTACTACGCATTATGAGAGGACACAAAATTGAGAGCGTATCGTTTCCTTAAAAGGGGATGAGCAGTTTTTTTTTCGGGTCATTTGATAAGAGGAGGACTTCCCTCTAACACAGTCATCGGCCGAGCAAATATTTTCATAAATCTGATTTTTATTTGTTTTTATTCTCACAAACTGTCAAAACAAGCATTTCAAAATTGATATTTAATTATACATATAATTTTCCTTTTTCAAGAAGTTAAGATTATTAAATCTCAATTCTTCGTGAAACTATGTAGGTTTTTTTATTTTTTCATTAATTGTATTATGATTATTGAAAATAAATGGAATAAATGGCTATTTTGTAAGTGGTTTCTAAATAAAATCTTAATATGCGTAAACGTTGTATCAAAAGCTTGGAAAATAACAATCCAATCCGGTCATAAACTGAAGCGCATCCACAAATTAATTAGTTCGAAATAGATAACATCGATCGACGCAGCGGCCGCATTTAGAGCCGCCATAACGTGTTTTATGAGTCGGGCTTTCAAAAACATCCGCCCGATGAAAATTCCGGGTAAACACATCAGAGTGCTTTTAAAAATGAAATTTATGCTTCCAACTTCAGGCATTAGCCGGCGCTTTCAGCAGAGCAAAAGGGACGGGAGGAAATGCAGAGCTAGAGAGAAAGCGGGAGGGAATGTGGAAATGATCGATATAGTCGTATTATTATGTACGTTGAACAGTGAAGGCTAACAATACTGACGATTGTTATAAAATTTTATTCCAACTCAATCAGTTTTTCGAGTACATTACTTTATTTTTTTTTGTAATAAAATATGAATTCAAATGTATCATATTTTCAACATATTGTAAATTATAGCCAAAAACTATAAATGCAATCGCGTTCGTTCTTGAATAATATAAAATCTATAAGGCTTCAATGTTATATCATTATCTTACGCTCTCCTGTGGGATGGATTACTTTTAAGAAAATATGACCACTACAACTATGCTGTAATATAATTCACTTTTTAAATGCGTTCGAATAATTAACTAAAATATGGTATTTTATGTATAATACTTTATTATCAATGTTATTTATTTTATTTTCAGTTGTACATTTTTTATCTGTTTATAACTTAACTGTTCAAACAACAACTGCGCTAAAAAAGTATAATTCTCCTAGACTAGCCTCCTGTAAGTATATTTTAGACTTAATCGAATCTTTCAGAATAATCTAGTATATAATAATAACCCACAAAACCACGTAACAATTCCCCACTCCGTATCATTTCATCTGAAATATTGCTTTCTCTAGAATAAAAATAATATAATAAAAAATAAATAAATAAAAAATTTATTACCTACTCCTTCTTACATATTACAATACCAACAGTTCCAAGATGTTTAAAGCTGTTATTGTTTGAATATAACTATCATATATTCGGGAGTCTAAAAATTGCAGTATTGCAGTTACTGAAAAATTAGATTTTTGTTCTGAAACAAAGTAAATCTTAATTTCACTAATAATATTTTGGATAGAAAGTGTACGACTTGAACTAATTCAGGACGCCGTCTGAAAACGGAATTACTTAGGCTTATCATTTAGATTACAGCAACAGCATCGATCGATATATTTAACTTTTTATAAAAAGTTCAAATTTTTAAAAACGTCTTAATATTCCAATGGTTGGCGCCATGTCGCTGGTCGCGTATATGAATAACTGTAGTGGGGCGCGCGCCTAATTATTGTTATTACGCGCACGCCACAACCCGAGAGCAAAGTCGTGTCGCGTGACGTCAGCGACAAGCACTGCATTACACTGACAGTAAAGTTGTCAGTGAAAATAAGTAATACAACACCAGGCGAATAAGACACACCTGTGCGATTAAATCAGTTATTATGTTCGTAAGAGGTTATAGACAAACTATGTATATTGGTGAAACTTAGGGACGCGATACTAACTTAGATTAAATAGAATATTATATTAGCAGCTATAAAGGGCCATCAGCATGGATTTTTGTAGTTTCTATGTAATTCAACGTGAGTATGTATACATGAAAACAATGAGAGGAGTCGAAGACATACGGAAAGCTCAAAATTCATTTGTATCTACAAAAGCTTAACAAATACTCGTAAGTTCCTGAGAATTAAAGTTTTTTCAATAAAAAAGGATCAATACAACTCTTTAAGGTTATTTTCTAACTTCAAAAAAGTTTCCTAGACATTTTTTTTGGAAATGGTGTAAAATCTTAATATTTTTCAATTGTATTGAAATACTTGTTTTTTTTTTAATTAAGTAATAAATAAAAATGTGTTGTATTATTATTATTATTATATTAGTATTTGTATAGCGCTCTTTTATGACCAAATGATCATTCCAAAAGCGCTTCTTTGCCTCTCTGAGTAAAAAGGTGGGTCTTGAGTCTGCTTCTGAAGGATGCCTCTGCTTTAAGCTCTCTTATGCTTTCCGGTGGTGAGTTCCAGGCCATTGGCGCAGCGTAGCTGAAAGCCCGATTGCCAAAGACCGTGCTAGGACTACCTCCCGTCAGCTGCAGGGTGCTTCTATTTGCTCTAGCCGATCTGAGTGTCTCTCCACGCGTGCTTATTTCTGAAGGCTTAATAAGTTCTGTCAGATAGCCCGGTGCAGTTCCGTTGAGTGCCTTGTAAGCTAAGAGGCATAATTTATACTGGATTCTAGCCGAAACTCTCAACCAGTGCAGTCGGTGTAGTATTGGAGTAATGTGACAGAATTTGGGCGCGTTGTAGACTAGTCGTGCCGCTGCGTTTTGTAACGACTGCAATCGATTTAATTGTTTGGCTGGCTGGCCTGCGTGCAGTGCGTTGCAGTAGTCCATTTTGGAGACTATAAACGCATTTACCAAACTCTTTGTAGCGTCTCTGGGTAAGCATCTTTTTACCGACCGTATCTGCCGCAGATTAAAAAATCCAGATTTCACCGTTTTTGTAATATTACCGCTAAGATTGAGGAACTGGTCAATTTCTACTCCCAGCAGCTTGACGCTTGTAGAAGGGATGACATCATTACCACAAATGGCCAAGGGTTGTAAGTCCAATAGATGTTGTCTTCGAGCTGTGGCCATAAAGATTATTTCGTTTTAAAGTTGTAAGGTTATCAATTACACTCATTCATTAAATCACGCGTTTTGGCAGTATGCGAATTGCGGTTAAGTCATAATGATATGCATGCCAAGTTGTCAGCCATATTGAATATGATGATTGAATTTTTCATTCGATTCGATTAAATCCTGTGAGAGTGTGATTATTCAGATACATCGCATATAAAATTTTAATCACGATATTATAAGGATTACAAAGAAAAATGACAATTATTATGGCAAGCTGTTTTCTAAAATAATTAATTTAAAAGTGCGAAAATTATTCAAAATGTTACGAACACAGCATTCACAAGTATGACCGAAGAATGACAACATCAGAGAGGCTCGCTTGCTTTTTATGGCTTGAAGAAGGCAGAAAACTTAAACATTCCTTTGATGTATAGTCTTTGCATATATAGTAGCTCACAAGTGTGAGACAAGCAATGCAACTATATTTTTCTCTCCTACTACGTAATGCTTTACAGACTAGTTGACTAGCAGATTACACACTCGTAACTGACAACCCGTAACACTGTCACTGTATTAGCTCCTCAGAGCCGAAGAGCGGGTACTAGCAGCCGCGCCGGATCCGGATATTGAGGCGCTTCCATAGAGAAACAACTCAATCTAGATGGGAAGCCGGCAAAATGAAAATACCTAATACACCTCGCCGCACTTACACGGAGTGCGAGTAATTTTCTTTCTATTACATAATTCAAGACGTCGAGTATATTTTGAGCGGAACTCTTTCTAGTTTTAAGTAATAGAGCAATGAATAGATATTACTTTAAGCCGCAGAGCTTTTTTCATCCGGAGTAATAGCCAATTTCATAAATAATATAAGAATCCAAGTAGCTTGATTTTTCTTTTAGATTCATCCATTTGTGAGGATTTTATTTTTTAAATCATTCGTTTTTTATTTAAATATTGGCTTATTACATGTACATTTTTCAAGACAATTTACTCCTATATTTAATTGAAATATTCTGAAGCCGTAATTTGTTACTCGTTCAGTTGGGTTGTTATTTTCTGCTAGTCTAACTTTTCAAAGATGATTTACATTTGCATTATCCAATATTTTTGTTTGTGAATTACATGAAACAGTAACATTTTATCATGAAGGGGGTCCTTATTAATAATATAATTTTTATAATCATATATTATTACAATTAATGGCATCGACACTCATTTTAGCGATATTGGTCTGATTTTCAGATTCCTCTAGTATCGGTAGTGTCATTACTAAGAAAGTGGAGTTAATATTACAAGCCAGATGGTAAATTTTACCATTCTTATCAAACCAATATAAATTTAATATGTCTTTCATATGGAATGTGTGTCTAACCATGCTCGTTTATGTCCAAGATATTACAAGTATAACTCATTGATCTGTTTTGTTTTGCTTATTGCATACCGCTGCAAACTCACATTCCGTCCATTAAAACAGGCGCAAGTGAATTCAGTGCGGTGGATCTATTCTCGGCGAAGACTTAACCCAAATACCGTCACCATCTTAGCGGCTGGCTGCGCAGAATAAATTTGAAAATGGAACACTGAACAAAGAATCTCGGCGCATGCGCACGCGCACCTTTCCCACGATTTCATGATTATGTCATTTTTCATATTAATACATACAACCAGGAGAGAATTAACCCCGTTTTAAGCTCTTCATGTGATGTTTAAGTGGAAATTTTTCTCGTCATATTTTCTGGAAGCATATAGAAGTCTTGTTTTTTTGTTACGATTTTTTTGCTAACTTTTTTTAGTAATCATGGTTAGGAGTTGCATTGTGATCATCAATTTTGTAGGGGGTAAATTAATGATTTATAAAAATTACTTAAGGGGTAACCGAAGCTAAAAAAAAAATGAAAATATTATTCACTAGATTATTAGCTAGTATAAATAGATAATTATTTCATAATAGACTTATTGGAAACAATGGTGATCAAGGGATCATCTTTTTTATTGATTTATTTCATTGACTTCTATTTCCTAACTTTTTCATCAATTTTATCATTGAATTTCCTTGTAAATATGCTACTTACTACTGTTTTGGGTGTTCTTTCTTTTTAAAGTATATTAACACTAACCAGCTGACTGTTTTTTAAAGAATTGCTAAATCTATCGTCATGTGTTTAAATAAAATTAAACATGACCCTCACTGAAAAGGTTTGAAATCTTTGAATTATGGTCGAAAGTAAAAACAACACACATGTTGTGTGATCGGCCACTAACGTTTGAAAAAACATCACAAGCTGTGTATAATCGGCCACTAAGCGTTGGCGGAACAATCACACACATGTTGTGTGACCGGCCTTTAACATTCGGCCTGGTGATTACACACATATTGTGTAATCGGACTGGATAGTGTTAAGACAGTAATTGCCAGGTTGGAATTATTTTAAAAATTCAACATTCAGTCTTATCAGCTGGTGGTTTTCATGGATACGTAGTCTTATATCGAAATTGTATATATGTTGTGAAAATATTTCAATTTACCCAGACTGATACTCAAGCTCTGCACTGTTCGCATGAAAGTCAAAAATACTACCACTGGACCATTAATAACTCTAGACGATGACATTAAGTCAAAATTGTGGCAATTTTAAAATTAATCACATGTTTTGAACATATATTTGATAGTTTGGCTTTTGCGAAAAACATGCTTCATTTTGAATAAAGATCGAAGGAAGCTTTCACTCAAAATTTTAATTTCAAAAATAAATATTTTGTTTTTAATATTCGAAGAGATGTTTTTCTGTGCATATGTTTTCGGTCGATGATTACATATAAATAATGCAAGATGACTTTTATGCTGACATAAATAAATGTGTTCTACGCATTTGCAACTTGTGAAAGAGTAACTTAACGACATGGTAACAATTCAAAGAACATTGTGCTTAAAAACACAGCTTTTAATATCTGCAGAAAATTATACACAATTATTTAGTTATCTAGTTGCGAGTACATTCAGAAAATGGCAAATATGTCTATTGTTTACAACAATGTTTTAAAAATCCACGTTAATACAATTATTTTACAATTTTCTTACTAAATACTCTCCTTATTAACTTTAAGTCGCGCATAAACTGTCTATAAAAGTATGAAAAGTTTTTCCAAAAATTCAAGACATTGAATGTAACTTATAAGTGTAAGTTATTTTTAAGTAAAAATTAAAATTAATCAATTTTAAAATTTTTTTTTTTCATTACTTATTAAAATTAGCTTTAATAATTACATACCAAGAAATGACAGTTTGCATGAATTTAACGATAAAATACAAAGAAGCTCTCGAATCCCGTCGTTTTCCTTATGGGAAGTCAGGACGTTTTTTTTTCAACTAAATAAACGTCGAATTTATGTTTGTACATAATACCCTAATGCATCACTAATATATAAAAAGATATATATGAATTTTATACATTATATTATGAATTTTAGCTACTATGCTTAATTTATATTTCAAAAATATTTAAGTGTTCTTAATTTTTACAATAAGGATCATTTTACTTTTTCAATAATTTCTGTTTCGTATACAAATATTTAAATAAAAAAAAAAATTCTAGCAAAATATTGATTTTAGAATATATTTTACTTTATATCGTTTTTTTAGAGCCTAGTAATATTTTCTCCAGTCTTGTAAAAAGCCCCTTGTTCCTCGTTGTCCCTTGAGCGGCCACCGGATGTGACGGGCAACTTAAAGGAATCTGACGCAAATATGGACGACAACAATGCATATTATACTATTAGCATTGTGTAATAACCAACGGTGACCATGCTTCAATCACTTTTTATCTTATTTTAAACAATACCGTAATTAATAAAATACAAGTAGGTTTTTTTTTTTTATGTAAACGCATGCAGGAGAGCACAACCGGTCAAGACCAGTGCACTCTATGACGCTCAGCCAGGGAGGCTGGACGCTGCATGCGGGAAACGTGTGTTGTGTTCGTGTTTGTGTGTGGGTTGGGGAGATTGCAAGTGTATATTTATCTGTTTCTTGAAGAGATCCAGATTGTAGGAAGGAGGAAACACAGACGCTGGAAGAGCATTCCATAGCTTACCGGTGGCATTAAGGAAGGAACTTTGGAAGCTGCCAGTTCTTGGTCGACATATATTAACCGTGTATGGATGTTCGGCAAGTGTAAGACGAGTTTGTCGGCTGTGAGTGGGTGCAGGGGGAATTAGTTCTTTAAGTTCCGAAGAGCAGCGACCGTGGTAATAACGGTAGAAAAGACTAAGAGAACCAACCTTACGTCTGTGTCCCATTGATTGTAGATTAGACGTAAGGGTGTCATTGTTTATCAAACGAATTGATCTTCTTTGAACTGAGTCAATTAAGTTTAGAAGGTATTTTGGGGCTCCAATCCAAAGGTGACTGCCGTATTCAAGGATAGGTCGGATTTGTCCTTTATATAGAAGAAGAAGTTGTTTATCGTTGAAATACCGACGTGATCTATATAATACACCTAGTTTTTTGGAAGCGAGACCGGCTTTACACTTAATTGACTCGTAATATTTGACATTATTCGATATTGATAATCCAAGCATGTTGATGGAGCTTGCTTTCGGAAGAGAACAACCGTTGAAAGATACAGGATCCATAGCAGTCTTCTTGGTGGAGAAAGTACATGATTGGGTTTTTGAAATGTTGAAACTGACGAGGTTGAGGTCGCCCCATCGTGAAACCCTTTCAAGAGACATGTTCATCTTCTCCACCAGAGATTCCCTAGCAGCAGATAGTTCCGAATGTTTCGGAGGTTTTTGGAAGATTATACTCTCATGTTGATTTAACTAAGATTTTGTAATTCAACTATTGTTTCATAATATTGGCGTTAAAATGGATTTAATTCCTGAGTAATCGTAATTTATATAAATTGAGTCATAAATTACAATACGATGCAAAAACACCACTGAAACCAAAAATATTCCTTTATTAATATGATAATATTTCCTTGCATCAAAAAAGATTTATATAATACATTAGTTTCTACCAACTCAACTGTAATCATATATACAGGTATGTAAGTAACAATATTTTTCTATTCAATTTATTTAAATACCTGATAGTATATTATTTCTTTGGTGTATTTAACATCTCTCTCTATTTTTATACAATATGTACTTTTGGAAGTTTAATATGTATTTTGTAATATGTATTTTACGAGTATTTTTAGCCTCTTTTCTTTAAATCAAGGTGGAAAATACAATTAAACGGTAAACGCCGTCATAAATAAACTCTTTGTAATTCTTTATTTTACAAATCGCTAGAAAATAGTTAGTAATCGTATCATATACTATGCAATTTACAATATAAAGATACTGAATAAGATATCTGAATCAGAACGAATACGTAAGTATAGTTAAATATTTACTTAGTGAAGCATCGGATGAAGAGATAACTTGGGACGAACCAAGGATAATTCCTACCTTGTTTTAACATTGATCATATTGAGTACTGTTTCTTGTGTGATCCATGTTAAAACAAGGTATGAAATACTATTTAATATTGAAAACGATCTCATAGTAAATGATTAAAGTATAAATATCTAAGACAATTCCAGCTGGCAGAACTATATGGCGATAATAAATGGCAAGTATATCCTCTAAGTAGGCACCTGATTCAGAAGAATATGTATAAGAGAAGAAAAATTAGGCCATCAGTACAAGTTCATCGAGACTAAGATGAACAAGTGAAGAGTCCAAAGCATGGTCACTCTATTGCCGCGTGCCCATTCATCATCAGGCTCTTGAATGACTTGAGGATGTTTCCACCCACAACTCCTGGGAACAAGGGGCGGCTGCTGCGCTCTTTATGGCGGCGCTCTCAGACCTTCAGCTCCTCTCATCCAAGCTGGACTTCCGCTGGAGATGTGCGACATTTTGACAATTAGACATGGGGCAAGGCTTTATGATTTCATTCACAAATATCTCTACTGTGCAATAAATTATGTAACGTTCTACAAAATATTCACATATAGTTGTTTTTTTGCATCGCGCATTTAATTTATTGATTGTTAAAAAATATTTTTACATGCAAAAATTTTGAATGTCGAACGTAGAAATAATTTAAAAGACTGGAAATCACTGTTGGAAGAACGCGAGATTTAAAGTCGTGTCTAAAATGGTCTTCCCAGAACCTTACGTCGGGGATTATATTAACTAACAATGTTGAAAAATACTGGGCTGAATCTACTTGATGTTGGTGTTACAAAAAATATGACTAGGTTCTTAGATAAAAATAGCATATTTTTCGCAATAATGTTCACTTGTGGACGATCTCTCACCATCAACCATCTCAGAGAGGCGAGCCCGATGGATCGGTCACATCATGCGCAACGATGGTCTTCTTCACGACATTGTGGAGGGGATGGTTGAGGGTAGAAACTGTAGAGAGCGCCCTAGACGGGAGTATTTGAAGCAAGTGTTCGAGGACATGAATTGTAGCTCTTATGCTGAGCTGAAGTGGGTTGTGGAGGACCGAGAGGAATGGAGATCGAGATGCAAGATTCTGTTGCCGGAAACCAATCCACCAGATTGATACTACGAAGAAGAGTGGACGAAGTGGTAAAACTGTGATACGATGTAATGAGAACATTCCATATATAAAAACATCCTATCGCGAAGTTCAACAAGGGCAAAAATCATTAAATCTTGAAATGAGTTTTTTTTTCAACCTTCTATGACATCTATTGATCTGTAAGATATAATATTTATGTCTATAGAAAATATTTAAATGTATTTTTATCATATTCAGATGAAGAAATATTGTTAATGTGTAATAAAGTAAAAGCAATGTGTACTAAAGTAAAGGATTTTTGATTTGTTTGTTAGTTTAAGGCTTAAACTAACAAATCAGGAGATTGCTTAAACTTTAAGCAATCTCCTGAGCGCCTGTATGTAATGTGTTGTCTTATTTGCGGCTCGCGGTATTATTAGAAAACAATCTTCGGAATTCACTTCAACAAATCGCTAATACATGACGTCAATAGTGTTTATGCTTCAAGAGCCGTATGTGTGTTATCACGTCATTCGCATTCTAAGAACTGTTTAAGTTTCCCGTAGATAAGTGGAGGATTGGAAATATTATTGTTCTCTGACATAACGATATTGTAAGTTATTTTAAAAGAATGTGCCACAAAACCTTTATTGCATCTAATTTACAAGCATCATGATCGCGTTTATCCTTCATACACGATATGAATCCATATTATACATGCTATGTATTTTTATTATTACCATATCCGTTAGCTAGTTGGAACTATATAACGGGAAACTGCTGTGTCCTTTCTTACCTCGTCATTACTCCTGATATTTATATAAAAATATAAAAATTGCAGTTTTTTGATAAATGACAGCATTAGCAAACCGTTTATTGTCTTTTGGTTTAATATTTACATTATCTAATGACGTTCAGATCTTTAAACAGTTTTAAGTGTTGAAAAGTTAACAGAATATTTACAATAGATTTGAGTTGAATGATTAACGAGATTCTATTTATTAGCAAGTTCTAGAAGTGATTTTTAAAATAAGTAAGGGTTACTAGTAGGTAGTTGTAATTTTGTCATTCGTAGAGTTGGCACGTAACACAGGGACGTCTCCGGCGGGCGGCGAGTTATTGATCAAGTTACGAAGGCGTCGAGATAGAAGAGAAAAGAGATCTGGTCCATATGGTCGTCTCCTTATATAGAGCCTGCTCAACTCCCACCTTGATAGGTGAAATAGTGAAGCGACCACTGGTGATGGCGATTTTAACGACACCTATGGGACATACAGGGGAAACATTAATAAACAAGATATTGATACCGAAGTTGGTACAATTGATAAAACAGAAGTCCGCCACAGATCCATAGTGTCGAAGACTACTGTGGTGAGGACATACTGATTTTTAATAAATGTATGCTGTACTAAAGTAATTTTTTATTAAAATTAAATTAAATATATATTAAATTGAATATCTCAAAAATATTATTGCTAATGATCCATAGCTTACACTGGCAAACTGACAACCTTCAGATATGAAACGAAAAATATTTCACTTGTACAAAGCGTCTTTGTAAATTTATTTGGCAAGGAATATATTTTATAACAATGCCTTCTTTCAAACAATCATTTTTTTATCAAGATAACTTTTTTTTAATTTTTTTTTTATCTTGTCTTATATATTATATGTTTATGAATATTAATGAATGTCTTAGCATCAATCACAAATGAAGAGTTATGAATGGTTGCAAACAAAAAGAAGCGAGTAACTTTAAAAATGTATTTATTCAGTTGATCTAGCATAGAAGTTGGGGTGATCCAACAATGGAGTCCGCCTCGCAGTACCCCGTCAGCCCCCTTGAATCAATTGTGTCAGTTCTTACTCCAGCTAGTTCCAACTTTGATTGATATGGCCCCAGTTCCGGTCGGCTCTCCCAAACAAAGATCCGACTTCAAAGCCGTCTTCCGCAGTCCACAAACACATTAAGTCTGGATCCATTCTCGTCCGACAATGACGGACACGTTTTGCACAATACTTTACAAATGTAAAATGAATACTCGCCCGACAGAGGGACGGGCCTTTAGGACTCGGAACCGATTTTCAATATCTCCGATTTGCACAAAACGGCCGCTTTGTTAGCGAAAGCGGCAAATCGATTTGAGATTGTTCGTAATTCGATTTCGGAACGGTTACGTCCTTTATTTATTTAGGTCTGTCAGGTGTTGCTAGTGGAGAAAAAAAATGTACAAGTATCTTGGGTCAATCGTAATATGTATATGTTATAACTAGTTCCTGTGTAGTATGTGAAGGTCCACGCTTTTGAATTATTTCCCCTTGTATATTATTAAACAAAACATTATTAAATATAATAAAGCGATTGCTTTAAATGGTATATTTAATCTTTTAAGCGATTTATTGGCTTAAAATGTAATATCTAACGTGTATTTTGACAACAATCTTCTTATGTGCAAAGTATTCAATGATTTCAGAAAATTCTCAAATAGTACAAAAATATGAGCATACGAGAGAAAAAAAATACAAAAAATGCAATGCCTTTTATATTTGTTCAAAAATAATCAATATTGTTAATGAAATTTTTTTTTTTAAATAAATCAATTTTACTTTTGTTTCAGCTTATACGAGAAGAATCCTATTATGTGTAACCCTTTAATTTACATATTTAACATATATTGTTTAAATGTTATTTTATAAAAGTCTTTAACACTTTTATTACGGCTCGGTTTGAATACAAATTATACTGTAAATTATAAAACTAGTATTTTAAGCATAAATGTACTTATCTGGTCTATTTTCATATATCACATTGGTTCTTGTGTCCTTTAGCTATCAGATAATGCATAAAAAACTATTCTAAGAAAGTAGCAAAGCGAAATATCACGTCAATCGATGTCAACGGTTGGGGAATCTTATGACGGCATATGCCGATAACTGATGCGAAAGGGTTAAGACCCAAAAGAGAGAAACTAGAATAATTTAAATATCTATTCTGAAACGGTGTTACTTTTATAAAATTGTAGAGAATTAGATGAGTGAGATATTTGAGGATATAATTGTCTATTTTTATTTTGTGATAATTTATATTTGTATAATATCAATAGTTTACTATTTACGTCAGTTCCTTCATACATAGATATTGCTTGTTCAGTTCTGCGAGTGAAATGGCAATTTCACGTGCACTTAACTTCCCCCAGCTCACAAAACTGAGTTTGCGTTGAAACGCTGGGAATAATTAGAATTAATGACTCGCCCACCGGCTCAATTAAGTGGCAGCTTTCCCAGCCATCAATGTGCGCCTCTTCGGGAGCTTTAGCCAAACTAATGGAGCTTTTTAACGCTCGGTCGCAACTTTACAACACTCTGCATTTTGAAACAAACTTTAGGCTGCGCTTACACGAATAAAATCGACAAGGAAAGTCACCGTCCACCAAAATTATTCACACGCAAGACAACTCTAACTAGTTTGAAAAATAAAACGCAATTATTGTTTATATTTATTTATGGCGTTTGGAAAACACGATATGAATAAGTTAATTTAATCATTGAGTTAAGAGTCTAGGCTTAATTTTTGTCTGTCTGTATGCCAAAAGTCCATCGATTACTGTAAGGTGTTGATCTACCCAGAGATATTAAGGAAAACCTTTATATTTAAAGAAAAATGCATAAAAGACTACTAGATCCATTTTATATTCTTGTTTTTTTCCATGTTATTTTTTCAATTATATTAAATGCATTAGTGGTAAAAACAATGTAGAAATAATAATATAAAATATGAAATAATTCGATCTGAATCTACACTCATAAGTTTCAACAAAATTTAACGAGAAAACTATGACGAAATCAACTGAAAAATGCAAGTTAAAATTAAACATGTTTCATTTTTTTACTCTCAAACATTTTATTTTTATAAATATACTTATTAATTAGAGTATTCTGACCAGAACAACTTCTTAGTAAACATTTTTAATCGTAGCTTTATAGCACATCCATATAAAACAAACTTAATTGATGTCCATCATGCGGTAATCATTATTACTTTGAGAAACTACGCAATGGTTTGAGTAATTTCTGATTATATCCACACAAGATCTGCCAAATTAGTAAACAGACATTACGATAACAAAGCAGTATTGTCTAGTATCTATGTAACATTTGACATTACAACTGCTTTAATACTCGTAGTTACGTGTACGTATCTATTGTGCCAGATGCATCGACTAACATACATTGTTGATTGTCCCCGTGTCAATGAAACAAGATTGTATGAGTTGTGACAAATAGCTATAGTAAATCACTTTTGAGAATATTTCAGATAATTTTCCTCCTTCACAGATGGTTTCACAACCCATAACATGAGTTTTAAATATTAACGAATGCCTGAGCTGTAAGAAAATCTTTTTACGGTAATACTCGTACTCTTTCTTCTTCGTAGTATCAATCCGGTGGATTGGTTTGCAGCAACAGAATCTTGCATCTCGATCTCCATTCCTCTCGGTCCTCCGCAACCCTTTTCAGCTCAGCATAAGCGCTACAATTCATGTCCTCAAATACTTGCTGTAAATACTCCCGTCTAGGGCGCCCTCTACAGTTTCTACCCTCAACCATCCCCTCCACAATATCGTGAAGAAGACCATCGTGGCGCATGATGTGACCAATCCATCGGGCTCGCCTCTCTGAGATGGTTCTTATTAGGTGCCTATCTTCCTTGATTATCCTGAGAACCTCATTGTTCGTGACGTGGTCTCTCCAGGAAATTCCGAGAATTCTTCTGTACGACCACATCTCAAAGGCCTCTAGTCTTTTTTTATCACTTTCAGATAAGCACCATGTCTCACAGCCGTACATTAAGATGCTCCAAACAAGTGTTTTGGCAAGTTGCTTGCGGAGCCCTAAAGTAATATTCTTTGACTCAAGAATTTTGGCTTTTTTTATTGAAAGCTAGCCTTGCTTGATGTATTCGACTGTTGACTTCTCTTTTTGTTCTGGCATCCCAGGTAATCGTACTTCCAAGGTATACAAATTCTTTTGCATCTTTTAGGGGTACTCCTAGCATTGATATGTTAATTTTCTGCTGCTCATTGCGGCTTACTCTCATGACTTTGGTTTTTGTGCTGTTTATCTTCATATTGTAGTTGGAATTAAATATGTTTTCCATGGATGTCAGCGCTTCAGTGAGTTCATCTTCAGTTTCAGCAATCAGAGCAATGTCGTCAGCAAACCTTATCATATCAATCTTTTGGCCATGTATTTTAACCCCCTCTCTATGGCCCATTTTTTCCCTGATGTTATTAATTGCATTTTGTATGTATACGTTGAAGAGTACAGGCGACAGAGAGCATCCTTGTCTCACCCCTTGACGTATTTTTGCTTCCTTTTGGACATTACCAAGTGATATTATGGCAGCTTCTTCTTTGTAAAGTGAAAATATGAGTCTTCGTTCTTTGTATTTGACTCCAATTTCTTTCATAATATCGAAGAGCTTCTCCCAATCTACTTTATCAAATGCTTTTCAATGTCCACGAAGGCAATATATGTATCTTGGTCTACTTTTATCCTCTTTTCCAAGATCATACGCAGGGATAAGATTGCTTCTCTGGTTCCCATTCTTTTCTGAATCCAAATTGATCGCTAGTGAGACTATTTTCTATTTTTGGTTCAATTCTATGTAGGATTATGTTGGTCAGTATTTTGGATGCATGGGATAGAATACTGAGTGTTCGGTGTTGTTCACATTTTGTTGTTCCGGGCTTCTTTGGCAGAGTTACAATTAGACACTTTTGAAGTCTTCTGGCGCTATTCCTGTATTATAAATCATCTGAGTCATTGTGAACAGAGCATCTAGAGTTCCGGTTCCTGCCGACTTTATTAGTTCAGCTGGTAGGTCATCAATCCCTGGTGTTTTTCCATCTTTGAGCTTTTTTAATGCGAAGTCAAATTCCTCTCGGATAATTGGGTCTCCCAAATCATCGGCGTCCACATCAGTTTCGTTTTCTATCACACTCTCAAAGCTGGTATCATTACTTCCGTTGTATAGTGTTTCCAGGTATTGTTTCCATCTCTCCCCTATTTGTGTATCCTCAAACAGTATTTTCCCGTTCTCTGCTTCTATCGCTTTGCCTTTTCCAATTTTCATGCCAAAGAAATCCTTTACTGACGCATATGCAGTTTCAATATTTCCTTTTTTCATGTTGTCATTGATTTCTTTGCATTTTCTCTGTAAGAATGCTTCCTTAGCGATTCGTGACTCTCTGTTTATTCTGTTTCTCAGTGCTCTATATTCACTCTGGGCCTTGTCATTGGGGTTATTTTTGAGTAGTCTCCTTTTTTCTATCATGTTAACGATTTCCTCTGTTATCCATTCTTTCCTTGCCTTAGGCTTATCTTTGCCAATGACTTCTTCTGCTACATCTTTAATTTTTTTTTTATTTCCTCCCATATTTCATTAACATTTGTCAAATTTTTTGTGGCGCAATCTTTATTTAATGAATAAATCTAGTAAATAGTAACTTAATTCGACCACGCCTATCGTATATTCCGTATTCATTAGCAAGTATTTTTTAGCTTCACTTACAATTATTTTTACGGAAAGTAATATAAATCATAATTATCTAATTTCAATGCAAGCATACTGATTTCATATATTTTTTATTTCTGTCTAATTTCACACACATAATTATTTTTGATAGATGGCACAGATTTGAATTACAACATTAAATAAATATTTTCTCTGGCTAATATTAAAATCCGTAACGTCTGCATTCGTTCGCCATTACGATGTCTGCTTACTGCAAATCATATATTTTTCTATAATCATGCCAATAATAGCTCAGTGGATCACCACGCACGTTTATTATCATTGGCAGCGACTCTTTATTCTCTTGATCTAAATGTGATCCCTTTGACGATCGTACTTATAATTAAAAATTGATAATGCCAATCACAGCTGTTAAAAAGATCAAGGTATAATTACAAAACCATAACAAATGGCCATTCGAAACTAATGTGAATTACCAAGCAAGTGTTGATTGCAATTGAATATATTTGAATGGTTATCGACATCACGGCAATCATTAACATACCAGTGTGATATAATGAGATAGAAAAAGAAACAATAGAAAATTTGATATACCTGTAATACAAAACTATGGACATTATCCCTGGTTGTATGACGGCCTAAAAACAATTCAAATTATCTTCTTATTTAAAACTTAAAAAAATGCTTCATTACCATTGGTTGATGATCAAATAAGCTGGGGTTGCCAATAGGCAGAAAATGATAAATATATAATATTGAAATAAAAACTCTTATTATTTATTATATTCCTAAAAAATAAATATTTTATTATGTACCTTGAAATTCTTAAAACTAGATTTATAAAATTAAATACCTACTGCTAGATATTTTATTTTCAGCTATTAACTATTAAAAAAAAATACAGTCTTGCAACCTTTGATGCGTATAAAATTTAATGTATAATTGTATGAGTGTATTTAATTACTAATAATATTGAAATATAGTCAATGATCTATAAAATAAGATTAGAGTATTGAAAAAATATTGTAATATATATTTTTTTAAATACATTTAAAAAATCACACGTTTGAATTTGTAAATTTATGAGATTTCAAGGATGAGGCTTACAATGTTTTACAAGCCTATCAAATAATGACAAAAAAACTTATTTAAATGAGTTTATCTTTTATTTTTCTTATTCCTATTTAGGAAAAATATAGTAATGTTAAAAATAATCATAATTAAATTGGATAAATCTTTCAAATCTAAATTTAATACATTAATGTTACACGAAAAATCAAACATGTCAAAATAATTCGCTCCAGACATTGCTGATGGAAAATGTATATTTCTTTGGCAAGTTTGGACGTTCAAATTTCAACAGTCAGTCTGTCAGAATGCCGAAATGGTAACGTTGTGAAAACTGCATGTGTCAAACAGCTAACACGAATATCCCCGGTAATGCAATGCTTCGCCGTTGACAGTTTGCTTTCCGTGAAATGTGCAATAAATCCGTCAACCTTATATTTTTGTCTACGATACGTCATGAAATCCTGAAGAGAAAACTTTAAATGAAAATTCGCCAAGTACTTATGTAGATACTTTGCTATGATGATATTTGTACTGTTGAAAGCAATTTGTTTTTTTCAAAAATATTTTTCTTCGTTGTCTTAATATCGTAGAATTTATTAAAAATATTTTGTGTTCAATTCGCTTTTTTGTATACTAGTATTTTTAAATTATTAAAGTATCACCAAGAATTTCTTCACACTTTTTCTTCTATTTCATTATGCTCACAGATAACGTAAAGTATATTTTGGAATATTATTTATTTCAATACGTTTTGGTCTTGGGCTTTGTTTATTGTCACATTAATCTCGTATTAGAAGAAATATTATAATTATACAAAGTTCTTCGACCAAAAAATGTGTTAGAAAGTTTACACAATTAAAAAAATATTAATTTTATGCCTTTTTTTTAGACATTTCATTAAATTTTAGAAAAATAAAATCGCTTTTTTTATACTTCTCAATATTATATCTGACAGCAAGTCTTACCCATAAAATAAAAGTCACCCAGCGTGCTATGGGGAGATCCATGCTTGGAGTGTCGCTAAAAGATAGAATCCGAAACGAGGAAATACGCAGAAGAACCCAAGTAGTGGATGCTACCCAACGAATAGGCACACTCAAGTGGCAATGGGCAGGACATATCTGTCGAAGAGACGACGGTCGATGGGGAAGAAAAGTATTGGAATGGCGCCCAAGAACTGGCAAACGAAGCATTGGCCGACCCCCTACAAGATGGACTGACGATATAAGAAGAATAGCGGGAGTGACCTGGATGCGGGAGGCGGAGGATCGAAGAGGATGGAGACTCATGCGGGAGGCCTACGTTCAACGGTGGACGGACACAGGCTGATGATGATGAATATTATATAAATACTAATTAAAATTAGGATATTTACCTTCGTTTTAAAATTCATTTTCGTCAAAAAATTATATTAATTTATACCTCACTTCGGGAAAATCTGACTAATCATCAGATGTCCTTAATAACTATGATTATTTATCCAATATATACTCCGAATAATATAGCTACGTGCTCTTCAAGCCTGCCCTATTAGTCGTTGGAAACTAAGAAGACTACTCGTATGTACTTGGCTGTCTCTGGATAAAGAGAAATGGGAAAAAGAAAAGCTATGTGTGATGGCAATTTGAGGTGGCCATATGCTGTAGCTATGGAATGCCTTAAAAAAAATAGTCGTAATACAAACATAATATAATGATAAAAGTTATTTATAAATCCTTAATCATCACAATCAATGTTTCAAATCAAATAAGTATTACTTTCTATTATTACTTTGACCGGATTTGAACGCAATCAGAGCGCCGACAATGCTTACGTCATGGTCTCTGATAAAATGTTTAATCAATTATTTATTATCTACCTGGGCAATAACAATAAGGGAGCCTTATTGGCGCAGGTGAGCGCAACGATGAGAAGGTCCAGGTGTGGCGGCTATTGCCAGGTAAGGGGCACGTGATTAGGATGTACGAGTATCAGACCATGGGGGAGAAGGAATTGATGCAATGTTGTTAATAATCGAATTGTCTTCGATCAAACAAAGTGGAAACCAACTTAAAAAAAACTTTAGTAAATATTCATTATACACCACCCATAACCCCCACTTCTAAACCTTTACCCAACTCATCTATCTACCTTATAGTGAAACTCTTTCTTTATTAGTAAGTATTCATTTAAACGTCAGTAAGTTTGTGCACAATGGAACTGATGAAGCTTTCATAGATTGCCAAACTGCAGTCTTCTAATAAATGAATCAGTGCTCATTGTAATACATATAAAACGAGATATAAAATTCTTATCTATTTAATCTTAAATAGAATGCTAAAAATACACAAATAAAATAATTGAAATTTGTTTATAACCACTTGGTTTACAGTTTATTGTCTTCTAGTTTAGTAGCACCCTCTACCATCTTCAGGACAACACTACAAATTTGAATTGTTTTATTTTTAATCGAGTCTGACCACAAATTTATTGCTTTTTATAAAAAGCTACAAACTACAAACTTTAAAAATCCATAATTAAATTATTTTAACTAAACGAACGACTTTAATACGTAATGAATGTAATCTAATTAATACGTATAAAACAATAATTATTATTTTTAAAGTCATCAACATCAGTCAGTGACCGTTAACTGCTGATTATTCACATCATTTCAATCTTATATCAATACCCCTGAGTATTTCATTTACGTTAGTAGTTGAATATTAATTAATTAAACGTGCTTTCATCGAAATCTGAATGTTTTATGAAGGTGTTAATAGCATAATGACTAACAATTGGCTGTCAAAATTGACAGTTAATGTGCGTGTGGAGGACTGTTTAATGGCTGCCGCGTACTCATCTCCTTCACGTTGTTCGAAACCGAGGTTGTTACAACTGTCAGATGAAAATGGAAAACTGCACTTGTACCAATTACCATTATCTTTACTTGTAAAATGCACATAAATCACAAGTAAAAAATCATTACTTTATAACGTCAGATTGAGTTTTTTTTATATTAGTATGCAGAAGTACTTGCTGTATCTAAATTGAATATAATTTTTTTTTTTTTTTTTTTATTTAATCAAATATAAAAGGATACATTTAAGATTTTTTTGATAGTATTACATTCATTTTTTTTTTTTTTTTTGGAAATTCGCTTTCCACGCCACTTAAAGGTAGATCTTGTGTGTGGCGTGGGATTCATCTTTGATTTAAGTGTTGTATAATTTATATTATTATTTTTTACATTTTTACATAATAACATATTTTTTTTTTTTTTAAATATAAAATAATATCATTAATATTTATAATTTTTTTATAATCGAAGTGACAATTTCAGCATCATTTACATATATATTTCGATTCTTTAATAGCCTCGACCCATTTAAGTCTCAATTTCTACCAGACACATTGTAATGAACTTAATATAATCAATACCTTTTTAACAATATAAATATTTTATACAATTTATATAAATTCTATACTTATTATGCTTGGATCATATACATACAATTACTACTTAGTACCTAGCTTGAATCATATACAGAGAGGTTTACATTAGTATCATTTTAATAATAGTAACATTATAATGTAATAAAAAAATTATATATATATCATTTATTTCTCATTTTTGTACAATTACGTCAGATCTGATTTTTTATTTTTGAAGAACCGTTTTACCCTTTTATTCATTATTTTCATGTCACTGATCGCTTTTATTTCCGGAGGAAGATGTTGAAATTCACTATTCCGTTGTATTTATATATATATATGTAAAAATCAACATGATACGATTATTAGTATTAATTTAATATGTTTGTACATACTCGCAGTCTCTAAGATGTACGTCATTAAAAATAAGAAGTTTTTTTATGTGTTGAGGGATAATAACGTACGATCAAATAAAATAATTTTCGTATTTTTGAGTATACCTTACAATAAAATAATTGTCATGTCCTGTCATAAATAAGATCAATTTTATATTAAAAAACAGGAAACCTTTTGAAATCGGTTATAATAGGAAACGCTGATTTAAGATGACAATTTTAACCTTTCGATTCAAAATCTTTTTAGAGATCACCATCTGCGAAAAAGGTTTTTTTAATTATATTTGTATTATTATCATAAATTTTTTTTTTTTTAGTATTTCATTTAATTATACGCATTTTTCATTGTTAAATTTGAATTTTTTAATCTAAAAAATTAACATACTTATCAAATAATTACAAGTATTTAATCAATAGCCAGTTATTTATTAAACAAGGGTAACAATACGATAACATTTGAAGTGTATCTGAGCAATGAAACTAGAATAAAAATAATACTTCTTGTAGTAGGTATACCAAAAATTAAGTAATATATTATTCTTAAGAATGTTATTGTGGCAATACTGTTCATAAGTTTTATTCATCTGTATTATTTAAATACATAAAATTCCATTTCCTTATTGGCACTTAAAATGCCTAATTAACATTCGTATCTCTCAGTTATCACTATCGTAATCAGCATTCTCACAACGTAATATTTATTTTAATAAACTAACTAAGTAAACAAACTTAACATTTTCATTTTTATACCTCAATAAAAGTCAAATGACACTGAGAATATATCTTTGATTTGCATATTGGCTTAAAAATGCACAGATAATAATTACAAAATAATGTAGAAGAAAAAATGTACGAATATGTACCCTGGTTGAGATACTCGTACATATGTGACAAAGCAAGTACCTATCCTTGACTTCTTGTTGAAGTTTTTTTTAATGCGCGTTTTTATATATATAATAATTTTTCAGATTTCAGTTGCATCAAGACGCGCCTCCCGCCATGTATTTCGCAGACAATGTGTCCCATTTAAGTCAAATACGAGAGCGTTTACGATAAATCTTCCCTTGTTGGGAGGCGTGAAGCAGCTGCAGTTCACCACACAGGGGACAAATTGCATCAAACCACCGCGAAACTGCACGCGAAGGATGCGACAAAGACAAGGGCGTGACCGACAATCTGTGATATACGACACTGACAAGGTATGGATGTGTAAATCTTGCTTCTACCACCTTCTTAGTTTCAGTAAACATTGAATATATATTGGAAATTTTGAATGATAATGACCCTCTGGGAAAACATAGAAAACTTGGTCAAAAAATTGTAAGCCTAATAAAAAGCAAGATAATTTAGTGCATGAATAGTAGAAAAATGCTTTTGAAAAATTTGACGAGTAAATAAAAAACTCATCTTATAAAAAGTAAATGGAAAATTCAACAATTTAATCATACTCACGAACCATTCGAATGAAAAGTGAATTTCCCTGAATCCATTATTTATTTTTAGAATATAAAATAATAAGAATTGAGGAATGAAATAAGTTTCTAATGTAAGTATCTTTTCCTTCAATTGCATGTAGTTATTACTTATCTTAAAAACATGAAATTGTCAAAAAATTCAATGACATTAGAGCGTTTAATCAACCTTTTCTAGAACCCAAGAAGTTTCACTTTTGACTCTTGAGAGTGTGATGTATATTTTAATGAAAATAATTAGGTTACCTCAATAAAAATCTTGAATGTAACATTACACAAAGATTCTGTAAACAATCGTATTTTATTAATGCCAATGAAAAAATGGATTACGTAGATAGATATGTAAAAAAATGTATCGAATAAGCTACAGTACATCGTGAAATCTTATTACTAACAAAAAAACAACATTATTGAGACCGTATTTAAGAAGAAGTCATCTTATTTCCATGCAACGTAATTTCTAGTAAACATGTCGATTCATTACTTTTAAATACTATTTATTTTACTAGTTAAAAATAAGTAAGCTTTGGTGCTGAGTCGGTTGCTCCTCTGTATAGTGATAGTATGACAAAGCCCGTTCCGCACAATGCCAGTTCTTCCATCATTCATCATCTCAGAGGCACGCTTTTTATTGAGATCCGCAGACAAATTGCCGATTTAAGAGCAGCGCTCTGCCAGAAATAGAAAAAAATCAACGAGGTGAAATACTTTGCTCGGTGACTATTCTTGTATGCCGCTGAAAATAGCTGTAACATTCCCTTTGAACTATAAAGTATTAGACATAAATAATTCAATGAAATCTTATTGAATTTGAAACATACACTAAAGATGGTTTCAGCGTAAAGAAACTATACGTACATATTACATTATTGAAAAGAAACAATCGTTTGGTATGTATGAGCTTCTTCATGTTATAAATTATTTCTTTAAACTAAAGATACTGACAATGAGATTCATCTAACCTTAGTTCAATTTGAAGTAAATACTAAAAATGATTAAAATGTCTACAATTATGTCAAATAATATCTAAATCAACTACTTTTGTAATAAATACTTGGATATATATTCTATTTAGTCTTGTATTCTTAGGTTGTAATGCTTTAGTATAGTAGAATTTACTGCACTACGTGCGTGGCGAATAAATAGTTGATATTAGGAATAAAGCGCCATAAAGGATATAGAAACTACATTGCTTTTATTTTATTTCCTGAAATTTTATGACCAAGCCGTAATTATCCGAAGCAGTTCTTTATGGTCTAGTACAAATCTTGGCAAATAAAATAATCTTAATTTATATTATATTATGTACGAAACATATTTCAGAATATTCACTGAATTTCATTTTATATGAATTACTTAGAATTTTTTTGTTTTCGTAGATTTATATTTTATTACAAATTATGGCATAAAATAAACGTTATTTCGTCTGGATTTTATAATACATAATTAATAAAAATAATAATAACAAAATTATAAAAGTATTGCGTCCTAATTAATTTATATGTAGAAAATCTTTCATAAAAGTCAACGTTAATATTTTGAAATAATTCAAGCATTAAAAAAAGAAAAAATAATAAAACAGTGACGTGGAGGAATAAATCTAGATTTGTGAAAAACATAAAAATACCGCTGTCATTCTTCATGAACGCTCCGTGAATTTTCTTGTATTGTGTAGAAATGTTGTTGTGTAGAAATTTAATTTTAAATTAAATTCGTAAAAAATAACGACAAGTCGTTAGAACGTCGAGGGTAACGGCTCGGTAATCGTTAACCCTTTAAATTTAGAATATGCGGCGGATCTCGCTGACAGCAACATTCTACATCCGGAAAACGTTATTCCGTTTTTTTGCTGAAAACTTTATCACAGAGTTGAACTTTACAATTTGAATACACTGACGTTATTAATGTACTGATTTTAATTAATATACTGACGTTATGTATGAAAAAATGCTCTGATTGTTCGTAAGTATTTTTATTAAATTTATAGTACGATATTGCTTATTTACTTTGTTACTAATTGCTACAATTTATTCAATTATGAAGTAGAAAAATTAAACATAGGAAAGGATTTATAATAAACTAGCACATTGTAGCCGACGTTGCTTAGGATAGGAAAGAAAGAGTTCGATTTTAAGAATAATTATTTATTATCATTTAAATTATTAATAATTTAAATCCATATTATTCGACATTAAAATTGTCGTCCCATAAGATTAGACTAAGTATGCACATCGAATATGACTCTATGAATTGCTTGCGTAACTAATGCGACTAAAATCAAGATACATCAGTTTTTCTTCCCTTAGAACTGAATATTTTTCTCCTTAAAAAGAGTTAGATTGAGTTGTAAAATGGTTTTCATAATACAGAGACCTTACTGGATGCGCAATTAACCTATTTATACAATTTTAATATGATTGAATAAGCAGTAAATGCATCCATAAGTAACAAACAGACATTAATTTTTATTTATATAGATTATATTAAAGTATTTTTTATAATTAATATTTTTATACAGAAAAGATTGAACGCATGAGTAAATTATAAAATATTATTTATATGCCATTTATAAAACATGACAGTTTCATGTAATTTGTATATTTGAACATAGAACAATTGGTTGTAAAAACAAACATAAAATGAAGATTTTTCCTAACTTATCTTCGTTCGCGAATTATCGATTTGTTAATTCGCTTTAACCTCAATTTTATTATTACATACTTTTTATATCGTTAAAGATCTATAATTAAATATTTAAATAATTGTCAAATAATATTTTAAAGCCGACGGCCCTGAGATTTTCCGGCAAAGCATTGGCAGAGCGGATAAAGTCAAATATATTCACAAGATTTAATGCTCCAAAAGTACTTTGATAAAAACATAAAGTCAAAACAAGAGAACCCATCCAAACAAATAGCGAAATGTGCTTTTTTGCCACCATAATTTATGTACACAAATACAATAACACGTATCAGACACTTTGACAATGTACTTTGAATGCTGAGGTAAGTAATACTCGTAATTCAATAAATACATATTTATCCTAGCTTAATTGTAGTGATCGCATGAATCAAAATGCTTTCAATACTCGCATTTCACAAATATTTGCTAGCACTATGTACTGATACAAAATAAATTTATTTTTTAAACTATTTAATAATTAAAATTTGCCGGCAGGTATAGCTCATTGGTCTAAGCGTTTGTTTGGCAAGCCAAAGATCGTGAGTTCAATCCCCGATGGAGATTAAAAAAAAAAAAACATTTCTGAGCTCTAAAATACCCCCGGTTGGTGTGAATTTGATCCCTGACCCGTAAAATGCCAGTCATAGTCTATTAATCAAAATTGATGGTAGACGAAAGTCGTCCCGTGAAGACCACCCATTCATAGTAAATTCCTGTAATATTAAGGATGATGCGTGTATCTCGGGCTGTAGTCTATGATGTTGACGGATCTAAACTCCACATGCAGCGCTTCACCATATGTAGCATGGTGAGCGTCATAGAATCCACAGATGAGACTTCAGCATCACGACCACCATCTGTTGGTATTCTGCTGTATGTGTTTAAATAAAGAAAAAAAAAACTATTTGTCTTTATCTCTAACTGTCATAGTAAAATGAAATTCCTTGATGTTTAAAATTATAACTGATGTAACTCGTATCATAGATAAATTAATTAAATTTATGATAGCTTGTGGTATTAAGGAAAATTATAAGCAACGGCTCTTTGGCTCAATGAAATTGTTTTTACGACACAATAAATATAATTTGAAAGAAAAGCAGACGTGTTTTACATATTCTATCTTTTCGAGTTACAAAAATTTTCGTGTCGCCGGCGGGTATAGCTCAACGGCCAAGGCGTTTGTTTGACAAACTAAAAGTCCTGGGTTCGATCCCCGAAGGAGATAAAAAAAAAAACGATTTCTGAGCTCTAAAATACCCCCGGTTGGTGTGAATTTGATCCCACACCCGTAAAATGCCAGTCATAGCATATTAATTAAAATTTGTGGTACACGAAAGTCGTGTAAAATATGGATGATGCCTGAATGTCGGGCTGTAGTCTATGACGTTGGCAGATCAACACTCAACAAGCAGCGCTTAACCATATGTAGCATGGTAAGCGTCATATAATTTACAGGTGAGATTTCAATATTACTATCACCATCTGTTGGTATTCTCCTCTATGTGCTTACATAAAAAAATACACTTATTATTATTATTTGTCGGCTAGTAGTTAATAGATACCTTTAATTATAATATTTTCTATTATGTCATAATACATTCACCAACGAATCAAGCCCATAAATTATACCTTGAGTATAAATTTGATAAATCAGGATAGCATAATAAATTGCAATATGAAACATCCACTTCTGGGACCTACCTTACTGAAGAATCTGCTTTGAAGATAATCGTCGGGTCGATGAAGTTGCTGCAGTCCATGTTTAATTCACAACACATGTCTTCTCATTAAGAACGATTTAAATATTTAAATTAAACAAAATTTAATGTTCCGTGAAAAGATACCTATTAGTATGAAGTGTGTTGTGAAAGAATATAAGACGTATCGTTTTTCACTTTAGTTTTATAGGGTTGGTATTATCGACCGTATGTGATTATCGAGCGATAGATTCCGCTGGCCTGAAGGCTGCTTTAGTTTTTATTTTAAACTCAGTGAAATTATGGAATTTCGGCAAGAACACTGTCGAACGAAATGATGTGAATAACAATCACTTTTATCACAATAACAAGGTAAGAAATCTATCATTAATTCACAGTAGAAATCCACCTTTAATTCACATGTTAAACAATTTATTATCCGTAATTTAAAGTACTCGTATTCTTGCGCTTGTAATTCATATTTTATATCAGTTGATAATGTATTTTTACTTTTCAAAGCCTAGTTTATACAACAAATTTAATATTCATCGTATTGTTATTATATATTTGATATTTTTTTAGCTATTAACGTTTTATTTCACATGTTTATAACGGAATAGGAATCACAGTATTCAAATTATTGCATCATTACTAGCACATATGTTTCAACATTTTCACTGATTAACACACATTATATCATAATTACATATATTTTAATTTAAATAATATATTACTTCACACTGTTTACCACTCATACTCTCACTAAACGATTAACGTACACTGAAGTATTACACCATATTAAATTAGTCATTTATTTTTAAATAAAATCAGTCGCAAGTAAGAAAAAGAAAAGACATTTTTTTTGGTAACAATAATTTAATTCAAATTCATTTTTAGAACATTTGTTCAAATTAGCATCGTCAGCTGTTTGAAATTTATATTTAAATATTATAATGTAGGTAATTCTGAGTATATATATATATCATTTTATGCGAATACATAGAGGAGAAATATTTTACAATGCTTACCAATTCAATGAGTGCTTATTTGCTTACAAGGGCAAGAACAATTAGTCTCTCTGACATTTTATTTATGAAAATGCTTGAAATACCAGCTACATACATAAAATTTAGCACATCTATTGTAGAATCATTTTAATATCATCATCTAAAATTTTCAATTTGAAAAACTCATTATTATCCGCTCTCCTAACTGGAGCATTCGGTCGTCACGAACTCCCCCCACAAAACTCTGTCAGCCTCCATGGTCCTCGCATCATCCCGTGTCAGCTCTGCCTCCCGTAGCTCCACCTAATATATTATATTTTCTCAAGGATGACGCGAACTATACATAGAATATACAAATTGTTGATCCAGAAATGGGAAGATATAAATAAAAGAGTATTTAGAATTTATCCCACAATATATTTGAAGACGTCATGTTTCGGCCACGTCGAGTGGCCATTTTCAAGTCAATTAGTACAGTGAGTGTTGCCTCTATACAAAACAGAGGGTGAGTGAGAAGGTTGATATGAATTGTGTGATGGGCATCTGATATTATGGAATTCCACCAAGAATTATCGATCGGAAAAATCGAAATAATTAGAGATGGGAAATCTATAGCTAAATAAAATCTACTTTAACCGACCACGATGCATTGTAGTGAATTTAAGGAAAATAATAAAGATTTACGAGTATGATAGAATGATTTATATTATTAGTCGTACCCATTTTCAATAAGATTTGAGTCATATTAAAAAATGTATTTTGGTTTGGATATGTCAAATTTTGAAGTGTGTTATGCACCTGATTAGAATAACCTTTGAATTTTTAAGTCACTTGCATATATGTAAATTTTATGCAGGGTAAAACAACGTTTACGGGATCAGCTAGTATTATACAAGTTATAGATATACTATAACACTCTTATACGCTTGGCTTCACAGTGTCTTTGTAGCAAAAGTAATAATTGCATAATGTCGTTCGAGTGAAGCATGAAATAAAGATATTATAAATATGGCGGTCGCTCGTAGCGGAGTTTCCCGCGCGATGGACGACTTCCTGGGCCGTTCCCGCCAAAATGGATCACTTCCGATCCTTATTTGTCATCTCCTTGTGTCTCTCCCCGAATACATTACCGCTTGGCTCGAGATTACGGTTGCGGTTGCCATTTCGAGAAATTCGCAGAGTGGAATATTATTCTCTTATGTAGATCGATAACTGAATTGTCTCATCCCCATCTACCCTCGCATGTACCTTTATTTTTAATATAAAACGTTTCTACAAATGTATATGTTTCATGCTAACATAAAAAAGGTGATTTCAGTTGCTCATTATTATTTTTTCATACATTCTTTTTTTAAAACTAATAGTGGCTAACGTAAACAGTTTGTTCGCTGTAATGGTTGAAAACTTTTCTATAAAAGGTGTTCCAAACAGCACTTAAAGTAAAATATATCATAATGAATACACACGTTTAACATATAACACAAATAGAAAATTGATGGTATTGTGCTAGTAATATTAATAAGCTACGTTGATTAATAACTTAGTACGCTAAAAGTTACAGAATTTAGTGAGTAAATAAAGGGGTGATTTAATACACATTTGCGTTTAGGGGCTATGAATATTTTACATAAGCAATTTGAACGTCAATATAAAATATTAAATAGAGAATATTAATCATATAAATCGGAAAGTTACCGAGTATTTATAAAAAATGATGAAAAATGATAAAATTAATGCCTTGAATAGGCAAATAAGTCGGCGGGTAAAGCTCAATTGTCAAAGCGTTTGCTTTGTAAGCCAAAAGTCGTGAGTTCGATCCCCGACGGAGATAATTTCTGAACTCTAAAAACCCCCGGTTGGTGTGAATTTAATCCCTCACCCGTAAAATGTCAGTCATAGCCTATTAATTAAAATTGGAGGTAGACTAACGTCGTCCCGTGAAGACCACCTATTTATAGTAAATTCCTGTAATATTAAGGATAATGCGTGTATCTCGGGCTGTAGTCTATGACGTTGGCAGATCAACACTCCACATGCAGCGCTTAGCCATATGCACCATGGTAAACATCATAGAATACCACAGATGAGACTTCAGAATTTCTATCACTCTCTGTCGGTATTTCCTGTACGTGTTAACATGAAAAAAAACAATGAAATAGTTTGCAATAAATGTTTATTTACGTTCATTCCTCAATTAAATTGTGATTTGAATAGTTTCAGTAAAAAAATCTCTTACAAGTAATTATTTTATAAAAAAATATTAATTCATGAGTATCCGAGAATTAAAAATTTATAAATCATAATTAATTTTTTACAAAATCTGATTTACGTTCATTGTATATTATTTGGATAAATTATCCTCTTGGCTGTATTACTTTGAAGAGTGCAACGTGTTAAGAGCTTTAAAAGCTCTTCATTCACTTATCTCCGATTGGAGAATCTCCCCATACATTGGAAACATTCCCGGGCAAACAATTAAATGAAGAAGAGGACGCCGGCTGCAAACGAGGCGGAAAAAGACAAACAAAGGGTCATGTTGGGTTGGGTTAAATTAGGGTGAACACAAATTAAATTAGGATTTTTTTACACAAACTTCAAGGATTCTTCTTTCATACTCACTTCCATGTTCGTCAATTCTTCTTCGTAGTATCAATCCGGTGGATTGGTTTGCAGCAACAGAATCTTGCATCTCGATCTCCATTCCTCTCGGTCCTCTGCAACCCTCTCCAGCTCAGCATAAGAGCTACAATTCATGTCCTCGAACACTTGCTGCAAATACTCCCGTCTAGGGCGTCAATTAGCTGTCACAAAGTTCTAACGAATACCATTATTTTTGCTGTTTTTCAAGTGAACTCTGCAAATAGACATTCAACGACTAGATACTCTATATAATTTTTGAAGGTGTTTCGTGGAGAAGAAATGACAACTGTATTTATCGATACATATTTGATAATATTGATACATTGTATTGGTACAATATTGCTCAAATCCTATGCTTGTGTTCTCTTGCATACGTTTATATATTATATGCTAAAAGTAAAAAATGGTTCCCTTATATGGTAAGGGCTGGGCCTGTTCGGCCGTCTCCCGGAAGTGGCTCACAATGGCGGACCGGAAGCGCGAGGTGCCGCCACGCGCCGCCATTAGCGCTGCAGTCGCCGAAACAAAAGCACAACATCACCGATGACCTCTTCTTCCTTGTGCCACTTGCCAACCCGCTGGAAAACCTGACTAAACAACTCTCCCAAGGATCCTCGTCACGAACGTTATAACCTTTCATCACCTTACCGCGATATCGTGCACAGATAGTTCTACTTCAATATAATCTCATGTAATTTCACGCGAGAAGTTACGAACAATTCAAACATGATTTTTGTCTATTGTATCGAATGTGAATCTCTCATATCTAAGTTATCTAAGTCTTTATATATTATTTAAAGTAGTGGATCTTGGCGTTAGCTTTATCAATTGTATATCTGTACTTTTCAACTCATATTTGAGTGTTTTGTTAATCAACAGTTTTATATGAACAAGGTGAGACATGTGAATATGTAACAAGGTATGGACAGTGGTAACTGACAACTAATTTGCGGCAATTTTGCTAACCTTACTCATATGTACCAGATATGTAAATGTTGTAGGAAAAAAATATATTAATATATATTAGCATAGTTAATTTTTTGTGTTAAATTATGAAAATTAATCAATTGTGTATTAAATTATGGAAAAATGTTAAATACGAGAATTATAAAATAGAAAATCATTTCAATTTACTATTGATTTAAAAGCTCTTTAACGCTAGGAAGTCAGTTGTAATTTATTTTAATTATTTGTTGAATAAATGAAATTTTCTTATGGTGATAATAAACTTTTGATGAGAGAAGGCATCAGTAATAGAAGGTACAATAAAATAGTATTTTGTGATTGTGGTAGTGCTATAATGTTCGAAGTTAATGATATTCAAATTACAAATCAGTGCGCCATCATCTATCCAAAGCTCCACTCCTCAATTTGTGAATAACAATAACCATAAACCATTAATAACCAGGCATTACATGGGAATGGGAGTTGTAGCGAGGTGGAGGATGACCTAAAAACTAGGAACAATAGATATGAATATGATGGAGAAACATACTATGCGGCGGTGTTCAGAAATATAAACATAAGATGCTTACTATATTAGTTTACTTTAACTTCATTCGAGTCTGCTATAGGGAATATAAAATATTATTAGAAATCTAGTCACATTGTTTCTTATGTTTGATAATATAATTAAATATTTAATAACAGCGTTACGAACAATGAGGTTCTCAGAATAATCAAGGAAGATAGGCAACTAATAAGAACCATCTCAGAGAGGCGAGCCCGATGAATTGGTCACATCATGCGCCACGATGGTCTTCTTCACGATATTGTGGAGGGGATGGTTGAGGGTAGAAACTGTAGAGGGCGCCCTAGACGGGAGTATTTGCAGCAAGTATTCGAGGACATGAATTGTAGCGCTTATGCTGAGCTGAAAAGGGTTGCGGAGGACCGAGAGGAATGGAGATCGAGATACAAGATTCTGTTGCTGCAAACCAATCCACCGGATTGATACTACGAAGAAGAACAGCTTATGTAAAATAAGGTAATTTTTTATTCAAATGAGTTTATAATTGGAAATTATGAATATTTTTTTATACGAAGTGCATAGAAAAATATATCTGCTCTTAATACTATATATTTTTTGGACCGGTTGCCTTGTATATACTTGTGCTCCTTGGAAGCACTGAGTCATTTTTTAAAGCAATTTTTTCGTTTAAGAAATTAAAATTTCCGTAACCGATTAATCATAAATTGAAAGTCCAAATTTTTTCGGTGCTTTTATGCATGAATTTACTTAAAAAAAAAATTATTCAACATAAATACTTTTAATTTTAAGAATCAGTCAAATAAATATGTGTTGTTTTTATTAAGTAAACTAATGAATAGACTTGGCTTATATTTTATTTATAATAGTATATATTTTTACCATATTATTAAATTATTTAAAGTCTCACCAGACTTTCGAATAGGGTCGCTCCTTCAGGAAACACTTCTCTCCGTCAAATAAACAATGGTCACGGTGTGCAAGGGGATGTTTCATGTCAGGGGTTGTTGGTTGGCGATCAGGCGATGGTTACCAGACGCCATGAACCATGGTTAAGCAAACGACTAGCTTTTTCAACGACAAAATAGTAAATTACTTACATCTTGTATAAAAATCATCCGTCTCGTTGATACTAATTAATAAAATTGTTTTACATAATTAATAGTAATATATTCATTTCATATAAGACTAAATAAAAATAAAAATAATGATTACGATAGAATTGGAAGCTTTGTCCTCATGACTATAATCAAGTCAAATGAAAGTGTTGAAATGTTCGATGTACCTGTATGGTGACAAATTAATTAAAATATCAGTTTTTCAGATCTTAAGTGATAATAATTTTGAAACAACTAAAAACTACATGAAAATGGTATATGATCTATGGAAATGGTTCTTAACAAGTGGTCCTGGTAACATTTAAGTTGAGCTTCATAATTAGTAAAAAAATGTATTTTTTGTAATTCAAAAGTATGAACGTATTCTTCCTAAAAACAAAGTTAACTTGTGTTATGATTATTATATGAAATAATTTAAATATATATAGGTATTGTTTTGGCCTGGCCCTGTGCAATAGCGAGGGTGGTAATTGATAAAATCTACCAAAGTTAATACTGGGAAGTGACTTCATTGTGCGCCCAGCTACACTATAGCGGTAATGTGCCAGGGATGACCTCTGGGTTCAGAGATCGAATCCGGTCGGGCTAATTGTGAGAAACCAGAGCTGAGTTAATTAGACAAAAAATGGGGGATAAATTTTCACATAAAAAAATTAAAACATCACTTTTATTCTCACAGTGGAATTTTTTGAAAGAGAATCTAAAATATGGAGATATCAAATATCTTGTGAAAATACTTACTAATTTTGTACCAATTTTCTTAAAAAAACGATTTACAAATCACTTAAAAATATGCGGATAATACAGCTTCGTACTCGAGTACTTCACGTACTCGGATTGCTGCTCTGGAGGTTGTCGGGAACCATATATGTTTCTAAGTGGATCTTTAGGTGCAGATATGTCCTAAAACGAGGAACGGACAGTGGCAGCTGTCAGAACTAAGTGGCGGTAAGTTGTGGTGACCATATGTTCGATATATAAAATGGATATGGAAAAAATAATTCGTCGAAAAATCCAATATGTTATGTGTCTTTAAATTTACACAAAATTACATTAATTTAAATTGTTTATTTTTCACTTTTACTTGCAAAATATATTTCCCTCGGTAAAAGACATTACTTTAGTATACTCGTAATATATTATACAATAGATTATATTTTTACTTGAAGCGAGCTAAATTGATTCTGGCCTCCCTGATACGCGTTAAACGGTAGCAATTACAGCGACACTCACTCTGATAAAGAGGAGAGGGCGAGGATGTTAACAGTAAACAGAAAATACCAAACATTGAAGATCTCCCACGCGGTTCCTGGTGACACACAACGACGGCGTTCGTTATTTGGTGACGGCACGCTTCGACGCGCGTCCTACCTGGACAAACAAGGGCAGAACTTGGGCAAGTATTAGCAAACAAGGGCAAACAACATGGTCATATGTCAGCGAATTTGGGTGACAGAAGTTAGAGGTAAACGGCAGTTAGTTGGTTGACAAAATAACAATTAACTTTTCGGCAGTTGTACGTATATAAACAATAAAGAATGGTGGGAACAATATTACTGAATACTTTCATTTTTCAAAACACGAATGAAATAATCATTTAATGTATAGAGCAGCAGTCACGAAAGTACAGGATTTTTATCCGTCCCGCCAAAGATATCCAAGTTTTTCTTGATATATTTTTTTTGGTAATTAGGGTATCTCCAACTAATTTATGATAGAGTTATTATATAAAATCTAACAATACTTAAATACGTAGATGTACAGGTATGTAGACATAAAAATATAAAAGAAAATTAACTTTAAAAACACAAAAACATAATTAAAACATTTGTTTATTTATATGGAACCACAAAGTATGATTAACGTTAATTCGGTTGCACAGTGAACATATGAATAAATTAATTAAATTTTACAATCAAAATTGGGAGTAAAAATGGTAAAAAAGGTATCGTCATTATTTTTACGAAGCTCCTCCTCAGTGTAAGATTATCAACACCTTTCTAATAAGAAACGTTGTACCTGGCAGATGTGTACTAACAGTTTCGGGGGTGAGGGTGGTTAGTAGATTTAACCCCACATCTGAACAACAATGTGGAAACTAATAACACGACCCCCGCCGGCAAGACGACTCTATCTTATAAAGACATAATAGGTAAACAGGAACTTTTTCCGTGAGTCCTACCTAACTCAAAGAAACTTTGGAAATAGTAAATTATTATCCGGAAATTTAATGTTTTAAAAATTAATTTTTATTCAATCAGGACAATAGTGAGAGTGTGTAAAATCCTCTTCCTCATTACCTAAGTAGTTCTAAAGATGTCCTCTTCATACTTTTGTCATATAATACTAGCAAAAGTATATATTACTAGCCATCTGGGAAGTGACTTTATTGGGCGCCCAGCTACACTATAGCGGTAATGTGCCAGGGATGACCTCTGGGTTCAGAGATCGAATCCGGCCCGGCTAATTGTGAGAAACAACAAACAAAAAAAAGCTGAGTTAATCACAAAAAAAAGTGGGGGATAATATTACACAAAAATATTAAATCGTTACTTTTATTGTTTATCAAGTGAAGTTTAATGAAAGATAATCCAAAATTGGAAGATGTGAAATATCTTGTGAATAGATATTTACTTTTAATTTCTTTAAAATATGAGAAATATTCCTATCGGACGATGTAAACGCATTTTTGGATATATATATATACGTTTTTAAATCATAAATCTTTAATAATAAATTAATTCGTTACAAACATGTAAAGTTGGTAAGCTACTTATGGGGTATCTCATCACAAGTAAAGTATACTCATAACTACTACGAATTACAATCCTCGACCAAGTATACAGTAAAAAAAATCTAAGAAAAATGACATCCAAACTTTTGTCATAATAAATGATTTGAGTCATGAGAAAGGAATCTCGGGAACACAACCCATTGCGTATATTGAGTCTCCTAAAAAGTAAGACGCGTTAATGTCTGGCTATAGTAACTTTGGCTTATCGCAAATAGTGCACAGCCATGCTCATAAATAGCTAACTGCATGTAATCCACAATTGAGATAATATCATCACAGTCTGTCAGTATTCTGATAAATGTTTTTACATTAAAATTGAGTATGTTTAAATGTATTACTTTTGCATCTCCTTGTACAGTAAGAAAGCTCCCGGCCTAAGCAGCATCCGGGAAAGCTTTCGTCTTCCAGGGCGGGAGGATAAGCTTCTTGTATGGATCCAGGGAGGGCGCAGGCGCAGGTGCCGCCTACTATCCAGCCCAAGCATCCGCCCACAGTCAGAATTTCAGTAGTTTTTCACTGGTATCAGTCAGCTGATGGAGCTTGAAAGAATCATACTAGAATCAATTTTTTCAATGACCGCTATACCCTTATAAACTATTTTTTTTTCTTGTCTGTGTGGTACTTCAAAAAAAACAATGTGTAGAATGTTGTATAAATGTACACGATAAACATTTTTTTTTAAATATAAGTTTATGTCTTATCTGTAAGTGGCAGAATACCTCATGTGTATAAGAGTCGCGTGTAGCCTCTGAATTTTAGGAGCCTCAAAATAACAAATTAAAAAAAAACCTTTAGGGCAAACCATAAATATTGCGTCAATATTCATACTATGTACGTTTATAATTTAGAATATTTACGGGTTGAGGTATGTTAAAAGGTTTTCTTTTCGAGGTATTATTTACCCCTAATTTATCCTTGAATGGCATGGGGTGCGCCGGAAAAACTTCACGATTTATATCGAATAAGTTCTAAAAAAAAAACAATGAATTGAAAAAATAAACATGAAAAAAAGTCCTCAAATTTTCGTTGTGCCTTCGTTGAGGGTCTTCAAAGTGTTTTAATTCTAAATAAGAAATATTTTTGTCTGTTCGATTTTATAAAATATAATCGTTTTTCGTCTTCGTGTTATAGAACAAAAACAGAACGCTAGTTACTTCAAAACATAAACAAGATTTTTTCGTAATGAATAAAAAATAACCTACGAGACGCGTGAAAAAAATATTTTTATCGTAACTATAAATAAGTTCAGCAGCGCCGCCAGGCGGCCGCTTGTGACATTGAAGGGGAAAAGCCATATTGACATAATATTAATTATAGTTTTTCCTGTCTGAATATATTTTTGTACTAGACTGTACCAGTTTTCCTCTGCGTATTTTATATTACAACTACTTGCAAGACTTCTGCATTCGAATTAAAAAAAAAACATTTTAAGTAATTTTGTATTATTTTAAATTACAGAATGACTGATTAATAATTCAAGAATTTGGATTTTTATATAAACAAAACTGGTGTCGTATACTCATCATGGCACCAATGATAATGGTGCTTTTTCGAGAAAATGGTATAGAAGTATTTCCGCGTTTCTTTACATTTCCACACTCGGTTTGAATTATTTATTTAATATTTTTTATAAAAATAACGTAAGATTGTATCCTTACACTCATGTTCTTGTGCATCCGCTCTCTATTTTGAGTATATAGACACCACAAAGTGCATTAAGTTACTATGTTTTTAACTGCCATGATTCTGGGTATATTCCAATACACATCAATATTTGGAAATACCGACAGCAAAATTATATATATACATATATATCTTTCAATGGCCTTCGAGTACAACAGTAGCTGAAAGATTAAAATAGAGCTGTAGCTCATGCAATCCTGTGGTATCCGAAGGATATGTTTACCTTCATCTCTCAATCCTCTCAAAGTCATGTTTCTAATTTCCTAAGTAGGCAGCTGGTCATGGAACCCATTATACGGTTTCATTGGTTCTTATAGCATGTACAAGGATTTACAACCATTTAGAAGATTAGAGCAAATACATGCTGCATGGAAGTGAAAGTTTCTTTAGCGTCACTCTATTCTTCAAAATATCAGCCATTTTTTTTATTTTAACGCATCGCAAAAATGTAATATATATTACTTATTATTAATAAGTTAAGTGTCTATTTGCTATCTTATATATAAAACTAATATAATTATGCAATGAAAAGTGAAATTTTCTTTATATCGAAATATTACAATACCGTATGATAAGCTAACCAAATAATGTCATACAAATTGCCGAGACGCAAGATGACTGCTGAAGTCTCCCCGCCGAGGTAAAACTGTTTTTTCTTCAGTCCTTGAAATGTTTCAAGAATAAACTTCACCTCAACAAATAAAATTGAGAGCTGGCAAAAAAAAGTGGAGCGGCTTAGATACAACTCACAAGGTTAATAAGCGTTATAATAGATTTCAGATCAGGAATGCAAGGAGTAGAAATAAAAAATAATTTTCATAATCATGCGATATATATATTTTTTTTTAAAATATACGTATCAACATCACATATACAATTGTTGCTAACTTCCATAACGATATTATACATACTTTTTTACCAGATTGGGCAAGAATATATTTAAACAGATTTTTATGTAAGCACATGAAAAAGTATAACATCGAAATATTGCCATTAGGCAAAATTTCACGTGCAGATTCTATAATGTTTGCCAATTTGATGAGAGTCTATCTTCTAACTCCATTAATGATACTGATTATTATACTCGTATAACACTCTACTATAGTCTCGAAGTATAAATGACAGTGAAAACATTCGACGTAGACGAAATTGACTGATGACAGCTAACATTTTATTTTATAAGCTTGATGTATGATGGCGCAGTTGTCAGCAAAAGCCTGCACTATTAAAAATATATTTGATAAAGGATGTCGCTATTGACCTTTAACATGACTATCAAACGTTTAAAGTACTCAAAAATACCCCTCTGTATAATTTTTAATATTAAAAAACACTGTACTTGTTTCTGTATCTACTGATAGAGCCGTCAACATATTGCTCAGAGTTCTGAAATCGTTAATACTTTTAGAAAAGCATGCCTAACAACGAGTTAATTAATTTATCTGAAAAGAGAGTAGCTTTAAGTAGAAAGAAACATTAATTTGTGATGTCCAATCAAATATATTAATATTATAACGTATTATTAAAACACATAATTTAATACTTGTAAATAAATAATTTTAATACTTGTATAATATGGGCATTTTGTTCTTATGTTACTACTTACCCACGTCACGCTATTATACATTGTGTATATTATTGCGTCGTTTCGCCGTGCGTGGTAAAAGTCAAACATAAAATGGTAAATATAAACGTCTTGTAAGCAGAGGAAGCAGATGTTTGCGATTTGATGTGGACGTCTCCAGAAACCCCAAAATACGTCAGCAAATCTTATAAACTGACCCACGCTGACAACACTGTTTGTATTATAAATCATCAAAACATAATTATACCAACAAAAGTGATCTCATCTAGTTTTATTCGAGAGTAAACATTCAAAAACGTAGCTGTTTACAAAATTTTAAGAAAAAGTAGGAGAATGGATGGTAGACACAGCAAAACACATTTCCTTAAAAGAAGTCAACATTTTCATTCATTATTGGTTAACTGCCATGTCTTTCTTTCCTTATGTCGGCAAGTCATATCCATTTAGTAAGAATCTTGTATAAATTAATCAATCAAATAAAAAATACTGTAAGCATAAAAAGATGAACCTGTCTGGGAGATGTTTTTTAATGCAACAGAAAAGCTTGAACTATAGCTCAAGACCCTCTGTTGCTCTCAAGTGTCTGAGTTCTCGCCGTCCTGGAAAGCCATTGGAAACTTTATATAGAATGTAACCAGAGGAGCACCAAGTGGCAGAAGTGACATAAGATAAGGCGAAGGCCATGGCGTCTAACAGAGCTTTGTGGCGGTAGTTTGTAACGACCATATAGTCCAGCTAAAGAGCGGATATGGAGACATGATGATTTAATCATTAGATATACATTTTTAAATTATATTTTTTAGATATTCCGTGTTTTCAAATTAAGGTTTTTTTAATAGCTTAGCTCTCTTTTTGGCTAAGAAAACCATATTAAGTTATTTTCTACCAGAGCTAAAGTCTCAGGAACTAAAGTTGGGCAACAGATAAGCCATCCATGTTGCTAGATATTGGTTTTAATCTACATATTTGACGTCTTTGACGTACACGAAGTAGAAGAATTGTTTCGATTTATGTGTATTTTACTTAGACTGAAGAATAACGTTCAAAAAAGTTGAAGCAGCGAAAACACTACTGGTGATTATCTAAAAATAAAGTGAAAAAAAACGAAAAGCTTTGTATTTTATTGGCACAGTAAAACATCGTGCCAATGTAAGCAAACTGAATTATTTACTTAAATCTTCCTTCCTGAGTAAATGGTTTCATTCAAGTGGCTGAATAAATGACCGATATACCTACGTTTCCATTTAAATGTACGATACGATGTGTATGATATATGGGAAACTTTAATTACAAAACCTTGATCCCAAGTTTTGTTCCTATACGTCATTGCCATTCTAAATGGTCTATTGAAGAAATGTATTCAGGGTAAAGTAAAATTCACCAACTGTGGGATTTCCTAAGATAATGTGAACTGTATACATATAATGTTTTAATAGTTGAAAAAACTGATAAAATATAATAGAAAACAGATTTTTCTCAAATTTACTGATGTCAGTCGATAAAATTAATTTACTCATATAATAAAAATGTAAATAAATTTATAAATTTAATTTTTTTTTAAATTTACCAAAAATATGATATTGATTTAGATTTCAATTACATGATAAGACAAGGTTTTATTTAAATAGAAATGTTTATACAAGCTAAATCTTGCAAATATACAGCAATTTAGAATAATCACCATACCCTATTTTAAGTTGTTATATAATCAAGTACTATAGAATAATTTTAATACCTATTACTTCTGTACATATCTAAAAGTATTTTTTAATACAAATCGACAATTTACTTCAATTTAAAAAAAAAAAGTAACATTAGTATATATCATCATCATCAGCCTGTATCCGTCCACTGTTGAACGTTAGCCTACCGCATGAGTCTCCATCCACTTCGATCCTCCGCCTTCCGCATCCAGGTCACTCCCGCTATTCTTCTTATGTCGTCAGTCCATCTTGCATGGGTGCCATTCCAATACTTTTCTTCCCTATCGACCGTCGTCTCTTCGACAGATATGTCCTGCCCATTGCCACTTGAGAGTGCCTATTCGTTGGGTAGCATCCACTACTTGAGTTCTTCTGCGTATTTCCTCGTTTCAGATTCTATCTTTTAGCGACACTCCGAGAATGGATCTCTCCATAGCACGCTGGGTGACCTTTATTTTATGAGTAAGACTTGCTGTCAGATTCCACGTCTCTGCGCCATAAGTTATTACAGGGAGGATGCATTAGTTAAACGCCTAAGTTTTAAGATATTGCGGAATTTTCGCTTCAAAAATGTACTTTAGTTTTCCAAATGCTGCCCATCCCAGTTGTATACGCCTGTCGAAGGCTGTAGTATATATATGAAAGTACAATTACCATGCTTATGTGGCTATGATGAAGTGTACAGACCGCTAAACTCCAATAATATAAAAAATGATTTTTTAGTTATCTAATATTATTTAAGAAATATTTTCATCCGTATCGTCTGACCACGCATTCTGTTCCAACAACTGCGTAATATTTTTTACACGAGCAAAGGCGTGTTTCTGAAAAAAAAAACGTTATTTATTCACAACATAACTTACTGTCTTCGGTTCTCAAAATAATACATCGTTTTGAAAATAAAATTAGCGAAATAAAAACTAAATCATTTTTCTGATCGAAAAAAGAAGAAACCTAGGCTACTTATATCACTCAACATTGTAGCATTTTAAATTTCATTTTACAGTGTTATCCTTTATCGATTTAAATGTAATAAACTTGATCAGGATGAAAATTTTATAATGTATATTTTTTTTTTTAATATGAACACTTTCACATAAAACATAGTATATTTTCAAATTTAAATATTTATACTTCGGATACTAAAATTTAAAAAATACAATTTCTTGTACAACTTTCAGCTGCCCAAATCGATCGAAATGATTCGTAAAATAGTTATTTGAATGTTTTTTATAAATTACGCATTTAATTTAAAGAAAACATGGGCGTTGTATGTAATTACGTTATATGTCATCTTAAATAAAAGCACAAAAGTTTTTGGCATCGTTATAGTAACCTCTACTGACATCCATGCGAGTTTTTCATTCATCATGGCTAATTTTAAATGCCCTCTGGAAAACGAAATTCATCATCGCCTTTTTGAATTTATAGCCGTTTATATGCCTCACACTTAAAAGTCTCGTAGAATTATAAATACAGTAAGACCCCGCTTAACGCGGGTGATACGTTCCATCAAAGTAGAGCGTAATGCGACAAAGCGCTAAACGAGGCTATCTTAACATGTAAATAGTGGGTTAGGGGTAGATGGATAGAAAATTGCTAATGTATTAAATTTAATAATTTTATATTTTTTAATAAAAATAAAACCAAACATTTATTTCTTATAAAAATAAAAACAATATAAACGAATATATGTACTTATAAAAACAAATATAATTCTAAGTCAGTCAGATCATTCAGTCTACTCTGTGTTTCCAATTTTCTGCCTTTTTGTCAAGAAGGCATCTAATGTAATTTGCGTTTTCCTTTTGCGTTCTGTTAGAAGTTGTTGATAAGTGGATAAAGCATCTATAACACCCCGTCTTGATTTAGAACTCCTGTCAAAATTTGGATCATTTTCAACAAATTGGTCCATAATTTCAGTTACAGTGGTCAAACTCTTTTTTACAAACGCCATCGAAAGTTCTTTTTGCTCTTCTTCGAAATCACTACTATCAGTATTTTTATTTTCTTCTTGCTCAGTGAATTCTTTGAGCTCATCATTTGAAAGACTAACTACTGTTTCTTGAACTATTTTTTCGACGTCTTCCACATTTACCTCATCTAAACCGGTTTATTTCGCTAATTCCACTATTTCTTCCACTATTTCATCCATATCGACAGAGTGTCCAATGTCTTCGCTCTTACTTAAATCTGGCGCTGCGCACAATTTCGGGGAATCCGCGGGCTGAAATTAAAGAGCTATACTAGTACGCTATACCTAAAAAGCGCTAAACGAAACAGCGTTAAGCGGGATCTCGCTGTAGTTGTTAATTGATTGCTCATATTGTCTTAATACAATGTCGATTATACCGTAAAATAAATATTTATTGACAGACCTAAACTGACAAAAAGACACCATTTTGAAAATGTCAATAGCATACAAATTATTAGTAATATTTATATAAAAGAAAATTTAAAAAAGTACTTCAGATAATAATTTAAAATCTTATTTAAATCTTCTATTTTTATTAATAAGTTTATCTACTATTTATTTGTTTTTGTACACTTATAAATTATATTACCCATCAAAAATTTCAGCCACATTCTTGTTTATTTTATTGAAAAGACTAAATAGTATTTTTGAAAAAGTTCAACATCAGTTTTGTATTTTGTTTACGATTAATAAAGTAAAATAATATATGTGAGTGTAATTCATTAGGTACAGAATCTGTTTATCATAAAATGTATTGCTTATAAGGAAAATTCAGAATCTTGATGAGGTTATTGACCTTAGTTAAAAATAATGAGCGGCGGCTTTTCTTAGCCGAAAAATCATCTACGAGCTTCTATAACCAACATACTTGCTACTTATATATAAATTCACTGAAAACAAGCTTTCTACCTACATAATCTCTTTGTAATATGCCTTCTACTAAAAGTCAAGAGCTCCGTTGAACATTACCAAATACATAAAAATTACGATTTGGTAGCAAGATTTAAGTTGTTCACCTAATGATCAATGACAAGTAAAATGTAAGTATTCGAGACTCGGTCACAGATTTATATAATTTTAATCTAAGACTGGATTAATGGTTGTATAAAATCGAAAATCCTTATAAATTTAACATCCAATAATCAAGGTTAATATTAGCCGACCGCATATGCTCGAAATCTTCAGGTGTTGGCTATAATGTGCGCTCCTGACACACATAACTTCAGGTTACTTCATTATTTTTCGTCGCTACGTTAAATTTTAACAAATTTCAATAAAAAAAAATACTAAATGCACTCATATTTTCATTCATATCTAGTTGCATACCGATATTTTGTTACTTTATGACACGATCTGTAAAAAATCTAACCATTTACTATGTTCAACAATTAACAGTAAAAGTTATTAGGTATTCAAGATTTTACACGAGGAAACAAAGGCGTTTCAAATACAAGTATTTTATGAAATTATTTTTAGATTGTTTTTTAGAAAACGTATTACAACGTCTTAAAACGTAACTTAAAAGAACTTAAATTGAATACGTTTTACCTGAGGACCGCAATTTTTCTTTCTTCTGCAACATCAAATAAGGTTTCTGTAGTAAAATTATTAAATCGACATTTAATGAATGTTAATTCTGAAATCAATACAACAAACAAGTATAAGCTATCGGGCTATTAATTACAGGTTGGCTCTGCCTTAAGAAATTAATTGAATTCATACATTTCATTATAAAAAAGCTTAAAAAAACACTCTTTATACTGGACTCTGGTGATTGAAGCACATGTTTCAATGAAAATTTGTAATTAAACTGTTTATTAATTAACACACTTTCATCGTCGATTATTATCTAATCTCCATTAAATATAAATGAATCATTTATTTAAATGTTTTCTCTTCTTTATTGTATTCTTGTACGTATGTTTACAAGCAGAAAATTCCCACCACCAGCATCGCAGCTACCAATTTAAGATATTTCGGTAACACGTTGATCTTCGCTGAGTCTGACTCACTCTACGAGGTGATCCCAAGCGAAGAAAATGCCCCCGCTCGTGTTAACAGCGGTATGCACATTTCAGACTTGATTTCACTTTTAGACGTGACTCAAGGATTAAACGTCAGATGGATTCTTCACTAATGACGATTTTCGCAAACCTGAACGTCTCCCACACGTCGTATATCTCCCACACGAATAATTTTCCACAGGTGGAAAATTACTCACGGCAACATAGGGCCTGTAATAAGTATTCTCAGAAGATTTTCATAATCAATCTTTGCTATGGTCGATTTGTCTTGTCAGTTTTAGAAATGTTTAATTCAACATTATAGATTTAAGCGTGTTTATTTTGGTAAATTTATTAAAATATAAGGGATAGCAACGATATTTATATTTTAGCAATTCACTTTAAGATCCATTTCAAAATTAAATGGGTAAATATTTCATGCCGTGTTTTAACATGGATCACACTGATATAATGACAGCTTTTAAACATGTATAATTAATTTACTTATACATCTAAAGTATTAATATTATCATATTTTTATGAGATAATGTACATTGGTAGCTACATATGTAAAAAGTACTAAAACATACTCGTATATCAAAAAAAGATTAATGTTTAAAAAAAGTATATTTATTTGTTTTCGTAATTAGATTACTATTATAAATAAAATTCTACATTTACAATCTTTCGTTAACTCTATAGTCGCCACATTTATCAAAATTAGAAAAAAAGTGCTGTATTTGAAATTATCAGTCGACTTAAAATATTTCTATTGATGTATGTAAGTCCTTGAACTCTTCACAGCACCATCTGACTCAAATTCGATGTTTTAATTCCATACAACACATATGCCGTTGATGCTCTCTGGATTATGTTATTTCGCAAAGTTCTTCAGAAGTATTTATATCTCCAGTGGCCGTGAACGATGGCCCTCGGGTTATTAACTCACGAGGCACCTGGGCGTCGTGTCGAGAAAAGAGACGATCACTTTCCTAACCTGGTTTCTCTCTAACAGAAAACTTATACGAGATAAATATTCATGTAATATGGTTAACACAATACAACTCGTGAAACAATTTTCTTTGTAAATCATTTATGTCATATATTCACGGACAATGCCAATTAAGGATCCATGGATTTTTTAAAAATAATATAGTAAGCATCACATTTCTTATCTACACACAGAATTTGAAATAAAAATAATTATGTACTGTATAAAATTATTAACACTTACAATTTAACATACTTTAAATGATAAACCTAAATTAAGTATGTGAGGTTTCGCGTCTATCTCAAGATCTCTTATTATAAATGCGCCAACGACAACATTAACTTGAATTAGACATTATCAAGTATAAGAATAATACATTTTCACGTATGCCTACACTCTGCTTTATTAATAAACTTTCAAGAATATAAAATTGTCTGGCGGTCTCTCCCTACGCTCTCACGTTATCGTAAATCTTCGCTACGCCTATTTTCCGCCGATCTTTTACGCAACATACCGTATTATATCTTTTGATTAGCTAACAAACAACAATTCTAAATATTGTAAAGACTGTCCCTTTAACGTTTCAAGATTAGCAGATTTTATCATTTTTAATAAAAGAAAAATACCTAACTGCATAATAACCGTGGTCGGTAAAATGTGCATTCGTTACCCATAAAAGTGTCAATAAAATTTCAAATGACTAACGGAAAAAATGGCTTTGTAATTAACTTTATAACGTAATGAATATTTATAGATAAACTGATAAATAAACTTCAAATATTTAACATCATAGTTTCCTTTTTTCTAATTAATTGATGAAAAATGTATTGTAATTTAGTATTTTTGTACAGATTTGTACCTGAATCAATTGTTGAACCTCGTTTATCGGTTATATACGATGGTTCGATCGCAACTTACATAAGTCTGATGAAGAGCAACTAATTGAACGTGGTATTGTCTAATCCTAAAAGATCTAGATAAGTTAATTGTACGTAGGCTGAACAGAGTCGATGAGAAAATGATGGCATTTTATTTCCACTTATGTTTGTAAACAAAATTGTTTCTTCCGACGAATGGAACTCCGGCAGTCACATCTTGAACTAAACAACCTGAAAGCATGATTTAATCAAGGAATTAACATAGACAACTTTCTCAGTAAACTACGACTTGTCGCAGTTTATTGCGATGTTCCATTATTATATCTGGGATCGGAGGTGGACGCGTGGTCTGCTTAATGGCTGCTCGTAAGTTGGAAAGACGCGCTGGTAAAAATAGCTTGGCCGTGAAAGCTCTGTGGTGGTTATCAGCTCCGCGTCACGGCCCGAGGCGCCCACGCCGGCTCCCTCCACGCACCAGGATCCATTTAAGGAACCCGTCTCGTGTTGCGAGGCGGCCATCTTGCGCGTTTCGCCCGACCGCGGGAAAATCACACCTCGCTTGTTTTCGCGGACTTTTTTTTATTCTATCATCGATTTGAATATCGAATGTTTTTGCTTTTGTTTGCGATGCATTCAGTCATAGCAAATATAAACATTTATCCTAAACAAAATTGCATATCTACATAAATTCTTTAGGTTATTATTGAATTATAAAATATATAAATTTCGTATTGATATTTTTTACGAGTAACATACCTGTACAATCTTTCTTTTGCTATTTAAATTCATTGACGTTGATGCGGAGTTTTCTTTAGCGCGCTGAAATTTTGAATTTTAATGCACGAATTAAATTCATTAAAATAAAGTTTTATTTTCTTAAAATCAGAAACCAGAAGTAAAATAATTAAAAACGATGTGGGACAACATTATGAAATAACAAATTATATTATTTAGACTTTAACTGTCTAGCTTATGGTTTGATATTCTAGTTTTTGATGTGAAGTTGTCTTTAGAGCGGCGAAATTTTGAATTTAAATGATGTAATAAAATTCCATCGCAAAAAAAGATGTTATTTTTCTTACACTGTGAAACCAGAAGTAAAATAATGAAAAACGTGTGAATGTTATACATCAAACTTCAGTCAAAACATCGGAGAATTAACAATCCTCTACACACGACTGAATGTAAAATTCATGTATTAAATATGATTAATTTTATCTAAAAACAATTTTATATTTTACTTACACTTACTAATTATTAATTTTACACTATGTTAATAAATAAAAGCTCCTTTGAATAATTGCTTTATGGAGCTGAATAAATTAGTAATTGTCGTCATGCCAAAATTAAAAATCACTAATACAGGCGTATTTTCCTATGTAATTATTGTATTTATGTATATTATGTAATTATTGGGAAATTCATTATTATTTATTCATGGCAATCTTAATTTTGAGAAATAATTACAAAACTTTTTTGTAACTGTCATATGTATAGTAAAAAAATACTAAGTGGGTAGATAGATTAGTCTAGGCTCTGATTCACAGATTTTTGACTCAATCTTGATATTGTGTCTATTTCAAAGCATCTCTTGTGTAGATTTTGGCACTTCTACAATAAAATAATGCTACTAAATTTTCTTTCAGCGTATCTGTTAATATATGTCCAACATCTTAAGCACAAAAGAATATGTCGCAATTCTTGTTCTACAGATTTAGATACCAACTTATGTATAAATAGACTGCTTCGGGTATTATAAATAGTATATTATTTATAGATTTACGCTGTAATGAAAAATATTGGAATTCTAATTTTGATTAAGATTTCAAAAATTTACTTTTTTAAAAAAACAAATTTGTCATCAATTTACAAAAAAAGTTATTCTAAAATAATGTAGTATTTTTTAAATAAGCTATAAATGTAATCTACAATTGAAAATGATTTTATAGGGAAATTAAAAATGATACGTGCTATTATTTATACAATCATAAAACAAAATAATATGTATTATACTTTCTGAAAATATAAATAATGAAATTTTCAGAACAATGCTGCTTTAATATTTTTTCTTTAATGTACTTCTTATAAAATCAATAGAAGATTTTCATGTATTTATATATTTAAAATAGTAAAAAGAACAGATGTTTCTTATCCACCATATTGGCAACATCTCTAAATTATTGGCAACACTGATTAATTACACAATTAACGATTTTCTTTGATGGCAATGACGCAGTAAGTAATTTCCATCTGGCAATAAAACAATGTTTGTAACTGTGTATACACTGCTAGCTATAAAATGAAATTTCAATACATATAATTTTATTGTTTATTTTATATTGAAACTAGAAGCGTGAAACGCATAGTAATTTTTTGACACTATGAAATTCCCTACCTGAGTTGTTCTATAAGAAAGGCTTTCGCTTAGGCTAAAACGCTTTCAATAATAAAAAATAATGTGATAAAAGAGACTTTAGTATGCAGTTTATAGATTAAAATATGATAAATCTACTGATTTTTAATTTATTTTTAATTGCAAAAAAGAACAATGTGTTTCTTATAATGCATTTATGCAACGAAAAGAAAAATCTTTTTTGCAACTCTGCCATAACTTTGCAAATAATTCTCACATAAATACTAGATATTATCTATGTTCATCAAATTCATGACGGGCAGTGAAATATTGTTGACAACATTAAAAACATGATTCATTTTCCGCTGAAGTGAAATTATCGTCATGAAAAATACCCAGGCATGACTGCAATTAGTTTCTAGGGATTAGAGTTACGAAAGTGATAATAAAATAAAATTGTGAAATTTTCCCATGTTCCACATATTATTCTAATTTATTTGAGTGCGACCTAATAAACAAGCGACAAGATGTTTTTATTGCAAAAACCTAAATAAGCTCCTCAGCCACGACAAGGTCCTATCTGAAATAGATGGCGATATTCGTTCAGATATTTAAATATACAGAACTTTTCGAATGTTATCAAAATAAAACCTTGCAATATTTAACCCTTTCGTTACGACTCGGTGGAATACAATTTATATTGTCAATACGATGAGAATTTTTCAAAACATTTTTTTGCTTAAAACTAATATTTGAAGCATAAATGTACTTATCTGACCTATTTTCATATATCACATGGGTTCTTCTATCCTTTAGCTATCAGATGATGCATAAAAACTTATATTTAACAAACGTTCATTATGTAACTCCATACACGTTGACAAATATGGCTTACAGAAAAATCGCTCCTGTGACGAAACCTAACAATATTTATTTACATGCTTTAAAGATTTCTGTAAAGAATACATGTAGGTTTATAAAGGGAATGACTGTACTTACAATTTCCTACTGTAGATGTCACAATGAGTACTGAAAGTAGCAAAAGATATATCACATCAACCGATGTCAACGGTCGGGGAACTTTGACGGCATATGCCGACAACCGATGCGAAAAAGTTAAAAAAAATAATAAATTTGTAAATTTAGTAAAATCGTATAAATCATATTCATATTGCTACTACGCCATACATAAGTATACATTTAGGTTTTATTATTTGGTGTCAAATGTTAAGACAGTGTGTGTGTGCAAAAATGTTCCTATGTAGACCTCTGGGTATACTGGTGTTCTGGGACAATGTATAGATAATCTGAGCTGACAAAATTGTTAAAAAGGCAATTTGCGGGTTCCATATGCTCCAAAATATGGAGTGGATATGGTACAAAATAAATAAAAAAATATTATAACTTACTGAATAATTGTGAGACGTCGTAACATGAGTTGTTTTTTTTTTAATTAAAAATAATGCATTCCGGTCTAAAATAGTATTGAAATATTGTATTTTAATTCAAGTTCCACTTGACTTTTCGATCGAAAGACAAATAATAGTTTCCATGTTAACCGACTGCGTGAATCCTTTTGGTCTTGGCTCGATTCTCTTAATCTGTAAATCCGGTATCCTCGACTGTCATAAAAAACACGTGACCTTTTGCATCCAGGCGAGGACGATCAAAATCATATATTTTCATCAATTTCAATATGATATTTAAAGAATATTATTTCTTAATTTTGTTTTTATTCCTTCAAGAACAAAGTGTTAATAGCTTGTAAAAAATGGACCAATTGTATATTTTTTTAATTGATGAAAAAATGTTCCAATTAAAATTTTGAATTGAATTTGAATTCTCATTACATAGAACACAAGCATCCATGTCAGACTTCCTTGATGTAGGTCACTGCACTTAATCTTCTTGGCAAGCGTCATAAAATGCACATGAAGTCTTTTCTTTTTTATTTGAGTAACAAGATTTACACCACTTATAAGTAAAACGCAGCTCAGTTATCTCTTAACTAGAGAAGGATTGAGAAAGACTACGAGTTAGAAGAAACTGCAGTCTCCTAATAGAGAACTTTTGTTACGTGATCCGTGTGAAAACAAGGTAAATAAATAAATAAATATTTTTAACAAGATAAACTTTGCTTGTTTATTTCATTTCTTTTTCAAAAAATTAATCTTTAAGAAAATCTTGTTTATGTCCAACATACAATATTAACTCTCTATTCAATGAACGGATATTATCAATTCATTTGTTTTGTGATGTATTAAGTTGACTGTTTTAGTATTTTTACGGTTATACATAACTATTATCATCAAATTTAAACAATGCATTGAAAAAGGATACAAAACTGTAATTTATTAAAAAAAAACATATCCCTTTTTCGATTACTTTTTAGATTTTCTTGTTTTTAATATGTTTTTTTATTTGATCTTTAACTGAGTCTAGCACGTTATTGAAAAAGAAAAAAAAATGTTTCTTGATTATTTTTTTCTCAATTTATTATTTCTATTAATTGTAATTTTACAGTTATGATAAGTTCACTGAGTGCTATGAAAGGTTCACTTCATTTAGATTTTATACAATCTAAGAAAAAGTGATTAGAGCAAAAAAATATGGGAACGTACTTTGGTACTTTTTTATGAAAAATATGACTTAATATCTTCGCAAATATAATGTTTTTAACAGCTAAATATCTTATATTCTCATACATGAACCATTTGTGTCTGATATCTTAGTTTTTTATTACATAAAGTCAACACTAATTGGAGTATTTGCAGCAAGTTTTCGAGGGCATGAATTGTAGCTCTTATGCTGAGCTGAAGAGGGTTGCGGAGGACCAAGAGGAATGGAGATCGAGATGAAAAATTCTGTTGCTGCAAACCAATCCACCGGATTGATACTACGAAGAAGAAAGTCAACACAATATATATATATACATTTGTTTTGTGTGTTTATATTTAAATTTATTTATTTTTTTACTGGATTGTTATAACCATTTACATTTGTAAATAAAACGTAATGGATTCATTTTTTTTTAAATATTTTATCAATAATTATCGTTAATGATAGACCTAAGAATCTAATATAAATCAACAATAACAAAACGGCAATAACAAATACATAATAAGTGTATCTAATTAGTATAGGACTATATAAGCGTGAAACTGTTTTTCAAATATGAAAACTTGGCATTAGTTCTAAATTGAGTACATATTATATTATAATGTTCACTTGCATATTTAAGTATCAAAACATTTGAAATGATTCATCAAAAATATGACGAATGACCTTTCTCTGCCGGCGTAGAAGCGGTTTCAAAATAGAAAATGTTACTTCATTACCACGCTGACATAAATAGATGAACCAACTCTGTGATACACCTTCAATCAGATACGAGTATGTACGACGCAGCTTTGATTCAAACGATATTGACCGCTTGAAGATAAAAAAAATACAAATCGGAGGTATGTATTATATAATATATGCTATTTCGATTGCAATCATTTTCTTTTTTAAATATTTATGGCTGAAAAATTTATAATAACTTATAAATGCGAGTATAATTAATACTGATTGAAAAAATCATATTCTTTAGTCTTACATTACTTTGAGAGAAGAAATCATACATTGTCAATCTCCTTTCAATAGATACAACATTCACGTTAATTGAATCAATTACTGTCCAAAAATTACCAAGTCTATAAGTTGACAAGCCAAATCAAATGGCTTATTTATTAGTAAAGTAAAGTATAGCATATGTTTGACTGTTTTAGAAATTAACTATTCAAAATTTAGGTACTATACCGTGATTGCTTAGGCACGAGTATATTGAGAAAGGATGAGAGAGATACTCGAGCATTTATATGTTGTGGGAGAAAAGGATCGTATTTATTCCTCGTCTGAATCGCAAAAGATTATTTTTAATATACAGATAATATCTCACAACCGAAAGTGACAGCAGCGAAAAATTCCTACAAGAGAATACGAATAACTTATTGAAACTTGTCTCTTGCATATTTTTTGGGCGATTACTCTTAACGGCTTAACAATAATCCTCATGTGGTAGACCTTAAAAAATCATTAAAAACTAGCTATTAATTTTCTCGTGAAAGAAAAAGTCCTTAGATTTATAACTATATTTTTCGAATCGTATTTGATTATTTTTGGTGTTTGTAGAATATATGTAAATATTGTAATATTCATAAACCACTGAAAATATAAATCAATATTCAACAACTGATAAACATATAAATTTACATCAAACATAGAATGATGTTTGCTCTGAATTTGTATTTGTATTGTTGTATATTTTTTAATATTACGAAATTAAACGGTTCAAAATGTGCAATGTACGAAAACTATTCAAGTTTATCAAATATATACATGAGATAATATTGTATGGTATCTAGAGACTAGAAGTTTTTTGAGTGCCATGTCAGACACCTTAAATAAGAAAACTTTTTCACTCGGATATTCCTTTTAAATAACTCACAGCGTTTATATGGATTGAAACTAAAAAAAAATGTTTTCATGTTGATGTTACTTAATATTAATGTAAACATAAAAAAAGGAATTGACTAGACTGGAATTTACCCGCCTCACACCGCAATACACCGAAGGACAATTAATTTTATTCATATAATGATCAGTTAGCAACTGTCGAGTCTTTGACAATAAGTCTGATGGGAATTCCCTCTGAAAAATTGTGACCACTGTACAGAAAAACTAAAGAGAAAGAACCCATGACAAAGATTAGAATCGCGTTGATAGGTTAAAAGAAGATGAAAGATTAATTTTACACCAAAAATTCAATCGAAAATGGTAAATGCGTGTTTTTTTTTAGTGTGCACAAAGTCTACAAGCTCGATACAACCTAGGACAAACATATAAAAAGGGTTAAAAATCTAGTTAAAGCACTTTCGATTGTTCGGCGACCTTTTATTTTGAGTACGCTAAGACTTGCAGCAGTGCAGTGCTGCCGCCCACCTGCACGGAGCGGGGAGGTGGCGCAGAGGCGGGCGTCGCGACGCCTCCGGAAATAGCTCCTGACTGGAGAGGGGGCGCCTCCTGCCCGACTAGTCTCATCTCCCAACGCCTATCTTCAGTAGCAACGGCGGTCTGAAGAGAGCAGTATACCCCAGTCTGCTCCGAACGAACTTAAATATTTTCTAGTTTTATTTATTTGGTAAGCATAAGACTCACAAAATATCCATCGACAAAAAAACGAAAAAAAAAAAAACATCTGCTGCTTATCCAACAGGTGTTCCGCTGAAAAATAACTGTGCGCCTTCTGAAAATATATCATCGTTATCTAAGTGAGACTCGTTTGGGAAATCGTCGCTCTGTGGTATGTGATGTTGTGAAAAGTTGTGTCATTTATGAAGCGGAGCATTCCTGTCAAAGTCCTACGTTGCAGGATCGTAAATGTGAATTTCTTTGAACGAAAAATCGGTTTTCACGAAAACTTATCAAACAAGTGTGTTTTATATTTTTTCCATATTACAACGCATTAAATAATACTGCTCTTATAATCATTGAATAAAAGTAATTATTTAAATGAAAAAAAATATTCCGATAAAATTATTAAAAATAAAATAAAATTTAAAAGAATTACTAAAAAATCAATATATAAATAAAACTTTAAAATCAAGTACAAATAAGTGTTTTCATGTTAATCATCATTATAAATGATAAAGCATGTAAAAAATCTGAACGAAAATATTTTTTTATTTTACTACGCTTTAATACAGCGTTACATATCTATTTTTTTACTTGTTTAATATTTGTACCTATTTACGCATTTGCCTAGTAGTTTCAATATTTTGTGTGATAATTTATCAAATATTACAAAAGTACAAATTATAACATTCATTCAGAGGTGTAATATTCATTAAAGTTTTTTACACCTACCTGTAATACTGAAGCGCGTGCGTAACGAGTTGCAAATAAGGAGTCACGCCCCATAGATATACAACAACATGTATATCAATGAAAACAATTATAATATATTTTGAAATATGTATAACAACATATTTCGAAATAACTTAGAAAATAAAGAATCGTTGGAACGTATTGTATAAAATAAAGCTTCAGCAAAGTCGCTTTTTACATGTTCTTTTTAATTTTTTCGTGTGATTTTGCGTAACACCTGAAACCTAAAATTATTTTTAAAATGAAGCTTCGGTATTTCATGAATCGTTTCCATTCGCGCTCCATCGACCTAGCCCGTTATCTAATAGGTGACACAACTACCCAAGCTAAATATACCACAGCGATCGGATTCAGCCCAAAACGAAAAACACGAAATTAAACCAAAGCATCGCTTACAAGGGGAATGAAAAACGAAAATATTTTCACATTCTACGGCGCTCAAACATCAAAACATTTATTTAATTACTAATATAAATAAATATTTAGCATTATTGGCAATGAAACTTCCTAACTATGTTATTCTACCAACAAGTATCGATCCAAAATACAAAAATAATGTCACTCAAATTTAAATGAAAAAATTACATTTATTAATCAATTATAGCAATTATTTTTTGTAATTGAAAATTAAAATAGTTTCCCAAGATGTTAATATACCTTTTTTTTTGTTTTGTTATTGATAAATCATTTTTTGTTGTTTTATTTTATGAAATTTTAATTTTATTTTTTTTTGGTAATATTTTGAATTTTTAACAAAGATAACTTTATTTTATACATTATATATTTTATTTATTTTATATATTTATAATGTTATTTTTCTATTTGATATTTAAAGTAAAAAACGTAAATACACGTATTATATTGTAACGTATTTTTTTTATAAAATTGGTTTTGTAATGCTTAGTATTCATTGCATTTAATAATTAATCATACTTAAATGTACTTATTACATTATGAAATGATTTTACTATGTGATTTCCATATTCGAGTCAATACAGATTATATAGAATAATAGATTTAGTTTCTATGAAGAAGTGGACGCCGTTTCGCCGAATTCCAAAATTCAAAATGGTGGCAGTTTCACGAAATAATAGGCGTCGTCCGCTACTGAGGTCATCATTATGACACGGCTTGAATTTGATACTCGGGGTTTTTGGCTTCCGACCGTCTCTATTTCTGGCTCTGCGTCCGCCCGGGCCTCACCAGGCAGATGGGATACCCAAATGGGACCTCTCGGCTTTTCGCAAATAGTTTTCGCCAATAAAAATACTCTCGAACCGAATAATATATTGATGTTATTGCGATAGACTACTATACTAACATTATGTTCATTAGAGTAATCAGTAAATCTAGAACGGTTGCTTGAATAATATTACATATTAAATAGAAAGTATTTTGTAGCTGTAAATTCGACGAACGAATATACTGAGATGAATTTGAATATCAACAGGACGACATACTAGTTTAATTCAGCAAGATTTTATGGTACAGATTAAAAAATATATATAAATTCTATACATTATTACATGTATGAAAACAGTAGTAAAATCAATTTATCCGGCCTGGGAAAACTTTTTGTTTGGCGGGCCGAACCGAGAAATTGAAATGGTCGGCGAGCAAAAATAAAACAGTCCTACCACCAATGAATTATGCAAGTGTCATGTATTTTAATCGATACATAAATTATAACTTATGTCCGTATTACTATTAATTAAAATATGTTTTATTAAAAAAAAAATATCATGCTGTACGAACATAAATTTTTCTATTATTGGAAAATGTGCCAAGATTTTCTGATCTCACGCTACGTTTTTTAAATAATATTTCTTAGACTTAAATATAGTAATAAGATAATGTTTTATATTACTTTGCTTAGCAAAATGTGTCAGTCCGAAGAGTGAACATGATTCTTGTTATTTTGTCGCATCTTTCTGACTCATCATAAAACATAAAATTGAGGATCTTTGCATGTTAGGGACGCATTCGCAAGGTGTTGCAAAGGAATCCAAGACCTCAATCAGTTATCTGGCTGTAGGCCAAAGACCACTTGCTGTTGCTTAATCAGGACGCGGTTTGTTCTTCACTTTGCTCTTACGACCAACAAATAATCATTAGAATTTTACGTTGAATACTACAACAGCATTAACTACTAGACAACCTAAAGATTATACTACTTAGAAATTGGTTGCACATGTATCATCGTTATAAGAGCTACTCAATCAGTAATTTTAACTTACTATATAAACAGTATTTAATAGTAAAATAAAACCGATTACGCTCTTTAATTTTTATTTAGATATTCATTTGTATTAATTTTCTTTTGTTACAGCGAACGAGCGGGTATATAAAAACCTAGCAAAATGTTTAAGAGTCACTTAGACATGATTGGCAGAAACGAGCCGGTGTCGAAGAAAGCAAAATTTTGGCAATCATTCGTCAGGTCCCTTAAGGGTGAGTTACATTAACAATATATTTTGTTCCCATATTTAAACATTCTTTTGAACTAGTTTCACCGCTAAAGAGGTATACTCTTAATGTGTACTCATTTAATGATCTAATTTATCGTAAATATGCATTTACTTATATATGAACTTGCATTATGTGTACAGGATCTGAGGACATCCGCGCCGAGGACCGCATCCGTTCCAGGCGCAACATGTACCCGGAGGTCGCCAGCTCTTGGCCTTACACCAAGTCCATCTACGACGACCCCATCCACGCAGCCGACCGCATCGTCGTGCCCGGCTACCGCTACATGCCCATCCACCGCGAGACCTACGGCTACTCCCCACGCCCCATCTACGCCCACAACTACCCGTCCTCCATGGACCGGTACCGGCCAAGTACGTACCGCCCCACGCCCCGGCTCTGAGCCCCGGCACTGCAGCAGCGCGACTGTGACGTGACACTATCTAAATACATTAACTCACTTAACTTCTTCTGTGACCTTCAAAACATCTTCAAATTACAAAATGACCACCGATTCTTATTAATCACAAACGCATTAATTATTTGTAACTTTTAAAAATATAATTATAATCTTTCATAAAATATTGGTGTTCAATTTGACACCATTAAAACTATTTACGCTTTTCTCGCCTTTTGTTTATATTAACATGAGATAAAACTTATATTTTTTAAAAGCTACCTCTGTAAAAATTATCGATTTCATTTCTATAATAATTGAAGTTTCCACATTGAAAATTAACAGAAGAATTCATTGTGCACAATCGATAGTCACGTCACGGCCGCTCTACGACATCGCTCTGGCGATCGAGTCTGAAGATCTTGACTGTTACATCATTCAAATATCATTGTAAATATCTTGCATTTGCCAACCCGCGCGGCCAAGCCGTCTATCACCATCACCGCTTAGTAACTCGCGGACTCCAAGTGTCCACAGCCACGAAGATAAGAGGTCAGATCGGTGGAGAGCATTAACACTGCTCAAATAAACCAAGGGTGATTGTAGTCAATCACCGGACGCCTCTCACGAGCGCTTGGTATGTTTCAGCCTAATAACAGCCACCGTGTTGCGGCAGCAGCGCTCGCCTGGTTCCCTAACATCGGATCACATCGTCGCAGGAACTCACCGCTTACTCTAAGTTTTGCCAGATGTCACAAAGAGACACTGCAGACTTGTGCGACCCTAATACTTGCGTGCGCTTATGCTACCTAAGCTGAGAGACGGCAGGAGACATCATCACGAGCGCAATGTCATCAAGTCGTCTGATATGAGTCGAGAGTTGTACATAATGAGAGTGCAGGCTAACTCCCGCTGAGTTCGTTGAAGTGAGATATTATATTGTAAGGAGTGCATATTAATATTATCGACCTATTTTATTATGTCTACGCAAACGTTTGTAAATAATATTAATATACATTACATTTTTTTATGTACCGCTGTTGAGGGAGAATTATAAGTAAGGAAATTGTCATCTCGATATAAGTTTTTTTGGTAAATAAACGCATATGGGACGTGAATGACTGAACATCGGTCCCTGCCAAAGGCTCGAAGCTCGCGTCGTGTCGCCATAAGCTCTAACTGCACTCTGCCTGTAATGTAAGCATTCTTCCACACAACGAGAAGCCGGACGAGGAAGCTTGATCGAGCGATTATATAATACGAGTCCATCGACAAACTGTACAGGACTACTCCAATCTCACATTAAAAAGTTCTAAGGTTGATCTGTAATCAAACAAAAGTGCTTATTATATAGAAGCTTAAGATGCAAGAGTTCGTTGCTTAAATCACTTCGATCTCTCTTACATAAAATCAAACATTATCTAGTAATTGAACGTATCCAGCCGATCGTCCGGCTAAATTCATTGCTGTGTGAAAGAATTTAATCCGTCTGCCCTTCAAGCGTTTGCCAGGGAATGATTATTGTTCTTAATGATTGTCCTAACTCACCTACAGTAGCTTCTCCAAATCCCCTCCTCTTTCACATCGTCATTTCATCTTCACCTACTCTTCATTTCCTCACTTCAATAATGCCACATATCTTCATAATAATAAAACGACAAGTTTTCAGATATCATATCATTGTATGCAAAGGAATTTCTGAGTGCATTTAGATGAAGATTTTGGAGACTAAGGTAAGAATGCTGATTCAATTTAACATGAATGCTTTTGTCCTGTCTTATCACGGCTTCGCTTTATACTAATCTGCTGCATGTAGAGCAGAGCCAGGGTTGAGGACTTTGCATGAAAGATCATATCGGCCTCTCGACATTGTCGCTGTCAATGGTCACAACACAAGAAACTGACAAACGTGGTTGAAGTACTCGTATATTCTATGTATCAATATAATAATTATCATGTCCAAACAAATGCGACGAGTGAAAACCTATCTTCTAAAAATATATTGTATCATTAAACCATTTTTAGTAAAAGAAAATTCTTTACAGTGCAGTAAAAAAATACATCAAAATTTTAATTGAGACACTGAAATGTCAAAACTAAAACATTAGCGCATGGCATTTTTGTGTTATTCTACACATAAAATTAAATACAAACATTTTTAGTATGTATTATGCATGCATATAAAATTTATACGAAAAATATATGCTTTACGTCATATTTCTGTACCTATATAATCGTATTTTTTATTTTCATTTTTTAAAAGTTGTCAATACATTATGGGTACATAAACAATATACAAAATACATCAGACAGTATTTTTCGAGAATAATTACAAAAGGATTCTCGTTAACGATTTGAATAATTTTATTCGTATACTGAATTATTACTGTACTGAACGCACCTTTTCTGAATTTTGAGTGAGTTTTCAGCGTTCGATATGGCGTGGTTTCTCCTTTACAAAGTACGCGATGCAACAATATTATTCATATAAAATGATATATGACGTAATTTGCATCTTTTTCCAGTATCGATAAACTTTCATTTATCTACAAAAAGGTTTTATTTATTGGAAAATTAACAAGACTGTATTGTTTTTCAGGAAATGTTTTTTTAAAAGATACTCATACGTATTTTGACGATAATAAAATATGTTATTTTATGTGTACTAACATTACAAGCGTAGTTTACTCATAGAACTTTAAAACAAAATTGTTTTATTACATTTATTTTAGTTCGCCAAGATGCGACGTAATTTGTAGTGTAATGTATTTCAAATTCGTACAAACAACAATAAATGTCATTTTATCTTACATTTTCATAAGTTATATGTATATTTTTTTAAGCATATCTTAATTGTCATTCAATACTTTCACTACTGATGATGATAATAAGAGTCACGATCTTTCCATATATTTTTGCGCTACAATTTTTTAAGCTATTGTAATCTCCAAAATAAGCCAATAATATTACTGAATATGTAATCTTTTGAATTCGATACGAAAAATAAAGGTGGCAAAATATATTATATAATTTACTTAGGAAAATCGGTATTTTAAATCTAAAAGTCTATTAATAAATTCACCTATAAAGTTGTGGCATTGACCCTATCTATTACCACATGGAGATTTAATTATCTCTTGAAGCCAGTTTTCACTAACTTTATCAAATTTCTAAATGTCATGGCGCAAAAAAAAACAAATAATGTTTGTTTTCAAGGATCTATCTTGTATTTTCGTTGGTCTAACTTTATCAAATGAAACTTATGTCTTATCGTGTATGCTAATGGCGACTTTTGGTTTGTGCAGTTTACCACGTGCCATTGAGGCGTGCCGACCCCTTCGATGCCACCAAGGCTTGGCAAGAGCACCTAAACCGCATGGCTGACATCGACAGGCTGTATCCTTCTCGCTATGGTCTGTACCTCAAGGACCGCGCCAGCACCCCAGCCCCTGTCCCCTCCGGCGGACTTAAGGGACTCGAATATGAACCCGACAACAAACCCCACTTTGGCTTCGGTGGTAAGTCCTTGTACTAAAGCATATTAATCTGTGAATGTGACTACATATAACATTTCTGTAATGGAATAAATACACCCATTCGAGAGACGAAACCAACTCGTCGTTCAGATCGAAAATTGTAAAAAAAAAATGTTTAAAAAAAACCCAAAACGAAAAAAAAAACTAATTTAAGATTATTATTAAAATTAGATTAAGATAGAGAATATTTATTTCTGTAAAATAAAACATCGATGCCGAATGATTAATAGATTTCTGAAAGGTCACCAGTATTGGGTGAGCTCTAATGCCAGGGAAAGTTTATGTTTTTCAGTTTGTGAAGCTTGTATGATTAAGTGAGCATTTTTTGTATTCTCAAACAATATCAGTCAGTTTAGGCTGTAATTGTATTAATTGTACCGTGAGACGGGATGGATAGACACCCTCGAGTTTAGCGAAGTCTAGTTTAGAGATGAATCGAGGAACAGATTTGTAAATAATTATCGTGACCTGTTATTCCTTAATTCGTGTCTGTCTTGTGTTATCCTATTGTGAACATAATTTATTTAAATATCTTTATGCCCCTTTCCGTAAACGAAAAGATTCATATTAGCTAAATAATAAATGAACAAATGAAAGCCTTAGCTTGAGCCAGGATTAGTGGATTAAGCGACCTCTCCCTGCAGAGGGCTTTACTAAAATGTAAGCAAGCTTTACCCTGAACTTTGTCGCTATTAACCCGAGTGTTGCTATCCATCTCATTAAATAGTATTACCAAATGAGGAACTGAATCAATTAAAAGAAGAAATTTCAATATAATATCTGTTCTCATACGAAATAAGTCTGAAATGTATTCTAAACGGTACATTATAAGAATAAGTTTAAGTGAAACCATTATATTATATCAAATTGAAAATTATAAAATTCATATCGATAACATCGACAACCTGTCAAATATATTTTTTGTTAGTCGAGGATTATAAATCTATGTTTATTTAACTTTCAAATCCTATATCATAATATTGTAAGAACTTTTATCCTATGTCGAAGTCGATGTGCTGTATATAATCGCAAAAACATGTGCATATGACGCTGTTATAACCATTTAATTTGTATATATATATATAAAATGCCTTTTTGTATGTGCCTGTATTTATCTTTGAAATCTATTAAAATATTTTTTTGAACAGTGCATCTTCATAATTAATATCACACCGTCCCATTAATTAATAAGTATTTTCATAAAAACACACACAAATTTAATCAAAACGTAAAAAGTAGTAAAGTAGTGAGAACGTTTGCCAATACAAACGTTTTATTTAATAAATAAATAGTTGTATAAAATTTTGGAGCTAAATTTATCAAAATTAAAATACTTGTGATTAATATTGGTGAAATCCGTGGCAATCGAAAAGGAAAATCGTCGGGCGACCCTATGGAAGAGATGTTCGGGGACGCCGACAGATGGCTGAGGAATGACCGCGCCTCCCGTGCTAGGTCACCTTCACCGACTCCAACCAAAGTGGGAGCGTTCGCGCCCAGAGATGTCGAGGTCGCCTTCGACTCTGAGGGTAAGGCGCCACTCTACAGATCTTGGCTTGCGGTGCTAAGTGGCACACCTGTCACTCTACCGATCATTAGACCTAACCGTGTGGCTGTTTCTGTCTCACCGTCGTGTTATGTGCACGAATACTCAATACTGAGGATATCATAAAACAAAAGACATAAACTTCAAACTTTAAACTCCACGGTATAGCAATATATTTAAGCGATCGTTTTCCTATCGACACTGAAAGCTCAACAACGATTCTTGTTAACTGTGTGTTTTCAAATTTGACTCAGAGTACATTTATATCAAACGAAAATTCACACATTTCATCCCCACACAATTTCTTCCAGTAAATCCATATTCAAAACTTTGCTTTATCTACTTTCGCTGCAAATTTCTTTAGAATTTGATTTAAGTTCCGCAGGCTTGACAAGTTACAGCAAGCATTTTTGCTTATGATCTGATCCAATTTTTTTTTGGTCTAAATACACCCCGGTGTAAACACCCAAACAAAAAAGAATCGTTGAACGGTTTTTCAGAACGGTAGCAAATCAAGAAATATGATAGTCTTATATATATTGTTTTCTATATTGTGTTTGTTTCTCGTGTGATCGACTACTGGTGTTACCTTGAAGAAAATTAAGTTTGCGTCAAAATACTATTAACGCTTTTCTATAAAGTAAGTATTTGATATTCTCAATACAGAGAATAACCTACGCGAATAATTAAATAAGAAAGTAAATACGATATTTCGAAAGTACTAAAAAGCTTCACGAAGAAGTAAGTATACAACAACCAAATTCAGAGCTTAATAAATCCTGAATCTAATCTATTATGATTAATAGATTACGCAAATATAGAAACCAAAATACTCATACAAATATATTATTTATAAATACGAGTATCCAACAAGTACAATCCTACCATGACGAAAACAAATGATAACAAAAGTAATTCTTATTTTCCTATCCTATTGTACATTATAAAAATTGGTTCTCCCCTAGAATACACTAAGTTCTGTTAATTATTCAAATGCAATTATTTTATTTAAATTTCAAAAAAAACAACAAGATATTATTAATACTTTTTTACATTGAATATGTCTGAAATACGTCTATGAAAGATAGGCAACTAAAAGTAATTTACATATTTATCACTTCAATTAGCAGATTAGTTCATGTCAAATTCAACAATACAAGACATTTTTTTAACTAAATCTATATTGTACCAAAAAATAAGGGATGCGAAATTGCATAAAATGCAAGAAAGTTCATAGCAATTTTTTTACATACCAACATACAACATTAATTCCAAATAATAACAAAACATTACTGATTATTATTTTAGGTGATTTTCATAAATGTGAAATTAAACTAAACATTTTTAATATTAATTAATTTAATTAATTTACATATATTTAGTTTAATCAAAAATAATTTGTTAATACCATCAATTTTATATACGAGTATGTATATATATTTGCATTCCTGACACATTCAGAATTTTAACCAATTTACATGCTAAGAAAAATGTATCCTCCAGTATTAAGTATGTCAACGCCCATAAATTATCAAAAAATACGTAAAATAAAATAATTCTAAGTATTTTTATGACTGTACATTGCAAGAGACCAAAAGAATGAAGAAATTCTTTCTCGCAATGACTTTTTGAATGCCATTTCAAATACCTAATAAATTTATTTTATTATTTTCTTCAAAAACTGCACGTGGATTACAATTACAATTATATATTTATCGCAACACTTTCATTTCTCACAAAGTTTAAAAGAAAGCCTATAAATTCAGTAATTGTTAAAAAAAATGCTTATTAAAAAATATTTACAATTACATAATATTAGAAATCGCAAACAATGCCAACACAGAAAATAATACATTGACTTATATTACATTGAACAAAATATTTTGATTATTTTCTTTATAATGCCTGTTAAATATAATTTTAGTGCACAATTTATTTCATTGAACGGTTTCTACTCTTTAAGATATATTTAAATTTGAAGAAAAAAATATTTTTAAATAATGCAACCGAACCCCTCTAATGTTTGATAAGATAAATAGTTGGCTGCAATATTTGATTTTTTATGAATTACTAATAATATTTGTATATATTTTAAATCATTTGAGTATGAAATGCAATTAACATAAAGCTCAATGACTTGTTTGCGTCAGCTTTTGTTTCGTCCTTTTTGTATATATTTTTTTTTATTGATATATATTATTGATATGATATTTATATAAGTGAAAATATTCTCAAGTTCACTATTAAAAATTTATTTCAAGAATCAAAAATAAAATAGAGAATAATTAATTTAGTAAAGACAAAAATAAAATTAGCAATACGATAGTATAAAAAAAAGTTCTCAGCTGTAGATTTCTGAGTAAGGATAGAATAAAATAAATACTAGAATGGCTCAAATAAGTATACAATATTACATCGGGAAATAACATAAGAATCAAGATAGAAAAGATTTCTTCAAGATGGATTATTCAAAATATCAGTAGGATCAGATTTCAATGTGCAATAACAATAATGTACTCGCACATGCAGTGTATATTAGAGATCTCCATAATGACAAAGAAAATATGTTTGACACTTTACAAGTAATTTGTGCAAGATTCTTCTAAATATGTCGGAGATTTAAAATATATAAAATATGGTAGATGAATTATTGTATCTACATAAATTTGTAGAATAAAAATAGAGTAGTATTTGAGTAATTAATTGCAACATCTTTGAGCTCTTTTTACACACCAATAAAGTGACCGATTGGCTAATTAATAAATGTTCCAAATGTGGAACTTCCAAATATGGCAAGAAGAATAAATAATAAATTATGAACAGTTAAATAACAAGAAGGATTTTATATAATAATAACAAATGAATAAAACGTGAAGAATTAGTAAGTCCCAGCGTCTGCTGTTTTTTCTCCGATATTGAAGAGAGAAATGATATTTTATGTAGATTTGTATGTATGTATCAATTGAATAAAAATATTGATAAAGGTCAATTATCTCTAAAGTAAAAAACAGTAAATAAAGTATTTGAATAAGGACGTACTTTTGGTCCCCCGTGCGACATGGCCTAGCCTGACCTTGATACCCAATGTAGGTACCCCCATCTATGAGCGCGGAGGCTTGAGGCGCCGCCCCTGGGCGAGCCTGCTGAACCCCAGCCCGTCCATGCCCATGTCCGCGATCACCCGCGACCCCTTCTGGTGGGACTACCCGGAGCTGCGCCCCTTCTCCCCCTACAATAGCTGGGGCAAGAGCCCCTCCTACGTGCGCGACTCCTACCTGTCGCCCGTGAAGCGCTCCTACCTGTGGGACAAGCACCCCATCAGGCCACTCGGTATGTATCATCTCTGTAATAATTATACTTTATACTAGTGTGTTAACACCATACGGACATGCGACTAACCACGAGGGCCAACGGCAGTCAGTCTCCAGAACCTAGCACATCAGGACACGGCCTCAACACCAAAAGGCCCCGCGAACCGCCGACGAATCTCGACGCTCTCCATCTCTACCATCGACGATTAGTTAGCAGAACCAAAACTAGCCAACCCGTCGCAGTAACGTAAGTGTTTGAGGACTGACTACGTGACAAGATGTCAGAAAAAAACCAGGAATTGAAGTCACACCTTTCCTTCGTATTAGAAAAATTGCCAATTTTCGACCGATGCTATTTTCTTCTGTGAAAGAGCTTCTGTGTAAACTGTAAAGTTAAAACCAATATTGTGGAAGTTTCTTCCTTTGGAACCAGAGCCGTACTTTACGTTTGTACTAATTGTTAGATGGTGCGGGCGGCCGATTATAAATAGGTATTTTAAGCTATTCTAAATGGTTGTCAAAATTAGATTTATGTACTTGAAATTTTACTAAAGCTGGCATTAATATCGAAAGTGTTGCTCTGTTAGAACGAACGATTCAAAAGCATATAATATAACAACTTAATTAATTTCAAGTAGTAATAAATTTGTGGGTCATGTTATATTAGTAGCTATAGAAACAACAACTCTTCATTTATAATGAGGTTTTATTATATCATCCGAAATACCGAGTGGATACAATGAATTAAAATAATCGGATTTATATAGAAATAATTATTTGTAATTGTATTGAACTTACCCCAATTTACTCAACAATTATTTTGGATTATTCTAAAATACTCGCTGAATATTTAAAATATAAAATGATTTTAAAAAAATACTTTGATGCTAAACTTTATTTTAATTGTGTAACTTGGTGACAGATCTCATGCTGGCCGGAAATCTGAGTGTAAGAGATTTCACCAACATTCAACCGTTTCTCAGGAACTTTTAAAAAGTATGACAAAATTTGGGATTTTAAGTTACCCTCCCTTGCATGTGAAGCACTGTGTATTCATCAGTATTCCTAGTGTATATTTTTTATAACAAATTATCAAAACTTATTGTTTTTGTAGTGTCGAAAAAAATAGTTCTACATAAACATATCATGAAATGTAAAACATTGTAATTGTATTATGTATTATTAACTGACAAAATATCTGTATTTATCGTTTTTTTTAAATCATCATATTAATGACAATTTAACTCGCAGTAGGTAGAAAAAATATTTTTATAGTTCTTTTCAATTGTACGTATTTCACGAAGAAAAACACATAATATAGTATGTTCGGTAGTAAAAAATATAAATTTACTTTAAAAATATTTTGTTAGGCTTTATTAAAAATAAAATAGAGAAAGATATTTTTTTGTAATTAACTATCAAAAATCATTCAAGTCAATCATTGTAATATAATTGATAACTAACATTATACAAAAAATATATATCGATTTTTTTAAACCCACCATAATTTTGCTAGAATTATTTTTAGTATTTTTTTGTATTTGTTATGTGTAATTGTAATTATTATGTGTAATTATAATTTACTGTCCATTTAGAAATACTTTATTCTTTAAATTTATGTCACAGGATAATAATTCATTATATTTCTTTTCCAGCTCACGTCTACTAAATCATCCCAAATAACCTGAAGAACATCGTGGGGATACCAATCATTTCATCGTCACAAAGAATAATATAAAATATACCTAAATAAAATTATCTCTTTCAAATAAACACAATTCACACCTCATTAATCATAATATTTTGATATTTATAATAAAAGTATTCTGATTCCATCTCACTAATAGGTCTTATTGTCAATTATTACCATTTCAGAATAATTTTCAAACCTATTGTCTTGTAGGATAAGAATCAGATGATTTATTTACTATATTATTTATAAAACTGTATTTATTATTTATTATTATGTTTTATTACAAATAAATTTAAAAAAAAGAAAAAAAAAATCTAAAATATAAAACAAAACAGTGTTTTTTTTAATTAATCAATAATTCAATTGAAAAACTATTTCACGAACTAATAAATTTTACTGATAATTGAATTATATATAAAAGACGAGTATATACGTCTTTAAAAATATATATATAACAATTCGCTCTAATAGCAAATGATATTACATACATAATGCAGAGCCGCTTTTATGGAGTGCGTAGTGGGGTGGCGCCCCAGGGCGCCGAGTAAGCTGGAAGCACTGAGGGCTGCCGAACATGCTTAGATTTTTACATAATACACTCTTTCTTTATTTAATATTTATGTGGCACAAAATTTATTTGTTGAACTGTTTGTCAAAAACAAAATTTTCATTTGTAATAATTTCATGAAAAAATTCAAAATCTCAAATTATAGTAGGTATTAATACCTAATGACCAATTTGAGTGACGACATATAGACATTCTTGAATCTAGTGTATTATGTAATAATGTCTAAGATAAATATGTTGGTCTTACCTTAGGTAAAAGATGTATTATGAAATACGTCCTTATTATGAAGAGTAAGTATCCTAAATAGTGCCAACGGTAACTATTTTTCGATGTTAAGCGGCTTTGAAACATTAAATGGTATTAAAGTATTTTTTGAAATAAATATCACTTTATTATATATTTTTTTGGTGTCCATAGATAAAATACATTCTTACAATTATATTAAATTATAAAATTAATTCTGAGCATAGGCAGCAGCCAGTGTTACTTGAGGCAGAATATTGAAATAAATTATACATAAAATGCGTTCACAATAGCTAAAAAAACTCAAGTATATTGGTCGTGGGGGTGATATTAGAAACACTTGCCCAAATCATGTTATACGTAAGAAACATACCTTTGGTTTACATAAAAATATATACCATTGGAATAAAAATCGAAATAATAACATAAATGTTTACCCACAATATAATTATAGTATGTATTAAGTTTTTTTTAATAAACAGATATAATTAGTATTTGCTAATATATGGAAAGTACTCACTAATCAAGAGTTTATTTTAACTCTCATTCACAATTTATATTTTTAGTGTAAAAACATGTAGGTATCCTTGGATATTCGGCAAGAGAGTGTTAAATAAAAAAATATATTTGTTTTCTTAAGCGTAGCAACGCGCGATGAGCAAAGTCAGATAAGTATACAATAATAATTTTTAGAAGAAGATATTTAAATACCTACTTAATTTTATAATATTTCAAATGCATTTGCATTGTGGATTAAAGTATTTTATGTAGTGTCTATGGTAAAACGAATATATTTAAAACTTATGTCCGTTTGACATTTTAAGTTGACGTTTACATTATTCGGCAATGTTTATTATTCATTATTACTACTTAATTTTTAAATAATCTATTAAAATCAATCATGGACGATAAAAAAATTGACGCAGAAATATCCCTCGACCTTCAAAATCCAGTTACCAACGACCCAGAATACATAAAACAACACTTTTCAAAAAAGTTTGGAAATGCTGCTGACTGTCTTGGGTAAACAAATTTATGAAATTTTGTTTTTAATATAATAATCTATTCGCTGTCTATCCGAGTAACTACTTTAATTAATACTTATCAATGCAATAAATCTGCAGTATGTGTAATGATAATTATCCATGTTGATTTTCAAACATCAAATACTTATTTTTTCCAAAAAAACATTAAGCTCAATTTACTGTCTACTGAATCACATTATGTCAGATAATAACAGGATGAAGACATATCTCTAAACCATGCACAGATTTTTCTCATGTATTTTTAGCAAAAAGTATTAATATTAACCTATTTTGTACCTCATGGACATCGAGATGCAAGATTCTGTTGCTGCAAACCAATCCACCGGATTGATACTACGAAGAAGAATAAGTATAGTTGGCATTGTGTATGACCTTTAAAATAATTTATAAAATGAAATCAATAATGGTTATAAGTAAAATTTCTCATTGTCAGATTTTTACTTTGAAATTTACATTGCTCGTACTTTTTAGGCTACTTCTAACGTTCAAAATACCTACATATAAAGATAAACAAATGTTTTGAAACGACACAGTATACTGGTTTAATTACACAGATGAAACAATTCAATTTTACTAAGAAAAAATCATGTTTTTTAATTAAATAACGATTAATTACTTTTTCTAAAATATAAATGACACCTTGTTGATATTTAATGTAACTTTTATTGTTATCATAAAGTATAAATTTCACTTTTAATGGTATATCTGACAATTAATAATATTAAGAAACAATGTTCTTCAGTAATAACGTAATTTTAAGTTAATTAATTATTTTTATCATCAAACACTTTGAAACAGTTAACAAAGTACAGAAAGAATAATGATTCTCATCAGATATAAGAGAAAAATATTTCATTCTAAAAAAATGTTATAGTCATAACATAAGCATGCCCAAAAAATTCCTTTCCTTTACAATGAAATGAAATAGTTATAAGGAATATGTTGTTTACTTTAAAAGAGTTTTATTTATTTACCGGTTATAATACTGGTGATTATTTTGTGGTGTTAGTTTATTCACAATGCTAAAATTGTAATTGAATCTATATAAAATAATTTATAAAACTACTTACCAATAAATATGTATAATATTTTTTATTAAATTATTGTCAATAATTTTGACATCATTTCATTACAGGGACAAATCATTGGATGAGAAATATGGCCGTAAAGAGGGACGAGTCAACTGGATTAAGCTTCGGAAAATAATAAAAAATGAAATATCTTCTTCATTGACTGCCGACTGGTGTGACGTTTGGAAGGATGAAAAACTTTCAGAAAAGTTCCGGCTCCTTTATAACCTTCAGGAAAATAACAAGAGAACACAGTGTGCATGGTAAATATATTGCTCTCCCTAATCCATTCCCTGGTGGGACCATATGACCTTGAGTTGTCAAAAAAAAAATGGTTTTTGTGCAAAGTTGTTTAAAAAATATCTTTTTCTATAGAATAATATTAAAGTTAAAGATTACATTGAGCCACTTCTTACGACCAAATAGTCAAGAAGCAACGGACTATTTGCTTCATAAGGAAAATAAAAGCTGTAAACACTCAAATATGTATACACATTCTGAAGGCTCGTCAGGAACTATACATAGTAGGTACTCAACGAAGCTTCGTGTGATGAGATGTCTTAGGATTGGGACAACTGACAAATATCTATAATGGCTACCTGTAGTGAACATATGTTCAAGCCTGGAAGCGGACATGGTTTTTTTTAAAAAACTTTCCTCTACTCCTCCCACTTAAGTAAACGCAGGCAAGGGAATTTTATACTCATTATTATCAGCCTGTATCCGTCCACTATTGAATGTAGGCCCCCTATGTAAGTCTCCATTCCTCTCAATCGTCTGGTTCCACATCCAGCCTCTTTCCGCTTTTCTTTCGATCTCATAAGTCCATATTGCAGGGAGCCTGCCAACACTCCGTTTGCCAGTTCTTGGACACCACTCCAACACTATCATCTCTTTGACAGATATATCCTGACAATGCCACTTAAGTGTACTTATTCTTTCGGTAGTGTCCATTAATAGAGTTCTTGAGATATCCTTATTGTAGGATAAATCTTTTAGATACACTCCAAGCATTGATCTCTCGATGGCACAATCCAAAAATAATTCATTCAAATCATCTTACCTACCTACATAATGATTTTGATGTCTTTTTTGTCAGCTTCACATTAATTAATATTGTTTTTCTTTTCACTAGGCGTGCAAAAACTGGAGATATTGGAAGGCAGTCCAGACTTCTTGACAAGAAGTTGTTGTGCGCTCAGAAAAAAATGTTCTTGGCGATTGCTGTAGAGAAAGAGGAATCGGTCAACAAGTTAAAAGAAGAAGTGCAAGCCAAATGGAACCTCATCAGACAAATGGAGAAAGATCTGCACGTCAGCCGGAAAGAAAACATCTTCCTCGGTCAAGAAATCAACTCCCAATTGGAAAACTACAACAATATGAATTATGATCAAAGTGATTCTTAATAAAACAAAGTATTGTTGACATACAAACATCTTAACTGTTTTAAAAATAATACATAGCTTATTTTACTAACGTCTTTCATGATAATTTTGGCTGATGGTTACGCTCTGTGGAAGGTAAGAGAGAAAAATCAAGCTCGTAGCTCTCTGATACACCACACTGATGATTATGCTCAAGTATTGATGATTTCGCCTTGCCTAAATATTGTTCTCTTTTATATATAACGAATGGACTATTATCGTCTGTAATTAATACTAATATTGTTTTACTTTGATATTTTCTGAATGATGAGCAAATTTAACTTGATTGCTAATTATGACCAGCGTTGGTAGTAATTATTGGTCTTGTTACTGATGTGAAGACCTGTATAGACCTATACGACATAAGATGCAATTTTTTTAGAGTTATTTTGTAATAATATAATTTTATTTGATTGAATATAGTAGATAATAAATATAATTATATTGATTTAAAAAACCTTGTTTTATTAAACCTTACCAATGGATACAAGTATGTTTTTTTCTTCTTTTTTACCTAAAAATCCAACTGCGTGGGATGCTCATTTATAAAAAATACAATATTGAAAATATTTATTTTTACGCTACATGCTAAAATATTTTCACTTTAAGTGATATTTGATCATTTTTGATCATTATTAGATCTGATTAAGTAATTTTATGATAATATATATTTCTATAAAATAAAGATACTGAATATTAAAAAAATAAAGCTTTTTTTAGTGCCCTCTTTCAGTAAATTTTATGCTTTGTGGTCATGTCTAAACTATGTGTGTTCCCACTAAAGAGATTCAGATTAACCACTTCTGTGGTCAACCTCTTGGAAAAAGTTGCTCAAAAAAAGCCACCCTTTTTTCTTATTTTTTTTTGCCACTCGCGTCCTTCTAATGCGTTCTCTAGACTGGTGGAGGAATGACCCGAGCTGGATTTTGTGTGATTTGCCCGAATCCAGTTCGGGCAAATCACTGTGTCAGCAAAATACCTGTCCGAATTGTATTAGGGCAAATCACACAAGTGGTTAAAAGCAAGATTTAGTCTACCAGGTATTTTAAGACAGTTCACTTCGGACTGTTGAAAATAATATTTATTTACAACTAACATATTCATCTCTCTATATTCTGTTATGTTTTGTATTTCTTTATAATTTTTATTATTTAGTAATACACTAATATTGTCAAATAAAATGTATTTTAAAATTAAATTTTTCTAGGCATTAGACAGATCAATGGCATTTAAATTCATGTTGATGGGAAAGGAGGGATTGATTTAACATGATTTATTTCAGAGTTATTCAACAGTGGAACGAACCAAACTTCAGTGTAATTTATTGTTCGATTACGAACCCTGATCAGAAATACACGAGTTTGAATGCAGTACATTTAGAATGCGAGATACCACACTTTTTTGGGCAATCTGAGTTAATTATATGAAAATATTTTGCAATTTAAGCTCCACATCACGAATACAAGTGTGAAATGTAGTTATAAACTGTTTAGTAATAAACACATAGAGATTTGCTTGTTTTTATTAATATAAGAATACACCTTTACTATTTAGATAGAAATTAAACCAGTCAACTATAATTCTCACATAAAATAATAACAAGTGCATCTTCCTTTATAACATAATTAATTATAAAGATATTTATTTATGATTTTCAAACAGAAATTTTAAAATAATACACAGCGTTGAACAAATGTCTTAATTTGAGAAATTTTATTTTACATAATTTATTTTGGGGATAATCTTCCAAATTTACTTTTAATAAAATCCATCAATTTTCCAAGTGTCACTTGAAAGTCATACACAGATAATAAATATAGCTTAATGGACAAAGTGAAGTGTATATTAAAGCATTATTAGCATAACATTACGATAAATGCGTATGAAAATATTTCTATGATAAATTAATAAATGAATAAACCTAAAAATTACAAAAATCTTGATTAGAGGAAAGCGTTGGTTTAACAAAGATACTACAAATTCAATCAAATTTCGAAAGTGACGTCAAATGAAGGCGAAATATTGAAGAGGATCAGAATACTAGTCTAATACCTATATGAGTAATTAATGGTTTGAGATCTAAGGTCCGAGTCATGCATTATGTTGAAGGACATCCTAATAAATTACCTTGAGTATCAAACATGTACAGTAGGTTCTAAGAGTTCATACTTAACAAATTTAAATCTATTTTTGATTACGGTATTTTAAAAATATATTATTTTGTTAATGAACATTTTATTCTATATCAATATTAGTGTTAAAATATTTTTTGGTGTTTTTGACAGATTTCAATAAATCTCCAAACATCTAAACTCACATTTACATTTAAAGAATACACAATCATTAGGCGAATAGTATGTGTAAGCACAAAATAAAAAATGCGAAGACTATTATAATATTTCATTTCTTACTTCCACGCGAGTTGAGACCCATTCATAATATCGTATTGCATGTATCCCACCTGTCGTCCTTAAGTAAAGTAATAGTACATAATTCTATACTAGAAATGTATAAAGTGAAGGCGTGTTCAGGTTTTATGCGATCAATAGCTTACACACTTGCAAGACATTCCTTTGAAAATAATTCATTCTCTGTAAACTCTCAGCAAATCTTTAAAAATAAGTATATGTTAGATGATAACTACAATAATATTAATGACTCCCTTTTATCAGCATACCAAACAGTAGCTGGGTACTAAATGCGTGACATTCATGCATTATATCCATTAAATAAATGTTCAAATTAAAATTAAACTAAAGAAATAATTTACATAAGAAATTACAGATTGTTAATTTAAATAATTCTCTGTGAATAAAAGTTTAAATATTATGGAACGGATGTGTCTTAAACTGATATACAGTGGTATCTTGACATATGAGTGCCCCAACATACGAGTTTTTTGGGATACGAGTCAGCGTTTTTTTGCTTTGAAATACGAGCAAAATTTGAGATACGAGCAATCAGCTTAGGAACTGACGACCGAGGAGATACAAGAGTAACAGTCATAGCAGCATACAGAGGCTCTGCAAGAAATTGGTTTCGAGGAGTCAGAGGAGGAGGTTATTTCTACAAGTGAGATAAAGGAAATATTGAGAATGTGGAAGAGAGTTTCACAGTTTGTGGAAAAGAAACACTCAGAAAAAGTCGCAACTGGTCGTGCATCTGAGCTATATAATGACACTTGCCTAACTCCATTCCGGAACATTCTGAAAAGGAGAAAAAAAACACACCTCCTTGGACATGGTTTTTTTTAAACGGCCTACAGGTGAAAATTAGAAAAGCGTGGCGAAAAAGACAAAGACCAGTGAAGAGAAGAGCAGTGACGAAAATTAAGCGAAAGTAACACTATAAATCTAATTTATTTCTTTAAGTTCTCTTTTATTATGTTTTTGTACAATATTTGTCATTTGTAAATACATTTTTCTTATTCAAAAACACGTAACAAATATAACTGGGTCATATGGGTGCTGGAACAGATTAATGGTAATTCTATTGGGAATTTTTGAAATTATGGAGAAATTTGCTTTGAGATACAAGTAATTTGAAATACAAGCAAGGTTGCGGAACGAATTAAACTCGTATGTCGAGGTTCCACTGTACTTTGAATAATTTCATAAATCAATAAGGCCTCTGGAAAGAGTTCTTCCCAGTAACTCACCATGAATGAGTTAGTTGAGTGATTTACTAGACAATATGAAAGAGTCCTAACATTGATCGGCATAAATATTGCATCAGATGTACCCAACTAATAAGTTTGCATTAATTATCTATCTTTACAATTATGTTAACTGAAGAATTATTTCTTTAATAAACATCAAATATAATATTGACCTACTCTTATACTGTGATACAATTATGCAACTAGCTTTAGTCTGTATTATCACTTTCTATTTACAACAAATATTGAGAAATAAAAAAAATGTAAACAATAATTTTATAGCTAGTATTGATGCCACGGTTTAATTTTATCATTACTAATAAATCAAAACATATTAGGCCAAGTAGATTAATGCCAATATATTGCATTATTTAAAAATAGATAAAATAAAATGATTCAATAATCAAATTTAAAAAAAATAACATTAGGTATAAAATAATAAATATGGTTAAAATTATTGTGAAGAATACTGTTTTAGTATCAATAAAAAAATTACCTTCAACTCCATAGTATATTGTTCGATAAAAGATTTTTTTAAATGGTGATATTGGTTAAAAAAATTAAAGTAGGTTTTTTTTTTTGTATTTAATAGTATATTACAAAATACCAACCATCCGACATTATTGATAAAAATAAAATATATAGTTCTGGATGAAGAAGACAATAGGAGAATTATTATATAAAAATATTTTAATAATACTTGTAGTTTTGTTTTAAGTTATTATAAGTTTTTGGTAGAGTAAAATGATTATTTTGATATATTCCGAGACAATATTTTTTGAGTATATAAACTTATGATTTTTCATTTAGCCACTTCAGACAAATATGTTGAATACTAACATTATTAACCACTTTCCCGCCGCTCACACGAACACGTGTAAAAAAAAGTGTTCCAATTTTGGCGCTCATGCAAATAGGTGTGATACCTGAAGCACGCCCATATGAGCATTTGAAAATCATTGTTCGATTTTCGGTGTTCACGCCAATACGTGTTTCATATAATTTCACGATTTCTGACATTAAAACAAAAAAATCAGGGTTTCTAAACCGGTTTTCGTTCTATTTACATATAAAATATTTTTTAATTAAAAAAATATCTATTTAAAAAATAGACTTCGATGGGATAAAAATAATATTTATATGCTTCAACGTAAACAAAAATTAAAATAGTTTTTTTTTGGAACATTTTTGCCAAAATAATTTGCCAGGGAAGTGGTTAATGTGCTATTACCAAAACTAAATATGGTTACGTTTTATAATGTCACAACCCCATACGGTATGAAAAAACGGCAAGGTCTTCGACTACTTAAAATATAATTATTGATATATATATATTTAAAATTGCAGAAGAATGAAATATTTTATTTTTCATGTTTGCGTACTAGAGGAATTTACCTAAATAAATTTGTTCTCTGTATAATTAACAGGTAGCTAAAAAAAATCTCATTTGTTTGATGGAATAATATTTAATTCGAATATCTTTACATTTGGAGTCAAAATATATAGTCATTTAAAGTATTATTAACAAAAGTAAAACAATTTATAAGATGCAGTCAAACTGATAATTTTATATATAAATGTCAAAATCAAAATAAATGTCAAAAATAAATTAAGAATAAACTTATTCAGAATTACCTTATAATGTGATATTAAAGTAAACATCTCTGTTGTATTATATAAGTGAAGTATTATTAAACTCTGAATAAGGTCAATTAGTAGCTGGAAATAATAGCAAGGCCACGCTCAACATTTATCAATATGGATTACTATTTACATAACAGCTCGAATTTCAAGGCAGAGCAACAAAAAGTGATTTGTTGCAATTATCCTAATACAAAGAAAGGGAGCAAAACAAAAGTATATTAACTCTTTAACGACGGGAGCAAATCAAAGGTAAACATCCCCCATTATGTAATATGTATTATGTGTATAATTTAAATAGGTTAGGTGGTATAATATCGGGATTATTTCACTTCCAATAATAAATGACGTATAAGTGGGCCATCCCCTACAGCAATTTCGAATTTATCTTTTACCATAATTTTATTATATTATGTTAAAGTTCCGTACATCGGTATACGTAAATATACATAGATCGACTCACAGCGAAGTTTTTGCGGTACTTATATTTACGTACACCTTACACCTTCGTTAAAGAGTTAATAATAAAACCACTGATGTATGAAAATAGTAAATTCTCATAATTTTAACGTTAATGATTAAACTACTTATATTTTACAAACATCTATAATTTGATACCAAAAGAACAGTTATACTGCTGTTGTATCATAAGGTATTAGTAAATACACGAAATATTATACTTTTTCAAACCAACAATGAAAACATCAGAAAAAAGACATGGCAATATTTTCAGCTTGAATACTACCGTACACAACATAATGATATGTGGGGATAAAAATTTCTATAAAATTGTAATATTCTATTAGTACAGTCAGCCCTCCTATAACGTACGATTGTTAAATTTATAATGGAGATTTTTCATTTAACGGTTTACACTACACGGATCCGTGATCGCGCAAATCAACATACAAACACGTCAGTTTATTGCGGGCAGTGGTTTTTGCAGTTGTTTCCTGTAATAGAATATTCATTTTAAACGTATTTAGTGGCGGTTTTTGAAAGACGTTTTTATTTTTATTTTTTCGCTATTCAATTAAGGGATACACGGATCCGTGTGATAGGTATAAATGGGCATATATACCACAAAAAAAAATTTTTTACAAAAAAATAATTTAATTGGTAATAAAGACATTTATTACTACTGGAAAAAAGAAAAAAAAACTGTAATTTTTTAAAGAAATCACATTTTTTTAGACAGTAAAAAAAAATCACGTTTTTATTTTAGGTCGAACTGTCTTTTAAGACTAAATGGCCCAAGCCTCGGGAGCATCGCGGCTAATTATCCAATTTTATGAAAAACGTTATTGGAGGGTTGACTGTAAAGAATATTATGGTCAGTAAGAGAGGAGATAAATTCAGAAAAATAGAAATATTAACCTAATTGTCTATTAGTCTATACAGAAAGATAAAAAAATCTACTATGACATAAGAATCATGTTTAATAAATATTTCCAGTTATCACACATAGACTGTGCTAACGGATTGTCATTTTAGTACTAAATCGTTATGTATTCGTCCCAAAATTGTATTAATTTCTAAGATTGGAAGTTTGTTGCTGATGCTCTACATCTGTCCATTTTTCTATCTCTCCTACTCCACCACTGTAATTAGTACAACATCATGGACCCCATGAGCTTCAGCAGACTATTTACAGCATTTCTTTCAGAAGTAACATGCAAGAGATATACATCCAAATAAACCGATTTTATTCCTTTAGACACACGGGGAGTATAAAAAAACCATTTTTAAAAAATTATAAAACTTCCAATTAGCAATGACCAAAATTACCAAAAATATTTATTTTTCCACACAATTCTAGACTATTTTTATTCAAAACATAACATACATTTTATCAAAATATAATTATCAATTTAAAACATAAATAAATGCGCCTTTAAATTGTACACATTGTAAATGACAAAAATAATTTGAATTTATGTCAATTTCATGTCTTCTGTTGAAATTTTTGGAATGACCACAGAATCAAGAGGTGGCATTAGAATGTATTATATGTAATAAACTGCCAACAAACATCAATATATAAATATGTATCGGCCGAGGAAATGCACGGCTATCGGCACATGTCAATCTAATACTATTGATTTGTTACTAGGTGATGAGTGAACGCCTTTGTTATAATAAGTATTAGTAATGTAATTTGGGAATGAGTAAATAATAATGGAAACAATAATTATAAGTGTTAAATGAATGGTTTTTTTTTATTAGTGGAAAATGTAAGGAAGCAGTTATCGGGTGTTTATGTACAGTTTTTAGATTTCTTTTTACAAACACTTTCTCAGCGGAGGAAATGAAACGTCAGCACCAGGCGAGCGTCTGGAGGTTACTGGCTGATGCAGCAGGCGGTGGGACGAGAGGTAAGTTATTTCTTCTTGGGCGGGGATTTCTGAGGTGTAGACGGTCTGCCGCTGTTAACGCCGTTGTATTGGTACTTTGCTTTCTTTTCGGATGGCTTCAGAATCTGAAAAACAATTCAAATGGATACATTAAGAATTTCTCACGGCAAAAATAAGCTTAGCGGACCATAAGTAATTATTTTTTTAAATTACAACAATTTAATCAATTAAATTATAAGCATACAAAATGTACAGTTATAAATTATTATTTTTTACCATATCTGTTCCATATTTGGAACATATGGACACCGTAAATTGTCGTTTTACAGTTCTGTAAGATCAGATTGCATTATGCTTTGTCCCAGAACACCTGTATCCAGGAGGTCCACATAGGATCATAGACGGTTCCCAGAAGGTACCACAGGCAAGAACCCGCGATCTTGCATAGACTGCGACTGTAGTACCAGAGAAATATTTGGTTATTTTTAAGAAGACCGGATGATTAGCCCGACATTTGGATTTTTTTATTGAGCTTAAGTGGTGGCTCAACCCCACTGGGGAAACGAATAAAGCATAGGTTTGATTAAATCATTCTTATAAAAATCAAGCTTGGACAGGATTTGAACAGATGGCATCTGAATGGCAAACAGTTTTACCACTGGACTATGCCGCCCGGCAAAATATAAATATTTACTAAACCAAAAGTGTAACAAAAAATATATGCATAATTATGGAATCTCACACAGATAAAAAAAACTGAACAAGATAGATAATTGGTTTTGATAATGTGTCACCAACAGAACATGGATGTAAGTCACTTACTTGGAAGGAGCACATCAGTGTGTCATCAACTGACATCATCCCACCAGCGTTGTCAAACTCTCCGCAGTAATTGGGAGCAGAAAATAATGTCACGAGTTGTCTCTTGGCAAAGAATTCATAACCATCTTCAACAACCTGCAATAAAATAGACATGATTTTAAAATAATTAAATAACTAAAAAAATAAGAGCTTACTATGTGACAGTCACAGAAGCCTGAAAATCCCTGGACTTTGGTAATATATTTTATAGAATTTGGAAACCATTCGCTTTAACTAAGCAAGGGTTGCCAATGTAAATTTTTCATTCAAACTCTCAGACTAAGGCATAAACTAAATATTTAGTTATATAGTAAGTAATTGATAACAGGATCCGTCTGCAAACACACCAAATAGGCGACAAAAAACACACAAAAAATATTCTTAAATACATTCAGCTTTACAGAGTATTTAATGAAATATACAGATCAATTCATTTCACAATTGTGATTTAAAAATGTTGCATTACAATTTATAAGCCACCAAATATGATGCGCTATTGCGTTTGAATTTTAAAATGTAGAAAACTGTACGCGATCTTTAATATTCAGTAATATAATTGATTGTTTCGGTTCAAAGCGTGATACAATGTTATTGATGTCAGAAAAATTGTTCAATTTAACTGATAGTCTAGGGCCGACCTCAAAAACTATTGACTCATAATACAATACTAATTGGGCCGAATTTAGCAACGGCAGTTGACTTGATACAGTTAATGAAATTGATAGATGACAGAACAAGATCACGGGTGGAGTTGTGCTTTAAGTAATAAGTGGATGTGCATGAAAACAAGTCTTGCCTGATGCGCTCGGCATATGAGGTCGAGGTCGTGTCTGTTGAGGAACTTGTTGACAATGTCGGCTCCAAAGGTGAATGATACTCCCCGATCATTTTCTCCCCAACCTTTCACATCTTTGTCAGGGTCTGACCAGAGCAAATCGCACAGAAGACCTGAAACCAGATGAATACAAACAGAACTTCATCAATTATATTGCATCATTTTTCTTATTAATAATTGTGTTTTTTTATGTAATCGCATGCAGGAGAGCACAGCCGGTCAAGACCAGTGCACTCTATGATGCTCAACCAGGGGTAGGCTTCAGGGTACGCAATCATTTCATGCCCAATTTTCTTTTGGGTATATTCTCATAATAATGGTTGCACACTGAACACACCTCCACGCATAGCACCTTGTGCTGGTGTACCCTGGGCAACGTCTACAAAGTAGCGGCTAAGATGTTCAGTAGTGGTAGACGATTTATGGAGTCGTCGTCCCCGGAAGACACCACCGTTCGCACTTAAGTCGTGTGTAGGAGTCTTGGCTTCGGCTGATCTTCTCTGAGCGTATCGTGTGCGGGCGCAGGGTTATAGGGGAGAGGTTGGTGACGGTCGGATGAGCGCTGATACCTCGCCGCTCCGGGGCTGGTCGCGGTGGAGGGAACCGAAAGAGGGAGAGCCAGTAAAGCAGTTAGATGCTGGCCGCGCCGCCGGATAGTACAGGGTCCCGACCTGCGGCTAACTACCGTAGGTTGGCTGACCTACCAGTCGGTGTATAATCTCGCCGCATCCAGTGTGCCGGATAGTGACCGGATTAGGTCCCACTGTTTGCGTGCGGGGAGCACTGGGGGTCCTCCACCTCGCTGCCCTCCACTGCACTAGGCCTGACCCGGAGCCGCGAGGACTGTGTGTTTATCTCGCCGACTCCTACCCTCTTACCCTATCCAATTCCATAAAAACACAAAAAAAAAAACCATGACAATGAACACAAATAGAAATGAGTCCTTACAGCATAACACAAACCCCACGTGCCGGTCCTCTGTCAACTAATGCAACATCAGAGGCTGCACGCTAACATCAACGCAGTACACCACCACCTACAAAATTCCCGCCCTCACCTCCTTTTCTTCACAGAAACACAGATAGCCACACCTGCTGACCATAGTTACCTCAACTGTCCGCAATATACTTTGGAAGGTGCTTTTCATTTCAAAGCCGGTCTTTGCCTCTTTATCAGGTCTGACATCAACTACAACCGAATCCGCTCTGTAGAACGAGCTGAGTTCCAAGTGTTGTGGGTCAGGGTCAACGACCCCGAGAGAATTAGGATCTATGCAGGACTCTACAGATCCCCTAACATGTCCACAGCAGAAACATCTAAACTCTTCGACTATCTGGGTGAGACCATTAATGGTCTCTTGCTTTCTTACCCACAAGCGGAATTTGTTGTTCTTGGCGACTTCAACGTGCACCACACTGCATGGTTGGGGTCGGGAGAGACAAGCTCCGCTGGCAATTGTGCTGAATTATTTGCGTCTTGCTATGGCCTTGCACAGCTCGTACAGAACCCCACCCGTAAACCTGACATCGCATCACATCGTCCAGCTCTACTCGACCTGTTTCTTACTTCTCAGCCAAATGATTACTTGGTGGAGGTCGAAGCGCCACTAGGCAACTCCGACCACTGCCTTGTGAAAACAACTACAATCAGTGCTCCATTGCCACCAAAAGAACAAAACAAACGACGTGTGTGGCACTATAGGTCGGCTGACTGGAACGGATTACGTGGATTTTACGGAGGATACCCGTGGGGAGATATTTGCTTCAAAAATAAGGACCCTTCAATATGTGCCAATCTGGTGGAGGATGTAATCATCCAAGGAATGTAATGCTTTATTCCTCACTCCACGAAAACTATGGGCACCACCTTAAAAAGCTGGTTTAACCGTGACTGTGCCGAGGCCGTAAAACGCAGAAATACCGCATACAACAAACTACGAAAAAATAACGACCCCATAAGTCGTGCAGCATACAATTTAGCCTCCAAAGAATGCAAGAAAACCATTAATGACTCCAAAGACAAGTTCAATGTACAAATTTGCAACAAGTTGTCAACTTGCCCTGCCGGTAGTAGAGCATTCTGGTCTCTCGCTAACTCTATTGGCAGCAACTTTTGCACTTCTTCTTTTCCACCGCTGACTAATGCCGATGGCTCACTGGCTCTAGCCTCCAAAGAGAAGGCTGAACTTCTTGGTTCGCTGTTTGCTTCCAATTCCACACTCGACGATGGTGGGGCCAACCCCCCATCCATTCCTCACTGTGGCAAGCAGATGGGGGCTGTAAAATTCAGCCTCAAAGCCGTACGTCGAGAACTTCTCCAATTAGCAACCAACAAAGCCAGTGGCCCAGATGGCATACCAGCGGTGGTATTAAAAACTTGCGCTCCTGAACTTAGTCCTGTACTCACCAAACTATTCAGATTGTCCTTTAGATGTGGTATTGTTCCCCAGGGATGGAAAAAAGCCCTTGTTCACCCAGTTCCAAAAAAAGGAGACCAATAGCCATCACATCACTACTTTCCAAAGTGATGGAACGTTTAATTAACAGCCAACTTCTAAACTACTTAGAGAAGAATGATCTTCTGTGCGATCGGCAATATGGCTTCCGCCGTAGTCGATCGTGCGGCGATCTCTTGGCATATGTCACACATGTTTGGGGGAAATCCGTCGAATGCTTTGGAGAAACGCAAGCTGTTGCCCAGGATATCTCCAAGGTGTTCGATAGAGTCTGGCATCGCGGTCTGGTGAATAAATTACCGTCTTATGGACTAACTCCCTCCCTGTGCTCCTGGATTGAAAACTTCTTGAGTGATCGAAGCATCATCACTGTCGTAGATGGCTTTTCTTCTTCCTGCCATAAAATCAACTCAGGAGTTCCACAGGGCTCTGTGCTGTCGCCCACTCTTTTCCTTCTGCATGTGAATGATTTGCTTCAATGCGCAAACATTCACTGTTATGCCGACGACAGCACTGTCCATGAGAGTATAATCTTCCATAAACCTCCGAAACATTCGGAACTATCTGCTGCTAGGGAATCTCTGGTGGAGAAGATGAACATGTCTCTTGAAAGGGTTTCACGATGGGGCGACCTCAAACTCGTCAGTTTCAACATTTCAAAAACCCAATCATGTACTTTCTCCACCAAGAAGACTGCTATGGATCCTGTATCTTTCAACGGTTGTTCTCTTCAGAAACCAAGCTCCATCAACATGCTTGGATTATCAATATCGAATAATGTCAAATATTACGAGTCAATTAAGTGTAAAGCCGGTCTAGCTTCAAAAACTAGGTGTATTATATAGATCACGTCGGTATTTCAACGATAAACAACTTCTTCTTCTATATAAAGGACAAATCCGACCTATCCTTGAATCGGCAGTCACCTTTGGTTGGGCCCAAATACCTTCTAAACTTAATTGACTCAGTTCGAAGAGCAATTCGTTTGATAAACAATGACACCCTTCGTCTAATCTACAATCAATGGAACACAGGCGTAAGATTGGTTCTCTTAGTCTTTTCTACCGTTATTACCACGGTCGCTGCTCTTGAACTTAAGAACTAATTCCTCCTGCACCCACTCACAGCCGACAAACTCGTCTTACAATTGCGAACATCCATACACGGTTAATATATGTCGACCAAGAACTGGCAGCTTCAAAGTTCCTTCCTTAATGCCACCGGTAAACTATGGAATGCTCTTCCAGCGTCTGTGTTTCCTCCTTCCTACAATCTGAATCTCTTCAAGAAACAGATAAATGTACACTTACAATCTCCCAACCCACACACAAATACGAACACAACACACGTTTCCCGCATGCAGCGTCCAGCCTCCCTGGCTGAGCGTCATACAGTGCACTGGTCTTGACCGGGTGTGCACTCCTGCACGCGTTTACATAAAAAAAAAAGCTGGACGCTGCATGCGGGAAGCGTGTGTTGTGTTCGTGTTTGAGTGTGGTTTGGGGAGATTGCAAGTGAATATTTATCTGTTTCTTGAAGAGATCCAGATTGTAGGAAGGAGGAAACATAGATGCTGGAAGAGCATTCCAAATTTTAACAGTGGCATTAAGAAAGGAACTTTTAAAACTGGCAGTTCTTGGTCGACACACATTGACCGTGTATAGATGTTCGGCAAGTGTAAAACGAGTTTGTCCGTTGTGGGTGAGTGCAGGAGGAATTAGTTCTTTAAGTTCCGAAGAGCAGCAACCGTGGTAATAACGGTAGAAAAGACTAACTGAACCAATCTTACGCCTGTGTTCCATTGATTGCAGGTTAGACGTAAGAGTGCCATTGTTTATCAAACGAATAGCTATTCTTTAAACTGAGTCAATTAAATTTAGAAGGTATTTTGGGGCTCCAACCGAAAGGTGACTGCCGTATTCAAGAATAGGTCGGATTTGTCCTTTATATAGAAGAAATTGTTTATCTTTGAAATACAGACGTGATCTATATAATACACCTAGTTTTTTGGAAGCGAGACCGGCTTTATACTTAATTGACTCATAAATATTATAAACTAGTAATTCACCTTGATGGGATGTAATAACTATATCATAATCTATATATTATTCCTACCGTACTATACAGAGATATTAGCATAATTTTATCTGTGTATACAATCTAGAAATACTTAATATAAAATCTGTATGCAATATTTATACATTTAAAAGCATAAATATTTGCTATTTTAAATTCTTAAGCGTTCTAAGATGAGCTCTATGAATTGCAAAAGCAGAGATACACAAACTATCATCTGTAAAGCTATATCAAATACAAATTTGTTGTAACAACAAAGGATACTTAAAAAAACATTGCAATATTGTTTGAAATAAGACAGGTTTATTGACAATTTATAGTAGTTTATGTGAGTGTGTAGTAGTTTATGGGATTTCGAATATAACACTCACTGAGGTTCGTCAGTCTTTCGCAATTGTAAATTATTTGTGTCCTTATTTTTGTGATCAGTTGCTCAAAGTGATCCACTAATATTGTATAAAGCGTTTCTAACCTGTGTCTGGTACGCCTGTGGGCCTCATGATGCGCCTGATCTGTTCCATGCCCTGAAGGTCGGGAGAGAGGCCGCCATGACAGCAGAATATCTTCTCGTCAATGATGGCGGCGATGGGCAGGCAGTTGAAGCAGTCGGTGAAGGTCTTCCATAACTTTATGTTGTAGCGCCTTTTGCACTCATCGTAGAAACCTGAAAATAATATTTATCAATTTAGGATCTTTTCAGTACAATTTGAGTAGTGTTTCACCCTTTCTTTCCTGACCATTTGACTACAAAAATTATTTCCGCACCCTTTTAATTATTTTTTTTGTATACTCAGAGAGACTCACTATATTATCCTTTTCATATAATTTTAACCCGTGATAGACATGCTTTTTCCTATGCTATTATCTTTTTCTGTGTTATTTATTGATAGATCTTTTGTGTATAGTGGTAATTAATGAATCACAGGTGATCCAACTGAATTATCTGTTACAAATTGACAATCAGAATGTGTGTATAAAAGAAGAGAGTGACAGGAAGTGTGCATTCATTAATGCAGAATATATAATATTTTATTTAAAGTTAAAGTCATTGATAATTTGTGACTTTAAGGAGTTTATAAAATACCAAATGGTTATATTTATATTGCATTGCATAAATTTCTGATTCTTCAGGATACATTAAATTGATAAATCCTAATTAAAAAGAATATGTCAAAGATTTTAAACAATTTTGGCATCATTCTGTATGATATTGACGCTGTGCCAGGCCCGGTTCCAAAGTTGTTCTAAAAATATTCCTCTTCGATGATTCATACTAATTTTAATACACTAATGATAATATTCAAAACAGATCTTCCAAGTAAATTCTGAATATATTCATGCCAAACTACATGTGTGTAGGTGAAACTTAGAATTATTCCATTTAATATAATATTTAATAAAATCACACTGGCATGTTGACTGTTATACACAATTATCAACAAACTTGTCTCCAAATTTAATTTATAAAATGTGCTTTAAAAACACAGTTACATCCCCCGTCTTTAAAAAGACGCCAAGTCGCGGGTTCGTCACGTGGCTGCGTGGAGGAAGGATACAGGAGCAGATTAACAACACGAAGAACTTGTTTTTGAAGCACACTTCGCATTTATTTTTATTAAAGACTTGATTTCTTCGTCCGACCGGTATGGCGTTCGCCGGCCAGACGAAATTTAACTGACAACTGCCGGGACACTGTGACATCCAGCCCTGCCAAGACAATCACGGCAAAAAAGCAAATTAAAGATGATAGTTGAACCAACATGAAATGGAGCAACTGTCATAACAAATAAAATGGCGTATGCAAACGCCGTGTAATTTTATATAATTAAAAGTAACATTATTAGATGTGCATGTCAGGCGAGCGAACAAAAATAAGAGACGAAAGATTGTTTTTCGAGGCTTTTCAGCATCAGCCTAAAAGAGCTATATCAAGCTGATATCAACAGTAACCATTGAATGGTATCCTGTGAAAAATATCTTTGGTTAAAAAAAAACAGAATTGTTTTCAAGTTCAGAAAATAACTCACCGTATATGCGGTTTATACTGGCGCATTCGTGATTTCCCCTGAGGAGGAAGAAGTTCTCTGGATATTTGATTTTGTAGGCGAGCAGCAGACAGATGGTCTCGAGCGACTGCTTCCCGCGGTCCACGTAGTCGCCCAGGAACAGATAGTTGGACTCCGGGCGGAAGCCTCCGTACTCAAACAGCCTCAGCAGGTCGGTGTACTGACCGTGGATGTCTCCTGAAATTAAAATATAAAAAAAATTAATTGACCTTCAATTAAAACACACATCCTTTTTTCATAAAAAAATATGACCTTGCCTATATATCGGTGAGCCGCACTCTAGTGACATGTCATGTTATGCCGATATATAGGCACGCCGCGTCAAGTGATTAATTGACAAGGACACACATTCCCCATGTGTTTACCAAGTTTCATAGCGTTACATAGCGCGAGCAGTTTTCTGTGGCCTTGGGTATATATCAGCACGCCGCACTCTAGCCACATAATTGTCATGCCGATATATAGGCACGCTGCCTATATATAAACCTAAGAAGGTTTTTTTCATCTATTTATCTGCAATAACTGAGGTATATTTATATTTTTTTACATTATTTTTGTCTTAGATTTTATTAAAAGCCGATAAAAAAATGTCACATGTAATTGGTGAACGGTGATGTCTCTGTCCTTAACAGGTATAACACATAACTCATAAAAATTGATATTCAATGGTGTAATCTTCAATATTTCAGAGTTTCTTAATAATTAATACCTTGTGTATCTACATTCATCCAAAAATTAAAACTCTAAGAATTTAACTTAACTCGTTGACTGCCACGAACCCCAATCGGGGTTCTTCGGCTATTCAAACGAAGCGCCACGAACCCCTTCCGGGGTCGCCGATTGCGTACATTTTGTATGGAGTAGTCTTACGTCGGCGTTCGCATTGAATGATTGTGTGCAGTGTGCAGTGTGCAGTGTGCAGTGTGCAGTGTGGCGTGTGGCGTGTGGCGTGTGGCTTGTTAGTTGAAGTCTTAAATATTACTGTTGTTTTAGTTTTTTTTTAAATCTATGCGTTTTTATATAATGATTGTGACCCAGAAAATCATTTTTTCCATATAGGTTTTCAAATATGTGAAATATGATGGCAGTCAACGGCTTAAAATCACATTAAATACCTACCATAAGCATTTAATGTTAAGTAATTAGTACTTGCAAATTTGTTATGCTTAAGATATTATAATGATAGGATAATAAATATTTATACATGTACTTGAGTATTATTATTTACAATGAATAAATTTGTATTGTCAATGATAAATCAGTGTCATGACTTATCCTATAATACAATCAACAATTAAGATATGATATCAATATCTGTGGAATGGAATCTGAGACAGTAGGTACTTACAATTTATTATTCATTTAATTTGACGGCGGGTATATCTCAATGGTCAAAACGTTTGCTTTATGAGCCAAAGGGCGTGAGTTCAATCCCTGACGGAGATTGAAATGAATTAAATTAATAAGAAAAAATAATATTTTGAATTGATTTCTGAGCTCAAAAATACCCCCCCCCAGTTGGTGTGAATTTGATCCCACACCCGTGAAATGCCAGTCATAGATTATCAATTAAAATTGGTGGGAGATGAAAGTCGTCCCTTTTTTAGATAATTACTGAGTAAATAATAAAACATACAATTATTTTATTTATAATAATTAATAAAATATACTTTATTGCTAAAATGAAAAAAATATTATGCTAAAAAAAACATGTTTCACCTTTTAACAAAACATTTTCAATCACTTAAAATTGTGTGAATGAGAGCCAAAAAATAATAATTTATTTTTATCATTAGATTATAATTATGGAGTTTTAAAACAATTGATTGTTGTATTTGTGTGTCATAAAAAATGCACATTGAATTAAAAAGTGAATAATAATTGTATGAAAGTGTGTTTTTCTTTTGATCTCAATATCAGTTATGCAGAAAGGTAAAGATTGGTATACATCGGATAATTTAATTATAACCACTTGACAGGTGCGTCTCAAAATAAACAGAATTGACCAAAAAGTCTATACGTTACTGTGGTTAAGTACGTAACCCACAAGGCCACAAATGATGTCATGAGTATGATCTTATTTTTTGATTGGCTTGATTGAATAAATTTAATACCGCGAGATATACAGTTTGCTATAACAATAGAAATAAAAGTTTTTCTATTATTATTATACCATTTCCTTTTAATTATAAATACACAAAGTATATTTCATACTGAATCTATACTTTTACTGTGCAAAACTTTAGGATTTTGGTCAACATATATATTAGGGGTTGAGACTTGGAATTCCATTTTATTATTTACTATTACATGACATTTTACATTTTTCCTTTGTTACGGAAGCGTTACATCTAAATTTCATCCTTTTTATGATGCAGAAGATAAAACATTTCCATAGCAGTGTATTTTAATTATATTTCATGATGATCAAAATACAATAATTTTTCTTAAGAAAGTAATATTTTATAAGGGTGTGCCATACCATCTTATCAGACACAATGTAATGCCTGTCATAGTTTATTATGATTAAACAGATTCAGCACGTGGCCATCTTAAAATATACAAACGGAATAGAATCCACAGATGAGATTTTTTATATAAACCTTTGTCAGTATTCTCCTATATGCTTTTACAAAAAAATAATCTAAAATTCATTTAGATTACAATGAAACAATTTTAATTCAAATATTACAATTTATTGGTTTAAAAAGTTTATTGTATTATTTTGTGTACGGTTAAAATTTAAAGAAACGTTGAAAGGTTACTTCAATATAAGTTTTATAATACGAAAATAGTGCGGTGCTAGATTGAGAATGACCCGGTACGCAATAAAAGAGTCATAAACAACTATCCACGTCTTATACGGCTGTCCTTGGAGAAAAATATCAATTAGGTAGTTTAAACAGAAGCCATACTGGGACTTGTTTATTTCTTTACTCTCAAATTGAACTGTAACATTGTAGCGGCCTCGCAGTGGGATTATTGTTGTAATATTGTGGGCCGGTATTTCCTGGTCTTTGTGGAGCCTGACATTAGTGTCTATATAAAATGATACTTCTTGAAATAGATGGCAGCTATTTGTGGTGACCATATGCTTAGTTAAGAAGCGTATATACGCCACAAAAGGACAGGTTGAAAGCTTGAAAAAACACAGCACTGCAGCTCAAATCAGAATAAAAATAGAGGAGTTGTGCCGTAAGAATTAATAGCAGGTAACACCATCTGAGTACATAATGGTTCTATAGATAAACAATAGATACAGATGAGTGGTGACGAAGGAGTGCATATTTAGCACTTAATAATTGTAGCATTGCTCTGGGGACAGCTCAGAGATTTTTTTTAAATTTAGTCTTGTAAGGACATCAAAAGGTTTTATTTATTTTATCAACATTAATAATTATATTCTTATCGTTCTTTAGATAATTATAATAAACGATCTTGTTACAAATTAGCAAAACTATGTTAATTTGTGAAACTATTATATATGTGGACGTACGTCAAAGGTCACTTCATTTTACCGTTTTAGACAAGGACGGAGTATAGGATGAAAAAAAATGTTTTTATTTATTGTAGATATAGACTTTTAGTAAAAATATTGAGTTTTACCGCATCCATTCAATGTTATTAATCTCAGGAAATTTTGGAATGAGATCTGATGAGGTAGATTTTTTAAAAGTAAAGTTTAACCTTTTGAACGCTATAAGGTACTCTATTTTTGCCACTCAAGAGGCGTGCTGATATGCACTTAATTATCGATGTTTTTTTAATAAAATAAATTTATTTTGAAGAAAATTCTATAGATTTCAGTATCGCGATAGTTGGGCGAATGTCTGAGTGAGTAGGAAAAATTCTGTGATAGGAGGACAAGGAGCGCTATAATAACGCCAGTCAAACTGTATCAAAGGCTGACTCGGCCACGTATCAGTATTGTATATATCAGTATATATATATCAATTGTTGTTACAATAGCTGAATAGTTGAAAGGGATCTTACCGCATATCTTAAGCGGAGCTTCCAGTTCCAGCAGGATGGGCTGCTGCAGGAATATTTCTCGAGACTTGGAGCAGAGTCCGCGGACCTCCGCCTCGGACATCTGCACCGTCTTCCCCGGTCTACATCCTCTGACTGCAACACATCACACAAAATTTATTTCAGATATACTAAAAATAAGCTAAACAATACTCGTCCGATCCGATGATAATCAATTGAATGTAGCATTGACACACACCATACTGCATGCTTAAAGCTTAATAATAACATAAAACAAGCCACACTCTTAGTGAAGGCTGCACAGGAATATAAGCATCAGATCGAGACCAATCGATTTGTTAAAAAAATAATATTCAAAAAGCCATTAAAAGCCACAAACGATGCACTCGAAAAAAGTGTGTGCCCTTATTTTTATGCTCGTGTATTCCTTTATCTTAAACTTTATTAAGAACTAATGTATCTTCACAACTTCAAATAAATGTTATTCAAACAAACAAGCATAAACGCAATATACTTAATTATTGATATATTTCAAAGTCAGAAAGAAGAAAAGTAAATACATCTTTCGATGCATAGTAAAAAATATTACAAACATCCAACATAATGGTATTTAACACATTTCTAGCATCGCACACAAAGCCTACCTCGGTTCATGCATTATTATTTATTGTTAGTCTTCACCAAACACAAGGTGACACAAAACATGATTTAGCTCTGTGTAATTTCATATTTTTCTTAACATGTAACATAATTTACAGAATGTTTTTATGGTATGTTATTTAAACTGAAAACTTGACATTATTTATGAGCTGTGACGTATTCCAATTGTTTGTTAAATTAGCATGAATAATTGTGTGTCAATACCAGATATATAGATTATATATAAATTTATTAATCAACGTAACAAATTAATAAATCCTGAAAATAGCTAAATCATCTGTTTGAAAAATTAATGGTTTTTGTATAAGGCAAATTCGTCAAAGAAATGTATTGAATATGATTAAAAAAAAAACAATAAAAAATTCATGCTAAAATAATTACGGGAAAAGAAGAAATACGAAAGGAAAACTTATGAAAAGCAGACAGTGCAAATTCATCTCATAATAAATATTAGCGACCTACATGATAGAAGAATGGCTTCATCCCAGTCAATATATCACTAGTATTTAAATCTAATAAAATAAATATAATAGTGTAGGTAATGAAATTTCACACGCAGGGGAATATTGATAAAATTAGATAATTTCATTTTCTTCGGTAAATATCTAACAAAGTGCTTTCGGTTAATTTAATTTAGTGTACATTCAAGTATAAAATACAAAAATATAACATAAAAGAAAAAAAACATGTGGGCTTTAAAGAAATGGAATGCGTTCTTCTGAAACTATTGGCTAAAATGAGTAATGATGATAAATGAAGTTATCATGCATTGAATGTGACCGAAATAGCTTTACTTTTGTACCCGGCACTGGCCCCCGATGGCTGGCAATTGCATACAAAGAGGCATGAATAATAAAACTGCACTCTGCTCGTGTGACACAAATATTATATTCGAAATTGGTGCATTAAATATTGCTGAGCATGGCATCCTCTTCAAACAATAAAATTGCATAATTCTATACTATATTATTCCATCAAACAATGAGTAATGAAATACAATAACAAATTATCAAATTAACCAATTAACCGAACAATGCTACAATGCTTCAATGCCTTGACCAAATATATACTGTAGACAAAACCGCAACTGATTACTTTCAATGACGTTGCAAAATAATAAATGATAATATGTATTGGATTTTATAAAGGTAAGATTACATACTAAAATCAATAAACATAATATAATGAATAATAATGATGTACTGTAACTTGTGGAGATTTTAGGTAGATAAATATGGAAATAGAACTCCAAAAGTAGAACGAGATAATGAAACAGGAATCAAATTGATAATTAAATTTCACTTTGGCATGAGAAATTAATGATTTCAGATTTTGGTGCCAAAATCAAACGCCTTTGGTATTGTATCACCTTTTTGAAATCCATTCTGTGATTTCAAACTTAAAATAAATATAACTTTATATTTGAAAATTATTGATTGTAAAAAATTTAATATAGTGTCAATGAAAGTTATATTATTTAACGATGGTGATGAATTTAAATAATTCATGAATTATTTTACCACTTCAACTTTGATATCAAACAATATTTCTCCAAAACATCAATGACAAAATGTATTTACTTTTTTTGTACTGGAAAATATATTCAAAAGTAAAACCCTTCAATGTGTTAACTTCGAAGACTAGGATCTCTGCAGTCGCTCACGTGACACTCACTCGTGACTGAGAAAAGTGATACTGATGATATATTATGAAAAAGTGTGAAATATTTACTACACATACGAATAAAACATAATTTTGATGCAGCAGATGCAATTATGGTACGCCATTTCAAAACCAATACACTATCACGTAAAAATATATAACTTTTAAAAGCGATACTCGACGCGCAGAGAAATGCATTTGATCGGTGTCTCTTGCGTCAGTGAGGGATGCCGATGCTGGTGAAGAGGCACCGTTTACTTGGGAGCAAGTCTATAGGGCAGTAACTACACCATAAGCTAAGTAACTAAGACAAATAAATACCCATAAATTCTGATGTGAACAGATCTTTGAGTTTTGCCTTTTTCTTTACTTGTTCCTTTTGCAGTCTGAATACTGTACCGACCAGACCAAAGGCGGCAAGAACAAAACACAATAAAACACCTTTAATATCAAGTCCATACAATATTGTCATTTTATCTCAACAAGGTAAACCGATAACAAAATACATTAATGAAGATACTTTTTATCCTAAATAATATTTTATTGTCGACAAGATGTTTCAGCTTTTTGGGTCTTCATTATTAAGTTATGACAAGTAACAAGCAGGGTCAAAACATTCATTAAAAATGTTTTAAAATCATTTTTTTAAATCTCCATTGAATAATGCAATTTGGCTAATCAAGTTAAGATAATGTTTTAATTGCAGATAAGGCGAAAATACATTTTTTAGAATAACCTTCACCACTATTAAGGATATTCATAAAATTAGACTTACGTGAAATTTTCAATTGAATTATTTATTCTCTTTACTTGATGTTGCGGTTTACGTCCTTGATGATATTTTCAATATTGTATTTATTCAATATTAACAATTAATAATTATTCAATTTTATTGTAAAGAGGACATTTTGACATTCAAACACATAATTATTATGACCTCAGGTAAGACCTGCTTTTGGAAGAAATGTGAATAAAATAAATATATCAGGAAATTATAATATTGATTTCCTGCATTGTACACTGCAATCTCTTCATAAAGTGAACTAAAAGTAAAGCTATTTGGTGAATGGATCAACTGCACATTAGAGTATCTTACAAATGGCCAAATGATAGAGATTCACCAGAGGATGATTTTATGGGTGGTATTTTCTTGCAAGCACTCTACACAATATTCGCTTCTAATTTTAAAGTGTATGGCCAACACAAAACACCACCAAGTACTTTTGTCAGCTATCAGATCATTCACATAATACTGATTTTTAAATGCTTGACACCGCAAATTCACGTTTAACATAGTCATAGACAGTTCTCCAGGATGGCAAAAGAAACGGTTTGAAGAAAAGGCAGTTTGGTTTATGTTTTCCTGGTGGAAATAGCTTCCAAGGCGAAACTAATATCCACCGCCATCCTCTGAGAACATATTCCAATCGAGTACACGGTTTCACAGGTCACTGTGGTAGGAACACAACTTTTAAGGAGTCCGGGTACTCAACCCGGCGCCCCCGCATGCACTTCCACAAAAAAGCAATGAAAAATCTGAGGTCTAACGACACCGAGACAGAAAAACAAATGTATAATAATATATAATGGAAACAATGATAATCATGACACTTCGGAAGGGAGTAGTTCCCTCTCATCTAGAAAAGCACATTGCCTGTCACTTTGGCAAGTCAAAAACAAAAACAAGTCGAGCGATGAATTCTAGAGCTGACTGAAGCTTATTCGATATCCGCAAAAGGCGTGGCACATTGATATTAGTATTTGCGTTATATTTCGAATCCACCGAACGAATCCGACAGTCAGGATGGGTTCACAAGTCGAGTTGTATCCCCTTTAATTATGCAATAGCCCATGCGGCAAATATTAGTAAAATCTATAACATTCCATATTTCGAAAGAGGCGGAAGCGAAATCAGTAAGAATAACATTCAAACACACCTTCTAAGAGTCTGTTTATGAGACTGTCAACATTTAGCTCGTCAGCCATATTTATCCCACAAATAATTTACGTCAAAACTGGCTCACTGATTTCATGCATGTAGTATTTCAAAGTATTTATAGCAGCTACTCTACTTTAGTGTCTATGGGCGTATTAAATCGCATTCGGCATTACCTACTGATCTACACCAAATACATTCTCTCTCTCTCTCTCCCCATGACGAATGCACTCCCAAAAAGGACCATATGGCCACTAAAAACCACCACAAGAGAAATCTCTCACCTGCCAAAGCCATTCCACAAAATGCATTAGGTATGTGTGCTATTACACATAATGTAAATAGCCATTGAAAGCCCTTCAGCACTAGAGCTCGTGGCTTGAATAAAAGGCAGCTTTAGTTTAATTCCTACATAAACATAGTGCTACGTCCAGAGGCGTAATTAAGGAAAGGGAATGAACCCGGGCAGCAAGTTGTAGACGATGGCATTTTGTCGATTTAATAAATTTTTAGGATGCATTATTTTTTTTTGTAAATTAGCGGCGCAGCATTTAATTAATTCAGTAAATTTATTAAAGAGTTCACCCGAATATATTGCATGTTCGAAATTTTCTAACGCCTGCAATGATCATTTTACTTTATTTTTTATTGCATAAAATCTTCGAGGGTGGAAAAATTCGGACAGGAGCGATTTTTGTCTAATAACTATTTTTTATGGTCATTTAATTGAAAACGAACTTTATCATGAAATTCAACCTGGCTTCACAAATATACATGTTTTTCCAGAAGAAGATAAATATGGTTAAGCGCAATAAATACTTAATTTTTACTTACGATTTCACGCTTTTACGATTTTTGTCACAAAAAATATGACATCCCTAAAAATAAGAATTAGTGGCCTTTTACGCCATAAAATTATAATAATACCGGGTCTTATTTGAAAAAACGCATTAATTAAAGTCAAAAACTACTTAACTCCATCGTTACACAAATTGTATATGGTATATATTTTTTTAAAGACTTTGATAATAAATTGATGATAAATAATAAATAACAATAAATTAATTAATTTTTTCGTACATGAGGGAAAGTGATTCATTTATATACTAAGATATTTAAAATCAATGGTACTCAGTTTTTTCAGAGTGCGAACAAGAATATTTATATCTTTGTTATTTACGAATCGGGTTGTCATGTATGTATTCATTAGAAGGAGAAGAGCTAAAGAATAAGCTTAATTTTGGTGAGCGTCGCCGACCGCCGCTGACCGGTATTCTTTCACGGACCAGCATTAGAGTAACACTGGTTTAAGCTCTAATGCTTCAGAAGAAGAAGACATCTCATATTTGTCTTTGACGTCTATTTTGTTTCCTGGCTTTCTGCAATATCGTGGTTCATGATATTTAAAATGTAAATAATCGTTGAGATATTTATAAAGCGATTTATTTAGGTCTGATATTTCGGACCGTTTAACATCTTTACCCAGCGATGGCAGATAAAAGCAAGCCGGTGGCTAAAGCAAAGTTAACCCCAAAGATTTTGACTGTTAGGCACGACCAGGAGAGCGACGAGGACGAGAGTATTTTACAAAAGTTTAAAAAGTATCAAGTCATCGACGATATTGACGATGTTGACGATATTGACGATTTTGACGATATTGATGACCTTCACGTTATCAATGAAAAAAATGAAAGGATTAAGAAGTACAAAAAACACAATCTAGCGAAACCTCGCATTAACGTTAAGAATCAGAGTAATAAATTTGCTCTCAATATAAGTGAAGATGAATCGCAGGTAAAAAATTTAGATCTCCCGACTATGAGGTTTGAAAACAAAATATCAAATGATTTAAGCAAAGGCAATCAATTCGAAAACGTTAAGCGTGATGAGGTCAATAAGAAAGGGGAGAAAGGAATGCAAAGTCCTAATAATAAAATTATTCTCAAAGGATGTAAACGTGATCCCAATAAAAGTAATAGAGATATTCAGAAAGATAAAATCAATAAAGCTCAAGGGGATATCGCTAAAAAGTTAGAGTCGGGATTGATACCCCCGGGGATGGAGACAGAAGTTGACCTACAAGAGATCAAGGCTCTAAAGAAAATGACAAAAACCCTTCCACATAATGCTATTACTAGTCCTAATCAGATGGCTGATCTTGTTAGAAACTCAGATCCTTCAACAGATGGAAAGCCAAACAAACAAGATTGCGATTTTTTTCCTAATCAATTTGAAATATTTGATAGTAACCAATATTACCTTCCCAAATACGACAAAAAAAGTCCCGATAAATTTTTGAATATACGTCGTTCCAGAGGAGATGATCGCATTGAAAGGACAAAATATAAAGTTATGGAAAAAAGGGAAAAGTCAGAGAGAAGATTTGAAACATACAGAAGAAGTCATTCCACGGAACGGACCAGCCTGAGCAGGATAAGGTACATGCCTATGGAGCGCATGAGGAACAGGGGAGACAGGAGTCCAGAGAGAGTATACAGGAGAAGTCCTTCCCGTGAATTTGAGGATAGAAAGCGTATGAAGGTGGAAAGAAAGATTGTTGAACTGGAAAGAATTTATCGTAGAGAATCTCCTTCACCGATAAAGTATTCATATAATAGACAATTTAAACGTTCACCGAAATATGACGTACCTTTAAGATCTAAAGATAAGCGATCAATTTCAAGACGGTCAATATCAAGGCAATCAATGTCAAGACGATCAATGTCAAGACGATCAATGTCAAGGGAATCAATGTCAAAATCAAAAGGGAGAAAGTACAAAGAGTTCTCTATGAGAACCTCTGATCTGAAGCGCTTGCGTAGTCCTACTAAGATAATCAATACTGATGACTACTATAAAGGCAATACCAAGAATGTTATTGAAGATGATTTGTTCAATACATCAATGCCGCCACCTTTTTATACAGCACCTGAACCTAACTATGTCCCTCCTCCATTTGAACCCATCACATATCCTGCTCCAGCAATATTCCCTACAGATCCTAACAGCTATTATGCTTATGGTGCGGCAGCTCCTTATGCTCCTGAATATACTGCTCCTGAATACACTGCTCCTGAATACACTGCTCCTGAATACACTGCTCCATATACTACGATGGTAAGATAAAGATCAATTTTTTAAGTAATATATTAACCCCTGGGGACGTATTTTTATATCTATTTATATAAAAATTAATTTATTTGTGTTTGTCATATTACTACACCATTCATCCGATCTATATGAAACATTTAAGAATTATTGTGTGAATGGTATGCCCATGAAGATTATTGTAACAAAATAATCATCCAAAAATGGAAATGGGAAAACAGGAATGAGAGGCCTGTGTATACCACCACGCCTCCCTGTAGCGAGCTGTACACAATCACTCATTTGTCAATCAACAATATTTTGAGTTAAATAGATAAATATTTCAGACCTCGTTTTAATGTGAGCACTGTTGAATCACTTGCTGGAAGACGGCAGTTTCGCCCTTAATGAAGGCTTCATTCATGTGTAAGAAGGCCATGCGTAAGACATTGTGTGAGCATCATCATCATCATCATGATGGTGTAACCATACTGGAGATTTTTATGCAACGAAACTGGAATTATTCCGTGCAAGCCCGGGAAGGTTTCTGTGTAAAATCAGGAACGGGCATTTGCAATCCAATATCATTCAACCAATTACCATAAAACTTACTTGAATTATTGTGTGCTTGCCTGCGATAGTATCCATGTGTTTTAAATGCAAAAGTATGTGAAATTACTTTAATAAACATAATGCATTGTAAGTTGTAACGGACCGGGTTCAGCTAGTTATCTATAAAAAAACAAAAAAACTCAACTTGTTTTAATCAATATAGATTGTACTGTGAGTAACAAATATTATATGTATTTTTTCATCAACGTATCATATTTTATACAAACTCTAATCAAAACGAGTGTTATATTTTATATCAATTATAAAATAACTAAAATATACCTATATCCATTTTTTTAGAAAATAATTACAAGGTGACATTTAAAAAAAAAGTTTATTTTTTGCTAGTTGTTTTTGTTACCGCGGATGGTGAATACCTTTTGTAGACATTATCCTTTTTATCAGAAAATTTTGAGATTCAGTTAGATCAAAAAGAAAGATAGGCAATGTTTATTGCTGTACGATCTTGCTACTCCTCGGAAAGTTAACTCAGTATGTCGGAATGATTTAAATATGTTTGGATTTTTTTTTCTAGATGCCAAATATTGCAGAAAACTATTTTCAAGGTAAGAGACATCTTTTTCTTATAGAAGTACAAAAATTTATCGCTTATCAAAATTATGTTTCTCATTCATGTTGGACATCCTGGTCTGAACATTTCAGACAAACGCATCACACAGTATAAGAATGAAATCATTCAATGATGCATTCTTTCATGATATTATCAGTTTGCGAATATAAATCTTATTTCTACGATTGTTGCTATAAGAAAATGTATTAACCTGTTAACCGAGAAAGCATCTCTTTGATTTTACAACATACATTGGGTGCAAACTCTTCAACTAGGATGTATCATATTTTTAAATCGTAGAAAAAAAAAAGACAAACAATACGTCTTGCCCTTTCCAGGGCGCAACATATATTCTAAGGACGTATTCATACGTCCTGCTCATACCCGATGTATGTGCAGGACGTATGAATATTATGTTTGACGTATTTATACATCTTGCCCGGTTAAAAGGTTAGTATTGTAGATAGTAATATTTTTAGGTTATTAAATTAGTAAAACTTGAATGTTTTAGGTTCTTATGTGGCTCCCAGCTTCAATTCAGCCAATACAATTGATCCAGCATCTTATATGTACAACACTCAAACAGGTTAACTATTATTGTAATTATTTTATCATTGAAAAGAATAATTAATATTGATTTAAATCTATTAAAAAATTTATTAATACAAAGTTAATTACCATAGTGTCAACCATAGTTGATAAAGACTTATATGTCACATAATGTATATAGACATTGTCAATAATTTTACAAAATAATGCTTTTAAATTTTCTTATAAGAGTAAAATATTTGAAACATAAAAATAAATGGGAAAAGTAAAAAAAAAACTGCATTAAATTTACCGCTTCTTTTCAATCATTATTTGACTGCAATTTCACAAATAAATTGCTTTTAAAAATTAAATTAATGAAAATATAATCAGAAACCAATCAATATAAAGTGCTAATAACAGATTCATTGTTTATGTTCTTCATTCTGACAGATTTTAGTCCAGTATTCCCAATGTGGAAAAAAAGACTCAAAAAGTAACAAAACACCTAACCTTTTAAAAAACTAAAATAACACTTTTATAAAATATAATGTAATATAGTAAAATATTCCAAGTTTTTTTTTTTTAATATTTTAGATTTTTCAAGTTCAATGGGAGTAACATATCCAGAACCACAAGTAGTGACAACTAGACTTACGGCACAAAGAAAACTGATGAGTATGATCCTTTTTATTATTTTAATACTCTATGTACACTTAATTCACTTTTTACGGATTTTATTTTTACACGGTTTCAAAATAAAGGTACAGATAAAAATGAAAAGTTTTATTAAAAGTGAATTTAAAACAGGCTCTAAATATCTCAAGTGATGTGAGTGATATTGTACCATAATACATCCATTGTCTATTAGCGAACAATATTGTATGTAGGTAAATAATCGAGTCATGATTTTTTTAAATAATTTTTCAAATAAAATGAATGTACGACTAATTAATAATACATATACTCAAACATATTCTGAAGTAATTTTTATACATTCACATATTTCTACCATTATACATGATTATAGTATACTTTTTACTAACACATTATTTTTTACACAGCATTGAATGGATCAATGTAGAAAGGTAGTTGAGTGTACTTTGAAAATATCACATATACCTTACATTACTCACTATATGTGAAATGTGATATTATAAAATATCATTGCATTATATTTTTGCTTGATATTTACTACCTTATAGAATCTGCATATATAAAGTGTATATTCAATCCTCGTTTATTTTTTAATTGTTAAGAGATATTTTTAATATTAATGTTTTATGTAATATTAACTTGTCCAAAAAGTGATCCTGTTCTCAAAATGGTGATTTAAATTATGCTAGAGCTTGTTATTTATCCTCAACATAGATTGCGTCAACCCTTCAGCATTTTAATTAATGCATCATACATCTTCTGAGAAACTAACCGGCTTTCAAGGTTATGCAACGTTAACCCATCTCATATACTGGGGAAAAGTTGAGGTGACGATATAAGAAATGATGGAAAGTGCTCCCAGAATTTCTTTGTCATTGAAGACACAAATATGGATCTGGTTGAAATACAATCTCTGAATGCTGTAGTAGAAAATAACAGTTTTCATTTGCTCAACTCTGTTTCTTAGAAGAAAAACATGATTATAATATAAAGATGATATCATGGAGACTCGAGGTGTAAGATAATCTATATGGAAAGAAGGAAAACCCTTGTTTCTTAAATACCTTATGCTTAATTCGTAAGTGGCATATTTCAAAAGAAGAGAAAAAATCAGCTCTAACCTGAGTCTAACATTAACATTTAAAAATATATATTAAGTGTAAGTGTTACGGAATGAATTATAATTAAGATAATATTATAATGTGTTGCTCTACATGAGGATAAGTACTTTTGCATATTAAAGAAGTACTTTGCAATTGAAAAATGTTTCCAGTGATATATAACTAAGGTGTTCAGAAAAGTGTTGTTTTTGTCTTCCTTTTATTTTTATAATATGACTTATATATTAGTTATTTAGAATTCAAGTATACAATTACATTTAATATGATAAATGTTTTGCGTGCTGCCTTAGAAAATGAATGTTGGTGCCTTCATTTGTTGTTATTAGTTTAAGGAAGTGTTGTTTCAGTTAGTGCTTCAAAGTGATAAATCACCTCTTTTTAATGAATCTTATAATATATTATAATATCTTATACTTATCAAAATCAGGTCTGTTAGACTAAACATTGATAAAACACTTATTAATTCAAAGTAAACCAGACAGGAAATTGGATTTATGACACAAGAATTTTATCTTTTCAAAGCACATATCTTCCAGAGCCCAGAATGCCATAAAATAGCAGAATTTTGCTACAAGATCATGATAGAAAATTTAAGAAACAGTCATTAAATATTAATGAATTATACTCACATGGAAGAAAAAAATCTTCGGCAGTGAATGTATCAACGGAGAACACAACATAAGTCACTTCAAGTTATGGATATCAAGAATAATGACTACAAACCACATCCAATGTTACTTTCTTTGCTATAATATTTACCTTGCCTTGAATATCAAATCATTATATTCATATTTTACTGGAATTGTTATTTAATAAATATGTATTTTTGGTATGATTATTTTATTTTGTATTTATTTTCAAAATGAAATAGTTTGTTACTGAATTGTCATTAAAAAAACCTGAAAATCCTAGCCACTTGTACGTTTTTCATTAAAACTCAGTCAATCCTTTTATCACGAAATCAACGTTAATTATCCTTTTGATGTGAAAATATGACAAATTGTAATGGTGTGTCCTCAAGATAAATAAGTCTACAATGCTTCTTTTTGTTGTATTTTTGTGGTTAAATGATGATATGTTACTTACAAACTTATAGTAAATATTATTATTACACTTGTTAGTTGAGTCCAGAAACTTAATTAATTAAATAAAAGTGTTATCATATTAATTTTGCTTGTGCTATTTTTAATTTTGTGTTGTGATTTTTTTTAGATTTGTGTTTTGGGTGAATCGTTTGTGTGTGTGCTGCAATAAGTGATTCATTTTAATAAATCGTTATATAGTATATACACGTAAAGTAATGCGTTACAGTGCTAGCAAATGTTTGGTGATTTATTTATTAATGTTTTTTAGTGAGCGTTTTTTCTGTGAAAGTTATGAAAGTAAAGAATAATTTTTTATGTTCAATTTTCATCTATTTCTATTTTTACTACTTAACAAAAAATTTCATGCCATGTAAAAATTATATTTTATTTATTAATTTATTGTACTAATAATGTCATGTTGTATTTTTATGATTAACTCTTAATTCATTGTATTGCAGTCATAAAACGATGCCAAGAAGATGTACAAAAATTGGATTATATACATTATCCGAATAAGTTAATTTCAAAACCGCACAGCAAAAATATTGAATCTAAAATTGAAGATTCTTCTTCTTTTCTAAATCAAGATACTGATAATCTATTTGATTTTACGTGCAAATCGAAAAAGTTCGGAGAAATTCTCTTGAACAGCATAAAATGTACAGTCAATTATAACAATAAAATGGACATTGAAAATAACACTCCAAAAGAAGGAACATCCAATAATTTAAAAACAATGATAAATATTTCTGTACAAACAGAGGAATTTGAGTGTGATGAATGTGTAATCCGTAATAACACCAAATATATCAACAAGGGTACTATGACCAAGTTTAATAATCCTGGGAAGGCCACTCAAGTGAACGCTGAAGACCTCGCCAGCTCCAAGATGATGTTCACTACTAATGAGCTGTCCACCGCTGAGCCGCTGGGAATGTCACTCATGCACATGACTCCCGCTCAAATCCTCGATGCCGCTCTATCTAAATCCACAAGTATGATGTCAACAACGCTACATCAACCCAAATACTTACTGCAAGAAGAACAAAATATTCAAACACGACCTGGAATGTTTGGAGCACCGTATTCGTATCAACAGAACCGAAATAACAATCAAAATAATGAAAAACAAATTGATTTTGATTCGAGAATTTCATCACAATCTTACACTGCTCCCAAGAACAATCCCCCAAGACAAAATAATCCCCAAGGCTTTAGGCAGGCGAATCCGGTTATCACTACTAGAAATAATCGAAATAATCCATCAAATCAACATATACCTAAATCTGTTAATGTTGTAAACCCATCGTTACAAGACCTGAAAGATCAATTTTTATTAATGAATAGAGTCTCATCATCACATGCTTTAGCCCCTCAATCTTCAAACAGAAAGCCTCGTCTGTTGTCTTCACCCCAATCGTTTAAAATGTCGCATCAACAGACAGTGACTGGAAATAAGTCTTCGTACAATAGCATGAACAATCCAAACCAGCCACCTGGAAGAAATAATTATCAAGGTAATAAAGGATACAACCAAGATTACTCAAATAATATGAATAATTGATTGGAGAAAATAATTGAATCCATTTTGTAAACATGTTTATTTCTTCGTCTTTTAATCACATAAAAACTGATATTTTATTGTTCTAAGGATTTTTTTTATTATGCTACAAAATTGTAGTAAAACAGGGTTTTGCATGTTTTTGAGATTTTTTTGGTGTCTAACAGGCTCTTAAATGTACTGTGTTTCTCTCTTTCTCTCTCAATCTAAATCCCTTCAAGTGTTATCGTTAAAAAATATATAAGAATTTTTATTTACAAATCGATATCATTACAAATCCCACTGTGCAGCATCCAGATATAGCTGAATGACTGATGGATTGTCCAAACTATTGAGGTTCGCCTATTTTGATAAAATGATTATATTAGTTACATATTATATCATATACAAAATCATTCCTTTATTTGATTAATCATTTATCCAATTATTACCTTTTCATTATAATGTGTAATATACAGAAATATAAAAGTAATAACATCCAAAATTTATTTTTAATAATTTTATTACCCATACAATAGTTTAAGAATCAAGAACACTATAAATGGTAAAAAATAATTGATTCATTTGTAAATTATAAGCAAAAACACAAATACATACTACAAATTGTTAATGAACATTGCTGACTAGCAATAATGGCTGAAGTTTACTTTTCTGGGATCTAATATTGCTTAAACCACAGTGTTTAATAAAAGAATATAATTAAAAAAACCTTTACATGGCTTAAAAATTGATTAGCAATGAATCAAGTTATTGTTTTATAAAATTGTGGTAAATAGTGACGCAATGTGATAACTTAAGAATGGAGCATTTGGAGTCGAGGATAAAATTTTGAGAGATAATTATTTCTGTTCAAAACAACATTCTGTGTATATTATGCATTGTGAATCTTGTGTGAATTTGTGTGATAGCCCTGAGTGAGTTTTGAGAACAGCTACCTGCAAGAGATCTAACCACCGAACCTATTCAACGGATCTGCTTCAGCTCTCTCCAGCCAGCGATCCCTTGGCCTTACAACTATGCTGGCCGTGTATAATTATATAGTACAATATTAATATGTATACATTTATTTTGTTTGTCTTCTTCAAAGTAATACATTGTAAAATTATTGTAAATGTGTAAAAAATGTGAAGAATTAGTAATGTTTTATTTCAAAAAAATTCCTTGGTCCTTCATACGGAAAGCTGAATCGAAAAATAATTGAACACGTTGTCGGTACGCGAATTTTTCCATATTTGTCAAACTGCTTCTGTATTACGGGACCCGCGAAAATCCGTTTTTGGAGATAAACAAATAAATCAATTATATATAACGTATAATAACACCGATTATTAAAATATCTTTATTATAAAATGTGATTAAATGATTGTATATATGTGTTGTTTCAGAGAAGTACTTAAATAAAGTTTTTTTTTTACTAAAATGGTCTTTATTATTTTATCAAATAACCAAGTAATATGAGGCAATTCTTAATAAGACTTGCATGATCATAATGGAATTTAATTTAAAAACATTTAACACATACGGGTATATTAGGATTTATTTTACATAATTTATTAAGATAATGTTAATTTGATGTGTACATATCTAAACCAATATACACAGGAGTAGTAAACGTATGTTGTTGAAATTTTCTACTATTATAAAACAAATGTTCTATTTCGAGATGAAACTCGTCCAGTCTGAATAAATAATGTCAAATTAAGCATTAAAAAATAAATCATATTACTATAAATAAAAATAATGAATGTAAAATCAACCCTCCTATAGCGCACGCATCTTATTGATATGTCTCAGATTTTTCTTTTATAGTCCATCCAATATAGGAAGAACCCTATGACACATTTATTGCCCTGTGCTAAATATCGTCCGATATAACGTTGTAAAAATGTTCGCTACCTATACTAATTTTATCAACATAAACAAAATCCTCTCTTCTTATATATAATAAGTTATTTAGGTAAATATATCACAATAAAAACAAAATAATAAAAAATATATGCATATTGTTACAAATTAGAAAAAATACGGCAATTTGTAACTATAATACTCTAATATCTGACGCACGTAGAAGGCCATGTCACATTACTGCGAAAACCAGTGTTGGGGTATAAATAATCGTATTTTCGATTGTTTTTGTAAATACCTACTAAAATTAAATATTACAATTATTATCAATTATACGTGAATATTAACAGGTTTTAAGAGTCATGTAAAACAAACCATAAATAATAATATTAGTAATATGAAAATTATGAAGAAAAGCAAGTGTAGAGATAAATATTAGCACATAACCTTAAAAACACATATTTTAGTCGGAATCCGATAAAGCAGTACATTCTAAATTGTCTTCGTCACTATCGGAATCAGAACTACAACTTTCACACACATTTATAATCAGGTTCTGTTCACTTAAATTGTCAAAGCGTACATCGCGATCCCAATCTGCATAATATTCTCTTTTTGTTTTGTCCACCACTTTTTTCCAATCTTCTGCCGTGACATTGTCACATGCCTCGTTCAATAGAGTCAACATCTTGTTTGAGGTTTATACAAATTAACCAATCGGAGCAGCTCATTTTTTAACATTGCCTCATTACTTGGCACTCCTTTGTCACGAAGCCAACTTATAATTTCATTTTTATTGTTTGCCGTAGTAGGAACTTTGTTGATTTGGACAGAATGGTACGAAGCGTTGTCCATTACTATGGCGTGAGGCTCATGTAAATTTGACAATAAGGTCATAAACCATTGTCTGAAATTATCAAAATTCATCTCTTCGTGATATTTTGTCGTTTTAACTGACTTAAACGCCAGAAGACAATTGGGCACAAAACCTTTTGACGTTCCGGCATGACAAATAATGAGGCGCTGGCCTTTTCCTTAAGGAGTTTTCGTCCTGGATTTAGCCGTGTCGTCGGTCCATATTTTACCAACAGTATGATTAGCATTGAGCCAAGTTTCGTCGAGAAAAACGACTTTCTCCCAATTCCTAATGCTCTTCATTTGCCTCAAAAAAATCGCATCTTTTCAGGGAAATATCCGTGCGCTCCATTATAAACTTTCTTCTTTAACATTTTTTATATTTGAAGCCAATGTTTTTCAATACCTTACTAAGAGACGTCGCACTGCCTTGAAATAATCCGACTGACTTTAGAGAACCTATCAGTTTAAGAAGTGTTGGTATTTCGTTGCGGTCATAGTATGCATACACGTGATTCCGAATTGCTGCCAAATCAAAGCTATCAGGTTTTGTTATTGAGCATTTCTTCTGTCGTTTCTTATTTGGTGTTAATAATTTTTTCTCTTCTAATGAAGATTCACCATATTTCTCCTCTGTGATCCGAGACACTGTAGCTTTACTGATTCCTAGGGAATCCGCGACCCGATCTCGAATGTTTTCAACAGACAGCAATGGTCCACCATTTTGTTTTTCTTGATGAAAATAATCACGCAAGCGTATGACAAATTCACGTGATTCACTGCTGAGAATAGTTCTTTTCTGTCTCTTCAGCATTGTAAAAACACAAAAATATGATTCAATGAAACAACTTTAACAATACTAACAATAAATATAATAATTACAACAACAAAAAACACGAATCGATCGAAGAACAACACGCTACTGAAAGTCAAACATTTGTACTGATCCGCCATGAAGCCGCCATTCGGAAATAGAGATGTTTATATACGATTCACTTCGAATTCAAATTCGATTTTTTTTCGAAGAAGAAGAGAAAAAAAATCGACCTAATCGAAATAAATATTTTTGCCCCATCCCTTTTACAAGGGGCAATAAATGTGTCATAGGGTTCTTCATATATTGGATGGACTATAGTGTTTGCGGCGATTTTTCATATTACGATACCTTCTATGTCATTATTTTGGGTTGAACCGCCTCTTACGACTTAATGGCCATCTGATCTAATGAAAACGTTATAGATGGGTTGACTGTATTGTGAACATAGTTTTAAAAACACAAAAATGATCTTGTAAATTTAGAATTATAACAGGGAAAGGAAGAAAATGTCCTCCAGAAAAAAGGAAGCAATTTTGTTCATCGTAGAGCATCTGGGAAACCTTCATGGAGCATAAGTGCTCGACAGAGCACTAATTAAAAATCAATGGTTTGTATGAATATTAAATATTGTGAAAAAATGATTCAAAGGTTCATAATAAAAGATATTTTGTGTTCTTAGTCATTCACGGGGAATTCCACTGTGAAGGAAATTTAAATATTTTATGGTGAGAGGGGGTTAAAAAGAAATAGTGGGTTTTTATTGTTCAAATTATGAGAGGCATAAAATTGTAGGTAATATTGTATATGTTCTGCTAAAATTGATTGAAGTGAGGATGTTTTGTTTGGATTTCGAAATTTTTTACAGATATATATTTTTCAGATCCAATGAACTATTATTCTTACATATTATTTTTGCTCACTCATTTGTGGGGGAGGGGGATTTTAAAAGTGGTTGGATGGAATGGCCTTGACATAATTAACAATTGGTGTTACGGCAATTGCACATCATTTATACAATCACCATTTTGAACTGGAGTTTTGAATTTATTCTATATTATCAAAACTATTATTATAATACCTATGCTATTTTGTAAATCGATTTTTACCATGCACCAATAATTTTTTTTATGGTCTATCTGTTTTGTGACTATTTTTAATCTTCGTATTTATAAAATAAGTATTACATAGAATATTTTTTGCGAAACTGAAATTATTTATTTTTTGTTTTCACGGTATATCACATATTTTGTAGATCACATTATATTGAGTATATCTCTGAAATGCTTACAAAAAATAAGAGGAATATAAAAAAAATCTTTTTAGTAGTAAATTTACTAAATATATATATAATATACTATTTTTATATTTTTTCCAGACGTTGGCTGAAGTTATTTCACAGCTGGCAGCCTGCTCGGATATTATTGTTTTGTTGACGTTTCTGTTTTAAGTCGCTTACGACGTTTCGTCCGCTCCATCTAAAATGGCTGGGAACATTGAGCGAGGCGTCAAAGTAAATCCAGAAAAACTGTCCCTGGACACAGACCAGGGAATCCTAGAAAGTGAGCAGCTTAAGTGGGGGATGACCCTCAAAGAAGTTTATAGACTTGGCGTGAGTTTCTACAAAGGTAAGAAAACCCTACACCCATGAACATTGGATGACCAAAACCTACCTGTCAATGAAACGTCAAAAAATTATTTCATACTTTTGCGATGTTTTTTTAGATAAAGAAGGCAAGGCGTTGCATCTGAGTTATGAAGATAAGTTGAAACTGATCGCTTACATCCAGCAAGCTATTCATGGAGCTTATAATGAGAAGACGGCACCGCAATTGGGTGTTTTGGATGTCATAGGCAGGGACCGCCGGTCGGCGTGGCTAGAATTAGGAAATATGTCTCAAACTCAAGCTATGGTAGCTTTTATACACATGCTGGACAGGTAACGAACATTTTAAATGTTTCACCTAATTAAGCTTAACATGCATTTCAGTCGTAATCGATTTGATCTACCTGGAATGCGTATCTTTGATCATCCTGGACTGCGTTTCTTCGTTCTTCATTCTCAGGTGTTCTTCAGGAAAAGAAAATGTAATATTTTACTGTAGAGTATCAGTTTCTATAAAATCAATCATTCTTTGTACTGTCAAAGCTCTGATAAAACTGACAGAACGGTTCAGAAGATCATTGCTCATTGTTAGACTACCATATCAACAGTAAAAACTTATAGTTCCATAGATTTTCTGTCAATTTACACAGTAGTGATATCTATCGAAAAAAAAATTTAAACTTTAACAATATAATAATTTACTTTGACATTTTGTTAATAAAGCATTGTGTATTTTTTATAGACGTATCAGGCTACATTTAAATAGAATATAGCTGAATTTTTTTTTTGAAAAATATCTTCTCTGAAAGGTTAAGAATGCTCAGGGTGGATATGTTTTTAATTTTTTTTTAATTTCAACTTATTTATCATCGACATTGAAGTAGCAGTACTTTTCTTTATTATTAATATTCTTAAATCATTTATACAGTTAAGATTATAATAAATATGGTACTGTTCAAATACAAACTCACTGCTACAAAGAATTATCTTCTGGTAACCTTAATTTATGTATATTTATTCTAAGCTAATAGACCTGTCCAATATACAAACAAGTATTTTAGTAATAAAGGTAGATAACGGTATTCCAAATATATTATTTGTGTTTTTTGTAAGGCTGTGTTAAATTGTTTTATTTAAATGTTATATTTATAAATGTACTCTTATATTAATTTTCAGACTATGTCCCTTATTTAAAACATATGTTGAAGCAAACAGAAAGGATAATGATGAGAAAAAATGCCTTATGTAAGCAGTTTTCAATAAGTATAAACAGTATTTATATATTTTATTATTGTAGGTTTTTATTGTAATTTATATTTATTTTGAAATGTTTTATAATTAAATTCATGTTAATTTTACTGATGTATACAAAAATTAGTCTTTTAAGTTAAAAAATAGTGTTTTTTTATTCTGATATTCAGTCTACATTATAAATTTACCTACCATAATCGGCAATACTTGTGATTATTATTTTTTGACACTGAAGTCTACAGTTAATATTATTCATGTTGGTGATGTTAGTAATTGCTATTGTAATTCACCTAACCAATTATATATTCTTGGCAATTAAACAAAAAATAATAAAATAACAAGTTTCATAATCTGCAATAATATAAATGATACTTACGTTCTAATATATATTACCAATGAAAAATGATTTATTAAAATATTCTTGCATGATTGATCCCTTAACTTTTAATTATAAAGCTGATGCTAAAAATCCATGTCTATAGTTTTGAATCGTACTGACAAATATTTTATTAAATTCATACTGATACAATAAAATTATATTTGAGGCATCTGAAAATAATGCTATAATATTTAATATTTTATCAGGGAAAAGGAAGAAGAAAAGTCAAAGGAACTGATTGAAATTCAAAATCACTCTCAACAAGAACAAAGAAGATTACAAAATCAAATTGCGTCCGAGGAAGAACAAGTGTAAGTCATCTATCCACCTTTGTTGACATTAAAAGTCTTATCTTAATAATGTTTGTTTATAGCTTAGTTTGAGATTTATCTGCGAGATGAGAGTCTTTGAATTGAATTTAATTATTTTAGCACATACATATTAAAAACTGAATTATAATTACATTTATCAGATTGCTAAATAATTGTCTCACAATGTTTGTAGGACAGTAAAATAATATCTCGTTTAATCTGTTATTTTTTAGTAAAATAATGTTTCCATCATGAATTATATGCATAAAATATAACATATAGATCACATATTCTGTCCTCCGGTGATGCGGGTGTGAGGCGAGTAAAGTCCAGATCACATATACAGGCACATTTTGTAAGCATGTAGCAGAGCATGAAAATGAGACAAAAGCATTTTTTATTCAAATAAAGTGGGACATACCTACAAGTGTTCTAAAAATAACATCTTTAATTATCTCTACCAATATTACTGAAAGCAAGCGTTCAAAAAACCACAGTAAATAATGGGTTAAAAGTGTTTTTTTTTTAAAAGGTAATAAGGAAATTTTTGCTATTTTATAAACATTAATATTTTTACATACCATTCTTTAAACTTAAACTTTTTAGTTATTGTATCAAACATAAAGCAGGATTTTTTCTGCAGAATCTGAAGGGGGAAAGTTTTAAATAAAATTTTGACTGTTCCAATATGAGAAATTTATTTTGTTTGTCTATTGCATATTTACTATTTTCATGCAACTTTTTTTATTTTCCCTGTGTAAATTAATTCAATAAAAAATGTTTAATTCAAATTTACATTGATTGTCTACTTTTAAAAATGAGGGAGTAATATCAAACTACGCAAAAATATTTTAGGCTATTTAAAAAATTTTTACAAATATGTTATTATTTTTTTGCTAGCCTCGCCAATTAAGAATGATTTTGTTGTGTGTGGTGAGGGATTCACTCGTATTAACATTTATAGAACAGAGAAAAAATATACAACGATAAAAAACAGCTTATATTTCAAAGAAAACAAATTTTCCATTGCTTCAACATATTCCAAATATAGTACTATTACAATTTTGAGTACAATGATAATATGACAATTATAATTTGACAATATAAGCTCTAAATATGTATTCAAACAATGTTCAAAGATGTACAATACAATAAGCAGTTCATAATTACAGTAACAATATTCATAATATTCCAGCATATTTTGTTAAAAATAATAAATGTAAAAAACAAAAAAATAGAACCTTAACAATTTAATGTGAAATGATAATATTAAGTAATGATTAAAAAAGTTCCCTGACCACCGCCCCTGACTAATTAAATTAAATTGTTTTGTGCAATATTACAACACCACATGTGCACTAGATAATATAGTTTATTAGGTATTTTCTGCCTAATTCAATGAAGCTTTGCTTTCAATATGATTTAATCATTTTAGTCGTCGCATCAAAGACGCCCTGAACGAGCAGACTTATGAGCAGTTCCTTCAATACGCTCGACAGCAGCTCCCTGGTAACCCAGACCAGCAGGCGGTGCTCGTACGCCAGCTGCAAGACCAGCACTATCACCAGTACGTGCAGCAGCTGTCTCTAGGCCGGGGGCGCACCACAGACACCACAGAAGGCAGCGACTCCTTAGAGAAGCAGACCGGCACCGACGATAGCATCTTCTTGTCAGAAAAGGAGTGAGTATATTTATTTGTGTGATTGCGTAAAATAAAAAGTTTTAACAATTCATACACATACAAATCTATAACAAATACCATCTTACATTATTTTTTTACATCAATTGATTAATCTGAGACAATGAAAAGGTGGATGTGAGGTTTTGTACTGCAGATCGTAAACTTATGTTTATTCATTGCATATCATGTTGGTGATCGCTCCTAGCTGATTTCTCTACTTTATCGAGTGAAATTAATAATAATTATATGATTAATATGTATTATCATAGATGGCATTAATTATAAAATAAATACATTTTTTTCATGATAACATCAATTAATTTATTTACAAATATTATTTTTATTTATTAATATATTATTTAAATTTCAAACAAACCGAGTGATTTAAAGGAGTTTCATTAATAAAGAGTATACCTCAGTGACTTTTTACTTGAAGTTCTTTTGTTTTAATATACAATCAATATAAATTAGACATAGTTAATCCTTTGCAGGTATAATAATCTGTATAGGTGTGTTTCTGCATTGTTATGGTTAAGGCAATGTCATGCTAATTTCTTATGTCGCTAGCTAATTAACCCTTTCGCATCGGTTGTCGGCATATGCCGTCACAAGATTCCCCGACCATTGACATCGGTTGACATGATATATCGTTTTGCTACTTTCTTAGAATAGTTTTTTATGAATCTTCTGATAGCTAAAGGATACAAGAACCAATGTGATATATGAAAATAGACCAGATAAGTACGTTTATGCTTCAAATACTAGTTTTATAATTGACAGTATAATTTGTATTCAAACTGAGCCGTAATACAGTTTTTTATTTTTTATACACAGTGAAAGGGTTAATGCGTATAGCGCTTAGTTATCATAAAAACGACAAGCATTTTTCCACCACCATACAGCGACATTCGACTGGTTTTATTTGGAATAAAAATTCTTTGTAAAATGACTTTATAAAAATGTATATTTTAAGTATATTATTATTATATCTGTGGAAAAAATATTGATACAATGCCATAGTTGTCTCTTTTTAATTATTTGCTTCTTTATCTTCCTTATCCACTCCCTAATTAAAGCCTACTGTCACACAAATTTTCACAATGAAGAACATTTGTTACAGACACCGGTAAAACACTAAATAAAAATTGACGTGCTATCGAGGATGTAGTAAAAAAATAAATTTAGATGTTGTCGTGTGCTATAACTGACTGTTTTTGATGGTTTCGATTCCCTTTTCAGGTCAAATCACATAGAAAAACAAGACATAGATCAAACAGAAAACAGTTCTCCAGAACATCCGGACGACAGCCAATCAGAGGATGGAGGTTTGTAATTTTTTTTAAACCGTCAATCTTATTAACACATAGTTTAACTAAGCTGTGCCTTATGACTACAAGCTTACCTAGCATTTTTTTTAAATATTTCTCATTGTGAAAAAATAAAAATATTCATCTGATAATATTTTTTTTCTGTGTCAAATCACGCAAATTAAAAAAGTTCAAATTGTTTATATAGATTTTGTTACAATTTCACTAAAAATAAATGCCCTTATCAAAGTATTGTAGTGACGAGCTTATAAATGCATGCTGTAAGATGTCAAAATAAACGAAAATGATATATACCAGCAAGAAAAAATACACAGCTTTCAAAAAATATTGAAGTAGAAATTTTAGTAAACCTACCTTATTGAGTATTTTGTACCTACCACAATATATTTGTAAAAATAATGTATAAACATCAGGCTTAAAACAAATGAAAATTCTGCCAGATAAGCCATTCAAATCTATGGAAGTTGCTTCATGATTTATTTTAAGGTTGTTCATTACTGTAGTGAAGGTTATGAATAATGTTATAGATGGATTTCCTTCTATTGCTTCGGCGAGTATGTGGACGCGAGTGGGCGCGGGGCAGTTCAAGCAGGCCGTGCGGGCTGCAGCAGGAGGGGGCGGAGTCTTGCAAGTCGGCCATGGAGAGACCCTCACTGTGCGTGTGCCCACACACGAGGGAGGTCGCTGCCTGTTCTGGGAGTTTGCCACCGACAATTTTGATATAGGTATTACAACTTATTTTATTATTTTTTGTTTATCATCATCATCATCATCAGCCTGTGTCCGTCCACTGTTGAACGTAGGCCTCCCGCATGAGTCATTTGTTTATACCTAGGCCTAATTTTTTTCGAGATCAAAAATCAGCCACACTAGGCTTCAATTAGCATAAACAATGCTCGCAGACAATTTGCTATCAGCTTAATTTTATTCAAAATTGCTTTTAATATCACAATGATGACTGTTAGGCAAAATATTTATACACTATGGAATGACTCGCTTGTGGGTATAAACATACAATAAAGTTCTTCTTAAATCATATGTTTTATTCTTTTGAACAGGTTTCGGTGTGTATTTTGAATGGAATAAGTCTCTCACAAATCAAGTCACCGTTCACGTAGCTGAAAGCGATGATGAAGGCGACCTGGATACTGAAAATTACGACTACGAAGATGATGAAGGTATAAAAGCTAACCTTGTCACATACACCTTATAAATACCTAGTTTCTTTTAAATATACATGAAAATACGATAGAGATACATGAATGTGTCTACCACATAATAATTAAATAAATATTTATTTGATTTATATATTTCAGAATTAGTTACTGGTGAGGACCTGGAAGGTGGAGCAACTCTGGTCTCCGGACAGTCCGCATTATCAATGCTTAAAGCACCCATCAGTATTGTTATACCAATATTTAGAAGAGATAGTCATTTAGAGGTAATTTTAATTTTTGTACAACTTAGTAAATCTATTTTCGAGTACATATGTATGGTTATCCTTTATAAGGTCACAGAGCATTTTTGATTACCCGACAAGACCACAAAATCATCAAGACTCATATGAAATTCATAGAATGGAAAGGCAGGCAAAAATAATTGGTATAATTATGTGTTTTTAGATCTTGTTATATATTTTTTTGTTGGTTTTGTAGAGCATGTTTTGCTCTGCTGCATACCAGTTACAATCACTACTAGATGATTTTGTAATTTTAATAGTCAAATATGAATTCAAGAAGTACCTTTTAGTCCACATATCTAAAAACAACTTTAAATCATGTTTTGGAATGTTTACTTCTTGTATAAATTAGGAATCTTTAACGAATTACTTAATAAAAGTTGTAAATAATTGTTAATATATGTTTTCAGGTGTATGCCGGTTCTCACACATATCCCGGGGAAGGAGTATACCTCCTAAAGTTCGATAATACATTTAGCCTCTGGAGATCCAAAACATTGTATTACAGAGTATATTACACTCGCTGAATCCGTAGATGTAATTACAAATCGGTATTCAATGGTATTATTTGGAATCGTATCAAATAAATATAGAAACAATATATTTCTTAATTACGGCCAAGTAAAATATGCGGCAAATGTAATTGTGCCAGTAGCTACTACATAACGATATAAATGTATTTTTTTTAAATGTAAATTATAAAATAATATATTATTTATTTAAAAGAAAAAACACAATTTTTATAAATTACTTTATCGCCAATGTTAGTGCACAAATGTTATATCTCGTCTCGGTTTGATTTTGTGACTAAAGAGATATGTATAATGAAAAATCGATTCGTGAAATCTTTGTGCATATCGTGTGGTAAATAATGCGATCAAAGGACAGAGAAGGATCTCTTCACATGAAACCAATTAATTATATTTTTCATAGCGAAGTAAAAAATAACGACGTCATCTTATAAGAACCATAGTCTTCTTCTATGTAACAAGTGCAATACCGGTTGATATAATATAATATTATGTAAACAATATACAGATAGATATCATTGTTAACTAGGCGTAGTGTTGCTTACAGACAGATTCATTTTCAATTAATGTTATGTGTTTATGAAGACTTTAAAAATAAAAAAGATTTATTACAAGACAGTTTTCTTTATTTACAAATCTAAACTTGCAATATTATACTTTAAATGTTATAATTTTTGACAAAGTGTTAAAGGTATGTTATTCCTGGTTAAATAATTATGTATAAAAGGACTCGAGTAATCTACTTCAAGCTAATACATATTTCAATTTATTCAAAGCACACTTAATCGTATTGCTGAATCAAATACGTGCAGTATCTACTATGGTTGACATATTACTAGTATATATTTTTGGAGCTATTATTATTGATACAATGCATAAATATTCTAAGTCACTATTATATTCTCATTGTAGCCATGTATTATTGATATTATTGACTAAAATACTAACGGTTTGTTAGTTTTGCATTAATTTCTTCCAAAATTTGTTTTTTCTCATATTTTTAAATCAAAATCATCAGTATTAGCACTTATTTTTAACATGTTTTTAGTATCACTATGATAACAGTGGCATTGAAGGGGAAATTTTTATTTTACCTTCACGTAAAATGAAAATATTTGAGGCATATGATGCCCATGAATTTCCATTTCTTTTGCCACAACGGAGCGCAGGTTAAGTATATAATTATACAATTATCTTCATAAAAATTGTCTTTGGATCAAAACAAATGCGAGTCATTTTGAATTACTTTGAGATACTCTTCTTTACACATAAAAAAGAATATCAGTTTTCTTGAATCAAGATATGGGTTTCGGCTCAACCGTTTCTTCGGGGAACTGCGGGCTTACATTATCTGCAGACGGTTCTACCACAATATTTTTAGCGAGTTCCTCGTATTTTTGTTGCCTGAATTCATATTTTGCTGCGTCCAGTAGAACATTATGAATCATATTTCTGTTAGAGGTTGTGTTTTCTCTTATACTCGGGTAGGGATTTCCTCTTAATTCTAATACTGCCTTATTCAGATAACTATCGGGGTAGTCAAATGGTGCTTTGTACATCCGCGTAAATGAGACTTCATAGTTTTGGAAGCTCGGAACGAGAACTTTGAAGAGCTTGTGAATGAGCTGCTTCTCCAGCAGCCAGAAGTCAGCCATCTCCATTGTAGACTTGTGGCAGTCCCCATACCTGATAGCCTCAGATATTAACTGAAATATTTTTTTTTTATTACACTTAAGATATTATTAAAAACATTGGAATTAAAAAAAAGAAGATTGTTTATTATAAATTTATAATACTATGAAAGCTCAGAGGCTAAAAGAAAAGTCATAACATCTGGTAAACATGTCCTACTCTTTACTACATGTAAAAGTAAAGAATAGTCTTCTTGGTACATTTTTTCAAAATCGTCCTTTAAATAGTTAAGCTATCATGCATATTTGCTGAAGAGAAATAGTAATTAAATTTTATCAAGTATTTATGCTGAGTAAAAAAAACTGAATAAGACATTGACGGAAGTATGTGTAGTAGTGTATGAAGTAGGTGTAATGGAAAAATAAAAATCTAAAATATGATTCTTGATAAATAAATACAAGAATATTCTTACCCTCTCGGCATATTGTCTTGATTCATCAGCTCTATTATAATGAAGTTCCAGTCTTTCGTGTTTTATTAAAGCGGTGACGGTTTTACGCATCTTATTCAAGCGCCCCTCTGGCCCTTGGGGGCACCTTAATTTCCTAGGATTCTTGTTAAAATTGAACTTTAGTTGAGACACTAGTTTAGATGTGTTAGCTTGATTCATTTTGACTGTTTTTATATACTAATTGTATAGATAAAATAAATTCAGCTGCCAGAATATATTTTGAGGTTAGAATGAAGTATAGAATCACAGACAATAGGATATGAATTCCAGCATATGTATTTTTGTATAAGAGTTCCATCTAAATTTTCTGCATTAAGTAATTATGTAACTGATATTTTCTATTAATAATTGCAAATAGATTTTCATAATTATGATGATACTTAAATTTAATACGATTATCACTTGACAATATATAATATTATGTATACAAAATTAAATGAAGTCTTCACATAATAAAATTTTGTAATAACGTAATTTGATTTTTAAATTTATGCCACTCATACCATTCATTGAATTTGTATCCATCTAAACGTTGAAATGTAGAAAAATACAATTCAGTTAAATATGAGGTAAAATACTATTTTACCTAATGTCAATATTAGAGTTTTTTGCTGGTTGTTATTTAATACTGGCAGCACTTTGATCCTCACAAATGTCAAATTATTTTTGACGTTGATTATATGTATAAGATTTTATATTAGTATTTAAATTTAAAGCATGACTCTCTCAGTTTTATTGAAATTCCACAATTATCATGTAATAAAAAACAAACTAAATTTAATAAATAATGTTATAAGGTTTAATACAACTTTATGTAAAAATTGCGAATACACTTTTCGTCATGAATATTCTTCATTAAATAATATCAGAAACTTGAACAAGAGAAACATATTAGAAAATTTATGGAATGGTAGAAGGTTTTTATCAAACATAAAACCAGAAAATGCTAAAGATCTATTAGTAATAAAGAAATTTAAAAAGTCCCATGCTAAAAGACTATTTTCCTTGGCTAAACCAGAAAAATGGAAAATACTAGGTTAGTATTTAACAATATAATTTTAATATTTTATTTATTTAACAAGGCCATATGCTTCCTTATAATTTTAATATTGTATATATACATACAATTTGAATCTTGCCAATTAACCCTCCAGAGACGAATTTTTTTTTATGAAAGATTTAGTTTTAAGCTATATTCTATCAACATATATAAAAGACGTATAGTCTTCTACGTCTAGAAAAAATAATGAAAGAAAATAATAAAATAAATCGCAAGGGTATTGAGTAGTTTTTTCCGTTACTGTGGTTGCAGGATATCTGGTAGAGACACTCTAGATCGAAATCGAGTGATGTTCTACTATGATGTTCAGATAAAAAATGACAAAAATAGGGGAAAGTACACTAAAGTAATCACTTTTACCAAATTACACTTTTATATATATTTTTAGATTTATTCATAGATTATTTACGTAATTTTCAAGTTATTAGAATAATTAATTTTTATCATGTATATTTTTTGTATTACTGTTCCAATATTTTACTTAATATTTTTTAAATTATACATTTTTTCATGAAATATATTTATATGGGACTGATTCTTTATTTATCATCTAAGTTTTAAATCTACTATAAGTATTAATTAATACACCAAGATGTTATACCTATTTCATTACTATTTCATCATTACTTGTCCAAATTTTCTGTTGATCTTACCTGCTCCTTCCTATTAATTTTAGACCTATATAACTCTTTTCAGGCATCCGTACAAAGTTCACAAATTTTGAAATAAAGGTGTATTAGTATTTACTTACAAGCTATTTTATTTTTGTTATATTATTGAATTAAATACAAATTTGCATTTTAATACGCATTATTCCCATATCCAGCAATCAAATCAGTAGAAAGTTATAGAATCCACTGGTAAAATAAATTATTCTCTTGCAACTTTAACACTCAACTAAGTATGTCTCAAATAATGATACATAAACCTCCATCTTTTTTCTTTGCAACTGAATAGTTAACCACTAAGCCTCACCTGTTGTCATTGTTGATTTTCAGCCGCCGTAGGTCTCTTGCTTATATCTTCCTCTGTCAGTATGGCAGTTCCCTTTTCATTGGGCAAAGTCCTGGATATCATCTACACCAGCGCATCAGATATGGAGAATGCGAGAGAAAAATTGAACCAGGTCTGTCTACTGCTCGGCGGGATATTCTTGATCGGAGGAGTTTGTAACTTTGGAAGAGTCTATCTCATGTCGATTTCTGGTAAGATCACCAAATTTTAACTAATTATATAACTACTCGATCGTCAGGATGATCATATGATCTTCTTTAAAACATCCGATTAAGAAATCACCAAAAAATATACTTGGGATACTACATCTGCTGTTTCTTTAAGTCCTCGGGCTTCTGCCCTGGTGGACTTTCGGGTGGTGAGATGTCTTGTCAATAGCAACTGACAGAACTGAGTGGTGACTATATGATCTAGATATGGAACGAATATGGGAAGAAAATAATTATTTTTTAATATAGTGAATTATTATATACGTTGCTTTGAAAAATATATGCTACCTATTGTCTGGTCACTTCATGTCACGGCATACTTCGGAAATAATTTGTAAAGACATGAAACAATTCAAGCAGTATTTTTTGGTCTAAAATTAATAACCTCCAATCATTACTTTAAACTCCCGAAAACCTGTTTGTTTTATATATTTTTGTTATATTTCATAACCAAACAAATATAAATGTTTTATTTTTTCAGGGCAACGCATGACACAAGCTTTGAGACAATCTGTTTTCTCATCTATACTGAAGCAGGAGGCTGGATGGTTTGATAAGACTTCCACCGGCCAGCTGGTGAACAGACTGTCCGCTGACACACAACTTGTCGGCTCCACACTCAGCTCCAACATCTCAGATGGACTTAGGTCACTATTTATGGTGTCTGCAGGAGCTGGAATGATGGTAATTTATAGTAAATTTTGATGTGGATTAGCTTTGAAAACGATGCTTGCCTACTGGCAATAAAAATGTTGTTATTTATTGAATTATCCTTATTATATTACAATTTATGTAAATGAATGAAGTATTTAGAGTTATTTCTTCGATTTAACTCTGAATTATATGTTTCGGCTGCAGCATGAAGCATTTAGCAAGTGAAATTGTTCAATTAAATTAAAACCTACCATACAACACTTATAAGAAAGCATCAGTGAATGGAAAAGAAACTCGTTTACATATTCAAGATCATTAGAGCTCAGTCGGGAGTGACACAATTAGAAAGAGATTATGCTATCCAGACTGTGATGACCATATTATGCAACAACAACGGAGAATTGAGGCTTAGTAATATTGCTGCTCTTCAAACAACCTGTCAGTTTTTCATCCCAAAAAACTACTGCATTATAGTTGTAGTTGTCAAAAATCTGAGGTTAAGAGTTGACTTCAGATGCTGTGAACGATCTGGGAGTTAAGATATATCCCTGGTATTGGTTTACGGCGACTTTATTTTATTAATTCGAAGCGAAGAATGAATTAAGATATTTATTTTTTAATGAATAACATCAGCCTTTTATGTTTTTAGTTTTACATGTCAGTAGAACTGGCTTTGGTTGGACTATCAATCATCCCTCCCGTGGCTGGTCTCGCCATTATCTACGGCCGCTTTGTGAGAAAGATCACCACACAGGTTCAGGATAGTCTAGCAGGAGCCACTCAGGTAAATCAATTAAAATATATTTTAAAATATAATGTTGTATAAAGCTTGAAATTTAAATAACAATACTGTTTGAAATAAGATAATGTTATACAGGTTATAATGTATTTATAGCTCTGACTTTATTAAAAACTTTATCAATAAGTATCAGAAATTTTCAAATTACAATTTGACAAGGCAACTAATCAATAAAAATATGTTTTTTTTCCTATTATCCAAAAAGAATTCAAAATTTTGAAAATTGATCTTTTTAATTTGATTAATTTGTTTATTTTTTATTTTTAGGTGGCTGAAGAAAAAATATCGAACATCAGGACTGTCAAAACATTCAGCAAAGAACTCAGTGAAGGAGCGAATTATAGCAACAAAATAAAACATGTTTTAGATCTAGCTTATAAAGAATCTATGGCACAAGGAATATTTTATGGAATGGTAAGGAAGAAATTACAAAATTGCAAAGAGAAATCTAGAAGTCTTGAAATAATTGTAGGATTTAAAAATAATATACATATTTATGTTTGTCAATGGTTTCGGTTTAAAAAATGTATTTTGATTAATACATCTGGTTAGTTTCTTCAAATCCTTTACACCTTTGAGTCGATTAAATGTCCATTAGAAATGTTTTACAGACTAAATTTTTTGGTAAATAATTGTTTTCTTGCGGGCTTCAATAAAAATGGTTGTTTTCACAGATCAAATTGAGTCTTTTCATTAAAATCGCTTTTAGGGTATTAATATATATATAATCGTGTCGGAAACAACAGAGTCAGATCCTGTCTGCCCAGAAGTGGGCGACGTCGATGGCGTTACTTCTGGCCATCATCAGGTCTTCCTGGGTGCAGCTATTCGGGCACAGCGCACACTCCATGCCAAGGGTATTAATTATAATAGTGGATTTACTTTTTTATTTCTTTTAGACTGGCTTGACTGGAAACGTTATAATAATTTCTGTACTTTACTATGGAGGGGTGATGGTTTCTGATCAACACATTACGGTGGGAAATTTAACCTCATTCCTTTTGTATGCTGCATACATTGGCATATCCATTGGTGGATTAAGCAGCTTTTACTCTGAACTTAATAAAGGCATAGGAGCAGCCGGAAGGCTGTGGGACATTATTGACAGGGTCCCAGCGATACCTATCCAAGGTAAATATAAATAAATATTCATTATATGGTTTCATAAAATGATAAAAAAAAATGAAATCGATTTTAAAACAAATGATAATAAAATATTTTGGTTTTTGCTATTGTAGGTGGATTAGTTCCGGTTGATCCTCCAAAAGGAGAGATTTTCTTCGATAACATAAACTTTAGCTATCCGACTAGACCTGGAAAAATGATTCTGGAGAACTTTAACCTTAGGCTTGAGCCCGGGAAAGTTATTGCTGTCGTTGGGGGCTCCGGGTCGGGGAAAACGACTCTAGCTTACCTTCTATTGAGACTTTATGAGCCGGACTCTGGAGCAGTCAGGGTCGATGGAAGAGACATCAAGGAGCTGGATCCCATGTGGCTTAGAAAGCACATCGGTACAGTGAGTCAGGTAAAGCTTATTGATTTATTTATTGGATAAAATCAAATTTTGGTAATATTGATTTTTGTTTGACTTTTACTGCTGAGGCTAAATGAGTTTAATAATTGAGCATTCGTGATTGATAATAAATAAATCAGGGTGAGAGTTTATCTAAAAATATATGATATCTATAATTTGCTTATTATACTTTTATAATTTAATGTAATGTGAATTAGTATTATAAAAATACAAATATTTTTAATATAATTTTATAAATAAGAAATAAGTTATTTTTTTAGATTACTTACAGTATTTTCGGAAAGATTATTATTTAATTTTTCAGAATACCGTTTTGAATGTAAAATAATTATTTTGAGGTACAATTAAAGTTAACATCTTTAAACAGCGTCGAACAACCATATTCCTTTTATACATTTTTTTGTTGTCTTTTTAAGGAACCGATATTATTTTCGTGCACCATCAGGGAGAACATACTGTACGGCTTGGATGACCCGTCTCTGGCCAATGAAGAGCAACTGTTGGAGGCGGCACGTTTGGCTCGCGTTGACGACTTTGTAAAGCTTCTGCCGCAGGGATATGACACAGAGACGGGCGAGAGAGGAGTCACACTCAGCGGGGGGCAGAGGCAGAGGATTGCCATAGCGAGGGCAATCATTAAGGTATTTAATATCACGTCTAAAAATATTATTCATTTGTCCAATTGATTGCTCCAGATAGGACTAAATAATAACCAAAAGGAGGAAATTATTCTTGCTAGTTATTTAATAGAATCACTTCTTTTTATTAGATACACTTATTTATTCATTTTTTTCATAATGCAATGAAAAAAATATACAAAACCTTGCCTTTAAATTAGTTATATATATACAGCAGTGCTTCCCAAATAGAGGCCTGCGAAAATATTCAGTAGAATGTATAAAAATTAATTTATGACTGTTTTTCCACATAACATATTTAAATAATGTGTATATTTAAGCAAGTTTCTATAACTTTTGCTGAAATATGTGTATTAAAAATGTAATATTTATTGCCAAATAAACCTTTTCACTACTTTTTTTTGGGCGACCAGGAATCCATTCTTTCAGATTTAGGGGGCCGCAACATGAAATTTATTGGGAAGCACTGATCTACAATATTGAGTTTAAATCTGTATTTATTCTTTTTATTTTGCTTAGTGTGTCTTAGATTTATTTTGTTTAGAACAAATTAAGGGAATACACTTCTGTAGCATGGAATGCAAGTTAAAATATTCCCATTATTTTTTCTAGAGGGCAAACAAGAAAAGGAAAAAAATCATTAGTACCACAATTCTCATATTTATGACTTTAATTGATTGTTACTGTTGAACATTGTGATCATCAGAAATGTTAATATATATATTATCATTATGTAACATAAAATTATATTTTTCAGAATCCTCGAATCATTATTCTTGATGAAGCTACCAGTGCTTTAGACCCTCAGTCGGAGCACGAAGTCAGGGAGGCTCTCAAAAGTGTTTCTCAGAACAGGACTGTTCTTACCATCGCCCATCGGTTGAGCACCATCCAAGCAGCCGACACGATAGCCGTCCTTCAGCACGGAAACATCGTGGAACAAGGATCCTACAGAGACCTCATCAGCATTGAAGACGGAGTGTTCAAAGACCTTATTAGACATCAAGCTTTTCAGGAACTCGAAAATCGGTGATCGGAATCAATCTAAAACTACAATCTGCTCCGGATTATATTGTCACTACGGTACTTGTATACGGCTATTGGATCCACCCTCGTGGTAAGATGCTGAAATAATATAGGCTGTAATCCATCTCACATGATGAATGATACTATTATTATCAGCACTAATTTATTTTTGTATAAGATAATTTTATATAATTATTTTAAACATATTATCAGTGTCCATTTTAACACATTGTTTACATGATATGCTTACAGGCGTTTTTGCTATTTTGTATTTCGTACTATTTAAAATTTCTTCTTGTTTGGTACAGTACAGAGGATTTTAAATAAAATGCATAAAAATGTACCACAAGCTTAACATTTCTATGTTTGAAAAGCGAAGATATCACAGTTGGGTTTGCCGGTATTTTGTAAAGTAAAAATTATGCACCAAATTATGCGCCGTGCAGAATATTGTCTAGGTACCCAACTATTCGTGGAATCAGGGTCGGACTTGTGGACATTAACATGCATTAAAATGCAATACATGTAAGATAAAATATTTCCAAATAGTGATGACTATGTTACTGCTCTTCATCGAACATTTTTCAGTTGATTCGAAAAATTCTTAGCATCAAAGCCTTAAATATCATAATTTTTTATGTTAACATATAAAAGTTTGTGGCAAGATTGCAATAAATATTTTATTTAATCGGCACATATATATAATAAATAAACTACCTCCAAAAATTCTATCTATTACGAAAGCGATATGAATTGTTTGATTAATTAACTATTGGAAGGATATAGCTATAGAATTATAATCATCTGTTTAGCTCTGTCTCTGCCTGCCACGTTACTAGTTCTGTGAAGTGTTATTCGTAGTCACGACAACATTATTGTTCAAAATATATAATCATTCATGTATAGCTGTGTCACTTATCAAAGCTTAACAATCATACAATTAATATCACTTGTGTATGAAGCCCTTAAGGTTTAATTTGTCTGTGGTATTCAATTTATTTATGTACATAGTTGGTTTTATTGAAATTTTATGGAGTTTGTAAAAAGCGTAAATTGTTAAAAAAAATGTATACATTAGAATAAGGTTATTTACTTGGGTGAATAGGAAAATATAATTTGTAATATATTCAAATATTTAACACAAATTTTGTTAAATCATATACAAAAAAGGTAAATAAACGGTACTGAACATGGTTGATATTATAATAAATAGAAAAAAAATTATTCAGTTTTTTTAATTTTATGTAAGATAATTGCAGTACAATAATATTTTCAGGATTGTTATAATTATTTTATCAAGGAACCAAAATTTCTTAAATGATTATTATGTCTTATTAAAAAGTACAAAAATATACAAGATGTTAAAGGATAATATGTTACAACAAATTATTTCAATATGAGTGATTAAAATTTATCACAGAATTCAAGGGGCAGAATTATTTATTATTTTAAAAATATTTTCAAAACAATCAAACAAATTTAAAATACTTATTTTTACATGAAAATATATTCTTTATAAACCGATTTTGTAGTTTTTAAATCCTATTTCTTAATTTATTACAATTTTTATGCAAAAAATATGAATTATTTCTAAATATCTTTTTTTTTTAAATAAATTATTTTCTATAATTATTCTCCACAAAAATATGTTTTGTAACAAGAGTGTTTTATAGTTGTTATCTTTTTATGTACAAGAGATTCTCTTATTAACCTAATCATATTTTATAATACTAAAATATCTCCTATTAATTGTTTAAAATGGCAGTTGACAATTAATTTTAAACTACCATGACAAAGACCATAAGACACAATAAAATTTAATTTGAATGATTGGTTTGATCTTAAAGAACAATAAGGTAAATCACTTTCAAAATTCTAATAGTTCTTACAAAAAATATCAAAAATACTATTTACTTGTAAGAGCTGTAAAGATGATTAAATACTTTTCTCAATTCAAGTTGTATCAAAAATCATGTAAGTATAACATAAATAAGATTATACCTATTATTCGTTGATAAGAAGAATAGGTATAATAACATTATTATCTGTTGAAAAGGTTTTTTTTATATTAAAAATAAAACATTAAATAAATTGCAAAAATAAATCTGGCATACTTACGTATCACACACGTAAGCAATATCAATATTTTCATTGTTTTCATCATATTCGCTCCTTATTTGTAGCTTATGACACCCAAATAAACCACCACCTCTGTCAACCGCTATCTATTTTTTTTTATAAAGGTAAGAATAATACAATAAAGTAATATGCCTACATTGAATGTATGTTATGATATGATGAGACACAAAGTAAAAGGGAATCACAAATATTAATGTTTTCATGATAACGACAGATACAGCAAAATATTACAAGACTACTCTGAAAATGAGATAATCATGTTCGTGTAAATCAGTTATTATTAAAATGTTGAGCACAAGTTATTTAATTTTATTAAATAATTAAGCAACCTTACTTTCAAATTGATATTTTCCAAAGTGATGCTAAAGTATAAATAATATTACAAGTAATATTGTTAATAATACCAGTCAATAATAACCTAACATTTATTAACTATTCAATCTACTAAAAATATTGCATTATAAGTTATTATATAATTAATCGGAATGATAAAAATATCCACCTGAGATTTGAATTTATTTCATCCTCTATTCATGCTTCTAAAGAAAATTAAATTCAAGCATCAATCGTGAATTTAATCCAAGAAAGCCAACAACATCAATAAATATAAATGTTAAAAATATACTATTTTTGTTCTCAAAATGTATTAAACTAACTTTTTATTCTATGTGCTATGCGAATTTGGATCTCACTTCACGTCTTAGAATTTTCCCGGCAGCATTTTTTGGTATAGCATCGACAAACATCAGGTCTCCAAGTTTTTTATAGCTAGCGACCTTCTCAGCCACAAAGTCCATGATGTTCTCTTGGCTGGGCGACTTTCCATCCTTCCTCACGACAAAGGCCTTTGGTACCTCTCCATACTTGGCGTGAGGGATGCCTATAACGGCGGCATCAGACAGCTCCGGGTGAGATCTTAGAATTCCTTCCAATTCAGCAGGAGCCACCTGATATCCTTTTACCTAAAATAAAATATAAGCCAAATATAATAATAACAATACTAAGAAAGCTAATAATATTAAAACACATTTTAAAAGCAAAAATATTATTATGTAATATTGAACACGTAATCAATAAACATTGAGGTAATACAGTCTTAATACTATTATTCTCTTGATTTTACTTAATTTTGTCCTCATTGCTCGGTTACTCAATATATTTTTATGAAAGTAGAGGCGTTTTTCTTTTATGTCAAAATAAACATATTTAATTTTTGTTTTATGTAAATTTAAAATTTAAAATATTTAGGCTTATCATTATTTATTTATTTCACAGAACCATAAATCAACTGCCAGTTTAGAGTTAAGCCATTGCTTAGGACGGGACTGATGGGGTACGAAACATGTACAAGCAGTTAAAAATAAATATAAAAAAAAACTAATTTGTTAATTTTAAAATTAAAATAATATAAAATTATAATTATGCAGTTTCACCAAGTATTATAATTTTATAACCTTAAATATAATTATAGTACATATATAGTATTTTAGAAAATACCTTGATCAATTCCTTAAGCCTGTCTGTGATGTAGAACGCTTCATTATCATCATAGTAGCCAAGATCTCCTGTTTTCATCCATTGACCAGGTCTGAATACATCAGCTGAGGCGGCAGGATTCTTGTAGTAACCTTTCATCACTTGTGGTCCTCGCACCCACAGTTCGCCTACCTGGAATCAGTCAAAATAGATTACAAAAAAAATACAAGTATACATATTAATATATTATGGAGAAAAATTCAAATGAAGAAGAAATATTGATTTTGGATACAGATAAAATGTTTTCTCTATTACTATCACTATTACTTATATTATAAGTGATGAGTCAATATGTGAATAATAAAATGCATCTTACTTCATTGTGGCCAAGGACTTTGCTTTCATCCTCCAGATCAACAATCTTGGCATGGGTGTTGGCGGGAGGGCTGCCCACTGAGCCATAGTTGGAGGAACCTCTTTCCTGCATGAGAACCACTGGAGATGTCTCAGTTAGTCCATATCCTTGCATAAATGCAGTATTGTTCTACAGCAAAAAAACAATTTACCGCTTTTATTAATGACTAAAGTTATGTCTGCAAAAGTTATGCAGGTAGATGGAGTTTATTTTGTACAAAAAATTATGTAAATTGAACTGTTTACTTGTTGTCTTTAAGAACAATATACTTATATGTTTATTTTATTTCATTTTTCTTTTCATTTTGGTTTATTTCGTTTCACTACATATGTTTTTATATCTCTAATTTAATAACAAAAGTACAGTTCTTACTAAATTTTAACCAATAGATGAAGATATGCAATTAAAGTCAAGAACTAAATAATACATTATTGTACAACTCTTATCGTTGTTCCAGCGATAATTATGAGTATGATATGTTCGAAAAAACAAACATATTAAATTCAGAAATATCTAATGACTTAACAAAATGTATTGTATTATAAATTATAATTATAAAAATATTAAATAATACTTACAGAACTCTTTTCTAAGAACCGACGAACATCTGACGCTGCTAGGGGAGCAGCTCCTGACATGACAGTCCTGATGGAATCCATATGCGTGTTGTTCACTCCCGAATATGATCCCATAAAAATCACTTAAAAAAATATTAAAATTAAATTTGAATATGAGTAGTAACAAAATAGATTTATGCATTTTATTGAGAGGTGTTTATATGAAATACTAGTTTTTTACTTAATTTTCCTTGTGATTGATAAAATGTATTGAAATAAATTTACCATTACATTTTAACTGTTTTGTGTTGCTTGATTCTATTTAAAGCTAAAATACAAGAAGGTTAATTTTTATTTGAATAATATCTTAAGTTACAAACACAAATCTCACTGGGTAGAAATTGAGAGTTAATGTGACAAGGAGATAGACAAATACATGTATTGTCTGTTCTAGGGATATAATTTTTAATACCTATAATAAATTCTATTGCTTACCAATGGGTGGCACAACAAAGAGGACTGTTCCTTTGTATTTAGCTTGCGCAGTTAGATATGTGTCAGGTGTGAATTTTGGCAATGTGACAAGTTTCACACCGTTTGACAGTTTGCTTAGCATAGTCACAACCAGGCCGTAGATGTGAAAAAATGGCAAGACACATATGCAGACATCTTGGTGACTGGCTGAAATTATAAAACGATAACTTATAAGTATAAATATTACAAAAAATATATACATTAACTTATTTTTAAAGCCATTAGGATGGTTTGTAATATTTAACAGTTTCGATTTTTTAAATCACAATGAAATTATATTTTTAATCTTTTGGATTGTAAAATTATTGAAAATTTACCAAATTTGAATATTTGAATGTCGACTTGACTGTTTTTTTTAGCATTCCAATTTTAGTACTTTTATTATTTTAAATAAACGATTAAGCAAACTTTTAGGTTTATATCCTTTTTTTTAGAATATACAAAGTCCATTACAAAAGTAATGAGCATTTTCTAGAAAAAAAATGATTTGTCGATCGGACTTGTATTAGTGATTAAAATTATTATAAAAAAAACTGGCAAACAGCTGGATTGGAAAAGCAGAACCCCCACTACATTTCCAGATCGGTTCCACGTATTTATAAAAAGTACCTACCCAATAGAAGTAAGACTTTGCAACAATAATGACCATTAGAAACCAAACCATAGACTGTATTTTTGTTTTAATTTCCATTGAATATTTAATCTGACCTGTGGTAGGAAAAATGATTGATATTTTCCCCGAAAACATCTGTTGAGCATTGGCAGTGACATTCTTGTGTGAGAGTTCGACGCCTTTGGGTAATCCCGTTGTCCCGCTGGAGTAAGGAAGGAAGACCGTATCGTCTGGGCTTCTTCTGACCTCCTTCAGGCATGTTGTGTCTTCATTGAAGCTCTCGGCAAACTCGGCAAACTTGATGGTTCCCTCGGGATGAGGCAATCCCGTGCCGCAGTCTGCTATGATAATTGGGATCGATTTCTCCAGCTTCTTGATTGCTTCAACAACAATTGTGTGGCATTCGGCTGTTGTGACGATTGCTTTTGCTTCTGAGTTTTCTAACTGACGTTCAACTTCCTCTAAAAAAGGAAAAAAAATATGGTAAGTAAAATATCATAATTATGCAGCTGACCTATACTGTAGTTATACAGCTATAAATAGAGATTATAAAATATAACCAGGACTCAAAAATAATACCTAAGTATGAAATGGGTTTTATTATGAAATTAGTATGAAGAAATGATCAATTTTTGAGGTTAAATTAATCAGAAACAAAATAAAATTTGGTCACTATAATAAAACTAACGGGTTGCATTTAGGAAGGATTTTTTGAAGCTTATATTCTTGGATGATAGATATTGTTACCTGAGGTATAAATTGGATTAACTGTGGTGACAATCAATCCCGCCTGGATGGATCCAAGAGTTGCCAGAGGGTATTCAGTGGAGTTAGGAAGCATGATGGCGATGCAGTCACCATCTCTCATCTTTAAGCGATTCCTTAAGCAAGCAGCAAAAGCCGTAGACATCTTGTATGCCTGACCATATGTGTAACCTCGTCCTGTGATTCCGCACACCTAAAAAAAATATTTTTCAAATTTAAGTAAGCTGTGGCAACACGACGCTGACATAGCATGCCAACGCAGCGTCACTTACGGACGGGGAGTCGCGATCCAGCCTTCGAGGCTTTTCCTTAATGATCTGCTCACAAAGTACGACGCTAGTAAGTAATTATGATAATCAATTTAAGCAATACAAACATTGCGAACACGAAATTTACATCTAATCTACGGTTCGATGATGGTTTTTTGAAAAAAAAATAGTGTCTGCATGGTCTCAAACCTCATCATAAGGATGCAAAACCCTTGTGGCTGTCACGAAGCAGAAGCAACCGCTCACGCTGGTGGGTGATCTGATACGAAAAGACTCCAAAGACTAATGTTTATTTTGAACTGTTTATCACAAACGTAGATATTTTTGCAAAAACATTTAAAACTGTAAAAAACTATATTGAAAGGTCAATGCCCTTGGTAAAGAGGAAAATGATATCTTATGTAATTTATTTTTATACATGTGCCTAGTAATATTGATAAAATAATCATTATCCAAATGTACTGTATAAAAAAATGATTTGTCGATCGGACTTGTATTAGTGATTAAAATTATTATAAAAAAAACTGGCAAACAGCTGGATTGGAAAAGCAGAACCCCCACTACATTTCCAGATCGGTTCCACGTATTTATAAAAAGTACCTACCCAATAGAAGTAAGACTTTTCTTTTTTGTTATCTTATTTTGCTAATTTGCATTAAATACGTAACCCTACAACTAGAAAGATCCCAATTATTATAACATCGAATAGAATGGACGGTGTTGGTTTAACTGAGATTTTATCAACAGAAGTGTTAATGTAAACAGGAGATAACATTTTATCATTATGATTAAGCAGTCCATCAGTCTATCTATAAGGCGGGTCTTTAACGATCAATTAAATGGAGCAATATTAGATATTACGCGCGCGCGATCTGCGCATGTGCAGTATGTAGGGCTCTCCTAAGATAATTAAGTAGAAAACATAAGTAATTTAAAATCCGAAAATTTTGATTGTTGTATTGGCGTACTTTTCGATAAATGCGTACTACAATTTTATGTAATATTGACTTCAATATTTATTATATTGTCATGACCAGTACCGGGTTTAGACTCTGCGGCGCCCTAGGGCATTTTTTACAGCTCCCCAAATTGTTTATATTTAAAAAAAAAAATGGTCCCCTCGGCGCCCTTAGATTATTTAACGCCCTGGGGCACCGACCCACTTCTCCACCCCCTAAAACCGCCACTGGTCATGACAAACTTAAACAGTAGCAATTTATTTGAGTATTATTTCCTGTGACTGAGTTCGAGGACATTGATGTTAACATCTTAACCTTGTATATATTTGTTACATACTAGAATTTCTCGACACACATTGCTAGAGTCAGAAAATGCATAATATTTTAAACAAATAGACATATTAGGTGATACATTTAAGACTTCATGTTTCAATTTTGAATGGTATTAAAAAATATATGTAATTGAATAACTCACCACGGCAGTTTTGTCTTCCCATCTATCCATATTCTTCCAAACATAGTCGGAGACCATACAATTGGGAACTACGATGTCCGGATAGTTCGATATGATCACATTCTTCTCGGTGAGATGATGAAACTGCCTTTTGAAGATGATTGGGTACTTCCCCTTTTTTGCATAGTGGTGCAACATGCAAGCAGCACCATTCCTGTGGCATTGGATCGAGAACTGGCGAAGACACATAGACCTTCCCATGACCTTCACCGATTGTAGCACCGGCTGCAACATCTTGACCTTATCGAGACAATCTTATGAATACAGCTGTCACGTTTTAAAAGTAACTGAAAAAAAAAGTATTTTAAAACAATTATTTATAACGTAAAGAGTTGGACTTTGGTTAACTCGGGTAGTTGTATAACATTGAAAAATGTAATAATATTAGTTTGTTTATGAACTTTAGAGTTTTTTTTTATCAATAATCAGCTTATAAGTTTTGCACATTGTATTGAATATGTTTTATTCACCGTAACAAGTGCAAATGTTATTCAATATGTTTAAATATATAATTTTTAAATAACGACAATGAGCACGTTGTCGAAATTAATAAAAAAAAATGTAGGATTTACGTAAAATGGCATGCGTAAATAAAGTAAGATCTACACAAAAAGAGTGCATAGCTTTGCCTTTTAATGAAAATAAGTAACAGAATCTTCCCACGAGTAAACAAATTGTGTAATTGCTTAAATTTTAAAGATAATTTAAACATATTGTTTTTCTATGAGTAGTATTTTAAAATACGAGTAATACAGCATTTTTTCATTGTCATAACGACGCTTTGTTTGTAATTAATTATAAAGACCGTAATTCATAAGCATGTTTGCACTTTCTTTACTCGTATCTCACCTTTTAGACTGTTAAATGTAAAATACCGGATGTTCGCATTATAAGCTCCACCTTGAAAAATATGATGTGTTATCTGTCAGAAGGTAAAAGAAACAATAATCATTCAGTATTGATGGATAAGAAAATATACCAAATAACGCCTGCAAAGAAATACCAAATGTTGAAAGCGCTCTTATGGTTTATATTTATAAGAAGGTATTTTTTACCTCAGTATATGGTTCGAAAATAATAATAATATTGGAGTCGACTAATGATTGCTTGTTTTTTATATTACATATAAAGATGACTTGTTTATAATTAGGAATGTTGAATTAAACGTAAGCGTCTCGATACTTATAACCAATTAGGAATTTTTAATGATAAATGAAGATTAACATTATTTTTATCAATTTAAGAGATTATCCCAGCTTTATGTGAAGGATACAAATGACATTCGAAGTCATACGCGTAAAAAAACGTTTACAATCAACAAAATTAGGTATTCGTAATGATGTCTCTATTGAACAATATGTTACAGTAGGAAAACACAGGAATACACGATTTTCTTGTTAAAGAGCGATCTATTTTAGGATAGGTACAAGTATGAACTAACATTTCGGCATATCAGTAATTTACATACTCATTTTTAAGCACGCATGGAACTGAATAAATCAATTAACCTTTTAAATCAGAGGAAATATAATTCAGATTTAATTAACGTCTTTATCTAAATACAAAAAATATTACGTTGAAATACACTAACACGAGAATTTTAAATTCTGAACGTCGAAATTGAGACAAAACAAAAGTGTAAAATTTAAATAAGTATTTTTTGAAAACTCTGAGAGAAAGTACGGTTCGTACCTAAATACATATTATTTTATAAATACCTATGCAAAATACCAATGTGTACGGTTATCAACTGAAAATACTTTGAAACATGTAATAGTTTAAAATAAATGTGAATCAAAACTAAATATTATTTTTTAATTAAAAATAATTTAAAATTATAAATACGAAATTTACCGTTAATATTTTCACCTGGAGTAAACGCTGCAAGTGATCAGCTCGACGTCCCAAAATAATGCTGTTAAAAATGGTGCAATTATATTTATGAAAAGTACGTAAACTTTATTGTAAATGTAAATTGCGTTAAAACAAAGTATTTATTTTATTTATGAAAAGTACGAAAACTTTATTGTAAATGTAAATTGCGTTAAAACAAAGTATGTATTTCATTTTATTTAAATTCATCTTAAGGAGAGAGTTAAAAATATAATAAAACGTATAAGAGTGCATTCTAACATTAATAGAGAAAAATAATGAGATCAAAATCGTTGTCTTTTTTTTGGCAGTGCGTTGGTTTAAAAATAAAGCTTAGTACATATTATATTATATATAGGAACAACATTCGTATAATGTTCTTAGTACTTTTGTAGTTAGTATTTAAAAATTAATTGTCGATTACGTCAAATACTTATTCTACAGGTAGATATGATCCTTTCAAGCTGTTTTTAAAAACCCACAATTAATCTCCATGCACTTTGTACTCGCTAAGATTTGATACAACTATTTGTATCCGCTTGTTTCCAGTTTTCTGGATAATTACTTATCACTTCTTCGTGACGCGACTTATGTGGAGGTGTAGGTCAAGTGTATATCATCAAAATTATTAAAATAATGCCGCTTATCATGTTATATAAACACAAACATTAATATTTGCACTTATTTGTATTAGATCCTTATTGAGAAATTACTAAATAAATAACTGATTCGATAAACTCTGTGTCCACAACATTTAAAGTAATATTTCAAATAGATTTTAGTAACTTACTAACCTTTTCTATGCCAAGCGGTTTTCGTATGGGGAGACCCCGGGGGCCGTCATTTTTTTGAAAAATCAAAAGCTATTTTTAAAATCGATGTATTATCGATAATTCTTGACAATACGTAGTAGCTAATTATTTCAACATGGCAGCAAGAGATGTCACTGTGTGTTCTATATTTTAAATTAACAAAAAAAACGGGACATATGATGACACAGAGGCTCAAACCAGAGCGAGAATACTCGCTCTTTTTCTATAGCCGGCCTGCTGGGCACGGCCAAGAATGCGAGTAATCTCGCTCTTGGCACAGAAGCGGCTAACATACTCTACTTTATTAGTGCCCTTATGCATAAATAATGTAGTAACGAACTTGTAAAGTAATCTATGTTTTCTTACGACTGAGACAACTTTCATGAGCTACGAAGATGTACAGTATATATATATGCTTGTACTCGTACGTAAAGAAGCTTCTATAATTATGGAATACATTTTACAACGATGTGCATATCATTTAATATTGTAGGAACTGGGTTTCGTGATTAGTAAACAGATGTTAAATTTTCATTTTTAAGAAAATTCAATGATGCACAGAATAACGATGTATTATAAAACGAGGTAAAAATAGATTATGTATTAATTGTCTCTTGAACTAATTTTGGAATACCGATTGGGTGAATAATTCATAATAAGTTTTTTTCACCATTATTTTTGGGGTAAGATTGTATTTTTTTATTACCAAATTTGCGGGAGATAAAAATTTGTATTTTTTAAATCCAATTACTGAGGTCAAATTTTTTTTTGGTAATTTGTTTTGTAATTAGTTAGATTTACTTTAAATATATTTTATAAAAATAAATCACCGAGTGAAACATAATACTGAGTAAGTGAGAGGACCTGCCATAGCTGTATTGCCAAACAATGAGAAAAAAATTACAATGCATGTTTACTGTTGATGCATTTAAACACCATAACATTTTTGCATCCGTTCACAGTGTTACGATCGGCACACAGGCAGCATAACAATTTACCATATCAAAGAATTTTTACCTTCTTATACGACAAACAACGTGCATTATTATTTTACGAAACGAACCGAATAAGTCCGCACAATTTATGGACTTACTTGACTTCGAACACAGACGTAGTAAAATAAGTTACAGCTTAACCCTTTCATTACGGCTCAGTTTGAATACAAATTATACTGTCAATTATAAAACTAGTATTAAGCATAAATGTACTTATCTGGTCTATTTTCATACATCACATTGGTTCTTGTATCCTTTAGCTATCAGATGATGCGTAAAAAACTATTCTAAGAAAGTGGCAAAACGATATATCACGTCAACCGATGTAACACAGTCGGGGAATCTTATGACGGCATATGCCGGCAACCGATGCGAAAGGGTTAAGTAGAAAATTGTTTATATAATTGCCTTTTTTGTTTCAAAGCTTGGAAGAAAGGTCGTTCTTGGGTCTAGGTTTTTTTTTTGACCAAGTAAGATGATATTATATCATAATATGAATTAATGCGTGATACATTGGAAATATTTAACATCTAATTCACCGCTGGTAAATTTGACTTGAACTTGGCGTTTTATAATGATTGATTCGAATAAGTTTGTGTCTGCTTGCGTTGACACAAAACATAATTACGAAGCTGCATATTATCTCGTAACCATAATGTATAAAACGGCAGGATGCTTCCATTTGAGAATCAGGACACTTTGCTAAAAATCTAATAGAGTTTATGTAAGAACGATTCTCTCCTGTAGAATATGACTTCAAAGTGTGACTACGTGGATACTTAATACGGCTGATAGCTTTATCAAAAGTATTAGCGATATTTGGAAATTCACGGATGCTCAGCTGCACATATAACACAAACAAAATAATTGGGTCACTATATATGAATGTCAAATTAAACAGTAAAAACGAACACTTTTAATGCCCACTGTTCAATGAGATTAAATGATAATTTAAAAAGTCTGTTAAAATTGTGGGTTAATAATTCTTCGATACAAATATGAAAAAAAGCAAACAAGCCAAACCTTCTGATAAAGCATTGTAATTGGTTACTCAAAAAATATAAATTTATCTTTATTAATAATGTATCTTTATAATTTTGTATACATATTGCAAAAAGCATTTGGAAATATGTGTGGCAGAGTTTGGCAATTTTTTAGCAACTTGGGACAATAATTTATATTTCGTGTTAAGTCGTGGAACTACATAAATATTACAATAAAACTTAAGTCTTGTTAAAAATAATATGATTTGATTTAATAAATGAAAAATTTATTATATATAAAATAATAAAATGAGGAATACACTATGATAAAATTATTATCATTTCAAATACGTATAAATAATAATGAAGAAGTTTGTGATATACAGGTATATATAAATATGCAGGGACTTACATGATTTTATATAAAAAGAAATATTATTACGACTGTATTAATATCTCTTTACACTGAATAATTTATGTTAATCTTATTCAGTTTCTATAACGAGTAACTAATGATTAAAAATAATAGTAACGTATATAGTCGTGTTTGCAAAATTAGTTAAAGTATGTAATCGAGCGGACTTGAACTTGTAAAATCTAATTGAACACTGTGAACTAGGCAATGCTCACTTTATTTAAATATAAATGTTATGTACTACACTGTTGTTTTTGTACTTTTAAAACTATTTCATTCGTTTTGTTATCTTCAAATGTCGTTTTTCAAACTGAATGAAAGCGTGACATGGGGAAAATGATATAACTTTATATATCTAAAGGTCGAGACAGCCAATGAGCGACAAAGAGGCGGGATTCTTATCAATTACTGATAGGTGATGTCTTTTAAGGATAATGAATTACATACATTTATGATTCACGATATTAATTATTGCTTGTCACTGATAAACCCATCAAATTATAGGAGGCCAAAGTAGAGTCCATATCATTGCTCTTACAATCAAAAGTGGACAGAGATGGAATTAACCCTCCAGATACGAAATTTTTTTTGATAGAAACTAAAGTTTTAAGCTATATTTTATCAGCATGTAGTCTTCTTCTTTTAGCAAAAATAATTTTTAAAAAAAATACGATGCTTTCTTGTAGAAAAGCTATTGGACCGTATGGTCACGCTAGTTCTTACTATTGACAACTTATTTTGTATGAAACATTATTCTTTATTTTGTTTTTTGTATGGATTCTAACCTTGGCTAACCTTTGGGGTTGAAATACAGATACACCGAAAATATTTAAAAATATTTATGATATTAACTTCTTAGATCATCATATTTTATACGAAATAAATTATTAAAAATTACGTAAATCATTTTTGAAAATATTGAAAATTGTATTTACTCTTTTGAAGTATGCATTTTATAGAAAAAAAAATCAACCCGAAATAAAATAACTCACAAGGATACTTGGTAACTGTTTCCGTTGCCGCGATTGCATAATAACTGTGGTGGAGACACTTCTTAACCGAAACCGAGTGAAAGATACAATGTTCAGGTAGAAAAGGGACCAGAGTAGGGATACTAGACAATAGTGTTCACTGTGACTATACGGTCACGATCGTCTCTGGAGGGTTAACCCCCAGAGATACTTGGCGATACAATTTTACGAGTATGTTTAACACATAAATATTTTTTGTATGCCACAAAATATAATGTTCGCGGTGTTGGTGTTTTTTACCTACTGTATTTATCTAATATTAGTGACATACTAATTATGCATTTGAATACAATGTGACAAATTTATTAGGCTTGTTGTGAACCACTGAATCCTGTCATATAACGTAATATTTACCAGAATACATAATTTTTTAGACATACATAAATATTATATATTGAATTTACCTTCATTTAACACTGCTTTACAAATATTATTTACTGTCACATAGGTCAACCGTTCAAATCAGCTGTAAATTTGAACTTGAAGTATTATATTACTTTGTAGTCAAAATGCAATAGTAATGCTGTCAAACAAATGTAATACATATATATTTACTTGGACAGAAATTATAATAAACTACTGGAATTTCCAACTTTATGTCTGTTGAAAACAAAGATAATGGAATCGTGATTAATAAATTGTTCTAAAACAAGAATAATGCATGTTTGAATAAAAATAACAATGACATCTCTTTGTTGATAATCTAGTACACTGAACTGCATGCTAAAATATTTAGAGATTTAAGTATGGGTTTTAATAAAAAAAAAACAAAAAATAACGTAAATATTAAAAGGCTTGATCTCGAATATTCAGAGATGAGGGGTTTATTTCCACTAGTAGTAGTATTATTTAATTTAATTTAAAGCTCCGCAAGTAACTTGCCAAAACATTTGTTTGGAGCATCTTGATGTACGGCTGTGAGACCTGGTGCTTATCTGAAAGTGATAAAAAAGACTAGAGGCCTTTGAGATGTGGACATATAGGAGATTTCTCAGAATTTCCTGGAGAGACCACGTCACGAACAATGAGGTTCTCATGAGAATCAAGGAAGATAAGCACCTGGTAAGAACCATCTCAGAGAGGCGAGCCCGATGGATCGGTCACATCATGCGCCACGATGGTCTTCTTCACGACATTGTGGAGGGGATAGTTGAGGGTAGAAACTGTAGAGGGCGCTCTAGACGGGAGTATTTGCAGCAAGTGTTCGAGGACATGAGTTGTAGCTCTTATGCTGAGCTGAAGAGGGTTGCGGAGGACCAAGAGGAGTGGAGATCGAGATGCAAGATTTGTTGCTGTAAACCAATCCACCGGATTGATACTACGAATGAGAAGTAGTGTTAAAATGTTTTTTCTTATATGTACGAGTATATCTACTCTCTAGCTGGATCATATGATTGCCACAAACAGTACTGTTATTATTCTTGCTCATCCGAAGATAGTCGTATCTCTGCACCCAGAGTACCGTCGAAGACGTAATATGTCTACTTTCCATGGTTTCTAATATGATATGTCATGGGCATTTACAAGTACAAATACCATTGGGTGTCTATTTACTTAATTTGATACAAATAAATGCAACATTTTTTAATTTACACATCCGGGCTCTTACTAATTAAAGCATTCGCGGTATTCCCAGGACGTTTATCATCTAATAAATACCCTCAGCGACCGGTGGAGCTTGATTTCGGTTTTAATAAATATAAATTAAACAAGAAATAGTATTTCGACTTTTTACGTTACGCGTCACTCAAGATAGTTTTAAAATAGTGTATTCGGTCCAGATATTTTTACGTTGAAACATTACTCTGGATTAGGGGAAACTACCAGAATATTTACCAAAGAGAGCATCAGCAAAGAAGAATGAAAGAGAATAGAAAACTCATTTTTCGTATCCTCTATTCTTCACTTGTTCTATCTGTTCTGGAATATGGGAGCTTAGTTTGAAATCCCAATAAATACAAATACATTATCATGCTCGAAACAAATCATAAAAAAATCTCCGACGTCTTTATTTTTATATTTACGGTAACTATCTATTCAATTCAATCAATTCCGAACATTGCCCAACTCTTTTTCTTCTAGGGATGCTTTCTTTCCATTCGTTAGAGTCCCGGAGGAAAATTGCTGCTCTCAAACATTCATTCCTACTTCTTCGCGGTTCAATTCACAACTCTGGGATTCTTGAATGTTTTAACTTCTATGTTCCAGATAAGTACACCCGTGCTCGTAGCCATCCATTGTTTTTGATCCCAGTTGATGCTTGTAGAGCTTCAAGCACTCAATTTGGTACAACGGCAATGGCGCTATTCTGCCAAGAGAAATATAAGTTGACGAAAAATAAAAAAACATTTTGATAAAATGAGAGAATGGAGGATATTCTGTAGTTTTTCAAGCGCAGCCACGCTAAAATGTGTCAACAGTAAGTCTAATTCCATTTTAACCCATTACCGCCCACCGTGCACGCTTGTGTATACGTCTTCAATGAATTATTTTATGTACTTTTGATAAAAATGACATAAAAGTAATTGCTTATTTGGAAACTATGTGAATGTAGAAAAAAAATAGTTAATATTGCGAGGGTAAATGTCTTAAATTTTTCATCGAAAAATCTACTTAAAACACGAGTTTTTTTGCTAACCTATTAGTATAGTTTTTATAGTAATTTCAATTAATTATTTTTAAAAATTAGTGTATTATTAATTTACAGAAAAAAATATTTTTCTTATAATAACTTGTATTTGGATGAGTCAACGATAAATATTTTGGTCGTAATTTGTCGAAACAATTTGTAATGGGAAAACTCGTGGGGCTCCGTCGTCAGAATTGGGCTGCAACAAGGTCTGATAGTTACTGCTACATATTACATAATGTTAATTGTGGCAATTCATTTACTAATATTCTTATTGATCCAATCGGAGCGAGAGTCGTAAAATCTCTGTTAGAAAAAATACCGATTGTACCAAGTGAGAAAATAGTGTTTTTCTACAAATTTTTCGCAAACTCTAAGTTGTTGCAAGATTTAAGACTTCTGGGTCATATGATCACAGCCAAAATGCTGGAATAGAGCGAAAAAAAAAGAAGCACCGTAAAAATAATAAAGAAGTAACCCAGAGCAGAATATGACTATCGATTTGAAATGAAAAATAAAATATAAACTGTACATTGGAAACACAAAAAATGTAGGAACTAAATATGACACTATAGAGCCTCTTGAGTCTAGGAAAATAAAAAGATGGTGCAAGCTTCTACAGGAAAAGGTGGAATTAGATATCCCAAGACTAATAATAAACTACAACAAAATAATGTGTGGCTTCGATCATTTTGATATGTCCCTAGTATTTAACACGTTTCTATATACGAAAAAAATGGTGGTGGGTTATATTTATCAACCTATTAGATATGGCTATAACTAATGTTCGGTGCTTTACTCAGCAAAACTAGGCAGATAACATACAAGTAAACGGATTTATTATTATTCAGACGGAAGATTGTTTGAACAACAAAAAAAGGCACCTATTGTCATAAACAATACTTAAACTGGAGCATAAAAACAACAGTCACAATCCAGAAAGCATAAAAAAATAGCTTTGTGTTATTTGAACTAGAAAACGTTTTGCGTAGATCGACCATAGTGTGCGACAATTTTACTCCATATCCGCGCGTTGTACACAACCGTGTAAACCCCTACATTTTCTAAGTTTTAAATATATTTTAACTTTTTTCTTTTGTAATGTGTTTCTTTGCTCAATATCTCATAATAAATAACATTAAAAATATTTTTTCCCCGGTAGTTTGCGTTTTGGCGTAAACCCGAAGATCGCCGTAAGCCCACCCGTGGGCGCTTCGCAATATTCGAAAGATGTATTTCAAAATCAATTACGATTTTCTCAAAACGATATCTATGAATATTTTACAAATTTTAACAAACCAAAAAGGATCGATATTTTTCGATAGTTTGAGAGATATTCAAGAGATGGTGTCAAGAGCTGGCACTAAATATTTTTTTTTTTTTCGAAAACAATTATATAGTACATATATCTTAAATATTTACAATAAACGTGATGCGTTGGAGGTACATAGGATGTAGGGAGACAGTTTTGTAAGTAGTTATTCAAGGACAGTCAAAGCAAGCGGTCGAGTATTTGATCTATAATCTATTTTGTGGCAGCCCTAGTGAAAAAAAAGTGTTTTTTTTTTTGGTGAAAATTTTAGTTCAATCGATTGCAGCTCACCAATAATGTATGTTAAAAATATTAAAATAATTTAGTCATTAGAAAAAAGTAGTGTTTTTATTTTTTTGAAAACAGGTGGCGATGAAGTGGTTAATGGTAACCGTTTCATAGAGTTGATATTCGAACCACCTTGAGGCCACTTTTCGCTCACATCAGTCGCCCATCACAATAATAAAGAATCGTAATTACCGTCACTCTATTTGAGGCTCAGTGACAAATATGATTTTGGGACCTTGGGCCCATCCGATATTGCTGCGCGGTGAACCGGCATATTTTCATTTTATGGGGCAATTATTTTTTACGGTGTGTTCTTTGCGACACGCGAATTTAATTTTTCGATCGCAGAATTAACGGAATGTTACGTCACAGAAAATTACAATGTCGTTAGTCAGTTATTTACGCTTTTTAGCTTTGGCATTAATTATTGCTATGTATTGCATTAAACGATGGTGTAATTGTGATTTTTGTAGTCAGTTTGAGGAGAACCAAAATTATAATGGACCAAATTTAGTATCTATGAGAGGCAAATATTAAACTGTAGAAAAAAAGTTGGAGTTAATAAATAAAAAAAATTGGTGCAATTGCAAAATTATAATTTAATTTTAATTAAAAAATAAAATTGACGAATGAAAAAAAATACATATTTTTTTAGCAAGCTGTAGGTTCAGAACATATACGATCACTTAAAATAAAATAATGTGAAATATAAGTAAATATTTTTAATTTGTAAATTATTATTTCGCTTTTAAATAACCGTACAATCAATTAAAATAAGACGATTAAATGTTTTTAATAAAAATAATAAAAATTAATGAATAATTTAAATTGCATTATCTGAATAAAGTCATCGTAATTATGCATGAGATTGTTTATATAAATAGACTAACGCTGTCACCTTATTGTTTATATTTACTTTAAAGGTCATAATTATATGTATAATTTAACAACGATTCTTGTGGACTAAAGTGAAAATTAATACACTTTCTGTCATCCAACCTATCTGAAAATTGCGAATCGACTTAATGTATTTTTGAAATGCATTTTTTCCCACACCACAAGTGTAAGAGGCTTTATCATGGTATGGTGTGTTTGACGAGAAAAACTGAGGACTCGAATATTAAAGATTGTAAAGAAAACATTTTTTTTCGTATTACTTTTTATTCTCCCACAAAACTAGAAAAAATATATATATCTAATCGAAATTAATATAACTATTTATCACATTAAACATAATACTCGTACGTGCTGCTTTTTTTTGGTGGATATCAGTTAAAAGACTGAAGTGTAAAAATAAGAACATAACACTATTAATACGAACTGATAGTTCATGCGGAAATGTACGACTTTGGTAATTTTATTTATATCGTTGAAAAATTCTTGGCTACTTTCCCAAAAACAGATATACCCTTGCAAATTAAACATTGCGAAATAAATTGTAACATTCAGTTTACTTTGGCTTATTTACAATTAGTTGAACGGAAGTAAACTACGACTTCAGATGTAAGTGACCAACCAAGTACTCGTATGACTGAAAGTAAAAGGTTATTTTTAACAAACTTCGCTTAATATCGAATTCTTGAATGTGTCATTTTTTGATACACAATAAAACAATATACAGCGGAATACCTGATATTCACCAAGAGTTAGCTTTGATGACTTGTCTGTTGATTCATCATCCTTATCATATATCCAGTTAGATCAATGTGATAAACTTAGAGTATATGCACTTTGGACGTGAAGCAGCCATATAATATAGTTAATCTAAGAAGAGCAGGGGAGAATTTGGATAAATATATTTTTTAAACTTGATCTAGTTATTACATTTTACACACTCAGTTGCTTATATTTTATTTTATTATTGACAACGTAATAGTAAGGAAATCTTCATATATATTTGTAAATAAAGATAATTCTTCCTTCAATATTTCATATAATATATAATTTATATTGTAGTTTTTTCGATTTTCATACGAGTATTATAATATAATGTAAAAGTCCAATGTATGTATAAATGATTAAATATATAAAATATTTAAATCGGATAAATTAAACTGTGAATGAGTCAACAATAAACGAAAATATTTTCTGTGATATGTTTTCTTTTTTGTTTTTAAGCAACAAGTCTGAGTTTTCAAAGCTAGCTTTCAGTATTCGTAGGATTGTTCAATTTGCAAAAAGAACATGTTTTGAGGAATTGTTTAATTTATACAATAATGAGGTATTTAAATACTATAAATATAGCGGGGTGTTTTCCATTACAAAATTACCAAACGGAAAAATTCCGCAATTACAATCAACGCGATATTTTATCTTTGAACAATGTTCTAATTTAATAAAACGTTCTCCATAGTTAAAGCGTATCTATTATAAAAACGGAGAAAGTATAAGCAGTGAAGTGTCATACATGGGTACTGTGGTAGGAACTTGAGAAATATAAATAACTTGTAGGAAGAGATGACGAAGCAAGTGCTACATGTCAAATTATAGTCCTCTAAACCAGTGCGCCGCAACCGGTGTGCCGCGGCACACTGGTGTGCCGTAAGCCGATACAGGTGTGCCGCGATCAAATAAGGCAATATGAAAAATAATTAATTTTACAACGGTCCTCAAGCTCCCAGCGCCTATCGCCTATTTATGTAGACATACAACGAGGTACTTGCTTTATTAAGTTCTAAATGAAATTTAAAAAAAGTGAAATTGATCAAATTAATATTTATTTTTGGCTTTTGGTGTGCCGCGGTATTTAAGGTGAGAACTTTGGTGTGCCGTAGAATCCAAAGAAGTACTTTGGTGTGCCGTAGATGAGAAAAGGTTGCGGAGCTCTGCTCTAAACTATATATATTTTAATATTTCGCCAAATGTTTACTTTATATGGGGTTTGGCCATTGACCTTAAAATTAGTAAATCAATGTATGGGTAGTCATAGACACAGCATTAATGTAAAGGTTTGTTATTGCTGTTAATAAATTATTGTCCGATTGAATATTATTTTTGAATTAATCGTAAACTTATGAATTCGCGAGTGATATGAGTAAATATTTAGCATGATATTTTAGCAGTGTTGCTATTATTAAACGTTAGGTATAGACTGTAGGTATCCATTTAGTCAACATTTCGTTTGTTTGGACTGTGGAGAGAACCCGTATCGTATTTGAACAGTTTTATATAAGACTCATGTTAAAGAACAGAATCTCGATTTGGCGCGTTATCACTGATAATGACTTGACATATTTAATTTGTAAGATAATATTAAGAAAACAATCTATAGTAAAAAAATATATATAACAAACGTGTAGACGGTACGCTTGCACTGGATTTCTTAGTTTAAGCAAATGTATAAATAAAATTATTGATGATAGAAAATATTATCTATGTTGACATCAGCATGATATAGATAAGTCCGGTCACGGGTGTGACGTTAGTTATATAGATTGCCACTTGTGGCGCTGGGTGTCACCGACCACGGCGCCCGGTGCCCAGTCAGTTGTGTGCCGACCGCGAAAAGGTCGTATTGTGGTTGGCAAGGCCTGAACGCTGAGACTAGGTCCGGTCCAGAAGTATGTAAAGTTATCGAAATACATTTGCCAATGTGCTTCAGAAAAAGTCTTTGTGTTGTTAATCTGCTGCTCATCCTGCCACCACGCAATTCAATAACGAGAGGAGGATGTCATTGGGCACAGGTCAAGGAGGAGGATGTTAATATTTAAACTTTACATTTTCATTAAGGATCCTCATATTAAAGTATGTATATATAAACATAATAAATTATAAAGCTATGATAAGGTTATCTGAACTGTACTCTGAAATTTTATTTATATACGAGTATGTTCGATAGCATTTCACTACGTTATATTTACTAAGTGATTTTTTATATTTTCTCATCGTGAATTCATATTCCTCGCATACGTTTAACACGTTTTGAATTAAATTCACTAAGCAACCGTTAACTTGGTGTGAAGACTATTAAAAAACCATTTGTCTTTGAAAGTACATTTTTAGGCAAAAATGAAGTTACACTAAAAGCCAATAAAAGTTACTAAATTTGAAAATATAATTTAACTCTCGATGGTTGCTTGCAAAAACGACTACTTATTTTTAAAATAAATAGTTGCATGACCGAAAATATTTCATATACATTTTAAAACTCTAGTAAAGTTGATGAGATACTTAACCCTTTGGTTACTAAGAATTTTCTTAACGAACTTGCGTACAAGACGAAGCGATTTTAGAGCATTTTTTAGTACCTTAAAAATGTAACATAATTTTTATCTTTTTTACGTTAGATTGTTAAATAATGTTCATTCCAAGCAGTTATACTTCAGATTAAGCAAATAAAATTTATTTGCCAATAAAAAAATATAAACACCAAAAAATAAAATATCCAAACTCAAATTTTGATTTTGAGATCATATACGATGTAAATAATAAATCTTTATTACTGTCAACTTCATTAAAAATTGTAAGCAAAAATCATATACATATATAAATATATAAAAAAAAGTAAAAAAACTCAAAAATCTAAAAAAATCAAATAAAAGAATTAAATAAAAAATTTAAATTGATTAAAGTTGTGGATTAAATAAAAGTTTTTGGTCATAATTTTGCACATTGATTTATGGGAATGTTAAAAAATATACATAATAAAAAAATACCAAAGAAAATCAATAAACATTACAAAAAAAACATAAAAAGAAATGAAAAAAAATATATATTTCGTTCCATATTTCTTATTTACTACTAACTACTTATTTATTTTATTAATGTGTCAAAGATAAACCCTAGTCTGTATCATAACTTGAAAAAAATATATATTTCGTTCCATATTTCTTATTTACTACTTACTACTTATTTATTTTATTGATGTGTCAAAGATAAACCCTAGTCTGTATCATAACTTTATGATCTTTGGCACACTAAATTTATGAATTAGTTATTTATGATGACTTTCAACAAATTTTAAAAGCTTGAAATATGAATACGTATGATATGTTTCAAATAACATTGAGGTTATCAACTGACAAAACTTGGTGAAACTGCATAATTATAATTTTAGAATTAATTTTAATTAAAAATAAATTCTAAAATTATAAATATGTTTCAAACTAATATTACTTATATATCAAAGGTCCAAACCTTTTTTATAGAATACCAAAAAAAAAACCATAGGTGGTTTATATGTACACCTTAAAAAATGTTTAGATGAGCGTCGAATATTCGACGCTTAGTAACCAAGAGAGTAGAGAGGGGGCTAAAATACATGGCCAAAAGATTGATATGATAAGGTTTGCTGACGACATTGCTCTGATTGCTGAAACTGAAGATGAACTCACGGAAGCGCTGACATCCATGGAAAACATATTTAATTCCAACTACAATATGAAGATAAACAGCACAAAAACCAAAGTCATGAGAGTAAGCCGCAATGAGCAGCAAAAAATTATCATATCAATGCTAGGAGTACCCCTAAAAGATGCAAAATAATTTGTATACCTTGGAAGTACGATCACCTGGGATGGCAGAACAAAAAGAGAAGTCAACAGTCGAATACATCAAGCAAGGCTAGCTTTCAATAAAAAAGCAAAAATTCTTGAGTCAAAGAATATTACTTTAAGGCTCCGCAAGCAACTTGGCAAAACACTTGTTTGGAGCATCTATATGTACGGCTGTGAGACATGGTGCTTATCTGAAAGTGATAAAAAAAGACTAGAGGCCTTTGAGATGTGGTCGTACAGAAGAATTCTCGGAATTTCATGGAGAGACCACGTCACAAACAATGAGGTTCTCAGGATAATCAAGAAAGATAAGCACCTAATAAGAACCATCTCAGAGAGGCGAGCCTGATGGATTGGTCACATCATGCCACGACGGTCTTCTTCACGATATTGTGGTGGGGATGGTTAAGGGTAGAAACTGTAGAGCCCTAGACGGGATTATTTGCAGCAAGTATACGAGGACATGAATTGTAGTGCTTATGCTGAGCTGAAAAGGGTTGCAGAGGACCGAGAGGAATAGAGATCGAGATGCAAGATTCTGTTGCTGCAAACCAATCCACCGGATTGATACTACGAAGAAGAAAGTAACCAAAAGGTTCGTTGAAAGAGTTGCAGAAAATCAAAGAACTAATCAATATAAATTTATTTTTTCCCACAAAAATTATGTTTTTCTTTGGAATTTATTTCTAGGAAGAAATCATTTTGTTTATTTAAATTATATTTAAATTTTGAGAATAAACACACAAATGATAGAAACCCGGATTTAGCTAATAACAAGCAATAACATTCCAAAACTTAAATAATTATTTTCGACTTGCGTACTCTTCGCAGTACTGTCACATTTAATTTTACAAAGCGTACTTTGTGAATTAATACTAATACAAAACTAATGAAGACTGAATGGCGTGCGGTCATAAAACGAAAATACTTGTAATTTATCAATTACAATATTTTTTGCTGTAAGTAGGTAACTAGTTACTCAGCAGTTCAGGGTTATATGTTTAAGATGTTATTGTCGTAAGAGTACTCAATTCATACAATAATAATATATTACACAATTTTTACATATAAACAAAAGAATTAAATAATTCATTTCGTACTTTTAAAATATAAATTGAATTTAAAAAAAATGATAAAAAATTGTAATATGTTGTTGTTTAAATAATGAATATAAAACAATTTATTTGCTAAATATATCATTAATTTATACCATTTGTAATGGACAATTAAAATGTTAATTTTTATTTACGAACAAGGTAATTAACCCGTGACCTTTCGATTTGCTATAAAGCAGTAAAGGATAGCAAAAATATTAATATTTATGTATGCTCAAGTTGGTACCTATGCAAATCAATACTTTTATGCGTATATTTACAAAATTGTTTTTTGTTATGATATTTTGGATTATCATACTTCCCTGAATGGTTGTAGAGATGAGTACTACGATTATTTCGAGCCCATTAGTGTTCAAGACGTTCGTTCATGAACGTCATGAACCGGAAACAGCCGTCTTAAGACCTATTACTTTAGGTTAAGACAAATCGTAATGATTTTATAAATTACTCTCTTTCTACGCCTAGCCTAGCGATTTCAGGCATATGTTCGTCGCATTTTATTTCAACAAAACACTCACAAAAATTCGAAAAAAAAACATTTTTCCGGTAAGGTGCATGGTTATTAGAGACCTCCGTGGTACAAACTAAACTTTTGTTGGCGGGTATGACTTGTGGTAAAGCGTTTGCTTACCATATGATGCGACCGATCTAGACATTTATATATTTAATTTTCAATTTATAAGCCTTATAAATTGGTTGGCGTGAATTTGATACCTCACTCTTAAAAATACCGTTATAGCCTAATAATTTAAATTAGTGTCGTCCTGTATACACCACCTATTCATAAAGAATTCCTTTTAAAAATATATGATGCATGAATGCCGGAATGTGGTCTATGTCGCTGTCGGATAATTGTTCCACATGCAGCGTTTAACAATATGTAAAATGGTAGGCATCATAGAATCCAAAGATAAGATTTCTTCACCACCATTTGTCGGTATTCTCCTTATGTGTTTACGTGAAAAAATAATTAACGCATGTAAATATTTAAATAATTGAGAATAATGTTGTTATGCTAGGTTGATATGATATTAGCATAAAAATTTACAGCTTATCAATAAAAGATAAATAATTGTATAGTCTACTCGTATTATATTAATAAAAAATAAAACATTATGAAATTAGATAGTTTCTATTTAGATAAATTAAGCCGCTAAAATAACAAGAATTCATGCAGAAATATTTGATTACTAACGGATATAATATCATTGATGTGGTTTGTTAAAACTTCACACTATTATACAAAACATTTGTCATAAATTTAAACGAAAATGTTTTTATTCTTTTATCTCAGCAATTAATTGGACCAAACGGAATGGTATCTTTACGTACATAACCATAAATACAACATGTGTTGATTTTGAGTACTAAAGTCTAAAAGTTAAATATAAACAAGCGCGCTGTGTACAAGTGAAGCTAGATGTTAGTAGAGCAAAAACGCGCGGTTTTTTCAACTATCATTATGTCATTTGATTCCTGAGAATAATCTCTTATAATATTGCCATTATTTAGAGCCTCACACATATATCAAAGACATTTCTTGACTTAAGGTAACCAACCCGTTTGCAGAGATGTTTCTAAAGATTTGAGGTTAGTTGAGGGCTGAAACATTCTCACTTTAATCATTCTTAAAAAGAAAGTAGCAGTTATACGTTGTTTACCTTAAGAAATATCTCTGTATACGGGTTTTAAGTTGGTTACATTTAACCAGCATGCCTTTATGATGAATTCCAATCACGTTTTGTATTAAATTTAATTTAATACATTCGGTGTTCAACAATGTTTTAAGATAACAAGATGTGTAAATCAGCTTTGCTTTTAAGCAGTTAGTAAATACAGTGCTCTGATACAGTCACTTCAACTTATCGGTTCATATGGCCGTAAAATTCACAAAGCATATTACATGTAAGTGTAAGATTGTCAGAGACTGCTGTGGTGGCGACACAATCAATATTTTGTTAGCACAATATCACACTGTATACTCATTATATGTGAAACTTATCAAAAAGTATCTCATCAAATTCTTGAAGTTAATTAAAGAACCAATGTCTTTCTATTAGATACACGTAAAACATCAATAGCTTGAAATATGTTATGTTGAATTATAACAACTAATTCAATGATTTCCAGTCGATCCGGCTAAATTATTAAAGTACATTGAAAGAACTAAGCCTTCAGTTGATATATTCATACAGTATTCTACTACAATATCATGAGTGTGTCAGTCCACTGGGCCACGTAGGCCTTCTGTTTATGTTCTTATTATAAAGTCGTATGTTTGATTGTTTGCAATCAATTTACTCCGCCCTCTTCACTCTGTCCCAATCGCTTTAATCACAAAATAAAAAAGTAAAACCTGTTCTTATTAATGAACGGTTAAAGTGTCGTTAGCATGGGTTATCACGCGTGACTATTTAATGTTGTTTACGTGAAGCAGGCCACTCACCCAGCGTTACTGTTCTCGACCTTCCACTCTGCTTGGCGGTCGACTCTAGACTGGACTACAGGACCAACACTCTATATGTATTTTGCGAGACTGTTCGGTTTTTGTTTACTATAGCGAACGCTTTTGCACGCTATTAGCGTCAGACAAGATGCATTGACATCGTCAGTGCTAAGATACACATAAATGTTAAAAATATTTCATACTAGCTGACCTGGCGAATTTCGTACCGCGTCAGGATGAATAATACCATTATAATATTAAATTAATTTTAATTTAAAAAATTAATAAATTAAAAATATTTAGTTTTGATTCACTTTTATTTAAGCTTATTAGATTTTCGGCCTCCCTGGAGACCATCTTCATAAGTATCACATCTCAAATAATTATTGAAGATGGTCTCCAGGGAGGCCGAAACATGTAATGAGTGAAAATAAATTTGGATCAAAACTAAATATTTTAATTTATTATTTTTTAATTAAAATTAATTTAAAATTATAATTATGCAGTTTCACCTAGTATTGTCAGTTGATAACATTAATGTTAATAAACGCCGTGTTTACTTGTTTTATAAAATAAATTCAGTTTTATATTAAGTTCAAATAAATACTATAATTCATTTGAACAGAGATGGCATCGTGTGCAAAATGTTACTGGAAAACCAGCATTTGGAAATCTAAAAAACAAAAAATGGATACAAAAATTAATTCCTTCATAATTTTTTCCTGTGTTTGTACAATGTTTTAATTTATTAGTTACATATATATTATTCGGGGTTTAGAAAAATCAAATAAATCAAAGGTCATGAAAATCGGTCCAGCCGTTCTTGAGTTAGTGATGAATAGTGTAATTAAAACGACTTTCTTTATATCTATAGATACATATAGATTTAGAGCATTCGTAGATATTCATATTCCTCATTTGCAATTTTTCTAGATCCGACAAAGCTTCTACGAACTATTTAACATTAGAGCCACGCGTCTCTTAAATGCAAAAACGACCCGGTGTTTTTTTTTCAATTTCAGGCTTAAAAGTCGAACTTTAATCGAAAAATAATAACATGAACTGATTAAAGCTATATAAAATTAATACAGCACCACTGCCCGCTTAACCACACCTTTAAATGCCAAGTTTACTAAGTTTGTTTGGTGTTGGTGCTAAGCCGGTTGTACGATATACACATATGGTGGCAGGGTTGGCACACAAATTTCGACCAAGTAAACATTTAATATTTTTTTCATTTATGAAATACTATGTTAAAATATTCAATTCAACTTAATGGCTTAACTTTCAAAGAATAACAACAGCCTAGACTTTCTTTAATTTTCGTTTTAATATCTAATCGTGGATTGCAGCCAGGCGGCTGATTTTACACTAAGAGCTTAATTTTTTTCATCCACTAGTAGTTTATTATTATTTTGTGAGCCTTTCAAGAGTGTTATAATAAAAATGTTGATAAATTTCAGTCATTATTACAAGTGAAAAGATCAGACAATAGTAAGTAAGAGAGGGAGTTAGTGAGTAAATTAAATTAAATTTGAATTTATCAACGGAATTTGTAAGCATTAACTGGTCTTAAATTGTGTCCTCTCAACTATCATCTATCAACTATAAATATAACTATTATAAGCCTTCCTTCTCTTATTGTCCTGAATGGCTATTGATAGCGATATAAAAATCATCATAATGTAATTGGTGAAGCTTCAGAATGTGAAGGTAACTTGGAGCGATTTGAAGACCATTGCAGCGAAAATAACTATTGACAGAAGAATTGACTATATGCACCATCCAGAGCACGGATCGTCAACCTGGACCGTACCACCCACTAATGGGCGATACGGGCTTCCGTGGTGGGTGGAGGGCGATGGTCAAATCTCCTAAATTCCTTCTAGAATTTTTTCCACCCATATACTGAATTGAAATATAGCGAGGTTGGTTGGCGGTAGGAAAATTTTACCCTGAAAAATAAGAAAAAGTGGGCGCTAGGCGTAAAAAGATTGACGACCCCTGATCTAGAGAGTAGATAAGGAACCGAAAATTATATATTTGTAACGTTTTTCAATTTTTAAATTTCATTCGAATATTCAAATAATGATATAATTTGTCAAATTTTACTTATCATAATAGTTTGGGTATACAAATGTGTTATTACACCTTATTATTGAGAAATATTTCTACCTACTTCGAATCCATATGACAAGTCTTCGCTTCAGAGTATTCTGTCTGTAATAGATTGTTCTCGAACATTATACCTATCTAATTTTAGCCAGTACTCCTTCACATTACTATACGTTTTTTGTACGCACATGCTTGAGAGCACCAAACAGAGAATTTTGGTCGTATATAATCAAACCGTTCATTTATATCCACTGAACGCTTCATGTGTGAAATATGCGGTAGCCCTGTTCACCAGTCGTGTAACTATGTATGTATATACAATTTAAATCATTTGTTAATAAATAAACGTAAGTGTATTGAAGAGCAATAAGTAGATACTAAAAAAAAACAATAATTGTGAGCAATGATAAACATAATAACATTTAAAGTATTATAATTTTAATATTATTACATCTATATGATTTGACTTCTGTATCACGAATGATAATAATTTTAATTCCACCTACTTTTAGGTTAGCTCAGAGTATGTTATATAAAACTAGCATCCAGAACATTGAGTTTAAAATAACCATCTCATTGATAATTGTACTGTTTAATTTATGGTTATTTTGCTACGAAACCGATTTTCATTATTAGTTACCCATTTGGAGCGTCGTGTTAATCACGTATCTTCAAAAATTATTAAATGTCTGGGAAAAAAACATATGCCGCGTTTTTAAATCTAGGCACTTGTCCCAATGAATACAAAATTTATTTATGAAAAAATTAGTTGACCTGATTCATATACGAGTAGTATTATAAGATGTTTTTTTTAATTTACATATCATGAGATCACTCTAAGTAAGGAATTCGCATTCTATTGATACAAAAAATAATTATGAGAGAGTCTTTGAGCTTAAATTTGACTAGGAAAGTATTCTAACAGTATTTTTTTTACTACCAGTAAAACGTCCGTTGGCTGAATTGTTTACGTTTTCGCAATTGTCTGGGAGTCCATCCAAGTGAGTTCCACGCTCAACAGTGCTTAACTTTGGTGATCAGATGTGTCCGTTGTTTGAACAAGGTATACTCGTTAGTTATATATAATAATATGTAACTTTATCAGTAATATATTATTATGAATTCACGTATTTCTTGCAAATCATCGATGTGCGATAGATAATTTACCTCGTGACATAAAATCGTATATATTGAGTTGATGAGTAATTCCATTCCATCGTAACATAAAAACCCTGTAATCTTCTGTATTATGCTGATCATAAAAAAGTAATTGCTGTATTGTTATGACGGAAGCAATTTTAACATCAGTAATTTTTACATAAAAATTGTTGATATTTATGTAATGAATTTGACTTACTGGAACAACACGAAACATTGGGAAATAATATAAATATTTGCAAGAGATAAGTAAATCACGAATAATTAATTTAAAAATTAATTATATTTAATAAGTTTGTTTTTACATCACAATATCGAGGAATATACAAAAAGATATGTAAATAATTTCATTATCCAAGTAGAAAATTCTAAGGTTTTGTGTATTCATTATAATAAAGTAATTTTAATATAGTAAATGGAATAATGAATATTAACCGATTATTTATACCTAATCTTTAAATAAGAAATACAAGTCTACATATGGCATATATTCTATCTCTTATGCCGTAGTGATATTATACTCGTATCAAAGTCTAACATATTTACATAAAGAAAAAACTAGACTGGACCCGTATCAATATGAAACTGTGACAAGATGTTAATTATAATGAATGGTGTTTCATTACTTTATTAAGTTTATCTGTCGTTTGTTCTTTTGTACGTACACTTCTATTATTTACGAGCGTCTGAAATAATGAGCATAAAGTGACACAGATGTCGTCACGAATATTATTATCGAAGATAAATAAACTTGTGTTTCCGCTGTATTTATTGTATAAAAAAATAAATAATCAGCAGTACTCGTTTCATGAATCACTGTTGCTTAAAATGAATGAATTGATTTCAGGGATTTTTCCGGGCGGCTTGCTTTCAGTACCTGCGCAAGTCGGCTTTTCATAATCCGGCTGAAGGAAGCCAAAACAATAACTTTGTTTTCCTGAAAAGGAAAATCGTATTCCTCCACCGCCTCAGGTATCAACATGTTTTCAAAAGGAAATTCAAAAATCTTTTCTTGATATTATTATATTAAGTGGAAAGGCATTGTGTATGGAGGAAAGAGGTTTCGTGATACGAAAAATTAAATTTCGCTGTTGATAGTTTTACTCAACATAATCGCATTAATAAGAAGCTAAGTGTATTACAATTAAAACAAATATTCTAATTCATATATTTATATTTAAAAAATCATGAAAACACAAGTTCTCAGGCTCTCTTACTTCAGTATGAGAGCCTGAGGGCCATTGTGAGCTATATATACTATATACTTTGCTGCGGAGTTTTGGGTGAACATATGTTTTTGAAAGTAGTATGGATCATAAAAAAAATATAATTTGTGGAGCAAATTTGGAAGAATAACAATATAGTCTCGAGTAAAACAAGAATCATAAAAAAAATGTTTTTTTCTTTCTATCTCATTACTAGATCAATGATATATAAAATAAATCTGTTTTCGACGATAGCTATTTTCTTGTGAAATGGAGCACCATCGATCATTTGACCTCTTTCAACTATTATGTTTTTCTTTTCATTTAAAGTATTTTTTAAAAATAAATTATCGTAAATCTTTGTGTAGTTCAAAAATCCTAGCAGAATATTTTAGTCAGTGGACGGATGATAATAAATAATTTATTAGAATTGTTCTTCAAAAATAAAATTGAATAGTATTGTAATATAAAATCGAACAAATACGTTTTTATTAAGAGCTACAACTCGCAAGCAAGTATTTATTTAACAGGTAAACATACAAGTTACAGGTAAAAAACATCGGCAAAGTGAAAGATCTCACATAAAAGGGCGTAGAGTAGACACCTCTGTAAATATTTTAGATAACCCTATACAACATAATTTTTCGTAAATAGAAGCCCAGTTCGTATTTCTTGTATGAGAAAAATAAAGAATGCTAACATAATTTGGAGAGGAAATTGATAAAATCTGATTGAGTGATAACATGCTTTATGCGATAATAAGATTTAATAGAACACTAGAAATAAAATCATCACGAAGGTCCAGTCGTATAAAAAGTAAGTGTAGAAAAAAGAAAAGAAAACGATGATAGTATTTTGGACAAGTATATTGCGTAGATGTGTAATTTAAATTATATTATACGGAATCTTTTGATTGCAAAAATCGTTACTAACGAACTTATTTTTTATAAATATTTACTAACGGAAACTAGTTCCAAGTTACACAAAGGTTATGTAAAAATAAAATAACGGACAATATAAAACATAATCTTTTATTCTATTCTACAGATACTTGCGGTTACTTAAATTAATTTAATTTAAAATTATATTGTATTAATGAATTTGAATGTACCTATACTCGTATATGACATATGTTGAATAAAAATTGTAATATTAAGTGTTAAAGTATTTAAAAAGAAAATGTATTTTAGGGTTAAAGTTCTCCCTTAGGTTGTTCCTGAGTAGGGTGCTCTCCTCTCATATGGGTGAGAGAATTTCTCTTCCATTATGCAGAGGATCCTAGAGAAGTGAAAGCATTCGATGCCCTTTGTGTTCATCGGCACAATAGTTGACTCCGCCATGGCACGCATGAAGCATTCACCTTATTGATATTGATCCTGGTCCGATTATTCGATTAATTGCATTACTGTCAATGATAGTTATGTCATTATGCTTATCATGCACTATTATGTTCAAAGCAAATAATTTTTTTGATAAGAATATTTCAGTATCGAAATATAAATCAAACACGGGCAGATTTCCAGTTCCGTTACAGTAAAATCATGCGCATTACTTTCATAAAAGACCGTCAAATTAAATAATTGGTTCTAGCTTATCTTGAATGATTAGCATAATAACATACCCGTCTTTATAAATGATGCAATTAATTAAATAAGTATTCAATGATCAATAAAAATAATGTGAGTCCTCTAAGCATGTAGATCTCAAAGCAAATGCTTGCAATTATATGCGATTTTTAATTAACAATTAAAAATGTTGACCTTGAAGGCGAAGAAAAGGTATTCCGAAATCGAGTTTTTAAAATTTAAAAAATTAAATACATTTTTTAGAATAATTTGAGTGTCAAACCGTTCCGCGTGAATAATTTTGCTTTTGCAAGTATTCTATTATTTGAAAATAACACCTTTATGTAAATATCAAGTAAAATCTATTAATTTATTCAATCAGTAAAATAATCGCCCTGTTCAAAGTGCAGATTAGTCTCAAAATAAACTAATTACGAATGATTATTCGTTATATTAAAATTGGCACCTATTCGAAAAAACGAACATTTTTTTGTCAAATTACGCAGATTTTCGTTTAGTTACAATATTAAGGCATAAAACAATGAATTTAAATAATATGATATCGCCAAGTTCTCCAAATTAGTTAATTTTCGCGGACGAATTTATAATGGATGGCTTTTAGGATAAGCGGTGTTCGTCAATTAGTTTTTTCTGCTTGATAACTCCTTAAACGTATAAAATATCATAAAAAACATTTTTCCTCTCTTGGCTCAACTCAAACGCCATTTATTCTTCGTCCTAAATGTAACTGCTATAATGTTTAAGCAGTAATGTTTTTTTTTTAATAAATTTTATTGATACAATGTATATTATATTAGTAGAAGGTATGTATTTTATTTTTTTTATTAATATAAACTAAATATGTATTTTTAAAAACGAAAACGCCTGAAAATTAAATACAATATAAAATAAATCATCTAAAAAAATTGTACGTTTCGAATTATAACTTTGTAATAATATCAACAGATGGCTTATGAATGTTAATAATGCAAATTAATAAGATTCAATAACGTTTTATCAAATGTGTAAATACATCACATATGATTAAAATACATAAAAAGTCAAATAAAAATTTACAGGACCTTTGTATTTTGTAAAGTCAGTAGGTAATTTTATCAAAAAAAAAAAAATCTACCGACACATATAAAATATTCGAATAATAATTTTACGATTTGTTTGAAACAATTGAAAATACGTTTAAAATTTTAGTAATAAGTATCATAAAAACGTGTGCACCACGAAAATAATAAGTTTATTTCTATAATATTAAAAAAAATATTTGAAATTTAGATGAAATAAAATTTTCCGCATATAACATATTTTAAATATTTTTAAATTTATTTTTAATTAAATGTATTTGTCTGATTTCATTTTTCATAACGTTTATTTAAATGAAAAGACGCCTTTATAATATTTCAAATATATGTATTGAATAAGTAAAAAATAATATTTGATAAAAAATCGTTTAAATTGTATCAATTCATTACATTTTATATTTTATGGCGAGGTTAGAAATGTTTATGTCTGTAGATAAACAAAACAATGTAACTTCGCGTTGTTGGATACCTAGTTGCCATATAAAATCGCATAGTTACCCGCCACAAATAAACTAAAAGATTACTTCATCTAGTTATTATGAAAACACGCCACGCTGTTATTCTAGCGACGTCATAGCTGACAATTGATAACGTAGAACTCACCCGCTCCCACGATCCTCGATCCAAAATGGCGGGCTTTATCAACGACAAAATTATGTAGTTTCCGGTTCGGATTATCACTATTAAAAATCAGCGAATCGATGTCGGGGACTAGAAAAATGTTGAGTACAATGCACGACCGGCAAGCTATTAAAATACAAATGCCTCGAAAGCTTCGACAAACCTCCGCACATTGGTGAATTAATCGGCGCTGCTGTAGCATTCGATTTTCTTCGCTCGCACGAACTCTACAATTTTATACAAAACTCAAGAATATAAAGATGTATGAATACTTTTATACGTACGTAAAAAAGCATCTTATTTCATGAATAAATAAAGAAGATTTTCGCTTGTTTGATATTGTGAAAAGACAAGCTCGCGTTCGTTTGCTTTCGCGCGTTTTCGTTCGCGCTCGGAAAGCTTCGTGAGTTTTCGCCCTGAAGGTTTCAGGGATGTTTGTTCTACGTTTCTGGGCTTTCGGGTCCGAAGCGATTCTCCCACATTCAGTTTTTAACCGTGTTAGGTGAGGACCGCCTGTCCCGTGTCGGTGTGATAGTTTTTTGTGGTGTATCAGTGTTTTTCTTTTGTTTTTCACGCCGCAAAAAACGCTCGCAATTTTGGTTGTGCAATTGTCGATCGAAGGATACGAATTAACCCCGCCGGCTCCACGGTAATGATTACGAATACAATTTTAAATTCTTCATAAACACGAATCGCTGAGGATCGTGAGCCGAACTGTATGCAAGATTATCGCCCCCTACATACTGAAATATATTTATAGTACAAAAAAACTACACAATTAAAAATCAAAATTTTTTCAAACGTAAAGAACAAAATTTAGAATAAAAATATTTTCAAAAAAATAATCTATTTAATGTAAATTATAATTTCAACATTGTAAAAATCTATCAAATACATAATATAGTTTACATTTTACTATTCTATTTGAGCATATAATTATAACACATAAAAAGTGTTTTTGTTTTTTCTTTAATATTTTATTTTTAATATAAGTATGACATTTTTGTGTCTTTGGTTAGTATTTTCCCGATGTCATTCTAATTTAATTTGCATCCACTAATTTTGCCGTCAACTTGATATTCATTGTTTAATGACGGTGGACATGATGAATATTATTTATGAATAAATTTGAATAAAATCGACATTAAGGTGAGCTATCGCGAGGACGCGATTCTCCGTCGAAAAAGTTTATCATATTTTTTTGTATCAAAAATATTTTCTCTGGTCTGGCAGTGATTTTTCTATGTAAGTATTATAATATTCTGATTCTTATAGACGTATAACTGCTTATATACTACGCGTATATGTCGTGACAGCAGATTTTTAAAGAACAAAGGAATTTAGATTGCCATTGTTTATTGACGTCTCGCAATGTAGCAGAAAATTCATAGTGAAGCTAGGACATGTGAATATTATACATCTATATTATAATACACCAAACATTAAGATATTCTACTGGAAAAGTAGCAAAATAGTGTGCGATTTATTCTACTTAATAAAATATATAACGTGTTTTATATACTCGTATATATCATATATATTTAATAAAAAAATACGTGCATTATTTCATTAGATGATTTAGTCATTTTGTGTGCATAATTTTGTGTTTAAATATTTTTTAATTCGGTATTATTTACCGGGAAAACTTCAATCTTACACAAATTTATAATGCACTGCTTAGTAATTTGGAAGACGTATGAAAGTGATATGTAACTTTTTTATATGTAAACACATACAAGAGAATACCGACAAATGGTGATATTGATTCTGAAGTCTCATCTGTGGCATTCCATGACACTTACCATTCTACAGATGGATAAGCGCTGCATGTGGAGTGTTGATCCGCCAACCTTATAGACTACAGCCCGAGATTCACGCATCATCCTTATTATTACAAGAATTTACTATGAATGGGTGATTTTCACGGGACGACTTTTTGCTACCACCAATTTTTAATTAATAAGCTATGACTGGAATTTTACGGATGAGGGATCAAATTCACACAGACAATGTAGTAAAAAATCTATTTTAGTGTAAGGGGTATTTTAGAGCTCAGAAATCGATTAAAAATTATTTTTTTATAAATATATTTTAATCTCCGTCGGGGATCGAAATTACGACCTTTGGCTTTCAAAGCAAACGCTTTGACCATTGAGCTATACCCGCCGGCAACTGTATTAATATGTTCACAAGCTTATGAATAAATGCTTAAGCTTGTGAATAAATGAAGACTGATAGAATAATAATAAAAATATACATACTTTGAATATATACTATAGCGACATCTATCGTACGATGATAACAATGATATAAATACTAGTTTCAACGCAAGTCAGTCTGGGCATAGCAATGGTGCAGTTCGCCGAGCGGTATGAATACCTGGGCATAGTTGGTTTCCAAGGTCCGCGGTTTGCATCCCGCTTCTGCCGTTATTTTTGTGCTTGGATTGACACGTTGAAAAAAGAATTTTATGTATAGTATATGTATATTTAAGTAATAATAATATTGTAATATAGTCAATGATCTATAAAAGTAGATTAGAATATTGAAATAATAAAATTAAAAAATTCATATAATAATGTCTCCTTGAGACAATATCAAGAAGGTAAAATTATCCATCAGTAACACAGGTAAATGATTGGTTATAAAGTCCGAGTCGGAACTATAAGTAGTCGTTTCTCATCCATTCAGTCTATAGTTTGGTTCGAGACCCGAGTGGTACTTGCTAAAAAAAAAGTATTAATATGTATTTTTTTACTACATTATTCACCAGAATAAGATAATCAAACATATTAATAATAAAAAAATAAACATAAAAAGCGCTGACTCACAAAACTGCTATGAATAAAAATCATTTATTTCATACACTTATTTTAAACAAATCTTAATGTTTGTGTTCAATAGATTTTTCTTACATCATCACTCAGATATAATCAAATGTTGAGGTTTGTGAACTAATTTGGATATCGTTATGTAAATATACCGCCGGGTCGCGTTCTCTTGACATTGTGGGTATCCAATTTCCTTGAATAGGTTTTCTCGCGGTGAGCAACAGCCAACACTCGGCAACAAATTAATTTGATAACTCCTCACTCCTAAATCGGTGCAATATGTGTCGAAAAGCATATATCAGATTTTATATAATCATTCTTCAGAATCAGGACTTAAGAGGGAAGAGTTAGAAAGACATGTTTGGTAGCATTTTTGGTGTGCTTCATTGCCATTCGTGATTCTCTGGATTACACTCGAATATCAATGATTTTCCTTTTGCAGAAGTTTCATGCTTTGGATACAATCAATATTATTCATTTTAATAGACAGTGAATTCTGTGTTTTTTCCATATCCTGATGTTATTTGAAGGGACTTTATTTAATATTTAGAATGATGAAAATTTAAGAATTTACAGTTATAACAATTAGTTTGAGTTTACTACTTAAATAACGACTGTATTAAGTGCCTATTTATTAAAAAAAATGATATAACTTCATATTTTATAAAATTATTTATATCGAATATTATCATTATAAATTTTAAGATTATTCACCGGTATTATTAGTCGAGTATTGTCTTCTTCGTAGTATCAATCCGGTGGATTGGTTTGCAGCAACAGAATCTTGCATCTCGATCTCCATTCCTCTCGGTCCTCCGCAACCCTTTTCAGCTCAGCATAAGCGCTACAATTCATGTCCTCGAATACTTGCTGTAAATACTCCCGTCTAGGGCGCCCTCTACAGCTTCTACCCTCAACCATCCCCTCCACAATATCGTGAAGAAGACCATCGTGGCGCATGATGTGACCAATTATTCAGTATTGTATTGTTCTATAATATTGGTTTCTATTCAAAACTAATTAAAAAATAAAACAGGTCTTATTCTCTGTTTTCTTTGTATAATGGAAAAAAATAAGTATAAATTTATCACATATCTTTTACGGGTATAACATTGTTATTTTGTATAAAATATATGAAACTGAAAATAAGGTTGTGATTCAGAATACCAACCATGCCGATAAATATCAAGTTTGGTGATCTTGATGTTAAAAAAGATATGTAGTATTATTAGATTACTGAATATACTTCAGTATTACATTATTTTTTATTTAAATCAAATAAAGTTCGCACAAATTTATGTAGAGACTCATACGGGAGGCCTACGTTCAACAGTGGATGGACACAGGCTGATGATGAATTTTATACAAAAGTACTTTTATTTTAGGTGACTTTCTTATTTAATTAATATCTCATATTTAGAAAAAATCGAAAGAAGACGAAATATTAATAAAAAATTATACAATGATTTATGTTAAATACAATATATAAATATATATTTTTTTCTATAAATTTTGATGTCGTGATATAATGTTCTTCTTGGTTGTATTTGGAGTCTTGTTTCGTGCTTGCTTTAAACTATTTTTGTTGCATTCAGTATATTTGGTCGGAAACCTTCATGCCATTCGGTAATAATAATATTATTACCCAAGTGCATGTTAGCATAGACAGGATCGTGTAGAAGAAGTAGTTCATGGATAGGTAATAGACGTCAACCTGTGGACAAGGGTATATTAAAATAAAAAAGAAATGGATTTAAACTAATCTATTCAATTAAAACAATTTTTTTTTTTACTGACATTTGTTACTGAAATAAATACATTTAATTTTATGGAACACGCGCATGTTATCGTGATTAAATAAAAAAAAAATTAAATAATATTTTTCGACATTTTCACGCATTAAAGTAAAATCATAAAGTTGTATTATTTGAAAATAAAAATATATAAAATATTATGAATCGTTTTGACAATTTTTCTCGCTGTTAAAAGTAAAAAAGAGTATAAAACCGTTGTTCACGACACTCTTAACTGGGCCCCTGCCCCCGCTTTCATTGTATCATTATATTTTTTATTATTTTGTACTGTATACACTTTTGGGTATAATTTTGATTTATTAACAGGTCTTTGTAACATTTTTACGACCCTTTCGCTGAGTTAGATTTACTTTTTATATCACAAGTTGAAATATACTTTTTAACTCTCTTTTTTCCTCTTTTGTTACATTCTAATACCAAAAATTGTGAAGAAAAATATTTGTGAAAATTGGAGCATAATATTTGTGGTATTTTAATATAGTAGTAGATGCGTGAATTTTCGAGTTGACCACTTGCCAAATCTTTCAGTTGCGTTACTGTATGATTGATATATCTTGGGAAAGCTTTTTGATGTAGACATTTACCTGCGGCGTATTTTTAATATTTTTTTTTTATTAAGGATGCGATTTTGTTTTGTTATTCAGTATTTTCTTAAAATAAGACCTAAAGCTTTAATAGATGTCTATTATATGTAATGTATTTCAAACTAAATATTTACTTTATTTATAACGTGTAAAGAGTGCGAAACACATTTACGTGGTCATCTAAACTTGGTGATTCCGCTAAAGAGATTACTATCAATAAATGCATTATATTATATCGTTTTAAACAATTGATTTTAATATTTAATTTTTTTTATATTATTATCTACAATTTTTGATACATTTATGAAATAATTGGTAATTCTAATAATTATAGATTTGTGAATAATATTTATTATTTAATACACTAAGATTTAAAGCTTTAAATTATTGTGTCAAAAATGAACTTGCTTAGTATAAATACAGTACGTAAATATTATCTAAGGGCTAAAATAAATATAGTAATCTCCATTGATTATTAGAGCTTATTTTAATGGTTTACCTTTGTCTTGAGATAAAGCAGATTGACTAAATTTAAGCCTTTATTGGGTTTCCTTACATCACTGTTTGGCAAACATACTCGTCTTATATAGAGTTAGCATAAACACCGGGCGCGGAGGCTCTCGTGTGCTGACAGTCTTAATACGGCACTGAATAACCTATAAATAAAAGGCAACCTTGAGCGTCAGTATCGAACAACAAAATCTTAATTCTTGCTGTGAACTCCAGAGTCGAATCATAGGTGAGGCAAAACAGCTTGTTTCACTTGAAGATTTCACTATCAGAAAAAAATAATGATAATCTCCACAGTGTTTGGAGAACCTATATAATTTTCATAAAAACACTAAGTCTTAAAGATAATTTATTCATAATAATTGTTTTTACAGTCTTCATTGAACATAGGATCTCAACGATGGAAAATTATTTGACAAAGATTCAAATATTTTTCCATCAGGGTGTCAATTATATTGCTTTTTCATAAACTTTTCTTTAATTTTTGATATCAAGGCACTGAGATTCACATGCACCTTTAGTTTATAAATTATGTTCTCCTTCGTTTTCGATCTCAAATATAACTGTATTTTATTATTTTCACAGCTTCCAGTCAAATCACTTAAGCTTTACCCTGTAACTTTACCATGTACTCGTATATTAGAAATAGACTAATTAAATGGCTTCAATATTAAATATATAACATTTTTTAAGTAAACATATAATGGCGTTAAGCATCATTAAATATGTCCAAGGTATTATTTTTTATTTATATTTTTAGAAACTCGTCAAATATTAAACGGGTAAAATACTTACTACCTTTTATAAACATAGACCATACTGAGCACTGTTTGTACACTTGTTGGAATATCGTTGGAAACTGATTGAAGCTTTTATTAATAGCAAAACTGCGGTATACCAGCAAGTGCATAAACGGTTCTTAGTGTGATCCTTATTAAATCATTGTAGTAAGTATTTATCTGTTTATTATTATTATTTAAGAAATTCCATATATTTTTCACGGTTTGCTTTAATTTCATAGATTTATGTCTTCCCAATAACATGACAATGTATTCGAATCTTCTTTGGTTTTGACAATGTTTTTGCTTCGGCACTGGCAGAACCCCACACTAGTATTAATAGTTCACCACGTTGCGCAGCCACGAAGGAGATTACGAGCCCCGGGGTCGTTCCGCCACATAAAGTTGGACTTATCTAGAAGTGCAACTAATTATGTGGAAACGATACTTTCCAGAATTGCTACGACTAATTAATAGCTCTTGAAAATTACCGAGCTATGATACTTTAACCACTTCAAAATATTTCGCACCGAAGACTTGAATTTATAAAGCGTCGTTCATTTATGACAATCATCAAATTGTTTTTATTAAATGATACTTTTGTGCCGACAAACCTATAGTGACAAAGTATTCAAAGTAAATCGTTATCTTAATATTTATTAATTATTCATTCGGGATAAGTGTGTTATTTTTCACATTAATTGAGTGTAGGTTTTCCTTCAATGTCAATATAATCTCAGATATAAAATAAAAGATTCTTTAGAATTTATTCCACATATATTTTTTTGACGACATGTTTTAGCCAGGTCGGATGGCCATTTTCAAGTCCTGGCTGAAACATGTCGTGAAAAAAATATATGTGGAATAAATTCTAAAGAATCTTTTATTTTATATCTGATATTATGGAATTCCACCAAATAATATCGATCGAAAAAATCTAAATAATTCAATATAATCTGCATAAGAAAATGTATCGCACATATGTAAAAAATGTCATGGGTTTTTAAATGAGTTAGCGTTCTTCAACCAAATCGTAAAAATACGTTTAACACACATTTTTACAGTATTAAATTTAGTGATCTTTTTATAATTTTCAGAATACTGAATATACAAGTAAAATTAAATTTAGTACATTTTACTTAAGGCTGCTTAAATCTTTTATGTAAAAAAAATTCAACAAAATAATAATATCACGCCGGAAATGTCAGCTTCATAATTTAAAGTGTCGGAAGTTCTAAAATAAGAACTAAGAAATGTAACTTTAAATAATTAAGATAAATTTGCCTTTTTTTATTATTAAAATACAACATTGTAGGTTTTATTGCAAAGAAACTCATAATGTTGTGAGTTTTTTAAAATTTGAACGTTCCGTACAGTAAAATTATTTTTTCTTGCGACGGCAGGTTTCACAAAGTTTAGTCGCGAAATAATTCAAAATAAAATGAAATCCACGAAGTTATTTGACATATAATTGAAAAGGTGGATTCACAAGTTAATAAAACTTTTATCTTATTAATCATTCGTTTGAAAAAATGAAAATACAAAGTCAAAACGTTTAAAATTCTTTCATATATTCATTTAAAGTCAGTTTGGTAGTATTTTGTGTGCAATAATTTGTTTTTTCATAAAAAAATATAATTTTATTTACGAACAACATTTAATAATGGTTTATCAATAAACAAGGAAAACCATCTCGTTTTATGTTCTTAAACATCCGCGTCATATCTGAAGGATAAATTCACTACATATACTGAATGCGCAATGAAAAATTTGAATTCTCATGAATCTGATGAGTATTGTGTTTATTCACATTGAATTGTTTATAGGTTTTTTTAAAACAAATTAAATATTCTTACACTTGAATATTTAAATGTATTTAAAAAAATATAGATAATTGAAGATCAAAACCAATATTTTTCATCAATTGATACATACGTTCAAATTTGCAGAAAATGTTTATTGTATAATATTTAACAGTTTGTATACGATATTCTAATATTAAATATTTGACAACATTAAAATCGCCTCTAGTTTGTTTATTAAAACTGATTAGAGTCTAGTCATTCAAATTCTCAATATGGCCTGAGTGCACGAAAGGGAGAGAAGCATTGTATGAAAACTATTTTTTATATTCATTCTCTGGCGAACAAACAGTTTGCAGAGGCCTCAGTACACAAGGTATATTTAGTTGCGAATACGTAATGGTTTCATGATTCCTAAATTACACTCTCCCATATTACTTTTGCCCATATAAAAATGTTCTGCCGTGCGGTGCGGTAGGAAATTAACCTTTTCGCTGGTCGGGTTTATTATTCGGAAAATTGGACACATAAATAAATAAAACTGTAATCATTTCTTCTTCTTCTTATGCTTTGTATCACAACGAATATTTACTTTCATGAAAAACCTTGCGAAATGCAAACCGCAAAATCATAAAACCATAAAATCTCGTAAGATTCGATGCGTTTTATTTTTTAAAGGCAACTATTTTTTGTCAGTATTTAATTCCATTCTATGGGATAATTATTTATTTATTTTATAATAAATATTTTTTGCCAATAACGAATGTACTATTGCCATTTTAATTTTGTAACTGACCACATTCATATTGACACAGAGGATACTGCCAATTTATTTACTGCTGATCTACTGCTGATTAAATTTATTTGCTGCCGATTACTTTCAAAACCTTGAATTAGTTATTGAAAAAAGAAAAACAGGCCTTTTTAAAATAAATTTTAACCGCTTCTTTTGTATATTGTGATAAAATAAGAATATAAACTATTATATTTTGGCTTATATGTTTCACATAATAATGAACGAAATATTTTGGTTTCAGCATTTTACATTTATTTAAAAAAAAAACAGATATTATTAAAAATTGTAATTCATTTTTTTTTATTATATTTACAATTTCAAAAAATTACATTTATTAATTGTGCAGCACGAAAAGAAAAGTGAGTTATTCTTGCTAAGTAAGAAGCTAGGTTTTTGCGTGCAGCAAGATAAATCGCTATAAAGTTTATTATGTTTGGACTATTAATTATTCATTTTTATAAATCATTTGTTTACAAAATAAGAAAATTATTTTTCAACCGAGCGTTTTTAATTATAATGGAATCAGCTAGAATTCTGGATGTTATATTTTTCCATCATTAATAAACAAAAAATGACAATTCATATTTGGCAATAACAAACTTGAAGTAGAAAGATCTAAAGGCGTTTTTTTTTATTTTAGCTAAAGCAAAAAATATTTGCTAATGGATTTCCTGCCACGTTGAAATGTGAAAAAAAAACTCCGAAGTAAATGTTTTGAAAATGTTAAAGGTTTTTGACGGCGAGTCTGGGCCGGATCCCTTCTTTATTTAATAAAAGCGTTACTTTGAGAGTTATAACCTATTAGAATTATAAAGTATTTACCTACCATTAGATTTATAAAGTAACCTATAAAAATAGTAATCTACTATCGTAAATATATTTTAAATTAATTAATGTTAGAAACTTATGGTTTATAACGTGTCTCTATTATATAAAAAAATGTTAAAACGTTTTCTTTCATAATTATTCCCTAATTAGTCATCACTAACTGCCGTCATATAATTCAGTAAGCCGTTTCAACTCTGTACTTAAAACTTTCCAGAGAATATTATATTTTGTATGTATTTCCCAAAACCTGTTTAGAACGAAAGCCAAAAAAGTAAAAAAAAACTCAATTGTAGTATCCGATATATATCAGTGGATTACCTTGATGCTCTCAATCTCAAGACTAATTGGTTATAATGAGTCGTTCAACCAATATGTATGGTTTGAGCCGTCAGTATTAAGGAATAACAAACCATTTTGTAGAGAAATGACTTCTATTATTCAAATTTAGGTAACGCTTCTCTCATATTTATCGAAATTATTATGTATTTTATTATTGAGTGATTTGTATAGCCAACATATGAAAAAACACTTCTTGTATAAACAACAATGTATAATGAATCTTTTAATATTCGCTGTTGATTTTAAAGACATCTGCGTCGCGTCCCATAGATTTTTAAATATGATTGTTTCACAAAAAGCCTTAATTTAATGAAATCTTAAATTATTTGCGTTGTTATCAAACAGAAGGTACTTTTAATTCGTGTTAGCTAAATCAGGTACTTGCGACAAAGGTTGTTTAATTCAAGAGGAGAGCTCGGGCAGGCTGTCGGGTATTTCCAGGGATTTTCAGGCATTTTCAGGTGGTAGAAAGAGGTCCGGAGAAGTGAGACGTATCAAATATTCACTGCGAGGCGTAATTTCAAAGGCAGACCGGAGCATCTCGGTTTCGGAAGAAGAATATTTTAATAGTGTATGGGGGATTCCTTCTTTCGGGTCTGCTCCACCCGAGCCAGTTATAAGGTTCTTTTTATTTCTGCGCCCAACGGTGTGAACCAATGGCGTACACTGAATATAACAGGGGCATTAAAAACATTTCCAAAATTTACAAAAAATTCAAATTAAATATATTTTTTGTAAATTGTTTGTCTTCATATTTATTTGAAATAGCAGCATTAAAAGACGTTGATTAAAATACTCAAGTCACCCAATCCGTGGATGGTGATACATAAAGATAATTGTATTCAGTAAAATACACAACACTTTACACAACAATTTTCCCTTCGAAAGTAGACAAAAAGATTTTCACAAATCAGTTTGCATATTTCTTTATTTTTTATCCTCAAGTCTCTTGTAAGCTGTGTTTCATTTTAACTATTATACATAAGGCTTTAAAATAATTAGTTAAAACAACGCAATCTACCCACTTAATTTTAGTAGAGATTTTTATAAAAACTAGAGATTAGTACTAGAATGCTGGAAAACCAGAATGCTGGAAAAAGCTTATATACAATATCTGAACAAAGAACTTTTTATAAAGAGCGTGACTTATAAGTCCTGGAAAATGTACCGTGTTGGAATAAACATAACGTGGCTAGTGATGCTCAATACACGCGTTAAAAAAATTTAGTTTAGTATTATAATCACGAAGTAAATATAACATAGATTTTAAATTAGATTTTTTACTTTAAATCAATACATATGTCACATAGTGTTAAAAATTTGTTCAACGGTGAGATGTATGAAAATAAAGTATGTGGAGAAATCATTTGCAAAACCAACTCATAGTCTTAAATGCAGTTTATCTAGCCGGCGGGTATAGTTCAATAATCAAAGCGTTTGCTTTGTAAGCCAAAGGTCATGAAAAAAAGGAGAAAAAAAAAAAGATTTTTAATCGAATTCTGAGCTCTAAAATACCCCTGGTTGATGGAAATTTGATCCCTCGCCCGTAAAATGACAGTCATAGCCTATTAATGAAAATTAATGGTAGACGAAAGTCGTCCCGTGAAGACCACCCATTCATAGTAAATTCCTGTAATAATAAAGGATGATGCGTGAATCTCGGGGTGTAGTCTATGACGCTGGATCAACACTCCATATGCAGCGCTTAGCCATATGCACCAAGGTAAGCGTCATAGAATTCCACAGATGAGACTTCAAAATTACTATCACCATCTGTTGGTATTCTCCAGTATGTGCTTACATAAAAATAAAAAAAGCTCTGATTATAAGATCTGTAGCTGAAAAATATTTGTTAGTAATATGCTGGTTAGAATAAACAGTAATATTTAAAGATAGTATTATCTAGTCAGACGGATCTTATTTCAAAACAATCAACACCAAAGAAAACTATACGATTCGGGTCAGTATGTAAGAGGAAGGGAGGTATTATTTGCCCCAGTTTCATCGTCACGGATACGCCTTTTGTGCCTGCAGAGAGTAAAGCCTCCCGGTGAACAATATGTACATGATGAAAAAAATCCGATCCGAATAACTTAAACCAACTGCGTAACAATATAACGTTGTGTTTATTGAATGTTTGCCTTCGGATGTGAAATAAAGCCCGTCTGAACAAATAAGACGTTTGCGAGCCTTTGAGGTGTATATATTTGCACATTTCATTCTTCACTTTAACACATATGTCATGTTGTTTAACTGTTTTAACATGTGACATGAAATAAACAGCAAACTCTCGTATTTTTAAACTAGACGGTTGAATTAAAATGTGTGTCATTATTTAAGCTGAAATTATATTTATTCTTTTCGTTTTATGATAAAGTTTACTCCTTGCTAACTTATTTATAATTATTGATATATATTTTAAATATTATGTTTATATATATGTATTTCAATTTCAATTCTGGTTGCACCGCGGTTAACACAAAACTCCTTCTACAGAATACACCCGTAAAAGAGGTTGATACTTTTAAATATTTTGGCTCTGTGATATCCTTAGACGCCAAAACTGAATCATACGTGGAGCATAGAATAAAGACAGGATAGCTGAAATAGACGTCTCTCTCTGGGGTTTTGTGTGATAGCAAGATTCCAGTTAGAACCAAAGGTAAAATCTACAAAACTGCTGTAAGGCCAGCTATGCTCTACGGATCGGAGTGTTGGACTCCGCTGAAACGTGACTTGGATAGGATTCATGTGGCAGAGATGAAGATGTTGAAGTAAGCGGGTGGTTTGACTAGAGTGGACACGAGTTCGAATGAACATATTCGGGGTTCATTTCGAGTGGCCCCCATACCTGAAAAGATAGGGAAAACCGCCTAAGATGGTATGGGTATGTGGCACGGAGAGATGAGGACCACATGGTGAAGAAAGTCCTCAACAAACCCACGCTGAGAAGAAGACCTGGAAGACCACAGACAACCTGGACTGCAACTGTAATCAAGGATCTGAAAACTCTGGGTTTGACCGAAAATGCAACGCGGGACAGACAGACATGGCGAATGTCCACAGGGAGAGCCGACCCCAGATGATGGGAAATGGTGAGGCTAAAGAAGGAGAGAGAAAGAGATATATTTTAGATATAATTTATATAGACAGTATGTTCATTCATATATTTAATAATACTTTCTTTACTGGTTTATTATTCTTACCAATCAGTTAAAGCAAGACGCCGCTCAGAATGTAAAACGTCTTGCATAAAACAAGGCGCAGTTAGCTGTTTGCATGAACTCTGCCGAAATGTTTTCAACCCCGACGATGCGATAACATTCTAAATTTCAAAATACTTTCTCTTTGTTCCATAAGCTTCAGATTAAAATTATATGCAACTTATAAATGTTTAAATAAATGCCGGCGGTTATAGCTCAATGGTCAAAGCGTTTGCGTTGCAAGACAACGGTCGTGGGTTCGATCCCCGACGGAGATAAAAAATAAATATTTTTTTGAATCGATTTCTGAGCTCTAAAAATACCCCCAGTTGGCGTGAATTTGATCCCTCACCCGTAAATATCAGCCATAGCCTATTAATTACAATTGGTGGTAGACAAAAGTCATCCCGTGAAGACCACCCATTCATAGTAAATTCCTGAAATAGTAAATGATGATGCGTGAATCTCTATGACGTTGGCGGATAAGCTCTCCACATGAATTCCATAGATGAGAATTCAGAATTACTATCACCATCTGTCGGTGTTCTCCTGTATGTGCTTACATTAAAAAAAGATATTTTGTGGCATTTAAGACCTAATGACCGGTTGTTGGAGCCTGCGCTACTTAAAATGATATATATCAAGGTATTGTTTACACAGCACTTTATTTAATATATGAATAATTTCATCAGTTAAAAATAAAGTGGTCTATATCTATGCTATATACATCTTAGGTGCAATATAAATGTACAAAGAAAAAAATGCATAAATATTCTTAGATTAAGTTTTTATAAGTATTTCGACAAATCTCAATAACTGCTATTTATTTCTCATACGACGTCAACTCCACGTTATTTCACCATTGTGCTCCCATATTATTTACTTTTTCTCAGTTCTACAAAATGATTTTAGAACAGATATAGCAGTCAACAATTAAGTAAAAAAATATATCATTTATTAAATATACACAAACAATTCTTCATCAAATTCTACGCATCAATTCATTCAGAAAAAATATCGGAAGATGCGAGATTCGAACCTCGAGCGTTGCCCCTTCGTTTCGTCCTATACATCGCGTTGCCCACACGACCATTCTCTGCCTGGCAAAGGCATATTTAATTACTGATTATATTGAAATATATATCAATTATGTATAAAATAAAATAAGAACATTGAAAAATATTTTAATAAAAATAAAAACTAATCCACAAAAATGTATATATATTTTATTATATTGCTGTTAAACATTCCTAGTTGAAAAATAAATCAACTATGGATAATATATGTCTAAATTTATTTTTTATTAATATCTTATCAATTATCTACCTGAAATAAGTCAACAAATTTATTTCCTGTTTTTATCTGTTTCCTGGAAAACGAGCGAATTGTATTCAAATCCAAACATGCAACTGAACAATTCTATAATCTTTAACATAATTGGTGGGTTCAAATGGTTTTATTTGGTTCTAAAATAATAGTTGAATGTTTTCTTTTGGTTCAAACACGACCGGTCGTTGTTTTTCGATTGTCCGATTGCGACAAAAATGTTTAAATATTTTCTAAGGTTTCTTGAGCTTTGTCGCTGTAAGCAAGTCTGTAATATTCAGTTCTGGTCACGCAATTGTGACTCTCGTGCTATGGGTTTGCGCTACAAAAGACTAGATTTAACTGTCAGCTTTTTTGCCAGTTATTTTCAAAAAGGCTTTTCTTTATTTGATTTTTATATATTATATATTTGTGTATCTGCATAAAAAACTTATTAGGTATACCATATAAGTAAATAGTGAAAAAATAGTTTCAGATCTCGTCATGTTGAAATAATGTTTTTTTACCCTTTCTTTGCGGCTCGGTTTGAATACTGTCAATTATAAAACTGGTATTTGAAGCATAAATGTACTTATCTGGTCTATTTTCATATATCATATTGGTTCTTGTATCTTTTAGCTATCAGATGATGCATAAAAAAGTATTCTAAGAAAGTAGCAAAACGATATATCACGTCAACCAATGTCAACGGTCGGGGAATCTTATGACGGCATATGCCGACAACCGATGCGAAAAGGTTAATACATATATCATATAATGAAATTACAGTAATTGTATCAATTAAGTGAAGATATTTAAAATCAATTATATCAATGAATAGTACGGTTATCTTCAAATTGGTATACTTTATACTCAGTATGTGTAATTTTTCATTCAATTGGCAGTAAATTTTCGTATATTAATTACATTTATTAATTATTAATATGACAAGGAAACGATCATAGCAGCTAATATAATATAATAGCTGACATTAATGCTTTGGATACGTAACGTTCTTAGAAAAACAATGACGATTTGTTTAATCCTCCCACGCAAACTACTACTACTGTATTTGTAACTCGCAGCGTTTAGTTGACTCGGCTGACCGTGAGTTCACTGTTGGTCTTATTCTCTCTGCCTGTGCTTCCATTTATGTAGTTAAATACAAAATAATAAATAAAACTGTCCGTTTGATCGCACTCTGTGCATAAGAAATTCAACCGCGATAAGTCTGAGAATACAGTAGTATTGAGAAGTACTGCTTCGCGTGCTGGACGGTTCGCGGGCCAAAGCTCGTCACCCTTTTTACACCGAAACACTATTTCGGCGAATAGAGAATCAAACAACTTATCGGCTAATCAGAATTAAAGCACGAACCGACCAGCGGCGCCCAACCGTCATCCGTTATTAACGACGCCAGGCTTTTAAGTAAATTAAATTGGCACTTAAAGTCACTAAGCAGTTAATTATTATAGATAATTCAACGAGGAAATAATCGTAATACAATTAACAATGACCCCAAATATCTTTCCAAAAAAATAAAGATTGTATGCAAATAATACATCTAGAGAAATTCCGTCAGTGAGTGGTGGAAAAATGTAAGATGTAAGTTGTATTAATCTTGCCTTTTTAAAGATGGGAAATGACTTTATATGAAATGTTCATTCACCATTGTTACATTAGACTACACTTAAGCAATTATGTATTATCTCAATATTAGAAAAATTGAAAAAAGACGACATTAGTATACCATCAATTTTGATTGATGGCAGGGATTTTAAAGGATTACGGATCAGTCTTACATCATTAGTTTTATATTTTTTCCACATGCATAATGAACCTAGCTGTGCATATTTCTTCAGTCATTCGAAAAAAATATCCAACTGGTCGTTGCCATCACTGTAGTTTCTTGACCGATTACATAGAGAAGGACGCCTTATCCACTCTTTTGACTAGTAATTCCTCATAAAATCAAACTATTGCACCAGTAATATTCTATGCAATCACCTGTTTTTAACATAAAATTGATATTACCTTTTTATTTTATATGTTGGATCTGTTTTCGCATGGTAATACTGGCCAATAATGTATTACCAATTGCTTCACTCCACAGTAAAAAAAAAAACTTTTAAATGATTTTCCCTACCTTAGAAAATTTACTTGCATAGTTTTTTCGATTAAAAATTACACATCAACACTTGATTGGTAAAATTATTATCTACTCTTATGAATCTAAATAGTTAAACATAACCAAGTAATTATCGAGTTGGATTCTTGTTTTTCGTAGGGTTTTATCCGACAATAACTATTTACGAGAACCGTACTTATCGTATCGCTTCCATATAAAAGTGGTAACTGTATTGTAGATAAATATTTCATACAGAGAATAACGACCATATGAAGCGTTGAACCTCCTTATAACGAAAAATTTAATATAATTTAATATTATACTCGTATCTTATCCACTTCGAAAATTCTAAATCCCGCTTTTAAAAAGTATTTCAATGTGGTGATATGTTTTTTAATGTGTTTTTTATTGATTACATTTATTGTTAAGTAAAAATATCTTTCCAAAATGTATTTTGACCAACCAATATATAACGATAGATGTCTTATCGATTCTTGTTAGTGTCTCTTCTACAAAGTAGGTAAAGTTGTAAAGAGAGGGATGTCTAACGATGACTATTAACAAAGTTATGTCGTGTAAAAGTTGGATGTCCCACCTAAATACAGTAGACTTACTTTACAATTTGTTCAGTTGTGTAACGATTCAATTAATTTGTCACCAATTTTTTTAAGTGACATTTTCATCGCTTAAAAACTCATAAATACAACTGACCTCAATAATATAATGCATTTTTACATTTTTCAAGATAAATTAACAATGAATATTAATTATTGTACAATAAAAATAACTTTTATATAGTATTATAATATACCCCTAGAAAAGAAATTTCTATGTGAAAAATAAAGTGCTTTAGAAAGCATTTTTTTTTTGCAGTAATGATTTCAATTAACGGGCACTAATTATTAAGCAAACGGTCATCACGGTAATAAATACCTTAAAAGGTAAGTAAAAAATAATCATTTGGGAGTAGAAAAATATAATCGGCATTGTAAATAAAAATTCGCAGGAAATAATTAACGAATGGTAATTAATAATAGATTAGGTTAGGTAAGGTTTCGATATTATGGGTTAATTATTCATTAATTTTACATAAATTTTTACCAATATTGAATATATTACTGCAGTTTTAATTTTATAACTGACCACATCCATACCTACACTGCCAATTTATTTAGTTTACTGACGATCAATTTTATTTACTGACAATTATTTTAACTTACTGCCAAAATCTTGAATTAGTTACTGAACAAAGAAATACAGGCCGTTATAGAAATCATTTAATCACATCTCTATCTTTTTATTGTGCTAATACTACGTGTATTTGCATGTTTTAGTATTAATGAAAAAAAAATGGTTATATTAAAATATATTTTGAAAACTTATAAATCACATTGTATTTTACGACAAAAATATACTCGTATCATTGGATGCCTAAATTCATTTTGCTCTTGATACATCTATGATGATGTATCCCGAGCAGTTCCCGGTATCGCGAAGCTATGAATACCAATTTGCTACATTAGAATTTTGTGCAGCGAGTTTTCCATACTTTTGAGGGAGCCTTTTCCGCTTGTACACCTCGCAGGATTATAACGCCTCTTCAGAATACTTGCCGGTGGGAAATGTGTGAGTGGAATATTCCAGATCGTATGGCGGGCTGATCTCATATGCTGTGCCACGCGTCGAACACTATTCATGGACCTTGACAAATGTGAAGGTTCCTCTGAAAACTATTACAGAAATGATGTACTCGATATTACAGTATTATTACTCTGTTAAAACTTCACTTAAATCTGTCATTTCGAATAATCGCTCAATAACTTGAAAATATTGTAATTTATTAGCTCAGTGATGGAGATTTACATATTCATTTGGATTAATGCCAAAATGGTGGCCGTGGATCAAAATTTACTCGTATGTACTATTGCATCTATTTTTTTCAAGGATTAACTTTCCATTATTATTTTTCTTTAAACCTCAATCACTCAAATTGTATAGATTTTATCTGTGGTGGGGTTAAATCAACTCAAATACAATATAAATTTAATTAATTTATTAAATTACGATTGATAATCAAAATAATATTGTTTTTACTTTATTATAATATATTACAATACTTCAATGCCTTAAGTATATCAACTGACAATACTAGGTGAAACTGCATAATTATAATTTTATATTAATTTTGATTAAATTTTTTAATTAGTTTGATTTCACATTTATTTTTAAGTGATTACATTTTTTAGACTCCTTGGAGTCCATCTTCAAAAATGGTTAAGTTAAAAACTGACAATCGATTATATAGATAAGGGATGCATAAGTATTAGTTCTTACGTTGGTATACACATATTTACAGAATGTATGTGTGCGGGTCAAGTCATTGAAATTAAGACATTACTTATTTAAACATTGTAAAATTTCAAATTAATAATATCTTACTTAAATATACATATACTATACATAAAATTCTTTTTTCAACGCGTCAATCCAAGCACAAAAATAACGGCAGAAGCGGGATGCGAACCGCGGACCTTGGAAACCAACTATGCCCAGGTATTCATACCGCTCGGCCAACTGCGCCATTGCTATGCCTAGACTGCCTCGCGTTGAAACTAGTATTTATATCGTTGTTATCATCGTACGATAGATGTCGCTATAGTATATATTCAAAGTATGTATATTTTTATTATTATTCAATCAGTCTTCATTTATTCACAAGCTTAATATTATTACTTTCCGACAGAAGACTGATTGAATAATAATAAAAATATACATACTTTGAATACATACTATAGCGACATCTATCGTACGATGATAACAATGATATAAATACTAGTTTCAACGCGAGTCAGTCTAGGCATAGCAATGGCGCAGTTCGCCGAGCGGTATGAATACCTGGGCATAGTTGGTTTCCAAGGTCCGCGGTTCGCATCCCGCTTCTGCCGTTATTTTTGTGCTTGGATTGACGCGTTGAAAAAAGAATTTTATGTATAGTATATGTAGATTTAAGTAATTAATATTGTAATATAGTCAATGATCTATAAAAGTAGATTAGAATATTGAAATAATAAAATAATATTCTAATAAAAATTAAAAAATTCATATAATAATATCTTCTTCGTAGTATCAATCCGGTGGATTGGTTTGCAGCAACAGAATCTTGCATCTTGATCTCCATTCCTCTCGGTCCTCCGCAACCCTTTTCAGCTCATATATATTGGATTGTTATTTTTTTGTTGTTGTTAGTAGTTTTTTTTTATATGGGAATTGTGTGAATTGTAGAACGACATATATTTTTATTTCATTACCTACATTGTAAAATACAATGATAAGTTCGTAATATAAAAGTAAAATAAATTATTTATGTACTTATAATATTCGAATTTTCGATATATTGGAAATATGATATATGTAATTTATTTGATAATAAATCCAACAAACTAAAAATAACAGGTAGTTTAAAATTTTGTAACGCGGTCATTATTATAAAAAAAGCCTTAATAACAGAACATAAAATGTATCTTTTAAATAATAATATTTTTATATTTATCCAGTTATACGTGTTATATATGATATTTTTAAGTAATTCGTATAAAAGAGTCTAACGATATTAATTTTCTTTAGTGCCTTATTTAATAACTTTTAATACATCAAATGAGCGTTAAAAAAAGTCCATTGCTGAAAAAAAGCAAGCCGGGCAAATCACGAAGGGTTTAATACATTAATGAAGAGTGATGTGATGAAATGCGATGAGAGTATCAAGGGTGAATTGAACAAGAAAAGACGTTAAGCACAATAGTGGCCCATCCAGATATGTACGGTCGAACTTCTAAGTGCGGATAATCATGAAAGCTTATACGTCATAAATAATGTACGTTATTATCAGTCGTAGGGCCGTTGGAGATAAACGAAAATCCGACGCCTAAAATGAGCAAACATTCACGTTACATTTTAGCAAAATTCACTGGTTTACAGCATGTGCTTATTATTTGAGTATTTAAAAAAATCTTTGATAGGTCTTACTGTCAAAAAATTTCGTTTGGTGTAACAAGGCTGCATGAAAAAACTTATGTATAAAGTGACAAATTCATCAGTTTGTCTTTTTTTATTTATATATATTGCGTTTCGCTTCTCTCGGCGAAAAAGTGGGACTCCCGGTTGGAGGGGCACTGGATACGCCTTCACGTGGCCATCCAGTGGTGATCCGGTGCTCCACTCACTGAGAGTCAGTAGTTGTTTAAGATTGTTAATTATTATTAACTTTTATTTTTTTTGTATGTCCGTGTAAATTTCTAATTATGGCTCTGGTTATTATTATTATTATATTAGTATTTGTATAGCGCTCTTTTATGACCGAATGATCATTCCAAAAGCGCTTCTTTGCCTCTCTGAGTAAAAAGGTGGGTCTTGAGTCTGCTTCTGAAGGATGCCTCCGCTTTAAGCTCTCTTATGGTGGCTGAATATTTGAAAAATAATTATTATTATGTAGATATTTTTTTAAAATATTTCCTCTCAAACGTCGAACTATTATTTATTAACAATATGTCAGCTGAAACTGTTATATTAAATATGTTTTGTGAAGTATATTTTTTCCGGGAAGTAGACTTATACAAACTCTGAAATACTGAAAAAAAATCTACCCAAAAACAAATCCAACAAAACCAAATAAATTCATTTGTTGACTCAGCTACAGGTTTAATCTTGATTCAAAGATCACACTTCTCGAAATGTGAATTTGCGTTTTTCTGTTTTAATTGTTTTTTTTTTTATTTAATTTATTTTCACCAAAAAAAGGACATTTTTCCATCAGAGTTATGTCAATATAACTTAACGTCTGTAACCAACCCTTTGAGTCTTATTGTTCACTTATTATAAAAGCTTTATTTAACTTATTTCGAATGAAATTCGTACCATTTTATAAAAAATAGCTCTGTGTAACGAAATTATAGGAATTAAAAGCTCAATGTTCGCCATTTCATCTTCAAATACTCATGATTTATAGGATAATAGTAAAAAAATATTTTTATTATTTAAGTATTAAAAATTCAGAAGATTTCTAATTAAAGTTTATGCGGGAGGAGTTAACGTGGGAAGTCGTCGAGAATTTTAATGTGGCCATATGATCCATCTTGGAAGCAGATGTTGGTATAGAAAGATAAGTTAAAAACGAAATCAATAAACTTTGATTACGAATATTCGCTCTGCAGTTATGGTCGAAAATAAATGTTACATGTGACCAATATACGTATTATGGCCATCACGGAAACGTGGGTGGCTAATCTTTTTGGCCTCATTTCCGCTCAGGAAGCACCAAAAATGAGTCACTAATATTAGATACAAATTCGATTACACTCATCAATTTAATAGATCAAAAATTTACGTAAATCTTATTGGATATTGAAAACTTAAGATTTTTAAAACACTCATATTGAATCACACCCATATAACTATTTATATTATATTATTCCTCCATTCCTTGCAAATTATATTGAGCGCTAAACGGCTTCCTTGTTATGCCACGAATAGAATATATTCAGTATTGTTTTATTTTAAGACTTTCGCATCGGTAGTATTTCGATGTATGCCGTCTAAGATTCATCTATCGTTGACATCGGCAGCCGTGATATGTCGTTTCTCTAATTTCTTACAATATTTTTTTATGCATCATCTGATAGCTTAAGGATTCAAGAACTATTGTGATAAATGAAATTAGACCAGTTAAGCACATTTATGCTTCAAATACTAGTTTTAAATCTGACACTTTAATTTGTATTCCACCGAGCCGTAATGAAAGGTTTGATATCCGTCTTTTGATTTTGAATGTTTTGACACCTTGTATACAAAAGTTTGAAAATAGATCAAAACTATTTGACTACAAAGCTTGATATTCTGGGAATAAATATAATTGCTTTATTAAATAAGTATACTTGCGTTCAATATAGTTAGTATACAGGAATATATGATTTGAACAGTCTTGTATTGATTATTTATTCACATTGAAAATTTTCACTGCGAAATGCCTCATAATTTAAACATAATAATTCCAGGCACATTGAATTAATGAAACCTTTTGTAGTCCTAAAATGGTTATGCAAATAATCCTTAGCTGAAATTGTGCCCGGAAAATATAAATTTCGATATTATACAAACGTGGAAATGGCAAACCAGGTAGTTTTACGAATTTCAAATTATTAATGTCATTAAAATATTATTAACTGATTACGTAGGCTGACGTGAGCAGAATATGTTTTAAGTAGATGGGTGTCTAGTATGTGCCAATATACAAAATACAAGAATACTCAGGGAAACGGTCTGGTGAACAACGCAATGGCCTGTTATACGTTTTTTTATGCAAATACATACAGGAGAAAACCGAAGATGTTGATAATGTATATGAAGTTTTATCTGTTGATTCTATGACGTTTACCATTTTTCATATAACTTAGCGCTGCATGTGGAGTGTAAATTCGTCAACGTCATAGACTACAGCTCCATCATCCTTATTATTAGAGGAATTCACTATGAACGGGTGGTTCTTACGGGGGCGACTTTCGTCTACCACCAATTTTTATTAATAGACTATGATTGGCATTTACGGGTAAGGGATCAAATTCACACCAACCGGGGGTATTTATAGAGCTTAGAAATCTATATAAAATATTTATATTTTTTATTTTCACGACGGTTTCGGTTTCGCAAGGAAACGCTTTAACCACTAAGATATGCACGCCGGATTTTTTTTTGTTTTTAGATGACGGGGACACGGTAAAAGTGAATACGTTAATCCATTAAGAGACATGTCTTAGTACGACTAATGGAATAATTTTATATCAACCATTATTTTTATAAGTAAAAGTATAGGCTTCACGAAGAGTGACCATAATACTTGTCAATAAGCCTTATTTCTATGAAACACTTTTGATTTTTCATATGATTTTTATCAAGTATGAAAGTATAAATTACGTGTGTGCTCCGGCTTTATAATTAGATCCTTGTAGCTAGTTTTAATGCCACAAAACTATGAAACAATAGAATATCATTACCTCCTCCCATTGGGTAAGTACTTACCGCAATGCATTGCAATGATTATGCACAAACAGATTAGCATATTGAGTATTCAGCTATATGGGACGTTCGGAAATCAGTGATCTTCTCTTTGTTTAATGACCTTCAGCAGGACAGCTGATACATGTTTACTAGCACCAGGTCCCAAAACATACTAACAGTTAATTTAAAACTAGTGGTTTAGGATTGGTGATGTATTTACCAATTATATTTATATTGACATCCCCTGACTTTAAAAGAACGACAAATCGCGGCCTCGTCACGTGGATGCAGGAGCAGATTAACAACACAAAGAACTTGTTTTAGAAGCACAATTTGCATTTATTTTTAATAAAGACTTGATTTCCTCGTCCGACCGGTATGGCGTTTCGCCGGCCGGACGAGAGTTAACTGACAACTGACGGAAAACTGTGACATCCGGGGCCGCCAAGATAATGACGGCATAAAAACAAATTAAAGATGACAGTTGCACCAACATGAAATGGAGCAACTGTCATAACAATGAAAACGACGTATGCAAACGCCGTGTAATTTTATATAATTAAAACTATCATTATTAGATGTGCATGTCAGGCGAGCGAACAAAAATAAGAGAAAAAATATCGTTTTTCGAGGCTTTTCGGCATCAGCCTAAAAGAGCTATATCAAGCTGTTATCAATATGTGAGTATCCAGGATTGGTTGGTCAATGATGAATATGCAGAAGAAATTCTAGATTTTTTAAAATTCTGTCTAGGCAATGTTAATAAACTTCTCCTCAATATTCACATTTCGTGCAGGTAATATGGATAAAGACTTTAGAAGATTAATTGATATGTTTTAATAGCAGATTTTTAAAGAAACACCTGGAACTTAAATATATTTCAATGACGTTTTCAGCAATTTATTTGTCTACTATAACATTTCAATATTTAAACAAGAAAATAAAAAGCAAATATATTTTTTAATTTATAAAACGGATGATCGAATAATTAAATTTCAACTCGCCGTTTGAATATGTTCGTTCATTTGAGTAACAAAAAGCAATTCATTTTATGGTAATTCTGTTCTAATTATTATTAAAGCTTGCACATTTCATTTTTGCAATATCCATCACAATCGGTAAAAAGTATTTTACCGGACACTGATATTTAATCAATTACCCACATTATTATTATTGTTTAATTGTTTGATATTTTAAAATATATATATTTTTGCATCGTTTGAAAGTTAAATTTCATATTGAAATATAGTTTATTATGAATATTAAATTAAGTATGTTTTTTACATTAACTTTGTGAATTATTACAAATATTTACTTAACGTAAACTACTGCTTTATATAAGTGAGTAAACCATAAGATTCCTTATAAAATGTCGATTATTTCTACACTGCAGTCTCTAAAATTACTTGGGAGCTTAAGCGCCACTGCCTCGGGAAAATAAGTCTTTATCATTTGTCATTTAGAATCTAAAAGGATGTTCGATATCAGGAATAATTCGACAAAAATTTGTAATACAATGTAAAATTGCTACAATACTTAACATCTCGGTGTGGTTAAAGGTACTGTAGCAATGAATGGAATCATACAAAAAACCAATAGAACTGTGCAAAAATTATTTTAGAGAACAGATGTTTACATAGAATGTCAAGGAACGGTCGCTTGACTGAATGATGAAAGCAGGGGTAAAACTAGAGTCTTCTGTCCTACAGTCGGCCATGAAACTAAAATAGACTTAGTTGTGATATTTTTCGGATGCTTAAGGAAGTATAAATTACCCCTGCCTTTAAGCAATGCATTTGGGACGAGCGATACCACGGCTGGCGGCTTACGAAATTTTATGGCGTCAATTTGTGGCAACGATATGCTCTAACTGTGAAAACGAATATGCAGGATAAAAACAACGATTTTTGGTTACAACATGCTTTAATTAAATTAAAAACAGATAGAGAAAATATAGAAAAAAGAATACTTAAAATATAACGGTTAATATATATTAAAAACTAATGTGAAGCGCTTTACACGTTATAATTTTTGAATTATTACGAAATAAATGTAAGCATCTGCTTTATTGAATTTCACTAACTGCAGTAATATTTTTATTCTTTTAAATCAAGATCATCTAAAATAATCAAGACATCAAGTAAGATTCATCATTATCCTCAAACTTTGTAAAATAAAAGGTTTTCTGTTTCTAGAGCTTAGATTCTTGGATGTCTCTAATAATCCCTCCGGTTACGTCACAAGCCGTGCAGGCAAAAAGATAAGAGGAAATGTAAGAGTTTTCGGGAAATCCCCTTCTCAAGGTGCTGAAATTTTCTTAAAAGCCCGGAAGTCGAAAGCCTCTGTAGGTATGTTTTCCATTCCACGTGATTCGAGGCTTATTCCGGCCAAATCTCCTTTTTTAGTTCCTCTTCGATCGACTGAGATTGCCAGCTTCTCCGCCTGTTTGATGTCAAGGAGATGGACACATTTTTTAAAAGACTTGTGTTTTTTTTTGCAATTTATATTGGTGAAATATTACAGTTTTCATAAAATAATATTTCATAATTTAACGACGAAAATATTTTTTCAGACGAAAATACCAAAAGAATGTGTATTTTTCAGTCATAAGAGATGGTATGTTTACACAAATTTTATTATTTTATATTCTTTGATAATTTTTACTCATTAACCATGTGATATTTGCGCACGATAAACAGCAAATACCCATCATTATTTTTATTCATTATTTACAACAACAACAAAAAACGATGACTTTATATCACATCTCATCAATAAATCGGATAAAAAATAAACGCGGACGCTGGAATTCGAACCATGAACTTTTTATAAACCAATGTTTAGTCTACACTCAGCGTGACCCGCTGTCACTTGCTTCGCTTACTGAATCGAGAAATTAACACGTATTTTATTATTGATGCGTATTATTTTATCGATGTCGCTTGTTTGAAACTCTATTTATATTTATTAAGTTGTAATCAATTTTTTTTTTCACAAGTATTCAAACAATAGAAAATAAATAATAATTTATGTGTGATTAGCTATCCATTATAAGAATATAAAACAATCGATAAATTTAATAAATAAAAAATATTAATTTATTTATATGGATTTTTTAAATTTTTATTAGAATATTATTTTATTATTTCAATATTCTAATCTACTTTTATAGATCATTTACTATATTACAATATTATTAATAATTAAATATACATATACTATACATAAAACTCTTTTTTCAACGCGTCAATCCAAACACAAAAATAACGGCAGAAGCGGGATGCGAACCGCGGACCTTGGAAACCAACTATGCCCAGGTATTCATACCGCTCAGCCGACTCGGCTATTACTATGCCTGGACCGACTCACGTTGAAACTAGTATTTATGTCATTGTTATCATCGTATGATAGATGTCGCTATAGTATATATTCAAAGTATGTATATTTTTATTTTTTATTATTCAATCAGCCATCATTTATTCACAAGCTTAATATTATTACTTTCCGACAGTCTATTTATTTTAGTAAGTATCACTCGGGTCTCGAACCAAACTATATGCGGTATGAATACCTGGGCATAGTTGGTTTCCAAGGTCCGCGGTCCGCATCCCGCTTCTGCCGTTATTTTTGTGTTTGGATTGACGCGTTGAAAAAAGAATTTTATGTATAGTATATGTATATTTAATTATTAATAATTTATTTATCTTGATTTTGCACGAATCACGAAAGATATAGGCCTTGTTTAGGAGGGTACGTACCCCTTCTCCTACATAAAATGGTATTGACCACATATGGAGTACTATGCAGCTCAGTTGTCTCTTGACAGTGATGAATTGAGGAAGGCTACTAGTTAGTCAAAACTGCAGTTTCCTAAATAGAGACCATATTTTACGTGATCCATGTAAAAACAAAGTAAATATATAAATATTTATTGTTTAAAATGTATTTTAAAGTGAATGCTGAAAACATTGAAAAAAAAATGTTCTTTTAGTTTAACTTGCTACATGCTTAGATTATTTACCAAAAATAGTTTTTTTTACGTTATTTGAAAATATATATACAATATATCGAAAATACTTTTAAAAATCTGTGAGATACGAAAAGTAACACGGCAGATAATAAATGTTTTAAAAATTGATTGTACCTATGATATCTCGGGTACTTTCTCTTTAAGTGAATATTATCCAGGTTAATAATCGCATTAGTCGAGTCGCAAAATGTCAAATCTTTTTTGTTGTCATATCTTAGCGAAACTATGCAAATGCCAGCCGAGGCTTGCCAAATATTTCCGCGGTGTGACCGAATAAGCTTTAAGCAAAATTGGAATAACGAATTCACCCGACCTTACGTAAACTTACATAATATTATGCCGCCCTTGTGGGATTCCATTATTTATACTGAGAATGGTATTTTAACTTTCACAGCTATTTTAAGAGTATTTTATTTTAAAAATTATTAATAAATTCATCTAAATATTTCTTCGATACTTTTAATGTGAACTAACCAATTTATAGGTTGTTTTTTTTTCCAAAAACAATCGCCTCGTCCCAAGTCTTTTTTCCAAACACCAATAAAAACATAATATACGAAGCTCCCGTCACACCAGTATGAATTGTTGAAATGGTATCAGTAGTATACTTAAAGTCCATAAATGGGTGTAAAATCAGTATACTTAAGATAATCGAATGATATGCTCGAAGTTTCGCATACTTGGACATTTAATTATTAAAGGTGGCTCATAATAATGCATTTCAGGGCTCAATTTATCATACATAGCAGCCAGCGGGTATAGCTCAATGGTCAAAGCGTTTGCTTTGCAAGCCAAAGGTCATGGGTTCGATCCCCGACGGATATTAAAAATAAATAAAAAATAATCGATTTCTGAGCTCTACAATACCCCATTTGTTGTGAATTTGATCCCTCACCCGTAAAATGCCAGTCATAGCCTATTAGTTAAGATTGGTGTTAGACAAAACTCGTTCCGTGAAGACCACCCATTCACAGTAAATTCCTGTAATAATACGGGTGATGCGTGAATCTCGGGCTGTAGTCTATGACTTTGGCGGATCTCCACATGCAGCGCTTAGCCATATGCATCATATTAAGCCTCATAGAATTCCACAGGTGAGAATTTAGAATTACTACCATCTGTCGGTATTCTCCTGTATATGTTTACGTAAAAAATCTTGTCTAATATAATAATTTATTATTAAGTTTCGTGATGTGTTTAACCGGTTTTTTAGAATCTGCGTGAATATTTGTCCAGAGTTCAAGTGAATGTATTCCGAACAAAGCCGGGTAAATGAAGCTGGGAATTTAACGAATTAAATATTTCATATGCATTTAACAATTATTTAAATAATTCCACAGATAAGACTTCAGAATTACTATCACCATCTGTTGGTATTCTCTTGTATATGTTCACATAAAAAAATGTGATAATAATGTTGAAATAATATATTATAATTTTTATCTTGTTATCATATGTTTTGTTGTTAATATATCTAAAAATATTACAGTTTTATTAAAACAAAACATATAACAATGGATTTCTTCAAAATCTATATTTCCAAAAGAGTCATTTGACAATGTTATTAGATTGTACGATACTATGAAGAATTAGTTCATGTATGTTTTTGTGGTTATTGTGCGTAATATAATATGTTCAGACACTTCATTCAAGAGTTATAAATGACTCCATAAGAAACATACACAGCTTTATTGTATTAATGGCTCGACCGATAAAAGAGAGAGGACCGAAAATTAATTGACTGTCCCTTAAAAAATAAAAGCAATGTTTGTCACACGTTTTTATAGTAAGCCAGAAATGGATAATTTGTTGACAAAAAATATAACAGAGCTTTTTATAATACATCTTAAGCATGATTAATAAATGTTAAAATAATGAGAGTAAAACGTTATTTTATGCATTCTTTCTTCGTAGTATCAATCCGGTGGATTGGTTTGCAGCAACAGAATCTTGCATCTCGATCTCCATTCCTCTCGGTCCTCGGCAACCCTTTTCAGCTCAGCATAAGCGCTACAATTCATGTCCTCGAATACTTGCTGCAAATACTCCCGTCTAGGGCGCCCTCTACAGTTTCTACCCTCAACCATCCCCTCCACACTATCGTGAAGGAGACCATCGTGGCGCATGATGTGACCAATCCATCGGGCTCGCCTCTCTGAGATGGTTCTTATTAGTTGCCTATCTTCCTTGATTATTCTGATAATCTCATTGTTCGTGACGTGGTCTCTCCAGGAAATTCCGAGAATTCTTCTGTACGACCACATCTCAAAGGCCTCTAGTCTTTTTTTATCACTTTCAGATAAGGACCATGTCTCACAGCCGTACATTTATGCATTATGTTATACAATTTTAAAATATGTGGCTTTTCAAGTAAATACAGTTGTAATTGGACTTAGGCAAAGTGATTGAATGCCAATGTTATCCTCACTCGTTCAAATTTGATACAATAAAAAAATGAGAGATGAGATTATAATGCAGATTAATAATAATACTTCATCATCATCAGCCTGTATCCGTCCACTTTTAAACGTAAGCCTCCCGCATGAGTCTCCATCTTCTTTGATCCTCCGCCTTCCGCATCAAGGTCACTCCCCCTATTCTTTTTATGACGTCAGTCCATCTTGCAGGGGGTCAGCCAATACTTCGTTTACCTTTTCGTGGGCGCCATTCCAATATTTTTCTTCCCCATCGATCGTCGTCGCTTCGACAGATATGTCCTGCCCATTGCCACCACACACACAGTGTGCCTATTCGTTGGGTAGCATCCACTACTTGAGTTCTTCTGCATATTTCCTCGTTTCGGATTCTATCTTTTAGCGACACTCCGAGCATGAATCTCTCCATTGCCCTCTGGGTGACCTTTATTTTATGGGTAATACTTGCTGTCAGATTCTGTCAGAAAGTGCTGCTTTAAATTGCTGAGAAATCTATTTTATTATCAGAGATCAATGAACTTTTTCATGCTTAGCGTTTATTTCTTGGTTATAGGAAGATCTCTCGATTTTGAGTGATTTCTCACTAGCATCAGGTGTACCTCCTCTTGTATGGACGTGAACAGTTCTCATTGCTCCGTAACAAGTAGCATTAATTAACCTTCGGACCCCAGGCGTTGTTTTAACATGAAAATTTTCTCCGGCAAAAACTTTCTGGCTTCACGCTGTGGGCGGAGACGGGCTGGTCCGCCCACCGCCCACCCGCTCCCGCCCTCCACTCTAAGTGGGTGGGAAGTCTTTCCGGAATATCCGCCCACCGACTAGCGGCGTCCTTTTAATGCCTCATTTACACCGCACGGATGACCTCCTACTGCAACCAAGATGCTGCGAATCTATAGATTTGGCTACCATCCCATCAGAATAATTTGTTGAAATTGTGCAAATATCTAAAAAATGTAATATTTGAATATATAAACACATTTATTTGTAATTTTCCTTGTGCCATAGTCCAGTGGTAAAGCGTTTGATTGTTATGCAAGCGCCGTCGGTTCAAAACCCGACAAAAGTTTTTTTTTAAATTTATAAAATCGATAAATGAATATTTCAAACCTTGTTTTGACATCGATCACACTTAGCACTGTTTTAATTGTTGGACGACTGCAGTTTCGGGATCATTGTAAGCTTCATCAGTTTCAACGTGTACAAACATTCTTTGGTTAAAACAAGGTATGAAATATTTATCTATTTAATATTGAATTGGATCTCAAAGTGAATACTAGATTAATAAAAAAATGATTACATTTCTGTAGAAGCCCTCGTTAGGGTTGAGCCACCCTTTTAAGACAAAAAACATATCAAGGCTTCGGGTGCATCGGGCTCCTCATACGATTTCCTTTTACGATCTTCTTAAAAAAACTCTGATTATTGAACAACTAAATATTTCTCTGGTACTACAATCTCAGTCCATGCAATTTCGAGGGCTCTTGTCCTGGTGGCTTCTGGAAACCATCTACTGTTACCATGTGGACCTCTGGGTACGCAGGTGTTCAGGCACACGATATAAACAACCTGAGCTTACGAATCTGTCAAATGGAAATTACGGTGTCCATAAGCTTTAAATATGGAGCATATATGGCAAAAAAGGAACTTATCAATTTAAAGCGCTAAGCAATCCTAAGAACGGTGATCGCCCCTAAATTCATGATATCACTTTATTGGTTTGACAATATTATACTACTCCATAGAAAAAGAAAATGTATTTAATTTTTTCACAAGATCACTATGAATATATGTATGAATGAAAAACAAATAAATTTTAAATTGTAAATGAGGCTGTTTGATGTAGGCTATTGTAGGCTATCGCGGCGGCATCGGTTGGCCGCCCTAATCCAGGCAGAATTAACCGCGCTACCCACTCGAGCAGCCAAACAGTTTCAAGAGTTTCTGTATTAACGACATAATTTTTTCAGGCTCTTTCAGTCGAGGGAGTTTTTCATGCGCTGAAAAAGTCAATATTGTTGATGTTGTAACACGTGGCATCACTGCCAGATAATGTACACCGCAGATTACTAAATCAAGTGCTTGTGTTATTTAGTTTACTTCGGCTTGTTTTTAATCAAGTTCTTCGTTATAGGTCCAGACCTTGTTAATCTTTTGAGTATATAAATTATATACATTCACAGATATTTACTGTATTCATATAACTAAAGAAGCACTCAGACATATACAGCCTAAGGTTATTAAAACCCATTCCCTGCGAATGATATCTATAGCGGTTATGAAATTCACGTGGAATTTGTAGCCTCATATTACAGCTTTATTCTACTGTTTTAATTTTCGAAATTAAAATACTAAATATTTGATTACCAAATATGTTGAATTCTATTAAAAACTATGGGCAATGTCTGATATATTTGTAAACTATAAAAAATATTACAGTCTATTAACTCGTAATTAGCCCAAAATAATATTTAAAAATCTACCAAAAAGGTGCCGCGTTCAAAAGATTAACTAACATTTATTGGTATTTATTGGTACTGTATAATTATGATAGTCAAATTTAAAAAATATATTATTTATTATTTACACTTTTATTATTGACGCTTCGAGTTTCGTTTTTCAAAAGAGACATAGTCAATAGTGAGAAAAAATAATTTCGAAAATAACAAAAAACATTAATTTTATTTAATTCATTAAATTTAAATTTATAATTTTAATCGAGTTTGCTTTATTGTCTTGTAATTTGTTGCTTAAAATATAATTGTACATTAAATGTATAAAATACATCAACAGTTTGTAACATTTAGGCTGTATTTGATTAAAGGGCCAATGGCCAATTTGATGTTGGCACTTAGTCCGAAAAGCGGCCAGATTGTTATTATTGACTGAAACGCTTGGCTGTTATTTGCTTTGAGTTTCGCTCGGTTCGCAATTTACTTGGGGATCCCACGCATTACTTTACTTGTCTCTCAGGCGGGGAAGTAATATAATCACAAACGTTAAGAACTTTTCAGAGACGTGACGGAATCTCTCATACCTGAATGAAGAACTGAATAAATCACCCGTTTCTGTATTTTAAAACGTGTATAAATTTGTGAATACAAAGAGTGAGAGATAAAAGATTCGCGAAAGAAATCTACACCTTTCATTATGATGATAATAATCAATTCAGAAAGTGTCATTTTTTAAGGTTTTATTTATTAAACGAAGGCAAGAGAACATAGCTGTTGAAGTAAGTGGACTTTATTACACCCAATCACAGCGATTAGACTTTCAGTCCGGAAATTATGTGTGCTGTTTGTACGAGTGTCTGAAAGATCACGAGTGTAAGTTATTTTTTTAAACGTATTGTATGAAAGCCAACGCCTTTCGGTTGGATCTTTGAAAATTTAATTTCTTGGTTGATAAATTTACTATCACTTTGTCGTTTGTGAGTGTGTGCAGAAGATATTTAATTTTTGAGTTCAGAAGAGTAGTCGTGGCTATAAAAATACTGAGTAAATCAACCTTATGTATATGTTGTTGTTATAAGTGATAGAGGTTACACGTAAGTGATATTTGTGATTTGCTGTTTTTTTCAAAAATTGTTTTGGAATTTTCGGGAAGAAAATCCGGATTAGGTTGACCATTTGAATAATATAATAGCGTCAAAGACAACTGAGATTATTGCTTAGAATACTTGGGGAATTTAATAAAATAGATTTAAAACTAATTATTTCAATTTTAATTAAATTACTTGTAATAACTAAGTAGCCGTAGAGAAATGAGCAAATGAGCATTTTGGCTAAGAGTTGTTCCAAAATGATGGATCAAAATGGTTAACTTACTGTTATCAGCGTCATTTAAGTGCGATAATATTTATTGACATTAAAGCCAGTAAAAAATCAATGAAAGTGCCTTAGTAAACATTCGAGAGTGTTCCTTAAGATTCCATCACAAAGGGAATTTTTCAAGAGGCAGAGCTGACTTTAATCTTATAATCTGGAGTGACAAGCACCACTTTAGCGCAGCTTCTCTTCTGCCAGACTGTGCTAAGGCAGGTATGAGACTTATTGCCTAGTGTTAAAGAAAACTTGGAACGCCTTAGGATGTTAAATTTTTCTGTCAATGCCACACCGATGCCAAATATTTCACAATTGTCTTTAGTAAATATGTTTGTATTTATAGTAAACTTAAATTAATAAAACAAACTTATTTTCAAAATCAGATGAACTTAAACAATAATGTTTTTTTTACCTTTTTTATACGTTAGTTAAAAAGGTCAAATTAAAATAAACTATAGTATTTAAATACGCTTTTGAATTAAGCATTTTGAATTTCACTTTAAAATGAATAATAAAATAAAATTAGTTGCGTAAATTAATATAATAATCACTTAAAAATTATTTCGTATCTCAAAACGATCTCTTACATTAATTTATTATTATAATTAATATATAAGTATTTCTTTGTTTAGTAACTAATTCAAGGTTTTGGCAGTAAGTTGAATCAATTGGCAGCAAATAAAATTAATTGGCAGTATCCACTGTGTCAGTATGAAGTCGTTAGTTATAAAATTAAAATAGCAATAATATATTCAATATTGGTAAAAATTATTGTAAAATGAGCCCAAAAATGGAAACCTAACCTAACCTGAGTTATTATTTATTACCATTCATTAATTATTTCCCGCTAATTAATTTTTTTACTGCCGATTGATATTTTTCTACTTTCAAATGATTATTTTTTACCCTCCTTTTTAGTTATTTATTAATGATCGCTTGCAAAATAATAACTGCTCATTAATTTAATTAAATACTGCAAAAAAAAATAGTTGCCCTAAAATATTATTAATCATGGAACTGATTTCAAATACTATATTAAAGGAAAGTGTTAACTGCCTTCAGTTTCTAAAATAATGCTTACAAAACAATGCTATTGTAACTGTTTTTGTATAGATGAGTGAATTTCGACACATTTGACATAAAAATACTGAAAAAATGTGACATTCATGTCCTAAAATAGAATAAGCTCAGTCACTGAACCAGAACCTATGCATAATCTTACCTGTTGTTTCTTACTTAGAGCACTTGAATTTAACGAACTTGAATTTAAGTCCACAAAAGGGAGTTAAGTGGTTTTCTATTATTGCGTGTGCGTAAGATGCTAAATAATGGAAGCAGAACCACTTTTGGGAGCTAATTTAGATGTGCATAATGAAAACGTATGAAGAGTAATAAATATTTATAATATGAACCTAGAGAGTAATATATGGTAGCTCACTATAGAACCATTGACATAAATTACTCCCTTGTATGTTTAGGGTAATGATAAATGATAAATTAATTTATTAACATTTCATGTTACAATATATATTTAGTAATGTGGATTACTATGAATTAATTATTAATTGTCAGTAGAAATCTTTCCCTAATTCAAAGATTATTATGTATCAGTATATGAACTTTTTAATTAACAGTTTTTGTAGAAAAATATATTAAATTATTGTGACTATCACACATTAAACTACGGATAACAGTTTTTTATTGCAATTATATCAGCATTCAACCTAAAATTAGCTCTTTTTTTAGTAAGCTTGGTTTGTTAGTTGTTAATACCAATCTACTATAATAATATGCCTATTTTCGTTGGGTTGAGCCGCTCTTTAAGCCAAAACAATCCAAGCCTCGTAAGCTTTGGGCTCATCACCCGATCTCCATATAAACTGATTACCAATTATCGATAGTGCCTCGAATACTACAGGTGACATTTATTTTAGAATATATGCTCCCATCCCGTAGAATTATCTGGAACTTATTACAAAGAGTGTGTACTTGGAAGAAATTCAAGTGCAAAGGTGTGTGGGAAGGCACTTATTGCAGAACGTTAACAATTTATTTTAAGCATTTTCTCGTACTGAAGACTGAAAATTAAAAAGAAAAAGAATTGTATTGCAATAACTACAAAGTAGTTTGTAATTACACAAACTATCTCAATTTGTTATAATTTCATGTGTTTGACTTTAAGTTTGAATGTGTATTAAAAAAAAGATAATATATAATATATCATATTTATTATTTCACAATTCAATAGAACATGGGTTTATTACCAAGCAATTTAATATAATAGTGTATTTTCAGTTGATAGAAAGCTTCCAGAGAGCTATTTAAGATGGAAAATTGGTCACTCACTTGACTTGAGATTTGTAAATAAATTGGAATGTCATTTGTCGGTGGCTCCTTTCTTTGATATAATATAGTGATTTTTCTGAAGAAATTGGTTTTCGAAGTGTTGTTGATTTGACACACAATTCTAAGAAATCACGTTTCGGTAAAACCATTTGGTGTCAATATTATCTTATAACTGGAATATTTTAATGGGTTGACAAATGAAACTATCTACCTTACTCAAACCAACGTCTATTTATATAGCAATTGATACATTTCGTACAACACTGCATGAAATTGCTTTCCTTTATTTTTTTATATAAAAAATATTTAATCCATCAAGCCAATTAAATAATTTAATTGGCTTGTTCTGTAACTTATTCAAGGTTTTCGCAGTAAGGTAAATCAATTAGACAATAAAAATAATCGGAATTCGACTAAATAAATTGGCAGTATCCACTGTGTAAGTATGAATGTGGTCAGTTATAAAATTAAAATGGCAGTAATATATTCAATATTGGTAAAATTTATGTAAAATGAATGAATAATTAATCCAAAAAAGGAAACCTTACCTAACCTATTATTAATTATCATACATTAATTAATTCCTGCCAAACTATTATTTTTCTAGTGCTGATTGATATTTTTATGCTGCCAAATGATTTTTTTTCCTTACGTTTTAAGGTATTTATTACTGACCGTTTACTAAATAATAACAGCCCATTAATTTAATTTAATTAAATACTACAAAAAAAAAGTTATAAATTTAATTTTAAGCTATACAATATCAAAAATATACATAATCGTGTCGTATGTATTCTTCTGCATTTCTGCGTGTGTTGATGTTTCAAAAGTAGAAGGATTGGCCGGCATTGTAAATAACCGTTTCCAAGGGGCACCATGCGGAGGTTCCTTCTTTGCTCCCCGATCTATGGTTCTTAATAAGTATGAATAATTATAAGTTTGATATTGATTTTGAATTATAAAAAATGTAAGCAACCAAAATAAAGTCCCTGGCATAGTTTTGGTAGGGCTTTATCTGTTTGCTTTTCTGTTTAAAATATGCCAGTAATGTGTGTATATACCATAGATATAATTAATTTAAATATTATTGCATTAAAATTTGTTTGAAAATGAACGTCTCTTGAAAATATAGAATCTATATAAACGATATCTTGTCTACATGTCTTCATTCAGCATAAAATGTTTTCATAAATGGACAATTTCGCTGAGAAGTTATGTCTGAAATTTGAAGTTGGCGCACTGAAGTCGCCTTTGCTGCAGCTCAATTAGGAAGCAATTAGAGACGAAACTCTTAGATAATGTCTTTCCGTAACGAAATAACTCAAGTAGATTTGTTTGATTCTTAGTAGAGGAAACTTTCTATTGAAATTCATAATTTATACACATAAGATACGTATAATTTTACTTCAAATTGAAAAATATTTTTGAGGAATACTTAAAAAGTGAGTGAGGCAACTTACGAGTATTTATGCTATATTATTAAGTGATTTTAATTTAAAATAGTGATCGCATCTATTTAAGCTAAGATTTATATAAAATACTAAGCTTTAATTAGCTTAAAAAAAAATATAAGTACCATAGTTGGCCTCAACCATGAAATAGTTTGTAATATGTTGACGACACTATTTTTTAGCAAATAATATATTCCGGTAAATAGTTTGTAAATGACATATGTATATCAGGTTGTATTTATTATACGAGTACGTACTGAAACGCTAGGTGAAAAAAACTGAATAGAATTTCGTCTTCAAGCATTAAATAAACCGCGGGTACGATTTATATACCTTCTGGTAGTAAATTTAATTATGCAGGTGTTTACAGTTTAAGCGCAATCTATGTTGATTTTGATATCGTTAAGCGCTCTTAAAATTTTGGAGCTAAAGATCGCGCCGTATTCAGTGAAAGCTTAAGATACTCGCGTAATGAAAAACTATCTAATTAAATTTATTTTTCGACGCCCACAATGCCACAGGGGTGGCACAAGCATATCCAATGACCACCGTTTCGATAGCCAACGCCCCGACTGATTGCATGTTTTATTCCTAGCTCTGACGTCATCCTTTGCAAATTGCACCGCCCGGTCCGCCGCAGCGCTCCCTGCTTCCAAGCTTTCAGCCACTATAGCCTGAAACAACGTACGCGGAATATCTAAAAAAATGCACTTCTATACCCGACAACATATTATACTTTTAAATCAGTGTACATCTCTCTAGGCTATTCCAATTTGGAGCACTTGGTCTGAATAAACACCCACCTGAGAGTCAGCTTATTACATACACAAAGTACTTCTTAATACGTTACTTAATAGACGGAGTAACATGAGATTGGTCTTCAAAAATAAATATATGTAACTTCTTTTTCTTTCAACTGAAAATTGCTTTTCAGCATATTGGTATTTACATATTTTCTTGAAAAAATGTAACTACCGCAATCTGTAAAAATATTTATAAAAGGTCTTGGTTGTTTGAGACTGTTATAGGTTAGTAAAATTTCCTAGAAATAAATTTCAGTGGTCACTTTTACTAATTTGTACTAAAACAGTATTGCATCCCAAATACAAAGAATTTCATTGATATTTGTCTATAACAGAGAGATGAGAGGCTGTTATTATAGGGACTTTAACCAAATCAAACTGTATTTAGTTATAAAAATAATGCAAAAGCTCGACGCTCTAGAAGGATATTTAAATGGAAGGTATTGTGGCAACACCATGCTGACATGCGACCAACCACGAAAATGCGCACCAACATAGGCTCCTAACAGGACAGTCAATATCCTGAACTTGGCATGCCATTATACGCTACAGTCCTCAACACCAAAAAGTCCCACGAACCGCTGAAAAATCTTGACACTCCATTGACGATTAGTTTATAAAACTAACAGTATCATATAATGTATCTGTACATTATATATTTTTTATTTTTTTATTTAATCATATGATGAGTTATCTTCTTTATGGTGGATTTTGTTTTACAATAAAAAAAAACGATATACCTGCTTAGACATGTGCATGACCCAATAATAGATACATTTTATATATTGTAATGATATTTCGTGAAGTATTCCGCATAAATAACTTAAGATAAAATCATGGAAAGTATCATTAAACACACGCGAACATTTTTAAAATCCAATATTCGCATGATATAAATCAACCTAGAGTGTTAATTTATATAACACGCAAACATGAATATTCCAAACACTGAATATAATTAAAAATTATTATTAAATCTAAAATGCGTGGAGATAAGAATTATGGCTTTTGTGGCTTTTCATGATGTCCACATCATTGTTGGGCTATTTAGCTACTACACACAATATCGTTATTTTTAAAATTTGTTCCTAGTTAGCACAGCATATAGCTGAAGTTATTTACTTTTTACTAGTCTTTAATCATTCATAATAATGGTTCGTCAATATGAAATCCCTAATTAAGAAACTAATATAACCGGCAATTATGATAGTATGGTTCATAAAAATGGTGGATGAAGCTTTGGTTTCAAAATGTTATTTTGGCTAAATGGCTATTATAAATTTTATCCACTTTTGTGAACAAAGAAAAAGTTTATTTAATGGAGTTGGCAGTATTAATTGCATTTTCAATTTACAGTAACTTATACAAGTATAACATCAAAAACATACTCGTAAGTAAATAAAAAAAGAAAACAATCGTTTACTCTTGTTATAAAGTTTTTTAAATTAATTGTTTCTTAAGCACAATGGTTAAAAACGTATAAAAATAAAGGATTATTAGTCAGAATTCTTCAACATTTTTTATTAGCTGACGACATTTTTCAGCTGCTTCAAATAGCTGATGACTCTAAATAACCATTTATTTTTATTTGATATTATGGGATTCCACCAAGAAATATCGATCGGAAAATTCGAAAAAAAACTACGCTTGTAATCAGAATACTACCAATTGTCACTTTATATTAAAAAAAAATCATTGATTTAAATAAATAATATGAAGTAAATGCAAATCGTTTTTTTAAAACATAATATCAGAATTTTAAAGTTTCACAATGCTTTCATAAGTGATGATGATGATTATTGATTTTAAAGGTTGCAATGTGGATTTCTGAATGTAGGAGTAATCAGTGGTTTTATGTCTTGATTTAGCTAAAAACACACTTGTTTGTACCGTGTTTTTACCTTTGCAGCTCGATTTCCCACTCTGTACTTTTATGGGGCGCTAAAACCCGAGGGTAACTTCCTCTCCCCGCCGCCCTGCACTGTTCTTGCTTATTCATGCGGTTGGGGCGGGACTAAGCAAGCACTTACAAGACACCTGCGAGGGCGGATTTTTCTGCAACCATATGCAAAGTTATTGCTCTATCAAAGGGCACGGATAATTAAAGTACTCGACTGCTACTTTCAGTATTCCGCGATATTTTTGCACTTCATTTTTAGTACGACTTATACACAAAAAAATGTAAAATCAGTACACCGGGGACAAAGGAATTCATATTTTATTTAAATATGCTTTAATAAAACAACACCGTGGTCGCTGTGTAGCCGGATAGGCGGAGGGACTCTCGGTTGGAGGGTCACTGAATGCACCTTCACGTAGGCATCCAGCGGTGATCCGGTGCTCCACTCACTCAGTAGTAGAGAATTAGTAGTTGCTTAATTTAAAAAAAAATTTATTAACTTGTATTTTCTTTTCTTTCTTTGTATGTCTGTATAAAATTATATTCTTTATTATGTCTCTCGTGGCTGAATAATTAAAATTATTGTTTTGTTTATTTCGGATATTGATAGTTGTGCAAAAAATATACTGTGTTATAAGAATATAAATATTTAATTCAAATCATGTATTAAATTACTATTAATAAAACATCACTCTTAAAATGTAATTATCTATTATAATTTAGTAAGCATCATATTTTTGAGTATAGATTTCTATCTTGCCGTAGAAATTGCGATAAATCTTACAGTTACGAATATTATAAAATTTATTAATCTGCAATTACAATCTTACTTTATTCTTTCCTTTAGCATTGCGCTACGCTTTATCTCAGATAAGTTATTTAACAGTCTTTCTTTACATAGAATGTTCTTGGTGTTATTGTAAAAATCATTTTTTAATTCGAATTGAAATGGAATGTAAATTCATGTTCCCAAAATGTAATTGAATCTTTCAAAATGTAATAATTATAACTGTAAGTAACTTTATATAATTATAAATATTTATTTATTTACCTTGTTTTCAAATGGATCACGTTACAAAAGTTATCTATTAGGAGACTGCAGTTTCGACTATCTCGTAGCCTTTCTCAATCCTTCTCTTGCTAAGAGATAACTTATCTCTCAAAGATGGATCTCAAAGTGAATGCTGAAAGCATTGAAAATAACTTAATATAAATTATTTAAAAAAGGAAGATTATTCGCCTAAAGGTAGTATCTTATTATGTTTATAAATATTTATAAGATCACCTTAATCGTTCGCATCTCAAAAAAAGTACTAAAGTACTTATCATGAAGTTTGTTATAATAATACACTTTACTTAAATATTTTATTTTAATGCGTGATAATAATTTAATTTTTTTACCGGTTTTACTTCTATCGCAGTTCTAACTACACTTTTGTGCAACAACCAAAAACGGTTTAACCATTGAGCTATATCCGGTGGGTTAAAGCGTTTTCTTTGCAAGCCGAAAGTCGTGAGTTCGATCCCCGACTTAGATAAAAAAAATTTTTTTATCCATTTCTGAGCTCTGAAAAACCCCCGGTTGGTATGAATTTGATCCCGCACCCGTAAATGTCAGTCATAGCCTATTAATAAAAATCTGTTGGTCTTCTCCTGTATGTGCTTACATAAAAAACAATTACAGTCAATATGAAAAAAAAACAAATTAATTTTTATTTGAAGTTTAAAAACATTCCAATACATTGCAGTTTAATACGTATATAAATATTGTTTAACCCTTTCATTACGGCTCGGTTTGAATACAAATTATACTGTCAATTATAAAACTAGTATTTGAAGCATAAATGTACTTATCTGGTCTATTTTCATATATCAAATTGGTTCTTGTATCTTTTAGCTATCAGATGATGCATAAAAACTATTCTTAGAAAGTAGGAAAACGATATATCACGTCAACCGATGTCGACGGTCGTGGAATCTTATGACGGCATATGCCGACGACCAATACGAAAGGGTTAAATAATAAAATACTTATGTACAAGTATTGTTACATTCGCTGTAAATACATACTCCATGTCAAGTATTCATGCCAACAATATACTTAATGTTCGATTACATACTCGTTGATTGCAACAATAAACCGCGTCATATGTACACAAAATTTGATGCGCAAATAACACAGTTTACTGTCGTGAAGCGGTGTGCGAAAAAGTCAGATCCAGTAAATGTCATTACATTAAATAAAATAAATACAAGTGCGCTACAAAAATAACATATTTTAAGTGTAAATATCCTATTTAAGTTCTTGGCAGTGGTTTTGTGGTGGTTAAACAGTGCTGCTACATAAGGTGAGATATAATATCGTGCGTGAATATTACAGTGGGAGAAATAGTATCGTTCTAGAGCACATAAACCATTAGAGATATTTCATAATTAAACGCAATCCGTTATTGTTAAATATTAAAACATATTAATTTTGTCGAAATAGCGAGCGAGTGTTAGTGGCACGGCAGCATGAGGAGGATATTCGAGAGACGACAGTAGCTTCTCAAAATGTCGTCAAATGAATCCTAACCTCAAACTTTTCTGTATTTAGTTTATGTAAGTTAACTGATAAACTTATGCAGAGAAATGCCATTATGAAAATGAGAAATGAAATATGTGTATTTAATAACGCTTACCATTCTTCTTCTTCGTGTCAGCGACGTTAAATTATTTCTGCCCAATATCTGACAACGTAGATAGCCGTGCGTTGCCCAGCATTGGGTCTTGAGATGTGCAGCTTGTTAGGCACATAGGGCAGGATCTTACGTGTGAGGCAGTCTGTAGGTCTCCACAGTTGCACAACAATGACTCTCCCTGCTCAAGCATTCCCAACCGCTTGAGGTTGTCCTTTGTTCTACGAACTCCGGTTTTTAATCTGTTCAGGGATTTCCAGGTCCACTTGCCGTTTAATAATGGCTATGTTATCTTTAGTTTAGCATACAGTTTATGATCCATTTCCAGAACTGTTTTATCACCCGTTGAAAGACCATAATTTCACCTCTAATAAATGCTTCATCAGTTGCCAACGTGTATGGGCATACTAAGTGTCTAGAAGTATGCTTATGATGGAGACTGACTCTTTCAGCAAGTAATTAAAACAATTCTCAGTGTGATCCATATTAAAACAAGATACGAAATATTAATTAATATTTAATGAATAATCTATTTAATGATAATAGATAAATGATTCATGTTGATTTAACCACTTATACACAGTGAGTGTAAGCTATGGCAGTGATATTATGGAATTGTTTAATGAGAACCGGAGGGTATTAATATATACCATTCAAGGTGTATATGAATGTATTAATTTTAAACTTCACTTATATATTACAGTATTATATGGTAAATTAAAATAACAGTTAACTGTGATTTTAAGGCGCAAAATTAGAAGCAGATATAACGTAAAGTAAAGTAGCAGAAATAATCGGTTCATGTCATAATGGTTGAGAAACTTTCATACGAGTCGTCCGTGTGGCTAAGATGGGCTTTGCATAAAACATTGCCCTTTGCGGTGGGGATTACGGCTAATTGTGTTCCAAAAGATGCCCCGAGCTTTATTCGGCCTCAAGATCTCTGGACCCATGTAATAAGGGGAGTATTATGACCCGTCTTATGAGAACTTACTTAGTAGTTAGGCGTAGGGTCACCAGCAACAAAAACTATTATTCGTGTGATTATATTTGTAGTGTTACTCATGATAGATTTGAGTTGAACCTCTTGAATCTTTGAACCATTAAAACAAAATGGACCAGGCCTCGAGAGCGTTGGAATTATTATCATATTCCCTTACAAAATTCCATTAATAAACCACCCGAAAATGATACAGCTACTATCTCTTCGAGGTTGTCGGGAACCATATATGTTATGAAGTGGAATTTCAGGAGTAGATATATCTTAAAAACGAGGAATCGACGATGAAAACTGACAGAACTAAGTGCTGGAAATTTGTGGTGACCATATGTTTCAGATATGGAACTGATATGGGGGAAAATACCCATGATACAGAACCATGGTGCTAACAATATCATACAAGTAACAATCTTCTTAATTGAAAGATATTAATTTGTAGATATTATTTATGTTATCAAGCTGGTAAGAGTTAGCTTATGAAAATGTTGTGAGATTCTCCATTACCTAAAGATTTGTCAGTCATCGTAGATTCTAGAGATCCATATGTCTCGTTAACGAAATAATTTGGGTAAGGTTAGCGACACAGCCAGTGCGTTAGTTGTCTCGTGCGCCAAATGCCCCGTGGACTAGACGTCCAATGCGCCCCACGTCGTTACCGATGAGTCGCTGAACGAATTGTGTGAACAAAATGTCTGTAAATACATTTATTTTTGTTGCTTTCATTAGATTACTTTAATCATATCTGTTATTATTGAAAAAAGAATTTAACAACATCCAAAGAAATCGTATTATTATCAAAATAATATGTTTCCTTTTTGGGTTGTATATGGTAACCCTACTGCACAGCCTTAAGTCTAAGGTAAACTTCACTAATTATTAATTAATTAAAATCATTGAACAAACTTTAAGTGCCTTAAAGACCTCTAAGTTTCGAACATAATGAGACATGCTTTATGTTGAGACTATACGAGTATTTATTTTTAGAACTCATTCTATGTTTTCCCTATTTTGATATAATTAATCATTTAGGTACTATTGTTACGTTTCTTTTACTTTTTGATACAAATGATACCAGTATCTGTTGGGAGAAGCTCTTCGATGTAATGAAAGAAATTGGAGTCAAATACAAGGAACGAAGACTCATATTTTCACTTTACAAAGAAGAAGCTGCCATAATATCACTTGGAAATGTCCAAAAGGAAGCAAAAATACGTCAAGGGGTGAGACAAGGATGCTCTCTGTCGCCTGTACTCTTCAACGTATACATGCAAAATGTAATTAATAACATCAGGGAAAAAATGGGCCATAGAGAGGGGGTTAAAATACATGGCCAAAAGATTGATATGATAAGGTTTGCTGGCGACATTGCTCTGATTGCTGAAACTGAAGATGAACTCACTGAAGCGCTGACATCCATGGAAAACATATTTAATTCCAACTACAATATGAAGATAAACAGCACAAAAACCAAAGTTATGAGAGTAAGCCGCAATGAGCAGCAGAAAATTAATATATCAATGCTAGGAGTACCCCTAAAAGATGCAAAAGAATTTGTATACCTTGGAAGTACGATCACCTGGGATGGCAGAACAAAAAGAGAAGTCAACAGTCGAATACATCAAGCAAGGCTAGCTTTCAATAAAAAGCCAAAATTCTTGAGTCAAAGAATATTACTTTAGGGCTCCGCAAGCAACTTGCCAAAACACTTGTTTGGAGCATCTTAATGTACGGCTGTGAGACATGGTGCTTATCTGAAAGTGATAAAAAAAGACTAGAGGCCTTTGAGATGTGGTCGTACAGAAGAATTCTCGGAATTTCCTGGAGAGACCACGTCACGAACAATGAGGTTCTCAGGATAATCAAGGAAGATAGGCACCTAATAAGAACCATCTCAGAGAGGCGAGCCCGATGGATTGGTCACATCATGCGCCACGATGGTCTTCTTCACGATATTGTGGAGGGGATGGTTGAGGGTAGAAACTGTAGAGGGCGCCCTAGACGGGAGTATTTGCAGCAAGTATTCGAGGACATGAACTGTAGCGCTTATGCTGAGCTGAAAAGGGTTGCGGAGGACCGAGAGGAATGGAGATCGAGATGCAAGATTTTGTTGCTGCAAACCAATCCACCGGATTGATACTACGAAGAAGAAACTGTAACAAGGAGAATTTAACGCAATAAATGATATTAATATAAATTTATTATTACGTATTGTAGATAAAGAGCAATTTTTTATTGATATTAAAGAGGTAATACAGATGTAGATATAAAATAACTATATGGAATTTCAGCATGTGTGTGAATTTCAATAATAAATGCGCTATTACATATTTTATACAAGCGCATTGCATTTATTTAGTATAATTAAAATTAATGTTAATCAGTTGTAAAATGGTTTGTAATGATCTTAAAACCTAAAAATTTAATCGTTATTTTTTGAGCAGTAAGGGCATCACAATAATATACAAACATACATACATTAATTTTTATTTATATATATTAGATGAAGTATTAGAAGATTTTTTCGAATCATCAACACAAAAGTGGTGTATATAATGACAAGAAGAATTAGCCAAAAACTTCAATACATAACTTAATGCGTAGTCTTCTTCTTCTTATTCGTGTCGGGACGTCAAATTGCGGAGCACGAAAAGAACCTCCACGCGGTGCCCCCTGGAAACGAAATTTCGGACTTCCTCCTCCGGTCAATCTTTTCAACCCAGCGACAACAAAACAACAAAACGAATGCGTAGTGACTACAGATGATATCATCTTTATGAAGGTCCACTTAAATTTAAATAACATTCAGCGAAAAATTTATTTCATATATGGCTTCTGCTATGATCCTTGCGACGATCCACAGCTTAGCCGGAAATTGCTAGTGTGTGAATAATAATTTTATGATAAGGTAATGTCATCGGCCGGACTGGGATTGCTGTTTGATATTCCGCGCGGCAACCAAAAGTGGCGTCCGAACAACTTTTCCTGTTACTGAAAACTTTCTGTGAAAAGTTTTGAGCTTAAAGCTTAATTTGTTATTTTGTTTGATTGCAAAAGGATTTGGTTGTGTATTATTTTGTTATAATAATGAAAAATTTTCTTATATGGCAAATTTATCTGTCATATGCTTTTAGATTGTGGTCGATCGTATGGTGAGAGACCAAAGAGTTGTACGAGTCCCCTTAAAAATTCACTCGTCATGGAAAAGAATGTAACGAATAATGTATTGGTGTATTTCATATGTTTTCAAAACGCAAGGCTTAATTGGGATAATGTTTAAGAAATGGAATTTAACTGAGGTTTTTTTTTTCAAGGATAAAATAATTGCAATGTGCTTAAATTTCCAATAGTCTTAAAAAGTGAAAGATGAATGCCAATCTTGTCTACTATAATAATTTATTATATGTTTCGTGATGTGGTAAACCGGTTTTTTAGACTCTGCGTAAATATTTGTCCATAGTTCAAGTGAATGTATTCCGAACAAAGCCGTGTAAATGAAGCTTGCATTTTTATTAATTAAATATTTTATGCGTCTTTTAATTATTAAAAGATGTTTTGCTGAATAACTAAAATAAATGAAAGTAATGTCGTGCAATAGTTGTAACATTGTTAATTAATAGTTCTGTGTCATATATCACAACTGCCGTATTCTCTACATATACTCTAAGTACCTGAGACACGCTACGTGTAGATTAGTGCAATAATTATTTAGGATGTATAACGAGATGCACCCCTGGGGCGGGTTAATGACCTCAGCCGCTGTGTTGCATGAGACCACAAGGGTTGCATTCCTGGCGTGCCTGGAAAAGGCCTATTTATAATTCTAAGCTTAAAGATAAATCGTCTTATCTGACATTTTAAATTCAAATTTATTTTTGTTTCATGAAAGAAATGCTTCTTTTCATATATATATTTTTATTACATCTAGAATCAGTATGAACATAGTCACTGATAAGTAACAGTAAGGAAATGGCAACACGCTGGATCAACTTGATCAATGAAGATTCACTTTACAGGATTGCTAATTGTCTGAATTTTTTTTTAAACAAAATCAAGCGTTGTAATTATTTCGAGTTGTGTTGTTTATTGTTTTCGTCTTTTCGATCAAAAATTCTTGGTGAAATTCCATAATATCAAAATAAAATTTTAAAAATATTTTCATTATCGAATTTGGTTATTTTAAATGAATAAAAATACTAATCCATTTTTTATTTGTTAAGATTATAAGATTAAATCATTATTGAAATTTTTTTGGACATTTTTTTGGACATTTTTTTGGACATTTTTGTGGCCATTTTTTAAAGTATGTAATTTTTTTGGCAGAATTTAATTCAATTAATGGGCAGTTATTATTTAGCAAACGGTTGGTAATAAATAACTAAAAAGGTAAGTAAAAAATAATCAAGAATAATAATAAAGAAATAATCAATGAATGGTAATTAATAATAGGTTATGTTAGGTTAGGCTAGGTTTCCATTTTGTGGATTAAAATGTCATTCATTTTACATTTATTTTTACCAATTTTGAATATACTATTACCATTTTAATTTTATAACTGACCACATTCATATTGTCACAGTCTATTCTGCCAATTTATTTAGTCTACTGCTGAATAATTTTATTTAATGCGAATTGATTTAACTAACAGCCAAAACCTTGAATTAGTTACTGAACAAGGAAATACAGACCGTTATAGAAATCATATAATCACAGCTCTATCTTTTTATTATGCTAATACTGCGTGTAGTTGGATGTTTTAGTATTATTTACAAAAATGGTTTTATTACAATATGTTTTCAAATACTTATAAATCACATTGTATTTTACCACAAAAATATTATTTGATACCTGAGTACATTTTTCTCTTGATACATATATGATGACTGTTTTTTAAAAGGTACATTAATTTAAATTGAAAAATATCATTGATTAGGACTCTTTACCTGTCGCATCTAGAAATAGAGAGTTTAGCGGTACGTATGATTTTCAGTGTAACCCGGATTCTAAAAATAACTCCGCGGCTGCATGTGATGGGAGGGGGTGGTGTAGGAGTGGGTGGGGGCAGGGGTTGCAGGGGGTCTCATGACGTGGTTCACAACTCGGTCACGAGGGCAATGACAGCGCCCGGCGATCGATGGAAATATTTGCCGAAAATCTAAAATCGACCATTCATCTTTACAACGCGTTGATAAGTCTTAACCCATAGCACGAGCTTACAGATAAAACTTTGTATTTAAATTCCATATGTCATCGTAACTTAGATAAACTGAGGTTACGTCAAAATGTGAATATTGGCTGATCGTTGGAATATATAAGCTTTCATCACCAATTACACTACAAGTCGTCATTTATATATAGCATGTGGCAAAAAGCGAAAAAAACATTCAGTATTAGAAAACATAATTAATTATAATTCTGAATGTCTCAGCTCCTCCCTGAGCCATCGCTGGATGGAGATGTTGCAGCGACCACCATGAATGAATTATTATATATATATAATTATTATTTTGTATCTAAAATGTATCTATGTATCTAAAATGTATCTATGTATCTAAAAATATGGCAGATTGCGTATTTCACAACCCACCCAATCCTGCTGGAATAAAAAGCTTATAATTATTATTTTATACGAGTATTTGTTGTATATCCTGAATATTTTATTTTTTAAATGGGCTCGTTTTATGATATAGGCCAAAAATTTATCCTGCTTAAATTTCTATTATTTTTCCATGTTCATTATCTATCATGAACCATCCAGTATGTACATGTGTATACTCCAAGTAGTTTTTGTATATTAAGCCCATGCTAGATAGCATATGTTACAACGAGAGAGCAGAGCTAGAGGACAGTATAATCAATTATCTTTCACTCAAATTCTGATCTCTGTTTTCTTTATTTATATAGAGTATAATAAAATAATGACTTCTTATTTACCATGGTTTAATTATAAAATACGTTTATATATATTTTTAATGTTTGCTTTGTAAAATTTACTGATAATAATTTTTTCGTCTCTGAACATGTAGTCTTATAGATGTTAATATTTAAGCACTTATTATGTATGTTAAATCACACAGGTGGAATATATATACATTCGTATAATTTGGCTCATGGTGGTTTTAGAACAGCAACAGCAGCACACACAACATTTTAGTTATTTTGAGAATTTCGGATGAACTCTCACAGAACGTGTAATATTATGATGAGTTTAAATATTCAAGTGCTCAGACTTTTCAATTTTCAAACCCCTTGTGCTCACCCGTCGGCGTAACGTATTTATGAAGCCTTATGAATAATTTCCACTAAACAACCTTTCGGGCATTAATTGGGTAGAGACTTCTCTTTGACCTATTCTACCAGCACGCTATTGATTTTCAATGTCGGACTGTATTGACACCTTTTGACAATTAGCATACCTTCAAAGCCTCCTAATATCTACAAGTACCGATATTAAAAATATATTAGGCCGCTGGAGTGTTGAGATTATTACTTCACGATGGGAAGTAGGTGTTTTTATCGCGAACAGCGATCGTCCTCGACCAAGTTTATTGCCATTAATGACCAATAACTACATGTTTAATAAGTACGGCTTTTAATGAGAAATACGCAAAAGTGAACTACAAAAAATTGGTATTAAGTTTGAGTTGAAAGTTTATAGAGAGAATATTTTTTTTGAGATTCGAGAAAAATAACAACCAGCTTACACCTGCTTATTGTTTTTATTTACAATAAAATAACTTATTTATTTATTTGTAGGTAGATCACACGTTCTAAGAGAATTCACGAGAATATACGTTTAAATGCGTAAGGCAGAATATTTTGAATTTTATTGAGAATATTTGATAAACTTATTAGAGAAAAGCAGATCCCTAACGAAATTACTATGCATAAGGACTGGACTTTTTCAAGACTATTCAATACATATCCAATATTTTAATATTTTTTGCTGGGTTCGAAAACAAAATAAAACTTAGTTCCAATTAAGATTTTATACAAGATAGTCAAGTCTTAAAAATTAATTGAAAATGCATTAAACAAATACTGAGATCATGGTAACCTAAGAAGCTGAGTAACTTATTCGAAAATGCTCGATAAAATTATAATTGAAAAAAAAAAATTTGAAACATGTTAAGTGAATTATTGTAAGTTCACACTAAATTATAATATTTTGATACAATTATTTGTTAATCACCTACAAAGTTACAATTTTATAATAAAATGATTGTAATTATTAATGTATTTTGTTTTTGTTTCAGAAACCGCGATGAATAAGAAAAAATAGGAAAATAAAAAAAAAGAGAATTAAATTTTTCAAATTAATAAATAATGTTTGTTTTTCAATATAAATAAAGTGATGAATGAATACAGGTAACCATAATAAAATAATTTATTTACATAACATTTATCTAATTGACTGGGTATCCGGGTAGTAGTACTTTGAGAGATATTTTTTTTTATTCAAGTAATAATTTCTGCGTACATAAAATATATCATGGGATCAAAATAATGAGAAAATATACGTTGTTCTGGTAATACACACTTTCGTTTGAACCCAAATGAAATTTCTTGTTATTCCTGCTATAATGACACAGTTATTCAGTATGAGAAATAGTATTGCTAGATAAGAGATATCAGGGGTAATTAGCGAATAAAAGTTTCAAACGTTTTTCCTTCTATACGGGTATAAGAAAAACGAAGAGGTAGATTTTCGTTTAGTGTAATATTTCCTAGAAATAACGTGACTAAATCTCTATTTTGATTTATGACTCATATAACAAAGTAACTTTTTTAGTGCAAACTCACCGGCGGTTGAAGTGCGATTTATAATATATTGCATTTTTAAGTATGTATAAATAATTACATAAATTTGATTATTCATTATTTATTTGAAAACTGTAAGTTTGAGCTTCCAGTTTTAAGTTACATATTTTCTTCTTCAGTAAATTTGCAATACAAAAAAGTGATTCAGCAACTTTGATTAAGAAATTCCTAATTACAAGTCGAGAAATATTATAAAATACTGGTAGTTTAATAATAAATAATCAGGAAAATAAAAAAATAAAGACATTTGTGCTCCGTTATAAAATTGATAAACGACATATTATTAAAATATAATTGTTTTCATTTTAAAAGAAGTGTTATTTTGAAAAGTTCAAAACAATGACTTTTGTTTGAAATACGATAATTTTTGTATCCGGAGATCATAATAAGCGAGGAGGTGTTTCGCGATACAATCTGCCGATAATGACTCTGCTCCGGGTGTGAGATACGGTGTGTATCCAGCTGGGCAGAGGGAGGTATCAGGAGCTGTGGATGCGGGGGCGGTAGGAGGGCACCGCCATGCCCGGAGGCAGGCGGGGCCTAGTCGCCCCGCAGAACACCTTTCTAGAGAACATCATCCGGCGGTCGTCGTCGCAGCGTGAGTGCCCATTGTTTACCTCTTTATTCTTCTGCTCTCCCAGGCGCGCCGGAGCTGATGGATGCTAGGTGATTGGCAAGAACAGTGCTCAGAAACCTTTATTTTATCTTCTTTTAGTTTCCTTAATAGGTTTTTCTCCTTTCCGTTTTTCTCAGATATTTATTTCAGACTATATATACTAAGTGTATAAGCCCTGATCACTGATCTACTCAACTAATGACCGGGCACGTGACTTTTTATGACAGATTATACTCATTCAATTTAATTTCAAATCCTAGTTACCCTTTTGACACCCCCTTCCAGATCTCAGAGCACATTCTCTGGGACTGTCAGTTCCTCTTGTTAGAAAGAGGAGTCCTGAACAGCTTAGTATTTTGAATTAGCTAAACTAAACTGTGTTTTATTCTTGTAACTTTTTTAAATTCACTTTGTAATGTGTGTTTTCGTTTTGCTAGTTGAATTTTGTTAACCTGATATTTATTCAATATTTCACTGTGTGTTTTATATATTTAATTTTTATTTAATCTTATTTTTACAATTAATAAACCAACAAGGTAAAATTGTTAATAAATCTGCACGGCTAGAATGTAAAAGTTATTAATAGTTGTTGATCACTAATATATGACATTTTACAAGCATGTATGAGTATGTGCAATGTACATACATGGTTCTAAGATGTACACTACATGAGTAGAACAAGAATTACTAAATGCACGAAAGAGCAAGACTTGATAAGGACTTACCTATTCATATCTTATATGTATGGTAAACAAAGCCAAGATGAAACGACAGATCAATGTGAAATACCTGTATATCGTGCACCTCAACATATACTTCTTTGATATAAAACCGAATTTATGAATTCAGTTAATTTGATCGATATAGTCTATAAATATGTATCTTTGATCAACCAATTTAGTATTACATACGTCTTAATTATTAAAGAGTATTTAGAAATCGTTATTATTGAGTTAAGCAATAATTTTCTGTAATTATATATTTTCAAAAACTATTTAAGATACCTTTCACTTTTTGTAATTCAGGGATGAAAAGATGCTCTCCGTCCGGATTACAGTACTGAAAAAGTCCGGATTTAGAAGCACTACTTCCAAAATTGTTAAATGCTGTCTAATTAATACGTTCACTCAGTAATTCACTTTACTTAAAAAAAAGACGATTTTACGTCGCCGGGATCGTTATTAGGACACGAGGTGGACAGAGAAACACAAATACCTTTTTTAGAAGCACATCCATTTAATTGAAAGGTCGACAAACTTTCGGTCTGCTCGAGGACTGACGTGTTGCTAACGCCTCGAGCAGACACAGACTAGAGCTACAACAGCGCACCGCCAACATTAATATAGCGACGATTTACCGAACTAGCCCTGTCAAATAACCAATAATGCGACACATGCATGTCCGAAGAGCGAACAAAAATAAGAGACGAAAGATTGTATATTGACGTTTTCGGCAACAGCCTGCAAGGGCTTAGTTTGTTAATATTTTAAGTTAATCCCAAAGTAAAACCTAATAATAACATTACCATATATATATAGTACAACATTTTTATAAAGCTTTCTGCCCACCCCAGCGGTGTAAGGGATTATGTAAATCGTAAGATGGCAGGTGATATGTCTTAAGGCCATTACAACTTAGCACTTAATCTTGTATAATGCCCACCTACAACACAGTATCATCTAGGTCAAGGATGTTAAACTCACGTTCCGCGGCCCTTACACGCCCTACAACAATAATTTTTGCGACCCGATTCAAGAGCGGCGGGTTAATCGTGTGGTTTTTTAAAGAAAATGTTGGTTATATCCCTACCATTCAGTACGTTGGAATGGATTATCGATCTTTACAATGTTAATGAAGCTCAATTGACGCAATAACTGATAAATTTACATCAAATACATGTGACGAGCTAGGCGAATGTTTAAATATATATATATATATAAACAGAAAGATAAAAATTAAAACTAAGGCGTTTAACCAATGCATCCTCCCTGTATTAACTTATGGCGCAGAGACGTGGAATCTGACAGCAAGTCTTACCCATAAAATAAAAGTCACCCAGCGTGCTATGGAGAGATCCATGCTCGGAGTGTCGCTAAAAGATAGAATCCGAAACGAGGAAATACGCAGAAGAACTCAAGTAGTGGATGCTACCCAACGAATAGGCACACTCAAGTGGCAATGGGCAGGACATATCTGTCGAAGAGACGACGGTCGATGGGGAAGAAAAGTATTGGAATGGCGCCCAAGAACTGGCAAACGAAGCATTGGCCGACCCCCTACAAGATGGACCGACGATATAAGAAGAATAGCGGGAGTGACCTGGATGCGGAAGGCGGAGGATCGAAGAGGATGGAGACTCATGCGGGAGGCCTACGTTCAACAGTGGACGGACACAGGCTGATGATGATGAAACAGAAAGATATCTCCCAGTAAATCACAAATTTGTAGCACGTGTTGCACTTTCTTTCTTCATGACATGGTAAAACATAATATATAGAATAAATTCCTCATTCGGTATAAAGCTCTCCATTATATATATAGGGTTGTATTGTTTCCTACTTGTTGTTTGTGGATTGTACTTAAGTCCTAGTACAATCTAGGCAGGCATACGTAGTCAGAGAAACAACACAGAACACGTTTGTAAAAGTTTAACTGCACAACTGACCACTCAAAAGCGATAACAAAAATCGTCATTTTCCGGTACACCTATTATAATCAAATGCATAACCGCAAAAACAACACCGTAAGGACAAACACACAAATAATTGTAGTATATTTAAACTGCCATTAGTGAATGTGGAATACCCAAATTAGTCCACGTTATCTTCGCCGACGATTACTGCACTTCATATATACTTCTCTATTTTATTATTATAAGTGTGATTCATTGAACTCCAATTAGTATAGTTTATCTAACAAATTAAAAATGATTTTATACTCACCACATAAGCTACAGACGACATAGGTACGAGTATCTTGAACTTAAAGCATGTGTTTTACGCCAATTCTATTTCTTTGTCCACATTAAAGTTCTGCATAATAAGTTACGTAGTTTGCGAGTGGAAACATTATGAAATGGCAACCTTGATTTGACTTGCGGAACCTTTTCACAAATTTACAATAGAATCACCATAAATTATATACATCATAAATATTACCATTCGGTATGTCTATCGTATTGTTGTAGTGCTTCTTGAGCGGTGCTTCTAGCAGCATTGGTGCAAAAAAACACCAAATTGGTCAAAGAACCCCTAGGTTTTTTATAAAGGTAATTATAGCTACTTATAACCAACGGCATTTCTAATCTCTTCCTTAGAATAGGAAACTATTTTTTTTGGTAGTATTTGAGTCAATTAATGGGCAGTAATTATCTAGCAAACGGTCAGTAATAAATACCTAAATGGGTAAGTAAAAAAAAATTGGCAGTAGAAAAATATCAATCGGCAGTAAAAAATAATAAATTAATAATAGGTTAAGTTATGTTAGGTTGGGTTTCCATTTTACGGGTTAATTATTCATTCATTTTACATTTTTTTTTACCAATATTTAATACATTACTTCCATTTTAATTTTATAACTGAACACATTCATACCGACACAGTGGGTACCGCCTTTTATTTAGCCTACTGCCGATTAATTGTGATTAAACTTACTGATGAAACATTGAATTAGTTACTGAACAAAGAAATGCAGGCCCTAAGAATATTAGAAATTGTGATGATCTGATATCATTTGTGCTTTCTCGTTCATAGAAAGATAAATAAGAAGACCTGATAATAATCCAGTTAAAAATTTGAACAATATATGTAAATTATACAGTATGTAATTGTGATTAAAATAATAACTTTTTATTGGTTAGGATAATTTATTACATCACATTGTTTTACTTAATTAATAGGAAAAATGATTATTTATCAACAAATCAGATTATATAGACATAAACATAAAAATGTTTCATAAAATTGTGTAATCAGTATAAATAAATAGTACGTACACAATTACTCACAACTTTATAATGTAAGATATAATGCATCGATTGAGATTTACTTAAAGATTTTTTTAGTCACCATTCTCATCATTAATATCAAAACAACCGCTAGTTTCGGTATAATATAATATAATATGTTGCTAGTTATTCTAAAGATATTATTAATAATGTATTTTAAAAGCCTGAATCATTAATTCAATAAAATCAGAATAATAGGTATAATGTGTTGGCGTTTTCATATGTGAACATCACAAACATGTAAACAACACAAAAATACAAGACACACAGTATGTCGTATGTAAATTTTCAGTAGCAGGCATTCTCATCGTTCACGAAACATAACGAACTTAAAGATTAAAAAAATCTTTAATGAGTGGTATTTCCGAGATGAATTTCGTTTCCAAACTTGGATTTTTTTCAAATGACGTCTAATTTATTTAATTTAAAAAAATCTTTAAGCTTCGATCCCGGGATTACTCACAAGACAGTCGAGAATCTCAATATGTTCATCCATATACCTCAGCTATTAGAGATAATATAAGAAAGATAATATTTTGATGGTTTACTTTATTTTGTACATATTCATTTGTTTAACTAGTAACTGAAGTCTTCTTCTGGAGATAAAGTTGTGGTTGGTGATAAATCGTCGCAGACTGGTTGAGGACAACAGTCCGGATAGGGAAGACTAGAGTCTTGAATCAAGCGACATGGGGGATCCACAGAGACCAGGCCGCATCTGAAAATCAACAAATTTTACAGTCACCTTGTGAATTCGCCCACTAATTAAGGTTTACATAGGATAGATAGCCAGTCTCGATATATACAGGAAAATGTGTAAAACGTGTACAATATATAGTATAGGGTGGCGCGCGGCATACGAATATCTTCTTCGTAGTATCAATCCGGTGGATTGGTTTGCAGCAACAGAATCTTGCATCTCGATCTCCATTCCTCTCGGTCCTCCGCAACCCTTTTCAGCTCAGAATAAGCACTACAATTCATGTCCTCGAATACTTGCTGCAAATACTCCCGTCTAGGACGCCCTCTACAGTTTCTACCCTCAACCATCCCCTCCACAATATCGTGAAGAAGACCATCGTGGCGCATGATGTGGCCGATCCATCGGGCTCGCCTCTCTGAGATGGTTCTCATTAGTTGCCTATCTTCCTTGATTATTCTGAGAACCTCATTGTTCGTGACGTGGTCTCTCCAGGAAATTCCAAGAATTCTTCTGTACGACCACATCTCAAAAGCCTGTAGTCTTTTTTTATCACTTTCAGATAAGCACCATGTCTCACAGCCATACATTAAGATGCTTCAAACAAGTGTTTTGGCAAGTTGCTTGCGGAGCCCTAAAGAAATATTCTTTGACTCAAGAATTTTTGCTTTTTTATTGTAAGCTAGCCTTGCTTGATGTATTCGACTGTTGACTTCTCTTTTTGTTCTGTCATCCCAGGTGATCGTACTTCCAAGGTATACAAATTCTTTTGCATCTTTTAGGGGTACTCCTAGCATAAAATCACACGTAAAATATGCTAAAAGTCATACGTCTGCCGCGCGCCACCCTGTATCAAGCCGGAAGTCAAATTTACTAGAGGCGGAGTATACTCGCTTATATATTAGCTTTTTATATATATAAATTAATATATATTATATAATATAGGCACACTCAAGTGGCAATGGACAGGACATATCTGTCGAAGAGACGACGGTCGATGGGGAAGAAAAGTACTGGAATGGCGCCCAAGAACTGGCAAACGAAGCATTGGCCGACCCCCTACAAGATGGACTGACGATATAAGAAGAATAGCGAGAGTGACCTGGATGCGGAAGGCGGAGGATCGAAGAGGATGGAGACTCATGCGGGAGGCCTACGTTCAACAGTGGACGGACACAGGCTGATGATGATGATGATGATGATATATAAATTATATATAAATAACTTAATATAATTATTTTCAAATTAAATTACTATACTCGTGCAGTAGTTATTAATACATAATGTGTCGATCCTTTTCTTTTATGCTATTGTTGAGTTTACTTCTGTCTTCTTACGCTACATGTTTTGCTTTTATGCGAATTATTTTAAATAAATTCATAAAAATAATATTAATAATTCATATAAATGAACACAAATATTTTTCGGTCAATGTCGTAAATTTACGTAGAGATGGATAAAAATGGCTTTCGAATCACTGCAACATCTATATTTCATCTATATAATAATAGGTGAAAAAACACTTGCTTTAATTGAAATCTTATTTCATATTAATATGAAATATGTAATAGATCTTACGTTCTTAAATGGTTTATATAAGATTTGTCGCATTTCATTGCTCCGCATACATCAGGTATCGGGTAGTCTTTGTCAAACTTCATGGGCAGTTTGTAAGCCCTCGAGAAACACATCCCAGGATAAGCTAGAAAGAAGAAAATAACAATATTCAAAATAATAACTTACAAAAAATATACAGAGTTCAAAAAAAAAAAAATTTGATTAATTTGAGTAATTTAACGTTTATAACGTTAAGGTTATTTAACTAAAAAAAATATGTATAGTTAAAATTAAATTTTAATTTTTATTATTTTACATTACTTTATAACTGAACGCACTTGTGTGATCATTTGTAGTAACCAATACATGTTTGTTCTTCCATGTATAAAATATTGTTGTCGATTTTCCTTCCATATTGTCATTTTTTTGCTAGGAGGCGAAACCCTTTCAGTCATTACATGAATGGGAAATGAAGCAAAATATTTTAGATGACCCTTATTTACTTGTTCAGTAACTAATTAAAGGTTTTGGCAGTAAGTTACATCAATTGGCAGTAAATAAAATTAATCGGCAGTAGACTAAATAAGTTGGCAGCATCCACTGTGTAAGTATGAAAGTGGTCAGTTATAAAATTAAAATGGCGGTAATACATTAAATATTGGTAAAAATTATACATAATGAATGAATAATTAACTCATAAATAACCTAATCTAACCTTACCTTTTATTAATTACCATTCAATAATTATTTTGTGCTAATTTATTATTTTTCTACTGCCGATTGATATTTTTATAGTGCCAAATGATGATTTATTACTTACCTTTTTAGGTATTTATTTTTTAGCAAAAGGTCAGTAGACATTTTGCTAAATAATTAGTACCCATTAATTGAATTAAATACCCAAAAAAGTAGTTGTTATCTTAAATTAGAATTACATTAGAATTATTATACTGTCAATGTCGATCAGTGATCCCGTGACATAAGAAAACCATTAGTTAAAATATGCATAGATGCATCAAAAATATCTTGTCAATTTTTTAAACTACTAATTAAACGTAGTTTTTTCGTATTGATGCCATTTTAATTTCCGGTGTTTATATATATAAGAATACAAGTAGGTACGCGTTATTTAATGGGCTCATTCGTGACGTAAGCAAATAGAGAATTTTTGATGTTAAATACAAAGGCCGTGTCGATAATGAGAGAGAAATAATATTTCATTTGTCGTAGAGGTGATCAAGTTTAAGACTCTTGGATCGATCGGAAGCGTCATCAGGTTTTTGGTAAACATGTTATTGTTTCGTAAACACAAGCGGCCTCTCTCGACAATTAATGACAATCATTATTATTGTGTAATGGTGGATGCAAGCATGTCTAGGTGACTCAAATTTGATATTAATTTTATTTGAATTTAATTTATGTTATGATTTTTTTTTAATTTTTATTAGAATATTATTTTATTATTTCAATATTCTAATCTACTTTTATAGATCATTGACTATATTACAATATTATTATTACTTAAATATACATATAAATAAAGACTGATTGAATAATAATAAAAATATACATACTTTGAATATATACTATAGCGACATCTATCGTACGATGATAACAATGATATAAATACTAGTTTCAACTCGAGTCGGTCTAGGCATAGCAATGGCGCAGTTCGCCGAGCGGTATGAATACCTGGGCATAGTTGGTTTCCAAGGTCCGCGGTTCGCATCCCGCTTCTGCCGTTGTTTTTGTGCTTGGATTGACGCGTTAAAAAAAGATTTTTATGCATAGTATATGTGTATTTAAGTATTAATTTATGTTCTTCAATTTAGGAGTAAATATTTAATATTCATTGTATAATATACACAATCGGTCCCTCTTACAACGTTGAACTCGTGAAAACCTTTCCAAGCACCTTTATACGAGTATATGTACATTGTTTACATATGTTGGATCAGGACAAACAGCCTCTTCAGATCCTTCTTTAATACCACATACAAACTTTTGAATGCTTGCTCAATATCTATGTTTCCTCCTACATACAATGTTAACTTTTTCAAATGATTTATAAACACTTGCAATACCATCAATACCTAAACGCACGCAACCACTACATATTCCTTCAATTAGGTCAGTGGAGGTCCAAGGCCCACTCTTCTGTGTGTGTTTATATAAAAAATGACATTCTCGCGTGTAGTATCTAGTGATAACTATATCTTGTGTAGTAAAATATCTTGTGAGGACCAAAACCCTTTTTATTACTCTCGTGTACATGTTAGATAAACAGACATGTGTTCCCTTTCAACAAGCACATATAAGTATTTTGGCTATCACCTTTTGTAGGATCAAAGTTTGAGAGGTTGTGTTTCAGAGGTCACCACTCCAGCGGATGTCCATGGCACTGTTATTTCATTTACGCGAGGATTTTATATTTTATTTTAAAAATAATAATAACCGTTTTGCGTCTTTTTTATTCTAGAGGAATTTACTACGATGTTTACTCGGAGATCGGAATTTACATACAAAGAGCGATTGTGCGACTCGAATACAATATTATTATTTATTGAATGTTTTGCCTTGTTAGTGGCGATGCAGAAATTGTCAAACGAATAAAAATTTTGATTTACATTTTGTTGACAGATTTCTCACAACTTAATACTAACCCAAGGGGGCTGAATATATTTACGCTTTATGCGCTCTTATTGTGCAGTATATGATCACCAAAAACATGGGCCATTCAAAGTATGGCGACACAGAATCATCTCCTTAGCCCTTTGCCATCGGTTGTCGGCATATGCCGTCAAAGATTCCCCGACCGTTGACATCGTTTTTTTTTTTTTTTTTTTTTTTTTTTTTTTTTTTTTTTTTTTTTTTTTTTCATTGTATTTATTAGGCATTGTTTTCAGAGTACATTCTCGTTATACAAGTAACTGGTTTTGGTGAGAAACACCACACATGGGTGTAAAAGTTAGTAGTTGAGACGTTAAAATTTGGACTTTTAGACTTCTTCGCCGAAGGTCGCCGCGAATACAGAAAATTGATCGTTGACATCGGTTGACGTGATATATCGTTTTGTTACTTTCAGTACTCATTGTGACATCTATGGTAGGAAATTGGAAGTGCAGTCATTCACTTTATCAACCTACATGTATTCTTTCAAAGCATGTAAAAAAATTTCGTCACAGGAGCGATTTTTCTGTAAACCACATGTGTCAATGCCACCACATGTATGGAGTTACATAATGTTCTTTTGTTAAATATAATAGTTTTTTTTGCATCATCTGATAGCTAAAGGATAGAAAAATCAATGTGATATATGAAAATAGGTAAGATAAGTAAATCTCTATGCTTTTAATACTAATTTTAAGCAAAAAAATATGGTTTGAAAAATTCAAGCCATATTGACAGTATAATTTGTATTCCACCGAGCCGTAACGAAAGGGTTAAATTGTCTTTTATAAAAAAGAACCAAAGAAAGTGATATTGTTACTGCTGTGTCGTAAAACAAACAAGAGATTTGTCGTATATATCCTTGATTTATTGATTGAAAATTAGTGTGTTATTTGAGGGGAGAAGATGAATCTTTGACATTGAAATGTCATAGCAATTGAAGGGACTTGTGCTAATTAAAGCTTTTTTATGTATACAAATAATTCATTGAAAAATTTAAATATGGGAACAATTGCACACTAAATGTTTACGATTGCATTTTTTGCAACAACAGTAATATTTTATGGTGTGTTATTTGACGCCAGTGGTTATATATTTAGTATTACTGAAGTAGTCAATGAACTTATATTCGGAACTATCTGCTGCTAGGGAATCTCTGGTGGAGAAGATGAACATGTCTCTTGAAAAGGGTTTCACGATGGGGCGACCTCAACCTCGTCAGTTTCAACATTTCAAAAACCCAATCATGTACTTTCTCCACTAAGAAGACTGCTATGGATCCTGTATCTTTCAACGGTTGTTCTCTTCCGAAAGCAAGCTCCATCAACATGCTTGGATTATCAATATCGAATAATGTCAAATATTACGAGTCAATTAATTTCAATTTCAATTTCAATTTCAATTTTATTTATTTTTTCCTTGCAGAAACATTACAAATTTTATCAATTCAATGCATTTCTGAAGTACAATAATATAAATACAATAATATACTATAAAATATAAATACAATAGGTACCATAAATGTGGTGATGTAAATTTATAGACACATTTAGTATCACTGATCTCACTCAGAACTAGCGTCAGGAGACTCAAGATAAACAGTTAGACTTGTAACAACAAAAACCCTGTCATAAGGCATTATTGTCACAAAACAAAACGTGTAACATTTCGCCTCCATAAACACCAGCACTGAATTTAAAGCAATATAACACTAAATATGTCAATATCTTCACTCAAGTTGGTTTCAACCACTGTTCATGCGTATCCAGGGTTGAACGATGGTCCTTTCAGGCCACACTTGAGGCTCCATGAGAACTCCAGCGAAGTCGCGATGACCCCGACTTTGAAAGAAGTTGACAGCGTCCGCCTGCTGACAATCCTCCTGATGGTCATCCAAGAAGGATTGAATGCAGCGGTCGCTGCTAACTCTGCAAGTCCTCAGCCGATGTATCTGGGTGAAAGCCCTTGGCGTGAAGATACGCCATCTTCACTCCAGTAACGTTTTTTGAAGGAGCTGCAGAACCACGGATCATCAGACGTGCTGAATGTTGTTGCCTTTCCGCGACTCAACTTAGAACGTTGAACTTCTCCGGAAAGATTGCTCGGGGGAGGGAGGACATCCACGGAGAAAGCACTCAGGTCCTCCAGTTCCTCGAACGATGATTCGTCCCGGCTGAGAACGGGAGTCCTTGGGAGCCTTGCTCGAAACAGCAGGGGCTCCTTCGATATCTTCGAGGAGTCCTCTTCGGTGGCCTCACTCGAAGCGGATTCTTTGACGGCAGGTTCAGGTCTCTGCTGTCACAGTTAAGCGACATCGACACAGGAATGTTGACAGCTTCAGCGTAGGTAGCCGGAATTGATTTGCACGCTCGAGGTAAGCGCCTTCTGCGGGAAGTTGGCAGACTTGTCGGGTTGGGTGGAGGGTCCACACCAACGGATGTCAGAGCATCATCCATCCCGCATCCAACAGCCTTTAAGAGCCTCTCCAGCAGCAAACGGTGATCGTCTAAGCGACGATTTATTTGCGCGATATCACAATCGCAACAGTTCGCCATCCTGTAGGTAGGATGACTAGACACGTCCGCCCGGTTTGAGTGTCGAGCGACGAATTAAGTGTAAAGCCGGTCTCGCTTCCAAAAAACTAGGTGTATTATATAGATCACGTCGGTATTTCAACGATAAACAACTTCTTCTTCTATATAAAGGACAAATCCGACCTATCCAGTCACCTTTGGATTGGAGCCCCAAAATACCTTCTTATAATCTTCTTACAATGTTTCATACTTCTATATACAAAGAAGCGACTTGTACAGTCGTTCAAGATCATTGGTAGCACGAACTTTATCTTGATTAACAAGATTACGAAGTTAAAAAAGATTAAGCTTTGGCGATTGTTGAACCTAGTTTTGCTTGAATGATAGTTGAAATTTTCACTTATCAATCCCTGTGAGTTTTGAGAAACATTACTGGTGTGTATGTGTATTTGTGTGGGTGAATATGACAACCGGTTATGTCGTCCAAGGCAGACTGGTCATCTGATGACAGTTCTATGGTGCAATGGATCCCCTGCAAAAACAGCTATTCAATATATAGTATATGGGTCAAATGTCAAAAGTTGAATGACAGGTTACATGCCACTTGTATAATGATTGAAAGAATATATTTATTTAATATAAATAATAATTAATATTATAAAAGAAGACCTTGTTTTTCGTAGCCATGCTAATCATGGCTCATCATAGTGTGATCGATGATTTCGTACGAGAATACGCGTGTATCCTTCACTGATAGCCCTTTATGATCTTTAAATAAAATAGTGTTAACGTTTTTTAAATTGGCGCGTTAAATTGCCATTGGCGCGTTAAAATATATAAAACATGTTGATCTTTTATATAAACAGGCTATACAGACAAAATAAAAGTTACTAAATATTCCATTTAATGTTCTGGGATGTAGGAACTTATTTTAATGATGTTGTGAGTCAATACTTTTACGTAGAAAGATTAGCTTTGCTGAAATGATACATTAAATTGTAAAATTATTTGTGGTAAATCGTCACACAACTCTTTTAAAAAGCCGTGAATCACATTGCACTTAACGATTTGAACTGACCTGCATGAGTTTTTTTTTGCTTGTTCTTACAAGCAAAAAAAAAAGAGATTTATTCGGTCCGCAATTTTGTAAAATTATTTATACCTGCTGTTTCATTTTTAGAAGTGGTTTCCAAACGTCTTTTTCGATGCGAGTCTTAATTTGGAAACGTGAAACGTGACGGATTTAACACAATGAATTTGCGTCACTTGGCGATGATTCATTCCAAAGTGATGATGAAAACGTTCTCAATGGCAATAACATACCGATTAAGAGTAGACGGCGCCAAGCATCAACACTTCCGATACACTGGCTATAAGAAAAAGTTTTTTCCTTCTTTCTTTACTTCTAACTCCTCAAAACTGAGCATAGTACAGCCAACATCATTATCCTTATCAAATATTTTCTCCACGTAGTATTTCTCTTGTAATTTCTAAAATAATCGTAAAAGTGATAAACCTAAGAAAATATAGCCCAATACCTAAATATTTAACTAATTAAATTATATTTACTAGAATCCAGGCTCATATAAAAGTTAAAATACTTAAAATCACTGAAAATACGAGGACATACAACCGTTTAGTTGTTTATGGCAAACATGTGAAGTATAAAAAAATTCAAAGAAACCTCAAATAAAAAATACTGATTATCTAGGTTAATGCTCGAAAATCATGATATTTATATATACTATTTGTTTTAGTCTAGTTGCACGGCATGTTTATCGTAGCTGTAAGGAATATATTTATTATTTTTTTATTCCAGTGATTATGCTTATTTCAAATTATTTTAGATAATACACTTCCGGCAATATGGCTAAATAAGTATATGTCTCTATAATGTGTGTATAGTCACACAACTGATTCAGTTTCTGGAATAGAACACATTAATTCTGCTTTGCATGGAATACCCAGCCTTCAACAACAATGCGTAGAAACATCACATCATTATACATCTTGAAAGGGTTAATTTTTTCATCCTCAGATTTTACAAATATGTTCAGGTTTATGTACAGGCCTTTATTTTTTTTATCCAAAAATGTGTTATAATACTTTAATAATGCATAGAGTATTTTAAGCATCAATTTTCATTTTTAGCGTTTTGGAGAATTTAAAAGTTTGGATTTTAGCATTTCGGAGCAATAACCCGTGGATTTTAGCGTTTTAAAGCATTTAAAGCTGATTTTAGCATATATATATATATTTACATTGAATATATCTTTTTAACATATATTTTTATAAGATGGTAATAATAAATAATTCCAATACATTTATTTTATTTATTTATAATACTTTCAAATATAAACAAAATTATCTTAAAATAGTGCAAGGAATTCAGGAATCGTCTAAGTTACAGCTACAAAGTTCTTTTGTAGAAAAAATTAGGAAAAACCTACCCAGCGATAATCGAGTTTAATTAAAATTACTAATTAATAATAATAATCAGTCAACATAGTTAAATTTAATGAAAATATATTTAAAAAAAACATAAAAACTTCGCAAATAATGATGATTTTAGTATGTGAAATTCGCATTTATCCGAGCATCCATTCCGAATTTAAGCATCTATTTCGTATCTATTGCAAAATGCTAAAAATACGGGTCTCTAATAATGAATTTAAGTATTGTATCACAACCTTGGTGAAGAACAATTTGTTTGAACGGTTTATTTTCTAATACGAGTTATCCTTACTTCTTTCCATTGTATTAATTTTGAAAATATACTAGTAGTCTAAAAAATGTTTTCCATTATCTCGAAAACAATAACCTTAAAAATACTGGAGTTTTTTTATATTGTCTCCATCTGATTTTTATAGTTTAGATAGTTAATATTATAGTGTTTTGATATTCACTAGGAGTTGAACTATTCGCTACTTGTATCACAAGCTAGCGCAATATCCACTGGGCAATACCCGAGTTGATTGATGGGTGAAAACATTTTTCGACATCAATTTATGTTTAGCCATTCGTTAGCGTCGCCAGCGTTTTAAAGGCAGGTATGACAAAAAAATATTTTTTAATTAAATAATTTGGTGAATTATTTGCATTTGCTATTATTATCAAATGATGGCCTCTCGGCCAATTAAAAAATAGTTTTTCAACCTTCACGTTTCTTTTTTTGGGTATCGCAACAAAAAAACGCCAGATTCTTTAGGCATTTATAATGCTTATTTCTGGACTTCAAGGAAATGAAATCTACATAATTATTAATTATACATTTGTATGTTTCTCACGATGTAATGCGGAGATCCGTCTACTCACCGTAGCTATCAACGTCATAGTTCCGTCATGATCGTTAAAAACCCACTAGTTCTGCTATAGTCATACATAGGCTGTGCCTCTCCAGGACCGTTATCTAGAATCTTGAAAAATCATCTACAATCTAGATGATTGTTTGCCAGACACATCTATATTAACCCTTTCGTTACGGCTCGGTGGAATACAAATTATACTGTCTATTCGGCGTGAATTTTTTAAACCATTTTTTTGATTAAAACTAGTATTTGAAGCATAAATGTACTTATCTGACCTATTTTCTATATCACATTGGTTATTCTATTCTTTAGCTACTAGATGATGCATGAAAAACTATTATATTTAACAAACTTTCATTATGTAACTCCACACATGTGGTTGCATTGACAGATGTGGTTTACAGAAAAATTGCTCCTGTGATGAAGCCTTACGATATTTATTAACATGCTTTACATATTCCTATAAAAAATACATGTAGGTTGATAAAGGGAATTACTGCACTTCCAATTTCCTACCGTAGATGTCACAATGAGTACTGAGAGTAGCAAAACGATATATCACATCAACCGATGTCAACGGTCGGGGAATCTTTGACGGCATATGCCGACAACCGATGCAAAAGGGTTAAGCAGAAAACTTATTGGTTTTGTCATGTATTCCATATCTGCTCAAATAAAAAGTATAAAGCCACCAAAACATTATCAGATATAAGATACTTCGCTTTATTAATTTTGATTGAACAATGATCCCACTGCACGCAATGTGTTTGATAATTGTCGAAGATACGGGATTTACTAAAGTAGTATTTACATTAAAAAAATTACTTAAAATATTTATCATCAAATGCATTATATTCCTACTATGTTTACAGTGCTAAGAATTAAGATGTTAGATTAGCGTCGAATATTCGACGCTCATCTGAACATTTTTTTAAGGCTTATATATCAACCACCTTTGGATTTTTTTTTGGTATTACATAAAAAAGATTTGGACCCTTGATATTTCAATAATATTAGTTTGAAACATATCATACGTATTCATACTTCAAGCTTTTAAAATGTGTTGTTAGAAAGTCATCATAAATAACTAATGCATAAATTGGATCCTTTGGTTACTAAGCGTCGAAATATTCGACGATCGATTTTCGTGCAAAAAAGGGGAAGCGTCGAATATTCGACGCTCATCTAAACACTAGAAAAACAGACAGTTATAAAGATTTATTATTTACATCATATATGATCTCAAAATCAAAATTTGAGTTTGGATGTTTTATGTTTTATGGTTATCTATTTTTATTGGCAAATATAATTATAATTGAATTAATTTTTATTTAATTAATCTGAAGTTTGAACTGTTTGAATTGAATATTACTTTAATTTTTACAATTTAGCGTAAAAATATCAAAATTATGTAAAAAAAAATAAAGTAGTAAAAAATGTTCAATAATCGATTTTTTTCGCAAGTTCGGTAAGAAAATTCTTTGTAACCAAAGGAAAACCTTATACGAAATTTCAATATTTAGTATATTTTGCAAATAATTTCGTTTTCAAATACACGGAAGTCGTATGTAATATTTATATATTTCATGGAATCGTAAAAACATTCCTAATTTGGTAAAATATAAATTATTTAAACTTAAAAAAAATGGAATTTCATTTGAGAATCGCTGGTAAAGTATAATTTAATACATAGTCTAGACTAGACAAGAGCATATACGATATAATTATATTTATCGTTATTTATTATTCTACGCCAGACGCCATATATTATTTTGAACGTAAATATTATTGTGTTATATTGTAAATAAATAAACACTCACAAATTAATTCGTAAATATTTGACATGGGCATAGTTAGAGGTCAGCTTATGAGCAGTGAACTTTAATCAATCGTTCGTTATTCTGAGATGCTGGTACTAAATTTAATTCAAAATCAACTGCTGTAAATGAGGTGGAGAAGTGAGGTTGAGGGAGCTGCAAAAATATCATTTTCATACCTCCATCTTGGGATACAACCATGAGAGGAAGACATTGAACGTACCAGATCATTGGTGTCAAGATATATAGTAATAAATGAAGCAATTATAAGGAATAAAATAAATAAATTTCAAATCACTGCCATCAGTTTTGACTTCAGTTTGACGTTAGTTACTCGCGCTAATGTTGTCTATATTCTCTGCTCGATGGTAATTCAAATCACAAGTGTCAGAGGGCTTGCAAAAATAAAGCTGTTGTTTATGATCTATTGCAAAAAAAATCTCGGTAGGAGAATTATATTACCAGTCTTGGGAACATATATTAACTGAATTATTGGAGCTGTATTGTGTTGAAATAAAAATTATATTTTGAATTCGAACATATGGTTTGTTGCATAAATATATTATCACTTATTTATACAAAGGCATACTCGTACATGAGAATTATGAGAGTTATGTCGTAAAGTACACGTACTTTTTTACCATTTTATAAGAATAGAGAACTGCTCAGTATGTACTGATAATCCGCTAATGTCATAATGCTACAGTCTAGAATTCACGCATCGTCCATCGGTAGTATTTAGAGATTTTCTGATCAATTATTCACACGCACTGCTTAGCTGACGTAATGGTAATCCAGGAGAGTAGAGACTCCATAAAACCCACTGGAGAGCTAGAAATCCTCGTTAATCTGTTTGTGTACAAAAGTGAGTAGCAAACTTACACTTTAAAATATAAATTTTACTTAAAAATACAAATTGATAATAGTAACCTGTATTCTTCGCGTTGAGCTCAAGAAAAGCAGCTGAGTAAACTGACACTGTGCACATCACTAAAACTAATAAGAAGCACTCGATGGCTTTAACACCCATGGTCAGTCAGTTTCTTAGACTATACTAGACGATGCTACTCCAGCGGTTCACGTATTAATACTGAGACAGCATTTCTTATCACGCCGTGATTTGTTTATGTTGCTGAGAGCGCCACAGTTCTGGGAAACCATCGTGGCACGAACGATGTTTGACCTTTACCACCTCACGCGTCTGGTCCAGTGCGCAGATTGCACGACTGTCATACAAGTGATTCTAGGTTCGAATGTCGGGAAAGCATTGATTTTCTTCATCATTTATCTTCTTCCCATATACGTTTCCTAGTGAGATCATGTGGTCGTTACAAATTGCCATCGTAAAATTATGTCAGCCGCTATGGTTATCGCCTCATCTCAATTCTGCCTAACGCTCCTCCGAGTACAGTTTTCATGTAAAATTTCCGACGGCCTTTCAGAACAATGATGTTTGGCAGTTTTTTTATGCTAAAAAATAACATGAGTATTATGATTTCAGATCTTTTATATCATTAAAAATCGTGGTATCTATATGCTAAATTACGAAATATAAAACGTATGAGCCTATGTTATCCTGTTTTTTTGTCGCAAGAACTCTTCTTAAACTGTAATCAGTAGCAACTTAGGCTACCATTTTTATATTTCATTTCACAGAGCCTATTCAAACCTGGTTGTAGGTGGCCTGTATTTCTTTGTTCAGTAACTAATTCAAGGTTTTGGCAGTAAATTAAACCAATTGTCATTAAATAAAATAAATCGGTAGTAATCTAAATATATTGGCAGTATCCACTGTATCATAGATATAAAATTTAAATGTCAGTAATATATTCAATATCGGTAAAAATTTATGCAAAATAAAATGGAAACCTAATCTTTTATCAATTACCATTCATAATTTTTTTCCTGCCAATTTATTATTTTTCTACTGAAAATTGCTATTTTTTTTCTACCGAATGATTATTATTTACTTAACTTTTTAGATATTTACTACTGACATTTTGCTAAATAATTACTGCCCATTTATTGAATTAAATACTCCCAAAAAAATTAGTTGCCGTTGTAGGTCTTCAAACTGTCTCTCTTCTAAGTTCTGCATCATTATACGGCTATACACCTAATGAAACAATATTAATTATTACTTGTTACTACCTGAATTTAGTAGAGATAGACTTACAATCATACTCCTGACATGCACATCTTATTAGATGAATAAGATGTGCATGTCAGGCGATTAAACAAAAATAAGAGACCAAAGATCGTTTATCGAGGCTTTTCGGCATCTGCCTGAAAGAGATATATCGAGATGATATCAATTTATACTAAATTTACACTACGTTCATTAAAATACACCATGTATATTATTGAAGTTATGGAATAATGTACTAAGAAATTTATTAACTTAATTTTTAATAATTTCATGATTGAGAAACTGTTAACCTTCACTGATTTACGTAACCGTATAATCTAAACGCATTTTAATGACTAGAATGACTTTATTATAATTCGATATTGAACCACATCATGGGAATTTTGGGTTCAAAGATTACTATTAATGATCTACCTCTAGAGCAGTAATTAAACCAGTACTTTAGAGATAACTATATTATCTATTACGCTTACAGTAAGCAATAATATATTATGCATACACCGCATGGATTGCTTGAATATTGATGAATTTGCCGGTGGCATTGTTTACTTATGACGTGGTTCGCTACTAATGCGGCGTATCACCATCTCTCTAAAAACAATTAGAATTATCTTCCTGTATTTAAAGGCTTTCTGATATAGTATATTGTCAGTACACTCGACCCGCGCGCAGTGTTGAAATAGGATAACAATAATGGTAGTTACAACTGTTGAATTATTATTGATTTATTTAATTTTCCTTCTTATCCACATTTGACCATAAATATCTGAAGGCAAAGATTATCAGAAATAAAATGATCACGCTGAACTGTGACTATCGATACATGAATTACGATAAACTTTTAGGTATAATTAACTGAAAACTCAGATAAGAGTTGTGTTGCTGTGTGTGTTCAATCGTGGACTTATACCATTACTTTATATTTTACTTATGGTGCGATAATATATTTTATTTCCTATTTTTAGCTACTCATTTGATTAATTGTATGTATTACTTTAAACCCATTTAAGTACAGGAATAATACTTTTAAATGAGAAAATAATATGAAATTGAAATAAATATTGTGTACGTGCATCATTTGACAAATAATTACTTCAAATGTACATTTAAATACCTATTTTTATTGTTCTAATTGTAAGTGATTAGCTTTGGTTGTTATTACTCGTCTTAGTGTGTTGAAAGTATCTTTTTATTTTACTTTGTGGATGTACCAAATTACATAAATATGTCTTATTATATATGAACATGCTAATTTAGTTTTTTATCTCTTAAAAATGGGGGGCGAAGACATTTTAAATTAGATTTATTCTTGTAAAGTAAAATGAATAGGTGAAAGCTAGATGAAAGTAAAATAACTCTCATTGAATATGATCAGCTTTTACAAATGCTTCTTTTTTAATTTGTCTGCGAAGCATATTAAGTTTTGCTTGCTTCAACCTTAATTATTTTTGCAAAACAGCGAAACCAAAACATGAATAAATGTATACAAAAAAAGAACACAACCAAACTCAAAAAAGAAATATTTATTGGTAAAAAAATACATTATTTATTAAAATATAAAAATCAAAAGACGGAGCAAGAAAATATCCGTGAAGTTCAAAGTTTGGTCACAAAATAAACAGTTTGTTTTCAAAGATTTCTAATACACAGAAATGCTCACAATGTAATTTAAAAAAAATATATATATTTAATTGATTATATTGTGAAGTTACTCACCATAAAAAAATGGAAAGAAACATGACATTTCTTAAAATATAATATTTTCTCATCGAAATCGATACAATCGACTGTATCAATACTAAAAGGGTGCTCTGAACAAGTCTTTGTGGACTTTGTATGTGGTGAATGTCGCGAAAGATATGACAAACTCCGTGTTGGTAATTTGAAAGCAATTTGTGATAAACTATACAGAGAAATTGTAGCAAAATATAAATATTATTACTGACTACATTCAATAACTGCATGAATGTAAATGTTGCAAGCGTTAGTAGATGCAGTTCATAGGGCAAGGGTATTGATAGCAAGGCGCATTACTACAGGGACTGCCGTAGTTGTTCTGCGAATACTGCCAACAATCTGACGTCCCGCATGGTGCAGCGTAAACTTGACCTTGTGTTATCGGATAGTTCTGCTGGTAAATAGTAGAAACTGGATTTACGTGTAAAGGCTCGACTGATATAGGCTGAACTAATGTCTGTATTTGTAAGGGCTGCACTGTTGAAGGGATAACTGAAACAGGCTGTGCTGGTGCATTACACGGGCAGAGAGCTGGGTGAATTCCTCCTTGGATGCATTGCGCGTTGTAGCAGGCTACTCCTGAAGCGGTTTCCTGTTCTGTGTTTTCGATGCCGGATTCACACCTGAAAATCATAACGTAATGATACAAGTAAATAATTCTTCAATAATTATACTTTATATAAAATCGGTAAATACTCTGTTTTCACTTATTTGAAAAAGTAAAGATGAATAGGTTCATATTTATAAAATCACATTTTGTTATTTTCGTCCATCAAAAAAACATTTGGGAAGTAAAAACTATTATCAAATGACGTTCCTGGATTGTTTTTATGATAATCAAGTTTGTTTTCAGGGTGAACTACTTTAGATTTTTGTTTAAGAACTTTTTAAACGTCTGTTAATTGGATTTGAATATGTATTATAACACAACGTGTGGGAATTAAGTAATTCTCGGCAAAATGCGTATTTATTTTTACTTTAAATATAACATTAGTTTTAATAATTACGTATATTGAGGTGAATAGGATGAAGCTTAATAACTATTCGTGCAGTTTGTGGGAGGCATGTAACACATGCTCTATCGTGGGACTAAATATTGTCATACCCTTTGTATTTAACGACGTAATCTTCATTGCACATCATGTTGGCACATAGGTTTGGAACTTTGTACCATTTTTTCATTTCTAAAGCCATTTTGAATCGATCGATGTAACACTTATTAGGATAATCTGAAAAAGAATAAAGTTAATTTATTATTTAAACATTGCGATGCGTTCAAATAAAAATAATTATTTAGCTACTCAAATATCCATAACTTCTAAATAATCCAAGAGTTATTGTAAACTAAAGATCTACTTTGCCGGGGGTCACGTAGATTCGTCCGACTGGAGACCGTCGGGAACTATATGTCGATTTTATTATTGTCACAACACTATTACATCAAGTATATGTTTAAGGTTGTATCTTGATTATGGTAATCATATGCTCTAACTAAGTGATAATTGCTGCAGGAGAACCAAATCAATAGTCGCTTTTTCGTCATGTTCCGGTCTCTCGTAATCCTGGAATACCGATGACTACATGACGTATGCGTAGGAATTTATTAAAAAGAACTGTTTTGGAACAGTATTTAGATTATAAATATTTATTTATTTATTTACCTTGTTTTCACATGGATCACGTAACAAAAGTTCTCTATTAGGAGACTGCAGTTTCGACTAACTCGTAGTCTTTCTCAATCCTTCTCTAGTTAAGAGATAACTGAGCTGCGTTGTACTTATAAGTGGTGTAACACATTTTTGTAGGGGAGGGGGTGGGGGTGTGTCTAACATGAAAGGAGAGGGAGGTAGAAGTACAACGCAGCTCAGTTATCTCTTAACTAGAGAAGGATTGAGAAAGACTACGAGTTAGTCGAAACTGCAGTCTCCTAATAGAGAACTTTTGTTACGTGATCCATGTGAAAACAAGGTAAATAAATAAATAAATATTTATTATTTATTATGGATCTCAAAGTGAATGCTCAAAACATTGAAAATAGTGTATAGATTTGTTGTTGATGGGTTGCTTGTATGTTATGGTATATAGAAATATGTTATATTCGTAAATCCACAAAGCATTGCTATGAGTAGTAATGGATCTTACCATTATTGACAGCCACTTGTTCGTGCCATATTATTCCAGATAATTCATTGTCATTACTTTCTAAGTCTTCAACTTCACTGGCTGTTCCAGTAACTTTATCTGAAAACAATAAAAGTTTCAGTGAATAATTTCCCTTCATGACTATTCAAAAGGCGTATATAACAATGACCAACATTAAATTTATTGGTAAAAGTAAATGTGTCACATATATTTTTTAAGGCATTTAATGTAATCACGACTCGTTAGTCATATCAGGTAAAAATTATCCTGAATTGATTTGAGTGTTAGTAAGAGTTTGTAATACTTTGAGGAAAATAATTTTTAGGAAATAAAATACCCAGCTGCAAGGAACAATATGAAAGAATATTTATAAAAAGAAATTCATTTCATAAAAATGTAATAAGGGTTACGCGACTCTTACTATGAGCTAACTAATTTAAACAGGTGGGATAATTTTCGAGTTCCTGAGCAATTGCTTCTCAATTTTTTTCAAGTGGTTTTAAAAATGACCCACCATGCATCTAGTATTAAAAATGTGGTGAACATTTAATATCACAATGCTTCAAAGAGTTTACATAAGAGCCTCAAATGCGATGCAAATGTTTGACAAGTTTCTCGGAATTATGGTGACTTTAATGAGAAAAAATGTGTTGGGTAAATGACAATATATTTCAAAGCTTTAATTTCTTCATGAAAAGGAGGTCTGTTTATTCTAGATGATTTAATATATTTTGAAAATTTGTGCTAGTATGCAAAATTGTCATGGTGTTGTGAGGCATAATTTATGAAAAGACAAAAGTAGCTTTTCTTCTTAGGCATGTGCACTTACTTTAAATTGAGTCGGTAGTATTATTAATCCATAATTGCTTTGTCTTCAATTTTATTACATTATTCAATAAAAATTGTTATAATATACGAGTAAAGATAAACAAGCTTACCTTTTGCTTGGATTCCATAGCATAAAAATGATGTTAAAATAAGTATTACATTCAGATTACACATTTTTTCAAACGGTACGTACAGGTGTATTGGAAAGTACTATGTAATATGCAGCTTATTGCATCGAAATATTACGAAATACTAACTATATTTTAAATATGAATATTTTTAAAGCTTTATCAAAATTCGTCAATAATATAAATTATTATATTTGACCTCAGATTAAGTATGAGCATTACGTTATAAGCAAGCTGCGTAAACTTGTTTTGGGTAATCGCTAATTTTTCGTCGAAAAATAAAAAAATAAAAAAAGATAAATTTTTAGGGAAAATCTAAATCTTTTTAATTTTTTCATCGATATAATTACTAAATTATATTATTTAAAATATACATTCAATACAATTAGATATGCAAGCAACAATTTATTATGAATCTTTTAAAGAAAAATGTTTAACTAAAAATCAAAACTAGCCAACACACGTAGACAAAATAGTCGCTTTCCTGTCTAAATTTCACTTTCGCCAGCCGTAGATCGTGAACATTAGAGTTTACCTGTAATTAGGGGATAAGTTGTGATGGCTATACGCCCCAGATTGAGTCAATATGACATGTAGACATATGGTTTATTTCGTCAATACAGTTATGCTTAGTAGTTAACATTATCTTACCGTTGCTACTTATTGATTCAGTTGAATTGTCTGCGTTATTTTCTGAAACTTCACGTTCTTTGTCCGTCACAGAAAGTGTATCTGAAAAAAATCTGGCACTAAAAAAGTTGAAATAATGGAATTACTACAAGGACTATCGTTCGAAAAAATCAAACGAAGTATATTAACCCTTGCTTTACACCAGGGCTTCTTAAACTTTATTCATTCACGACCCCATTTATGATTGCGAGTTTCCAGGCGACCCCATATATATAAAGAAAGATAAATTTAAAAAAAATTATGATTCATTTATTAGGTAACAATATACATATGAAAATATTTAGTATTAAAATTCGTTTAGAAACGTACAAAAATCTAAAATTAAAATTTGTACAAGAAGTTGTACAATTGTATATACTATAGTTAAAGATTATATGCCCTATTTTTCAACAAAACAACTTTTTTTTTAATCTCTCGCGTCCCCAGAATTTCGCTACTTGACCCCATTTGGGATCGCAACCCATAGTTTAAGAAGGCCTGCTTTACATGATGTGTATTTACTACAACTCGACTCTAATAATGCGAATATCCATATACAATATAAAAGATACTCAGCTCAGAATTTTCGTATTCCACCGTTGTATTATTAAGTATTAAATAAAATTGCAATATTGTATAGTTATTCATTTATAGCGATGGAAATAAATAATTTCTGGAATATTCGGGGATAGACTCACCTATGCATGAACGTTTTCTAATGTATGCGTGTATCTGTTCTAACGGATGCGAAAATGAGACAGGTCACTCAAATTTAAAAGACATATTTCATCATCATTTTCATGTATGCTCCTTTCACTGGAGCATTTGGACATTACGACTCGCCGCTACAAAGCTCTGTCAGCCACCTTGATTCTTATCTCATCCTATGTCAGCTCCGATATTTTTCAGCTACAATTTTATCAAAAGTATGTTACTTAACTATTTAATGTGAATAGGAAGAAGTAAGGCCCCTTTTAGCTTCGCGGTCCGACTAAAAGAAGAATTTCTATGAGTTTTTTTGAAAAAGTATTAATTATTTAGGGCATTTATAAATAAAACATAATAATATTCAATCATATAATATCATGTCAATCATCAATACAAGTATATAATATTCTACTGTCGATAAACGAGTATAGTGGAATACATAATACAGCCATAACAAAAACAATAAAATATTTTGAAAAACTACGGAAAATGTTGTCAATAAAATTTGAAGATATGATTGTGTACCCACATTGTGTACTTACAATCAAACACATTTTTCATTTGTTAATAGATTCTGTTGGAAGATTCATAATTTTCTAAGGCTAAAAATGATTCCTTATTAAGGATTTATTTTAATATTATTTGTCTTTTGTATTTGAAGAATAATATTCAGGAAAAGCGACTCTTACAAGATTATAATTTGATTGAAAAAGAGCAGTTTTTCTAATAAACAATGGCATACATATGTCTAACCTCCAAACGTTGAAACGTGCTGAATTCACAGACAATGTCTACAAATATCACTGGTATGCTATTATTGGATGCTCTTCCAGTGTTTCTTCCTTATTATAATCTGAATATATTCAATAAACATATTAATATATACTTTCAATCTCCCCAAACAGTGCAGGCTTTAGGGGGTGGCGAGGTGGGTCGGCGGCCTAGGGCGCCGAATGAGCTGGGGCTCGTAGGACGACTTAAATTACTTAGATTTTCCTTATTTCATTCTTTATTTATTTAATATTTGTGTAGTACAAAATAATATTTTTCCTCGAGTCTAAAGCCGGCACTGCACACATAGTTACTACCTACCGGTATCAACCGGTTGTGCTCTCATGCATGAAATTTCATAAACATATGGCACTTTTATTAAATAAGGTCTGTGGGATGTTAAGGTTGTGGAACGTGCTTAGTAAAAGAAGTTTTTTTTACGATGCATATTTAATAATATCTGCTCTATAAAATCGTTACATGTTACTCAATAATGAACAGTAAGCCGAAATCCGACGCATCAATTTTACTATGTCACGTTTTTTTTCATTTTTGATTTATATTTTTAAATTATGTTTATCTCATTAACAACACAGATCTGATGATACTTAATTTGGCGCTAACATATCGAGGACATACAAGGCTGCTGGCAAGACGTGCTTAAGCATGGGGTCGGTTGTGGCATCACTTGGACTGGTTGCGGTTGGATCATCTGGATTTGTTGAGTAGACTGCATGCAAGAAGAGGTCATGCATGGAGCTGGTTGAGGTTGAACCATCTGGATTGGTTGAGGTTGAATCATCTGGATTGGTTGAGGTTGAACCATCTGGATTGGTTGAGGTTGAACCATCTGGATTGGTTGAGGTCGAGGTTGGATCATCTGGACCGGCTGAGGTTGAATCATCTGAATTTGTTGAGTAGACTGTATGCATGGAGAATTCATGCATAGGGTTGGTTGAGGTTGGATCATTTGGATCTGAGGTTGGATCGGCTGGGGTCGGATTATTTGGATTTGTTGAGGAGGCTGTTGAGAAATTATTGGTTGAGGTTGCATAACTTGGATTTGTTGAGGTTGTAGGCGGATCTGTTGAGCTTGCATGCAAGATGCAGTTAGGCACGGTTGACGCTGGGTTATCTGTTGCTGCATGTATTGCGGTTGCACAATTTGTCGCTGTACATATTGTGGCTGTACGTATTGTGGCTGTACATTTTGTGGCTGTATATATTGTGGCTGTACGTATTGTGGCTGTAAATTTTGTGGCTGTATATATTGTGGCTGTACGTATTGTGGCTGTACATTTTGTGGCTGTATATATTGTGGCTGTACGTATTGTGGCTGTACTACTTGACGTTGAAAATATTGGGATTGCTGACAGTTGACTCCTTGGCAGAGTGCATTAGCTCCTCCACACGGAAGACCTCCGCAGTTGCCATAGTAAGCTGACCTCTTCACGTACTTGGCGTTGTGGGAGGGTGCGAAATACTTCTCTTCAATCTGCTCTGAATTTACTGAAAACATAATTATTTATTTAACCTTGTGTTTCAAAGACAATTGAAATGTGTATGTTTAAGTCTGCGGAGAATAACGAATAAAAAGTAAGTCATTATTAATTTGTGGCAACACTATACGGACACGCCACTAAGCACGAGGGCTAACACCAGTCAGGACACGCTACAGTCCTCGATACCTAAAGGCCGCACGAACCACCGACGAATCTCGACGTTACATCGCAAACAACTTGCCAAAACATTTATTTGGAGCATCTTGATGTACGGCTGTGAGACATGGTGCTTATGTGAAAGTGATAAAAAAAGACTAGAGGTCTATGAGATGTGGTCTTACAGAAGGTTCTCGGAATTTCCTGGAGAGACCACATCACGAACAATGAGGTTCTCAGCACAATCAAGGAAGATAGGCACCTAGTAAGAACCATGTCAGAGAGGAGAGCCCGATGGAACGATCACATCATGCGCCACGATGGCCTTCTTCACGACACTGGAAGGGATGGTTGAGGGCAGAAACTGCAGAAGGCGCCCTAGAAGGGAGTATTTGCAGCAAGTGTTCGAGGACATGAGTAGCAGCTCTAATGCTGAGCTAAATTGGATTGCAAAAGATTGAGAAGTGTGGAGATCGAGATGCAAGATTTTGTTGTTGCAAACTAATCCACCGGATTTATACGAAAAAGAAAATATTAACAATATACAAAGGCTTAACAAGTTTTAAGTGTTTTAGTTAATTTCCCGGCCGTCTTAAAAAAAAAATGTTTTTTGAAATGTCACAAGATAATAAGGTTTTTTTTTAATGCAAATTTTAGGATATATCTAAGTGACGTATAAATAGTTTTTTTAAAGTTTAGATATAGATTACAGCCCGAATTCATATTTTTTTATAAAGATATTAAATTATGTAAGTGGTGGCCTCTATTTTGATAATTAGTCTACTAATATAATTTATTTCGTGTCTAGCTTATTATTAACTCAGGATGTACAGTTTATATAATACTCGTATATATTATACCTGTAGATATTTGAATAGTAAAGAGGTTATAGAATGATTAAAAATAACATGTTTTCTGGACCAAAACCGTCACGTTTGACATGTTACTATCAGCCACATCTCTTGGATATATCTAAAAAATGACATATAGAACAAAAGTCATTTTCAATCATTACCTTTTTCGGCGTCAATATCTCTTGATTCTTCAGTTATAGTTCTCCAAATTCGTCTCTCCAATGCTTCTGAATCGTTATCATCTTTAATTCTGTTACCGATGATATCATCCAGTTCACGAGTATTATCAAATTCTGAAAAGTGTTTTAATACAAGCATTATTTCACATGTAAAGCCTTTAAAATATTACTCACAGGGGACTAACATATGTGTGATATCTACTAAGCAAGCCACTTAACACAAATAAATCATACATACTATGTTTTCACAACAGTATCTACAGGGAGCGGTAAAAAGATCTGACTGTTGTTTTGTGTTGTTTTGATTTATAAACCATAAGATCTTTTTTATATTTTTTCAATTTATTTTTCAGTATTACCAAGAACATTCAGTTGATAAATAATTTATATTTAACATTATTATCTACATTTGTGCAGTAAAATATGAGTAACTTTTATTCAAAATGTAATATTGTCAGTTATATGAATGGAATATATAAGAAGTCTTTGACTTGTAGGTCTATATTTTTAACTGAAGATGCTTAGGACTATCAACAGACATTTTAGACGCATGCAGTTTTTTTTTTCACAGGTAAATAAATGCTTAAGACTCAAACAAACTTTTATATACTTTTTATAACATCTTACGCTTTAATAAAGTCATATATTGATCTCATTGGTCCTTTTTATAAAAGCGCGTTTGTCATTGTAGCAGATTATATGTGAAGTGTAACCATTTAATACTTTCATTCAACCGGAAGGGTTAGCTGCTGCGTGCAAAAAGTATTAAATGTATTCTTGTAGTCTAAAGACAGGTGGTGAATATTGCGTTATTATATTACATCTGTTTTTAAACGGATTTTAAGATGACATAAAGAATTGTTGGAAAGAAATATTTAATAGGTTTGAAAATTTACAAAACAATAAATAGTATGAAAATACTTCCGTGATGTTCATATTGTTTTTTCTTTAATTATTTATCCACGATCTAAAAATGGTTGATAATACTTTTTGATTAAGAACTATTATTCAATAATCTTACCTGTTTCATAATTATACTCCGATACCGCACAGGAGATTATCGAGAAGCTTATGAAGAGAATGAAAAATATTTTTTTCATTGTGAAAGATTTGTGTTGCTTCTGAGATTCAATGATAACACATTCAGAGCGAACCAAACTGTACGAAGAATGAAGGAATTCTGCTATTTCATATAAATTTATGTATTTTTCTTATCGAAACCGATACAAAAATCGTTAAAATTAAAAACCTTATCATTGCCGTTTTCTTGACCTATCTCATAATTTGACCCCCAAAATTACGAAAATAATTCAGTATTATTATTTAAATATTAGTATTCATATTAAATTATTATTTTTAATGAATTGATACATACATACAAATCTACAGCAAATATCATATTTGATAACATTCCACTTATCAATACTGGAGAAAATAAACGGCAGACGCTTGGATACGAACAGCTAACTAAGAGCTCGCTCATTGCCAATTGATTTCGCACCCTGAGTTGTAAAATTAGCACTTATTATAAAATGTTAATGAGAAACGTCATAAAATCGTCAAATATCATAAAATATGATATTTGCTGTATATTTGTATGTATGTATCAATTTGTTAAGACATTGGCATCTTCAATTATTTATATAATGTATTAGAATATTGAAATATACTCTACAAAATCCAAAATCAATAAATATTGTTATTTTTTTATATTATCACACTTTGCCTGGGATGTTTTCAAGTTTATACTATGCCATTTCTTGTAATTTGTAGCATATGTACATCACAAAATCAGCCTTCTATAGTACCGTTCTTCCGATTGCGGTCGACGATTCTTCAGGAGAGACCGTGACTTGAATAAAGATAATGTTTTAGTATAATTGTTCTGCAGCGACTGTTCCATAAATACCATTTAAATTTAATACATGTTATAAATATTAAACAATTAATTTTTAATTACTTTTAATGACGACTGTTAATATTTTAATAGACGGATCATTAAGGTTGCGGCATAGAATAAACTGATAACGATATCTTGTACTACTGATTTTTTAATGTTTTCATAATAAATTTGGCATATTATATCAATACCCTTCCACCTCTATCTACAGTACGATATGAGAACTCTCTTAATATAGAATCTAAAATATGTGTACATTTCAGTGCCGTTTTTTCTGAAAGCTTCCAACCGCTGAATACACATTATCCAAAACTCTTCCAGTATTCTTGTTTTCATCTTCATACAATCTGGATCTCTTCAAAAAAGAGATGTATAAACACATGCAATTTCCCCAACTAATACATAAACACACCACCGTTTCACGCATATAGCGTCCACTCGTTCTGGCTAAACGTCATAGAGGACACTGGTCTCGACTGGTTGTGCTCTCCTGCAAGCGATTATGGAAAAAAAAACATTAAAATTACCAAACGACAATACTTGGCGAAACTGCATAATTATAATTTTAAATTAATTTAAATTTAAAAAATTACACATTAAAAATATTTAGTTTCGATTCACATTTATTTTTAATGATTACATGTTTCGGACTCCCTGGAGATTATTTTTTTTTAAATTTTATTTTAGATTGTGCAGTCATTCTTGCAGTTCACAGATATCAGTGATGGATTGAAATATGTATACATCAGTAATATATTTTCTAAATTAAGAACGAATATGGAAAAAACAAATATCAACAAGAAAAAGAAATGTGTTTTTTTTAGGGTAAACATTAATACCTTTTGCCGAAATTCATTCATACGGTTATTTCTCGTACAAATGTTAATCAATGACGAGTAAGTTTTACTCATATGTAGATTAAAAAACATTTTTTTTATTAATTTATATACGTACGAGTACGTACTTGTATACTCTAAAATATTATATTTAAAAAATAAGATAATACCTCTAGATGGTATATAATGTAGATTTTAAGACGTACCCATTAATTATATGTTACATAATGTATTAAATGCGGAGTGTTAATCCAACTTATATCATCATATCATTAGGTTACCGTCATTATAATGATATAATATAACAAGCCAGGCATTCACGCATCTTCGATAAAATACATCTTCATAAAGATAATGCGCCACGATGGTCTTCTTCACGACATTGAGGAGGGGATGATTGAGAGTAGAAACTGTAGAGGGCGCCCTGGACGGGAATATTTGCAGCAAGTGTTCGAGGACATGAGTTGTAGCTCTTATTCTGAGCTGATGAGGGTTGCGGAGGACCGAGAGAAATGGAGATCGAGATGCAAGATTGTGTTGCTGCAAACCAATCCACCGGATTGATACTACGAAGAAGAAAGTTAATGTGAATGTGTGGTGTTATGAAATGATTTTTGTCTACTATCTAGTTTTGTTAAAATATTGTGAGATCCGTTTCACACCAAATGATGTTAATTAAAAATATTTGTTTTTAGTTTAGACAGTAAAAAAGTATTTTTGATAGTTTTGCGGAATTCGAGCCCTGGATCATTCGAGTGTCATACATCTCACGTCTTGTCTATGCCCTTCAGCAAACGATTGGAGGTTGTCCTGGCGTGAGTGTTTTCTTAAGTTGGAATGAAGCTCCCCTCTGACCCAGATGCCCAGACATGCTTATCCACTTTTATTGGCCGTAATCTGAAACTGCAGGATAGTTGCATTTTCTGGCGACATGAAAACGATCTCGCCAACCTTGTTAGACCTCCCGTCGACCACCGACACTCAAAGCTCTCGACCGACTGCGCAATAAAGTGCCTTATTTATTAATTCTCTACACTACATGACTCTCCTAAATGAAGCATATGGCCACCACAAAAACAATACTAGAAACTCAGCTGACAATTTTTTTTTACTAGACAACATAGTTTTGCCTAAAATTCTGCAACATATTCATTCATAAGCCGCTTTTCGGCATAACGGGGGACTAAAAATCACTTTTCTTTTACAACATGAAAATTATAGAGTTCCACCAAAAATTATCTTCTTCTTCTCTTTCATCTGCTTTTATCTAACACTGCGTGCAATAATTATTCGAAGCATGTTTCTACTACACGAATGTCTAGATACCGTTTCATCTTTATGTGGTTTTCCTGAAAGTAATATGATATCTCGTTAGCTGCTATGCTTACCACTTTTTCAGAACGTATTCTTCCAAAGTGATTTCTTCAGTACTCCCATCTTGATATGACAAATCACATATAACAACTTGGATGTCGTAAACCTTTCTTGTTAAGATACAAAAGCTTTCGATAAGAATAAAAAAAATTATCAATGTATTTTTTAGAAAGCGAGGTGATAAACTACAGTGATATACCTTATATACAATTTTATAATATGGCGATTTTTGTTGGTCGTTTGCTCTAACTTGGGAGATAGTATGTCAAAATAAGTATATTTATTTATTATTTAACTTTGTAGAAGTTGGAACATAAGGCATGACAATTGAGTGAGGAACCATTGTGCCCTACCCCTCGTTGATGATTAACTGACTAAGCCGGAAGGAGAAACATTAATCATCACACATGTTCATCACTGTAAAAGCTTCGTGAAGTTAAATGCGCCACAAACGGATTTGACGTGCCTCATAATTTGTGATGGAGACCGTGATAAATGGCCGACGGGGAAACCATGTTTCTCCTTTTTAGTCAATCTTTTAAATGCTTATTTTTTGGATTTTTTAATGTGACACGAATAGGAGATACCTCTTGACGATAAATGCAACCAAATTACAATACATTACATTTGCAAGGGTGGTATAAATATTTTTCGTTAGTAGGATAAAAAATAAATAAACCTGCTTCTTATTAATTTTAAAAATATAACGTATTGGAGATCGAAATGCAAGATTCTGTTGCTGCAAACCAATCCACCGGAATGATACTACGAAGAAGAAAGTATTGAAATATATATGTATATTTAAAGACCATGTATTGTTTTTATGCTAATAACAATTTACTGTACAATAACCAAAGCACTTTTTTTTTGTCTTTGTGCCAGCAACGTAGAACAGTTTTTTCTCCAATATTTAACAACATAAAATGTATGGGTTGCTGCTGTTTGCTGGTTGGCGCAGGGATAATAACATCAGAACAGCGTGGTGAAAATATGTACCAATAAAAACTTCAGTCATAGAATGAAAAATTTAGAAAAGGATCCAAGTTTAAAATATTGATTAAATACACAACCCATGCAGCCTTTGACAATAAATTTGCTTGTAATGTGGTGCATATGGCGACCACAATAGACCTCTGTTTTTTAAGACATCAATATCCTCGCACTATATCAGTTCTCCAAAACTTAATTCCACCGAATACTTTATTAAGTATATTGTTTTCCAAGAGTATAGACAGGTTCTTATGTATCACTTCTTTCAAAGAAGTCTATGGTATAGAAAGTTTCTGTGGAGCGAATATAATCTGTGTTTTGAAGGATGAGAGATCATGATTGATATTATTTTTGTCTCTTATTAGCTTAGTCAAATGCTCTTTCTAGAAGATTTTTTAACGTAACAGCGTGCTTATTATCACCAAAATATGTGTAAATAATAAAAATGTATACATATTTTACAGTTTATAAAGAAAACAGTTGGCCGGTCACCCTACCAGCCCGGTTAATCAACCGAAGACAAGCATCCGTTTCGGGGAGGAAATTGGAAAAAGGCTTTTCTCTCACTTGCAATAAACATCGCAATCAATGGCCATAACACCTCCACAATAAATATCGATTATCGGGACTCAAAAAATATTAATACGTCCTTTATCTATCATTAAATACGCATTACTTCTGTCATAAGTACAGATTAATGGTAATCTCGGAGATTAATATACATTTAATATTATCTTTACGATTAAAAATAATAACTCTTTTCGCGAATCAAAAGAGAGGCTTAATGTTTAGTTAAAGATAAAAATTCTGCGTGTTCAAATGTCTAGTTGGAGGAAAATTGTATCGTCTATGTGCTCCACTTGTAGGTTGGCAGAGAAAATGTTTGTTTTGGATCCCACATTGAAATAACTCATCTGTCTGCGGAGGGTTGGATATCTCAATCTTAATTAGTAACCTAAGGGTTGATTAATGGTCAAAATGTCTGGAGTAAGATCCTTATTTTAACCATGCCCAGAACAAGGAAGCATATAATTTTGGAACTACTCTACTCTAATCGAGATGCTCTTAGAACCAAATGATTTATGTCAAATATTATGATCTCTTCTTGGGTGCAGAAATGACTTGTGAGGTCAGGATCATTGCATTTACCAGTAATAAGTATAGGTAATTCGTGAGAATTTATAATTATTTAATATTTATGTCTAATAATTGTTGTGATTTGAAATGAATTTTTAAATTCAACGCATATGTCGCAAAATTTTTTTTTACCCTTTCATCTATCCCTAATCAAAGTGTAAACTTTGTCATTAACGTTGTATTAAATCTCGTAGAGCTTTTTGATGTGTTTGGTTAATGACATGACACTAGCGAGTTAAGTCTACGTAGAGCCATTTTAAATGAAAATGTTTTGTTCTACTAGTATATAAAAAAATAATCGGTACGTATTTATATAAAGATGTCATAAAAATAGTCATAGTATTAAAATATATTATATTATCAGACGGAAGATAATTAGAGCCGAGAATGGATGTTTGATAAGGGTATGGCAGGTCTATTGAAATCATTGGAGAGTTTCCTCAGCTTAAAAGTTACTTAAAATAGACAGATTATCAAGTTAAATGACGATTTGATTTTCACAAATTTATTTTCGACTCCAAAATATTCACGTCCTCCTTTTCTGCTGAATATTATTGATGTTTTTATTAATACGAGTATTAATAATATTTTTTTTCACACATATACTAAACTAAACAATTCACATACTCAAGACGCTGTCTGCTTGAGGATTGGAATGATTTTAAGCGTTTATTTATCATCTAGAAAATATCGCGATTAGGAATAAAATTAAGAAAATGCTTGAAGTAAATTTTAAAGCCTATCGATAGCGTTTAGTATGGAATTTTTAGAATAATTTGTATTTGGTAGATATCAAGTGACAGATCTCTTGAATTCTCCATAGTCATTAATACTCGTACTTACTGGATTGGAATGTGTTTGGTAAATCGTAGTCAAAAATTCTTCATGACTAGTGCCTAGCATTGCGATTGAAGAAAAATCATCAAACATTATTAAAGTTCTTGCCTACCATGATAGATGTCGTGGTCTTAAATTTTGCCAGAATTCTACCAGATTTCAGAAACTTATTTTATATTTTAGGACATCTGTATGCCGAAAAAAATTGTATAATTGTTTTTATTATTAATTACCAATCGATTTCCAATAAAAAATGATGATTGTAGTCTATATTCGGTACTACTAAAAACTTTATATTCAGTACTGTATAGGGTTACAAAATGGAAAAAAGACTTGGCGCATCGGAACATTAAAACTGGAACAGGGAATATAAAACAGAAACTACTAGAAGAAAACACCTTTTTATGTAACACGTAACAATAAAACATTTAAATACTCTTGAGGGTAATATACTACATGTGTCAGGTTGAGGTTTTATTGCTTTACTTGTTCTTTTGTTGAGACGAAAAAGAGCTCCAAAATCCCAAATTTCCTTAGTAATTCAGAAGGGATCTAATAGAAGATTTGTCGTTCGGTTGATTATATGATATACAGAAGAATCAAATAAACACTGTTAATGACAATAATGTGATTTATTGATGAATTTTAGGGATTTGAGAGATTTTCAGCGTTTATTTATTAGTATGTTGAAGTACTTTATATTGTATTTTTTTTATGTAAACGCATACAGGAGAATATCGACAGATGGTGATAGTAATTCTGAAGTCTCATCTGTGGAATTCTATGGCGCTTACCATGGTGTATATGGCTAAACGCTGTATGTGGTGTTGATCCTCCAACGTCATAGACTATAGCCCGAGATTCACGCATCATTCTTTATTATTACAGGAATTTACTATGAATGAGTGGTCTTCACGAGACGACTTTCGTCTACCACCAATTTTAATTAATAGGCTATGACTGACATTTTACGGATGATGGATCAAACTCACACCAACCGGGGGTATTTTAGAGCTCAGAAATCCCTTACAAATCCTTTTTTTTAATCTCCGTCGGTGATCGAATCCACAAGCTTTGGATTGCAAAGCAAACGCTTTGACCATTGAGCTATGACCGCCGGCAAAATTGTATGGTGAAGATAATAAGCATTAAGGTAAACATTTAAATAATATCCGTATTATTAAGTAAGACTTTATAAAACTGAATATTTTAAACTGAAATTCTACTATATGTTTATTGGAAAGCCACAACCCTCGACATTATATTAAAATTTAGGACAAATACCGATAAAATATATCAATTTATTTTCTTTTTAAAAACGCAAAACATTTCTAAGATTTTGTACACGTCAAAATTATCATTAAGCCTGCGTTTACGTCGAGGGCAACGGTGTGCCCTGACAGAGTGCGGGTCTCCATTAATGGGGTAAACAATCACACCCAAACACTCTGTTATTTAGTGGCGCTGTAATATGGACCTCCAATACGACTTCCGTACACGAATGTTTGCCCCGCATTGTATGCCCAACTTTAACCACTGTACGCATTAGTAATGACCTTTACATAGGTTCACCATACAACCTGCGAACTTAGGCAATATTTATATACTTAATTGTTTTTTTACCCAGTTCTGTACCCATAACTTTAAAGAATTGTGTGAGAATTGATTATAAAAATTGAATCAATCAATGTTATGCCTTGAAAGCGTTTAAAAACTCAACAACAACGCCAAATATGAAATGTTAAAATACTAAGTATTAGGTATACAATTGTGAAGCTGAACATTCTTGTAAATTTAATTCCACCTTATTTTTTTTGGACTATAACTAACACTTATTCTTCTTCTACTCTATAAGTACTATACTTATGTTAAATCTTAAAAGTATAAAAAAGCTCAGTGGCCCTTGAAAAATGCAAAAACAATAAAATCTGTAAAAATCACCATCCTTTTGATTAGCTTTGAAAAGATTTAAGTTAGGTAGTTAATTAAAATATCCTACATTTTTTTTATCGAATGGGTGAAGATGACCAGTATAATAAATGAATAATTGTCAAATATTGCACGGTAGTTTAATTAAAATTTACTATTCTTACCAGCCATCACAATTTTATTTTTCATATTGGATCTTCCAATTCATAATGTACTCATAAATGATAAACTTTGCTAAAATAAAAATAAAACAGAAGTTGAAAACGAAAAATTACAGAGATACTCGGGAAGAGAAGTAGGTGATTATGTGTTTCAATTAGAAAAAAAATGTAACGTTCAGCGAGTAAGATACAAACAAAAGAGAGAAAGAAAGAGGAAAAGAGAGTGAAATAGTGAAATAGATGCTAATGATGACAATAGGTAAATGCAAAAATAAGTTGGTCGATTATTTTCATTACATGGTAACCCTATTTTAAGATATGTACAAACGAACATACACTTTTCGTGGTAAAAATTATTGCGTGCTTGTAAACCAGACGTGTTCCTTCTTTTGGGTATGACTTAGTTTTTTTTGTATGAAAAATATATAAAAGAAAAAAATTATTCAATTTTCGCTTCATTGTTGGTGCATATGGCTACCATGAATCACCCTACCCAGCTACCTTTCGACAAGCTTAGACGCAAGCTCCACTATTTTTTTTGTTGAAATATTATCGACGAGTCTGTTTCGCGAGCTTTGTAATTTTCCAGAATATTTCTGTATTTATTTTTCTTTTTTTAATTTGAAATATTAACAAGTTGCATTAATTATATGTTTTCTTAGTTGATTTTTTAATTGTTTTTAAAAATAAATAGCTAAGATTGTAATGTTTTTTTAAATAAATTAATTGAATCTCCTCATACAAGTGATAGGAGCAAATTAATAATAATATTAAAGTAGTAAGACATTTTCCATTGCTTTTCCAAAATTATTTCTGTCTTAACGTCCACTTAGGTATGTAAATGTTACTGGGGGCTGGAAGAGAATGCATCTGTATTTTCAGAGTGATATTTGGCCGATTGTAAATCAGCATTTTTATTGAAATCGTACAATATCAGATCCCTTCATGGCGCTCAAGAGACATGCAGCATCCTTTGGGGCGGCTCAACAAAAACATAAATAACACAATTAGTCACTGTATCAACCTACCGTTAGATGAAGGAATTTTTTGATGACAATTTTAATAATAAAGTTTTTCCTCAAATCTTTCTTGGTTTTAATAAAAATACAATTTTTAAGTAAATGAGGTATAGTTCACCTCTTGTTATACTGAAAACAATAACATATAAGAGACTATGCCCAGATGTGAATTGGCCGATGATGATTAATAAAGAGATCAATAAAATTATAATATTCTCATTCAAACACCTTGTTTATTTTTCAATACTTTGAATTATAAAGTATTAACCCATGCATTTATTGATATGGTTAGGATTTGTTGAGTTTTAAATTTTTTCTCGATAAATCAAATCATGAAAATGTATCTTTCATTAGTTTAAATTTATTAAACATTTAGTACATAAAATTTTCAATAATATTTAATTTGTTCAATGTTTAGCAGAGAAAATAATAACAATGATTTTTTTTTTAATACATACCAACTTGGCTTGGCATCTAGTTTTCATAGGAAAATTTATCATTATAGTTTATATCTAAATATAGGGTCCGCCATTTAACGTTTTTTTTTTTCAACTAGTGCTTATTTTGTGAATAGTAACACTTAGCTTATGTCTGATTTGACAGATAATTAGTTTTATCCTTCCGCTGAACGAATATGGTTGTGTATACGCTTGAACAACGCTGGGAAATATTGCGACATTACTTTGAAAATCATGGTAATGTTGCAGAATGTGTGCGAAAATTGCGTACGAATTTTGGAAGAAGAGAATCACCGTCAGCTCCGTATGTTCGTTATCTTGTGAAAAAAGTGAAAGAAACTGGCATCCTTATCGATAAACCAAAGCGTAAAAAGCCAAAACAGTGCGTACACCCGAGAATATTGCTGCTGTGGCAGAAAGTGTGCGTGAAGCGCCATCAATGGCGCTTCCATGCGGCGCGGCCATGTTGAACGAATTTTTGTTCACAAAAATTGAAGAGGAGGATATTGGCAACATTTGGTTTCAACAGAACGGCGCTACGTGCTACACAGCCGAAGCTACACTCGATGTTTTGCACCCTGTTTAAAAAAAAAATTATTTGGCGGACCCTTTACTACATTCAAGATACTTAAGAAGATCATCTCACCAACTTGGTGAAGAATTTATGTAGAGTAGTTTCGTGAAATGATAGGATAGTATTCATTAAAAGAAAGTGGTCGGCTCTGCAATACACAAATCCATTAAACCTCAACTGCATATTTAATATGCACATGTTCTTTTTTATGCGAACTCTTTATTCGTAGTCTTGTTGTCAGTAGTTGAAAATCACTAATGATTATGTAGTTTAGGCGCATACTAAGACGGGACAACAATGTGGGTAAGGCAATCGTCTATTTCCCAACGTTATGTTGCACAAGGGATCATTGTTCTCGTAATGTTTACACCTGTAAATAATAAGAATTTGGCATTACACTCATAAAGTAAATTTATGGGTTAGTTTAAAGCTTATTTAAGGCATGTTCGATTAGGATCGGTAAGGTTATGTCTATGAGGGATGTGTATAAATGTCTTTATTTACTCGTATACTAACGCTACTTAAAACAAAGTATCATATTAATTTAAAAAAAATTGTTAGTGGATTATAAATATTACCTTTCAACAGTAACTACCTTTGTTGATTCCTCCATCTCACATTTTACTTGAAGACATAATCCAGGTGGTTGTTTCCATGATCCTAGGCCAACTGTTATCCTAAATTCTCCAATTCTGCACGTTATTCCTCGTACAAAAGATGATACCATATCTAAAATATGAATTTCAATAAATTATATATTTGTTTACTTAAGATAGGCAACTGTTTTTTTCACTGTATCCAATTAAATTAATTAGCATCAATTATTTAGCAAATGGTCAGTAATAAATACCTAAAAACGTAAATAAAAAATCATAATTTGGCAGTAGATAAATATCAATCGGCAGTAAAAAAAGAATGAATTGACAGGAAATAATTAAAGAATCGTAATTAATCATAGGTTAGGTTAGGTTGAGTTAGGTTTCCATTTTATGGGTTAATTATTAATTTATTTTGCATGAATTTTTACCAATATTGAATATATTACTGCCATTTTAATTTTATAACTGACCACATTCATATTGACACAGTGAAAACTGCCAATTTATTTAGACTACTGCCGATTAATTTTATTTACTGTCAATTAATTTAACTTACTGCCAAAATCCTGAATTAGTTACTGAACAAAGAAATACAGGCCCCATAGATATTTATTATTTCCTTATAATGTATTTTGATAAAAATCATATAAACAATGTATTAATTGATAAACATTTCACACCACATCACCGTTTAAAACCACCCACATAATTAATCATATTTAATGTTAATTACTTGTTTTATCTGCAAGCAGAAATAGAGAAGAGACACAAATAATTAATGCCACCGAAGACTTCATCGCTTAATGTATTAGTATTCTTCTTCTTTTTACTTTCTTTTTATTCATAAGTGAAATGAAAATATGCTCTAGCCGCATACTTTACTGAACTGAAATTTGTCTACAGAATTGTCATACTTATGTCACATTTGTTGATAATTCTCAAATTATCAATATATTTGAGGACCTTTGGCCTATTTTTATCACAAAAATATCAACATTCAACGTAAATAACGCAGTTTCATGGTTACATACTCGGGCTTATTTGTGTAGTGTGATTAGTTCCTGGATTGATATATCAAACTCAATTTTATGCGATATATTTTGATCCACCAATATTATTAAAATACCGCCACATATTTTTTTTTTATGTAAACACATACAGGAGAATACCGACAGATGGTGATGGTAATTTTTTTTTGAAGTCTCATCTGTGGAATTCTATGACGCTTACCATGGTGTATATGGCTAAGCACTGCATGTGGAGTGTTGATCCGCCAACGTCATAGTCTACAGCCCGAGATTCACCACCAATTTTAATTGATAGGCTATGACTGACATTTTACGGGTGATGGATCAAATTTACACCAACCGGGGTATTTTAGAGCTCAGAAATCGATTAAAAATCCATTTTTTTTTAATCTCCGTCGGGGATCGAACCCACGACCTTTGGTTTGCAAAGCAAACGCTTTACCATTGAGCTATGACCGCCGGCAAATTTAAGCACAGTTCACACGATTTGACGAAAGACTAACTTTAATTTATCTGTGATTTTCAGATGTATTACAGTTCTTCACAATTAGTTAAATTCATACGTTTGAAGCAGACATTTTACTTATTTATTATACTATAGAGTATTATATGCAATAAAACCGCTAGGTGTTGGGGCTTTTTTATTGATTTAATTATTAAAGGGCTTAATTTTTTATTTAAAGTAGGAAACACAATGCTGGAAAATATATCAAGGAAAAAGTTGACTGCATGCTCCAAGATGACGTAATATATCAAAAATTTTGGTTTACTATCAAAGTATCCCACTATGTGTAGTAAATGAAATCCAAAATAATTGTATTATAAAGCAATTTGTGCAACTTTATTTACAATAATTATTTATCATTTGGACAATCTATTTGAGGACAGCAATCCGGATAAGGTTTACTCAGATCTCCGTCAGTAATACCGCAAGGCGGCCTTGCCCTGACTGATCCACACCTGTAATAAAAAAAAAGATTTTTTTATTTTTGAATATTTTACGTTAACAAATGGGAAATCGTTTTCATATTATTTTTTAATTTTGTTTTAATCCTTCATCGAATAAAAACAGCATGAAGTAGCATAAATGTGTATCTTCAATCTCAGGCTTCTACATTTTTCTACAAGTGCAAAAAAATATGTTGAAATGGAAATAGTACACCAACGTAATAATGCTAACTTAAAGACAAACATTGACAAACTGATTTTAATGTAATGATAATGCGCCTGAAAGAATGACATTTCACTCCGGCTTTCCTAATATTAAATATTTATTATTTTATATTGAAGATAACAATAATAATTTAAAATAAGTGCATCGTAATGGAGACTTGATTGCTTCCGGTATGATGCGGATGTGAGGTGAACGAATTCCAGTGCAGCTTAGGTTACCAATGATTGAATTTATATTTATTATACTTCATGTTGCTTTACATATCGTCCGTTTATCTTATGCATTGTGTAATGACATAAGCTTTAATGTTATGCAGTTATGATATTTAAGTTCTTATTGAAATGATAATATAAAAGTCCTCACCCAGATCCTGTGACATGGTAGTCACTGTAACATGTCATACTCTCGCAACTGCCAGGAACTTGATAATCCTTTTCAAATGTCATCACCAAATTGTGTTCTTTCATGAAGCATTTATTGGGATACTCTAAAAATATAAATGAGTTAAAATATAATAATTATTTATTTATTCAGCCACCAGAGCCAAAACAAAAATTTTACATAAACATATTGAAACCAGTTTAATTTTAAGCAACTACTGACTCTCAGTGAGTGGAGCACCGGATCACCGCTACGTGAAGGCGCATTCAGTGCTTCTCCAACTAGGAGTCCCACCAATTCGCCCACACATTTCCTTAGACACAAAATATTCGTAAGGACTGTCATAGACATCATTCGCGAACCACAGTATTTTGTCAAGCCGCAGGATTATTAAATGTTTTAGACAGCATTATTGTGAGAAATGTTCATATCTTATATTCATTATATTCTTACTTGGATCTGGAGATAAATTCATCTGCCACATGCCAGCATCGGCTGATAGAAAAAACAAAGCAATGCCAAAAGTTAATAAAATTATTTTCTTCATCTTGAGAACTTTACATAAACCGTGATACTCTGGACAAGTATTTCCTTCAACTAATTTTAGTTTTTGTGCAATTGATATTTTTATTGACTAAAGATTTTTAATAGTTCATAATTATTATGTTATTTGACCTTTCACCTCTTACACTATCTGCAATTCTAAGAATTGTATTTTTTAGTGTAATCATTAAATATATTGTATAATTAAGTTGAAACACGCATTGCGAATGGATTTGATTGCTTGATTTGATGCCTACTTTTTTTAAATTATACTGTATTCGTTGACAGAAACTGATTGGCTGTTTACAAGTCCATTAAAACTGCACGTTAAATATTAATATACTCGTATTATTATTCAGTTGAAAATCACTAATGATTATGTAGTTTGAGCACAAGCTATAGTAGGACAACAATGAGGTTAAGACAATCGTCTTTTTCCTAATGTTATGTATATATAGCACAAGGGATCATTTTAATCATAATGTTTACACCTATAAATAATAGCGATTTGGTATTAGAATAACATTATATATTTATACCTTATTTACCCATAAAATAAAGGTCACCCAGCGTGCTATGGAGAGATCCATGCTTATAGAGTCGCTAAAATATAAAATCCGAAACGAGGAAATACGCAGAAGAACTCAAGTAGTGGATGCTATCCAACGAATAGGCACACTCAAGTGGCAATGGGCAGGACATATCTGTCGAAGAGACGACGGTCGATTAGGAAGAAAAGTATTGAAATGGCGCCCAAGAACTGGCAAACGAAGCATTGGCCGATCCTCTACAAGATGGACTGACGACATAAAAAGAATAGCGGGAGTGACCTGGATGCGGAAGGTAGAGGATCGAAGAGGATGGAGACTCATGCGGGAGGCTTACGTTCAACAGTGGACGGATACAGGCTGATGATGATATGTTAATAGGTTCAAGGCTTATTTAAGGCAGTTACGATTATCTTAGATTGGCTTATGTCTGTGAGGAAGGCGTATCAATATATAAACGCAAAACAAGGTATAATATAAATTTAAAAACTTTATTTTGAAGTCCAACTGTTATCCTAAATTCTAATTCGAAATTTAAGTACATGTCAGTGCATCCAATCGTGATTCTGTGTTATTTTAAAATGAAAGTGTTTACGTGTATGTTTATTTATTTCTATATTAAATATTCTAATATTTATAAGTTTTATTATCATGTATTATCTATAAAATTTTGATATGATATACATTTATAATATTATAATTAAATTTATATTTAATTTCTATAATTATTTAATATTAACAAGCAAATCAAATACACTTGGGCCTCGTATAACACGGTTATATGGTTCCACAAAAACATCGTGTAATCAAATCCGTGTTATGCACGGTTTGAAGTTCATATAACATTAGGAGTTGCGTTCCAAAAAATAAATAACGAAGATAATTTATATAAATGTATATTTTATTTTTTTAAATAAACACATACATTTACATATTCATGAAAAAAACTTTAATAGCATAATATGGCATTCATTCATCATCACTATCACTTATAATTTTATATGTTTTACTCTTTTTCGAAATCGGTTATACATTTTCATCATCGGAGGACTCTGGATGCTTTTAGCGTATAAATCCTTACGTATTTCATTAAAAGATGTGTAGTAAATGTAATCCAAAATAATTGTATTATAAAACAATTTGTGCAACTTTATTTACAATAATTACTTATCGCTTGGACACTTTATTTGAGGACAGCAATCCGGATAAGGTATACTCAGATCTACTTCATTAAGACCGCATGGCGGTGTTACCGCGACTGATCCACACCTGTAATAAAAAAAGATTATTTTACTTTTAGATATACTATGTTAAAATAGTGAAATCGATTTCATATTAAGTTTTTTTTTTATGTAAGCACATACAGGAGAATACCGACAGATGGTGATAGTAATTCTGAAGTCTCATCTGTGGAATTCTATGACGCTTACCATGGTGTATATGGCTAAACGCCTCCGCCAACGTCATAGACTACAGCCCGAGATTCACGCATCATCCTTTATTATTACAGGAATTTACTATGAATGAGTGGTCTTCACGGGACGACTTTCGTCTACCACCAATTTAAATTAATAGGCTATGACTGACATTTTACGGGTGAGGGATCAAATTCACACCAACCGGGGGGTATTTTAGAGCTAATAAATCGATTAAGAATCCTTTTTTTTTATCTCTGTTGGGGATCGAACACACGACCTACACGACCTTTGGCTTGCAAAGCAAACGCTTTGACCATTGAGCTATGACCACCGGCGAATTGAGCTATGACCACCGGCATATTAAGTATGTATTATTTGAGATTGAAGATAATAGTGATAACTTAAATAGGTGCATCATAATGGAGACTTTATTGCTTCCTGTGAATGAAGTCCAGTGCAGCTTAGATATACCAAATGATTAAATATATTTGTTATACTATATGTTGCTCCTTCATATGTCTGTTGCACTGTGTAATAACAAAGGGATTAATGTCATGCAGTTATGATATTTAAGTTCTTATTAAAATGTTTATATTAAAAGTCCTCACCCAGATCCTGTGACATGGTAGTCACTGTAACATGTCATACTCTCGCAACTGCCAGGAACTTGATAAGCCGTATCAAATGTCATCACCAAATTGTGTTCTTTCATGAAGCATTTATCGGGATACTCTAAAAATAAAAAATAATGAAATTTGTTTTAATATAATCATTATTTATTTATTCAGTCACCAGAGCCATAATTAAAAATTTTACACAAAAATATTGAAACCAGTTTAATATTAAGCAACTATTGACTCTCAGTGAGTGGAGCACCGGATCACCGCTACGTGAAGGCGCATTCAGTGCTTCTCCAACCATGATATAATTATTAAATATTTATGATTGTAAATATTATTTTGTTGTGACATAAATGAATTCCCTTATACATTAATGATTTCCTAAAACCACATATACCCATCACACAGTTCATATACACCTTTTCGCTCACTCCTTTGCTTTTTATAGAGCCATCAAAATTTTTACTAATTGACTTGAAAATAGCCATCTGACCTGGCTGAAACATGTCGTCAAAAAAAAAGTATGTTGAATAAATTCTAAAGAATCTTTAGAATTTAAGACAACAATGTGTGTAAGACAATCGTCTATTTCTTAATGTTATGTAGCACAAGGAATCAATGTGATCGTTATGTTCACACGAATAAATAATAACTATTTGGCATTTGAATTACGTAATATATTTATGGGTTTAAGACTTATTTAAGGTAGTTTCGATTATCTTAGGTTGGCTTATGTCTATTTAAACGCAAAAAAGGTATAATATGGATTTAAAAACTTTATTGTGAGTGCATGATTGATTTTTAACTTTCAACGTTAATTACTTTTGTGGATTTCCATTTCACACTTTACTTGAAAACATAATCCAGCCGGTTGTTTCCATGATCTAAGGCCAACTGTTATTCTAAATTCTAATTCTAATATTTTAAGCATATCACATGTCCAGTGCATACAATCGTGAGTCTGTGTCATTTTAAGATAAAGGTGTTTACGTGTTTGTTTATTTGTTTCTTTATTAAATATGAAAATAAATATCAACTTTATTTTCATGTATTATCTGTAAAATGGTGATATCATATATATTTATAATATTATAATTAAATTTGTCTGAAATTTCTATTATTTTTAAATATTAATTAGCAAGTCAAATATATACTTATACTTGTGACTTAAAATAAATATTTGTTTGTCGGAATCTTTATCATCAATGCCCGTTTCGCTCCCCTAGCTGGAACATATGGTCATCACAAACTGCCAGCATAGAGTTTTGTTAGCAGTCGTGGTCGTCGCCTCATCCCGTGTCAGCTGTGTATTTTGAAAATTAGCTGAGAACATTCTATATATAGTTCTCAAAAAACCCAAAAAAAAACTGAATGAGCGCATCATAAAGGAGACTTAACTGTCCTCCGGTGTGATGCGGGTGTGAGGCGGGTAAAGTCCAGTTCTAAAAAACCTTCAAGGCCTTCGGTGAGAGTATAAAAAAAAACACTCCGGCTTATGATCTCCTATGTCATTTGAAGAACATGAGCCAGCCAGGTTCATATTCGTTTCTTGTATGTATTGTTAATTAGTATTGAAACAAATATATATTTTTTAAAAACATTTAATGAAGTAAACAACATAAATTTCAAATTATTTATTATCTGGACACTTCATGGAAGGACAACATTCCGGATAAGGTTTTGTGAGGTCCATTTCAGTACGCACGCAATTATGTGGCATGCCGAATGGACTACATCTGAAATAAAAATAACTTAATAGAGTAACAAATAACTAAATATAAGTAAATATATATACTATAGAGACATCTATCGTTATACGATGGTAACAATGGTATAAATACAATTTTTTTTCGCGCATCCGTTCAGGCAGGGAGTCGAGTGGACTAGGGTAATGAACAAGAGCAAAGGTTGGTTCCAAGGCTCGTGGTTCGCATCCCGCCTCTGCCGATATTTTTTCTGAATGAACTGATGCGTATAAAATTTGAGGTATAATTGTATGCATACATTTAATTACCAAAAAAATATTATTTTTCTTGTACATAAGGCCGAATAACGAAAGATTTTTTTAAATATTACACTATCTTAAGTTTTATCGGGAGGATCGAAGAGGATGGAGACTCATGCGGGAGGCCTACGTTCAACAGTGGACGGATACAGGCTGATGATGATGAAGTTTTATCAGAAATAATTTGCAACTTAACATGTGTTATTTTTTAAGTGAAGAAGTATTTTTTTTTACATTTAAGTCTTACGTTACTCGATCCGTTTTCAATCCCATTGTTCTGTCTGTACTATACGTGGGCCCGCTGTCACTTGCTCCACACACTGAATCGAGAAACTAACGCATAATACAGGGAGCGGCATACAAAGCTGACGGTTTTCGTTGTTGTTTTGATTTAAGCCGTTACCTTTTTTGCCGGTCGCTGTATATTATTGATACGCATTATTTTATTTTATATAGATGTCCCTTGTCGTAAATTGCATGACTATTTTATTTATAATATTCAATCAATTCATATTACTTACAAATACTATTATTTTTTAAAGACAATCTATTAATTTCGTATACCCTCTGAATGACTTTTTAAAACTAAAAGCTGAATGGAAATAACTTTTTGTTAATCCTACACAAACATTACACACCCAGTTATTTACTTGTGTTTGTTATGAATCTTTATTATTTTTTTTAAATTTTAAAACTCTCACCCATATCCAGTGACATGATAGATGCTTCCACATTTCATTTCTTCGCATTTCCCAGGAACTTGATATGTTTTATCAATGACCATCGCCATCTTGTACATTTCCACGTAGCATTTTTCGGGGTACTCTAGAAATAAAAATACAATATGTAACATAACAATGGCTAAATACTTTATTTTTATTTTTCTTAAAATAATATTTTTCTAGTCATTTATATTGTCAGTATTATAATACTTGAGTTTTAAGCCTAATCTTCTATCCACATGTATGTTTCAACGACATTAAATGCAAACTATTAGTCTTAAGTATTTCAAAGAAGAGCAGTGCGTTTGTTCCGGAAGCATTAACTCGGTCCAAAATGACGACATCAGCTGAATGGTGACGTCGGAGCACAATGATTTCCGGTGCTAAGAAAACGTCTTGTTTAATACTTTTGAATATAAAGATCAAATCATTATATTCAAAACGTTTTGAACAACGTCTGGTAAGCAACGCTACTCTAACATCTGATCATCGACATATATTGAACTCCAACATGCGTATATCCTCAACATAAAAGTTTAGTGGTTTCACATTTTTATCGCTACTGTTATGGGCACTACTTTAACAAACATTTCCCGCTATTTCCTGTTCACAAACGTAAATCACATTAATTATAGCATTTCTATGCGGTTGATATATATCCTTTAAGAACACAGCTCTTCTACCTCCTTCTCTCTCTGAATCTCTTGAAAGAGCAGATCAATGAACACGCAATCTCCTAAATCCTTATACACTTACAACCACTATAGATTGTTCCTACATATAGCATCCATCTCACCGGGTTGATTGTCATTAGTATGTGGTAAAACCAAATCTCTTCACTAGGGCGCTTCTTTGTATATTTATAAATTTAAAAGTTTAATAAATATAACAGTAAATATTGTATTACTTGGGTTTAGAGGCAAATCCATTTGCCAAACGTAAGCATCGACGGATAAAAATATTGATGCGATAAAAAAAGTAACAAAAACTATAAACTTCATCTTTAGAATTTTAATGAAATCGTCATACTCGGAATAAATATTACCTTCAACTGATTTAATTTGTCGTAAAGTGATACTTATAATTGTTGTTCGTATTGATTATATTTTATTATTGTAACCTTTAACTTCTTACACTATCTGCAATTAAATATTATTATTTTAAGCATTCATTAAAATATTGAAATTTTAACATATTGCTTACTTTCAAAGTAAAGAAATATAAATTGTTCATATACACATTATAAAGATTATTTATTCATAAATAAAATTTCAAATAATTTTATTAACTCGTTTTTCATTTCAACTTTCATTTACTTCTTTTCCCATCTAACAGCACAAATGTGACATTTTGGATTAATTTTCATAAGAGTAGAAATATACAAGTATATAATATAAGAATTGAAGGAGAATAATTCTAGCCACTATATCGTTATGAGAAATTTTATTTAAAATAACATTGCAGATATTTTAACTTCAATCCAATCAATACGTTATAAATACGTGCGTGTATGAAATTAATTTAGTTTTTATAATGTTATTAGTAAAATAAATAAGTAAATATAAGCATTGAACACCCAAATATTTATCTGATACTACAGCCGCAGTCTATACAAGTTTGCAGGCTCTTGCCTTGGAGGTTTCCGGAAACTATCTCTGTTTCCATGTGGTCCTCCGGGTATACAGGTGTTCTGGGACGAGGCATGGACAATCTGAGCTTACAGAACTGTATAACGGAAATATGCGGATATGGGTAAGTAAAGTAAAATTAATAATGCGCAATATCTTAATATAAACCAGATATCTTTCTTTAATGACATTTTCTAGATGAATAAATTGAGAAGTATTGCACTGCGTAACTGCATCTTTGACTTTCTTTTGGTCATCACTCTAATATAGATAATTATATAGTATTGTCGTATATTTCTGCATTTTGACATGTGTGACAATGTGACACTAGAATCTAACTGTCCCAAATATTCTAGGGATATACTAGAACTAATTATACGAAAAGATTTACCGGTATTAGTCACTTTCTAAGAGACAGAATTATTTACTACAATCGCGATACAAAAAAATACTGAATATCCCCATATAAATCAAGATAATTACATAATAGCATTTAAACATGGTCAAATTCTTAAAAATAATTATTTAAAATGAGTGGTTATCACGGTGTTTTTTGTGTCAGATTGGTTATATTGTATTTTAGCCTGTTTTCTCTGACTATTTATAAACTACTCATATTATTTCATAAAGTCTGCCGTGGCTTTATAGCCGAATCTCACCATACATTTTACATCCTATCCTATCCTATGAAAGATAATTTCGATATACACTGTATTCCAGTGAATATAACAGGGCTAGCTCACAACAAAGGCTCGGGCACAAGGTCCAGACAGGGAAATAGCTTGTTGATATATTAACGTAGGAAGGACATATTTAAGGGGATAATTAAATATATTTACATTTAATCAAAGGTGTCAAAATTGTCATCTACTATCTTAACAATGTTCCGATTACATTTTGTAGCAGCTTTCTTTATGGAAATATATGTTTTTTGAATTCTGGAAAAAAACCATGCACTTTGTTATATCAAAAAATTAATTGGAAAAATTATTTTAAACTAGTATATAGTACCCGGCATTGCTTTTGACTGAGTTTAACTATGTCATTTAAAGAAACAGTTTGAATTTTAATGATATTTATTTATTTATTTATAATTACTAAAATTACATTTAAATACACTCAAACCTCTTTTTGTGTGATTTTGAAGCTATGCAGTTTTTTTTAAATGCAATATATTTAAAAATATATATTTTTGAGACAATATAAACGTATGTACAAATGATCTCAAATATATACAGTCGAACCCCTTATTAAACTCCTCCGAATAACACGATGGATTGAAATATTCGCCGCCTATACCCCAACTTGCGCCGAGTGTTACAAGGCTGACTATTCATTTGACACGGGTTCGGCTGCACACACACAGCCGGGCGGCCGTCCGTGCGGTGCATACAGTCAAACGTTGGCTAGCATCAGTGTATAAGAGCAATTAAAAATAATGAAATTGCAATAAGAAAATCTATTATTGATGGGACCAACATAACTTCCAAATTATTATCATACACAAGATATACGTTATTAGAAAAAACTGAACAAGCGCTCAGAATCTTTATTGAAGATTTAACAAAAACAACGATCCCGATAAGTAGTTATTTACTTCAAGAAAAAGCACGTAAATTTTATGAAGAAATTGAAAAATTAAAGCCATCTACTGATTCATGTTCCGGGGGAAATATTTTTTTTTGTGCGTTTTTGGGTATATTTTATATAGCAGTTTCAAAGTTATGCGGTTTTTTAAATCCATGGAACGCATCTTCCCTTTTTCTATGTAAATCATAGCTTTTTGTGTGCGATTTTTTTTTGTGCAATTTACCACGGAACGCATCTATCGCACAAAAAAAGTTTAGGTGTACTTGTATTATTTTTTAGTTGAAAATCACTAATGATTATGTAGTTTGAGCACAAGCTATAGTAGGACAACAATGTGGGTAAGACAATCGTATTTTTCCTAATGTTATGTAGGACAGGGGATCAATTTGATCATAATGTTTACGCCTATAAATAATAACAATTTGTATTATAATAACGTAATACGTTCATGGGTGTAAGGCAGTTTCAATTATCTTAGGTTGGCTTATGTCTGTGAGGAAGACGAATCAATCTATATAAACGCAAACCAAGGTATAATATAAATTTAAAAACTTTATTTTGAATGCATAATTGATTCTTTCCTTTCAAAGTTAATTACTTTTGTGGATTTCACACTTTACTTGAAAACATAATCCAGGTGGTTGTTTCCATGATTTAAGGCTAACTGTTATTCTAAATTCTAATTCAAATATTTTAAGTATATCACGTCCAGTGCATAAAACCGTGAGTCTGTGTCATTTTAAGATAAAAGTGTTAACGTGTTTATTTATTTAATATTAAAATACATATCAACTTTATTTTAATTTATTATCTGTAAAATGGTGATACCATATAAAATAATAATATTATAATTCAATTTGTCGGAAATTTCTATAATTATGAAATATTTACAAGCATGTCAAATATGTGCTTATACTTATGATTATAATTTTAAAATTAATTTTAATTAAAAATGAATAATTTAAAAATATTACGTTTTGATTCACAATTTACTTTAATGATTACATGTTTCGGCCTTCCTGAAGACCATCTTCAATAATGTAAAATTAAAAACAGGGAGTGGCTTATACAGGTATGGACAAGTTCCTACATTAGTACACACATATTTATATGTTGTACATGTGTGCGGGTACAACAATTGAAAAAAGGAAATTCTAAAAATGAATGGGTATGTGATTATTTTAATGTATTAAGACAGTATATAATAATATTTTTTTGTTTTCAATTTAAAAAGACATTATAAAATACTAGGTATTCGTTATTTAAAGTATTAAGGTAATTATATAACAATAGATTTTGTTTTCAATTAAAAAAAAAACTTTGTAATTCTTCGGTGTAGACGACGGCCAGTCCATGGTGCATATGTTTTTTCCCGCTTGATTGATAACGCTTGTTTGATACCCGGAATGATTTTTAGCAGTATCAACGACTATATTTGTGAATGAACTAAATATTTTTAATTTATTAATTTTTAAATAAAATTAATTTTTAAATTATAATTATGCATTACCAAGTATTGTCAGTTGATAACCTTAATGTTATTATACTTATGACTTAAAATAAATGCTTGTATTTCATAATCTTTATCATCAATTCCCTTTTCGCTCCCCTAGCTGGAAAATATGATCATCACCTACTGCCAGCATGGAGTTTTGTTATCAGTCGTGGTCGTCATTTCATCCCGTGTCAGCTGTGTATCTTGAAAATCAGCTGAGAACATTCTATATATAGTTCCCAAAAACCTTCAAGGACTTCGGCGAGAGTGTAAAAAAAGCAGCTCTGGTTTATGCTCTCCTATGTCTTTTGAAGAACATATGCCAGCCAGGTTCATCTTCGTTTCTTGTGTGCATTGTTAACTAGTATTGAAACAAATATATATTTTTTAAAAACATTTAATGAAGAAAGCAACATAAATTTCAAATTATTCATCATTTGGACACTTCAAAGAAGCACAACATTCCGGATAAGGTTTTGTGAGGTCCATGTCAGTTTGAACGCAATAATATAGCACGGGGAGTGGGCTACATCTGAAATAAAAATAACTTAATAGAGTAACAAATAACTAAATATAAGTAAAAAATACGCGTGCTTAAAAATAAAATACACATACAAGTATTTTAAAAAAATGTAATTTTTCTTGTACATAAATTGCAAAAAAAAAGTATAAATTACTCGGATCTCGAGAACCTGCTCCTCACGGGTCTGTTCAAAATCGAATGTGGCAAAAAAAAAGCTTCCGTTTCTCACGGGTTCTTTAAAAAAATTTCACGGGCCCCAAATCCGTGCCCTATTTTGGTACGGGCCCGGGAATTAATTCTGCACACCCTCTCCTATTGTTGTTAGTGTTGACAAAAATCTTATGTATTGAATTTTATCAACTAATATTTATTAATTTTCGACAAATAATCGTTACTTTCTACATTTTGTAACCGAATAACGACAGCATTTTTTTTTATATTACACTATATTAATTTGTATCAGAAATAATTTGCAACTTAACATGTGTTATTTTTTAAGTGAAGAAGTATTTTTTTTTATTACATTTAAGTCTTACGTTACTCGATCCGTTTTCAATCCCAATGTTCTGTCTGTACTAAACGTGGGCCCGCTGTCACTTGCTCCACACACTGAATCGAGAAACTAACGCATAATACAGGAGAGGCAAAAAAATCTGATGGTTTAAATCAAAACAACGATGAAAACCGTATATTATTGATACGCATTATTTTATTTTATATAGATGGCCCTTATCGTAAATTGCATGAATATTTTATTTTTATGATTCAATCAATTAATATTATTTACAAATACTTTTATTTTTTACCGACAATCTATTAATTTCGTTTACTCTCTAAATGACTTTTTAAAACTATACGCTGAATGAAAATAACTTTTGGTTAATCCTACACAAACATTTCACAGCCAGTTATTTACTTGTGCTTCTGATGAACCTTTAAATTTATTTTTATTTTTATTTTTCAAATTTTAAAACTCTCACCCATATACAGTGACATGATTAATGCTTCCACATTTCATTTCTTCGCATTTTCCAGGAACTTGATATGTTTTATCAACGTCCATCGCCATTTTGTACATTTCCACGTAGCATTTATCGGGGTACTCTAGAAATAATAATTCAATATGTAATATAACAATGGCTAAATACGACTGAGATATTGAAACGCATGACTATCATGCGAGCATTCGTGGGTTAAGTTTTCGGATATTTTTGTTGAAATAATAGTTTCCTTATCATTTTTATTGTCAGTATTAGAATACTTGAGCTTGAACCCTTATCTTCTATCTACATGTATGCTTCAATTACATTCAATACAGACTATCAGTCTTATGTATTTCAAAGAAGAGCAGTGCGTCTGTTCAGCAATGACTCGGTCCACAATGACGACATCAGCTGAATGGTGACGTCGGAGCACAATGAGTTCCGGTGCTAAGAAAACGTCTTGTTTAATACTTTTGAATATAAAGATCAAATAATTATATTCAAAACGTTTTGAACAGCGTCTGGTAAGCAACGCTACTGTTACATCTAATCATCGACATATATTGAACTCCAACATGCGCATATCCTCAACATAAAAGTTTAGTGGTTTCACATTTTTATCGCTACTGTTATGGGCACTACTTTAACAAACATTTCCCGCTCTTTCCGGTTCACAAACGTAAATCTCATTAATTATATCATTTCTATGTGGTTGATATGTAGCCTTTAAGAACAGAGCTCTTCCACCTCCTTTTCTCTCTGAATCTCTTGAAGGAGCAGATCAATGAACACGCAATCTCCTAAATCTTTATACACTTACAACCACTATAGATTGTTCCCACATATAGCGTCCATCTCACCGCGTTGAGTGTCATTAGTATGTGGTAAAACAAAATCTCTCCACTAGTGCGCTTCTTTGTATATTTGTAAATTTAAAAGTTTAATAAATATAACAGTAAATATTGTATTACTTGGGTTTAGAGGCAAACTCATTTGCCAAACGTAAGCATCAACGGATAAAAATATTGAGGCGGTAAAAAAAGTAACGAAAACTATAAACTTCATCTTTAGAATTCTAATGAAATCGTGATACTTGGAATAAATATTACCTACAACTGATTTAATCTGTCGTAAAGTGATACTTATAATTGTTGTTCGTATTGATTATATTTTATTATTGTAACCTTTAACTTCTTACACTATCTGCAATTAAATATTGTTATTTCAAGCATTCATTAAAATATTAAAATTTAAGCATATTGTTTACTTTCAAAGTAAAGAAATACAAATTGTTCATTTATTATACAGATAACATATTTATAAATAAAACGTGATGCCTTGGAAATGAAATAACAAAATATACTTAGGTGGGCAGTTCTTATATGAACGATTTTTCAAAATAATATTTTTGATCCATAATAGCGTGGCTGTTTTTAAAATTAATTGCAAATCATTGTAATAACTCTCTTTCATTTCAAATTTGATTTACTTCTTTTCCCATCTAACAGCACAAACGTGACATTTTGGATCAATTTTCGTAAGAGTAGAAACAATCGAGGATATACGAATATATGAAAGAAGAATTGAAGGAGAATATTCTAGCCTCTATATTGTTATGAGAAATTTTATTTAAAATAACATTGCAGATATTTTAACTTCAATCCAATCAATAAGTTATAAATACGTGCGTGTATGAAATTAATTTAGTTTTTATAATGTTATTAGTAAAATAAATAAGTAAAAACGAACATTGAACACCCAAATATTTATCTTATACTACAGTTGCAGTCTATACAAGTTTGCAGGCTCTTGCCCTTGAGGCTCCCGGAAACTATCTATGTTCCTATGTGGTCTTTCGGGTATACAGGTATTCTGGGACGAGGCATGGACAATCTGAGCTTACAGAACTGTAAAACGGAAATTTGCGGATATGGTAAAAAAAAGTAGAAACAAAAAATGCGCTATATCTAAATATGAACCAGATATCTTTCTTAAATGACATTTTGGATGAATAAGTTGAGAAGTATTGCACTGCGTAACTGCATCTTTGATTTTATTTTGGCCATCACTCTTATATAGAGAGTTATATAGTATTATCATATATTTCTGAATTTTGCCATTTGTGGCAATGTGACACTAGAATCTACCTTCTTAATACGAGAATTTGATTAATTATTGGTTAAATATCAGCATTAAATTTTATAACTGACAGTCATCTAAATATCAAAAGAGTTCCCGTTCCTTACTTAATTGTTTTAATAATTAATTATTCTTAACATAATATGTTTACAAGTTTACAGGTGTAATTTATAGATTATAAGTAATATAATTTGTGAAATGCATTTATTTCGTTTGCATTAAATACATTAAAACATTTTGTAAGCCATTGCATTGTAATCCTACTACTTGCAGAAAATATCTACGTGCTTTGCAAGATTTACGCATTAAAGTAAAAGCTATATTCCTTGAATTTTAGAAGTTTTATCCCCGGGGAATCATTTGCAAAATATAATATGAAACAAACATTTTGCGAACGCTTTACGGCGATTTTCATGTAGTTAAAAACATAAACAGTGTAACAAGAGACCTAATTTGTGTATTCATAAAAGCATTATAGCTGTGTGTACTTGTGAATCCAAAGTATGGGTTCCCAACACAACAGGTTTAGCTGAGATGTTGTAATAACTATAAATAACTTATTTCAGGATAAGTAATATCATTTGAATATAATATTCACAAGCTTTTGAAATTTTTCGATGATGAATTTTAAGCTGTTAATAAATATAAAATTCTTGAAGCTTAATAAAATTACATTCTAATTTAGGTGATATTGAGTAGCTTGAATGACGCAAAACATGAATTTATATCTACGAAATACTTAATCAAAAATTGGATATATCGAAATTATTATAATTTTAGTTTTATTATTGCTCTTTGGTTTTGATGACAATAAACAAGCTTATGTCAATGCCAAATAATGTAATAAAATAAATAGACAAATAATATGCGGTGACTTTCGGCGAAAAAGACAAATTTAACCAAATCATCCAAAGCTTTCACACAAGAAAAATACCATTACATATTACTTAATTTAGTAGTCAACGTATGAAGCACTACAGTCCCTGACATATTATATTTCAACAGAAAGGTTTTGGAGAAGGAAAAAAACTCATGAGCAAATTATCAATGTTTGAAAACTAATAGAAGAAAAAAATAAGTTCAGCAAACTGATCTTTTGTGTTTTATCAACTACATCAAGGCTTTTCCTCTCTTTCAGAGGTTGTTATTCAGTCGCGTGGTGGCAGGATTAGGAGCATATTAGCAAAACGAAGACTTTTTCTGAAGCATATTGACTTATATTTACGATAAACTTTACAAACTTTACATGGCCCGGACCTAGTCACAGCATTCAGGCCGGGCCAAAATATAATATACTCTCGCCGACGGTCGACACATGACTCCCGCGCTCGTGATGGACTGTCGCCTAGCGACAAAAACGGCGGTCTATTTAACTAACCTCACATCCGTGACCGGACTTGTCCAAAATGCCAAGATGGCGACACATCATGTACGACAAGTGAACAGAAATAAGAGACGAAAGATTGTTTATCGATGTTTTCGGTACCAGTAAGCAAGGGCCATATCATGCTGATGTTAATATGTAGATAGTTCTCGAGATGGTTACTTTAATAGAACGATGGAAAATAAAAGTCGGAAGAAAGTCAGGTGGTCATCAAGAGGTCTCGATCCTCAGAAAGTCTTGACAAATAATATAATAAAATGTGTTTTTAATTAAATTTATCTTAAAAAGTATTCGCGTTAAATTTTTTAATTACTTTTGTTAAAATCCGGATGTGTAATAATGAAAGAAAATGTGTGAACAGAATATTTTCATTGTTATTTCAGTTAATTGCACGATCGCGGAAGCGGACGCCTCCCAGTCTAGAAAAATATAATTGAATGAAGTTTTCTTTCGCGCTATCGACTGAATGCCTAGCGATGTTATGCCATAGAGAAAATTTCATTTTTAAATTCATCTAAATCCTTTATATTTTCAGTTTTCAATAGAAATGAAGTGTGTACGTGCTAAACTACAAGAAAAAATGTATTTGTTTCAAAATTTTTATATTTTTATTTTCTATATTGTTGATATCAATAAAATCTAATAGTTATAATTTAAAATTATTTATTAATAAAATATTAACAAATTCAATAACAACTTCAATAATGATGATGATCTCCAGGGAGGCCGAAACATGTAGTTTAAAATAAATGTGAATCAAAACTAAATATTTTTAATTTGTTAATTTTTAAATTTAAATTAATTTAAAATTATAATTATGCAGTTTCACCAAGTATTGTCAGTTGATAACCTTAACGTTATGGTTATTTTTATTAAGATTGTACCAATTATGGTAAAAACACAAATAAATCATCTGTTCAATTATTTTAATCGGCCTCCTTAACAAAAATCCACCACACTGTCAATTTTTGGTTATAGAGTAGTCACCGCAAGATTACATAAAAAATCTTATGTTATATTACAGCGTTTATCAAATCACTTTTATATTATCTTTGTAATATCCGTTATTAGGCACCGAAGTAGTAACAGGAATCGTTCCTATTGACTCTAAATTAGTAATAGAAAACAGTCATAGAAAACTGAAGTGATCATTAAGCGCTGCTGGCAAATTGCTTTCCGATACTTATTGAATTTATCTGTCTCATTTATAAGCCCTTCAGTTTTTCAGATGCCAGAAACTACCCTATTTGCTTATTCAATTATATTAAAATTGATACGATAAGACTTTTTCCACCACGGTTTCATAGCTGATCTAATGACCGAGGGTCAATTTCCCTTCCTAGACTAACTCAAGCTATTCATCCATCTAGTTGCTCAAAATGAATCTACACTTTTATATGATAAGTAAGTATATTTATGTGATAAGTAGTGTACACATTCATATGTATCGTTTTCCATGTGAAAAGAAAAAAATCTTTAACGGTACAACGTCTAGGTAAGGTAATAAATAAAGCACCGTTTCAAAACCCTCTAACTGTCTCAAATATTCTAGGGATATACTAGAACTAATTATACGAAAAGATTTACCGGTATTAGTCACATTGTAAGAGACAGGATTATTTACTACAATCGCAATACAAAAAAATATTGAATATCCCCATATAAATCAAGCTAATTACATGATAGCATTTAAACATGGTCAAATTCTTAAAATATTTATTTAAAATAAGTGGTTATCACGGATCGACTTTAGTCAACCACTAATAAGTTGTGTCTTTACTGTCAGATTGGTTACATTATATTTTACCCTGTTTTCTCTCACTATATATAAACTACTCATAATATTTCATAGAGTAAAGTCTGCCGTGGCTTTAAAGCCGAATCTCACAATACATTTTACACTATCCTATGAAAGATAATTTCGATACACATACACTGTATTTCAGTGAATATGACAGGGCTAGTTCACAACGAAAGCTCGGGCGTAAGGTCCAGACAGGGAAAAAGCTTGTTGACATATTAACGTAGGACGTAAGGATATATTTAGGGGATAATAAAATATATTTATATATAATCAAAGGTGTCAAAATTGTCATCTACTATCTTAACAACGTTCCGATTACATGTTGTAGCAGCTTCCAACATCACGGACTTAATGGAATAATACGATTTTTTGAATTCTGGAAAAAAAATGCACTTTGTTACATAAAAAAAATACTTTGAAAAAATATTTAAAACTATTACATAGTACCCGGCATTGCTTATGACTGAGTTTAACTATGACATTCAAAGAAACATTTTTTTTTAATTATATTTATTTATTTATTTTTACTAAAATATTTTTAATTTAAATACGTTAATACAAATCGTCATATCTTACGATTTGACTAAGTATTACATCGAGTATGATTCTATGAATTGCTTGCGTAATTTAGGCATCGAAAAGCAACAAATGACCGATTTTCCACCCATAGCGCTGGATTTTTTTATCGTAAATTAGGGCTGTAAAATGGTTTTCATAAAACAAAAACCTTCCCGGATGCGCAATTAACATAATTATGAAAAATCATTGTGATTGGATAAGCATTAAAGGCAATCATAAGTCATATAATTCACAACCCTGGGATACTTGAATGTTTTTACTTCTACGTTCCATATAGGTACACCCATGTTCGTAGCCATCCTTTGTTTTTTATCCTAGTTGGTACTTGTGGAGCTTCAAGCACTAAATTTAGTACAATGGCAATGGCACTCCTTAATTGCCTACCAGCACACCTCGATCCTTTTATTTTATCCTTTTCCTTTTTTTGTCGATGGTATTATTCTCCTAGATCTCTGTGATTTTTAATACGTGTCATCGTATGTTTTCATAATTTTTTTATTAAGTATACTCGATGTTTCTTTTATAATTATATTCTTACTATCATATGTACCTTGGAACTAAGGTTCTGTTAATTAAATATAAATACGAGTACATACATACATTCATTTTCATAAATATAAATACTATAACCCTACAGTTTGTATTTTTTTTTAAATAATCAAATCTGATGTCAAGTCTGATGGTTCTACACATATAATCGTTTGAGAAGTTTTTTTTATTGTAGAACATTGTTGTTCTCTTGAATCTATTTTTTAACAAATAGTATTTAGTAATACTGACATCAAAAAAAATATATAAATATTTGCGTGCGGCCACCTAAATCTGGTATAAATTGGCAAGAACGGTTTTGATCGTCCATAGTATCTCCTACAGTCGATCGATTAACCGCCTCTGGGGTATTTTCCAACAGGCTGCCGGAGACGATTTATTGTGCCGTCGTATATTTTCATCTCATACTTCGCTGTAAGACATAAATTTTATCATTTTCCTAGGAGTTTCCTAGTGCATGGAATAATTCTCAGAAATCAATTTCTGCCACAGAGGTAATATCGCACGGGAAGTAGCAATTGAATAATTCCTGGAACATGCGAATAAAAACCTGGCGTATTGAAAGAGTTTAACCAATTAATGTATAGGATTGCGTTTATTCTACATCTCTACATCTCTATATAAAGTAAATGTTTTATATTTTGCCGGTCAGAATTTTAATACAGTTTTTGTCACAATTTTCAATACATTGGCCAGAATTTATATAACATCGCTTTCAATTTATATAAAATGGTCATAATATGGTCAGCATTACAGAGGGCATAATAAATAATTTGTGGTCAGAAATTATCCTAAAAGGCCATCATTAAAATGACATTGATCATATTTTACAGTATAAGGTCATTCTAACCTAACATAATCTAACTTGATTCTAATCGTATAATTATTTTATTCTGATCGTATAAGATTTTTCCTGACCGTTTGTATTTTTATTCTGACCAAAAATTATATATTAATTTAAACATAAGTCGTTGATTAAAAATTCTCACCAGAAGTTGTTTTAATTTATAATCATTAAATTTGTTGCTTATCAAAATTGTAATATTTACCAATAAATTGAATATTGCATGTAAATTTGCCGGCGCGAACGGCTTACCCGGCGGGTATAGTTTAGAGGTAAAGCGTTTGCTTATAATACCGAAGGTCCTCAAAGGAGATTAAAAATAATACTTAATCAATTTATTATTCTTATTAAATTGTTTTATTTCTATATCCATTCCATATTTGGAACATACAGTCACCGTAAATTTACGCCACTCAGTTTTGTCAGTTGCCATTATCCATGGCTCAAGACATCTCTACACCTGGGAACATAAGTGGTTCCCAACGACCCCCAGGATAGAAACCTGAGGAGCTATAGAGACGGCACTGTACTAGTATTCGAGGCATATTTTGGGTGATTTGTTAATTGGGTTCATTAAAGAGATTGGATGACTAACCCAACGCTCTCTAAGCCTGGACCATTTGGTCTTGAAGTTCAGCTCAGCTGTATTATTAGACTAGATCTCCATTCTACAATCATTCTATAGACATGTGAATCTGATTGGAGCATGTTTTCCTGATGCCTCAGGAGAGCATAAACTACAACATCTCTTTCTTCCGGCGTTCGTTTGTTCCATCCTGGAGTACTATTAGTTTCAGCCTTCTTCTTCGTGTCAGCGACGTCAAATTATTTTTGCCCAGTATCTGGCAACATCGATAGTCCGTGTATTGCCTAGTATTTGATCTTGAAGTGTGCAGCTTGTTGGGCACATGGAGCAGGATCTTAGGTGTGAGGCATTCTGCAGATCTCCACAGTCGCACAATATTGGCTCTCCGTGCTGAAAAATTCCCCACCGCTCGAGGTTATCTTTTGTTCTACCAACTCTGATTTCCAGGTCCGCCAGTTAAGGTTCTTGCCAGCTTGGAGGCCTTCCTTTGGAGTAATGAAATCCTCTGATGCGACTTTTTTTTATGTAAGCGCATGCAGGAGAGCACAACCGGTCAAGACCAGTGCACTCTATGACGCTCAGCCAGGGAGGCTGGACGCTGCATGCGGGAAACGTGTGCTGTGTTCGTATTTGTGTGTGGGTTGGGGAGATTGCAAGTGTATATTTATCTGTTTCTTGAAGAGATCCAGATTGTAGGAAGGAGGAAACACAGACGCTGGAAGAGCATTCCATAGCTTACCGGTGGCATTAAGGAAGGAACTTTAGAAGCTGCCAGTTCTTGGTCGATATATATTAATCGTGTATGACTTGTTGAGAGTCTCTCATTTTCAGGGCCAGATGTGAGGGTTGTGTGGATCTCAGAAAGCTGCTTCGCGACTTCAGTCGGGGTGTTGGGGGTATCTGATTATGCAAACAGTGGGACGGTTGGTTGATTGCTTTACGCATTTCTTCGGCTCATATGATTTTGCGTCTTATGTTTGGTGGTGCGGTACCAGCCAATGGTCGGTGAATAGAGCTGACATGGGACAAGACGAAGACTAAGGCGGCTAACAATTTTATGACAGAAATTTTATGACGACCATATGCTGCAGCTAGGCAAGAATACAGAATGATGATAACGTTGATGGTGTTTGAACCAATATATAAAAATACCATTAATTAGGAGTAGAGGCTGTTGTGATGAGAACATATTTTTCTTTCGTAGAAAAGAGATTTTACTTTTAAAACATAAAATGTACTTAAAAATTCACGGTTTATCCAAAGCGTGCAAACTACGTCAAGTAATAATGGTCTGTCTCGTAAACAAAGAAGGAAACAATATTATCTGAATACAATGGAATAGTTTGCCACAACTTTGTTCTCTAAGCTGGGATTAAGCAGAGTCCTTTGTATCAGAGACAACGAGCTTAAGTTTACTATAACGACACAGATCACTTAAATACTCCGAACAACTATTCCAATTAAATGTACTTCCATAGCTCTTTGTTGTTTATCAACGCCTTTTTTTATTCTGAAATTCGTGGAATATAAATGATTTTTAGAGGATCAGCAAACTACATGAAGAATATTTGTAACAACTTGTATATGCTCCAAAGAAAGGAGTGCTTCCTGCAATAGAGTAATAAATAAAAATAGCCTTTCCTTTTACAATACTAAAAGATCAAATAAGCGCTGCATTTTGAGTGTTGATCCGCCAAAGTTATTGAATACAGCCCGACATTCACGAATCATCCAATTATTACAGGAATTCACTATAAATGAGTGGTATTCACGGATTGACTATCGTCTACCACCAAATTTTGATTAATAGGCTATGAGTAGAATTTTACGGGTGAGGGATCAAATTCACACCAATAAGGCAGGGCGTATCTTAGAACTTATAAATTGATAAAAAAACTTTTTCTTAATCTCCGTTAGGCATTGAACCCACGTTGTGTTTAATGTTAACGAAGGTGTATTTAAATTTCATTTTTAGTGTATAATTTTTCTATTACATACTATGATAGTATTCTCGTTACTGACTAAAAAAATAATTTAAAAAAAACATTAATTTATCCGATTACCGTGATTGAAATGTCGATTTTTTTATTGACTTTATCGTGGAGTTTATAGTATAATTATAAAGATTAGTTGCCTGCAGTTTATGGTAACCAAAGGCACCGAGTTTCGATAAAATATGGCAATGTAAAGAAATAAAGATAATATTATTATACTAAATTATATTTTTCACAGCTTTCGTGGAAAATTGCAAGAGGAGAAAAAACTTTAATAAAGTTTGTGAAGCTCCAGATAGTGGTGCGATCGCCTGAAAAAAGAAATAAAAGCTTAATGGCGTGCAGGCGATATCCGCCGCGCGACTGAGCTCTTTGAGCGTTCGCAAGGCTGAGATTCGCGCATCAAATATGAATCATGTGTTTTTTGCACGAAAAATAGCGGCAATACTGAGTCGGTGTTGTGGACGGATAAACAAACGTTGCTCAAACTTTTCACTTATCGCGAGCCTGAAATGTTCGGATAGAAGTTTGTGTGTGTAATGTGTACTTTTGTTTGCTGCAAAGAGAATCCGAGATCACAAACAAGCATTTTTATGTGCAAACATGCAGTAAAACACCTACGGAATCTAAAATAGTAAAAACATTTATAAGCGATTTCTATGATTTTTAGCGTATCTAAGAAAATATAACTGCCTTTGTTCGTATTGAAATTAAATATCTGTGTTTTCAGCACTCACCTTGATATCTATTATAAATATTTATTTTATTTACCTTGTTTTTACATGGATCACGTAAGATAAGTTATCTGTATAGGAGACTGCAGTTTCGGCTAACTCGTAGCTTTACTCTATCCATCACTTGTTAAGAGATAACTGAGCTGCCATAGTAATTTATAATTGATCAAACCCATTTTATGTACGAGAGGGGATTGGGGTGTGTCTATTAGGGAATGATAAGAGAGGGAGACAGAGTTGCAGGGATGACGAAAAAAAAGATCTAGGTTTTTTAAATTTTATTATTATTATTATATTAAAAATCACAGCTGTACCCCCTCGTGATCCATGTAAAAAACTAGGTAAATAAATAAATATTTATATAAATATATATTTTCTTAAAATTCACTTTTAGATTCGTTTAGAATGACAAATATTTGAATTTAGTTTAATATGGATCGCATTTAGTAACCACTTTTTGGAAGAAATGGACAGTGGTTTTATATACTCGTTTACTATACAATTTCTCACTTAGAATTCAATATTAAAATAAGGCGAAACAATTTTCGAATACGTTATAGACATAATCGTGATTATTTAATATTTGAGTCAATTGTTTATTTCATGAACTGAACGTCAACTGAGTACTATTAATTTGATTTTTATTTGTTTTTCTCTTTAATTATATATATAAGTTTTTAAATTATTATTTTTAAATACTATTTGTTACCTTTAATACATTTATTAAATTTTGTTATTGTTTGAAAATTATATTGTATTGAAATGATTTAATTTTTCAAAGTTAACGTAGATTGAAAGTGGTATCTCCATTCATATGTGAGTAATCTTTATATATTTAGAATTTTTATTTGGTTTTACTTCTGAACTAGCATTTTATGTTATTGTCATTTCTTTTCATACATAAATATGTAAAGAAAAGTAAAAATTTCGACCAATTAACTGAATTCTCCAGAAATATTTTTCCATAGTAATAATTTCTTTTGCTCTTCTTTATATTACATTTAGTTTAAAAAATACACGAATATAAATTAATATTCATTATGTTTACTTGTTTATATGTGAGTAAATGCATTTGAAATTGACATAATAAAGTGAGTTTACCAAAACTTTTTAATTTAAATTTATGATTTTTTATCTCTATTGAACATTAATCTTAAAGTACGATGTACTAAAAATAACATTTAAATAAACGTGGCGAAAGGAATTCAATAAATACTTGTATAATATCGTCCATTTATTTATCGTTGCGTTGTTTAGATGAAAAACTTCTCGTTGGGCTTACTATACTTTTTATCGGCTCAACCATTATTATCGTATTGCATGTGTTCGCAGACTCAATGTTTTACACCATTATTTCCTTTTACATAACAGTCTAGAAGTTTTCATGTCACCTGTGGGGCTTCTTCAGTCTACCGGTAGGATTATGTGGCCACTAACTTTTAATGCGTATGCTTACAAAAATGCATAACACTTAATACAAAGACTTTACGGCAATATGCAGACATTTTTTCATTTTTCCGAGTACGACCGGAATGTGAATATTTTGTAAAGGATTCTAATTAAATTAAAGTATATATTCAAATTGAGTAGTTAATTATTTTTTTGTTGCAATAAAAATAAAAGTGGTATTATTTTATATTTTCGCAGAGAAAAACCATTGCTAAACTGAGTATCAATACTAGTTATCAACAAAACTATACTCGTTCAGAATTTTTTTATACGTATACATAGGTTATTAGTTAAATTATTATATTTTAAGAATATACTTTTTGTTTACATTTTCGTTTTAAAGATTTTTCAGGGAAATAAACCTTTTACGACTCGTAATTAATTTAATTATAAAATTTTAGTCATTTAGTCTAAGTATAGGGCAACAGCTAATGCTCACATCAGTCTTATAAAAACATACAAAATCAGTACTCTAAATGAAGAGTAATTAAGCAACTCGAACCACTACTGATGAAAACGTATAATTATTATTGACTAATTTAACTAACTTACAGAACCTATAATTATGTCGAGTTTTTTTTGTACTTCTGTATGTACATTGTACATGTTAATATGTGGCGGTTGTAATAGGATAACATAAATTATATGTATAATTTTAAATTCATTTTGATTAAATAAATAATAAATTAAAAATATTTAGTTTTGATTCACAATTTATTTTAAATGATTACATGTTTCAGCCTTCTTGGAGACCATCTTCAATATTTTTAATAGATGAGTATTTAGTACAGGTACCGAAAGCAAATACTCGTATTTATGTATTATTATATATATATTCTAAGCAGAACTTTGAAGGCTAAGGTCCGTCCTACTTCTATGGAGGTCATATACTCTTTCTATATTTAGTGAATATGGTTGATAAATTGTACAATAGTACCCTAAAGCTTAAATTTCGATCTATAAAATGAATATATTATAGAAGTTTTTAAGTATAATTTATTAGTACGATTTGTTAGAGATTATGTAATATTTATGGAAGCGGAGGATATTTTGAGACATCGAATATCACAAAAGGCGTTTCAGTGCAGTCAGAATACACAGTATATTTTAACAATTTCAATCGACTATAGTACTATACCATCACTTACGAAAAGTCTTAAAATGATTGAATAAAACATCTAGAAAATGTTGTTTACTATTTTTAATCTGTTTTAATGCAGGAGTCCATATTAAATGGGGCTGTTGACTCTACCGATGCGCAGATGTTTGTGTACTTTCTGTCTGTGATATATAATTTAAATTTCATCCCCATAAAAGTGCTGCATTCGTACTTCTACACGGCCATACCACTTGGACGAACAAACAAACGGAGGTTGAATTTAATTAAAAAATGGCGGAGCTGAGAAGCCATCCTCACTAATTAATAATTCACAGTGCAAGAGAGCAGCAGATTGAAAAAATTGCAATATTCACGTAGAATCTACGTCGTAGGTTGCAAGAAGATGAAATGGTTACACCAATTTCATCTTCAATGTTACGGAACCGAGGTCGCGGTCCCGAAATGACGGCATCAGCTTAAAAGATGATGCCGGAATAAAAAGGTTGAATTGATACTAATTTATTTGATAATATGGGGTATTTTTATATATAAGTCTACAAAATTAGTAAGCATTTACAAAATTAATATTAATACATTTGAATTTCATACATCGCAAATTCCTCGATATCTGTTACTTTGGACCTTGATCCTTTCAATTTACATAGAGTGGCAAAATATTGTGATGGTCAATGCCCTGTGTCGTACCCGACTGTATGAATCGACAGATTCCATTTAAGATAGAGAGTTTGATTATCATAATTACTTTAAAGACTATTGGATGTTTAATACAAAATAATCATAAAGTCATATTATTTCAAAGCCGTTTTATAACCCCAAAATCTGTTTTTTTTTCGACCCTTCCATGTACTAGCATATTCAGAGCGGACTTGCACTCAGTGAGTAATCGAATGAGTGCATCATCTATGAGACTACATGGTACTATGGTCGGTGCGTTATGAGCGTGAGTCGAAAAAAGTTATGAAGTCCAGTTTTATTCTAGGCTGTAGTTTTTACTATGAACATTGTACAAATAAATTTTCCTTTTATATTTTGTATTTTATAAGCGGCAGTGTAAAGCCAGTGGCTATTCTGGCATATAAGCTTTCAAATATGAATTTTCATTCTTAATGAGGGAAAATTGTGTGCTAAACTGATTTATTAATTATAAACTCATTAGCAAGTTCTCTTCACTTTTGTTCTGTGCAGTGCTCTTTTAAGATAACCTCCAGCTAATTCTAGGAAATTATTGCGCGCATCGCTATCATGGGTTAGTTTTTTTGTGATAATTATGGTATACTCTTCATCAGCCTGTAACCGTCCACTGTTGAATGTAAGCCTTCCGCATGGGTCTCCATCCTCTTCGATCCTCCGCCTTCCGCATCCAGGTCACCGCTATTTTTCTTATGTCGTCAGTTCATCTTGCAGGGGGTAGGCCAATGCTTCGTTTTCCAGTTCTTGGGCGCCATTCCAATAATTTTTCTTCCCCATGAACCGTCGTATTTTCGACAGATATGTCCTGCCCATTGCAACTTGAGTGTGCCTATTCGTTGGGTAGCATCCACTACTTGAGTTGTTCTGCGTATTTCCTCGTTTCGGATTATATATTTTAGCGACACTCCGAGCATGGATCTCTCCATAGCACGCCGGGTGACCTTTCTTTTATGGGTAAGACTTGCTGTTAGATTCCACGTCTCTGCGCCATAAGTTAATACAGCGAGGATGCATTGCCTAAACGCTTTAGTTTTAATTGTGGAATTTTCTTTTGAGAAGTTACTTCGTCCTACTTGTCCCAGATAGGTATGGTCGTTTACAACCTCTATTTGTGTTCCTCTAATGGAAATAGGGTCAAAAGTCTGGGAAATATGACTATTTATCATGGCTTTAGTTTTATCCATGTTCAATAATATACTCTTATGTGGATAAAAATGTGGATAATTGTATTATTTTTCAACATTTGCTGAAAAATAGGATATCATATAACTAGGAAAGTCAATAAGTTGTGAGAATAATTTACATCCATATCACCAGATTATGTAACCATTGACATTCTAACTGTTTAACGTTACATATACAACAATACATATTACATGAGAAAAAAAACTCCAAAATCTTATACAAAATCTGACGAATTGTCGTAAAAGGGATGAGATTCTCGTAAATATGCGTACTCATCGTTATATTGGAGAGCTTTTCTGTTGACAATATTATAGATTATATATAATTTTATTTTTTTATGTAAGCACATACAGGAGAATACTGACAGATGGAAGTAGTTATATATTAGTACGAATTTCTTGTACCACTAATTTTAATGAATAGGCTATGACTGTCGGGTGAGGGATCAAATTCACACCAACCAGGAGGAATTTAGAGCTCAGAAATCGATTATTTTTTTTATTTTTTTTTATTCTACGTCGGGGATCGAACTCATGACCTTTGGCTTTGTAAGCGCTTTATTAAGCTATACCCACCGGCATATTGAGTATCATTTTTGTTAGACCCAGCAATTTAAAAATTGTTGTCTTGTGGTTAGCGATATTGTATAGTATTGATTATGTATATTTTCAATGAACTGAATATTGCAGTGCCAATTTTTATTGTTATTTTTTTGTTACACATAACACATTTTAAAAACCAATCCGAAAGAATTCTAACTTATGCCGTTTTTTGTGTCAAGTATTCAAATTTAAAAAATGGTTGTTTTCTTTTTTTCAGCGGACAGCAGTTTCCTTTTGGCCAACGCCCAGATAGTGGACTTTCCCATCGTCTACTGTAACGAAGCCTTCTGCAAGATCAGCGGCTACAACAGAGCTGAAGTCATGCAGAAATCATGCAGGTTGTATTATTACCGTTATCATCATTATCGTTATGTCATATCGTTATGTCATATCGTTATGTCATAATCGTCAACCTAACTTATTGACCTCATCATATTTATTCAATGTCATAACATCTTATTTCAGCATGAAATTCTAGTGTAACTATTATACTTACTTAAATATTATTTAATATTAGCCAAATTTATAATATAACTCACGAATATTCATGCTAAAAATATGCACTAAAATATTTCGATAATTTGAAGGAATTTCACCATAGTTTCAGAATAGTTTTGAGTCTAGCAAGAAATATTAAATATTTAATCATTATTTATTCATGTAAAGAGTTAAACACTCTTACACAAATTTACGAGTATTTCAGGCAGATAAGATTTATTATAATCTGGGAAAACCTTTTTAATTGACGCATAATACCGTTACGAAATGAAATTTATATTAGCAATCGAAATTATTTCCAAATTGTGTATATTCAATGCATAAGAAGGTTTTAATTATACCCGTTAAAATTTCATCCATAATATAAATTATTAATATACAAAGTTTATAAGTAGAAATGAAAAGTACAAATATACTTCAACATTTTTAAATCATTTCATCGGTTGCTTATTTTTAACCCTTTCGCATCGGTTGTTGGCATATGCCGTCATAAGATTCCTTGACCGATGAAATCGGTTGATATGATACAATTTATCGTTTTACTACTTTCTAAGAATAGTTTTTTATCCATCATCTGATAGCTAAAGGATACAAAAATCAATTTGATAAATGAAAATGGACTAGATAAGTACATTTATACTTCAAATGCTAGTTTTATAATTGACAGTAAAATTTCTATTCAAACCGAGCCGTAATGAAAGGGTTAACAAGATATTACATAAAACGGTAGCATTCTTTCCTTGACCAGTATTTACATTGTTCGTGAATACACAATATTAAAGCTACTGAATATACAACTCTTTACATACTTTGCTCTAAAAACACAAAAATGTTAGATATGGGCACATTTCCCACGTAAGTATCAACCGCACAGGACCCACGAAGATTGTACAAAATTCAGAATCTGAAATCCGTTTTTCTTACTTATTTCTACATATTTCATTAATCGTTCGAAGATTTTCTTTAATTTATGGTGGCTACAAGCTCCAAGTTTGAAGTGTGTAATATTATTTTATTTTATTAGTTTTGAGTACTTTATTATTAGCTAATTATTTTATGATTTATTTTGAGTGAAATTTCAATTTGAAAATATCCTTAATGTTTTGATATTAGAGTGATCCAACTGATATTTAAAATTCGTACTTGTTACTAAACGACAACCGATTGCCTGGCTAGAATAAATTACTTGAGTTGAAAAATTATATTTTCCAATAAAAATAATAATAAAACCTTTCTTGTTTTTTATGTATGCTTACTCGCATAAAATGCCGAAAGATTTTGTTTGAATAACCCACCCAGTTGGTGAGGAATTGATGACCACACCAGTATTTTTAAGTTCCTCTTACTACTCCCCCCGTGTAGTTTAGAAGCATTTGAACAATTAATTTTAGATTAAAAAAAAAACAACAATGTTACATAAAGTAAATCTACAAACCACCGTGATATCAAAATTGTGAAAATCTTTTAGAACAGTAAGTTTTCCATGATTTTTACAAAGTTCTTATTTTTGACTAAGACGCATTTTTAAATAATCGTCATCATTGATGTTTTTCACTCTTATAATATTAATTTCAAAAACTTTTATGTTATTTGTAAGTCTTTTCAATCTTTACTGTTTCTAATTCGCTGGCGGGTATATCTCAATGGTCAAAGCGTTTGCTTTGCAAGCCAAAGGTCGTTGGTTCAATCCCCAACAGAGATTAAAAAAAAGGTTTTAAATCGATTTTTCAGCTCTAAAATACCCCCGGTTGGTGTGAATTTGATCCCTCACTCGTAAAATGCCAGTCATAGCCTGTTTATTAAAATTGATGGTAGACGAAAGTCGTCCCGTGAAAACCACCCATTCATAGTAAATTCCTGTAATAATAAGGACGATGCGTGAATCTTGGGCTGTAGTCCATGACGTTGGCGGATCAATATTCCACATGCTGCGATTAGCCATATGCATCATGGTAAGCATCATAAAATTCCACAATTGAGACTTCAGAATTACTATCACGATATGTCGGTATACTCCTGTATGTGTTTACATAAACAAAAGTTTCCCGGTCATAAGAAAAAAATTCTACCAAAAATGGTTCATTTGTTTTTAAAAAAACTTGAATTACGCTACAATAACAAACAATAGGTATAAAAAGTACAAAATTCATTAAACTGAGAATTAAAATTAATAGTTATTTACACGAAGGATAATGTAAGATTTTTATTGCATATGCTTACACAAATAAAAAGTTAGATTATTGGTTTATAAAATTTATCACCTATTTCCGCGTTTGGGTATTCTGAAATTCAGAAAAAGCTGCCACACCTGCGGAAGTTAAATGCGTCAGTTTTAGTCTTTATGCGTAGGAGCACGCGCCGGCTAATGTTTCCGTAAGCATTCGAAGTAAATCTTTCTTGCGATACTCGCGATGGAGCTTTTAGCTAAATTAATTATTCGCCGAGGTAATAAAAAATTTAGTCCGTAAAGCTCCGTGACCTCGATAAACTAGGATGTTAATCATAAGAGCGTGCAGTCCTCTATCTTTTCTTTTATATTTTTATGAAAACGAAAGCATAAAAACGCCAAGAGAATATTATCGGTCAGTGGTAACATACTAGAATATCACGTGAACAAATCTTTTCATTAGAGTAAAACTTAACTCAAGCCATATTTGCATCTAATTTAGAGCGTAAAGCCATCACAAACCTTGGTAAATTTGAAAATTACTATGCTCTACGACTTGCTTTTTTCATCACATGCAGGAGAACATAACCGGTTGAGGCCAGTGCACTCTATGACGCTCAGCCAGGAAGTTGGACGCTGCATGCGGGAAACGTGTGTTGTATTCGAATTTGCATATGGTTTGGGGAGATTGCAAGTGTATATTAATCTGTTTCTTAAAAATATCCAGATTGTAGGAAGGATGAAACACAGACGCTGGATTAAAATTTCAAAGCTTACCAGTGGCATTAAGGAAAGAACTTTGGGATCTGCGAGTTCTTGGTCGACACACATTAACCGTGTATGGATGCTTTGCAAATTTAAGATGAGTTTATCGGTTGTGGGTGGGTGCAGGATAAAATAGTTCTCTAAGTTCCGAATAACAGCGACCGTGGTAATAACTGTAGAAAAGACTAAATGAACCAATCTTACGCCTGTGTTTCATCGATCACTTCAAACAAACCAAATATTTTTAAAGTTCTATCGAATATTGATCATTGAAGTTGATAGTCAAATATGACTTTTCTTTATCTTTTGTTATCAATTTAAATCATATGATCGTCTCAGCAAAGAGAATACGTCACTACTACGTAGAATTTAACGAGTATGGTTATCGTAATACGTAGTAGATATCATTAATAGCGCAAAGTGTTACAATGGCTGCAAGATAATTTCAATTAATACCTATGTTATTGTGAATCTTTTATCCTGGTAAATATCAGTTATATTTGTATAAAATGTTTACATACGCGTAAAAAATAAAAAAATTGTCTAAATTAACTTTAAAATAATTAATTAATATTTTTATAAACAAAATCAAATGAGAATGATTTATTATGAGCTTTTATTGAATGCTTAAGCTCAGCAAACTCTCTCGCCGAGAATGCGCGCGAATATTAAAGAACTTTCTGAATGAAGCGCAATTATAACATTAGCGATGCAGCGCTCATTTACTTTCCCTAATAACCTGTCAAAAGATAACTGAAATATTTACCCGCCGCGAAAAGCTTCCCGAGCATGCAAGTGGTTACGCTCAAAGCTCTCGCGATCCTTTGAGGACCGAGCTTGCGGCTAGAGCAAGTTTACTCACTAGCCTTATAACGAACCCTTATATCCTTATTCATAAAGCACTAATACAGTACAAGAGTAGTGCTCTGTAATGAGTTGTGTGCTCACATTGTTGAATCATCGAAGTTTGATTGTGAAGTGGTTCATACTGAAAACACTTGAATTTATGTTGGATTGCTTAAGAGCAGTCTTCTTAGCACTACTTGATACAAAGCAAGAAAAAACAACTAAAACGTGTCAAAATGCTTTCATATGAATAGTTTAAATTAATTTATCCTCTCAGTTTGTTTCTCAATTATTTTTAGTTCTTCGTCCACTTATTATCAGAACAAGTTCAAACTAAATCGTTGCTGTTTTTTTTGGGAATATATTTCAATATTCTAATACTTTATAGAAAATTGAAGATCCATAACAATATGTTTTAATAAATTGATATATACATAAAATTATTCAGCAAATATTATATTATAATATAATATGCGTGAATTTCTCGAGTCAACATGCGGAAGAAATGGCCGTGATCCCAGCTTTGAGTACAAACTTAAAGTACAAAAAGATCCTTCTCCTAATGCTGGGCAACACACGGGATATCGATGTTGCCAGATACTGGGCAAAAATAATTTGACAACGCTGACACGAAGAAGAAGTACAAACTGTTCGAGTTCGAATCCCAGCGTCCGCGGTTTTTGTCTAATATTGATGAGAGAAATATCATAAAAAATATATTTCCTTTAGATTTGTATGTATATATCAATTCATTAAAATAATTCAAAATAATTGAACGCATTTATTTCAGAAGTGATCTTATTCACATTTTGCAACTATTTATTTCCTTCCTTTGATTTATTTTAAAAAAATCATTGACCTGTATTAAGCATTATTACTTACTAATTTGCTCTACTACATCAGCTCATGTATGTTCTTGGTCTGAGTCAGATGCGCGTTCATGTTCGGTGAGCTGACGGACAAGGAGACCATCGAGAGGATAGACCAGGTCCTGGAGGCGCAACTCCACGACCAGTTCGAGATCCTTCTCTACAAGAAAAACAGTAAGTTGACACGATCTGAGATCAACACTAACCTGGTCCAAAAAACCTTCTCAACAAAACAATATTGATTTTTTTATAAAGGAATCTTAAGACACTGAGTTATTTTTTTCATTTGAAGCATATGTTCAATACAATGTGAAAACTTCTGAGAAATATAATCTCCCATGATAGCATTCATTGATAGCTTCATAAATATACTCGTAGCTCTACGTTGACGGGTTTTCACATTATGAAGAAAATGCAGGTTTTGTTTTTATTAATTACTGTGATGTTTGTTATCTGTGGAAGTTCAGAATTATTATCCGAATTAAGTTGAAATTAATGATTTGTCAGAGGTTTGCTGCTATGTATGTCAGTCCAGCTCCAAATTGAAAATGAATATGGTGTATGTAGAGAAAAAAGAACACACAATATCGCAAATATGTTCATGAATTATTGTACATTAATTACATTAATTTAGTATTCTAATACTTTAACTTTCTAAGATTGATAAAAGTTCTTTTAGAGGCTTGAACATAATTCTCATTCGGTGTTCACTTCTCTAACTGAGGCATATAGTCGTCATAAACTGCCCTAAAGCATATGAAATATACTGATTAACTATATATTTTTTTATATGATTATTTTTAGTTATTTTTACCTAGGGCTCTTTTTATATTTGGCATTATTCATATTTTTATAGTAATTTTTTCAATATAATACAGAACATATTTGCGATTATAAAAAAATATATGGCTTCTAGTTATAAACAATATATTATATAATAAAAATATATATTTTATTTTTCTATTTATATTTTAAAATTATATATAATATATGTACAAATAATAAATAAATACTTTATTTTATAAGTTATATTTTATAATAATTTATTTAATTAACTTTTATTTTTTACTTATTATGATTAATATTTATTATGGAATACAAAAAAAAACGCAATGAGTAAAGCGACATTTGTTATATTAAATAAATCTCTTTCGTATACCTTTCAGTTTAGGAAATGTATATTTCGCATTATAAAATAATACAAAAAATAAGCATTATTTTCATAAAATATTTTACAAATGTCCTCTTAACGTCTATGGTTATTGTTAGCAGATCGTTTTTTACGATAATAGTTTATTCTTAATTTTAAACTGACTTAAAAGCTTAACAGTTGAGTGTAACTTTGCCTTGTAACTCAGGCTTCGGTTTTAAAAAAAATATATAACATTTTAAATAAGCCTAAAACTAAGCAAACCTGAAAATGAATTCCACAATCATAAAATAAAATATACCAACTTATCCAAAGTTATGATTATTAGTACGAACTCAAAAGCAATCAATTATAAATAAGCTTACATTTGACCTCTGCATAAATTTAAGCTTTACTGTTTCCGACTAATTCTAATGACTTCATATCGTGTTTTGAAAACCTATCAATCACCGTTACAGCTCACTTTTTTTAAATTTTGTCTCTAATTATTGCAAAACTTAACTTTATGGTTCTTAAAAAAATACTAAGATGTTCGAAAAATCTGATAGATTTGGTATTTTAATAAGTAACTACTCGCAACAAATTCAAGTCAATTGTAATAGTTTTATATCATTAATCAAAATATATAATCAATCCTCAAAGCAATTAAAGTCATGCTGGAGGAAAACAAGAATTTATTGCCGGTCTTGTGTAAGCTGCTACCTGCTGCAGGCAGATTTTTCTGAAGAAATATGGTATGCTTAGTTGTAATACAAGAAAAACTTTATGAATGTTCAACAGTAAAAGTATTTTTAAATTTTATAACAATAAAAAAACACTAAGCCACTCAAAGGGTCAAAACAATATTTTTGTACGTGGAAGTCGAAGACTTTTTATCATGTGCGATCTCTAGCTGATGTATATGGTCACCAAAGATTTATGCCCGATAAACTGATTCTGTCAACTGACATTTTACCTTGCCATCAGGGTCTCCGCCACGAAAAAAATTAATAATTTCTAAACGCATTAAAGACACTTGAAAAGAAGGCTAGATGTTAGTTCTACAGAGAAACATGGACCTAACAACCTAATCTAACCTAACCTAAGTTAACCTTGCCAACGACACGTTGTGTATCCCCGCTATCAACCATCTAAGTTTGTCACGCGTGCATTGTAGCATTGTAGCATTGCATCGGTGATTAGACGAGAACTGATGTTTCAATATTCTATGATCGTTGGTCTTAACATAGTTTGATTAGACCGCGTATACACAACTAGACCTTGCGTCATAGAGTCCTCTGGAGGACAAAACTCTGCTAATTTAGACTGAATTTAAACGTGTATTTGTAAAAAAATTATATCAAAATTTTGTAATTTTTTTTAATGATTTTCAACATTATTTTAATTTAATTATTAAACATTCAAATATACATTATTTAACGAATAATTTTTATTCAATTCATAAAATTTTAAACGTTTTAAATCGTTGTTTTTTACATTAATGATAATGCCATCAAAATTATTTCCGTCACAAAAATTGAGATTCTGACATTTGAAAATGATTTCAATCTTATATAAACTTGTTGAACAAGTTTTTTTTTCAGTTAAGAATTTCAGCGAATAAAGGAATTTAAAAGTTCCATTTTTATTCGAGATATTTGAATGTAAAAAAAGTGGTGTTTTTGCGACATCTGGTTTTTTCATGGCTTGAATTTTTTCAGCTCACGTTTCAGCGGAGTGATAAAACTGACGACGGAAGTCAGCGGGCAGGATCCAGGAAACTCTGAGAATACCAAACGAATGCATTACAAAGAGATATATACATTTAAAATTAATATACCTAATTTTAAATGTTATATTTGTGGAGCGTCTGATTCTTTATTCAGCAGATGTCTCTACCACAACAAATTTTAATACCATTTATTATTTGAAGATAAATTCACCAGAGATATAGTGGAAAAATATTATTATGTTAGGAACAGTTGCCAGAAGGCAGCATTGGCCATAGTACCCATACGCTTCATATATTTACTTTTCATTAAATTTAAAATACTTTCGATGAATCCCTTAAATGCGCATCTTTTGGCAGTTGATAAGATAACGTTGATAATGATTTTAGTCAATATGTATTTTAAATTTGGAACAGATAAAGGATGTATAGTTTTATGTCCAACATTTAAATTTTAAGTGACGGATGCCGCCCCATTACGGGACTGAAATGTGACCCGATTTATGTAAAACGCAAAAGATTACGTTCCAGAGCACAACTGTGATAATATTACATCCAGAGTTGTTATGACATTATTTTAGTGTCGCGGTCGTTGGTCGCATGCCAAGTAAAGGTTCCATTATAAGGTCAGCGTTTAAGTAGCGTACCGAGTAATGTTCATCACGTACAAATGAATGTGTTACAAGGAAAGGAAAATGTTAGATACTAATTAAATACTAGTGAATAAAATAACAATTATGATAGTTAAAGTGGGTATTTGTATATCGTTTATCTTCCCCATATACGTTCCATTTATGTAACATATGGTCACCCGAAATATACGCCACTCAGTTCTATCAGTTGCCAATTGTCCTTATCTCGTCCCAAGACATTTTCGCACGCGAATTTTAATCGCAATTTTAATTATTGATATTTCCTAAATATCACTCATTTTAACACAAGTAAAGATTAAATAGCATATGATTCTAGGTATCAATTTTCTCTTTTAATATTAAATTACAAAAAAAAAATTCGTTTGCTTGCAAATTAATTATGAAGTATTTTAGAGTTAAAACTATTAAATGCAATTGGACTTAATAAAAATAAAAATTAATGATATATTTTTGTTGGTAATGTACCCTTCAAAAGTATACAATATGTAACTTTTGATGTTATTGTTTAATACTTATATTTTGTTTATTAAAATAGCTTCAAAATATAAAGGCTCCAATATTTGAGCAACTAAAAAAATATACCATGCTCAAATATTTATTACGTAAAATCGTATTTTTCCAAAAGATGCATAAATGCTTATAAAATTGATACAGTTTCATATTCGCAGTCTCTGAAAAGACGTGGGTCCTGAATTTTGAATTATGGAAATTCCTGAAACAAAATACTCTATTCAGTCTCTACTGAAGAAATTCGATCTTTCAAAAATAAAACCCTACCCATCATGATCTCGAAAAGATTTCCGCCCCCACCTAATACATACTATATGACTTTATTTTAAGTCGTATTTTATTATAAGAAAGTTGTATGTAATCACAGCTGAAATGCCGCTTTACTCTTAGTGTTTTTTTTTGTTTTTACGTTATACGCCAAAGAAATAAACTACAGTAATATTATATGTATCTATTTGTAATATAATTAAATAAAGAATATACTTTGCATTATTTTCAAGTGCAATATACATGAAGGAGTACGAAATTTATTTACATATAATATCAAAAACATTATATTTTATTGTATAAATCACTAATCATTTTACCATAGATTTTTTATTTCATAAATTCCATATTTTTTGTAATATGTATAATAAATATATATATATAAATATATATATATATATATATATATATATATATATATATATATATATATATATATATATTTAATATTATTCTTATGTATTTATTTTATTAATTTATATCCTTTGTTATATTCGTATATTTTTTATTTAAGCCGAAGAAATGATTTGTAATGGTGTTTTTTTATTAGAATTTGGTTTCTTATAAATCTAATTAAACAAAATTAATTTAAATTTATGAGTTTGTCATTACAAAAATGAGGAGATGCTATGAATATAATTTTAATAAACACATATGTTCTATCTATAATATTTGTACCTGTAACATGTTTTTTTCAGGATGTTTTTCAGGATATTTTAAATACATTGTCTTCTCTGCCTCACGCATTTAGTTACAATATAGTTCACATACACTCCACTATTTATATACTTATAGAAAATGCATACATAACTTAAAACTGCTAATTTATTTAATTTTTAAGCAATAAATTGGCTTGTTTCATTACTTTTTCTTCTAATTAAATATAACTCAAAATAGTAAAATACTTATTTTAAATATGTTTATGGTAGAGTTTACTCAATATTTATTATTTACGAAAATAAATAGGTTATAAAAATATTTTGTTAAATTAAAATAAAATTATTATTTTTATTTTTCTACTTCTACATCTTGTAAACACTATTTCTTCCTATGTAGGTATAATGTACAACTGTATTTTAGATTTCCAGTATAAATTGATATAAAAAACAATGATAAATTGAAATACAACGAAAAACTGTATAATAGTTATTAAAAATTAATAACATTTACTTGTATATTATATAGTCGTACGGTTTTTTTTTAAATAAAATAACACAAAATATTTTTAATTGAAGCTATTATATTTGTGTTATTATATTGATGGTAACTTCTTTAAAAACTGAAAATCACATGTAATATATCTGCACATGTTATCACTTGACAGACTTAATTTTGAGTAATTAATATTCAGGAATTTAATTAATGTATTCATTTACTGACACAATTGAATATAATTAAAACTGTACATATGACTTTGGTAAAATTTGAATTTGACTATATACAATCTATTAATTTTATTTTTGAAATAACTATTTAACATGTTTAAGTAGTAAATACCTTCTATTGATAAAACAAAAAAATGACAAACAATTTGTGGTATTTACTTATGATATAATTATCCATCTTTCACACCAAGATTATTATTTTTTTATTAAACCTTGAAGAGATTTTTTTATCAATAGAATGTATATTTACAGAGTATTTTGTCTCCTTTCAACACCATTCGTTTGTATCTATATTCCGCTCTCACGCATGGCGAGTGACAGCTGTCTCTTTCTCTCTTTCTCTCTCTCTGTCTCGCCCGTCTGTTCCTTCCCTCCGCACAATGTAACCTGTTGAAAAAAATATAAAAAAATAAATATAAAGAACATAAAGGTACGTATGTACATTGCATTATATTATAGGTGTAGAATGTGGCTAACTAGTACCATTGTGTTCGTGTGCTTGAGTGTCGTTCTCGTCTCGTGGCGTGTCTAGTGTGAATGTACCTTTACCCACATTCTAGACTTCTGCTTGAAGCTTTATATTGCTATCAACAAAAAAGTTATTAAAATTCTTGATTGTATAAAAGTGATCTTATCGCAGCATAAAATATTAAAAATTAAAATTCCATACAATATTGCAGTGATCTTAGAATTACTTATATATTAAAATATATAAATGTAATATTAAATAATCAATATAACCAAGAAGAAAATTACATTTATTTTTTTGGAACAAATTGCTATCTTATAATTACACTGCATAATTTTTCACACATCATTTAAAAACTATTATGACGCTTTCTTATATAAAGTAATCTTGAAATAAATTTTATAAAATCACTTTTAGGCACAAGAATTTTCTTAACTTTTTGTATATTTTTATATCTGATTTCTAAATTTGTGCTTTTTAAGCTTTTTATTTATTACATTTTGAGTGTACGTTATTATTTTAAGAGTGCTTTTAAATCATAAATTTTGACCGTTCAAAAATAACCGTATAGAATATTTTTTTAAGGTTTAAAGTATTTATAGCCACTAACAAGTATTCTTAATAGTTGAAAATAACTTTTTGACGAAGAAGAAACATGTCGTTACAAATAAAACTGTAAAGTTTATGCTTAAGTCCTATTTCACTGATAATATCGAAATAATGGAATCTAATCAAAATGAAAAATTATCGATCAAAAAGAAAAAAATCTTTTCTCTAATGGTATGTTTATAAATATCCAAGTAATTGGTTAAAATGGTTTAAAAGCCTTTATTTTCATGTGATACTTATATGAATACTAGAAAAAAAAGAATATATAAATTAAATAAAATGATATTTTGAAAAAAGGTGTCTTTAGCCGAAAAGTATTTATTTTTCAATTATTTGCTTATCATATACGAGTATAATATATGGACATAAACAGGCCATCGATGTTGTCAAATATTGAGCAGAATATATATATTTTTTAAATTGTATTCATAAGTTAACCCATTTGGCTGGTATAGAGGTTTTTCAAAATACAAAGGAAAATGCTACATTTGTAATTAATGTAAACGACGATCGTCGTTAGCAAACCTCGCCGATTTCAAAACAACGATATATTATTATTAAAATATTCATTTTTGCTTGTATTTATGTAAGGTTTTATGTTAATTTATATCATAAATTTTATCACTCATTCATGTACAATTCAAGTACATAAAATAAACCCTATTATAACGTTTTAAGTCAATAATATCATTGGTGTTGTTTATATACTCGTACCAAGTGTTATTGACTCAACAGTTATTTTATAATACGCCATAGTTCTTTCAGTTATTTAATAAATCATGGTAAACATTTGGTGGACTTTCTTTTAGTAGTCCACCATACCACGTTAGTATAACTGAGCTTATTATATCATAAAACTCCGTTAGAATGCATGTATAGCATATGAAAAGTGTTTAACATTTTTAAAATGTCAAGCAAAGAAGCAGAAAAATGAACAATACGTGTTTAAGTAATTGAGGCCTAGTATAAAATGATCGACACAAAGTTGTTAATTATTTGTTTTTCAAAATAATTTTCAGTAAATTCATCATACGAATAAATAATTGGTTTCCGGTTAATAGAAACATCATGAAAGATCCTATAAAAAGTAAACAATCATTTTCAAATCCTTGATACATTTATTAGATTTGAAACTTTGATCGTAAATGCGAAAAAGGTACAGCCTAATCTAGTTTATTTTTCCTTCGCATAAGCTTTATACGTAAATGACCAAGATAGTTCTTCATGAATTCACTGTCTTTGAGGTTTATCTGTATATTATTGATAAATTCCAGTATGGTTCAATTCTAGAAGAATATGATTAAAATTGTTAATTTGACTGGAAAATTAAATAAACAAATATTTCAAATTATACTTTAAATGATTGTCAGATGAATGAATACTATCACTGATAATGATGTGGTTTTTTCTTGTTTCCCCATCTAAGACCCATCTAAGCTACATGATTGAAAAAAATATCTTAATAGTTTGATTTGGGTAAATTCGGGACAACTTTATAATGCACATTATTTAATGAAGATTAACTTATATATAGTATTATGTTAATTTAAACGTGATTTGTATATAAAATGTAATATACTTTTTAATGTTTTGCATGATTTAAATAAAACTTCTTCTTCTCTACTTCTTGTAAGTATCTTCCCTTAAAGATTGCTTTATCGCTTATTTGTTTTACGCATCAACGTTCTTCGTCTTCATGATTTTTTTTACATTTCAAACAACTAAGTTAATTCTTCCAGGTATCGCCGATAAAAAAATTAACCGTAATATTTAAAAAAAATCTATTATTCAAATAATAACATAATTACTCTCGTACTGATTCGATTATCAAAATAAAATAGATAGCCATTTTATTAAGTACTTATTGCATACAAAATAATAATTGAATACTCGTATTATAAAAATAAAAAGAATAACTCCTCTAAGTAGATTCATAGGTTTTTAAAATACAAATTAAGAAATAAATATATGTATTTAGTACCCCGTAGAAAACATTTCAAGAACCTATTGTTATTATGTAATTTAATGAGACAATACTTTTGAATGATTCTAGAAGTTTTCCATAGTTTATCATATATTTTATAATGTAACAGTAAAAGAGTACGCTTTTTACACGTATATTGTTATTCCCGGAACATTTGGAATTATTTTACCTAAAACATTTTTCACGTAGTCATCGAATTTGTGTTTTTTGACCGCATGTACAAACCATCAAAATTTATTATATAAGAATGCGTGCATTGATCAAGTATAAAGTTAATCTATTTACTTTATGGCTGTCTAAAAAACATACTCAAAAGACATTTTATATGCGACAACTGCGTGCTTAAGATTATAAGGTATATATTAACACATCCAATAGGTGCAGTTACAGTTTATTTAAAATAATAATACATTAAAAGGATTTTTTTTTTTAAAAAGGAATTTCAGTAGTTTTTTTGGGAAATTTATAATTTCTTCGTCTACTGAAAAGGCTCACCGAATTAAAGTCTGCCTAAACTATATTGACTAACAGTTTTATTTGTTTTTGGACTGTGCAGGCACACCGAGAGGTACGTTGTTTTGTTTTTGTTTATTTAATTTATCCTGTTCTGTAACACAACAATAAACATAATATTTATTTTCACAATTTTCAACATCATAATGTTCATACAACACATATCACAATTTTCATACTATACAAAAACAACAATAAATCTTTAGTAGTATCAATCCTATGAAATGGTATGCAGCAACAAAATCTTGCATCTCGATCTCCACTCTTTAAAGATAAAGAAAAGTGCTGTTTTTATACTATTAACCCTTTCATTACGGCTCGGTTTGAATACAAATTATACTGTCAATTATAAAATTAGTATTTGAAGCATAAATGTACTTATCTGGTTTATTTTCATATATCACATTGGTTCTTGTATCTTTTAGCTATCAGGTGATGCATAAAAGAATTTTAATTTTAAAATTAGAAAAACGATATATCACGTCAAACGATGTCGACGGTCGGGGAATCTTATGACGGCATATGCCGACAACGATACGAAAAGAGTTGATTAGGTTGTCATAACAATTATTTCAAAAAAAAAATTAAAGCAAATCAATACATTTAAAAAAACAACGGTATGTTACCTTTAAATTAAAAGATTAAACATTTTATTTCTATTTTCAATGTTTTGAGCAATCACTTTGAGATCCATAATAAATTATAAATATTTATTTATTTATTTACCTTGTTTTCACATGGATCACGTAACAAAAGTTCTCTATTAGGAGACTGCAGTTTCGACTAACTCGTAGTCTTTCTCAATCCTTCTCTAGTTAAGAGATAACTGAGCTGCGTTGTACTTATAAGTTGTGTAACCCATTTTTGTGAATTTTGTACTAAAAATTTACACTAGATATTACAAAGCTTCAGATTTACTTGTAATTCCAGTTAGTTTGCGTGACGTAAATAAATAAACATTAAAACTGTAAAAATTTAAGCTAGATATTACAAAGCTTCAGATTTACTTGTAATTCAAGTTAGTTTGCGTGACGTAAAGAAACATTAAAACAAAACATGGTAACTGTTTCTTACATACTGATTCAAAGTTTTTTTTTAATTTTGATACCAATATACAATTTTTTCAAATAAACATGGAAACTTACAACAATCGTTTTTAGAAAATATAAAGCGGATTTGACAAAAAGATTAGTTGACACAACATTATTGACCTTGCATATTGACCTAATAAATGAACACAAATAAAACTAGCCATATTCTCATAATTTGAATACATAATCATAGAAAAAGTTTAGATAATATTTGGAGGATTCTGTATTAAATAATGCAAATTATATACATTTTAAATTCATGACTTAAATAATTTAATGCAAATCATACGATAAAGTAACTAAATTGGGATAAATTTAAGCCATAATATAAATTTCTCGCTCTATGTTATATTATAAATTGTGGATATATTGTATTTTTTCGGTTCAACTAAATTTGCGTTTAGCCAAATGTTCTCGGTAAAACATTCGTTGGCCGAATTGTTTTCGGCCACATATCCGGATATCAAAATGGAAGTTAACAATGGAAGTAAATACTTTCAAATATCGCTGTTGTTACAAAATGTTATTGAAGAAATGAAAGTGTATGTAAGAAAGGTATTTTATTGTAACCGCATTCAATTTTGAGAATTTTACTCAACAATTATGAATGCAAAAAACTTACTTAGACATTTAAGCCACGGTGTATTAAAAACTAACTACATTATAACGCAAAACTAGGTACATCAATACATTTGTACTCGTACATATTATCATAGCTTACATTGGGCAATTATTTTTTTGGCAGTATTGAATGCAATTAATGGGCATTAATTATTTAGTAAGCGCTCAGTAATAAATACCAAAAAAGTTATGGAAAAAATAATCATTTGGCAGGATATAATTAATGAATGTTAATTAATAATAGTACTGCCATTTTAATTTTGTAACTGACCACTTTCATACCGAAACAGTGGATACTGACAATTTATTTAGTCTACTGCTGATTAATTTTATTAATTGCCAATTGATTTAACTTACTGCTAAAACCTTTAGTTTTGGTGTTCGTTACTGAACAAAGAAATATGTTATTTGTTAAACTTTGATAAAAAGAAAGTTTCTCATGTTTCATTTAATATTTTTTCTAGTATTTAATTGCTTAGTTAAATATCAGCAAACTAAAGGAGCATGGAATTATTAAACTTTTTTTGTTAATAGAGCTATCGAAAACGTATTATTTATAATTCCGAGTATACTCTTATAACAACATTTACCGGTTTACCCATTTCGTACATGTTTTCAGAATTAAGGGTAGCTATCTGTAAATTATGTAGACCGTACTTATAAGAGCATTAACTCCAACTGTCTTACTTTAAATGTTCTCGTCATAAATACATCAGGAAAATATATAATATTACTAGTTAATTGGACTATGTGTTATATCTTTATATAACATTTACTACGCGCACTCGAAGCAAAAAAATATAACATTTTCATATAGACTTAAATCTGCGTTACTAACGAGTTTGGTTGTTCGGGGTTGCCAAAAGCCTTAAAAGTAGCCTTCGGGGGCTTCTCCGTGTCCAACTTCTTCTGAAACAATTTACCTTGTTAGCGGCGGCCTGAAGACATTCTTCAGTACACTGGCGGATGACAACAATTCTCAGGATGGGTGGGAACAATCCGCCCACAACCGAGAATATGCTTGAATATTTTAATCCAGGCCGGAAGAGACATATAAAATCTTCTCAGTATAGTGTTGCACAGATATTTCAACCATAAAGAGAACAAAGTTCACCGCTATTCACTAAATTTTACGGTGGACATAGCACATCTTATTTTTTCGTATCAGTATCTTACTTTTAGCCTCGTGAAACGAGTATTATATTTATTTTAATTAATATAACCTAGAATTTGGAGAACTATGAGGTGATCAGCACTTAAAAAGTATCAAGCTTAAATTGTAGTTAATTTTATTATATCATATATATGTATTTATGCATAAAAACTTCTTATATGATTCTTCGAAAAATAAGAGGTTGCCGTGTTTATATAGACAACACGTAAAATACAGTTATTAGACCAGCTACTGCAAATAAAAAATATAAAACGCTTAGGTTATATCTTGTTTCCTTCTGGAAATATTTTGTGTTATTCTTCAATGTGTTGAGTGCATGTAATGATATCTTAAAGGTATAACCGCGTGTAAACAAGTGGCTAACTACACGTTTTTTAAGTCAAAGTTGGACCTACTGTTGTTTATAATTATTGTAATTTACCAGACTTCAGATTGCGCTCGTTTGTCGAATGTAAGAGTATTTACTGTTACCAGGCTTGTGTTTTAATGAATTCCGCCCGCGAGCCATCTGGCCCCGGGCGGTGAGCAAAGTCTGGAGTGGCATTTCCTCGTGTCAAGTTTTCATAATAAATTTTCAAAGTAAAAACGTAAGCGAAATCTTGTTAAAATAAAGCCTTTTGCTATAGAGTCGAGTGCACCGCGCTGGAATAATAGTTGTACTGACGCTTTTAAAATAAGTACATTGTCACAATTATAAAAAAAGTCTACAAATTAAATGTCTTGTGTTCAAGTACATTTTTGAATAGTATAAAAATCAACTATCAGTTAATATTTCATAATCTAAATGATAAGTACAAAATGTTTAAGCTGTCAATTATATGTACTTGTATATCATGAAAATACTGCTTAAGCGATTCTTACAAAATTAATTAAGGTTAATTCAGAGAAAAAATATTTTTTGAACAGATTCTGACCGTTTGATTAAATACTTACTTTTCGCATTTAAATTCTAACCATTATTGATTAAAATAATGAACAATAAAATATGAAATTGCATTTTTAGTAGTTTTTTTCGAAATAACAAAATTTCAACGTACATAAATGAAAAAGGTCTAATTTATTGATGATTTGTGGCTAAATAATAAGTTATGTAAAATAAGTATTAATTAATTAAGTCGTATGTCAAAAAAAATATATTTGGAAACTAACTAATTTCCATAATTTTAACCTATATTTTTAACAATTTTTTAAAATTATTATTTGGATATATATATATGTATATAAACTAAGAAAAATTATTTTTTTGTTGATATATTGATGATTGAAATAACAGCCAAGAAAATTCTTCATTTTTAAATGTCTTAAAACGTTTCCACCGCTAACATAGTGAAAAACTTCATTGGAAGAGTGAGAATTTGAGCGTTAAGTACCTGTTTGACAAATGACGAGTTCTGTCATAAGGTAAATGATCTGTCATTCATGAAAGAAAAAGCTAATAAAAGTTAGTCTGTAAGTTTTTCCGGTAATCTTATAATTGTGTTAACAACATTTTTTATGTAAGCAATGGTTTTTACAATCAAATTCCTGAGACATAACAATGATTATAATTATTTTGTTTATTAAGATTATAAATATTTATATAAAATATATTCATGTAACCATCCAGCGGTGATCCGGAGCTCGACTCACAGAGAGTCAGTAGTTGTTTAAAATTAAAATTGTTAAATGTCATCAAGTTGAATTTTTTTTTTTATATCTATGTAAATTTCTAATTATGGCTCTAGTGGCAGAATAAAAAAAAATATTAGTATTATCATAGCATATGTATAATAAATTGTATTGTTTTAATTATCACAAAAAAATGTGGTTTTAACATCATTTATATGTAACAACTACATTTTGTTGTAATAATAACATATGTATAATGTACATGCAATACTCTGAATAATTGCGTATAGCGTTTAAGAGGTGCGAAATTAGATATATTTTATAATAAAATGTATCACATTAACGCAAAAGATCAGTTTACATATTATTGACTTACAATATATATTATACTTCTATATCCGCTCCTTAAATGGAGAAATTTATATTACTATCATACTCGTATAATAATTAATGTTATTGCTGGAACTAAAAAAATACGATAAGAGTCTTTCGATAAGATAAATTGTAAAAGGTTATTAAGAGGTGCTTCCGGTAAAGCGGTGGGTCAAGATACTCGAGAAAAGCTTCCATCAACAGCACCTTTTAAGCGCGACTAAGTGATGATCGATTTATGAACATCGTTATTTCAGACTTTTTCAGGAAACGCCATTAGAAACCGCTACAACATGAAAATTATTATTATAAATATAAGGTGTTTTTTTTATGAAATAACTTTGTTTTTGGTTGTAAAATAAAAACATAAAAATTTAATATTTTGCACTTATCGTATTTCTATTTAATAGCAAGTAATTGACGAAATTTTTCGTACTACATGTAAAACTTGTGTATAACTGCGCAGTACCACTTAAATGATTTATGTTTTTCACATTTTTCCTACACGTAACAAATATAAATTTTGAATATTGATGAAATTTAAACGCAAATACAATATTTCGGTCTAACAACGTACCTGCCTCCTTAAATTGAACCTCAAGTAGAGGAAAACTAACCAAACTATTAGATGTGAATATAATTCTGAAAGTTTATTATTTTTAAAATTAGTAAGAACTTATAAACACACTTTCAATTGAATAACTTCATGTCTGTTTGCTCGGTACATTTACAAAATATATTTTTACAATAATTTACTCTAACATATTATTTTTTATTTACATTTAAAAGCATATTTATCAATATAATTGCATACAAATATGCAGTGGTTAATCTCATGTATGATAAATTTGATTGAATATTAATTATTGTAATTATAAATCCAAAATTATACGGTAAACATGCCAGTTAAGTTATAATTATGTTTGCTGTGAAAATTATTTTCTAAAAACATTTGATAATCAACTGGAAGTAAAAACTTTCAGTTACAAGTTCGTTAAAATAAATTACTGTAGAAAATTTCTCACAAAATGTTACGTTTCTCTTATTACGGTAATTATATTAAAATTCAACAACTCATTAACCTAAATAGGTTACGCAATAAAGTTAGTTTTCAAAATAATAATGAAACAATTAATGTTATTAGTTATTTTAAAGACAATAATTTTTTTGTTCGAAATAATTTTAAAAATATTTGTGGATGATTTCGAAAAATGTAAAATTTTAAATCGGGACACTTATATATATAGTAATACTCAAACTACTATTTATGAAACTTTTTCACTTTTGATCATATCGGGATAATTTTTTCGATGTTTTCAGAATTCAGTTTATGATCCATTATAAATAAAAAATTAAAAAATATTTACCTTGTTTTTACATGGATCACGCTGGATATGGCCTCTGTGTAGGAGACTAGACAACAAGAATTGTCTCTTGATAGTGATGGTTTAAGGAAGAAAATGAGTTAGTCTAAGCTGCAGTCTCCTAAACAGAGGCCATATCCAACGTGAGCCATGTAAAAACAAGGTTAATAAACAAATATTTATTATGTTGGACTAAACTACATTTAGTTGGTAAAAAATAATATAAAATTCACATATATAATAGTGTTCATGACAAAACAAATAAATAACTCGATATTATTTTAAGACTAGAATTGTTGAAAATTACTTGTTTCAAAATATTTATCGTCAAAATATCATGAAGACTGCATAATATCATACTTGAATGCAACTGGTATTTTGCATGATTCTTTCAGATAAAAAAGTAAAGCAAAAAACCTCGTGGACTTGTATGCAATATTAACGTGCAGCTTTCAAAAGAATCTGAAACGTATTTGATCAAATTGTAACACTTTGAATAGGAAAAGCTCTCTACCATGAGCAAGGCGAGAGAGCGGCTTCAGTATAAGAGTGTACACAGGATTGCTTCAGGAATGGAAAACTTCCGATATCGATATTCACTATAGTAGTTCTCATATGTAGTTAAAGAAGTTGAAGTAGTACAAGGTCTTTTTACTGTAGCGTTCACATATTTGTTTCAAATTAGAAGAGAGAAAAATATAAACTCGTTTATTATAGCAATATAAATACTGTTCAACACGTATTATACTATATATAAATAGTGCATTTGACTATTATGCAAGCTGCCTCAGCTTAAAGTGAAAATTGAAATGAATGAAATATTTAATTTATCTTCTAAATACGTCCATTACCTAATTAAAATATCTAGGCATAGTATGAAATGTATCGCTTTCACTTTCAAACACGAAAACATTGTTATTCAGGAATATTTATTTTGTGCATTAAATATCTTTCATGTTTTCTTATTTTAAATTATATATTCTTCTTCCTAGTATCAATCCGGTGGATTGGTTTACCAGCAACAAAATCTTGCATCTCGATCTCCACTCTTCTGGATCCACTGCAACCTTTTTTAGTTCAGCATAAGAGCTGCTACTCATGTCCTCGAACACTTGCTGCAAATATTCTCGTCTAGGGCGCCCTCTGCAGTTTCTAACCTCAACCATTCCTTCCATAATGTCGTGAAGAAAACCATCGTGGCGCATGTTGTGACCGAACGGTCGGGCTCGCCTCTCTGAGATGGCTCTTACTAGGTGCCTATCTTCCTTTATTATGCTGAGAACTTCATTGTTCATGACGTGGTCTCTCCAGGATATTCCAAGAATCTGAATCAAATAGAGCGTTCAAAAATCACTTGGTGACCTGTTTGTAATTACTGACCTATAAACAAAGTGTCTTTATAAAAAATACACTTTTTTATTGAAAAAATAAATCGTCATTTGTTTATTATTTCTATTCCTTTTATATGAAATGTAGACCGTTTCAACTTGGTTGAAACCAATCATCGTTAGAAATACGAAATTTTGATTGATTTAAAAAAAAATAACAAGTTCTATTTTCCGAGGGACATTTTTTATTGAGGAAAAATGCTCACTTTGTACTTTTATTTCATATAAAATTATACTCCTGTTGTAAAAGAGGTAACCATTCATTATGTATTTGCCAGTACAGTTATTTATTTTATAAAAAATTTGGATTACTCAATTTTACAGAAATAATTTACGTGAGATTGATTACATTACTTTTTTATATCGTTCATTTCATTAGTTAATAAAAAATAATTTAATAAAAACATACGTATATTTTGTAATTAATTAAAATAATATAATTATAATCGTGAAATATTAGCTTTGAGTGCAACATTTGCAGATTGTATTCTAAAGTCATGTATTTTTTCATTGATCAATTGTCAACAAAAACTATTTAAAATGTTTTCATTAGAATAGCTTAGTGATTATTTGATAAAACGGATAAATTATGAATTGAACAATTAAAAGAACATTAATAAATTCAAACAAGCGCTCTATAAACTCATATGTTTTTGGTATCGTCGATTAAAGATTATTACATTTATAGTAATTAATTTCACGAACAATGAGGTTCTCAGCATAATCAAGGAGGATAGGCACCACCTAGTAAAAACCATCTCAGAGAGTCGAGCCCGATGGATCGTTCACATTATGCACCACGATGGTTTTCTTCACGACATTTTGGAAGGGATGGTTGAGGGTAGAAACTGTAGAGGGCGCCCTAGATGGGTGTATTTGCAGCAAATGTTCGAGGACATGAGTTGTAGCTCTTATGCTGAGCTGAAGAGGACTGCAGAGGATCGATAGGAGTGGAGATCGAGATGGAAGATTTTGTTGCTGTAAACCAATCCACCGGATTGATACTACGAAAAAGAAGTAATTGTATTAAAAAAAATATATAAGTCCTACAAAAAAAAATACAAAAAAACACATGATGAATAATAAAAAAGGTTAAAAGAAACGAAATAACGCTGAAAATAAAGAAGAATAGTCACCTCATTGTAGGTGTTTGTAAAATCGTGAGTCAGGGATATAATGTGACTGCCAATCAATATTTTTTCAGTGAGCTGAAAACAGCCGTTAGTAACGTTGAAGCAGTGGCTCATAACTATTTTTTTCCATATCTGTTACATATTTGAGCAAATTGACACAGCAAATTGCTGTTTGATAGTTTTGTAAGATTGTCTATGTCTTGTCCTAGTACACTTGTATACCCGAGTATAATAGTTATTGGCGTTCTTTTAGAAAAATTTAAGCTAGTTACTAACTAACTAACATAAAAATAGTAACCTTGTTTCTAAGGCGTATTCAGACGTTTATTGATAAAAGTTTGTAAGAGAATCTAACCCGAAGCTTTCGAGGTCTTAAAAAAATTACTTACTCGTAGAGTGCTTACGCATACTACATAGGGTACCCAGTGGTCACCCATCCGTGTACGATCCGCCTTTAATGTGATAGAGGCCGAACTAGTATGGCATCATGGTATAGTTATTGGATAATACTGTGCCTATCATGAATATATACGAGTTTTGTTTATTTCGTGTAATTTATTACAGGACATTTTTTGAACTGTATGTTACACCCATAAGCTCTTTTAAATAAATTAAAATACATTATTTCTTTATTACAATAACTCCAGATACTAGCACGTATATATACTAAATCTGCTTTAAAATTATTTGGTGAAACTTTGGATATGGATCACGTCAGTACACAATGAAGGATCTGGCAGTCGATAAAAGTATCTAACTGCAACTTGTATCGGCCATATGTTTTTATCGAAAGCGGTAAAGCATTGAGAGATGCATAAAGGAGGAGAAATAAAATTAAAACATCAATCACGCTACAAAATTTTTGAATTACTGGTATGATATGAAAATGTCTTTGTTTCAGGTCATTTTAAATGCTCAAAGTTTTATTTTACGACATTTTATAGTACACATATAATAATACAATTGGTATTGGAAGCGTTTAAAGTATAATTATAGACATTTCTAGTCGTGTTTTTCAGCTCCATATTTAGCCTTGGCGTGTTTATTGACTAAGTTTTAATTAAAAGCCTTAAAGTTATTATATTTAATCATATTTAAGCATGATTCTATTCATATTTCGTTGATCAAACTAATAATTATATCATTTATTTTGTACAATATAATATGAGCAAACGGATGTATGGTATATGTCAGTCAAAACATAGATGGTGTTCTTACTACCATTAAAGTGACCCCAATAATTCAGATTATTAGAATTCATTTATCCATGTCCACACCCTCAACTGGAGCATATGGACATCACCACCGCCACAAAGCTATACATTATATATATAGTTCCCGACGGCCTTCTAGTACAGCGAGAGCCTGGGGCTTGAAGAAAAGGCAGCCGTAGTTAATGATTTTCTGGGGTATGTCTTAGCCAGGTCTACCTTCGTCTCTTGATACACTGTTGTATGCAAGGCTGCTTTGTCCGCTCCTTCACATCGTCATTCCTCATAAAGTCAAACAATCGCAATTTCAATATTCTACGCAGACATTTTTTTCGAAGCCCATTATTCAGCTGCATTGGCTTTTGGTGAAATGTCAAGATTCGCAGCCGTAAAGAAGAATTGATTTACAATTTTATTAGAATGTCATTAGAATACATCATTTTAAAATTGTAGTTTTATGGTGAACATATGCTCCAAGTTCCAAAATGGCATAACAATTTGTAAAAATTGAAACTTCTATTCCATTAATCCTGTTAAAATATTTTTTGGTTAGGTAAGATAAAGAAGGCTTAGATGGACGATGGCGGATTGCCCATTTAATTTAATTATGAAGTCAAACAGTTCTTAAATAAAAGAAGCCTTCCAAATAACTGGCACGTTCCCTACTGAAAGGAAAAATAAATCAAATTTACTATTTGTGAGAAAATTCAATAGCGATAAATCAATTTACAGATCCGTGAAACTCAGTATGTAATAAACAATATATTATCTAATTATAACATTGTTTACAAAAATATAGCTGAATCCATTTGTATTTTTTTTATATATAATATATATAATTCTCGTACATTGTGTACTCGAGGTTATGAAGTGTTCAGTAATAAAGTGTATATGGACTGATCAAGAAGCGTATGCAGTTCTTAACTATTCTTATGTCTCTTTTTTCAATGTTTTCAGCATTCACTTTGAGATCCATTTTATAATTTAAATAATAAATATTTAATTATTTACCAATATTTTTACATAGATCACGTTAGATATGGCATCTGTTTAGGATACTGCAGTTTCTAATAACCAATCCATCACAGTTGTCTTTTGACAGTAATGGATTGAGGAAGGCTACGAGTAAGTCGAAACTATAGTCTCTAAAACAGAGACCATATCTTACGTGATCCATGTACAAAACAAGGTAAATAAATAAATATTTATTAATTTTTAAGTCATTTTAATTATAGTCTTGTATTATTTTTTAAATAATTATTATTATTTAAAAGTGTAATTAATATTAAAAGTATATTTTCATTAATTATCCCTATTTGCGTTTCACTGTTATTCTCATACAATGTGCGGATTTGCTGTTTTTTAACCTGTTCAGAACTATTTGCAAGGGTTCTTTGACATAATTTTTTTGTTCACAATTGAGCATCGTGGCACTAATGTTCTCCAAACACCTCGTAAGAGCATAAACTTTGACATATATTTAATTTATTTAGAATAATAATGCACTTGGGTAAACACCTGCTTACGCGATTTTAAAAATACACGTAAATATAAATATTGCACCAAAAATGTATACTCGAGATAGTATTTGGTGTTTTATTTTTAATTAAATACGATGAGTTTCAGGGCGAAGTTTTTTGAGCTTCACTTAATGAAAATTCCTGCGTATCAAAATATTGCAAGTGGAGTTAAAAAAGTGTTATTCTACCGTACGTATTAGTAAAATAAATGTAATATACGCAAAAGCAACTTGGTAAAAACATCAAATAAAAATTCATTATTCAAATTCCGCAATTGAAACAACAATATTTTAGCCGGCGGGTGTAGCTCAATGGTCAAAGCGTTTGCTTTGAAAGCCAAAAGTCGTGGGTTCGATCCCCAACGGAGATTAAAAAAAAAAAAAAAAGAATTCTGAGCTTAAAATACCCCCCGGTTGGTGTGAATTTGATTCCTCACCCATAAAATGCCAGTCAAAGCCTATTCATCAATATTTGTCGTAGACGAAAATCGTCCCGTAAAGACCACCCATTCATAGTCAATTCCTGTAATAATAAAGGATGATGCGTGAATCTCGGGTTGTAGTCTATGACGTTGGCGGATCAACAATCCACATGCAGCGCTTAGCCATATACAGCATGGTAAGCGTCATTGAATTCCACAGATGAGACTTCAGAATTACTATCACCATCTGTCGGTATTTTCCTGTACGTGTTTACATAAATAAATAAAAAATACTTTATATATTTCATAACATTACATTACAAAGATTTGTATTACTTGTTATACTTATTTACAATATATTATATTAAATAGCTTGAGCAATAATAATATATTTAGTTTTCGAATCTTATATTACGTATATATTAAATATTTTTATAAATGAATCGCTAGAAAGGTATTATGTCCACTTGCTTCTAAACCTAGATATCTTCAGTTCAAATATCGGACATATTCCTAGAATACCTCTAATTAAGGTACTTAATTCTTTTAATGCTCACCACTTACGTCTTTTTATTTAACGAATTCGTAAAGAAAAATACGTAAAATGTGAAAAACTGTTATTTTTACTACTTTTTGAAAAGCACCATAATTTATATAATCCTGTATTCTACGTCGTGATTATCTATTATTCAAGGTGACCTAACAGATAACCAGGTAGAAGATTGATGATATACACTGCAGCCAATGACTTAGAAACTTGCGTGACTGGTACGAGCACTTTCTCTTTACCTTTACTTAGATGCAGTGTACAAGGTGAAGATAAGCTTGATGATAACTGAACTTTGTATAAGGCACCAAAATAGAATCGATACTGTAGTTAATATAATGAGTAGACGAATCTGTTTTGTTCATAGGTTTTTATTTATACTATTGTCTTATAAGCGTAGTGCTTGATAAGAGATTTTAATTTGATTGTATGCAAGTATTATAAATTATTATATAACATCTGAAATATCTTCATTTTATCACCTTTTTTTAGATCACTAAAACCCATTAAATAGAAACGTATAATGTAACTTGTTAACATCCCCTTTACTTAAGGAAGATGAGTCCACGTCGCCTAGAGCGTTATTATACACATATTTTTGATTGACTTAACAAACTTTCGGTCCGGGCCGAAATTTGCTTGCTTCAGGCCCCAGACCGATCACACTATCTACTCGTCACGGTAGGCGCGCAACTGAACACTCACCACTAAGCGCTCGTAGTGGGAGACAGCCCAGCGCTGCAAGTGGCGATCTAAAGTACTAATGCCGCACCAATGACAGTCAGCCACTTACAATACTTACGATACACCCGTGACTGGACTTGTCAAAAAAACAATATGGCGACACATACGTGTCTGACGAATGAACAAAAAGAGACGAAAGATCGCATATCGAGGTTTTCGGCACTAACCTGCAAGGGCCTTTATCAAGCTGATATCATTGTTTGTTTAAAATTTCGTGTATTTTTATCAAGCCATCGTTATTCATAGAAATATGACTGTGAGTTTGTTCAGTTTACTGACTGATGGTGTGCGCAATACGAGTAAACGAATTGGGGTTTATTTTTATTAGATGAATAAAATATATTTTTAATAAGTCAATGTTCATTTATATATAAGGTCAATTCCCACGAGTTCTGCGGCCGGGAAATGCTTCAGTAAAGTTACAAACAACTCCAGTAAAGCTCGACGCAAAAAACGTCCATACGTAACTTGTGACAAATAAAAATACCCTTTTCACGCGAGAAAGTTTGCAACATCAATGGACACGCTGGACAACCCAAGTGTGCTGCTGACAAGATTGGATGGAAGCTCAACACGTCACTGGAGGCACTTTGTGTATCGAGCTTACTTCATTGGCGCATTAATAAATCAATATTTAGCAGCGCTTTTCTATTATGAACAAATGGTCATTTCAACAGCGCTTCATTGCTTCTCTAGATAAAAAGGTGGGTCTTAAGTCTGCCTCCGTTTACAGCTCTCTTATGGTACTTCGGCAGTGAGTTCCTGGCCATTAGTTTCGCAAAACTGAAAGCATGATTGTTAAAGACCGTTCTAGGACTACCTCTCGTCAGCTGAAGGGCCTTAAAAGCCAAAAGGTGAAGCTTGTATTGTATTATAGCCGGAAATTTCAACCTTTTACGTCTCCATTTTGTCCTACACTAATTAAATTAACTTACTCGTATTTTTTTTAAATATTACTTTAACAAAAAATACTACCGGCTAGTTTGTGACTAATTCTCTCAACCGTAAATGTGTGTCAATTTTTTGAAGAAAAAATAACTTTAATTACTCAGTAGTTTATAAAATAAACCGTTGTTTTTTAATGATTTTATGATGTTAATTTTATTACAAACATTCTTAAAAATTATAAAAAATATAAATGTAAGAAAAATACGTAAATAATCGTGTGCTACTATTTATTTCACAAAACCGTGTTCAAAATATGTGTACGTTTTGTATATTCATTGAACGAAGTTTTAAATGTTAATTAGATTCGTAAATTGGTTTGAAAACTGGTTTAAAAATATAATTTTATATTTTTTCGGTTGCGCCTATGCCTTTGATTTGCTAGGCTTTTCTGCTACTGAAAATTGACCAAATGACCGCCGGGCGATGAAATAAGTCCCCGGGGAGCTTTTTTGTGGCAACGATCGTGTCAACAAGCCCGGGATAACCGCGAGCCATCGGTCTGGACCTGAATACAACAACTCGCCTGAAACTAGACTGAAAAATAACATAAAAAGCTTTTGTGGTGCTTCAAGTTATGAATGACTTCTATTCTAATTCTCTGTATTTTGTATACACTTTTAACCTTCGGGAATTTATTCTATGCGATAAAAGGAAATGGGGGTCACAAATCGTAATTTCAGAAAAGGCGTATTTAAAATAGCGAATTTAATCATTTTAATAAATTATTAGTATATTATGAAAGTAATTAAAAAAAACTTCATCTGAATCTAAAATCAAAGATTATTAAAATAATTATACAATTAAATCGATTTGAGACCCGTCTTTTGAGCAGAAAACATGATAATCATAAAAAAGAGCACTATTATAGATCGTACAAAAAAGGAAGATGTTAGGTTTAAGTCTTTATTTTCGAAAGCATATGGCTATTTTTAAAATCAACAAAAATTCCTATTCCTTATGATCATTTCTGCTGAAATTTTTCTGAACAAGTTATATAAGAAATCTTTGAAAACTGGCACTATCTATTTATAATTTCTTAAAATATCGTAATTTCATTCAACTTATTTCTTAATAACAAAATACGTCCAAACTACGATACTAGTTTTAATAAACAATTTTTTTTTTTGTAATACTTGAAAAAAAAGTTTGTATTGAAAATAATTCCATCACAATTTTGCAGTAAATTTGATTAACAACAAGCAAAACAATGAGAAAAAACAGCACTTAGTAGAAAAATAGGAATCAGAGACTAGTTATTTTCAGGAACATAAATAACTAATGTATTCAAATCTGCTGTTTTCATTAGAAATGTACAAATTTTTATGGTTATATAAACATTGGAATAAAATTTTGTAAAAGTATACAATCCATGGTGGATATTCCATAATTCTGAAATGCGAAAAATATGTACGTGATGCTGTTTTCTGTATAGAACTTTTACTGCAAGCTAAGGTCTTTTTCAAGCTGCAAATATTATATTAATGGCCCAAATGATAATAAATACTAACATCAGGACTAACGAAATAAAATGCTATGTGATACACAATACTTATTTTTCATTGTTCAATGAACGACGCGAACTCCGTGGCTTAATAAAATATCATAAATTTTCGTTAACGTTCAGCTTATTTATCTGACAAGCATTATTGTCAAATTAATTTAAATTTTCATTCTTTCGTGCATGCTGATATAAAATATATTTCATACTGTGTTACCTTCATAGAAAAATGGTTCCAATTTTTAACAAAAATTACCCACGTTTCGACGCGTAGGTATTCCGAATTGTCATGTAAAATTAATGTGATTCTCGTGTGTACAAAAATGTGGTCTATTTATGAACATGCACATCCATGGTTGCCGTCCCGCCTATTCCAGGATTCAGACACCCCATTCCACATTCATACGTGGTATTATTTTGGTAATTATACTTTGCGCAAAATTGTTTAGATGTTCGCAGACGGGCAAAACATGTATGTATACTGAATGTCTCGATGTTTTGGTGTTAGTTCCATATGTGTTTAGATCAAAAATGTTTAATTATTGTCATACATCATGAAAAGTAGCTGTTCATAAATAAATAAATAAATAAAATAAATAATCATTACAAAATTAAACATTATTTTTTATATAAAGCAAAATACTGTACCAGTGGTATAGAGTAAACACTGTCTTCCATATTTAATGTGTAGTTAATTCGAACAAAATGATGGTTTTTTTCTTTGATTATTCAAACAAGGATCTAAAATATCTTGTTTTTTTAAGTTTACTCAGTCATTATTATTTAAGGCAATAGAAAAGTCTTTTAAAATTATTTTTAATGGATTTAAAAATGAATTTGAAATATATGAAAAATACTGTTTTTATTTTTGTAGAATGAATTAATTGAAGCTTTTATCAATATTATTCGTAATGATTTATTAGACTCTTAAAATAAAAATACAGAATGTGAAATTAGATTTTCTCATTTATATTTGTTTTATTCACATTAATCCGTTTAATAATGTAATGATTTAAATTAACAATTACTCTTCAATCATATGATAAATGTCAAATGCAGTCTGTGTGATGACAAATATTTAGCAAAATAAAATACTGAGTGAAAAGTTAATTGCATTTGTAATACAAATTTCATTTTAATAATATTTTGCTTATGAAAATGTGATATAATTCAACCTCATTAAGAGATTCATATTAATGGAATAAAAATATTTACTGAAGATCAAATCTTTGATATCATTTATTTAAATGTGGTCATTAAATTCATAAATTGAATTATTATTAACTTATTCATTTATTACGAAATAAATAAATGAAAAATATTTTGTTTTGTTAAAAATATTTTTTCAATGTTTTCAGCACTCACTTTGAGATCCATTAAAATAATAAGTATTTATTTATTTACCTTGTTTTTCATGGATCACATAAAATAAGTTCTCTATTAGAAGACTGCAGTTACGACTTACTCGTAAATTTTCTCAATCCATCACTTATTGGATTTAGAAAGGATACGAGTTAGTGGAAACTGCAGTCTTCTATACAGAGAACTTATCTTACGTGATCCATGTAAAAGCAAGGTAAATAAATAAATATTTATAATTATTAAAAATATTGAATTAAATTAATCTTGCTGAGGATGATAACATATCCAAAATATATAAATGTTTTTTTTGTAATGATTTTTGCGTGATTAATTATTTTACGTTAGATTATATGTTAAATATTAAATGTTTTAAATTAAGCCGATAATTGCATAATTTATATAAAAACATTATAGCTTAGCTGTGTTAATTATTTTTATAAAAATGAACTAAATATTATATTCAAATCTTCGCATTAGGAAAATGTTGATTTCACTCATTCACGAGCTTTTAACCACACACATGATTCACCAAAACACAAAATTAAATGGCACAATGTTTAGATCCAAAACATACATCACATATTTTATCAAAACACAAAAGCTTTCACAAAATAAAACATCTGTCATAAGGTTTATTATGCAGTGCAATTTTACTTTATTAAATTAGATAAGAATTAAATGTACCAAGTTATCTTAAATATTTGATTTTGATTGGACTAATACAAATCTAAACCCTTATATATTTAATTACATATATTTTTTACTTTTAATTACTAAAATATTAAAATGTTAAATAACATTTGACTAATTAAAATTATTCGTATTGAAATGACAAGAAAAAATAATAAACAAAGCTGTGATTTTCAAAGTGCAAGGAAAAAACATTGCTTTCATAATAAACTTTATCTAATTATACCTTATCTATTTACGTTTAACGAGATTCGGTTATGTGTAGCTTTAGCGCAAAAAATCTCGCTACACTTTTTATTAAACTACTCTACGAAGTACGTGTTTAATAAATAAGATTCTGGCTTGCAGGTTACTTTGGGCTTAATCTTCACAAACTCACGTATCACTGTATAACGTAACTTGTCTTGTATGTCATAGACTTGAGTAATGAAAGAATAATTTGAGTAAGTAGTTTTAAGACTATACTAGTACATTGATTGAAGTAAAATGATCATGACGTTTCCATAAATCATCTCAGTACTCGAATTATGGTTTTTGACTATATTTACATGTAACGCGACGTAAATGAGGGATTACTTAATGAACTTATGTTTCTTTGAAATTCGCAATTTTGGACATTGTGGTTTACGAGTATGTGGTCCAAAACCCCGCCTTTTAATATTTTACTATTGATTGACGAGAGAAATGATACGTAAGACAGTGTTTACTACGAATTTGTATGTGCCTTTTAGATTGATTTAAAAAATGTCTTCATTGTTGTATGAAAACTGTTTTTAATATGTTTACGAGATGGAAAACATGAAATTATCTGAATAATGTATGAATACATTTTGAAGACTGCTTTCAGTACGGTGTACAAGTAATTTGAAAAAATGATGGGCCTTAAAAATACACAAATATTCATCTGTATAGAGTGTATCTATCAATAGAAAACCTATTGTTTTGAGAGAACTATTAGTCCGCTTTCTGAAACTTAAATAAAGACTTTGTAAAGAGTTTTTGGGGATCTTAAGTTTATTTGACCTATATCTGAGGATCGTTTAAGAGTTGTTTGTGAATTTTCTGACGATTGTATGAATACTGAGAATTGGATGAAAATATTCGATATTTGAATATATAAGATCTTTGTGAATATGGTATTGATAGTGATCTGTCTGTGGATGGTCACCGTTAACGCTGATGTTGTGCGCAGAGACGCCGCTATGGCTGCTGCTGCAGATCGCGCCCATCAAGAACGAGCGCGACTTGGTGGTGCTCTTCCTTCTCACCTTCAGAGACATCACGGCACTCAAGCAGCCCATAGAAACAGATGACACCAAAGGAGGTGAGTCGAAATATTACATAATTTTTACCGCTTCAATGATGTTTCAGCGTGATACTTCATAACTAGAATATTGAAATGGTCAAATCCAATCACTAAATCATACTAAAAATATTGTATACAAAAGTACTATTTGCGCCCTATTAAACATTTTATCGAAATACATAGGTTAAATCTATATTCGTTTAAGACATTATTACCAGCTTCGAATGATAACCTTTCTGAATTATACGAGTATTATCATATTCATTATTATGCATAAACGCTTCTGGCCAAGTAGTGAACCAATTTCAATAGAAATATTATGCACATGAGCGTGAAGTATACGTCGTTTTGAATTACATAATTCAATCAGTAGCATTCTCAACTTTTTAGGTTTGTACGACCAGATTTGGTATAGAGACTTTTGGGTTTAGCCGTGCGTAGCGAATTTCTTTCGACCAATATTTTGACCGCCATTGATGATGTCATTTCAAAAACATTCTAGAGCAACCACTGCTTTGTAACATTTATATAAAATGCAGTCCATTTTTTTCTTATACAATGCGACAGTATTCTACCAATATATCCAGTTATCGTATATTTAACTTAACTACTCTTTTATGTCCTCGAGGAATTGACGATGTAACTTTTTTTGTGCTTATGACCATATACACTTCAGTTTTCAAATAAAAAAATACTCGTACACGTTAGTTGATGACTCAAAAAGATATATTATACGTGTAAAAATGCAACCGCAGAGAAAAATATTTTCCTCTTTTACTCGCTTGTTGGAAAAAAGTGAAGTTTGAATATCGGGCAGTTTTATTTTCTGGTACGAGTTACACGTTATCAAATTAGTTATTTGATTGGTGCATGTTAAGGGTATGTATTTCAATGAATATTTTTAAGCATTAGGTATTTTTAAACTTTTCTCTCAAAATTCAGAATTATCAATGTGACAATGAAGTTTAACTGTTACTTTAGAGTATATTCGCTAGAGGAAAAATGAACTGTAGATGTTAAGAATTTTCATTTGAATGGTTAGTAGTGTATGATATTTAAACATTATCTTGAATTTAAAAGTTTATTTCTATATACTCGTATTTATAAAATGTATTTCTTATTTTTAATAATATTCATAAATATATTTTTTTAATAATCATTCAACACAATTGTAAAAAATTTAAGAAAATAATTAGAAAAATTAGTCTTCCAGACTGTATATTTGGCAAATATAGTTTTTTTTATATTCGCCTATAAATATATTCAAGAATATTGGTCGTAATTTTTATACTAATAATTTATATTTTTTTTCGTTAGAAATGACCAAAAAATATTTTTAGTATTTAATTCGATAAACTGTAAGAGTTAAGGACTACATTCCGAGATGACTAGAGGCCATTTTTTTTGCGAGCGTCATTTCTTTATCAAAATGCGATCATAATAATCAAAGATGGTACCAAAAATACTTGTAAAACAATTTTAACCATTGCTTCCAAAATTTGTCACATTATTTTATAGCAGGTTTTCTGGTCCACAACCTCAATCGAAAAAATTCTTAAATGAGATTTGACACATGGGTAAAATGATCCATTGACAATCATTTCTATTTTTAATTTCTACCTTGAAAGACGTACTTTGAAAATCTTTCCTTTTTTTCTAGATCAATTGATCAAACAAATACGTTGGCTGTGATGAAAGAGTTCCCAGTTGATCTATAAAAAATAAATGTCAGTGTATATCAACATATGTACTTTTAAATTAAATAAATTCAAAATCGAATTATTAATTTTTGAGATAATTTATATTTAATTAATAAACAAAATGTAAGTAAATAAACTAGTATTCTAATGTAATTAAATTTAAACCACACCAACGTTCTATGTGGTTTTTGACTCACTTAGAAGCAATTTGTCAAGTTTTACATTATTTCGTAGTTGTTTTAAGACAGAGTCGGATTCTAAGCCATTTTATAATAATAGTACATTTATCATTGTCATTTGTTTTATTATTATTATTATTACAATAAAAGTAATGATTATATATTACTTACCGTTTCTCACCATTCTACGAGTACTTCCGATTTGAAGTATACCAAAAACCACAACGATTGTTTGGACGCTTATCAGCTGTGAAATCTTCAAGTCACATTCCAAGTTTTTTTTTTTTAATATTTCAGTATAAAAATCTTAAACAATATTCGATAACTAAGCAAATATGTGTTATGTTTGTTTTTACTTTTTTTCTGAATTTGTTCCTGTTTTTCAGGCGATTTCAATTCGTTTTGTGTTTCCACCGTAGCATTCTCGCCGCTACAACATTTCTCCGAGCAAAACCAAAGGCGTTTGTAAATAAATCCACAGGCAAAAAATAACCAGGCGATTTATCATCTGCGAGGTTTCTAACGCGTGGCAAAGAGCGCTTTCTCTCATCCTTGTGGAAAGTATTCGGCGCTCAAGTCTCTGGAAAGATCAAGAATTCAAATAACCTTTGAAGTTTTTAAGTCACTTTTTTGTGTGAGCATTCATCCACATTGCTTACAGATGGTGATATTCAAACGTATGAAGATATTTTAAAGTTAAATTATGGTGATTCAAAATAACAACATTGGAAGTGTTTGAAATTATATTGATAAATAGAATAATGTACTTATTGTACAAGCAAGCAAAACGATAGATTAAATCAAAATCATATTCCAAAAATATCACATATTATTCACCAATTTATAAAGTCATAAAAAAGTATAAGCTAGTAACCGCGGACGATGACTAAATTAAATAAAAAACTGCTTTTTTCCACATCCATTCTATATCTGAAACATATTATCACCACACATTGCTGCCAATTAGTTCTGTAATTTATCACTGTCGATTCCTCATTCTAGGACAAATCTGCACCTGAATTTCCTGTTGTGAACACATATGGTTCCCGACTACCTCCAGAGCAGAAGTTTGAGTACTTGAATAGTAACCGGGGCATATTTTTGGTTGAATTATTAATCGTATTTTCTAAGGAAATCGGATGATTAGCTAAACTTTCCCGAGGCCTGGACCATTTTGTCTAAGGAGCAGCTCAACCCTAATGTAAAACAACACGAATGCTTAAATACTCGCAAACCACTGATGTTTAATACGAAACCATACGTATAATACATGTACAAATCTACTGCAGATGGTCTCACTTGGTTAGTCAAATTAAGTTTCTGGTATTATTTGAATCCTTGTGAGACGCATTCAGAAACATTGATCAGATTTGGATGCTTTACGAGTATGTTACTTGAAAAATTAGTATCGGCATTTTTCGTGAATAAAGGTTTTTTGATCAATTTAGAATAAAGGTTATTTAATCAATTTAAAACATTATTAATTTGCAATAATTTGATGATTTTTTTGATGCATTATTGATGTGATGTTCCAGGACTGTCCAAGTTCGCCAAGCTGGCTCGCAGTGTCACCCGCAGCCGCTCAGTGCTTGTGTCACAGTTCTCCTCACATCTGCCCAACCTCAAGGATCCGGCCAAACAAAGTCATATGGCACATGTCAGCTTCAACCATGTCAGTATAAAACCAAACATAACGTGAACATTACAAGATTAACCAAAATTTCCTTATCTAACCTCTCATCTAATACAAGTTTCAAAGTTATTAAAACGCCACATATCAGAAATCAACTTAAAGAAAATAACCAAGTCTGTCTTTTTCATTCATTGATCATTTATTGACGTGTAAAAAGAGGAACACCATAGATTTTCATCTCACGCTGTTTGCTGGTCATGGAATATTAAGAGAGTTCCTAAAAAGATTTGGCCCCTCTTTTTGCAACGCTTGTCCTTGTGATCCTAGCATAAAAAAGACAGTGAGACATTTTCAAATGGAGTTCATCATTCATGAGAACAGGATACGTGTATTATGAGAGTCTCTGTTATTTTTTGAGATGAGTTTCCTTTACTACTGCATAGTTCTGACGGTCCAATGCTATTTAACATTAAAGATATCGTTGGAATTGCGAGCGCGGTTAACGAGGCCGTTATGGAGTAGACTCCTATGTTCTTAAATTTTTTGTCACATAATCTAACCAGAAAAAACTACACTAAAATAAACAATAGATAATGATCACTTATAAGTTATTTTTAATGTGTACCGTTTGATATTTTGTTGTTTTTTAATGACTGTTATCACTTTTATAACCTTTTTATCTTAATTACACGCTGCTATTCTGGAAAACACACAATTTTGTTTTTAAACAAATCGTACACTTGGGCCGAAATGTTCCTTAATTCAACACATCAGATGATGAGCTTAAACTCCGATGTGATGCCCCAGTATGGTCAAGAAGCGCCCAAGACTCCTCCACATATTCTTCTGCACTATTGCGCCTTCAAAGCAATATGGGACTGGATAATACTATGTCTTACCTTCTACACAGCAATAATGGTCCCTTACAATGTAGCGTTCAAGAACAAGACGAGCGAGGATGTTTCCTTGCTGGTGGTGGACTCGATAGTGGACGTCATCTTCTTTATCGACATAGTGCTGAACTTCCACACGACCTTCGTGGGACCTGGTGGAGAGGTCGTCAGCGATCCTAAAGTCATCAGGATGAACTATCTCAAGTCCTGGTTCATCATTGACCTGCTATCGTGTCTGCCGTACGATGTTTTCAATGCATTTGATCATGACGAAGACGTAAGTATTAAGCTCTTAAATTTATAACATAGTTTTTTTAATGATGATTCAATAATTTATTGTATTATTTAATGGTAATTGAAAAAGATAATTTTTTGAATAATAACTTTTGGTTCATTTTTAAAATTTAAATAAATAAGTATTTATATTTAATAGCCCAGGGAAGCAGATATTACTTAGTTATTATAGAATATTTATCAATATTCTAATACTTGATAGATAATTGAAGATGTATGCAAATATTTTTTAACAAATCGACATACACATACAATCTGTATTTATGTTATATCATAAATACAATTTATGTTATGATGGTAATTTTTTTATTAAAATAAATGTGAAATAAAACTATTTTTAATGTTTTTAAATAAAACTGAAACTATGAAAACTGAAAATGAATGTAAGTGCAAAATTGATAAAGGCTCGAAAAATATTTCTAGCAACCATAAAATCTTCATTAAAGATAGGGACGAGGCGTTTTCCTCTTATGGCGTGTAAAATAAACTTTCTTTCTTACAACAACCTACTGGTAGACCTTCGTAGATTTTTACGGCCAAATTTGGAATTTTGGCATTTGGAATGAGCCATGTATAGAAAATTTCTTCGGACTTATATTTCGACCAAAATTGCAGGGGTCATCTTCAAAGTTAACCATATTCTGAAGAGTTAATTTACTAAGATAGTTTATCAATCAGCTTACCGTATATCTACGAAAGTCATGTAGGATGAGTATGTTCTAAGAAGCAAACCTTCACGAGCATCATGTCAGAGAGAATCGCTTGTTTTTATTTCTATGTGCAGGCCTTCCTGCTGCACCCACTCACAGCCGACAAACTCGTCTTACACTTGCCGAACATCCATACACTGTTAATATATGTCGACCAAGAACTGGCAGCTTCAAAGTTCTTCCAGCGTCTCCCAACCCACACACAAACACGAACACAACACACGTTTCCTTCATGCAGAGAGAATCGGTCTTGACCGGTTTTATTTCTATGTGCAGGCTTCTGAGCATCGTACGAGTACATGACTTACGAAGGGGTAAGTTAGGCTGGCAGTTTAACTACCTTATTAAATTAAATCATCACAAAATATTCAACAACGAAAATGAACCCTGTAATTGTGGTTGAAATATTGGGCAGAATAAATTTTCCACACACAGCTGAACCTAAAAATTGTAATTTCAAGAAACTGACAATCCAAGAGAACGTGCTATAAAGTCTGAAAAGCACGTCGAAAAATTAATTAAATGCGTTCAATTTGTCTTAAAAAATATTTAAAGCATTAATTTATGCTATAATAAGAGTATATGTCAATAATTAACTGTTCCAGGGCATTGGTAGCTTGTTCAGCGCGTTGAAAGTAGTGCGCCTTCTCCGGCTTGGTCGTGTGGTGCGGAAGCTGGACAGATACTTGGAGTATGGAGCTGCGATGCTGATCCTGCTACTCTGCTTCTACATGCTCGTGGCTCACTGGCTTGCTTGCATCTGGTACTCCATCGGCCGCAACGACGCTGACAACGGAGTACAGTACTCTTGGCTGTGGAAACTGGCCAATGTCACTCAGAGTCCGTACTCCTACATATGGTCCAACGAGTCCAACGGTATCGAGCTGGTCAATGGTCCTACCAGGAAGACTATGTACGTGACTGCGCTCTACTTCACGATGACTTGCATGACTTCGGTCGGCTTCGGAAACGTCGCCGCAGAGACGGATAATGAGAAGATCTTTACCATCTGTATGATGATCATTGCAGGTGGGAATCGATGCTTCTGTTATATGTCTTGGGCGTACGCCAGGTGCGCTAATCATACACCCAAATTTTTATTTATCTTTCTCTATTTCTCTCTCTCTCTCTTATATTTTCTTTTACTTCTTTTTTTTACTATTATTTAAAAAAAATATTAATATTATATCAGGCAAATAAATAAAATGGCCAATATACAAGTATTAACCAGTCGCCTTAAGGTCTATATTTCTTATTGCGCCCACAAAAACTTCAAGTTTTATACGTAAATACGTTTTCAAAAACGTTCTTTAAATATTTTTTTGTTGCAACTCTGTGAAAATTGTAATATAATTTGTTTATTTACACAATGATCAACAGTTATTTTTGTGACGCGGGCCTTAACACGTGGATTTTTTCGAAACCAAAGATCGTTCTTGACAACGTATTAAGATACAAAAATTTACGTTTCATTGAGCGTCATAGGAAATATAGACCTTAAGGCGACTGGTTAATAAATCAACTAAATTTTGGTTATTGCTCTATAAAAGGTTAATTACTTTTAATACCAGTATTAATACTAAATTAGTACGTACAAAATTTTATCCTCCAAAATAGAGCTATGCGACTTTCTTGAGATAACATTAAAGTAGTTTTATGACTAGGTTGTACATTGGAATGTTCCGATTTGCCCACGTATTGGGTATTACAAATACTCGAAAAAAAAAATTTGTTAAGCTCCTTGTTTGAATTGATAATTGAATTTTCAAATTGTTTGCGTTTCTAGAGCGATTGGAACAAAGCGCCGAGTTGTATGCAATTCTCTTTACTCTCAATACAATCAAAAAATATTTACTTAGAAACTTACTATTAAAGCTGTTTACCATTGAAATTTAGCTAACTAAAATCCAATTTCTTAAAACAAATTTAGATTATTTCACAAGAAAAAAATTCTTATGAAAAATATTTTAGTAAATTGTGACCCTTGAAAAGGTAGTATAAAGTACTACAAAAATATAACTTTACTAATATTCTAAGTTGTTTTTCAATTATTTTAGTTAGTATTATTTAAAGTAATATTAAAATAATACTTTATTACACCCATTCCTATTATTTAATTATATATTTATAATTTGTTTGTGTTTGGCTTTATAACGATATTTAGTTTTGAATAGTCTTCAATGGAACATGGAATGCTATTATTTATTATATAAAATTTTAACCTGCAGCATGCGTTCGCGATGGGTTCACATAAAAAGAAAACTTCTTTTGAATCAAATGGTTCAATTATGGAGAAGTCATTAGTAACCAGAATATCATCGATCATATTGCATACCTAAATAATATGAAATTTTGGATGCCAAGTTTTTTGAGGCAGAATGAAAAATAAATATTTATTTATTTACTTTGTTTTTACATGGATCACGTTGGGTATGACCTGTGCTTAGGAGACTGCAGTTTCAACTAACTCGTAGTTATCCTCAATCCATCACTGTCAAGAGACAACTGAGCTGCATAATGCATGTCTCTTGACAGTGATGGATTGAGGAAGGCTACGAGTTAGTCAAAACTGCAGTCTCCTAAGCAGAGGCTCTACCCAACGTGATATATGCAAAAAAAACATTGGATCTCAAAGTGAATGCTGAAAACATTGAATAAAAATGAATAACCTTTCAACTGATAGGTGAACAAATTTGCCTTTTGGTAATGAAAAAGATAAATCCCCGTACAAAGTAAAGATTCGTAAGATACTCGTATATAATATTTTGTTAGAATATATATTTAAAGTAAAAACGAAACATTGGTTCAAGCCAAGTATTGATTTTATAGTATAATATAATGAAGAGATATCACGCGTTCCTCTCTGGTAGCAAACTTTATGACAAGTGACACATTCGCTAGTCTCTCGTGACCGTATACTGCAGAGTTGAAACATGACACATGTAGGGTGCATATCATTTCTGTTCCATTGAATTCCGATTTGGGTTTACTGTTGATTGTCCCACCTGTGTACGTCCATTGATGATTTGAAGTCACCATATGTCACAACAATGTGTGAGAACTGTCACTGTGTATACTCTATGCCTGTATGGAACACTTGACCCTTACATTTACACTGAAATATCTTCTCTACACTCCCGTTATATTGATCAAATATATACTAGTTTACTAAACACTTTAATTAGGTGAGTATTATTTTATATCGAGTGTTCAAAATATATTAAAAATAATTTTAAAAGTACTGAAAGATGCGAAAAAGGCATAAAAGGAACAAGTTTCTTAATTCTTCTATTAATAAAATTATTGCAGTACATTAATCTTATAAAATAAAACAATATTGATTTTAACCCTTTCATTACGGCTAGATTTGAATAAAAATTATACTGTCAATTATAAAACTAGTATTTGAAGCATAAATGTATACTTATCTGGTTTATTTTAATATATCACATTGGTTCTTGTATCCTTTAGCTATCAGATGATGCATAAAAAACTATTCTAAGAAAGTAGAAAAACGATATATTACGTCAACAGATATCAACGGTCGGGGAATCTTATGACGGCATATGACGACAACCGATGCGAAAGGGTTAACGAGTTAATTATTGTTTATTACTAAGTTATTTGAAAAATTTCAAAGTAAAAAGGAAAAAAAACGGTAGAAAATGATAATCTAAGTATTTTTTCAGTAATAAATATATTCATGAACGTAAAAATAGTTAATATCAATTGATATTGAACAAAAATAAAAAAGTTTTCAATGCTACAAATATAAATTTGAATAAAAAAATATACGTCTACAAAATTTGGACTGCATGTTTCTGAAATATTTTTTTATTATCTAAAATTTTTGATATTTTTGTTTTCTACAGAGGAGTTAAAATTCCTGTTTTTTATTTATTAATATTTGAATATTTCCAATCCAGACAAAGCTTTTATTTTAAACTCTTTCATGAAGTACCACTAGTATATATAATATATATTATACAAAATGGCCTAATAAAGAAGTTTAGAGATATGTTGTGTTGCAAATAAAATAATAAATAAAAAATTACACCACTTTTTTGTTTATAATGTTAACCTGCTTCGGAAGAATCCTTTCTTTGTCAGGACAACATTTAACCAAAAGCATCTCCTGACTAATTAAGATACTCGTACTTGCTAAGTAATTTCTGAAGCCTGTTGATTTCAATAAAGAAAGTGGTAAAAAATAAATTTACTGTATAAAGTTATTTCTTTCTACGAATATGATATACTATGTTTATAACCACTTTGCATGTTTCACGAATTGTCTGAAAGTTTTCGAGTTGCGTCCTAGCGCTGCTGTACGCAACCATCTTCGGTCACGTGACCACCATCATCCAGCAAATGACGAGCGCCACTGCCAAGTACCACGACATGCTCAACAACGTGAGGGAGTTCATGAAGCTGCACGAGGTGCCCAAGGCACTCAGTGAGAGGGTCATGGACTACGTGGTTTCCACCTGGGCCATGACCAAGGGGCTGGACACCGATAAGGTAAATCAGGTCAGGAGGGACACGGTTCTATGAATGAGCGCTTCTTTTCCAAACTCAATCATTATTAACAACTCTTCTCGCGTGCTCGAAACACTGTTTATATCTATCTTTGATACTCTGCTTAGTTATGACGGGGATCCAGTTAACAAGCTGTATAAGTTATTTTTTATCTCTGCAAACTTTTTTATAGCACTCGTTGCTTAAAAAAATCACAATATTGCTTTATTTTATACAATCCCACATTACTTCCATATCTGGGACATATAGTAATGGTGGTTTTGTCAGCTGATACTGTCCATTCCTCGTTTAAGGAACATATCTGCACCTTAAAGTCTACTAGGGAACATTTATGACTTTTGACAACCTCTAGGGCAGAAGTCCGAGTGCTTGAAATGGTGATAGCTAGTTTACGATGCATGCTTGTGCATCATTTGTTAATCGAATTTTGTAAGGAAATTGGATGATTAACTCGACGCTACAGAGGCCTGAAAGCTATCGTAGAATCACGATTTCATATTAGAAAAACCACTTTATTCAGATGGTTTTGTGTAACTGTCTAAAACTAGACGGTATTAATTTATCAATGTTTTATTCACATATTAGGTTGAGATTCAGTTCATTATTTCTATGATAAATTATTCTTCTTCGCCTTCTTAACTAACTTTTGTGATTTTTGTGAAAAGAAATGGATTAATCTTTAATTTTATAAATACGGAGATGGCGATATAGTAGGTTGCCAAAAAACAAAGTGAACTGCTTACAAAAATACTTATTTAATTCACTAATAAGACAACTAAAACCTACCTGGTATTTTATAAGATATTATTTGTAATTTATGTATTTAATGATAACTTATATAGGAAATTAACTGGACCGTATGCATTTTAGATAAATTATTAAAAAATTCAAAAGTGTTCTATTATTGTCTACATTCAGTATTTTTTATTGCCAAGATGTCCATTTCGGTGAATGTTTTTTATTTATTTCACTTTAGATTTTTAAAAACACCAATTATTATATTTAATTATTATCTTCTTCAACTTTTTACCCCTTTTTGATCTCAAATTTATCCATCGAATGCTTTTTATTCTAATTCTAAACGAGATTTCACTTACACTGATTAAAAACAAACCTTCAAACAGTATTATTAAAATCTTACGTGTCAATGTTGTCAATATGTTCAAGTAGAAGGCGTTTTATTGATAAATGGAAAACATTCAACAGATATCGAAAATCATCATCAAATTTTCTTCTTTTCAATTAACAATAAGTAATTTTATTACTGATTTTTTAAAGATTAGTTTATTTTCAAGAATCTGAACAAAATAAATGCGTAGATAGATAATTTTTATGCGGGTTAGCGAATTAAAGAATATATATCAATGTTTTTATATAAAATAAATTCAAAAATGTTTTACTCAGTATCTAGAGTGGATTCATTAAATTTCACAAATTAAGTATAAAATAAATGTTTTGTAAGGAAAAGAATAGCTTGTTAAAACACTGTCACTCAAAAACATTACCATGGTGGTAAGAAACATTTTACAAATTTGAACAAAAAAACTTTCCAAAGCACCCGGTTTAAAATTTTATAATATTTATTTTAAAATTATTAAATAGCTTATTTTGTATTACAGTCTTAAAAGGTAAGTATTTACATAAAATTATTAATATTTTATGGAAAAAGAGCACAATATATTAAATTAAAACAAATACAATATAAGCAGACCATTTGTGTAGGTCAAGTCAATCCACGGTCTTGGATGACGCTCTACTGCTCGTTACGGTCAGTATGTGGAGGTAAAAGTTAACTTTAATAAACCATATAAATCTTATGACTGAAATTCAAAGACTTTACGAAAGAGCTTAATAATGAAGTTGGAAGCGTCTGTTGAAAAACATGGTTAATATAAAGAATAATTGTAAGAGTTCAATTTTGTTACACTCAATGCTCTGGATTCCAGGTTCTCAACTATTGTCCAAAGGACATGAAGGCAGACATCTGCGTTCACCTGAACAGGAAGGTATTCAACGAGCATCCCGCATTCCGCCTGGCTTCTGACGGCTGCCTCAGAGCTCTTGCTATGCACTTCACCATGTCACATTCCGCACCTGGAGATCTGCTCTACCATACAGGAGAGTCCATTGACTCGCTTTGCTTCATCGTCACCGGCAGCCTCGAAGTAATCCAAGACGATGAGGTCGTCGCCATTTTAGGTATGTTTATGTTGAATACTATAAATGTAGTCATGTAAAAAATATGACCTTTTTTAAAATTCAATTTTTTCAATTAATTTGTTATTAACGTGTAATTTTGTATGTTTTTAGGTAAAGGTGATGTGTTTGGTGATTCTTTTTGGAAAGACAGTGCAGTGGGTCAGTCAGCTGCTAACGTGAGAGCTCTCACATACTGTGACCTTCACACTATCAAAAGAGACAAACTCCTAGAAGTGTTAGATTTTTATCAAGCGTTCGCAAACAGCTTCGCCAGGAACTTAATTTTGACCTACAATCTGCGGCACAGGCTGATCTTCAGAAAGGTGGCCGATGTGAGAAGAGAAAAAGAACTTGCCGAACGGAGAAAAAACGAACCGCAATTAGACCAATCACAAGATCACCTGGTGAGGAAGATCTTCTCCAAGTTCAGAAGAGACAGAGCAGCACACACTCCACCAGCGCTTCCTGCTAGTGGAACTGATGCAGAGAAAGGAGACACGAGTGATGAGAAGAGCTCTGCTCGTCCAATGGCGACTACCAAGCTTTCAGCTGTTGCAGAGAATCAAGACGGTTCCGCTTCTAGTACAAGTACAGCCGGTCCTCCGATCACAGCAGGAAAGAGACCAAGCAAATGGGGACGCCTTTTAGGCAGTTCAAGCTTAGATTCTGGCTCAGAGCCGGTTCCTCCACCTCCTTCATTCACTCGCAGCTTAAGCGCCAGAGATCCAGCCAAAGACAGGCCGCACTCTTCGTCATCTTCAGGATCCGGTTCGACGGCTCCTCCACACGCATCAGGCAATAAAGTATTTCCAAAACTTCAAAAGCTATCAACCGCCGCTGCTCCTTCTGTTAAGCGTCAAGACACGATAGAAGAGATCGTTGAAGTTGAAGACATGGTCAGAGAGAGAGCTCGAATCGACAGATCGCTGAGTCTTCGCAAAGTAGACTCTTATGATTGCGGATTAAGAGATCCTGCTGCGGCGCTGCTGTATGCGGCGCCTGATCCTCCAGACTGCAGAGACTTAATGGCGAACATGATGGACTTTAAAGTTGACGTCAAACTGGAGATACAGAGGTTGAATCAAAAGATGGGAAGAATGGAAGAGCTGTTAGGAGAACTAGTGTCTCGTTTAGCTGGCGGCAGCTCTTCTGGTTCACAGGCGTCTCCCGGTGAGCCGCCCGCTGGTGGAGAAAGCGCTCCTGCTGGTCCTTCTTCAGGAGGGAATGGCTTGGGTCCTTTGATGTTGAGGAAGCGTCGCTCCAAGAGCCGCCCAAAGGGTGCGGCGCCCACGCCTCCCGGGCCGCCCTCGCCCCCGCACCGCGAGTTCCTCTAGCGGCCGCCCGCTCCTAGAAAATAATTCTAACGAATGATATTTAAACTACCGAGGTCCACATTAAACATAGTTAATATTATAATAATTTGCAATGCGATTTTGCACGAGTCGCGCCGCCGATCGAGCTCAATGCACTCGCTAACTTTTATACTGTCGAACGGGGAAGCGAACGGATATCCTCTAAGCGACTAAAAACCTTAAAATACATGACCAACAAAACGATTATTTGAAGAAATTCGTGAGCAAATTACATATTCATACATGCACCTATTTGTTCAATAAACTATATGATTTGTTCCTAACATAGTTATGAGTATGCACGTCTTAAAATATTCTTGAAACAAAGCTATTCAATGAAACGATTGGTAGAATTTTTTTAGATTGTATGCGATCATAATTGGAATATGAGATTATATAAATTATATAAATATATAAATTGCAAGGAAGGTGCATAACCCATCAAGGTCGACGTTAACGTTATATATGAGTATATACTACCAAGTAATAATCTAAAAACAGTCTAATTCTTCTTCTGTATTTCTAAACTCATTACATATAATCATAATTACGAAAACCTTATATGATATTCTTAAGTAATCTCATTATTGGTAGTGTATTTAGTCGCTTGTTGGAGTTCGACGTACGATGATTAGTGGATTATTATCGATGCCCGCCTTTGTAAATCGGTAGTTCTGAATGGTCAAATGCTTGACCGTCTATTTTAAATTTATTAATATTGACCGGTATATATAAATAATTATAAATTATAACATTTCACTATACTTCCGGGTATGTTAGAACGAACGTAATTTGACCTTCAAATTCATTCTAAATAATATCATACATTTATTGTTACCATAATTTATATTACAAATTCATGGCTCCCTAATAACTGCATTACCTTACAGTATTTATATTGCATTACATCACTAACATTTTGGAATCGCAAAACATACCCGACAAAGTATATATTTATATATTTTATTGTATTTATAGTGTCTTTTCATACTTTGGACGGGTCTAGATATTACTGTATATTTCCAAAACGACTGAAATAAAAAATGGAAATTTTAAAGTTTTTTGCCAATAAAATGAAGGAATTAATAATGTCGACGATTAATAAAAATGCTCTTTTTATGTGATATATGACTGAGATTTGATTTGGTATTACCTTTAATACAAAACTATTCATATTTTTTAAATTAACAGCAGTAAAAGCTCTGTGACATTGTACGATTTTAATTTATTCATAAAATTTAAAAAAAGCTTACCCAGTCAGAAATACTAAAACAATATGATATGAGACATATTTTCTTCAAACTCAACCACTACTTAGGTGGGTAGTCAAGTAGTTAGGTTAAGTTTAATGCGCAGGATGGAACCCGCACACTTTCAAAGCTTTCTCTGCTCTAACTTTTCCAAACTAATTATTTTTAATTTTATAAATAAATTACATTATGATACACATTGAGTATCTTGTCTGGAATTGATGAGACTTTTAATGATTTCCAAACATAACTTCAGAATAACTTTTTTTAGCATATTTTAGCACAAGAATAACTCATATAATATCACCAAATAATAATCTTTATAAAATACTACCTTTTCTCATTGTTATAAACTTATAAATAAAATAATGCACACAAAAATTACCTGTGAATATAACACAGAGTGTTTAACTTAAATAACATGGAATTTTTGTTTTTTTTTTGTTATTTTAAAATCATGGAATGATTTATTTTATTCATTTAATATTCAAATTTTCTACAATAACCCAGTTAGCTGCTTCGTGAGATGCATAGAATAATTGATTTTTACTTTCGATATAAATAACATTCTGTTAGTTTTTAAATATATATTTTTACTATACGGCGGGTAAGTTACAAAGCAAAGGTTCTCAATATTACGCTTTGCATTATTGTAAGATTATAAATAATTACATTTATTCCACACTTGACACGAACCAATACACAGTTTTAATACACTCAGCAAAAATGCCTTCAGTTGTTTTAAATGAAAAACGACTCATTTACAAACAGTTTGATATAATCTTATATTTAAAAATATATTAACATTTAAATGATTAATTAATTAAAATTTATTTAACGACACGAGTCCTCTATAAGTACTTTGGTCTCGAACTATCGGACCATTAACTCACACTAAAGAAGTTCATTGTTATTCGTGTTGTGAATACATTATTGCAAGATTTCTCACTGATAATGATCAAAGCTTTATCTTGGTCAATAAAATTGAGAAGTAGATATAAAAATATATACGCCGTATTTTATAATATATTGTTTGTAAATGGGACGATAATACTTAAGCAACTCTAAACCCACTTCAGTAAAACTTCTTATAGGACCGACACTGACATAGGGTTGCCTAGTGAATTTAGTGTTATAAGCCTGTTGAAGTTTATTTTGTAAAAAGATAATATATTTGTAAGCTAAACGTCAAAAGAAGATACTACTGTGAATTATTACATAGCTAGATGCGCCTTATACAAATATTCTATGTAAAACTCTTGTACCTTCTTATTTGTTATAGAAAAAATATATTGAAAAACAAAAAATAAATTAATACCTAAGGCATACTAGGAGTATTTCAACTTAGAAAGGAGCTAACGTATATTATTATATTATATAATATTGTAGAGAAACTGAAAGGCGGCTTAAGGCTTTTGAATACTAAAAAAACGACCAAAATCACAAAGAAAATTGCTACCTAAAAATATGATGAAAAATATGAATATACGTAAATGTAATTGAACATCTTAGTGTATCGACATATATTTGTGCAAATTTTCTTTGGAATAAATACATTTAAATATTTTTTAAATCGCTGTTTGAAACTCGTGTCATTTTTTTTTTTGTAAAATAGAAATAATAAGTTATAGAAATATTTAACTGGGGTGTGTAATTCTCATAAATAATTATTTTTTTTCAAATTTAATGACATCAGAAACGGAAAGCGAATATTCGATGTCTCAAATAGAACCTTTATGCTGTAATAAAAATAAAATCATGCATAAAATGGATAACCCACCCCATTAATCCATAAGTTTCAAATCTTAAAAACATTGGTAATGTCCTAATTAATCCCACTTTTCATTAATATTCCAACGAATTTGCAGATAAAGGGTATGTTTTATAGGTTTCACCGCGAATAATTATATGCCATATCTGGTCATGGTAAAAGTACACAAAAGTCTTAAGCCAAGTCTCGAGTTCCACATTGTTCATTGCTCACATCGTCTAGCATTTTTCTGTGCACCACCAGCATTGGCAAGGGAAGCCATCATTCTTTGATCGCAACCATAATGGGTTCAATTATAGATAAGACCATTAAGTTTGTTAACGTCCAGCCACTAATCTTATATTTAAAAGAAAAGAACATAGAAATCGACGAGCTACTAGACACTAATGGCTGCCACTCAAATTATAGCAATACAATATAGTATTATAAAAAATAAATAAACTAAGTATACAATTATTTCACATGTTTTAATGTTAATGCGTCTTTATTACGACGGGTGCTTGACTTGTTTTGAAATAGCTGTTGGTATTATGATATGGTATTGAGAATGTTTGGGCAAATGTGTCGCATTTCTAATAAACATTTTTTTAATTTTTTTAACATATATACATTTATAAAATATTTGGAACATATGATCAGCTCGTAAAGATACCAGAGATATCAGCTGGATCATACGCCTTGTCTGAAGATCGCGAAAGCGAAAGAGTGCATATGGTAAAACAGCAGATTCGGTTTTTAGTTTTCAACGCATATGTGACCTAAGTTCAGAAGTATATATTTCTACAATGGGGCAAAAATGCAATCAGGAAATAAAATTAAAATGTATTATCAATGATGCTGACTTTTTGCTGATGCTGATTTATTTGAAATATATTTTGTTAAAGTACATTATTTTCAGAAGATGACTAAATATCTGAAATTTCATTATTATACTTAAATGTAAAACCCTTTGCACTTTGCCCCAACATTTTTTAAACGAGTAAATAGTTATAAAAACACACACTATATTAGTAAGCATGATAGTGAAAACTCGGATGCTTTGAGGGTTGATTAGACACGGAATAAAACAGGAAATTCATTAATTCAGATGAATATGTTGTAATGAAAAAAAAAGTATTGGCTTGAGTAAAACTATTTTCTATTTAAAACAAGAGCTTGAAAGCTTTTGCATTTGGCTGTGCTCACGTTCACGTTCACTCTATCGATTTGTAAATATGATAATTAACATAAGGAATATAAATTTAATGCCTTGTGTAGACGGGGAGACATCTTTCATACGTTTCCTACTTTTATTAAGACTTTTAATTACAATTTAATTACACATTATCAATAATGCGATCGTTACATATTCTGAATGTATTTGATTATGATAATATGCGTTTTAAATGACTTAACATGATAAGTTATTACACATACATAGAAGGATATGGCTAAGGTATATTGACGATTTTTGAACATTTACTCCGATTTAATGTCCGATTATTCATCGGACCAAAATGTATCTGTCATTAATTTAATTGACAGAAAACTAGCAGTGACATCAAAGCCAGCCAAAGGGGTACTGTGTGTATTTGTGGCCTTATTTAGAGCTTCATTTTTTTGAGCTTCTTTGGGAGTCAAACCTGTAAATTTTTGCTTCTTAGGCGAGTGTGTTACCCTCTGCACCATGCTTCTGGCTATAATTACAATCGGTATGTTTTGAAATATTAATACATCTTTATTGATAATGTTTGTCCATTCATGTCACATTTATAATTATCCTTTTTCCATATTCTGGACGTAAATGACACAACATTTAAGTATTATGGCATGATATCAAAATCTTATACATGTGACGGTCGCTTGTTAAACATTTTAAGAAGTTTGTTCGTCGAATGCCACGGAATTTAGAAGAAAGTGTTGCATATAGGGTAAGGCACATAGTGATTGCAATTGGAAGGGACTTAGATTGTTCTAGAGTTGACTGGTAGAGTAGAAGGATCGTTGAAACATTTTGAGCACCTGTCAAATTTGTTACTTTCTTTCTAGAATATCCGTTTGACCACAAATAAACTAATAATCAACATTGCTCTATAATGTAAATATGTTATTTATTACACAAAATAATACTGTAAAATATTAATTGATATTATTCAATAAAGAATTCAACAAAGTATATCTTAAACTACATGGCTGTATGATTGAAAATATGAACAATCCATAATATACCTAACTACATTGTACTTGTAAAAAAAAATACTACAGTTATCTTAATATTTGATACCCTTCAAGCTTCTACAGACACTTAACTCCTTAACTATGAATCGTTATCCCTTCATAAGAGAAAATATATATATTTATTGTATGTTTATATATGTTTATATTTTATTTTAACATGAAATAGTATTAAAATCTACATAATTTATATGTATTACTTTTGTTTCCGAGTTATATGATGAAAAATATATAATATATTTACTTTTTATTACATAAAAAAAACCTACAGACATATAGTTTAAGATTTTCTTTATTGTAGCAAATATTGTTCGTTAATGTACAAGAATTGTAAATATAATTCATTGATGAATGCGCAGGTGACGGATGAATCAAATATTGCAGTGACTAAGTTAATGTAAAATAAACCTATTTCGCCTTCATTCCATTCTTAAGCCTTTGTGAGAAGCTTATTTTTTGGTCATCAAGTTCTTTACAAGCTTTTTGGTCCTACAGAGGACATTTCCTTTTATTTTGTTCCAAAGGACGCCATTAAAGGATTTTCAGGAAGATCAAAGCGCAGTAAAATGAAAGACCTTTTGTAATAACTAGTTAACTGCACGCGTACTTTGCGAGCAGTTAGGTCATATTTTAAATATATAAAACTTTCGTATCTTGTTTAAATTGATTACTACTGATAACAGAGGCCATATCCAACGTGATCCATGTAAAAGCAAGGTAAATAAATAAATATTAGTTACTTTCAATACAATTTTCACTTCTTCTTCACTTGAATGTTTATACTACAAAAAATAATGTTTATATAAGCGAAGAGCTAATGAAGCTCTCGCTGAAAACGAAACTGCGGACTTCGTGTATGTGAATAATCGTACTGAACGTACATGAATGTGAATAATCATCTATATTGAAACAAGCCAAAAACAGCAATCTATTAAATAATTTTATGATCAGTTTTAATCAATATTTTTTATATTTTGTCTGGATTTCATTTTAGAATTTCATGGAGGAAAATTTGGTTAAATTATTTTGACTTGGATGCTGCATAAATATTGCAATAGTGAGACAGTGTACGCTATGATCAAACAAATTATTTAATCTTGATGTATTTTGGCAAATACTAGAGAAATTGAATAAATAAAATAAAATCGAAAGTATGAAAATGTATGACTGCATGATACAGGTTGTGTATAAGGCTTCGAATGAATAAATAAATATACTTATTTGTGAACAATACATTTATAAAATGCACCATGGAGTTTAAAATATAAATTTACTAATACTTGATAAACATATTTGTCACAGCGATTTGAACAAAAAATAATTAATAATATTCCAAATTATTTAAGACATTTGTGATTGGGGCACATCATTGATACATATATTAAAAACAAAAAAATATATATATATATATAAATACATTTTTTAATATTTTATTTTATATTCATTTTGTTAACAGATTTCCTTATTTTTAATTCAGCTAAATTAAATATGTTTGTTGTCATTTATCACTAGAATATCGTTCCCAAAATGGCATTATAAATTTTTATCTGAATAAATTTATACTTACTTAAATTGTTATAAATTGAGCCTAGCTGTATAGTCTTATGGAAGTTGCCCGGAGTTAGCCGAAGCGAGGGCGGAAATATGGAAAGTTATTTCTTGTTTGCCTAGTGCCCTAGTCCTTCTTCAGCAAACTGTGCGAGTAACTTCGATGAGAATGACGACTGTAGAGCTAGTATTATGATGGCCATACTTGATGAGAGCGATTTATGTTATTGATATCTTAAATAATATATTATTTATGTCTTTTATCACATATTTTATGAAACCTTTACTTTCAAGTAATTGTTTTTTTTTTTAGTTTTATGGATCATTGATGTGCAACACTTATGTCTTTTATTTCCATTAAAAATCATAAAAAACACATACATAAATATATTATTTTAAATTATGTGTAATATATTATTATATAAACTCAATGTTCGATATTTTCATCTTAAGTGCTGCTATTTTACATATTTAATTGTGAATTATGTTACGTACTACATATATATATTAAAAATTAAATTTACGAAGTCTTTGATTACATATAATTTTTAATAAACGAAAAAAGAAAATTACAACACTCTGTATTGTTTTACTCCTTAAATACCTCATTTCAAAACTAAATAAAATTCATGATACTTGGTGAAAAATAATAATACCTAGAAATCAATATTTTAAGACATCTGCCATCTATCGTTTTAACTATGAATTATTTTCCATGATCACATTACATTGATACAGTAATAGTTTCACTTTATATTTAATAATGAACACAATATATTCTTAAATATTAATAAAGAATTTAATGATATTCAGACGATGTAATAATTTTATATTCATGCAAAAAATAAGTTAATTCATGGGTAGAAAATTCATTAAGATAACATTTTTTCCGTATAGATAGAATACAAAGTAAATAAATACTTAATTATAGTGTTCATTCATCAATATTTTTAAATTAAATATTTCTTAAATGCATAATAAATAAATCTGATATAAGTGATTTATTTTGTTTATTGTTAAATTAAAGTAATTGTAATTTTGTTGCGATATGGCCCACTTTTTTATTTATAAATTTAATACAATAATAACCGTGAAAATGTAAGACTATTTTTATCAATCTACCAAATCATAGATGTCTCTACCATACATAAATACAAAATCCTTTTTCATTCCTAAATGAAGAAATTATTTTAATTTATTGTACCTAAATTTGTAATATATTTTATTACACACTATAGTGTGTTTATTTTTTCATAAAATAATTTAATAAAAATAATAAAGTAATTTTTGATTTTAAGTTTGTACCAGATATATGCTGAACTTATAAATATATACAACAGATGGCAAAAGAAGCTTAATTTGAACAGTCGACCTACTTTCAAAACTTTATTGAAATCTCGGTAATAACACACTTGAATGACGAAAATAATTTATCAAGTTTCTTATTGGCAAATAATTTGCCAATTTCAGGACAATTTATCAAACAACTACGTCATCCAAAACCTAGTTACTTTAAAGAAAGTAATTCATTTGATAGATTTTGATTTTTATTAATATGTCATGAATTTGATTCTTTGCCCGTCGGAATAGTCTAATAATGGACAGTGCTCTCTTAACTGACATGTGAATTATCACGTTTGCCAGAGAAACATAAGATTATCAATATTATCACAAATCCTAAGACAACAACAAATTAAAAAATTATATTAATACAAACATATTACAACTGAAACAGGCATCATTAGCAAAAAAAATCATTTTTAGAAATTTAAACTGTACAATATAGAATATGAACGCAAATGCATGTACACTATGGATAAATACAAACAAATTGATCAATTTATTTTATATTTTATAATATATATTTCTTCATTGTTTTTTTGTCGCGTTTTTTTGAGGGTATTTTAAATATTTATAAATATTTTCAAATTGTTTTAAAATTTAATTCAAAATGTCAGAAGACTAAATCTTAAAATAAAATATTATGACAATTGGATGCATAGTTTTTATTTGCCAAATTTTAGTAGCACTTCAATAAGCTGATCATTTTTATAAGTCAGTTGTTAACTTTGTCTGTAAACCCGCCTTCTTTCTCATACGCTCTCGGAACCAGCAAAGGCAGATTTTCTTCAGATAGAACATCAAAGAAATCCTGAAGAAGACGACTCCCAAGAAGACATCCCAATAGATGGCGAGACAGCTGGTAATCAACGTCCACTGATGAAACAAGCAGATCCGAAGATCTAAATGAAATTGATTTCTTAGCTTATTATTTCTACAATATGCCCCACGTTGAACTATATTGGTGTGCATGATTAGGCCGTGAAATGCCTAAAGGTTGTTTTTTTGTTGTTTTTAATCTGAACATTAGTCTCGTTAAAACATAAATAGAGGGTTTTACGTTATTCAGACACTGCGTATTGGGAGACGTTGAGGTGATAAGCTGGTTATTTTTGATCAATAACTTTTGCTAGAATTCCATAATATCGCAAAGGAATCAAAGGATTTGTATAATTATTCCACAATTTTATTAATGGGTGACGACATGTTAGGTTACGCTGTGTAGCTATAGTCGAATCAATTTCAACATCATTTAATTGACTCGACAATGGTAACTTGTTGTAGGCGAAACATGTCGTCACCCTATATAAATTTACAGGGCCACACTTTAATGTAAATACTTCAATAATGAATTAAGATGAAAAAATACTTTGTAATGTTATTGAAGGAAATAAATAAATAATTGTCTAAAAAAAAAACCCAATAATGTATTGTGTAATAATTCTACAAAATCTGTTTCCATTTGATTTTAAAGTCTATTAATTTAATTACGACTAAAAAACGACTAAATTGCTTCTCACAATAGCGATACGAATTAAAAATTCTAAAAATCTATAAAAAACTTTTGAAATAAAAAGAATGTGTTCTATATCGATTTTAATATATGTTGTCTTTAGAACAAGGATAGACAACATTATAATCTACCATTAAAAATTATATGCAGCTAAAGTAATGTTTGTTTGTATAACACTAATAATGAATTTTGCAATTCGTATTGCAGAAAACACATTAAAATGCCATTGATTATCAGGTAGACTGCTTCTTTTTAATTATTCGCTTAGAACCAAAAAGTACCACGAATACAGGGAATTCATTTCGAAATACGAGAATCAAGCGAATTTGAGCTCTGTATGGATTATAATGTGGTGTTATACTTTTGAATTCGTTTTATACCTGTGTAATATTGATAAATAATCAACTTCTGTGAGGTTATTCAGTGGCCCATTGTCTCGTAGTCTTGCCAGGTACACAGATAGGTACTTCTACAGGTACGCTTTGTAACTAAGTAAAGTAATTTTCCAACGTTTGGCCCCATTAAAATACGTATTCACCTTGATACGGTGGGCACAATAGAGGTAAAAATACGTCGTCAGCGTAGAATAGATTTCACAAAACCTTCTTAATTATTGTTTATTACATCATTTTTACTAAATAATTATTCCATTTGAGTTTTCAGCATTTGGGTTATATATTTTATATGTAAACTAGTTTTATCTTATCCGGCTTTGTCCTTAATTTAATAAAACCTTTATTTAATTAAATATTTGTAAAATATATAAAATAGCACAATAGGTTTTTCTGTAAGAACATTTGACCTACTTAAGCATATGTAAAAACCTAGACATATAGCTACAATTTCTACTGTTCATCGCTTAATATTATTTTAAATGTGAGTCAAAACTATTTATTTTTTATTTATTTTTAAATTTAAATTAATTTAAAATTACATGGTTTATTGCCAAAAAATGAGTGGAGCTTATATAATATCGTGTACTTATTTGGTTTTACCATTAACGTATTGTCAATATAATTATTTTTTTGGTACTTTCCTGTTATCTGTAGGCATTTAAAAATTGTCTGCTCATGTTTACCACCGACGCACGCATGTACACGAAGACAATTATTTCGTTAGGTTAGGTTTAAAAAAACAGAAATTTATTTCCTTTTACAGTTCATTTTACTAAAAAATCATATAAAATGTCTTATTATGAGGTATTTGCTTTGCAAAATTATTTAATCGTTTGAATATGAGATTACTTTTCTAATAATGTAGTGGATTTATTATGTTTTTTTATATATATGAGATACTATTAATTATATATATATAAACCTGAGTAATAGTGTACTCGTACTTTTTTTTAATAATTATGGTTAACTTACACATAATATGTAATTTAATCAATTGAATGGCATTTTTATATAATACGTACAATGTGGGCAATTACAATACTTATGTGGTTTATTATCTCTGCTGTATGTGATTCAAATACTTGTTATTTCAATATTATACAAACAATTATCAATTCTAGTTAATGCTGTTCGTAATAATTATAAATAAGCATACTTTCTTTATAAATATTATTTAAAATATTTAACAATGTGTTTTATTTTGGACCACTTATATATTTTCATTCAGCGACTGATTTTGAACATATGTATTTACGTTACGCTTTGTCGTCATCTATTTTTATCTACATTTTAAATCCTCTCTATTCGATGCATATGACCATCAAATTCCAGCTAGACCCTTAAGGTCTTTCATCTTATCTTAAGTGACGGCATATACCTACCATAGTATGGACTGAGGAGAAAGCCTTATTGCGTTATTTACTGCTTTTTTAGCTTTGGATAGCCTAGGTTAGGTTAGCGAGAAAGCCAGTACACCAGTTGTCCCGTGCGCCCGACGTCGTTACCGATGAGTCGTTGAACGAATTGTCTGGGAACGATAGGTCGTGACACTCTCGCCCCTTACAAGGACATAGTTCTTAATTGGCTAGGATAGCAAAAAAAAAAAAAAATACTTATTAATTCTGGATATTTTTCTGTGTCGATAGATTACCAAAATTCAGTACAAATCTCTCCTTGAGCATGCCAAGGTCCGTGTTTAGCCACCGCCGGCTGCGCAATAGCTTCATTATTGGTGGTACAGTTCAACGCGCTCGATATCTATTTGGCCGTGACGTTTTCATAATCATCGAATCATACAAACGGTGGCTGGCTATCATAAAACTATCATCACAATAATATTATCAGACACACAGAGATAAGCGCCGACAGCTTCTTGCCCGTGGTTATCAGACAACACGCTATCAGACAAGAAGAGGCCGCAGCGCGCAAGAAAAATAATGTTTTTCACCACAAAACAATAACCGCAATCAAAAATCAATAGTTTTGATAACACATTGTTTTTGTATTCAAGAGTGACGTTTTTTATTATCGTTAATTTATATCAAATTATGTTGAATTGTTTAAGCTATATCAACTCTCGGGAATCGCCCTACCAAACATACGGCGAGAAGTAACCACCAAGAAGGAGCTCTCCGAAGCAACCCACGACACATTCCACCCTATTTTTAGGTATCAAAAGATGACCACACGGCTGAAATCAAGAAGAAGTTTCCTACATTCGACAACGGAACTGGTGATACCTGAGGCCACCCTGCGGCTGAACATATAGTGAAGCGCAACTGAGGAGAATACTTGGATTGCACACGACCAGGGCTGCAATATATGGAGGTCCCTTAACAAACTTCTGACCGGAGTATGCAAGACGAAGTCACAAATGAAAGCCTGGCAGTTTTACAGCGGACCGACTGAATGTGACTAGCTGCACTCAGAAAGACTTAATGATGGCAGGGAGTAGCCCCAACGACGTCGCACACTTCTGGGCAGACAGGATCTGACCCTGTTGTTTCCGACACGATTATATTTCAAATTTCAACAATTTTCGAATTTTCTTCTTCATGTCAGCGACGTCAAATTATTTCTGCCCAGTATCTGGCAACATTGTGTGTTGCCCAGCATTACGCCTTGAGATGTGCAGCTTGTTGCACATGGGGCAGGATCCTAGGTGTGAGTTGGTCTGCAGGTCTTCACAGTCGCACAACAGTAACTCTCCCTTCCAAAGTACTCCCCACCACTCGAGGTTGTCCTTTGTTCTACCAACTCCGGTTCTTTTTGAGTATAATTTACGAATAAAAATATTGTGCATTTTTATTTGTGTTATGACTATCAGCTGCCTTAAATTAACGACATAAAGTCCACGAGATTATGTCAACCGACTTTCGGTGTACTCCAATATGCGTTATTTTTTTTTTAAACTTTAATGCAGATATAATTATTTACTGCTTCATTATTTTTTTAACTACTTGAAGACTTTTTTTAATATCTAAATCCTCGTCCCAAGTCATCTCTGCTTCTAAACTACACACTAAACATGGTCGATAGTTTTGGGGCTTGATGAGAAGGGTTCCGCCGAATTTTGTTTCCAGACAATTCGTTCAATGACTCATCGGTAACGACGTGGGGCGCACTGGACGTCTGGTGCACTGGATGTCTCGCTAAACCAACCTAACCTGACATGAAAAGTTGTTTTGTTAACGAGACCTTTGAATCGTTGGACTCTACGATCACTGGACAAATCCTTAGGTTAGGTTAGGTTAACAAGACAGCCAGTGCACCAATTGTCCCTTGCGCTAAATGCCTCGTGCACCAGACGTCCAGTGCGCCTGCGAATTGTCTGGGAACGATAGGTCGTGACATCGATGAGAAAACAGCTGTTTGAAAGAAATAAAGTTTTTTTAATAAATATCAATTGCGCTCTTGCTCATTATATTAATTATATATAACAATAGTATTTCGTTTAATTTCATTTATATTATTTTAATGTCATCAATTCGTTTAGATTATTTCAATAACTATGTTACATTGAGTGTTCAAATGTCAGCCATTATTAATCCCTAAGACCATCGATGGAACTAAAAATAAAGAGACTTTGGTGTTCAATTTATACATTAATATTACAAAATATAGTCTGAACATCGCTGTCTAATCTTGTAATTTCATTTTACTCAAGAATAAAATATTTTTATCACTATTTGTTCACTATAAGATATTAAATAAAAATATATTTTAATTCAATTTAGTTCAATTTAATTTCTGTTATTTTTAAAGGTATTTCTGATTATATTTTTTTCACACTGGCATCATTCAAATCAATCTTTCAGAATTATGAAACATTTTTTATACATTTTAATATATTATTTTTATAATTTGAAATAGTATGATATAAACTTTAATTTTAATGTCGAGTGTTCTTAGTTCTGTAATAAATAAAATAAAATAAATAGTCTTATAATATTAAACAATAACGGCTGTACTTAGGTTTGAGCTACCACTGGATCCAAAAACCATTACCAAAATAATTACTATTATTATTTTTAATAATTAATTTAAAATATTTTTAATATTAAGTATACGAGTATACCTAGATTAAGATTATGTTTGGTTTGTTTGAATTATTTTTAATGCATAGGTACACACCTAGGTAACGTTAGATTAACGTGAATTCTCTATGTTAATTATTAAATACATTGGTTTCCCTTCAATACGAATAAATCTTTCGCCTTTTACCTACGTTCAATTTGCAACACATGACTCGACAACCATGTATATCTTACGTCAAATTTTAGCTAACGCTCATCTAGAATATGTTTTCATCTAATTTATTGTGTAAATGTGTTGCCTCCAACAAATGATAAGTGTATTTTAGTGTATTTTATTTGCGTGTGGTTTAGTAGTGGCATAACATCTGTTCTCCAGGACCGGAGTCTGCCCGAGGAGCCCATTGTCCAACACAGTTGCTTCCATCTGTCTCTTTGTTCGGGAACTCCTTCGATGAATGGGGTGAACAAACTTATAATTTACTTTTTCATTCTCCTTCGTCTTTCACTTCTCCACAGACCTTGGGCTTTGTTATTTGGTGGTTCTGATGAGGGTGTCTCTTGCGATGCCAAGTTTCGACTACAACTCTCCTTTGTGGACTGTCTCCAGAATGGTTTCAAAGAAAACATGCATTTTTTTAAATTACACTATCTTCGTATATTGCATATTAGTTTTATTACCTAATTAAGAGGATACTATCGCCAATATGTAGACAAAGAAATATCAGACGGATTCTCTGACGTTTATCATTTTGAAGATGGATAAGACTGCACGTGGAGTGTTGATCCAAAACGCCATTACACTACATCGCAGCATTCAAATACCATTAATTTTGTTGAAATTTGAGAAATAGTAAGCTACCGACTAGCGAGTTGGTAGCAACTGAAATAAAAGTGTTCTCTATATTGTACACAGTATCTTAATTGAATATGAATCATGTAATTGTTGCATGATATCAATAATTACTGTTTCTTCAATGTCTCTTATTAATTTATGATTTACAACAATGTTTTAACTATCTATTAATTCATATTTATTGTTTTTTTTATGTAATCGCATGCAGGAGAGCACATACAGTCAAGACCAGTGCACTATATGACATTCAGTCAGGGAGGCTGGACACTGCGTTTGGAAAACGTGTGTTGTGTTTTGGTTGGGGAGATTGCAAATATATATTTATTGAAGAGATACAGATTGTAGGAAGGAGAAAACACAGACGCTGGAAGAGCATTCCAAAGCTTACTAGTGGTACTTTGAAGGAAGTAACTTTGGAAACTGCCAGTTATTGATCGACATATATTAACCGTGTTCTTTGGCAAAAGTAAGACGAGTTTTCGGTTGTGGGTGGGTGCAGGAGGAATTAGTTATTTAAGTTCCGAAGACCAGCGACCATGGTAATAACGGTAGAAAATACTAAGAGATGTAATCTTACGCCTGTATTCCATTGATTGCAGGTTAGACATAAGAACGAATTGCTCTATTTGAACGATAGGCCAGTTGTTTTTTGTAGTATAATAATTGATTAAGTAGTTGAAAGTCTTAAGACAAATAGAGTATTATTATAATGTTTAAAATTGTTTTCTGATATATTTATATTAATTGAATGGCGACACAATTAAATCCAAGGAAAAAGTAACAAATTTGAATACATATTAATTTTTTTCTCAAGTGTTCTGTGTTATATTATCTTTTTTGTGGTAATTAATGTAGATTTTATAAAGAAAACTTATTTATGTGTTCGGCAGATCTGAAAATGATGTAAGGGCAGTGCAATAAAATGCATTTTTTATTTTTGCAGGTACAATAATTTTATTTTAATTCAATTAAATACGCTTATTCCTCGAACCCCCTCACACACAAGGGGGTTCGCACAAGAATGTATATCAATATTATTCAATGTTAAAATCGAATGTTCATTTGGAGACATAATCATCATAACCATCATCAACAGTCCAACTATAAAACATGAATATCTCCCACGATTGACAACTGTTAAATTTAAAAATCGGTAACCATCTCAATAATTTGGTACTTTTTACATAACATTATTAATAACTATAAAACCTCTAGGCGCAATGTACAACTTTACAATTAAATAGCTTTAAAAACATACACTTACATTAAAAATTTGTAAAACAATAATAATATATTTATACGACAGTGGAATTGTTTTATTTTTTGTATTTTTTAATTTTTTTTTTATTAAAAATAAAACTAAATTCATCAGCATACTTTTTGTCGGTCGGTTGATATAAATTTTAAGCGAATTCTTTCAAGCGAATAACCCTTTCCTTGGTCCTTGCGAAATTAACATACTCATTATTTGAATATAAATTTATTTTTGTGTAAAGTATGAAATTTGTACTAAGGTTACTCCTTGAATTCGTTAGAAAAATCTACATATTTATATTTTATGTATTTATAAATGAATTGGGCATTTAATTGCTATGATAATTCATTTGTTTAAGCTACAAAATTTGAATAATCTACATTTACTTTACTGATTTTTAATTATTTTGTTAGTTTTGCCACTTTTATTTTTTTGTATCAAATTAAAACAACAATATTACAATATTTCTCATACTCGTTGTAAAAAAATACACGTAAAATAACTATCGTTGTAATTTTTTATAAAGGGGCACGAATAAAACATAAATTTGAGGGCACACTTTGGTTGTTGAATTATTTTCAAAAATGGTTTCTTCGATAAGAGTGTCTATATTTTATTTTTTAATATTTTACCAAAAAATATTATAATATATAGATAATTGCTATAAAAATGCTCAAATCGTTGCATATTACATACTATATAAATAAATGAAATTCAATTAACTACTATCATAAAAGCAATATGGTGACATAACAAGGTTATCAGTTCCTCAGTAAGACTTCGAGTAAAACCATTAATAAATAACATTATTTATGCTTGTGATGCATTAAATTTTCCATTTTAATTTATAATCATACTCGTTTTTTTTTTAAAACAAAGGTATTTGAAAGTTGCAGATTTACAAGGTTAATTGTTCTTCGATTTAATTCTTATAGGTATGTGGTATGGGGTTTTTTTACACTTACACAAAACAGAAATATATCAAGTTACAAAGGATATTAAAGAAGAATTAAAATGATGTCTGAATCAAGGACTAATTTAAACGGAATAATAAAACCGTTTGAAATATTTGGTAAATTTTAATTAAATTATGAAATCAGTTTACATGGTTTTTATTATTTAAAAAACGAATTGATGTTAAATAAAGAAAAATTGTACATTTTCTCATCGTTTTTCAAAATCACCTATTTTTGTGTAAGTTATCAAACCAGTCGATATACTTTTTCATTCATGAGGCAATAGTTACATCTTAATTATTTTTTTATTTTTGTGCATAAATTGATTAAAACCGACCGATCATTTTGCATTACCATTTATGAAACTGAAAAATTGCTCGCTTGCATTAAGTCTCCATTCCAAGACTGTCAATAAAAATATCGAGTCTTAACAAACCAAAACATATCTCGTAAACCTTTTGAGGTCATTAACACTATATAATAATATAATATATCTCGCTCTCAAATCGGAGCATGTTGCCACCACAATTCAGCCATCAAACATATTTTTCATAGCGATTCAGTATCGAAATCCAAAAGGTGACTCGCTTGGTGAAAATCCTCCCTGTCGCGTCCAGTTTTTGAAGATCTAGATTACTGGACGCACGCAAAAAGCTACTGGTTAGAGAGTGGCTGAAGGCCTTCCTGTGATTCTAGGTACATCAGTTAGATGTCAAATAGACCTCAGTTTAAGGCTGCGAAGTTAGTATACTTCAACGAGTTTCGAATTGTATTTTTTGGTAACACGTTGCTAACCACGAAATACGTGGAAAAAGGTGTAAGAATATTTTTTATAGTATGAGCTTGGTAGCTTGAATAAAGTGCAACGTTTATGTCACGTTGCAGCAGTTGGATCATATGGCTAAGAAGATATCAAGAGTAAAATAATGTTGGAGCCTGCTGTGGTGACAACATAATCAATATTTAAAGGAGGCCAGATGATTAACCCGACGCGCCTCATAATATATAAATATCATTTATTCCTAGCGATCAACTATTTTTTTACAAAATTGACAAATCTTTATGGTTGAATAATTCTAATTAATAACTTTCGATAGATTTAACATTACATTTTGTTGTATAAACAATCCTATTTAATAATATATTTAAATCTAATTTTGTGGATATTTAACATAATATCACAGACATTGGCATGATTTACAGAAACATCAACGCTGGAAGGACAAGAACGGAGAAAGAATCATTTCCTAAGCATTTATTCCAACCGGGTTTAAAACAACTGCACATCTTATTTTTGTTCGCTCGTCGGACACGCATGTGTTGTCATTTTGTAATTACTTGACAGGCCTTTAGGAGGACTAGTTAAAAAGCTAGCCACTTGCGGCGCTGGGTGTCACCGACCACAGTTCAGTGGTGCGTCGACCGCGACGATATGGATGTGATACGGCTGGGGTCTGAAAGCATACGCTCTGCCCGGGACGAAAGTTTGTCAAGTTTATATTTTAATAAATGTGCTTCTGAAAAAGTCTGTGTGTTGGTCATCTGATCCTCGTGAAGTCATTCTTCCTTAAGTAAAGATGTTAATGGGATCGTTAGGAAATGATAATTTACCCGTCCTGGCTTGGCCTAACCATAACTTTGGTCCTTCTAGGGTTAAAACGAAAGTAATAGTGGCAATAAAGAATTGCATTGTTCTCTTAATTGCCCGTTTTCCTTATTCGTTACTTGTGTATAATTAATTATTTTGCAGAACATAGAATGAAAAGATGACAAAAATATGAATGGTAACAAAGAAAATATACAACCATACTTTTCATAATATTACAGCAAAACTTAATTTGAATATGTCAAAAATATTAAATTAGGCAAGGATAAACTAATATTGTGTGTGTATTGTAAGAATAATACGTAATATTTATATCTAATGATTTAATTTACTTACAAAACAGAGTTGATTAACGAAACAGGGGCAGAACATAAGTGAATAAAATATAATTCGTTAACTAAATGTTAAAATAATCATTAACTATAAGTAATAAAGAAACATAAATAATAAAAGTAAAAAAATGACTAACTTCACAAAAATAGTAGGTAATTCAAACTATATAGGAGAGTAGCAAATGAAATGATAAAAACAATATTGCATTAAAATATTTTGCTACGTTCAGGAAGAAACAAATCTCAATACAAAAATATCGCCCGTTGCGGGACGCTTTAATATTAAGGCCACTTCACAATCTCCCAGGAACGAAAACCAGAACGCATAGAAGAAGCACATCAGTGTCTTAGGAAATTTCATGTTCTCGTTCTCGGATCTGAAGGGACCATCGACTGGCAGGTGGAGGATCCGAAATGCCAGGGTCAGGGGCCGAGAGGAAGCCAGCGGTCACGAGACAGGCGGCGGAGAACGAAGCCCCGGGGGCTCACGTCTCCAGAGAAGCCAGGAGTCCATGGAAACCTGCGGCTTGCTGGTCTCCGAGGATCGCTGCGTGGCCGCAACTGTCCAGGCCGCTTCCACCGCTCAAGTAACGAGCGCGGATCTCACCACTCTCACTCAACTTCTCCCCTTTATTACAGAAGTACATCAGCTCTTCACGATCGCATAAATCTTTACTGTCGTCAAGCCTTAAGGCATCCAGAATGATCTCGAACTCAGATTTACTTGACCTTCTTTGGGGGTACTTGTCACTGCTTTCCTCCGTTTTGCTGCACACACTTTGGTATTCTTCTGTTCTGCTGTCATCATTGCACGACTCATTAGAAGAAGAATCCAAAGGGTCTTCAAACTCATGGGAAGTATCGTATTTCACTCTCTTTGCCACAGGTTCGCTCGAGAACTCGTTCAACGTGTGGAAATCTGATTTATTTTGATTTAAATCGGTGTCCAATTCGAGCATTTTATCGAAACCGTTTTCAAAGTCAGGCTTCTCGTCCAGCTTTATTCTCTTGCACGGCATCCTGTCGCTGCAGTCGTCGAGGGCGGTGAGTCTTCCAGAAGATTCGATGGACTGCACCTCCTTGGTGCGGTCGTCGATGGGATCGTCATCGACAACGTTCAGGAGGACGTCGTCGTCGATGTTGGAGATCAGTCTGGGGGTGGGCGGCATGTAGAACTGGGAGAGAACCTCGTGAACGTCGCAGTCTTCGTCCTCGTCGTAGGACCTCTTCCTCGAGCGGCACCTCGAGCTGACACTGTCCGACTTGCAGTAACTGTAGTCTAAGCTCTTATCACTACTTACACTGTAACTAACTGAGGAGGAGACGCGATTGCCGAAAGCCAAGTCCAGGGAAAGTTCGTCGGAAAGGAGGGTGGGGGCGACAGTCATGCAGGAGGAGGTGGAGACGAAACTGCTGAGGACATCTTCGTTGCTGGTTCTCAGAGGACTGATGGAATTGCCTATTCCCAGTTCATCGGGTAACATTTCGTGATCTAGGGAAGGCATGTTAGCGTCTATCGCACTGAGTTCCTTGTCGATTGATTCCAAAGCTTTATCGAGCATGCTTTGCTTCTGCTCAGCATTAGGTACTCTCCTCCGCAATCTGGAATCATCGTCTTCACACCTGCTGCCATTCATCATGTGCTTCATCTGCTTCTCTCTCCTGACTTCATCTTGGAGTTTAAAGTATGTGTTATTGATGCAGACGGATCTTCTCAAGTTGCGGTCTGGGTCTTTGATCTTCTCCAGCTTCTCTGTGCATATCTGTATGACCTTCTTGCGCTCTTCCTTGGCGCGGAGCTTGGCAGAGATCATCGAAGGTTTGGGTTTGTTGCTCTTGGGAGGGAAGCTGCGGGATGGACCGAAGATGTCGTCGTTGTCAGCGGGCGCCTCCATTGCTAGGGCGGACCCCTCCAACGCGGTGGGTGGGGTCATGCCAGTGACCGAGATGTTCTGAAACAAGATGAAAACAAACAATTAATACAAATTTAAAGCATTATTAATATAACACACCATAAAGTTTATAATTTACCATACAGGAAAAAACAAATATCTGATTGTCAACCATGAATTGATGTAGTAAAAAAAATCAAGTGGAAATGCAGTGGAGTTGCTGACAGACAGAACAATAGACAGACATAATTTAATGTCTTACAATGTGTAAAATGCTTTTCTGTATCATGTATTTTGGGTGTCAAAATATATCAACCAATACTTATTATTATATGTAATACAATTACTCGATAATATTGCAAACGAAAATATGTACACGATTTGATAACTCCGTAACTACCAAAGTAAATAATTCGTCTTAAATCCACTCTCCTCTGGATGATCCGATACTTGTGAGTTGCGACTGAATATCTCGGTGTAATCAACTTATTTAAAACCAAAGGCAAAGAGCTTATGACCTAATCCAAAACTACATTATTCAAAGGCAAATATTAAAAACGAGACTTTCGTTAGAAGAGCAGACAGTCGGGTGAGAGTCAAATGAACTGTGTGTTGATTTTTAATTTGATACATTATTTGAATAACCTCTAGCCGCCTTTAGCAGCGATTCTAATACAAATTGGATAATATAAAAACTAAACCAGATATTTGTGCTTAGACGAAAGAGTTTCACAAAACGGTTCCTTGTATTTTGAACAAGAAGCAAGAAAAACAAATCATAAAAAATTGCGTATAATAGGTTACTAAAAAGAAATCACATATTACTCTTATCATGAGAGTGATGTATCTAAAGCTAAACACTTACTTAAATCATAAATATTTTGTTAAATCGTCAAGATTATTATCTTGTTTTTAATGTGGAATAATTTAAATGTACTAAAGGTAATCCCCATTTAAAGGCGATTATTTATTTTTTATTCGCGGAAACTCGTTTGGGAAACACTGGCGCTTGCCTAACCGCTGCGGGGTAAAGTCAGTTTTCGAAGTCTTTTGCGAGGGATTTCCTTTGGTGTTCGTAGCAGACGTCTCGAATAATGTACTCAAACAAATTCGAGACTTGCAGACCAAATTAATTCGACTAGGCTACTACCAATATTTTGTTTTTTATAAGTGGAGCAAGCCGCATTTTAAAATTTATCTAAAATTACAGAGACCTACGAAGAATATTCTCGAAGTTTTATTTTTTTTATAATTGAATAAAAATCATGATCCATGTTTATCCCTAAGGAATTTTACACCTTATAATCGATCATCATGAAATATCAACCGCAAATTGTTCCTCGCTCTTATTTTACCTAAAAAGCGTTTCTGAAAACACCTCATAAGAGACGCCACTACTCTTGGCAATCATTCTGAAATGCTATCGACAGCTATATACTTAATGTTTTCGATGATAATCCAGGTTGCGGAGCTGACCTGCCAGTGCAAGGTGAAGGTCCTGGCATCTGCCAGAAGACATGTATTTGTAGTGAATATTTGATTGCAACTAATAATATTAATATCAGAAGGCCATTATTTGCTTTGAAATTGCTTTGGAAACGTGGTACAATAAACACTAGACACCTTAGTAAGTATACACCTTTCTGTATTAAATGCTTCAATTAATGATTAAGTTGTTTCAATAATAAAATACATCTAAATATAAATTATGTAAGTATTTGTAGTGATCATTTAGTAGCAATGAAGGCCATTAATTATTAATTGCTTTAGGAAATTTTCAAAATAGGCACTGCTCTTTTGGGCAAGTATAAATCATCCTGTATAAAATGTTTCATGAAATGATTAAGTAAACGTATAAATAATTAAATACATGTTTAAATCGTCAACATGTGATATGACGCCTCCAATAAACGCGGACATTGAGCGACATGTCTGCGCATAACATGTTTTGCATATCAACAATGTCTGGCGTAACCCATTCAAGGTGTTCTCCTGCGTACCTTGAAAAGTTTCCATGACTCTTGCCAAGGTGACGAACGTTAACGAGATCAAAGCCACCAAATGTTGCGAATCTGGAGGCAGCCGTAACGACGAAGAATCCACAGACAGAAAAAAAATTAATGACTTGGTCTTTTTGACATTGCACATAATTCAAATCAATACTTCTAAAATTTAAGAAATCCATGTTATTATATATAAATTAAGAAATGAAATGATAATTGTTGTACTAGGCATAATCTATGAAGAGAAGCATTAAAAATGCTTTGTTATAAAGCTTTGAACACGATACTTTGTGTTGATGTGCGCTTAATAATACCAGCCTTAAAAATTGCTGCCATAGCCTATCAATATTATTAAAAAACAAACAGCCTAATGCAATCAAATTAAATTAAGTGTTGTTTGACGCTTTTCAATAAAGAATGGTGGTTCAATTTGATGGTAAATGTTAAATATGGGGAAATGCTTATCAATATTATTGGTAGAATTAAATTCTATATGGACGCTTGAATTTAGTAACAATATAAATTATTGTGAGAACTCTACAATGACAAGCGTCATATAATCGTATTATGTCTATTTGCCTCTGATCAGTATTCTCCCAAAAATGCGGCATACCTAAGTCACTACGAATGTGGCGAATAAAATAGTGCGAGCTGTGTCCCGTTAGATCAGCGGTGCGAGTTGATGGAAGTAATTTATATTAGTAATTGAGTTGGTGCACGAGCGTTGCTCGGGAGCGATCACGCCGCGTCGGTACTAACGGGATCTGCCGTACCAACACTTCCGTTCAGAGACAAAAAATAAATAAGATCTGTATTCAACTGACGACACCGAACGCGGTAATCGTATTTCTCACTGTACTGGACTTAGTTTCAGCGATCTAACACATCCGAAGACGCGAAGAGTCTCCTTGATGACGCGCTTTCGTGGATTATTGAATTGATCAAACGCTATCTAGCTTTATAAATGGGTTTTAAACGTGCAATGACAATTGCTATATTCCTTTATGTTGTTTGAGATACATTGATGGAATGACGGAGACGAATCTATTATTCAATGCTCTTTCTTAAATAAGATTGATTGTTACCCCACCACTGGACACACACCTGGGGCTGTTTAAAATAAGTGATTTAAAGGTTGTTTCAGGAGAACATACACTATAGTTGCCATATATTACGTCGTACATGGTGACTTTCGAGTACAAGCGTAATCGAAGACACAATCTGCTAAGTGGTTCCTAGTAACGTATTGTGGTAGTCATAAAATCCCATTTAGTAGAATACATTATAGAGGAAGAAGAAACATTGAGGAATAAGTCTTTACCAAATCCCTGTTAATTTTTTATTCTGCTAAGAATCAACAGTTTTCCTTTAGTTACATATAAATGCAAAGTGTAATGTTTTACAATTTGCATTTGTCTTCATGTCAAGTTATTTTCAAACATTCGTAATTAAATCAAAAGTATTTTGTTTGGCTAAAAAACGTTAGTCACAACATTACTCGCCAGTAACTTTGAATCATTCAGGGGGTACAAAAAATATTAGGTAGAACACGTTAAACTGTGTCTTGGATTCTTCCTCGGGGCAACCGCGTCATATCCATTCATCTGAGCTTTCTGTTGGACCAGAGAGTGACGGGGAGAGAGCAAAAAATAAATGGCAAAAGGTGGCCGGTCGCGTAACCCACGAATTTAGACACAAAGAGACAAGTTCTCCGGTAAAAACGACGAGGCATATAAGCTAGGTAAGTGAACTAGATAGGTAGATATTTAGGTAGTAATTGTAACATACTTTAGTTTGTTTTTTACTGATACAGATCACCAAGTTTATCACTCAGCATTTGAAAATATGAACCTTCAGGATATGCTCAAACTGCGGAGAGCATTTGCAGCAAGATTTGAATGATATATTTTTTTCTTTTATTCATAATTTTAAGTGAATCACAGGATTGTCAACTTTAAAATATTTGGAGCTTTGGGATGCGTTGCTCTCTAGGAAAAAAGAATATGACAAAAATGATAATATTTCTGATAAAAAGTATGCTTTGGTAAAGGCGTTTCCTCTTTTTTAATTGACAATTGGTTATAATTTAAAATAAAACACTTGTTCTAGAGACAGTTCGCAGTGACAGTATAATCGAAATTTAAAGTGAATATGGCATAAGTATAAAAGTTTGTATAATTTGTTCATAAATAAATAATTGCTTGGATATTATGTAGGTATTTAGAAGATCGGTGCGGCGTTGCCCAATCTACCAGAGATTGTCTATTCTTTATTAATTCCCAGCCTCGCTCAGAGATGGTGCTGTTCAAGGCATATCGTTTTTGGCAATGTCACTGTTCTTTTTATTCATTGTTTTCGAGATTTCTCACCTATCGCAATAATATTTAAGATTCTCGAAAAACCTTCAATTCGCAACGTTAATTTGTTTTGTATACTCTATGATTATTATTCTGCAATGGTATTGCGTTAATTATAGAGAGATTTACTAAAAATAAACACAAAATATTTAATGACTTTTTACCAATATACGACCTTTTATACTAGGTATTTTTGATTATTCTAATATTAAATACGTACCGTCCCGAAGAACTAAAATATTAGATTATTATGAATTAAAAAATATATTTTCTAATTATAATATTTTTAAAATAAGTAGTGTTGATACTCATAAAGTGATTCTATTTTAAAAATCCAATATAAAAAATTATTAATTCATATAATTCTATTAATTTATCATTTAGTCGATATGTAATGGGGAATGGTTTATTTATAAATTTCGTTAAGTGTAAAATGGCATGGGCATAATAAAAAAACAACATGTGTTCGTAACTGCCCGGAGAAGAGTTTAGAATTTAGATACCGGTAGGTATGCAGTCGCTATTATTTTTAGTTTGAAACTCGCTCATGCGGCTCTGTTAAAACCAACATGCCTTGTCTAGGTATAATCCCATTTATTAGCCATATAAAAATAAATGGAACATATGCATTAGAAGCCCAAGGAACAAAATTTGAATTGTTATAAGAATTTTCATTCAGATTGTCTTTTATCAATAACATATATACAGTTTTTACAGATTTTCATATTATTATATTTCGCAATTTAAGGAACCACTATATACATATATGTTTTGAATTCCTTATTCGAAAACTAGTTTTCGAATATGGTTTTTTTTAAATACTTTGTTGTATGTTTGGCTTTTTTTTCAATAAATTTAAAAGTTTAATGCGTTTTTCAACATAAAAATGCAATACTTAAGTTACATTTTATTTATTCAATGATGCATGTTTCGTGAGGTCAGCTAGCGGTCAATTCACCATTTTGTAACAGATTTAAATATGTCAATAAATCTAGTCTTCAAATGTCATAGGTATAATTTCTTTATATAATATAAATACATCCGCGAGTGCGGCGAAGTAATAAAATGTCAATAAACACGATGAGCAGTCAAAATTCATTAAGAATGCAGGTCTTAAATAAATTAAAAACTTGATCTTTTATCGGAAATTAATTGCTTGGTGTTGACAGATCAGCTTGAGCTCAGTCCGCCATCTTGAACTAGATAATTATCATCCGCTTGATGTTTTGAATCTTGTCGTTTAAAATGTCATACAAACGACTAGTGCGACATTGTACAATAATAAATGTAATTAATTAAATGCAATACACGCCGTAATTAGTAAAAAAAAGGTTAATTACAGTATATGTAGTTTATATGTAAAATGTTAGGGACAGAATCAGCTGTTCAATAATCGGCCATTTTCTTTTGTAATTATTCGAAAAAGTCAGAAGGAATATGATAATACGTTAGATAAATACTTACTTTCATACATGGCCTTGTATAAGTGTATTTTTGGTGTAAAAATATTAGGAGCAACACTATAAATGCTATGTACAATTTATTAGATAAGTTTAAGTCGTCTTTGTTGAAATTTAAATGGCCGATGTTGACAGATATCAGCTGGCGGTCAGTCCGCCATTTTGCAATAGATAATTATCCGAACGACGCTCTGAATGAATCTCGTCTCGAAATGTCATCGAGACACTTTGGAAATGGAACTGGCGTTCCAGATACACTCGCCGGGCCTGGCTGGGAAATAATAAGGCCAGTCGCCGGTCGCGAGGAATTATAAAGTAAGGCCATCCGCACACAAAAGCTAGTCCAAATAAAATACTCAGTCACCGTAACCATACAGCAAGAAATATCCATCTACAAGGGAATTTAGTAAACATCACTAGTACAATATTTTATTAACGTCCCCCACACGCGAAGCAACGAAAACATTGATCTACTTTTAAAATTAAGTTTGGACAACTTAACGAAATTATCTTTAGATTACATTGTCTATAAAACGTTTTCAAATCAGATCCTAGATCTTATCAGAAAATTTAATTTTTTATTTAAGCAAATACAGGAGAAAACCAACAGATGATTATAGTGATGTAGAAGTCTCATCTGTGGATTCTATGACGCTTACTATGCTACATATGACTAAGCGCTGCATGTCGATTCTACCGTCAACGTCATAGACAGCCCAACATTGACGCATCATCCAATTATTACAGGAATTCACTATGTATGGGTGGTTTTACGGGAAGACTTTCGTCTACCTCCAATTGTTGATTTATAGGCTACGACTGGCATTTTACGGGTGAGTACATTTTACTGGCAAAATGAGTATAGAGCTTGGAAATCAATTGAATAATCTACGACGGAGATTGAACCCACCTTTGGTTTGTTTAGCAAACGCTTTAACCACTAAGCTATATCCGCCGTTTATAAGTAAGAGATTATTTTTAGTTTAAATTTTTTTTTCTCATTAAAATACGTTTTGTGTATCATTGTCGACAGTCCAGCACGACAAAACATAAGTTATTTATGGTTTTCGCTCTCATTAGAAATGTCATAACCAGGTATAATACATATATTCAGTGATCGAAGGATGTATGATTATTGCGCCTATTCAGACTCAAAGTTGTTTAGTAATGGTTACCGAAGAAACGGACGCGTGATCGCAGTAACTAACCAGTTTGTTTTTAGTAGCTTCGTGTGCGGATGGCCTAAGATAATAAGGCCACAGTCGCTGAGGAATTATAATGTAAGCACTTTCAGAAAAGAATCACTGCGCTGTGCCCATCCAGCCAGCTATCTACCTAACTACCTACCGGCTGGCTAGAGCTCACTTTCACCCACAGCCGGCCGAGAAAAAATATTGTGTTTTGAATTTCTTAGATTCACGCCGTTGTTTGATCGTTATATATCGATCGAAGCATTCTATAAAAATGTACTGTTATTATAGAATAATTGATCTAATTCACGAGTACATATCAATATAATACGAGTAAATTGATAAAAAAGTGGTAAAACAGTAATTTACAAAGAATATTTGTTTTTATTATTTATTATGAAAGATAATTAATTAACGTATTTCATTTTCATTTTTAGAAATTTAATTATTTAATTAAATAATTATTATTTAATATTTTGATGATGATTACTATAATATTTAATTATAGTTTTAATTTATAAGTTATAATATTTAATATCATTTAAATACCTAGTGGATGCGTTACTAAATAAATAACAATAAATTAATTGAATAGCCATAAAAAAATATTTAAATATCTATGAATTGTTTATGGATCGAAATTTTCGTTCAAATGTTCGAAACATTTGAATCTCGTGTTTTCGTTAAAGCGACGCATCGCCATTTTAAAGCGAATGTCACTTATCGAGTTATAATTTATAATTAAATAGTTGTGTGTCGTGGTTTGCCTGTGATAACCAAGAGCCGTTTCTACATAGTGTAAACTGTTCGTGTTTAGTGATATTATATTATTAGTCCTGGTAATGCACACATTCTGAGTGCGAGTACACAAATAGTGTTATTACGGTGTCGCTTGGTCGGTTGCACGGAGCTAAATACTCTAATATTAGATGCCGCGGCCGCGAAGTCTTAAATAATAATAACGAAGCTTTAAGTGGGTGACTGACAAATTCTCCTTATGCTAAACTTCGCGACCATTACGCCAGGGCGTCGAGTGGTAAAAACGAAAACAGCTTACCCGCAAAATGTGGAATCCTGATTCATCATAAGGTAAGCAGCGGAATTCTTTATTATGAAATATTCGTGGCATTACCTTGTTTTCGGATCATTTAACTTTTATCATAGCTACGAATGTTTTATATATGGGTAAATGCTGCTAAATTAATAAGGTTCTCGTTTTAACTTATTACTGTATTCGTATAATCGCATTAGCCAAATGTGAGGTTAGAATCTGCAACCTTGAAATTTATTAAGGTTTTAGGAATTTATAACATAAAAGCATTTTTTTTAAATTATAACATATAATCTTCTTCTTCTTCGTGTCAGCGATGTCAAATTGTTTCCGCCCAAAATCTGGAAACATCGATGACCCGTTTCTTGTGTGCAGCTAGTTGGGCACATAACTCCGGTTCTTAATTATTTTGAATAGAACTGTATAATTCGATATATTCTTAAAATATCATAGCAGCATTTTTTAGTATCATAGAAGATATAATAAGACCAAAAAAAATTTTTTTTTTTCTAAAACAGCAAGACAGTATTGGAACACATCTAAACTAGTGTCTTTAATAATTTATATGCTTCAATACGCATAATTAAATTTGTAAGTTAATTTTAATTTTAAGAAAAAGACGTTGCGAGTCTTCTTCGCGATAATTGTTTTGAAAGTTTTTCATATTGCAAAGATAAATGTACTCACTGTGTTATGAATCTGATTGCCTGTGGTATAATGGGTTAATTCGGTTTGCCAACCAAATTGCCGCTCTCATAATATCACACATCTCGCAGAATGATATTTTTCATTAAGTGAACTTTGGTGAGCGTCATTAAAGAAAATTGTCCGCAATTACCAAATTTTTAGTAGCCCATTCGATCCCGGCCAGTATTCTTAGATTTCCGTCCGTAACAGGTAATGGCCGTTGGAAATAAGCGAATTGAAAAGCGGCGTGATATATAATTTGAATAAGCGTCATTGTTGCGAGGCACCCCGACAATACAATATGTTTTTGTGATTAAAAACTCGGGCCTTGCGAATTTTTTGTTGTCGAAAATGAGTTATTTTCGGATTGTTAAGAGTTATATTTAAGGATTCTCTCTCTCTTGAAAGATTCGATGAGAACGTCGCTACAAAACAAAATGTGGGAGAACGGATCGTTACACGGGTTCGAGAGGAATCCAAGAATGGCAATAGAAAGGATAATTTTAAAATGTATAATTATATATAATTTACTTAATCAATGTACGTCACTGAGATGTAGAATAAAAAAAGGAATAACGATTATATCATCACATATAATTTATTCTCAAATTATAAAGCAACATGTTTATTAACAATTTATAGATTTATAAGGAAACATTTTATAAATATAATATAATTCAACTGTACTCTTGAAATAATAAAACATGTTTTTGTGTTGTTTTCCTGGGATGATGTTTATTGAGATAGGCTAATAAATAAATTGGAAAGTGATATTTAGTAATCGTGTTTTTACTTAAATTTCTTAGTACTTACGTGCCCTTTTTCACGAAAAACAAGAACTGAATTGAGACACATTTTAATTAAAAATATAAATTCAATTTTTTTAATATATAACACAACGTGGTACTGCATACGTCTTGCCTGCCGGCCTTCCGAAAGGGCACTGATTCAAAAATCAACGTCATAATACGTAATACAATATATTTTTTTCTGCATGCGTTTGCATAACAAAAATCGCGTAAACTAATGAACGATCAGGCGCGTAGCCACCGCACACAACAATCGCAAACAATATTCGGAGGCATAATGGAAGTTAATAGAGTAGGGAGAAAAAATACGACTCCCTGGTATTGTTGGTGCCCGGTTCACACGCCATTCGTACTGCAAGGACCGTCGATCCCCACGCTGCAGGTAATCAAACATAAAATTAAGCGTTCAGGGCTTCCTAGGGTGGGTTTTGGAGGTCGAGAGCTCTCCCCATGCGGGTCTCTAGCCTCCCCACTTTCGGAAACACGTGTGGGGAAGAAACAACATCGTCGATATGGCGGTGCATACCGTACAAGCGTAGCACAGTGGAGACGATATTGTGAGCTCATGAGAAAAAGCCATTCCTTTCAAAGCAGCAAAAAATATATCATATTTCATATTCACTATAATGAAAAATAATCATATTTTATTTGTAAGAACGAATTCGCAGTTTTATAATGCAATTTGATATGAATTTGTAAATTAAGCTAGTTTTAAGCAATTTTGCGCATTTTTTAATCAGAATCTAGGTTACTCGTGGTAAACTGGCAATCGACTGATATTCATGCACAACAACTATGAGAAGTTTCTATTTCATTATTTTTATAACTTAATAAATTACTATATCATTAAATAGCATTCAAACTAACGGCCGTCTATCTACGTTCAGCAAATGTGAACTACACTAGCATGCGGAAGTAACGAGCAGGATTTGTTTATAAATCCGCATTTTACTAGAATCGTGTGTCACAATGTTTAATGAGCAAAACAGACAATATTATAAGGCCACAATAAAATAAGTTGTTTTAACAATTGTTTTAATTTTGATTTATAATTAATTAATATTTTAATTGCACGGCACGTGTTTCAAAGTCTCAATTAAATTGATGTTTTTATCAATCAATTATAAGGCATCACTGTTTGTATCGAATTTCTGTTTATTTACTTGTAAATTTAGTTAAATAGACACGTTTTAAGGACAACTATACAATTTTTGAGTTGTATCACTTTAAGAGTTGGTGCGGTATGAGTGCTGTGTTATTTTCTTTCCGTGTCCCAATTATTATTTTCATTTAGCTGATCTCTATCTAACCCTGTCCTCATCAGGCCACACCAGTGAATCAACTATAATAAACCCTCTTGTATTTATCTGGCTTCCCCTCTGTTGTAATACAAAGCGTTCCCCAATTTTAACTTTGTTACATTCAAGCTTTCTAACATCGCAAGTGCGGGAGCCGTATACCCCGACGTATAAAAGCAACTAATTCGGTCGTTATGCGACGAATCTGTCCGCGGAATCAGTTGCTAAGCAATCAACTTGCAGATGACGCGAAATAGTTTATTAGTCGTAGGTTTTACCTTCTTGGAATCGCTTAAGATCATCAACGATCAACGCATAATTTATGAACGGTGTAAAATATGATTCTTCATAATAGTGAAAACACTGTTCAACACGAAGTAAGAACTGCTGTGATATAACATCTCGGTCTGTAGCAATATACGATCAATTAAAATTACTGCTCGTTTACGGCATTAATAGCATTTTATCAAGTTTAAAAGTGAATGTTAAAAATATGGAAAAATAAATATGTATTCCATTGGTTATCGAGATGGTGATTTCGTGTTAAATTAACATTGATTGGTCTCCTAAAAGTCTGAATGTTTCAAAACATTCGGTAATGAAAACCGATCAAAATTATGACACGGTAGCTTCAAATTATACGGTTGCGGTTAAGAGACGCAGCCGTTTATGTAACTCGATCGATTTCTGTATTAGCGTTCTTAAAACAACTAAGAAAAATAAATAATAATACAATACTTCAAGAAATAATGTGATTTTAAAGAAAAATAATGCTTTAACTTAATGGATTAATAATTACTTAAATATCAACATCAGTTATGAAGTATCAGAATTTATAATATAATATTATAAGAATAATTACGAAAAATATTCATGCAGGTAACAGAATCGATGAAGAGGTGTTTTTTCTTCTTCAAAATAACATAACACACAATCAGATAATAATTGCATTGAAGTGACACCTGCTTCGACCGGTCGCTTTTTGGTTCATGAAGCATCGGTTTGGTGTGAAACCATTATTTTTGTCGAATAATGAGAAATTTTGAAGAATAAGAAAACGCTTCGCTACCAAGAAAGCAAAAATTTACAATCTTAATTATTGAAAATTTTTAATAATTAAGATGATTTGAAAAAATACAATATACCTTTACTATACGAAGTTAATTAATATTTTAATTGATGTTGTTAAAGAGTTGCGGCGAAACCTATTTCTACTAGTGTATGGACATCTTTACAAAAATTAAACTATCGGTAAACTATCCGTATAGCAGGACCGTAGGAGTGATTTAGAGGTATTTTTTATTTTGATAAAGTAGTCTATAACAATGTACGTATTGATTAGTAGTAATGAAGTGATGTAAATTTGGTGCAAAAACAAAATTTCACTCAAGAGATTTGCCAATAAAAAATATTATCATTTCAGTATTAGGCTACCAAAATAGCAGGACAGAATATAAGATACTTCTTTTAATTTGGTTAAACAAGCTTTTTACAGTGTAGGTACTGAGTAGCAGCAACGAAGTGTCTATATTTATGTAAATTAGGTGTAAAAAAACCATGGTTCCACTCAAGTGATCTACGGATAAAAACATGTTCCGGTAAAGTATCCGGCTACCAGGAGGGCAGAAGCAACTAGGTGTGTTTTTAAAAGTCGCACAACACCCGCTTATAACGAGATACGGGGGAATTGGATCAAGCAGCGGACACCTGCACCGGCCGGTCACAGGTAGGCATACGCTGCCCATTATACCAACACACACAACACACGCCGTTCAGAGAAACCAGCTAAAATTCTATTCAAAATAGATTATATATGAAAATATTTTTTGTACATTATATATTGGATTGGGCTAACGGATTGTCAATAATTGTGAATGAAAAGGGAGATTATTGAACGTTTTTGTAAAATTCATTTCGAAGTTTTGTGTTTTCAATAACATAACATTTGGTCTCATTTTCGGCAGCCTGGTAATCCCGGCACTCGATAAATCTCATTGTTTTTACACCGTGAAGCGGCCATTGGGAAAAAATGCTAGTTTCCTTTATGTTCAACGGAATTTGTTTTATGGATCATATATTCAAAATTACTAATTGGCTAGTTAAATAATGTGACAGAGTAAGCTGATGTTTAACCAGGACGGCTAGATAGACGCTACATGAAAAATAATGTGTTTTTTGATCATTGATGTTCCTGGTCTATATATTTGATTGGCTGCTGTGTACAGTAGTCATGTGCTACAAATTAAAGGTGGATAATCAATAGCGTGGAGATATTTTTCCACTTTTCCGTCGAACCGAATCTAACAGGGGTACACGCACGTGCTATCTTATAGGGCCAATGCTCGGCCGGGCGGCATACCTCAGCCTGGATGTATGAGACCGGCCACGGCAAATATGTCTATGGGCGGTGTGTGTATGGGCACAATAGGCCGGGGACCGACTTATAATGGAAGCGTTGACAATGACATGTTCTCCCGATCTTTTTTTTCTTCTGCGTCCGAACGGCGCGGTGTTTGGACAGATTTATATGACGATTCGAGGCAACATTTGAGAAGTTCTTAACAAAAATACACTCGTAGGTGTTATTTATGTTTTAAGCATTCAGTTTGAGATCTATTTCAATACTATTGTAAATAGATGAATATTTATTTCCTTGTTTTAACACACTGAGAACTGTTTAATCATTTGCTACACCACACTTGCCGCAGCTTCGCCCTCAATGAAGGCTTTATCAGTTCCGATGTGTATAATTGGATATTATAATAATGTGTGAGTATATTTTTGTGAATGATAAGGCTGTGACATAGAGTAGGAAGGGGGGTAGGTGGAGCTTAGGGGTTTAAGGAAAGAGTTTAGACCTGTAAATGTAAGATGAAATAAAAAAATATATTAACAACAAGATTACAATTGAACGCTTCCATTTTGAGTGATGATAGAGAAGTCTGAACATAATGTCACCAAGACGAGTGTGTACTTCAATTAACAAAAAATAGGAAAGAACAGTCAGTGGTGGATTACGCTATAAGCGCAAAATGCACAGAGGGCATTAAATATGTTTTTTTGTAACTACCATATTTTTATTTATAAATTAATTACTCGTATACTGTTTATCATTTGGGTGGCTCATGCTTGAGTATCATGTTTTTAATAATTTTAGAATGATCTTCTCCAATTTATTTTAAGTCAGTCAGACAAAACGAAAATATTTTGCTTTGAATTAACAAAACGATGGCGTTTGAAATGTGGGTGGGAATATCATAAAACGCTCCGAAGTTGTATTGTAATTTAAAAATAATGTTCAACATGGCCTGGGGTCGCGTGAACTATATGAAAATTATAATATAAAATCATGATGTGCGTGTCTCAGAAGTCTCCCCCCATAGCAGAGGAACGCGATGAACCTAACCTAACCCAGCGATGAGCGGAGAATTGTGGATTCAGGCGATGCAGTGCCATGTCCAGTTCACCATCAGGAATGCAAACAAGAACGAATTATTAACTGTAATATTTATTACCAGTTCTCGAGTCTAAATGTCATTCTACGAGGCGTTTTCGCGGCAATATTTTAGAATTTAGATCACATAAACAAATAACAAAAATATTAATTGCGGTATATCAAAAGTAAGTAAATAAAAAAATCAATTATAAACTCGTTTTCATTTAAGATTTTATATACTCTTTGTATTTAATTTTTCGTACGTTTTCCGGTCGAGTTTGTAATTAAACTCCGTTAACATCGATTGGATACCTCTTATCGCAATAAGTTTTTAAAGATCTATATATTTTGTTGAATTCATCGTTTAAATGATTTTATATTTCCAACAAGGTTTGTCTTTATATTTTGCTAGTTGTTACATTTTTTTTGTAATAAGTAATTTTCAAAACCGCGAAACAATTTAATCTGAATTATATCAGTAATTAAATATACACATACCATACATCAAATTATTTATACGCATCAATTTATTCAGAAAAAATATCAGCATCAGCGGGATGCGAACCTGCGAGCCTTAGAACCAACCGTTGCTCATGTTCATTACCCTAGACCAGTGCTCCGAAACCGGTGTGCCGTGGCACACTGGTGTGCCGTAAGCCGATACAGGTGCGCCGCGATCAAATAAGGCAATATTATAAATAAATAAAATTACAACGGTGCTCAAGCTCCCAGCGCCTATCGCCTATTTATGTAGACATACAACGAGGTACTTTGGTGTGCCGTAGAATCTGTAGAAGTACTTTGGTGTGCCGTAGATGAGAAAAGGTTGCGGAGCTCTGCCCTAGACTACTCGACCATCTCCTGCCCGAACTGTTGCGCGGAATAAGTTGTATTTATACCATTGTTACCATCATACAACGATAGATGTCTCTATAGTATTTATTCAGAGAGTGTATATTATTATTTTTTATTATTCAGTCAAAATTTATTCACAAGCTTAATATTATTACTTTCCGACAGTCTATTTATTTATCTATTTATGAATTATAAATTATATCAATATGTATGCATCACTCGTGTAGCCGCAATCATGCAAATATATGAATATGTACTTGTAATCGCGAATAAGGGACCGCGATGCTTTGGCTTCAAATTTCAATAGAAAAGCAACGCTACTGGACAGATTAGTGGAATGAATTCGCGTGCCGAACGGCTAGCGATACAGCCTTCAAAAAAATATCTTCGGGACTTATCGAAGGCGCAGTCTCAACACATGTCCGCAGTGTGCAAAACTAAAAAACGTAAAAAAGCCTTACAATCCACCTAGCATGTAATTTATTATCAGTTTTAAATTAATGAATGTAGGCGCCGCGCCGGTCGGAATCGGCCAAAACGAAAATATCTCCCGAGAAGCAGACTTCAGGAAGTTTTAATATATGCAATAATAAACTAAAACATTAAAATATATTTACATGTAAAATATATGTATAATAATTACTGCAGTTTGTGAGTATAATTATGCATTTTTGTTGGCCTTGCATTGCTTCATAAGTAATTGTGAGATTCAGTCATCGAAAACTAATCATCTATGTATGACCTTACTTTTTTTTTCACACTACTGTCAAGGCATAAATTATGTTATAATATATCATTCGATACATCATCATGAACCACTGTATTAATCTCTGCTAGATGAAGGTCTCAAAAACACTACCCAAGATCAGCCAAAGCACGACTAAAAACATGTATTTTCTGCATTATTTTTAGTCAATCTTCTTATAGAAATTAAGATTACGGGATCCGTTTTTATTTCAAATTTTACTACCCAAAAATTGTGCGTACAAGCTGAGATATATTTGAAACATTGAGTGGCAAAACAAACACGAAAATATTTACGTATTTGCGACAGTTTATGTAAGAGCCTTTGTTTTAATCAAAAAATGTTTTAAGGGTCTATTTTTTTTTTGAGGCAATGGATGATATATTGCAGCGGCCATTAGTTTCGCTCTAAACAGATGCAGGGTACCGTTACGCAGCCGATCCACTCACAAGACCAAACTCATGTTTTCAAAAGAGAATCCCAAGGAATCAAATCGGCATGCTTTGTCTTTCTTCCCTCTCCCTCGATGCACGGCGCGGTAGAACTCTTTTAAAATTTTGCCGAAGGGTATGTATGGTCCGATAGGTAGAACGCTCACCTGTCATGCAAACACTCCTGAATTCGACTCCCGGTGAAGCTCAGCTTTAGTAAAAATACAAACTCGCAAATAATAAATTGTGGTTTGTTAAACGAGTGCTCCCCTCGATCGTAAATATTTGTATTTGTAATACCCGATTAAGCTAAATGGTTGATCAATTAAACAATATTGTAAGGAGTTTTCTATATTTTGTGGACTATTAGACGTTGTCCAATACATTTATAAGATTTCTTCCACCTTTATTTCCTAAATTTTTTGTTATTTTAGCTAAATCGCTTTTTAGTTGAACCATATCATAGTGGGTCATCACGAATCGCCAGTATGCGCTTGTATCAGTTGCTAACTCGTTATCCCGAGTCAGCTTCACATCTTTGAATTCCTCAAAATATATATCATCCTCAGCCTGTATCCGTCCACCGTTGAACGTAGGAACCGTTTGTTAGTTCTTGGACGCCACTCTTACACTTTTCTCATCGACCATCATGTCTTCAAGGTTAAACGTCTTAGTTTTAAGACAGTGCGGAATTTTGGTGGTCAAAATATATTTATAAAAATCGTTTTATTTCATATTGTCCTTTAAATAGCTTAACACAAAAAGCTTGCTCGTTTGTTGTTGCGCTCTGCTGAAGAGCTCCACGTGGAACATATGCGTCTATCAGTCTATCAGCCATAATAACCCCGGTGATGCATTGCTCGTGTTGACGGGCTTACAGCTGGTGCAGAGGAAGCCACCAGCCGAGAGTATAATACCTACCCGCTGGGCGCCTCGTTAAAAATACCACTTTTTTTTACCAGACACTTCGAAAGTCACATCACACCGCGTTTGTGTGAACGCAACGAGCAACACTCTTAACGTGTACTGTCTAACACCAATTAATACAAACTCCACAAGAAATGTTTCTATGCTAAAGCGATGATACTTGATACTCTGTGACCTTTAAAAAATCTAGTAATTTTCTCTCTAATGATTTATCAGCGAACCAGGATATTCAAAACGAAATAGATATATGAATAAATAGCAATTAGAAATACGTGCTCATTAACGGTAAGTCATAATAGTTGATGTACCTGTTGGTCACCGAAATCAGAGAATATTGATTACGTCATTGTGACGCGATTGTTCAACAGTTGTACATTAAGTAAATTAGGCACGATTCACTAACGTGTCGTAGTGGTGTTTACGAGTATTAGTAGAAATTTAAATTTAGACTATTTGCAGGTAATAGTGGAGAACGTAAATAAACAAAATATAATATTTATGAATCATGTTTACGTCGTAATTAAAAGGTTTTGTACAAAATGTTATCATTATTTTACCGTCAAAATTCTGAATGCTTACTGAGCTTTAAAAGAACAATCGAATTAGGTTTGAAAACATTAAATAGACATTAGAAATTATATCACTTAAATAAAGTATTGTTTTGACAGGTTTTATAGGCTTTCTAACCGACTAAAGAAACACTTCATTGTGTCTATCCTAGGTAACATATTTGGATATAAAATATTGTATGCACGGTATTTGGCAGGTAGTAAAGTAGTTTGCGTAAAATAACCAAAATCCTATCGCTCACTTATCTGATTTGTAAGTTCTCTTAATGGTTAAATAGAGCTTTAAAAGCGCAACATCCCATCTTTTGTCTCTCTCGTTTCCCCTCAGTCTCCTTCCATCGAATCCTATGCCAGATGTCGCCCACGCGACGCACACCGTCAAATGGCGCACACACCATGACGCGTCATGCGTGTGCACCGTCAACACGGTCTCTGGAGGAGGGAGTATCCACTGCGGGGTGAAGGGCCGATGGCTGAGGTGGTGGGGACTGAAAGGGCTCTGAACCCGCGGCGAAATGGGGCACTAACCTTATTGACTAGTAAACACGACATACTTTGTGTTGGATTATGGGAGACGCCGTGTGCATCCTTTGGGGTGTTCGCTTGATCGTATTTAATTATTAATTCATAATTATTTTTATCTGGCGACAATGGCACATCGGTTCTCGTTAGATCAGCAATGTTGAGCAACATTGGACGCGGATCCACAACATGGATAGATCACCACTGGTCGGGTTGAGCCGCTTCTTAGGACAAAATGATTAGATAAGCATCTGACCTCCTTAAAAGAATGCGATTAACAAACCACTCAAAATATTCCTCGAATACTACTACAGCAACCGTATCTTCTAGTGCAAGGGCTTTTCTGCCTTTGGGGTCGTCGGAAACCATATATGTTTCCAGTTGAACTTTCAGGTATAGATGTTTCAGATAGGGAACGGATATAGGAAGATGTTTTTTTTTTATTTACACGTATGAACGTAGGTAATAATTATTTAAGAATTTTTATTAGATAAGACAGTCATAGTAAATAAACGCTAAAATAAATGTATAAAGAAAACTATTACACAATAATTAGAGAAATAAATTGCTATGTACCAGACACGAGTTACTTTGTATGATTTCAGCATTTAGAATATTTTTGTTTGCAAAATAAATATGTTTATTTGTCATGACGCAAAATTATTTATTTATGTTATATATGATTGCATAAGTGCGTGTGCAAATAGCTGTAACCACATATTAATGAACCGTATTAAATATGCAAGCCGCTTTCAAAGTGGTTCAGTTTGTAGCGTCCCTGGTCCACAGGTATAATAATATGGTCGCTTTGTGACGCAAATGTATCGGATAAATCAGCCGATTTCGAGTAGAAACATAAAGCCGGTCGGTGAGCGCTAAACCGATTGATTTACTGCCTTTTGACTTTTAACGCGCCTCTCCGCCAGAATCTTATTACTTACGATTTTTTTATTAACGCAGTTTTCATACATAATCGGGTTATTGACGTTTACAAGTTTGTAAATCTTCGAATATTCCAAGAAGTTTGAATTTGAATTTTTAAATTCAATTCGATGTGATAATTAAAAAGTTCAGATTGTTCCAGGAGGTTTTAAATCACGTTATGTTTAAGTGTGGAAACAACATTGTACATGCAAGTAAGAAGAGTGGAATATGTTTGGAGAGTCCTTCAACCAGCAGTGGACACATAAGCAATGATAAGTTTATGTTATTACATTACTAATAAAGTCAAAGAAAACGAAAAAAGACCTAGAGATAAATGGAGCGCCAATAATGTAGAAAATTTATATAGTTGCCCGTGGTACCCTGCAAGTTACACACAAGGTTAGATTATGCGTCTTACAAACAGTTGAAGAACGTAGGAGCCTATTCCATGTTAGCCTCGTTAACCGCGCGCGTAGCCATGACGATTTTCTTGATAAAGTTTAACAGCAAGGGACCGTCAGAACTAAGCAGCATATCAGGAAAATCCTCCGAAGAAATGGCATAGACTCCTAGGCGACAACACAAAACTCGACTCCCATTTCAATGGATGATGCAGGTCGCCAGAAACTATACATAGAATGTACTCGGCAGAGCTAGGAAAGGTACAGCTGATAAGAAACGAGGGGTAGCTCATGCTGCTTTTACGCTGCAATTTGTGACGATTATTAGCACAAACTAGGTAGCGAATTTAGAACAAAAAATTATACACTACATATATGTAGTTATATAATAAATAACTATGTTATTTTGGATTTTCTATGTAATTACCTAAATAATAAATCTTATTTATAAAATGTTATTCTCCAGTTCATTCATTGTTTTATTACATGTATGGATATTTATGCCATCAAACCTATAAAGTATCAGACTAAATGGTGAGAGAATATACACATATTAATATTATTTACGCATTACCATTAATGACTTCATTAACACAAATGTATCATAGATTCCCATTACAGTAGTGCATTTCAAACATTAATAAACCATTTAAAACACATATATTTGAAATAAAAATAAAACTGAATTTAATGCTTCTTAAGAACTAACTATCATAATATCATATTATAAAGAAGTATGTTTAGTAAGGAGTAGACATATTGCAGTGTTTTTTCTTCATACGAGTACATGCGATAAAAGTATACGTATTTGTCCGTCAACTTTGACCTTAGAGTCACTTATCCAGTTTTGTGATTTCTAGACGATCTCCCCAGATGAATTGCAAACAGATATATTAATGCCCAGCTGATTTCATGAACGTGGAATATGAATTTCAAATTGTGTATACATTATTATCATTGTGATGTAATGGCCGCGATTTATCTAATATATGTCTTGTTAAGTGAGTTATTAAAATAAACGTTATCACATATAAATTAACAGATAAAACTATCTTACAAATACATGTTAATTGTTACGTTATTAAAACGTGTATAAATATAAATAGTGAATATATTGAATATTAATATATTTTTAATATGTAATAGAGGTTAATGTGGTAACTACTAATTTAAAAAACCTTCCAAATCATATCCATCCAACTGAATTGATTCTATTCCATTTGAAATAATTATGTCAATGATAATTAAAAGCACTCAATTTGGTACAACGGCAATGGCGCTCCTAAATGGCCTACCAGTACACCTCGATCCTTTTCTTGCATCCTTTTCCTCTTTTTTCGATGGTATTGTTCTCCTAGATCTCTATGATCTTTGACACGTGTCATCTTCTTCTTCTTTTATGTTATTTTTATATTTTATTATCCTTTGTATGTATTGTATATTTATATATGCTCTGTTTCTCATTTTGTATCTTGAAACTTCGGTTATGTGTAATAAATAAATAAATAATAATTCAGTTGTACTCCCAACGAGGTCATTCTGTTTGGTAAGTGAGAAGTATTTGAATGCAATCATTTTTACTAGGTACTGTCAACGATCAAAGTATTTTCACTTTCACGTATAAATACAATACTGATGTTATTGCAAAATAGGTAACAATTTTAATCGAATTGCCGAAATAGATATCAAAGTGATTCCTGCTAATATTGACGGATTATTTGAATACCGAACACGGTAATCATTCAATCGAACTTAAATCTCAAATGTTCCCATCGCATTTTGGTTTCGAAAATAATATTCCGCAGATTTCGCGTCGCATATTTGTCGTAAAAGGAGTACGAAATATTGCTCCCATGTTAAATTCCGCCGTCTGAGAGGGCTTCCCCCTCCCGAAACGCGGGGGAATAGACAATAAATACCTACAACACATGCCTAAATGTACCTAACACACACGCGCGGCTCAAGTATTTATTCATTATGATTTCCCTTTGGCGGGAACCCTCTCTATTATTTGAATTTAATCTTCGCTCTTAATGTTGTCGAGAAACAAATATTTCCTTTTTGGTAGTTTACTCCTTTTGGAATGTGTCGTAAAAAGCGGATTTAAAGCGGTTGAGTGAAGTCGTGACTATCACAGATATACATTTTTTCATTGAGAGCGGTAAAACGTTTTAATTTATTTATTCCCCCCTTTATTTATTGATTGAATAAATATTATCTCTAAGTGACTCTTAGTGCTTTGTTAAATTTAACAATTAATCATTGGCGGCTGTGGTTTTAGTATTTTTTTGATTAACTATCAGAATATAAAACAAATTGATTGAATAAAAAAAAACAATTATTTATTAATGATTTGAACTAAACTCCTTAGCGAATACATTATAAAGATAATAAAAATATTAAAAAAAAAAAACATGATATCAAAGAGGCAGATATCCTATTTTTTTTTCAGTTTAAAGTCCTACTACAAGGTGATCCACGAACGTCATTATACTTGCCGGTTTGGTTGAAAGAAGCGTCAAATGGGATGAGGATCGATCAAAGAGAAGGTGGAATGGAGCAGGCATGACGAAGTGTGCAGTCCAAAGGGGGAGAAATGGGACCTTTTATTTATTATGGATAAGCCCCAAGGATAGGGGAGCAAATGTGGGGTAAAATCAAGGGTTACATTTTGCAATAACGCTGTCAAAAGTAATAAAAGATAAATGGCTTATGTTATTGATTAAATCGAGGTCATTAGGCTGCTTGTCATAGTTCTGGGCAGCATGGTATTCCGGTTAAAAGCTGTAGAATTTAGTATAACAACTAGAAGAGTTAGTTACTTTAAACTAGAGCTAAGTTTTCCTTAAATGTAGGACAATACAGTTAGACGGCGATTGAAAAACCTCACCTGTAGATTGATACTATGACGCGTGTAATTTTAAGCTATTACTCCCATGAAAAAATACTAGGTTCAGTTTGTCAGATGTAATGGTTATAACGTGTACATATTTTATATAGATAGTAATAATATGTTGGTTATTTTCGAGATTTAATTTATTTACAAAGTTTCTATGAAATCACTTTTCACGCACTTACAACACCGCGCAATATTTTTAATAGGCCGTATAAAAATGTTTGCAGAGACGAAGACCATAAAATAAAACTGCACATTCTGGTAGTGTTTTATTGACATAATTTATTTCTTTGACAACGCTATACTTCCGCGATGCGACCGATCTCTGAACTTCACGCCAAGCTCACTTCTATAATAATAAAATACATCATTCAATGCTCAATATAAGACCATTCTTTATTAGAATAATTAAATATTGCACAATTGTCATTATTCTTGCTTACTTCCGAAGATTATGTGAAGCTTGATTTCCTAACATTCCACATTCAAATATTTAAAAAAACAGCATTCCATATTCGAATTTTGGATTGTCTGAGCTTTAATATATACGTTTTAAAATTTAGATACGTCATATCCGAACACATATTTAAACATTCCACAGTCTCATTCTCGTATTAACACGCTTATATTGTAATATGTACCCATAACAAAAAATATATGGGCCGTCTTTCTGTACCTCGCATGGCCTTATCTATGCGTGTGTGTTATATTATGGCTGTATTATCCCTTGAATATCTTCTTCTTTTGTGCGTCTTTACGGCTACTTTTTTTACTGCTTAACCATTCCACTGCGGCGCACTTTATACCTACGTGACATTTAAAGCAAATGCCCACCATACTACGTTTCTCCTCCTTTTGACTCCTCACAATTTCGGCGTTTGAAAATTTGTATAATCAATAATGGATATTGTTTAATTGGAGGATGTTGTATCAATTACTTTATGCATTTTTGTGAAATGATTCAAAATGAAAATATTAATTTTCTAGAAGTTACCGACCCGATCACAGCTGTAGTCGATTTTTAGAATTACGAAAATCAAGTGAAGACTATACTAAATACTTTGGCCTACAGCGTATATAATGTATTTATAATATGGAGAATATCATACATTATTACCGACTGAAAAATATAAAGATTATTTTAACTGTCAGTTCTTAGAGATGCTGCATAATTATAATATTAATTTTATTAACGTAATAAAATCACATTATTAGTTACGAGTGGTTATTTGAGTGCATGTTTAATATATATAAATATTTAATTTGATGTCGAAAATGATCTTTCTTAGCATGAAACTCGCCTAGTTATGTTATAAATAAAAAAATCTATATATTTATAAAATATGTCTGTCCCGAATACGTTTCTATACTGTTCAACCGATTGCGATAAAATTTACATGAATTATTGCGTGAATGGCCAAAAATATTTTTGGAAGCTTAGTACAAAAAAACACTTCGATTATATTAAATTAATTTTATAATTCAAGTGATTTGGAATTGGTGATAGTGATGCGTTGGCACTGTTGATAGTTGGTGATTTATAAGAAATCATCACTCCACATATAAAAGGTTGAATCTTTTGATGGTTAGATCGTTTATTCTGGGTCCTTTTTGTGACGAAATGCGTGTCCCTTGCATTGTGGTCCGGACCCTTTCAAATGACGCGAAGACCGTCAAATTACCGAGGTCCAGCGGCCAGGAGCTCAGGATCGGCCACTTAAGTCTTTTTTTGACAGGGCATCCTTCCATCTCTTTGCCCTTTCTAATCTGAATATTGTCGAAATAAACATTTTTATGCGAATGTTCGCAATCGAAGGGATTATCCCTCCGGCAAAGGGGATGATGCGAAATTATTCCACGCCAATTTAAGATATTTTACAACTGTCGAAAATGCTGAAAACACGTTTTTCGCAACATAGAACATACATTTTAACCTAACTTGAATAGAAATGAATAAAATATTCATACATCATAAAATAAAAAAATTTAAACAATATTCTGTATAAAATTTGTAGGGATTAGTGCTTACAAAGTTTATTTCATTTTAATTATACATTTACTTTAATATGAAAAGAAAATTTTTTTTTAGTCAGATTGAAATAACTGATGGTAATAATTTTAGTGTACGTTAGGTTAGTAAGTATTTTTTATATTTTTTTTATTTCTAATAATAAGTATAATTTTATTCAGATATTATTATTATGATTTCAGAAAATACAGGCAAAAATAACAATTATATTCTTTGATATAATTTTATTTCATCGTAATGTTTTAATGATTTTATAAAGCCTCATTTAATTAACGACATTGAATAAAATTTAAAAAATTACGTTGATTAACAATGACGCAATTCTAAAGGAGGTGCGCATAATATTTACATAAATATATTTAATGTAAACAAAGGGAAATAAATGTTATTGTTTAAATCGAGCAATTGATTGACATTTAAAATGGCGGGAGTGGGATATAAATGTATCGGAATGCTGACGACGCTGACTAACTTCACTCCGTTCGAAATTCGAAAATAGAATGACGACCTGCAGAGATTTCACGCCGGTACAACACCGAATAAGAAAACATGGCGACTAGATTTATTCAGCTCATCAAACGCATCGATACTGACCATTAATTATATATTTTATTAATAAATAAAAATATTTTATTACTTTTTATATTGAATTAAGGAATATTATTATATTCTACTTTGTTGCTGCATGTAAAAATGACATTATTATAGTAATTTTCAGTACTTAAACAGTAACGTTCAAATGTTTTGATTTACAGTAAGGCCCCGCTTAACGCGGGGGATACGTTCCACATTTACCTCATCTAAACCGGTTTTTTTCACTAATTCCACTATTTCTTCCACTATTTCATCCATATCGACAGATTGTCCAATGTCTTCGCTCTTACTTAAAGCTAGCTGCGCACAATTTCGGGGAATCCCCGGGTTGAAATAAAAGAGCACTAAACCGAAACAGCGCTCAACGAGACAGCGTTAAGCGGAGCCTCACTGTATATAGTAAATATTAAGTAGGTTTATAGAACAGTATCAAAAATTACAATATACTAAAAGCGATAATAAAACTACTACAAAATCGCTAAAATTAAATGTATTTAGTTGTGGAACTAAAAACGTACAGGGGTTTTAATTTTTTCAGGATTTCTGATATCTCATCATCATCATCAGCCTGTGTCCGTCCACTGTTGAACGTAGGCCTCCCGCATGAGTCTCCATCCTCTTCGATCCTCCGCCTTCCGCATCCAGGTCACTCCCGCTATTCTTCTTATATCGTCAGTCCATCTTGTAGGGGGTCGGCCAATGCTTCGTTTGCCAGTTCTTGGGCGCCATTCCAATACTTTTCTTCCCCATCGACCGTCGTCTCTTCGACAGATATGACCTGCCCATTGCCACTTGAGTGTGCCTATTCGTTGGGTAGCATCCACTACTTGAGTTCTTCTGCGTATTTCCTCGTTTCGGATTCTATCTTTTAGCGACACTCCGAGCATGGATCTCTCCATAGCACGCTGGGTGACTTTTATTTTATGGGTGAGACTTGCTGTCAGATTCCACGTCTCTGCGCCATAAGTTAATACAGGGAGGACGCATTGGTTAAACGCCTTAGTTTTAAGGCATTGCGGAATTCTGATATCTATCAAAATTCAAATATATATATCTTTAAATTTGTTAAACACACAGTCTGCACCCTTTTTGATCCCCCGCCATCCGCATCCAGACTACTCCCGTAAGTTTTCTGATGTCGTCAGTCCATCAGTATAATAAAAGTATAGTTTTATTGATAAAATAAAACGTATCCAAAATTTCATACGTCAAAAAAATATGTATCAAATATGAGTATATCGAGAAAACAAATTCACAATAAAGCTTTGCACGCATGTTAACGATGAAAATGTCGAACAATATTTATTTTTTTTGTGGCCAAAATGTGTTAAGTGTAAGAATATATTATGTTTAATTTTTTCTACACATTGCGCAGTCCAGATGTAGACAATTACGTGCGTAAAAATTCACGTACGCGTAATTGTGATGCAGGCTGAAAGGGAAATGCAGTGCGCAGTGGGGTTGCGCGCTGCAGCTGTCTGGATTGTTAGCACGCAAGGCGGTGATCTTGAGACGAGAGCCAGGTGCTCGCGGTCCTCCTCCCCGTGCCCGTGAGGGCTTCATTTGAATCGCCAATCGGCGGCCATTATATAGAATTTGCATATTTTTTGCTTCGGCACTCTCCGAGGACGCGCCACTGCCGAAACGCACAGCACGACGCACTATTGTTACATCAAAAGTATGAAAATTAAAGAAATATGTATACAAATGACACGCAGCCACTGCATGGAAAGCAGTCTAGTGAAAATCAGACAAATGTGTTCCTTTCTTGTACGAGTATATATTTTTTATTGTCAAAATGTACGAAGAAATCATGCATCAAATTTTTATTGTAATTACTATATTCGATTCATATTTAGAGAATATGGACACCGCGAATTGCGATTTAATAGTTCTGAGCCCTCAAATTGTCTATGCCTTGTCCTAGAACACCTGTATACCCGGAGATCCACATGGGAACATAGATGGTTTCAGGGAGCCTCCGGGACAAGAGCCCGCGAATTTGCATCGACTGCTGCTGTAGTACCAGAGAAATATTTGGGTGTTTATTATCAGCATTTTTTAAGGAAATCGGATAATCAGCCCGACGCTGCCGAGCCATGAATATTTTTTTGTTCTTATAGGGTGACTCAATCTTACTGGAGGCATGTACAGAGCTTAGATTTAATTTAATTGTATCAATTAAAAAAAAATGTTTGGTCGGGTTTTGAACAGACAGCGTCTGAATGAAAAATAAACGCTTTTCCACCGGACGATACATTACAATATTACGAAATGTAACATTTTTAAAACACATTAATAAGGGTTTTTTTTTTCAACATTATTTAGTTTGGTTTTAACTTTGGTCAAAGGTTAAAAAAGTGTTTTGGGTATATCTAGGTGTAAGCATCATAATATATGACTTACAAAAAATCAGAGGATTAAAATTTAGAATTTAAATCATGTGTCAGCGAAAGGATTTCATAATCCCATTTATAATGAATTAGCTAAAAGCTCCGTCCTTGGCGCGTCGTAAACGGGTTAAAAAGCTCTGTAAATAAGATAGTTTCCATTGGAATAAACTTAAAAATATAAGAGTGTCCAATTATGTAATGACCGAAAGCTCGGTCCGATCAAAAGAGCTTTTAGCCGAAGTTACAGTGTTATTAGTGATCCCGGAGTTATAACGACTGTAATAAGAGGGTCTAATCTGAAAGCGCTAAGCGGAATTTCGAAATAGAAAAATAATGGGATCACAATTTTGATCGGCTCTGGCAACACTAAAAGCTCCGTGTAAAACGTAACCGTTAACTTGAAGTTTTAGAGAAGCTAATTAAGAATTGATCAGAAAGTAAAACGTCAGAAAGGTATACAAAATGATTGATATTCTTATTACTCTATTGGTTGCATTAAAGGTGATTTTAAATTGTAGGGTGCTGGATACAATTGATGCTGTGTACCGCAATAATAAATATCCATTTCATCAACTGTAATGACTCACTTATTCCTTGTAAGTGTAATTGTGTAATAACAGGTTAGGATTATGTATTTGAGCAAATCAATAGATTACTGCGGTGTAGAGAGTAAGAGGAAACCTGCACAATCCTTAAGAGATTGCCAATTAAGAGAGGTGACAATCTGCACGAGATCATCGATGTGTCACGATGCTCAGTCACGAGCAAGACTATGAACAAAATCGTAAGGCTTTAGTAGAAACGATTTTTTTAAATACCTAATACAACAAATAGTCATACGTATTATATTCGTATATTACTGGAACTGTCATAGTATAACAATATAGTAGGTGAACACTTAATATCTTGTATTCTTTATTCTGACCACCATAGTGAACACATTTTTTTTTCAATTAAATGTGGACAAAAAACGCTTCCCATTGCCTACCTCAACACAGTACTAAGTAAGTTTAAATAAAATGCCCTACCGTCGATATGTTACATTTTATTTAATACAACTTCAAAAATAAAGGTTGTGATCTTTAGAAGTAAAGTTAGAGCAGTTGAAAATAATACCTTTGCTTTCTTTCTCTTTACACACTCTCTCGTTTTATCTCAGAGTCGTAAATGTTGAATTGTATATTATGTACACATTATGTTTGTATGTGTGTGTGTCTGGGTGAAGCGGGAAGGAGTCGAGGGGTTAACCCTTTCTGACCCAAATAAATTGAACACGGGCCGGATTAAATATTTGAAATAGAAAGGCTTACTGGGTTACGCTATTTTTTCGTCCTCCATTCCTTTGGTCACGAAAACGTAATATTCTATGTTGCGTTGATAAACAAGAATTTTTATCAAATTAATAAATATTACTGAGTGAAAATTTCATAATATTTTATTGAATGTAAAACAAACATATCTGACGTTATTTTTGTCTGTATGTGTGTCTCATTATCTCATTTCACACAGATAACAATAGCAACGTGCTTACACTCACTTCCACAAAGGTTCTAAATGATAGATTTAAAAAAATATAATTTTATTATACTATACCTAAAACACGTTTTTTAATCAATTATTCTACTTACGTATTCGTAGTATGAATACAGTTGTCGAATGTTCTTGAAATTCTGTGGTATCTTACCTGAAACAAATAAAAAACGAGTTATTTAATTATAAGGTAAGTCGTTAATAAAGCCACAGTTTTAACCAAATTCAAATACTAAGACAAAGAAAAAAATCTTTAGTTTATTTATTTTTGTGTAATTTTATGATTTTTCCTGTCTGTAAAGTAAATAATAAAGATTTAAAAAAGTTTCTTAAAATAAAAATGCGTCAACTAGTTCGTATTGATTGGAAGATCAGCAACATTATAATGTTAACAATTTGCATTATTCGTGTATCGAATTTTCGGTCCCGTCTAATAACACGGTAATCTGTTATAATCGCCAGACGTAAGCATCATAAGTATCGTACTTATGTTTAATAAGATATTATTAGAACGGATCGTCGAGACACCCAGGGTTAGATGTGTTCACTGCACCATTATAAAGTGTTCATATTTTTACTGCGCCACGGAACGCGAGATTATTTGCTGAAGTAGTTTTCATGATACAATATTATTTTGAATTACGCGATTCGTGCCATTATTAACACGGATTAATAATATTTTAAATTAAAAATTACTCTAAGCGATTCATACTGTTTTATGGTACACTTGTAATAACCTGAATCGAGAATAAATTAAAAAGATTTATGCTTGATTAATTTTAAATTTGAAATGCGTGGAACTTGGAATTACATTAAATTGCTTACTCCCGTATATATTGTTGAATACGGTTACGTGTACGGTGTGAATCGTGTTCATGTTGAGCCAATTGGTTAACGGATGACCACCGATCTCAAGTGATCGGTCACCGTGCTAGCAGCCTTTTATTATACTGATGATGTAATCTGCTCCTCTAAAATACATATCGGGAGTGACGAAACAAATCTGAATTAATTGAAATGACCATCACATGGTGTTCCGTTTGCGCCACATTGTGTCTATCAATGGAGTTGACACTTTTCCTTATGCCACTCACTGACTAAAAAAACTCTTTGTTTATGCGCTCGTTCAGATTGATCAGTACGCGATTAGTTGAGCATACAAGCTAAATACTTATTTTTTATTGAAAATGCATGCAGGTAGTAATATCGCCACATTTAATTAAGCTCATTCTTTTCCGCATGTCACATATCATACTTAGTATAAGACGGTGATGACTTCTCGTCGTATGTTTGGTGGGATTATCAGGATAATAACACTTAACGATTAATACACATCAATTTCAAATACTTAAATATTTTTTGATGAATTGATTAGTTTAAAATGATATATTATACGTTAATTAATCCTACTTCAACAAAAAGCAACCAACACTTTGTTGTATTAGGTACGGTTCGATTTTTTAAATATTTAATGATGAAATGGCATATAAGATAGTATTCTCTTTATATTTGTAAATGTAGTATAATATAGACTATGTAATGCATACAGGCATTTATTTCCACGGGTGAGAAAAAGATGAGTTTACAATGCGAAGTACGAGTGTACGCGACGTAAAAAATAATATTATCACGTTGAAGCATTTTAGAAATCATTTATGTTTCATTAAGTGTGCCGCCGTAGACAGAAAATAATAATATACAATAATATGTGTTTTAAGTAAAACGCCATTCATTGCTAACTGAGGTCATACATAACTAGTTGTGCGTCGTTGCTGCTCTTTTGTATGACATTTCGTTTAGAATTGTTGGAAATCTATAGAAGTGTTCCAAGAACGGTGCTCCGCATCGCTTTTCTTCAGATTTCGTGTCGGATTCTAGGTTTTCTACGATCGAGTGAAGGCCTCGAGATCACGTACCGATACTTACCAAGAAAATAATGAAATGGAGGTTATCAAGAGCAATTTGTATGGCGCGGCCGTAGGTAGCTTTTTGGGTCAATCTGAACATATCTTACGGTCGCTGTGCTGGCGAAGAAGTTTGTCGCATCGTCGAGCTTTCTAGTAATTAAAGAACAATTCTTGGCTGCTGACCTCGGGAAAATTACATTTGTTATAAACACAGTTGAGAGGTGAATAAAATACGCGTTTGGTGTCCAGAAGAAAGCAGCTGTTGAAGAGTAGTTTTAATGGATGCTACGACGTTCAGAGCTGTGTCAGATGTAACATGTTAAGAAGTCAAATTGTTAGATGTATGTACTGTACATATAATCTCACAATACTAAGCAATGAAGCCGAGTGTAAATTGCAGACTATGGTACGGTCGGCTTCTATACGTAAACGAGCTATTGGACTTAAAGAAAATAGCCATACTGTTTTTCAAAAGAGGAACATATTGAAATGATGATTTGTATTCCTAATATGAAATCATTGGTTTCCAGTTCCGAAACAACATTAATAGGCCATCAAAATGTTTGAACTAGAGATATAATTTTTGTATACAAAAACGGTGTCACGACCTATCGTTCAGAGACAATTCGTTAAACGAATCATCAGTAACGACGCGGGGCGCACGGAACGTCTGGTGCCGGGACGTTTTGGCGCACGGGACAACTGGTGCACTGGCTGTCTCGCTAACCTAACATAACCTAAGGATTTGTCTTGAACTAAATGCGGCGGAACCAAGAAAAAACTCGATACTAAATCAATAATTATATTGCAGAAAATATCAAACAATTGTAGAAAAATGAATAGAATATTCCGGAAGTATACATCTGAACACTTCCTGATATCAAATGGAGAAGATTGCACTTAAAAAAAACAGACAAAAAATGTATTAAAAAAAAAATATAGAAAGATTTATGGCTCTCCAATACTGCCACGACCGGTTGCTTTGCAGGTATACGAGTACATCAATAAGCAAATAGTATGGCAGTGAGTCCTTACTCTTTATACAGTAATACTTATTGCCTATCGACTGGCCTTCCTCGCAGCGAATAATAATCATATCTCATTTTTGAAACAATATTTATTGAAGGTTGTGGCAGTCACTTACTCACAGCTGCTCGTGGACTGGTGATGATGCTCAGTCATGGACGAGGCAGGAGGAAGTCAGCCGGGATTGGAGAAGAAAGTAGGTAGCCGTGAATGTTGAGAACTAAATTATTGGGCAATCGATAACATCGACTATTTAAAAAAAAAGCTGGTGCTCCCCCACGGCACGTTAACCAATTCACTATATTTTAAACTTATTTATTTACTTACTTTCTCACTTGCTACTCGCTAAATCCTCTTTATACTGTGATACTTTTTGCGTGTAGCAGCAGAGCGTGTCAATGTGTAAGTGTGCCTCTAGTCCCTATTGCCTATCCTGCCGCCCCAATATCATTGTCAAAATTTTTAAATTAAAGACGAAAAATATATTTCACGAAGCGCCTTAGCAGGCTATTGGTCAACAACCACTAATGTATTGAGCTTACTGGTACTGTGATCTAGCTAGCTGAGGCTTTATTTTTGTTATTTGTTTTGGGTGATTTTTTACCAAACGTGGGCGTCTCAAAGTGGCAAAACAATATCAAATAATAGACAACGATGTTTCGCACTTTTTCTACACAGTTTTCTTAGATATATAGATAGATAGTGTAAACTTGTCGGTGTGTATTGTACGAGAGTAGTTACGTCGCAGTCAAAAGATATTTTGTCAACAAACAAGATGATTAACATTCTGAGCGCCGGTAAACATTTGAGCGTCCCATCACGCGTGGCAAAAACATATTAGCCAACATCCCATTGTATTTGCCGGCTCATATTCACCAACTTAACTCCAGCCTCACAATAAATTATTATGAAGGCAACTAGGGAGGGCAATCGGAAACCTTTCAACAATCCCGGGAGCAAATTTCACACCATCACTTAATCTACCTTTCGGACTGGTACTACCATATCATATACTACCGAGAAGAAGTATAAAGCCAATACTGAAACAGACCAAGGAATTATATTGTCAGATTATTTGCAACTTCTCAACAATGCTTCACATCCCAAAGTTCTGCGAAATCAAATTGATGATGAGAACATTCAACACATAAGGCGAAATTGATTTATGTTGTCCTACAACAACCAATCATTATGGGTAAAATTACTACAATCTGAAGAACATACTTTACTATGTAGTTTCAGAGTTCTGGGAGGCATAATCAATGACTTTAAGGAGTATCAAGTGTTTAACCTCGCTATGTAGTATAAGCTGCTATATTTTTTAAATTTTAAAACTCTCTTTGCATCGTAGCTCATTTAATATAGTAATTAATACCACTTAGAGATCGTAGACACGTGCCTGAATACAAGCTATGCAGTTCTCCTTGAACGTAAAGAAGTAATAAACAGTACGTAATTTTACACGGCGGAATTTAGTGATGCGGAGCAGCCTTGTGGCGAGGAAGAGATTTTGGTAGTTGATAAATTGTAGGCGGTGATTCGAAATGACCTTATTTTACAGCTAGGAAGCGCAAGAAGGTAAAAAAATAATATATTTTTACCTTCTCCATTAAGCAGTTCCTACGTTTGTTTAATAAATTATATCAAAGCAAAATAATTATGACGAATTTAATTAGTTTGCTCTTATTTGGGATAAAGGTAATAGCCGGGATTCCCGAGATTGGGATTGCTCATCCTTTGCCGGTAAACGCCGGAGGAATCAAAACACTAAACATCACTGTGGCATTATGGGCTTCAGCTAAATCACAAATTTGTCACTACAGCAGTTTCTAAAACTGAATTAGCGGATACTTATTACGTAGTATCAAAACAGTACGATAACAAAAATATTGTTCATGACGAACAATTACGTATCAGCGATCGCTGAAAACACAGGTAAAGCTATCGAGAAGATAATAACTAAAATTACAAATGGTTAACTAGAGGTTAAGACAAAAGTGAAAGCCATGGATTGACTACAATGATATTATTAACTAAAGTTTTTGAGATGAAGGACAAGGCGGATTATACGTATTGTCTGTAACTGAATTTTGTTACAAAATGTTTACAAAACAAATATGTACATACATTTTCGCAATGATAATAAACTGTTTAATAAGGCGATTGAGCAGCGTGGTATGATAGTTAACACGAGAAAATGCAATAATTATTATTTTAACGACAACTACCGTAAGTACATATTGACGTTTCGGGTCAATATAATATATATGTACTTACAATTAATTATTTAGTACTGTAGATGAGTTCGATTTAAAAAGTTTATTTCAATACTTGTTTTGTTCATTTTAATCTTCATTTAGGTTAAGTTAGGTAAAGATGTTTGCTTTGTTCGCTAATTACTGAATAATCCAAATATTTTCCTTGAGCATAAGCACTGCGCAAAAATACGTCAGTCCTTTGAAATGGTTGATGGACAAAAACAAAAATATTATGTTTACTACATCGTTGAATTTCGTGATATAGTTTGCGTGTATGTGTGTGTGTGTGAAGTTAGGTGTGTTTTTGCGACGAAGGTGACGGCTGAACGAGGACGATCGCGTCATCAGCGCTGGTGATGATGATGATGGGCGGCTCCAGCAGACCTTGGGGAAGGCCAGGCTGCGAAGGTGCGCCAGAGCATCCAAATAAGAGACAGATCCCACAGTATACTAATTATGTACGTCTTTTGACGATACCTGCTATGATTGGCTTAAATCTATCTGTATTGAAATCAAAACGAAAGATTAACGAGCCGGTACTAAGGGATTTGTGACATGTTTTGCGTATTTAAAAGTTGATTTAATAAGAAAAGTGTCTTTATTTTTATTTACCCAGGAAGACCTGATGATAGCCAGAAGAAACGCCATCGACGTCGCCCACTTTTGGGCAGACAGGATCTGACCCTGTTGTTTCCGACACGATTATATATATATATATTTATTTAAACGAAGTAAAATACGAGTATATTTTCAAACGGTCAATTCATGGATTTTAAACACTGATATATTTTATAAGTTGTAAATTTTATTAGAAGTAAGTTATAAATTTGCTCTCGTTATAAATGAAGGTAAGGAAAATAAATCGTGGCGTTCATAATGGTGACCTTCGTTTTTTTTTTTTTTTTGAGAATTGGCTTACTTGTGTGTTTACTTGAACCTTGCGATGACCTTATGGCCTTCACGGATGTCGCTAGGATTTAATAAATCAACCGCATATTAAATAAGTGCAAGTCTATGTATTCAATAAAATATCACATAAAGATGCCACAACTTTTACTTGAGCTAAAAATATTTTAATCATTGACTTTCGATTTCGCGCGTTAAATATTCACGCACACGTAAAGTCGACTTCTTTTGCAATAAACGAGTTTTTCAGTCGATCAAAAAAATACGCAAAATGGCAGATTCTTGCAAATTTCGCCTTTTCAACGAAAAAACTCCCATCGAGATAAACTGTGAAGGATGTTTCGGGCGAAGGTTACCGATGATTAGCTTTTAGTTTATGAATTGAATCGAAAAGACGAAATATTGCAGGCTAGCTAAGGTTAGAAATGCTTTTATTGTATGATACAAGTGGTAGTCAACGTGTGGAGTATCGAGGCCAAGGTTTTTCGATTAATTATAGGAGAAAAATGGTCTAAGAACGGCTCTCGATAGAACTGCGATTTTCTCAATTGGGACGGATTCCGAGCGGAATAATTGTTTTGCTTCTCGTTCCATAAGCACTTCTTTTGAGAGTGTAAATTGTGTGGAAACATCTCAAATTTGAGTCAACCTTGCTTTGTTCGTCACATCGCCTTCTTGCGATTGCAAAAGGTGGAATTACGTCAGTTCTTGACGTTCATTTTTTCACTAACAGATTTTTACATAATGATAAAAAAATACATTTTCGATTTAATTTCGTTGGTGAATCCACAAACATAGAATCTGAAAACCTTAGAGAAATTAAAAATATCCTAACCTAACGAAATATACGAGTAATCACACTAAAAAGTAGTACACGTTTTAATATTAAGAGTAGGAGATATACCGGAAGGGAATGAATGAAATAATTATTCGATCTTACAATAAAATTAGAGTGAATATAAAATTCTGATTCGTCGTCATTTAGAATAAAAATCAAGGATTCTACACATTTAGTCATATTTTTTTACAAAATCACCGATGCAAAAATAATTTCCTGAAATAAAGAACCTGAAAGATATTACGAGGAAATTGTGTTTTAAAACCGGATTGCGTTCCTGAAAATTATACGCGAATTTTTTTATCACCTATTAGATATATTCGGGCATTATATAGGTCGTTTGCCATATTGCCATATCGTTAATTTGTATTTATTTGGGTTAAGCATGTACAGGTATAGCTAAAACATATTTATTGCAAGCAAGTTCAAATTAGTAAAAATATATCAAACTTTATAATGAATGAAATTTCCTGTAAATGATATGATAGTTTTAAAAGGATAAGCTAGATGACTGAAAATATGAATGAAAAAATATGTGAATCGTACATCGATTGATAAAATTTTCTGCGAGTGTTAAGTCAATTGCTTAGTACTTATACAAGAAAGTTATACAGCAGTTGTAAAGCAGTACAACTGAAAATAGTATAAATGGAATGACTTACTAGTAGAATAATGTTGTTGACATATACTGTGACGCATGTTTTACAAAAATGGTGACAAGACAAAAATATTTGAACTGTTATCACAGTGATTGGGATAATCTTATTTCACCTGAAGTCATCATTATGTATAGTTTTTCGTAAGCAAGAATGTCCCCTGTTTGAATGTCCACGAATGTAAGACAGTTGAGTAATAGCAATAATGTTGTATTCAAACTAGAATGGTTGGCTATGGCTAAATGCTCAAAATAAATAGTGAACTGCGTAGGCTAGATATATTTTGAAGGGAAGATTTTTTAGCATCGTTACACTCTTGGGCCATTGAATAGAAAAAACGGAAAGAAATGCCTTTTGCGCACACAGATTTACTTCACTACTGTATTTTTAGCATAGCTTTACTTGCGCATGTTCTATCTGATCTTGATATAACTCATATTGCGCCTGAAAATGCGCAAAAGTTTCGCATCTGCCGGGCGTCCTTCCACATCATACTTTTATCATGTCTTGTGTTTGACTTTCACGTAGATTATGTTATATTATTTTTCTTGAATAATATATATATCATTAAATTTTAGTTGGTTGCATAATCAAAAAGTTTACTGAAATACATTAGTTTTTATTGTTAATAAAACAATTCATGATTTGATGTGCAAATACATCTGTCTAAATGTGATAAAATCAAAAAAGAGTGCAGATTGCAAACTAAAAAATAAGTACAATATATTTAAAGAGCTTTATTATACCCGTATGTAAAGGTATTCTCTCATCCAGCAGATAATATACATTGACTAATGATATAATTAATTATCAGAATAATACAAATATCTCACCTGCAAATGATGTGCGCACATATCAATATATTATAGTTTTAATTCAAATAAACAATTCGCATAGAGAGTGAACCGACGTGACCGGAGGATTTCGGATAAGTGAGATAAACCAGTGCTAGAACACGATTAAATATAACAATTAACAGAGTTATCTATGTAGATAATAAAATGTCAAGTGACGTCACAACGTGATATATCAGATTGCACATATTATTGTAATAATTTAATTTTATGTGCAATTTTCTATTGGAGGAGTAGGTGTGACAAAATATTGATTATATTCACTTATCTGATACATACTAAGTGTCTATATACTAGTTGTATATTTTAGCAACATGCTGTATGACTTTCACAAGCCACATTAATGATTAAGACTCAAGCAGTAATTAATAAGCTATGACAATCATTTTTACGGATAACAGAATCAGTCGTACACCGACTGGGATGTCAGTGGTTTGATAACATGCCGGTCCTTGGCCGATCAAATGTATTAAAAGATCGACCGGAAACGGAAAGGTGGTTGAATAAAAAAATATAAAAAAATCATAAATCGTATCGAGATAAAATAAGTCTTGTGCTATAAATTAGAATTCAAAAATTCTACTTTTTTTAATATTATTTTTGAGGAATATATTGTAGAAGAACTCATAGTCTAGTGAAAAATATTTTTTATAATTTAAATGATTTCTACTGATTTGATTTTTGAAATGAATCTTAAAGTGAATGCTAAAAATATAATAAGAATCTAATTTCAAGCTGAAATGCTTTCACTACATAAGAGAAAGAGAGAGATAGAGGAATGGAGGGAAGACGTCCAGTGTTTGTAAAGGACATCGATTCTAATACTAGCTTTACGCTAACACTTACTTTAATATGCCTGCATACAAATAATTTATATATTTGTAATATTTTTCTTATAATTTATCAGCATTTATAAAGCGTTTTTAATAACCTAATGGTCATTCCAAAAGCGCTTCTTTGCCTTCTTAGGCAAAAAGGTGGGTTTCTTAGATTTATTATACTTTCAGGCAGCGAGTTTCAGGCCAATGCTGCAGCAAAACTGAAACCACGATTGCCAAAGACCGTGCTAGAACATCTTGAGAAGCTAGAATAGCTAGAACTCTCGCCACAGCTGGAGGGTACTCTTCTACTTGCACATTCATTGACACAAGTTTCACTTTATTACAAGCATATAATGTGATATGGAGGAGGAGCAGGAGATTGAAGGTCTCAGATAGTTAAAGTAGATATTATAAGGACTATTGGTTCTTATAGCAGGTCGCTCACGATGCCACGCTGCCCAATCGGCGTTTACCTAATTACGACGCGCATGTGCCGTGCAATTGGGTGTGTGATGGACGGCGGATGTTCCGGTTAGAATAGAACCGCAGGAGAAAGTTGAACCGAAATACCCAGCTGGTATGGCGTAAAGAAGTGTGTTACGAGTATGTAAGCGTTGCGCATGTGTTGTGTGACTGACTGTATGTGGATGTCAAGACAGTACGCAGCTCCTACCTCTCGTCATCCTGCAAGTTCATCGATTACAAAACGTACATTTACGTCGCTAAGAATGACCAGGAGTCTGGGTTGTTTGGTCGTTTGTGATTTTTTTAAATATTCTTATATTAATCAGGCGCAAAGCGTTGATACCTATTTAGTAGTATTTATAATGCTAAGTAGTAAAATAAGTACACGACTTCATAATAAGATAAATTTAGTTAATAATATTGTATAGCAATAAAATTAATGTGAATTTATTAAATACATATAAGAGTAAGAAAGAAATGACAGAGTTATTAGATATACGAGTATTGTTTATTTGTTGTCATGTAAGTGGTGTATATTTGTGAATGCATATTTTTCAGATAAAGTCGAGTCCATCTATTCCTTGGACACATATCCACCAAGAAGAGGTGTTCATGGAACTTATATGGACTTACATATTTATGATTAGAATCAAGCAAGTTTCCTCGGCAATAAAGATAGTAAATGCTACTGTTTTTACTGCTAAGCGTATCTCTAAAACAGATTTATTATAGGTTGTAGAAAGAGGCCCTTGCATTGCATATCAGTGAAAAACGCATTTCACACTAATGTAATATATTTTTTACTCTGCGGTTACGCGCGTAGTGTTGTGTCGGTTGTGTGAAAATTAAATCAAAACGAGAACAATTGAAGCCGTGTGCGGAAAAAAAAGGAAAAGTTCGCGGAGCAATTACGTATTAAAGTAAGTCATTCACTACGAGCGTATTCCGCTATCAACGCTATCCGTTTGGTATTTGTCGGTTTATCGCATATTACAGGTCATTTTGATTCCGTTAAATACCAATCGACAATCTTATCTTGGCAATCGAACTTGTTAAAACATGACCAAATACGTAGATATTGAAAATATTCCCTGAAAGCCAATTTATCGGCCCAGTCTTAAGATGTGATAAATTAATGAAAATTTAATTGTGAAAAATCTACAATTTTATTTATAAAGACTTGTTTAAACTTGGTCGAGAAGCCGGTCCCAATTGAGATTACTTGTTCTCTTTTCTTAGAGACCCGTTAGGAGCTATATATAGGCTTCCAGGTGGATCTCGGAGTGTAGATATTTGGGACAAATCATGGATAATGCTTGCTGATATAATTTACATGAGAAAATATGATTCTATATCATCATCATCATCAGCCTGTGTCCGTCCACTGTTGAACGTAGGCCTCCCGCATGAGTCTCCATCCTCTTCGATCCTCCGCCTTCCGCATCCAGGTCACTCCCGCTATTCTTCTTATATCGTCAGTCCATCTTGTAGGGGGTCGGCCAATGATTCGTTTGCCAGTTCTTGGGCGCCATTCCAATACTTTTCTTCCCCATCGACCGTCGTCTCTTCGACAGATATGTCCTGCCCATTGCCACTTGAGTGTGCCTATTCGTTGGGTAGCATCCACTACTTGAGTTCTTCTGCGTATTTCCTCGTTTCGGATTCTATCTTTTAGCGACACTCCGAGCATGGATCTCTCCATAGCACGCTGGGTGACTTTTATTTTATGAGTAAGACTTGCTGTCAGATTCCACGTCTCTGCGCCATACTTATGGCGTTAATACAGGGAGGATGCATTGGTTAAACGCCTTAGTTTTAAGGCATTGCGGAATTTTCGCTTTAAAATTCTACATACTACAATTAAATTAAATATATATATACGTACCTGATATATGTACGAGTAAGTAAGAGTACTGAGGCAATTTCGATGGTTCGACTGTACGGGAAACACAGTTACGCAATAATTAGTATGGATCATTACTCTTTAGTGCGCTTGTTACCTCCTCCGCGAGTTGTTTTAGTTAACAGGTAATAAATTGCGAGATTAAGCGGCCCGACTGTACTGCACTATGCTGGGGATCGCTTGCTAGGAGCAGGCAATGAGATGCATTCACAATCGAAGACTTGTTGAATGTAAAAGTGCGCGGACGATGCGAAGTTTTTACGACGACTCGGTGATAAGGTTGTAGAAATGGGTAGAGTAATGATTACGCTACCTTTTGACATGTAACGTTTTAATGGATGATTAAAAAACGAGTTACAGAGTAGTATTATATAAAATAAGAGTACAAAATAGACTGTAACATCTTAGAAAATTATACAACTAATAAATATATCTAAGATGAGTATTTATTGTGCTGCAGTTATAGCAAAAGTAAGGATATAAAGTTTCTTTGAAACGATGTTGTCAAAGGGCTACGAAACGAGAAATAATAATTGGATACAAGAATTACAGTCCACATGTTATGTAAGTTAAAAACTATTTAAAACTATTTTCATCTCTTGTTTTTGTGGCGTGCTATAACATACTTTATAAAGTCTTTTAAACTTAAAATAGTGTTTTTTTTATATACTAAGTTGATGATAAGATATATGCGAGTGCGAATGCATCATTTACAGGTATGTACTGTAAAAATTTTGTGGCGAATCAAGAACAACTACCATATAACTATGACATATCGTGTAAGGTTTACATGATATATCGTGTGGTTATATGTGAGTTAACTAGCTGTTAGAAGTCTGCAAAAATATGTTAGGTTCTTCGGAGTTTATATAGAATTGGACTAGGCGTCAGAAGAAACGTGAAGATGAGAAAATTGTCAATAGATAAAATCATATATCAGCTTTAAGTAATACCATAATATAGTGGTAAAGACTTAAAGCAAAATATAGTTTTTTCCATGATTTCCACTGTAAGTCTTTGGAATAATTGAAATCTGCACAGATTTGGTTGGCCTACATGTCGTTGCGTGTGGCTCCACGGTATTGTAAATCTGCATAGGAGGCAGGAAGCGGCTAGGTATTGTTCTTCGCGGTTTCATTAGCTCGGCCTTGGCGATGGTGGAATGGGCCACTTAAATTCCTAAACAATATTGTGATTCCGACAACCAAAAAAAAAACGCCGAAACGGACAAAGTCTAAAAATGCAATTATTTTAAGCACTTTTTTCATTATGTTTTCAGGGCGTATGTATCCTGGAGAAAGCGTAACATTATGCAAGACATAAGACGTAATAAACACAAACTAATAGCAGTTGTTCAATAACAAAGTGATTGTTTACAAGTGAATAACTGAGGAAGTGCAAGAAACAATGATCGCATTTTTGTGAATATAATAAAATGGTCTTTTTAATAATTATTTAATTTTTAATAAATTACAGTTTATGATTGTTTAAAAAAATGAGATGTTTTGTACATTATTTTGTAAATTAAAAATGACTTAGCTTAATGCTTATTTACTTTGTTATTACATGGATCATGTTGGGTATGACGTCTGTTTAAGAGACTGCAATTTCGACTAACTCGTAGCGTTCCTCAATCCATCACAGTCAAGAGACGACTCAGCAATGACAAGTGATAGATATATAAAGGCTACGAGTTACTCGAAACTGTAGTCTCGTAAACAGAGCCCATACCCAACGTGATCCATGTAAAAACAAGGTAAATAAATAAATATTTATTATTTATAATTGATCTCAAAGTGAATACTGAAAACATTGACAAAAAAGACTTAGTTTATATTAAACTGCGTCATATATCGCGTCTAAATATCAATAGCAGTTTTCACTGTCAGATTTGGGATTGTGCCTTTTGGGTTTAGAGTTGATGACTTTGTGAAAAAAGTCATCCAGCCTGAAGAAGTCCCCTGCAATGGCGGTAGAAATATTGGAAGAAAATAATATGCCACACACGGCTTAACCCAAAAGCCACAATACCAGTGCTAATACATGCCAGGGGACAGTCTTACGATGATAATAGTTGTAGTTGTCATTTTACGAAATGAAATTGACGTGTACAAGTGGAACGATCTCTTCAGTAGTGCAACTGGGACTGCTCTAGATGTTGTGTACAAAGCAAGTAGTCGCCATTCTCCGCACTGAAGAAGACAAAGACGAGGTGCGGGTTGTTGTTCACGAAGCAGCAGACACAAGGAAGCAGTGTATAATTATCTGCACGCATAAAACTGAGATAATAATGTATTTAGTTGGTTTGTGTTGTTGAACAGAGTTATTATGGCGTATACGTATTATGTACCACAATTTTAGAGCACAATGTACAGCTACCAGGTAGTGTTATTGAGACGGTTGGCAAATTAAAATGGTCGCCGTGGTGGTTCATGATGTCGAGGAATTCGTGTGGCCTAGTTTGTCGGCGAGAGGAAGCCGATACGAGAAGGACAAAATCTCGGAACAGTGCTTCATTGTCTACTACTATATCATATGGGACTGTATCGAAGCAGCGGCTAATACACCTTCTCGTGATGGAAGAACGGACCGTGAAGATGAAGGTCGATATAAAAAAAAGGTTATTAATGATCCTATTATTATTACACGTTACTGTATTGATGACGACGTTGGAGATTGGGATCTGGAATCACGACTTATTACTAGGATGTATGTAAGAGACTTGCAAGGAATGAAATAAATAATAAATTACGTATTGTAGAACCCAGTTGTTTAAGGCGATAATTAAAAAGTCTAACGAAGAAAATGGTTGATCAAAGAACCTTGAATTTATTATGTGAATGTTTTTGTAGAGGGTTTTCCAAAGTAAGTCTAAGTAATTTGAGCAATACTTCTGAATTAAAGGATATCGGCGAATCAAAGAAGAAATATTTAGGCTTGAAAAATCGTCTTCAAAGTATTAAGAAGATAGAAGAGTCAAAGGAAATTCGTGTCGTAGTAAAAACAAAATAGTCATAACTAAAAGTTAACATTTATGCCGCGATCATTTAACAAAAATGTCCATAAAGCTTGCCACGGTGCTGAAATATCTTGATTTATTTGATAGTGTAAGAACCGAGTGGCTAATTTGAATATCAAAGCGGGAATAACTCCATGGGATTAAGGAATAACACTCGTTTTGCTCGTAGAGTTCACGGATTAAATTCAACCACTTTGCGGTTCGCATACATTTATATTAGCATGCGAATATTACTGTTATGTGGACTTGCCAGCCACTGACTTTTTGCACGGTCACAATATTCGTATGGAGTCGCAATATCGATATTATAACGTGCCGTTCTGTTTATTTTCGCTAGACAAAGTGAGAGCATGGAATATCTATTACCGATTGACAATGGGCAAACAGATGCCTTCGGGGTATTGATTTGTATTTTGTAGGCATAAAAAATGATACATATAATATTCATAAAAAAGTACCCGTTGTTAGATTGTTGTTTACTATTAAAAAATACAATAATAAAGCCAATATAAATATTAATAATTCATAATTGAATGAAACTATATATATTTATGTGTAGGAAAAGAAACTGCTTTAATTAATACATAAAACAGGCCTCAAAGTGAATGGTTTAAATATTGATAATTTTATAAATAAAATAGTTGATTAATAACAAATATATTCAAATTTCATGAAAAAAGGGTGATGATGTAAGCTTAGGTTAGGTTGTAAATATTGTGGCGTGTTATTAAGTGAATATTAAATATTTGTATTTGTTCGTTTTACATTAATCTAACTATTGAGTAATAGTGAAATATTGACAAGCTGAATTCTTTATGATATTTTACTCGTTTAAATGATTTACGGTGATGTTTTCAATTCGATTATTCATCGTAGTATTCTGCGGCAGCGATTTAATCCTTCAGCCGCTTCGGCGACAACGCCGTGCCACTTTCAGCCGGTTTCATGCTGAAAGGAGTTGATTTTCCGACTAATGTTTCAGTCGCGCATTCGAAGGTTTCAGGCTTTCAGGCAAAGTATTTGCGTGTCCCGTCATATTAAAATGAGACCGAAACTTTTCCATACGGCGCGGTAGGGGGCACGTGACGGCTCTGATTTTCCCCAAAACGCGATCGGAAATGGCAATATTTTACGCTGACAACATTAGAGCCGACTTAATTGGGGCGATACGTTAGCGTCTGAAATTGTTTCAGCGATTAAACGATTAATTGCTTTTGTTTGGATTAAATTCTCTCATACACAATCATCGACCCAAATATTGAACAGACTTCATAATATCTAACCTGTTTATTCATTTTGTAACACAATATTACTTATAGAAGTAAAATATCACGTAATCCACTCCTTAAGAAGCATCAGCATCGAATTGTAAAATCAAAACAATTTAATAAAGTAAATCTAATTGTTAGGTTAAGCCGCTACTTAAGATTAAATAGTCAAAATCCTAAATGATTCGTATTTATCAATAGATGTTCTTTTAAACTTTTCCTTTTCTGTGATATGTAACTAGTACGTATTTATATATTTTAACATCTCTCCATAAATATATTAAATTTTGAGTCAAGGTTTAATTATTCTTCCCGAAAAACGTTAATTTATAAATGATAAAAACGAATATTTTGTAATCTTTTATTAATACTCTACTTTTTTCATTTTAAAATCTGTCACATTTCATATGTAGTGATTACTCAGCACCGTATCGTTAGATTTTATACAACAGTAAGGGAAAGGCTGAAATATAGTACACTGCACGGCGTGATGTACCTCAGAGAAAGGCTACCCCACCATCAGATACGATCAGCTTTCTTTTCACTCACTTTCTTATTTTCTTAACAATTTTCAGTAAAACATAAGACTCTGCTACCTAATAAAAAAGTGTCCATTTGTGTTGTCCATATGCTCGGGATTAGAAGCGCATATGGCATAGACAAATACATATATTTATGGAGAGATGATGCCATCACTGATTTGAGGTACATTTTTACCGGTACAAGGAGTTTATAAATATTACTTTATTATTATGGTTTTGATTCGAAAGATAAAAGCGATGATTTCACCATTTAATGTTACAGCAATGTGGCTCACTGTGCAATGCTGCGACTGATGGCAGAGTCATCTGTGGTTTGTGTGCCCATATAACATAAATGAAAAAGGTTACGAAACGAACAAATTAAGGAAATAATAAACCAATTTTTAGAGATTGTGAAACGACCACATACTATTTTGAACGAGCAACGAGACGTTTGTAAAAACGCAGAATGATAATAAACTTTTTAGAAATTATTTCAATTGTATAATCAGATTATTGAATTTTTATACCGATTTAATTTGTGCAGTACAAAGCAAATAAAATAAAAATCCATTTAAATATATATTTTAAGTGCCAATTTATATGTCAGATATTTCCTAAATAAGCAATATAATCTCTCATTTTTAATATTATCATATAACCCTAGCAATCGAATGGTACGACTATCAGATTCAACCGAGTCTATGGGAAAGCAGAAGTGAAGCTGTTGCGAAGGATCTTGGTGACAGTGTGAAGTTTGTTCAAAATGTTAATAAGGAATCATTTTATTTTGTAGGCCACTATAAAGCAAATGGCATAATTTGTAATTAACTTAGAATGCGATGGAGAGTTTCAAACTGTCGGATGAATTAGAAAAAGTTAACGATTCTTGCCAATATCAGAAGTAAATGGCGCTAATTTATGGTGCCTATATGCCAGAGAGTGTATGAACAAATAATACGCAGAAGTGAATTAGTTGTAAGCTGATAAAATTTGAAAGACCGCATTGTTAAACGGGTTTCATTGTCGTTTTGTGTTCTTGTGTATCTAATGGCGACAGTAGTTAACACATATTTTTTTAATTAAATAAAACAGTATTTATTATATTTAATGAAAAAAAGGTTTTAACCCTTTCGCATCGGTTGTCGGCATATGCCGTCATAAGATTCCCCGACCGTTGACATCGTTAGACGTGATATATCGTTTTGCTACTTTCTTTGAATAGTTTTTTATGCATCATCTGATAGCTAAAGTATACAAGAACCAATGTGATATATAAAAATAGACCAGATAAGTACATCTATGCTTCAAATACTAGTTTCATAATTGACAGTATAATTTGTATTCAAACCGAGCCGTAATGAAAGGGTTAAGCAAATGTTTTTTTATTTACTTAAAACACGAAATATAAATCTAATTTATTAATGGTCTTTTTACCTTTGTTATGGATTTGCATCACAAGTGCATAGAGTTTTTTTTGTAATATGTCGTGCAAAGTCACCTTATTTCACTCTCGCATTTATTTTATATTTCTGCATTGAATCCGCCGAAATCACGTCACCTCAGATGGCTGCATTCGCGTAATCGCAATATGCTTAATTCGCAGCGTGCACAATAGATGTCAGCCTTGGGAGAGTTGTGCAACACGATTAGCCATACTTTAATGCATACAGACCGAGAGATACTTAATGCGACAACAAGAAAATAACGTTCGGATGCATTTAAATTAGCAAGCGTTATACAATCCACCAAGATGAACTGTTTACGTACACATATAGCGGAAGTATGCTGGATGCGTGTGGAGACTCATAAAATTTCCAGCAAGTAATGGATACATGCTATCGATGAGTGCGATAATACAATTGCAAGATAAACTTACGAAATCATTTCAGTATATGAATTGCAATTATTTCGCATCATACTGGAGGATAATGAAGTGTCCTTGATGATGTGATAATTGAGATTAATGACAGTCATCAACTCTAAGTTTAGAGGGCGTTGAATATGAAGAATTATAGTTATTTTTTATGTAAACACATACAGGATAATACCTACAGATGGTGACAGTAATTCTGAAGTCTTATCTGTAGATTCTACGGCGTTTACCATGCTGCATATGGCTAAGCGCTGCATGTGGAGGTTTGATTCGCCAACGTCGTAGACGTCATTCACGTATCATAAAATTATTACAGAAAATCACAATTAATGGGTGGTAGTCTTCACGGGACGACTTTCATCTACCACAAATTTTGATTGATTGGGTATTGCAGGCTTCTACAGATGAGGTTTCAAAATCACACCAACAGGCATTTCATAAAAGAACCCGTTCAAAATATTAGTATAATAGGTTCATTCACCGAAATGATGAATTAATGTAAGTCTTAGTGTTTTGCTGGATGAAATTCGTTTTATATATAACATAAATTGATAATTTAACCTTAAAAAAAACAATCTCATGCCATCTTCTTGAATCAATAAGTGCATATCGTCCTGTATGTCTACGTACCTGCATTCGTAATGACGTTTGTTAAAGCAAATATATATTATTATATGGTATGCCTAAAGAAATCAATAGTGGTGAATATAACGTGAAAGTTAACGTTGTTCGGAGGACGACTAAAGTATATGTATCAAAACAACGTGTAGTTCCTATCAGTTGCATACAATTATTGTTGCAGTAGTGCTTCGTTTCGTAATGAAAATTATCAATTATTTGTAGGTCGCGTGCTTAAATTACAATCCATGTTGTATGAAGCCCGCACACTTTTGATCTGAACCTATTTTCAACCATTCTCAACAATTTCCAACCATTTCCATACGACTGTCAGTAATATATACTACACGAGTGCTCGAATTCGATTTCAAAACTTTTACTTTTCTATGACGTATAGCTTAATGAAATATGTATAAAAGATCACAACTCATTTGACGGTTAAAGATCTTTAGCTACTAGTAATAGATAATAGATAGTCGCGTAGCGAGCGAAATCTGTGTCAGAATGTTACTCGCAGTGCAAGACGCTCGTTAAACAAAACATTTTATCTCCCGCTAACTTAAAAATTATTGTTATTATTGATTAATGATTTGTTATTATTCTTCTTCGTAGTATCAATCCGGTGGATTGGTTTGCAGCAACAGAATCTTGCATCTCGATCTCCATTCCTCTCGGTCCTCCGCAACCCTTTTCAGCTCAGCATAAGCGCTACAATTCATGTCCTCGAATACTTGCTGCAAATACTCCCGTCTAGGGCGCCCTCTACAGTTTTTACCCTCAACCATCCCCTCCACAATATCGTGAAGGAGACCATCGTGGCGCATGATGTGACCAATCCATCGAGCTCGCCTCTCTGAGATGGTTCTTATTAGTTGCCTATCTTCCTTGATTATTCTGAGAACCTCATTGTTCGTGACGTGGTCTCTCCAGGAAATTCCGAGAATTCTTCTGTACGACCACATCTCAAAGGCCTCTAGTCTTTTTTTATCACTTTCAGGTAAGCACCATGTCTCACAGCCGTACATTAAGATGCTCCAAGTAAGTGTTTTGGCAAGTTGCTTGCGGAGCCCTAAAGAAATATTCTTTGACTCAAGAATTTTGGCTTTTTTATTGAAAGCTAGCCTTGCTTGATGTATTCGACTGTTGACTTCTCTTTTTGTTCTGCCATCCCAGGTGATTGTACTTCCAAGGTATACAAATTCTTTTGCATCTTTTAGGGGTACTCCTAGCATTGATATGTTAATTTTCTGCTGCTCATTGCGGCTTACTTTCATGACTTTGGTTTTTGTGCTGTTTATCTTCATATTGTAGTTGGAATTAAATATGTTTTCCATGGATCTCAGCGCTTCCGTGAGTTCATCTTCAGTTTCAGTAATCAGAGCAATGTCGTCAGCAAACCTTATCATATCAATCTTTTGGCCATGTATTTTAACCCCCCTCTCTATGGGCCAATTATTATTATTATTATTATGTTGTACAAAGTGCTTTTTAGAACAGGTTTGCAACAGTGCGGATTTTTCTTAGTATCCTTCTCATTGCTAGTTGTACGAAACGCTCGTTAGGTGAGGTTCCACGTTACCTTGTTTTCATTGATTATTTAAGAAGTACAGTTATAAAGATTTAGCTGACAAAACGAGAAGTCAAGTAAGTGAGCCATAATAATGAAATTAAATAACTTTATTTATATGTTTAGAATTAATTTGAAAATAATTTCAAGAATGAAAAGTAATATTACCTTGTTTCAATATGAATCACGTTAAGCAACTGCTTGTAGAAATGAAACTACGATGTCGTGTACTTTGCCTACTTATATAGTATACTTAGTACTCATCGTTTTCCATATAATAAAAACGGTACAATAATATTATATATTTTACAAATAAAAAACAGTTATGATTATATTGGTATTTATATTCATAGTTTTGACTTTGAAATCCTTTTATAATATTAAATATTGCATATTTATTGAAGATGGACCCAAGGGAGTCCGAAACATGTATATCTAAAGTAAATATTTTAAATTCGTTATTTTTTAAATTAAAATAATATATGATTATAATATTGTTTTGAATATGTACGATAGTTAATTTTTACTTATATTTTATGTTAATGATAGTTTTATATGAAATTATGCCAGTAATGTTTCTGTATTTAAGTTATAAAAAGTGGTTTCGAAGACTATTAACTATATAAAAAATATGTAACGTTAGGCTTTATGCAGGAGTTTTATATAAATTTTATAAATAAAGTTTCTTTTTGTTTTTTCGCTAATTTGTGGTTTAAGCGAGAGTTTTGTGGACGGCAGAGATCCGTTCATCAAAGGGATGTTTACACGTGTGGAAATTCAATCGGTTCTCGATGCGCGATCAACAGATTTATCTTGCAGATATAAAGCAGCTGGAAGTAATGAAACACGCTTCGCATAAAATCTGCGTTTGAAAAGTAGAAAAGATGTCTCCGACAGTACTTTAGAAAGATTGCCAGGGAAAGTTGCACGGTTGACTTGACAAGAGTCTCGGAAACCGGTCGATGGAGAAGAAGAGGAATCAAATATTTAGGCGGCTTATTAACAACGGCGAACGCTGAACAAAAACTGCCTCACCGGAAAATTGTGAGAACTTCATTTTTATTTTATTCGAAAGGCTTTTCTAAGCCATAACATTCATTGACTGTGTTTACAGCTAACCCGAAATACTTTTGATTTTCATCAGATTTCTGATTCTTACGAATTCCGTGATTCTCTTTTTGTCATTTCCATTATAAATTAGAAACACTTTTTAATTATAAGCACATGCAGGAGAACACCAAAAGTGAGCTCTAAAACGTTTGTAGGACAGCTAGACGCTAAAAGCAAAAAAGATGTATGCTTTTGCTATAAAGAGTGAGAAGTTTTAATTGTTTTTTTTGTATTGAAGATATCCAGATTTTATAAGAGAGGAAACATAATATTTATGTACATGCTCGTATATAAAAATAATCGTGGTCGCAACTGTTGTTTCTATGATGCTTGCTGATTACCGATTACTTGATAAGAGAATAAGCTTAGCATAATACTTAGTTTTAAGATTGGTATTAGTACAAAGATAAAAAGCTTATTTAAAGTTAAAAATTCAATTTCGCATAACAAGTAAGCGCTCTGTCTACTAAGCCACGCTACTTGGCTTGTTTAACAATTTCCGGTTACCAAGAAAGCAAATTTAAAAAATAATATAATTAATCTTAAGCGTTGCGAATCGAACACGTCTGATCATATTATCGATTCGTTAATTGTATGCAATATTGCTGATTATTGCAGAGTTTTAAATTAAGGTGGGAGTTGTTAAACAAACGCGTTACAAATGTCACCTAGAACGCCCAGGCTGTGGATGTAATATTTTTAATTGATTGATAATGATATACAGATGCGGCCGTAGATTAAGTAGAACGCGTGCGGGCCGAGACAGGTGAGCTGCACGCCGAAGGAACAATACAGACACAAAGGAAAAATCTACCAGGTATACGTAAAACAAAGTCACCCATTGTGTACTGAATTTCGTAATTTCTGTAAATCCTTAAGGTGTTTAACGTGCTATTTATAATATTTTTTTAGTCACTTTGAATCTGGGTCTTATTTCAGAACAACTCCGCATCCAAAAGCATCATCGAATACGTATCGTACACAAATTTCATACGCGACTTTCCTCGATGACAAAAGAATGGAACTTCAGTACAATATATTATTTTATTAATTGTTTATATCATATAAGAAATTAATATGACAAAATGAAACAATAATTTATGGCTGAATTATAGTTTTTATTGGACGTCTTTTATTTTATTATATTTAATACAAAAGTCTAAAATATTTTATATATTATAAATATGATAAATGGCAAAAATGTGGCAACTGATATATTGTTATGCTAACATTAAGGTTATCAACTGACAATACTTTGATTTTAATTTACAAAATAATAAATTAAAAAATATTTACTTTTGATTCACATTTATTTTAAATGATTACATTTTTCGGCCTCCTTGGAGGCCTTTATTGTCTTTATTGAAGATGGTCTCCAGGGAGGTCGAAACGTGTAACCATTTAAAATAAATGTGAATCAAACTAAATATTTTTAATTTATTAATTTTTTAATTAAAATTAATTTAAAATTATAATGTTTTGCTTCACATCGTGATGTGCTCCAAATTGTGAGTCTAAGCAAAGAAGAGAAAATGAGATAGACAGAGAGTACAATCATCATTAAACCATAAAATTAAAAAATGCTTTGAATCATAAATCATCGAGGGCATGATTAAAATGAAACATTGTGTAATGTATTTCATTATCCCGGCGCGCTTGCTCCAATCCCGGGATATTTGCGTATCCCGGCGCGGGTCCAGGGCCGGCCCGGGCGCCCGCCCAGCTCTCCCCGCGGGCACATTTAATTAAACTTGTTAGGAACACCAGTTAGCGAGACTCCCACCGGCCCTCGATATCGGACCAAGTGCGTAGGAATAATTGAGATCACCACTTGTAAAAACCGCGTAAAAATATGTTACAACAATATATATATATATATAGTAATTTAATATACACATACAATGATACGTCAAATTTTTATAAGCATCAATTTATTCAGAAAAAATATCGGCAGACGCGGGATTCAAGCCGCGAGCCTTGGAACCAACCTTTGCTCGTTCTTTACACCGCCCAGTCCACTCGACTATTTCTCCGCCTGAACGGATACGCGAAAGATGTTATATATAATATATATATAAATTCAAACTATGATCAATGTTTGAATCAAATGAAGGTTCTTAATATAAAATCTACAATTTTATATTTGACGACCATGTTTATGCCATTCTAAATGTTGTAAAGAATTTTTTTTCTGATGAAATTGCAATATATATATATTTTTTACTTACAAAACTCAAGTACGTAAAGCAGAGTTTGGTGGATTTGGAAGCTTACCTGTAACAAAAAAGAAAATAAATAATTAGTAACACTGATATCGATTATTTTTGAAAACAAAAAACAATACATAAAATTTATAAGATTTTTCATCTATTAACACAATATGCATATGCGCTATTTGTTATAAAAAAAAATGGTTTCAGAATGCTTTTGGTACCACCGAAAATTCGGTAATTATACACTGGTAAATGCAACCAGAAATTGTTAGTCTGTTGTCTGATTATTCGGCGTGAATCTCGATTGAAAATATTATTGGCGAACGATTTTGATTTGGCAACGTCCCGGAAGGTACGGTCCGTTGGGTGGCGGGGCATTTGACTGCATAATGATTCGGCAATAAGTTATTCTTCTAGCATATCCTCTGCTCAGTCGGAGCATGTAACCAAAAAAACCACAAAACAGACCCATCATCGACCTCTGCCAAGTCTACGCAAGCCTTTATCATCTTCGTTGCAGCTACTAGATTCAAACTAATGCCTGTTACTTGTCTTTTGTCCAACATAAAGTCCTAGAAGTCGCAGATAATCGGGCACTCGAATCATCAATGTGATGCAGTCTTATCACTCTTCGTCAGTTTAAATTGTCTCATATTTTTTTCTATGTGACTTTTTCCTCACACTGTCCAACAATTTAACTCTCGGAATTTCCTGAAGAGACCACGTCACGAACAATGAGGTTCTCAGCATAATCAAGGAAGATAGGCATTTATAAGAACCATCTCAGAGAGGCGAGCCCGATGGATCGGTCACATCATGCACCACGATGGTCTTCTTCACGACATTGTGGAAGGGATGGTTGAAGGTAGAAACTGCAGAGCCCTAGACGGGAGTATTTGCAGCAAGTGTTCAAGGACATGAGTTGTAGCTCTTATATTGAGCTAAAGAGGATTGCAGAGGATCGAGAAGAGTGGAGATCGAGATGCAAGATTTTGTTACTGCAAACCAATCCATCGGATTGATACTACGAAGACGAAGAAAAAGTCTCGTATATTGACTTGATCTACCTGAAGTGCCTAGAGACGTGCTACGTGCTGAAGTGCAAAGAACTACAAAGAAGAAGTTCAATGATTTCGAAATTTTTCAGTCCAAGTGTATATCTGTAGGAAGGCTCTCTTATGTGCTAATTATCCTTTTTATCGGTCATGTTTTACTGAATGAACTATTAACGAATAAATATAATAAATAAAAAAATGTGTTTTATGCCGAAAATTAATAAAATATAGTCGTATTTAGTGCATCACATTGTATTCAGTATATATATTAACCATTATGACTATATGACAGCAGTTATGACAGCAGTGCGTGATGACCGTATGTTTCAGCTAGATAGAGGATTCGCATGAGATGAATAAGAAAATATTTCCTCTTTTAAAAATATATAAACCAATAACTTCTAGGAAGGCAATTTGTTTTATCTTCATTATCTTCAATTTTACGTTGAAGAAGAAACACTTAACTTTAATCAGAAAGTTTTGTTCCAGTTTTTTTCTCTACTTGAATAACACAACCACTACTACTACTACTACTACTACTGATGAATCGAAAATACGGATGCATACAATAATAGTTGGTACAGTTTAATGTAAAAGTATACAAGATTATACTTCGGTCGATTATTTGTATGGTGAATATAGAAATGTAGCTACGAGTGGATGAAGAGTTATTATCGAAAGTTTGTACTAGCGATGTAAAAAGCGGTAGAAACGATCAGAAAAATGGTCGCGGATTAGCTCATGAAGCAGTGCAATCAATTAATAAGAATACTTTCATCCTGCAGTGGATAGACATTGACAAATGATGAAAGAACATTCGTAGATTTAATGTCTTTAATAATACAGTAGCGTAACTAAGATATTTAACTCTTTAGTAAAATTTTGGCTAAATCATATAGTGAGTGTGGTCAATAGCAAGTGATGTTTGTGTCACAATAAATATATTTCTTGCAACAATTTGTACTCTGTTATGTTTTACCAGTGCGTTTACACTGTTTTGAGGTATGAAACTGACGCACTGACGACATTGTTTTGTTTTTAGATTCCGCTCTGCGTTTTAAATCTCGCAATAAAATGTCCGAGAGATACAACGGAAAATCATTAATGTGGAGCTTAGCAAAACAGCGGTGGGTCTGCCAGTGAAGCGGGCAGCGTGCGCTTTCTTTGACTTTTTTCACTGACGCCAGTGAATGCAAGCAACGGCGCTCCGCTATGATTGCCGTATAAATTCGGATTAAAGAGTTATAAAGAGTAATTTATTCAAAGAGGGATCTCTCTCGGGCTTCAATTACACCGGCAGTGATATCCGGAACAAATGGAAGAACTGTATAGTAATGAGAAATTTAATTAAATATCGAAGAAGTATAATTGAAATGAGTCAACAAAACGGTTTATCCATTTTAAATACATAATATTAGTTTACTTTGTTTTATTGCGTATCACATTGAGCAACTTTTATTTACAGTGATATCAGCTTGATATAGATCCTTTAGGCTGATGCCGTAAAGCCTCGAAAAACGATCTTTGTGTCTCTTATTTTTATTCGTTAGCCTGACATGCACATCCAATGTTAGTTTTAATTGTATAATAATACACGGTGTTTGAATACGCCATTTTATTTGTTATGACAGTTGGGCCATTTCCTGTTGGTACCACTGTCATCTTGAATTCGCTTTTTCTGCAGCGACGGTTGGCAGCGCGAGATGAGAGCGCACCGTCAGTTGACAGTTGGAGTTCGCTCGCGACCGTAATGGCGTGCGCCATTAGGCGTGCACCATAACGGGTGTCTTAAAGCAAATGTTTGACAAATAAACGCGAATTGTAGAACAAAAAAAAGTTCTTTGTATTGTGAACCTGATCCTGCATCATGTCATCCAGTAAATTGATATCGAATTACGAGAGGGGCATAACAACAGAAATAAACTATAAGCTCGTGCACGCTGTGCACTTCTGTATTTGTTAAATTAATTACAGTATTTACTTTTATACTTCTATAATTTATTAAATTTCAATCAGAATTTACACCTCCTTTAACAATGGTTGACGATGATTATTAGTTATAATTATATGTAATATTAAAAAAAATACAGCAAAATTAACGCTACAAAAAAAAATCAAATGTAAAACATTATATTGCAACAATAAAAAGAAAAACTTTCAAATTAGCTTCCGGAATGGATTTGAAATTTAAACTACGAATTCTTCATTTTGGATAGTAAGTTTTACATTGAATAATAGGTTGTTAAATAAACAACCAAAAATAATATATTCTATTGAATTTTCGAAATGGACTTCAAAGTCAATACTACAAATAAATAGTTTCAGATATGCAGAATTACATTAAATAAAGGATTGCCAAGCAAACAATCAAAAATGATATCTCTCATTGGTGCCGTACTAAAAATTCTCGCGGAGTGCCGCAGGGTTCTTTGCTGGGACCTTGCGCATCGGCCGCTTGGAAAGACCCAAAAATTTGAATCAATTATGCACGCTCCAGGCGGGCGGGTCGAACCCTGGGATCAGACTATCAGGCCTCCGGACCTCTGGTCTTCCGAGTATTGTTAGCTTGAAGGGTCTCACGGCATACCGAGAGGCCAGAGTGTGGTAATGAATGGTGGTATGCGACCGATTGCTGGACGACTGTTGACGCTATAAGATCAAAACGTTTATTCCGAGATTTATTTTTGTAGCAGGTAACTGAGCTACTGTTTTAATTATTATTAATGTAACAAATAATTTATATTTAAAACTGTATTTATTTTATTAATTATGTTTAATGCAACACAAACAATCACGAAAATAATTATTATGTGTAAAAAGAAACACAAACAAGTTTATATAAAACAAAGTCTTGAGACGTGAAAATATACATACAAATACAAAAAAAAAATGATCATCATTTTACATATTCGCTTCCTTAACTGGAGCATATGGCATTCACACACTGCCGCTACAAAGTTTTATCAGTAGACATAGTCTTTGTCTCATCCCATGTCAGCTCTGCCTCCCACAGCTTCGCCGAGTACAAAAAACTACGTATTCTATGATATAATTTTAATAATAATGCTGAAAGCTAACAGTGGATTTTTGTAGCGCGACGCATCGCACGTATGCTGTTCGCCATTGCGAGCGAGAAACACAAACTGTTGTATTACAGTCTAGCGTAAACTTATGGATTTACCTGCACTTTAAACATTAATACAACTTGTTTCGTTTATAAATAATTTTATTTGATGGAGGTCACACATTAGCTAAAACGAGTCAGTTTACTATGATGCTAGGTCACGACTAGTTGGGACAATGATTCGTGTGTACATCTATTCTATGCGATGGGTAAGTTCTGGTCCAGACGACTCATGCTACCACTACCAAGAGCGTGTATTGTGATTAGATGGATACAAGCTGGCTGGGTTCCAGGGCCGAGAGAAATTCATGAATATATTATTTAAAAAATCCAACACAAGCATGTACTTGAGTAGACTGAAAATTTTGAATAAGCAAATAGGCCGTTAAGAGGCACTAAAAATGTTCCGAAAATTTATCCAACCAATTTCATAGTAAACTGGTGCATTGTTTTACGCTAACTAACACACATTATTTAAAATACTCCTGTAAAACAACCTGCCTTGTTACTTCCACATCCTTTCTTACAGCATTCACTTCACATTTTTCACATCTTCTTCTTCTTCTCCGTATCAGCGACATCAAATTGTTTCCGCCCACAATCTGTTAACATCGTTGGCCTGTGTGTTTTCACATGAAACGTATTACTTAACTCAAAATCAGTCAATACATAATATGAAAAGACAAATTCTTCAAGTTGATGTGAGATTGATTAATCCACTTTAAAAATGTATGCCACTCTCTACTAACCGAATAACTTTGGAAAATTCAAGTCATCCACTGTGAAAAAATGTTATATGTGACTTATGCGACTTATGTGGCATCAAAGCCAAAAAAATATATTATTAAGTAGGCGGATAAACGTTTCAAAGTTGTTAAGATTAGGTTAGCTAAGTTAATTAAAAAGTATATTTTATTTAGTTTAGTTTAATTATTATTGTTTTAAGTTAACTTAGATAATAAGAATATTGTATGGAATGGGTAAAAAATAGACTCAGAAGGAGATAAGTAATTAAACTAAAGCCACTATTAACGATTAGATAATGAAGGCATAATGGTTAGGTGTTCATTTCAAATGAAGTGTTTTACACTCGGAGCAAATTGGCGCGAACGGTTCGCGGACTGTTCGTAATTAGCGGGAAAACGCCGAGCTGCTTTGAAAAATCGCCAACAGATGTCGTCGCTCGCCCGAAGGGGAGCCGAGTTTAAATTGTCTATCTCTCTTCGACAAGGAACAACTCTGGCAAGGTCGACACAGCAATCCGACCAATGTCATACACTTCTAGGTAAATTATTATGACGCGAGGATCGACAACAAAATCGCTGTGTAGGTTATATACTCAGCTTACCGAGAAACGAGGAATTTACTTGTATATTTATATTTAATAGGAATTGTTTGTGCGGACGGCGCGTTTAGTGTTGTAATGTGATGGATATTAATTGTCGCTTTATTGCATCGTTTAAAGACGTTTTTGCTTTGCTAATGTGTCGTCTTGACGTTGCGATTTGTACGCTAGAAAAATTTACACACATTTTTAAAATAAAAACTTCATATGCTAACCATTTATGATAAGAATACAGACTAGTTATTAGGCGCAGTTGGCAGCCGTAAGCAATAAATAATATGATAATATGTTATGATTGTTTATTACGAATAAGATTAGGTTAAAATAAAATCATTGTATGATTCATATTGCAATACATTTGATATTAACAATTAGTAAATGACACTAAGTTAAGAAAAAAGTTGTAATAATATATTTGACAGATGATCAAAAATATTGTATGTTATAATTTTAACTAGCAATATAAAGGCTTAAATAATTCAACTAGAGAATTGAATCCATCACAGCTTACACTGGAATTCAAAGTTTTAAGCTGAATTCCTGAAAAACTGTAATATATTCTGTATAATATTCATACATTATAAACTCCAAAGGCTGTTTCACGGAAAAAAACTACCATCTACGACCTACGTAGCTGCAGGTGTATTTAGCCAGAATTTACGCTCAAGCGATCTTCTGGGAAAACTTCAATTCGCTGAAAATCCAGCGCTGAAATTCGGCCAAGTCTTACCGGGAAATGCGCCTAGTTCAACCTACGTGATAGCCGCTTCCAGTTTGTAGCTTATGGCTGTTATAAATTACACAAAGAAAACACACTTTTTAACGGTTTCGCAATGTCAATTAAGAGTTATAATGTTTCACAGAATAATATTTGAACCTAAAACATAAATTAATAATATATTAAATAGCCAGCAAAGTTTTTTTTTTATAACAAATATCTATGTCACTGTAAATGTATTTAGGCTATATCTAATTTAGGCTTTATCTATCAATGCAAATGCGCTTTCAGTTTGGCGCATAGCCAGCTGTCAGGTATTTCGTCTCGAATCAACTCAGCATCCTGATCTTAGACACCGTACTTACAAACTATGTTATGTTAAATAATGTATTTCGTGGGAAGGAAATTAGGCATTTATTATTGTGGATGCAGGTGTGTTAAGGGTATCTCCTGAAAAGAGTTGAATCCGTGGAAATTTCAGCGCTGAAATTTCGCTGAAATTTGGCTGAAATCTTGCGGGAGGGCGTGTCGGGGAGGCGCCGCAGAGTCCTTTCGGAAAAAGGGCAAATTGGTTTTCGCGCGGCCAATTATTTTTCCATGAAAGGAAACATGCCGAAATCTCTGCCCCTTGCAATAATATTTTTCAATCAAATTTCCCGTTCCGCGGGAATTTTACGGAAGCGATTCAAGAAACAAAGATAAATACTTGCGAAGTAATTTTTGAAATTCACACAATATACATATTTACTCATTGAATATTTCTTTCTTATATCACGTATTTTCTGTGTTTTGATGATTCAGCAATCAATTCAATCTTTTATCAGAATTATTTTATTTATGCTATTAAGCAAATATTACTACTACTTGTCATTGAAAATTTCATTATAATTTTAGAATTAATTTTAATTAAAAAATTAATAAATTAAAAATATTTAGTTTTGATTCACAATTTATTTTAACGATTACATGTTTCGGCCTTCCTGAAGACCATCTTCAACAATTATTGAAATGGTCTTCAGGAAGGCCGAAACATGTAATCGTTAAAATAAATTGTGAATCAAAACTAAATATTTTTAATTTATTAATTTTTTAATTAAAATTAATTCTAAAATTATAATTATGCAGTTTCACCAAGTATTGTCAGTTGATAACCTTAATGTTATTGAAAATTTAATTAACACATTATCTACAAATAATTCAACAAACGAATTGGGTTTTATTAATTTATTTTTTAACATATTTCCGCGATTCAAGTGTTTCGATATGTATGTGGATAATAAAATATTGTTATAAATATGTATTACTAAGTAAGTACCAATGATGAGGTACCACTACACATGACTACAGTCATTAAGGGTTTTATTTTATTTTAATTCTTTAAATGTATATATTTAAACACGTTGTTTTTCATAATTCGACATTTCGCCGCCTCAAGTCGTAATGAATAAAACAAGAATATTTTTTGCTTAAAAAGCCTTATAAGAAAGCATATTAGAATATCCTCATGATGTATCTGATTTTATTTTATTAACTTTCAATGATAAAATGTATCTGAAAAACCATTGATGGTATTAATGAATTGGGAAGTAGTCAATAATGATAAATATATCGACTTGTAAATATGCTGCTATATCAATATGAAAGATCGCTTTATAAATAGATTCTTCGATGCTACGCTATAATTGTATCCTATGGAATTTTCTATTGATAGAAATAATCTATCGGCATTATAAATATCAGTATCATTACGTATTTCATTACGGTGGAACGAGCTGATACACGGAAAGGTCACATGTCATTACAAAATATTGAAAATTCTATAAACTTTAAGATGTTATTACGATGAAAGATTTCTAATCATTTTACGAGACGAAATGTATACGCGCATCCGCCTTATAATATTTCTCTTCATATAATATATTCAGGAAATTCGCTGTATTGAAAATACATTTGCGACGATAGTTTCAGATAATCAGTTATTTGGTCTATTATTATAATATGATTATGGAACTATTTTGTATCAATAATCAGTGTTGTTAAAAGGTTACAGTACTCACTTTTTAATATTTATATAAAGTATTAGTGAATAATAAATGATAAAGAGTGTATTATTTATCGACAATTGAATACCTTACTAAGCTTAGTGATTATGATATCATTTTTATATAAATAAACTCTCAAAACAATATTGATCGTTAACATAATCGAAAAACCACATACGGGTATGGATTGACAACTTCATTTAGTCATTTCCGTTATTAAATTTACTATCAATGAGTCAAGATTAATAATATAATACAATATATCCTGTAAAATATCTGTACATACGTTCCTGCTAATAAATGCTTGTACTAACAGTTTGTAATAATATTTTTTGAATCTATGTAACATTACACAAAATTCCGCTCTATATTGCCGCCACACGGTTCTGTCTTACTTAGTTACTTTTGTGCATGCCTTGTTTTAAGATATCTATTTACGGTGATTCACTATAAAAAATATTCTCGACATTTCAGAGTGATTTTTTTATTAGTTTTTTTAAAAGTCAGTATGATTAGTTTTTAAATGCGGCCAATATAAATTCATATTATGTAAAAAAAATACAAATAAATATATGAATATTAAGTGCAATTAAATAGAGCGGTTATAATGAATACATCACATTTAACACCCAACAAGTCATTACGTTAAAATTTCAGTACTGAAAATTTACGCGGCTATTTATCAGGAATATTTCTCAGCCGCAATCATCAAGTGTGTATTACGGCTTTTCAGCTACAGTGTCGATTGAAATATCTGAAGTAAGTACCGCTTGGTTCTTTGCACGGGCGGTCGTGTGTTGTATGAGCATGCGAGCTCTGCGCGTGTTAACACCTTGCGATATAAATAGCGGGAATCTCTAGCTACCGAAGATGCGACTACTGAACTTGTGGGTCTACTCTACTAAAAAAGGCAGCAGTCAACTTGACTCTAAATTGTTTTTTTACACGTACGTTCGCTGAATTTGTTTTTCGCATTACACGTTCATTCGACAAACGGTACTTGAGACTTTAGTAATTATATATACACATTATATACATAAAACTCTTTATACGCATCAATTCGTTTAGAAAAAATATCGGCAGAAGCGGGATGCGAACCGCGAGCCTTGGAACCAACCGTTGCTCTTGTTCAAAAAGTAAAATAATATTGTAATAAATATTTCAATCCATGAGATACTTGAGACGCTTAAAATTTTTTTTTTTTGATGAATGTATGCATATTGTTTTCTTCAGAAAAATATTATCAGATAATGTTGACATATTTTGTTGCTTAAAAAATCGTTGCTCATTACCTAGTTGATCAATTTTAAACTATAAAATGTTATATTTTCACATTAACGGCATTTCTGATAGTAATTCAAGAAATGGATTTATCCTTAATAAATGTACAGTTAGCACCATAATTGTTTATTTGCAGCATATATTCTGTAAAGCTTCGTTTCGTAAATTCTATATACAAAGTTTAATCATAATATTTTAGAGTTAATTCCTTAATTAAACATCATATATTTACAACTATTTAGTTAAGCTTGGGATAGAACTTTCAACCTACCGCATGACATTGGAGTGTTTTAACCTCTCGGCATTTCCGACCACTGAAGACTTTTAGTTTTGAGGAAGCAAGCAGCCGATCAAAGGGAATTAATTGTACGTGAACCGAGAGACGAACTTTCATATTATTTGATTTGGTACTAAGCATCGTTAACGTTACACGGAACGAAATTTGTCTATTTGTTAATGTCTTTGTAAAGTGCTGCGTAGTTGCGTAATTATTGTAAATATGTATCAGTAAATAGATTTAATTTATTTGGATAAATACTACTACATGCTAACATTTTATAAGAAGAAAAGACCAAGAACATACCAAAAAAAAAACTTTTTTATATTTAATTTTTCGCATAATTTTGACATGTGATATTTCCTACAGCTTAATAAAAAATAAAGCTTATTTCTATTTAAAAACATAAAGGTTTTCACGGTACAAAGAAACATTTTTGGAAATAAAATAATACAATGTAAAAAGCGTTTTTTTTTTTTTTTTCAAATTCTACGAACCAATGATTCATTTGCATCATGTGTGTCATTTCTCTGTTCATTGCACAGATGTTTTTATAATTGTTATTGCTGTAAAATGTCACCGAAACATCACAAATATCAATAATCCTATGAAAACACACAAAAGCAATGCTTTACATCTTCGATTTCAACACAGGCGGAGCATACGAAATTGTCATAATATGTTTTCAATAACAATTTCTGTCGACATTTGTGTTCGCATACTAGCATCTTGCGTTATCGATAATTCTGCGAACATTGACAAATACTCAATTCATAAAAAAAAAAACAACATAAAAATAGGTACACAACAAGCGGAAAGAAAAACTTTATGTCTTAGTGTGAAAATTTTATATGAGTTAAGATATAAAAAAATTGCATTGATCTGTTTCTTAAAGAGATCCAGATTGTATGAGCTTACCTTGTGGAAGCAATTGTTAAATTTATTTAAATTAAAAATTACTTACTTTCTTAATTGAAATTTGTACATTAACTCAGTAGGATTCGTTAACTCCGTATAGGAGTGGATATAAGAGTAGCATAGATTTTTGTACCCGGAAGTAGTCGCTTTATAGCCAAGCATTTTACTTATTTCGCTATGAATCTCTGAAGGATCGCGCTGGGGATCAGTTGTGAACGCCCCCTTACGCCCCTTACGCCTCCTTTACGCTCCCTTACGCCCCTTCACGCCTTCGGGTCATTTTTCAGTAAAGTTTATCGCGATGGATGAGGGGCGTCTAATGGCGTTTCAGTGTATGACGGTCTCGTTAGCAAGGATTTCACGATAACTTGAACGCCGGAGACTGAAAAAAATATTTCAGGCTTAGTTTCAGCGATGATACTAAATCACATAAAAGCAGTTATCTTCTTCTGTGTTATCTGGGGTCAGTCTTAATTATAGACAGGCAAATTTTAACAAAAAAAGCCATCCATATAATTTGAAAAGATAGAAATAACGATACAATAATAACTAATATATGTCAATTTAAAATTATTATTTACGTACATTTTCGGAAAATAATTTATTTCTTATTGCGAATAGTATATTTTAAAGGCATTTTTTTTATATAAAAATAGGAAGGTGTAAATCTAGCATGAGCTGTCAGAAAGACAATGTAATAAAAAAATGTCATATCAATACAATACCGTCTAAGCAAGTGACCTCATTATTTGCTCGGCGTATCGAAACAATGAAAATAACAATATGTAGGGCAAGCCTTCGTCCAGCAGTGTAAAGATAGTGTTTCTTATGATTAATTATGTTGTAATACCAAGTGACCTCATAGGATTTTTAAAGCCAATTTTACCTAGTAGTATAAATCACGTTAAGTATTTAATTTTTTACAAACAATGACGAATTTATAGTTTTTCGTTCTTTTCATACAACAATGAAAGATTATGATGAAGTATGTAGTGCAAACGAAAATATAGTTCATAAAATATTCATCTTGATCCATAGCAACCATAACAAACCGCAACCAGATAAAAAATGTAGTATAATTTCTACACAATCTTTTATTTTTTAAAAAATAAATATCGTACGAAAAAAATTAAAATAATATCGTCTTACGATGATGAGAGTCAGGGGCACAAAAATTACACATTATTTACACAAAAAATGCTACGTCGAGTACAAAATATATTTAATCTTACATTGTAATAGTTATGATAATGTTTATTAGTTTTATTTAACTTTTGAGGTTCTTGTAGTGAATGCTACAAGTATCAATATAACATGACCTCATTGTTAGTTATCTCTTGGAATTCCGACGAACGCCGATCGATGATAAGCCAGCGATTTTCATGGAATCCGTCTTCCGAAAACGGTCTTCAGAGTTTCAGTCTCGCTGGTGGATTTCTGAAAATTCGGCCGGGCGCCGATCGCCGGAAGTCGGCTTGGTCCCCTGGGCGGTCAAATCGTACTAAATGCGGCACAAGTTGGTCTCACTAATATTTGTACGTACGCTAATATAATATCCAGCGATGATGTCATGGAGTTCCTACGATTACTTTTATTTTATTTTAAATAAAGCGAATGTATTTTTGAAGGTATAATACGGTTCACGATGTGTGTGGCGATTTTAGTATTATCTTATAATAGTATACAAAATCTGGCCGTAAAACCTACACAGGCATGATTTTCGTCTACAGCCAATTTTGATTAATAGGCTATGACAGGCATTTTACGGGATAATTTCATATCAAAAAGAGGTATATTACACAGCTTGTACATTTATTAAAAAATATTTTTTTATTTTTGACTAAGTTGAGGATCGAACAACTCATATTGTTCATTATTTGATACGAGTATTTTATTCACATACATGGATCATGATTAGGTCGCTTTGGACTGATAAAATGATACCAATCAGTAGCTAAAAAATATAAGCAAAACCTTCCAAGGCGGTAAGGTATCTAGTAATTAGTTCAGAGTCAGGAATATAGGTGGATTCCTGAAAATTTAGACGGACTGAAATCGTCGGAAATTGAACTATAACTAACATTGAGGTAATCAATGACAATAAATTTGTCAGTTGATAACCTCAATGTTATTAATAATGTAAGTTTCGCAAAACTAACTGACTTATTTAAAATAAATTGTGAATCAAAACTAAATATTTTTAATGTATTCTTTTTTTAATTAAAATGAATTCTAAAAATAGAACTATAACTAGCTTAGTGTCTTGTGCCGCCTGTTCTCCTAAAGTGCGGCCTATAAGTTGTTCGACATGATATATGTATTATTTCATACGAATATATTGCCTCAGAGCGTTATACCGAGTTAAGTTGTTCCAGCTAGTACGTTTCATGCTCTCGATGATGTCATTGGCGAGTTCCTCAAATCTCAGCCGTGATTCAGCCACGCTTAAATGCCTGTTGTGAACATCAAGGGAATAAATTCCGTGAAAGAATAATCGATAAATTGCTGCAGTGGAATCGTACTCTTCTTGATAAGTGATGTTTATTACAGTGGAATGGTTTAGCATGAAATTGTAAGTAGATAAATGTACTTTAGTAGTTTAACAGTAAATATTATTATAAATTAAATTATTTAATGTATAATAGTTAACGGGATTATAAAGTACTAAAATGTTGTCTACAAAAGACACAAACAGAATCTTCACTCTACATACTTTTTTTTCAATCATATTTATGTATGTTGATCAACGTTTTTAAGGAGATCGGATGAAAAGTCTGAAGCTCTCGAGGCCTTAACTATTTCGTCCTTAGACGTGTCTTAACCCAAATATTGCAGTTAATAGGACTATAGCAAGGACAAAAATTGACGTGGAAGGTCTTTGTTCAGCAGTGGAATATTTTTATGTTAGTGAAAAATTGAACAATTAAATATCTTTTACTCGTTTAATAAATTTGCAAAAAATAATTATTTTATGGTAAATGTAAGAACGTTATATCACAATGCTAGGAAGTAATGGAGTTCACCAGATGTAGAATATAATTACCAATATTCATTGTTCTGCGAGAAAACTAATCACCTCACACAGGCAAGGAAATATTTGATCATTAGTGGAAAAGTAAAAGATTTGAAAATATGATTCCATAAGAACTTGTTATTCAAATTAAAGATAAACTTAAAAACATATTTTTTAAGCCATGTATATCCATTGCAGTGTATATTCCAGTATTATCTTAACGTGTCAATTGAAATGTAGTCGTGTAATTTATTGTTGAGGCATTGACTCTGTGATAGTTGGGTATATCACCTGTCTAAATAAAATGCAAAACACCTGATAATCAGTGCAACGAGCTTCCTAAGAACAAGGGCGTGAATTTGCATAACAACTTGATTTCATTATCAAGATTATGCGTCTCCGCTAAAAAAAAATAACTAAAGACAATTTATAAAATTCTATGGCAATAATGGTTTAATAAAAATCAATGTATTCACTGAAAGGACATTGATCTGATTTCCATTTTTACACATTTTCAGTTTATAAAAATCGATTTGCACATATTTTTTTTTATAGATTCATTAATATATTTTTTTTAATTTTTAAATGTTTGATTTATAGTATTATTAATAGTGAAATAGAAAATACTTAAATTTTTAACTAATAACTGACTGATATAATATCGAATTTGAAGCATTATAAAAGCAAGCCACTACAATTATTTGAAAATATTTTTTTTCAGAAGAATTTTTCAGGTGAGTTCAAATATCATTATCCCAAGGCATCGATTTTTCAGCATTATACTCGTAGAAACCTTTCTCTCTATGCTAAGTCGATTTTAAATTTAGCAATAAAATTAATCAACTGCCATTATTCGTCACCATTGTATCATAAGGATTCTATAAAAATAATTATTTTTACTTATTTCCATTAATTTCAGGCTGCTCTTGTTATTTGTTGAAATATAACGTCACGTTACGGTAAATGTCAGAAAGCGGCTGGCGCCCAGTAACGGGCAAAACGTACCCAACTTACTGTATTCGTCCGTTGCATTCGGTCGTCGGTGTGTACCGTTTTTCGGGTTGTAATTCAAACTTTTAATTGAATTAAATTGAGCCATTTATCTACGGAGCCGACTGTCGCCATGGCAACGCGTCCCGCCCATCCGAACGGAAAAAGTTTAACAACCACTGTCATGTGATGATAACTAGAGCAGATTTTATGAAAATGTTTATAAGCGGATTGAGAAAAAAGTTGAGGAATCGCTTTTATGCTTAACGAGAAAAAAAATGAGAAAAATGCATTGTAATTAAGTAAATCGTGTTGATGGTAAATTGTATTATTCAAGGATCTATTATTTTTACATATCAACTCCTTAACTGGAGCATATGATTTTGTATGTAATCACGTAAATACGATTTCTTCTACATATTAGAAAAAATAACATCAAAGAAAATATTGACGCATGCCATTTTGTGGGTGAATATGCTGAAGAACAAAAAGAGAAATCAACAGTCGAATACATCAAGCAAGGCTAGCTTTCAATAAAAAAGATGGTAAAATTGTATTGTTTGTTTGGACATCTTAATGGGCTGTGAGACAAGGTGCTTATCTTTGATGTGGTCGTACAGAAGAATTCTCGGAACTTCCTGCAGAGACCACACGAACAATGAATCTCAGGATAATCAAGGAAGATAGGCACCTAATAAGAACCATCTCAGAGAGGCGAGCCATGATGGTCTTCTTCACGATATTGTGGAGGGATGGTTGAAAAATATCATCAAATTTACAGCAAGTATTCGATATTGACGCATGCTGAGCTGAAAAGGGTGAAGAAGATGATGTATGAAGAGTTCATGTAATTAGACAACAACCCATAATAACGAATTGTTTACAAATGAGACTCACTGCGAATGAATAGTGTTTCTTTCGTCACGTCACACTTTCGTTTACCTAATTTTTGATAAATCAGTTTAAACGAGCAATTTTCATGTGTTATTGGGTAATAATTAAATAAGCTCCATACATTTCAATCCTGTATCAAGAACTAATGTTAATTGAAGTAGAATGATTTGTACAAATAATCAACTCGGTATATAGATAATTTTATAATTTGTGGTGAATTTACACCGGGCTATGGTTACACAGGCAGATATCGATGTGTTTGATAAGGATCGACCTTTTGACTAATTGCGCTAAAAGAGTGTAAGGTTGTCAGATCCTGCACCTGCCAGTGGGCAGAGACTGTAGCTGGTGCGATTACAATCACTAGTAAGCACGAGCTCAATAAAAAACCATACATACAAAAATATTTGAAAGCATGGTACGAAGGTTTGACTTTACTAGTTTGATTTTGTTAGCTCTCAGTTCAGTCAAGAGTGTTTTTTTGCCGCCCTGAAAGGTTGTTGGTAACTGTACATTGAGTGTACCAAAAGGCAGAACTGATGTTGGATGTATTTTGTAAAGACTATTCGTTCCAACCCCTACAAGATGGACTGACGATATAAGAAGAATAGCGGGAGTGACCTGGATGCGGAAGGCGGAGGATCGAAGAGGATGGAGACTCATGCGGGAGGCCTACGTTCAACAGTGGACGGACACAGGCTGATGATGATGATGATGATTCGTTCCAACTGCGGACATTGAAAGATTAAAACTGAGGTCGTCAAATATAAAGAGGTTATGAAAATTTCTAAATAGTACGTAATACATTTGATTAGCGCAATTTGGAAACACGTCAGGTACGGTATTTTGTCAGGTGAGACAAGTCCGCGACTGTCGTCTACGTCACAACCTCGCCTCGCCAATGACCGCCAAATACCTGTAATGACTTCTGCCTATTGCACTGCAGGAACACTCTTTAACTTGGCTCGAATACAATACTAATTTACTCATATAATCCAATTTTACTATACCAGTACTAAATTCAAAGGAAATCTCTAGATTTCGATGCTTCTAGAGAAGTGGTTTGTCGCAAAAAAACAGAAATGATGCCGTCATTTCATCAAAACACAAGATTATTTTTATCATGATATACTACATAATTATGATGTTATAGAATAAACAGTCATATAAACAAATTTGGAAGTTGAAGTAAAAGGAGTAGTTAAATGTTCATATGTTCCATATTCGTTATAGATATATCATTTTCAAAAATATTTCCATGTATGGATTTTAAGTCCGTGCGGTACAGCAAATAGGGACTCGAGGCACACTTACACACTGAAACACTCTTGTAATGAACACACAAAAAGTAAAGAAGTATTGCCGATGATAAGAATAAGTTAGTATTAAAATAATATAAAAAGCAGGAAAATACAAACTACGTAAATATTATTAGAATGATATTTAGGTTAATTACTTTATACAACTGCCACTTATTGAATACTTACAATAAGTAATGATTTCATCGATTATCAGTTTTTTATATTAAAAGTCGTTCTCTTTGTTATGGTCGAGCCTGAAGGTTGCACACTAACTAACGTCCGAAGGAGTGGACGGCGGCGGCGACCTCAGCGACTGTGAGGGCAACAAAGTGTAATGAACTAATTGCACGCATCAAAAGAAGAACCTTGGAACCAGATTGATGAGCCCGTTTGTTTTCATGTACGATGCAAATCATTGAAGAAAGAAAGGATTTTATTCGGCGGGACTTTTATACGCGAAGCTGACAAGACTAGAGAATCGTGAAAGGATTGATATAAAACGACTTCTTCCTAGAGGCATTAAATGTGAACGTTCATTCAAATATAGTTGATGAAATATTCTACTATACTGGTGGTGCATTTGCAGATTAAAAAATATATTATGCAGTATAAACATGTCAGATAACTGACAATAAAGTAATTGGTTGACCGAGAATCGCGTATTGCGCGTAATATTGCTGCTGTCATCGTGTCAGTCCAAGCAATTAATTAGTACAAGTGAACTAAAATAAAAAGGGGGTATTTTATAGAAAAGCAATTTGTTTTACTTATTTAGTAACTATGTGACTTTTTAAATGCTTAATGTAATATAAAAAAGATTTTAAGCTGAAATTTCTTAAGGTGAATTGGCATGAATCGAACGAAAAGAAAAACTCTCTCTGCGTGTACTGCGTTAATCCTTTGCATATGCAACCAGTAGACGCTTGTGAATTATATAATGTATGTACGCATAACCATATCCTAATAAAAAAAAAACGACAACAAATTCAAAGAGAGTATGTGTACAACTGTTTAATGCCTAAGAAGTTTCACTTCTAACGAGTCTTACGCAGATTATTTTTGCTTGTCTTTTTGGATTTTCATTCTAGCATTGAACGAGAACCGAGCACGTCACAAGGCACGTCTATTTCGCGATGTTCGGCATAAAAAAAAAGTGTTGACAAAAAGCGCGAGGACAACAGTCTTCCACTGAAGAATAATTAAACGCCAAGTATTGTTTTGGCCGCAAAATAATACGCAGAACACCTGGTTGAATGTTTTGTTTCACTTTAGCAACATGCATGAACGATGCACATTATAACGAAACGATTCTTTTGGATTCGAAGTTGAAATATGCATCGACAACAGAGTGTTTTTATATGCATATATAATCGGAGTCAACGGACTTCTGCGGTGTCAAAGACGATGATAAATTTCCTAAGAACTTTAACTGGAGATCAAAAATAAATAAAGGGAAACGGTGATATCGTGTAACAAAACATTTAAATTCCAAATACCAAATTTTTTCTTTTTTTTTACGTTTAGCTGATTCCAAAACCATTCATCTGATTACAAAATGCACTATTTCAAAATTGTAACAAAAATATTGTTATTTTCTTTTTGTTCTCTAAAAGGTCTAATTTGTATTTTATAGATAATAAACATGAAAATTTCTTCATTTTTACGTTTTAATCTAATATATGAAAATGTTTTTGGACTCCCTGGAGACCATCTTCAATAAATTTACGTCTCCAGGGAGTCCTAAACATGTAATAATTAAAAATAAAATGTGAATCAAAACTAAATATTTTTAATTTGTTATTTTTTAATTGAAATTAATTTAAAATTATAATTATGCAGTTTTAGCAAGTATAGTCAGTTGATAACCTTAATGTTATATGAAAAATTGCATTTGAGAAAATTGTTTAATCACAAAAATAAACATTAACAAGAAATTTACAACGATTTGTGTTTATAAATTTTTTCATGAGATAAACGGTGTTAGAGAAATTTAATCTTTGATATTACTGTATTCTTTGTGATAATATGGTACAGATTGATATGTTCGAGTATCGTTAAACAAGGACTCGTCGAAACTACTTGTTTCGAGTCTGCTACGGTCAAACGAAATAAACATGTAACTACGAGTATGTTGAGGCCTCTAATTCGACATTCTTTGTGCGCCCACGCTCTCTTCCTTCGTGCTATCTGGAATACGTTGAACTTATTATTTTATTTTTCAAACAACCTATCAACAAATCATGTACTCAATTGTTGTAATATTACGATCAGTTGCTTACGTATCGTAAGTCACACACATAAGAGCGTTTAGACGTCACAGTTTTAACATGAGATTACAAAACAATATTATATCTATTAGCATCTAAAATTATGATGTTTTGATAGCAATAATTTACGAAGGGATAGGTTCCTGTTTTTCGTTTATTATCATGGATAAAGTACGAGCGAGACTCTGATCTGTATAAGCGTTGAAAATACTAAAAACGTATAATTTGTCCATTCAAGATATAAGTATACATATTGCACTGTGGTATGTTGAGGGTTCGTTGGTTTGACTTTGTGAGAGACTTTGATAAGGTAAGATAGCAGACACGGCAGCTTTTTTTATTCTACGTTCTAGTTCAGTAGTGGAAGGACACAGACTGATGATAATGATGATATTAACTTTATATTAGATAAACTCACTTTATGTCAATTTTATTATAATGTAAAAAATGTACGAAGCTCATTCCATAGGTCACATTCGCTGCTTAGTACGAGAATCCGGTTCATTAACATACATTCTCCTGAAAAGCGGGCGTCGGCCGCCCTAATAAATAATAAACACACCCTTTAAAAACTCACCCGCGAAGCCTTAGAAGCGATTCACCGAGTTAAACGCCTGCTTAAGTCGCATTTTCGAGCGACCATACCGATCACCCTCAAAGTATCGCTCCGTTTCACTCTGGCAGAAGCGAAATTGAAGCGAAAGAGAGAGACAAAAATCAAACAAGTATAGTACGTTCGGACTTTCAGTGCGTTTAACGGAGAACGAATTTTCACATCGCGAACACTTTGCGCGAACGCGTATCGCGAACATCACAGCATACGTTTCATCATATCGTTTACGTTTTTGTATTTTTATTTTTACGTCACATCTGCTATAAAAAATAGGTTTATGGCCACCATAAATCTCTTACAAGAACTGTTTTAGTGACGGACGAAAAAAGTGAGTTTCAAAGTGAGCTCAGCATACTGAAAACCCATCAATTGCGTAATTAGTACGAGATTAATTGAAACATTTTTTTCTGTTTTCTTCCAGCAATCGATACCTAGTTGAAGCATATAACTAATACTTATCTGTAGAATTTACCATATGAAACTGTAATTAATTTGGATATGAATAATACAGTATCTAAATTAGAAGCCTATTACAATACTTCATTTTCAATTTGATCATATCAACAAAATTCAAGTGTTTTTTTGTGTTGATTGATAAATACACCTGGACATGGGTGTGATAGATTCAAAATATTTTTAGTGATAACTAACCTAACATTGCATAAATAAAAGTCAGAAAATTTTAGTATATATCGGTGAAACTATTTGAATAAAAATACTGACTAGATGTTTGTTTGAATATTTAGTTTTGTGTTTGTTCGCTATCCGTGTTCGGAATTGCCATTCGCAAGGATGGGGTCGCCCAAGTGAGGATGATCGATTATATTATTCTAGTATATATATATTCTCGATTTGTTTAAGCCGTATTTAACACATTTTCGGCGAATATTCGACGAGATTTACGACCGGCGAGGATCCCGCTCAGCGATTGTTTTTATCGTTTGAAAAATACGCTTTATTAGTAGTGAAAACCGCGCGAGCCGGGCAATTACAATGAAATAAATTGCCATTTCTTAGCTACTACACACTTTAATTAATGTACATCTATTATTTATTACGTGTTTATCTTTCAATATAAATATACAAAATGTACTAAGACTTTTTACAAGTTTGATCTAAAATTGGATAACTAACTTGAATGATGAAAGATATTTAATATATTTGTGATTATCATTTTTTGTGTCAAATTGTAGGCACTGATTTTTTATTCTAATTCGTTGTTGGTCTCATTGTCTTGGAGATCCATCGACTGTATAATGTACACGATGGTATTTAATTACGTGAGCTGATATCTGGTATTTTTTTCTGTTCTTTACCGTGATTTAAAAGATTTAAGAAAAATATAAACTCATATGTACTTATATAAGTTGTGTGGTGAATATGTGCAAGGAAGACTTACCCCAAATACAGGAATAATTCAAGTTTATAGAATATATTATATAAAAATAAATAAAAGTAAAAAAATAAACTGTAGTGAAATGTGACTCAATTCTGGAAGCGGATTACTTTTCCTCTAGCGCGGTGCCAAGACGCCGCGAGTCGATTAAGTTTTTTTCCTTGATTCTTTCACCTCAAAGTGAAAGCGAAAATGAGTCCGAACGGCTCGCACCTCTGCATACAGCTTTGTTTGTTCTAGGTCTCGGCCCGACGGTCCACATTACCTTGGCGGGGTCAAATGACAATGTGACTTTTTGGCTATAAAATAAACTTCTCCTAGTATAGATAAAAAAATATTAAACCGAAAAGTCGAAAATATTTAGCTATTTCAATGATACTGTATAAACATTTCGTATTTTATATTATAACAGTCTATTCCCCCATGCTGAGATGTGTATTTCATAGTATTAATTAATCTTGGTATTGCGGCTTTTGGGTTTAGCCGTGCGTGGCGAATTATCTCGTACCAATATTCTTCAGGTCTTCTTCAGGTCTTCTTCACGTCTTCTTCAGGTCTTCTTCAGAGTTGACGACTTTGACACAAATCGAAACACGGTCAAAATATTGGTACGAAGTAATTCGCCACACACGGCTAAACCCAAAAACCATATTACCAAATCTGGCCGTGAAAAGCTAAAAAGTTATTTAATTAGTATAATTATTTTATGTTTTTTTTAATAACTGTCCTAGCATATAAATTTGAAAAATGGTTAGAGAGCTTTTTGAAGACATCTAGTTTATAAAAGGGAGGATACGGGCCGTTTGTTCAAACCTGGCGACACACTAATACAAATGCATTTTTATTATTTCGCGTATACAGGTATATATTAATACTGCATTTGAGTATTCTTCCTTTATCGCCAGGTTTTCGGCCTATACAATGATGTTGGGAGAGCATATTACTAAATGAACATTTCATGAAGATATTTCAGTCTTTATTGGTATTTTAAGTATTTATATCGTGATGTTCTATAATCGTATAATGTTCTAGAAAGTATTTAAAAGTTAGATTTGCTATCAATCCGTGATATTCCGTCCGTGTGATAAGTTGATAACCCGCTCTTTATTAGCTTAATGATAACTCGCAAACTCGCGCCCGGCACCTCAACAGTTAGCGGAACTTATTTATACTAAGTACACATTCATTGCGTTCACTATAACTTGGAACGTACTGCGTACTGAAGTGTTTCAGTAACATAATGTACTCAACAACTCGTATAAGTAAAGTTTTGGCGAATCCCAGGCTGCATTTACACACTCAGTGTTATTTGTTAATTATTTTTTCAGTGTTAAATATTAATTGATAGCAATGAAAAAAGCACATGACGTGACAGTTAACGCAATCCAGGATGCGATGGGATAGAAATGAATCATAATAAGGATAAAATAACCAGAATACCCGATAATACTATTAAAAAGTAAATTAAACATTACTTTGAGTTGAAGGAGACAGTGAAGATTACTCCCATTCTGATAATAAGAATAAGCAAGGCTGTAGGTGAGGTTATGTTTAATTTTTTACCTAATAAATGTCTGTAAACGTTATTATTTTCAATTTTACTCTTAATATATTGGTCGTTTAATCGCAGCTTACTTATATTATTATACAAGTGCCGAGTTTTCGCGAGTGTAACGGCGTTAAAACGGCCAGACGGCCAACGACTGGCCGTTAAAGACGCTGCCACGCCTATAGGCTATAGCCCTCGCCGCTGCCTATTATTGTGTCAGTAGGCATGGGAAAGGACTGCGAATAGACAAGAAGAAACGATGTTGACTGCTAGCTATTTGCTGAGACAACGAACACCTACACGACTAGAGAACATGTTCGCCGATAATAAAGGATGCTTTCCGGGCATTAGTACTGAACACCTCATGCACTTTTCTTCTATATGAGTATGTAAGGTAATAAGCTGAGAATAGATACAGATAAATTGTATGTTAATTTGAAAGACGATGTTAGAATAAACGATTCAAGCAATAAAATACACTGTGAAGCTATGCTTTTCTCGCTCTATATAAGCAGCAGTTACGACCCGAACAAACGATGTTAAGTATTAGTTGTTTGATGTTTGATAATGAACGTTTAGCGATGAATTTACTAGTTTCTGTAGCCCAGCAAAACTCATGTTCTTGTCGCATATAGGCACGGGAATAGGCTGCGAATAGTCCCGAACAAACTACGCCAGTCCCAGTTATTTGCGATGGAGCAATCAGTGCGGTTTGCGGCCGGAACATTTATTATGTACGACGTTTGATCTTGATTAACGCATAGCCACAGCACCACCGCTCGTCGCTAGAGAGACTATGTCGATATAGAGACTAACTATGAAGCTATTTGCGAAATGATCCAGGACTGTCATAACCATACGATCCATCTAATGTCGCTTTGCGTAGAAGACTACAAAACAAAGCTCATAAACATATGTTAGTCACAAAATGCCATCACTAAACTCTGTCTTCGCGTCTGCCTCCTTATTATATGTATAGTTCATAAAAACCTACCAAGACGGCGACAGTAGAAAGGCCAGTAAAGGGTAGTTGCAGTTTGTGCTCTCCTACGACATCCGAACAAAATATCTCAGCCAAGTCCTCTTCGTAACGTAAACTTGTTTACTCCCTCATTTTTTCACTGTTTTTACCTGTTTTCAAAATCCATTATACGTCTTCATCAGTTTATGGTGAGATGCCATGATTATTAGCCGTATATAACCATAGGAGGCACTTTGTTTTGATTGAGTATAACTGCAATACAAAGCTACCTTACTGAAATGTTCAGTTTGTATTCTATCTAGGAAAAAAACGTAATGTGCGAAAATTGAAGAATGGATAACTAAATTGCGACAAGCAGAAGAATTTGCAAGCTTGTGGTGGCCATATGGCTTAATTTGACAGCTGTTTTGTATGAGATAGTCTTTTTGCAGTAAAACGCGATGATATAATTCTCGTTGCAGTGTGAAGCATCTGCATTCACAGCTGTCTTTGAGAATATTAAGTATTGAAAATTGCACGGCTCGCCGGTGGAAGAGCGCGTTGTGTGGAATTTAGAAAGCAATAATTAAGCAGTAATTACACGGCGAAACTCAAGGCAAAATACGGTTAGAAAAATACATACGCGGCCTGCAAAAACCAAGAAACATAACTCACCGGCGACTTTATATCATTTTTATAAGATGCTTTCAGGTCATATTATTTACTGTAAATATCATTTTTGATACGGATAAAAAAAAGTAAGAAAATGCTGTGATTTTCAGCACAGAAACAGCATAAAGTAATCTTACATTATTTTTTCAGTATTCAGAATTGTATAAAATGTATGGGTATAATATAATACTTTTTGTGATCAATTTATTTTTTAATTTAATATTTACAATGTAATATCCAGGGATTATTACTTAAATCATACGTCAACATGTATAATAAAATAAATTTAATATATTTTTCATTTCAGTTTGTTAGCATGCAGTTTTTGACATCTTTAAACAACTTTTATATTTGATAATATTGTGTAATATACAAAAAAAACGTATGGTAGAATAATTCTTACTAGTTAGTGAAAGAACATTATTTTTTTTCCCTTACAGAAACAGTACAAATTTGAGCAACTCAATTCATTTCTGAAGTACAGTAAGAATTTATCCTAGAATAAAAAAATACAATATATACAAATATATGTACTTATGATTAAGTACTAAGAAAAAAGTAATAAAGACAATCAACTGAAGGTCCCAATGCTCATCAAACAGACGACGCCAACAAATTATTCATCCAAAGAAACTAGTGGAGTTCATGTCTGAATTAGGCCTCCCTGACGTGAAATATATCAACAGTTTATATGTTTTAGTGTCTCATAATATTTTCAAATCGCTTAAGTCGCTCTATAAATTTATAAGACACATAATAAAATGTCTTCGTGGTCAATTTCGATAGTCGAGGTTGTAATTCTAGTCGTTGAGGTGGGAAAAGTCGTGCGTAAAAAAATGTAATTTGGAATTTTTGATTGAGATTTATCGGGTCCAGATTCGAGGTCCGGACCTCCCGCTACGGAGCCGCAAGCGCTTGCCGCTGGGCCGCTGTGGACAGTGACAAATAACGAATAAATATAACTGTAAAACCCGTCGGACCCTTGCCAAACGGCTCGGCAAGGTTGATATTTGCCAAACAAGTAGTTTCGCCAGATAGTAATGTTTTCTATTACGAAACTACGCGTGTTATAAAGACTCCAACGATTATGGCGTATAATCCTAAGACTCATTTTTTTTCACAAAAAAGCAAGTTAAATTATCTTTCAAGTAGCCAATTTAAGACTTATAATACAATCAATATAAAATGGCAACAACGCATTGTAATCATGATCACCAATGACCTCGTGAGTATTTTAATCGTAAAATGTGGTATTCTCCAATAATTCTTATGACTTACACCAAAGTATTACTCGGATAGTGTAGCTTTCATCTCTTCGCAAGAATCTCGCCACAGAGGCCGTCGAGAACTTTACATATATTCCCAGGTGGAACACTGAGTGCATACGTGGCTTGGGATAGCGCATGGACAGTTGCAGCACACGGGAGTATATAGCAACAATTTGTGCAGACCATATTACCCAGATATGTAATGATAGAAAAAATAAACGTGTATAATATTTAACTAAAAATACTTTTTATCTTTCTTTTTATTCGACAGTATTTTTTTACTACAAAATACTAGTAATAATAAATATTTTACACTCGCTAACTAAAACTTATTTGAGATAGGAACTTAAGAAAATATTTTTATGTATCAATAATGAATTAAGAATCCAGAGAATATCAATATTTTCCGTATAAGCTCTCTTCGCTTGGAGATGTTTGATACGGGGCCGATTCTCTCTGAAGGATTGCGATTTTATTAAAATTTATCCTTTTTTCTATCCTGGACAGTAAGCCGACCACCCTTCTTCGCGTGACACCTAGCATAAGGGTAACGAATGACACGGGAGACAAATTCATGTCTCCAAGACTTGAAGGGAGAAATACGAGTAGTTCAGAACCGCTGCCAGATAAGAAAATAAACGCTTTTATTGAACTTCAATTTTCTATGTATATAAATGGGAACATTTTCATATGTATATGATTTTACGGGTTTATCTTTCTTATAAACATAAACAAGACAATACTACTGTAGATTTTATGCCGCTTGAATTTTTTTTCAATGGCTTAGCATTGCATGTGAAGTGTCAATCCGTCAACATCATAACTATTACTACACTCCTGTACTCAGGCGTCGTTAATTTTAACGAAGACTCACCATGAACGATTGATTTTCACGGGACGATTTTTGTTTACCACCAGTTTTGATTGATAAACTACAAATGGCGTTAACGGGTGAGGTATCAACTTCACACCGACCCGAAGTATTTTAATAGCTTGAAAAATATTTTTCAAAAATACTTCGACTTTGATAGGCAACCTCTAAAATTGTAAGCAAGCGATTCAATTAGTCATACTGAATATTAAATAGATAAATATTTCGTACCTTCTTTTAATTTGGATCACACTGAGCACTGTTAAATTGCTTACTGAAAGACTACAGTTTCTCCGTGAATGCACGCTTCATCATACTCGTCATATCATATATCAGTTATATTTGTATAGTTATAATTTTCTGTTTAATTTTATTATCTGATCTTATTAACGGTTTTTCCTAAATGCGGTCCTGCGCCAGCGTCCGAAAGAGTAAGGATCGTCGCTCCGCGGATCAGCGTCGCCATTCAGATCCCGGCAAGGGCCGGCCTCAAGCGCCGGGCGAAAAAAATATCTGCCCAATCACTCACCTTGGTCGGGGTACAACGACCGGCCTTCTCGCACGGTCCCCGAGTCGCACTTAACAGGTGGAGGAGGCAGGTATACCCCGCCAGCACTGCGTCACTTCCTGAACCAGAAGGTCTCTCTCCGTGAGCACAAGTAGGTGAGCAGAAACGAAGAGAACGGAATGCGGGGTCGATTGGGTGACACACTTTTTGTGTAAACATGAAATTTAAATTTAGATGAAATTATTCCGAATCGTGTAAACGGTTAATTCATTTCGATTGGATGCGATTCAGATAAAGGGCATTTAGATGAAATACTTTCAACATTCTGTCCATACTTTTTTTCGAATTTGCTAGTTGCAAATAGTAAATACAAATACTAACGTTATTTGCAGTTTCGTTACAATTATTCTTATTATTTATGTGAAAACACCGTAGGTTTGGCATGTTAAAACAAAATCATTAAATCACATTATTACTCGTTTTCTAGCTCTTAGTTCGTTTGCTCTAAAAGCATCTAAACAATGATCATCTTGATCATCTTCAAATCCTGTAAAATCTCTTGACTGAATACAAGTATTCAAATCACTTAGACTTAAAAAATATAAACATTAACATAGTATACTTTACACGCTAGTAAAACTTATAGTAATCGGTGTTTGGCGTATAAAATAAGAAAGAAAGTAGATCATTTGGGTACAAGGCCGTCGATTCGAGTCGGAGTGCTCGGCATTGGCAATACTATTCTATACTTGTTACTAACTTGTTGTGTTATTTAATGTTGTGTGTATGTACGCATTTTAATGTGTAATTCACACAAGGAAATGATTATTCAGGTCGAAAAAGTATTCAAAATCATTGCCATAATTTCAGACGTTTAAATGACACAATTGCCAATTGTGAAAAATTATCAGTGTTTTGTATTAAGGCCGCGGAAAGTTACATGTTAATTAATAATTACTTCAGAAGAGAATCAGAGGTGTGGAGTTGCAGTGTTGCGTAATATGCGATGCCGTAAGACTTACTGGGCTACTTGTTATATTGAGAACTTTACAGTTTGTGTATTAAATAATATTAAGTAAGGAAAATTGTAGCATATTTTGAAAATATTTACATTTTCAGCAAGAGAATTACATTATTATGAAAATTTTAGATGCAATAAATATACAACTCATCTCTGCGACTTTAAGACTAATCCCTTCACTTTACTAGTATATATTTGAAATTTTACCACCTCGCACTCGGTATATATTACATCATATCAGAGGACTATGAAGTATCCTTGATGATGCTCTCATTCAGACTGTCTTGACTGGTTACGCAGTAGCAGCATCCTGAAAGGATTAGCATTGCTCTCTTAACTATACCGGTGTCTCAAAATCAAGTATATGACCACCACTGTTCACTTTAAAAGTCTACCAGAACATTTGTTTTGTTCAATATACGCTCACTATTCTAAAGTTCTACAGAATACATTTGACATAAGCAGAAGAAAATATTGATTTGTTTTTAACGCCCATCTTTGTCGTAAAGCAAAAGTGGGCGAAAAGACGAACGAAAATAAAACAATGAAAATTTTTACGTTTCGAGTTTATAAATAATACTAATTAACTGTTACAAAATTATGTTGTACGGATTTTGTTACGGAAAAACTCAAACACAATTTCCACATAGCAAAGAACAAAGAACAAAGAATCAATAAAAATATTTCGTAGAATAAAAAATATACAAAATACACAATACATTATTACGAGTACTTCATTTCTACACGCGGAGAACATTTGAAATATAATATATTTTACATATTATGAGTCTTATGTGATACTGCGGTGTGGAAGGAAAAAATCTTATACTTATTGTTTTAGGGGTCTACATCTGAACGTATTAACTGACTTTGTATGCTATAAAATTTAGGACATTACTGATATAAAGAAAGCGTATAAGTTTTCTAGAGTTTTCAAGTCCAGTTCGATAGTCCTCGCGGTATCCTACTCGTCAGGTGTCTAGTCGTGAGGTTCTCAGTCCTGGGTCTATTGTTCCACCGGTTGCCGCCCACGGGAGCGTAGGTCTGACCAAGGGACGATGAACCGGCCACTTTGCGCGAGCCTCTACTGTTTATGTGCGCCTGATACTTACAGTAACTGTGCAATACAATATAAACGTTTAAATATTTATTATCTATATAAATAAAACATTTATATAATAATATATTTTTAATTACTAAATTATCAACTTCATTATAAACATAATAGTTATTTAAATAGATAATACATTTCAACGTAGACTATCTTTCATAAAAATGCAACCTTGGCTTCATGCACTCTATGCACCGACGATAAAAATAAAACTTGCCTTTGAATACAATATTTGAAAAAAATCTTAAATTTAATGCATAAAATATAAATAATATTATTTAAAGACGCTTATTAATTAATTAACGTTATCTATTGTCTTCGTCTACAGCTGATGTAGTATTTTTATTAAACTAATTATTGTAAATATATATATATATATTTTAATATTTAGTTCGTAATTTTATGACTAAGAATTGTTTTGATCTCAAAATGTTTTGCATTAATTTATTCGATTGTTAATCAAATCGTGGAATAAATTATAATGATTGCGTTAAATTACCGACATCTATTTTTGGGATTGCAGCATTATATGATCGAAAAAAATTTAAAAAAAACAATCATTTTGTATTACTGACTTTGTTGGTTATGTCATAGACATAATATTTATTGGATTTTCTTTTACATTATCAATTTAATATCTATATAGTATGGAAAGGCACATTCGCTAGAGCGTAATAAAGTTTTTTTCTGCGTACATATGTTTAAAAATATAATCAATACGAATTATTGCCAAAGAATGAAGAAAGTTGATTACCAGTTACGGCCAACAATAGTAAAAGTTGAACCATCTAATCAAGCGCCGAGTCCCAGTAAATAATGGATTCTCATTTCAAAGATGCTCACTTGGGGTATTTCAATGGTCCATTGACACTCTACATACAAGTAGATAACCAGCTTAAAAGTGCGGAGTAACAGTGGACAAGACTCTCGCTTGAATGTAGATAACTCAGGATCGAATCGATGAAAATCTTGACTGAAAAATTAACTTGCTACTTAATTTGTCATTTTTTTAAATACAGAAAAAACGAAGCTTCAATCTACTTTTAAATAACAATATAACGGATTCGTGGAGCTTTATATTTAATCTTCTGTAGGAGTTAACATTGCTAAAGTAAATTATACGTCTGATGAAGTATTTGAAGTGTTTCAAAGCTCGATATTAAAAATAAATTGGTCCAGCAAATGCATGGGTTTTCAGCACAAAAAATGTAGTCTACAGCGCAGAAGAGTACAGTTATCATGATGTCGCTAGTAGTACAGAGGAGCACTGCACAGATTCGCTGGCTGCTTTGTAATAGAACACTGCATAACCATATTGATCCACATAAAATCGTATTGCGAATGAACAAGAACCGGTTTGAACGTAATGAACTACAAAACAATTTGAGTCTTCAACCGGTTTTATTGATAATCAACATAACGTTTAAGTAAAAATACAGAAAATCTATAATGTTATTGAAACATTTTACGAACGTTTCATCAATGCATATAAATCAATAAAAAATCTAAGCATCGTTCTAGCTTTATGTATTACATATTTGATGTGATTAAAAGTATTAAATCAAGAACATTATTCGATCAATCGATTTAATTAATAATTTATACGAAAAAGTACAGTATTTTTTTTACATTGGTAGCTTATGAAGAGGCGATAAAAATTAAAAAATTTTAAACGACTTTACAGGTCATGTGGAATATTAGAGGTTCAATACTACCACGTCACTTTTTACGTTTCTCACATTGTATTAAGAGCATATGGCAACCACAAACTGCAGCCAATCAAACCAGTCACATTCCTCGCAAAATACTCACAGCTATGATATTAAAAAAAAAAGATAAGCCACACACTAGTAGTTGTAACAAAAACAACAAACACGTTTTGTGTAAACAAATCGCTCGAAAAAAAACCACTCAAAAGTAATTTGTGAGACACAGCCTCACAAAAAAACGCGCTGTCGTTTAAATGTACGGCGTGTATATTATGTTGTAGGCACGGTGTTCTGCCTAGGGGCAGAGTTGGATGTTTCCGGTAGCGGTCCCAAGTCTACGCAATGAAATCACTCGGCGTAACGCGCAGTATTCAATTTTCTTTGATGTTTTTTTACCGTTAGGTCTGCTTGCATCTTCTTCGCGTTATACGTTGAGATCATTTCGTTTACGCGAGCGGAATTAGGGAGAACGTGGTGATGAAGCAATCGAGAAGTTGTCAAAAGAAGATGCAAGAACAAAGGATATGACTGAAGAATATGTAAGCTATACTTAGTTGCTTGACAGGGATCAACCTGATGCAAGCATTGGCTAAGAAAATTCATGCCGGTCGCGACAGATTTCGTTCTGTGCCTTAGGGGAAAATAAGATATCAGGAGGTTGCTTGATGAAGTTGTCGACGTAGAGCAGAGATGTTTCACTTATTATTAGAGCAATGATTACTACACATTTCCGTCGCAAAGTTATATATGTTGCCATAATCTTCGTATCATCATATAAATTATGTATATCATAACTCTGCCTCTCGAAGCTCCATCGAGTACCTGCTACGTATAGTTCCCGATGATGTAAAAATTGGGTGTTGTAAAAAAAGATGACGAATATAATCGTCATAATACATTTTTCCTTCTGTGTTTTGTGTTTTAGTAATATTTTTATGAAATTTATAAATTTAACAATTAAAATAAATTAAGTAGTTTAATGTGAATTGAACATATTAAATTGGGTCGAATATTTTTTTTCAAGTTAATTATTTATTTTTATGACGTTTTACTCCGCTGAAAAAATTATGTTTTGTCAAGGGCAGATTTGTAAGTGAAAAAAAAACAATTTTAGCGAGTTTCGCTGAAAGAATAATAATTAAAAAGCGGTTACACAATGCGCCGGTGAAATAATTGTAGGGAATTATTTTGATTCAAATATGATTAAACAGTCCCAATTTTTCTTTACTTTGGATGTTTCTCGTTACCTGAAATAGGTTTTCCATTTGACCACGTACTTTTCGGTCTTGATTATTGTCTTTAAACTATGAATATCAATGTAACTAATCAATAGAAATTCCTTACAAGATTTCGTTTTTTCCACATTTTTTTTTTTAATTTACGAGCTCAAGAAAATTAAGAAATTATCATTGTATTATCCGTTATACAATATTTACTAATCAGTATTATATTTACTGTGGATTTCTTTATTACCAACATGAGGTATATTGGATAAACAGAAAGTATCAAGATTAACACTTTTTTAAACTTCGAATAAAAACATTTTAAATTTTGCTACACAGTGAAGAAATTAGAAGCGCGTCGCCAACTGATTCGAATCAGATAAAGTAAATAAACATAACACGTTAGTCTACCTGTTTTTTTTTGCCAAAAAATATTTAAAGGGATCTCGGGATTTTTTTGCTAGTTATGTAATATTCCGCGAAACAATGCGGTTGTCTGTGAGTTTTTTTTATCAATTCCGGCCGATAATATCGCGGTATAGGTGTACGTATATAATATACTCGTTGAAATATTCCAGGGGATTGCCGCTTCATTTCAGGTAAGGATAGGCACATAACATAAAGCTTAAGCATGAAACTTAAGTGTCATTCACATTTCACTGTCTTTCTATCAATTTTACAAGCAATAGAAACTGATTAGTTTTCTTGTTCAGATTCATATTTTTTTAGATGCTTACTGTGTGTCGAACTGTTATTTTTGCAATGAGTCGGAGAGTTTTAATCTTAGTGATCCCCATGAAGCTTTTCGTAAATACTTCTTGGTACTTTCATTCCTTGTCTCAATACCGTATCATCAAAATTTGACGTAAACAGGTTTTTATATCCTTACTTTACTTTTCTTTGGTATGTGTTAGTTACTTCATAAAACGTTTATATAAGAATTGTCCAAGGAAGTATAAATACATAAGTGCATAGTCATTCTTCACTTTTATTATAGCAGATTGACCATTCGTATGATAATATGTATTGAGAAAGTCGTTTCAGATGTAACGCGAAATTAGTTTGCTATATCGGTTATTGAATATACCTGCCGATGATACCTGAAGGTAAAGTTCTTTATCCGGGCTCAGGTAGCGGTACTGATGAAATCCGCAAGCAGGGTTCGGCGATTTATGATTTTATTGCGATTTTAAGTAGCCCGATTTGAAACCCACGATCTTGAGAGATGATAAGCACAAATATGCTACTAATGACTTGAGTATTCGCAATTATTAAACAAACTAAAGATAACCGTTTAATACTGAATTTATATACATGCAATTATATCCTGCAGTTATGTAAGCAATAACGTATATACTATTAATATTAATCACGTAATAATTATTGACACACACGTGGATTGACAGTTTAGATGTTATCACACATCATCAGTATATAGTTTATTATGTAAAGTTATGTTTTATTAGTCGCAGTACATAATATTATAATAAAATAACTTTGCTTAGTAATTAATTCAATTGACTGGCGCCTGATGCTGAATTGGCAGCCGGAATGACCGTCTGTTGGATGGGTGACCACCAATTAGCTGTAGGTTATAATAGTTTAAAAATAATAACTTGTAACAATAAAAAAATTGGAGTTCGGAATACTTTCGTGTATTACTTAATCAAAATTTATTTTGTATGAGATTTATTTGACCGATGTAACGAGCCGTTGTTATAGTAATGCTAGTACAATATACATCATTAGTTGGGTCATTCGTGCAAGTAATTAAATATTTATTAACAATTAATTGAATAATAATTACAATTAAAATAAATTAACAAATTAGAGAGAATTTTACTACAACACGCATGCGCTTTGTTAACGACTAAAAATGATACGACTAGGTGTTTTAACCATAAAGTAATATAAGTAAAATAAAACTGCCATAGTTGTTTGTTGACTACCATTATTGTATTACAATATTTAAACAAAAATAAAATAACTACAGTAATACACAAATAATGAAATATGTTCCTTACTACTGAAAATACTTAATTAACTATGTAGTCATATACATTAAACATGACATGACTTAAAAATATAAAATTCACAGTTGTATACTATTTGTACTGTTACACTATTACTAAAAACAAATAGAATGGCACCACTATATATATTTTAACACGTAATAAAACATGCAAGTGAGTTTTACATTAGTAATAAAATAACGTCTATGTTACTGAGATATACACTCACTGTGAAATATATAACATTATTTATCAAATAAAAACTCCCAGTTGTTTAGTGCCATTTGTAGCGTTGAACCAAATTGCAACAAACAAATAGAATACTACAACTATGGAACACTAAGATACAAAAAGTATTAAAATGTTTAATTTATTAAGATGGATAAGTAGGTTGTATAATCATATATTTGCCACATAGTATTAAAATATACATATATATAAAATATCTATGTTGTTGTCTAGCACTTGTAACGTTAAACCAAATTACTAAAAATAAATAAAATGGCACAACACTAATATACAAAAAGTATGAAAACATTTCCATTGGTTAGTTGGATGGTTTAGTAGGTTTTATAGTCACACATTATGCCACATAATATTAATTTAAAAATAGAAAACTCCCCGTTTGGTGGCTGCCATTTGTATCGTTGCCCAAGACAAATGTACGGTAACTTTTCAACGGCAATGTTTCAACTTATTTCGAGGTTTTTTCCCCTTCGTTTCGGTGAGCGCATTGCGGACGACATAAAGAAAACACGCGGAAGATCCGAGACTCACGCTTACTCGGTTACACGCCATGATATTTCACGGCTCGTTACAATCAGCGGGATAAGCTCGACGGGACTTCATACGGCAGTGGAGAGAGAGTAGATACACACAATTGGGATATCAATACTAAAATCGATTAACATACATGTATCCTTATGATAAATTCAATTTTACTCGTGAAAACATAGTATGATAACTCGGCGATCCTTCATACAGTAGTAGAGAGAGAGTAAATTCGTATAATTGTAATAGCAATACTCAAATCGTTCAACACGCAAGTATCTATTCCCTAATGATTGACTAACGTCGCAGCCTTAGACTGAGGTCTATTTGACATCTAACTGATGCACCTAGAATCATGGGAAGGCCTTCAGCCACTCTCTAACAAGTAGCTTTTTGCGTGCGTCCAGTTACGGGTCCCCATCTGGGTCTCTAAAAACAGGACGGGACAGGAAGGGTTTTCACCAAGCGTACCCTAATGCTAAATTCACACCCGTGAAAACATAGTAAGATCCTACAGTATTTACTTAAATACTTGAAATACTATATATATTTTTATGTTTCTTGACCAAATATGAAGTAACTAATACCTTTTAAGTATTTCAACTCATAGTCATATAAGCCTTAATTCTAGTATATATTACTTGGATAAATAGGCGAGGATCATGGAATTCCTACAGCATAAAATATTTCCGAATCTATATTTTCAGATCAGCTAGGTCTACTTTCGTGTATTTGCCAATAGTAATAATGTAGAAAAATTGGACCTGGATGAAACATGTTTTTTGCATATCGCAAAAGTACACCAACTACAGTGTTTATTTTCAGCCTCAATATTAATATAACAATTATAAGTTTTTTTTTTTATTATTCAAATAAATATACTTTTATGATTTTTGTGATGAGCAGTGCTTTGGGACGACGTGATATCGATACTATCTGATATAATTCGTATATTTCTCATGAATAAATGCTTTCAATAGGAAAAGGATGTAATAAGTTAATAATACTAGTGGTTATCAATGGATGCACTTTCATTTACAACTAATTTGTTTTCAATGTCTAAAATGCAACATTTAAAAAAAATCTAAGCTAAATGGGGTGCTGAAGCTATGAGTTTATTCAGGCGCCCGTCGCGTCTCTCCCCCGATCACTTTCTCGGATCGCGCCTCGGGTGAAAGTTTTTTTTTTTACTTTTTTTGTCAAAGCCGCACAATCGCTTGGGTCGACGCCCGACTGGAAAGAAACTATTACAAACCGCCATTAGTAGGAATTTCTAAATAACGTGATTAGTCTTCTTATCCATCAACTCGATACACTATGGATAATTTCAGTCCTTCGCTTCAGAACGGATTGTTAAGCGATGTCCTATTAAAACTGTAAAATGAAAAAATGTAAAAATGTAAAAAAAACTGTAACATGACAGAAAATTTGAAAATATATGCGAAAATCAAGAAATAGGCTTATATGCCTTATAACATATCTAAATATGGTGGTTAAATGTTTAGTTATTGTCACAATGTACGAAAGCCATACAAAGAGTTTTTTTTATACGCGATAGGCTCTCTTGAAGCACTGATGCAGAAGAGTAAATAGGATAAGTATATTTATACGACACCATTGGTGCCATGTTGGTCAGTTATAAATCTACACAATCAATGACTTTGGAGAGCTTGTGTTTGAATATATATTATTGTAGTTAAATTTGAACGATTTATAGTTTTAAGAAAGCAACTATTAGATTTCATTTGAGTTCTAAGTTGTATTGAATGTATGTAAAATAAAATCGAAAACAACAAACGTAAATATTTTGATATTTACTAGCTACGAAAGTGAACAGTAAAATATCGTTAACAAATTAAGCGTTAAAAAATACTCAACAAAAAATCTGTTCAATATGACGATTCTGTTATTTTTTGTTCACAATTGCTTGTACGTGCGATATGATTAAAAATATTATTGTTTACGTTGAACAGCTTACGCCGCCATTACGGGGCTGATTTGCATTGGTGTATTCAACATGTTAAAAACGCAATTCGATGTGGAATAAAAACATTACCAAAAAAAATAAACATTTTTCAGCGAAGATTTCGCGTTTTCTATAAGATTTTTTTTTCATACGCGAGGCACAATTTAAAGGTCAACGCTTTAGAGTGCAGTTGTTTATTGAGTAAGGGTTTTTCAAATTGAGCCATAAAATATTAAATTTTAAGCATTGACAAAAATTTACGAATGATACAAGATATCTAAAGTTTACATATCATTTACAGTGATATATCCTAGATTATAGAAAGAAAAATTCAACTCATGTATTACAACAACAGATAAAACTGATATTTTATAACTTAGTCATTGTTAGATTTTACATTACAAATACTGTTTTTACACTTTGTTATATTTTTATTTTTAAATTATTATTTTATTTAACTTTTAAAAACATTACAATTGGTTATTTCGTTTATCAGACAGATATAAACTTTACAATAAAACTGTGTACAAAAATTATTAAAAAGTGCCAAAGCTCGGTAAACTCTAAGACACCACGAAATTACTTAGATAAATAAATTCGCGGAGCTCATGTCGAAACTGGGATTCTCTCACTTGGAATATATCAATATTTGAGGCGATATGGTTGAACAGTCTAATCACTCTCCCAAGAGGCATAGTCTCTGGCAGGTTAGTAGGAAAAACAAACAATGTGTGCCTCCTTATCCTTAAATATTGATTCGGCGATAAGTATTTTGAGAGACTTATTTGTCTTAAATAAATGTATCTGAGCTGGTTCAATTTAACTAAAATCAACTAAAAAAAACGGTAAGAATTACTTAAAACACGATAACACAACTATTTAATGTTTTAACATGTTTTTCACATAACATTTACTTCCAAAAGAAAAAAACAGCCGATAAACTTCATTGAATAATGAATTTCACAAATTATATGTAACATATATAATATTATGTAATTCTGGTATAAAATGTTTGCAACTAGTGGTAGATAGTTACGATTTTGTGTCGTACCTAATGACGTGCAAAATGTATGCTTAATGCGGATTCAAAAAATATAAATCCTAATATTTTTAATGAAAACTTAGAAATATTGGTAACAGTTAAAATATATATTAAATAAATTATTTTAAAAAATGTTAGTTACGTAACAATAATTATAATATCGTTAAACAATATCTTTTGATTGCTGAAAAAAAGTTATTCACATATAAACTATGTTTTGTACATTAAAAAAGTATAAAGCGTGTATCAATTCACAATAAAATTGCACATTAATATAAAAAAAAGGTATAATGCAAACATAATTTAAGTGGTTAAATGGCAAACAAATAAAAAATATGTAGATACGTTGCTCGTTGTGAGTTGTTTCCAAAAGCCGCCGCTAGAGTGCGCCACAAGTCTGTAAAACTGGCGAAACTGCTCCCGTGTGTTTGTACGAAAATGTATTATACATGAACCAATACTGTAATAGAAGACAACTCTTTTTATGTAAACACAGACAGTCAAATTATCGCCAGAGAGTGAATCAGAGCATTCTTGTCCGTGGATTCTATGACGATTGTATTTTTATATGTCGTAAAAATCCAACATTAATGTTTCAGGTTTTTATGTATGCAATAAATAATTCTTTATTTAGAAGAAAAAATACTTGAAACATAAGTTAATCAAATAAGTACAATCAAGTGTTACATAAAAATGTCTTTTGACCTTCGAAAAACAACCATTAAATCACACTAATAATGTACACATGTAAGCGAGGCTACGATTTGAATATTTAAAATATTAAATATATATTCATGTTAACAGAGGTTTTTCAAAGGACAAAGATGTATTTTGTATATCGAGTTATGTAAAAATAATTATGAACATCGTAAAAAAAACATATTGTAATTACTAGTGCTCAGTGATTACATTTTTACTTAATAGACTAATTGCAAAAAGCAGTTGTTTAAGCAATGTTTATTATATTTACTTGTAAAGATATAAGCAAGCATACGGTAGTCAAATGAAATTGCTCGTATGTGCAATTGAAGTGCGATAAAATGATAACATTTGACATTACTTGGCAACGATCGCTGACGAAAAAAAAACAGTGTCTACCTTTAGAACCGTGAATTGAAATTTATTCTTGAATAGAGCGAATTCCTTTTATCATTACTGCCGACTAAGAAATTCTTGTAGATTCCTCATAAATTATTAATAATTTAATAATAAAATGATACGTCGCGTCGATTACTGCTATTATTGCATTGAAAACTACAGTGAATTTATTGTGTTATTACTGTCGCTGAAGAATATGAAAATGCGTACTTTATGAACAATTAATTAACTTGTATTTATTAACCCTTTTGCATCGGTTGTCGGCATATACCGTCATAAGATTCCCCGACAGTTGACATCGGTTGACGCGATATATCGTTTTGCTACTTTCTAAGAATGGTTTTTTATGCATCATCCGATAGCTAAAGTGTACAAGAACCAATGTGATATATGAAAGTAGACCAGATAAGTACATTTATGCTTTAAATAATAGTTTTTTAATTAAGAGTATAATTTGTATTCAAACCGAGCCGTAATGAAAGGTTTAATTGTTTACTATTTTATAAATAACTCAGTATTTAATTCAATGGTCAGTAATTATTTAGCAAACGGTCAGTAATAAATACGTAAAAGGTATGTAAAAAATAATCATTTGTCAATAAAAATATATCAATAGGCATGAGAAAAATAATAAATTGTCAGGAAATGATTAATTAATAGTAATTAATAACAAGTTAGGTGAGATTTTCATGCGTTAATTATTAATCAATTTTACATTCTTTTTTACCAATATTGAATATATTGCTGCCATTTTAATTTTATAACTGACAACATTCACTGACACAGTGGATACTGCCAATGTAATTAGTCTACTGCCGATTATTTTTATTTACTGCCAATTGATTTAACTTACTGCCAAAACCTTGAATTAGTTACAGAACAAAGAAACATAAGCGGTATTCATATTTTAAACTAGAAAGTTAATGATAGGCAGTTAAGTAATACTTTACATTTTAATGTATTACAAATAATATGTTTGTAAAACAATTATATAATAATACAGTTTAAAAGCTTGCAAAAATATAATATTAATTAAATTCATTCAATTTTAATTTGACTGGACGCGTGTTCTGTAGTATAAGCACATACTCGTAATTTCAATATAAGAAAATGTAGTTCAAAACGCCTTTATGTATTTGTATGAATTCATGTAGGCCTTTATATTATAGACATTGCTGGAACTCTAATTTACTACCGTCAGAATATAATATGATAGAAATAATACATATTTAACAAAGGTTATTTACAAACAAAGTCCACACAGACTACATAATAACATTAATTATTTCCTGTAAAAATCGGTGAAAGTCATGCAGAGCGATCGCTTATGGCGGCGCCGGCCATTTTAAAATCAATTTTAGTCGAGCACAAAAAAAAACAAAGAAGAAACGTCGAAAAGAACTGTAAAAAAAAATCGAGAATAATTACGTAATCTACGTCAAAAAGCTCGTACCGTGATGACCCGTGTAAAACCTATCAGAACAACAGCCGCGACCGTTAACGATACGGGAACGTAATTACCCGGTACAGGCGGACGGAGCGCACTTAGAAATATTAAGTCTTGGGTTCGGCGCGCGGCTTTGAATTCATTTGACGAAGTTCGGTCTACACTCTGAATTCGAATATTCCAATGTACAATAATAAAAAACTAAATTTTCTCATAGAATATTAACACGTCGCGATGGAGATATTTTTTTATGGCAGGACTAAGGCTTTTTCTTCAGTCTTCGTCAGGCCAAAAACATATTTATTTTGTAAATCATTATAGTTTAAAACAGTAAATAAAATAACTATGGACATATCAAAACAAGGAATAATAATGTGTTAATTAAAATTAACGCATTATTATTGACTGAAGTGTAATTAAAGTCAAATAATTGAAACAGTAACCTGAAATAAAATATTCACAATTTTGTATTTACACAGTAATGCGATAAAAGCAAAACATTCAATGTTATCAATCGCAATTACGAATTCAAAAAAATAACCCCTTCACCGATGAATATTGAGTCTCGTAGTGTGGCTTTATTGCACTGAATACTATAATTTACTGATTATAATATAATTTGTAAAAATAAAAATAAATGTATTAACTTCCATAGTCACTACAAAATGTCCTGAAAATCTGAATAAAAACTACTTGAGCAATAACTACTAATAAGGCTGTATGCGGCGCTCCCCCGCCCCACCTGTCGCTTCCCCTCCCGCGACGGAGGCTTTCAAGGAGAAGAGGGGCTGAGTGTGGAGTGAGGGAAGGGGAGGGGACATGCAACGCACGCTGCATTGGACACGTGCGCTCGCAGCAGCTGCGATCTAGTCTGCCGGAAATGACCGAACTCGCCCGAATGTTTTTGCGAAGATCGCGCGATCTATGATTTTTTGATGCTCTGACAAGTGATAAATAATTGACTATAAATCCACGAATGAGCCACCCTTACTAATCACCAGATTTCTTTAAGAACGCTGATTAACAAACACCCAAATATGACTAGTATACTTCAACTGCAGCTTCTTTAAGTCCTCGGCTTCTCATTCAGCAGGCCATCAGGAACTATTTATATACGAGTAAGTTTTCAGTTGAGCCTTCTGATGCAGGTGTTTTGGAACAAAGCATGGATGTGAAATGGATATGGAAGGAAATAAACTGTTTATATGACAAAAACGTGGTAATACTATGCTTAGACGAAATTTTGAAAGCTTTTGTAGCAAAGCTGTCGGTTAATAAACTAAAGTGATTTTTAATTGTACATATATTTTACAGTAGTCGATATAAAGTATATAAGTAGCGACATGACAAAGAGGTCTTTACGGGTGCTTATATAACGGTAGTAAAAATAATATCTATTGAAGCACATTGTTTACGTTTATTGATTAGGTTGTTAATATGTAAAATTAAATCATTAAATGCTGTTAAAATCGTATAACACGATATTCTAAAAATCCGTGTATTTGTTTTACTAGTATCACAAGATGGCGTTGATATCGATAAGCGATAATTAATGGATGCAATGTTTAATCGGTATCTGTTAATTGGCTCCGGCCGTAATAAAACTAGGTACGTTACTACTCTGATGAAGCTTTAATTTATGGACAATGGCTAACCACTCGATGGTAATTAACAATCATTACCACATACATACACACACGTCTGGATAATTAGTATTTAAAACATGTTTAAACAATTCAAATAAGTTTACAACATAACGGAAAAAATTGAAAATTACGACAATAACTTAAAATATTTGAAAATGTTCTCACAAAGACAAATAACAAGTGAAATTTAATTTAAAATATATTAAATAAATACTAGTATAATACATCATACATTTATTAAAAGGGTGTTTTTTTTATAAACGTTTATACGTGTTTAAATCAAAATATAATGAGTTTATATCAATTATTTTAAAATATGAAAGTTATTAATTATAGAACAACAAAAATGGTTTAGAAATGTTTTTATTGCCTTTAATATTAGAGGGAATACATAATTTTTCGATACATTTGTCGAAATATTGGCGGAGATGTTCCCGAACAAAATAAATACTGAAATATCGAACAAGAGATAAAAAGCAATAGGGCAAAATGTTATAATTTATACAAAAGAAAAAAAATCAAATAAATCATTGGCTCAACCCTGAATTTCACGATAAAATAATATACGAAATAAAGTTATATTATAGTTTATTAAACAATTATGCTTCATGTAACATTTAAAAAATCACGGTTCATATTTAACTTTTTCTTTAATATCCAATTTAATTAATGTCTTTTTCAGAGTTAGCGAGAGATTGAAACACAAAGAATTGCGAAAGAAACGCGTCATCAGACGCAATTTAATCAGTTAAAATACAAACAATGTATTTTATAATAATTAAAAATGATAATGCGGTGAAAGATGTTCTTTTTACAGACGGATTAAAAAATTAAATCTTTTGAAGAATAATATTTTTTTCCATTTTTGACCTAATCACTTATATAACCGACCAATACGGAACGATTTTTTTTAAGCAATTAAAATTATTTGTTCTAATTGCTACAGCAGCATTATTTTTAATTAAATACATTAATGTTTCCTTAAATCATAAATAAACAATAATATTTTTTTATGATATAAAACAATATGGTTTCGAGAGTTTTTTTGTGTCATTTTTTTTAAATATTAGACGAATCTTATCTTAATAGTCACTTGCATTCAAATATATAAAAGTTTTATTAAACAAGTTTAATAATAAAAAAATACCAGCGGATGTAAGGTTTATTTGTTTTTACACAACACGTCACAGATCGAGAATTGTTCACTTGAACACTGTATTTAACAGATGTTTTTACGCATTTTACAGAAGATTCAAAAACAAACACTGGTATGACAGAAGCGCGGCGCGTCATCGGTCGCTATCTAATCACTTAAAAACAGATAGAATAATTGGGAGCGAATAAAACCACACTTACTACTTATGATACACTGGTGTTTGATAAAATATCAGATTTCTCCGTTTCATTTATTTTTACGAAACACGTATTTCTTCGGCCATATAACACGTATTTTTACTACGACACACCACAAATCGATAAAAATTCAGATTATAAAAATATCAACACCGAATTATAAAATTAATTAATCACGTATTTATTATTGTAAAACGTCATAACTTTTTTATGTTTATTTATTTAAAAACAAATTAATCCAATGTAAAATAAATTATATAATCATTTCAGGGGCAGATATAAATTCACATTTTATATTTAAAGTTGTGTGACAAATAATGTTTTTATTTTGTCTGACGTCACACAGGAAAATGGAAGCGAATTTTGTCATTACAACCATTTTGAGCAATATTTAAATTATTCGTCATATAAAATACACATTACTCACTATTATCACCAATAATAATGTAATTTTAAATAATTAATAACTTAGCAATGTTTTTTTTAAATAAATCATTAAAGCAATATTTAAAACTATATTCATTAATATCACTAAATTATTTAATATATATATTATTTAATTGTAACTAATAGGTTTAATTTTCAATGTGAACTAAATTAAGCAAATTTAATAATTTATATTTGTTTCACGATTCTTTGTTTTGTATTTTCAGTAAAAAAAAATATTACGAAAAATAAATAAATATTTTTTTTTTATATGCAATGAGTTATTATTATTATGAAGTAATTTAAGTATGACACTAATCTGGTTTACAACTTTTTTATGTGTAATGTGTTTCAAGTAAGACGCTCGTTATATTGGTGTGTCATAATTGCATGTCTAGGTAAATGCTAGCGACGCTAGGAAAACCCAATACATAATATTTATGTTGAATTTGACCGTGTAATCTTCGCGCCGGAATGCCATAAGGACACGGGGAGGTGCTAAGTCCTGAGGACGACGGCATGCGTCATAAGTGAAGAAAAAAACAATACAACGGAATATGGAATACACCTGAACTGATAACTCGCGGAACAAAGGCAGCATAAATACATCAGTTACCCTAAGTATTATTTAAAAAAAGTTTATTAATTTTTAATATATTTATTTTTACAAGTAAACAATAAAATAAACTTTTAATGCACGTTAATTGATTTTATTTGGAATTAAATTTTATTTATAAAATTTCAAATATTGTCAATATTATTATTTTTTTATTTCAAGTAATTAATTAAAATTATGTGTATTTTTTAATTGATTTTTTTTTATATTCACAATATTATTTTATTAACCCACATAATTAAAAATATATAAGCACTTTACTTTTATAAACACTTTTTTTTAATTTATTTTATTGTCATTGTTGTGAAAATAATGACAGTTAAAAAGCTGTATTTTTAAAATTTTATTATTTTTAAAATTAATATTTTACACACTTTTAAAAAATTTAAATTTATGTTTATTATAATTGTCACTAAAATCCTAAAAGTTACAAATGTCACAAAGTTGCCTACCGAACATTATCGGTAACAATAATTAATTTCAAATAATAATCGGATCAAAGTTCCCAAGAAGCGTGAAAATGACTTAAGAATTATAAAAGTAAAGAAAAACTTACCTCAAAAAAAGTGTTAAAATCCAATAGTATTAAGCTCCTTTATGTTCCATGGACACTGTCTTCAACACACAAAAAAAATAAACAAAGTTTTTTTTTTTCAAAAAAGTCACAAAGTTTTCTTTTCAAAAAGTCACTCAATTTTCAAAATTCATAAAAGTTTTTATTGTATCGGGCGCACACGTCAGGCGAAGAGGTTTGTCTTTCAAAGTCACTTGATTTCTCACTGTTGGTATTGTGTTCCGATATAAAATATAATAATAAGAGAGCGGTTCTCGGGCGCTTTGCGAGCGGCAATCTCGATACTAAGCGCGTTCGGTCAACACAAAATACTTTCGTGACGAACAAAAGTGAATTTCGGGAGCGAAACGGCGTGCGTCCTTTCTCCGCGATGGTCCAAGCGAGACTGGCTTGGCTCGGCTCGTAGCGATGCGAGTCGCAGGTTGTCTTATTAACTGTTCAATAATTATTATGCGGAATTTGGCCGTCGCGGCGCTAGCAGCCATGGAAAGCGGCCTTGTTCGCCGTGTCATATCATTTTTTTTTCGTATTACAATACAAAACTATTAAATAATTTTGTGCCGTTTTATTATTTTTATTCGTCGATTATTTTTCGATAATTCGATCTTTAAATAAATATAAAATAAAACTTTTTTTGCGTTGCAATTCTGTACGTGATTTTTTTTGTCATTATTTAGTATTATATTTGGTAATTCAATATTTTTAATAAATCATCACTATCATTTGATTCAAATATATATTTTTAATATTATTATCTAGTAATTTAAAATTGAAATAAATTTACAAATTTTATTTGCATTACAATAAGTAGGAGTATAGATGACTTTGTCATTATTTGATGATTTAATATTTCATTCTATTTTCATACATTACATATTCATTAATATTTTTTTTATCTTTTTCTATTATATCATTTTAAAAATCATTTATTTTTATTGTTTTAATCAATTATTAATTAATATTATCATTCTTTATTAATTATTTTCTCTTTATTATTACAATTGATAAATTATTAATTAAGACTTTATTATTGTATTATGTTTAAAAAACAAAAAAAATGTATTATGTTTAAAAAACTTTGTAAAGTTATCAACCCTGAAGAAGACCCCTGCAATGGCGGTCGAAATATCGGAAAGAAGAAATTCGCCACACACGGCTATGCCCAAAAGCCACAATATCATATACATATGGTTTATTGGCTATGTGATCTTATTTACGCTATATATATTTTTTTGGTTTTAATATTTTATTAAGGGGTACCGTTTTTTTTCACGTTCCCGGGCTGTTGAAATTTTTTCATGATCTTAATGGTAATATGTATATATTATTGGGATTTATTTTCAATAATATTTTTAATAAGAAAAAATATTGAATTTTAATAAAACTGAATATAACAAATATATACTTCAATGATTTGCTTTAATTTAATGTTATGTTTTTATTTACTACGTTGTTTTATAGATAATATATTAAAAAACGATAAAAAATGACATTAAAGGAAATAAAATTTAATAATCGCTGAAAAAATCAACGAATCGATGTTTATATGGATTCGATATTAATTTCAAATTTGTAATAAAGAAAATAAAAAATTATTTGTGATTATTATCATTTTTAATAGGCCTGTATTTCTTTGTTCAGTGACTAATTTAAGGTTTTGGCAGTAAGTTAAATCAATTGGCAGTGAATAAAATTAATCGGCAGTAGACTAAATAAATTGGCTTTATCCACTGTATCAGTATGAATGTGGTCAGTTATAAAATAAATATAAAAATATTAAATATATTACTGCCATTCAATATTGGTAAAAATTAATGTTAAATTAATGAATAATTAACCTATAAAATGGATACCTAACCTAACCTAACGTATTATCAATTAACATGCATTAATTATTTCCAGCCAATTTATTATTATTCTGTCGATTGAAATTTTTCTACTGCGGAATGATTATTTTTTACTTATTGTCTTATCTATTTATTACTGACCGTTTGCTTAATAATTACTGCTCATTAATCGAATTAAATACTCACAAAAAAATATTTTCCTTTTTATATACAACATTGGAATTATTTTTCATGATTATTACATTTGTTATAAGATGGTCGCATTAACTATGTACTACGTACGTATTTATTTAGTATAATTTATTATATAATAGATGATAATTCATCTTGGAATCTATTATTGTTGTTGATTGTGCTTATTTATGTACGAGTACAGCGTCATGAAATATTACCGATATTGTTATTTGCATTGGTGATTTGTTTTGTTGCGTTTTAATGTCAACTGACAATTCTTGTTAAAACTTCGTAATTATAACAGATTTATTAAAAATAAAGTAACTAAGATTTTCTTCTTCTTCTTCGTGTCAGGAACAATAAATTGTTTCCACACAATATCTTACAACATGGATGTCCTGTATGAACATTAGGTCTTGATGTCTATGTTAATAGAGGTGGTGAGAGCTGGTTTGCTGCTACTCATGTTTGTTTTGTTGTCGTTGGGTTGTAAAGATTGGCCGGACGAGCAAGTCCGAAATTCCGTGTTCAGACAGCACCGCGTGGAGGTTCTTTTCATGCTCCCCACTTAGATGTTAATGCGACGCCATATTGAAATATGCGTACACTTAACACTTACAAACTAATGATTGTCAATATGACTATGTTCTTTGTAGTATCAATCCGGTGGATTGGTTTGTAGCAACAAAATCTTGCATCTCGATCTCCATTTTTCTCGATATTCTGCAACCCTCCAATGTACATGTATGTAGGTATGACAATAATGTTTTTATTTAACCTAACCTAACCAAACGTACAAATTTAGCGATTGCATTGTCTTGCTTGCGTCACCCTTAAAGACAATTACATAATATCATGCTGCATAATCCAGTCATAAAGCGTTTGTTTGTCATTCATACGTCGTAGGTTCAAAACCTGAGCAAGCTTGATTAAAAAAAAAATATATATAAGCTCTATATTAGCCCCCGGTAGGGTTAAGCCACCCCTTAAGGATATTTTTTCCAGGCCTCAGGAGCGTCAGGATCATCATCCGATTTCCTTCAAAAGATGCTGATTATAGAACACTCAAATATTTCTCTGGTACTACAGCCGCAGTACATGCAAGATTGCGGTCTCTTGCCCTGGAGGCTTCCGGAAACCATCTACGTTCACATGAAGACCTCCGAGTATACAGGTATTCTGGGACAATTTTAGCTTACAGAACTATTATACGGATAAGTTATTTCGTTAACGAAACATATGAATCTCTAGACTTTACGATCATTAGACAAATCCTTTGGATATGTGAGGTTAGGTTAGGTTAGCGAGGCATCCAGTGCACCAGTTGTCCCGTGCGCCAAATTTCACGTGCTCCAGACGTCCAGTGCGCTCCACGTCGTTACCGGTGAGTCGTTGAACGTATTGTCTGTGTATGATGGGTCGTGACACCATAGTGGCAGTACTAGTTTTTATTTAATAATTGATTGTAGTACTTTTATTGCGGCATTCTTAGAGTCTTTTAATTCCATGAGCAATATCTTGAACTCGCAACATTACTCTCAATACTCAAAATCCCGTCTATACAGTAACTGTATCATTTCCATTCTTCTTTACGGTGAATCTTGGAAAACCTGGTGTCTACATAAAATATTGGGATTGTGATGGTTTGACTTTGTGAGGAATGACGAGGTGAGAGAACGGACAAGGCAGCCTTGCATACTACAGTACCAACACCCAGACTAAAGTCGCGAAGCAGCTTTCTGAGATCAACACAACCTCTCACATCCGGCCCTGAAAATGAGAGACTCCAGCTCTGGCAATAAGTAGCATCAGAGGATTTCATTACTCCAAATGAAGGCCTCCCAACTGGCAAGAACCTTGACTGGCGGACCTGGAAATCCCTGAACAGATTAGAACCGGAGTTGGTAGAACAAGGGATAACCTCGAGCGGTGGAGAATGCTTCGGCAGGGAGAGTCACTATTGTGCCACTGTGGGGACCTGCAGACTGCCTCACACCGTTCAATATCCTGCTCCATGTGCCCAACAAGCTGCACATCTCAAGGCCTACTGCTAGGCAACACACGGGCTATCGATGTTGCCAGATACTGGGCAAAAATAATTTGACGTCGCTGACACGAAGAAGAAGATACTACAGTATATCAAGAGGCGAAGGTGTACCTGGCTGGGACATGTCCAAAATGTCAAGGGTTATATTAACTACAGATGAGAACTCTCCATGGCATGTGTGTGTTAAATAAATAAGTAAAATTAAAATGTGTTAACGCGAAAATATTAATAAAAAACGTGGCCTAGTTTCATTTTCTTCGGCCGTATACAGAGCCTCACTAGTGGTATGCACTGTTTTATATATAGGCAGTTAAACCGATCATAACATCTCGGTAATGCGTTTACTAATATGTCACGAGCCGTTCAAGTGCGGGGTTTCACGAGCCGGCAGTAAACGTTGCGAAATATGGTTTAATAAACATACTGTAAGAATCCGCACAACAGTTTATTGTGAGGTTGAAGCGAGTGGACTGACACTACGGTACTTTGTTTTCCAACAAGAGCGTAATACAATAGTTTTTTATTGCTTTACCGTAAATAATAGCTCGCTCACATTCAATGTTTAATTATTGTAGCGCACATGTCCTGTTGTTTAGGTTTACCTTTCTCTTGTTATAGCCAAGGCCACTGCAACACTGAACTTAAATTTTTGATCCCTTCTGAAACCACCCCATAAGCTTCAATGATTGATCAAGTTGTGGATTGAAAACTTCTTGGGTGATCGAAGCATTATCGCTGTCGTAAATGGCTCTTCTTCTTCCTGCCATAAAATCAACTCAGGAGTTCCACAGGGCTCTATGTTGTCGCCCACTCTTTTCCTTCTGCATGTGAATGATTTGCTTCAATGTGCAAACATTCACTGTTATGCCGACGACAGCACTGTCCATGAGAGTATAAACTTCCATAAACCTCCGAAACATTCGGAACTATCTGCTGCTAGGGAATCTCTGGTGGAGAAGATGCACATGTCTCTTGAAAGGGTTTCACGATGGGGTGACCTCAACCTCGTCAGTTTCAACATTTCCGAAACCCAATCATGTACTTTCTCCACCAAGAAGATTGCTATGTATCCTATATATCTTTCAACGGTTATTCTCTTCCGAAAGCAAGCTCTATCAACATGCTTGGATTATCAATCTCGAATAATGTCAAATATTACGAGTCAATTAAGTGTAAAGCCGGTCTTGCTTACAAAAAACTAGGTGTATTATATAGATCACGTCGGTATTTCAACGATAAACAACTTTTTCTTCTATATAAAGGACAAATCCGACCTATCCTTGAATACGGCAGTCACCTTTGGATTGGAGCCCCAAAATAACTTGTAAACTTAATTGACTTAGTTCAAAGAAGAGCAATTCGTTTTAAAAACAATGACACTCTTACTTCTAATCTGCAATCAACGGGACACAGGTGTAAGATTGGTTCACTTAGTCTTTTCTACCGTTATTACCACGGTCGCTGCTCTTCGGAACTAAAAGAACTAATTTATCCTGCACCCACCCACAACCGACAAACTCGTCTTACACTTGCCGAACATCCATGCACGGTTAATGTGTATCGACCAAGAACTGGCAGTTTCCAAAGTTCCTTCCTTAATGCCACTGGTAAACTTTGGAATGCTCTTCCAGCGTCTGTGTTTCCTCCTTCTTACAATCTGGATCTCTTCAAGAAACATGTAAATATACACTTGCAATCTCCCCAACCCACACGCAAACACGAACGCAACACGTTTCCTGCATGCAGCGTCCAGCCTCCCTGGACGAGCGTCATAGAGAGCACTGGTCTTGACCGGCTATGTTCTCTTGCATGCGATTATATAAAATAAAATAAAACATTACGCTTGGATTGAAAAAGGGTCTAGCGTTTTTAAAGTTGTAAACGAGGATTTTTTTACAGACATACATGTCAAGATATGTAATACTTATGTATTATGTAATAGCGAATTGTACTCGGTGTTGCTTGGGATTTTTTTTAATCATAAAATTGGCTTAGCTGTAAAATGGTTTTTATTGCACATAAACCTTATTAGATGCGCAGTTAGAATATTTACAAAATGTCAATGCGATAAGCGTTAAAGGAATCCATAAGTAATTTATATACATACAAACATATATTCATTTTATTTAAAAAAATATAACATAAAGATTCATTTTCTTCGTGTACATGGGTTCTCGTCATTTTGAAGGGCCCTCGGAAACTGCATAGAATGTTCTCGGCGGTGATTTAGGTACAGTGAACATGGCAGCTGACAAAACTTTTTTGCGTTAATTTGTGACTTCGTTTCAGCTACTATGGATGCGTATATAAAATAATAGACCAACACTTCAATATATACACTGATAAATATAGCTGAGAAATTATAGCGCTTCACAGTCACGAAAGATTACGCGAGTTCGATCCCTCGGAAAGTTTAAAATTTGAAAATGACGCAAATTTGCTTTTTTTTTCAATTTGACACGCCTATCAGCATACGCACATATTAACCGAATTCAGTCGTAGACGTAAGTATTCCTGTATATACCACCCATATTTAGTGGGTCTCTAAATTAAAAAGAAAAAGAATACACTATTATTTGTGGATAATGTGTGAATACTGACATCTGCATGATGTAGCCCTTGCTGACTGGTACCGAAAACCTTGATAAACAATCTTTCGTCTCTTATTTCTGTTCGCTTGTCATACATTTATGTGTCCGCCATTATTGGGACTAGTTATGTAGACCGCCGCCCGTGGCGTGGGCGATAGCCCATCCCGAGCGCGGAGTGTGGTGCCCCGCCCGTTGGCGAGAGCATATTGTATCATGGCTCGGCCTATGCTGTGACTAGGTTGAGTCAAAATTTTGTCATATTGTAACGTAAACATATGTTAATGTGCTTCTGAAAAAGTCTGTGTTATCAATATGCTTCTAATTCTGACATCACGCGACGGAATAACACACTTTTTTGAGAGAGAGGAGGATGTTAATACATACACAAGAGGATAAACACTCCAAGTACGGCTTAGATATCTATCTACGAGAAGACAATCATTGAGTCATCAGAATTTGTATCTTAATCACTAAATAATCAAAACAATGAATGCATTTTTCTTCATGTGTAAGAAATTACAAATTGCTGGTAAATATTGAACGTTGGCCTGTTCTTTGTCGATGAAAGAATTAAATTATTTCAAAACGTTTTCTATGCAAATTGATTACTGACATAATTTTTATTTGCTTATGAAAATAAAGCTCAATGCATTTGTAATACGAGTAGTTTATTTTATGAAAGTTATTGCAGGCTTGTCGTAATGACGTCCCACATTATGCGATGACCTTTGCACTGAGTCATAATAAGTGGCATATTGTCATATCTGCTCCAACACTTGAATGCCGTCATCGGCGTCATCCTTCGTGATTTAACCTGCCCTATAAAAGTAGGCAATTAATACAAATGATGGTCTTTGAACATTTATTATTTTACAGTTGAAAAACAGCAGCGATCATGTCGCGTTGTAACACGTTGACATCAACATGATGTAGCCCTTGCTGACTGGTACCGAAAACCTCGATATACAATCATTCGTCTCTTATTTGTGTTCGCTTGTCAGACATGAATGCGCCCGGCATATTGGCATTTAGGACTAGTGATATATACAGCCGCTTGTGGCGCTGGGCGAGAGCCCATCACGAGCACCGCGGTAGTGATGTGCTGACGGCCGGGAAGGTCGCAGTACGGCGGGCCGGCATGTCATTCCGCCTAGGCCGGAACCTTGTTAGGTTTATCGTAAATATATGTCAATGTGCTTTCGAAAAAGTCTGTCTTAATCTAATCTCTGTCTAAATCCTTCCAATAACTAAAAAAACTCTTGATTGGTTTAAAACTGAATAAAATAAATTCGCAAAAAATCTGTTGAAGTCACAATAAATACACAATTGATGCTAACCAGTAAATAACAGGCACCAAATCGTGGTGACCATAAGTTCCAGATATGGAACGTATATGTTAAGAATGGATAATTTATGATTAATGTACCGTTTATGATCAACTTTTTTGTTATTGTTAATATCGAGATTACATTCCCAGCAGCCTAATCTACGCGTATTGTAGGTGTGTACTCAAATATAAGAACAAAGTCAATTTGATTAATTTTTTTTAAAAGCCTCGTTTTGATTTTCATTAAACGATTCGATATCAAAGATCATTTAAAGCCAATGAAACGCGTCTAATTTTTACTTAAACAAGCAAAAAGACCGGCCGTTCAAATTGTTTATATTTTTTCATCGGATCTGAAACAAGTTAGTTAATAAAACTCATTAAAATAACTGTCTCGCATTTCCCTCTCCTTCCTATACTACCTCCCCCCGAGCTCTTGTTCTACTGATGTTGCTGAAAGTGGAAGAGAGTGGGAGGGCCAAAGAGTGAGAGGCGATTTTAGCTTTGATTTCTGAATCTTTAAGATCCTGAAACGAGCTGTAGCCAACCAAAAGTATACGTACCATTAAAAAATTTCAGCGAATTCAACAATAAGCTTAAATTTAATTAATTTATTTTGGCGCATTTTTAGTGGATACATTACTATTTTTTTCAGTATACAAATAAATATACTTTCCCGTAAAGATTCAACCGATTTTTTAAAAATAACTTGATTAATAAACGACCAACTATGCCTCGGATACTATAAATGCTATTAGTTTCAGAGATTCAATTTTTTTGTAACACAGAACATAACAAATTAAAAAAAATTCAAATCGTTACTGAAGTACAATCTAGATTAATATACAAATATAGGTCCTTATGATTAAGTATTAAATATCAAAGCAATAAAGACATGCAGTAGACGGTCCCAATGCTCATCAAACAGACGACATCAACAATTTATTTCTCCAAAGAAACTCGTGGAGTTCATGCCTGAATTGGGCCTCCCTTACGTGAAATATATCAACAATGACTTATATTACAACAATGACTGAATACATCAACGATGACTAGTGACAAGGCAATGACAGTTGATATATCTTTATGACGCCACTTTAAGATGACCATATGATTCAATTACGGTATGGATGTGAAATATGTTAAAGATGTCAGTTTTCACCGATATTTTTTGACTCATACTTGTATTTTTGAGATAGTTGCACCTTAGTCCTAAATGTTGCATTTCTAGGGAGCATCGGGTTAATCAATCTTTGCCTCAAAAATATTGATTTAAAGACATCTAAAACAAGTTCACGGGTTCCCGCCCTAAAGGATGCTAAGCTTAATTACCACCGGGTTCGAATATGAGAGTCTAAGGAATATGAAGAATCGTAGCATACTTGAGAGCGGATCTACTATATGGGCTCCCCACGAGAATAAATATAACCTCACGTTGGAGAGAGTTCAGAAGAAGTTTTTGAGGTTTCTTTACATGAGGATGTATGGATATTATCAGTGGCTGTACCCATCTAACTTTATACGGGGTATGTTGGGATACAATGAGTTGAGAACTAGGAGAGATGTGTTTGAGTATGCATTTCTTTCTAGGCTAGTGCGCGGCGTGTTCAGAAATCCTGATATTTTGTTGGAAATCGGTTTGTTTGTCCGTGACAATTATTTCAGGATAAGTAGGCACAGATTGTTTGTTCTTCCTAGAAGTAATACTAACCTGCCAGAGACTATGCCTCTTGGGAGAATGATCAGACGGTTCAACCATATCGCCTTCTCTCAAGTGGAAGCCCAGTTTCGACATGAGCTCCACGAATTTATATATCAAAGTAATTTCATGGAGTCTTCTGCTTAGCGAGCTTCGGGACATTTTAATAATTGTTGTTAATAATAGTAAATACCTAATTGTTTCTCTTGTATTATAACTTATTTCAGGATCGTATTAAATATATTTGTATTTGTAATGTTTCTGAAAGAAATAAATAAAATATAATTGAAATTGAAGAAAGCAGTTATTGTAACCGAGGCATATTCGTACGTTTGTTATTTGTCGTATTTAAGGAGATCGAATGATGAACCCGAAGCTTCCAAGTCCTAGACTGTTTGATCGTAAGAGGAGGCTTAACGAAAGCAGGTTTTGGTGGACCTTTGGGATGCAGAGCTGAGATGGATAGTTGTACAGCTTTGTTTATTGAGATTTTTCATTGTGTTTGCCATATTCCCCATCGTGGCCATGGGTATGACAGAGATAATGGTACTTTTATTCAAAATATCTTACAAATGTATAAATAAATATTATTTTTCGTTGAAATATTTGTCAGCATTTTAGTACACATTTTTTATACAAAAGAGATGACAGGGATTGATGTGAAAAATAAATTAAATGATTAATTACCCGTTTGATTATTAGTTTTGTAGATACAAACCGAAACCAGAAACAAATACCTAAAGATGGTTTATGTTCTACTTGTGGACGAAGCCAGCTGGTACTCAGATTTTGACTGAAACCAAAATTTCGACTGCAAACCACTTATAATAAATTTTCAGCTAAAATCGTAACCGAATTTCAGTTACTTGTTTCATTAAAAAGCAAAACCGAAACTGAAAGTTCAATTGCTCAGTTAGCAGATTGTTAGCTAACAAAGGTTTCTTATCGCTGCCGTAACTTATCGAGGTGCCTTAAAATTATTTCAAAAGGAATTCGAAAGGCCTTCAGAGTCGGCTTTATCTCTTGATAGATACCTGAGGCCGGCCTGTTCTACATACAGTTACAAACTGGCAGAGAGTTTGGATTCAAAAGTAACAAATTTACTGTCTTTTGAACGGAAACACTTAATAATAATCAAAATTTAATGTTTATATATGTAATTACACTTCTTATTAAATTGAGTGTATATAAACGAGTACGATTTTTCTGGGTTGATCTGATCACCCAAAAATATTCCTCGCATACTACACCTACCCTTTCTTCATCTACTCGGGCTTCTGCTCTAGAGGCTGTCGGGAACCATATATGATTCCAAGTGGACCTTCAAGTGCCAATATATTCAAACATGAGAAATTAACAGTGGCAGCTGACAGTACTTAATGGCGGCAATTTCTGGTGACCAAATGTTCCATATATGGATGATCGTTTTACAGAATATAGTGGATTATGAAAGTTACAATGTTGCTGAATATAATAAAAGTCACCTAGAATATATTACATAATATACGGAATATTACAAATATTAGAAGAGATGACGGTCGATGGGGAAGAAAAGTATTGAAGTGGCGCCAAAAACTGGCAGACGAAGCATTAGTCGACCCCCTGCTAGATGGACTAACGACATAAGAATAATAGCGGGAGTGGCCTGGATGCGGAAGGCAGAGGATCGAAGAGGATGGTGACTCATGCGGAGGCTTACGTTCAATAGTGGAAAAATACAGGCTGATGATGATGATGGATCACTAAAGAATGGCTACTTAAAAAAGCGGAAGAATGACGTCTCTAACTGTGGAATTCATTCTAAAAAACAAAAAATGATTGTAAGCAAAAGACCGAGAAAAATCTCAGTGATTACAAAATCGCAGTCTGCATTTTTGTAATTAACATATATGTACTCTAGTTGGGAACTGACGAAGCCTTAATTGAATGTGAAACTGCGGTCTTCCAGCAAGTGATTTAACAGCGCTCAGTGTGATCCGTGTTAAAACAAGTAACGGAATGTAAACAACTTAACAGTTACTCATCGAGATCCACAATAAAATAAGATCAGTTTAATTTTAAATTTCATGTATTAAATATTGCTTAAAGTTAATGCAATGGACCATAGAGAGGGGGGTCAAAATACACGGCCAAAAGATTATATGATAAGGTTTGCTGACAACATTGCTCTGATTGCTGAAACTGAAGATGAACTCACTGAAGCGCTGATATCCATGGAAAACATATTCAATTCTAACTTCAATATGAAGATAAACAGCACAAAAACCAAAGTCATGAGAGTAAGCCGCAATGAGCAGCAGAAAATTAGTATATCAATGCTAGGAGTACCCCTAAAAGATCCAAAAGAGTTTATATACCTTAGAAGTACGATCGCCTGGGATGGCAGAACAAAAAGACAACTCAACAGTCGCAAACATCAAGCAAGGCTAGCGTTCAATAAAAAACCAAAAAATATAAATAACACTAAAAAGAAACACTTTGAGGTATATCATTAAAAAATACAGATGTATTGTTTTTGAAAAAGAAAACAACAAGTCTATCGAATACATGCATCCAATAAACATGATATTTAAGTGATGTTCTTCTACAATGTCATGTTGACATGTACGACTAATAAATACACAGTATGATGTGTAGCATTATACATATTATGAGCCGTTGAGAAATCCTCCCAGTCGTATTCAATATCACATTTCATATGAAAAAGTAAATGCAATCGGCTCCTCGCGTGTGTTTGGCCCGTTCTATATTTTATTATGCTGGGCTCGACTACCGGCCCAAGACTTTTAGCTAAACGTCTGTTCGTGTAGATTTGCTCTCACATACAATTTTAATTTCTTCAAGATTTTTTTATGTTATATATTTTTTTATATTTATGGTATATTTTTTTAACACATGCAGGAGAATACCGTCAGATGGTGATAGTAATTCTGAAGTCTCATCTGTGGAATTCTATGACGCTCACCATGATGCATATGGGCTAAGCGCTGTACGTGGAGCCGCCAACGTCATAGACTACAGCCCGAGATTCACGCATCATCCTTATTATTACAGGAATTTACTATGAATGTGTGGTCTTCACGGGGCGACTTTCGTCTACCACCAATTTTTAGTAATAGGCTATGACTGGAATTTGAAGGGTGAGGGGTCAAATTCACACCAACCGAGGGTATTTTAGAGCTCAGAAATCGAATAGAATTCTTTTTTCTTTAATCTTCGTCGGGTATCGAACCCACGACCTTTGGCTTGCAAAGCAAACGCTTTGACCATTGAGCTATACCCGCCGGCAAAGCTTAGATTTTGGACCAAAATATTTGAAGTAATTTAATTTAATTTAATTCGAGATAATTTAGTGATTTATTGACACAATGTACGGATTGCCTTTAGTTTTCTAATATTTTACGGTTGAGGGATCAAATTCACACAAACCAGGGATATTTTAGAGCTCAGAAATCGATTAAAAAATTATTTTTTTAAATCTCCGTTGGGGATTGAGCTCACGACCAGTGGCTGGCAAAGCAAACCATTGACCATTTAGCTATCCCGTCGGTAAACGTGTGTTCGTGTAGATTCACGGTAATATGATAAAAATATGTGTCAGAATCTGTGTTTCCTCTCACATACAATTTGAATTTCTTCAAGATGTCAATAAATAAACACTTAATTTTTTTTTTTTAATGAATCTCTTCAATAAATGTTTTTTTGTTTTCTTTCCACATCAGATCCATATCTGGAACTTATTCTTCCCATATCTAGAATACATGGTCACCACAAATTGGCGTCACTTAGTTCAGTTAGTTACCATTTAACATGGTACGTCCCAAGACAACAACAAACACTCTCAATATTTATCTGGTATTACGATGCAGTCTATGCAAGTTCGCGAGTTCTTGCCTTGAAGGCTCCTGGGTACTACGAGGGTTATCCGTAATATAAAGTTCCTATGGCGCTACAGTCCTGAAAAGCGCTGTTATGGTGGATCCCGCGATTCTGTAGTGTACCTTGGTTCCCCCACTCCAAATCCCCTCCCTAGCGAGCTGCCTGCGGAGCTCTGTCTTGGCTTGGCAGCCGTTCGTGATGGATCTCCTCCTCGCTCCGCCCGCCAGGCATTTCTTGCAAAAATCATTGCGCCGGTAGAAATCCATTCCCAGCTCTGTGAAATCATGGAGACAAGTGTATGAGCGTACAATACGTGCGCAAATGGAACGCATTTCGGCGACAGAGAAGAGCTGGAAGAAACGGTTCTCAGGTATCTGATTCCCAATGACCTCCAGTCACGGTAAAAAACAGCAGCCGCAGAATCCGAGGCATATGGAAAAAAAAAAATTTTTTACGGTTTTAATTTTTTTTTATCATTTAGGGTAGAATAAAGGAAAACATTTTTTTTTTGGTAGAATCAGCTTTTTGTTCCATAAATAAATTTGTCGACGGGTATAGCTCAATGGTCAAAGTTTGCTTTGCAAGCCAAAGGTCGTGGGTTCGATCCCCGACGGATATTTAAAAAAAAACGATTTCTGATTGACTAATATGAATGTATTACTAGAATATACTATGCAGAATGTTTTTTTTTTGTATTGATGTAAAAAAATATGCGACATTTGGTACATAAATGTTAAAGGTCCTGGTGTCTGAGTAGAATCTATAAAAAGCGATTTTATCATATTCCATTATCTTTCTTCTATCCGCCCAACGTTATGTTTTATTAACAATAAATGTTGTACCTTATCAAAATGAAAAGTAAAATCAATTGCGATGTACGAAAGAAAGTCGCCCAAAAATAAAATACTTTCTTTATGTCATATCCACTCCTAATGTGAAGCATATAACCACCACAGGCTGCCAACAAACATCACGTGAATTCTTCTTCTTGTGTTGTCAGCGACGTCAAATTATTTTTGCCCAGTATCTGGCAACATCGCCATCCGTTAGTGTGTTGCCCAGCATTAGGTCCTGATATGTGCAGCTTGTTGAACACATGGAGCAGGATCTTAGGTGTGAGGCGATCTGCAGGTCTCCACAGTCACACAATAGTGACTCTCCCTGCCGAAGCATGCCCCACCGCTCGAGGTCGTCCTTTGTTCTACCAACTCCGGTTCTTAATCTGTTCAGGGATCTTCAGGTCTGCCAGTCAAGGATCTTGCCAGTTGGGAGGTCTTCCTTTGGAGTAATGAAATACTCTGATGCGACTTGTTGCCAGAGCTGTAATCTCTCATTTTCAGGGCCAGATGTGAGAGGTTGTGAGGATCTTAGAAAGCTGCTTCGCGACTTCAGTCTGGGTGTTGGGTATATCTGATTATACAAGCAGTGGGACGGTTGATTGATTGCCTTACGCATTTCTTCGGCGCATATGACTTTGCGTCTTATGTTTGGTGGTTATTTACTAAAATCTAGAGATATATAAAAGTTGAAATACTTAAAATCACTTAAATGATGTAAGTTACTTAAGCTTTTTTGAGCAAACATGTGAAATATTAAAAATTCGGCCTGTATTTCTTTGTTTAGTAACTAATTCCAGGTTTTGGCAGTAAGTTAAATCGATGGGCAGTAAATAAAATCAATCGTAAGTAGACTAAATAAATTGGCAGTATCCACTGTGTCTGTATGAATGTGGTCTATTATAAAATTAAAATGGCAATAAAATATTCAATATGGGTTTTCAAAATTAATGTGAAATGAATGAATAATTAATCCATAAAATGGAAAACTTACCTGTTATTAATTACATTCATTAATTATTTTCTTGCCAATTTATTATATTTCTACTGCCGATTGATATTTTTCAACTTCCAAATGATTATTTTTTACTTACATTTTTTTATGTATTTATTACTGAGCGTTTGCTTAATATTTACTGTCCTTTAATTGAATTAAGTAATGCAAAAAAAAATTGCCTAAAAATTCTAAAAATATTAAATATTTAGGTAAATACTAAGGGATCATGTTAATTTTCATGAGTATATTTAATCAGGTATTTATTATATTTAGTTTATATATATTATAGTTATTCGTACGAGTAACTTTATAGTTTACAACGAGCAAACTTTGTTTAAAGTATCGATTCTGAATGTAGCGTGTTGATCCGCCAACGTCATTAGACGGCAGCCCGGCATTCATCTATCATCACAGGGGCTTACTTATAAATGGGTAGTGTTCGCGAGACGACTTTTGTATGACATAATTTTTTATCAATACGCTATTACTGTAATTTCGCGGATATGGGTTAAACTTTACGGTGGAATTTATAAAGCTAAGATATCAATCGCCAAAAAATACGCTTATTCGGTAACTAAAATTCTATAGTCATTTTTTTTTTAAATTAATCAATTATATATACTCAGGGCTTATATACAAGCTTACATTTTTGAAATTAGTAAAAATATATAGAAAATATTAGTTATTTTCTGGCCGACATGTGAAAAATTACATATCATTATAAATGTCAATTATTTAGTTAAATGCTAAGCGATGTTTTTTTCATTATTGTATGGTAAGCAGGCACTTAACCTTTAAGCCATACCAAAAGTATTTAAAAATAAAGGGCTAGCAAAAAAGTATTAAGATACGTGTAGTTTATCGTGTACCATATTTAACCTTTCGCATCGGTTGTCGGCATATGCCGTCATAAGATTCCCCGACCGTTGACATCGTTTGACGTGATATATCGTCTTGCTACTTTCTTTGAATAGTTTTTTATGCATCATAGAACCAATGTGAAATATACCGGATAATTATATTTATGCTTCAAATACTAGTTTTATAATTGACAGTATAGTCTGTATTCTAACCGAGCCGTAATGAAAGGGTTAAAGAATAAAATAAAAAACACAAACACAAACACTATCGTTTCTTATAAGCAATAACTTTACGACCGATGTAAGCTACCAAACAAACTGTAAAGCTTTAATAGGGGGTTAGTGCAGGGAGAGATTTCAGTCTCCGCTTGACATAATGACGCTAATAGATACCGAGGCTTCAGGAATTCAGTGTATTTCCGGTTGTGCGAGTGCGCATGTGTAGGTGATGCGTCACAGACTCACACCACGCTGCAGTGATAACATGATAGCGACACATCCGATTGAATTTGGAACAATCCCAGTAATGATAAAGACACATCGTCGAGATAACACTGTTATCGCGCCAATATAATCGAATTGATTAATAAAGTAGCGAGAGCTGTGCGGCGTATTCACCAGTGGGTGTGAGACTATAGAGACGGACGAGAGATTAAAATATATTGGCGTACATGTCACAGAGAGCGGTTGACTGCAGAGAAAACGTTATCATCTCGGAACGGTGACGTTTGACTCTGGGACTCGCAGATATACGCAATTAAAACAATTTTCTGCCTATACCCAGCATTAATTAATCCTAACCATTCTCTACAGCTGCGTTTTCTTCACATATATAATGTGTTCAGCGGAGCTCCGGGAGGCTAAGGTATATGGTATATGGTGAAGACCGTGACTTGTATGAGAATGACGAAAGAAAAATAAAATAACTTAGCGAGCTTATCTTAGTTATTATCACCACAGCTATTACTGTTTCGAATCTGGTGAGCAAAAAATAACTAGGTGTGTAATCATTAGCCACTTTGCTACCTAATATCAAATAGTTTACCACCCTGCACTTAAACGTAAGCTTGCCTAATTTTTTCTTGCAAAATTATGAAAAAAACATTTTTTTTTGATGAGATTGGATGATTATACCGACGCGACAATCTCGAAGCCTGGATCATTTGATAAGAAGTGACTCTTACCTACCCAATTAACGACACGCTGTGGATATATTTGAGCAATGGCTAAAGGTATCCAATGTTGATTACCTACAGTGATCGAACAAGAACCTCGCTTTTAGCATGCTATTTTCGTCGGTATTAAAATAGAATAACAACTAACTTTAGTATATATATTTTTAATTGTTTCAGCATTTACTTTGAGATCCATTATGAATAATAAATATGTATTTATTTACCTTGTTTTTACATGGATCGCGTAAGATATATTCTGTGTTTAGGAGACTGCAGCTTCGACTAACTCGTAGCCTTCCTCAATCCATCACTTGTGAAGATGCAACTGAGCTGCATAACATATCTTTCGTGATCCATGTAAAAACAAGTTAAATAAATAAACATTTGAAATTTTTAATTTGTAGATAAGAAAATAACTTCTTAGGTTTTCACGGCCAGATTTGATATTGTGGCTTTTGGGCTTAGCCGTGTGTGGCGATTTTCTTCAACTAAGTCATCAATCCTGAAGAAGACCCCTGCAATGGCGGTCGAAATATTGGTAAGAAGAAATTTGCCACACACGGCTAAGCCCAAAAGCTACAATATGTAGATAAGTAATTGTACGATTAAGTGAAGGTTAAGATTTGTCTGAATTCCTCAATCGGATATCTCGGAAAGTGTTAAACGCCGCACACGGCTTAACGCAAAATCCGCGAATACTTAAGCCAGAAGACTTGTATGTCTTGTAAATATTTCTGGAAACAACAACAATCTAATGACTGTAAACATTTCAGCGGCGAATGTTGGCATTCTCGGCCGATGTGTACTCTGCTCGCAAACAAATTTATTCCAAATTACCTTTGGGCTTATGACTTTAGAAAAAGGATAAATTTGAATGTAGTGCCGGGAGTGTGCTCGCAGTGTAAGGGGAGAGAGATCTCAAATATTATAAAATAGGTAGCCGTCTCTTTCCGAAGCGGCGAGAACGAAAGGGAGAGACGCTTACGAGAGAACAACACCTTCCAAAATGTACATCGATTCGGCGCTATATGCGAAGTCAATACTTTTTGGAAAAGTATTAAAGTTTTTTATTTGTTAGCAGTGCCGGTTTTAGGGGGTGGCGAAGTGAGTCGGTGTCCTAGGGAGTCGAATGATCTAAGGGCGCCGAGGTCAAGCAACCTTTCTTAGATTTTTTTAAATCTAAACAATTAGAGGCGCTATAAATAAAATGCCCCAGGGTACCGCAGGGTCTAAAGTCGGTAATGTTTGTTAGTAATGCTTTTCAATGCATGAATGGCTTGGAATTTCGCTTTAAAAATGATATTTTTTGTTGTTTTATATGGTATTGTTGGTATTCTTCCTTTCTAAATTAAGTTTAGTTTATGTTTAGAAACAGGTTTTTATGTTTCCCGATTTCTCACGAGACGTTTTGATTTTTTTCGCTCAAAATTTTTATTTAGAATACTGTTTTAGATCACGATTTTCTGGTACGTTCTATGTTAAGGAAATTTGTAATGTTTATACTAGTTGTCTTAGAATTATAATATAGAATTAAATCAATTTAATTTTACCAAATACAACAAATATTTCAGTTAGAAAGTATTTGGTGAAAATTTTTGTTTTTAATTTATTATAATAGGTGAACTGAGTAAAATTTAACTACAACCTCTGACTTAGTGAGCTAGCGATTTTCTCTTAAGTCATATTTGTCAGCAAAAGCATGTTTATTTTTCAGTGCGTAGATTCATAGACTTGACTCAAGATATATGAGTTCTTCGGAGATCAAATTCGGTAAAGAAAAATTGTCCCTTGAAAAATTGAAGGATTTTATTTTTCAGGGCGTTATACTGATGCAGGGTTGCGCATTATTCCGTCGGGGCATATTGTGGGGTGAGAATATTGGGCGCCGGTAGGCGGGACGGGTGTTTGCAAAGCCGCGGAGGGTGGGGAGACCCAGCATTTAGTTTCTTTAATGGAGAACGCTTGGGACGGAATGAATGGCGGCTCGGTGACAACCCTACACAAAGACACTACTAAAAATAATGTAGAATTATACTTATTAATTAGTCGAATTATGCCGGCGGGTACAGCTCAAGCCGGCGGGTACAGCTCAATGGTCAAAGCGTTTGCTTTGCAAAGCCAAAATTCGTGGGTTCGATCCCCGACGGAGATTAAAAAAAAGATTTTTAATTGACTTCTGAGCTCTATAACACCTCCGGTTGGTGTGAGTTTGATCCGTCACCCGTAAAATGCCTGTCATAGCCTATTAATAAAAATTTGTGGTAGACGAAAGTCGTCCCGTGAAGACCACCCATTCATAGTAAATTCCTGTAATAATTAAGGATGATGCGTGAATCTCGGGCTGTAGTCTATGACGTTGGCGGATCAACACTCCTCACGCAGCGATTAGCCATAGAACTCCACAGATGAGACATCGGCATTACCATCACCATCTGTCGATATTCTCCTGTATGTGTTTACATAAAAAAAGTATTATCATAGCGTTTACGTGCTTCGGCGCGCATTGCTACACGTCAGAAAATTTCATTTTATCTAACCTACTTCTTATTTCTGACCCCCGTGCAAGCTCTCTCGATGCCGTTCATAAATCCCCGTCATTACGTATGTGATAACTGATACGATTTATATGTAGCACCAAAATGCGTTACTGTGTAAGTGTGCCTCAAGTCCTTGTTGTCCACCCGCCCGCCTAAATGCAATTTTAGACATTAAGAAATTTTCGATTTGAAATGCGCTCATGTTTTCCAAATGCCAATTCCCATCCCAATTGTACATACATCTTTGTTTCTTTTTAGAAATTGTGTCGTCCTAGTTAACGCACTCGTATAATAAATAATACTATTAGGTGTACAGTGATATTGTGATACAACCCTACTATATTTTTCAAGGGGAGCTTTCACGATGCACAGCTATACTGCATTCATTAAACGTTTTGAGGGGTTATTCGTATTAGGGATGGTCAGTTTTTAATCTGCCAATCAAATGAAACGCCACGATTATTTGTGTTATACTCTTTGATTAATTTGTTTGATACTGAATCTATGCTTAATTACGAAGTAAGCAATTACTTTGTAATTTTATGGAATGTATGCTTTGAAGCAAACACAAATTCACAGTAGTAAAAAATACTAGAGATTTTAAAGGCTCATGTGTATAGGCAGTACTAGATGAATCAATTTTGATTTAATTCAAGCTTCTATATTGTAATAGTAATATTGTTTATTATTAAAAACATTTAAAAATGTGTATTAAAAATGTATTATTTCAATTTGTGATCAATTAAATTGAAGGTCGAAAATTAGTTCAGTAACAAATTCAAGGTTAAGGCAGTAAATTAAATAAACTACAGATCATGGGTTCTATCCCCGACGGAAAAAAAATATATTTAATCGATTTCTAAGCTCTAAAGTACCCCTGGTTGGTGTGAATTTGATCCATCACCCGTAAAATGCCAGTCGTAGCCTATTAATTAAAATTAGTGGAAGACGAAAGTCGTCCCGTGAAGACCACCCATTCATAGTAAATATCCGTAATAATAAGGATGGTGCGTGAATCTCTCACGTCTATGACGTTGGCGGATCAACACTCCACATGCTGCGCTTAGCAATATGTAACATGGTAAACGTCATAGAATCCACAGATGTGACTTCAGCATTACTATCATCATCTGTCGGTATTCTCCTGTGTGTGCTTACATAAAAATAAAAATATATTAATGTATACATGAGCCATCTTAGGAACTGAACCGATGGACTACTCGGATGACAGTCGATTACGCCGTCCACATAGCATTATCCGTCTTTATATTTTAAAATTGCATTAAGTTGACTGTATAACGCACGGGTCGTCAACCTGGACCGTACCACCCACTAGTGGGCGATACGGGCTTCCGTGGTGGGCGGTGGGCGATTTTTATAGATTTTCAAATCTCCTACATTCCTTCTAGATTTTTTTCCACCCATATATGTACTGAATTGAAATATAGCGAGGTTAGTTGGCGGGAGGGAAATTTTGGCACGAAAAATAGGCAAAAGTGGGCGCTAGGCATTAAAAGGTTGACTACCCCTGCTATAAAGCATCACCGATCATAATCATAATACATATAAACATATTGTCAAAGTTGGCAAATATTTAGTTTGTTCATGCAAATGCTTGTTTGATAACATAAAGGCGTATAGTACTCAGAGTTCACTGCAACATAAGGCATTATGTTAGCAGACATGCGTATCACTCACATTAGTATTTAACATTACCAATATCGCAGAAAAATAATACAAGAGCGTATAAATTACCAAGTTCAGAAGAAGATGTGTCATTATGATACTAAGCACCCTCACAGTCACAGTAATAATAAATTACCAATACGCAGATAGTCTCATTAAAGACAAAAACACCCAAAACAAAAAAGTTTATATTTCTTTTATATTCACTACAAGATACGTCGTTATGTCAATAAGCACGCGTCTCACAGCGGTAGTAAACATTATCCACAGTGAGGTACAATGCCAAAAAAGCACATTTTGCTCTGAGGTCCGTACTACATACGTCATTGTGTTATTAAGTGTGCTCAACCGTCACAGCAGTAGTGAACATTACCAATACTCAGGTAGAAACAATAATTATCATTTCCATACTGAACACAGTTGGGTGAAGGAGACGTAAGCACGCTGAAACGTAAACCACTCAATTAGAGGGAGAGGGACGGCGATAGGTAGTCGAGCGTGTCCGTTGATAGTTTCAACTGTCATTGAATTTAGAAACGAAGAACAATATTCGAAATGACACTGGGGACAAAAAATTCTAAACACTAGAAATTTCAAACATTGTTCCTTCTTTGTATTGGCGCATTAGAACAGAGCATTTTGTTGTTAGGAATTTTCCTAAGTTCGCTTACAAACAATGAGATAAAGTATCTGTTTTAAAACATGTTGTAGAGTTTTAAAACTTCAATATCGCATTTTTTTTCATTTTTGGCTTGATTTTACTGATTTAATAATTTTAAGTAAAACTCCATAGCTTAATAGAAAATTGCGAAATGTTTTTTTTTTAATAGATTTTATTTATTTTCGATAATATTTTCAATATGAAATTATTATGACATTTTATTGAAACCAAAATAATTATTTTTAAATACATTACTTTCACCTGAGTTATTTATAATTTCATTGATTAATTATTTGAAAAATATTGATCGCTGATACACTGTAGTAAACACAACATTAATTCTTACGAAGCCTTCTTAGTCACTCTTTATATTACGAATGCGTTCTATTTATTTGGCATAATAACTATACCTTAAAGATAAATTGTTATAAGTCATATTTCTTTTTTGGAAATTAAATTATTTATACAAATGTGATCCATATAATTAGTTTTTTTAATGCTTTATGGAAGTTCTATGATTTATAATAACTGAATTATGTAGTTTTAAAACTCTCGAAATTCTAATGTAGGAGCTGAAAGGTTGTAGTTAATTTGTATCATTTCACATTAAAATAAATACCAAATATAATAAAGTCGAGCACAACTTATCATTACATATATAGATAATCATGTCGGAAACAACAAGGTCAATCCTGTCTGCCCAGAAGTGGGCGACGTCGATGGCGTTACTCCCGACCATCATCAGGTCTTCCTGGGTGCAGCTACTCTGACACAGCGCACACTCCAGAAGGTATGACAGGGTCTGCACCACGCCGCAGTCACATTCAGTCGGTCCGCTGTACAACTGCCAGGTTTTCATTTGTGACCTCATTATGAAAGTATTATTTATTATTAAGAGAATGTTTGAAGTTTAATTAGTAAAGCTTTATACAATGGTTTTTATTTTTAAAATTTAAATTGCTACAAAATTAAAAACTATTTTTGCTTACCAAAAAAGGACAGGAGGAATCAATTCTAATAAAATAAAACTCAAGATGCAATATCGGAAACGAAGATATTTAAAAAATCTTAAGAGCTTTCTTCTGAACAATTTTGCGAATTTGCTTCGGGATTTTAATTTGAGGTACACGTATAATACTCGTATGTGAGTATAAAATGTGGTGTTTGTTTTTCGGCACACTCTGTACATGAACCCTAAATACCTTATCAACGGTTGATAGCATTAGTCAGGCAGCCTTTTAAAATATAAATTGGTCATTTACCGAGTTGCTTCCAAGTGCTGGTACATCACTGCTCCTTACACTAGCTTGGGATTTACCGTTACATGTGGCCTGTGCGAGTTGGCCGGATAGCGGAGGAATGATAATGACTCAAACGGAGGCGTCATCAGCGATGATGTTTTAAAAGCGATGATGTTTTAGAAGCGACGATGATAATAATGATTCCTGTTAATATTGTAAAAATATTTCTAAATTACTGGGATGTGGAAGCGAACGGGAAGTATCCGAGCTATCTACTCGCACCTCCATAGAGAGCTGCCATAATGCTCGCCACACAGACTCGTCGTACACTAGATGAAAATGCAAGCAATTTAGTTTGACTATGAACTGGCAGTTTCTAAAATTATTTCCTAAATGCTACCAGTAAGGTTTGAAATGCTCTTTCAGTGTCTGTTTCCTCCTTCATACAATCTGAAACTCTTCATGAAACATATCAATTTATATTTACAATATCCCCAACGGTGTCACGACCTATCGTTCACAGACTAATCAGTAGCGATGTAGGGTGCACTGGACGTCTGGTGCATGGAACATTTGGTGTACGTGACAACTGGTGCACTGGATGTCTCGCTAACATAACCTTACCTAAGGATTTGTCAAGTGATCGTAGAGTCGAGACATGCATAGATCTCGTTAACGAAATAACTTAGGTTAGGTTTAATTAAGTAAGTTTAGTCTGACATCCAGTGTACCAGTTGTCACGTACGCCAAATGTCCCGTGCACCAGACGTCCAGTGCGCCCCACTTCGTTACCGATGAGTTGCTGAACGAATTGTCTGTGAACGAAATGCGGTGGAACCATCCCCAACTCACACGCAAATACAACACACGTTTCCCACATGCAAATAGTGTTTTCCTGCATTTGATTTCATAAAATAATGTTGATTTCCACTTTGACAATCGTTATCCTCTGCATCGAAGATTCAAAGAATAAGAAACTAAAAAAAATATGTTGGTGTAGTGTAAAAAATCGTAAAATAGGTGTCAGTCAATTTTGAGCTTAGAAAAAGTTGAGACTGCGCAACTAAAGACCAATATGCCCTTTCATTACGACTCGGTGGAATACATATTATACTGTCAATTATAAAACTACTATATCAGATGATGCATAAAAACTATTATAAGTAGCAAAACAATATATATATATATCGGGTACCAATGTCAACGGTAGAAGAATTTTACACGACATATATCGGCTACCGATGCGAACAGGTTAAAGATAAGAAGTGTTATTTGTCCCTAAATTAATGACTTGAAAACCCTTCAAGTGCGAGTATCGTCAATTATACATCAATTTTAATATGTTGCTAGTTTGAACATGTAATGAATTATGATATACTAAAATTATTTTTGTCGTATTATTTGACCATTAGTTTTAATGATAGCTGATACATAATCGGTTTTAAATCCTTTACATACGTTTTGGAGGCGAGCGATTTCAGGTAGAAGTTAGTGTACTTCCAGGAACATGACATTGACCAGTTTTTTGCGAGTATTCATGAAAAATATCAGTACAAATAGTATATTACTATTATGCGGTCGAAAGTCGCTTTACAATGAATGACCTATTGGAGAAGTCGCAATATGTCAGTTAGTAAAATAAATATGTGGCTTATGCTTATGAATTTATGAATTTATTATATTTTAACCACGTATTGATAATATTAAGAAGTAACTGAAAATGTTATACTTAATAAATAATGCTTACGAATTTATTTGTCATATATTGGTAGTTTTATATATCTTTTAGTCTTTCTATCCGCTGTGTTGTATTTCGGTCAAAAGGACGGTATAAGAATAATATCTCTATACACACGTATATACTGATTACTCGTAGTAATTATAGTGTATCGCAGTATTGACGGGTAATTAGCGACGAGAACTAAGTGCCACTTACTCAATATATTGTAATATAGAACAATGAGTGCAGAAATGGGTGAGATTACAACTAATTAAAAATATATTTAGTTATAGCGTTTTCTGATGCGTAATAACGCGCGCCGGGAAACGTCAGTGTAATAATTGATTTTTTACACTATTATTTACATAATTTCTTTTTTGTTATTTCATTTTTTCTGTTCCTGAGATGCGGCTGTGTAATCAAAGTTGAAGCAGATGAGGATAATATATTGTAATATTTAATTTGAAATTTAGAGAAAAATCTTATCTCTTAAACACTGATAACAGGAGATAATGTTTGATTACGAAATTCTTGTCACTGTGAATGACCTTGAAGAGAATGACCCGGGGGAGCCTTGGTATAAAAATACGGTCCTTATCAATAGTGTTATAATTTTCAACAATAATTTTCAGTTAATAATATACAACATTACTGCAGTACACATAACACAAGGTGCGGCAGCATAGCATCATTTTTAAAAATGCGCGCTATTTAGTCGGTAGATTTTTTTTTTATGGAAACACACAGGACAATAACGACAGATGGTGATAGTAATTCTGAAGTCTCATCTGTGGAACTCTATGACGCTTACCATGGTGCATATGACTAAGCGCTGCATGTGGATTGTTGACCGCGTCATAGACTACAGCCCGAGATTCACGCATCATCCTTTATTATTACAGGAATTTACTATGAATGGGTGGTCATCACGGGACGACTTTCGTCTACCACCAATTTTGATTAATAGGCTATGACTGGCATTTTACGGGTGAGGGATCAAATTCATACCAACTGGGGGTAAGTTTAGAGCTCAGAAATCTATTATTTTTTTTTAATCTCCGTTGGGGATCGAACCCATGACCTTTGGCTTTCAAAGCAAACGCTTTGACCATTGAGCTACCTGCTGGTAGATGCCGAGCGGAGCGCTAGTTTTCTCATTCGATATATGGGATAAGAAAGTAAGACTGTCTTGGCCGTTCTCTCTCTCTTCGTAATTCAAAACAAAGTCAAACCATCCTATTCCCAATAATAAACGCAGACATTTGTTTTAGAAGTCTATTATACGGTTGCATTGGCTTTTGTTTTTTTTATTTATTTATTTCACAGAATCTAAATTCCAATGTAAAAATATTTATATAAATTAAGAAACATAGAGTATACATAAATATACAATACATAGAGAAAATAATAAAAAATAAAAATAACACAAAAGAATAAGAAGATGACACGTGTCAAAGATCACAGAGATCAAGGAGAACAATACCATTGACAAAAGAGGAAAAGGATGTAAGAAAAGGATCGAGGTGTGCTGGTAGGCCATTTAGGAGCGTAATTGCCGTTGTACCAAATTGAGTGCTTGAAGCTCCACAAGCATCGACTGGGATCAAAAATAATGGATGGCCACGAGCACGGGTGTACCTATCTGGAACTCTTTTGGTGATATGCCAAGATTGAAACTCGCATAGAAGAATGGGGACGTATAATGAGAACGCTTGACCAATAAACACGAGAGGAAGCGTCTCAATTTTGTGGCAGAAAAAAGATGGTCGTCCAATGGCTCCTTTGTGGCTCAATTTTTAGTCGAGTGTGTGCGGGGGGATCGCATGAATGTGATCGGCGTCCCATGGTACCTATTAGGGAGACTCGTAGCTCCGCAGAATCACGAGTTATTGGGGCGTCGATCATCCCCCATGCTGTAAGGTTAACAACCCCACGTGAGGCGGGCCAAGGCGGGGCGGGCCCTTGAACGAAACGCCGTACAATGCATTTTAAATTTCTGAGAACTCAGACTGCTTACTTTATAACCACGTAAGTGTTAAAAAAAGATGTAAGTATAACGCTGACTTTATTCGTGTAAAATACTCCTAAAATATACGAGTGCATAAATATTGCATACTGTCTGTTGTACAAACTTGATCATCATCATCATCAGCCTGTGTCCGTCCACTGTTGAACGTAGGCCTTCCGCATGAGTCTCCATCCTCTTGGATCCTCCGCCTTCCGCATCCAGGTCACTCCCGCTATTCTTCTTATATCTTCAGTCCATCTTGTAGGGGGTCGGCCATTGCTTCGTTTGCCAGTTCTTGGGCGCCATTCCAATACTTTTATTCCCCATCGACCGTCGTCTCTTCGACAGATATGTCCTGCCCATTGCCACTTGAGTGTGCCTATTCGTTGGGTGGCATCCACTAACTTGATATACATTCTTATTTAAGATATGTTGCTTGCAGTACACGCTTAACAATATGTAACATGGTAAGCGTCATAGAATTTTACAGATGAGACTCCAGAATTACTATTACCATCTGTTGGTATTCTCCTGTATGTGTTTACATAAAAAAAACTTGAAACCTCATCATGAGATTAATGTGTTATTATGATTAATTTTGTGATAAAATTATTCTCGAAAGCAGCCTAGTTCATGAATATACGTTGAATAAAAAATTGTTTATTTTGGTGACTTATATATGATCGATAGATAAATACCTTATTTTAGGCAACTAAATACTTATAATGTAAGAATAAAAGATAAAGAAAAATATTATCCATAAATAAGTAATGTATTGAGATTAAAAATAATAATTAAATTGTATGTATAATTATAAAGAAAACTTCTTTCTATTAAAAAAAAAAAACTATAATGATGAGAATTTTAATGTTATTACAATAATTATACTATGAATCAATGCCGAAATTATCTCAGACGAGTATACGACTACATATCTTAAAGTCCTCAGATTAAAACATAAATATACTTTCTCACAAAAAACCATCCTCGCGTCTTCCGAAAAGGCATTCGGGACCCCAATTATACGGTGTTTTTTGGTTAGGCGTGCGAGGGTAGACAGGCCTGGCACTGTGCGTGTGTGGCCCTCGGTGTAAGAGTTGCTTTGATCCGTCGCGTCGCCCCGGGCCGAAACAATCGTCAGGCATCGGAGCGGTGGGACCCCTGACGATGGGAAACCTACCGATCGCGATCTCTAATGCAATACGTAACACTAAACGATTTGAATGATTCCCGATCGCAACTGAAATGCGCTTGATTTTAATCATGTTAATTGTTATAAATACTTTCTTGATACATTTTTAGCATTATTTTTAATCAATATATTTTAAAATATTATTTTTACTTAACATATTTGGGATATTATTATGAATGGTGAAATAGCTTTATACATACGTATCATTCTAAATAAATTCCCGCATTCAGCATTTACGTGCGGAATAAGATTTCATAAAAAGTCACGAAATGAGTCAATTAGTTAATGAAAAATAAAGTTGAATATTTAAGGATGTTTTTTTTTGTGTTTTTTAATTGGTCAGTGCTGCATTTATATTCACCATCAGAACTAAATTAAATAAATCCATTATTATTTTAAAAAAAGGGCAAATTTGAAACATTATTAGAATGAGCCACAACTCAATACATATTGTAAAAAAAAATTGACGAAGGAATGTCGTAATACGAAACAAAATTATATTCAATATAGTATTCGGATAAATCCGCATCTCACACTGAAGCGACGTGTGTTTTTCAGGGCGTGGGATAAATACGCACCTCGCACTTAAGAGCAGTGCAAGTTGGTGCGGATATATCCGCACCTCGCACATAAAGGCTTAATAATTTTTACAATATTCATCATCAGCCTGTGTCCGTCCACTGTTGAACGTAGGCCTCCCGCATGAGTCTCCATCCTCTTCGATCCTCCGCCTTCCGCATCCAGGTCACTCCCGCTATTCTTCTTATATCGTCGGTCCATCTTGTAGGGGGTCGGCCAATGCTTCGTTTGCTAGTTCTTGGGCGCCATTCCAATACTTTTCTTCCCCATCGACCGTCGTCTCTTCGACAGATATGTCCTGCCCATTGCCACTTGAGTGTGCCTACTCGTTGGGTAGCATCCACTACTTGAGTTCTTCTGCGTATTTCCTCGTTTCGGATTCTATCTTTTAGCGACACTCCGAGCATGGATCTCTCCATGGCACGCTGGGTGACTTTTATTTTATGGGTAAGACTTGCTGTCAGATTCCACGTCTCTGCGCCATAAGTTAATACAGGGAGGATGCATTGGTTAAACGCCTTAGTTTTAAGGCATTGCGTAATTTTCGCTTTAAAAATGTACTTTAGTTTTCCAAATGCTGCCCATCCCTGTTGTATGCGCCTGTCGATTTCTTTTGAGAAGTTATTTCGCCCTAGTTGTATTACTTGTCCCAGATAGGTATAGTCGTGTACAACCTCTATTTCTGTTCCTCCAATGGAAATAGGATCGAAGGTCTGTGAAATATGACTATTAATCATGGCTTTTGTTTTATCCATGTTCATTTTCAGACCAATTTTGTTCGACGCTTCATTGAGGTCGTAGAGCATGTCTTGGAGCTTATCAGGTGATTCGGCTATTAGCACTATGTCATCTGCGAATCGGAGGTGAGAAATGTACTCTCCGTTAATATTTATTCCACATTTTGTCCAGGATAGCAGTATTAGAATATTAGAATTCACATCATTATTTTAATTTTTTGAAGATACAATCTTAATTATCATGTTACATATTTTACATTATGATATCAAAATAGTTACATTGCTTATTTCTAGATAATATTTTTCTGGTGTGCATGACCTATCGTTCCCAGACAATTCGTTTAGGACTTATCGGTAAAGACGTGGGGCGCACTGGACGTCCGGTGCACTGCACATTTGGTGATTTATATTATTCTTCTTCTTCTTCTTCGTGCCAGCGACGTCAAATTATTTTCGCCCAGTATCTGGCAACATCGATAGCTCGTGTGTTGCTCAGCATTAGGTGCTGAGATGTGTACCTTGTTGGGCACATGGAGCAGAACCTTAGGTGTGGGGCGATCAGCAGGTCTCTGCAGGGGAGCATGAAAAGAACCTTCACGCGGTCCCCTCTGGAAACGGAATGTCGGATTTCCTCCTCCGGCCAATATTTTCAACCCAGCGACAACAAAAACAAAATGAGAAGCATTGATATTATTAAAATACTATTATGAGAAATACTTGCATTACTCATAGCCTGGGGTCTTTCACAATCGCCAGGCATTCGACCCTTTAAGCCGCTGACAAAAACACTTAGGACGCGTTTTCTCGTGTACATACATATATACTTATTTATTTATTTTTGTTTTCTTATAATGCCACGAAACATTTTTGAAAAATTGTTTATAGATGTTAATAGATGAATAAAATGTTTCTGTTGATTTATTTGTAAGGTACTTTGTATTTGATAATTTGTAGATTACGTTAATAATGTTTCTTTTGTGTGAATAGCTATTTCATATGTAGATTATTTCCATATTGATAGATAAGTATTATTATTAGATTATATGTTTAATTCATGTATCTATAATGCATGACTAGGGTATTATCATTAAGGAAATTTTAACAGTATGGTGTTCTTTTTAATATCTTTTTAATAAAAAAGAGATCTTTTTAATAAAAAAAAAATTTTTGTTCTCACTCAGATTTTAAATAGTATAAATGTGTGTTTATTCTCGTATAACTTTAAGTTTTGTCGAGGCTCTGGATATGGATAAGAGATAAAGCGTTTGATTATCATACCAAAGGTTTTGATCCCGATGAAGGTTAAAAACCAAATGATTTTGAATCAATTTCGAAGCTTTACAAATAACTCCGGTTGATTTAAATTTGATCCCTTGCCCGAAAAATTTCAGTCATAGCTTATACATCGAAACTGGTAGTAGACGAAAGTCTTCCCGTAAGCACCTACTCATTTATAGTTACTCCACAAAAATGGATGGTCAAAAATGGAAAGCGTCAGTGTCAGGCCGTAGTTAATGACGTCGGCAATCTAATTTTATATAAATATTTATTTATTTATTTACCTTGTTTTCACATGGATCACGTAACAAAAGTTCTCTATTAGGAGACTGAAGTTTCGACTAACTCGTAGTCTTTCTCAATCCTTCTCATGAATTTCGAATTCGAAACTGCAGTCTCCTAATAGAGAACTTTTGTTACGTGATCCATGTGAAAACAAGGTAAATAAATAAATAAATATTTATAATTTATTATGGATCTCAAAGTGAATGCTCAAAACATTGAAAATATAATTTTATATGTAACTTGCAGAGTGCCACGACCAACTCTTTTTTTACATTTATTTTATGTTTTGTAAAAATTAAAAAAAAATAACGTTGGCGTAATTCTACAAGCAGAGCGCAGTTGAGGTGTCTCTACCATCGTATCTCGGCATTATCAAGTGTGTTTATTTTTCATTTTCTACCGTTGTCTATAAACTTGGATCGGTATGTTTTTGATTGAAACAAAACAAAACTAGTCTATATGAGCTATGATATGGACATATATTTGTATTCTCGAAAGTGTGGAGCCTCTATTCGGTATATCATTCACGGGGCCTGCTTATTAATCACTAGCACCGTCACGAGGAACAGATGCGGTCTTGCTCTTTTTAGTGTCGGGATCGCTGCTCACGAGATGCGACCCCGATAGGACCGCGGACCCCGCCGGCGGCACACCGGCCGGAGGCTGCATTGTCCACGTGAGAGACGGCACACCTTTTTCAGTGGTACACCTTTTGTCAAAAGTAAACTTCAATATACTGGTGTACCTTACATATTCAGGTAATCTCACAAGTAAATATTACACATCATATAACCGTTTGCCTTTATGGTCAAAGTAAAATATACAATGCAATGACTGAATTTCACAACCAATAACTATACAATCAATACTCCATTATGTTTGAAAATTTGACGGCTACATCAAGCATATTTATAGATTATACAAAATCTTTTTATGTTTCTGTTTTCTCTTGAACTGTTTCCTATTATTACTCGCAGCCTGTTTCTGCGATACGAATTTCCAGCACAACATTTAAATGGTCTTTCTGGAGGTCAAATGCCCTGTGGTATCTTGTCAGCTGCTATTCTTACCACTCTTTCAAAACAGTTTCTTCTGTCTTGATGAAAATTGATCTCTCCACTACCATTTTCTTTATATTCTCCATCGCACGACATCTTCCACGTCGCAAGTTATTCTCATTTCATATTTTCTTACTATGTTTCGAATTGTCAGTCCTGCCATTAGAATCATCATCAGACTGTTTAACCAAATCGCCTCCGATGTTGATATATTTCACGTAAGGGAAGCCCAATTCAGACATGATCTCCAAGAGTTTCTTTTGAGGAATAATTTGTCGGCGTCGTCTGTTTGATGAGCATTGGGACCTTCTGTTGCTTGTCTTTATTGCTTTGTTCTTAGTACTTAATCATAAGTACGTATATTTGTATATATGTATTGTATTTTTTTATTTTAGGATTAATTCTTATTGTACTTTAGAAATGAATTGAGTTGTTAAAATTTGTAATGTTTCTGTAAGGAAAAAAATAAATAAAATTGAAATTGAAAATTGAAAATCTTCTTGGTGGCTCTCAAAAGGTTTTTTAAATATTTTATAGTGTCATCTCTCGAAAGTATATCATAATAGGGTGATTATATATTTCAATATTGGACATTACTTTGAAATTTAAACACAATTTGGATTACAAATCATTTAATGGATATATTCTCTTTTATTGTTCTACTTGAAACATATCTAGTTATTTTGTATTTGAACCATAACTCTTTATGTTATATTTAATTTACGCTCGCGTTACAGTCGTTGGTTATTTCTGGTCGCAACAACCTGCATGTATAATTCATAAAAAATGTTATTTATAACGCGGCGTACGCACTGTTCATTCGGAATAAGTCCGTGCATACGAGAGAGGCAAGCTCTGACACGAGCAATATGTCCTAACAATCAGAGCGAACCGACGAAGTACAATGTGTATGGCACTTTCCAAACGCCTCTAGAAGAACACAAGTAAAATATTTTGTGTTATCAGGCATATTATAATGGTCTTAGAATTGATATATTTTAACATCCTCCTCTATTACAGAGGGACATCGCGTGAGGACAGGATGAGGAGCAGGTCAGCAGGCAATCACTTTCTTTTTGTAGCACATTGATTATATTTACTTTAAAAACATTACAAGCTTCGGCCAAGCGGAAACATACCGCTGGCCGCAACGCTGACCTTGTATCGCTAAAGGGTGGAGACCGACTGACGATCTCCGCGCCGGTTTCGGCTTCCGATAGCGCCACGACCGGTGGTATCCTTAACTAACACACCCGTTAGCGGAACCGGCAGCACGGCGCACCTAAATGCACGACAAGCGACCCGAAATAAAGAGACGAAAGATCGTATATCGAGGTTTTCGGTAAAGTTGTCAATTTAATCATATCATATACGCTCTCTTAACTGGAGCATATGTACCTCACGAACTACCAATACAAAGGTCTGTCAGTCGGCAAGGTCCTCGCCTCATCGCATGTCGGCTCTGCTTCCCTGATCTCCATCGAGTTCATTCGAAGTATATATTCCAGTACGGTGCGATCCTTAACCCTTCTTCTTCTATTATAATACTCTAAGCTTGCGATGAGGTTACCAGCGCTACACTTTAAATACTCGTCATATCATGCGATTGGCATTCAAGTATAAATATATTAAATTTCTTGTTTTTTTTCAATGCAAATATACAGTAAAATATAAACATTATTTGTCGAAAAAACGGCATTCAATCTGGGAACTGTGGCAAATTTATCAAAATTTATTCTGTATTTGAAAAAATAATCTACTAAAACTACAAGCATAAATTTTAACCCTTTCAAAATGAAATACTAATGTTTATTTAAACAATAATTTTGCTACGATTTGAGCGAATAAATTTCTACAATTAAGCGATTACGCGATATAGAATGATAAAGTTTTATGTTGATATCAGCTTGATATAGCTCTTTTAGGCTGATACCGTAAAGCCTCGAAAAACGATCTTTTGTCTCTTATTTTTGTTCGCTCGCATGACATGCACATCTAATAATGTTAGATATAATTATATAATATTACACGTCGCTTGCATACGCTATTTTATTTGTTATTACAGTTACTCCATTTCATGTTGGTGCAACTGTCATCTTTAATTTGCTTTTTTGCCGCGATTGTCTTGGCGGCGCTGGATGTCACAGGTTCCAGCAGTTGTCAGTTGACTTTTTGTCCGGCCAGCGAATGCCATTCCGGTCGGGCGAAAAATCAAGTCTTTAATAAAAATAAACGCGAATTGTGCTTCAAAAACAAGTTCTTTATGTTGTTAATCTGCTCCTGCATCCTTCCTCCACGCGGCCACGTGACGATCCCGCGACTTGTCGTCTTTTTAAAGACGGGGGATGTCAATGTAAAATATCAAATTCACTAATGATTACTTGTAATACTCATATGACATTATCGCTATTTTGTTCTCAAAAATAATAGATTTGTTCTATAAAGGAGCAACTGTAGTTTGTTAGTAAAATATCTATATGCTTTATACTAAAGACGCCCCGCTTAATCTATACTAGTTTCTTTATTATAAACTCATGCAGAAGTGGACTTAGTTAGTTAATAAGAGAACTAATAATATGAGGATGTTGATATTGGAGTGCTCTGTATAATAAATAGTACATTTTCCAGTTTTCTAGAGGCTAGCTCAACTTTATAATAATAATGTATTCTAGTATCCAGTGTGTTCGGATAAAGTGCTCCTCACACGGATATGATGACATTTGAGAGCGGACCAGTTAAAAGTTCATCAGATAATGTCTACCGGGCGGGGACCAGGGGCAATCAAACTTTTGGGATCAAAAATTTAGACCTGAGGCGCACGAATGTCTGCATATGAATGAAAGTTTACTCGTGAAACGGAACGTCCTTTTTGAAATACATAACATTCAAGTATAACTATCGCGTAACTATACATTTCTTCTTCAATAAGGCCCCATAGGCTTCCACATACTTTCACAGTCCTATCAGATATTATTCACCGATCCCAGTTCTAAGTGTCGTATCAAACTGTTCGACCACATCGCCTATAATGTTGATACATTCCACGCAAGGGAGGCCTAGTTCAGACACGAGCTCCGCGAATTTATTTGAAAGAGTAATTGAGTTGAAGTCGTCTGTTTAGTAAGCATTGTGACTTTCTGTTGTTTGTCGTTATTCTTTTATATTTCTCAAGTACATAAACATGAGTAATAAATATTTGTTTCTTGTTGTATCATCGACCGCATTTCATATTTTATCAATACCAATGATTTATATCTAGGATAATAGGCATTCTAATTACTACCATGCAACTACATTCGAATGTTGGTTTACTTCGGTGATCTAACGAGAACCGCGCATGCACTGTACTACTATGACAATTGGACAGTAATTATGATTGTCATGATAAGATTGATTAACTGCATGTTTTAAATTTGGCGAATTGCTATTTTCAAGCATGAAATCTTACAATTAACAAATTGATTATAAATCAAAAGGAAGGTAGATTGTCATACTGTGATAAAGGTAATCAAGTAAAGGCATGTGCTTATGGAATATAACATGTATTTATAACTCTATAACAGTAGAATAAGAAATGTATTTAATAAATAAGCTAATTGAAAATGTGATGATTGACTTTTACAAAATGGGGTGGTTTATCCAACAATACGTCAATCAGGTAATTGATAAGGATATTATTCGACACTTCAATTAACAATTCGAAAGCTAACGATTGTAATTGAAAACATTTCAAAATGATAAAGGAAATAACATTTTAAAGCACATAACATAACTAATTATACAAGGGATTTTAAAACAAGTTCAATAATTAATAATACCTGTATGTTTTCGTTATCGTTTATCTGGTGTCAACTTTTCATACCTAGGATTCAAATGCACACAATTAGTTACCGTAAAATATATTATAATTATTAAAATTCATCATCATCATCACTTCATATCCGCTTCACTAAGTGGAGCGTATGTCCGTCACAAAACAGTTGCATCAAAGCTCTGCCAACTACAATGGTTTTCGGCTCATTCCATGTCAGCACCGAGTACATTATGTGTATAATTCGTGACGGCCTTCCATAATGGCGAGAGTCTAGGGGCCCTAATGAAAAGGAATCTATTGTTTATGCTCTCATGCGCCATCCAAACTATATGTCCCAGTCAAATTCATCTTCGTCTCTCAACCGATTATAGTATGGAAGGATGCCTTGTACGCTCCCTCACTTTACCATTCCTCACAGAGTTAAGCCATCGCACCCGCAGCATTCTTCGGAGACATCTGCTTTTAAAACCCACTACACGGCTGTATAGCTTTTGATGAGAAGCCAAGATTCGTACCTTGAAGAAATTATATAACGACTTATTATATTTTTACGACATATTATATTACGCTTGCTTATTAGCAGCCCACATTATATAAATTATGTATGTAATTGTAAATAATTAATTATTCTTAAAGAGAGCGTGATTTTCAATTATAAAAAAATTTGAATATTGTTAGTAAAGAAGGTCGTAAGTGCCATAAAATATTTTTTTGCCAATATTGCTAAAATTCTTATAAAATTACGATAAAATATATTTTTGTAATTTCTAATTTTTTTCTGGCATTGAAATTACAACGTAGAATGGACAAATGAAAAATTAGATTCTTTATCACTTGATCTTAATGGAGTACATACTCGTATGAAACATTTTTTAAAGAGTACATACGTTGCATGCGAACATGCAAATTATTATATGATTTAAATTGGATTTATGCTTAACTGAATTGTTTATTTTATCTTACGAATATAAGTTTCTTACTTTTGACACGATTTTCCGCAGAAAACTTCACCAAAACTTCATTGATTGAATGATATGATAACTAACACATTGTATTATGAACAGTGCCGGTTTTAGAGGATGGCGCAGTGAGTCGGCTGCCTAGGGCGCCGAGTGACCAAAGGACGGTAAGGGCTGCCAAACTTGCTAAATTTATTTAAAATTGCGCCTTTTCCATGTTTAATATTTATGTGGTACATTAATTTTGTATGATAAAATATATAATCGTATCGGAAACAACAGGGTCTGCTCAGAAGTGGGCGACGTCGATGGCGTTACTCCCGGCCAACATCAGGTCTTCCTGGGTGCAGGTACTCGAACACAGCGCACTCTCCAGAAGGTGGGACATGGTCTGATTCATGCCGCAGTCACATTCAGACAATCAGCTGCAAAACTGCCAGGCTTTCGTTTGTGTCCTCGTCTGGCATACTCTGGTCCGAAGTCTGTTAAGAGACCTCCATATATTCCACCACTGGTCACGTCCAGGGGCTAGGTATGATAATGTTTGACTTGGAGCAAAATATAGAATATTGAGTGTCAAATGTTGTAGAAGTTGACTATTTGAAGCAGTAAGTCCAGTACTCAACGTAACCAATGTCAATTCTTGACACCGTTATGAACGAGCCTTCGAGCTATGATTGCATAAACACAATTTAACAAATTATTATAGTATAGGCACCTTGACTTAATAACGATTGCAATGATAATTATTATATCCGGATCAAAAATTACTACGAAACACTAGGTACATACTCAATGTTATTATTTAGCAGTACAACGATCACCTTTGCTATTTATGCTATTTATTATTAAATAATTGATACGTCTTTTTATATTTCTCTCATCAATAAATCGGAGGAAAATAAACGGCGGACGTAGGGATTCGAGCCTCGAACCTTTGCAACCAAAATTAATTTTTATAATCGGCGTTGCCCTTGGTCATTTGCTCCGCTCACCGAGTTGAGAAATGAACCGCTCGGTTCTAGTAACATCGCCGAATTTAAGCATCTTTTGATGCGGATCATAACATAGATGGTATCCCGCTTGATGCTCACCACAAGTCGTTGGTTGGGTTGATTCCACTCTGAGAACTAAATAATCAAGGCATAACAAATCATCCAAAGTATTGCTTACATACTATAGCTGCCTTTTCCGTAAGACTCGTGGCTGTTGACTTGGAGTCTGACATGACTGACATGCGGGTGCATAAATATTTTAGGACAATGTATGGACATTTATATCAGAGAGAACAGAGTTGCGGTATGTTGTGATGACCATAAGTTCCAGATATAAAAGGAATATGGAAAGAAGCTTAACGTTAAATGAATGACAGCGATTCAGTTAGTGTTTTTGAGCTTCTTCATCAGTCCTCATCTTCATCATCAGGCTGTGTCCGTCCACTGTTGAACGTAAGCCTCCCGCATGAATCTCCATCCTCTTCGATCCTCCGCCTTCCGCATCCAGGCTACTCAAGCTATTTTGCTGATGCCGTCGGTCCATCTTAAAAAAGTCGGCCAACGCTTCGCTTGCCAATTCTCGGGCGCCATTCTAACACTTCTTCTTCCCCGTCGACCGTCGTCTCTTCGACAGATATGTCCTGCCCATTACCATTTGAGTGTGCAACTTTCGTACACTTTTAAAGTAAAAATTCCGAAATCTAAAGCGTTTAACTAATGCATCCTCTCAGTATTAACTTGGCGCAGAGACATTTTTTTTTATGTAAACACATAAAGACACATACAGGAGAATACCGAGAGATGGTAATAGTAATTTGAAGTCTCATCTGGGGAATTCTATGACGCTTACCATGGTGCATATGACAAAGCGCTGCATGTGGAGTGTTGATCCGCCAACGTCATAGACTACAGCCTGAGATACACAGGAAATTACTATGAATGGGTGGTCTTCACGGGACGACTTTCCTCTACCACCAATTTTGATTAATAGGCAATGACTGGCATTTTACGGGTAAGGGGTCAAATTTACACCAACCGGGGGTAGTTTTAGAGCTCAGAAATCGATTAAAAATCCTTTTTTTTTTAAATCTCGGTCGGGGATCGCACCCACTACCATTGGCTTTCAAAGAAAACGCTTTGACCATTGAGCTATACCTGCCGGCAAATGAATGACATGGAATCTAACAGCAAGTCTCACCCATGAAATTAACGTTTTTGAGATTATTCGGCGCATTTCAAAGATCGGCAGCGGGTTTTATATGTTAAATTGACGGCCCCGCGATATGTACTCGGTTTTTGTATTTTTTGGCCTATTCGGGACATTAATTATTGGTGGCGCGGGCTCGGCGGGCATGCGCTGTGGCGTGCAAACAAATTAAAGTTCAAAAACTCGGTGATTTATTGCGATTAGACTTATTATGTTGTTTGCCAACGAAATTAACGTCAGACTCGTAAAAAATAATATATTTAAGCATTTCCCGCGCCGACCGGGGAATTGATTTTATACAAACTGTTGATTTTTTGTTTAAACGTAACCCACACGAACAACCTGATTATTATTTTTATGTAAGCACATACAGGAGAACACCAACAGACGCTGTTGAATAAATCCCACCATGACGCTTGCTATTTTAAATATAGTAAGCGCTTCATGTGTAGTTTGAACTGCCAACGTCAGACTACTCACAATGAATGAGTGGTGTTCATGGCATGACTTTTTTCTATCTGCCACACATATTGATAAATAGGGTATGATTGGCAATTTACATGTGAGAGATTAAATTCACACTAACTTGTTTTATTAAAAAAAAATATTATTGTTTTTTTTTTTAACTTTTTGTCGAGGACCAATCCCGCGGCCTTTGTAATTGTAAGTAAATGCTTTACCTCTAAGCCGACTCCAACAAATGTGCGCTGTTTCGAAGTTATAGAAAAATTATTGTCTATTTAAAAAATATATCTTGAAGTGCTAAATAATTTTTCTTAGATAACTTTAAAAAATAATATAAAAAATTTCAATACAAAAATTAAAATTAGAAAAGAATGTTCCAAATTTCTAAGCACTTAAAACTACACCGAGGTCGCTATAAGTTGATATGAAAAACGACACACATTTTTATTTCCTACTTGTTAAATTGTGCAAATAAATAATGCCTATATAAATCAATAATTTATTTATTTTGGTTATAATTAAACAATCTTACCCTCTATACCATTTAAAACAAATGTTTTATCAAATATTTCTCTGTCTTAACTGATCTTCACTTACGTTGAATATATTTCAATATTATGTGCATTCAATGTAAATCGCTTTTGACCCTGGGCATGGATTACTTGATTACTTATTTAACCCTTTAATGACATCTATAGCCGTATACGAGCTGTGTTCGATTTTTAAGTCTGACTTAACAGTTACTTTTGGAATGGTCGAAGTTACCTGAAATTATTATTAAACATATAATCTACTGCATTTGAACCGAAAACTGTACGCGACAACTGACATATTTACGTAAAAATCAATAACAAATATCTCGAAAAATGCGCCGTCGTTAACATTTTAACTGAATGATATAAACAAAGAAGTTAAAATATAATCTACTATAAATAAATCGATGGTTGTTTGTTTGTATTTTATGTGCTGTTACACCGTTCATCCGATTGCAATGAAACTTGCAGGAGTTTTTGCTTACATAACTGTGATATGTTAAGAATAAAATATTTTTCAAAAACTGGACTGTTAAAAAAAGGAATTAGAAACAAGCATGCGGCCTTTTGAATCTATATAAATTCAAAGATTTTCGAGTTTTAATATTTGGAATGCGGCTCACAATCAAGTATTCAATAAATATATTTGTTTACTTTTATGGCATGCGGCATAAAGTCAACCAAATAGCACGATCGATCGCTATGCAATTACTACGTATTGCTCAAAATTGTGCGGTGCTTTGTAAAAAAAACACCCATATTAAGTTTTGTGCTCGATAGTGTATTTTCTGAAGCGTAGCAACGTGCTCGGGAAACGCTATTTATTTATATAAATTTCAACTAGCTAGAACAAACGTTTTTTTTTATTATTCAGTCGGATCTATAAATGATATCTTAGTGAAATTTGACCGCATGATATCAGCGCCATGTGAAACTTGTCATTCCGTATGTATTTGGAAGCAAAGTTCTCGCAGAGCGAACCGAGTGCAAAAGTTAGTCGATAAATGTGTGCAAAACTGCATGAAACCAACTGCACGAGAATGTGCAACGTGGTCTGTGACTATGCAAGTCGATGTGTGGATCCAATTTATTGCAGATTGTTGCAATTTGTTGAAGTGTAGTGATGACCAACTGGTAACATGAATTTATTTATTCATTTTTACGCCCAAAAGGCTTTTACTTAAAAATGTATAAGTGAAATAACAACATTGTGTATAAAAATATACAAACTTGTTAAAGTAATAATTTGTTTAAAATAAGTAGATTAATAATAATAATAATTCAATTTATTTATTCAGCCACTGATGCCATAATCAATATTTTACATACAATAATTCCAAGCAAATACAAAAAAAAACTAAATTTAAATTATACGGAATATAAATAAAATATAAATCGGCATGTACATATACATAACATTATTATTATTGTACTACTCCGCATTCCAACCGATACATATTTGAATACGCGCACTGCTACACATCACTAGCTACACGTCGAGCAGGGCCGCCTTCTCCAGAGCAGCGCGACGCCGCCGTACGGCCTGGAAATAAATATAGTAATCATTAATTACCATTTTAATACCATTGAGTATGTATTATTGTATGTATATTGACTAAGTATTTAAAAAAAAATGTGTATATATTTGGTATATCAGCAAATTAATGCTTATAAACAAAATACTATACATCGATATAATGAAATTAATTTCGCACATAGTGCAATTTTACTAAGTATCATTAAACTAATACTAATACTCGTAACTTGTTCCAATGTTCCATATTTACTTGGCGCTACATACTTTATCGTACTAACCAGATCAGTTATTATTTATTACATTATGAGGTTATGATTTAATTAATAGTAATGCTTATATTTGTTTTAATTTCTTCATAATATTTTTTTATAGTCTTATTTTGAATTATATAATTTAAATAAATATATTTTTTATTCTTACGTTATCCATGTAAAAACAAGGTTAATAAATAAATATACCTTTATACATAATTTATAATGGATCTCAAAGTGAATGCTGAAAACATTGAAAAAAATATTTTATTGAGTTTTATTATTAAGTGCACTATTTTATCAATTGTTCAGGTTATTGTTTATTCAGAACATATAAATATTTTATAGAAAGTATATGTACAAGCTAAGATTACTTACCAAGTAAAATAATGTTATCGTCACATTATATCACGCTCTGATGATGATCTTATAACGTTGTCGAAATATCGACAAAAAACTATATTTCGCACACGTTTAAAACCAATAGCCATGAATTCCGAATATACGTGTTTTATAAAACAGATCGACAGTAAGGTTGGATATCACTGGCGAGGCCCTGAGTGCGTATGTGTGGTGAGGATTATCATTTAAAATTTGATGACTTTTTTGACGTGCCGGAATATTTAAACTGAAACAGATGACCGCTGCAACCACATTGCGAAACGCCACTTAATTTATGCCCGTGTAAAAATAACACTGCAGCGTTTTGTGTATACATAAATGCCAACGGGGGAATACCGGCAACGAGATTGCCACAACAGTGAACGAATGAATGTGTCATCATCATTTTTAGATGTGTTCTTCCAGACCTATTTAGTCCTCCTGCATGAGTCTTTATTCAGTCGTATCATGGTATTCTTATTTTGTCATCGGCCCATTTAGCAAGGAGTCGTCTGACACCTTGTTTACCAATGCTTGGGCGCCACTCTAATAACTTTCTTTGTCGTATGAAATAAAGCGTCTAATTTATCACATAATGATTCTAGATAGTCGCGAGTATGTGCTCAAAGCAACGATTAGCACGGAAGTATAAACTAAAAACTGTTAATTTTTTGAACTTTATTTCATTCTCAACGACTAGCACTAGACTAACTTTCTAAGACTTACACTTTTCCCGCCTCATATTCGCATTACACACTGAAGATCATGATGCTTGGGGAATGGTCGAATATATAATTCATTTTCTTATGTTCCAGGGAGTCGAATGAGCTAGGGGCGCCGAGGGCAATTTATGTCATATATATTTTTTTAATACATACAATATGGGGCACCAGAAAAAATATGCCTTAGGGCGCTGCAGGGTCTAGAGGCGGCACTGTTTAACATCAAATTCGAAAGACTTTTATGACAAATAAAGGAAATACTTGGAATAGCTTAGATTTGCTAAAGTATTTAATAAGCATACATATATATATATATTTTAAGGAATTATTAAGTGAAAAAAAGTGTTAGGGTTGGCATACATCAAAACATCTTCTCAAAACATCTTCCACCTACTATTATTATTAGTATTGCCATAGTTAAATATTAATAGTCCATGTAAAATAAAAATAATTAATAATTAAACATGGCGTAGTAGTATAAAACATAACGACTGATGTCTCTGGCATTATTCTTCCGGTGACCGTCCGCTCCAAAGTGAGTATGAAGAGATATATCCTATTTCATACAACAGTTACGTGAGTAGTATTCGCAGTTCAGAGCTGACAATACGCTTGGCACTGTATAACAAGATAGCTTAGCGTTGCAAAGAATTTGCCGCATAGGTCTAGCGGACACTGCAGCGGATCCCTCTTAGCAAGAAGCTGGGTATAGCGAACAACTGAATTTGAAAGTGAACGTTTTTACTCTTTTCGATTTAGTATTTTATAATTTAGAAAAAGATTTTGTACACATGTAAACACATACAGAAATATAGAGTCAGAGTGTAGAGATCTCATTAGAATTTTCAATGAAGTTGGCCTTATATAAATATGGCAAAACAGCTGAAAATTCAAAGTAATTTGACTTTTTGGTTCGGAATACAAACATCCTCTACATTCTACACATTGCAATGTTTTTTTTTTATATTATAGACTGTGAATGGGTAGTGTTATTGGCATGATATTTGCTTTCAGATAAGTATACCCGTGCTAGTAGCCATCCATTGGTTTTGATCCCAGTTGTACTTGTGGAGCTTCGAACACTCAATTTAGTACAACGGCGATGGCGCTCCTAAATGGCCTACCAGCACACATCGATCCTTTTTCTTTTTTGTCGATGGTATTGTTCTCCTAGATCTCTGTAATCTTTGACACGTGTCTTCTTTTTCTTCTTTTATGTTATTTATTTTTTATTTATTTTTTCTATATATTGTATATTATATCATATCTATCTATATATCATAGATCCCCAGCTGGAGCATACGGTTTACACAAAGTTATGTCACCGTCATGGTACTCGCTCTGCTTTCCAGAACTCTACTGTAAACAGTATGCGTATATTTACAGAAAGACTTTCAGGAGAGCAAGAGCTTTATGAGGCCTGAAAAAATGCATGCGAAGTTTATGCTCTCCTGCTTTATTCGAATAACTTGTCTCATTCAGATTCACTTTCGTCTCTTGATCGACTGTAGGATGGAAGGCTGACCTGACCATGAAGACTTCTCACAAAGTCAATACATTTGTGTATTTAAAACAAGTATTTATTTATAGTACGTAGTTAAATCATTCAATATTTTTTTCATTCAAGATGGAATATTTTCATGTTGTCAATTGTTACATGGTTTCGTAGGAACTAATATTTATATGGTCTGTTCTTTGCGCGCTTATTCTGCCTAGCAACAAGACACTTGTCTCCTTCAGTTTGCCGCATAGCCTGGACGCTGCAGTGTGAGGCCGCCTTGACAGCGTGGTTCGGTGGGCGGCGAAAGTGAACGCGGATTTAATCCAAACCCCGCCTAGGTGATTGATGGACTGTAGGCGTCCGGACAACCCCAGCACAGTGGCGTAACAAAAAAAACATTAATTACATTTTTTGCATTAATTTTGTGATCCATTTCAATATTTAAAAACATAAAATCTTACCTTGTTTTACCATGAATCACACTGAGCACTGTTCAATCACCTACTGGAAGACTGCAGTTTTGCCATAATTAAATATATTTTTTGTTAAGTAAAGCAACACTTATTTTTTTATATATGCTCCTCCTTTAACTCCTCCTGCCTAAGCTATACCCATCCCTCTTCCTTATCTGGCGAAACTCTTGACACAAAATATATTTAAACGTTGCTTCGTTGTTGGCAAAACTGCAGTTTTCCAGTTAGTGATTAAGCAGTGGTCAGTATGATCCATGTTAAAAATGCTAAGAAATATTTATGTATTTATTAAAAACCTAATATCTAAATAAACGGGTGAAAATACTCACATACTCAGTACAAAAGACATATGTGAATAGGTTTTATGACGAAATTGTTTTATAAAATAAACAGTGTATTTCTCTATCATATTCATGGACTGCTTAAATTACTCGTCGATGTTCGCAATGTATTGTAGTTCAACAGCAAGTGACCGTCTGAACTCAGAACTAAGTTTATCGAGAAATATACATAAAACATACTTAATAGGAGGTAGAGCTTAAATGCAATGAGGCGATAACGGGGGCTGACATAGATTTGTGACGGCAGTTTGTGACGAACATATGCTCCAGATGGGGCTTGGTGAAAACCCTCCCTGTCCCGTTCTGTTTTTGGAGACCCAGATGGGGACCCGTTACTGGACACACGCAAAAAGCTACTTGTTAGAGAGTGGCTAAAGGTCTTCCCGTGATTCTAGGATCAGTTAGATGTCATATAGACCTCAGTCTAAGGCTGCGAAGATACTAAGTACAGATGGGGCAGCGTATGTGGAATTATGAGGATGATGAATGCAGGTATGTAAATGTAACGCCTCTGTAAATTCTGCTGCCCATCATCATCAGGCGGCAGCCGTCTAGATTCTGACCAGGTCAGGGTCACTCCATTAGACTTCTTCAGTGGTGGAAGGTCCGAGGTGGTCTCCAGCTAAAGGGTATACCGGAGAGTTCACAGTGAGTGATTTTCATGCGAGAAACCAGGGGTTTAGTCAACAACGAAGTTTTACACTGTCACTGTCTCTCGGTATGCCCCTGTACGTGTTTCTTTATTTATGCTTTTTTGCTTTAAAATTTAAGCATATGACTTACACAAATACTTTGATCTTGTAAGCTACAGACTGCATTGCTTTATATCAAATATATTGTACATTGCAAAGAACAGAAAAAACTCTCACATCAATGTTCAATAGATGACATGCTCAGATTCATGCTTCGCAAAAATAAGACTTTGGTATATGCTCGCCTACGCCAATTACTCTCTGGGTGCAGAAAGCCATGAAAGCGATTCAGATAATATACCGAAAATAGATCCACGGTATCGTAGAATGCTATGTAAAGAAGAGAAATATATCAATTACTATTGACATCAGCATTATATAGCCCTTGCTGATTAGTACCGAAAACCTCGACATACAATCTTTCGTCTCTTATTTCTGTTCGCTTGTCAGACATGTGTGTCGCCATATTGGCGTTAGTTATATAGATTGCCACTTATGACGCTGGTGACCATAACGCCGCACAGGTCAGTCGTGCCCCGCCCTTCGGCGAGAGCATATTGTATAGTGGCTCGGCCGAATGCTGTGACTAGGTCGGGCCACAAGGTTATAAAGTTTATCGTAAATGTATGTCAATGTGCTTCTGAAAAAGTCTGTGTTATTTATCTGCTGCTAATCCTGCTACCACGCGACGGAATAACACCTTTTTGAAATAGAGAAGGATGTTACTATATATTATATACTCGTATGATATTGTAGACATATCAATTTTAATGTGATTTGATCAAAATTGGCGACCATACACTGTGAGTCTCTTAATTAGCGAATTGTTGTTATTTGGGATAATGTATGAATGTCTGGCTGCGTTCTAATGGTAAAAGCATATCAATAATGCAGTTATGTTACAATAAAATTCTTCAAACTTACAAACGTCATTGAATCTATAGATGAGATACTTCCATCTTCGACGGCATTCTTCTTTGTGTGATTGAATCTTTAAAAATTGCCTTTGCCCATCAGTACCAAAGATGATCGATGCAGCCAAGAGTCAAAGACTCGCTGCCAATTTACTTCCCGACCCTTAACCGTAATGTGAAGGAACGTCCGTAATGAACATCCCGAAGAACTGGCGAAGACGAGTAAGGCATTTTAAAAATCTGCAGTTCTTAACTTAAATATTATACATTAATTGGAAGAGAAACAGTATTTTAGAGCTCTTCACTAAGATGTTTATAATTGTTATGTAATCGTTAAAAATATTAGATCTTAAATTAGATTTTAAGACGCTGCGCTAAGACTGACGTATTTTTACACAAAATACAATAATCGATTTAGTTAATTTGCAAAAGCTATTAGACGTAAGCTTAAAATAATGCTTGGACTTCTAAAGGTACACTGAAATCTATGCACAGAAAAAAAAAACTATAGAAAAAAACTATTTAATGAAAAAAAAATGTGCGAAAAACTTACCCATTATATTAAGCTGCCAAGAGAGCAGGTAGGGATAATACTCGTATTCGCCTTATAAGCCTTCACGTCACCGGTGAAGGCTTATAAGGCGAAGGAGCGCTATCAGAACGTGTGGAAGGATGAGGAGCAGATGAGCAACACATGACTTTTTCAGAAGCACATTGGGATATATTTACTATAAAGATTGACAACTTCGGTATTCGGCTCAGGCCACGGACAATAAGCGATCTACCTCCGTTGAGACCTGAACCGAAGTCACTCGGAGCACGCTGTAATACATGCAGCGCCCTATGATCGCCTGTCAGCCCTTTGATGAACCACTTCTACTGTCACAATATGAAAAATGGCGATGCAACGTCTTTTCTTATATTATTAACGTTTTTTATTTATGCGTGCAGGAAGAGCTAACAAAAATAAGAGACGAAAGATCGTACATCGAGGCTTTTCGGCACCATTGAGCTGATATCAGTGGATGTAAATATAATACTATGATATTAAGTCGTACGACTGATAAGAAAGTCATATTGTATGTATTTTTCGTACTGGAATTCCTGGAATTATCGTATATCAAATACCAAAGTAATTATCCTGAAATTTTTCTCTATTAAAATTAAGCTTTAAATCAAATTTAATAGGCAAGAGAAATAAAATTGTATATGATATTGTTTATTTTGCACGATTAGTTTTTCGATTTAAATGGTTATTCTGTAGAGATCTTTTCGAATTAAGAAATCATGATGTAAGAACTATGATGAAGGTATCTAAATGCCAGTCTGCTGAGCTCCGTTTTCATTTCTTCAGCAAGAGAGTGGTGGTCTTATACATTCTTATCTGTGGGAGAAGAGAAGGCTGTAAAAGAAGAACGGAACGTGGATGAGGCCGATTGCAGAATTTATGAAGCGGGGAGCCGTAAAGAGTGGAAACCAGTGCGGAATCAAGGTTTCTTGATGCCCCTTTTCTTAAATTTCGTTGAAAATGTCACCACCACGAAAAATATGTATTTTGGTTGTCAATCTTTGGATTCACATTGAGAACCATTATAAAAAATAAATATTTATTAACCTTGTTTTTACATGGATCACGTTAGATATGGCCTCTATTTAGGAGACTGCAGTTTCGACTAACTCTTAGCTTTCCTCTATCCATCACTTGTCAAGAGACAACTAAGCTGCATAGTACTTCATAAGTGGTCAAAGCCATTTTATATAGGAGAGGGGGTAGTCGTGTGTCTATCAGGGAATGATAAGAGAGGGAGACAGATAATGTTGCAAGGATGAAGAAGAGAATGATTTAGGTATACTGTCACCACCACAAAAAAACATGTATTTTAGTTGTCAATCTTTGGTTTTAGGTAAGCGCTTATTATATAAGTTGACATTAGGACGGGATTGTTATTTGTTTATTTATTTTTTAACGGAATATAGTTCCTTTTAATAGATTTAGAGGTTTAATGGTGACAAGAAAGCAGGAATGTCGACCAAGAACTGGCAGCTTGCAAAGTTCCTTCCTTAATGCCACCGGTAAGCTATGGAATACTCTTCCAGCGTCTGTGTTTCCTCCTTCCTACAATCTGCATCTCTTCAAGAAACAGATAAATATACACTTGCAATCTCCCCAACCCACACACAAATACGAACACAACACACCCGCATGCAGCGTCCAGCCTCCCTGGCTGAGCGTCATAGAGTGCACTGGTCTTGACCGGATGTGCTCTCCTGCATGGGCTTACATAAAAAAAAGGAAAAAATATATAAATGCATTACATAAGGAAGACAAAAAAACTTGCAATATAATACGGAATAAAGATATGGAAAAGTTTGTAAGGTACGACAAAATAATCGACAATAGCATAGAGAAAAATGATAAACGTAGAAAAGTAAAGTTTATCCTCTCTGTTATGCTCTGTTGTATCAACTTTTTGCTTGTGAAAGCATATACAGCAGGTCAGCTATATATGCTAAGCTCTCCCAAATATATTATTAATTCTACGTTTAATTATCACAATTACATTTAAGTAAATTAAATGCGAATTTTTGAGGCCGATGCGCAACTACCTACTTTACCCTCGTCCTGATCTAGCCCTGGTAAAAACTATAAACCTCCGCTGAATTATGAAGCCTCCTCCTGAAGCCCCTGAAGGATTGATAATATATTTACGTGTTAAGTAACTCGAATTTTACTGTGCATTTTCCCGAGATCAGATTTTTTAGTACGTGGCTTTTGCACTTTTTGCCCCTATTTTTTATACAGCATAATATATATTTCGTGTATTTACCAACTATCCAGAATTTTCCTCATTTTTCTGTACAGCAGTAAATTTTGGTATCTAAATACAATGCAGTCGTACAATTAATTACCTATACAGATGAATACATGCAACGAAATTAATGTGTGGACTCAACAAAGTTCCATCCGAACATGACCTTTAATGCGCACAAGAAAGTTGAAGCTACAGCTGCCTTTTCTTTAAGTCCTTCTGTTCTTGTTGTCTTGGAAGCCTGTCTCACGTCACGCATACTAAAGTGCCTTCGAATACGTTATGTACTCGACATAGAGGTCGACTAGGTACGAGGTAAGATGTCTTTGGATTAATTTGTCATACAGAAACTCTCCCCTAGTTTGAGCGTATGGTATGTACAATCTCGACAATGTATCTAATAGGTGAAGTATATCACAAATTATTTTCAATCAGTGAAGCAAAAAAATGTACACATTATAAGATTCAAGATTAATGCTTTTTGTAAAGACTCTGTCGAATGTCTTTGTAAGTGTGTCTTCATATAAAAACGTATAAATAGTATTATTTTCATACGTTTACACACAAAAGCTGCAAAAGTGGGTCACCTAAAGGGGTCCAATGGCGTCGGCTTCTTGATTGATTTATTTTTGTTTCGAAGTTAATAAATAAATTCAGAAGCCCAAAAAAGAGTTCATGTGTCATGTCGACACCTATGATGTCGTACGAGAATTCTCGTAGACTTTACTTCATTGGTGTCCTGTAAAAAAAAAGTCATTTTCACAATGCCACTGCTGCAAATATCTGTTACTAAAATCTGATCTCTATATAATGGTACAGCAGTGTAAGGCTTGTAGAACAGGTGCTAGTGTCGTAAAACATCGTGGATACGATGGTTTGACTTATGTTTTATGGTCTTGATCCATGACGACCATATGCTCTAACTAGGAAACGGATATTAAAGAGGAAATTGTGTTTAACCTTCACACACAAAAGCTGTAAAAGTAGGCCGCGCTAAGTAGCCCAATGGCGATGGGTCTTAATTGATTTATTTCCGTGTGGATAATAAATAATTTCAGATCTAACTGAAATAAGCTTTCAGCGACACGTTTTTCAGGTTATACTCCATTTCAAAGTTGATTCGGTTATGTCAGAGCATCGTAGCATCGTTGAGCTTAAAACTCTAGTAAATCAATATTTTTTAAAACTTTTTTAATGATAAAATTGCGATTATTTTGAGAATGTTGCTAGGTGAAAGAATGAATCCACAATTTTTCCATCTTGCATTAATATTAAAAAAAAAAATAAGCTGGCTCGAACATACCAAAATTGCGCAAACTATTCTACAAGTCCTCTGAAGCTACTGATCACAGAATACTCCTTATTGAGCGAGATTGATGTTCAAGTTTTGTGTATTTAATAATTTGCACTTATTACAGACGATACTTGTACAATAATACAAGTGACAGCAATTTGTGGTGACCAAATGTTTCAGATATTGAATGCCTATGGGAAGAAACATTTTATAAACATTGAGTTATCCATATTATAATATTTAAAAAAAAACTTTCCTTAGATATTATATATTCTTTGCATTAAAAAAAATGTGTGAAATGAAATCGACAGGCGTATACAACTGGGATGGACAGCGTTTGGAAAAATAAAGTACATTTTTATAGCGAAAATTCCGGAGGCTACCCAACGAATAGGCACACTCAAGTGGCAATGAGCAGGACATATCTGTCGAAGAGGCGACGATCGATCGGGAAGAAAAGTATTGGAGTGGCGCCCAAGAACTGGCAAACGAAACATTGGCCGACCCCCTGCAAGATGGACTGACGACATAAGAAGAATAGCGGGAGTGACCTGGATGCGGAAGGCGGAGGATCGAAGAGGATGGAGACTCATGCGAAAGGCTTTCGTTCAACAGTGGACGGATACAGGCTGATGATGACAATTATTGTTAAAATGAATACGGTTACTATTATTAATGAACATTTGCTCGAAAGCAGATTTTGCAACAATATATACCATTAACATATTTCTATCTACAGGTACTGTGTATATTATGTTGTGGTGACTTACTATAGTTTCTGGTGGCCCTATGCTCTATCTTGGGCGCCTATTTTGATAAAGGTGAGACGCGTAAAAGCGAGAAAAGTGGGTCGCGTAAAGAGGCCCAATGGGGTTGGGTTCTTGATTGATTTATTTTCGTATTGGTGGATAATAAATAATTTCCGATACCAGAAATGAGCTCCGCCGGCATTCTGCTCGCATACGAATGTACCGAAATAGCTTTATAAATAATATTTACTGGCAGCCAACAGATTTATTCCTTAAAAACAAGCGGCGGAGTGTTTTTTAAATATATAAAAAACAGTCATAAAATTTCCAATAAGTACCAACAATTCGTATATTGCTAAACGACTGATGATGACTAATCAATCTTCTATTCTTCTTCGCGTCAGCGACGCTAACTTATTTCTGTCCACTATCTGGCAACATCGATAGCCCGTGTGTTGCTCATGATTAGGTCTTGGGATGTGCAGCTCGTTGGGCACATGGGGCAGGATCCTAGGTGTGAGGCGGTCTGCAGTTGTCCACAATCGTACATTCCCCACCGCTCGAGGTTGTCCTTTGTTCTACCAACTCCGGTTCTTAGCTTATCAATTAATATTGTGTTTGTGAAAGCCCTTGAATGGACGGGTGGTTAAAATGTTTGATTGTCATTTTAGGGATATGGATTCAATCCCAGGCGAACCTTAAATCAAAATAAAATAAAATAAAATAATAATAAATAATATATTATATTATTTTTGGATAATGAATTGTAATTCCACAGCTGGTCTTCTAGAATCTGGCCAAAAACAAAATGGTCCAGGCTTCGGGAACGTCAGACTAATCATCCAAATTGCTTAAAAAAACGATTAACAAATCACCCATAAATATGCCTTTTATGCTACAGCACCCCCCTCGAAGAATAAATTGAATTTTTGATTACTTTTTATTTTTAAATAAACTGTCATCAATTAATTTCCCAATTACATGTAATACACCTATATGTAAGGGGTCTACACCCCTTAGGTGTAATTTTGTGTTAAAATATATATATATATATATTTTAACTTTTTCTATGCCAAGCGGTTTTCGTATGGGGAGACCCCGAGGACAGTCATTATTTTGAAAAATCAAAAGCTATTTTTAAAATCGATGTATTATCGATAATTCTTGACAATACGAAGTAGCTAACTATTTCAACATGGCAGCAAGAGATGTCACTGTGTGTTCTATATTTTAAATTAACCAATAAAACGGGACATATGATGACACAGAGGCTCAAACCAGAGCGAGAATACTCGCTCTTTTTCTATAGCCGGCCTGCTGTGCACGGCCAAGAATGCGAGTAATCTCGCTCTTGGCACAGAAGCAGTTAAATATACATATACCTGCCATAGACCATTAATACTATTGATTGTACGTGCGTAAATAGTTACGTAGACACTATCTATTGACAAGTAAATCTTAGTAAGAATAGACAATGCGTGAATATCGTAAAATGCCTTCAAATTAGGGATGAACATTTCTCATACAGTGTATTTTTCTTAAAGACTATTATTGAAATCTAACAATAAAATGATAAATGTAAATTTTGTTATTTTCATAAAATCCCCAAGAATATTGAAAATGTTTCGGGATTGTCGCAAAGGATTTGGCTGCTGAGATTTCTGGTGCGATCTTATGGTGGCCATATGCATATTTTACGCCAAATATTAAAATATTAAATCTATTTGTTCAATAATATGTTGCCATCAGTATGATGTAGATCTTGCTGACTGGTACCGAAAACCCCGATATACAATCTTTCGTCTCTTTTTTGTTCGCTTGCCATACATTTATGTGTCGGCCATATTGGGACTAGTTATATAGACCGACGCTTACGGCGCTGGTGACCGACCACGGGCCGCACGGGTCAGTTTGGTCCTGACGGCCGAGAAGGTCGCGTTGCGGCCGGCGGCATGTCATTCCGCCTGGGTGGAAGCTTGTAATGTCTTAACCTGCTCCTAATCATGCCCTCACGCGACGGATTAACACCTTTTTAAGAGAGAGAAGGATGTTAATATGTTATTTATATTATTATTATTGACATTGATTTACTCGTTACGGCCGGCGACATGTCATTCCGCCTGGCCGGGAGCTTGTAAAGTTTTAACGTAAATATATGTCAATGTGCTTCTGAAAAAGTCTTTGTTTTGCTGACCTGCTCCTCATCATGCCCGCACGCGACGAAGTAACACCTTTTTGAAAGAGAGGAGGTTGTTAATATATTAAATAAAACGCGTTGTTCGAATTCAAAGACGTTTAAAGTACAAAATGGCTTTTTTACTTTGGTACTCCGGCGGCATAATAAAATCGGCCGTTAAAAATTAAATCTCACAGTTCACAAGCTCACGTTTAAAACGTAATAGCTCACACTGCGATAAGACAATAAACAATACTTAAGAGTATGGTTGATATGATAATTTACCAGAATGTATCAAAATTCATTTGACCGTTGAACCTCACAACCGATTTCACTCTCTATTGCCTTCACGCTAAGGTTCAATGTCGAATGAAAGGCACTCGAGAGTACGTTCAGGGTGGATGTGCCTTTTATGTAGGGCCCTTAAAAGATAAAACGAGACGCATAATTTATCTCGCTCTCACGTAGTTTATTTGATTCTGGATTGAAAAGAGACGGCGATGGTGAATCGGATCTCGTTTGAGCTTCGTGTCAACACACATTTGTTAGCTCTGGGTGGGCAGTCATTATTAACTCACTGAGACCGGTAATTCAATTTGTAAAATAAATTAAAGATTTGAAGACCAATATCAAATTTATATATTTATTTTATTGGTATTTTTTTAAGCGATAAAAGCTTTATTATATGTGTATTGATTTCTATGATATATCCGCATCAAATTCGGTGCATACAGTCTCACCAAAACGTGGACTTAAACAGGAAGTCCGTGAACAGATTAAGACCCGGAGTTGGTAGAACAAAGGACAACCTCGAACGGTGGGGAATACTTCGGCAGGGTGAGTCACTATTGTGCGACTGTGGAGACCTGCAGACCACCTCACACTGCTTCATGTGCACATCTTAGGACCTAATGCTGGGCAACACACGGGCTATCGATGTTGCCAGATACTGGACAAAAATAATTTGACGTCGCTAACACGAAGAAGAAGAAGAAGACGAAGAAGAAGAATAAGAAGAAGAAGAAGAAGAAGAAGGAATTTTATATCTTAAAAATGACTTTTCAAAATGATTGACCATATCATAGTTCATGCTTGGAGGCATAGTCCAGTGGTAAAGGGTTTGTTTTTCATTCAGGCACCGTCGGCTTAAAACCCCGTCCAAGCTTGAGTTAGTCAAATTCAAGCTCTATATATGATCCCGGTTGGGGTAAGCTCCCCTGGTTAAGGAGAAAGAATAAATGTCCAGGCTTCGGGAGCGTGAGCTCATCATCCAATATCCTTAAGAAAACGCTGATTACTGATCACCCAAAATATTTATCTGGTACTATAGCCTGAGTATATGCATGTTCGTGGACTCTTGAAACGGCGATTTGCGGTGTCCATATGCTCCGAATTTGGAGCGGATATGGTAAAAATAATAATTAAGACGTACTTTGTTTTAAAATCTATACAATAAATACGATATTTTACATCCTCGTAGAACACAGTAACATTGTCGTTTGTCATATTTAAGATACGAGACCACTGTGTTTCTCAGTAGTAGTCTCATAAAAAGTTTTACTTGTTTTATTCTTTAAAATATTTTACATACTAACCTTTCCATACCTGAATTCCAACCAAGTTTTTGTTCAATCGAATTGATAACAGTTTTCTCAAGGACTGTCATCTTTTATGGTTAAAGAATTTTTGATTTTGACACACTTAAACATAGGTGTTCACACAAAGAACAGTTAACGATAAGCTGTTAAATTAATGCGATACTTTCACCATGAAACAGTATTCCATTAAAGTTTTATGAAATACTGTTGAAGAGGAACAAAGCTACCAAACTACGTACAAAAACAAAAACAGATTAACCCTGATTATAAAAAGCAAACATTAATATTTTCTGTAATAAATAATAATATTTACATAATAGATACTTAATATATGTAACATAGAGATCAAACAGCGTTTTATTTGCTGAATAAACATTAAGTTTTCAAAAGCTCCTTTTGGCCTTCATACAAAAATTTATATTAAAACTTCAACATCAAGTCGCTATCAGAAAACATTGTCCGATGGCAATAAAACTTATTATGTGAGTTATTAGGACCAAATGACATAAGAATAGAGGTGAGCCGATTTCATTTCGAAAAAAAAAATCCCATACATAGCCTGGGACACCTAATGGGTAGTCTAGACTGTTAACGAGATTAAATATTAAGATTTTATCGCCGAATCTTAAATTGATTGATCCAACGTTTTGGAACAAACCACGACATTTTCATTATTTCGACACAATTTGTCCTATTGCATCTAATATTTAATTATTACGAAAATAAGCTTCAACAAACTGATCATACTGACATCAGCGTGATATAGCCCTTGCTGACTGGTACCGAAAACCTCGATATACAATCTTTCGTCTCTTATTTCTGTTCGCTTGTCGTGCATGATGTGCCCATATTGGCATTTTGGACAAGTCCAGTGTGACGTTAGTTATATAGACCGCCGCTTGTGGCGCTGGGCGACAGCCCATCACGAGCGCAGGAGTCGTGTGGCGACGTCGGCGATATCATATTGTATTGTGGCCCAGCCTGAATGCTGTGACTAGGTCGGGCCATATGTTTGTAAAGTTTATCGTAAATATATGTCAATGTGCTTCGGAAAAATTCTGCGTGTTATTAAACTGCTCCCCATCCTGCCACCACGCGACTGAATAGCAACCTTTTAAAGAGAGGAGGATGTAATTACATAATGAAACTCATTTCCCTCACGGCACAATCTCTGTAAAAATGTTTTTTCTAATAGTACGAGAGGAATCCATACGAAACAATATTTGATATCTCATTACATATTAAGAAGTTATATGAAGAAATAATATAAAAGGGTCTTACTTCAGAATCATCCGTGCTGTAATGTGTCAATTCTAGTCACAAAGGACTCGAGAGTGGTAGTCACTGTGGCTTTAAAAGATTTAAGTCACTGATTTGTGCCCTACTGCTAAAGACTTGCTCTCGCTCCATAGTGGTCCGTGGCAGCCTCTCTGTGGACGCTTAAATCTTCCAGAAGTGCTCGCTGTTTAGTGGTTCAGACAAGATTCCCTCACCTCCTCTCAAGACAGATATAACAAATGCCGATGGACGTCGGAGAGAATGACAGCCTACGCACAAAACGCAGTAAGCCGTAGCTGAAGTATTAAATATACGCAGTGAATCGGTTTATAAATATTTTTCTAACGAGTGAATTGACGTAATAAGTAACATTTTTTAGTCTTTATTTGAAATGATGTTTTTATATTGTTCTTTCCATATTCCTTCTTTATCTGAAGCATATAATCACTACAAATTAGCACAAATACTCAGTTCTTTTAGTTGCTGTTTTTTATTCGTAATCTTTAAAGGAAGATAACTGCATCAAAATAAAAAAGAATTAGAAATTATCTTTTTTTTTTAAATATAGGACATGTTTCAGCTTCGTCGGGTAGACTTGAGAATTGACGAAGAACACAAGTAGTGGATGCTACCCAACGAATAGGCACACTCAAGTGGCAATGGGCAGGACATATCTGTCGAAGAGACGACGGTCGATGGGGAAGAAAAGTATTCGAGTGGCGCCCAAGGACTGGCAAACAAAGCATTGGCCGACCTCCTGCAAGATGGACTACGACATAAGAAGAATAGCGGGAGTGACCGGGATGCGGAAGGCGGAGGATCGAAGAGGATGGTGACTCATGCGGGAGGCTTACTTTCATCAGTGGACGGATACAGGCTGATGATGATAACATTTTGTGTTCGATAAATAAATGACATATTTATTTTCTTACAAATCTATAAAATCTATAGTCTATAAATCAGTAAGCAAATCAATCAAAACCGCACCGAGTTTATTAGGATAAAACGTATACGAACATGATCATGCGATATAACACATATTGTATCACGTTGTCTTTTTGTCGTGAACGTTATCTCGTTATACCAAAGAGTATGCTTTTTGTCGTAATACAATGATGACTAGAATTTATGTGCAACTTTTCAGCATGACTACCATAGGTATGATTTATATTTCTCTTCTTTAGCCTAGCCATTTCCCATCATCCGGGGTCGGCTCTCCTTGTGAACATTCGCCATGTCTGTCTGTCCTGCGTTGCATTCTCAGTTAAACCCAGAGTTTTCAGATCCTTGCTTACAGTTGCAGTCCAGGTTGCCTGTGGTCTTCCAGGTCTTCTTCTCAGCGTGGGTATGTTGAGGGCTTTCTTCAGCATGTGGTCCTATTGGGTAGGAGGGAAATAAAATACCTAGATATTATTTATTTTTACTGTGTTTTATTTAATGGTAGACAATCTGCGACGCGTTCGTGTTATAAGCCGTGCACTCATTAAAATGGTGACCCTTGTAATAATATTTCAAGACGAATGGCATTTTTACGAGAGACGCTCAGCAGTCGGAGATGCTCTGCTCAAACGAGGCCTTCAATCAGCCGTGTACTCTACCATCTTACAGATGCCTATCTTTACAGGGAAGATCTGGGATGCAGATACCCGCTTGTAGGTTATATTTTTTCTATTATTGTAAAACATAGAAAACATTGTTACAATAAAACGATGTCGTATATAACAATATTTTTTTGAAACATTTGGGTTAAGCTTAAAGTAATATCTAAATTGCTTAAAATAATGATATGTCATAATCTCCTAATAGTCTCACACCCATAAACAATGACCTTCCTTGACTTAAAAACGTTAATTTTATCAACCGACAATACTTTGTGAAACTGCATAATTATAATATTATATTAATTTTAATTAAAAAATCAACAAATGAAATATTTAGTTTTGATTTTTAAGTTATTACATGTTTCGGACTCCCTGGAGTCCATCTTCAATAATTCATTCAATTATTGAAGATGTACTTATCCCTCGATCTCCAGGGAGTCCGAAACACGTAATCACTTAAAATTTATTTTGATTTAAAAAAAATAAAAAATACATAAAATTATAATCCTTGACTTAATTAAGTCAAGGATTATAATTTTACCAACTGAACACCCGTTTGCAGAGATTAAAAAAATAATAAATTTAATTCCACAATTATAATTATGCAGTTTCACCAAGTATTGTCAGTTGATAACCTTAATGTTACTAAAAGTAAGTAGCTATCATAGATTGTTTGGCAGACAGACATTGGTAACTTAAGTCAAGGAATGACTCTGCATACCCGTGTAAGACGGATCATTCAACGGTAAAAAAATCCGTCATAGCTTATTCATCAAAATTGTTTGGCAGACATCTTGTTAAGCGCCGATTACTACAAATTACGGTTAGTCCCTTAATGAAAGGATTACTTTTATATTTATGGACAATGTGTGAATGCCGGGTTATTCTTTAGTAATGCGCATTATATATCAGTAATGTGATTTAATAAATTGATTTAAGCCACCGCGCACACCATAATTGGAGCATATGGTCTTTACAAATTGTCGCTACACAGCTTAGTTGGCTGCCAGTGTCTCAGACGGCCTCGTGGGGCTTAATATCAGAAGCATATTCGGATATTTATTAATATATACATAATCGTGTCGGAAACAACAGGGTCAGAACCTGTCTGCCCAGAAGTGGGCGATGTCGATGGAGTTACTCCCGGCCATCATCAGGTCTTCCTGGGTGCAGCTACTCGGACACAGCGCACACTCGTGGTGGGACAGGGTCTGCTCCACGCCGCAGTCATATTCAGTCAGTCCGTTGTGAAACTGTCAGGCTTTCATTTGTGTCCTCGTCTTGCATACTCCGGTCCGAAGTCTGTTATAGGACCTCCATATATTCCACCTCTGGTCATGTCCAGCGGCTAGGTCATCTTTCGGGGCAATCCAAGTTTTTCACTCCGTGGTGCTTATCCACATGCTCAGCCGCATGGTGGCCTCAGGTATCACCAGTTCCGTTGTCGACTATAGGAAACTTCTTCTTGATTTGAGCCGTGTGCTTATCTTTTGATATCCAAACATAGGGTGGGGTGCTTCGTGGGTTGCTTTGGTGAGCTCCTTCTTGATGGTGGCTTCTCGCCATATGTTTTGTGGGGCGATGCCCGAGAGTTGATATAGCTTTGATATTGGGGTGGGTTTAGGCACCTCGTAACCTTTTATTAATGAGCATTTTTAGGAAGATCTGATAATATAATAATATTCTTAATGTTCCCGAGGCCTTTAACATTTGATTGTAATCGGGGTTCAACCCAAATTGATGACGATTAGGATTGAGCCCCGATTAGAATCAAATGACAAAATGTGGTAAGCAATATACGGTGACCTATCCAAATGTTTTACTACATCAAATGTTGCTTAAGTTTGGTGATTGAACAAGAACCGCGCTTACAATGTGTTACTGTTCATTTTGTATACCTCACTCAGAGACATAATGATAAACGGCGAGCACGTATAGTCCGTTCAGGCGCATAACGCGAGCTCGCATTCTGTGGTAATAAAGTAGGCAACATATTAACGGCGAATTATTTTTCCTATTCCAGGTAAGAGACCGTTGACCGGCAAGCTTTGTGGCGGCCGCCGGACCATTGGCGCGGCGGTCCTTTATTTATCAAAAACTGGCGACTAGTGATGCTACCGTAACACGAATTAAATTATATTAAATAAAAAAATATACACATAATATACATCAAATTCTTTATACGCATCAGTTCGTTCAGAAAAAATATCGGCAGAAGCGGGATGCGAACCAGCAAGCCTTGGAACCAACCATTGCTCAAGTTCATTACCCTAGACCACTCGACCGTCTTCTGCCCGAACTGTTGCGCCGAATAACTTGTATTTATAGCATTGTTACCATCATATAACGATAGGTGTCTCTATAGTATATATTCAGAATGTGTATTTTTTATTATTTATTATTCAATCAGTCAATATTTATTCACAAACTCTATATTATTACTTTCCGACAGTCTATTTATTTTAGTAAGTACCACTCGGGTCTCGAAAGATTTAAATATTTAAAGATCCATATAAGTTATATTAAATAAAAAATAAATTAAATCACATATTGTATAAATGGACATTGAATTGTCTTTAATAACCTTACCATTTCCTCATCCATTCTCAGGTTTTCGTGGTTAGCAACGGGTTAACACAGAATGCAATTCGAGACACGCTGTAGTATACTTACTTCGCAGTTTTTAGACTGAAGTCTATTTGACACCTAACTGTTGCACCTAGAATTACGGGAACGCTTTCAGTTACTTTCTAACAAGTAGCTTTTTGCCTGCGTTCAGTAACGGGTCCCCATCTGAGTCTCCAAAAACAGGATGGGACAGGGGAGAGTTTTCACCAAGCGTCCAAAATAATCGCGCAAAAAGGAAATCGTGTACAAAAGGACCATGTGTACATACTCGTACATATAACATATTACAGTGGTTGTTCGTAGTATATAAGTAGCTCATATAGGAGTTTATTTGTTTTCATCTAGGTCTTCAAATACAGGACAGGACTGGGAGGGCTTTCACAAAGCGTTTCTTAAATAACTAATATGATGCCTTTATCAGCTTTACATATATGGGCATTCGAAAAGCAATTACGTTTTTAAAGAACGTTTTTAACTTCAACAAAGTTTCAAGCGATCACGAACGGTCAAATTCGATAAATTTATTAATTCGTTGATATCAAGAGGTTGCTCACACAGAATTTGTTGTATCCTCGAATGTTTCAACTAGCTATCCATTACGTGGTGCATCTTTAACATCTAATAGCCGGATCGAATTTTTGACACTGTCAATACACATATCTTCATATTGCACATTTTGCTAATTATCTATAGATGTAAAAAACAATTTTGCGCCATAAAGTGAAATTTAGTATTTTATTATATCTAACGCTTATAAAACACAATGGAATTACGAATAAAGTTATGTTCTTTGATAAAAAAAATGGTTAAGATGACCCAGCACAATGTCTTACTCTTGCTTTAGAATATGTATATTTCCATTAACTTTCCTTTATTCAGCAAAAAAATTGAGTGATACTGGTATAACACGAATTATTTTTGAAACAACATTTTTACATATCAACTTGGAATGCAATAAATTAAAAAAAACTTATATTGATTTAATCGCCAGACGTATTTCCCATCTCTACTTATCACCGGTCTGGAGCCTCTTCACAAACACACCCACTACAGACACACACACTTGCGTGGTGAGACGCGTGGATGAGATGCTTACCTTAAGGATGGATGACTTCAGATGAAAGGTTTGTTGCAGATTGGTTATGGCCAGGTGAATGCAAAGATGTAGGAGATGAGAGTGAACAATCAGTTGTTTACCACAAGCAGGCAGAGGTACAGTGAAAATTTCAAGAGTAGGTCTAGCAATGAAAATTTGGTCTTCTTTGGGGTTCGTAGAGTCCCAAAATAAATTGTGAAAGGCCTGTAATGAATTTTTGTGCCAAAATAATTTCGATTGATTTTTTGAGTGAAAAGTTTTGAACAAAAATTTTGAATTTTTTAAATTATTTTGGAAAGAATATTTCATTTTGCTGATGAATAATTTCTGGATTTTATGGATTCGGATTCGCTTTCAAACAGTTGACTTGAATCCTTTGTTTGCTCTTTATATTATCAAAACTGTATTTTGTCTCTTAACACTAAATACTAATAATAAAATAGAATATCAATTAATCAATAATATATATTATTATTATTATATCAGAATTTGTATAGTGCATAATTTTATTTATAATTATTTAATAACCGAATGGTCATTCCAAAAGCGCATACCTTTTATGTACAAGTATTCTTCAATAACTCGAGTTATATAAAATACATTGTGAATACTTTCCTACCAATATAAAAGGCTTGACAAGAATAATAAGAAAAATAAATAATAATTTAAGTACACTTGTGTATTATTTACCGATATTCTTTAAACACATATATTTTTTTGCAATATTAAATTTAAATATAATTTTAAATTCATTTTAATTAAAAAATAATAAATTAAAAATATTTAGTTTTGATTTATTTTTAAAGATAAGATGTGTCGCACTCCCTGGAGACACATGTCATATCCGAAACATGTAATCCTTAAAAATAAATGTGAATCAAAAGTAAATATTCTTAATTTGTTTTTTTAGTAAATTTTAAATTATAATTATGAAGTTTCACCAAGTATTGTCAGTTGATAACCTTAATGTTACCAAATATAAATGTTAATTCAATTCGTAGATAATTGAATTGTCACGTAATTCTAATACATACAATATATTATTTATTTAATCAAACTAATTACTACGTTGAAGATTGAAGAACTAAAATGTCCTCATTGTAAAAGATTCCGCAGTCTTCAAGTCCGTGATTAAACAGTGGTCGACGTTATCTATGTTACATGTGAAAAAAGTAATCTATCGAACAATTGAAATAGTCTTGAAGTCAGCTTAAAATTTAAGTGTACTTTAATAACGTTGATTGATTATTACTCTCCATACAGTGCTTAGTATTTTTAAATTGCAAGCGTCCAGAAATGGGATCTCTTCATCAGTTTCTGGCAAAATTCATGTTTTAACATACAACAAATGTCTGAGATCCATTATAAATTATATATATATTTTTTTCCTTGTTAATAAGTTTTCTATTAATAGACTGCAGTTTCGACTAACTCGTAGCCTTTCTCAATCCATTACTTGATAAGAGATAATCTACGGGTTTCTACGGGTTATTGTATTCATCTACGATGCCAGGTCCTAATGACAGATCTGCGGACGACAAGAGGGCTACTCTCACAAAGCACTTGTCTGAAGACATCCCAGATATAAGTATATTTGAAATTAAATCGGCCCTAAAACAACTTAAGAACAACAAAGCCCCTGGAGAAGACGGAATTACATCTGAGCTTCTGAAAGTAGGAGGAACCCCTCTGTTGAAAGAGCTTAAAAAACTATTCAACAAGGTAATAGAACATGGAGAAACCCCGGCGACATGAAGTACGAGTATTGTGATATTGTTCCACAAAAAGGGGATAAATCACTGCTCAAAAACTACTGACCCATTTCACTTCTTTCCCATGTGTATAAAGTATTCTCCAGAATTTTAACAAACAGGCTGACGGGTCGATTTGATGAATTCCAACCTCGAGAGCAAGCTGGGCTTAGGAAAGGCTTTAGTACAATTGATCATATCCACACGCTAAGACAAATCATTCAGAAAACCGAAGAATATAATCAGCCACTCTGCCTCGCCTTTGTAGACTATGAAAAGGCATTTGACTCAATCGAGACTTGGGCAGTGCTAGATTCACTACAACGCTGCAAAATAGACTATCGGTATATAGAGATAATAAAATCTCTTTACAAATCTGCAACAATGATGGTCCAGCTCCATGATAGCACTAACAATATTTCTATAAGCAAAGGTGTTAGACAAGGAGATGTTATATCTCCAAAACTCTTCACAAACGCCCTAGAAGATATTTTTAAACTGCTATCCTGGACAAAATGTGGAATAAATATTAACGGAGAGTACATTTCTCACCTCCGATTTGCAGATGACATAGTGCTAATAGCCGAATCACCTAACAAGCTCCAAGACATGCTCTACGACCTCAATGAAGCGTCGAACAAAATTGGTCTGAAAATGAACATGGATAAAACAAAAGCCATGATTATTAGTCATATTTCACAGACCTTCGATCCTATTTCCATTGGAGGAACAGAAATAGAGGTTGTATACGACTATACCTATCTGGGACAAGTAATACAACTAGGGCGAAATAACTTCTCAAAAGAAATCGACAGGCGCATACAACTGGGATGGGCAGCATTTGGAAAACTAAAGTACATTTTGAAAGCGAAAATTCCGCAATGCCTTAAAACTAAGGCGTTTAACCAATGCATCCTCCCTGTATTAACTTATGGTGCAGAGACGTGGAATCTGACAGCAAGTCTTACCCAAAATTAAAGGTCACCCAGCATGCTATGGAGAGATCTATGTTCGGAGTGTCGCTACAAGATAGAATCCGAAACGAGGAAATACGCAGAAGAACTCAAGTAGTAGATGCTACCCAACGAATAGGCACACTCAAGTGGCAATGGGCAGGACATATCTGTCGAAGAGACGACGGTCGATGGGGAAGAAAAGTATTGGAATGTCGCCCAAGAACTGGCAAACGAAGCATTGGCCGACCCCCTACAAGATGGACTGACGATATAAGAATAATAGCGGGAGTGACCTGGATGCGGAAGGCGGAGGATCGAAGAGGATTGAGACTCATGCGGGAGGCCTACGTTCAACAGTGGACGGACACAGGCTGATGATGATGATGATGATGATGAACTGCGATAGTAATTTATAAGTGGTCAAACCTATTTCCCATAGGAGCGGGGGTAGGGGTATGTCAATCAGGGAATGATAAAAGAGGGAGATCGATAGGGTTGCAAGGATGAATTTTTAATTTTAATTTTTTATTAATTTCATAAGTTTTTTTATTTTTTATTATTACTTATTGATCTAACGGAAACATTTAAAAAAATTGGTGAGTTACTTAAGGTATTTACTTGATTATTAATTATTTCTTCCTTCTCATATATATATCTTTATATATTGAGATAGTCGAAACTGCAGTCTCCTATTAGCGAACTTATCTTACGTGATCCATGTGAAAATAAGGAAAATAAATAAATATTTATAAAATAAAGTTCTTACTAACAAGCAGTAAAATATTAATGAACGCGTCCACGTGGCAAAATAAGGATCACAAAATGAAATATCCATAAGTCGCAAAGCGACTCCCCGATAGGAAGTGTTTATCACCGATGCTAATTGCGTGTATGCTCAGCTCCGCATTCCGCAGTAACTAACAATAATAATAATAGCATTAGGTATTGATTGTGTGTACTGGACTTGTTTGCATTGACTGACAGAGTGCAGGCGGCGCACCCGAGCCACATAAAAATCGGGCAAAGTCAAATTAAAGTTATCGCAGTATGTATGAATATTAAGCACCTATGTACTTGCTCTGTGTACTCGCGAGAGGGAAGGACTATAGCTATACAACGTTACATATGAATAATTTTATTTAATCCCTTCCCTGCCGATAACATCTTTTAACCATTATGAGCTTTACAGGCATTTTTGAGCGTGATATTACAGATAGTTTTGTAATGCACGAAATAATTGAAAATCTTCTTCGTAGTATCAATCCGGTGGATTGGTTTATAGCGACAGTATCTTGCATCTCGATCTCAACTCCTCTCGGTCCTCCGCAACCCTCTTCAGCTCAGCATAAGAGCTACAACTCATGTCCTCGAACACTTGCTGCAAATACTCCCATCTAGGGCGCCCTCTACAGTTTATACCCTCAACCATCCCTTTCACAATGTCGTGAAGAAGACCATCGTGGCGCATGATGTGACTGATCCATCGGGCTCACCTCTCTGAGATGATTCTTACTAGGTGCCTATCTTCCTTGATTATGCTGAGAGCCTAATTGTTCGTGACGTGGTCTCTCCAGAAAATTCCGAGAATTCTTCTGTATTACCACATCTCAAAGGCCTCTAGTATTTTTTTATCACATCTATATTATTAGCCATTATAAGTTTTACAGGGATTTTTAAACGTGTTACAGATTGTTTTGTAATGCACTAAATAATTGAAAATATTAATGAATATATAATTAGATTCGATTCGAGTACAAGTAATATATATTTTTTACTTAAAGTGTATTACAGGTATAGCTCAATGGTCAAAGCTTTGCTTTGAAAGCCAAAGGTATCGGGTATAAAAGTTCGATCCCCGACGGAGATTAAAAAAAAAAGATTTTTAATTGATTTCTGAGCTCTAAAATACCTCCCCCGGTTGGTGTGAATTTGATTCCTCAACCGTAAAATGCCACTCATACATAGCCTATTAATCAAAATTGGTGGTAGACGAAAGTCATCCCGCGAAGACCACTCATTCATAGTGAATTATTGTAATGACGTTGGCGGATCAACACTCTACGTGTAGCGCTTAGTCATATGCAGCTTGGTAAGCGTCATCGAATTCCACATATGAGACTGCAGAATCACTATCGCCATCTGTCTGTATTGTCCTGTATGTGCTTACATAAAAAAATATATGACAATATTGACTACAACTCATCAATATTTTGACAGGAAAGTACGAACAATCTTCTTCTTCTTCGTGTCAGCGACGTCAAATTATTTTTGCCCAGTATCTGGCAACATCGATAGCTCGTGTGTTGCCCAGCATTAGGTCCTGAGATGTGCAGCTTGTTGGGCACATGGAGCAGGATCTTAGGTGTTAGGCAATCTGCAGGTCTCCACAGTCCTACAATAGTGACTCTCCCTGCCGAAGCATTCCCCACCGCTCGAGGTTGTCCTTTGTTCTACCAAATCCGGTTCTTAATCTGTTCAGGAATTTCCAGGTCCACCAGTCAAGGTTCTTGTCATAATAACTGTCATAATATTATATATATACGCATTATTAGATTAACAATATGAATGTTTAATTCAATTTGACTGAATGAAATCCACGTTCTTATTTATTGTTTATTTATTTAATATAATTTATGTCGCATTGCATGTTTCGAGCCGATGTTACACCACCATCCCGACCCTTAAAGCCGCTAAAGCAGTTGGGTTGCCTCAGCTATCGCGTCATATTATAGCGCATATCACTATTACTCAAACATATTGCTTCCAGTATAATAATCGATTCAGTCACCGAGCACTTTATCCGAACAGTTCACGTCTCAACGACAAGTCCACTAAAAGTGTTTCGGCGAACAACGTTCGGACGAGTTGATCGCCGTTTGAATTCAGTCACCGAACGCCTTGTCCGAACAAAGCAAATCTCACTATTAAAACGCAAAGCGAACAATGTTCGGGCATCTTGATCGCTTATTTGAATGAGTGTAATACTCGAGGTAAAGCATTGTTATATATGTACAAATATTTGATGAGACAAAATAAATTATTTATATTAACTTTTTTATTTATTTTTTATCTTGATTTATGGTGGCCATATGCACCAGAAATTGTGCATTTTGCTTATAAAATTATTAGATGATTATGTATTTTTTATATGTATGTCATTTTGAAGGATGGCTAAGTTGGGTATAGCTCAATGGTCAATGCGTTTGCTTTGGAAGCCAAAGGTCGTGGGTTCGATGCCCGACGGAGATTAAAACAAAAAAAGATTTTTAATCGATTTATGAGCTCTAAAATACCCCCGGTTTGTGTCATTTGTAAATTGCCAGTCATAGCATATTAATTAAAATTGGTGGTAGACGAAAGTCGTCCCGTGAAGACCACCCATTCATAGTAAATTCCTGTAATAATAATTATCGGGGTGTAAGTCTATGACGTTGGCGGATCAACACTGCACATGCAGCGCTTAGCCATATGCACCATGGTAAGCGTCATAGAATTCCACAGATGAGACTTCAGAATTACTATCATCATCTGTCGGCATTCTCCTGTATGTGCTTACATAAAAAAGTGTAGTAGTTGAATTTTCTTGATACGTCAACGCCATTAGATTTCAGTTTAGGGGTGATCAATAGAGAGAGTTCGCATGAGCATTGTTCGTAATAAAGACTAAAAACATAATTGCTGTACTGTCAACTTCTGTGATATATGTCGATTACATGATATATTTTTCATATGCTAATATAATTATTATTTATTATTTATTATTATTTAAAAATAAATATTCAAAGCCTTCGACTTTCTTAGCTTATAAAAGCTCCACTCATTCTTCATCGATTATTCCTTTAATACCGAATATAGTATATATTTTTATTTACTTTAGCGACGAACTGACGAAGTCTTCTTTGAGTAAAATCCGCGGTTTTTCATCTTATATGTGATGAACAGTACATTTTCAACGTGATCCATGTTAAATCAGCGGACATATTATATATTTTTAATGTTTAAAATGTATAATTTTAGAATTAATTTTAATTAAAAAATTAATAAATTAAAAACATTTAGTTTCGATTCACAATTTATTTTAATGATTACATGTTTCGGCCTTCCCGAAGACCATCTTCAATAATTAATCATAAATTAATCAATACATTTATTGAAGATGGTCGTCAGGAAGGCCGAAACATGTAATCATTAAAATAAATTGTGAATCAAAACTAAATACTTTTAGTTTATTAATTTTTTAATTAAAATTAATTCTAAAATTATAATTATGCAGTTTCACCAAGTATTGTCAGTTGATAACCTTGATGTTATTTAAGTCCTTACTATGAAATTCTCAAATGTTTTATAGAACGAGCTTTTGGCTTCCGGGCAGCTTTGCCCCTCCGCTGGTAGTGGGATGGGGGTTGTACTCCCTTTTATGTATTAAATTATTGTTCAGTCAGAAATTGAAATGCTTTACGGCGTCCCCGTTTTACGTTTATGTTTATGAATCTATGTTTGGGTGAATGAAGCCTTAAGAATAACACCGCTTAGGTTCAATGCTTTCTTATATTTTTTTAAGTAAGCGCACTTAGAAGAGCATAACCGGTTTTATTCAATGGGTTCTATGACGCTCAAATCAAGCGACGCTCAAATCAAATAGGTGTTATGTTTGTGTGCAAGGTGGTGAGATTGCAAGTGTATATTGATCTTATTTATTATATATTTTTAACATTCATATTGTTATTCAAGGTGGGAAGTATTTGTCTACTTAGTTTATTAAAAGATTTTTAATCGATTTCTGAGCTCTAAAATACCCCCGGTTGGTGTGAATTTGATCCCTCACCCGTAAAATGCCAGTCATAGCCTATTGATTAAAATTGGTGGTAGACGAAAGTCGTCCCGTGAAGACCACCCATTCATAGTAAATTCCTGTAGTAATAAGGATGATGCGTGAATCTTAGGCTGTAGTATTTATATGAGGTTGACGGATCAACACTTCACATGCAGCGCTTAGCCATATATTTATATACACCATGGTAAGCGTCATAGAATACCACAGATGACACTTCAGAATTGCTATCACCATCTGTTGGTATTCTCCTGTATGTGCTTACATAAAAAATAAAAAAATATATTTTTCCTGAAAATATACAGACCCTGGCGTGAATGTTAGAAAGGTACTTTCCAAATTTAAGATTCATGGTGTTATTGCTTATTAATTCACATGTAAAGCTCTGAAGGGCCAACAGCGATATTATTATATATTAAAAACGGGATACTCTTTATATCACCGAAGTAAAGCACCATTGACACAAACAAAATCATGGATAGGTTAACCAAAATATGCCTCAGATACTATAGCTGCTGTCTTTTCAAATACCCAAGCTCCTGTTCTGAAAGTCTTCGAGAACTATATGCGAATAAATTATACACTTTTTATCTGCTAGGACATCTTTGCTAGGTATTATTTAAAGCGGTTTCGGTCAGTCTAGTACCACATTGTGAGGCAAAGAGTCTCTTTCTCATCGGCTACTAAATATCTCAATTCAATTCAATCAATGTAGGAAGAAACGGGCGTTCCTGGTATGTTTATGTATACATACTTGCAAAGGCCAATGTAAGGGCCGAACTGATCATTAGACTTATTTAATATACAAGTTTTTACTGTTTAACCAAATCGCCTTGGATCTTGATATATTTCACGTAAGGGAGGCCCAATTCAGACATGAACTCTACAAGTTTCTTTGGAGGAATAATTTGTTTGCGTCGTCTGTTTGATGAGCATTGGGACCTTCTGTTGGTTGTCTTTATTACTTTGTTCTTATTACTTAATCATAAGTACCTATATTTTTTTATATTGTATTTTTTTATTTTAGGATTAATTATTATTTTACTTCAGAAATGAATAGAGTTGTTCAAATTTGTAAAGTTTCTGTAAGGGAAAAATAAATAAATAATAAATTGAAAGATGAATTTCTTAATCACGACGTTGACAATCAAAATGAACACACCTGTCTGTTAACATTACGGGCTTGTTTTGACTCTAAACACAGAGAAGTTAGAAAAATCCAAAGCATAAAACGACGACTTAAGAAAGCAAGCGGCATTAAATACACTGAAGAGATTTCTCTATCCGCCTTAATGTATACTGTCTATAGATATTTTTCTGTTTGCATTTAAATAAAAAAAAACTGCATTTAATTGCCTAATAATTCAATTCAATTCATTCATTAGATATATATAAAGATTACGCATTTAAATCAATTATAAATTATATATTTTTTGTTTTTGTTTTTTTTGTTTAAGTTTGTAAGCAATTGGCCATATTATTGTACACCATAAAATTATGTTTATCTACGTAATTAATTGTATTTAATGTTATATTAAATAAAGTAAATATTGTCATATTTAGTGCAAATGCACTCCACGCATATACAGCATGCGAGTGCATTCTAACAAAATATCGAATTTCTAAGACATGAAATTCTTCTTCCTATATTTGTTCCATATCTGGAGCATACGTTAACCATAAATTGCCATCTCTCAGTTTACACGTTTTTTAAGCGAAAATTCCATAATGTCTTAAAACTAAGGGGTTTAACCAATGCATCATTTTTGTATTAACTTACGGCGCAGAGACGTGGAATCTGACAGCAAGTCTTACCCATAAAATAAAGGTCACCCAGCATGCTATGGAGAGATCTATGCTCGGAGTGTCGCTAAAATATAGAATCCGAAACGAGGAAATACGCAGAAGTACTCAAGTAGAGGATGCTACCCAACGAATAGGCACACTCAAGTGGCAATGGGCAGGACATATCTGTCGAAGAGGCGACGGTCGATGGGGAAGAAAAGTATTGGAATGGCGCCCAAGAACTAGCAAACGAAGCATTGGCCGACCCCCTGCAAGATGGACTGACGATGATAAGAAGAATAGTGGGAGTGACCTGGATTCGGAAGGCGGAGGATCGAAGAGGATGGAGACTTATGCAGGAGGCTTACGTTCAACAGTGGATGGATACAGGCTGATGATGATGAAGAGGCGGGAGAACACAATACGACACCTAAGATTGCAACAATAAAAATTAATTTTGACCTCTTCAAGTGCAGCCCCTGTCTCGAAATTCTCCTAAAGCCTCTTTCTGTCCCCCAAAAGTCTGTCCCGTCAGACAGTCTCCCCACTCTGTCCCCCTAGTACAAGGGTGACCAGATTTCCTTCGCGAAATGGTAGGATTACGTTTCCTGGGGGCGCGACCGTCGAGTGCACGCTGAAAAGTGTTTTTGAGAAGCATTATGACGGATTAAATCAATAATATCAGACTTCAATGGGTTATTTTATTAACCTAGTAATAACAATACAGGTCATTTTTAAATTTAAAAAATACTATTGTTCTGATACGGCTTATGTTACATTACGTTTTTATTGACTCGCTTTCTTGTATGAGTGTTTGTTTGGTTTTTTTTTTTTTAATTGACAAGACAAATATATATATTTTTTAATAAATAACTAAAAAGCAATAAATTAATTTCCATTTCAAAAAAAATTAAATGTCATTTTAAGACAAACCATAAAGCTGAAAAAATACACTGCTATACATAATTGTAGTCATTGGCAGATAGTCCTTATATATTTTTTTAAATAATAATAAAATGTATTTATTCAGCCACTAGTGCCATAATCAAAATTTTTCATACAATAATTCCAAGCAAATACAGAAAAAAAACAAACATAAATTAAACAGAATATAAAGAAAATATATATCGGCATGTACACTTACACCACATTATTATTATTGTTCTACTCAGTGAGTGGAGAACCGGATCCCCTCTGGATGGCCACGCGAAGGCGCATCCAGTGCCCCTCTAACCGTGAGTCCCACACAGCGACCATTGTCTTGGGACTGCCGCGAACGCGCGCCCACAGAGAAGCGCAACGCTTCCTTATTATGACATGGAAGCCATCCACTCGTCCCTCCGTCAACATGCCTGAGGCACTGCAGTATCGCGGCAGACACAACAACATTAATAGCTGCTATAAGTAAATAGTTAAGGATTGATGAGTGTAGAAAGTAGCTACATTAAAAAAAAATCTCACACTAGTTAATATCATGTGCATACAATGTTTTCTTTTTAGGTTTTACAAGTCCATATTTTTATAACTATTAAAATTTTACAATGATCAATTTTTAGGGCTAGATTTTCTTATACTTACAAATGTATTTACTTATATAGTTAATTTCACCTCTTTTATATCTGATAATTAAGTGGAATCTAATAATATTTGTCACACGTTGCCAGCTCTTCGGATTCTCGTCATGAGCATCGAAAAGAACGGCGAGTGTTTGAAGGCTCTAAGAAAAGTCGTCTATAATTTAAGATTTCAATATTATTATAGTGTCGGAAACACCATATTTTATCCGCGCAGAAGTGGGTGACGTTGATTGCACTTTTCCTGGCGTATATTTCATACTAGATGCAGTAATTTTAAGTAGGACAGTAAGATGATAGGTTCACACTCAAAGCTTGTATCTATCAAACTAAAACCATCGCTAGTAATATGCTACGCAGGCAGCTGCTCTATTTACCGATTGTGTTTACTGCTGCATAATCTCTAGACGATATGTCAAGATTTCAAGCATTCAGAAGTTAAGAATGAAGATATAGTTTTGTAATTTTTTGAAAAATTATTATTACATTTAATAAGTAAAACGTAAAGTGAATTTAAACATAGTTTTTTTTTGCGAAATCAGAGATAGCATGCTCCAAATTGGGATCCGGGTTTTCGGAATCACGGGATTGGAGGCCCTTATCGTTACTTTTTGGTGTTATTTCCTGATTTTCGATTGATTTTATTTAAATTATTATTAAATTACATTATAACATTACTGGGTAATAGATGCATTTATTACGTTAAATAAAATTTCATTGTATTATTTTATACATTTAAATAATCAGTTGTGATTTAGTTGTGAGTTGCTGTCAGATTTTTTTTTTACGAGCGTTATTGATATCTCCATGGCAACTACATACTCCAGTTTCATTAGTCCGGAGAATCGTCGGTATGTTCTAAGAATACGGTACGAAATATTGGTTAAAAGAAATTCGCCACACACGGCTAAACCCAAAAGCCACAATATCAAATCTGGCCGTGAAAACCTAAGAAGTTATTTAAATAATCAGTTTCAAAAGAAATTGATTATAAATTTTCTTCATACGTTGCATGAAATTAAATTGAAATTTTATCGCACTGCAGATTTATATTCATTACTTTACATTTATTTTGTGGCAGTGTTTGACAGAATAAATTATCTAGACAAGACATACAAACATTGTCAACGCACTTAAATATCTTTATTTATTTTTCAAGCAGACGTGCAATGTGTCACGTTGCATTTTGCTTCGCAAGCGCATTACAAGTATTTGTATTATCGCATTCCCGATGTCAATATCAAGAATAATCTTATTGATAGGACACAACCTTAATTTGGTAAAGCATTCACTCGTGTATTACAATCGGGTTTAATTTTCGGTTTCGAGGAAGTCCTTCTTCCCGCATCCCACTTGCAGCCTCTTTGGTCCTTTGCTCTCCATCCAGAGTGCATCCCCTGCAGCCGATGCTTTCTCCCCTCGGTGATTAAACCTCCCCCGTCATTGTCTGAGACCACACTCCCCAGTCCCAGCCAGTAGAATCCCAAACTTTATCACAAAAGCCTGATTATTTATTTTTTAACGAAACAAATATTACAATAAAATGTTGTACAAAAAATATATAAATACAAACACAAAAATATATATTAAGAAAGCGAAAAATGAAAAAGTATACATAAGCATATATTAAAAATAAATATGAAACATCATCATCATTATTACTATTTTCGCTCCACTAACTAGAGCATATGGCATTCACGAACTGCAGTCAGACGTCATAGTCTTCGTATATATTAATATTCTTCTCTCTGAATTCGATATCGATTTACTGGATGACAGGATGCAGGATTAGGTTCACAATACAAAGAACTTGTTATCGTTTCACAATTATCGTTTATTTGTCAAACACTTGCTTTAAGACACCCGTTATGGCGCACGCTTAATGACGCACGCTATTACGGTCGCGAGCGAGCTCCAACTGTCAAGTAACGGCGCGCTCTCATCTCACGTTGCCAGCCGTCGCTGCAGAAAAAGCGAATTCAAGATGATGGTGGTACCAACAGGAAACAGGCCGACTGTCATAATAAATAAAGTGGCGTATGTAAGCACCATGTATTATTATTATACAAATATAACTAACATTAGATGTGCATGTCAGGCGAGCGAACAAAAATAAGAGAAAAAAGATCGTTTTTCGAGGCTCTACGACATCAGTCTAAAGGAGCTTTATAAAGCTGATATCAATATGTATTAAACAACAAACAATATAATTCATTCAAGCTTCCTTAGTTGGAGTATATTGTCGTCACAAAATGATGCCGCAAAGTTGTCAGCTGATGAATCCATTTTAGTACAAATTATGTGTAGTTCTGGATAGACTTTCTGGATAGCGAGAGTGCGAAGGCTTGAAAAAAGGCAGCTAAATGCTACATACAAATATAAAAATAAGATTTATGTGAAATAAATCACTCATGAAATGTCAGTCATACAAAACTGTGTTTCTTAAAAGGTTTTAAAATAAATTATCAGAATATGGGTGATATAAAGTTTTGCGGACGCTGCTTTATCCAGTGGGAGCGCCAGCGGTCCCGACTTGCGCGATTGTTTTCTGAAAAATAAAATAAAACGCATCCCGTATGAATGTAGAGCTGCGCTATTAAAAACTTCTCCATCATCACGTATATGAGGAATTATTCGGAAAAATCAAAAACATCCTGCTACTGAAATCCTAAAAAAACTCACTATATTGATACAACTTGATGAGTAAATTTAATTTGTAGAATCATGAAAATATATTAAGGTTTTAAAATTTCCGTTACGCAATATAGCCTTAGGCAAATGTTACAATATAACATAAATTAAGTTTGATAGAAGCAAGGTGCCAGGGCGTTACGTGCGAAAAAAATACTTTTCGTGGCGTAGTGGAAGTGATCTTCGAGGGCAGCGCATAGCGATACCTAAAGGATAACTGACTCGTTTCTTGCTGGGAACGGTGTTTTTATAATTTAAATTCTTCACTAGCGATACAATTAAACCATGCAGTGTCGGTTTTAGGGGGTGGCGAAGTGGGTCGGTGCCCCAGGGCATCGAATAAGCTAGGGGCGCCGAGGGCAACCAATCTTTCTTATATTTTTAAAAATATAAACAATATGGGGCGCTAGGAAAAAATGCCCCAGGGCGCCACAGAGTCTAAAACCGGTACTGAAACCATGTATGCGCTTGCTCAATGCACTTTTGTATCAGTAATTATAAATCAATATAAATGTATATATTTTGACAAAGATATCCATAATGTTTTGTATACAATTTGTTGTCTTATGACCACATAAATCATGTATATACTTCTATACATCAAATCAAAAATGTAATCGCAGTTGAACTAGTATTATTAACCTCAATTAAATTGTAATTTTAATACTAAATAAACTAGAGTACAATATTATAGTATCCTGAAAAATAAGTTTTTACATCAAGGAGATAAAAAAGCCCTGAAAACTGTTATAAGGAAAATAAATTCATTTCTTTTTTAAATTGGAAAATTCTAGGCCCAACAAAATACTTGATCTCAGGCATTCTATTATTTTCGCTATTAAAAAATATACATTTTATTTATTTAAGGAGCTATAGATTGATAAAAGTAATTTAAAATTGAGTAATATCTATATTAATATTTACCCCATTCATCCCACGAAAATCGCAAAATGAGTGAGTTAAATAGTATTATGAGTGGGGTTATTATTATCATATAAATTACATACTTGTTTCCTCCTTCCTACAATCTGGATCTCTTCAATAAACAGATAAATATACACTTGCAATCTCCCCAACCCACACACAAACACGAACACAACACACGTTTCCCGCATGCAGCGTCCAGCCTCCCTGGCTGAGCATCATAGAGTGCACTGGTCTTGACCGGTTGTGCTCTCCTGCATGCGTTTACATTAAAAAAAAAAAAAAAAAAACTGTTAACCCTACTAAGAGATTTGAGCGAATTAAAAAAAAATAGTTTTATAATTTATATCTAATATGAAAGTTATTAGTCACAAACACATTACTTTTTACTAATTTCAAATGTAAATTTAAATAAGTTATTGAATATACCCCAGTATAATATATGTTCAAAGTGTAATACAAAGTAAGTAGGCAATGTTTCGACGAGGCTTTCAACGCATGCGCCAGATGTCACCTATCACCGGATATTAATACCGTGGGGTGGGCACGATAATAAGCTGCCCGGATGTGGTTTTTTGTAGCACTTGTGGATTGCAACCTCCGCTACAGCTTTGCTCCCGTGAGCTTTTTCTGTATCAAAAGCTCTGGGTACTGACCGCGCCGAGCTTTTGTGAAACATCACAAAACATTTTGTTAGCTTTTTTTATTGTAAACGCATACAGGATTATTTATAAATACAAGAAAAAAGAGCAGTATAAATTGCATTATTTTCACTTACATAATCTAATAGTTGATTATTTTAACATATATATAATATACTAAGCTTTCTTAGTACATGATGCAAGGTAACAGAAAATAAACTCCTTTTTTAAGTAATTTAAATGCCACCTAATTCATTGCTCACTTAACCACTCACTCTGCTAATAATTTAATAAGAGTTATATGTTCATTAATACTGTAATACGCTTTGTATACACTAACAGAGCGTGTTAGTTTTTTTGTAATCACATGCAGGAGAGCACAACCGGGTGAGACAAGTGCACTCTGACGTTCTGCCAGGGAGGCTGGACGCTGTATGCAAGAAACGTGTGTTGTGTTTCTGTTTGTGTGTAGGTTGGAGAGATTGAAAGTGTATATTTATTTGTTTCTTGAAGAGATCCAGATAGTAGAAAGGAGGAAACACAGACGCTGAAAAGCAATTCCAAAGCTTACTGGTGGCATTTAGGCAGAAACCTTGGAAACTGTCAGTTTTTTCTCAATACAAATAAACTGTGTATAAATGATCGGCAAGTATAAGACGAGTTTGTCGGTTGTGGGTGGGTGTGGGAGTAATTAGTTCTTTGTGTTACGAAGAGCAGCGAATGTGGTAATAACGGTAGAAATGACTAAGTGAACCGATCTTACACATGTGTTCCAATGCTTGCAGGTTAGACGTAAAAGTGTTTTTGTTTATCAAACGAATTGATCTTCTTCGAACTGAGTCAATCAAATTTAGAAGGTATTTTGGGGGTCCAACGCAAAGGTGACAGCCGTTGTGTGTAAGTATGCTTTTATTCCCCATAGGCATGTACAGAACATACGACCATAAACGCTTTGTTATTATTCAACATTGTCAATACGTGGTTAATATTTCATGACGATTGGCATAAGCTTTAAATAACAATAAATACAATACAAAACAACACATAATAAATTCAAATAATCTCATATTCTATTTTTTGGTAAAAATATCATCATAATAAATTAGTGATTTGAGCGTCTGTGGCCCTGGAGTTCGTTTTGAATCATATAATCTATTAACATCCTCCTCTCTCTCAAAAGGGTGTTAATACGTCATGTGAGGGCAAGATGAGGAGCAGGTCAGCAAACAAAGACTTAATTTTAAAAGCACATTGATTATGTGTATGTTAAAAACTTTATAAGCTTCCGGCCTGGCGGAATGACATGCCGCTAGCCGTAATCAACACATAACTGACGCGCCCTAGCGGTATCTATCACTAACACACCCGTGAGCGGGCAAGCGAACAGAAAATAAGAGACGAAAGATTGTATATCGAGGTTTTCGGTACCAGTCGGCAAGGGATACACCGTGCTCATGTCACTATATATGATCTCAGGTATATATGATTCTAGATGCCGATATGTTTTGCGACAAAAGCTGAGTGAAAATAGTGCCGGCATTTTGTGGTGACCGCACGCTCCAGATTCGAAACTGCAATTAAAAATAATATTTCTTAACATAACTAAATATTATCGAACAGTTTAAATTCGTGTTCTCAAGGATGCGATGCATACAACTTCAATACATGTACTAGTATGTATCGCATGACATCACCGAGATATTTATTGATCGCGTTACTCGCATTCAGTTGTTAAGCTCGTCATGATGACGCTGAATGACGTGACGTCAGCTCGGCGTTAATGTTTTGACGAACGAGCGTCACTCGCTGTGGATCGACTAGTCAACTATCTATCAACACTTCAGCGCGCTGAGGGAGTTGTACTATCAATTAATTATCTATTGATGATATTAACTTATTACTCCTACTTGTGAAACTGATAAATGTTAGGGATATGTAACCATCGTTCATTTAAATTACGGAACATCCTTGACATCAAGACGAGTATTTTGAAGCGATAATAGAAAGCAGTTCTTAGTTGTAGACAGTAAAAAGTAATAATTTTAATACCATAAGTTCGCGATACTTATTCGTAAAAATGAAAGATTTTATGGCAGGAATTTAAATGTGAATTCAATGTACAGATTCGAGCTTTAATATTTCCAAGAAGATGGGTTACATTATAGTATTTAATAAATATATATATAATTGTTTATCTGTACAAGTAATATGCTTATGATATTATTAAGTTATAAATAAGTTTATGACGAAGAAGTGAAGTTTAATTAAAATAATTTTAATATTTCCTTGAACCGAGAATATACTATTCAATAATATATATGTATAGATATTTCATAATACAACTTCCTAATGTATATGCAATATTTTTGCGAGTTTTTAATTTAGGCTCGTATTTTTCTGGTTCGAATGAAAAAATTTAGGTCAAAATATAAATACAATTTTTATTATTTCGTATTATTTAACGTGTTCTTTAACCCAACTCATCCTAACCTAACCTAAGCTTACATACCTTATTAAGCCTGTCTTAAAATATATTTACAAAAAACTCTTTTAAAACTCTATTTAAATTCTGAACAGAAATTTATTTAAATTGTAATAATTTATTTTGTTGCCTTTAGTTTATTGTAGTTCTCCGATTTAAAAAAAATGTCTCTTGGTAGCACTTGAACTCGAATTATTATCCCTTTCTAATTAAAATTATCCAATGTTACTTATGTAGCGACATCAGCACGATGTAGCCCTTGCTAACTGGTACCGAAAATGTCGATAAACAATCTTTCGTCTCTTATTTTTGTCGCTTGCCATACATTTATGTGTCCGCCATATTGGGACTAGTTATATTGTTTTGCCACCGACGCCGCTGGTGACCGACCACGGACCGCAGAAGTCTAAGCGCCAACGATCGAGAAGTTATGTGTTGACGATCGAGAAGATAGCATTACGGCCAGCGGTATGTCACCCCGCATGGCCGGAAGCTTGTAAAGTTTTAAGTAAATATAATCAATGTGCTTCTAAAAGAAAGTGTTTGCTTGCTGACCTGCTCCTCATTCTGCCCTCACGTGACGTATTAATACCCCTTTTGAGAGAGAGGAGGATGTTAGTAGTTAACTTCTTTCAGACCTGTTACCGTTGTTGCGCACAATCCTATTCAACCTGCGCGGTTGAATAGGATGATAGTGGACTTTTTTGGATTGCACCTTTTTATTTTATTATTTAGGCCGCAAAGTGGTTAAAGGAGAGAGTCTTGCTAGAATGTACGAGTATATATATGCATTAGATTCATAATTCTAGTCCATAACGCAGCAGCATGCACGTAATACTTAGAGTGCCGAGTATTGACATAGATCTTTCCTTGTTTCGAGTCCACATCGTAATAGGCCCACGCTCCGCGATATTGAACGCAATAGTCTCCATCAATGCAGCCTATTTCCGGTTTACTTCACCCAAAGAGCGGCGGTATGATACCGCTCCGTCCGGCCGTCGCACAAGGTGGTAAATCATCGGTATTAGTGCCGCGGGGCGCGTAACCGTTCCGTTTTATTGGGCTACCTGTTACCGGAGAATAAATCCATAATTGAGAAACCTCTTCCCAGAGCGCCGGGTCCATTAACTATTGAAAAGATCAAACCAGATTGTAATAGCATACCGATACAGTTTAGAAAATGAAAGCATAAGTTTGTTTCATTCGCTCTTTTTCTCTGACGTACATCAATTGAGATTTATTTATTACTTCATTAGAAATATAAATTCATAGCAAATACTTTTTAATATGATATTTGTATCATAAATTAATTGGAGAAAATAAATGGTGGAAGCGGGGATTCGAACCATGGACCTTGTATAGCATGTTACTTATTTTACCCAATGCAATGAGCACAAGTTCCCGCTCCATCGAGATGGGAAATTAACATGTACAACATGGACAAATGTTTGATATGAAAATTAATGCATTTTTTTTCATCCAATCGAAAAATGTCATAGACATGGATACCATATCAATTGCGATGCATCCTTATGGATATTTTTTTGCAGTTTTTTCTAATGCATTCTATAATTAAAAAAATATGCGAAATATTGTTATATGTATATGGTTCGCAATACTTTTAAAAATCATTTTAAAACACACGAAAATTGAATTACAATAAAATGGCTTTCGCTTAAGTACTCATATTCGAATTACTTATAAGAGTAACTTTGTACTGAGTAGTTTAATACTCTTATCTTGCGTATAAATCACGCTTTTGGATAACGAGCGATCACCGTGTTTAAGCCGCCCAACGCACACTCGGCAAGCGAGCCGAGTCGAGCAAAAATAATATGGTCCGCCAATATAATTAATCCAGTAATAATAACCTAAAACAACATAACTTATTGTTTGAAAATCACGCCATACATTCTCCGGTACTGAAACCATCCTCTACTAAATATTATACCTCACCGCATTTGATCTAAAACACTGTGTAATCGTCACGTCCCTTTCACGCGCGGTGCAAAGTCTTTGTGTTCGGATGTAGCGGATCACGAGCGCGAGAGAGACGCAGCGCTTCGCAGGCTCGTGGACGAAGGGTACTGTATTTTCCCGTAATGTGCCCTGTTCAGATGAAATTAGCGAAATTGAAATTTCACAAAGTAATTTTTGAAATTTTAGCCAACGGACATGTCCCCGGCATGCAAATGGCGGCATTTGCGCGGCTAGTTGCAATAATTTTGCGTTTAATGCTGTATTTTTTTTCGCAGTGCGCATTCGTACTGTTTATCTTCCAATTGTTGAATTTTCAGAATTAGTATTATAAATACGTCATTTCATATTATGTTTTACGCCTTTCATCTTTTCGTATAAAAACAACGAAAACAGTAAGTAATAATTTTGGTAGTTTCGAGGTCTCGAGATACGAAATATTCCACATTTTAAGAAACGCGAAAGAAGCGCCTTTTGAATGACTCTTTGGTCGTAAAAAGCGCTATATAATTTATGATATATAATAATAATGATTTTTGTTCTATTACAGTAGCTAACATGTTTTAGATACGTAATTAAATATGTATTTTAATGCTCATTACAAAACTTAATAAAATATATATTTTTAATATCTTCTTTTCTACTAATCCACAAAATATCGGAATTAAAAACAAAACATTTTTTAATTTTTTATGTTAATTTGTTAAGCATACTATTTTTTTTACCATATCTACTCCATATTTGGAGCATTTAGACACCGCAAATTGTTGTTTCACATTTATTAAAGCTCAGATTGTATATGCTTTGTCTCACAACATCGAAGGTTCACATGGGATCATATATGATTTCCGGGAGTCTCCAAGGCAAGAGCTCGCGAACTTTTAAATACTGCGGCTTTAGTACCAGCGAAAATATTTGGGTGTTCAATAATCAAGGTTTTTCTCTTCAATATCTCTAAAAAGCTTAGGTAGTAAAAAATGTGTCTCTTAACCTCCGTTTTACTTTCAAGTATTTACGTAGCATTTGAATCTGCTATACTGTGAAAATGAACATTTATATAAGACCTATATAAGACAAAAACTATATATATAATACTTGTAATGTTCCTGCTAGCTATGTGAAGCGTATCCAAAACTACACGTGTCATAATTTAAAATGAAACTTGTATAATAATATTTACTCGTATAATAACTCATTGCACAGTAGTAATGATAGTCGTATATATTTATATTTTAATCTATCATATAATTAATGTTATGTAATCCTGGGATTGCGTTATAAATATATAATACAGTAAAATGGCAAACTAGCTTTGTGTTTGCTGTTCATAGAATTAAACATTATAATAATTTAATTTTATAGTAATTATGTTATACCGAGTTCTTAATATAATAATATGTTATTGAATACTTATTACATTATTATTACATTATTGAATATATAAGATAATAATTGTAATGTCATCACATCAATTATTTTGTTCGAACCTAAGTACATCAAGGACTGACCGGTGACAATAGTATGTATTGTTAGCGCGGTTCTCGTTATATGTCCAAATCCTTGAGGAAAGTTGGACGTGGTTAAAAATAAGCATTTATTATCGCCCGTGGCTGGTTGGATTGAGCTGCAAATTAAGACTAAATTGTCCATGCGTAAAGAGCATCGGGCTAATCATTCGATCTCCCTAAAAATAGATTACAAAATCACCCTAATATCCCTCGGATGATACTGCTGATGTCGCATTTAGTCTCCAGGAGTTCAATAGGAATGCATATACGAGTATGTTCCCAGGTGGACTTCCGGGTACAGAAATATCTTTGAACAAATCATGGACAATGATGGCTGACATAACTGACTGGTGACCATATGTTTCAAACATGATAATAAAATATTTTTTTAGCATATGTACGAGAATATTCGTACTTTTACTATGGTTATATGAAATAATTATTCTGAAGTGCCGCTTACGAGAGATATTTTTTCTTAGGAATTAAAAGTTTATACACATTTATCATCTGTTTATTTAATGTAGATCAGAGTTATAATTTTATACATAGTTTTTAATACATTAGTTGAGAACACTTTAGTAATCGCCACACATTTATTGCCGATGTTTTTAATACCTTTACACTATATTATCGTATAAAGTAATCTTTCATCAGAACTTTACTAGGTAACTTTACATACAAGTATATTTGATGTTGATATGGGTTTAATATAACTATAATACATATATTGACAGCTTGGCTTTTGTTTTTTTAATTGTAATACTCTATTTCTAAATAATCAAATTATTAATTTAATTATGTACAATTGATATTGTAGATTTTGGGTTTAGCCGTGTGTGGCGAATTTCTTTTATCCAATATTTCGACTGTCATTGCAAGGGTCTTCTTCAGGGTTGATGATTTTGTTGTGAGTTGGTGTCAGGAGGTAGTTTAGCCGTCAGCCTAATGTACCTCCACGAACGTCATGTCGGGTAATCGTGTACGGTGGGTGTGTTCTAAAAAGAGTACCTCCACGAACGTCATGACGGACTGTGGTTGTCCTTGCTTGTCTGTATAGGTTTTAAACCTTTCTTCTAAACCCAAAACCCACAATATCAAATCTGGCCGTGAAAAACTAAGAAGTTATGAATTATTACTGACATTCTTTCGTTTCAAGCAATAAATTAATTTAAAAAATATATATTTTAAGCTTAGAAGATCGAATTTGAGCTTCACAGTCGCGCGTTTTTAATTTCGGCCATACTCTTCTATAATACCATCTAGAGAGGATTATTTAGAGTAAGAGATCATAGGTGCCACGACGGTCAGTCACTGGTTGACTGGTCGCCGTTGTATGCATATCAATGATGGCGTGCACTCGGCGTTGCATTCACAATAGATCCGACTTCAAGATTGCATTGATAATGCGCTATTTTTAATACAGCAGTACATTAAACGGATATTTCGCTTTGACTTGGAAACATGTGCAGCTTTACTAATAATAAACCAACCTTCAGCAAACTCGTGTATTTTATAGTTTATTCGTACGATTCTAATTATTGCTTTGTGTTTATTTATTTTTAATATTTTTTTAATTTCATTGTCGAATCTACTTATTTATATATCTTAATTTTTCTTTGCACTCTTTCCATACTCGTTTCCTTGATTCGCCGACAAGTTTGGCTTATGGTAGTTCCGCATTTGAATATTAAAAAGATAAATATTGACATCAGCATTCGTCTCTTATTTCTTTTCGCTTGTCACACATTTATGTGTCCGCCATATTTGGGACTAGTTATGTAGGCCGCCATTTGTGGCGCTGGAGAGAGCACAACACGAGCGCAGGAGTTGTGTGCTGACGGCCGAGAAGGTCGCAGTACGGCCGGCCGGCATGTCATTCCGCCTGGCCGGAAGCTTGTAAAATTTATCATAAATATATGACAATGTGCTTCATACAAAGTCTGTGTTATCAATCTGCTCCTGATCCTGCCATCATGCGACGGAGTGACACCTTTTTTTGAAAGAGAGGAGGATGTTAATATATTTAATAAAAATTAAATAAACATACAGAAATTTTATTTATACTCATAGTATGCGTTAATGAAAATACCAGAGACTACGCCACGGATAGGTGAACGATCCAAAACCATGATCGACTCAACCACGACCCGGCAAATGGATGCAGTAGGCGTAGGATCGAAGAGGATTGAGTTACAGGCGGATGATGATGAAATATATTTTATCTTGTTATAATATAGATTAACCTTTGCACTGTTCATTCTCGTATTGAAAGACCGTGATTTCGCTTTCAAATATAGCTTCGTCAGTTTTTTACATGTATAAACGTACACAAAAGCTCTCAGGGTAAATTCTTAAAATGTAAATAACCGTATTAGAACCTTTTCGCACAATATGCTGAAATTTGGGCAAATGTAGATCACGAACTGTAGTATCGATTTGTGTCAAATTTTGTACAAAAAATACTCGGTGATATTTGATCTTTTTTCGAAAAATTTAAAACGTATCGATGAAACGTTTTCTGTTTGACACTTGTTTAAGCTTTGATATGTAACTCATAAACGTTCTAGTGCGGACTTACCATTATATCTAAAGTGGCTGAGTAAAGTTGTCTTCTTGCCTTTTTAAGTATTTATATTATTGTTTTAAATTTTACTGAATTATTACCACTGCAATGTGCAATGCATTTCTTGATATATTATATTTATTACGGTCTTATTACAACAGCAAAGTTACGTACATAAAATATATTATATTAATTATTTTGTGACTAAAACTGGTCTTCTGAAATCACCATTCCGTAAGACCTTAAATCAAAATTCTCGTTATCCTGGTAGCTGTCAACTATTCGTGTAATTGGCAGATCATTGGGATGTGGAGAAGCTTTCGTAAAAAGGACATGGCAGTTGAGATCCCAGGTATTATTCTTACAGAGGCTTATGTGAGTATATTCTACTTCTACATACAAAAACTGACTGGGCTGACGATATTCAGTATTTAACAGTTAACCTCGCAAAACCTTTTACGAAACATCTTCGTGACCTCAAAGCATCGGTAAAATCGGTAAGTAAAGTCAAATAAACCCAAAAAACTAGTTTCGTTCATCCTCGGAGAAACTGGGTCAAAATAATTGTATTAAACGACTATGCATGACGGACCTAACAGTTGTTAATGACCGGCATAAAGCCGAGCGCGAATTATATACAGAACGAATAGCACTTGATGGCAGAAACATTAATTTAGGGATGATTTTACAAATATTCATTAGAGAAATAACCAAAAATGTTTAATATAATTATAAAATAAAATGTATTATTTTATGTGCAATACATACAGTATACTTGTATAATGAAGAAAAATATTAAAATTAATATCAAACGGTTCTCACCAAAATTGAAAAATAATGTATCATTAATATATAATGTATTCATATAGATTTTCCGAGTTATTCAAAGGAAGTAAATACCTACTACAGGTTTTTCCCTGTAGTAGGCAATTCATTTTGATAAGAAATACCTTGAATATCTTAAATAACTCCACTGGGATTATTAGAGAGGATTTGACATTTGTAACAAAACTTACACTTTCTTGGAGCAGTTATTATCAAAAATTCTTAAGCCTCTGAGAATTATTATTATTGCTTTTTTTAACTTTAATATCATCATAAGGTAAATGCTTTTTTGTACGTCATATTCAATTCCTAATTTGTAAAATATAGTCAACTTAACTAGGGAATTTCGTTAGCTGCTAAGAGTAGTTTAATATTATTTATATATTTACAAGAAATCGGGGTCTGTTGTTAAGGTGGTTTAAATATTAGTTGCAGTAGTCGATAGTTGAAATATATATCATAATAAGATAACAACCATTTAGTATCAATTATATGATAATGTGTAGTGTAGCATGGTGGAAATAAAACGTTTTATTTTTAAGGATGCCAGATTATTAACGATTCTAATTTTCAGCTAGATATATAATGGTTAGAGATGTACGATTTTACAGACGAGAGAATCATCTCATAGCTAATTTTGGGATACATAGCGTGTATCTTTTCATATATACGCTTTATGCCAAATGTGCTATCAACTTGAAGCAAAAATCCTCCAAACACATGAAGTAATCAATCTGTTTCTACATTATTCGTTAGCTATTCATCCCTAAGTTCCACTGAAAAAATTGTGCTTATTTGTCGAAGACCAGGCTTGAAAAAATACAGCTCTAATGGGTTAATATTCTCTAACGTCGACCTTTCCATAGTTGAAGCATATACCGATAGCAGTTCTTAGTGTCAAAACCAGCATTTGAGGATAAAATAATTTCAAATTGGATGGATCTGGAAGTATAACATAAGCTTTCTTCTACCATATACACTCTTTATATGAAGCATATATTCGATAAACACGCTATAAAGCTCCATCAGCTGTCACCATTTATGTCATTCGATGTCACTTTTGCATACGAAACTTCTATGTTAGAGTGTGTCTAGTTCGCAATGCCTTTTCATGACGAGATCCCAAAGGCGTACCTTTAAAAATAAGTTGTGATAATTAAGATATATTTTGCTTTTTGTTATTATTTTTTTTTGTCTGAGTTAGGCTGTTTTTGTATCACCTCGAAGCACCTAATTAAAGCTTATAAAGGTTTATTTTAAAGTTATTATTATAAGAAAATGCTTAAGTTATTATAGCGTCAAATACAATGAGTAAATTTTCGCATCAAGTGCAAAACGGTCTGTATACGCGGTGTCGTAAAGTCCTCTATCGATTATTTACTATGAGTGATTTCATATGATTCCACTAAGCGCTCCCCCATCCCGCGTTAGCCAGGCGGCCAACGTTAGGGAGGCCGAGACTCGAGGGCGCGGTGGGGCGTGTTTCACCAAAAAACTTAATAACTCTTAAACCATAATGATTATTATTTTTGTTAAATTATAAATATAAGGTCAATATAGAACGAGATAGTCTGTTTTTGTTTCATATTGATGCATTTCGTATTCATCATATAATTCGTGCTTGTAGCCAGTAGTCAGTTGTGATGCGTCCGAGGCCTGAAAGCATACGCTCCGCCTCAGACCGAAAGTTTGTCAATCTCTGTCGAAAATGTATGTTTTTGTGTTCTATTTGTGTTGCTCATCTGCACCTTATACCCCCACCACGCATTTTGATAACTATCCCGGCGACGTAAAGTAGTTTTTTCCGGTATTTATTTATTTATTCATATACAGAATCGAAATTCCAATGTTTTTTTCAAATATTTAGAAACATAGAGTATACATAAATATACAATAAATAGAGAAAATAATAAAAAATAAAAATAACACAAAAGAATAAGAAGATGACACGTGTCAAAGATCACAGAGATCAAGTAGAACAATACCATCGACAAAAGAGGAAAAGGATGTAAGAAAAGGATCGAGGTGTGCTGGTAGGCCATTTAGGAGCGACATTGCCGTTGTACCAAATTGAGTGCTTGAAGCTCCACAAGCATCAACTGGGATCAAAAACAATGGATGGCTACGAGCACGGGTGTACCTATCTGGAACATAGAAGTTAAAACATTCAAGAATCCCAGGGTTGTGAATTGAACCGCGAAGAAGAAGGAATGAATGGAGTGCAGCAATTTTCCTCCGGAACTCCGGGACGGAAAGAAAGTATCGGGGATGTTATTATTAAATATTATTGGAGAAAGAAGTAATCATACCATACCTCGTGTATTTTATTTTAGTGTAAGTGTTTATTATTTCATAGTGTTATTCAATGGCTTTTATAGTTATATTTCTAATTATGTTATTTCTCTTATGTATAGTCTTAAATGTAAAAGCCCAATGGGCATTAAAAACATTGCATGAAATAATAATTGGTTGCTATCTGGAAGGACTGATGACATCAGAAGAATAACAGCAACAATCGGGATACATAAAGTAAACGGAAACAGTATGTGATTAGGCTGATAATATACTCGTACATATTATGAAAAAAAAATGTTTATGTAAATCATGACAAAGGAATAGAGCAACAAAAATACTCGTTTATTCACGTGATAAGAAAGTTTTAATGAACAAGTTTTTGAATACCCCTCCACTGAAGAATATGACCACTGGGCAAGAGGTTAAGTCTCGATTGGTAAGCGAAAAATCAGGCTTCCATTTTCCAGCGAAGCTGAAATAATCATATGAAGAAAAAAAAACGCTTCATATAAATATTTGTTCTGTTAATACCACCCATTCAATGTGTTGAGATTTATAAGTAATGTTGCGTGGATGTCAAGCAGTAACCTAGTGTCGTAGGCAAATCATTAATCTACCAACAGCGCTTACCAATCGATTTAAATAGTAACCGTTTGCCATTATTATCGTGTATATAAAATGTCAAGATTATTAACTGACAATATTTTTAGTGATCCTCTATAACTAACTGTAATTTATCATGTTATATTTCACATTATTTATTACGACAACGCGTTTCATGATCGTTAAACCTTTTTCCATTGTCATTCAAAAATGTATAAAAATTTACATTACGTAAAAAATATTTCGCACAAAATTTTGGCAAAACTGAGTTCCGGGATGATATGCGTCAGTTTGCCCAATAGTGAGCCGCTGGTTTGAGGCAAACTATCGGCCGACCCTCTGGGATTTATGGCGACCCTCAAGCGGCATTGGGGGTCATTTTTGTCCTAATAACACTCTATACAGTGCGCACTAGCGAAAAAGCTCACTTACACCCGGGCAAGGCGCAGTATCCCTCGATGTATACCAACATACAAACGCGTTAATTTATTTTTCAATTCGATTTAATATTTGCTTCCTTATATATTGAATCTACACCGCTTGATGTAGAGTGCGTGGAATTATTAAGTGGGTGGAAGTTAGTAGCACTGAACACTGTTATTTAAATTCGATGTTTGTTTTTGGGTGAAATTACTTACATGTACAAAAAAAGTATATTTATCATACCTTACCTTAAGTAATGCGATCCTTATTGCTTACTATTTAATTATCTCTAGGTGGAGCATATCATCATTATTTTAATAGTTTCAGTCAGTTTTTCAGGACAAAAATGATGATATAGCTTAGTAGTAAATATATGTATATTTATATTATCTATATAAATATATATTAACAAACTGTGATATAAAAGGCTACCTTACAAAGTCAAACTTTTATCATCTTAGTATTCTACATATGCAACTGTTTTTAAAAAAGTCCATTAAACGACTGCATTAGCATTTAAGAACATACCATGGATCTAACCTAACCTAACCTAACCTAACCTAAGATCATCTTTTGACGGATTTTAATTATTCTTACTCTGTGATGTGTAACATATTCATGTAACATTATCACATTGTTTATATAAGTACCTTAAATAAATGTATTTTTTTAATGTGTAGTGAGATTGTACAACACATACAGCGAAAAAAATTTAACATAGAAGAAAATGGCTAAAGAGGTTTCACTTTAAAACGTACAATCAAATACAGCAACCCAAAAATATATTGTAAATCAAATACATTCAAACATAATTCTACAAACTAGTAAGAACTACATATAAATTTAATTGTAATATTATGATTATTTATTGTACAGACTTGTTATAATGGCTAGACAGTTAGGAGCATGTTTATTAAAGATATGTATACATTTTTGTTCATTCAGCAATATACCGTTGGCTAAATGCTACATCATTCTTCCGCAATAGTTTCCAGAACATTCTTTGATCTACGTTACAGCCGCGATTGCGTGCAGACCGAGGAAGATAATCACTTCTCCACTCTTCCCAGTTTCTCACTGGTCCTTCCACCTGGGAAAACTTTAGATGCCTTAACGGCAAAGAGCTCGACTGTCATGCGAAACAACCAGGGCGCAATACACAATATACTCGTTCAAATATGTTTCGCAGTACAGTCTATTAAGTCTGTTGGTGTTGACGTGTATATACTTACTTTTTCATGAAGTCAGATGAGTCTTAGTTAAACGATTTTTTAAAAATGTGTTCTTTATCTTACACTGGCCTAAATTATTTTTAAATACTTAAAACTACACACCTCCAAAGATTTCTGTCATAATACTAGTGTGAAATATATATTTTTAATACTTGTTTTGCAAATATTCCTCTTAAACATGTATTTTGAATTATTATATTCAATAAAATTCATCACGTTCCCTGACTATTTATCTAAATAAATTATGTTCACTAAAATCCGGTTTGTATAAAAGTGAAAATACTTGAAATTACTGAAAGTAGGAAAACAAGGTATTAATTATTTAAGTCAAACACGTAAAACATTATAATTTATAATAAATATTAATTATTTAGGTAAACACTCAGTGATGTTATATTTCATTAAGTGTGGTGTAACTTTGATTCCTTTAAAGCAGGGGTCTTCAACGTTTTTATGCCCAGCGCCCACTTTTGCCTATTTTTCATGGTAAAATTTCCCAACCGCCCACTAGCCTCGCTATATTTCAATTCAGTATATGGGTGGAAAAAATTTAGAAGGAATTAAGGGGATTTGAAAATCTACGAAATTCGCCCACCGCCCACCACGGAAGCCTGTATCGCCCACTAGTGGGCGGTACGGACCAGGTTGACGACCCGTGCTTTAAAGCTTACATGATTGTGGACCAAAAATCCACGCGCTTCTTCGTTCTTAATAAAATTCCAGAAGCATAGAATCCATGAATAAGTTTTCTTCATCTTCATCTTGCTGTATTCTTCTCTGTGTGCTTAGATAAAATAAGGACATCCCTGGTCCTTCTCGCCCTCCTATAACGGAGAAGGAAAACCCACCCTTCAGAGGGAAGCTCTCTTAGTTAATAATTTATCACCCAAAACCTTCAAATGAGTCGACCAACCCCAGAACTTGATACAAAGAGAAATTTCACTATAGGTAAGATATACAAATATTACATTTCTATCAATAATTATTGTATTTTTGTATATTTTACTTAACTTATTTAATTACGAGGGTGATCCGTAAAATAATTTTCCTGTGGCGCTACAGTCCTGATTAGCGCTGTTATGGTGGATCCCGCGATTCTGTAGTGTACTTTGGTTCCCCCACTTCAAATCTCTTCCCTAGCGAGCTGCCTACGGAGCTCAGTCTTGGCTTTGTTGCCGTACGTGATGGATCTCCCCTTCACTTCGCCCACCAGGTGTCAGCAATTCGTTTCCTGTCTACAAAGAACATTTCGCCGGTATAAATCTATTCCCAGCTATGCAACATCTATGCGTATACCTAAGAGAGTCCAGAGATCCATAGGTCTCGTTAACAAAATAACTTAGGTTAGGTTAGGTTAGCGAGACATCCAGTGCACCAGTTGTCCCGTGCACCAAATGTTCCATGCACCAGACGTCCAGTGCGCCCACGTCGTAAACGATGAGTCGTTGAGCGAATTGTCTGGGAACGAAATGCGTCGGAAACGAATTTTTTATGAAATTAATAATGCAATGGATCTCAAAGTGAATGAAATCATATGTAAAGGGGGGTTATATTTTTTCAGAATTTTTTTTAAGTAAACAAAAATATTATCGTATTTCACGTTTAAATATATTACATATACTTATATTGGTGTAGGTATACACGCGCTTACATAATAACTAAGCTTTAAGGTTGTTTTGTACGCATTACATGAACAAATTATGAATTTTATTTAAGTTCGATTGTGAAATCGGACATGTTTACAAGCATTTGTTGTATTAATTATTCGATATTATGCTATACCCAACACTGAATTGGAAAGTGTATTGCCATTACTGCAATATAAGAAATAAAAATGCGATATTATTTGTTCCGTTTAATTCAAAATATTTATTGGCGTATTACGTTGCGGAAAGAATTTAGGGGAACAGCTTCAAAGCCCTGAATCCACTAATAATCAAATAAGCCAGCTGTTCTTCATTCTAGAGGGATATAGAGAGGAGTATTTTTTCTTTTAATAAGCACACGCAGGATAATATAACCGGTTTTTTGACCAGTGGGATCTAAGACGCTCAGCTAGGGGGGCTGAACGATGCATGCGGAAAATATGTGTTATGTTTATACGCATGATTGAGGAAGAATGTAAGTTTTGTTTCTTGAAGAGATATATATTGTATGTTGCAACTCAGACGTTGGAAAAGCATTTCAAAGTTCACGGGTGGCTTTTAGGAATGAATTCTGGAAATGCTACAACTAGGCAGCATTTACAGCAGCTTAGAATACATAGCCGGTGGGTGTAGCTAAGTGGTGAAAGCATTTTCCTACCAAATTATGGGTGGATTCGATCCCCGACGGAGATTAAAAATGTATAATAATAATCGTTTTCTAAGCTCTATAAATAATCAGTTGGTGTGAATTTAATCCCTCACCTGTAAAACGCCAGTAATAGCATATTAATTAAAATGGGTGGCAGAAGAAAATCTTTTCGTGAACACCACCCATTCACAGGAAATTTCTATAATAAAGAGAAAATGCGTAAATTTCGGGTTGTAGTAGCTATGATGTTAGCGGATTAATACTGAACTTGGAGCACTTGGCTAAGTAAAAAAATCCTCTCTTCCTTTTCTATAAGCCTCAGTCTCTTCAATATTTTGTAGAGGTCGTAATCACAGTTAATTTGATTTTGTGACAATAATGCCGTGTTATTTGTGTGTCTATTATGATATACTTATGACAGGATTTTTGTTGTTACAAGTCAAACTATTTATCTTGAGTCTCCTGACGCTAGTCCTGAGTGTGAGGTCATTGACACTAAATGTGTCAATAAATTTACATGGCCACACTTATATTTGTATGTACTTTAATGACGTATTGAAATGTAATCTATTTTGTAATGTCATTTAAGGAAAGAAATAAAAAACTGTGTGTATCACATGATGATCCTTGTATATTGAATAATTTCGCCACACACGGCTCAATCCGAAAACCGTGCTTTCATTCTTGGTGTAATTTCACGGCTTGCAAATGTATTGGACGAGCGATTTTATTATTTAATTAAAACTGAATTAAGTTATTTATTTTATGGCGTGCAACTTTATGATCCGTGCTTGATTTAATAATTAACCTTACGGTGTTACCCCATTGCGAATAATGTGTGAAAATATTTTTTTTACGACCGACGACACAGGTATAAAATACCGACATTTTATTGTTAACTTACTTAGACAGTGAATGCATCAAAGTAAATGTATAAAATGAATAACTAAGGACTTCACCCGTGGCCGCTTCACGAAAAACAGTAATAATTATCTTGTAAATTTACAAATTCTAATATTTCTTTTAATTTTTGTACGCTTTCCACCGATTGCGATTTTAACCCAATAAAGATACATTCACGTGCTCACTTATTGTATGCATATAGGCCACTTTTTTTTGGCAGTATTTAATTTAATTAATGGGTAGTAATTATTTAGCAAACGGTCAGTAATAAATAGTAGTTAGTAAAAAATATATAAATTAATAATTTGGTAGAAAAATATCAATCAGTAGTAAAAAATAATAAATTAGCAGGAAATAATTAATTAATGGTAATTAATAATAGGTTACGTTAGGTAAGGACCTAATCTAAGGATTTGTCTAGTGATCGTAGAGTTCAGAGATCCATATGTCTCGTTAAAGAAAAAACTTTTTCAGAAATCAGAATATACATTTTTAATAACTATTTTAAAATAAACTGATATCAGCTTGATATAACTCTTTTAGGCTGATGCTGTAAAGCAACCAAAAACGATCTTTTGTCTCTTATTTTTGTTCGCTCGCCTGCCATGCACATCAATAATGCTACTTTTAATTATACGATATTAGACGGTGTTTGTATACGCTATTTTATTTGTTAAGACAGTTGCTCCATTTCATGTTGGTGCAACTGTCATCTTTAATTTCCTTTTTGGCCGCGATTGTCTTGGTAGCGCTGCATGACACAGTGTTCCGGCAGTTGGCTGTTAACTTTTCGTGCGGCCGGCGAACGCCATACCGGTCGGACGAAATATCAAGTCTTTAATAAAAATAAACTAGAATTGTGCTTCAAAAACAAGTTCTTAGTGTTGTTAATCTGCTCCTGCATCCTTCCTCCACGCGGCCACGTGACGAACCCACGACTTGTCGTCTCTTTAAAGACGGGGGATGTCAAAACTTAATAATTACTCGATAAAAAGACGGAAACCTTAATACTAAGTGACCAAATATTATATACTATTTAAATTTGTAATACTGTACTGAAGATACGATGATTTGGCTGAGTGAGGAATAGCAGATGACACATGTTTTTCGAATGCTTCAGGATGGCATTAACTATAACTGCCTTTTCTTCAGGCCCCCAGGCTTTCGATATCTTGGAAGGCTTGTGAAACTTAGTAGATGTTATGTAAGCGTGTTAACATACTATAAGATGAGGACTATGGAGCTTGATAGAACTTTGTGGTGGCAGTTTGTGACGACCATATATCTCAATTAGAAAGCGGATATGAAATAATGATGCTAATATTGATGTAATTTTTAAGCTGTTTGTATAAAGATTAATAAAATACATTCCATGGTGTTTTATAAAACAAGTATACAAGTATTGAGCGAATACTACTGTATGTTGACAAGGGATCAGAGCGCGGGTCGGCTGAAGGCGAAAGGCCATACATATAAAAATGCGTGCTACTCGTTTTCCCATAACATAGCTCACTTAACCAAGTACTAGTTTGTTAGATAATAAAATATTGTATGTATCATTTGAGAAACAATGGTGAATAGAACAAGCTTTTTAAAATGTTTATGGTGATAACGTTGATAAAAATAATTTAAAAAATACTTATCTGTTCTTTAGGATCGGATAGCTTACGTTCTATTTACGTTCTACGTTGCTATAAGTTCATGACGAGCTTGCTGCAATAATAATGTAAATATTTAAGTGAGTACACATAATCGTTTGATCAAATTAAATTTTAATAAATATTTATCATTATATTCCAACTATTTGTCAGCAATATAATCAATTAACTAACGGTTAGATGTTTGCTTAGAATGTTGGTTTAAATTTAAATGGTTTGGCCGTAATGTGGCCAGATGCGAAGCCTTAATAACGTAGTAATAAATTTAAAAAATAACTTTATTTACATTTTGAAAGTGAATATACTCCTACATAAGAAATAATATATGTTGTAATTATAAAAAAGTAAATTTCAAAATCTTCTTCGTAGTAACAATCCGGTGGATTGGTTTGCAGCAACAGAATCTTGCATCTCGATCTCCATTCCTCTCGGTCCTCCGCAACCCTTTTCAGCTCAGCATAAGCGCTACAGTTCATGTCCTCGAATACTTGCTGCAAATACTCCCGTCTAGGGCGCCGTTCTGCAGTAATGTTCGATCATTCCAGGTGGCATACCTTGTTGGCTGAAGGTTCTTCTTATTTGTCTTGGTTGTTTTGTCTCGAGCAGTCCCCACCCGGAGATCCGATTGGGGGACTATTTTATTTTTATGTTTATCTTTAATAAAATAAATATTTGTATAAATATAGTTTCATTTATTTAAGTCGTAATAATCTTTGTCGGCTTCCTCCTGCGTGTGATTACATAAAAATCTGCAAGTGTAATCTTTAAAAAATAAAAATCTGACAAAAAATGAAGACGCTAAATTCTGTCTTTAAAATATCCATTCCGATAATCGGCGATACAATAACAGTTCCCCGAGACTTGAGTTGTCGAAGGGCGGCTTCCCGCCTACAGGCGCGCGTTTTTTGTACTGGCAACAGTTTGGTTCCCGCCTCCGCCCGCCCTCTGTGCGTATCGATCGCCAGCGGACCCCACCGACAAAACCGCCTACTACTGTTGTTCGCCGCCTAAGCGCCGTCTCACTCTCACAAAGCGGATATCGTATAAGTCTTTCCCTTTATTTTTCGATTGGCCACGCCTACTCAAATACATTAGTAAAAAGTATCAAGGAGATTAAAATTTCAGTAAAAACGTTGTAACATCCTCCTCTCTCAAAAAGAGAGGGGAGTTATTACTTCGCGTAAGGCAGGATGAGGAGCAGGACAGCAGACAAAGACTTTCTTATTGAAGCACGGATTATATTTACTTTAAAAACATTACAAGCTTTCAACCACGCGGTTGACAGGCCGCGCGGCCGCAACGCAAACCTTGCTTCGCCTTGGGTGGAGACCAACTGCCTGTGTCCGCACTTCCGCGACCCGTCTCGGTCACCAGCGCCGCCTGTGGTAAAACTATGTAACTAACTAGAAAAAATCAGAATGGCTGTAAAATGCAAGATCGTAAAGTATGCATTTTACATGTTCTTTCATACATTTCTTCAGACAATGAAGTACAATAATTATTAAAATAATAAAACTATATTGCAGCTGATGGGTATTGTTCTTTAATAACGTTACTTATAGATATTGTGGCTTTTGGGTTTATCCGTGTGTGGCGAACTTTCACACACGGATAAACCCGATTACTGAGATTAAACGGATTATTTAGATTATCTTTTTAATAAAAAAGATAATCTGAATAAACCAACTCTAAGCTAAATAAATCATCAATCCTGAAGAAGATCCCTGGAATGGCGGTCGAAATATTGGTTGAAGGAAGCTACAATATCAAATCTGGCCGTGAAAACCTAAGAAGTTATTTAGGTTACATATCGTAAGATTTATCATTTTACCATAAAAAAAAAACAGTTTCAACTACTTCTGACACATTATAATGCACAGTCGATTGTACATTGAAAAAGTGATTTGTCTAAAATAAATGTATCTCTCACCTTGCTAATAACAGTTCATTTTTTGTGAATATAGTAATTATATACAACATTTTATTTCTTATCTTTGCTATCAGTATTTATATGCGTTAATATTTCGTATAAATTCTTTGAGGTATTATGTAAAACGGAATTTACAACGAATCCAATATTTTATATGTGACATCAAGGTGAATGCTCGATAAGGATGAACGATTAGTCAGGCTAATACCATGTCGTATATTATTTTCATTACGGAAAAAGTGAATAGGTTTGTATTATAATTTACTATTATATGTGCGAGCTACATATTAAGTAAAGTGGCGAATCAATGTAGTTTTTGATTTTTATGCTTGTCTCTACTGGATGTGATCTGCGAACAATTCAGTCCCCCTCATTACGTGTTGTTCAATATTTTAAGATATTAGTGATAATGACGGTGCTTTGTAGACTACCATAGGTGTGAGTGAGACACAAGTATAGTTGCGAATTAATGTAGATTTTGGTAGGACGCTTGTCTCTACTGGACGTGATCTGCTAGAATATCAGTCCATATAATTACGCCTTGTTCAACATTTTTTTTAATTTTAGATATTAGTAACAACTGATAACTATGGTGTTTTGTAATCTACCATAGGTGTGAGTAAGACACGAGTATAGTGGCGAATTCATGTACATTTTGGTAGGACGCTTGTCTCTACTGGACGAGATCTGCGACAATGTCAATGCATATAATTATGTATTGTTCATTTTTTTTTAAATTTAAGATATTAGTTTGATATCCTCCTCTCATATTTAGGACATCGATTTACTGGATGCAGGTTCAGGTTCACAATAAAAACACTTGTTTCTGTTTCACACAATACGCGTTTATTTTTCAATAACGCCGCCCGTTATAGGGACGCCTTTAGGCGCTCCCATAACGATGGCAGGCGCGTTCCGACTGACTGCCCACTATGACATTTAGCGCCGCCAAATCAACGCGGCAGACATCCGAAGTAATTATGACAGTGGCAAACACGACATGGACCAACTGTCATAACAAACAAGATGGCGCATGCAAACGCCGTGCAACATTATAAAATTAAAATTAATTAATACAATTAACATTAGATGTGCAGGTCAGGCGAGCGAACAAAAATAAGAGACAAAAGATCGTTTTTTTTAACTTTACGGCATCAGCCTAAAGGAGTTATATCGAGCTGATATCTAGTTATAACTGATAACTATGGTGCTTTGTAATCTACCATAGGTGTGAGTGAGACGCAAGTATAGTGGCGAATTCGTGTACATTCTGGTAGGACGCTTGTCTCTACTGGACGTGATCTGCGAGCATATCGGCCCCTCGTTTCGCCGAAACCCGCGCGCGGACAAAAGGAGCGACTGTAAACCGACCGCCGCACCGGAGCTACCGACATTTTGGGGATCCTCAGAACAAGGAATGCACCATGTGTTTGTGCGGAGAGTAATGGTCCAGTGGACAGCGCGCTAGGTTTCAATCCAATTTAATGTACCTTTAATGTTATAATTCGTAGTTTTTTTTCAAAATGTTTTGATTTCATATAATCGTCATCATCAGACTATTTGCGTTCACTGCTAAACGTAGGCCTCCCGCATTTATCTGGATTTTACCCGCCTCACACCCGCATCACACCGGAGGACAGTTCAGTCTCGTTGACGTTCTTTCAGATTATGATCAGTTAGCAACTGATAAGTCCAGTAGTAGTCCCCTCTGAACAATTGTGGCCACTGCACAGAATGCTAAAAGAAAGAACCCGTGAAAGAGATTAGAATCGCATTCACGGGTTGTTAAGAGATGGAGATGAAAGATAGATTCTGTCACCGAAAATACGCGCAAAAATTGTAAATGCGTGGAAAAAAAATTTAGTGGTCATAAAGTCTGCATGCACTATAGGGCCGAGGCGATTCCCTCGAACTGGTTCGAAAAGGACTCCTCTTTCTAACAAGAGGAACTGACAGTCCCAGAGAATGTACGGTCTGGAAGGGGGCGCCACATTATTATATATACTCTTCGATCCTCCGGCTTCCTCATCCAGCCTATTACCGCTTTTTTTCTTATGTCGTCAATTCATCTTGCAGAGGGTCGGCCAACGTTCCGTTTGTCAATTGTTGATTTCATTTTTAACATGATTATACTCGGATATATAAGTAGTTCGCACAGCGGTGAAACGTGATTTTATAAGTGCTTTGAATATGAGTTTTTTAGATGCAATTCACAACTGGGACTTGATTAGGTAGAAATATTGCATTGAAGTCTTAAATTAATTAGAATTATTTATGTTCTTTGGTCACGTAACAAAGACAACAATTTAAGTTTTTTTTCGTGACTTTATAGTCAATAAACATATATAAGAAGACAGGAAATCGATGAAGTACATGCCCTATAGATAAGGTGTGATAAGCGCACAAAAAAATTAACAAGAAATATGCAAAAACAACCAAAATAAATCTGAACGTACCTTAAGGCGGCTTTTGCCGGCAGGTATAGCTCAATGGTCAGAGCGTTTGCTTGGCAAGCCAAAGGTCGTGGGTTCGATCCCCGACGGAGGTAAAAATATATATATATATCGATTTCTGAGCTCTTAAATACTCCGGTTGGTATGAATTTGATCCCTCACCCGTAAAATACCAGTCATAGCCTATTAATCATAATTGGTGATAGACGAAAGTCTTCCCGTGAAGACCGCCCATTCAAAGTAAAGTCCTGTAATAATAAGGATGATGCGTGAATACATCACTCCACATGCAGCTCTTAACCATATAGAACATGGTAAGCGTCATAGGTGTCACAGATGAGACTTCAGCATTACTATCACCATCTGTTGGTAATCTCTTATATGTGTTTACATGAAAAAAAGACGTACCTTGATAAATTAAAAAATATGAAGTGACGATTTCGTGATATATGGATATTTGTAATGCTCAATAGTTTTCTCAAGAGTTTTTTGTGGCAAGAACTAAATAATTAATGTTTTCGAGCACAAGTGTAGCGATCGGGAACAAACAAAGTGTATTCGTATAATAATATAAGATTAAGAAGATGAAAATATTGTGGAAAAATATTTAACATGTGTTTTTAAAAACAGACTTGGTCGCAGTGTGTAAGCGTAATGTTTATTTTGTATTTATCTCGAAACCGAGATAAAGAAGTATTCCCAATACACAGATACGGCTGGCGTGGGAGAAACGGCTCACTACACATTATTGAAAAATATTATTGGAAAGAAAAAACAGCGATAAGTGTTTGTAGGATTTGTTGAAATGTGGGCTTAATGAGCATAAATGACTGATATAAAATCTAAAAGATACTGAAGCAGTTGCAGTAATTTAAGGATCGCGAGCCAGATGCGGCACGCTTCTTCCGGACCTTGCCAAGCGTCAACAAGCTACGTTGTCAAGGTTTGCCAATATTTGCCACTGTTTGGCTTGTGGCAATACCTGTCGGAAAGGCTTTTTGTTTTGCGAAATACCGACATCAAGTAGAACTACGGCAAGCGTTCACAAGCCTCGACAAATTCCCCCTGCACTCTTGCATTGGGGGTCGCTTCCTGATGCTTACCTGAAATGTGTGTCGCTCTTGACAGAAGTTCATGGCACCAATGGTCTCGTACAATTATATGGCCGGCTCTCAATGCTCAAAGCGTTTTATTTGCAAGCCAAAAGTCGTGGGTTCGATACCCGACAGAGATTACTAAAATATTTTTTTTAATCCATTTCTGAGCTCTAAAAATATCCCCGGTTGGTATGAATTTGATCCCTCACCCGTAAAATGCCAGTCATAGCCTATTAATCAAAATTGGTGGTAGACGAAAGTCGTCCAGTGAAGACCACCCATTCATAGTAAATTCCTGTAATAATAAGTATGATGCGTGAATCTCGGGCTGTAGTCTATGGCGTTTGCGAATCAACACTCCACATGCAGCGCTTAGCCATATGCACCATGGTAAGCGACATAGAATTATACGGATGAGACTTACTATCACCATCTGTCGGTATTCTCCTGTATGTGCTTACATAATATGAACAAAATCCCTTTTTCAGTGCTCTTTTATAGATGTGATCTAAAAAGGCTATTTCTTTTAAATTCCTTTAGTCTTAAAAGACTGTATATACCTAATGGAGCTTTATGTACTGAGATAAATTAGGACTAGTACAATATTGCATCTGAGAGAAATTAATGACAGAAATACTTCATATTGCAATCATTAGGAATAGATCAATGGAAATACACGAACATTCCGAACATAGATTGAAAATGAAATAAGTACACGGTATAATGTCACGGGGAATTTAATGTCAGTAAGTAAGCTTAATATTTTTAACAGTTTTGAATGTCGAAAAGTTAACAGAATACTTACATTAGATTTGAGTCGAATAATAAACGAGATACTATTTATTAGCAAGTTCTAGAAGTGATTCTTAGAATTATGAGCGGGCACGTAACACAGTGGCGTCTTCCGGCGGGCGGTGGTGATTGATCAGGTTACGAAGGCGTCGAGAGAGAAGAGTGAAGAGCTCTGGTCCGTATGGTCATCTGCTTATATATGGCCTGCTCAACTCCCATCTTGATAAGTGCAATAGTATTTAAAGCGACCTCTGGTGACGGCGATTCTACCGACATATATAGGACATACAAAGCAAACATTAATATTCAAGGCATAGATACCGAAATTGGTACAATTTATAAAACTTAAGTCCGCCACATATGTTGAAAGAATAAAATGTTTTTTTTTGTGGAAAATTGAAAAAATGAAAAAATCTAATATTTTCATAAATAAATTATAATTAATTAGGATAAATGGAATCTTTGTTTTTCGTTTAATACAAGGACTAAGCGCTGGATAACGATTTACAAAAAATTAAAACTACAATCGAAACAGCTATAAATTTGCATATAATTATTGTGGGTTGAAAATATATTTTTTTGGTGCAACTTATGAATATGGTTTGCTATGACTGCGCTTTATGTGAATAATAATTTCATAATAAGTGTATCTAGTAATGTGCAAAACAAATTTTAGCTTATCACTCGCAGCGATAAGCGACTGTACTACTGATAACTCTCCTTCACTTGAACGAATAATCACGTACGTATTTCTTTCCTTCGCATTCAAAATACCGCACACCTTTGCTTTCCAATCGATAAATATTATTGTCAATATTTATTAATAGCAAATATTTTTGTAAGTTTATTTAAGATACACATGTTTTCAGAACGTTATAGAGTTCTCGTTTGAGCCGAAGATTTTTGTTGAATGTTCGTACAAACATTTTTTTTTCATTAACGATACAATAGATATCTATTGAATAGATAATGACCTAAGAAATCATATAAAAGGAGTAGTACCGGAATTTTTTTTTTCTCTTATTTGAAATTTTAACTATGTTTATTAAGCAAAATCTAACAGCAATTATTCAGTAACTTGCAAAAAACTCTGATATTCATTCGGCAGCTTCTCAAAAAATGGTTGAGCCACTCCTTAAAAATAAGTGTTCCAGTCTTCGGAAGCGTCGGTTCCCCTTAAGTGTCCGAATTCCGATTAACGGATCACCTAAAGATATTCTTCCTATACTGTAGCTGCCGCTCCTTAAAGTCTTCTGGCTTTTTCCCAGGAGTTAATCAGGAACAATATATGTTATCAGGTGTCTTGGTTCCAGGCATTGACACTGACAGAACTGAGTGTCTACTATATGTTGTGAATCTGTTGTGACGACATTTTCGACGACAGGTATGGAACGAATTTGGGAAGAATGTTTAAAAAAATTATAAAATGCCATTTTTCCATCATCTATAACGAGAAACAAAAAGTTTGAGTTATATAGTAGTTAAAGAAACAAAAAACATTGGCTTTTATGGCATGTAGGGTTTGAAATAACAGGTAAGATTATCAATATCAGTATTTAGGTATTTGATATTAAATAATGTGTTTGCAAATTTAGAAACCGTACATCCAGGATATATAACTAAGGTATAACTTACTGCTGTGATTTGTAACTATAATTACAAATATGGAAAAAAGGCAAAATTTGATTTAGGGAAAAACATCTATTTCCGGCTTTTCCATAAGTTTTTTTAGCTTGAAATAATGAGAAAAAATCCTTTAAAGATTTGCCTAGTTCGCCATCTCCAAAGTGATGGAATATCCATAAAAAATAAATCAACCGATCATATTGAAATCTGTCGCATTAAACTTTGAAGCCCATAAACGTTCGGTCTATTTTACCCCTCATTGGATGTTTTACGATTCAATCGTTCTAGGGGGATTCAAAACTTATAATATATTAATATTTTAAACGAAAAAGACATTCTAGTTAAACTTTTTAATGGTATATCTTTTTCTTCACAGCTGTGTGGCTTACGAGTGAGCATCGTGGCAATTAACAATCTCGTACGAGTAATAAATAATGTTTTCATGATTATTACTTTGTTTCGGAGCGGTTTTTTTTTGCGATGATTAAAATGATCTGACAGCTAACATACCTGAAGTGGGTTTTTTATATAACGCTCCCTTTCATAGAGTAAATTTTTGATTCAGCCGCCCTTAGAACCGAATTGTCCAGGCCTCGAGAGAGTCGGACAAATCATTCGGAATCATTCGATTTTCCTCATCATACAAAATACTCTTTGGATACTAGATGCTGTCGCTGTCTTTGTAAGTACCGGCATGTTTCCCTGGAGTGTGAGGGAAACCATATTTGTTCTCAACTAGACTACCGGATGTAGAGATGTCTTGGAACAATGTATGGACAGTGGCAGCAGAGAGAACTGAGAGGCCAATTTGTGGTGATCATATGGTTCTCATATCGAATGGATATGGGAAGAAAAATTCACCTAACATAGGAGTATGTTCTTGCAACGACTTGAGGTGGCTATTTAATCCATTTTCGTAGTTGTTATATGACAGTGAGATTGTTCCACACCGCGTTTTACCGCAATGTTCGATTTAAGATGCTTGAGTGGATAGTAGCGGTACGAGTATAAGCGGTCCACAGTAAAAATGAATGTGGAGCAAATACCGCGGTATGTAGAGGATAAACGACCTTAATTTGAAAACACTTTCTCCCTGATTTGCTTATTTTATGCTCGTACAGCGAGTATTTTTTTGATATTTCACATGACTTACTCGCTATGCTAAGCGCTCGTTAAACGAGGTTAAATGTGTGTATGAAAGTAAATGTTTGTTCTGTAATTGCCATAATTGAATGTTATTTTGTTCACGGTTTCGTCATAAACGCAGGAATAATATAACATCGCGTATTGTAATATGGCATTAAACCGTTTTGTCAAGTGAGGTAAACGGTCGCGCAACTATCGAGTTATTATCATGGATAAGCTATGGTCAACCCAAAGCACGTGTGCCAAAAAATTCACATATAAAAAATATAATGTTACGTGACTCAAGTCACGTAAGCCAATCACCTAAGCTATCCTAAGTTTAAATGTAAACGAACACAAGTTTGTGATAAATAGATGACTGCGGCGTGGAGCAGACCCTGTCACACCTTCTGGAGTGTGCGCTGTTTCCGAGTAGGACGACCTAGGAAGACCTGATGATGGCCGGGAGTAACGCCATCGACGTGGCCCACTTCTGGGCAGACATCGATCTGATCCTGTTGTATCTGACACAATTATATATACCTAGGAGCATATCATAAAATTGTAGGTATTTTTTTTTTATAGTTGTAGAGGCAAGAATATCTGAAATGGTTTGCCATCGTCATAACAGTGGGTTGCACAACCTAAGCATCGATACACGGTATATGTCACACCTTCTGGAGTGTACGCTGTGTCCGTGTAGCTGCACCCAGGAAGACCTGATGATGGTCGGGAGTAACGCCATCGACGTCGCCCACTTTTGGGCAGACAGGATCCGACCCTGTTGTTTCTGACACGATTATATATATATGTACCTAGGAGCATATTATGAAATTCTAGGTTATAATCTTAAAATATTAAATATTTATTGGCCAGAATAACTGAAAAGGTTTGCCATCGTCATCACAACGGGTTGCACAACCTAAGCCTCGATACACGGTTTGTACTGCCTGCGACGCACTTGCCGCGTTTGTGACAATGAACACCATTTACTCCGAGGCACACTTTCTACAACAACACAATGCGTCGGGCGTGAGAGTGATGCTCTTATAGCATTTTTATCATTAAGCGATTTTATTAGTGGCACATTTTGAAGTAATGTTATCCTCCTGTTTGATATTACTTACAACTCATTTTCTCTTCATTGATTTTAGAAATATACTCGTAAATTGTATTTTAAAGGTTAAATAAATATTGAAGAATACCGGCAGAAAATTAAAAAATGTCTCAAAGAAATGTGCCATATGACGGTTAATTTTTTTTTTGAATTTTTACAATATATTTGAATACTCTAATGCTTTATTGAAAAATAATAACAATATTTAACAAATTGATACGTAGTTACAAATTCATAAAAAAACATTTTCTTATGGTATTCGATATTGACGAGAAAAATGTCATAAGATGACGTTTGCTGTAGATTTTTAGGTAAATACGAGTATTATAATTTGTTAAATATATTAAAATTATTAACTGGTATGTGTGGCTTTAAGGTAGAGTGTTTGCTTTCCATGTTTAAAGTCGTGTGTTCTAGTATCTATAAAACTTAAAATCAAGTAAGTTTTAAAATGTTTTTAAATCTATAGATACACTGGTACCGGTTAGAGTGAAATAGATCCTTCAACCATACACTTAATATACAGCTCATAGTTATCATTAGTAATGCAAAGCGTCATAGAATCCATAGTGAGATTGCTCAAACACCGTTCGCGGTATTCTCTTGTATGTAAGATATATCTATGAAAATTAAAATCATGTTTTAAGCCTTTATAAAAATGTGCTTACTAATAATATAATTTTTACTAATGCGAAGCGCAAACACATCTCCTGAACCCATCAAAATTATCATAAGCCTGTATTCATCCACAACTGAAAGTTTGCATGGTTTCTAATAGGGGCTTTGTAGACATCTATTTTTTCAGTCTTTGATTTTTTCCACTCCAACATCTTTTTTCTCCATTAATTATATCTTCCGAGGATGTCTGTTATTGCCTAAGGCTAACTTTAAATTGATGTTTCTCTTACATTGAAGGTAAGAGTGGTAGAAAAGTGTTCAATGGTACCTTTGCCCAGCAGGCTAGTTGTATTGTGTAATATTTTTGTAAAGTTGTTTTAGATTGCTCGCAACCAGTGCCGGCTTAAGGGGATAGCGAATTGGGTCGGTTCCCCATGGCCTCGAATAAGCTAAAGGCGCCGAAAGCAATCTATTTTTCTTATATATATATATATATATATATATTTTAAATATAAACAATATGGAACGCTAGAAAAAAAATGTCCTAGGGCGTCTTAGGGTCTAAAGCAGGTACTACTCGTAACCATCGAAAGTTATTGTCATATTGCAATCTTAGGATCATTGTCACATCTTATTCTTCCCGAATTTCATAGTCATCATAATAATGGTGTGGTATTTATTAAGTTAACAACCTATCACATCATTAAAAATCAAAATTTCAACCTATCCGTCTCCCATCTCGCTCCATAATTGATACTGTTTGTTCGGGGCAAGCAGAGACTGCTGAATTATGCAATTGCAGGCATGCAGTGTGTACAGAGCACGTCTCGATGTCCACGTAGGGCGGCGTAAGCGGGGCATGGCAGCGGCCCTGGGCACAACTCTAAACACGCAGACCTGGTGAAAGTTATATGCTGACGCTTCACAGACTGTGAAAAGAGTTTCTAAGTCATTTGATACTCAATTCTATCATATTTTCCTGAACTGAATTGAAATTGGAACACAAAACTTTTAAACCAGCCTTTTATTCTTAACCTAACACGTCTCACGTCATTGTACTACATATTATTTTAGAAATAATTTAAGGTTGCAATTGCAGGTGAATGGACATACCTGCATGTAATATTTAAATGGACATGTATTTGTCATTGCTCGTTTTACTTACTATTACACAGTGCCGGTTTTAGGGGGTGGCGAAGTGGGTCGGTGCTCCCCGCAACCAATCTTTTTTAGATTTTTTAAAATAGCAACAATATGGGGCGCTAGAAAAAAAATGCTCCAAGGCGCCGCAGGGTCTAAAACCGGTACTGCTTTTACATAACATACTAAAGGGTCCGCTATCTAACGTTTTTTTTTCAACTAGTGCTTATTTCGTGAATGGTAACACTTAGCTCATGTCTGATTTGACAGATAATTAGTTTTATCCTTCCGCTAAACGAATATGGTTGTGTATACGCTTGAACAACGCTGAGAAATATTGCGACATTACTTTGAAAATAAGGCCATTTTTCTTCGAAAATGAGCAAGGAGTGGCCGTTACAGTCAATGGCGATCGTTATCGGGCCATTTTTGTTCACAAAAATTGAAGAAGAAGATATTGGCAACATTTGGTTTCAACAGGACGGCGCTACGTGCCACACAACCGAAGCTACACTCGATGTTTTGCGCCCCATTTTCAAAAAAAAAAAGTTATTTGGCGGACCCTTTAGTTAATAATTGCTAATAATATACATCCTTTTATTAATACTGGTAGTATATGACTACTTTTCCTAAATCTTAAGTAATGAATACAAACTATTCTGACTTATATAAAGCAACGAGAAGTTTCTAAGTTGTCTAGACGTGTTTTTCTATTCACTTGCTTACCTTAATTTTGTATGCCTTCCTTGTAGATAATGTACTTATATACCTTGATGTATAATATTGCTTGACATACCTTCATGATTTATTAAAAATTAGTAGTACCTGAACCTAAATACTCGCAGATAATCCAGGGATGCTCAGAATGGTGAAATTTCTTTTAGAGACTTTGACAATTTCTGTGAATTTATTCAAGTCCAAAAGAGACGTTTAATTGTTGTGGAACTACATCTCCATTAATTATTCTCGGTAATTTTCTACTGTTATTTGATATTATCAATTATATACAATTCCGGCTATAAAAATAAGGCTAACGATTAATTGTTTGCTCATTCGATTTTCATAAAACATAATCACTTAAAGAAACAATTTACTCCATTTACATATAATAAAAATCCTCCAGTAAGTTAGTTGTTATTCAATGTCCTCTGTGGTGTAATAGCGTAAAAATACAAAATATTTTCCAATTTGAATTAAAAAGTAGGTACTATTTTATTCTGCTACAATTTTATGAACCAATAATTATTGTATGACACAAAATATGTGAAAGTATCAGTAAAATACGAGCGTTGACTGGTCTGTATGTAATCATAGCAATGATATGTTGGATTAAGGGTAACCAAAAACATTTTCAAGCAATGGCTATTTAGTCTATTACCATTAATTTTTAAAGCAATATTTTTATTAAAACAAATTGGAATAAAAATTACAAACAAAAGGCTTAGTGTAAATTTAATTGAAAAAATGTTGTAGAAAATTTATTTTCATTATTTATAATTTTTAACATCCATTATTTCTAAAACACTATATCAAATATAATGTAACATGGTCACTGAAACGTTCACAATTACATGTATAATTATATCTAATTAATTCACAAAAAATACTTTTTCAATATTCTTTTGACATGAATAATTAATTGATATGTCAAAAAGCACACACACCAAAATTTGATTCATGGTGATATTCAAATATAATACTTTTGTAACTGTTGAATCGAGATCATTAAACGTAACATCCTCCTCTCTAAAAATATTTTTATTCAGTCGTGTGGTGGCAGGATGAGGAGCAGATTAACAACAAAAAATACTTTTTCTGAAGCACATTAACATATATATTTCGATTACTTTACAAACTTCTGGCCCGGACCTACTCACAGCATTCAGGCCGGGCCAACCTCAATCGGACTCTCGTCACGGTCGGGGGACAACCACTGACCCCGGCACCGCGTCGTGGTCGGTAACACCCAACGCCACAAGTGGCGATATTTATAACTAACGTCACTCCCGTGACCGGACTTGTCCAAAACGCCAATATGGCAACACATACGTGTACGACAAGCGAAACAAGAAATAAGAGACGAAAGATTGTATATCGAGGTTTTCGGTACCAGTCAGCAAGGGCTATATCATGCTGATGTCAAATGGTAATGAAAAATTTAAGCTCGTCATGTGAAACTTCTTATTTCACACAGTTGCGGAATCTGCTCAAGCCCTTTTGTTTCCTACACATCATTAAATTATCAAACCGATCTAAGGTTGTTGGCCCCCTACAATCGACCAACGCTGACGGAAACATCTCTGTGAGAAACGTAAAATTTTATTTTGCAAGAATAAAATTTCACTTTCAGTACGATTCGCTTCGAACATACGTATTTGAAAGTTGTGCGACTAACTGCCGATTGTATGGAATCTTGACTGGGAAGTTAACGATCACATTTGACGGTATAACTATCAGTTATCGCATGGTTAGCAGATGAATGAAATGCTAACGATAAACAATTGCTCATACGGTCATTAATACAGAATATACTTGTTTTACGATTCTCAGTAAAGGAATACATCAACAGAACAAAGTGCCAAGGGCTTTTGTATGTTATATTACACAGCATTTATGAAATATAAACGGTGAAATTTGCCATTATACAGGTATATGGCGCCTCGAATGCAGTTTTTTTTTGTAACTACAAACAATAAATGTTAATAAAAAAATAACTTTCTACATTTAATTAGACGCTCGTGGAGGTACGTTAGGCTGACGGCTAAACTATCTCCAGACACCAACTTAACACTAAGTCATCAACCCTGAAGAAGACCCCTGCAATGGCGGTCGAAATATTGGAAAGGAGTAATTCGCCACATACGGTTAAACTCAAAAGCCACAATTTCACCATTAACATATTTGCGAAGCATTCGCGAAGCACCGGTTGATGTGCTAAAAGGTTATCGAAAAAAGTATATGGAGCAAACTTTTGTCCGGGTTTTTTATGACATGTTAGGTGACAGAGATCTGGATGTTGGCGGCAAGTGATGGCCATATGCCTTAACCAGAGAATGCCATGAATGTATAAATTCCTTGATGCTAGTTACTTACATTATTACTACTTAGCCTGAGTATAATGTATACTGTTTCACCACTTTGACGTATGAGACCGTTGACCATCAAGAATATAATTACATCAGCAGAAAACGAAAACATTGCATATAAAATATAATTATTTAATCGAAATTGAATTGTAGTATTTACTTTATTTTACGACTAGTATTAAAAAAACAGTTCAACATATTTTTTTTACTTTAAAAATATTTAAATTTTTGGCGTTGTTATTCAAAAAACCAACAGCTAGATTATTTATTAAATTAAGGTGTAACTTATTGTAATGTGCTAAATATTAATTAAATATTTTATCACGTACCTGAATTCCTGGGAAAATAAATAAATTGTCAAAGAGAAAATAACTTCTTAGGTTTTCACAACCAGATTTGATATTCTGACTTTTGGGTTTAGCCGTGTGTGGCGGATTTCTTCTATTCAATATTTCATCATATTTGACAACTAAGTCATCAACCTTGAAAAAGACCCCTGCAATGGCGGTCGAAATGTTGGACAGAAGAAATTCGCCACACACGGCTAAACCCAAAAGCCACAATTTCTAAGATTAATTTCATTCTCTCAATCGAAAATCTTTCTCATGAAAATATAGCCTCCCCTCCAAGTCCCTCAATAATCACCTATATAATTGATATTTTTTATAATTTGTAATGTTTCACACTTCTGCTTTAAATAACTAATAATAACTTGCAGTATTTTCAATTATTTTATCTTTTATGTAAGCTCAGAAAATAATAAATAATAAGAGTGTTGATTTAGTTAAATAGCCAGAGGACAACACAAATTTAAAAAAAAACTCCATATTTAGTCATTACAAAAAGCCGCCACTCAGTTCTGTCAGTTGCCATTGACCAAGGCTCGTCCCAAGACATCTCTACACTAGAAGGTCGACCTGGAAACATAAATAGTTTCCGACAACCTCCGAGGCAGAAGTCCGAGGATTTAAAAAGGCAGAAGCTGGAGTCTCCGAGGCATATTTTTAAGAGAGTTGGTAATCGGATTTTTCGAGGATACTGTATGATTGGCCCGACGTTCCAGAAGCTTGTGAGTATATAACACGTTTTATTTAAAGCGATTTTTATCTTTGCTTATCGAGTGTTAAAATAGGTTGATGTAGGTATTACGTTACGTACGCTATGTGTGTATTATGTGTGTGCTAACGTAAAAACTAATACGTACATACCATTATTGATGATGGTCTCCAAGGATGCTGAAAAACGTTATCTTTAAAAAATAAATGTGAATCAAAACTAACTATTTTTAATTTGTTCTTTTTTAAATTAAAAACAATTTTAAAATTATAATTATGAAATATGGATTTTTTAAATATTTATTAGAATATTATTTTATTATTTCAATATTCTAATCTACTTTTATAGATCATTGACTATATTACAACATTATTATTAATTAAATATACATATACTATACATAAAATTCTTTTCAACGCGTCAATTCAAGCAGAAAAATAAAAATATACATACTTTGAATATATACTATAGCGACATCTATCATACAATGACATAAATACTAATTTCAACGTGAGTCGGTCCAGGCATAGCAATAGCCCAGTTGGCTGAGCGGTATGAATACCTGGGCATAGTTGGTTTCCAAGGTCCGCGGTTCACATCCCGCTTCTACCGTTATTTTTCTGCTTGAATTGACGCGTTGAAAAGAATTTTATGTATAGTATATGTATATTTAATTAATATAATTATGCAGTTTCTCCAGTTAACCCTTTCGCATCGGTCTTCGGTATATGCCGTCATAAGATGCCCCGGCCCTTGACATAGTTTGACGTGATATATCGTTTTGCTACTTTCTTAGAATAGTTTTTTTTTATGCAAGGATAGATAAGGATACAAAGAACTAATATGCGAAAATAGACCAGATTAGTACATTTATGCTTCAAATACTAGTTTTATAATTGTCAGTATAATTTGTATTCAAACCGAGCCGTAATGAAAGAGTTAATAACCTTAATGTTCTTTAATGTGATCTTAGAGTGTTTTACGCGGGACCGTCGTTGGCCGCTGTCAGTTCATTGTTTCACAACGCTTACCCACTGAATTGTATGCGATTTCTTCTTTCAAGTCGGACCTTTGTGTTTGCGCCTGTCAATATTTGCCAGTTATTAAACTGCAATAACCGCGGCATTGCCAGATATTGCCAGGTGAATAACTTTACAATCATCACAATAAATTAACCTATGCATATATTGTATGTATTAATCATATCGTTCAATAAAATATAGCTGCGAATCTTGGAATCGTACCATAAGACAATGCAACGTAATAAAGAATTTGAAATCATATTATTCTTATAGAAGATTAGGTTTTCAATTCTTTGACTTTTGTGAGCAATGATGTGGTGAAGGTAGCAGACAATATACTTGATTGACTATCGACTTAAATCGTTGGGGTGAGCCGCTTTTTAGGACCAAATGGTTAAGCTGGGTTAATTTCTTAGTTGCAGAAGGAATAAACCGAGTATCTTCTGAAGAGAAGTCTAATCGATAGCAGTGATAAAAAATATTCTTGAACTGAATTAAGGTCTGTGTTCCATGGATCGGACATTAGATGTTTGGGGGCGAATTTTCAGTTTTCAGGGGTCCCTGCTCTTCTAAGCCACCAAAATAAATATGAATTTCATAGTCCAAGAAATACATTTTATTTAATGAATTCTCTTGTATGCATGATTACAAATTATGACGATAGTCTGTGAAATGTGTGAATCTATTGAAAACATATTTATTTGGATGCCACAGCGAAGACAGCCAGCATCCAATCTAGATGCTGTATAATAAATAAGAATGACATTGATAACGAAATAAATTTAATGATTTTTACAAAATTGAACGTTACTGATTGAATTTGATGTCGAATATTACTTGAACAATAATTTCCCTGGGCGTGGGGATTTCGGCGCCCCGCGTTGGGAAAATGTTAATTTCCCCAAAATGAGGGGAAAACGACAGGGGCGGGGGGAGAAGCGAGGAAAAGAGACTCACCAAATATAAATAACCAGACATTGATAGATCGGTCCTACGAGCCGCTACGCGCGTTTAAGAGTAGAGGATTTTTTTCCGAAAAGGGGAATTTTCGCCTTCCCATGAAAGCGCCAGGTCAATCACCCGGCCTCTTAAAAGTTGTAATACACTGATAGTCATGAAATATTTAAATTATTTTTTTGTAGCCATGTTTTGGCTTTAATATATCAAAGCATATACGACTTTCTTTTTTAGTGTCTATTATATCTTAGAGTAAAAGTTTTCCACTGGCATGCAAGAGGTCACGAGTTAAATCTCATGCTGAATGTAAGATTACAAAATATATTTAATCATTTTATAAGCTTGAAACACTTAAATCATCGTAGATCTATATAGTGTATTGAATATTAATTGATATTTTATCATATCTGATAGATCCCATGTTATTTGTATTTATATTTCCTATTCCCAATTGGACCTTATTTATGAACTATAATAGAGCCACGTAGCGGACTAAGTATATACTATTTTAATTATTATATTCTTTAAATTATTAAAAATTTGAAATCCCGTAAACAAATATACATTTTATTTGAAGCTATATTTGTTAACATTAAACATTATATTGTATACACGGTTTTTGTTTGATCACCAGGTCACAGCTTCTTGTCTACCACGTGAAATGGGTTGTATACACCACCCCTTAAAATGAAATGGTCCAGAGAGTAAGCGTCAGAAGAAGCATCCGATTTTCTAAAACGTGATGATAACTAAACACTTAAATATGTCACGTATAATGTAGCTGCCGTCTCTTCAAAGTTTCGGTTTTTCGATTTTTCGATTTAGGGGAACTTTGGAATTTTGGGAACCATAATTGTTACAGGGTGGACCTCCAGGCGCAGATGTCTTGGTACATAGTAATGTCAGCAGACAGAACTATAGGGCTGAAATTTAAAATGACCGCATGCTCCAAATTTGTAACGAAAAAACCGTTTTTTAAACTACAGGTATAAAAGAATAAACAACACTATATAAAAAAAAAAATATTCAGAAAAAAAAGTGAAATTTATGTATTTAAAAATATATAATTTGGCTACCGTAAATATATAATGAAATAATCACATTAGGTCCAGACTTAGTGAGTGTTCAAACATACTTTATAGAGTTACCTTACCGAGACGTACAAAAAATGGTGCTCAGAATAACGTTGAAAAAATGGCAGGTGTTATCATTTCGAGTTTGTGAACATCTGGCGTCCGCTCCAGGACTTGATTTCGAGGTTGCCAAGAGACGAGAGCCTTGTGAGGGAGCTGGGGATAGTCCAAGACATGTGACAAACGTGGAATACTTCCATGATGCTGGACAAGTGCTGAGGAATTTGCAAGTGTCAACGTCCTTCAAGAATCGGTTAAAAATGGAGCGAAGAAATTTGCGTTTTTGACAGTTTTTTTTGTTTATCAATCTTGTATGTAACTTAACTCCTTACACTGACAGATGGTACACGCTTTTAAAATATACTTGTTCTTTAAGATTGTATGAATAGTGGGGCTTACGGAGCGTTGTAGATACTCGTACTCTCCCCATGGAGACTGTTGGGAACATAATGTTTCCAAATACGTGTAATCCTACGCGGACAGGGATATCTTGGAACAAGGCATGGACAACGACAGCTAATAGAACTGTGTATCGGTCGGTTAGGTTAGGTTAGGTTGGGTTAAGTTGTAATTTTTTTATTGTACTTTTACCCCATACAGTTGTAATATTAACATCTTCCATCAATTGATGATATCCTTTTGTTTTGATCATTGAGTTCTATATCTTCTTCGTAGTATCAATCCGGTGGATTGGTTTGCAGCAACAAAATTTTGCATCTCGATCTCCACTCCTCTCGATCCTCTGCAGTCCTCTTCAGCTCAGCATAAGAGCTACAACTCATGTCCTCAAACACTTGCTGCAAATACTCCCGTCTAGAGCGCCCTCTACAGTTTCTACCCTCAATTATACTCTATATCTACTCTTCATAATCATCATTATATCTGTTCCCCGAACTGGAGCATATGGTCATCACGAGCAGTCGCCACAAAGCTCCATTAGTCACCAAGGTCCTCGCTTCATCTTATGTCAGCTTCGCCGAGTACATTCTATATTCTATGCGTTCCCGATGGCCTTTAGGACTACGTGAGCCCATAGGCTTGAATAAAAGGAAACTATACTTAATGCTCTTCTGCGGCATCCGAAGTATATGTCGCAGCCAGGTCCAACTTAACCTCTGGATCTTTTTTAAGTCTACCTTGTCCGTGCACTCATTTCGTCATCAAACACAAAACCAAGCCATCTTCCCAGTATCTTTACGCAGAAATCTGTTATGGGGACCTATTATATGACTGCATTGGCTTTTGGTGAAATGACAAGATTTACAGCCGTATGGAAGAGTGGGGATGTGGAAAATAAATACTTTACCAATAAACATGAGAGGGTGATGAGTATATAATTTTAAATCGACGATTTTAATGTAATTTTAAAACAATGAATGCTGAAATGTGTAAATCGCCTAACATCTTCAGTTACTAGAATATAGATTCAAATTTGAATATTTCAAATAGAACATACACGATACCAGGGATCCTTAAACTTTCACAAGATTATCTTAATAAATTAGACGGTATCAGCGGGGGGCGTAATGGAATAATGAACCCGGGGGCGCGCCCCCGGCGAGCATTACTATTCAAATTAAGATCTCATTGTGTATTTACGGGGGCGGAGCTTTCAGGTGAAAGGGGCGCTTTCGCAACAACAGTTTTGGATACACTGAAAATGTCAAGGACTTGATTATTTGTTTGTGATTTAAGAACATAGTAAGATTATTTAAAATATACGTAACACTTAGAAGACGACGATAGATAGGATATGAAGATGTTGAAGTACGACCAAGAACCGGCAAACGTAGCTTAGACAAAGCTTAATGCGGAAACCGAAAAATCGAAGGAGATATAGTAATTTAAGTTTCCTGAATTTAGGAGTAGGTGATCGATAGTGATAATGATGAATATAATGTTAGTAAACCTTTTTTAAACATCATTGGCCTACTTTTTATAGTATCCGAATTGCGATGGCCATACTACCAATCAACATGTTAATCGCAGAAAATCAGGTGTTTTTTTTTATATTAACATTATTTGTTTTAATAACAATTTTTCTTGTATCTTATATTTAGTAATTGTAAGCTAAGCCCAAAAGCCACAATAACAATTGCCTTTTAATTTATTACGTCAATGCCTCATATTTGGTGTAACGACCTATCATTCACAGACAATTCATTCAGCGACTCATCAGTAACGACGTGGGGCACAATGGACGTCAGGTGCACGGGACACTTAGCGCACGTGACAACTGGTGCACTGGATGTCCTACTAACTGTACAAATAGACGTATGAATCTTTGGACTCTACGATCACTGGACAAATCTTTAGGTTAGGTTAGGTTAGCGAGACATTCAGTGCATCAGTTGCTCAACTTCGTTACCGATGAGTTGCTGAACGAATTGTCTGTAAACGAAATGCGGCATAACCCTCATATTTAGCTGAGAATGATGATATACCTGTTACCCTAATTACTCGTATGTTCATTGGTGAATTGAATTACTCATATTTCTCATATATTAAAAACGAAATATATTTATACAAAAAACATTATTTTTTTGATCTTTGTCCTTAAATTTACAAGACTCTTGAGAAATCTTATATAAATTCAAAACATAAACATGCATGTTTTTAACAAAATATTTCTTATTTCTTTACTCGCATTTACAATTTTGTTCAACCTTACTTGACTGGGCAATGCGTTATTAGTTGTTTTAGGGCACACTGAAGCAGTAATTTAGAACATTTCGTATGAGAGTATGACACATAAGACTGTCTCCACAATGAAGATGACCTACAAAGTGTACATTATTACTTGTTCGCTCTGATTAGTACAATCGCTTTGTTTATCAAGTTGCTCCAAGCACTCTTCTTTACGATCAACGTGAACATAATATATAACTAAACCATTTCTTTTATTATCATCAGATGGCGTATTTCAGAACATATATGTATCGGTGGGTATCTACACTAAATAGTGCGTAAAAATATGTCTTCTTAAAATATTTCTAATAAGTATAATCCTACTCCTAAGTTGATTATTAAAAAAATGTTTTAATCATATTTTTTATCTTATTTATATTTTTGCATTCACTTTGAGATCCATTTAATTTTTCGTACCCTCTATTCTTCACTTGTTCTATCTGTTCTGGTATATGGGAGCTTAGTTTGGAATCCCAATAAATACAAATACATTCTCATGCTCGTAAGAATTCATACAAAATCTCCGACGTATTCGTTTTTATATCTACGGTAACTATCCATTCAATTCTATCGATTCCGTACATTACCCAACTCTTTTTTTTCTAGGGATGGTTTTTTTATATTCGTTAGAGTCCCGTAGGAAAATTGCAGCTCTCAAACATTCATTCCTTCTTCTTCGCGGTGCAATTCACAACCCTGGGATTCTTGAATGTTTTATCTTCTACGTTCCAGATAGGTCCGTGATCGTAGCCATCCACTGTTTTTTATTCTGGTTGGTACTTGTGGAGCCTCGCATTGCAGGGGTCTTCGTCGCAAAGTCGTCAACCCTGGAGAAGACTCCTGCAATGGCGATCAAAATATTGATACTAAAGAATTTGCCACACACGGCTAAACCCAAAAGCCATAATACCAAGCAACATTTTGTAAACATCCAGCGATGGGCTTGGGATGGTTCCACCGCCTTTCGTCGTTACCAATAAGTCGTTGAACGAATGTGAACGATATTTCGTGACACCGTTTGGGACTCGAAATACAGGACGGGACAGGGAGTGTATTTCCAAAACGATTCATATAGGGAAACGTAAATGAAATTATGTTGTTGATCATATCGAATAAGCATGAGTAGTCTTTTAAAGATGCTAGGAAATGGCCACGTGAACTCTGAAACTAACAATTGGCTTGCTCCACGTGTAGTGGTGGTCCAGGGTCCCATTCCCACAGAGAAGCTGCGTCCCACACACTCGGCCGATGTGTATTATCCAACATTACTTAAGCACCTACCCACATATCAAGTCCATTATATTCAGTGTTTGTAAGCCCTGGGCCTATATCAATATATAACAGCAGCTAGCTAAATGTTCGCGGTACATTCAGCAAATTTATGCTATAATATTTGTAACACACTGTGTTTTTAAAACAACTGTGATACTGTTCATCTATGTAACTTATTGATATAATTTAAAATATAATTTTAAAATCAACACGAATCTCACTCATTAACACTATTGGTCTCTGAACATATATACTATAATAGTTATTTCCAGGGTCATATTTACAAACTATGGCTTTTGGGCTTAGCAGCTTATGTCGAAGAATTGTTATTACTGATTTAAAACTGTATTTTTTTTATTACTAGAGTAACTCTAACCTACCAGAGACTAGTCTCTTGGGAGAGGGAAGGCCCAATTCAGACACAAACTCCACGAATTTTTTCGGAAGAATAATTTGTTTTTGAGTCGTCTGTTTGATGAGCATTGGGACCTTCCGTTGCTTATTTTTATTGCTTTGTTATTCTTAGTACTTAATCATAAGTATATTTATATATATATTTTCTATTGAATTATTGATTTTATTTGTATTTCACCATCGCATTAAAATATTAAAAATTTGTTATGTTATTGAAATAAGAAATTGATTCAAAATTACTACTTCATTTTATACAAGTGTTGCATTTTTTTTAAATTTTTTTCATTATCTTTTTTTACGCCACCGAAAAGATTTGGGATGCTTTTCCAGCCATTCTTCTATCTTTCCACCATCATACAATTTGAATTTCTTCAAGAAACATAACAATATGTATTATACTTTTTCCTTTATATATGCTTTCTTCTTAAATCTTTCACAAACATCACACATCGTTTTCGCGATCAGCGTTTATTTAAAACACTCCCCAAAACATCACATTTGTCGTCCTAATTTATTCTAATAGTAACAAATATCACTAGTTAGTGTGTGTCTGATCCCTCACCAAAATGCTTGCCATAGCCTATTCTTAAAAATTATAGCAGATGAAATGTGTCCTGTGAAAACCACCAATTTCTTAAATTCACTACAAATAATGCAATCCTGACGTTGATGAGGCGAGAATCATGGTGCATGAGAGGTCTACACGGTGACGGTTTGTGACGACCATACGCTCCAATTAGAGGAGCAAATATGAAATGATTAAAATCGCCTATTTATAGGTAATTTATTCATGTTCGATTCAACTCTATATACATTTTTCTGACGATCTGTAAATGCTGGATATTGGTCTAGCGAAGCTGGTGGATCAGCATTGTTTCTTACACAAGCAGTCCTTTGATGTCCTCTAAAAGCGTCATAGAATCCACATATCTCTTCATCACCAAGTGTCGGTATACTCTTGCATGTTTTAACATTTTAAAAAGTCTCCATTGAAGATCCCTGGCTCCAATGTGTGCGTTCGTTACATAGTTAATAGCCTGTGCGGTTGATTTATGTGACGAATTTAGAAAGCAAACGCAGGGCCCGTGGTGATCGAAAATTATCATAATAATACGACTATGTAGCTTGTTCATTGAAGATGATACAATAGATAACTAATACGAATATCAAAAATAAAACAGAGCATTGTTAGTGAGGCTGCGAAAACTGACATGCAACAAAAAGCTAGTGCAGCCGTAAAATAGATTTCGATAACAAGAGGCTGCGTAGAGTACTCTTTTAAAAGATGCTTTGACATCACGATGAATGAAAAAGCAATGGGATGTACATGTAGCATGGCACCTTTAAACCATAACAAAAGAACAGTATACCATAACCATTTTGCTTGATTAGCTGCTCCTCCTAGAACCTTAAGAAACCAAGCAAGGTTATAAGTTAAATATGTTGCATATATATCGAGATGATGTTTCAAACAGTGCCACGACCTGTCGTTCCCAGACAATTCGTTCAACGACTCATAGATAACTACGTTGCGCGCAATTGACGTCTAGTGCACGGGATATTTGGTGTACGGGACAACTGGTTCACTGGATGTCTTGCTAACCTAACCTAATCTAACCTTAGCATAATAATTTGTCCATTGATCATAGAGAACAGAGATAGGTCTCGTTAACGAAATAACTTAGGTTAGGTTGTGCGGTTATACGATTTGTTATCGCAATAATTTAAATTGAAATATTAAATTATAAGTTTAGTAATTTTCTGTTCATTTTAAATTGTAGTTACGCATTAATATAACTTTGTCTTGAAAGTAATTTCATTATTTATATATTAATTTATAATTTCATAACAGAGGGATTAAATAATTGTATTTTTTTACAGTTAACTTCACTCGTATGCCGCATAATCATTATATATATTGACAGTTTATATATTAGGACTTACATAGGAAAAAGTTTGATTTATTCTACGCAGTAGTTTTTTGATTAGGAATCATTCAAATATGGATGGTATATAGTAGAATTTACGGCACATTTTACTTTTATACTATCTAAACGGTAAAAAAGCTATTCAAGTAACAAATTAATTTTCGATGTAAGAAGGTGTATTAACAAAACGCCTGAGCGATTTTAAGACCTGGCAATTTTTATGTTGATGATACACTACGTTTTGGAAGGCCAGTTTAAGCTGACACTATAAAGGAATTAATTGATAGTAAATCGGCGAATAACACATGATATTGATGAGAGATTACATTTATTGAATTCGACTATCTATGACCATTTGAAATGTACAATTTAAGACATTCGTTATTATTTATTTGTTGAAAACTAAATGTTTTTCTGAACAACCTAATAAATATCACGCAGTAGAAACTTGTGGCGCGTACATGAATATCATATTCAGGAAATAGATCAAATAAACATCAAATATGTTAATGTTCTATGACATTCGCTGGCTACAGATCGGTGATAACCAACCTTTTCTGGGTTGAAATATTCTATCAAAACATCGGACGACACAGAAGGCTTTTTAATAAAGAGTAAAAGTCCTACATAATGCAGTCTGGGTATGAATTTAATAGTTTTTAAATCCGAAAGATATACGATTACCCGTACAATTAATTCTAAGCGATACTTGTATCCCAGAAATAATTACTTACCAGGTGCAGATAAAGTACGAAACTAAAAAAATCAGTTCTAGGAAATAAACTTACTTAATACACTAGTTATTTAAACTTGAGCCATAAATCAAAAGTGAACACCTTTTGGGTGGATTTATATTGATAGATATTGTAAAATGTAATGTATTTCCAAATGAAAAATCTTCAGCTCTCGAATATACTTTTAAGCTCGATTCTGAAAGATGGTATATTTAGAAATATATTTAGTCAAAATTTGAACAACAATATAACAGTTGATAAAAAATGTATTTCAATGTTGTAATAATTCTACAGTAGAATAAGCTGTGATATCTTAATAGATCCATATATTATTACATCAGTATTTCTATGGCGCCTTTTTATGACCGAATGGTCATTCCAAAAGCGCTTCTTTGCCTCTCTGAGTAAAAAGGGGTGTCGTGAGTCTGCTGAGTCTTCTGAAGGATGCCTCCGCTTTGTAACGGCTATAGATGTCATCCGCGGTGAAGGAGATATCCAAAGTCATCAAAAAAGACTTGAATATATAAATATTAAAAATAAAGTATCATAATTTTTAAGATAGTTAAGCACTATACATTATATAAGGAGTGTTGATTATTCTAAAAGCTCTATATATCTTTGCCGTTGCTGCTCACCCCACGAATTTCGTCTACCACCAATTTTAGATTAACGCCCTTGGCTTATGTAAATCAATTTACAGGCATTTATAAAGCTTGTTTGTATGAGTATGTTTAAATTAAAAAATATTTTTTATTATTATTATATATAGTATTTTTTAACGTATTGATGTGTTTTGTTATATCGCGTGATTGCAGAAATGAATCAAATGACATGGCACCTGTTGACACATAAGTTTTTCCTTTCTGTTAAGAGTTGGATACACGCCCACGTACAGACTTCAATCTTGGTGTTGGGGGTATCTGATTCTCAAGCACACACACGCAGCAGGGGTCATGACCAATAAGTGAGCCGCCTTAGACATTGTTATTGTTTGTCGACTGATCCACATGGAGCTCGTCCCGCGGTGACCGTATGCTCCAACAAGAGAGCAAGCATGTAATGAATAATATATATATATCATCATCAGCCTGTATCCGTCCACTGTTGAACGTAAGCCTCCTGCATGAGTCTCCATCCTCATCGATCCTCCGCCTTCCGCATCCAGGTCACTCCCGCTATTCTTCTGATGTCATCAGTCCATCTTGCAGGAGGTCGGCCAATGCTTCGTTTGCCAGTTCTTGGGCGACATTCCAATACTTTTCTTCCCCATCGACCGTCGTCTCTTCGACAGATATGTCCTGCCCATTGCCACTTGAGTGTGCCTATTCGTTGGGTAGCATCCACTACGTGAGTTCTTCTGCGTATTTCTTCGTTTCGGATTCTATCTTTTAGCGACACTCCAAGCATGGATCTCTCCGTAGCACGCTTGGTGACCTTTATTTTATGGGTAAGACTAGCTGTCAGATTCCACGTCTCTGCGCCATAAGTCAATACATGGAGGATGCATTGGTTAAACGCCTTAGTTTAAAATGTACTTTAGTTTTCCAAATGCTGCCCATCCCAGTTGTATACGCCTGTCGATATATATATATGTAATATCTATATGATATCAATCTATTTATATTTATTTTATTTTACCATTATCACATTACGGCGTTAAACTCTGGGATGATCTTAAGTAAAAGATAGATATATTCATTCTCGTAGTCATCTATTGTTTTCCTTTATTATTGGTATCCATTAAGTTGTGCGTACTCATTTTAGCCTAACTGCAATTGCGCTTCTGTAATAAATAGGCTTCCAGTACTTTTTTATTTGTTTTTCTTTTTTGTCAACATTACTATTTCTTACACTTCGGCAGCATGTAAGGGGTCCGCCATCTAACGTTTTTTTTGTCAACTAGTGCTTATTTCGTGAATGGTAACACTTAGCTCATGTCTGATATGACAGATAATTAGTTTTATCCTTCCGCTGTACGAATATGGTTGTGTATACGCTTGAACAACGCTGGGAAATATTGCGACATTACTTTGAAAATCAGGCCATTTTTCTTCAAAAATGAGCAAGGAGTGGCCGTTACAGTCAATGGCAATTGTTATCGGGCCATTTTTGTTCACAAAAATTGAAGAGGAGGATATTGGCAACATTGGATTTCAACAAAACGGCGCTACGTGCCACACAGCCGAAGCTACACTCGATGTTTTGCGCCCCATTTTCAAAAAAAAAAAGTTATTTGGCGAACCCTTTATAAATACACTGAAAACCGCAACAATTTTTGATCTTACGTTACATTGCTATCTCAAAACATGGATTTTACCAACAAATTAGATCACTTCATCACGGTTCAGAATTATTCTCGTGTATGTGCTTATTCTTGAGTCAAAAAATATTAATTTAAAGCTCCTCAAGCAACTTGCCAAAGCATTTGTTTGGAGCATCTTGATGTGAGACATGGTGCTTATCTGAAAGTGATAAAAAAAGACTAGAGGCCTTTGAGATGTGGTCTCACAGAAGAATTCTCGGAATTTTCTGGAGAGACCACGTCACGAACAGTGAGGCTTTCAGCATAATCAAAGAAGATAGGCACCTAGTAAGAACTATCTCAGGGCAAACCCGATGAATCAGTCACATCATGCGCTACGATTGTTTTCTTCACGACATTGTAGAAACTGTAGAGGGCGCCCTAGGCGTGAGTATTTGCAGCAATTATTCGAGGATATGAGTTGCAGGTCTAATGCTGAGCTGAAGAGGGTTGAATAAGACTGAGAAGAGTGGAGATTGAGATGCAAGATTTTATTGCTGAAAACAAATCCACCGGATTGATACTACGAAGAAGATGTTCTTAAATTCGCATTCAGAAGCAACGCCAAATAAATCAGGGTCATCATCATTATCAGCCTGTATTCTTCCACTCTTGAACGCAGACCTACTGCATAATTCCCTCTCAATCAATAGATACTTGCATACAGTTTCTTCCCGATATTTTTCTAATGTCATAAGTCACCTTGCAAAGGTCTGACAAAACTCCGTTTGCCAATTCTCGAGAGCCAATCTAGCAATTTTCGTCCCCATTGACAGTTCTGTTTTTTGAGATATACGAGTATTACTTTGGCCATTGCCATTTGAGTGTGTCTATTCTTTCAGTCGTGTGTGTCCATTGTTAGAGTTTTATGTTTCGTATACGTTTCGTAAAAAAAGTATTTTAGACACTAACATACTCGTAATATGTATCTATCGTGTCGCTAGTGTAGATACCACACCCCGTAAACGATGGTAGGCCGAGTAAGTGTGCCACCAGTGAGAATACAGTACACTGAATGTCACGTAAAAAATATTGTGTGCCACTTTGTAAGCCATTGATCACGCCTCGACCGAAACTGAGCCAAGTGGGGCAAGTGAAATGGTGTGCGGAGGCTCTAACGCGGAAACCTCGAGCCTTCGAAGGTCTTCCGGTGGGATACTATCAATTATTGATTGATAAAATGTGAGTATCGAATGTCTGAAAGAACTTTGAATTAATCGCGTAACCTATATATTTTTATTCTAACCTAATCTTCTTAACCTAACAACCATACATTGAGATCTAACCTTACCTATATTCAGTTATTTCAGTTGACCATGTCTTGCCCCAAGATATATGCAACCTGGAAACATGTTTTTTTTATGTAAACGCATGCAGGAGAGCACAGCCGGTCAAGACCAGTGCACTCTATGACGCTCAGCCAGGAAGGCTGGACGCCGCATGGGGGAAACGTGTGTTGTGTTCGTTTGTGTGTGGGTTGGGGAGATTGCATGTATAGTTACCGACGAATTCCAAGGCAATAATAGTCCGGAGATTTGCAGAGATGGCCGTTGTAGTATCCGAGTAATATTTTTGGTGATTTATTCATTATAAAATTTAATGAGATCTGATGGATAGCCCGATTGCTTGCAAAGCCTGAATCATTTGATCCTAAAGGGCGGCTCCACCCTAATGAAATTAATGACATGAATTATTATAATTATAATCTTTACTTTTTAAAATTATAACTATAATGATTTTCTCAATATTATTATTAGTATTTGAGTTGAGCAATATTTATTTTTATTGAACACATATTTCATTCTCTTTGCTAGAGCATTTTCAATTATAAATCTACTTTTAACGAAGGTCTAATGCTCTTCTTCGTAGTATCAATCCGGTGGATTGGTTTGCAGCAACAGAATCTTGCATCTCGATCTCCATTTTTTTTCTTGGTTGCTTTGTCTCGAGCAGTCCCCACCCGGAGATCCGATTGGGGGACTATTTTATCTCCGGAAAATTTTACTTGAGATGCAATCATTTTTTTTTGCTGATACATGGGATGTCTTTAAGACCTTTAATGTGGTATTTTCCCCTTTATTTCCACATCCTAATGCCGTTGACCATAAAGGTTCATCCGCCTTAGGAGAGCATTTACTACCTCCAGGACAATAGAGTGCCCTAACCAGCTTGACCTGATGAGGTTAGCTGGGTGTTAGCTTATTCCGGCCAACATTCGGTCCCTGTCTCAATGCTCTAATACAAGTCAAATAAAAATTAATAATGTTTTATATTTTAATTTGTCAATCATTACCAATTAATTTTCATTAATTGGTGTACTGTTTACTTTACAATTCACATTAAAAGCCACTTGAATGTATTGTATTATACTGAATGCTAATAATAACGTAACATAATGATGGCGCTTTCATTAGTAGTCAAATAGTTGTATTGAAGTGTAGTGCTCGACTAGCATCTCAAAGTAGTAACTCCGTCACCTTCCTCACCCTCCCGAATGGGCGGCTTCCTCCCTAGAGGTGGGCGGAAGCGTTCGGAAGGGTCTAGCACGTGTAGGCACCGCCCGACCCCGCCCACCTAAAGCTGAAACAGCGCAATACTGCTGAAAAATAAATTTCAGTATTAAAAAAACCCATTTCAATTTGAAAAAAAAACAACTTTAATCTTCTTTGGTGGTGTTCAGGAAATTTTGATTTTTTTGTAATAATACCAATTTTTGAAATGATCATTTGTTATACATTAGGAGTGTATTAATATAAAGATTCAGCATTCATTGCAATCGAAAAAACATGAAATATATTTCTGGATGTTGTTTTCATTATTTATTAACGAAATATATTCCAAGTAATACATACCGAGATTATACACAGTGAGAAGATAGTGGACAAAATAATATAAAAACAAAATAACACGCAATATGATATGGAACAAAGACAGACGTGGAATAGTTCAACTGAAGCTTTATTGGTAAGTTTTTCGACTAACATTGAAATAAATTAATTTAAATTTTAATAATATTTATTTGGTAATATTATAAATCTAAAGCCAGGATAAATAGTCATATTTTCCAGACTTTTCACCCGATTTCCATTGGAGGAACACAAATAGAGGTTGTAAATGACTATACCTATCTGGGACAAGTAATACAACTAGGACGAAAATAACTTCTCAAAAGAAATTGACAGGGATGGGCAGCATTTGGATAACACAAGTACATTTTTAAAGCGAAAATTCCATAATGTTTTAAAACTAATGCATTTTACTAATGCATCCTCCCTTTATTAACTTATGGCGCAGAGACTTGAAATCTAACAGCAAATCTTACCCATAACAAAAGGTCACCCGGCGTGCTATGGAGAGATCCATACTAGGAGTGTCGCTGAAACGAGTTTATCCGCAGATTATTGATTAATAAATGAAATTGGATTAATCTATATATTTAAAAATTGATTAAAATGCAAATCTATAGTAAATTCCATCTTACATACCATTTTATTCAGAATTCTCGTGTCCACTGTTTCCTTTTCTTTTCCATTTTCTTAATATTTACTCATAAACTATAATTCCAACAACATTGATACAAAACTTTTGATTTGAAAATCAAAATACGCTAAATGTTCGTTGTGAAAATTTTGTTAGATAATTCTTGATCGGATAACATCAAAGGTGTATAGGCTAATATAACTATAAAAATTAAACTTATAGTTATTAACACAATAAAAAAATATTGAAAATATTTTCATTCCGGTCTAGTTATAACTTTTTTTTTGATAACATAATGAAATTGTATTATGTTATTACAATTATTATCAGCGTATCAAATAAACATCCATTAAATAGCAAATTTAATTAATAGAAAGAGAAGCTTCCATTGGGTTTCAGTGCGAACGACAGAGACAGGGTGTATTGGTGCTGAAATCGTGTACGTTTCGTAAGCCGTGTCGGCAATCATATCGCTTTCATGTGTTTCATTTTACAAACTGGAGGCGGCGCCGGGGCGGTGGTAGCTCGGCGGGTCAGAGCTTTTCACATTAGAAAGAGACACCGCAATTGGTTTTTTGTTCGAGAAAAGCATATTAGTGTTTAAATAACACATATTTTGTAAAGCAGTGACTTCAATCGTATTCCTTTCACAGTATTTCGGACAAGCTTGAATGAAGGTAAAGTTTATCATACTGTATCTGATCTTAAATTGAAGTTTTTTGTTACACATAACTGCTCTCAGGAACCTCCAAATATCAGCTATTTTTAAGTTAGGTGCTTTTAGCTTTTCAATGGATCTTGAGGATAACGCGAAACAAGCTAAGCTTTGTATACTTCTCTTGCGACAACTACTCTATAGTTAAAGTATTTTAACAACCTTAAATCTGATAATACATCTCTAATATTGCCTACTGCAGTTGCATTTAGAAAATAAGACGTTTAATATTTAAAAAAAACACAGCAATTTCCCCCGACGCTAATAAGCCTACCATTTTGAATACACTAGCATATTTTACTAAATTAAAAAAATACAAATAAAGATTATTTACTAAGACTCAATGTATAAGATAGAGACAAAAATACCTGAATTGTGATATATTTTAGAAATGCTTTTACGGTATATTTTATTCAATAATTCGACACTTTATGTATTAGAAAGAGAAGTTTCTATTTATTTTAATATAAATGACAGAGATGCATTTAGTAGTGCTGAGATTTTGTAGTTTTTGTAAGCTTGAATCGCTTTACTATGGCTAAAGGATAAACTTGCGACCAAATCGTTTCAGCAGTTAGTCCTACTAAAATATGATCTAACAGCACTTAGCCATATGCATCATGGTAAGCGTCATTGAATTCCACAGATGAGACATCAGAATTACTATCACCATCTGTTGGTATTCTCCTGTATGTGCTTACATAAAAAAGTGTGAGCTTAAGTTATATTGACGAGTTATAATATTTTATTGAATGCAAGTGTAAATAAAATGAATATATGTTTAATATGATATTCTATTTCTTATAACAATATTCTTTAGACAACATTTCTTTAAAGTAAGTGCTTCAATGTTAAACATTCAATTTTATAATCCACACTGTTTCCCATTCTCTTGTAAATGTTTTCATAGAAAAAGCAAATTCAAAATTATTCCAAAGATCTAAAAATTTTTGTCGCTTCGTACACTTGAATCTTGGAACACTCGTTTACGCGGTGTTCTCTTCGATGCACGAGTAGGAATATATACATATATATATATACATTTTATATTATTTATTCCCCGCCCTAATCCCATTAAGCTCGGGATCTCGGCGGAATTTTAAATTCGAAAGGCCGCGAGAACTGCCGCAGTGGCTTTTGAACTGATTTCTGAATTAGACTGCGAAACACTTTCTCAATAACACGACTCCACCCCTGCGAGACGAGCAACCACACAGGGTTAATATCCATCACATATTTTTTTCTTTAAATTTGTTTTAGCAACATGATGTATCTACATTGGAGAGACGTAGTACAGTGAGTCACTTGCTGTTTATTTTGAAAATTATGAACTCCATAATCGATGACTCGACATTATTTCAGGAAATTACGTTCAATGTTCCCTCCCGGTTCACTAGAGGCAGTAACCTGCTACATATAAGGACATCCAAAACCAACTACGGTTTCTATTCTCCTATGTTAAGAATGTGTAGACTGGTTAACTCCTCTAGTGACTTGGACTTTTTCGGGGTGGACCTTCCGGCATTTCGCAGATCTCTCTACTAATGTGCTAGATCTGTTTATTTACTCATGTTCATGTTTTGTCAAAATGTATTGTCTTAGCTATAATATTTGTTCTGTTTTACCATTTTATTTATTGTATTTTCTACTTTAAAACCGTATGTATTGGCCTAGGCCGTTTATAAAATAAAATAATAATAAAAATAAAATAAAATGATCATATAACTGTGTCTGAATAAATACAGCACATGTACGATTATTACTTTAATTATTATATATTGCTACAGATTCAGTCTAACCGAAAGCCAATAAAGATTTTCTACCGTTATTACCACAGTCGCTGCTCTTCATAACTAATTCCTCTTGCACCCACCCACAACCGATAAACTCGTCTTACACTTGCCGAACATCCATACACGGTTAATGTGTGTCGACCAAGAACTGGCAGTTTCCAAAGTTCCTTCCTTAATGCCACCGGTAAGCTTTGGAATTCTCCTCCAGCGTCTGTGTTTCCTCCTTCCTACAATCTTGATCTCTTCAAGAAAAAGATAAATATACACTTGCAATCTCCCCAACCCACACACAAACATGAACACAACACACGTTTCCCGCATGCAGCGTCCAGCATCCCTGTCTGAGCGTCATAGAGTGCACTGGTTTTGACCGGCTGTGCTCTCCTGGATGCGAAATTATAAAAAAATCAAAAAGTATATATAGTAATAGGTGTTAATGGTTTGAATTTATGGGAAGTAACAAGGCAAAAGAGCGGACACAGATGCCTTATATATGCAGTAAATCAATAGTTATTGTAATGCCGCATTAGAGTATTAAAAACAGCTGCCTTTTTTCAGACATTCATTCTTCCGCTGTCCTGGAAAGGTTTTTTTTTATGTAAACACATACAGAAGAATACCGACAGATGGTGATGGTGACTCTGACATCTCTGTTGAATGCTATGACGCTTACCGTGCTGCATATGGATAAGCGCTGCATGTGGAGTGTTGATTCGCCAATGACATTCACGTAACATCCTTATTATTACAGGAATTCACTATGAATTATGTCTGGAAGATTTTCGTCTACCACCCATTTTGACAAATATGCTATGAATGTCATTTTACGGGTGAGGGAGAAACTCACACCAACCGGGGGTATTTCAGTGCTCAGAAATAGTTTTTTTTAATCTCCGCCGGGGATCGGACCCACGACCTTCGACTTGGCAAGCGAAATCCTTAACCACTGAGATATACCGTGAGGAATAAGTTAAACATAATCACGACTGAGAGAACTTATTGACAGCTTTTTGTGAAGATTATAGGCTGTATAGACTCGGGAGAAAAAAGCAGTGTTGGAGATGATGAATTTTATTTTGAGTAATAACGTAACAGCTTATATCAAAATTATTTAATCAATTACTGTGTTTACTTATTTTTCTTTGACAGCCATGTAATGTTATTATTACAAGAGATGATAACCAGATAGAAATATTATCTTATCTTTAACAAATAAGAAAAGATTATTCAGCCACATAATATTTTTTTTATTTTTATGTAAGCACATACAGGAGAATACCGACCGATGGTGATAGTAATTCTGAAGTCTCATCTGTGGAATTCTATGACGCTTAACATGGTGCATATGGCTAAACGCTGCATGTGGAGTGTTGATCCGCCAACGTCATATACTACAGCCCGAGATTCACGCATCATCCTTAGTATTATAGGATTTTACTATGAATGGGTGGTTTTCACGGGACGACTTTCGTCTACCACCAATTTTAATTAATAGGCTATGACTGGCATTTCACGGGTGATGGATCAAATTCACACTAACCGGGGGTATTTTAGAGCTCAGAAATCCATTAAAAATCCTTTTTTTTTTAATCTCCGTCGGGGATCGAACCCACGACCTTTGGCTTGCAAAGCAAACGCTTTGACCATTGAGCTATGACCGCCGGCAAAGTATATAGTTAGTGAAATAACAACAGAATTAAAATGATACAAAAACATCAGTTTTCAATATTATTTTTTTATTCCAATGTTATTGTCATTATTATTGATTGCTGCCGCATTTATCTTGCTTATTATATTGATCCATCGGAGCTTTAATTCACAACTTCACTCACAGTATGTTCTAAGTACAATGAATTACTCTTGAATCCACTAAATCTCACGATTCATCTTTACCTCTATACCCCTGACCCTGAAAGTGGACATATTTGATGGATTAGCCATCTTATACTACTTTAATAAATACATATATTGTATAACACTTACGGTATAAGTTACTTAGGCTATTGTGACAACACTGCAATTTACGTTTTTTAAGTGAACCTGACTTGTTCTCCGGATACCGCAAGAGAGCATGTAAAGCTTTTCAGTAAGAGAAGACATGGGGAAATGCAAAAACCATGACAAATGACACTAAAAGTGAAGGAATTTTCTGACCACTACATTTTTTGAATATAATTCATAATGAAATAAACAAAAAAATGTAGGAAATGTCAAAAGTCGCATTTTTCTGTGACCATATGCTCTATTTTAAAAGTTAAAAATGGCTGTAAAATCATCACGAATGAAGAAATTCCGTATCTGGCTCCAACCACCTGCAATTTTTTTCGAAAATCATAAATGTAATATTGCTTCCGCTGATTCAAAAATAATTGAAATGAACTCTTCAATTAACACGCCTACAATTTCCACCTTTGTGGAACTTCAATTTTTGCATTTTCCACCAATTACTCTTTTCGAAAGTTTTCCACTTTCCGCAAAACAGAGAAAGAGATGAAAAAAATCAGCGAGTGGATTCCGGCATGTGGGTAGAAGGTGGAAGGTACAATTTGTGGACTTTGCTTTGACTGGTCTGTGGAAAAAAAGCGAAAACCTTCCGCCGTCAAATAACCTGTCAAACGCATCTGGAACCCTGTATTTTTCATTTTAAGTACTATATACGTACGCTGTTGAAATCTGACAATGGAAATCTCTGCACGTTACGGAAGTCTTTGAATTAAATACTTTTTTGTATTGAAATGATAATAAAAATATTTGGTAATAATATTGTGTAACTGCTTCTTTGGAGCCCAAAGTATGTTCTCATTTTAAAAGCGTCAGGTTATACACCCGGCCTTGTTAGATAAGGATTACAATATTTATCTATTATACTTATAACTCCACAACTTGATAATTCGATGAATTGTTAGTTATATATATGTTATTTATATTAGCATTCGCATTGATATACTCGTACATTTCAAATATTTAGTAGAAAATTAATATCGACCTTGTTTTATTGCTATATACTTGAAGATCGGTTCCGCCGCATTTCGTCCCCAGATTATTTATTCAGCGACTCATCGGTAACGACGTGGTGTGCACTGGACGTCTGGCGCACGGAACAACTGGTGCACTTGGATGTATCGCTAACCTAACCTATCCTAATTTATTTCGTTGACGAGCCCTATGGATCTCTGGACTCTACGATCATCGTACAAATGCTTAGGTAGGTTAGATTAGCGAGACAGCCAGCTTGCCAGTTGTCCGGGGATGCTTCGTGCACCAGATGTCCAGTGCGACCTTCATTGTTTCCTATAAGTTGTTGAACGAATTGTCTGGGGACGATAGGTCGTGACACCTTGAAGATCGCGGTTTCATTTTCAAAGAGACATTGACTTCTTCAAATGAATATTTGTACAAAAAATAAATAACCTAACATAAAACTGTCTATTTAATATAAGTAGTCATACAAGTATTTAACATTTAATACAGTCAATTAAAATGATGTTTTCGATTTAAAAAATATTTGTTAATTGATTCAATTTTACAAAAAGATCTACATACATTTATAAGAAGAGCCATCTATGATAAAACGACGTAAGATTACAACATGATGGTTTATGGATTGACTCAATGCTGCATTACAACGTATTGAGTAATGTTTTTAAATCTTTTCAATTTAATTTTTATCCGATTTTAGTAGGAAATATAGTTGAAGTAGTCATTTCCATTTCTAGTCACCTGGCTGTGCGCCATCTTGGATGGGGTAATTGATTTCTGACGGCAGAGCAGCTGATATTGAATGTTGCCAACGTCCCCACGTCACTTAAGTAAAGGTTTGTTTACGATAACATTTCAAAATAAGAATGTTTATAAAATGATGTCATAAAAACATAGTTTTTATAATAAACTATTTATAAGTGTGGTCAAATAAAACATACGTGTAATAAATGATATTCGAATATTATAGAGGACTCTAAGAGTGCTATAAGTATGTTGGCTGTGGGTCGTTATTTCCGTAAGTTCAGAGGATAAATGGCAGTAGTTATAGTTGTTGAAAATCCTAAGTGTACCAACTTAACAAGAATTGGGACCTCGGACGAAAAAAGTGGCGAAGGCTTGAAGTATGTATAATTTAAGTAAATAAAGTAATAAAATTACTACAATACTTGTAAAATCCAAAAACATTTCAGCATTATGGTTATTCTATAGAATTGTTATTACTTTTTTATTAACCCTTTCGTTACAGCTCAGTTTAAAAAAAATAATACTGGCAATACGGCGTGAATTTTTCTAATCATTTTTTTTGCTTAAAACTAGTATTTGAAGCATAAATGTTCTTAGATGACCTATTTTCATATATCACATTTGTTCTTCTATCCTTTAGCTATCAGTTGATGCATAAAAAACTATTATATTTAACAAACGTTCATTATGTAACTCCATACATGTGGTGGCATTGACACATGTGGTTTACAGAAAAATCGCTCCTGTGACGAAACATAACGATATTTATTTACATGCTTTACAGATTCCTGTAAACAATACATGTAGGTTGATAAAGGGGATGACTGCACTACCAATTTCCTACCGTAGATGAGTACTGAAAGTAGCAAAACGATATATCGTCAACACATGTCAACGGTCGGGGAATCTTTGATGGCATATGCCGACAACTGATGCAAAAGGGTTAATATTTAGCTTGAACTAGCTAAATCAATTTGTTTTTGACGTATTCGGTTTGTATTTATTGTGTAAAAATGACAAGTGACTAGAAAATTGACAACAAAAAATTCAAAAACATATCTCATCATATGTCTTTATTGAATTAAATTTTATCAATGGCACTGTTGCTTATGTAATGAAGTTGTTCCAATCATCGTGGGAACACTGATCTTCGGCAAGTTTTTTGTTGTCGACAACTGTGAATGTTCCTTAAGAAGTAGTGGCTGCAAGTCATTCGTCGGTGCCCTTTCAAATAATAGACCCTTGGTAGCAATAATAGGTCGCTTTGAGATTTTTTTTTATATCAAATTATTACTTTTCATCAACCTTGTTCCCAGCGTATGAGTTTTAGGGAACCTGGGGGTTTGTCGGAACTTTGTGGGAATCATGTACTAATTTTAATAAAAAAGCCAAACATTTTACATTCTCGTTAAAGTATTATGATGTACGTTGTATTATATCATCACATACATTTATAAGTATTCACACTGATGCGCACTGTATTCAGAATATTTTATAACTTTTAATCTTTTATATCCACTCCAACCTGGAGCATATAGTTTCACTCATTGGCTTACGTTATTTCTTCGTAGTATCAATCCGGTGGATTGGTTTGCAGAAACAAAATCTTGCATCTCGATCTCCACTCTTCTCGATCCTCTGCAATCCTTTGCTCACTATAAGAGCTACAACTCATGTCCTCGAACACTTGCTGCAAATATTCCCGTCTATGGCGCCCTCTGAAGTTTCTACCCTCAACCATGCCTTCCACAATGTCGTGAAAAAGACCATCGTGGCGCATGATGTGACCGATCCATCGATCTCTGAGATGGTTTTTACTAGGTGTTACTAGACACATTAAGGCTAGTTAAATTATTAAGATCACGAAGCATGATTAATCCGATGCTTTCAATATTTGGACCGCTTGGTTTTAAGAGTCTTAAGAACCTAATAACGAACGAAATACAAGAAAACTTGTATTAAAATATATAAGAGAAGGGGTAGGCTTTTATTTTGTATATATGAAATACAATAATAAACAGGATTTATATATTTAAAAAAACGTTACAGTAACAATATCCTTTTAGAACACACGTTCAAAATCAGAAATTAGTATTCAATATATCATTTAAAATTATTAAAAAACATGAAAACAATGTCAACTACGTGGGGTCCGAGAAATAAAAACTTATTATTACGAGTATATTAGGTTAGGTTAGATAAGGATACGTTTTAACGTAAAATTGTTGAGTTAATTAAATTGATAATTGGCTAATTAGTTTTTTACAGGTATATTGTAATAAATAATTGTGTTTCGAACTGTCACCATCGTTTAACACATATTTATGAAACACCCTTTTATTTTATAATTTTAGAATTAATTTTAATTAAAAAATTAATAAATTAAAAATATTTAGTTTTGATTCACAATTTATTGTAACGATTACATGTTTCGGCCTTCCTGAAGACCATCTTCGATGATGAAAAATTAAAACAGGCATTGGCTTATATAGGTATGGACAGTTAATTAGTTCACACACACATATTTACAAGTTGTATATGTGCGCGGGTAAAACAATTGAAAAAAGACATTATAAAATTAATGGGTATGTGGTTTTCCTAATGTATTAAGTCATTATATAAAAATATTTTTTTGTTTTTAATTTGAAAATGGTATTATAAAATTACTGGGTATTTGTCATTTTAATGTATTAAGCTATTATATAATACTAAATTTTTATTTTCAATTTAAAAAAGGAATGTAAAATTACTGAGTATTAGTTATTTTAATGTATTAAGATATTATATAATAATAAATTGATGTGTTCAAATTAAAAATTCCTTGTAATTCTTCGGTGTTGATGATGACGGAAACTAAATATTTTTAATTTATTGATTTTTTAATTAAAATTAATTCTAAAATTATGATTATGCAGTTTCACCAAGTATTGTCAGTTGATAACCTTAATGTTACCCTTTTTTGTATTTATAATATACATGTTTGGAAATACGAGTATTATAAGTTGTACATATTGTAAAGTTTTAATTAATATTCAGATATCTACAGTAATTTTTTTATTCTAACATTATTAATATACTGCTGAACTTATCTTGGCTTGTTATAACGGTAGATACCGCAGGACAGCATAAGCCGGAACTGCCTTTTATAAAAATGCGCCCCATATTTCTATCTTGCGGAACATTAATCTCCAATTACGAATTAAACTTCCGGGGATTCCAGAAGGTTCTAGATTCTAGTGGTGTCAGTTTTATTTGGATAGAGCCTTCTGCCTGCTCTCGTTCGCTCCCCACCAGTGGCGTTTCGAGGGTATGTGCTGCCCGGGGCTTCCGGACATTTTTTAAACAATTCGGTTTATAGACCCAAAGAACCAAGTCATCTGAAATTTCAAACGAATAATCAACCCAACTGAGATTTTTACAAACGCATATATTGCTTAATGACAATTTCCCGTGCACCAGACGTACAGTGCGCCTCACGTCATTACCGATGAGTCGTTGAACGAATTGTCTGGGAACGATAGGTCGTGACACCGTCCGTTTCCCTAACTGTAGCATATGACATTCACGGACTGCCGCCACAAAGCTCTGTCAGCCATAGTCTACGCCTCATCGCATGTCAGCTCGTCCTCCCGTAGCTCAACCGAGTACATTCTATGTAAAGTTCCCGATGGCCTTCCCGGACGGCGCGAGTCCATAGGCTCGTAGAAAAGGCAGCTAAAGTTTTATATGCGATGTCCGGTCAAAATTTAATTGGCCAATGATCCGAGACGGTCCATTTAGAGTCTGTAGCAACAACAGTTCGCGCTTATTAGAAGAAATGCCGCCATTCATTACTTGCCGCCTAGAGTAATCGCCTCCTCCCCCCCCGATATTTTTCAGTACACCACTGCTCTCCAGGTAGGCAGCCAAGTCCCACCCCCGCCCTGCGCATAAATTTAACGAGGCAACATCAAACACCGGACCAAAGTTTCTCGCTATCCGCCAACTTTGCATTTTGCTTAATATCAAAACGGCCGAGTAAGTGTACCTAATGATGTTATGACTCTTCCCGGTGGTGGATTTATGGCCCAAAAGATCCGGGCCACGGCCATTATACATCCATAACATTCCACTGATAAAATGACGATAAAACTCATCGACATTTTATCACATGAATATGTCCGTATTTTACAATATTGATGATGTATTCATAAATTTGTTGTCTTTTCGATGATTTTATTCACCCAATCCGCGCGGTTGGCATCCGCGCGGAAACCGCCGTGACTGGGCGGGGTTTTGTGTTACCCGTCCCGGTGATGTTTAGCGCCATCTTACGTCACCGGATGTTTCTTCTTCGTAGCGCAAAAAAAAGTAAAAACGGAACCGTTACTCTCACGCCGCCCACTCGCACTGCAGGCGACCTCCATACAGTGTACTGAGCAACGGTAGTTTGTACAATCGAGGATTCTATGACGTGCGTTGACAAATAATTTGTAATGGCATAATGTATTTAAAAAGTCAATTAAAATAGTGCCATAATCAATACAATTTAATGGCAACATAAATGTTAGAATTTAAAAAAAAATTTGGTCAGAATAAAAAAAAATGTCATTTATAATTAGAAACAGGTTGCTTGGGTTTTCTTCTCTCTTTCATCTTCATGCGCAGTATTTGGGACTCGCAGTTTTACTCGACCAAAATAAAATGCCAACTATACAGCGAATGCATCGTTCTCATTCTTCTTTACGGCTGCGAATCTTGTCATCTCATCAAATGCTAATGCAACCGAATAATGGGCTTCGAAAACAGGTGTCTGCGTAGCATATTGGGATTGCGATGGTTTGACTTTGTGAGGAATGACGAGGTGAGAAAGCGGACAAGGCAGCATTGCATACTACAGTGTATCAACAGGCGAAGGTGGACCTGGCTGGGACATGTCCTGAGAATGCAGCAGGAAAGCATTAACTACGGCCGCCTTTTCTTCATGCCCCCGGGCTCTCGCCGACTTGGTAGGCCGTCGGGAAATATATATAGAATATACTCGGAGGAAATGCGAGAGGCGGAGCTGACATGGGACGAGCTTTGTGGCGGCGGCTAATGATGTCCATGTGCTCCAGTTGAGGAAGCGGACATGGCCAAATTAAACTCAACCTAACCTAATTTTTGGGTTAGGTTAGGTTGAGTTTAGAAAATAAAACTATGTAGAACAGCCATGTCAAACTCGCGGGCCGCAAGCAACTTTTTTGCGACCCGCGGTATTTTTCGTTTAAGTCCATACTCAAAGGTATATTGATCGATTTTTTTAGAGACATCTATAAAAGCTTACAATTAATGTCACTATGAACAACATAAATCAATAATAAATGATTAATACGAAGAATTAATGAAAGAAGAAAAATTTACGCAGCTCAAATTTTGACTGAAATAACAACAATCTATGTTTGTTTATGACTTATTATTTACTTTTGTCGCATTTGAAATGTATTAGTAGTAGTATTTTTAGATCTACGTTTTATATTGTTTGTTTTTTAATTTTTTTAACTATAATAATGATCAAAATATAATTTTAACAATTGCAGGTCTTCTTCGTAGTATCAATCCGGTGGATTGGTTTGCAGTAACAAAATCTTGCATCTCAATCTTCACTCTTCTCGGCCATCTGCAACCCTCTTCAGCTCAGCATTAGAGTTGCAACTCATGTCCTCGAACACTTGTCGCAAATAATCCCGTCTGGGGCGCCCTCTGCAGTTTCTACCCTCAACCATCCCTTACACAATGTCGTGAAGAAGACCATCGTGGCGCATGATGTAACCGAGCCATCAGGCTCGCCACTCTAGTTGATGAAGATGGTTCTTACTAGTTGCCTATCTTCCTTGATTATACTTAGAATCTCAATTGTAGTTACTTATCAAGAAAGTTATAAAAATGAAATATTTTAAATTCAATTCAAATTTAAAACAAATTACCGATGATAATTTATTTGTTTTGAGTGTTCAATTGTGTGAGTAATTAAAGGAAGAAAATTATAGATTCATATTCGTAAATTAAAAGAAATCATAATACATTATTCATTTTGAATCTTCCGAAGTGTGAGATTTCGTGTAATATTCCCAAGTCCCACGTAACAACGTGTCCCGGGTAACAATACTTATATATTAAGCAATATATTCCTGTTACTGAACTTCCGTAGTAAGACCAGGTTGTAACATTATAAATAAAATTATTGCTACATTTTGAAAGAAAATGCGTCGTATTTTTTCTAAATATAAAACTAATAAATTAATGTAGTGTTATATTCAGTATACGCTTGTTATTCGTGTATGAATACGAGTATCATCGAAGCGGAGTGTCCAGCAAGGTAAGTCCACATAGTGGAAATTTCATTATGAATAAGTGGATAATACGTTATTTTATTATGTAATCAGGTTTATTATATATAAGGATACATTAGATTAAAAACATATTTATATACATCCCGTTTATGTCACTTAAATATGAAACGTTATCACCTAAAAATATAATGTATAATGCTATATGAAATATCTTTTTGAAATTATTCATAAAAGATTACGACGTTATTTTTTGAGTTTTCGTGTATTGATAAGATTATACTCATAGTATAAATATGACAGCCTTTTTTATTTATAAAAATAAAAAATCATGTCTATTTGTATGTTTTGATATCCTCCTCTTCCATTTATGGACATCGGTTTACTGGATGAAGGATGCAGGATCAGGTTCACATTATAAACAACTTGTTTCTGTTTCACGATACATGTTTATTGTCACAAACGTCGCCCGCCACAGCGAACGCACAGGACGCACGCACTGTGACGGGCGCGTGTCAAACTTCAACTGCCAGCCCACGGCGCGATCTCACATCTCCACGGTACCAACTGCCAATATGACAGTCCTACCAACCGGCAATAGGCCAACTGTCATAACAATTATTTTGGCGTATGCAAACACCGCTTAACATTCGATGTAGATGTCACGCAAGCGAACCAAAATAATAGACAAAAGATCGCTTGTTGAGGCTTTACGGCATCGGCCTTAAGGAGCTATATCAAGCTGATATCAGTTTATAAAATACTTATGAACTACTATGGTGTCACGACCTATTGTTCCAAGACAATTCGTTCAACGACTCATCAGTAACGACGTGGGACGCACTGGAGGTCTGGCGGACGGTACATTTGTACAACGTAACCTAACCTTACCTAAGGATTTGTCCAGTGATCGTAGAATCCAGATAGGTCTCGTTAACGAAATAACTTACGTAAGGTTAGGTTAGGTTAGGTTAGCGAGACATCCAGTGCACCAGTTGTCCCATGCACCAATCGTTCAGTGCGCCCCACGTCGTTACCGGTGAGTCGTAAACGAATTGTCTGGGGACAAAATATGGCGGAACCTTCTACTATTTATCCAATCACGATGAAATTTTGTAAACACGAGTTCGTTAATTGCGAATTTGGGAAGGTTTCTGTATCATTAAAACCATTTTACATCTTGATCTAACCCTATTTTAAGATAAATAAAAATCCAGTACTAATGGTCGAAAATCCATTGTTTCTTGATTTTATCGGCCTTAGTTACGCAAACAATTTGTATAATCACACTAGATGTATATACTCAAACAAACTATATACTTTGTTTTTTTATTTTTTTATTAGAATATTTTTCAATATTCTTATTTTATTTTATAGATAATTGATCTATATTTAAATATTAACAGAATTATACGGAGCAAAGGTGCAACGCTCGAGGTTCGAATTCCGCGGCTGCCAATATTTTTTCTGAATGAATTGATGCGTAGAATTTGATGTAGAATTGTATGTGTGTATTTTATTACAATTATATACTTGTATATATATGCGTTTGATGAACGTGATTGACGCGATATATTTACAACCAATACCAGGCGAGGGTGATTTTATTTTTATTATTCATCATCATCATCATCAGCCTGTGTCCGTCCACTGTTGAACGTAGGCCTCCCGCATGAGTCTCCATCCTCTTCGATCCTCCGCCTTCCGCATCCAGGTCACTCCCGCTATTCTTCTTATATCGTCAGTCCATCTTGTAGGGGGTCGGCCAATGCTTCGTTTGCCAGTTCTTGGGCGCCATTCCAATACTTTTCTTCCCCATCGACCGTCGTCTCTTCGACAGATATGACCTGCCCATTGCCACTTGAGTGTGCCTATTCGTTGGGTATTTTTTATTATTGTAACGAGGCAAAAGCCTTATGAAAACGCTGTAGTTTGTATGGAAATTAAATACTCGTATAATTCGAAATGTTACAGTGATTCATACATTTCTTAATGTAGCCCGCCGGCTACTCAAAACACTTTATGCGGCCCTTGGTACCTTTACAGTTTGACACCCCTGAAGTAGAACATGTCAAATATAGCACAAAATATAATTTATATTGTAACCATAAAAACATTTAATCTGACAAGTAAAAATACGAAAGAAAATGATTGTTTTTTCTTTTCTAGTTTCCGGCTAATAATTAATAAGCATCGTGGCGTAAATAATCTTAGATGAGGGATTTATAACTTTTTAGGTGATCAATGTGTTGTAGTGTTATTTCTTTCGCCGATATTTCGACCATGTTTCAGGAGTCATCACTGGAGTGCGATGTGTGTTCACGCCCTGATGACACTGCAACTGTGATCAAAATCTTACTCCAAAAGCTATGAATACCAAATTTATTTGGTCATTAAAATGTGTTTTATTTATTTGTGACTCAGCAAGTGTAAAAAGTGACAAATATACAATTTTTCTTTGACAATAAATATGACCCTTTCGACGTACGATTTTTTCACTTATTACAGACTCCACGCGACCCCAGATCGCGGCATTGTCATTGGGATGCGCAGTGGATGGATAAGAAGCAGGTCGCCAAAGCAAAGAACTCGTCGAGAAGTTTTTAAATTTATTTTAAGTTAAAAGTCTGACGAAATTCGATCTTCTGCCCGGGATACAAAAAAAATGCTGGTTACTTCTCAGCGCCCGGGCAGAGACTGACGGGCGGTGGCAGTGAGGGTCAATGCGCCCATACACTCATAGTGGTCATCTATGGAACTAGCAGCCCCACGTAACAGGGCTGGCTTTCAAAATGAAATAAGTAAAATCTTCATTTACCGCGTCTTATTTAAAACTTACTGAAAACTTAGACTTGAACTAACATTTTTATATGAGCCTGACAGACCAAAAATAAGAGACAAAATATCGCATATCAAGGCTTTTTGACACCATCTGTCAGAGCTTTATCGAGTTAGAATCACAATTATCATATATAATGCTCAATTGTTAACATTTTTAGTATTTCTTATACTCAAAACTCTTCATAAATTGTATCTCAATGATATATATTAGAACATTTCAATATTACCCACGATAATAATACGTGTAGTGTTCATATTCTAAGCGTTCAAATTGCTGTAAATTTATCATACTTCAGTACTATTATAGTATGCAAAGTCCAAGGTCTGACCCTGCTTGAAATTTGTCAGGCATCAAAGGCGTGAGACCCTCAAGGAAACGTTTTTTTTTGCCTCGATCTCGGATAAGGCAAGAATTTATTCAACGAATCAACATCAAAAAATATCATTACAAATAAGCCGTTTGTAATCCTTTGCGCGTGTGTTCGTTCTCCGTATTACGAAATACAAGAAAGGAGTTTAATTTGACTAATATTGCGTCTTATTTACATATTAAAAATTAAACTAACGCGCGTATCTACGCGTCACATAATACACTATATTTTAAAGTCGCTATGATCAGACTTAATTTTTCCTTCGCTCAATAACTCGTTCTCTTTCCCAGTCTATACAGCGATATGCCAATAGACTTCTTGGATGACAAGAGCTCGGTAGATCTGAAGAAAGGCTGTTGTAGTTTATGCTCTCCCACAGCATTAGGAGAACGAAACCATCAAGTACATATTCTTCTCTTGACCGACTGTACAGTGTAACTCTTCCTCATTTTGTCATTCCAGGCAAACTCAAGCCATCACACCCCTCATATTCTACGCATGCACCTTTTATCAAAAAATGTGTTAAAATGCGGCTGCATTGAATTGTATTGAGGTTTTCAGCCGTATAAAAGGATGGAGGTAATATTTAATAATATTTGACATATCCATTCCTTATCTGGAACATATGCTTGGAACACAAATTGACGTCACTAAGTTCTATCAGAAGACACCTGGGAACAAATACGGTTTCCAAAGACTTGCAGGGCAAGAGCACTAGGTTTAGACGGTAGTTAAAGTATCTGAGACATATTTTTGTTTGAATAGAATTTTAAGTCGTTAGTATTATTATCTAACGTTTAACCAATGCATTTTTCCTGTATTAACTTATGGGGCAGAGACGTGGAATCTAACAGCAAGTCTTACCCTTTAACACTCTACAGGTCTTCAGTGCACTTCGGGTCCGGTATAACAACGCCTTCCGAATGTTGTTGGGTCTGCCGCGATAGTGTAGTGCCTCAGCCATGTTGACGGAGGCACGTGTGGATGGCTTCCATGCCATAATAAGGAAGCGTTGCGCTTCTCTGTGGGAGCGTGTTCGCGGCAGTCCCAACGCAATGGTCGCTGTGTGGGCGGATAGGTGGGACTCACGGTTTGAGGGGAACTGGATGCGCCTTCACGTGGCCATCCAGAGGGGATCCGGTGATCCACTCACTGAGTAGTACAATAATAATAATGTGGTGTATGTGTACATGCCGATTTATATTTTCTTTCTATTCTGTTTAATTTAAAAAAAATGCTTTCAATTATTGTATTAAAAATTTTGTTTATGGCACTAGTGGCTAATTAATTTTATTATTATTATTAAATAAAGGTCATCCAGAGTGCCATGGAGAGATCCCTGCTAAGAGTGTCGCTAAAAGATAGAATCCGGAACGAGGATATCCGCAGAAGAACTCAAGTAGTGGATGCTACCCAACGAATAGGCACACTCCAGTGGCAATGATCAGGACATACCTGTCAAAGAGACGACAGTCGATGGGGAAATAAAGTATTGAAGTGACGCCCAAGAACTGGCAAACGAAGCATTGGCCGACCGCGCCTGCAAAATGGACTAAATAAATAAATAAATAAATAAATAAAAAAGAATATCGGGAGTGGTTTGGATGCGACAGGCAGAGGATCGAAGAGGATGGTTCAACAGCGGACGGATACAGGCTGATGATGATGAGTTTTATTATCCCAACGCTCCGGAAGTTTGAACCAATCTGTCGTAACGTACGGCTCAACTGAAATATAAAATTAATATATTATTGTATTAAAAAGTAACGCCGCTTTTTAAAGTGTGTCTTACTGAACAAGAGTACATTTTTATCAACTCCAATAAATTATCATTTATTTAACTTGTATGTGTCGAGGGAAATAATCTTTGCGGGACTTAATGATAACAAATAGCCGCGTATTGGGAACAAGTTTCCTTTATGTTCTTTATATTCAAATGAGACTCTTACCTGTTCCGAAATGCTTAGCACCTTGTCGTTAATTATCAACATGATCCAATGTAGTCTAACTTATAAGAGCGATAAATCATACATAATAAAAAAAAACAACATTAAAAGGTCACATACAAATAGAAAACGGTTCCGCCGCATTTCGTCCCCAGACAATTCTTTCAATGACTCATTGGTAACGATATCAGGCGCCCTAGACACTTGGTGCGCGGGAGAACTGGTGCACTGGATGTCTCGCTAACCTAATCTAACCTAAATTATTTCGTTAACGAGACCTATGGATTTCTGGACTCTACGATAATTGGACAATCTTTATTTAGGTTAGGTAGGCTTAGGGAGAAGCTGCACCGGAAGTGCACTCGGTAGCAAGGGGGCTTGAATACACGGCAGCTGTAGTATCCGTAGCATATATGTGTGTTTGTTAATCAGCACCATTAAGGTGATGCTCCCGTGGCCTGGACTATTCGGTTCAACCCATCCAATGCCACGCGGTAAGCAACCGGCGGTGTAACATCCAAGTTTTCGTCCGCGTCCAATTTTACTCAATTACGTTGATCGAACGAGAAATGCGCCATACAACGTGCTATTGTCGTCGGTCACAAATATTCGAGCTCTTTACTTTTGGGGCCTCAAAGTGTAGCGTTCATTCAACCGAGGCAGTGATCCGAAACCGTTGTTCCGCGACCGCCCATTACGACACGCGAGTGCCACTCGGTCGATCACTGACAATATTGACAAATACAACACAAAAAAGGCAAAATTCTAACCAAACGACACTTGAATGTGGTAAAAAAGCGATTTTGAAATTAAATCTCAACTCATTCATCTAATCGCTGGCCAGGTAGATCAATGGGTTGAGTGACAGCATTGCTACAGGTTCAAATTTGCAACGTTTCATTTTTTATGTACACACATTACGGAGAATACCGACGGACGTTGGACAAATTTAGCCTCAAGTATACAACAGGATAAAAAAAATGTTTATTATTTTATTTATTAAAAATTACTTGCTTAGATTACAGTCAGTAAGAAAATAAGGTGACATTTCCAGCTGTATCCTTTCTGAAAAAATGTGGTTACTATGCAGAAGTGCTAAAGATTTGCAAGGTGAAAAAAAGGGGTAGATTTTCTCATCAATAATAAGTGCAAAATTAGTATGAAAAGTATATACTCGTATGCCAAATATATAAGATACACAAAGTTAACCAATATTGGACGCGAACAGTATTTCGATGGTTGACTTTTAGATTCCACCACGTGACATGACGTAAGTTAGTTAGAACAAATGGTATAGGCCTCAGAAGTGTCAGGCTAATCATTAGATGGCTTAAAAACTCTGATTCGTATATTACAGCATCTATTTGCTTCCACGCTAGAAAGTATGCATATGGTGTACTCGTTGGAACTACGGGTACAAAGGTGATTTAGTAGGAAGCAGGGATAATAACAGCTGGTTGAACGATGAGGCTAGAATTCGTAACTAATATACAAGTATGCTCAATCTAGGAAACATGTGTGCTATAAACAGAAGTAAGCTGATACTGGGTTGGGGCATCTGAAAGAAATGAAATCTGTGGCGACCGTATGGAATAGAACCCGTGACATACTGTAAGACATTCGAACACTTTAGCTCTCAGCTGAAGCTTGAAACGTTCTGCAAGGCTTCTGTGAATTTTCGCAGCGATTATCGACGCATTTCAAGTAAATCTTGTTCGTGAGATTTTGCTCTTTGTATTTAATAAAGTATCGAAGAATGCGTTCGAAATAATTAAAGAGGTTTTATATTTTTTTATCGCTTTATTTATTAGCACAGTAACAAGTGAGTGTACGATACTTCACGGGAGCGTGAGCTTAATCGGCTAATCACCCGGTGTCCTTCAGAATATGAAATTATCGTATGCTGATCACTGACATCCACAACATGTTGAAATAACGGGACATGTTCAATCAGCAAAGTTAAGCATCATTGGGTTAGGATTATAATTTAATTGGTGACCGTCTGGGAGCATTGTGTGTCGTTAAATCGTCTCTTAGGATCGGTGTCGATCCACGGGATCTCCTTAAAAATGCTGCTCTAATATACAATACATAAAAACGTCTAAACATGCTACTTATACTAAAGTGGCGTTCTTTTTATGACTCTGGGCTCTTGGAACTCTTCTTCTACTTTTACTAGGATAGATAACGATAGCTGATATAACAGTAAGAGAAATTTGTGTCGACCATGTGCTCCAGTTAAGAAGCGGTCTATGGCGTTTATATGTATTATTTACAGATCCGCCAAAAAGGTTGCAACACAGTTCTATCAGCTCTCATTACCATTGTATCGTAACATGATATCTATTGACATCAGCATGATGTAGCCCCTGCTGACTGACACCGAAAACCTCGATATACAATCTATCGTCTCTTATTTCTGTTCGCTTGTCAGACATGAATGTGTCTGCCGTATTGGCATTTTGGACAAGTCCGGTCATAGTTATATAGACCGCCGCTTGTGGCGCGGGCGAGAGCCCATCCCAAGCGCGGAGCCAGTCGTGTCCCGCTCTTTGGCGAGAGCATATTGTATTGTAGCTCGGCTTAATGCTGTGACTTAGCTGTGCCATCAATTTGTAAAATTTTATCGTAAATATATGTCAATGTGCTTCAAAAAAATGTCTGTGTTATCAATCTGCTCCTAATCCTGCCATCACACGACGGTATAACACTTTTTTTAAAGAGAGAGGAGGATGTTACTATGCACCTGGAGTACATACTACACATAGTTCTCGAGAGCCTGGGGGCTTATTGAAGGGCGCTGTTGTATCCGATCCATATTTGTAATCAGCGTTTAGGATGTTATCAACTGAATCATTCCACATTGTAAATTATTTTTTTAGGAAAACACATACAAGAGAGTACTGAATGATAGGTGATAGTGATGAGTTGTTGAGAGTTGATCCCCCAACGACATAACCAACATTCTGACATTCACGTATCATCCATTTATTAAAATAACTCACATTGAATGGGTGGTGTTAATTTTTTTTTTTATGTAAACGCATGCAGGAGAGCACAACCGGTCAAGACCAGTGCACTCTATGGCGCTCAGCCAGGGAGGCTGGACGCTGCATGCGGGAAACGTGTGTTGTGTTCGTATTTGTGTGTGGGTTGGGGAGATTGCAAGTGTATATTTATCTGTTTCTTGAAGAGATCCAGATTGTAGGAAGGAGGAAACACAGACGCTGGAAGAGCATTCCATAGTTTACCGGTGGCATTAAGGAAGAAACTTTGGAAGCTGCCAGTTCTTGGTCGACATATATTAACCGTGTATGGATGTTCGGCAAGTGTAAGACGAGTTTGTCGGCTGTGAGTGGGTGCAGGAGGAATTAGTTCTTTAAGTTCGAAGAGCAGCGACCGTGGTAATAACGGTAGAAAATAGAATCCACGACCTTTGGTTTAGTAAGCCATACCCGATAAGATATGTTTCTTATGGAGTTTTTGTTTAAACACTCAGTTTTTAATTCTCATTGCTACTGTATGTATTACGTGTTATTATAAGAAAACTCATAGTAAGACAAGCTCGTACTCCAGTTTTTTTCTTACACTCGTAAAATATAGTAAATAAAAGTACAGTTTCACGTGAACATTGAAGCCTTGGCATCTCTGCTTACAGTTTCCTTGAAGGAAAATGCCTTTTCCGGAATTAAAGGCTTCAATGCGCGAGGGCGGCCGTAATTGTAGGGCTCCCTGGGCGCCGCTATATCCAGGACCAGCGCGAGGCGGGCTGGGCGGAATAACGCCACTTCGGAGGCCAATCCAGGACCTCGCTTAATTTTACATTCTCATTACATCTTTAATATTAACAACTGTCTTTCTGAGAGCTCTTCGTGAAATTACGTGAAAAAGAAAGTGAGCATAATGAGTGTGAACTTAATAATAAGCATGAATTATTGATGACTTGTTCAAGACTTGTTTGAAACATTTAGAAATACTTTTAAAAGAAACTTCTCCCAACTGTGCTGACAAAATATATTTTAAGCAATTTTATGAAAAGCATTCAACGGTGGTATAAAGTCATCCAATGTCGTGAAATTTTCTAGTAACGAACTTTAAAATATGCCTCGGATACTACTGATATAGCCATTGCCGACTGGTAACGAAAACCTCGATATACAATCTTTCCTCTCTTATTTTTGTTCGCTTGTCAAATATGGATGTGTCCGCCATATTGGCATTAGTTATATAGACCAGTGCTCCGCAACCGGTGTGCCGCGGCACACTGGTGTGCCGTAAGCCGATACAGGTGTGCCGCGATCAAATAAGGCAATATTATAAATAAATAATTTTACAACGGCCCTCAAGCTCCCGGCGCCTATCGCCTATTTATGTAGACATACAACGAGGTACTTGCTTTATTTAGTTCTAAATGAAATTTAATAAACGGGAAATTGATCAAATTAATATCTATTTTTGGCTTTTGGTGTGCCGCGGTATTCAAGGTGAGAACTTTGGTGTGCCGCAGAATCCAAAGAAGTACTTTGGTGTGCCGTAGATGAGAAAAGGTTGCGGAGCACTGATATAGACCACTGACGCTTACGAAAAAGTATGTTTAATCAATCTGCTCCTAATCCTGCCATCACGCGACTGAATAACAACCTTTTTGAGAGAGAGGAGGATGTTGCTACATTATTTTTTTTTGGATTTTGTAGAATATATTTAAATATTCAATACTTTGAACTTGGATAATTGAAGATCTATACCAATATTTTAGCAAATTGATGCACACATACAAAGTTACACCAAATATCATCTTATGACATTTCTCTCATCAATATCGGAGAAAAATAACCGGCGGACGCTGGGATTCGAACCGCAAACTTTTGCAACCTTTGTTCCATTCTTTACTCAGCGCTGGCCTATACCAAATAACTTCCACACACTGAGATGAGAAATTAACAAGTATTTTATTATTGATACGCCCTTGTTGTAAATTGAATAAGTCGTTTTTTATAAATATAATAGTTCTCAGTTCGAATTTCAAATTCTGCCGTTTATTTTTTTTCGATATTGATGTGAAGAACCACCTCAGAGAGGCGAACCCGATGGATCGGTCACATCATGCGCCGCGATGGTTTTTTTCACGACGGGAGTATTTGCAGCAAGTATTCGAGGACATGAACTGTAGCGCTTATGCTGAGCTGAAAAGGGTTGCGGAGGACCGAGAGGAATGGAGATCGAGATGCAAGATTCTGTTGCTGCAAACCAATCCACCGGATTGATACTACGAAGAAGATTGATGTGAATAATTTCATGAGATGATATTACCCGTAAATGTCTATGTATTTGTCAATTTGTAAAAATAATAATTATAATCTACAATGTGATTTCTCTTTCATCTTCTAAAGGGTCCGCCAAATAACTTTTTTTTTTTGGAAATGGGGCGCAAAACATCGAGTGTAGCTTCGGCTGTGTGGCACGTAGCGCCGTCCTATTGAAACCAAATGTTGCCAATATCCTCCTCTTCAATTTTTGTGAACAAAAATGGCCCGATAACGATCGCCATTGACTGTAACGGCCACTCCTTGCTCATTTTCGAAGAACAATGGCCTGATTTTCAAAGTAATGTCGCAATATTTCCCAGCATTGTTGAAGCGTATACACAACCATATTCGTTCAGCGGAAGGATAAAACTAATTACCTGTCAAATCAGACATGAGCTAAGTGTTACCATTCACGAAATAAACACTAGTTAAAAAAAAACGTTAGATGGCGGACCCTTTACATGTATCCTCCTGTATATGCTTATGTAACAAAAATATTCGTTATATAACAGATAAGATATAGACGTCAGTGTGTGTAGTAGGATGCTGTGAAATAATTTCAATATTGTTTATAAGAATACCGGTGATTACCAATTGTCACCTAAATAAATCGGTTAGAGAGCTAAAATAGTATTTCTTGTGGTGTGGGAAATGGGTGAATGAAAAACGTATGTTGACTTAAAACAATGGTTGGACGCTCCATACGACGTGAAAATAGTAAAGTTGGGCGGCGGGAGTCTAGCCGGGAGGAAAAGAGACGTTCGAAATGTACAGCTGTACGACTCGCTAGCGCCTTCCTTGTCTAGCTCGTTGTCTTTAGCATAGCGGTATCTCTTTCATAATTCAATTTTGGCCTAACATATCTGTATTTCAGTATTTTAGGATTTGTAAGCGTTTTAGTACGTAGCTTTGGATTTGTTATGTATTTTTTGTTGGGTTTTGGGAACATATCATATGTTTAAAGTTGGATTACTTATGAGAGAAGGCAAAAATTGTAAATTTGAGCAGCGGAAACCATTTGAGAGAAAGACGAAAATTTATGTACAAAAAAAAATGTATAAAATATTTTAGTTATTATATTATTATATAAGGCGGAGGAACCTTTATGGTCAACGGCATTAGGATGTGGAAATAAAGGGGAAAATACCACATTAAAGGTCTTAAAGACATCCCACGTATCAGCAAAAAAAATGATTGCATCTCAAGTAAAATTTTCCGGAAATAAAATAGTCCCCCAATCGGATCTCCGGGTGGGGACTGCTCGAGACAAAACAACCAAGACAAATAAGAAAAACCTTCAGGCCACCTGGAATGTTCGAACATTACTGCAGAACGGCGCCCTAGACGGGAGTATTTGCAGCAAGTATTCGAGGACATGAACTGTAGCGCTTATGCTGAGCTAAAAAGGGTTGCGGAGGACCGAGAGGAATGGAGATCGAGATGCAAGATTCTGTTGCTGCAAACTAATCCACCGGATTGATACTACGAAGAAGATTATTATATAATTACGACATTTTATAAAATTGGATATATATATATAAAATATTAAAATAATAAAATTAACATTTAAAGAAAAATATTTACAGAATAATATGTCAGAATGAAAGTCAATGGCATCGATAAAGGTCGAAATGTGTGTGAAAAATATCGAGATGTGAGGAACAAAATAAGATTCACACTGAAATGGGAAACGATGGATGATTACAAGCATGGTGATACGTATCTGGAACATGAAGCTTCAAGAATACCAGGATTGTGAATAGCGTCACGTAGTCGAAGAAATGCTAGTTCAAGTACAGCTTTTTTCTACGAAATCACAGATCAGAAAGAAAGCGAGATGATGTAACGATATGACATTATTGAATAAATAATTTCCTTAAAATGTTGACGTCGAAGAATCTTTAAATCATTATTATTTGACTTCGAACATTACAATATATTTTAATTGTTTAGGGTTCCAAATCAAGCTGCCTTGTTCCATAACACTTAGAACAAATACTTACTAGAGTGACGAAACAAGAAATATGTTGGTTTTTTTTTTCAAAATAAACAGGCTGGTCGTTCGTGAAACATACAAATCCCAATAGGAAGGAAAGAGACAACTTTTAGCGTTCAACTGTTGTACTTTGTGTAAGCGCTCCACAGTAGGCGGATAGTAGGCGCTGCTGGTGGGCGGGGTGGGCGGCTCGGCTTCCTTTGTGACAAATGAACTGAAAACGTACATACGATATTTGCAAAGTGTAGCGCTATAATGATGATGCTCCCGTGGAGGCAGATTGAATATCGCCATGTTTGTGTTTTTTTGTTCGACAATTTACGGTGTCATTTTCGAATTGAAAAAAATGAGGAATTTTCTGCTTTGCACACATTGGATCGTATCAAAAAAACAATTTATGCTTTATAAAGTTATTTGTAATGAAATTAAAATACGTAATTTTGCTTATTTGAGCATTATCTGTGACATATTCAAGTTTTCAGGTGCTCTGTTTTTTATAGGGCGTACTTTTTATTAGATAAATAATGGAATTTTTTTGCTTTTTACATTTTTTAGAGTTCAAATTATCAAACGCAAATTTGGTCGAAATTTTTGCCGTGTGATATTTTTATAAATTTTGCACGGTAGGTTTTTTTTTTAAACTGTTAGTTTACAAAATGGGTTTAGCCACCTTATAGAACCAAAAGGAGAGTACTCCGTTAATCACTAGACCTCCTGAATATTTTTAACGCAGCGTCTTTTTGATGGATTTTTTTTACTTCAATATAGATTTTCAATTTTATATTTCTTTTTAAAATATATTTTTGTTTTTGTTGACTAGAATACAATAGACTTTATTTTCAGTAATATTATTAATTAATGTAAAAAAATATATTTATGAAAAATATTCTAATGGAAAATTTAAAAATTCGTGTAAAATTCAAGAAGTCTATAGACGTCAAATGCGTAAGAGATGATCAACAAATTTCTAAATATTTCGCATAGACAACAAATGTCTGTTCAAGCCTCTAGGCTCTCGTCCTGAAGGTACGAACTATACGTACTAGGCGATACTTTGAATGCAGACATGACTTGGGACGAGGCAAGGATTATGGCAATTGACGTGGTTATGGAATGAGAGGAATGAAAGAAACTACAAAATAATCTACGTGCGAAATTTCGGACGAATAAATAAAGTAATAATTGAATAGCGTATTCATTTTGAGGACAAATTCTTTAGTGTTTTCGTTTTCCCGGTTATCGATATTTTATTTACTGAATACAATCACAGGTTATAAATAATTTTTATTGAATAAATAATTTGGATGCGGTATTGTCAAACACCCACCCTACAGCCCGGACTTAGCCCCAAGTGACTACCATCTCTTCCCTGACACGAAGAATCACCTGGGTGGAACGCATTTCGGCGATAGAGAAGAGCTGGAAGAAGCGGTTCTCAGGTATCTGCGTGGCTTGACGGCAGATTTTTTTGACTCGTGTATTCAAAATCTCGTATACTGCATGCAAAAATGCATTGACCTCAGTGGAGACTTTGAAGAAAAATTGGTAAAAGTCTGAACTTTCAAAAAATGTACGCATTCATGAATTAAACATGTTTTACACTGTGAAAAATCACCGGTAAACTTATTTTACGGATAACCCTCGTAATGACTAGTATATAACCAGTATTCAATACCAAAGGTTATTCCATACCTGAAACAATAAATAGTTGTCACTCGCTTAGTAAGACATAAAAAATATTATTTAATCTGAAGCCGGAATTTTTTGATTTTATTTTTATTTTTATGGCCGCCTAACGGAGAATACAATTAATTAATTTATAAGGCCAGTACTGTATAGCGCTAAATCCTATTATTTATTGAAAGCATTCGATAAGGCTAGTTATTTTTATTTTGTATTTTGTATTTTTATAAAATGTGCTGTAGCGTGTGATATATTTAATTTGACATGTAAATAAATTCAATGTTTCAATACAAAACGCTACGTGGAAAAAATATATTATATCCGCTACCTTTTATTGGGCCTTTAATAATGTTTTTGTATTAAATTAGATTATTATAAAAAAACAAATATAGAAATAGTTTCTCAACTAATTGTTAATGTTCTTTACAGATATTTACTAAGTAAATCCCTTTTCGTTGGTGTGAGATTGATCCTTCACTCCAAAACATGTATCTTAAAGGATATTAATCAAAATTGGTGGCAGAGGAAATTCGTTCAGTGAATACATGAAATTCACCCAATTAAAAAGTTAGAGAAAACGGTGGAGGGTACTCCAAAGATTATTAGTTATGTTATCAACTTCACACGTAATGCTTCTCTTTCACTGTCTCATTCCTTTCTTTAATTCTTCTTCTTCTTAGTATCAATCCGGTGGATTGGTTTGCAGCAGCAAAATCTTACATCTCGATCTCCACTCTTCTCAATCCCCTGCAATCTTATTTAGCTCAGCATAAGAGCTGCAACTCATGTCCTCGAACACTTGCTGCAAATACTCCCGTCTAGGGCGCCCTCTGAAGTTTCCACAATGTCGTGAAAAAGACCATCGTGGCACATGATGTGACCGATCCATCGAGCTCGCCTCTCTGAGATGGTTCTTACTAGGGGCCTATCTTCCTTGATTATGCTGAGAGCCTCATTGTTCGTGACGTGGTCTCTCGACGATATCTCTATTTTGCTTACAATTTTTATGGATATGTTCATATAGAAAATAGATCGATCATATTATACGTGTATAAGTTATATTCGAAAATAAATGTATTTATTTTTCAAAAGTTTCTAAAAGTTTCTGCTAGTTAAATAATACAAAATGTACGGTCAGTATGTGATAAACGTAATAAATGGCCAGGTGTTTTATTTATGGATTAACACGCACTGGTAATTCTAAATAAACTTTTTGGTTACCCAAATGGAACACATTTTTCATAGTAGAAATGCACTTCGCTGACTTTTGGTATCAGTTTTTTTTGTTGTGTAAAAAGGTTTAATTGGGCCTTGTTAATTGAATTTTTGTGTAAAACGTATATAAATCGTTTTGTTCTCACTTTCTGATACATATTTGAATTATTAATTAACATTTTTACATTGTTTCGTGTCTTTTTTTAATGTAAGCACATACAGGAGAATACCGAGAGATGTTGATAGTAATTATGATGTCTCATCTGTGGAATTCTATGACGCTTACCATGCTGCACATGGCTAAGCGCTGCATGTGGATTGTTGATCCGCCAAAGTCATAGACTACAGCCCGAGATCCACGCATCATCCTTATTATTACAGGAATTTACTATGAATGGGTTGTCTTCACGGGACGACTTTCGTCTACCACCAATTTTAACTAATTGGCTATGACTGGCATTTTACAGGTGAGGGATCAAATTCACTCCAACCTGCAGTATTTTAGAGCTCAGTTTTTTTTTTTAATCTCTTTCGGGGATCGAACTTACGACCTTTGACTTGCAAAGCAAACGCTTTGACCATTGAACTACACCCGCTGGCGTATGCTCTTAATAAAAACGATGTAGTCCAAAAGAATTGTAATATATTGTACACAAATATTTTTGTATATGCTTATTTCATGTAAATATTGAAGAACTATGTTTTTTTTTAAATTCGTGCTTAAATATTTATTGTAATATTTGGGCTTAATACTGGTCACCCCGTGGTGATCTTGAGTTGGTTGTGTTTGGCTGCCTCTTAGAACCAAATAGTCCTAGACTTCGTCGGTGTAGGACTAATTATTTTATCTCCGTAAAAAAATTAGAATAACTAATCGCCTAATATATGACTGTTCATTCTGCCCTGGAGGTCATCGGGAGCCATATATATTTATGTAGACTTTCTTGTGCAGAGATGTCATGAAAGAAAGCATCGACATTGGCACTTAACAGGACTGAGAAGAGACGATTTGTGATAACAATTTGTACCATGTGTAATATGGAAAAAATATATTTATAATATATAATATTTACTATGTTTATTGTGAGCATATTATCGAATATTTTCAATGTGTGGGAAAAATGGGATTTTCTCTTTGATGATATATTCCAAGCGACGGGTCTTGATTGTGTGGGAGAGTACTTGTGAGTGTTTGTGCAATGGAGATACCCACGGATAGAGTAAAATGAAAAAAAATGGAGTTAAGGGACGGAAAACGGGAGTGGTCGGTGCTCGAGATGCGACACAAGTGCCAACCCTGTTTTTATAAATAAAAATGTAAGCTGTAGAATAAGATTTTTTTAATCGAATGCTTTGCTGTTTCAAAATTATTTTTTCGATTTTTTTCGATCGATAATTTTAAATTGAAATATATAAAGGATTGAAATATATATTAAATTAGATAATGTACGAGGAAGTTACATTTTTAAAATATGAAACACGTTAAATAATTATCATAATTAACTTAAATGAGACCGTGGTTGCAATGATGAATTGCTTAGAGTGCACGAAACCGCGGTCTCATTTCTGCGATTTAATAATAATAATAATTGTTATTACTATTTGTTCAACCACTAGTGGCATAATCAAAATTTTACTTACGATAATTCCAAGCAAATTCCGAAAAAATCAAAATTTAAATTAAACAAAATAAAAATATAAATCGGTATGTACACATGCACCCCATTATTATTATTATACTACTCAGTGAGTGGAGTACCGGATTATCTCTGGATGACCACGTGAAGGCGCATCCGGTGCCCCTCACGTCGAGCAGGGCCGCCTTTCTCCAGAGCAGCGCGACGCCGCTGTACGGCCGGCCGAGGCACACTTCAGCTGTGTCCACCGCTGATGTTCCCGTGAAGCCAAGCTCGTCATCAATTCCGCCTAGGTAGTCGATATCGAGAGGCATAAGCCACGTCTCTTGCAGTGCTACTATGTCGGCTTTTTGACACAGGCCTCTTACCTTATGACAGGTGCATCTTAACGCGACGCCATCTTGAGACGAACTGAACTCAGCGTGATCATGTTAAAAAAATGATAAAATATCTACGTTCATACAATGTTTTAAATGAAAAACTTAAGTAATTACAGTCCGTTTTCAATATTCTGAAATACGCTTGAGAATCGTGATATTTAACCAAAAACCAATGCAGCTGTATAATGAGTTTTACAACTGACGCAGAACTGGCGCAGAACATTACTTGTATGATGATTTGATCTTTCAACGGATATTATAATGTCATTATCAAATGCATGCAAAAGTTACTCTAATGCCTAGTCTCCAATTTATGGAACACAAACATTCATTAAGTTAATTAAACGAGTTTTATTACATGTTTTATTAAATTATTTATTTATAATTAAAATAGTCATCGTATTATATTTAAATTGAAAAAAAAAGTACTTCCATTTAAAAATAATTAAATATTTACTTGAAAATTTAGATGTAATAGATAAGCTAACAAGTCCATTGAAAAATTAGAAAATATCAAACAAAACTGGTTTTTTTTTTGTCTTCATTGATGGTAATAACTTTTTTGTGTTTCGACTCAAGCACTGGTATTGGTGGAAAATGAAGGAGGATGAAGTCTAAGGTTGAAGGATTGGAGGACACCCTCTGTATCCACTTCAAGGGTGTTACTTCCCCTCAAGAGAAGAGAACCTATAATTTTAGCAATATATTATTTCTAATTGTCTCAGTATTAGTTGGTAGTGTAAGAGTATATACGATATATTTTATGAGTGTATTTGGATTTTGTATGAGAGTTTGTATTTAAAAACCCACTTCACGAGCAAATATAATAGAGAAGATCCATACGAGACGTTGAGACTGATACTTACATACAAATTAATAGCAAACATCATCTAATATGTCATTTCTCTCATCAATAAAATTATTACATATTGGTATAAAGATGTTATCTATAAATATAAGAGTATTGAAATATTTATTACCCTGTTTTGTAAAATCTTCCAAATTAACAATTTGATGCTAGATTTTTTATTTTATGAATTCTGTATATAGCTTCCATCGACCTTCTAGAACAATGAAGCCCCGGGGGCTTAAAAAAAACATACACAGTTTACAAGGAATTTATAGAGATCGAATAATAAATACATACACTTCCAACGATTTGACAATTTGGTCCAAAAGGATCGCTTGGTGAAAACCCTCCCTGTCCCGTCCTATTTCTGGAGACCCAGATGGGGACCCGTTATTGGAAGCACAAAAAGCTACTTGTTAGAGAGTGGCTGAAGGCCTTCCCGTGATTCTAGGTGCATCAGTTAGATGTCAAATATACTTCAGTCTAAGGCTGCGAAGTTAGTATACTACAGAGAGTCTCGAATTGCCTTCTTTTGTAATACGTTCCTAACCAACCACGTAGTACGTGGGAATGGATAAGGAAATGGTAAGGTTGGGAAATGGATTCTGCAGAATCCTACAGAAAGTAATTACATGCGTCTCCACTCTTGCAGACGGTCGCGCAGAAGCGCTCCAAAAGGATCATCATCATCATTATCAACATTACCTTGTCCGCTCCCCTAACTGAAGCATATGCCATTAACTAACTGCCGCCACAAAGCTATGTCAGCTGCCATAGTATTCTCCTTATACCATGTCAGCTGTGCAGCTCCGCCGAGTACATTTTATTGCCCAAAGGGATAAATAAGTATAACTAACGGCATACGTTATTCTTAGGTGGTCACCTATTCTGGCATTAACTGCGCTTAATGTTGCTTTACTTACAGTGCTAGGAACTGGTATTGAAACATGCACAAGTCACATGAATTTTTTTCTTTATCAGTAACCATATCGTAGCTCTGTAAGTACATTTTATGAGTAGTTCCTTCTTGGATGACGAGATCCCGGGGTTTCAAAAAAATAATTTTTTTTCGTCGCTGGTTAAAAAATACTACGAATGTAAATTAAAACTGTGTCAATGAATGTCAAAAAAGTGGGGTGACCACTTTGCGCGATCAAATATTTATTTATTTATTATTATTTGATCTTGCGGCCCTGAGCCGAGCGCTCGCCCCCCGCCCCAACAGCCGGGGACGGTCACGCAATCTATTACCTTTATTATCGGTGGGGTGACCGAACACGGCAAACACGGCTTGTCCCGAAATTCCGGCCGCTAATTCCATTATGGGCACCCCACGCGCGATGACTTTCCGACATGCGATACATCCACTAGAAACAAATCGAATAAATATTTAATAAACAAATAATTATTTATTTTCATTGATATTTTTGATTTAAGAAGCATTCAATGTGAGATCATGGTCCTTCCTCTAAGCCACGATGCTTAGCTGGGAAAACCTAGCATGTTGTCACAAAAAAAATACAGTATAACCTATACATAAACGTAAAACAAATTTGTCCAAGGTTAAGTCTGAAGCCAATCTCGCATTCAAAAAACTATGTCATCATCATCATCAGCCTGAATCCGTCCACTGTTGAACGTAAGCCTTCCGCTTGAGTCTCCATCCTCTTCGATCCTCCGCCTTCCGCATTCAGGTCACTCCCGTTATTCTTCTTATGTCGTCAGTACATCTTGCAGGGGGTCAGCCAATGCTTTGTTTGCCAGAACTATGTATACTATATAGATCACGTCGATATTTCACTGACAAACAACTTATTCTTCCATATAAAGGACAAATCCATCCTATCCTTGAATACGGCAGTCACCTTTGGATTCGAGCCCCAAATTATCTTATGAATTTAATTGACTTGGTCCAAATAAGAGCGATTCGTCTGATAAAAAAAATAATCACTTACCTCTATCCTGCAATCAATGGAACACAGGCGTAAGATTGGTTCAATTAGTCTGATCTACCGTTATAACAAAGGCTCTTGCTCTTCTGAAATTAAAAAAATATTCCTTCTTCACTCACCCACAACCGACAAACTTGTCAAACGTCTATACACGGTTAATGTGTATTGATTAAAAACTGGCAGTTTCTAAATTTCCTTTCTAAAAGCCACTGGTTAGCTGTGGTATGTTCTTCCAGTGTTTGCGTTTCTTCCATAATACAGTCTGTATCTTTACAAGAAACTGATAAATATATACTTGCAATCTCCTCAACCCAAACATAAGCACAAAAAATCACACGATTCCTGCATGAAGCATCTAGCCACCCTGATTGGACGTCATAAAGTGCACTGCTCTTGACTGATTGTACTCTCCTGCATTCGATTGCATAAAAAAGTGTATGTACTGAAAAATTGCATCTTTGTATGGAAACAGTACCGCCTTTAGACCCAGCGGCACCCTAGGGCATTATTTTCTGACGCCCCATATTGTATACATTAAAAAAAATCTAAGCAAGATTTGTTGCACTCGGCGCCCCAAGCTTATTCGACGCCTTGGGGCACCGACCCACTTCGCCACACCCTAAAACCGGCACTGTATGAAAATCTATTGTCAACCTGTAATATTAGTATTGTTTACATAAATTCCGTTCAGTCAATCCGTGTGAGGTCACTTATGAAACAATCGTCAATATTAAAAGTGGTTGGAAATCGTATTATTAATTAATTAATTACAAACTTCATAAAAATGTTTTTCACAGCTTTTCAGCCAATTGTGTGTATTTTCAGGCATTCATTGAACCGTCATCGCTCGCTGCCTGAATAGATAGGTTTTGCATTTCCGCTTAAAAAATCATGAAAAACAAAAATTATCAGGCCGAAGACAATGGAGTTAATTTACATTTTTATTAAAAAAAGAAGCCAGGAAATTGTGAAAAATAGACCCGATATTTAAAAATCGTCACTCAACGACAATTTTTCAAATGTAACTAATTCCTCCATATTCACTCTCTGTCTAGAGTACTTATACAGTCTAACTCTGCGTCCCGAATCTCCTCCAAATAACACTATTAGGACATGGGCAGATAATATGTTTAATAATTAATATTGTATGGATTTTTTTTAAAAAATTATTAGAATATTATTTTATTATTTCAATATTCTAATCTACTTTTATAGATCACTTACTATATTACAATATTATTAATAATTAAATATACATATACTATACATAAAATTATTTTTTCAACGCGTCAATCCAAACACGAAAATAACGGCAGAAGCGGGATGCGAGCCGCGGACCTTGGAAACCAACTATGCCCAGGTATTCATACCGCTCAGCCGGTACTCAGAGTGGTACTTACTAAAATAAATAGACTGTCGGAAAGTAATAATATTAAGCTTGTGAATAAATGAAGACTGATTGAATAATAAAAAAATAAAAATATACATACTTTGAATATATACTATAGCGACATCTATCATACGATGATAACACTAACATAAATTCTAGTTTCAACGTGAGTCGGTCCAGGCATAGTAATAGCCGAGTCGGCTGAGCGGTATGAATACCTGAGCATAGTTGGTTTCCAAGGTCCGCGGTTCGCATCCCGCTTCTGCCGTTATTTTTGTGTTTGGATTGACGCGTTGAAAAAGAATTTTATGTATAGTATATCTATATTTAATTATTAATAATTAATATTGTGTATTCTAGTAACATATATAAATGAAGCTTACTTTTGATTAAAAGTACAGACAACCGTTATAAAGCGTTTTCAAAAGGATTTTTTCTTATTGCGTTTGCGTCAATTTTTCACATAATGGTCCCTTCTGTAGTGTATATTTTGGGTTGGACTCCCTCTTAGAACAAAGTGGCATAGTCTTCGAGAGCTTTGAGATAATCGTCCGATATCCCAAAAATCTTAGACTAACAAATCACCCAAAATATCAATAGATACTTCAGCTACCGGCGGGTATAGCTCAATTGTCAAAGCGTTTGATTTGCAAGCCAAAGGTTGAAGGTTCGATCCCCGACGGAGATTAAAAAAATATTTTTATCAATTTCTGAGCTCTAAAATAATTGGTTGGTGTGAATTTGATCCCTTACCCGTAAAATGCCAGTCATAGCCTATCAATGAAAATTGGTGGTAGACGAAAGTCGTCCCGTGAAGACCACCCATTCATAGTAAATTCCTGTAATAATAAGGATGATGCGCGAATCTCGGGCTGTTGTCTATGACGTTGGCGGATCAACACTCCACATGCAGCGCTTAGCCGTATGCACCATGGTAAGCGTCATAGAATTCCACAGATGAGACTTCAGAATTACTATCACCATCTGTCGGAAATCTTCTTTATGTGTTTACATAAAAAAAAACCGCGTCTTCAAATCACCGGGCTGGAAGTCGTTGAGAACCATATAAGTTTCCAGGTACAACTTTTGTTGTAAATGTGTCTTTAAGAAGCATGCACAACAACTGACAGAACTGAGTTACGTCAATTTGTGTTGACCATATGTTCCAGATATGGGAGAGATGACTGACTTTCAATTGCATGTTTATTTAAATCGGTTCTTGTTATCAACGCCATAGGTTGTGACATCAGCATGATGTAACCCTTGCTGACTTGGTACCGAAAACCTCGATATACAATCTTTCGTCTCTTATTTCTGTTCGCTTGTCATACATTTATGTGTCCGCCATATTGGGACTAGTTATATAGACCGCCGCTGTGGCGCCGGTGCGACAGCCGATCAAACCAGTTATTGGTCGGCCTAATGCTGTGACTAGGCCGAGCCCTAAATTTGTAAAGTTTTATCGTAAATATATGTCAATGTGCTTCTGAAAAGAGTCTTTGTTTTGCTGACCTGCTCCTCTTCATGCCCTCACGCGACAGAGTAACAACATTTTGAAAGAGAGGAGGATGTTAGTTGCTTTTACTGTTTAAGAGTACATACTTGTATATGTAAATATTTCTTAATATAGTCGTGTCTTGGTGTACTCGTATATATTACTAATGTAATGTCGTATTAAACCATATTAATATAAACATTGTTTCATTGATAAGCACATTATCTGCCCAAAAAAACATAAAACTCAGCTTTACAATTCTACTTAATAAAATACATGAAGTGTTTTCGCGGAACTGAAATGTAACCTTTTCTTGTTATTATTATACCTAAGCAAGAGTGATACAAAAGTTGTTTTGTGGCCGGCACATAATTGTTATTGCCTACATGAATTGCACGCATTAAAAATATGTTTAAGTAGTACTTAAATGTGTGTTTATGGCATTTAATTATGTATGCAAAATTTGAGCCCTTCACCTTGCCCGGTGTGCTTTCAGCGGCCTGTAAACAATTAAAAGAAATAATGCCGTAAGATAAATCTACTTTGGGGAACAAAAAACGCGGAAGCGCGCGGATTGGGTAATTTATGCGAAAAACGCGAGGTAACTGGTTCTAGGCCGCTAGGAACTTATTCAGCCTCTTTGTTCCGACTAAGCATTTGCATGCGTTTTGGTTTTAAATGTTTACTTGCTGACCATTTAAGAGTACTGAAATTATTTTTTTCACAGATTGTCAGTATTACCTTGCTTCATAATTGCTTCGTTATGTAATCGTATATACATTTTGCAAAAATACAAAAAAATGTTTCCTTATGTGCTAGTATTAGGTGTTCATTTTCCCATTAATCTCAGCATGAAATATGTCTATAACTTTTGATTTATATTCTATATAATCGTGTCGGAAACAACAGGGTTAGATCCTGTCGGCCCAGAAGTAGGCGACATCGATGGCATTACTTCCGGCCAATCAGGTCTTCCTGGGTGCAGCTACTCGGACAAAGCACACACTCCTGAAGGTGTTACAGGGTCTGGTCCACGCCTCAGTCACATTCAGTCTTTCAGGCTTTCATTTGTGTCCCCGTCTTGCATACTCCGGTCCGAAGACTGTTAAGGGACCTCCATATATTCTACCCCTGGTCGTGTCCAGGGGCTAGGTTCTCTTTCGGGGCAATCCAAGTATTCCCCTCGGTTGCGCTTCTCCACATATTCAGCCGCAGGTATCACCAGTTCCGTTGTCGACTGTAGGAAACTTCTTCTTGATTTGAGCCGTGTGGTTATCCTTTGATACCCAAACATAGGTTGGAGTATGTCGTGGATTGCTTTGGTGGCTGATTGATATTTACAAAAATCTATTGTCTTACTTGTACAATGACAGTTTGTAAACTACAGCTAAGCCCATCCAAGGACATTATTCTTAAGGAATTATTATAATGTTTGTTTACTTCTTTTCGCTTGAGTAATTCCATAAATTAATTAAAGGCCCGGATTTTTTTGTTCAGTAATTAATTCATAGTTTTGGCAATAAATGAAATCAATTGATAGTAAGTAAAATTAATCGGTAGTAGATTAAATAAATTGGTAGTATCCACTGTGTCAGTTTGAATGTGGCCAGTTATTAAATTAAAATTGCAGTAATACCTGTATATTCAACATTGTCAGAATTAATGTAAGATGAACGAATAATTAGTACATAAAATGGAAACCTAACCTAAGCTAATCTAACCCATAATCAATTACCATTCATGAATTATTTACTGCCAATTTATTATATTTCGACTGCGAAATTATCATTTTAACTTTTGTCATTATCACTGACTATTTTATAAATAATTACTGCCCATTAATTGATTTATATTACTGACTAATATATAAATAATTAGTTGCCTTAATTAAAAAAAAAGTCATTACGAATCATACACGTTCGATCGTAATAATATTTTGAGAATAGTCTTATACAATGACAACTGATTATTTATGGTGCACGTATGTTCCAGTATTAGAATGGAAATGATGAAAGGACACATTGCTATAGCGTATTCTTTATGGTTTTCAACGCTATAGGAAAGTGAGTGTACATCATAATTAGTAATGCATCCTGCTACAGGTAGATTAGCTTTTTTGCGGTCAATAGTCGGTTTCCTTTGCTTCACTGAAGACCCCAATCAAGCCATCAAGCCTACGCTGATCGGCTTCTAGAAGGCTTCACTCTGACTGTATCATTGTATCAACCTACGCAACACACGGGTCAGTGTCCTCGCGAGGATCGGCCACACCAGGTGAGCACAGGGCAAGGCAGGTAGCTACTAATGGAACCACGCTATAGAATATATATATATTTTGATATTATTTTTAATTTAAAGCATGCCAAAAGACTATTAATTTAATGCTATAGACAGTGAGGTTTATAAATATTTCCGATGTGTGTGACAAATCTTATATACTCGTATAAACGTATCTGATTTTTTAAAGAAAACTAATCTTGAGCACTGAACAATTGATTAAGTACGTGATATTTTTATCTCCTTTTCATATCTATTCCATATCTGAGGCATATGGTGACTACAAATATCCACCACTCAGTTCTCTCAGCTGTTATTGTCCATATCGTGTCCCTAGACATATCTGCATCTGGAGGTTCATCTGGTAGAATACATGGTTTTCGACTACCTCCAGAGTAGAAACTCGGGTGTAATTTATAATAATGTAAGGTAAATGGTTAATCATGAATTTAAAGGGAATCGGATGATTAGCCTGACACTCCCGACGCTTGATCGTAAAGAGCGACTATACACTTTTTAATGATATTGTACATTGTTTTAATATGGATCACATTGAATAAGAGAGGAAATGATAATATTAAGTCATATATGACATAATTTTAGGAATTTATTAGTGATTTCATTTATTATAGAATGTCATCTAAAGTGCGCTATCTCAAAACAATAGATAGTTGCTTTTGAAATTTCATGCAAAACTAATAACAAAAATATGGCTCGATTAGCAAGCGTCTGTTTTTAGTAAGAATTCACATTTTTCAGTACTTTTTTTATTGATTAGATTTATTTTCAATAAATAAATTTCAAGTAAGATACAAATGTGTAGATATCGATGTGATTTTTATTAAAATAAATTTACTTATAGTAGTATCAATCGATTTTTTATAATTTTTCATCCCGCATATTTGTCGTCGAGTGTGGTCGGCCCATGTTTAGGGTCTCGCACGTTAGTTGGCGAATCGCAACGCTAAATTAGTCATTAGTGAAGCAACACGCGACCAAGCCAGGGGCCCGGGTTCACTAATCTTGGCCCGTGCGGCTATTATCCTAATAACTAAAGGCGCATGGGTGAAAAAGGACTATGCGTGAAGGACTTTGATGTTGCCAGAACACGTTACAAACATAAAATTATAGTCAATGGTAATAAATTTATTTTTCTTCTTCGTGTAACCATTCCATACCTGGAACATATGGTCATAACGAATTGCCATCGCTCAGTCCTGTCAGACGCCACTGTTCATGCCTTATCTAAAACTATTTTTGCACACGTAGATCCACCTGGAAACGAATCAGGAGCTTGAGGACTTGAAGAAACGATCGCTTTAATACCCGAGGCATATTTTGGGTTATTTGTCAATCTGAATTTTTAAAGTGTTTAGGTCAGCGGTCGGGAAACCGGGGTAAATTACCCCAAATGGGGTAAAAATATGTTTTTTGGGGTAATAAGGAAATTTTTCTCGTTTGCTATTTCATAAAACTTACTATTTTCATCTAACTTTTCGGTTATTTTGCGTGTAAATTAATTCAATAAATAATGTTTATTTAAATATACATTGATTGTCTTCTTTTAAAAATGGGGGGAAGGGGTAATATGGACTTATGCAAACATATTTTGGGGTAATATCGACAAACGCAAAAATATTTTGGGGTAATGGTTTAAAAAGTTCCCCGACCGCTGGTTTAGGTGGTTAGCTTTTAACGAATTCGTGAGGAATGCTAAAGTCAAAGAACGTACACGGCAGCTTTCCATCAACTGGGTATGACATGTTCTCATGCGTGCATATAATAAAGATGTCCTCATATTTAAACCTTTAGGTTTCCGTTATCCAGAAAGGCAGTCGGAATCTATACATAGAATTTATTGCCTCTAGGGAGAGTCAAATATTGCCAATCCCATATAGGTGAATATATATTTTTATTTTGTATGTAAGCTTCTTTGCATGAGTTTCCAATCTTTTCGATCCTCTGCTTATTACTTCTAGCCTCTTCTACCATTCATCCGTTACGTAGTAGTTCCTTTAATCTGGGAGAAAATCTGACGATATCACGTTTTGTGATTGCCTTATCATCCAACTGTCAATGTCTTAAAAAGGCACATCTCAAAAAATACTTCACTTACGTCCTATGTGATGCTGATGTGTGGTGAGAAAAGTTCACTCCAACAACAACAAGTAACAAGCGTCATTATACTCGTAATATTATCATTCATGCTTCCGGTGGCAATACTCTGGACGTGTTTACATAAAAAACACTATCACTATTTACGAGAATTCGATAACGTTGATGAATTCACATGTATTAATACTCCGGATAGTATTATATTAAGAATAAGAATTGACCGATGTTCTGTAATATTATTGTATAAATTAATAATTTAATTTTATAAGCCAATACAGCTTGTACTTTAGAGATAAGAAATATATTGTAAAAGCTACGAAAAAAAGCTATTGGGAAAGAAATATATTTCGCAACATATTTATATTTTACTTCTAGGCTTGGATTTCAATTGTAACAGTGACAATGACTGTTAAAAATTTAACTATGAAATGTTAAATTCAATCCATCTTGATTCGTTCACCATATAACAGAAATAACTGCGAAGGAAGTAGATTTTATTTTAGGTGACCATAGTTTTAAAAATAAAATAAACAACAATTCGATTATTTATATTATATTTATGTAAATTGGTATACCTGTTAAGCGTACCTTCCACCTACCATTCATTGCCTAAACATGTCATTTATAAGAGCACTTACGTCTAAGCTTAGTTTCTTGGAACGCAGATTTTAGTCAAAAACACATTCTTACACTAGTCAAGAAACGAACGTGGACCTGACTGAAACATACTTTTCGAACGCTGAAAAAGTCCATAAGCTACAGCTGCTTTTTCTTAGAGCCTCCGTGTTTTCGTCCTCTTAAAAAGTCGTTGGGAACTATCCATAGTAACATCCCCCCCTCTTTCAAAATAGGAGTTATTCCGTCGCGTGAGGGCAGGATGAGGAGCAGGTCAGCAAACAAATAATTTCTTTTAGAAGCACATTATATTTCCGTTAAAACTCTACAAGCTTCCGGCCAAGCGGATGACATGCCGCTGTGGCCGTAATGCTACCTTCTCTCGCTAAAGGGTGGGGACCGACTACCGATCTCCACGCTCGGTCTTGGCTTTTGACCGCGCCACGAGCGGTGGTGTTTATAACTAACACACCCGTTAGCGGACCCGTCAAAAAAGGCAACATGGCGCACATAAATGCACGACAAGCGACCAGGAATAAAAGACGAAAGATTGTACATCAACGTTATCGGTAACAGTCAGCAAGGACTACATCATGCTGATGTCAATAGAATGTAGTCTGTAGAGCTAAGGAAGGAAGAGCTGTTATGGGATTAGGCGAGATTTTTTCACCGAATTCGAGATTGTTCTCAAGAATTGTGGCGACTGACTATGACTTTGTGTCGGCAGTTTTTGTGGACTATACGAGTTTGTTCCTGTTTTCAAGTGGATATGAAGTGATCAGTGCCGATTTTAGGGGGTGGCGAAGTGGGTCTGTGCCCGAGGGCATCGAATAAGCTAGGGGCGCCGAGGGTAACCGATCTTGCTTAGATTTTTAAATATAAACAATATGAAAAAAATGCCCTAGGGCGCCGTAGGGTCTAAAGCCGGTACTGGGAGTGATATTGATGACGACGTTAAAGTGTGTTTTACAAACTAAAAAAAATATGTCAAAAAGGCTTTCACAAATAGTTAAATAAAGTACGTATGGCCACTGCAATGAAGTCACTAAATTGAATATTCCACGAACGATCTGATTTCTGAAAGTAAAAGTGTTTAGATATCTACAAATTGTATCAGTCGGTTCGCGATATAACCGTGTCTTTTGTCAGCGCATCAAACACTTTCTATTAGTACAATCTTGTCTTACTAAGAATAAAATTAAATACTTTGGCTTGGCATGATTTATATATCACTCAAATTTATGGATAAAAATATATCATTTTTATGTAAGAACAACAATAGTATATCTAAGGTTTCAAAACACTATAATCCATAATTTGATTAGATTCAATTGAAAGGTAATCAAAAAAAGTAAATAATTAAAATACATATATACAGTGAGACCCCGCTTAACCCGCGGGATACGTTCCATCAAAGTAGAGAGTAATGCGAAACAGCGCTAAACGAGGCTATCTTAGCATGTAAATAATGGGGTATGGGGAAGATGGATAGAAAATTGGTTAGGTATTAAATGTAATAATTAGGTTTTTTTTTATATAAATAAAACCATACATTTATTTCTAACGATAATAAAAACAATATAAACGAATATACATACTTATAAAAACAAATATTATTCTAAGTCAGTCAGAACATTCAGTCTACTCTGTGTTTGCAATTTTCTACCTTTTTGTCAAGAAGGCATCTAATGTAGTTTGCGTTTTCTTTTTGCGTCATGTTAGAAGTTGTTAAATTATATTATAAGTGGACAAAGCATCTATAACATTCCGTCTTGCTTTTGAACTCCTGTCAAAATTTGGATCATTTACAACAAATTGAGATTTACGTTCATCAGAATCTAATCTTCTAATCACTTCAGTTTCCAGTGAAATGCCCATGATAAAAACTAAAGATCATAATATTTGTCACTGTATTAATCGTTATAGTATTATATAAATTTATACTTATTTGAAAACCTAGCGCTGCGCACAATTTCGGGGATTCCCCGGGTTGAAATAAAAGAGCGCTAAACCGAAACAGCGCTAAACGAAACTGTATGCTGAAAAAGTGATCTTTCATTTACCTGAATTTTTTTTTCATGAAACAAGGCTGTATTTGTGTCTTGCTTTCCGAAGAAAACGTCTTTAAAATCCATAATTAAAATCCATCTTCCTAAAAATATAATTTGACGACAGCGAATGAATGGGGCACAACAAAAAAAGAGTATGGGTTGTCAATCAAACTAACATTTTAATGAATAATAAATTATATTTATATATCCAATAAAAATGGCATGTCTCAAAAAATTATATTTTGCAAAAATATCACTTTCTATTCCAGTAAAAGTTGTAAAATATTATAAAATTTCGAAAAATTTCTAATCTCATTTGGTTTAATCCGATGTTAGAGGTTAAATATGTATCATATCTTAAGTAGTGAAAATACTGACGTTTATTGGCAACGTTGCATAAATTTTATATAAAAACGTACGTTGGTGAAGATAATGAAACGAGTTATTTGGATAGTGATAAGATATTCGTAATTTATTCATATTGACGAGCGACAAAAAAAATTCAGTTCTAATTAAGAATATTCGAATTCGATTGTTTTCGATTTCAAAATATAACAAATGAAAGAGAAATGACGTTCAACTCTTTTTTATTTTGATTTAATAACAACTTGAAAGTTATTTTATACTCATTTATTGTACAATTGTTTTATTAAAGTGTATATACAAAATACTGATTTTTAAGGCTTTCCAGATATCAAAGAAAACGCCTCGAAATTAGCAGAAAAAAAGAATTTTTTAAATAATGAATGTCTATAATTCATATTCTCTCCATATCTGGAGCATGTGGTCACCATGCCGTTAGGTGAGGCATTTTGGTCAGATATGAGTATCCGTGCTTTATCCTATCTGTACTCTGAGCTCCGTCGAGTACATAGATTAGAATGCATAGTTTCTAGTGGCAGCAGTTCAAGACGGTGGTCTCAAATAATGGCACAGACTCTCAGACGATTACAGCTCAATGGTCAAAGCGTTTACTTTGCAAGCAAAGGTCGTGGGTTCGATCCCCGACGGAGATTAAAAAAAAATTTAATCGATTTCTGTGCTCTAAAATACCCCCGGTTGCCGTGAATTTGATCCGTCACCCGTAAAATGACAGTCATAGCCTATTAATTAAAGTTGGTGGTAGACGAAAGTCATCCCGTGAAGACTACCCATTCATAGTAAATTCCTGTAATAATAAAGGATGATGCGTGAATCTCGGTCTGTAGTCTATGACGTTGGCGGATCAACACTCCACATGAAGAGCTTAGCCATATGCACCACGGTAAGCATCATAGAATTCCAAATATTTGAATTCAGAATTACTATCAGCATCTGTCGTAATTCTCCTGTATATGCTTACATAAAAAAAGACAACACGGAATACATTTCCTGTTCTCATGGATGATGCACTCCAAAATAAACTCTTGTATAAGGTATTTAGCGCAATTGAAGAAGGAGAAGAATAATACGTTACAACTTATGGATTTATATTATTTGATCGAAAGGTTCTACCAAAACAGGTTTCTCCTCTATTGTCTGATCTGTTGTTATATCACTTGAAGTGTCAGTCTTCAGTTTCTCAGTATATCACGTCATAATCATAAAAGAGTTATAGCACGCGTGAACTCTGCAAATTCTGTTGTTGTTCATCAATAATCGATCGTCATAAGCTCCCGAGTCGTAAAAGTCATTAGCGTCAATACCTCTAGTTGGTGCCTTAAGATCTATCGTCGGGAAATCCAGAGAATGCCTATATTGTCATTGCCTGTAGTACCTTTATTAGTGTTGATATTAAGGAAGCATAAATTATTGTTTGTAAGACGTGTTGTTTATTGACTTGATTATATTTTGTTTTTTAAAATTATTTATTAAACATTTATAAACACACAAATATATGATAATATAAGGCAACACATTGACATCAGCATGATGTAGCCCTTGCTTACTGGTACCGAAAACCTCCATATACAATCTTTCGTCTCTTATTTCTGTGCGTTTGTCGTACATGAATGTGTCCGCCATATTGGCAGTTGGCACTAGTTATATAGACAGCCGCTTGGGGCGCCGGTGCGATAGCGCCGACGAGTGCGATCAGTCGCCCCCCGCTCTTCGGCGAGAACATATTATATTGCGGCTTGGCCTAATGCTGTGCCCAGGATTTTTTTTGATACAAATTTGTAGTGTTTTATCGTTAATATATTTTTATCGTAAAAGTCTTTGTTTTGCTGACCTGCTCCTCATCATGCCCTTACTCGACGGAGTATCGCCCTTTTGAGAGAGAGGAGGATGTTAACATTTACAGCGAATATGATAATATGCGATATTTTATTCATCGATTAATCAGAGAAAAATAAACAATGTTCGTGAGATTCGCAGGCAGTGTATTACGTAAGCATGTCAAGTTTATGACAATTGAAGCTGACAATTGATCCTTTTCACCACTTATCAAATCGATAAGTAATATCTATTTTTCATACATCTCTTTAGAAGGTTAATGAATAACATTTTTAGTATTAAATTACAATATATTTCAAATAAAAAATATATTACGTTGTATTACTGTCGTTTATAGAACCGCAAATGACAAGATTGTGTTGGATAGATTATTCTTAACTGTCTTATCATCCCATACGTGTTTTTGAAAAAGTATTGTATGATGATTTTAAATGATTGAAATGTTTTCTAAAACTTTGTTTATAAGTGCATTCAGACCAAACAAACAAAATTTGCAGCGAAGAAGATAGAGCAACATAGGAATATGAATTTGAATTTTCCGCCGCTTATATTCTTATTCCTACTATCTTTACGATCTTTCATATACATATGTATGTACGCACGAACGCACTACCCACGACAGATTAATTATTTCTATTTCAATTTCATTTTGTTTTCATTTTAATATTTTTAAAAATATACGTTCATTTAACTTAAAATCAAATAGTAAAATTCTTAACAATTAAAAAAAACAATTAATTTATTAAATACGTAGATATAATACGTAGATATTATACAGAAGATATATTTATATACTAAAAAAAAAAAATCTCAAAAAAATTTTGTGGAGATCGTGTCTGAACTGGGTCTTCCTTGCTTGGAATATATCAATATTCGAAGCAATGCAGTTAAACAGTCTGATCTCTCCCCAAAAGCCTGGCAGGTTAGTATTACTCATGGGGAGAACGAACAATATTTGCATCTTTATCAAAATTATATGAGGCTCAAGTGAGTGACGTTTGGTTAAAATGGATCATGTTGTAGTCAGAGTTGGGTGCAAACTGGTGGAAGGGTTGTTATACTTTAACGAAGCAAACGGTGATACAGTTTTAGTAGGTCTCCAGTTCCATCGGTTCATCGTTCTCTGGTCTTCCACGTTGGAGTTCAAGTCTCCTCCTCCTTCTCCAGGTGAAAGTGAGAGCTGACGAATGCTCCGTTACACTTTTCAATGGCCGACGTTGAACCTTGAGCGTGTGAAATTGCAAGAAGCTTAGATGGGACCAAAAAACGCGACAAACAGACATAATCTGATAGATAAATGCTCGGTATGTACTGTTGGGTACATATTCTTAATTATAGCTATCGTGGTATCAAGACCTGCAGATATTGAAAAATAAATAATATGAAAATTAATAAATTAATAAAAGTACTACGGGGGCATTCGCCCATAAAAACAATGTCAATGAATGTCTTCAATAAATAATTTTATCATTTAATAAAAATACATTCAGCGTATGAAAACTGATCTAGATGTTTTTTTTTATGTAATCACATTCAGGAAAACACTGACAAATGGTGATAGCATTGCTGAAGTCTCATCTGTGGATTCAATGACGCTTACCATGTTACATATGGTTAAGCGCTGCATGTTAAGTGTTGATCCGCCGACGTTATAGACTACAGCCCGACATTCACGCATCATCCTTATTATAACAGGAATTTACTATGAATGGGAGGTCTTCACGGGACGACTGTCGTCTAGCACCAATTTTGATTAATAGGCTCCTTGTACAAACACATACAAACATCCAAAATACACTCGCATTGTTATTAGTGACTACTATTACTAGGTAGTCACATGCCCGGTGGTTAATGTAGCGACAAGTTGCAATTATAAACCTACATGTAGGAACTTGAGAACGATTTTTGGCCACAGTTTGACGTATTATTATTATTTATTATATTAGTATTTTTACAGCGCTCTTTTATGACCGAATGATCATTCCAAAAGCGCTCTATGCCTTTCTGAGTAAAAATGTGGGTCTTGAGTCTGCATCTGAAGGATGCCTCCGCTTTAAGCTCTCTTATTATTATACTTGGTACCAAGTAGCTGAAAGCACGATTGTCAAAGGACCTTGCTAGGACTACCTCCCGTCAGCTGCAGGGTGCTTTTTTTTGCTCTAGTTGATCTGAGTGTCTCTCTCTATGTTTATTTAGAAATCCTTACACAAACACACACAAACATCCAAGATACACTCGCGTTGTTATTAGTGACTACTATTAGTAGGTAGTCACATGCTCGGTGGTTAATGTAGTGGCAAGTTGCAATAATGAACCCACATGCAGGGACTAGGGACCACTTGGGCACAGCTCGGTGCAGGTTTGCCCTTGCGAATTAAACAATGCGCAAACTAGTTTTAGTTTCCTGGCAGTGGTCCGCATGGGGAGCCGCCACTGGGGCGACCACACCCTAGAGATTTAGAAAAGTGAACATTCTTTACGACAACCGTAAGAAATATTATTGTATACCTTAAGAAGTACTTTATATGGTACAATTAGATAAGCGGACATGGAAATGACGATTTACGAAAATAGAACTTTCTTTCAATTTAAAACACATTTGGTCCCAATATTGTGGGGCGAAAAATTAATATTAAATGCAACTTATTTATAATATTTGCATATATTAATTAACCCTTTCATTACGGCTTGGTTTGAATACAAATTATACTGTCAATTATAAAATTAGTATTTGAAACATAAATGTACTTATATGGTTTATTTTCATTTATCACATTGGTTCTTATATCCTTTAGCTATCTGATGATTCATAAAAAACTATTCTAAGAAAGTAGCAAAACGATATATCACGTCAACCGATGTCAACGGTCGGAGAATCTTATGACGACATATGCCGACAACGATGCGAATGGGTTAAGGTTCATAATACCGTTTTTAATTCAAAGATTTTATTATGTTTGTTATTTTATTGAAAATGCCACACTCCTGGTTTATAAACTCTCAGCTTTATGTTATGAACACGTAGTTATGATTAATTTATTAAATAATTAACATACGCCATATGATTACCGATTTTGTACAATTTTCTTTTCAAAGTATTGAGTCCTGTAGCATTATGTAATTGATTATAATTAATAAGTAATTGACAAGTCATAAAAAAAAATGATAATATCCTGCAGCACAAGTAACTTTGTAAATTACATATTATTTCCCCACCATACAGCCTCAGACTTGAGCTGAATATGCTCGCCAGATTGTGACAAGAAATCATGTTTTATGTAATCCGTGATATGTTGATTATATATACAATTTACACGAACGTCAACTGCATGAGGTATTCGGCGGAACTTAATTATTCACAGCTGAATTCGAGCACAGGGAAAGCTGCTACAGCCGACATTTTTTTTCGCTTGTTTTGTTGTAGCCATATGCAATATTTTCTTAATTGATTTGTACCATCGGAATGACTCAAAAATTGCGCTTAGGCTGAGGTTGAGCCATCGCGGAGCATCTGACTAATAACCCAAAGACTACAAAAATGTTTACTAACTTCTATATATGTATCAAGCTATCGTATTTTGAAACCATATATGTAGTATGAACACCGAGGAGCTACAATAGCAAGAAGCTAGAAGTGCAGCTATTTACTTAAATTATGCGTTTAATAGAGACTATTTACTCTCATTATTTTGTATGGCTGTGAATCTTGGCATCACATCAAAAGCAAATGAAGCCTTATAATGGCTTTCGTAAACAAATGTCTGCGTAGAATGCTGTGAAACGAGGGCTTGATTTTGTGAGGAAAGACAAGGGGAGAGAGCGGACAAAGCAGCCTTCCATACTACAGTTTGTTAAGAAGAGTAGGTCGATCTACCCGGGACGTGTACTACGGATGCCGCAGGAAAGCATTAACTACATCTACCTTTTCTTCAAGCCTTAAACGCCATCGGGAATTAATCATATAAAGTATTCTATATTTAGAGGAGCGGACATGGAAATGATGATGATTTTCTCTGGTTCTCGGATGTGGAAGAAGACCATCGTAAATGTTTCATCGCGTGGTCACCGCTCTCTAAGGTTCAGTGAGTATGGTAGAGGGGAATGACTGAGGCAGGTATCGAATCAACGCGCTCCGGAACAAAGTGACAAAAAACATACCGAATACGCTCGGACTTATTCCTTTTTGATGAAACACAATCAATAATAAGGGAACCCTTATTCCTTAATTAAAAGTTAAAGCGGAACAATAACATACTCGTGTAAGCCAGATTATAAATAATATCTCGTTTATATAAAATCAATAATTGTAATATCGTAAGAGCGACTGGATTGTATCGTTTATTAGGATCAAATGGCTTAGTGTCGGACTAAGCATACGATATTATAGGAAATATATAGCTCCGCAAGCACCTTGCCAAAACATTTGCTTGGAGCATCTTGATGTACGGCTGTGAGACATGTTGCTTATTTGAAAGTGATAAAAGACTAGAGGCCATTGGTATGTGGTTATACAGAAGAATTCTCGGAATTTCCTCGAGAGACCACGTCACGAACAATGAGGTTCTCAGCATAATCAAGGAAGATAGGCACCTAGTAAGAACCATCTCAGAGAGGCGAGCCCGATGGATCGGTCACATTATGCGTCACGATGGTCTTCTTCACGACATAGTGGAAGGGATGGTTGAGGGTATAAACTGTAAAGGGCGCCCTAGACGGGAGTATTTGCAGCAAGTGTTCGAGGACATGAGTTGTAGCTCTTATGCTGAGCTGATGAGGATTGCAGAGGATCGAGAGGAGTGGAGATCGAGATGTAAGATTTTGTTGCTGCAAACCAATCCACCGGATTGATACTACGAAAAAGAATCAAAGGATATTCTTATATTTCATTACCCTAAATATTGCTTGGATACTACAGCAAAAGTCTCTAAGATGCTAGGCCTCTTTCACTGGAGGTTGGAAACCATATATTTTCCCAGGTAGACTTTCGGTTGTAGAAAAGGCATGAACAGTGGCAAGTAAGTGGCGGTAATTTGCGGTGACCATATGCTACAGATATAGCAAGAAGAAGAGCGACGACGGTAATAAATTTTTTGGCATATCAATGTTTTATATATTTTTTATTAATACTATAAGTTGTAAAAAATGTAGCTTTGCTGGGAACGAATCCGCGAATTCTGGCATTCCAATTATCATCGTTTTAAATGTATACTTTTAGGCTTTACATTCTTCATTGTTATTAAAGACCATTATCCCATCGCAAAGGCCATTCTAAAACAAGTCAGCTATCACAAAAAGCGTCCGTGCGTTAAATTAGTAGCATTGTAATTAGATATGCACAAAATTTTGGCCGAGCAATATTGGCCTCTATTGTGCTATTAGATATTACGCCAATGCAACAGGATGATAGTGCCTTTATATTTTTAAATAATAACGAAAAAAATACATTACACAACTGATTTAAATTGTCGATTATATAACATCGCTTAGCACATTATTTCATCGGCGTATTTTGTTAAAATTTTTGTAAATATTTTTTTCTTCTATATCTGGAGAATATGGACACCACAAAACGGCCGTCACACAGTTCAGTCGGCTGCCATGGGTTTCGCCCCTCTTAAGAGATTTATCACTAGAAAATCAGATAACACGAAATGGTCCCTGACGTGCAAACCTGGACCCTCTTCTTCTAAACTCCACGTACTTTATCGGGGACATTTATAAATAAAATGATGAGAATAAAGCGTCACCTACATAGCGCCTGTATTGCCTCATTTTTTGCGAATCTTAGCATCCTCATATTATGAGTTTTGAGAACAGGTAACGAAGAGTATTCAGGATGCAATGGTTTGAATTTGTGAGTAATGACAAGGTGAGGTCTTTCATCCTACAAAGGTAAACATACAAAGTTTGTCCTGATTGCGACATGTTCTTCGGATGCCGCAGGAGACCATAAACTAAAGCTGCCTTATATCACGCCCTACAGAGTTGACATATGACCATGATGGCTAAGATAAGTTAATGACGGCAATTTGTGACGATCATTTTCTTTAACTTGGAAGCGGATTTGAAGGATTAAATATAAATTGACGAATCAATACTTTTAAGTCATACTATGGCAATTATCATTTACATATAAATGATATTTCGTCGTTGTGGTTAGAGGTTTTCTCCTATGTGTGCTTACATAAAAAATATGCATTTTTTTTAAACGTCAGATCTACAAAATTAATGAATTACTTTCTAATGCATTGTACATAACCGAGATTTTGTACAGAAACCGCATAGCATAATATTAATCTTGCAATAAATTTATACATTACGGTTCATTATAAAGAATAATGCTACAAAATTTTCAATTTAAAAAGTAATCCGAGACGCTGTTATAATTCCCTAGACATATATCGTTTGCTTACCATACCAATGGTTGTGGGTTAGATTTCCGACGAAGATTAAAAAACTTATCGATTTATAAACTCTTTAATTACCACGTCATAGTCTTTGTATCAAAATTGGTAGTTGGTCGAAAGTCTTTTCGTAAATACCATCCATTCGTAGTTCGCGTAAAATGGATGATGCATAAATGATGGGCTGAGGTGTAATGCGAATCAGCACTTCACATACAGTATTTTTTTAAATTAATTTTTTAATTAACTTTTCCTTAATCCATAATTGATGCATATGGTCACACCACAAATTGCCACCACTCAGTTGTCTCAGTTGCCATCGTCACACCTTGTCCTAAGACATATCTTCTTTATTACGGGAAACAGAAAGTTCCGAATCATACCTTTTGTTTTTGGCTTTTATTTATCAATTAAAAAATGTATAAAAAAATATGCAGTTGCCTGTTGTACCCTGCAAATTTCACACAAAGTTGGATTAAACGTCTGACAAATAGTTGAAGAACGTAGGAGCCTATTCCATGTCAGCCTCATTAACCGCGCGTGTAGCCCCGACGATTTCTTGATGAAGTTTAACAGCAAGGGACCGCCAGAAGCAGCAGTTCAGGAAAACTCTCTCAAGAAATTTTATGTAACAAGAGACTTCCAGTCTCCGGAACATGCTACTATCTCTTCAAGGCTGTCGTATGCTAGGCATACTTTGGGTGATTTTTAATTGAAATATTTAAAGAGATCGGAAGATTAGCTTGGCGCTACACGACGAATATATAACTATGATCATAAAACTGTTTCTTTTTAAAAGTTGAGCAATCATGCAATTCGCATCGCTCGTGTGGGCAGCCCTTTACACGTAAACGCGCTCTTGTTTATTATGTTACAAGTAATCATGAGCCACGTTATATCTTTATTTTCTCCAATGCTCCATAACCGAGCCAACTGTTTCACATTTTCACTGTACGGTTACGTTCCGCTCGGGTCACCCGTTACCACGTGACGTATCTCTCCGAGTCGTCAATAAATAACGGACTAACGTAGCAGAAGCCGTCACTTCGTCTGAAATGTCCCGGAGGAATATGTCCGAAGCTCTACGGGTACATATACGTTCGGACATCGTCGAATTTCGCAATGTCTTACCGGGTATTTTCGACTCTCTTAACTTGCACGAATTTTTGCAAAAAAAAGGTTTCCTTAAGTCGCTCTTTAGAGAATAATGATGTAAGATTCAAGAGCTCAAACAATAATACTCGTATATTTATAATATCTATAAACACCAAACATCATAGTTCATACGATTCATAGTTCTCTAAGACTCTAGTAGATGAGGCCGGGTGCTTGAATAAAATGCTCCTGTAGTCATCGAACCTATATATTTAGGCATTTTCATTTTAAGTTGCTGCTAAGAACTATATAGGATATGCATTAGCGGTGTCAAATTATTAATCATATTTTCTTCAAAATGTTGATTAATAAACACACAAATTTACCTTGGATACTACAGTTTTCAAGCATATATTCTACAGTCGCAAAGTACAATTAATGCACCCAGAAGGACCTCCAGGCATAGAGATGTCTTGAAAAAAAGCAATATAAGATGAAAAAACTGTGTGGCGGCAATTTCATGTGACAATGTGTTTTAGAATATGGAACGGAAATATTGAAAATATGTTACATCTTTGGAGATGTAGTAGCAATATAGTTTTAAGTATAGCATGATGCATTGTAACAATATAAGGACTTTTTTAACCTGTTCGCATCGGTACCCGATATATGCCGTGTACTTTGTATGTGTATTCCACCAAGGCGATGAAAGGGTTAAACACTTTTGTTTATAATAATCTACAAAGGTGCATAGTTACAACCGTTGTTTTTCTTTTTAATCAATTTCCGATTTAACTTTTAGTTTTCTTTTTTATGAGATTTAAATCGGCATTCGCCTCTGTTGTATTTATAATTTTGAAATTAATTTTAATTTAAAAATTAATAAATAAAAAATATTTAGTTTTCATTCACAATTTATTTTAAACGATTACATGTTTCGGCCTTCCTGAAGACCATCTTCAATAAGCTTTGTATTTGGCAAAAAATTTGGATTCAGAGCTGTTTTGGGACATTGCCTACAATCTAGCATCTGAATTTCCTGATCTTGTTTCTATGGTGGCTATTTGCCGGCGGTCATAGCTCAATGGTAAAGCGTTTGCTTTGCAAGCCAAAGGTCGTGGATTCGATCCCCGACGGAGATTAAAAAAAAAAAAAAAGAATTTTAATCGATTTCTGAGCTCTAAAATACCCCGGTTGGTGTGAATTTGATCCATCACCCGTAAAATATCAGTCATAGCCTATTAATTAAAATTGGTGGTAGACGAAAGTCGCCCCGTGAAGACCACCCATTCATAGTAAATTCCTGTAATAATAAAGGATGATGCGTGAATCTCGGGCTGTAGTCTATGACGTTGGCGGATCAACACTCCACATGCAGCGTTTAGCCATATACACCATGGTAAGCGTCATAGAATTCCTCAGATGAGACTTCAGAATTACTATCACCATCTGTCGGTATTCTCCTGTATGTGTTTACATAAAAAAAATATGTTTCAAATTTGTTCGGAATATAGTTGATATAAAAATGTTTATGAAAATGTATAAAGTTACTCGGTAAATTATCTCAGTTATTTTAAACGGTTTCCGAGTTAACTTTTAATTTAACAGAGATGTTTTTTATAAGACTTGAAGCGGCACTCTCGTAGCCTCTGTTCCGTTAGTCCTGCCGGCTGCTCTGGCGACTCCGGGAGGCATCTCCATACAACTTTGTAATTAGACTTCAACATTAAACACAAATCAGTAGGAGACACAATAGAGCCGAGCACTTTAGCGGGTTAATGAGATAAGAGATTATGCATATCTTTCTCTACAATATCCGCGTCGAAATTGGGTCGTGTGGTCGCCATAAATTGTCGCAAAAAAGCTCGATCAGCAGCCAGATCTATCGTCTTATCGAGAATCATCTTTGGATTCAAAAACTCTAACGAATACGTTTCTCGTCGCAGTTTATTCCAATGTTGTCCATACTACCAACACTTAAGCATGTCAAGATATTTGTAGAACATTGCACTCGTTGTATAGACGATAGAGTCTGTTAGTTTTACTTACTAATTGTTCATGGAGAAGATGTGGTTTGTGAGCGTTTCGCGGAAGACGTTGCTTCTAGACTCTAGAGAGTGATTTTGATTTTTTTAATTATTAAAGTGAATCTTTTATAGACGCATTATTGCAATTCGCAGATTCAAAGATTCTGAAAGAACAAATTTAGTTTCATTAATTTGTGTAAAAAAGAGAATAGCTGGTTTTAGTATTGTCATGTCAAATGCGATGTCGTGTCAAAACATCACATACAGCATCGCATAGTCAGCCTCAAAATGGCAAGCTCCATCACCATTAAGTATCTATACTGAAAAATATTTGCAATGTTATTCGTAAACGAATAACTTTGCTCTCTATATTGGACCCACGTGTTCACATTTCAATAAAAAAAGTCTGAATAATACAGTACTTATAAATAACACTGTATAAAATTTAATATTTCGTATAAAAGGCTTTAACCTTTTCCCGTGAAATAAGTGACGGTTTCCGGGAATATTACTCGTAATATCGAAATCTCGAGCTTTCCAGAGTGGGCGGCTGAGTAGGCGGGACGTAGGCGGATGGAGGCAAGACTGTGGGAGGAATAAGTGGGCGCAATAAATAAAATTATTTAAAAATATAGTCAGCCTAACATTTTGTAACATACACTTTATCACAGTCCATTAATAAAATGTCACCTTCATACCTGTTTGTCTGCCTTCATTATGATAACATATTTTTTACTTCCCTACTACTTCAAACGAATATGATTTTTTTTATTTACCGTATCAGCTGCTAAGTTAGACCATACTACATACATAAATTACTACAACTCCAAGCTCCATTTGCTTGTTTCAAAATCAGCTTCGCATCCTAAAATTTATTTATATATTTTTTTAAATGTTCGAGTACATTGTGCGTTTTCACCAGGTATAGGGGTATAAATCGCACCCTCACCTTTAGTTGTCATTGCAGCAACACTAAACAGAAAGTTGCAACAAGAAAAAACCTCATCCGCAAACTGACCAATACTCACTGGGGAGCCCACTACCCCTTCTTCGTACCTCAGCTTTAGCACTTTGTTAGGACAACCTCGAGCAGTGAGGAATGCTTCGGCAGGGAGAGTCACTACTGTGTGACTGTGGAGACCTGCAAATCGCCTCACACCTAAGATCCTGCTCCATGTGCCCAACAAGCTGCACATCTCAAGACCTAATGCTGGGCAACATACGGGCTATCGATGTTGCTAGATACTGGACAAAAATAATTTGACGTCGCTGACACGAAGAAAAGACGAAGACCAGGTGTCTTAAGTAACTTATCTATTACTAGTTGGAAGATATGTTTGCTGCCGTCCAGTTAAATTAAGGGACTAAAATAGTGAAGATTCAATATTGAGATATTTAAGATGCTTTGTAAATAGATATTTAAGTTTAAAGATTACTACTTACTCTACTTTTTTAATTAGTCTAATATGTTCTAGTTAACGAGCGATTGTTTAAAGAGGAGTATATAAAAAATATAAATACAAAAGTTCGCGAACTCTTGCCCTGGATGCTTCCGGGAACCATCTTTGTTCCTATGTGGACCTCTGGATATACAGGTGTTCTGAGACAAGGCATAGACAATATGATCTTACAGAACCGTAAAACAGCAATTCTCGGTGTTCATATGCTCCAAATATGGAGCAGATATGGTAAAATAAATAAGCGTTTACAAGGCTTTTTTATAACTAATAAATAAAAAAAGAGATTCAAAGAATATTTGACTTCATATCGAATCGGATAATTTTATAGATTTTCAGGAGTAGGCGGTAGCTGAGGGTGGGTGCAGTAGGCGGAGGTGGGCGATACAAGTAGGCGGTATAAGAAGGCGGTATAAGTGGGCGGGATAAATGGGCGTTCGGCCCCGTAAACATAATTAAACAAGATAGTTCGCCTCAGTAAAGCACTGGGCGATTTCCTTCAAGCTTTTTCGCTGAGATTCGGAGAACGCTTTTGGAAAGTTTTTCAGGAGCTTTCGGTATCTTTTCAGGTAAACCTTGACGATTGATAGTTTAATTTAGATGTAGTGACGTAAAATATAACGGTTAAATTAATAATTTCAGTGAAATTTCTTGTTTTTAAGTAGTATTGTTATTTTTATTCAACATTGATAATTATTAAATATCAATCAAAAACATAAAAATATATATATTTATAAGAACAATATCATTATAACCATGTACGCTCCCCTAGTTTAAAGCCTATGACGTTCATTGATGCCACAAAGCTCTGCCATCCACCATAGTTTTTGTCTCATTCCGTATCAGCTTTGCCTCCCGCAGTTCTGCCGAGTACTTTCTATTTATAGTTACCGACGGGTCTTACAAGACAACACAAGCCCGGGGGCGTGAAGACAAGTCAGCTGTAGCTTATGTTCTCTTTCGGCATCCCTAATACATGTCCCGACCAGGTCTGGCTTCGCACCTTGACCGACTGTAGTATGGAAAGCTCTTTTGTCTACTCTCTCACCTTGTCATTCTTCACAAAGTGAAATCACCGTACCCCCAGTATTTTACGCAGCTATATACTCTACAAATCCATTTTACCACTGCATTGACTCTTGATAATTGCACAGTAAAAATGGTTTTTTGTTTTGATGGAGTAAAACTGCGACCCAGAGATATTACGCATAGAATTATAACAATTAATTCGTAATTATTTTTCTCACAAACATAACAGATAATATTACACGTTTAATTAACTGAAATTAACACTACCGCCATGAAATAAGCCGTCTCTCTGATCATCGCTATCAATTTTTCATATCATTACCATACCATGGTGTTAAGATGTTGACAAAACCTTTGAAAATACCATTCTACTTGTCGCAAATCTTCGGCTTAGATTATTGGGTCATGTATATTCTTTGAACGTTTCATGCTCACATTGAAGCTGTGTGTGAAAGGGCACTGAAGATGTTAGGATTTGTTCTGCGTTGTGCCAGGACTTTCTCGAGCACTAACGTAATGATCGTACTGTACAAATTCATTGGTTTGTAGCATACTTGAGAGCGGATCTATTATTTGGCCTCCCCACGAGTATAAATATGACCTCATGTTGGAGAGAGTTCAGAAGAAATTTTTAAGGTTTCTTTACATGAGGATGTATAGATATTATCCGTGGCTGTACCCATTTAACTTTATACGGGGTATGTTGGGATACAATAAGTTGAGAACTAGAAGAGATGTGTGCCTGAGTATGCATTTCTTTTGGCTAGTGCGCGGCGTGTTCAGAATTCCTGATATTTTGTTGGAAATCGGTTTGTTTGTCCCTAACAATTATTTAAGCATAAGGAGGCACAGATTGTTTGTTTTTCCTAGAAGTAATACTAAACTTACACACGTATATATAATATAATATGTCAAACTTACACAACAGTAATCGACATTGCAATTGACTTTAGTTTAGGAAATAGTTTACCCACTCGACTACAATAGCTTAGAAGAAGTCGGTATAGCTGTACTTTGTAAAATATGAAGTTTATTTTTTGTACCGTGGTTTAATATTCATTGTGAGCAAGCCATCATAATTATTCTATTCACGTAATTTTAGTCTAACGGTACTTACGTTTTTAAGCTCCTATTTTCAAGATGCATTTTTATACACATGAAGAAAAATACCAACAATGAGTAAAAAATATATACATTATATAAATATATAAATGTATTATTACTTAATGAAAATATGTAATTTGAAAAATTGAGGAATTCAACAAATAAATATAAATAATACCTCACTTACGGTTATTATAAAATTCTTGAAACAGAGACGTAAAATTGTTCATTTAGTATTTTATACGAATAATTCAGCAATGAAAATTAATTTCTTATTGACTTGTCGCACTCTTGCTGAACACTCCGGAGTTCATACGTTTACTATTTTTCTAGATTTTTGTCGTTCATGACTGAGCATTGCAGCATCAATAACCCACAATGAGAAGCTCATATCTATTTATAATTGGTAATCTATTGCAAATATTCTGATATTTGTTGTTGATACTTTATTTGCGTTATATTTTTGCGTGATATTTTACGAAATAATATGTGTAAAATTAGAAAATTATTTAATTTACCAATATTTGAAAAAAAAAAGTGTCATAGTTTTTTTTAAATTAACCTTCCCAATTAATCTATCAAAGATAATTCATTAATTATATCCAATGTACAAGATTATAGTAAACATATATTATTTATAATACTTTTTTATTTAAAAATGTGCTAAGGCGATAAGAAACTTTTACAAAAAAATATATGTATGCTCGGGGTTGCTTAAATGTGATTACTCTAAAGTTAATTTATCATGTAGTACGTTAAGAATGCGTCTGATTTCGATGCACTTTTGTGTTAAAAAATGTCTCTTTAACGGTTGAACCCACGATTTCTCATTTAACAGTCGACCGTTGTACCACTAAGCCGAAAAAGATATGTTATATTTATGCAAGGAGCATCTTACCAAGTCGCCAGCGGCACACAGGAGAACCTAATAATGCTTATGATCTCATCTCTAGACTTCGCAAGAGGAACAAAAAGAAAATGAGACGAGATTTTCACCTGAAGAGCTGCAAGGGAGATGTGGAAGGCTGAAGAGTAAAGTTAAGGAGGAGAAAGAGGAGCCACGAGAAAGATCGGAGGAGGTTCATTGACTTTACTTAATGTACGTAAGATAAAATGAACACACATTTATTTTTTAAGTAATTTAATGTTTTTTGTCTAAATAAGTTTTTTTTGCGCGTGAAACGAATAATTTATCCTTCTAGAGCTGATCATAAACCTGGGAAACTTGAATGCTTTTAGTTTTACGTTCCGGACAGGTATACCTGTTCCTGTAGTGATCCATTGTTTTTAATTTCAGTACCTGTGAAGTTTCTTTGTACTAAATTTGGTAAACTGTAATGGCACTTATAAATAGGCAACCATTTTTATCAATGGCATTGGTTTCGTTGATATATCTTGACATCAGCATGATATAGCCCTTGCTGACTGGTTCTGGTACCGAAAACCTCGATATACAATCTTTCGTCTTTTATTTTCGTTCGCTCATCGGACACGCATGTGTTGTCATTTTGTAATGCCGTTAGGAGGACTAGTTATATAGATCGCCACTTACGGCACTGGGTGTCACCGACCACGGCGCCCGGAGCCCAGTCAGTTGTGTGCCGACCGCGACGAGGTCGTATTATGGCGGGCCTGGCATGTTATTACGCTAGTGCTGGAAGTTTGTAAAGTTTGTCATGAAAGAATATGTGCTTCTGGAAAAGTCTGTGAGTTGTTCCTCTGCTCCTCATCCCGCCACCACGCAATTCAATAACTATCATAGAGAGGAAGATGTCAACATTTATTTGTAATTTGCGTATTATTATTGATTTTTTTACAAGTATATGTAAACACCATCCACCTTCAAATATACGATCATATCAATCAGATAATTTATTATTTTTACAGTACATTTCTTTCAATACTTTAATCCTTATAAATATTTAATAATTTGATACACACGTACAAATCTACATCAAATGTCATATTATTTTGACATTACTCTCGTCATTTTTCGTGGTTCGAATCCCAGAGTCTGCTGTTTCTTTTTGTCAAAAAAATTGACGATATAGAAATATTATTCAATCGTAGTTCACATAAACATTTCGAAAGACCGGGTGTTTTATAAGCTCTTAAATGCCAGAAGAGTGTTCAAACCATTACTAGGCCGCAGAGCAGCATAGGGCGAAATCGCTATTTACACGATACATATAACGTTACTGGGGATTTTGGTTGAGCTGTCTTTTAAGTACCAAATGCCTTGAGAACGTCGGGCTAGTGATCCGATCTCCTTTAACCCTTTCGCATCGTTGTCAGCATATACCGTCATAAGATTCCCCGACCGTTGACAATGGTTGACGTGATATATCGTTTTGCTACTTTCTTAGAATAGTTTTGTATGCATCATCTGATAGTTAAAGGATACAAGAACCAATGTGATAAATGAAAATAGACCATAGAAGTACATTTATGCTTCAAATGCTAGTTTTATAATTGACAAAAAAAAATGTATTCAAACCGAGCCGTAATGAAAGGTTTAAGATGCTTGTTAAGAAATCACGTAAATTTTCCTTTGGACAGTAAATCTGCCGTCTCTTTAAGTGATAACCGTCGGAAACTATATACGAGTATGTTCCAAGGTGGACTTCCGAGTGCAGAGATACAGGACACGGACAGTGTCTAAAATTAATAGCGGCAATTCATAGTAACAATATTCTCTAGATATGGTACAATTATGGAAAGATAAAAGTATAATCTTGCCGACATGACCTTGCTATCTAGCTTCTCGTGGTGTTATCTAATGGATACTGCAGATGAAGCAGCAGACTCTTACACGTGTTTACGGTAATCAGTCCAGTGCTGGATGATGGCAGTACACGAGCTTAAATTATTTAGCAGGATTATCTAAGCAGTGTGACCCCGGTTGGCGTTCTCCCGGGTTGGGCGTGCGGCCTTGCCTCTTGGAAGCCGGGGAACGAGGAGATGCAGCATCCTCATAAATGTAGATGGGCTGCCGCCTTCAAAAGCATTCTGGAGCACTGGAACTGCAGCGCTCTGCCTCGGAGCCAACTCTTGCAGATGAGACCAGAACCGCAACAGGACTTACCTACAATAAATGCTCGAACTCCTAAACAACATAAAACCATGTAAAAAATATGTCATAGTATAGCGTGGACAATGAGGACGTATATGATTTCAATGACACTTATTGAGCTTTTAATTTTAAGTCTCGGCTTAATATCTGCATCTTCTGCCGTAAAGCACGAGTATGTTGTGATCGATTACTGCATAATGTCGATTTGCCCAGATTTGCTCATTGTTCTATCAAATTTTCAAGCGTTTTATAAAATCAATACATTTTTTTGCAATCAATATAACGATATAAATGGCAGATAATAGTTTTAAGAATCATTTCTAATTGTAAAATTTGAAGAATTATTTTTTTCCCACTGCCCATCCTTTGGCAGAAGTGACACCTACCAACGCAAAATAGTTTTATCGCAAAAGATTGTTTTGGAAATACAAGTTATCATGCTGGTTTAATTTAACCTTCTTCTACCCAAAGAAACCAAAAAAAAACGAATTATGTATTATTTTTATTTTTTTCAATGTTTTCAGCATTCACTTTGAGATCCATTATAAATAATAAATATTTATTTATTTTCCTTGTTTTTACATGGATCACGTAAGATAAGTTCATTAAGTTCATCAGTTCAGCTACATCACATAAACATTTTTAATTTAGGTCATTAATAGGTATTTTTGATGTCAATGTCGTCTTAAAAAGTGGGAAAACGACTTTTTTATTATGAAAATGTAAATTGAATAATTAAAAACAAGATTGTTACACTATAGTGAAGTGTTCGTATTATTTCTTGAAGGTTCAAGATAATTGTTGCGATATACAGCTGAAGTATCTTATTTCGTTAAATGTTTGCGTAGGTACCTATTATCTTCCCTGCAAGTCTAGAGAAATCTATTGTATTAGCCATATTAATACTTAGCTTTCCGGATGCTTTGCCGTGAAAAAAGTGCAATAATGAAATGATAAACAGACTTCAAAACTTTAGGCGTATTATTCGAAAAGAAGTTGGAAGATGGTGATCAAATATTTGATTGAAGAAACACGCATACGATGAATGTATTGATACTGCAGACTTCTAAGTCTACTTTTAATGCGGAGGAATGGAGAAAATTGGAAAAAGGACCACGATGCTCAACAGTGAGCCAGCGACGATTATGATGGTACCCAGGTGCTCTCATGCAAACCAGGCCCATGTTGTTGCACTAATAGTCGGACATTTACGATGAATTGAATATCAAGTGCGTTTTCTCACGCCAGCCATTTAAAGTGAGAAAACTCAATTATTTTCAATTCAAATCGTACCTAATTACACGCTACTTATGCTTCTACTAGTGTTGTTCACAATATAACTATCTCTGTTTAATGAGAAGAAGAAGATAATTGGCTTCCCACTGCAGTTATATTGAAATCAAATAATAGTTCAAACTATCACGTAACGTTATACAACAAATACCATCAAATTGAAATTTTTCTTAAAGTTTTATCAAAAATATATATACATTTATATCGATGTAGGATTCAAACTGTATATTAAACACGTATTAGTAATTAAATATACACATACAATTATACATAAAATTTTATACGCATCAATTCATTCAGAAAAAATATCGGCAGACGCGGGATTCGAACCACGAGCCTTGCAAACTTTGCTCTATTCTTTTACACCACACTGTTCACTCTGCCTGAACGGATACGCGAAAGATGGTGTATTTATACCATTGTTACCATCGTATAACGATAGATGTCTCTATAGTATATATTCAGAGTATGTATATTATTATTTTTTATCATTCAATCTGTTTACATTTATTCACAAGCTTTTTATATTATTGGTTTCCGACAGTCTATTTATTTAGTAAGTAGCACTCGGGTCTCGAACCGAACTATAGACTGAATGGGTGAGAAACAACTTCTTTATATTGTATTGTAACACACGTACTCTTTAACACGTATTCTTTATATTGGATAGACATCGTATTCAAACGTATCGGAGATATACTCAGATTTATTGTAATTATACTTTTTATACATGAGTTATTTTCCTAGTTGGGTCCTGCGCTGGTCTCGGCAAAGTCAGTACAAAATTTAAAAACGCCGATGCAGAAAATACTATTCTTTACCCAAGTCTTCTCCGTGCACCTGTTTACTTCTAAATTATTTGATCGAAATATATGTACACTGAAAAACTTTGTTTCTAAGATTGGAGTGATCCGCGGACTACTCGTATATCGCCAAAAATTAGACGAGATCATCTAGCATGTATTGTTTTCAATCACTTTAAGTACGCTATACAGTGAATTTACCAGTGCTTAACATAGGAATAGCATTTTTTTTCTGCATGTATTTTAGAGTAGATTATCTCTAATAAGAGACTATCTATAACGTCATACCATACGTGACGTATTATTGAAACGTATTATTTTTATCAAAGAGATTTTGCATATTTTTCTTATTACTTCTTGTAAAACATACATAAACTATCAAAGGCATACGCAAAATTACCCTTGTGTGTTTTATGTTACAAGATAGATGAACGCATACGTGACAATTTAAAGATCATATTATAATTTTAATATTTAAAAAAATTTCAAGATTCAAGTTTGTCAGCAGTATAATTTATTATCCGATGCCCCAATTTCTGTGGACGTTCCTCAGTAAAGAACTTGACTAAGATGACTGATCAAAAAGAAATACCACAATGCGACCTTCTACACTCTCGTTTTCAAGTAACTTCGGGCAACTTCGTGAGTAGTATGAAGTGATATCACGTTGATATTGTGGCTTTTTGGTTTAGCCGAGTGTGGCGAACTTCCTTCAACCTATATTTCGACCGCCATTGCAAGGGTCTTCTTCAGGATTGATGATTTATTTAGTTGTGAGTTGGTGTCAGATTATCTTTTTTACGAGCGTTATTGATTGATATCTCCATGGCAACTACATACTCAAGTTGCATTCCGGAGAACCGTGGGTATGTTCTAAGAATACGGTAGGTATGATCTAAGAATACGGTAGGTATGTTCTAAGAATTGTACCTCCACGAACATCATGTCGGACTGTGGTCGTCCTTGCTTGTCTGTACAGGTTTAAGAGTATGTCTTAGAGGTGGAAGCCATGCTGTTTTGAGAATCAAGCCGTCATCCCTGTTGATGTTGCTGGGATGATTACTAGGCGTGCATATTTTCCTTGTGTTCGAGCCACGATTTCGGGTTCGAACGATAACTTATGTCCTGTGTCATCCAGATGCTCTGCCAGTGCTGACGCCATTGGGTGGCCTAGTCTGCACGATCTCTCACGTTTACTTACTCTTTTACCTATAAATATAATATATATATAAATATTGGTTGAAAGAAGTTCGCCACACACGGCTAAACCCAAAAGCCACAATATCAAATTTGGCCGTGAAAACCTAAGAAGCTATTTGATATCACGTTCTTTGGCTTCATACTCGGCTACCGGGCAGGCTCAACTGTGGATGAGCTTAGCCAAACTACCGGCCGATGTACGAGTAGTAAGCAAATGATTCGCTATTTAACTTCAGGTTCAAAAAAATTCCTGTGCCCAAATGTTGATATTCCATATTTCATATGAAAGGTATAGTAATGAAATCCTTGTTTCAGAAACAATTATGTTTAAATGAACAAAGTATCAGGTAATTAATGCAGGTAGCGTTTACGATAAGGGCGCATAGTGAATCGACAAAGAAAGATCTGAAGAGTGGCGGCCGGCCCAGGATCGTTGTGGGCAACTCTTCAAAGGTTTTAAGCAACAGAATTAAAGCGTTAATTAAATTTTATAGTCGAAAATTAGTCACGTAGCTGCCTAATGCCGGCCATTTACGTGGGACCCGGCCAAACAGTAAGCCTCACTTTCATTTCTTATTGTTGCTGATGCAAGCAGCGCTCCTCAAATGTACGAGTATGTAACACATAAATTTGGGGCATATGGCCATCACAATTCGCAACCAGTGATTTTCGTCAGCTTTAAAATCAATCCAAAAAACTAGGTGTATTATATAGATCACGTCGGTATTTCAACGATAAACAACTTCTTCTTCTATATAAAGGACAAATCCGACCTATCCTTGAATACGGCAGTCACCTTTGGATTGGAGCCCCAAAATACCTTCTAAACTTAATTGACTCAGTTCAAAGAAGAGCAATTCGTTTGATAAACAATGACACCCTTACGTCTAATCTACAATCAATGGAACACAGACGTAAGGTTGGTTCTCTTAGTCTTTTCTACCGTTATTACCACGGTCGCTGCTCTTCGGAACTTAAAGAACTAATTCCTCCTGCACCCACTCACAGCCGACAAACTCGTCTTACACTTGCCGAACATCCATACACGGTTAATATATGTCGACCAAGAACTGGCAGCTTCCAAAGTTCCTTCCTTAATGCCACCGGTAAGCTATGGAATGCTCTTCCAGCGTCTGTGTTTCCTCCTTCCTACAATCTGGATCTCTTCAAGAAACAGATAAATATACACTTACAATCTCCCCAACCCACACACAAACACGAACACAACACACGTTTCCCGCATGCAGCGTCCAGCCTCCCTGGCTGAGCGTCATAGAGTGCACTAGTCTTGACCGGTTGTGCTCTCCTGCATGCGTTTACATAAAAAAAAAAAAAATATCATTCGAAATCAAATCCCACTGACATGAAGGTTTATAATGTTATGTTCTTGGCATTCACTTTAATATCCATTTCAATATTAAATAGATAAATATTTCATACTTCGTTTAGACATGTATCGCACTGAGAACTGTTTCAATTGTTGGAAGACCGCAGTTTAGTTAGTATGCTTATACACGATGGAACTGAAGCCTTCATTGATGGCAAAACTACAGTCTTCTATTAAGTGAAGCGGTGCTCAGTGATCAATGTTATCCACTTTCAAATAAGGTATGAAATATTTATCTATATTATGTAGTTTTCCATTGTCGAGTTCTCTATAGAAAATATATACGGGGAGCGGTAAAAAAAGCTGACGCTTTTAAATCTAAACAACAACGCAAGCCGTCAGCTTTTTTTGGCGCTTCCTGTATTTTAAATAAATGAAAGTATTTTATTTCATTCGATATCGATAATAGATATACATAATATAGTGAAAATCTAAGCAAAGTAGATAATTAAGCATATATTTTATATAGTACAGTCATTGAACGACACATAATTAATTGCAGTCCTGTGGTGAAGAAATGCCATTATTAGATTTTGGAACCATTTGAAACACGAAGAAATTGAAATAATTAATTTTGATAACTTTCTAAGGATGTGTTTTTTTTATTATGAATATTCCAGCAGCAAAAAAATTCATAGACTTGTGATGTTTTACAAAACTTAAGCCAAACACTTTCTATCTACTCTTATTTGTAGTTTTTTTATGTCTCAGTAAGACAGAAAATTTGTTAATTACATTAATGAAGCGTTTGAGAGCCACAGCTTTGTGTCTTGTATGCAACTTGAAACTTGTAACCCAGCAATTATATAAACTTTTGGTTCCCAATTCACCTAAATCAGTTATTCTCTACAACATGTAACCTGCCTTGCGTGTCCATACGTGTTTATAAACATTCGATGTTTTTACAAAAGTATTAAATCTTGTTTGATCACCAAAGTTAAGCAACATTAGACAAGGATCATACTTGGATAAATGACAAACAAAACAAGGGATTCTAGTCGAATATTCGAATACTCAATATTCAAATATATTTGGCGCTTTTTAGATATTCGAGTATTTTTGTAAAATGTTGACAGTATTTTGTGAGTATTTTAATTATATTTTAATAATATGATCGTCCCATATTGAATTATTTTCCAATAATTTTAATAGTATTTTGAAGTATTTTTTCAATATTTTGGATAAAATTATTTAGTCTTTCAATCGTATTATAGTAGTATTATAATTGTACTTTGTTATATTTTGGTAGTATTTTGGTAGTATATTAGTAGTATAATGATTGTATTTGGTTGTAGTTTGGTAGAATTCTGATAGTATTTGAGAAGTAATTATCCAGTATTTTCGATAGATAATTGCAATTTAGAGGGCTTAGCGACATATTTTGACGACCGGATGCTGCAGTTAGATACGGAAATAGAAGTAGAATTAAATATTAAAAGCAACGATTGCGAGGCCCTGTTTCGTGTTGCAACTTGAAACCTGTAACCCAGCAATTGTTTGGAATGTATCTCGTTCCAAGTATTTGCTGTAACAAGTAACATAATATATACTACACATGTTTGGAATCCTTATGTTGGTATATGTTTGACTTTTTTGAGAATATGACATAAAATTCATTGAGACCAAGAAGATTGTGTCATATGGGTAACACAATAATTGGGAATGGCTCTTTAATATTTTTTACATCTATTAGTCGAGTTTTACTCATACAAAGTTGTCCAGTGCGCCAAATGTGCCGTACACCAGACTTCCGGTGCGCCTCGCGTCGTTACCGATGAGTCGTTGAACGAATAGTCTGTGAACGAAATGCGGCGGAACCGTGTATAAGTTACATGCACCACGTGAATGTATGCTCGTATATTTCGCGGTAGTATAATATGTAGTTTGTGTTTGTGTGAATACAGTAAGAGAATTTGCATAAATGATATCAATTCAAAACATGACTCAATATTTATTATATTGCACAACCAATGGACGCCGCAGTAACGTATATCGAATATAAAAGCATTAGCGCTGTTCTTGCTGAAATTCACGGCTGTATTAGGTCTATTTAATAAAAAATATTTCCAAAATCATATTACCATTAAAATAAGAGAAAATGACAAAAAATATTATGTACCAATTTTTTTTATGTATAAAAAGAAAAAGAATGTTGTACATTATAAAAAAACTTTGTACGAACGAAATGCGGCGAAACATTGCCTACCATTAGCTTGTAAACGGAACAGATATTTAGACATATAAAGTATGATCAATGATGTAATAATAAAACAGTATTTATATTGATTTACGTAAGAGAAAATCTTCTTGATGCAGCACTGTCTGTCTATAAATTACATCATCATCATCATCAACAGCGGACCGACTGAATGTGACTGCGGCGTGGAGCAGACCCTGTCACACCTTCTGGAGTGTGCGTTGTGCCCGAATAGTTGCACCCAGGAAGACCTGATGATGGCCAGAAGTAACGCCATCGACGTCGCCCACTTCTGGGCAGACAGGATCTGACCCTGTTGTTTCCGAAACGATTATATATATATATCATCATCAGCCTGTATCCGTCCACTGTTGAACGTAAACCTCCCGCATGAGTCTCCATCCACTTCGATCCTCCGCTATTCTTCTTATGTCGTCATTCCATCTTGCAGGTGGTCGGCCAATGCTTCGCTTGCCAGTACTTGGGCGCTATTCCAATACTTTTCTTCCCGTCGTCTCTTCGACAGATATGTCCTGCCCATTACCACTTGAGTGTGCCTACTCGTTGGGTAGCATCCACTACTTGAGTTCTTCTGCGTATTTCCTCGTTTCGGATTCTATATTTTAGCGACACTCTGAACATGGATCTCTCCATAGCACGCTGGGTGACCTTTATTTTATGAGTAAGACTTGCTGTTAGATTCCACGTCTCTGCGCCATAAGTTAATACAAGGAGGATCCATTGGTTAAATGCCTTAGTTTTAAGACATTGCGAAATTTTTGCTTTAAAAATGTACTTTAGTTTTCCAAATGCTGCCCATCCCAGTTGTATACGCCTGTCGATATTATCTCCGAAAAATTCATATAATGTTTGCCCGAATTCGGTTGTCCAGATTCAAATCCGACCACATCAATCAGATCAAGCGTATTATTCAACGATAAACTTTAAATACTAGTTGTTATATAACACACTTCATGAATCGAGAGATAGTGTGCATATCAAAAGTCCGAAAGTCCAAGGTGTGGAAAGAATTGCTGGAATCTCCCCTTTAAGACCTCTCAGGTGTTAACCAAGTCCCCGAAACCATTGCAGCACTTTCACCCGCAGCCTTCGTTCTCCATTAGTCGTGCTAGAAATCTCAACAATTGGGTAAGATTTTTTAAATTTATAACTTACCACAGAGCGCTCTTTGTTTGTAGCCTTAACCATTTCACTACGCCGAGCCGATTAGACCTTAATTTTTTTTTCGTTCCATGCTTTGCATATGAGATATTATCTTAATCTTAAGACCATCCTTATTGTGTCTATATTTATCTTTAAACAACTCATAAGCACATTATAATATGCTTCATATTCCAAAATAAGTATGCTTGGAGATCATCATAGCCTGTGAGCATCTACTGCTACAGATTATCTTTAATAAATTCTGCATATACTACATTGTTAAATATGCCTTTAGCAGGTCTGCTGTTATCCTACTGGCCGGTTTTTGGGCATCACTCCAATATCTTTCAACCGTATTTTGGCACCTGTACCACCCAGTGCCACATGAGTATGACAATTATTTTACGAGGGTTATCCGTAAAATAAAGTTCCCATGGCGATACAGTCCTGAAAAACGAAGAGTGACGGTTCGTAAGCTCTCCGAAATTATCCCCGATGTCAGTAAAACCTCTATTGACAAGATTTTGACTGAGCATCTAGGTTATGCTTCGATCTGAGAGCATTGCTGCCTCCACTTTTGCGATTGTTCCGTCAGAGGCAGATGGCCGTACGGAACGCTCCTCATCATGGACGTCAGTGCGTCCGTTCTTGAAATCTCTGCACCATTTGCGCACGTGTTGTACGCTCATTTGTCTCCATAGATTTCGCATAGTTGGGAATGGATTTCTACCGGCGCAAGGTTTTTTGCAGACAGGAAAAGGATCACCGAGCGCAGCTTGAACCTGGCGGGCGGTGCGAGGGGGATATCCATCACGTACTGCTGCCACGCCAAGACTGAGCGCCGCAGGCAGCTCGCTAGGGAAGGAAGATATTAGATTTATTTCAACTGAACACTTAAGTATTTTTAATCAATGTCTCTTGGCATCTGCATTTACATTATAACATATTGAAAAATGAAATTACGATATTTCAACGTACGCTCCGCACTTGATGGGTTACTACGACTCTTCTAGGTTCTAGAATCATCTACTGCGCGTGATTATTATTGTTATTTTTGTTATTATGAACGGAGATGATTAGATTCACCGGTTCAGCATCTGAAGGTTGCTGAATGTGCTGAATAGTCTAACTGTGGTCCACGAACCTTCAACAACAAAGGAACTATAATAATAGTACCTACCTGAGATGTGGTCGCAATTGAGATAAACTCGAAAAAACGATTTCGCTATTTAGGTTATTATTATATCATAAAAACAACAAAATAAGTGTTTTTTACAGTATTTAGTGACTCAATTTTAATAGATTATAGTTGGTTAAGTTAATGACGTACATTAATTGTTTGTTTTTTTATGTAAGCACATGCAGGAGAATACCGACAGATAGTGATAGTAATTATGATGTCTCATCTATGAAATTCTATAAGGCTTTCCATGCTGTATATGGCTAAGCGCCGCATTTGGAGTGTTCATCCGCTAACGTCATAGACTACAGCCCGAGATTCACGCATCATCCTTAATTATTACAGGAATTTACTATGAATGGGTCGTCTTCACGGGACGACTTTCGTCTACTACCAATTTTAATAAATAGGCTATGACTGGCATTTTACAGTTGAGTGATCAAATTCACACCAACCGGGGGTATTTTAGAGCTCAGAAATCGGATAAAAATATTTTTTTTTAATCTTCGTCGGGGATCGAACCCACGACCTTTGGCTTGCAAAGGAAATGCCTTGATCATTGAGCTATACCCGTCGGTAAACATTATTATAAGCAAACATCATCTTATATTATAATTTCTTTCATCAATATATCGGAAATAAATTAACGACAGGCGCTGGGATTCGAAAGAAGATTTAAATTCTTTACCCGGCGTTGGCATATTGTCAAATTGCTCTGTATACCCACTCGAAAAATTAATGCGTATTGTATAATTGATACACATTATTTTATATATTGCATTTGTTGTAAATTGCATGCTTAAGTTTTATTCACAAGTATTTTATATTACTAATAATAATTTTATTTAGTGTACCCTCTGGGTAACGTCTAAGCTATACACTGAATAAAAACAACTTTTCTAAATCTTACGAATCCCAGGTTTTCCGTTTATTTTTCTCTGATATACTAATGACAGAAATATCATGAAATATGATGTTTGCTGTGTCTTTTTATGAGTCAATTATTGAATATTTGCATGGATCGTTAATGATCGAAATATTCTAAATTTAATATTAGAATATTTATATATTTTCTAAAAACCCACAAAAAACAATTGAATGATTAAAATAAGCCTCATAAAACAATATATTTATATAAAACAACCTCTTGGCAAAACTATCAGGCAAGTTTAACACGGATATTACAACCAATACCTTTTATGTGTTGTTTTTTTTTTGTTAATCAGCTTTTTTAACCCTTTATTCTAGTGCGAAAGGCCGTTTTAAGGCCGCAGATTAAGGCTTCATCTCAGAGGGTTCAATGCCTCTTCAGTGCCTTTGCCTTTGAAGCCTCAATAAGCGCTCCTGATAGATCGGAAGATTAAAGTGCAGGTGTTATACGCAACTTCTATGCAAGCCGCTTGAACGTATGCAATATGCAAGCCGGCTGCATTCAATGCCTGAACGTCACGACTAGGGATAGCAAAAATACTGAAGAACAATTTTACAGTTTACTATAACAAAAAAATATAACAATAAATGTTTAATTATGGAGGAACTGATAAAGCCTCCATATATCGCGAAACTGAAGTCTTCCAGCAAGCAATACTCGTGCAGTGTGACCCATGTTTAAAAAAGGTACTAGTTTGAAATACTTATCATTTTAATATTGAAATGGATCTCAAAGTGAATTCTTCTTCTTCTTCGTGTCAGCGACGTCAAATTATTTTTTCCCAATATCTGGCAACATCGATAGCTCGTGTGTTGCCCAGCATTAGGTCCTGAGATGTGCAACTTGTTGGGCACATGGAGCAGCATCGTAGGTGTGAGGCGGTCTGCAGGTCTCCACAGTCGCACAATAGTGTCTCTCCCTGCCGAAGCATTCCCCACCGCTCGAGGTTGTCCTTTGTTCTACCAACTCCGGTTCTTAATCTGTTTAGGGATTTCCAGGTCGGCCAGTCAAGGCTCTTGCCAGTTGGGAGGCCTTCCTTTGGAGTAATGAAATCCTCTGGTGCGATTTGTTGCCAGAGTTGGAGTCTCTCATTTTCAGGGCCGGATGTGAGAGGTTGTGTGGATTTCAGAAAGCTGCTTCGAGACTTCAATCTTGGTGTTGGGGGTATCTGATTATACAAACAGTGGGACGGTTGGTTGATTGCCTTACGCATTTCTTCGGCGCATATGACTTTGCGTCTTATGTTCGGTGGTGCGATACCAGCCAAGGGGTATAGTTTAGAAATGGGTGTTGGTTTGAGGCAGCCTGTGACGACTCTGCATGCATCATTCAGGGCAGTATCCACTTGATTACAGTGGGCTGATCGACCCCACACTGGTGCCGCATATTCTCCGGCTGAGAAACAAAGTGCTAAAGCTGAGGTACGAAGAAGGGGTGGTTGGGCTCCCCAGTGAGTGTTGGTCAGTTTGCGGATGAGGTTGTTCCTTGTTGCAACTTTCTGTTTGGTGTTGCTGCAATGACGCCTGAAGGTGAGGGTGCGATCTAGAGTGACTCCGAGGTATTTTGGATGGTCGCTATGTTCCAGTACTCTACCTTCCCACGAGACACGAAGCTTTCTGTTAGCTTCCCTGTTCCTAAGGTGGAAACAGCAGACTTGTGTCTTTGATGGGTTAGGTTTGAGATGGTTGGTTTCGTAGTAATGGGACATCTCGTTGAGTCCCTGGCTTAGGATGTCCTCAACTTCTTCAAACGTTACTGCTTGTGCTGCCAAACCTAAGTCATCCGCATATATGAAAGATTTTGTGTCTTTGGGGGTGGGTGGATGCGATCAAAGTGAATGCAAAGTGTAGACAGCTATGCTACGCGACCGATCGTCATGAATCTTTAACCATATATTGAAAAATAGCAAATGATGACTTGTGCATAAATTATTCTTAGTTTTTTTTGAGCCGCTTTGCATTTCGTTTTTTATATAATTTATGCTTTATGTTGACTGTCATTACTTTTTTCCGCATATTTACTATATTGATGATTGTATTAGACATGTTTTTACATGTCATTTTGATACAACATTTATTTTTTTAATTCAGTTATTTTCTGTGTCCTGTTTAGGTCGGCCAATAGGGACTCACGGCACACCTCATACTATCACGCTCAAACTAGCATATCACAGCGAGGGAAGAAGTGGGTGGGATTAAAACTTCTTTTAAAAAAAAAAATTAACGCGTAGCGACGCACAAAAGTAAAATATATTTACGCTTTGCTCAGTTAGTCAGTCTAAGAATTCAGTTGGAGCTGTCAAAAATGACAATAGATTACTGAATCGTAATGTTATCGCTGAGAGCTATGTTTGATTATCTTTTTAACTTATTCGAGGTCGGCGTGCACTCAATGGCGCTTGATTGTTAATAAGTATTTATTGAAATTGGCTAGTATGTGGAAGCCGAAATTTGGCTTGCTTGAACGAAAGTCGTCTTACGAATAGTCGGTATCTCGGAATACTGGAATTGAAGACCTTCCGGGATTGCAATCCCCGATCCTCTTGCACTAGCGTAGATATCTTAATACAGAAAACGTAGACGCATCATCCAGGTGATATAGCGTTGATATAAATATTGTAAAGGAATCAATTGAGATACTGTTAATTTAAACCTTTTGATATATATTATGCAAAGTAGTTCCACACTGTAGTTTTATTGACCTAATCATCATTAAGTAAAGATTAAGCGTTATGTTTTCAATAAATTAAGTAGATAATATGTGTTACTATTTTCGCTAAACTCGCTTACAAATAGGATCATATAGCCGCCATAGCAATAAAGTAACTGTTAGGTTATATGTCTTGTTTCAAAGTATCTCAAAGTAATAATATTAAGCTTGTGAATAAATGAAGACTGATTAAATAATAATAAAAATATACAAACTTTTAATATATACTATAGCGACATCTATCGTACGATGATAACAATGATAAAAATACTAGTTTCAACGCGAGTCGGTCTAGGCATAGCAATGGCGCAGTTCGCCGAGCGGTATGAATACCTGGGCATAGTTGGTTTCCAAGGTCCGCGGTTCGCATCCCGCTTCTGCCGTTATTTTTGTGCTTGGATTGACGCGTTGAAAAAAGAATTTTATGTATAGTATATGTATATTTAAGTAATATCTCAAAGTCTTCGAATAAATCGTCTTAAATATACATATTTATTTTTACATATGATAAAATATAATCAATAATGATTTATTTATTTATTTACAGAATCGAAATTCCAATGTACAAATATTAAGAGAGAAAAAAAATAGAGTATACATAAATATACAGTAAATAGATAAGATAATAAAAAATAAAAATAACAAAAAAGAATAAGAAGATGACACGTGTCAAAGATCACAGAGATCAAGGAGAACAATACCATCGACAAAAGAGGAAATGGATGTAAGAAAAGGATCGAGGAGTGCTGGTAAGCCATTTAGGAGCGAATTTTTTTTTTTTATGTAAACGCATGCAGGAGAGCACAACCGGTCAAGACCAGTGCACTCTATGACGCTCAGCCAGGGAGGCTGGACGCTGCATGCGGGAAACGTGTGTTGTGTTCGTATTTATGTGTGGATGGGGGGGATTGCAAGTGTATATTTATCTGTTTCTTGAAGAGATCCAGATTGTAGGAAGGAGGAAACACAGACGCTGGAAGAGCATTCCATAGCTTACCGGTGGCATTAAGAAATGAACTTTAGAAGCTGCCAGTTCTTGGTCGACATATATTAACCGTGTATGGATGTGCGGCAAGTGTAAGACGAGTTTGTCGGCTGTGAGTGGGTAAGGGAGGAATTAGTTCTTTAAGTTCCGCAGAGCAGCGACCGTGTTAATAACGGCAGAAAAGACTGAATGAATCAATTTTACGCCTGTGTTCCATTGATTGCAGGTTAGACGTAAGAGTGTCATTGCTTATGAAACGAATTTCTCGTCTTATATATATTCCATGTGCAGACATTGCCTTTGTACCAAATTGAGTGCTTGAAGCTCCACAAGCATCGACTGGGATCAAAAACAATGGATGGCTACGAGCACGGGTGCACCTATCTGGAACATAGAAGTTAAAACATTCAAGAATCCCAGGGTTGTGAATTGAACCGCGAAGAAGAAGGAATGATAAGCTAGGAATGGATGTGTGTTTTCAGTAATGTTTTGTATTTTTACACCTGAATATATTTTTAAAAGAACTCTCTCGTTACTTGAGTAACAGAATTTTAATGAGCAATAAGAAACGTAAAATAATTAATTACAGATTTAAAAAATATTAGAAATTTGATTTTTGAATTCTTTGCCGACAGTTGGCACAAATATTAAGAAAAAACTGTGCATTCACGTACACTTACGTTTGAATTTAACATTTTATCATATATTTACTAATTACTAAGGTATTTAGTTGTATTATAAACTAAACGATTGTTTATTTTCACACAACTCTAACAAAGCTTAATTTAAAAGTATTAAGATAATATTAGATTTTTTTCTTGCTTTTTTGTATCAAGTATCATGCAGTTCTCTTGATAGTGATGGATTGAGGAAGGCTACGAGTTAGTCGAAACTGCAGTCTTCTAAACTGATACCAAACTCAACGTGATCCATCTAAAAACAAGGTAAATAAATAAGTATGTATCACTCATTTAATGTCTTGTGTTATGTTAAAATAACTGAATAAGAGTAAAAATGTGAAGTAATTTTTATTATAAAATGAAAAAAATATATGTATAATAAATTCTTCAATATATTATATTTATTTAGTTTATTAAAATACTATTCCATCATGTTTGGCTGACATATTAGTGATAGAATACCTGTATTACATGCTATTATTTTTTTATATACAGTTACTATATGGAATATATACACATCAGTTGTATTTATAGAACAACTCAAAGGCAAAGCTTAAAGTAAAGTTATAAAACATTTACGTTCTGCTGAAGTCAAAATTGCAACGAAATTAATATTTCTCATGAAATTCCTGTAACTGAAATATTATTTCTCGTAGTGGTAATAATAGTAGTAATCTATTTTTTATATGATAGCATTTTAACTACCAATTCAAAGAAAAAAATACTTAGTTTCAAGAATAAAAAAATATAAAAATACGAATCGAAGTAAAAAAATATTTGAAATGGTTTGTATCTGGAAAAATGTTATTAACAAGTTCATTGTAAGCGCGGTTCTCGTTTGATCATCATAGTTAAGCAACATTGGACGCAGAGTAAAACTTAGATGGGCTACTGAATATTTATGTACGTTTGTCATTGGTTAGGATTACCGCCATTTGGGAACACAAATCCAAGGCCTCGGGATTGTCTAGAATGATGTACTCCTACAGTCTACCCTCATATAACGTTTTTATAAGATATGCGCCACGATGGTCTTCTTCACGACATTGTTGAAGAGATGGTTGAGGGTGGAAACTGCAGAGGGCGCGTTAGACGGGAATATTTGCAGCAAGTGTTCGAGGACATGATTTGTAGCTCTTATGCTGAGCTAAAAAGGATTGCAGAGAATCGAGAAGAGTGGAGATCGAGATGCAAGATTTTGTTGCTTCAAACCAATCCACCGGATTGATACTACGAAGAATATTAAAAGATAATATGATTTCCTCGATGCTCTTGAGGCCTGGATCATTTATTATTTACTGGCGTTTCAATACAATATAATGACGTAGAAGGGGCCTAATACGAAAAATAGCCGCTTGCACTAGAAAAAATCTCCCTTGCAACTAAAAAAACGTGCGATATAGTAGGGTTGGCTGTATATGGATCTTTGTATGATGAGATCTTGTGTTAAGTCATAAACAACGGCAATTGATAGATAAAACTGAGTGTTGGCAATTTGGTGGGCTTGTAATTATTGATGTTATGCAATCATCCATGGTGTAACCCATGCAGTGTGGTCCTTGATAGATGCTGAAGGTATTTCTAAGTTTGTCAATGCCTCTTCTGTTGAAGATTAGTCATAGGTTGCACCTTCGCTTCGAATGCTCGTTTTGAAGCAGTCTCCCACATGGTTGCAGCAGGCTGCACACGATGGCTTGAAACCTTACCAAATGAAGAGTCGCGAAGGCTGAGAAGGCTTTGTCGACTGCCAATCGAGTCAAATAAGGAATGCCTCACCTAGAGCACAACTTTGCTCTATGCATAGATGGCTCAAACGAAGAACGGAAATAAAATTGCCACAAGTTTATGGCTTTCATGTCAACGTTATTAAAATCTTAACCCTTTCGCATCGGTACCCAAAATATGCCGTGTAAGATTCCTTGACAGTTGCCATTGTTTGACGTGATATATCGTTTTGGCTACTTTCTTAGAACAGTATTATATTCATTATCTGATAGCTAAAGGATACAAGAACCAATGTGATATATGAAAAAAATCAGATAAGTACATTTATGCTTCAAATACTAGTTTTATAATTGACAGTATAATTTGTATTCAAACCGATCCGTAATGAAAGGGTTAAATAATTACCTTCCTTTTTCTTCTTCTTCTTCTAACAACACTCCAAGGATTTGATCGGATGGTTAGCCCGACCCTCCAAAGGCCTGGACAATCTGGTACAAAGACACATTGCGCAGTGATGACTGTGTGACAGTGATTCTCACGCAAGTGTTTACCGGACACGGAATTTTCAGAGAATTCCTAAAAAGATTTGGCCTCTCTTCTTGCGACGCATGTCCGAGTGATCCAGGCATACAACAGACAGTGAGACACTCTCTCATGGAGTGCATCATCCACGAGAAAGGAAGACGCATTCTATGTTGTCGACTGGGAGTCTCTACCATTTCTTGGGAGGATTTTCCTGAACTGCTCCTTAGTTCTGACGGTCCCATGCTTTTAAACTTCATAAAGGAAATCGTCGGGGTTACACGCGCGGTTAACGAGGCTGAGATGGAATAGGCTCCCGTTCTTCAACTATTTGTCAGACATATAATCTTATCTTGAGTGTAACTTGCAGGGTGCAAGTTACACACAAAATAAGATTAACAAAAATATATACACGCACGTATATATTTTTTTCTACATTGTTTATAAGATTTTTTTTTTTAAAGTGACGACTTCAAAAGAGAATATTGACATGCTTAGTGTGATCTGGTTTTGTATTCTTTGCTGGTTTTGATAGGATAAGAGTGTACAAGTTTTGATTTTGTAGCAATATTACCTTCTATTTGTGTAACAAAGTTGATGTACTTATGATGTGGTTTTTATTGTTACAACTTTGATTCACAAACGCTCAGTAATGTGTCGCCTTTTTCGTTTGCACTAAAAACTTCAATGCTGAAGCGTAATGATATTAGAAACATTATTACGTATTGGGCCACTTATTTATTGTTTTTTTTTCTAACGAGAACCGCGCTCAAAATATGTCATTGTTGCTGGACAAGTGGTATGTGTCATTAACATATAACATATTTTTTAAATCAATAAAAAAAAATCATTTCCATGGATTTTTGTATTAATCGCAAATGTCGTAAATGGAGCAAAAGTACGTTCATTGAATATATGCGACAGCTCTTTAATATTATATGTCAGACAGTTCCTATGTAACCACTCCCAAGATGGAGGATACGTCACCGCGACCGAGTGAGTATTTTCCTACCATGTCAACGCAACGGTTCGAAAATCTTTACTCTTGCTGTATTTAAAAAACATGGAAACTATTATTTTTTCCTATGTTTTGCTCGAAGCAATCCGCTTAGAATGTTTTCAAAGAGATTCAAGATCCCCCCTCCCTCCCACTCGCGGCAGCTTCCCCTTCTTTTCCTCTCTGGACCCAGCTTTGATATTAGAAAACTAAAGGCAATCCGTACATTGTGTCAATAAATCACTAAATTATCTCGAATTAAATTAAATTACTTAAAATATTTTGGTCCAAAATCTAAGCTTTGCCGGCAGGTATAGCTCAATGGTCAAAGCGTTTTCTTTGCAAGCCAAAGGTCGTGGGTGCGATACCCGACGGAGATAAAAGAAAAAAAGAATTTTAATCGATTTCTGAGCTCTAAAATACCCTCGGTTGGTGTGAATTTGACCCCTCACCCGACAAATTTCAGTCATAGCCTATTAATTAAAATTGGCGGTAGACGAAAATCGTCCTGTGAAGACCACCCATTCATAGTAAATTCCTGTAATTATAAGGATGATGAGTGAATCTCGTGCTGTAGTCTATGACGTTGGCGGGTCAACACTGCACATGCAGCGCTTAGTCATATGCACCATGATAAGCGTCATAGAATTCCACAGATGAGACATCAAAATTACTATTACCATCTGTCGGTATTCTCCTGTATGTGTTAACATAAAAAAAAAACATTATTTTACCAATCAAAAAGTGTCTTATCAGTAATTACTGCATCTACCCAAGTTAATTTGTATTTGTGGCTTTTGTGTTGAGGTGTGTGTGGCAAATTTTTTCTCTCCTCCGATATTTCGACATATTTTGCAGGGGTATCTCAGGTCATCTTTGTCTGAAACAAATCATCAATCCCGAAGATAGCTCCTGCAACGAAATATAATAAGAAAAAAAAATCCACATGGCTCAATTCAAAAGCCACAATTATAACTCTGGCCATTGAAACGTACGAAATTATTTTGGTTAATATCCGACTGTGAAAACTCTAAAACTGAAAAAGTTTTTTATTTTAATTTTTGAAATATTAACCAATTGATACACAGACAAAATTCTAACATTAAATATACGATAATGTTGATATATTCCACACAAGGGAGACCCAATTCAAACACAAGTTCTACGAATTCGTTTGAAGTAGTAATTTGTTGGAGTCGTCTGTTTAATGAGCATTGGGACTTTCTGCTGCTTGTATTTCTTCTTAACTTTATTACTTTAGTACTAAATCATAATAAATCAAGTACCTATATTTAAAACATTGTTTCTTCTACTCTCTTGTACTTCTTTTTTGTGGTTGACAATTGTATTGATTTATATAAAATATTTCATTATTTATAAACGCATTAAAGTAACGTTTGTAATGTTTGTGAAGTCCGGGTGTAGAAATATATTGAGACAGTGGCAGCTGACAGAGCTGAGTAGCAGATATTTATGATGAGCTGAGAGATATTCCAATATGTTACGGATATTTTACTCCGGCGCAAGCCTTATTTTAAAAACACAAAAAATACAAAATACAACATAAACATGTTACTCCATTAAAATAAACTAAAGACTGTGATCGTAAAGTGGCTGAAAGGTGATTGCATTTACGAACCAGTTTGTTTTTAGTAGTTTTGTGTGCGAATGGCCTTAGTTTAACGTTTTACTCTGCGGTCGTGCCGTCTCCCTCACTCGCAACGAATGCACGCACGAAGGTTCACCTGCGAAACTGTTGCCGTCTCTGTTGCACTCGACTTGTTCCGTTTTAAAACTGGGCTCAAGCGCACTTCATAATATGCATCCAGCATATGGTGCCCATCATTCGCATAAATTTTTTCATAATATTTAAATGAATAAGTCTAATTTTTTAATTGTTGATCACATAAGATTATATTTTTTGTCATTTTACGAGGGTTATCAGTAAAATAAGTTTCCCAGTGATTTTTCACAGTGTAAAACATGTTTAATTCCATGAATGCGTACATTTTTGGAAAGTTAAATTTTTTACCTATTTTTCTACATAGTCGCCATTGACGTCAATGCATTTTTGCATACGCTATACGAGCTTTTGAAAGCCCGTGTAAAGGGTTAAAAAGTGTAAGTGAAGTGTACTGAACTAGTATAACGTGTAAGTTATAACGTACTAAATAACGTAATAAATATTGTACTTAACAAAGTTATCCAATTATTATAAAATAGGCATTTATCATAAGCTTTTTTACCTCTCTATGTAAAAAGGTGTGTCCTGAGCCTGCCTCTGAAGCATGCCTCCGTTTTAAGCTCTCTTATACTTTCTGTCAGCGAGTTTCAGGCCGTTGTTGCCGCGAAACTGAAAGCACTATTGGCAAAGACCGTGATATTACTACCTCTCGTCAGCTGCAGGGTGATTTTTTTATGCATGCAGGAGAACACAGCCGGTCAAGAACAGTGCAGTCTATGACGCTCAGCCAGGGAGGGTGGATGCTACATGCGGGAAACGTGTGTTGTGTTTGTATTTGTGTGTGTGTTGGGGGAGATTGCAAGTGTATATTTATATGTTTTTTGAAGAGATCCAGATTGTAGGAAGGAGGAAACAAAGACGCTTTTACTTGCTCTGGCTGCTCTCAATGTATCTTCACACTTCCTCATCTCAGATGGCTTTATATTAGCTCTGTCAATTAGCTCGGTGCAGTTCCATGGAGTGCCATATTAGATAAAAAGCAGAGGTTGTACTGGATTCTAGCCGGAACTTTAACCTCTATAATTTATATAAGCCAATGTTTGTCTGATGCAAAGCGAAGGAGCACAAAGTAACCTTTTATACTTTTATCCTCGCCTAACTTCGACGATAATCTGGTCTTCGATAATAAGGCTTGTCAAGCATCTTCGATAGATTGTCACGATTTCTTCGATTATTTTTTTCTCAATAAAAAAATATTTTATCATTTACATTAATAATAAAGGAAAATATAATTAAGCGTGGTCTCCCAATGTACTAGCCGCTGTTTGGCGCACAAACGTATTATAATTCATACAAAATATATCGCGTGTATTTATGCTTCGCGATACAGTCGCGGTAATGGGCGCTGAATCGGAATGTGTATTAATAGCTTGACATGTGTCCGGAACACTATAGCACTGTAGAACTATAGCTGGAGAGCAATAATAACATTTTTTATCATTACAAGCATTTTTCGGCACGCGTCAAAAATATTATAACAGAAAATTCAGTATACCTTCAGTAAATACGAATATTCATCAAGGTTTTCTTATGCAACCTACTCGTTAGTAGTGTTACTTCCTTTCCGACTATTAATCCTTTCGCATCGGTTGTCGGCATATGCCATCAAAGATTCCCCGACCGTTGACATCGGTTAACGTGAAATATCGTTTTGCTACTTTCAGTACTCAATGTGATATCTGCGGTAGGAAATTGGAAGTGCAGTCATTCCCTTTATCAACCTACATGTATTCTGCACAGGAATCTGTAAAGCATGTAAATAAATATCGTTAGGTTTCGTCACAGGAGCGATTTTTCTGTAAACCACGTGTGTCAATGGCACCACATGTATGGAGTTACATAATGAACGTTTGTTAAATATAATAGTTTTTTATGCATCATCTGATGGCTAAAGGATAGAAGAACCAATGTGATATATGAAAATAAGTCAGATAAGTACATTTATGCTTCAAATACTAGTTTTAAGCAAAAAAAATGGTTTGAAAAATTCACGCCGTATTGACAGTATAATTTGTATTCCACCGAGCCGTAACGAAAGGGTTAAGCTCATCTTTCTAGATCTAGAGTCTAGCTTCTAGACCTCAGATATATACTGCCTGTTCCACTTGTTCGAAGATAGTGCATACAGACTTTTTGGATCCTTGTAAAAAAATGACAGTGTCTTAAACATGTACTAAACATGTACATGAATAGTAGCATATATCCAGAAAGAATTAATGATACTCTAATCAGCTGCTAATTGATCATAATCTGAATGAGCGCATCATCAAGGAGACATATTTGTAGTCTTGTGTGATTCGAGGAAAGTCCAGTCCCCTACCACTCTTAATTTATGCATGTACGAGTATGCATGTCACGTATGCGTTCCTATACCGTTCGTCTGATTGCTTTGAGACTTACACGATTTATTGTGTGTATTCTCGCCATGATTTCTGTATGTTTCAAAAGCAATAGTAAGCAAAAGTATGCAAAAGCACTTCAATAAACAGAATCCATTGCAACGCATACCAAGTTCAGCTAGTGATAATGTGCAATTATTCTTACAAAAAATGATAATCGGAGACGTCGCATTTGTGCAGTACCGGATTTAGACCTTGCGGCGCCCTAGGGCAATTTTTTTCTGGCGCCACATATTTTTTACATTTTAAAAAAATCTAACAAGATTGGTAGGCCTCGGCGCCCCTAGCTTATTCGACGCCCTGGGGCACCGACCCACTTCGCCACCCCCTAAAACTGGCACTGCATATGTATGTTCAAATCACTATAGTATGTACCTCTTACACGTGGCATAGAACCGCTTCTTAGTATATAGAGTAGATTGCAAATTTATGTTTACATGACTATTATATATAGTAAGTGTGTTTTACACGTGGTGTAGGGCCACTCCTTATTGCAAAGTCGGTTTCTCGAGCATTCAAACGTTAGTGCAATTTACCGTCCATGGAATGATTTACATTCTTCAAATGACATTATTTTCAAATCATATAAATCTCGGTCTCTGTCGCTGGTTAATTATTTCATCTTCAATCTTGCGGATTCCCCTGCAGATGAGCAGTTACATTCGCCAAAGACAGGGAGAGGAATCGTCGTATTCTTTAGTTTATAATAAGTGAAAAACGACGAGTGTTTTCGTTCAAACAGTCATTATGTGATTCAATGACATGCAGGTAGATAACCTCGTCTGGTGACTCCCACCCTTGGAGATCAGAAGATACGGAGAAGTTATCTACTTAGTATTGCAAATATATTTGAACCATGGCGATGGCGATTAAAAAATAAGTCATTAATGTGAACAAAAATATTTGTTGGCAGTAATGATAGTAGACATCACAAGAGTAAAATCATTTTATGTACTTTTATTTAATCACGAAAAAAATAAGATAAAAAGTACTCATATATTTATATTTCAGGGACTGCGAATAAATCAAGTAATATATACGTTTGTTAATATGTATATTGCTTATTCTGTAAGATAAGCGAAACAAAGTTATAGTTCTTTTGAAGAAACAGACTGTTCAACCATATCGCTTCGAATATTGATATATTTCACTTTAGAGAAGCCCAGTTTCGACATGAGCTCCACGAATTTATTTATTAAAGGAATTTCGTGGAGTCTTCTGTTTAACAAGCTCCGGGACTTCTTAATAAATATTGTATTTTTTAATTTAATAATACCTATATTTATAAATTGTTTCTATTACATCTTATTTCAGGATCGTATTAAATATATTTATATTTGTAATGTTTCTGAAAGAAATAAATAAATAAATTGAAATGGAAAAAAATGGGTGGCAAAACTAAAATTAAAAACGTATAGTTTTAAATATGTTAATTTGTTTATAAAGGATCTTAATGATCTTTAGATACCTCAACTGAAAATGACTTTCAAATCCCATTATTCAAACAGTATTAGCGGACGAAAGAAAAAAAAATACATCACCAAAGATGCGTGATTGCCGACTTACAAAAATAAAAATCGATAAACATTTCACATGCTGGATTAATTTTGACGAAATAAAAAACAACGCCCCAGAGACCAAAAAAAATTGGCAATTATGTGCTACGAGGATGTTCCCTCTCGGAACACCAGTAAAGAACCACTACACCAATTTTTATCAACCTGTCTAACTTCTAAGGGTGCATTTAGACCAAATGAACATTCGCAACTTCACCCTATCTATTCGGATTTTCTTGGTGTAAGCGGTAAAGGCGTTTTCTAACGTTATTTTATATATTCTTTTCTCCAAAATTCATACTGATTCAAACGTTAACAGTCAATAAAAAATATCTGCCTAGCTTTGGGTAAATTGCATAATAATACATCAGCAGAAACCATGCTATCATGATATGTTGTAACATCCTCCTCTCTCTCAAAAGGGTGTTATTCCGTCGCGTGAGGGCATGATGAGGAGCAGGTCAGCAAAACAAAGACTTTTTCAGAAGCAAGTTTACTTATATTTACGATAAAACTTTACAAATTTAGGACTCGACCTAGGCACAGCAGTAGGTCGAGCCACAATATAATATGTCAACGGACGGGGGTCGACTGATCTCCGCGCTCGGTATGGGCTCTCGCCCGCGCCACGAGCGGCGGTGTATATAACTAGTCCCAAATGACAATATGGCGGATACATTCATGTACGTCAAGCGACGAAAGATTGCACATCAAGGTTTTTGGTACCAGCCAGCAAGGACTACATCATGTTGATGTTAAAAATAACATTTGTAACCTACCTCGCAAAAGACTCATAGCTTCTCCATTACAATTTTATTTATATTCCTTCATTTGGTAGCCAGAATTCTTCATCACGGCGCGATTAACTCTGCAATTATTCAAATTGAAGCAAGACGACAACGACGATGATGACGATAGCAATGGCGTCCATCCACGGTGACGTCACAAGACACCGTACATTCTAATCTTTTACCCGTTACATGTAACGCTCCGCTGTAACGAAAATAACGCTTTATCGCTCGGAAAATTGACGCCGGCCATGGTTCAATTGTTACATAGTAACTCTGCACGGAAACAACAGTTAGTGACTATATGTTACTAACTGGTTTCTAGTAGTTAAACCTATCTTTTCACGGATCATTATGTGCGAGGAATCTTAGTTTTTTTTTATCCAAGATATTTGGAAAAATAGTACATTACATTATTACAATACTAATAAAATATATTAAAATTAGTTGATAGATGTCGATAATTTTGCCGGCTATCTTTTCGAATTATGTATTAACATCCTCCTCTCTTTCAAAAAGGCAATTCCGTCGCGTGAGGGCAGGATGAGGAGCAGGTCAGCAAACAAAACTTTCTTTTAGAAGCGCATTGATTATATTTACTTAAGAGTTTACAAGCTTCCGGCCATGCGGGATGACGATGACCGTAATGCTCCCTTCTCGATCGTCAACACATAACTGACGCGCTCGTCAGCGCTTGGACTTCACCGGCGCCGTTGATGGCAAAACTATATAACTAGTCCCAATATGGCGGACACATAAATATTTTTCGAGGTTTTCGGTACCAGTTAGCAAGGGCTACATCGTGCTGATGTCAGTGTATTGTTCTGTAAAATGTTATTACAATAATTCATCAAATTAGTACTGTCTCATTTTCTCCGTAACCTGTCGTGATTTTAGCCTTGTCATATGCAGGCTCTGCTTAGCAGCATGTTAGTTCTTGTTGTTTTTTTAGTCGGAAGATTTTATGTGTGCAATGATTTGACTGTGTGGGGAATGACGAAGTAAGTGACTAAGCACGGCAGCTTAACATCCTGTTGTCTATGAAATGATAAAGTAGACTTAGCTGGAACACTCTCTAGACGCCTTAGAATGGCATAAGCTAGGCTTTTGCCGTCTTCAAATGCTATACACAAAATGAACTCGACGAACATTTGGAAGGCAAAGGTATAAGGAGATTAGGCAAAGACTATTGGGCTAACAGAACGTTGTGATGGCAGTTTGTGACGACCATATTCTCCAGTTTACAAACGCATATAGATCGAGAGGCGTATACAACTGGGATGGGCAGCATTTGGCAAACTAAAGTACATTTTTAAAGTGAAAATTCCGCAAGGTCTAAAAACTAAGGCGCTTAACCGATGCATCCTGCCTGTATTAACTTATAGCGCAGAGACGTGGAATCTGACAGTAAGTCTTACCCATAAAATAAAGGTCATCCAGCGTGCTATGGAGAGATCCATGCTCGGAGTATCGCTAAAAGAATCCGAAACGAGGAAATATCCAGAAGAACTCAAGTAGTGGATGCTGCCGAACGAATAGGGACACTCAAGTGGCAATGGGCAGGACATATCTGTCGAAGAGATGACGGTCGATGGGGAAAAAAGTACTGGAGTAGCGCACAAGAACTGGCAAACAAAGCATTGGCCGACCCCCTGCAAGATGGACTGATGACATAAGAAGATAGCGGGAGTGACCTGGATGCGGAAGGCGGAGGATCGAAGAGGATGGAGACTCATGCGGGAGGCTTACGTTACGGCTAACAGTGGACGGATACAGGCTGATGATGATAGATGAATGATGATTAACATTAAACTAATGAAAAATCAACCATTCTTAATTTTTTATGACGATTCTATTACTATTGTTTGTTACACTAATTTTCCAAATTTTATCGTATTATATTAATATTTGCGTAACACACTACGTCAAAAGTATCGTAAATTACGCCAAGCATTTCACATTTCTCCATTACGACGATTAAATGTAATACACATATCAATAGTTATCGAACCTGTATTACAGGGCAAATGAAACATAATACTACAGTAACAAATATGGCTTGCGCGTTAATGGGTTAAGAGTTAAAGTATACCGTTGCAGTTAGAGCTCGCATGAAAACACTTCAATAAACTAACAATAAAACGTGTTAATAGGTTTTCGGTGGTATTCTCAAAACCGGACCACATATCTACTTACTTTAAGCCCGCCGCACACTATCAATAATATTGACGGCGTTTTAATCATTAATAAATTTGTCTTTTATTATTGCATTTCAATTTCAAAAAGTAAAAAGTGTAGCGAACAAAAAAAAAACGCCTATAAAAAACTTTTTTTTTTTTGTCAGAAATTAATTATTGTGGTGGTTTTATTCTTAGTAAGTAATATTTATAAAAAATTAAAAAAAAACTGTTTTTTTTTAGAAAGAATTGTGCACATTCAGTGAAATTTTTCAAAAAAATATACATCGACCTTTTCATGCTTTTAAAGTTGTGTCGTCAAATAAAAGGCGATAGATTGACATAAGTAAAGAAAAAGTTTATTTTTTATATAATTGATGTGACAAGATCCATCAATAATATTTTTAATACGAGTACTTTTAATGATCGAAAGTGTGCGGCTGCCTTAAGAAGAATTACTGTTATTTTATTTTAGTAACTTTACTGATGTATTTCATTTTATAACTTCCGGTGAATGTAGCTCATTGGTATAAGGATTTTTCACGATTCAGGAAGATTCAGGTTCTTATTTCAGGGAAAAAGGCATTGTTTTTCAACCCATATCCGTTCCATGTCTGAAACGATGGTAAAATATTGCTTGTATTTATTTCTGTCAGTTGCGGTGCCTCGTCTCAAGATAACTCTACTTTTGAAGGTCAACCTGAGAACATATATAGTTCCCGATGTCCTTCAAAGCAGAGTCCCGAAGTCAGCACATTAGTATCTGAGGCATGTTTTAATCGTTTTTTAGAGAGATGGGATGATTAACCAGATGTTCCCGAAGCGTGGACACGCGGTTAGCAACAGGCGCTGACCCATCCAAGTTTTGGTACGCACCCAATGCCGCTTAACTTCGGTGTTCTAACGCGAACCACGCTTACGATGTGCTATTGCCGCTAGCCGCTCGAATATAGATATACGAGTACATCCTCGTAGCTTGAGAGGCTAGCTTTAATTTTCAAACTAGCTTTAGTTAGTCTTCAACCTATGGCATGCGTAATCATCACCTGTATGAAAAATTATTTGCTGGTCTGCAGAAACAAATTTATATTCTAATATAAGTGTACCAAAGCCAATAGTAGGATCGATAATCGTTTAAGCATTTCATATATTGTACCTTAAATTACTTTCCCTCTTTATTGTAAACAAGGACTTTATACGGATGCTGTGCTGCAGTTTAATGACGCCAGCCGAATAACACGTCACGTATTATTTAGCCATCGGAAAAATTGGCAAGAGTTAGTATTATATATAATTCATATATATAATTAAATTTAAAAAGATTTTCTTCTATATTTGATGCTATTCACCTGATGAGCTGTGTCATATATATTCATTGATGTGAGACTAAGTTCTTCATCTGTAAAAATACCCATCAGAAAAAATCGATATAATCAGAATATTATTATTGGCGTACTGTAGATTTGACGTCATAGCAACATTATATTATGTTTATATATTTTTTTAAAATGGCATTCGGAACCAATGTTTTGAAAAAATACTCGTAAATTAATGAACTGTTTGAAATAAACTGCTTTCGTGAGGTGAAAAAGTGAAACTTCTTATATTCGTAGACAAATTTGATTTTATGCTTTCTTTCCATTTGTTGACTACTATATTTTATTATTCAGGGTACAAAAATACTTATGTTTAATTTAATCTACGAAATATGTCAAAATTTATTTAGAAGATTCTTCTTCTTCGTAGTATCAATCTGGTGGATTGGTTTGCAGCAACAATATCATGCATCTCGATATCCACTCTTCTCGATCCTCTGCAATCCTCTTTAGCTCAGCATAAGAGCTACAATTCATGTCCTCGAACACTTGCTACAAATACTCCCGTCGAGGGCGCCTTATGCAGTTTCTACCCTCAACCATCCCTTCCACAATGTCGTGAAGAAGACCATCGTGGTGCATGATATAAGCCCGATCTATCGGGCTCGCCTCTCTGTTATGGTTCTTACTAGATGCCTATCTTCTATGTCCTATTATTGTTTGTCAAAAGTGTTCATTTTTAGATTATTTCTCTTCACACAGCTTTTATACATATTTAAAAGTTACATGCTTCCAAAAATTCAATGATTTAATGTCTCTATTACCGTCAGACTGCAATCTCTAACATATGTTAACATATTTAAAAAAATGAGAAATCGTAATAATAATGCCAAGAGTGGTTCTCAAACATTGAGAGCGTCGTTTATTATTCATGGCGTCCATTTTATTTGAAATCAGTACTCGAATATCGGAATACTAATTTTTGTACGAGATTAACAATTCAAGTGAAGTATAATTAATATGAAATAGCTCTTCAAAAATCTCGATATCTCGATCTGAAACAATGAAGGTTAGAGGAAATTTTTCTCTTTGTAAAAGGCCCCTTTTTAAGTAACGACGAATAAGGTGACCAATGTAAAAAATGAGAATCTTTAATTATATGTTTACCTTCTTTAACGATTTGTTGTAAAAATGTATAAGGTATTAAAATCACGTTATCACGTACTTAGTGGAAAATGTGACGATTAGCCGAAGGCGAAGATTTCATGGACGGTATGTGCAAATATTAAAAACACACATTTTAGAAACATCTAATTCACGAGTGTCGCTAAAAGATAGAATCCGAAACGAGGAAATACGCAGAAGAACTCAAGTAGTGGATGCTACCCAACGAATAGGCACACTCAAGTGGCAATGGGCAGGTCATATCTGTCGAAGAGACGACGGTCGATGGGGAAGAAAAGTATTGGAATGGCGCCCAAGAACTGGCAAACGAAGCATTGGCCGACCCCCTGCAAGATGGACTGACGACACAAGAAGAATAGCGGGAGTAACCTGGATACGGAAGGCGGAGGATCGAAGAGGATGGAGACTCATGCGGGAGGCTTACGTTCAACAGTGAAAGGATATAGGCTGATGATGATGAACCTTGGGGAATCGACAACGTTTTTTGAAATATGAAGTGACATATATTTGTCGCATTTCTGATGGCCAAGTGGACCAGTTAAGGAGTGCCAAAAAAAAGGAGAGAGGAAAAAGAAAAGCCCAAAAAGCGGTACGAAATAATCTGAAATTACGAGGATATAAAACTATTCAAGGCTGATGCGATATCAAATATTCTTTTGTAGAAAAAAAAAAGTTTTACTACAAGTATTATGAATAATGCTGCTATTCTTAACTACTAAGACAGGCTTTGTTGTCACCCTAATATAAAATTATATTACAAACAATGCTTTGTGGACGAATTTTGTTATGCATTTTTTCTGCACTGTGTGTGTGTTTCATTTATTTATTTTAATGTATGGCTGTGAAGTCAAAGTTGGGGTGGTGTACTTGTACCTTATGCAGTTGGAGTCGGAAAAATCGAATGACTTATTTTATGATTTGTCGTTGATTTATCCCACATCCACATACATATATTAAAAAACATCAAATTGTATAACTAATTTTCATCTTAATGATTCATCATCAACTTTGAAACACTCAAATTTTGTGTTAACATCCTTCTCTCTCTCAAAAAGGTTGTTTTTTACGTCGCGTGATGGCAGACTTTTTCAAAAGACATATATTTACGATAAACTTTACTAACTTAGGGCCCGACCTAGTCACAGCATTAGGCCGAGCAGCAATACAATATGCTCTCGCCGACGGGCGGCACACGACTGTCGCGCGCTCGTGATGGGCGGTCGCACCGCGCCCCAAGTGACGATCCACGTTACTAGTACCAAAATGCCAATATGGCGACGCGTGCATTTCACCAAGCGAACAGAAATAAGAGACAAAAGTTTGTATATCGAGGTATTCGGTACCAGTTAGCAAGGGCTATATCATGCTGATATCAGTGTATAACTGTTTTATATTTGCTGCAAAACTCATAACATTATTTTTAATTTATGTTGTATAAATATTTATGTATTAAATGTATTATTTTTTAAATTCGTAAAAAAACGACATTATTTTAGAATCGAGACACAGTGGATGGCGTTATGATTTTATCAAAATTTAATTTCCACTTTTAATCATTTCAAAAGGTTGTTTTTTTTTGATCGACAATTCTTGGTGTAATCCCATAATTTCTAAAGTGTAAATGATTTTTTTTAAAATATAAATTCTACGATTTTGAAGAAAAATCCAGGCTTAGGTGTGTGATATTGGTATGGATTCTAGTCGAAACCTAAGTATATCATCGTATATAATACTTAATTAAAATATTGTATTTCTAAAGGACACCCAAGTAATTTTCTCTAACTTTTCACAAACCTTGACTCCTGTGTGTGTCCGTAAACAATAAAAGTTATATGTCAATCTCTATTTAGTGAAATTCCCATAAATGAAGAAAAACTTTTTAAGATAAACATAAAAGATATATTGTTGAATTATTCCGTATAAGCATTAAAGTTAGAAACACTCATCATAGAAATTGCACAATATCTCGTTGCTTACTAAGTTTTCGAGTTTTCCTTTTAATGCAGCTATTCTACGCGTACGCATACCTTCAGAGGCTGCAGTCATAAAGTGTAAGATAAGATCGTCTGTATTTTTTTTTAATTTGCGAAAATTGTGTTGTAATTTAAATGACTTCTTGGTTTATGTTATAAAGAACACGTAAATGAGTTTATTGGTCTTTCTGTGTAAATTTTTTTATAGAGAAAAAAAAATCTGTGTGAGATACAATGAGGTTCAGCGAACGTTTGAATAATCAAATACAAGGAAAGTATTTTTTTGCGCCTTTTAACTTTTAATATATTTTTTTAATGATAATAATTTGAAGTTGTTATTCCAATACATAGAATAATTTGAAAACTCGTAGAACTTTTAATTTAATTTTTCCTTCTAATTTATCATGTCTGTATGAAAAAAAAATCGCTAGGTATATATTTTTTTTTTATGACAAATCCTTAAATAAGGTTAGGTTAGCTAGACAGCCAGTGTACCAGTTATCCGGGGACCAAATGTTCCATTCACCTGACTTCCAGTGCGGCCCATGTCGTTACCGATGAGTCGTTGAACGAATTGTCTGGGGATACCGATCAAACTCCTTGCTCATATATATATTTTCGTGTCGGAAAGAAAAGGGTCAGATCCTGTCTGCCCAGAAGTAGGTGACGTCGATGGCGTTACTCCCGGCCATCACACGCGCATACTCCAGAAGGTGGGACAGGGTCTGCTCCACGCCGCAGTCACATTCAGTCGGTCCGCTGTAAAAGTGCCAGGCTTTCATTTGTGTCCTCGTCTTGCATACTCCGGTACGAAGTCTGTTAAGGGAGGTCCTTGCTCATACTTTTCTGCAAGCGTTTACATAAAAAAGTAATGAGGTAGATTTCAAAAATGTTTCGGATTACGAATACAATTAAAACACAAATTTTGTTCGTTAAGCAAGGTATTGCTGGGTATATATTTGCATATTTGGCTGCATGCATGTGATGCTCCACTTTGGAGATGACAGAGGCCGGTGGCTTTGTGGAGTTGATGCGTTTTTTGTGGCCATCGGAATAGTGGATTGATCTGATGAGAAACTAATTATTCTCTCGTCCAACATTACAATATCTTCACATAACGGACCGAACCAGTATCTCTAAAACTCTGGCTCGGACTATCATCGATCTATAATCCTACATCTATTACTTGTCTACCAGAGTCTATATTACTCCACCATAAAGGAAAAGCCGCCTTGTATAGCTATCCCAATTGATTATTCTATTACATTATTTTTCACAGATCAAAGTGTTATAACTCGCCCTTTAGAAAATTGCGTCTCATTTAGTAATGGATTATTGTTGTGATTGCTTATACCTACATAGAGTTCATGTGACAACTCGTCGCTCTAAAAATAAATTTAATGTAGGAATTTGATTAGAAAAAAAAATACTTTTCATTTTGAGGATTTGAGATATGGTAACCTTCATATTGTTATGTTGAATGCTTACAAATCCCAATCAAATATTTTGGTGAAGCTACGTATGCATCTTAATGTACGGCTGTGAGACATGTTGCTTATCTGAAAGTGATAAAAAAAGACTAGAGGCCTTTGAGATGTGGTCGTACAGAAGAATTCTCGGAATTTCCTGGAGAGACCACGTCACGAACAATGAGGTTCTCAGGATAATCAAGGAAGATAGGCACCTAATAAGAACCATCTCAGAGAGGCGAGCCCGATGGATTGGTCACATCATGCGCCACGATGGTCTTCTTCACGATATTGTGGAGGGGATGGTTGAGTGTAGAGGGCGCCCTAGACGGGAGTATTTACAGCAAGTATTCGAGGACATGAATTGTAGCGCTTATGCTGAGCTGAAAAGGGTTGCGGAGGACCGAGAGGAATGGAGATCGAGATGCAAGATTCTGTTGCTGCAAACCAATCCACCGGATTGATACTACGAAGAAGACGTATGCAGAGATAACTTGAGACGAGGTAAGTATAGAGGCAGCTAATAACATATTTGACGCCAATCTGTGGCGACCATCTGTACCAGCTAAGAAGTATAAATGAATTAAAAAATCAGGAACATTGCTCTGCCAAACTTTCTCAAGCGATGTCGTCTGCACCTTTACAGCACTCTGTGACCTGTACAATACTAAACTTTAAAGATATAAAGAAATATGTACTGTATTCTCGTACATTAAAATATTTTCCTTCTTATAAATAATGAATCTTGGTTTGAGACGCTTCAATACCAAGTACTCTCAAACTATTCTCGCTTAAATTGCATTTAATTTGTCCACCGTTATAAACTAATTATGTGGACAATTCAAAAATCTCAAATTTAAATTAAACCAACTGGAACTGTTGCGCCAACTTGTGAATACAACAATGGTCGTCTCCGATATCGTAAATGAGATTGGGCATTAAATATTCTCATTTCCAACTACTCTAGCTATAATGCTTTATACTGAGCACCGTGGCACCAATAATCTCGTATAATGTGCTCATCTCTTCTAATACTTGAATCCTTAGACATCAGACATGTTGAGTTGCCATATTTTATTGTAATAATTAACTTTGTAGTTCTACACAACAATCTGTAATTTTACTAAAAAAAACTCAACAGAAGAACACGAAACAACTGTCTTATTTTTGTTTATAAATGTTGGCCAAAACTATCTGAGATAATCGTATCAATCACCATTAAATATTTAAATTAAGTCACCAAAAATGCAAGAAATTTAAAAAAAAAATTGTTCGTTTTATTTAAAGGATAGTAGTCGTCAACCTCTTAGTAGCCAACTTGCTTCTTAAGATGCATTTAGACTAAACCGAGCAAGAATATTCCTTAAGTGTGATATTTTTTTTATTAACCTGTCAAACCTGCAAAACTTAAATCAAATTCGTAAAATAAAAATAATAATGAATTAAGATAGAGCACCGAATAGAAAGTATTTATCGTATCATTACATCAAGCAAATTCTAATAAATAGGGATAGAATTTTCAAAATATATGTATGATATATTTCGCTTTTTGCCATGCTTTTCCATCCATTTTCGACTCAATTTTCCCTCTGGTTGCATTCCTCTGCATGCTACCACTTGTTTCTATATTCTATATATAGGTGAGACAAACCGCAGAGATTGATTACATCAGAAACACTGGAGCTTTGAAAGCTACTGATCATTACAGGTAATGAGCGAGCAGTTAGTTAGAAATACCTGGCGTCGATGAGAAGGAGCTTTACAGCTTCTAGAAGAATTTACATGTTTCTGCGGTTGGAAGAAACATGTGGAATGTCGGCATTAGAAGAGAATGTGGGGGATCGATAAAGCACTACAAATGTGGTCAATGAAATGGACATAAAGAACTATGACTACAAGCATTCTTACACGTCTACATAAAGGTGAAATCTGAGCAAACGAACATAGATCTAGATTCTAGAGCAAGATCTAGAATGTTCATTTAGCGAAAACTGTTTTGTTTAAACCTGTCAAATTAGCGGAATTCACACCAAATGTGTAGCATGAAATGATAGATCGATACTAAAATACGATTAACTAGTATTTATAAAAAAAATCTCGATTAAAAAACACTTATACATTTAAATCCTAATATGAATTTAATATCATCGTACACATGATGTGTTTAATAATAAAATATCGGATTCTGGAACCGAGTATCCGGTTCCCTCCCTAAAAAATACCCGAGAACCGGTTAATGATTTTTGACAGGTATTTGGATGTTCTATACACATCACATTCTATTGATGAACTAGCAACGGTTGTCTCGAAAATCTGAAAAGGGAGATTTTTTTTACTATATATCTTCTAATATTGGTAATACTTCTTAAACTTCTAAATATTCATAGACATATTCAACAATTGATGAAAATTTATAGCAAGTACCATCATAAATGATATTTCTTTTATCAATTAATCAAAAGAGGAAATTTAAAAAATCATTTTTATTAAAGAAAAAAATAATAATAATAATAATTTCGATTCACAATTTATTTTAATGATTACATGTTTCGGCCTTCCTGAAGACCATCTTCTATAAGTTATTGTTAATATATAAAATAAAATATTGTACAAATCATTATTGAAGATGGTCTTCAGGAAGGCCGAAACATGTAATCATTAAAATAAATTCTAAATCAAAACTAAATATTTTTAATTTATTATTTTTTAATTAAAAATAATTTTAAAATTATAATTATGCAGTTTCACCGAGTATTGTCAGTTGATAACCTTAATGTTAAACAAAAGAGGAAAAGTTATATCTATGCGGTTTGAATCTTCACGTCCATGCTTTCTTTTTAACAGATTAATCGATGGAATAAATATTATATAAAATCATTGCTATAGATTTGTTTACAACTATTTTTTTTCATAAGAATGCATTGTCATCACTATCAAGTTTATGTATATGTGATCAGGTTGCGAGTGATGTATCAATTTTCATTTTCAAGTTTTGTCCACAAAAATCAAACGGAGAATTGATATACAGTATTTTAAAATAGAACTGTGGCCTTATTTGGAAGAAGATTCAAAGATGTTCTTGATAAAATACGAGCATATTAACATCATATAAGTATAATTTATTATTAAATAATATGATATTAGCATAGGTTACGTTGAAATTCTTTAAGTTTCCATCATTGTTAGTCGTGTCTCAGTCAAGTACACGCCAGTAGAACAACTTCCGTTAGGATCCATATTTCGATGCGCTGCTCCAACGACCTTGTTTATCTCTTGCTGTAAATCAGTGAAAGCAATCCGGAGCCTCCAAGCCTCGCTCAAGGCAACAAGGCAATGTAGTAATAAAAACATCTGACTTCTTTAGCCACTTCGGCTTACATCAATCTTAAAAAAATACACAAGAAAACAGTTAAAATTTTCATTTTTTCAGGAAGACTAAACCTTTCATTTTTTAACTAAGTGCATTATATGTATTATACTACTGAATACACACGGGTACAATGGTTTTATTTTGTGAGGTTTAAGGAGATAAGGGAGCAGGTAGCCTTGCTTTTGTTTACTTCTTTCTTTTAGTAGAGCAGGATGATTTGAATGCGACAAGAAAGTCCCCTTGCAGTACGCTGAACCCCCTTGCAGGACGCTGAACGCGTTCTATGGCATTGACCAATATTAGATTTAAGTAGGGAAAGGCTTTTTAGCGTAATCCAACAGAAGCCTGGACCGGTTGGATATGTTGACCTCATCGCTACGGAGTCCAACTACCACCTTATCTTTTGAGTGGAGGGATTACCAAGCGGTAGATAATGAAGTCTATCTAAATTTTAATCTCGGTCAATTTATTTATCATCATCTGCCTGTGTCCGTCCACTGTTGAAAGTAGGCCTCTTGCATGATTATTTTCCTCTTTGATCCTCCACCCTCCGCATCCTGGCTAATCCTACTATTCTTCAGATGTCGTCAGTTCATCTTGCAGGGGATCAGCCAACGCTCCGTTTGAAAGTTATTGGACGCCACTTTAACACTTTTCTTCACCATTGACAAATTTTTTCTAGCGCCTCATATTGTTTATATTTTTAAAAATATAAAAAAGATTGGTTGCTCTCGGAGCCCCTAGCTTATTTGACGCCCTGGGGTACCGACCCACTTTGCCACCCCCTAAAATCGGCACTGTCTCTTCGACAGATATGTCCTATGCATTGCCACTCAGTGTGCCTACTTCTATATCATTTTATTATACAAACTAAAATACTATATAATTAAGATAAATATTTATTACATGTCTTACTGCGTAACTGATTTATTAAAAAATGTTTCAACTGAAATGAAAATAATGAATTCACATTTAAATATTTGCTGTAGGATATTTATTTTGTAGGGCTAAGCTTATCGTGTTAAAATGATAAATTATTCATAATATTAAATAACGATATTCGTTGCCTTGGTTTAAAAAACAGAGTATGGACTTGGCTTGAAGCGTGCGGTCTCGTAATCACGAACCGTCGCGAAAAATCCCGAAGCTTTCCGAAGTTCCCCGAAGTATCGCGAAAGAAGTGGGCACTTTGAAGGTAGGCACCGGCAACACGTCGTGATAATATCATCGAACAAAACCACGTCGTTTGTCGTAAGTTACGTATAACATCCAACCCTTGGAACCCGGACGCCAGCTTGATTCACTTTGTCTTTTCTACCGCTATTACCACCATAGCCGCTGCATTCTTCTTCGTAGTATCAATCCGGTGGATTTGTTTGCAGCAGCAAAATCTTCCATCTCGATCTCCACTCTTGTCCTCGAACACTTGCTGCAAATAATCCCGTCTAATAGCGCCCTCTACAGTTTTTTCCCTAAACCATCCCTTCCACAATGTCGTGAAGAAGACCATCGTGGCGCGTGATGTGACCGATCCATCGGGCTCGCCTATCTGAGATGGTTCTTAATAGGTGCCTATCCTCCTTGATTGTGCTGAGAACCTCAATGTTCGTAACGTGGCTCTCCAGGAAATTCGGAGAATTTTTCTGTATGACACATCTCAAAGGCTTCTAGTCTTTTTTTATCACTTTCAGATAAGCACCATGTCTCACAGCCGTACATCAAGATGCTCAAATACTCGTAATTAATTCCACCGGACAAATTCAACTCACTTGCTGAATATTCATACACGGTACATGTTTGTCAACCTATAACAGGCAATTTTCTAAATTCCTTCTTAATTGCTTCCGGTAAACTCTTGAATGTTCTTTTAGCATCCATGGTTTCTACTTCTTACTGTCTGAAATTCATGAAAAAGATCATCGAATACAATGTCACCTTTGCGTTGAAGTACTTAAATAAGCCTAGGATATAATTTTCTCAGTTCAAAAAAGAGTAGCTGCATAAGCAACAATGGCACATTTACGTCTAACTTCCAATACCTGCATCAAAAACGTAAGTTTAGTTGACATAGTTTTTTTTCGATCGTTATTACCATAGAGCATAGACGCTGCTTTTGTGAATTCAAATAATTCATTCCTATTGAACCCAACTACAATCGAGAAATTCAAATCACACTTGCTGAATATACACAAACGGATAATGTATTTTGACCTAAAACTGGCAGTAATTTTAATTATATTTGTAGCCTTCACTTTGAAATCCATTTTAATATTCAATGTATAAGAATTGTATACCTTACTTAAACATGGATCACACTGAACGCTGTTTCACTTGATGGAAGACTGGAGTTGCACCTCATCATTATCAGTGTCATCGATGTTAAAACAATGTACAAAATTCGTATCGATTTAATAAGTTTTCAAAATTCCTTCGTAAATGCCACGATAAACTCTGGAATGCTTTTCCACTCTTTGTGTTTCTTCTATAAAAACAAAATACATACATACATACATACATAGTGACATTCTCCTCTCTAAGTTAGTTATTTAATTGCGTGGTGGCAGGATGAGCTAGCGTAATAACATGCCAAGCTGGCCATAATACGACCTCCTGGCGGACGGCACACAACTGACTGGACGCCGTGGTAGGTGACACCCAGCGCAGCAAGTGGCCATCTATATAACTAGTCCTCCTAACGACATTACAAAATGATAACACATGCGTGTCCGATGAGCGAACGAAAATAAGAGACGAAATATTGTATATCGAGGTTTTCGATACCAGTAAGCAAGCGCTATATCATGCTGATGTCAATACATACATACAAAATACATATACCTTTTTTAATTTACAAATATTGTAATTAAATTGAATACACTGCGATTTCCCCAACCCGTACAAAAACACAGCACATCTTTTCGGCATGCAGCATCCAGCCGTCTTTTCTGAGTGCCATTAGACCCACTGGTTTCAACTAGTTCTCCTTTCCTGCATGCAATTGCATATAAAAAATCACACTTAAATAACGTCTTTAAAATATTTCATTCTTAGGGTTTGTGCTGATGGGATATTGGTCTCGTTCAAAGAGATATAGGATGCAAGCTGCTTGAAGACTTCCATCGTCCTCAGGCCTGGGTTTTGACTTTGCTGTCAGCGAGCGGCCTCCTGCATATCAAGCGTCCTCGGCTTCTTCAGCCTCCTCTCTCCACCATTTCGAAGTCTTGCGACCTGACGTCATCACGTGAATACGTAATGAGCCCAGCATGATGCGGAAACACTTTTTACCGCTCCTGCAACCATGGCGGACACTCTGGATAAGAAACAAATTGCTGAAGATGTCCAGGAAACGTGCTGACAGATTTTTGAACAAGATACACGTCTGTGGGAAAAGAAAACAGCCTACACTTGGGCTCAACGCTTCCGGACGCTTGAATGAAAGGCATATTTTTTATATTTGTCCATCAAAGGCTTTTATTTAGTTCTCTACACAGTATTTAATTATGTGTCAAATATATGAATGCTTTTTATACATAGAAATCTTTAAATAATGTAAAAGTATTCATCTATTTAAGACATGAAATAGATCCTAAACTGAAAGATAAATATATATATACAAATAATAACAGTCGACAACGGAACTGGTGATACCTCAGGCCACCCTGCGGCTGAACATGTGGAGAAACGTAACTGAGGAAAATACTTGGATAGCCCCGAAAGAAGACCTAGACACGACCAGCGGTGGAATATATGAAGGTCCCTAAACAGACTTCGGACCGGAGTACGCAAGACGAGGACACAAATGAAAGCTTGGCAGTTTTACAGCGGACCGACTGAATGTGGCTGCGGCGTGGAGCAGACCCTGTCACACCTTCTGGAGTGTGCGCTGTGTCCGAGTAGCTGCACCCAATAAGACCTGATGATGGCCGGGATTAACGCCATCGACGTCACCCACTTCTAGGAAGACAGGATCTGACCCTGTTGTTTCCAACACGATTATATATATATATATAATATTAATTCAGTGAGATAGACTTGCTGTTTACAGTCAAGAAAACATAGCAAAATCCCAGATTATTTACTCTATTATTATTCTTAATTAAGTTTCATAGTCATGTTAAATTTTCTTGATCCATACTCATTAATTGATGTTATTAATGATAGTGGCATTCTCTTTGAGATCTATTTTAATATTAATGTAAGCAACAAGTGAAACAGTTCTCAGTGTGATGCATGTTAAAACAAAGAGTGAAATACTTATTTATTGAGATCTTTTGATTGTATATATATTGATATCAGCTTGATATAGCTCCTTTAGTGAAGCAGGATATCAATATATATGTGTTTATGTGTGAAAATTTACGCAATATTTTATTTCTGAACCATTCATGTGGCAAAGTAGTATTTCCAACGATAACAACAAAACATTATGGCATTTTTTTTTGCGAATTAATGTTGATTTTCAGTTTATTTTTTAGCTGAGTAATAATTCCGTTAAAAAAGACTTTGTGGTCTTTACAAAAGTTCTTTTTGTAAACACATTCTGGGAAAGTTCACCGGAAGTACGAGTAGAAGACATCTCGTTTGAATATGATTCATTTATGCTTAACCTTCAATATTATGTTTCGATTGAAAGCAAAAAATTATGTCAAAGAGACTGAAAAAACATCCAATGCCTTTACGTCACCACAAACAATTTATGCATAGATATATATATTTATATGTTACATAAATTTACGTGTATGTACGTGCATTACGTACTTTTAACACGTAGTTATGTAAGTGTCTGATTCCACATGCACATTGTACGTCCACGTGTATTAAAATACTCTTGATCAACTAACAAATTACCTTTACGTAAGACAGTCAATTTCAAATGTGAACTTCAGTACTGTATCATTAGCATATTTTTTGTGCCCAGCGTGTAAAATTATGCAGTTCTTAAGTATCGATGTAGTTTTTGTATTTATTCAGTGAATATTTTAGGTTTTTGTGTGTTTTTAAATGTTTTTTTGCGTTCGGAAGAATAGCAATAAAGGATATGACCCTGTCATTGATTTTAAAATGCAAATAATAATGTGGGAAGGTTCCCGCCGCGTTCCCGAAGCCGTTTTAAAGACCGACGATCATTTACTGGCTGCCTAATTATCAGAACTGATTATGTATACTGGAGAGGTTGACAACATTCGGCCCATAGACCATAACTGGAGCACTTTATCTTTTGCTAAAATAATTTTTTCACCTTTTCAGGACCACATTTCTGTGAATGTTGGACAACAATACATTTACATACAGCTGTTTTGTGGCATTGTTATTTATTACAATTATCACTTTAATATTGCATCAAACATATGCCTCATATTAATTCATTGTTAGAAACATACTCGTATTACAAGGTTGCACATGATTAAATTGCTATGCAGATTTTATTATGTAAACACATACAGGAGAATACCGGCAGACGGTGATAGTATTTCTGAAGTCTCATCTGTGGAATTCTATGACGCTTATCATGGCGCATATGGCTAAGCGCTGCATGTGGAGTATTGATCCGCCAACTTCATAGACGACTTTCGTCTACCACCGATTTTAATTAATAAGCTATGACTGGCATTTTACGGATGAGGGATCAAATTCACACCAACCGGGGAGTATTTTAGAGCTCAGAAATCTATTAAGAATATTATTTTTTTTAATCTGCGTCGGGGATCGAACCCATGACCTTTAGCTTGCAACGCAAGCGCTTTGACCATTGAGCTATACCCGCCGGCAAAACATTCTAAGTTAATATATATATAAACTAAACATACAATATACCATACACAAGAATACAGACGCATAGAAAACCTTTGTTCGTGAAAATGTATAGCAAAAATATGATTTCTACCGGTTGTGTTCTCCTGTATGCGCTGTCTTTAAAAATTAGGTCATTATTTCTACTCTACGGTTCCAGAGGCAGCCATATTAGATTAAAATCGATATATGTGTGTTATAGCTAGTAAGCAGTAATAAGAAGAAATATACTTAAGAATATGGCAAGAAATATATTTTCTTTCCCCACAGGAAGCGAACACATACCCGCTCTTCTTTATTAACTCTAATTAACAGTCCGTGTGTTTAATTATCATTGGTCAAGTACTAGCTTGAGTACTGAGATCTTCAGTTGCAGAACAAAGTAAAGTATTCCAGTACATACCAGCTCATTAAATAAAACAAAGAACGACAAGTAAAATCGTGCAGTGGACAAAGCGCCATGCAAATAAATATTCTTGGTTCGAATTCCGATGATGATAATCATTTTATTAATTTACTGTTGAACAAAAAAATATATATATTAATATGTTAAATAATATATTCTACTGAAAGTGACCTCTACGATGGTGGTCGAAATATCTGAGAAAATGTAATTCTCACGTAGGCTTCACCGAAAAACCATGAAATCCAAATAAGTTAACCAATATTTCATAATGCATATTTATAAATAAATTAATATTCTAAGTAATTAAATCATATTCTTACAATTTGAAACTAGGTAATCAATTTAAATTATTTAATCTTCTTTCTTTGTCATCGAAAATATGTGATTCGCCAATAATCATCGATCTTATCCTAAAAGATTAATATTTTTTTTAATTATTTGAATCTGTCGTTTTTATTAGATTTTTTCTTGCGAATTTTTTTTTTCGCGTTTAGCTCATATCTCTTTCTGGATTATTGAATGTTTTAACTTCTATGTTTTAGATAAGTACACTCGTGTTCGTTGCCATCCATTGTTTTTGATCCCAGTTGATACTTGTGGAGCTTCGAGCACTCAATTTAGTACATTGGCAATGGCGCTCCTAAATGGCCTACCAGCACACCTAGATCTTTTTCTTACATCATTTTCCTCTTTTGTCGATTGTATTGTTCTCCTAGATCTCTCTGATCTTTGACACCTGTCATCTTCTTCTTTATGTTATTTTTATTTTTTATTATCTTTTTTATGTATTGTATATCTATGTATACTCTATTGTTTTTGAGAGTGGCAATATAGAAATTACGAGTTTGTTTTACCAAAATCAAATAAAAAGATTAACAATACTCCCAAACTCTTATGTACAATTGAGAAGATACTACATAGTTCACATGTGGAAATAAATCATAGTCATTACTTTACGATTTATTAAATACTTAATTTTTAGTACATATTTATTAAAAATCCTAACATTCTTATTCTTCTTTCTCTCACACATAATTTTTATGCAATGCTATGCTTAAGTGCAATACAATAAAATCACATCAGTCACAGTTCGTTTTTGCCACAACACTTTGTTCTTTATATCGAAAAAATCGATCTGTACAACGTACATATGTAAGACATAACTCTTTTTTTTCGGTACCGTGTTAAACAATGTATAAACCACTCCATTTACCAAATGACAAAACGGAATCTTCCTCCCGATCTGGAGGAGAGCAGAGGAGGAGCCGTTGGATGCCGGGACTATCCGCATATCCTTTGAGGATAATTTATTTTTTCTTCCTTCGTTCGCCCTCGGCCAGGACTTGGGGATGGGGTCGAAGCTCACAATAGGGTTTACTGAATTGGAGAAAATACGACATCACATGGAGGAAAATATTTTATCTTGAATTGCAGCAATATTACAAGACGAAAAATAACGTCTAAATAACAAACAAAAAAAACAGGATATTATTGCTTGTGATGGAAAGAAATCTACTGGAGATTATTTTTGCAATTTTTAAGGATGGTAATTGTTGATTGATTGACGTGAAATAATAATTTATTTAAATGTATTTTTCCTGATGTAAATTAAAACCATTTTACGAAGTGACTGAACTAAAATTTGATAAAACTGTTATAGCTATTTTAAGCTTGAAGGGACCAAAAATAATGTTAAAAAAAATACAGTTGGGAATGATGGGACTGGAGAAGAAATAATGATTTTGAATGCCCAATGTTCTAGTTATATTTTCAGTGATCTTTGATATTCTGTAAAGAGGTGAAGATAGAACAGTTGGATTAAAAACATAGAGGTATGAGTATTATCAACATTTCGATACAGAAGAAAAGACATCCTTACAAGTAAATATTTAGATGGAGAACTTATATCTAAAGTGTGATGGTCTCACACAAAAATACACTCGTAGCTGTTATATGTCCCGATTGCCTTCCTTTTAGTTTTATACTCAAAAAAACCTTAGGAAAAAGACTTAAGTTCTTAAGTGAAAAATTTTGTTAAAACTGTAAAATTATTAAAATCAGTAAATTAAGCATATAGAGTAAATGTTTTTATAGTATACATAAATACTATATACGAGGGTAATCCGTAAAATTAGTTTCCCATGGCGCTACAGTCTTGATGAGCGCTGATATGGTGGATCCCACGATTCTGTAGTGTACCTTGGTTCCTCCACTCTAAGTCCCTTCCCTAGAGAGCTGCCTGCGAAGCTCAGTCTTGGTTGGGCAGCTGTACGTGATGGATCTGCCCGTTTCCTGTCCGCAAAAAACATTGCACCGGTAGAAATCCATTCCCAGGTATGCGAAATCTATGGAGACAAGTGAATGAGGCACCATAACAGCGCTTTTCAGGACTATAGCGCCATGAGAAACTTATTTTACGGATCACCCTCGTATGCGAGTGTAATACACTATTCTTGTCTTGTTGTGCTAATACACGCGATGGACTCAATTTTGTTCTCAATTTAATTTGACATCTTTTCAAAACCGACAAAATTCGTGTGGAACATCAGGGATCTGCCTAGAATCTGTCAAAACCTGACCAATTGGTCATTATCAGAATGCTTAAATAAGTTTTTTTCATAAGCAAATGTTCCTATTATTTTATGATTCGCCATACCTTGAACTACACTGGCACCTCCATCATTTCTGTCTTGAGATTCGTTGCTCGGTGTTTGGCGGTTACCACAATCTCACATTTCTCAATCCGAAATAATAAATTCAGCGCACAAATCTCGAATCGGACAGACCTTGGATGTCTCTTCTTGTACGTACTTTGCGGCCCGACAGATTTATGGCCCTTTAGTATAAACATTGAGAAGCATTGATATCGTGTTTTATTACTTTTTATGTAAACTCTGTTCAACCAACACATTACTCGCACCAAAAAAGATAAATAATATACACGAGAAGAGCCGGTAGGCCAAAAGTTGCTCTAAAAAAACTAAGTCAAAATCAACCATTTTTGACGTAAAATGTCATTTATTTAAAGTCTGTTCTTGTAAATTTTGGGTCTTTAGTAAAATCAATTATATTGTGTTTAAATACGTTTTTATATAAACGCTACTTAACCAACAGAATACTAACACAGAAGTAGAGCTTATACAATAGTTCAAATGTGGTTCCGCCGCTTTTCGTCCCCAGACAATTCGTTATACGACTCATCGGTAACGACGTGTAGCGCTCTGGATATCTGGTGCCCAGGCTATTTGGTGCACGGGGCAACTAGTGTATTGGATGTCTCGCTAGCCTAACCTACTAAGTTATTTCGTTTACGAGACCTATGGATATCTGGACTCTATGATCACTGGACAAATCCTTATATTATGTTAGGTTAGCGAGACATTCAGTGTACCAGTTGTCCCGTCCACCAAATGTCCCGTGCACCGGACGTCCAGTGCGCCTCACGTCGTTACCGAAGGGTCTTTCAACGAACTATCTGAGAACAATAGGTCATGTCACCTTCAAATGATACTATTAAAATAAAACTAACACAGATGAAACAGTTAAATAAAACACTGTAACACGGAGACATTACGTTCATATAATATTGGTCCCTTCGATGATGTTATTTTGGGTTGATCCGCCTCTTAGGACTAAATGCTTCAATTCTCGGGAGCATCGGGCTAATCATCCCATCTTATATATGCATGAGAACCTTATAGGAGGGTTTACTGTAATAAGAGCTAGTTTAATAGTTTGTTTAAAAAATATACATATTGATACACTCATTTTTGCCAAATAAAATGATTATTTAAATAATTAAGTATAACCCTTCAGGTAGCATTAACTTGTTATATTTTTACTGACACTTCGTTCAACGACTCATCGGTAACGATGAGGGGCGCACTGGACATCTGTTGAAATTTATTTCGGTAACGAGACCTATGGATCTCTGGACTTTATGATCCCTGGACAAAACCTTAGGTAAGGTTAGGTTAGGTCAGCGATACAGCAAGTGCACCAGTTGTCCCGTGCGCCAGGCGTCTAGTGAGCACCACGTCGTTACCAATGTGTCGCTGAACGAATTGTTTGGAGACGATAGGTCGTAACACATATTTTTACGCTTTATTTAAGCATACTAAGTTTTCCTTTCCGAATGATTCGTCCGTATTTTATTTACACATAATAATAATTGCCTATTCTTGTTTCCTTAATCATTTTTTGTTATTACTTTCTTCCAATTGCATGCTATACGAACAAATAAAACCTTTATAACAAACTATTATTTGTTTTCAATGTTTTCAGCATTCACTTTGAGATCCATTATAAATTATAAATATTTATTTATTTACCTTGTTTATACATGGATCACGTAAGATTAATATCTAATTTTATGTATGACTATTTATTAGTATGAAAAAATCGTGTTCTCAATTTCCAATCGGTGGGTCACACTGCCAGGTTGGAAGCCACTGTTTTAGAGCCCGTTTGACAACAATCAATGATAAATCTTGATAACAGTATTTTATCGTTTGACATTTGCCCACATTTTTTGTTCTGTCATAAAATCCTTGACAATCACACTTCTTGGTTTTTGTGTACACATAATATCATGTATATTATTTTTGTGCGTGCTTTACTTGAAGCACACATGTGCATGTTGTTATGTAAACACATACATGACAATGCTGCCAAAGGAATTATATATACTCGCGTACGAACTAGGCGAAGTTTTAGAGTTATAATTGCTGGAATAATCCATACAATACTTTAATTAAAAAAGCATTGCTTTAATGACCCAGTATTTTAAAATAATGCTGTCACAGAAAGAGTAGCTTTAAAAATCGAATAAATCCGGAAACTTCATGGACTTATTCGTATTGACATCCTCCTCTCTAAGTTTGTTATTTAATTGCGTGGTGGCATGATGAGGATCAGATTAACAACACAAATACTTTTTCTGAAGCACATGACATATATATTTCGATAACTTTACAAACTTCTGGCCCGGACCTAGTCACAGCATTCAGGCCGGGCCAACCACAATACGACCTCGCCGCCGTCGGCCTGGGCACCGGGCGCCGTGGTCAGTAACACCCAGCGCCGCAAGTGACGATCTATATAACTAGTCCTCCTTACGGTATTACAAAATGACAATACATACGTGTCCGATGAGCGAACGAAAAAAAAAGACGAAAGATTGTTAATCGAGGTTTTCGGTACCAGTCAGCAAGGCCTATATCATGCTGGTGTCAGTATTATACAGAGAAAATGTAAAACAAAACAGTTCCATTGCAGTTAACTGTTTTATATAATAAGCCTTTTCTCTTACAAATCCTGTAATCTTCAATATGAAATGACTATTGTCAGTACCGGCCTTAGACTCTGCGGCGCCCAAGGTCATTTTTTCTGGTGATATTTAAAAAAATGACACAATCGTCCTTATTTTCATACATATAGAACAAATATTATTATATTATTATATATATTATTTATTTATTTAAAATAAAAAATATTAATTATAAAATATTCGCATTACTTTATTTTCCACGCAAAGCAAGCCGGCAACAGTGTCGCACACACCCAAGCGCCCTCACACACACGAGTCACCAACTCACACACCGTAACGCGTGTCTGTGTAACTTTGTGACGACACAGTCAGTGCGCCTGCACCGGCACAAATGAGTCTCCAAACACACACTATGAAAACTAGGGCCTAAAAAATATAATTCTTTATTAAAATTAATCTCGGCGGCGTCAACTGTCGCTGCAGAAAAAAGCTAATTCAAGCTGACAGTGATACCAACAGCAAAGAGGCTCACTGTCATAACAAATATTTTTGGCGAATGCAAACACCGTTTAACATTTTACAATTACAAACATTAGATGTGCATGTCAGGCGAGCAAACAAAATAAGAGACAAAATATCGTTTTTCGAGGCTTTACGGCATCAGCCTAAAGGAGTTATATCAAGATGATATCAATATATATATATCGGATGCCGCAAGAGAGCAAAAAAATATTCGAATTTAAAATAAGGCCACGATTGTGTGTCTTGTCGCGATCGATTGTGTGCCCAGCCCTGGCGTACACGTACATCAACCGTGTATGTATGCTCCTGCCTGGGAGGGGGGTGGGGCGTCAGCTGTTGCGGCACGCGCCGATCAGCTGCTTGGACCGGAACGCCTCGAGTAAGTGGACCGAGGTGGGTTTTCGTGAAGTATGGCGATTGATCGTCATAGCAGTTGTCGAATACTGCTGCGTAGTCCGGGTCCCTGCTGGATTAAAAACAAAAATTTATGCAACATAATTGCTTAATTTTTTTTTATTATTTTAATTTTAACCCTTCTCAGTGGAATATTTTATTTACTTGTCATCTATTTATATATATATAGATTTTTAAATATTTAATAGTTTTTTTTTTCAATATTCTAATCTACTTTAATGCATCATCTGATAGCTAAAAGAATACAAGAACCAATGTGATAAATGAAAATAGACCAGATAAGTACATTTATGCTTCAAATACTAGTTTTATAATTGACAGTATAATATGTATTCAAGCCGAGCCGTAATGAAAGGGTTAAAACATAAAAAAATCATTGCGTGGGGTACCCTGTAAATTACACACAGGGTTAGATCATGCGAAGTGACAAAGAGTTAAAAAATATATTGTATTTATTCTCTGTCGGCCTCGTTAATCTTGCGCGTTATTCCAATGATATCCTCGATGTAGTTTAACAGCAAGGGATCGTCAGAAGCTTTTCAGGAAGGTACTCCCAATAATTGGCTTCCCAGGCGACAACACAGAACACGTCTCTTGTTTTCATGGATGATATGATACATTGGATGATGACAAAGACATATTTTTTCATAAACGTAAAAGTCCAAGAGCAAATATCGAAATATATCGAAATATTGAAACGGTTGAAACTTCTTTTATCTCTCCAAAATTGTCTGTAATAGAGACGCTGATCTAAGCATCTAAAACATACATTATTAACTATATCGAATTTTGTTCGAAACATACGAGTACAATAAATTGAATATAATATTAAAATAATGATCGTCTATCTGCTCATTCTGATATACGCATATCCGTAATACACAGGCGTAACAAAGTCTGCATTGTGCATTTCCTTTCTCCACTTCATTATCAATACTACTATGAGCTGTTCATATAAATACGCTTCGAATTTCGTAAATGTATTGTTGAATACTGCTGCTTGGTTGGGAGCCCTGCCGAGTTCAAAATATGAATTAATGCCAATTTTAAAATCAAATGTCTGCAATATTTGAACTGTTAGTTGCCGCAGAGATGATGATTTACAAAAAACATCATTACTTAATGCAATTCGAGCATACTTATCAAATTCCCGCTAATCCTTTCTGATGACCCTTAGATTGTTGACATATCTTCAATTAATTCAATCAATTCCGAACATTACCAAAATATTTTTCTTCTAGGGATGCTTCCTTTCCATTCGTTAGAATCCCGGATGAAAATTCCCGGAAAAAAAATCACAAAATTCACAACCCTGGGATTCTTGAATGTTTTAACATCTATGTTCCAGATAAGTACACCCGTGCTCGTAGCCATCCATTGTTTTTGATCCCAGTTGATACTTGTGGAGCTTCGAGCACTCAATTTAATACAACGGCAATGGCGCTCTTAAATGGCCTGCCAGCACACCTTGATCCTTTTCTTACATCATTTTCCTCTTTTGTCGATGGTATTGTTCTCCTAGATCTCTGTGATCTTTGATACGTGTCATCTTCTTCTTCATTTATGTTATTTTTATTTCTTATTATCTTTTCTATGTATTGTATGTTTATGTATAATCTATGTTTCTTATTATTTGTACATTGGAATTTCGGTTCAGAAAAAAAAACTGCTTCTAAAATTCCTTCATAATATAAAGGCTTTGAAATACTCACATATACAGGTATAAATCTCTTTAAGTAGGATTGTATGTTTCAGATACGCATTTTTCGAGACAGTGCAAATTATATGCTAGCTGGCAGGTTCTTCATAGTTGTGGTAGTTATATGCTCTGATTTTATATCGGATATATAACGGAGAGATTGCGGATGGAGTAGTCGTCATTCCGATTTCTATTCGGCGTAATCTGACATATCACAATGATCTAAATTGCTTATTTTAGGCAGAATGTCTTACTCCAATATGCAAAAAATAATATAAAGGGAAAGTCGCAGAACAATCTCTTGCACAACGAAACATCTTCTGCATAATTTTGATGTCAGTAAACATGGCGCAATGGGTTCACGCGATTACTTCTGACGCTAGAAATACTGAGTTCAAAACTGAGCAAATTAATTAACGTTTGAAAGAAGTTGTTTATTTATTTATTTCAACAGAACAGATGTTCCAAATTAATGGCGTCCAGTACAGACATCAAAACATTAAACATATAAATGACATAACAAATAATGTAGAGATTATACAAATCTAAGAGAAAATGTGTATACTACTAAATTTATTAAATTTTAGATCAATCTATAGCAGATTCAATAATCTGTGTCAATACACAATTAATGGTTAAAGCAGATTAATGACACACAACCTCATCATCATCATCATTATCAACCTGTGTCTGTCCACTGTTAAACGTAAGCCTCCCGCATGCGTCTCCATCCTCTTCGATCCTCCTCCTTCTGCATCCAGGTCACTCCCGCTATTCTTCTTATGTCGTCAGTCCATCTTGCAGGAGGTCGGCCAATGCTTCGTATGCCAGTTCTTGGGCGCCATTCCAATACTTTTCTTCCCCATCGACCGTCGTCTCTTCGACAGATATGTCCTGACCATTGCCACTTAAGTGTGCCTATTCGTTGGGTAGCATCCACTACTTGAGTTTTTCTGCGTATTTCCTCGTTTTGGATTCTATCTTTTAGCGGCACTCCGAGCATGGATCTCTCCACAGCACGCTGGGTGACCTTAATTTTATGGATAAGACTTGTTGTCAGATACCACGTCGCTGCGCCATAAGTTAATACACGGAGGATGCATTGGTTAAACGCCTTAGTTTTTAGACATTGCGGAATTTTCGCTTTAAAAATGTACTTTAGTTTTCCAAATGCTGTCCATCCCAGTTGTATACGCCTGTCGATCAAATACTATACACATACATAGTCCATGTTAGGCGACATAAAGTCCACTGAAAGCTCAAAAACCTTTGGTAGTACTTTTCTGTTTGTTCGTACAAAAACAATAATCAAGAAAACATCATACTAAAAAGCGTCTTAAAAAGTACTCACATGTACGCAAGATAATCTTTTGGTCATATAAATCATTTTCAACCGGAAGAACTAATGTATGCCTGTACATACAATTAGTGTCTTACCTGGTACGTTCCTCTTTATAATGTTTTTTTACCTGGAAAGTCAATGTAAATTGGTAATTAAGATAAAAAGAACTTTGTCTTTTAAAGATAACATTACTTTTATCTAATATTTCTGAGAGACCGTGGCACTGCGGGCATGTTTGTTTCAGTTGTAATGTTTTTAAACAAATGCCTTAGTTGAAAAGATAATTCAATGATAATTCAGTAAACTGTCGTCTGTTATCTGTGATAAATTATACAACGAAACTTTCATATTTTTAACTTGGTGTTATCGTTATCAAACTGTGATTACATGTGAGATAACGATTTTGGATTAATATTAGATTTGTAGTGAATAACACAATTTTAAGAAATTATTTAAAAATATACACTTCAACAAAGAGGTGGATTTTATATTAAGAAGAAAAAGCAAAGAACCTGATTGACTATAATTGGCATTTTTCAGACAAGTAAGTCATTCACACACTAGTTACTCACTTGATCATTTATGGAGGCACATTATTAATTCTACATGGGACAGTTCTACAAGGAATTCACTGAATTAAAAGCCTCCGGGATGGACAATATGCCATGAAGAAAATTCAGTTGTTGCAGTGGGTAAGCGATTGCAAACTGAGTGCAAATTTATTTCATTTATTCGACAAAACATACTGTCCTTATAATCCCCTATTTTAGAGATCTTCGTCAATGTGTGGTTCGACATATCAAAATGATCGTATTCCCGTTCGTCCTGAAATTAAAAAAATAAATAAATATTAAAGAAGAAAGACAAGCATCAGAAAGTCTTAATGCTCAGTAAACAGACGACTCCAATAAATTACTCCTCCATAAAAAATTGATGGAGCTCGTGTCTGAACTGGGCCTCCTTTGCGTGAAACGTGCAAGGTGATGTGGTTGAACAGTCCATTCCCTCTCCCAAGAAGCGTAGTCTCTGGCAGGTTAGTATAAACCCTTGGGAAAAAGAACAATCTGTGCCTCCTTATCCTTAGACAATTGTCAGGGACATACAAACCGATTTCCAACAAAATATCAGGATTTCTAAACACGCCGGAAGAAATGCATACCCAAGCACACATCTCTTCTTCTTTTCAAATCAATGTATCCTAACATACCCTGTTTGAAGATGAATAAAGCCACGGATAGTATCCATACACCTTCATGTGTAAAGAGTCTTCAGAAATTTCTTCTATATCGTTTGCAACATTAGGCTATACTTCAATTCATGGGGTGCCCAAATGGTCGATCCGCTCTCGAGTATGCTACGGAACAATGAATTAATCAAAACTATTTTTGAGGTCTTTATGTGTAGTTCCAGTTCATCCCAAAGTTGCACGGCATTCGCTGAAATAAAGGCCGCCGAGTTCTGGAGAAGCAGGCTACGAAGAAGAATCGGTTTTCGCGGCAAGTAAGCGGTCGCCTACTCGGTCGCACATGGAACCTGTTTGGCTGTGAACCATCGTGAACCCAACGAAGTTCCGGCCAACCGCCCGAGCGAGGAGAGGTAGCCTATGCTCGAGGGGTGAGGCTTTACTGTTAACGATAACGAAATTTGCACGACTTTTTTTTCGCAAACGGGTCGGTGCGGTCAAAATGCTGTCGCGCTCTGCGAGGTCAAAAAGTGTGGAGTCAATAGATTTTTCAATTCGTTTTCTGAAGCGCCAAATCAGCGTGCAAATAATTATTTTTTCCATGCCTTCCGCATGCAAACTAATCCCGCTATTATTTTAATGTCGTCCAGTCCATCTTGCGCGGGATCGACCAACGCTCCGTTTGCCAGTTTTTGGCAGCACACACAACTGGCAATGTGCAGGACGTATTTGTCGAAGAGATGATGGTCGACGGGAAGAAAAATGTTAGAGTGGCGTCCAAGATAGCTTACACAGGTTTAAGCCCCTTCATAACTCCCTTGTGTTCTACCAATCCCCCTTCCTACTTCCTAACAAACCATCCTATATTTTTTACACTATTTATTCATCAGTATACACACGTTAGGAAGTAATAAAGTATTAATGGATGACGAAAATGTGCTATTCGGGCAAGTGAATAAACAGTTCACAGTGTGTTCCATGTTAAAACAATGTAGAAAATATTTATCCATTTAATAGCGTAAAGATCAGATTTTTTGGACCGAATGTTGGCCGGAATAAGCTAACACCCAGCTAACCTCATCAGGTCAAGCTGGTTAGGGCACTCTATTGTCCTGGAGGTAGTAAATGCCCTCCTAAGGCGGATGAATCTTTATGGTCAACGGCATTAGGATGTGGAAATAAAGGGGAAAATACCACATTAAAGGTCTTAAAGACATCCCACGTATCAGCAAAAAAATGATTGCATCTCAAGTAAAATTTTCCGCAGATAAAATAGTCCCCCAATCGGATCTCCGGGTGGGGACTGCTCGAGACAAAACAACCAAGACAAATAAGAAAAACCTTCAGCCAACAAGATATGCCACCTGGAATGTTCGAACATTACTGCAGAACGGTGCCCTAGACGGGAGTATTTGCAGCAAGTATTCGAGGACATGAACTGTAGCGTTTATGCTGAGCTGAAAAGGGTTGCGGAGGACCGAGAGGAATGGAGATCGAGATGCAAGATTCTGTTGCTGCAAACCAATCCACCGGATTGATACTACGAAGAAGAATAGCGTAATAGTAATGTTGTGATTCAGTACCGGCTTTAGACCCTGCGGCGCCCTAGGGCATTTTTTTCTGGCGCCCCATATTGCTAAAAAAGCTAGGCAAGATTGGTTGCACTCGGCGCCCCTAGCTTGTTCGACGCCCTGGGGCACCGACCTACTTCGCCATCCCCTAAAAGCGGCACTGTTGTGATTAATATACTATCTTTTTTTTGTCAAATGCAACTCCACATTGGCCCATATTCAACGCTTGGTTATAATTAAGCGTGGTGCAAAACACAGTGTATCTTTTGATATCAAACAAAAAATTAAAGGGTTTAAATAGCCTGATGATTACTGAGGAATTCGGTCTCGGATTCGAACTCTGAGTTTCGGGCTTAGCAATCGCCGCTTTACGAGGCTATGATAAAATGTTCCAGAGTGATCATTATTAAAAAAAGGACTTGCAATTATAAAAATAAATAATATTGTTTTAAAAACATAAATGGCCGCTTAATTCGAGGGCGGGTTGAATATATTGTAACTATTGTTGTGAAGATACAAAATCTTTTAAAGCAGTAATTCATAAACTTTGGGTCGTAAATATACTCGTTCCGTCGCATTTCGTCCCCAGACAATTCGTGTGTGGCGCACTGGACATCTGGTGCACGGGACATTTGGCGAGCGGGATAACTGCTGCACTAGATGTCACGCTAACCTAAACTAATCTTAATAAAAGTTATTGTATTTCGTTAACAATACCTTTTTATTTCTGGACTCTAAGTTCATTGAACAAATCCATACATTAGGTTAGGTTAGCCGTAGCGGGAGCGACAGTGCACCAGTTGTCCCGTGCGGTAAATGTCCCGTGCACCAGACGTCCAGTGCGACCCACGTCGTTTCCGATGAGTCGTTGAACGAATCGTTTTTGAACGATAGATCGTGACACCAATTAAAATATATAATAATTTTATTGTATAATATATCACCAGCATTTATAGGAATTTTAAATGTCGATAAATTTCACTGAATTTAACTTATAAATACATACTATAAGATGATTCGCTTTTAAGCTATTTACTAAGCTAAGCATAATCCAAATATATTAACAGACATCAGCATTATATAGCCCTTGCTGACTGGTACCGAAAACCTCAATATACAATCTTTTGTCTCTTTTCTGTTCGCTCGCCATACATTTCTGTGTCCGCCATATTAAGACTAGTTATATAGACCGCCGCTTACGGCGTTGGTGACCGACCAAGGGCCACACGGGTCAGTTGGTAGGCTGACGACCGAGAAGGTCGCATTACGGCCGGCGGCATGTCATTCCGCCTGGCCGGAAGCTTGTAAAGTTTTAACGTAAATATATGTCAATGTGCTTCTGAAAATATAAATAAAGAATATATAACAAAAAAGTAATCTTCTTTATTACGTCATTAGTAAAAATTTAGCCGAAACTGGATAGGAATATGAGCTTTTATTTTAGTTTCGGTTGAAATCGAAACCGCGGACGAGACTAGTTTTTGACTAAAACTTACCGAAATTGATTATTAAAGTTTGAGAGCCGTTGTGTTGAAGTAATAAACTACCCGTGAACAATAATTATTGGGTTTAGAAGAAACTGTAGAAATTACAAGGTTTATTATAAAATGTAAAATCACGATTGATTACACCTACGAGACAGGTATAAAAACACCATTCCTCATATCGACCTTCACTTCGATGATTTCAGATTTGTAGAAAAAAAAAGGATTAGAAATAATTTATTAACACGAAATATTAGTATGTAATCTTTTCATTTAGTAATTTGCAAATATAAAAAAAAAACTATGATGATAATAATCTATTCACAGCATAATGAAGGTCTTCGGATGATCTTCAGTGTCCTTAAAAATTAGAATGTCAAGAACATAACTTGCTTGCTGATTTTCGTGATTGATTTGTCATTTTTTCTAATTAGTAGTATTAAGACGTGGAGCTTCGCCGCAGGCTGTTTGGCGGCTAACAAACAATGAGGATTATATTTTTTATAAACATTATAAAAATGCATGCTACCATAATTGTTCTGTATATAAATAAACTTTTTTACGACAGCTAGAAATTAAACATTAAACCTTAATCATCAACAATTCCTCATCCATTATTTCGTGGTTAGCAACGTGTTACTAAAGAAGGCGATTCGACACTCGCTGTAATATACTAATTTCGCAGACTTAGACTGAGGTCTTTTTGACATCTAACTGATGCACCTAGAATCAGTCCTTCCAAGGCCTTCAGTTACTCTCTAATAAGTATACTTTTGCGTGCGTCCAGTAAAAGGGTGCCCATCTGGGGCTCCAAATACAAAACGGGACAGGGAGGTTTTTCACCACGACAGTTGGAAATGCTCCATTCTTATTGATTCATTAAAAGTCTTACAAAACATTTGTAAATTGGAATATATCGTTTTGTTAATGAATAAATTGTTTTTCTGAAAAAATATAAGACTGGCAAATTAATCATGAACATGCTAATTAGAAAGTTTTTTTTTAAATATTATTTTTCCTTTTTGCATTTTGTATATTAGACACCTACACTGTACATGAAATAGACACCCTCTAACATTAGTTAATATTAAAATATATGTATCATAAAGCAATGTTGTACGAAATGACATCTACGAGTAGAATTGAGTCGTTAACCAAAGAGTTTATGAATAAACCTGTATGTGTGATTTAATAGAAAAATGAATTCTTGAATGCAACAATTGGCCATTAGTGCATTGCCATTAGCTGTGAAATAAGTTTATTTAATTATGATCTGGCGGGCGAAGCGAGGGGGAGATTCATCACGTACGGCTGCCAAGCCAAGACTGAGCTCCGCAGGCAGCTCGCTAGGGAAGGGATTTGGAGTGGGGGAACCAAGGTACACAACAGAATCGCGGGATCCACCATAACAGCGCTTTTCAGGACTGTAGCGCCATGGGAAACTTATTTTACGGATCACCCTCGTATTTAGCAACTACTGACTCTTAGTGAGAGGAGCACCGGGTTACCGCTGGATGCCTACGTGAAGGCGCATCCAGTGCCCCCAATTAAATAGGAAACGATTTAAGGTATTTCGTTGCCACCGATTTTAAATACATCTTTTCTATTTCCACCGGTCCAGCGAATGCTAAAAGGTTGAGGAACGCTGCTACGTCTTGAGAGTATCAACCCCGCCGTTAAAAAAATCACAAAAGAAGATTTACGACAATAAACTTTTAACCGCACAAAAAGACCTATAAAGCGTACCATCAACGAATTATTAAAAAAAAATATTTTCAGGCTTAGGAAAAAATGCATTGCGAACTCTTTGCGTCTAGTGAAAAATTTGCACAAAGCCTTTCGAAGATCTTCGACGATTTTTTATTATGAAAAAGCGTCACCATACTTGTAGTGTTTCATGATTCATGGTGACTTGCAAAAATGTAAGTCTGAGAGTTGAATTAGAGGTGAATGCCATGGAACCCATAGGTTGATATCAGATTACAAATATTATTATCTTTTAATAGACATCTATTATGCATCTTTCGATCATCTCGAGTTCAGCGATGTTTGATAACAAAAGTTACATATATTTGCTAAATTTCTTTTTTACTTGCATTCGATAGAAGGTGACGAATACGTTTAAGATACGAGTTACATCATAATGTTGTTAGATATGGTCTATGGTCACTAGCATAACTGTGAGTGCTATGCAGCCATGCATTTACATAAAAATTACTCATTGATTACATTAATCATACCTGTATTACAATCCTATGAAGCTCGATGGAAAATTTAATACTTAATAAAAACGTTTCCTCGTGATCGAGTCAATATTTTCCATATCCCTCTAAGAAAACAAACCCACGTTATCTACCGCTTTGCTTTGAAGTTGGTTGCATTTTCATTATGCTAATGTAGTCGTGTTTAATGTGAATATACTCGCATATTAAAGTGGACTGCAGTCCATCCCAACACATGACAAGGCTCGATTCTCTTATGGATAAGTCATGTCGGTGTTATGATATAAGCCACGAGCCATGACAGCTAATCATTATTATGGATTATGTGATGATTGATGATTCCGTGGCACAAAGAAAATTTTATGATCGCTTTATTTGTTTTAATATAATTAAATCCTTTTATATAAATAATAGGACAACTGGCTTAAAAAACTATTCAACAAGGTAATAGAACATGAAGAAACCCCGGCGACATGGAGTACGAGTATTGTGGTATTGTTTCACAAAAAAGGGGATAAATCACTGCTCAAAAATTACCGACCCATTTCCCTTCTTTCATACGTATATAAAGTATTCTCCATAATTTTAACAAACAGGCTGACGGGCCGATTTGATGAATTTCAACCTCGAGAGCAAGCTGGGTTTAGGAAAGGGTTTAGTACTATTGTTCATATCCACACGCTAAGACAGATCATTCAGAAAACCGAAGAATATAATCAGCCACGGACACAGGCTGATGATGATATAAATAATATCATCATCATCCTGTATCCGTCCACTGTTAAACGTAGGCCTTCCGCATGAGTCTCCATCCTCTTCAATACTCTGCCTTCCGCATTCACGCCACTGCCGCTATTCTTCTTACGTCGTCAGTCTATCTTGCAGGGGGTCGGCCAACTCTTCGTTTGCCATTTTTTGGGCGCCACATCAATACTTTTCTTCCACATCGACCGTCCTCTCTTCGACAGATATGTCCTGCCCATTGTCACTTGAGTGTGCCTATTCGTTGGTTAGCATCCACTTCTTGAGTTCTTCTGCGGATATGCTCGTTTCGGATTATATTTTGTAGAGACACTCCGAGCATGGATCTCTCCATGCACGCTAAGTGATCTTTATTTTATGGGTAAGACTTACTGTAAGATTCCACGTCTCTGCGCCATAAGTTAATACAGTGGGGATTCATTGGTTTAACCGTTAAACCAAAAAATCAAGGCGTTAAAATTTAACGCCTTGATTTTAAGACATTGCGGAATTCGCTTTATAAATGAACTTAAGTCTTACAAATCCTGCTCGCTATAAAAATATCACTTGAATATATACCGTGTATTTACAACACGTTTTACTGGTCTGATTCTGCCACCCTATAGAATAGAAGTCCAGGTTTCGAGAGCTTTGGAATAATCGTACTATATAAAGAATAATAAACTAAATACAGCGTTTTTTACGTATTTTTTAAAACTAAAATATTTTCAGCTCGACTCAAATTAAATATATCATTCAGGGGAATCATTACAAAATGTATAAAATTATTTCCTTTTTAATGATTCATAAGTTTGAACGTGATTTATACTCGAATTGCATAAATTCGTCATATTATTAATTTCAAAAACAATGAGCTGATTAATTTGTTTTTTATTAACATTAATTGATTCGTATTTCTTCAAGGCTTTGCGTGGCAAGCATTTTAATTGAAATTTAATTTTGTCATCTTTGCAAATGAATGTTTACACGAGTCTACTACGATAATTACGTGCAAATACGACTTGTCTTAAATTACAATGGTCACACTGGAATAATATAAGATTTTGATATAAAATGAATCATCGATTGTGTATAACACTGTATGTATTTTAGTGTTATATTTTGAAAGCCTTAAACGCATAGTGTCTCAGCTGTAGGTAGGTAAAGGATGCTTGAATACTGAAACTTCAGAGGAGCAACGTCTGCTATTTTATCAGTAAAAAATATGGTATAACGTCTTCTTTATACAGCTAAGTGAATCAATATTACGTTTGTTATCTAAGTACGAGTATAAGAGATGATATTTAACGCATTGTTGCTTATATTAAAAACATATATGTTTTTTGAGTAGACTCTTAGGACCTAGTTCCAGACCTTGAGAACGGTACACAGAACATACTGGATAGATTCCGGTATGTAGAGCTCATATGCAATAAAGCCAAGATCATGAAAAAAAAAATGGCGACCATATGCTCCAGCTAGGGAGTGGATTAAAATAAGTGAGAGATATTTAATTATTGTCCTCATTCTATTGTTGCGATAAAATTGGTGTCACGAAAAAAAATGGACAACTATTTGCTGTTTGTTTAGGTTTTCAGCAATGCGTGACGTCCAACGTAAGCACAATCATCATCACCATCGTCTGTCGGCATTGTCAGAAGTGTTGTTATAGTTTTACCTGGTAACCCGCGAGTTTCCTCATCGCATCACTCCGCGAACAATCGAGCTCACTTTCCATCGTACAATCGCTGCACAACTGTTGAGGTTGACCCAGAATTGGAAGTGCCGGTGCCGTGGCGTTACGACAGACGATGATGCTCCGAGATAGGATCCACCAGTGAAGCAAGAACGCCAAGATTACCCTAAAATTACCCTAACACTGTCCCAAACATTGTCCTAACTTTTCCATAACATTCTCTCTCTCAGACGGAAATCATCACGCGAAAACCACCATTAGCAAAAAGATTTGGTTCGAGTACCACAGCATTACTGTTTGAATTCGATAGATTAACTCCACAGTAGAACATTAACCAATATTAAACGGTATTACCCTATTTATTCTCTGATCCACAATCAATGGAATAAGCATTCACTCGGTTTACAGTGTTTTTTATGTGCATATATCTTCAATTTTCGAACTTTTTCAATTGATCCTTCGCCTACAAATATCAACGTCAGAACCGTGAAAACACTTCCGAGCATTTCTAAACAGCTTATATATGTCGTATGTCGTCTTAGAACAAACTGTTTTTCTAGTTCATAAATTGAAAGCAGTATACTACTATATTCCTACTAGTATGGAAATAAGTCAGCATGGACTTGTATATGAAGAAGTAGACTAATAACATAATAATGTATTAACTTGCGTAGAACAAAGACTAGTGTCATACTCTGTTATAACTTGCAACTCGGCTGTATGTAGCTCCATCTGTTGGAGTCGCTTAGTGACGCTTGTGACGTCACTGGGCCCAGCTGACTGTTAATTTTACACGTGTCACAATCTCGATATTATTACAATACTAGGGGCTTCGTCCATGGCCGCATCGCGACCTACAATCGATTAGAATTACTGTCAAATATAACATTAAAAAAAGTTTTGTCACCGAACGTCTTATTAACTAGACTCGAATAGTATATTATATACTTCTGTAATATTTTAAATAATTTGTTTTCTAAAATATACTATATCACGTAAATTAAACATAATTATACTCTAAATACCTACAGTAAGAAGTTTATTTTTTGGGTTTAGAACTGACAAACCAGTCGTAAGATTAGTTTATTGAAATTATTTTAATTGAAATTAAGAAAGCATCTTGCATTCCACCGTCTCAGAACATTATTTTCCACATATCAGCCTAAAGCTGTCATTTTTCTGACCATAGAAAATATTTTCATCTCAGGGGTCAATTTGTGTTGTGTGTATTTTAAATGTTTTGTTTATATCTACTATTTTAATTTCTAAATCCTTTTAACCTTTCCCCTGCCAGACCAATTGTGCAAGAAAGACCCCCATAGGCCAGCCGTTTTCAATGTCAGAAAAGTCATTTTACAAAATCATCAAGTGCTTAATATAATGTTATTTAATGTAAACTTACCAAATTTTGATGTTTTTCTCCTTTTCCATTAGAATAGACACACTCAATTGATAAATAATGTTGTGATAATTTATACGAACAGGATTGTCACAAATTGTGTAGTTTAATAATGATCTGGCGAGTTAACTCGTCCGTGGCCTGGCGGGACCTAACGAGTTTGGCGAGTTAACTCGTCCGTGGCAGGGAAAGGGTTAAATTAAAGTTATCTGTACATGTCTCTTGAAAGGGTTTCAAGATGGGGTGATCTCAACCTCGTCAGTTTCAACATTTCCAAAACCCATTCATGCTCTTTCTCCACCAAGAAGACTGCTATGGATCCTGTATCTTTCAACGGTTGTTCTCTTCCGAAAGCAAGCTCCATCAACATGCTTGGATTATCAATATCGAATAATGTCAAATATTACGAGTCAATTAAGTGTAAAGCCGGTCTCGCTTCCAAAAAACTAGGTGTATTATATAGATCACGTCGGTATTTCAACGATAAACAACTTCTTCTTCTATATAAAGGACAAATCCGACCTATCCTTGAATACGGTAGTCACCTTTGGATTGGAGCCCCAAAATACCTTCTAAACTTAATTGACTCAGTTCAAAGAAGTGAAATTCGTTTGATAAACAATGACACCCTTACTTCTAACCTGCAATCAATGAAACACAAGTAAGACTGGTTCACTTAGCCGAACATCCATACATGATTAATGTGTGTTTCCAAAGTTCCTTCCTTAATTCCACCGGTAAGCTTTGGAATGCTCTTCCAGCGTCTGTGTTTCCTCCTTCCTACAATCTGGATCTCTTCAAGAAACAGATAAATATATTGACAGTTTTTTTTATTGACAGTTTATTTTATTTTCCTTAAATGACATTACAAAATTGGTAACATTACAATGCGTCATTAAAGTAGATACAACCATAAGTGTGGCGATGTAAATTTATTGACACATTTAGTGTCAATGACCTCACACTCAGAACTAGCGTCAGGAGACTCAAGATAAATAGCTTGACTTGTAACAATAAAAACCCTGTCATAAGTATATCATGATTGACACACAAATAAGAAGGCATTATTGTCACAAAATAAAACGTCCAATATTTTGCATCTATCAACGCCAGCACTGAATCCGAAGTAATATTACACCAAATATGTCAATATCTTCACTTAAGCTGGTTTCAACCACTGTTCACAGCGATTCTTTCGTCTTACGCGTATCCAGGGTTGAACGATGGTCTTTTCAGGCCACACTTCAGGCTCCATGAGAGACTCCAGCGAAGTCGCGATGACCCCGACTTTGAAAGAAGTTGACAGCGTCCGTCTGCTGATAATCCTCCTGATGGTCATCCAAGAGGGATTGAATGCAGTGGTCGCTGCCAAGAAGCTCTGCAAGTCATCAGCTGTTGTATCCGGGTGAAGACCCTTGGCGTGAAGATACACCATCTTCACTCCGGCTACCTTCTTCGAAGGAGCTGCAGAACCGCGGATCACCCGACGTGCTGAACGCCTTTCCCCATCAGAAGAGGCGCGACTCATATCCGAGTGGTAAACTTCTCCGGAAAGACTGCTCGTGGGAGAGAGAGAGCATCCACGGAGAGAGCATTCCGGGCCTCCAGTTCCTCGAACCACGAGCTGGAGGACCTTCTTGGGAGCCCTACTCAGAACAGCAGGGGCTCCTTGCATAGCACACTTCGAGGAAGCCTCACTTGAAGTAACGGCTTCACCGACGACAGGTTCGGAGTCTCTGCTGTCACAGTTGAGTGATGGTGAAACTTGGTGAGGACTGGAAGCAATTTCCGCGAAGGTAGCCGGAATCTCCTTGCACTTCCTAGGCAAACGCCTTCTGCGGGAAGACGGCAGACTTGTTGGGTTGGGTGGAGAGTCCACACCAACGGACGTCGGTGTATCCTCCTTCCCGCATCCAACAGCCTTTAAGAACCGCTCCAGCAGCAAACGGTGATCGTCTAAGCGACGATGTATTTGCGCGATGTCACAATCGCAACTACGGGCCATCCTGTAGGTAGGATGACAAGACGTCCGCTCGGTCTGAGTGTCGAGCGACGAATATACACATATCCCCAACTCACGCACAAACACGATCACAACACAGGTTTCCCGCATGCAGCGTCCAGCCTCCCTGGCTGAGCGTCATAGAGTGCACTGGTCTTGACCGGCTATGCTCTCCTACATGCGATTACATAAAAAAATGTTTGTTTAACAAATCCTTCCTTGCCAACAAATCATCACCAGATATCTTTCGCACATTGGCACTTGTGTGCAAAATCATTACATTAGAATATACTACACAAGTTTTTCTATCGATATCCTCATTTCAGATTCAATATATTCTAACTATCTCTCACATTGATCTCTCTATGTAAACCGGCTGTAGACCCTGCGGCGCCCTATTGCAATTTTTTTATAGCGCCCAGTATTGTTTATTTAAAAATAAAATAAAGATTGGTTGCCTCGGTGCCCTTAGCTTATTCGGCACCCTGGGACAGCGACTCACATCACCACACCCTAAAACCGACTTTGCTCTCTATGGTACACACCTTTATTCTGTATGTAAGTTCTACAATGCGATTCCACGTGTATGCTATGTAAGTCATTAAATAATACTTGTATCAAACAAAGAGCTATTGCCATACTCTTGAGACAGTTATGATATTATAACGTGCTTGTTGCAACTTGTTGCCGGTGGCTCCATCTGTCGACCCGCGTGGTTTCATGACGCAAGTGACGTCACAGCTCCCAGCTGGCTGACATTCCAACAGCTGATCGGACGAACGTCAGGGCCGAGTTGGCTTATCGCTGGACGGCAGAGAAACGAGTTTTTTTTTTTTTTTGTAAAACGAGAGTATAACGAATGTTGCAATTGTGTTTTAAAACCCAAGAGATTTGATGACATTTTTGTTTAATTGTTTCAGCATTAGTGTTTCCTACTTTGCACAAGTTTATCTCTTTGCGAAACAAATATCAATACACTTGCTGCAACTTCAATCTTTACATTTAAACCAGTGGTTTGTTGAACTGGGCCTTCACGGAACATTATTTTTTTGCGGCATGTTTATTTGAATTAAAAAAAAAGTAATGAAATGGCATTAATTAAATAAATTGAATGCTTAGAATTTTTTTTATTAACAACAATTCAATAATAAGTAATGAAAATATTTTATTTCAAATTATTACCATTATTTATTGTCCTCCGTATTTAATGTCTATTTTATGTGGTGTCACGACCTATCGTTCCCAGACAGTTCGTTCAACGACTCATCGGTAACGTCGTGGGGTGCACTGGAAGTCTGGAGCCCGGGACATTTGGTGCACGTAACAACTGTTGCACTGCCTGTCTCGCTAACCTAACCTAACCATACGATTTGTCCAGAGATCCACAAGTCTCGTTAACAAACTTAGGTTAGGTTAAGTTATGGATTGTCGATGGCGTTACTACCGGCCATCATCAGGTCTTCCTGGGTGCAGCTACTCGGACACAGCGCACACTCCAGAAGGTGTGACAGGGTCTGCTCCACGCCGCAGTCACATTCAGTGGGTCCACTGTAAAACTTTCATTTGTGTCCTCGTCTTGCATACTCCGGTCCGGTCTGTTAAGGGACCTCCATATTTCCAGTAACAAAACATTATAATAATATGAAGGCATAGCTCTGTTCAATTAATTACGTACATAAACTCTTATTTGTTATAAAAATACACGTGTTAAAGTTAATAAGTAAGACGACTTCTGTATCATTTTATGCATTAAATTTCGTTATAAAACACTTATTTTGCTACAGTGGCCAAAAATAATTTTGGTCTACGACGTTATTGATCTGAAATTTTTGGTCAAGGAGAAATTATTATAATTATTCGTCACTCAAAAAATATTTGTCATATCCTTATAGTTCACAGCATAAATTGTTTTTAAATTTGTCTGTCAAAAATTTTAATTACAAATCTTCACGAGTCTAAGTTCTTGTAATATTTTTTTAAAGCTTACATTCCAAATTTTGACCAATTTATTGAACTAACATAAATGTGAATTTAAATCGTCAATGGATGATATTATATTTTTACATTTTTTAACGGTAAGTTTTTTTCTCTTCAATGTAGTCATTATTCGTTTTAAGCATTACCATATTATACACAAAAGCCTTATTTAATACAGTGTATTTTCCTTTCTCTAGTGACGTAGTAAGAGCTTTAATTCAAGTGATTTAATACTATGACGTAATCAATGTGCCAGTATGTAAAATTAGCACGAACATACTGGGAGGGATACTAATCGAGCGGTCTATATTTAAATGTGTGATATCATGACGCATGCTAGTACACACTTGCTTAGAGGAAAAAAGTTTTTTTATATAAATTATGTGTTTTCCTACAGTACTATTTTCCGCATCTATAATGTACGTCATATATTAAACCAGAAAAAGAACAGACGTATAAAGAATAATACTACCTCTGTGTTAAGTAAGGTAGGATAATGGTATTAGGAAAAACAAACGACCGTGATGCTCAGCATTAAAATCACGAACAAATATAAATATAAATATACATGTTGATTATTAGGGCTTAGGTGGTTTGACTTTGGCAGTGGACCTTTCGGCATTCCATCTCCACTCAGTCAAAATACAAAGGCGAAGATGTATGGGACATGTTTTGCATTTTCGTGTCGCCGCAGGAGAGCATAAACTACACATTTATTTTTAATTTTTATGTAAACACATTCAGGAGAATACCGACAGATGGTAAAAGTAATTCTGAAGTCTCATCTGTGGAATTCTATGACGCTTACCATGATGCATATGACTAAGCGCCGCATGTGAAGTGTTGATCCGCCAACCTCAGACTACAGCCCGAGATTTACGGATCATCTTTATTATTACAGGAATTTACTATGAATGGGCATTCTTCACGGGACGGCTTTCGTCTACCACCAATTTTAATGAATAGGCTATGACTGGCATTTTACGGGTGATGGATCAAATTCACACCAACCGGGAGTAATTTTAGAGCTCAGAAATAGATTAAAAATCCTTTTTTTTTAAATCTCCGTCGGGGATCGAACCCATGACCTTTGGCTTTCAAAGCAAACGCTTTGACCATTGAGCTATACCTGCTGGCATATGCATTTTCTTCAATCTTCATTGCACTCGTCATTTTGAAATACCAACTGGAATCAAGAAAATATTCGGTGGAGCTTCATTATGCTAACTGACTTTCTAGGCGATGATCACAGAAGCTGACAACACGTTACGGCAACAATTTTAGGCTATCGTATGCTCCAAATAGGGAGCGAGTATTTATAAAAAAATATATAAGAGTATATCTTTACAAGTAATATACTATTCCTAAGATATCATCAATAATTGGATAAGATTTTTTATTACATTCTCTGGACCATTGTTGGCGTAGTGGTGGAATTTTAGCACTTTTTTAAAAGAAATATTTGAATTTACCATTTTTCCACTGGGAAGGTTTCATGGTTGTTGTATGCTCCAACTAAGGAGCGGACACGGCAATCGGAATGTTGTCTTTGCACTGTGATACGTGCCTTACAAAATATTTGATGAGTCATCGTTCGTCGGGAATTTCTGCTGTAGGTATAGACTCGCATATACATGTTCATAAAGAAACATTTTTTTATCATCTATGCTTCTTCCAAGTAAAGTCTGTAGATAGCAATCTGTATCTTCCTAACTCTTAGAAGTCATAACGATTGCTTGGTCGGATATATTGAGTTCTCGTGATTCTACTGAGGTATTTCCAAAACTTAAGTCCTGGTCTCTGGTTTTATATAATCGTTCTCAGATAAATCAATGTCAAACAAAGAAAATCCTTCATTGAAAAATATGTATATTTAAAAATATTTATTTAAAACGAAATATTTCTGAAAAATGCATATTTTTTTTTCTGATTTTCTGATTGATGGGAGGTTAGATTTAATTCCAAAATTCCTTCCAAAGACGAAATAGTAAACCAATATAGGTGTACCGGAAAAGAATGTCGCTTTTTTTTTGTTATCGCTTTTGAGTGGTCAGTTGTGCTTCGGTAGTCGAACTTTTACAACGTGTTTTGTGTTGTTTCTCTGACTACGTATGCCTGGAGAGTACTAGGACTTTTAACAAAAAAAAATACAAACCTACATACAATGGAGAGCTTTGTACCGAATGAGGAATTTAGTGTTTTATTAAAAAAAACGCCATTTTTTCCGGTACACCTAATATATATATAGTACATACAAAAACCTCATTTCGATATTATTATAATATGTAGGAAGTCTGCCATCACTCTGTTTGCAAGTCTTTGGGCGTCACTCTAGGTCTCATAGTTAAAAAAAATACGAATTTCATTTCGATCTATATGAACATAAGCACCTTGAAAGTGTGGCCAATTAGGTTTGAAACTCTCAATGCTGTTTATAATATCTCACATTAAGTAATTATTATAAGGGCACATTATTATAACATCCAGTATTTAATAATTACATTATTGTATCGGAAGCTTGCTAATGTAAACTTTAATAAACACTAAGAAACTGACTGACTAATCTTGAGCTAGTATCAAAGGCGATCTTACACGAACTTTTGTGATTTGTAAATAGTTTATTTTAAAGAGATAGGTGAATTAATCCGACGTCTTCGAGGTCTGGACCATTTAGTTTTAAGAGGTGGATCAATCCAACCAACAACAAGCGGTAAACAACATATGCGTTAACGCGCCAAGCTTTAATCCTCTTCTAATGTTTTCTTTAACTTTGATTAAACAAATTGTAAAAAGTTAGAGCGAAAAAAATAAAGATATTCGAGTATTATGTACTAGAAAAGCATTAAAAGAACAAGTAACATTTCGTACTACCAAGGATAAAATTTTCAGTAAAATGTTTTATTTAAATACACTAGTATTAAATTCTCTGGTCCAATCATATTTTACTATATATTTACGAATACTCGTACATTTCTCTATGTTCAATATCCCTTGTCATCGTCCGTCAGTTTACCGCTACGGGAAAAATGTCAATAGCAAAAACTGGAGTATTTCACAACACAACATTTCCCAATGGCGCTTTGTATTTCCCATTATAGGTTATATTATATTGTTATTATTTGTTATGCAACAGCAAAATAATTCTGGGATAATATACATAAATCGTATTGCGGTATTATACCCTATCACAATGTACGAGGGTTATCCGTAATATAAAATTCCTATGGCGCTACAGTCCTGAAAAGCGCTGTCCCGCGATTCTGTAGTATACTTTGGTTCCCCCACTCCAAGTCCCTTCCCTAGCGAGCTACCTGCGGAGCTCAGTCTTGGCTTGGCAGCCGTATGTGATGGATCTCCCCCTCGCTTCATCCGCCAGGCGTTTCCTGTCTGCAAAAAACATTGCGCCGGTAGAAATCCATTCCCAGCTATGCAAAATCTATGGAGGCAAATGTATGAGCGTACAACACGTGCGCAAATGGTGCAGAGTTCAAGAACGGGCGTACTGACGTCCATGATGAGGAGCGTTCCGGACGGCCACCTGTTTCTGACGAAACAATCGCAAAAGTGGAGTTAGCGATGATCTCAGATTAAAGAGTGACGGTTCGAAAGCTCTCCGAAGTGATCCCTGATGTACAAGATGATATTTACCTAAACATAATATTATATTCTAAATATTCAATGAACCAAATAGTCGTATAATCTTACAATGCGTCTTGAGAACAGGTGCTTGCGTAGAATATTAGGGTATGATGTATTGACTTGTCGATGAGGAATGTCAAAGTGAAGAAGTTGACACGGTAAGCCTTCCATCCTACAATCAGTCAAGAGAAGAAGCTGCACCAGGATGTTCTTTAGATGCCGTAGGAGAGCTTATAAATACATCGGCTCTGGACTCTCGCTGTTTGGAAGACTGTCGGGAACTATACTCGTATGTATAATGCACTCAGCGGAGCTCCGGGAGCCAGAACTGACATGCAAAGATGTTACTATCATGACGTCTGAACCTTATGTCGGAAGTTTGTGATATTTTGCAGCTAGGCTAAATATGTATATGGACAATAGAAGACGGTTTGTTTCCTTTCAACTACAGTAAATGTACGTTTTTATAACAGTGGTACTTAAGTGGTAGATGGTTGGATCAACGACCGTTTTCGCCTAATTCTCCCTCGTCAGTATGCCGGTGCAGTCGCTACCAAACATTACGACAAAGCAGCGTAGAAACCTGAGCTAATACGCGCCGTACAGTCGCCCACTGAATTAGGCTTCAATGTCAATGTCGATGGAAATCTACGAGTCTAAACAGTTAAACGACGATGGCCTCTCGACCGATCGTCATGAAATTTAAATGCATGATTTCCAAAATTAGATATTTTTTTGGTGAATAATTTTAATTGGCCGTTAATGTATTTAAACATATTTTTTTCCTACATACTCGTAGAACGCAAAAACTTGTGGTTTGTCATATTTAAAAAATAAAATTATTTTTCAAATTGACAGACACACACACATGCAGCATCTGGAAAATTTAAGTTTTTTTTTTTTATGTAAACGCATGCAGGAGAGCACAACCGGTCAAGACCAGTGCACTCTATGACGCTCAGCCAGGGAGGCTGGACGCTGCATGCGGGAAACGTGTGTTGTGTTCGTGTTTGTGTGTGGGTTGGGGAGATTACAAGTGTATATTTATCTGTTTCTTGAAGAGATCCAGATTGTAGGAAGGAGGAAACACAGACGCTGGAAGAGCATTCCATAGCTTACCGGTGGCATTAAGGAAGGAACTTTGGAAGCTGCCAGTTCTTGGTCGACATATATTAACCGTGTATGGATGTTCGGCAAGTGTAAGACGAGTTTGTCGGCTGTGAGTGGGTGCAGGAGGAATTAGTTCTTTAAGTTCCGAAGAGCAGCGACCGTGGTAATAACGGTAGAAAAGACTAAGAGAACCAACCTTACGTCTGTGTTCCATTGATTGTAGATTAGACGTAAGGGTGTCATTGTTTATCAAACGAATTGCTCTTCTTTGAACTGAGTCAATTAAGTCAATTATTAAAGCGAAAATTTTGCCATGTCTTAAAACTAAGGCGCTTAACTAATGCACACCCCCAGTGTTGACTTTGGGCTCATATACGTGGAATCTAACAGCATGCCTTACCTATTAAATAAAGGTAACCCAACGTGCTATACAAAGAACCATGTTCGGAGTGTATCTAAAAATTAAATCTGAAACGAGATATCGGAAGAAAAACGAGAGGGACACTCAAATGGCAATGGGCAGGAAATGGCTATCGTAAAGACGACAGTTAATTGGTAAGAATACTAAAAATAATAAAATGTATACTAAGAATTATAAAAATGTTGAGTGGCGTCTAAGAACTGGTAATCGTTGGTTGACCCCCTGCATGATGGACCGACGACATCAGAAAAATAGCGGGAGTAGCCTGGATGTAGAGAGTAGAGGATCGAAAAGGATTGAGACTGATGCGGTAGGCCTACGTTTATCAGGCGTGAAGCATTAGGAAGGTTCACCTGACAATTTTAATCAGTTGATGAAGAGATGAAAGTGTAGTAAGAATGAAATATATGTCTTGGAACTAGGTTGGGGATTGTAAAACACTGCCCGGAGGGGATATGGGAAACTAGTCAGTGATCAGTAGCTTTTGTTTACCAAGTCCATGATTAACTGTTATTAGAATTTAAAAATAAATAAAAATATAAATAAATAAAGGCGTATTATGTCTATTACTGTACAGTAGACATGAACTGTGTAAAGGCTACCTGTGATTTCGTCTCCTTCGCTCTTGCTCTCGTCAGTTCCCCGCAAGAGAGGGACAGACTGTCGACAGCCGTATCCGGTTTTTACCTGCACATTTGCTGCGTGTGTGTTGGTGTCTTGAATGCGCACCAACACAGTCGCAACGAAGACTATTACACGGTTAATGCGAATCATAATAAAATTAGCTGCGATCACTGTGATCGTGGCAAATGAGCTGCGAGATGTGTGACTACAGGTAAATTATACAGGTGCTTACTGGACGTGGAATACGAAGGGAGTACTTCAATAGATTTGGCCTTTCTTCATTCTACGCCTATCCATGTAATCCAACACCAGACTGAATGAAGACAGTATGCCTTTATTACCAACGCCTCACAACGGAAAAAAATATTTGATTTTTGTCTTACATACGCATATTTTATTGACATCAGCATGATATAGCCCTTGCTGACTGGTACCGAAAACCTCGATATACAATATTTCGTCTCTTATTTCTGTTCGCTTGTCGTACATGAATGTCTCCGCCATATTGACTTTTGGGACTAGTTATATAGACCGCCGCTAGTAGCGCTGGGAGAGAGCCATCACTAGCGCGCCAGTCGTGTCCTGCCCTTCGGCGAGAGCATATTGTATTGAGGCTCGGCCTATTGCTGTGACTAGGTCGAGTCCTAAATTTGTAAAGTTTATCGTAAATATGTCAATGTACTTCTGAAAAAGTCTGTGTTATTAATCTGCTCCTAATCCTGCCATCACGCGACGGAGTAACAGCCTTTTGAGAGAGAGTAGGATGTTATTATGTAATAACCTACAAGTAATACCAACACTCGGTAATGTAGTAGACAATTTCATCTGTGGTTTCATTTTTGACACTTTTGAAACATGACAAAGGGCTATATGTGGATTGTTGATCTGTCTACGCCATAGATTACAGCTTGGTAATCACGCATCATCCATTTTTATGAAGACTTACTATGAATGGGTTATATCACAAGACGACATTCGTCTACCACCAATTTTGATTAATATACTACGACATTTTACGGGTGAGGGATCAAATGAATACAAACTGTGTGTTTTTATAGAGCTTGGAAATCGATTAAAATTTGGCAACTAATTGTTTTGGCAGTTTTTAATTAAATTAATGGGCAGTAATTACACCTAATAAGGTAAGTAAAGAATAATCATTTGGCGGTAGAAAAATATCAATCGGCAGTAGAATAATAATAAATTACCAGAAAATAACTTATGAATGTTAATTAATAATAGGTTAGGTTAGATTGGGTTTCCGTTTTATGGGTTAATTATTCATTCAGATATAAAATAAAAGATTCTTTAGAATTTATTCCACATATATTTTTTTTTTGACTACATGTTTCAGCCAGGTCGGATGGCTATTTTCAAGTCAATTAGTTAAATTTTTGTTGGCTTATACAGTAATGATTTCCTAAAACCACATATACCCATCACATAATTTATATACACCTTTTCGCTCACTCTTTTACTTTATATAGAGCCAACAAAAATTTAACTAATTGACTTGAAAATGGCCATCCGACCTGGCTGAAACATGTAGTAAAAAAAAATATATGTGGAATAAATTGTAAAGAATATTTTATTTTATATCTGATATAATGGAATTCCACCAAGAAATATCGATCGAAAAAATCGAAATAATTAATTATTCATTCATTTTACATTAATTCTTACCAATATTGAATATATGAATGACCACATTCATACTTTATACCTCCACGTCTATACCTCCACGTTATAGTAAATAGTTCCTCGATATATTTGGCCTTTCTTCATATGACGCCTGTCCATATGATCCTGGCATACAGCAGACCGAAAGACATTATCTGATGTAGTGCTCCATCTTTATAGATGACTTATGAACATATGTTTTCATTTTGTAACATATGTCGTCTGGGAGATATTAAAGGTTATCATCATTAACAAAAGAAATATTAACTATCTATTAAGCCAAGATATAATACATTGGTTCTTTATTGGAATAATAATGCAAATGAAATATAAAAATATATACTCGTAAATGAATGCATGAAATGCCTAACAAAGGTGACATTGAAACATCCAGAAATATGCAAGTAACATTTATCGACAAGCTGTCATTGCAAGTAGCTGTAGTAATCTATTAACCATTTATGCTAGGCTTACACTTTTCTACTTCTATCGTGATATCTAACCTTAAACTATTTACAACAACAAAAAAATGTGAGGGAACCAAGTGAAAACAGCATTTTTAAATAGACTGATAATACTCTTTTGGTTTTTTATACCGCTGTAACTCCAGCTATCTTACCAAAAGCCAATGGATCAGTTTTAATGTGTTTTTGAAAACATTTGCATGCCTTTTTATGCATAACATCAGTTCGGTCGTATGTCTTAATGAGGAACACAAATCGAAGGAATGGATAGAGTAGTTTTCCAACCTACAGTCGGTTAAGAGAAGAATATGGTCCTGGCTGTAATATGTTATTAAGAGGGTGCAAGAGAGCGTAAACTTCAGTACCTTTTCATTATGCACCCAGACTCTTATCATTCTAGAAATCCATCGGAATACATACATGTAATGTGATTAGCGAACCTCCAGGACGCAGATCTTGTAAGGATGAAGCGGAAACCATGAAGACTGACAGTACGTCGGAAATACGTCACGTGCATAAGCTCGTTGAAAGTCGAAAGATTTGTTGCCTCTGCGCCCCTAGCTTATTCGATGCCCTGGGGCATCGACCCACTTTACCACCCCCTAAAACCGGCACGAGTATAATCGAATAATCACAGTATCACCAAAGAACCTACATTGCGAGCTCACTAAAATATATCGCGGTATAAATAGGCAGGTGTAGAGCGTAACACTAGATTAAAAGTAATATGGTGGACTGCAACTGGTTCTGACAAATGACGGATAACTGGATTCTACCAAACAAAGTAGACGACATACGTGTGGCAACATTTTAAGCTATGGAATCCACTAGTGACTAGTGAGCATTTGCATAATTTGTCCATGCTTGGTATTAACGGTCTTGGTCGTTTTGATACAGCCGCCTTGGCTTAGATCTTTAAAATAAATCTAGAAATAAAATGGCAATCAAAAATCATTTTAAGAAATATGATTGTTTCGAAGATGTTAATGTGGAACTGTTTGTGAAAATTTAAGGAAATTGAGTAAATAACCTGAAGCTGAAATGTGTAATCGTTATAATTCGAAAGGAGTATGTATGTAAGCCGTCGAGAACTACAGAATGTACTCGGCGGAGCCCCGAGAGGCATAACTAACATGGGGTTAGGCGATGATAATAGCGGCTGATAGAACTTTGTGACGTCGGTTGGTGACGACTATATGGTCCAATTAGGGAAGTGGAGATGAGGATTGAGGATTGTTGTACACTGCCTGGAGGGGATGTGGGTTGATTAAAGCAATGATCTGTTTGGGCGCCTCAGGATTATTAAGCACGTGACTTACTCGTTAAATAACGCCCTTGGTAAAATGACGGCAGTTCGTGACGACCATATGCATTTATGGGAGCGGACATGAAAATTATGATAGTGGTACTTACTAAAATAAACAGACTGTCGGAAAGTAATAATATTAAACTTGTGTATAAATGTTGACTGATTGAATAATAAAAAATAATAATATACACACTCTGAATATATACTAAAGAGACATCTATCGTTATATGATGGTAACAATGGTATAAATACAACATATTCCGCGCAACAGTTCGGGCAGAAGATGGTCGAGTGGTCTAGGGCAGTGCTCCGCAACCTTTTCTCATCTACGGCACACCAAAGTACTTCTTTGGATTCTGCGGCACACCGAAGTTCTCACCTTGAACACCGCGGCACACCAAAAGCCAAAAATAGATATTAATTTGATCAATTTCACTATTTTTTAATTTTATTTAGAACTAAATAAAGCAAGTACCTCGTTGTATGTCTACATAAATAGGCGATAGGCGCTGGGAGCTTGAGGACCGTTGTAAAATTATTTATTTATTATATTGCCTTATTTGATCGCGGCACACCTGTATCGGCTTACGGCACACCAGAGTGCCGCGGCACACCGGTTGCGGAGCACTGGTCTAGGGTAATGAATTTATGCAACGGTTGGTTCCAAGGCTCGCTGGTTCGCATCCCGCTTCTGCCTATATTCTTTCTGAACGAATTGATGCGTATAAAGAATTTGATACATAGTATATGTGTATTTAATTACTAATATATCGTTAATGTTGTTTGATATTTATATTGTAGTGGAATTGACTAATATTCCTTTTTAAATAGGGTACTAGAAATCACTAATTTGAAATATGATCTTCCTATTTAGCTCCCTTTATCAAGATCAAACATTATTAATTGAAATTACACCAGAAGATCTACAAATTAAAAAAAAAACTAAAAAATCTGCGTGAAACAATAAATGAGGAAGGACATATCTGTCGAAAGGACGACAGTTGATGGGGAAGAAAGGTGTTGACGTGGCGACCAAGAACTGGAAGACAGTGCATTTATTTTTTGCTACTTTAAAAAAGATATTTTACAATTTCTTCAAATTTATTAATTAAATTGTGTATTCATACTGAGTTCGATCTTTGACACTATTTATTAAATGTCATTTGTAAAGAATAAGTAGTCTTCTTGCCATATCCGTTCCATAACTAGAACATATGGTTACCACAAATTTCCGCCACTTCTGTCAGTTATCACTGTATATTCTTCAAAGTGTAGAAAAGTCCGCAGCAAAACGTCCCATTCGGGATATGCAATATTATGCTTACCTTTCATCAAGCGATTGCCCAGGTCAATAATTTCCGGGTGGTGACGGTCGCACAACAGCTTTCGTCACACCAGCTGACGGACAAGCAGTCTTCCTTGACATCAATGGAAGTCTTCGATGGATGGGTTCATTAAGAGCCTGTAATCAATGGGCCCAAAAGCAGGCCGACGTAATTTTTTTTGAAAAATGCACTGTTTTACATGAACTGTTCATTATACCTTGAAATATCAACATAATGTCCGAGTATGTATGATTCGTAATTCGTTCTGAAGTAGTGTGTCAAGACTTTTTTCACAATTGATGAATTACAATGATATTAATATCATAAAACCAAGACGTTATGAATTCTGAAATTTAAATAATTAATATATGATACAAAAAATAATATGTCATAGGTGCTCAATTTTTTTTTGTATAAACACGCAAAGCGTTAGAATGTGCTTCTTGTCAATTTTCATGGCATATTCCTATCCCATAATTTAGATAATATGGCTGCCACAGCTGACGATGGACTATTTCAGTTAACAGATCTATAGTTGCAATACAGTTACTCATTCTTAAGTTACACGGAATACGTTGTATTGGATGATGGGTGTCACGACCTAACGTTCCCAGACAACTGGTGCACTGGATGTCTCTGTTTAGTCCAGAGATTCATAAGTCTAGTTAACGAAATAAATTATGTTAGGTTAGGTTAGGTTATCGAGACATCCAGTGCACCAACTGGCCCGTGTGCCAAACGTTCCGTGTCGTTACCAATGAGTCGTTGAATGTTAATGTCTGGGAACAAAATACGGCGGAACCGGATAATGGATTGACGAATAAGAGTAATTGATTTGTATTTTAATGCGACGCGAGTGAGAGTGATGGGAGCAAGAATATTTAAGACATACGAGTATTTGGGCATTTTATTTATTATATGAAAATAACAAATAGCTTTACGAAGTTTATAAATATTAAAATAAATAAAAAATAATAATGCTCTTAATATTAATAATGATACTACTAGCTATAATGATTTCGATTGGAATTCAGTTGTACGCTTGGGCCATCAGGAACATTTCAAACAAGTATATAGAAATATTTGCATTCACTATCCTTGGCTTTGAGAAAAAGATAAAGATATGCATGAAATTTGAGTAAAATTACGGCTTAATGCCCCTTAAAAAATATTCAATCAAATATTTAAATCCATGAATTAATTTTTGTATGCGGGGTATTGTTTTTATTGACTTGAAAAAAAATGCGCATTAAGTTGCAAGGTTTCGTCTTACGACGTGATAATAATTGTTTACACGCAATTTGTATTGGAAATTTCGTCGTGCAAGTGGCGTGGCAATATAGACAGCTTTAAAGTAAAACACAGTACTAAGTAAAGAGATCTATACCATATCAGTTTTGAATTTGGAGCTTATTGCCACAACAGCTGACTGCTAAGGACCTTTGAAAGTTGTAAGAAAGATTTAAGATATTAAGGTAATAATGGGAGGAGGCTGAATGCAGAAAGAAGGACAGAGTCAAAAATCATCATTCAAGCTTGCGTTCAAAAGTAGACGGTCACAGATTAATAATAATTAGTAATATAACTAAAACATACAGATAATGAAACTAAAAGCTTTTTCACCAAATCAACTCGTGTCCTATTAAAAGATTTTATATATTAACATTACGCAAATAAGTGTTTTGATGGGACGAATTTGTGTGGTTTTTCGAGACGTTGGTGTAGGCTAGCATGTAATTTTTAATTTATTCCAAGCCGGAAATATATAAAATAAGTCGTTAATAATACAATTTATTCCTTTTGCATGCACGCTGACCTCGATTTTGAAAAGTTGATTGTTTATTTTTATGATAAACTCCAAATCTGATAATTTGAAGAGAAGCTTTACTGTTAATTTTTTACGTCACTTCCAGGAAAGCTACCCATACCGATGTTGCAAGTAATGACACAATTAATCTACTAGCTTAAAACTTATTCAATAACTTGTATTGCTGACAAATTGAATTGAGCCACTTACCAACCATTTAGAAAAAAATGGTACAGGCCTCAAGATCGTCAGGCTTTCTGATTTCATTAAAAAAAACGATTAAAAATTCACCTAAAATATATCTCGGTTACTAGAGTTGCCGTTTCATAAAGTCTCCAGGTTCCTGCCTTGGAGGTCATTGGAAACTATATACTCGTATGTTTCTAAGTAGAGTTTCAGGTGCGTAATTTCAAGTGCGTTAATTTCATGGAACAAGGCATTGGGACAATAAAAAACTAATAAAAAAGTGGTAACGTTTTGATTTACTATACATTTATTTAAGTTTTTTTCGGTTATGCGTTACATTGCATTAACGGTATTTCACGCTCGGGCCGTCCATAGTTTCTTGAGCACGATCTGCCAGCTGTTATGGGAAATCCTTCACTGCTCGTTTCCTTGGCTTATATAAACATTTCGCAACAAGCGCCACGCCGCGGCGGGCCGACAAACTTTAGGAACAGAGGCGAAGTAAGGTGAGCAACTCATAGCCACCAAACCCGTACAACTCTCACCGTTACGAATAGTTATACCAACTAGAAATTGTTTTAAACAACTTCTTAATAATTACACCGTAATTATTATGACTCCACGCGTCTTTTAAGTTCGTGCGCGATATCTGAAACTTGCAGATATACTCGATCAAAACATTGTTTTCCTTTCCAGTTGGTACTTGTGAAGCTTCGAGTACTCAGTTTAGTTCAACTGTAATAGAGCTTCTAAATGGGCTACAAGAACACCTTGATTCTTTATCTACATCATTAGTATTTATGAGTATTTTTATAAATTTATTTGTCATATATTATTGAAGCTTGTGTTATGTTTTTTAACCCTTTAATTACGGCTTGGTTTGAATACAAATTAAAGTGTCAATTATAAAACTAGTGTTTGAAGCATTAATGTACTTATCTGGTCTATTTTCATATATCACATTGGTTCTTGTATCATTGAGCTATAAAATGATGCATAAAAAACTATTCTAAGAAAGTAGCAAAACGATATATCACGTCAACCATTGTCAACGGTCGAGGAATCTTATGACGGCATTTGCCGACAACAGATGCGAAAGAGTTAAATAAATAAATTAAACAGTGAGATGAGTGTCGCCTATACAGCGCCTGTATTACTACTAACATTCCCTCACTAGGGAAAGAACGACGTCACGTCGCCGGGATCGTTATTAGGACACGTGGTGGACAGATGAGAAGCAGAGGAGCAGCACACAGTCTTTTTTTAGAGCACATTGACATATATTTCGGTAAACTTGACAAACTTTCGGTCCGGGGCAGAGCGTACGCTTTCAGACCTCAGCCGGTTCACAATACGCTACTCGCTAATATGGCGACACATACATGTCCAACGAGCGAACAAAAAGAGACGAAATATCGCAAATCGAGGTTTTCGGCACCAGCTTGCAAGTGCTTTATCAAGCTGATATCACTATCATTCTTTAAAACTGCTGCGTAAATTGGAATAAGACAGAAAACTAATGCAGCTGTATAAAAATTTGTTAGAACAAGTACATGCGTAGAAAACTTAGGGTACGATGGTTTTACTTTGTGATAGATGAAGAGGTGTAGGAGCAGAGTAGACAGCTTATTTTCCATTCTAAGCTCGGTTAAGAGACGAATGTTTATCGGATGCTGCAAGACCGCATATATTACACCTAATTTTCTTCAGATACTAGCCTTTCGTCGTACTGAAAGGCGTCGGAAACTGTACAATATATATTTTATAGTTCTATAGAATGTTCTTAGCGAATCTGACATGAGATGAGGCGAGAACCAAGGCGGATGACAGAGCTTTGTGGTGGCAGTTTATGATGAACATATGCCCCAGCTAGGAATGACGATACGAATATCATAGCTAGGAATTGGTCTCTCGTGTAATCCGCGGTACAACACCGTTAGTATTAAGTTGATTCAATTTCATTTAGTTTTTAATGTATTGACATCAATCAGCATGATGTAGCCCTTGCTGACTGGTACCAAAAACGACGATATACAATCTTTTCTGTCCGCTTGCCATACATTTATGTCCACCATATTGGGACTAGTTATATAGACCGCCGCTTACGGCGCTGGTGACCGACCACGGGCCGCACATGTCAGTGGTAGGCTGACGGCCGAGAAGGTCTCATTACGGTCGGTAGCATATCATTCTGCCTGGCCGGAAGCTTGTAAAGTTTTAAAGTAAATATGTGTCAATGTTCTTCTGAAAAAGTCTTTGTTTTGCTGACCTGCTCCTCATCATGCCTTCACGCGACGGAGTAACACCTTTTTGAGAGAGAGGAGGATGTAAGTATATTTATATGTAATTTGTGCATATGGCTGCCGTAAAAAGCTAGCTGAAGGTAAATCGTATTTCCTGTTGCGGCCCTGCTGCTTCGTAAGTAGTAACTGACGATACGAGCGGAAGAGGTCAGACTGTGTCGATGAAAGTGCTCGCGACCTCGCGCGCGCTCGAACCTGGCAGCTAACAGAACCTAGTGTTCAATGTTACCACTTGACTAATCACATACCTGAACGGCGCGCTCGTATCCTGTTCCACACCAATAGACAATTCAAACAAAAGCGCACTTACGTCTAACGTCCAATACTTAACCTGACTAGAACTAAAGTATGTCTTATTACCACTGATGCAATGCTCGATGGTCCTCTTAATTCTGATAATTAATCTCTTTTGCATTCACAGACTTATCGCACTCTTGCTAAACACCTACACGGTAAACATTTGTGTCAACTGTTCTTAGTAAAAATAATTTTGTTTAATACATATCGAACTTCATGGTATTATGAAAATAATGTAATAACTTATATTAATATATTCATAATTAAAAATAAGCTGACAAGGCAGCCTTCCATACTCAGGTTAAGAGACGAAAATTGCCCTTGCTGGGTATATAAACTTCGGATGCCGCAGGATAGCATAAACTACACGTGTCTTTACTTAACCCTTTCGCATCGGTTGTCGGCATATTCCGTCATAAGATTCCCCGACCGTTGACATCGGTTGACGTGATATATTGTTTTGCTACTTTCTTAGAATAGTTTTTTATGCATCATCTGATAGCTAAAGGATACAAGAAGCAATGTGATATATGAAAATACACCTGATAAGCACATTTATGCTTCGAATACAAGTTTTATAATTGACAGTATAATTTGTATTCAAACCGAGTCGTAGTGAAAGGGTTAAGACCCCCAGGTTCTCGCTGTCCAGGAAAGCAGTCGTAAACTATACATAGAATGTTAAAAAATAAATAAAATATAGTTTCTTTTAGTTCACATTTATTTTTTAGTACAATGCACATGTTTCGGACCACACCAGGTACATCTTCAGCAATGACTTGAATACAATTAGTGAATTCGTTGATAATTTAGAACGTAATCATTATTATCATCACTAGGTCCTCTCCTCTAACTGAAGCATATGGTCGTAATGAGTTGCAGCCACAAAGCTCTGTCAGCCAACATAATCCTCGCCTCATCCCATGTCCGCTCTGCCTCCCGCAGCTCCGTCGAGTGCAGAATGTATTATTGTCATAATATTAATTTTGTAGTGCTTATTCGTTTTAAATTTCCATTCTAACTGCTTGTATACACATGGCTTCAGCAATGACTATTGGAAAGTTAGTCCAGAGATAAGAACTTGTTATCTTGGAGTTGATAGTCGCAGCAGCTGTTGAGTGATAAGCTTCAACCATTCTCCTGTCAAGTGAATAGTGATTATTGGGTATATCACACTGTATGCGACACATGTGATATACACCATAAGACTGCACTTAGTTATAACAAAAAGAGCTGTGTATGCGTGTATCTACTTCATAAATAATTTATTTATATAAATGGTTTTGTGCTTTTACTTAATCTGGTGTGAAATAAAACATTTTTAAATAAAATTAAATTACAATAATATTTATACAGGTTACATATAATCGTGTCGGAAACAACAGGGTCAGATCCTGTCTGCCTAGAAGTGGGCGACGTCGATGGCGTTATTCTCGGCCATCATCAGGTCTTCCTGGGTGCACCGTTTCGGACACAGCGCACACTCCAGAAGTATACAGGTTAACATAGAATGTATTGGGCAGAGGTACCAAAAACAAAGTCGACAAGAAATGAGGCAAGAATAATGGCAGATGAGCTTTTTGGTGGTATTATATTATTGGAGCACACATGGTGATGATGATGATGATGATTAACAATTATACAGCTTCATAGCTAATAAACAATTATATAGCAATATACAAAATTGATTTAGAATGGTTATTTTTGAACATGACTACGTGATCTATGCAGAGAATTGATCATTTTACGGTTACTCACTTTGAATGGGTAGTGTTGACGACATGTCATTTGTCACATTTTTTTATTAATAGGGTCATAACAACAGTAATTCTGAGAAAGAAGAATTAATGCTAGAGTACTCGTATTTATAAAACTTAGAAATATATACTCGTACTTACCTTTTTAAATTTAAATAACCTTTATTCGGGGGTTATAATCCGCGAGCTTTGACGTGGTAGGCAAGCGCTTCGATATTTAAGTCATACCCGTCAGAAAATAAAAAAAACTTTTGGTTTGTTTTATTATCTAATCGATTAAGTAAGTAAGTTATTCATTCAATCTAGTATTTAGAACGTAGGTAATTGGTGACTTAAATATGGGGTTTAGTTACTTTTTCCGGCTATAATATTACGTAACATATTTACATGGTACATATAATTGTACGTAATTAAATCATTATGTACGGCAAGCAAAAACCAAGTACATGTAAATTGTAATAATTGGTTCAAGTACCTAGACCATAGGTTCCCAAACTTATTTCACTCGTGGACCCCTTGACACGATTTTCGGTTATCCGTGGACCCCCTGATCATCATCATCATCATCAGCCTGTGTCCGTCCACTGTTGAACGTAGGCCTCCCGCATGAGTAGGCCTCCCGCATGAGTTAGGCCTCCCCCTGATAGTCACTTTGAAACTTAAAAAAAAACAGTAATTAACCTTTAGCACTCCTTTGTCGGGCGTCAGCCGACTTATCTACTTGTACATTACAACTCATTTGTTGGGTGATAGCCGACAAAATACGATATGCGTTTGTTCCAGAAAACCAGATCTACATCTTGGGCAGTGCTTAAAGAAATATCATAAAAATATAATTAAGTAGTAATGACTCTTTTTTAATGTTTTTTATTTGAAATACATATTTTTTCGTCGTTATTTTAATGACAGTTGGTTTTCAAACAATATTTATAATAAAAGGAGTGCAAAAGGGTTAAGTTTATTGTGAAAAAGTTACAAAAATAACACATTTTACGTTTTATAATAATTTATTTATTCACAGAGCTTTTCCAATATAACAAGAAAAATGATAATATTATATTCCTGAAAAACAAAACAGAAAATTAAGAGAAGAAAATAAGAAGGAATCACAGAAAAAAGGTTGGAATTGCCCCGCGAAGAAAAATAAATTAATGTTCGAGTGCAGCTATTTTCTTGCGGAACAAATGAAAAGAAAATATGCCTAGAAGAAAAAAAGTTCGATAATAGAGTCGTCGGAGAATATATACATTTTTATCTACATATATATTTTTATTTATGTAAACAAATATAAAAGAATACAGTTAAAGATTTTAGTGACGATAAATACAATCCTCTTTTCCTTCTTTTTTTTTCGTAAAATTCGCCACACACAATATTCATCTTTAATATTATGGCTTTATATTGATATTGTGGCTTTTCGGTTGAGCCGTGTGTGGTGAACTTCTTTCAACCACCATTGCAAGGGTCTTCTTCAGGATTAATAATTTATTTAGTTTTAAGTTGGTTTATTCAGATTATACATTTTTTTTATCTTTAAAAATATATATAATCTGAATAAACCAACTCAAAACTAAATAAATTTATTAATCCTGAAGAAGACCCTGCAATGGCGGTCGAAATATTGGTTGAAGGAAGTTCACCACACACGGCTCAACCCAAAAGCCACAATATCACTTCAGGTACATATCCTTGTTCTCATTGTTATGTGACGACGTCAGTTCTGTTTGTTAATAGTTTATAGAACTTTTTTACCTTTTCTATCACTTTTTTATATCAGTGATCGCTTTAATTTCTCGAGGCAGACTATTGAAGTTTACTACTCCATTATATTTGTAACAATTTTGTTAATTAAAATTGTAACGAACCCAATCATAATTTACGATCTGTTACAACTAGGCGAAAAATAAATGCATTCAATGGGAGGGATGAACTTGATGATTTAATAATAGTTTTTCAACATTTGGCATCAATTTCGTGAGATTTAATCTCAAATCTCCTCGTTTGATGATATCCAGTTTGTTTCTTTATTTTTTTATGAGATTGGCAACTGCATTGAAACCCTTTTCCACTAGGTATGAAGATGGAAAAGCAAGTAAAAACTTTCTCGTAATATTCCACAATGCGGGATAAGTGACAGGTATGTCTTTTTGAAGCCAGAATTGCTGATATTCTTTATTAAACTGTGCTTTGAGTTCTTCGTTAGTTGATATTCCGATTATTTCCTCTTGTAATATGACACTCGTTTCTTCAGTGTCACCACCATATGGATTTATTATCCACTGCGGTATTGTCATAGTCAAAATATCCTCAAACCTTGTTTCAAAGTCTGAATATAGGGCATTTAAATGTTGAACGTAGGTTGAAACATCGTCTTCCTGGCAGCTTATCTGTGACAGATTGGGGAACTGGGAAAATTCGCCCCGTCCAATAGTTTGCTTCCTTAGCTTTATTCTGGCAAGAAACGCTGAAATGGTGGACTTTGTTTGAATCAAATTAAGACTGTCACCTTGTAATTGCAAGTTGACCGCATTAAATTTAGCAAACAAATCTGTTAAATAGGCAATGTCCGTTTTCCACATCATTAAGTTTTCTTTTAAAATTCTATCTTTATCATCCAAAAACTCTAAAATAGTGTCAAAGAGAGCAAAAAATCTTGTCAAGCACAATCCTTTCGACAGCCAGCGCACTTTGGTGTGAAGGAGTATATGATGAAAGTTCTCATTATTTTCGTCACACAACTGCGCAAATAGCCGCGTATGCAACGCATTGATTCGGATTTGGTTTACAGCATCAATAACTAATTGAAGAGATTCATGCAATCTAATATTCAGATTTTTAGCAACTAAATGTTGTCGATGAATGACACAGTGTATTGCTAACACCCCGGGTACATTTTGTTTTAAATAGCTTATAAAGCCACGATAACGCCCAACCATGGCAGGAGCTCCATCTGTAGCAACTGACATAATATTTGACAAAGGAATTTCTTTTTCTGTGAAGTAATCCTTTAAACATGAAATATTGATTCGCCTTTAGTGTCGGTTGGCATAGTTCTCGCAAATAGCAGTTCTTCGTGGATTTCTTGATCCATAATAAAACGAGTATATGCCAATAATAATGCTTCATTATCAGGTAAAGTTGACTCATCCAGATGTAGAGAAAAATGAGTCGTTTGCAAATAATTGCACAAGAAACTTTCAATATCATAACTCGTTTCATCAATACGTCTTTGAACTGTATTGTTGCTTAAAGGAATTTTGTTAATTATATCAGATGCAGGTTGGTCTAAAACAGTTTTTAAAACCTCTTCGACTGCTGGCAAAATTAACTTTTCTTCAATAGTATGCGGTTTTCCAGATTTTGCTATAAATAACGATATATTGTACGACACCCGCAAACCATCATCGTTTCTTTTTGACGTCAAACCGAACATTTCGTTCAGCGAAGGTACCATCACTTTATTTTTGAGTTTTAGAAAGTATTCCAAATCTTTAACTGTTTTATCAGGGTGACATCTTTTCAGGTGAATCTCCAGCTTGGATGGTTTCATAGATTCATTGGTTAAAACTTTGTTGCATAAAAGGCACAAAGGCAATTGTTTGTTCGACTGTGATGGAATTAAGCCAAACTTCAAATAATCGACATTGTACTGTCTACATTTCTTTTTAGATTCGGCCATGTTTAGTATCAGTTATCTGTTGACAAAATAATTATATATACAAATTAGACATAGCAATAATAAAATCATTTTAAATATACGGAAATATTATAATATCGATTGTTTAAAAGTTAACTATTGAGGAGTGTGTGTATATTTGAATATTAAACTTACATTACGAGAGTTGATGGAAGACTGGGGCGGGGCAGGGGCGGCTGCTCACGTCTTATTAGTCGATCTTATATATATACGATCCTATAACCCAAAGTACAATGGAAAAGCTTTGTGGCTTAGTATCGCAAAATATAAGTATACTTATGTTAATCAACTTGTAAAGAACAGAATAACAAGAGCGAGTTATAGGTCAATACAGTAGGTATCAAAGATAGATTCTGTGTCCCAATTGTAAACTACCCTTGTTTAATATACCCATGGACCAAATAACGTCGGTCTCGCCTTTTTTGATTTTGGCGACAGGCACATTTTTATTGTTTCCTGACATAAATAGAATTTCAGAAAAAGGGCAACTTTTATTTATTTATTGTTTTACAATAGCCAAGCTTTCCCGTAAAAACATACGTGATAATCGTGTGAACACATAGTGCAGTGTGGTAATTAGAGATACTCATAATACTTTATTGCATTTTTATGAGGGTGTTATTTAAAAAGAGAGATGTACCCTATTGTATTAGTTCTCCTCTAAGGCTCCAGAAGAAATCGCACTTCAAGTTCGTGTCAGAACATTAAAGATGCGGATTATAATTTAATAGTATTTGAAAAAAAATGCACTTTACTTATATTTAATTGCTCAATAACATTTAACTTTTCTCTGGAAGCGAAAACTATAAAGCAATAATAATTAAGTAATTTGTGTTCTTCGGTGTCGGCGAGTAACGACATCCTGGCCAGATAACAAAATTAGAAGGAACCGGCGGTGAGATGCGATTCGCTTTGTAGACCTCCATTTAAATAAGGGTTGGACTCCAACCCGTATTTTAATTATTTTTGTCTCAGGCTAAGAAATTAATTGTATGCACTTTTAAATATTTACATCACACATATCTCATTTATATATTGCTATTTATTGTAACTTCCAAATTAATACTGATGTGTCAAAATTTCTAATAATTTTATATTGAACCCTCCGTGGACCCCCTAACGATGTTCATGGACCCCCAAATCAATTTTAATTCTCCATGGACCCCCTGGATGATCCCATGGACCCCTGGGGGTCCATGTGGACCACTTTGGGAACCACTGACCTAGACCTATAATTTGTGATGTCATTTTAGTACTACAATATTTTACTCGAGTACGTTTTGATATCAGCTTCATATAGATAGCCCTTTTAGGCTGATTCCAAAAAGCCTCGAAAATCGATCTTTTGTCTCTTATTTTTGTTCGCTCGCCTGACATGCACAGCTAACAATGTTAGTTTAATTATATAAAATTACGCGGCGTTTGCATACGCCATTTTATTTGTTATGACAGTTGCTCTATTTCATGTTGGTTCAACTCTCATCTTTCATGTGATTTTTTGCCGTGATTGTCTTGGCGGCGCTGCATGTCACAGTGTTCCGGCAGTCGTCAGTTAGTGCTCGTCTGGCCCGGCGTCATGTAAGGTCGGACGAGGAAATCAAGTCTTTAATAAAAATAAATGCGAATTGTGCTTCAAAAACAAGTTCTTTGTGTTGTTAATCTGCTCCTGCATCCTTCCTCCACGCGGCCACGTGACGAAACCGCGACTTGTCGTCTGTTTAAAGACGGCGGATGTCAATTTAAGAAAATAGTACACTTTTGACAATGTACGCGAAACCAGTACATGAATATTGTCGTAAAAATACTTCAGCTTTATTATCGTTTCATGTTACCTTCCATAATTGGAGCATACGGTTCTAAAAAGCTGCCCCCACTGAGCCTCGCCAAATACATTATATTATATATTACCATCCTCCTCTCTCTCAAAAGGTGTTTATTCCGTCGCGTGATGGCAGGATTAGGAGCAGATTGATAACACATACTTTTTCAGAAGCACATTGACATACATTTACGATAAAACTTTACAAATTTAGGGCTCGGCCTAGTCACAGCATTAGGCCGAACCATAATACAATATGCTCTCGTCGACGGGCGGCTGACTCGATCGACAACTGACTTGATCGGCTGTCGCACCGGCGCCACAGCAGCGGTCTATATTACTAGTCCCAATATGGCCGTCACATAAATGTATGACAAGCGAACAGGGTTACATCATGCTGATGTCAATATATTTATTATTTTGCATAGTTTTCGGCGTTCTTCTCAGACAACGTGAGTCTAGGGGCTTGAATATAAGGCAAATTTAGTTTTTGATGTCCTGTGGCATCCGAAGTACATGTTTCAGCCATTTCTACTTTCGTATCCTATCCTACTGTAGCATGAAAAATGCTGTCTGAAAAGACTACAGCCTAAAGAATAATGTTTTAATGTATTGCACTATTCGACATTTGCCGGCATAGCTCAGTGATAAAAGCGTTAGCTTGCCAAACCGAAGGCCGTGGGTTCGATTCCTGACGGAGATTAAAATAAAATGTTTTTTAATCGTTTTTTCAGCTAAAAGACTTCCAGTTGGTGTGAATTTCATCCCTCACCCGTAAAATGCCAATCATAGCCTATTGATCAAAATTGGTGATAGACGAAAGTCCTCCAGTGAAGACTACCCATTCATAGTGAATTCCTGTAATAATAAAGATGATTCGTGAATGTCGGGTTGTAGTCTACGACGTTGGTGGATCAATACTCCACATGCAGCGCTTAGCTATATGTAGAATGGTAAGCGTCATAGAATCTTGAATCACGTCATGAAACTTCAGAATCACTATCATCGTTTGTCGATATATCTCCTGGATGTGTTTACATAAAAAAAAATCGAATGATTATTCAAATGAAAAGATTGTCTGGAGGAGGAAGTCCAAAATTACGTTTTCAGGGGGCACCGGGTGGAGGTTCTTTTCATGCTCCTCAAGCTGCAAATCTCAAGACCTGATGCTGGGCAACACACGGGCTATCGATGTTGCCAGATACTGGGCAAAAATAATTTGACGTCGCTGACACGAAAAAGAAAAAGACTAGAATAGAAAAAATATTCTTAGAGACAATAATGCAAATTATTGCGATTTTACGTCGATATAAGTGCAACAGCTCCTGGTGTGTTCAAACGCTGATAAGTACTGATAACGCATGACCCCAATCAATTAAAATGTTCCCAGACAATGAGCATTATTGTCTTAAGTAAATACTAATGTGGAACATCAGTTTCTGATATCACATAGTAATGTGTGACCTTGCTAGGGTTTCTGAAGCAGAAATTACTGACTTGATAATATACAAGATGTATCATAGTGATATCAGCTTGCAGGCTGAAGCGGAAAACCTCGATATACGATCATTCATCGCTTATTTTTGTTTAATTTTCGGACACGTATTCTGTGAATCGCCACTGGATGTATTTCAGCGCTGAGTGCCCAGTCGCCAGTTGTTATCGGTCCGGCGCCTGAATGTATGTAGCTCCGCCCCGGAACGAAAGTTTGTCAAGTTTATCGAAAATATATGGCAATGTACTCCTCATCTCTCCACCACGTGTCGCCTTAGAAGAAATAACCAAACGAAGTGTGTAGACAGTAGAAATCTGAGAAATAAATGCAATCGACTTACTTGTAAATATACAATAAATGTATGCGAATGTATTATATAAAATTTGGATGCACTTTGAATACAGCAGGTTGAATTGAAATTTTTTGCATTTCGCTAAGTAAAAATAAAAAAAAGACATATGCGCTTTTGAAGAAGACAAAATGTCAACAGTTGTCATAAAAAATAGATATACAAACCTATGATAACAATCTAAAAAATATGCTTCGGATACTACAGCTCCCCCTTTTCAAAAAGTCTAATTTTTTCTCTGAAAGTTGTTGGTAACCGTAGTTTACATATTCTCAAGTGGACCTTATGATGCACATTTGTCCAAGAACGAGGAATGGACAGTAGCAGCTGACAGAACTAAGTGGCGGCAATTTGTAGTGACCATATGTTTCAGATATGCGAACAGATATGCTCATTTATAAACAGTTATCCTCCTGTCCTTAATGAATGAAATTCTTAGAAAAAGTAGCGGCATAATGTAATGAGTTGACTGCATTGATTGCAATATTTCCACACTTAATATTTAAAGATAGGTTTTGACCAGATGAAATAATAATCGGGCGTCAGGCAGATTATCTAAAATGATAAGAAAAACGGACATCAAAAAGTTAAGTATGTAGATTGAAAATTTCTAGCTCAAAAAATTCACGATCATTTCTCCAACTGTGAGAAATCTACAAGAATTTTTGCAGTAAGGAATTGATTCGTGCGAAATCGATATAAAATGGAAAGCATCATGCAAGCAATTTGTTTCAATTTTCTTCCAGCCGGATTGAGATATCATCTGTTAATCCTAATGGCCGGCAGATTATTCTACTCAGTTCGTGAGATGGTATTTTCACCGGTAATATTTTACATGACGCCAATTTGGACTATTAGAGGTGTGAACATATCGAATTATATGTACCGTGGAACGGAAAATACTAGTATGCATGTATATACGAAGATTCATTATTTCAGAGATCGGAGACCTTTTGCGGGATTACATGCGTCAAAAATACACAGTTATTTCATTCAACGGTATATTAAATTATGATTTAAAATTATTTGAGTGATTATTTGTGAAGGAATCTTTTCTGATGTACTGTGGGTAGGAGTAAGTTCGCTGCAACGATCTATCTTTCACCTGTGTATTACCGTTCACTCGAGCGAGAGTAATAAATTAAATAAAATTATTGAGCATTTTCTAACAATAAATCAATAGCTGAAGGAGAGCATTAAAGAGATGAATTTTAATAAATGAATACAAACTGACATCAGCATGATATAGCCCTTGCTGACTGGTACAGAAAGCCTCGATATACCATCTTTAGTCTCTTATTTCTGTTCGCTTGATGTTCAAGTCCAGTCACGGGTGTGGCGTTAGTTATATATTATATACACTTGCGGCGCTGGTGACCGACTACGGCGCCGCATGGGTCAGTCGTCTGCCGATGTCGGCGAGATCATATTGTATTGTGGCCCGGGCTGAATGCTGTGACTAGATCGGGCCATAAGTTTGTAAAAAGTTTATCGTAAATATATGTCAATGTGCTTCTGAAAAAGTGTTTGTTTTGCTGACCTGCTCCTTATCATGCCCTCGCGCGACGGAATAACAACCTTTTTTAAAGAGATTAGGATGTTAAGACATACAAATCCGCATTGAATCTAATATTTTATGAGATTTCACTCCTCAATATCGGAGAAAAACAAAATGGCAGACGCAGAGATTCGAACCGCATACTACGAGCCTTAATTCTATTATATACACAGAGCGGCCCACAATGACCATTGCTTCCATCTACTGAGTTGAGAATTGTCATAAAATATGTTATTTGATGTGGATGTGTATGAGTGTATCGTATGAGTGTATCAGTTTATTAAAAATAAGACTGAGGTCTATTTGACATCTAACTGATGCACCTAGAATCATGGGAAGACCTTCAGCCACTCTCTGGCAAGTAGCTTTTAGCGTGCGACCAGTAACGGGTCCCCATCTGGGTCTCCAAAAACAGGACGGGACAGGGAGGGTTTTCACCAAGCGAGTTCAGTAAAAATATCGGTATAGATCAATTATGTATAAATTATTAGAAGGTTAAAATATATTCTAAAAAATAATAATCTTAACTGATTTTTATGAACTGGACGACTTTTATCCAAAGTTCTGCAGTAATCCTCATGAACAGCAAAATATGAGCATTAATTTTGTTAAATCGTTTGTTCAAGACATTTCCTTTCAAGATCTACATGAAACAATAACGTATATCGATATTTCAATTCAATAATTTGTATGACGATTTGCATTGCTGGCAACTGCCGACTATCCAATAATTAAGAACGTTAATCTCCACATTAATAAACATTTTCGTTGTAATATTGTCGTTCTAGGGCACCTCGTTGTCGACTGCTACTCTAGAAACTAGTTTCTCCTTTGGCATAGCTCCAAACAGTATCCATAGTATCCATACTACGCGGCCCCTCGACGGCATGTGCACTGCTTTTTCTTTGCAAGTCAACAACCAATTTCTGCTACTTATGTTCCTGGAATTTGGAGGCGAGACAAATATGAAATTGATTACTTTCCCATTTTCTAAGGTTTAGTTTAGTATTTAAATTTTTTAGTGTATATAAGGAAAGACCTAGAAATTCCGCAAACCTAGTTAATACCAATGCTTTTAACTTATGACTTATTCCAGTACACCTAAACCTTTTTTTGTGCGACAGATGCGTTCCGTGGTAAATCGAACAAAAAAAAAATGCACAAAAAAGCTATGATTTATATAGAAAAAGGGAAGATGCGTTCCATGGATTTTAAAAACCGCATAACTTTGAAACTGCTAATAAAATATACCCAAAAATCGGACGATGTATCATTATTATGAATGGCTTCGGTTAAGCACCTTTAGGAACTGTTTACAATAATTATTATGTTGTATCATAAGGCTAGACACGCTTCAATCAATTCGTTCGTTCACTCTCTCACCTGCGCGTTTGTCAATCGACCTCTGGATTGTTATAACAGTCAATTTTGTTTGTTCAGTTGGTCTACCATAGGTGCACAACATCTAACAATAAAGCAAAGTTTAAATGAAAAATGTATATGCATACGACATGTAATCATGAATGCGTTATGTGAATTTGTATGATTGTAATAAATGCGGAAGACTGAATAATGATATAGATAATGAAATAGAAACGTCATATATGATACTCATCATGATCATCAGCCTGTATCCGTCCACTGTTGAACGTAAGCCTCCCGCGTGAGTCTCAACCCTATTCGATGCTCCGCCTTCCACATCCAGGTCACTGCCGCTATTGTCGCCGGTCCATCTTGCAGGGGGTCGTCCAATGCCTCTACAATACTTTTTTTCCCCTTTGATCGTCGTCTCTTCGATAGATATGTCCTGCCCATTGCCACTTGAGTGTGCCTATTCGTTGGGTAGCCTCCACTGCTTGAGTTCTTCTGCGGATATCCTCGTTCCGGACTTTATATTTTAGGGCCCTAAAAGATGACGAAAGAAACTGCAGTCTCCTAAACAGAGGCCATACCCAACGTGATCCACGTAAAAACAAGGTAAATGATTAAATATTTATTATTTATAATTGATCTCAAATTGAATGCTAAAAACATTGAAAAAATAACTACATTTGTTGCAAAATTTATTACATTGCAGGTTTAACATTTTAAAACAAAACCGTTTACTTTAATTGAACATTCTTGCTCTTTTTCTAGTTCCTTGTTTATTTGTTCTAAATGTATCATATCATATTCGTTTTCTAATTGGATCAGATGATTGCCACGAATTGCCGCAATCAGCTGGCATTATCTTCGCTTCTTACTTTTAATTGAAGCATTAAAGTATATATTTATTCGTGACAAAAAGCTCCCTAAAAATACTTCTAGATGCTGCGTCAGTAGAACAGTCAAAAGTAAATAAAAGTTGTGAGGGCAGTTTTTTTTTCATTGTAAAATGGTAAATCTGAAGATGAGCATCATTATTAAAGAAAAGTATTAATAAATTTTTGATTGTAAAATAGATTTATAGCTTATTTTAATAAAAATACCTTTAACTACAAGCTATAAGGAATACACATGGACTTGATGCACACTTTTGGCATTTTTGTACCGAATTTATCTACAATAAAATAAATAAAACCAATTCACCTTTGATATTTCAAATTTTATACAAATAGTTATTGTAGTACATTAATCTAACTATAAGCTACAAAAGTTAATTTTAAATTGGAACAATCAATTCGTTAAATAAAACCAAAAGTATTTTTCTTTAAATTAAATTTTCAGCCCATAATAAAAGTGAGCCTCACTCCCCGCCTGTGCGAAGGTAATTCTACTCCAGAAAGGGGTAATTTGTGAAATAACGGTAATTCGATGTTAAAGTACGCTTCGAACAATATTGCTAATAGAATCATAAATTTGTATTATTACAGGCGTGAGGGTGAAAATTAGAAGAAACTAATTTTCAATAGAAAATATCCACTCGGGAAAATTAATATTTTTTACTTTGCAATTTTTCTTCAGAATCTCTTATGTAAATATTCAATTAAATATCTTAATTTACATTTTTTATTTCTAAATTATCAGTGAAAATTAAAAGTACGAAAATATTGTTCGATCTGCATCATGTTCAAGTCTCTTAATAAATTTAAAAATACGAGCTCAACGCTTACAATGTAAGCGATAAACCATTTTTTTTTTAATAATTTGCTTAATGTAAGCTTAACAACAAGCATATTCGAAGGAGTCGGTTAGAATGTTAGGATTCTCTTTTGGTCTAAAATCTATATGCACTGTAAAATAAAGAGAACGTTAAGAAAAGCGTCGCGTGACATTTTTGCGTCTAAACCTTTTTGTCATAAATTACTGCTCATTATTGCATTACAACCGCCGTTATTTAACCAACTACGAGTATGCTCACTGCACTTACTATAAAATATATATTGCACTAACTGCATTAACTATATACTTACTACACTCACTTAGCCGCTACAAAAAACTGAATTAATTCCACTAAGGAGGGACCATTAACGACTGCTTTACATTTCATGTACATTGTGTAGTTACTAGATACTTAACTCATGCATTAATTTAAGATTTTTTTCTCATTTTACGTCGGAGCTACATTCTAAATTGCATTTCTATAAGAAAGGCGGTATTTTTTTTTATTCTTAGTTAACGTAAAACGTAAAAATAATGCTTGGTTTTTTTTGTATTATATTTTTATCACATTACCCACGTCATTGAAATTTCAATTTTATTTATAATATTAGTTTTAAAAGTCCAATAATGCACAAAAATCTAAGTCACAAATTGTACATAGATGTGTTTTTTAGGCATTTGTGTTTCATCTTCCAATTTACGAAAATATATGGATTTGGTTCGACTCGCTTAACAGAAGGGTATTTTGTGAAATAATATTAATAATTTATATGTAACACAGGCGTAGTTTTTTTCTCTAATAAGTACTTTCTTAAGCTATTGCTATGTAAAAATACTGCTCCTCGGAACTATCGTATTTAATTCATATTACTTCCACTCACGACCGACAAACTTGTAATAAATTATTTCGATTTTTTCGATCGATATTTCTTGGTGGATTCCGTAATATGAGATATAAATAAAAGAATTCTTAGAATTTATTCCACAATTTTTTTTTGACGACATGTTTCAGCCAGGTCATATGGCCAATTAGTAATTTTCAATTTTCAATTTCAATTTCAATTTTATTTTTTTCCTTGCAGAAACATTACAAATTTTATCAATTCAATGCATTTCTGAAGTACAATAATATAAATACAATAATATAATATAAAATATAAAATACAATAGGTAACATAAATGTGGTGATGTAAATTTATTGACACATTTAGTATCACTGACCTCACACTCAGAACTAGCGTCAGGAGACTCAAGATAAACAGTTTGACTTGTAACAACAAAAACCCTGTCGTAAGTATATCATGATTGACTCACAAATAACAAGGCATTATTGTCACAAAACAAAACGTGTAACATTTCGCCTCCATAAACACCAGTACTGAATTTAAAGCAATATAACACTAAATATGTCAATATATTCACTCAAGTTGGTTTCAACCACTGTTCACTGCGATTCTTTCGTCTTATGCGTATCCAGGGTTGAACGATAGTCCTTTCAGGCCACACTTGAGGCTCCATGAGAGACTCCAGCGAAGTCGCGATGACCCCGACTTTGAAAGAAGTTGACAGCGTCCGCCTGCTGACAATTCTCCTGATGGTCATCCAAGAAGGATTGAATGCAGCGGTCGCTGCCAAGAAGCTCTGCAAGTCCTCAGCCGATGTATCTGGGTGAAGGCCCTTGGCGTGAAGATACGCCATCCTCACTCCAGTAACGTTTTTTGAAGGAGCTGCAGAACCACGGATCATCAGACGTGCTGAATGTTGTTGCCTTTCCCCATGCGGAGAGGCGCGACTCAACTTAGAACATTGAACTTCTCCGGAAAGATTGCTCGGGGGAGGGAGAGGACATCCACGGAGAAAGCACTCAGGTCCTCCAGTTCCTCGAACGATGATTCGTCCCGGCTTAGAACGGGAGTCCTTGGGAGCCTTGCTCGAAGCAGCAGGGGCTCCTTCGATAGTATCTTCCGAGGAGTCATCTTCGGTGGCCTCACTCGAAGCGGATTATTTGACGGCAGGTTCGGAGTCTCTGCTGTCACAGTTAAGCGACATCGACACAGGAATGTTGACAGCTTCAGCGTAGGTAGCCGGAATTGATTTGCACGCTCGAGGTAAGCGCCTTCTGCGGGAAGTCGGCAGACTTGCCGGGTTGGGTGGAGGGTCCACACCAACGGATGTCAGAGCATCATCCATCCCGCATCCAACAGCCTTTAAGAGCCTCTCCAGCAGCAAACGGTGATCGTCTAAGCGACGATTTATTTGCGCGATATCACAATCGCAACAGTTCGCCATCCTGTAGGTAGGATGACTAGACACGTCCGCCCTGTTTGAGTGTCGAGCGAACAATAGTGTGTGTGTAGGCTCTATATAAAGCAAAGAGTGAGTGAAAAGGTGGATATGAATTGTGTGATGGGTATATGTGTTTTGGAAAATGATTAATGTATAAGGGAATTCATTGATGTCACAACAAAATAATATTTATAATTACAAAGGCCATTAAAATAAACATTTGTAATAAATCGTTAATCAAGAGAACGTATTTAAAAAAAAACCCTTATCGCTACCGGTAAGATTAGGAATGGTCCTCTGAATTTCCTGGAAAAGAGAAAGAGCTTACTCTTTTATACGACGTACATATATAAAAAAAAATCATTGGACTTAAATTGTGGTGATCATATGCTCTAACCATATGCAGTGGACATATGGTAAGTGAAAAGGTAGAAAAATGAGGCCTGTATTTCTTGGTTCAGTAACTAATTCAAGGTTTTGGCAGTAAATAAAATTAATCGGCATTATCTACTGTGTCAGTATGAATGTGGTCAGTTATAAAATTAAAATGGCATTAATCTATTCAAATTTGGTAAAAAAACGTGTAAAATGAATAAATTATAAATATTTATTTATTTACCTTGTTTTCACATGGATCACGTAACAATTGAATACAAATGAATAAATTAACCCATTAAATGGCAAACTAACCCATTATTAATTACGATTCATTCATTTATTCTTGCCAATTTATTATTTTTCTTCTCTGGATTAAAATTTTGCTACTGCCAAGCGATTATGTTTTATTGTATTATCTTTTCGGGCATTTATTACTGACCAATTAGTGAATAATAACTGCCCAATAGTTGAATAAAAGACTGCCAAAATTTTTTTTGCTGAAAAATAAGATGAAAATAAAATTATATGTTTTCGTAACGAGTAATTTTAAAATAAAAATAAATACTCTCTATTTTTATTATTAAAAGGTGACATTACAGGGCACAGATATAAAAATATTTACTCAATAATTATTTATAATTAGATTTATAAATATAAAAGTCTCGACAAAACATCAATAATGCCACCCTTTTACAAATATATAATATTAATTGTACACCTGTTGCAATAACAAACTATTTTTATTTTTTTGTAATGTAATCTAATAATTTATTTATTTATTGATTCTTATAATATATAGTGTTAACAAAAAATGATTGATATTCTGCTTCGTAGTATCAATCCTGTGGATTGGTTTGCAACAACAAAATCTTGGATCTCGATCTTCACTCTTCTCGATCCTCTGCAATCCTCTTTAGCTCAGCATAAGAGCTACAACTCATGTCCTCGAACACTTGCTGCAAATATTCCCGTCTAGGGCGCCCTCTGCAGTTTCTACCCTCAACCATCCCTTCCACAATGTCGTGAAGAAGACCATCGTGGGATTGATATTATACAATATATAATTGTCATTTCATGTCACTGGGATTTAAGTTGTATCCCTAACTGGACTCCAATGACGTAAGCAGATCAATAGTAAATTATATAAAATAATGAAATATTTCATAGATGGTTCCGCCGCATTTCATCCCCAGACAATTCGTTCAACGACTTATCGGTATCGGAGTAAGGCGCACTGGACTTCTGGTGCACGGAAAATTTGGTGCACGGCACAACTGGTGCACTGGATGTCTCGCAAACCTAACCCAACCTAACCTAACCTAAGTTCGTTAACGAGACTCTCAGGACTCTGCGATCACTGGAAAAATACTATGGTTAGGATAGGTTAGCGAGACAGCCAGTGCACCAGTTGTCAGGTGCGCCTAATGTTCCGTGCACCAGACACGAAGTGCGCCCCGCGTCGTTACCGATGATTCTTTGAACGAATTGTCTGGGGACGATAAGTCGAGACACCTTCACTGATAGTATACATATTTACATATTATTTATTACTAGTACACTTGCATAAATTTCGCAGGTAGATTGGCTGTATCTTGCATTATATTTATTTTATATTTATTTGTACGTTCAATATAAAAATGAAATATCATAACATTAAAATTGCGGACTCACCAGCGTGGGTCAAATAATTGAGAGGGACGAGAGTTTCAGACCATCAGAGATTTTAGCGCACAGGTCATTGAGAGAATTGGTCTACAGAAGGTGCTCGCTTTCCGCCTTGAGAACGCTGGAGCATCTTTTAATTCCATGTATAAATACGATACTTGTAGCCATAGTTGATCAAAACAATGTGCAGACTATACAGTGCCTGTATCGTCCCCATTCTTCTTTGTGGTTGCTAATTTTGGAATCTCACCAAAAGCCAATACAGCTGTATAATGGGTTCTTAAAACATATACGTGCATTGGATATTGGGTGTACGATGGTTTGATTTTGTGAGGAATGAATTGAGAGAACGGACACGGCAGCCTTTCATAATACAGTCGGTTAAGTGAAGAAGGTGGGATATGTTTTTCGCATGTCATCACATAGCATAAAACACACCTGTCATTTCTTCAGATAATGTTCATCTGGAAGTCCAATCTGACATGGGATGAGGCAAGGAACATGGCGGCAGTTCGTGACGCCCATACAACCCAGGTAGGCGGACATTAGCATTATGAAGTTTATGATTATGATGGTTTTTACTAGTAAGAACCTCTCAGATAGGCGAGCCTGATGGATCGGTCACATCATGCGCCATGATAGTCTTCTTCGCGACATTGTGGAAGGGATGGTTGAGGGCAAAAAATTCAGAGTACGCCCAAAACGGCAGTATTACAATAACAATTGTACGAGGACATGAGTTGTAGCTCTTATGCTGAGGGTTGCAGAAGATTGAGATGAGTGGAGACCGAGATGCAAGATTTTATTGCTGCAAACCAATCCAACGGATTGATACTACTACGAAGAAGATGATGATGTTGATTTAAACCTAATAAAAAACGTTCTTGTAGAAACGCAATGAATGTTATGAATCTTTTGAACTATATGCGGTGTTGAAGTCTCTTTGATCCATTGATGGAGGCTTTTTGGAGCCTTTAACATCGCGCCTGTAAGAGCATCCTCATCAAAGCATCATTAGCTGCATGGAGACGCGACTACCGTGTAATCTGTCGTCATTCATGTCACCCAATTACGGGTATTACCAACCTGGATAGAGGCGAACAGATGAAGAGATGATAAATAAAAATCGACAACTCTATACGCCATTCACTTACCGGAAACAGCTTAGAAAAGAAATGAAAACAATACTATTCAAGATTATGTATTTTTAAATATTTTTAACATTCACTTTGATGTCCATTTTGCAATGATTAAAAGATTAGAAAAACTTACAAATGTACTACAAATATAAAATCATAATAAGTAATGACACGATCGTTATATGAATTATGTTAATCATTTTTTTGCTCACAATATTTATTCAAGTGATTTCTAGCGATGCATGCGATTTCGTAGTTGCTTTTTTTTGTTCTAGCTGTTTGCCGATGACAGTCATCATCAGCCTTTGTCCGTGCACTGTTGAACGTAGCCCTACCGCATGAGTCTCTTCTTCTCTTCTTCTTCTTCTATCTTCGATCCTCCGCCTTCCGCATCCAAGCTTTGACAGTAGATTTCTTAAAATGTTATTAGAAGAAAATTATTATAGTTAATAAAAAATATTTATTTATTTACCTTGTTTTTACATGGATCACGTTGAGTATGGCCTCTGTTTAGGAGACTGCAGTTTCGACTAACTCGCAGCCTTAATCAATCCGTCACTGTCAAGAGACAACTCTGTCTCCCAAACAGAGGCCGTACTCAACGTTATTCATGTACAACAAGGTAAATATTTTTTCATTTATTATTTATAATGGATCTCAAAGTGAATGCTGAAAACATTGAAAAAAATATAATAGTTGTACGCCGGCAGGTATAGCTCAATGTTCAAAGTGTTTGCTTTGAAATCCAAAGGTCGTGGATTCGATCACCGATGGAGATTAAAAAAAAAAATATTTTTTAAAGAGTTCTAAAATTACCCGGGTTAGTGTGAATTTGATCCCACAAATGAGACTTCAGAATTACTATTACCATCTCTGGGTATTCAACTGTATCTGTTTACATAAAAAAAAAAAAGCTGTATAGTAGTTATAAGTGAAGTCCCTAGTCTAGTTACACTTCTTCAAGATTCTTATTTCTATGGACCTGCTTAAGAGTGTAAGAGTGTGTTTAATTACACTTATATTTAATTATACAATATACATTCACTAATAAAATATCTTCAATTCTGCTTTTTTTCGAAAAACTTATAAGTGTAATGGTGGCCTTAGTGAATATGAGTTACTTACATAAAAATGACGACATCTGGCGAATGGGAATATTCACAATAGTTCACCAAAGAATGTTATTACTTATTCGACAGCTGACCTTCGCAAACTATGAGTATATCGCGATATCTTTGACCTAAATTTTAAAATCCACTTTGTAAAAATGTGCAAAACATTAACGAATACTGAAAGATGTTGTGTTTATATTAGAGTACTCGTGTGTACATACAATTACTTTGCATTAATTTCTATCAAAGTAATGTTAGTCAAGGAATTTTAAGGACAGTGCCAGAGAAAGATAATGCTATTCGTCACACAAGGTGGTGAAATAAATTATCACTAAATGTAACTTTCGTCTACTTCATAGTTTTCTATAACCGTTTCCTAATTTGAAAATAAGTATTTTCAGCTACCACGGTTCTCGGTTCGTCTGAAATCACATCTGAACCCTGCAACTCTGTAGAGTATCATTCTTTTTTTGGTCCTGTATGTAAACACATACAGAAGAATACTGACAGAGGGTGATAGTAATTCTGAAGTCTCATCTGTGGAATTTTATGACGCTTACCATAGTGCATATGGCTAAGCGCTGTATGTGGAGTGTTGTTCCGCCAACGTCATTATTACAGGAATATACTATGAATTTGTGGTCTTCACGGGACGACTTTCATCTACCACCAATTTTAATTAATAGGCTATGACTGGAATTTTACGAGTGAGGGATCAAATTCGCACCAACCGGTATTTAAGAACTCAGAAATCAATTAAATTTTAATTTTTTTAAATCTTCGTCGGAGATCGAACCCACGACCTTTGGCTTGCAAAGCAAACGTTTTGACCATTGAGCTATACCCGCCGGTATTACTTTATGTGAACAAATAAAAATAATTATTATTTCAGCAATTTATAATATAATATATTCCTCTAAGTTAATTATTATATACAACAACATTTTTAAACTGTTCTAAAGATCTACATCTATAAAATTCATCTATCAAAGACACACTATTATTATTTTGATCGTTAATGTCGTTCTCTCTCTGTCTCTGTTTTAATACTATCTATTCTCAGATCATCTCACTTTCTCTGTCTCGAACCTCATTTTCTTCACGTAAAATAATACACCAATCCAAAAGAAACACAGCTAAATAATAAACAGGGCATTGTTGTTTTTGAAGCAGTGGTGTTGCTATTAAAAATAGCCGCATGCCACGAGCTTTGGTGCACCGCTGTATGAAGTATCCGAGTGCCCATAGGAAGCATCGGCCTGCTTGGATGTAAACACTGGCTCAGAAGCAGATCCGCATTTACTTCCACTCCAAAAAACATATATTATTTTTATTCGATATCGTCGCCGTAGATAACGCATACAGTGATTAGAAATGTTCCACTATTTAAAAAAAATTAGAGCACCATTCACATGAAGTAACGCGTCAGTAAAAGTTTATCCCGTGCTTTTTTTATGTAAGCACATACAGGAGAATACCGACAGATAGTAATTCTGAAATCTTATCTGTGGAATAGTGCATATGCCTGTGTGTGGAGTGTTGATCCTCCAACGTCATAGACTATAACCCGAGATTCACGCATCATCCTTATTATCACAGGAATTTACTATGAATGGGTTTTCCTCACGGGGCGACTTTCGTATACCACCGATTTCGATTAATAGGCTATGACTTGCGTTTTACGGGTGAGGGATCGAATTCACACCAACAGGAAGTATTTTAGAACTCCGTCGGGGATCGAACCCACCGCCTTTGGTTTTCAAAGCAAACGCTTTGACCAATGAACTATACCCGCCAGCCAGCTATGTGATGCAAGGAGTGTAACCGAATTATCTTTAAACTAAGAAAGAAGCAATCTTTTTCATCCATATCCTCACCATAGATGAAGCATATCTAGAAGTTATACTATCATATATGGTTAACATGTTAACACTACAATATTTTAGGCATGCATAAGGATAATTGGAAATGTATCGCTATTTTAGATTTCAGAGTTAAATCTCCGTTAACACGAAATAGTGAGTCAGTTATCCTTTATCCCGTACTATACGCTGAGTGCGCAGGTAGCGCCCCGGAATGAAGACAATAATACTAGCTCTTGTCTTAACCGGATAAGTGTAAAAGACTCCAATAATGACAGGCCTACTATACTTTTTATACATCAAAAAATATTATACATCATACCTTAGATAAATTATTATTTAATACGACTTCTGATAGATCTTGGAGTCCTTAATGTAATGTTTTGACAAGTGTTATTATATTTTCTCCCGTTCTAATTTCATTGCTTTTTTGATATATTTTTTATGTTAAATTTTTCACATTTTTTTAGTTTTACCGTATTTTACACGATTTTTCTTATACCTGTAACTGTATTTTCTTTGGAACTTTTAGTTTTTTGAAAATAAATAACTATGTCTTTTAGCACAGCGCACATAAATATCTTGTAAATAAATATATCGGACACTGTACTGGTTTAATTTAATCTAAATATTTCCAACCCAAATAATTAGTTTTGCGTTCGTAAAAACATGTTAACACAAGTAATTAAATGTAGTTAGTTAGTAAATGTAGCAAAAAAGAACAAACGACATATCAGATTTCCTTTCAAATCCCGTGATTAAATATATACAAAGTTCAAATTGACATCGTATAAATATAAAAGATTACCCGTGGCGAAGACGGTATATCCTGAATTACATTTATCTTATTATTATTGAAATTTTACCTTATTGAAGCCTTGCCTAAGTATAGTGACATGAAGGGCCTCACTATTGGAAATTGCCTAGGGCCTCACTATATTTAAATGCGGCTCTGTTTAAGTGTTAGCAACACTGCAGCTAAATACTCGTGGCAACAGATCCGATCCGCGGTCAACGATCCAGTGAATTCTTCTGGATTATCTGCATCTCTTGCTGTAATAATATTATAAGAGTCCCCAATAGAGCTTTGAAATGTCATAGCGGCCATGTTGGCAAACTAATGACATCTCATCCTTATAAAACGATAAGCATGCCAGTATTTTTCACATATTTTTTTTGTAACGACTTATTCAAGGATTTATTATTAGTATGTTTGTTATTGATAGTAACATCCTCCAAAAAAATGTGTTATTACGTCGCGTAAAGGCAGGATTAGGAGCAGATTGATAACACAGACATTCTTTTAGAAGCACATTGATTATATTTATGTTAAAACTTTACAAGCTTCCGGCCAGGCGGATTGACATGCCGCTGGCCGTAATGCAACCTTCTAGGTCGTCAACACATAACTGACTATCATTAACACAACCGTGAGCGGGCAAGCGAACAGAAAATAAGAGACGATATTGTGGATCGAGATTTTTGGTACCAGTCGGCAAGGGATACATCTTGCTGATGTCAATAGCATTTCATGAACGAGATTTTAATAATTAATTGTAAATATAGATGATTTTAATAGCCAAAGGTCGAAGGTTCGATCCCCGACGGAGATAAAAAAAGAAGATTTTTAATTGATTTCTGAGCTCTAACATAGTAGATTGAAGTGAATTTGATCCCTCACCCGTAAAAAGCCAATAAGCTATTAATAAAAAAAGGTGGTAGACGAAAGTCATCCCGTGAAAACCACCCATTCATAGTAAATTATTTAAATAATTAAGGATGATGCGTGAATCTCGGACTGTAGTCTATGACGTGGCAGATCAACACTCCACATGCAGCAACATATGCAGCATGGTAAGCGTCATAGAATTCCACAGAAGAGACTTCAGAGCTACTATCACCAACTGTCGGTATTCTCCTGTACGTGCTTACATAAAAAAAACATATTATATATAAACATAACGCTAATCTTCTTAAAAATGGCAATTGTTATAGAAATCCGCAGATGAGATTTCTCCGTCACTGTTTATCGGTACACTTGAATGCGTTTGAATTAAAAAAAGTAAATATTACTCGCTTTGGTTTGATGATTTCTTTTTTGAGAGATTACCGTTGAAACGCAGGTCAAAATTCTGATTAATTAATTGCCTATAGGACTCTAGAATAAAGGCTGTATTCATATTTCGCAGTGTTGGGCGAGTAAACAGCTCGGCCGCTCATGAAGATTGATTGTATCCTCGTTACAAAACAATTGTTTGCATAGATTGAAACATTGTGAATTATATCAAGGCAAGGGAGTAATCACTAATGTACCTGGAAATGAAAGGTGTGCTGAAAAAACCTTTATTTTATTGTTATTATATTTTTCATGTTTAATCATATTTCCCAGACTTTTGACCCTATTTCCATTGGAGGAAGACAAATAGAGGTTGTAAACGACTATGCCTATCTGGGACAAGTAATTTCTCAAATGAAATCGCCAAGCGTATACAACTGGGATGGGCAGCATTTGAAAAACTAAAGTACATTTTTAAAGCGAAAATTCCGCAATGTCTTAAAACTAAGGCGTATAACCAATGCATCCTCCCTGTATTAACTTATGGCGCAGAGACGTGGAATCTAACAGCAAGTATTACCCATAAAAAAGGTCACCCAGCGTGCTATGAAAATATCCATGCTCGGAGTGTCGCTAAAAGATAGAATCTGAAACGACGATATCCGCAGAAGAACTCAAGTAGTGGAAGCTACCCAACGAATAGGCACACTCAGGTGGCAATAGGCCGGACATACCTGTATCTGTTAAAGAGACGACGGTGGGTGGGGAAGAAAAGTATTCGAATGTCGCCCAAGAACTGTAAGTTTGGATAAAAAAATATGAAGTAACTTAAGTTTTAAATTACTTTCCTGAAAAAATGTCTCATTTTACTTAGAATTATTAAACTAAGAATATGTAAACATCATACATTGATCTAGGTTTATTCTCTATACATATATATACTCGTACATACTCGTATAACGTCCTTACTGAGTGATACTCTCTATTCCTTGATGTATTCCGGAAGTTGAACTCTCTATTACTCGTCAGCCTGGGCCACATTGATAGCGTGGCGGGTTGAAATCATTCATTATAGTACGCTTAGCTCACGACGGAATTTCCAGTGCCAAAAAGTAAAAAAAAAATGTTTCGGACGGTATACTATACAAGTGTGAAGTTATTAATTTTCGATTTAATATTTTCTTATTTTTTTTTTTATATATTATATGCAGGTACGAATAACAATAATAATAATTTAATCAATATGTTCAACCCTTCTTTCTCCGGAAAATATTTATTAATTAATACAGTTTTTAGTTATTATGTCTTATATTAACGCCCAAAAATATGTCTCGGACACTACAGTACTATTCAAATATCCCAAGTAGACCTTCAGGTGCAGATGTGGCCTAGAACAAGGAATGGACAGTGGCAGCTGACAGAACTAAGTGGTGGCAATTTGTGGTGACCATATGTTGCAGATTTGGAATGGATATGGGAAGAAATGAGTGTCAACAATGGGACCGTGGGCGTTACCTCCTGTATTGTTAACATTTGATAACAGAGCTCTCTTTCGTCATCTATTTCGCATTACCGAAACGGACAATTAATTGTATTTAATTGTACTTGGCCTGCTTGCTAATTATATTATATGTATTGACATAGATAATTTGTTTGTATTTGTTCTTCAAATACAGCAAAATACGTATTTTATCTAAACACATACAGGAGAATACCACAGATGGTGATAGTGATGCTGAAGTCTCATCTGTGTTAAGCGCTGCAGGTGAAGTGTTGATCCGCCAATGTCATAGACTACAGCCCGAGATTCACGCATTATCTTTATTTTTACAGGAATTTACTATGAATGGGCGGTCTTCACGAGACCACTTTCGTCTACGACCAATTTTGATTAATAGGCCTTGACTGGCATTTTACGGGCGAGGGATCAAATTTCCACCAACCGAGGGCATCTTAGAGTTCAGATTTTTTTTTTTAATCTCCTTCGGAGAACCCAAGACTGTTGGCTTTCCATGCAAACGTTTTGACCATTGAGCTATACCTCTGCTATTTTGTCTTATTAAAATATTCAAATGCGGGAAGTAATTTATAATTTTTATTTGACTCCGAAATGGCTTAGAGCGAAGCCCCCTATCCCTTTATTAGGTAAGTCCTTTGTTCTTCACCCTACCTAGTGAACGCCATCATCTCTAGACGTCTACTTTCATCAGTTTTATCACATTCTTGAGTTTGTTTAGTACAAAAATATCTGGTCATCGTTTATGTTTCAAAACCAGACACCTTAAAAAAAAGCGTCATTATTCACGGATGTCCTTTTCACTCTTCCCAGGTAGCGAAGGTCATCCCCTTGATCCCACGGGGTGCGCCCAGATGGGGGGTGATGCTCCCTACCTGCCGTTCCCCCGATCTCTGATCTCCGCCTCCGCCGGCCCATATTTCTCCGCGCAGTTAAGAACGCCGCTTCAGAGGCATACCTGACTGGGTAACTGTTTGAATGGGACGCAGGGTGACCTCATTATAATCATTTTTTATAATTCTCATATTTTTTGAAAGCAAAGAAAAGATAAATGTTTAACACAATAAATGATCATGAAACATGGAGTCAACACAGCACAAAACAGCTATCCTTTTGAGCGCATAAATGTGGATGAATTAGTTTTAGAGATACATTGACGGTGGGTATAGCTTAATGGTCAAAGCGTTTGCTTTGCAAGCCAAAGGTCGTGGGTTCAATCCCCGACGAAGATAAAAAAAAAATCTGAGCTCTAAAATATAAACCCGGTTGGTGTGAATTTGATCCCTCACCCGTAAAAAGCCAGTTATAGTCTATTAATCAAAATCGGTGGTAGACGAAAGTCCTCCCGTGAAGATCACCCATTCATAGTAAATTCCTGTAATAATTAAGGATGATGCGTGAATATCGGGCTGTAGTCTATGACGTTGGCGGATCAACACCCACATGCAGCGCTTAGCCATATGCAGCACGGTAAGCGTCATATTTCAGAATTCCACTCAGAATTCCACAGATGACACTTTTTTTCACACGGAATTACCATCACCATCTGTCGGTATTCTACTGTATGTGTTTACATAAAAAAAAACATTAATACCAAATAAAGACACCGTTGAAAGAAATTATTAACAGACATTACAAAATAATTAGACTAATGACAAATATTTTTCATTAGAACATCACATTATTTCACATTTACTATAAATTTTAATAAAAAAAATTTTTTTTTTCTTGGATAGATAACATATAATAATGTTAATTTTATTTATTCAGCTACCAGTGATAATTAGAATATTACATAGATATACAAAAAATACAAGTTAATAACATTTAACGATTTAAATTTTAAGCAATACTGTCTCTCATTGAGTGGAGCACCGGATCACCGGATCACCGGATCACCGCTGGATGGCTATGTGAAGGCGCATCTAGTGCCCCTCCAACCGAGTCCCACCTATCCGCCTACCCACCGACCATATGAAAATTACTTTGAATCAATTTTTTATTCATATTTTGTCAGTTAACTATTGGGGGTCTTCAAATATTATTACTAAAATTTATACTATATAATATATATATTTATTATATAAAATATTTTTTATTAATGGTCGAAAACTAACTAGAATTGTAATAAAGCCGTAAAAATAATAAATAATTCGGTTGACTTGCCTCTCAACTTTTCGGGCCAATCACCGGATCTCCTGAAATATTCCGATGAATACCGCGTTTCGGCAGTTGAGTTGAGCCTCTTCTTACGATTTAATAGTGTAGGTATTTGGAGCGTTAGAATAATGATCAGATCTTTTTATAAATCCTGATAAACAACCATCCAAATTATGGCTTATATGTTAAGAAATGTCTTGGACAAGGCATTGACAATGGCAACTGTCAGAACTGAGTGTTGGCAAATTATGTTAACCGTATCTTGCAAATATGAAAACAACGTGTGGATAAAAATGTATTATATTAATATAATATAAAGAACGTCCGCCTATAAAAGTGAAGAGGTGATGAAAGGCTTATTGAGAGATAAAAAGCGTTTTTCAAGCCTGTGATTAAACACTGCTCAACGTGCTGCAAGTTAATGATTAAACTACGTAAAATATAATTATTAAATAAAATGTGGTTACTCTAAAGATCGTCTACAGTCTTGTCAATGGGAGAAGATCTGTTTAGGTCTCCGTCTGCAGAGAGGGAGGACAGATGTTAAGTATTCAATAAGCCCCTTTTGTCTGCAGATGCATCTGTGGGCAACACCGACCACGTACCACGAAACCTACTTTCAACCTCAGCAGATTGAAACATGTGCGACACTTATGGTAACTCAGCATTAGAACGTATAGGTATTTATATTTTTAATTTTCTTTATTTTTATTTAAAAAATAGCGTACAAAGAATTTAAAATTTATAAATAATCAAACTGCACAAATCAGCAGTATTGGAATCAAAACACAATCAAAGATAATTCATTTTATAACGTAGGTTCTCTTCAGATTTTTTTTTCAGATTTTTCTCTTCAGAATCTTAATACAGTTTCAATTTTAAATAAATTGCATTGGTCAGAATTTTTATCAAATACTCGTATACATAACGTATGGGTCAGAATAACAAAGGACCGATCGTACAATAGTTTTATATTAACAGTAAGATAATTTATTCTGACCGTAAGTACTTTTATTCTGAGCAAAAATAAAATTTTATTCTGACCGTTTATTTTGTTGTCGAAGCTAATATTATTTATCTTAAATTGACGTTAATGTTGGAGAGGGTTGCCACACAGGAGTGTTTGTTTCTCACTCATGGGTGGCATAATATGAGTGAAATGCTTCGTTTCGAAAGCTGTGCCTTGCGCCATCTATGTGCGTTACCGATTATAAGTATATTGCGGATGACAGAATTTCTAATGGTGTCCGTACGCTTCACAGCGAAGAAGCGGACATTAAAATATAAAAGTGATTAAAACATAGATATTTTATAAAATATTTGTAGATTCGGTTATTGAAATACTTACTTATTCGAAATAAATAATATTTGAAACTAGCAAACACTTATTTTATGATTCAATAATTACATTTTAAGTATTCATCGTGCTATATGTCCTCACTACAAGAACCTTGAAGCATATTTTTTTTATCGAAAAAGGTTTTTTAAATTGAAATTATAACGGCTTATATCTGGAGAATATGGAACGGTCAACATATCACCATAAATTGTTACCACTCAATTTTGTCATTTTTCACTATCTAAGCTTTGTCTCAAAACATTTCTGCACACGAAAATCCACCTGGGAACATATATAGTTACCGCCGACCTCCGGAGCCTTGGCATATAAATGGTGGCTTTAGTATCCGATGCCTCTTTAAGTGATTTGTTAGATCAGAATTTTTAATGATTGCCACATTAAATCCAAAGAGGCGACTCAATTTAACCAACGACGCGCAGTTAGAACAAACGCTAACTTATAGTATCCAAGTTTTAGTACGCATCCAATGCTGTTTAACGTCGGTTCTTTAACTATAACCGCGTTTTCATTGAGCAACCATTTCTAATTTTTAGAAAAGGTAGGAAAGCTACATCGACTGTTAATTTAAAGAATATTTTTCAGCTAAAAATCTGAATGAAATTACAATCTCTGCGAAATGTTATAATGTATAATTTTTTTCTTGTGAGTTTTTAATTTGATCTCATTTTAATTTCACTGAACGTTCAGTGATTAGATTGCCATCACGAACCGATTATTAGGAAGTGACAGCAACCTACATTACTAACAGAGTTACTACTAGTCTACCTGTACCTGCAGAAGCTTGCAGCATGGATGAATGAGAGGTCTGATGAGGAAGAGGGGCTGAGGAAGTCGACTTCCTGCAAGCTGGAGAGTGAGCAGCTGCACCAGCGAGGCTCGTGCCGCGACACAACGGTGCAAGAACAGGCTTTGTGTTTTGTAGACGAGATCGGAAGAGAGCTTTTCGAGCTTTTTTGTCAAGCTTTTGCCACCTTGTTAAAACGCGATCATTGACAACTTATTAATTTGTAAAATTATTTTTAATTATATTTTATTTATTTTCTATCTAATTATTCAATTATTTTTTAGTGATTAAATATTTTTGTTTACATGTTATAAATAAATTGATGATAAATACTCGTAGTTTGTAATATATATCAGGTAACAAATAGGCTCATTTTCTTGTTAGAATGATCATTTTTGGTTAGAATATAAAATAAAAGATCATTCTTCAATCATTCTTTTGCATTACTATTATTAACATATTTTACAGAGTTATTTACCAAATTTAACCTAAACTTTCAAAACCTCAGCTAAAAAACCTTATTAAACACTTCTGAAATTAAATATGATTTATTTTTCATTGTGACAAAAAGTTCATTGAAATTCTAACTACAAATCGATATTAATTCTGACACTATATTTTGTTGCGTAAAAAATATTGTAGCTGTTATTTACGAGGTTCGACTCAAATAAAATGTATTATTTAGTAATATATTCAGTTTATATTAAATATTAGAGCAGTATAATACAGCTGTAGCAAGCTGGGTTTAGGAAAGGCTTTAGTACAATTGATCATATCCACACGCTAAGACAAATCATTCAGAAAACCGAAGAATATAATCAGCCACTCTGCCTCGCCTTTGTAGACTATGAAAATGCATTTGACTCAATCGAGACTTGGGCAGTGCTAGATTCACTACAACGCTGCAAAATAGACTATCGGTATATAGAGATAATAAAATCTTTATAAAAATCTGCAACAATGATGGTCCAGCTCCATTATAGCATTAACAATATTTCTATAAACAAAGGTGTTAGACAAGGAGATGTTATATCTCCAAAACTCTTCACAAACGCCCTAGAAGATATTTTTAAACTGCTATCCTGGACAAAATGTGGAATAAATATCAACGGAGAGTACATTTCTCACCTCCGATTTGCAGATGACATAGTGCTAATAGCCGAATCACCTGACAAGCTCCAAGACATGCTCTACGACCTCAATGAAGCGTCGAACAAAATTGGTCTGAAAATGAACATGGATAAAACAAAAGCCATGATTAATAGTCATATTTCACAGACCTTCGATCCTATTTCCATTGGAGGAACAGAAATAGAGGTTGTAAACGACTATACCTATCTGGGACAAGTAATACTACTAGGGCGAAATAACTTCTCAAAAGAAATCGACAGGCGCATACAACTGGGATGGGCAGCATTTGGAAAACTAAAGTACATTTTTAAAGCGAAAATTCCGCAATGCCTTAAAACTAAGGCGTTTAACCAATGCATCCTCCCTGTATTAACTTATAGCGCAGAGACGTGGAATCTGACAGCAAGTCTTACTGTTACGTACGTCTCACGCTGAAAACGACAGCTGTTGATAGTTATGTGTTATTTGTAAATGTGTTATTTGTAATGATATAGGAATTCGATGGTTTATTATACTTTGCATCCCACGAGTATTATCGGGCGGACCTTCAATAAAGAAACAGTCCGTGAGCCCCGACCGATTGTTAGAAAGGGGGTCATAAATATTAAATAAGCCAAAAAGTGTTCCTTTGTTGGCCAGCGTGAGATGCGTCTATTCTCGAGAAAATGTCATAAATATTAAATATTCAGAAAGTGTTCCTTTGTGTAGTAAAGCGTGCGAACGAGCCTGGGATACGTTTCAGTTTTAGCCATAAAAACATAAACCGATGTTATGGCTAGGATTACCTATCTCCAGGAACGATTCATAATAAAACCCTAAGAAAGGAATACAGACTCGTGCGAACGTGACTATTCTCACGGCCGCAAAAGTAGGTACCAGAAAATTAATGTATAAAAGCACCGACTTGAACGTTAAATAAATCAGTTTAGACTTGAATCTCTTGCGTTTCATTTCTACCTCCCACCCTCCTGTAAAGCCGCGCCGGCTGTCTGAAATCTGGAGAAATGAGGCTGTCCGCCCACTTCAGATTGATGGCGTAACTAGTTACCTTACAAGTAACTGGGAGAAGATGGTCTAGTGAAGAGCGGAAAACCGATACACGCCCGTAGAGCGGATCGTCAGCGGAACTGGAAGCTGTCGTCTACATTTGGTCCTTCGAGCCGGATTCTGCCTTCGTGAAGAAGATCATCTCCTGACCTGATCATGCCTGCCAATCGATCACCGATTGCAACGCGATCAGGAAGCAACCGTGGAACTAACATGGAGGAGGACGACGCCCCATCAGAATCGGGGGAGTCAATGAGGTCCGTGGACTCCAGAGAGGCGCGCCGCAAGGCTGACCAGTCGCTGAACGCTCTCACCGACATGATGGCCCAGCTCGTCGCAGCCAGCGCGCAAACCAACGCAGCCCTGACGACAACCAACGCAGCCATCGCAAGCTTGGCCGCCAGCCTACAAGTTCAGCGGACCACGGAGCTCCCGCCCGCACATGAAGCGGACCGCCGTGCGGCCCGCAGTACGGGCGAAGCAACTCACGCCCCGATGCAGCAGCCCGCCACGCCGAGGTCTGTGCAAGTCATACGGGAGCCTGAGGAGGACCACTACCGTGCAGCCTGCAGCGCCGGTGAGTCAGTCCCGCCCACACATGAAGCGGACCGCCGTGCGGCCCGCAGTACGGGCGAAGCAACTCACGCCCCGATGCAGCAGCCCGCTTACGAGTGGGTGAGGCAGGAGCCAGCCGCGCAAGAACAGCTGAGCTCCATGACTGGTCGTGAAGAGCGCGCGGGGCATATGGCTGCCGCGGTTCGAGAGCGCCCAGCGCCGTGTCGGTCGGGCGCGGAAGCCGAGGCCGAGCAGCCCGCTTACGAGTGGGTGAGGCAGGAGCCAGCCGCGCAAGAACAGCTGAGCTCCATGACTGGTCGTGAAGAGCGCGCGGGGCATATGGCTGCCGCGGTTCGAGAGCGCCCAGCGCCGTGTCGGTCGGGCGCGGAAGCCGAGGCCGAGCAGCCCGCTTACGAGTGGGTGAGGCAGGAGCCAGCCGCGCAAGAACAGCTGAGCTCCATGACTGGTCGTGAAGAGCGCGCGGGGCATATGGCTGCCGCGGTTCGAGAGCGCCCAGCGCCGTGTCGGTCGGGCGCGGAAGCCGAGGCCGAGCAGCCCGCTTACGAGTGGGTGAGGCAGGAGCCAGCCGCGCAAGAACAGCTGAGCTCCATGACGGGTCGTGAAGAGCGCGCGGGGCATACGGTCGCCGCGGCTCGAGAGCGCCCAGCGCCGCCATGGAGGGCGGACGCTGAGGCCGGTCATCCTACTCACCAGTGGGCGAGGCGGGAGCCAGCCGCACGGCAGCAGCTGAACTGCGAGACTGCTCGTGAAGAGCGCGCGGGGCATACGGTCGCCGCGGCTCGAGAGCGCCCAGCGCCGCCATGGAGGGCGGACGCTGAGGCCGGTCATCCTACTCACCAGTGGGCGAGGCGGGAGCCAGCCGCACGGCAGCAGCTGAACTGCGAGACTGCTCGTGAAGAGTGCGCGGGGCATACGGTCGCCGCGGCTAGAGAGCACCCAGCGCCATGGAGGGCGGACGCTGAGGCTGGTCATCCTATTCACCAGTGGGTGAGGCGGGAGCCAGCCGCGCAACAGCAGCTGAGCTACGAGACTGCTCGTGAAGAGCGCGCGGGGCATACGGTCGCCGCGGCTCGAGAGCGCCCAGCGCCGCCATGGAGGGCGGACGCTGAGGCCGGTCATCCTACTCACCAGTGGGCGAGGCGGGAGCCAGCCGCACGGCAGCAGCTGAACTGCGAGACTGCTCGTGAAGAGCGCGCGGGGCATACGGTCGCCGCGGCTCGAGAGCGCCCAGCGCCGCCGTGGAGGGCGGACGCTGAGGCCGGTCATCCTACTCACCAGTGGGCGAGGCGGGAGCCAGCCGCGCAACAGCAGCTGAGCTACGAGACTGCTCGTGAAGAGCGCGCGGGGCATACGGTCGCCGCGGCTCGAGAGCGCCCAGCGCCGCCATGGAGGGCGGACGCTGAGGCCGGTCATCCTACTCACCAGTGGGCGAGGCGGGAGCCAGCCGCACGGCAGCAGCTGAACTGCGAGACTGCTCGTGAAGAGCGCGCGGGGCATACGGTCGCCGCGGCTCGAGAGCGCCCAGCGCCGCCGTGGAGGGCGGACGCTGAGGCCGGTCATCCTACTCACCAGTGGGCGAGGCGGGAGCCAGCCGCGCAACAGCAGCTGAGCTACGAGACTGCTCGTGAAGAGCGCGCGGGGCATACGGTTGCCGCGGCTCGAGAGCGCCCAGCGCCGCCATGGAGGGCGGACGCTGAGCCCGAACATCCTGCTCACCATTGGGTGAGGCGGGAGCCGCCAGCACCAAGGATGCTGAACTACCGAGCCCACGAGTGGGACGCGGGCGTCTATCGAGATGAATTCGCGGCGTACGAGAACTCGGCATCGAGGGGAATGGCTGCCGACCTCGACCGTCATACTCACGAATGGTTGAGAGACATGCAGAAGCCTAGGACGCTGGATGATGCCGAAATACAGTCGATGATGGCAAGGCGGACAGGGGTCCAAGACCTACCACCCTTCTCGGGGGAACCGCTAGAGTGGCGCAATTTTGAAACACAATTCATCCAATCGACGAAATTGTGCAAGCTGAAAAATGTCGAAAATGGACTCCGGCTACAAAAGGCCTTGAGCGGACGAGCCTTTGACATGGTGAGCGAGATGCTGTCAGATCCGGAAAACGTTCCGGAAGTGATGCAGATCCTGGACAAAGAGTTCGGGAATCCTCGAGTCATCGTCAACATGCTGACTAATCGGGTGAGCAGGGTCCCGCAGCTCCCGGATAGAAGTGTGATTGCTGTTGTAGATTACACAACTCTAATCAGAAATACCGTGCCGTCACTCGAGAGTTACGGCGCGCAGCATCTCGTCTCGACGGCGCTGCTCGCGGAGATGGCGTCGAAGCTTCCCGGCTACCTCCAATGGAGGTGGATTGACTTAAAGGACAGTTTAAACGACAATTGTGTCACCAGTGTGAAAGTGAGGCCTGAAATTATCATAGGTCTAGACAGTGCCGAGCTAATAGTGCCGCGAAGGATTGCGCAATTCCGGCGTGATGGCGTAATTGTGAGTGATACGCCGCTGGGCCACGTTGCGTTCGGCACGTGCGCTCAACCGAAAGGCGGCGATGAAGCTGGACACTTCGTGGGGCACTGCAGCGTAACGGAGGGACCGCCGAGCGTGCCGCGGTTTTCATCGAGGACGAGACCGCCAAGGACAACCGCTCGGACTACGGGATTTGTCGATCGCTGCCAGAATCCCCAACGCCTGAAGCCCGAAGGAGAGTGTGAGCTCCGGGCAGAGAAGATCGTCGACGACGAGGCGATACGTGTGCGTTCTTCCCAGAGGCGCTCCTCCGGCGACGAGATGAAGGTGCTGCTACGGGGAGCCGCCACCGCCCGGCGGGCGCATGCGGGCGTTCGCGCCGACATTCACGTGGGACATCCGGTGCGGTGCACAGCAGAGACTACACAGGATCAGCTGGCGGCATGACGACCCTGGTACAGTACGACACGGAGGAGGAGAAGATGTGTCTCAAGAAACAATGGCGGGCGTCACAACAGATGGCAGATGCTTTCTGGCGTCGGTGGGTGCGGGAGTACTTACCAACGTTGGCGCGGCGCCCGAAGTGGAGGACCCCGACGGAGCCGATTCAGGAAGGAGACCTGGTACTCGTTGCGGATCCGAAGTTGCCGCGCAACACATGGCCACGGGGACGAGTAACGCGAGCGACTCCAGCAGCCGACGGGCAGGTTCGCGTGGTTCAGATAAAGACCGCAACAGGGACTTATACGCGGCCAGCGGCGAAGCTGGCGGTTTTCAACACAGAACGAGTCGAGACGTCCGAGGCAGGGTACAGCAGAGACTGCACGGTGGGAGTGTTACGTACGTCTCACGCTGAAAACGACAGCTGTTGATAGTTATGTGTTATTTGTAAATGTGTTATTTGTAATGATATAGGAATTCGATGGTTTATTATACTTTGCATCCCACGAGTATTATCGGGCGGACCTTCAATAAAGAAACAGTCCGTGAGCCCCGACCGATTGTTAGAAAGGGGGTCATAAATATTAAATAAGCCAAAAAGTGTTCCTTTGTTGGCCAGCGTGAGATGCGTCTATTCTCGAGAAAATGTCATAAATATTAAATATTCAGAAAGTGTTCCTTTGTGTAGTAAAGCGTGCGAACGAGCCTGGGATACGTTTCAGTTTTAGCCATAAAAACATAAACCGATGTTATGGCTAGGATTACCTATCTCCAGGAACGATTCATAATAAAACCCTAAGAAAGGAATACAGACTCGTGCGAACGTGACTATTCTCACGGCCGCAAAAGTAGGTACCAGAAAATTAATGTATAAAAGCACCGACTTGAACGTTAAATAAATCAGTTTAGACTTGAATCTCTTGCGTTTCATTTCTACCTCCCACCCTCCTGTAAAGCCGCGCCGGCTGTCTGAAATCTGGAGAAATGAGGCTGTCCGCCCACTTCAGATTGATGGCGTAACTAGTTACCTTACAAGTAACTGGGAGAAGATGGTCTAGTGAAGAGCGGAAAACCGATACACGCCCGTAGAGCGGATCGTCAGCGGAACTGGAAGCTGTCGTCTACACTTACCCATAAAATAAAAGTCACCCAGCGTGCTATGGAGAGATCCATGCTCGGAGTGTGCTAAAAGATAGAATCCGAAACGAGGAAATACGCAGAAGAACTCAAGTAGTGGATGCTACCCAACGAATAGGCACACTCAAGTGGCAATGGCCAGGACATATCTGTCGAAGAGACGACGGTCGATGGGGAAGAAAAGTATTGGAATGGCGCCCAAGAACTGGTAAACGAAGCATTGGCCGACCCCCTACAAGATGGACTGACGATATAAGAAGAATAGCGGGAGTGACCTGGATGCGGAAGGCGGAGGATCGAAGAGGATGGAGACTCATGCGGGAGGCCTACGTTCAACAGTGGACGGACACAGGCTGATGATGATGAATACAGCTGTAATACAAAGCTCATATATTCGTGTAAATATCATGACCTCTGTATACGTCATACGCAATGAAAGGATACGAGAAGCATAAGAAGCCTTTTATGATGACAGTGGTAAGTAATGTTGAGCTTACTAAAGCCACATTAAATAACTGTGTTAATGGTAAACTGCACTTGATGAAGTTACGTAAAACATAAGTAAATGGCTTTTGCACTCACGATAACTGCAGATAAGTTAAATTGAAAATAATTAGTTCACATTTGTGTGTTTTAATAAATGTAAGATTAAACTTAATATATATCAGGGGTTATCAAAAGTGCTTTGTGCGTTAAAAATAGTTTTTCAAAATACTGTTAAACCTGTGATGCAGGATGCTAAGTAAATAAAGGAAAATGCATTTTTTAACATAAGATATCTTATCTCATTAAACACCTATTTAATAAATATTTTAATGTATGTCGAACAAAATCAAGAAAGTACTTATTTGAAAAAAACCTTTATGGTTTTTTTTAAGGTGTCGCTTGAAAACATAATACATAAATGTTTTAATAAACTATGTCCCCCAAGTTGATGCGTTAACATCAACCCAAAACAGGGTCCAGGTTTATTATTATCTGGCACTAAAAGCTAAGGGTAGTTAAATGCTTTGAACTCATCTCTTCGTTTTTTGTAGGCTCTTCAGTACGCACACATCACATATGGCTAGAAAGCCACACGCAACGATATTTTTTATGCGGGCTTAAGACCAACATCATCAAAATACTTGACAGATTGGGTTTAAGGGGTTAAAATTGATATATTCAGCACTATTATGCTAAGAGTATACAGGTTCTAAACTAACCCCTTTTTTTGTAAATCATGTACGAGTCTATAATTCAAATAAATATTATCAAAAAATAGTATGAGTTGTAAAATAAAATAGTAAAGTGTAAAGCAGTATTTCGAGAACATAATATGGGATACACATATACACAAAGACAGGATAATACCGACAGATGGTGATAGTGATGCAAAAATCGTCGTAGATTCTATGATGCTGACCATGTTACGTATGGCTAAGCACTGCATGTGGACTGCTGATCTGCCAACGTCATAGACTACAGTCTGACATTCACCCATCAATGTGTGGTGTTCTCTGGACGACTTTCGTCTACGATCAATATGAAGTAATATTGTAATATAATACTACCAACCCCATTAGAACTGTGCAAAAACTTATCATCAAAGTGATATTAAAAAGGCCTCCCACCTACCCAACAGAAAGCCTATACAATAAATTCAAAGTGCCAACGGTAGATACACTATACCAAAAATACACTATCTTACAGACTATTAAAGAAAGGAGAATTGAAAACTGGTACACTTGTCATTCTGCTAGGTACATGTACAACTTATTAATACCAAAATTTAACACACAACATGCAAAAAATGGTTACAAATATAACGGAATAGTTAATTTTAACAATCTTCCTCGGGAAATAAAAGAGATCAGCGATATTAAAATATTGATTGAAAAGGTGAAACAGTACATTAAAAGAATTACGAACAGAACCGACGTCACTGCATAACAAATTGAAATAATGAAATGTACCAAAAATGTATTATTCAATTATATATACATTAAATTTAATTCAACATATAGTATATTAAATCTTTAATCATATAATGTTAGTTCTATATCAAAATCATGTAAATGTATAAATATGTAATACTCTGTATAATTATATAAAACTGTAAAATAACATAGATGAATCCCATGCCACACACAAGATCTTATCTTTAAGTGGTGTGGTAAGCGAATGTAAAAAAAAGATTCGAATGTAAATTACTATGTAAAAAATGTATCTTTTTATATTTGATTAAATAAAAAAAAAAAATATATATGACTGGAATTTTACGGGTTATGATTCAAATTCACACCAACCGGGGTATTTATGGAGTGTGGAAAAGATAAAAAAAAAAAAAATTTCGTCGGGGATCCAACTCAAGAACTTCGGTTTGGTAAGCAACCGCTTTAACACTAAGCCGAATCTGCCGGCAGAAATCAATTGTCAAAACTGGTTTGATTATTTTCAGCAACTCTTTTAGAAATTGCTTTTGGTTTTGTGGTGGCCATATGTGTGAATGAGCGAGCATATATTGCAAAGAAAATCATCTCCCATTATTCGTCTCACCATAAAACGTAGTATACGTTAATACTGTTCTTGATTTATTCAGTGATAATAACTTAACTTAATAAATATATTATTCACAGCTTTAATAACAAGCTGTTGGTTCAGGATGGTGGTTATATTCCCATAGCCATCTCGCTTGAAAGCTTCCTGCTTCAAGCTCAAAGCTTTTACGCTGAAACGAGACGGAAGCAATCGAGATTACAGGGCATTTCACGAGACAAAGTGGGACAGCTGTACTTTTGTGTGGCTGTAAGTATCATTACAGTTTCGCTCGTACTGAGCATACAAAATAAAATGATATGACAAAGGTAGTTTGTTAATGGATACGGTTAATTAAAATAATACTTCATTTTAAAAATTAAATTAAAATAATACTATGATAAATTATTAATTCTACTTTTTACGTTTATGTCAAGAATTATCAGCTATTGCGAGTATAGGCTTCAATTATTTAATAAAAATATATTATTAAAAAAAATCTTTATTAATTAACAAGCCAGCTTGCAATCTCCCCAACCTACACACAAACACGAACACAACACACGTTTCCCGCTTGCAGCGTCCAGCCTCCCTGGCTCAGCGTAATAGAGTGCACTGGTTTTGACCGGGTGTGCTCTCCTGCATGCGTTTACATAAAAAAAAAGACAATCAAGATGTAAAGACATCAGAACTGATTATATCCATAGTAAGTACAAAATAATTTCTTCTCAAAATTCATAATATTAAAATACTACAAATAGTTTTTTTGTTCTACCAAACTTTTATATTTATCTAATTAGTACGTACTATGGAATTAACCAGTTTTGATATCCACCAACAGTATTTTTGACAGCTATTTATATAATAACATTTAAGAAGTCTTTATATAATTCATTTACCTCTATGATGTATTCGGTACTAGGCCTCTATTGAGAGAGCCAGGAGACTTGAAAGCTCTTCGAAGCTGAAGTATCCTGGAGGAATATTTGCATGTTTGTTAATCATATTTTTTAAGGAGATTGCATGATTAGCCGAAACTTTCAAAGTCTGAACGATTTAATTTTTCAGAAAAGCTCAAAGCAAGGTGTATTAATAAAGCATATGACTATCACAAACTGCAACTCTACATTCCACGCCTTAACGCGCTCCGCATCCTAAAGTTACATCAAAAATATTTTTTTAACTTTCAGAAAGGCAAGACAATTTTTAATTTTCATAGCCTTTCGTTTTGTTTAAAATTTAATCTCACATTTAATAATTATTTTAATTAACGATTCCTGAATATCAAATTAATATAATAATCTCAGTATGGAAGTAACAGCAAATCAAAGATCCAAAGCGATAAAAGCTTCGAAGAGGTGAGAGCTTTGGTGTTTTTCAAGGCCGAGCTTTTACGAAGCTCCGATCTTGGGACTCACGGACAGAAAAGGTCCTTGGGGTCCAAACAGCCCCCACCCTTTCCACGTGTCTAGCACAGAGATACTCAAACATAGACGTCAGAAATGATGTCATTTGGGGCAAGGATATTAATGCAATTTCCATTTTTATGGAAAATGGTTGCGAAAAATTGACGCCTTAAAGTAATTTGAGCTGCTTATTATTATTGTTTCGTCTCATGTGATCTCTGCATTTGAAACATCATTTAGTCATGCTTCGTATAGATCCAGATACCTCGTTAAAACAAGAATCTGGGTCTTGTGTAGGCATCTCTTATAAATTATTTATTATCTATCGTTGCTTTATATTAGTTTTTTTTAAATAGATCGATTGATGAAATTTCGATCCCTGCTTTATTAGATTCTAAAGGGTGGCCCAACCAAACTAGGCACACAGTGTTCAGTAAAATACTAATAAATAGCAATGAAAGTCTGGGATTTTAAAGAGTATCGTATGACTTGGGACAAAGTAAGAGTCCTAGCAGCTAATATAATTGTTGTAGCAATTCGTGACTTAAGCAGTAGCTAGGGAACGGATATACTAGAAGAGAGAGGATATACAAGAACTACTGTTTGAGAAGCACTGTTGAAGTTTATCTTAAGCGACTGCTTCACGTAAATCAGGGTTGTCTACAATCACTATTAATTAATTATCTTTTAGTTCTATAGAATTTTGATTGCCCTTGCTCTTTATGTTTATGTACAATCGTAATAACAATTATTCTTAAGTTCTGACTTTATTCAACTACATCAGAAAAGGAAAACATCTTATTACGTTTTCCACAAACTCAACTTATTTCAATATTTTTATGTTTACAAGTAATAATTTCAATTTTCAATTTTCAATTTTATTTATTTGTTTCCCTTACAAAAACATTACAAATTTGAACAACTCAATTCATTTCTGAAGTACAATAAGAATTAGTCCTAAAATAAAATATTACAATATTTACAAATATAGGTACTGATATCCTCCTCTTCCATTTAGGACATAGATTAACTGGACGAAGGATGCATGCTTAGGTTCACGATACAAGCACTTGTTTTTGTTTCACATATTACTCTATTGGAAATTGGAATTGCAATTCTGTATAAAAATAAATAAAATAAATAAATAAATTACTCGTTTATTCGTCAATAACGTCGCCCGTTACAGGGACGCTCTTAGGCGTTCCTATAACGATAGCGGGCGCGTGTCGACCGTCTGCCCGCTCTGACATTTCGACGGTATTAACCGCCAAGATGACAGTTGTACCAACTGGGAATGGGTCAACTGTCATAACAATTATTTTGGCGTATGCAAACACCGTTTAACATGATATAATTAAACTAACATTCTTTGTAGATGTTAGGCAAGCGAACAAAAATAAGAGACAAAAGATCGTTTGTCGAGCCTTTACGGCATCGGCCTTAAGGGGCTATATCAAGCTGATATCAGTACTTATGGTTAAGTACTAAGAACAAAGTAATAAAGACAAGCAACATACGGTCCCGATGCTCATCAAACAGACGACGCCAATATTTTTGCTATAATACTTTTTGATGTGTATTTACGCATAAAACAATCATCAGTTATATATACTAGTCAATTCCTCACCATTGACACCTGGCAGTTAGCTTAATACTCGTACCTGAGACTCCTGAAATTTACAATACCTGTATTATATAGCGGTCAGCCCAATAAATTATACTAATTTATACGGCTTGTAGTTGCACTGCTATACTAGTATGCACTGCACGGCTGTTTCTACACAACTCTTTGAACTCCGATCTTTCAAGTGTTCTATCTTAATTCAATTCTACTTAATTAGACTTCCGATAATGCAACTATATAGAAGTTAAAGTTTCTTCTAGCTTTCTTTCAGTTTCTTCCGTAATCTCTAATTACTGTTTACCTGGAAATGTATATGCAACGTCTATCAAAACTATTATGACTAGAGCAAAATAAGTCATATATCATTCCATATCCATACATTCAACTAGGATTTATACAGTTTTTTTTATGTAAGCACATACAGGAGAATACCAACAGATGTTGATAGTAATTCTGAAATCTCATATGTGGAATTCTATGACGCTTACCATGGTGCATATGGCTAAGTACTGCATATAGAGTGTTTATCCGACAACGTAATAGACTACAGACCGAGATTCACGCATCATCCTTTATTATTATAGGAATTTACTATGAATGGGTGGTCTCGACGGGACGACTTTCGTCTACCACCAATTTTGATCAATAGGCTATGACTGGCATTTTACGGGTTGGGGATCAAATTCACACAATTATTACTAATATTTTCGAGCCCAGAAATTGATTGAAAATCCTTAAAAAATGTAATTTCGTAATTATAAAATTATTAGATCACGTTATTAAGCCGAAATGGGAATCATATGCATTATAAGTAGTCTTTAATAAAACAATTGGTTTCTGGATAATGGTGTGTGGGTTTTTTTAAATAACCCATAACACTCAGATTCATTCACGTATTGATATATTTTATTTTTATTTCTGGTAACCCTATCGTGTAAGGACCAAGCTGCCGCTGTATCTAAACACCTACTAAACTGACAACACGTGTTAACTCGTGATCGTTTTTATTTTTATCATATTTTGTGTTCATGAACTTTGAATGTATTATCACATATACTCGTAGAATATAAAAGCTTTGACAAAAACAAGACAGAGCGTAGAAGGTTGAAATATTTATATATTTTATATTCAAAAACGTAATCAAATCTAAACAACAATTTTAATAATATGTTAAGTATTTTTTAACCGTATAGTTTTCTAAACTATATCATTGAATACAGTTGTTTCAACTGCCATATATAATTAAATATGGCAGTTAACATAACATATAAGCTTACGGTTTTCGTCGTTGTTTTTTATTTAAAACCGTCAGATTTTTTTGCCGCTCCCTGTATTACATTGAAATCAACATGATGTAGCCCTTGCGAACTGGTACCAAAAACCTCGATAGACAATCTTTCGTCTCTTATTTCTGTTCGCCTGTCATATATTTATGTGTCATCATATTGGCATCTTGGAGAAGTCTGCTCACTTGTGCGTTAGTTATATACATCGCCGCTTACGGCGTAGTGGTGTGCTGACGGCCGAAAAGGTCGCAGTACGGCCGGCCGGCATGTCATTCCGCCTAGGCCGGAAGCTTGTAAAGTTTATTATAAATATATGTCAATGTGCCATCACGCGACGGAATAACACCCTTTTGAGAGAGAGGAGGATGTTAACATTAACAAATTAAGAGAACTCTATTTGAAAGGTTGGCGTTTCCAATGCACGATTTTGTATACTATAATATTATGTATATTTCAATTAGCCACATTACTTTATTTTTAACAAAAATATGTGAATAATTGCTTATTCTATTATAAGTAAGAAAAATATTCCATTTAATTCAACTTTAATGACATGGGTACTGAAATATGAAATGAGTGACATCTCATAGATTGGCACAGTTTAATCAGAAATGTTCACCAGAACGTTAAAATCTAAAGGTCGTTAATAACGCCTGAAAATATTCCTCGCTGAAAAGTTTTACAGCTGAGAGCTTAAACACTCTCCCTTCATCAGTCTTTAAACTGAACAGTCAAAATGAATCGGAGGAGTTCTTTAGTTTGCATACTTAAGAGTATTTTATTTATTTTTCAGGATAATTCCTGAAAAATAAATACTCGGTGAAATTTCAAGTTTTGTTACGTAAAGTCTCATCTATGGAATTCTATGACGCTTAGAATTCCGCATATGGCTAAGCGCTGCATGTGAAGTGTTGAACCGCCAGCGTCATAGACTACAGCCCGAGATTCACGCATCATCCTTATTATTACAGGAATAAACAATGAATTGTTTTGTTCACGGGACGACTTTCGCCTAACACCAATTTTAAATAATAGGCTACGACTGGCATTTTACGAGTGAAGGATCGAATTCACACCAACCGGGGTATTTTAGAGATCAGAAATCGATAAAAATATTTTTTTTAATCTTCGTCGAGAAATGAACCTACGACCATTGGCTTGTCAAGCAAACGCTTTGACCATTAAGCTATACCCGCCGGCAGATATAATAATTGTTATTAAGATAGTGTATATCAATGCATTAGATTATATATAATTGCAGGACTGACCTAGTACTAATTGTTGGAGCTTCAAGAATAATAGCTGTTATATAAAGTAAACAATACTCATTTTAAAATTAATTAACGAACACCTTAAAATACATTGCATGATTATCTTGACGCTAACGCAGAGTGGATTTTGGTTCTAAGAGGAAGCTCAACTAAACTTTTAAACAAGTTTCAATACTCTATATGTAACACCTAATTGTCATGTATGTTCCTTACACAACCTATTACGCACCCAGGAAGACCTGATGATGGCCAGAAGTAACGCCATCGACGTCGCCTACTTCTGGGCAGACAGGATCTGACCCTGTTGTTTCCGACACGATTATATATATACACAACCTACTTGAATATCAAAAAACGTTTTTATTGATCTACGTGGCTTAAGTTTTTAAATAAAATTACTTTCATTGTACCCGTAAAAGCGAAATATTCTGTAGAATCTTTTTTGTCTTATTGTATTAACCCGTTAATCATACCAAAGTTGTACAAAATCAGTTATTATTACTTAAAATGCATGCAGGAGAGCACAACCGGTTTTGTAACAAAAAGGCTATAAAATGCCCAGTAGGGTAGCTAAACGTTGTATGCGGAAAATATTAGTGGTTTTTGTATAGTGGGTTGGGGAGATTGCAAATATATGTTTGATGATCTCTTTTTTAAAGAGATTCAGATTAGTAAGATGATACATATGATCATATACTAAAAAATAATTTAAGAGTTTATCGGTGGCATTTAGGAAAGAATTTTGAAAACTAATGGTCTTTGTTTGACATACATTATTCGTTAAATAGCAATTCAAGCCAAGAGAAAGGGTTAAATAAAAAGTTACTTCAGTTTATGTCATCCTGCGGCAACTACACTCTAGACTCTCTTAGTAGTAATAGTCTCTATTTCTAGGATCATTACATGATTTGTAAAGTCTATAGAACATGTAATAATCCAACTTTGACTTAAAATCGAACCATTGCTGAATTTATTTTCAGCCAAATGTACATCGAATGCTTGTTAGCCAATTGATCGTGAACTAATTGTCTTTTAGTTGAATATCCATGAGCGAATTGATGCTTTGAATATCTTTGTAAGCGTATAAAGAGTGACTACTCCAAAATCACATCCACAAACTTATAAACCATGCGGCCAACTTCAACAAAAATGTTATGACTTTGCTTAAAAGTCCAAAAATTTAATTCCTCCGACCTAATTATTTTACAACCCGAAAACTTCTGGGTAGGGCTACAAACCTCTTCATTTTATCACGCAAGTGCTAGGTAACCTTTTTAAGTCCTACTAGTACTTTTGATTATAAGGTCAGTACCCGAAGCACCACAACCGTGGTTCAGATTTAGTAATCTGGTAAAAGAGGAAAAATGCGCTTGTCGCGAAACTGTGAAATGTTGCATTTGGGTTTTGAAAATATTTTATAAATTAAATTATAATTAATAAGTCTTTGAAGCAATATAGTCTTATTTATTAATAACATAAATTTGTCAAACATGAAATAAAATATTAAAGTCTGTCTATATATATATAATCGTGTCGGAAACAACAGGGTCAGATCCTGTCTGCCCAGAAGTGGGCGACGTCAATGGCGTTACTTCTGGCCATCATCAGGTCTTCCTGGGTGCAGCTATTCGGGCACAGCGCACACTCCAGAAGGTGTGACAGGGTCTGCTCCACGCCGCAGTCACATTCAGTCGGTCCGCTGTAAAACTGCCAGGCCCTCATTTGCCATCACCCAAGCAAGACCCAAGTCTGCGCCTTTCATCTTAATAACAGACTTGCCAAGAGAAAGCTGCACATTACCTGGAACGACTTGGTGTTAGAGCACTGCGACACACCTAAATACCTAGGGGTCAAGCTGGATAGGACCCTCACTTATCAGAAACACTGTCAGTCTGTTAAGCAAAAGGTGTCCACCAGAAACAACCTACTCCGAAAAGTGGCAGGTACGAAGTGGGGAGCCCAACCAAACCTGATCCGCACAAGTGCTCTAGCTCTCTGTTTCTCTGCTGGCGAGTATGCTGCGCCAGTATGGGCGAGGTCTGCCCATACCAAGAAAGTGGATATTGCTCTGAATGAAACGTGCCGGGTGGTTACGGGGTGCCTAAAACCTACCCCAATATCAAAGTCTGTCTATATAACCATTATAATAAGATATTTTAAATGATTTTTAGAAATGCACAATATGTCTTGCAAAGAAGATAGTTTATAAGTAAGAATAGACGCAAAGCTATATGCGCTGAAGAAATGCGTAAGGCAATCAACCAACCGTCCCAATGCTTGTATAATCAGATACCCCCAACACCCAGACTGAAGTCGCGAAGCAGCTTTCTGAGATGCTCATAACCTCTCACATCCGGTCCTGAAAATGAGAGACTCCAGCTCTGGCAACAAGTCGCATCAGAGGATTCCATGACTCCAAAGGAAGGCCTCCCATTTGGCAAGAACCTTGCCTGGAGGACCTGGAAATCCCTGAACAGATTAAGAACAAGGAACAAAGAACAACCTCGAACGGTGGAGAATGCTTCGGCAGGGAGAGTCATTATTGTGTGACTCCGGAGACCTTCAGACCGCCTCACACCTAAGATCTTGCTCCATGTGTCCAACAAGCTGCACACTTCAAGACCTAATGCTAGGCAATACACGGGCTATCGATGTTGCCAGATACTGTGCAAAAATTATTTGACGTCGCTGACACGAAGAAGAAGAAGAAGTAAGAATAAAAAGTAGAAAAATAATACGCTTTATAGATACTCGTATTTAAGTGCAAATATATGTTATTTCTCATGCAAGTTCATAAATGTTACAATATATTCACAATATTAAAACAAAGATAACGTGCATTCACAATATCGTGCATTTTCGTTCAAATTCAATTTCACAGTAAATTTTATTGACATTATTATTTTGGCAAACGTTTCGCGAAGCACCGGTGCACGGGTGAACCGGTTAAGAACTTCTGTATCACGCCCTCGGCCGGGATCCGGGCATCTGGATTCCGCCCTTTGCCCGCCATACTCTGTACACTGTAACCTGATAATTAAACTGTATCCCTAGCCGCATTATCCCTTATTAGGGAGGTTGGAACCAGAAACCTCACGGAGATTCTCTATTTTTCCTTTGTGATTTAAATAATTATTTGAGATTCATCACATCATTAGAGCGTTCAGTTGAATATTTTTTTTACTCTAGCATGTTTGCAAAATCTAAGTCTTTTATGTCTGAGTTTATTAAGTAGATTTTTTTATACCATGTCTCAACGTGGATCACAATGAGCGCTATACATATCACTTTCAGCAAGTGATATATATACAATATAAATACATATACAATAGATCAGTGTCGACTCTAGACCATGCGGTGTACTAGTGCATTTTTCTGACGCCCCATATTGTATGTATTTAAAAAATATATGAGGTAGATCGTCTTTGGCGCCTCCAGCTTATTCGACGCCCTGGGGGGCCACCGCCCCACTACGCCACCCACTAAAACCGGCCCTGATGTAGATACAATATAAATGACATATTTGTGATGATATCAGCTTGATGTAGCTTCTTTAGGCTGATGCCGTAAAGCCTCGAAAACGATCCTTTGTCTCTTATTTTTGTTTGTTCGCCTGACATGCACATCTAATGTTAGTTTTAATTGTATAATAATACACGGTGTTTGCATACGAAATTTTATTTGTTATAATAGTTGGTCCATTTCCTGTTTGTACCACTGTCTTCTTGAATTCGTTTTTCTGCAGCGATGGTTGGCAGCGCGAGATAGAGCGCGCCGTCAGTTGATAGTTGGAGCTCGCTCGCGAACGTTATGGCGCGCGCCTAAGGGCGTTCGCCTAACGGGTGACGCAAAAGCAAGTGTGTTACAAATAAACGCGAATTGTGAAAAAAAACAAGAAAGAGGATATCAGTGTGTATCTTATGAAATCTTTTATTGATAAAAGGACAATCAAATCACATTCACTTAAGCCCTTAAGCATGTCGTTATATATATTTTTTTATTTTCAGCAAGAAAAATTTATGCAAAAAAATATAAATAGTACACTAGAATAATATACAAATACTTAATTTTATTATTTTATCACATTATTTGTTTTTGTATAATCATGTGGTGGATTTAACATAAACCTATTTCACAACTTATACCCACCTACTCTCTCACACCTTGCATTACATAAACGCGCACACACTCTTGACAATGGCTACCCGACGTAGCCGATACATAAAATTGTCGTATACAAAATGTGGAATAATTTCTAAGTAATCATTAATTTCATTTCATATTGAGGAATTCCACCAGTGCATAGTTTTGTAAGAAATAAAAAATTTATATTTGTAATTCTCAATTTGATTTTGCATAAAATAAATATAAAATATTTAAATAAATAAAAAGTTTTTTCAAGGGTAATAAGAGAAACACAGATCCAAATATCTGTAAATAATATTTAAGCTTCCCAATCAATAATCGAAATGGCTGTTCGATTATATTGTCAACAACATTTCAAGTATATATTCATAATTTATTCAAGCTTTAAACTCACAAAATATTTCATGTATTCAACATAATTCCCAATTTTCAATATTTTTCCCACTTTTAAACACAATAATGGGTTTATTAATATATTAATTTCCCAAATAATAATCCAATGAGCTCTTCGATTATCTTTTTAACAACATTTCAAGAATTCATAATTTAATTACGATTTAAATAACTTCTTAGGTTTTTACGGCCAGATTTGATGTTGTGGCTTTTGGGTTGAGCCATGAAGGGTGAACTTTTTTCAACCAATATTTCGACCGCCATTCCAGGGGTCTTCTTCAGGATTAATAATTTATTTAGAAGACCCCTGCAATGGCGGTCGAAATATTGGTTGAAAAAAGTTCACCACACGCGGCTCAACCCAAAAGCCACAACATTAATTACGATTTAATTGAAAAAAAAATTAAGGTTTGAACATTTTTCTAATTTTTAATAACAACAATGGTAATAACAAAATATTGGTTTCCCAAATAATAATTTAATTAGCTGTTCGATTACATTATTAACACCATTTTAAATATTCATAATTTATTTCCGCTTTAAATTTAATAAATGTGGAGCTTTCAACTTATTTCCCACTTTTAATGATAATAATAATCGAATTAGCTGTTCAATAATCTAATTAGCAAAAAATAATTTTCATATCAAAAGTATTTATAATTTATTTACGCTGTAAATAAATAAAATGAGTCAAGTATTTAACATCTTTCCCACTTTTAATAAAAATAATGGTAATAACAACATATTGGTTTCCCAAATAATAATCGAATCGACTGTTCGATTATATTGATAACAACATTTCAAGAATTCGCAATTTCTTTAAGCTTTAAATAAATAAAATATCTCAAGTATTCAACATCTTTCCCACTTTTAATAACAATAATGGTAATAACAACATATTAGTTCTCCAAACAATAATTGAACGGCCCGAAACCGAGTCACTGGGAATGGATCTATTTACCCAAACTGCCTGTCAAACCACGGCGGAGAGAGAGAGCGCTATACGAGGGTCGCCACTGCAGGTGGGTGCGAAAGGGACGCGCAATGTGACAGTTCCACTGCAGGGGAGGGAAGGAGACGACAGGAGGAGGCTTATCGATTTTCAGCGGGTGTGAAAGGGTCCGATATACGCAAAGTACTTTTTCAGTGGTTGGGAATTCAGATTGATTATTTTTGACATAATTTGTGTCAAGTATTATTTAGTAAATTGACACTAAAAGAAAAGGTTGTGGAGTTAAAGATGTCAAGCGATGGGGAAGATTTAGAAGGCATTATCGGAGAAGAAGGTGTTCTAAAAGAGTTGTGAGCATTGCAGCTGACGTGATTTCACTGAGTATATATATAATCGTGTCGGAAACAATAGGGTCAGATCCTGTCTGCCCAGAAGTGGGCGACGTCGATGGCGTTACTCCCGGTCATCATCAGACCTTCCTGGGTGCAACTTTTCGGACACAGCGCACACTCCAGAAGGTCGTTGAGTTATATAGGCATTCAAATTACAGGAAAATCATATAAAAGATGTCTCGACAGTTTGTCATCCGTGCCGCAAGAACAGGCTCCTGAACATATTCCTAAATAATGCAGAAGAAGACGAAGAACAAGAAGTCGATGAAGAAGAAGAAGAAGATTTTTTTTTATTAAAACTTCGTTTTGCTTAGTGAACGCAATACAGAAGAATACCGACAAACTGGCTGCCTTGTAATGTAGAAATTTCACCTGTCGATTCTATGACGCTTACCATGTTACACGTGGTTAAGCGCTGCATGTGAAGTGTTGATCTACCAACGTCATAGACTACAGCCCGACATTCACTTATAATCCATTTATTACCTTAATTCACAATGAATGGGTGGTGTTTATAGGATGAATTTCGTCTATCGCCTATTTTAATTTATAGGCTATTACCGGCGTCGAACCCATGACGTTCGGTTTAGTAAGCAAACGCTTTTACCACTAATCCATACGAGCCGGCAAAAAATGATTATTTGTGTACAAAAAATAAAAATGTAAGATATAAGAGTTTTTTTTCTTCAGCATCATGTACCTTTTAAAATGTGTTTTATATTTATACCGTAATCGTATATTTTTCAATCGGAATATAATTTAATTTAAAAAATAAATATCGTGTCATATTTTTGCGACCCCTGCTCTATTTAGTATCAGAGAAGATTGGTGCTTTTCCTATCGCCCGGTTTCATTTCGCCTTTGATGTGAACAAAAAATAGATTAAATTCACTAAGCCCCCAGTTAATGTAACGCATTTGCTATGTGTTTCAATGCTACGCCGTGAATAGTTCACTTTTATCTTCCTTTATTTGAAAAATGTTAATTTATGAGTTGGGAAATCTTTGGCATACTTAAGAAAATTCCATGTAAATACGCACAAAATATTCAATTTTATGATAATATTTTTATTATGATTATGTCTCATCCATTAACAAAATAAGTATTTTTTATTTTTGTTATTTTTAAAGCGACAATTCGGCTTAAAACTAAGTTGTTTAACCAATGCATCCTCCCTGCATTAACTTATAGCGTAGAAACGTGGAATCTAACAGCAAGTCTTACCCATAAAATAAAGGTCACCCAGCGTGATTTTGAGAGATCCATAGTCGGAGTATCGCTAAAGATAGACTCCGAAACGAGGATATCCTTAAAAGAACTCAAGTAATGGAGGCTACCGAATGAATAGGCACACTCAAGTGGTAATGGCTAGGACATATCTGTCGAACAGACGACGTTCAATGGGGAAGGAAAGTATTGGAATAGCGCCCGAGAACTACCAAACGAGGCATTAGCCGACCCCCTGCAAGATTGACTGATGACATAAGAAGAATAGCGGGAGTGTCCTGGATGCGGAAGGCATAGGATCGAAGAGGATGGAGACTCATGCGGGAGGCTTACGTTCAACAGTGGACCGATATAGGCTGATGATCATGATGATATATTAAATTATCGATTTTTATAAATTTTTAGTAATGTTACATGCCGTCTACTATATCTTAGCTGTGTTTTATGTGAGGATGAATTAAGCGGGCAGAGTTTCACCTGTTTTCAGTGCGCTGGCTGATAACGCCGCGTCGTGCAAATTGTGTTTGTCGATAACAACTAATTTGCTAATGAGGATCAAATAATTAAATTGAAATTGCTCCCGGTCCAAGCCATACTGAAAAAAAAACTGAACGAATAGTTTCACACGTACACGAAAGCATAGTGCATAAAACGGCGAACCATTTATTTGTTTCTGTTTATTCTGATTAATTTACAATAAAAAAATTGACAAATATTATCAGCATTTGCTATTTAATTTCTCGAATAAAGTTTAACAGAAGTAAATGTTTTTCTAAAATTTTTTAGCTAACAAAATTATTTTGTTAATAATAAATCATAGTTTTTAGTTTGTCCTAACGATGAAGTCAAACTAGTAGGCCAATAAATAATTAAAGCTCAGTGATTAAACAATTTTTATTACTTAATATATTTTTCTTCTATTTCTTTCATACTTAAAATATTAATGTTTGTTTTACATTGTATTTTTTAACTTAAAAATCAAGTAATTCCTTTTTTTTTACAAAAGATTCATATTGATTTGATGGAAAAAATAAATGCATACTCAAATGCCTCATCATAAAGCATGATTCCAGAATATCCACTGAATATAGAACTTTCTCGAATAATATAAAAATAACGAAATACCTACATCGTTAAACGCTCTAATATTATGCATTAATATGTTTATTAGATTATTAAAGTAAAATAATATATGTATATATAATCGTGTCGGAAACAACAGGGTCAGATCCTGTCTGCCTAAAAGTGGGCGACTTCGATGGCGTTACTCCCGGCCATCATCAGTTTCCGTAGTAGATGGATTGGCCGGAATTGTAAATAACCGTTTCCAGGGGGCACCACGCGAAGGTTCCTTAGTAAAAATAATATTATCTATATATTAAAAGAATCAAGTTCAAAATAATGCATTAAGAGGTTTTACATAGTGATAAGATAGCCGACAAAAAATATAAATACATCACATATAGAAGACGAATAAACAGGAAATATTATACGAAATAAAGACAAAGAGAAAATAACTTAAGTTTCCACATACAGCTAAACCCAAAAGCCACAATGTCAGAGAGAGAAAAGTAAATATAATCGAGTAAAAGTCAGTAAATGTCAATTGCAAAGAACGATACAGTATTGTATACATTATGATAATATGTGTAAAAAAATCACACTTTAATTTAAGAATTGTATTAATTAAAAGTTAAAACTGTGTGTATATTTCAATGCATTTTTTTGTATTTACTTTTTTACTATGCTGAAACATTTTTGAAACTTGAGTCAACTAGTCAGACAATGAGCGTCAACGTCACAAGCTCAGCAATTAATTCACGTCTCAGAATGTTGAAATTGATTCGACGAACGGCCGTAATAAACGTCAGCCTCCCAATCGGAGGTCCCATCTCACGGAACACAAAGGAGCACATTTGTATCAAACGGTTTTGTAGCCTATTGGCGCTTATCTGATAACGTAAAACGATCCAGACGTAAACTGTTTGATTAATATTTGACTCACAAATGCGTAAGGTATCCGCGGCCCTTAAAATACAGGTGATCTATCTGGCCTACCTTATTTAAAAATTATGATTTACCATATTCACACTCTGAAGGTTTTTTAACTTAGAATTTGCTGGAGAACACAATCGCTTTGATAACTTGTGAGCTCTAAGAGGATCGAATGATGACCTCGGTGCTTGTTAGGCGTGGACTATATTTGGACTATATTCCTGATATTTTGTTGGAAATCGGTTTGTTTGTCTCTGACAATTATTTAAGGATAAGGAGGCACATATTGTTTGTTCTTCCTAGAGGTAATACTAACCTGCCCATTGCGAGAGTGATCAGACTGTTCAACCATATCGCCTCGAATATTGATATATTCCACTTGAGAGAAGCCCAGTTTCGAAATGAGCTCCACGAGTTTATTTATCAAAGTAATTTCGTGGTCTTCTGTTTAGCGAGCTTCGGGACTTTTAAATAATTGTTGTTAATAAAAGTAAATACCTAATTGTTTCCCATTTATTATTTCTTATCTCAGGATCGTATTAAATATATTTGTATTTAAGTTTTTTTAATAAAATGCATACAGGAGAGCTCAACCACTTTACTAATTAGTACGCTTTTTAGCACGTCAACTGGAAGCCGTATGCGAAAAAATATGTGTTAGGTTTGAGTGTTCATCGTGTAGGTTGTAAGTGTACTCGTATATTGGTCTGTTTTTGATAAGGTCAAAAACTTCCGATTTATTTAAGAAAGCTTATTGTTCTATTACATGGATGCAATTTTGAAGCAAACTATAAACTGTATTAAAATGCCAATGTAACAATATTATAAATAAAAAATGTATTTCAGTAATAATGATTAATTTAACACATAACTGGTAGAATGCCTGAACTATAGGGCTTGGAATGGAATAATTTTATGTATCCATTGCATTGATGTATTGTAACTTCCTGTTATTAATCTTTGAAATGGTTGGCAATAATATATAAATATATAAGATTAGATTTTTCACTTTTAAATAAACAAAATGCATAAAGTCCAATTGTAGAATCGCTCGTATTTGATTTTTATTTAACAAATTTCAAATTGACTAGAACTGATTCAGCATTACTTCACTTGGTTTGAAGTGAAATTTAGCGTGTCATATTAAACTGCTTGCCAGCCGCTGGTAGTAGCGCCAGCGAGTACCAAGCGACTGGTATTATTGTATGAAATTTCAATGTGTAAATAATATGCTGATTGTCAGCTGACAGTAGCGGCTTTTTTAACAAGTAGCCTAGTGAAATTAACGCTTACGATGAAGGTTAAGAATATGGCGATTCTTGCCCACGTGTTTGCTAATGTTCCACTCTCTGGTAGAGTTCATCAGCTCTTGGAGTTTCTTGCTCCAGGTCCGACGCATCCAATTACCGGGCAGCGAAGCCTGGCGGTGGATCTTGAGCAAACGTCCCGTTACAGGAGCAAACTACTTCAAACTAGAACATCGTAGCTGCTTCTATCACATCCGTTTCATATGAACTAAGAGAAAATCAATGAAAGATCTTTTTTCTTCCCATATCCGTCCCTTATCAAGAGCATATTTCATTTACAAATTGACGCTTTATAGTTCTGTCGGCTGCTTTGTTCATGACATTTTTGTATGAACCCGGAGGTTCAGCTTGGAACATATGTTATATGATTCTTAACGAGATGGCAGTAAGACCCGAGGTATATTTTATTATACGAGGGAGTTTCGTAAATTAGTATTTTTAAGATAATCGGATGATCTACCCGATGCTTTCCAGGGTTGGTTTTAAGAGGCGGCACAACTAATTAAATTTAAATTGGCATAATAATAAACAATTTTAATTGTACTACGATTTATTTATTTTAAGTTTCCCCCTACAAGATGGACTGACGATATAAGAAGAATAGCGGGAGTGACCAGGATGCGGAAGGCGGAGGATCGAAGAGGATGGAGACTCATGCGGGAGGCCTACGTTCAACAGTGGACGGACACAGGCTGATGATGAAGGTTCGTCAGGTGCCAATAAATGTTAAACTTTGCTTCAATTAAAAATGATAACTAAAGGCCGATATTTAGGGACATTAACTGATCATATATATATGATAATAATATATGTACACACTCTGAATATATACCATAGAGACACATATCGTTATACGATGGTAACATTGGTAACAATGGTATAAATGCAACATATTCGACGCATCACTTTGGGCAGGAGATGGCCGAGTGGTATAGGGTACTGAACATAGGGCAACGGTTGGTTCCAAAGCTCGCTGGTTCGAATCCCGCTTCTGCCGGCTTCTTTTCTGAACGAATTGATGCGTATAAAAAAAAGAATTTGGATGTATAGTATGTGTATATTTAATTACTACATTAACTGATATTTAGTATTATGAAACCACATCCATAAATACTTGGCTATAGTTTCACAGTAGACACGAGCATTTTATGGCCGTGATGGCCTTCAGCTCCGATTCGGGTACATATAGACCATTTGTAATATACATTTAAATGGTTTTACAGTGTTTTTAGCGAGGCTGCAGTAATGCTATCAAATAATGCATAATGCAATGCTTACTGTCGAGGCGCACCACGAGGTATGCACTTCACGGTTGACCCGCGATCTTATTACAAAGTGGCGGCCATATGATCCAGGAAACGGTTAATTAATTGCGAATATTTTAAAATTAAATACCTGCAACAATTTATAAATAACATACATATATTGCTTTACTCGCTAATATAGTGATACTCATTAAGCAGTACGGAAGTCCAATAAGTAATTTTGTATAATATTCATTCAATTATTATAGTACGCTGCGAGTGACGATTAGAGTACTATCAAAACCATCACCATCGTCATTACATGTCAGCTACAAAGTTGGAGCACATAGTCGTCACAAACTATCGCGACTTTCATTCCATGTCAATTCTGCCTCCCAGAGCTTCACCTAGTACTCCTATATTCTACGTATAGTTTCTGGTGGTCGTCCTAAGGATTTTTTTTTATTTATTAAATAAAAGTAAAAAACTGTCATGCGGCATTCAAAGAACATGCCTCAGGCAGTTCCGTTTTTTTTTACCGACAGATAGTAATTCTAAACTAGTCTAACTTGGTCTTCAAGGGATGACTTTCGTCCACCACCAATTTTAATTAATAGACTATTACTGGTATTTTCGGGCGAGGCTCCAAATTCTCACCAACCGGAGTATTTTAGTGCTCAGAAATCGATTAAAAATCCATTTTTATTTTAATCTCCGTCGGGGATCGAACCCACGACCTTTGGCTTGTAAAGCAAACGTTTTGAACATTGAGCTATACCCACCGACCCTTTATGTCGAAAGAACTTTTTTCAACATATACGAGTATACGAAATGGTTCAAGAAGGCCATGTAAATAAGTGGAAGAAAGACGTGGAAAGAAGAGGATCTTGACGAGTGGAGACTCATGCATTAGGTATATGCTTAACAGTGGAAAGCCATAAGCGCATTTTTTTACCCAACTTTCTAAATTTATATATCAATTATAAGATTATCGAGTATCAAAAAAATCGGAGGAGGTAATAGGATATTGAGAAGTGGAGACTCAAATGAGTTTTTTTAAGCAGTAAAAGAACAGAGGCTAATTGATGTTGATGGTATATAATATTCAGATCTTTCCCCACTTCTTTTGATCTATTTCACAGCCAACGGTACAAAGCATAAAAGATAACTACTGTACAGTATTTAATTATGGATCTCGCGTGATACGTCATAGCGTAATATTACGCAATTACTACTCGATTGTTGTTCGACGTCGTGAGTAGTCTGTCCTCCCATCACCATGGTTCTACTTTCTTCTATCAACGACGATAATTGCCACTCCTTAGCCAACTTATACCAGACGGTGTATCCAATGGTTCTATCCGTCGAGGGATTGGGGTTATTAGATGACTAGGAGACGTCAACTATTCATAATTTGTACATATTTAAAAATCAACTTGTTTCAGTATATATCAGTCTCTTACTACTTGGAACGCCACATCAGGATTCAACTTTCGGTTTTTCTTTCATCCATCGATCATTTATTAACGTGAAAAAATAATTCCGTAGACTTTCATCTCACGCATACGTTTACTGGACACGGAATATTTTAGAGAGTTTCTCTAAAGGTGTGGCCTTTTTTTCTTGCGATGCTTATCCATGGAATCCTAGCATACAACATTCACTAAGACTATATTTGATGGAGTGTATCTTTCATGAGAACAAGAGACGCGTTATGTGTTGTCGCCTGAGAGTCTCTGCCATTTCTTGGGAGGACAATCCTGAACTACTGCATAGTTCAGACGGTATCTTATTGTTAAACTACATCAAGAATGTTGTTCGAATAATTATCGTGGTTAACGAAACTGACATAGAAAAGACCCTATGTTTTTATTTTTATCTCTTCGCCTGATCTAACTTTAGTCTCTTCAATGCAGATATGTCCTGCCATAACCTCTTCAGTGAGCTTATTCTTCAGAAGTGTCCACTACTGAAAGATCTGTAGCCAGATACCACGTCTTTACACCTAAGTTAACTGTGCAGTGAAGGTTGCCTTGTTTAAAGGCTTTAATTTTTATACGTTGCGCACTTTACGCTTTGTCAATGGCTTTATCAATTGCTAAGTAACAGCACTATGAATGAGCTCATCGTCAAGAAGACGTGATCGTCTGCCAACGTGATGCGGGTGTGAAGCCGTTAAATTTCAGTATAAGTGCTCGTACATATGTAGCTTACAATACATTATTTATTCCAGTGAAATGGGAGTTTATCAACCAACAAATCTAGCTTAGCGAAGAAAAATGTCTTAACTATATACATACTTTTTGAGCTTATAATAAAGCAAATGAGTTAGAGATACAAGTTATTAGTCCGAAGACTAAATGATGGAACAGAATGCCGACCTGCTACAACATAAAAATTACTTCCATAGTATGCATTTAGTTGCAGAGGCCAATGACTTCTCCAGATATTTGCTTCTCCATACTTGGTGGTAGCAGCATCATAACATGGCTGGCTTGTATAATTTGCAAACATTACATTCTATGTAGAGAAGCGGCCAGAACGGTATTCTTTATGATGATAATAGTACAGTCAAGTCTTTGCATGAAATATTATGCTAAAAATCTAGATCAGAGACATACTATACTATTAAATAACTACTTGCTTATTGAAGTTTACTTACCTCTTGGTGGTGCGTCTCCTTACAGAGATGAAACGCGATTAGTCAAACTGAATAATATAAAAATGTCTATTAATTAGAGTATTTCGTACCTTATTTTAAAGTGGATCCCACTGAGCACTGTTTCACTTGCTGGAATACTGCAGTTTTGCCATAAATGAAGGCTTCATTAGTTCCAACCTATATAAGCGTACCAACAAATGAAACAGTGCTCAGTGTGATCCACGTTAAAGCAAGGTATTTAATAATAAAATATGATTTATTTACTCAGTTTACTCTTTGCTGTCGTATAATAACTATAATAAAATTTATACTACGATAAATAATTTATTTGATTAATGTCGCACAACTGAAATTAATCATTCAATATAATGGTTCATCAATAGTCATTAAAAGTATATCTATTCGTTTGTATAGACTTCAACGTGAAGAGATATTTTATTCATTAAGCGAAGAAAATCTCGGCTGGATGCCAAAAATTACGAACACTTCCATGAAAAAGAAACATCGATTGTTATATTAATAAGATTAGAATTACTGAGATGCTTCCAAGTCAGATTACCAAACAATTAATTAAGTTATAGTGATTTAATTACTTTGAGACCAGTAATAATTAATGGAATGTAAAATGAGACGTGGGAAGATTAAAATAAATATATTATTTATTTCTAACTGCTTGATGTTATTACTCCTGTTCTTAGGTCACTGGACATTATTACTGGACATTCTACAGGTCTTCTTCTTCGTGTCAGTGAGGTCAAATTATTTCTGGGCAGTATCTGGCAACATCGATAGCCCGTGTGTTGCCTAGAATTAGGTTATGAGATGTGCAGCTTATTGGGCACATGGATCAGGATCTTAGATGTAAGGCGGTCTGCAGGTCTCTGCAATCGCACAATAATGATTCTCCCTGCTGCAGCATGCCCCACCGCTTGAGGTTATCCCTTATTCTACCAACTCCAGTCCTTAATCTGTTCAGGGATTTTCGGGTCCGCCAGTCAAGGTTTTTGCCAGTTTGTAGCCTTCTTTTGGAGCAATGAAATTTTCTGATGTGACTTGTTGCCAGAGCTGGAGTCTCTCATTTTCAGGGCCGAATGTGAGAGGTTGTGTGGATCTCAGAAAGCTGCTTCGTGACTTCAGTCTTGGTGTTGGGGGTATCTGATTATACAAGCAGTAGGACGGTTGGTTGATTGCCTTATTCATTTCTTGGGCGCATATGACTGTGCGTCTTATGTTTGGTGGTGCGATATCAACCAAGGGGTATAGTTTTGAAATGAGTATTGGTTTGAGGCAGCCTGTGACGACTCTGCATGCATCATTCAGGGCAGTATCCACTTGATTACAATGGGCTGATCGACCTCATACTGGTGCTGCATATTCTCCGGCTGAGAAACAAACAGCTAAAGCTGAGGTACGAAGATGGGGTGGTTGGGCTCCCCAGTGAGTATTGGTCAGTTGTACAGGTGTATTGAAATCTTTGATTTTTCCGTCCAATGTTGCATGGTTACTTATCTTTCAAGTGTGTAGAACTTCAAGGTAAGAACCAACTACTACCACCATACGTCCCTGCCATTTTACCATTATCATCTTTCCATATCCGCTCCATAGCTGGAACACATAGTCGTCACGAGCTGCCGCCAAAAAGTTCTTTCAGGCGCTATGGCTTCACCCCTTCATCTTCGCCTAAAACATCGCCGAGTATATTCTATATTTGGTATCCGATAGTTTTCCAGGACGGCGGGATCATGAAAGCCTGAAAAAAAACAGCAGTAGTCAATGCTTTTCTTCTGCATATAATTATCACGTTAAATTTATTTTTATTTTTATGTAAACACATACAGGAGTATACCGACAGACGGTAATAGTAATTTTGATGTCTCATCTGTGGAATTCTATGACGCTTACCATCGTGTATATAACTAAGCGCTGCATGTGTTGATCCGCCAACGATATAGACTACAGCCCGATATTCACGTCTCATCCTTATTATGTGGTCTTCACGGGACGACTTTCGTCTTCCACCAATTTTAATTAATAGACTATGACTTTTACGGGTGAGGGATCTAATTCACACTAATCGAGGGTATTTTAGACCTCAGAAATCGATTAAAATTCTTTTTTTTTTAATCTCCGTTGGGGACCGAACCGACGACCTTTGGCTTGCAAAGCAAACGCTTTGACCATTGAGCTATACCCGCCGGCAAATTAAGTCCATATTCATCTCTTGATCAATTATAGGACGGAAGGCTGTTGGATTTAATCATCCGTCTCGTCATTCCTCATAAAATCCATGCAAACACCTATTTTCAAAAGCCATAATACGTTTGCCTTGATTTTTGATTAGGTGCAATTTCAGTAGCCTGAAAAATTTGTTTTTGAACGCTTCTTCCTAAGCCACGCGTTTAACTGGAATTATATTTCAAAGCGAAACTTATACAAATTCTCGAGAAATGATCGACAAATAATCAGAATTCTTCATTGATACATTTTGTTCAAATTCTTTTTTCTTCAAATTTTTCAAATCGAGAAATTCTCTACGTCGAGGAATTCTCTTGTATAAAAGTTAAATAGGTAGGTACGCTGATATTGGCAAGATAAAAATAGATGGAGCTGTCTGTATCAATAAATTGGATAGAAGGATTTTAATACGAGGTACTCTTGAACTTTAAGTGTATAGATTTTTTACAACTTTCGATTCTTAGGGCTTACTAAGAGCTTGTAATATTCTTTCATCAAATCTTTTCGGAACTAAAAATCTTATTTTAGAACTTGTATTAAAATTAATAACATTTTAAAATAGAAAGTTTATAAATTTATAAACAGAACACGTATTCCAATAAAATAAAATAAAAAATAATACAGGAAAACTATGTTTAAACGAAAAGACACAGAAAATTTAACAAGTACAAAAAAGCAAGTCTTTCACTTTTTGAATTTGTAGTTCAAGTAATTCATATTAATATAATGATATAAGTAAGTATAATACAAGTAAAAAAAAACGCAATATCTTAAAACTACGGCGTTTAACCAATGCATTTTCCCTGTATTAACTTATGGCGCAGAGACGTGAAATCTAATAGCAAGTTTTACCCATAAAAAAAGTCACCTAGCTTGCTAGGAAGATCCATACTCGGAGTGTCGCTAAAAGACAGAATCCTAACACGAACACAACACACATTTCCCGCGTGCAGCGTCCAGCCTCCCTGGCTGAGCGTCATAGAGTGCACTGGTCTTGACCGGCTGTGCCCTCCTGCACGCGATTAGATAAAAAAAACACAAATACTCTTACACTTTTTCTAACCATAAATGTGTGACAAAAAACTTATATAACTTAAAAAAGTTTATAACAAATATTATACAATGGTATTAGTGTTATTTCGGTTCGCCATGACTGCGAGTCTTCTCCAATCATCCAGGATAAGTACTTCTGTATTATTTCCCCTTTTCTTTTCAGCTTGCGATCAACAGCGGGAACGTTTTCATCCCCTGAAACATTTTACATTTCCTCGGGTAGCCACCATGGGCGTAACATTTATTACATTCAATGAAAATGGGGTAGACAATTTTGTAAAGTATAACGGAAAAAAAATCATAACAATTAAATGGGTGTTACACGCTCATTTCCCATTCCGTTCTTAGTAGACTGCTGTATTTCATTAGCCTTTTTATTATTATTATTGTTATATATTTTGTTTACAAAGCACAAAAAAAACTACAAAGATTTTTAAAAGTTAATGTGTATTTGGGTGGATATGTCGGCAATAAAACGAAGTATTTTGTACAAAATATAAATTAAGCATTAAAATACTGAGAAATGAAGTTTAGTGCATTTTTCTGACACCGAAATACCATTTTTATAAGTTAAAATTCTGGTATTTCGATATTAAAATGTAAGTAAATGCAAAGAAGAAGAAAAATGTTTTATCGTATTATCTGTAATTATGTAATATTTAGGTATTGACATCAGCATGATGTAGCCCTTACTGACTGGTACCGTAAACCTCGATGTACAATCTTTCGTCTCTTATTTCTGTTCGCTTATAATATATTTATGTGTCCGCCATATTGTCATTTTGGACAACTCCGCTAACGGGTGTGTTAGTTATATGCATCGCCACTCGAGCGCTGGGCGAGAGCCGCAGCGCCGACGACCCCGCGGAATCAGTCGGTCCCCACCCTTCGGCGAGAGATATTGTATTGTAGCTCGGCCTATGCTGTGACTAGCCCGAGCCAGAAGTTTATCAATTTGCAACGTAAATATATGTCAATGTGCTTCTGAAAAAGTCTTTGTTTTTGCTGACCTGCTCCTCATTCTGCCCTCACGCGACTGTATAAACCTTTTGAGAGAGAGGAGGATGTTAGTATTTATTAAATTAAAGTGCCTCGTTCTAGGACATATCTGCACCTGAAGGTCCACTTAGGAATATACATGGCTCCCGACGACCTCCAGAGCAGAACACAGTAGTAAATTAGACTTTCTTCGTAGTACCAGTTAAAAAAATTCAATACAGATATCCAATATAATCTACAGATATACCGCATTATAAATACAATACTGAAAAGCATAAAGCTTACTTGTAGTATTTAGACGTTGACACATTTCACACAAGAGAGCTAAAACTAATAATAAGTAAGCTGAAAACGGAAGCATTCTTCAGAAGCAGACTTATTCCAGACCAAAAAGCGTTGTATAAATACTGATAAAATAAAAAGTAGAATAAGAATTTATATAATTTCTTTTAACATTTAACGTCATTCGTACATCCGCCCATGGGAAAAGGGCGTCTTGCTGCCTATCCCTCAGTAGGCAGTTACACTTCCTGATGAATATTTGCGGGGGCGGCAGAGTGAGTTTTCCTGTCCGGCCGCCCATCTTGGCGCGAAAATCTCCCGCGGAAACCTTGCCGCCAAAATCTCGCGCCAAAAACGCCGCCAGAATGACGTTTAAAGATTTTCACTCTCTCTCTAACCCCCTCAAGTGTTAATATTTGTTTTGCGCGCGACTTTTAAAAAATGTAACATTGAACAAGTATTTTTCAAATCGTATTAATATACTCATACTTAACAAAATAATCTACGAAAGCCACAAGTAATAATGTAAATATTATCTTTAAAATATACATGTATGTTCTTCTTCGTAGTATCAATCCGGAAGATTGGTTTGCAGCAACAGAATCTTGCATCTCGATATCCATTCCTCTCGGTCCTCCGCAACCCTTTTCAGCTCAGCATAAGAGCTACAACTCATGTCCTCGAACACTTGCTGCAAATACTCCTGTCTAGGGCGCCCTCTACAGTTTCTACCCTCAACCAGCCCCTCCACAATGTCGTGAAGAAGACCATCGTGGCGCATGATGTGACCGATCCATTGGGCTCGCTTCTCTGAGATGTTTCTTATTATTGTTCGTAACGTGGTCTCTCCAGAAAATTCCGAGAATTCTTCTGTATGACCACATCTCAAAGGCCTCTAGTCACAAGTATGTACATTCAAATTAAGCCGGTACTGTAGTCTTATTTTTTCTATCAGTTCTTTACCTGAAGTATACGATCGTTACATATACGTATTGAAGGTATCTTGAGAAAGCAATTTGTCGTAAATAAATGTACAAGTCAGTGTGATATTGTAATTTAACCTCACCTAAACGAATGCAAATATTTCATGTTTGATAATTTAAAAAAACTAACATCAATTTAAATGCACAAGAGTGTACATATTCGTGGATCACAGTGAATTTGTGATTTTTCATATTTCATTATTACATAAGAGCGTTTTCAATTGATAAATTTAGTGTTACAAAACTATATTAAATATATTTATTCACAAATTTGTTGTGACTTTTTAAAAATATATTTTTATGTTAACACATACAGGCGAATACTGACAGACGTTAATAGTAATTATAAAGTCACATCTGTGGAATTGTATGACGTTTACGATGGTGCATATGACTAAGCGCTACATTAGGACTGTTGATTCGCCAACGTCATAGACTACAGCCCGAGATTCACGCATCATCCTTAATTATTAGAGAAATTTACTATGAATGGGTGGTCTTCATGGGATGACTTTTGTCTACCACCAATTTTAATAACTAGGCTGCGACTGGTATTTAACGGGTGAGGGATAAAATTCACAACAACCGAGGGTATTTTAGAGCTAAGAAATCGATTGAAAATCTTTTTTTTTAATCTCCGTCGGGGATCGAACTCACGACCTTTGGCTTGCAAAGCAAACGCTTTGAACATTGAGCTTTACCCGCCGGTGGTGAATATGTGACATACACATATATCACGATTATTTTTAAAGAGGCCTTGTGATTAACCCGACGCTCACAGCAACTCATAAACACAAATATTAATTTGGTAAAATAAGTGGTATTGCTCTATGTGTGGTTATTATTATTTACGGAAATTATGGAGGTCTCTATTCCCTCTCACACCCTCGGCAGCTCGATAAGCGCAGAGGGAGACGGCGGACCCATTTATTACTTTCAATGCGGCTGGGATTTGTACAGGTCTAACCCAAACCAGGAGGAAAAAGTAAATGTTTCATTTATAGCAGGAAATGTGATAGGTATATTATACTTTGTGATTATCTATTTAATGTTCAGTTTTTTTTTGTATTTATCTCATAAAATCATTTATGTATTTGTTGATTATGTTAAGACAAATAAAAGTTATAAATCAATGTGTAGAATCGTACGATTTCCTAATTCGTGAAAAATGTGCAATGTCTACAAGTAAGGAGAATTATGTGTCCAGGTAGGCTGAATTGTAATGCTTGTGTGCAAGTGGGAATTGATTCTGTGTTGTTAAAAAAGGGAAAAAGAAGCTGTTAGTCTTGAGCCATATAGAATAGCTGGCATGTCTAAATGTTGCGGAAATTAACAAACTGCTAGAATTTTACTGAAATGAATCGAGTTACAATGCGCTCGACTATCGAAAATTAATAGAGCTTTCAATAATATTTCTTGGCGGAGATACAAGTATAGAGCAGAATTTAAGACTCGACCTCATGACTCGATGCACCAAGCTCGATCAATGGCGAGAGCAACTTAATCATTAAAATTATCATTACTTATCTTTCCAGTCAGAATTTCAAACAAGGCCGTTGTTTCAATCGAAAGCAAGTATACGAGTCATATGTCAACCGTGTTGGTATGCTTGTAAATAATTATGAAAGTTTCTTGGTTAATTAAAAGTACAAGAGATATCAATTGAGAATAATTGCATAAGATGTGTCAAAGGTACAAGGGTAGTTTGATAAGTCAGACACGTTTTTAATAAAATATATTATTTTCGGCAACATACGAGTAGTCTCCGGTTTGTTTGACTCAGTATTGTTACATCTTTTTATTTCATACAAATAATATATTTTGATACAGTTTTCTTATTAGTTTAAAGCGATTAAAAAGGCTTTGTAAACCAACCGAACGTCTGTGTTTCATCGATTAAAGATCAGAGGTTAGAGCGTTATTTTTTATCATATTCAATTCTCTTTGAATATTATCGATTGGATCCAAAAATAAATTTTGAATTCATTTCCAAATCTCGCTGGCGTGAATAAAACATGTTTGGCTCTGTATATACTAAAAGAGTGACAAAATATCGCACCTTAATTTATGGATACCTAATTTACTCGTAAAAGATACTAGTTTCACCATGAATTCGATTATATTTATGTTTTAAGCTTTTTAATTGCACAATATCACACTACCAAACATAAAACTAAATTCTGAAATGCGCCTGAATAATGCTTAAAACAATCAATCAACAGTCCCACTGCCAGTATAACCAATTATGTATCCTGAACATTTATTGAAATGACTCAACTAAAGTCGCGAAGCAGTTTTCTGAGATCCACACAACCTCTTACATCCGACTCTGAAACTGAGAGACACCAAGTCTAACAGCAAATATTATAAATTGAAAAAAATCATTGCTTCAAATGAAAGCCTCCCAACTGGAAAGGACCTTGACTGGCAAACCTAGAAATCCTTTAAAAGGCTAAAAGACAACCTCGAGCGGTGGGGAGTGCTTCGGTACTTGCAGACTAGAGACCTGCAGACTACCACACACCTAAGATCATGCTCCAATGTACCCGACTACCTGAACATGAAGACCTAATGCTGGGCAGCACACGGGCCGTCGATGATTCCAGATATTCGGTCGAAACAATTTTACGTCGCTGACATGAAGAAGAGCAGCAGAGGAAGCACGAAGAAGAGATGAATATAATGAAACTTGGCGACTTATCCACCCTTGTCTGTATGCTGGATGTTGTAGGTGTTGCCGTGCATTATACCAGGAAGGGGGATGTCACCCTCCCGGATGAGAGGACTCGCGCGGTGGAGACTCTCCCTAGTGGAGGGGGAGGATGCTCAGCACGCAGAGAGGGTCGATCTGGACCGGAGCCGAGGGAGCGTGATTCGTAAAATAAACCAGATGATTTAATAATTGAATGCTTGCATAGGAGTGGCGTGGACCATTTAGTGAAAGACTTTGGGTGTTTTTATAAGCTTTCACTCTAGTTGCCTCGTTAGACTACGTGCGTCCGCCGATGCGACGCGTCAGACGGATTTTTAGTCCTTCGTTTTTAATATTTTTTTGAATTGGTATACAGACTAAAGCACATTGAATTTAAATTTGATATGTAAAAAGGTATAATAATATTTATGTAATTAGATTCTTATTTAAAATACGTGGTGAAGTTTAAAACAAATATTTAAGATGTGTTTACTTTATGGTTTAATTTTAATCAGGCGCAATCTTACTGTTACATAATATTTTATTTTAATTTTGAGTACTTTTAACATTATAATTTTTTATCTTAATATTTTTCTGTTATCGTTTTATTTTAATCCAAAATAATTATAATTTTAAATTAATTTTAATTATAAAATTAACAAATTAAAATATTTAGTTTTGATTTAAATTTATTTATAATGATTACATGTTTCGGACTCCCTGGAGACCACCTTCAATAATGAGTCTCCAGGGAGTCCGAAACATGTAATCATTAAAAATAAATGTGAATCAAAACGTAATATTTTTAATTTGTTAATTTTTTAATTCAAATTCACTCAGGACCCCCTAATTGAAGATGGTCTCCAAGGAGTCCGAAACATGTAATCATTAAAAATAAATGTGTAATAAATCAAAACTTAATATTTTCAATTTGTTAATTTTTTAATAAAAAAATTATTTAAAAATTGTAATTATGCAGTTTCACCAAGTATTGTTAGTTGATAGCCGTAATGATAATTTATTTATATTATTTATTGCTTTTTATTTCTTTTAAACATGCACAAATGAATCAATGTAAGCTTTGGATTCTATGACGCTTCTTAATTTTGAGAATGACATTTATAGAACGTTGATCCGACAACGTCATTAAACTATTGTATAGTTTAATCGCATTTTACTGGGAATGAAAAATAAATATATACCAAATATTAAGGAATATTATTTATTTTACGTCTATAGATAAATAATATAGTATTTTATATTATGTTTTAAGGAACACAAATTATTATTATCATTCATTTTTTACAAAAAAGATTCTCCTACATAACTACCGATCCGACCTTTTTTTTATATGATAAAAGGCCGCCTCGAAAAATTCTTCAGGAGAAATAAATAAATACATAGCTTTATCCACTCACGGAGTAGGAATCGTTTTTTCAGCCATTGTCAGAAGAAATCTCTGAAATAAAAGTAGCTTTGGGATATCAGAAATGCTGAAAATCTGATCTTTGTGCTGTATACATATATTTAATACTTAATGTACCTAGTTAGTAAAGGTCCGGAATCTTGGAGAGTATTAAAAAACCCTTATCAAAAATTATGTTCTTATTTTTTTGACATTGCTTTTGCAAATTCAGGAGAATTTATTGAATATTAAATATTTTCTAACACACGCGCTCCTAAAACGTAGCATATGACTTTCATGTTCAATTTTATTAACCCTTTCGCATCGGTTGTCGGCATATGCCCGTCATAAGATTCCCACAACCGTTGACATTATATATCGTTTTGCTACTTTCTTAGAATACTTTTTTATGGATCATCTGATAGCTAAAAGATACAAGAACCAATGTGATATATGAAAATAGACCATATAAGTACATTTATGCTTCAAATACTAGTTTTATAATTGACAGTATAATTTGTATTCAAACCGAGCCGTAATGAAAGGGTTAATAATGATTATTTTGAAATAAATAAAAGTATTGATTACTATAATTTGATAATAAAATATACATATTTTTAAATTCTGTTTATCTAGTGTAACCCATTAGTATGTTTATAATTATTGCGGCAATTCGTGGTGTTCATATGTTCCAGATAAGGAACGGATATGGCAAAAAGATGTTTAACTTGTGACGAGTTAAAGATGTTCTCATAGAAACGAAACCGCGGTCTTCAAGTATATGAATAAACAGTGCTTAAATTGATCCATATACAAACAAAGTAAAAATTATTTAAGTTATTATTTAAATCCCAAGGTAAAATATATAATGAAAAAAATAATAATTGTAACTTATAAAATTTACATCAAGTTTCATGTACAAAAGTATTGCGGATATATAATACGTGTTAATTTCCCGATTTTATGAGCGAGCGATTGGCTGCGGGCCCCCGCTAAGTACACTGAACATTTGGTTTGCGTACAGTTCGTTTTCGAATTTTAGCGTCCGCGTTTTTTTTTCTACGATTTATTGATTATAGAAATGTCATATAAGATGATCTTTGCTTTAAGCTTGCATTTAAGGATAAATTTGTTATTATATATTTTTTATATTAATCAAAATGCATACATTCTCAATTGTACGTTCTTCATAAAACGTTGACATCAGCATGATGTAGTCCTTGCTGACTGGTACCGAAAGCCTCGATAAACAATCTTTCGTCTTTTTTTCTGTTCGCTTGTCTACATGCATGTGTCCTCCGTATTGGCATTTCTGGACTAGTTACATATATTGCCATTGGTGTCGCTGTGCGATTGCGTATCACGGGCACGGCAGTTGTGTGCTGACGGCCGAGAAGGTCGCATTACAACCGGCTTGTCATTCTACCGGGCCAGAAGCTTGTAAAGTTTTAACGTAAAAATATATCAATGTGCTTCTGAAAAAGTCTTTATTTGCTGACCTGTTCCTTATCATGCCTTCACGCGACGGAATAACACCCATTTTTGAGAGAGAGGTGGATGTTAACGTATTCTTTAATAATAGTTTAAATATATCACCAAGTGGCCATTGCAGGTTCACAAACTTTACGGACGCCCACGTGGTAGCAGCCCAACAATGTCAATAACTTCGCAGCCGTTCGCTTTTAGTGTCAAGTTTGAAAGAGAAAATTCACGTACAAAAAAAAAACCACCGCGGCGCAATTGCTGTGTGCAATAGACGAGGTGGGCGGACCTGGTTTAATTAGAGGCTGCAATGGCGCTTAGTTTTTGGGCGGGATAGTCTTTTTATTTGCTTTTTAAGCACTTAACTTATAAATACTTTGAAACGATTTTATGCTATGACAACAATACATATATAAGGTTTGTAATACCAGTCGAGTTAAACTAATATCAGAATTTCGGTATTTTATATTAAATACAAGTGTTAATAACCAAGAAGACTGCTATGGATACTGTATCTTTCAACGGTTGTTCTCTTCCAAAAGCAAGCTCCATCAACATGCTTGGAGTATCAATCTCGAATAATTAAAAATATTACGAGTCAATTAAGTATAAAGCCGGTCTCGCTTCCAAAAAACTAGGCGTATTATATAGATCACGTCGGTATTTCAACGATAGACAACTTCTTCTTCTATATAAAGCACATATCCGACCTATCCTTGAATACGGCAGTCACCTTTGGATTGGAGCCCCAAAATACCTTCTACACTTAATTGACTCAGTTCAAAGACGAGCAATTCGTTTGATAAAGAATGACACTCTTACATCTAACCTGCAATCAATGGAACACGGGAGTAAGATTGGTTCACTTAGTATTTTCTACCGTTATTACCACGGTCGCTGCTCTTCGGAGCTTAAAGAACTAATTAGTCCTGCACCCACCCACAACCGACAAACTCGTCTTTCACTTGCCGAACATCCATTGATGGTTAAAGTGTGTCAACCAAGAACTGGCAGTTTCCAAAGTTCCTTTCTTAATGCCACCGGTAAGCTTTGGAATGCTCTTCCAGCGACTGTGTTTTCTCCTTCCTACAATCTGGATCTCTTCAAGAAACAGATAAACAAACACTTGTAATCTCCCCAATTCATACAAAAACACGAATACAACACACGTTTCCCGCATGCAGCGTACAGCGTCCCTGGCTGAGCGTCATAGAGTGAACTAATCTTGACCGGCTGTGCTCTCCTGCATGCGATTACATAAAAAAAATATAGAGTTCTTTCTAGAGTAATGTGTAAAAAGTTTTTTTTTTAAAGTCTGTGTGTTGCTCATCTGCCCCTCATTCCGCCGCCACGATATCCGATTACTATCCCGGCCACGTGAAGTCTTTCTTCCTTATAAAGGGGATGTAATATATTTTAAATATTGTAAGATTAAAATTAATTGTTTATAGAAACAAAGACATTGTTATACAAAGCCTTTTTTTATGATATCGCATGCGGAAATATGGCTAAGCATGTGTGATGTACGAGTATTTATACGTAGCATGATTCCGTTCTTCCGTTTAAGCCAGCGGTCACACTCTGCATACTAAATATGGAAGCACGACTCCGTAAAAGTGCTTAGGATCTGTGAGTTCCAACAATCGAGGATCTTACACTTTAGATGGTGAAGAAAGTTAAGGAGAATTACTTCAGTCACAAGTCTGGTGTGCTGGTTTATGCTGCCATGTCAACAGCTTCTTTGCCTTAGTTCACGTCTTCTCACGGAAGTAAATCATCAATTATGTTATATATATATATATTTGTGTAAATATAAAATTAAAAAATAATCACAATTTAATCAATATAATTTATAAATTGTCATCAAGCTTTTGATGAACCTAGAGAATGTTAAGCTAATATTCTTTCCCATATGTTGCCGGCGGTGATAGCTCAATGGTCAAAGCGTTTGCTTTGCAAGCCAAAGGTCGTGGGTTCGATCCCCGACGGAGATTAATAAAAAAGGATTTTTAATCGATTTATGAGCTCTAAAATTCCCCCGGTTGGTGTGAATTTGATCTATCACCATAAAATGCCAGTCATAGCCTATTAATTAAAATTGGTGGTAGACGAAAGTCGTCCCGTGAATATCGCGAGACGTCAGAATTACTATTACCATCTGTCGGTATTCTCCTGTACGTGCTTACATAAAAAAAAACTATATAGAACATATGGTTACCACAAATTGCCGCCATTCTGTTCTGTCAGTTGCCGCTATCCACGCCTCCTCCCCAGATAAATCTGCATGACCTCCAAGACCCGGGATGGAGACGGCTCCCGTAGTGTCCGAGGCATATTTTGGGCGATGTGTTAATCTTATATTTTAAGGTGATTGGATGGTAAGTCTGACGCTCCCGAAGCCGATACAATTTGGTCCTAAAAAGCGGCTCAGCCCGAATGTTAAATTTTATCTTAGTTAAATTTCCTATCTCAAGATTACTACAAGTGGAATTTAAAAGCCATACTATTTATGTAACTAATTTCTCAATAATCATAGTCTTGGATACGTATTTCATCGCGCATGTACATTGCACGTGCATAGGTGAGCATATTGATGTCATTCGACCGTGGGTCGCTTCAAGACACAATGGGAAGACTGCAGGTGGAGTGATGCATTTATATGCACTTCTGCACTTGCTTATTAAAGCATCCAAAAACTCCACAAAGTAAATAGTGACTGTGAACTTTTGATTTATTGGTGATTATTTACTATTTAATTATTTGTCTTGCATATCAGTTAACTTGTGTTATCATACATCATGTATATTTGACTAAAAATTAAGTACTATTTTAAAGCAAAAATTCACATTTGTCTTCAAACTAAGGCGTTTAACCAATGCAGATGCATAGATGTGGAATCTAACAGTAGGTCTTACCCATAAAATAAAGGTCACCTAACATTCTATGGAGAGATCAATGCTAGAAATGGCTCTAAAAGTAGAATTCAAAACGAGGATGTCCGAAGAAGAACTCAATTAGTGGAGGCTACCCAAATAATAGTCACACTCAAGTGGAAATTGGCAGGAGATATCTGTCAAAGAGACGGCTGTCAATGTAGACAAAAAGTTTTGGAGTGGCATCCAAGAACTGGCGAACGGAGCGTTGGCCGACAGTATTATGACGACATCAGAAGAATAGCGAGAGTAGCCTGGATGCGGAGGGCGGAGGATCGAGAAGGATCATGCGGGAGACCTACGTTTAAGAGTGGATGAACACAGGCTAATGATGATCATATATTTGATACATATTGTCGACTTCAATTATGTCACGATCGTTACTACGTCATATTTGTAGCAGAAAAAACGTCGAAAGCATTTTATTTGGTAATATCTGTAACGTCGGAGCTAATTTTTTTTTTTTTTATGTATACGCATGCAGGAGAGCACAACCGGTCAAGACCAGTGCACTCTATGACGCTCAGCCAGGGAGGCTGGACGCTGCATGCGGGAAACGTGTGTTGTGTTCGTGTTTGTGTGTGGGTTGGGGAGATTGCAAGTGTATATTTATCTGTTTCTTGAAGAGATCCAGATTGTAGGAAGGAGGAAACACAGACGCTGGAAGAGCATTCCATAGCTTACCGGTGGCATTAAGGAAGGAACTTTGGAAGCTGCCAGTTCTTGGTCGACATATATTAACCGTGTATGGATGTTCGGCAAGTGTAAGACGAGTTTGTCGGCTGTGAGTGGGTGCAGGAGGAATGAGTTCTTTAAGTTCCGAAGAGCAGCGACCGTGGTAATAACGGTAGAAAAGACTAAGAGAACCAACCTTACGTCTGTGTTCCATTGATTGTAGATTAGACGTAAGGGTGTCATTGTTTATCAAACGAATTGCTCTTCTTTGAACTGAGTCAATTACGTTTAGAAGGTATTTTGAGGCTCCAATCCAAAGGTGACTGCCGTATTCAAGGATAGGTCGGATTTGTCCTTTATATAGAAGAAGAAGTTGTTTATCGTTGAAATACCGACGTGATCTATATAATACACCTAGTTTTTTGGAAGCGAGACCGACTTTACACTTAATTGACTCGTAATATTTGACATTATTCGATATTGATAATCCAAGCATGTTGATGGAGCTTTCTTTCGGAAGAGAACAACCGTTGAAAGATACAGGATCCATAGCAGTCTTCTTGGTGGAGAAAGTACATGATTGGGTTTTTGAAATGTTGAAACTGACGAGGTTGAGGTCGCCCCATCGTGAAACCCTTTCAAGAGACATGGTCATCTTCTCCACCAGAGATTCCCTAGCAGCAGATAGTTCCGAATGTTTCGGAGGTTTATGGAAGGTTATACTCTCATGGACAGTGCTGTCGTCGGCATAGCAGTGAATGTTTGCGCATTGAAGCAAATCATTCACGTGACAATTAATAAAACAATTGTAAAAAGTAATTTTGCCGTATATCGATATTCGCCATGTACGTCTTAGAACAATCTAGCTTTATGGATTTTTACTCTCATATATTTTCAACCGGCAGTCCAGCCCAGCATTCGTGATTGCCTCGTACTAGCTCTGATCATTGTTCTCTATGTACCAGACCCATTGTTCTCTAACAAAGCGCATTTCGCTGCTATCGAAATATGTATGCAGAGAGTGTATTTATTTCGTGTATTTATCAGTAACGTGATTATTGTTCATACGATTCTTAAATTTTCATTATCAATTTCATTATTTTGAAATGTTTGTAAACATTGACATCAGCATGATATAGTCTTTGCTGACTGGTACCGAAAACCTCGATATACAATCTTTCGTTTCTATTTCTGTTCGCTTGTCAAACAGGGATGTGTCCGCCATATTGACATTAGTTATAAACACCGCCGCTCGTGGCGCGGGCGGGAGCCCATACCGAGCGCGGAGATCAGTTGCCTAAGCCCTTCGGCGAGAGCATATTGTACTGTGGCTCGTCCTACTGCTGCGCCTAGGTCCGGGCCACAAGCTTGTAAAGTTTTATCGCTAATATACGTCAATGTACTTCAGAAAAAGTTTTTGTTTGCTCACCTGCTCTTCATCATGCCCTCACGCGACGGAGTGACATATTTTTGAGAGAAAGGAGGATGTTAACATAAATGAAAGTACAAATAGCACTATTTACAAATATGTTTTTTTCATTGAATTTGGATCTCTTCAATCCTTACAAAATACATTGAGTGTTCTTTCCAGATGCAGTATTACTTATTAATCTTCATTCATATCCACTCTAAAGTGGAGCAAATGATCGTCACAAATATAAGTCACTTCTGTAACCTGCCACCGTTTTTGTTTCATCCTATATGAGTTACTTCTTGTAGCGCCACCAAGTACAATATATACCGGTATTTCAATTTTTTTTATTGCTTTTCCTTCAATGACATTGCAAAATATACAATTTTTATTCGTTACTGAAGTACAAACGTAAGTGTGATGATTTAAATGTATTGACATATATAGTGTCAATGACCTCACTCTCAGAACAAGTGTCGGAATACGCAGCGCAAATAGTTATGGATTTCTGACAACAAAAACCATGTCATCAGTATATAAAGGTTGACACACAAATAACACGACATTATTGCGACAAAATCAAACGTCCAACATTTCGTATCCGTCCACACCAACACTGAATCTGAAGCAATATTACACTAAATATGTCAATATCTTCGCTCATGTTGGTTTCTACCACTGTTCACTGCGATTCTTTCGTCTTACACGTATCCAGGGTTGAACGATGGTCCTTTCAAGCCACAATTCAGGTATGTATAATAGTTCTCGACAATTTTCCAGGAAGAGAAGAATCGTAGTTTGTGCTCTCCTGCAGCATTCTAAAACCCACAGCAAGGCTGTATTGTTGAATAGAAAGGAAGGATAATTCATGCGTGGTGACTTATGAGTCTTAGATATTGCACACGGAGTTGCACATGAAGATATCGTCGAAAAGACATTTCAACATTTCTTAGGCGGGAAGCGAGATTTCTTTGCTAATCATCGTTCTTAGAGACGCCAAAATATCTGAAATTTTTAACCCCTTCAAAAGACTGACCCCCGCTGTTAAGTAGGTGATCTTCATCTCGAATCATCCATCGAAAAAATTCTTCATAATCATCTTTTTTATAACCCCTGTACAATTGTTGTATGTAATCTTTAATACGAACATTTTCAAAAGGCCTTTGTAGTGTGTAAAACCTTTATAGTTGGTAAGAAAACTGGTCGTGTAACAAGTTAAATCACCGAAATGAGCATATTGTTATTACTTCACATAGTTAGGGGGTGCAAGGTATGGCATTATTGTATGGGAGATGTGTATGCGAGAAATGTATAGGACGTTGAAAGGTCTTGAGGTAGGGATGAGAGTAGTCAGGGTAGGGGAACATTGAGGTTAGGTCGACCCGTGTGGAGGAGGCTATAGGGCGAGTGTTTACACAACTATTCTAGTGTGAGTGGGGGTTGTTAGCATAGGCGTAACTGTAATATGAAGAGTTTTTTTTGTACACAATTAAAATACGCTGATAAAAAGTGATATAAAGATACAGAAAATTGAACAATTACTCGATAAGAAAAATAATACAAAAAAATAATAATATATATTTACTGAAAAAGCAATGGACGCTCAGAACTATAATAAGCACGGTTTAAAAAAAAAAACTGCAGTTTAATAACAGAATTGGTTCCATCGATAATTTTTATTAAAATTGAATTGAATTTGGTCCACTTATTTATTTATTTATTTAACAGAATTTATGTTAAATGTAATAGAATATCGATGATACAGGGAACTTTCTGTGGATTTTATATTATGCGTGATATTTTGACACCAAAAGGTATATATGTGAATATTTTTATTCATATATTGTGCATTAAATAAAAATTGTGGTTATCTTTTAAAATTTCAAATGGCCAAAAATCTACATTTTTCGTGTTTTTTTTAATTATATACATTTCAAATATGAGATTTATCTCTATTTATATAAATAAATATTTATATTAATCCTCCTTGTAGTCGTAATATACTATAATTTATATCAATGCCGATGTTTAAAACATTATTTTGAACATAACTATTTTATATTAAACATTCAAAGTCTTTGTAAGTAATTGTTATAATCAAACTATCTGTCTTAGATGGAATCTGTCAAATCATACAGTCGGGTACGATACAGGGCATTTTTGCCACTCTATGTAAATTAAGTGGATCAAGTTCCAAAACAACAGGTATCGAGGAACTTGCGGTGTATAAAATTCAATGTATTAATATTAATAAAGAATGCTAACGCATTGATACGCACCATTGACAATCTCAATAAACAGCCACTCTATGTAAATTGAAGGGATAAAGTTCCAAAATGGTATCGAGGAATTTGCGGTGTATGAGATATAATGTATTAATATTAATTTTATAAATGCTTACTCATGTTGTAGACTAAGGTATAAAAAGGTGCCTCTTATCAAATAAATTAGGATCAATTCAACTCAGTGCCGGAACCTTGGTATTCCGGCATCACCATTTAAGCTAATGCCATCATTTCGGGACCGCGACCTCGGTTCCGGAACAGCCGATATGTGCATTTTTTATTAGCTCTATGATAAATTTTCTAAGTATATTCTTGTATAATTGGTATTTTTACTATTTATCTTTGTATTTTGACGGTAAAATTATTATTTAATTTATGTGCAATAAATTAAGAGACTAAGCAATACTCCCTTGAATATTTATTGCCAATCGTAATTGCCGCGTGCTCCATGAAAACAATCGGTAACGCCACTGGTTAACATGCCGGCTAAATGATAATCCAGGACCGGATCGGTTAATTGAACTGTGATTTACTTTCACGTGATTTGGAATGCTTTATTTGATATTGAATTCAAGCCGCCATTCATTGCTCCTGGAGGATGCGAGGGGATTATTTTTGGATTCAAAATGGAATATAAACGTGTGGCGTTAACATATTAATATGTTACTATGAATCCAATTATTATTAATGACTTCATGATACCGTAAATGTCAAATATCAAGACGGATGGTTTTGGAATAATAGATAAATAACGCGTCGAGCTAATCAAGCGTTTTTTATCCTTTCCTCACCTGTACTATGTAACTAGCACACATCACTTTTAATAAAATTATACTATTATATTCAACATAATTAATAAAGCCTTCTTTTTACTCATATTGGCCGAGGCCTTAGCGGCGTCGGATTATTCATTTTCTTAATATACTAATTAACAAAACCCGGGCTCTCTCTAAAGAGGTCATGGGAAGTCATATATTTTTTTTATTGATCCCTGGGTATAGATATATCTTGGAACAATTCATGGACAGTGTCAGCTGATAGAGCTGAGTGGCGGAAATTTGTGATGACTACGGTGGGTATGGCTAAGAGATAGAGCGCTTGCTTACCATATGGTTATTCGATCCCAAACGAAGCTTTAAATAAATATTCAATGTATATGTTATGCAAATGCATAGGTTTGTAATTCAAATAAGTGGTAGACGAAAGTTACTCCGTGAATATGGGTCATATACCTGTATATAAATATATATAGGTATATGACCCGATATGGATCGGTCACATCATGCGCCACGATGGTCTTCTTCACGACATTATGGAGCGGATGGTTGAGGGTAAAGACTGTAGAGGGCGCCCTAGACGGGAGTATTTGCAGCAAGTATTCGAAGACATGAATTGTAGCGCTTATGCTGAGCTGAAAAGGGTTGCGGAGGACCGAGAGGAATGGAGATCGAGATGCAAGATTCCGTTGCTGCAAACCAATCCACCGGATTGATACTACGAAGAAGACTTGCATACAATATTGTATTTGAAATGTATTTTAGAACCAAAAGGTTCAGTTCTCGGATGCGTCTGGCTAATGATCCGATCCCCTTAGAAAATATGATGAATACTGATTGAAGCAAACATCATACTGTGATTTTTCTTTACCATTCTGTAGGGTGGAGAAGTCTCATCGATGATGCGCTCATTCAGATTATGGAGTGATATCTTAGACTGCCGACAACTATCAACACGTTGCTAATTGGTCCACTAACAAACTGTCGTTTGAACCGCGAAAAACAGGTTTAGTAAGGTTTAACCCTTAGAGGGGTGAGTCGGCCTTTTTCATTTATGTGTTCGTTTTACACCCCACGCTTGAGCGTACTTCAGATCAGTGATAAACAAACTTTCATAACCTGAAATAATCGCCCTGCTTAGATAATTTTGTTAAATATTTTACACTAAGGACCCAAACCTGTCAACAATAATTATCGTCCCGCATATTTTTTTTATGTGACAATTTTGCACGCAAGAAACTCTTCATAGATAAATGTTGGTTGTGGGGTATTATTGCTCGTTAGTGTGTATAAAGAGTCTTACAGTATGTATTGTAGCGTATATAATAATAATATTGATTTTGATATCAAATGTAATGTATTAAATAGTAAATTTCACTGAAAACATGAAAATATGAGAGTGGCTACTTATTTTGACAGATGGCGAAATTGTTAAAATAAGTCTATTCCACGCGAGTATGATTGATTTAATTTGATAATTTGTATTACACAAAGAAATATTCATACATTGAATTACCTATTATTGTGTACTTATTCCAATTCGCTTGGTTCTAACTTCTATCTAACCAACTGCAACAATTTCTAAGGAATTTGGTGTGAACGCTGCAAGCTTGACGGATTAAGAAAATATTAAATTTATTAAAAAATACTATATTCTACAATTTGGAGTATGCAGATGTATAAAAGTATTGTAGTTTATAAGAGTGAAGAACTATGAAATTGCGGTCTTCAAGAATTTGAATTCACAGTGATCAATGCGATCTACTCGTATATACAAGGTATAAAATATGTTTCTGTTTAAAATTATAAATGTGTATAAGTACAACATTAGCATTTTATAGTAAAAAATAATAAAACAAAAACTTCTGGGCAGTAAAAACAAACAACCTAAAAATAATAAATTGTATTACATATATAAAAGACCTGTAAGGTAAAATAACTTTTTAGGTTTTCACGGCCAGATTTGATATTGTGACTTTTGGGCTTAGCCGTGTGTAGCAAATTTGTTTTGACCAATATTTCGACCACAATTAGAGGGGTCTTCTTCAGGATTGATGATTTAGTTGTGGGTTGTGTCAGATTATCTATTTTTATTTTTTATTACGAGCGTTATTGATATCTCCATGTGTAGTTGCCACGTTCACTATTTCAGTTATTTTTAATAAAATACATAATGTGTAAGGGGAAATGTTAAATTATTGTTTCTTTCGTGAGAAAATGTTTCAGATCTCTGTTTTTCGGGATGAGAATATGGCGAGCTTTTTCAAATATGGGAGAAGTGGGGCTGGGGTATTGCGAGTGGCTTGTTGAGAGCATTCGCCATGCCGAATCTGTTTGAATCGGTAAATTGAGGTTTAGAAAATTGTGATTTAATGCACAGTTATATAGTATACAATTACTTACGCTAACTACTTACGCTAATAGCAATAATATCATTGTAAGCGCGGTTCTTGACCACCAAAGCTAAGCAATATTAGACGTAGTGCAAATTTTGAGTCGCCTTTTGGAGTCAAAAGGCCTCGAGATCGTTAGGATATTCATACGATTCCCTTAAAAAATAATATAAAAATTCACCATAAATATACCTCGTTTACTAGAGTTGCCGTTTCATCCAGTCTTCAAGTCTTGGAGGTCATTGGAAACCAAATATGTTTTTTGATGGAATTTCGAGTGCGTAGCAAATAATCACAAATATACCTCGGATACTACAGTAGTCATCTTTTTAAGTCGGCCTAGAGCTCTTTGAAAGTCCTATATGTTCCCAGATGGACCTTAAAATACATAGATATCTTGGGACAAGGCACGGACAATGGGAACTGAAAGAAGTGAGTGGGGTTTATTTGGGGTAGTCATATAGTATTTTTCTTATATAGAACTGATGTAGGAAGAAAAAATATGTTTTTGTGGTCGTGATTACAAGTTTAATGCAGTTAAGCATTCATAAAATATATATGTACTTCAGTAGTTATTCGTTTAGATTGTTCTTTTTTATGTTTTTTTGTTTTGTACTCTCCGCTGTAAATGAAACTTTGATTCTATACATAAATAAATAATGGAAGGTAAGAGGCATTATTGGTTACAATTTGCGGCAACTTTATGCTCCAAGGGGGAGTGAAAATGAAAGAGAAGAAAATTAAAACCAAATTCGAATACTATTTTCAATGTATACACGAACGCTTGCAGATTTTCTGATTCATGTTCAGACCCTGCTATCGACCATTAGTGAATTAGTCCTGAAGGGTGTCTAACCGAGCCCACGGTAAATAAGTAAGCAACTAGGAAAGAGGAGTATTCCAAAGCCACCCTGTGTGATATGTATATATATATAATTTAATTAATTAGTGTGCCATTTTTTTCCTACATAGATCATATGGTCGCCACAAAAATCCGCCCAGAACGTTGTTAATGTAGACAAATATAGAGAGTACCAACGCAACATGGTTTCTATAAATTGAAAAAAAAAATTGGTAGAAAGGATAAAGGTTTGAAAAAATGTACTTTTATGCATTTTTTACGTTATATTATGATTTTTTTGTAATAATTGAAATAGCTGCATCCAAACATACACTCTTCTTCGTTCGTGGTGCTATTTGCAATACTGGAATTCAACAATCTTTAAAGTTTTACGGATAAGTATACCCGTAATCGTAGTCATTCATTTTTAGTGATAAACGTGACCTTTGTTTGTCAAGTTTGTCGTTGACAAAGCACAACACGCTTTTGTGTTTTTTGTATGAATGGACAAGTGAAGTATACTCTTTGGTTTTTGAACCAAATTCAATTTTTTTTTATTTAACCATTGTAGTTTAAAACGACTTTAACTACAGTATTGATGTTTTAGTGCAAATATTAAGGCAGGGTTGGCATATTTATACGATTTTCAAAAATAATAAATGGTGAGGTCTCAAAACAATTTCTGGTCAGAATTTAAGTCATCTTTGATAAAAATAAAATATTTTTTTTAATTTCAGACAGGTTTAATAAGATTAGTTAGCTTAGATTAGGTTTAGTAAGGTTGAGTTAGGTTAAATGGTTGGGTAAAACAGTTTGAATAAAGCAAAAAAAATAAAACAATATATTTATTCCAACCAAAAAAAACATTTGTTCTGGCCTGAAAAATACGAGCCTATTTTTTTGAAGTAGTATATTCTAATTAGGTAGCAAATTTAAGAAATAAACAATAGTAAAATATTATTATTGTCTTTAAAAATAGTTAAGAATAAGACAGATGAAATATTTTTGGCCTACGTGACAATTTAAGCATTCATAAAAAAGTTTTGGATAGTTTTGTTTCGACATGTTGTGAAACAATGAGATGCGTCCACGAGGTTTATGACATTTCCGAAGCCATTCATCCACTCGGTGGTCTTTTCAACAGCTAAACACACCAACGATAATTGGTTAGTGGAATTTTTTGCGGTGGCGAGATTTCACTGTGTTTTCTATCAGTGCATTCACGAAAAATATTTTAAATATTGACAGCAATTTTTTTATATTTTTTTATTAACGGCCTAGGCCAATACATACGGTTTTAAAATAGAAAATACAATAAATGAAACGGTAAAACAGAACAATATAATAGCTAAGACAATACATTTAGATAAAACATGAACATGAGTAAAAAAAACAGATCTGGTACATTAGTAGAGGGATCTGCGAAATACTGGAAGGTCCACCCCGAAAAAGTCCAAGTCACTAGAGGAGTTAACCAGTCTACACATTCTTAACATAGGAGAATAGAATCCGTAGTTGGTTTTGGATGTCCTTACATGTAGCAGGTTACTGCCTCTAGTGAACCGGGAGGGAACATTGAACGTAATTTCCTGCAATAATGTCGAGTCATCGATTATGGAGTTCATAATTTTGAAAATAAACAGAAATATTGAATATAGAATACTGTTTTATAGATAAATAAATATCTCCCATTAAAAAGAATTAGCATTGCTTTACTTGCATATTATATAAAACAGTCCTATGTTTAAATTTTTCGCATTAACATAGAAATCAATAATAAGTGTTAGTACAGATTAAAATTTGCTTAATGTGAACAATTTTTTCTTGATTTGTAATGCGATACAACAACGATAATTATACCAATGACGATACCTATTAAAATATACCTACGATTTAACAGCGTTTTTAAATTAAATTAAATTTTCTTTAATAAATGTGAATATAAACAAGTTTCTATTTAATATGTTGTATAAAAATATTCAGATCATATGATCTGAATATTTTTTTATAGGTGTGTAGCGGCCATTTTTTGATTCTCTGCCCGTGTAAACGCAACTACAATAACTGACATTATTTTTGGATAGAATTCTTAACTCAGCATGTATTTGCTTTGTCAGTGTGTCGGATTGTTTTGCATTGTTTGAAGTTGCAATACATCCGGAACTAATTCTCATAACACAAAAGCTCACTGAGAGCTTTCTGCTACAAATAAGACGTTTAGGAAGTTATTACTGAAATATTTTAAATATATATTTGGGAGTCGTTAATCAACTGAGTATAGCTGTTCAGCAAGCTGGATGCGTAGCCATAATCTGTTCACCGCGTATGACCGCTATATGTGTTCAAACGAACATCCCACCAGCGCGTATGACACACATAGCGGTCATGGAAGTTTCAAGCCCTATATAAGAGCTATCTAGTGAGTTATAATTGTAAAACTTGGCTGAAAATATTACTGAATGTATATTTTACCAAACGCAATAGATGGTATTCGTAAAAAAAAAATCAATATAGGCTAAAATAATTTATTTCTGGAACATGCATCAAGCGGCTTGAACATCGCACAGTTGCCAGCACTCGTACATTGTTCACGCTAGTCTCTTACGTCACAAACGTGCGCCGACAACAAAATAATAATATAATGATTAATGCATATTTTGCATATATCATTATATTATTTTTTTGTTATTGAAAATCTATTTCAAGGGGTTAGGATAATTTATCAGTAGTTGGATTCGTCATCAGGAGTATCAGATATAAATAAAAGAATTTTTAGAATTTATCCTACAATATATTTGTAGACGACATGTTTCGACCACGTCGAATGGCCGAAACAGCAATACTGACGGAGAGAAGCAACTATCTCCTCGTAGAAAATAAAACAAAGCTTGTTTGTCAATATACATATTATATTTAAACTGTCAATGTGCGCAATCGTGTTACTAATGATAATAATCAATTAATAATTTGGGATAATATAAATAAGCCACCGAGTGCGTGTGAAATTGAAAAGGTGTCGAGAATTTAATATTATAAGCATTGCATGATGTTGGCGCAGTTTTCTCGCTTTAGCGTGACCTTGTTTAGCAAAATGGCAACTTCACGTCAGTTGTATGAAGAATTATTATTGTTAAATTGAACCGAAAATACAATAAATATATTGTATTTTATTAATGAACAAATTACTTTGGTGCCATTTAACATATTTGATTAGTTAAAAACATATCACAACCTATATTTATAGTTGAAAACGCGACAACAAAATCCCCGAAAACTGCCGCTTACAGGGCATGTTCGCTATATTTGCTGCCGCTGGCAAAAGGTTAAAGAAGGTATTAAAAAATCCTTAGTGGTGAGGTTGGAAAAAAGTCTTGTTCTTGTGCCATCACTGAAAGAAGGTAACATGTGAAGTGTTACTGGTGGTGTTGAATCACTTCATTAGGAATAAACTACTAAGGCTTCGGAAGGGTCAGACTAATCATCTGATATATTAAAAATGATGATCGTCAAATGCTCACAAGTTTAGCGTTATAATGTGAAGGCAATGCAAGGGAATCCAAAAATAAAATATATTGAATTATATTTTACTTAAATCTAGTTTTTTTGCGTGACCTTGAGGATGTTTTTGCTGTGATTTAATAGCAATGGACTGTCAAAAGTAATCAGTAGTTCAGGAAGGACATTCTAAAAATGGTGTCTTGAATGGAAGACTTCATTACGACTTTTAATTTGATTCCTATTTATATGTTGAATTGTTTCGAATACAACAACTTTTTCGCAATCCTTCAAGCTCTGGAAATCTCTGTATATCATATAATGAGTACTCAGGTAATGTTCAGAATGCAGAGATGACTTAAGACAAGACACATATAATGGCAGCTTAACCCTTTTATTACGGCTTGGTGGAATACAAATTATACTGTCAATTATAAAACTAGTATTTGAAGCATAAATGTACTTATCTGGTCTATTTTCATATGTCACATTGGTTGTTGTGTCCTTTAGCTATCAGATGATGCATAAAAATCTGTTCTAAAAAAGTAGCAAAACTATATATCACGGCTCCCGATGTCAACGGTAGGGGAATCTTACACGGCATATATCGGGTACCGATACCAACACGATTCAGAAATGTGAGGTGGTAATTTGTATCTACAGCTAGCCTCTCTTTAAATACTCAGACTTTACCTCTGAATGTTTTTGAGAATCGTATATGTTCCTAAGTGGACTTTCAGGCGCAGAAATGTCTTAGAATAAGGAATCGACAGTAACAATTTATGGAACTAAGTGACGGCAATTTGTAATAACCATATGTTCCAAATATGGAATGGATATGGTAAGAAAAATATAAGCTCCAGGAGTCTATGTCGCAAAACAGGAAGGCATACGTAATGCGCTATTACTTAAATGAATTACGAGTAAGTAAACGAATATATTTGTGCTACGAATTTAAGCTTAAGTCAAAAGAAGAATTACTTTTATTACAAGTAAATCATTTGATGATAAAAAAATACCTTTTTAGAAAAAAAACTCTAAGCATTGTTTGTATCTTCTTACAATATTCTTCTTTCTAATTGCTTCACGAGCTGGTAGCAAACTTACAGTACGTGACGCCAATATCAAAAGCTCTCTCAGGCAATGGCCGAGGAAGCGGAGAGACTAGGCAGTGCTCAAAGCTCGTTGACCGTGCGTCAGTGTCCGTGCTTACACGGGCAGCGATAACTGTCAGCGATTTTTTCAATCACTTGCTCTAATCTTTTTATGAACGTCATATATCGAACATATTTATAAATAGCCCATCTGTTCGGCATTCGCAAGGTTCTGGCAAGAGCAGGTAATTGTACTTATACATTTTAAATGTGATCCTTAATTAATTACCTCAGAAGAATTTCAGTGTCTTTACACATTCAATAAAATAAAAAATGATATTGGTTTATGAAAAATCACGCAAAGGTCGTTGGGTATTTTTTTCTTCAAAAAATCTTTCAAATACATTTTTTTTTATATAATTAATCGTTTGATAGTTTTTTCGAAATTGAAAAACAACATTATCAAAAAATTCAATAAACGAAACGATATTAAAAACTACTACTGCCATCTATCCGTAATTTTAAATGTTAAATATTTAATCGTGCGCCAAATGGATTCTAAGCGGATTGGTTATTAGAATCTTCTTAAATATACCGTTCCACGTAAGTGACAGTTTTATAGTAAAATAGTAATTTAAATCAGTTTATTCATAAATTTTCTTATTCGTCTCTTATTCAAGAAAATGTGTCTATTTATATCGAATAGCCACTAACGAACTAAGGGATATCGATTTTTAAAAGTACTACAAATACATCAAATAAATTTGTTGAAAATTTAGTCGTAAAAATTGCCGTCATATTTTTTGTCTGTTTCGGAGAAGCAGAGGAAAAGAAGCTGTAGAATCTGAAGTGTGTATATTATTTTTTTGTACCTAGATTTTATTAAATTCTATGAAATAATTAAAAGATATCAGACTTAATAATAATAATACTTCATGAGCTAGTTATAGAATAAACTAAGATAACTAATTAGTCATATTTAAATTAAAAAGCGAAAGTTGAAATAACTTTAAGAATTGGGCACAGTTTGTTGAAGTCTTTTGCTCCGAAAGGCTATTAGAAAATAATTCACTGTAAGCACTGATTGTTTCAGCGAAGCTTTTGCAACCTGTTAGAATAATGCTTCTTAATCGGAGCTTAATCTCGCTGCCGAAGTGCAAGAAAGCTCAGCTTAGTACTGTAACTCCCGGTGCAGTCAGACCATAAAAAGGCTCTCACGCTTATATAAGTGGTTAGTCACAGATTGTTGTTCTTTTAGCATTTAAAATTTTCGCTTTTCAAAGCTTGTTTAAATTTTTTAAAGCTATTTTAGCTAAGAATTCAACACTGATAGTAAATAAGGTAAGTAATATAAAAAATTGCGACATTATTAGTGAACTTATCGTATGTCTTCCAAGACAATTCCATACGAAACATGTTCATAATTTTGGCATAAAAATAACGCGAAAGCATGTGACATGTATTTAATAATAGAAATAAAGTTGTATGTAAAAATATAATTTTAATATAAATATAGTTTAAAAGTAACCGTTCATTATTAACAATTTTTTTTTAAATACTGGAGTTTATTTATAAATAAAAATAACATAAACCGTTACTTTCTTACTTTATTACTAATTTCATTATACGTTAAATTACATGAAAATATTGCTAGAAAATGTTGATGAAATATTATCCACAGGTTGATTAGTCATTGCTTATGGCATAATGCTCCAACAAAATCATTTTAAAACCTTAATTTCAAACAAATTATCATAATTACGCGAGGCAAATATCTAACCTTAAAATATTTATAGTTTTAGAATGAAATTGTATTTTAGAAATAAAAAATACTAAAACAATGTCCCTTTGAGAACAAATCATTATCATTTTTAAATGACTAGTTATCCGATTAGCAGCTTTATGACGTAGGCGAATCAACACTCTAAAATAAACAATACCTTTTTTTTATTTTTATAAAAGATGGTAATCATATTCGTAATTAAAACTACTGATAATGCGGTGGGGAATGCTTCGGCAGGGAGAGACACTATTGTGCGACTGTGGAGACCTGCAGACCGCCTCACACCTAAGATGCTGCTCCATGTGTCCAACAAGCTGCACATCTCAGGACCTAATGTTGGGCAACACACGAAATATCGATGTTGCCAGATACTGGGAAAAAATAATTTGACGTCGCTGACACTAAGAAGAAGAAGACTACTGATAATAAATGAGTATATTCATCTGAAAATGTTTTCTCATACGTGTATAAATAAAAAATAAAAGAACCTTCTCGGAGACCTCAACCGCAAAAGCTTGCCTGACAATTAAGTGCTTTAAGCTCTCGTCACACCCATCAGCCGACACAGTGTTCGAGAATTTCGGCGCTACCGTAATACTTGTACTTGTACTTGATCATCATATCAGCATTCGCTACACCGAGCTTGTCGAACGCAGAGCCTGAAACTTCAGGAGCTGAACACCTTCGTCATCTTTCAGGCCCGCTGGGTAAAAAGCCGCTTCAGGAATCGACAATATACTTCTTCGACCACGCTCACCACTATCACAATAGAGCATATAGTAATCAGCTTTTATCCATATCCGCATCTTAACTGAAATATATTGTAATAATAAAAAATGAACATTGTTTTATAATTGATTGAAGATTTTTAATAATAAACCTCAGTTTCGCCACATATTTTATTATGTAAGCACATTCATGAGAAAACCGATTGATGGTAATTGAAAAATCTCATCTCCTGATAATGATGCTGCAATTTTTGAGTATGGCAAAGTATTGGACGTGGAGTTTAGATCCGACGATTTTGTTGACTACAGAGCAACATTCATGCATCATCTATTTTTACGTGAAATCACAATGAATGTGTGGTGTTAATTATTAAAATGTTTAATTAATTAAAACAAGTGGTATACTATAATTTTCGCATACCACTAATTTTAATTAATAAATTGCGACTAACGTACTATTTACAGACCTAACCTAAGAAGTTATTTATACTATTTACAGGTAAAACAATCAAATTTATACCGACCATGGGTATTTATAGAACTTAGAAATCGATTAAGAAACTTTTTTGTTAATATCCGTCAAGGATAAAATTGCCGATCATTAAATTGATAAGAAAATGCTTCACTGCTAAGGTATACCCACTAAGTCATAAATTGGCAAAAAATTACGAGCTTAAATCTCACATTCGTTAAAAATTCGCTAAAAATTTCCGTCATTCAGTTCAGTTAATTGTCTCGTTCCAAGATTTCTCTGCACCGAAAGATCCACTCGGCAACATGACGATTTTCAGAGAATTTATTTATTTAATTTTATTTAATAATTTTATATTTTACGTAGTTTTTAACTATGGTGAAGTGCTGTTAATACTCGTATTACGAAGAATTAAATATTGAAATTGTATTGAAAAGACTGTTAATTTATTCACCTATTATCGTATAGGATTTCATCGAGAAATCAATGCGATCCGCACTGATCATATTTCACCCCGACAATATAATTCGGGGGCATATGGAGATGATTAAATGACGGAAAAAGTAATCAATGGTCGGATAAAGTCGGAAAGATTGACTCGGTAATAAGATATGTAAAAATTCACCCGCAAATAAGGCGGCGTTATGGGGCGCAGCATCCCTTAGGTGGGGTGAATACACGTCAAACACATTCCAAATAAATAATATTTTATAGATAATATTTTATCAACTCGCATTCCTGTTTGCCTATCTGTTGATTCAGTACAAATTTGAAAATTAAGAAATATGTATTTAACGTCTTCTAATACCCGTTACATATCTCAATGCTAATTACGAGTACTGAGAATTTTCACTAATGAGTACATTATGTTTTCCGACGACCTTCAGAGCAGAATCCCGGGCACTTTATTAATAAGTAAATTAAATAAGATTGTTCATTAAATTATGATTTTATGTCATTAACTAATTTTTATTATGTTTAATATTTACTTTAAAAGCAAATATATAGTAAATATTAAGTTATATATTAATTCATAAAAATAATACCTATGTCATTCTCATCTTTATCATTCTTGCAACCCTATCTGTCTCCCTCTCTTATCTTTCCCTGATAGACACACCCCCTACCGCCTCTCCTACATAAATTGGTTCGACCACTTACGAAAGTATTATGCTGCTCAGTTGTCTCTTGACAGCGATGGATTGAGGAATACTAGTAGTTAGTTGGAACTACAGTCTCCTAAACAGAGGCCATATCCAACGTGATCTACGTACAAACAAGGTAAATAAATAAATATATAATATTTGTATTGGATCTTAAAGTGAATGCTGAAAACATTGAAAAAAATGTTATATGTTGATTTTTAATTTCAAACGTATGCACTGTGATCGTCAGTTTTCCAGAGTGACAATCTAGTAATATACAATAATGCCTTAAGATTGTATTATTTTATTTTGTATTATTGTAATTTTTATTTTATTCCGGAAACAATGTGCACCCCAGCCGGGCTCATATTGTATTACGCGAAACTCCAGTTTGTACTCTGTAAAGCACCGTCCCCTTCTGTCCCCTAGATTTCTCCTTTGAGAGAGAGGGACGCCAACTTTAGGAGGTGGAGGAAAGAAAATTGGTGCTTGGAGGGAGAAAGGGGAATTGGAGGACGGGCGAGGAATAGAGGAAGAGGGGAGAAGAGGGGGGTTCCAGGTCTCCAAAACTTATCTCAATCGCACACTCGAGGTTTTCTTTTGGACATTGCGGTCGAATGTACTATTTTTTGAGTACTTTATATGTTTTTATTTATCGGGTTTTTTTACAGTCCGTCCCTGTATTTTTTTACTGCCCTTGTCGGTGAATGTGAAAGAATGTGCGTGTGTTCGATTCTGAAGGACTTAAAATCATTGCTTTATTAAAAAAGATAATAATAAATTTATCTTGCTTAAATATGGATGACATTGAGTTACCGTCGTTTATAAAAAGAATACCACAGTTTCGTGCACTCTGCGTACACATTCAAAGTTATTTGATATTATTAGTAGCTTACTTATAAGCACACAGTATGATCAAAGGCAAGACAGGATATTTTTTGTATGTTTTTTGAGCATTCATTTTCATGTATACTCGTATGTTTCAAGTAATAAGTAAATATGTTTTTTTTATGTAAACACATACAGGAAAATACCGAAAGATGGTGATAGTAATTCTGAGGTCTTATCTGTGGAATTCTATGATGCTTACCATGATGTATATGGCTAAACGCTGCATGTGGAGTGTTGATCCACCAACGTTATAGACTATAGCCCGAGATTCAAGCATCATCCTTTATTATTACAGGAATTTACTATGAATGGGTGGTCTTCACGGGATGACTTTCGTCTACCACCAATTTTAATTATTAGGCTATGACTGACATTTTACGGGTGATGGATGAAATTCACACCAACCGGGGGTAGTTTAGAGCTCAGAAATCGATTATAAATCCTTTTTTTTAATCTCCGTCGGAGATCAAACCCACGACCTTTGGCTTGCAAAGAAAACGTTTTGACGTGTCTGTGTGAAAGTGAATGCTGAACATATATGAATAATATTTATGTAGCATTTTAAGGATTTCTGTGAATAATGCGAAATTAAAAAATGATTTTTTAATCATGCTTTTTATGCACATTTAATCTATTTGTAAAATTTCGTAAGGCTTCTCATTTGTGATTATTATAAAATCATAAATATATTAAAGAACATTCTTTAGCCAAAACCATCAATAATATGATAGAATCAGATACATACATATTATAAATTTTAGTTTTCACCAAACACTAACAGTTTTCAAAAAGAAATCGTTAAAAAACTGAAAAAAAGCGATTCGGTTGCTGAAAATCCAACCGCCGATTCTCAAACTTTCCAGTCTCACTGGCGGGTTCAGCGCAAGGGTTGGAGGTGGGTTGGAAACTTCCCCAAGCCCCCCTTATCACCCACCCCTCTTTCCAGGCCCAGGCCATAAATCTGGTTATTCAAACATAAGTCCACCCTTTATATTCCCCAAATTATCAGCTCATGGTTAAGTAAGTTGCTTTGGGCCGCGTAAGTGCTAAACCATTGTTTTTCGCGTAAAATAGCGTAATAGTTACCTATAAAAATCATGGTTTTTAGGTCAAGCCGGTGCGGTGATTTGTTAATCACTTAAAAACTGAAAGTCAATGATTCTTAAAGTTATTGAAGCAATGGAGAACTTGTGATTTATATTTTATAAAGTTAGTTTGTGGACCACCAAAATTATCATCATCATCATCATATTCGATCCCCTTATTGATGCATATTGTCGTCACATTGCAGCCACAAATCTATATCAGTCGACATGGTCCTCGCCTCATACCATGATAGCTCAGCACTCATTTAATTCTGCAGAGTACATTATATGTATAGTTCGTAGTAGTTAGTAAGACCCTAGGAACCTGAAGAAAAAAAGCAGTTTGTTATATTCTCCTGCGGAATTAAAAAACACCAAAATTATCAAATTTATTATTAAGGATGCGAAAAATGCGTTGCTTATATAATTATTTGGAACAATTATCTGCTTCGCGTAACACCTAAAACGTTTCGCGAAGCATGAGTGCTCCGTGGAGTGATTCCCCGTAACTACGTTGGCAGATTAACATTCTATTCACAGCGTTTTTCAATTTTCACAATGGCAACCGTCATAGAATACATTTATAAGATTTCTTCATCCTTCTGTAATTATTCTCAATCAAATGTTAAAAGAACAAGATGTATTTTTTTATAATTGTTCTCGAATAACTGTCATCAACTAGTAACAAGTATTGTCATTAATCTGTTAATTCTGGTATCTCGCTTGGTGAAAACCCTCCCTGTCCCGCCCTGTTTTTGGAGACCTAGATGGGGATCCGTTACTGGACGTACGCAAAAAGCTACTTGTACAGTGGAGAAGGCCTTCCCGTAATTCTAGGTGCATCAGTTAAATGTCAAATAGCCCTCAGTCTAAAGCTGCGAAGTTAGTATTCTACAGCCTTCTTTGGTAACACATTGCTATCCACAATATACGTGGAAATGGATGAAGAGGTAAACTCTGGTTTATAAGTTTGATAGTATAATTAAATACAGGTTAATTATAGAAGAAATTTGAACAAGGGAAGAAATTTATTTGTGAGCTCAAGCCGCAAAGCTGCTGGGTTCGAGATCATCATCTTATTGAATTCAATTATCGGTTAATTATTCATTTTAATTACCAAATTATAAGAGGTTTTAGTTTGTAGACTATGAAAAGGCATTTGACTCAATCGAGACTTGGGCAGTGCTAGATTCACTACAACGCTGCAAAATAGACTATCGGTATATAGAGATAATGAAATCTCTTTACAAAGTTCCATGATAGCACTAACAATATTTCTTTAAACAAAGGTGTTAGACAAGTAGATGTTATATCTCCAAAACTCTTCACAAACGCCCTAGAAGATATTTTTAAACTGCTATCCTGGACAAATGTGGAATAAATATTAACGGAGAGTACATTTCTCACCTCCGATTTGCAGATGACATAGTGCTAATAGCCGAATCACCTGACAAGCTCCAATACATGCTCTACGACCTCAATGAAGCGTCGAACAAAATTAGTCTAAAAATGAACATGGATAAAACAAAAGCCATGATTAATAGTCATATTTCACAGACCTTCGATCCTATTTCCATTGGAGGAACAGAAATAGAGGTTGTAAACGACTATACCTATCTGGGACAAGTAATACAACTAGGGCGAAATAACTTCTCAAAAGAAATCGACAGGCGCATACAACTGGGATGGGCAGCATTTGGAAAACTAAAGTACATTTTTAAAGCGAAAATTCCGCAATGCCTTAAAACTAAGGCGTTTAACCAATGCATCCTCCCTGTATTAACTTATGGCGCAGAGACGTGGAATCTGACAGCACGTCTCACCCATAAAATAAAAGTCACCCAGCGTGCTATGGAGAGATCCATGCTTGGAGTGTCGCTAAAAGATAGAATCCGAAACGAGGAAATACGCAGAAGAACTCAAGTAGTGGATGCTACCCAACGAATAGGCACACTCAAGTGGCAATGGGCAGGACATATCTGTCGAAGAGACGACGGTCGATGGGGAAGAAAAGTATTGGAATGGCGACCAAGAACTGGCAAACGAAGCATTGGCCGACCCCCTACAAGATGGACTGACGATATAAGAAGAATAGCGGGAGTGACCTGGATGCGGAAGGCGGAGGATCGAAGAGGATGGAGACTCATGCGGGATTCCTACGTTCAACAGTGGACGGACACAGGCTGATGATGAAGAGGTTTTATAAAAATCGGTTTTTTTAAATTTGTATTTTTCAAAGCTTTTTATTAAATTTAATTTACGAGTTCACAATGACGGAGAAATACTATTCGTTGAGTAGTTAAGAAGGCGAATTCTTTGGTATCTAAATTTGCATAATGAACTCTCATATTGCTGCGACAAATTGATTTGGCTAAGACTTGAATTTAGATCCATTCGAGGGGGTGGCACGACTCAATGGTTCAAATGTTTGCTCAAGAATCGAAAAGTTCTGGGTTCAAATCTTAAAGGTATAAAAAAAGTTCTTAAAAAACTACAAATACACTTTTTTATGTAATCGCATGCAGGAGAGCACAGCCGGTCAAGACTAGTTCACTCTATGACGCTCAGCCAGGGACGCTGGCCGCTGCATGCGGCGTGTGTTGTATTCGTGTTTTTGTATGAATTGGGGAGATTACAAGTGTTTGTTTATCTTATAAATATTTATTTAAGACATGGATCACGTAACAATTGTTACGTGATCCATGAAACAAGGTAAATAAATAAATATTTATAATTTATTATGGATCTCAAAGTGAATGCTCAAAACATTGAAAATAGTTTGTTTATCTGTTTCTTGAAGAGATTCAGATTGTAGGAAGGAGAAAACACAGACGCTGGAAGAGCATTCCAAAGCTTACCGGTGGCATTAAGGAAGGAACTTTGGAAACTGCCAGTTCTTGGTTGACACACTTTAACCATCTATGGATGTTCGGCAAGTGAAAGACGAGTTTGTCGGTTGTGGGTGGGTACAGGAGGAATTAGTTCTTTAAGTTCCGAAGAGCAGCGACTAAGTGAACCAATCTTACGCCTGTGTTCCATTGATTGCAGGTTAGACGTAAGAGTGTCATTGTGTATCAAAAGAAATGCTCTTCTTTGAACTGAGTAAATTATGTTTAGAAGGTATTTTGGGGCTACATTCCAAAGGTGACTGCCATATTGAAGGATAGGTTGGATTTGTTCCTTATATAGAAGAAGAAGGTGTTATCGTTGAAATACCTCAGTGATCTATATAATACATCTAGTTTTTTGGAAGCGATACCGGCTTTGTACTTAATTGACTCGTAATATTTGACATTATTCAAGATTCATAATCCAAGAATGTTGACTTATTGTACAAATTGATTACAGTTTTTCGATGATACATATTTCTCGTATCATCTGCTGCTCTAAGCCTCTAACATGGAACTTATTAAAAAAAATCTAAGAATATACAATTTTATTGCATTATACTAGATATGTCTTGGAATGAATTAATTAATAGTGTACGCACATGCAATGTTACAAATGTTCGCTAAAAAGTTACGAGTAACGTGATGTGTTTACTGAAAGTCTTTTATATTATATGGTAAATACGTTTGGTACTAAACCAACTTGAAATTGAATGTATTCTATGTGACTGAAATTATTAATGCAGTCCATATATTTTCCACATACAATTACCACCAATACACATATAGTATATTTACTTGAATATGTAAATAAAAGTATATACATTTGTGAATATGCACCACAACTCTTTTTGTCTTAAGATTTATTTAGTTTAAAAAAAAATCGAATTAAAATTACTTTCTTTTCATCTTGATGAGTTTAATAAATAAAATATACAACAAAAATATTATCAGCATCATCAGTAACTGTAAAACGTAAGTCTCCACCACGAGTCTCCGTCCTTTTCTATCCTCCGCCCTACACATTAAAGCTACTTCCACTATTCTTCTGTCGTCATCATGTTGGAGGTCAGCCAAAGCTCCGTTTGCCAGTTCTTGGACGCCGCTCCAACATGTTGCCACTTGAATTTGCCCAAACGTTGGGTAGTATTCATTATTTGAAATTTTTTTTTTAACTTTAAATAGAAGGCCGGTTAAAATTCTATTTGTTATTGAACTTATTTAAAACCTACATAAAATATGCATAAGCAAGTTAATAACAACATCTATAAGAAAACATAATAATCATATAACGATTATTTTATGATAATGATGAATTTAACCCCTCACCCGTAAAATGCCAGTGATTAATTAAAATTGGTGTTAGATGAAAGTCATCCCGTGAAAACATCCCATTCATAGTTAATTCCTGTAATAATAAGGATGATGCGTGAATCTTGGGCTGTAGTCTATCACGTTGGCGGATTAACACTCCACATAAAGCGCTTAGCCATATGTATCATGGTAAGCGTCGTAGAATTCCACAGATCAGACTTAAGAATCACTATCACCATTTGTCAATATTCTCCTGTATATGTTTACATAAAAAAATAATGTTTTATTTGGAAAATTGGCTCAGTATTCAGCATGGTGTGCATTGATCTAGACATGGGTGTATGGTTTTGAGTTTGAACTCTTACTCTTAGCTTCATATTTATGATTATTTACTGAGCGAAATATTAAATAAGATGGAATTAGCTAATGCGTAGAATATTTATAATTTATTGAGTTATAGTATAGCTAGGAGGTAGTAAATGCCCTCCAAAAGCGGATGAATCTTTATGGTCAACGGCATTAGGATGTGAAAATAAAGGGAAAATACCACATTAAAGGCCCAAACGACATCCTATGTATCAGCACATATGATCGCATCTCAAGTGGATCGAGATGTAAGATTTTTTTGCTGCTAAACCAATCCACCAGATTGATACTACGAAAAATAATGTACAGCCAAAATCTTGCCAAAGCATTAAATTTGTAAAACAAATACTACTGTAATGTAAATAAATATTTTTTATATATAGTAGTGCAAATTGAAAAGGTACTTTTAATTGAAAATTATTAATCAATGTTAAAGAGAATAACATAAGGGTGTTATGTATTGAACAACTGAATACATACATTTCACATAGACTATTCAGTAGAGACTAAAAGGAACAAAGGAGGCGCCAATGGCTAGATTTTGGTGATCGATAAACTCGACGAACTTACCGAAGAAAACCCAAAAAGAGACTTCATACGAGTACACGAGATGCAAAATTAAGATTATTAAAATAATTTTATTTCTGAAAATGCATAATCATACTATTTATTATTAAAATATTTTATTTTTTTAAATTATAAACAATTTAATTTAATATTCTTGAATGCTTTTAGTTTAACGTTCCGAATAAGTATACCCGTGCTCGTTGTCATTCATTGTTATCTTTTCCTTTAGTACCTAAGAGTTTGGCATACTCAATTCGGTTTAATTGCAATGGCACTGCTAAATGGACTACCAACACAGCTCAATTCTTTTCAAGGCAAGTCTTTAATTGTTTTTTATGTTTTTTCTTTTCTTTTGTTTTTTTTTTTTTAATTTTTGTGATTAACTTAATATTTCAAGCTTGCTCTAATACACATAATTAATTGAACTTATTTTTAAAATAATTTTCTTCCCATATCCTTTATTTATCTGGAACATATAATCAACTCAAATTGCAGCCACTCAGTTCTGTTAGTTGACGCTTTCCATGCCTCATTCCCACACATTTCTTCCCCCGAAAGAGTACCTGGTAACATATGATTCTTAAAGATCTCCAAGGCAGAAGCAAAAGGGCTTTGAGAGGTTATATTTTGAGTGATGGGATGTTATAGATGCTCCTTCTATCAAATTTTAATTAAATGTACTATTATTGGATCTTATATAGACGTCTTCTTAGCGAGAAGAATTTATTATTTTGAGTATAACACATTTAATTAAATTTTTATAAATGCTTAAGTCATGCAAAATAATATTGACAAAAGCAATTTTATGTCGTAATTGTCGTTTATTTGTTTTAGTAATATTTTGTCAGATTTAAAATGAATACGTGTTTATAATTAAAGAATATAAATTACTGAAGAAATTATCGCTCTAAAGGCATCCCACTCTGAGAGAAAATATTTACCATTTTGTTGTTGTTTACATTTAAATTATTTTTAATGTAAATAATCAATATCCAAAAAACACAAGCTCTCATTTTGATGTAAAGAATAAGTTAATAACCTTATCCCGTACAAAGAGATCTGAAAGAAAAACCTGAAATATGTGAGCGTCCCTACCTTTTTGATACGTCATAAACAACCAACACGTAAATTACGTCCGTATTAGTTTACGTCGTACGCGACATATTTCACGACGAGGGGAAATGATTCTTATTTATCAGGCTCCGCATACAAGCTTTTTGTCATTTTTCTTCGCAAGATTCACAGAGTTTATCGATCATATCGGCGTAGTCGAGTTACATACATGTTGACTGTTACACAAGGCGTCTCGGGTTCGAGAAAAAATCCATTTGATTTATATACTCGTACACTCATTTTTTTTGTTAGTATAGCTGCGAGTCCCAGATATTGCATATGGAGTTAAAATATGATTTCATAAGAAATGAAAATATTTCTCACACTTGTCCTCCTTATCGATATTGTCAGATGTAGAACTGAATATATTTAACGTTGCTGAAGATGAGTTAAGAAACCTTTTTGGACTTAATCGTCCAAATCTCGGATGCTTTGTGCTAATTATTTGATCTTCTTGAAAAATTTTGTGTTAACAAATCACTCAAAATGTACTGATACTACAAGTTCCCGCATCTTTAAGTCCCCAAGTTCCCAATCTAAAGGTCGTAGAAAACCATATAATTTTCTAGGTTTAACTCACGGTGCAGAAGTGTCTTGATACAAGGCATAAATAATGACAACTGTACGAACTAAACTGGACTTTACCAACCTCACACCAGAAAACAAGTCTAGTTTATATGGATATTTTAAATTATTTATTAGAATATTATTTTATTATTTCAATATTCTAATCTACTTTTATGGATCATTGACTATATTACAATATTATAAGCAATTAAATATACATATACTATACATAAAAATCCTTAAACGAGTCAAATCATTCAGAAAAAATATCGGCGGAAGCGGTATGCGAACCGCGGACCTTTGGAACCAAATTTTGCCCAGGTAATTATACCGCTCGGCCACCGGCCAATTTCTTCCACCTGAGATGTCTCGTCTCTGATCTTCTATATAAGTTATCATCGTATGATAGATGTCGCTATAGTATATATTCAAAGTATGTATATTTTTATTTTCTTATTATTTCCGACAGTCTATTTATTTTTAGTAAGTACCACTCGGGTCTCGAACCGGGAAATAATAATATTAAGCTTGTGAATAAATGCATTCTGATTGAATAATAAGAAAATAAAAATATACATACTTTGAATATATACTATAGCGACATCTATCATACGATGATAACTTATATAGAAGATCAGAGACGAAACATCTCAGGTGGAAGAAATTGGCCGGTGGCCGAGCGGTATAATTACCTGGGCAAAATTTGGTTCCAAAGGTCCGCGGTTCGCATACCGCTTCCGCCGATATTTTTTCTGAATGATTTGACTCGTTTAAGGATTTTTATGTATAATATATTTATATTTAATTGCTTAAGCCTAGTTTATTTAAAAAAAATGAGTATCAAATCGCGACGGAGAAACGCTTGTTTGTCATAAAATTTGCTTAGTTGAAAGCAACAATTAACACGCACACAATTAATTTGTGATTTCCTTCGTTTTTGATCAAACGGTCATAAAAATACCGCGTGTTTCTGATTGTTGGATGCCGTGACACGTGGCCCTTTCGGCGCCAAACTTCGGAGGTTTTCTTTTGAAGTCGCCCAGCCCTTTGGCGAGGTCCAGAGCCTTCTCCGTCCTCGATCCAACCACCCCCGCCGTAAGTACCCGTCAATCAACCCTCCACACTCCGAAAGGGATGACTTCGGCTTAGTTAATTAATACTTGGAAAATTCTGGAGACTTCCGAGTTGCTACTGCGAGCAAGAAACGCTTTCCTTTGATGATGATATTGAATGCCAAATGTTAACTCTTTGTTATGATATTAAATATGTACCTTTTGACGGGGTTTTTTTGGAAAGAATATCGTTGTATTTATCATATCATGTTTGAGAGTTCCAACATATTTAGAGTTTTTAATTTTATCAAGGAGACACCAAAACATTTGTAGAGGACTCGATTTGTAAAAAATAATTATATTATTTTAGTATTAAGAGTAGATTGACCCATTTAAGTAATTGTCATAAAGTTATATAATTTTAAATTTATAACTGTGCATGTTTCGGATCACACCTGATACATCTTAAGCAATACCTTAAGTCTAAACAAAGAGCTGATTATTATTTTCACCAAGTAATGTCCGTTAAAAACCTCGACATGACAAATTGACAGCTGATCTATTTATCATTTAACATATACCTGTATATAAATAGCTGAATTCTTTTTATAAAGTGATTAATATTTCAATTTTTCAATTTTATTTAAATTTTCAATTTTATTTTTTTTTTTCCTTGCAGACATTACAAATTTTATCAATTCAATGCATTTCTGAAGTACAATAATATAAATACAATAATATAATATAAAATAAAAATATAATAGGTAACATAAATGTGGTGATGTAAATTTATTGACACATTTAGTATCACTGACCTCACACTCAGAACTAGCGTCAGGAGACTCAAGATAAACAGTTTGACTTGTAACAACAAAAACCTTGTCATAAGTTTATCATGATTGACTCACAAATAACAAGGCATTATTGTCACAAAATAAAACGTGTAACATTTCGCCTCCATAAACACCAGTACTGAATTTAAAGCAATATAACAATAAATATGTCCATATCTTCACTCAAGTTGGTTTCAACCACTGTTCACTGCGATTATTTCGTCTTATGCGTATCCAGGGTTGAACGATGGTCCTTTCAGGCCACACTTGAGGCTCCATGAGAGACTCCAGCGAAGTCGCGATGACCCCGACTTTGAAAGAAGTTGACAGCGTCCGCCTGCTGACAATCCTCCTAATAGTCATCCAAGAAGGATTGAATGCAGCGGTCGCTGCCAAGAAGCTCTGCAAGTCCTCAGCCGATGTATCTGGGTGAAGGGCCTTGGCGTGAAGATACGCCATCTTCACTCCAGTAACGTTTTTGAAGGAGCTGCAGAACCACGGATCATCAGACGTGCTGAATGTTGTTGCCTTTCCCCATGCGGAGAGGCGCGACTCAACTTAGAACGTTGAACTTCTCCGGAAAGATTGCTCGGGGGAGGGAGAGGACATCCACGGAGAAAGCACTCAGGTCCTCCAGTTCCTCGAACGATGATTCGTCCCGGCTGAGAACGGGAGTTCTTGGGAGCCTTGCTCGAAACAGCAGGGGCTCCTTCGATAGTATCTTCCGAGGAGTCCTCTTCGGTGGCCTCACTAGAAGCGGATTCTTTGACGACAGGTTTGGAGTCTCTGCTGTCACAGTTAAGCGACATCGACACAGGAATGTTGACAGCTTCAGCGTAGGTAGCCGGAATTGATTTGCACGCTCGAGGTAAGCGCCTTCTGCGGGAAGTCGGCAGACTTGTCGGGTTGGGTGGAGGGTCCACACCAACGGATGTCAGAGCATCATCCATCCCGCATCCAACAGCCTTTAAGAGCCTCTCCAGCAGCAAACGGTGATCGTCTAAGCGAAAGTATTAAAACCTTGGAAGTCTTCTTATCGTAAAAGGCGGTTCAACCAAACCAACAACACGCGATTAGCAACAAGTAATGCCCATCTTATATTTAGTCCTGCTACAATGTTGCTTAATTTTGGTGACTAATCGAAAATTGCGCATACAATGTGCTAATTGAATGAACCATTTAGTTGTCTTTATATGGCAAGCAAATAAAATGCACCAGTTAGATTGCTCTGTTTATATGTACTTTGGTATGTACTTCTATCCTGTACGTAATAGCATAAAGACCACCAGAATCTCTTGGGAGAAGAATCAGACTGTTTAACCACATCGTCTCGGATGTTGTCATATCTTACGCAAAAGGAGAGACATGAGCTCTATTAATTTGTTTTGAGGAGTAATTACTTGGAGTCATCTGAGCTATGGACATTGAGACTTTCTATTACTTGTATTTCTTCTTTTCTATTTTATTAGTTCTGAGTCATAAGTATCTGTATTGAATTTATTTATTCTCGTACATCAGCATACAATATGTATTAATTATTAACGAAATACACTAATTTTTTCTTATGTTTATAAAGTAAAAAATTGAAAAATAAAAAAATAAATTGACTTGAAATATTTCTGCATTCACCTTATCACCTCAAAAAGTCCAAACATTTTCTCATTGCCGCCCATAAACAAGTCCACGTGAGCGCTGAGGGGGCAGGGTTTCCGCCCACTGTGAAAGTGGGCGGCGGATCGATAGAGGACAGCGCGCCGCAGGATGCTTCGACAGCCCTTAAGGAGGTTAAAAGGGGCGTTTGAATAGACGCCTTGCGGGAGGCTAAACGTATGACGTAAACGCTAACGAGCGGGGGTTCGATTCAAAGCGAAACTTACAAAATATTTAATCGTCATTTAATAGGTAATACCACAGTTTTGAAAACTTGCCGCCACACAATTCTTGTAGCTGCCATTATTGATTAAGTTGCAAGGCGTATCTGTACCCGCAGGTAAAACTGTGAACATAATATATACTCACATAATCAATTTAACTTCACGCGCCAATAAACTTCTCGGATTCATCACCCGCCAGGCTAGTTAATTTCATAACCCTCTAATTTTTCGTACTCTCTATTCTTCACTCGTTTTATCTGTTCTGGAATATGGGAGCTTAGTTTGGAATCCCAATAAATCCAAATACATTTTCATGCTCGAAAAAATTCATAAAAAATTTCTCCGACGTCTTTATTTTTATATTTACGGAAACTATCCATTCAATTCATTTCATTCCGAACATTACCCAACTCTTTTTCTTCTAGGGATGCTTTCTTTCCATTCGCTAGAGTCCCGGAGGAAAATTGCTGCACTCAAACATTCATTCCTTCTTCTTTGCGGTTCAATTCACAACCCTAGGATTCTTGAATGTTTTAACTTCTATGTTCCAGATAGGTACACCCGTGCTCGTAGCCATCCATTGTTTTTGATCTCAGTCGAGGCTTGTGGAGCACTCAATTTGGTTCAACGGCAATGTCGCTCCTAAATGGCCTACCAGCATACCTCAATCCTTTTCTTACATCCTTTTCCTCTTTTGTCGATGGTATTGTTCTCCTTGATCTATATGATCTTTGACACGTGTCATCTTCTGATTCTTTTTGTAATTTTTATTTTTTATTTTTTATTTTTTTCTCTATTTTTTTTGTATATTTTTTCTGAATATTTGTAAAACTGGAATTTCGATTCTGTAAATTAAATAAATAAATAATATACTTAGTTTTTGACGGCTTTCAAAGCGGGAGTTCATGCGCCTGAAAAGATAGCTGCAGTAGTATCCGAGTTATATATTGGTGTTTTTTGATCAGCATTGAGATCACCAAAGAGATCGGATAATTAGCTTAATGGCTTCGAGATTTGGACCAATTAAATCTTAAGGAGGTGGCTCAAGTCAAATCATTGATTGGAGATTTGATGATTAGCTCCATGCTCCTAAGGTCTTGACTTATTATGTTTTAAAGGGACGGATCACTGAAACCCATCAATATATATATAATATATTTTCCAGTAGACAAATATGACATATAAATTTTGCGATTTAAATCAAATATATGACTTTTGAATTTTTATATTTAGGTCTTAACTTAACAAAATGTAAATAAAAAGCTGTAATATTAGATTACAAAATGCGTGTAAAACTCATAACGCCTATAGGCGTCATCCTTTATAACAGGACTAATTATGAAGTTGATAAATAATAGAATGTAATTTTTCATTAATACAAGTATAAAACTTTATTTTGATTAACTTTTAAAATTATATTGAAACATATTTCTTCACACATTTATATTTAATTTTTATGCAAACGGGTACTTGGATTTGTTTTAAATTCCATTTAAAAGTTACACAATTTTATAAACAATTTTTTTTCCCTTAGATGACATTACAAAATATATAAAATTTCAATACGTCATAAATAACATAAGTAACGTGAGTAACAAAAGTAATATAAGTAACATAAGTAACGTAAGTGTGGCCCTGTAAATGTATTGACATATTCAGTTACTTTCGATTCATTACCTCAAATCAACAACTGCCATCAATCCTGAAATTATGAAGAAATTTAAAACTTCTAGGTCACTTAATTTTTCCATTGAAATTTCTATCAAGTGTCTCAGGTTGGGTACGGTTAGGTTAGGCTCTTTATATAGAGCTAAACAAGAATTGAATCGCACATAATCCAGGAGTGAAACCTATTATTTTTTTACCATATCCACTCCATATTTGGAGCATATGGACACCGAAAAATTCCGTTTTCGAGAAGCAAACGATTTAACCACTGGCAGGTGAAGCCTATAGCTGAAATAAATATGTACCAGCAATTTATGGTGACCTTTGCTCTTAACTAGGCAGTATGTATGAAAAAAACTCGTCAAATTCATCATTCATATAAAAAATGTAATATATTGTTTTAACTCTAGTGTATCTTGGGATAGGGTAGACAAGAGTAAATCAGACAAGGGGTAACGTTCAGGACAGTGTAAACACAAATGCGACTGGAGCAGCGATGGCATGTCTTGCCCCTGTGTCCTCCAATCGGCAAACATTGCACTGAGCACTCTTTTCTACGTTCAACAAATAATCATTTCTTTACAATTCTCTCTACTATTCAAATATCATTCAAATAAGTTTAACGTAATGTCTAATATCTGCTCAGGAATCAAGGTATGTCATCATCATTATTATTACTATCATTAGCCTGTATCTTTCACTGTTAAATGTATACCCTCAACATACATATTTATCTCTTTGGTCCTTAATCTTCTGTATCTAGCCTCTTCTATTACCTATTATCCTTTTACCCTCAACACCCCAGACTAAAGTCGCGAAGCAGCTTTCCGAGATCCACACAACCTTTCACATCCAGCACTGAAAATGAGATACTCCAGCTCTGGCAACAAGTCGCATCAGAAGATTTCATTACTACAAAGGAAAGCCTCCCAACTGTCAAGAACCTTGACTGGCGGATCTAGAAATCCCTGAACAGATTAAGAATCGTAGTTGGTAGAACAAAAGACAACCTTGAGCGATGGGGAATGCTTCGGCAGGGAGAGTCATTATTGTGCGACTGCGGAGACCTGCAGACCGTCTCACACCTAAGATCCTGCTCCATGTGCCCAACAAGCTGCACATCTCAAGACCTGATGTTGGGCAACACACGGGCTATTGATGTTGCTAGATACTGGGCAAAAATAATTTGACGTCACTGACACGAAGAAGAAGAAGCCTCTTCTGAAAAAAAGTTAGTCCATTTTTCAGACAGCCAACGATCCGCTTGTACGATTCTCGGGCGCCGCTCCAAAACCTTCTTTCCTCATCTGCCATCGTCTTTGTGACAGGTGTGTCGAGCTCAATGCCGCTTAAATTATTCATTAAGCTGTATAGTATACGTACTCTTATGTCAATGATACATTTCAAAAATATATTTCTTGACAACATGTTTGACTTTTACTCTTTGTCCCATATCATACTGTCAAACTTCAGTCTCTTTGATAAAATTAAAAACTCTTAATATGTTGGAACTCTCAAATATGATATGATAAATACAACGATATTCTTTCCAAAAAAAACCCGTCAAAAGGTACATATTTAATATCATAACAAAGAGTTAACATTTGGCATTCAATATCATCATCAAAGGAAAGCGTTATTAAAGGATCAAAAATCTAAAAAAGTCAAAAGTAAGTCTTGCCATTGCAATGCATATATTCGCATTAGGGAAAATGTCTCGGATGGGGCAAATGGGTCAAGTAAGAAATTAATAACTTTAAATGGAAAATATATTATTTTATTCACACTTTATATAATGATCAGTGTTCAATACATTTAAATATTAATTATCTTTGTTTATCATTGAAATTTTATTTTATAAATTTTAAGCCAAGTGTATTTTTTGGAGAATTTGTTAAATGTTTGTTTAGATAAAAAAAATACTTCCCTTAAAAATATGTCAGTTTGTACCTATGGCATAAGACTCCAACACAAAAAGATTATACGATATTACTCGTATAATCAGTTAAATGTTCAGCGTGATTCAATTATCAATCGGGATATCTTAAGAAATCCGATCAATATATTTTTTCGATTGATAATTTTTGATGGAATTCCAAAATATCAATAAAAGAAAATGTTAGTAACCATTATCGAGTGATCTTAACATCCAATTCACTCCGATAATAGATACTCGGCGTAACCATGTTAACATATAATAAGCGAATAAAACTGTGGAAGAATTGTAAATATAATTTTATTTTTATTGATTTACTATACAACTGCTATCTATTTAAAAATCTTTCCATATCTGGACCATATGAACACCACGAATTACTGCTGCACAGTTCTGTCAGTTGCTATTGTTCATGACTCATCCCAAGACATAACTTCACCCGAAAGTCCACCTGGGAACATATATGGTTCCAGATGACCTCCAAGGGAGAAGCTAAGGACTTTAAGAGACAGCTTTAGTATCCAAGGCATATTTTTAGTGATTTGGTAATCAAGTTTTTTAATACCCAAACAAGTCACATAAATAAGTTCGACGCTCCTTCTTGACCCTTACTTAAATACAATACTCTTTTCGGCATTTAGCGTCCAAATGTCCTGGTTTAGCGTCATTGAACCCACTATGTTGTGTTGTCGTGCATGCGCTTACCTTAAAAAAAATTCAAGGATTTTCTAACATAATTTATAAGTGTAAAATAAATACAGTACAACATATAAGGTAAGCAATGCCGATTTGCCCCATCGGACTCTATGCATATTCACAGTCGGGGTAAGTTCCCGGTCGGGGTAAACAGCGGGTGTCGGGGCCTTTATCCGATTCCCGGTAAACAGGACGGTAAAATTTTCAATTTGATCCTCGCGAGTGCAGGGGGGGGGGGCAAGTTTGGCCGACCGGATTTATTTGTTTGCCCCCCGCAGGAAATATTGCGAGGGGTATTGACACTAGAGGGGCAGTTGTTTCAGATATTGCTGGGGTAAGTTGCGGTCGTATTATTGGAGAAAAAATACACGTATTTTTGTCATTTAAAAGTGTATATTAGAAAAGAGATTTTTAAAAATAGTTTTTTTTTTTTTTTATGTAAACGCATGCAGGAGAGCACAACCGGTCAAGACCAGTGCACTCTATGACGCTCAGCCAGGGAGGCTGGACGCTGCATGCGCGAAACGTGTGTTGTGTTCGTGTTTGTGTGTGGGTTGGGGAGATTGCAAGTGTATATTTATCTGTTTCTTGAAGAGATCTAGATTGTAGGAAGGAGGAAACACAGACGCTGGAAGAGCATTCCATAGCTTACCGGTGGCATTAAGGAAGGAACTTTGGAAGCTGTCAGTTCTTGGTCGACATATATTAACCGTGTATGGATGTTCGGCAAGTGTAAGACGAGTTTGTCGGCTGTGAGTGGGTGAAGGAGGAATTAGTTCTTTAAGTTCCGAAGAGCAGCGACCGTGGTAATAACGGTAGAAAAGACTAAGAGAACCAACCTTACGTCTGTGTTCCATTGATTGTAGATTAGACGTAAGGGTGTCATTGTTTATCAAACGAATTGCTCTTCTTTTAGTTAACATGCGACATGGCCATTTTTGAGGTTATAAGTTTCAGTTGTATTATTGGAGAAAAATGCAACTATTTGTGTATTTCAAAAATGTAGTTTTGAAATGATATTTTTTTAAAGTCGTAATAATGTGACGAGAGGCAATTGCTGGGGTAAGTTGTGATTTTATTATTGTTTTTAAAAATACACCTATTCATGTACCATAAAAATGCATATTGAAGTAGTGATCTTTTTATAAAATATTGATAAAGGGGGGGGGATATATTTTTAAGAGGTATTGATATAAAAATGGATATTCTTTCTTACAAGGTGTATCGCACTTGACTGTTACGCGAACTCAACAACGTAAATAAGTCAAGTCTTGGGCACCTGATCTAAGTGTTTTGATAAAAAAATGATGCATTCATACAATCGTTGAAAGTAATATCAAGTTAATGCTTTTAGTACTGTTAAATTAATAATGTTTTATACAAAGCGCTTGCTTGCTATTGATTTTAATCACCAATGTTTCTAAAAAGATAAAACTATTATACTGAAAATAATCTAAATGAAATTGTACAAAAACTGGTCACCCTACTCTTTCAGAAGTTCTCAAGTCGAGCACTTACTTAACGACTTGCCCACCAGGAAGCCGTGCAGGAGAAAGAGTTTGTTTAATTTGTTTATTTCGTTTATTTTGCTAGAGATGTTTGAGAAACATTTATCCGGCGATAAAGTATCGAAGTAGCAAAAGACTTTTATCTTTACTGTAACGTCTAGTCTCCAATATATGGAACGTAGACGTCAAGGCAGTTTTTAGCTAAGCCTATTTTATTGCAAATATCATTGACACTAATCCCTTGAATTTTATATTTAAATCTCTTCATGCGGCTTACACGTTATAACCAATATAGTTTTTAAAATCACATGTACGATTTGGAATGATCTTCCAGCATCTGTGTTTCCTCTCTCATGCAATGTGAATATCTTTAAGAATGAGATTAGTTAATACTCTTACATTCCGACAAGTACTCACCTTTTACAAATTCTGTTCACATGCAGCGTCTAGCTATCGCTATTCTCTCCAAAGTCATATAGAACGCCGGCGGGTATGGCTCAGTGGTTAAAGGAGTTTGCTTGACAAGCCGAAGGTCGTGGGTCGATCCCCGACAGAGATGAAACAGAAAAAAATATATATATAAAAGATTACTGACCTCCAAAAAACCTCTGTTTGGTGTGAATTTGATCCCTCACCCGTAAAATGCCAGTCATAGCCTATTAATCAAAATTAGTGGTAGATGAAATTCGTTCCGTGAAGACCACCCATTCATAGTGAATTCCTGTAATAATAAGAATGATGCGTGAAAGGCTGTAGTTTATGACATATGTAAAATGGTAAGCGTCGTAGGATCCACAGATGAAAAACTTCATAATCACTATCACCATCTGTCGGTATTCTCCTGTATGTATTTATGTATAAAACTCCCGGGTTCAATCACCCGCCAGGCTAGTCAATTTCGTAACCCTCTAATTTTTCGTACTCTCTATTCTTCACTCGTTCTATCTGTTCTGGAATATGGGAGTTTAGTTTGGAATTCCAACAAATCCAAATAGATTTTCATGCTCGAAAAAATTCATAAAAAAATTCTCCGACGTCTCTATTTTTATATTTACGATAACTATCCATTCAATCAATTTAATTCCGAACATTACCCAACTCTTTTTCTTCTAGGGATGTTTTCTTTCCATTCGCTAGAGTCCCGGAGGAAAATAGCTGCACTCAAACATTCATTCCTTCTTCTTCGCGGTTCAATTCACAACCCTGGGATTCTTGAATGCTTTCACTTCTATGTTCCAGATAGGTACACCCGTGCTCGTAGCCATCCATTGTTTTTGATCCCAGTCGATGGTTGTGGAGCTTCAAGCACTCAATTTGGTACAACGGCAATGTCGCTCCTAAATGGACTACCAGCACACCTTGATCCTTTTCATACATCCTTTTTCTCTTTTTTCGATGGTATTGTTCTCCTAGATCTTTAGACATTGACATGTGACATCTTCTTATTATTTTATGTTCTATTATAGATTTAAGGGTTTTATACCTTTTTTCTTCATTCCTTTTTGAGGAAGTTTTAGAAAAAAATGACCCATTTCATATTTAGTGAAAAAAATGTAATAAGGAAAACACAAATGCCCCTTTTTGCATCCAAATATTTAAGGATTAAATAAAAATCATCGCTTTTAATATCCAAATATTTAGCGATAAAAAAAATGCCTTTTTTGTCTCTATATATTTGGTTATCAAATAACAAACGCTTCTTTTTACCTCTAAGACTGTAATAAGTTATCAACTTATTCCCCTTTTTTTCTGACAAAGATTTTGAAAGACATTTTTTTATGTGTAAACACAAAAATATACCTGCAGAAGACACTGACTCTATAACGCTCCATCGGGTCAGTGGAATGCTGTGGGTGAGAAGAATATGTTTTGTTTGCGTGCGTGTTGGTAATGTTTGAATTACAAGTGATTATTAATTTGTTTATTTGAGTGATTGAAACTGTATGTGCGAGGAAACAATGATGCAGAGACAAAATTTAAAAGCCCATCCTGTGGTGTTAAAAAAATAGGTGGAGAAGTTTTTCAGCTAATAAAAAATGTACATTTTATATCATTTCAATATAAATACTTACAAACTACTGAATTAAATCAAAAACTAAATAAAAATGAATGACTTCACATGCAACAATATTAATGACAAAATTCAAATAAAAGAACTTATACATGATTCGATAGAAAACCTCAACCAGTTGGTACATAATAATGAATTCTCACTTACAACTTACCACATATTAGCTGAATTAAACTACCTACAGTGTATAAATAATATCACGAGAAATATTTGCAACAATATTAATGATAAAATGACGTCACTGCATAAGAAATTGAAATAATGAAATGTACTAAGGATGTATTATTAATTTATATATACTTTAGATTTAATTCTTTATATAGTATCTTAAAATTTTAATTATATAATGTTAATATCATATCAAAATTATGACAATGTATAAATGTGTATATGTAAAATTCTGTATAAATATATAACTGTAAAATAACATAGATGAATCCCACGCAACACACAAGATCTTATCTTTAAGTGGTGTGGTAAGCGAATTTAAAAAAAAAAGAAAAAAAAAAAGATGGAATGTAAATTACTGTGTAAAAATGTATCTTTTTATATTTGATTAAATAAAAAAAAAAAAGTTATTCATATTGCGTCAATATGCAAATATGCAACCGTGGAAGGATGCTAGGAGAGCGTTTCATCGCTTTGACGTCAACGAAGTGAGAGCGATCAATTGAGAAAGTTCAGAAAAGCTGTGTCCATGATACTCGTATTAATGTTGAAAAGCTTTTGTATACCGATTGAAAGTCTGTGTTTCAAGGATTAGAAATTAAACTTTAGGGTATCATTAATTATTGATTGTATGTGTGCTTACAAAAACAATACATTGTAATATTTATCAAATATTTATTTTGTCTTTTAATAACGTTTATCGAACAACAATACTATCGATATTGTGGCTTTTGGGCTTAGCCGTGTGTGACAAATTTCTTATTGGTCAAAATAAATTCGCCACACACGGCTAAGCCCAAAAGCCACAATATCAAATCTGGCCGTGAAAACCTAAGAAGTTATTTAACAATAATATCATATTCCAACTTTTCCTACCAAAAGTAGCTTGAGACATAAGCTACTAACCTACTATACTAAATACTTGTATATTCCCAGTATGTTTCATACAAAGTACTAGGTTGCGCGCGCATCCCTCACAGTAGGGAGGGGACAGAGTTTAAGGGTGGGCCATAAGGGGTGGGAAATAAAATATTTAATATAGGGGTTTATTGTTGGAAGAAACCCACTCAGGAGAGAATTACAGGCTACGTTTTTTTCGTTTAATGACCAGCACTGTTTATTTCCTATTCGCTTCATCTGAATAAAAACGAAAATTGATTTTATCTCTGTCTGTGAATTTTTTTTGTCACACATTTGCTGCTTTGAAGCCGCCACAAATTGACACCGTAAATTACTGTCAGATGCCATGATTCTCACCTCGTGTCAAGTAGATCATCATTCTCGAACAAATATATTAATTACATCAAGTAAAAATTACCAACAAAAAGGAAAAAAATATATAATAAAGTAATATACAACTTGAAAAAAGTAATAAATTACTAAATAATAATTATAAACGAATTTAAGATAGATATAAGATATATTTACTTTAGAATCTTCTTCTTCTTCGTAGTATCAATCCGGTGGATTGGTTTGCAGCAACAGAATCTTGCATCTCGATCTCCATTCCTCTTGGTCCTCCGCAACCCTTTTCAGCTCAGCATAAGCGCTACAGTTCATGTCCTCGAATACTTGCTGCAAATACTCCCGTCTAGGGCGCCCTCTGCAGTTTCTACCCTCAACCATCCCCTCCACAATATCGTGAAGAAGACCATCGTGGCGCATGATGTGACCAATCCATCGGGCTCGCCTCTCTGAGATGGTTCTTATTAGTTGCCTATCTTCCTTGATTATTCTGAGAACCTCATTGTTCGTGACGTGGTCTCTCCAGGAAATTCCAAGAATTATTCTGTACGACCACATCTCAAAGGCCTCTAGTCTTTTTTTATCACTTTCAGATAAGCACCATGTCTCACAACCGTACATTAAGATGCTCCAAACAAGTGTTTTGGCAAGTTGCTTGCGGAGCCCTAAAGAAATATTCTTTGACTCAAGAATTTTGGCTTTTTTATTGAAAGCTAGCCTTGCTTGATGTATTCGACTGTTGACTTCTCTTTTTGTTCTGCCATCCCAGGTGATTGTACTTCCAAGGTATACAAATTCTTTTGCATCTTTTAGGGGTACTCCTAGCATTGATATGTTAATTTTCTGCTGCTCATTTACGGCTCGGCTTACTCTCATGACTTGTTTTTGTGCTGTTTATCTTCATATTGTAGTTGGAATTAAATATGTTTTCCATGGATTTCAGCGCTTCCGTGAGTTCATCTTCAGAAATAAGACATAATATAGAATAATATATTATAAATTCAATTTTTGTGTCCTTTATTATGAATAATTTATATTTATTAGAAATAAATAAGATGCAAAATGGAAAAAAATAAAAAGCAAAATCATACCATAGTTTTTATGTATCATGAAAAAATAATAAAATAAATAAATAAATAAATAAATAAATTTAAAAAGCTTAAGTTAGGTTAGATTAAGAAAAAAATAGTAAGGATAGGTTAGGAATTTTAATTTTAATTAAAAATCCGTCTAAATACTATACAAATTAACTCATTTTATTTCATTTTCTGAGCATTTTCCATTTATTTTGACCTTTATATTCAAACCGATACATTATGACAAGTTAATATAAATTTCTGACCAGAATGATAACGAGCAAACAATTAGTAGGTATTAATGGAAAATAATATTTTTTGTTTGTTATATTCCAAAAGTTAATATTGACTATAGGATAATTCTCGCTCGTAGCATTAACATTATATATCATTGACATTTTCTTTTGACATGCCGAGCGCTTATTGTCTATCGAGACTCTCATTTCGTTATCCCTCTCTTATAGGTACTATGAACAACCAAAAAAGAAGTGAGAATATAATACATTTTTAGAATACGGATACTTTATACAGTTGTGAATCGTGACATCTTACTACAAGCCAATGCATCAATTTTGGTCAAGCCCAAATTTAACATCCAAAAAACATATATCATCCAGGACCACCATCGTTTCTTAACCGACAAACAACTGTCTATTATGAAATTAATGCGCATGATTTTTTTGTGACGCGACTATCCATGGCTGTATGGTAAAAGCGGTCGAGAATTGTGGTGAGAAGTCTGTCCTTTCAATGAAGCTAGTAGCCAGTTTTTCGAAGAATTTTAATAATTTGCTAAACAAGTCTATTTTTTCTGGAAAATGTACATTGCGTTCATAGTAGAACGTGGATGATGCGTCTCAGACATCACGTCGTCATTTCTTTTAATGTCGCTCCACAAACATTTTACTCAAGCAAATGTTTTCAAAACCCATTATACAGCTACACTGTCTTTCTGTTAGATGTAAAAATTCGCAGCATATTAGTATCACATAATATAATCACAATATGTGTAATAGTAAGTGAATCCTGAATTACTAGTTGTAGCGTATTTCTACGTCGAGGAAAATTCTTGTATTTGATGAAAATCTATGTATTAAAGTTACTATTAGACATTATTTTGACAGGTACGAATACTAAATAATATATTCAAATTTTGCCGCGCGTGTACTAACAGTGTGACGACGTCTTTGATGAAATTTAACAACAAAGGTTTTCCATGAACAAGCAACAACTTAGAGAGGTTTCCAAAAAGCTGACGTAGACTTGAAAACAACATAGGCTTATAATGAATACTATTTTCAGTCTAAGTCTTCATTGGACACTCCTTGTACCTTGGCAACGCTTTTTTATAGGCAGTTTGGTATAAGCCCATCAATAAAATATAATCAATATTGAGACTGAAGTCTAACCGTAAATTAAACAGAGATTGGATCCGAGTTTACTGCTATTGATATATTCATAAAATAATATAATCATTGGAGGACAAATATTTTTATTTATTCTATTAAGAATTCCTGAATGATGAGTTTTTTAACACAGTAGAGATTTTTAACGCTAAATCGAGAATGCGATCTTCAATCGAATTTTTTTTATGTGTAAAATAATTATTACGAGTATTAACGTATAACTTAGTTTCTGCTATCGATTGATTAAATGAAGTCCAGTGGGAGTCCCCTCTAAGCAATTGTTGATCACTGCACAGAAGTGCTGAAAAGAATGAACCCGTGACAGATATTAGAATCGCATTCACGAGTTGTAAAGAGATGGAGATGGAAGATAAATTCTCTCACCGAAAATACGAACAAAAATGGTAAATACGTGTAATTTTTTTTAGTGGTCACAAAGTCTGTATGCCCGGTCTGTGAGATGCTATTATCCATACTTTATTCCAAGATACCTTTGCACACGAAACTTCACATGGGAATATACCTGTATATGTTTTCCTACGGTTTCTAGAGACAAAACCCGGGGACTTGAAATGACGACAGCTTTCATATCAGAGACATATTTTTCCTTGATTTAATAGTCGAAATATTTTAACAAATCGAATAATTAGCCTGACGCTCACAAAGCCATGATATATTGGCTCAAAAATACTGTTAAATGACATGGATCTCTACGAGATTCGAACCCGCTATCGCACGCGTGGTACTTTGTGACTATACCGTTAAGTGGAGTCCGTGTTTCGTGAAATCTCATAATTGAAGGCATTAATTAAACGCAATGACGTCAACATAATGGAAAAGCGCATGCGTGAGATTTACGGCTAATTCAAAACTTTTCCCGCCACCTCGCGGAGGTTCCACTCTCCTGTTCTTTGCGCGACCAATTATTTACAAACGACCCCTTCCGGTACTAACGGAGCTGCAGTCAAAATCCACAACCATAGGCGTGACGAAGAAAAAATCTTTTTTTACCTTCAAATTAAAACCTGTGGAGAATTTTTTCATCAATTAACATCTCTTCTACTACTAAGATTGCAAAATGTATTTTTAGACGAAGTATAAAGTTGTTATTATACACGTGTAAAATGATCACATTTCTACAAATATATTTCAATCAATATCATATCTTAATGTTTGTTATAGCTGCCGCTAAAATATCATTAATGTTAATAACGTATCGTAAGATTTTTTATTTATAAATAATTTTGTAACCGATAAATAGTTTAATTTCAATATATCAAAAATATAAGTGAATCGAAGAATAATGAAAATATATTCCATGGTTTTATTGAGAAACTAAATGTTTACTTTGCTTGTAGCACATTTACATGGATAGTTGTAAATAAAGGATAAATAAAGATTTATTTAAATTAACAAACTCAGTTTTCTTTTACCTTTATTGAAAATGGCCGATCGTTAAATAAATAAATATTGCGTACCTTGTGTTGTGGCCTTAGGTACTTCATCTCCCTTTAGGAGATAACGCCAATGATTAATTGGAAGAATATTTAATTTACACAGTAAAAATATATATACTGTGGCAACACCATACGGACATGCGACCAACCACGTGTGTCGCCGCGGGCTCTGCTACTGGCTCAGAGTTGGTCTATTTTGTGTATGAAAAATGTCACGTTGGGGTCACCACTGTTAGTTTAGCTAACTAATCGTCGATGGAAGAGATGCAGTGTCGAGATTCGTCGGCGGTTTGGAGAACCTTTTAGTGTTGAGGACTGTAGCGTGTCCTGATGTGCCGGGCTCTGAAGACTGAATAACGTTGGCCCTCGTGGTTGGTCACATGTTCGTATGGTGTTGTCACAATATTTAAACGAACAGTAATTAAAAACGTTGTACGTGATGGTTATGAGAAATGAGGATGTTGAGGTGGGCCGCCGGGGTGACTTTGCTTGACAAAGTGATAAACGAGCACATCAGAGGGAGCCTCAAGGTAGCCCCCATTGTGGACAAAGCGACAGAAATCCACCTGCACTAGTATGGACATGTGTGTAGGCTGGAAAGCACACTCATTGTGAACGCAGCCCTGCAGCTGGAGGCGGAAGGCTGGGACCGGGTCGGTCTCCTGCAACATGGCTCAAGACAGTCAAGAAGGACATGAAACGTCTTGGAGTCGACAGCGAGCTTATATTCGGTCGAGCATCTTGGAAAAATGTTATTAGGAGAGCAGACCCCAATTAAATGGGATAGGGCCGGTAAAAAGAAGAATTACGGGCTGGTTTTGAAAAACTTTTTTGTAGTATTGTAACAATCATATAAAACCTTCAAGACTGAAAAAGAAACTATTAGATCTCTATTTTTTTACATTTCAGTGGTATGATATTTATTGTAACAATAATCGGTTAATTTTGCTTAAATTTATTTTTTTAGGCCCGCCCTTCTTTGCAGGTAACTGGAAGAGGCTTCGCAGGAAGAATATTCAAATGAACAAAGCTCGTATTAATGAGAAAATTAGAAGCTTTGTTTAGTCTCTGCACTCGGATTTTTGTTCTACCGGTCATATAAATCAACTTTTAGCAGTTAATCATTCTCTACGCGATATTAAAATCTGTCCGAAGCTAATTTGAATTGAATTTCAGGATATTTTTACTGCCTTATTTTTTTATACAACAAATAGATGTTCGGGCTATTCACGTAATTAAAATACTTCCTCCTGATTTTATGAGATGTATGTCTTATAACGCTCTACAATTATGCTTAAACGATGCATGTGGAAAGCATGTGTAAACTTTAAGTGCCGGGAAGATTGCAAGCGTATATTTATCTAACTAACGTGACTTAATATATAGATTGTCGGTCAATAATAATAATTACTAAATTTTTATTATTTACCGACAATTAATAAATAAAATAAATTGATTTAATCTTTATAAATATGCTTACATTTTACAACAATCGCTATCTTTAAATAATGTGTACAAATAATATAAAACGTGTTAATTTCTCTATTCAAAGAGAGAAGAAAGTAGCAGTGGGCCAAAGCTGATTACAGGCTGAACATACGTTTGCGAAAGGTTCGTGGTTCGAATCCCAGCGTCCACCGTTTATTTTTATTCTAATTTATTGACGAGAGAAATTTCATATAAGATAATGTTTGCTGCAAATTGTTTGTATGTATCAATCGTTATTGTAGAAAAGTGAGTTTAACGGTAGTATATTTATAATCGCACTAATTATCCGATCTCCTTAAAGAATTCGATTACCAAATTACCCAAAAATATACCTCGAATACTCGAGTCTCTTCAAAATCTCGAGGTGCTGTCATGAAATATTTTGGAACCGTAAATACGTTCTCAAGTGGACCTTGGGGTGCAGAGACGGATATGAGTATGGTAGAGCCCACTGCTATCAATCGGTTGTGCTCTCCTCAAGTGCTTACTTAAAAAACATTGTCATTCTATATTTGATTCGTTATTTTTACGATGGTATTAAAGTTTATCTTGCAATATACGCGGGAACAATTAAAATTCTTATATTGGCGACCCACTTACGAGTATTTTATGTTGTTTTATATTTAAGGATCTTTAAATGTTTGTTTTTTTTTCACAAAACGTTTTCAGGGTCACCATTATGTTCTCACACTGTGTGCTTTACGCCGTCTCTCTTACCGCCCACTCGTAGCGAGGTCGGACGCCAGGTCCCGCCCCCTAAAAGATCGGAATAATTGCTTTCTTAATTACTAATGAGCGCTCCACCGGGCGGCTACCTTCTGAATCTACCTTAGTCCACCCCTGAAATATTCATGAATTTCACGGGACGAATCTTACACATTAGTGTCGAGGGTATCGCCAAAAGGTCGAGGAGCTTGACTGTTATTCAAAACTTTAAATGAAAGGTTAAATACTTGGAGAAACATTTTTTTATCTCAATCAAATAAAAAAAACTTATAATTAGCCGTGTTTCATGGCCAAATTTTTCTTGCCACAGAAACTAGAGGCTATATGTATATTTGTCATAAGTCCTCAAAATTTAGAGTTATTTCTTAAAATTGATGAGCTCTTATACTAGAAGGCCATCCGAAACTATGTATATGTATGTACTCGTAGTTGGTGAAATTACCAGTGTAGAGATGACATGGAACCAGGCAAGGATCATGGCAGCTGAAAAAAAGCTGAATTTGGTAGATAAAAAAATATAAAAAACAACACATACGCATCTTGATGTTGAGATTTCATTTGTGGATTTTATAGATTTTGCCATTTGTAGTTAAAATCCTAGACCTGAATATAAAAACATTAATATATTGACGTCTTTAATGGGCGACCTAGCATTTACGCGTTGTGTGTTCGTTTTTTGTTGTTGAATCGTTTTTCAATTTTTCAAATTAATTATACATGGTATATGAGTATATACAATATACGTAGATTAGTGTTGACTCGTGGTTCAGGTGACATTGATCCCTCACTTGTAAATATGCTTGTTGTAGCTTATTATTAAAAAAATAAAGTATATATTTTTATAAAGACCACATTTTCACAGTGAATTTATATAAAAGTTAAATTTGCGTTAATTCTTGGCTGAAGTCATTGTTATAAACAACAATGACAGATCACCATTCTAGAATACGAATAAAGCTGAGATTTTTAAAAAATAGTTAATGTCATATTAAATAATCTACAGATCTCTTCTTCACAATCTAACGGCATTCTACTGTATGTTTTATAGTGAAAACGAAAGAAATGTTTCCTCAAAAAATCACTCAACAATGATTATTAAATTATTTAACAGTTCAAGCAGTAATTATATTAAATATTTTTAAGTCACTTAAAAAATGGTTGGCAGACGAGAGAATTGTTGAACAGACGGGGAATGGATTTGGAAGAAGAAGAAGAGAAAACTCTACTAATAAAAGAGAGAGTTGTTGTAACAGGGAGGGTCACTGGTATGTAATAGTAAAAAATTACAGACGCCATCACATCTAAGTCCCTGCCGCATGTCACAAGTAATAACCAGTTGCTCTTCCGAAGACTTATGATCAGATAGGCAATGTTGAGCTGAATATATTCAACGTTGGTGAAACTAAAATAAATGCTTAAATAATCAGTCATTTGCAAAGCAATTTGAAGAGTTACTTTCAAAATGGCGTCTGACGTAAAATCACTTACAAATGACTTCTTTTATCACAATAATAGAAAAACTTGCAACGTTTTCTATTAGACAATAAAATAATAATAAAACTGTAAAAATATATGCGATTATCTGCTTAAATTAAATAAAAGTGTAAGTCATGCAAATATTATTAAATTTATATTATTGCAACAAACCGCTTGCATTAACATTGAATAGTATTTTTCTTATGTAAACGCATACAGGAGAATACCGACAGATGGTGATATTGATTCTGAAGTCACATCTGTGGAAATCTATAACTCTTACCATGCTGCATATGGCTAAGCTCCTCATGTGGAGTATTGATCTGTCAACGTCATAGACTAGAGACCGACATTCACGTATCATCCTTATTTTTATAGGAATTTACTATGAATGGGGTATAATTCGTTGTGATGTCAATTTTTTCCAATAGACGATTAAATCATATTATTTCAAATCGAAAAGTTCACTATATATTTTATAGTTGATATAAAAAGGATGACATGTAAAAAAGTTCGATTGTTCTTATAAAGATTTTTTTGATTGGTAGTCTTTCAAATGTAGAAAGTGAAGATTTTCGACATGATTATCATTTTTACTACTTAAAAGAATGAAAAAACCGTTCAAGTAAGAAATTAATTTTCCCATGTATGTGTAGAAGATGTATTAACAAAACGCTTATAACAAAACTAGCTGGCAAAATTTCGCTGATGTAATTTAAATATTTAACATACACCACGTTCTGGAAGACCAGTTAAAGCTAATGAAGACACAAAGGCATTAATTAATTGAGATGCCTAGAGATTTAATTTATCGAATAAGTCCGTTTATAATCATTTGAAACGCCTACGTTGAAAACGTTTGCTATTTTGATTAAATTAAAAACGAAATTACTTCAAGCAATCGAAGGTCCTATGTTGTTCAATTTGTAATGACTATATGCTCCAGTTAGGAGTGTATATATGATGATGAGAATATAACAGTTTATTTTTATTTTTTTGTATTTGAACGCAGTAATGCACGCAAGACAGTCGGTAGCTTTGCTTTGCCTCGGTAGGAGTGGAAGGTAGGCGGGAGTGGGCGTTGAAGGGGGCAGACTATAGTCTCCGCCCACCCAGTCTCATTCCACCCATCTTAAGCCCCTTTTGAATGAGAACAGAGAAGGATCGAGATGGACACTTTCATGATACCTTCAGTCGTGAAATTCAGGAAAATAGAACTGTATTTTATTAAAAAATTTAGCGATCACATTTTGATAACGACTGAGATTTAGGCAATTTGAGACTGATAACGAATGAATATAACAAATTGATTATTTAGAGAATATGGCCTTCATAAGTGTCGCAATATGTTTTACAGCAGAGAGTTCGTTAACTTTACCCCTTTACACCTTAGCTTCTGAAAAATTGTAATGACGTCACTTTGTATTTGATTTCGCTTCAGGCTGCCCTTTTTGACTGAAATTGAGCTTAGCCAATACCACTGACCAGATCCAAAAGTCATAAAACACTTTTTTTGGATTTGTAACTAACGAAATTAGTTCATTCTATCTCCCTTACTTTATTTTCTTATGTAAGTGGTAAATCCGTATTTAATTTCATAAGAATTTGGTGCATATTCCATAGGTTTGAGATGTTAAAACAAAACTTTTTAAACTAAACTAACATTATTGCTCGAGTGTCATTTCTATGCTTGTTTTGCTAAATTGCTCTTTAAGATTGATGGTCTAGTTGCACTTCTTAGCGACCTTACTTTGGCTATGGCTTTTTGGTAAAGCGTTTGCTTTAACATCCCCTTTACAAGCTTCCGCCCAGGCGGAATGACATGCCGCCGGCCGCAATGCGACCTTCTCGGCCGTTAGCACACAACTGCGACACCAGTGACAATATATATAACTAGTTCAGAAATGCCAATATGGCAGACACATGCATGTCTACAAGCGAACAGAAATAACAGACAAAAGATTGTTTATTGAGGTTTCGGTACCAGTCAGCAAGGGCTACATCATGCTGATGTCAGCTTATTATACCAAAAGTCAGGGTTTGTTACCCGAAAGAAAATTAAAATATAAAATATTTTTAATCGATATCTAAGCTCTATAAATACCCTTGTTAGTGATAATTTGATCCCTTACCCGTAAAATGTCTGTTAATGGTAATTGATTAAAATTGATAGAAGACGAAAGTCGTCCGGTAAACTTCACCTATCGTAGTGATTTAAAAAAAATGGATCACGTATGAATGCTAGGCTGAAGTCTATGACGTTGTTAGATCAACATTTCACATGTAGCGTTTATTCATATGTACAATGATAAACGTCATAGAATCCGTAGATAAGATTTCTCCTCACCGTCTGTCGATATTCTTCTTTATAAGTTTACATCTGAAAAAACTTTATTTTTATTTTTTGTATCATATATGCTTGCATTGTCTTCGCGTTTTGTTGGTATTATAATTTATTTCTTGATGGACCCCTGGACTCGTCTTCCACAATTCTAGTCACGTCCCAGATGGGGACCAAAGTAATATCAGCTGGGGCATGAACATGGAATTGTTTAAAAACTCCAAGGTCCAAGGCTCGCGTGGAGATTGCCCAAGGTTTTGACGTCCTCTTTAGCGGTTATGATGTAAATATACTCAATTATGTGATACATAATCATATAAAGATTTGTTTTATTTATTTTTATTTAAAATATATTTTTTTAATAAGTACACCTAAACCTTTTTTTTGCGATAGATGCGTTCCGTGGTAAATCGCACAAAAAAAGCTATGATTTACATAGAAAAAGTGAAGATGTGTTCCATGGATTTTAAAAACCGCATAACTTTGAAACTGCTATATAAAATATACCCAAAAACGCACAAAAATATTATTTCCCCCGGAACATGAATCAGTAGATGGTTCCAATTTTTCAATTTCTTCATAAAATTTACGTGCTTTTTCTTGAAGCAAATAACTACTTATAGGGACTCTTTTTTTGGTTAAATCTTCAATAAAGATTCTGAGCGCTTGTTCAGTTTTTTCTAATAACGTATCTTTTGTGTATGATGATAATTTGGAACTTATGTTGGTCATCAATAATAGATTTTTTTATTGCAATTTCATTATTTTTAATTGCTCTTATTTACAGAAACTAGCCAACGTTTGACTGTATGCATCGGACAGACGGCCGCCCGGATGTGTGTGTGCAGCCGAACCCGTGTCAAATGAATAGTTGGCCTTGTAACAATCGGCGCTTTGTTGGGGTGTAGGCGGCGAATATTTAAATCCATCGTGTTATTCGGAGTAGTTTAATAAGGAGTTCGACTGTATATTTTTGAGATAAAATATACATACGTTCATATAATCTCAAAATTTTTTTTTTTTTAAATATTGCACTTAAAAAAACCGCATAACTTCAAAATCAGACAAAAAAAGTTGCACAAAAAGAGGTTTGAGTGTACCCTTTAATGATTATAATCAGTAGTCAAAAAACTCAATTTTCTGAATTAAAATAGTATTGATTTGAGCGAGATTTTCAAACTTTTGTCTTTATCGATGTCCCTTTTAGCAATTATTTGACGCTAATCAATTAGGAAATTTAATGTGAAAATAAAAATAATTTGGTACTTACTAAATAAACTTTTAATCCTTTCTTGCTTGTGCCGACAAGCCTCGATATGCAATATTTTATCTCTTATTTTTGTTGCTCGTCTGACACGCACATATAAAAATGTTAGCCAAAGTTTTACATTTAAGTAATCATAAGACGCGGCGTGAATGTGCCATTTTGTCAATTTTGACAAGTCGCTACCCGTCATGTGGAGCTGCTAGTTTCATAGATGCCACTGTGTTTAGGCGAAGCGACTCTCACTGCTTCCGCCGCAGTCGTTGCCCGGGTGTCGTGGAATAAACAGAAAATTCTGTCCCGGGCAGCGGAATGAATTTCGTCAGTCTTCTTTTACGCAAAATAAGTGTCATCATTCTTCTCGAATTCATTGCCTTGTGCAATCTACTCTTCATCCATCCAACACGCATCCCGATGACGATCCCAGCAATCTTGAGACGCTTTATTTGGACGGGAGATGTCAAATTTTTTTTGCTTTAAATCTTGCGCGTACATTGCATAAGACGTCATCAATTAGTAGTGGTATACCGTTTGTTAGCCTAAAAATGCCTTAACTACCTTTTTTTTTCTTATGATCAAATTCAAACACCAAAACATACAATTGATAAACATGTTGACGCTACTACAAATGTCCCAAGCCAACTCGACTGTCCCTAGACGAAAAATCATCTTGAAAACGTTGTTTCGAAACACTTTTAAGGAATCAAAATTTTAAAAAGATTGTATGATTAACTCGACGCTCCTGTGGCTTGTACCGTTTTGTTCTAGAAGTCATTTCAACTAAACCAATGATAAGCTGAGCTAACACTCCAGAGTACGCCATTACAAGTCAAGTCTGTTTCTTTAAGAGAACCAGATTGTAATAAGGAGGAAACACAGACGTTGGAAGAGCATTCCATAGCTTACCGGTGGCATTAAGGAAGGAACTTTGGAAACTGCCAGTTCTAGGCTTACACATTAACCGTGTATGGATGTTCGGCAAGTGTAAGACGAGTTTGCCAGTTGTGGGTGGGTGAAGGAGGAATAAGTTCTTTAAGTTCCGCAGAGGAGCGACCGTTGTAATAAAGGTAGAAAAGACTAAGTGAACCAATCTTACGCCTGTGTTTCATTGATTGCAGGTTAGAGTCAGTCATCGTACCCGTTATATTATATACAAACATATATTAACGAAACATATTATACAGCTGAATTGGTTTTTCATGCCAAGCTTCGCAATCGTATAGAAGAGTGAGGGTAATACAAGCAATGTATAGGCGGGACTTTATTTTGATCAAGTACAACTGAGTGTTTCACACATTGTGCACGGCTTAACTAATATATTTGTAGCATGGCTTAAGTAAAAAATGCTTAAATACTCAGAAGGTTAAGCAGTATTCAGTACGATCCCTGTTAAGGCAACTAGTAAAGTATGAAATATATATTATATCAATTTAATATTGAAATGCATCTCTAAGTAAATGCTTAAAATATAACAGCTTTAATACTCATCGACTCTTAAGAAAAAAGTAGGAATACTTCAGTTTAATTAACCTTAACACTTTTGAGACCGAGTTTAAGCTCCCCGTGGGTCTGTTTTCATGATTTAATGCTTGTATAAGAAACGTAACCCTTGAATAATTTACAATCGCAGAAAGTGTAAAGCGCGCAACTTTCTCCCCCTCGAAATGTTTCGGGACATTTCTTCCTGAAACATTTTCAGGACAGAGAAAGGGTTCCCATCTCACGGCTGAAATGTTTCGTGTGCTCGTTTAATCGCCCGACTTTTTCAATCTATTTAATGCGTCCGAATTTATGTTATTTTATATTTCACAATTTCCTCTCCGTTTTTGCCTTTCTCTCATACTGTTACGATTGGTGACTATGACGTGATGTAGAGAATAACGTCGCAAATCAAAAAGTATCTTTTAATCACATCGGAATTTTTTACATTACCCATACATATCGTTTTTTTTTCTTCTGATATCTATTCTATATCTGTAGCGTATGATCACAACAAGTTGTGCCACGTATTTTTTTTTTATGTAAACACATACAGAAGAATACCGAGAGATGGTGTTAGTAATTCTGAATTCTCATCTGTGGAATTCTCTGACACTTACCAAAATCCATATGGCTAAGCGCTGAAAGTGGAGTGTTCATTCGCCAACGTCATAGACTACAGACCGAGATTCACGCACCATCCTCATTATTACAGGAATATACTATGAATGGGTGGTCTTCACGGGACGACTTTCGTCTACCACCAGTTTTAATTAATAAGGCTATGACTGGCATTTTACGGATGAGGGATTAAATTGACACCAACCGAGGGTATTTTAGAGCTCAGAAATCGTTTTTTTTTTTTTATCTGTCGGGGTTCGAAACCTCCGACCATTGGTTTGCAAAGCAAACGCTTTGACCATTGAGCTATACCCGCTGGAAAATAGTTTGATACCAATGTTCATGCTTTTGTCTTTTATTCTAAGATTTATCTGCATGCGGAGGTCCATCTAGGAAAATGTATGGTTCCTGATGACTTCTAAGTGAAAGCTCGGAAATTTGAAGAGTAACTATATTCTCATAATGATATCAAAATACAAATGCTGATTATATAGACTTGTATTTCTTTGTTCAGTAACTAATTAAAGGTTTCGGCAGTAAATTAAATCAATTAGCAGTAAATAAAAAATATTCGGTAGTACACAAAATAAATTGGCAATATCCTCTGTGTCAGTATGAATTTAGTCAGTTATAAAATTAAAATGGCAGTAAAATGCTCAATATTGGTAAAATATTATACAAAATAAATGAATAGTTAACCCATAAAACAGAAACCTAACCTAACCCAACCTAACATATTAATAATAACCATTCATTAATTATTTTTCTACTGCCGAATGATTATTTTTTACTACCTTTTTAGGTATTTATTACTGACCTTTTTCTAAATAATTACTGCTCATTTATTAAATTAAATACTGTCAAAAAGTTAGTTACCGATTATTTACATTTTTAAATTTGATTCTAAATTTATATACTTACGATTTTTACCATATTATCAACGATAATAAAAGCACACAAATTTAAAAGAAAAAAATGTATTTTCACATAAAATTGTGTCTTAACATTTTGTTAGTAACCTTAAAGTTTTAAAAAGTAAAAATGAAATTTAATTATATTTTATATAAAACTAATATGAAAGCCATGGTTATTAGCATTGTTTGGTTTTTGTTAACAGGATATTATTTTTTTGCTGTATCCTAAAATTCAAGGCATATTACACCTTTACAATTTCAAATAATAATAAAATGTTTAATTAATAACATATTTAAGTTTTATTATCTTTCTCTTGTTATGAAGTATTTCACATATTATTTAATGGCAATATGTATGTAGAAAATAATTAAACAAATCGCTTGTGGCATAAATAATATCCTCTATTGTTCACCCTTTGTCATCCAATCAGAAGACAAAAGAAGCTAATTGATCCTTGAAGACTGACTCAGATGATATCAGTAGGTCCCTTCTTTCATCCCAGAGATCGTCAATTCTATAAGGGAGTAAACATTTACAGAAAACGACGTTTCGAGTGAAACGCCTTCTTGATCTTATTGTTCTAAGAATTAACCATTTCGAGTATTGTTTAAATGACATTCACTGCTACGGTATTTTTTAAATCAATAAATTATTCAAGAATTCTACAATTTATTATTAAACTCTTTGAAAGCTTTTATTTAAGCACTATAAAACAAACGTTACGTTAACGTAGAATGTTTTCATTCTCATCATCACCAATATTCCACATTCATTCCATGGCTAGAGCATATAATCATTTCAAACTGGCGCCACAACTGGAATCTCCTTCGAAAACATTATATACTAACATTCTCCTCTCTCTCAAAAAAAGGTGTTACTCCGTCGCGTGAGGGCTGGATGAGGAGCAGGTCACGCTGTCAAACCCTTTTCGCCTCCGCTCTGTACGTGTGTTTTTGATGGAAACACTTCACAGAGCACTACAAAAAGCTTAAATGTTTGCAAGTGGCCAAGGGCCTTCCCGAGTCTTTGACGCAGCATACGGCTCGTCAACAAAGCCTCAGACTAGAAGTTTCGACGTTAGTATGCTACATGCGTGTCTCGGGTTGCCTTCCTTGGTGATTTGTTGCCAGTCCACTTAATTGCGTGTATTTTGGAGAAGTACTAGTTATGTCAAGTCTTGTTTGAGGAGCAGGTCAGCAAACAAATACTTTTTCAGAAGCATATTGACATATATTTACGTTTAAACTTCATAAGCTTCCAGCCGAGCGGAATGACATGCCACTGGCCGTAATGCGACCTTCTCGATCGTCAACACATAACTGACGCGCTCGTGATCGGGCTCTCGCCGGCGCTGCGGCTCTCGCCCAACGCTCCAGTGGCCTTGTCTATAACTAACACACCCGTGAGCGGACCTGTCCAAAATGACAATATGGCGGACACATAAATGTATGACAAGCGATCAGAAATACGAGACGAAAGATTGTATGGAGGTTTTCGGTAACAGTCAGCAAAGGCTACATCGTGCTGATGTCAATACATATAGTTTCCGATGGACTTTCAGTACTGAAAGAGCAGTTAATTTATGGCTCTTGGCTTTTATGTCCTTCATTATTCAAAGAGTAAGACTATCACACTCCCAATGTTATACGTAGGCACTCATTATATAGTTTGCTTTGATTTTTAGTGAGATGTCAAAATTCGTAACCGTAGACGACTTTACTAATTCAAGAGCTATAGAAGAGGATTTTTCTTTGTACTACAGTTGAGAGTCCTAGATACTGCGCATGTAATTAAATCTCTCACATTTTTATCGCTTAAATTACGCCAATGATCCAGTTTCTAGATTTTATGTATTGTACACTTGAATTTTTTTTTATCTGAGCAGAAAATTGTGCATTGCAAAAATATAACCAATCAAAAGATCTTACAGAGGAAAATCAAAGTGTTCCATAGTGATGATATAATTTTAAAAAATAATCTTGACACCCCCATTTACTCAAAAGACGACTCCACGTCATCGGAATCGTCATCGGAACGCGTGGTGAAGGAATGGAGAGCAAGTCACCAATCAAAAGAACTTTTCGAGAAGCATAATGGAATTTATTTGTAAGACAAAAGATTGACTAACGTCGGTCATCTGTCCGAGACGGAACATTCTGCGTTTATCTTCATGTATCGGACAGATGAAGACGCCCGCAGTGGGTCCAGCACCAAAAATAATACTGTGGCCATTTATGGAAATATGGCGCGCCGATTGCAGGACTTGTCAAAAGGTCGAAAGGTTGATTTTGGCACCAGCCTGCATGGACTATGTCAAGCTGATGTCACATTTTTTAAATTATGAAAATTAACGAAATGTGAAATAATAAAATAAAATTATTTTCTCGGTTTGAGAACCACTGATGTAGATTAATGTAACAAGGAGCATCCTTGATGTTATATAAAACACTTACCCTTTTATTAACTTTGTAGCGTAGGAAGAAGGGTAAGCAATGCATTTAAGTCAATAGATTTTCCCATCTTTGATACATAATATAATAATTATATATATCTACTAACAACTACATTATGTTGAAACACCGTTGTGTCGTTGGTTTTAGCCGCCCATTAGAACCAAATAGATGTAAATTTAAAATCGATCTGATTTTAAATGCTAGCGTGTTGTAGACGGACATTATTTTATCCCTCTTAACTTATTTTAAAGGTTTCAATTATTAAAAGTGTTACTAAACGTAACAAACCGATTTTATAACATTATGTATACAATTAATTTAACATTATCAAATTAAAAGGAATGACCTTTTCAGGATGGAATTTGAGTACTTTTGGATGAAAATGATTGACCTTTTCCAGGCGAATGTGGGCGTAGTATAACATTTTAAATTTCCATACAAAACCTACTTTCCAACCACGTTCGGGAACGTCGAAACAGTTTGTTTTAAGCAGTTTCAGAAAATTCTGGAAACATTTTAAATATTTAATTTTTATATTTAATGGTCCGAAAATATTAAAGTTAATTGTCACATTCGTAATTCAGATTAAGTAATGAATAAGCCGTTAATTAAATTTCTTCATAGTTATAAAAAATATTAAGTTTTATTTAAACATTTAAATTTTAGACTTTGAGAAGTTGCTTGTTTTATTCTCTTTAATTTGATTTTTTAATCTTTCTTATCATTATTGTTGAAATATTACCAAGACGTACATATGAAAAAGTCAACATAAAAATACATAAAAAAATATCATACAAAAGGTTTTTAAACTATCAAGTAATATGACAATTGATTTTAACACTTACGCATCAGTTGTCGGCGTATGCCGTCAAAGATTCCCCGACCGTTGACATCGGTTGACGTGATATATCGTATTGCTACTTTCAGTACTCATTGTGACATCTACGGTAGAAAATTGGAAGTGCACTCATTCCTTTTATCAACCTACATCTATTATTTATAGGAAAAATGTAAAGCATGTAAGTAAATATCATTAGGTTTCGTCAATCGAGCGATTTTTCTGTAAGCCACATGAGTCAATGCCATCACATGTATGAAGTTACATAATGAACGTTTGTCAAATATAATAGTTTTTTATGCATCATCTGATAGCTAAAGCATAGAAGAACCAATGTGATATATGAAAATAGGTCAGATAAGTACATTTATGCTAAAAATACTAGTTTTAAACAAAATAAATGTTTTGAAAAATTCACACCGTATTGTACCTGTAGAATAATTCAAGATGCTTGTGTATGTGCAGTAACGGAACCTTTCATAAATCAAATCAAGTTAATTAGTATGATAGTAAAGCTTTAAAACATATTTGAAAGTTCTGTGGCAACACCATACGGACACGCGACTAAGCACGAGAGCTAACGCAAGTCAGTCTGCAGAGCCCGGCACGTCAAGACACGCTACAATGCTCAACACCAAAAGGCCCCATGAACCGCTGACGAATCTCGACGTTACATCGCTTCCATCGACGATTAGTTAGCAGAACTACTGATTTCGATAGTTTAACAATCCTTAATTTAACATAACCTTACCAATTTAGTATTAATTGAAACACAGCAAAACATCTTATTAAATGAATAAAAATACTCTTAAGACATTAATTGTAGTTAAAAACAAAAATACCGGTCATAATTTTATTTTTTCTAACTACTATTTAACCTTTTCGCATCGGTTGTCGGCATATGCCGTCATAAGATTCCCCGACCGTTGGCATCGGTTGACGTAATATATCGTTTTGCTACTTTCTTAGAATAGTTTTTTATGCATCATCTGATAGCTAAAGGATCCAAGAACCAATGTGATATTTGAAAATAGACCAGATATGTACATTTATGCTGCAAATACTAGTTTTATAATTGAAAGTATAATTTGTATTCAAACCGAGCTGAAAAGAAAGGGTTAAACATTTTTTACAGAATTTCAGTAACTTTTAATCCAATTTATGCAGTCTTACTGATAAGAATTTCGGAAAATTGATTTGTTGTAAGTAAATGAATGAATTACTGCCCTGATTCAGTAATTACTAATCTAAGCCAATTGAATTTGAATTAGTTTAAAGACGTTGAATAAGCATAATAATAAAAATAAATTAATAAGATCTATAAACATGTTTTTCATATGATATTAAGTGTATCTTAAAAAATATCACCGTAGATGCCTTATAAACAATATACTCTAATATATACTAACAAATACAATTTAATAATCATTTCAAAAATTTAGTGTAACATTTATAAGCAATTTGAATATTACAATATAACGAGGTATGTGAACTTTGTTTTCTCTGTGTAATCGAAGACAATTATTCCAAATTTAAACTATCGCTTTGTTTCGTTCAGAGCTTGGTAAGCGCACTTCGAGGAAAGCAGCCGTCGGCCGCGGTCCGTTCGCAGCTCTGCACTCACCGACCTACTGACCCACATACCTACTGATTACCGAGACTGGGCTATTACACTATTACGAACGACGATGAGACGCTGGAAGTTAACTGACGGTGTGTCAACCGCTTGTCAAATTTCGGCGCAATATTTTCGAACGAAACGTCAAAATTTCTAAAAGCTAATTGACGAATTCTGGTGAGGCATTTCCCATCATACGGTCGTCAAATTTTGGCGCCATATTTTCAAACTTAACGTCAAATTTTTCAAACATTGCTGTCAATTTGTGACTCCGTAATTTCGAATGACAAATTTTGGCGTCATATTTTCAAACTAAACGTTATATTTTTCGAACACTGCTGTTAATTTATGATGTCCGAATCAAATAAATAAAATTGTAATACTCCACAAGTTTAATTTTAATGAAATATTTTCGCATTAAACAATTTTATAATAAATTATAAGCCATTGTATTTTGGCGATTTTTTATAAAAAAAATTCGTCAATTATTCGAATATCATATTTTAGAACCTAGTGTCGTATTTAGAGCAGCTATACTTTATTATATTAGATTATATTTTCGATCTAAAATTTCTAATGATACATTAAACTATATTTAAATATACATGAACACGAAATATAGGAATTTCAAAATTTAGTAGTAGCAGTATCCTTTGAGTGTCGGTATGAATATGGTAAGTCATAAAATTAAAATGGTAGTAATATATTCAATATTGGTAAAAAATAATGTAAAATGAATAAAAAATTAGCCCATAAAATGAAAAGCAAACCTAACCTAAGCTTTCCTATTATAAATTACCATTCATTAATTATTTCGTGCCAATTTATTATTTTTCTAATGCAAATGATTATTTTTTACTTACCTTTTTAAGGTATTTATTACTGACCGATTGCTAAATAATTACTGTCTAATAATTGTATTAAATAGTGCCAAAAAAATAGTTCCCAAAAATATGAATATTTGAATGCACATTTTTAACGTATATTTACTTATTACTATGGAGTGGATATAAAAGCAGGTGACATTTGGCATCTAGATATACTTATAGCATGTTACTTTGCTAATTATTTTTTTATAAAATATATTCGTTAACTGTTTATATGTAAACAGGTAAGATACGAGTTTACTATTGTCGCACATTTTTACGTTAAACATATTCTCTTTGTTCGTCTAAGTATGGACTTGCTTGTTGGTACAACTGAATAGAAAGCAATAATATTGTAAAAGGCATTATGTACATGAATCACATGTGATTTTGAAACATTATTTACTACAAGCAGTGAGGTAACGAGGAACATAAATTACATACCAGACAAAGGCAATAAAATACATAATAACGCGCAATATAAATTTTAGTACTTGGAGCTTAAAAGTGTCACCTGCAAGCGTGGCGAAACCAACTACTGATATGACGTCATGGATAGCGTACGATCAAAACATCGCGCTACATTTATTTATTTCTTCGTTGCATCGATCCGGTGGATTGGTTTGCAGCAACAAAATCTTGCATCTCGATCTCCACTCCTCTCTTCAGTCCTCTTCAGCTCAGCATAAGAGATACAACTCATGTCCTCGAACAATTGTTTCAAACACTCCCGTCTAGGGTGCCCTCTGAAGTTTCTACCCTCAACCATCTCTTCCATAATGTCGTGAAGAAGACTTTCGTGGCGCATGATGTGACCGATTCGCCTTTCTGAGACGGTTCTTACTAGGTGCCTATCCTCCTTGATTATGATAATTATTTAATAATTTCACAAAAATTGGAGATACGATTCACTTTAAGTATTAGGAGCATAAGTTTGAAACAATTTAAAAAAATTAAAAAAAAATAAAAAATATTTGCTTTATATTTATACTTTTTTATCACTTTTTGATTAATGAATATTTTTTTCATTGTTTTAATGATGATCATGCTAAAAAACTGACATGACAGAAATGATGAAAGATTTGGAGTAAGAAAGTATTTGAGCTGACAAGGAAGTATAGCGGCTTTTAGAACTTTATATCGGCATTTTGTGACTACCATATACTCCAAGTATGAGGCAGATATGAAAAAAAAAATGTATAAAAAACTATTTTGTTCTTGTTTTAAAATGACTCAAAAATCTTTGTCATATAAAAACTCTTTAAACATTTTTTCAAGCCAAAATTATGTTTTAGTTATTTTTACAAAGAGTTGACAACGCAACTGGTTACCTACTAGAAACGGGACTGCTCCGTTCATAACGGGAATCATGTTCAGCTAAAATATATTAAGTATACTGTGATGCAAAATGGGGTACTTAATAATTCATTGCAGCATCTGTTATATCATCTCATGGTTGCAACCTTCGAGAAATGCATCTTAAGTTTAGACGTTAAAGGACAAGGGGTAAAGACGCTCAGCTGTAATAAAACAGGTTCGAATCACGAAGATAGTTTTTATTTTATTTATAAAATACTAATTTATATATACTTGGTATTCAAATATAACTTAACATAAACAAACTAACAAAGGGTTTTATGCGGCTTAACCTAGTTGTCTAGAGTCTAGACGCTGTATGTAAATAAAGTGTATTAGAAGTGTCCATGTAGAGATTAAAAGTGCTTACTAGTCTTCTTCTGTACAATTTTAAATTGCGAGACGGAGGAGACAACTATGCTACAAAAGCATTCCAAAGTAGAATAGTGGTTTTTCGGGATAGTTGAAGTAAAGAGCATTGCATAAAACGTGGCGTTTTCACTCTTTTTCTTTATCTTATACGGCCATCCCCTGTCTTTTCTTTCCTATTGTCACTCCATATAATTAATTATTTGCCTAGTTTTTATTATTAAGTTTCAACATGTGGAGAACTGATGAAGCTCTCATTGAAAAAAAAACTCGTTTTTCTACTATGTGAATTAACAGGGCTCAATATTATAACCAGTAACAATTAATTTATCTATTTAATATTTTAAATGCATCTCAAAGTGAATACTCAAAATATAAATACAATTCATAAATGGGATATTTGAATGACCGTCTTTTTGTGTTATTCTATATGTAACGTTAGAAAAATATTAATAGCACCATAAAATAATAAATACTACTAAAGAAAATTCCTTTGATATCAAAATGCATTATAACTTTCAAGGACAAAATAATTAATGAACATTGCTTTATCAAATACTGCAAATACTTATCGAATTGTTTTTATGATAAATATTTTGAATTATTATAGAAGCTCATGTTCTCCGAAAGAAGTCATAAATATGCCTTTTGAAATGTGTAAGATTACATTTATTAATTGCAATGCAATAAAAAGATTTATCTATTTAAATGTGCTCATAAAGTACTAAAATATCTCTTGATATTATCATCATTATCAGTCCTTAGGTCTTTTGCCAGACCTACACAACCCAATAAGGCCTCTGTCCTTATACATACGTTGCTTTTTGCATTCACCCTCCTCTTGATGTTATTCCGAAACCTGGTGAACTGAGTGCTTAATTGAAATATGCCCTCATGCAAAAAAGGAAACTCTTTATACATTTACACCTTCTATCCTTAGTAAGTAAAAGGTTGGTACTAGTGCTTCTAGGATAGTATTTAGTAGATTCGAGGAATTAATTCACAGAATTTGCTGAAGAGACCACGTCACGATCAATGAGGTTCTCAGCATAGTCAAGAAAGATAGGCATCTAGTAAGAACCATCTCAGAGAGGCTAGCCCGATGTATCGGTCTCATCATGCGTCACGATAGTCTTCTTCACGACATTGTGGAATGGATGGTTGAGGGTAGAAATTGCAGAAAGCGCCTTAGACGGGAGTATTTGCAGCAAGTATTCGAGGATATGAGCTGCAGCTCTTATGCTGAGCTAAAGAGGGTTAGAGAAGATCGAAAAGAGTGGAGATCGAGATGGAAGATTTTGTTGCTGCATATCAATACACCGGATTGATACTATGAAGAAGATGCTCATCTGGTTTTTAATTTATATATTTTCTATTACATACAGATCCATTTTGATTAAATTTCCAATTTCAGAAAAGGCTTTTTTCACTTCCACCCCCAAAAAACCGATTTAATTATATTTACTTCGTAATTAAATCTATATATTAATATATAAAATAAATAGAAAAAAAAAAACTATATATTTAAGCCTTATAGTAATGTGTATGTATACGCTTAATTTTAATTGAAAATGATTAATTGCAGTAACTTGACGCGTCGAAGGAAAAATAATTACACGAAAAACTAGGAAAACAATTTGTATTTTCATTCTGGATATTTGTTGGATGAAGTAAGGAAAAATGAAATTTTGATGAACGCTTAAATATAAATTGTAAGTGATTGATTGTTATTTTTCAAAGTTAACAAGGCAGAGTAACGAGAAGAATGGAGACTCATTATTTGAGAGTACGCTCAGCCCACTTAAACATTCGTTCAGTAGTTTACGTTAAATGGACGTACTCGTAAACTAAGGCTAATGATTATTTATTTATTTATTTAAAGAAACCAAGTTCAAGAATGAAGACTTTGATGTGGGGTAAACGGTAAATACTAATTAAAAGCATATAGACACCTCAAAATACGTGTATACCCAAAGTTCCATATGGGAACATAGATGGTTATCGGGAGCCTCCAGGGCAAGAGCCCACGATCTTGCATAGACTGAGGCTATAGTACTAGATACATAGAGGTATATGGGTGTTCATTTATTAGTGTTTTTTTAAACATATTAGATGATGAGCATAAACGCAACCCTACCGGGCATGTATTTTTTTATGTTATAGGAGAATAATGACACATAGTGATTCTAAAGTTTTTTCCTATGACCCTTACCATCTTATATATGGATAAGCGCTGCATGTGGAGTGTTGATCCGCCAATGTCATAGTCTATAACACGACATTCATGAATGGGTGGTATTCACGGGATGCTTACATGTATAGAGCTAAAATTTGATTAAATCATTTTTCAAAAATCAAGCTTCGTCGCATTTGAACCAACAGCGTTTGAATGACAAGCAAACGATTTACCACTGGACTATCCCAGCCGCAAGCTAAGCGTTTTACAAATATGTTATTTGATTTACATTTAGCGTGATAGTCGAACATCGTTGAATTTGTGAGCAAAAGATCGCCTCTGAGAATTCATTCACATTTGCACAATGATCAAGTGCAAAACTATCAGCTGTTACATTAATATTTATTTTTTAAATTCAACTGGTGTCGAATTTCCGGCAAAATAAGCAAGCTCACAGTCTATTACACCGTTCCATGACGCCCGATCGAAATTAGGTTTATTGATTATATGTCCGCGCTGATTCATTTCCGGTTGAGATTTGATAGGCAAGAAAGTGATTTGAATCGGTCGAGTATGGTACATAACTACTTAGCATGCTTGTGGTGCTCAACCAAAGGTTGTAGAAGTTTTCTCTTAACCATATCTGCTCCAGTTATGTTTACCCCATATTGGGTGGGTTTGTTTTAAACGTCTATGTCCAGAACCTCGTGGTTTAAAGGTACTTTGGATACGATAAGATAAGATAAAATATTATACTATGTTACCTCGACATACGAGTTTAATTAATTTCGCATTCTTGCTCGTATTTCAAATTACTCGTATATCAAACCATAAAGAACAATAGTCACAAAACGCGAGCCCAACTTATCAAAGATTCTTTGACAGCGAGAGCACACTGATAACTGATTCTCTGACCGTGGCCCGGGAAAGCGTGACGCACGGTTCGTATGCAACCGACCGACCCACTAAGCCGATTGCTCGTGTTTCAAATTTTGCTCGTATTTCAAAGAAAAAATCGCTCGCTCGACGGCTCGTATCTCAAAAAACTGGTATGCTGGGGCACTCGTACTTCTAAACTTCTGAACGTATCGAGAGTCCACGAGTATAATCAAAGACTACTTTAAACTTCCATAGATTAACCTAAAATATATTCTAGCAGTCCTCAATCTTTTGACTATCTGTAGTATACAAATATTCTTCGAAAAAAGGCTCTAGTACATGTGCAATGCAGCCTAATAGAAAAATACAATACAATCAAAAATGTCTTCCATTTCTGCTGAATAACAGTTATATACAAGTTTGTAAATATACTTATATTGAATATCACATAGGTGTCTAGAAAACCAATTAGGTGGCGTTGAGCATTCGCCATATTACATAAGCTACTTGTTTTTCATACATTGATTTTATCACATAGATATATGTATTAAAGTGGTGTAAACCATAAAGCAAAATACTAGGAATCTATTTTGTTAACCAGCTAAGGGAATGAGAAGATACCGATTAATAGATTGATTTAATTAAATCAAAGCATTACCCGTGTTTCAATTTTTATTCTTTATAATCGTTTCGCATATGACTGAGCATCGTGGTATCAAAAAAGTTTTGTGGACACGTCTGTTACAAACATTTTTTATATAGCTTTTTATTTCAATAGTGTGCTGGTTTTACAATATCTCGTAAGCCGCAATGTGAAATGAGTGCAAATTACTATGCAAAGTTTAATATAAAGTAATATCATGGCAGTTGACTAGAAGCTTATGGCGGTAGTTTGTGACGACTGTATGTCTTAGTAAGCGAGCGAAAATAGCATGATGATGAATATTGTGATATTCATTTTTATAATTTTATTGTAGTCGCTTCATTGTGGAATTCAGCCGAGTAGATATGAATATTTTTCGACGGTCTTTCAAGACAGAAACAGCCCTTAGTAAAAGTCTACTATAGTCAACAATAACGTTTGCATTTTTTTTAGTGTTTAGGAAGTGATCAGATGGGACACGAACATTCCGAACATAAAAAGAGAAGAAATAATAAACTGTATAATGTCACGAAAAATTTAATTTCACGTAAGCAAGTAAAATTTATATTTACGCGATATTGAATTTATAATGCTTAGCCGAATTATTTACAATCAGATGGAACAGTTTAGTTTAGTTAATTAATGATTTTAATTTCGTTACTTGGAAGTTTTATAATTGATTTTGATAATTATTTTAAAGTTATACGTAGAGAGTTGAAGTTTGGTCAGATGGCAATTGGATGGCGTAACACAGTTTGATCCGGCGGGCGGCTATGTGCTGATGAGAGTTGCGAAGACGGTTGAGGCAAAGACAAGAAGGGTCTGGTCCATATGGTCGTCTTCTTATATAGGGCCTGCTCACCCACACATTGACAGGTGCAACAGTAATTGAAGTGACCTCTGATGACAGCGATTCTAACGATATGTATAGGTGTGAGACGGGTAAAGTCCAGTCCAGACAAGACAGATATATAATTTGTTCAGTTGATTAAACAGAAGTCCGCCACAAGAAGAAGAGAAAAGATGATAAAATGAGAATATCACAAGTTCAAATTGTTGATATAAACTTGCGTAGTACGAGTATATTGTTAATATCGTGGGCCAGTTATCAGGCGCGCAGAAATGATGGCGGAAAGTATTGCGCTTGTATGAGATAGCATTGACCCACTGACACACTGGCGAGAGACGTCGCCGCCGGCCGAGGGCGTCGCGCCATCTAGCGTCGGGATCGTCGGTTATTAACAATTACGTAGTAAAAAATGTCCATCTAATCGAATTTCTGCTCGCCTGATACATCGTTATATTATTTCAAATCTAAATATTTTTGTATTAAAAACATGCTTTATTATTTTATATAATCTGTGTTATAGATAAGAAGTTCTCGATAGATGTATCCGTGATCGTAATCATGTATCACTGTTCAAAATACCTCTAAATGACGCTTCTAAATGGGATATAGGCTGAATTTTTAATAGGTTATGTTATAAATACTCCCGGTTGATGTGAATTTGATCCCTCTCCCGTAAAATGCCAGTCATAGCCTAGTCATTAAAATTAGCGGTGAACGAAAGTGGTACCGTGAACACCACCATTCATAATGAATTCATGTAGTAAATGGATGAAATGTGAATGTCGAGTCTTTGATATTGACGGATCAACACTGCACATGCAGCGCTTAACCGATGCAACATGGTGAGCAACATTAAATTCACAGATGAGTTTGTTTTATCAATATCACCATTTGTTAGTATTCTACTGTAAGTGTACGAATATAAAAAACTTAAAAAGAATTCTACATCATCTTTTATTTTTGAGATTTTTTAAAGTTTTTTGTGCATATTTATATAATTCATAAAATATTTTTATTCTTCTGATGCTGGTGTTTTACTGTAGTTTATTCCATTTATGTTCCATTCACATATGTACTACATTAAGTCATACTTTTATCTTTTTTATGTATTTATATTCCTTTCAAAAAAGATTATTTTTCAATATTTATAAATACCTATTAATAAATAAATATATTATTTGTTATAGCGTATATCATAAACATGATGGTTTACAATGTCTTTCCATATTAAACATCACATATTAACAGTAAATCGGTTTTAAATTTTTTTTTTATCCATATAAGCAATAAATGATTGCGACAAGATCTTCTTCTTCGTGTCAGCGACGTCAAATTATTTTTTCCCAGTATCTGGCAACATCGATAGCTCGTGTGTTGCCCAGCATTAGGTCCTGAGATGTGCAGCTTGTTGGGCACATGGAGCAGCATCTTAGGTGTGAGGCGGTCTGCTGGTCTCCACAGTCGCACAATGCGACAAGATGCATATTGAAGATAATAGAAAAAAAATCAAGTAATTATTTATATAGCTTATCTAAGATAGATTATAGAAAGAGTCCACATAATATGAGATTTTCCAGTACCAATTGACAAAATTCTTCTGTATTAACTATAATAAAGGAGATTCATGAGAAAAAAACTTAAATTTTCGTTTGCATAGATGCTGGTCTGATTTTCAACTATAAATAAATGAAATTTCGTACTACGAGTAATTGCTACTTCTAAATTATTATTAAATATCAGTTATTATTTCGCTCAGAAGTTGTGGGATTGATTTTTCACCCTTAAAATGCCTGTCAAAAATATTCGTCTGTATCCAGGGTGATGTGGTCGAAAATATTAATAAACCTTCTTGGCGTTCAGTAATTTGTAAATTTTAGGAAGTAGACAATCGAGAAGTTTCAGAGGAACGAGGAAAGCTTCCCTAACATTGTGAACATTTCCAAATTTGAATTTCACAATAAAAGACACTTAGCATTTTCAGTTGACCTTTAAAGTCCTTCTAGGAAAGTGAGGGATGTAAAATTTAATTCATCTTTGATGTAGTAGTGAAAATCTATGTTAATTTATTTAAAAAAAAAAAAAACAAAAAAAAAGGTTGTTATTTATTCAGATCTTTAAAAATTACTTAAAATTATATTTATTTAACTATCGCACCGTACAATTTCTGCTGTCAAAATTTTGCATAAAGTTACTTTAAATTCGATGATTAGGATTAGCACAAAATCCTGAAGTTTCACATAATAAATTGTGAGGTCAATAATTTTGTTATTGGATGTAAATTATTCTTCTTCGTAGTATCAATCCAGTGGATTGGTTTGCAGGAACAAAATCTTGCATCCCGATCTCCACTCCTTTCGATTTTATGCAATCCTCTTCAGCTCAGCATAAGAGCTACAACTCATGTCCTCAAACACTTGTTGCAAATAATCCCGTCTAGGGCGCCCTCTATAGTTTCTACCCTCAACCATTCCTTCTACAATGTCGTGAAGAAAATCATCGTGGCGCATGATGTGACCGATCCATCGGGCTTGCCTCTCTGAGATGGTTTTTACTAGGTGCATATCTTCCTTGATTATGCTGAGTAACTCATTATTCGTGACGTGGCCTCTCCAGGAAATTCAGAGAATTGTAAATTAGGCTACTTGAATGAAACGCGATTATGAATTATCTGTACAACTGTTTTCACATTCCAGACTGAGTGAATTGACTTTTATGTATACTTTTAAAGAGATTGAGCGATTAATATAGTACAAACAAAGACAGACAGAGAGTATAAATTAAGCGATTGCTTACGTTATGGGGTTGAAAATAAAAAGGCTTCGAATTCGGAAAATCCGCCCCTGTTTCTTTGACATGGTAATTAAGGTGAGATAATAGATTCAGTTAGGGCGTAAGTTAATTGGAACCAAAGTATATAAAAGTACACAGAAGATCAACATGTCCTTTACTGACGAGAGCAACTAAGAGATAAAAAACGAGTGGAGGCTGAATGGTAGACTAATGCTTCGTAAACTAATCATCATCGGCCAATTTTTCTCCACTGTTGTACGTAGACATCCTGCATGAGTCACCATCCTTTGCGATCTTTCACCTTCCGCATCCAGGTTATTAACGTTATAGTTGTGATGTCGTTAGTTTATCTTGTAGGGGGTCGGCCGACGATGCGTTTCTCAGTTCTTGGAAGCCACTCGATCACTATACTTTCCTATCTACCGTCGTCTTTTCAACATATATGTCCTGCCCATTGCCATTTGAGTGTGTCTATTCTTTGGGTAGCCTCCACAAAAAAAGTTCTTCTTCGAATATGCTCGTTTCTATTTTTAGGAGACACTCCTAAAAATAGTATTTTTTGAAAATTTCATATGTTTGTACGTCCACACCAGATACAAACCTAAGATACACTATATTGGGAACTATACTGTACTGATTGTAATGGACTACTACTAAGTATTTTTATTGTACCTAGTTTTTCACATTGAAATCTAGGCCGCTTGCGTAATAATTACAACCTTAACCTTTCAGCCATACTCAAATTGTCTTACCACCGTCATTAAGTACGAAAGCAACGTCTCGCAGTTGGAATACTGATAGCTTTCAAAAGAGATTAACCTAACCAAGTTACAGCTCGAAAGTCTTTGGAAACCTTTAACCCTTAATATGCAACATTGGACTGACTGATATATTAAAAGTAAAGAATGACTAACTATAAGAGTTAATAAAAGAAAATTAAATTGTGTTGTATATAATATAATATTATGTTTTGGTTTTATCATCGCTTTCTAAGCAACTTGGTTTTTATAGTTTTTTTAAATTATACTTAAACAATATCCCTTTCTTCTTTACGGCTGTGAATCTTGACATCTCACCAAGGGCATATGCATCCGTATAATAGATTTCGAGGGCAGATGTCTGCGTAGAATACTGAGGCAAGGATGGTTTGACTTTGTGAGGAATAACAAGGTGAGAGATCGGATCAGGTAGCCTTCCATACTACTGTCGGTTAAGAGGCGATGGTGGACCTGGTCGGGACATGTATTAAAAATACCGCAAGAAAGCATGAACTCTCTCTTATGTAATATATTGTTAACTACAATTATCTCTATGGTTATATACGTGCATGCTTAATAATTTAAAATATAAATAAATAAATATTAAGTTCTTGTTATAATCACTGGACTTTGCATTTATAATAATTCTGCTAATTATTTGCGGTTTTCACTAAATATTTTTTAGAATGACAAATAGTCGCATAATACTTTCAGCAAAACACAAATTTTTAATCACATTTAAATTATCTAAGCGATTTATTAGTTATTGAAATAATTATTATCTGAATTCCCAGTTTTTTTAAAGTATTTTGTAAAATTCAATTGCGATAAGGGTTATAAAATTGCAATTAATATCAGGTATTTAATAATTAATTTTTAATAATAAATAATGACGAAGGACCTGGCTGGGACATATTCTAAGAATGCCGCAGGAGAGCATAATATATTGCTACTTTTTCTTCATGCCCCTAGGCTTGCGCAGTCCTGGAAGGCTATCGGGAATTATACATAAAATGTACTTGGCAAAGCTGTGGGAGGTGGACCTAACATGGCATAAGGTGAAGACTATGACGGCTTACGGAGCTTTATAGCGATGGTTTGTGAACCCCATACGCTCCAGTTAGGAGAGTAGTTGAAAATCACCGACCCTAACAAAACCTCTATGTATTTTTGGCGGATATACAAGCTTTTACTCGTATATTTGCTGAATATACCATGATCTAGAATAACTGTTAGAACAGCCTCTATGCTAAAGGGATGATGCACTTTGTTTATATTTCACATTACTGTTTAACATTCAAATAAAACACTGCATTTCATAAATGTCATGAGATCTTTTGCGTAACTCCGCCTACGTCTACGTCCACAGCTTTTCTTTCCTTAGACGATATCTCATTTTAAGGGTTATACAAAAAATAAAACAATTAATATTCTATTGACGGGGTAAATTTACATTATTTAATTAAAGCCTGGGATCAACAATTTCGGTCCATCGGATATCGTTGGAGCGCATATTTCATGAAATAACTTTCAAGCGTTTCAGTTGAAAGCCCGAACTTTTCAGTTTACAGCAACTCATATTATCCCGAATCCTGAACGATAGACTAAAAGTCAAAGTGTCTACTGTAAAAATTCAGCTAGAAAAAAGTGTGGCGAAGGAAGATTATTTAAAATATTATTTAAAAATATTTCATGATATACGTCTCATAAAATTTAATACATCTCAAACGTAAGATTCGGTTATGAGAAGTGTAACAGCCAATGCAACCTTGCTTAGAATATTAGAGGTACAATGATTTGACTTTACGAGAAATTATGAGCTTATGCTGATGAGCAAACTTAGAAACTTCTATTCTAAATTATAAACTAAATTCTACAGTTGAACAAGAGACATGTGATCCAGATGCCACAGGAGAGCATAGATAAAAATTTGTCATCTATTGAGGCTCAAGATTAAGCACGCGGCAGTAAATATACATTCTAATCTGGTCCATCGTGACACGGAGTGATTTGTTGGTGTCTCAATTCGTAATTTTTATAGAAGACCGGATAATACGAGTAACGCAATTATTTACTTGGATTAAGCCACAAGTTTGCTTGTAAAAAAATTATGTCTAGGGTTATATAAGTGTAACCTGAATCTCACTTAAAAGAAGTCTTGTTTGCAGGAAGAAAATAATGCGGTCAATATATGATACACATTCAAATTCATAGATAACACCATATTTTATGACGTTTCTCTCACCAATTAATCGGAAAAAAAATTGATGCACATGAGGACTTAAGCCACAAATCGTGTTGTGTTATTTGCTTATCGTGATGATCATTTGTCCACTTACGCCACCTTACTGTGTCAGTGTTTATTTATTTTAAAGGTTTGATAAATTGATTTATTCTCAAATATAACCTTAACAAACAACCTGTTAATATTGTCAATAAAACCGGTTAAATACTCGTATAAAAGCGGACTATTACTTATCAAAAACCAAAAAAATAGAAAATGAATCTCATTTAGTAATGTTAGGTAAGCTCATAAAAAAATATTCAACGAGTACAAATCAAGCTTAAAAATAGTTTATTTAAAGTTTATATGTAATATCCTCTCAAATACTTTCGTTAGTATGTTTCGTAGGTTAAAAGGTTGCGGTGTATTGGAAATTCTACGGGTTCTAGTCTATAGTATGTAACCAGTAAGGGTCTAAATTAAGAAACTTTAAAATGTACTATACCCAAGAATACCCATGAAACGTAATTAATTAACCTATTTGAGGAAAAACTAGCTGTTTGATTTATCAAGGCTATGCTAAATTTAGAATAAAATCAAGCTTATCAGAGGTAAAGTGAGTAAGTACAAAAAATTATTGATTCTATTGAACTTTTAAGGTTAATAAAATCTTTATTCTATTTTGGTAACAAATTAAACTACCGGGGTAAATTATAATATCACAGCACCCACTTTTGATGCCTTACACCAAAAATGGTGGTTCAGCTTATGACATATACTCGTTTTAATTATTATCTTAACTAAATTAATTAATATTATTTATGGCTAATTCGTTTTTACCTTAAAGCGAAAAATATTATCTGTAATAAACATACCAGTTTACTTATAAACAATAGCGAACTTAGACTTATCTCGAACACTTGTGGCTAATACATAAAATTGTGTCATTGTATTTTAACTCTATTACCAACGGTCGTTTCTTACCTAAGCCTCAATAATCGCATCTAATTCTTTCTATAACCACACACAACTGCCAATTTTTCACTCACTAGTAGATTCTCATACAATATGTATCTCTTAAAAAACAAATCAATATACGGTTGCAATTTCCACAAAATTAAAAAAAAACTTTGGATAAGCTTCAGGAGTAGATGCTACTGAAATTCACTTATAAAATAATATGTAATTAAAAAACCGTAAAGTACGCTTCAGATACGATACTTGGCTTTTTGTCGATTTGACGGACTCTCGTCGCCTTGATGGGTTATTAGAAAATACACATATAATTTTCTCGGTAGAGCCTTAGATGCAATGATTGATGTCTTATAGAAGACAAAGAATATTACAACTGACAGAAATTTAAATAGACAATTTGTGATGACCATATATTCCAGTTATGTATCGCATGTCACCGTAGAATATGTAATAGCAAACACAATACTTAAATGAGTAAGCAGTTATAAAAGTAATATTAATACATTGAATGTCATACACTGCACATTCCTCGATACCGCTTTTGGACCTTGATCCCTTCAATCCACATAGAGTGGCAGATTATTGAGATGATCCATGTTCTGTATCGATGCGTAAGCATTCTTTATTAAAATTAATATTGCTAATAAATAGAATTTCGTACACCGCAAATTCCTCGATACTTGTTGTTTTGGACCTTGATTCCTGACTGTATTAATTGACAAATTCCATCGAAGATAGAGAGTTTATTATAACAATTACTTTGGAGGTATAATACAAATAGTTATCATCATCATCAGCCTGTGTCCGTCCACTGTTGAACGTAGGCCTCCCGCATGAGTCTCCATCCTCTTCGATCCTCCGCCTTCCGCATCCAGGTCACTCCTGCTATTCTTCTTATATCGTCAGTCCATCTTGTAGGGGGTCGGCCAATGCTTCGTTTGCCAGTTCTTGGGCGCCATTCCAATACTTTTCTTCCCCATCGACCGTCGTCTCTTCGACAGATATGTCCTGCCCATTGCCACTTTAGTGTGCCTATTCGTTGGGTAGCATCCACTACTTGAGTTCTTCTGCGTATTTCCTCGTTTCGGATTCTATCTTTTAGCGACACTCCGAGCATGGATCTCTCCATAGCACGCTGGGTGACTTTTATTTTATGGGTAAGACTTGCTGTCAGATTCCACGTCTCTGCGCCATAGGTTAATACAGGGAGGACGCATTGGTTAAACGCCTTAGTTTTAAGGCATTGCGGAATTTTCGCTTTAAAAATGTACTTTAGTTTTCCAAATGCTGCCCATCCCAGTTGTATGCGCCTGTCGATTTCTTTTGAGAAGTTATTTCGCCCTAGTTGTATTACTTGTCCCAGATAGGTATAGTCGCTTACAACCTCTATTTCTGTTCCTCCAATGGAAATAGAATCAAAAGTCTGTGAAATATGACTATTAATCATGGCTTTTGTTTTATCCATGTTCATTTTCAGACCAATTTTGTTCGACGCTTCATTGAGGTCGTAGAGCATGTCTTGGAGCATGTCAGGTGATTCGGCTATTAACACTATGTCATCTGCAAATCGGAGGTGAGAAATGTACTCTCCGTTAATATTTATTCCACATTTTGTCCAGGATAGCAGTTTAAAAATATCTTCTAGGGCGTTTGTGAAGAGTTTTGGAGATATAACATCTCCTTGTCTAACACCTTTGTTTATAGAAATATTGTTAGTGCTATCATGGAGCTGGACCATCATTGTTGCAGATTTGTAAAGAGATTTTATTATCTCTATATACCGATAGTCTATTTTGCAGCGTTGTAGTGAATCTAGCACTGCCCAAGTCTCGATTGAGTCAAATGCCTTTTCATAGTCTACAAAGGCGAGGCAGAGTGGCTGATTATATTCTTCGGTTTTCTGAATGATTTGTCTTAGCGTGTGGATATGATCAATTGTACTAAAGCCTTTCCTAAACCCAGCTTGCTCTCGAGGTTGAAATTCATCAAATCGACCCGTCAGCCTGTTTGTTAAAATTCTGGAGAATACTTTATACACATGGGAAAGAAGGGAAATGCGTCGGTAGTTTTTGAGCAGTGATTTATCCCCTTTTTTGTGGAACAATATCACAATACTCGTACTCCATGTCGCCGGGGTTTCTCAAATAGTTATAAATGCAAGATTTTCGACGAATCGATTCGGGCAGTGGATGGTCGTGTGGTCAAGGGTAATGAACTTGAATAAATGGTTGGTTCCAAGGTTCGCTGGTTCGCATCCCGCCTCTGCCGATATTTTTTCTGAACGAATTGATGCGTATAAAAACAATTTGTTGCGTTTCATTATAAAGTATATAGTATGTGTATATTTAATTACTTACAAATAGTTATGTTTAAATAACGCTTTGAACAGAGGTCATGGCAGTTGATTGGCATATCAGAAGTTAATGGCCGCCATATGAACCAGCTAGACAGCTTATATAAAGAAATAAGAATAGGCAATCACATTACGGCGTCCATGCTAAGCTAACCGTGGTATTATATTGAACGTACTTAGAGTACTGAAAGCATTCCTGAAATCTAAAAGCTTCAGAGTTTGCCTCTCCAAAGCTTGACCGCAAAAGCGGACTGTTTGCTACACTCCTGAAAAGTATTTACTGAAAATAGAACACTATGTTCTACTACTGAAATGTTCCAACTTTTATAATTGTCATCAAATGGGGCACCGTTAAATGACTAATTTATTTTTTTGCACATGAATTGAGCTATTTTATTTACTACTTATTTTATTTCATTCATTATACTTTGTATTTATAATGTTACAGATTGAATGTCAATTTATTAGCCGGAAAATAATAATTCGTTGTACGAGTAATACTTAGTGTATGGAATATGTTTGCTTTAATGAATTACATGTATACTTTATTTCGATGCAGTTATATATGAGTATTTTAATCATATAAATATTTTTTCTATATAACTATATTTCCGGGTGGAATACAAATCTTCCATAAGCCTCCGAAACATTCGGAACTATCTGCTGCTAGGGAATCTCTGGTGGAGAAGATGAACATGTCTCTTGAAAGGGTTTCGCGATGGGGCGACCTCAACCTCGTCAGTTTCAACATTTCAAAAACCCAATCATGTACTTTCTCCACCAAGAAGACTGCTATAGATCCTGTATCTTTCAACGGTTGTTCTCTTCCGAAAGCAAGCTCCATCAACATGCTTGGATTATCAATATCGAATAATGTCAAATATTAAGAGTCAATTAAGTGTAAAGCCGGTCTCGCTTCCAAAAAACGAGGTGTATTATATAGATCACGTCGGTATTTCAACGATAAACAACTTCTTCTTCTATATAAAGGACAAATCCGACCTATCCTTGAATACGGCAGTCACCTTTGGATTGGAGCTCCAAAATACCTTCTAAACTTAATTGACTCAGTTCAAAGAAGAGCAATTCGTTTGATAAGCAATGACACCCTTACGTCTAATCTACAATCAATGGAACACAGACGTAAGGTTGGTTCTCTTAGTCTTTTCTACCGTTATAACCACGGTCGCTGCTCTTCGGAACTTAAAGAACTAATTCCTCCTGCACCCACCCACAGCCGACAAACTCGTCTTACACTTGCCGAACATCCATACACGGTTAATATATGTCGACCAAGAACTGGCAGCTTCCAAAGTTCCTTCCTTAATGCCACCGGTAAGCTATGGAATGCTCTTCCAGCGCCTGTGTTTCCTCCTTCCTACAATCTGGATCTCTTCAAGAAACAGATAAATATACACTTGCAATCTCCCCAACCCACACACAAACACGAACACAACACACGTTTCCCGCAAGCAGCGTCCAGCCTCCCTGGCTGAGCGTCATAGAGTGCACTGGTCTTGACCGGTTGTGCTCTCCTGCATGCGTTTACACAAAAAAAAAATTATACTGTCAATACGGCGAGGGTTTTTCAAACCATTTTTTTTTGCTTAAAACTAGTATTTGAAGCATAAATGTACTTATCTGACCTATTTCCATATATCACATTGGTTCTTATATTCTTTAGCTATCAGATGATGCATAAAAAACTATTATATTTAACAAACGTTCCTTATGTAACTCCATACATGTGGTGGCGTTGACAGATGTGGTGTACAGAAAAATCGCTCCTGTGACGAAACGTAACGATATTTATTTACATACTTTATAATAATAATAATCCTGTTAGTAATACATGTAGGTTGATAAAGGGAATGACTGCACTTCCAATTTCCTACCGTAGATGTCTCAATGAGTACTGAAAGTAGCAAAATGATTTATCACGTCAATCGATGTTAACGGTTGGGGAATTTTTGACGGCATATGCTGACAATCGATGCGAAAGGGTTAAAACACTAATGTTATCAATGTCCGGGAAGGCAGTCGGGAATAATACTATACATACGAGTAGAATGTACTTGGCAGAGGTGCGGGAGGCAGAGTTGACATAGGATGAGGTGAGCACTACGGTAGCTGACAGAGCTTTTTGGCAGCAGTTCGTGACAATTATATGCTCCAGTTAAGCAGCAGGCATGGTGATGATGATGATGATGATAATTAATATTTTTTATCTTACTTTTTCAGGCTTGGATTCTTGTATAATTATTTATACATTTTATCTAATGTTATTATATTTTATCATGTAATTTATTTTTGAGTACTTATGAGTATTATTGATTAAAATATTTTATTGTTACTATATGAACTAATTACCTGTTAGTTTTTGACATTTTCAAATGCCAAATAGAACATTTTAATATTAAGTATTTAAATTGTACTATTTTTTTATAATTTTATAATTTATAATCCTAGTATACTCTGTTAATTATCATCATAACATATTACTTGTAACTAATGCAATTTTAATTGATTCTTCGACACTAAGGTGTTATAAATGAAAAAAAAAAGTGATATATTTCACGTAAGAGGCCCAATTCAGACAAGAACTCCAAGAGTTTCTTTGGAGGGATAATTGGTTGGCTTCGTCTGTCTGATAAGCATAGGGACCTTCTGTTGCTTGTCTTTATTGCTTTGTTCATAGTACTTAATCATAAGTACCTAATTTTGTATTTATTGTATTTTTTATTTGTATTTTTAAATTCAGAAATGCATTTAAAAATTGTTCTGCTTGAATACATTACTGTTCTACCGCGCTTTGTTTAAACAGTTGATAATTATACACTATTTTTGTATCTTTGTTATATTTTTGTTGGTTCACGTGCGTAGTGTTTCTAAAATCAATCAAAGAGCCTTCGGGACGAATAGGGTCACGTTCATTTCTACCTTGACCTGGATCGAAAGTAAGGAAGTTCTTGATCTGAAATTTCCCACTTCTTGGGTTGCAAATTATGGAGATAAGCACGCTGTATCACGCTAGTGTGATGCATACGAGCGAGAGTACAAGGTTTTGTTAAAAACGGCACATTGCATAAGGTAATCGATATTGCTAGCTGAAGTAAAAAATATCATTACTTAAAAAGAGAGTAAAAAAGATTATTAGAATTGTGAAATATGAATTGTAGTGTATAATAACAAACAGATACTTAAGGAGAGTAAGGTGAAAATATCCAAACCTGTGTCAATTTTCATCATTATCAGCTTGTGTTCGTTCACTGTTGAATGTAGACCAACCGGTATGAGTCTCCATCTTCCTCGATTCTTTGCCCTCCGCATTCAAGCTGCTCCCGATATTCTTATGACGCCCCCAGTTCATCTTGCAAGAGATCAGCCAACACTCCGTTTGCCAGTTCTTGGACGCCACCCAAACATTTTCTTCCCCATTAACCGTTATCTTTTCGACAGATATGTCTGAATATGACATACGGTCTTGAGACGTGAGCTGACACCACAAAATTTAAATTCTCTTGAAAAGCATTGAAATGACTTTCCGAACCATTGCGGTACTGACAATCAAAAAAGAGTATGAAATTCTGATATAAGAAACTATTAGGCTTCGAAGACAGCGTGCATTGTGGTTAGGAGACTACGTGGAAGTAATATGATTAGAAACATTGATGAGCATCACAGCTCATCGAATCGTTGGATATCTGTTTTCTAGGAAGACTAGTTAAATGTTGGAGTGATAACTGGACATCCGTTTTGTAGGAACAGACAAGTAATATAAGGACGCATGTTACGGAACCGAGGTCGCGGTCCCGAAATTACAGCATCAGCTAAATGGTGATGCCGGAATATCAAAGTTCCGGCACTTAGGATAAATCCAAAGACCGCAGTTGAGTTGATACTGATTTATTTGATAAGATACCCCTTTTTATACCTTAGCTTACAACGTGAGTAAGCATTTATAAAATTAATATTAATACATTGAATATTGTCATACACCGCAGATTCCTCGATACAGTTTTGGACCATGATCCCTTCAATTTAAAATGAGGGGCAGATTATTGGGATGGTCAATGCTCCGTATCGATGCGAAAGCATTCTTTATTAATATCAATACATTGAATTTCATACACCGCAAATTTCTCGATACCTGTTGTTTTGGACCTTGATCCCCTCAATTTACATAGTGGCAAAATACCCTGTGTCGTACCTGACTATGTGAATCGACAGATTCCATCTTAGATAGAGAGTTTGATTATAACAATTACTTTAAAGACTTTTGGATGTTTAATATAAAATAACGTTTTGAACAACACAGTTATACTCGGAGTTAGTAATTATCCGTTTTTCATGTTGAAATTAATAGTTTAATATTGGATTGTAAGGTTATTGAATTCTGAAAATATATCCACGAATAATAGGGATATTTTAGTAATACTAATTGGCTTTGATTTTATGTTTTAGTTTATCATCATTTTCGTTTCCTCGAAATAAAAATCTCAGTTAGTAACCCACGCAGTATTATTAGCATAGTCAATGAAACCAGATTTCCAAGAATAGAAAAGCCTCTTGGTTTTATGACGTAAATGAAAATTAGCAAGGTATTCGATTATTTTAAGACTTTTCGCCTGAAATATTGACGACAAAATTTAAAGATACTTTGCATGTACGGAGTTTATTTTAGGAATTCAAAGCTTTCAAATTATGACGTGTGCGGCAATTTTTTAGATTCATGTTCACACGAAAGCACCGCGCAGACGATGAATCTGAATTCTAATTGAATTAATTAATTTCAAAAATTGAAATAATTTTTTTTCTTTAGTTTAAAATAAACAATTAAATATTTAACGATATATTACAAGACTTTTTGACCCTTGCGGAATTTATACGAAGAATTCCTATTAAATTTACAACATTGATGACATGTATACGTATAATCCTTATACAGTTAGAATAAATAATGTGAAATGAGACATAATGCTTTATTTAATTTTACTTCTGTGTTACGTGAGTGATTTAATATTTTCTATATAATTAAAATACACTATTTCCATAAGACTACAGATATATTTTTAACCTTACGCTGAACTAACGATTCCTGACGCAAAATGGTGAAAATAAAAACCAACGGGAGCATTTAAAATTCCTGCGGTGTGAATATTTTGCTCTTAATTATACCTGTATATTATTTCGTCGTAGCGTCAAGATTAGCAAATCAAAATATACTAATTTTATAACGCGGATTTTTAGAAATATTAAAACCACAAACATCTACAGATAAAGAGATACAATAATATCATTGTGTACGCGTTAAAACAAATTGAATGCTAGCGCGGTTACATCTGATTCGAATATTTTACAAGCTTGAAACTAAAGAAACGCAAAAACTAGACAAGCATATGATGTAGATCTCATTGCTGTACGTACGGCGCAAAATTTACGTTTTCCGCGAAATCAATTTACGTTTTTCAACCTTCAGCGCCGCGCGCGGCGGCCTCGCGTACCACCGCGCTGACGTCACAAGTGACGCGCCGTGACGTCGCGCGACGTCACATGACGCTCCCGTCTCATGACGTCACCCGCCCGCCGTCTACGTCACGTAGAGACGCCGAAAGCTCCCCGCCAACGCTCAAAACCAATGCCACACAGCTAAATATAAGGTGGAAGCATCTAGAACTACTTATTGTTTCGCCCTTAGCACCAGAAGCCGAAAAATTTATTGATTTAAATAAATTTAATTTTAAACTCTATTTCGCATCTTAAAACATTGAAATTTATACATTTAAGGCGTTCGTAAGTGAAAGAAAAACATACAAAAATGGAATAATTCTACAGGTTTGTACAGGTATACTATAGTCCATACTGTTAATAAGTATTTTTATTATACTTCGCTATGCACACCGCAAATACAATACGTACATACAATATACTAATTATTAACAAATTAAACAAAGTCTTATATTAATGCTTGGAATAATAACTGTTTAAAGTGCTTTTCATTTTTTAATGCAATCCCAAGCGCAATATCTGGGACTCGCAACTTCACTTGATCTACGTATAGTGCCGGCTATAAGCCTATAACGTCCCCATTTTACATTACGGCTGGGAATCAAGACTTTGTATCAAAAATTTTGAAGTAATTTTTTGACTTAGTTTTAAAAACCAAATAATAATGTTTTGTAAATATTTAATTTTGTATGTGTGGATACTGGATATTGATCAAAATAAAACATTTAAAAAATATGATTTTTTCATTTTATTTACGATACTCGTATCTTAATTATTTATCATACGAGTATGTATGAATATTGTATTTTACATTATTTTTCATATGAATCTTTTATTATGAAATATAAATTCGAGCAATGATGTAAGTTAATTTAAACAATAATAACAGAATCAAAAAATAGTTTTATAAATACGAATAAAGAAAAATCACAAAAAATATAAACTAAGCAATGCAACACAAGGGCTGTAATGATATTTGCAGTCTACCTTACAGAATCGACCCCTTTTATCAAATCTGAAAAGTAAAAGGGGATTTGTTTTTTCTGTAACAGCAGTCAAGATATGACCAAAAGTGATTACATAATCTTAAATATTTTTTAGACTTCTTAATATTATTTAGTTTTTTTCTTCTTCAGGTGCTTTTGAAACTTAGCTCTTAATTTTTGTGTCTTGGCCCGAGTTGTGCGATAAACAATTTATTTTATCAATCTTTTCACAAGACAAGATGATAATTTTAAGAACATACGAACGAATTTTTTCGAAACTTATAAACTTAGAATACACTTCATGTTTAACGTAGCAATTAAACATATGATTGCAGGAAGAAACAACTATAATTATCTTGAACTTTTGTAATTGTGAACTCTTCACAGTTTATGCCAGAGTCTCTACGTAGATTGATATTTTGGTGGTAAGCATTAAAATGCAAGAGTATCTATAATATAATTTTATTATCTGATTTTATCAACGAATCAATTATGTTTAGGTTGAAAACGAAATAGTTTTTAAAAAAAACTATTTTTCATATTGTTCTTCTATTTGTCTTCTTCTTCGTGTCAGAGACGTCAAATTGTTTCGGCTCAATATCTGGCAACATATATGAGCCGTGGGCTGCCCAGCATTCATGGTGTGCGCAGTTAGTTGGACCAAGGGGCAGAATCTTAGGTGTGTGGCAGTCTGCAGGTCTCACAGGCACACAGTAGTGACTCTCCTTTCCGAAGCACTCGCTACCGTTCGAGGTTATCCTTTGTTCTACTGACTGCGATTTGTAGTCTGATCAAGGATTTTCAGATCCGCTAGACATGGTTCTTGCCAGTTAGGAGGCTTTTCTTTGGGCTTTTCTAATGCGATTTGTTGCCAGAGCTGGAGTCTTTCAGTTTCAGAGCTGGGTGTGTGAGGTTGTAAACTTATGAGTATTACTTACTGGAGATCAGAGAAATAATCTATATTGTTCACAGCATTACCATGATCCTCGTCATCTTCTTCTGGTTCTTGGACAGTTAAATTTTGGTTTGGTATACAATCTGGCTGCTCATGTAATCCCAGCAATACTTCTACATCCATAGTCTCTTGTGTGAGCCTCATTCTAACATCTCCGGATCCTGGTGTGATTTCTGATGGCCATCCAGTATACACCCACAGCTTGACATAATCCTGGCTGTTGGATAATTTCGGCTTATTCTCTTTATCGTCAGGATCGACGAAACTTACTGTATCAGCGCTGCTGATGCTGTGAGACCTCTGTGGTGCAAAGGCTGCTCGGTCATTTGTGGAGACGTTCGAAGTGTTATCGTCGTCCATTGCAGCTCCACCTTGGATCCTTGAATGGTCATCATCAGCTGGGTTGACGCCTCTAAGTATTGGAGACACACAGCTCATCTCACAAAATTCATTAAAGGACATCTGAAAAAAAAAAAGGATCATACTTGTGAAATTGAGTGTTCGGAGCCACTAGGTTGACTGGTAGTGGGAAGCCAGATTAATTCCTGCCATTTATCTACCCACGTTAACTCTTAGTCGGAAACCCTTTACATAGTTTTATATTTTTACGTTCACTTGTGAAATAATTATTTATATGTACATTCATTTAAAATTATATTTTCAATAGTTCAAATAATAGAGTGATTTCTTTCTAAGCCAGTTGTAAAATGTTAAATTAAGATAAAATTAAGATCGAAAATTAATTTGGCCGTCGGAACATTGAAAAAATCAAATATCCTTTTTAAAATATAAATTTGGTGACATGTTTTCTTAGGTGAACTATTATAAATTATTGTTTTTAAAAATTAAGAATATATGAATCAGAAGATTTTTTTTTAATTTAGACTAGGGCAATTTATGGTGGCCAGTTGCAGGTATGAAATGGATATGAGTAGACAAAATATATAAATATTACCTCCATGATACAAAATGTGGGCGAAATCACAAAAACACCGAATTACGATTATAAAGTATTCAGTAATTGAAACAAAAACATTGAGAAGGCACAGAAAAAAATCAAGCACAGGTGACAAACTGATATAAATACATTTAAACGCACACAGAATTAGAGGTAAGAATTTCAAGTGAACTGTTCAAGGATAGTAAACGAATAAACTGAAGCATTTCTTAATGGAATATTTATACCCTATGATCGTAAAGAGAAATCACAGTGAAAGGGGTAATTAATTATACTCGTATGTAAATCTTTGTCCTTTTATACCACGAGTCATATAATATACCGGCGGTCATAGCTCAATGGTGAAAGCGTTTGCTTTGCAAGCCAAAGGTCATGGGTTCGATCCCGACGGAGATTAAAAAAAAAAGATTTTTAATCGATTTCTGAGCTCTAAAATACCCCCGGTTGATGTGAATTTGATCCATCACCCGTAAAATGTCAGTCATAGCCTATTAATTAAAATTGGTGGTAGACGAAAGTCATCCCGTGAAGACCACCCATTCATAGTAAATTCCTGTAATAATAAAGGATGATGCGTGAATCTCGGGCTGTAGTCTATGACGTTGGCGGATCAACACTCAACATGCAGCGCATAGAATTGAGACTTCAGAATTACTATCACCATCTGTCGGTATTCTCCTAAATGTGTTTATATAAAAAATAAATATATAAATAAAAAACATTATATTCTTAGGAAATAATTTAAAAATAAAAATAATTTCATATCTTTCATACCAGCTTGTAACATTTTGCATGTAAGAGTATTTCATTTGTGTGAATTACGTTATTATAATAAATATTGTGATAGTATATATAAGTATTTGTTTTAATGGAGAACATATATCAAAAGAGGCATTACCTTAAGTTTAAAGTCCGTCGTCATCTTTCGGGATGATTAACTAGGATACTCGTATCTGCAGTGTGACTGAAGTATGTCATCATCATCATCATTTACCATGTCCGCTGCCGAAACTGGAGCATATGGAATTCACAAAATGCTACAACAAAGCTTACAGCCGCTATAATCTTCACCTAACCCCATCTCAGATCTGTCTCCCGCAGCTCCGCCGACTACATTCTATGTTCACGACGGTATTTCAAGACAGCACGAGCCAGGGGGCTTACAAAATGCAGTTGTAGTTTATGCTGTCCTCCGGCATCCTTGTAACATGAAAGAGAGGAATGTAGGTTAATAAATCCTTTTTTTTTTTCGTAATGACTACTCACGTACAATCTATGTGCCTTGTTATTTTCAGTTTCAATCCAACATGGCTGAGCGCCATAAAGACCCGCCAGCTATTCACGTGACAACTTTCGACTACCACCAATTTTAATAAATCAATTATTACTGCAATTTCACTGGCGAAGTATCAAATTCACATCAAATGGGAGTATTTATAGAACATTGAAATCGATTCCAAATATTTTTTATTTTAATATCCGTCAAATATACAACGGATATCATCATCAGCCTGTATCTGTCCTCTGTTGTAAGCCTCCCGCATGACTGTCCATCCTCTTTGATCCTCCGCCTTCCGCATCCAGGTCACCCCCGCTATTTTTCTTATGTCGTCAGTCCATCTTGCAGGGGGTCGGCCGATGCTTCGTTTGCCAGTACTTGGGCGCCATTCCAATACTTTTCTTCCCCATCGACCGTCGTCTCTTCGACAGATATGTCCTGTCCATTGCAACCTGAGTGTGTCTATTCGTTGGTTAGCATCCACTACTTGAGTTCTTCTGTGTATTTCTTCGATTCGGATTGTATATTTTAGTGACACTCCTAACATGGATCACTCCATAGCACGCTGGGTGACCTTTATTTTATGGGTAAGACTTGGGGTTAGATTCCACGTCAATACAAGGAGGTTACATTGTTTAATCGCCTTAGTTTTAAGACATTGCGGAATTTTCGCTTTAATAATGTACTTTAGTTTTCCAAATGCTGCCGATCTCAGTTGTATACGCTTGTTGACGGTGTTTATTAATATTTGATTAAGTACTTAGATGTATTATTTTGAGTTATTGGCAGTACTAACAACTTTATTATGATTTAATTTATTTTCAAATGAAGAAATAAATATTATGAGGATACTAAGATCCTGTGTTAGGCCATTCCTGTGAATTCACACAAATTAAATAATCAGCATAAATTAAAGAAAACATTTTAACAAAATATTAACCTCTAATCATTAAGAGTAATATTCTGTACATTAACTTTCCCATTGACTAACTGATAAGGTTCCTGAATTTAATATATTAAATACTAATAATCGCCACATATAGAAAGGTAGTAAAACTTTCACCATTATTGGATAATTGTAATTATTTATAGATTTAATGGTGCAACCTATTAATATTAATATGAATCATATATAGCGTCAAGTCAATGACACGGTCTCTTTAACACTTTTATTACTGCTCGGTTTGAATAAAAATTATACTGTTAATTATAAAATTAGTATTTGAAGCATAAATGTACTTATCTAATCTATTTTCATATATCATATTGGTACTTGTATCCTTTAGCTATCAGATGATCCATAAATAACTATTCTAAGAAAGTAAAAAAACGATATATCACGTCAACCGATGTCAACGGTCGGGGAATCTTATGACGACATATGCTGACAACGATGCGAAAGGGTTAAGAAATATCGTGTGGGAAGCATCAAAATATAAATTTATTTTTCAATTTTTATTACACATAGTAAAGGTGATTTTTTAATAGCTATAGGAAATTTTTCCAAAAAAAGACACATAAAATTAAGAAAAATGCATGAAATCTTTATTTGAATCGATAGTACAGTCCATATAATTTAATGTTTAAAGATTATTTTATTCAAATGTTGACCGCGGCTGCGCCTCAAATGGTCCATCCGCTTAGTCCAATTTTGGCATACACTTTCCAACATTTCGGCCGGTATCTCACGAATAAATGCTTCAATGCTGTCTTCCAATGCGTCAATCGAAGCGGACTTGTCAGTATAGATATGAGCCTTAACATAGCCCCACAATAAATAGTCTAAAGGCGTTAAATCGCACGATCTAGGCGGCCAATTGACCGGTCCCAAACGTGAAATAAAGTGTTCACCGAACTTGCCATTCAATTGGTTTATTGTTTCGCGTGCTGTGTGGCATATGGCACCGTCTTGTTGAAACCACATGTCATGCAAGTCAAGCTCTCCCTTTTGGGCAAAAAAAAAGTTGGATATCATCTCACGGTAGCGCTCACCATTCACAGTTACGTTGCGATTCGCATCATCTTTGAAGAAGTACGGTCCAATGACCACCAGCCCATAATCCGCACCAAACAGTAACTCTTTCTGGATGCATTGGTAGCGCTTGCAATGCTTCTGGCTGATATTCACTCCAAAACCGAAAATTCTGCTTATTTACGAATCCATTCAGCCAAAAATGAGCTTCGTCGCTGAACACAATTTTTTGATAAAAATATGGATCAAGAAAATTAAATGATTTGCAAGCGTTGTTCGTTTGTAAGACGATTCAGGGTTAAATTTTAGACCAAACTGAAGATGTTCGACAGTGACACAAAACACAAAACGTACGTGAGCTGTCAAAATCAGTGTTGCCAAAAATAAAATAGTATAAAATTCACCCTTTATAATTATATTATTTTATATCCTGCCACAATATGGTGTTATAATTGTAAATTAACGAAATAGTATTTCATTTTTATATTTATTTTGAAATTAAAATTATTAACTTCAGATATATGAAATTTCATAAAGAGATATTCTTCTTTTTATAACCATTTTGTAGAGGTACTTTTAAAATTCCTTTAACTTATTTTCAATGTTTTGAGCATTCACTTTGAGATCCATAATAAATTATAAATATTTATTTATTTATTTACCTTGTTTTCACATGGATCACGTAACAAAAGTTCTCTATTAGGAGACTGCAGTTTCGACTAACTCGTAGTCTTTCTGTAATAATAAAAATGTGTTACACCACTTATAAGTACAACGCAGCTCAGTTATCTCATAACTAGAGAAGGATTGAGAAAGACTACGAGTTAGTCGAAACTGCAGTCTCCTAATAGAGAACTTTTGTTACGTGATCCATGTGAAAACAAGGTAAATAAATAAATAAATATTTATCCTTTAACTTAATTTATTTAATAAATATACATCATAAAATATTTTATTTTGCGATTTAATTATTATCTTTTAATAATATCACAATGTTTTACATGGGATTTGATACACTTTTTTATGAAAATATAGTAAGCTTAAATAACTTCTTAGGTTTTCACGGCCAGATTTGATATTATGGCTTTTGGGTTTGGCCGTGTGTGGCGAATTTAGTAGTAAACTTATAACATTAAGGTTATTAACTGACAATACTTTGTGAAACTGCACAATTATAATTTTAAAATTAATTTTAATTAAAAAATTAATAAATTATAAATATTTACTTTTGATTCACAATTCATAATTTGTGAATCAAAACCAAATGTTTTTAATTTATTAAACTTTCAATTAAAATTAATTTTAAAATTATAGTAAACTTATGTAAACTTATAGATTTCAGTAGCTTAAAGATTGGTGGCGCACTTCTGTTTTACCAATTGTACCAATTTAGTATCTATATCTTGTATTTTAATGTGTGCTTTATATGTTTCATACATTTCGCTAAAATCGCCATCATCAGGGGTCGCTTCAAATACTATTGCACCTATTAAGGTGGGTGTCAATCTGGCTCTATGTAAATAGACGACCATACGAAACAGATCTCTTCTGTCCTTACTTCCGACGCTTCCATAACCTGATCATCACGCCTCCCGTCAGAGAAAGCACCGTGTTACGTGCCGCTCTACGAACTGATCAAGTCACACCTACCTTCTAGTAACATTTCGTTATTCTAAAAATCATTTCTAGAACTTGCTAACGAATAGAATCACGTTCATCATTCAATTAAATCTAATGTATATATTCTGTAACATTTCACATTTAAAACTGTATAAATATTAAAGTTACTTATTAAAATTAAATTCCTCGTGACATTATACCGTGTTATTATTTCTTTACTTTCTTGTTCGGAGTGTTGGTGTATTTCCAGTGATCCCTTCCTAACACGCATAACAATTCATTCTCAGCAATCCACATATCACAAAATTTTCACTGCACCCCCACATTCCAACAAATTATTATAAAAGTGATTTATTAAAAAAATGTTTCTCTATTTACCCTTTCATTACGGCTCGGTTTGAATACAAATTATACTAATGTATAGTCAATCATAAAACTAGTATTTGGAACATAAATGTACTTATCTGGTCTATTTTCATGAATCACATTGGTTCTTGTATCATCGATGTCAACGGTCGGGTCTTATGTAATTATGTGTCATATATCTAATTGAATTATTAAATATATTAACCATTCTTGTAGCTTTTATTACTTCTTTAGATGAAATACATTCTTAGCACATTTTATTGTAATTTAACATAATTGTTTTTTTTTTATATTAGATTTTATATTGTATTGAATTTAAAAACTATTTAAAATCAATAATCAATTAAATACCAATCACTATAATTGTAACAGGCTGACTAAAATTTCATCTAATAGCCGTAAAATAAAAACTTTGCCAGTGTCAGTTTGTTTTCAGTGTGTGTGTGCGTAAGTATAAATAAGTTGAATTACCGAATTGATCGTCATAGTGAACAGACTCAGATTGACGTTAACAAGTAATAGATTATTATATTATATACTTAGAACTTGTTTTTTACATAACATACATCTCACCTGTGCCATATTCATCAATCCAGTACGTGCATGTATAGTAAGTCTATTAACTCTATTTTTTAAATTGTTTTATAATCATTACGTAGACTAAATTTGGCTTACACAGCATAATATTGCAACAATAATAATGTGCGAGTACATTTATTTGGTTGTTGGTAAAAATGGATGTGTTTACTTGATTTTTTTCCTTTGAATTATCACCACCAATTGCCGCTACAAAGTTATGTCAGCTGCCATTGTCCAAGCCTTATCCCAAGACGTCTCTATACATGGCATGCCTGGTAAAATTAGTTCCAAATAACTTCGAACGACGAGAGTCCTACTACTTAAAGAGACTGAATTTATAGTATCCTAAGTATATTTATGTGTTTTTATTAGAAGCATTTTATAATAAGCTCGAGTGTGAGATCGATCGGTTTATCCCAACCAACGAAACTTGGTGTATACCAAGCGATGACCTATTTAAGAATACGCGGTGTCCAATGTTGCTTACTGTCGATGATCGACGGTCTTTGCTTCGACCCATGTCAGCTCTGTCATCCAGAGCTCCGCCCAGTACATTATATGTTTAGTTACCAATAGTCTCAAAAAAAGCAGCTGCAATGTAACATTCGAAGCCATGTCTAGCTTCGTCTTTGATTGACTCTATGACGGAAGTTTACTGATCATTCTGTGTCATCCATCACACAGTTCGACCACCGTACCCATGAAATATTCTGGGCATGTACAATCGACCCTCCTTTAAAACACGGTTTTTAGGATTCCTTCTTTATTTTATTTTGGGTTAAACAGCTTCTCCGAGACTTAACGATTCAGGCCTCGGAAGCATAAAACGTCATAGAAGTGTCGACTGTACCTGTTATTGTTACCTATTATATGTTGGTATTTGATTAGATAGTAGAATTTGTTGCCACGCCAAAAATGCAAATAACTTGTGGTATTGTTACATTGTGTTTTGATGAGTATTGTTAAAGTAACACGAACTCTACGATTCAATACTGATAATAATAAAAGTCGTATTTTTCATAACACCTTACATTACATATCTTACATTTATATACATATATAAGACGCAAAGTCATATGCGCCGAAGAAATGCGGAAGGCAATCGACCAACCGTCCTACTGCTTGTATAATCAGATACCCCCAACACCCAGACTGAAGTTGCGAAGCAGCTTTCTGAGATCCACACAACCCCTCACATCCGGCCCTGAAAATGAGAGACTCCAGCTCTAGCAACAAGTCGCATCTGAGGATTTCATTACTCCAAAAGAAGGCCTCCCAACTGGCGAGAACCTTGATTGGTGGACCTGGAATTTCCTAAACAGATTAAGAACCGGAGTTGGTAGAACAAAGGACAACATTGAACGGTGGGGAATGCTTCGGCATGGAGAATCATTATTGTGCGACTGCGGAGACCTGCAGACCGCCTCAAACCTAAGATCCTGCTCCATGTGCCCAACAACCTTCACACCTTAAGACCTAATGCTAGCCAACACACGGGCTATCGATGTTGCCAGATACTGGGCAGAAATAATTTGACGTCGCTGACATGAAGAAGATTTATATACAGAGTCAAAGCGACGTAGATTATTTTATATGTTAGTTACTAGATAACCATACGTACTCTCAACGCTGTTAATGTTTATTGGCATAGAAAAGTTAACCCAAAAATATTTTTAAACAAATCATTCTTTATATTTTTTTTCATTACTGGCACGCGGTAGGTTTACAGACGTCCTTGATCCTTTGCTTCAAGGTTAAATTCTGAATTTTACGATCACAAGGTTACTTGTATTCCATTTTTTACTCCAAAAAGTAAATTGAGAACTATATCATAACGTTTATTAAATTCGCTTTACTGCGTATAAAAAACTACGTCGAATGTAGGTAACAGTTTAAATTTTTTATTGGACGTTCAAAATCTGGTAATAAAAAAAAGCGTTTTTTGTTTTCATATATAAAAATATTATAATAATTTTGTTTTATCAAATATAAAAATTTAGTCAGTGGCAATTGACGTTTGGATTTGAACCGCGAACCTTGCAACTTTTTGACCAATTTTGAACTCAAACCAAAAAAGTATAGGATTGATATGATGAGTATTCTATTATACTATTAATACATATTATAACAGATAATATGCCCCTGTAGCGTCCCATTTCAGACCTCAGAACACATTCTCAGGGACTGTCGGTTCCACTTGTTAGCAAGAGGAGTCCTTTTCGATGCAGTTCGAGGAAATCGCCTCAGCCGTATCGGGCATGCAGACTTTGTGGCCACTTAAAAAAATCCACGCATTTACAATATTTGCTCGTATTTTCGGTGAGATAATTTATCTTTCATCTCCATCTCTTAACAACCCGTGAATGCGATTCTAATCTCTTTCACGGGTTCTTTCTTTCAGCAATTCTGTGCAGTGCCCACAATTGTTCAGAGGGTACTCCCACTGGACTTATCAGTTGCTAACTGATCATAATCTGAATAAGCGCATCATCAAGGAGACTTAACTGTCCTTCGGTGTGATGCGGGTGTGAGGCGGTAAATTCCAGATAACACTTGTTGTAAATTGCATGATACTTTTTATTAAAATTCAATCAATTTATATTAATTCACAAGTATTATTTCTTCCGACAAACTATTTAGTGTACCCTCAAATCGGTCAGTACTAAGCTATAAACTGAATGAATTTTTTTTTTAAACCTACACATAAATTACACAGCCAGGTATATAATTGCATTAATGACGGCGTCAAATTAAATTAGTTTAGAATTTTTTAGAATATCTCAATATTATATACATTCCATATAATTGAAGATTATTGTTAATATTTTGTACAAATTGATATAAATACAAAAGTATGTTGAATATTAACTGATATTTCCGTGTGAGGAGCCTATCGCGTTCCCAGGTTGCGGATAAGGGAAGGCCTTCGAGATATGGATGGTAGGAGGGAAATAAAATACCTCCCGCGGACAAACAGGCCGGCGAAAGCAAACTTCGATACAAAAACCCACACTGGGAGGCTTCTTCAACACATTTTAAAGTAGAGGCTCCCAGTAGAATACCATCCATAGGCTTCTCCGACATATTCGGAGGCGAGACTATGATGGATCTATGTGGTGAGCAGAACCTCATAGCTGAGATGGTGGCGGATGAACCGAATTGGCGATCAATGGGAGCTCTCTAGCTTTCCAAGAAAGCTACTGCCTTTGCATCAGGTGGCAACCGGCAGTAAAAAAAATCGCCAAAAAAAACCATGATGCTCGAGAAGACCTGGAAGACCAAAGGCAACCTGGACTGCAACTGTAGACAAGGATCTGAAAACTCTGGGCTTGACCGAGAATACAACGCAGGACAGGCGAATGTGTACAAGGAGAGCCGACACCAGATGATGGAAAATGGCGAGGCTACAGAAGAATTTCCTGTAAAAATGGAGGAAGGAGGAGCAAAATACGTAAAGGTATGCTTCTTAGAGCATACTTATCAAATATGACTCTTGAGATGGTACGTTAGGCTGACGGCTGAACTACTTCAAAAAATCAAGTCATTATAAAATCGTCAACCCTATAGATGAACCCTTGTAATGGCGGTTGAAATATTAGGCCGGAGAAAATGGCCACGCACGACTACACCCAAAAGCAGCAATACCATATCACTATTTCACATAGCCAATCCCAATGTTATTTGTAACAATTTTCTCCTTGATGCAGATGGTAAATCCGGACAACCTTTGCGACCTAGTAAATGGCGTTAAGGTCATCCAGGACTAGAACGTGCTGATGACTTCTTCGAACGACAGTATGACCTGTACCTGCTCCACGGAGACCTTTGACCTGCTAAGCATCGTTTAGGTCACCTACTGCACATCGTCGCCACGCTCCTGTCAAACAAGTCAATCATCCTAGTCAACTACAGTCTGCAGATTCACACCTTTATCATTGCCACAGATCTTCACACGCTCAAGAAATACAATACCAGTGAGTTACATTTATGTATTCATATTCAAGTGCAAGCCAAAGTACATCTTCTTTCTATAACCGCTCTATATCTGAAACATATGGTCACCACAAATTGCCGGCGCTTTTTGTCCAAGCACATATTTGCACTCCACTTAAGGACATATATCATCATCGTACCACGTTGAGGAGAAAACCTGGAAGACCACAGGCAACCTGGACTGCAACTGTAAACAAGGATCTGAAAATCCTGGATTTGACCGAGAATGCAACGCAGGACAGACAGACATGGCGAATGTTCACAAGGAGAGTCGACCTAAGATGATGGGAAATGGCTAGGCTAAAGAAGAAGATCATCATCATACCATGTCCGCTCCCCTAACTAGAGCATATTGTATTTACGAACCGTCGCCATAAAGCTCTGTCAGCCGCCATATTCTTCGCCTCATCCCTAGTCACCTTGCCTTCCGCAGCTCCACCGAATACATTTTATGTATAGTTTACGACGGCTCGAAGAAAAGGCAGTTATAGTTTATGCTCTTCTGGGAAACATACTCTTATATAAATAACTTCTTAGGTTTTCACGGCCAGATTTGATATTGTGGCTTTTGGGTTTAGCCGTGTGTGACGATTTTCTTTTAACCAATATTTCGATTCTTAGAACATACCTACCGTATTCTTAGAACATATCTACCGTATTATTAGAACATACACACGATTCTCCGGACCAATGAAACTTGAGTATGTATTTAGTTGACATGGAGATATCAATATAAACAAACACTCGTAAAAAAAAACTGACACCAACTCACAACTAAATCACAACTAAATCATCAATCCTGAAGAAGACCCCTGTAATGGCGGTCGAAATATTGGTTAAAAGAAATTCGCCACACACGGCTAAGCCCAAAAGCCACAATATACTCGTATATTGTGGCTTTTTGGTCCATAGCAGAAGTCTGAGCATTTCAAAGTAGCTATAGTTCGAGGCATTTATTTGGATAATTTGTTGTGGTGGATTTTTAAAGGAAATCGGATAATTATCCCGAAGTACCCAAGGCCCGGACAATTTTGTGGGCTCAAACCAACGTCTATGGTTGTTTTTAATTACTAACATAAAGTTAAGTCCCTTGACACTATCTTTACATCGTCCTTTGTCAATTCCGCTATGAGTACATTATTTTGATAATTCTTAAAGGCTATCCAAGACCGCGACATTTTGAACCAACTAAGCTATAGGTTATGCTTATCCTTCCCTCATCGTTCATCGCAAATTCAAATCATAAAATATGTATTTTATTATTAATTAAATATACATATACTATACATAAAATTCTTTTTTCAACGCGTCAATCCAAGCACAAAAATAACGGCAGAAGCGGGATGCGAACCACGGACCTTGGAAACCAACTATGCCCAGGTATTCATACCGCTCAGCCAACTGGGCTATTGCTATGCCTAGACCGACTCGCGTTGAAACTAGTATTTATATCATTGTTATCATCGTATGATAGATGTCGCTATAGTTTATATTCAAAGTATTTATATTTTTATTTTTTATTATTCAATCAGTCATCATTTATTCACAAGCTTAATATTATGGATTGACGCGTTGAAAAAAGAATTTTATGTATAGTATACGTATATTTAATTAATAATAATATTGTAATATAGTCAATGATCTATAAAAGTAGATTAGAATATTGAAATAATAAAATAATATTCTAATAAAAATTAAAAAAAAATCATATATGTATTTTATTGTATGTAGGAATCTCTTTTCGAATTTCATCACGCTGAATTACTGGATTTTTGCCAAATGTTAGGATTCATAGTTTTTCAAAATAAAGGCAAGATGTTTTTGTGTCTGTCGATATATTTTTTATGTATGTCAATATTACACGGAGATTATTTAATCGTGATTAACAAGATATAAATCGGTAAAACGATTTAAAAAGTATTGTTAATTTTACTTGTTGAATTTTTAAACCTTTCCTTTACAGTGCTAGATTAAAAATGCACTCTCCGTTGTTGGGTAGTCAGTACACAATCAAAAATCAGCGATCTCAAATTGGAAAAATAATATTCATAGCTAATCCAATTAATATTAATGAAATAATAATTGAGATTTATTGGTTGAAAACGTTAAAAAACCATCTGGTAACACTCACGAAACGGGCATAGGTCCACTCTGGTTTCAAGCTCGAGAGCTATTGCCGCTAGTCGTCATCCCGCACATCGTCGAGACCCAAGTCGAGGCACTCATGGCACAAATTTGTTTCCAAATTTCACAAAATACCTTCGATGTACCCGATAAATTCTGATTATTATTAATATTTTTTATTAATGCGTAAATATATTATGGAGGAATACCTAGAGATATTGGTGGTTATTACAAACAATGCGTAGAAGACACTGACATCTCCCATCTTTAAAAAGGCGACAAGTCACGGGTTCGTCATGTGGCGCGTGGAGAAAGGATGCAAAAGCAGATCATAAAGCAAAGATTTTTTAAATTAGACTTTATTTTCCCACCCGACCTTTGCATGACGTTTTCACCGGCCGGTCGGACGAGACTGCCGCGCGTGATACGAATCGCCCGTAGACCGGAGCCCTGTGACATGTGGCGCCACAAAGATCATCGTGGCCAATTCATAAATTAAAGATGACAGTTGAACCAACATGAAATGGAGCAACTGTCATAACAAATAAAATGGCGTATGCAAATTAAAACTAACATTAGATGTGCATGTCAGGCGAGTGAACATAAATAAGAGACAAAATGTCGTTTTTCGAGGCTTTTCGGCATCAGCCTAAAAGAGCTATATCAAGCTGATATAAATACACATCAAAGGGAAGGAAAGGTTAAAAAATGCAAGCTTGCATCTTTATGAAAAACTGAAAAAAAAACATCTCTAGAAGCAATGGAAATAATATATATATAACCATCATTCATCTGTCCACTGTTGAACGTAGGCCTCCCGAGTCCTATCCTTTTAAATTTTACGCCTTAAGCATTCCAAGCTGTTTCCGCGGGACGACTTTCGTCTACCACCAATTTTAATTAATAGGCTATGACTGGCGTTTTACGGTTGAAGGATCAAATTTATACCAACCGGGGGTATTTTAGAACTCTGAAATCGATTACACATCCTCTCCGTCAGGAATCGAACCCACGACCTTTGGCTTATAAACCTACTAAAACTTTCTTCTCGACCGGCATCTCTTCGCCAGATATGTTCTGCCAATTGATACATAGTGTGCCTATTCGTTGCGTAGCCTCCATTACTGAGTTCTTCTTTGGATATCTTTGATAAATATCGAGCTTACTGCTATTCAAGATTGTAAAATTTTATCTTAGGATAAACGACTTCAGTGCTAAGAAACGTTACAACTTTACAAAAATGAAATATTATGTTCTAGGCTATGAATAATTCGATTTTATCAAATAATAGTATATTTTACAAAAAATAATAAATAAATATTTATTTACCTTGTTTTTACGTAGATCACGTTAGGTATGGCCTCTGTTTAAGAGACTGCAGCTTAGATTAACTCATAGCCTTCCTCAATCCATGACTATCAAGAGTCAAGTGATCTGCATAATAGTTCAAAGTGGTCGAACCCATTTTACGTAGGAGAAGGCGTAGGGGTTGTGTATATCAGGAAATGATAAGAGAGGGAGACAGATAGGGTTACAGGGATGAATTAGGTATTATTTTTTGTATTTAATGTTTTTTCTTAACTTTTTTTGCTATTTAATTTATATAAACTATTATTTTTCAATGATGTTCATAAGTTTAGTTTATTATCTAACGGAAACATTTTAAATTTGGTTTTGAATTATGTAAGACCATTACATAATAACGTCAAAATTACGTACTTAAAAAATAGTATATACAGGGTGTTTTCTTTTTCATTGCTTAATGATATTAAGAAGGATTTTTTTCATTTTCTAGGTGACTTAAGAAACTTCTACGAGTTGCAACGTACATCCCTAAAACAGAACAAAATATACCTGGCAGACTTTGATTATTTTAGAATTCAAGGAGATACTCAGATGGACGACGAAAAGACTTTAACGGTCTCCAGCAACAATCGAAGATTTTTTAAACCTCCATATCGTTAAAAACGCTGACACAGCAAGCTTCGTCAGTCTTGATGACGAAAGGAATAATTCTAAAATATCCAACAACCAGAATTTTTTAAGCTTTGCATTCACTCTGACCAACGAATCACTCTCCAGGATATTGAGACAATTTAGCAGAAACTCTGCTCAATTTAATTAGAAGAGAGACGTAGGGGTGACTTTCAATTGCACCTGAAAAAGAAGAAGCTGCAGATGATGGTGAAGGTTAAGAAGATGCCAATGAACAGTTATTGTTATATCTGGACAGTTGCTGCGGATAAAACAAACTTGAAAATCTATTTTCAAGAACCACGGAGAAGGAACTCGGACGGGGAGATTCAGGCAAACACAGTAAATAGTGAGCATTTAAAAAATATACATTTATAATAACATATAAAGTAAGAAAAAACAACGCCAAAGATTCAGGAAACCAATCGACAAAACCTGTCATGATGAATTCTACGAGTATATTTGTAAGATGAAAAAATGATGTATTATTTAAGGTATATACGAGTTTATCCAAACATGGAAACAGTACTTAGACACTTCAACTGTAATTGAGAACTTTGATTAGATTTATGAGATTATAATTCGCCATATGATATCACAGCCATTGATCGGGCTTGCGGTATTTAGCTCGAAAAAGATGCTCCAAAGAATGCTTACTGTCATTTCTCTTTACGAAATCATCACATATTGTTTTTGTGTGCTTACTGTTTTTTATTTCGTTTCTGTTTATCTTAAGTATATCCTCATTGCTAAGAACGAAATTTAATGTTTCTAATCAGCATCGAATCTTTACTGCAACATCTCTTACTACTTTTAAGATTTTCGTTGTTTATCTTAACAGCTTACTAAAGTTGTTTTTCTGTGAATTTATTCTTGTTACTAATTAATTTTCAAAATATATAAAAACAAATAAAATAATAATAACTTTGTTGTAAAACACTACGTTTACTAATGTCGACTATATAGATTACTTACCATTTTTCATAACAGTACGTAAGTTCGGCCACGATCCTAGCTACGTCCATCGCCTCACACACACCCACTCCAATTTTAGAGGCACTTACCGCAACGTCCAAAAAATTAAATATCTATGAAAAATTCTTTTCCTTATGCTGGTGACTAAGCAAGTCCTTGCCACACCTTTTGCTTCATAGACTTTTTTTTTTTTTTCTTTGATTATACTGGAAATTTATATATTATTTTTATTATTAATTTTTAAATGATTTATTCACGGTACCCAACAACGCTCTGAAAAGGACGCCCGTACTTTGTCTGTACGCGTCACGCCTTGAGAAAGGCGCCCAATGGGCCTGTGCGGGACTCATTCCTCGTCATAGGGAGGACCATACCCGCTAAAAATTGCCTCCTAGTGCTTCTACCGACCCCGGTGTTTTGCCGTCAGGCATTAGCTTCAGGGTCGGCTTCATTGGCCCGGCTGTAACGTTGGTGTATCGCTTAGCCGTTAGTGTCGACGTGCGAGGGTTCAGCACGCCTCCTTAATCGTTCGGCGTCTTCCTTTTGCCGTAACACTGTTCCGAAGAATGTCGACCAGGCGTCCCAGTTGATTGGTGAATTCAGCATGCTGGCCGCCATCCTTTTAGGAGACAGTGTGTCAAGGTCATTGGTCTGGCCCAAGAGCTGTTCCCTCTTTTGTTCCACGCGGCGCAACCAAATATCGTATGCTCGCGTCGTTGATGTCCGCATCGCAGTGATGGCAGGCGGGTGTCTTCTCCTTTCCAATTCTATGGAGGTACGCCCCAAAACAACCGTGGCCCGTCATGGCCTGCGCGACATGGAATGTCATCGTTCCATGCGCCCGCTTGATCCACGGCTCGATCTCGTTGATGATGCGCAGAGTCCACTTCCCTTTTGGTGTGGCACTCCAGCGTTATTGCCAGGCTCTGAGCATCTCTGGATAGGTGATATGCCTCTATTTTCCAGTCTTCCTCTCGCGCAACTCTTTTGCCACCAGGTTAATCGGGGGTGTTGACGCGAGCACGAGTGCAGCACCCTCCGAAACGGTGCGGTATGCACATACTGTTCGTAATGCACCACGACGTTGCACTCGTGCCAGTATCTGCCGTTTTGAGTCGTTGCCCTCCACGGCGTGGGCCCATACCGGTGCGGCGTAGGTCATTACTGACTCCGCCGCTCGTAGGAGTAGGCGCCGTCGCGTTGGCTTCGGGCCGCCAATGTTGGGCATAAGGCGAGCCAGCTGCCCGATCACTTGTCCCGCCTTCTCGGCCATCTGGATGAGATGGGCCTTGAAGGAAAGCTTGTCGTCGATGACCACCCCCAGGTACCGCATTTGTCCTCACCATCTTAACGGTCTGGCCATCAACGTGCACCTCTGGAGGTGAGTCCTTTCGTCGGCGGCTGAAAAATATCCCCTCAGTTTTCTCCGCCGCTATGCGGAATCCAACACTCTTCATCCATCGACTGACTCGGCTCGCCGCCTCCTCTGCAAGAACTGCCAGTAAGATAGTGGTCTTCGCTCGCAGCACCAGCATAACGTCGTCCGCGTACGCGACCAGCACCCTCCGGGAGTTGTATTCGGAGCAGACCGTCGTACATTGCGTTCCACAAGGTTGGTCCCACCACGCTTCCCTGCGGGACTCCTGCGCTGACTGTCCACTCCCGGTCGTGGCCCTCATACGTAAGTGACCTGCCGCTCAGATAGCTGCGCACCATCGCGACGATGTGGATCGGCACTTCAAAGTGTCCTTCCAGCGCTGCCAGAATTTCGCTCCACCGCGCTGTGTTGAACGCATTTTTCACATCGATAGCGATAAGCATCGCGCGGGAGCTTTTTTTCACTGATCCTGAAAGTGCCTCTCGTACGCCTTCAATGACCTTTTGGATGGCATCCGTTGTCGAGCGTCCTTTCCGGAAGCCGTACTGTGAGTCCGCCATCTTTGCCTCAAGCACCTTCTCCAGGCGACGAAGAAGCATAGCCTCAAGCAATTTTTCCGCGCCGTTAATCATGCACAGTGGTCGATATTTCGGTTGCTGGTCATCGGCACGTGGTGGTTTTGGTAGGAGCACCAATCGCTGCTTTTTCCACTGTGGAGCAAAAACGCGTTCGTCGAGACATGAATTGTAGGCCTTTAGTTTCTTTGTTTCTTAGACTGCCATGCCATCTGAATGAGCGCGTCATCAAGGAGACTTAACTGTCCTCCGGTGTGATGAGGGTGTGAAGCGGGTAAAGTCCAGTCCAGACTGCCATGCCAATTCCTCTAGTTACTCCGTCAATGGATTTTCCTACGGCAATATCCAAAGTTTCTCAAACTAAATGGCAAAGCACAAAATATGTTCCTGGAATTTAGGAACATGTTTCAAGTTTCGTTCTTTGTTATTTGTAAGACTTTACATAGGTTACAGTAAACCAGGATACAAATACAGTGTAAACTTGACGTAAATCAACCAAAAAAATTAACCGCCCTTAGCCTCTTTTAAACATAATATATTATTTATACAGTTTTATTTATTATTATTATATATTTTATATAAAACGATAATATATAATAAAATTTAAATCTGAAAAATTGTAAAAACAAGAGACAGTTTATTGAAATGTTTTAGAAATTTCTGACGTAAATCAACCAAAAAAGTTAACCGCCCTTAGCCTTTTTTATACATAATATATAAACAGTTTTATTTTATTACACATATATATATATATTTATATATATATTACTTAAAACGATAAGGCAGTCTACTTTTTAATACCATAATGAATGATTATTAATGAATATTATTTCTTTTACACCAGTGGAAAGCTGATGGTACAATTTTAATAAATAGTACCCCTTCCCCCGTTGTTCTTGATTTTTGATTTGCTTCACGAGATTATAAGTGTCTTATGAATTCAAAGCCAAACAAATTTTTGATGACCAGTACATCCCCGTTTTTCTTTTTGGCCTCCATCTTCATGTTTAGGATGACCTCCTCCATGAAGGCAGAAACAGCTTAAACATTAAAAAAATTTTTCTATAACTTAACTTAAAAAGAAAATATGTCAAATAAATAAAAAGTTCACCGTGACTTCCAAAAGGGTGAGAACCACTGCTTTAAAGAATCTGTCTCATAGAGTATGTCTCTCGTTGGTAGCCTTGGATGCGCCAGGATCGTTTCTTTTGGGGAGCGGCGAGGGGTTAATGGACGACAACACTCCGCCCCCAGGGATGATGAGATCCTTCAAGAGCTTTTTTAATTCTGGGTCATATGAGATAGCCATCTGCGCATGACGCGGCTTAATTCTGCAAATTACATTTATGCTCACCATGCATATACCATTGCTCTCTGAGGGGATATCGTATGACTTTTTCTGATGCTGATATTAGATGACGTTTTGTGTATAGTTTCAATGGTAAAGTTTTTCAAGACCCTGGTGGATTTTCTCTGTCGCGCCTTAAGTGTACGGCGGAAAAGATTTGGACTTCTCGGTTTTCGTCTGATATACAACTCCTTGAGCCATTTATTTTTCATTATACAAAAATAAAATTATATATTTGCTTTTAACCACTTTATTTATGTTATGATTTAAATTTAAATTTAATTTATTTAATTTTAAAACGTTACAAAACGTGATTATTTCGCTTTCAAACAATTATACAAGAGGAAATAAAAATAAAAACTATCATATAATAAATAAAAAATATATAACAATACAAAAATTAGCTAATTTATTGAAATATGCCTAAAATTACTACAAAGTCCCAAAGCTCGCTGAACAGAAGACTCCACGAAATTACTTCTATAAACAAATTCGTGGAGCTCATGTCAAAACTGGGCTTCTCTCACGTGGAATATATCAATATTCGAGGTGATATGGTTGAGCAGTCTGACCACTGGATGATGATGTTTACTTATGACGACAGGTCAGACTTTTTCAACGTGTTTACATCTTTTTTCTTATTTTCTAGTTAAGGTATAAAGCTCTATTTCAATTTTTTGTTGTATTGTTGACCTTTTTAAAGCTTACATTGAACCAAATTTGTTAAATAAAAATACAATTAAAACAACAAGTAATCTGAGCATATTGGAAATATCCTCACTGTCTCGTCCTGTATTTGAAGTCCCAGAAGTGGATCCATCACTGGACCCTCGCAAAAACCTAGTCGTTTGAGAGGGAGAACCCAAAATAGTTTTAATACAAAGCTGACCTAAGATTCCGTAGTTTTATGAAAAAAACGTTTTTACTTTTTATTTTCCACAAATTTTTAAAGGTTGGTTCCGAATTATTTTAACTTTACAAAGGATCCAAGTCACGCTGCAAAGGATTATTCTAGAATTTAAAGCGTCACAGCGGTCGCTTACCGAAATAAACAATTAGTATGACAGACGGCAACCGGCGTCATTAAAAGGTATCAACTGTGTTATAGCAATGTCATTTACTGTTTCTTGTGAGGACTCTGGCATTTGACAGAACGTGGGAGGATACAGATGAGAAATAGGCATAAGCTATAATAAAAGAGATATAATCGATGCAAATTAAATTTATTTTAATGATGAGTATACTCATTACATAAAAATGACAATATTAGTGAACAGAAACATTTTCTTGCTATTAAACCATAAACAGGTCACAAAACATGACTAGAGTATAATAAAACTTTTTTTTTGTATTTTTTCTTATTGTATTAAAAACTGCAATCTCTAAAATAAACCTTAAATAACATTGATTAAAGGTCTAAAAAGTTACAAACATATAATGTTTTATTTTTTATAAATATAGTGGCTTATAAATTAAATCATAAATTAAAAATTTACGTTAATTTTTTTTTTCAAATTAATAAGACTATAATAAGACTATAATAAGACAATAATAAGCTACAACAAGTTCCAGCATGCTTTGAATGTTCGGTTTGATCTTCTTCGTAGTATCAAATCCGGTGGATCGGTTTGCAGCAACAGAATCTTGCATCTCAATCTCCATTCCTATCGGTCCTCCGCAACCCTCTTCAGCTCAGCATAAGAGCTAAAACTCATCTCCTCGAATACTTGCTGCAAATACTCCCGTCGAGGGCACCGTCTACAGTTTCTACCCTCAACCATCCCCTCCACAATATCGTGAAGAAGACCATCGTGTCGCATGATGTGACCGATCCATCGGGCTCGCCTCTCTTAGATGGTTCTCTTAAAAACATTTATATTTATTATATAAATTACGAGTATTTGGTTAAATATTCTCAGACTTGAGTAAAAGAATCTTTTAAATTTAATTTTAGATCATAAAATTTCGAATTTTTAATCAGCACAACTCTATGATGAATCATCATCATCAGCCTGTGCCCGTTCATTATCTTTGCTTTTAACCACTTTGTTTATTTTTTGTTTTAAATTTAAATTTTATTTACTTTACTTGAAAAACGTTACAAAAAAGTGATTATTTCGCGTTTAAACAATTATCCAACACGGGAAAATTATAATTAAAAGTACCATATAATCAATTATGAAATACATAACAATACTAAAAATTAATAAAGTTTAAATATGAAAATAAAAAAAAACATGAGACACTTTATTGAAATATACTTTAAAAATTAAATGATATATTTTTTTATAAATAAGATGTTCGCAATAATAAGACGAATATTTTAATAAAAATCAATAATTTAACATAAAAACATGCTTGAGTTGATCGAAAGCGCAACGGTGAGTTCTCACTACATACCAGCAGTATGTAGTGAGAATGTTCTAACTCGAAAAGATGGAAATGATAGCTCCAAGGAATGCATATTGACATTTCTTTATACTGTCATCGCATATTATTTTGTATATTTACTGTTTGTTATTCGTATATTTTATTTTTATTAAAAATATTGAATTTTTTTTTTTAAATTATTAACAACCTACTTAATAAAAATACAAAGCGTCAACGAATCAACATATGAGTTTCTTTCCTTGGACCGTCTGTCGGTAATCTCCTGTTTGTATTAATTTCTTAATCTCTCTCGGTGAAGACACCAATACACACAACAACTTGTTATCTCACAAAACTACATTGAGCGGCAAAAAAACTGACGGTTGTAAATCAAAACAATAACGTAAACCGTAATTTTTTTCCGCTCCCCGTATTAATAAACATTCACAAATATAAATCAAAACACAAAAGTTCAATTATATCGAATTGTCATTTTTTTCTGTTGACATCTTTTGCCCTGAGGGATCTTCAAGTGATTTTAATATTTTATCAACGATGATATAACTATATTCGTATATGTGAACAACACGCGATTCAAGGTTGCCTGACTCTTCAGTATAAGGTATTGTGGGTTTTGGGTTTAGCCGTGTGTGGCGAATTATTTTGAATCAAAATATTTAGACTGGTATTGCAGGGGTCTTCTTCAAGGTTGACGACTTTGTTTTTCATAATAAATTAACTAAACTGTTGCATTGCAAAGAAACAGTAAACACCATCATATGGCATTTATCTCAACAGTAAATCGGAGAAAAATAAACAGTTAGAAGTCGATTGTAGGTAAATCTTCAGTGGTTTATAAAGTTTTACAAAAATTAAATATTTGTAGTTTGCTCCTATACTCTTCACTATTTTAAAATAAATATTTCCTGAAAGTGATCAGATGAATGGTGTAGGAATGCATAAAGTACACACATGCAGAATTACACACAGACTTTCTTTTATATATGTACATGTGCAGATTTATTCACAGAAAAAATGTTTCAATAAAAAAAGATGCACACAAAAACAAATTTCAATCATGTATAAAAAAAAATCATAAAAAATATTACACACCAAAAATTATTTAATGAAAATAAAATGTTATTTACTTATGAGAACTTAGAATTTTGATCGATATTACGAGAGTTGTAATAATGCTATTTTTAATACAACTATATTTTATTTCATTTTTAATTTTTAAATTATAGTTAAAATAATATTATATGCATTTCTTAGCAAAACTATTTTGTAATCTGTAAAATTAAAAATGATTTTTTTAATTGAATGTCATGAAATTTATTTTAATCATATTATTATTTTTTGTTAATTATTTTATTTATTCAGCCACCAGAGCCGTAAAAATTGGAAAATATTTTCTTTTTTAACAATTATTGACTCTCAGTGTGTGGAGCACCGGATCACCGCTGGATCGCTACGTGAAGGCGCATCCGTTGGCCCTGCAACCAATTATAAAATAGTAATAAAAAATATTAATATTATGTGTAGCGGTTAAAAAAAAATGTTTTGTGGTACAAAAATGTTCAGATAATATTGTAATAAAAAATCTCTTAATTTTATAAATTATTTATTTTTGTGTATTACTATAGTGGGCTCATAAATTTGAATTCCTTTATCCTTAAATATAACAAAAATCATCTCAGAATGTCAATAGAAACATTAAACTTATATTTTTTTTAAATGTTTAAGTTATCACTTCTTGATATCAATGTTGTATTTCAAATGTTGTAGTAAAGATTTTCATCTAAAATAAATAAATCTGATATTAATATATGTTTTTTAATTATTACCACGCAAAAAGATCATCAGCCTGTATCCGTCGAATGTTCAACGTAAGACTCCCGCATGAGTCTTCATCCTCTTCGATCCTCTGCCTTCCATATCCATGCCACTCCTGATATTCTTCTTATGACGTCAGTACATCTTTGAGAAAAATGTATAACAAATTTTAAGCTATATTTTGATGTTTATCATAGTGCTTAACCTACTTCAAAAACCTGGCAGGTGGCATAGCTTATAAAAAGAATTATTTTAGTTATCAGTCTAAGTTGACATAGATAATTTAAAAAATGTAGTTCTTATTAGGATATAGGCGGGTATAGCTCAATGGTTAAAGCGTTTGCTTGACAAGCCAAAGGTCGTGGGTTCGATCCTCGACGGATATCAAAAAAGAAAGAAAAAAGACTTGTAATCGATTTCTGAGATCTAAAATACACCCGGTTAGTGTGAATTTGATCCATCACCCGTAAAATGACAGTCATAGCATATTTATTGAAATTGGTGGTAGACAAAAGTCGTCCCGTGAAGACCATCCATTCATAATAAGTTGGATGTGTGAATATCGGGCTGTAGTCTATAACGGAGGCGGATCAACACTTCACAAGCAGCGCTTAACCATATGTATTATGGTTAGGCGTCATAGAATCCATAGATGAGGCCTTCAGCGTCACTATATATATTTATATACATTATATATGAAAATTTACCTTTAAAATTACTAATTACAAATGTACTTAAATTAATATTAAGCTCTCGTTATAATCGCTAGACTAATCGCATTAATAATAATTCTTCTAAATATTTTTAATTATTTGCGGTTTTCACAAAATATTTTTCAGAATAATTAATAGTGCCATAATACTTCCAGAGAAACTTATGCGGCATTAATTTTTAATCATATTTTAATTGTCGAAGCGATTTAATTGTAATTAATAAATGATAACTATTTAAATACCCAGTACATTCCAAGTAGTTTGTAAAATTAAATTTTGGTGATTAATTATAAGATGATATAAGAGCAATTGACAACTATTTTGGGTTAAGCCATGTGTGGCGAATTCTCTAATACCAATATTTCGACATTGCAAGGGTCTTCTTCAGGGTTTGACGACTTTGTCTATTGGCCGCCCTTCTAAGAGTAAATGAGATGAAGATAGTCTTGTCTGGGACATGTTAATATAGGAGACCATAAACTACGGATCATTTTTATTGAGCTCCTCGAGCTTTTGCTTTCATGTATTGCTTATGTATTCAACGGATCTTCAGGACGCAGTACTGAACTGAAAATAGGCTTGAACGATGGCATTGGATTTTACAACTGAGATTTGTGGTAACCATATACACCATCTAAGGAACAAATGTGAAAGAAATATGAGAGTGATTGCTTAAATTCTGTGAATTTTGTTTACATCTAGTATTACTTATTATTAAGTGAATGATAAATGAAATACTCCTAACACTATTTTGTCATTGTACGTGGCTTCACCCAATCAATGACATTAAGCGGTTACCTATCCAAATACGATCCGTGTTACATAAATTTGCCGATCAATGGTGTATACATTTTTTAAAATACTACAAACTTTATTTATTTTTCAATTAACCCGTGACTCTTTTTTGTTCGGATGTAGGTTAAACACATTTTTATACTGCAGCTTAAGATTTCTTAGCAACTAATTATATTTCTGCCGGCAGGTATAGCTCAATGGTCAAAGCGTCGTGGGTTCAATCCCCGACGAAGATTAAAAAAAAAAAAGGATTTTTAATCGATTTATATATAAATACCCCGGTATGGTACGAATTTGATCCCCGTGAAATGCCAGTCATAGCCTATTTATTAAAATTGGTGGTAAATTCCAGAAATAATAAAGGATGACGCGTGAATCTCGGGCTGCAGTCTATGACGTTGGCGGATCACCACTCCACATGAAGCGCTTAGCCATATGCACCATGGTAAGCGTCAAAGAATTCCGCAGATGAGACTTCAGAATTACTATCACCATCTGTCGGTATTCTCCTGTATGTGTTTACATAAAACACATACAAAATATAAATATCAATTACACTGTAAGCGCAGCTCTCTTTACATCTGCTTGTTGTATACCACATGTCGTTAGTTAGTTTATTGGCCTTTAAGACCAAATAGTCCAGACCTCCTAGGCGTTAGGGCTGATTATTACACAAATCACCCAAAAATATGTCTCGGATGTTACAATCTTTGCCTCTTCAAATCCCTTGGGTCACATTCTAAACGTAATCAGGAACCATATATGTTTCTAGGTGGACCTCCGGGTACATACATATTTTGGAACGAGAAAACTGACAGAACTCAGTTATTAAAAATATTTTATGAAGAAAAAATAGAAAAAAAATATGGTGCCGCGTGATAACTTGCAAATGAGACCTAAGGTTAGATTGAGACATAGTGACATAACAGAGTGGCTTTGATTTGTGGTGAATATATGATCTAAATGAGGATAAATATTTAGAAAAATGTATTTTAAAATTTGGATTAACCTTTCATGCGTTAATAACAAATGTCATTAAGATACCTGAAAAACCATTAACGTACTGTCGAACTCTACCCCTTCCCCAAGCTTTCTCTACCACTGATTATGAATAAATAGCCGCAATAGGAGCCGTAACTTTTATTTGCGTTAGAGACTCAGACCAGTCTTAAAGCCTTAAGTATTGAATCATGTTTTTAACCTTTGGTTCTTGCTAATTAATGTGTTTGTGATACTGATACGATTGTTTTTTATTTAATACAAGTGAGCAGTTATACTTCATCTAGAAGCTAAGGTATGTACATATTTATCTTATTTCATCCACTCTTTTGTTGGAGAATATGGTCGGCACAATTTTCTACACAAAATGATCTTTCAGCCGCCACGATCTTCATCACGTCCTATGTCAGTTTCGAATCCCAAGGCTTCATCGATTTGTTAACTACGTTTAAATTGTGTATATCATTAACCCGATTGTTTTATAACATTTTTATTATTTATTCACTAAAATAATTTATGGACCTTGCCATAATTGTTTGAATACAGAATATTTTTTTATAGTATTTAAAAATAATATCGTAATACAAATATATTAAAGAATGGTTACTACAACTTGCAATCCTTTAAAAAAAAATCCGTATCCGTTAAATAGCCAGCGGGTATAGCTCAATGGTCAAAGCAAGCCAAAGGTCGTGGGTTCGATCTCCGACAGAGATTAAAAAAAAGGATTTGTAATCCGATTTCTGAGCTCTAAAATACCCCGGTTGGTGTGAATTTGATCCCTCTCCCGTCAAATGCCAGTCATAGCCGATTAATCAAAATTGGTGGTAGACGAAAGTCATCCCGTGAAGGCTACCCATTCATAGTAAATTCCTGTAATAATAATGATGATGCGCGAATCTCGGGCTGTGGTCTATGACATTAGCGGATCAACACTCCAATTGTTGTAAAATATTAAAAACTCGTATAAAAATGAAAGCTTAAATGTGATAAATAAGGAGGATAGATTTTCTCAATGAAATATATTTTTAGTATCTACGTCATTAAGTTGATTATTTTTAATTATTGAAAAATATGTTTCTTTTTTGTTTTCTTTCTTTATCCGTTGCATTTCTAGTTTACATGTTCACTACAAAAAGGTGCACATTTAGTTTAGTTGCTACAGTCCATATCTCGTCCTAAGATATCTCTGCACCCGAAGGTACACCTTGGAATGTATACGGTTCCCCAAGACTGTCAGAGCAGAAGCTTGAAAAAAACGACCGCTGTAATATCCAAGACGTATTCATTGGGTAATTTGTTAATTGCAATTTTTATAGCAGATCTGATGATAAGCCCGACGCCCTGAACTAAATCCGTGAATATTATTTCATTTGTTAGATACAATTGTTATTTTGCTTCTTTTTTTGTATTCTTTCCTTTAATGTAGCATACGTTCGTTATAAATTACTGCAAGCCTCCTTGTTATAATACTGTGAGCAAAAAATGACGGTATATTTGAAATTAAATTTCGCGGGATAAGCGATTCGAATTCATATTTTTATTTTAATGTTGGCATGACTGTTACTGATATCTGTAGTTACGAGTAGTTTTCGGTGACTTTATCCACGTATTTTAGTCCGTTATATTGACAGAATATAATAGGTTGACAACTTAATTTATTTCGTTTCACGAATACAACAAATAAGAACCCTTTCCCTACTAGCAGTTATTGAGTAGGGGTTTTAGGCAATCAACGTGGTAAATCAATCTATCACATACGCTATCAACGACAGCTGATCTTGCTCAGCACAAGTTTGAATGTCTTTATTGTTGCAATAATAAATAATTAATAACGTTGATGATTAGAACTGAAAATCGTTAACTTGATATGGCGGTCAAAATCGATATTTTGAGCGCCATTCTACTCTCCGATGAGAGTAGAATAAATTCGCCACACACGGCTCAACCCCAAAGCCACAAATTCAAAATAATGCTTTAGTTCGCTGATTATTTTGCGAGTTTGTTAATTTTTAAATGTATAACCTTTATTTTTTGAGTTTGATCAATTTTATACCACTGATACAACGAATATGTCAACTATACAATAGTTTCTTTATATAGATTGTTACAACCGCATATTTTAAGCACAAAACTGAGTTGATGGACCTTAAATATGGGCCAATATTAGCGGATACATTTAAAAAACAGGGTTATAAAAATATGGTTTACGTGATTTTGATATATGTTTTTTATTATTTTCAGATGGATGAAAGCAGCCTATTACCTTCTTCGTCGCATAAAGATTCTATTGAGATCTTTCCTGAGGGTACGGTGATCGCTAATACTCCATCTGCAGCCGCTCCCTACATCAAAGATATGCAATCAAAACTGAAACACAACGGAGAAAGTGCTGGTGATCTTCCACTACCAAATGCAACCGCTAATGATACATCTATTACATCTTTAACACATCTAGAAAAAGGTGAAAATACGATAAAATGCGATCAAACAAATCTTCATGTCTCATTGTTTCCAAGCACGACTGACATTCCCGGGGAAGAAGATGTATCTTCAATTGAAGAAGAAAAGAGTGTTTTAGATGCTGTTCAATTAGTTTCCAGTAGCAACAGTGACGCGAATTTGATACCAAACACATCTGATTATCTACAAGAACAAGATAATACTTCACGTATTGATTGTTCGTCTCTACAACCAACTGAGGAAGAAAAATTCTTAAGCACATACAATTACAGTGCAAGCATCATTTCATATGATATGTTTCTAAACAAAAATGAAAAAGACAATGCAGAAAATTTCATTGATGATGTTGCAGGTGAGAATTTTGAACATTATGAATCGAATAAAAATCAGGTTGATTTGATAATTGCAGAAGAAAGACCGTTTAACTTGTTGCTGCTAGCGAACACGGCGCTTAAAAGGCAAGAAGAAAACTTTCGAAATATTTTTTCGCAGCAACCTAAAAACTGTCACAAAAATGCAATAAATGTGCTTATTAAAGCAGCATTCAATATCGAAAGTGAGTTTGAGAAGTATATGACAAAAAAAGCAGTGTCTGTGGGAATAAATGATGGACTAGAACTAGACGATTTCAGTGATAATGAAGCTGATGAAGATTACTTTTACCCCATGACTGATGAAGAAGACGACACATTCGACAACATGAGAACATTAGCAGTTGATGATTACAGTGAATATGAAATTTCGCAATCTGATGAGGAAACCGACGGCGATTATCCAGACGATGAAGAAACTTCCACGTATTCTAATCGCACAAGACTGCGTTCATCTTCGACAAGCGCGGGAGAGGAGCAGCAAACTAAGAAAATTCAATTAGACGCATCTATGAGGAATATTCAAATGAGCGTTTCTGGAAGTGATATTAAGATGTCTCAAAGTTCTCGAGACCAAAGATAATTCAGTCAAAGACTTTCGTTTGCCTGACCGATGCACCCTACTGAAAAAGTCATAGCGGAGACAGTTTTTGGGATGTGTTTTTCGTGGAGTCAAATTAGTTTAATTTAATGTATTTTTGATTGAGTATTGTGCGTTGAATTATTTTCTTTCATATTATAACCATCTTGCTTATAAAGACTATCATCAGGGTGCCATATAAAGCATACGTACGTCGGGTTGATCGTCTTGCCTTTTTAACTATAGACATTATCACACCACAATATCTCCAGACTACCAATTTTACACGCTGTGAATTATTAATAAAACTATGATATTCAAATCAATTTTATGAATCGTGTATATTACGACGTTAAGGCTGTAAAAAGTCGAATTTGTGTGGATTTAATTGTTAATGAAAATTGTTGAATGTTTTGATGCTTTGGTATGATTTATTGAGAAGACATGAAAAATTAATTATATTTATTATCTTAAAATTATATGCAATAGTTTTTTATGTGCTTAGTGAATATTAACTGACAATTTTGATTTCATGACTTTTGGGCTTGAAGAGCTTGGGTGTGATGTGGATCCTCCTTTTATATCTAAGAATTCAATGCAAATTTTATGTAAAAGAAAAAAAAAAGTCATTATTACAACAGTAACCAAGATAAAATTATTAAAAAAAAAAAACTTAATTTTGAATTAAATATTAAAAAAAAAACATTATAATTAATTATTTAAAGTTAAAAGTAAATACTGAAATAATACAAATTAATATAATAATGCTTAAATTTTTAAAATTTCACATTGTTTTATTTTAAAGTAATTGTACACGTTGCTCTATGATTTTAATTTTTTATGTATGGTTGTTAAATGTTGTATATTATATTTAAAATACAAATAATGTAATACTATTGTATTTTAAAAGTTTGTTAAAAATTTGTTTTATGTAAAATCTATTGACACACATTAATAAATTATGTAAATCTGTGTAAAATAATGTGATGACCAATACTAGAACGTCTCTACTATTATGGAAGAGTTGGTTACACATTATAAAAAATTGAAAAACACTTATAAATCAAATATTGTGAAGTTTAGATAAATACTTTTGATTTGTGGTTTTAATTAATATTAACAATTATAATTATACAATTCCACTAAGTATTTATTGACATTTCTATAATTTTCTGCTTCCATACAAAAATATGTAATTATTGTAAATTAAATTATCAGTAATTATTGTAAGTCATGTTTGATTTTAATTTTTTGTATTGAACGATAAAACATTTTCAGACTAAATATATATTTATTTACTCATTGACATATTTTTTTCACATCATATCTGGAACATATGGTCGCTACAAAAATACGCCACTCAGTTCTGTCAATTGCCATTGTCTAAGCTAAGCCTTACCCCTACACATCTCTGCACCTAAGAATTTATATGTTTTCCAGTGATCTTCCAGAAAAAAACCTGGAGAAGATAATAACTGAAGCATTTGAGGCATATATATGATATATTGAGTAGTGTTCACCAGATAATTTAGGGACGATTGAAGAATCATTAAGCTTTACTTTCCTGAAGCCTAGTCATATGCCGGCGGGTATAGCTAAATGATCAAAGCGTTTGCTTTGCAAGCCAAAGGTCGTGGGTTTCCGAACGACATTTTCAGAATATTTATTGCCTAATTAAATGTTAAGTACCTATTGTGAAAATTACCTGCGTTTAATGTGATATATTACTTTTTAAAAAGTTAATCAATTTAAAATAAATATCCAGAACACTTAAATGTAAATGAAATATATAAATTACATAATCTTTATATTATAATTGTTATGTTTGTCAATTTAAAAATGACTTATACTTATTTAATATTAAAGTAAAAGGATTATAATGTGAGCAGGTATTAACAATATTACAAATAATAGGCAAGTTGTCAATAATTACGCTGGAAAGATTGTTTAATATAGGAATTTACAGGAATTTAATAAATTATATTTATGAAAAGCATTGATAATACATTATAATTAAATAATTAATTTTAATTAAAATATTAATAAATTAAAAATATTTTGTTTTGATTCACAATTTATTTTAATATTTTTCATCATCGTTTATCATATTTTAATTAAAATTTATTTTAAAATTATAATTATGCAGTTTCACCATCTTTTGTCAGTTGATAACCTTAATGTCATTTAATTAACATCGATGAAAAACTATTGGTAAACGTTATATAGTTTTGCTCCAAAGTTGGAATTTAAAGTTTTTTTTTGTTAAATTATCACAATTTTTTTCTGACATACATATTCAGTACAAGTCTCTCACTGGACTGAATTTTAACCGCCTTACACCCACATCACACTGGAGGATAGTTAAGTCTCCTTGATGATGCGCTCATTCAGATAACAATTGTGATCAGTTAGCTACTGATAAATTCAGTGGAAACATCTCTGAACAATTATTGCCAACAAAGATATTAGTTTCACATTCACGGGTTAAAAGGAGATAGAGATAGGAGATTTTTTCACCGAAAATACTAGCGAAAATAATATATACGTGGAATATTTTATTAAGGCCATGCCCATCACTATATGATCACATTTATTCACGATACGTATATCTCGACGAAGTGTTTTGATGACATTACAAATGAAAACTCTTAATTTTTAAAAGTTTTTTAGGCTTGCAGCATCCTAAAGAATATTGACAGGGGAAATGGGGTAAAAATATTGGGATGGGGAAAAATTGTAACAAACCATCCCAATGGTAATCTGTGGGGTAATTATGGTCAAAGCATGTTGTCACTTCTCAGTTCTGCCAGTTGCCATAACCTTATCACAAGTCATATCGTCATTCTTTTTTATTAAGTCTCCTCGCCCTGGAGATTCAATAAAAAATCTACAAAATATATAATTTAACTAAAAAAATACAAAATGTAAGGGATGCAAAGCTAGACGATGATGATTCCTAGTTACAAAATAAATATTCGTTGACAGATTTATACACTTATCAAACTTTATAAAAAATTATATTAGAACATTTAGTTACTAAACGGTTAATGGGTTTGCAATTATAGTTATTACTCATAGAAAGAAGTCAAAAATTTATATTTATTAATTGGCATGCAATAAAATTCTTTATCTATTGTTATGTGCTTATAAAGTACTAACCTTGATACTCATCAGTATTTAGCGTCCTTTGCCAGACCTACACTACCCACTAGGGACTCTGTCTTTTTACATGCTCTGCTTTTTACATTCAGCCACCTCTTGATGTTATTTCGAAACCTGATGAACTGAGTGCTGAATTGGAAAATTCATAAGTAATAGGCTGGTAGCTGTACTTCTAGGATAGTATTTAGTACATTCTAGGATCTTGGTAGTTTCACTTCGGGAGCGGTTAAAGTGTGTAAAAAAGCATCAGTATCGTTTACCATACCTGGTAAATTTGATAGGTACTGACAGAATTGAGTGGTGGAGACTTATGGTGACTAGATGTTCCATATATGAAATAAGCTTGGGATGCCGAAAATTTATTTTCATAACTATAATATTTAACTACATATTTAAAATCAATACAAAAAATGAAACAAAGAATCAAATATATAACGGTCTTTTATTAAAAAAAATTAAATGTACAAATCGTTCGTATTTTGATAAAATTACTCAAAATAAAACATGTTTATGTTTGTTCCAATAAAAATAAGTTATGAGTTCAAGATTTTTTTTTTGTCATTTAAATTTTTTTACATACAGAGAACAAAGGCACTAAGCTCTCATATTTAGAAATCTTCGAGATCAATATAGCTAAATTGGACACAAATATAAACCCCTCTTTTGTACCCAATAAAACGTTGATACTGCTCTGTACATTTATGTTTCAGCTCGAATTTCACTGGACTCTCTAACGCCATTACAGTATCATCAATTGATGATATATCTACTTATAATTGTATAGCTTCCCCATCTACTTTTGGATTATCCACCAAAATATTTTTTTTTGTGTACATTTTGATGTAAATGTTTATTGTTTTTTAATGGCCTTTGTAATTTTACATATTATTTTGTTGTTTTCATCAACGAATTTCCTTATACATCAATGACTTACAAAACACATACCCATCAAACAATTCATATCCACCTTTATAGAGAGCCAACACTCACTTTACTAACTGACTTGAAAATGGCAATTTGACGTGGCCGAAACATGTCATCTACAAATATATTGTGAGATAAATTCAATTTTTTTATTTTTTTATATCTGATATTTAATTAAACTTGTATAAATACATTGTGACAAAATATATTATTTTCATATTTTTTGACTGAATATTAAACAAATTGCATAATTTCAGAAAGACAAAGAATATATTTATGGAAGATATCACACATATAGTATTTATTTTGTAAAATGATGATGCAAAATAATGTTTAAATGTAAATAAATTATCACACCATCTTTATTTAAAAATGTACGAAACGTTCTTTTTTTAATAATCATAACTCAAAATAACACATGTTTATGTTTGTTATAATAAAAATGAGTTATGAGTTCAAAAATATTTTTTGCCATCTAATTATAGTTGTATAATTTAATTAAATTATAAAAATATGATTTGAGCCTAAGTATTCTATAAAAAAACATCTTCACCTGCCTTACGGCACAGATCTTAAATAACTCATAAGATTTGTGCCTCTTAAATAACTCATAAGTTTTTTTACAATAATTCAAAAAATTCTATAAAGGCATATTAAAAAGACTGGAATATACATGTTTTAAGCCAGTCTTAAAGATAATTTGAAAATTAATACAACATCAAAATATATTTTTAAATATTTTTTGTTGCAGATCAAATTTCTCCGGACTTTCTAACGCCATTAACGGTATCAACATTCAATGATATATCTACATAGAATAGTATATTTTCCCCATCTACTTTTGGATTATCCACCAATTTTTTTTTTTTTTAAATTATCTACAATTCTTACTTAAGTGAATTTTGATGTACATAAATGTTTATAGTTTCTCAACGGCCGTTGTAATTATAAATATTATTTTGTTGTGAAATCAATGGGTTCCCTTATATCGATTTCCAAAACATTTATACCCATCACACAATTCATATCCACCTATTTACTCACTCTTTTCTTTATATAAAGCCAACACTAACTGTACTAACTGACTTGAAAATTGCCATTCGACGTGGCTGAAACATGTCGTCTACAAATAATATATTGTGGGATAGATTCTAAAAATTATTTTATTTATATCTTATATTATGGAATTCTTTAAATGTAATATTTTTTATATATTATTATATTTAAATATTTTTTAAAATTTAGAGTATTGATATTTAAATTGTGGCAATAACTTCTGTATCGTCTGACGTCAGTCGATGACAAGCAGTTGTGGCAATTTGTATTGTCCAGTTGAAACAATACACTTGTCAATTTGCTGATACGTTTGCTGTTATTGTTGCGTGTATCGCGCAAAATATGGCAATTATAGGAGCATTGCATTTTGCACGAAAAAATATTAATGTGTTATATAAATTTAAATTTAAATTTTATTGATACTATTTTTATTTAAATAATTTAAGTATAGTTTGATGAATTTAAATTTACACAAAATATAGCGCATTCTGGTGACCACGAAGATTCTTCCTGTAATAGTGTAGAACAGTGTCAAATCTTATAAAACATAGTCGTCTTCAATATCAACATTTTCGATTTAGTTCTCGTTGCAGGTTGACATAAAGAAATGAAAGGGAAATAGATTTTATATTTCCTTATCGGTAATATATTTGTATACACAAACTAACCAAATAAAACATGAAAAACAAATAATTTGCTGCAAAACAAACCCAGATAAAGCCGACACTGTATTTAATAATTATTTTGTAAACGTAGGAAAAAAACTTGCACAACTCATACATGCACTGGTGTGGATCATATTGCTGATGTAAGCATGGAACAAAAAATAAGAATTTTACAAAATACATCAGAAACTGAGATTGAATCAATCATTGATAACATGAAAGACGGTTCATCACCAGGATTCGACGGCATTAAAGTACAAACACTAAAAAATGTAAAACAACAAATTTCCAAACCTCTCGGTTATATCATAAATAAATGTTTCCAAGCTGGGATATTCCCAAATGTATATAAACAAACTAATATTACCCCTATACTCACATCTGGCGACCCTGAAGATATAACAAATTACAGACCAATATCAAACATAGCAAAAATCTTTGGAAAAATAGTTAAAAAAAGAATAAATTAATTTCTTTCATTTAAATAAACTTATTCATGAAAACCAACTCGGATTCATGGAAAATAGAAACACTCAAGACGCATTTGCTTAACTATCAGAATATATACTTGACTCATTAGACAAATCTCATAAATGTCTATGAATTTTTATAGACTTTAAAAAGGCATTCGACAGCATCTCATACACAAAACTAATTTCAAAAGCAGAATCAGCGTTATTACGTGAACGGATACAGTTCACAAGAACGGAACTGGATAAAAATACTATATCACTCTTCAATCTGCTTTTAGAGTTAAGTGCCAAACTCAAGCAAGAAGACTGGAATAAAGTGGACAAAATAACACAGGAACAATCCAGAAAAAATAGTGAAAGGACTACCCCTCGCGTCAGTGCAAAACAGTTTGCAGCGCTCATACCGAAGCAGCTGCCACCAAGACATCTCGACATCGACGTAGTCAAAAATGTGTCTGACACAGTTCTGAGTGACCAAGAGAAGTCAGTGCTTGCCATGGGGCGTAACTTTGCTGTAGCACCCACAAGTGATACTCATCACCAAATCATATGTAGGTAAGCTGAGGGAGCTGCTATCAGGCATAACATAAACACAACTAAAGAAGAACCCGACCGACAAAATTGACCGGAAAACACGCGAGTCGATCAATGACCCCTGAAATGGTGGTCAAAATATTTGAATATGTATAGTTATTAATTATAAAATAATAGTACAGTTAAACGGATCCACACAAAACATAGACATCGTTCTGTCAGTGCTCTTACATATTGAACTCAACTGAATTAAATTCTCACATCACTCCATAGCTAAACAGCCATTCTGCTTTAGCTTCAGTTGTGTTCTTGTGCCTGTTGTTTATGTTTTGGTGATGTTTTGACAAACATTTTATCCTAACATTAAGAATAAAATGGTCAATTAACTACATTTCAATTATACATTATTTGTGTTTTGACAAGTGGCTTTTGAATTCGGTTTGTATACAGTAGAATATTTCTTTGTTCCTGGTTTTAATATGTTGTTAAATGCATTAAATGCATTTAAAAACATTGAAATATTTTTACACAGACGTAAAGGCTTACAAGGAAGCGCGTTTCCCAATACAGGCGTTAAATTTCATATGCAAAGAAGATCATATCAAAAAATAAATAGAACTTTGTAACGTATCGTTTTTTTTAATGTTTAGATTGGTGTTTTTTACTGGTTAACACATATTTTTTTCTTACTAGTATCGGATGAAAAATATACTATGCAGCAGATTTTGAAAATACTACTTTTATAATCGATATTTTTCAGTAATTCATAAAACGATTGCTACTTAGCATGAAAAATGGCGAAATTGTAAGATTGTTCTTATCGTGATTTCGATTAGATTTTTTTTATTTTATATTTATGTGTAAGTAATATTTTTATTGAATTATATCAATTAAATAATTTTCAGATGAATTGATTAGTTCTGAATTGTTACAAGAGAAATGTCGACAATAATGAAGATACTGAAGCTGATATGTAATTCCAGCAAGAACAGCTTCCTAAAAAAGACGTACATTTCATCGTATATATCGGAAGATTTAGAAGAAGTTCGAGAACGACTTGGAGCTCTTATGATGAGCTGAAGAGGACTGCAAAGGATCGAGAGGAGTGGTGATCGAGATGCAAGATTTTGTTGCTACAAACTAATCCACCGGATTGATGCTACGAAGATCACACCAATTATTATTATAAATAGCTGGAAAGCCCAATGTGTTTATTGTGTTCTAATGTATTGGTTTCCGATAAGTATGAGACCTGTTAAGGCAAATCGACACCCAGAAACAACATTCTGACAACGTTTAAAAGTTTTACGCCCCATCGTAGAAGTGTGTGGGGGAAAGTGTATTAAATATTTTACTCTTACCAAATACTGAAAATAATCATCAGGAGAATAGGTGACTTTAAACTGTCGGATCATCTTGCGGGCTCAGAAATGAACAAACTGATCTTGTCGAGACTGTAAACCACATTCAAAGTATCGATGGCCCTTTTGAAAAGTGCAAAATAATAACCCGACAATAAATTGACTGAAATCAAGAAAATGGGTGACCAAGAGACTACAGAAATCATTCTTAAATGCAGTAAATAAACTTCATCATAATATTGATTTCATCTTAGAAATATAAGACAATAAATTGTTAAATTTCTTAGATCTTAATCTTGCATGCATTATTAACAATATTGTTTCAACGAACTTTTACAAACCTACATTTACAGACACACTAATTCATAAATTCATCCAAACACCCGTCTTCACATAGTACTTCACATAGCCGAATAATAAAACTCAAATAGAGAAGCATTCACAGAAGATGAATGATGAGGTAATTAGGAGTATTAACTACAGCTTTCTTTTCTTGTGTCTTCGGGACCTCCGTATAATCTTAAAGAGTTGTCGAAGTCACTCTTCGACAAATCTCTCGAGTAGAAGGTACTCTCCAAAGCGGAGAGAGTTGGCATGTGACGACATTAAATTGATGACAGGTGACATGACTTCCATTAGTGACATGCTCTTACTTGCACTCGACTATATACATAATATTCAGCCCAATTTACTATTTGGCCAAATGTCAGTTGGACAAATTATTTTCTTTTTCCACCCTAGCAAATATTCATTGTTGAATAGTTTTCTTTCATGTGTGAAGATATGTGTAGATGGTGAAGATGTGGACCTGTAGCTTGTGGTTGCTTTTGACGTTTACCAGGATCGGCTAGTTGTCCAACAAATGGCATGGGGTTGTTGCGATGAATTCTTAGCAGGTTGACCAGGCTATACTTTGAAGAGATCATCAGCACGTCTCTCTCTTGGATGTCCTTTACTTCCGTCATGGAACCGCTGTGGTAGTCCAGCATCGTTTTCTGTAACAACCAGCAATACAGATCAGATTTGTCTTCATTTTTTTATGTAAACACATACAGGAGAATACCGACAGATGGTGATAGTTATTATGAAGTCTCGCCTGTGGAATTCTATGACGTTCATCTATTTTAAATGACTGGTATTTTACGGGTGAGGGATCAAATTTACACCAACCGGGTCGATTACAAATCGATTAATTTTTTTTTTAATATCCGTCGGGGATCGAACCCACGACCCTTTGGATTGCAAAGCAAAGACTTTGACCTTTGAGCTATATCCGCCGTCTTGGATATTATCCGCGGTTATATCCATAGAACTTCATATTATATGGAGTACGTTGAGTTGCAGACAAGAAGGAATGTGTGCATGGGTATGCATTTTTTCTGGCTGTTGCGTGGTGTGTTTTGGATATCCTGTCATTTTGTTAATAAGTTCCTTCTTGCTTTACCGGTGGGCATAGTTTAGTGATAAAAGCGTTTGCTTGCCAAACCGAAGGTCGTGGGTTGGATCCCTGACGGAGATTGAAAAAAATCTAAGCTCGTTGGTGTGAATTTGAAATGCCGGCTTATCAAAATTAGTGCTAGATAAAAGTCGTCGCATTCACGCATCGTTTATATTTTCCGAAGACTCAAATTATTAACTAAATTGTTTTCAAATGTCTATACATACCCTCAGTAAAACATACGATTCCCGTAAAATGCTTTAAATAGGTTATTCAATTTGACATTGTGGTACTTGATGCATTTCATAATATGTATATGAAATGTGTTTAGTGAAAGTTTACCTAAAAATGGACGATGCGTGAATACCGCAGATAAATCTAACAATGTTCGCGCATCATCACTATACACACAGTGATTAGCTCACAATAATGTCGTAATCTATATATCGAATCGTCGTCTAGCGATATTTTTCGTCTACCCAAATATTAATATTTTCAAAATACTTTCAGATACCTACTTAAATTATTAACGATTTATTATTATTTTTACGCGATTGACCTGACCATTATAACCAAATGGTCCAGGTATATGGGTCTTAAGTCGGTTAGCATAACCCTCCAGAGATATGAACATGTAGCCTTGACCTGACCATTATAACCAAATGGTCCAGGTATATGGGTCTTAAGTCAGTTAGCATAACCCTCCAGAGATATGAACATGTAGCCTGATATGTATATATATATATAAATACACGATGCCTTATTGATGACATGTCTATGTTACATATGTTAATAAGTATGGTCACATTTGTCCTTAAAGCGTATAGTAAAATTTGATGATGTAAGACAACTGAAATGATCATTTTGATGAAAATAATTTAACCAAAAATAAAATAAATCACGAGGGTATTTGGTAGTTGTTTTCGTTGCCGCGGCTGCAGGATAACTGTGGTGGAGACCCTTCTGAACCCAAATTGAGTGATAGCTACAATGTTCAGGTATAAAAAAGACAAAAGTAGGAGTAAGTACACAGTAGTATTCACAGTAATATAGAACGCTCTAACTCGCGTACCTAATATAATCAATATAACTGCTGTGTATTTTGTGTTGTTTCTGTGGCGGCCATTGCTTCGGTTTGGGATCAATTACAACGCAGGGCGTTTAACCGACCCATCCTCTTGGTATTAACATATGACGCAGACGTGGAATCTAGCAGCAAGTCTTACCCATAATACAAAGGTCACTCAACATGCCATGGAGAGATCCATGCTTTGAGTGACTCCAAAGATGTAATCCAAAACAAGGATATTCAAGGGAGAACGGCAAACGGGGAGTTGGCCGACCCCTAAAAGATGACTGAGGACATCAGAGAAGTAGCGGGAGTAGCTTGGGAGCAAGCGGGAGGCCTACGTTCAACAGTGAACAGGTTGATGATAGTTGAGAGGTGTTTTCTAATGGCGTGACATGTAACGCCTCCATAACAGGTAGCGATCTGTCACAACATACAAAATGGTGAAAAAGTGAAAAAAAACTTTGATTTTCAAATTATTTTCTATCTTTCAACTAATTAAATTTACTTACATTCTCTGAAATAATTTCAAGATTTTTTTATCACTGTAAATTTCATCAAATATTCAGATTCAGCAATATCTTCAATTGTTCACTCTTCAAACCGCTCTCTGCCAATTTGATGTGATAAAGTGATGATTTATTTCGAAAAATTGCAAAAAAATCTGTGCATAAAGTGAATTTGATGTAGTTTTTTGTTGACACTCACTTAGCTTGAATCATGGCTGTAGAACGGGTGCAGTGCGAGTGCAGGTCACTTTCCTCGTGCATCTGAAACAGGAATTGAATTGGATGATGCGTGAATATCAGGCAGTAGTCTATGACGTTCGCGTTTCAACAATCCACAGATCTTAGCCATATGCAGCATGATAAGCGTCATTTAAGCCACAGATGATACTTAAGAATCACTTTCAGTATATGTCGGTATTCTCTTGTATGTGTCAACATACAGAAGAATACCGTAATACATCGGATGTTGATATATTTCACGCAAGAGCACGAACTCCACGAATTTGTTTGGAAGAATATTTTTTGGATTCGTCTGTCTGATGAGTATTGGGACTTTCTGTAATCATTTCATTAATTGATTATTTCATTATTTCATTAATTGAAATAATAATTCCACTTGTATCAACGTATTTCAGTTCTTAATTTAAAATGTTACTGAAATAAATAAACAAATTCATTTGAATATTAAAAAAAAACTGCTCATCATCGATTGACTGCAGACGATACAAATGATTATTGTCACACGATCTCAAGTATCAAAATTATGACTACAGCACTTACTGGCATGATCGCATAGTTGCGACAGAAAGGAGAGCATTGGGTAGATGCTGGAGGGCAGTTTTTCTTTTGTAATATGTGTCTATGCTCAATATCTTATAGCAAATGACATCAAATGCCAGTCAAAGCCTATCAATCAAAATTGGCAAGCAAAATTAATAATTTAATGATGCGTGTATGTCGGGCAGTAATCTATGACGTTCGCGGTTCAATAATCCACATGCAGCGCCCTATTTTAACCCCCCTAAGGTAAAATAATAAAATAAAATAATATTCAGAAAGTATTGATATTGTTACAAATTTACTATCAAGGGGTAGAAAAGTAGGAAATACGACAAACCGTGTGATGCAAGAATTCAGGATTCGGTCTTCAAGCAAAGAACTACAGACGTCTGTTAATCTACTGCGTCAAAATAGTGAACAATAATATCAAATCAACGAAAAAAAAATCAGTTTAAAATGCAAAATAAAAATACTTTAAAAGTTAAACTTAAAATATAATGTACGGTTATCTAGTTACTACAAAATGAAAATGGGTCAGGTTGGTTAAATACTGCGTATGTAAATTATGTGAATAAAGAATTGTAACAACACGATTCTTGCGAGTATTAAATCGTAGAATTCGCGATATTAAGGTCACACTCGATCAAAATGATATGTAACAACACTACAAGTTGTTCGTTTTTTAGTAACTAACCAATAGAAATCGATATAAAACAAAAAAATAATAATAAATAATCTCCAAAAAAGACTCACAGAGAGATGCTGGGTTGGATAATACACAAGTTAGGCATATTTTAGATAAAAAACTTCTAAATTATGAACCCGTAACCTGGCCACGCCAATCTGCGTCCGTTCACTTTGACAATGATCAGTTCAATAATCCAACTTATTTATACCTTCAGACACACACATTGATAACAAAAGACAATGGTGTATATTTTATTTTATGGCTATTAGTTGATTAACATTTAGGTTAACTAACAATACTTGGTGAAACTGCATAATTATAATTTTAAATTAATTTATATAAAAAAAAAAAATTAAGACCATCTTCAATGATGATATTTTATTGAAGATGGTCTCCAGGCATGATGAAACATGTTATCATTAAAAATAAATGTGTATCATAAAAATAAATTTTATATATTATTTTTTAATTAAAAATAATTTAAAATTATAGCTATTAATTGAAATTTTACGCTTATATTTTTAGTTATTCTATTATAATTACAACGACTGTCATTAATTTTATTATATTATATATTTTTTAATATTTTGTTTTATTTGTAACCAGAAATTTGCAAATAAATAAATATACATAAAATAGTTCAAATATATATTATTATGTAAAATAACAAACAAAACAAGTAAAACAAAGATAAATAATTATATTATTTAAAATAATTTACAGTGTGACTTTTAACATAGTGACATCCTCCTCTCTAAGTTAGTTATTTAATTGCGTGGTGGCAGGATGAGGAGCGGCTTAATAACACACAAAAAAAAATCTGAAACACATTGATAACATATATCGATAACATTACAAACTTCTGGCCCGGACCTAGTGACAGCATTCAGACCGGGCCAACAACAATACGACCTTTTCGCGGTCGGCACACAACTGACTGCGCACCAAGTGCCGCGGTTGGGGACACCCAGCGCCGCAAGTGGCGATCTTTATAAACAATCTTCCTGACGGCATTACAAAATGACAACACATGCGTGTCCGATGAGCGAACGAAAATAAGAGACGAAAGATTGTATATCAAGGTTTTCGGTACCAGTCAGCAAGAGCTATATCATACTGATGTCAATGGTAATTCTTATTTTAACAATTATTTATCTTGTTTATTTCTTAAATTACTTAGTAGTAAGTTGGAACAAAAAAAAATCATGTTAACAATATAAAAGTATTTTTAAAACTACTTATTGAACCAGATATTAACCCTTTTGCATCGGTTGTCGATATATGCCGTCAAAGATTCCCCAACCGTTGACATCGGTTGACGTGATATATCGTTTTTCTAATTTCAGTACTCATTGTGACATCTACGGTAGGAAATTGGAAGTGTAATCATTCCCTTTATCAACCTACATATATTATTTACAGGAATTTGTAAAGCATGTAAATAAATATCGTTATGTTTCGTCACTAGAGCGATTTTTCTGTAAACCATATGTGTCAAAGCCACCACATGGGTGGAGTTACATAATGAACGTTTATTAAATATAATATTTTCTTATGCATAATCTGATAGCTAAAGAATAGAAGATCCAATGTGATATATGAAAATATGTCAGACAAGTACATTTATGCTTCAAATACTAGTTTTAAGCAAAAAAAATGGTTTGAAAAATTCACGCCGTATTGACAGCATAATTTGTATTCCACCGAGCCGTAACGAAAGGGTTAAATAAATATATTTTAATTATTAAATTTGTTTTAATTTTAAATGAAAAATGGTGATTATTATAATTATGAAATAATTATTTTACAAATATATTTTACGCTAGTTAATTAAAACTTGCTTACCCGATTTACCATCATTGATTTTGTTGAGGACATAACCTGTAACATGGACCAGTGTTTGTTGAAAATAGGTTGGCCAAACTGATCATTTCATCAGACTGTAAATCAACAGTAAACCACTTTGCTAAATTTAAAAACATACCTACGTGTTTGTACTTTACTTACAAAAAATGAACAACATGTTCTGCAGCGATTTTTGAGCGTGATTTTTTTTATTATTATACTTTTATGTAAGTTAACTCCTTAATAGTCTCCGCCTCAACCCATGTCAGCTCTCCAAGTACATTTTGTGTATAATTTCCTACGGCCTTCCACGATGCGGCGAGCCGAAGAACTTGGAGGAAAAGTAGCTATTGTTTTCTGTCCTGCGGGATTCGTAGAATATGTCTCAGCCAGCTCCACCTTTGACTCCTAATTGACCAAACCTGGATAGAAGAGTGCTTTGTCCGCTCTCTCACCTGGCTTCTCACCATCGTACGCCTAGTATACTACACAGGCAGTTTGATATTAGATGTATTTAAGTGTATCAAAATACACTTTTTTTATGTAAACACATACAGTTGATGGTAGAAACTATAGAGGGCGCCCTAGATGGGAGTATTTGCAGCAATTTTTCGAGGACATGAGTTGTAGCTCTTACGCTGAGCTGAAGAGGGTTGCGGAGGACGGAGAGAAATGTAGATCGAGATGCAAGATTCCGTTGCTGCAAACCAATCCATCGGATTTATACTACGAAGAAGATACAGGAGAATACCGACAGATGGTGATAGTAATTCTGAAGTCTCATCTGTGGAATTCTATGACGCTTACCATGGTGTATATGGCTAAACGTACTTGATCCGCCAACGTCGTAGACTACAGTCCGAGATTCACGTATCTTTCTTTATTATTACAGGAATTTACTATGAATGGTCTTCACGGGACGACTTTCGCCTACCAAAAAATTTAATTAATAGGCTATGACTGGAATTTTACGGGTGATGGATCAAATTCATACTAACCGGGGGTATTTTAGACCTCAGAAATCAATTTAAAAACCTTTTTTTTAATCTCCGTCAGGATTCGCTGCATCGCTGTCTTGATCCGCCAACATCATAGACTACAGCCCTTGATTTACGCAGCTTCCTTTATTATTACAGGAATTTAATATGAATGGTCTTCACGGGACGACTTTCGTCAACCACCAATTTTTAATTAATAGGCTATGACTGGCATTTTACGGGTGATGGATTAAATTCACACCAATCGGGGGTATATTAGAGCTCATAAATAGTTTTTTTTTGTAATCTCCGCCGGAGATCGAACCCACGACCTTTGGTTTGCAAAGCGAACGCTTTGAGCATTGAGCTATACCCACCATCTTTGGTTTTTAGTGGACGTGAAAAATAATATTTTGCAGAAAAATACCTTAAATCATCTAGAACCATTTCATCTTGCCGTCTTCTTAAAAGTTTCGTGGAAAAATGAAAATTGATATTATAGTAATTGAGAAGAAGAATTCATGAGAGTGAAACCGCGGTCTTCAAGTACGTGAATATACAGTCCTCAACATGGTCCATATTGAAAAGGAGTAATTATGTTATATAATAATTATAATAACTTTAAGTAATTGTAATAATGTGTAATGGTTGTGTATGCAAATAATACGATAAAAGCTTAGTCAATATATTTTTATTGCCCTTAAAAATGGTATACATTTACAAAAGTCAAAAAATAGTTCATACAATTACATTATAATTCTAAATTAACTTTTGTCTATGAATACTATTTACTACTTGTTCAACAGTTAACATTGGTGTAAAAAATATTTAAAAATCATGCAAGGTTATATATAACTGTATATTCGTCAATTTATCTTAAGCTAACTTTTAACAATTATACAAAAGTGAAAAGTAGTACAAAAATAATTTAAAGGTCAAGTCACATTCTTATTTACAAAGAAAATATTATATAATATTCAGTCAAATTAAAAAATAATGTCTTTTAAAAAGTACTTTTGATTTTGTACGGATCTCGTCTTATTAATGGTTCACTGTCGATGCATTCAATTTGTCTTGCGAAACAATTGGCTATCTTTTTCTTAAATCAGAAAATTCACTTGGCCAGTTGAATTGATAAGCCATCGCTTGTCTTTCATTCTTCAGCATCAATTAATTCATCACTGACATCGTTTGCATCCAAAGTCATGTCAATATGCTGCACATGTGCTGATTGTCTGTTTGCATCATTTTCGTTAACTGCGATAATCGTATCATTGAATAATGCCTCCCCGTTTGCTCTGGCAATTGAACTTGACCACACAAAACCCACCTCTTGCCTTGTAATAGGAAACGGAAAATAATTGAGGACTGCGTTAGTACTAACTTCTTCATGGGGTTCTTGTACTATGTATTCCACGTTTTCTTCTTCCATAGCTTCGGAACGGGGTCGCTTGTTTGGTCGAGATAACGTCCAACAAACTTCTCGTTCATCTTCTTGCCGTGTATCACTCTCATTAGTCAAATCGATTTGCTGTACTCGTTGATGTTCTGATTGACTGTTGACTGATGTGGTGTCTTCAGTATCTTCAATGATCACTCTAAGCGAAGCTTCGTTCTCCGCTTCACGTACAAGTGATAAGAAGGGTTCAGAAATAGTCTCTACGTCAAGGATTTCGTTCATTTCAACCCGTAAATCAAGAGGATGTTCTTGTACATCTCTAGCTTCAGACATAACTGATGATATTGTCAAATCCAAGTTTCGATGTTGGTGATTCTCAATTAAGTGCTCTTCTGATGCAGTATCTTCTTCAATTTGTAGAAACCGTTCTGATACAGCATCACTTCTATGTTCATCTTCATATCGTTCCTGTAACGTAGAACCGCTTTGAGGAGAAATATAGCCACTTTCGATCCAGGATCTGATACCTTGCCTGTTATAGTATGCATCGTTTCCGTCGAAATCTTCATTAAACTCGTGAATTCTACTTTCAAATCCACGAGATAGTAAACACCTCACATTTAGATACACATTGTCATTATATCTGCCCAATTCAAAATGAACGGGTCGATTCATGTTCATGTACGAGTAAAAAGGATACATTGGCATAGTGTAAGGTGAATAATAAGCAAGGTACGACTTGTACAGATCATTGTAACTATTCATTGTCTTGTTCGACGTAACCACAAAAAATTATACACAAGAAATGTTCACTTTTGGCGCAGTTAATTTGGTAACAGAAAGTTACTAAATAAATTCACTTTTCACTTATAAATTATTTGGTGGTTGCACACGGATAAATGAGAAACTGAGATCCGTAAGAGTGATCGATAGGTGTTACCGGGGTAGCGTCAATGGATAGAATGATTATCCCACTCCCTGGAGCACTATTTATATGGTCAGGGTAATTAGCAGTGCGGGGGTGAAAGTAACTACTAAACTTTTAAATAAATGTTGTTAAATATTTAAATTTTATTATATTATGTTTTTCAATTTATAAAATATGTAGCACAAATAATATAAAAAATATTATTCATCTAGAAATTTACAATTTTTTTTATCGTTGGATTAAGAAAATTGTTTTTTTAAAATTGACTTAGACGTCCTAATGCATTTAAAAAAATAATAAATAACTTATTTAATGTTTTAAAAAATATTATTTTTTCTATTAAAATATCAATTATATAACCACCATTAATTAGTTACAACAATTCACTGCCTGATAGATTTTTTTAACTATATTCAGCAGTAAATCGGGATTTTTAAATTTAAATTTAAACTATTGTTGAAAAATTTAAATTTAAACTATTGATAATATTTTCTCAATAACCAAGAAAATTCATCAATGCTATGAACAACGGTCATATTTTTTTCTTATATATAACTTATTTTTTACGTATTTATGCCATTCTGAATTTCTATATTGATTTTGATTTAAATATATATTTTTTTGTACTTTTGAGGAAGATGATTTATAGAGTATTTTAATTTTAATTAGAAAATTGGCTTATAGCTAATGTTTATAATTCTTTTAAGTAACGCATATGCAATATAAAGGCCATTCATTGCGACATTTTGGCACCAATATTTGAACAACAAAAATTCTATTAAATCACATAACAGAATTTTCATAAATAAATGCTTTAGAAAATATTGCCAAAAAGAGCGTAGGTAAAAGACGATACAAACGCGTAAAAAAATCTATGAATGTAGTTGTTCAATGGATGCCATAAATGTGAAATTTTACAATACGAAATATTAGTGAAATGGTCCTTCATATTGTTCTTCTTCTATATACACTAACTTAGAAAAATATAAATTATTTTATTTTATTATATCATACCTAATTCCTTATTAAAACCTAGGAAGTTATTTATATTTATATCAAATAAACGATACGCTCGCCAAAGGTTTGTAATAAAGCTTTCAGGATTATTCATACACCCACGTAAAGTTTCAAGAAATTTCACATTTACTTGTAATTGTTTAGTAATTAGGAAATAATAAATTTAAATTTAAAATGCTCACTTAATGGCATTTCAAATTAATAAGCACTTAAATTCCTAGAAATCAATGATAAAGTGTCGGGATTTCCAAGACAATTAAGGCGACGACCTTTGAGGACAGAGAAATATAAATCAAATAATCTTTTTATTTAATGGTATTACTTTCCAATTTATTATTAATTTTAGATATATTTATTTTCATACATATAATTCATATAAATGTTTTTTAATTTCATACTAAATGTTACCAATAATGCATTTATCTTGTTTTTATTACTTTGGACCAATGTAGTTGAAAAAAGTATAACCTTGTAAAATGAAATTAAACTATATGTAACAGATAATATACGTAAACAAATATAAATATTATATAGATATGAATAATATAATAAATAATAATTATTTTTACATTAGTCTCATATAACACTTATATATAAATTAAAAATTGATTTATATGAAATGGATTACTGAAAAGAAACCTTTTATATGGTTTTAAATACGAGTATAATAAAATTGAATTATGACTGCGTAAATAAAAAAGAAAGATAATAATTCATTATTCAGTGAATGGTTACAAAATAATATATTTTTATTTTCACTAAACGTAAAATAAAAGTAGAGAAAAGGTAGTATTCATATGCTTAACTTAGGGAGTGGCTGATGAAGACGAAGAAAGATAAAATATAATATTATAATATATACTAACAAGTGCGGCCCTGGTGAGTCCTTAATTGCATTGTAAATACTAACACTATATATTTGTTTTCTATTAACGTAAGTGCATATAAATATGAATTGTCATTATATTATCATTTAATATATAAATTAATACTTTCTTTATTACATTACTAATGCATCTGGAATTTCTTGAAACTTTACGTGGGAGTATAAATAATACTGATAACTATATCGCAAACCTTTGGTAAGCGTAACATTTATTAATAATAATTTACACAAATTCTCTTGTCCCTTTGTACATGAGAATAATTTTCGGGAACAATATATTGGTATTGATTAAATGTATTCTTAGTAGGCTTCATAAAACATGTGTCAAAACTTCATAAAAAATTGCCCTTACGTAGTTAATTTACAGTTTTGAGATGTTATAAACATAGAGCTACTATGTTTTTTTAATTATAATGTCTTGAATAAAATCGGTAAAAAATATGTACCCTTTCATGTTTAATAAAATTTTACGGCATAAAAATGTATTTATCATTAAAAAGACGTTTTAATTTTAATCTACGCGGGGAACGGACTTGCAACCTTTCATTTTCTAATTAATTTTTAATATTTTGTACTCCCATATGTATATATTTTATGACTTAGTTCACATTTTTTATCTAATCACATACAAAGAGAAGTGTCGGTCGAGACCAGTACACTCTATGACGCTCAGCCAGGGAAGCTGGATGCTACATGCGGAAAACCTGTGTTGTGATCGTGTATGTGTGTGGTTTGGGAAGATTGCGTGAAGTGTATATTTATCTGTTTCTTGAAGAGATCTAGATGCTGGAAGAGCATTCCAAAGCTTACGAGTGGCATTGTTGCCAATATTTTTTTTTTTATTTATATATATTATTGAACATATTAGAGGTAAATGATATTGATTGAAATTCAAATTTTATTTTTTTAACCACCATAAACTGAAGCCAATAAACTTCCCTAAACCCAAAGCTTCATAAATAATTGAAATTATTCTTTGACGAATCGGTTCAAGGTTAATTTAACTTCTTAAAAAAAATCTAAATATTGTACATCAATAAAAGATACGCCTACCAAAGGTTTGTTACAAAGCTTTCAGATATTTTTCATACACCCACATGACGAAATTTCAAGAAATTTAACATATATTTGTTTTAAATTAGGTAATAATAAATTTATAAGTAAAATCCTTACTTAATGACTTATTAATTTACATAAGGAAGTAATTAAATTAATAGGAATCAAATTAACATTGTTGCGATTTACAAGACGATTAAGGACATTTCCAGAGCCGCACTCTAGTGTTGTATTTTATTATTAAATATTTATTTATTTTCTTCATAAACATCCACTCTCTAGATAAAACATATAAATGATATAGTAAAAATTAAAATAAAATAGTTAACATATCGCAATAATTCTGTCAGCTGCCAGGATCATTGCATAAATGTAATATGTGAAAGAGAGTTTTATTTTAAGTATTGCAAGTAATCAATAGCATCATCATCATCATCATCACCATAGCCCTAAATGGAGCGTAATGGACACGAACTGCCGCCACAAAGCTATGTCAGCCGCCATAGTCCTCTTTCCATCAGATCTGAATCCCGCAACTCTACCGAGTACATTCCATGTAAAATGTCTTGAATAAAATCTGTAATAAAATTTATAAATTATGTTCAAAATATGATATCGTTGCTCTTGGGTTATTACATAAGGGTTATTAAATAATACATATTATATACATAAAAAGTTATATATCTTCAAAATATTTTACAATACACTTTGTTATAAAAATAGACAGGAACGATTCTAAGTGTTTTTTTTATGTAAACACATACAGGAGAATACCGACAGATGGTGATAGTAATTCTGAATCTCATCTGTGGAATTCTATGACTCTTACCATGAAATATTTGGCTAAACGCTGCATGTGGAGTGTTGATCCGCCAACGCCATAGACTACAGCCCGAGATCCGCGTATCATCCTTTATCATTACAGGAAATTACTATGAATGGGTGGTCTTCACAGGACGACTTTCGTCTACCACCAATTTTAATTAATAAGCTACGATTGGCATTTTACGGGCGATGGATCAAATTCACACAAACCGGGGCTATTTTAGAGCTCATAAATCGATTAAAAATCTCTTTTTTTTAATCTCCGTCGAGGATCGAACCCACGACCTTTGGCTTGCAAAGCAAACACTTTGACTATTGAGCTACCGCCGGCAAAAAATATATAGAAGAAAAACAAGTTAAAAAATAATTTTACTAATAGTTCGCCATCTGAGTTGTGGCAAACATTAAAGCACTTGAATATAATACATAACAATATATGTATTTTCTATGCAGTATTATAACAATAATTATGAAATTTAACATAAATATATTTTGAAAAATTAAAAGTATCATATCTACAAAAAATAAAAAGTCTGTACACATTGAATGCTGGAGAGCATAAAATACTCCTCCCTTTCATATACTTTATTCGGCGCATATTCTGGTGGCTGACAGATTTATATAGGCTTCTTTAAAACATATGTATATCTTACATATTTTTAACTATATGTTAAGGAATGAATTTTTAAATGAAAAAAATATACAAATATTCAATAAAATATAATAACCATGTCCTTAATTGCATTGGAAATCCACCATATAAATTTGTAATAAAAATTTAAGTACTTATTAATTTGATTTGTCATTAGGATAGTATTAACATTTAAATTTAAATTTTGTATTTCCTAAGTACAAATTCAATAAAATTGAAATTTCTTGCAACTTTATAAGGGTGCTTACTTGAATGTTATACATATAAATACGTTTATTACAATAAATTATTTTTTAATATTCATTTATTGTATATAATAAAATTATACAGTAAATGCTAAATGATTCTGGCAGCTTACAGATTTATGTGGGCTTTTGACTATTTAATTTATTAGTTTTCTTCTTCGAAGTATCAATTCGGTGGATTGGTTTGCAGCAACAAAATCTTGCATCTCAATCTCCACTCTTCTCGATTCTCTGCAACCCTTTTAAACTCAGCATAAGAGCTACAGCTTATGTCCTCGAACGCTTGCTGCAGATACTCCCGTCTAGGGCGCCCTCTACAGTTTCTACCCTCAACCATCCCTTCTACAATGTAGTGAAGAAGACCATCGTGGCGCATGATGTGACCGATCCATTGGGCTCGCCTCTCTGAGATGGTTCTTACTAGTTGCCTATCTAGCTTGATTACGCTGAGAACCTCATTGTTCGTGAGGTGGTCTCTCCAGCAAATTGCGAGAATTCTTCTGTAATACCACATCTCAAAACGTCTAGTCTTTTTTTATCACTTTCAGATAAGCACCATGTCTCACAACTGTACATCAAGATGCTCCAAACAAATGTTTTGGCAAGTTGATTGCGGAGCTTTATATTAATATTCTTTGACTCAAGAATTTTCAATAACATTAAGGTTATCAATTGACAATACTTGGTGAAACTGCATAATATTAATTTTAGATTAATTCAAATTAAAAAAATAACAAATTAAATATATTTAAAACTAAATATTCACATTTATTTTAAGCGAATACATGTTTCGGCCTCCCTGGGATTATTGAAGATGGTCACCAGGGAGTCCGAAATATGTAATCACTTAAAATAAATTTGAATCAAAACTAAATATTTTTTATTTCTTAATTAAAATAAATTTAAAATTATTATCATAAATTTTCGTTTTTGTATTGAACGCTAGCCTTGCTTCATATGAAGAAAAAAATATGATTTCATGAAACGATAATCTGAAAACTTATAGAAAAGTGAATATATTTTAAATTAAAAAAATAAAAACATTCACACAGCAACATGAACAAATAATAAAAATAAATATTTAATTTAAATATTTTCTTAAAAAATAAATAAATTAGATAGTGAGAGAAATTTAACATGCCTTAAATTTATGGGGTGCTTTAGATTTTAATAACAATAAGTCACTATTATTATAAACTATTTATAAATGAACTGTCAATATATTAAGCGATATTTTTTTCATTAAAAAATAATTAAAAACATGCAAGAACTTTAAAAATACTGTCACAAGCCACGAATTAGACACCCTTTATGCATTTTTTTAAAAATATTTTTATGTGGTATACATATATTTGTACTGTGTTTATTATATATAATTTATAGCAATGCCAATAAATAAAAAATATGATTGTTTAAAATATAACATCAAATAAATATTCATTCATTCGGCGTTTCTCAACATGGGAGTGCGTTCAAATGTAATTAGTGTTAATTGCACGCATTAACGAATAGGAGACGTCTCCCCACCCTTCATCCCCTATCCTTGCAGTCAAGGGAATAAAAGCCGCTATCAAATCATTCACACCTTATAACAACCTCGACCTTGTCCAGTACTTCTCAAGCTGTCATTTCATAATTTGTGAAAATTGTTGAAAGATTCCAACAACCCTGAAAAAGTGTGCGCTATTGTGATTTCATCAAAATATTACTGAAATATGAATCATAACTTCACCGAGTCTACTGATCCTAGCCAAAACGTAACTCCAAATGTGGCTGAATCTCCATCAGGAGGCTCCGGTGTCTCTCATCGTGAAAGATCTTCATCACCCATTGACAATGAATTCAGTGCTGTGAATCGTTTGTAATCAGTGTCAAGTGGATACATCAGTTATCAGAATGTGATGCAGAATACACCCAATACAGTTGGTTCTTCATCAAATGTTCGTCAAGTTCTACAATCTAATATAAGCGGTGAGTTTAGTGCTATGCTGAGATCTTCACGTGGTTTTGACATGGATCAGTACGCGAAGCATCAATTCATAAAGAACATTGAAAATAAGACGGCTTCCGAACTAGAAGCTGACATCATTAAGATTCTGGATGGGTTGAGTGAAGAAGAAACCGAAGACTACTTGTGTTCTTCATTCATTGAAGATGACGGATCTTTCGTTGATTTGATGAGTTTGGTTGCTGATTACAAACGCGACAGCGAAGAGACGGACACAGCTGATGAAGACTCCGATGAATCTACGCAACAAGAAGAAAGTCCAAGATTATCTGCAGTACCTGATGCCTTAAAGAGACTCGTGTGTTCTCCAACAAACAGTGAAGAGCATCGAGCAAAGAGAACGCGTACTGAAACTCCTCAAGCCATGGAATTCAAGAAGGCTGAAGTGACACATAGTACGTTGGTTCAAGTTAATCCACCTGAAGAATCCGAAACTGCACTCGGAAGCGTCAATCGTGTTGTTGGAAGCATCGATGTTGGCTTGGAAAACACAAGGCGTTCAAGACCAGAAAACATCGACCAATCAATCTTACAAAATCTCGCACAATCTGACGATAGTGTTGACGAAATCAGGCAGCTATCACAATCTGCTAATCAGATGAGAAATGCTTACAGATATACTTATAGTGTACGGGAACAAGCAACACAAACGCGAACTCAAACATCGAGAGTTCGAAATAGCCGCCAAGTAACCGGTGTTCAAAGGTCACGGATTCAAAATAATGATCAAGAAACTGGAACACAGAGGTCGGTAGTGCAAAACGGCCAACAAGAAGCCAGCAATCCACGTCACGAGTTGGAGAATTATGGAGTTGAAGAAATCAGAAGGCTAACAGAGATGGCTGCGCGTATGAGAAACAATAATCGTGCAAGAAGTGGTGTGAACAGTTCCGATGTGAGTCGCCTCTCAGGAGTTAATCCACAATTTCGCAGGGGTTTCAGAAACCTTCCTTATGAAGAGGAAAGGACGATAGACCTTGCCGACGTAGATAGAGAGTTGAGAAGCATGATTGCGTGTGAGCTGCGTACGCGTCCTCAAGGACATCCGGAAATCGCTTTACAAGTGAGGAATGCATTTCGTCAAAACTCTGGCGCTGGTGCTGCTAGAATCGCGAATACAGTTCCAGTCGCTTATCCGACCCAAAGTGAGACCAATGGTCTGCCAGTGCGAGTGGCTGAACCTTCAGTCAATGGTCTCCGTATCAGAGCACTCTTGACTATGAATCCGACTGAGCAAGTTTTGGCTGACACAGCTGACACCCTCAACGCGATGCTTTCTGGGAATGAATGTACTGGAATCAGAAGAATGTTTGGAGAAGATTGGTGATGAAGGAATATTCATCGTCATATACTTAGACCATCCTGACATTTGTATTCGTTATCTCTATCATTGTACTATTTGATTATATTCAAATAATTATATTTAATGACAAAACACATATCATCTTGCTTGTACTATCATGTGTTTACAAATTATTTCAATGGTTTTACGAGTATATACGAGTAGCTTCATTCATTTTGCGATTCAATTGTATTTTGTGTGTAATATTGTATACGTAAGTTATAATTTTCATGAAATCGACATTCTATTGATGACTTGCATGTATTTTTATAGTTTTGTATATTTAATAAAGAAACATAAAAAATATTTTTAATAAATAAAGTTTCATTACTTTAACATCAATAATATTTTACCTTATTATTTAAATATTTCCTTTTAACATATTTTATTGATATTTAGAAAAGATATTTTAAATCAAAAACATGTCATATACAACACATATCCATCCATAGATGTCATCTTAAAACTTTTTCCCAAAAATATTTATTGGTGACATACTATTTCCATTTTCTTATTGGGTTATTAAATGGTACATATTGATCATGTTTTTTGGCCTAAGGCCCCTTGGACCGTCGCCTTGTACTTAAGCTACTTGGGAGCACTTACTGAGACATTTGTTTTCAGGGCACTGTCTTCTTACAAGAAACGGACTTTGAAAACACCAAATATGCGTGTAAAAGTTGTAGTTCAGACGTTAAATTTTGTACTTTTTGTCTTCTTCGCCGAAGATCACCGCATATACAGAAAATCTATGGTAGTAAGACTCCGTAGCGATGAGGCTTACGTATCCAATTGGTATATGCCAAAGAGCCTTTCCCTACTTAACCCTTTACGTGAGAGGTGCGGATATATCCGCACCAACTTGCACTGCTCTTAAGTGCGAGGTGCGGATTTATCTCACGCCCTGAAAAAAACACGTCGCTTCAGTGCGAGATGCGGATTTATCCGAATACTATATAAAATATAATTTTGTTTCGTATTACGACATTCCTTCGTCATTTTTTTTACGATATGTATTGAGTTGTGGGTAATTCTACACATGTTTCAAATTTGCCCTCTTTTTAAAAAAATAATGGATTTATTTAATTTAGTTCTGAAGGTGAATATAAATGCAGCAGTGATCAATCAAAACAAATAAAAAAAATCGTCCTAAAATATTCAACTTTATTTTTCATTGACTAATTTCGTGACTTTTTATGAAATCTTATTTCGCACGTAAAGGGTTAACGTGACGTGTTTAGCGTTCTGTAAAGGGCTACCACATGGGCAGTCTGGACTGTCAACGAGGCTTAACTTTAAGAGTTTAGCTTTAAAATTACCGTGACCAGTCATGAATTGACCAATAGTTTGCAATTAGCCAAAGCATCTCCATCCTGTCGAAGACGGAAGGAAGGAATTAGTGTGTCTACCCTTGAGCGAGGTCGACCATCTGCTCTGCCATGCTGCGAGCGCCACTAGTCTTACTTCTTTTTCAGATTCTTTTGTGATCTTACCCTGCGGAGGAGTAAGGCAAGTACACAAATAATAATCATGCTATTTTGTAATAGTAGTTATAACAAAAAAAAATGGTTTCCTTAAGAATGCGATGGCTTTATTGAAAAACTATCAAAGCCAACCTCAAAAGTACAAAAAAAAGAAATTAAGCTAGTTTCTTAAATAAAAGCGGAAACGTGTTGAGTCCCTTCGACTTTTTTATTATTAGACGTCCTGTGAAAGAAATGAGATAAAAAAAAACGAAATTCTCGCTGAGAGTATCGCATTTAATAAACCAAATATTACTTTAAAGTTTCGCGTTATATTTATCTTCTGAAATACAATTAAATTCGTCAGAATTTCACCAAGATTCCTGTAATTCGGAGGCCTGTAACCGCGAACCAGTCTCACAAATAATTTATTGTAATTTTTTTTACCGTGAAACTTTCGCGCAAAGTTAACAGTTGTTAATCTCGAAAACTTCAGTTGAGCTTTTCGCGGAGCTGTTTTTATTGAAGAAGATTTTCAAAAATTTACTTTATGATAATAAATATATTAAAATGACACTAGTTTTTGTTCGTTTGTTGGTAGCCCCTTACCTTATTTACAAGTATGAGTTAAGAATTCTCAGCGTACATTTATAATCTGCAACCTACTTTTATGTCTTTTTTTTATCTTTCTTATAATATAAAGTCCAAGGTCATAGCCATTTTAAAGCCAGGGAAAAACCCTGATGATGCTAAAAGCTACCGCCCAATATCTTTACTATGCCATATATTTAAAATCTTCGAACGGATACTACTCAACCGACTCACCCCCTTTATCGAACCTAAAATGATACCCCAGCAGGCGGGCTTCCGACCCGGAAAAGCATGCACTGGGCAAGTACTAAACCTGACCCAACATATCGAAAACGGTTTCGAACTAAGGAAAGTGACCGGAGTGGTATTCGTCGACCTAACCGCTGCATACGATACAGTGTCGCACAGCACACTCCTCAGTAAATTGTACAGAATGACAGGTGACTTCTCGCTAGTGCAGATGATCGCGGCTATGCTGCATAACAGGAGATTCGCTGTGGATTTTCAGGGGAAAACCAGCCGATGGCGTAACCAAAAGAACGGCTTACCACAAGGCAGTGTACTTGCTCTTATACTATTTAATATATATACAAACGACCAACCCACCCCCAAAGACACAAAATCTTTCATATATGCGGATGACTTAGGTTTGGCAGCACAAGCAGTAACGTTTGAAGAAGTTGAGGACATCCTAAGCCAGGGACTCAACGAGATGTCCCATTACTACGAAACCAACCATCTCAAACCTAACCCATCAAAGACACAAGTCTGCTGTTTCCACCTCAGGAACAGGGAAGCTAACAGAAAGCTTCGTGTCACGTGGGAAGGTAGAGTACTGGAACATAGCGACCATCCAAAATACCTCGGAGTCACTCTAGATCGCACCCTCACCTTCAGGCGTCATTGCAGCAACACCAAACAGAAAGTTGCAACAAGGAACAACCTCATCCGCAAACTGACCACCACTCACTGGGGAGCCCAACCACCCCTTCTTCGTACCTCAGCTTTAGCACTTTGTTTCTCAGCCGGAGAATATGCGGCACCAGTGTGGGGTCGATCAGCCCACTGTAATCAAGTGGATACTGCCCTGAATGATGCATGCAGAGTCGTCACAGGCCGCCTCAAACCAACACCCATTTCTAAACTATACCCCTTGGCTGGTATCGCACCACCGAACATAAGACGCAAAGTCATATGCGCCGAAGAAATGCGTAAGGCAATCAACCAACCGTCCCACTGCTTGTATAATCAGATACCCCCAACACCAAGATTGAAGTCTCGAAGCAGCTTTCTGAAATCCACACAACCTCTCACATCCGGCCCTGAAAATGAGAGACTCCAACTCTGGCAACAAATCGCACCAGAGGATTTCATTACTCCAAAGGAAGGCCTCCCAACTGGCAAGAGCCTTGACTGGCCGACCTGGAAATCCCTAAACAGATTAAGAACCGGAGTTGGTAGAACAAAGGACAACCTCGAGCGGTGGGGAATGCTTCGGCAAGGAGAGACACTATTGTGCGACTGTGATGCTGCTCCATGTGCCCAACAAGTTGCACATCTCAGGACCTAATGCTGGGCAACACACGAGCTATCGATGTTGCCAGATATTGGGAAAAAATAATTTGACGTCGCTGACACGAAGAAGAAGAAGAATCTTTCTTATAACAAAATTGTAAATGAATTTTAAATATCAATGGCATATATAACATAAGATTATACGACATACAACTAACATCTAGTTGCAAGACTTAAAATCATTTTTATTTTGATGTCACACGAAAAATGTATCTTTGCTTTATTGCAAAAACGTATTATTTTTCTTAATAACAAGATAATATTTTTTATTATGGATTATAATACCAGTAGCATCTAGTTTATATAGGCTTTAATAATAAGTGTTTCCTTGATTTTCACGAGCAAATTGAAATTCGTTTTAATACACAGATACAAGATTTTTTTTACTAAAGATGGAATGGATCTTTAAATAATTGGTATTTACGTGATATACTTCTACGAGAAGCCTTTTTAATGACGCACACAATATTTATATTAATATTACGGGATTTATTACTACTATTTATTACGGGATCGGTTTTATACATAATGTAAGTAATATCGCCTATGAGCAATTACATGTTTTGTAATTCTTGAAAAACTTTAACGTTCTTTAACGCTTAGAAATTTATTTGATCACAAAATAGATTATACGAAACATATACTTAATTTTATTAATTAATAAGTGTGAGTTAAATTTTTTTGATTAGTAATTAAATAAGAGTAAAAAATTAGTGTGTAATCACCAGGGCCGAACGTTTAAGGCCGGTCACACAACTTGTGTGTGATCGTTTCGCCAACGCTTAGTGGCCAACTATACACAGCTTGTGATGTTTTTTCAAACGTTAGTGGCCGATCACACAACATATGTGTTTTTTTTACTTTCGAACATAATTCAAAGATCTCAAACCTTTTCAGTGAGGGTGATATTTAATTTTATTTGAACACATGACGATAGATTTAGAAATTCTTTAAAAAAAAACAGTCGGCCTCCGTCGTAAGTTTAATCACGTAACGCGCGGCCTGGATAGTGATTAAGAAGTGATATTACCCATGTATTTTTATGAACTTAAAACTTTTCATTTTTGTTCCAATAACTTATATTTATTTTATTTTATTCAATATTAAGCCCAGGGCTGATCACATGACAGTCGACCGCCTCATCCTTTTTCAGGATACCGTGGCTATCCACCTTCCTCGGCTGACAATGATTGATGTACTGGCTAATTGATTTCTTCGCTTCATCCCACGTCTTCACAGCCTTCAACGGACAAAGCCGAATTACGTTGACTTACAAATTCTGGTTTCGTTGATGTTCTGATACTTCATGAATCCTGAAACCAGAAACATTGAACAACTCGCTCACCTGAAATGCTAGCAATCTTTGGTGCAACTTCGTTTTACTGGTGGGTATAGCTCAATAGTCAAAGCGTTTGCTTTGGAAGCCAAAGGTCGTAGGTTCAATTCCCGATGGAGATTTAAAAAATTAAAAAATTAATCAATTTCCGGGCTCTGAAATACCTCCGGTTGGTGTGAATTTGATCCTTCACCCGTAAAATGCCAGTTATAGCCTATTAATTAAAATTGGTGGTAAACGAAAGTCGTCCCGTGAAGACCACCCATTCCTAGTAAATTCCTGTAATGAAATGGATGATGCGTGAATCTCGGACTTTAGTCGGGGCGGATCAACACTCCACATGCACCGCTTTGTCATGTGCACCATGGTAAGCGTCATAGAATTCCACAGATTAGACTTCAGAACCGCTATCACGATCTGTCGGTATTATCCTGTATATTTTTACATATAAAAGAAAAAGATAAAGCCTGATTTATATTTTATAAGACGCTTACGTTTGTCATTACTAAGTGCTTAAAATTTAATTTCTTACAGTAACTATTAAAGAGTAAATTTATTGTGAAAAAATCTACTTTTGCCATTTAAAGAATGCAGGCACATAAAATAAATTGAATCTATATACTGCATCCTCCATGTATTAACTTATGGCGCAGAGACGTGGAATCTAACAACAAGTCTTACCCATAATATAAAGATCACCCAGCGTGCTATGGAGAGATCCATGCTCGGAGTGTCGCTAAAAGATAGAATCTGAAACGAGGAAATACGCAGAAGAACTCGAAAGAAGTAGTGGATTCTACCCAACGAATAGGCACACTCAAGTGGCAATGGGCAGGGCATATCTGTTGAAGAGACGACGGTCGATGTGGAAGAAAAGGTTTGGAATGGCGCCCAAGAACTGGCAAACGAAGTATTGGCTGACCCCCTGCAAGATGGACTGACGACAGAAGAATAGCAGGAGTGACCTGGATGCGGAAGGCGAAAGATCGAAGAGGATGAAGACTCATGCGGGAGGCTTACGATCAACAGTGAACGGATACAGGCTGATGATGATGATATATTTTTTTGTCATTATTTGCATTTTTTTTTATTTTAAAGCTAAAAATATTATGGGTTACTTAAGTTCACATAAATTCCGAGCATACGATAGATATTTTTTAGCGAATTATAATGAAAGGTACCAATTTTAAATAAAAATAATAGTCATTGTGGTTACTGATTCTTGATCGGTATTTAAGGATATTTTACTTTTAAAAAATATTCACATATGATAATTAATAAATCAGGATAATGGTATTTGAGAATTACTCAAATTAAGTAAATCGCGACATTAAACAATGATTAATTTAAGACTTGGCCGCCATCCAAGGTTCACGAGTCATGCATATTAGCTACACAAGTGGCATGCAGTACCGTATCTCTGGGAAATGGCTTTACCGAAACCAGCACTTAGCTCTATATCTAAACGGCATGCGTCATAGAATATGTAACTACGAGTAAGCTGTCGATTTTGCTTCCAACGTGGAGATTATGACCACTCCAAAGAAAATATATATATTGGTCTTAAATCATACTCAAACTAACCGTATATACAAGTATCATTAAATTAGTATATAAAATTCGTTTATATACTTACGTTATACTTTCGGTTCAAAACAGTAATTTTTTTTTTATGGTTTCTTTAGTAAAAAATATCCATCCGTTCTTTCGCACTGACACATAAAAATGGGTAAGTGACTCTCTGTAAATAATAATAAATGCATAGCAAAAAATAGACATAAATTTATGAAGATACACTTAGCAAATGAATAAATTCAAACTAACATTTATAAGTGCAGCATTATAAGAGTATTGTCACATTCACTGTCCATGACCTCATACTCAGAACTAATGTCGAAATATTTCAATGCAAATTGTTGGAATTGCAACAACAAAAACCATGCTATAAGTATATCATGGTGGACATACAAATAACACGGCATTATTGTTACAAAAACAAACGTCCAACATTTCATAACAGTCAACACCTGCACTGAATCCGAAGCAATAACACACTAAATATGTCAATATCTTCACTCAAGTTGGGTTCAACCACTGTTCACTGCGATTCTTTCGTCTTTCACGTATCCAGGGTTGAACGATGGTCCCTTCAGGTCACACTTCAGGCGCCATGAGAGACTCCAGCGAAGTCGCAATGACCCCGACTTTGAAGGATGTTGACAGCGTCCGTCTGCTGACAATCCTCCTGATGGTCATCCAAGAGGGATTGAATGCAGCGGTCGCTGCCACGAAGCTCTGCAAGTCATCAGCCGTTGTATCTGGGTGAAGACCTTTGGCGTGAAGATACGCCATCTTCACTCCAGCAACATTCTTTGAAGGAGCTGCAGAACCACGGATCACCAGACGTAGTAAACGTTGATGCCTTTCCCCAACAGAAGAGGCGCGACTTAAATCGCAATGATGTAATTCCCCGGAAAGATTGCTCGGGTGTGGGAGAGGGCATCCAGGGACAAAGCATCTGTTAAATAAATAAATAAACTCTTGTACTAGTATATAATCGATTGTTGATTAAACGCGGTTCGTTAATGACTTATAATAATTATTAACAACTGTGTTAAAGATTAATATAGCTGTCATAAAAATAAAATGTAGAATAAATTTAGATCGTCTTACCGAAATTACACAAAATAGGGTAGAGCACTGATAGTATTTTTATAACCATAAGGTATGTATGCCCAAAAGACCTGAGGCACTTAAATTGCATCTAAAAGGCTCATATTTCTAACAAGTGGAACTGACAGTCTCAGAGTATAAACTCTGACGTCCCAACGAGGGCGCCACAGGAGCAGCTAAGGTTTCAACTTGTTAGGATGCATTATTTAAAAGCCTACTTTATAAAAACTGTTGAATTTCAATATTTAAAAAAATTTTAAAAAAATATTCAAGTTTTTCGTACTCTGTACATTGCAATACGCCTCTGATAATACCGTGGCAAAACTTTTTTCGAGCTTAGCCTATATAGTTATTTGAGAGAAATTCGGTTTAGGTTTTTGTCGAAATATATCCGAATATATTGATATTTAAAACCATGATTAGTATCAGTTTTAAACAAATTACATATTTACCAGTGTGTATAAGTCATGATTTTTTGGTAAAACCATGTGCAAAGAATTGCTGTCTGTGATGTAGTTTAGTTATTAGTTGCACGTGGATGAAATAAGGCCCTACTTTGAACAGGATGCTCAGTTTTGATCTTGATTAACTTATAGTTATTCCTACTCCAGTTTTAAATCGTGCGTACTGCGCTGATGACAAGTTTGATGTTATGGGCTGTAGAATTTGAGCTGAGATTAAAAAAAAATACTGCGGCCTCTATAAAATGGGTCAGACGTTCTTTGGCCTTGATGAAAATTTATGAAGGCGTTGATAAGAGGTAGCATCGAGGGCGTGTGGGGGCACAACCTATCCTACTACGCCCACCCCTAAAATGGTCGGAATAAAAAAATAACGCTCATCTCTTTTGAAAGGGCAAGAATTTGTGAATGTACAGTTATTCTATCAACACACTTTATTATGTGGTAGATTCGTAAATCACGGTATATAGTCTCATAACGTTGGCAAGTCAATACATGCAGCTTTTCTTTTTTTTTATCAAAGGAACGTTTATAGACTTCGTAAAAACAATACCTTTATTTTATCCAGAGCATCCATAGCTGTCAAAATCTTAAAGAGTATTGTTAAAGTTTACAAAATATATATTTTTTATATTTTTAGCATTCACTTTGAAATTTATTTTAATTTTAAAGACATTAGAATTTCATACCTTTATTTCAACATGGATCACACTGAGCACTGTTTCTCACTGCAGTTTCGTGATCTATGCAATCTTCATCACTTTCAACGTGCACAAACGTACTACTACGTTACGTAGAACGTAAGCTGCGGTCTTCCATCAAGTTTGGTTTTTTTCACAAGGTTTGAAATTCTTATTTGCAAAAATATGGTTGATATTCATCTATAAACTATAATGAAACAGAAATATTTGAAAACCTCTGATTTGTGTATGGAACACTTTGTTTGCTGCTTATTTTTTAGGTTAATCTCACACCAATGTTGTAAATTAAATCCACCACAGTTAAACTATATACAGATTGAGTTAAATGCAAAAAATATGTAAATATATTAACTTTAATTTTTTAAGATTTAAAGTATATTTTTCAAAATAAAATTCTACAGTGCTTTAAAACGGAGGTGCATTATGCAAGGAATTGGGTTGTCAGTTCTGAAAAACAAACAAAATCCATTTAGAGTGTGCCACTGGGCTCGCACCATCCTGAATGGCCCTCAGGAACTATTCATAAAATGTATTCAGCGAAGCTACAGGAGGCATAGCTGAGATGGAATGAGGCGATGATCAAGATGGCTGACAGAGCTTTGTGACGACGGCTCATGACATTCACATGTTTCTGCTAGGCGAGCAGTCATAGAAATAGTGATGATGTATATAACAGCCAATTTTGATCATTTTGAAAGCCGTCGGGAGCTATGCATATTGTGTATTAAATAAGAGAAAGAAAGATCTAGAATTGTGGGTCTTCTATTCTTTTTATTTTTATACGAGTGATCCTGTTACCCAATGCTTAACGTCACTAGCCGCCCTTGGGACGATCCCATACAGCCGCCCACATAAATTATTAGAGAAGCCCCGCCAGAGACTGACCTATTTTATCGAGGCGCCTATTAATCTTTTCATCTGCCGCCCCCACAGAATTGCCGCCCTTCCCTAGAACCACCGAAGTTTTTGTTTATGGAATCGTTTGCCACTTACCTTCAGCACAAAGCGATCAACTTTTATAAGAAAAGTCGTTGATTCGCTTCCCGTGAAGTTCAAATTAAAAATTGTTTATTTGTTTATTTATTAAATATATTTTTACACTTCAATCGGTGTGAGAAAGATTCCAAAAACAAAAACGCTTTTCAAACAATTATTTCTGTCAATAAAAAATACAACATAACACAAAAATAAACAGGTAAACCTCCGAAACATTCGGAATTCTCTGCTCCTAGGGAATGAACATGTTTCTTGAAAGGGTTTCAAGAGGGGGTGACCTCAACCTCGTCAGTTTCAACATTTCCAAAGTTCAATAATGCACTTTTTCCACCAAGAAGACTGCTTTGCCTGTATATTCTGTATCTTTCAACGGTTGTTCTTTTCCAAAATCAAGCTCCATCAACATCCTTGGAGTATCAATCTCGAATAATGTCAAATATTACGAGTCAATTAAGTGTAAAGCTGGTATCCCTTCCAAAAACTAGGTGTATTATATATATATATATATATAATGCCACCGGTAAGCTTTAGAATGCTCTTCCTGCGTCTGTGTTTCTTCCTTTCCTTCAATCTGAATCTCTTCAAGAAACAGAAAAATATAGACTTGCGAACTCCCCAACCCACACACAAACACGAACACACACATGTTTCCAGCATGCAGCGTCTAGCCTTCCTGGCTGAGCGTCATAGAGTGCACTGGTCTTGACCGGCTGTGCTCTCCTGCATGCGATTACAGAAAAAATCTACGAACAGTTTTTTTCATATCTTTGCAACTGGAGCATATGTTGCTGAACGTTAAAGAAAAAAAACTAGATGAACATATGATTCAAATTACATACCATAGTCTCGTTCATTACTCTCATGTTTACTATATTACATTTAATAAATACTGTTATATTCTATTTGATTTTCAGGATTACAATAGAAAAATATAATACATTTTGCGGACCTTTCACAGAATTATGTATAAATATATATTTTTTCCCTTCAGGGATTTCGAAACCGAAAACATAAATTTTATATGAAGATTTTATGGATGGATGGCGAAATAGCTATTCTGTAGCGGCGTTTAACACCCTGAAGGGAATAAATTTTCTCAGTCCCTTAAAATAGCTTAACAGCTTATGTAGTCTTTATAAAATATCGATAAGAGTACATTAAACAGGACACATCAGCGGAAATGACTTGGGTTGATGAAAAATGATAATTTAGGAGGCGACCAAGAACCGGAAAATTAAAAGTCATCCAATCTTCTTAGTAGATAATGATTTTTAAGTTTGTACATAAAAGTATACATAGCTTAGCATCAATTTAGTATTTTGGCTCTCAAGTATGACTGTCGACATTATGGACTTAGCTTTAAAGACAAGTTGTAATCTTATGACGTTGGTAAGAAAGCTGGAGCAATTATTGATTCTATGCGCAATATCTGGGACTCGCAGGACTCGTTTTATTGAATCAAAATAAATTGGCGTCTTTATTGCGCCTGTATCATCTCAATTCTTTTTCACGGGCGTGAAACTTGGGATCTCAGCATGAACCAATGCAGCTGTATAATGAGTTTTGAGAGCAGATGCCTGCGTAGAATATTGGGGGTACAATGGTTTCATTTTGTGTATGTGATAGAGCGGACAAGAAAGCCTTCCAAAAGACAATCGGTCAAAAGGCGAAGGTAGACCTGGTTCAAGCCTCCGAGCTCACACCGTCCTAAGATTCCATCAAAAACTATTTATAGAATGTACTCGGTGGAGCACCGGGAGAAATATGACATGGGATGAGGCGAAATACAGAACTCTATAGGAGTAATTCGTTACAACCATTTGCTCCAGTTAAGAGAAAGGTAGTGGTAGTATCAATACTATATCATTTTATCAATATTAATCAAAATTGGTGGTAGACGAAAATCATCCCACGATGACCACCCATTCATAGTAAATTCCTGTAATAAAAATAATGATGCATGAATGTCGGGCTGTAGTGACGTTACGTATGACGTTAGCGGATCAATACTTCACATGCAGCGCTTCGAACGGTAAGCGTCATAGAATTCTCAGATGAATAGTGTAGAATCACTATCACCATCTGTCGGTATTCTGCTGTATATGTTTACATATAAAAAATACATACTATATATGGTAGATGCCTTTATTATTGTTTTTTTTTAAATATAAATAACACGCTGTTTATAATATCTTGTAAAAAGACAGAGTGAAATAAAATAATATTTTCAATGTTTTCAGCATTCACTTTGAGATCCATTATAAATTATAAATATTTATTTATTTACCTTGTTTTCATATGGATCACGGAACAAAAGTTTTCTATTAGGAGACTGCAGTTTCGACTAATTCATAGCTTTTCTCAATCCTTCTCTTGCTAAGAGATAACTAGATAATCGAGATAAGAGATAAAAGCAAGAGAAGGATTGAGAAAGGCTACGAGTTAGTCGAAACTCCAGTCTCCTAATAGAGACCTTTTGTTACGTGATCCATGTGAATACAAGGTAAGTAAATAAATATTTATAATGAAAAAATATATAAAATTTTGTAAATTGAATAAAATAACATTATTATTTTAATTAGTTATACGTTAAGATTCAGTGCACTGACTTACATAAAAGTAAACCTTGAATCACGTTCAAATGACCTATTATTGTCTTTACAGCTAATGATAACAAGTTAAGATATAAGAATTACTATTTCGACATGAACTCGCATTGTAAATGAAAGGAAATGCATTTTGAACACAATGCAATTACGTTCTCACAATGCAGTATTCAAATTTTGTTAAATTAATATTAAATAAAAACATCTTATTGTTTCTGTTGTCCATTATTCTCATTACAAACGAATGCTCAGGTAAAATAACCTCAAATCTATATATAATATAACCTAAAATAAATTATTAATATTCAAATCGCTTGCCTTTAATATAAAAAAATGCATAAAAATAAATGTTTTATGACATTATATCCTAACCTGCCTCATTCTTAGATCGAACGACGGACCATAAAGCCTAAAAGTCTGGCTTAACCTCAGCACAGCCGCGGTATTTCCCAGGTCACCCATCAAAGATATAATAAAAACCGTTAAATTGTATCAATAAAAAAAACATTATTCTTAATCAGTACTATCAGTTGCCACTGTCCTTGCAGTCTCTCTAGACAATTAAGCATCAAAAGATCGATCTGGGATCATATATAGTTTGCGAAAGACTCCAGTTTAAGAGCCCGGTAACATGCCGAGACTCCCAATGCCTGGAATATGTAGTCCGAGCGCCTCGACCCATGTATTGTGTACTTAGTTTTATATTTGAAGTTCACCATGTAGTAGTCACGTTGGCATTTAAGGATTATTGTTGTAAGATGACATGACATTTATGATAATTGCAGATGGTTTTATGGACACCACTCCTTGGTCAGACGCATTAACACGACCAAACTCATAGTAGCTTCTTGCCCTTCTAAACCCACCTATACAGTCCTTGATAGTGATCAATTTACATCAGCCACGTGAATTTTGTTTACGGAAAGTGCAAACAACTGACACCACGATAACTTCTTAGGTTTTCACGGCCAGATTTGAAGAAGACCCCTGCAATGGCGGTCAAAATATTGGTTGAAGGAAGTTCGCCATACACGGCTAAACCCAAAAGCCACAATATCAACTGACATCACATTTTTTTTCTGAGGATTCCAACGCCTCAAAATGTGAAGAAGATTGATATAGTATGTTAATAAAATATGTTTCTCCTTTTTGAATTTTGTTTGAACTACCATCTAAGATTTTGTGGAAATTTGTATGACATTAACAGTGATAATGAAAGAAGATGTGGTTTTTAAATTTTATTACTTTGTACCGATAAAAATATGTTTTTCATGTTAGATGATATGTTAGACTAAATATCCCAGGCATTGGGGAGTCTCAGCATATTACCGGGCTCTTAAGCTGGAGTCTTTCGCAAACTATATATGTTCCCAGATCGATCTTTGGATGCTTAATTGTCTAGAGAGAATGCAAGAACAGTGGCAACTGATAGTACTGATTAAGAATAATGTTTTTTTTTTTATACAATTTAACGGTTTTTATTATATCTTTGATGGGTGACCGCTGGGAAATACCGCGGCTGTGCTGAGGTTAAGCCACCCTTTTAGGCTTTATGGTCCGTCGTTCGATCTAAAAATGAGGCAGATTAGGATATAATGTCATAAAACATTTATTTGTTTTTAGTATTTCCGAATTTTCTTTTTTCGTAAGAGACTATTCATATCGTTCAACCATATTGCCTCGAATATTGATATATTCCATTTGAGAGAAGCCCAGTTTCGACATGAGCTCCACGAATTTATTTATTAATGTAATTTCGTGGAGTCTTCTGTTTAGTGAGCTCCAGGACTTTTTAATAATTATTGTTAATAATAGTAAATACCTAATTGTTTCTCTTGTATTATATCTTATTTCAGGATCGTTTTAAATATATTTGTATTTGTAATGTTTCTAAAAGAAATAAATAAAATCTATTTAATTAATGGATATTTAAGGTTGTGAATTTGTCAAACTCATTGCGACCGACCGAAGGTGACAAAGCATTGCGAACGACCGGGGGTTAAAACTTTATAGCTTATATTTGGTTTAACATAAAATTCTAATAGCATTATAATAAAAACAAAGAAAGCGGCAATTCATCTGCAATTCGTGTTTTTTTTTTGTTTGACAGGCAGACATTAAGCTTCCATGAATCCAAGTTCTAGAGTGATGGATAATGTGAGCGAAACATTGAAGAATCAAGCGATCTGTAGGCGGCCAAGGTGAATCATCTAACATGAATCTGAATAGCGTAGGGTGAGACGTTCCAAACGATTTATAACATCCGCTGACGGGATGTTTTCCATAAAACATCTTCGCTCTTTGTACGTGGCATGTGCCTGTACCTTAACACGTTGTACGTTTATTGTGAGGATATATATCTTAAACGAAAGCTCGCGAAGATAATTAAAAAATATGTTATCATAAAAAAAAAGAATATACAGTAAAAACGTATTATGCTGTATATACTCAATGTTGAAGAATTTTGGCCACGAGTGACAAGACACAAAAAACCTAAAATCATCATTATCACTATTTTCAATTTCCTAACTGGAACATATGGTCGTCAGGAACTGTCGCTACAAAGCTCTGTCAGCCACCATGGTCATCGCTTTAACTCATATCAGCTTTACTTCTCGCAGTTCCGCCGAGTATATTCTATGTATAGTTCCCGATGGCTTAATGTTAGTGTAGAATGTAGTATAAAATATTGCCATGTCCGCTCCCTTACCTCGCCATTCCTAACAAAATCAAACCATCTTACTCCCAGTATTCTACGCAAGCATTTATTTTTGAAACCTACAATCCGGCTGCATTAGTGAGATGTCAAGATTCATAGCCGTAAGACAGAATAGGAGCCTCACTAGACACTGTAATCCAGCCTGTAAGTTAATTCAAAGCCAGTTTGAGTTGTTAAAGAAGGAGATTGATATGGTGTTCGTCAACCATAAAGAGGTAATTAGACAATACTACATGGATGATGATTGTTAACTATACCATATAAAACTGTTTAAGATGAGTAGCACCTCCATGATTCTATTGAAGGGCCTGTTCAGACCTGCAAATGAAAAATAAAATCTTGCTAAAAAAAATATTGTTCGTATGGTAAAAGGTAGTATGGTTCATTTAACACTGCTGGTGATCATAAGCTTCCAAAGAATAGTTTGTGATTTATATTTTTTTATTTCAGTTCAACAATATGGATACGTTAGAAACTTTACGATATAAATTGTAAAAAAATATTTTAAGTTTTTAAATTAAATGCCAAAAATGCTTTGGGGAATTATAAAATAATGTTTGGAAGGAAACACTCAGCGTGGGAGTGATTTTTTCGATTTATTTTTTATTCGACTTGAAAGGAACGTGGATATATTAGATTTTACCTTGAAATCAAATGTCATGTAAACGAAAATTTGAGACATCAAAAAACAAGAAAGTATTACAGAAATGCTGAATTTCGTAATCTATAAATATTTCGCAAATAGAAAAATACGCAAAATTGACAGATGTAAAAAAATGTGGCCAAGTGATATATTTGACTGTGAAACGAAAAGTCTTCAGTTACTCTCGACGTAACTACATTTCTTACCAAATCATAATACTATGATTTGTTATCTGAACATATTTTGTAAAACTGAGAAAAGTAATTTCATTGGAGACATGGTTTTAATAGTTATTTATTTTGACTGGACGAGTTAATTAATATTTTTTCGCATAAAAAGCAGGTTATAAAAAGTATCCTCAAGAGTAACTAAACATTAAAATCACACAAATAGATATATATTGGCTTCGTGTAGTAAAAATTCAATTCCATGTACTTCTTACTGATATCAGCTTGATATAGCTCTTTTAGGCTGATGTCGAAAAGCTTCGGAAAACGATCTTTTGTCTCTTATTTTTGTTCGCTCGCCTGACACGCACATCTAATAATGTTAGTTTGAATTATATAAAATTACAAGGCGATTCTTTACGTCATTTGATTTGTTAAGACAGTTGCTTCATTTCATGTTGGTTCAACTGTCATTTGTAATTTGTTTTTTTACCGTGATTATCTCGGCGGCGCTGCATGTCTCAGTGTTTCGGCAGTCGTCAGTTTACTCTCGTCCGGAAGGCGAAACGTCATGTACCGGTCGGACGAGAAAATCAAGTCTTTAATAAAAATAAATGCGATTGTGCTTCAAAAACAAGTTCTTTACTTTGTGATCTACTCCTGCATCCTTCCTCCACGCGGCCCCGTGACGAACCCGCGACTAGTCATCTTTTTAAAGACGGGTGATGTCATTATCTATTATTATAATTGATATATTATTATTTTTATATAAATTTAATGCAAAATGTATTTAACTATTGCAGATGAACTGTAAAAAATATATATTCGAATTGGGTTTCACTCACGTAGATTAAGTCGATATACAAGGCAATCAAGTTTAACAGGCCGATCACCCTTCCAAGGGGCATTTATTAGAGCTTGATTTTGTATTCATCTAAGACAAGTGTCAATATTAGATGCCTTCTCTTTGATGAACTTGTCCATACAAGGGTCAGTTAATATTCTCACACTAGGAATTTGCTGACAAAGGATGTGTGCCTTACCTCTTTAGATTTTCTGCAATCCCAATACTTTTGATAGGACATATTTTTTATATTCATTATTCAATTTTCACTTAAATTATAGTACAATAAATTTAATTTAATTTATATAAAGTTAAAATAACAACGTTTTTTTTGTTTGAATAATATTGATTAATTATTTTACTGATTTGGGAATTAGGTTGAACCGCCCTTAAGATCAAATGACACAAGATCGACAGCGTCGGGTTAATCAACCGATATAATTACGGATACTTAATTTTTGATGGGTTTTCCAGGAAGATATTTGTCTCCCACTAATTAATTTTTAAAAAATGTAGTCTTTTTCTTCGTAGTATCAATCCGGTGGGTTGGTTTGCAGCAACAGAATCTTGCATCTCGATCACCATTCCTCTCGGTCCTCCGCAACCCTCTTCAGCTCAGCATAAGAGCTACAATTCATGTCCTCGAAAACTTGCTGCAAATACTCCCGTCTAGGGCGCCCTCTACAGTTTCTACCCTCAACCATCCCCTCCACAATATCGTGAAGAAGGCCATCGTGGCGCATGATGTAATTAATTAATTAATTTAAAAAAAATGCAGTCATATTTAAATTATTGTTCATTATCACTGGATTCATTTCAACATGAAGACATTTTAAGAAATCATAAGTAAGGTGAAATATAAATAAATATCATTTTATTTTATCATTATCACCATTCCGCTACCTTAACTGGAGCATATAGTCGTTATGAGACGCCGCCCACAAAGCTCTATCAGTCGCCATGGTCCTCCGATCCCATTCTATATATAGTTCTCGACGACCTTCTACAGCGGCGCGAGCCTGGGGCTTAATACTCTCCCACGGCTTCTGAAGTATGCCCCAACCAGGTTTTTTTTTTCAATAAAAATAAATAAATTTAATAACAAAATAATATTAAAATAATAAAATGATATTTTTGAATTATTAAAAAAAATGTTTTTTCCATTATTTGTCATTTTCAATAAATACTTAATTACGTAAATTTTAAATTCAAACGTTAAACTTTTTTGATTCCATAGTGAAAATCTTCAGTGTTTAATTGAAAAAAATAATTTAGTTAATGATATACACTATATGACTTTTTTCCTCACGTTAATAACAAGAAGTTAATGCCATAGTAATATAACAAAAGCATAGTACAATTACTGTCAACATCTTAATTTAATTAGGTCGTTAAACAAACATACTTAATCTTAATAACCTTATGTTTTACAACCTCAAAACTATAGCCTTTTCAGGCCTGAAAATAGGCTGTAATACTTTTTTAGTGTTTTCCCGGAAGTGCGGAAGTAGGTCGCGCATTTCCTCCGTAAACGTGATTTGGGTCCGTGCTACTAGAAACTTTTACTACGTACTTGTTTGTCACAGTGCGAATTCGAAAGGGGTGCCAAAAAAGGATACCAAATCTTTGGCGATTCTATGATGTTTTAAAGATGGCCAATTGTTGCATGAATATAAAATGTAGAACAAAGTCCATATTCTGAAGGACAAACAAGTTAACAAAATTACAAGTCAATTAAGTATTAAGCCGGTCTCGCTTCCAAAAAACTAGGTATATTTTATATATCACGTCGGTATTTCAACGATAAACAATTTATTCTTCTATATAAAAGACAAATCCGACCTATCCTTGAATACGGCAGTCACCTTTGGATTGGAACCCCAAAATACCTTCTTAACCTAATTGATTCAGTTCAAAGAAGAGCAATTCGTTTGATAAACAATGACACTCTTACGGCTAACCTGCAATCAATGGAACACAGGCGTAAGATTGGTTTACTTACTCTTTTCTACCGTTATTACCACAGTCACTGCTTTTTGGAACTTAAAGAAATAATTCCTCCTGCACCCATCCACAACCGACAAACTCGTCTTACATTTGCCGAACATCCATACACGGTTTGATGGGTGTCCACCAAGAACTGACAGTTTCCAAAGCTCCTTTCTTAATGTCACCGGTAAGCTTTGGAATGATCATCAAGCGTCTGTTTTCCTCCTTCCTACAATCTGGATCTCTTCATGAAACAGATAAATATATACTTACAATCTCCCAAACCCACACACAAACACGAACACAACACACGTTTCCCGCATGCAGCGTCCAGCCTCCCAGGCTGAGCATCATAGAGTGCACTTAAATTTCACGCCATTACTTAAAAAAAAATAGTTGTGCTGAAAGGACAGCGGTTGATTATGATTATGAAACAAATATCTTCTACAATTTAACTTAAAAAAAATGAGCCTATCTTAAGTGTTTTAAAAGTAATCAGTCAAGCTCAGACTCAGGGTAGGTGGCATAGAAAAAAGTCATCTCGTTGTTACCACCCATTAAGTGGGAGTCATTCAATATTTTTTTTTTTTTTTGTAAAAACAAAAAGGATAGTAATTCTGGAATCTCATCTGTGGAATTCTATGACGCTTACCATGTTAAAGCGCTGCACATGGACTGTTGATCCGCCAACGTCATAGACAACTTCCCGAGATTCACGAATCATCCTTAATTATTACAGAAATTAACTATGAACGGGTGGTCTTTACGGAACGACCTCTGTCTACAAACAATTTTGATTAATAGGCTATGACTGGCATTTTACGGGAGAGAGATCAAATTCACACCAACCGGGGTTATTTTAGAGCTCATAAATCGATTAAAAATCTTTCCTTTTTTTAAAAACCTACGTCGGGGATCGAACTCACGACCTTTGGATTGCAAAGCTAACGCTTTGACCATTGAGCTATACCCGCCAGTAAATTCCATTGCGTTTCACATGATATATGATTAATATTTATCCGCCAACATAATAAGATGACCCGGTGCTTACGCAGGTTCCATTTTTAATAAGATTCACTGTTAATGGGTGGTACACTTAAGACGACTTTTGTCTACTCCCTAATTTGATTGATTCAATTTGACAACCATTTTTACAAGTAAGAGGTCAGCATCAACAGAGGCATTTTTTGTAACCTTACATACATAAAAATGTGCCTGAAGAACAATCTATGAGAATAAAAAATAATGTAAGATAATAAAAAAATGACGCACTTTTTTTTCATACTTATATATTTTTTATTTATTTTAATTGAAAAAATATCAAAGTAAATATATTTAATTTTGATTTCACATTTATTTTTAAGTGATTACATGTTTCAGACTCTCATTTAGACTTACAAATTAAAAACTGAAATTCATATTAATATGAAATTAAAATTATGAAGTTTCACCAAGTATTTTCAGTTGATAGCCTGATTATTAAGAAAAAAAAACATTTTTAAATGTGAGCGAATAGGAATGAAATTTGTTTAATGGGTAAAAATAACTATACGTCTTAAATTTGATTTCTGAAAGTCACATTCTATATTGAAATAAAAAAAATATTAAGATGAAAAAATGTTGAACGTTATAAATGAGAATTATTCATAACCATTAGTTAGTATTCTTAAGAATGCGTAACTAGCAAAAAAAATACATTCAAAAAAGATGTTAGTTAATGAGACCCGACAAATAACATTATTTTGGTTTCAGCCCTGAAGTTTTCGTCAAGTCAAGTAGCATAAAAAGCTTTAAGATTTGTCAAGTCCCACTGAAGGCGATCTTTACGTTCCCTCCGATCTTTATGTCCGGCGATCAATTCATCGCCTATCGCTAAACGGTCTTCCGTCACGAAACAGCGATGTGTTGGGTTATCAGCGATCAGCTGAAGGAAATGGCTGATCAAGATCTATTGTTTCAACCTATTCTCATATACATGGTGGACAAAAAACTTTTTTTTTAAATGAATGAAGTATTTTAATTGATTTGACTTAGACACCCATTACAATATAGTGTTCCAAACCTAAGAAGCATCAGGCTAATCCTCTGATTGCCTTTAACGGCTGATTTAATGACAATATTAGCTTGTTTCAAAGTTGATGTACTTGTAAGGTGTAATTGTTAAAAATTTTGACTCTCAGCGTTTAGCATTGTGTATTTTTGCTGGACGTGAATTAGTTTATACTAAATATGTCTATACATAATTGATATTACGAGTACATAAAATAATTAATACTTGATGGGTTCTTGCGCCATTTTTATGTATTCTATGTGTAATTTATTAACGCATTAAAATCAAAATTCGTAGTCTTTATAAAAAAATTATTAACCTCCTCTTTTTCAAATAGGTTGTTATTCCGTCACGTGATGGCAGGATTAGGAGCAGATTATAACACAGACTTTTTTTGAAGCACATTGACATGTATATACGATAAACTTTACAAACTTATGGCCTGACCTAGTCACCGTATTAGGCTGAGTCACAATACAAAATGCTCAGCAACAGAAATAAGAGACGAAAGATTGTAAATCGATGTTTTCGGTATCAGTCAGCAGGGGTTTTATCATGCTGATGTAAGTATACATGTCTATTGAACTCATTCAGTTTATTTTCAGTTATCAATTGATGTGCACAGGGGAAGTTCCTTCTGAACAATTAACAATAAATAAAAGGTAACTGGATTGTTAGAATCTAAGCATAGTGTGTACTCAATGGAACTTAGGTGCAAAATAACTTAGGATGAGATAATTATTATGAAAAGATTAACTGTCAGATCACCGTCTCGTTCGAAGTACTGTGCACCTAGACATCAAACTGGAAAGGAAAAAGCTAATAAAACAAAGAGTTATACGTCCGTTAAATGTTCAGAGCAAGCTTGAGGAAACTTTTCAGCTTGAACTACAAAATCGATTCGCAGCACTGGAAGATAGTGATGACACCGACAACGTCAACAAACTTAACGACAGAATCATTAATAGCATTAAAGAGACTGCCAAAAAAGTCATAAAGCAGTGCAAAAAGAAAAAAGGGCCAAAATTCTCAGACAAAACGATAGCTCTCATGGACGAACGTCGTAAAAGCAGAAGCATCCAAGATTACAATACCCTGAACAAAAAAGTGAAAAAATCCATGAGATTTGACATTCGTCGTTCAAACACCGAGTATATCATGGAGATTGTTGCACAAGGCCGTGGGTCAAATGCATTCAGCAGACACACCTCTATAGGCCAGGCCCAACTTTCCAAACTAAAGACACACGATGGGAAGATAACAACAAATCTTAATGATATACTGAAGGAAATAGAACATTTCTACGGGTTATTGTATTCATCTACGATGCCAGGTCCTAATGACAGATCTGCGGACGACAAGAGGGCTACTCTCACAAAGCACTGGTCTGAAGACATCCCAGATATAAGTATATTCGAAATTAAATCGGCCCTAAAACAACTTAAGAACAACAAAGCCCCTGGAGAAGACGGAATTACATCTGAGCTTCTGAAAGTAGGAGGAACCCCTCTGTTGAAAGAGCTTAAAAACTATTCAACAAGGTAATAGAACATGGAGAAACCCCGGCGACATGGAGTACGAGTATTGTGATATTGTTCCACAAAAAAGGGGATAAATCACTGCTCAAAAACTACCGACCCATTTCCCTTCTTTCCCATGTGTATAAAGTATTCTCCAGAATTTTAACAAACAGGCTGACGGGTCGATTTGATGAATTTCAACCTCAAGAGCAAGCTGGGTTTAGGAAAGGCTTTAGTACAATTGATCATATCCACACGCTAAGACAAATCATTCAGAAAACCGAAGAATATAATCAGCCACTCTGCCTCGCCTTTGTAGACTATGAAAAGGCATTTGACTCAATCGAGACTTGGGCAGTGCTAGATTCACTACAACGCTGCAAAATAGACTATCGGTATATAGAGATAATAAAATCTCTTTACAAATCTGCAACAATGATGGTCCAGCTCCATGATAGCACTAAATTTATTTCTATAAACAAAGGTGTTAGACAAGGAGATGTTATATCGCCAAAACTCTTCACAAACGCCCTAGAAGATATTTTTTAAACTGCTATCCTGGACAAAATGTGGAATAAATATTAACGGAGAGTACATTTCTCACCTCCGATTTGCAGATGACATAGTGCTAATAGCCGAATCACCTAACAAGCTCCAAGACATGCTCTACGACCTCAATGAAGCGTCGAACAAAATTGGTCTGAAAATGAACATGGATAAAACAAAAGCCATGATTAATAGTCATATTTCACAGACCTTTGATCCTATTTCCATTGGAGGAACAGAAATAGAGGTTGTAAACGACTATACCTATCTGGGACAAGTAATACAACTAGGGCGAAATAACTTCTCAAAAGAAATCGACAGGCGCATACAACTGGGATGGGCAGCATTTGGAAAACTAAAGTACATTTTTAAAGCGAAAATTCCGCAATGCCTTAAAACTAAGGCGTTTAACCAATGCGTCCTCCCTGTATTAACTTATGGCGCAGAGACGTGGAATCTGACAGCAAGTCTTACCCACAAAATAAAAGTCACCCAGCGTGCTATGGAGAGATCCATGCTCGGAGTGTCGCTAAAAGATAGAATCCGAAACGAGGAAATACGCAGAAGAACTCAAGTAGTGGATGCTACCCAACGAATAGGCACACTCAAGTGGCAATGGGCAGGTCATATCTGTCGAAGAGACGACGGTCGATGGGGAAGAAAAGTATTGGAATGGCGCCCAAGAACTGGCAAACGAAGCATTGGCCGACCCCCTACAAGATGGACTGACGATATAAGAAAAATAGCGGGAGTGACCTGGATGCGGAAGGCGGAGGATCGAAGAGGATGGAGACTCATGCGGGAGGCCTACGTTCAACAGTGGACGGACACAGGCTGATGATGATGATGATGATGAACTGTCAGAATTATGTGATGGAAATTTCGTGACTAAAATGTGCTCAAATAGATAATGAATTTGATTTATAAAAATACTTCTACGTTTACTCCTACAAGGCAAATTTCACCCAGGTGCTGTATCAGATGCCGATGTATTAAAAATATTTATTTTTATAAGAGCTTATTTTTGTCACCATTATACACAAAGGAATATTATTTATTCTACTGTCTATGTCCTGAATAAAGTTATTTTCAGTTTTGTACTCATTTTTCAGAAAAAGTTATAAAAATTACAAAGTATTTGAAAATAAAGGTAGTCAGTCTTCTCAAAGTATTAAAGTTTTAAAATAAAGTAAATTGTAGCATGGAGAATGACAAATAACGAAGAATAAGTTATTTTCTCGCTATTTATGGGTTGACTAAAGTACCTACATCCAATCATAAAAAGTTCGTATGTAAAGGAAATGATATGTTTCATTTTAACTGACACAATATGATGGATTTTTTTAAACTTATACTTCAAAGTTAAGTATTGAAAAGGTTAATTATATTACAGTGAGAATTTGTTTCAAAAATAAATTTCTTTTTTAAATTTCCTTTTTTTTAATTTAATTTAATAAAAGTAAAAAATTAATGTATCTTTTAAAAATGTAATTATTTTTGAATAAATTAATTAGTGTTATTAAATAATCTTAAAACATTATTAACATTAAGGTCAACTGACAATACTTGGTAAAACTGCATAATTATAATTTTAAATTAATTTTTATTATAAAATTAACAAATTAAAAATATTAAGTTTTTATTCACATTTTTTTAAACGGTTACATGTTTCGGCCTCCCGGAAAACAATCTTCAATAGATTCAATAAAAATTATTGAAGGTGGTCCCCAAGGAGGCCGAAAAATGTAATCGTTTACAAAAATGTGAATCAAAATTAAATATTATTAATTTGTTAATTTTTTAATAAAAAAGAATTTTAAATTATAACATTATTATAAACACGTAACATGTATTAATTTCTTGACTCTATGAGGTGGTGAAATTGTAAAATTAAACATTTTCATGTCGCATTTCTTATTTCACAGAACACATTTCATTCTGTGAAAAAGTATCATTAACAATAGATGAGGTAGAAATGAGTAATGTATTTTTTTTGTAATCATAATTTTATTTTAAGTAAGATTAACAAAAATATATTTACTGGGCCTTATTGAAATACGTTAAGTAGTTAAATAAATTTGAAGTAAAATATATTTTTTTATATTAAAAATAAATTTGCAGTTGCACAAAAATGAAGAGTTATCATCTGTTAATTTTTTTCTATCGATTATTTTTGGTAGTGTTACATAGTTCAAGTGACGCAAATCAACATGGATTTTTCTAGAGAAAAAATTTTCGAGTGTTTTGCAAGAACAAGTTGAAAATCGCATTGTTTAATGTATACATAAAACTGTTTCATTTATACATTGAAATTATAATTCCTCATTTTATCTAATAACAATCAACTGAAAATCCCAAAAAGACGATGATTAAACTCGACTGTATAATAATGCGATTCGCCCCAAAGAAAAATCCCAAACCACTCAGCAAACGAATTTTTTATTTACCTTCTCAACCTGAAATGCCACTCCCGCTCCTGAAAACCGCCCGGCCCGGACCGGACATTGAATAATTCAGGAGAATACCTGAAACTTCATGAAACTTGCCCCGCCAGCTCGAGAACAGTTATAAATTGACTTCCGTGCGTTGCGGTGTTATTCGTATTATTTCAGCTTATATATAAATTGACAATTTTAAAGTTTAATTTTCTAATTTACACCATTTTAGGACTTTGAAGTGAAACTTTTTTAGGTGCGTTACAACTAATCGGTTCAGATGAAAAGAGAAACGCTTCCCTTTCTTCAGCTTTCAGCAATTGGAAAGCATGGGATAATGCGAATATAACAATGAATAAGAGAAACTGATTTTCAAAATGCAAATTGTTCCACTTACGAGTATGTACGCTTTTTTCAACATGTAGAACTTTATATGCAACACTAACATTTTTTTAACAGAACAGATGTCTTAAAATAATAGGTTCAGTACATAACATTGAAATATACAGCTATTAAAAGACCGTATACTAAAAAATAACATTGACATAAGAACATTTTGAATAATACATTCAAGCACACAAATTCATACGCATACATTCGCAAATACAGATACCTATAAACATGCATATAAAGGGTCCGCCAAGTAACTTTTTTTTTTGAAAATGGGGCGCAAAACATCGAGTGTAGCTTCGGCTGTGTGGCACGTATCGCCGTCCTGTTAAAACCAAATGTTGCCAATATCCTCCTCTTCAATTTTTGTGAACAAAAATGGTCCGATAACGATCGCCATTGACTGTAACACGGCCACTCCTTGCTCATTTTCGAAGAAAAATGGCCTGATTTTCAAAGTAATGTCGCAATATTTCCCAGCGTTGTTCAAGCGTATATACAACCATATTCGTTTAGTGGAAGGATAAAACTAATTATCTGTCAAATCAGACATGAGCTAAGTGTTACCATTCACAAAATAAGCACTAGTTGAAAAAAAAAACGTTATATAGCGGACCCTATATTAAAAGACCGTATACTAAAAAATAACAATGACATAAGAACATTTTAAATAATACATTCGAGCACACAAATTAATACGCATACATTCGCAAATACAGATACCTATAAACATGCATATATATATACACATATATATACACGGATATAAACATACATATACACATACATACATACATACAGTATGGTATCCAGGTTTGGATGATTTGTGTCTGGATGATAATGAACGTGTGTCTTTTCATAATATTTTAATATATATATACATACATACTATAATATTACACACTAATACATAATATTTTATATTTATTAACAGTGCGGTGGTTTGACTAACAGAGAAATAGAGATATCAAGGGCAAGTGTAAAACAGATTAGAACATATTGTTCGGATGCGTAGATGAATAAGAAATTCAGGTTTTGTTCAAATTTTTGCAGGCATCATCAACAAAATACATAAAATATTTGATAAAGATAAAGCGTCAAACATTTCGGTTACGGGCTTGTTACGTAATAGCGGCAATTGGTGTTGACCATACGCTCCATTAAGCGGATAATTAATAGTACTCTTATGTAAATGATCAAGAATAACGTACAGAAAGGGTTTATTTTGTGAATGACAATAACACTACACATATATTAATATGTATGCAAAGGACACATTCCCTTTAACTAAGTAAGGGACTCAAATCGTACTAAATCGTGTCACTTAGGACTTATGTACGGGCGACAGTACCTAAATTAACCTAAGAAATTACACATACTTACTATACAAAGCTTATCACATATCTTACATGAAACGATATATATAGTATATGTTATATCGAATTTCTGAAAGGCAACAAAATTTTATGGCAGTTTATAATTCAATTAATGGGCAGCAATTATTAAGCGAACCGTTAGTAGTTAAATAAAAAAAATAAAAAAACATATGGTTATAAAAAATATCAATCGCCAGTAGAAAAATAATTAATTGGCAGGAATTAATAAATGAATGGTTATTATTAATAGGTGACATAAGGTTAGGTGATTTCATTTTATGAGTTAATTATTTATTAATTTTACATAAATTTTTACCAATATTGAATATATTGCTGCGATTTTACTTTTTTAATTGACCATATTCATACTGACACAATGGATACTGCCAATTTAGTTAGTATACTGCTGATTAAATTTATTTACTGCCAATTTCGTCCAGCCTCCTTGGCTGAGCGTCATAGAGTGCACTGGTCTACACTAGCTCTCCTGCATGCGTTGACATAAAAAAATGATTTAAATTACTAGCAAAACCTTGAATTAGTTACTTAATTAAGAAATACTGGCCTTATTATTTTATAATATTATAATAGTTACCAAATAATTAATTATAAAAAATAAATTTAAATTTTTGGCACTTATATTAAAATTAATATAATATTCATATTAAAGATTTGAATTTTTCTGTATAGTTTTCTTTCAAAAATCAATTTTTATGTTAGTAACTACGTTGTAACGTGTTTCTATATACTATTTTATTTGACCTAGTGACTAGTATAAATGTTGTTCTCTCAGTTCCGCATTCTCATGCGCGTTTTTCGCACAATCATTTCATAAGTGTTACAGAACTGATTATACCTATATCCCGCCCCCTTACGCACTTACAAAAAGTACACGAATTCAACGTCATCAAGCCATCTCTTTCACTCCATACTCTAAAACAGACCTGAAAAAACTTTGTGTGAAACCCGTTTTGATTTTTTTGAGACAAAAACTTAAAATATATATATATATATTTGCCGGCGGGTATAGTTCAGCCGGCAGGTATAGTTCAATGGTCAAAGTGTTTGCTTTGCAAGCCAAGGGTCGTGGGTTCGATCCTCGAAGCAGATTAAAAAATAAAACATTTTAAATCGATTTCTGAGCTCTGGCGTGAATTTGATCCCTCACCCGTAAATTACCAGTCATAGCCTATTAATTAAAATTAGTCGTAAACGAAAGTCGTCCCGTGAAGACAACCCATCCATAGAAAATTCCTGTAATAATAAGGGTGATGCGTGAATCTCGGGCTGCAGTATATGACGTTGGTGGATCAACACTCCACATGCAACGCTTAGCCATAGATGAAACATCAAAATTACTATCACCATCTGTCGGTATTCTCTTGTATGTTTTTACATAAAAATATATTATTTGAAATGATATATCAATAATATTTAAATATCCGCTAACGCATGTACAAAAAAACGATAAATGTGGTACATTTTTTTTTTGAAATCGTATAAAATCCTATACGTTATACGTCCATAACATTTTTTTCTCCAAATATTAGTTCCAAATCTAGAGCATATGTTCACCAAAATAAAATGGTTCACTTGAAAAACTATATGGTTGCAAGCGACCTCTAAGTCAGCAGCCCAAGGAAGAGACGGCAGCTTTTGTATCTGAAGCATATTTTGGGAGATTTATTAATTAAATTTTTTCGGAGGATCAATTGTCCATTTGGTCTAAAGGGACAGCTTAACCCAACCAACGACATACTATAAGGAACAAACTCAACACATTTTGGCCCGCATACAACGTTGCTTAACTTATTTGATTATGCATAAAATAAATGTCTTAATGGAAAATATAAATAGGAAATAATTGACATATAATGATTAAAAATTTAAAGAAAATAATCTTGAATCGAATATTAAAATTATGATAACACATTTTTTTTGGTATTGGGGTCCATCACAAAATGTAACATTCTTATTGATACCGCTGAGTATTGTGGACTTTGGGTTAATAGAGAACTTCGCAACACACGGCTAAACCCAAAAGCCACAATAAAAAATCTGGCTGTAAAAAACTAAGAAATTAATTCATACTAATTGAAGCCGATGCCATTAAGCCTCGAAAAACCATGTTTTGTCTCTTATTTTTGTTCGCTCGCCTGACATGCATATCTAATGTCTTATTTGTATACACGGTGATTGCATACGCCATTTTATTTGTTATGACAGTTGACCCATTTCCTGTTGGTACCACTGTCATCTTGAATTCGATTTTTCTGCAGCGACAGTTGGCAGCGCGAGATGAGAGCGCGCCGTCAGTTGACAGTTGAAGCTCGCTCGCGAACGTTATGGCGCCCGCCTAAATGACATGCGCCACAACGGTCTTTTTGTTGCAAATTTTTGACGAATAAACGCGGATTGTGAAACAAAAACAAGTTTTTTGTATTGTGAACCTGATCCTTCATCCTGCCATCCAGTAAATCGATATCAAATTAAGAGAGGAAGATATCATAATTATATAACATATTTTGTTTGATACACTCACAATAAATTTATCAGGAAATATACGTCTAATATCAGCTTTTAACGAAAAAAAAACCGCATCAAATAATAGTCATCGACTTATGGAAGACATCGATAATCTAACGAAAACTGAACTCACAATTTGCTTTCATTCAGTCACTACCTCAACGTGGGTGTACAAATCTGCTTGAGATAGATGTTCAGCGTTGAACTGGGCAGCTTTTCGTAAGTTTTGCTTTGTCTGGTGGCGCCTCGATCCCTGAAAGCTTCAGCGCCACCGCGGGCGGTTCTGGCCAACGTATTATAGTGAGAGCTTTCCCGTGTTTGTCCGACAAGCGAGAAAGTATGCGGAGAACAATCGGTCCAAATATCTGACGCGATATATCTGAGAGGCGTGCCTAACTCTGACGGCAATGCAAAAATACGACTCAAAAATATATTTTACTTAACTTCATTTAAAATATGTACAGTAAAACTCCGCTTAAGGCGGGGGATACGTTCCATCAAAGTAGAGCGTAATGCGAAACAGCGCTAAGCGAGGCTATCTTAGCATGTTAATAATGGGATTAGGGGAAGTTGGATAGAAAATTGTTTAGGTATTAAATTGAATAATCTAATGTATTTTGCGTTCTGTTAGAAGTTGTTGATAAGTGGATAATGCATCTATAACACCCCGTCTTGATTTTGATATCCTGTCAAAATTTGGATCATTTTCAACAAATTGAGATTGAGGTTCACCAGAGTCTAATCTTCTAATCACTTTCATTTTAGTTTTCAGTGAAATGCTTTTTCTGGTTGCTTTCTTTTCTTGTTTTTCACCCATGATAAAAAAACTTAAGATTTAAGATATATGTCACTGTATTAATCGTTATAGTATTATATAAATTTATACTTATTTGGAAATCTAGCGCTAAACCGAAACATCGGTAAACGAAACAGCATTAAGTGGAGTCTCACTGTTTATCAAAAAGAGTTTTGTGTATCTCGTTGAATAATTATTAAGGCATATAAGAAATAACTGATCTCCTTATTTACTATATTATATCTAAAGATACAGAACTTGGTCTTTAGTAGAAGTTGTATGGTATAGTTTCAAATCTACTACGTGTACTATGACTTTGATTCGGACTACCGTATACAATTTCAGAACCTCCAAGTGTGGAAATATATTGGTGGAAGCTTATAGAAAGCAACATAAAAATATGATTGTATATTTGAATTGAAATTAAAAATTAAGAACTTGTATTTGTAATCCCTTTATAAGATTAGCACCGGGATTAAAGTGCTGAAAATAGTCAGGAATTTAATTAATGATTTTAAAGTTTGTATACTTTAACTGTCACATATCAAAATTAATTTGACGAGTGATTTTCAATAAAATTAATAATGTTATTTTATTATAATGATTTCCTCTATTTTGTGATTGTGAATTAACGGTTACTCTCGAAACACTAAATATATACATCTGTTGAATTAATAATAAAAAAATATGTCAAAAAGCATTAATATATAACATATTATTTGTTCAAAAGTATTACTTATATCTGTGCTTAACATATGTGAAAACTCTTACCTATATAATCCATTGAAAAATTTGTCGATTGTTAAGAATGCCATACAATATTTTAAATAAATAAATGATATTATTTTGTTTTTAAATAAAATTATTAACAAATTTAATTATGGTGACATTTTCTTACAAATTGTGAAATATAGTAAGTAGCAAGTCTTTACATAAAAACTGTCTGGTTATTTTTGATGTAAGATATGTGGTCTCACACCAACAAGGGTGTTGTGGGTAGAATTCATAATAATTGGACAGACTATATCGGACTGGCAGGTACAGTTTTCATGAAAATTCAGCTTCACAATATGAATATCTTAAAAAAACAGAAATAATTACAAAAACAACTAAAATAGTTTGTTTTTTAAGCTATTAAATAAAAAAAACATCTTTGATGAATGCCTGAAATTTTTTTTTTGTGAAATTAGTGATGAAATGTCAAAAACAACACAATTATCTCTTGTAATTGATTTATTTGTAGATTTGAATAGTTGAACCTTGATCTTACATAGTATAATATTTAATAATAAAGTACAACCTCAAAAGAATGATTTATATATAATCGTGTCAGAAACAACAGGGTCAGATCCTGTCTGCCCAGAAGTGGGCAACGTCGATGGCGTTTCTTCTGGGCATCATCAGGTCTTCCTGGGTGCAGTTATTCGGGCACAGCGCACTCTCCAGAAGGTGTGACAGGGTCTGCTTCACGCCACAGTCACATTCAGTCGGCCCACTGTAAAACTGCCAGGCTTTCATTTGTGTCCTCGTCTTGGGGAGCAAAGAAGGAACCTCCGCGTGGTGCCCCCTGGAAACGGTTATTTACAATGCCGGCCAATCCTTCTACTACGGAAACAACATCAAAGACTTGTATTTTTCCAAACTTTTGACTGAAAAGAAAAATATACACATATATATATGATTTTCCTACTCAGTTGGAGCATACGGTCAATAACGTTTTGTCAGCCTCCATTGTCTTCACCTCGTGTTATATAAGCTATGCTTCATAGACCTTTACTTCGTGGACATAAGAGTATTACGGGTAGATGCTCGTAGATGATATTTGATGATATCGCAATGTTACTTGTACTAACAAATAACGTTAAATATTTAACCGAAGCAAAAAAAAACTTATTTTCATTGAATGATTCGATGTATACTCGAAAATTATTACCTACAAAAAACTATAAAATCAATGATTAACCCTTTCATTACGGCTCGGTGAAATACAAATTATACTGTCAATTATAAAACTAGTATTTGAAGCATAAATGTACTTATCTGGCCTATTTTCATATATCACATTGGTTCTTGAATCTTTTAGCTATCGGATGATGCATTAAAAACTATTCTAGGAAAGTAGCAAAACGATAAAGCACGGCCACCGATGTCAACGGTAGGGGAATCTTACACGGCATATATCGGGTACGATGCGAACAGGTTAAAAATCAATGGATTTTGCATGTAAAAGTTAGTAATTAAACGGGAATTCATGCCCTATGGTCTGGCCACCCTGTTTCGAATATTTGTGCGTCGAGCGTTGACCAATCAGGGCCAGCCTTGTATTTTAAAAAAATGGCGAACTCCTAATTTTTTCGCCTTTATTTTAAGGCTTTGAAGAATTTTCATTAAAAAATATTTTCCTTATGTAATTTACTAAAAATAAGAGTATTTAATACTTTTATTTACAGTACCGAATAATTCAGAACTTGGCAGCACCGGATTTATTATCTAATTCCCTTACAAGTTCCGATTGACAAATCACCAAAAATATACCACAAATACTTTACTCGTAGATGGCGTATTTTCAGATATCATGGCACCTGCTCTACAGTTTATCGAGAGCAATAATATTTCCCAAGTGAATCTTTGGGTGCAGCGATGTCTTGGGACAAGGCACGGACATAAGCAACAAAAAAAACTGAGTGGCGGCAATGTGTTGTTTTCACATGTTTCAGATATGGAATGGATTCTTCTTCGTAGTAGTAGCAATCCGGTGGATTGGTTTGCAGCACCAGAATCTTGCATCTCGATCTCCATTCCTCTCGGTCTAGAGGAGAGCTACAATTTATGTCCTCAAACACTTGCTGCAAATACTCCAATCTAGCGCGCCCTCTATAGTTTCTACCCTCAACCATCCCCTCCACAATGTCGTGAAGAAGACCACAGTGGCGCATCATGTGACCGATCCATCGGGTTTGCCTCTCTGAGATGGTTCTCAGTAGGTGTCTATCTTCCTTGATTATCCTGAGAACCTCATTGTTCGTGACGTGGTCTCTCCAGGAAATTCCAAAAATTCTTCTGTATGACCACATCTCAAAGCCCTCTAGTCTTTTTTATCACTTTCAGATAAGCACCATGTCTCACAGCCGTACATCAAGATGCTCCAAACAAATGTTTTGGCAATTTGCTTGCGGAGCCTTAAATTAATATTCTTTGACTTAAGATTTTTTTTTATTGAAAGCTAGCCTTGCTTGATGTATGCGACTGTTAACTTCTCTTTTTGAGAATGAATTAGGAAATAAAATTATGTATGTTTTATGATGCGGCCCTGCACTGTCCGAACACGTGAAACTTTGAAATTTACCTACTAATTAATGGTTACGTTATAACAGGCCGAGCGCACACACAGGGGCGGATTAGGCCAGATATGTATCATTGTTCAGATACCTAGTTAATTACCGCATTTCAAATTGTCGGACACACAATGCACGTGAAAATTAATAACAATTATTACGCACATGATATTTAATAACTAAAATTATCCGACGTAGTAATATCGTGTCGCATAAATATTATGATGCTTATTATTTATCAAACTAAAAAAACATGAAATTTTATCAATGAATTTTTCGAAATAAGAACAAAATATTTTTTTTAAATATAAGACCGTTAAGATGTGACTCTTTGTTTTATTTTTTGTTTTGAATCTCAATTACACACAATAATTTAAAAACAAAGTAATGAAATGCCTGAATACACTGCTTCTCAAACCCATTCCATATCTGAAACGTATGGTTACCACAAAATTTAAAATAAATAAAACGCTGATTTATTGAACCCTTTTCCCGCTCCAAAAGTGCAACTACCTAGTTTCTTCTTTGTATCAATCCGGTGGATTTGTTTGCAGCAACAAAAACTTGTATTCTTATCTCCACTCTTTTCGATCCTCTGCGATCTTATTTAGCTCAGCATGAGAGCTAAAACTCATCGAACCCTTGCTGCAAATACTCCGATCTAGGGAGCTCTCTGCAGTTTATACCCTCAAACATCCCTTCCACAATGTCGTGAAGAAGACCATCGTGGCGCATAATGTGACCAATCCATCGGGCTCGCCTCTCTGAGATGGTTCTTAATACGTGCATATCTTCCTTGATCTTTTGTTCATATAACCTTTAAACAGTATTATTTATAAATTTACATAGTTTTTATTTTATTTCATAATCATGCTGACAGCTACAAGCTAAATATTTAAATTATATATGTCTCAATGTCACTTTACTGTCTATGCATCTATTATAAGCTAAAATATACATACATTGATTTGAATTCATTGTAAGTGTTGAAGGGTACCGAGTGTTGCATGTTTGATTTTGTGACAATAATATTTTGTGTTATTTTTGTATTAAATTTGAGGTAGCCACTGTACGTAAAATGTTACCAAGTGTACTTTTTTGCGAGAAACACTGTAACCTTTTCGCATCGGTTGTCGGCATATGCTGTCAAAGATTCCCCGACTGTTGACATCGGTTGACGTGATTTATCAGTGCAGTCATTCCCTTTATCCACCTACATGTATTCTTAACAGGAATCTATAAAGCATGAAAACAAATATCGTTAGGTTTCGTCACAGGAGAGATTTTTCTGTAGACCACATGTGTCAATGCCATCACATGTATGCAGTTTCATGATGAACGTTTGTTAAATATAATAGTTTTTTATGCATCGTCTGATAGCTAAAAGATAGAAGAACCAATGGTATATATGAAAATAGGACAGATAAGTACATTTATGCTTCAAATACTAGATGCCGTTTTGACAGTATAATTTGTATTCCACCGAGCCGTAACGAAAGGTTTAAAATTTACAAAAATCTCCACGCTGGGATGATTTTTTTTAAAATTTCATTTTTCAATATTTAAAAATCAAAAGATAACTGTTTTTAAGAATATGATATCCATATAGTACAACGATAAATTAAAAAATATTTATATTTTATTGTGTATATTTTCAAATTAACATCCTCCATGATAAGTAGTATTTTAACAATATTTCGAAAGATTTAATCAGAAAAACGCCACCCCATGAAAATAAAAAATATTAATTTTTCAACCTTGATTTTAATTTATTGTTCGAATATATTTTTTTTACATATGCAAGCAGATATTACGATCAATCATTTGCATCGTTTATTTTTATTAATGAAAATAATTTTGAATTTCATGAATATTCATTTAACATCTACCTTAATTTCTGTATTGTATTTATTATTTATGGGAGTGTTGAATTTAGAGAGCGATATTAATTAGAGCGTCCGATTGATCACCTTGCCACGTGGCAATGATCATTTAAAATATTTAAATAAATAAAGTGATATTTTTTATTGGCTATTAGCACACATTGTAAGCGAGGTTCTTTTTACATCACTAAAGTTAACACACTCAGTACTTTTCGCAGGCATATGATCTCGAAACCTTTTATATGTCTGTATTAGCTCTTAGTGAGTTGCACGGATTTAAAGCCGTAAAGAAGAATGGAGACATTTCGGCACTTAGTTCATTATTAACATTGCTTTTTAAATAATTAATTTTCGTAATTTAAGGTTACGTGATCGCGTTTCCAGTCATTAACACACATTTACGTCCCGTGAAGCAATTCTCTAAATTAACGTCTTCCCACACTCTGCCATCCGGAGATGCTCATTATAAAAGCAATTTGATCGGGAGGGATCAGTGGAATATAGACAAAGGATCGGAGGAGACATGCCGCGAAACGCCGAGTCAACATATTCAGTAATTTGGCAGAAACATTTTATACCCCGTGTGGTGCAGTGAAAAACGCGGTAGCTTGCAACGCCAATAAACAACAATCCATTTTCAATGTGATCCTGAAAATAAAAACTTGGTCGCTGGTTTGAAAAGATTGGCTGGAGATCTGAGGTTCCGTTTCCAGGGGGAGGTGTGCTTCGGCACGGAGAGTCGCTGGTGTGTGACTATGAAAAATGAAGGCCGTCTCACACTTAAGATCTTGTCCCATGTGCCTGGCTAGCTGCACATCCCAAGACCTAATGATGGGCAGAACATGGGCCATCTATTGGGCTGAAACAATTTGACGTCGCTGACACAATAGAATACGAAAGAGGGAAAAATAAATAAAATATGATCCTATTATACAAAAGACACTAAGATATTCTTTGATCGAGTGCATCATCCATGAGAACAGGAGAGTGTTGCAAAATGATTAACAATTTTCACAATTCATAAAAAAAAAATTAACTGTTAATATTGTTCATTAAGTAATTTTTTCCTTTATTTTAAAAATTGATATATTCGTTATTAATATTTTAATGCCTGATTTTTTATATTATTTATTTTGTTTTTATAAATATATTTTTAAATAAAACAAAATTCAACAATTGACGCGGTTTCTCGTCGATCATACCTAACACCGAAAAATTAAGCACTAGTATATTTATACCCACTACACGTCTATGGAAATAAATTTCACACACTGGCAACATTGGCAGCGAATTCCATAGTCAAAAATAACATAACCTCAAAAATATTTCTTCATCATTTTATCTTATTATCTTAAATATATTATATTCGTGGTGCTACAATCGAGATAGATTGGTGATAAAGATGACAGTGCTCGGTGAAATGTGACTAGTGACAATTAGCTGAAGGATTACGGTGGAAGAACGACCGGTAAGTCATTTATATCTCTTACCTAATATATAAGCCAATAACATTAAACATACATATATTTTGATATTCATTATTAATCCATCCCATCTGATGCATATGGTCGTCACAAACAACTGCCACAAATCCCTGACTTTGTTTTATCCAATGTTAGCTACGCCTTTCGGAGCACGGTCGAGTACATTTTACGTATATGTACTATATTTCTCGACGACCTTCGAGTACTGCGCTACCCCGGGGACTTGAAGAAAGGGTAGACGTAGTTTATTGTCTTCTGCGGCATTAGAAGAACATTGACCGACTCTAGGATGGAAGACGTTTTGTTCGCTTCATCAATAAGTCATTTCTCATAAACTCAAACCATCGTATTTCAAGTATTCTTCGCACTCTATTCGTATTCTAACACTCACTTTTGGTGACATGCGAGATTTGCAGCTGTATAACAGATGTATAAGCGTAACTTTGTTTGATCGAGTATAGAAGCTAGTCCCAGATATTTATCGTGAAGTTAAAAGACGCTTCAGCGTTTCCGGCCTATACGCCAAAATATCAGAAACTCTTAACATTCTAATAACTTAATCAACGCTGTTAAATGCTTGATCCGTATTATAAATAATAATAAAAAAAACATTATCCTCCCCATATCTGGAAGATATGCTCACCACAAATTTCCACCACTCAGTTCTGTCAGCTGCCAATGTCCATTCCTCTATATATGAAACATCTCCACCTCGATCTCCATGGGAACAAATATGGTTCCCAAGAACCTCCACAGCAGAAGTCCGAATGCCTGAAGATGAGGTAGCTGTAGTAGCGAAGCATATTTTTGGTTGCTTTGTTAATAGTTTTTTTTTTAAGAAAATCGAATGATTAGCCCGAAGCTTCCTCAACCCGACAATAATAATAATTAATAAGGAATAACATAAATAATGTAAATATTATGACAATGATCAGTAAAGATCAATATAAATATAATGCTTCATACGAAACGAAAACTTTCATAATAAAACGTCAAAGCGTTTTTCCATACAAATTAAACTTCGCATTCACAATAGGACCATTCAAAACGTCGGCTCGAGCCCATTTTCCGCTCGGAATGTACTCACCCGAGTGCTTCCGAACGTTCCCGAACATTCTACTCTAGAGGTTGTCGAACCTTCGGCTCGTTAAGTGTCAGGGCGGCCTCTCACAATGCAGTGCATCTCGCTCTGGTGCACGCGATTTGGCGCATCAAAGTAGCATTTTGTAGAGCGCTGTTTCACCTGACGTGAACCTGTCAAAGCGTCTGGTTGATAGTAAAGTAATAGGTTAATACGTTTCTTATCTTTTTCGATTTTTTTTTTTAACAGTTGAATGCAATAAAGTATTTTATATATACATATATAAAAGAGAAGTCAACAGTCGCATACATCAAGCAAGGCTTTCAATAAAAAAGCAAAAATTCTTGAGTCAAAGAATATTAATTTAAGGCTCCGCAAGCAACTTGCCAAAACATTTGTTGGAGCATCTTGATGTACGGCTGTGAGACATGGTGCTTATCTGAAAGTGATAAAAAAGACTAGAGGCCTTATATATGAGATATGGTCATACAGAAGAATTCTCGGAATTTCCTGGAGAGACCAAGGTAGATAGGCACCTAATAAGAACCATCTCAGAGAGGCGAGCCCGATGGATCGGTCACATCATGCGCCACTATGGTCTTCTTCACGACACTGTGTAGGGGATGGTTGAGGGTAGAAACTGTAAAGGGTGCCCTAGACGGGAGTATTTGCAGCAAGTGTTCGAGGACATGAATTGTAGCTCTTATGCTGAGCTGAAGAGGGTTGCGGAGGACCGAGAGGAATGGAAATCGAGATGCAAGATTTTTTTGCTGCAAACCAATCCACCGGATTGATACTACGAAGAAGATATAAAAGAATATATGGTTTAAATTTATTATCCGTGGCTGTACCCATATAACATTATACGGGGTATGTTGGGATACAATGAGTTGAGAATTATAAGATGTGTGCTTGAGTATGAATTTCTTTCGGCTGGTGCGCGGCGTGTTCAGAAATCCTGATATTTTGTTGGAATGTTTTTTTTTTGTCCCTGACAATTATTTAAGGATAAGGAGGCACAGATTGTTTGTTCTTCCCAGGAATAATACTAGCCTGCCTGAGACTATGTCTCATGGGAGAGTGATCAGACTGTTCAACCATATCGCCTCGAATATTGACATATTCCACGTGAGAGAAGCGCAGTTTCGACATGAGCTCTTCGAATTTATTAGTAATTTCGTGGAGTCTTCTGCTTAGCGAGCTTTGGGACTCTTAAATAATTTTTGTAAATAGTTTTATTTTAATGTTTATATTTGTTTTAAAAACGAAATAACCAATTTTTAGATTAAGAATAAACGTGTAAGATTCCCCTACCGTTGACATCGGTAGCCGTGATATATAGTTTTGCTACTTTCATAAAATAGTTTTTTATGCATCATCTGATAGCTAAAGGATACAAGAACCAATGTGAAAATATTCCAGATAAGTACTTTTATGCTTTAAATTCTAGTTAAGTTAAATAAAATATTAAATTTAAATAAAAAATGTTTTTTTAATTTATTTTACTTCTACTACGAGAATATTACATTTTTTCCTTCGGTTACTACCTTTACGTTGAAACCCAAAAATACCTATAATAATAGACGTTATCGTCTTAGTTCAAAAATAAGCAGCTCAATCCTCCTATCCATGGAATACAGACGTGAGATTTTTTTCCGACTTTTGGCGATATAGTCACCACTATTTGCCATCTTTTCTGCCCGTTTATGACATTTTCCAAGAAGGTTCACCTGTGTGCGCATATATATAATTCCCGACGACGTTCAAGCCAGGAATCGCGGGACCAAAGTAATGCCAGTTTTTTGTTGTCGATTTTTCGAAGAAGATCGATTTATTAGTCCTAAGAAAATACTCATCTAATGTAATAACGTATGATCGGTACATTAAATATTTTCAACAGTTATTTTCAAGCCACTGCTTCTTCGAACTAAAAAAATAATCCCTAATGCATCCACCCACAAATGACAGACTCTTCTCATACTTGTTGAGCAGCTATTCATACTTAATTTATTTCAACATAGAACAAACATTTTCAAAATTCTTCTTATTCGTAGTATCAATGGTGGATTGGTTTGCAGCAACAAAATCTTGCATCTCGATCTCCACTCTTCTCGATCCTCTGCAATCCTCTTTAGCTCAGAATAAGAGCTACAACTCATGTTCTCGCATACTTGCTGCAAATACTCTCGTCTAGGGAGCCCTCTGCAGTTTCTACCCTCAACCATCCCTTCCACAATGTCGTGAAAAAGACCATCGTGGCGCATTATGTGACCTATAGCCTCTCTGAGATGGTTCTTACTAGGTGCCTATCTTCCTTGATTATGCTAAGAACGTCATTGTTCGTGACACGGTCTCTCCAGGAAATTCCGAGAATTCTTCTGTATGACCATATCTCAAAGGCCTCTAGTTTTTTTTTCAAAATTACTTCATACAAATGTCACCAGTAAGCTCTGAAATGATTTTCCAGTATCTATGTTTGCTACTTCATACAATTTATATGTCTTAAAAAAACAGTGCAATATACACTTGAAATCTCCCAAATCTTAACACAAATGTAGCATACGAGTATATAAGTGTCTAGCCCACTGGTTTTGCTCTCCTGTAAGCGCTTCTTTGAAAAAAAAAACGCTTTGCACTTGGCGTAAAAATAACAGTAAAAACATTCTCAACAAACAATTAAATTAAAATTACATACGATTAAGGCGCCGGTTTGAACGTAGCTTTAGTTGACTTTATGGGGTTAACCCGCTCGCGCCGAATTTACTGTAATGAGATGTAGAGAGGGGGTCAACTGGTTGAGACAATTAAGTGCATTTATCCAACCCCTTGCGGCGCCAGCCTGTTTGCAAATGACATTTTAAAATTAATTCATTTTTGTCTAGCTCGTTTTCCGCCTTGGGAACGCTGGGTGCGTCTTTTAATTCCGTGCAAAATAACTAGGACTCGCAGTTTTACTCGATCAAAACAAAGTGCCGACAATACAGCGCCTGTATCATACCCATTCTTTAATACTGCTGTGAATCTTAACGTCTCAACAAAATCCAATGCAGCTATAGTTTATGCGCTTCTGCGACATTTAAAGTAAGTGTCCAAGCCAGCTCCACCTTCATCTGTTATCCGAATGTTGTATCAAAGGCTGCCTCGTCCGCTCACTCATTATCCTCATTTCAAGCCCATTTATCACATTCACTTCATGTCCGCTCTCTTAACTAGAGCATATGGACTTTATGAGCCGCTGGCACAAAGCTCACTCAGCCGCCTCGATACTCGCCTCATCCCATGTCAGCTGTGCCTTCCGCAGCTTCGCCGAGTAAATTATATGTATAAAGCTCCCTACGGCTTTCCAAAACGGCGCAAGCCTGGAGACTTGAAGAAAAAGCAGCTGTAGTTAGTTCTCTTCTGCGAAATCTGAAGTACATGTCCCAGCCAGATCTACCTTCGTCTTTTGACCGACTGAAGTATGGCAGGCTGCCTTGTTCGCTCTCTCACCTCGTCATTCTGTACTCGTAAAGTCCTACCTGCAGTGTTCTACCCCGAAATCTGTTTTCTAAACTCATTATATAGCATTGTCTTTCATTGATATGCCAAGATTCGTTGCCAAATAAAAAAATATTTGTAAATAAACTTGTTACAAATGATAAGTAGTGATATCAGCTTGATAGATCTTTTAGGCTGATGCAGAAAACCCTCGATAAACGATCTTTTGTCTCTTAATTTTGTTCGCTCACCGGACATGCACACCTAATAATGTTAGTTTTAATTTTATATAAAATTACACGGTGTTTGCATACGCCATTTTATTTGTTATGACAGTTGCTCTATTTCACTGTCATCATTAATTTGTTTTTTTTTGTCGTGATTATCTTGGCGGCGCTGTCGCAGTGTTCCGGCTGTCATCAGTTAACTCTAGTCCGGCTGGCGAAACGTCATGTACCGCTCGGACGAGAAAATCAAGTCTTTATTAAAAATAAATGCAAATTGTGCTTAAAAAGCAATTTATTTGCTGTGCGACTTGCTCCTGCATCCTTCCTCAACGTGGCCACGTGACGAATCCGTGACTTGTCGCCTTTTTCTTAAGGACGGGGGATGTCAGTAGATACCTTTTCAATGTTAATTTATTTACATTGATCACAAGTACTTATTTTACAGACCATATAATTACAATAGTCAGTACTCGTATATAGTCTGCCTTTCAGTTAAAAATATAGCAACATTCAGTTTCGTATTCTAAAAAATATACGCCAACATATTTTTTGTGTAGGCCGGCAATTGTAAGGTTAAAGACCTCCAGAGTTCTTCCCCTAAGAACACAATTCTAGGGTAATTAACTACCCCAAAGTAACGCAAGACACCTGGGAGCTTACGGCATCAACCCTCAGTACAAAGACAAAGATAGGCTTGATCCACATCTTTCCGTACCCAAATTTAAGCGCATCTATTTTATGTACACATTTGTTTATTTTCAAACAAATAAACGTAAATGCACAATATCTGTAACTTGCAACTATACTCGATCAAACAAAGTACGGTCTATACATCATCTATATCACGTTTATCCGTTTATAAGGCTGCAAATCTTAGTACCTTTTTTTATGTAAACATATACAGGAGAATACCGACTGATGATGATAGTAATTTTGAAGTCTCATCTGTGGAAATATATGACGCTAACCATGGTGAATATGGCTAAGCGCTGCATGTGGAGTATTGATCCGCCAACGTCATAAACTACAGCCCGAGATTCACGCATCATCCTTTATTATTACAGGAATTTACTATGAATGGGTGATCTTCACGGGACGACTTTCGTCTACCACCAATTTTAGTTAATAGGCTATGACTGACATTTTACGGGTGATGAATCAAATTCACACCACCCGGAGGTATTTTAGAGCTCAGAAATCGATTAAAAAACTTTTTTTTTTTAAATCTCCGTCGGGGATCGAACCCACGACCTTTGGCTTGCAAAGCAAACGCTTTGACCATTGAGCTATGACCGCCGGCAAACCTTAAGACAAATCAATGCATACTCGTATGAGATTTGAGCACAGAGATTTTCATATAATACTTAATGTACGATGGTTTGATTATGTTATAAATGACGAAGTGAGGGAGTGTGGCAACACCATACACAGGCTGCTAACACTCAGTCATTCTCTAGAACCTGGCACGCGTGGTCACGCTTCAGTCTTCAGTACCAAAAGGCCTTGTTGGCAGTCTGTATAAGTGCTCATTCTCGTGGTTGGTTGCATGTCTGTAAGGTGTTGTTACAGGAGCAAACACAACAGTCTTCCATCCTATAATCGATTAAGAATAAAGGTGGATATGGTGAAAATATATTCTTTGGATGCTGCAGGAAATCATGTATGAGAACTATAACTGAATTTTATTTATATCCTCTGGCTTTTGAAGTCATTGAAGAGCTTATATAGGATGAAACAACGACTCTTACAAGTGATAGATCTTTGTCGTGGCAGTTTGTAACTAACAAATGGTCCAGTTAGTAAATGGATTCGGATTGATTAGAAAAAATATATATAAATTCAACATTCGTATTGACTGCTAACTGGTATCAAAAGTCTCGATAAACAATCTTTCGTCTCTTATTTTTGTCGCTTACCATACATTTATGTGTCCTCCATATTGATACTAGTTATTTAGTTTTTCCGCAGGGCCGCAGAACTCTAAGCGCCGACGAGCGCGTCAGTTATGCGTTGACAATCGAGAAGATAGCATTACGGACACAGCGGCATGTCATCCCGTTTGGCCGGAAGCTTGTAAAGTTTTAAGTTAATATAATCAATGTGCTTTCAAAAAGAAAGTGTTTGTTTACTGACCTGCTCCTCATCCTGCCCTTACGCAATGGAATAACACCCCTTTTTGAGAGAGAGAAGGACGTTAGTATGTTGTTGTATTAGTATGGAGTGCAACATTTCTAGTATGCACAAGCTCTTTAGTTATGGACACTGCAATAAGGTTGCACGTACAGTGATTATATCTCTGCTTGTGGGGGAGCAGAGCCTGGGCCGTTGCCAGCTGCTCCCCGACTATGGGAGTAGCAATACTTAAGCCTACAAGAGGCTTCATCTGTAGATTGTAGGTAATCAACTCTAGTAAGCAATATGCACTCACAAGCGATGAATCATTTAGACCTATAAAAATTACCGAAATATGAACGTAGTATTTAGAAGATTTAAAAAAAATGCTTAATAATACTACAATAATTATATTTAACCTTGTTTTTAAGTGCGGTTCACAATAAGTACAACTCATTCAATTGAAGAGAGTGGTTTTGCTCTCAATGTGATCTTACAGTGATACATGGTAAAAAATATCTATTTAATATAGTCTGTCGCCATTATAAATGGACGTCGCGAACTAAACATAAAGTTTACTAGATTAAGCTGATATGGAAAGAGGCAAATGGTATAAAAGCTGAGATATTATGACAGAATTTTGTGACGATCACATGCACTAACTAGAGAGTTATGAAATATTGATTGATTTCTCTCTCTAATGACACTTTTTATCTCGTACTTAGTTGTCTGTAAGGGATTATATAACTTCACAAAAACATAAAAATTCTCATATACTCGTATTGCAAAATCAGGAAAATCAGAAAATGATAATTGTATTGTTTTCTAAGTGACTGATTGATTTTCATGCTTTCTTTTATGAAAACCATTCCAACTGTAATTCAAAAACAATATCCACTGCTGAAAACATCACTTTCATCTGCGAAGTCAAGCACTTGGGTGTTTTTTTGCCTCCTCCGTCGGGGAGAAGAATATTTTCTCTTCTTCCTGCACGTCTATCGGATATTTGCATACAGCTTTCAGCTTTTGCATACAGCGCTCACTAGCGCAAAAGCTCGCTAGATGTGCAAAAGCTCAGTAGACGTGCATACATTACACTCCAGCAGCAATGCTCGTAAAATGATTTTTAGTTGAGAAAAATTCACTCCTCGTGAATTCATTTCAACTTTTTTTTAACCTACGACCTACAGTGTACGAGTACTCGTATGCTAAGTATATTTTACTATCAGATTATTTGTTACTTTTAAACCAATATTAAATGTACATTATCATCAATCCTTCAGGGTTCTACTCTTTTATTTGAAACTAATGAGAATTTTTCTTATATAAATTATGACAATTTTAAGAAAAAGCTACCTTCAATATTTTAATTTTGGTTTGAACTCCACTTAGTAGTAATTCGTAATGGCCCTGGAAGCGTCGGGCTAGTAATCCGATAATATGAAATCGTTTTTGGAGGATTTATTATATATAAGCTCTATAGATAGTTTACCCAGATTATATAATATATTTGGGTTTTTTGTATTGTCAAACATATTAAATAGTAACATAAAGTGATAAAGAATTTCTTTCAGTCGATTCTATGGTTTAATTATTTTAAAGATTTTAAGAATCTATTTCCTAGCCCGTAATTCAATTAAAAAAAACTGAATGGGTGGTGCTTACGGGACAACATTTGAATATCTTAAAAAAATACAAATTACAATCTAGATTATTGTAGTTATCATTTATTTTTGCTGTGATTAAGAAACAACCAAAAAAACATCCACCAATATTGTTATATCATATAGTTTTAACACGTTTTATTTTAGATCAACTTATCCACCCTTCTTACAACTATGTTGGCGTTAGGTTTTATAAAATACTACACATTATGCATTAAAATAAAAGCTAAACAATATTTTTACTTGCATCGTAATATGTAGGAAAAGCATCAATGATAAAAAAAACAATTTTCTACGAACTTATATTGAGAAGCATAAAAGAAAATAAATGCGTAGTAAAATACATATTATTCGTTCTTGATAAAATTATTGTAATGGTATATCTATGAAAAAGAAAATTTTCGAATGGGAATGTATGGAGGATATTTCATTTGATGTTAAACGTTTGATCATTAATATTTCATAATAAAAAGGTTCTCTTTTAAGTTTCTTTTCTTTTATGTTTGATTTTTTCCTTTGGAGGCTCTCGACAGTCGTTCATAACCTTGTGCTACGTAAAAATGTTACTTATGATTTATTAAGTGTTTCGTGAACAATTATATTTTTTTGGATGATTGGCTACTAAAAAATATGCCAATACGGAAATGTTTCAAAGAGCTTTTAGTCTAAGCCATGCGTCTAGGTTCAAAGACATTGTATTCCAACTGACGCTACTTCTAAGCCCATAAAGCCTTGCACCACTGGTCTTATTGCTGCATGGAAAAGGCGTTGGTTTTCCACCACCAAATGTAAAATAATTTGTATATTTATTCGGACATACATTTAATAATTTAAGATCGCTAAATGGACAATTCTTAGACAACAGATTGATTGATAATAAGTATCATCCTTCGTACTTTTATAACCTAAAGTGCAGTGGGAAAGATTTGCGCTTTCTACACTTTGAATTATGTTTTGTTTCTATCAAAGATATCGTAAACGTTGCTATTATAACGAGATCGTCCGCCGGGATGAATAAGCCCATAAAAGAGAATACTATTTTATCTGCTGTCTCTTTTGATAATGACGATGAAATGGTTGAATCAAAGAACTTGAATATCATTTTTTTTTATATTTATCTACACGTAAAGTACAGTACAACAGAGAAAAATGAGAACAATACTGTTGTTATGGGTGATAGATTGTGAGCCCCAAATACTCAAAGCTCGGAGTTATAAAGCTTGATTTGAAGCATCTAGATGTTGGTATTCCCACGCCAAGTGACCGACCGACAAGACAAACGTCGAAAAATTCCTCAAACCCTTAAAGTTTTCGCCGCTTACACTTTAGTGTTTTATAGTGTTACCTGGAAGTCATAAATATAATCTAAGGACTGAATTTTTCTGGATTTTGCCAACAGAAGTATAATATTGGATAGTGTAACAATAATTTTATAAACTACACCTTATAATCTGAAGGCATATTGTACCATTTTTTAACTTGTAAATGTACGAGTAGAATAACTTCAACTAATATGTCCGTTTCCAAAATATACAGGTATGTCCACTCTATTGTCAACAATGGATGCATTTTATCTGCCCAATTTTTTTACGATCCAGAAAAATTCCATACCTTAAAGTTCTAAAAGTTACTCGGTTTGCAAGATAAACAGCTTTTTTTAATATTATTCTGTGAGCATTTTTTCTCAGATCATTTGGTCACCACAATCTGGAAACCCTTCGAATTTTACATATTCCGTTCTTATAAATTTAAGTCATCATTATTTGGTACAACGTAATGTTTTTATTATAATTCAAAGTGTTATTAAATAACAAAATAGTTGACAATCACTGAAAACGAAAGGAGATATTTATGAAAAATATCGCGTAATTTAAATATTTTTTTATGATGTTAAATGATATGAAGCATTTTACGCGCAAATTTAACACGCACGGGTAAGAGGTATACAATGTTTTTTGTTATCATCAAAGGTGACATTGCTTTGTTGTTATCAATACAGTAATTTACTTGTTGTTGCTTAAACATCAATATAAGAATGCCGACAGTTTCTCGGATTTTACTTGAAATCCAAATATTTTTACAATTTTTACTTGATTCTTTTCTTGAAACTTTTTAGCACCAAGTATAATTTATACAATTTATCAAAAGTAACATGTATAAAAAAGCATTTAACGCATCCTTTCGGTTGCGTTGAGCCACTTCTTAGGAGCAAACGGTCCAGATCTTTGAGGCAGTTGGCTAATCATCAATAATCAAAATTCGAATTAATAAATCAGCCATAACGAATGCTTCGGATAAAACAGCTGTGGCTTTTCCAATTACTTGAGATACTACCCTGAATGTCGTCGGGAACTATATATGTTTCCAAGAGGATATTTGAGTGTAAAGATTGTTACAGACGCTTGGGACAAGTCGTAGAAATAGTGAAATTTATATAATATGCCGGCGGATATAGCTCAATGGTCAAAAGCGTTTGCTTTGCTAGCCATAGGTCGTGGGTTAGATCCCCGATGGAGATTAAAAAATAACAATTTTTAATCGATTTCCGAGCTCTGAAATACTTTTTTGTTTCAGGATCGTGTGAATTTGATCCATCACCTGTAAAATACCAGTCATAGCCTATTAATCAAAATTGGTTGTCGACTTCCAGTCAATGTCCTACCAAAAGTATTTTCCTAAAATATTATACTTGTCCGAAAGTTACATTATCGGCGTAGCGACTTATGGACCTCATAGAGGGCAGAGTGAAGAATTTATCGCTGTATTTGAACCCACATCGTAAATTGCAATTTTTCATAGCCTGCTTATGACAAGTCTTTCAACATAATCTTACAGAACGAAGACGTTTTCAAATAAAATTTATAATTTTCTTTTTAATATTATTTTATTTAAGCTCACACAAGAGACCACCAATGATATAAAAATCTCATATGTGGATTATTTTACACTCACTATTTCGTAATGATACTCTGTGAAGTACTACTACTAATCCTTTACAATCATTTTTATTTTAAGCTGCGTCGAAGATCGAATCAACAACCTCTCGTTTTATAAAATCACATTTACTTCTAGACAGTAAATTCAAAAGCCTTAAAGTATCAAAAATATATAATATTTATAATATGCTTTTTATGGTATACTTTAAGCGAGCTTCTATATAAGGCGGCGTCACGCTGCTCTGAAGAAAGGCGGCCCTGCTCGACGTGTCGGTAGTAATGTGTAGCAGTGCGCGTATTGATTTATATTTTCTTTCTATTTAATTGAAATTTTTATTTTTTCTGTATTTGCTTGGAATTATTGCATGTAAAATTTTGATTATGGCACTAGTAAAGTAGGGAAGCAAACGTTTTAACCACTGTAATATACTACCCGGACATAGAGTATATAAGCTATTATATATATTATTTGTGAAATCATTTTCGCTACCTTTTTATTTAACAAAAAACAAAATTTTGATCTCTTTGTCTAGTATTCTCAGCCTAAAAAAGCTTATACTGTTTAACGGTTCAAATCTCATATCCAGTTTTTCTTTTTCTGAGGGTAAAATATATTTTTATACGTTAATTTATAATCTTTAATGTATACAAAAAATAGAATTGATTAATACATTTTAAAGTACTGTTACTGAACAACAGCTTTAACTAATGTGTTACGACCCACATTTTTGAGGGGCTTCTTCTCCATGCGATTACTTATTTTTTAAAATTTATTTTGCATTATGTTTCATGAAATATTTTGATATCCATAATATTATTATTGTCATAGTTGAATTATTTGATATTATCATTATTGTGTATTGTATTTTTTTTTAAGGTAGATAAAGGTCTGTGAACTTATACAATACAAAGTTAAGTTAGCAAAAAGCTCTTTGTAAACAAACAATATTTGATGTTGTTTACGTTTAAAAATCACATTTTTTATTCGTACAAAATGTTTTGCTTTGAGATTACGATTCCCAAGAAATGACGAGAAGAAATCTTTTAATTAAAAAGGACTGTAAAAGTTTATCAATATAGTATTTATTATTTCAATTATTTAAACAGGAAAAACTACATACTCGTACTGCATATCTCGTTTTTATATTTATGATCATTTAATACTTCATTTATATCATATTTATAACAGAATTATTAACGTTTTTTTGAGCATTGTAGTCTTGACTCTGATGTATACTAATATAAGTAATTTATACATGAACTTTTTATAACAATTTAACGTTTATTGCTATCATTCCATTTCCGCTCCCCTAATTGGAGCATTTTTTTTACGTAAACACAAAAAGGAGAATAACGACAGATGGTGATAGTAATTCTGAAGTCTCATTTGTGGAATTCTATGACGCTTACTATGCTGCATATGTCTAAGCGCTGCATGTGGAATGTTGATCACCCAACGTTATAGACTACAGCCCGAGATTCACGCATCATTCTTAATTATTACAGGAATTTAATATTTTCGGGACGACTTTCGTCTACCACCAATTTTGATTAATAGGCTATGACTGGCATTTTACGGGTGAGGGATTAAATTCACACCAACCATTTTATAGCTCTGAAATCGATTCATTTTTTTTAAACTCCGTCATGGATCGAACCCACGACCTTTGGCTTGCAAAGCAAACGCTTTGACCGTTGAGATATACCCGCCGGCCTTTGGTGTCACAAACTGCCAGAGAAAAAAACATGTCATACTCCTTCTTCTACCTTGCTTAGTCCCATGTCAATTCTGCCTTCGAGAGGTTCGCCAAATACATTTCATGTTTAGTTCCTGACGACGTTTTAGAACGACGAGAGTCTAGGAGCCTGATGAAAATACAGGTTTGGTTTATGATCTCCTGCGGCATCCAAATCGCAAGTCCCAGCCATGTTCAACTGTATCTCTTAAGTAACTGCATTATAGAATGCTGATTTAGCTGCCTCCTCACTTATTTATTCGTAAAAAGTCAAACCATCGTATCCTCAGGGATTATCACAGGCTTCTGAATCAAACCTATAAACGTTCATCTAAATTTATTTTATCGTTTTTCTCTAAAAATGTTACTGTTGACAATCTCATTAGGGACATGAAACGCGTTCAGTCATTAAATTAATGTGAAAAAACTACAAAATTATATTAAATTGTTGTGTTTCAATATCAAAACTATAATTTAAAATATAAATGAAACTAATTTAACCTTTTTGCATCGCTTATTGACATATGCTGTCAAAGATTCCCCAACCGTTGACATCGGTTGACGTGATGTATCGTTTTGCTACTTTCAGTACTCATTGTGACATCTACGGTAGGAAATTGTAAGTGCAGTCATTCCTTTTCCTTTTATCAACCTACATGTATTATAATTTTAGAATTAATTTAAATAAAAAAAATAATAAATTAAAAACATTTAGTTTTGATTCACACATTTTATTTTAACGATTACATGTTTCGGCCTTCCTGAAGACCATCTTCAATAATGAAAAAATAAAAACAGGCATTGGCTTATAAAGGCATGGACAGTTAATTAGTTCCTTACAGGTTGTATATAGGTAATATAATTGAAAAAAGATATTACAAAATTAATGTATGTAATTATTTATGTTTTTAATTTGAAAAAGGCATTATATAATTATTAAGTTATTGGGTATTTGTCATTTTAATGTACCAATACTAAATTTTGTTTTCAATTTAAAAGGAATATAAAATTACTGTTAGATGATTTTAATGTATTAAGATATTATAATAATAAATTGATGTGCTTAAATTAAAAATTCCTTGTAATTCTTCGATGTTGATGATGGCTAGTCCCTGGAGTTTTGTTTTCTAGCTTGATTGATACCTAGAATAATAATTTTAAGCAGTATCAACGACTTTATAATGTAATTATTAGATAATAGTACATGCCAGTATTAGAAAGACAGGGGTAAACAAGTTCAAACAGTTTAATAAAGGAGATGATGCGAAGATTGTCTGTTCATTTCCGTTATCTAATTTTTTCCCTTTATACAGGAATCTGTACAGCATTTATGCTTTCAAAACCAGTTTTAATGCCAAAAAATGAACGTTTGTTAAATATAATAGTTTTTTATGCATCATCTGATAGCTAAAAGATAAAAAAACCAATGTGATATGTGAAAATAGGTCAGATAAGTACATTTATGCTTCAAATACTAGTTTTAAGCAAGAAAAAAGGTTTGAAAAATTCACGCCGTATTGATTATAATTTGTATTCCACTGAGCTGTAACGAAAGGTTTAATAGGCAACAGCTGCTAAATGTGGTATATTAAATTTTTAAAATATATAATTCAAAGTTAATGTTACCACCGTTTATATATTAATATATTATCAATATCTGCTTTTTGACAGGGGCCTAGTGATCAACCCGATATAATGTACAACGTGGGTGTAACCTTTATGATCTCAAACGTATCGTAGGTATATATTAGCCGTATGAGTGGAATTAAACTTTGTTACGATTCGTACACATTAAGTGAATTTGCGAAGGCTTCCAAGTAAATAGGGTGGTGTCAGTGGCAGATTGCGCCGTAGCTGGGAGGCTCATGGCAGGATTGTAGCTACAGCAGTTCTCAACCAGTTCTCAGCGAGGACTTAACATATTCCTCGCAGTCTTCTTATTTTTTTTCTTTCTCTAGAACAACATGTACAGTGACCCGGACTCTGTTTCTGCGACATTGATCATCTTCTTCGTATCAGCGTTGTCAATTTTTTTCAGCAAATATTTGAATACATCGATGCTTGTCTGTTGTTCTATACAAAATAAAACAGTTTGTCGGTCACATGGAGATGGGTCTCAAATGTGGGGCGGCTTGGAAATCTTTACATTGTATAGCACCCTTTAAAAGCTTAGGTTCTCTCGTATTCTTCCGACTCTTGTCGTAAGTCTGTTAAATGGTTTTCATGATTGTCAGTCACTGTTTGTTAATTAGAAGGCTCCTTTTTCATCATCAGCATGATTCTCCACCTTTTTCGATCCTCCACCTTCTGCAACCAGGCCACTCCCGCTATTCTTCTGATATCATCAGTCCATCTTGCAGGGGTCGGCCAACGCTTCGTTTGCCACTTGAATCTAAAGATTTTAGAAGATAACTTTCTGAATTCAGGCAGTGTTTAGTGAGAAATTGGTTACTTAGAACAGTTTGTTGATTGCCTTACGCATATCTTTCCGGTATATAATATTTCATTTTATCATTTGCTTATTTTAAATATATATACTATCTTGGGTAAGCTGTGGAATAAATATGAATGAACAGTACATTGTCCACCTCCAATTTGCAGAAGGCATAATTCTAATAACTTGATAGCTTCAAGACAAGCTCTTTAACCTTAACAAAGCATCAAACAAAATTGGTTTGAAAATGAATATGGATCAAGGTCCTGATAAATAATCACCTATATCAAACCTTTGAGCCGATCACCATTGCATTGAAACACAAATCAAGGTTGTAATTAAATATACTTATCAAGGACAAGTTATCCAACTAGGACGAAATAACTTCTCGAAAAAAATCGACAAACGTATACAACTAGGATGAGCAGAATTTGGAAAAGTAAAGTGCACTTTTAATACGAAAATTTCCGCAATTTGTTATAACTAAGACGTTTGCCGGCATTAATGCATCGGCATTCTCCCAGTAATAACTTCACACTATAACTAATGGCGCAGAGACATTAAATGAAGTAGCAGGTCTTTCATATAAAATAAAAATCACTTAATATTTAGCTTGCATTGTACACCATTTCAACTTTTAATAACATCAGAGAACTAAGGTTTTGGAGCATAAGTAAGCATTAATTACTGAATATACAAATGAAAGCCTGGCAGTTCTACAGCGGACCAACTGAATGTGACGGTGGCGTGGAGCTGACCTTGTCACACCTTCTGGAGTGTGCGCTGTGCCCGAATAGCTGCACCCAAGAAGGCCTGATGTGATGGCCGGGAGTAAGGCCATTGACGTCGCCCACTTCCAGGCAGAGAGGATATGACCCTGTTGTTTCCGACACGATTATATATATACAGTCGATTCCGCTTAATTGGGACAAATCGGGACTTTGTCCAAATTAAGCGGCTGTCCCAATTAAGCGAATTTCACATTTTTTAAATTCATTTATTTTGTTTTGGCAACTAAGGCCATTAACCAGTTATACATACATAAAATTAAACAATGCATATTTTTTTTCAATCATTTTATTTTATAAACTCTTGGAAACTCTAAATTACATATAGGTTATGCAAATTATCATATAAATTACAAATATGTATTATAAACTTTTAAGAACAAAAAACCTAATTAAAATAATAAATGGGTAGGTACATACGATTTGATTTAATGCAAAAATGAGTCAAGTGTAGTCTGTCTATTGTTTTTGTAACATTTCACTTCTACAAAATCACTTCAGATATTCAATGTAGATGTAAGGGCTCCCTTCATTTCCTTCCTGCACTGTAACACGGCCATACATTTTTTTGCCTCCTGGTTGGTCACAGGCACAGGTGACTCATCATCACCATCGTCATCTTCGTCTAATATTTAATATTTTGATTTAATACCTTCTATAATTGAATCCTCAGAGTCTTCATTATCATCGTAACATGGTAAATCGTTATCTTTTCCTGAAAATTCTTCATAGTTAATAATAGGAACTTAAATTTACTCAATTAAGCGGAATGTTGTCCCAATTAAACACATAAACGTACTATTGGTTTCTTGGTTTGGTTTCTGTTCTTTGATATTTGTCTCAAATAAGCGGCTGTCCCAATTAAGCGGTGTCCTAATTAAGCGGAATCGAATATGTACTGAATATGGCAGAGATTTATATTGGCAGTTGTGATGACCAATATTGCTCTAAATGGTACGAAGATGTGTCATGAATATAATAATATTTTCACGATCAAAATAATTGCAAGATCTCAAAAAGGTTAAGAACGACAATTGTAGGGGAGCGGTCTCCGACCGGGCGGGCGCCGAGTCGTCAGGCAGCCGAAGGGTGGAACGCCTGGGTAGATTCCTGCCTCAGCCGCTTTGTTTTTGCACCGTATCGAGATGCTTCTGTGACGACATTTGTGGTTAAAAAAACTCCACAATATATTTATATGCCTAACTCGTAAAGTAAAGCTTTATACGAAGAAGGTGAGAATATTAAAATACATTAAATTCTATATTAATTATATTAACGTTCGATTGATTGTTTATATAAAAACTTTCGTAGTAAAAAACAGCAATGGAGTGACTTTATTATACATGCAAATGAATTTAGCACGATCCCTAAATATTAAAAATATTCATTATATTTAGTATCCAGGCTTTTATATACTCGTACAATATGTAGTATGAAAAGTAAAACACTTACAAAGTATTGAATATTTGGGGAAAACCTGTGAAACATTATAATATTTTAAAAAACTCTCATTATTGAGATATATATTCAGGGATTATGTTATATTTTCTTGGGTATATAGTTTATTTTATTTGTAATATTATTACCAACGAAGATATCACATTATGTACATAAAGATTACATAAAAGCGTCATCGCTTGTTGCTTACCAATTCTCGTTCGTGAGGTAGTGCTGCCCTTTATATAAAACGACCCTCAGTAGCATCAGGCTAAATATCTGATCTCCTTAAAAACTATTCCAAAATCTCCAAAAATATACCTCTATCATTACATAAACCATTTCTTCGTGTTCTTAGGCTCCCGCGTTGGAAGTCACTGATAACAATACATGTTCTTGGATGGATTTACTGGTGTATGATCTTGGACCAAGAAATAGATGGACAGTGGCAATGAAAAACTGCATGTAGTTTAACGAAATCGTTTGATCAAATATCTATAAAAATTACATCGTAAGAATCTAAGGTATTTAGTATTCTTGATAATGACATAACAAGTAAATCAACGATTCATTATATAGTGGCGACAAAACGTGGCTTATCTTAACCTCTACAGTCTACGCCGTAGCTTGTGTTGTGTTGTTTTACGTGGCGTTAAAGCAAAATTTCTAACCCGTACGTAGTTAGTATAGTGATTGACATAGGCGTATTACTCCCGAGGGGAAGGATACTATCTACAAGCCAAATATTTTTTATTTGTTACTACAAATTTCCGCAAATTTTGTATCAAATTGTAATAAAATGTATATCTGCACCTAAAGATCTACTTGGGATCATATGAGTATATTGTTCAAGACAGTACAGAAATCTGAACACTTGAAAACGTAGTATCTTTAGTATCCGGGGCATATTTTTGGGTGATATTGGATAATAAGTCCGACGCTCCGTAAGGGTGACTTTTTATATGTTTCATGTTATAGCCGATAGGTGGAGATATTGACACAGTCTACTTCCACTCAAAATAAGTCGTACAAGTGTTATTAAAACATTTCTGTTAGACTATCGAGCTAATAACGTTATGAAAAATCGTTCGTTTAAATGCACTTAGTATAATTAAATGAGTCGATACCTTACTACGTGGAATATGATGTGTTTTGTCGAGCGGTAAACGCGCTAGACTTTTGACGCATTTCAATGCGCTCGAGATCGAATCCTGTCGAAGCTTACAAAACGGATATTAAATCAATCAAATAATATTAATACAATGGCAAATATATAAAAATTCCTTTCTGATATGTGTGAGAAATATTTTTTAATGATATTCCATACTTTCAATATTGTAAGTTACACAAGATTTAAAATATTAATTCCACAATATTATTTCGGACGACGCATTTGAAATATACCTTTTGCTTAAAAAAACAATAAAAACAACACTGTAATATATATCTCCCATAATTTTCCATTTCGTCCTGACAATTTAACTTTGGAAACCACTGCTTTAAATAATAAATAATATTTATTACAATAACTTACATATAACTAATATACGAATTAAATTTCTTGCAATAAACTATTATAATATAATAGTACATTATTTTTATTTTTAACAAACACTACATATTCACTGTCACTCTTTCGCTGAACTAATTAGTGTAATTTAGTGGAATGTGGCTTTAATTTTCAGACTTAAGTCTTTGGCGGTTGAACACCTTACATGCAACGCCTAGCCGTCTAAAAAATGACAAGCGATATATATATATCAATCAAAATATCTCCATCATCATCTGGCAGTGACTTCAAATATATATTTTGACATCAGCATGATGTAGCCCTTGCTAACTGGTACCGAAAACCTCGACATATAATCTTTCGTCTCTTATTTCTGTCACTTGCCATACGTTAATGTGTCCGCCGTATTGGGACTAGTTATATAGACCGCCGCTTACGGCGCTGGTGACCGACCACGGGCCGCACGAGTCAGTTGTGTCCTGATGACCGAGAAGGTCGCGTTACGGCTGGCGGCATGTCATTCCGTCTGGCCGAAAGCTTGTAAAGTCATAACGTAAATATATGTCAATGTGCTTCTGAAGAAGTCTTTGTTTTGCCGACCTGCTCCTCATCATGCCCTCACGCGATGGAATAACACCTTGTAAAAAGAGAGAAGGATAACGTTTGTAAATAAGTGGGCCATTTTTAATCCAATTTTCTAGAATAATTACTCGCATTTTTAATCTTAATAGACATGATCCACAACCTTAAATAATTTATGACTAAGGTAATTATTCACATGCAACAATGCTATTAATGATGTTAATTCACGAAGAAATATTTGTAATATTCGTGCTAAAGAATGACATCAAACTGATACGAGTACACACAGTTCTATATAAAAGTATATTTTTGATGTAAAAGCATATAATCTATTGCAAAAACTTGATGAAAAAAGCTCATTTATAAATTATATTACGCTTGCCATTATATAAAGGCTGTGCTTATAAGTATTATTATATTTTAAATTAAAGTTAATCCACTTGATTGATGCTTCGGTGCTCAAGGGACAAGTCATAGATAGCGGCAGCCGGCAGAATTTTGAGGCGGCAATTCTTATTAAATGAAAGAATAAGAATTATAATCATCACATTATGTTCTCACTTATCACGCAAATCAACAGTTTCTAAATAAACACTTTACTACGTGTGTTGAATGATTTTCATGAGCAAAAAAGGGTACACAGAGAGTAAAATAATGGTTATCGAAAGCTCCGCGAGCCCGATATCAGTTATTTAATGAAGTAGCTTTTGGGTCGTACCCACCCCCTCCAGGCCAGGCAGGTAGACTAGCGGGAGCTTTGCAGGTAGAGGCGAGCTTTAATCAATGTGAACGAATAAGTTTTCCCAGAGTGTATTAGTCGCAGAGAGGAAATTGGGAAATTCGCCACTTTACGTGAAAGCTCCGTAACGCTGGAGCAAAATATTCTTCGCGCAAAAATTTCATTCAGTAATAATTGCGACGTAATAATATGATGCTGGAGCGTATTTTAAGTATCAGATCGCATAGAGAGGGTCGAGAGCCTCAGATATCATGGCGCAGAGAACGGTAGTCTGCAGAAGCAGTTTGTTTCCTTTTTTGGAAAAGCTAATTTTTTAAGCCACACGCAATATCTGGAACTCGCAGCTAATCTAGATCTTAATATACTCGTAAAGTATCAACAATAAAGAGCCTATGTTGTTCCCATCTTCTACATGGCTACAAATTTTGAAATATGAACGTCTTCACTTTGTAAAGAATGACGAGGTGAGAGAACGAATAACATTGCCTTCTCTCGGTCAAGATACTGTAGAAGTTAAAAATACAAAGGTATACCTGACTAAGACATGTTACTTCAAATTCACAGGAGAGCATGAAGTAGAGTTGTCTTTTCTACAAGCCCACGGGCTTTCTTATTCCTAGAAGATAAAAAAATTAAACTCAACCAGTGAAAAGGATTTAAGCATGTTTTTTTGTATACAGCGGGTGTATGGTTAACGTAATATATTGTAATTTAAATAAATAAAATGAAATTGTTTTTTTGAAGCAGTAGATATCAAATGTTTTTTATTACATTTTTATGAATCCCATTTATATATATGTTGTAAATAGTTTAAATTTCACTACTTATTTATTTAAAACACGTGAATAAATATTAAACATAGTCGTATGTTAACATTTTTTCATACAAGAAAAAAATCACGCCATGAACTTTTAAATTAAAAATACTACGTTATTTATTTATGTCAGTTTTAAAATAATTATTACATTTTATTTTTTTTAATTTATTCTATCCCGTCTCCGTTCCATGTACAGGTAAAGTGAAAAATAATTATTTGGATTATTTTATATTTTTATTACAATATGATTAAATATTCTAATTGTATTTTATAGATATTTGATCTTTATTTCAATACTATCAGTAAGCTACTACAACTACTCATAATAAAAGTTTTTTAATAAATGTTGACTAATTGAATCTTAATAAAAATAAGAATATACATACTTTGAGTGTATACTACAGAGACATTTATCGTTATACGATGTTAAAAATGGTATAAATACATCAAGTTTCGCGTATCTGTCCAGGCGGAGAATGGTCATGTGGACAACGCTGTGTATAGGACAGAGCAAAGGTGCAACGCTCGAGGTTTGAATCCCACGTCTGTCGATAGTTTTTCTGAATGAATTGATTCGTAAAATTTGATGTTGAATTGTAAGTGTGTACTTAGTTACTGAAAAAACAATGTTTATTAACAAAAAGTGTGCATAAATATGTTTTTTATGTAATAAAATGCATATTATAGTAAAACTCTGCTACATATTATAGTCACAAAACGTTCTCACCTTGCATAAATGGAGTAAGCGTGAGAGGGAAAAGGACGGACGGGTCATTAAAGCTTTTTTCCAAACTGAATTTCACAGCAAATAGAGTTTTCCGCGGAGGAAAAACGGCTCGGCCCTGTTAGAGAGTGTAGGAATACGTATTTCATTTCCGCGTTTTTCCAGAGCTGCGGAAATGAGCAATGGAGGGGGGAGGGCGGGAGGTGGGAGGGAGATGAACGGGATGATTTGGACCGTAGGAGCCTAACGCCTACCTTTTTATATGTAAACACTGATGCAATTTGATTCTTGTTATGCTGGTGCTATGACATGTAGGAGAGCATAATCAGTTGAGACCAGTGTAGTGTACGACGCTAAGCCGAGAGGGCTGGACTCTGCAAGCGGGAATGCACTATAAATGTATTTGTTCGTTGGAAAGAGCCAGACTTTTTAAATGTAAACACATATAGGAAAACACTGAAAGATGGTTATACCAATTCTGAAGTCTCATCTGTGGAATTCTATGACGCTTACCATGCTGCATATGGCTAAGCGCTGCATGTGAAGTGTTGCTCCGCTAACGTCATAGACTACAGACTGAGATTCACGCATCATCCATATTATTACAGGAATTTACTATGAATGCTTAGTCTTCAGGGGACGACTTTCGTCTACCTCCAATTTTAATTAATAGGCTGCTACTGGAATTTTATGGGTGAGGGATCAATATCACGCCAATTGGGGTATTTTAGAGCTCAGAAATGTTTTTTTTTAAATCTTCGTCGGGGATTGAACCCACGACCGTTGGCTTGCAAAACAAACGCTTTGTCTATTGAGCTATACCCGCCGGCAAAAATTGTATGGAAGAGAAAACACAGGCACTGGAAAAGCGTTCCATAGCTTACCGGTGGTCTTTACTAAGCGATCCAGTTACAAGAGCAAATATAAGATAAATGATGATGATAACAATCAAAACTAAAATAAAAATAGAAAAACTGTGTTTTCAATACTATTTTTTTTTCTTTTTCGAACTGTTGCGGGATTCTTTCAGGCGACTGAAAATGCTTTTTCTTGTAAACAGATATAGTCTGTCAAAATGTCTGCAGTCTAGACGAGACTGTGGATGAAAGCTTTCTTTAAATGGCTCACCGTTTCACAAAGTAAAGATTTTGTGTTTACTTTACAAAAACTTTATAATACCAATATTAATTTTAACTGAAATAGACAGAGCACATTATTTTGACCTTAAAATTAAATTTTCAATATTTTCATAGTTTTGGATTTATCTTTTAGCTCAGATTGCAATTTTGAAGCTACGTAGAATATATTTTGGCATCGTAAGACCTCAACAGCATTTTTTTTCTTTTGATAAGTACTTGACCTGAAAAAACTCTATTGTATGTGAAACGATGGGAACACAAAAATATCATCTTAAATATTCCCTTATTATCTGTAACATATCTGAATATAGATGTACACAAAAAGAGCATGCTGAAAGCGTGGTTTTTATTAGATCCCCGAAGTAAAGCAACATTGGAAGTGGATTAAAATATGGATAGGTTTGCTGCCTGTTGCTTACACCGTGTGTCATTGTTTGAAATGAGCCCCCTTAGGAATAAATAGACCAGTTTTCATAGGCGTTGGGCTTATTAAAACTGAACTACAGCTGCCGAATAGTCAGTAACCATATATGTTTTCATGTGGACTTTTGAATGCAAAAAATATCTTAAGATAAGGCGTGACGTATTACTTACAGAGCTGAGTAGCGGTAACAATTGGTGACTATATGTTTCAAATATGAAATGGATATTGAAATAAATAACGAGGGGTTGAATCCAGCAAATAAGGTACCATTTAAATATACATAAATAGTAGTAAAAATAAAGTAGCACAATCGATCGGACGATCCAGTTGCTCTCAGCGAAGTCACTCCATTTACAGGAAAATAAATAAAGCTTTCAAGAAGCTCTAAAACATTCAATATTTTTAAACAAGTAGACAATATCATCTCATATTTTCTTTCGTTTTGAAATCTCAGTCCAATTTTCACAAACGTATATCTGTTTTTTACTTCGAGTCCTTTGACCGCCCATTCCACTTTGATCAATTCAAAACGTTTCCTTCTTTCGTTCTTTTTCGTTTCTTCTTCTTACACTGTGATGGCACAAAAAAGACATAAGGGCAAATAATATACATTTTTTATTAGGTTGTTTGGAAATTAATGGCGTTTGTTATCTCACAAATAATTTAATTATATTTTTTTAACCCCTGAATTCACACTTACACCATATAAATTTATACTCGTTTATAGTTGATATAGCAAGGTTTTTCTCGTGATTTTTTTTATTCTATACGTCAGTTTTTGGCAGTTAACATTTAATATATGTTCTAGTATTGTTGAATCTACGAATATTTAACGTAAAATTTGACTTTCCGGCTTGTAATTGCTTACCCTATGATGAAACTTTTCCAAGTAAAAAATATATTTTTGATATCAATGATTTTTTAAAAACATTAAAATATCTGCTTTCTATTGAAAAGTATAAATTGATGATAAACTAGTGCAAGCTCATAAAACCCATAAAATGTTCCCAGAGAATTGTACGGAAAACCCGAGAGTCTCGGAAATCTGGTAGCAATTCTGAGAAATGTTGAAAATATTTTACGAATCTATGTCAAGGTAAAGTGTATACGAAACTATTCAAAACTATAGAATATTTAAATTTTAAATAAATAGACCAAATTTTATTTAAATAACAATCGTTTATTTATTTAAGATTTAGAATGAGATTTCTAAGTAATTTAAAATCTCAGAAAATACGCATCAACTGCTTGGTTAGTGCTCTCATTTGTTTTTCTTTTAGTGAAATAACAGTTAATGTGATTATGTAATGTTAAATAATACAGCTACATTGACTTTGGTACTAATGACTGGTACTAATGACTATCTTCTTCTTCTTCTTCGTGTCAGCGACGTCAAATTATTTTTCCCAGTATCTGGCAACATCGATAGCTCGTGTGTTGCCCAGAATTAGGTCCTGAGATGTGCAGCTTGTTGGGCACATGGAGCAGCATCTTAGGTGTGAGGTGGTCTGCAGGTCTCCTAATGACTAATGACTATACAGCGCTTGTATTGTCCCCATCTGGTAGCGAATCTAAGCGTCTAACTAAAAGCCAATACGAGTTGCAAAATGGGTTTTGAAAAAAGTTAATACCTGCATTTTCCTAGAAGTACGTTGCTTTGACTTTGTGAGGAATGACGAGATGAGGCAACGAAAAAATCAAACTCTCATCCTACATTCGATTTAGATACTTAATTAAACCTGCTAGTCCATGTGGTTTAAGTGATTCAGGAGAAAAAAAGCTGCAATTGCCTTTTTTTCCGGCTCCTAGGCTCTCGCCGTTCTGAAAGTCAAAGGAAAGAACAAGTTGAAAGGAACAATGCATATAATATACTCAGCGTGGCTCTGGGAGACAAAACTGACATAGGATGAGGCATGGATATTGGCGATTGACAAGCTTTGTGTCGAAAATTTGCGACGACCACATGCTCCAGCTATAAGAACAGCCATAGATTGATTAAATAATTATTTTCATTCATTTTTATTTTATGCTTCTTTTGGGTTAATGTCGCTACTTCTGACGTGGTAGCGCAACAATTTATATACGAGTTAGTTTGACCCATTCATTACGGTTCGGTTTGAATACAAATTATACTGTCAATTATAAAACTAGTATTTGAAGCATAAATTTACTTACCTCGTCTATTTTCATATATCACATTGGTTCTTTTGTCTTTTAGCTATCAGATGATGCATAAAAAACTATTCTAAGAATGTAGCAAAACGTTATATCACGTCAACCGATATCAACGGTCGGGGAATCTTATGACGGCATATGCCGACAACCGATACGAAAGGGTTAACAAAGTACATTAATATCACGTGTACAAGTATGAATACTAAGAATAGAAGACTAAGTTTCTAAATCAAAGTCAACGATTTTGATCAAACCAAGTTAAGACTGACGCCAAATTATAAATAAGTCAGTCAATAATACTGAGTACTTGAAAATTAGTATTTATGGGTTGGAAATTAATATGGGATGCAGATTATTTTTTCGAAGGGTGTGTGAATTTTTTCGTCGTTGATACAATATTTTGTTTGGTGTTATATTTAGCTCGCGAAAGGTAACTAGGCTCTTTGCGTAAAAATCACATTAACCTGAAACCCAGCGGCGTGTAATATTTTCCCCAGCGGGCAAAATATCTTCGTTAATTTTAAAGAGATTTATTTTACAAAAAAACAACCTTTATAGGCAAGATGGAATACCGATAAGGAGTAAAAATACCCATATTTGCGTATAATAAAGTCAATCAAACACTGTGTTGTATAAAACCACTTGTTTCGGTCGATGACACATGGCTTGGTTGAGCAGCGATTTTCTTCATATGACGATGCAAAAAAATGAGTTGATGACTGGATTGCCTCAAAAGACCAAGACTTTTTCCGGCGTGGAATCCGCATGCTACCTGAAAGATGGGAGAAGGTCGTAGCTGCCGATGGACAGTATTTTAAATGATCTGAGTCTGACAGTCTTCTCAGAATAAACTGTTGATTTTTATACAAACGCTGCTCTTCGGAACTTAAAGAACTAATTCCTCCTGCACCCACTCACAGCCGACAAACTCATCTTACGCTTGCCGAACATCCATACACGGTTAATATATGTCGACCAAGAACTGACAGCTTCCAAAGTTCCTTCCTTAATGCCACCGGTAAGCTATGGAATGCTCTTCCAGCGTCTGTGTTTCCTCCTTCCTACAATCTGGATCTCTTCAAGAAACAGATAAATATACACTTGCAATCTCCCCAACCCACACACAAATACGAACTTAACACACGTTTCCCGCATCCAGCCTCCCTGGCTAAACGTAATAGAGTGCACTGATCTTGACCGGCTGTGCTCTCCTGCATGCGGTTACATAAAAAAATACTAATAAAACATGAAAGAATATACTTATATCTAATGATTACAGATTAATCTACAATTGAATATGTAATAGTTTGTTGAAAAAAAAATTACAAAAATATATTGTACTGTAAATGGTGCATTTAACATTCTTCCGGAGACCTACAATATTGCCGTCCTGAATCACAGTAGTAATCATTTAATGATCCATTATTATTAAGTCTCGATTCCTGTGTAATATGTTTATGGTCTGCCGGCTGTAACCTAATTCCTGCTCGAAATTGAGCAGCTTGGAACCTTCGAGTTATCGATGTCGTGCCAAGAGGCGGGGTGGAACCTCAGACGAGGACTTACAATCAAACAATTAGAATATATTTATTGATAAATATTTAATAAATTACACACCATTTATCTTTAGAGTCTGTAGTTTATCCTGAGTTGTTTGTCTCCTAAGCCGGTAGAACAATAAAAATGAAAGCTCAGTGGTAAATTTATTTAATTATTTCAAACTATATAATATTATGGGCAGGACCTCATAGCTGAGATGGTGGCGGATGAACCGAATTGGCGGTCAACGGCAGCCCTCTAGCTTACCAAGAAAGCTACTGCCTTTGCGTCAGGTGGTAACCGTCAGTAAAAAAAAAAAACAAAAAAAAATCCATGATGCACGATCCACATAGTGAAGAAAGCCCTCAACATACCCACGCTGAGAAGAAGACCTGGAAGACCACAAGCAACCTGGACTGCAACAAGGATGCTTGACCTAGAATGCAACGCAGGACAGACAGACATGGCGAACGTTTACAAGGAGAGCCGACCCCAGATTATGGGAAATGGTGAGGCTAAAGAAGAAGAAGAAACTATTTAATATTACATCACTGCTTATTTGCAATTCTGTACGAATTTCACCTGTTAACGAGGCTTTCTGAATGGTAGAAAAAATATTATAATAATAAAATATTAATTAAGTAAGCGCAGTTCTCGTTAAATCGCCGAAGTTAAGTAACTTTGAAAGCAGACCTAAATTTTGGTTGGGTTGAGCCACTCTTAGGTTAAACTTATATGAGGTCCCTGGTAGCTGACAGAGCTTAATGGTTTTCGTGATAACCATAGACTCTAGCTATGAGAGCGGCCATGGTGATAATAATTATGAATAGTCGTATATTTTTTTAACTTTATACTCGCATTATTGGAAATATCGCTTAAATTTAAATCAAACTTAAATATCTATTGCGGAAAATTTATTATTTAGAGCATTAGCAAATTTACCAACAGTTTTCCGAATTTTAATAAAAGATGCTTCATTTTTAAATATTTTTTCTGTATTGTTGTTTTTCATAAAAATTTAGTTTGGTCCATCTTTCAGTGTTATTAAAATTATTATTATATTAAAAAATGTATGTTAATATTTTAAACGTATTTTTTTAGTAATTAAATACAGACATACAATTATATATCAAATTTTACGCATCAATTCATTCAGAAAAACTATCGGCAGACGTGGGATTCGAACCTCGAGCGTTTCACCTTTGCTCTGTCCTATACACCGCGTTGTCCACAAGACCATTCTCTTGATGTACATATTCCATTGTTAACATCGTATAACGATAGATGTCTCTGTTGTTTATATTCATAGTATGTATATGATTATTTTTATGGTTTAATCAGTCAACATTTATTCACCAGCTTTTTACACTATTTACGTTACGTTAATTTTACGTATTTTTTTACGTTGTTTTTTAAGACATTACCTGACTCCGCTCCTGTGAGGATGGATAGTAGAAGCCGATAGGGGGGAGATAGGAAACGTAAAAGGGAGTGAGCAGGGGGCCTCGAAGGGGCGAAAAGGGGGCGTTCTCAAAAATGGGGTGAAAGGGAAGATCCTTTTGACTTTCTCCAGTCGCTCGGCGATATAACTTGGAGAAAGTAAAAGGCAAACTTGGAGACTTCACGGATATCAAACAAATGATATCTTTCCAGCACAAAGCGTCCAGCCTTTAAGATGTCACTTTTTATAATAACATATCTACAGATTGAAAAACATATAAATATTTAAATACTAATAATTAATATCATTAAATATTTTTTGCTCGTAATATAGTCTCTTATAATAGTCCTCGCCTACCTAAGTGAAACGGCACGATTTTTATTCCCGGTGAATCTTACAAAACAATGAATTTGAAATCATAAAATAATTATTTTGATCACACATATTTATAAAACAACATATTTTTATGAAACGTATTTCAAACCCGTAAAACTATTAACATGGCAAAATGGACGCAGAATCTGCAGAGTAAATTATTTGTATAGTTCCCGAAGATTAAAGCTTAAGAGCCACAAATTTCAGCCATGAACTCTCTACATATCAAGCCATATTCTCAACATTATACATAAACACATGTTTTCAAATCTCATTATACGGCATCGTTGTCTTTTGGTAAGACGTCAAGATGTGCAACTTTGTAATTGGGGTAATACAGGCGCTGTATAAGCGGTATTTTTGATCGAATATAGATCCCGGGCTCCTTCACTGGAGTGTGTAGGGAACCATATTTTTTTCCAGGATAGTACCAACTGACAAAACTGAGTGGTAATTTGTAGTGAATATATGTTTCAGATATAAAAAAAATATGTTAAAGAGATGTGAGTAGCAAATATTGTGAATGGAGTCTAAAAATTAGAGACATCTAACGTTATACGATGGTAACAATGGTATAAATACATCATCTTTCGCGTATCTCTTGCTATAAAAGATAAAGTAAAGTTGGAAGGCTCGCGGTTCGAATCCGCGTCTGCCGATATTTTTTCTGAATTAATTGATGCATATAAAATTTGATGTATAATTGGATGTGTATATTTAATTACTAAAATTATAGACTTAAAACACGACCATAATAATATGTTCCAGCTATTGGATACCCGCTTGGTGAAAACCCTCCCTGTCCCGTCCTGCTTTTTGGAGACCCAGATGGGGACCCGTTAATGCACGCACGCAAAAAGCTACTTGTTAGAGAGTGGCTGAAGGCCTTCCCGTGATTCTAGGTGCATCAGTTTGATGTCAAATAGACCTCATTCTAAGGGATAGAATAAAAATGTATCATGTATACGTCGTAATTATACTTAAATAACAATGATTATTTTTCAGATTTAATCGTCGCATTGTGCGATGAACTTAAATTTAGTAATCATTGAATTTACGCATTTACGCATTTACGCGATGTCACGACGGGCGACTGTCTGCGGCCACACTTTTGCAATGATTTACGCACTTCATTTGCAAGCGAAATGACTGTTCGTAAACAGCGTAACACCTAAAAACCTTAAGAGTGGGCGTTTGAAATATTCGAAAAACTACTTATTTCCTATGTCTTATTTCGTGAAAGATCGTGGTTGATAGTGCACGTACTATCGCAAGTTCAAGTTCCAACCGAGTCGTTTCTTTTTCTCTGCTTAATGTAGCATACCAATGCTCGTAAATATGGTGTCTCAATTTACTTCATTAATTTAAGCATGGACTTGCTATATGTATTCATCTAATATATTATATATCACCATATATTTCTTTTTTTCGTGATTATTAAAGCAGCCGAAATAACTGAAAATAATAAAGGTTTTATTTAAACTATTTTACAGCCACTTACTTCTGATGTATCTATAATAGATCTATAATAGAGAACCCTCGGTTTGTGTAAGATCAATAAATATTACAAGTAAAATGTATTCGCCCATTAATCAAAATCGGTGATAATCGAATGTTCGAACACTATTCGAGTATTCGTAAAAATGGACAACGCGAAACTAGATTAATACGTTCTCCGGATGCCAAAAGAATGTATTAACTTGTTTACTATTTTAATTTATTATTAAGAGTTCTTTATAAATTTGGCTTAAAGACTGCCATATAATTTCTATTTTTTTAAACCTTTCGTTACGAAATATGGAATACAAATTATACCGTCAAAACAGCGTGAATATTTCAAACCATTTTTTTTTGCTTAAAAATAGTATTTGAATCATAAATGACCTATTTTCATATATTACATTGGTATATCCTATAGCTATCAGATGATGCATAAAAAACTATTATATTTAACAAACGTTCATTATGTAACTCCATACATGTGGTGGCATTGACACACGTGGTTTACAGAAAAATCGCTCCTGTGATGAAACCTAACGATATTTATTCATATGCTTTACAGATTCCTGTAAATAATACATGTAGGTTTTTTTGTTTTGGGGCCAAAGGCCCCTGGGCCGGTTGCCTTGTACCTGCGCTCCTTGGGAGCACTTACCAAGGCATTGTTTTCAGATTACTTTCTCGTTATACAAGTAATGGACTTTGGTGAGCAACACCAAACGTGGGTGTAAAAATTTGTAGTTCAGACGTTAAAATTTGGACTTCTTGACTTCTTCGCCGAAGGTCGCCGCGTATACAGAAAATGCACTGTAGTTGGGCTAAAATACATGTAGGTTGATAAAGAGAATGATTGCACTTCCAATTTCTTACCGTAGATGTCACAGTGAGTACTGAAAGTAGCAAAACGATATATCACTTCAACCGATGTCAACGGTCGGGAAATCTTTGACGGCATATGCCGACAACCAATGCGAAAGGGTTAAATAATTCTAACTTATCCAATACACGAAGATGATTATACACATTTTTTTATTTGTTTCATCACATTTTCATTAAATGTGTTTTGTGCTTAAAGCACATCAACAAAATACTTTGGCATGATAAAAAAATCTACCATCCGCTTAGAAAAAATATACAATACCAGAGAGCCGCGAGAAAATCTTTCCTAAGAGAAAATCAGACGGTTCTGAATTTTCAGAACGGCAAAGCGTAATACGTTTCAGACCACCCCCACCCTGCGAGGGAGTTTTCAGGGTTGTTTGTACCTGAAAGGGGGTCGTCTTTGAAGGCTTCATGGGCGAAGGGCGAAACTTACTAACAAAGCACTCGACTTGCTTGCGAGTAGTACTGAGCTCGAATCCTTTCAAGATTGATTTCAATATATTCATACTTGTGCACGTGATATTAATGTACTTTGTTAACCCTTTCGCATCGGTTGTCGGCATATGCCGTCATAAGATTCCCCGACCGTTGACATAGTTTGACGTGATATATCGTTTTACTACTTTCTTAGAATAGTTTTTTGTGCATCATCTGATAGCTAAAGGATACAAAAACCAATATGATATATGAGAATAGACCAAATAAGTACATTTATGCTTCAAATACTAGTTTTATAATTGACAGTATAATTTGTATTCAAACCGAGCCGTAATGAAAGGGTTAAAGAACATCGTTGTATTACCATTTTATAATTGTGTCTTTGTTTCGTGGCATAAATACAAACTTAATTTATTTTTAATCAACAACAACATTTTTTTTATTAGGAATAGTATTATTATATTCTTATTGCATAAAAAAACCAATAAAGTGATGTTAAAATTAACAACAATTGATGTACATACTTTTCTATATCAAACAACATCTTATATCATATTTCTTTACAAAAATAATCAGAAAAAAAGAAACAGCGGACGCGATGATTCAAACTGCAGACTGTATACATATGTTTAATTCATTGCTCATCTCGCTGACATTCAAATAATTTATCCACCTCATATAGTCAAAAAAATTATTCAATCTATATTAACATTTATTAAGTAATTAATATTTATTATATTAAATAGCAGATGGCACTTGTTACAAGCTAAATATTTTTTCCAGTTTTAAATTGATTAATTTATTCGTAAAGTATAAATATTACCATTTTATTTTAGTGTCGTCTTTATAAGATCTAAGGTAACAACTATTTTCTCTAACATTACGGTTATGAACTGACAATACTTGGTGAAACTGCATAATTATAATTTTAATTTATATAATATTAATTTATTGAAGACAGTCTCCAGGGAAGCCAAAACATGTAATCATTTAAAATAAATGCGAATCAAAACTTTTTTTTTTAAATTAAAATAATTTAAAATTATAACTATTTTCTCACCGAACTCGAATATTATAACAAGTATATGTTTAAAAAATAAATATTACATACATTGTTTTAACATGGATCATACTGATCACTGTTTAATCACTTACTGGAAGACTGCAGTTTCGCCCTCAATAAAGGCTTCATCAGTTTCAACGTGCATAAGCCTACTATAAGTATATGATGATGAACAATATAATTTTTTTAAATCACTCAAATATATACTGGTGTTTCTGTATGAATCGTTCGCAGCTTTTCGTTTAATAAAATGCATTAAAAGTGGAGCATTCATATAATATATTTATATAATATTTTTTCATCTTCTGACTGCATTCTCTTATGTGTGTGTACATAAAAATCAGGTGGACAGCACGGGGGTGGGGTTCGGGCTCGGAGTGGAAGCTCCCAACCCACCCTTCTACCTGACACAACCTAATCTGTTGTGTGAGGGATGCTGGGAGATTATCTATTTGTTTTGAATAAGCCTTCGAAAGCCTGTTTCATTGTCCCAAAGTAATTTTGCATTCTTCCTTTATACGAGAAACGGATCGGAATTTTTGGCGTATGATATTTGTGATTTTCGTTGTATTGATTTTCAAAAACAATATACTCGTATATATAATTTTATGTCATACTAGTGTTGCTATGCGGTTTCTCCCTCTTATGGCTAAAAAATAATTGCGACAAAAGTAAACAATAATTTCAATTCGTTTTTCGAATCGAATTTATATATTTATACTACAATTAAATTATAAATAGTTACTTAGAGGCCTGTATTTTTTTATTCAGTAACAATTTCTAAGTTTTTGTCAGTAAGTTAAATTAATTGGCAGTAAATAAAATTAATCGGCTAGATTAAATAAATTGTAAGTATCCACCGTGTCAGTTTGAATTTGGTCAGTTTTAAAATTTAAATTGCAGTAATATATTTTATATTGGCAAAAATTACTGTAAAATGAGTGAATAATTAACACATAAAATGGAAACCTAAGTTAACTTATAATAAATTACCATTCATTAATTATTTCCTGCAAATTTATTATTTTTCTACTGGCGATCAACATTTTTCTACCGTCAAATGATTGTTTTTACTGAGCTTTTTTAAGAATTTATAACTGACCGTTTGCTAAATAATTAATGCTCATCAATTGAATTAAATACTGCCAAAAAAATAGTTGCCTTACTTAAAGTGATGCACATAAATAATAAATCAACGTAAACAATATAATGATTTGCATATTAGTTAATTAATGAACGAACAATTACTTAATTTGCCGTTATTCAATCATTATTAAATATAATAAAAGATACGGGTAGAAGAAGGTGTATAAATCTTAATTGGTGAAGCTACTTCTAAAGGTTAGATAATCCAAGAACTTAAGGGGTAAAGTATTGAAATTCTCAGCTCAAAAATAAACAAGCTCAATGAAATTTTATTTTTATTTAAAATGTATACTACTTTTCTAATTAGTTCCAAATGAAATGACTTTTCACTACGCTATTTTATTTAGATTTTTTTTAAATTAACACTCGACGGCTGATACCTTAACTAAAAAAAAATCACTGACTTCTTGAATCTACTCCCTAAAAAATTTATCATTACCATTACATGTCAGTTTCCTTAACCCTTTCGTTACGGCTCGGTGGAATACAAATTATACTGTCAATACAGCGTGAATTTTTCAGTCCATTTTTTTGCTTAAAACTAGTATTTGAAACATAAATGTACTTACCTAACCTATTTTCATATCAAATTGGTTCTTCTATCCTTTAGCTATCAGATGATGCATAAAAAGCTATTATATTTGACACACGTTCATTATGTAACTCCATACATGTGATGGCATTGACACGTGTGGTTTACAGATAAATCGCTCCAGTATCGTAACCTAACGATATACGTCTACATGCTTTACAGATTCCTGTATAGAATACATGTAGGTTGATAAAGGGAATGACTGCAATTTCCTAACGTATATGTCACAATGAGTACTGAAAGAAGCAAAACGAAATATCACGTTAACCGATGTCAACGGTCGGGGAATCATTGACGGCATATATGTATCTATAACCGATGTGAAAGGAAAAAAACAGGAGCATATGATCATCTCGAACTGTCGCTACAAAGCTCTGTTGGCCGTCATAATTCTCGCATTATACCATATATTTTCCGAAATCCCTCTATGATAGTGGCTTAACTGGAGATGTGAAGGAAAGCCAGCTATTTTTTATGCTGTCATGTGGCGTTCGAAGTATATATCCCGTCCAGGTCTACCTTTATCTTTTTACCGATTATAGAATGGAAGGCCACCTTGACCACTCCTTAACCTCGGTATTCCTCACAAAATTAAGCCATTGTACCTCAAGTATTCTACGCAAGTATCTGCTTTCAAATCCATTATACGTCTGAATTGACTTTTGGAAAAATAATATTCCTAAAAATTCTACAATAGAAGCCTATTACTAACTCCGGATTCATTTTAACCGTTTTTTTTCTTTAGAATATAGGATATTCTCTCTGAAATGGATTCTATCCGCACACAAAATAATACGTACACTTCTTACTCTTTAAACGCTCCCATACAAAAAAATTACATACACATTATATACCAGACAAAATACACGCAATCGGTGCAAATAAACGAGTACATCCAGTGATAAATTTATTATATTACCTCTATAATGAAAAAAAAAGAGTATATATTTCTGTATAATATGATAAAGTTTTACACATAAACTGTTAATGCAGAAGATATAGCGTCGTGGTTTGTGAGCGGTTCGTGAAAGACTTTGCGTCTTGACGATGAAACCTAACTGCCGTGCATTGATGGCGCTAAGTTGGCGTGCCCTGTAAGCTTGGTGTTGCCACAACACAGTGAAAAAATACATATTTAAACACCGTTCGATATTTCGCTCCTAAAATCGCCACATCGCGTCAAGACCTTTACGCGTCATCCCTTGTCTTTAATATAAACAAAACTGGCCGTATTCCCAGCAAAGGGTCTCTCTCACGTACAAACCGACCCATAAATCGCGTTGCTCCGCCACATTCAGGCCTTCCCTCTCATAACTCTCCGGCCCTGGTCACCCTTTTTTCACAACTTCATACTTTTCACGCGAAATTCTGTGCGGAAAAGAGTGTAAGTGGAACACGTCACTTCGGAAATTGTTATTGCAGTAATGTATCATCGAATGGCATGCGGCTTGGAATCCATTATTTATTATACTGCTTCTTACAAACTTACATCACCACTTCTTACTGAAAGACCTGGGAGTTCCTGAACATATTATGAGCCGCAGTCAGCAGAACAAAGAACAACCTAGAGTAGTGGGGACTGCTTCGGCAGTGAGAGTCTCTGCTGTGTGACTATAATAATAATAAAATCTTTTATTTCAGCAGGATCGGGTGAGTTGTGCAATACCGGATTTGCGATATTTTTAGATACATAAATATTTATATAATACATACAAAATAATAATAATATTTAAACATAATAATTCATGATGGTCGCTGCATCATCTCCATCCAGCGATGGCTAAGGGAGGAGCTGAGCCATTTAGAAGCAGCCAGGTTGATGGTGTTGTTGGACTCCTTATCCTGCTCCAGAAGCCGGCAACACGGTGACGCAATCACGCTGGGAATGAATGGACTCTGCCCTCCTATAGAGATCTGCAAATCGTCTCACACCTAAGATCTTGCCCCATGGGTTAAAATACCTGCACATTCCAATACTTAATTAAGGGTATCACACGAGCAATCGATGTTGCCAGATTTCACGTCGCTGACACGAAGAACACACAGTTTTGTCTGTTACCTTGCTTCGTTCCATGTCATCTCTAAAACTGAAACTCCGCATATTCCTAGTACATATTATGCATAACTCACCATAAACTCGTAGACTTGAAAAAAACATAGCTTTCTCGAAATCATTTGCTGATCAGCACTTTTTGTGTAGATTTAGCGAACAATAAGCTTGATGTTTGTTGGATTACGGATCATTTGGTACTAAGAGGTGACTAAGCCCAACAAACGACACGCAACGTTCCTATTAAGTGGTCATCCACAATAAATCATAAGATTCTTTACCAGTAATGTTTCACAAATAAACGGAAGAGAACTGATAATTTATATGATACAGAGTTAATGATCAGTATTCAGTATTAATCGACGTCTAGAAATACAAGTTTACAGAAATATAATTACTTGGACTGTTTAGGTTGTTTTTTTTATGCAATCGCATGCAGGAGAGCACAGCCGGTCAAGACCAGTGCACTTTATGACGCTCAGCCAGGGAGGCTGGACACTGCATGCAGGAAACGTGTATTGTGTTCGTGCTTGTGTGTTGTGTCTTGAAGAAATGCAAATTGTAGGAAGGTAGACACACAGACGCTGTAAAAGCATACCAAAGCTTACAGTTGGCACTACATCGCCACGTGTTTTCAAAAAAATAAAAACACTTCTTTTACTAAGGACTAAATTATTTTAATATTTACATTATTGATGAGCTGCAATCGATTGAACTAAAATTTTCTCGAAAAAAAAACACATTTTTTCACTAGGGCGGGCCAAAGTAGAGTAGATCAAAATAGATCAAATACTCGACCGCTTGCTTTGACTGTCCTTGACTAACTACTTACAAAACTATCTCCGTACATCGTATGTACCTTCAACGCCTCACGTTTGTTGTAAATATTTAAGATATAAAGGTATATACTATATAATTGATAATTGTTTTCGAAAAAAAAAAAAAATTATAATTTTATTCAGTGCCAGCCTTTGACACCATCTCATGAATATCTCCCAAACTATCGATCCTTTTTGGTTTGTTAATATTTTTAAATATTCATAGATATCGTTGTGAGAAATTCGGAATTAATTTTGAAATACATCTTTCGAATATTGCGAAGCGCCCACGGGTGGGCTTACGGCGATCTTCAAGTTTAGGAAGGAACTTTGGAAACTGCCAGTTCTTGGTTGACACACAACAACCGTGTATGGATGTTCGGCAAGTGTAAGAAAAGTTTGTCGGCTATGGATGGGTGCAGGAGGAATTAGTTCTTTAAGTTTCGAAGAGCAGCGACCGTGGTAATAACGGTAGAAAAGACTAAGTAAACCAATCTTACGCCTGTGTTTCATTGATTGCAGGTTAGACTAGACGTAAGAGTGTAAAGTGTGCTTAAATTAAGAGTCTTCAATGCACTTTAATAAATTATTCATATTTTATGTCAATGTGAAAGTGAACAATATGAAAGCTGTTGAATCACCATTTTACTGAATAGCATCTGACGGTATTTTACCGAATTCGCCAGTGTTTTAACACATTCAAAATATCAAGATATTAAGTTACATCAATATGGTAACTATTTCGTTAAACAACGTCATTTAATTACTCCGACAAATAAAACATAGTTTAGTTTTTAAAAGAATCTCTGATTTATATTCTTATTATTTTGGCTTAAGAGTATCAAGTATAAATGATTTATCATTATTCTTAATAATATCATGAATTGTTTATATATATTTTTAAGTAGTTTCCACTATAAGTTTCATAATAATTTGCCGGCGGGTATAGCTCAATGGTCAAAGCGTTTGCTTTGCAAGGCAAAAGTCCTAGGTTCGATCCCCGACGGAGATTAAAAAAAAAGAATTCTTAATCAATTTCTGAGCTCTAAAATACCCCCGTTGGTGTGAATTTGATCCCTCACACGCAAAATGCCAGTCATAGCCTATTAATGACAATTGGTGGTAGACGAAAGTCGTACCGTGAAGAACACCCATTCATAGTAAATTCCTGTAGTAATAAGGATGATGCGTGAATCTATGGCTGTAGTATATGACGTTGGCGGATCAACACTCCACATGCAGCGCTTAGCCATATGGACCATGGTAAGCGTCATAGAATTCCACAGATGAGACTTCAGAATCACTTTCACCATCGGTTGGAATTCTCCTATATGTGTTTACAAAAATATACATATAACTAAGCTATATGTTGGCTCCGTATTAAAAAAATCATCTCGATTCGGTCAAATATTTTTCGAGTATTTAGCCATTGTTTCAGTGAATATTCAATGGTAACTCTTCCAGGGTACAACCGGAATATTATTTAGTTGGCCATGGAACGAAAATACTTTTCATTGCAAGACAAATATATTTTATTAATTTAAATCCGAGTGCAGCGGAGCAACGATATAATAAATAATTTTTCTTTTAAAAAGATCTCCCCGCTTACGTGAGGATGATAAAGGAAAAGTTGGGAGGAAGCTATAAAGATAAATGAAGCAAAATTATTTCCAGCTATACCAGTGCTCCTCCACTCTTCTCGCCCGTCTCTGGACCGGTGATTTTCGAGAAATTTCCAACTTCGTCCGAAGATTTTCCGACTGTGTTCCATTCTCCGTTTTGCTCTCGGACTCGCCGCGAGAGCAAAAATAGAAATGCGCAAAAAAAATAAAACGAAAAACAAACGCGGACTTTGGATTCAACAAAACACTTCCACGTAGCCAGGGACGGGTCTCTGTAGTAGTAATGGGAGTATGCATAAGAGAAAGAATTTTTATATTAAAACCTTTATCGCGTTCTCGAAAATTATAATCAGGCCGTTAGGATGGAAAAGCACGCCAGGCATATTGTATTGCATTTGTGTTCCGAAAAGCTATCGCAGTTATTTATTATGACGTGAGCTCTTTCCAGACGTCAGAGTACATTCGTTGGAACTGTCAGTACATTTTGTTAGAATGTCTGGAATAAAATTCTCAATGCAATTCGAGGAAAATGCTTCAAGCATATAGTTGCATTATTTTTAGATTTATCAGAAAATATTTCAATACTCTAATACTTGAAATACTAATACAAAAAAAACAGCAGGCGCTGAGGTTCGAACCACAAACATTACACTTCTTTTCTATTCTGTACACAGCGTTGGCCCACTTTGCCAATTGCTGCCACCTAAATAATTTCTTAGGTTTTCACAGCCAGATTTGATATTGTGGCTTTTGGGTTTAGCCGTGTGTGGCGAATTATTATTTTCCAATATTTCGACCGCCAATGCAGGGGTCTTCATTAGGGTTGATGACTTAGTGCTTCCACCTACTGCCATTTTTTTCTCTGAGATTGACAAATTGAAAAAAATTCTGTACATTTGAATGATTGTATAAATTTTGCATACATATTCGTTGCATTTAATAATTATATATTTACAGTGAAATAATACATTTTCATTCCACATCTCATTTTATTCAGATTATAATCACTAGACTTATCAATTGATAACTGAACATTTTATATATGAGCAAAAAATCTTTATTATCTTACGGTTTTATGTGGGTTCGAATTACTTAGAAAAAACGATATTTCTTAAATAAATATATCAGTAACTGTGCTGTTTAATTAAACCTAACATGACCTAATCCAACTAAACCAATTTATTCTAGAATATGTAATATAAGTATTTAATACTGTTTCGGAATCGAAGTCGCGGTCCCGAAATGACGGCATCAGCTTTAATGGTAAAATATTTGATGAGATACCCCTTTTTTACCTTAGTTTACAATATGAGTAAGCATTTATAAAATTAATATTAGATAAAAATATTATTTTCGATAATTAGTCTGAAAAATATACCTGTTGTTTTGGACATTGACCAATCAACACTTGTTATAGGTTATTCTTAAATAAAGAGTTTGATTATAACAATTACTTTAAAGACTTTTGATGTTTAATACAAAATAATTCACATAGTGTTCACGGAACCAAGGTCAGGGTCTTTGAATTTATTTAATATTGCAGCTTACTGAAAGTAGTCCGGCACGGTGAGTATAAGACCAGAACTCGTTGAGTTAAGATACTGAAATATTTCAGATGAGATAAGACCCACCTTTTTACCTTAGTTTACAATATTGAATAACCATTTATAAAATTAAAATATTAATACATTGAATGTCATACACCTCACATTCCTCAATACCGTTTTGGACCTTGATCCCTTCAATTTACATAGAGTAGAAGGTTATAGGGATGGTCACGCCGCAATCACATTCAGTCGGTCCGCTGTAAAACTGCCAGGCCCTCATTTGTGTCCTCGTCTTGCAAAATGAAATTATTACATTGAATTTCACCATACCGACTGTAATTCCTCGATACCTGTTGTTTTGGACATTGGATCCCTCAATCAATCCAATCAATCAATTTTAGGCACCCCGTAACCACCCGGCATGTTTCATTCAGAGCAATATCCACTTTCTTGGTATGGGCAGACCTCGCCCATACTGGCGCAGCATACTCGCCAGCAGAGAAACAGAGAGCTAGAGCACTTGTGCGGATCAGGTTTGGTTGGGCTCCCCACTTCGTACCTGCCACTTTTCGGAGTAGGTTGTTTCTGGTGGACACCTTTTGCTTAACAGACTGACAGTGTTTCTGATAAGTGAGGGTCCTATCCAGCTGGATAGGACTGATATAATAATAACAATATATTGAAATATATCTCAAAGTGAATGCTTAGATATAAATTACATTGTAGAGTAGTAAAAATACGATAAGAAATCTAATTCAACGTGTTTTTCAAATGATATTTAGTATAGTTACGAATAACAACACCCGAAGCGCCATTTATACTAAATAAACATCACCGAATGTGCAATTTTACAAATTATAGTGTTAGGCGTAAAAAAAACTATTCAACACATACTTGCACATACTTAACTCCCACATTTACGAGTGTACGGAGTCGGGTAATCTTCATTCATCGCGCTTTGCTCCGCTAAATCTTTTTCCAATATCTACAGCTACAAACAAACAAGCATTCTCAGATAACCAGAAATAAGTATCCTCATCTCGTGATTCCATTTCCGTTATTCCACTCTAAGAGACCCTTTTTCATATGAAAAAATGCGATAGCATCTTTCGCTAATAATGCGATAGAAAATTCTTAAATTTGGCGAACATTTCCGCATTTCTCCAGAGGACTTCTTCGAAAAGATATAAATATATGATCGTTGCAAAAAATACAACATTTTCTGATAATTTACAGTATTTATTAGCACTTCTTCTTCGTAGTATCAACCCGGTGGGTTGGTTTGGAGCAACAAAATCTTGCATATCGATCTCCACTCCTCTCGATACTCTGCAGTCCTCTTCAGCTCAGCATAAGAGCTACAACTCATGTTCTTGAACACTTGCTGCAAATACTCCCGTCTAGGGCGCCCTCTACAGTTTCTAACCTCAACCATCCCTTCCATAATGTCGTGAAGAAGACCATCGTGGCGCATGATGTGACCGATCCATCGGGCTCGCCTCTCTGAGATGGTTCTTACTAGGTGCCTATCTTCCTTGATTAAGCTAAGAACCTCATTGTTCGTGACGTGGTCTCTCGAGGAAATTCCGAGAATTCTTCTGTACAACCACATCTCAAAGGCCTCTAGTCTTTTTAATCACTTTAAGATAAGCACCATGTCTCACAGCCGTACATCAAGATGCTCCAAACAAATGTCTTGGAAAATTTCTTGCGGAGCCTTAAATTAATATTTTTTGATTCAAGAATTTTTGTTTTTTTATTGAACGCTAACCTTGCTTGATCTATGCGTCTGTTGACTTCTCTTTTTGTTCTGCCATCCCAGGTGATCGTACTTGCAAGGTTTACAAAGTCTTTTGCATCTTTTAGGGTTACTCCTAGCATTGATTAGCACAATAAATACACTAAATCTGTGTGAAATGTTTCGGCACCCATAAAATGCCTGTCATATCGTTTCACCTAGCCCTTAGTAGCCGTTTCTGCTTGTATTAACGCCCAATACTATTCGTACAAACGAACAGGTCCATTTTCTTCAAACTTGGTCGCCTGTATGGATTAGTGGTAAAAGCGTTTACTTACAAAACCAAAGGTAGTTGATTTAATCCCCAACAAAGTTTTTTAAATTTGATCCCTCACCCGTAAAACGCCAGTCGTATCCAATTAATTAAAATTGGTGGTAGACAAAAGTCATCCATCCGTGAACACCACCCATTCATAATTAATTTCTGCAATAAATAGATGGTGCTTGAATGGCTGTAGTCTATTACGTAAGCGGATCAATACTCTATATGTAACGCTTAGTCATATGTAACATGGTGGGCGTCAAAAGGTCACATATGAGATCTCTGAATAACTATTATCATGTGTCGGTATTCTTTTGTATGTTTTCACGTAAACTTTGAAAATCATAGCTGGATCAATTAGGCGTCACAAATTGCCGCCACAAAGTTCCGCTATGGCCTTCTTCCCGTATCCATATCTGTAACATATGATCATCATAAATTACCGTCACTCAGTTCTATCAGTTTCCAATGTCAATGTTTTTTCCCAAGACGTCCAATGTTTCTTAGTTTCTGTTATCTAATGAGAACCCATTGTTATTATCTTCGTCTCATTTTAGAGTACATTTTAAGTTCATTAAAATGAGGTAAAACTATATCAAAGGCAGCTATAGTTTATAGCCTCTTGAGACACCTGAATACAATGTCATCTTAATCGACTGTAAGATGGAACGCTATCGTATTAGCTATTTCCTTACAAAATTTAACAATCACGCTTCTAAAATTTTACGAAGACCTGTTTCCAAAACCCATAATTAAAAACACAACTAACCATAAATTATGCAACTGCTTCAAATTTAAAACATTTTCCTAGTTCAATCAAATCATATTCTAATTAGTTTTATAGTTATTATAATGCAACTTAAGGGATGGAATATATGGAGCACCCTTAACAGACTTCGGACCGGAGTATGCAAGACGAGGACACAAATGATAGCCTGGAAGTTTTACAACGGGCCGACTGAATGTGACTGCGGCGTGGAGCGGACTCTGTCACACCGTCTGGAGTGTGCGCTGTGTCTGAGTAGCTACATCCAGGAAGATAGCCGGAAGTAACGCCATCGACGTCGCCCACTTCTGGGCGGACAGGATCTGAGCCTGTTGTTTCCGACACGATTATATATAACGTAATTTAACGAATCCTTTTGATTTTGTATGACCTTTCAGGAAATATTCCCATCTGGTATTTTTCAGTTTTTGTTTCATAACTATTTCATCATTCATATTATCAATTTTTAATCATCACTGTGGGTCAATATTTGTTGAAGAAATACGCGGTTTTCATATTAGACTTGTTCCATTTCGCATTCGAACTTGGCCTCAATAGTCGCCCTACTTCTATGTGGAACACGCAAAGGTTAATAGATGCGAGTAACGGAATATACAACATTCAAAAGATACGCCTATGTACACACCATGTAATGCAACGTTCAAATAAGTCTAACCACCAGGCCGTGAAACCCAATCGTAAACTGTGTCAATTTCTACTACATTTGGAACTAAATAAAGCATATGACTCCCAAAAGTATCTGGCAGGATTTTTAAGCTATTACATTTACTTATCTGATAATAATAATAATTAACTTTATTTATTTAGCCACTAGTGCCAAAGTTAAAATTTTAAATTCAATAATTCCAAGCAAATACAGAAAACATCAAAATTTTAATTAAACAGAATCGAAAGAAAATATAAATCGGCATGTACACATACACCAAATTATTATTATTCTACTACTCAGTGAGTGGAGTACCGGATCCCCTCTGGATGGCCACTTGAATGCGCATCCAGTGCCCCTCCAACCATGAATCCCACCTATCCGCTAACACAGCGAACATTGCGTTGTGACTGCCGCGAACGCGTGCCCACAGAGAAGCGTAACGCTTCCTTATTATGGCATGGAAGCCATCCACTCGTACCTCCGTTAACATGCCCGAGGCAATGCAGTATCGCGGCAGACCCAACAACATTCGGAAGGCGTTGTTATACTGGACCCGGAGTGCACTGTTGACCTTCTGAGCTTATTGAGTATATCCAGCCCATAGGCTGCACGTGTAGAAAAATCGACAGAAGGGCTTAAAAAGCGTCAGCTTAACGTTTTTAGTACAGCGTGCAAATATCTTTGCATTTTAAAGATCCATCAAATACATACACAAAACTACATAGTTGCAGAGATGACTTGAAATAATAGCAGCTGACAGAATTGTGTAGCTTTAGTAACAATTTATAACTGATAATTAGTATGAAAAAAAAATACAGTTAAAAGTATAGAAAATATTACATAGTGTTATCGACGGAACTTGTGAACGTGATGTGGAAAGCGAAATAAGAAAAACTTATCAATTTCTTGGTAACAGTTCGTAATGGCTATATGTTCTCAATTTGAATTGTATATAATATGTGGAAGAGTCAAAAATAAATTGTACAAAATTAACAAAAAAATTACGGTTGATGATGTAATTAAAGATGTCTATCTATTAGTAGCATAAGTAAATTTTATGCTTATTACAATATAAAAAATACTTATCTCATTAACGACTAGTAAAGTAGTTTCTCGATTCAATCTTTATTATTTACATTAGGTAATGGAACTAGTATCTTTATATAGTATATTTTATAGGTCATAACATCATTGAGTTTATATTGTGTTATATAATCATTGATTTACTTAACGTTATTACTCTTTTGGGACACGCTGAAGTTCACTGATATTTTTCATGTCTTTTTATTAAGAAGTTTTCCATAAAACTTGCAAAAGCTCAATCAACATGCAAAAGATTTTGCGATCGATTCTCACTTACAATAAAAAAATATGTTAACACTGATACCAGTTAATATGCTAAATTAAATAATGTATGCAGATTTCAGAGAGCCCACGATGGTTGTCTTACCTATGAAAGGGTTACATAAAAAAACTATCCCATTGAGTTTTATTTAAATCTGCTTACATATATCAGCACGACAAAAAAAAACACCAAAATTGAGTAGAATAATAGTGAATTTTCTTGACGTTATCCATTTTGGAAAAATATTATTCACCGAATTAGAATGGAGTGTTAGTCTGCTAACGTCGTTAGATCTGGCATTCAAACATCGTTATTTTTAACGCAATGCCAATTTTTATTTATTGCACTTGGCAATTATTTAATTAAATATATATGGAATTGATTTAACACAAAAATATAAATATTACAAATATTTGTATTCAGTAATTTACTCGCAGTTATTACTCTGTGAGAGGTTTGAATATTGGCTAACAAAATTCATATCGGTCGCCGATACGCTTCGTTTAATTCGTAATAAACTGTGAGGCTTTATTATTCCATTAGCCTAATAAAGGTAGTCACGCACTGTTCCGGTTGCATCGATCGTCCAATAGACGAACTTCCTGAAAATCCCCAGAAAACATGACCAAAGTAACGATAATTATTTTACAGTGAAAAAACTTCCAAATATATGGTTCGCGTAATGAGTAAATTTTCATATTCTTAAAATCGATAATTCTTGACTTGATACTAGCTCAATTTAATGTTTTAACCTTTGGGTGATTTTAATTTATTTTCTCTTTGACTTTTTAGAAAACTAAATAATTGAATTTTATAAGCGATAATGTTATATTTTTATTTATTACATAATGAATGAAAGACATGTATCATAGTTATCTTTTTTTCGTACAAAAGTTGTGATATGATTTTGTCATGATGATCATAAATTATGCCTACAAACCCTTTTCCAGTTAATAAAATTTCTGTGAGCTTTTTGTCTTAATGTGCAATAATGTACTATTTTCTTACCATGAGAGTCACGAACTATTTGATTGAAAAAGAAAAAAATATATGTACTAGTATTTACAAAATGAATATTTCTGTATAATAACCATTAAACTGTAACCGAATATTACAAATATTTTTAATATATACATTTTATGGTATCCATTAAAGTGGGTCAGCAAGAAAGTTGCCCGGTTACAAAAGGAGCATTTTCCTGTGTTCATGCAAGTTTTGATCCCCGTTTTCTTCCACTTGGACGAACTTATGTCATCAGACGTCGTTAAAGCGACGGCCCCTTATTTCCCAACAAATTGACTGAGGCGTCCGTTTTAATGGAGCAAAAACCAACCTCTGAATGAAAGCTCCGAGACAAACTGTAAAAGCTTTGTAACCTGAACTAATTAATGCACAATAGAGAAGTTCCTTTTTTATTATTTGATATTTTGTTTTTTTCAGTTTGAGGAATGTATAACATACAATAAGCAATATCTTCAATTTATAGAAAAACCAAAAGTGTTTACATATAAAAAAAATTGGGAATCACAGATGCGCTTAAGATACATTATTTATATAACAATCAATTTTATGATATTACAAATACAACCCCTTACGACAGCCGCAAAAAGGAAAGGTGATCTAGAAAAACTCGATTCCGCTGAAAATCGAAACAATATTTTTGTATCAACGCTGAAAACAGTTTGATTGGATTCTTGGTAAGATCTTCTTCCACTGCAATGTCACGCGTTATTTCCTTTTATCTAAAAGCATACTTGATACAACCACCAAACGGCAATGAAGAGGTTTTAACAAATATCTGTATTTCGTGACGCTTGCCAATAGGAAGCTGACCAAGCACAATTAAGTAGGTATTCTATAGTCATCTTCTTTAGCCTCGCCATTTCCCATCATCTGGGGTCTGCTCTCCTTGTGCTTATTCGCCATGTCTATCTGTCCTGCGTTGCATTCTCGGTCGAACCCAGAGTTTTCAGATCCTTGCTTACAGTTGCAGTCCAGGTTGCCTGTGGTCTTCCAGGTATTTATCTCAGTGTGGGTATGTTGAGGGATCTCTTCACCATGTGGTTCTCATCTCTCTGTATCACATGCACATACCATCTTAGGAGGTTTTCTCTTATCTTTTCAGGTATGGGGCCACTCGAAATGAACCCCGAATATGCTCCTTTCGAACTCTGTGCATTCTAGGCACACCGCCAGCTAAGATAGGTATTTTTTAGTAACATAACGAAATGACTTTCATTCACTACCATATTCAGTGATTAGTCGATAACAGAAGTTTGTAAGTGTTATGCATCCGATCAACCCCATTTTGGATGCTATAGATATGTATTACATTTTTTTTCCATATCCCACAAATAACTAGAGTGTTTAGTCACCACAAAATTTTCCGCGCATTTTTATCAGCTGACAGTATCCACACCTTACTTCAAAATATCTCTACAAATGAGGTACGCAGAAAAATATACCTGGTTTCCGACTATTTTGAGGGAGAGAAGCTATCGTCTATATACGAGTATATCTACTGTAAGAAGTAACTTTCCGGGATATTTTCCTTACATATTACCAAACCATTACATAGATCATTATGATTATTCAATGATTTTTAAATTAAACATATTATGGTAGTATAAATGAACAAAATAGTTTTGCTGAGGTATACGAATTTATAAGGAGAGAAACATAAAATATTTTTTTCAGTTATAAACATAATTTTTCTGATAGCTTTGATTACTACTGCTAAAGTAGCAGTAACATCCAAAGTCTAAGGCCTATACTAAAGTAAAACTAAATCAAATATACAATTTTAGAGCAAATAGACACCTTGTACCGACAAAATGACATACCTTATTGCAGAAGGGACAAAAATTAAACCTTGACGTGAAAAACACAATATTAATAGCGTACTTAGCCAGCTCCGCTTAACTAATTAATTTAATGTCCTGCACTTTACCAATAATAAAATCGAACTCATAATATCTCACGTGACAGTCTAACGTCGTACTCTTTTTTATTTAACTCCGAAAGTATTTTTCTCAGTCACTGAAGAAATGTTATCATTTTTCCTATCAAATGATATTGCTGGCATAAATACAGCCTCACGTGAAAACCACGACGATATCCAGCGACCTTCCAGGAATCGAAGAACCGATATTTTATAAAAGGATTATGAAAAAGAACCTTAATACAGATTTCAAGAAAATCACTGTGCCCTTTACCTTTTCATAGAAATTCTTTATCGAATTCATAAGTGCCTCGTTCTAGGAAAAATAACGTGTTTTCTCAAAACTCTATATGCTATAAATTACAATTGTATTTTATCACAAACTTTTAATTTGATTTTAAAAAGTTTAAATTTTCATTAACAATTATCACGTTGAATATATTTATTTAAATGAGAAAAGTTTTTTCATAAAAACTATTTTCTTCATCAGTTTTACAAACACATAATACAAAAAGCGTTTTCTTTGTAGAGGTTCTATAAAATCAAAGTCTTTTGTCAAGGTAACTGCTCTAAGCTCTTCTGAGATTCAATTACTTCAGACCTATGACTATGAATTATTTTACAAGTATCCATATACGATTGACATTTGTTTACAGATATTAAACTGCTTTTCCAGTTCCATATTCAACAACACAAGTGAAATTAGAAATTCGCACCAACCATTTGACTTGCGATTTCATTAATTGCTACACGAACGCAACAAGTACACTTTTTTCACATAATCATACTCATTACTTATAATCAACTCACAAGACTACCATAATCTACAAGTAAAATGAAAAATAAACAATTTTTTTTTTTCTCACTTATAATTTTACACTGATAAACATATCTTTAACTAGCTAACTTGCGTTCATTTTAATAAAGAAGAACTCTTCTTCCATAATTTAATTTAAATATTATATTATAGGAAGAGGCTTTGCTTCAGAAGTAAGGGCGGTTCCTTTCAATGTTTATACCAAATTGCCTAAGAAAAACATTCCGACCCGCTTGGTGTCTATTGTAATATACAGAAATAAGGAGAGGATCTAGTTTAAATATTTTTAAGTACTTCATACCTTGTTTTAACATGGTTTGCACTGAGCACTGTTTCACTTGCTAAACGACTGCAGTTTCGCGATCAACGAAGGCTTGATCAATTCCAACGTGTACAAATGAACTAAAGTGTAAATGTATATTTACTTATAAAAAAGAATTTCACCAGAGAATAGGGAAGGAGATGTATTTTAAATGAAGCAAATATAATCTGCTTCATTTAAAATATAAAGATAATATTGTCATACACTTTTTAATATATAAGTTACTAAGCCTACATCAAATGATTCCGTAATACGTCTCAACGTACGCTATTATATTTATTATTAAAAGGTTGTTTATTTAATGGCTTTCCCATCATAAACATTTTAAGTAAAGGTAAAATGGGTTAATTTAAGGTGAATTAAGCATTAAATATGCTTGAATTAAATATTATTTATGATATTCAGCTTTTGAAGTCCATATGCTTAAGCTAGAGGAGCAGTTATGGAATAATGATGACGACGATCTTAATAAACTACCAATTGCTTAAAGTCTCAAAGTAAGGCAGGTATATAATTATATTGTAGAAAAAGCTTTCGCAATCGCCGTTCCTTTCAAAGTTGCTAGGAGATTGTCTCGAGAAAAGCTCTCAACACTGCGGGGTATCTTTTCTAATATAAGGCTCTACACATCTATGCTGTGAGGGAGGAAGGCTAAATGGATCGGTAACTTGTTCCCTCGCAACTTATTCGCGAGGAATTTCTAATGATAATTAACATACAAATCTTTCTACTTGCTACCTTATTTCAGTATCCAAAAATAATTAAAACATTAAAATCATTAAATGCTTGAATTAACTAAATTTGGTAAACCATGAAGAAATGTTATTTTTCTGGCGCGTCACTTTAAAATCAGTTAGTCAATGGTTGCTGTTAAGTAAACACGTCGTGGTGAGTATCATTTTATAGCTCTGTGTATATTCTTTCCATTTAAATATATTTTTTATAATATTATCGTTGGACATATTTCCTGTTACATAAAATATTGATTTTATTACCGCTACAGCAGCCAATACAAATCATCTATTCAGTAAATTGATATTTATAAATTTATATTTCTATTTGACTTAATATAAATGTATATAAATAAATATAAAAGCAATTTCATCAAGAAAATATGATATACTAGTAATATGATCACAGTGTAACGACCTATTATAATTATTATTTTCTATTATTTTTTATTATTTCATATGTATAATAAGTAATAGCTTTTACCGTCTGTCAGTATTTTAAACCTATTTTACTTTTATTTAAGCCTGGATTCTAATTAATAAAAAATATTTAGTTACACAACTAGGGATCAAGATATATTTTCTTAAATAAAGAGTTAAAAACATTAAAACTAGTTTGTACATACTATGATTTAATAATTTACACAGAAAATGTAATATATACATTTCAATCTACAAAAATATTAATAATTTAGATTAATCATTAAAAATATAGTACAACTTTTATATATATGTGATTGTTGATAATTAATAAAAACTTTTTTTATTTAAAAATCGAGTATTTTGGTTCTCAAAGATATAAATAATTTTTTAAACTGAAATCATTAAAAGTATACACATTTTTTATTCGTACTTTATATTTAAAACACATTGTATCTGTAAATAATAATTATACGAGTATATAAATCTTTTCATAATATGTGTTCTACTTACTGATTATTTATTATTTTTGTTGAATGATTAATACTTCTTAGTGAATGGAAGTAACAACTAAACTTTGTAAATGATGCATAATTATATAACTGTATAAATGATTGCATTGTCTTAACCACCTTTTATATTTTTATCACTAATATGAATATTATTCAATTATTTTAATACATTAATATGTTGAAGGTGGTGTTATAATGATTAAATAAATAAATATGTTTTTTGTCATTTACTTTTACTATATTGTAACATCACAGCTACATCAAATAAAGAGCTTAAAGCTCTCATCAAGTTCCGCATTTATGTTTTTATTTAACGACCCCTCTGCCGATCGTCGCTCGAGCTTTCGTGCCGAGCTTCAGGTAGCACGCTTCTGGTACTCGCGAGGGGCATTTCTGGGTGTGGCAGAAAAGGGAATAAAAGAGGAAATCGCCCCTCAAAGAAAGGAACAGAGAAGCTTTCATTCGTTCAGACTTTCAGGCGTTATCCCTGAAATATTGGGGACCATAATAGAATAAATACTCTTTATATTTGCCATATCCACTCATGATTTGTAACAAATATTCTCATTTTTATTCTTAATCCACTGCCCAACTAAAACGTATGGCCTCCAAATATTACCGCCGCAAATATATTTAAGCTGCCATTATGCTTCGTTTCAAGAAAGTTCTATAATTTAAACATAACTAATGAGTACGCTTTACTTAAGTTTTTCAAATATTTAAAGATAACGAAAGTTTATTTTATCCTTCCCTGATGTTATCAGCAGTAAATTTGAAGGTTTTGAGTGCATTTATTGACCCTGATTTAATACCAAATCAAACCTTAGAACTTTTTATAAATACGCAGGCATTTGTTTCGGAAAAAATCGTCACAAAATTTCATTACTTAAATCTCAATTTTGCCAAATGTTACTAAAAAAGCTGCTTTATACACTATTTCATGTTATTTATTGTATCTCGAATCTTGTGAGCATTTAGTTATATGTAAAACCCATTTATGCATTGATTTTCGACCAATAGCATGTTGCCAACGTAGTTTTCTTTAAATGGAGCGTCTATACGTCTTAACTGAGCATCATTAAGTCCACTGGATTTAATTATTTGTGGTCTCCTGCATGAGTTTGTTTGAGTGCTTAAATGAAATCCTCGATGTTAAGGAACATTGGACGCGGACCGAATCTTGGATAGGTTTACGCCTATTGTTTAGCGTATGTCGTTGGGTAGATTGAGCCACTTTTTAACACTAAATGGTTCAGGTCTCGGGAGCGTCGGGCTAGTTAGCTATTATCCTTAAAAATGAGTTATGCTAATGAACATACAACCCAAAATATGCCTTGAACGTTTACCTGTTAATCATCGGAAACCATATATATTTTCTGTTTGACCTTCTGGAAAATGACAACTGCTAAAACTGAGTGACGGTAATTTATAGTCACTATATGTTCTATATATGTAATGTCTTTAGGAACAACATAATAGATATTTTGTTTTATGCCATCAAGAAACTAACATATGATCTAAATATAGACATCCGTAAATAGAGAGCTAATAATATTTGAACGTACTTTCTACCCATTGACGTCAAATAGTCCCCATTTACCGTCACTATTTTTCCCTGCCATGCCGCAAATATCTCCCTTCCCGTAATATCCCTGGGTACATCCTGTGACCCTTGTGCCACCCATTTCATCCCTACACCTATTTTTCCTATCCTCTTATCCTGACAAAGATATCGCAACATTTTTACTTTATCCCATACTGATGAATGATGTTTGTAAGTCTTGTACACTCCAGTTAATTTATTTCTCGAAAATCTTTAATTATTAAGTTGGCAGTACTCATTCTACCTATTCATATTAAAATTTAATATTTCTTTATAAATAGTTTTTTATGAATTTAAAACAAACAATTATTGTACGAAGTAAGCGAAAAGTTTTTCTTGTTTTTAAATGAGCTAAAAATAAACGTTATTGATAAATGATACTGACTTTATTTATATTTTTTAACCTAACCTAACCTTGTCTAACGTAACCAAACCTAACCAAACCTAATCTAAAAAAGTAAACTTAAATTTCTAAGGTGTTTTTATTCTTACTTTGTCCCAAGTCATCTCTGCACTCGGAAATTTACTTACATACTGTACCAACAGCCTTAAAAACGACAGTCCGTAGGCTTGAGGAAGGTTTCTTAAATAACCCTTGCTTATTTGGATTTTTAGTTATCTGATTTGTTTTCAATGAAATCTGGTGATTAGTTCAACGCCTCCATCAACTAGACTATTTAGTTCTAAGGAACAAGCCACGGTTTTAATGTAATAACATACAATATCAATTTAACGCAGAACAAAATAAGAAACATACGATATGAGTGGATATTTTCCACTGATATAAGACCTTGTCCCACTCCTTTTCGACCCTGCTCTCATTTCTCTTGTTGTTTCTGAAAGAATTCCTTGAAAGACATGTCACTCCATTTCTTGGGCGTTGCTTTTCCTGAGAAGAATATTATGTTTTAAATACAGGGTTATTGTTTGTGTGTGTTTCTTCAGGTGAAACCATGTTCATTACGTTGGCGAACATGTTTTAGATATAATGATGATTAGATTCTTATTATAACTAATTAGTGCCAGCCAGAAAAAATAATTGGTTTGCCTTGAAATATATAATATTTTATCTCTCGCTTTTGATGCAATTTTCCCTCATAAACTCGTATTAATAGAATCTTTGGAACACAGACGTTCAGTCCATTCACTAAGTTAATTGATACACACATACAAATCTACATCAAATTTATCTCATCAATGTGTGTTGAAAAAGAAACGGCACACGCTGGCATTCGAACCACGAACTATGCACCTCAGTTCTGTTCTATGCATAGCGCAATCGACCATGACTATTCTCCGTCTTAATCGAGTGGATTACGTATTTATTTTAATAAATATTTGTAGATTTGTATGTGTGTTTCATGTTAGAGCATACAGGTAAAGATCAATTGTCTATAAAGGATTTTGAGCATTAAAAATATATTCTAATAAAATTTTAAATAATCTTAATTATACATTCACTAGGTCTTTTTTAAAAATATTATCATAGTTATTACTCTTCCAAACCACCTCAATTGATTTTGCCTGCTCTTTTTTATTATATACAGTCGTGAAATCTTTCACAAAAGTTCTTGGTTGAAAAATGCCATCTCAAGATTTACATAAAGCGTTTCAAACTATGTACTTCTTTAACAACATAGGCAGGCATTGAAATGCTTTCTAAATATCTATGTTTAATCACATACCACCATATATAAACAGAATTACTTCAAGAAACAAATCAATAAACTGTTACATTATTAACAATAACTACACGCACATAACCATAACAAACCCTTCAACATACGAATCATCCAATAATCCGAATAAAACAAAAATTAAACTTTTAAAGAATTTTCTTAAGTCACCAGTAAACTCAACAATATGCCAAATCATTCCCTAAATTAGATCTTTATTATTCAGCGCCCTCATATTTATGAATTTGTCTACGGTTCTCAATTATGTTAACCAATAGATTTCTTTGTGTTTTCCTGTGGCAACAACTAAAGGTATTAATATAAGCAATCTAGAACACGTATCATGAGTGGTAAAATTATAAATATCAAAACAAGTAAAGCCTTTATTTCACCCTATTGAAAAAATATACATTGATTGTTTTTTAGACATATTCTGGGAGAGGCAAAGATTCTGGCAGATGACAAAATTATGAAAGTGATTAATAGCAACTGTAATGAAATAAAATGTATTTTGCATAAAAGCAATGATGAATTGATATAACAATTATAATTTAAAAAAAATACATTTAAGAATCACCATATTTCATAGCTTAAAAACTAATCGAATATGCGCGTGTAAAAAATATATCGTATTACATAATATAATACAACTTAAATAAAACCAGATATGAAACGTCTTGAATGGCCTTCAAACCGGATAATCCTGAAGATAAAAAAATCTCGCCAATTTCAAGGATTGGAGATTTACTTTTTACACCGTTCATTACAATAGGTCACATTAACCCCACCCCGCTTGTTCCTCTCTCGCCCGCTTGACGCCCTTTTCGCCCCCTACGCCCCTTGGGTTGCGCGCCCTTTGCCGCCCTCGAGATGGATGGGCACGTCCCACTAACACTTGCGAAGGTAATATCTGTATTTAATACTATACACTCGCTTACACCAAGGGCAACCAAACTTCAAATATATTTTTGAGACACTTTAATCATGGACGATTTTCAATTTTGAGAAAAATGCAGGAGACACATTTTTCTGAAACCAGTATCAATTCAACTCCGGCCTTTGGACGATTCCTAAGCGCCTAAATCCGTTGCGCTCCGACTATATCATTCAGCTGACGTCGTCATTTCGGGACTGATTCATCTGTTCAGGAATACACATTATACCTGCAGTTCTTATATCTTTATATTATAATATTTATTATTTTGTCATTATATAACCTCTGTATTACTTGGAACTTGAATTCGTTAATAAGGTCATAAATAAATATAAAACATTATACGCTGATCAAAACAAGGATGGGTTACTGTCTGTTGCTTATAGCGGGTAGGAGGTTAGGTTGAGTTTCTTTTAAATACCAAATGATTCAGGCCTCGAAATCTTCGGAAAAATCATCTAAAATCTTTGAAACTTATGTAATATATTTCATATCACCCAAAAAAAAACCCTATGATAACTCAGCTGCCATTTCTACGTAGAACCCAGGAGGACATCAAGAACGATTTATGTTCCCATGTAAATTATCGGATTAAAAGATATCTTGGAGCAACGCCTGCACAATTAAAAAACTGAGTGGTGGTAATTTTTGGTGATCATATTTTACAAACATGGAACGGATATAGGAAGAAAATACAAAGATAAAAAATATAAAATAAACAGAAAATTATGTATAAAACAGGTTTTAAAAACACTCACAGCAAAAATTCAACAGAAAATCTGTGGCAAAGAAATTCAGAAATAAGACAGAAAATTTCGTGAAAGATCAAGAAGGCGGTATCGACTAGATCACGTTGGAAGACTGTGTTCTATTAAAGTGTTGGACATAGTAACTGACGAGATACCAGTATATTTGACCCAAAGGAATGCCTAATAAAACATGGCAAGACATCTATCTGGACATCCGTGTAAGGATACTACAACAGGACTCAATTCTAAAAAAAGTCTAAGAAATATAAGAAGTGTGGTTACTCTATTTGAGGCACAAGATATTACTCCATCGTGTATTGGTGTAAGTACGCTTCGATGTGTTGGTCCCTACACTCAATTTGGGTAATATATCGTTTGACTACGATTTCAATAAGTTGATTGGAATGTTGTGGCGTCGACCGAGAAAAAAAATACAACCGTCAATTTGTATCAATTTAATCTCCCCAGGCCACTTTGGCTGCCGGACGATTGACTCGTAAAAACTTACACAGTTAACGATAATTGATTTGTCATATGTGGACAGAGATAAGCCATGCATGGAAACATACATAAAATAACACTATTATCAAATAACATTTAAATATTTTATTATTTGTTTATTATTTAAGCACGTTCAAGTGTAATATGTTTGGAGAATATTAGTTCACACCTTGAGAGTACACTTATAAGAGACCATATAATTATTTAATACTAAATTCTTCCAATGAAAGTCTACAATAAAAATAGCGTGTAATTTGATAAGATTGCTTAACATCTGTAATACTCAAGCGTATAGAATATTTTTAGTCATTTCAAATTCCGTAACATTGAGAATTACACTAATATTCTAGTAGTATCAATCTCAAATAGAGTAAAATTATTCAAATCTGTCAAATTATTGTAGGATATGCGCCTTGAATACTGGGAATCCCATTTAAAACACGTCATTCTACACCGGTGGACAACTTTATTCAATGCTTAAATTTTTACAATATCTAAAGTTGTCTAAAATCGAAGTCAATTATAAAAGCCTCTTAAAGTTGAGTCACATAAAAAAGGTTCCTTAGCGTCGGATGTACAATTTATGTAACACTAGTCCAGTAATTTCACTTCTACTATAACGATAATCGACGAAATATTTCAATTGATTCCTTACATACATCAGATCCATTGAACTAATTTAGAGCCACTCTATATAGTTTACATACGTCAACTTGAGACGAAAATTCAATCCAAGTCCTTTTCTTTATACTATTGACAGGCTTGGAAATTTTTCTCAAGTATTAATATTTTCTTCAGTAGAATAATAAACACACTGTAATCTATCTCTAAAAAGTCACAACCATTACTTCATTACTGCTTCTGAATGGCTCAACTCCTCTCTGAGCCATTGCTGGATGGAGATGTTGCAGCGACCACCATGAATGAATTATTATGTTTATATATAATTATTGTTTTGTATGTACTATATAAATATATATGTATCTAAAAATATGGCAGATCGGGTATTGCACAACCCACCCAATCCTGCTGGAGTAAAAGCTTATTATTATACACCTATCCAAACGTTGCATCTAGTCGACCTGTTCAAGGTACATAGTTTACTGATGAAAACTTTCTGCTGGTAATATCCTGCGTGTTCTTAAAAAAATGGTATCTGTCGAGTTATAAAACTTACATTCTCTAATGCCTAAAAGTATTTACGTCTCAACCTGGAAAACATTCCTAATTAATTCGAAGCTACGTAATGCATCATTCTAACTGACTTAATGTATGTCTTATTTTAAATACTATTTCTACTTACTTTGTCTAGTCCTTACACTAAATACTACAAATGACTAAACTAGCAATAAATTGTTAAATGAAAATGAATATTTTAACTTTAAAATAGTATAAATGTTTTAAATTTAATTTAAAAATCGTCTATCTACACCAGCTTTCACTTACGTAAATAATGTCATCGTGCAAGGAAATACGGTGATATTAAAATAATAAGCCTGAAAACATTCCATACTCCCGCAGATTAACCCGAATTTCAGAACATCGTATCTCAGTAACGCGTCTCCGGCTGACAAATGCCTCCTACAACGTTCTGCTCCCCTCTTTATATGTAAAGTAATATATCTGAACCTCACAATACATGGCCGAGATGGTATTTCACACAGGTGGTTCATTCCATACCCGCTGAGCGAGCTTTAAACGCGAGCTTTCGAAGCTTTGTACCATTTTTCAGCATCAACAATAGAAAATCTTCGCGGAAACCGATTACTTTCAGCGCTTGGACTGAATGCTCGGGCACCGAATTAAAAAGCTTTTTTTAGTGTATACAGAATAGGGGAACATTATTGTTGGATTGTATGCATGCAAACGTTTTCATTCTTTTTTTATATAGTCAAAGCTCTTATTTTACAAAACGCGTCAAGAATATGCGAAAAAGCTCCCGTGTCGAATAATTTTCGAGGAAGTTTCTCGTCTCTATGGTATTTGCTTATTATTAATACGGAGTACTCAAGCTAATTGAAAAAATGTATTATTCCATGTTTTGGACTTTTAAATGATATCTTTCATTGACATTACGTTGAAGGGTTAACGACGTTAAATAATTATAATACATAATTAGTCGTAAGCTTACACAAATTATTTTCATTTTTTCAATTAAAAATATATAAACCATTTGGGTTGACGAATTGAATTAAGAAACAAGGGATATTATTAATTTATTAAGTTAAATAACATGAGACGTAAGCCGTAGTTGGATTGCGACATGTATCCACCATATGTTAGACCATTTGGCTTAGATTTCTGAAGCATCAAGTTATTCATCCCATTTCTTGTCATCTGTTTAATATAATCGTTTAAATATTTCCTGCATTCTTTCTCCTTTACCATTGTATATAAATATATAAAAAAGCCTTTCGTAAAAGGTTTTTGTTCTCACCAAGATTTATTTCCTAATATTATGTATTAAGCCAAATTACAAATTAATATTTTTTCTTTGGATTTTGTTTTTTTTGGTGTAATATCAATTTTTCAACTTTCGGAATAAAGCTTTAATAATCCTTCTTAGAAAACTATTTTTTTGTATTTTGAAAGATGTCGTGTTTAAATATTAAGGTTGTTTTAAAATAATGACTAAGTATATTTTTTCAACAAAATTGTATTTTTTCAAAGCCAACATCACAATTCAGCCATATACAAGTAATTATTATATTTTATGGCAGCTGACATAGCAAAGCTTCCTCGATAAGAAGTTCAATTGGGGTATTAGTATGGTTGGTTAAACTGTTTAATATCGAATATAAATAATAGTATTTTCGGTATATTTTACTTTTTTAAGATAAAGAATATAAAAATTCTCCATGAAAAAGAGAATAAACCAATAAGTAATAAGATGTACCCACGTAGATTTCCGGGGTATACAAATGTTCTAAGACAAGATAAAGACAATCTGAGATTTCAGAACTGTAAAAACTTGTTTGTAAATATTCTATCTGCAAATTTTGATGTTAAAGATGCACTACAAAGATCAATTGAGGGATGATATCAAACTCGTGAGATCGTTGAGAGATTAAATTAATCTTATTTCGTTCAAGTCGTAAAGTTCGTGCAGTCGTTGAAGATAAAATTTTCGTTAATTACTTTACGAATAATCTAATTATCGTATAATTGATTTTTAAATATGAGATTATAACTATAGCAAGTTGTTTTTTATGAAGCTTAACCACAATGATTTGACTCCGCATAAGAAAATGATGCGTTAAAAATCGGAGAATGTATATTGTATATTAATCTGAATGATGAATTTTAGTATTATCAATATTTTTAAATGTTTAATTTTTATAAATTAAAATAAAGCTGCACAAAAATATGAAAAAACTATTACTTTATAGTATTTACTACATGATTGTTTATAATCACTTTAAAAATAAATATTAACATTACGTCCGAAAATGCCCGAGGTTTTGACCCTGTGCATATGGCTTGACAAAAAAAAATATAAAGCACAAGTTAAATATAATAAATTCCAGTATATAATAATACTAAAAAATATTCTTAGGTTCACTGAACATCTGTAATCTATAGATCAAAGAATATATATGAATGCGTGGCATTATCTATCACGGATACAATGCTTTTATTTGTAGAAACCAGATCTAATATAAAAAAGTATGAAAGTGCAAAAAAATGCATACAATAAAATTATGATTGATATAATTCGTCATTCGTATGAAACTGATTATCAGTCTTAAAAGAAAACGGCCAAAGTTGAGTTTAGCATAGAAGTAATAGATATGTACGAGTATACACATGTATACATACTGCAATAGTATATATATCAAATAAACTCAGATAATTGTAGCGTCGCGACGGCAGACGGCGGGCGTCCCCCTCCCTCTGCCTCCCACAACACATAACTGAAAGAGCTTTATGTCAGACAATCTACTTTCCTTTTCCATCACTTTCAACCTTAATCTTCACCTAGTAACTTCAATATATTTTATTTTCATTAATCTAAGATATGTTAAATGATTATTACACTATGACAGGTGAGTTGCCATTTCACTTGTGAGAGAATCATTGTATTGAACATTTTCTGCAGTCTTTTTTTAAATTAATATTTATTTTAAATTGATCAAAATAATACTATGCATCATCATTCTCTCATATACGCTCCTAAGCTGGAGCATTAAACTGAAATATGGTCCACGTTTCATTCTATGTCAGCTGGCTCCTGGAGCTCTGCAATATTTATAGTTACATCTATAGTTCCCGGCTGCCGTGTGCCAATGTGACGAGAATCCGAATACATATGGAAAATTTATATATTACTTGTGATCTTCTGCTGTTCAAAACGTAATTTTAAACATAGCTATTTGTATTAAACCTCCAAAGTAGTTGTTTTAATCAACTCTCTATCTAAGATGGAATCTGTCAATTCATACAGTCAGGGATCAAGGTTCAAAACAACAAGTATCGAGGAATTTGCGGTGTACGAAATTCTATGTATTAGTAATATTAATAAGGAATGCTTACGCATCGATACAGAGCGTGGACCATCCCAATAATCTGCTACTCTATGTGGATTGAAGGGATCAAGGTCCGAAAACGGTATCGAGGAATGTTCAGTGTATGACATTCAAAATGTATTAATATTATTTTTATAACTGCTTACTCATTTTGTAAAAAAAGGGCATAAAAAGGACACTCATAGTAAATACATTTGTACCAACTCATCTCCGATCTTTGGTCTTATCCTCAGTGCTGGATACATGGTAAACCGGCATCACCATATAAGCTGATTCTGTAATTTCGGGACCGTGACCTCCCATTCCTCAAAAATTCATGATAGGCTCATGACAGCTATATACCTCTTTCTTCGTAGTATCAAATTGGTTTGCAATAATCTATCTCGATTCCATTCCTCTCGGTCCTCCGCAACCCTTTTCAGCTCAGCATAAGCGCTACAATTCATGTCCTCGAATACTTGCTGTAAATACTCCCGTCTAGGGCGCCTCTACAGTTTCTACCCTCAACCATCCCTCCATGGGCTCGCCTCTCTGAGATGGTTCTTAGGTACTATCTTCCTTGCACATCTCAAAGGCTCTAGTCTTTTTTTTATCACTTTCAGATAAGCACCATGTCTCACAGCCGTACATTAAGATGCTCCAAACAAGTGTTTTGGCAAGTTAAAGAATTTTGTTCTGTTGACATCCCAGGTATCCCAAGGTATACAAATTCTTTTTTGCATCTTTTAGGGGTACTCATTTAAGGCAAACCTTATCATATCAATCTTTTGCCGTATTTTAACCCCTCTCTATGGCCCATTTTTTTCCTGATGTTATTGATTGCATTTTGTATGTATACGTTGAAGGGCAGTCAGGCGAGAGCATCCTTGTCTCACCCCTTTGACGTATTTTTTGCTTCCTTTTGGACATTTCAAGTATTATGGCAGCTGCAAAATATGAGTCTTCGTTCTTGTATTTGACCAATTTCTTTCATAATATCGAAGAGCTCAATCTACTTTTATCGACCTCTTTTCCAAGATCATACGCAGGGATGATTGCTTCTCTGGTTCCATTTTTCTGAATCCAAATTGACGTGAGACTATTTTCTATTTTTGGTTCAATTCTAAGAGTTATTAGACACTTTTTGAAGTCTTCTGGCGCTATTCCTGTATTATAAATCATAGAATTTCAATAATATATACCTCATCCGCAGTTAAATTGTTAAAACAGATTTCGGATGCTTAACACTTTGATCTTTAAACAATTTAATCAAAGCTATGTTTCAAATATAATACTTATCATTAAGCCATTGAACATTTCTGTAATATGAGACTCTAAAATCCGCATAAATTTCACGACGTACAACCCATTTAACAAGTAAATAACATTAAAAATACTACGGTTTTTATCATTATTTAGCTTTATAAATTATTTTTTGAAAGAGATGTAGAAGAAAGGTATAATTTCTAGCATGGGGCACCCTCACCGGTAAAGAGGGTGAGAGTTTCAGTCGTCGCGCCACTGAAATTATTCAAGTGTATTTTCAAGCAAATGAAATTCATCGATCTCGACCCAAGCACACAAGCGCAGTCCACGAACAACTGGTGAGTCGAGAAAATAACGTTTTTACTATAGATAAGGTCAAGTTGACATGATTATAAACTAAATTTAATTTATATTATTGTAAAATACTCATAGAATCTGAAAATAATTACTTTTCACAACAGATAAATGTTTATTTATATTTTGTCGAAAAAAAATACTTTAAAACTTACAAACGATAACACAAACGGGTATGAAAGATTTAAAATATTTTATAAAGAAATTTACCGTTGAAATACGAGTAATCAGGAATTCTGAAAGAATTTAAAATTTCATTATAAATATATTAATTTTAACTATCACCTTTTTTGGCGGTAGACAAAAGTTCCTCTGTAAGCACACCAACCATTCAGTCTTATTAGAATGAACTATGGATGAATAACGGAATGATGTGTGATAAAGTTAACGCATCAATACATTGTATAATAAATAAACTGCTTAACTACTTATCAATTTTCAAAATTTTACCATTATGTAATCCCAATATAATAATATTTCTTTAAAAATAATACATAGTTTTGTTTTTAATGAAAATCAAATGATGATGTTTTTCAGCAAAATTTTATACAAAATTCAGCTTGCTTTTTCAAACATTGCGAGCTCCGATCATTCGGCGTCCCGACGCTCCCCTCCCCGCAACAGGCGCCGAACCCCCTCTTCTCCCCTTTAGCGCGGCCGCACTTCACTGATGCCAGTTTAAACCAGTGTCAGTAAAGTGTTTATAACTAATATGTGTGGCTCTACGCCGCTACGCTGCTACGCTGCTACGGGGCTGCGATATACTGTTTATTAAACAAATTACTCGTCTCAATATTCTCCATACAAACACGTTAAATTGCGCTTTTGTATTAATTAAAACATTGACTTTTATGGATTTCTATCAAACTTTTGTACGCGATCCCCTTTTGCAGGATTAATAAATGGATTTTTATACTGTAAGTCTACGTTTAAGATCCATGTATTTTTGTACCGAATCTAGTAATTCGAAGTAAGAACTTCAGCATTATCGGGCATACTAACATGTAGATACTCAAAAACAATCCAGCTTTTTATCAACAAATTTATAATTTATGAATTTTCCGTTCCAGGTCTTATTTCAGTCCTTGCCCTATTTCAAGGGTTTTTTTTTCTTTCTAACTCGTGTTGGCCGTGCATTGGTAATATTTTTTTAGAAAATATACCCACATCAATTGCTTACTAATCTTAATTTCAATAAGCACGACATTAAAGATACTTGATTGTCGTCCAGCGTTATAATAATAATAATTTTATTTATTCAGCCACCAGAACCATAAAAATTACAATTTCATACATATAAAAAGAAAATACAAGGTAAAAAATAACATTTAACAATTTTAACAACTACCACTCAGTGAGTAGAGCACCAGATCCCCGCTGGATGGCCACGTGAAGGCGCATCCAATCGCCCTCAACCGGGAGTCCCACAAATCCGCCCACACAGCGACCATTGCGTTGGGACTGCCGCGATTGCGCGCCCACAGAGAAGCGCAACGCTTCCTTATTTTGTCATGGAAGCCATACACTCGCGCCTCCAACAGCACCCTCAGCTGCTTCTCTTATGTTATGCTTGTGTGAGAGAATTTAGATTATTATTATTTGAGTCATCAGTGGAATATGCGAATAGCTTTGTAACAAGGTTATAAAACTAATTTATTTAAGGTTCGTAATTACCATATTAAAATATATCATCTTAGTTTAAGTGTGAATATACATTTTTTATAATTGAAAAGCATGAAATTAAGAAACAACAATTACGAACATTAAAATTCGTATTTTTGCCGTATTATTTTAAGTAATATTTTGTGTATCTTTTTTTCGCTGGACATTGTTTTTTCGTGCACTCGTAGTTCCGCAGACTGCTTTCTAAAAAATATTTTTGAAATAAAATTACATGTTTTTAGCATCAAAACGTACGAAAGAGAATGACTTTGAATTGAAGCTAGACTAAGTTAAAATTAAAAAATACAGTTAAAAATCCAATATAGTTATCCTTACCATCCATCAATAGTTTGGATTTTGAGAATGTTGTGATGGTAAAACTGAGTGATACACCTGACGTTACTACTTAAAAATTCAACAGTACCTTTTATACGATTTTATGCTGCTATGGCCAGTAAATGTCTTTATATTATATGTACATCTGTAGCTCTACGGGTCTACGGTTTCGGTACATTTTTCATCAAGCGCATTGCTCAGCGCTTTCCTCTCACTGATGGGCTGATACTTTAAGCGATTTTAATTTGAATTATTTAAGGGAAAAACTGAAAAGGCTCATGTATTCAGTAAAAGCTTTGAGTGTTTGTGTTGTAAATGTTACATTGAATACAACAATAATAAATGATATTATTTTAGCATTAAATAAAATATTTACACTTGCTCATTTCATATTAAATCTGTTTTTTTACAGAACTTTTGCGGTTTTTGTATTATAAATTACATTATAGATGTAATATAATAATAATAAAATAGATAACTTTATCATAATGACAATAGATTGTAATAGATATACAGTTTTATACATGACCACAATTATGACCATAATTATGACCACGATATTTGACACGTTTGTAAAATAGAGTAATAATAAAACAAAAATTGAATAAATAAAAAAAAACGCCAAAATTCGAACCGCATACTCTTAAAACCATTTTCATTTAATTGCACAACGCTGATCCTTGAGTAATCTCTTGGACATAGTTATCCTTGGAACTATAAATAAAAATAATAATTAATAATATTCAAAAATAGTATTTTTTTCTTAGATCATTTACAAAATATATATTTTATGAAGAAAATATTAAAATTAAAATGTTTAAGTTTTATCGAATGAGGATTTATATTTAAAACGTTTTTTATTTTCAAGAGTTTATTTTGTGTAAAACTGACATGCAACTGAATTGCATTTCCATTTCCCCACAGACAGGGGAGGTGTTTGTTTAATATGAAGCATGTTTGGTTGTTTACAGCTGCAACCACTTTAACGTATCAGCTTAAACGTACATAGTGTTTAAGCAACTACGCCGGAAATGCAAACTCTGAATGTATTAAAATTGACATATCTACTTGCCTTCCTACAAAGAACGTTAATAATTGCAATTTAATTAAACATATTGCTTTACCAATTACTACAGCCTACAAGCTTAAATTGACTTTTAAATTATGAAAATATTATTTATATCTCTATCCTATTATATACCTACTACATGGCGACTTTTTGTGAATTAATTGAATACATTACTATTAAATGTTTTCATTTACTTTCAAGCAAACAAATTTGACATTATTTGTAAATTTAGCAATTACTTTGCGATTCATTTGAAATATAAATGGATAAATACTTTGTAGCTCATTTTGATTAGCTCTTTATATTATTCCCATGGGGCTACAGTCCTGAAAAGCGCTGTTATGGTGGATCCCGCGATTCTGTAGTGTACCTTGGTTCCCCCACTCCTAATTCCTTCCCTAGCGACTTGCCTGCGGAGCTCAGTCTTGGCTTAGCAGCCGTACGTGATGGATCTCCCCCTCGCTTCGCCCACCAGGAATGAGCTGCGCTCGGTGATTATTAAAAAAATAAACTGTAAAAACATTAAAAAAGGATATGTTATGGTGTGGCGTTATGTTAACTTATGTACTGAAATTTAATCTTCTACGTATTGTCCGAAGCTAAAAATATAAAATATCATCGGGTAATATAATATTTCTTCTGCGGGTCAACGGTAACTGACCTTTGCGTATAAATAGTAAAAATACTTTTTTTCGGCCAAAAAAGAGATTTTCTTACACAGCGCTGAAGTGGGCGTAAAATCTAAAAGTAAATTTTAACCGTAATGCTACAATCCGTTCTACTTAGTAAAATATTATGAATAGTCGATCATAATATGAATAATAATATCAAATAAATTTGATAAAAAAAAACTCTTCAGTATTTATAAGGAACTATAAATCTCTTTTATAATATTCATATATTTTTGTCAAAATGTATGGTTGTATAGTTAAACCGTTCGCTATTCATTCAGGTTTTATTCGCAGAAAAATAATAATCAGTAGTTCATCAAAATCTATAAATACCATTTTCGGGAAATTGATTTAACATCAGTAAAAATATTATTTTGATAATAAGTCTGAAAAATATCCCGTGAATACCACACACTTGTTATAGGTTATTTTAAATGTTATAAAAAGCGTACTTTGACGTCCTTAAAATACTCCTAGTGTTCCGGAACCAAGGTTGGGGTCCCGAAATGACAGCATCAGCTTAAATAGTGATGCCGGAATACCAAGGTTCCGGCACTGAGGATAAATCCGAAAATCAGAGTTGAATTTATACAAATTTATTTTATATAAAACCCATTCTTATACCTTAGTCTACAACATGAGTAAGCATTTATAAAAATTAATATTAATACATTGAATTCCATACACCGCTAATTTCTCGATACCGTTTTGGACCTTGATCCCTTCAATTTACAAAGAGTGGCAGATTATTGGGATGGTCAATGCTCCGTACCGATGGGTAAGGATTTTTTATTAATATTAGTAAATTGAATTTCATCCACCGCGAATTCCTCGATACCTGATGTTTTGGACCTTGTTCCCCTCAATTACAATAGAGTGACAAAAATGCCCTGTGTCATACCCGACTGTATGTATTGACAGATTCCATCTAAGAAAGAGAGCTTAATCATAACAATTAGTTTAAAGACTTTTGGATGTTGAATACAAAATGATTATGTTTAAAATAACGTTTTGAACACCTTTCAACAAATATTTAAGAATCTTTAGAAGAAACTTCTCCATCACCATTTGTCAGAATTCTTTTGTATGTGCTTAAATTAAGTAACCTGCTTAAAAATATATATTCGAAAAAAATAAGGGTGTATCAATACACTCATGTAAAAAAAAATATAAGAGTTAAAAATATATTAAGAAAAATAATTACTAAAATATGCTTAAAATAACGTTTTAAGTAAGAAAATGCAATTGTTAAAATTATTGTAATAAGTTGAAGGCAAATTTCGTTTTGTGTCAATTTACTTACAAACTTAAAAGTCCTTGAAATAGCAACAGTTATAGTAAGTGAAAGAATTCAATTCCTGAAACAACATTTTCAGGACATGACCGTCAAAGTTCAGAGGCACTCTGCTGAACCCGAATCATATTTCAGGTCGCCCAGGCATATTGTTTTGCTCGCGTTTGTTTAAAAAAAAAACTGAAAACGTATGAAATCGTTTCAGCTCACGAATGCCCTCCTGATTTATTCGCACGTTCGTGGGCTGGCGCTGAAATATTTCGTTCAAGATAATATCGTTCCTGAAAAATTCAACACAGCACAATGTGTCCTGAAAAATACAGTTTTATAATGTAAGTGCATAATATGTTTTTTGACACTTACCCGTATACACCAATGAAAAGCTTACTAAAAATAAAAACTTAAATTAAATATTAATAAAAAAACCATGGTTTTCATAACAGGTAAGCTGTGGTTTCTATTACCATAAGCTTATTTCATGAATTAATCAATTTTATTTAGACAAATATTACGCCCTGAATGAAAGATTCATCAGTTCCAACGTGCATAAGCACACTGAGGGTGAAACTACAGTCTATAAGACTATAAGCAAGTGACCAAAAAGTGCTCAGTTTGATCCATGTTAAAACAAGGTGCGAAATATTAAGCTATTTAATAATGGAATGGATTGCAAAGTTAATGCTAAAAATATAAATAACAATGTAATCAAATACATTTATTTTATTGGTTAAGTATTTAAATAATAAACTATTTATTGCCAAGTTGTGTATTATATCAGGTTAATAGCACGACTTTTTGTTTAATTGTATATAAATAGAAAACAAAGGTCTTATTCTTTTTCTGCATTTCATATTATGTATTCAAATAAAAAGCTTAAATAATGAATTTTATAATTTACATTTTTTTACGAATTTCATAAGTGAACAAAAAATAAAAAAGTGTATTAATGAAAAAACTAACACATTAAGTTAAACGCATCGTATATAATTTGAAAAACATAAGGTTAAAGACACGTTTTCATAATCTCTTGACTTACGCCATTTTGTTTTGACCTCAAGTTTCATTGACTTGGAAGAGCTTTCTAGATCGAATTTATCTTTTTCGCATTATGGCGCGACGGCATCTGTTCGAATAATTACTCATCCCCTTAGGAATGAAATAACGGAGTAATTTTTCAACCATGTTTTGCACTGATATCATAATTATAAAAGTTAAAATTATATATTTATGCCATATTCGCTTCAAATGTGTAGCTTTAATGTGGCTGCAATGTGGCTATAACAACTACCAATCAGAAATTTAACTAGTTTTGAGTTATACTTTATTTTTGAATTCCATCAAACATATTTTTTGGTCCACTGAAATGATTACAGACTAGGACTTCATGTTAAAATGGTTTCCATTCCAATTGAATTCGACCAAAATCATTAACTTTTTCGCATCGGTTGTCAGTATATGCCGTCAAAGATTCTCTGACCGTTTGCATCGGTTGACGTGATATATCGTTTTGCTACTTTCAGAACTCATTGTGACACATACGGTAGGAAATTGGAAGTGCAGTCATTCCTATTATCAACCTACATGTATTCTTTACAGGAATCTGTAAAGTATGTAAATAAATATCGTTAGGTTTCGTCACAGGGGCGATTTTTCTGTAAACCACATGTGTCAATTCCACCACATGTGTGGAGTTACATAATGAACGTTTATTATGTATGATAGTTTTTTATACATCATCTGATAGCTAAAAGATAGAAGAACCAGTGTGATATATGAAATTAGATCAGATAAGTACATTTATGCTTCAAATACTAGTTTAAAGCAAAAAAAATAGTTTCAAAAATTCACGCCGTCTTGACAGAATAATTTGTATTCCACTGAGCTGTAACTAAAGGGTTAAGGCTTGTTATCAATTACTCATACCGTAAAATTAACTCATAAACTGATAACCTATTAGTTTTCTTCCAATTCTGATTTGAGAGATGATAAAAAAAACTACAAAAATAGCGATATAATACGAATTACTGAAAATTTCGAGGTAGGATGATGATGACGATGAAGAAAATAATGTATAAACATCTACATGCTTTACATACGAGTAAAATACCTTTATGTTAGTTATGCATCAAATTTAATGCACATATGACGCAAATTTTATTGTTGCAATAATAATAATAATAAGCTTTTTATTCCAGCAGGATTGGGTGGGTTGTGCAATACCCAATCTGCCATATTTTTAGATACATAGATACATTTTGGATACAAAATCAACAATACAATCTAAGGTGTCGGACTGTTGGTTTCTAATCAGGACTGATATCTGTATATTTATACTCGATATACATACATAATAATGTATATTTTTCGTGACGTATAATAGAAATTTGCGCCAAAATTAAATTTCATGTTTAGTTAATTAACGATTTAACTAAATATTCCTTTTGTCAAAAAATTTATTGATTCAAGCAATAAATAAGTGCGCTTATTTACATATTATCTTTTAAAACATCTAATTATGCATACGAGAACGGCGATTAATCAGATACAAATATATTAATCAAATTTGACCAAAGCAATATCTTAAGTTTTCTCTTCGTATTTTCTATTCTCTTTTGATTCTCTTGTAAGCGACTGGAGACAGTTAGTAGGCGGGCGGAAAAGTGGGTGGTTTAGATGGGCGGCACCCATTCCCGCCCCCAGCCAGGTCAGCTAGCTGGGCTGCTGGCCGCCTACCTCGATCCGCCTACCTTCTACACTCACTCCTATCCGCTCAACCTTCAACATTAACCCACATTTAACTACGCAATGTCACTGTATAATTCCGAGAAGGGATCACTCACAGATTTTCATACTATACCCGTATGCTATATGTGACAATTTTGTTTTATTTATCACTAGACAAAATATTTGAGAACACGCTATTATACACCCAATATATTCTGTGGAACGCCGTGTTGTAATACTTATTCTAAAAAGGTAGTAATATTAATTTAGTGTGAATTACTATAATCCATTATAGACACAATAATATAAACTTAACGCTTTATAGGACAGTGGCAAATATAAATGCCACCACAAATAAATATATTTGCCACCGTGCATGCACACGCAGTTGTTTTCTTAAGCGTTATATGGCATTATAATTGACCACCCCATGGAGCCGTATACAAGTAAATTATTATTATTATTAATTTTTTTCTTGCTCCGTAGACTGATGTTAATTTAATTAAATATAGTTTTTCTTAAAAATCAACAAAAAACGTTATGCCCTATAAAGGGTTAAGAAACATTACGCGTCTTACAAATACATGTAATAATTGTTCTAGAATTGGTTACAGACAATATTTAGAGACGGAAAAGATTTACTCGAGAGCGAAAAATTGGAAAACTATTGATTTTTAGAGCAGCTTTAAGTAATACGGGGGCTTTCTCCAATTTTCTATCTCCTTGTGCATGAGTGGTTAACACATGTTGACTTTTATAAAAAATGAATTTGAAGTAGTATGACAGGCAAAATTACGATAAAAGGGAGAGGTTATACTTAAAGATATTACCGAACTATGTATAACTTATAACACGATTAAATTTAATCTTTGGCAAATTTAAATCTACGTTACACTTTTTTGCAATTCGCTACGAATTTGTAGTGGATATGGTATAAAATTTCTTGTATAACTTGGTCGTTTTGATATTTTTCAGGAGTGTAACGTGTTTTTCAGGCCTCGCTGTGAATAGATATTTAGCCGTGATTAATAGTGCCCACCTCGCTGATGTCTACTTTGCTGAAACCCGCTGTAAGATTCTGAGCCTCCAATAATAACAAACTTGAATGAAGCGCGTATACTAACTTACAATTTGTTTTTAACGCATGTAATACTAATATATCCAGCTAAAATGATAAACGAAATTTTTCCAAAAAGGTATCTACAATATTGAAACGAGATAGTTATATGTTTAATGAATTATTAAATAAAGATTGTATTAAAAGAAGTGCTGACTATCTAATTTTTGTTTTGAATACCACGATTAACGATCAGTTTGACTTTTATCCATTTTAAACGAATATGTGTCATTATTTGATTTGTGTTAATATGATCATGTTAAGTGTTTTTTTTATTATTTGTACTACACACATGCAACCTTCCTCAATCAAATGATACTCATTTGTAATTAAATATACACCTATAATAATATATGTACCAATTATATATGTATTTATACTATTATAAAAATTTAAATCCATGTAATAATATCACTTTGAGACAATATCACGAAGGTAATATTGTTCATCAGTAACACAGGTAAATGACTGGTTGTAATGTCCGCGTAGGACTTACAAGAAGTTGTTTCTCATCCATTCAGTCTATAGTTCGGTTCGAGACCCGAGTGGTACTTGCTAAATAAATAGACTATCGGAAAGTAATAATATAAAAAGCTTGTGAATTCATGTTGACTGATTGAATAGTAAAAAATAATAATATACATACTCTGAATATATACTAAAGAGACATCTATCGTTATACGATGGTAACAACGTTTAAAAATTTTGATGTATAATTGTATGTTTATTTAATTATTAATAGTATTGAAATATATTCAATGATCTATAAAAGAAGATTACAGTATTGGAAAAAAGATATTCTAATAAAAATTTAAATCCATGTGATACTTATTTGTAAAATTTTGTTTTTATACACACAAAATAATTAATAAAGTAAGAGTAAATAACACGTGTTATATACAAATAAATATATAATTCTACTTTATATTTTATTATTAACAACAAATTTGATAGTCCTTCACAATAAAAGCATGTAGGCTTGATGGTTCTATAAGCAACGCTACGTCCCGCACCGTTTCTATATAAACCAGTAACGGCCGGAAAAATAAGCACGAAGAGCTTTGATTTTCTCTAGTACGAGAGAATATAAAATGCTTTTACGGTTTTACGTTTACTTCGCTGGATGAAAACCTCCCCACTTTCAGTATGTACGTTTTTCAGATCGATGAATTTCAGGAGTAGACGAAATGACAGGTGGAAAAGAAATAGTTCAACATCGTTTATAATATTAGACTATTATACATTCTGTAGAATTTATATCATTTAAAGAGATCAAAATCTGAGTTCCTACATATGATATATATTTTTTGTGTTTTTTTATTCATAAAACTATATTATTATAATGATATAGTTTATTAATATAATTATAATGCTTGGGTACGAGGAGCTTTTCAGAGCTTTCAGTCATTCAAATCCAAAAGCTTTCAATCGAGCCTGTTGAATTACCCTCTTCGATACTAGTAAAAGCAATACTCTCAAGAGTTATGTTTCAGATGGTAAAACCTCGTTACGTCAGAACGACGCATTTCCTCTTTTCGTTTCTCACATTCCGGCCAAGTTCAATGACTTTTGTGACTACTTGGATACGAAACATGACAAATATTGTTATTTATTTTCTTAGCATTCAATTCAACATTTATTTTACAAATTTAATAAATAAATACATATTTTAAATTTAAATTAATTGCAAATACGTTCAATTTCAATTTTATTAGCGTGGTCTTTAAATCGTTGCATTTACAAGTAATTTGTGCAAACGTGCTTTTAGAAATGCGCTACAACTCTGTATTATTCTGTCATATTCAGTGACTGACTGTTTTTATAAACATCCATAGCATGTTGTAATATCGGCTTTTCCTCTATAAACGAAGTTTAGCAACATTGAACATAAAACTTATTTTATGATGGCAGTTGCTCAACTCATTCAGATTTACTCAGTGCCATCTGTATCTTGAGTCAAAAAATATTAATTTAAAGCTCCGCAAGCAACTTGCCAAAGAATTTGTTTGGAGCATCTTGATGTACGGCTGTGAGACATGGTGCTTATCTGAAAGTGATAAAAAAAGACAAGAGGCCTTTGAGATGTGGTCATACAGAAGAATTCTCGGAATTTCCTGGAGAGACCGCGTCACGAACAATGAAGTTCTCAGCATAATCAAGGAGGATAGGAACCTAGTAAGAACCATCTAAGAGAGGCGAGCCCGATAGATCGGTCACATCATGCGCCACGATGGTCTTCTTCACGACATTGTAGAAGGGATGGTTCAGGGTAGAGACTGTAAAGGGCGCCCTAGACGGTAGTATTTGCAGCAAGTGTTCGAGGACATGAGTTGTAGCTCTTATAGTGAGCTAAAAAGGACTGCAGAGGAATGAGAGGAGTGGAGATCGAGATGCAAGATTTTGTTGCTGCAAACCAACCCACCGGATTGATACTACGAAGAATATCTATATATTGTGAGTTCACTGCCTTCAGTGACTTGTACGCCAAAATCTCGCTAAATCAGGAAATTCATACTAATACTTGAATATTTTTTTCAATATGGAACATGGCATGTTTCCATTGGGGTCGTCAGCTTATGGAATATTGAATGCGGCCATGCTTCATGGGGGCAGTTACGCAATTCATTCAGCTTTATCGAACGCCGGCCGCCTGAAGGGAGTCTAATCAAGGGATTTATGGCGGCTGAGGCGCAAAGTGTTTTGTGTTTCGGAACAAACACGATTGTATCGGAATGCGGGAGGCTCGCCAGGAGTACATGATACTGCAAGGGTGACCCTGCGACATTTTTTAAATAAAGTCTTTAAAAACCAACTATTAATTAACCTGATGGTTGCCAGAGACGAGATATCTCAGAAACACTTTTGGTGGCGCATTTTGCGCCGTATTTACTTTGACAATGAAAAGTTAAAATTGGCTTAACTTCAATAATGAAACTTCAAAATTCGATTCGGGATTTGGTGGGTATTTGGTAAGGAAATTAAAATTTAATAAACACATCAAAAAATATATATATGGATTAAATATTTATTAGATTTTTTTATTTTTTTCAATATTCTAATGTTCTGTTATAGATCATTGACTATATTACAATATTACTAGTAATTAAATATACACATATTATACATCAGAAGCGGGGTGCGAATCGCGGGCCTTTTTAAAAAATCTTGTGAATAAATGTTGACTGATTGAAAAAAATATATATATATATATTTATACGTACTCTGAATATATAATATAGAGACATCTATCGTCATACGATGATAACAATGGTATAAATACAAGTTCTAACGCGTGTCAGCTCAGGCGGAGAAATTGCCGAGGGGGTTAAGCGGTATAGAAAGACGTGGGCAAAGGTTGGTTCCATGGCCCGCGGTTCACATCCCGCTTCTGCCGATATTTTCTGAATGAATTGATGCGTATAAAATAATTTGATGTATAGTATGTGTATATTTAAAAACTAAAAAAAATATTTAAGACAACTTTTATTTTGACAAAACATATTTCGCCTGAAAAGAACTGCGGCGTAATTTATTTGCGGCTATGAAAAGGTTAATATATAGATATTGATTTTGATTTTTTTATATATTTCCATGTGATGGGTCGAGACATTCTTCTAGTACTATCTTTATAGATATTTGACTGTAAATGCAGTTTTTTTACATATTTAATCAAATTCTATAAAAATATATAAGCATATTTCTCAATATCTTACTCATTCATTCAATGGCTATTTACTTTCCACATAACTAAGACTTATCATGTAAGCTATGATCGCAATACCGCATACTTCAATCTAATTGCTTTTATTCAATACACGCCTCATACATCGATTCACGACATTATTTACACACTAAACCTCTGAAACTATCATGATGACTTTAATTTTGCCAGTGGGTATAGCTTAAAGGTAATGCGTTTGCTTACAATACCAAAGATTGTGGGTTCGATTCCTGTAGAAGCTTAAAAAAATCGACTGTTAAGATCTGTAAATACACCCGATTGGTGTGAATTTTATTCTTCGTCCGTAAAGTACCAGTCGTAGTCTTTTAATTAATATTTGTGATAAAAGAATGTCATCCCGTAAACACCACCTGTGACACTGCGTTAAAAACGCGTTCTAGTCTATGATATTCGTGAATATACAGTCTACATGCAACGTTTAGCTATACCCTAAATGCCAAAAGTCATAGAATCCATAAATGAGATTATTTCAGTACATTCTGTCGGTATTTTTTCGTATGTTTTTAGATAAGGTTGGTTCTTTTCTACCGCTATACAAAAACATCTTTTTAATTTATAGGGTTCAGCTGTTCTAGTTAAAAAACACACGTTTTGCCAATTTACGAGTACAAAAAGAGGATATATGAAATAAATAATATGTACTTACAATTTTATGCAATATTCGTTAGATAATTGATCTTTATAAATATTTCTCAATAATGTCATAAGATATGATATTTGATGTGGATTTGTATGTATTAATTTATTTAGTAATATTTTTTACAATTCATGGTCACCTTACATACGTTGGTATCGCAGACTTGAGGGCGGGTGTTATATTGCCCCTAAAGCTAAGCGAGGGGGATGATTATTTAAATATCTTCTCAGGCTTTTGGTATCGAACATAATACGGTCTACTTTAGAACCACTGTTTTATTTTACTGCATTACGATACAACACAAAGCAGTTATAGACAAAACACTCTTTTTGGTGTTCTAAATCTATTTTCCTAATGTTTTTTACTGCAGTGTTATAACATTTAAGCTAACTGTATATTTTTCCCATATCCGTTTCATATGTGTATCATAAAGTCTAACTGGTTCTATTCTCCATGAAATTTTCCAAGATATCTCAGTAATAAGAAGTCAGTGTACTTGCTCCTATACTATTTAATATATATACAAACGACCAACCCACCCCTAAAGACACAAAGTCTTTCATATATGCGGATGACTTAGGTTTGGCAGCGCAAGCAGTAACGTTGAAGAAGTTGAGGACATCCTAAGCCAGGGACTCAACGAGATGTCCTATTACTACGAAACTAACCATCTCAAACCTAACCCATCAAAGACACAAGTCTGCTGTTTCCACTTTAGGAACGGGAAGCTAATAGAAAGCTTCGTGTCACGTGGGAAAGTAGAGTACTGGAACATAGCGACCATCCAAAATACCTCGGAGTCACTCTAGATCGCACCCTCACCTTCAGGCGTCATTGAAACAACACCAAACGGAAAGTTGCAACAAGGAATAACCTCATCCGCAAACTGACCAACACCCACTGGGGAGCCCAACCACCTCTTCTTCGTACCTCAGCTTAAGCACTTTGTTTCTTAGCCGGAGAATATGCGGCACCAGTGAGGGGTCTAATAAGTGGATACTGCCATGAATGATGCATGCAGAGTCATCATAGGCTGCCTCAAACCAACACCCATTTTTAAGCTATACCCCTTGGCTGGTATCGCACCACCAAACATAAGACGCAAAGTCATATGCGCCGAAGAAATGCGTAAGGCAATCAACCAACCGTCCCACTGCTTGTATAATCAGATACCCCCAACACCAAGATTGAAGTCTCGAAGCAGCTTTCTGAAATCCACACAACCTCTCACATCCGGCCCTGAAAATGAGAGACTCCAACTCTGGCAACAAATCGCACCAGAGGATTTCATTACTCCAAAGGAAGGCCTCCCAACTGGCAAGAGCCTTGACTGGCGGACCTGGAAATCCCTAAACAGATTAAGAACCGGAGTTCGTAGAACAAAGGACAACCTCGAGCGGTGGGGAATGCTTCGGCAGGGAGAGACACTATTGTGCGACTGTGGAGACCTGCAGACCGCCTCACACCTAAGGTGCTGCTCCATGTGCCCAACAAGTTGCACATCTCAGGACCTAATGCTGGGCAACACACGAGCTATCGATGTTGCCAGATATTGGGAAAAAATAATTTCACGTCGCTGACACGAAGAAGAAGAAGAATAAGAAGTCTGTCTACACATGGATTTCACGGAAAGAGCCATGGCACTTGAAGAAACAACAACTGCCGTGTGAATTTTGCGTATTTTTGAATCAATTTTTCAATATATATCACATATGGCCTTAAAATCGACTGTCAACTCTGTGATTTTCTGGCTGATTGTTATTAAATACTTAATAAAAGTTGCAAATTAAGGTCTTACAAACCTTAGCATCGCGCTAATAACGCTGAAAAAATTACCAAAGTTTCAGCGGAAAGTGAAGAGAAAAACGCCTTAAATTTTGAATGAAAAGTCAAAGATATTTCATCTTACCCGAAGAGGAGAATACCATTAGACGGTGACAAAGAGATCTCAATAAGAGAATTTGCTTATATTACTCGCATTTATGCTTGTTTGCTCTACGCTTGTTTATTCACTAATACAATTACTGTGCAACTAGCTTTCATGCATCGTCTACGAATGAAAACAAGGTTTTTTTTTATAAATAAATGATCACATAGACATATTTCTGTGTATCAAACTAATAAAATTACCGTTTGTATATTGGATATTACCAATAGAGAGGCAGAGTCCTCCACTCTATGACGCTCTATTGTCTGAATACTGCGTATTAAAAGAATGTGTAGCGGTTGCGTGCGAGTATGTATTTCTGAACGAAAATGGATTATTAATGTGCTTCTTCTAGAGCTGAAAATTAAATTTAGAGGGAAACACCAATCGTTAGATAGCATTTTAAATCCTATTTGTGGTGTTCAAGAGAAACCATGGGGCCGAAGGACCTCTGTCGAACATGCCCCTATAAGCTTTTTCCATAACCAGAAAATGTAATTTTTAGAGAATGAGGTTTGATCTATAGAGAATGAAGTCAGCTTTCAAGTGGAGATGTGTAAATTTAATTAGCACTAACTTAAAAATAAAATATATATTCCGGTTTGTTATCTTCTTCGTTTGCAGCAACAATATCTTGCATCTCGATCTCCACTCCTCTAGATCTTCTGCAATCCTCTTCAGCTCAGCATAAGAGCATCAACTCATGTCCTCGAACACTTGCTGAAAATACTCCCGTCTAGGGCGCCCTCTACAGTTTCTACCCTCAACCATCCCTTCCACAATGTCATGAAGAAGACCATCGTGGTGCATGATGTGACCGATTCATCGGGCTCTCCTCTCTGAGATAGTTCTACCTAGGTGCCTATCTTCCATGATTATGCTGAGAACCTCATTGTTCGTGACGTGGTCACTCCAGGATATTCCAAAAATTCTTCTGTATGACCACATCTAAAAGGCCTCTAATGATTTTTTAACACTTTCAGATAAGCACCATGTCTCACAGCCGTACATCGAGATGCTCTAAACAAATGTTTTGGTAAGTTGCTTGCGGAGCTTTAAATTAATATTTTTTGACTCAAGAATTTTCGTTTTTTTATTGAACGCTAGCCTTGCTTGATGTAGGCGTCTGTTGACTTTTTCTTTTGTTCATCCATCCCAGGTGATCGTACTTCCAAGGTTTACAAACTCTTTTGCATCTTTAAGGGCTACTCCTATATAAACACTATATATTATAAATTAACTTACAGTTCGTGTGCGACTGATTCACCACAAGACAATATCATCACTGAATGAGTATCATAATTAGATTCTACTGACCCTACAGTAGAATCTAATTATGCTTGGAGAATTTTGCCCATAGGGCGAATCAATTTGGTGATCAGTAGTGAAATAATACTTGATTCGTATTTTTGTGAGTTACTTTAAGCTTAAAGTTTTCTAGAAGTGATGGATCGTATGTAGTTTTGAGTTAATTGTCAGATTTAGAGTTTTTTTTCTGTATTATCCTGGAATAGAACTAGTAAATTGATAGAAAAATCTTTGAGTTTGTAACACGTGTATTTTAGCATCACAGTGGGTGAGTTAACTAGCGGGCGACACTCCTCGACAAAAATAAAATGGATGAAAAGGAAGAGATTTCGCAAAGTGTGCTGGGCGTATTAAAGTCGTCTGTGGACCGGCCGCAATTAGGGGCGCCTAAATAGGACGCAAGTCATTCGAAAGATGAATTTCGGAGAGAAAAATAAGAAATTTCAGGAGGAAATGTGCAGGAGCCGGTATGATGAGGCTTCAAAGAGAAGAGGCTGCGATGTAAAGTAGGCTGCTGCGCTACAGGAGATAAAAAGATAATTTTATCGGAATTTGAGCTACGGTGTTTTATTATACTCTACTTAATTCGCGATGCTGGTTCCCTTTTAAATATTGCCTTTTCATACAAATAAAATAAAGTATACCAAAAACTCCAACATTATTGGGGTATTAAATATTTATCATTTATCAATCAATTGATGTCAAAATATTTTTAGTAAAATAAATTTAAAACTCTTCTTGATGCCTTGAAATATGTGTGATAAAAAGATAATAAAACAGAAAATAAATAACAAATCATATTTTTTATTTTTTATGTACACACATACAGGAGAATGCCGACAGATGGTGATAGTATAATTCTGAAGTCTCATCTGTGGAAATCTATGACGCTTACCATGGTGCATATGGCTAAGCGCTGCATGTGGAGTGTTGATCCGCGAACGTCATAGACTACAGCACGAGATTCACGCATCATCCTTATTATTACAGGAATTTACTATGAATGGGTGGTCTTCACGGGATGACTTTCGTCTACCACCAATTTCAATTAATAGACTATCACTGGCTTTTTACGGGTGAGGGAACAAATTCACACCATTCGGGGTATTTTAGAGCTCAGAAATCGATTCAAAATCCTTTCTTTTTTTTTAATCTCCGTCGGGGATCGAACCAACGACCTTTGGCTTGCAAAGTAAACGCTTTGACCATTGAGCTATACCCGCCGGAGTAAAATTTTATTAGGTAACTTATTATTTTGTCAGTTCAATTCATTCAATTAGTGGGAAGTAATTAAGTAAGAAATGGTCCGTAATATATACATAAAAAGGCAGTAAAAATAAAAAATTGCTAGTAGAAAAAAAAATTGCATTTAATAATAATTTAAGGATAATTAATAATTGGTTAGTTTAGTTTTCAGTTTAATGTGCCAATATTTCATTAATTTTACATTAATTACTGGCAGTATTGAATAAATTACTGCCATTATTAATATTATAACAGACCGCATTCATACTGACACTGCCAATTTATTCTATCTACTGCCGATTATTTTAATTTACTGCCAATTTATTTAATTTACTGTCAAAACCTTGAATTAATTACTGAACAAATAAAAACTGGCCATTGTATGAATATTCTCATCATTTACTTTGTCACACACATATTAAATTGATAAATCATTTTGACTACATAAATAAGATACATATTTCGTACTTTGTTTGAACATGAATCACACTGAGCAGTGCTTAATCACTTTCTGGAAGTCTACAGTTTTGTTATCAATGAAGGCTTTATCAGCTCCGACGTGTGCAAAGCATACGAAATATGTATATATCCAATATTGAAATGAATGTCAAAGTAACAGAAAAATATAAATTCATCGTTGAATCATGCTGATCAAAAAGGTAGTCAAATAAATTAATATAGCATTTAATAGAGCAAATACATTAAATACTAAAAAAAATATATAAATAAAATAAAATAGTTAAGTCCTGTGGCGTAAAAAACTGAAAACTTTTTTACGTCCCCTATAAAAAAAACGTCGTAATTATATAAATTAACGGTTAAAAGCCACGACTTTTCAATAACTTTGCCTAAGTAATTTCCCCGTTTTTAGCGTCAAAAGATTCGGTGACAGCTTCACATCACGCGCGCCTGAAAACCCTGAAAAGCTCTGAAATATCCGATGATCATTGTTTTGAGGCTCGAATGTCGCGTGGGGATTCTCAGTAGAAAGCTTGTCGTGTGTTAAAGTAGTAAAGGATTCTAAAAACCCTTTTTATGCCGGTAAACATATAAAATGAAATAAAGAAAAATAATATTTTATTTTGGACAAAATCCTTGAAGTACATTTTATACTTACGATATTGTAAAAATATTCTCAAAAGTTGTAATTTACGATAAACTTTATCTACATAAATTAATTTGATTTCACAAAAATATCGTCTTGTGTGCGTAATATATTCAAATCATTTTGAATATTAAAACAGTTAAAAAAGTGAATCAGTCATCATCATCATCAGCCTGTGTCCATCCACTGTTTAACGTAAGCGTCTCGCATGAGTCTGAATCAGTCATATTTAGCTCGAAAGTCCATCGAAATTTCATGAAATTTTTAATCTTCAATAACGGTGAAAGTTAAAAAAAAACAATAATATAAATACGTCAAATTTGCTCGATTGCACCGGTGTAAAAATTGATCCCGGTAGGACCGCACTGTGTATAAAATAGTACTGAGGTGCATAGTTCGTGGTTTTTTTTTCTTCACAAATTGATGCGAGAAATTTGATGTGGAATTGTATGTATGTATCAAATTATAAAAAAAAATCTAAGAGTATTTTCCAACTATTTAATCATTAATTTTTTTTCTTTTTTTTCATTAATTTATATTCATTATCTATCAGTAGTATAAAAAAAACTGTCCTTGTCCATTCTACATCTATCACCCCACATTACAGTTCTGTCAGCTGACAGTATCCATACCAATATTGATGTGAATATGTCTATGCCAAAAGATCCACGTGGGAATATATGATATGTGGTTCTCGATGACTCACAGAGCAGAGCATCAAACGGCAACTGTAGTAGTACTTAGTAAATTTTTATTTTCAAGAAGACAGGATGCTTAACTCGAAGCTTCCAGAGTCCGGACCATTTTTTCTTAATATTAATAATAATAAAGTTTTTATTCCAGCAGGATTGGGTGGGTTGTGCAATACCCAATCTGCCATATTTTTAAATACATAGCATTGAACAAAGTTTTAATAAAGTGAAGATAAAATAAAAATTAAAATAAAATAAAATAAAATAGTATTTCATGGTGGTTGGTGCACTATCTCCATCCATTGATGGCTCAGGGAGGAGTTGAGCCATTCAGAAGCAGCCAGGTTGATGACGTTGTTGGACCTCCTTATCCTGCTCCAGAAGCCGGCAACACGGTGTCGCAATAATGCTGGAAATGAATGGACTTCGCCCTCCACAAACATGTCAGATGCGCTACAAAATCTAGGGAGTTGCATAAGTTGGCGGTATGAGTTATTATAAGCAACTTTGAGCTTCTCCCACTCTCGTTTAGGATAGTTAGACCAGAGTTCTGAGGTATACAGTGCCATACAGTGTGCTTTGAATAGCACTTTCCTGACAGCATTACTACAATGGTAGAACCTCCGAGAAAGCATACCGCTCCGAACGCTTATTGCTCTTCTTTGCCGCTCTATGTCTTCAATGTCACGTAGGTCATCTGTGAGGATGTGGCCCAAGTATTTTATTGAAGACACATATCTTAAGAAGCGGCTCAATTCAATGACCTTATTTTATTTAAAATTGTACTTGTAGAAAACTGAGTCGGTCTTCATAATATGTAGCTTTCAAAAAATCACAATATAATTTAATAAAAATACATGTTCTCATTTTTTAAATCGGCAGCAATAATTAGGGGTTACAATATTGCAAATGATCAAAATTTACTGCTAGGAATTGAAAATAAAAACTCTTAAATAATCAAGTGGTCGAGTTTCGCCGGCCATTACATCAGATAACGCCATTAAATTAGGTTTGAATTTCAAAAAAAGCTCTTTCTTATCTGGCTTTAAAATCTGCACTTTCGCACGAACGCCCGACGACAAAATTAGCCTCAAAAAAAGTCACTTTTCCTACAAACGCCTACCAAGCCTATCGTTAGCAGCCAAAACAATTTAAATCACATTTTTCGTAAAATTCAGGCTTAACATTTTTGTTTAACTATTGCTTTTAACTAGATGACATATGTTTAGTTAAAGAGTGGCAATTGTTATAAATTAACGTAATGCTTATGGAAAATAAATTAAATATTACAAACAAAAAAAAACTTTACACCCCTGAAGGAAGATTTCTAAACAAACCTTCAAGAGAGGTGAAACAACTGTCACATGATGTCTTTAAAATAAATTGTATCACAAATAATTTCAAAGATTTCAAATATGACGCAGATAAGTACAAAATATATTTAAATTAATTTTATTTGTAATTATGGATAAAATGATCAAAAACTAGACACTGTAACGTATGCCGGAGAATATGATTCATATTGATGGAAGAAATAGTTGAGGAATTCCCAAAACTACAGCAATTAGCAATAAATAAAGAAGACCTTCCCTCAATAAAGAGTAAATACAGAATCAGCAAAAAAAATATTACCGCGAATATCTTTGACCATCTCTTTGTCATTATATTCTAGCACGAAATACATGGTTACCCCAAGTTTCTACGAAATCATTAAGCTTTTCTTCTTCCGTTTTATTTTGTTTTTCTAGAAATGCCTCCTGTTATTTATCACTTGAAGCCTATTTCTGCAAACAACTTGATCATATCATTAGATTTAAGACGTGACATCTTTTACGTGATCTCTTGTAGGTTAATTCAGTGCTATGCTCACCACCCTTTCAGAGCAAATTCTTCCACAAAAAAAGACACAAGATTTTTGTTGATTACTAATATCTGATTTTGTCTCGGGTTGTCGTGTAATGTATCAGAAAATTTACATCAGTGGTCAACATGAGTTTTGAGGCTTAAGTTTTGCGATCTATATATGCATAAATGTACTGACGCGTAAATAAATATTTACCGATCGTTTCACTAGAGGGTAATAAAATGGTGTGTAGAAGTTAGGGTAAAAAGGAAGGATCCACCTATGTAAATGACTAATTAGGAATGAGTTTTACCAGACGGAAAGTAAAACAGTTGTCAAAGTGATCCATATTAAAACAAGGTATGAAATTCCTATCAATTTAATATTGAATTACATCTCAAAGTGAATGCTAAGAATATAAAAATTACAATATTTCGCGTTTAAAGTATTCTGGCAGTCAGCCATCGGCGTAGTAGGCGGCTGTGTCTACGCGTAAGTCTGTCTCTCTCTATTGGGGGTTCAAGAGCCGCCCTAGGCGCCCGCCCTCGCAGAAGGGCGGACGATCGTCTGCTGGGGTTACCAGGTGTCTGGAGGTCGTGCAACTCCGAACAGCTCCATCGGAAAGCTCCTCAACCCTTTAAACATAAGTTGTCGCCTTTTAAACGGAGGCTTAGTTAAAAACATATCAGTGTTCTAGTCCCACTTTACTATTGAGTTATTTATAATAAGTTACTAAGAAAAACATTGTAGCACTTGTATTGTAGGAAAGCTTAATTAAAATACTGCGAATTGTCGTCTTTTACTGAAACTTTTATTAAATTTAAAACAGTATTACAATCCCATTACTTAATTAATCATTTTATTATTTTCAAACAATTAAAATTTTAATTGAAAATTAAAATCTCTAGCACCCATGATGAAATATAAATGCCCAATAGAATATCCCTCGGTTTTTTTAAGCATACTTATTTTCAATCTCTAAATAAATAAATAAAAAAAAATTTGATGACATTTTACTATGAATTAAGATGTTGTTGGTTTCTTTTCTTTACTTTTTAGACTCTAACTAATCATTAATGTTTATAATGAAATTATCTATTTTTTATGCAATTTTACACTTGTTTATTTTATAAATATCTAATAACAGCTTAACAAATGCATTTTGGGTACTTAAAACATTTATTTGAAATTTAATATTCTTATGTTCAAATCATGTAATACATTATTAAGAAACTATTAAAGTTCTTTCATATGTAACTTAAATAACTATGCTGTTACTACATCAAAAACGAGGTTAACTAATTAATCACTGAAATATTAACATTGTAGAAATTTTTCATCAAATATTAAGCTTATTTCATGTTTATACTCAATAGTTGATGCGACCCCTTTAGCATTGACTAGTCACTTCAATACAATCATTATTTATATACGAATATATTTATTATAATGGCATTGTTTCCACAGTATTGTTACTATATCGTTAAAAATATAAGTCATAAAGAAATCGTTTTTGATGAATGAGAAAAAGCTGACTCAAAACAAAGTTTAAAAATAAAACGCATTTTTGTTTGAGGCGCTTAATCATAATCTGTAAATAAATGTTTTATTTAGAGAAATTATAAAAATACTTTAAGCTTTTCAACAAGTAAAAGTGTGTCATAAAATAATTATTTATGAATAAATTAATTCTGTACTACTGGCCAAAAAAATATAGTTCATAACAATACTAATACAAAGATAACCTTCTTCGTAGTATCAATCCGGTGGATTGATTTGCAGCAAATAAATCTTGCATCTCGATCACCACTCTTCTCGATCCTCTGCAACCTTCTTTTTCTCAGCATAAGAGCTACAACTCAGGTCCTCGAACACTTGCTGCGAATACTCCTGTCTAAGGCGCCCTCTGCAGTTTCTAAGCTCAACCAGCTATTCTACAATATCGTGAAGAAGACCATGATGTAACCGATCTATCGGGTTCACCTTTCTGAGATGGTTCTTACTAGGTGCCTATCTTCCTTGATTAATCTGAGAACCTCATTGTTCGCGACGTGGTTTCTCCAGGAAATTCCGAGAATTCTTCTGTATGACCACATCTCAAAGGCCTCTTGTCTTTTTTTATCACTTTCAGACAAGCACTGTGTCTCACAACCGTACAACAAGATGCTCCAAGCAAATGTTTTGGCATGTTGCTTGCGGAGCGTTCAATTAATATTATCATTATATTATATTATAAATTTAATTAATAATGTCATTATGTATTATTTTTGACGAGAATAATACATAATAAGCATATGTTTTAATTTATCGACTCAATGGTTATATGTGAAAAATTTCACTGGTCAACTTGGTGCGCAATGAATTAGGCATGGGTATACGATATGGAGTTTGAGTTTTCACGACCATCGTTTTTTCTCTGATTTTTGCATGATGATTATAAAATGTCTTATAAGAAGATAGAAGCTTTAAATTTGTATGCGTAACAATTTTCGAAGAGTTGTACAGTTTATGAGATTTTTAAATTAAATTTACCGGTACGACAGGTATTTATTATGGTTGAGGTCATCAATTCCTCACACTTTTTCGTTATTATGGGTGTCTGGAGGTCGTGCAATCCCGAAACCTCGCCGAAAGCTCAATCGAAAAGCTGCCGCCTTTTTTGTCGTCGTCTTTTTAACCGCCAAGGCGCTTTCGAGCAAAAACAAGTAATTTAGCTCGAAAACGTGATTGACTCGAGCTTTTTTCAGTTGGAAAGTGCACTGAAAAATATTTTCCACAACCTGACTGATTTATTATGTATCTCTATTTTTAGTGAAGCTTCTTGAAAGGTGAACGTATTGCTGAATTAGATAGAAACAATAACTTGAGTAAAGTTTCTGTTCAATGAGTTTTAATGTACGAGTATAAGTAGTATGCACTTCTTCATTTCTTACCTTGTAAGATGTAGGTAGTTTCATTATCATCATCATCATCAGCCTGTGTCCGTCCACTGTTGAACGTAGGTCACCCGCATGAGTCTCCATCCTCTTCGATCCTCCGCCTTCCGCATCCAGGTCACTCCCACTTCTTCTTATATCGTCAGTCCATCTTGTAGGGGGTCGGCCAATGCTTCGTTTGCCAGGTAGTTTAGGTAGTTTAATTATTTATAAATATTGTGAATGAGTTTATTTTTTAATGGAGTATTCTGGAATCATATTATGTTACATCATGGTGATTTTTTTTTAATCTTGGCTATTCTGAATGATCCATTTATTAGGCAAATAACAAAACAACAAATACAATAAATTTCGAATTGTTTCCACAAGAGAATATTATTTTGAAGTTTCTTGCATGCAATTATGTAAGTTATAAATGTATCACATTACAGGATTTTTTAAATATACAATTTTATATAGCACTGATGCTTTGATGAATGTATCACGAATATTATCTTACAATGATTCATATACAATTACACAGCATCTTATTGTACTATATGTATTTTATCAACGGTGATACAAGATACAATATGCAGCTCTAAAATACCCCCGGTTGGCGTGAATTTGATCCCTTATCCGTAAAATGCCAGTCGTAGCCCAACAATTAAAATTGGTGGTACACGAAAGTCGTCCCGTGAAGACCACCCATTCATAATAAATACTTGTAATAATAAAGGATGATGAGTGAATCTCGAGCTGTAGTCTATGACGTTGGCGGATCAACACTCCACATGCAGCGCTTAGCCATATGCACTCACGGTAATTGTGCGACTGTGGAGACCTGCAGACCGCCTCACACCTAAGATGCTGCTCCATGTGCCCAACAAGCTGCACATCTCAGGACCTAATGCTGGGCAACACACAAGCTATCAATGTTGCCAGATACTGGGAAAAAAAAATTTGACGTCGCTGACACGAAGAAGAAAAAGACTTATGGTAAGTGTCATAGAATTCCACAAATCTGTTGGTGTTCTCCTGAATGTGTTTACATATAAAACAAATGTCATATAAGATTATATTTGCTATGAATTTGCGTTTTTTTCTGTTTTTGAATATTGAAATATATTTTGTAAACCCACCAAAAGAATAATTTAATATTATCTTAATTACGATTTTGACCTTTAAATGAATCTATAGGGAAATATTATGTCGTGAATTTCTATCAACCATTGAGAAAATCCATCAATCTTTCCTTTATGGAACTTTGTATGGTAGGCATAGTCCCTGAGGAATACTCTTTCACGTAGTAACGTTGCATACAGAAAGACTATGAGGAGAAAAAAACATCAAAGGGATTTAGTCGCGTTGTACGTTACTAGCATCACACTATAAAAATGTAAAGATTTACTGTTTGTATACGAACAAAAAAAGGTTTTTGATTGAAAAATTTTTTTCTTTTGCACCGTACATCATCAAATTATTTTAAATCTCTTTATGACACATTATGTCAATGGTTGAATTATTTAACTCAATATTTTGGTACATCTTCATATTCAAGACTGCTATGGATTCTGTATCTTTCAACGGTTGTTCTCTTCCAAAAGCAAGCTCCATCAACATCCTTGGAGTATGAATCTCGAATAATGTCAAATATTACTAGTAAATTAAGTATAAAGCCAGTCTCGCTTCCAGAAAACTAGGTGTATTATATAGATCACGTCGGTATTTTGACGATCCACAACTTTTTCTTCTATATAAAGGACAAATCCGACCTATCCTTGAATACGGCAGTCACCTGGATTGGGGCCCCAAAATACCTTCTAAACTTAATTGAATCAGTTCAAAGAACAGCAATTTTTTGATAAACAATGACACTCTTACGTCCAACCTGCAATCAATGAAACACAGGCGTAAGATTGTTTCTCTTAGTCTTTTCTACCGTTATTACCACGGTCGTTGCTCTTCGGAACTTAATGATAATATTCCTCCTGCACCCACTAACAACCGAAAAACTCGTCTTATACTTGCCGAACTGCTATACACGGTTAATGTGTGTCAGCCAAGAACTGTCAGTTCTCGGTACTAAATCCTAACACCCTGACTAATGACTTTGATAGTCATAGGTTTTTAAAACAGATATATGAAGTACTGTAATGGTATCATGAGTCAAGTCACATAGACCTGTCAAAACTTTTTTCAAAATATTTTCGATATCAATTAGGTGATTTACAAAAATTGGAATATTCCAGTAGAAATTACAAGTAAGTCTAATCAAGTCAAGAATGTTTTAGTTAGGAAAAATGCGTTACGCAAATAGAAGTTTTGAGAAAGGTTCATGCAGCCGGTGGGTATAACTCAATGGCCAAAGCGTTTGCTTTGCAAGCCAAAGGTCGTGATTTCGATCCCCGACGGAGATAAAAAAAAGGTTTTTTAATCGATTTCTGAGCTCTTAAATACCCGATTGGCGTTAATTTGATCCTTTGCCCGCAAAAAGCCAGTCATAGCCTATTAATCAAAATTGGTGGTAGACGAAAGTCATCCCGTAAATACCACCCAGTCATAGTAAATTCCTGTAATAATTAAGGATGATGCGTGAATCTCGGGCTGTCGTCTATGACGTTGGCGCGTCAACACTCCACATGCAGCGCTAAGCCATATGCGGCATGGTAAGCCTCATAGAATATCACAGATGAGACTTCAGAATTACTATCACCGTCTATCGGTATTCTCCTGTATGTGTTTACATAAAAAAATGTTTATTATTTTATAAAAGACGAATGAACATTTTCTCTTATTTATGAGTCTTGAAATATATAGGAAATATGACGCGCGAGTCGCAGTGGATTCATGGGGGATCCCGGGAGGATCGGGCTTGGATTACATGCTTAGAGTAAGTTCATGTTAAACAATATGTAATTAAGAAAATAATTGTGGAATTCAAAGGTCATATAACCTTCATTTCTTACGAATATACGTTATTTTTCGTACATATTTCGATTGGTGAAAACCCTCCCTGTCCCGTCCTGTTTTTGGAGACCTAGATGGGGACTCGTTACATGACGCACGCATAAATCTACTTGTTAGAAAGTGGCTGGCCTTCTCACGATTGGAGGTGCATCAGTTAGATGTCAAATAGACTTCAGTCTAAGGCTGCGAAGTTAGTATACTAAAGCGAATTGTCTTCTTTGGTAACACTTTGCTAACCACGAAATACGTGGGAATGGATAAGTAAGGTTGGGAAATGGATTCAGCAGAATGGCAGACATCAGTTAGGAGTTATAACTTGCTTACGTATCGCTGCTAATTATTTGGTCAGATTTTTTACAGAAAATAAGTGAGAGATTTTTTTTATGAAGAAACTAAAAAACATTCATACGCCTCGCCGATGAAAATTTCAGTCGTTCATAGTCTTGATGATAATTACTTCGTGAAACTAAGACTGAAAATAAAAGTTTCAACGATTTCAGTAGCAGACGAATCACTTGTCCACGGGTCAATGAATTACACTTAACGAACGTAAGAAACTAACTCATTTTAAATACTTAAGAACATATTATTTACATTGGATAAGATACTTTTAGCTAAGTATTAGTGTAATGGTTTTACTCTTGAATTGATTTTATGCCGTATAATTGGGTCAGGTAGATGCTGCGTGTGAAAAAGAAAACTTAATTGTAAATCTTATTATTGTTAATTATGTAAGAGCTACAGAGGGTTCAGAACAACATGGTTGACTGGCAATCAGAGGCTAAATGCTATTCCGCTTTTTATCTGTCCGACTTAACTCATATACTCGTACATATGAAACTTCCATTACATTCTATTCTATGTTTACACATATTGTTAATTATTTAAATAAAGAAAAAATCCTGTATATATTCGACGTTTCTTAAGATAAATAATAAAAAAGCAAAGAGACGAAGGTGCAAATATCTAGGACATGTTCTGCGAATGCCGCAGGAGAGCATAAACTAGCTCCTTTTTTTCAACCCTCGTATTGTATACCCCCGGGAAAAATACGCTACTTCATGTGTCAGCGTCAATGGGTCAATTACATTTGAAACAGTACGGTCTAGGGCGGCAAACCCCGCCTTACAAGCAAAGTAGGCGGCTGTACCCCGCCCGCCCTGTCTGCCCTTGGGCGGGAGGCGAAAAACTGCCCTTGCCGCTCAGGGGGTTAACGAACTGAACTGCGACTGATGGCTTGCATTTTACATGCGAGCGATTGAGTCAATAATTATTTTGATGGTCCATTGAGCCGCCTTTTAATGATAAACGATCAAGGCTTTAATAGCATCGGGCTAATCATCCGATATCATTAAAAATGATGATGATCATAGCACACAAATGTTCCTTATATTCTACAGTTGCTGTCTCTTCAAGTTCCCGGGGTATCATCAATGAGGCCGACGGGAACCATGTATGTTTTTATGTGGAACTATTGGGTGAAGGTTTTGTGCAAGCATAAGGCAACTTACAGAATTTTATAGCGGAATTTTGTGGCGATAATATGCTTCGGATAGAGAGTGGATATACATTTTAATGTGATGTTGATTAATATTAACTGCAAATTTATGTCAAAGTGTAAATGTATAATATTAAACGTTCCAGCGGGTATAGTTCAGTGGCCAAAGCGTTTGCTTTACAAATCAAAGGTCGTGGGTTCGATCCTCAGCAGAGATTAAAAAAAAAGGATTCTCAATCGATTTCTGAGCTCTAAAATATTCCGGATGGTGTGAATTTGATCCTTCACCCGTAAAATGCCAGTCAAAGCCCATTAATTAAACATGGTGGTAGAAGAAAGTCGTCCCGTGAAGACCACCCATTCATAGTAAATTCCTGTAATAATAAGGATAATGCGTTAATCTCGGGCTGTAGTCTATGACGTTGGTGGATCAACACTCCATATGCTTAGCCATTTGCACTATGGTAAGCGTCATAGAATTCCACTTTTGAGACTTCAGAATTACTATCACCATCTGTCGGTATTCTGGCTGTATGTATTTACATAAAAAAAAATGTCAATTTTTATGTCAAAAATTCAACCGTCACTTAAAAAAAGTCTTTTAATTTTGTAATACTCCAAAAATGAAATGCTAAACTATGAATACTTTGTCAAAAAATGCAATGTAAAATATGTGTATTTCAGTTATAAAAATATATTTTACAATAGTTTAAATTTTCATACATGTAGGTCAAATATAAAAAATCATCATGTCTATTAACAATCTTCTTTTAATGTAATAAAATAATAATTATACCAAATTAAAAAAGCAATAACATCTTTCAATCAAACATTTTACTAACATTTGCATTTAATGAAATATTATAAATATTACAAATCATATAATATTAATCTCTTGTCTATTATATATTTTTAATTAAAATACTACTCTAATAACAGTTATTTATTTGAACTGTGATTACATACAATTCAATGACTCATAAAGGCAAATGATATAATAAACAGTATTCAATATCAATGAATTATTAATCCTGATAAATCTGTTGCTATCTCACATTAATATTATATATCTGTCATTAATTTTCTAGCGTAAAAGCAAATATAAATGTACATTCTACGTACAAAAGTGAGTACTTTGGAAAGCTTTGTTAACTCTTAACCCTCTTGCTCCCATAATGGATTAAAAACAAGTATTGTTTTTTTTTCAAATCATTGGAAATTCTTGATGCAGAGTAGACTTGAAACCGTTGGCATGGAAATATCGGTACTGTAAGATCACTGAAGTTAAACAACATTCGACGCGAACCGTACTTGGATAGATAATCATCAATGTTCACCGCGTGTCGTTGATTGAGTTGAGATGCTCTTAAAAACCTCAGTGGCAATAGACTAATCATCTGATCACGAAATCTGAAAATTATGATCAATAAAAACGTCTAGTTTTTTAAGTACTCATTTTACTTAATATTAATTTGGATATACTTTTATCACACTCTCGAACAAATATTTTTTAATTTTGATTGAAATCGTTCATCGAAAATGGCACATTTAAAGCGCGGCTATTGTGAGATCGCGGTTAAGTTAAGCAACGTTGGATGCAGGCCAAAACATGGAAATACTGTTGGTTACAATGAGTCGTTAAATGGGATAGGCTCTGGTATAGCAACAAATGGTCCAGGCATCGAAAATATCTGGCTAATCATCCAATACGCTTAAACAAAAATATCCGACTAACAATTCGACCAAAATTTGCCTCGAATACAACACCATCCCTTTTTTTTGGTCCCCGGGTTCCAACTCTAAAAAATATTGAGAACAAAACGTATTTACAGGATTCAGAGGTGTCTGGGACAAATTAACTGACAAAACAGAGTGGTGGCAATTTATGGTGGCCATGTTTTCCTGACGCGAAAAAAAATGTAAAGAAAAAATATTATTTTATTTTGTATATTTTTGTACAATATTTTAAGCTTTCGGTCGTTGGCGTGTTAATGCTACAGCGTTTGAAAATGTGGCACGAAATTCATTGTAAAATGGTAGCCATTTATTTGTAGACGGCCCTAATTCTATCGGGCTTCTGTTGCAGACTTTATTGTCTTTTAGACAACTTTCAGCGGAACAAGGTCATCCCGACGGGATTGTTTGTGGTATACGATAATATACTATACTAAATATAGTGTATGCTTAAAATGTATGTATACTTAAAAAAAAACTGAAATGAGAAGATAAAAAAAAACTCAAGTAGTGGAGGCTATCCAACTAATAGGCATATCTATCGATGAGACGACTGTCGGTGGAAAAAAAGTGTTTGGAGTAGCGTCCAAAAATTGGCAAACTGAGCGTTAGCCAAGCTCCTGCTAAATAGACTGACCACACCAGAAGAAAAGCAGGAATGGCCTGAATCCGGAAGGCGAAGGATTGTAAATGATGGAAACTGATGTGTTACGTCTACGTGCAATAGTCGAGGGACAAAGGCTGATGATGATGATGATGATGATGATGATGATGATGTCTGTAAAACAATCAGACACATGGAATCTAACAGCAGGGTTTTCGCAAAAAAAGGATCGCTCAACGTGTCATAGAGGTAACGATACTCGTATTGTTTATAAAAATTGGATGTGAATATCCAACGAAATTGAGAAGCTGGTATTACCGAAAGAATAGGCACACTCAAGTGACAATCTGTCAAAAAGACCACGGTCGATGGAAAAAGTATTTGAAAGCCGCCCAAGATCTGGTAAATGGAGAGTTAGCTGTCACCTTGTCAGACGAACTGATGACATAAAAAGAATAGCAATAAGCTGTATGCGGAAGGCGGAGGATCAATTGATTTGGAGTCTTATGCAAAAGGCTTACATTTCTGCAAAGCCTTAAGAAATAAAAAAGTTTAAGTAATAATTAATTCAATCTATATAAGTACTTCCAAATAAAATAAAATTAAAAATTTCACATACGAAGGTGTGAATAACTTTTTAAATGTTAGTAATTTAGCTTTGGAATATTTTGTATAATTTTGTATCTCTAATTTTGTAATTACTGTGCATTATGTTTAAAACCTAATAAAATTAATTGCTTCTTTTTGCGCAAAAGCATAATTCTACGGTATTTTTTATGATTACTTATTTTTACTTTGATTTTCTCATTGAAAAATAAATTACGCCCTCACACAAAATCACGTTAAAAAAAACATCTTTGACTAGCGCCAACGTATATTTTATTACGCCCGACGTTTCCTTGAAATGTTTTAGTTTACACTCGGTATTTCACATAATATAAAAGGCCCGTATGTATTTTTATAATATGTATTGTTATTTTTATTTATTTAAAAAAACACAGCATATCCGATTATTTACTAAACGCCTCTTTATATTCGTTATAAAACAATGATTCATCTTATTTTGTTATTAAATAAGCGAAATGACTTGAAAAAATGGAGATTTATAGTAAAGCGTCACTAATGTAGTAGTCAGTTAAAGGAACTTGATTTTCACCTTGAAAACACTGAAATTTCTTTAAACTCCATTGGCAATATAAGTAGCTCTAAATATTTATACTCGATCAAAACAATGTTCTGTTTACTTCCATCATTTATGCAACTAAGAATCTTATCATTTCATCAAAAAAGTCAATGCAACCGTATAATAGTAATCGAAAAAATATGCTTGCGTACAAATCTGGAACTAAGATGGTGCGATTTTGTGAGGAATGACAATATGAAAGGGTGGCCAGGGCAAATTTTTATACTACAGTAATAACTCTCTTAAGACGAAAGTAAATTGTTTATTTGGATGCCGCAGGAGAGCATAAAATAACGTAGTGGAGAAATAGTCGAGTGGACTGTGCGATGTAAAAGAATAGAGCAAAGGTTGCTTCCAAGGCTCGTGGTTTGAATCCCGCGTCTGCCGATATTTTTGCTGAATGAATTGAAGCGTATAAAAAAATCTGATGTATAATTTTATGTGTATATTTAATTACTAAAAATATTGAAATATAGTCAACGATCTACATTTCAAAAAAGAAATTTGAGCGGGCCTAATAGTATATCCACCATAAATCTTTATAAGCAGGTAATAAAATTAAAAAATAAATGGACTTTTTCCTGTAATTACCGTTGGTTGCGTTATTTTTTAGCGATAATGATCTTCTAATTCAGTTCATTATTCGCTTTTTCTATCTTATCCTTTCAACAAACTTCAAAAGCTTAAGTCAATGGCTTATATTTAGATAAAGTACTTGTTTGTAATACCAGAGGTTGTGGATTTGATTCCCGACAAGGCTTAAAATGAAATTGTTTTTAATATAAAACATATATAAACCTCATGCATACTCGTACTTCTTGATAGATGCAATTGATCGCTCACCCGTAAAACGTAGTCATAACGTATAAATCAAAGGTGTGGTATATGAAATTTGTCTCGTGAACACCACCTATTTAAAACTAACATAAAACATCGGGAATGCGAGACATTGTCAGGTCAACTCCTCATGCATCGGTTATTCGTCCTTAAAACGGATAGCGTCTCAGAATCCACATATAACATATTTTCATAACCGTCTGACATTTTCCATATGAATACGCAACTCTCTCGAACATTCTATAAATAATAAATCTACATTTTACGCGCTTCAATACTCTATGCTTCACGTGCGGTTGCAATTTTAACGTTACTAAAAATAAATGTGATCCCATCGCACTGTGTTGTCAGCGGTTAAAAATAGAGGCCATAAATTGTCAAACAAACAGATCAGACTCACTCGCTCTATGACAGTTGTGTACAAACTGCGGCCGACACATGTTTGGGAACTTTTGCCGCAGTTAGGGCGAGCTTTTGTTACAGCTCTCGACTAAATTAAGCTCTTCACAGTTAACTTATTTCTTTGACAAATTTTGCAGCGTAAAACCACTACAAAAATCCACAATTTACAGGTTGTATCGTCTACCGTATCTGAAATCTATAGAAACATTAGGCTTATTAGTATCAATTACTACGAATTAAGGAATCGTATCATACCAATGTGAGCTTATAGTTTTTTTTTTTTCTGCAATCTTTCTATTTAGAAAATAAGAAGGAATATATTTTAAACAAGCTTAAATCTAGATATATTCTTTTATATTTAAATAATTAATTGTTTTTTTATGCTAATCATTAGATTTTCTTTAAAAAATTGACTAACAAATCACCAAAAAACATGACACGAATACAACAGCTACCTTCTCATCAAGTACTCGGACTTTTTCTTCGGAAGATAGTGAAGAATCATATATAATACTTCAAAGTGTACCTTCAGATGCAGAAATGTCCTTAAGCGAGGAATCCATAGTGACAGTTGACAGATCTAAATGGTGGCATTTTGTGGTGACTAAATGTTACAAATATAGAACGGATATGGGAAGAAAAAGATTTGCTTTCTCATTATATTATATATGATTATTTGCTTCTAAGTTAAAACACATGGCCGTCACAAAAACCATGACAGGTTTTTTATTTAAAATTTCCTAATAATCCGGAAAACTAGGAGACAAAAAAATTTAAGGAGACCAGTAAAATTACTAAACTTTTTATATTTTATAAGTACGTTACTGCCATAATATCACTTGGAAATGTCCAAAAGGAAGCAAAAATACGTCAAGGGGTAAGACAAGGATGCTCTCTGTCGCCTGTACTCTTCAACGTATACATACAAAATGCAATTAATAACATCAGGGAAAAAATGGGCCATAGAGAAGGGGTTAAAATACACGGCCAAAAGATTGATATGATAAGGTTTGCTGACGACATTGCTCTGATTGCTGAAACTGAAGATGAACTCACGGAAGCGCTGACATCCATGGAAAACATGTTTAATTCCAACTACAATATGAAGATAAACAGCACAAAAACCAAAGTCATGAGAGTAAGCCGCAATGAGCAGCAGAAAATTAACATATCAATGCTAGGAGTACACCTAAAAGATGCAAAAGAATTTGTATACCTTGGAAGTACAATCACCTGCGATGGCAGAACAAAAAGAGAAGTCAACAGTCGAATACATCAAGCAAGGCTAGCTTTCAATAAAAAAGCCAAAATTCTTGAGTCAAAGAATATTTCTTTAGGGCTCCGCAAGCAACTTGCCAAAACACTTGTTTGGAGCATCTTAATGTACGGCTGTGAGACATGGTGCTTATCTGAAAGTGATAAAAAAAGACTAGAGGCCTTTGAGATGTGGTCGTACAGAAGAATTCTCGGAACTTCCTGGAGAGACCACGTCACGAACAATGAGGTTCTCAGAATAATCAAGGAAGATAGGTAACTAATAAGAACCATCTCAGAGAGGCGAGCCCGATGGATTGGTCACATTATGCGCCACGATGGACTTCTTCACGATATTGTGGAGGGGATGGTTGAGGGTAGAAACTGTAGAGGGCGCCCTAGACGGGAGTATTTGGAGCAAGTATTCGAAGACATGAAATGTAGCGCTTGTGCTGAGCTGAAAAGGGTTGCGGAGGACCGAGAGGAATGGAGATCGAGATGCAAGATTCTGTTGCTGCAAACCAATCCACCGGATTGATACTACGAAGAAGACTTGTATACACATGCTGGAGTCTATAATGGTCAAAACTAGTGAGCTCTGTGACACTCAACCAGGATGGCTAGATGCTGCATACCGAAAGTATGTGTAAAATAGGGATCACTCTTCTTGTTTGTGTCATCGACATCAAATTGTTTCCACCCTATATCTGGAAACATCTAAATATAAAATATTGCAATAAAAATAATCTAAAGCTTCTCGGCAACGTTTATAAAGGAATTTTGAATAAATCTTGTTCTTTGTCGATATACACCTATCGTGTAATTAGCTATTTTTACTTTTCTTCGTATTTACTTTTTATTTATATTATAAAATGAAAGAAATATATTCGAATATCGAATTCACCGATCTTTTAATAACTTTATTGAGAGAACTAATAGTTATCCGATATGGTTATGGTTTTTGCATATCATGTGTATATCAACAGCTTATTATTGCAAATATAAAAAATTACATTAAATAGTTAAATAATATTTAATTGAAATAGTAGAAATATAGTCAAATACTAATTAGTATCAAGCTGCTAGAAATACTATCGGTCTTTAGGATGACTTTTGCAAAGCGATAGCAGCCGTCCTTATCTCTATTTTTCAGAAAAACTCTTAATAACTTTTTCGACAATCAAGGTCTTTCAACTGTCCAAAACACGATTTCGCTAAAGATGATTCTTCTTAATTTTCTCCTTGTTATTTTTTGCGCGGATAGATGAGAAGTTACGCAAAGTGGCCGAGAGGACTAAGTCGGGCAATCTGCGACAATGGCCGGGTTAAAATCTGATTTGCTTAAAGTGAAAAATGTTACGGAAATTGATTGATGATTAAAAGCTCCGCGCGAGAGGAAGGCTTTAGAAAAAAATATTTTCAGCGAAAACTTGACCCAGTAATTAATGGCGACGACGCTGAAGCGGTTCATCTTTTCATCTGATACTGAAAGTTGCTGGACTTGCTTTCAAGAGGTTTCAGGAAATGAATTATCGAATGTCGATATATTCCACGCAAGAGAAACCCAGTTCAAACACGAGCTCCACGAATTTCTTTGTAGAAGTATTTTAATGGACTCTTCTGGTAGGCGAATTCCGTTTAGTGAGCTTTGGGACTTTCTGGTATATTTCTGGTATATTTCTGCATATTATTTATTCGTTATTATTTAATTACATTTTTTTAGATAAATATCTTGATACTTTACTGTTTATTCTTTTTTTAATTTATTTATTTTGTAATATTTTTAAACTGAACAAATAAAATAATAGAAATTAATTAAATTCAAAATTAATTGAATATTTGTAGCACTAATTTTGAGTTTCATTGGTAATATTAGACACTCGGTGTCTCTCAATTGTCGTATATCCTAGTATAAACAAATTGTTAAATTTCAAAATATTATTCTAAATTTTTTAAACATCACAAAAATGTTAGCATGATTTTAATCACTTCTTTAGTCATATTTTAAATTTTTTCATATAAATAAAGTTTGTAAAACGTTTTCATTCAAAATAAGCATTCAACTAATTGTAATATGTAATTGAATTTCAAGGCTGTTTTTCATAAAATATATTACTCCGCATTGAACTTAAATTTTTATACTAAAGGACAATTTAATGTATTATTTTTACAATAATAATTTTATTGGAAGAATTGTAGTGAACTAATTAAACTTTCTATTAAGAAGAAAATTAAGGTAATTGGCATTCACTTTAGAACAGCTTTTCGTTAAGGCCGAAATATATCGTAAAATAGGTCAAATTCAAACTAAATATCTTCTTAAACTTACGAATTGATAATACATTAGTTATATTTAAAAACTTCTTGAAAGATTGAAGTATAATTTATTGAAGAAAAAAATGTTACTTAAACAAAAAGATTATAATTATATTTTATTATTTGGTGCAAAATTTATCACTTATTCGTAAAATATTAAGCATAATCGAAGATGAAATTATGTTGTTTATTGTAATGGCTTCAAATATAATGTAACATTTTGAAAGTAAGGCAATGATTTTTGAAGTTAAAATAAGATTTTCCGCGATTCTTTAAGAAACGACGGCTTTAAAAAAACTATATTTTCCAGTACGTAATATTATTTTTCCAGGAGCTTATAATGAATTTATTACACGTTGTAAAAAAACATATTTTTGCATCGCAATATTCATGCTGAAAAATAATATTATTTAAATTATCAAGTACACTACCGCCATCTGTTGGCCCAAAAGTAAAGTAACAATTTTCTGTTTACCGATATATTTTTAAAATTTAAATTTATTGATCGTTAAAGATGAGGAAGAAGTTGTTTTTTTTTGTAAGCAGTTGCCGGAAAAACGAAACGTTTTCCATCAAAAATTTAAAAGTAACTATAATATTATTTATTAGTTTCAAAATTCAGTGTTCAAAAGTTTATTCTAGATAATTCAATCAATAAATATTGTCCTTAAATGATCAATTAGTGACACGCGTATAAATTCAATCTTATATAAAAGTACTACAATTTTTTAATTTAATAGATACTCTAAAGTCTAAAGTAATATAATTACCAATATTTTAGTGGATTTTAAAGGACATGCTAAAAAAATGTTTTGTATCAATTGAGTACGAACAAAGAAGTCAATTACAATGCCCTGTATTTTTAGTACTTTCTTAGACCTGATATTTCAAATTTATATTACAGCATAAAAAAAGAATCATACGTTCAATAGAATATAATTCTGTTTCGTTATATTATCACTGTTTTTTTTTATATTTTTTTTAAGTCTATTACTCTTAAGTTCATTATTGAATATTTATTCTTAGCTAAATATATTTAAGGTTTTTAAGACTTACAGCCTGCAAAATCAAGGGTGTCAAACTCAAAAGGCACCAAGGGCCGCATAAATTATTTTGAGTACACCGGCGGGCCACATCAAAATATGTACAAATCACTGTAACATTATGTATTATATTTAATTTACGTAAGCCTCCTGCATGAGTCTCCATCTTCTTCGATTCTCTGCCTTTTACATCCGGGCTACTTCCGCTATTCTTATTATGTCGTCAGTCTATTTACAGGGGGTCGGACAATGTTTTCGTTTGCCAGTTCTCGGGTGCCACTCTAATACTTTTCTTCCCAATCGACCGTCATCGCTTTGACAGATATGTCCTGCCCATTGCCACTTGAGTGTGCCTATTCGTTGCGTACTGCTTACTACAGCAATATTTGGGATGTTTATTTTTAAATTTCATAAATTAAAATAATTGTTCGTACAAATAATACAGATTGAAAAAAAAATTGGGGAGATATGAATAATAGCAATAAACCTCCACTTCTGATACTTAGCTCTGAGAGTTAAATCTGACTGAATTTCAATTAATTCCATGTTCAAGAATACAACAGCTTATACAACATCAAAATTGAGTAGTTCCGGGAATAATGAAAAATGTTTATCCAACGATGATCAATCACTAAATCCATTCTAAAATTCTTCCTACAACAAATCCAGGTGACTCGTATTTAGAAAGGTTTTAATTAATTCAGTATTGACAAGTTTTTGAGTTCTCTACAGTTACGAAAATGAAACAAATTTTCACTTACCAACTCGCTTGGTGAAAGCCCTCCCTGTCCCGTCCTGTTTTTGGAGACCCAGACCCGTTACTGGACGCACGCAAAAAACTACTTGTTAGACAGTGGCTGAAGGCCTTTCCGTAATTCTAGGTGCATCAGTTAGATGTCAAATAGACCTCAGCCTAAGGCTGCAAAGTTAGTAACAGCGAGTTTCGTATTGCCTTCTTTGGTAACACGTTGCTTACCACGAAATACGTGGGAATGGATAAGGAAATGGTAAGGTTGGGAAATGGATTTTGCGGAATGGCAGACATCAGTTAGGAGTCACATACCTACTGTGTCTTTCACAAGTTTTGAAATCATCACACAACTGAATAAATAATTCATTTTATTATTCATTATCGCCGTTTTTTAAGATCAAATGAACCAGATTTCATAACTGTCTTGGTAATCAACCGTTAACCTAAAAATTCTGGATAGCATACGCAAAAATATTGGGAATTTGACATTAAAATACTTGGAGCAGAAACGATTTAGGACGAATATTTGATGACAGAATAACATGGCACAAAAATATCGGTATGAGTACAAAATATTTTTGTATTGTTGCATATCCATTTAAGTAATAGAGTCGAATTTACAGTTTATTTTAAATTGAAATACAAATTTCACGTTAAGAAATTGGATTTGTCAAATGGATGATTATGCAGCGCAGCGGTTTCCAAACCATTTCCATTGATAACCAAATATATCGTTAAAACAACATTATGGTCGTGTCGCTCGTAACTAAGCATAATAGCACCAATGATACAATTTTATTAAATCCATTTCTTTAACAAAATCTTCGGAAACAAAAGGCAAATTGACCTTAGTAAATATTAAGTGTTGGACTAATGAATATAAGGCTTAAATGTTAATGTATGTAATGTATGTAATGTAAATAACGTAAACCGTCTCACTAAAGCATTACGCCAGAAAATAAGTATTCTTAATGATGCTCTCATTCAGATTATAACCAATTTTGTCCACTCTATATTGAGTGACATGCATTTAATGTTATTAGCATCAGGTAATGGCCAGACATTTGATGCACCTCGCACATAAATCAACAAAGTACTCAATCTTCCGCTTTCCTACTTATATTCAACTAACTATTGTGTCTAAAAGTCGACATTATTTACCAGCTCTTGGGTACAATTCAAACGCTTTACTTTCTTTAATTTTTCTTAAAATCTGCATATATTTTTCTGCTATATTCGATTGAGTTGATCAAATATATTTAACGATATAATTAATTTTGATATTCATGGGTAAATTTCTTCTGTTATGAAAAGCTCTCGAATATTCTTAAATAGCTTAGCGACTTTTTAAAATATATTTGCTCCATATTGAGAGCAGATGGATACAACAAATTGACGTTTCACAGTTCTGTAAGTTCAAATTGTCAATGCCTTATCCCAGAACACGTGTGTACCCGGAGATTCGTAAGGTAACAAAGGTGGCTCAAATGTTTGGGTGTTCAGTAATCAGAGTTTTTAATGTTTTTTTTATGAAGATCGGAAGATGAAATCTACGCTCCCGTGGCTTGGATTTTTTTTCTACCGGAGCTGTCTAAATAGATTATATTTGATTAAATTAATGTTTAAAAAATTAATCTTGGTAGGGATTTGAATCGACATCGTCAGAATGACAAACAAATGCTGTGGTACTGGAATATACCACCCAACTTACCACAAATATATTACATTGAAAAAATAAAGCTTATAAAGTTGCATATGATATATATATATATATATATATTTTTTTAAAAATACCGTTTTGAAAAGATTGGATCGCTTGAAAAACAAGTATATACTCCACTTGAGTGGCCATTGATAAATCTGTTTGGAATTCCTGTTGCAGTTGCCTCTCCCTTGCAGACGGTCCATTTATATTCTCATCGATCTGTTTATCGGGCTTCTCGCATTCAGTTGCAACCTGTATCGGCTCAATGCATACATGAATGCATTACTATTAAAACCACAGGCACACCAAATAAAGCGCAATGAAATTAATTTCAAAATAATTCTTCAACAAAAATCATCATCATTCCATATACGCTCACATAATTGAAGTAAAAGATCTACTATGAGTACATTTGAATAAATTATATGTATAGGCTTTCCAGCACAGCAAAAACCAGGAGCCTTGAAGGAATATCAAGAAGTTGCCATCCAAAGTACTCAGTATGCAAGGCTGCAATCCCTAATCTCGTTGATCTGCAAGTCAAGCCACCCTCATCCTACGTCAATTTTTCTACACAAGTGTTTATTTTCAAAAACCATTATACGGCTGCATTGGCTCTTGACGCCAGGATTCGCCTCCATATAAAAAGATGTGGACAGTCGCAATGATCTTTCGCCTCGACCCTTGTAAGCTCTGTATATTAGAGCTCAGCCGAAAACATTATGATTTCATTTTTCGACGGCTTTTCATTAAGATAAGAACTTGTGGGATTAAAAAAAAGAAAGCTTTAGTTTATACTTTCTGCGGGACTAGATATGTCCCAGTTAGGTCCACATCTGTCTCCCGATCGACTGGGAGACGGAAAGCTACCGTTTCTGCTCCTTTGCCTTGTTATATATTCTGTAAATCATTAAAAATATAAATAACGGCTATATAAGGTTTCACGGCCAGATTTGATATTGTCTTTTGATATTTGATAAGTTCACCACACACGGCTAAGCCCAATACCCGCAATATTAAAAATACATAAACTACGAGTTTATATATAAGTATGTCCTTATTTATTAAATTATATTAAAATTTTATCTTTCAATGTTACGTTACGGTGTACATAAATATATATTTCTCGTTCAGTGACGCAATCACTTAAGAAAGCTGACGTCAACGCTTATTGAGAAAGCTTTTCTTAAAAATTGCTTTCAAATGTAGTTTGATGGTAAAAAATAGTATATTATAATTTTTCAAGAACCTAGCTCTAAATACTACCTGCAAAAGTTTTTGGACAAAATTTGTACAAGGAGAAATATTATGAAAATTTTAATGTTGATTAATTTTCCCGTAGCCGGCGAATAAGGGGCAAAAGAAAATAAAGTTGGATGTATGAATATCGTAACGCACACAATATTTACTTTGCGAAATACGTGAAGGAAATTTAAATTAGTTGTTCCCGCGCAATCACGAAAGGCTCAAGACGTTTTCATCCTGGGAGAATAAGAACATAATCCAAATTCAAATGTAAATTATTATTGTTTTAAAAAGGTCTTTTTGTAAATTAATAATAAGTATTGTTGTATATTTCGAGTGCATTTTTATTAATCTGAAATTATCATGCAAGGTCGAATTTGATATACGAATATATAATATTTCAGCAAACTCACAAATTGTTAATCGTAAGTTTGTATCATTTATCTAAGCTTCCAGAACGTAGTGCAATATCGATAATTTTAATACCAGTTTTGGTACTAGCGTTCTATAAATACATATTTTTAATACACATTGCGCATTTCCATACTTGCTTGGACAGCATTTTTACCTCATTTATAATAATTAAAAATATGCCTAAGGTTGTATATTTATTGTAAATTTTCATATTTGAAAGAGTACAAATCAACAACTAATAAGCAGAATTAATCAAACTGTAGTGCAGGCAATATTTTTTATATCAGCTGAAAAAGTATATATTATAATGACTAAATGTCTCAAGTATAAAAATGGCCATAAAAAAAGTTTTCTGTTGGGAAAAAAACTCCAGAGATTGAATTTAATAGATTTGATCGTTCATGATCATTTGAAATGCGTAGGTAATGTGTCATCAAAATTAAAATAAATGATTTTATTACTTTCCAAGCAAACTAATTATTCAAATTAAGCGCTCCCATACGGTTGAAAAATATTAATTTACAGATACACTATGATCAAAACATTGTGGACCGATTTACAGGTTAATTGGCAAACATGAAAAATCCACATCATTAGTATTCATTTGGACGTAAAAACCAATTGATTACACGTATGCGAATAAAATAGGTAACAGTGTAATTTTCTATCAATCAAAAATAATAGAATTGAAAGGCTGTTAGATAACTAAAATTTAATAACATTTTTACTAATAAGTATTTAGTCTAATATTCATTTACTTATGCTACGAAAAGGCCATGAAAATTTTATACTCATTTTTAACTAACTTTTTTTTACTTATTTCTGTAATTTTATTATTATACTTCATTAATTATAAACTTAAGTGTGTTTATATTTACCAAAGTTCAATATTGTACACTAAAGTACTCGTAAAATATTTACTTAAAGTTTTATGGAGACTTAATACGTTTATTAATGATAAAATAATTACTAAGATCTTTAATTTATTAAGCCAAAAGTAAGTGAAACTAAAAGCGTAAGAAAATTAAATACAACCGTATAATAGATTTTTTTAATAATACCTGCGTAGAATACTGGGGATTCGATGTTTTGACTTTCTTAGGAATGATGAGCTGAAGTAGCGTATAAGGCAGCCTTTTTTACTAAAGTTAGTAAGGAGATAAAATGTAACTCGTTTGGGACACGTACTTCTAAAATTTGGATGGGCTCGTTGCTTACTGCGTGTCATTCTTTGGGTTGAGCTGTCCTTTAAGACCAAACAGTCCATTCTTCAGGAGTGTCAAGCTTATCACTTGAACTCCTTTGACGAAATCCGATTAACAAATGACCCGAAATATAACTTATAAACTAAAGCTATAGTCTCTTCAAGTTCTTCGACTCTAGCGTAGGAGATCGTCCGGAACCAAATATGTTCCAGGTGGATCTTCGAGTAAAAGTGATATGTCGGGAAAAAACATGAACAAAGGCAACAGACGGAATTGAGTGGCGAAAATTTATCTAACAATTTGCTCCAAGCATGGAAAATATATAAAGAAAAAAAAAGACCTTGTTGTCGTTAAAATTTTATTTTACAACTCTCCTCAACTCAAGGTTTTTGCCTTTTATTTTTTTGTCTTGAAAGCAGCAACCTTATTTTTGTGCTAATGATCCTTTTGGACTATAAACTCAAAACAGATCCTTTTGCACTATAAAGTATTACCATCCCTGAAATAAATTCAAAGGCTTTAGCGCGAGCTCACGTCTCGACGTAGAACCACCTCGTAGGCCATGAATTTTTGATGGTCAAGATGCGTAGAGCTAGCTGTTGGCCGTAGCAGTACTGACCTCTCGGTAAATATTCATTCGGACCTCTACGCCTTCGAAAGCTCGACCGTATAGTCAAAGAAAGCTCCACCAATATATATACAGAAGCTTGGCATTTTAGTACATGAAAGCTCTAATAGATCTACAAATATCTAAGGGTCCACGATGTTTTTTTTAAAGGAAACACACGAAAAATAATACCTCAAAATAAAAATGTATTTTCTTAAATTTTATGTTGCCTGCTTTTATTAAGACTGGATAAGTTTAGTTGTCTGAGAATTATTGAATTCACGTACCGTTAGTTTTTAAATGTATTTAATGTATCTAGGTATTTTTCGCGTGCAAAAACATTTTCCAACTAACTGTGATGAAAATGATGTTTTAAATTACTATTTTTTAAGACTAATAAATTGTCAGGGAAAAAATGGGCCATAGAGAGGGGGTTAAAATACATGGCCAAAAGATTGATATGATAAGGTTTGCTGACGACATTGCTCTGATTGCTGAAACTGAAGATGAACTCACGGAAGCGCTGACATCCATGGAAAACATGTTTAATTCCAACTACAATATGAAGATAAACAGCACAAAAACCAAAGTCATGAGAGTAAGCCGCAATGAGCAGCAGAAAATTAACATATCAATGCTAGGAGTACCCCTAAAAGATACAAAAGAATTTGTATACCTTGGAAGTACAATCACCTGGGATGGCAGAACAAAAAGAGAAGTCAACAGTCGAATACATCAAGCAAGGCTAGCTTTCAATAAAAAAGCCAAAATTCTTGAGTCAAAGAGCATTTCTTTAGGGCTCCGCAAGCAACTTGCCAAAACGCTTGTTTGGAGCATCTTAATGTACGGCTGTGAGACATGGTGCTTATCTGAAAGTGATAAAAAAGACTAGAGGCCTTTGAGATGTGGTCGTACAGAAGAATTCTCGGAATTTCCTGGAGAGACCACGTCACGAACAATGAGGTTCTCAGAATAATCAAGGAAGATAGGCAACTAATAAGAACCATCTCAGAGAGGCGAGCCCGATGGATTGGTCACATCATGCGCCACGATGGTCTCCTTCACGATATTGTGGAGGGTATGGTTGAGGGTAGAAACTGTAGAGGGCACCCTAGACGGGAGTATTTGGAGCAAGTATTCGAGGACATGAATTGTAGCGCTTATGCTGAGCTGAAAAGGGTTGCGGAGGACCGAGAGGAATGGAGATCGAGATGCAAGATTCTGTTGCTGCAAACCAATCCACCGGATTGATACTACGAAAAAGAAGAATAAATTGTATTTTTTTCATAATTAACGATTTCTATAAAAATTGGGTTGTGGTAATTTGTACCGACTGTGTGCTTTAGTTAAGAAACAAGAAAAGTAGGAAAACTCAAACATTATTAATATTTAATATAAAAACCACCATCTAATATATCTTATAGTATGTCTGAAACTATACACTAATATTATAAAAAACTGACTTTGTCTTTATTAAACGACTCGACATTGCAAGGTAATGTTACTGTGTTCTTTTAACGCTTTCCACCTGCTTAAAATGATCTATTTCTAACTGTGTTTTTTTTTATTTAATTTTGTTTTTGGTTTTTTTCACATTACGCACTATTTTTTTACTTTTTTTACTATTTTACTTGACATGTTATTTATTAACAAAGTACACTTAATGCATGTGTATATACTCTCTAAACTGAAAAGTTTATTTTTTCGCCACATCCAGGTCAATTTCCTAACCGCGCGTCAAAATGTTTTAATTTAAAAAAAAAATTTTTTGTTTATTTAGAGCTTTGTTGGGTCTTGAACTTTAGCATGACAGTCGAGAGCTTCAACCTCTCGGTCTACTATATATAGTCTATGAAAACTCCACTACCTAAGTTTGTCCTTCGAAGGGTGACATGAAAGCGCATTTTGAAAGCATTCGACTGTGCCGAGTGAATAATTTAATGCAATATAGTAAAGTAGCGCGGGAGCTTTTCACCAAAATGAAAACATTCCGTACCGTAAATATTTATGAATCGATATTATACGTTCGTTCAAAATTGACTAATCCAGTGTGATCAAAACTTCATTTATTTATTTATTAAAATGGTTGACTGCTTCTATTCTGATATATTATAAAACATATTTATAGAATTTTTAGTAAATTTAGAGTAAATTTAATATGTAGGCATAAAAATGATGTGACATAAAAATACAAAAAAAAACTATTTACGAGTATATTAGATTTTTTTTATTCCTTTTCTTATCTTGATTTAAAAGCATACTTTATTTGAACATTTACTACTAAATTTAAGACATTTATATTATATATACACATTTATATATATTTTTTTTTGATTTTGAATTATTAAGATTAGCGAATATACGATGACGTTTAAAATAGTTTATGCCTCATAGTAATAAGAAAAATCTCTACTTGTACGAAAGTCAGTTTTTTTTTTTAATTTATATTATAATTAAAATAAAAATTAAATTATTTTATAAGCTCTGTGAGAACCCGATTTTTGATACTGATCTTTCGCTTTGAGAAATCATACACATTGGATATTAATATATTTTGCTGGCAGTAAAGCTCAATGGTCAAAGCGTTTGCTTTGATAGCCAAAGGTCGTGGGTTCGATCCCTGACGATGATTAAAAAAAAGGATTTTTAATCGATTTCTGAGCTCTAAAATAACCTCCAGTTGGTGTGATTTTGATCCCTCACCCGTAAAATGCCAATCATAGCCTATTAATCAAAATTGGTGGTAGACGAAACGTCCAGTGAAAACCACCCATTCATAGTAAAATCCTGTAATAATAAAGGATGATGCGTGAATCTCGGGCTGTTGTCTATGACGTTGGCGGATCAACACTCCACATGCAGCGCTTATTCATATGCATCATGGTATGCGTCATAGAATTCCACAGATGAGATTTCAGAATTACTATTACTATATGTCGTTATTCTCCTGCATGTGCTTACATAAAAAAAACTGATAGATGAAAGTCAATCTGTGATAACAAAACATTTATAGAGATTACTTGTTCAAACAGATAATCAATGAATGCCGGGCTGTCGTCTATTGAATTTTGCAGAGAGACACTCAACATGATTTTGCTTTGTTCTTAGTACTTAATAATAAGAACATTATAAGTATATTTGTAAATATTATATTTTTTTTATTTTATTATTAATTCTTATTGTACTTAAGTAACAAATTGATTTTATTAAATCAGTAATGTTTCTGTAAAGAAAAAAAATAGTAAGAAAAAGATTTAGTCATCTTTAAGAATAGCAAAAATCATAGAACTTACAATAATATTTATCAATCACCATCTTTATATTAGTATATTAATGTATGCGTTTATATAAAAACTTTTTTCTTATAAATATCACAATAATTTATTGAATCAGTAAACTAAACATTATTTTAAATAGAAACAACGACGTCTTACTCGTATTTAAAATATATTTACTTTTATAGAGAGTACATTTTTTTTGTATTTTTATATAAAATTAATAACAGCGTCTCCTTAAGAACATGATACGCATTATAAGATCAATAATCGCCAGTTAATAACCTTAACATTAAAAACAATATTAAATTTATAATTCTATTTTAATTTTAATATTGAAATTGAAATTGTTTGTTACCATCAGCTTATAATACGAAAATACTGGTCGTCCATAAATAGATCGCCCGCTAATATGAAATCTATTTTGAGACCCTTCAGAGGTGACGATTTTATTATTTTCAGTTAAACAAGACGTGAAGCTGTACTCAGCAATAGAGGCTCTCTCAAGTTTCATCTGAAGGCTCTCCCTCTCTCTGTAGAAAGGTGGAGGGCGTTAAGGAGGTTGAAAGCAGAAGGTGAAGAAGTGGGGGAACTTTTTGACTACCAAAAGGTTAAGTAGTGGATCAATATTTATAATATATATAATGTAAAAAAAAATTAAAAAAGGCTTTTATAAATTATCATCATCATTATCATATCCACTCCCCTAATTGAAGCATGTGGCATTCACGAATTGCTTTGTCACCCGCCATAGTCTTACTCTCATCCCCTCTCAACTCCGCCTCTCGAAAATCTGCCGAGCACACTCTACGTATGGTTTCCGTTTGGCTTCCAGGACGGCGCGATTCCGAGGGTTTGAAGAAAAGGCAGCTGTAGTTTATACTATCTTGCGGCATTCTCATGTGTGCCCCACACCCAACCAGGTCCACATTTACCTCTTGACCGACTGTATTTACTTATTACAAATTATACTTTATGTAAGTGATATTAAAATATGTTTATACACGTAAAGTACTAGAAATGCTCTCATTGAAAGTGAATCCGCAGTGTTCAGGTAAGATAATAAAAAGTGGTCAACACGATCCATATAAAAACATAGTAAAAAAAACATTTCACTAATGGCTAGATATACATTTGAATCAATTACGACATGATTGCATTACATATATTTATTTAAATAATACGTGTTTTAGAAACATTAAATACTTAACGAGCAAGTAATTAAATTATGTTATTTTTTGTTTATAATCCATTTAATTATCAATTCAGGTTGAACCGCCTTTTAGAACGAAATGATCCAGGGCGCAAAAGCGTAGGTCTAATTACCCGATTTCGTTAAAAAATCATATTAATCAATCACCCAAAAATATGCCTTGGAAACTACAGTAACCGTCACTTCAAGCACGTGAACTTTTACTTTTGAGGTTTTCGGTAAACATATACATTTCCAAGTGAATTTTCAGGTGAATATATGATCTAGAATGAGGAATATACAATAGCAGCTGATAGAATTAAGTAGTAGCATTTGTTGTGATCAAATGTTTCAGATATTGAAGGATATGAGGGAAGAATAATTATCGAATATATATTTACAAAAATACTTTTGTTAAGGTCACCGCGCTCTTCGCGTGAGTTTATTTTTTCAAAGTAAAAATGCGCCACAGGTAAAATTTCCAGCTTACTTTATTGAAAAAACGACAGATGGCAGGCGTGCCGGTGTTCCCCTCCCCATCACTGTAATACACCACCACCCCATCCCACTTCCCTAAGCCCTGCTGAGCACGCGGCGTAACACATAAGCAACAGATAAGCGATAATTATATAACATTAATTACTAATTCATATAATTATCATCACCTTTACATCACAGATATTAGAAAACAGAAATTTGAATTAAAAAAAAAAAAACTGTCATAAAATTCACTCTCGGTGACACGATTGCCATTATAGTAATTATTTCAAGGAAACAGAGTAACGTTGAGTATTATTTTTACTGATTCACTTATTAACGCAATGCTTTGAGTCATTGCTGTTATTTATTTTTTGCATTTGATGTAACTAATTGACGTATGTAAAATTAAAATAAATATACATGTTTTTAATAAGAAATCGTTTTTTGAATCCTTCAACATCCTCAATAAAATATAATTGATTTTTCTGTTATTTCAGAATTTTCATTATATTTATTTAGAATTTAAGTAACGGTAAATTTTAAAAGCTTGTTTACATGAACATATAAAATCGCAAAATATTTTAACTTTTTAAAATAATCTCGTACACCTACGAGTATATTTTATTGAAATTATTATAATAGCAATTTATACGTTTAAATAATCACTAATTGTGATTTACTATGTATCATACAATGACATCTAGAACAGGAGTTTGGTGTCATAACGGAATTGACAGCAGCTGTAGTATCCGAAAGATATTTTTGGTTGCTTTGAAGTTCATTGATATTTTTGGTAGGAGATCGGATGATCAGCTTGACGATTTTGAGGTCAGCTCAACCCAAAAAACCGTAACACGCAATAAAAAAGGTTGTTTTTTATGTAAACGCATGCAGGAGAGCACACCCGGTCAAGACCAGTGCACTCTATGACGCTCAGCCAGGGAGGCTGGACGTTGCATGCAAGAAACGTGTGTTGTGTTCGTGTTTGTGTGTTTGTTGGGGAGATTGCAACTGAATATTTATCTGTTTCTTGAAGAGATCCAGATTGTAGGAAGTAGGAAACACAGCGCTGGAAGAGCATTCTATAGCTTACCGGTGGCATTAAGGAAGGAGCTTTGGAAGCTGCCAGTTCTTGGTCGACATATATTAACCGTGTATGGATGTTCAGCAAGTGCAAGACGAGTTTATCGGCTGTGAGTGGGTGCAGGAGTAATTAGTTCTTTAAGTTCCGAAGAGCAGCCACCGTGGTAATAACGGTAGAAAAGACTAAGAGAACCTATCTTACGCCTGTGTTCCATTGATTGTAGATTAGACGTAAGAGTGTGATTGTTTATCAAACGAATTGCTCTTCTTTGTACTGAGTCAATTCAGTTTAAAAGGTATTTTGGGGCTCCAATCCAAAGGTGACTGCCGTATTCAAGGATAGGTCGGATTTGTCCTTTATATAGAAGAAGAAGTTGTTTATCGTTGAAATACCGACGTGATCTATATAATACACCTAGTTTTTTGGAAGGGAGACCGGCTTTACACTTAATTGACTCGTAATATTTGACATTATTCGAGATTGATAATCCAAGCATGTTGATGGAGCTTGCTTTCGGAAGAGAACAACCGTTGAAAGGTACAGGATCCGTAGCAGTCTTCTTGGCGGAGAAAGTACATGATTGGTAGAGATCCGTATTTTTAGCATTTTGAAATAGGTGCTAAATAGATGCTAAAATTTGAAATAGTTGCTCATAAATGTGAATTTCATAGAATATGCAAATAGATGCTAAAATCTCAATTTGCTTGTTTTATGAAATTAATTTCACCGTTATAAATATAAAATGATAGGTTTTTACACACCTATTTTATATGGACACACTTTACATTGCCTATGGCAATATTTTTACACCGGTAACATTGCCCATACCTATCCTTTCGCACATTTATTATGGGAGGAAATTGACGACATAAAACGGAGCCTACAAAATCATATAAATGGAGCTTTTTCTGTTGAAACAATACATATAATTTCATTCATTAGAGAAACAATAAAAAAGTAACTGGAATTTTATTTAACTGAAACTGTTAAAAAAGTCTTCTTAATCTTGAGTCTCATTTAGTGATAAATAAGACCAATTTAATATGTTACGAGACTTAGAGTCAGACTTTTAATCCATAGGTAGCAGGTTCAAAATGTACCGAGTTAATGTTAAACAAGAACTTTCCATTATTTAATTTATTAATAGAATCTCAATGTAAAGAAGGATATCAAAATTTTGGAAATTATAAAAACTGATTTAAAACCAGATATTTTACAACTTTTATTGGCCACAAAAGTTAAGTATGAGAATTTAAGTTGTACTGCTATCAAATCAATTTGGTGTCCAGTAAATAGTGTTGATGTTGAAAGATACTTCTACAAAATAGATAATCTAAAAAAATTATCCATTGAAACATGCTCCGTGATTAATTTTAATAAATATTAGTTAGACATTATTGTTTGTAAGATAAAATTCAATAGTGTACATCTTAACCCTTTTTTATTTTTATTTATTATGGAGACTAAACAAACAACTTAATTAAGCCCTCTGTTGTCGTTTTCTCCTCAAATTTCCCATAAATGAACTTGGTGACTGTTAGAGTTCATTCCTGAAAATTTCAATAATTTATTTTATATTTTGATGATTATTATGACCCTATTTTTGTATTTTTTTGTTTAATGTGTTAGTATGTTTAATAATTGTGTATAATATTAATATATATTTGTCAATATTTTAATAAAAAAATGTTTAAACTTAGTGATATTGATAATTGTTTGATATTTGTGTCATACAAAAATAGATGCTAAAATAGATGCTAAAATATATGCTAAAATCCATGTTTTTAAATGCTCCATAGCGCTAATTTTGAAAAAAATAGATCCTTAAAATACGGGTCTCTAATGATTGGGTTTTGAAAATGTTGAAACTGACGAGGTTGAGGTCGCCCCATCGTGAAACCCTTTCAAGAGACATGTTCATCTTCTCCACCAGAGATTCCCTAGCAGCAGATAGTTCCGAATGTTTTGGAGGAAACATTGTGGACGTAAGTCAATTAAAAAAAACACATTATTTATTTCAAGTAATTATTAGCAGTTCGGAGCGAATTATCAGTCAATCAAACAGTTATTTGAAATAAGAAATTTTAAATAAAATCAAATATAAAAAAAATATAAAAAATAACTTCATTTATAATAATGCAGTCTTACTACTGAATATTATTTAATTAAATTAACGTATTGTTTAAATAAAGCGTCAAAAACAGAACAGTTTGTAATCTAATTCTGAATATATGATGTATTAAAAACGTTTTTGTAAGCAATCCGCTTAGAGTGTACAAAAAAATGGGCAAACAAAAACCTCCGTTTATATTGGATCAAAAATTAAGCTAATCTATAGAGAAAGCTCACGCGGTCGGAGGGTGTTAGCGGGGGTTGATTTATGAAATCCGCCGCTACTCTTCTTTATGTGTTCTCGTTTATTTCCCGCGGGGGGAGCTTTTGGGAGAAAGGACGAGCTTTCGGTGAAAACGGGGAGCTTTTGGGCACACGAGTGAGCTATTGGAAATACTGGAGCTTTTTAAACATACGAAAGACATTTTGAAAAACAAAAAAATGTTATTCCAAGAAGCTACTGTGGAAAGAGAGCTTTTTTGCGAATGGCGTTTTTAAGAACAAGAAAAAAGAATGCAAATGTACAAAAAAATGTGAGAATGGTGTGTTTTTGGGAACACAAAAGCCATTTAATAAAACCAAGAACAGATATACGAATAAGCTTTGCTACAAAATGGGGAGCATTTTACTCTATAGAGTGATTATGATTTGATATGATGTTTTATTTCAGGTAACACGCTTAATAACTTTTTTAATGATGAAATCTTTAAGCACGAAAATAAGATACTAGTATTTGTTGTTACGAATTAGTTGAAAAAATCAGAAATCTTTTCATTCTTTTTTTTGTAGATGGGATCAGATCGATCTTTTGGGAACTATTATTTAAGGAGACGTGGTGATTAACCCGAAGCTCCGAAACTCACCTTCTTCATGCGTTTTCGCATTTACTTTGAACGAGAATTGGTAGGGGAGTGGTTTTTCTGTGTGATAGCCAGGGGTGGGGGACATATTGGGGTTATTTTGTTCGATAAATTCTTGTTTAATTCTCGTTCTACTTTGTCTCTTGTTTTCGGAATATCAATTCCGAACGCTTCGTGAACAACAAATTGTTTTTTTGAAAATACTTACAGGAGAATACCGCCTGACCATAACGATATGACCTCATCAGTGGATTCTATAACGTTTGCATTGTAGTTATGAACACGTGTTGTACATGAAATGTCAAACCAGCAAGATCATTCGATTACACAATAATTTAATTATAAATAATGAAATTAATTTGTGTATTATAAAAATCAAATTGCAAGTTAGATTTTTATTTGATTAAAGTATATATATTAAAAAAAAAACTAAGTTCTATTAACTTAATTATTTTTTATTATTTTTTAATATATTTCGATATTTTGATACGAAATAGATAATTGAAAAGCTATACCAATATTTCAACAAAAAAATAATGGAACAATGGTTGCGAAAGTGCATCGTTCGAATCTGAGCGCCTGCCGTTTATTTTCTCCGATATTGATGAGAGAAATTTCATATGATGTTGTAAATTTGATATCAGCTTGATATAGCTCTTTAAGGATGATGCCGAAAAGCCTCAAAAAACGATCTTTTGTCTCTTATTTTGTTCACTCGCCTGACATGCACACCTAATAATATAAGTTTTAATTTATATAAAACTACACGGCGTTGACATACGCCATTTTATTTGTTATAACAGTTGCTACATTGTATGTTGGTTCAACTGTCATGTTTAATTTGTTTTTTTGCTGTGATTTTCTTGGCAGCGCTGCATGTCACAGTGTTCCGGAGTCGTCAGTTAGTCCTCGTCCGGCCCGGCGTCATGTAATGTTGGACGAGGAAATCAAGTCTTTAATAAAAATAATTGCGAATTGCGCTTCAAAAACAAATTATTTTGCTTTATGATCTGCTCTTGCATCCGTCCTCCACGCGGCCACGTGACGAACCCACGACTAGTCGATTTTTTTTTAAAGACGGGGGATGTCAGTGTGTACTTATCAATCTATAAATATTACTTGTTTCTGCGAAAATAATCCTTCACGGGTGAAATCTCAATCCATCACACGTCCAAGGGTATAAATCAAAATTGAAAATAACAGTAAAAAAATATGATATGAGAATTCAATGTTTCGATCTAACGACGTTGGCAGATCAACGTGGATGAGAATTTTCGTCCAACGTTTATCGATATTTCCCTGTATTTGTTCATTTAAAAATATATGTGAAACTGATATTGGAAATGATAAGAATTGAAGTCGAATCTTTCTAGGTAGCAATCGATCGCTTTAACCCTTAGCCGTACATGTTCTAGAATGTCTGTACGTCTGGCTGTAGTACCACAACTTGTGGTGTACTCATGTAAATTGTAAACGACCCGCTTTTTACATCGTGTCTAACGACAATTGGCGCTCTCATAAAAAAAAACATCGAGCCAAAACACTGTACAGTTAATCAGTATTGATCAATTTTACGTTTATACAGAAAAATAACCAAACAATTTTACATAAAAAAATGACATACATTTAAGAATACAAAAATATATTTAATTTAATTAATGTAATTTTAGATGATTATCTTATAATAATTGCCACATAAATATATAAATTGTTTCAAGCTCAGTATTCAATTAGAACAAAATACAAAATATATTTTTTTATGTCCGCTCTCCTAACTGGAGCATACGGACTTCATGACCCGCTGCCACAAAGCTCTATCAGCCGTTTTGGTCCTCACTTCATCCCATGTTAGTTTTTGCCTCGCATAGCTCTACCGAGTACATTCTGTGTATAGTTATCTAAAATAAGGCATATGTAGTAAATATTATTCTGTGGTATCCATAGTACATGTCCCAACTAGATCCACCTAAGCCTCTTGACGGACTGTAGTATAAACCCTTTTATTATGGCTCGGTTTGAATACAAATTATACCATCAATTATAAAACTAGTATTTGAAGCTTAAATGTGCTTCATTGGTTCACATTGGTCACATTGGTTCTTGTATCCTTTAGCTATCAGATGATGCATAAAAAACTATTCTAAGAAGGAAGCAATGCGATATATCACGTCAACCGATGTCAACGATCGGGGATTCTTATGACGGCATATGCCGACAACCGATGCAAAAGGGTTAAAGGCTGCCTTGTTTGCACTCTCGCCTTCAGAAAGTGAAGCTATTGTACGTGGAATACTCTATGCATGTATTTTCGAAACCAATTATACGGCTGCATTACATTTTACAAAATCAAAATTCATGCTATGATAAAAATAAAGTTGCCCAACAACCAACTATCAATGTACAAAAAAAAATACAGCAGTAAATATAAAAATGACGGATTTATGAAATCCTGAACTTTTAATTGTATATTATAACACAGAACAATGGCGGCGAGTATGTTCCGGTAAACTCCCGTTTCGATATCCGGTCCGAAATCATTTGTAACGTTCCATATATTTAAACAACTTCGAAGGCTTTAATTTAATCACAGTGTATGACGTCAAACAAAACGGTACGTATTCAATAAACAGAACTGAGTGAACTCTATAGAAAAATTAACAATACCATCAATTTTATTTGTGTGAATTTAAATATTTTATGAGCAGAGCAAAAATATTTATACTTGGTTAAAGAACCTTTTTTTTCAATATTACATTACGTATTGAATTTTTCTTGAACATAATTATTTTTCATATTTTTTTTATGTTTACACATACAAGATAATACTCACAGACGGTAATAAATATATCTCATATGTGGATTATAAATTGCTAGACATTTTTGAGTGTCGCAATTTTCATACATGACATCTTATTTATATTTATGCTGAAAATGGATGTTATTTTCTATACAATACCTTTAAATTATATAAACCGTATTTTTTGCTATGCATTGATCTCTAATAATTTATATGTGTAGCTCATTAGAAGCTTTCATAATAGTTACTTTTTTATGTAAACGCATGCAGGAGAGCACACCCGGTCAAAAGCAGTGCACTCTATGACGCTCAGCCAGGGAGGCTGGACGCTGCATGCGGGAAACGTGTGTTGTGTTCGTGTTTGTGTGTGGGTTGGGGAGATTGCAAGTGTATATTCATCTGTTTCTTGAAGAGATCCAGATTGTAGGAAGGATAAATCACAGACGCTGGAAGAACATTCCATAGCTCACCGGTGGCATTAAGGAAGGAGCTTTGGAAACTGCCAATTCTTGGTCGACATACTTGTGAAAAACAAATTAATAAATATATTACGCACATTGGATCTTGAAAAATATGCAGCTACTTTTCTTATCATTGAAAAACGCTAAAATAAAATATATAGAGAATTTTTTAAATGTATTAAAAGCTTAAAATATCACGAGAAAATAATTTTACAGAATTTTCAGGCGGACCTCTTCCGTTCCGCTGAAAGTTTCGTCCTGAAATATGACAGAGTATGGCGCAACTTCAACGGTATTAATTTCTTTAATCAGTGTGCTTTTGTCATAATTAATTTGCAGGAAATCCCAACTCCCAGACAAAGGATGTTGCCCAGATCCAAACTTTGGCGCCCCCGGTGACCCGCCGCCCGAAACGGATCGCCCGCTTTTATTCCATCAGCCTTTAATAATAATATTATGTACTTATTATCAAACCCAACAGCCAAGACCCTTCCCGGGCCTTCGCCTTAAATACTATGATGACTTAATTTACGAGTACTTCAATTCAAGGGAGTCGTGACACATTTTTTATGTACAACAGCGTCAAGTGATACTGGAACACTCGAAAATTTAAAGAGCTTACTAAAGAGTAGCAACTGACTTTTGGTTCTCCCATGCATTCGTTTACATAAAAAAAAATGACTAAGATTCTCTCGCGTTAGAAGTAAAACATTTTGAGTTATAGAAAAAGTTGCTTTGATACATAATTTTCAGAAATTTTCGATTCCGAAATGTGTTCGCTGAACTATTGATTTCATATACAAAATTTTTTCGTGATACATATTACATTTGCCGGCTCAATAGGCAAAGCGTTTGCTTTGTATGTCAAAGTTCGTGAGTTCAATTCCGGACGGAGATTAAAAAAAAACATTTTTAATCGATTTCTGAGCTGTAAAATACCCCCGGTTGGTGTGTTTTTGATCTCTCACCCGTAAAATTCCAGTCATAGCCTATCAATTAAAATTCGTGGTAGACGAAAGTCATCCCATGAAGACCACAGTAATTTCCTGTAATAATAAGGATGATGCTCGAATGTCGGTTTGTAGTGTATGACGTTGGCGGATCAACACTCCACATGCAGCGCTTAACCATATGTAACATGGTAAGCGTCATAGAATCCACAGATGAGACTTCAGCATCACTATCACCATATGTTGGCATTCTTCTGTATGTATTTACATAAAAAAAAAAAATCTCGTGTATTCACAAAAAATCTGCGTAAATCTCTTGTACATTATGATATTAGCTTGATATAGTTTTTTTAAGCTGATGCCGAAAAGCCTCGAAAAATGATTTTTTGTCATTATTTCTGTCCGCTCGCCTGAAGTGCACATCAAATGCTAGTTTTAATTTCATTTAAAAACACACGGCGTTTGCATACGCCATTTTATTTGTTTTGACAGTTGCTCCATTTCATGTTGATTTAACCGTAAAATTTAGTTTGTGTTTTAGCCGCGAAATTTTTTGGCGCGCTACATGTTACTGTGCCCGTCTGACAGCTCGCGTCAGCAGTTCCCGCCCGACCGAGGCCCACGATACCTCATGGTACGGTCAGGTGGGGAAACCGAAGTTGTATATTGAAAATAAACGCGGATTGTGCTGCTGAAAAAGTCATTGTGTTGTTAATCTGCTCCTCCAAGTCGTCTTTTCCGTTAGTAAGGGGATGTTAATTAAAAATAGTTTTTTATGTTCTAAGTTTATTTTATTTTATGCAATTTTTGAATTTACTAACGGTTTTTTTATTCATCGCTTGTGGACTATACTCCTGAATTAATGACTCTCAAATACTTTAATATATATTTTTTTAAAGCGTATAACGACGCTATCGATGACGACAATTTGAACGACAAAAGTATATGTAGTCGTTGGGAAATTGTCGTCCTCCGTGATTTTTTAACACTTTTTTTCACTTTATCTTATTTTCTTTTGTTTAGCTACTTTCTGATAGTAGTCACTCAAAACAATTTTAACGTCTGAACTACTAACTTTTACACCCCCGTTTGGTGTTGCTCACCAAAGCCCGTTACTTGTATATCGAGATAGTACTCTGAAAACAATGCCTTGAAACTCGTCACTCAAAACAACGAACATAACAATCTTTGTTTGACCCATGTTAGCTCTGCTTTCAACATCTTCTTCCAGTACATTTTATGTATAATTCCCGATGGTTTTCTTAAATATATGGTGTCCTACACCATCCGGAGAACATGTTCTAGCCAAGTTCATCTTTGAGAGTTCCTAACTGGTATCACAAAACTAATGTGGAAAGCAGTAAGTTTATATTTGAAACTTATAAATGATCCATTATTTAATGTTTAATATCCTAATTTAAATTAAAAGTTCAGAGTATATTCATTCAAAATTAAATAAAACATTGAATAAAAACATTTCCACTGTGAATTTCAGAGAGAGTATTATTTTTATAAGTTTTTCAGGGCGGAACAAGTTTTTCAACGTTAAACATCAGATGGTTTTCAGGATGAAATAATTGTCTCTCTCAGTTTTACTGCTGTATTTTAAAATAATACTATTACTAAGAAAAATATACGCAAAAAGAGAGACTTTACTTTTCAGAATTATAACAAAGTTAACAATAATTTAAAAATATATATTTTATATTCATTTTTACGTTTCATATTTCAATAAAATATAGTTAGTGACACGTGTCTTTATTAATTATCAATTTGACTACGAGTATATGGCGTTGAGTAATGATTAGGAGTATGAGTTGGAGGCCAAAGTTAATGGGGGTTAAAACTTTATATGCCATAGAAGAAAAAGAAGTGACAGTAGATAAGTTCTCTGAATAAACCATAAAAACATAAATAATAGTTACATTTTTTTCACAAAAAACATATTACAAGTATTTAGCAAAAAGCTTTACATGGAAATTTTCATCAAATAATTAGAGAAATATAATTGGTGAACGTGCGATATATATATATAATCGTGTCGGAAGGGTCAGATCCTGTCTGCCCAGAAGTGTGCGACATCGATGACGTTACTCGTGGCCATCATCAGGTCTTCCTCGGTGCAGCTACTCGGACATAGCGCACACTCCAGAAGATGTGACAGGGTCTGCTCCACGCCGCAGTCACATTCAGTCGGTACGCTGTAAAACTGGCATTTGTGACCTCGTCTTGCATACTGCGGTAGTAACGTGCGATTTGAACCAAAGAGAGTATACCCATGACATGTTCATTACACTCGACGCTAACCGTTGAACCGTTTTATAAATAATTAATTTTTAAACAAAAAATATTTTTAACAATAATCTTTAAAAAAATTTCACTGCATTATAGATCACGTGCAGTATTTTCTCACATTTAAAAAAAACTACCAGTGCTTTAAAAGGAGTATCTCAATAGTTTGTTCATGAGCCCCCACTTTTGAGCTGTCTCTACTAGCGATGATAAAAGTATTGATTTCATCTTGATATAGTCCTTACAGGCTGGTACCGAAAACCTCGATTTACGATCATTCGTCTCTTATTTTTATTTGCTATTCGGACACGCATGTGTCGCCATTTTCGTTGTTTAGGTCTGTCATCGGTACGCCATTAGATCTGTAAATGGTTGTCTGTCATTGGCGCTCCATTAATTCTCTAAATCGCCACTGGATGAATTTCGGCACTGGGTGTCACCGACCACAGGCGCCCGGTGGCCAGAAATCAGTTGTGCGCCGAATGCGACCAGTAGCGAGTGTGATCGGTCTGGGGCCAGAAGCAAGCAAGTTCCGCCCCGGGCCGAAATTTTGTCGAAAATATATGTGCCTCTGAAAAAGTCCGTGTGTTGCTTATCTGCTCCTCATCTGTCCACCACGTGTCCTAAGAACAATCCCGGTGACGTGAAGTCGTAATTTTTTAAGCAAAGGGGATTTTAATATTTATTCGTTGATGCTTCGGTAAGCTGAATTAGCAGCGTTTTTTGTATGGAGATATTTTGTATACATACTGGTACTAGCAATACTCAAAATGCAACTCCTAAGCACCCCTAACGACAAGCTTCATAGATTAACAGATGAGATTATCTATTATTATCGGTTCGTAATTATCTTTTATGTGTTTCTTTTTAAAACAGTTTGTATAGTTGAGAAGATAATTTATTCTGATCTAAATTCCAACAAACTGACTCGTGGTTTTTCTATACAATTAAAATATTTATTCAACGTAGCTTGCTACATATTTTTTATTAAAACTTTTAAATATGGCCTTTTTATTACCACGAACTTAGTAAAATATTTAAATGTTCATTAAATGAAAAATAATACTTTCGAATATATTTTTACAAAATGTACTTTTTTGTAGCAAATTACTTTTGACGAAAGAGAGTGCAATTAAATTGAATAAATGATATTGAAATGGCACGTGTACTTGTTTGTATTTTAATATCATCGTTAAATAATTAGAAAAGTAGAAACAACTTTTCATTTTGGTTTACCCTGTCGACAATACAAGTAAGTAGGTATACTTTCGTTGGTACAATAGTTTATTCATCTTCGTAGTATCAATCCGGTGAATTGGTTTGCAGCAACAAAATCTTGCATCTCGATCTCCACTCCTCTCGATCCTCTGCAATCCTCTTCAGCTCAGCATAAGATCTACAACTTATATCCTCGAACACTTGCTGCAAATACTCCCGTCTAGGGCGTCCTCTACAGTTTCTACCCTCAACCATCCCTTCCACAATGTCGTGAAGAAGACCATCGTGGTGCATATTGTGACCGATCTTACGGGCTCGCCTCTCTGAGATGGTTCTTACTAGGTGCATATCTTCTTTGATTATGCTAAGAACTTCATTGTTCGTGACGTGGTTTCTCCAGGAAATTCAGAGAATTCTTCTGTATGATCACATCTCAAAAGCCTCATCACTTTCAGATAAACACCATGTCTCACAGCCGTACATCAAGATGCTCCAAACAAATTTTATTTAGTTTTTTATTTATTTTGAAATATCTGCTTTCTTGCCTGAAAATACTTATACATTTTTGTTTTTTTTCGGCTTTATCGCATCTTTTAAGAAAGAAAACTTTAACCTATCACAAGTTTTGATAAAAATTCTATCAAAGGCACTTTTGCGTATCAGTAATCATGAAGATTTTTAATTTTTGAATCATCAACTCTGAAGATGAGGCTTGCAACGGCAGTCGAAATATTGGTCCAGAGAAATTCGCCACATACGGCTAAACCCAAAAAAACAGAATATAAATTATATTTTTTATATTTAATGAAACTGACGGTAGTAAAATGTAAGTAGAGTTTATATGAATGCAATAGAAAAAAAAACTTCTAATACAAAATATATTTTTTTATTTTGCGTCATAAAAAAAAAACACTGTATTGTGCGTAGTAGTGTAAGAGTTTGTCGCCATATTTTTTGTTGCTCGGCTACATGTTTTATTTTCGCCGTATTATTATTTTTCTCCTTTGATGTGATAATTGTTTTACAGGGCGCTCAGACTCAAATCTCATTATCCCACGCGCGGAACGACACGTAATAAAAACGATCCGGCACCGGCAGTAAAGTTACCTCCTCACTAGTCTATCTCCCTGATACTTCACGCTCCCGGTAGGAGGAAAGAGAGGCTGAATATAGGGAGAAAGCAAGAGAATATCTTTGAGGAAAGACATTTATAGCATATGTATGACGATGACATGATTATTTAAGTGTTGAACATATTTTCAGATTACATTTATTAGTACTGATTATTTCTTAATAAGTACTTTTCATTCTTAGAAGTAATGTTACGAATACCTCCTTACTCTTGTGTCTCACTGATACTTCTAGCAAAAGAGTAGGGAGGCTGAATGGAGAAATAAAAGAAGCAAATATCTATGAGGAAAGACGTTTAAAGCATATATAATATTATGATGACATGATTATTTAAGAGTTTTTAGCTTAGATTTATGATTACTGATTATTTTTTAATAAATAATAATTACTTTTATCCCCAACAGTAATGTTACGAATACCTCCTTACTCGTCTGTCTCGCTGATACTTTCAGCTTCTAGCAGAGAGTAGGGAGACTGAATGGAGTGAGAAAGGTGAAGGATATTTTCGGAGAAAGACGTTTATAGCTATTGTATGATAATGACATGATTATTTAAGATTCAAACATATTTTCCTCTTAGATTTATTATTGCTGATAAGTAATATTCTTTTCATAAATAATAAAACGATCTGATCTTAGCAAAAATGTTATCCATTTGTTATACTGTGGTACTGGTTATCCTCAGGGCTTGTAGGAGAATATGAAACCTGAATAAATTATAGTAGGATATCTTAGGATACTAATAAATATATTAATAGGATTAAATAATGATGATATGATTATTTAGATACTTAAAATATATATTTTGCTTAAATTTGGTCATCAGTGGATTTTATTTATTCTTAATCTAAGTCATAAAATTACAAGGATTAGTATATATTTTTTTCGCCTCACTAAAATCTTATATTTTAAGCTCCTAACAATTAGAATTCTGAATGGACTTAAGAACTTATGATACTCGTACACTCGTAATTACTTCCATTTTTTGCAATCGATTTTTTTCGTGGAATTCCATAGTTTTTATGTCTTAGATTAAAAATATTTTTCCGTATCAATTCCTCAATTGTATTTTAAATGAAACGTTTGGCTTCATAAGGAAGCCATCTTTTTTTAATAAGTAATTGATTATACTTGAGAATAGCTTTTCGATGACGCCAAAACATGTCGTCCAAAATAAAATGGTGGAATCAATACTAAAAGCCATCTTGCAACAACAAGATTTTATGATACTATGTTACAGATTGTGTTATATTTATATATTTATTGGACGGATAAATTATGACATGATTATTTATTACATAAGATCACCATATTTTTGGTTTAGATTTGTCATTTGTGATTATATTTTATTCCCAATAAAAGTCGTAAAGTTCCCTCTTTGCTTTTATGCCTCCCTGATACCTCCTGATTCCTAATAGGAAAATAAACAAGAAGGCTGAATAGAGTTGAAAAAGAAAAATATTTATACTCCTACGTATGATAACGATGAGATTATTTGACAGTTAAACATATTTTTCACGAAGATTTATCATTTTTGAATTATTATTATTTATAATAATAGTATTTTGATAATAAATTTCCTTTTTGCACTTCTGCGTCCCTGATACCTCCTCGATGCCAATAGAACAGTATGGGGATGCTAGATGAAAGTTAGTGATGAGCATTTCATTCAGATTACATATAAAAAAATAATTATTATAAGTATAATTATGAAATAATTACTTAAAAGATGGGAGTCTTTTCGGTTTTGTGTTATTTATTTTACACGTTGTTACGAGTATATTCATGAAACGTACTATAAAAATGTGATCAATATGTTCATTAAATTACAAGTATATTTGCTGATATATTCACAATTCCGTATACGTCGTATCAAGAAATCATAAAAAATAATACAGTTAAGTTTTTTTTTAACTTCGACGAGATTTAAGCTCGAGACAACTCGCTTAGTAGTCGAGCAACTCAGTATTCATCCATTCCCATCGTGTTACAGTAGTAAAGTTTCCTCTTCGCTTTGCTGTCCCCCTGATACTCCCTCTCAGTCTCAAGGGAATAGGCAGGATAGAAGTGGGAGTATGAGATGGAGAAAGGGAGTAGTACGAGAAATGTCTTGAAGTAGATTCAAAACATTATATGATGATAAGTGATGACATTATTACAAACGCTTTATGACCTTTGAATTGAAACTGAAATTATTTGTTATGATTATAATATTGTTATTTTCAAAACTATTTTTAAAATCAATTCCTCTCCTGTATTTTTATATTTAAATTGTAAATCATGAATAATAAGGAGAATAACTCAAGAAATATTGTTTAATTAAGTAAATGTGCTATTTTCACGAGATGACTTTACCTTCTAAATATTTATCAATATACTATGACAGTCATGTTTATGTGTGAGAAATCTAACTCACACCTACAGGAAGTATCATTTTTGATGGCTTCATATGATTATAAGAGCTCGGGGGTCAGAATATCAATGGCAGCTCTAATTTATGCTTTCTTGCGACATCAAAGAAACATGTCTCATCCAGTCTAATATTCGTCTAATCGCCGACTATGGGATCACCAAGTCAAACTAACGTACCGAGTATTGAGCACTAACATCTGTTCTCAAAACTTATTTAACGGTTGAATTATTTTTTGTAAGCGGTAATTTTTTTTGATCAAATATATCCGTGAGTCCATGATAATACGCATAAAATAATTAAATAAAATTGATTAAAGTAATGAATTAATTTTTATTTATGCCCTTTGGGTCAAATAATTTCTTCTAACTAATTGCATCAAACTCAAAGAAGGCATTTTCATAAGCTAATTCCACCTTTAAAGCGAGACGATCGAAAGAGCGAGACACCCCCTCTTCAAGAGAAAGCAAGACAGCACTATGGAATGCATGACGAAAACATCCTCAAATACATAACGACTCATCTTGCTCTGAACTTAGAAAAAGATACGACTTTTTGATATTAAGTTTGCTGAAATTCCAAATAGAGAGAGAGATAGCGTCGAGTGTAAAATGTTAAAGGAGGGAAAGAGACAACGCTAGGCTTTGCTGATGTGGGAGGAGATGCATAAAGCAGGAACGTGCAGAGTTTGTGAATCGGCAGAGGTAGTAAACAGTTGGCGCGCGAGCCGTCGTTAAAGTTATTACTTTTGGCAGAGCTTTCGCAAGTTATGTGTTTATACGTAGATTCGGGTGGGTTGGTGTTTTGATTAAAATAATACAAGTTAGCTAGAAAGAGCTTCAAAGTTTTTCTAGTTTTATAAATGTGTTTGTAAAGTTTTTTTATTTGAAATATTTTTCTTCTGTACTGTAAATTTCGTGTATAACTGACACTTATTGATAATGGCGACTAAATTTCCAGGCTAAGCAAACGATTTTATTTTTAAAAAATATTAACAAATCACTCAAAATATAATTCAGATACTATATCTGACGTGTTTTCAAGTATCCGGGTTCCTGCCAAAAAAGTCGTCATTAGATGAAAGTAAATTGTTGGATTTAAGCATATACTACAGTTGTCTTTTCTTCGGGTCCCCACGCTCTTGCAGTCCTGAAAACCGTTGTAAAATAAACATACTCGGTGGAACTTCGAAAGGCACAGTTGATATGGGATAAGGCGAAATCCAAGGTGACCGTAAGAACTTATACTTACGATTTGTGACGATAATATGCTTCAACTATACGTCAGATATATATAGATTTCAGTGCAGTTCAGTCCAAGGCCGTCGGGAGCTATGTATGAGGCGAGGGCCAAGGCAGCTGACAGAGATTTATGGAGGTGACTCGTGATGTCCATATGCTCCATTTAAGAGAGCAGACATGGAAATGATGATAATGATGATAATGATGATGAATTTTATTTGAATTAAGCTATTTTTAAATATTTCCTATCCATTTTCACGTTATACTGTTAAAGATTTTTTTGTCTTAAATTTGACACTACATCCCATGCTGTCTTTTGTATTGTATAATCTCATTTTATCATGAAAAAAATAATTAAATATTTTACGATGCTGAAAAGTTACATTACCCCTTGGTCGTGTAACATTCAACTTGATGCACCCTCTCCGTTTTATGCGCTCCTGATACCGGTCGGAGCCACATGGATGTGACGACGACGTACCGTCACAGAAGCGATACTCAAACCCCTCGACTACTCTTATGGATGACATCCTCACCACAGCATGTAGTTGACACATGAACCATACAAAATATGTGTCAAAGTACGTTTGAATTACAATATTATTTGCTTGAACTTTATAGTAAATACTTCCTAGTATTTTATGAGCTCCTAATACTAACCGGAGCCACATGGATGATCATCACACAGAAGTAATACTCAAACCTCTCTTTTAGAAGAGAGGTTAGGTTAGCCAACTCTTATAGGTGAGGTCTCCACCACAGCGTCCATTCACATCATGAGCATAAAAAAATATGTGTGAAAATACGTTTGAATTAGAATATTTTTACTTGAAATATTTATTAGATATTTCTCTAGTTCTTTATGAGCTCCTAATACCAGTTGGAGCCACATCCATTGTGACGATAGCTGACCATCAAAGGAAGAATTGGCCTTTTATCTTCTCTTATATATGAGATCTCCACCATCGCATCAGCTGGCATATTTAACCCTGCTAAGAAATACTAATTTCTTGCTTACGTTTATTTTTTTGTGACAGTCATTCAGAGAGAACCACCACTGGTCGTATCAGGGACACACTTACAATAATCTGAATAAGTGCATCATGAAGAAAAGATCAATTTGGTATTACTAAGTATACGATGGTTTGACTTTATGAGAAATAGCTATGTGAAGGAGACGGAGTAGACACGGCAGCCTACCAATATAATGCCAGTCAAGAGACAAAGAAGTATTTTTGGATAAGGATTCTATAGAAGTACATAAACTAAGGCAACTTTTTCTTTAGACTCCCGGGCTCTCGCCATTCTATTATATAACTGTCAGAAACCAAAAATATTATAGAATGCACGTGTACTTGACTGCCGGACATGTAGTCAATGACGTTGACGAATCAACACTTCACATACAACGTTTAGCAATCCTTAAAAATGTCTTTTATAATTATATTACTCCGTCGTTTTTCTCTTATATTTGACATGACATTTGTAACAATACATAAAAACATTCCGAATAAAATACCATGGACGAGATTATGAACAAAACTGGTGGATTATGGTTCGTGAGAACTAGCAAATGGGAACCAAAATATTTGTTTTGAGTAACATTTCATGCACTTAAACGGCGAGTTAAAAGTGGTTCTCAGTTAAAAACAATTAACTGCTCGGTAAGATCACTTTATAAGCCCTTTAACGGAATGTAAACGAACGAGCTACCAGGCTAACAGAAGTAGCGAGGAGGTTAGCTAGTATCAGAACCGCTGTGGAAAAATTCAACGCTCGTGGCGATGTGTTGCAATATTTGAATTTAAAAATATTTTCAGTTACGATTAAATTATTTATTGGCTGACAATACTTTTGTGCAATTTCATATGTTATAAAGAAATTAAAATAAAAAAATATATAAAAATATTTTTATTAAAAAAGTATTAGAGAATAACAGAAAATATACTTCTAGCAATGTTCCACTCAATTTATTTTTTAAAGAATTATGAATAATCTCTTTCTACATTAAGTATTTATAAAAATAAGTAACTACGTTTTGCTTTATTTAAGTATATTTATTAATATATGATAATTACATCTAAAATTTACAAAAATAATAAATTATATATAACGTTGATATTTATTTAATTTTCGATCCTCCTAGTATTAAAAAATGTAATTTTATTCCAATATTACAGAAATAAAAAGTCAATTTAAGCAATTTAGATTTGCAATTATTTATTTCTGAAGTCAAAATATGTCGTTTGCCAATAAAGTAATGAATTTTTAATTTTACTCTTGCTTTAATTTAGATTACCATAAATTTGCATGTTCTTCATTAAATGACTTTCCAATCACTTTAGTCTGAAAAAAAGGTTCATATTAATAACAAAACACTATTTATTATTTTCTATTTTATTGTACAGTGTGAATAGCCTCTGCACAATACTACTTATAATGCCATCTATGAAATTAATACCGTAATGATAACTTGATAAATGGGCATACAGTTATAAATTATTTGAAAACTGCCATTTAAATCCTCCGAACAATGACATCGCATAAATTAACAGACACCTATCGCTAAAATTAAAATTCGAGATTAAATGCCATAAACAATCAATTGGCGATTACAAAATACAGAAATAATGGCACATAGCAACCGCCATTTTTTTGCCCGTTTTTTGTATGTACACGTAAACACAAGTATTGATAAATACCGATAGACAGGAATAGACTTACTTCATCTATAGATTCTATGCTTCATACAATTTGAAGATGGCGTATTTTTTTTAATCTAGTAAACCAGTATGAGAATAAGTTTCCTCCAATACTTCATCAAGATCTTTCAAAGATTATCGCGGCTAAATCAGAAACTAAAGTTGTCAGTTTAACCAACATGATTTGGAGCAACTATCACAACAAATAAAATAGCGTATGCAAACGCAGTGTATTTTTATATAAAATAAAGACTAGCAGACTGACATAAGATCGTTTATCGAGGCTTTTTGGCATCAGCCTAAAATAGCTATATCAAGCTGATATCATTAAATACAAATAATTGTTAGTAAAAATAAAACCTAAATCATTCTCTTCTTCATCCTTGCAACACTATCCGGCTCCCTCTCTTATTATTCTCTGATAGACAACCCTCGCTCCCACTGCCTCATAAATGCGTTCGACCACTTACGAAATATACATGCAGCTCAGTTGTCTCTTGACAGTGACTGATTGAAGAAGGCTACAAGTTAGTCAAAACGGCAATCTCCTGAACAGAAGCCATACTTAACGTGATCCATGGAAAAACAAGGTTAATAAATAATTATTTATTATTTATAATGTATCTCAAAGTGAATGCTGAAAACATTGAAAAAAACATTATTCCTATATTCATTTTTTTTGTCTACAACTTAATATATTTTAAATTACTTTTGGTAGTCGATAGTATTCACGGAATTCCTTTTTGAATAATTAAAATACTTCATTTTAATAACCTGAAACTTATGTTTTCACTTTCCGTCAATTTCATAATGGAATTTACGTGGTTTTTATCGAAGCCTATTTACCGCCAAAATCGTCGTCTGTCTGTATTTCATAATCGATACAGTCTATCATGCAAGGATACTTGTTAACGTTTGCATTTCGTTTTGATGAATTAAATCATCTGTTAAGTCCGGATTAAGATTTTCCCCGCTTTGAGTGATTCCATCAAAGTCCCGCGAGCTTTTGATCACTAATGATGTTACCGTAAGCTCTTAACGGGTCGTTTGCCTAAATGCCGGTAGCGGCCGGCGTGACCAAGTGGTAACGAGGTTTTATCCGAAAATTAAAGTTTCAAAAATAACCGAAGCTTTCGAGGTCTTAAATTTTCTTCAATTAAAGCAGTATCAACATCAACACCCATGGAATCCTTTTCTAACATATTAACATCCTCCTCTCTCTCAAAAAGGGTATTTTCCGTCGCGTGAGGGCATTATGAGGAGCAGGTCAGCAAAACAAAGACTTTCTTTTAGAAGCCTATTGATTATATTTATGGTAAGCTTTACAAGCTTCCGGCCTAGACGGATTAACATGCCGCCCGGCCGTACTGCGACCTTCTCGGCCGTCAACACTCAACTGCTTTCTCGTGATCGGGCTCTCGCCCGCGCCACGAGCGGCGGTGTATATAACTAGTCCCAAATGACAATGTGGCGGACACATTGATGTACGTCAAGCGAACAGAAATCAGAGACGAAAGATTGTATATTGAGGCTTTCGGTACCAGCCAGCAAGGGCTACATTATGCTGATGTCAATATATACTATTCTAAAGTATGTTAACTCAGGATGAACAGCTTCTCAAGCTCTTTCTGTACACTTGACTGGGTTTAGAAAGCTCTCCTAGAATATGTGATTTCCTCAAATACAATGTGAATCTCTTGAAGAAACATAAAACTAAAATGTTGCTTAACTTCGATGATCTACGAGTATTTATAAATAATCATTGTTTCAGTATGCTATAGTCGTCGGTCAATTAGACTTTATTTATAACAAAATGAATACTCTTCTGTGGTGTAACAAACTTCATGAAATCAAAACTGTAATATAAATGACATATAACAATATGAAGCGGTTGATTTCATGAGGTTTTTCAATTTTTTATTTAAAATTTAATTTTGGTAACTTTTTGTGACGACTTTGATATCAAAGAACACTCACTGATGAGATAAAAATCGTCAAAAGAAAAAAACCTACTTCAAAATGTTTTTTTTCAGTTGAGTTAGGTTACGTTAGGTTATAATAGATTAGATTAATTAAGATAACGTAAGGTTAAGTTGGGTAAGTTAGGTTAACTTTAATTATATCAATATGACTAATTTTCACAGAATATTTCATGTCATTAAAACATTTTATCATGGGCATGTTTTACTGTTTTTAAATATGGTGGCGAAGTGTGAAAATTGGCATGTCTACTAGCGAAATAGTAAATCAGACAATCAGAAATGATAATCAGGAATATTATACCACAGCTAAATACACTTATCATCATCACCATTAGCCTGTATCCGTCCACTGTTGAACGTAAGACTCCCGCATGTGTCTCTATCCTCTTCGATCCTCCGCCTTCCGCATCCAGGTCACTCCCGCTAATCTTCTTATGTCGTCAGTCCATCTTTCAGGGGGTCGGCCAATGCTTTTTTTGCCAGTTCTTGGGCGACATTTCAATACTTTTCTTCCCCATCGACCGTCGTCTCTTCGACAGATATTTCCCACCCATTGCCACTTGAGTGTGCCTATTCGTTGGGTAGCATCCACTACTTCAGTTATTCTGCGTATTTCCTCGTTTCGGATTCTATATTTTAGCGATACTCCAAGCATGTATCTCTCCATACCACGCTGGGTGACCTTTATTTTATGGGTAAGACTTGCTGTCAGATTCCACGTCTCTGCGCCATAAGTTAATACAGGGAAGATGCATTGGTTAAACGTTTTAGTTTTAAGACATTGCGTAATTTTAGTACATTTTTAAAACGAAAATTCCGCAATGTCTTAAATACACTCATAGTAACTTTAATTATATTATAAATGGTGTATTTATTTTATGAAACGTTTGTGAAACCGATATACTACAGTGGAATGTAGTCCACTCTTCGTTTACATAATCTATTAATTGAAAATAAACAAGCCACTCTTTGAGCAACGGCAGTTGGCCGATATGCCGTAAAAAATATCGGCAGTACAAGGTTTAGCCTATGAGGCAAATTACCATAATCTAATAAATCCTTATTTGGGTTTTATTCCAAGGAAACCCAAAAAGCTATCGGCGCGGGATCTTTTACACGTATTCCGACACCCCGCAAACTGTTCTCCCTGATTCCATAGACATTTGGTAATGTAATACAATAAAAACACTTATTGATCGTCTGCGGTAACAAAGCGGCAACCTCCCGGGTAACAAGAAAACCACAAAAGGAGGGGGGGCAGGGGTATCTTCTATTCCGGCGTGCCAGTCATTTATTTTCATTTTATTTTTCTCGAGCTATTTTATGCGATCATAACACGGTCTCATATAATGCGAACTCAACGAGGGGCCGAATATGCCCCAAAGTCTAAATACACTTCATATTATATAGGAAGTGACCAGTGTCGGATTAAGCAATTTAGAGGCTCTAGGCGTATTTTGGAGGCCCTGTTTTCCAACTAATAAAAAATATTTTTTATCGATTTATCTAAACTGACGCAAGATTTTACACTGACAGACAGTTTTGAACAAACCTCATATATCGATTCTTGTCGAAGAGCTTGCATTTAGAGGATAAATAAACGCTGCACGTGGGGTGTTAATCCAATGTTATTAGAATACAACCGATCTTTTACGTATCATCGATTTTTAAGGGTATTTTCTCTGTAAATTAGTGATGTTCACGGAAAACTTTCTTCTATTACATTTATTTTATTATTATTATAGGTGAGGTACCTAGACTGGCATTTTATAGGCGAGAAATCAATTTCACCCCAAATATAAGTATTAACAGTGCTTAGAATTAGCTATCGAACACACTAGCTTTGGTATGGTGAACTTTGCTTTTTAATTTTTGCAATAAATACGATGTAATTTATCTCAAATATAAGCAAGAAGTATAATGCGGCAGCAGTTGAAAAAATAACGTGCGACATTGTATGAAAAGCTATTACAGGTGTTCCATAAGTACTTTACATTTAAGCGAATATAGCTTAAGAATTGAATGACGTTTTATTTGTATTTTTAATTTTTCTTAACATAAAAATTTAGATGTGTTAATTGCTAAGTCATTTTTGGGACCCTTAAAATTTCGAAACCGTGCATCTTCCAGTTGAGTCTCCACAAAGAAAATGTGTCTGAATGGAATGAAAATGCGTAAAAAAGTAACGGTAATTTGTGGAGTATTAAAACATTAAATCGTTTCAATTCTCTTACCATTTCAGGTACCCTTTCTGTGCATTCTCCACCTGGTGCAGGCTGTTAGTGTGCAGGTGAAATGTACTTTGGAGGCGAAAGCAACGAGGGGAAAGTGTTTCAGATGTGTAACTTATTATTTAGTGAAATTATGAAACATTGCTCAATTAAGAAGTTTGTTTTTCTTTTTCGTTGTTTCACTTTGTTGTTTATTTTTTCATTATTTCGAGTTTTGTTCAGGGGGATAAGTAACGGTTGAGATGGTATTATTTTTTTAATGTGTGAATTGAAATTAAAATCATAAAGTAAAAGACAAAATTCAAATGTGTATTTTCATTCATTTTCTATTCATTTTCAGGCCATATTAACGTTGAAAATTACTTCTTTTTTATTTGAAGTAGTCCATTTTTATAAAATTTTATTGAAATTTTATCTACTTACCTGTTGTAATTTGTTTAAAGAGAGACGAAACGTTTCCAGACAAAAATTTAAATGGCGAATTTTATGTATAATATTTTTCCAATATTCTTATTACGTTAGCAACCAATGAAGGTTTATAGATTGATATCGCTTGATTTAGCTCTTTTAGGCTGATGCCGTAAAGCCTCGAAAAACGATCTTTTGTCTCTTATTTCTGTTCGTGTGTCATACATTTATATGTCGCCATATTGTCATTTTGGACAAGTCCGCTCACGGGTGTGTTAGTTATATAAATCGCCACTCGAGCGCTGGGCGAGAGCCGCAGCGCCGGCGACGGCCCGATCACGAGCGCGTCAGTTATGTGTTGACGATCGAGAAGGTCGCACTAAGGCCAGAGGCATGTCATCCCACTTGCCGGTAGCTTGTAAAGTTTTAACGTAAATATATGTCAATATGCTTCTGAAAAAGTCTTTGTTTGCTGATCTGCTCCTCATCCTGCCCTCACGTGACGGAGTTACACCTTTTTTAGAGAAATGAGGATGTTAATATATTTAAAAATTGATACACATACAAATATATTATCAAATGCCAAACATTATAAATTAAATTATCCTAAAGTAAAAATCCTCATATTATTTATAACAAGTTTCACCTATAGTTAAATGGCACCATTTATTTTGACAGTATTGAATTCAATTAATGGGTAGTAATTATTTAGAAAACGGTCAGTAATATATACCTATAAAAATAAGTAAAAAATAATTATTTCGCAGTAAAAAATTATCAATCGGCAAAAGAAAATAATAAATTGGCAGGAAATAATCAATGAATGGTAATTAATAATAAGTTAGGTTAGGTTAGGTTTCCATTTTATGGGTTAGTTATTCATTCATTTTACATTCATTTTTACCAATGTTGAATATATGACTGCCATTATAATTTTATAACTGACCACATTCATACTGACAGTAAACACTGCCAATTGATTTTGTCTACTGCCGATTAATTTTATTGACTGCCAATCGATTTAACTTACCACCAAAACCTTGAATTAGCTACGGAAAAAAGAAATACAGGCCTTGTAAAACGTATTAAGCACATATTATGTATTCATTCAGTTGTGGAAATCGGCGCAGTTTTCATCTGCGATTCGAATCTTAACGAACTCCGTTTATTTTTCTCCGAATAATTGAAAAAACTAAATGTAATAATAGTATATTAAATCAATATTAAAATGATATGGACACAGCACTAATCGGCAGTAATATAATAATAAGTAATTAGTATTTATCGTGCCCGCTCCCAAAAAAGGCATATGGTCTCATCAAAAGAGTCATATCGTTTGCAGGAGAGCACAGCGGTCAAGACCAGTGCACTCTATGACGCTCAGCCAGGGAGGCTGGACGCTGCATGCGGGAAACGTGTGTTGTGTTCGTGTTTGTGTGTGGGTTGGGGAGATTGCAAGTGTATATGTATCTGTTTCTTGAAGACATCCAGATTGTAGGAAGGAGGAAACACAGACGCTGGAAGAGCATTTCAAAGCTTACTAGTGGCATTAAGGAAGTAACTTTGGAAACTGGCAGTTCTTGGTCGACACACATTAACCGTGTATGGATGTTCGGCAAGTGTAACACGAGTTTGTCGGTTGTGGGTGGGTACAGGAGGAATTAGTTCTTTAAGTTCCGAAGAGCAGCGACCGTGGTAATAACGGTAGAAAAGTATAAGTGAACCAATTGTATGCCTGTGTTTCATTGATTGCAGGTTAGACGTAAGAGTGTCATTGTTTATCAAACGAATTGCTCTTCTGTTACTCTGTGTAGTGTAGTGTTATATCTCAACGATATTTTTGATAACGGTGGCACAGTTACACTTTATTTAAAACAGATGACTCGTTAACACGTTAGCTGAGAATTCAAACCGAGAGCAGCGCTTAGCAGTTTGGTAACAAATGTGTAATTCTTGAGTATAAATAAACACTACAGAAAAAAAAATCCCATCTAAGCATGGAGTTACAGTTGGAGAACGAGTGGGTATAATACTAAGTATTTAATTTATATTGGCAAGTACAGAAGTCCACAAAGATTTAAACATTAACTTGAATACTTAATTTAGCGTATTTCATAAAAAAAAACAGTTATTATCTAATAATTTAATGTAGTCTAAAAATCCACTTGTTTTGACATAGTATGTACTTTCTGAACCCTTTCGTCACGGCTCGGTGGAATACAAAATGTACTGTCAATACGGCGTGAATTTTTCAAACCATTTTTTTTCGCTTAAAACTAGTATTTGAAGCATAAATGTACTTATCTGACCTATTGTCATATATCACATTGGTTCTTCTATCCTTTAGCTATAAGATGATGCATAGAAAACTATAATATTTAACAAACATTCGTTATGTAACTCCATACATGTGGTAACATTGACACATGTGGTTTACAGAAAAATGCCTCTTGTAACGAAACCTAACCATATTTATATACATGCTTTACAGATTCCTATAAATAATACATGTAGATTGATAAAGGGAATGACTGCACTTCCAATTTCCTAACTTAGATGTCACAATGAGTACTGAAAGTAGCAAAATTATATATCACATCAACCGATGTCAACGGTTGGGGAATTTTTGACGACATATGCCGACAACCGATGCGAAATGGTTAATCATCGTTTCCAAATCAGCTCCCTTAATTGGAGCATATGATCATCTCGAATTGCCTGGCAGCATGTCAGCTGCTATGGTCCTCGTCTCATCCAATCACACCTCTACTTCTCGCAGCTTCGACGAGTACATTCTGTATATGTCTCCGACGGACTTACATGAACGACTTGATGAAAAGGCTTTATGCGCTCCTGCAGCAACCGAAGTACTAATGTGATTTTTTAATACTCGTACTAACACATACAAAAGACCACCCACATATGATTTTGGCTCCTCACTGGACTCTGTCGTTCGGCTAGGTCTGATATATGCTACATTTGAGAAGAATGTGTAGCTGCTTAGTTTAAGTAAGTATTTTAATTATATTATATAAGATATTTATAGGTCCTAAACGGTATCTAGAAATTTGCGGTGTATAAAATTCAATGTATTAATATTAATTTTATAAATGCTTACTCATGTTGTATACTAAGATATAAAAAGGGGTATATTATCAAATAAATTAGTATCGATTCAACTCCGGTGTTTAAGTGCCGGAACCTTGGTATTTCGGCATCACCATTTAAGCTGACGCAGTCATTTCGGAACCGCGACCTCGGTTACGGAACATATTAGATATTTCAAGTGATTCTGATTTTTACATATTATGTGAAAGATACCTAAAATACTGCGAGACCATAACATATGATACTGAAAAACATTGCAATACATTAATGTTTTCAATTAGAAAGAGCTTGATAGGCGATTTAATTTTAAAGTTTCATATATATTTTGAATTGTTCAATTTCCCGCGTTAGAAAAATGTAGTAAAATCGATCGTAAGTCGTTGTCGCGTGGACGCATCTTTACTTTTACTCTGTGCCAATCGAAATGAGTAATATCCATAAATAAATGAACCCTTTAAAAAAAAGTCACTCTAAAGTTGGAACCGTAGTCGCAGCCGTGTAGGTGGACTACTTGTGATGATGTCGTCACAAACAATCATTTCTTAATCATCTTCAGCGAGTCGAGAGTCTTTGTGAGTCACAGACGCATTGTCTGAGCATCCCAAGTCGTATGAATCATCAAATATAATACTTGTCTCAATAAGCAACGATATAAATTAAACATGATTATTTCACATCCGCTCCTTGACTAGGGTAATATACTGACATCAGCATGATGACGATCTTTCGTCTCTTATTTCTGGCCGCTTGTCGTGCATTTAGCTGCGCCGTGTTGTCATTTTGGACGGTTCCGCTACCAGGTGTGTTAGTTCTAGAGATGGCCAATCGAGCGCTGGGCAAGCGCCGCAGCACCGCCCATCACGGCAGTCGGTCCCCACCCTCTAGCGAGACAAGGTCCGCGTTGCGGCCGCGCGACATGTCATCCCGCGTGGTCGAAAGCTTGTAATGTTTTTAAGTAAATATAGTCAATGTGCTGCTAAAATAAAGTGTTCATCTGCTGACCTGCTCCTCATCCTGCCCTCACGCGACGTAATAAGTCCCCTTTTTGAGAGCCTGTGTAAATGCACTGTTGAACGTAGTACTCCTGCATAAGTCTTCTTCCAACCTGCATCTTCTATTCTTCTGATGTCGTTAATCCATTACACAAGAATATTTCGTTGGCAATCTTTGGGCACAACACTTTTCTTTCGCATGGACCGTCGTCTCTTCGACAAAATATAACCAGCACATTGCCACTTGAGTGTGCCTATTATTTCGGTAGCGTCCACTATTCGAGTTCTTCTTCGGATGACCTCGTTTCAGATTTTATCTTTTAGAGACACTTTGAGGATGGATCTCTCCATGGCACGTTGGGTGACTTTATTTTATGGGTAAGACCTGCTGTTAGACAACGACGAAATGCTGTTAAATTATCTAACCAGAGCATTATAAATATAGTAAGAAATATAGTAAGCAAGTAAAAAAATATGAATTATATAATAACCATATATGAGTAGCATCGGATTGAGCTGCCCCTAAACAAAATTGTCCAGGCCTCGGTAGCGTCTGGCTAATCATTTGATTTCCTTAAAATATTTGATTAACAAATGATACTAGAGCAACACTCTACTTAAAGTACTTGGACTTATGTTCTGAAGGTTGTCAAGTACCATATATAGTCCCAAGTAGACGTTCATGGGCAGGTATGAACTAGCACGAAGGACGGATAATGGCAGCTAACAGAAGTAAGTGGCGCCACTATATGTTGACCATATGTTCCAGATGTGAAACTAATAGGGAAGGAAGAATATTCTTGGAAAAATGTGCAACATAAACAGTCAATCGGAATAATACTTTTGACGGTACCATAATATTAAAAGAGTAGATCGAGGAAAACGATAATTCGGAGAACGGTTAATGCGAAATTTTACTACATATATCACATCGGTTCTTATGGTTGCTTGGTTACGTTAGGTTAGGTTAGATCAGGTTAGGTTTGGTTACGTTAGGTTAGGTTAGATCAGGTTAGGTTTGGTTATGTTAGGTTATGGGAATGGTTTTAATGCGGCATCATATAACATCGGTTCATATGGCCATTTGTCGGGACTATGTAAAATGAACGATCTATGCGGTAAAACTTTTTTTTTATGTAAGAACATACAGGAGAATACCCACTGATGATGATAGTAATTCTGAAGTCTCATCTGTGGAATTCTATGATGCTTACCAAATGGCTAAGCGCTGCATGTGGAGTGATTGATCCACCAACTTCAAAAACTACAGCCCGAGATACACGCATCATCGTTATTATTACATGAATATACTATGAATGGGTGGCCTTCACGAGACGATTTTCGTCTACCACCAATTTTAATTAATAGGCTATGACTGGCATTTTTACGGGTGAGGGATCAAATTAACAATCGAGAGTATTTTAGAGCTCAGAAATAGATTAAAGTTCTTTCTTTATTTATCTCCGTCGGGGACCTAACCCACGACCTTTGGCTTGCAAAGCAAACGCTTTGACCATTGAGCTATACCTGCCGGTGAAAATTATTAAAGTATTAAGCGGAAACGGTCGATCGGGAGCGAAAATCGTAACTATATCGGATTCTATTGAGGAAATTTTTTGGTGACTATATATTCCAGATATGGGAAAAAGAAGAATATGTCGATAGGATAGTTCTTACTATCTTAGCATTAATATTTACCGTTGATTATCATATGACAATAGAATAATAAAAATGTTTTTTTCTCTCAAATCTATTGGGTTCGTTTCACCTCATAAAATCCTTGATTGGATTTCTCACGGTCAATGGTTCTCAAATTGATTTAATTGGTTTTGCAGCAACGAGCGTATTGAATAATGACGTATAATTGAAATAACGGAACAAGATAATAATATGTGTGTAATTGAACCCGTGATTTCGGATTAGAGGCGCAAAGTATCAAAGATGGCGATAGGGAAGCCCATACTTCCAACTATTAGAAAATTAACCGGCCAAATTATTTATAAGACCATCTTGTATGAAGGAGAAATAACAAGAAAACGACAAAGCACACTATAAAAATAATACAATAGATTATAAAACATGACTATATAAGTGCCGTCGGGTATAGCTCAGTCGTGAAAGCGTTTACTTAGCAACCAAAAATCATACGTTCGATCCCCAACAGAGATTAAAAAAAAACGATTTCTAAGCTTTGTAATACCCCTCGGTTGGTGTGAATTTGATCGCTTGCCCATAAAATGGCACTCATACTCTATTAAATAGAATTGTTTGTAGACCAAAGTCGTTCCGTGGACACCACTAATTCATAGTGAATTGCTGTAACAAATTAATTATGCGTGAATGTAGTCCATGACTATCCACCTTCTGCCGGTATTCTCCTGTACGTGTTTACGTAAAAAAATCTTACTATAAGTTATTACTCTTACAAGAATACAGCAAAGTCTCCTTTGTAATGGATTCCTTCAGATTATTTTCACTATGCTGAAAAAATAAATAAACATGAAACCTTCTTGATGATTAGACATTGCACATTTTATGCATATTATATGTTTGATTTTTTCGTGCATGATTCGTGTAAGAGTGGTTATATATATATCTATTGGATATAATCAAATCTACTTTTAAAAATGTGTTGATCATATACTCCAGGTAAGAAGAAAATATGAAATAATAAAACATGTATAAGCACAGTGTTGTTTTTCTTCTCTTTCAAAATCTTCTTCCCAATTGGGTGAACTTTTTACTTATAACTTAAATAATAAATTTCGCATATCAAAGTTCCGTCGAATATGAAACGTTTCACAGTCGGGGGGTACTCGAGCATATCGAAAGTCTGGGGGCTTCTACGTAAAAACGTTACTCTCTTCTGATAAAAATACAAGGTAACCTCTTAACTACGGCGCCTTTTTTATTGATTTGTTCATTTTTAGACCATTATTGTAGATTATAATATATTTTCTATTAACTCTTTCGCATCGGTTGTTGGCATATGCCGTCAAAGATTCCCCGACCGTTGAGATCGGTTGACGTGATATATAGTTTTGCTACGTTCAGTACTCATTGTGACATCTACGGTAAGAAATTGGAAGTGCAGTCATTCCCTTTATCAACCAACATGTATTCTTTACAGGAATCTGTAAAGCATGTAAGTAAATATCTTTAGGTTTCGTCACAGGAGCGATTTTTCTGTATAGCACATGTGTCATTGCCACCACATGTATGGAGTTATATAATGAAAGTTTGTTAAATATAATAGTTTTTAATGCATCATCTGATAGCTAAAGGATAGAAGAACCAATGTGATATATGAAAATAGGTTTGATAAGTACATTTATGCTTTAAATAGTAGTTTTAAGCAAAAAAAAATGGTTCGAAAAATTCACGCCGTATTGACAGTATAATTTGTATTCCACCGAGCCATAACGAAAGGGTTAAACAAGTATGTCAATTCAACATTACAACAGTGGAATAAAGCTGTAATGTGAGGCTGAAAAATCTATGTAAAAGCTCATTACGTCTATAGACGTCACCCGCCATGAAGAGGTTAATATATTTAGTTAAGTATCGGATGTTTTCACAAAAATATTATCAGCTGCCACCAGTCAATACACCTTCTAACTCAAAAATCTCACTATAATTCTGTAACATTATTTGTGTGATTTAAAAAAATTAAAGCTTGTTTTTAAATACGAAAAAACATAATTTTCCACCATTAGGCATTTCCTTAGCTTTGTATATTCAATGGCCCGTTGCTTTACGCGCGCGCTAAGCATCTGCCGTCCCTCTCATCCGACAATGAACCGGTGCGCCCGGCCTGCGGGAGAGAGCGAGATGGCCGTACTTTACTCGAGTACCTTGCTCTAGGCACATTCCTACTGAAAGTTGTAAAATAACGTGAAATGTATCGACAACAATTGGTTCACAAAAATTATTCAGGTTATGTACATTTAATTATTAAATATTTTATATTTAGTAAAACGATATTTATTTTATTATAAAATTTAATTATTTAGATTTTTTCGACGATATTTCTTGGTGAAATTCTATATCAGATATAAATAAAATCATTTTTAGAATTTATTCCACAATATGTTTTTTTGACGACATGTTTCAGCCAGGTCGAATGGCCATTTTCAAGTCAATAAGTAATTTTTTTAATGGCCTTTGTTATTATAAATATTATTTTGTTGTGACATCAATGAATTCCCTTATACATTAATGATATCCTAAAACACATATACCAATCACACAATTCAAATCCACCTTTTCACTCAATCTTAGTTTTATATAGAGCCTACGCACACATTACTAATTGACTTGAAAATGGCCACTCGACCTGGCTGAAACATGTCGTCAAAAAAATATATTGTGGAATAAATTCTAAAAATTATTTTATTTATATCTGATATATAATTAATTTGCCGGCGGGTATAGCTCAGTGGTTAAAGCGTTTGCTTGGCAAGCCGAAAGTTGAAAGTTCGATTCCTGACTGAAGTTAAAAAAAAAAACTATTTCTGAGCTCAAAGTACCCCGGTTGGTGTGAATTTGATCCCTCACCCGTAAAATGCCAGTTATATCATATTAATCAAAATTGGTGGTAGACGAAAGTCGTCCCCTGAACACCACCCATTCATATTGAATTCCGGTAATAATAAGATGATGTGTAAATATCGGACTGTAATCTATGAATCTGGAGGATCATACGTGGTAAGCGTCATAGAATCAAAAGATGAGAGAGAGTTCAGCATTACAAACACTATCTTTCGGAATTCTCTTGTATGTGTTTACATAAATATATATACATTTACATTGAATATATATTGAATACATTTGTGCTTGAAACATCGGGGTGCGGAGGTTATTTATAATACGACGAAGTAATATAACACTGTAAGCAAAAATATTGGGAAATTTCAATTTAAATTTCGCGGGTTAAGCGATTACGAATTAATCGTTTTAGATAGTTTAAGATACCCGTCAATTTGTACACAATAGTAATTATTTTCGTAGGGAGCCCCCTCTGTAGCTTGTCCCTTCAATCAACTTTTTTGTAATGCTATGTATTTATCATTTTTATGTTCGCTTCCAAAATAGTTTAAATTAAATTTAATTATTAATATTATAAATAATTTATTTAAAATATAATCTTCCGATCGCTGTCGGGTGCTTTACAGCTGATTCATTTGACTCTCATTTGGCAACCGACAAGTGCGAGCGAGATAAAGCGAGACACACTCATACAACCATAAGAGATGCACCCATACAAACTCCCACAAACGTCTGTCGGATCTTCTTACGGTTCCCGCGCGATGACAGGTTAAGTAACAGCGCAGTATGAATTTCGAAAACAGAAGTTGAAAAACGAACTGAATTATAAATATTTGGTTTCTCGTGTTGGCCACACTGGGATGAGTTCCCGATGTGACGTCAGTAGGTATTTTATCATTATACCTACTCGCATTATTGTGATATCATACCTACAGAGTAATGCAAGGCAATTATAACATTTTAACGGTTGGTTCAAATGAACGGTAACATTTTAACACAGATTTTACATATTTTAACAGATAAATAGAAAATCTTTTGTTCTTTTAACATACAGGAAATACTGCATACTTTTGATTAATCTATAATTATTAATCTATATATTCATGTCAATCGAAGTATGTCAATCATTATAATACGTTAAGCTCACAACGAATCAGCCAAATCTAATCGCTAAAAAATAAATATTTTACAATGTTTATTTAAAAATAACTTCTTAGGTTTTCACGGCCAGATTTGATATTGTGGCTTTTGGGTTTAGCCGTGTGTGGCGAACTTCCATCAACCAATATTTCAATTCAAGGTACAATTCTTAGAACATACCTACCGTATTCTTAGAACATATCTACCGTGTTCTTAGAACATACCTACGATTCTCCGGAATGAAACTTGAGTATGTAGTTGCCATGGAGATATCAATCAATAACGCTCGTAAAAAGATAATCTGACACCAACTCACAACTAAATAAATCGTCAATCCTGAAGAAGACCCCTGCAATGGCGGTCGAAATATTGGTTGAAGGAACTTCGCCACACACGGCTAAACCCAAAAGCCACAATATCAATGTTTATTGAAGTATAAATTAATGTTGATTTTTTAATTTTTCTTTATTGGTTTTTAAGCCGTTCACTCTCACTGCTGAATGAATTTTTCCTCAACCAATTTTTACTTGCACTATTAAACTACACCATTTGCATATTGATCAAAGTTTTTAGGTCCAGTTCATGGTCGCTACTCCATCACATGTATCCCATGATATTCTTACCTGAAACACCTATCCACTCGCATTTTATCCGCGCAACTACATGCGCTATATTTCCAACACTAGTCTATCTCCGAATCTCGACATTACACACGCTTAACATGAAGCGCTTCATTGTTACATGTAATTGGTGAAGGATCTATTTGGTGAATGACTACATCTATGCTCCGTAGATCATAACAAATAGGACATATATATTGTATTCTTAAAGTTTTAGGTCCATGGGCATATTACTCCTAAACATTTTACACGGTTACCCAAAACACTCCCCATACAAGTTAGATGCGGCATTTAATTTACTTGTTCTGTTTTATCAATGACTGTCCCAAGTATGTTTACAATTTTTTTTTTTTCAGAAACATTACAAATTTTATTTAATACGATCCTGAAATAATGTAATACTCAAATAATAAGAAATATTATATTAAATATAAATAGATACTTATGATTAAGTACTAAAGAAATATAAAATAACACTATGGTTATCACTGACAATACTTGGTGAAACTGCATTATTATAATTTTTAATTAATTTTAATTAAAAAAATATAAAAAATAATAGAGTTTTGATTCACATTTATTTAAACTGATTACATGTATTATTTAAGATGAAGAATGATTGAAGATAGTCTCCAGGGAGGCTGAAACATGTAATCAGCTTAAATAAATGTAAATCAAAACTAAATATTTTTAATATATTATTTTTTGATTAAAATTAATTAAAAATTATAAATATAAAATAATTAAGACAAGCAACAGAAAGTACCAATGCTCATTCAACAAATTACTCCTCCAAACAATTTTTTGTCTGAACTGGGCCACCCTTTCGTGGAATATATCAACATCCGACGCGATGTAGTTGACTGATCCTGAACAGTATGTACACCCACGCAGTTGTTTTAAAATATATGATTACAAAAAGCATTATTGCACAAGTACAAATAAAATATCTCTTAACGACATACTGCAGCTCTGAAATTGTCTTCTTTCAGTCCTGAAAAAACATTATTTTTGTGTATTCCTCCAGAGAAAGACAAAGCGACTGAAATCTCCGAGGCGGGAGCTTTTGTTCGGTTGTCACATATTTTTCAGCGTAATTTGTCTAACCTCCGAGAGGCATTTCGCTTCGTAAATACCGTGTAAATAACAGAAAAGCGGTCACCGGCTTTGAAAGAAGAAGAGTAATATTAAAGAATGGTGACTTCACGCTTACTTGCGTTGGTTTTTGCTGAAATAGTTAGAATACTCACGGGGCAGAGTGCTTATTGAGTTGCACACGTGAATACCTGAAATCACAACGTGAATAAATACAAACGATGTTCAAAAATGATAAAAAAAAACTTCAATTCTGAAAATAAAACAGTATTTTTTAACATGGATTATGTTCGATTTAATTTAAAATTAATTCTTTAAATTACTATTTTTTAAATAACTTCTTACGTTTTCACGGGCAGATTTGATATTGTGGCTTTTGGGTTTAGCCGTGTGTGGCGAATTAATTTCTTTAAACCAATATTTCGACCGCCATTGAAGGGGTCTTCTTCAGGATTGATCATTTAGTTGTGATTTAGTTGTGAGTTCGTGTCAGTTTTTTTTTTACGAGCGTTATTGATATCTCCATGGCAACTACATACTCAAGTTTCATTGGTCCGGAGAACGTGGGTATGTTCTAAGAACACGGTATTTTTATTAATACTATTTTTTTATTTGTCGAGGAAACGATATTACAGAATGTAATGTATCCAGCCATAAAAATAAAACGAAATAATTTTAAATTAATTATTAATTAACTATTCTATGCGTGATGTGAAAACCCAGTTATTCCCAAATCTACTCAAATGGGTCATAAACACAAGTTTACTTAATTGTTTACTCGAAACTTATATTAATAATGCGGCCGGAATTCGGATTACAGAAAAGCACATTACAATCGACACACAGATCTATGTTCCTACCGGCGTGTAGATGGGACTGTACCAACTCACTAAGTACGCCCCCGGGATGGTGATTAATAGGGAGCGTCGGTCGCATTTAGTCAAATTTCCCGTTTCCTCTTCTGCCACATCGCCGACTGTCGCGGGACACAACGCCATAACTCATAAACCATAATGTCATAACACAAAATTTTCTTAAAGCCATATTTTGATCGAATACATCAAGCAAGGCTAGCTTTCAATAAAAAAGCCAAAATTCTTGAGTCAAAGAATATTTTTTTAGGGCTCCGCAAGCAACTTGCCAAAACACTTGTTTGAAGCATCTTAATGTACGGCTGTGAGACATGGTGCTTATCTGAAAGTGATAAAAAAAGACTAGAGGCCTTTGAGATGTGGTCGTACAGAAGAATTCTCGGAATTTCCTGGAGAGACCACGTCACGAACAATGAGGTTCTCAGAATAATCAAGGAAGATAGGCAACTAATAAGAACCATCTCAGAGAGGCGAGCCCGATGGATTGGTCACATCATGCGCCACGATGGTCTCCTTCGCGATATTGTGGAGGGGATGGTTGAGGGTAGAAACTGTAGAGGGCGCCCTAGACGGGAGTATTTGCAGCAAGTATTCGAGGACATGAATTGTAGCGCTTATGCTGAGCTGAAAAGGGTTGCGGAGGACCGAGAGGAATGGAGATCGAGATGCAAGATTCTGTTGCTGCAAACCAATCCACCGGATTGATACTACGAAGAAGAATTCAATTTTTCGATCTTCTTCTTCTTCGTATCAGTGACGTCAAATTATTTTTTCCCAGTATCTGGCAACATCGATAGCTCGTGTGTTGCCCAGCATTAGGTCCTAAGATGTGCGGCTTGTTGGGCACATGGAGCAGGATCTTAGGAGTGAGGCGGTCTGCAGGTCTCCACAGTGGCACAATGGTGTCTCTCCCTGCCGAAGCATTCCCCACCGCTCGAGGTTGTCCTTTGTTCTACGAACTCCGGTTCTTAATCTGTTCAGGGAATTTCCAGGTCCGCCAATCAAGGTTCTTGCCAGTTGGGAGGCCTTCCTTTGGAGTAATGAAATCCTCTGGTGCGATTTGTTGCCAGAGCTGGAGTCTCTCATTTTCAGGATGTTTCAATGACAGATATTTAGTCAATTTTCCAATTTCGTCCTCTTTGACATTGCGGAACACGACGAAATAACCCATAAACCTATAATGTCATAACTCAAAATTGTCCTAAAAGGTCTTATTTACATTGATTTTTTGATGAATGTTTTTGTAAGCTTTGGACTTATTAAATAAAAAGTTCTATTTTATTTTTTGACACATCGCTTATTATCAATATATCAAAAAACAATAATGATATAATTCAAATTTATACCAAATAAACTTATATCGATTTTTGTTAAATGTTTCTGTGCACTTTAATCATATTTAAATAAATTTCAAAACATCTCCTTTTTTCGGAAACAACGACACAACTCTTAAAATCTTAATGATATAGCTCTAAACTCCCAAAAAAAAAACCTTATTGTCGAAGGTTTCCTTCAATCTCAGCCGTATTTTTTTTTAATTTCTCTTATAAAGCATTGCTTTCAGTCGCAGATAATAACGTCATAACTAATAAACTTTTAATAATATAATTCAGAACTGTCCCTGTAGATCCGTATATTGATTTTCCTTGAACGTTTCGAGATAACGTTAAACTTATTGTTGTGGGACAAACAAAAAAACTCTTAAACTCATGTTATTACTCAAAACAGCTCTAATAACCCTTTATACACAGTGTACATTGTTGTGTTCATGTTTATTATACAGTTTTACTTCTCAACAAATGAATAATTTATATATTTTTTAATTATGTCAAGGTGAAGGAACGGATATGGCAGCCTTGCATAAGACAATTGATCAAGAGTAGAAGGTGGACAGGACAGGGACGGTGTCACAACCTATCTTTCAGATAATTCGTTCAACCACTTATCGGTAAAGACGTGGGGCGCACTGGACGTCTGAAGCACGAGACATTTTTTACGCACGATAAGCGAGACATCCAGTTCACCAGTTGTCCCGTGCGCCAAATGCCCCGTGCACCAGACGTCCAGTACGCTCCACGTCGTTACCGATAAGTCGTTGAACGAATTGCCTTTGAACCGGTTGGGATATGTACTCCGGATGCAGTAGGAGAGCATAAAATACAGAAGCTTTAACTAGACTAGTATTAACATACAAAGAATGTACTACACAGTCGTACTTCTCAAAGGATATTATTTTCTACAGTTTTCCACAGGCAAGCTCGTCGTGAGCTTAGCGTATTATAATAATAATTAAGAAACGTGTTTCACAAATAAATAAGGCAAACTAACTAATTTAATGTTAAAAATTTGTTCTCAAAGTGAATGATAATTAGTAACAAAATATAGCTGAATTAAAATTAAAAAAAAACAAACGATCCTGTCGACGTACTTGAGAGTATCAAAAGCATAAATATTAACGACGCGAAGTCAAAAGAAAAACGCGGTTGTTTGCGACGCAACCTCAGAAACATAAATATTGCCGACATAACCTCAAAGATAACCCTTTGAGCGCGGTGGTGCCCGGCTGTATAATAATTAGTTTGCCGCCATTTCCGCACTAGCGAAATGGAAGTGTGACGCAAAATGATTTGTGTTTTGCTGCCTTTGACCGGGGACGGACTAGAGATTTACACCTGACGTTTCATTTTTCATTCATAGCTTCCTTATTGCTTTTATATTTGATTGTGATTTCTCTATCAAAAGCTACCAAAAAAGCCTAACTTACTATTAGTCAATGGTCACTTAATGAAAACACGGAGCACGAGAAACGGACGAAGAAATGTATACTTTCTTGCTTTTACGTGCACGTCATTTGTGTAAAAAGTACGAAAGCGAGAGACAGGGTGCGCTTTCCTTTTTCCTCTTGTGTGTAGAAGAAATTACTTTCATGCTTGGCTTTGAGTTTTCCTGCGACTTTTTTCGGGATTGAGTATTATTTTTAGAATCTCTCCTCCCGACCGTTATACTCGTAATAACCTCGTAAGTACTTTTCATTATCAAAACGTCGTTCGATATGGAGTGTATATACATATTTTTGTTCATTTAAGCTTAAATACTCACATGTTATTTATAAATTAAATTAAAGAAGGGCTGTGAGTTTATAAATATCGATAATATCGATAAACAGTATGCACAGCAGGCAAATGAAATGCTTTCGTCTTTTGAGACACATTCTTATACATAGGTTGTACGTATGTTAGGTAAGGTTAGGTGAGGTTAGGTTATATATTTTATTTTGGTTAAGTTAGATTACATTTTTTGAAACATATACTCGTAGATTACGCTTGATCGATTTTTAAAAATAGCTACAATATTAAACAAGATTTAGTTTTCTATTTTTTAAATAACATATTTATTTGTGTAGGTACTTATATATTTTAAATACTAATTGTGACAATATATTATGAAACATTCATTTAAAACATCATCCATATACGAATATATAAAAATATTTATCGAAATATTTATCACGAAACACTTATTACTGACATTTTTTTTAACCAATGAACATTGCATATTTTACTTACTGTTGTGCACTTGACATATTTTCGACTTTTATTGCGTGATATTTTCGACAACCCGCTACGAAATACCGCTATTATTTTTAATCGGTGATAAAATTTTGCAGTGTCGAGTTCGCCCCTCGGATCTTCTGCATTCCTCAACATTTCAAATAGGTTAGTTGCCTCCCTAACTAAACCCATACTCGGGCCAAACTAAACTAAACACACACTCGGGCAACATTACACCGGCACTCTCTCGTCCGGTTCAAAACAAGGAGCTCGACGACATCTGCCGGCGAGTAGACGAAGCTTTTAATTAAAAAATTAAGTGGCCAACGCTGAAAGGGCCTTAATTAATAATATCCCGTGCTTGATGAATAAACAGGACCGCTCTATTTAGAAATAAGAAATTTGATTTAATTATTACCGAAAAAAATCTGCGTTAAAATTTCGCACAATTGAAGTAAAATTTCATAGATTCTAAAAACAGTTGATTCACTCGTATATCATTCGTCTATTTTTTTTTAAATTTTTGTTATTTATGGATTTAGAAAATGAATGTGTAAAAAGGTTTACCCGGCTAAGCTTTAGCTGAATTATATCAAATATAGAAATAAAAATTCTAACTCCTCATTTAACCATATTTTGTGATCTTGTTTAGTCATTTTGTCTGTGTTATTAATCTTTAAACGCCCAGTGGTTTCCTTACGGGACCGCAGATTTGCGTCGTTCAATGCCCTACAGTCCCATACAGGAGTGCTAATGGTTCATTTCACAATCGGATTACATTAATTTGTAATAATAGTATTAAAATATGTTCATGGAAGAATCTATTGTGCGACGAAACATTACAAACATTGGCCTGCTAGGACATTGGATGACGCAAATCTCCGGTCATTACGGGACCGCTGGGTGGTTAAAGGATACGACTTTAAGCTAAGAAAAGTAAAACGTCTTTTGAGTTTTTACTATAGATCCTTATTGAAGTAAAACATCTGAGAGGCGCGATAGGAAAAAATGGCGTAGATGTAACGAAAAGTAAAACGCTTCTGGAAATAGACAGTTTATTTTTTGAAACGTATGTACTATGTTAATACGTAGCATAACAAGTGAAATGAATAACAAGGCAACTGCATAATGAATGGTAGCATTTTTCGAACAAAACAGCAGATTAATAATAAAAAAGCTCCAAAAACTACGAAATGTTAATGAATATACATATGTAGTTTTAAGCCAGGATAAAGGCGTTAAAAACATGGCAAATAACATAAACTTCTCAATGACGCCGGATATAGTGGATGCATGGATTTTTTTATACTGTATACTCTTCAAATATCTGAAGCATATGGACACCGCGAAATGCCGTTTCACAGTTCTGTTAGCTCAAATTGTCTATGATTTGTCCCAGAACACCTATATACCTAGATGTCCGCATGAAAACAACTCCTTTTTTATTTATTTCATATTCTGACCAAAAATTTATTGAAATTATGAACGTAAGTAAAAATAAAAAAATTGATTAATTTAGTGAATTTCAATACATATATCGAAAATTATTTCAATTTTCTTCGCTACTTTTGGGTTTGAACCTGCAGCCACAAATGTAACAGTTGAGCTTCTTATCTCGGCCGATCCCCTCAGTTAACGCCTACTTTGTCACTGTAATAAATTGCCTCGTTTCCTTGTGATCTTATTTGTACTCTTCCAGGCCATCTATGAGACTATTAAAAATGTAGCCAAGAAATTAAAAAGTTCAAAAGTTGGCGAAACAGAAAAACCCTTAAAGGACGTCCTTCAAAAACGATCCATCGTGCCGCTGGTCTCTCTCACTCGCTTACCTGCGAGCCGCAAGTGCAAGGGAGAGCGGAGACGTGGCAATGAACGTCCTTAGGGGCACTTAGTGTGCACGGCGTCTCGCTCTGGACCACTGCGAGACTGGACGAGCGAGCGAGACAGCGGCATGGCAATGAACGTCCTTCGCAATGGCCTAAGTTCGTTGCCCGAACGCACCCCCATCTAGCGGTCGCAAACTAAACTAATTAATTAATTATTTATTTATTGCCGACTCGATTATTGCCATCCGGGGTTAAATAATGATAATGCACGGTTAAAAACACAAACATTTTTTTAAGATTGTAGAAATAAAATATATTATATAGCGAAAAATAAATAATTCGATTTGTATATTGACTTCCACATAAATTTTTAAATACAGACTTACTTTTTCGATCAGAATAAATATTTTAATGATCAGATTAGATAAAATGAACCGTTAAATAAACAGTTGTCTCGAACACTTAAGAAAAAATCTCCGTTTGTAATCAATAAAGCCATGCATTTTAGAAGCGTTGGCTGTATCGTAATTTTTTTGTTAATAAATTTCTACTAACGGATTAAAACTAGTTTAAGGTTGATTATTAATAAAATTTAAAAAATCATACAGTAAGATAAGTAGAGTTTTGACTTTAATTCTACAGATGATATATAGACTTACACATTTTTTAAGATGGATAGCTTAACATGTTTCTATGTATAAATTATGATTCTATAACATGTTTTAAGTAACGTAAGAAAAAAAAATGATACATGTTGTGCTTGCCAGTAACTAGATAAATACTCTTCTATGATTAGTATCTTCTAGAATTTTAAGCCCCATACAACACCTTTATTCTTCTGTTATAATATTCAAAATTAACTTAATAAAATCTATTTTATTCCAGTCAAAAACATTATGCAATATCCGATATATTTGCTTACGAGAAAATTTATAATTTGTTCAAAAAACGATTACAAAATCTACCAAAAAGGCGTCACCTTAAATTTTTTTTTTATTATTTTACACACATTTCAATGGTTTGATATATCTGACCTAGACTAGATCTAGCTTGGACACTTTGCTAGTGAAAGTTAGCGAGGACGCGAACTTTTAGAGACTAACAAACACATCCACAGATGGCAGTACGTCACACGATTCTCTTCGCTAAGATGTCTACTGTATACATTACTCATCTATAAACGGTCCACAAATTATTCATTATTCTGTGAAAGGGATATCGGTAACTACATAACTAAATAATATTAGCGTAGCTATATTCTATCTGGCGTGTATTATATTAACGTTTCTTATCCAACGTGGGCTGTTATAATAATATGTATAGCGAATGTATTACATTTTACACAGGTTAGATAAGATTTAACAGAATTGTGTAATAATAATTCGCGTATAATATTATTATTTTACTCGAATAATTCACTCTATAGTCTATCGAAATAATCTGTGATATATATAGATTAGTTGCTATTCTATAAAACCCACTTGTCAGACATATTTAACGGAAATATGTGACGTATGCTCCAGATATGGAATGTATATAAAATTATGTACGTCATTTTGTCAGTTAAAGACTATAATATTAGCGATAATAATTGCAGTATTGCTCTACTTTTTAAAACAGACAGCTTTAACTCGTTTCAAACACAGTATAACGAACAATATTAAAGTAATATGTTTTAAGTGAAATAAACTTTTACAGATGATTATAGTTCAACAATCATGCAATTTGTATCGCTCGTATAAGTAGTCATTTATTTTAATTTTAAATGGGTCAATTTAATATACGATCGTGAAAAAATTTTACGAATGTTGATCAATCGCATACCATTTTACTTCATACTTTTAATTGTTCTTTTTCGATGTAAGCAAATATTTATGAAATATAATACATAACACGTTTTTGTTTATTTAATTTTAATGAAAGAAATGCTTACATCATTACATCGCGTAGGTAAATATGAGTGATACATTCAAACACTACGTATTATGATAATATCGCTCATTGTGGTTGTTGACATGATTATTCAACTTTATAGACATCTATAACTAAATAGTAAAACTAAAGAATATATATATATAATGGCGCTTGTCATATTTTAATAATAAAATTATACATTGTGCGACATCTATTAGCTAGTAGAATAAAAATACTGATAGCTAATAGATGTCTACAAAAATATTGATCAATAATTGTATCTACATCTGTTGCCTTTCTTATGAACGTTTTGGAGCGTTTTGTCGTATTCTCACAAACCACTTATTATGGTAATGTTGTATAATAATTATTTATTATAATGATATATTAATTCGCTGGAAAACAGGCAATACGCTTACGAAACATTCTCCATGAGAGGCTTTATAATATCTAATAATTTATTATATTATTAACATTTAATAACATCTATGAATTATTTTATGCATTAGTTAATGAGATTGTAGGCACATAAGCATTTTTTTATTCACATCAACAGATGTCAAGCAACTCAATTATTTAATTACCAAGGTACATAAACATAAAATACTATAAATAAATTTATTTAGAGACGTAATAAAAAATAACTTAAGTTAAGCTAAACTCCTTTAATATTACGCGAAATTTCATTGAAAATATTTCCTAATTTTTATTCCGATCTTTGCATTTTATACATAATATTATTACCATTTAATGTGCATTCAAACCAACGAAAGAAATATTGCAATTAAAACTGTATTACAATTTGTTTTTTTTTTTTAATTATTTTTCAAAAGTATTTTTTACCCATAAAGTGCGATCGTTCTAATCGCTTTCCCGTTACATTTGACAATTGGGTTCTCGGTCGGTAAAACAGTCGACCAATGGGAACCCGACCGGTTACAAATCTCACCAATCCCCTCTCGCCACACCGAGCCGAGCCATTCCTCTCCACAGCTGGGCCCCGCACATGGCCTGACGTGGTCCGCAAATACCAGAAAGTAATGAAATCTCAATTAAACACCCCATTTGTTTGCTGAACCTCTTCACCGGCGACTCCGGCAGGTCCCCGCAACAAAAGAGTGAGTTATACTACACATTTTAATCGCCAATTTACGCGCCGAAACTCATCGATATTTTTGACGTTTCGCATTTGGAAAAGTCAAAACTGTCGCCTCATTCTACTCGCCAGTGACTACCCTTAAATATTTTATTTAACTAATGTTACACCACAATTTATTTCACTTATGATGCAATATGATTTGATATTTCACTGTTTTTTATTTATAATTTTGCTGATATATTTGTGTAAGAATATCACAATTATCTCGGCTTCAGTCTGGAGGCTTTCCTACTACATATTTTATTAAGTTCATTGCACCACAAATCATTTTTATTTTACATCGTATTAATATATAATGCAATTAAATAAAATTATATTATTTGCAGTCTTTTGAAAGCTTTCATCCCAGGAATACACCATTTTATATTTATATAGTTTAATAAATGTACAATAAAATGGTGTTTCTATAGCCTTCAACCTGGAAGATATTGCCTAAAATATTCTTTCATGTAAGCAGAACATAATGTGACACATATTTTTATTAAATGAACTACTTTTTTCTAAAACCGTATTCTAAGAATATGATAATATCAAATAAGGACTCATTACACCATAAATTTCATTTTATTGAATGAAATAAAAGTGTGCCATTTGCGTATTTTCTTACAAGTACCTTATACTTGATACAATTTTGAAATTACAAGTGAAAGCGTTCTTTATCTTATACACAGTAACTAATTGTTTTATATTTAATACTCAACTTTAATGTATATGTGACTTTTATAAGCTCTCTATGCTGTGAGAAAGATTATATTTTGAATTCAAATATTAATCGATAATTATTTGCTATCACAAACTTATGTCTAATGTTGTATAATCATTTTCAATAAAAAATTGATTGTTGTACAATATTTATAACACTGCCATATCACGCATAGAAAGAGACACTCCTATATAGGTTGATATAGGTCATTTTTGCTCCTACATAACTTTAGACAAACACAAATTTTATTTCATGTGTAGATGACCCTTCATAGAAACATTGTTTTTATTGTATATTTTTGTATTCATACAATATATTAATTACATTCTCCTATATATGTATTGTAGTATTAAATATACATTAAAAATATATTTTTTCTTTTTAATTCAAACCAGAAAATTTATTCTTATCTTTAAAATGAAACAATTGCCATCTATATATTTGGTTTTTGTGATTTCAATGCTTTATCTGGAAGACATGTTTGTATAGAATATAAAAAATATTCTATATAAAAGTGATGAAATAATTGTGAAATGGTTTTATTTTTATGAAAATTTTGTGCTTAAAATCAAATGTAGTTTTATTATATTTAAAGAAATGGTTTCGGTTTATGAAAAAATTAAGACAATGAATTTCAAATATCTTAATTTTTTGTTAACATAATTTATATTTTAAATTTCCTTATTGAATTTTTTTTTGTGTCATCATAAATCAGAGTGCTATCTTGGTAACGTTTATTCTACACAAGTTATGATGCTGTTTATAAATATTCGGCAATATGACATTTTACATGAATATTCTTCATATTGCACGCTTGATTGAGATTCATTATCAACATGTAAAAATAATTAACAATGGAAGCATGAATGCTGTAGAAATTTTACGTGTATCAGATAACCAACTTAGTATATTAAGATAATTTAAATTTTAAAATATAAATCACATAAATTCTGTTTAACGTTTTAAGATTTTTCAAATAATTTATGTAGTACTTATACAGAAATAATTTATTTTATTTTTATGTATATTAATACATTATTAATACATTAAATGAATATAATAATAATTGAATTACACAATATAGGTTGATACATCAAATAAATTACCATGAATATAATGTTATTAATTTTAAATTAATTTCAATTAATAAATTTACAAATTTTAAATATTTAGTATTATTTAACATGTATTTTTAAGTGAGTCTACATGTCTTGGGCCAGACCCTGACCATCCTAAGCAATGGCTTAACTCTAAACCGTATAAGTTGAGTTGCTTAGGATTAATTTAAAATTATAATTATGTAGTTTTACCAAATGTTGTCAATTGATAACTTTTACATAATTATTATGGTCATGGTAAACTGACTAATTTACAAAATAATTCAGTCTACCTTATAATCTAGTCTAACTGAATTACAGAAAATGTTGGGCAATATTGTTAAACAAAACATGTCTTAATTTTTTTTTTTTTTTAGATTCAAGATGAATTCACGAATCCCGTTCTTCGCGCTGGTCGTGATATGCCTGGCGCTGCCTGTTCCTCTGGTCAGATCCGCCGCCGTTATGTCCATTGACTTTGGTGCTGAGTGGATGAAGGTGGGCGTTGTCTCTCCGGGGGTTCCCATGGAGATTGCCTTAAATAAAGAGTCCAAGCGGAAGACCCCGGCTGTCGTGGCGTTCAGGGACGGAGAGAGAACATTCGGTGAAGATGCTTTCACTGTTGGAGTCAGATTCCCTAAGAACAGCTATGCGTATTTGCTGGATATTTTGGGAAAGACCATTGATCATCCTTTGGTGCAGAGATACATGTGAGTATTATTCATTTTAAAATATTAATTGATTAATAAATATAAATATGGTCATAATATATCCACGACAAAGGAACCCTCAGATGCCGTCGAACTTTTTTTTTCTTTCTAAATATGTGGTGAGTATATAGGCATTGCTTACAATTAGAAAATAGCGTTTTAAAAGTAACTGCAGCAGATTATAAACCTGACATTGCCCTTTTGCTTTTAAGAATACATCTTATCCTTTTTTATGTTAAATATGAATTCCGGAAAATGACGCATAAAAAACCACTTAATTTTTTTTCATAAATTCAATGAATCGGTTCCAAAAATCAAAATATCGCATAAAAAATTACCAAAAACGTATGAAGAAACAAAATCTAATTTCTTAAATATACATATACTATACATAAAATTCTTTTTTCAACGCGTCAATCCAAGCACAAAAATAACGGCAGAAGCGGGATGCGAACCGCGGACCTTGGAAACCAACTATGCCCAGGTATTCATACCGCTCGGCGAACTGCGCCATTGCTATGCCTAGACCGACTCGCGTTGAAACTAGTATTTATATCATTGTTATCATCGTACGATAGATGTCGCTATAGTATATATTCAAAGTATGTATATTTTTATTATTATTCAATCAGTCTTCATTTATTCACAAGCTTAATATTATTACTTTCCGACAGTCGGAATAGACTGTCGGAAAGTAATAAAATTAAGTAATTAATATTGTAATATAGTCAATGATCTATAAAAGTAGATTAGAATATTGAAATAATAAAATAATATTCTATTAAAAATTAAAAAATTCATAAAATCTAATTTGTTTAAAAAAAACTTTTCTTTAATAATTATAGAAATATAATAAGGAACAGATTTGTGACTATTGTATATACCATTAAAATCAATTATAGGATTTTTCCTTTACTTTCAATTTCGGTTGCAAGATATGCTTACGAATTTTTAAATTTAGCTTGAATCTAAACTTTGACGTCGGACTCATAAGATGAAATCTCAGTAAAAATCGCTTAACAATGAGTAAATCGCAAAAAAAACTATCATTGCCGTCCAAAAAAAACGCGTGAAAAAAAATGACACATATAAAGAATATCTTCTGTGTATAAAATTTACTATTTATATTGCTTCTGCTTGTTTTGTGACCTGAAAATAATTTGGTTTATTTTTTGAATTAACATTTTTTTAAATCCCACCTATCCCTACAGAGCGAGCGCCTAGATGACGATAAGCTGATTGGATGGCAAAAAATGAAGCATGAAGCAATTTGTATTTTAACTTAAAAACTCGATAGTTGATAATATATTTTGCTGACAAATCAAATATTTTATTATGTACGTATAATATATTGTATTTTTTTCCTATTCCAGTAAGATGTTCCCGCACTATGATATTGTGGCCGACCCCGAGCGTGGCACGCCCATCTTCCAGCACGATGAGAACACCAGCTTCACTCCGGAGGAACTGGTGGCTCAACTCCTCAACAAGGCACGAGAGTTCGCCCAAGCCAGCACTGGTAATTCATACAACATGTATTTGAAATTTTGAGAAAGCATTCCATTTCTTATTGTGTTGATAAAAGAGCTAGAGCAAATGTTTGCTTTAAATCAACCATGTAGAGATGCTTGAAAAGGGTTATCGTCATCATCAGCCTGTGTCCAACCACTGATGAACGTAAGCCTCCCGCTTGAGTCTATATCCTTTTTGATCCTCTGCCCTCCCCATCCAGGCTACTCCTGCTATTATATTATACTTGCCAATGCTTCGTTTGCCATTTCTTGGATGAAACTCCACTTTGAACACTTTTCTTCCCCAATGACCATCGTATCGTCAATAAATATGTCATATTGCCGCTTGAGTGATTTGAAAATGGTTACACGGATCAATCAATAAATCAAAAAAAGGTGGGATATGGCACATGTGACCTGTGTGTCTGTCAAACATAACACCTTTGGGAGTATGCTTCTTAGAACACACTTATCATACATGACTCTCGTAGAAGTACGTTAGGCTGACAGCTAAACTAACTACCTTATGAAACAAAGTCATCACAAAATCGTCAACCCTGAAGATGACTTCTGCTATATTGGTCAGATTTTTTTTTCCACAATCCCAAATCTGGCCGTAAAAATTTACAAAGTTATATATATGACCCTTAAAAGTTTAATTAAATGTTTCCAGGTCAGATAATCACCGAGTGCATCATCACCGTGCCCGGATTCTTCAATCAGGCGGAGCGTTCGGCCATGATGGAGGCGGCGCGTCTGGCAAACCTTCGCGCTCTGCAGCTCATCAGCGACCACACGGCCGTGGCCCTCAACTATGGCATCTTCCGGCAGAAGGAGATGAACGAGTCGGCCCAATACATGGTCTTCTATGACATGGGCGCGCACAGCACCAAGGCCTCTGTTGTGGAGTACAGGATCGTCAAGACCAAGGAGAGGGGATTTGTTGAGAGCAATCCGCAGCTGCAAGTCCTCGGATACGGATATGACAGGTGAAGAAAATTTTTAAAAATTTAATACAATTATCATTTTTCTCATGAGAGCAAAGAAATTGTCAAAAATTAACCAATCATCCAAAATAGCTGACCTTTTCAGTATAAGTAAGGGATGTAAGTACCAACATAATGACACAAAAAAAAGAAATTCAAATATACATAATCTGCAAAACATAATAATATAAAAAACACCTTTTTTTAACACTTTCATTGCCGCAAAATACATAAATTTGACTTATCATTTTGCTCTGTCGGCTAAGCGCTCCCTACAAACTGCTATTCAGAATGTCCGACATGGCCCTAACACCTAAAACAACAAAAACATTTTTTGTCACAAAAAACGGTGTTGGCGATCAATATGTTAATAGCTCTTATTAAAACGACATTGGAATACGTTTTATAGTCTTCTTTGTCTGCTAAAGAGTTTGGTTACTACAAAAAATCATGGTTTTTGTTTATTTATTTACTAACTCTTGACTTCAACGCCTTTTTAGTAGATTGGTTAAATTTTTTGTACCGATAATATTGATTGTATTGTAATATATTTTCTGGTAAAAAAATATATCAGTTGCCACCTATAGTTTTTTAATGGAATCCAAGAGATTGTACAGTGTAAATTTTTCATTTGAATGTGAAAATGTAGGTCAGAAGTGTTGGCTTTATCAATAATAACTGTAAACTGTAACTACTGATTATCGAAATACTGTTACATTACTGCATTCAGTTACAGTATGCGCAGAATATAATTTTTATTATAGTTTTAATATTTCCTGAATTATGGTGGTAGAAATATGTAAAGGAGATGTGAGTTGATGAATCGTTTATCTCTACTTTTACACATTCTATTATTCCAGAACTCTTGGAGGATTGGAGGTGACCTTGCGCCTGCGTGAGCACCTGGCTGACAAGTTCAATGCCATGAAGAAGACGCCCAATGATGTGCGCAAGAACCCCCGAGCCATGGCCAAGCTTCTTAAGGAGTCCAACCGTGTCAAGGTTGTGCTGTCGGCAAACGCAGATCATTACGCACAGGTCGAGGGACTGCTTGATGAACAGGACTTCAGAGTACAGGTGAAAATATTTCTTAAATTTTCCCCACAAGCCCATAAAATAACTAAATTTATGTGTTTGTAAAAGGTACCCGGAAGAAAGTTCTTAATTTTTTGACACACAACACAGCAGTCAGTTCTGACTCATCTGTCTTCAGTATATACGTCTTTCTTGCTGTTGCGTTTGGTGAAAATCTGAACAGTATGTTTCTAGTTAGAAAAAAAACCCTATTTGCAGTGGAAACTTTCATACCGAAGAAGGACTGTTGCGTGTATGTCGTGTGAGCTTAAAGAAACTGAATAAAGATACAAAAAACATTTGTGATGTTTGTAGTGAAGTGTTATGACCTTTGAGAAGATTTAGATCCGGAGATTTTTCACTTGATGCAAACAAAAAAGCAGCACACTCAAAGTTATTATGAAGTTATGAAGATTGAATATTGTCTGAAGTTGAAGTAGAACCGGAAATTTCTATACTGCGTGTGACGTATATAGCTGTCAAGGCTTTACATGTAATTTGTAGCCTCATATTACAGTTTTATTCTACTGCTGTAATGTTCTAAATTAACTTGCTTTATAAATGGATATAAAATATATTGGATTCCAGCTAAAAACTATAAGCAATATTTGATGCATTGCTTAGTTTACTAGAAAATATATTACAGTCTATTAATTGCTCAAAAATTGATAAATCCACCGAAAAGGTGCCGCGTTCAGAATATTAATTTAATTTTGAAATCAATTTTTACTTTTATAATTACAGGTGACCCGAGAAGAGCTTGAAGAAATGTCCAAAGACCTTCTGCAGCGCGTTCCCGACCAGCTGAACGCTGCTCTCAAGAACGCCGGCCTGACCCTCGACGTGGTGACCCAGGTCATCCTCGTCGGCGCCGCCACCAGGATGCCCAAGGTCCAGGAGATCCTCCAGGCCACAGTCGGCACAGACTTGGGGAAGAACATCAACACAGACGAGGCAGCGGCCATGGGAGCCGTCTACAGAGCAGCTGATCTGTCCATCGGCTTCAAAGTCAAGAAGTTCGTCATCAAGGACGCCGTCGTGTTCCCTGTGCAGGTGCTGTTTGAGAGGGACCAGGAAGGACAGACTAAACAGGTGAGAAATCTATTAATTATCAAGTCGTCCAGAAGCAGTCCTTAAAAAGTCTTTAAAATTTAAATTTGACGCATTGAATCTTTTGAATGCAGCGCCTTTTTGGTGGATTTGTAAATCGTTTTTTTTTGCCAATTAATATAGACTGTAATATATTTTCTAGTAAACAAATATATCAGATATTGCTTATAGTTTTTGACTGGAAGCGAACATATATTATATACAGTTATGTAGTAAGTTAATTTTGACCATTACAACAGTAGAATAATGTTGTAATGTACATAAAATTTGCGGCCTTACATTACAACAGTAGAATAATGTTGTAATGTAAGGCCGCAAATTCTATGTAAAGCTTTTCACATTTTGTATCATTTAGAAACTTGGATTTAGCATCTATAAGACATAAATTTCAAGTAATTAACAATGCCAATACATTTTTTGTATATAAGCAATATTGAAAAAATATTCGTAATTATATGTTGTAAATAATTAATAAAACTAACTAATTAAGGAAGGGCAATCATCAAATGTGTAAGGAGTAGAGTAAATATATTTATTTAATTTAGTTAGTTGAACAACTGGTCATACAAACATTTAATGGAATTATCTATCCTATTTCAGGTTAAGAGGACACTCTTTGGAACCATGAATCCCTTCCCCCAGAAGAAGGTCATAACTTTCAACAAGCATATGGGCGACTTCAGCTTCTTTGTCAACTATGCCGAGCTTGACCATCTGCCCATGAGTGAGATCAGGAACCTGGGGTCACTGAACCTCACAAGGGTCGACCTCAAGGGAGTTGCGGAAGCAGCCGACAAGAACGAAGGACCCAACATCGAATCCAAGGGAATCAAGGCTCACTTCACTTTAGACGATTCTGGAATCTTGAGATTGAAGAACGTAGAGATGGTTGCTGAAAAGACACTCTCACCGGAAGAACAAGAGCAGGAAGAAGAGAGCTCTTTCGCTAAACTCGGAAGCACCATCAGCAAACTCTTTGGATCAGATTCTAAGAAAGATTCTTCTTCAGATGAAAAAGAAAACGAAGGTGAACACGCGGACGAACCGACCGTCGATAAATCTAGTAAAAACAACACAGAAAAATCTAAAGACAATTCTACCGATTCCGGGGAACCTAAAGTTGTCAAACCGAAGATCATCATCCTTAAAGAACAAATCGACTTGTCTGAAAATGTACTGTTTGTTCCGTCGCTGACTCCGGATCAGTTCAACGCTTCTCTCGACAAGATCGAAGCTCTCAACAAGTTTGATAGAGAAAGAACAAGGAGGGAGACCGCACTCAACAACTTGGAGGCTTTTGTTATCGACGCCCAGTCTAAACTTGAAACTAAAGAGTATTCCGTCTGCGGAACGCCTGAAGAGATTGAACAGATTCTTAAATCTAGTGCTGTCGTTGCTGAATGGTTGTACGAAGACGGATCCGATGCCACCGCTAAGAAGTACGAAGAGAAGCTCGCTTCTTTGAAAAAGAAGACTAACAATGTCTTCGCTAGACACTGGGAGCACAACGAAAGACCTGAAGCCATCAACGCGCTCAACTCGCTGCTCAACGGTTCAAGAAACTTCTTGCAGAATGCTAAAAATCTTACAAAAGAAACGAACCCTGAAAAAGACGTTTTCACTGAAGTTGAAATTACCGTTTTAACCAAAACTATTGACGACACCGAAAAATGGATCGCCGAGATGATCGCCGAACAAAAAAAGCAAAAGAGCCACGAAGAAGTTAAACTGACCGTTAAGTCTATTACGGATAAGATGAGCGATCTCGATCGCGAAGTCAAGTATCTGCTCAATAAGATGAAGATCTGGAGACCCAAACCTGCTCCCGTTAAAGAAGAGAAAGTCGAAGGAAGCGGGAAGAAGACACCCGATGAGACAGTTATCGAGACTCCGCCCAGCGAGGGCTCCGGGGACCCCGTGGAGACCATCACAGAAGAACCCGTGCTCCAGGCGCCCAACAGAGAAGAGCAAGGCAGCACACCCAGCGACGAAGACGAACATCTCGAGTTATAATTATCAAAAAACATAGGAAATTTTTTACCGACTGCGGACGTTTTTAATTGAAATTTCGTTCTGCAGCCGAAGATGGAGAAAGTCGGCTTAGTTTAAATATGAAAGCGCTAGAGGCCCGACCTTAAAAACAAAAATTAAAAAAAAAACTGTAAATTATTATTTACAGTTGATGTATGTGTTGTTTTTTGAAGAATGATTCAAAAGATGGTACGTTTTCTACTTTGGGTGAGGATTATTAGCCTTTTTGCTGCTTAAAAAGACACCTGTGCGTCCTAATTACCAACAGAAAATGTGACTTATTATTTTGTAAAAAAAAATATTGAATAGTTTTTGCTGTTGAAAAGTTTTTCATCAAGATTACGGTTTTACGGCAGTGAAAAGGTTAATGTGTGATAATTCAAACATTTCATTATTTCAAAGACATTCTTTATTATCTATTTATGTATCATAATATTCCGGTGTATCTTTCAGTTCAAAACTATTTTGTTTGTCTTTATTGGGTGTAAATTTCGTGCACTGTTTTCAAGAAAAAGGTTTGCAATGAGTGATCCAGTTTAGCGATGTATGAAGAGCCACTATTCACTAAATCGATGTGCATTTGTGTCGTAAAGTTGTCTGAAGCATAAAAAAGATACTATCCATGGACCAGTAATATAAGCTAGTGGAATTGTAGGAAAAAATATATATATACTGTTTTTAACCATTTTTATTGCGAATCTTACTGTCCTGCTATATATTTAGTAAATATGTATCCGACATTCAAATTTTTCACTGGAAATACTACAAGAAACTAGTTTGATTTCAATAAAATGCCTTATGGAAGGCAATGAAAACATTCAAAATAAAAAGTGAAAACAAAATCGCTTTAAGAAATAGATCGGTAATTTGTTGTTAATATAAATTAAATGAATAAATCAGTGATAAAAATAAATTCTTAGAATGACTATAAAAAAAATATTGTCATTTTCAGTTTTTTTTTTGCATTTTAAACTATATTTTTAACATTTTTTATTATAGATAGATAATGTTTATGAATAGAACTGCTCTGCCCGATAACCTGTGCTGTAGGTATTTATTTATTTTTTCTCACTTGTATTAAATTGTAAAATTTTATGTATTTAAGGTGAACTTGAGTAAAATATATACAGACACGTAATATGTATATTCGTATGGATTTATGTTTTGTGTTCTATTTTATATTTTCGAATGCAATCATTCAAATGAAATGATAAAACTATTTATTTTTCCGATGAAAATCTTTTATTTATTTTCTTGATATACGCACTGAGCTCCATCCCTACATCGAATAAGTACTTGTTTTGGATATCTCTATTATCATTAAAAGTCATCATCATTATTATGTAAAATACAATACACATTATAATATTTAAGAGTCAAATAATTGACAATAAAAAATACATTCCTTTACCATTCTTTCATTACTTAGTAACATGTATTATTTAATTATAAAAAAACTTTTCTCATCCTCGCTAATCAAATAAGAATGGTCTTTAAGAAAACAATAAATTATTACAGATTAATCATAAATCCAAATATTTTGGCCAAAGACTGCTGACCGGTTGAAAAAAAATTACAAGTGTTAAATCACAGAAGACAATGGAAGGTATATTACTTAAAAGAAATATATTTTTTTGTAAATTTAAAAGTTTTTTCTATTAAGATTTTTATTTTTTTCTATTTCCTTAAACTGAAATTTCTACAAGCTTTAAATAAACCACATTCATGAAACATAGAGGCCTTCCTCCATTTTTCTTTTTTTCCTCATAGAACAATTTGCTTAGGATTAGGAAAAGAGATTAAGTTGATCTAAAATCATAGTATTGAAGCTAAAAATATTATTTCATATGGAAAACTACAAAAAAAATCACGCAGGCATTTTAAATCTAAATAAAAATAAAAATTATAAAAAATATAACATTTGGCAAACTGATATGTATCAAAAATTTAATATTTTTTTGTTACAATGTGCCAATTGTCAGATTTTAAAAAGTTTTTTGGGAAAATGTTTTTTTCTCTTTTTTTTTTGAACGATGGGATGGCCAATGTACGAATAATTATTATTGAAGTATGTGATATATTTCTACACTGTATCTGTAAATTATTCAAACTTATCTTCAATAAAGGTTATTACAATATTGATGACAAAAACATTAATTTGCATTTTTATTTACCACTTCACCCGGGGATGACGTCTGCAGCTGAATCATGGACTATGCATGGAGTTTTGAGTGTCATACTATAGTTTTATTGTAAGTTGTATTCTGCATAATTAACCTGATGGTTGCCAGAGACGAGATGTCTCGGCAAATTGCGCAGTACCTGTAGTATTGTTTGAAGAAAACTTGCTACCAGGAAGTCTTAAGGATTAGGATACAAAAAAGAAGGAAAACGAAACAGCCATTCAGGATCACAAAATAAAATATCGGTTGTATTCTTTACTTAATATATTTCCGTAATTTCAATCACATTGTGCATTAATGCCACCTAATTATTTATTACAATAATCTCTAACACATAGGTATCTAAATCTGACACAATTCAACAGAATGGCATTCTTCCTACCGACTCTCATTCATAGCAAATATTCACTCGGCAATAGGCTGCTTTAAAGATGCCTGTTTAGGAAATGAATTCTATGCAGCGGATTTTGATACCATCCATCAACATACTATATACACTGAGAAATCACTTAGAAATATCAAGGAAAGACGCAATATATTAATTTTATTGTTACCCATTCGTCTGGTGGCAGATAATAAATAAATGTAACAAATAGTTATATTGATAGGCATATTTATAACTGAAAACATTTAACTAATACATTTATTTATTAAAGAAGCTAGCATATTATTTTGTTACTACATCATTTTATAATTGTGTAGTTTAAAGCAAAAAACAGTGCCAACTACGTGATTGATAAATAATTTTATTAATTTCATTGAATTAATTCAATTTAAATGTATTTTTAATAAAAACTCATTTTTTCTTAATAAATGTAAAAAATATGCATTTCAATATGTTTTGATTTATTTATTCGATTTACTTTAAATCTGCAAATTATTTAAGATTGATTCATTATAATTACCAGTTGACACTAAAACAATAGGAGCAATGAAAAATATGTTTTACCCTATAAAAGCTGAGGTTATACTTAAAATTACATTAATTTAAAATTAAATAATCACATTTTAATATTTTGCAAGCAAATATCATTATGAGTTGTGTTTTTTACTTATAACACTGGTAAAATAAGTAGAGATTAAAAATGATTATTTCAAATGTCAAAGCAAGTAATTTTTGACAGTTGTGAAAATAATTTTAAATTTCTTCCATAATAAACCATAGACAAAAGTAAAGATAGGTACCTATTATTTATGTGAAAGGTATGTATAATGTTGCCACAGTTCATTATCTTTTAATGCAATATTAATCGGAATTAATTTACTTTATTATTATAATTATTTTATTTTATCTAAAATAACTAGGTTAAAAAATCAAACTTCACTTCTTTATAATAATGATTTAATTAAAATTCTCAGTACTTACCCCATGTATGGAAATATTTTTTGGCAGTTCAAATATTTTTTAATTATTTATTTATCTTTTAGGCATTGTCATTACTTCTTCATATATGGCAACAAAGAAATTATTAAAAATAGAGAACAATATTATTTTTTTATCAGAATTTAAAAATTTTAGGAATCAGTAAAAATAAAAATGATATTAATTGATAATTTTTACATTTCTAAGATTTATGTAGTGATTTATGCTTGCTCTAATATCTGCTCCTTAGTGCATCATAAAAATATAAGTAGTTATTTACGTTCTGCATCTTAAAATTTCCGCTAAACATTATTTGAAAAAGTAGCATAAAATATTTTTTTATTGTATTTTAAATCGAACACCCAACCTTTTTATATAAATTTTTATCTGTTGACTTTGAGACATTTTAGTCTCCAATAAAACTAAGTAAGTAGACATAGTAATTTAAAAACACATATTTTTAGGTTATATTTCATAAATTTCCATTCATTCTATCTAAACACAGCAGCTATACAAAAATATATATGAATGATTATTTTTAAGCATTTTAAATAACAAGATCTATAATATAATAATACGTTAATGAATAATTATTTTGTATTCGTATATCAATCAATAAAACAATAATATTGAATAGTTCTTTGAGACATAGTTTACCAAAGTGGGTATGAACCTTCCTCCCACCCATTTTAGAATTTTAGATACCAATCGATCTGCACACAAAATTTAGCCATATTGAAATGGAAAATAGCATGTCTATGGACTTGTCATTCAGTCAGATGAATTTTTGGGGGGGGAGGTGAATTATTTGGGAAACTATGCTTTGTAGAATCAATTAATAGACTTTTTTTAAATATGATAAATATATTAATATGTTTCTAATTTTTCTATTCATTTAAGTGCATTTAAGAAATCTCTACATTATTGTATGGGTATTAGTCACAATTTCTACTTTAAATATATTGAATTAAAAGATGTCAACTGAACATTAAATTTTCAAAGTAAAAAATATTTATTTCATGCATTATTATAATAATTATTACATCAATGTAATTAAAAAAAACATATAACAATACATAAAAATTTGAACAGGCAACCTCGAATTTATTTGACTGTATTATTATTTACTGCACCTTATAAAACGTTCCAATTGTCATCAAATTTGGGGAAATATTTATTTGAAAATTAATGAATATGTTAACATTTAATTTAATTTTAAGTTTTTGCAAGACATGATATATTTTATTATGTTGGTATATAGGAAATCTATTTTTTTCCTAATGCATAGATGGAAAAATTACAGTACATTTAATTTTTTTTAAAGATTATTTGAACATGTTTTGCAAGTGAAATCGATACGATATTTTTCACAAGGCTAAATCGGTATGAAAGTAATATATTAATGTTACTGAATAATTAAAATTAAATACATCATAATGATACAAATATATCATTGAATTTAGATTAAGTTTGATGATGAATTGGTTTGATGAAAGTATTGCGGTATGTGTGAAAACTGTGTGAATGAATTATTCTGAATACTGTGATAAGGTGATGAATTTGTGTTATGTTTGATAATGATAAGTATAGATAATTCATCTTTAATGATTATCTGAACACTTATTTGATTTGATTACATTTTAACCTGTAAGCAGTGCCAGGTTAAGGGGGTGGCGCAGTGGGTCGGCGGCCTAGGGCGCCGAATGAGCTAGGGCGCAGATGTCGCCCTAAGTTGCTTAGATTTTTCTTATTGCGTCCTTTCTATATTAAATATATATCTAGTATAAAATTAATTAAACGAAGATTTTTTCACGAGCAAAAAATTGCAAAAAAAACTGAAGATTTTATTCTTCCCACTCAAGAAAAAAAAAATGACACAAAGCGCCAATTTTCTTTTGCCCTGAGGCGCCGCAGGGTCTAATGCTGGTAATGCCTGTAAGATTCAAGGTTTGATATTGAAACAAATTGTTTAATATAATTTGTCATCAATGGATAATTTTTCCGAGAGTTTATTTAATGTAGTTCAAGTGATGATATAACATGATTGATCTTCCGACAATTTTTTTTAAGCAGATTTAAGTGATGGTTTAATTTATTTATTTTAAAAGAGTGGTCCAATTGTTTTAATGACTTATCATATGTTTATCAGTTAATGACATTCTCTCAATGAAGATGTAAAATCAATAATTTAATATTCTTAAACGTCTCCTTAGCAAGCATCAATTTGATTCATTCATTCTGATGATTTAGTTTAAAAAAGAGTTGTCAATTGATTACATGCTTGAATGTTTTTTGTTTCAATAAAGATATCCAAGTTAATTCAACGTGAAGATTAATCATTAATTTAATGTAATGAAACTGTCTCAGTTGATTTGTTGGGTCATCCATTTTGAAGTGAGTGTTTGAAACAAGTCAGTCAGTTGATGATTGGCTTGGACGACTTCTCCTCGACTATGATCTCGTCTCCGGAGCGGATGTTGTAGCTGTAGAGCTGCTTGCTGGGGAACTTCATGACCTCCGGACCCTGGCGATCGCGCAAATCTTGGTCCACGTAGTAAAGCCGCATACGCGCCGCGGGAATGCCGGCCATGCGCTCCAACTTCTGCTTGAGATCAATGACGGTCCTGAAATTACACACCATACACATTAATCATCATTATCAGCTCTGTCAGTCGTCTTGGTCCTCGCCTCAACCCATTTCAGCTCTACGTCCTGTAGCTTCACGGAGTACAATCTATGTATAGTTCCCGACGGCATTCCAGAGGGGCTTGAAGAGAAGGTAGTTACCGCTCTCCTGCGGCATCCGTAGTACATGTATCAAGCCAGATCCACCTTCGTCTTTTGACCTACTGTTGTATATGGAAGGCTGCGTTGTCCGCTTTCTCGCCTCGTCACTCCTCAAAAAATCATCACCGTCGTAGTCCCAGTATTCTACGCAAACATCTGTATTAGAAACCCATTACACGGCTGCATTGGCTTTTGGTGAGGTGTCAACATTCACAGCCGTAAAGAAGAAGAAAGGACTATTTGTTAATTTTTGTACCAATGTTCATGGAAGAAATAAGAAAAGTCTAAATTATTTTTATATATTTTTTATGATCAAGTGTATTTTTATAAAATAATATTTAATTACCACTAACAATGATGTTTTTATATTATATACATTCTATGAGTATTTATTAATGTTATTTATTAATGACACGTATTTTACACATTTGTCTGATGTTCGTTTTATTCAGAGTTTTTTGTTCTAGTGCAATTTCAGTTAACAATTTAAAATGGATTTATACCTGTAAACATCCACTGTCCGGACCTCGCTGACGTCACCGAAAGTAAAGGTGACCTTGACCCTCTTCTCGGGTCGGAGGTCAACGCTCACCAGGGGGTCGAGCTTGCCGTGGGTGGCAACCAGCTCCGAATATCTGGAAATCGAAATTTCGACATTTTAATCAAGATATTTTAAGCACAGTGCATTCAAATAGTATTATTTATGGACAATATGGCCAAAAAGCGAGATTTTCCGACTCGTCAGTTCGACTCGCAAATCAAAAATAAACATACAAGTTTTTCCACTCTATCGTAAATGGACACACTACCAATTATTGGCGTAAGAAAAAAAATCTTACCAATAAAATGATTATAAAAAAATTCAAAAGATAAAAATTGTAAAAAGAACTGAATTCTCGTCATTGTTATAAATAAATAAAATTGTCAACCCTTCTATACCTTTATACTCGCTTTGTAGAAAAACATACTATAGAAAGTTAGTCTTCCTTCCATACATGTTAATATATCTGCAACATACGTTTTGTCACCATAAATTTCCGTCTATACGTTGTCATGTATCATTGTTCATGCCTTGTTCTAAGACATATCTGCCCTCGAAAGTTCACCTGGGAGCATACATAGTTCCCGACGACTTACAGGACAATAGAACTTGAAAAGACGGCAGCTTAAGTATCTGAGCCATATTTTTAAAGATTTATTAATTGGAATTTTTAGGGTGATCACATAATTAACCCAACGTTGCCTTGGAATGGACCATTTCGCTCTGAGAAGCGGTTTAACCCAAAAAGTACAGTAAAGTAGGAATAATACGAGTATATACAAAACCGCCGCAAACGATATAGAAAATATATAAATATAACTATGTGATGTAGACAGTGCCGGTTTTAGAGTGTGGCGCAGTGGGTCGGCTGCCCAGGGCGCCGAATGAACTAAGGGCGCTAAAGGCAGCCTTAGTTCCGACAGGAGGTGTTTTCTGAAGATCTCCCACCCAAAAAAACAGTGGGCGTCAGATTTTTATTGCCCAGGGCGCCGCACGGTCTACAGTCAGCACTGGATGTAGGAGATTTGAGTGTATTAAATGAAGTACTATATATTTAGTATGTACAAAGCAGGATATTACAGTTGTGTGCCCCAGTAATATCATCTGGTTCGCCTTAATTACTCAGCCAGGTGTCTCCGCCCACAGTCCATGATTACGCAGATCCATTAGCAGAAACACAATGATTGGTAGCTTGCCATTTTTTGCTCGCCGCAAATTGTAACGGTGAAATTTCCTTTTCATTGTTTGACTGTATCATCGCATCCGTTTGTAATATTTTATCGCAGGCAAAACAGTAAACACATTATGCCAAAAAAATTGATATTGAGCAGATGGCAATGTTTCTTTATCTAGCTTGCACTGACTTGTTTAGGAAATCCTGAGTAAAACGAGCAGTTTATACACTCATTGATTTACTCCCAATGTGTTTTTTACGTTAATCTTTTCGTCACGGCTCGGTGGAATAGAAATTATACTGTCAATACGGTGTGAATTGTTCAAACCATTTTTTTTTTGCTTAAAACTAGTATTTGAAGTATAAATATATTTATCTGACCTATTTTCATGTATCACATTGGTTCTTATATCCTTTAGATATCAGATGATGCATAAAAAACTTTTATATTTAACAAACGTTCATTATGTAACTCCATACGTGTGGTGGCATTGACACATGTGGTTTACAGAAAAATCGCTCCTGTGACACGAAAACTAACTGTATTTATTTACATGCTTAACAGATTCCTGTAAAGAATACATGTTGGTTGACAAAGGGAATGACTGCACTTCCAATTCCTGACCGTAGATTTCACAATGAGTACTGAAAGTAGCAAAACAATATATCACGTAATCCGATGTCAACGGTCGGGGAATCTTTGACGGCATACATCGACAACCGATGCGAATGGGTTAAATTAATGCTGGAATTTATTTAAATGCATTTGAAAAATTAACAATAGTCGCATTTACACAGTTTATTTGTTTAGTGAATAAATATTTGAACAAGACTGTTCAACAATAATTATTCTCTTTGATGGAGCTAAAATACAAAGGTTTATCTAGATTACCCGTAACAAAACAACTTCAATTCCAAATATGTAAAACATAACGAATCCACGTCACGAACAATGAGGTTCTCAGAATAATCAAGGAAGATAGGCACTAATAAGAACCATCTCAGAGAGGCGAGCCCGATGGATCGGCCACATCATGCGCCACGATGGTCTTCTTCACGATATTGTGGAGGGGATGGTTGAGGGTAGAAACTGTAGAGGGCGCCCTAGACGGGAGTATTTGCAGCAAGTATTCGATGACATGAACTGTAGCGCTTATGCTGAGCTGAAAAGGGTTGCGGAGGACCGAGAGGAATGGAGATTGAGATGCAAGATTCTGTTGCTGCAAACCAATCCACCGGATTGATACTACGAAGAAGAACGAATCCATAATATTTAATTAGAATATGAAACATTCTCAAATAATCTAGTAATAATACATCGCAGACCAAAACAACATAAAGCAACTAACATGTACAAAGATAAAAATATCAATAATGTACAATGTTAAAATATTGCTTTATAATTAGTTAGATACATTTCGGTACGTGTGTTTTGAATCCTAACCTTAATTAATGCTCACGGTATGTAAAACTTTCTTTTTAACTTAATTAGTAGGCAGAGAAAATTTGCATGGCCAGAGCGAGCGGCTTGGCTTATAAGATCTACCTACGCCCATCTCTCCACGCATTTACGGACTCCACAATATATCATATAACAAAACGGAAATAATTGTAATGTAACTCCACGTTGGCGCGAGACAAATATGAACATTACATGGTTGATATCCATATAAGATACTACATACTTAGTACATACTTAGTTCAGGTAAAATTATAAATGCAGTTACCTGTCAACGTTGTACTAAAATGCACCATTTATGAATATAACCAGTGATAACCGAAACGAATTAAATAGATTCTTACATACACGAATGTACGTGCCTTTTTCGCTTTCTATAAGCATGTTTGAATGGATCAACATACAGACAGCTACCTTCGGTGTAAAAATTGGGGAAATCATGACGCATGCAGAGTCGTCACAGGCTGCCTCAAACCAACACCCATTCCAAAACTATACCCCTTGGCTGGTATCGCACCACCAAACATAAGACGCAAAGTCATATGCGCCGAAGAAATGCGTAACGCAGACCTGCAGACCGCCTCACACCTAAGATCTTGCTCCATGTGCCCAACACGCTACAAACCTCAAGACCTAATGCTAGGCAACACACGATCGATGTTTCCAGATACTAGGCAGAAATAATTTGACGTCGCTGACACGAACAAGAAGAAGATTGGGGAAAAACATCACTTTGTTATGATAGCACCAATACATTGCAGGATATTGGTATACCTGTATGTACTTGTAAGAGATCATTGGTTCAACGTTTCACAGACATAATCAATATTATACGAATATAAATAATTATTACTTTTAAAAAGTGTGATGTACGGAAGCTCCCACCAAAAGCTCTTATAAGAATTCATCGATGAAAATACAATAATATTTCTTAGAAATATATGAGTACATACATACATACATATACTCGTAATATTAAAAATTACGTTAAGAACATGAATGTGCTTTATAGGATTCAAATGTTCGTAAATATTTCCTTTTTTTTTGTATATGAGCTATTTTAAAATAATATTGCATATATACATTGTCGACGTTCAATTAAGTAGACATAACATTTTAATAATTTCGCCGATGACGATAACTTCGACTGTAATGGTGTAAGTTTTTTTTTTTAACAGAAAAGCCTATTTCAAATTAAAGTATATCGTTTACGGTTGAAGTTTATCGAATCGGCTGAAAAGTAAACCTATCTTTTTGAAGCCTTTCACTACTTTTTGCAAAAATGATAACAATAAAGATTATCACGGATCAGGTAAAATAAATAGGAACCAGCTTTCTCTATGCTCCACATTATCAGGTGAGTGAATTGATAATCGCCAGGTAGGATCGATTTAGAAACACTCTAAACAGTGTAATGAAAGCTACCACTTTCAGTCTCACTGATCTGAACAGTAATTTTCATGTCAACGTACATGAAGTAAAAATCATCGGTTCTCAATCGTAAAACATAGTTACAGCAACAGTGTTTTAATATTTAGTGAATAGCATATCATAATCACTCTTTATACGCTCCATAGCTGGAGTGGATACGTAGTCACAAACAGCCGCCATATTGTCACCCGCCATGGCCTGAGCATCATAACATGACAGCTCTGCTAGTACATTGTATGTATAGTTCCCTCAGACTTCCAGGACAGCGAGAGCCCGGGGGTCTAAAGAAAATGCCACCGTAATTTATGTATGACAAATATGAACAAAATAAATCAAGCGAAATTGCGAAAAGTAAAATTGAATAAAAATTAGTCTAAAATCTTAACAGCTGACAACGTTCTTGGTAATGGAATAATGTCAGCTATATTCTCTTTACACAGCTGACAAATAAAATCGATATATTGTGTTTTAAGTGCGCATTTAGACCAAACAAACATAGAACTAGAACACCAACACGAATGTTTGTTTAGTGTAAACGGGTTTGTTTTATCATGTCAATCTTGCGGCGTTTATTCCAGATTCTAAGAAATTTGCAGCGATCTTAGATAGAGCATCGTTAGAATACGAATTAAATGTTTTCACCATTAAATTCGAAGGTGCGCGTAAATATTCGTTGGGTAAAATAGCATTTTAATACGAATTCAAATAAAATATACGAAAAAGGGATGAAAATAATAGAATTCTAGCAAGTCTCAGAGATCAAGAACTTCTGGTTGATACGTTATGCTAACTTTAATAAATGTAAGCTCTCCTTCCTTGGAGATACATTGTAATATTACAGTATCGGCTATTCAGCCTTACAATGGGAGCCGATACGGTGGTTGAGATAGGCAAATTAAGCGCTAGGCTCCTGGTAAGGATATGGACATGGAGAGGAGAGATCGGATGCATTCGAAACGTATAATTTCCCGTTTCTATGGCCAAAGTAAGAAAGGGAGAGATTGGCAAAAGCCGTGAAAAATTCACCGTTAATTTACCTTATTGTGATGGTGATTATAGTGGCTATGGTTATAGGCGTTTTAATGGGTGCCGGGCTTGCTTTAAGTGGTATATACAAAAAGACATTATTTTCCATGTAAGTATCTAATAAGACGACCGGCCATTGGATCGATCATATCGTAGCTAGTGCAGAAAAAATATTTGATACTTATGTCCTGCGGAAAGTAATTTCATGTTGATCAAACAAATTGTTAATCAAAAAAACTTTTAAATGATCACGAACGGTCGAATTTCATTAATTCAAGCTCACAAATTGTTATTAGCGCGCTTGTATCAATTATTTCCTTCATTTGTCGTCATAAACTTCAACTGTCCTTCCAGGACGTGGTGCATCTTTAATTGTAATTATAGACAATATGTGTTTTCATAGATGGCACTTATTCTTTTTCGTATACAAATTTTCTTTCGAAAAGGTTAAGGACAATGTATTTATATCAAATGGCAATCAGTCTAGGTGTTATGAATTAGACTTGGGTTGACTGTTTAAGATATATATATGTATTGATATCAGCTTGATATAGCTCCTTTAAGCTGATGCCGTTAAGCCTCGAAAAACGATCTTTTGTCTCTTATTTTTGTTCGCTCGCCTGACATGCACATCTAATGTTCGTTTTAATTGTATAATAATAAATACACGGTGTTTGCAAATGAAATTTTATTTATTATTAAAGTTGGCCCATTTCCTGTTGGTACCACTGTCATCTTGAATTCGCTTTTTCTGCAGCGACGGTTGGCAGCGCGAGATGAGAGCTCGCCGGTAGTTGAGAGTTGTCGCTCGCTCGCTCGTTATGGGCACACGCTTAAGAGCGTTCGCCATAACGGGTGACGAAAAAGCAAGTATTTGACAAATAAACGCGAATTGTGAAACAAAAACAAGTTCTTTGTATTGTGAACCTGATCCTGCATCCTGTCATCCAGTAAATCGATATCAAACTTTGAGAGGAGGATCAATATATATAAGCATACACAAAAAAATCAGCATACATTATCTGTATACCAATAAGCATATTGTCATACAAATAACATAATTTTATTATCAAATGGCTTCTACGTACATTCAACATAATCTTAGGTTACTTTGCATAAATTACAGACACGTTTGCAATAAAGAAGTTTTCGCACGGATTGATTAATTCGTTAATTACCATCATAATTGATTATGATGGGGTTTGGTTTACGCGCTTTTCCTATAGTTCTTGCACTGACGACCTTGCGAATTAATGCCTAATGGAAAAACTTAATATCCTCGGGACAAAGACGGTTTTTATTCATTACGCCGATCAATAATCAAGTGAGAATTGTCAACAGTACAAGCATTGCATTGTGCAGTTATTCCCTTTATCAACCTACATGTATTCTTTACAGGAACCTGTAAAGCATGTAAATAAATATCGTTAGGTTTCGTCAGAGGAGCGATTTTTCTGTGAACCACATGTGTCAATGCCACCACATGTATGCAGATACATAATGAACGTTTGTTAAATATAATAGTTTTTTATGCATCATCTGATAGCTAAAGGATACAAGAGCCAATGTGATATTTGAAAATAGGTCATATAAGTACATTTATGCTTCAAATACTAGTTTTAAGCAAAAAAAAATGGTTTGAAAAATTCACGCCGTATTGACAGTATAATTTGCATTCCACCGAGCCGTATCAAAAGGGTTAAGAGATATACTCCATGAATGAGACTGAAAAAAACGTTTACAGTCGACCCTTCTATAACGTTTTCATAACATCGGATGATTAGCTTGATGCTTCCGAGGCCAGGATCTTTTAGTTCTAAAAGATGGTTTAACCTAAAATGACAGCATAGAAGGGACTGTTATTTAAAAAATCGCCGCAGAAACTGTAGGTTAAGTCCCCGTTTAAAATAAAAAGCGGTATAGGAGGGCTGTTTATTCTAATTTAATTTTAATCAGGTTAGTATTAAGTCTTAAGAGCATCGGAAAGGTTTGTATCTTTATTTATTGTTATTCTTTATCATCGTGTAGAACTGTAGAAAGTTTACAAGGAGATGATGTCAGAAAAATTAATAGTTTATTACGATTTCTTCCAGTAATAATTGAAAGTATCAATCACATACTCCTAATAATACGCTGTATACTAGAACTATAATTCAATCTACATAAGTAGTTTTGAACAGTCGTGGGTGGAAATCGGTTTCGCTGTCCAGCATATATGCAGGTTAAATATAATAGACGAATACAAGTAATGAGGTATTATTCTGTGCTGGTACATTATTTGAATAATCATGGATGAGCAAAAAATGCAATCATATAATAATATATTATGCAAATGTTGTATGGGAATGAATTAATGAACAAAAATATTTACACGTCAAGAGATAATGTACTAGTGAGCAAATGTACGTTCATTTACGCTATTATAATCTCAATGTCACGAATCACGATTTTCCATATGATAACATAGGTAATTTACAGTCATGTTTGAATCAACAAGCATTGATTGAAATAGTAAAATAAGAGAAAAATCTCTATTCAATTATGAGACTAAAAATTATTGTTTCCAGATGAATTTAGAGCGTTTGTTTGCTTTGAAAAAATCTTGGTTAACCGGACAAAGGAATTTCCGGTATTTATGAAATTTGGATAAAAAAAGCAAGAAAAAAACATGAAACTGCGACGATGTTCGCCCGCTCAAGAATGGAAAGAGGTTCGCTTAATTTTTTCCAACGATCTCCTGCTAGATCAATCGTTGAAGGCAAAAATGGCGTCTGTTTTTTGCTTTTGTAAAATTAATTTTTGAAGTAATAAAGATTTATCAATTTTTTACAATACATGCTTATTACATTTCGCTTACATGCTTAAAAAGATTCTTTAGTTTATTATATATAGGATAAATAAAGTTACTTGTAAAGTTATTTATCCTAAATAAGCATGGACCTTGGAAATACGTAAAACCGAACAATAATCTACTGATTCGTACTAGCAGAGTAAAATCAATGAAACGTTAACATGTGTCAACTTTTATGATAATCGCTAATCGCTACCGTTTATCCTATAATTTTCGATTAAACTATTTGCTTTTGTATCATGAGAATTGGTCGCCATTGAAAACAAAGCGAAACTTCTACGTGAAAACATTAGTGTCAAGGCAGAAGTAGACAGGTGTAATCAATGATACCTTAAAATCTGTCAACTTTATGAGAATCGCTAATCGCTACCGTTTACCCTATTATTTTTGATTAAACTATTTGTTACTATATCATGACACTTTATTGCCATTGAAAACAAAGCGAAATTGCTACGTGAAAACTTTAGTGTCTAGGTAGATGTAGGTGGTGAGGTCGTAGTCGGGAGTGTCACGACCTAGTCCTACCCGCCGTGAGGTCACCGGTTCATTTCCGTGTCGTGCTTTATGTCTCTGCGCCGTAGAATATTGCATTCTACGCGATGCATTTCTGCACCAACTCGACACGTACTGTTTTCGCAATTAGGTGCATTATCATAAACTGCGCATTTAGCGTTATTGCACATTAAGCTAGCATATCTAGATACCTTACAACAACAGCGCTATCTGTTGTCCCACGAAAAGGATGACGGCTTATTAGCAATTAATGATTATGACCGACGGCTTATTGTCAGTCTAGATAAATAGCGTCTGACTCACAGTTGCTTTGTGAACATTAAATGCTAGATTTTCTTAACACAATACAATTGCATTTTTTTTAAATAAGTGTTAAGAAATATGATATAATGTAGCAGAACGTGTTCAGCTTAATCAATATCTGACAATGTTACCTGAGATATCTTGCATAAAATTGTTATTATAACAATAAGTTTTAATCCTTTCGTTACGGCTCGGTGGAATACAAATTAAACTGTCAATACGGCGTGAATTATTAGTACATTTTTTTTTCTTAAAACTAGTATTTGAAGCATAAATGTACTTATCTGACCTTTTTACAATATATCACATTGGTTCTTCTATCTTTAAGCTATCAGATGATGCATAAAAAACTATTGTATTTAACAAACGTTCATTATGTAACTCCCATACATGTGGTGGCATTCACACAAGTGGGTTACAGAGAAATCGCTCCTGTGACGAAACCTAACGATATTTATTTACATCCTTTACAGATTACTGTAAAGAATACATGTAGGTTGATAAACGGAATGACTGCACTTCCAATTTCCTACCGTAGATGTCACAATAAGAACTGAAAGTAGCAACACGATATATCACGTTAACCGACGTCAACGGACGTCTCTTTGACGGCATATGCCGACAACCAATGCGAAAGGGTTAAATACTATGTTAACACTTTAAAGGTCATAATCATATTAAACAAATATTTTAATGCCTTTTTGTTTTATTGGTACTTTGAGCATCATAAAAATAAAACGTAGGTATCAATTAACACGTTGGTTGTGACGTCAGATTGACTTGGGAACACAAACAGTGTGCTAGGTCAGAAACATCGTCCGATGTGGCTATTCCTTTTATCTTACCTTGGCACACAGGAAGAACGTCTTGCAAACTACAATTATGTACGACGTGTACACAGTTACACCTTGATTGTATCAAATCATCTCCTGTATATTTAATAACTTTATTTTTTGTATATTTTAAATTCGGAATGACACCTGGAACCACACTTGCGACAACCTAAGAGGAGCCAATGTCTTACACAAATAATATTTTAATAAACATCATAAAATAATTGAAAAAATAATATACATACAATCAAATGCATGTACTAACATCTCCTATGTATTAACCCCTACAGAACCCGCCGACCATGTCGCTTTGGCCACATAAATTAACTAAAAAGTTAAAAAATAATTTCTATGGACGTGTCAAAAACAGACCCATCTTTATCTGAATAGCCAAAATATAATATCGCAACGACAAAGAGATTAACGTAAAAACGTAAAAACATGAGAAAATCAGGATGTTTGAAAACGTGGCTTATATGTATGAGTGTGTATAAGTACACCTTAAATTTCTTTCACAAAAGAGAGGCTCTATTCTTATAGTGATCGCAATCCTGGTGTACCATGAAACAATCTGATGAATGACATCTCCAAGGATTTTTGCGTTTCTTCATCAGCTTTACAAGGCCAAAATTTAAGTTCGAATAATCAGTTTGTACTTTGCGATATAAAACGGTGAATGGACTTACCTTTCAGGACGGTCGCTCTCAGGCCTATCCATGTAGTACCTGACGAAGGCCCTCTCTGCGTCCTCTCGTTCCTCCAGGCCCAGTCGTCCTCCTCCATTCAGGGTCTCCACAGCGGGCAGCCGAGCCACCAAAAGTTGTCGCCTTTCGTGCTCGGTAGACTCGCAACGCTCCCAGAGTGGCCAACCCTGGATTATAAACATAAGCAACAAATCAATAAACGTGTAAATACGAGTAGCAACACTTCTTTAATTGAAGGTCTTCTAAAGCAGTGCTACGAAACATTTTCTCACCTACGACACACCAAAGTTTTCCTTGAATTTCACGACACACAAAAGTTCTACCTTGAATACTGCGACACAACAAAATCCATTTTTTTTTACCATATCTGCTACATATTTGGAGCATATTGACATAACAAATTGCCGAAAAAACTATGTAAGCTCAGATTGTCTATGCCTTGTTCCAGAACAACTGTATACCCAGAAGTCCACGTGGAAACAAAGATGATTCCCGGGTGCCTCTAGGGCAAGAGACTGCGGCTGGAGTACCAGAGAAATAATAAGGTGGTCAATAATCAGCGTTTTTTTTAATAGATCGAATGATGAACCCGACGTTCCCTAGGCCTGCACATTTTTTTGTCCCCTTAAAGGGTGGCTAAACCTAAGCGGGAGAATGTATAAAGCTTAGATATGATTAAATAAAAATGAATAAATAAAACTTATCGGGTTTTGAACCGACGATGCCTGAATGACAAACAAACGGACTACGCCGCTCGACCACAATAATAGACATTATCAAATCATCAATTCATTTATAACATACTACGCAGTTGTCTGTCTACATGAAGTCAAGTATCACCATTGTAAAATGATTAACTATAATATTGCCTTATTTGACCGCGACACACCTGTATCGGCACTGTTCGAATAAATGTTCAGAGCATTGTTCTATACTATAGAATCTATAGCATCTATCACAAGCTCAAAACGAGTTTTCCAAAGCTTAACCTTAAAAATTAAATCCTAGTAACCATCATCTGTACATAATTTATTAGCGATTCTTTACAATTAATATACAATGCGCTAAACTATGAGATATACTAGGTAGCTGACAAAAGTCTCAGATAAATAAAATTTCGACAAAAAACACTGTGAATGAATTCATTCACGAAACGGATACAGTCTTACTGTGTCACGAACTACTTAAATTTGCACCAATTTTTTTGTCGGCGGCACTTCACAATCGATTGACAAAAAATGGTATCCATTCGATTTTTGCAAAAAAAAACGTCCATTTTCATAATAACCGCGCTTGATAAGAAAATATTGCGAACAGAAACACCAGACCGTGCAGTGGGCAAAAATATAAAATGGCTTTCGTAATGTTAATAATTGAACAACATTCACTTCTACACGATTCGCATTGTGTATCATTAATTTTTTGATAAATCACTTTGAAATTTAAAACATGGTGGTTTTAATACATAATAATACGGTAAATAATGCCTAGATATTATGTAATGAACTAATATGTTCATAATAAGCTATTAGGCGACGTACATTTTTTTATTTCATTTATGTAACTTTTTTGCGAGTGTAAAATATATTACGCGTGATAATTATTATGTACCTAACATTAAGGTGATCAACTGACAATACTTAAATTTATTTTAATTAAAAAAATAACAAATTAAAAATATTTAGTTTTGATTCACATTTATTTTTTATGATTACATGTTTCGGACTCCCCGGAGACAATCTTCAATGATTCAATTTTATAGAATATGATCTCCAGGGATTCTGAAACATATAGTCATTAAAATAAAATGTGAATCAAAATTAAATATTTTTAATTTTTTAATTAAAATGAATATAAAATTATAATTATGTACATAGTTACATATTCGTACTTTCGAAGAAGCTTCGACCTATTAACTGATGTAAAACCACTCCATTACAAATATTTTGGCACAAAAATATGAATAAATAAATGCAAAATTGTATTATAAATACGAGTTTCATTCATGTTTACGCTATTTTCATATCATGAAAATGATGTAGTATTTTAATTAAGTAAAAATGTAGTGAAAGACATCTAAGTATTATTGTTGAAAGTTACCGTTTGTCATTCCACCTGGAACTAACTAATCGAGTATATATTATAAAAGCATTATTATATAAGCATTATATATATTATAGAAAATTACGAATCAATGGACTACTGTTGTGAGAAAAAAGCGCTAATCTAAACATACTTATTTTCCAAGAGATCAAGAGGTGGATGAAACTAGTAGGTTTACTTATACGAGATCATTGGTGCCACGCCTATCAATCTTGACCGAGATGACACGTAAGAAGATTATGTAACAATATATTTTACAAAATATAAATATATGATATTGAATATATATATATATATATATATATATATATATATATATATATATATATATATAATCGTGTCGGAAACATCAGGGTCAGATTGTGTCTGCCCAGAAGTGGGCGACGTCGATGGCATTACTCAAGGCCACCATCAGGTCATCCTGGGTGCAGGTACTCGGATACAGCGCACACTCCAGAAGGTGGGACAGTGTCTGCTCCACGCCGCAGTCACATTCAGTCGGTCCGCTGTAAAACTGGCAGGCTTTCATTTGTGTCCTCGTCTCGCATACTCCGGTCCGAAGTCTGTTAAGGAACCTTCATATATCCTGTATTTTTGTCTCACTATACGATTGAGAAGTCCATAACCATCATTTCCATGTCCACTCCCCTAACTCATTTTTTTTCCTTATTTATATACATTACAAATGTGAACAAATTAATTCGTTTCTGAAGTACAATAGGTAGTAATCATAAAATAAACAAATACAATATATACAAATACAGGTACTTATGATTAAGTACTAAGAACAGAGCAATAAAGCAACAGAAGGTCCCAATGCTTATCAAACAGACGACTCCAACAAATTATTCCTCCAAAGAAACTCGTGGAGTTCATGTCTGAATTAGGCCTCCTTTACGTGAAATATATCAAAATCCGAAGCGATTTGGTTAAACAGTCTGATCCTTCTCCCAAGAGGCGTATTATCGTCACGCCATAAAGCTCTGATTCAGTTTTAATATTTTTTAACTACATTACACATGTGAAATTTTCGCGGACGTACAAGTATAGTTTAAAAAAATTAAAATGGATTATTTCAACTTTCTCCCGGACTCTAATCTAATAACATGACATATGAATATGACTAGTTCAACTGACCCCGCCTAAAATATTAATGTATCTAATTAAGGCTTAAAACAATACATTATATACGATTGTAATTAATGCCTACATAGATACTCAAACAAACAAACAAACATACAAATGATCTGGCTTAAAACAACATCATCATCATTATGACATGTCATTATTTTCCTTTGTGGCGACATTATCGAGCGAAATCCGTGTCATCATTTTGTATTGTGGCAACCCGAATCCGTGCTATTAAGTTGTCATCGGCCATAGACAAAACTATTGATAAATCGTCTTGCAAGTAGGCAGGTATCTCTACGTGTCGAAAAAAAAGCAGCTTGTAAGAGAAAATATAAATTATACCGGGAGTGGGCGAAAGAACGAGAAAAAATAAGTTCAATGGACGAAAGGAATTATAATACAAAAGGAATAAAAAATGTTTGAAGCGTCACCCACACTTTATTTGAGTACCGAGTTCCATACAAAATAATTTACCAGTAGATACACGCACTTTGTGTAGTTATAATGAAGTGTACAAAGGCAATAGTTAAATGTTATACCGGTGGGTATAGCTCAATGGTCAAAGCATTTGCTTGACAATATATCATGATATAATATTATATCCGTATTTGAATCATCACATTTACCATGTTTTTTGGTACCTACATTTTGTATCAAACTCATTAATCTACGATTATTATTGTGTACATTTTTACATTTGAATTCTGTACGCGCGCAAAAACAAGGCGCGTGCGCATTACCAAAATGGCGAGAACTCCTGCTGAGTTTGAAATAAAAAAAAAACAACTTTTCGAAACGAGCATAGGTAAAACTACGCGTCAAATACGAGTATATTTACAAAAAATACTTCCTAGGTCAAATAAAATTATATTCCAGACATGGTTCTATTTGAGACTCGCGTATTCTTAATGTATCTTTCTCTTAACAAATATGTACGGTGTTACATACATCGTATATATTGATTAACAAAACAGCCCAAATACACTCCATATACTATAGAAGTAATTTCTACAAGTCCCCGAAATCCCGCCTAGTAAATCGTGAGGAAACGTATATGATCGCAGGTGAACATTCGGGTGCAGAGGTGTGGAAAAGGAGGACCAGGCATGGAAAACAGCATCTGATAGCACTGTTTGGCAACAATTTGTGGTGAAAATATGTTCTAGACATGGTGCGGGTATAGGAAGAAAAACAATGCGTCGCCGTTTACCGAAACAGATCTAATAGCTTATAATTCTCGTATAAGTTCTACACCAACTGTAAAATGAATCAAATCCCTCTCCATCATTGTTACTGTTAACGCGTGATTTGACTGTCCTATGTTTCCCGTGAAGATAGACTGATAGAACAGTCTAACACTACCTTACCTTGGTGCATCCGTGCTCGGCTCGTAATCGAGTTAGCCTGTTGCTAGACCGTATTAATTTATTCGAATTCAGGTCAATTATATGACGAAAACCAGATCTGGTTCTCCTCAAAGAGCGCTTAGTTGAGCAATACTGACAGCTCGTTATTCATCTGCAAGCCTAATAGGAATGATAGAGGAGAATCTCGGGACGTTGATGATAATTCAATCAACCAGCAAACAACGTACACGTATGTTCAAGTGAAGAAAGTCGACTTATGTATATTGAGGCATCTCAGTGCAGTATGGAAGATTGCGCAAACGAGAAAATTAATTGATGAGAATTTTTTATGTAGTGTGTCTTATATTATATTTTTACATTTCTACATTAGATATTAAAATAAATTTCAATATTAGTTGACATCAGCTTGATATACCTCAATATACGATCTTTCGTCTTATATTTTTGTTCGCTCGTCGGACATACACGTGTCGCCATATTTCTTGTTTGACAGGTGTAATTTTGTGGATTGATACTGGATGATTTACGGTGCTGGGTGTCGCCCACTAAGAGCGTTTAGTCGCCAGCCGTCAGTCTGTGTCTGCTCGAAGCGTTAACAACACGTCATTCCTCGAGCAAACCGGAAGTTTGTTAACATTTTTAATTAAATATATATGCTTCTAAAACAGTCTTTGTGTTGCTCATTTGCTCTTCATCTGACCACCACGTATCCTAATAACGATCCCGGCGACGTGGAATTCTTCTTTCCTTAAGTAAAGGGGATGTTATAGTACAATATTATGCATATGATGGAATATTATAAATTATTTTAAAACGAAATACCGAAATTTATAAATATAACATAGGCTCACACTTAAATACCATCTTGAGATAAAAAAAAATTGCACCAATAAACTGGCAAATTCGTCGTGAGCTTAGTCAATTGTAATGATTTATAATCAATTTGCTATGTACATACGTGCGTATTTTCTATGTACATATGATGGTTTAATATACCAAAACATAGAAGTATCAATAAATGTTTCGCCCTACAAAGTGCATATTTTTTCCTAAGGCCTCGCAAATTATTTTCGAACGCGGCCCCGCAATAGCTAGCGCCGGCTCTGTTAAATAGTCTTACTAGTACATTGTACACTTTTTATATGATGTAATTAATCATTATATTATTTATATTGAACTTGAATTGTGCGATTGCGTAACGATCAACAAGTATTCTCGAAGTGATTCTCAAGATCAAGCGGCCCATTGTCTTTGGAGAGCTTGCGGAAGGCCATCTCGTGGCGCAGACCATTATTATTTAATATTACCGAAGCGATTACCTTTTGTCTGCACGCTTTGTAAATCGATAATGAATTGTTTATGCTTGTGCCAATTGAATGCAACACGAAACCGATATCCGACATAGTTGATGATGCACTGAAACTGCTTCACGCTCATCATTGAATATTAAGTTTTCAAAAATGTTTTTCCAATTTTTACGTCTAAACTACTAACTTTTACACTCACGTTTGGTGTTGCTCACAAAAGCCCGTTCCTTGTCAATGCCTTGGTAAGTGCTCCCAAGGAGCGCTGGTACAAGGCGACCGGCCCGGGGGCCTTAGGCCCACCCCAAAAAAAAATACAGGAGAATACCGACATATGGTGACAGTAATTCTGAAGTCTCATCTGTGGAATTATATGACGCTTACCATGATGCATATGACTAAGCGCTGCAAGTGGAGTGTTGATCCGCCAACGTAGACTACAGCCCGAGATTCACGCATCATCCTCATTATTACAGGAAATTACTATGAATGGGTGGTCTTCACCAATTTTAATTTATAGGCTGACATTTTACGGGTGAGGGATCAAATTCACACCAACCGGGGTACTTTAGAGCTGAGAAATCGTTTTTTTTTAATCTCCGTCGGGGATCGAACCCACGACCTTTGACTTGCAAAGCAAACGATTTGACCATTGAGCTATACCCGTCGCCGTGAATTCAACAGTGATGACTTTATAGGAACCTTCCCCTTTCTGTATCGATTTTCTTCTCTTTGCCATAGAGTTGCTTTTGAAACATATTCGTATTTAATGATGCAAATTGGCTCACTAAATCAAAAAATATTGTATTTTTAAGTGTTTTACGAAAACACAACATTATTTAAAAAAATAGTAATACTTTGGAAGCATTTGTTTTTTATTATTCTATTAAAAACGCAAAGGAGTAATTTTGTTATCCATGTGACTTCAGAATGCCTTGAGACGGCGATTATCTATCCACAGACGAGATGAAACAGTTTTATGAGGCAAGCCGCCTTACTGCAAACACAAAACAGTTTATTTTAATTTTATTTTATATCTTCATCTCACGAGGTACAATATTTTAATAGAAGGATGGCTAAAGGTTAATGTAGAAGGTGACTCCGGCTTTAGACAACAATCTTACATTATTTTAGGCTCAATTAAGTACCTAAAATAATATGCAGGCTGAAAATGTATGTAAATGTTGAGTGTAAGACAGTAGTGAGAAAACAACACTAATTGTATTAGTTTGTCGTTGATAATTTATTGACGATGATAAAGATTTTATCATTTTATGTATACATCTATGTGGTATGGCTTGAGTAAGTAATCTTTGAAGATATATTTCCACATTTTAAACGTACTTCTAAATGTTATTCAAGTATTTCAAAATCGAAATTCACCCAAAAAAATCATGGGTTGAAATATGTTAACGCCCTAAAAAAAAAATATTCAATAAAATATTGAGTATCGTAAAATATTAAAAATACAGTATTATCATTTTAAGATTTCAAAAATCACATGAACTCCTCTTTCAAACATTTTTAAAATAAAAAATCATTACCGTAAAACATACACAAAAAAGCTACACTTAACCCTCGCCTTACGATGCTAAAAACTTCCGCGCGTTCCGATGGTGTCAACTCATTACACATTCTGATTTAAAGTGAATAAAATGAGTAGAAATTCGAAAAAATGAAAATATTCAAAGATATCGCTTAATTTTACAATAGTTGATGTCAATAAGCAGTTGATTGACAGTTGAATTGACATTTAATAGCTAAAAACATGAAAAACATCAGACGAAGATCTCAAACGGCCAGACGCACCTTGTCGCGTGAACATCCGAGAGCTACTAACATTACTTGGCCTGTCGACATATGGATGAGCCGATATCATTTCGACTAGGCGACCAACTGAGGTTTCCCGTCTCGCTCACTCATATTAGTACGTCAGCGAGAGTGAGGAGTACTGATGCCGACGTATCTGTGTATTTTTTAATTTTATTTTCGCACACACTTCCGGCAGGTGCAATGATTCATAACAGTTGACGCGTCTTGATTGTAGTGGTGAATTTATTCCGGATTTTAGAAAAATATTTCCTGCTCCCGATGAGTGCCTATTATTATAAATATTATTTTTTTTCAATACGTAAATGTATTAAGGAGGAATACCTAAAATCTGAACCCTGTGTGTATTATATTTACAGAGATATTTAAGTTATTACAAGCAATGTCTAGTCGATAGACATCCTCGGGGAGGAGAGGTTAACGTGAACGTAAAAGAAAAATACAGACTATACATTTTTTTATGTAAACACATACAGGAGAATACCGACAGATGGTGATAGTGATTCTGAAGTCTCATCTGTGAATTCTATGACGCTTACCATAGTGCAAATGGGTAAGCGCTGCATGTGGAGTGTTGATCCGCCAACGCCATAGACTACAGCCCGAGATTCACGCACGATCCTTATTATTACTTAATTTTTTATTTATATGCTATGACGGGCATTTTACGGGTGAGTGATCAAATTCACACAAACCGGGGTATTTTAGAAATCGATTAAAAATCTTTTTTTTTTAATCTCCGTCGGGGATCGAACCCACGGCCTATTGCTTGCAAAGCAAACGCTTTGACCTATATTGAGCTATACCCGCCGGCAGGATGGGTGATGTTCAATGAAAGCATTATAATTTAAGGTCTAGTTATTCCACTGGGCCAGACAAATGTACACATTGATGATATTCTGTATGAAATAGTAAGATATTTTGGAAACAAAAAATCGTTTGTTTGAACTTTTCAGCTGATGAAATAGTTGATGCTTTTCATTTGCGCATTTATTTTAATTTTTAATACACCGTTTGCTTTGGCTCCGTATATAATTGATATTCCGAACGGTGTATTAGGCGCTGTACCGGTGCACCGAATAAAAAACATTTATTTAGTTAGTTAGTTGTTTGTACATTCAGTGGCTGACAAAAAGAGCTGCGGCCGATCCACGCGCGATCGCTCGAGCGTTAATTTGATAAAACAGGGTCAGCTCTGTTCACCTGGTGTATAACAATTAAGGTATATTTTTTCCAGTTCGTCGTCCTAATCGACTACATATCATACAAAACTGTGCTCTCGAATGGCACGTCTATCAGATTCAAGCACTCTAATGGAAATCAGTTATTGCGCATTCGGTTTGGGACAATCTTCCCAAAATATGAATAAAAATGTCGATTTTTGATGTTATTATTGCAATTGAATAAAAGCGATTATAAATGTATTCTTGTACGCATAAATTATCGGATTGAGCCGCTTCTTAAGACCGATTAGTCCAGGCCATGGAAGCGTCGGGATAATCAGATATGCATGGACAATAGTAGCTGACATAACTGAGTGGTGGCGCTTTGCGATGATCTGGGATGAAAAAATCTTATATTCCGTGAAATATGCAATAATAATCTAACTTAACAACATAACGTCTCGAAAAACTGCGCAAATTTGTTCAGTCAAAACTTTTGAAATGCGGGAGGATAACTCTAATATAATACATATAATGTCACGAACAACGAAGATGTAAAAACAATGAGAATGCAAGAACCATTTCAGAGAGGCGAGCTTGCCGGATCGGTCACATCATGCGCCACGATGGTCTTCTTCACGACATTGTGGAAGGGATGGTTGAGGGTAGAAACTGCAGAGGGAAGTATTTGCAGCAAGTGTTCGAGGAAATGAGTTGTAGCTCTTATGCTGAGCTAAAGAGGATTGCGGAGGATCGATAAGAGTGGAGATCGAGATTCAATATTTTGTTGCTGCAAACCAATCCACCGGATTGATACTACGAAGAAGAAGAATGCCAACAGACTGCTGCAAACAATATATTATAATATTAAGAGTGGTAGCCCTGATGGCGAGTATATTTAATGTTTATAAGCGCAATACAATATATACACGTTTATTCCATCAGCCTGAGTGTGAAGTGTGGTCATGGAGAATATCCTTGGACGGTACTGAACATCATTTACAAATATTTATTCTATCCCAACAATATATCAAATGAATTTCAAACAATCGTTGCAAATCTAACAAACCTTCTACCAGAAGAAATCTCAAAGTCCAGATTTTGTTTATTTACAGTAGCCTACTACACCAGCATAATTACATAAACGATGCAACGAATCAAAATATTTAAAGTCATAAATTTCTAACAAAGCTTAAACAATGCAGTTTAAAAAAGTTCATTTAATATATTGTAACGTAATTGTGCATTTACATATAAAAATATATTATAATAATATCGCATAATGAAATGAGGATTATTTATTATATTTTTATGTATTCAATAGTATTTTATTTTTGGTCCCGAGCCCGTGACTCAAGACCCACCTTTTTACTCAGAGAGGCAAAGAAGCGCTTTTGGAATGATCATTCGGTCATAAAAGAGCGCTATACAAATACTAATATAATAATAATAATAATAAAGCAGAAAATATTTTACGGTGTAAACTTATCAACAAGTTTTTGTGTTCAAGAGTATCTAATGTTAAAATACTACTAAAAAATATATGTATTGATATTAGCTCGATATAGCCATTGCAGGCTGGTGCCGAAAAAATATATGTGCTTCTGAAAAAGTCGGTGTGTTGTTCATCTGCTCCTCATCTTAGAGAGGAGGATATTAATATAAATCAATAGTTATATAGTTCAAAAATGGATTTATATATTTTTTAAGTCAGCATCATATGTCATTAGTAGTATTTTCATAATTTATCGAGAAAAAATATTTTTGCCGCTGTGGATTTAATCAGTTTTGATATATAGTTTACCCGTACATATTTCAGGCCAGTACTAAAATATGTAGTATCAAGTTTAATAAGGGACACAATCAATATTAAATACACTTTTTGCTTTCAATTTATATAAAACACAACGAAGCAAGTATGCGATACAACCTAGTACGAATATGTAACTTACTTCTAGCTCTTTTATATATATGTAGTTCATTATTTGTACTCCAAATAAAAAGCAAGATTTTCTACTTTGTATGAGTAATACAAACTATTGAAACTGATTGATTTATAAGCAGCGTTTCTTCAAGTTTGAAAGATTTAAGATTAAAATAAATTATTCAAATAGTTACAATTTATTAACACGCGCGACGCAATAAAAAATCTAAGCTCACGATTTATTCCGTAGAAGCGGAACGGATGTCAAATAATTATTTTGTTCAATGAAAGGTGTTTTTGTGACGTTAATATGTATTACTATTAGAAGGGCCCACAGTATAATAAGGGCCAAGGTTGGCCGAACCAATGGGATAATATAGAATATTTATTAAACGTATTAAATATTGTATATTTGAAACGACAAATCAAATCGAGATATGAAATAGCAATATTACTAATACTACTTATGTACTAAAAAGTATGACTATTATATTTGATATTATGGCCAGATAACTACAAGTATACCTGAGGCCACTCTGCGGCTGAAAATGTGGAGAAGCGTAACTGAAGGAAATACTTGGATTGCCCCGTAAGAGGACCTAGCCCCTGGAAACGACCAGGGGTGGAATATATGGAGGTCCCTTAACAGACTTCGGACCGAAGTATGCAAGACGAGGACACAAATGAAAGCCTGGCAGTTTTACAGCGGGCCGACTGAATGTGACTGCGGCGTGGAACAGACCCTGTCACACCTTCTGGAGTGTGCGCTGTGTCCGAGTAGCTGCACCCAGGAAGACCTGATGATGGCCGGGAGTAACGCTATCGACGTCGCCCACTTTTGGGCAGATAGGATCTGACCCTGTTGTTACCGACACGATTATATATACTACAAGTATAAACAATATATATATATTTTTTAGAGTAATAATTATTAATTAAAGTTATCATCAGTCATTACCTTAGACTGGGGAACAGTTATATAAATTTATTAGGTTACAGTCCAGACTTGTAAAATATTTCAAAATTCTGATCCCATTGGAAAAGCATAAACTTTTTCTATTCCTATTTGTCTTGTTCATAAATCGCACGTTGACGACTACACTATTTTACCACCTCATCAAGTTGAGAAAATAATGCGTATTACAACCTTATATATATTTACCATGGATGCACTTGTTATAATTAGATTTACGAGTATATGCATATTTATCTACAAAGAATTATATTAGTAACAAATATTATTTTTACCGATTTTATATTTACTTAGTCTAAGTCTCAAATAAATTATAAGCAATATGTACAAAAAATATTGCAGATCCAACTTCTATTTAAAAATAAAACTATAGTTGTGTAATAATCGACATAAAATACCTTTAATAGTTAGTTTTGAAAGTAAAATTAAATTAATTAAAAGTTTTTTTGCCATTTGAGCAAAAAACACTGAATTTTACATACAATTTTAATGCATAGGTTTCGTCAAATTTTGCAATAAGGCGAATCGATTCGTCGAACGCGCGTTTTGTGTTTTCTCTCCAGGATTAGTCTCCCGCCCGGCGACTGTAAGGCGGCGATGGGCGGGGCGCCCTTGACCCACCACAGCATCCCGGGCCTAACCCAAGCCGAGCCTAGGGCGAGAACCTGAAGGGAAACCTGAAAATTTCTAACAAGAAAGAGGGTAACGAACCATCTACCTGCGAGATTTCCGGACGCAAAGGTCAACACAATCCGTACCATTACGAGTATAGGCGACCTTGGAAATTTCTAACACCGATAGACGATTAAGGAAAAATCTAATATAATCTAAGTAAAGTGGATAATATAACGCTTGCCATTTTTAAGGATAGCCATGCGCTGTATATTGAGTGTTGATGGGCCAATATTATTAGACTACGTTGTTGTCTGGTGTGTAGTATAGTGTGTTTTTTAAGAATATATAGTATAGTATTTTAATATTTTATAGATAATTGACCTCAGAGCACATTCTCTGGGACTGTCAGTTCCTATTGTTAGAAAAAGGTACTTTCCGATGCTGTTCGAGGGAATCGCCTCAGCCCTATCGGGCATGCAAACTTTGTGACCACTAAAAAAAATTTCACGCATTTACAATTTTTGCTCGTATTTTCGGTGAGAGAATCTATCTTCCCTCTCCATCTCTTTACAACCCGTAAATGCGATTATAACCTCTTTCGCGGGTTCTTTCTTTTAGCACTTTTTTTAAATTTATTTTTTATGTAAACACATACAGGAGAATACCGACAGATGGTGATAGTAATTGTGAATCTGTGGAATTCTATGACGCTTACCATGGTTTTACATGACTAAGCGCTGCATGTGGAGTGTTAATCCGCCAACGTCATAGACTACAGCCCGAGATTCACGCATCATCCTTTATTATTACAGGAATTTACTATGAATGGGTGGCCTTCACGGGACGACTTTCGTCTACCACCCATTTTAATTAATGCGCTATGACTGACATTTTACGGGTGACGGATCAAATTCACACCAACCGGGGTATTTTAGAGCTCAGAAATCGATTAAAAATCCTTTTTTTTTTTTTTAATCTCCGTCGGGGATCGAACCCACGACTTTTGGCTTGCAAAGCAAACGCTTTACCATTGAGCAATGACCGCGGGCATTCTGTGCATTAGCCACAATTGTTCAGAGGGGACTCCCACTGGACTTATCTGTTGCTTACTGATCATAATCTGAATGAGCGCATCATCATTGAGACTTAACTGACCTCCGGTGTGAGTTGGGTAAAGTCCAGATAATTGAAGATCTATATCGATATTTAACAAATTGATATGTACATACAAATTCACAGCCAATATCATCTAACGACATTTTTCTCATCAATATCGGAGAAATGTCATAAGATGATGTCATTAGACTGACATTCACGTACCGTCAATTTTTAATAAACGGGTGATGTTCAATGGACGACTTTCGTCTACCACAATTTTTGATTATTAATCAATTGATAAGCTCTTAATAACGCTTTCGAGGTTTGAACCATTTGTTCTCACAGAGCATCTTAACCTAAGAATATGTTGACAATAGTACATATCTGTGAAAGTTGTAGACTTTTTTATATAAGCAAAAAGAAACATTCTAAATTAAATAAATATTTCGTACCTTTTTTTAGCATGGATCACACTGATCACTATTTAATCACTTGTGTTTCAACGTGTATAAGCGGAAACTGCGGTCTTCCAATATGTGATATAACAGTATTCAATTTTATCCATATTAAAACAAGATACGTAATTTTTATCTATTTTATAATGAAATGGTTCTAAAAGTGAATGCTGAAAATATAAAAAATAAAAAAAACTTCGATTTGAATGTCACAATATTGAAACAAAACTAATATAAAATTATCAATTTAACTATATGTTTATTTTTGATTAATTTAACATTTTTAGATGCGGTATGAATCATCAGTATTAAGACATACGTTACGAAGTAAATTCCTGAAAATTCAGTGACAAATGCAAACAGGTAAGTTTATTATTTAATTGAGATTTATGTTTGTCGACTGGTCGGATTAGCAACAATGAATTATGTGAGGGAAAATTCATGAGAGAATTTTCAATTCCACGCGAGCCGGGTCGGAATTGATATGTCGTGTTATTTATTATGAAGTATTAGGGAAGCAAATTATGCGAAAATATCGCTTCTTGGACGTTCGCCAGATTTCATTTCATAATTATGATATATACACCACTTGCATTTGAAAATAAAATCTTAATGTTGATCAATAAAAATGTTTTCATTGCGAAAGCGCAATTTATGTTTTGTAAATAAAGATTATGTTTATTTGGTAATAAATGTTGGGATGAGCTGTTCTTTAAGACGAAATGATACAGATCTTGGGAGCGTCGAGCTAATCTTCCAAACTAATTTAAGATACTAAATAATAAACTTTCAAATATACCTACGAAAGTGAAATTTCTTACAGTGCTATACCATGTTTTTTTTTTAAATATAAGAAAAATCATGGATAAGATGCCGAAACGATTATTTTATGTAGGATAGGGAGAAAATGAAATTACGCTACTAAATGATAATACCACCATTTTTTTTGAATTCGTATATTATGTAAGGAAATGTATAATAATATTTTTTATTTTTATGTAAACACATACAGGAGAATACCGTCAGATGGTGACAGTAATTCTGAATTCTCATCTGTGAAATTCTATGACGCTTAACATGGTGTATATGGCTAAGCGCTGCATGTGGAGTGTTGATCCGCCAACGTCATAGACTACAGCCCGCGATTCACGCATTATCCATTATTATTACAGAAATTTACTATTTATGTGTGGTCTTCACGGGACGACTTTTGTCTACCACCAATTTTAATTATTAGGCTATGACTGGCATTTTACGGGTGAGGAATCAAATTCACGCCAACCGGGGGTATTTTATAGCTCAGAAATCGATTAAAAATATTTTATTTTTTTAATCTCCGTCGGGAATCGAACCCACGACCTTTGACTTGCACAGCAAACGCTTTGACCATTGAGCTATACCCGCCGGAAAATGTGTTATTGTAACGGTTATACCTTACTTTCTAATAATAGTTACAAAGTTATTCGAACAAATACAACATAAGCCAGAAGGGTCAGATATTTGGTATAAGTTTACTAAATCCTTACAAATCCAAGCTTTTTACCAATATCAGACACGTATTAAGAAGAAATAAAAATAACCATGAATGAAACTACAAGAAATTATAAAATATAAAAATAAATACATTAGTATATTACTATATGTTACTACCAATTTCTGAAGCGTATTGCTACGAGAGAAAATGCATTATTATTTTCAGTTTATTATTTTCCATTAATTTGAAAAGAATGTTCGAATTTTAAGACGATCGGAATGTAAGAATACAAAAAATAAATACAAATTAACACTAAAGATTTTTAAGAAGTATTTGAATTACATAAATCAAATACCATACGAGGGTCAAATTTCACGATGATTTGTTAAAAAGTCCCATTCTTCTACATCGTCTTTTCACATTTATAGTTACAAAGACAAGACGAATAAATAAAACTGTGCAACAGATTAAGCTAGCCGGTAATTATTAATACATTTTTCGAATCCATGTCAAGTTTGTGCCAAGTGTGCCGTTTCGAGTTTCCTAACGCCTTCCCGAAATATGCTTTTCAAGATTAGGTCGCTGATGCAACGCTCGACGAAGGATGGATCAGCCTTTGATATGCAGAATGTGGGTCATCTATTACAGGCTTCCATTCCCTCACACTCGAGCGACTAAAGAGTGGTAAATTACACATTCAAGCAGCAGAGGCAATGAATAGACGATATCTTTCACCAAACATAGAACAAATTTTCTATTCTTCCCGGACATTAACTATAGATCGTTGGTCCCGGAGAAATATTGCTGTTCTCAAACATTCATTCCTTCTTCATTGCAATTCACAACCCTGGGATTCTTGAATATTGTAACTTCTACGTTCCAGATAAGAACACCCGTGCTCGTAGCAATCCATTGTTTTTGATCCCAGTTGATACTTGTTTTTGATTTTTGTTTTGGTTGTTTTTGATCCCAGTTGATACTTGCCGAGCTTCAAGAACCCAATTTAGTACAATGACAATGGCGCTCTTAAATGGCCTACCAGCACACTTTGATCCTTTTCTTACATCCTTTCCCTTTTTTGTCGATGGTATTATTCTCCTTGATCTCTGTGATCTTTGACACGTGTCATCTTCTTCATTTATGCTTTTTTCTCTTTTGTATGTATTTTTATTTTATGTACCTTGGAACTGCGGTTAATTTATTTTATTTTTTAATATAGGTACATTGCTTAGTGAATAATCCGTAATCACTGGTATAACCAACTCATTTTTGAGTACGAGGCTTATTTAATTTAGTTTCAAGACATATTTATACCTGTAGTGATGCATTCCAGACGTCAGACCACATGATTAATAAAAAAAACTAAAAACTATTTAAAAAAAGGGTCGTTTTTGATAGAATTTGAAGAAAGTGCTTCGACTCTATATGGCGTGTCTATAGGCTTTGTGGTTACTAAAAAAAGCGAATTCTTTCTCTTGAGCACTATTGTACATATTATGATATATTATTTAGTGTCATATTATTATATGATATTTTTGTAACTACACTAAATGTCATTTGAAAAATTATACGTTTAGTTTTTAACATATTTTAATTGATCCAAAATTAATTATTAATAAAGTATGTTTTAGTTAGATTTAATTTAAACAGCACAGTGACTGATACATTTATTTATGACAAATCGTTGTCTCAAGATACTTATCGACGCCGCTTAACAGCACTACTAGAAATAAATCAACAATATTTACGTCATATTTAATAGTAAATCTGACAATAAGCAACTGACGCGGTTAAGGAACAAAATTCCTCAGTTAGTTTTAATTGTGTAAAGCATTTTAAACTACATTTGCTAAATTTTACATTAAGAACGGAAATTTTGCCGAATGTATGTAAAATAACAATCATTTCAAGACAATAGAAATCCTTAATTTTTGGATATAAACTAGTATTGATTTAATTCCAATATAAAATGGAACGTTTTTGTTACAACTAGAAAACAAGCTGACATTTTCAGCTGAAAATCCAGATTTGGTCAGTCTCTGATAGTCTATGATATTCGTTTAAGTTTATCTGAAGGTGTTCTGAGCTACTTAATGGATATGGCCTTAGAGAGCACCCGTTGAAGACGATTAAATAATTTACTTTCAATGCTAAGAGAATCTGGAACGAATTAAATCGTCAATTGAAAAGCAATCACATCAGTACAAATAATTGAAAGGAGCAATTAGTTTGGGACGATTGAACTAGATCCGAGCGTGCAACGAACAATGCAGCAGTCGCGGCAGGCAGGAAACAACCTTGGGAGCAAATATTGTGGACAGTTGCCATTCACTTGTTTGAATGTGCCATTAGAAAAATAAAATAAAATGTTTCTGCCAAGAGAAAAACACCTGTTTGCGAACTTCATTGCCGAAAACTAAATTGTTCACAAAAATCAACAGTTATTCCAGTAATATCTAAATTAGTACAGATTTTAAAACTATTGGTAAAGGTTGATATGTTTATACTTATGACCGAAGACCACAAACGTCAACGCGTTGAAAATTTGGATGAGGTATTGTCAAACACCCACCCTACAGCCCGGAATTAGCCCAAAGTGACTACCACATCTTCCCTGACATGAAGAAACATCTGGGTGGAACGCATTTCGGCGATAGAGAAGAGCTGAAAGAAGCGGTTCTCAGGATTTGCGTGGTTTGGCGGCAGATTTTTTGACTCGGGCATTCAAAAGCTCGTATACCGCATGCAAAAATGCATTAACCTCAGTGGCAACTATGTAGAAAAATAGGTATAAGTTTGAACTTTCCAAAAATGTACGCATTCATGGAATTAAACATGTTTAAACATGTTTAATTCCCAGTGATTTTTCCCAGTGTTAACACTGGGAAAAATCACTAAGAACCTTATTTTACGGATAACCCAAGTACATTTTTTTATTGTCGTTCGAATTCCCTCACAATTTACTATATTATTCTATTCGTTCACTAGTCTTTGGAAATACTAGTATTTATACTTCATAAGTCTTATTTCTGCTCATCAAAAAACTGATTCAGTTCGTCCGCAGTGAGATAGATCATTGTGTTATCCTCCACTTGCTACTTCACACGATCATTATCAATGTGTTAAAATAATAGATAATGATAGTTTTTCATGTAGTTTGTGACGGCCATATACTAAAGTTAGGGGAGCGTACGGAAATAATGATTCAGGTATATTGTATTTATCTATAACATGTGAAAAGTCACTAATGTTACTTTTTAAATCAACTGTGATTATTTGTAATTTAAGCAACGTAAAGTAATACCATAAATTCAATATTTAAATTAATGCTTATAATATAAACTACTTTTTGTCCAATTATATTACAAAGGCGAGTGACTGATAGCTTGTACAGAAGTCTAAATTTTAACGAAGGATTTTCGTCTACAAAAATTCTCAGTAAAGTACATAAAGTCATTCGTTAACCGAGGTTCTACTGAATCTACTTACATAATATACACCCGAGTAATGTATTTTGTTGCACATTTGTATGCAGAATGTGGTTCGCTAGAGTATAATGAACACTGAACAGAATTAATGTAACTGGTGCTTTAACTAATTAATAGTACTGCACCCACTACGATGGCTTGACTTCCACACCAGCAATTTAAAACGTATGATAATTCAAGCATTATTGAAATATAAATATAAAAATCTACATAAATATGAATACTAAAGCATACATTTAATTCCGTTGAATATTTTAAATGTATTATGATCATTGCATAAAAATATGATGTCAATTCGTTTCCCTCCTAAATTTCAATGTAGTCATTTAGTGTTAATATTTTAAATACAGTTTCTATTAGACCACTTCAAAATAACCGAATTTACATTTGAAGCTTCAATGATCAATTCCATTAATCAACCAAAAACATTATTATTCAAACATAAAATTATTTCCATAACTTTTTTGTTAGAATTCCACACGTTATATTTGTGTTTTTTCGTAATGTAAAGTCGTAAATTTACGATGGTATTCTCAGAACGCAGTATTTTATAGAAACGAAAAAAAAAGCGAAATTGTACTATCCCAAAATTTCTTCTTAATTATGGCCGGTTAATTTAAGAAAACATTGTCTGCATAACGTTCTTCTCACATACTCGTTGAATATAAATGTCTTCAAGAAAAATATCAATATGCACTTAGAATCTTCCCAAGCAATATAGTCTCACACAAATACTATGCATATTTTCAACATGAACTACTTTAACTGGAACACAATATACTGTACAACTGACTTTGATGCTCTCGTACGTGCATTGAGCTTGGTAAAACAGCTTGGTCACGTATGCTTAAAATGAGTCAATAAACAAAACACTTAAAGAAATTCGCCCGGTGAGAAAGGCCACCAGAAAAATAAATGAGATGGCGTAGTTTCGATTGTGATCCGTGTCTTACCTGCACTCGCAGACTGGTGAGGGCGGGGAACCTCCCCAGCCTGTCGACTTCGTCCCAAGAAGCCAATTCCGTGTTGTTAAGGTTCAAAAATTTCAGCTTCCTGTTGAAAACAATTAAAAATTAATTATAACACGGTGTAATACTGAAAAATAATTTTCAGGACTTGGCACTGGTGAACCCACCGAAAACAAAGCGTATTTTAATAATCTATTTTTACGAGATTTTTCAACATTAGTTGCAGTACAGCCTACTAGTGTTTTAATAAGATCGAATGATTAGCTCGACGTAAGGCAATCAACCAAACATTCCAGTGCTTGTATAATCAGATACCCCCAACACCCAGACTGAAGTCACGAAGCAGCTTTCTGAGATCGACATAACCTCTCACATCCGGCCCTGAAAACGTATGACTCCAACTCTGGCGACAAGTCGCACCAGAAGGATTTAATTACTCCAAAGGAAGGCTTCCCAACTGGCAAGAACCTTGACTGGCGGACCTGGAAATCCCTGAACAGATTAAGAACCGGAGTTGGTAGAACAGTTTGTACTGCGACTGTGGAGACCTGCAGACCGCCTCACACCTAAGATCCTGCTCCTTGTGCCCAACAAGCTGCACACCTCGAGACCTAATGCTAGGCAACACACGGGCTATCGATGTTGCCAGATACTGGGCAAAAATAATTTGACGTCGCTGACACGTATAAGAAGAAGAAGAATTAGCTCGGCGCCCGAGGCCTAGAAGATTTGGTACGGTTTACAGTAGTGGTTCTACTTAAAATATACACGACTGTTATATAAAAAAAACCGCTGCAAATGGTAAAAGAGTATCTATAGACGTGTTCGCTATAAGAAGGTTAACTTTCAAGTAAATTTTGGTTATGTTTAAGATTGAAATTGAAAATTACTAGTTACTGGCAGTGGTCGGTTAATAGCCTCCATTGTAATAATCATAATTACGAAATGCAATTATACACATGCAAAATGTAAACGAAAGGTGTTTTATCAGTTATTTTATTCCATATACCAGATATCGTGTCTGCAAAAATATACAGTAATAATAATAATCTGCAAGCATAATGTATGCATTGTGCAAGATAAGGCGATGAATCTAAATGTTAGCAAATAATACAAAACGTAACATTATCATTATACAACTAGAGACTACCTCGCACACATTATAAAATAAATAAATATGCATTAGTTAACAAAAAATTAATAAAACACTTTAAGAAAAATGCTCATACCAATAAGAATTTAGACCACAATACATACTGTGACACTGTTATATCGACTTTGTTATTAATTTCTAAGACATCGGCTGCTCCTTCCGCATCCTAAAGTCTTGACAAATATATGTATTTACATTTTCTTCTTGCGAAGGCTGTGAACTTATTTAAAAGTATTAAAACCAAGATGCTTAAAATATATAGGAAAAAACGCTGTGACAGTAAAAAAAAACTGAACTGGAATTGGTGTCAAACAAACCTGAATGTGTTGTGCGGGGATTCCACTGGGCAGGCTGATTCACAGTCACTCTCCGACCTGGTATACTCCATCCCACTTGCATTTCCATCGATGCTCAGGCTGCTCACAGGACACTCGTTCAGTACCAGAGACTCCAGGTTCGGAAAAGCAAGACCAAGCTTACAGATCTCCTTCCAGCAACTCACAGGATTACCAGAAAAGTGCAGCTTCTTGACTTGAGGATAAACCGCTTTACCATTTTTAACTGAATGTCCATTAGTGTTCATATTCTCGCTAACTCTATCGTTACATTCTCCGTTGACTCTTCTGCAATTAAGATTTTCTTTATCTTCGTCAGTTTCATTGCAGTTGTCATCGGAATTGCATCTGCTACCGACGTCCATCCTGTTTTCGCTGCTTTGCGTCTTCGCGCAAGCGATAAACTCTTCGTATGATTCGATTCCCAAATCCACGTTCGAATATTCATTCAAACTCAAATGGAGCTCTTCCAGAGCTGGAAGAAGTTTCAGCAGAGATTGGACGCTGGCCCAGTCCACACGAGTGGAGTTCAGGACCAAGTTTTTGAGGTGAGCCCAACAGGCATTGGTCGAAGCATGCTTGTTCAACGCGTCCAGTTGTTCTGAGAGACGGTTGAAGCTCAAGTTCACGAACTTCACATGGGGCATGTGCTGTAAGATGCCAAACACCTGTAAAAAATAAACAATTTAAATTTTTTCAGATAATAAATAAGAAAATAATTAATTAAATTGAATCAAATAATCCAGACAATATTTTCCAACAATTTATCAACAAAAAGAGCCACCTGAATGATGTTCACGAGTTACTAGTTGGACATTGTATATTATCATTACGTAACTTGACCTTTTGAAGATTGAAGATAAACTCGTATTTCGGAACGGTAAATCAGGTCAAAGTTGATAAATACGGAATACACGTGGATACTTTATTTTATATGCGACGCATTAGCAACTAAATATTTTCTATTTTCGGAAAAACCTACATCACAAAACTCGGTCAATATAAATAACAGCAATATCAATTACTTTTTATTCATTTTAATTCTGTCGAATTAGGTCAACGGTGTCATAAATTCGTTTCCAATACATTAAGTCCTCACCAATATGGAACAGAGCATCACAATATAATATGAATATGCTACCAGACATTCGTATTATGATTTATAGACAACCTGTTTTAGTCTTATTAAGTAGAATAACTGTAAGACTGTTGACACATCAGAGATTACCGGAAAAGGCGTGTATCCTATCACTCAAACAAGAGAAAGCAATAGCAGAAAATAATGATGATGATTTGATGGTGATGATGTCAATTACAATTAAATAATGTGCAACAATTTTTTATGTTTAATAATTTTAATGGTAATGAATAATTATATTTTTGGATATCCTGTGATTTTATTAATGAACATTACCGCTAAAAACCATCAGTAAAGTTTTTTTGAAGTATGGAAGGAATTGTAAAACATTGTCTTTAAGTAATACTTCTCTAAGAATTAAAATATAATAACAGCATAATATCGACTGATATTCGGCGGTAAATTCATGCGAATAATAGTAATATTAAAGAATTCATCTGAATCCTGAAAATATAGACACTGGCAAGGTAATAATATAAATAAAATCATTTCATTTCAGCTCCTTAACTGGAGAATACGGTCATCATAAATTGCCGCTACAAGTTTGTGACTATCAGAGCCTGAGTATAACTCGTGAGCCTGAATAAAATTCAGCTTTAGTTTATGCTCTCCAAAAACAAATCCTAGCCATCTTTGTCTATTAACCGAGAGAAGAATAGAAGGATGCAGTATCCGCTCACGTACCTTATCATTCCTCACCAAGCAAAACCACAACACTCTAAATATTGTACGTTACTTGATATCAAAACCCATAATAAGGCGGTATTGGATTTTGGTAAGATGCAAAGACTTGCAGCCGTGTAGAAGGATAGAGGAACAAACCTCACTTGATCAAAATAGAAATCTAGTTTTTCATAATTTGCCTTCATAATATCGTAATCATTCAGTATGATGAAGGCAATCAATGAGAAGAATATACACGAGTTTTCTTACCTCTCCCCATTTGGTCAGCTTATTCTTGGCCAGATCCAGCTCCTCCACGTCGCCGCACTTGTCATCGAGCTGCTCTCCATCGCCAGCGGTCTCGATGTCGCAGTCGTTGAGCACGAGCAAGGTGGGCACGCTCAGCCGGGGCGACCTCTTGGGCACGAAGATGGCAACGGGCAGATCGCTGCACGCGCGCGCCGGCTGCGCACCTTGACCGTGCCAACCGTACTTCTTTTCGAGCGCCTCCAGGAGGGAGGGCATCTTGATGGCACGCGCTTCCAAGCTCAGCGGCCGGAAGCGAAGTGGGCGTGCAACCGAGTTTCCGTGGTGATTTTTTTAAGCGCACTAACACCAACTAACTGTAACAAAGAAAATGCGTGTGTAAATACATTGTAAACAACATTTTGCAGCCTTCTAGTATCACTCACTTCAGATAAAAGCAGGCAAAAACATTTTTAACTAAGAAAACAATCCCATCTTGAGTTACAGGACAGGAATTCGCGCATCACACTAGTATCACTCCGGATGATAAAAGAAGTCCTCTTAAAGATGCGGTCATTCAAATTATTAAAAATTATTACCTCATATGCCCAGCCGGGGCCCTCTGAACAATTTCGATTATAATAAACGCGGAAAAATTGGTAGTAAACGTGCATATTTTTTTTCGGCAGCCATAAAGTATGCATACGTCGAATTGAATTAATAACGCATATAGTTTTACTGAAAATTTTTGATGACATATATGTGAAATAATTCTAAACACAGTATTAATTTAGTTATGAACTTGAATTTAAAAAATTAATAAAGTAATAATTCACTTTACGGCTGCACGCGTTTAGCTTCGAATTGATGGGTTTTGAATAAAAAAAAAGATGATTTTTTTTTGTGCAATTTCATCAATTCTGCGTCATCGTTATCATTTAATTAAAAAAGGATTATAAGAGATAAAAGTACTTTAGTTGGTAATAATACATTAAACTTTTGTGAGTACATTTGATTAATGGAAATACACTCAAATTTATTTAACCAAGTATGCGTATTTTACTAATCATTGATATAATCGCGTATTCAATTATTATTTTATTTCAATATGTACATTACAGTAAGAAATTGCTATAATGGTGTGAATAATAGCATTAAACATCAATAACTATGAATCCATGTTCTATTTAAACATTTTTTCAACGGCACTGTACATTAATAATGTAAATAACTACTATACACAATAATTTGAAAGAAGCACTAGAAAAGGTAAATAAGCCACATCGCTATTGTTAAAGTTAACAGGTGTTTTATTATGTGATTGTGTATACAATACTTGACTTGCAAAGTACTCAACTTATCTATGATAATATTAAAAGCCAAACATAGAAAAGGGCAATAACCGACTTCAAAGTCATATTGTGAAAAGCTCTATTTGAAAAAAATTGAATCTTTGTAGGTCGATGTGCAATTAATCTCATAATAAACAGTCTGCATATAAAGGGTCCGCCAAATAACTTTTTTTTTTTTGAAAATGGGGCGCAAAACATCGAGTGTAGCTTCGGCTGTGTGGCACGTAGCGCCGTCCCGTTGAAACCAAATGTTGCCAATATCCTTCTCTTCAATTTTTGTGAACAAAATTGGCCCGATAACGATCGCCATTGACTGTAACGGCCACTCCTTGCTCATTTTCGAAGAAAAATGGCCTGATTTTCAAAGTAATGTCGCAATATTTCCCAGCGTTGTTGAACCGTATACACAACCATATTCGTTCAGCGGAAGGATAAAACTAATTATCTGTCAAATCAGACATGAGCTAAGTGTTACCATTCACGAAATAAGCACTAGTTAAAAAAAAAACGTTAGATGGCGGACCTTATAGAATTGTAATTAAATAATATATATTTATGAATATGATAATTATGTTATTTATCATACACAACGCTTTATGATTCAAATTGATTACTAATTTGTACTAAAATAAAAATGCGTTCATTAAATCGAGAGTGAAGTTTTATAATCTAATCTTATTAAAATGGTATATTTAATTATATTCATTTGTAATATCACAAAACAAGCAATAATTTAACTAAATACTTTTCATTAATCAAATTGATTACATAATGCTTTTGAAACATGCCTTAATAGAAACATGAAACTCTTTGGAACTTAAGACACTAATCATCTTAATATATTGACATAAGCATGATATAGCCCTTGCTGACTAGCACCGAAAACCTAGATATACAACCTTTCGTCTCTTATTTCTGTTCGCCTGTCGTTCATGTATGTGTCGCCATATTGGCAGTTTGAACAAGTGCGGTCACGGGAGTGACGGTAGTTATAGAGATCGCCACTTGCGGCGCTGGGTGTGACCTACCACGGCGCGGTGCCCAGTCAGTTGTGTTCTAACGGCCTGAATGCTGTGAATAGGTCCGGGCCGGAAGTTTGTAAAGCTATTGAAATATATGTGTCAGCGTGCTTCAAAAAAAGTCTTTGTGTTGTTAATCTGCTCCTCGCTTATCATGTATCGTTGTTTAAGTTCAACCGCCACTAAGATCTAAATGGTCCAGGCCTTGGAATTTTTGGGCTAATCGTTTCATCACCTTAAAAAACTCGCGTACTACAGCAGCCGTCTCTTCAAATCCTAGAGCTCCTGCTCAGATGTCGTTGGAAACCATATCTGCACCCAGATGGAACTTGGGATGCAAAGATGTCTTGGGATAAGGCATGGACAGTGATAACTGACAGAACTGAGAGTCCCTTATATTTAAATAAAATAATTCTCCTTTGAATAACATTTCTGATAGACTTGTAACCGAGAATCCTAAAAATATTGATTTAGAGATATTTAACACGTTTAGGTACTCTTGACACGTGTATATCCACCCGATAAGGTGAATTAATAGGGTTCATTAGGTGGATAACCTTCGTGTTTTGGCAACCAAATCGATCCGTAAACGGTTAGCAACACCTGAAGAGCTGCCGAAAATAAATATCCAGGTGATAACGACTAGATAATAGAACTCTTGCTAAGTATAGAGTTACAAAAATAACTGACACTTGTCCCGATAAGTATCAAAACATAACTTGTCAGTGTTTATCTACATTTTTTTTACTATGCTTGAAGGGTTCAATACAGAAAGATGACAGCGAATGTCAATGGTAATGGCAAAATAATTTTGTTATTATATTTGACGGCTATTTTCATTACAGGTGTGTGTTTTTTTTTATTTACGTAAAAATATGAAAAAAGGATATATATTTTAACATTCCCAATTTGCTCATCAAAAACATCATTTTAGCCTATCCATAAATATATATCTGAACAAACCTTGAAATGGCAGGCGATAGACTATAGCCCTACAATAAGTACATAAGATAAAATATAAATCTATGCTTATTGTATAATGAAAATTAACACAAGTAAACTAAAGTAAACTAATTTGACATCATTCTATGTATAAATATATTTTCCAATAATTCCTCATGCACTCGCTCACACTCGGCAGACTCGTCAATCACTTGCTGAACATCCATACACGGTAAATGTTCAATTACAAACATCACGCACTTTTCAATATTCGTTTCAAAATACCACACCTACAGTATCTGCGTTTCCACTATGATAAAATCCGAATCTCTTCCCGCACACAAACATAACACATATTTTTCGCATGCCGAAATCCAGTCGCCCTGGCTAAACGTCATAAAGTCCAAAAATTTCAACTGTTTAAGTTCTTCTGAATCAATACTTCAATTTATCGGTATTCTGTTCACGTAAATGGTCAGAAATATAATACGCTTAACACATATACAGTAATTATTGACGTGGTTTCATAAAGTCATGCAAAATTATGGAGTAGGCATTTAGGGGGCTAACATCCGGTAAGGGTAGTTTGCATACGGATATCACATATTTAAATAAATTAGAGGGCAGAACTGAAGGGTAAAAAAAACAGGTAACCATTTCATACGATTTTTCCGAGAATAAAATACAACCTAACGATTCGGTGAATTTATTATTAGTCGAAAATCCTACAAAATCTTTTTTTGTACTTTTTTCAGTTTCCGTTGAATATGATGTCCGTGAAAACCTAAACTTAATTTATATAATGTAGTGATAATATTTATTTTCAAAATATAACACGTTTTCCCGTCTACGATAACTTTTTTTTTTTTGTAAGCACATACAGGAGAATACCGACAGATGGTGATAGTAATTTTTTGAAGTCTCATCTGTGGAATTCTATGACGCTAACCATGGTGTATATGGCTAAACGCTGCATGTGGAGTATTGATCCGCCAACGTCATAGACTACAGCCCGAGATTCACGCATCATCCTTTATTATTACAGGAATCTACTATGAATGCGTGGTATTCACGGGACGACTTTCGTCTACCACCAATTTTAATTGATAGGCTATGACTGACATTTTACAGGTGATGGGTTAAATTCACACCAACCGGGGTATTTTTTTTAGAGCTCAGTTTTTTAACAATATTTTAGTACTACTAAAATATTGTTAAAATGCGATCGAGAAACAATCCATACAACATTCTTAATAGTTAGTAATATTTACGTATATAAAAATGCAAAGTGATTTAACTTACTTTAAAATTAACGTCACAAACTACTTCTATGAAGAAAAAAAAATACCGAGACGTCATATTGATATTACATTTTAATAATCAACTCTAAATCTCCATTGAATTATGAAATGTACAAGTTTTTATTTTTAAATAGCAAGAATCACTTTTATGGTTTTATAATTACCACGATAACAATCGCAGTTCGCAAATAATTAATTAATTTACCTGCATATACAAAAATGACATGACATCCACTGTTCAAATTACCAAGATGCTAAAACATTGCAAATATCCGCAACTTTATTGTAATCGCAATTAGCGAAATCCTATCGGAAATAATTAGGTTTTATGTTAATTGATTTCAAAATACTCGTACAACACATTGATATGAGTTTAGTATATTACGATTATTACAAAATAATACAAAAATGTTTAACGCATGTGAGAGATATGAAATTAAAAATCGTACGTATGGTTGAACAGTTTGAGCATCCGATTCAAATATTGAAAAACGAAAAAATACTTTATAATAGAGCAGACTCCAGATAATAAGAAAAAGCTAAAAACCCAGAAAAAAGATAAAATCATTTAGTTTTAAGATTATTCAATTAATCAAATTATCGACATTATTAATTATCAGCACTCTCTTGACACTACAGATTATTTCGCCAATTCACACACTTATTGGCAAAATAATAATATTTTTTAACTTACAACGTTTTTTTTTTGATTAATTAAGTTACTATTATTGATATATATAAATATTATATTTATACCAAAAAGTCGTTAATCCAGATAATGGAGAGACCTACAAAGTTATTTAGTTCAGTTATTATTTTAATTAGAAAAATATATCTCCAGTTCTCCTCTTAGTTCCAGAAAAGAATCCAGGCATTTGTATTTATTAATATAATAATTGTTTGTAATGCATTGTATTTTTCTGATGGTCCTATCGGTTGCAGATCTGGTTGCATGCGATTCAGAGCGTTAAACGAACGTTGCCCAACAAACCCGAAGGTCGACTGAAATGTAAATCGTCTAAGAATTCTGAGATGCAATACTTTAATTGTTATTCGCATGGGAAACATTGTATCACATTGTATCGTTAGTGCGCTGTTCTGTGCAAAAAACGCGAACAATAATTGTTTCCACACATTTTTCCAATCGCGGATTGTAGCGAAATAACTGGGCCAAGTATTGGTATACATTTGTACTGGCAAAAATAAGATCATTGATGATAAAATTGCAATACAATTTATACTTATAATTTCTATCTAATCGGTCATAAAAATATATGAGATTATTTATTGACAAGGTATCATAATGCACAGTATTATTTGTTCTGTTGCTTTATGTTATTCCAAAACCCCATCTGATGGAGATTAGTGTATAATATATCCAGAGAAAATTAGTCAAGACGCCAAAACATGGCTCAAGAACCAGAAAATACAAACTTCGTTTATTTTTTGCATAAGCATATGCGGCTTTCAATTTCAGTTTTACATTTCTTTTAAATCTTCTTAATTTTTTGACATTTCGTACGTTGTTTTCAAAATAAGTTTGAGCTCCGATTTTCACAAAAATTTACTCTTCTTCAAAAAATCTGAAACCATTAATAATCATCTTATAAGTAATTTGGTTATACTTTTTCAGCTAACCTCTCCATCCTTCCCCTTTCGCATTAGTTGTCGGCATATGCCGTCAAAGATTCCCCGACCTTTGACATCGGTTGACGTGATATATCGTTTTGATACTTTCAGTACTCATTGTGACATCTACGGTAGGAAATTGGAAGTGCTGTTATTCCCTTTATCAACCTACACATATTATTTACAGGAATCTGTAAATCATGTAAATAAATATCGTTAGGTTTCGTCACAGGAGCGACTTTTCTGTAAACCACGTGTCAATGTCACCACATGTATAGAGTTACATAATGAACGTTTGTTAAATATAATAGTTTTTTATGGATCATCTGATAGCTAAAGGATACAATAACCAATGTGATATATGAAAATACGTCAGATAAGTACATTTATGCTTCAAATACTAGTTTTAAGCAAAAATAATGGTTTGAAAAATTCACGCCGTATTGACAGTACAATTTGCATTCCACCGAGCTGTTACGAAAGGGTTAAAATATCGCTAGGAAAATGAGTGTATTTTATTACAAATATGCTTACTAAAATTGAGCGTCAGACTTTATCCACATAATGATGTTATTATTGGTTGCCTATAATTGAGTACCGTATTTGGTGTACGTAATACAATTATTGTGTGCCATATTAGTCAGGCGCATCATACACCATCTTCGTATGAAGTTGTATGTCAAGGACGCAATATATCAATTGATGATCGATTTAAACAAAAACGATACACGGAAGAGGAAAATTTTATTTATAAAAATATATATAATAAAACGTTTTAGTTGATTTTTTATCGTGAAAATAGTTAAAAAAAAACCATTGAATTAATAATAATTAGCATTATAACAAAATATTCGTGACAGTCAAATTGCCCTTATTCACATTGAATTAAGCTTTGATATGGAGTCATTGAAAAACGTTGGTAAACGTTAATTATAATCAAATGGCTGTGAAAGTATGGTCAATTGAACGCAGTAATCGTTTCAATATTATTATTAATAATGGTCGTGTGTTCACAGTTAATTACTATTAACTGTTAATTACAAATTATGTGTACATATATTATTTTAGTAATTACAAATATAAAAAAATCACTTGGCGAACATTGGGATCTTACGAACAAAGCATTACAAAATAATGAAAATCTACGAGAACATAAAAATCATAATTTACCTTTGAAATTTACATACTTAGATAGTATATATCGAGTTCATATGTGCGTTAAACTATTTTATTTAAAGAAAATCATGGGGTCTATAATATGATATTGTGGCTTTTGGGTTTAGCGCTCTGTGTGACGAATTTCTTCTATCCAATATTTCGACCGCAATTGCAGGGGTCTTCTTCAGAGTTGATGGCTATGTTGTGAGTTGTTGTCAGGAGGTAGTTTAGCCGTCAGCCTAATGTACCTCCACGAGCGTCACCTAAGAAGTTATTTATGGGGTCTATAAAATAACAGGTCAAAATTTAACGCTTCTGAATTATGTATTGTATTTCAATGGATAGTTCTTCAAAGTCGTATTAGAATTACGAGTAATATCTTTCACGAATTATATTTGTCGATAATTAGCTTTTTTATTTACGTTGGAAATATGATTTGATTTTTTTTTACATTACTTATTATACATACATTGGAATAATCGTTAGTAGTTTTATAAAATATATTAGTCCGATACTTAATAATTAAAAAAAAAATACCAAATAAAATTATAAGAAAACATCAAACGCTCTTGGAAATGAAAAAAATCTTGGAATAATTAATTTAAGGAGTTATCTAGTTATTCCATTTTGCCCACAGTATCATTGTGCAGAAAAAACGCTGTTTGTTTTATGAGTATACTTTTAATAGAGATATCCCAAACAACAAAAAGAAAAACATGTTTAGTCAATTGAATTAATTCCATCACATAAAACATAATCTCGATATGTTCTATCTATCACAGGATGCTCCATGATAGTGACGAAATTGCAGCTTAGACGCTGGTAAGCATTTTGCTTAATACCGATAAGCGAGGGGTTGAGTTCGTGAAATATTATCATAACACTGAAGGGGAGCAGATCAATAGACAACGGAAAAGACAAACGGGTAGGTTCATCCACTGGAAAGTCAGCTAACCAACCTTTAATAAGATAATTCTGGAATATCGATGAAAACGGGAGCATCACAAGTATGTATTGCTACATTAAAATTTCCAAGATGCTCATAAATATATAATAAACGATTATATTTGCTTTTAGACGTAAGTTACTTATTGTATTGACATGCCCTTAAATTATATTTCTGTATTAATTTCATGTACAGTTTTATAAAATACAACTTTTGGAACTCCGTAGATTTTGTAGCGCATCTGACATGTTTGCGGAGGGCGGAGTCCATTCATTCCCAGCATTATTGTGTCACCGTGTTGCCGGCTTCTGGAGCAGGATAAAGAAGTCCAACAACACCATCATCCTGGCTGCTTCTGAATGGCTCAACTCCTCTCTGAGCCATTGCTGGATGGAGATGATGCAGCGACTACCATGAATTATTATGTTAATATATAATTATTATTTTGTATGTACTATATAAATATATATCTATCCAAAAATATGGCAGATTGGGTATTGCACAACCCATCCAATCCTGCTGGAATAAAAGCTTGATTATTATTATTATTTAAATATTATATTTATAAAAATCGTGGGCGTACAATTCAAACACCAGGGTAAATATTGTGGCAGAAAATCTATCTAGGTGTTCAAAAAGAAAATTCCGGTAGCAAATTAGATTTGTATTTTCCGTACATAATAAGATTCTTTTTGTCAGAATTTAAAATAAAATAATTATTCTCTTGCATTATGTAACATGTTCTACAAAGTTATCCTAAATTTATCTCACCTAAACTTACTAACCTTATCGAACCTGTCTGACATTAAAAATAATAATTTATTTTTTATTCTACGCAAAAGTTCATTTAAATTTTGACTATTTATACATTGGTTACTAAATGGAATGATATTCATAGAATATGACAGAAATATTAATTAAATATTTTAATGTGCACATAAATTCATGAAGTTATGAAAATAAAAAGATTAATTAAATACCGATGAGATATTTAATTTTTAAAGTACTGGCAACGTTATCGCTTATCGTATAAAAGTGATTGATTATCATGATATTTAAACTGAGTATATATAATACTTTCAAGACTTTCCCGGTGCAGTATGGATGATTGGTTACCTAGGCGAGAGTCGCAGGTCTGTGGATAACGTTCTGCACGTGTCAACTGAGATAAAGCACCCACCCCCGTGTCAGTCAGCCCCAGCACGGAGTACGTAAATCACTTGCCCAAGTGCATTCTACTACTACGTGCATCTGACAAGCAAACACAGAAGACCTGTCGAGATGCATATTGCATTGTATGCACTGGACTAGAGTTTTCCTACATCACAGTGAAGGACAATGGCGTCTCCTCCGTGATGTCAGCTAGCAACTGATAAGTTCACCTTCACTCTGAAGATATGTGGCCACTGCACACAAGTGAAAAAGACAAAGATAACACGAATGAGATTAGGATCACGTATTAAAATGAGAGAGAATATAGAATCTCTTATCGAAAATACGAAGAGAAAAAAACGCGAATTTTTCGCTACATTTAATTTTTTGCTTTAAGTTCTTAGGGCGGCACAGAGGCATTACTGTTTGAAAGTATATATATACATGTATTAATTATATGCAAATAAAATATTTTTCGTTATATATGTCCGCTTCTTAACTAGAAAACATGATCGCTATTAGATGCTGGTACTTGTCACGTCAGCTGCTATTATTTATGCTTCTCCAAGTCATCTTTGCACTCGGTGTTCCCCGCCGGGTACTATGCATATTTCCTAACGACTTGCATTGTGAAGGAATTCAAATTGATAGGAAGATGAGCCCGACGCTCCCAAAGCTTGGATCATTTGGTCCTAAGTGGCAGCTGAACAGCTCAACAGGTGGTAAGCCAATGTTTAGTGCCGACAGTGGCTCCTGCCAAACTATTATAATATGCTGTATTCGGACGTCAATACGGGACAGGAAAGAGGTGAACAAAACGTGTCCATATAGTGCAAGCTGAGTAGATATGGCAAAAATAAACTTTGATAGTACTACCTCGATGATTAATAAAAGTTAATTCAGCCATTCAGCCTATAGGTAATACTAACCTGCCAGGGACTATGCCTCTTGGGAGAGTGATCAGACTGTTCAACGGTATCACCTCGAATATTGATATATTCCACTTGAGAGAAGCCCAGTTTCGACATGAGCTCCACGAATTTATTTTTCAAAATAATTTCGTGGAGTCTTCTGTTTAGCGGGCTCCGGGACTTTTTAAATGATTCTATTATTGTTGTGTTATTTATAAATTGTTATTTTATCCTGTTTTAGAAATGAATTAAATATTGTAATTTGTAATGTTTCTAAAAGAAAATATAAATTGAAATTGAATTGAAAATTTAATAAAGGCTCAGACTAAAGTACTATCGATTGAATTGAATAATTTTTTTTGCAAAAATTATTGATTGCGGAGCTGACTTTAGCGGAACTGATAGCTGAAACTTAATGTGGTTTTGATGTATTTGTACGCTCCATTTAAAAAGCGCAGATATGGCGAATCTGTTGTGTAATAAAGGATTTGCATGTGCAAAATGAGATAGATTACCCCTCTGTAAATTAGACAACCCCAATTCGTAGGGGTGTGAGCTGGGAGGTATAGACTGGAGTACCTTCGTTGGTTGTAAATCATTCACGGTTGAGTGCGACGTGCAGTTGACGGGCGGGACGGTGGAAGTACACATATAGTTATGGTTTGAGAGTTAAAGCGTACTATTGTCGTGAGGGCGGTCACGGGTTAAATCCCCGACGATGCTTAAAATAATTTATTTAAAACTAAATTATGTATTTTGTATTAATTTAAAAACACTTAAACAATGACGCACTAACGTTTAAACTTCATGTTGTAGTACGTCTAATTTTTACTACACTAAATGCTTGGAACACAAACATAAACATTGTTCATTTAGTATTTTCTATCGCTCTTGTAATAAAAATCTAAATTAAAAAAAACATAATTCACCCATTTACAACCAGCAGACTCGTCACTAGTTAATGCCAATGTTTGTCGACCAAGAACACGCGTCTTTCAAAATGCCTTTTAATTTTTTCCAGCTAATTTTTCCGCCTTTATCCTCAAAAATCAGATTAAAATTTACCGTCTATCTCCTCAGACCTTACGTTAATAATACAAGTTGGTGAGCGACTAATCATTCACTTAAAAATAGTTTCCAATGTTTAACCGAGATGGAAATGAATCTTTAACCTCAAATGAGAAATTACAATTCGGTTATGCTTTAAAAGTTCATGATATTTTAAAAGTAAAATATATGTGGATTTTTTAAAATATTTATTAGAATATTATTTTATTATTTCAATATTCTAATCTACTTTTATAGATCATTGCCTATAATACAATATTATTAATAAATAAATATACGTATACTATACATAAAATTATTTTGAAAAAATAAAAATATACATACTTTGAATATATACCATAGCGACATCTATCATACGATGATAACAATGACATAAATACTAGTTCCAACGCGACTCAGCTCAGGCATAGCAAAAGCCAAGTTGGCTTAGCGGTATGAATACCTGGGCATAGTTGGTTTCCAAGGTCCGCGGTTCGCATCCCGCTTCTGCCGTTATTTTTCTGCTTTAATTGACGCGTTAAAAAAGAATTTTATGTATGGTATATATATATTTAATTATTAGTAAAATATATATTCGGCCAATTTTGCGCGCCTGATATTAGTTTACGAGTTTTTCCCTTATCGCGCCTATACGGCAGTGGCTCGGTGAGTGAACCTCCTGAACACATCAGTACCTTCTAATAAATAAATGTTCCACCATATCATAATATTATACGTATATTTGTGGGTGAGCTAGTGGAAGTGTTGAATGCTATTCATACTGCATTGTATGCACTGCGGGAAATGAGAATTAGGGTGGATCTGTCAAACGTTATTAAAATCCAAATTGGAGCTTTCGTTAAGAACGGAATTTCAAAAAATTTTAGTAGTGTAATTATCCAAACAGACGCATTTTTATTTTTAAATAATTCTGATGTTTGGGATTCAAAAGTTTAAGCATTTTATTTACTTTCATAAATGCAAAGAAATTTTGTATAATGTATAAAATAATTAAATAACATTTTGTAATCTTAATTAATAATTGGCCATTGATTTAATTGATAAGTAAATACTAATAACCCATACTTTATACGCATTGTACGCATAAATGTATGCACACTAGACTAGATTCAATATAATAGCAATATCAAAAAATTCAAAACTAAAAAAAAAAACTAAATTTAAAACGTCTTATAAAATTCAATTGAAAAGTAATTGTTTCATCAAATTGATTATTTCCGGCAATTAAACTTTTTTAATTTATGAGATATCTATTATAATTATACCAATACGCACGTTAGTAATTATAGTTCTCAAAATGTGCGTTACATTATTGCAATTATCGGATCAACAGATAAAATATTAATTTCAATCAATTTTTGAGAGTAAGAAATAAAAATAATATTATTCTATGTAGCTAACTAACGTTTTGGGAAGAAAACCTACAATAGACTCTAATAAATTGAATCATTACTGCTTAATATATTAGATAAATTAATTAAATTACTTAAAAATATATTCGATACGCGAATGTCGCATAAAAAGACACATAAAATATATATTGACTAAGCCAATATGAATTTCTAGTAAATCAAAGAAGTATATTATTGTATACGACCCTTGACGCTTTTACTTAGAGCCTGGCATTCATGTATCGTTCATTTATACAGGGGCTCAGTGTAAGCAGGTGAAATTCACGACACGACGTTTACCACCAATTTTGATTAATCGGCTTTAACGGGCAATTTCATCATAGTTATAATATTTCTTTTAAGTTCTTTGGAATATGACCTACGATATTTCACCTCATATACAAATGCTTTACTTCTTACCATACCTCTATATTAAATGCTTTTTGTTGAAAGATTGAGAGCCACTGTTAACGGTATTAATTATTTTTTATAATTAAACCAACTTACCGTAAATTGGCAAGTAAAAGTGAATCTCGGACTTGGCTATTAATCAATTAAGCAACGAGTAATAGATGCGGAAGGCTTTTTCTTACCAGACCGATATGAATTTCATACACTACGATACAATAACTACAATACAATGTACAAGTCATCAATGATATATTTAAGCTGCAGTGCAATTTCCATTGCTATAACTATACTATGTAATTAGATAAATTATGCCTTTTTTTGAACCCATGTTTCTGCAGGCTCTCTTTCAATATTCAACTTTCCATTAAGGCTTTCTAGTTATATACATGCTGCGGATTTCGATAACTTTGAAGACGTGGGTTTACAGTGAAAATCCTAAAAATATGCCTATACCATAAAAAAAAATCTTCTATATCCGCTCTATAGCTGCAGCATATGTTCGCCACACGTTTCTATCAGCTGCCTTTATAAATTACTTGCCTTATCCTGCACAAGTCAGAGATGATATCGTGCACCCCGATCTTGGTTGAGTACACGCTTTGCATACTTTTCGATGTCTTCGATCTAATGGATGATTATATGATAAGTTTGACGCTTCTAAGTTTTTAAATATCTATCACTAAACCGCAACTGACTAAAAGCAATGACTCACTGAGATCAGTCGGCTTCCAACCAAGTAGCATCTGCACCCAGTAATGCCTAACTTGCAAATGAGTGGGGTTATATCAAGATAATCGATTGTTGGCCGTTACAAACATATCCATTGTTAATTCTTAGTAATCGTTAGACCAAACTAAACGAAAGTTCATCATGTCGCAACTTCTTCAAACTTACTAAGTCTCACAAGTCAAATTTTGTCAGTGCAGCAAATTTAAAGTGCATTATTCGTTCGTTTGGTTTTAAACGGGCTCACATACTGTACTACTGTTGTACATCACTAGGATTACTACTTTCTTTATATAATGCTGGGAAGCCTGTTGTGTTGCGCGGTTCGTCCACCCAGTAATTGATGATGTTGCTAAAAACAGTACTCCAATGATGCAATTAGCAAATTAGATTACGCAGTTATACTGCTGATCGCTGACACCAACTAATCCAGAGGATAACGCTAATTGTTACCATTTACTATAATTCACTTACACGTAGACAGTTTGTAATTGTGTTAGTTATGATGTAAATTAATAAATACCTATATAACTTGGTAAATGATTTATTTTGTATATGTCGCTCATTTCAGGAGAATAAATGTGCTATAGGAAAAGCGACGCATATCGCAGCGACGCGTATCGCAGCGACGATAGTCGAAAAATACTGAAAATATGTACATTTTGCGGAATTAAGCATTGAACACAATAGGTGAAACCAAAATATGTATACTTCCAAAGCATAGAACTTTTTTTTTTACTTTTAGCTGTTTACAAATGGATGGGATCAGTACCGGCTTTAGACCCCTCGGCGCCCTAAGGTATTTTTTTCTGGCGCCCCATATTGTATACATTTAAAAAAATCTAAGCAAGATTGGTTGCACTCGGCGACCCTAGCTTATTCGACGCCCTGGGGCACCGACCCACTTCGCCACCCCCTAAAACCGGCACTGGATGGGTTTCTCAAACACTAATGAATATGTCGTGTAATTTGTGCACAGATGTTAGTGACAGTAGTGCCAACATAAAATAAAAATAATAATTCGAATCGCTTAGCCGGGAAATTTAAATTCAAACTTCCCGGTATTTTTTGCTCACAGTAGTATTAACAATCTTACAGATGTAGCGTTGCTAGAATAAAGAAATATATAAAAAAATTACACTAAATGAAATTGTTGACATAATAAGAGTAATATTATTATATACTAGTTGATTATGTCTTAGAAATATGAAAACTAGATTTTTACATCATTCTTGCACTAAGAAATATTCTAGGAATACTCTTAATGAACAATAATTATGTAATTAAGGCAATCAAAAGAACCGTTATAACAGTAAAACCGTTGGTCCAGATAGTCAGTTGGTGACTTCATCACGATTGATATTAAGATGTGATGTTATATTAAAATAAACAATGACCTACAAATAACAAACCACGGATTAATATATTGCAAAAAATTGTATATAAAACCGTATTTTTAATATTTTGTAGAAATACTGATAAAATAAAACAGGTTGAATACTTGTGTTGGCTGACTGTGAACCGTCATAAGCTTTGTACTTTTTTTTATGTAATCGCATGCAGGAGAGCACAACTGGTCCAGACCAGTGCACTCTAAGACGCTCAGCCAGGGGTGCTGGACGCTGCAAGCGGGAAACGTGTGTTGTGTTTGTGTGTGGTTTGGGGAGATTGCAGGTGTATATTTATCTGTTTCTTTAAGAGATCAAGATTGTAGGAAGGAAGAAATACAGAAGCTGGAAGAGCATTCCATAGCTTACCGGTGGCATTAAGGAAGGAACTTTGGAAACTGCCAGTTCTTGGTCGACACACATTAACCGTGCATGCATGTTCGGCAAGTGTAAGACGAGTTTGTCGGTTGTGGGTTGGTTAAGGAGGCATTAGTTCTGTTTTACTTATTTTTGAGCCTAATATGCTTTATTCTACTGTTGTAATGCTTAAATTTATGTGAATATATTTAAAAAAAATTTTTATAATATACTGATTTTTTATTTAAAAATATATATCCAAATTACTATGTATTTCTTAACAAAAAGATGCTGCAGTCAAAACTTAAAGTGTGAGACTATAACCAGCTTACTTCGACGACATTTTTGTCTCTAAAATACCAATGTTACATATACGAAGTTACGCAAGCAAGGGTTTTTTTCTTAATACGGTTGTTTGGCAACAGACTTTTACTAGCTTACAACAAAATCGCATTCAGATATTGTGATATATGTTATAAGTATATAGATTTAAATTATCGCATACAATAGGCTAATGTGAATAAATTATAAATCAATATTAGTGATAATATAATTAACAGCTTCACACGCACCGGCGCGTAAGCTCCTTGCTCAACAAGTGTACTTACCACGAAAGGGTGCGTGAATTACTGTTTTAACAATACCAATCAAACATTCGTTGGCATATTTAATACTTTATAATTTAAGATAAGTGCATATTTTTATCATGCTTACACCTTTATCTCTTGGGTGGTGATACGCACATACCGACTGCTATTAAAGCAGCAGCTTATAGCCTCTCACAACCAACTCTACTCCCACCTCTACGTGGTGAGCCCTACATAGTCATGTCACATCAAGATTGCGGTAACCAATCCCTTTGGCGATATGACGTGACGAACTGACGGGAGAAAGGAGGGCTGAGAGAGTTACCAAAAGAACTCTCCCAGCTTCAACTAGGCACGGTGTAAACCGGCCAAAAACTCGCCAAGCCGCCTGGCAAGCGTGGCGTTTTAAGCCAACTACCCCACGAAAAATACTCATGCGGGAGGCCTACGTTCAACAGTGGACGGCCGCAGGCTGATGATGACACCTTTATCAGCAAAATGAACCAAGATGAGAGTCAATTAAATGCCAAGATTTAATATCGTTCTATCAATTACGAATTCGCAAGTATATTAAAAAAAAATACTTGTGAATGAATTAATTGATTAAACCTTGCTAAAAGAAATAAACATGCAGTTTTCAACAAGCGCAATATATAAACAATACGTAACAGTAATTGAATACGTGTTAATTGTTCGTCTCGATAAAGTGGCTTAAGTGGCGAAGCGGTCAACGCATTGGGCAATGAAATAGACTTGTACGAGAACATGTGTTTCTAATCCACGCAGCGACTGTTTATTTTTCTCCGATATATTGATGAAATAAGCGTCATGAAATTGGTTCCGTGATTTTGAATGTGTATCAGTTGTTGAATATTGGCTAAACATCTTCATTTAATATTGTGGCTTTTGGGTTTAGCTGTGTGTAGCGAATTTCTTTTGACCAATATTTCGACCGCCATTGCAGGGGTCTTCTTCAGGGTTGATGATTTAGTTGTGGATTGGTGTTATGTGATTAGGTGATTATCTTTTTACGAGCGTTATTGATATCTCCATGGCAACTATGTACTCAAGTTTCACTGGTCCGGAGAATCGTGGGTATGTTCTAAGAAAACGTTAGGTATGTTCTAAATGAAATATTGGTCAAAAGAAATTCGCCACACAAGGCTAAACCCAAAAGCCACTATACCAAATCTGGCCGTGAAAACCTAAGAAGTTATTTATCTTCATTTAACTTTGTATTTTTTAATAATGGAAGTTATAATTTAACCATCAAACAAAAAACTTCATACACAATTATAACCTTCAAAACCATGAAATATTTTTAAGTACTAGTTTACGAGTATTACAGAAAATATTAATATTTTAACTTGGCAGTAGGATATAGTTAGTCAGCTAGTAAAAAAGCGTCTATCACGATACATAGTTAGTGTATTGTTGGAGTGAAGATGGCCACCATGGATGACTTCACATTTTCCACATCGTGATGTGACACTAACAATAATCAAACAGTAAACATCTGGAGGTAGGTACTACAATGTGCTGCATACAATAATATGCCTGGCTGCGATCGTCACGGAACGATTCCACCTGTCAGCCACGATAATGGAAGGTTTTTAGCGTCTAAAACAGGTGTTGCGTTGCTAGAATAGAAAAAAACGTATTGTGTGAAGTATTATGTTCAGATATGTGATATCTGCATAGAAAAAATAAAATGCGTTAAATAAAAATGAATAACATTAATTTTGAAGAAATTTGTGTTCAGTCATCGCAAAAGAAAAACTATGTATAATATTTACACGGGATATCAACGGATTTTTCAAAATAATATTGTCAATCTTGGATAATAATATGAATGCCGGCGGTCATAGCTTAATGGTCAAAGCGTTTGCTTTGCAAGCCAAAGGTCGTGGGTTCGATCCCCGACGGAGATAAAAAAATGATTTTGAATCGATTTCTGAGCTCTAAAATACCCCCCGGTTGGTGTGAATTTGATCCCTCACCCGTAAAATGGCAGTCATAACCTATTAATTAAAATTGGTGGTAGACGAAAGTCGTCCCGTGAAGACCACCCATTCATAGTAAATTTCTGTAATAATAAAGGATGATGCGTGAATCTCGGGCTGTAGTCTATGACATTGGCGGATCAACACTCCACATGCAACGTTTAGCCATATACACCATGGTAAGCGTCATAGAATTCCTCAGATGAAACTTCACAATTACTATCACCATCTGTCGGTATTCTCCTGTATGTGTTTACATGAAAAAAAGTTTTTGTTTAAAAAAACACCCCAAAGTTTGCCTAAAAACTCCATCTGCCGGCTCTGCAAGTCCCGAGGCTGTTGCTCTGGAGTTCGTCGAGAAACATGTTTGTTTTCAGTGGACTTCCGAATGGAGAGACGTCTTGGGTCGTTGCACAATGGCAACTGAGAGAACTCCCACATGTTTCAAATTAAAATGAATATGCGAAATAGAAAAATTATAAATCTTGTGTGTAAAATAATTACAAATAAAACTTATATTAACCTTTAAACGCCCATTGGTTTCCTTACGGGACCGCAGATTTGCGTCGTTCAATACTAATAGCCCGAAGCTTATGCTTCATTTTACAATCGGATTACATTAGTTTGTAATAATAGTATTAAAGTAACTTCACGGAAGAATCTATTGTGCGACGAAACGTTACAAATATTGGCCTGCTAGGGCATTGAACGACGCAAATTTGCGGTCCCGTATGGGATAACTGGGCGTTTAAAGGTTAATGTCGTAATTTATTTATAACATGTAAAATATGTTTTGAATATAAAAAGTTAGGATACAAAGAGAGATAATTAATAAAATTAAGGCAACTCTTGGTCGCATCGTGGCTAAAAATATTCAGAATAAACGTGTTCGGTGCGCGTTGCTACGCTTCGGAAAATGCACTATATATTTTTTTTAATCCCAACTACATATTTCCCTAATTCCCCCAACAACTAATTCACAGCACGAAATCTAAGATTTGAGACACGGCATGTAGAATACGAACTTCTCAATGAGGTTTGTGAATGTGGTCGTCAACCTTCGACAGTCACATAAAGAAAATAACAAATAAATATTTATAATTTATACAAAGCAATGTGAGTCAATACGTTTTTATTCATAGGGTGAACTACATTTTCCGGCACGTGTCACATCGTCACACCACGCTGACGAGACGTTATCGCTTCCCCCTACTGACCTGACGATTTCTCTTCAAAGCCTCGCACTGGCACCGCCTGGTGCCGCGTGCCACCGATTTGTGATCATCAAATCATTCGCAATATATTTTTTTGTCTAATCTTATACTAGCTTTAAAAACATCAGTATGTGACAAACCACGATAATCAACAACACATAATAAATACTGAATTCCCATTTAAGTCAAACGTATAATATTTACTAAGGAAAGCGCATTAAAAAACACTACCTTTGTTATTAACTCTTTAATTACGGCTCGGTGGAATACACATACAAATTACACGGCATATATCGGGTACCGATGCGAACAGGTTAATAAAGTTTTTTCAGTAAGTGTACAAGACTTTGGTACAGCAGGGTTGAATATTTAATGATTCAATATATAATAATATAATAAATAAAATAACTTTGTGATCCATTTAATTGAACAGTATTTATGTATTGACATACTGAAACCGCGATTTCGCTTTCAATGAACTTGTTTCGTTCTTCACATGCATATGGTATCACAACAACAATAAAAAGGGGGATAGGAAGAGCGTATGAGAGTTAAGGAAAGGGTTAATAGATGTAAAAAATATCTTCTAATATTATATTTAAAAATGAAATCGTGTATTTATTAAATTAAATATTCAAATTACATAATTACGAGTAAAATAAATTTATTTATACTACATTTGGTGTTACGACTAAGTCCTTAATAGATTTCAGGGTATTTTAAATTATGAAAATTTTCCAAATTAAAACAATGTAAAAATTATTTCTATATTTAGTGCATATTTTATTTATTTTAAAGAAATAGACTCCGTAGTCATTACAGTTGAAAAAGTTAACCAATCTGACTTCTGTATTCCAAGGGTTGGAGATCAAACGTACGAGTACCACTACCTATTGAGGCAAACTATTATTTTTAAAATGGAGTCGAACACGTCTAAAAAGTATTTTATAGCGGCTGTTTTCGAGTACAGGGCGATTTAGTTCTTTACATTAGTATTACTACACATCTCAGTTATAATTATGTTGGTAACAAATATATATATTTTATCTCTTCACGATTTTGCAAAATGTAATCTCTCAATCGATAAATGAATCGGTATTCAGACGCAAGTCGTGCAAAAAACGGATTAAAAATTAATTTCATCAATCCGAAGTGAAACACAATATTGGGGAAGATCGTGTCGAAAATACGATATTTCTGCATTTGTATTGTAAAAAACGCAACTCGAACCGCCGAAAAAACGCAGGGAGAAAGTTAAACGATTGCGATAGGTACGATGCCATTATTATTTGAGCTATCCGAAATGACCGACGAGCAGTTATTTTTTAATTTCAAAGCGTCATAGTGGTGGCATCGGAGGTAACTAGACGCTACAGCCTAAGTTATGCAACAGAGAATTCATTGACGTAACATAGACAGGTGTTTTATAAAAAATAGACATTATTAAATATTTTACATAAAAAAAACTTCAAGTCAAACAACATTGGACGCAGACCAAAACTTGCCTATGTTACTCTTAGGTTTGAGACGATACTTAGTGTACAGATGTCTAAGGACAATGGACAATGGCAACCGATAAAACTAAGCTGCGGAAATATTTAGTAACCATAAATGTAAAGGATATGAGAAGAAAAAGATGGTTTTTCTTTAAATTTCCATTTCAATTACTCCAGTGTCATAAAACGGGTAGCAAGTCAATTGTATACATTTTTTTTGTAAAAAGTTTAAGTAAAAGCTTAGCATACAGATTTAGTATTATTTTTTAAATGTTCAACTGATACATAAAAATCTACTAAAATATGATATGCAACATAAATTTCATAATATTAGATTTGATAGTATGCAAGAATATCTTTTTAAATCAATTAACAAATAACCATTTATGTCTCGGATACTGCAGCTGCTGACGATTTGAACCTCGGGCTATTGTCCTAGATGTTTATGTTCCATATATGTTTCCAGGTGGACTACCGAGCGTATGAAGTTGGACAGAACGGTGTGGTAAAAATGAGACGATTATTTCAAAGTATCAAAATAATGTTCCTGAAACGACAGCTACTGCACTGAATAGCCCCCCTCGGCCTAGCCGTCTGTATAGGCTGTGTTCCGGAAGGGCCCTGACCTGAAGGCTGAAAGACCGTCGCTGAAAAGGCCAGACCGCCGCGAGATTGCCGTCCATTGAACACTTTTCGATCAAAGCCTCGACTGACACAGTTCATTAATTGGAAGAGAAACGTCTATAGTCCGCTGTTTGCATAACCAGTACCTGCCGTATCTTGATGTCAAATCATTTTACGATATTTTTCAAATTTATAATAAGCTTATTTTTTAAGAATATTATTTATGGCGTACAGGTCACTAAGAGCAATGGCTTGTAGGAGAAGTTACCCTGCATGTGTAATACCTGGGATATCCTATAAAAACAAAGTGTCGGTTATACAGCTCTTACATTACCCTCATTCATAAGGCTGTGAATCTTGGTACGGCATTCAAAATGAAATCATCCATAAAGTGGGTTTTAAAAACTGTGCTTGCTTAAAATAATACTGAGAGTAGGATGCTTTGCGCTTGTGAGTAATTATGGCGAGGAAACAGACACTGCTGCCTTTCATTATACAGTCGGTCAAGAGTCGAAGGTGAATTTGGCTGGCACATAAAGCATTATTTGAATACCGCAAGTGAGCATATACTGTGCCTTTTTATTAGGCTATCGGCTCTCGCTGTCCTGGAAGAGGGACAAAAAATATACATTTAATGTATTCGGAGAGCCTCGGGAAGCAGAGCTGACATGGAATGAGGCAGTGACGGTTTTAGGGGGTGGCGAAGTGGGTCGGTGCCCCAGGGCATGGAAAAAGCTAAGGGCGCCGAGGGCAACCAATATTAATTAGATTTTTTTTAAATATAAACATTATGGGGCGCCAGAAAAAAATACCCTAGGGCGCCGTAAGGTCTAAAGGCGGTACTGGAATGAGGCGATGACTATGACGACCAGTATTTCATGTATTTCACGAATTATGATTAACTACACGAGTATTTTTTTTTTTAGTGTCCTTCTTATAGTTTTTACCTTGTGTAATTTGCAGGCTCAGTACCGCACGCAACTATTATTTTTATAATATTTTTTTTATAAATAAAAAATAATCATCAAGAAGTATTCTACGCCAGCACCTGTTTTAAAAAAACATTATATAAATATTACGAGATTTATATATTTAAAAAAATTGAAATACGTAATCAACCAGTTTAACAATTATTTAAATAAAAGTGAACTGACTGCTATCAAGATATCTGATAGCATCTCGCAAATGTAAAAGAGTCGTTAATCACTTCAGCATAATGACCTACTAAAAAATGGATATTATGCAGTCGTGAGTATAAACAAACCGCCGCGTTAGGAGAACGTAACGGGCCTGTGTGATTCGTCATTCACGTCTCAATGAACTTGTAACCAGCGAGGTTCCTGAAGTGATAAAGCGGCAATCACTCATTAAATGACATGTGAAATGCCCCGTGTGTCAATGACTTTGTAGTTAAAATGTGGCAGACAGTGTCGAACTATCAATGAATACTTACAATTAAAAAAAATAGGCGTAAAAAGTAGATAAAATAGATAGTTGATATATTCCACTTGAGGGAAGCCCAGTTTCGACATGAACTCCACGAATTTATTTATTAAAGTAATTTCGTCGAGTCTTCTGTTTAGCGAGCTTCGGGACTTTTTAATAATTGTTGTTGACTTCCTTCGTTTCTATTACTTTAGTATTTAATCATAAGTACATACCTATATTTTATGCATTGTTTCTTTTACTTTCTTGAACTTATTTTTTGTGTTTGTTGTTTGTATTGATTTATATTGATTATTTAATTATTTATGAACGCAGTAAACTAACGTTTGTAATGTCAGACATACTCCTATTTAAACTGTTTGGTATTCTGGAAATATACAAGGGCTGTTCAAAAATTAAGGTGATTATTTTTCAAGCACCATTTATTTATTCATAAATTTCTATTTTGTCCGCTTCAAAGTAATTCTTTCCTCTGATATAATACACATACAAGTATACCACCCCTTTTTCAATCCGCGAAGCACACGAGAAAATCGTTTTTCACTGTTCAGCTCCTCCATTGATGTTGTCTTTATCTTTCAATCGTATACAATACTGGCGTAATAAAAACACAAGTAATAAAAAATAAAAGCAAAAAATAAATTTAAAACGCAATTCCGCTCTGACTTATTGCGTTGCAGCGAAAACTATTGCGCAACATCGCTTTAATGGCCGATAACTTGTTGTAGTTTTCCAGTCGTATGAAAACACACGAGTTGTGTGACAATGATGATAATATTTACGTCCGGCGCGTGCGCACAGTCGTCCACTTGTGACGAAATAATAATTCCACGTTCCGCGACTTTGACCCAATTCCCGCGCAGGCCGGGAACCTACCTCGAATCCTTGGGACGAAAATGGATATTGCATAAATAAAATGTTTCGCAGATTAAAAAATGTGTGACGTTGCTAACTCCCAAAAGAGAAAACTATCTGATATCCATTGAAGGAAATTAGGTAAAGGTTGTAAGTGAAAATGCGTACTTATATTGGATAAGTCAACTAGGGGTATTCAACTTCTCAAAAGTAATCGGCAGACGAATACAACTGAAAAGGACAGCAGTTTGAAAACATTAGTATATCTTAATGAAATAGGCGCTTAATAAATACATCCTCCTTATTATATTGGCATTATCAAGTGGAAATGAGCAGGAAGATGGGGAACACAAGTACTTGTATTCGAGTGGCACTTAAGAACTAACAACCAGAATGTTTGCTGACCCTCTGCAGAGATAGATTGTCGAGATCAGAAGAATAGTGAAAAGAAGATGGACATAGAAATACGACGATCGAAAGGAGTGGAGACTCTTAGGTACAACAATGAACTGGCATACACGGATGATGATTTTATTCATAGAAAAAACGAGTGATATTTTAAATCCATGTAAACAATTAAATATAATTTGATGTTTAAACTGTCAATAAAATCTCTGATATTTTAAGAGAGGAAATATAGTCAGATAATATTTTCCTTTGAATAATCCTTCTAAAATTAAATTCAATGAATACAAATAGTTCAGCATTTTCGCACGTTTTCTATTACATACACCTGTATCCGGAGTATTGCATAAATTTACTACGTACTTCGTAGTTCCATTACTCACAATCCAATGCTCCACATACATTTTTGACACACATTCATACAAAATTAAAAACACATGTTGTATAACAACAAATCATTAAAATATCTCGCCATAAAAATACTGTTTACATAAGCTGAATAATAAACATTGTATCGTATTATTATTACGTTATAATACATATTACGACAATTTACTAATCAAAATAAATATAATGCAACGAATACATAATATATCACTACATTAGGAGCATTAACAGAGTAATATTATTATGATAGTATGCAGTGTTTAAATTAACTTGTAAATAAACTAATCAAAAGTAAAATAAATATTCATGAATTCAATTTAACATCTGGAATAAATTAAAATATAAATGTCTAATATTCACATAACTGGATATCTTATTGCATAGTTATTTATGCAATACATAATTGAAAGGACTAGTGAATGGGTAATTAAACATACACTAACTAGAAATCTTCCATACAACTAACTTATAGCTATACGTATAGATGCATCTCTTACACTCCATCCAGCAGTGTTGCAATTTTTACTTACGTTTATAAGGCCCTTAATAGGGAAAATATTTTATGAGTTGTGATAAATATATGAAAAGTAAATAACTTCTTAGGTTATAATATGAAAAGTAATTTATGAAACAAATAAGTATTTATTTTTATACGACTAAATTGTATATAATATGTCGAAAGTGAAATAATATAACAAACATTTTTATCAGTGATATACTATATATTTCAGAATGTTTCAGAGAAAATTGTTTTATGAGCGAGAAAGCGTTAGGATGACCCAGATATTTTCGGTCAGCCGTTTTCTCAAGTCGATGTATGTGCCCCGGTTGCTGAAAGACTATCCTGAAAGGTGACTTGTGAGTACATCCTCATTTCCTTTCCGCCATGGAAAAAAACAAGCAAAAAAAAATATGTATGCGAGAAACAGACTGAAAAGGTCAATGGGTCATGAAATACGTATGATTAAGACTATTTCTTCCATCATAAATCTACATAATACTATATAAGAAGCATTTTCACAAACATGTTTCCAGTATTTATCTGGAACATAAGATCACCACTAATAGTCGCTTACAGTTTTATTAACTGTCATTGCCTTGTTCGAAGACATCTTTGCACTGAAAGAACCACCTGAGAAAATATTCGGACGTGCTTCCTAACCATTATCCAGGGCAAGAGCCCAGGAGCTTGAAGACAGGCAACTGTAGTAATTTAAAAAAATATATATTTGATTATTAACCCGATGCTCAAATCAATGTAAATAACAATTGTATATATATTTTTTATATTTAAATACAAACTCAACTCGTCAAATTAAATGTACACAGTGGGTAGGATTTTTATTTAAGCAAATGGAATAAAATTAGTTACTTGTACCCCAATTTGGTTTGATCTACATATCCTGTGTTTAACAGTTCTTCAGTTTGGATAAAACAATAAAATAACTAGGTTTTTTATACCAAATAAATATAGACCTAGAACATAACCAAAAATAGTAATTTAATGAAAACAGCTTCGTTTTACCTGTTAAACTTGCGTTGTAAACAGAAAAAATGAGAATTTTACAGCGAGGATAGATATAGAGCAACGTTAAAATACGGATTTACCATTTAGACTGAGCAAACTTAAAGGAGTGTTGATAGAATGTTAGAATATTCGTTTACTAGTATAAAGTGCCAGTGAAGTTTTGATTGTACTCGTACTACCTAGTGTAATAATTATGAAGTGCTGAACTATTCCTGAGACAAGCGCGGTCCTGACCTAGTCGCAGACTATTTCTGCTGCTGTAGTCGATTAACGGACACTAGAATGAAGTGAGGCAAACTTAATTTAATATGGCAACTACTATTTTTGACAGCATTTAATTCAATTTAATGGGCAGTAATTATTTAGCAAAAGGTCAGGTCATGCCAAAAAGGTAAGTAAAACATAATCATTTAACAGTAGAAAATTTAACAAATTGGCAGAAAATAATTAATGAATGGTTATTAATAATAGGGTAGGCTAGGTTAGATTTCTATTTTATGCGTTAATTATTAATTAATTTTACATTACTTTTATCATTGAATATACGAGTATTACTGTCATTTTTATTTTATAACTAACCACATTCATACTGACACATTGGATACTGCCAATATATTTAGTCTACTGCCGATTTATTTTATTTCCTGCAAATTGATTTAATTTACTGCCAAAACCAAACAAAGAAATGCAGGTTATTTAATATTTACTAAATGACATTATAAAACATGTCATGATAAAATAAATAAATTCTTAAAAAACAAATATTTTCATTACGTAATGGTTTCCGTTTTATGACATAAATACATCACCTCATCAATGTTAGTCCATATATAATATTTTCAAGAACAACACATATATTGTACTCCTCATACCAACAGAATGCAGAGCTAAATAACCGACAAATTGTATAGTGGCAAATCATGGCGACCATATACTCCAGCTAGGTAACCGTATGCTGGTTGAGAGTTTCGGCTAGAATCCAGTATAAATTATGCCTCTTAGCTTACAAGGCACTCAACGGAACTGCACCGGGCTATCTGACAGAACTTATTAAGCCTTCAGAAATAAGCGTGCGTGGAGAGACACTCAGATCGGCTAGAGCAAATAGAAACACCCTGCAGCTGACGGGAGGTAGTCCTAGCACGGTCTTTGGCAATTGGGCTTTCAGCTACGCTGCGCCAATGGCCTGGAATTCACTACCGGAAAGCATAAGAGAGCTTAAAGCGGAGGCATCCTTCAGAAGCAGACTGAAGACCCACCTTTTTACTCAGAGAGGCAAAGAAGCGCTTTTGGAATGATCATTCGGTCATAAAAGAGCGCTATACAAATACTAATATAATAATAATATGCAAGTAGAAAAATATTAAAATTGTATCAAATCGAGCTAATATATGCAACAGTAACAAGTAGATCAACAACAGCAATACTGATATCAGATTCAAATATAAGTTACAAGATGATATGGTTTTATTATCTTTTTAAAAGCATCAATCTCAAGTAGTAGATATAATAAACTTGAGTGAAGTCAATTGCTTTCTAATGCGCTGTCAAATCATTGTCGACCGCAGACGATAGACCCATCAGTTTATCATGATGGTTGGTGACTGTTGGTGACGGTTGGGATCGTTATTATCCACTTGAAGCTATTGTATAAAAGTAACCTAGATATTAATGAAGAGTTTGTCATCTTTTGTCGTAACTTCTCGCGTGATCGTTTCATGTAACTTTTACTATTAAACGACAATAGAATAGCATTTATTACTTAAAATATACATATGCTATACATAAAATTCTTTTTTCAACGCGTCAATCCAAGCACAAAAATAACGGCAGAAGCGGGATGCGAACCGTGGACCTTTGAAACCAACTATGCCCAGGTATTCATACCGCTCGGCGAACTGCGCCATTGCCCCGCCTAGACTGTTGAAACTAGTATTTATATCATTGTTGTCATCGTACGATAGATGTCGCTATAGTATATATTCAAAGTATGTATATTTTTATTATTATTCTATCAGTCTTCATTTATTCACAAGCTTAATATTATTACTTTCCGGCAGTCTATTTATTTTAAAGTACCACTCGGGTCTTGAACCAAACTATAGACTGAATGGATGAGAAACGACTACTTATAGTTCCGACTCGGACTTTATAACCAATCATTTACCTGTGTTACTGATGGATAATTTTTACCTTCTTGATATTGTCTCAAGGAGACATTATTATATTTTTATTATTTCAATATTCTAATCTACTTTTATAGATCATTGACTATATTACAAATTATTATTACTTAAAATATACATATACTATACATAAAACTCTGATTATATGTATATTTTAAGTAATAATAATTTGTAAAAATTAAAAAAAATTAATAGAATAGCATTTAACTACAATACATACTTTTTTGTATACATATTGTTTGATCTGATATCAGCTTGATTAGGCTGATGCCAAAAAGCCTCAAAAACGATGCACATCTAATAATGTTAGTCTTAATTTTATATCAAATTACACGGCGTTTGCATTCGCCATTTTATTTGTTATGACAGTTGCTCCATTTCGTGTTAGTTCAACTGTCATCTTTAATTTTTTTTTTGCCGTGATTATCTTGGCGGCGCTGCATGTTACAGTTTTCCGGCTGTCGTCAGTTAAGTCTCGCCCGGCCGGCGAAAACGTCACGTAAAGGTCGGGCGAGGAAATTAAGTCTTTATTAAAAATAAATGCGAATTGTGTTTCAAAAACAAGTTCTTTGCTTCGCGACCTGCTCCTGCATCCTTCCTCTACGCGGCCTCGTGACGAACCCGCGACTTGTCGTTTTTTTAAAGTCGGGGGATGTCAGTTCATTAAAGAGATACAAATTATATCAAGGAAAAATAGATTTTAGAAAAGCATTTCAAAGCTTACCGTTGGCGTTTAGAATTGTGTTTTGATAATTGCTCTTTGTTGGTCGGTATACATAAATCGTGCATGCCACAGTGTCGATGATGGTATTGTGGCTTTTGGGTTTAGCCGTGTGTGGCAAATTGTTACAATCCATATATCAACCGCCGAGTCGAAGACCCAAATACCACAATAACAAATCTGGCAAAAAAAAAGATATTTGTTACATATCCAGTGGCTCTAAAATGTTTTAATTTAATTATTATTATAAATGTGCTTTCACTGCTGGAATTAGGCCTTCAGAATGAGTCTCTAACCTCAATAATCCTACACTTTCGTAATTTTTTTTTACAATTTTTGAAACATTAATTTATCTTGTTCAATATAATATCCACTATGAATAATAAAGCCTCTCATTAAAAACGACAGCCGTTCTCCCATGAACCATATTTCCACTATTTACCGACTATTTAATAAGCACTTATTATATACTATATACACCATAATACCAGGGCGACGGATGCCATAAAAAAGGTTAGGAAATATTTCGAATACATGAAAAACTGCTAATTACAAGAAAACTTTCACTGTTTACCTAAGTGCGACAGAACATGAAGGATAGCCTAGCAACTGATAAACATACGGAATACGCAATGCAATTTGAGTTGGCCAATGTGATGGTGGTTGGTAGGTAAAAGTGTGAACATTAAGCTCTTCTAGAACAGCGATAGGTTATCAGCGGAGAACATTATTCGAGTAAATACAGGAATAACACACTTAATATGACTTCTTCGTTTTATAAATATATGGGGAGTGATAACAGCCAGGCATTAATGAATCGGCATTCATCTACCACCAATATTGATTAAAATGCCCGTTTTGCAGACAGTTAGTAATTGCAGGTTGTGAAAAACGTGCTATAAAGAGGATGCACAATTTTCTACATGCAAGTCCTATTTTGTACTTGTTGACTCGAAGTGTTTAACTTTTAATGAGTTTGAAACTTTTAGTATGTTAATGTAAGTTACGGGGTCCATGGGAGTCTCTATGTTGGAAAAAGCTAACGCTTGCGTTTTTAGAAACATTAAACTTCTCGAGGTTTAGGGACCACCTTGAAATCCTTGCAAGTGACATGCTTATTGTCTGTACGAGATTTTCTTTGAAATTTCGTATTTCAGAAGATTTTAGAGGTTTCTGGAAGTATACACTCACATTAACTGTGCTTTCGTCTGCATAACAATGAATGTTTGCATATCGTATTGTATCATTCATTTGTATAAGAAATATTGCGGTGGACATCACTGAACCGTGTAAAGAACTGCGTTAATTTTGTGGCTTGTTCTAATCATTTAGGAAGCTTCAATCCAAGAGTAGTTGAACTTTTGCGCATTGTACGAGTAGTATATCAATAATTTGCATAAGAAAGGTAGTGGGCGACATCACCTAACTTTGTCAAACACCTGCGATGATCTTGTGGCTTGAGCTGATGACTCAGGAAATTCTCACTCTAAGAGAAGTAAATGGTTAAATAGTCCAAAATATGCAGTTTTGAATCCATATAGTTGTATGAAAAGAAACTTATATGGCAACTCGCTTGGTAAAAACCCTTCCTTTTCCGTTCTGTTTTTGGAGACCCAGATGGTGACCTATTACTGGACGCACGCAAAAAGATACTTGTTAGAGAGTGGCTAAAGGCCTTCCCGCTGTTCTATGTGCATGATTTAGATGTCAAATAGACCTCTAAAGCTGCAAAATTTAGTATACTACAGAGAGTCTCGAACTGCCTTCTTTGGTAACACGTTGCTATCCACGAAATAAGTGGGAATTAAGCAAATATGGCAAACATAAAATATATTTTTTTGAAAGGTTTGGCGTCGCTGGCCTAGGTGGCTCTTCCGGAGCTCGCTCGCAACTTATTACGGTACCGCCGACACACTTGTCAGTGTTACGCAACCGTCTCTAATCGCAGTCCGATACTTATTGGCAGATGGAGGGGTCGGAGTGGTTCGCAGCCGAGGGCCGAAATAGAAAACTGGCAGGCGCCTGCAGGGCCTGGCAGGCGAGTAACGATCACCGGGTCACACCGATAATCAGAAACTTGATTTTTTATGCGCAGTCATAATTAAACGATCGAGATAACGATCACGCAGTATAGACCAATGACAATGGCACATTGTAAGCGCAGCTCTCGTATGATCACCAAAGTTGAAAAACATTTAATTGGTTACGGACTAAAACGTGGATGGGTTCGTTTTTGCGATTCAACTTTGGCAACAATTGTTCATGTTTTTAGAAGGGTCAGTTTTATCCATCGATCTCCGCTAAAGGGCTGATTTATAATTACCTAAATAAATCTCTTATAACATAGCTGTTTTCGGGAACCATAAATATTTCCAGCTGAATCTCCGAGTGTACAACTCTTCTCTTCTTCGTGTCAGCGACGTCAAATTATTTTTTCCCAATATCTGGCAACATCGATAGCTCGTGTGTTGCCCAGCATTAGGTCCTGAGATGTGCAACTTGTTGGGCACATGGAGCAGCATCGTAGGTGTGAGGCGGTCTGCAGGTCTCCACAGTCGCACAATAGTGTCTCTCCCTGCCGAAGCATTCCCCACCGCTCGAGGTTGTCCTTTGTTCTACCAACTCCGGTTCTTAATCTGTTTAGGGATTTCCAGGTCGGCCAGTCAAGGCTCTTGCCAGTTGGGAGGCCTTCCTTTGGAGTAATGAAATCCTCTGGTGCGATTTGTTGCCAGAGTTGGAGTCTCTCATTTTCAGGGCCGGATGTGAGAGGTTGTGTGGATTTCAGAAAGCTGCTTCGAGACTTCAATCTTGGTGTTGGGGGTATCTGATTATACAAGCAGTGGGACGGTTGGTTGATTGCCTTACGCATTTCTTCGGCGCATATGACTTTGCGTCTTATGTTCGGTGGTGCGATACCAGCCAAGGGGTATAGTTTAGAAATAGGTGTTGGTTTGAGGCAGCCTGTGACGACTCTGCATGCATCATTCAGGGCAGTATCCACTTGATTACAGTGGGCTGATCGACCCCACACTGGTGCCGCATATTCTCCGGCTGAGAAACAAAGTGCTAAAGCTGAGGTACGAAGAAGGGGTGGTTGGGCTCCCCAGTGAGTGTTAGTCAGTTTGCGGATGAGGTTGTTCCTTGTTGCAACTTTCTGTTTGGTGTTGCTGCAATGACGCCTGAAGGTGAGGGTGCGATCTAGAGTGACTCCGAGGTATTTTGGATGGTCGCTATGTTCCAGTACACCTTCCCACGTGACACGAAGCTTTCTGTTAGCTTCCCTGTTCCTAAGGTGGAAACAGCAGACTTGTGTCTTTGATGGGTTAGGTTTGAGATGGTTGGTTTCGTAGTAATGGGACATCTCGTTGAGTCCCTGGCTTAGGATGTCCTCAACTTCTTCAAACGTTACTGCTTGTGCTGCCAAACCTAAGTCATCCGCATATATGAAAGATTTTGTGTCTTTGGGGGGTGGGTTGGTCGTTTGTATATATATTAAATAGTATAGGAGCAAGTACACTGCCTTGTGGTAAGCCGTTCTTTTGGTTACGCCATCGGCTGGTTTTCCCCTGAAAATCCACAGCGAATCTCCTGTTATGCAGCATAGCCGCGATCATCTGCACTAGCGAGAAGTCACCTGTCATTCTGTACAATTTACTGAGGAGTGTGCTGTGCGACACTGTATCGTATGCAGCGGTTAGGTCGACGAATACCACTCCGGTCACTTTCCTTAGTTCGAAACCGTTTTCGATATGTTGGGTCAGGTTTAGTACTTGCCCAGTGCATGACTTTCCGGGTCGGAAGCCCGCCTGCTGGGGTATCATTTTAGGTTCGATAAAGGGGTGAGTCGGTTGAGTAGTATCCGTTCGAAGATTTTAAATATATGGCATAGTAAAGATATTGGGCGGTAGCTTTTAGCATCATCAGGGTTTTTCCCTGGCTTTAAAATGGCTATGACCTTGGACTTTCTCCATATTTTTGGGATTTGACTGCCGATCATGCAGGCATCAAACATTTCAAGGAGCCATTGTTTAGCCTGGGGGCCAAAGTGTTTATCTGTTCTACGCATATATCATCCAATCCAGCCGCTTTTTTGTCTTTAGCGGCTTTGATAGCACTCCAGTTCAGCCATTGAGAAGGGTTTTGACAGATCGCTGTGTTCAATTAGAGGGTCTCTGTCCAATTTTTGCTTTTCGTTTTATTGTTCAGCTTCCCGTTGAGGAGGAGCTGATGAGCAATTCATTGGCAGTTGTGGCCGCGTGCTTAACAGGAGCTGTTGGATCGTTATCCATTTTTCGCAGGAGTCTCCAGGCCTTGTGGCTATTTGTAGTAAGGTCAAGGCTTTCCACCATCGAGATCCAGCGTTCCCGTCTGCTCTGCTCCACTGCAGCTGACACCTTTTGCCCAGCTGCATAGTTTCCTCTGCAAATGGACTGGTATCAAAGCAGTAGGTGTATTTTTCGAGCAGGGCTACAGTGTCAGGTTGTAAACCGGGAATAAATTTTGTTCGACATCCTCTGGGGATGTGGGCTCTGGACACTTTTGATGATATTTGTAAAAGTGTCGTAGTTCTCCGGTGTTGGCTTGACATGTCCGACGGATTCTTCTAGGGCATTTGTGTATGCATCCCAGTCCGATTTCATGAAATTATATCTTCTACGGAATGGCGTATCTTTTGGCCTGATAGCTGCCATTACGTGGAGAATGAAGGTCTGTGTTGGGAGTGTGGAATTGGCGTGCCCATTATTTTGGTGCATTGTTGGCTAATTTGGCTGCTGGTAAAGATGAGATCCGGGTTGTATCCCCTCCTCCATCTGCCGCTGTTAAAAGATGCCGGTTGTTTAGCATCATGCACCAAAGATAATCGGTTAGCCTCAAACCACTCTTCAAGGGCTTCTCCATTGGGGTCAGTGTTGTTGTATCCCCAGAGAATGTTGTGGCTGTTGAAGTCGCCCAGGATAAGTTTTATATCTTTATTTCGGAAATTTGCTGGTTCATGGAAGTGGAAATCTTCATTTGGGGGCTTATAATACGATGTAACGGTGCAATGGTCCAACTCGACCGTAAGGGTTTCGATGTTATTAACCTCTGTGTGGTCAGTCGAGGTAACCGTCAGGCCATCCCGTACAAAAATTGCACTTCCATATTGCTCGTGAGGTCTTTCCGAGACCAGGCGCATTCCCTCAATGGATGGTCTTTTGCTTTGCATGCCGCGATGGGTCTCCTGCATGCAAAGAACATCACATTGTATTTGTTTCGTCATGTGGCAAAGTAGTTCTTCTTTGCAGGAAGATAGTCCTTCTATGTTGATGGACATGGTGGTGAGAGCTGGTTTGCTGCTTCTCATTTTGTTTTTGTTGTCGCTGGGTTGAAAAGATTGGCCGGAAGAGGAAGTCCGAGATTCCGTTTTCAGGGGGCACCGCGTGGAGGTTCTTTTCATGCTCCCCAGTGTACAACTGAGACAAGGCATGGACAGTGACAGCTGAGAACTGTTTGGCAGCAATTTGTGGTGATCATATGCTTCTGGTACGAAACAGATATTTTAGTGACTACAGTCTACCAAGAGACGAAGGTTGTCATGGCTGGGACATATTCTTGAGATGTTGCAGGACAACATAAACTATAGCTACTCTTAGTACACATGACATCTCGCTTTCTAAAAAGGACGTCAGTAACATATAATGTACTCAGGGAGTTACAAAAAGCAAACTAACATGGAAAGAGCCAAAAATCACAGTGGCTAACAGGGCTTTAGGGCGGCAGTTTGTGACTACGGATATGAAATGATGATGAGTATATTATATATATGAGAATATATAGATTTCTCATTAATGGATGTTTTCAGTAAAATTGTCAACTTGATGGTTGCTGGGTAGATGACACGCAGGAGAAATTATTGACATGTGAAGAGTTAACGACATCGTAGATTAAGTTGTTAACGATGGGTAATGGTGGACCGCTTTCATCGGAAGGAAAGCATCTCAAATAACAGATAATATTAATAATCAACCACGGCGGAAGTCGGAGAAAAACGATGCTCATTATTTAATCTTTCTTGATAGTATTGAAATATTAACCTAGTTACGAGAAAGAGGTTTAGTTTAGAATTATGTGGATGCTCGTAGGTAGTTTATTTTGTAAATTGCGCTGTTCAGATTAACAGAATTTAAGTACAAATGAAATACCATTATTTTTATTAACAAATACCACAGAATATTTGATAAATTGAAAAAAATCTAATAAAAAATCTAATAAAAAATCTATAAATCCAGATGGACAAACATATACAAAAGAAACAAAGAAACATATAATAATAAACTAGCGGTTTCCAAATTGTTAGGAAGGATTTCCCTTTCCCTTAAAGGCTCTTAAGGGATTGAACGTAGGTGAATTTTTTTCCCGGTTTTTTTCGATCAATATAACGCGATACCTCGTTGTTCACTATTAAATGTTGTGGCAAAAAGGACGTCTGTTTTTGAAAACAGTAAAAATTGTTGCGAGCCATTTATCTGAGAACCGCATTAAGCATTTTTTTAAATTAAATATTTTAAAAATCAAAGGCTGAATGAAATCATCATAAATTAAAAAAAAAATGCTTTGTTAGTCTTGCAATGCGTTGTCTCGCACAAAGAAAAAAAACTTATTTCACACCGATTCCGCACGAAGAGCATCGGATCAATTCGAAACCAATCACAAATCACAACATAAAACCTCCACTGATGGTCGCCGTTCGCTCGTGCTGTGGTTAGTTTACAACTGTATAGTAAACACTATAGAGACATGGTGCTTATCTGAAAGTGATTAAAATTGAAAGTGAAGAAAATACTAGATGCCTTTGAGATCTGGTCGTACAAAAGAATTCTCGGAATTTTCTGGAGAGACCACGTCACGAACAATGAGGTTCTCAGCATAATCAAGGACAATAGGCACCTAGTAAGAACCATCTCAGAAAGGCGAGCCCGATGGATCGGTCACATCATGCGCCACGATGGTCTTCATCACGACATTTTGGAAGGGATGATTGAGGGTAGAAACTCTAGAGGGCGCCCTAGACGGGAGTATTTGCAGCAACTGTTCGAGGACAAAAGTTGTAGCTCTTATGCTGAGCTGAAGAGGACTGCAGAGGATCGAGAGGGGTGGAGATCGAGATGCAATATTTTGTTGCTGCTAACCAATCCGTCGGATTGATACTACTAAGAAAGGAAGTATACACAAGCCGTCATGAAGATTTCATGATAAATCGTACAGTACTATATTTGACTGTATCAAACGACGTGGTGAATGACTAGATCTGGAAATATTTGATCTTATATTAAAAAAATCAACAAAGTAAGACGGCTTGAACATGTTTTCCGGATAGCCCAAGGAAGTATAACAGATTATTCTTCGTTTCGATTCCCCTGACTCTCACCATCCTGGAAGTAAGCCGCCAAAACATACACGTTTTCCACAATTTTGGTCTACCTAACCTTAATTTTGAATTATATCCTGTAGATAAAGTGGACCTGGGCGAAAAGCGTGGATATATCTCCAGATTTTTCTTAAAGGCATTGTTTTATTCGTGGTGAGCGTTTCCTCTATCTGAGTATCAATCATGGATAAAGATAAAACAGAAATATCAAGTAAAATATAAAGCGATATCCGAAAATCTTAGCGAATTTGTCATTAACTTAATTAACCAAAGGTCTGGTTGGTTTGCTACATACATCTTGAATCTAAAGAAGCGAACTACAATAATATGCAGTTTTCATATTTTTGACGCAACCTTCATTAAAACATCAAAAAAAAATAAATTGGTATGAAAATATACTCCACGACGTATCCTATATGGAAAGAAAATTAAAAATTGTGTTCAGGCAAACATTTGATCATAGTAACATAGCGGAGATATTTTTCAATTATTGCTGATACAAATAAAATATCGCGATGTAAGAAGAAGTATGTTTGATGTAAACGAACCATTGAAATGAATCACAGCTGACTGCACGATGGTCGCAGCACGCCGCAGCAAGACCCCGTTAAGGAGATACAGGTTTGAGGGTCTACGATGAGAGGTCGTTAAGCCAGAGCGGACGGCAACCGCTGTAGGGTCATTCCGAAGGTTCTGAACTTCAATCTAAGAAGGAAAATTGAACGACTCGTGATGCGGATCGTTGCAACAAATTTAAAAGCGAATTCGATAGAGTTGTGCTGTTTCATTTCCTTTCGTTTAGTTGTAATGATTTTTACGAATTAACAGTAGTAAAATTGATTTTATAAAAGTATCGTGATAAAGTGGGAAGATGATATGAAAAAATTGGAAGATGAGGTGGAAAACTGTATAAATGAATAAAATACATTATGTTTCATGGCGGAAATATATTTATTTTATATTAATGTATTTCCTATAATATGTATGTAATTCCTAGGGCATATATTGACGAACGATAGCATAGTACTTGTACCTTACTAGATGATTAAAATTTGATAATCATAAAAAGCGTATTTATGTGTGACAAATGAATGGCTCAAATATAAAAAAGTTTCGATGTAAAGGACTACTGAGACGAGCAATATAAATTGCAAAATTGCCAGACTTTTATAAATGGTGGGAGTTAGTTTACACCAACGTACACTTTTATAAATATATTTTTCTCATTTCTATGAGAAGAAACGTAAATTGTTAACTATCGCCTATTATCACAACAATTTTCTTGAAATGAACATAGCTACGGAAATGATTATGTTCGTTTTTCTCTGGCACTCGTTAGAAGTTGAGCAATGTTATCATTTGTATCGCTCCTTACCCTTTAATAATATGAACAAATAAAATTATTTTATATTGTATTTTTTTAAAATTGTGCATTGATTTTATAAATAAATATTTTAATTAGAAGTAGTATTTATAGTCATGCCTCAGCACACAAACATTAACTAATATTATTAATTAACATCAAGACCATAAAAAAGTTTTATTTAAACATCGACATCAATCTAAAAAAAATCTGAATTTCATAGTAAGTGGCATTTCTATCCCGCCTTAATAAGCTAAGAAATTACTGACATCAGTATGATAGAGCCCTTGCTGACTGGTACCGAAAATCTCGATATACAATCTTTCGACTCTTATTTCTGTTCTCTTTTCGTACATGAATGTGTCCGCCATATTGGCATTTGGGATTAGTTATATAGACCGCCGCTTGTGGCGCTGGGAGAGAGCCGGTCACGGGCTCGCCAGTGTCCCTCCCGTCGGCGAGAGCGTATTGTATTGTAGCTCGGCCTAATGCTGTGACTAGGTCGAGCTATGAATTTTAAAGTTTTATCGTTAATATATGTCAATGTGCTTCTGAAAAAGTTTTGCTGACCCGCTCCTCATCATGCCCTCGCGCGACTGAATAACAACCTTTTGAAAGATAGGAGGATGTTTTTACAAAGTAAACTATGTATGTAGTTGATTTAATCCATACAATATACCAGACATAACAAGTCTGGCTTAATTGTCACCCTGCATGTGATAGGAATTGGGCACGGGGAAAAGTCCGGTCTCTCCTCGTGAAACTTCAAAGCTTTTGAACTCCAAAGTGACTGCCAAATAAGGAAACTTGTTCGCTTAGGATCATTGCCTCCAAGTTGCGAACGCTCCATGAAAAATAAACTCCCGGTCAAAGTACCTTCAATCTTGAAAAGTTCCAACACACCGAGTCGCCATATTGGATGAAAGTTCGACCAACTTGTACCTCAATCTGATTCTTTTGCTTCGGCTCTAATAATAATAAGAAGAATATGCTTCTTTTAAATTTTTATACTCTTTGAAACTAAATATATACATTGGAATGTTATTAATATAGCTCTTATCTAACTACGAATGATGTAATAGATATAAATAAACTTTATCAGATGTTTATGCATTGTCAAAATTTATCACGATCAAAGATACATCTAAAAACAATATTTACTTTACTAAGAGTCTTTTCAACTATTACGGGCGTTGTTCTTCTGAACTCAAGGAATTAATCACTCCTGCATTCACCCATACTTATAGACTGGACTGATATAAGCTTAACACAAGTTAAATTTTACCGACAAGAAAAAAATCAATACAAAATTCTTACAACCTCGTAAAGTTTCGGAATAGACATACACAGTGTTTTCTCCTTCATACATTGTATGTCTTCAAGAAAGAAAACAACGCTTACAGGATACATCACACATATTTTCCGCTTTGTAGCGTCTAGCTGCCCTAGGTGAACATCATATAGCCTATTGGTTTCGACAGGTTCTACTCTTAGACATGCACGAGATTTAATAATATAACGGTCTACCAAAACCACACAGAAAATCCTCTATACTTTTAAAAAGAACGGGTATTAGTTTATTGATTATAATTTCACATTAAAATCCAGTTAGAAAAAAAAACTCATCAAAATAACATATCGAATAAAAGAAAAGAAGTAACCAAGTATTGAAAATTCATTTATTCAGCATTTGATACCCAACAGCTGATTACTAAGCTAACAAAAGGAAAACATATAAATTAATTTGGCACCATTCGTCTCTTATTAAAGGTATATAGCGTAATCATAAATACGAATTGCTTCACCATATTCTGAAGCCAGAGAAATACGTCTATATGTTCTCCAATAATCATTTTCTTACAGCGAAAATAAAATAGAATAATACTAGAGTATTATATATTCCAGATGTGGAACGGATATGGGAAGAAGAAATTTGGTAGGACAGAACTGTGCCCGTGGAACAGAGAAAATGCGTTGAGGTAGATACATTGGTCCTAGAATATAATAAAATATATAGGCATATCGAGTCATCATAAATACTATTAGCCCCTAATTGCTTTACCATATTCTTAAGCCAGAAAAATACGTCTATATGTTCTCCAATAATCATTTTCTTCCAGCAAAAATATAACAGTATAATATAATAATACTAGTTGTTTTTGTTGCGAAATCGTTCATTCCATGGTCACTCCAATAATACTCCCTCGCCGTGGAAGTTAATTGAGCTGTACCCTTAATTGAGTTCTCCCATGAGGGGTTGACCCATTTAAGTCTACGTAAGACAACTCAAGGTTTGTGTTTAGACTTGACTTTAATGAGAGCATTGCAGCTGTAATATCTCATTGACATAATTGTCTATTTAACCATATTAAATTTATAGGTAATAAATGATAGCTTTAATGCGCAATAAATAATTTTCAATTATCAAAATATTCACGATATATATATAAAACATGATACGGAGGTAATAATAATAAACAATATTATTAGTAGTATATTTGGTGCTCGATCTGCGTCTCGAGACGTAGATCGTGCACTTACCAGCGTAGTTCACATCATTGAGAGGGTTGATTTAGATATCTCGGCGTACAGGTCACTGAGAACGGTGGCCTGCAGAAAGAGCTCGCTTCCCATCTCGGGAATAAAGGAGCGTTCATTAACTCGAAATATATGGGACTCACATCTATACTTGATCAAACCAAAATGCCTACTCTGCAGCGCCTGCATCGTCCCTATTCTTCTTTACGTTCGTGAGTCTTGGCATCGCACCAAGATCCAATGCAGCCGAATAAAATAAATACTGAGGTATTGTAGTGTGAATTTATGAGAAAGGACGAGGTGAGAAAGCGGATGAGGCAGCCTTATATACTACAGTCAAGAGACAAAGGTGAATCTGGTTGTGACTTGAATAAAGGATCCCGTAGGAGAGCATAAGCTACAGCGGCCTTTTTTTCAAGCTCTTGGGCTCGCGTCATTCTGAAAGGCCGTCGGGAACTATACATATAATATACTCGGCGGAGCTGCGAAAGGAAGAGTAGAGGAAGAGAAGAATTGGAAGAGGTGAATAATACAGGTATGGTGTTGAATGAGCATCGTAGCTGCAGTTTTGCTCCAGTTAGGAGAAAGAATACAGTAATGAAATGAAATGAACAATTCATAACACTGGTGATAATAATAATAAACAGTAATATTAGTAGTAACATTTTGTGTATGGATACATTAATGAGTATATTTAATAATTAACAGCTTGTCGACTTACATTTCAATTGAATGTTGAAATATATTTATTGCAATATTTTTGTTAATATTTTGAAAATTTGAACATTTTTAATTATAACATACTTGTAAATGTAGGGTTTCTCGAGTTGAAGCGTGGCTTAACTAAGAAGCAATCGCAGTCCACACAAATTCATCCTGTCAAAACATTAAAATGCAAGAATATAATAATTCTAACTGTCATTAGACGGCAAAGTGACCGAGGGCCCTAACATTCATTGAATGCTAATCATCATAAAACTATTGCCTGAGCAATCGTGATACACGACATATAATATGCAAATCACAACAACAGATACAGACGCTGATTGAAACTATGGCCACGTTCATATGTTACTATCTGTTTGTGTTTAAGACCAGTGGATGCAATACTGCTAACGATGATTGACAATAGAAAACGATCAGCGTGATATGAAATTAAGTCACGACTTCCACATGTCCTGGTTCCTAATAAACTGCGCCATGATCGTTAATCGTTAGGGTCGTGCCTCGTACTATATGCAGGCTAACTTAAGCTATACTAAAGTTTGTGCAATACTGAATATTGGTTAGCTAATTGATATGAAGTAATGTGAAACCGTTTCCCGTTCTCTTTATGTTTATACACCATATAATATTCCAAAATGAAGCCTAAAGTAGCATATATATCTCCCAAAATTAAGCCTAATGAAGCATATATTCTTATATCTTCCAAAATGAAGGATTAACGGACATTAGCAGCTTTTTTATACTTTCGCTACGCAAACCCTTGCCAAATTTAGTCGTACTTGACAGGTCTACAGAATTACAAGATTCTGAGTTTCTACGGAAAAGACAGCTATGATTTATGTTCTTTCATAACAACCATTCATTTGAGGTGAAGGTATATAATTTTAGAATTAATTTTAATTAAAAAATTAATAAATTAAAAATATTTAATTTTGATTCACAATTTATTTTAACGATTACATGTTTCGGCCTTCCTGAAGTTTCACCAAGTATTGTCAATTGATAAACTTAATGTTATTGTGTAGGTATATGGTTCCTGCAAACCAAAAATGTTCTGGTCAGGTTTATATTGACATTGACTAATTTCTACATAATTCCAGAGAAAAATGCAATAATTTACTTAAAGTGGTCTCGAATAAATAAAATCTATATTTCTTTAACACCTATCCATCTCCAAACATAAGACGCAAAGTCAAATGCGTAAGGCAATCAACCAACCGTCCCACTGCTTATATAATCAGATACCCCCAACACCCAGACTGAAATCCCGAAGCAGCTTTCGGTGATCCACACAACCTTTCACATACGGCCCTGAAAATGACAGGCCTTGGCAACAAATCGCATCACAAGATTTCATTACTCCAAAGGAAGGCCTCCCAACTGGCAATAATCTTGACTGGCGAACCTGTTAATCCCTGAACAGATTAAGAACCAGAGTTGGTAGAAAAAAGAAAACCCACGAGCGGTGGGGAGTGCTTCGGCAGGGAGAGTCACTTTTGTGCAACTGTGGAGACCTGCAGACCGCCTCACACCTAGGACCCTGCCCCATGTGCCCAACAAGCTGCACATCCCAAGACCTAATGCTGGGCAACACACGGGCTATCGATATTGCCAGATACTGAGCAGAAATAATTTGACGTCGCTGACATAATGAAGAAGACCTATCAACTGACTAACGTGATTATTTAACCAAAATAAAAAATGGAATCGATTTTCCGTTCCAGAATTTATTTACTTTCAAACTATCAATCAAGACCGAAAGTTAACATATATTTTTTAACAAGTTTCGACGATTGTCGAGCACTGTTTCAGTTCACAACAGTCACGTCCAATAGTTTGATGAATTGATTGCATTTGCGTATATTAAACGCGAGCGATATTGCCGGCAACGTTCGTTGCTAACTCATTTCTCTTGCACAATGCGCTAAAAATAAAATTGCGCAACGAACATTGCTCGGCGGTGCAGCGTTCGGCCGGCAAAACATTGCGAATTGCAATAAAATATCACAATGTATTATTCGCAAGACTCTGAACTGGGTCATCGGAAAATGGCTCAAATACAATGTGACCTATCGCTTTCTCGTTGATGGGCTTTTAACTACATAGGTGCATTACAAAATTGTCTCTTTCGTGTGCTGAAACTGGACCAACTAATAAAATATGTACACATTGTACATGTATATAAAAACATATTAGGGAACCAGTAGAATGTTTTGGTCTTACATATGATGAAGCTGGTATATGCTGTTGAATTCGATGCTGGAGAAGATATCAGATATAACTCATGGCGAGGAATACCTCGACTCCATCATCACTGGAGACGAGACTTGGGTGCACTACCTCACACCCGAAACCAAAGAACATTCTAAACAATGGAAGCATCCAGAGTCGCCGACAGGAAACGGATTACTGGCGGGCGAAGCGAGGGGGAGATCTATCACGTACGGCTGCCAAACCAAGACTGAGCTCCGCAAGCAGCTCGCTAGGGAAGGGATTTGAAGTGGGGGAACCAAGATACACTACAGAATAGCGGCATCCACCATAACAGCTCTTTTCAGGACTGTAGCGCCATGGGAAACTTAACTTACGGATAACCCACGTATAAGGTAGCTAGGAAAGAGCTACATGGGTCTGATCTTCATATTCTCATGTTAAAGAATATCTGCAGGGATTAATGTAAAAAGTTCTTAAAAGCAATACCAATAAAAAATGCTTAGTGACCAGACTGAAAGTCTGTATTTCATAAATTGGAGGAAGTAGTATTGTTTATGAGATGTACTGCTTTTCTTTAAATTAAATCGATCGAGTCTAAAATATATTTTTTCGTACAAATAACGTATTTGAAATTGGGCAGCGATTTTCAATCAAAACAATTGTGCTCAAAGTAAACAAATAAAAATAGAATAACAAGTTGTTAACCTCTCCTCCCCGGTGATGTCTATCGACTACACAGAGCTTGTAATAACTTAAATATCTCTGTAAATATAATTTACAGAGATATTTAACTGCGCCACACGGCTCAAATCAAGAAAAAGTTTCCTACAGTCGACAACGGAACTGGTGATTGCCCCGAAAGAAGACAGCCCCTGGACACGACCAGGGGTGGAATATAAGGAGGTTCCTTAATAGACTTCGGAGTATGCAAGACGAGGACACAAATGAAAGCCTGGCAGTTTTCCATCGGACCAACTGAATGTGACTGCGGCGCGGAGCAGACCCTATCACACCTTCTGGAGGAAGCTGCACACAAGAAGACCTGATGATGGCCGGGAGTAACGCCATCGACGTCATCCACTTCTGGGCAGACAGGATCTGACCCTGCTGTTTCCGACACGATTATACATTTATACAATTGCGACACTTGGTAAGTTTTATAAACTTATTTATAAAACATAAATGATAACAATTATAGTACGAAATCAATGTCTGACTTGTATTAATTTCACAGAACTATTGATTCAATGTATTCCCTATCACGCTAATAAACTTATCCAAAATCGAAATTTAACGTTTAGCAAACATAAAAAGTATATAAAAAATCCTCGTACCCATTTCTATCTTAGAATCAAATTTATTGCATCCGTCCAATAATTCGAATACATCGTTATTACAAGATCACGATCGTTTGCTAATACTAATCGGAAAACAGTTTCCCATCTCGAGATTCCATTGGCACTGAATCCGTTCTGTCACGCATTGTCGTCATCACTGATGTTCCGGTCATACGAGAGCTGATCTCCCGGGAAGCGATCCGACGGACGAGCTGTCCGCTGCTATCGAATGACCGGCCTGAAGGTAACCCGACCCAGGTGATTCACCGTTGAGCGATCGGCTAATCGACTGCCAAGGGCCGCCTTTGTTCTGCAATCCAATCGGAAGATTGGCGAAGGTAGTAAACAACGGTTAGATTCACGCACATTCGAAAAGGAGCGTCGACCTTAGTTTCAAGTTATTTAGAGACGGATGAAAATAAATATGTTTTCCTGAAAAATTGTGATTGTAAATTTTTGATTGAAGTAAAAATATTGATAGACATAATATATATTGTATTTTTTTATTTTATAAATATACGTTTAACAGGTTTACTATGACATTTCTTTCAATCAACTGTATGTGGTTGAGGAATCTATATCAGACTCCAAAAAAATATAATAGGTGTATATTACTCGTAATTAAAATAACACCAAGATAATTTTTTTTGAAGTGAAAAATTTATGTATATAATCTCAAATGAGTAGAATGAAAATCAGCATAATAATTCACTATCCTTCGTTATATATACGCACAATATTATGCAATATCTTTGATTAATTAGTTGAATCATAGTTCAGAACAATCTACAAAGATCTGATGGTTGATTTATTCACTAAAACAATGTACTTACAACTAAATCGTATAATGTATTGCAATATCTAGTAAAAATAAATTTGCATAATTAGTATCTATCAACGTTGTAAAACGCGGATAATATGTATATAATGAAGATATATTTTTAAAAGCCTCTGTTATTGCCAATAAACACAAAACTTTATCACAAAAATATGGATATTCACTTATCAAATTCTCCTTAAAAGAATTATCGAAGGCCGTGTAAAGAAATGATACACCACATTAGGAATGTAACACGGTAATTCCAAAAGTTTTTTGGCATTTTAACCTTTACAAAGAGCCGAAAAAATCTATATAAAATCGAAACTTTTGAATAATAATCAGCGAAAAATAATGTTAATGAAGTAAAAATTATTGGAATATTTTTTTTACACGTACATTAAAAAATTCACAAGGAATCGGCTGAGGTAGTTAATTTACCGCGTCTAATTTATCTTTGATTGAAAAAGGTGCATTCATGCATGACATGATCGATAAAGGGATAAAACAATGCTTTTTTTTTTAGTTTATCGATATCAATTAAATTAGAAAGGATCTTGCAGAGGTTTTAAAGTTGTAATGAAAATCAAATCGAAGGTTGCATTTTTGCCGACAAAATTCAATCACAAGCGAATATATTTGGTAAACTTGTTTAAACAATCAAATAAATAATTGAAATCATTAGAATAAACTATATATGTATTTAGAAATGCACAAAAAAATATATATTGTAATTTAAAACATTTCTTGTATAACTTATTCATAGAAAAATAAACGTTGTAGGGTGCATATTATATATAGTATATGTGAAAATCTTGTTTAATTGTACGTTATGTCTAAGCTGACCACTGTCATTGTGTCACCTAATCGGAAATAAATGCTTATTATTTGCTAAAAATATATACTAAATAGCACTGCACCAGTGGAATTTTTGTAAAATTTTAGTAAGTAAAGGATAATTTAATATCTGCAAAAAATGTTCATAACTTCATGCTTTTAATGGTTTCGAGTGCAGTTTGAATTATTTGATAAAGTTTAACGTTCTATATCCGCCTAAAACGTGTTTTTGATAACAAAACATAGAGTAAGGTATTGCAATTTTATATTTACATCCCCTTCACTTAGAGAGAAGACAACTCCATGTCGCCGGGATAGTTATCGGAGCGCGTGGTTGCGGAATGAAGAGCAGATGAATAACACAAAGACTTTTTCAGAAGAACATATATTCTCGATAAACTTGACTAACTTTCAGCCCGGACGGAGTTACATGCTTTCAGGCACCGGACGGATCACAACTCGACACTCGTGACTTTGTGACATCAACCCTGAAGAAGACCCCTGACATGGCGATCGAAATATTGGAAGAAGATAATTCGCCACACACGGATAGACCCACAATACCACAATACCAAATCTGGCCAAGAAAATCTAAGATTTTATTTTAAAAAGAGGTAGTTCTTTGCTAACAAAAAAACTAGATAAAAAAATATATTACTTGAGCAAAATTAAGATTTTAATTACGTATGAGCTTAGCGTAATACAAAGGAGTGTTGTCGTGTTAGTAAAACATTGCACAAATTATATAAACATTAGGATATCCGGTTGTGTGCATTATTAAGGATGCATTCAATCGAGTCTGCAACAAAGGATCAGACAACAAATAACTCATTCGCGATCTCATAAATAAAAAAAAAACGAAATAATCAACTCGGGCTTCCTCACAAAGGAGGTTTGAAAAATAAGTAAATATATAAGTATCAAGCTTTCGGCGAACACGCGATATTGTTATGATCAATCCGTGAATTGGTCTGGTCGGTTCGTCGACCCGAGACCACGCTAATTTATGGTCACAGCATGCAAGTACCGGCGGGCGCAAGGTCGTTGGCGCTTCCCGCTGATGCAACGCTAGGGCGACCAAGCGTGGAATAATTCTCAGGATATAATATAACGTAAAAATTTTATTTAAAAAATTAAAAAAAAAAAATTATGCAAATTATGAATTAATTTGGGTTCATTAAATACACAAAAAATTAAAAACCGTGTTTAACGCAAACCTTAAAGATGAATAACAAAAATGATGCACTATATATTATGAATTTTATTATATTGTAGAAAATGGTCGCCACGAATTTTTTCTACACAAATCTGCCAGTTGCCATTATTCATGAATTGTCCTTCCACACCTGGAGATCCACCTGAAAACGTATGATATCCTAAAGCCACCTGGGCGAGAGGCATATATTCATAGACAGTATTTTAAGGAGGTCTAATGATTAGCCAAATGCTCCTGAGGTGTGTAGCATTTAATCCTAAGAGGCAGATCAACCAAACGATATGAATTTAAATAAAATAAAATTATTTCGTCAGATTATTCAATAAAATAAACATTGCAAAAAAATGCAACTGATAAGAATGATAATACCACGAGATAAAAGCAAAAAAAATATTATTTTTTTAGAAATAACAACAAAGATAAGATAATAATATTCGTATCACAAATACACTAAACTATTTCTAGCTTCTTGCATAAAACGATATATTTTTTAATAGCTTGTATATTAAATTAAATCTCTTATAATGATGACATAAAAACATGTTTTTTATAGGTCTGTTTGCTATTTAGAACTGAACAATCTTTTCGTGTCGTTGTATAAAACCATTCCCAATATTCAGGTTTACTGGCTATCAGATGTATGCAGTTGATAACTCTGGCTGGCAGTAAATTATCATTTTTATTCGTAGATTCGGTGGGTCCATTTCGAAATGGAGCGTAATTTATGCCCTACAAACATTTCCATTTTCCGACTGTAAAATTTGAATATATAATCAGCGATTAAATATATCACGTGTCCCTTCTACCTTTAACACAAATAACATTAAAGCCGATATTTAATTTAAAATACTTTTTATTTTTTATTACCGATTGATATTAGAACAATTTTGAAAATTAGAGAAATGTCCATTAGAATCAAATGATAATGGTTTTGGGAAAGCCGGACTAATCATTCGATGTTTTCACTAATCGGATTTGTAAAACTCCCAAATATGTCTTGTATACTTATCATATAAATACGAACAGCAGAATATCGGCAGATGGTGAGAAACCTCACTGTGGGTTCTATGACGCTAGCTATTGTATGTGAAATATTGATTCGCCAATGTCATTAGAGTACAGTTCAACATTCAAGTATAATCCATCTTTAGCACGACTCACTGTAAATGGGTGGAGTTCAGAAGAATTTTTTTTTGAAAGTAATTTTGATTAATATGTTATGACAAGCATTTTACGGTTAAGTGATCAATTTCTCACCAATGAAGAGTATTGATGAATCTTTTAAATTGATGAAAAGGAAAACCATTTTTAATTTAAGCGTCGTCAGAGATCGAAGCTGTGAAAACCTCTAACATTCTTGCAAAACATCTATTGTAACCTAGTTATATTATATATGATATAAAAGCTTTCGAATTAACTAGACAAACTGCATACATTACATCGCTTTATGATATTTAATGCATCTTTCAATCGAGTACATAAGTTATGAAAGACTTAATTTATTGATATTTTAAATGTTAAAAAAATACGTGCCATTAAAAACTAAAAATAGATTAAAACTGTTTTATCCATTGGATGCATTTTCAAATACAAATTCAAACATCGTAAACATTTCAAATAAATATTAAACGTTGCATCTTTCACCGTCCATGAAACCAATCTACGAAATAGAAAACCATTTTCCAACACGAGCAAAACATCAGTCATTTTTCAACTGCCAACATTATTTATTAAGAATTTTTCCCTTTTTAGTGACTCAAAAGGTCATTCCACCACAAAAACAAACAGAAAAGAAACCCAGCCGACAAAGTCATTCATATCTAGACACCGTGAGTCATAAAGAAGCTAATATGAAATGCAGACTGCAAGCAAGCTTTGTCTAGAATTTTACATAATTCGATAGTATAATATAATACACAGTACCAACCACCAGCGTATGTTTTATCCAAATGTATACCATCATCACATATTTCCATGCCATAGTGTCTCGACTCGTTGTTAGAAGTCTCAGCATTTATTGAATTGAATGAAGTGACTTTTATTGCTCATGGAGACATTTTTTTTATATCCGTTCGACAAACTCTAAATGCATCCGACGCAATTCGAATGAAGATGCAATAAATAATGCCGGAGTCGAACGAGACTGGTGCCTATTCACTGATTGTAAAACTGCCATTTAATTTATAGTATTTTTAAATTTATTCCATCCACATTCTACAGCATACGCCCACTTATGACCAACGTAGCTTTAGCATAATCTAAGATGCTTGTTAACTTAAGTACGTAAGAGTAAAATTGTATTTTTGACAAAATAAGTATGAGTAAATTTATGTTCGAATAAATAAGGAAGTAAACAGACAATCGAAATCACCCGGTTTCAATTGTCACGAAAGCAAGCTGTAAATTAAATTATACTTTAAATTCCGTATTGGATCGACGGGTTGAGCCAGCCCTTAGGACAAAATGGTCCAGGCCTCGGGAGCGTCGGGCTAATCATCCAATTTCTTTATAAAATACGATGAACAGATCACCCAAAAATATGCCTCGGATACTAGAGTGCCGTCTCTTCAAGTACTCGGATATCTGGTCGGGAGGCTGTCGGGAACCATATATATTTCGAAGTCGACCTTCAGGTGCAGATATGTCCTAGAACGAGGAACGGACACTGGCAGCTGAAATAATTAAGTGGCGGCAATTTGTGGTGAGAATATGTTCCAGGTGTGAGACAGACATGGCAAGAAGAAAGTTGGATGGACGGAACTGTGCCCGTGGAGCAGACAAAAAATCGTTTAGAAAGATACATCGGTCCTAGAATGTAGGATGTTATGTGATAAGATTAATATAATCATGTCATTTAACTGCTCATTGCTGATTTTTGTACTGCGAACATTTGAAGAATAAAGGGATAAAAAAATAGCAGACAAATATCGAGCATTTTTACTTCCTTTCTGGTATCTGCTTGATAAACTTTTTACTGTAATTAACTATGTTCCATCTTGATTAAAATAATTCATTGTAATATCGTGTTCACCGATTTTCATATATCTTTAAAGAAAACAAACATCAAAGAAAGCAAAATCAGTTTCTGTATTTTTACAAAAAAAATAAAAAAATGTTTGACATACGTATTATTCATTTTTATGCATTTGTTTTTCTGTGTTCATTTAGCATGAGTTCATTTAGCATGAGTGGCTATTCCTTCCTATCCTCTGCTCTTTAGATCCAGTATCTTCCCGCCGTCCACTTATGCACGTAGAGCTACAAGTAGGTACATATGAGTGTAGAATACATAACATATTCTGCACTCTTCAGGACTTGTGTGGGAGAAAACGCCGTCTGGTCTGTCAAGTCTGGTATCCTGACTCATAAATGACGCCTCAAAGTCATTGAAGGTCACAAAAAATTAAAAGTACAACGAATCCATGAATAAAATAAAGTCATCATTCTTTGTCACTCATCCCAAGCAGACGCAAACCAAATAATTATGAAGATCGTGAAAAAAAAATAAACAACGTTCAATCGAAAAATCAAACATTGAAATAGATGATGAGCACTGAAATATGAAGCATATTTATAAGGCGTACTCTTATAAGATTATAAATTCTTTCTCGGTTGACGTACCGAGATAGTGAATCTAAATTAATTCGTATTTTTAAATTATGATAATGAGCAATTTTAAGTAGGTCACTAATATTATTATTTACTACAAAACGCCAGAAAAAACGCTTTTTCTTAATTTTTAAACTCAAATGTACGAAAAATATGGAAAGTGAGAATACAAGAATAATTTAAGGGATACCAAACACGAGAGATAGTAAATGCAAGATTACATTATCACATCATGGCAAAAGGTAAGGCGTACTGATCTCTATAGCTCTGTCATGCACAAAAGGATATTTAGTAAATCACTTGTGTGTATTCTTTACATTAAAATATTATAACTAATGTATTATACCTTATTCTTCATATATCATACAGTTTACTTCCAATATCTGCCAAGCATTGATGGTCCAGCATAAGGATTTCTGAGAGGAGCAGCAATAATGTTTTATAATAAGCTAGAATGGATAACGACATAAATAATATACAAGTATGTACTGATATCAGCTCGATAAAGCCATTGCAGACTGGTGATGAAAACCTCGTAATACAATCTTTTGTCTCTTACTTTTGTTTCCACTTAGTGGCTAGTAGTTGTGTGCCGACCGCGACGAGTGTAGGGTTGTGGCCGGCCCGGTGCCTGAAAACATGTGACTCGGTCAACGCCAAAAGTTTGTCAAGCTTATCTAGAATATATGTGCTTCTGAAAAAGTCTTTGTGTTGTTTATCTGCTCCTCAATCCGTCTCCACGCGATCCGATAACCATCCCGGCGACGTGGAGTCGTTTTTCCTTAAGTTAAAGATCTTAGTAGTTAGTTATCGATACATTATGTGGCAATTATTATTAAAAGTTAAGAAAAATGTGTGAATGATATCATTCTAAATATAAAGCATTGAATAAATATTTTATTATTAACATACTGGTATTTTTAAAGAAACGCACACGATATAAGCCAAAGAAGTCAGCAGTTTGATTAGATGTTTCAGAAAAGACTTGATTAATTACATTACACTTTGCAAGAAACAAGCTGAAAAGCTTCGCATTTTCTCTGCTAATAACTAAACACATGAAACTGCAGACTTTGACTATAAATCAGTAGCGTTACGGCATTCACATTTCTGCTCCATGTTCCTCTGGCTTGTTCCTCCTTCAGACTTGCAGTCCATCACTATGAAACAGTAAAGCGTCTCCAAACCAGGAGTTCGTAACCGGCATTCCACGAACGTGTTATAAACCTTCCAAGAAACTATGAAAGCAGAACACTATTAATTTATAAGTTGTTGTAATTTAGAATAGATCAAGTAAAGGACGTGTTCTCCACGTAGAGTGCAATGGCTTTATAACTACCTACAAATACATAACTTCTCCGTATATAGTAAGTTTACGACATCAAAATGACAGTCATTTTGCTTTAACCTTTAGTTTGCCAATTTTTCTCTAATATATAGTTATCCTTTTAACATCACTCTTTCACGTATATCACCATTTAATATAAACGATGCATGATTCCCAATCTGTAATCTTATTATGTGCGTGAATTAATACTCTAAAATAAGCTATTTTTTTATGTAAACACATACAGAAAAACACCAACAGATGGTGTTGATATTGATGCAGAAAACTAATTAGTGGATTTTATGACGCTCATCAGGTTACATATACAAGAGCAATGAAAGTGGAGCGTTGATCCATCAACGTCATAGATAACATCACAAAATCAAGGTAACATTATTTTATTACAGGAATTCACAATGAACGGATGGTGTTCACGGCTCTAAGATATCCAAGAAATTGTAAGAGTCAAAGACGGTATTCAACTTCATTCAAAGAAGACCCTAATTATTCCACACATAGTAATTGATCATCTACCTTGTGGATTATGTTAGGTTAGGTTGGGTTAGATCCAAGGAAACAACTAATTTTCGTTAGGAATATCCCCCAAATAATTTGAACACCTTCCGTGACTTAATCACTGTAGTTATGATGATCAATCTATTTAATCAATTTACTGCGACGTATAAAGAAAATATTAAGACTAATTTCTCGTCTCGCCACGGTACTAACACTATCCAGTGTTCAAATAAAATTAAATATGACCCTCACTGACAAGGTTTGAGATCTTTGAATTATGGTCGAAAGTTAAAACAACACATATGTTGTGCGATCGGCCACTAACGTTTGAAAAAAAACATCACAAGCTGTGTATAGTCGGTCACTAAGCGTTGGCGGAACGATCACACACATATTGTGTAATCGGACTGGATAGTGTAGTGTTGTAAGTGGTAAAGATGGCCTTTGTGCGAGTTCGAATAAAATGCTATGTACCGTGAGTGCAATTACTGACGTTGATGGAAGTCACAAGTACAGTGCACAAAAGTTTTTAGTGAAGCGGGGAGCAGCATGCATGTCCCAGTTTCTATTTCGAGTTGGAGCGAACCAGCACGGGACGGAGTGGTTGCAAACGGAAATGGTTCACTTTATTTCACAACAAGCACGCCATGCCTTAACATGTGACTGAGACATTAAAAAAAAATTAAAAAAATATTGCTCTTGGAAAATTTACATCATTGGTAGTCTATGAATTACTCCGCTGTGGCTTTGTTAATCTTTGGTAAGTACCACTCTCAGAAATATAGATTTTTAATTATCTTTAACCCATTCGCGTCGTTGTCGGCATATACCGTCATAAGATTCCCCGACCGTTGATATCGGTTGACGTGATATATTGTTTTGCTACTTTCTTAGAATATTTTATTATGCATCATCTGATAGCTAAAGGATACAAGAACCAATGTGATATATGAAAATAGACCAGAAAAGTACATTTCTGCTTTAAATACTAGTTTTATAATTTATAGTATAATTTGTATTCAAACCGAGCCGTAATGAAAGGGTTAACAAGAGGGTGGACTTTTACATACATTTTTACTATTATATGGATTGTAATATATCAAGTAGTTAAACTGCACATGATATACGAAATTTACTATGATATTAGATAATAAATCTTATTCTCAGTTAAACAGAGAAAAAAGACCATGGACTCGAGATTTGTACTTGCAACTAAACGCACCAAAATCAGCGTTAATGTTTATATACTAATTATATGTAATAAGGCGGTCTCCATCTGGTGATTCTAGTCCAAACATTCAACTGAAAGGCCCTCGGGAACTGTACATAAAATGTACTCGGCAGAGCTACGGAAGGCAAACCAGAGATGGCATGAGGCGAGGCCCATGGGATGATGATACCACACTGTTATGGTAAATAAAATTAATAAATAGTGAATTCGTGAAAACCTTACAAAAAAGACTGAATTTAAAAAAATGTAAAACGTAATACGATATTGCAGTATATCTCGAGTGTGAAATTAATACCAATGTAGCCTGGATGACGATGAGTGATGCCCTATTATGCTCTAACTAAGGAGCGGTCGTCAGGATAATCGTTTCATCACTTAGTAAGAATATACATATATTTAAATATAGTATTCCTATTTAATTAATTTAATAACAAATTCCTATTTACGTTGGTAATAATCTAAAAATATACATAATAAAGTAATAATTTATAATATTTTATATGATATTTTGAGACTTTTAAAAAAAAAATGTACACTATTGATTTAAAAACCCGTTTTTTGAGCTTGCCTGGTAAGCAAATACGTTTTTAACAGAAAACGGATAATTTTGAATTTAAATTTTCGATGAATATTGATTCTTTAAACCCCCAAACATACTATCCACTTGAATAGTCACCCTCATATTCAGTGCCCTAGTCACACAATTATAGGTACTAGTCAGTACCATCCATGTGGTATCTGAAAACCAGGTATCGAATTAGGCAGATGTTAAAAATAAATGGTCACACGTCATTATTGTTTAAACTTTCCAATACACCCACAATCTACAACAATAAACGTGAACTAGTGAAAGCTACGTGGCTTGAACTTGCAAGTATTCTAAAAATTTAAGCAATAGAATATATGAACAATCTTAGCTAATGCATAAAATTAATTTAAATATAAAATAGAATCATAAAGCTGACAAATGAACGAGGAGAAAAAATTCCATATTTTTTAAATATAATATTCCCTATTCCTAAGAGTAGCATAATTTTAAAAAAATTCGTAGGTTTCATGGGTAGATTTGGAAATGTGACTTTTGTATATTATATTTTGTGTATTTTTTTTTCTACGTTTAATATATTTATAAGGAGTAATTATATTATATTGTATTGTAATTTAATTGCTTAGATGACAGTTTAATATCAAACTAAATGTCAAACTGACCGTTTAACACCAATATATTTCAACATTAACCCTTTGAGCGGTATGAACGTACGGGTACGTTCACACACCCTGGCGCATTATTTTAAATCCCACGGTTTCAATTTCAAATAATATTTGATTACGTATTTTTTTATAAATTCTACATAGATTTATCAATGATAAGTGAAAATCATTAGAATTTTATCATATATTTTTAAATAAATAAAAACAAGTAAGCATTGCGAAAAATATAATTTAAACAATGGTGTTTTGACTTCAATACGTATGTAGATCTTTATTGTTGTAATCCTATCCAAACAATTTGTTTGTATTCTCAGTCTGCCCTCGCCCAATAAATTTTGAATTTAAATATTTTAAACATAATCAAACGACTAATGTTCCAAAATATTAACAAAACATTTTATAAATATTTACATTCTTAACATGTTACTATGAAATAATCTAAAATTAATAAATACACCGACACCTACACGCAACAATATATTTTTGTTTTGAAATGTATTTTTCATTCGACGCATTAAATAAAGTGTTTTTAAAAACACTTAAATCGACAAAAACATTGTTGAGATAAAAACCACAAAATAAATATTATTATACCTACTAAAAATATATTTTTTGCCATAATTTGTTATTTTGGCGAGAGGATCACTCTTCGTGTTATAAAGGTCGAACTTGTCTTTTTATTCGTATTTTTTTTATTAATAAAATATGTGCATTAATCTTTACTAAGGTAAAATTATATTGGGTTAACTCTTCCCTTAGAAGCAAATGAACAAAGACTTGAGAGCGTCGGGCTCATCATAGGATCTTCTTTAAAAAAAAAACTGAATCATAAATCAACCAAAACATGCATCGTATACTGCACGTGCCGTCTAGTCCCAGGACCCCTGTCCTGGAATTCGTCAGGAACTATACATGTTCCCAAGCGGACTTTCGGGCGCAGAGATGTCTGGGGACGAGACCATGGACAATGGCAAGTGACAGTACTGAGAGGATGCAATTTGTGGTACCGCATGTAAAATATGTGTAATTATATTGAAAGATAACATAATATGTAAAATATATCGAATAATCATATACAATTTTATACTGTGTGAAATTAAAAACTACTTATGAAAAACACATTGTTTGTATAATTATGTCTCTCTTTTAACAATAATAATTTTTTCCATTCGTATGGCTCGTGTTATTATTCCTTTATATTATTGTTACTTGAAAACCGTTCATAAATGGAGTATAGTATATTAGTTAATGATTCTTTTGACGTTGATTTTTCAATTAGATGTGGCCATCTAAATTCGTATAATATCGCCATTATCATTCGGGTCACAACAGATCGCCAGTCTATTGAACATCTGGTCGAAATATCAAAACAAATAAAACGCGCAGCAAAAAAATATCGCGTGCTTTTCAAGGCCGCCTTTGTTTTTAAAAACAACAGAAGATTGGCAATTTTAAATAAAATTCCAATCCATAGAAAAATATTTTTAGGCGAAGACTCGATGTTTTTGAAGTGAAACTTCTTTATTCAGTCGAAAATTGATTTTTAGTGTCATACAATTAAAAAAAAGGTATTTGTATATGATTATATAATTTAAAAAAAATAAGTGACATTGAAAACTTAGCAACAATTTTCCGAACCTAAGATAATAAAGTCTCTAAAAATTGCATAAATCATACTATTTCTTAAACATCACGCAGTATATTTGGGGAATGGATGGGTTTTTCTTCTGGTAATAAATATTTTTGAATATGTTTTAATTGCAATAATAAATTTGGTATATTTAATTGTAATAAAACGGTAAAAGGAGAGACGCTACTAAAAAATACTTTTCGTCGTTTATAACATAACATTGTTTTTATAAAGCTTGATAGGAGTCCACTTGTGAAGTCCACCATCAATTTTCAAGCTATATAAATTTATTTAAATTAATGAATCGGAAAAGAAAGTCATAAATATAATAGGTTATATTAATATTAATCAAATATTGGAATACAACAGACTAATTAAAATATATTTTCTATTGTTTAAAAAATGTCTACATAAAATCACATACATAATTTATATGCAAGACACATTTATTTGACAAAAGACATTTCCAATATTTTAGGTTATGTTTTAAAGATATATATCATTGTTATCTTATTTAGATTACATAATATACACATCAAGCAATTTCTTGCATTATTATAAAATAATCGATTAAAAGTAATATCTAATATTCTAACCAAAATACAAAAATAATGTTTTATAAAAATGTAACTATAAATACAACATTAGTGTGCGAAATAGTAACCATATTTTAGGTTAGGTTAATAAATAAAATTACCATAAAAGCACAATTTAGGTTACGTTACATTGAGCTATAGTTTGTATTATTTATAGCACAAGAATCGATAGATAATAATATAATATTATCAAGTCTGACATTTAAAATTACAATCGTTATACAGCTAGATAGAGAAGTCGGAATGTTGTAACTCGTAATACATAATTATACTAAACATTATAATAACAACATAGGCGTGTATAAAATGACGTGTTAACAAGGATATTCTTACCTCGTAGCTGTGCAAACATCAAATACCAGAAATCTAGTATTTCCTTTTTGGTCGAAATCCTTTGTTCGGGATCTTTCGTCACTACGAAAACATAAATACCGCGATACTAGGCGAGCGACATAAAATCTATAAGAACACAAGAAACATTCGCTGTCACAACAAATGAAAAAAAAAACGCCACCAACGACAGAGAGACACTTTATTTAAATTTACGATTATTTAAATGGTTTATTTCACGGTTTGTTGCAGAATATTGTGCACACTGTGAATTTAATGGAAACGAGACAAACGTCAATCGCTCTTGATACGCAACTACAAACGACAAGCGCTGGTCGAATACTAACTAGCTTTGTTTACATCAGCTGTGTCGAGGCGCATGCTCACGGAAAGGTAAACTCGCAATCTGATTGGTGGACAGTCTCACGTGTATGGGATGCCAGATAGAAACCAGTTTGAATTTTAGCGAACATCAGAAAAAAATCTTCTTCGTCGTTTTTGTAGCTGCTGAGCGTCGTGGCCCCTCTAATGTCGATAATATGATAATAAAGTAGCGCTATATATATTTTTTTTTTGTTTATATACATTACCTTTAGTGTTACATTTTAACAAAATTTATTAGTTACAAAAAATATATCTCTTGAAGAAGGACAAAGTTATACAGACATGAATGTAAATCGGTATAGTTCTTTCCAAAGTGATGATTATATTTGTACGGCAACTAAGCAATTTCAAAAAACATGCAACTCATGTAAGTATTTTTTTAATGACAAGTACGTATTTTTTTCATTATATATATGTATCGCTTTGATTTATTTTTATTTCAAGATTTGTTATTTCTTTTTGATACTGCTAGTTTTTTTTTAAAAATCATGATTTCTAATATTAAAAAAAAAACTTATTCCAATTATAGGAAATAAAGAGGCTTAAACAAATGTATGTATTTTTCTTTCTTACGATATTATGTTCGTTTGGTCATTTAGTATTTAAAATAAAGAAGTCTTGTACCATATCAAAACCTACGCTTTGCTACTTGATTAGTGGAAAAATATTATTATTGTGTTTTTCTATATTTGCGTATGTAGGTACCTAAGTATAAACATATAAATTGTTACAATATGCTATAGATTTAAAAAATAAAACCTTATACTATACACATCATAATGAAATAGTTTTAAATTATAAGAAATATATAACCAAAGGTACATTAGCGCATATATTTATCATTTATTTTTCACAATGTTTGGTTCCTTAAACACGAAATCATAAAAAAATTGGAGTTAGAGTTAACTATACCCATATAAGAATATTTAACTGACGTCTTTGCTAAGTAAATTTATTTACACGAAGATAAATAGATGGCCTAAAAGATTACACTGTGGATATAATGTATCCAAATAAATGAACACTATTATAATCGAAACTATACACACCATATAAGTTGAGTTTTAGTAAAAATAATATCGAATTATATTTACCTTGACGTTCATAATAATTATGTAGGTACCAATAAAATATAATGTTTTGCGTAATAAGGAATGTGAAATTTTTAATAAAAGCGAGAAAAAAGCATGTCGATTTCTAATCTTGTAAAAGTATGTAGATAAGAGTAAATATTTTTTTATAAACATACAATAAGTTAATATTATTAGTCTTTAATTATAAATTGAGTGACATCTATGAATGAAATGAATAACCGACATGACAGATAAAATTGGGCGGATTTCATCACGTATCAAACTGTCAGATAACATAACAATCAATATTTTCTTGTATACTTTAGTCGTTATACATTTTATTTTCCTTTATCATAATTTTGCATGTTATTTCCATAATTCATATATAATCTTACATAACCCCAGCGCGCTATATTCGATTTAAAAGTTTTAACGGTATTGGTTAATTGGACTCTTTACAATGCTGTTTATAGGAGGAAGGAGGTTGAGCAATATTAGTAGGCTAGCCACATGCTATGTCTCTAGGTTTCATCATTGTGAATCCAAAACTATGGCGATTGATTTTTAATACTTCAAATAAAATAATAAAAAACTTTCTAAATTAGTTTTAAAACATGTTTTTAACATCAAATATATTATTTTTACTTAATGTATTTTTACTATGGCGAGTCGTACACTTCGGACTTTCTGTTTCGACAGGTAAATATTTAATTGATATCAATTTACATTTATTCGTTGCTTCATATAATAAACATCGAGTGAAAATACAAATAGAAAGTTCATTTTATCTTGTAAAATTGATTTAAAAAATATTATACTAGTTTACGTTCCAGTTAATTTTTTAATGAAAATGGATGGTCATTTTTAATTCACCATTGATTTAAATTTCTTTGTAGTCAAGTTTGATTGATTTTTAATACTTCAAATAAAATAATAAAAAACTTTCTAAATTAGTTTTAAAACATGTTTTTAACATCAAATATATTATTTTTTACTTAATGTAAAAATAATTTTTATTTGAACTAGTTTTATAATTTCATAAAGTATGCCCAAACTTACTAATGATTTTTTATTTCTAATTAAATATAAAATAGTGTGCTTTATTACTACTTTTGATATGTTTCCTATCCTTTTGAATCATGCAGTAGTTATTTGTTCATTTTTTTTTTAACACAACTATTTCATGAAATAATAAAGCGTCGAAATAATTGTATATTTTTAAAAATTAAAATAAAAGAAAATAATGGAAACATTCATTTTATTTATATTTTTCTCACTTTGAGATCCTTTTTAAATACAACTATTTTTACTTGTTTTAACATGGATAATTGATGAATGGATTACCTGTACATTGTTCATCGTATTTCATGTTTAAAGATATTATCAAATAATGATCTATTTACTAACATAAATTAAATTATTATTCCAGTTATTTTCACTGCCCAGCAGTACATACACATATCTACTAGCAGACCTCAATACAAAAGAGGTAATTCTCATTGATCCCGTGTTGGAGGAATCCAAACGAGATTCTCAACTCTTGAAAGAGCTTGGCCTAAAATTAAAATATGCCAGTAAGTTTAAACGAAAACTCCACCTTACAAAATATAAACCAACTATTTCACATTATTGCAACATTTGTTTTATAATTACATCAGAAAACCTTAACTACTGAAATATAATTGTAGGGTCTTATCAAACAATGACTGACTTATTTCTTTTATCTGTATTCTAAATTCACCAAATTACATATTTCTTATGATTGATTGGATGAGGTGTTTTAACAATACAAATTGAATGTATTAAAAGTAACTATTTATTTGAATATCCTCATGCCTTTACATACATAAATAAAAATGATACTTAAAAATAACATAATTATTTAAAAAATTCAACCAACGTCTTTAAATGAACTAATCTTAAAATAAATATTTTAAAACCGATGATTTGAATTGGACAATTATCATTTTTTCAACACTTTTTATAATAGTATTATTTTTACTAATTTTAAAAGACCTGCACGCATTTATACTGTTATAATAGATATCGTTCTCTCCATATACTATAGTAGTTGTAAGTTCATGTAAAAATCTTTTTTTTTGTTTTTTAGTACACACTTTCTTAGTTTTACTTTAAGAAGAAATACAATTAATCAATAAAAATAACTTTTTTAAAATACATTTTATTTTTAGTCAATACACATATGCATGCTGATCACATAACTGGCACCGGTTCTCTGAAGAAGATCTTCCCGGACACTGAGAGCATAATATCCCAAGCAAGTGGGGCAAAAGCGGACAGATATGTCAGTAATGATGATAAAATAAACTTTGGACGCCATGAATTGATTGTTGCCTCAACTCCTGGTCATACTAATGGATGTGTCACGTATATTCTTCACGAACAGGTATGCGACAAGTGAATTAATGTAATATATATGTAGGAGACTCTCATATTCAAATATCATTTAAAATTGTCTTATTAACATTATTCATCTGTAACTATCCACTGTTCTGTAGCTTTAATTTATTTTTTATGATCTACTCTCTCCATTGATTATTTAAATTATTGTTTTTAATGTATCTTGGATAAAGTAACATACTCTAGTGAACAAACATTGAAAAATGTCTTAAACTTAAGAACCCTTAACATAAGCAATACAAATTAAAGAATGCATCTATTGGAAAGAGACACACTTACAAAAGCATTATTAATGAATGCATAGATGTGTAAAGGAAAGTTACTGTGCAGCATCACACACAGAAAGAAACATCTATTTATAGTTTATGTATAGATTTACAGTTTTATTGAACGTGTTTTAGTATTTTACAGTTCTTAGAAAAATTGTGTGTATTTCTTATGATCACATTTTTTTGTTTAATTAGTATGCATGACGCTGCATAATTTAAAAATATATTTTCAAATAAACATCCTGTTAGATTTTAATTTATTCTATATATATTGAATAAACTTTAATTTTTTTTAGATTTTCTTACTTTTTAAAAATAAAAGTATGGTTTAATTATTCTTTTAATTTTAGGGAATTGCATTCACTGGAGATACAGTCCTCATTAGAGGATGTGGTAGAACAGATTTTCAAGAGGGCAACTCTACCACCCTCTATCGGTCGGTCCACGAAAAAATATTCTCCTTACCCGAGAACTTTGCCCTTTATCCGGCGCACGACTACAAAGGATTTACATCGACATCTGTTGGCGAAGAAAAGTGTTACAATCCGAGACTGTCAAAAAGTCTAGATGAATTCATTAAAATAATGGATAATTTAAATCTGCCTTATCCGAAAATGATAGGTGAGAGCTTATACAAGCATTTTATTATAAATAAATATATTTCTTAATTTTTAATTTGATAAATTTATTATTACTTGAATTTATTGATTAATTTTCTATGTTTTTTTATGTTTCAGACAAGGCACTGCCTGCCAATAAAGTTTGCGGCATTTTCGAACTGGACGAGCAAAAACCGCAATGATTTTGCGCTTTCGTGCTCAGTATTTGCGCAATTTACGTAATAATATCGTTGTGCGATGGTTGGAATTGTTTTATATAACGGATATCGTGAAATCAACGTAATTTTCGGGATGCCTCGGCCATAACACAACTACGAAGTCTACCCGCGTAGGTTCATTGCGCAGTTGTAGGTGTAGACCGGGTTGCTAAGCGACCCTCATCGATCTATTTCTCTACAGCAGTGTCTCCCAAACATATTAACGTCGCGGCACATCTAAAAATATATAAATTGTACAATATTTTGTTTACCATTGAAAAATTATCATGTATATTTTAGAAAAGTATTTTTACATTTTTCTTAAACAATATTAAATTGAGATTGTTAGTTTATATATTATTATGTTTTTTTAATTGGTCCATAAACACTAATTTATATGGTTTGTGATATTAAGAGGTATTCAAGTAAATATGAGTTTGTGAAATGATATATTTCAAAATAATGTTTTTTTTTAAATTATGTATTTACGAATGCACAATAATATTTTGTAAATTTTAGGACATATTAATAAAAAAATCAAATTGATCTTTTGTGTTTAATTTTCTTTTATTATCTCAAAAAGCTATTAGTAACCTTAATAATTTTAGGTTTATTAAATCTGATTGGGTCTATAACGCGTTGATTGTAACAATAATACGTTCAATAAATTATGTTTGTAAACGTAAGTAAAATAATTATGATCATAATGGATATATGCATTTAAATAGGATATAACAAGAGATACAGTGTTGATAAATTCAGAAGGAGCGAGCCCCTTACTAACTTGGATACATGAAAGTGATCCCATTGTTAATTTGGGTAAAAAAAACATTTCCAGATGATATGTTGTATCTTACAATATTAAAAAATAATTTTAGGTATTGGTATATGAGGTAACATCCCATTATTTAAATATTATTGCATTTATTTGTGGAAGACATATATTTTTCATAGTTAAGCCCTTTGTTAACACATTGTTATCATATTGTTAAAGTGTTAAGTAACAAAAACATCGATAAACAGCTTCGCCCATCGTCACACAGGTTGAGAGCCTTCCCGCGGGGTACCACGACAGAATACAAATTCACAAGACGCCACCATGTTTTAATGCTGCAGCGAGACCGAATACATCATTCACCGCGCCTTTATTGCGAAATAAATAAATTATAAGAAAAACGCACATTTTTATTATAGAGAATCGCCGAATTTTTATTGGATGTTTTTATGGATTTCACGCAGGAGAAAATCAATTATTATTATTATACTTTGTCGTCGGTTGAAAGAGGTCGCTTGCGCATGCGCGCGGCCGGCAGATGTCGCCCCGGCGAGGCTCCTCCCAGCGGCCGAGTCCAGAGCCAGCCCGCCAGTGCAGTAATATACTCCATAGGTGACAGTGTCGCGTGTTTCTCCGGGTTTGGTAAACCCCAATATGTCGCGGTTTCCTACCATGATGTGTGCTTACCTGCTGTTGTGTGGGATTTTCGCAGTCGGACAGGTAAGCCACTCCAACACCCCTGCACAAATAAAAAAACACCCGCAAAAATAATCGATTGCGAACACTAGAAGCTTCTCTCACCAAGGCTGTTCCTGCCATCGATTTTCCGATGTATTTAACGTTTTCAGTGTCTGACGTAAAAAATACATACATTTAAACACTTAAAATCAATCATTCTATAAAATAATCCAACATTCTTTGACTGTTACGTTTAAATGCGGCATTTGTTTACGCTAACATAAACACAAAAACATTGACGTTACAAACGTCGCGGTCGCATTTCGGGTGTTATCACTGTAAAAATCAGCTTAATTAAACGTCATTTCAGAAAACGATACTTAATAATTTAGCTGTAACCATTATGACAGTCTTTACGATCGATAAAACACAATGTAATGTCCATTTTACACATAAGCTTAATTAATAATTATGACAGTACATCAGTGTTGTTTTGATGATAACGAAAGCTCATTTTACGGTGCTTTTTAAATGAATATAATTATTCAACATGTACACACTATTTATTTGTATCGTGAAATATATTTTTTTGTTTAGAAAGCTATTGCTTTCCTATAAGAATCTAGTATACTAAAATCTATTCTTAAACATAATTATTTTTTAATACGAGTACAAAAGCAATAAACTAATTTCGTATTCATATATTTTAAAATAATCTATAAAATATTTTTAAACTTTGTGTAACATTTTTTTAAAGTATATTTTTGTATCTACGAAACTATTGCTTTTCTAAAATAATCTAATACAAAAAACTATATAATTTAAAAAGTATTTTTTTTATATACTTACGCGTTCAAAGGTAATAATCTCGTCATGTACTGTTCAAATCTTTTTACATAATGTATAAAATATTGTTAAATTTTTGTATCACCTTAAATTTGTGTTTATTGTTCCAATTTAAATCCAAATGATGGCGCAATACCCTTTGTATAATATTTAAAAAAATACACAAAGAGTATGAATATTAGCTGTCAATTTTCAATAAAACAATACATGTTATTAAGAGTACTATTTTTTTATTAAAATCATAAGAATTGTTATGATTTACATATTAAAAATGTTAAATTATATTTTTTCGATGTCAGTTTAAAGGAATATATAAATTTATTAACAGTGGGATAAGTTTAAAAGATAGACTTACACAATCATGATAGGCAAGTCGTTAGTAAACGACAAAAATAATTCATTGATCGTAGAATCGCGTTTTTTACAGTCGTAGAAAATGTCATTATCAATATTAATTTAACTACGAATTCGGCTCTGACAAATCAAATCGCCTTCAGCAAAACTCAACAGAAAACTAACGAATTGTCACAATTAAAAGATGATGGTTTTCGTTCGTTTTGATGGATTGAAAACCGCATGACAGTTGGAAAAAAAATGGGCGATTTTGTTCTTTTTTGTTCTGGAATATTCATCATTTGTTTCGATTGCGTGCCTTGGGATTCACTTTATTGATTTGCTTATATTTAATACTAGTTCTCTGAAGGCTTTAAACCCATTTAACGTTTAAATACGAGTTTTTATCGTTTGTAAATCGTAAAAGGGGATATTAAATGAATTGACAGCAAATACGAAAAACACGAACTCTGTTTTTCGTTTTATGACAGTGTAGTTATACTCGTATAATGAGAAAGATATTCACAATAAGTAAAAGGCAGAACTTCCAAGGTACTAGTAATTAAAACTATAAAATAAATACCAACCTAAGCGTTTAGACTCGGTGCTTGTAATTATTACTCGTTTTATAATTATTGCATTATGGTTTTCTTTATGTTTCTGGAATTTATAAAACAATTCTCTCAAAAATAAATTATATTATATCATTGACTAAAAACAATCCATTTAAAATGAAAGATTTTTCTTGAAACAGCGATTCGAATTTGAAATTTAAAAATTGAACGCATCGGAACATTAATTTGGTTATGAAGTGCCTATATGAATCTACTCATACATTCATTCCAATATAAGTCATTCTATTTATAAATCATGGGGATCAATGCAACCGTAAATATGCATTAAATTTAATCTTCTATTGACCACAGACTGACTATCCTTCAGGCATTTGTTAGATGCATTCCTATTTGTCATAAAACAAAAATGATTCCTACAAACGTTCTTTATTTTAATGATCTATATAAATATGTTCTCAATTCTCATGCCGCTTATATTACAAATAAATTACTACAGCATTCAATAATATTTTTGTTAATTGTACATCTTCCATTACTGTTCGTGTTCTCGTGCGCGTTTTATTCACAAAGAAATCTAAACGACAAATCTGCACATCTAATTGAAGTCGGATGCGTATGACAAGCGAGCTTTTTTCATATTGCGCGTAATTGCAGCAACATACGTAATTGCAAGCAATTATTGATAATGTAAGCGTTGTCCTATGCAGTTGCTGAAGAGTCTTTGGTCTTAAATGGTCGCATCAATGTGTTTTAACTTCAGCAAGTATTTATGAATATGGTTGAGCGGTTAAGGCTCTCGATAAAGAAATCTTTCTTTAGAATCCCGGTAAAATCACCTGTAAATTATCCTATAAATAACTGTTACATTCATTACGTCTCTTATGAAACAGTAAGAGGGCTGTAGTCTATCGACGTTGGCCAAAAATAATAGATTCATGGAAGCCACAGAAATTTATCACAGCTCGCTGGTTTTCTCCTTAATGCACTTGAAGAAAACGTATATATATCATATTTTTTATTATAAATCCTTTATATTATAAAGGGTCCGCCAAATAACTTTTTTTTTTTTGAAAATGGGGCGCAAAACATCGAGTGTAGCTTCGGCTGTGTGGCACGTAGCGCCGTCCTGTTGAAACCAAATGTTGCCAATATCCTCCTCTTCAATTTTTGTGACCAAAAATGGCCCGATAACGATCGCCATTGACTGTAACGGCCACTCCTTGCTCATTTTCGAAGAAAAATGGCCTGATTTTCAAAGTAATGTCGCAATATTTCCCAGCGTTGTTCAAGCGTAAACACAACCATATTCGTTCAGCGGAAGGATAAAACTAATTATTTGTCAAATCAGACATGAGCTAAGTGTTACCATTCACGAAATAAGCACTAGTTGAAAAAAAACGTTAGATGACGGACCCTTTACAAGTTTGCGGTCTCCATGTTATTTCATCATATATGTGGTGATGATCCATACAATGGTGGTTATATTGGTATAAAAAATATGTACGATAATGTTCTTATCAACATCAAGTTGACGTGTACAATTTCAGTTCATTGAATGAAGGAAAATGTGAATTTTTTGTACGATGGGGATGTGTCCACTATAAAGTAAATACGTCTGTTGAGTTAATGTAAATGATTTAATAAGAGTTAAGACTCCTATTTGTCAGCATCCCTGTCTTTTTTCAAACATTATATAGTTCTAGTAAAAGTCATCCGTTCGAGTAGTCTTGTCTCATCTAATAGAATTGCAAAATATGCGATTGTGTGTATGCATTTGAAGTGGTTACCGTAAACGATAATTGCTGTTTGTTGTAAATTTGCCGACTTGGTATTCACAACGCGCAAACTGCCGCCGTGATCTATCGACCTGTCAAACAGAGAACGCTTCTGATCCTTCGATGTCTGAAAGATCACGTTTCATAAAAAAAAGATTTGAAAAAACTCCGTATTTTGCGGTGTCGTGCTTTTCATATAAAAATTCTATGATTTTAACTGTTTTCGTGATTTTTAAAGCCGAATCAATGGATTTATTAACAAGCAAGGTTTATCCAAGTTTTTCTACTTAATAATGTTTTAATTGCAATTAAATTATCCAATATTAATCATTAAGCGATTGATATTAGATAATAGAAGAAGAATACGCTAAGATGACGAATTAACTAGCTTTAGACGTTAAAACAGAATACAATGTATTAAGTTAAATTCACTTTTACTTCTCTTTTAACACATCGAATAATATCAGATATAAATAAAATATTTTTGAGAATTTATCCCACAATATACCTGTACATCTAATAATGCAAATATACGAGGGTTATCCGTAAAATAAGGTTCTCAGTGATTTTTCACAGTATAAAACATGTTTAATACCATAAATGCGTACATTTTTGGAAAGTTCAGGCTTTTCAAAAATGTCAAGGTATGTTTGCATGCGGTATACGAGCTTTTGAATCGAGTCAAAAAAATCTGCCGCCAAGCCACGCAGATACCTGAGAACCGCTCGTATCATTAAACATTTAGGTAATTAAATTTTGTAAATGGAACAGGATTTTTAGTTTTTCCCAATTATATTTTTGACAACATGTTTGGGCTTCGTTGACAAGTAACAGTTTTAAATGTGAAACTTTTGACTCGCTCATTGGACGTATTTATATATTTTAAAACATATTCGTTATTTTTATGCGTCAATTTATTAATGCTTTATATTTTTTTCTCAGAATACAACGAACATATGGCTTATTAATCTCCCTGACATTATAATGCTCAATATCGTTTAATATTTAAAAACAATTAAAGCTGGCCCCGTGTCAAGTGTATTATTCAACATTTTCAAACCCTAATTGCGTCGCGAGCTACGTGCCCAATTTATGACATTCGAATATCGAATATTCGCGAAAAATTTCAGCGCTTTCGGCGGTAAATCATCGCTAATGAAGCTTATTAATCAAAACGCTTAAAAAAACGTTAATTATGCTTAAAATAGGCAGCTTCCAGGCCTTGGAACCACAGCGTTATAATATTGTGTTCAAATAGGTCGAGGGATCATATTCCCTTTGTTCGCGACCGGATTAATTCTAATAAAATGGCCGAGCCTGGAATATGGCCGTAATTCGAAGTATATGCTGAATAAATTATTCGCCATCCAATGGAAGCTGAATTATTGGATGTTTAAGCACGTGTATGGTGTATTTAATGCTCTCGTAAGCATTGCTACATTATTCGGTAATATATTATTATCATAATAAGATTATATAACGTTCGATATTGGATTAGTTTTGGCAATATTTGTGAAGAGATATCATTTTATTAATAGTTTACATAAATATTATTTGTACCATTTGAAAAAATATATTTAAAATGATTTAATAGTTTCCTATATATTTTACCATATTATGTCATCATTGATCACCAATTATGGAAACATAGAGCAAGGTATTCGTATTTAGATCGAGATAATCGATTACTTTAACCCTTTCGCATCGGTTGTCGATATATGCCGTCTAAGATTCCCCTACCGTTGACATTGGCAGCCGTGATATATAGTTTTGCTACTTTCAGTACTCATTGTGACATTAACGGTAGGAACTTGAAACTGCAGTCATTTCCTTTATCAACCTAATTGTATTCTTTATAGGAATCTGTAAAAAATAAATATAGTTAAGTTTCGCCACAGGAGCGATTTTTCTGTAAGCCACATATGTCAATACCACCACATGTATGGAGTTACATAATGAACGTTTATTAAACATAATAGTTTTTTATGCATCATCTGATAGCTAAAGGATAGAAGAACCAATGTGATATATGAAAATAGGTCAGATAAGTACATTTATGCTTCAAATACTAGTTTTAAGCAAAAAAAATGGTTTGAAAAATTCACGCCGTATTGACAGTATAATTTGTATTCCACCGAGCCGTAACGAAAGGGTTAAATTTTTAATGAAATATAACAAATTATAATTTGACATGATTATTGATGTCAAACTGCTCGGTGATGCATGTCACATCTATGATAATGTCAAAGCAGAGTACTATTTTATTAATAGCTTTTTTATGTTCCAAAGATTGAAATACATAGTCTATATTTAATGTCTAATTAATGTCAATCACACAGACAGGTTTAGCAAATATACTCCATTTGCCGATTTTTTTGGTGCTACTCTTACACCTTTCTTCCTTATCGCCCTCAGTATCTTTGACAGATGTGCTCTGTTCATTGCCACTTCACAGGCCGATTCTTTCGGTAACATTCAGGAATATATCCGAAATACGACAAGTTAATTTGTTATTATGATATGTACTCGTTTGATACAAGAAAATAAGATCTTTAAAAAATGGATAAAATCTTCTTATGCCAAAGAAGGAAATTTCACGAAGCATATTATGTTTCAAAGACAGGATGTATATGCTTTCATTATATAATGTGACTCATCTAAGTATTCAAACATTACATACAGTAAGGGATCAATACTTTTACGTACAGACTTATGCGTCACAGTAAAATTTTCGTCAGAATTGTTTTTCTTTAGAAATTTCTATAATTCTGTACGCAGAAGCATTTCGATAAGTTTGACTGTAGTTATTATTAAAAAAATGTTATCTTTCAATTAAATACTTAAAGCCCACGACGTACTTGGTAGCATTTAAAGATAAAAAATATTATTTTAGCGTATATATATTTTCTCAACGATAATAGCATGTTGAAAGTACGGTTTTCGAACAAAAACGCGAATGGGTCAACGCCTATTGACTTTTTTTATTTTCCATATTTTTTTTTCAATTACTTTTTACGACACTAATGCGTGTCGTTGGTTAAATTAAACTGTATATTACAACCAAACTGTCCTTGCTAATCATCCGACCTCTTTCAAAATTCTGATTTATAAACACACAATTTTATCTTGAATATTATAGCTGCTGTTTCCTTCCCCAGGCTCTCGCCTTGGAGTGTAGGGTCAATTTTTTGTAACCATATTGTCCAGTTGTGGTTCATAAAAAACATGTTTATAAAAAATACTAATAAAATCAATATTTCAGTGTATAACATACCTTTATTCTTGGAAATATTGAAAATCGAGCTGAAATTCACATTTAAAAAGATACCATTAAGGTTATCAACTGAAAATACTTGGTGAAACTGCATAATTATAATTTTAAATTAATTTCAATTAAAAAATCAATAAATTAAAAATATTTAGTTTTGATTCAAAATTTATTTAAATGATTACATGTTTGGCCTCCCTGGAAGATTATTGAAGATGGTCTCCTGATACGTTAAGAGTTTTTTTATATACAGCATTGATAAACATGAGCTTAACGTATTATGCTAATAAATAACATACCGCAATATTCACGAGTGTTATTAAATAAGTTAAATGTATTATTTTCTTTTATGTATATTATTATCTCGTTCGCGATATATACATTCAAAGTTAATAAATAAGATGCTGTTACTTTATGTATATACATCGGTGTAGTAAATTAGGTCTCGAATTGTTGTACGGGTTGTATAGGTCCTGGATTACGCGCGAGATCCAGTGCCGGATCAAGGGATTAAATGGGATTTTGGCGCTCACTCCAAAAACATCCCAACCCACTTATCCGGCGCTGTTGCCATCTATCACTACAAAGCGAGCCCAAGTAAAACTTAAACAGTCGATATTACTACTGTTGGAATTACGCAGTACCTGCGATGAATTCGCTGAAAATTATCTGAATGTACTGAAAATTTTGTCATTATCTAACTGAAGTATATTAACGTCACAAATTGTCGTTAAGTTCTGTCAGTCGTTATAGCGTTCGTTTTGGACTTCGTCAGCTCTTCCAAGACAATGATAAATCATGTATGCAACCGCAGTTCCGTCGAGTACATACTATGCATGACGATAGATCGGGGGCTTGAAGATAAGTGAGTATTAGTATCCGAGGCATATTTGAAATCTCTCGTGACCTTAATCGTTTGACGGCTAAATCTAAATGAAAACAATCCTTTATGTTTGAGTGTATATTTTAAATTTTTATTATGTTGAGTCAATTTGACGTCGCTGACACGATGAAGAAGAAGATTTTAATGATAAACTTTGATATCCATTGACAGTAAATTTGTTTTTAATTGAATTCAATTTTTCTCGTGTTAAGTTTCACTTGCTCATGAAGTGGAAAGTAACAATAACGGCTGCCATAACCCTTTAACAAATTTTTGATTTTTACATTTAGTTAATTTTTATTGCGGAGACAAAGTAAATTTAAAAATTAATATGTCAGTTGCCTACCAGTCAACAGAATGATCTTATTCTAGTGTTCCTTTACTTTAAAATTACTGCGCAGTGGCAAAAATCCATTACAAAAGTTTCAAGAATACGAAAGACCTCAATATTACTGAGACTCTGTAAATTGGAAAAATACCTGTCTAGTGTCAAAAACCAGTCTCAAATCCACGACTTTCGAGTGCCATCAAACTGTCAGTTTTAATATTTTTTTCAGTGTTCTTTTTTTCTTATATCTGTGTACTAGTCGATGGTAAGCTATCAATAGTATAAAATAGTTCGTTATTATGGAGACTGGGCTCTCGTGTGATAATGGTGAGCGGTTGTAAAATACCTGTCTGCAGTCTACCAGTTTCCAATCTACCAGTTTCGATTGCGCTTTTCTGCTGTGCAGTCTTCTTGCATTGTCCGCACATCGTGTAACCACACGCGAAGAGACGTGCGCTAACAGGCTTGCGATCGTGGAGATGGAAGATTAAGTCTTCTCTTCTTGCGTGCAGCCAACGGAGTAACGGTCACCCTGCAGCAGCTTCTGATTAGAACCTCCTCGCGCCGGTATCTGCCGTGGGAAGGGAATCTTCGACAGTAGCGCAACTTCATGCTTCAAACTACGAATTCTTGAAAATTTTCGTGGCGCTTGTTACACCAATTTATCTTCTTCACAGTATCAATTCTGAGTATTGATTGGCAGCAAAGTTCATTGTCTCGTTCTCCATTGATATTGTCTTTTGGAAACCTCTTCAGCTCAATACTTTTCCTCAAACACTTGTTGTAAAACATGCTTGTAGTATCAATCATGAGGATTGACGAAATATCGAAGTAATTCTTCTCTGTTTTCTTGTACTTGTTGTCTGAATTAATGAGTAGAAGTATTGCACAATTGCGATGATGTGCAATATCCTGCATTTATAGCTGTACTCGTTCGCTTAATGAAAACCCTCCCTGCCCCGTCTTGTTTTTGGACACCCAGATGGGGACCTGTTACTGGACCCGCACAAAAAGCTAATTGTTAGAGAGTGGCTGAAGGCCTTCCCGTGATTCTAGGTGAATCAGTTAGATGTCAAATAGACCTCAGTCTAAGGCTGCGAAGTTAGTATATTACAACGAGTCTCGAATTGTCTTATTTGGTAACATGTTGCTAACCACGAAATACGTGGGAATGGATAAGGAAATGGTGAGGTTGGGAAATGGATTCTGCAAATGGCATAATTTCAGTTAGGAGTCATTACTTGTGTCTGCAGTAATGACTCCTATACTTGTTCAAAGAAAAATATCACCTTTATTTTTTATTTACGTCTATGTTCGTACCATTAATGGATCACATGCCCAATACACTCGTAAATTATCGCCATACAGTTCTGTCGGATTCTTCTGCTTCACAACTTATTTCCACTGGAAGAGGACATACATGCTTATTGATGACATCCAGAGCAAGACTTTGAGATGGCAGCTGTAGAATCTGAGACATTTGTGGTCGTTTTTTTTAATAAACTATCAATTAAGAATTTTTTATTATTATCCTGATGCTCTGCACACGGAGGTCAACTTAGAAACATATAATTCCCGTCGACCTCTAGTGTTGGAGTTCGGGGATCTGAAGAGGTAGCAAGTGCAGTACCCGAGGCACATTTGGGTCTATGTTAATAGGATATACGCTTCCTAGGCCTACACCATTTGGATCTAAAGAGCGGCTAACACAAAATCTGCTCTTAAAAGTTATAACTTTTTATCATGCTTCAGTTAATTTCTGTAGTATCGGTTACGCCTCGTGGAATGGCCTCCTCTTCTGCAGTGGCTTACTTCCCTTTATTCCCCAATAAACGTGGGCTGCTGCCATGGAGTTGGTACATTGTTATAAAGCATCCGTGACACGTGGCAGTATCTCATTACTGCAGCCGCTTCCAGAACGTTTCACGGAAAGATGCCGAGACAGGATAGCGTTACATAGTTAAACGATTTATATAGGGAATAAGCAGAAGTCATACTTATATATTGTAGAAACTAGATGGATATTATCTACATTATATATTCGGTGGTCAAGAAGACAAAAGTTTTTCTTGTTTTGTAACCGTGTTAATGTTTAAAGGTTAGTTAAAATCATTCAATCTTTATAAAACTGTGATGAAGAAATCACCCAAAATATTGCTCGGATTCTTCAGTCCCCGGGCTTCTACTCTGGAGACCATCGGGAACCATATTTGTTCCCAGGTTTGGGTACAGGAATATCTCGGAACAAGGTATGGCAGTAGCAACTGATAGGACTGAGTGGCGGTAATATATGTTGACTTGATGTTCCAAATATCGATCGGATATAGGATAGTTTTTACTACTCGCATCCTAATTACATACACTGAAAGCTTACCTAAAGCTTGCCGAAATACAAGTATATAGAAAGCTTAAAAATCATAAAAGGAGTATAATTCAGTCTGATAGTTGTGAAAGTATTATTGATATTATTAAATTATGTTTTCAGGAAAATTGTCAAGGTTGAATTAATGAACTGCAGGTCAAACGCAAGGATCCAATTTATTTGCTGAAATATCAGTTTACCTTTGAACTTTTGAACCGATTGCCTAAATTTTACACCCGATATTAACATCTTATGTTCAGATTAACAATCTGGAATGCTTAAATTTAAAGTCTAGACACTCACAGCAACAGAAATAAACGAAACGTCTATTTCTCGAAGGCGTATTTTATTACGCGCTTTGTTGTTATTCATAAACTCGACGGAATTTCTTAAGAAATGACGTTCATGCGAGTGAATTCATTTCTGAGACTAGTCGAGACGTTCATTGTGAAGCGATGCGATCAATAGTCAAAGCGATACGTTGCTATGCGAGTAATCGCGGTTCAATCCCGCTAAGCTTAAAATAATTTTAAAATATTTTTTTGAAAAAAAAATCATGTGTCTATAAGCTCTATTATTTACGACTAAAGCATCATATCAAATTATTGTCATTGTGAGGCTAAAACTCACTGTTAGTGGGTAAGCCCACCCCTTAGAACAAAATGGTTCAGGCCTTGGAAGGCCATATACCTTTTATATCGGGAACATATTGTCACTATAAATTTCCTCCATTCAAATCTAACTGTTGCCATTGTCCATGTCTTGTATCAATACACTACACTCGAAAGTTCTCCTGGGAACATAGATGGTTCCCGACAACCTACATAGTAGCACTTAGGAAAGACAGCAGCTTGGATAGTCAGCAGCTGCTAGAGACATATTTTTGGGTTATTTGTTAATCGAAGTTTTTATAAGGTTATCCCGAAGCAGTCGATGCTTGGATCATTTAACCCTTTTCGACCAACGACACGGTAAGCAACAAGCGCTAGACTACCTATGTTTTGTCAGTGCCATTGTCGTCGGTCGAAACTTTACTAGGGCAATAATATTGACCTTTTTATAAAAATACTTCTAAGAATAACTACGGTCGACTAAATTGCGTCGCCACACGCAATTTCGCTGTATTTTTAAAGTGTACTGAAGTTTTTACCCTTCGATAATATGCCAACGTTGCCTTATATGCGAGCATGTTCTCTCTTTATTCAGTTCTGCAATCTTTAACTTGACATTATCAGATAATTATTGCATTCAGGCATTGAAAATGATGCACAGCAAACACTCTAGTGCATAATTAGTCAAAACACCTGTCTCATTTTTAACAGTCTCATTGTATACTTGTTCTTACTTCCGCAGTGTAGATGTAAAGAATTTTGTATTAAAAATAAATGGTTAAATTCGTTCATTTCTTAAGGACAAATTGCCATTTCATTTTTAACCCTTTCGTTACAGCTCGGTGGAATACAAATTGTACTGTCAATACGGCGTGATTTTTTCAAACCATTTATTTTGTTTAAAATTAGTATTTGAAGCATAAATATACTTATATGACCTATTTTCATATATCACATTGGTTCTTGTATCCTTTACCTATCAGATGATGCATAAAAAACTATTATATTCAACAAACGTTCATTACATAACTCCATACATGTAGTGGAATTGACACATGTGGTTTACAGAAAAATCGATCCTGTGACGAAACCTAACGATATTTATTTACATGCTTTACAGATTCCTGTAAATAATACATGTATGTTGATAAAAAGAATGACTGCAGTTCCAAGTTCCTACCGTAGATGTCACAATGAGCATATGATCACCATAGAATTAACATTTGAAAACTCAGCTGGCAGATCATTTAACATGGATCAATTTCGCGATATAGCCATTTATTGTGGATTATCATTGTAATTTAATAAATATTCGGTAAAAAAATAATGAATTAGTGTGCATCCGTATTTTTTTCCTAATGTTACATAGTCACTCATAATGCAAGTGTAGATATTTTTATAAAAAGGTTTAATTGTTCAATTAATTTTTGTGAAGTGGCTTTTTAAAATAGTATGTTAAAGTTTCAGTCATGTTGCTCGATGAGTATTATCACTTTACGATGACAATACGAGTTTATTACAATTGTTACTTTTTAGAAAAATTCATCAAAAATTGCGAAAAACACATTTCAATTACTGACAGTGTGTTTTCAATTATTGTAGCTGTTTTATTATTTCGCGTACAATGTCGAAATGATATGTACCAGTTGCGGCGTTTTCGTATGAAAAGCATCAATTTCAGTGATTTAATACGTCGAGCATGTTTCGACGCAAACAATAGATAACGGAGTTTATTTATCATTTGAATTCAAACACAATTATATTATTTGTATTTCGAACATTGGAACGGGAAACGAATTGATTGTGCTTAAACACACATTTTTAAAGTATTCTATTTACATGCCTGCAAAATTAAATTCCGTACACGTATATACTTACTGATTTTTCCTTGAATTTGCTTTATTCGCTTCGAATTTAGATCTTATGGCTATCACATATGTGTTGTATGGGTGAAATACGATTTTTCTAATGCTTTCTAGAAATTAGATCTTAAAAATGGAATATTTTTTAATAAATGTAAGTACGAGTATTTTTAAACTTATCCATTTCGTATCATAAGTTAATCACTAGTTGCCGCCACAAAGTTATATTAGTTGCTGTAGGCCATGCATTGTCCCAAGATATTAACATCCTCCTCTCTTTAAAAGGTGTTACTCCGTCGCGTGGGGGCAGGATGAGGATCATATTAATAATACACAGACTTTTTCAGCAGCACATATATATTCACAATATAGACCTGGTTTCCGCGATCGATCGTAACATGGCGTTATTTTCGCCTCAATCGATCGGGACTTAACAATGCGATCTCGCCGACGTCGGCACAAGACTGACCGCGCTCGTCGGCGCTGAGGCTGTCGCCCAGCGCCCAAGTGGCGATCTATGTAACCAGTCTAAAATGCCAATATGGCGGCACATACATGTATGACAAGCGAACCGAAATATGAGACGAATGATTGTATATCGAGGTTTTCTGTACCAGTCAGCAAGGGCTCTATCATGTTGATGACAATATGTACAACAGAGTGTCCACTTGGGAAAATACAAGTATGGTGATCTTTAGGGTTGAAATATAGAAACTTGATGACTAAGTTAGCTTGCATATTTTGCGTGATTTGCCAATGCGATTTTCTTAAGAGATCACATTATAAGCGCGACGCTTCCGAAGCCTACACCGTGTGGTCCTAAGGTGCGGTTCAACTTTTATGTTAATATTTATATAATAAATAAAATAACTGAACTTCTAACAAGGTTGTATTATGACTTTTTTACTGTTACATGGATCATGCTATAACTACGAGTATCAAAATATTTAATGTGTTTTTAAATATGACATCGATTTAATAGCAACTATTCATCGTAACACTTCATTGTGCTATCTAAGATAATATTCGGAGGCAATACCTTACATATTGCAGTAGTGACACTGCAATTCATGACAATCTATTGCAGAAATACTTGTCCATTTTGTAGGTCAACGGTAAACCGCTTCATCTATTCTCTATTCTGATGGTCCTCCGTACAACAAATTACCGCCTCACTGTAATTTAAACATCATATCATATTCTTAATGGCTTATTGTTATAGGTACATTCTATTCAATTCTTTTAATACTCCTTCCAATAGGTATTTGTATGTAAATACTAATACTTTGCTTCATATATATTTTTTCATTAATTTATTTTTACATATTTTCATGCGCCATCTTATAACATTCATAAACATCCTCTTGTTACATATTCCGTCTTAACCCTCTATTTACTAAATTTCTGAAATATTCTTTATATTTTTGATTCCTTTTATATGAATGAGTGTTGATAGGATATATAGAAAAATTAAGAAAAAACATTTTGTTTTCTAAAATAAGCATTTATTTCATAGTTTTATAAATCCGACGAAGTCCCGTCAAAGAAAGGGTTAAAGCATTTTTTGAAATTTATTTTTTGGTAGGAACTTAATCAATAGTTCTAGCATAAGTTTGTATCTTTTTATTAACCCTTAATTTAATTAATGCCGTCATAAGATTCCCCGACCGTTGACATTTTTGACGTGATATATCGTTTTGCTACTTTCTTAGAATAGTTTTTATGCATCATCTGATAGCAAAATGATACAAGAAGCAGTGTGATATATTAAATTAGACCAGATAAGTACATTTATGCTTCAAATACTAGTTTTATAATTGACAGTATAATTTGTATTCAAACCGAGCTGTAATGAAAGGGTTTAGCATTTTTTAAATTTATTTTGTGATAGAAACTTAATCAATAATTCGAGTATAAGTTTGTATTTTTTTTTATAAAACACTGACAGAAGAACACCAGTAGTTAGTATTGATGGTGTGTATTGGTCTTCCAAGTTAGCAAGGCGCTCAATCGGGTCAGTTAGATGCAGCATGATGGAAGGATGTGTAGTGGTTGTCTATGTGTAGGGTTTGAGGACAAAGCGAGTGTTAATTAATCTGATTCTTAAAGAGATTCGTTGGTGACACGATACTTCCATATTTTGCAAGTAACCGCTTGAATCGAAATCTTAAATTACTGCCGTTTCTTCCAAAAGAGGACTTATTCGTATTTTTCATAAACAACTTTATACTTAAACCGCAAGACGTTAATATGTTGCTTAGTAAGAAAAAATGGCCGTAGTTTATAGAGTAGATGTATTAACAGATTGCCAGTGCCAAAACTGGCTTTTCATAATTTCGTTCAAGCAATTCTGATATTGACAACGCACCTCGTTGTGCAATGTCAGTTGAAACTGATGAAGGCCTAATAAAAGCATTCTTTCAACTCGTGTGATCACTAAGATATTAAATTGATCGAATTCGACCATTTTTATATATATTTTTTTGTTAAAAACGAAATAACTTTACTATTAACTGAATGTAATATTTTGCTCCCGTTATTTGAAAGGTAAATATTACATAGATAGCTATACACTTAGTTAAACAAAGGTGACTGAAGCATTGTACGCTTTATAGTTCGCGGCCCGACGCACCGACTTAATTGCCCCAATTCGTTTGAGTAATTAAAAGTGGCGCTGTCACCAACTCCTCTCCTCTCTCTCTCTCTACTTCTCCACAGTCTCAGACTGACAGATAACACTTTCAGAATGACTGGCGATTAAACGAAATATTACAGCGTGAGATATTCACATTTCAGACAATTCACTATGGAGTAGTCTTCATGGAATATTAAGCTTATTAAAGTATGTTAAATTTGTAATCTCCCTTAATAACGAACGATTTTAAAAAATTTAAATTTTTATAAATGTTTATTGTTCTCCAGCGCTTGAGCCGTTAATGTTACGAGAAAATTTTTGAGGCATAATTTGTAGTAAACTTGTTAACGTTAATGTTGTAATGGAACATTTTTCTGTAAATGTAAATTTTTCATCAAAGGTAAGCGATTAATTAAAAAACTTTTCGTTATGAATCTTCAAGTCAACGGTTTATTTTTTGCAAATTATCGAGGTAATAAATGTCATATTATATGGTATTTGCTATATATTAGTAAGTGTATCTATTGTTGAATATAATTATAAATATTTATTAGTTTATTAATAATGAGGGAAATTAAAAAAAAAAACAAAGAACTGTAATATCCTATTTCGACTACGGAAAAAATAGTTTCCGCACTTATTATATATAGGATTATTTTTTAGGAGCCTTTTATTTTAATTATTGACGTAATAAATGGTTTTCCAGTTTTTAAAATCGGCCCATATTTGAATAAACCTTACACTACTCTCCACTACAACATAAATAAAAGATATCTGGGAGTATTATTTCTTTCACCATTGAAATTAATACGTACAATATTTTTTCGAGTATGACAGGTGTGTTGCCACCACATAATGATAGGTAGGCACAAAAAAACAGGTAGCCCTACTCGGGATGTAGTTATTTGTTAAGAGCGGCTGCCTTTGCTGAGGTGTTTGACTCTTGAATGTTATGCGAGCTGTTACAGGTTCGAATCCCAGTGAAGCGTAAAGACTTTAAATAAACTTAATTTATTTTTATCGTATTGACCAACCTATTAGCTTCTTGCTCAGCCTATAAAAGTTTATATAAATATTGTAAAAAAAATATAAAAAAAAACTATTTCTTCAATAAGCTCCCTAATTGGTTGTCACCTAAAAAAAATCCCTCATTTTTCTATTATTTTTTAAAACTGTTTTTGGTGGTTTGTTTGTCCATAATTCGTTATAAAAAGTCTCACCCTTTTTTTACTTTTATTTTTTTCCAGTGCATTTACAATGCTATGTACTAATAAAGTACACGCGTCGCATTCGGAAAAATTGATATTTTTCGTAATACGCAAGCCATACTGCGTCTAAGAAAATTACATTTACAAAACTAGTAATTCATAAAATGCGCTAAATTATTCGCTTAATATGTTACTGTAGTCGTCTGCAGGTATTCTCCTATTTGTGTTTAGAAAAAAAAGGGTGACCTCTTTTTTTTTTGGTCTACGGGTCTCTAAGCATCACCTGTTAATGTGGAATGACGCCCCAGGCCCGGAGGGTCCGCCTAATTTAATATGGACCACTTACCTGTTATCTTTTATTGTATTAGGCTTTACCTGAGTTGTTATTTGAACGCCCAGGGCTAGAGTTACCTAATCGCCGTTTCAGACTAAGTGCATATTAATTAATTATTAAAATTAATTGTCTGTTAAAGCTAAATATGAACTGAAATATGTAGTAAAATATTTTTTTTATATAAATTTTGCATTTAATGTTTTCTTATTATTATATTGTTTTTTATGTATTTTCGTTATTTTATTTTAAAGGGAGTGTAAATAATATTTTATTTATAGTTCGATTCCTAGCATGAATTTTCATCTTAAAAGTTTTGGTTTTAAATATTTATTTTATAAATTAGCTTCAATTACTTGAATGAATCCATTGATGTATATTTTGTGTCAGAGCCGGTTTTAGGGGGTGGCGAAGTGGGTCGGTGCCCCAGGGCGGCGAATAAGCTAGAGGTGCCGAGGGAAACTAACCTTGCTAACATTTTTTAAATTTAAGCAACATGGGGCGCCTGAAAAATAAATGCCCTAGGGCGCCGCAGGATCTATAAGCCGGTACTGCATGTTATCTACTAACAAAAGTAGTTGCAGTACGTAAAACTTCTTGGAAAGATGCTGCAGCGTCACATCTAAATTTTAACTTTTGTTAACTTGTACATACGTTAATCTTTTTCGCTCATTAAACTTTGTCTACACCAAACTAACGAATGCTGATTATTTTCCCCCTGCTTCAATTCGAATGGTTGCATCAAATAATTTGAAAGTTTCGGATACCTAGCAAATAATTTTCTAATATCTATAGACGGTGTAAATCTGCAGAGCTTTTCAAATTATCAGTGTATCAAAGATCTATTCTCTCAGTGTATATGCGTGGCTTAATTTTAACAATTGTGGATGTGCAAGAGTGAGGACTGTCATTTTATACAAATATACGAGTATGTAAGGAATCGATGATTGAAAAGAGAAAGAATAAAGAATACTCGGATTGCCCCGAAAGAGTACCTACCCTCTGGACACGACCAGGGGTGGAATATATGGAGGTCCCGTAACAGATTTCGAACCGGAGTATGCAAGACGAGAACACAAATAAAAGCCAGTTTTACAGCGGACCGACTGTATGTGACTGCGGCGTGGAGCAGACCCTGTCACACCTTCTGGAGCGTGCGCTGTGTCCGAGTAGATGCACCCAAGAAGACCTGATGATGGCCGGGAGTAACGCCATCGACGTCGCCCACTTCTGGACAGGATCTGACCTTGCTGTTTCTGACACGATTATATATATTAGAAAGTTGGAGTGTTTTTTTTTCGACTTAGACAGGACAGAGAAATTTATTCTGAAGTGATAACCATATTTGACTTGCTAATAGATTTTAATGAAAAATATATATGATAGAGGCGGTGTTGTCTTAAGACGGATGCATGGATGCTTTGAAGTATGTAGCTTCATCCTCGAAATAAACTTAATGAAAATTCTTTCTTCCTGTGTGACCCGCGCTGAAGCTTTATGGGACGGAAACCCATGATGGGTACATTGCGAGTGGCGGTCAACCGAGCGTGACGGTCACTAATTGTTATTGCTCCTGCTACTCCGGTTGATTATTTTGGTCCTTTAACCTCTCTAAAAAACGTAACATACGATGGGATGATCAGGTAAAAGTAAAACACGTAATGCTTAATGATAAAATTTTTGGACAATGATTAGATTTTAGCAGTTTGCAATAGATGCGAAATAGATGCTGAAATTCGTAATAGATGCTAAGAAATGCGAATTTCATAAAATATTCAGATATATGCTAAAATCATCACTTTTATAAAAAGGTTAATTTAGTTGACTGATTGTTATTAATATTAAGGTTTATCCTCAATTTTCTGTAATTGAACGTGGCGGTAACTCAGACGATTCCTGAATAATTCAATTTATATGTTTAAAAAGTGCCCTATTTTAAGATTAATTTGTTTAATATGTTAATTATGTATATTTGTAAGATGAAATTGTTAAAATGTATTGGAATTATCAATATTTGTATATTATAAAAATATATTCTAAATTTACTCTAAAAATATGCTTAAATCGCCTTTAAATGCTCCAAAACCCTAAAATAAATGTTTAAATGCTCCAAAATGCTAAACTTCAAACTTTAAAATCCTCTAAAATGCTAAAGATGAAAAAATTAGATGCTAAAAATACGGGTCTCCAACAATGATTACACATTCATTCCTCCTATAACGTTTTCATAAGATCAAACGGTTAGCACGATGCTTCTGAAGCCTGGAACATTTAGTCCTAAGAGACAAAATAAAAATATAGAAGATATCATTATATGAAAAATCTCCTTTAAAAATAAAAATCCTACGTTATTGGAGGTTTGACTGTACTGTGAACGGCACATAGCTTATCGATAAAACTAGAAAAGTAGGAAAACGAAGACGAAAATATAAACTGCCAGAGGCTTGGTGGTCTCTCTGTACAGTGCCTTTTGTTATTTTTAATATTAGTTCGGTAATTAATAGGCCAGTCAATTGGCATTAAAAATTACCTCCTAAGAATTATACTTGTAGTATTACATAAATGGTATGTAGTTGCATGCAATATTGCGTAATTTACCTTTCAATAGACTTGAATTTATTTTAATTGACAGCTCATTTGTCAAGTCGTCTGTCAATTACAAATAATCATCTAAGCCTTAACCCTTTCGCATCGGTTGTCGGCATATGCCGTCAAAGATTCCCTGACCGTTGACATCGGTTAACATGATATATCGTTTGCTACCTTCAGTACTCATTGTAACATCTACGGTAAGAAATTGGAAGTGCAGTCATTCCCTTTATCAACCTACATGTATTCTGTACAGGAATCTGTAAACCATGTAAATAAATATCGTTAGGTTTCGCCACAGGAGCGATTAAAAAAAAATAACACATGTGTTAATGCCACCGCATGTATGGAGTTACATAATGAACGTTTGTTAAATATAATAGTTTTTTATGCATCATCTGATAGAGCTAAAGAATAAAAGAACCAATGTGATATATTAAAATAGGTCAGATAAGTACATTTTATGTTTCAAATACTAGTTTTATGCAAAAAAAATGGTTTGAAAAATTCACGCCGTATTAATTTTTCTAAACGCTTGTCAAACGTGCCCATGGACATTCTGAAGTAGTTGAAAAATTTGGATTCATCCTTTCTCAAATCACCCATGAAATTACGAAATGTGCCTAATCTCGATCGTAGTTTTAGGATCGGGAGAACCTAAAATCTTATTTTTTTGCATTGCTTTCGGCGGCGAAAGTATCAGTATAATATCAGAAGAGTATTCACGTCCATTGCGTCTGAATTTTCTTCTCCGACTGCCAATACTATCCCGTAAAAAACAGGATGCAAACTTCTGTGTGTGAACACAAGTATGAGTTTTGCGGTATCCAATAAAAAATTGATCCTGCAAAACTAGACGTCCATGGGAAAGGGCCCTTACTTGATATTACAATGCATTTATTAAAATATAATCCTTGTGTCTGAAATAATTATGCATAAATGTCAACGACGTTAGACAAGGTTACTCCTTATCTATCAATTTGAGTCTGAGGAAAATGATTAATTGATAAAGTAGATGCCTTTGATCTAATCGCTCTGATGTGTGCATTAATTTAGTACTTTGCATATTATGTTCCGTAATTGGTAATGATTATGATTAATATAATTCATTAATAAATGTTACGCCATTGAAGTGACACTAATCAATCAAATAATGTTATTTATAATAATCAATGATTTTGATCCTAGTAATGCCAACGTCGGTTGCTTGGTTCTAATTAACTGTTAAATTTATGCATTTTTAAAACTACAGGTGAATTAATTTGCAGTAAATCTTTAATCGGTAATGTTATTCGCTGACTAGTATATCAGTGTCGAATAAATGTCATGTAACGTGATCATTACGTTTTGAAGGGATACATCATAAAGGACACTCGCAAAAAAGTTAACTTAATAAGATAGTTGAAAGCCTTTCCGCGACTCTGATGCAGCGCACGGCACAACTACAATCTGACTCCAGACTAGTTTCGTTGATGTTAGTACACTACAAGCGTGCTTCGAATTGCCTTCCTTGGTAATTTGTTGCTGAATCGCAAGGAGCGTGACGTATAGTACTTTTGCAGCACCCGTGATGGGTTTAAAACATCACGTGTTTATTCGACTTCAGTGTAAGTTCTTGATAATGATTTGTTCGTCTTGTTTTGACGTATTAACTAATGGAATGCTTATTAATAATTTATTTTTTTAAATTGATAATATTTACAAAAAAAACAATCTTCCATCTGTTTTGTATTTTAACAAGAGATTGCCAAGCAGTTTTTAGTACCGAGTATGTTTATATTATTTCAATTGAATCTAAACTCTTTGTGCTCTGCACACATTACTCGAGTATGGTATGGTGAGGCAATTATCCCGCAATTTTTCTTCTCGTGGACCCCTCCGGCGCGCAATTTGTAACTCTTTTGAGTGGAAATAAAGACACAGTTACTCGAATTAGCCTGACAAGTTAATGGAGAGGCCGTTACTCTTTGTCAGTCACCCTCGAGGAGCGAGAACGGTCTGGTGAACGTAAATGCGGACGTTAAATGTTGAGACTAGGTGCCTGCAAGAACTTTCAGATACTTCTTGCTCTACATACATTTCACTGTAAAAACTTTATATTAACCCTTTTCGCATCGGTTGTCGATATATGCCGTCCAAGATTCCCCAACCGATGACATCGGGAGCCGTGATATATCGTTTTGCTATTGTGACATCTACGGTAGGATCTTGGAACTGCAGTCATTCCCTTTATCAACCTACATGTATTCTTTACAGGAATCTGTAAAGCATGTAAATAAATATCGTAAGGTTTCGTCACAGGAGCGATTTTTCTGTAAACCACATGTGTCAATGCCACCGCATGTATGGAGTTACATAATGAACGTTTGTTAAATATAATAGTTTTTTATGCATCATCTGATAGCTAAAGGATACAAGAACCAATGTTATATATGAAAATAATAGGTCAGATAAGTACATTAATGCTTCAAATACCAGTTTTAAGCAAAAAAATGGTTTGAAAAATTCACGCCGTATTGACAGTATAATTTGTTTTCCACCGAGCCGTAACGAAAGGGTTAACTTAATAACGAACTTGATTAGATCTTCACATACTTGTATGTGTAATGTCAATAACAGTGCATTATTGTGACGCCTACCCATGTGATACTAACAAACAGCAGACCCTAAGATATTCTTTGATGGAGTACATCATTCATGAGAACAGAAGACGCATTCAGCGTTGACGTCTGGGAGTCTCTGTCATTTATTGGGAGGACCTTCCTAAAATGCTGCTTGGTTCTGATGTTTAATTTTTATGGTATGTTCTAACCTGGGTGTCATTTGCAGGGTACCCGAATTATTTTGTAATATTATTCTTCGATATATTCTGCCGACAGAACTTTACTACAGCATTTCGTGAAAACCATATGCTCCAGCTAGGAACCGGATGAGGAGTAAAAACGATGATAGCAAATGTTAACAGCTTTGCTGATTAATATATGTGTGGTATTTACAGTTAAATTAAATTATATCTAGAATTGTTTTCAAATAATAATTAGTTATGGTTGTATGTTGGTGAATTGGTAATTGTTAATGCAATCAACTGTTGGATATTTCCTTCTTTCTCATGCATGTGTTCTAAAAAGCCGACCGAAAAAATCCAGAATTTTAATAAAGGCACGCGTGCGTGAAACTGCCAGCTGCCACATAATGTTGCAGCATATGTGATGATGGTTTTTGGTCACTGCAATTATAATTAATTATATACGTTTAAATATTATCTACTTTTTGGATTCATTACTTCCAATTCGACGTATGCTTTTTTTAAGTCAAAAAAACACACAAAGAAAAACAAAAAGATATTTGGACCTTCAGTAAACAAATATTTCATAAGTTTGTTCATCAAAAGTTATCTCTTTTATCTCTGCCCATATCTGTTTCTTATCTGGAGCATTAAGACACCAAAAATTGCCAAAAATCGGTTGTCATTTACCACTGTCTAGTGTGCATGCCATGTCCCAAGATACACCCAAAGATTCACCTGAGAACATATATAGTATGTTTCCCGACGGCTTTCTAGACAAAAGTTATATTTTTGAGTGTATCTTCCTCTTTTTTGTTGTTATATATAGGGTCCGCCATCTAACGTTTTTTTTTCAACTAGTGCTTATTTCGTGAATGGTAACACTTAGCTCATGTCTGATTCGACAGATAATTAGTTTTATCCTTCCGCTGAACGAATATGGTTGTGTATACTCTTGAACAACGCTGGGAAATATTGCGACATTACTTTGAAAATCATGCTATTGTCCACCATCTAACGTTTTTTTGTTCAGCTAGTGCTTATTTCGTGAACGGTAACACTTAGCTCATGTTTGATTTGACAGATAATTAGTTTTATCCTTCCGCTGAACGAATATGGTTGTGTATACGCTTGAACAACGCTGGGAAATATTGCGACATTACTTTGAAAATCAGGCCATTTTTCTTCGAAAATGAGTAAGGAGTGGCCGTTACAGTCAATGGCGATCGTTATCGGGGCATTTTTGTTCATAAAAATTGAAGAGGAGGATATTGGCAACATTTGGTTTCAACAGGACCACGCTACGTGCCACACAGCTGAAGCTACACTCGATGTTTTGCGCCCCATTTAAAAAAAAAAAAGTTATTTGGCGGACCCGTTATATATAAATACTTGTAAGTTAAATAATATAAGTCGCAGAACTCGTACCAACCTCACTTTATTATTAAATTGCTGTGATACTGTGGTATGTACGATCTTTCTATAAATTGTGCGGAATCGGCCATAAAATAAAACGCGGTTTTGGCCTAAAATCGCGCGATTTATCGCTGCTTACTTCACCCGATTTGCGGACTCTTGGTTTTATCGTAGGCCTCCAGTGACTGATAGTTTCGTAGCTGCCTTCGGACTGGAGGGATGACCATGTCTTCTTTGTTTATTTTTGTGATTTGCTTACTCTGTTTTTCGGAGATGCTGTAGTTTTTGGTAAAAATGTCATCAATTTGAACTAACAGTTTATTAATTCCATATTATATTAATAATTACAATAGGTAAATAAACATGACAAACATTAATAAAATAAATAAATTTAAAAAAACACTTGTCAATACAGATCACAGAGATCCAATAATCCGATGACATCGGCAAAAGTGGAAAAGGATATAAAAAAATATCGAGGAGCCATTGCAGTTGACGGAATTGAGTATGCGAGACTACTACAAGTTTTGAATACCATCATTAAAGAACAGTAATGCTTGCTTAAGAGCAGCTTTTTTCATACGAGAATTTAGCTAATGGAAAGAAAGCATCCCTAGACAAAAGAAAGCATCTTTGAAATTAAATGACGATTATAGTTCAGTTTATACTGAGCTTTAATAAATTACTCAGAAGATACGTTGATGATATTTCAAAAAAACAACAATATTTATAATTTCTTCACGTATTCCATGTAAATTTACATGCAAATAGTGATTTGACATCTGAACTATGCCTGTATATGACTTTGAAATATCTGGTACCATTTTAGAGCATAAGGCTACCACGTCGCGCGCTAATAATTTAATTCATATTCCATTTATCATCATGTCATTTGACATTATTAAAATAATGCATCAGATAATCCAAAGACATTATCATCAGCCTGTATTTGTCCACTGTTGAACGAAAGCCTACCGCTATTCTTCTTATGTCATCAGTCCAACTTACAGGGGGTCGGCCAATGCTTCGTTTGCCAGTTCTTGGGCGCCATTCCAATAATTTTCTTCTCCATCGTCTGTCGTCTCTTCGACAGATATGTCCTGCCCATTGCCACTTGAGTGTGCCTATTCGTTGGGTAGCATGCACTACTTGAGTTCTTCTACGTATTTCCTCGTTTCGGACCATCAAAGACATAATGCAAACAAATGTCGCAATAAATTCACAGCTATGACTATGCCATTATTTAGGGAACACCGTGCTCAGAAATATTCGATACGAATACTTAAGAATTTATGTTAATTTGAAATATAATTTTTTAAAGTAAAATACAACGATTTCCTCGAATTTTCATCCCATCATTCGTAGTCACCCTGTTTTAAGAGTCTCTGCGCAATACACTACAGGACTCCTGTAATCGAATGAAGAGAAGGCCATCTCTTCCCTCTTTTTGCTCTCTCTCTACCTGGCAAACTTTCCCTCTCTCTCCTACCTGCGAATAATAACGTTCGTCTCCGGGAATCGCCACGGAAAGCGCCTTTAATTACCCAATTTGTACATGAAAATGTTTTATCCCGTCCAAGGCCCCAGTTCTATCGGGGACAAACAGGCCTGATTAATAAATTCAATTATTGCTGGTTCGTTGCTCGCTATTTTATACTCTGCGTTGATACCTTTCACTCACAGCACTCGAACAGCTACAGTACAAAATAATTAAATAGGCGGTTAATTCGAATGATATTTTTTTCTCTATTTACTGATGTTTTTTTACCTAGGTTATGCTGCATGTTTTTATTTAACATAGTTGTGGTGACGTGTTATTTTTAAAATTTTTGTTGAGACGGCAACTCCTTAACATTTTTCTCAAATTTAAATGCATCAAGGAGAGCTACCAACTCCGGTTCTTAATCTGGTTAAGAACAAGTGTTGGTAGAGCAAAGAACAACCTCGAGAGGTGGGGAAGGCTTCGACAGGGAGTGTCATTATTGTGCGACCGCGGAGACCTGCAGACCGCCTCACACCTAAGATCCTGCTCCATGTGCCTAACAAACTGCACATCTCAGGACCTAATGCTAGGCAACACGCGGGCTATCGATGTTGCAAAAATAATTTGACGTTGCTTAAACGAAGAAGAAAAAGATCTAGGCGAGCTTCAAAGTTAAGTCATAACTAGGGAATTTAAATACCCGTATTACCGAAAACATGATCCTAGTATTTAGACAATTTTTATATTATCGAAAAACCGAATTTTAAATATACAATTCGAATATTTCGGTATCTAAACAAGTTATTTTAGTGTTGTATTTTAAAATATGCAAAAATTTATCTATTTTTGGAAAATTTATATAAATATATGAAAAGGTACGTACCTTTTCAAAAACTCTTACCTACTTCGTTAGACTCCGCCAATGCATCACTTCGATGCATTGGACTAGTTTTTGTATTTCATATTTAATATATATTGATGAATTATGTACACAGATTTATGAATTTTATATATAGAAAGTTAAAATTATTTATATTCATATATATGTTTTTGTAGAAAACTTTTATAGCCACGCATTAAAAAGATACTCTATCTCATTAAACTAAAAGTGAAAGTGAGTGGAAAAAACTAAAATTTCATTTGAAACTATACATTTGTACGTTTTGCTTAAAAATATATTTTTGAAACGCAGTTTTGCTTTTAGTACATCACTGCTTAAAATATGTTTTTCTCAGTGGACGTGTGCTGATTTTAAACATAAAATACGCACCATTAGAGTCAATTTCATTGCAGAATCCGTTAGCTATTCCGACTAATGAGATTTCGCCAATGATAGATGATTGAATGGATATCATTTAAAATTCTCCTCTCGGATCGTTTTTTTTTCATGCGCTCAGTCGATGCATTTTCTTTGTAGAGCCTGCCCGATATTCGCCAGGCTTTTGTGGCATCCGAGATTGATTTTTTATGTGCATTTGGTACCATCTTTAGAACCAACGGTACCTAACTACGTACTACATAACAAATGAGACGAACTTGTGCATTGAGATTCGATTTCTCTCTTCAATGAAATATATTTTTGATTTTTTGTATGATATTCATTTTTACATTTTAGCGACCATAGAACCTTGTAATATGTGGCTTTCGTTTCCTTACCGAAATTGAAAGCTACAATAAATAATGTTCTGTACTAGTGTTTTTATAAAAGATTTTCGTTTTACACTGTTTACACCATCCATATATAGACAATACTCATAAATATTTTTTCGTTTCTTTTTCTCTAAAAAAGTAGTCAGAGTAACACTATAAAGTTGTACCTTTGTTTTATTCGAGTATCCGGGAACTTTGGACTAGTCGTCCGATCTCCTTAAAAATACACGATTATGAAATCACCCAAAAATATGCATCGGATACAACAGTTTCCGTCTCTTTGAGGACATTGACAATTGTATCCGACAGAACTGAGTGGCGGCAATTTGTGGTGATCATATGTTTCAGATATGGAACGAATATGGCAAGAAAATAATATCTGCGAGTCCCAGATATAACGCATGCATTAAAACGTCGCACCAGCGTTCCTAAGGCGGAAAACGAGCTCTCCCTGCAAGCCATCACTGTTAGTGACAAGTACGACAAAATATCTCATTTTATCAACCCTCTAAACAGTCTTACTGTTGGCATAGCAACTGGGTCGTTTTTGCAATAATTCGCATGCCTACTCGCACAAAGTTTGCTTGTAAATAATGTTATTTATTTCTTTCAGAAACATACAAATATATTTAATATAACCCTGAAATAAGATATAATACAAGAGAAACAATTAGGTATTTACTATTATTAACAATAATTATTAAAAGTCCCGATGCTCGCTAAACAGATGACTCCACGAAATTATACTTTGATAAATAAATTCGTGGAGCACATGTCGAAACTGGGCTTCTCTCAAGTGGAATATATCGATATTTGAGGCAATATGGTTGAACAGTCTGATCACTCTCCCAAGAGGCATAGTCCCTGGCATGTTAGTATTACCTCTAGGAAGAACAAATAATCGGTGCCTGCTTATCCTTAAATAATTGTCAGGGACAAACAAACCGATTTCTAACAAAATATCAGGATTTCTGAACACGCCGCGCACTAGTCGAAAGAAATGCATACTCAAGCAAGTTATGCAGATCTGCTTTCGAGTGCTCTACGATGACACCGTATTTCAGCTTCTTTATACATCCTGAAAAACGTCTCGTGATCTATGTGACTGAAAAGTTTTAAGATAATAAAAGTCGGAGGGAGAAGATGCGACAAAGTTTGTCCAACTGTGCCTCTCACACTATATCTCCATGGCTTTGCTCCGAATGTTTCGCAGAGTGAAACAATCGAATCTGGAACTGCTCCCGGAACTCGCTCAGTCACTGTCCAAACTTTACCGATATATTGAATAATTGCGAATGTTTCCGAAACAATTTCACTGTAGCACATTTTGATGCGAGCTCGCGGAAATCTCATCTGATCCCCGGATATCGGCCGGTCTATTGTTTTTTTCCAACACTGCCCGGAACAATTCATCACCAGCTTTGATGCTGCATAAATCCACACAGCTGTCATTATGTCAATCAGTTTTTTATGTTAATGTAAAATATCATTTTTATCAAATATAAAACAATATTTTTTCAATATTATGCTGCTCTCAAACATTCGTTCCTTCTTCTTCGCGGCGCAATTCACAACCCTGGGATTCTTGAATGTTTTAACTTCTACGTTCCAGATAAGTACACCCGTGCTCGTAGCCATCCATTGTTTTTGATCTCAGTTGATACTTGTAGAGCTTCGAGCACTCAATTTAGTACAACGGCAATGGCGCTCCTAAATGGTCTACCAGCACACCTCGATTTTTTTCTTACATCCTTTTCCTATTTTGTCGATGGTATTGTTCTCCTAAATCTCTGTGATCTTTGACACGTGTCATCTTCTTCTTCTTATTTTTTTCTCTTTTGTATGTATTGAATATTAATGTGTATTCTATGTTTCTTATTTCTTGTACCTTGGAACTGCTGTTCTGTGAAATAAATAAATAAAAATATTGTTATATTTAGATTGTCAAGTAACAATTATTGTTATGTAGTAACCCTCCTATACCGTTCGTTTTTTTTATAATATAATTTTTCCTATAGTGCTTATGGTGATTTATCATATAACGGACTAAGGACAAATGGTCCATGCCTGGGTAGCATCGGGCTAATCATCCGATCTTATGATAACGTTATAGGGGGGCTTAACTGCACTCGTGCTACAACAGTTAATTTTCTACATTAACCTTAACACTTTTTTGTTACAATGAACGATTAATCTATCTGAATTTTTTAATTTTTATTAGAATATTATTTTATTATTTCAATATTCTAATCTACTTTTTATAGATCATTGACTATATTACAATATTATTATTACTTAAATATACATATACTATACATAAAATTCTTTTTTCAACCCGTCAATCCAAGCACAAAAATAACGGCAGAAGGAAAGTAATAATATTAAGCTTGTGAATAAATGAAGACTGATAGAATAATAATAAAAATATACATACTTTGAATATATATACTATAGCGACATCTATCGTACGATGATAACAATGATAAATACTAGTTTCAACGCAAGTCAGTCTAGGCATAGCAATGGCGCAGTTCGCCGAGCGGTATGAATACCTGGGCATAGTTGGTTTCCAAGGTCCGCGGTTCGCATCCCGCTTCTGCCGTTATTTTTGTGCTTGGATTGACGCGTTGAAAAAAGAATTTTATGTATAGTATATGTATATTTAAGTAATAAGATTAATCTATCTTTCTTAAGGGTAAAGGTTTGGTCATCATAAGTTGCTTACTGCGTTTCGTTGGCTAGGTTTAGCTGCTATATAGGACCTAATCTGCCGGCAGGTATAGCTCAATGGTCAAAGCATTTGCTTTGCAAGCCAAAGGTCGTGGGTTCGATCCCCGACGGAGAATAAAAAATAATTTTTTTAATCGATTTCTAAGCTCTAAGATATATATAAGATACCCCGGTGTGAATTTGACCCCTTTTTACCCGTAAAATGCCAGTCATAGCCTATTAATTATAATTAAAACTGGCCATCTTTCATTTGTGTTCTCGTCTTCAATACTCCGGTCAGAAGTCTGTTAAGGGACCTCCATATAACTTATAACAAACAGTGAGTGTTATATACATTTACTTTTATAATTAATCTTTAATCGTTAATATTCGGCTTATTATAATATAAAGCAGTGATTTCGTTTAACGAAGCGTACACCAACAAGCAAGAACAAAACGACGAAACTCTACCAATACTAATAGTGAAATATTAAACTTTGAAATTGTTCTCTTGGAGGTTTTGGCTTAACCGCTAACGAGGCTCTTACGTTTAAAGACCAAACGTCATTATTTCGATCAGATACGATACAATAAAAGGGGAAGCACTTTTACTATCCATTTCATCTCTTCTTGAAGTTTATTCGCTGCCAAGGCAGTTCTTACAGAACAGCGGTCACCAACCGAATACCCGCATTCAAAAGTCGGCAGAAAATGGTGATCCTCGTAATTTAAAAGTGTAAAACCACATCGAAACGTTAGACCAATACCTTGCAAACTCTTTTTGTGAAAACATTGTTTAAACTTAAGTATTAATCTTACAGCTGCGAATCATTGCGTCTCACCGAAAGCCAATGCAGCTGTATAATGGGTTTGATACACTTTTGTAGAATATTTTAAATATATTTTTTTGGTGGGTTTTTATGATTTACTAATATTTCAATATTCCAGTATTTATTAATCACGAACCAAGCAACTTACGACGGGTAATAAAATTAACATGGATGCAAAATTTCGGTGCTCGAACTGACGTTTATTTTTATTCGATTTTTTGATGAGAGATATGTTATATAAGATAATGTTTGCCGTCAATTAATATGTATGTATGTATGTTCAAATGTTTGTGCAGTCGCTTGTGGTGGCTATATGTTTCACGTAAGCACATAGAGGCAGGTTTTCGTTTCGTAATAAAGTGTCTTATTAAATTTTTTATTCATATCAGAATTATATTTTTTACGTATCTTCAGAATGTACAAATAAACATAATACGTTTTTTTGAATTATCATACATGGTATCATTTCTCGAGAAAGATAAAAGTGTAATCGAATAGATTTAAAGACATTGAATATGATCCGCATTAATTAAAAAAATATTTTTGTCTTATTTTAGTTCCAAAAGGTTGTCAATCGCTTTTGTGGGATATTACTGCCATTTAAAGTAAAGTTACTGCCATTGTCATCAGATTTTCTGAAGCAAATCTGCGTCGTTAACTTAGACGATAAATTTCTCCATCACGTCGGGATAAGTCCCTCTCACAGTCTAACAACGCATTACTATAGAAAATATTATACGGCGGCTTAGAAATAACTTTAGATAAGGATTACGAACAATTCAAATCTATTTTCGAGTATGTTTATTGCTGGATTAAATATGAGACTTCAAATAAATTATGTTTTTCAATAGTGTAAAGATGTTCCAAGAAAACATTATTCCTTCTAAATATATCCCTTTATTCTCTTTGATGATTTGAATTCATGTATAAAATCACCTAAAAAAGTTTCTACTTTGCAATGTTTTTTTAATGTTAGTTGATTATATTTTATATAAACAGAGACAGAAAGGTTTGGGCCTTCGATGTAATCTATGACGCACAATTGGGTCGGCTGGATTTCAGTGTCGGACTAATTGAGAAATTTCATCTGAGGATTCTATTTACTGGACTAATTACCGCTTGGTGTGAATTGAATGATCAACACTCCACATGCAGCGCTCAGCCATATGCAGCATGGTAAGCGTCATAGAATTCCACATATGTGACTTCAGAATCACTATCACCGTCTGTCGGTATTCTCCTATATGTGCTTACATAAAAAACTATTGAAAAATATTGAAATCATAAACATTTACCAAGAAACATTTTTGTTACTAATAAATAAATACTTAAAGATCTAATGTGTATAACAAAATAAACTCCTTTTAGTGCATAACATGCACAAGAAGATGCCTCAATTGTATAGCATTAAAGTAAATCTGCATAATTATAATTTGAAATTATTTTTAATACAAAAATTAATAAATTAAAATTATTTAGTTTTGATTCACATTTATTTTCAACGATTACATGTTTCGTCCTCCCTGGAGACCATTATTGAAGATAGAAGATTGATAATAATTATCGAAAAGGCTACAATATTTCAAAGCTTTTGTAGAAAAAGCTTGCTTTGGTAGCATTTCACATATTTTTCGTAACTATTTTACGTTCAAAGCTGAATCAGTCAGTAATTTCATTTATTTAGTCAATATAATATGTCGTTGCGATTTCTAAAGCTCATCTTGTTCTGTATTAATTTCAATATTAGACGATACTGATCAAAATTGCGAGTCTATAATACTTTTAGAGAATTATTGAATTTATATTTCAAATGTAAGTAATCTACATATACGAGTATTTATTTTAGATTTCTTTAATTACAGCACTACTAGTATTTAGTAATATAGGTCGTTTTGTTGGAACTGCATAAAGGAGGTTATCTCACAACTCTTCACAAATATTACGATGTTAATCAGTGGAACAAACAGCCTAGCAACATAGTAACAAAAAGCCGGACATGGCGAGTTCCTGTGTACGTATTACTGCTAGCACAGCCGCCATCAGACGACCGAGAACTCTAGCTCGGATATACTACGGATATACTAGATGCATATGAACGCTTATATCTACTAGGAACTATGCAATATTTGCCGAGGAATATACAGAAGTGATTAAGTTCATGACGAAATTTATGGCAGTCAATAGATGCATTAATTTACAAACTGATTATGAACTGTCTCACACGTAATGCTGATAAGTCAATTGTCGATCTTTTGATCAACTTCGGAATTGTGTTAGGGATATATATTTTTTCCTATCTTAATACACATCTGTGCGCATTCATACTATTGGTAGTTTTTTTCTTACCATATACGTTCCATATCTGGATCATAAGGTCAGCACAATTTGTCGCCACTCGGTTTCCGTTATCCATGCCTTGCCCCATGACATCTCTGTAGGTCCACCTGGAAGCATAAAGAGTTCCTGATGACTTCCTGCACAGAAGTTCGGGGATTTACATATACGTTTGCTATATATAGTATCCAAGGCTTTGGTTCACTTCTTAATCAGAATTTTAAAGGAGATTGGAGTAGTATGAGATGAAGAAAGAAGATGTATTTTTTTTTATATTCTGATTTTAAATACACCTATATGTACTACGCTCTGCAAACAAGAAATTATCAAAATAATTTGCTTGGTTTTTCAATGTTTTCAGCATTCACTTTGAGATCCATTATAAATCTCCGAATTTCCAAAATCCATAATAAAAATTAATTTGCTTGCTTAAATTTTTTCCTTGATTATTTTAATGCTCAGTCTGCAATAGTAAGTGCTCATTATTTTGGAAGCCCAACTACACATATAATTTACTGGTATACGAAGAGGCGTATAATATGTCTGTTGATGGAACTTAACGGCAGCCATTTGTGACAATAATATGCTCTAACTAGGGATACGATATCGAAAGAGGAATATAGACGGAGATAATGTGTAAAAAGCTGTCTCTAGTCGTATCACGTCGGCGGAAAAAAATGTGTTTAAAGAGTTGCATACAGATTTTAGGTATCTGTAAAATGGGGTGTGCTATGAATCCATCAATGAGATTTCTACATCTCTATCGGATGTATTATTCAATTCAACTTCAATAAAAAACATTGTTCTCGGGTATACTTGTATGTATACTATAAGTATATATGGCTATACTAAAGTTCTGGAGTTCAGTTGTGACATTATAGAACTAACTGCGCCAATTCCGCCTTCACGAGGGTCCAATGTTCCGAGTCCCCAAGCGGATGAGCAGGGTTGCCATAACTGTAATATCGATAAGTTTTAATGGACCGCTTGGATGTACATTGTACATGTTACATACTCGTACTTGCAACAAGCATTTACCGAAACTGTAGTGTGCTATTCAGGCGATGGACAAATGCGAAAAGGTAGAGAAGCAGGTTGCCACTACTTGCTCGTTGCTCAAACATTAAATTTCTAATATTTAAACGAGTATCTTATAATGATCCATAAAAGTTGAGGTGAATTAAAATTAAATTTCGATAGCGAGCAGTTTTATCAGTTTTTCTGTTTGCAACGTATTCTCAGGATTATTAACAGTATTTTCTAGTTAGAATTTGTTTGCATATACGAAAGCGTAAAGTAAAACAACCTTTTCCTCAATTCTCCAAACTTATTCTTTTATCATTTATATTGCATTTTTTGGCAGAAATTTAGGATGTAAAGTTGACTGTTAAAATAAAGTTAAAGTGGTCATCTTCTTCAATTTAGGAGCAGGCGGAGCATAGATTAATTTATATTGTAGTTTCAAACGTGAAACATTGAAAATATTTACATTTGTACATAATACAAAGCCCTGGAATTAACCTTGTAGATGCCATGACCCTGAATATTATCCATGCAACGCCTCGTGGATTATAGAAGATTTGAACCCCTTAAATGGTGTCCAATTTTAACTATATTTTTTCTTGGACGGACGATAGATTTTGCTCTAGACCCAAGCTATAACATTGACCGAAAATATACAGTTTTATAACACAGGGACCGAATGTTGGCCGGAATAAGCTAACACCCAGCTAACCTCATCAGGTCCTGGTTAGGGCACTCTATTGTCCTGGAGGGAGTAAATGCTCTCCTAAGGCAGATGAACCTTTATGGTCAACGGCATTAGGATGTGGAAATAAAGGGGAAAATACCACATTAAAGGTCTAAAAGACATCCCATGTATCAGCAAAAAAATGATTGCTTGGAAATCGAGATGCAAGATTCTGTTGCTGCAAACCAATCCACCGGATTGATACTACGAACAAGAACACACCGGTGTGCTCACGGCACTGGCGGGCTTCCCGCACCGGACTTATATTTACTTATACCCATACGGTTACAGAATCGTTCTGGCATGTATATTCAAAAAATCTTTTACACCCAAAAAAATATACCTTGTATCCTTATTCAATCTAATAATTGGCTGAATATTATAGTTATTTTTAATCGTCGCTCTTACGATAAATATGTTCTTATTTTTGACTTAATATTTGCTTTATGCATAAATAGTAATTGTATTAATATATGATTAAATGCCTTATATGATTAAATATATAATAAATAAGTATGGATTGATATCTCTTATTAATACATCGATTTTGATACATGACATATTTATTTAATTGATTATTTTGAGATGGGAATATGGGTTTGCTTGTAAAGCGAAAATTGTTATCTAACAACCAAAAGTTCTTTTATATTTGATATTTATTGTTTGTAATAACTAGAACTCAAGAAGAGCATTGAAAATTGGCGTTTTCTAAAGTGAGCGCACGAAAACTGTGCCAAAGCTTAAGTATCGCACAACAGTTTGTAAAGTATCTCAAAATTGGAAACTTGTTTTCTTCTAAATACTTTTTGGATTGCACGTTTATGAGAAATTGTATGAGTTACGGTGAAACTAGAAACTTCTCGGCAAATGTATCGGATGTATAATAAAACAATGTTGTTAATAATATGTACTCGTAAAATAATGAACTGAAAAAATATAATATAATATTATATTTATATGACGAAAAAGTAACATGGTGGTATTATGGAAAAATAACGAGGATTTTTATTTAAAAAAATAAAATATTTCTCATGCAGACATTGGATTTTCAGGAAAGCATCATGTACGGATGCCACGCTTTATTTCTCGCGAATTCAAGTTACGTTCTATTTAATTTTATTTATTAAATTTAGCGGTAAAAAATACGTTTTCTTATTTGGTAAAGTGCGTAAATAGTAGTTTTTAGAAGCGATTAGGTATAACTATGCGATTCAATGAAAAAATATGTCGACTCTTTACTATATTACCTGGCTAATCGAGCTTAGCTTTGTGAACTAATCACACTTATCTTATTATTTCTCTCTAGGTGAATTAATCGTGCTGCTAATATTCTCTTAATGCATTTATTCTCATATTGCATTGTACATTTTAATATAACCCGTACTCAGCACACATAAATTTTAATAAATCCCACATTTATATGTTGCAGGGAAATCATTAAAAAATGAGGTATTGTGCTTAGAGGTTTGGTTATGTTAGGTTTGTTCGCTTAAGTTTCATGAAACCACAGAGTTGTAATTTTAACATCTCTGTCGACTCTCTACTATATTACCTGGCTAATCGAGCTTATCTTTGTGAATTAATCACACTTATATTATTATTTCTGTCAAGGTGGTTTAATCGTACTGCTTATATTCTCTTCATGCATCTATTCTAATATGTATTCTTATTTTACGGATATCTCTCGTACGGCAAAGTAGCCAGGTGTCCCGATGTATCTGGAAGTAGTGTTGAGTATCGGTAAATATGAAGTGTCGGAAAAATAATAGATTTAAACTAGTGACATTATTATCCTCTTGTGCTGGTTTTATAGCAGTCGAGTGTCTCTATATGGGCGAGGTTATGATTATTATTGCGCCGTTTCTGGCCAAGGGAACAAAACATCGCATCGTGAAGGATACGGCCGGTGCAGCAGTAGTTGGCAAGTTTTCAAATGCGGCCGTCCAATTATATTGTATATATGTTTTATGTCAACGTACTTGTCTTGCAGGGGTGTGCTGTGTGATCAATATTGCGGTAGTCATGACTATTCTTCCTTGGAAACTGCACTGCGATGGATATTCGAAAAGCCTCTAAGAACTTTGCAGATGTGATTGAAATTACTTAGCCTTTCGCATTGGTTGTCGGCATATGCCGTCAAAGATTTCCCGACCGTTGACATCGGTTGACGTGATATATCGTTTTGATACCTTCAGTACTCATTGTGACATCTACGGTAGGAAATTGGAAGTGCAGTCAATCCCTTTATCATCCTACATGTATTCTTTACAGGAATCTGTAAAGCATGTAAATAAATATCGTTAGGTTTCGTCACAGCAGCGATTTTTATATAATCCACATGTGTCAATGACACCACATGTATAGAGTTACGTAATGAACGTTTGTTAAATATTATAGTTTTTTGCATCATCCGATAGCTAAAGGATTGAAGAACCAATGTGATATATGAAAATATGTCAGATAAGTACATTTATGCTTTAAATACCAGTTTTAAGTAAAGAAAATGGTTTAAAAAATTCACGCCGTATTGACAGTATAATTTGTATTCCACCGAGCCGTAACGAAAAGGTTAAAATTCTATGAAGATATGCAATAGTGATGTTGGAAATAATTTAATTTGTATTATAAACCTAAAACTTAATGCACATAACGATAGAGCAAATAAAAGAGCGTCTGTTTATTGCGAAAAAAATGTAATGCCTTAAAAATAAAGTTTTTTAGATTAAGTTTTCAACATATTTTTTGTTCAAATTGTTTTTCGCCAACAAAAAAAAATATGCAATCGATTTGCAATTAATTTTACGTAAACAGTTATTTTTTATATTTTTTATTATGATTCTATAAATAATTATATTAAATGTCATTAGCAGTTTACTTTACCATAGTTAGTTAAGAGACGATGGTGAACCTAGGTAAATGTATTTCGGATGCCGCAGAAGAGCATAAAGTATAGCTGACTTTTCTACAGACCGCCGGGCTTTGCCGTCCTAGTAGGCCATCGGGTCTATGCATATAATGTACTCGAAGATATTTCGGGAGGTAGAGCTGACGTGTGATGTGGACAATGGCGTTTGACATTGCTTTCTGATCGCAGTTTGTAACTATATGCTGAAGTTAGGGGAAACGGTCGAAAATTTGTAAATTAATAAAATGAAAATATACTATAATACTGAATTTAATTAACATGTTTTATGAAAATGGTTGTTACTAGTTCAACCAGAAAAATGATTTACAATATAGTGTATATAAATGTTCGTTTTTTAAAAAATAGTCGTAAAAAGCTCGTCACAAATGTTATATGTACCGTTTGTGTGCCGGCACGTTGTATTGGCGCACTGGAAACTGCGCAGCCTTGTGAATTTTTCAGCGTCCGCTTTCACGCTAATGGGCATTTGGATCGCGGAATATTCCTGAAAACTCTGGAATATTCCAAGCGTGAACGGGCGCGACTATCGCCGCTTCAACGGGTTCTCCTGGTGGGTTTGGTGTGTTTGGTGGTTTTCGCGGAAAACTGGTGGAAATTAAAAGGATAGAAGCGCATTTGCGCGAATGAGTGAAATAACGCAGAGAGCACTCGTGTAGTTAATACATTCAGCAGTTTGTTTTGAATAGAAATAAAATAGTTTTTAAACGCATTTTGCTTATGATCCAAAAAATAAAATATATAGGTTAATACTCTGTTTACTTGGTTAATACTCGGCACTTATGTTAATTTATATTTATAGTAATATTGTTATATGTAATAAGAATAATTAATTCGATAATACTTTTAAATAGACAATGTCATAAATATTTACATTTACACATCAGCAGCTACTTATACTAGTACATTTTTTTGTTGTTGTTGTGAAATAATGATTTATTTACTGTACATTTAATTACTTACAAATATGATTGGGTTGAGCCACTCCTTTGGTCAAACGCTCCGTTCCTCGGGAACCTTCTAGATAAATCATCCAATGTCCCAAATAGTTGATTAAAAAAGATCCAAATGTTGGTCGAATTATTACACTTACTTTCATTTCAAGCCTCAGGACTCTTCAAGCCTGAAGCCCGTTGGATTATGTAGAGTACATACTATCTAGTAAAGTATTTTACATAGTATGTATTGTAGAAGCGTATAGTAATTGGATTAGAAAAATAAATCAGATATGAACGTCGAACGGATTTCTTGATAGAAAGCTTTCAAATCAGGGTGGTCGGCTTTAGCCAACTAGACGTTGCTACTCCATATTGATGTTTGATAATATTCAGTATGCGCTGACCTTTTGGGAGCACTGCAGAAGCTTCCATATGTGGAACATTCAAGTCCATATATGGGAGAGTATGTATGGAATTGTCAGTCTCTATCGGAAAGCATTCGATCAAGCGATTTGCATGCTTGCCGTACGGCGTAATGAAAATCCGGGGGAGGTCTTTGAATGCCCACATACAGTGGTTCTCAACCAGTGCTATCGACAAGATAGCATCAATATTTTTGCCAGGTGCACATTTTCATCTCATTCAACTCAATCATATGAAGTGTACCGTAAAGATCTCTCAAAATGAATCATACAACGAAAATCATTATTTTTTTATGGTTTATTACCGACAGCCTCTCGATAAAATCTGTAGTCAATATCTCAAAAAAAAAATTCATCAATCGTCCAATTTGTTCAAAATAATCACCTGCACAATATATGCATTTCGATTATATGATTTTGAACCGTTTGGTTGTGGTAATTTTAATTTATTACATAACGATATTCTTAATGATGTAGTTCACCAGCAAGGGACTTTCATAAGTAAGCAGCAGTTAAAAAATGTTTTAAATAAATCGGCAGAGACTCACACGATAACAAAAAATTCGTCTCCTATTCTCATGAATGATGCACTCCATCATAAAAAGTTTCACAGTCTACTGTTTCACAGTCTTCATTTGAAGGAAGACCAAAACTTTTGACAAACTCTAAATATTCCGTGTCCAGTAAATGCCTGTAATAGCTGAAAAATCTAAAAGTTTTCTTTTTATATGTTAAGTAAGTTCTCGATGAAGGGAAATAAAGACATGTCAAAAATCTTTAACGGGCAGGCGTCATTTGAAGAGAGGCTAAACTTTCTAGGAATTCTATGAACATTTCATGTCAAGTGTAAGACGAAAATCTATTTTTCATGTAAATATTGTCTCGCTCGAAGGAACGATAGACTTGTCTGAAAAGGTTTAGTACTACATAGAATGACGATCAGAATGCGGATTGCCGGATGACATTCTGTGGAACGACACGCTGCTGGGCATTCTCCACTGCAGGCGAATGACATGCCACGATTCCTGCGGACGTCCTGTTTGTCCAGCAAAGCTCTTGTCTGTTTGCCGAAAGCTCGCCGCGGATTAAAGCTCGCCGAGCTTAAAGCGCCGCTGTTCGGGTTATTAATGCTCCGAGACGAGGCCTGACGAACTTTGCAGATAAATCTGGGTCGGTTTCGAGGGTTCGGCAGTTTCAGTAACACCAATGAGAATTTGACAGGAGTTGGAATAGTTGGCGTATCACTTTGTGTAGTTATGTTTTTTTGTATACATGAATTATAACAAAAACTATTTCGTATCCAAACAAGCAACAAAAGTATGTACATCCCATATTTTTTTTCATTGATACGATAGCTGACTTTTTACGTGTATTATATTTCATAACCAGGTCCATTTTTTGGAGACAGATGATTTATCAGACGTTCCAGAATGGTTGTTTTTTGTGGAAATCGATGAAGTTAGTTAATCCAAGTAAATAAAAAATACTTCTTTAAATAATGAATATGTTTACTAATAATCGTCTAAATATGTATCGTCTGACATCTAGAAGAATCTTCAGATTTCAGCCTGTAGAAAGTACAATACTTAGTTATAAAACATCTGTATCGGTGCAAACAAGCGTTTCGTGTTTTTCTGTTCTGTTTTCTGTTCACGGTACTTGACAGTCACATCTGTTAGGCCTTGTGGTTTCCCGAATGTCCGCTTCAGGACCAGTTATTGTCCAGACCGGGCCAGCTAGCGTCCAGAACAAGCCAGCGAGCATTCAGAACATGCCTGTTAGCGTTCAGAGCAGCTGGATGTTTCCCATTTTTTGTCGCCCAACAGCGAGAGAACATGTCGCGGTGTTTTATACAGTGTAAATGCTGCGGACAGATCTGAATAAACGATACAACAAATGTCGTTACTAACAATTCGCTGAAAGTTTTTCAGGACATTCTTTTGGGTGAGCAACTGAAACTTAATGCAGCATTTACGCCAAAAATTGCTGCCATAAAGTTATGTTTGCTTTCAAGACCATCGCAGCGTATCGATGATTCGCCAAAAATATTACATTTATCTTTCATTACTTTACTCTCAGGGTATTCTTAAATTTTTTAGCTCCCTGTAACATCCAAAAAAATCATTCATTACACAGTAAAACTATCGTACACTCTGAAGCTATTTATTCTTAAAACTAATCAGCCACTTTAGCTCTTGTTAAGATGCCGAATCTCAATACTCTTCTAGTAAATAATTTGTAGTACCAATGAATAAGTAACACCTATAAGATTTAAAAGGACCAATGTGTCCCAAGGGGCAAAGCTGTCACAAAACCCGAACCCGTCAAATTTTGAGGTTAACACTGCACTTAACAGTTTACTCTTTGTACCCATTTACCTATTCAAAGTCGGCGTCTATGTAAAATATATATGTAATATAAAGTACATTTGAACATTAAATATTCAATATTGACCTACACACAGCGTCTCAAATTACTACACGAATTCGTTCTATCGAAATTTTTGATTAAGGTATTTTTTTGATATAAGGTCTTTTGGCAGTCAGGAGGGAAGCGTTTATTACTCGAATATTGTAGGTGACAAGAAGTTTAATATTCCATCACAATGTATTCATCTACGGTGTTTGCCTCGTTGAGTTTTACGCGACACGTAAACCTCGCTGGTCTCCTATTATCCGTGCTCGACGTAACCAGCATCCCTGCAGCCAGGCTTGTGGTCGTGCGTAGAAACATGAACGTATATGCGGCGTTGCCCTCGCACGCCTTTGTGTATACCTACTTTGAAACATAACAAAGAACCGTTTTTTTCACTCGAGGTATTTGTTGTATTATACATAGTTATAAGTTCTTGTTTATCTGTAGAGTAATATGTGTTATCTGTAGCAAGTAATATTAATTAAATCGCCGCACCTAAGGCCTTTTCAGACGCTTTTTACTACTGGAAGCGTGGTACAGTAAGTCTAATCATCTTTAATTTTCTGATTAACTATCGGCCAAGCTCATCGCCTGACCTCATTTAAACAATATGACTCTAGAATTACCCAGAATATGCCTCAGATACTACATCCACTGACGATTAATGTACCTGGGTATACCATGTAAGTCGTCGGTAACAATATACATACCTATGTGAACATCCGACTAAACATGTTAACATCCCCTTTACTAACTGAAAAGTCGACTTCATGTCGCCGGAATAGTTATCGGATCGCGTGGTGGTGGAATTAGGTGCAGATGAACAACACAAGTAAACAAGACTTATTCAGAAGCACAATCTGCGTTTATTTTTCAATATAAGACTTCGGTTTCCCCGCCTGACCGTAACATAATGTATCGTGGACCTCGGTCGGACGGTAACTGTGGATGCGATCCGACAGACGGGCACTGTAACATGTAGCGCCCCAAAGATTGCCGCGGCTAAGTCACAAATGAAGTTGACAGTTGAACCAACACGAAATAGAGCAACTGTCAAAACAATTAAAATGGCGTATGTAAACGCCGTGTATTTTTAAATAAAATCAGAAGCAACATTATTAGAAGTGTGTGTCAGGCGAACGAACAAAAAATAAGAGACATATCGTTTTTGGAGGCTTTTCGGCATCTGCCTAAAAGAGCTATAACAAGCTGATGTCTTGGGGATAAGGTTTACATAATGAACAGCTGACTATCTGTAGTGACAATATGTGGTGATCTTTGGCTGTAAGTATGGAATGGATATTGAACATTGTTTCTTCTGCTTCATTTTAATAACACTACTCTCATCAACTCTACCACTAATCGTCACTGCATGAGCGCGCTCTGGCAACGAAGGTGCGTCTGTTCTTTGTCCCTAAATAACCAATCGCTCCGTCCGTTACGTCACCAGTCATTACTTACTAGCACCATCATACACCAAACAATACCACATCAATGATAATACGCAAACTTACAAGAATAGAGGCTAGAAATGTCTTACGTATTCAAACATTTTGACTGAAAGAATTCGCGCTGTTTTCGAGACGCTATGTTTAGGTTATTATTGCGTTATTCGCGGCATGCAAGAAGCATATACGCAAAATACGTTTAATAACTTTTGCATGGACGCCCACCTCGAACAAGCCGAAAAAAACTACTAATTATCAACTAATAAGGAGAAAGACTTCACAAAATCAACGCAGCCGCATAATTAATTTTTAAATAATAATGCCTGCCGAGAATTTTGAGGGTAAGATGGTTAGACTTTGTGTAAAGTATGACGAGGAAAGGAAGCATACACAATAGCCTTCTATCCTAAGTTTAGAGACAAAAGTGGATACATTGACTGAAACAAGTGTGGATGCCGAAAATTATAAATGCAACCACATTTTCATCAGGTCGCCGTGTTTTCGCAGTCCAAGAAGGTAGTAGAAACTATATACTCTATATATCTATATTAGAATGTACTCTGAAAGCAAAGCTTACTTACGGTGAAGCGAAGAACATGACAGCAATTTATGACGACTATTTACTAATATTTTTTTTTTTATTTACCTTGTTTTTACGTGGATCACGTAAGATAAGTTCTCTATTTAGGAGACTGCAGATTCGACTAACTCGTAGCCTTTCTCAATCCATAACTTTTTAAGAGATAACTGAGCTGCGATAGTACTTTATAAGTGGTAAAACCCATTTTATGTAGGAGAGGGGGTAGAGGTGAGTCTATCGGGTATGGATAAGAGAGGGAGACAGATAGGGTTTCAAGGATGAAGAAAAAAATAATGATTTTGGTTTAACTGCAGTCTTCTAAACAGAGAACTTATCTTACGTTATCCACGTAAAAACAAGGTAAATAAGTAATATATATTATTTTTATAACGGATGCAGAAAACATTGAAAAAAAAATACTATTTACTAGTCTAAGAATGATTTAAATGTAATTAAAAATAAATAATAAAAATACAAAAATATTTTTTTCTGTAGTTGTTTCTACATTTCCGTACTCTCTTACTAGTCACTCGTTAGCTGCATAAACACCCATTCAGTTCTCTGGTTACGTCACCAGTCATTACTAACAAGCAAGAGCCACATACTCGTACCTACCAAGTGGAACAAAACGATCAACGCTACTTCCATGATGCGCTTGGCCTTGACATGCTACATTTTTCATTACTACTCGAGGCACGAACTCACTGTGGAAGATGTTCATTTCGAAAGGTCACTGACATCAGCCGACGTAAAAATAATACAGTTATCAAAAAATGTAAATATTTATGATTTTCTTGTTGGTAGTAAAAACCTAATTTCGATTGTCATTTTATGCCAAATCAATATTGGGTCAGAGGAATAGCAAAAGTAAGATTGAGAAGGATGGAGACTCATGTGCGAGACCTACGTTCAACAGTGGACGGAAACAGGCTGATGATAAATATTGGGTTCATTATATTATCATCATTACATATCCGCTCCTTAAGTGGAGCATATGACCGTCACAATTTTCCACCACAAATATCTATCATCTGCCATGTTCCTCGACTCATCCATGTCAGTTTCGCTTTATGCAGCTTCACCTTGTACCATAATATGTATAGTTCCTGACTGTCTTCCAGGTTATCGCGAGCCTGGAGATTTGATGAAAAGGCTGCTGTAGTTTATGCTCTTCTTCGGCATCCAAAGTATATCAAGTCCATCTTCGTCTCTTGATCGTCTCTTGTATGAAAGGTTGCCGTGTCCGCTCCCTAAGCTCGTCATTCCTCAAAAAATTCAAACCGTCGTAACGCCAAAATTCAATGCATGTATCTGCTTGCAAACCCCACTTTTGTTGACTTGCCAAGATACGCAGCCGTAAAGATTGAAGAAACAGGAACAATAATTCATTGTCATCCTCCTTTCTCTCAAAAAGGTTGTTATTCCGTCGCGTGGTGGCAGGATGAGGAGCAGGTCAGCAAAACAAAGACTTTCACAAGCACATTGACATATATTTACGATAAAACTTTACATATTCATGGTTCGACCTAGCATTCGGCCGAGCCACAATATCTACATACTACTACACAATATATACAATATCTCTCGCCCAGCGCTACTAGCGGCGGTCTATATAACTAGTCACAAATGACAATATGGCGGACACATTCATGTACGACAAGCGAACAGAAATAAGAAACTAAAGATTTTATATCGAGGTTTTCGGTACCGGTCAGCAAGGGCTACATCATACTGATGTCAGTGCATATAATAATTTAACATCAAACTAACAAATTAACCTATAAACATAACATAAAACTAAAAAGTTGCTTACCATACAATTGTGTTTTGACGTTCGATCAAAATCGTATGTAAAAAAATATATTTTTACAATCATTATTGAATATTTTCTACTCGTTTCGATTGCATTTTTTAACCATATTACTGTGAAATTTCGTGAAATTAAATTTTCAGCGATCGGGCGCTGCGCGTCGCCGCCGCCATTTTTAATCCAATTTCCCGAAATATGTATTAAAACGGCGGGATCGCAGCCATTTTTGGCATTTGCACAGTGATCGGTCGGTTAGAGGCCCATTCCCTCCACGTGTGTGTGTGTGCGATGCGCTAGAATTAAGCGGAGTGCTTGCGTTTTAGGACAAAGTGTATCGGGTTGTCCGGTCGTGATTTTAGCATTCATTATCGGCCGTACCTGACTGGTTACTGCCTAATGGGACGATTCACAAACTGTACAATATCAATAGGAAAAAGTCATTTATGTAATCGATTATCAAAAAGCGTTGTTAGGCGTCTAAAAATGTAATGTTCTTTTTTGATTACACCTTTAGTACTATACTCTGCCGTCTCCTTAGTAAAATCCACTAAAATATTATTATACATGTTGTGTACAGTTCGTGTCATTATATAGGTGTGCCTCAGGTCCCTATTGGCCATGCAACGACGTCGACCAAAACGATGATACAAAAGCTAAATATATACTTTTAAAATAAACTCAATAAGACATACATTTTTTTCTACAGAAAATGGAACGCAAGGTTTTTTTTAAATAAGTGATTATTTTTTATTTCGATCGGCGTAATCGTAAGCGTATGAAAAATAAAATGCAAATTAATATTTTTAAAAACCTCGTAAATAAATTACAATAAAAAATATCAACCATTTCTTTACTTTTTATAATAAGTCATATATCCTTTGTCATTTCACTTTTATTGTTATGTACATGTAAACAGTCACGGTAAAGTCTTATTTTTACTTACTGTTTTAAACCTTAGAAGAGTTCGTTTAATCATCGAATTTCTTTAAAACGCTGATTAACTAACTTTATATGGCTAATATTTTTAGTTTTTTTTTATTATAAAATATATTCAGTGGGCCTCCAGAGTAGCATAAACCAACAACATTATTTAATTTCCACTCCCTAGCTGAAGCACACTGTTGTTACGAATTGCTGCCTTAAAGATTTTTAAGCTGCCACTGTCCATGACTTCTTCTCATCTGGGGTTTCATCTGGAAACATACACGGTTAATGTGTGTCGAGCAAGAACTGGCAGCTTCCAAAGTTCCTTCCTTAATGCCACCGGTAAGCTTTGGAATGCTCTTCCAGCGTGTGTGTTTCGTCCTTCCTACAATCTGGATCTCTTCAAAAAACAGATAAATATACACTTGCAATCACCCCAACCCACACACAAACACGAACACAACACACGTTTCCCGCATGCAGCGTCCAGCCTCCCTGGCTGAGCGTCATATAGTGCACTGGTCTTGACCGGCTGTGCTCTCCTGCATGCGATTACATAAAAATTAATGTTACACGACAACGTTTTACGCTCGCATAAGTTGCACACCTAGTTGATCCAACTATGAACATACTTATAATTATACACTTGTAAACTATGATCAACTTGAAAGCTACCGCTGTTTCGCTTCATTCCACGTGTCCAAAACTATGACGCATCTCACAAGTGATACCTTGTGCATGCGCGCCATAGTTTCGGAGCCATTATGAGGTGGATGTAGGGGCAGAGGATGCGGTGGATCCACCCTCGTTACCAGCAAAGTGGCTGAGGTTCCATTCCGAACTTCCCGAGCACCAGCGATGCCATTATTCTGCATTGTTTCTGCTGCAGCCAGGTTTAGTCGAGTAATGTGTAATGTGATTCTTACAGATTGCGGGCTCTTAATATGTATGTATATTGTACATACCTGTACATTGTTTAGTCATCTTTTGGGGTCAGTTATAAATATTTTGCATTTATGTACGTATCCGATAGTAAAAGATTGTGCTAGAAAAAAATAATCTTAGCGTTAATTATATATAGGTTATTATTGAACTAAGTATAGTAGTACCCGGGTAATTTTCGACGATCAATCAATAAATCGCATTATTTGTACCGAATAGACAGACAAACGAAAAAGCTAGTTAACAGAATCAAATGCTACACGTCAACTTGCAATATCCCACATTTTTTAATTAATTCAAAAAATAATAAATTAAAAGTATTTAGTATTGATTCACATGTAATCAGTTTAAACAAATGGGAATCAAAATTTAATATTTTAAATTTATTATTTTTAAATTAAAATTAATTTAAAATGATAATAATGCAGTTTTACCAAGTATTTGTCAGTTGATAACCTTAATGTAATTAATTATTGTGCTTAATTTTATCATATTTATATCTAGATTTAATGTCAATAATATAACTAACATATATATTTTCTTGTTACAGGTGAGATATACAAAACGATCCAAGGTTTTCAGAACCTCTAGCTACAAGTATGACATTGGTACAATGTTTCTACAAGAGATCTTCGCTTCATTCAACAACGCGTTGCACCTCAATCACACTGGCCAGTATTATAATACATTTAGTAGTTAGTTTCCAGACGAATTTGTATTTTTAAGCGATATCTTGGTTTTTGCCTGCGAAATAACCTTCATTGAAATTCAGTTTGTGGCTTCAGCTTAAATTGGAGTTATTTTTCATTAAAACATGTTATATAATGTACGTCTCTAGTGCAAATGCTTAACGCAATGTCAAACAGTCTCGACTCGCGGCATTTGACCTATTTAAACAAGTCGAAATAAGCTGTGATTGAATCGATCGCAATGCAAATTCTCCCACTTACTGGATCTGATTACTGCAGTACCGGCTTTAGACCCTGCGGCGCCCTAGGGCATTTTATTTCTGGCGCCCCATATTGTATACATTAAAAAAATCTAAGCAAGATTGGATGCACTCAGCGCACCTAGCTTATTCGACACCCTGGGGCACCGACCCACTTCGCCACCCCCTAAAACCGGCACTGGATTACTGAAATAAAAACAATACAAATACAACGCCAATATTTTTCGCCAACAGTTTTATTGAACTGAATTTAAAAGTTGTTAATTCTGTGCTCCTAGCAAAACACAATCAATCTTTATTGTAAATTAAGCTCATTATGGATTTACCAGTGCTCAATCACATATCAATGAAATATTTATTTTAATAATCCATCTTATACAGACAAAAAAATAATTAATTTTCTAAGTTTACAGTTCTTAATGCGTATGTTAATGTTTTCATTCTCTTATGTTTGAATTCTTCGTTTCACAATATTTTGAGGTTATCTCTGAAATATCCAATTTACTGTATTCATTCGAGTCAGCGTGCTCGCAAAAGTTATTAAACGCATTATTAAGGTATTTATTTCTTATATACCGTGAAATATTCGATTGTAGAGCACACACAAAACCGCGAGAATTCATCAAAACATTAAAATATGATGATAAGATTCAATGTAATTTGTCCACGATGCGACTAGTAAACTTTGTTAATGTGATTTTCGCTTTAACGGCTTGGAGATAGGTTTTACAATATAAATATTGCTTTTTTCTAGCGTGAGCTTTCTATATTAAAGATTGCGTAGTTGTAGGTGCTAGATTTCATAAAAAAAACTTAAAATTTATGTATTCGTGCCGCAAAACATATTTTTTCAAGAAAAAAAGCACCATCACAATGAATGATAGCGGATGTCAAAAACGAAGCAATCCTCGGGGGCCAACACGCCAGATCTAGCTTCCTCCGGCCATTCTTCATCTCACCTCTCTTCCACACTCTTCATCAGAGATCGACAAACCATGGTCAGTGGAACTGATGATAGTCTCCGTCTAGTAGCTCAGAATACTTCAGAGCACATTCACTATGACAGTAAGTTCCTCTTGTTAGAAATAGGAGGCCTTTTCGCTGCAATTCGATTAAAGTGCCTCTATCAGGCATGCAGTCTTTGTGGCTACGTAAATATTTACGCGTATTTAGCAATTTCTTTTGTATTTTCTGTGGGAAATTCTGTCTTCCATCTACATTTAAACGGTGACTTTAGTTAAAAATATTTGTCACAGATTATTTGTCCTTAAAACTTTAATGTATTGGCCACAATCCATCAGATGAAACTCCCACTGGACCAGGTGATAAATTATCACAATCTGAATGAGCGCATTATCAAGGAGGCTTAATTGTCCTTCGGTGTGATGGGTGTAAGGCGGTCGAAGGCCAGTCCAGTCTCTACCGAGTTCACAAATTTCTATAGTGATATCACCTTACTTCGATTCTCGTTCAAACAACAACGTTATGCGCCACTGGACGCTAAACGTACGGATGGTGGCCGCTAAAGTACACCATATTTCACCTTGTTGGAAAGAGTCGCGTTTAAAAATAAATAGGCCTTGTTAGCGTGTGTCTAATTATTTGATCTTTCTAAAAAATTGCCACACTTTTTGTTAATGAATACGTCAAATGGCAGCTAAGAGAGCTTTATGGTGACGGTTCATTACAACGATATGCTCCAGTTAGAAAACCGGATATTAAAGTGATGTTTTAACTATTAATACACAAGAAATCGAATACCACCGTATGTGTATTACTTACGTATAAGGTAATTTTTTTTTCTCTTACAGAAACATTACAAATTTGAACTACTTAATTCATTTCTGAAGTACAATAAGAATTAATCCTAAAATTAAAAAGTACGATATATAAAAATATAGTTAATTATGATTAAGTACTAAAACATTGTAATAAAAACAAGCAACAAAAGGTCCCGACGCTCATCAAACAGACGACGCCTACAAATTATTCCTCCAAAGAAACTCGTGGAGTTCATGTCTGATTTGGACCTCTCTTACGTGAAATATATCAACTATAGTTTTGTAATATAGATTTGTATCAATTGTCGAGTTTTGTATAGGAAATTTACAAAACTAAGATATATCGAACAAAACGTAATAATATTGCTTTATTTTAGTAGTTTCATACAAGTGTTCGGAAATTTCTTTTTTTTGTTTCAAAAGCTTGAAAAGTTTGTTCAGGCCTGGCAATAACACCAGCCTCCCCACCTAAAGAGTCGTCTCTCCGCAGTGGGGTAAAACGCGTCCCCTCCATAAATTCGCAACTGTTCAAAACAAGCCCGATGAATTTACGAGTCGCTATATATTTTATTTTTTGCCCCGCCGAGCACTGCCCCAATTTCCCCTCCATACCCGGAGCTGCTCGTGTTTTTGTTCCCAACAGTCACACAGTGATAATGATTGCCGACTGCAATAACGTTACACAATATACTTCACACTATCGCGGTGAAAAGTACTGAAAATTCCTGAAAACTATTTCGCGGCATACGAACTAGTTCACATTTACGGCTTAAATTTAAAATATTTACTCGTTGTCTCTTGTATCATCCGCACAGTGCGAAAGTCCATTGAAATTTATCACGTTGATTGCATCGCGAGTTGATAAATTACAGTGGCATTTTTTTTACAAGTACTCGGTGCTCTGAAAAGTTACACGTTTCATGAAGGTTTTTTTTTCGATATATTAACACTTCAATGAATATTTCACTCTTTCAATGTGATCTCAAACAAGTGGCATGATTGAGTCACAATTCGCAGGGAAATATACAAGTATATTCGATATATCGATATTTATTTCCACAGTTTTATTTTGATTCAAATGTTTAAAATAAAATCGTGGAATACGTCGTTATTTTTAAAATTCTCTATTCTTCTATACTGCTTAGAATCTTGGCATCCCACCAATGCAGCCGTGTAATGGGTTTTGAAAACATGTTATTGCGTAGAATACTAGCAACTTTCTACCACACAGTATGTTTAGAAACAAAAGTGAACTTGGCTGGAAGCTTTCTTCGTTCTTTGTATTTCACAAGATAGCTTAAATGCCTTTCGGAGCTGATATGCGGCTGATAGAGCTTGGTGGTGGTAGTTAGTGAAATATGTCACGATGAATAATAATATTAATTTACATTATTGGAAAATATATATTTCATCCTGCAGTGAATACAAATTGTAATAAACATTTATTTGTCACTTGGACTCTAGTTTATAAGACTTCTATTTCTTCTTTACTTATATCTTTTTATTTCATCTTTAAGTCACAGCGTCTTTCATTTATTTAAATTTATATAAGTAACGTTTTAAATGGTTGTCGCTCAAAAGTCCGATTACAACATTTATTATCAAAAAAAAGGACACAAAATGTACATTTCGTATACGTTATTCAATCCCGTTGAAAAATTACTGAATAATCGTCAATATTATTCCCCGGTCGCAGTTTTGCAGTAGCCCCCGTTATTCGACGATAATTCGCGCGAGTTTCGGTCCGCGAATAATTCATAAGGCTGGGTTATTTACTGCACGGTCCTGTTATTGAATTTTTTGCGGGACAGCGCGTCCCGCCCGACTGGACGCGGTCCAGAACATGACGCAATAAAGAACAAAATCAGATTTTTATATTCTCTTTGAAACGGCCTTTGTGAACGGACGTATGATGTTGGCGCATGGTATTTAGATCGCAACTCAGTGAATAAATAAGTGTACTCAATATTGTACATCAAAGCAATATTATATTTATCTTCTCGTCTTCTTTATCCTAGCCATTTCCCATCATCTGGGGTCGGCTCTCTTTGTGCACATTCGCCATGTCTGTCTGTCCTGCGTTGCATTCTCGGTCAAACCCAGGGTTTTCAGATCCTTGTTTACAGTAGCAGTCCAGGTTGCCTGTGATCTTCCAGGTCTTCTTCTCAGCGTGGGTATGTTGAGGGCTTTCTTCACCATGTGGTCCTCATCTCTCCGTGTCACATTCCCATACCATCTTAGGCGGTTTTCCTTTATCTTTTCAGGTATAGGGGCCACCCGAAATGACCCCCGAATAAGCTCATTTCGAACTCTGTCCACTCTAGTCACACCGCCCGTTATATTTATCTATTAACCCTTTTGCATGGGTTGTCGGCATATGCCGTCATAAGATTCCCCGACCGTTGACATCGGTTGATGTGATATATCGTTTAGCTCCTTTCTTAGAATATTTTTTTATGCATCATCTGATAAGCTAAATGTTACAAGAACAAACGTGATATATGAAAATAGACCAGATAAGTACATTTATGGTGTAAATACTAGTTTTATAATTGACAGTATAATTTGTATTCAAACCCAGCCGTAATGAAAGGGGTAACAAACGTTCCAATAAAATATTCTTGTCATATCCGTTTTATACCTGGAACAAAAATTTCATCAAAAATTCCCGTTAGTTCGGACAGTTGCTATTGTCCATCTCTGCATTCAAAGATACACATAAAAATATGGTTTGAAAAATGGCTTTCGATGACTTCCTGGGTAGGAGCTAGGAGCTGTTGTCTCCGAGGTATATTCTGATCTATTAATCAATTTTTAAGGAAATCGGATGATTAGATCGACTGGTGTGAGACCTGGCAATTTAGTCGAATTACGCAGCTCAACACAAACCATAGACACATAGAGAATACAGAAAAATGCACATAGCAGCAAGCGAAAAATGAACATTAAACATAAACAAGAAAAAAAAAAGAAAAAATATACAAAACATAACAAAATTAAATTTAAAAACACAAAAGAGGTGCATAGTTTAAATACGCAATTCTCTGAAAAATTTGTTTCAATGCCCAACTTATAGAATTGATGCATTGGATATTTTATTTTAAAATAAAATTGATTCACTTCTTTCGGTATTTCATTCGTGAGACGCATAGTATTTTATGAAGAATATAAACCGACGTCCATTTTTATTTATAATATTACTTTTAAATAATTGTACTCTATCGATTTTTAGTGACCGACAGTCTTCAGTCAATCTTTTTAGATATATCGTCATATTATTGAGTTTCGTTGAGTTTGGTAATCACTTTATAAAGTCAATATTTATTATATATATATACAAAAAAATTACACTTCCCCATAATTCAGACGATATTTTACAGGTAACTTTAATACGAAATGAATTGCATGAACGAGTACTGAAAATAAAAATTGTATTCAAAACAAAGCACTTACCTGTGAAACACTTTCCGGCTATAAATTACCTTCCAGACGTTGCGTCTTATTTAAACTACCCTTAATTTACGAATCTGGACTGCATACATAAACAGTAGGGTTGGTGACTTGCCTGGTATAAATAATGCAGTTATCTAGGCCAAGCGGTTTACGTGTTCAACTTTCATGCGAGCAGTTTCAGGTTTAGATTCCAGTGAAGCTTAAATATTTAATGAATGAACATCCCATTAGAAAAAATATCTAGAAATAGCTCAATCATGCGCTGTATGTAGTGTTGATTTATTTAGTTATTAGACAGAGAGAGAACACACCACAACTTAAATCCTCTAAATGAAAAAATATTTGTTGATGAATATGTTTCAGCACTGAAAAGTAGCAATACCAGAGAGTGGCTTCTTGACAAAGCCGAAACAAAGTGTGAAATGGAATTTATAACAAAAAATATCTTTCGCTTACAATATTGATATTAAAAGATTATTGTGTAATACGAAAATTCTGATGGGGTCAAACACCCACCCTACAGCCCGGGCTTAGCCCCAAGTGACTACCATATCTTCCCTGACATGAAGAAACATCTGGGTGGAACGCATTTCGGCGATAGAGAAGAGCTGGAAGAAGCGGTTCTTAGGTATCTGCGTGGCTTCGCGGCAGATTTTTTTGAATCGGGTATTCAAAAGCTCGTATACAGCATTCAAAAATGCATTGACCTCAGTGGCGACTATGTAGAAAAATAGGTAAATGTCTGTACTTTATAAAAATGTGCGCATTCGTGGAATTAAACATGTTTTATACTGTGAAAAATCACTGGGAACCTTATTTTACAGATAATCCTCGTAATATGAGACTTGTTAAGTATTTTACAAATATTTTAGTCTCCGGTGGGATTTGAACCATGGATATATTGCGTGTCTTTTGACTTTTGGATAAACAGGAAACTTATACTGTAACACTTGCCCACGATTCCTGAATTTTCCCGCCCCCTCGCGATACGTTCAGTTTAATAAACAGCCCCTCAGAATGGCGGAACGAACGCATCCGGTGGGGTTTTCCTCACTTCCGGTCCGATACGAGCTCATGAATAATGCGTTTTTATAAAAAAAAATGTTTGCTATCTTTCGCATGTATCTTTGATGCAGTGTTTATAATGTAGTATATTGTAGAGCTTTTATATGAACAGTTAATTTACTTAATTCACGTCAGATATTAAAAACACATTACTTATAATCAACGCATAATTTTTCCACTTTTAAATTTAGTTATTTCTTGCGTTATCTACTTACCAATTTTTCTTTCATATCTTCTTTCTACTGTGACTTTATGCTCGCCGAAAATTTCTGGCATTCTCTGCTCATTCTTCTAGTTACTATCGTGATCAATTTTTCATTATAGGTGAACTATACAATTTCATTCAATAAAGTTGTGTTTTGAGTAATTAATAAAAGCAATGATTTAATATTTTCAAATACATAAATACCATTATTTTCTCCCCTATCCATTCCACATCTAGAGCATAAATAAAATGTTGTCCGATTTAATGTTACCACAGTACAAAACGGTTACTTTTCTTCAATTTATTATATATATACTATTAATATGATCATCGAAATGAATTGAATTTTTTCTGTTTCAATCTGAAATTTAATATTGACGTGGTAAAAATAGACGATCAAATTTCTTTGGAATTTTATATATTTCGTAAGGGATCAGTCCATGTGAATATCTCGCACACTGGTTTGTGTTTCCAAAATAAAGGGCTTTGTATTTCAATTTCAATGGACTTTACCGAACGTATCCCAAAGGCAATATAACGCCGTACACAAAGTTAACGCTGTGCTTCTACGGACGATTTTGTGGTAAATATTCTCATAAGTAAAATGTTGAACTGAAATAATATATTATGTTTACATGACGAAAAAGTTACTTGGTAGTTCAGAGGAAAAATAACGAGGATTTTTAAGAAAAAAATAAAATATTTCTCATGCAGACATTGAATTTTCAGGAAACCATCTTGTATGGATGCCACGCTTTATTTCTCGCGAATTCCGGTTTCGTTCTATTTTATTTTATTTGTTAAATTTACAGGTTAACCATACGTTTTCTAATTTTGGTTAAGTGCGGAAATAGTAGTTTTTTGAAGCGATTAGGTGTAACTATGAGTTTTCATGAATAAATATGTCGTCTCTCTACTACGAGTATATTACCTGGCTAATCGAGCTTATTTTTGTGAACTAATCACACTTATCTTATCATTTCTCTCTAGGTGAATTTAATCGTACTGCTATCTATTCTAATATTGCATTATAAAATTTAATATAAACCGTACGCCCTTCATCGCACGTAAATGTTAATAAATCCCACATTTATATGTTACAGGGAAATTATGAAAAGGAAGGTATTGTGCTTAGGTTTGATTAAGTTAGGATAGATTGGCTTAAGTTTCATAAAACCACTCACCCCCACAGAGTTGTAATTTTAACATTTTCCTTGAATTGATCATCTACCTTATGGGTTTGATCATTCTCTGTTTTATCATATTCCTGCAATATATATGTTTTGATTTGTGACAAGAATTATTGTTATTTAATGCCCTTTATTTTCTCCTTGTCGTGGTTAATTTTTTACTTAACTATTTATTTATTTAGTCTTAAGAGATTATTTGGGAATGAAGTGAACTTCTGTTCTAGTTCTATCTGTGTTAAGTACAATTAGATATTAAAAATTTTTGCTGGATTTTTCAAATGCTTTTCAATATTTAATAGATAATTGAAAATCTATACCGATGTCTTACAATTGATACATACATAAAAATTCATAGCAAACATCTTCTTATATGACATTTATTAAATCAATAAACATAAGAAAGAAAATAGGCTAGTGGCAGCCATTCTACGCCGAGTAAAAACTAAACATTGAGTTGCAAATATTGTAGTTCTAAACCCAGCCCAGCATATGCTTTTTTCCTTCAAATTGTTAATAGAAGAAACGTCGTCATATAAGACGATGTTTGTTGTGATTTGTATGTATGTGTCAATTGTTAAGAAGATATTTGTTTTTGCATTCATAAACACAAGATTTACGGCGTCCCATAGCCTGTGTCGTACAATGTCTTGCATTCCTAACTGCATAATATAATGCACAATTATCCGCGTGTTATCCCGGCGCAATATCGCGGACTATTCGGTGCAGTCAGTCGCATGCGTCACGGCATTCCCTGCATCCGACAGACCATTCCGCGGTCCATATTGGAATACTTGAAATTCGTTAACGCCCATGGTCTGCTCTGTGAGGCGGCCTTTGTCATGAGCCAACGGGACACCGAACACTGCACTACACTTCAACTATCTCATACAAATGGCCTACGGTCCACAATAATAATATATGGCGTGTGTTAAACGTGGAATACGCTTCGTGCAACATTCGATTCATATCACCTATCTATTGAAGTTGAATACTTTCTTTTAGATGTTGTATTTTCAGGGCAAAATATCGAGTAAAAGTATTTTCATAAATTCATATAAAATGTCTCATCAGTTGCTGAAATACAAATATGTATTATTAGTGTCAATTTTAATTGTTTATTTGGTGAAATTTGAATGTTTATAAACATCAAACGATGTCATTTAAAAATACGCCTTACATTAACACAATAAGGTGTATAATCATGGCGCAGCTGGTAGCTTGTGACAGCCATATGATCCAGTCAGAGGAGCGGACATACTATAGCAGTGCTCCGCAACTGGTGTGCCGTAAGGCCGATTCAGGTGTGCCGCGATCAAATAAGGCAATATTATAAATAAATAATTTTACAACAGTCCTCAAGTTCCCAGCGCCTATCGCCTATTTATATAGACTCACAACGAGGTACTTGCTTTATTAAGTTCTAAATGAACTTAAAAATAGTGAAATTGATCAAATTAATATCTATTTTTGGCTTTTGGTGTGCTGCGGTATTCAAGGTGAGAACTTTGTTGTGCCACAGAATCCAAAGAAGTACTTTGGTGTGCCGTAGATGAGAAAAGGTTGCGGAGCTCTGTACTATAGTACTATACTAAATAGATAATGATATAATCGTTTAACAAAATTACTAATCGCCGGCGGGTATAGATCAATGGTCAAAGCGTTTGCTTTGCAAGCCAAAGGTCGTGGGTTCGATCCCCAAAGAAGATTTAAAAAAATGATTTTTAATCGATTTCTGAGCTCTAAAACACTCCCGGTTAGTCTGAATTTGATACTTCACCCGTAAAATGCTAGTCATAGCCTATTAATTAAAATTGGTGGTATACGAAAGTCATCCCGTGAAGACCACCCATTCATAGTAAATGCCTGTAATAATAAGGATGATGCGTGAATATCGGGCTGTAGTCTATGACGTTGGCGGATCAACACTCCACATGCAGCACTTAGCCATATGTACTATGGTAAGCGTCATAGACTTCCACAGATGAGACTTCAGAATTACTATCACAATCTGTCGGTATTTTCCTGTGTGTGCTTAGATTAAAAAAAAAAATATTTTGGTTAGATTAGGTTTAATTTAATCAGGGTGGTGACATATACATCACACGATTGAAATACGATAATTACTTTTTAAATAAGTTGAAATAAAATGAAATACTTTAAAATTCCTCGATTATATTTACATAGTTTGCCTTCGTCTGTAAGCCATTATCAAGTTAAGACGTCAATCATTAAATCTTGGATTTTTAACTAAAAAACTTCCTTTATCTACACATTGTACGTGATTGTGAAAATCCTCCATGAATTATTAATAGAAAGAAAAATGAAAATTGTATCAAAATTAATTTTAAGTGCTAGAACGCCTTTTTCAAAAAAGCAAATCTTAAAATGAAAAATATATTCATTTGTGATTATATAGTTTATTTTATTATCCATATATTTTTAAACTTATTTTGTAAAGGAATCTCATTCAGTATAAAATTTGCCTATTTTTAGTAGTTTGTATTTTTTGTTGTTGATCAAATTGAAATTCTCGTAAAACGCAATTTCAGATAAACAGCGTAGCATAATACATAAATCAAGTCCATTATGTCAAAGACAGGTCTGGAAATAGCATATTAATTAGAACGACATGTTTGTTAATAATGCATTATTTTGACTGATTGCCGTTTTTCGTTTTAATAAACAGAAGTAATTAAATATCGCAACCATCATTCATCAACTATTATCATAAACTGAAACGCGATAAAACCTCATCAAATATTTCAGCGTTTGGCTTTAATGCCGTTTTTATGAAGTCGTAAAAACAATATTTGCTGTCATGATATTGTGCGACTGGATATATAGATAATGTGGGGACAAAATGAATAACTAGAAATGCAAATACTCTATTTTTGCGTTTGTGTCTATCAAACATGTTTTATGAGTATATTTATGTAATCAAATGCATTTAAAAGAGCATACACGATCGAAATCAGTAGCACTATCACGTTCAACTAAGGCGATTAATGAAGCATTAAGAATGTATGTACCATATTTATGTAAGGGTAAGGTGACATTGGAAGTGTTATATTTATGATATAGATTATAGGTTTTTGAAGAGATCATGCCGAAAAAGCATTCAGGGTGTATCCGAGGCGCTTAGAAAGAAGTTTTGAAAATTCTCTATTCTTGTTAGACACACATCAAGCGTATATGGGTTTTCTTTATGTGTAAGATGAGTATTAACTACAGCTGACTTTTAAACACTACGCTTTTCGTCGACATGGATGGCTATCGGACACTTTCGGTAAAATATATTCGGCGGAGTATCAAGATATGTGGATCTTGAACAGAAACGCAAATCATGGTTGCTTAGATAACTTCACAGCTGTGATTTTTTAACATATTTTGTAGTTAGTGAACGGATATGGAAGATGAAGGTGTATGTCACAATACTGTAGATATATTTTTTTGTAATTTTTTATCCCTTAGGCCATTTCAGTTCCGGTATTTAATAGTGCATTAAAATGCATTTATGTCATTATGCATAATGAGTATTTAAGCGAAAAGCATTTTAGTGCAGCTGGCCACATTGTTGAAGGTAGATAAAGCAATGCAGAGTGAAGTGTCTCCTCATTCAAGCCTGAAACTTCAGCCTTTCAGTTCTTTTTCAACAAAGCACTCGAGTGTTTTTCAGTTGGTAGAGTATTCAGTGAAATTTAAGTGCTGAAAAACTTAGCAAGACAAACGTTTTATGAATTGAAGGTAATTGATATTACTGGAGCATTAATTGAAACCTGAGATTATTTTCTTATTTTTTTTACTATTTTTTTAAATCAAACAGAATAGTATTTTCATAACTGAAGATATAAAAAATGCGAGGCAATTTCAGAGGTAAATTCTATTTGCCGATGTTATTTATATCTTAACATTGATTTTGTGATATACTTGAAGCACTTAATGTACATACAATGATAATTTAGGTTGTCTAACCCTTTCATTACAGCTCGGTAGAATACAAATTATTCTGTCAATTATAAAACTAGTATTTGAAGCATAAATGTACTTATCTGGTCAATTTTCATATATCACAGTGGTTTTTGTATTCTGTAGCTATCAGAAGATACATAAATAACTATTCTAAGAAAGTAGCAAAACGACATATCACGGCTACCGATGTCAACGGTAGGGAAATCTTAAACGACATATAAATAATTAAATAAATAAAGCAATGAGACCGCATTTTTATTAGGTCTTAAATCTTTGAATCATATACAATCAGTAATTTTAGTACACTTGACATTTAATTTATAATATCACTGATTGCCCCCTTTATATGAACAATGAAGTAACTTTGAAGTTTGTGATATTAAGAAATAAAAGAATACACTTAGTTAAACTTAAGGTTTAATTATTTTAACTCTGGTTTCGTACATTACTTTCCTTCATCAGGACGAACTTAAAGCTCCAATGATGTTAGCATTAAAAAAAGGATATACCTAGTGAAGTTTATTATAATATTCATGAATATAACATTGTATAGTGGTTATGCAAGGAATGTTGTTTATAATATTACTTTGCTGAAAATTCAATAAATATGTCCGAGGATGCGAAGATTCTCTGAAATTCAAAAATTCCAGCGTTCCTTCATAAACATCGCAAGCTTTTCTCTCGCAAAGCTCCGGGCACGTTACGATCTGTGCCCGGTGCCGACACATTAACGTTAGCAACTTCCGGTTTTCTTTACGGCAGCTTTCACGCCCGGCGCCTTGCGCAACAGTTTTTCACAAGCAAAAGAGGCTGCGCGTTCTATCCCCCCTCCATTTTACTGTAGATGCGCTAGATTTTTCTCACATAACACAAACACGAGAATATTTTCAAACGGTAATGAAAAAATCTCGTTTGAAGATTCGATCGTTGTATTTGTAGTATTACACCCTAGTGTTAAACTATGTCAGCAACTTAAATGTGATAAACGACCTACCACATACAATAATACAATACTGAACTATCAAATACCGTATTCATCACGTTTGAATTTATTTAGGATCTGATGTTTTACCTAATTCATAGTATTGTCAATATACTATTTTTTTCATCAAAGATTGTCAGTAAAACTAAACTTTATTAAATGCATTTAAATCACTAAATCACTAGAATCTCAAATTTCCAAAATAATCACATATTTGCTTTTTAAAGTAGTATCAAAGGGCATTGATAGTACCCACTTAGTTATTATTTTACATCTAGGTACGAGTAGATAATATTTCAGTATATCAAAATATTACATTTCACAATTTTCTCGAGAAGGCTATGCTCCTTGTGTTTTTGCATAAATAGCTATGTTTAGGAAACCCGAAATATTGTTGCAGCCTGAAACGATGAGTTTTAGTTTACCCTGTTCCTGTATGTTGGTGCTGTTTTCCTCCAACGGGAAATTACTTATCTTCTCTTGTGTCTGTGCTCCTTGCGTCACCATCTCTTCGTCGTTCCCTTTCCGCCCGTCTGAGGGACGACGCTCCTCTCGCACGACTAAGGGAACAAATTGGATTATCAGAGCGCCAGCCCGGCACAATGCTCAGGAAATGGAGAGCGAGGAAATTGACTATCCGCCAGCTAACGCCGTACGCTTATAATTTTATCATAAACCTGCTTGAATGTATTAACTGAGGTGACTATATGCTCAGATCGAAGGTGCATGCTAATGAGCTAGGACATAACCAATGCTTCATTTTCATAAAGCTTTTCGCTCTATATCGCTACAATTGAAATAATGTAATAATGTCATGTCTACTCATTCTCTAATCTTATTATTCCTCATTATAATAAATAAAAATAAAATATTATTTAGAAAATATAACACGTTTCTTTATTAAAGGACGACGTGTTTCTGCTACGTCGGGTAGCTATTGTCGAGTCAATTAAGCATGGGAGTGTACGCGTTTATATAATGCAAGTGTGAGTGAGTAGGCGTAGGTTGTGAAACAGGTATATGATACGTTTAATAAAAAAATTTGGAATAATTTCTAAATAGTCTTTGACTCTCATTTGTTATTATGAAATTTCACAAAGAATTATCTATCGATTTTTTTTTTAATTCTCATTAAGTCACATTATCTCAAAAATGATTGCATATCTGCGACAGTTTCTGCTAAACGCTCGAAAACGCAGCCTTATGAAATAGTTTTGTTAAACAATTTTCTTGTATATCATATTGATATCAGCTTGATATAGCTCATTTAGGCTGCTGCCGTAAAGCCTCGAAAAACGACCTTCTGTCTCTTATTTTTGTTCGCTCGCCTGACATGCACACCTAATGTTAGTTTTAATTGTATAATAATACACGGTGTTTGCACACGTTATTTTATTTTTTATGACAGTTGGCCCAATTCCTGTTGGTACCACTGTCATCTTGAATTTGCTTTTTTTCTGCAGCGACGGTTGGCAGCGCGAGGTGAGAGCGCGCAGTTAGTTGACAGTTGGAGCTCGCTCGCGACCGTAATGGCTTGCGCCATTAGGCGTGCGTCATAACGGGTGTCTTAAAGCAATTGTTTGACAAATAAACGCGAATTGTGAAACGACAAAAAGTTCTTTGTATTGTGAATCTGATCCTGCATCCTGTCATCCAGTAAATTGATATCAAACTTTAAGAGAAGGATATTAATACACTTGCTTTCGACAGAGCGAATTTTAGATATTGGTGAAAATCGAGGTCTCTTTGCAGGGCTCAGCACTCAGAGAACCTTACGTGCCAGTACCCTGAATAAGATCATAAAGCACACGTAGGGATTTTTATTACAGATCGATTTTCAGAGCCAATCAAAGCGATGCGGCCCGACCACGGTGACCTGTCCCCGCATCCCTCCCGCTCGTGTAAAGTTTCAGCGCCGTCCATTAGCACGGCCCGAGCGCCTGCCGCGACCCGCGCACCTTTATTCAATTTCCATGGCACTTTGCCCCGGCGATAGCGCGACCTCCACACGTGGAACACATTTCAGGACAGCGATACGAAACACTCCATGACATGACGTTCGTGGAGGTACAATTCTTAGAACATACCTACCGTATTCTTAGAACATACCTACCATATTCTTAGAACATACCTACGATTCTTCGGACCAATGAAACTTGAGTATGTAGTTGCCACGGAGATATCAATAACGCTCGTAAAAAAAATATCTGACACAAATTCACAACTAAATCACAACTAAATCATCAGTCCTGAAGAAGACCCCTGCAAGGGCGGTCGAAATATTGGTTAAAAGAAATTCGCCACATACGGCTTAACCCAAAAGCCACAATATCTGGCGTAGACCTGATTACCTTTTCTTTAATTACCCGCGCTGTCCTTCTTCTTCTTCGTGTCAGCGACGTCAAATTATTTTTTCCCAATATCTGGCAACATCGATAGCTCGTGTGTTGCCCAGCATTAGGTCCTGAGATGTGCAACTTGTTGGGCACATGGAGCAGCATCGTTGATGTGAGGCGGTCTGCAGGTCTCCACAGTCGCACAATAGTGTCTCTCCCTGCCGAAGCATTCCCCACCGCTCGAGGTTGTCCTTTGTTCTACCAACTCCGGTTCTTAATCGCGCTGTCCTGTAAGTCCGTCAGTAGCTATACATATAATTTACTCTACGGATCTGCTGGAGGCAGAGCTTACATGGGATGAAGCGAAGACTATAACAGCTGACAGAACTTTGTGGTGGCAGTTTGTGAACGTCATTTGCTACAATTAAAAGAGCTTGCATTGTAATGAAAAATGATAATGATGCTTCTAAACAGGACTATAAAAATAATCAATGTCCTTGTTACAATTATCAGCTGACAGTTATGGCTGACAAGTTGATATTGTCTGGAAAGTGAGTGTTTGGTTTGATTACCAGCAAAGCTTTAAATGAAAGCATTTTTAATAAATTATATTCTTACAAACTGCGCGCTCTGACATCTGGCGCCGCCAAAACGTCGCGCCAGACCAGCGAAGTAAATATGATAGTGGCCAACATGAAATGGACCAACTATCATAACAAACAAGATGGCGCATGCAAGCGCCGTGCTACATTATACAATTAAAACTAACATAAGATGGGCATGTCAGGCGAGCGAACAAAAATAAAGAGACAAAATATCGTTTTCGAGGCTTTACGGCATCAGCCTAAAGAAGCTTATCAAGCTGATATCACTATGGTCTTGCAATATTCTATTGTATTTGCTTACATAAAAAAACATATTTAAATCTATATATGACAGTAAGAAAAATGAACTAAAATTAGTGTTTCACAGTATATAATGCATATTTATCTGTTAGCTAATATTTCAATAATATTCCTGAAAAACTGTCACTGTAATTATCTTATGATCCAAAGGTTGTGTTCTGCTACCTTAAGTGATCATTCTCCTAAAGGCTGTTCGGCGTTCGTCTCTTCCTTATGTATCGCATAAATCGGTTTCAGGATCCTTTCAGCGCCTCCATCCGCCCTCCCCACCCCAGATGGGCAGATGATTTCCTACCCACAAAGCGACTCGATCTGACGATAAATAACGCTACAGAGAGCGTTTTTCGAATCGCAAAATACATCTTGCGGATCTATTTCGCATAGCTTTTACATATTGTAGGATAAGCAGATAATGCTGAAAATATTTTTCTGCGTGTCCCATAGCACTTAATTTTTTCATACGTATTTTTAGGTCAATTTAATAGATTGTTGTCAATTTATGTAACATTACAGTGTGTATGTCTAATGTAAGAAGCTCCCAAACGCGTACACGTTAGAATAACATTTTTTAAAGTAATGACATTATTTTTTTACAGTATATCTGACACTTTAATAGTGTAAATTCTATTGTAATATGTAGTTTACTACAAAAATAACTAAATTATTTCAAAATCGTTAGTTTTTTTTAAACAATTTTCAAATCTGTAAGGAGACATCTTTACCGTTGACTTAGACCAGCGGTCGGGGAACTTTTCTAACCATTACCCCAAAATATTTTGCGTAAGTCGATATTACCCCAAAATATTTTTACGTAAGTCGATATTACCCCTTCCCCCATTTTGAAAAGAAGACAATAAATGTATATTTTCATAAACATTATTTATTGAATTAATTTAAACGGAAAATAACAAAAAAGTTACATGAAAATAGTAAGTTTTATGAAATAACAAACTAGAAAATTTTCCTTATTACCCCAAAAAACATATTTGTACCCCATTTGGGGTAATTCACCCCGGTTCCCCGACCGCTGACTTAGACAGTTTAAACATGTTATATGAATTGTTGGAACCTCAATTCTTGTAATTTTTATAATTACACAATTACACCGTGAATATCGTCTGTCCTCGATTGTATTTAGTGCTATTCAACATTACGTATTCCTTCTTTATTTTCGGTTGAATTCCATACCATTGTGAATAGTAGACATACCCGAAATAGTGTACAGAAACTGAATGATGATATGATAAATTAGATTTAACCGGGTAAAAATATTAATAAAATTGATTTATTCAGCCACTAGTGCCATAATCAAAATTTTACATACAATAATTCCAAGCAAATACGGGAAAAATCAAAATGTATATGAAACAAAATAGAAAGAAGATATAAATCGGCATGTACACATACACCATATTATTATTTTGGACTAGCCCGCATTCCACCTGGACTAGCCCGCATTCCACCTGCACATATTTGAATACGCGCACTGCTACACTTCACTACCGACACGTCGAGCAGGGCCGCCTTTCCCCAGAGCAGCGCGACGCCGCCGCACAGCCGGCCGCGGCACACTCCAACTGATGTGTAGTTTATATATTATAGTTTATTGAAAGTTATTTTATTAAATATCGACATGCATAAATGAACCATATAAATGTTTCCACCAAAATCTCCGCACCACAGATAAATTATATGCAGTTTGAGTGACATTGGTAAAAAAAATGGATGGATTTTTTTTTTAAATAAGTTTTAATAAATAACTCGCAATATAATAAAATTTAATAACCTGTATTTACTTTATTGGTGATTATAACGACACCTTATTAAAACGGTAAAAAACTACGCGCCTCAAAGGCTAACCGATCGCATAATTGCGCAGGCGCTAATGGACTGTCTCGTTCGGAGCTTCCAATCTGAGGAATCGATTAAAAAACTTGACACCTTACGTCATAGATGGGCAACCGCCGGCCCGCGGGCCGGATCCGGCCCGCGGAGCTATTTTGTCCGGCCCTGATTCATCTCGGCGAAGTAATTGAGAAATACATTAGTTAAAATAATGATATAATAAAATAGATAAAATAATTAATCACCGCCAGTTTAAGGTGTTTTTGGAAGACCTATTTTCAGACTATGAAGATGTGTCTTATTACTGTGAAGTAAGGTGGTTGAGTAAAGGAAACATGTTGAAACGATTCTATGATTTGAGACAAGACATTGTAGATTTTATGGACATAAAAGGAAACACAATCAACCAAATAAAAGATAATCAATGGGTGTGTGATTTAGCATTCCTTGTAGATGTCACAGGATACCTAAATGATCTTAATTTAAAACTACAAAAACAGGGACAATTGGTTCATGAACTGCATAGCCATGTCAAAGTTTTTTGTAATAAGCTTAGATTTTTGAAAAATCAGATAAGAGGTAAAAATTGTTACCATTTTCCTAATCTATCAAGGCATACAAACATCACATATAATTCTTATGGAGATGAACTGAAGGCACTAATAGAGCAATTTGATACGAGGTTTGCCGACTTCCAAAACAAAGACTCAACATTCGCTATATTTGCTCGTCCGATGGATGCTGATGTAAATAATGTGCCAGCAAATTTACAGATGGAACTTATTGAGCTTCAGGGGGGATTTAGCGCTAAAATCACAATTTGACAAAGTTACTTTGACGGATTTTTATAAATTATATTTGGTGGAAGAAAATTATACAAACTTACGTAGATTTGCAAGAAACATCATTTGTCTTTTGGCAGCACGTATACATGCGAACAATTTTTTTCGAGGATGAAGTACACCAAATCGAAAATTCGAACGAGGATAACAGATGAAAATCTCGAAAATTCGATGAGATTATCATTAAGCAATATCAACGCCAATATTGATAGTCTCGTAATTCAAGTACAAAGTCAATCGTCACATTAAATTTTATAAGCAATTAATGTCGTTCATTATATAAACAAATAAAATATGCAAGAAGTAGCAATGTGTTTTATTTAATTTAATATTACCTTAATATAGTTAATAATTTGGTCCGGCCCTTGACACGGAGACAGAATGATAATGTGGCCCCAGACCTAGGAAAGGTTGCCCGTGCCTGCCTTACGTCATTGGCCGCACCAGAGATGGTCAGCTCCGCTCCAGATGGATATCGGACGATGGACTACTCAACTACTGCTGGAAGTAATGATCCACGTGATTGACACGGGCAAGTCTTGACTGATGCTGTGCAGAGATTGCATACTTGGACTAAGATGGCCAGATTGTTTTTACTCAGTCCGTTATACTTATAATAATGACTTATGAATATCTTCAAAACGTGATATCGTGGAAAAAGATATGCTTCTTGTTGAATAACCCATGGGTGATTACAACTTTCAATTACTCATTGTTGAATAATGATACCTGTAGTTTTTACGCCCTAGAGCTAAGGGTTTTTACGTGTCCATTTTAATTTGAACATGCAAATGATGCTTAGTATTAATATTTAGAACTAAAATGAGTAGATTGACAAGAATCGTAAACTATTTCATTGTAATTTTCCACCCTAAGCATATTTGTACGTGTTTATGAAATACTTAGCAAAAAAATATATAAATCTAAAAGTGTATCGATATTCTCCTATTTAGGTTTACACTAAAATAAATCACTGTATTATAGATGTAGTTTATGGTTTAAAATGAAAAAAAAAAAATCGTTTTCAAAGTATCAAGAAAACTTTCTTTTTATTATTTTCTATAATCCTCTGTGACTGAAAAGGGGTGGATGAAAAGCATAAACCGCGGATAAACTTTCACTCGCGATAAAGAATGCGCCGAGAGTAATATCACGCGAAATTACAAGTGTAACTTTCTATCTGATCTCCGGCCTTTCACAATGCTGAATATTAGAAAAGTTGTGAAAAACCTGAAAACCGACTGAATGCGACTGAAGTTGGCCGCGTGAAAAATAAGGCGTTCAAAGGAGCTTTTTTTATAAGAAATCCGCGCGCCGTTTATCAACAGTCTGAAAGTTCCACACCCCGGGGATTCGGTTTCAGCTCTCGAAGCTCAGCTTTTTTGTTTGTTCTACTTTCGATTTTTTTACACAAAGTTTGGAAATCGAATTGTAGCTGCATTTTCCGATAGAGAATATTTTTTTATTGACTGATAGTTTTTTTAGAATCGTATGATGCTTGTAGTAACATTTTACACGTGTCGACATCTTCATATTCTCTCCTTCATATTTTCTATTTTTTAATTCATTTGAATTCCGCAAAAATGTTTCCATTTTATTTATTTCATTTTTTCCCTTACAGAAGCATTACAAATTTGAACAACTCAATTAATTTATGAAGTACAATAAGAATTAATCATAAAATTAAAAAAATACAATATAAACAAATATAGGTACTTATGATTAAGTACTAAGAACAAAGTAATAAAAACAAGCAACAGAAGGTCCTAATGCTCATCAAACAGTCGACGCCAACAAATTATTCCTCCAAAGAAACTCGTGGAGTTAATGTCTGAATTGGGCCTCCCTTACTTGAAATATATCAACATCCGAGGCGATTTGGTTAAATAGTCTTACCACTCTCCCAAGAGGTATAGTCTCTGGCAGGTTAGTGTTACTCTTTGGGAGAGCGAACAATCTGTTCCTCCTTATTCTCAGATATGTTGAATCATACAGCCGCCGCACAGTTCTGTCAGTTGCCATTATCCGTCTATTACACGTAAGTACCATGCACCTGAAGCTCCGCGTGGATAAATACATGGTTCCCTGTGGCTATCTAGCTTTGAATGCTAAGTCATACATTCCCTAGTTTTAGATCATTTACTCACACGAGGCTGTTTAACCTAACCAACGACAAGCGATAAACAGCAGACCGTTCATCAATAAAATCGATAGAAAATTATTATTATCCAATGTATTTCGTCCATATATAAAGTCCATTTCACGTCGGTTTTCGGCATATGCCGTCATAAGATTCCCCGACCGTTGACATCGGATGACGTGATATATCGTTTTGCTACTTTCTTAGAATAGTTGTTTATGCACCATCTGATAGCTAAAGGATTCAAGAACCAATGTGATATAAAAAAAAGACCAGATAAGTACATTTATGTTTCAAATACTAGTTTTATAATTGACAGTATAATTTGTATTCAAACCGAGCGTAATGAAAGGGTTAAGAATTGAGAAACGCGCTTATAATAAAATATTGTTTTTAGTTGTAATGTTTGTATATATTCGTACTTCATATTTTTTTAACGTTTCTATGCGTTTTATTCAACTTATATATTCAAATTAAAACGACAGTATTCTTAACAACTTATTCGAATTAATCTTATATATTCTTATACGCAGTTTATTTATTTTATGATATATCAATGAAAAAAAAATAAGATGGTGTTTGCTATATTTGTACGTGAATCAGTATTCTTAGCAGTTTATGTTTAATATTTGTATTCATCATTGTATTAAGAATATTGAAAATATGTTTTCTACTTAAAAAAATGATATTCGTATTATAATGTCAAAAAACATTCGTCAATACAAAATTACGTTCTTGTAAAATCTAACTTTATTTCTATCCACTCTTATTCCTTCACGAATTCCTTTGTATCTCAAATAATATTGAAGCACTCTCGAGCAACAGAGAGCACCACGATATAGCATTGACGATCACGTTATATGTCTACAATAAATACGCAATAATACATTTCTCTTCATCTCAGCATCGTTTCCAGAACAAAGGGAGCCCACATCTGTCTTTAAGATTCCTCCTCCGCCCGCTTCTATGTACATCTCGTGTAATGTGTATAGTACGTCTGCTCTTATTGTTGATTCTGTTTAGGTCTTATTATTTCATCTCGATAAACACACTTGTTTGTTTCAATTTTCTGTATCGTCGTCAAATACTCGTTCCAATCGCTGACTCTCACGTTTCTGAAGATTTATTATAGTATAAAAGACTGATTAAAAAATGATTTTGAGTTAACTTAAAGATTAAATATCGGATAGTTGTATCAATACGTATGTATATTTAATATATAATCAAGTATTGTGAGGACGCCTTATAATTGAAGAAATATGTGAATTTCTTAAGGAATTACATCCATGATCTAGTTATGTATTGAAACATCTCTTAATATTCAGTTTTGATAAAAAAATCAATAAATATATTTGACTAATTTTATATTGTTTTTATTTTAGATAAATATTTATGTACTAAACGATCGCTCAAGTAAGTTTCTACTAAATAAACAATCCACGCTTTTAGAAGGATTTTAAAAAGGTTTTCTTGCAAAAGGAGTCAATAATTAAGAATATACCATCTAAATTTAGAGCTCTCTTAAATGATATATAAATAATAATATTACCTATATTATATTATATCTGGCCGGCGGGTATAGCTCAACGGTCAAAGCGTTTGCTTTGCAAGCTAAAGGGTGGGTTCAATCCCAAACGGAGATTAAAATTAAAAAAACTTTCTTAATCGATTTTTGAGCTCTACAATAAAACACGGCTACTGTGAATTTGATCATTTACCCGTAAAATTACAGTCATAGCCTATTAATCAAAAATTATTTGTAGACGAAAGTCGTCCCGTGAACTCCACCCATTCATAGTAAATTCCTGTAATAATAAGGATGATGCGTGAATCTCGGGCTGTAGTCTATGACGTTGGCAGATCAACACTCCACATGCAGTGCTTTGCATAATGGTAAGCATCATAGAATTCCACAGATGAGACTGCAGAAATACTATCACCATCTGTCAGTATTCTCCTGTATGTGTTTACATTAAAAAATACGCATTAAAATTGATATTTACAAATTGTACTTTTGTTGAAATATTTGTGCATCAAATAATCAAAAGACATTTTAGTCATTTTAAGAAGCAGCATCGAAAATGTGGTGATTGTCTCTTGTTGTCCCTTTCTGAATTATGACTTATTGAAACGTTAATAGAAATATTTTGTCTTAAAATATTGAACTGAGCTATCAGTATGATATTAAAATGCTTGTATTTCATTAAATCGTTTTGATTGATCGTTTATTTCTAATTCAGCAAATTTAAATGTTTATTTTCCATAACCAATTGTTAAAATTTAATTAGAATGTAAATTAAAATAAATATTTCAAAATAATGTTTTCTATTTATTTAACATTTTTGTATTTACATTTGCTGCCTAAAATTTCCAATATTTGAATTGAATATGTATTGAAAATATTATTTTAATTACATCAGTATATAATTGCGTTTCCGGCCTATCTTGTAATTTTACGCACGGCAAAAAGTATTTTAGATATTTTTCGTTTATTCTTATTGACATGAGCATGATATAGCTCTTGCTGACTGGTACCGAAAACCTCGATGTACAATCTTTCGTCTCCTATTTTCGTTCACTCATCGGACACGCATGTGTTGGGTGGCGGCGCTGGGTGTCACCGACCGTGGCGTTGTGTTGTTCATCTGCTCCTCATCCTGCCTCCACGCAATTCAATAACGAACTCAGAGAGGAGGATGTCATTATGTTGAATACTATAGAGGCTTAATCAATTAATACTATAGGAAAAAATAGGAAAATTTACGACATATTAGATACATCAGTTGATTAGTTTATTTATTTATTTACTAAACTAACAACACGCAGCATCAAACGTCAACCAGTGACAACCATTTGATTAGCAAATTAACTATTATTAGTGCATTGGTATAAAAAATATATTTTAGAATGCCAGTTCATATCAATGTTGAAGTATTTACGATTTTACTTTTTGTACAATACAATTTTCAGTATTTTTCAGTTGCGTTTATTTCCCAAATGGCCACAAACGCAAGAGAGGATACGATTCTCAAAAAAAAAAAAATGTACATTAAAACCACCTGGCCAGGTAATTATGATTAACAGCCACGTCCGCAATAAACATTCGCCGCATTATTATTCCTTCTCCTCTTTTTATGCAGCCTATAAATTTCCCGCCCGCTCATTTAGCGTCTGCCGTGTTTATAATTTTCGCCGGGAGCTTTTATTATGTGGAGCTTTTTCCACGGGAAGTGCATTAAATGAGCTTTTATTCCGCGCTCGGTGCAAGCCGCGGTGGCCGGCTAAAGCCACAGAAGCTTTGACAAAGCTTCTTGCTGCCTGCGATGTACACGGTCCAGTAGTCGAAAACGGAAACATTCTTCAAGACCATTTTTTTGTAGACCATTTTTTCAGTTCAGTGAGACCTTAGACTTCAGGATGGGAACAAAAAAAGTATTACAATTCAGCTTAACCGTTAATGTCTTGATGTAGTTCAACAGCAGGGAACAGCCAGGATTTTAATTCAGCATAACGATCAATATAATTTTCTTCTTGTAAAGTAAATCTTTTTTTGTAAGTCATCAAAGGACAGGTACTTCTTTACATTCAATATTAAAACAAAGCCTACATTAGCACGCATAGCAGATATAAGGAGGATAGCGAAGGGCTTTTAACCTCCATGATCGATAATGGCGCCTAAAGATTACGAGCTTCTAACGGATTTTTGAGCCCCATATTACAGCTAAGTTTTACTGTTGTTTTATAAAAATATTTATTCGAGTAGAAAACAATATTTGTCAACTTGCATACTTGGTTTCTAGAAAATATATTGCAATTTTTTGTCTAAAAAATCATTTAAATAACAGCAAAATGGTTTACCACGGTTAATAGTTTTTGTATACGATCATAAAATATTAAAATCCTTATATCAATTCCCGTGTTACGTTTTTTTTTTAAATTGCACAATATTTTTATGTTTCATTATCTTGTACGATTGCCTTATTTAATTATTATACAGCTTCATAAATCATGTGTGATGTGCTGACAGAATTTTTGTTGTTTTTTAGTTTTTTTTAAATACTTTCAAGCTTTCAATTTTATTTTACTATACACACGATACACATCGAATTAATTCAATATTCACCTATAAAATTCATATTTTATTTGCTTAAAATAAGCTAAAAATGGTTTCACATAGAGTGTGAAATTCTCCAAATATCCCCTATTGTTCTCTTTAACAGTAAACAGTGAATACATATTTTGTTTTGAATTTCACAATTATGGTATTAATTCTCAAACGGCAAGACAGTTTTCCACCCCTCTGCTGTTTTATCTTTGTTTTGAGTTCCAGGGGCGTTATCACACCACCTCCTTTATTTTGTTCTCACCTGAATTCCGCACAGGACGGGGCGGGAGCGTCATCCCCGGGGGTAATAAATAGACCATCCTCGTGTAAACACACGCGAAGCATTTTACTTTTCTAGAGCTGAATTGTATTATCTTGCGAAGCAGGTGAATTTATATCTTTGCGTTTTTGTTTGGCCAACAATTACGGCGTTAAATACTAGTAAATTGTAGCCTTTTTAAATATGTAACACATTGGAAGACTTTTATCAAACTTTTGGCTTATAATGTATGTGTAGTAAGCGAGTGGAACTCGAGGGACAAGGATTCGTTCCCCGAAGAAACTTTGAAAAAAAAATTGTATCAACTTATAAGCTGTTTTTTTATGAAAACACATACAGGAGAATACCGACAGATAGTGATGCTGTAGTCTCATCTGTGGAATTCTATGACGCTTACTACGGTGCACATTAGAAAGTTTTAATGTATCGGTGTCTTTTACATAATTTAAACTCTAATAAATAAATATCGAATAAATAATAAAAAAAAAATCGTTGGTTTTTCGATTGATTTCGAAAATGTTATTCGCGTTCTCTCACTGCCTCACTTGTGAAATTCCGACGCCGAAATAAATTGTTAGGGACTCTTGCGGGATTAAATAATTCCACCGTTATTCGGCTTCCTTAATCTTTTACGTGTTTTGTGAGACGGCATTTTAATCTGGTTAGTGTTACGCAACTGTGGAACGTTTTCCGGTGGCGGCACAATAAGGCTTAGCATATGGGGAACTTGTGGCATGCGTGCCAAGCGCGAATCTTTTTCTCGACTCGACATTCCAATATTACACAAAATATTGCATAGTTAGCATTCGTTTCTGATGACTAGAAAAAGACGGCGTTCTTTTCTAAACATTTATTTATTTAACTTGTTTTTACATGAATCACGTAAGATAAGTTCTCTATTAGAAAACTGCTGTTTCGACTTACTCATAGCCTTTCTCAATCCTTCACTTTTTAAGAGATAACTGAGCTGCGATAGTACTTTGTAAGTGGTGTAGCTTTATTTTACGTGTTCCATGTAAAAACAAGGTAAATTAATAAATATTTATAATGGATCTTAAAGTGAATGCTGAAAACATTGAGAAAAAAAAAGCGTTCTTTCAGTTTATTTTCTCCTTTGTTAACTGCTTACTAATTGAATTACATGGCCAATATCCTTATATTGGATGAATAATAATGATTTTTTTATTTATCAACCATTTATCTACTCTACAGAAGAGTTTAATAACACCAGGTTCAGTTATATACGTTTGCAAAGAGCACTGTTCAAAACGTTAGTTTGAACATAATTGCTTTGTATTAAACATCCAAAAGTCTTTAAAGTAATTATTTTAATCAAGCTCTCTATCTTTGATGGAATCTTAGTCGACTCATACAGTCGGGTAGGACACAGGGTATTGACCATCACAATATTTTACCACTATATGTAAATTGAGGTGATCAAGGTCCAAAACAACAGGTATCGACGAATTTGCGGTGTATGATATTCAACGTGTTAATATCAATTTTATAAATGATTACTCATGTTGTATATTAAGATATAAAAGGGGTATATTATCAAATAAATTAGTACCTTTCCTAATTCCTAATTCAACTCCGGCCTTTGGACTTATCCTCAGTGCCGAAACCTTGGTATTCCGGCGTCACCATTTAGCTGACGCTGTAATTTCGGGACCGCGATCTCGGTTTCGGAACAGCACCATTTGGACGTTTATGAGATAGAGTTGTAAAAGATATGGCGAGCACCTTGTGAAGAGTGTACCTGCATGAGAGAAATTAACTGGGGCTACTATTGCATATTAATTTAGTTAATTTAATAAAACAACATTTATGAATCACATACGAAGCTGTATTGAATGTATGCGATTGCATATTATATGATAATTTTGCACGATATATCGTAATTATACAAGAGTTATCTATCTTGGTGCTTTCTTAACTTATATATACCTGAACTATTTATTGATATTTGAACCGGAGCCTTGGCCGACCCTTTGCAAGATGGACTAACGACATCATAAAAAGAGCGAGAATAGCCTGGAAGGCGAAAGATCTAAGATGACGGAGACTTATGCGGGAGACGGATACAGGCTGATAATGACGATATACTTTAACTAATAACTTCAGAGAAACTGTCATGTATTGAATACATCAATTGCTATGTTAATTACGAATATATGTGAAGGTTGCACGCTATGTCATACTCGTAGTAACATATAAGTTATTCTGCCGCTATTTTAATGCTATTTAATCTAATACATATTTGTATAAGATTAATTGCATCAGATAAACTATAGCAAATACAATTTAATTTTGTACGTGTACAAAATGATCTCGTCGTATCATAATATGAGCTTGAATGTAGCTAGTTTGTGATGAAAGTCCATGAAATGTTAAGTAGGAGTAGAATTATATCTGTGACATATTCAGCGCTGTATCACTAACAAGATGGCCATGACTGGTGTGAGAGATTCTTGTGATGGTTTTCCTTCCGAGTTCTCGAGAGCTCGTTACAGAAGACTTCTTTAAAGAATCTCCCATCTCGTTCACAGAGTCGAATTTTCGTATTTGCCAAAATCAAAAAATATATACGTTAAAAAATTTCAACGATAGATAACATAAAATACTTTATGTTTTCTTCGTAGTGTTGAGTTACTGACTTTTTAAATTGGGGTCAAAAGTTAGTCAAAATGACTAATGTAAACTATACTGTCTTATATTTAGTGCTATATATTTACGCAGCATATTTGTACACAGTATTTGTTCACTCAATGTATTCTCAAATAAAACATTATAATAACAACAACTTGACTCATTAACATATCCTCTCATATCGTTTCTTTTTGAATAGGTTATAACCTATAACAATATAACTATCCACCAAAATCCACAATACATGGAACAAGACATTTAATCAGTTCAGATAACCATTTATAGTATATCATAACTATCATAGATACTCGTCTTTTAAACTTTGTCAATCAATCCCGCATACTAAACATTTGACTTCATCGACTCTTCTGATTAAATTTTTGGCACATTTTCTAATACTCTCCCAGTATCTGTGTTTCAACTTGTAAACAATTTGAATCTCTTCAAGAATATGAATAAACTCTTTCAATCTTCTCAAAAACTACACACATACAAACACTTTACGTCCTGACCAAAAGCAGTGCTCAACTGACCCAGATTAGACCCAAGAGTCATACAGTCCATATATGACTAATACCCTCTATTTTTAGAGCACTGTTGTGTGTGTTTATATGTATATATATATAAACGTGTCGGAAACAACAGCGTCAGATCCTGTCTACCCAAAAGTGGGTGACGTCGATGGCGTTACTCTCGGCCATCATCAGGTCTTCCTAGGTGCAGCTACTCGGACACAGCGCACACTCCAGAAGGTGTATAGGAAAACCACATCATTATGTAAATAACAATCAGCATCTTTCACAGAGAGTGTTACGAAAACAATGCAATGTTAAGTGCTCTTTAAGATCGCATATAGATGTACACAATGAGACCGGTATTTTGGGTAATTTTTCTACTAAAAGCTCCATTTCCGACCTTTCAAACCTTAAATCCATTCTGCCTTTACTTATTCCGCAGTGTGTCAATGCCGCTCTTCCGATTTTATTATCCCGACAATGCCGCCTGGATTCGGGATTCAGGGCTCCCAATTCGAGATTCGGCCCCAAAGGATTTCTCGCCTACGGAACGAATTGCCCTCGATCGATTGTGTTCCGCTGTGGATTAGCGAGTATGAAAATTGAATGCGGCACTTGCGAGATGTTTTATGGGCATTACAAAGAAAGCTTTTGCCGCAAGAGAGAGCTACAGAAATGACGATTTATATATTTACGATCTGAAAAACGAATAGGTTTTTTCTGTTCGTGATTTGAATGCCTAGGTGATTTTTTAATGCGCCATTTACTTGTTTGCTGATAAATCTTACTTGCTTTTTTGTTTGTAAATCACTTCAATTATTGATAGCATTTTCCTTAGCATGAATGATTTTTTTTTTGTATGTTAAATCTGTGATTGTTGACAAGTGAAAGACTGAAGAAGAATACTAACATCCTCTTCTCTCTCAAAAATGGTGTTACTCCGTCGCGTGAGGCAGGATGAGAAGAACATTGACATATATTTATGACATTATTTACAAACTTCCGGCCTAGGCGGAATGACATGCCGTCCAGCCGTACTGCAAACTTCTCGGCCGTCGGTCACCAGCGCCGTCGGTGGCAAAACTATATAACTAGTCCCAATATGGCGGACACATAAATGTATGGCAAGCGACAAAAATAAGAGACGAGAGATTGTTTATCTAGGTTTTCGGTACCAGTCAGCAAGGACTACATTATGCTGATGTCAATACATTGCACTTGAAACCGCGATTTTTTTATTACTGTGATACACAGTGATTTAAAAATGTTACATTTACTTTGTTGCTTTAACAGCTTTATGATTATGTAGTTCTGTCTTCTTATACGATGATATAATGGGTGTCTATAAAACATTAACCCACTTTTCATTTATAAATGTCATGTATAAAAAATAGGAAAGTACCTAAGTTTCCATTCAAACACCAAAAAAGCAAAAAGAAACACTAGCCTTGACCCTCTACCTGCTTTATGATATTTAAACAGGTCGGTTAGACGCTACGTGTTTAAAGAATTTGTAGTGTTTTCATGCTTTTAGGTTCGAATATTAACGCGATTGTTTGTTTGTATTAATATACTTCTCCAAAAAATATTTCGCCTTTTTTAAAATAGTATTCCAAAGCTGAGCGAATTTAGGATATGTACAGAGGTAGTAGTTACGTGTCAGTGAAAAATTACGTATTTTGAAGGGGATGGCCAGTTTTCTAGACGCAAATTTTACAGTATGGTTTCATTGAGAAAGTATTTAACTTAACAAAGAATAGTTTTTTATTCTACATTTATAAACTGGTTAAAAAACTAAAATGGGAACATTTATAAACTGGAAAAAATAACAATTATTTATAATATTAACCTGCAGAAAAGTGAAACAAAGAATGCGCAATAATGATTATCAAACGATATTAAAAGCTTCATTTATTTACGTCGGTTAAATGCCTCTTTGTCCGCTGCTAACAAAGAAAGCTTTGAACGAGCTTTCAACTTCACTGACTGAGCTCACCACTACGGCACTATTCACTCTTCGGCTACTTTTATATACAGTTTTAAATTCACCATTGGCGCGGAATGTCGATAAAAGGGCCGCCATACAATATTAATAAGGGCTAGTGAATATTTATATGCTGTAAGTAAATCACCGCGAGGCTGTATTGATGTAGGCCAAATAATGCGACCGAGCCGCTTCTATAGTGTTCTAATCTTATTCCGCAACAAACGATGATTATTTATGAACGCCTTTCTGTACAATGAATAGTGTATTTTTACTCTGAAGAAAAAGTTTACTTCCGGTTTTGTATATACTAGTATGTAGGCCCAACCGTAGAATAAAATTGTATGTATTTAAATTCGTAGAGAATATTCACTATGAATTATGTATCGTTTATCTTTAATGTGAAAATAAAGGGGAACAAACCACATCAAAGGTCTAAAAGACATCCCATGTATCGGCAAAAATGATCGCATCTTGAATGAGATGCAAGATTGCGTTGCTGCAAACCAATCCACCGGATTGATACTACGAAGAAGATCTTTACATAAACATATACACGAGTTAATACTTCATGGATTCTAAAACGCTTAAACTAGACTGCTGGACGCTACGTGCGGAAGGATGCCAGTGCTTAATTATCTGCTTCTTGAAGTCATTCAGACAGTTGTGGTAGAAAACACAGTGTTTTTTCAAATTTCGACATGCCGACGCATAAAAATACGTTTATATGAAAATTAAATACTGAAAACTAAAAACACATTTCATAAATTATATTGATTACTAATTTTTTTTTTTTTTATGCAAATTGACTAAATATAAAATATTTTGTACCCTCATTATCTTTAAAATTAAAACTCTTATTTCACATTTATATAAAGACTGATATCCCCGTCGTGAGCTTAGCAAAATATTATGATAAATATACTTAACTAAGAAAAACTTAAAAATTAAGCCACATGGAAATGTATCAAAATTTGGAGCCTCATGATTATCAATTCAAATTTACAGAGGACAGACACAGGCTCGATAATTATAACGATGTTAATGATAAATTGTTTCTTTTTCTTTTCAGGTAAGCTTTCATTACATTCCGAACACCAAACACAGCATTTAGTAAAGTCATAAAGAACATGTAAGTTTAATTATATTTAAATACAGTATTTTTATGTAAGGTAAATAAAAGACAATAATATCATTTATATTACCACCAGAAAATCATCTAAAATTTAATTGGTGTATTATTCTATAATTTTTGTGCCCATAACTCAGTGTGCTCATAAATTATGGTTCATTTTATTTTTCCATGTCCTCAATGATGTCAAATTCGAAGACCGTTGATAAGGAATTTGTACAATGAATTCTTTGGGATTCGAAGCAGATTAAAGACAATTCTACTATATGATAGTTTTTTAAGAATATTTTGTAATTATTTAGTTGCAATATGGTCAAAATTGGTTGAATATGTGGCATACAATTTTAATATAGCATGGGAGCTTAGTTTGGAATCCCAATAAATCCAAATACTCTATAATGATCATGATGATCATGATCATTATAGAGTATTTGGAGAAGACGGAATTACATCTGAGCTTCTGAAAGTAGGAGGAACCCCTCTGTTGAAAGAGCTTAAAAAACTATTCAACAAGGTAATAGAACATGGAGAAACCCCGGCGACATGGAGTACGAGTATTGTGATATTGTTCCACAAAAAAGGGGATAAATCACTGCTCAAAAACTACCGACCCATTTCCCTTCTTTCCCATGTGTATAAAGTATTCTCCAGAATTTTAACAAACAGGCTGACGGGTTGATTTGATGAATTCCTACCTCGAGAGCAAGCTGGGTTGATGAATGGCTTTAGTACAATTGATCATATCCACACGCTAAAACAAATCATTCAGAAAACCGAAGAATATAATCAGCCACTCTGCCTCGCCTTTGTAGACTATGAAAAGGCATTTGACTCAATCGAGACTTGGGCAGTGCTAGATTCACTACAACGCTGCAAAATAGACTATCGGTATGTATAGATAATAAAATCTCTTTACAAATCTGCAACAATGATGGTCCAGCTCCATGATAGCACTAACAATATTTCTATAAGCAAAGGTGTTAGACAAGGAGATGTTATATCTCCAAAACTCTTCACAAACGCCCTAGAAGATATTTTTAAACTGCTATCCTGGACAAAATGTGGAATAAATATTAACGGAGAGTACATTTCTCACCTCCGATTTGCAGATGACATAGTGCTAATAGCCGAATCACCTAACAAGCTCCAAGACATGCTCTACGACCTCAATGAAGCGTCGAACAAAATTGGTCTGAAAATGAACATGGATAAAACAAAAGCCATGATTAATAGTCATATTTCACAGACCTTTGATCCTATTTCCATCGGAGGAACAGAAATAGAGGTTGTAAACGACTATACCTATCTGGGACAAGTAATACATCTAGGGCGAAATAACTTCTCAAAAGAAATCGACAGGCGCATACAACTGGGATGGGCAGCATTTGGAAAACTAAAGTACATTTTTAAAGAGAAAATTTCGCAATGCCTTAAAACTAAGGTGTTACGTACGTCTCACGCTGAAAACGACAGCTGTTGATAGTTATGTGTTATTTGTAAATGTGTTATTTGTAATGATATAGGAATTCGATGGTTTATTATACTTTGCATCCCACGAGTATTATCGGGCGGACCTTCAATAAAGAAACAGTCCGTGAGCCCCGACCGATTGTTAGAAAGGGGGCCATAAATATTAAATAAGCCAAAAAGTGTTCCTTTGTTGGCCAGCGTGAGATGCGTCTATTCTCGAGAAAATGTCATAAATATTAAATAAGCCAAAGTGTTCCTTTGTGTAGTAAAGCGTGCGAACGAGCCTGGGATACGTTTCAGTTTTAGCCATAAAAACATAAACCGATGTTATGGCTAGGATTACCTATCTCCAGGAACGATTCATAATAAAACCCTAAGAAAGGAATACAGACTCGTGCGAACGTGACTATTCTCACGGCCGCAAAAGTAGGTACCAGAAAATTAATGTATAAAAGCACCGACTTGAACGTTAAATAAATCAGTTTAGACTTGAATCTCTTGCGTTTCATTTCTACCTCCCACCCTCCTGTAAAGCCGCGCCGGCTGCCTGAAACCTGGAGAAATGAGGCTGTCCGCCCACTTCAGATTGATGGCGTAACTAGTTACCTTACAAGTAACTGGGAGAAGATGGTCTAGTGAAGAGCGGAAAACCGATACACGCCCGTAGAGCGGATCGTCAGCGGAATTGGAAGCTGTCGTCTACATTTGGTCCTTCGAGCCGGATTCTGCCTTCGTGAAGAAGATCATCTCCTGACCTGATCATGCCTGCCAATCGATCACCGATTGCAACGCGATCAGGAAGCAACCGTGGAACTAACATGGAGGAGGACGACGCCCGATCAGAATCGGGGGAGTCAATGAGGTCCGTGGACTCCAGAGAGGCGCGCCGCAAGGCTGACCAGTCGCTGAACGCTCTCACCGACATGATGGCCCAGCTCGTCGCAGCCAGCGCGCAAACCAACGCAGCCCTGACGACAACCAACGCAGCCATCGCAAGCTTGGCCGCCAGCCTACAAGTTCAGCGGACCACGGAGCTCCCGCCCGCATGAAGCGGACCGCCGTGCGGCCCGCAGTACAGGCGAAGCAACTCACGCCCCGATGCAGCAGCCCGCCACGCCGAGGTCTGTGCAAGTCATACGGGAGCCTGAGGAGGACCACTACCGTGCGGCCCGCAGTACGGGCGAAGCAACTCACGCCCCGATGCAGCAGCCCGCTTACGAGTGGGTGAGGCAGGAGCCAGCCGCGCAAGAACAGCTGAGCTCCATGACTGGTCGTGAAGAGCGCGCGGGGCATATGGCTGCCGCGGTTCGAGAGCGTCCAGCGCCGTGTCGGTCGGGCGCGGAAGCCGAGGCCGAGCAGCCCGCTTACGAGTGGGTGAGGCAGGAGCCAGCCGCGCAAGAACAGCTGAGCTCCATGACTGGTCGTGAAGAGCGCGCGGGGCATATGGCTGCCGCGGTTCGAGAGCGCCCAGCGCCGTGTCGGTCGGGCGCGGAAGCCGAGGCCGAGCAGCCCGCTTACGAGTGGGTGAGGCAGGAGCCAGCCGCGCAAGAACAGCTGAGCTCCAGGACTGGTCGTGAAGAGCGCGCGGGGCATATGGCTGCCGCGGTTCGAGAGCGCCCAGCGCCGTGTCGGTCGGGCGCGGAAGCCGAGGCCGAGCAGCCCGCTTACGAGTGGGTGAGGCAGGAGCCAGCCGCGCAAGAACAGCTGAGCTCCATGACTGGTCGTGAAGAGCGCGCGGGGCATATGGCTGCCGCGGTTCGAGAGCGCCCAGCGCCGTGTCGGTCGGGCGCGGAAGCCGAGGCCGAGCAGCCCGCTTACGAGTGGGTGAGGCAGGAGCCAGCCGCGCAAGAACAGCTGAGCTCCATGACTGCTCGTGAAGAGCGCGCGGGGCATACGGTCGCCGCGGCTCGAGAGCGCCCAGCGCTGCCGTGGAGGGCGGACGCTGAGGCCGGTCATCCTACTCACCAGTGGGCGAGGCGGGAGCCAGCCGCACGGCAGCAGCTGAACTGCGAGACTGCTCGTGAAGAGCGCGCGGGGCATACGGTCGCCGCGGCTCGAGAGCGCCCAGCGCCGCCATGGAGGGCGGACGCTGAGGCCGGTCATCCTACTCACCAGTGGGCGAGGCGGGGGAGCCAGCCGCACGGCAGCAGCTGAACTGCGAGACTGCTCGTGAAGAGCGCGCGGGGCATACGGTCGCCGCGGCTCGAGAGCACCCAGCGCCATGGAGGGCGGACGCTGAAGCTGGTCATCCTACTCACCAGTGGGTGAGGCGGGAGCCAGCCGCGCAACAGCAGCTGAGTTACGAGACTGCTCGTGAAGAGCGCGGGGCATACGGTCGCCGCGGCTCGAGAGCGCCCAGCGCCGTGGAAGGCGGACGCTGAGCCCGAACATCCTGCTCACCAGTGGGTGAGGCGGGAGCCGCCAGCACCAAGGATGCTGAACTACCGAGCCCACGAGTGGGACGCGGGCGTCTATCGAGATGAATTCGCGGCGTATGAGAACTCGGCATCGAGGGGAATGGCTGCCGACCTCGACCGTCATACTCACGAATGGTTGAGAGACATGCAGAAGCCTAGGACGCTGGATGATGCCGAAATACAGTCGATGATGGCAAGGCGGACAAGGGTCCAAGACCTACCACCCTTCTCGGGGGAACCGCTAGAGTGGCGCAATTTTGAAACACAATTCATCCAATCGACGAAATTGTGCAAGCTGAAAAATGTCGAAAATGGACTCCGGCTACAAAAGGCCTTGAGCGGACGAGCCTTTGACATGGTGAGCGAGATGCTGTCAGATCCGGAAAACGTTCCGGAAGTGATGCAGATCCTGGACAAAGAGTTCGGGAATCCTCGAGTCATCGTCAACATGCTGACTAATCGGGTGAGCAGGGTCCCGCAGCTCCCGGATGAAGTGTGATTGCTGTTGTAGATTACACAACTCTAATCAGAAATACCGTGCCGTCACTCGAGTTACGGCGCGCAGCATCTCGTCTCGACGGCGCTGCTCGCGGAGATGGCGTCGAAGCTTCCGGCTACCTCCAATGGAGGTGGATTGACTTAAAGGACAGTTTAAACGACAATTGTGTCACCAGTGTGAAAGTGAGGCCTGAAATTATCATAGGTCTAGACAGTGCCGAGCTAATAGTGCCGCGAAGGATTGCGCAATTCCGGCGTGATGGCGTAATTGTGAGTGATACGCCGCTGGGCCACGTTGCGTTCGGCACGTGCGCTCAACCGAAAGGCGGCGATGAAGCTGGACACTTCGTGGGGCACTGCAGCGTAACGGAGGGACCGCCGAGCGTGCCGCGGTTTTCATCGAGGACGAGACCGCCAAGGACAACCGCTCGGACTACGGGATTTGTCGATCGCTGCCAGAATCCCCAACGCCTGAAGCCCGAAGGAGAGTGTGAGCTCCGGGCAGAGAAGATCGTCGACGACGAGGCGATACGTGTGCGTTCTTCCCAGAGGCGCGCCTCCGGCGACGAGATGAAGGTTCTGCTACGGGGGGAGCCGCCACCGCCCGGCGGGCGCATGCGGGCATTCGCGCCGACATTCACGTGGGACATCCGGTGCGGTGCACAGCAGAGACTACACAGGATCAGCTGGTGGCATGACGACCCTGGTACAGTACGACACGGAGGAGGAGAAGATGTGTCTCAAGAAACAATGGCGGGCGTCACAACAGATGGCAGATGCTTCTGGCGTCGGTGGGTACGGGAGTACTTACCAACGTTGGCGCGGCGCCCGAAGTGGAGGACCCCGACGGAGCCGATTCAGGAAGGAAACCTGGTACTCGTTGCGGATCCGAAGTTGCCGCGCAACACATGGCCACGGGGACGAGTAACGCGAGCGACTCCAGCAGCCGACGGGCAGGTTCGCGTGGTTCAGATAAAGACCGCAACAGGGACTTATACGCGGCCAGCGGCGAAGCTGGCGGTTTTCAACACAGAACGAGTCGAGACGTCCGAGGCAGGGTACAGCAGAGACTGCACGGTGGGAGTGTTACGTACGTCTCACGCTGAAAACGACAGCTGTTGATAGTTATGTGTTATTTGTAAATGTGTTATTTGTAATGATATAGGAATTCGATGGTTTATTATACTTTGCATCCCACGAGTATTATCGGGCGGACCTTCAATAAAGAAACAGTCCGTGAGCCCCGACCGATTGTTAGAAAGGGGGCCATAAATATTAAATAAGCCAAAAAGTGTTCCTTTGTTGGCCAGCGTGAGATGCGTCTATTCTCGAGAAAATGTCATAAATATTAAATAAGCCAAAGTGTTCCTTTGTGTAGTAAAGCGTGCGAACGAGCCTGGGATACGTTTCAGTTTTAGCCATAAAAACATAAACCGATGTTATGGCTAGGATTACCTATCTCCAGGAACGATTCATAATAAAACCCTAAGAAAGGAATACAGACTCGTGCGAACGTGACTATTCTCACGGCCGCAAAAGTAGGTACCAGAAAATTAATGTATAAAAGCACCGACTTGAACGTTAAATAAATCAGTTTAGACTTGAATCTCTTGCGTTTCATTTCTACCTCCCACCCTCCTGTAAAGCCGCGCCGGCTGCCTGAAACCTGGAGAAATGAGGCTGTCCGCCCACTTCAGATTGATGGCGTAACTAGTTACCTTACAAGTAACTGGGAGAAGATGGTCTAGTGAAGAGCGGAAAACCGATACACGCCCGTAGAGCGGATCGTCAGCGGAATTGGAAGCTGTCGTCTACATAAGGCGTTTAACCAATGCGTCCTCCCTGTATTAACTTATGGCGCAGAGACGTGGAATTTGACAGCAAGTCTTACCCATAAAATAAAAGTCACCCAGCGTGCTATGGAGAGATCCATGCTCGGAGTGTCGCTAAAAGATATAATCCGAAACGAGGAAATACGCAGAAGAACTCAAGTAGTGGATGCTACCCAACGAATAGGCACACTCAAGTGGCAATGGGCAGGACATATCTGTCGAAGAGACGACGGTCGATGGGGAAGAAAAGTATTGGAATGGCGCCCAAGAACTGGCAAACGAAGCATTGGCCGACCCCCTACAAGATGGACTGACGATATAAGAAGAATAGCGGGAGTGACCTGGATGCGGAAGACGGAGGATCGAAGAGGATGGAGACTCATGCGGGAGGCCTACGTTCAACAGTGGACGGACACAGGCTGATGATGATTGTTCTCCTAGATCTCTGTGATCTTTGACGCGTGTCATCTTCTTCTTCTTTTATGTTATTTTTTGTATGTATTGTATGTTTATGTATACTCTATGTTTCTTATTCTTTATTATTCTATGTACCTTGGAACTGCGGTTTTGTTAGGTAAATAAATAATTATAAAATATACTTGTAGTTGTTATATAAATCCTATATTTGCTTGTAGTAAAAGTATTCTTCAAACTAACATGAACTGAAAAAAAAGTCCTTTCGAAACCGAATTAAATACCCGGTTAATATAAAGTTACCCAAAAATATATTTGCTTGAGCCACCTCTTAGCACTAGATGGTCCCAACTTCCACCATCAGACACTCACATCAATTATGCAGTTTTTAACTATTAAACTAATTCTATTTGAACATCATTGGTGGTCCAATAGCACCATTTTAAGCTACCAAGTTCCATCACCAAGTTCCTCATCATTCTTTTAAGACCCTCGTATCAATTATGCAGTGGTAGACAACCACCGGCATGCGTGTCCACATCTCTCGTTGCCCGGCTCGTTACTTGCTCCAGAGAGCCATTAATCACAAACCTTTCCACGCCCGGGGTCCTGACTCTGGACTGCTGACCGTCTCTAGCCAGAGGGGGAAGCTAATCGGCCCTCTGTGGGATCATATTACAATCCATTATTACGTACTTCGTTCCATTGTTAATGGTGCACGGAGTGTTTTTTCATAGAAGCATTTCTGTGCACTCTCCGGAGACCTCCCGTGTCGATTTCTTAACTCGTATGTACTAAGTGTATATGAGTCTCAGTCACGTAAATCTTACTTAAGTTTATCTTACGTAATGCCACTTAATGAAAAATTATAGAGGATCTAGTTATATAAATGCCTTTTTAAGATTTTAGTCATTTAGAAATGACTATACATTAGTTAGTTTTTCCTTCTTCTTCTTCTTTTAGTGTATACTTTTCACATCTGGAATATATATGCTAATCACTCAGTTATGTCAGTTGCCATTGTTCATGCCTTGTCCTAAGACATTTCTGATTCCGAAGGTCCATCTGTGAACACATATGGTTTACGATGACTTGCAGGGCTGTTGCTTGGGAATTTAAAGAGGCGGCAACTGTAATGACCCATGCATATTTTTGGGTAACTTTTTTATCAAAATAATTAAGTTGAGATGATTAGCCAGAGGCGTGGACGATTTGTTTCTAAAAGAAGCGGCTGAACCTGACTACTGACTCGCGGTAAGCAGGGGGTTACTCATCCATGTTTTGGTCCTTGTCTTATGTAGCTTAACTTCGGTGATCTAACGAGACTAACGCGAATCGAAACCTACATGTAATTCCATAGATTGCTGTTGTTCTTAGAACTGGGCTAAAAAGGCGCTTTTCAGAGTTCAATTAGTTACGTATTTGCATTTAAAATTTAGTGTGAAATCGACAAAAAAAACATGTTTTTTTTATTCAACATTCTTTCTAAAAGGAATGAGTTTTCAGCGTTCACCATAGCAGCTTTTTTATATGCATTAAGAATATTCTTTGCAATTTCGCTTATTCGCCCACCGTATTCGCAGAGCTAAGTCGGTGTCCGTTCTTGAATCCCACTCGACTGCACTAGCTCCGGCACAATGCGCATTAAGCGAGGCCATTTATCTTCCCGTTCTACCGCCGGTTTAGCGCTTAATCCGCGTATCAAATGCACCTATAGTACTCCCCCGATTCTTTGGCTAGGAAAATAATACGAAAACGCTTAGAATAAGCGATATATTTGTATTGTATTGAGATGTATTGGTAATTCGAGATAATGAAATGTATATTAAGACTAGTGGTTTCTGAAAAGCAAAATGAAATAGGTGCGTCTTTGAAAATATGAATGTTAGAAATGTCTTTATCGAAAAATGACTTTGATGGTTCACTCAAGTCTTTTTTTATTGCTACATACATTGAAACTGCTGTTCCCAACTTTCTCAATTGATGACTCCTGCATCTATTCATCAACGTTAAAAACCCCTAATTCCTATCCGAACATCTTTACATTGTTGACATACTCAGAACATACATCTGCTTCAATTTGTTCTTTAACGTCACATGCAGACTTTGGAATGCTCTTTCCGGTATCCGTGTTTCCTTCTATGTACTGACATCAGCATGATGTTGTAGTCCTTGGTGGCTGGTACCGAAAACCTCGATATACAATCTTTCGTCTCTTATTTCTGGTCGCTTGACGTACACGAATGTGTCCGCCATATTTTCATTAAGGACTAGTTATATACACCGCCGCTCGTGGCGCGGGCTAGAGCCCATACGGAGCGCGGAAATAAGTCGCCCCCGCCCGTTGGCGAGAGCATATTGTATTGTGGCTCGACCTACTGCTGTGGTCGAGCCCTAAATTGGTAAAGTTTTATCGTAAATATAAGTCAATGTGCTTCTGAAAAAATCTTTGTTTTGCTGACCTGCTCCTTATCATGCCCTCACGCGACGGAATAACACCCTTCTGAGAGATAGGAGGATGTTAGTACTTTCGAAATATCTTCAAGAAACAGAATAATAAATACTTGCAATACCCTCAATACACCCACAATACCACTACACATCCATCTTATACATAAAATCCAGCCGATTCCGTAATAGAGTCCGTGGGGGATTAAGGTCGTTTGCTAGTATTCTTTTGTGTTTGTTTATTTTTTATATATTTCTTCTATATCTGGAACATACGATCACTACAAATTACGCCTACTTTGTTCAGTTTCCGCTGTCCATGGCTTTTCCCAAGATATCATTGCACCTAAAGGGCCGCCTGGGAACTTATATATTTTTTCCATGTAATGATCCTGGGAACGACTGGGAGAATAGACAGTAGCTTTAATATCCAAGGCATCATTTGGATGATTTGTTAAGCTAATTTTAGGGCTGTACCATTCTGTCAATCCAACCAATGACATGCACTAAGCAACAACCCATCAAAATTAAGTTGGCTCCAATGCTGCTTAATTACGGTAGTCTAACGAGAACTGCGCTTCCAATGTTCTGTTATCGTTGGTGTGTTTATATAATATATAAAAATGAACTACGAAGACTGCTTAATCCGCAACTTCTCAGCTTAAACGACCATCTGCTGTAACTATCTACCCACTCTCCTTTCTCTCTACCTGATCCGAAAACATCTCCATTGCAATTTACCTTTCCCTCCTTAACCATCCTCCGAAACGAAAACTAATAGCGCAATTTTTCCTTCGCTTGCTGCAGACTTACTCTAGTTTACGGGTACTTTTTATTTTGCGCTTGCCCCCTTTTCACTTTACTCGTGCTGATTATATCCACCGAAGCGAACGGAGCAAAAGGGGTTTTTCGCATATTCGATTACCGCTTTTACAACAATGGAAATACAATTTATTCTCTACTTGCGTGACATTTAAACTAAGCAGAGCAATAACTTTTCTAACGACGTAAACGAATCACACCCGAGGGCAGAAATCCTAAAAGCAATGTCATTTTGTTAAGTCATACACTGAATTTAAGCTCCAAAAATACAATACGAAATGTATCTACTCGTGGAAATATATAATATAATATAATAGTAATATAAGAAAAATCAACCGTATTCAAGTTACAAATTATAGCTAAATTATGATTCTTATATTAAATTATTTTTTTAATATAAATTGCCTGTATACATTTGTTCAGTAACTAATTCATGGTTTTGGATTAGTTACTGAATTGGTTAGTGATATACTCAATACTGCCAGTAATTAATATAAAGTGAATGAATAATTATAACATTAATAGGAAACATAACCTAACCTATTATTATTTCATATTATTAATTATTTAATGCCAATCTATTATTTTTGTACTGTTATTTTATATTTGTCTAGTGACGATTTATAATTTTCTATGACCTTTTTTATGTTAATATTAATGTTTCTCAAATATATACTGGACATTAATGGAATTAATTACTGATAAAATAATTAGTTGCCAATATCAATGATAATTCGTAGACATTATCAAAATTACTAATACATAAAAAATACGTGTCATTTAAAAAAAAACTATTTGATGTGTACGAGTATTTTGTTGAGTACAAACTACTCGTATAGCTATAACAACTCTTGGCCATATTAATGTTATTAAATTTTGGTCTAAAACTTCAACAAAAACATACGTTTTTGATCATCACATTGTTAATAAATATATTATTGGACTCCATTTTGCAATCTCTATTATAGTATTGACTATCAATACACGTTATTAATATTAATGTACGTCTGTCTCTTATCAATGAATTGTGAAAAAAAATATTCAGTATATACATTTAATTTGCTTAAAATATATTGATAGTAATCTCTAGTTGTATTTGCTTTAATATACTATATATTTTAAGTATTATGTATGTAAATAACACCTCATATATAACTTATATCAAGCTAGTTTGAATCATTGCTTTAAAGTAAGTCTCATGCTATTGAACCAACAAACTCTGATATGATTACCATACGAGAGTAACTCCATCCGAATGTGTTTGCTGCTGAAAATTTCATCCAGTGATATCTATCATCCCTGCAATCCCATAGCGATGTCCCAGAGAAGATTTAAGACGACGAAACGAATACTCTGACTTCCTCTATGAGAAGATTTGCGTGACTCGCATGTTGGGTACATATGTTTGGATGCAACTTTCAGACACTTTCAGGCACATAGTAGTACTTGTAAATGTGATTGCAGATTTATGCGGTCACAGTAATATTTCTTAATGCCACTATGAAACTTTTCTGTCTTGCTAAAGTTTATGCATCTTTGCCTTATCTTGAAAAAGATGTGTTTCTTGTAACACAATTTAGAATGAATTTCAACATACGAATAAATGCCAATAGTAAAAAGAATCGCTTTACGTCACCTCAATATATAGATCATATCAATATACATACTTTTATGATCTCCTTTAAATTTAAATTTTGTAAAACTCTTCACCATGTAATTTTCTTGATCTTGATGAGTACATATCCTTTATTGTTCTTTGTGGTCGTATTAACCATGAATGTTTATCCTTGCCCCGATGATTTGCTTCAACTACCTATATTATACGCTTACGATCACCTTTGTCTGTATTCTATTGGAAGTTTATCTCTTCACTAAAAACGCTATTTACTTCTGAGTTTACATGACGAATATTCATTTTTAATAACCAATCCTAGCTAGATGATTTTTGACTGTACCTTTGTATTTAATATCTAGAAATGAAAAACGAATGTATTTTAACATCCTCCTCTCTTTCAAAAAAGTTGTTATTCAGTCGCATGAGTGCACGATGAGGAGCAGGTCAGCAAAACAAAGAAATTTTTCAGAAGCACATTGACATATTTACGATAAACTTCACAAATATACGGCCCGACCTAGTCGCAGCATTCGTCCGGCCCAAAATACAATATGCCCTCGCCGACGGGCGGAACATGACCGGAGCGCCCCCCTTGTCGCACCTGCGCCACAAGCGGCGGTCTATATGACTAGTCCAAAAATGCTAATATGGCGGACACATCTGACAAGCGAACAGAAATAAGAGACGAAAGCTTGCATATCGAGGTTTTCGGTACCAGTCAGCAAGGGCTATATCATGCTGATGTCAATTTATTATATTAACGACTTGTATAATCTTTATATTTTCGCCTCTAATTTTAAGAAAAACTATCAAAAGTGCCTTAGACCACTGAAACATTCGATTGGGCCATTAAGACTTGCATGTCAATATTTATATTATTAAGGTTTACGTTAAGAGTACGTGGTGTGAATAGAAGCGTAATATTTATAATTCCACTTATACGAAGAACATTTTCAAAATTATGCAACGATATATTTTTTAAATCTCACTTAGACAAAACCACTGTAATATTACGTATTATAACTCTTGGTTAAAACGAAAGCAAGAGGCGTTTCGCCAGATCGTCTTCTTTGTTATTACGATTCAAGCCTGACTGTTCAAACATGTATGAAAAAATACGCATGGTAAATCTGAAATCAACCCATTCGTCGCGATCAGAATACAAATGCGTTTTGTCCTTGCAGCTGCTGTGTGCGATTCTGGTTTGGACGTTGACGGTAACGGTAAATATTACGTTATAAATGCGATACGTTCTGCATTGTCATGTCTGTTCCATATTCGGAGCACATGGCAACCACGTTATACGCAATAACAAAGATATGATATTAAGTAAACGAGTATATTGAATTTTTGTAATTGTGACGATCAAGAAAGCATAAACTATAGTTTACTTAACTTTATGTATGAACTGACATGACGTCGTCAGGCGTATACAACTGGGATGGGCAGCATTTGTAAAACTAAATTACATTTTTAAAGCAATATCTTAAAACTAAGGCGTTTAACCAATGCATCCTCCCTGTGTGAACTTATGGCTCAGAGACGTGGAATCTAATAGCAAGTCACACCCATAAAATAGAGGTCACCCATCGCGCTATGGAGAGATCCATGCTCGGAGTGTCGCTAAAAGATAAAGCGGGGGTCGGCCAATGCTTCGTTAGCCAGTTCTTGGGCGCCAGTTTTACTTTACTTTTCTTTCCCATCGACTGTCATCTCTTCAACAGATATGTCCTACCCATTGCCACTTGAGTGTGCCTATTCGTTGGGTAGCATCCACTTCTTTACATTTCCTTGCTTCGGATTCTGTGGTTACATAAAAGTATTTTTACTCTACTCGTTATCACTATAAAATTGATAAAAACCAGTGTTAATTTATCAATCCAAAAAGGTGATGAAATAGCGTAATCGTTTCGAATTTTACGCCAATTTTTTTTCTGTAATCATTTATAAATTTCGTATGTGATGGTTTTTTTTACGTGATCAATTTTTCATACTATAATTTAACTGTAATTAATTTAAAGCTAATTAAAAAAAATGTTACTATTACATATAAATGGTTGAATGCCAATTGCATATTCCAATATATCTGGAAATCTTTTCAGTAAAATTTGTGAAATTGTTTGCGTGGAAATGAAATAACAAAAAACATGCAAATATAATATATATTATACGCGTGGTGTACTTGTGAAAAGTTTGGATAATTCAGCAAGTCGAATTTGATTAAACAAAACTGAATTTGCGGAATATTTCCACGGATGTTGACCTCATTGAAATTCCTCTCGCGAACTCTATAAGCCGGGCGGGCATTTGGCATTTGCATGGCATTTGTGCGGGATCCAAATGACATTTTTGAAAGCAATTTATATGGGGAAATTAAGTGATTTAAAAAAAAAACGCCCAGCGACCCGTTTTCAGGGAACTTTTTTATTATTGCATTTTTGTAATTGGCGAACATTTCTGTGGCGACATAAAGTGATGTTATTTGATAAAAGTGTCAAAAACAGAATTTCACTTTTATATTCTACTAATGTTTGAATAATATATTTATTTGACGTATAATGCATGCAAAAAAAATTTAACGTACTCCTTTATTTTTTTTATTTTGAATTTTTCGATGCATTACATAAAAATTATTATGTTTATTATGATACCAAGATTATAGTAGTGCAAATCATTAAATAATAATCAACAATAGCACATTGGACTACTTATTCGATCTCCTTAAAAATTTCGATGCATAAATCAACCAAAATATGGCTCGGATTCTACAGCTCAAAACTCCCGCACTCCTGCTTTGGAGGTTTTTAGTTTATATATATAATTCTAGATAGAGCTTCGAGTGAAGATACGTCTTGGGGATTTTTACAGTTCCAACTGACATAACTTAGTGGCGTGTGCTGACCATTTGTGGAACGGCTATGGGATGAGAAAATCACTTAATCATTGTAATTATAGAGTAGATGTAATGTTTTATATATATGTGTGGATTTTAGTTTTAAAGTATAGTTAATTATTGTCAAGAATGCACGTACACGATTAAATATTAAATTCATTTGTATATATTGTATATTATGTTGTAACATCACATTTTACCAGCAAATTAATTTATTTTTGTGAGAATTTTTCCTATATCATTCCGAACCATTTTTCGGACCCATAAAGAATTTTAATTTATCGGATAGAGTTTTTTTGGCTACAACCTTTTATACACATTAAATTTTTCTGGAAGATTATATGACTGTAGATGACCTAAATTAATACTTAAAACATATTTTACACTTACACATAAATACATTGCGAATAGTTGCTATCTACTTTGCGACACTTTTCCGCTTAGCAAATTTAAATTTGCACTTTTCCCGTCTCCCCATACTTATATACTCTCCACGTTTCCACCAGGGCCGGAGCAGCAGGAGGGAGCAGAGGGTCAGAAATGAATTGCCCGGATTACCTACGACGCGGATCGGTTATTCGATTTATTGCGCGATTTATTTTTCCGATAGTTTTTTTATTCGGGCGCCCCCCCGGTGATAGCCGCCCCCGGGCGATGGGCCCATAATTCCTGATTATTTACTCCCCATTGCGCGCCGGAGCTCATTTGCGATAGAAATTTATAATAACTCGAACGGGGGCCCCACAATTGATTTTATTTTATTGCCAGGATCACGGTTTTTAGATCCGGCAATCTAACATACATTTAGGAAAAGAGAATCAATCTTTGTTTATAAAGGTTACGTACTCACATTGCATGGAAAGAAAATGTGAAAACTAAAAAGTATATTACATTTCATAGTTTATAGTATGTTCCTATTATATTCTAAAAATTAAAGCATTTTCCCTAAAGCAGTTGCACTGCTTAGGAAAGAAATAATTTAATAAATATGTTTTTTTCTTTTTTAGAGAATTTCGAAGTTTCATTGACGTTTTACTTACATTTTATAATTTTAAATTAATTTTAATTATAAAAATAATAAATTAAAAATATTTAGTTTCGATTCACATTTATTTTAAATTATTAAAATTAATTTAAAATTATAATTCTGCAGTTTCATCAAGTATTGTCAGTTGATATCCCTAATGTTACTTACATTTAATATTTTAGAAAATTGGAATTATTAATAATACTTCTGGCAAGATACGAGTATATTTTTGCTAATTTGTAAAAATACATATTAAATTTCAATTATTTTTAATATAAATACCGTTTTTAAAGTTCCTTTGATTAATTATTATAATACTGTATAATTTTTAAAAGCCATTGTTCTAGTATACTTGTAATTATTCTTCACCGTTAATCACGTAACTTCACGAGTATATATCTTTTAGTCGTCAGTAAAATCGATGAATTATTAAAAAAACACATCAGAAAGGCATTACTATCCCGGTAAGTGTGAATTTGATCCCTCACCCGTAAAATGCAGTCATAACATACTATTTAAAAATTGGTGGTAGACGAAAGTCGTCCCGTGAAGACCACCCATTCATAGTAAATTCCTGTAATAATTAAATATGATGCATGAATCTTGGGCTGTAGTCTATAACGTTGGCCGATCAAAACTCCACTTGCAGCGCTTAGCCATATGCTGCATGGTAAGCGTCGTAGAATTCCACAGATGAGAGTAAGTGTATGAGAACACCAATTTAAATGATACAGGCAATGCTGCTCATTTACGATTTTCGCATAGCCTTTTTTTGCGTTCGAGAGACGATGAAGAGTCGCAGACCAGGCTATCAGACGATCGCTGGTGGAAGGGCACTTGAGGGGTCCTGAAGGACTTGCTCTTCAGCGAGGCCGCGCCTGAACAGCGAGGCCAGGCGCTGGTGCAGAGGCAGACCTGGCCTTTTGTCAGCCGGTATCCGCAAGAGATCGATTTCGACCTAGTTACAAAAGACAATGAGCGACTCTTGAGAAGATTTTTTACGCAAAACGAATGCTTAAATATTTTGAATTCATTATTTAAACAGTGTGTATCTTATTACTACAATATATCCTTGTGAGCAAGCTCAAAAAGTTAATATTTTCTAACTATTCGTAATATAAGATTTCTATGGCGGTACAGTCCTGAAAAGCGCCGTTATGGTGGATCCCGCGATTCTGTAGTGTACCTTGGTTCCCCTACTCCAAATCTTTTCCCTAGCGAGCTGCCTGCGGAGCTCAGTCTTGGCAGCCCAACGTGATGGATCTCCCTCTCGTTTGGCCCGCCAGGTGTGAGCTATACTCGGTAATCCGTTTCCTGTCTGCAAAAAACATTGCACCAGTAGAAATCCATTCTCAGCTATGCAAAATCTATGGAGACAAGTGTATGAACGTACAAAACCATATCAGCGCTTTTTAGGACTGTATCGCCATGGGAATCTTATATTACGGATAACCTTCGTATATTAGGTAACACAGCTTTTTTGCAGCAGTTTTATGTGACTATATTATCCAAATATAAAATGTGTATCGTGAAGAAAATGTGGAAGTAGATGAACAATGCCTTAATTGTTGAAAAATGATTTCATAAGGATTAAATAAAACTATATATATTGGTAATATTAAATTTGTATGGATAACCGTTAGTGTTGTCTTACATAAGCGCCAAGACAATCATTCGATTCGATTACTATATAAGACTGATTACCAATCGCTTCAATAGCTCTCTGGCTATAAAGATGCAATCTTTTTAAGCCCCCAGGCTTTTATCATTGATCTCCATGTGTAAGATAAAGGGGACGAGGCAAAAATAAAGGGAAAAAAACTTTTCATCACAAATTACCATCATTAATTTCTGTAGGCTTCCATTATTCTAGCTTATTTAATATCAACACTGCATCATGAACCTACACCGAGTATATTTTAGTTTCCAACAGCCTTTCTTGACAATGGAAAGGGTGTAAAAAAATGATAGAAAAGTAGTTAATAAATAAATAAAAATGATAAATAAATACTATATTCATATTATGAAAAACTAAAATTGTTAATGTCAGTAAAAATTAAATTTATATACGTTTAAATTAAAACGCGACAGAATAAGGTCAAATTATACGTAGTGCAAACAAGACGCCATACTTTCCTGAAAATGAAATAAAAATGAAAACGTTTAATTAATAAATAAATTATCCGCCGCCATTCGCAGCAGAATCCTTCGGAGAGTAAAAAACGCCATTAGCGTAATTTGAAGTTTGAAAAAATTCGGAGAGCAAAGATTAACAATTGTGTAAGCAACGACATTGTCGCGCAAAGGCTTGGCCTTCAGATGTATTTAATGTCAAGTTTTTGTACGACATGACGTACACCATGGACAGATCACCAGAATTTCATCTCAGTTTTTATGTAGACATAATATAAAAACATCATTTTTTTCAGTCTATGAGATAAAAAATAATTTGAGTCACAATTATATAATTTGACTAGCAACTATACATACTTGATAAAAATAATGTACCGCCTATACTGCGTCTGTATTACCCATATTCTTGTACATGGCTATGAGTCTTATCATCTTGCCAAAAGCCAATGCAACCATAAAATAAACTCATATAAATGGATTACGAAAATAGATGCTTGGGTAGAATATTACTGATGCGTTTAGTCTGCTTCGATCAAAGGTAAGGCGGAATGTTCGACTGGCCTATCGGACTTACGTGAGTACAATGGAACGTTGCATTCAGCAAGATCCAAAAATATTTTGGGAATACATCACCTCGCTTCGAAAGGATAGAGGCTTCACGGACGTCGTTGACTGGGAGGGCCAGCAGTATAAGGGGCGCCAAGTAGTAGAGGCATTTGCAGGGCATTTTAAATCTGTGTACTGTAATCAACCACCCAACCTTGATATTGAGCATGCATCTAAGCAACCATCAAGTGGGGCCTCGTACGTAGATATTTCTAGTGTCGACGAGAGTGATGTATCTTATTTCATAAAAAGATTAAGAAACACGCGTTCTGTAGGTCCAGATAATGTTCCTACATTTATTCTAAAGGGTTGTGTCGATTTCCTCAAAATACCCCTTTGTCATATATTTAATCTCTCATTAAAATCAGGTATATTTCCAAGCCAATGGAAGATATCCAAGGTGATTCCTGTTTACAAGAGTGGCATTAAGTCATCAGTTGAAAACTATAGACCTGTGGCGGTACTGTCGGCCCCGGCTAAGGTTTTTGAAATGATGATTCATAAAGTCATTGCTTCCGGAACTGAATCAATTTTGATTGATCAACAGCATGGTTTTAGGCCGGGTCGCTCGGTTGACACGAATCTCATGGTGTTTACTAGCTGTGTGTCGAGAGCTTTAGATAATGGAGCACAAGTTGACTGTTCCTATAATGACTTTTCAAAAGCATTTGATAAGGTAGACCATGACATTCTGCTTAAGAAATTAAGTGGATTGGGTTTTTCTCATGGTCTTTTAACTTTGCTTGGGAGTTATTTTAGAGGCAGACAACAGTTTGTTACTTATGGCATTTATCGATCATACAGTTTTTATACATATTCGGGAGTCCCGCAAGGATCCAACCTGGGACCACTGCTGTTTTCATTGTTCATTAATGATATAGCTGATGTCATTAATCATGCTATGTTTTTGTTATTTGCTGATGACTTGAAACTATTCATGAACATAATTACCTTGGATGATTGTATGCTTCTGCAGTCGGATATAAATAATATATTCGACTGGGGTAAGCGTAATAAGCTGAAGTTTAATATAGCTAAGTGCAACGTTCTGTCCTATACTCGAAATTTGAAAACTGTGTATCTTAGGTACTCTATAAACAACATAGGAATATCACGAGTGTCCTCCATCAGAGACCTTGGTATAGAGTTTGAGAGCAGACTGACGTTCCATGCGCACATTGAACCTGTGTGTGGTAAGGCACTTAAGATGCTGGGTTTTGTATTACGAAATGGCAGGGTTTTCTCGAGCACACACGTAATGGTAGTGTTGTTTAACTCATTGGTCCGTAGCATACTCGAGAGCGGATCTATCATTTGGGCACCCCATGAGTTGAAATATAGCCTCATGTTGGAGAGGGTACAGAAGAAATTTCTGAGATCTCTCTACATGAGGGTATATGGATACTATCCGTGGCTGTATCCAACTAACTTCATACAGGGTATGTTGGGGTACATTGAGTTGAGGACAAGAAGGGATATGTGCTTAGGTATGCATTTCTTCCGACTGTTGCGTGGCGTGTTCGGGAATCCTGAAATTTTGATGAGTATCGGTTTGTGTGTCCCCGATAGATATCTGAGAATAAGGAAGCATAGATTGTTCGCTCTCCCTAAGAGTATCACTAACCTGCCAGAGACTATGCCCCTTGGGAGAGGGATCAGACTGCTTAACCAAATCGCCTCGGATGTTGATATATTTCACGTAAGAGAAGCCCAATTCAGACAAGAACTCCAAGAGTTTCTTTGGAGGAATAATTGGTTGGCTTCGTCTGTCTGATAATCATAGGAACCTTCTGTTGCTTGTCTTTATTGCTTTGTTCATAGTACTTAATCATAAGTACCTAATTTTGTATATATTGTATTTTTTATTTGTATTTTTATTGTACTTCAGAAATGCATTGAGTTAAATAATTTGTAATGTTTCTGAAAGGCAAAATAAACAAAATTGAAATTGAAATTACGGTGGTTTGACTTTGTGGTTTGAGGCGAGGAAGCAGATAGTGTAATCCTAATACTGTAGTATATTAAGAAACGAAAAAATATCTTGTTAAGGTTATATACTTCGGAAGCCACAGAAGAGCATAAACTAGTGCCTTTTTTGACTTTTCTCCTCCTGACTTTTCTTTTCTCGGAAGGCCGTCGAAAATCATATATAGAATGTACTCGGTGGAGCTCCGGAAAGCAGATCTAACATAACAGGCAAGGACCATGACATATTATGATGATGATTATACGCAATATATTTTCAAATCATAAAGTCACTTCTTAGGACCGAAATATCAGGCGTCGGAAGCGTCGGAGTAAACATCCGATTCATTTAAAATAGTAATTAACTAACGCTCATATGTGTCTTGAATACTGCAGCTGCCTTGTACTATAAGTACATTCCGTCTAAAAGATTGCATGGATAGCGTACTCGTTGGCGATCTGGGTGCAGAGAATCTTGTGTAGAAACACGGATTAAATTATAACTATGTGGTAGCAATTTTGATGGCAATATGCTTCTACCAGGGAGCGTATCCGCCAAACAAGACAAAGACAGTCGTAAAAATATTAGGACATTTATGTTCTTCGTTCCCTTTGTTCTTCAGTTGTTTATAACGTCACGAACTGAAATCGTCTTCTAGAACTGTTCGGAAGTCTTTTTTAGGGTGCGGCGATAATGAATTTAAATTTATTCCATAAATTGCGGACTCAAATTTATATTTAATTCAAAATTAACTGGATAATTTGCGTACGGCATTCGTTTTATTCTGATTTGTGGTAGAAAAGTTTTCAATTCTGTGTCTACTTACTCGTATATTTTCATTACATGTACAATGATTTTTTAAAATTAATATTTTTAAATGACTTTGGACATTATCGCTTAGTCGCAGATTCGAAATTAATTGGGTATTTATGCATTTTTAATATTGAATTACCGCTTTTCACGTTTCATTAAAAATTTATTAACCCATGCTGCATTTTTACAATATGCTTTGACACCATTATAAATAGATTAAAATAAAAATTATATGCAAATCAAGTATACTGATATAATTATAATGTGGCTTTTGGGTTTAGCCGTGTGTGGCGAATTAGTATTCTCCAATATTTCTACCGCCATTGCAGGAGTCTTCTTCAGGGTTGATGACTGTGTGTCCCTGAATAAGACCCCTGCTATGGCGGTCGAAATATCGGAGAAGAGCAATTCGCCACACACGGCTAAACCCAAAAGCCACACTACCAAATCTGGCCGTGAAAACTTTAGAAGCTTTTATATTTAAAAATAATCTCTTTAATATGGTCAAAGAATTACAATTGAAGCATGGCAGAATTTGCAGTAAATTCTCACATGCGATTCATGTTCTAAAAGTTCAAATTAACTTTAATGAAATACGTATATTATAATTACTTGAAAGCTACAAATCCCCTTTCTTTTCCTGGAAAAGTACAAAAAAACACGTTTCCATTTACTGGTAAAGATGCCTCTGAAACCGTGAAATTTGAAACCCTCGAATGAAATATCAGGTTCAAAATGTTTTTCTCGGTTATAATATCCTGGTTAATTTTTTCCCTGCAAACTTTCTGTGCATAAATAATTATGATATGGGGGAGCATTTAACTCGAACCGAAATGGTGAATTTGCAAACACATATTTTTAAACTTTTGCGCCGAGAAAACCGAGTTCAAAGGGAGAAATGTAAAGTATACTGAAACGCCCTCCCTTTCTCTCTTTTACAAAATTGTGTCGGATTCGGAAGATAAAATAAAAAAAAATGAAAATTCTTCAAGTAAGAATTGTGATAAAACCTGGAGTTGGTGTTTTTTTTAAATCTCCTGCATTCGTATTAATGTCTTGTGAACAATTTTAATTAAAATTAAGGAAAAATGTGATCGGCGAAACTTTAAAAAGTTTATTTAAACAGCCGCTTTCTTAAAGTTTGTGATAAAATTCATTTTTGGATATTATATGCTTAAAGAATATGATTTCAAAACTGTAACCTTGAAGTTATTGATCTGATCTTACATTGTTTAATAGTGAATACGCGGTTCGTATTCGTAACTTGATTTTTTTAGTTACATAAAGAATTATTATCTTATGGGTGCGGTAGTCGGTAGAAAAATTTGTTCATTAAATGTAACCTAAATTGTACATGAAACGTACGTGAAAATAATCAAACCGACTACAATAAATGAACTGACTATCGGTACAATTATATTTTAAATACTTGTAATAATTGATTTAACCTCGCAAAGAAATGTGCATATACTTTTAGCAAGTGTTATCAATGATATTACATCTATGATTTGTCGACTCTATGAATCTTCTTATATGAGTATTTCCTAACTGTAATTTCTCGCTCAGATTGTAAATAACTAACCGATACAACAACAAAACATAAATAAAATCAACAACACGCGCGAATTAGGTAACGTCAGTCATCTTTGTACTCAATTAATATTATTGATCGGTGCGAAAAGTTTTTTGTTGAACGTAAAAAAGTTCACCTCGAAATATAACATGTGCAAGCATTCTGCATCGAAGCACCGCGGTTGAACTTTGAAACCGCTGAAAATTTTCCCGAAGAAAAGCTCCCATTTAGCTGAAATTCAGAGGCGCGTTTTCGGAAATGCCGCGGGCCTATTGAAGAATATTTCGCTCTCATTCGAAACAAAAAAGCCTTTGTGGCATTTATGTTTTCTTTCAAAACTAAACAGGAAATCGAAATGGAACAAAACATTTCTGTTTGCTTTTCGCTCCCCGGGCATTCGCCCATTAAATTGTGACTTTGTTCTTTATGATATTTTATAGCTCATTATGTGATTTTATCGTTATTGTTTTAGGTTTTAACCTTATTCGATATTAATGGTATGTTTTTCTTTTGGAATTCTCTGAAAATTTACTGAATTCTTACGAAGTGAAACAAGTGATAAAAATATGATTTATTGTTACATGACACAGAACAATTACCTGCGTAGTAATAAAGGCTTCTAAGACAATACCTTATTATTAATTATTTTTCTTCGCGCCAAGGAAATCAAATAAGTCCAGAATTTCTGACGAATTCTCCCATAAATATATTCAATACACCATTTAAGTATTTTTTTATATTTCTGTTACGTAAAAAATACGTGCATATATTTTTTTCTTTCTAAATTTTCCTTTTAATTTACTATTAAAAGTCTCCTAGGCTTAATAAATGAACACACTTTTATAAAATTAATAATATCCAAAAGTAAGTATTTATTAATACATTCGTACCAAAAAAATATTTTTTTACAACCGTTACTTAACAGATAAAATAATATTTTGTAAAACAATTATTTCAACATTTTACATTGTCTCCGCTGTAAAATTGTATTAAAACTAGTTTTTGGTTTATAATTTTCTAAGACATTTATAAAAAATATTTAAAATATTTTCATTTTATCTTCAAATAGTTTTTAAGCGATATAAATTGATTAAAAGTAAAACAAAGCTATTTAAATTTTCTCTCTTAAGCTATGATTGTGTCTTGGTCACAAATTTTTATTTTTAAATAAAATAATCTCTTAAGATTTTAAACAACACCTAGCTTTAACCATTTTCGTACTTCTCAAGGCGTAGCAAAGACGTTTTTTAATATTCTTACACACACTTCTACGAAATGAATAAATGCGAGATATCGTTCATAATAAATTCTTGAATCCATTTAAACTTAGCAGCCTAAAGCTTGCCTAATCAAAGCCTCTTTGAAGAATCGCGGTGTTTATTATAACGCAAATATCTCTCTCGCATTATGCACCCCCTGAAAGCCTCCACATCGCCCTAACAACTACCCCCCATAAATAAGAAAAGCTTTACTCGCCTAAGCTTTTTTTTGTACGTATAAAAGGCTCTATACCCTCCGTTTGGGGTGATTTTTATGCTCTGTCGTTTGTTTGGCTGATATCACCTTGCATACTGCGACATCATTTCGGGCGATACTTTTATCACTGCTTCACACATTGTGAATTTCGGTTTGTGATACTGACGCTACACACTAAACATCCATTTATCTTGTAGTACGCTACTCGAATGAGTTTATTGTTGTTCATTTTTCATTTTTTTTTATGAAAACACATGGAAATATAAAATGCAACGCTAACATATTTAACAAAAGTATTCATAATATGCGTCATAAATTTGTATTAAAAACATGCTTAATCACTTGATATATTGAATCCGCAGAATAAACAGACAGATTTCATAAAAAAAGTCACACAAAGGTTTAATTTTTCAGTTATTTTCAATACTTACGTCCATCATTTAGTACGAGTACATAAAATTGTTATTTTCACCCTAGACTGCCAATCACATTAAATGTATTTTACATTTAGAAAAAATAGTAAGAATATAACATTTTACCTGAATTATAAAATCAATATATTTTTATATTTTGCCTGCGAATAAGTTATTATTCTTAAATAGCATCTTGCAGCAAAATTATTTAGTTCAATTATTTGTAGGTTCGTAAATTATAGTAACTTTGTATTCATATAGTTTTCTTTTGAAATATAATTATAGTTTCTAGGAGATGTTGTTGTCAGAGAGTCTTCTTTGAGTAATTAAATATGAAAAGAATACAGTTTATTATAGAATTATTTAATCACTAAATACACCTACACATTTTAAACGTGAATAACACGTACGCTTACTTGAATTTAATTTTAAAAAAATTCTAAATATTCTGAATTATTATTTATTCTTCTTCTTCGTAGTATCAATCCGCTGGATTAGTTTGCAGCAAAAAAATCTTGCATCTCGATCTCCACTCGATCCTCTACAAACCAACAACTCATGTCCTCGAACACTTGCTGCAAATACTCTCGTCTAGGGTGCCCTCTACTGTTTCTACCCTCAACCATCCCTTCCACAATGTCGTGAAGAAGACCATCGTGGCGCATGACGTGACCGATCTATCGGGCTCGCCTTTCTGAGATGGTTCTTACTAGGTGCCTATCTACCTTTGATTATTCTGAGAACCTCATTATTCGTGACGTGGTCTCCATGAAATTCCGAGAATTCTTCTGTATGACCTATATAATTATTTATTACATGAATTAAATACGAACACTATCTGTGTTCACTATGTCATAATTTCCATAGTTTCTCTCCCCTTTGTCACAAAGCAGAGTAGCTTGCGCAGTATAATGTCGTATTAAATGCACATTATCTGTTTATTTTCGACACCGATGCAAAATAAAATATTGGACGCGTAAATAATAATGGCGCATATATATATATTTCAGCGCCCTTCGATCCGGGGGTCGTTTCAGGAATCTCTGAAAATACGTTTCCGCAGGCATTAAGGACCCCATCTGTGACCGTCTTTGATGCGATCAAACATGACTAATAAATCGGCCGACATTACCGCGGTCATCAATACACAATGGCACGGCAGCAGCTTGGCAAACCATCTCGTCAGTGATCCGTTTCTCCATGTTTTATGCTGTTTTTAGTGCTCGCGTTAGAGGCGATGCTAGATAACGTGGAGTCGTGTTTATCTGAACTAAATAATTCATCTTTGGGGATCAATTGGAGCAGAGGTGCTGCGTTGTATATCCAGCATCTCTTGTTGAATCTAAATGTGATGCAAGGCTATTTTGAGAAAGTGAGTTGTACACAGGTGTGCAAAACTCGATCAAAACGTATTCGCATGTATTTAAATATGTATACTTTATAAAATAGTTAACTAAAAGTATTGTTATTTTAATATATGCATAATAAAATGTTATCTTTCACAAACATTGCTAAACAGATAAAATAATATTTTTTATAACAATTATTTCAAAATTTTGTCTACATTTATTTGTCATGGTCTCTGTTGTAAAATTCTGTTAAAAGTAGTTATCCTCTTATTATTTTTTTTGAAATAAATAAGAAATATAAAATAACTTCTTAGGTTTTCACGGACAGATTTTATATTGTGGCTTTTGGGTTTAGCCGTGAGTGGCGAGTTTCTTTTAACCAATATTTCGACCGCCATTGCAGGGGTATTTTTCAGGATTTATGATTTAGTTGTGAGTTTGTCAGTTTTTTTTCCATCAATTCTAAAGAAGACCCCTGCATTGGCGGTTGAAATATTGGTTAAAAGAAATTCGCCACACACGGCTCAACCCAAAAGCCACAGTATAAGAAATATATATTTAAAATATTTTCATATTAACTTCAAATGTTTTTTAAGTGATATAAAAAGATTCAGAGTTAAACAAAGCAATTTAAATTGTCTCTTTTAAACACAACGATGTAAAAAAAAAAATGAATTGATGAAAAATGATTGTAGCAGCGTAGTATTATGATAGTTAGTAACTGAAATATTATGAATGATGCAAAAGTAAGTATTTTTATTGATGTTTCGAATAGTAATCTTAAGCTTCGTTGTGTTCGTGGACAGTTAATAAATAGTTTTTTGAATAGATAATCAAAATCGAAAGAATAATTGTTTTTATTGCGAACTGATCTTATAAGCAATTATTTGTGCCATGTGGCCTCGAAAAGGTTAACAACCACTGATTTAATCTAAATTTGATAATACAGTAGGTAACCGTGATGATATTGAGACTGAAAAAAGTTGTGTTAATGTATAAGATTGTAATATAAAGCCATGTATACCAGCTAATTTTTGTGTAGTACATAATAAGTGTGTATGTATGTATTAACATCCTCCTCTCTTTCAAAAGGTGTTACTCAGTCGCGTGAGGGCATGATGAGGAGCAGATTAATAACATATTTTTTTGGAAGCACTTATATGTACGATAAACTTTACAAACTTATGGCCCGAACTAGTCACAGCATTAGGCCGAGTTACAATACAATATGCTATCGCCGACGGGCGGCACACGACTGGCGCGACCGTGATGGGCTGACGCACCGGCGCCACAAGCGGCGGTCTATATAACTAGTCCAAAAATGCCAATATGGCGGACACATTTGTGTCTCTACAAGCGAATAGAAATAAGTGACGAAAGATTGTATATCGAGGTTTTCGATACCAGTCCGCTAGGGCTATATGCTACAACGCTACAACATGCTATTGTCAGTATTTTGTATAAATATAAATCGACGTAGTTCATTACAGGGGTAAAAAAAGCAATTGTTGGATGTTTTCAAAAAAAATATATTTTCTTTCTATTGCGGCACACATATTACATGATATTATAAAAACATTTTTGATTGATGGAAACATTTCGCAATGGTAAAATAATCTCATTGAAAATGTATGAATTACGTGTTGTTTTTCTAAATTTTGGCAAACATGAGCAAATTTCGCATTCTCCACCGTCCACGGAGATGGACTAGACGCGCGTCGGGAGAAAGTATGAAGGAGAAAAGAGATGGTGGAAAAAAAATAGCGCGCCGGGGAGAATTGAAATCAAATTATATTAGGCAAACTCGCGCAGAGGCGGAAAACTTGCGAAAAACATAATTTGCAAAGCTTCCCCCCTAGAGGCCAAAAGCGTGCGTTCTATTATATATATTATGTTGTGAATTCTGGAAATCTTTCATCATCATCATCATCATCAGCCTGTATCCTTCAACTGTTGAACGTAAGCCTCCCGCATAAGTCTCAATCCTCTTCGATCCTCCGCCTTCCGCATCCGGGTCACTCCCACTATTCTTCATATTTCGTAACTTCATCTTGTAGGGGGTCGGCCAATGCTTCGTTTGTCAGTTATTGGGCGCTACTTCATTACTTTTCTTCCCCATCGACCGTCGCCTCTTCGACTGATCACCATCAGCATGTATTTACTTTACTAACTAGTAGTACTGTCTATATATATTTTTTCGAATTTATTTAATTATTGTATGAATAAATTACGGTAAATTCTTGGGATCGTATTTAACAGTATGTCAATACATCAAATGTCTCTTTATTGGATTCATGTCGAGTGACTTGTTCATGTGATTATTTCAACTAGCATAAAGTTCTACGCTATTATTAACAATAGTTTTGAAACTTTAACTAACTTGTACTGTACCCATAGCATATACACATGAATTAAGAGTTCGACATTGTTCAGATGTAAGGAACGATTCATGACCCATTTTCTTGTCAACGTTCCTTAGAAGTGAACCTTTTTTAACCTAGATGCAATTTCTTGTGTGCTGCATAAACGGAGATATTTGAACAAAAAATCAGCCATTTTACGTATCGTTAAACGCTATATATGTGGAGCAAAGTAAGCGTCTATGTTTCAAAGATTGTAGGTTACAATTGAGTGCGTCTTTTATGCGATTATTTATTAAGCTCTTTATTTTTTCAGTTTTTTCGTTGTATTGGATTTATTTCACATTGTTATTTTCAAATATTATTATTATTATTTTATTTATCGCCTTATTAATCATCACCAAAGTATAATTATTTAAAATAATTTAATAATGTCACCGAAACTTCTCCACTCTGCTTTGCTCATGTCTGACTTTTCATTTGCTCCAATCCAATTAGGTCCTCGAGTTAAAGTAAAAGGTTTCACTTAGCTTTAATCAGCGTAGTTTTAAATGCATATAAAAATCCAGACTATTTTTCAGCAGGTTTTTTTCGAGAGCGTTTTTATTTCAGCCAAAAGAATTCGCTGTAATTCTGAATATTATATGAATTCTACATCACAGGAATCTGGAGCAGTGGCCTTAATGTAATTATATTCACGATTTTTTAATAAAAAATGATATTTGACGGTTTTTTTGTCTTTTTGTTAAGATAATAACAAATAGTAAAAAAAATACTAATTTTATAACATTATTTCGTTCTAAACGAAATCATATATAAATCATTCAAAATAACCTAATCACAAAACATTTTAAATTATTAGTGCAGTCTTCTGCTTCTTCGTGTCAGCGACGTCAAATTATTTTCGCCCAGTATCTGGAAACATCGATAGCCCGTGCGTTGCCCAGCATTAGACCCTGGGATGTGCAGCTTGTTGTGCAAATGGACCAGGATCTTAGGTGAGAGGCTGTCTGCAGGTCTCCGCAGTCGCACAATTAACAAATTAGTGCAGTTATTATTCAACAAAAAATATGATTATAATGTAGTAGCCATTCCCTAAGGTCGTTAGAGGTCGCAAAAGGACATTCACACGTTAATATATATTTTATAAATTATACACTCAATAAGCAAACTTCCACCTAGAATTATAGACTTAAACTAATTTGAAAAGAACTGATGATTTTTTATGTAAACACATACAGAAGAATACTGACAGATAGTGATAGTAATTATGAAGTCTCATCTAATTCAATGACCTTTACCATGGTGCACATGGCTAAGCGCCGCATGTGGAGTGTCGATCCACCAAAGTCATAGACTACAGTCCGAGATTCACGCATCATCGTTATTATTGACAGGAATTAACTAAGAATGGGTGGTCTTCACGGGATGTCTTTTGTCTACCACGAATTTTAATCAATAGGCTATGACTGGCATTTTACGGGTAAGGGATCAAATTCACACCAAATCAGAGCTCAAAAATCGATTAAAAATCCTTTTATTTAATCTTCGTCGTGGATCGAACCCACGACCTTTGACTTGCAAAGCAAACGCTTTGACCATTGAGCTATATCTGCCGACAAATTATTATAAATTAAACAATTTTAATAATAGACTCCAACCAGGGGGCACCCGGTGAGATAATAATATAACGTATTAATAAATAGATAAAATAATAATAAGGAAATATTTTGATTATTTATTAATTTGATACATGTACACAAATGTTTCATTACTCACTTAAACGATTAAGTTTTTAAAATGTTTTTTTTTTTTTTTGATAAAATTTGTATGAAGCATTATTTCGTAAAATTGAATAAATATCTTATTGTGTACATGAACTTAAAATTCTAGGATTTTTAATTAAGTACTTAGACTCTTTGCATATCAAGCCATCGATTATCGTTATTATATTATATATAATTTAATGTTGCCTTTACGGCCTTCCGAAAATATCTTCGATATTTTCTGGTCCAATAACTCATATTTTTTTTATCAAATTTTCCCGTAGGTTTTATTTTTTCACACAAAATGATTGATAGCTTTCAGTTAAAAGTTTACCCAACTAGCCGCAAGCTGTTAGCTGTAATGAAAGACTTACTTCTATCTACTTGTATCGTGAGATTAGTATCTGACTTATTTCACTCACCCAAAATAAGTTCTCCTGGAACTGGTCTTTATCGTTACTATTATATCAGTATTTGTATAGTGATTTTTTATGATCGAATGGTCATTCATTCCAAAAGCGCTTCTTTGCCTCTCTTAATTAAAAGGTGGGTCTTGAGTCAGCTTCTGAAGGATGCCTCCGCTTTAAGTTGTCTTATGCTTTACGGCAGCGAGTTCCAGGCCATTCGTGCCGCGTAGTTGAAAGCACGATTGCCAAAGACCGCGCTAGGACTACCTCCCGTCAGCTGCAGGGTGCTTCTATTTGCTCTGGCTGATCTGAGTGTCTCTCCACGTGCGCTTATCTCCGAAGGCTTGATCAGTTTTGTCAAATAACCCGGTGCAGTGCCGTTGAGTGCCTTATAAGCTAAGAGGCATAGCTTGTACGTCTAGCTTGTCTTTAATTATACCGTGGATATACTGAATATACGAGTATACTTGTATATATATTGCAGGATGATTTGATAAAACCATAGTGAAAATAATGAATTCAAAGAAGATATTATATTTATAACCCTGTTAGTGAGTTTTATTAAGAAAATAAGTGATTTGATTAACCTAATCTAACATATCCTTTAGGATACCGCCAGACTATGAAATATATATATTTTATCTCCATATTCTTATATTTTATAATTACTTTGCATATTGAAAAAAATAAAAACATATATTTGGCCATTATAAAAATGAATGCTTTCTAAGCCGTATATGTTGACAAAATGAAACATATTTTCCAGACGGTGCAATCCCTGCAAAATCAAGAAATCTACTATCTAAAGTTTGTATCCGCTATCCCGCGAATATTGCAATAAGTTAGTGTATAAACTAGACGCATTATTGCGATGTGACAATATAGAAATAGACAGTTGTAACCGCAGCAAGAGCTGTTGCGACATGTCTCCTTTTTATATTGTTGGTAAATAAAACGTCCGGCAAGGGATGGAAATTTTAAGTAGATTAGAGTCTCCCGTTAGCGTCGATTACTCGTCATTCCTCCCATTTTTATTGAGGCTGAAGCCAATCGATAGCGGACGGGAGCAGTGTTGCCAACCTCAATATTGTTATTCTTTGTTACTTCATAGTTAGGTATATATCTTATAATATTTGCTTGTTCGATAAGTCATATCGTTCCTAGTGAAAAAAAAATGTCTAACAAATGTAATGTATTTCTTTCCTATTATTAAGCGTGTTGCAAAACTTGGATTTCCTTCATCCTCACATGCGTTTACTGGTGACAGAATATGATGAGAGTTCCTCAAAAATATCAGCCTATTTTTTGATATATATATAATCGTGTCGGAAACAACAGGGTCAGATCCTGTCTGCCCAGAAGTGTGTAACATCGATGACGTTACTCCCGGCCATCATAAGGTCTTCCTGGGCGCAGCTACTCGGACACAGCGCACACTCCAGAAGGTGTGACAGGCTCTGCTCCACGCCGCAGTCACATTCAGTCGGTCCGCTGTAAAACTGCCAGGCTTTCATTTGTGCCCTCGTATTGCATAATCCGGTCTGAAATCTGTTAAGTGATCTCTATATACTCCACCCCTGGTCCTATTTTTTCATGACTCGTGTTCATATGATCCTGTCAAATAGAAAACCAAAAATTATACTTTGATGCAGTGCATCATGCATTATAACTGGATAGTGTGGAACTGTGTGAAGACCATCCAAAAACTACTGCGTATTTTTATGTAAACTATCAAGGGCTAATCTGCTGTCAAAATATATATAACGATTATGTAGCTATAGTAAAAAGTTGTCTGAAAAAACATAATCAAGCTTTCTGAAAAAAAAAACGAAATTACTTTTCGAATAACATAATAGATAATTATAATAATTATCGTATTTAGATATTATCATATTTTTAGCAATTTATTACATATTATATTTATTATACACTTTTTACATAACACATTGTCACTTAAACATAACAAACATTATTATATACGTATCTCTCATTATAATTAAAGTTAAAACCTTTTACAAATCGACAAAGTCACTTCCTGAAACGTTTCCTGAAGTAATACTGAAAGAGACTAGTTATAATACAGTTTTCACATCCGGCTATTTCCTGAAATCGGCACTTTTGTCTTACCCGTTATAATACCCTTTCATTTCGTCTGTTATCCCACGTAATGTATCACCCAACTAATGGACATCCATTCTTTTATTTTCAGGTAATGGATCGATCTGTAGATGAGAAGTCTAAACCACCTCGTGACGAACTCTTTCCACAAAAGTATGAGCTCCTCCTTCCAGAGAAGGGTTGGGAAACATCGGACTGAAGACGTCTTTAGTCTACTACAGCATTCAACAACCTTTTTTTAAAATACACTTGATTAACCATCTGTATTACTAGTACTTATACAATAGTTGTATTGCTTCGATGAAAATATTACTTAAAGTACTCGTATATTCCACTGCGATATATAAAATCAACAAATACTGATGTATCTAAGTAAATAAATAATATATTTTATTTTAAGGACATTTAAGTCAAATAAACCGGACGACTGAATCTAGTAAAAGACGGTATCCAGTTTAGTTACATATTTTTTATCGAGATTACGAAATGTGCCTAATCTCGATCGTAGTTTTATGATCGGATGAACCCATTTTTTTTTGCATTGCTTTCGGCGGCGAAAGTACCAGTATAATATCAGAAGAGTATTCACATCCATTGCGTCTGAATTTTCTTCTCTGACTGCCAATACTATCCCGTAAAAAACAAGGTGCGAACTTCTGTGTGTGAACACAATTATGATTTTTGCGGTATCCACTAAAAAAACGATCCTGCAAAACTGGACGTCCGTGGGAAAGAGAGGTAAGTGTCACCATTAAATTTTGTATGACCGAAAAAATATTTGTACGTCATGTATAACTCACTCATCCTGCAACGGTATTATTATTTATTAAGTATTATTCATATATACTATATTCTATTTTAAGGCTGCGGAAACGAAGGCTTTTTATGTTAAGACTTGTTTTTTTTTAAAATGGATATAAATAAGATTATGTTTTTATACACTTTATTTCTTTGTTGGTTTAAGACGACTGATCTTAAGGCAATGTCCACGAAACCGAGTTTGGTATCCTAGCAACGAAGGCTGTATCCCCCTTCTTCCTTGCGCCCCGAGAAAAGCTCTCCTCCGCGAATTACAAGACAATTATTATCTGAAACTTTTACATGGTAGAGTTTTTATCCCTTATATATTATTATTACACAACATCGCGGCGGAAATTCTAAAGGTCACGAGCTTTTCTGAAAAGCTCCGGTTCGGTTGTGAACAAGTTGTAAACCCAATTATATTCCAGCGTTGTACGATACAAATATATAGTAATTATTCATTACGAAATACATGTAATTTTATTTTGCCCGAAAGATATTATCGGAAATTCGATATTCTCCACCTTGTTAATCTATTACCTCTGCTCTTCCAATATTTCGTAAAATAATTATATCCAACATTGAATGTTTACCTTAACAAAGGTCGAACAAATTTAGGTATTGTATTCATAAAATACATTTTTGTAAAATATATTTGTAATTATATTATAACCAGGGAGTTCATAACAATGTACCGTTTTTGTAATACGAGTAGTAGCAATTTTCTAATTATTGCATGTTTATATAATTAACATGAATCCTAATTTTATATTTCAAAAGTATAAAATTCTATAAAAAAAGCTTTAGAATCTATAAAGTTTTGTAAGTTGTATTCATTTTTACTCTTACTTTTTTTGTCGAGTGCAATCTAGCATTTTTTAAGCATTTGAATGAGAAAATACAGCGATACTTTGAATTCGTATGAAGTTTTACTATTTCTTGATTGTTTATGAAAGATCTTTATTCGTATGGAATATTCTGGAGTTGCGTTTCAGTACAGGATAAGGTAGGTATTTATTTCATTTTGAAGTATTCTGGAGCAAATGATTGCTTAATGTATATATGAAATCGAGTTGTTATTATTATTGTTCGTATAGTAAAGTGTAAATAACAGTGTAAATAAAAAACTGTCTTAAATTAAAAGCAATTGTAATTTATAATATTGTTGTAAGTTATAATTGCACCTAGTAACAACCATCTCAGAGAGGCGAGCCCGATGGATCGGTCACATCATGTGCTACGATGGTCTCCTTCACGACATTGTGGAAGGGATGGTGGAGGTTGAAACTGCAGCAAGTGTTCGAGGACATGAGTTGTAGCTCTTATGCTATGAGCTAAAGAAGGTTGCAGTAGATTGAAAAGAGTGCAATATTTTGTAGCTGCAAACCAATCCACCGGATTGATACTACGAAGAAGAATATAGTTCATTATACATTAAAAATAGAGATTTTTTCTTTATATGATATTGTAAACACTTATTTTTAAGATCAGATAACGAACTTGAAAATTCGACCTGAAATTTTATTTTGAATAATTCATGCCAGCATTTTTCACGCTGAATTTGTTAACCATTCATAGATGATAAATTACTTGTACCAAATAAAACGACAATTCATAAATGCAAGTGTCAATTTGTATGTAAATTTCCAATGCTGATATTTTTTCATGAACATTTTTTTTTACAGATTATTTAATCTTTGCCAGCTAAATGTATTAACATTTTAGCTGATAGCTTCCTTTACCAATAAATAGTTAAAATAAAGCAAATATTACAATGCCTAAAATCCACTGTGTGAATGAACCCAAGAAGTTTCACTCCTTACACGCGAAAATCTCTCGGATTTTTTTTCTCCCAAAATTCAGTTAATCCTTCTATACATTTCTATGAAAAATTTTCATTTGGCGTTTGTGGCAATTTCATTATAACGGTCTATTTCATAAGGTACTTTTCGGGTTGGACATCCACTTAAAACCAAACGCTTCAGGAACGTCGAGCCAATCATCCGATCTTATTAAATATTCTGATTAACTAATCACCCAAAAAAATATTCTCTCGTCTCTTCAAATCCCCAGGGTCTTGTCCTAGAGGTGGCCGGAAACCATATATATTCCCAAAAGGACATTCTCGTGCAGATATGTCTTAACACAATACCATATGTTCCGTATATGCAACGGATATATAGGGAAGACAAAGATCGAAAATGGCTTGATTTTCTATAGGAGGTTTTACTCTAGTTTCAATTATCCTGTTGATTTTTTTTCGTTTGTACAATTTTAATAAACAAAGATGTCAGAGTTTTTGAGTAGTTTGTTTGCAAATTCGTACGAAATCACTTGGCGTTTCTTAATGCCTCGCGGAGTTCGTGGGATATTTTCTTAAATTACTTTGCCCTGCGCTATTCATTTGGGGAATAAGACGGATCTCTCCCTTTGCGAAACTTTCCTCCGAGACGGGGATGAAATATTACCTCGGGGTCCCTTTGCGGAACGCGAATACGTGGCGATGCGTTCCCAGCAAAACCGTAAGAAACTTTTCGATTTAAATGTCTTAATGCTTGCCTTCGAGAGTCGACAAATATAACCAAAGTAGTAGGATCTTAAATGGCTGCTTATCTTGGAATCACGCCTTGTCCACCTTTCCCGTCCCGTATTGATGTCCGGTTGGGACACATCATAAAGGACGCTCGTAAAGAAACAAATATTTTTGTTGCTGAAGGCTCAAAAGACAAAACATCTATACAATGATCGTACTCGATATTTGATTATAAATGATAGAATTTCACAGATAAGACTTTAGAATTACCATCTCTCAGTATTCTCCTGTATGTGTTTACATTAAAAAAAACATATTCTGTATTTTATGTCAGCGATCATAGCATAATGATGATCTATAGATCCATTGATGTCCGCATCTTTATGGATCATTGCTTTTGCCACAGTTCATTGTGTTGCATGACCACAACAGGGTTTTCACAAAATTGATGATCCATTCACATTATATTCCCCGCCATTGTTATGCTGAAACAATTCTTAACGCTAGTGTATCGGATTTGTGACATGTGTGACCCCAAATACATTTGGCAGCAAACAATGCGATTGTATAGTAATATTATTTGATGTATTTTTACTCTAAATATATATATGTTATTTCCAAAAATTATGATGTTGAGACATGTTTGACGTCTGGTGCACGGGGCATTTGGCGCACGGGACAACTGGCGCACTGAATGTCTCGCTTACCTAACATAACATTACCTTATTACTTAAATATACATATACTATATAATAAATAACGGCAGAAGCGGGATGCGAACCGCGGTTCGCATCCCGCTTCTACCGTTATTTTTGTGCTTGGATTGACGCGTTGAAAAAAGAATTTTATGTATAGTATATGTATATTTAAGTAATAATAATATTGTAATATAGTCAATGATCTATAAAAGTAGATTAGAATATTGAAATCATCATCATCAGCCTGTGTCCGTCCACTGTTGAACGTAGGCCTCCCGCATGAGTCTCCATCCTCTTCGATCCTCCGCCTTCCGCATCCAGGTCACTCCCGCTATTCTTCTTATATCGTCGGTCCATCTTGTAGGGGGTCGACCAATGCTTCGTTTACCAGTTCTTGGGCGCCATTCCAATACTTTTCTTCCCCATCGACCGTCGTCTCTTCGACAGATATGTCCTGCCCATTGCCACTTGAGTGTGCCTATCCGTTGGGTAGCATCCACTACTTGAGTTCTTCTGCGTATTTCCTCGTTTCGGATTCTATCTTTTAGCGACACTCCGAGCATGGATCTCTCCATAGCACGCTGGGTGACTTTTTATTTTATGGGTAAGACTTGCTGTCAGATTCCACGTCTCTGCGCCATAAGTTAATACAGGGAGGACGCATTGGTTAAACGCCTTAGTTTTAAGGCATTGCGGAATTTTCGCTTTAAAAATGTACTTTAGTTTTCCAAATGCTGCCCATCCCAGTTGTATGCGCCTGTCGATTTCTTTTGAGAAGTTATTTCGCCCTAGTTGTATTACTTGTCCCAGATAGGTATAGTCGTTTACAACCTCTATTTCTGTTCCTCCAATGGAAATAGGATCAAACGTTTGTGAAATATGACTATTAATCATGGCTTTTGTTTTATCCATGTTCATTTTCAGACCAATTTTGTTCGACGCTTCATTGAGGTCGAAGAGCATGTCTTGGAGCTTGTTAGGTGATTCGGCTATTAGCACTATGTCATCTGCAAATCGGAGGTGAGAAATGTACTCTCCGTTAATATTTATTCCACATTTTGTCCAGGATAGCAGTTTAAAAATATCTTCTAGGGCGTTTGTGAAGAGTTTTGGAGATATAACATCTCCTTGTCTAACACCTTTGTTTATAGAAATATTGTTAGTGCTATCATGGAGCTGGACCATCATTGTTGCAGATTTGTAAAGAGATTTTATTATCTCTATATACCGATAGTCTATTTTGCAGCGTTGTAGTGAATCTAGCACTGCCCAAGTCTCGATTGAGTCAAATGCCTTTTCATAGTCTACAAAGGCGAGGCAGAGTGGCTGATTATATTCTTCGGTTTTCTGAATGATTTGTCTTAGCGTGTGGATATGATCAATTGTACTAAAGCCTTTCCTAAACCCAGCTTGCTCTCGAGGTTGAAATTCATCAAATCGACCCGTCAGCCTGTTTGTTAAAATTCTGGAGAATACTTTATACACATGGGAAAGAAGGGAAATGGGTCGGTAGTTTTTGAGCAGTGATTTATCCACTTTTTTGTGGAACAATATCACAATACTCGTACTCCATGTCGCCGGGGTTTCTCCATGTTCTATTACCTTGTTGAATAGTTTTTTAAGCTCTTTCAACAGAGGGGTTCCTCCTACTTTCAGAAACTCAGATGTAATTCCGTCTTCTCCAGGGGCTTTGTTGTTCTTAAGTTGTTTTAGGGCCGATTTAATTTCGAATATACTTATATCTGGGATGTCTTCAGACCAGTGCTTTGTGAGAGTAGCCCTCTTGTCGTCCGCAGATCTGTCATTAGGACCTGGCATCGTAGATGAATACAATAACCCGTAGAAATGTTCTATTTCCTTCAGTATATCATTAAGATTTGTTGTTATCTTCCCATCGTGTGTCTTTAATTTGGAAAGTTGGGCCTGTCCTATAGAGGTGTGTCTGCTAAATGCATTTGACCCTCGGCCTTGTGCAACAATCTCCATGATATACTCGGTGTTTGAACGACGAATGTCAAATCTCATGGATTTTTTCACTTTTTTGTTCAGGGTATTGTAATCTTGGATGCTTCTGCTTTTACGACGTTCGTCCATAAGAGCTATCGTTTTGTCTGAGAATTTTGACCCTTTTTTCTTTTTGCACTGCTTTATGACTTTTTTGGCAGTTTCTTTAATGCTATTAATGATTCTTTCGTTAAGTTTGTTGACGTTGTCGGTGTCATCACTATCTTCCAGTGCTGCGAATCGATTTTGTAGTTCAAGCTGAAAAGTTTCCTCAAGCTTGCTCTGAACATTTAACGGACGTATAACTCTTTGTTTTATTAGCTTTTTCCTTTCCAGTTTGATGTCTAGGTGCACAGTACTTCGAACGAGACGGTGGTCACTTCCGGTACTAAAGCATTGCATCGCTGAGACATCAGTGACTATATTCTTCTTATTAGCCATAATAAAATCAATTTCGTTCTTTATGTTACCATCCGGGCTTCTCCAGGTCCATTTGCGTTTTGGTTTTTCTTGAAAAATGTGTTCATGCAAAACATTTTGTTAGCATGTAGAAAGTTTACCATCATCTGTCCTCTGTTATTTCGGAGTCCGGTTCCATATTGTCCTATAAATTTCTCGTTTCCACAGCACTTTCCAATCTTAGCATTAAAGTCTCCCATAACTATGCAGTAATGTGTCTTATTGTATTGTAGGGCTTTTTCGATGTCTTCATATAGAGCTTCTACTTCTTCATCGGTATGGCTAGACGTTGGGGCATATACTTGCACCACTCGTAAGGAGTATCGGTTCGATAACTTAAGCGTCAGGTATGATACTCGGGGGATATACTATTAACTTCGGTGACGTTGTTGGCAATTTCCTTGTTGATAAGGAAGCCAACTCCACCTTGAGAGGTTTGATCCCCTTCTCTATAGTATAAGAGATGTCCTGAGTTGAGTTTAATCAGACCTTCTCCTTCTCGTCTAACTTCGGCCAGCCCAACGATGCTCCATTTGATTCTATCTAGTTCCTCTTCCAGTTCTACGATTTTCTCATCTAGTCTCAATGTTCTCGTGTTGTAGGTAGCAATAAATAGTCGTCTGTGGCAGCCTGCAGTAACCCAGTGATTCTTAGCACCCCCCGCCCCGCCGTTACCATGGCCGCTGCCGTGGCCAGGAATAGCGAAGCTGCTGGGAACTAGGGGCCGGATCTTTTGTTGTGTTTTCATTCGGGGTTGTTGGCTTAAAACGCCACGCTTGCCAGGCGGCTTGGCGAGTTTATGGCCGGTTTACACCGTGCCTAGTTGAAGCTGGGAGAGTTCTTTTGATAACTCTCTCAGCCCTCCTTTCTCCCGTCAGTTCATCACGTCATATCGCCAAAGGGATTGGTTACCGCAATCTTGATGTGACATGACTATGTAGGGCTCACCACGTACAGGTGGGAGTGGAGTTGGTTGTGAGAGGCTATAAACTGCTCTTTTAATAGCAGTCGGTAGGTGCGCATCACCACCCAAGAGCCCCAAGAATATTGAAATAATAAAATAATATTCTAATAAAAATTAAAAAAAAAATCATATAACATTACCTTAGTTATTTCGTTAACAAGGCCTATGGATCTCTGGACTCTACGATAACTGGACGAATCCTTAGCTAAGGTTAGGTTATATCGTAGAACAAATTGTCTGGCGAGGAAATGCGGTTAAACCATTCCCAGGTTGTCCTCCGAGTGTAGGACTTGTGACAATGCAATGTATGGATGTATGTAATGGAGTATACAGAACTTCGTGGCGTCAATTTATGTTGTCCATATGCTCCACGTATTTCGTGGTTAGCAACGTGTTACCAAAGAAGGCAATTCCTGACTCGCTGTAGTATACTAATTTCGCAGACTTAGACTGAAGTCTATTTGAAATCTAACTGATGCACCTAGAATCACGGGAAGGCCTTCAGCCACTCTCTAACAAGTAGCTTTTTGCGTGCGCCCAGTAACGGGTCCCCATCTGGGTCTACAAAAACAGGACGAGACAGGGAGAGTTTTCACCAAGCGAGTCAGTGTCCATATTCTCCACTTATGAAAGTGATTCGGAAGAAATATTTGTTTGAAAATACACCTTTTACGACATTAAAATATTTTGGGCTTAAAACATCAATAACATTACGGTTATCAACTGACAATACTTGGTGGAACTGCATAATTATAATTTTAAAATTAATTTTAATTAAAAAATTAATAAATTAAAAATATTTAGTTTTGATTCACAATTTATTTAATGATTATATGTTTCGGCCTTCCTGAAGACCATCTTCAATAATTAATTCAATAATATAAATTAAATCGATTTTTTATGTAAGTAAATGTTCGAGTATATTCGGTGTGCAAGTTTGACCCATTTTTTCTGTAAACAAATTTTATTGTTATTCATATATGCTCCAATTCTAATAGTAATATAATATATCGAGAGCGGGCAAACAAGATTTCATCAAATATTATTTTTATGGGAGATGAAAATGGTCGCATTATTTCATTGCGCAATCGAGGCTTCTCCATTTCCTTTGAATTATTTGCCAATAAAAATCTCAATAAAGCTTAATTAATATTTACCCGTTTACTTGAATATAAGGATATAATCATATTAAATATTAGCGTGATTGCATTGTTTTATATTTATATCGTTTTGTCACCAGTTAATTTTTTTTATAATTTTAAAAGTGCAACAAATTATATAATCAGAATTTAAATCAATTATGTGTCAGGATTCAAAGAAACTTTAAATAAATCAATTGTACTCAAGTAGTGAATGCTACCTAACAAATAGGCTCACTTAAGTGTCAATGGGCAGGACATATCTGTCGGTCGATGCGGAATAATAGTATTAGAGTGGCGCCGCCCAAGAACTGGCAAACAAAGCGTTGGCCGACCCCCTGCAAGGTGAACTGATGACATAAGAATAATAGCGGGAGTGGCCTGGATGCGGAAGGCATCCAGGCCACTCGAGGATCGAGGAGAATGGAGACTCACGCGGGAGGCCTACAGACACTGGCTGATGATGATGAAAACAATTGTTAGTCATTATCATCATTATTATTCAATATCCGTTTCCGTAACTATAAACTTTAGCAACGAGGCTGTTAGTTACCGTGGCCGTCGCCAAATACCATGTCACTTTTGATTCCTAGAACTCCGTAAATTTTATGTATAGTTTCAGACTACATTCTAGGACGGTGAATGCCCAAAAGGCTGAAGAATGGCAACAGTGCACAAGCCAAGAAAAAAATACTTGATATGATAATGATTGTTAAGACAGAACAATATAATTTTATTTTTGTACCTATTATTTAATATCACATCGTTTCCTGAAGCCCTTCGAATTGATAGTGCCCCTATAAATCTTTTAGTAATTCATCGCATCAATTGGCGCCATGGCTCACCCTGCACAAGTACACGTTTCATGTAATGTATACAAGTACCGCCCGACCGCTACGAGTGCTCTGTTCCGTGATATATGAAAGTTGCCGGCTCGCTAACTACCCAACTTGTACATTACAAGTACCGAACCTGTACTTGCTCCATTAGTTGATGTGTTCTGCGCAGGAGCTAACATTAGTACCTTGTACACGGTTACATTACTTCCTGAAAGTAAATCCAACTTTTGACTAAATAATAGTATTTTCATTTTTAGCATTTTCTTTGACCTCTATTTGTAATATGATATATCGCATTCAGCAACCATTAATGATAGAGAAACGATAACCTGGACCTTGAAAAAACGAAGACCTTTTCTACTGATATAACTCAATAACGACAATTTGTGATGATCATGAACTCCAGATAAGTAGCTTAGAAGGAAATGTATAAAAATCTTTGACTCTGTTGTCACGTTTCTTAAATCATTGTAAATGATATCCCTGACAGTCTTGTGCCTTTCTGAACGATTTTTACATCACTACTTCAATGAAGTCACCCTACTACTTTGGATTTTTTCTCGTTTTCGCTAGAAATCTGTAGTATGTGGTTGCTACAGTTTCCGTCATCTAGTACTGTCAGCCGCCATTATATTTGCATTGCTCCAAGTCACATCTGCATCAGAAGTTCCGCCGAATACACATTATGTATTGTTTAACGGCTTCCAGAACGATAGATAGCTTACGATTGAAAATATATTAAATGGAGTGTTTGACACATATTTAAGGAGATGCGATGATTGGCCAGACGCTCCTGAGGTCTTGACTAACCTACTACGTCCTACTGAAGCGAATTATCGTAATTAACGTCACGTAGTATGCATCAAAGCTGTAGCCATCCAAGCTTACTCCACGTCCAATTTTGTTTTACTTCAGTGATCAAACTAGAACCAGTTTTTTAACTCGCTAATGTCGTTACTCTTATATGTTTAATAATTGTTTTAATTTACACGTATATATAATTGCGTTAGTACATCACGTACATTTTGTAAACCCTCTGTATTAAATGTACCTGTACGTTGCGCTATGTACAAATTAATAGCGAAATTAAATTCTCCGTATGTTAATTTGATTAATTCCGCGCTGAATATGCTAGCGGATCCTGCGATAGACCCAATAGGTACAAACCTTAAATTATTCCATTCTATTTTTCGGGAAATATTGGACTTACTTTGGCAATAGAAAAACTGATTTTTATAGTATTTATATCATTCTAAAATCCATTTTCAAAATATAAATTATGGAGATATTTAATAAGAGAAATGAGACCAATGTTTCGTGTACTTGGCATACAAAGTGATGTTTACAAGTGAAAGACGAAGTTATAAGAAGTTGCTCAAAGTGATCCTCATTAAAACAACACTAAATCAACAGCTTTCCGTATTCGTTTCCTTAACTGGAGAATATGGTCGTCTCTAACTACAGCCTTAAAGCTCTTTCAGCCGCCTTGGTCCTCACCTCAACCCATATAGGCTCTACCCCTCGAAGACCCGCCGAGTACATTATATGTATAATTCCCGTTGCCTTATGCAAGCATACTCAGCTAATATGTAAGTTACTAGACCATTATATAAGAACCACGTTTCAAAGCGGCTCCTTAATCGAAATTCTATTAAATGTCCCATGACATTTCTGAACACGAAGTTAAACCTAAAAGAGTATATATGCTTATGCGAGTATACTCGTATTTACGAGTAGATTTTGCACTCGGAAAGACGACAATAAAACTATACGAGGCATATTTTTGGTGTTAATAAATCAGTTTTTTTATGATTAGTTCGACGCTTATGAGGCCTTCAGCATTTGTCCCAAAGGGTTGCTCAACTCAACATTAAGATCCAATCTAAATAAATTCTTTGAATTATGCTATATATTTGAAGCGTATGTTTACCATATTGCTGTTGTGTTAAGAATATAACGTATATTTTTTTAACGACATTAATTAACCCAACGCTTCAATATTCCAAAACCAATTTCGGGTACAACTTGTATTTAATCCGATCTCATTTAGATCGTCCTGTTGTTCGGTGGTCGTCATGCGCCCGGCTTATTGCAGGATTAACGGGAGCATTCCCATCGCTCGCGCTTGGACGGCGCTTTGATCGATGCGATTGGACTGCGCGATTAACGGACCATCGACCTGCACCAGTAGCTTGGATCCCTGAATCGGAAGCTCTCGTCTACTATCATATACTCGTATTGTTCGAAAACTATATATATATTTTTATAATCATTCCATATAATCGTTTTTGAACCAATTTAAATGGTTGTATCGTGATTTTAAGTATTCTCACTTACAAAATACATGCTGTTCCACTACTTCTCTAAGTTTGTCTTTATGATTGGAACAACTAGAGACTCTTATACTTAGTTATGCTCCTTTAAGGTCTGACCATTGACTTTATAACCCGTGATATTTCAACATATAAATAGTATTTTTTAGGTTTTTTTTTTTTTTAGTACGAGGGCCGATTTATTTCTTCGCGCCTCTTGTGAATTATAGTCGGTTCGTGTTTTAAAGGGAATAAAAATGTTTCTTAGCGGCGCTTTGAAATCTAGTTTTAAAAAAATATTTTATTTATTTTTCACTGCTTTTGTAAGTGCTTTGTATGGATTCTTAGTTCGTAGTATACTCGTACATTACTGATGACTATTGAGAGTGTCGAGAGTTTCAGATATCTTATTTTATAGAGTATAGGTCACTGAGAGCTGTTTGCACAAAGAATTGGGAACGAATTGAGAACGCTGGGTCGTCTTTAAATTACATGTGCAATATCTGGGAATCGCTACTTTACTTGATCAAAACACAAAAATTACTATATGATCATATGCTCGAGTATCGTACGGATATGGAAAGGTGATATTATAACACAAAAATCTTTTTCTTCCACTGAGTAGAGGCCCAAAGCTCTCTAAGCGAAAAACTTCTTGAGCTTTTTATAGATTGATTATAATAGTATAATATTTTTGATATCTGTTTGCAATAATATATATTTTTTTCATATGTACTTCAATGTTTGAAAATAACTGTTTTTTTCTCCGCGAGGATTCCCATTGGATGAGACCGTTACACTAGAAAGTCCCAAACCAGAGCCTCTTAACCTTTTTTTCGGTCACCGAGCACTAATTCGTAATTTTATCCGCGTGTGTTCCAGACCGAAAATAAATAATCTCGAGCTCAAATACGCGAAAACGACAACTTAGAAATAATTTTCAAGAACATTTCCAACAAAATATTATGTAACATGTTAATCCTAGCATTAAATGTGATATTCAAGACATTTTTTTTATTTTGTTTTGTAAAATATGTTTTCATATTAAATATGTGATATATTTTTGAACATGGATCATATTGTGCAAATATTAATCACAGAAATGAGACCGCATTGAATTGCAAATGATTCGCATTTAGTGAGTCTTTGATATTCCGTCACTTATTTGTTTAAATGTATTTTCAAATAAAATATTAAAGGGAATATAACAATAAAATATTAAATATTAATTATGTTAAAAATATGTTAAAATAAAATAACATTCATAGTGGACCATCGTAAATCATGAAAGTAATTCGAAATTATTATTTTTTTCTTACGATAACACTACAAATTTCAAAAATTCAATTCGTTACTGAAGTGCAATCAGAATTAATAATTAAATTGAAAAAAAAATACAATATAAACAAATGTAAGTACTTTTGATTAAGTAATAAGAACAAAGCAATAAAGACATGCAACAGAAGGCCCCAATGTTCATCAAACAGACGACGCCAATAAATCGTTCCTCCAAAGAAACTCACGGAGTTCATGTCTGAATTGGGCCTCCTTTACGTGAAATGCATGATGCGGTAAATCATTCAGTTATAATGAACCATATACATGTATAATTTTCTGTAAAAAAAAAAACAGGAATACATCAGCAAAATTAAAGAATATTTATAATTAGGTTTATTTTGTTTTTGTTATGGTCACCTTATTACTGTAATGGTTTGACATTTAACCTCCTTACTGCCAACGCTTGTATGTCTAAGGCTTCCGCCATATTTAAACCTGTAATTGACTTAAATATTGTAATTTATTGTGGATTACGTCCGTTATATTAAATTTTATAATTAACCTTTGTACAAAGCTGGTTTTTTGGTGAACCTTATCCGATGATAACAATAAACTTTATTTTCTCAATAGTATTATTATACAAAATATTTGTCTACCTTATTTTAATCTGTATCCCCGACTGTTGGAAGGTGGGCCTTCTGACAGTCATTCCGAAATCCGGAGACAAACCCCGCACCGACCCTAAAGCATATCGTCCAATCACTCTTCTGCCAGTCCTCGGAAAAATCCTGGAGCATATTGTCGTAAGTAAACTAGAATCACATCTAGCCACTTCAAATATGCAAATATCCAAGAGACAGTTCGGCTTCCGACCGGGAGTCTCAACGGAAGATGCCATTCTCACGACAATCAAGACAACAACTGACTCCAGGTGCACTTACGTTCTGGGTGTTCTTCTGGACATCTCAGGTGCTTTTGACAACGCATGGTGGCCAATGGTCTTGGCCAAGCTTCGCCTTCGACAGATTCCCGGTAACCTATACGCATTGTTACAGAGCTATTTCCAAAACCGTAAAATTTTCGCTGACGCCGGAAGTGTTCGTATATCACGTAACGTCTCTAGAGGGTGTCCTCAGGGTTCCGTTCTTGGCCCAATGCTTTGGAACATTCTTTTCGATGACATCCTTAGTTTACCGCTGCCTCCCGGATGTGGTGTTGTAGCATACGCTGACGATGCACTCCTAACAGTAGAAGCTAATAGTCGATCTTCACTGGAGCGCTCAACCACAGAAGCTCTAAGCCAAATCTCATCCTGGGGCCAACGAAACAAACTATGTTTTGCGCCACATAAAACAGAAGCTATTCTTTTAAAGGGAAAATTATCTCCACTACGTCCACCAGCTATTTACTTCCAAGGTGCTAAAGTAAAAATTTCTACAGAAGTTACATACCTTGGCGTAATCATGGATGGTAAAAGAAGTTTCGCTGCTCACGCTCGCCATGTTGTAAATAAGGCACGGAAGGCTTTCTTCTGTATCTCCCGCCTTACGGGAAATTCATGGGGACTCAAATTTCGAGCCCTTAAAACAGTGTATGATGCGATCTTTCTCAGCACGGTGACATATGCGGCGCGGTGCTGGGGTTGAGCGCACTCGACTACTCTTCATAAGACGCATTCTCTTGAGCGGTCAGAGAACCCCACTTCTCTCACTTACTAAAGCCTATCGATCCTCTGCCACCGAGTCATTGATTATCCTTGCGGGAGTGCTGCCGTTGGATCTGCAAGTGCAGGTGAGCGCCGCTATGTCGTTGCTTAGACGTGGTTTCTCTGCGGAGGTCGGGGGCACTTGTCTCAATCCTCCGCAGGGTAAGATCACGAAAGAAACCGAAAAAGAAGTAAGGCTGGCGGCGCTCGCAGCATGGCAGATCAGATGGTTGACCTCGCTCAAGGGTAGACACACATATTCCTTCTTTCCTTCCGTCCTCGATAGAATGGAGATTCCGTGGCTTATTCCAAACCATTGGACTAGTCAATTCATGACTGGGCACGGCAATTTTAAGGCTAAACTCTTCAAGTTTAGCCTCGTTGATAGTCCAGACTGCCGATGTGGTAGCCCCTTGCAGGACGCTGAACACGTTCTGTGGCATTGCCCAATATTAGACTTAAGTAGGCAAAGGCTCTTTAGCGTAATCCAACAAAAGCCTGGACCGGTTGGATATATCGACCTCATATCTACGGAGCCCAACTACCATGCATTTTCTGTATTTGCGGCGACCTTCGGCGAAGAAGTCAAAAAGTCAAATTTTTAACGTCTGAACTACTAACTTTTACACCCACGTTTGGTGTTGCTCAACAAAGTCCATTACTTGTTCAACAAGAAAGTACTCTGTAAACAATGCCTTGGTAAGAGCTCCCAAGGAGCGCAGGTACAAGGCGACCGGCCCGGGGGCCTATGGCCCCAAAAAAAAAAATGTGTATGGAATGCGTTGCGTTATTTTGAACATAATTATGTTGTATTAAACATCATAAAGTCTTTAAAGTAATTGTTATAATCAAACTCTCTATCTTATATTCATACAGTCGAGTACGACACAGGGCATTTTGCCACTCTATGTAAATTGAGGGGATCAAGGTCCAAAACAACAAGTATCGAGGAATTTGCGGTGTACGAAATTCTATGTATTAATATTAATTTTATAAAATAAAGAATGCTTCCGTATTGATACGGAGCACAGACCATCCCAATAATCTGCCACTCTATGTAAATTGAAGGGATCAAGGTCCAAAACGGTATCGAGGAATGTGCGGTGTATGACATTTAATGTATTAATATTACATTAATAAATGCATACTCATGTTGTAAACTAAAGTATAAAAAGGGGTATCTTATCGAATAAATCAGTACCAACTCAACTCCGGTCTTTGGACTTATCGTCAGTGCCGGAAACTTGGTATTCCGGCATCACCATTTAAGCTGATGCCGTCATTTCGGGACCGCGACCTCGGTTCCGGAACACGTTGAGTATCTTGTTTTGTCGATCATAGATTTTTTCGTACATTTTATTATTAGCTAGCAAATTGTACTCGGCATTACTTGTGGATTTATTTTCATCTTAAAATTAGGTTAAATCGAATTTAAAATGGTGTTAATGATATATAATACCTTCTCGGATACCCACAGGATTAACAAAGTTCAAAAATTTCATTGTGATTGGGTAAGCAGTTGTTAGTAAATTGATTTTGCACACATACAAACAAACATAAATATTCAAAAATATTTTTCAGTCACCGAATTAAAATTCGAATTATAAAATAAATTCCTGAAAATTTTGCTTAGTTGTATTTTAATGTCATGCAAATTGTTTTTATTAAAATGTTGGCGTTTTAAAATGGTTGTATACATGACCGTTAGCCATTCAAAATAAAAATCCACACCCTGTGAGTTGTATGATTATTTTTTTCATTTCATGAAATATGTAAATATTTTTCAGACACAAGTTTTTTAATTATACTGAAAAGAATTTGCATGCATCATCATTCTGCAAACAGTGGTTTGCAAACATTGTATCCAAATTTAAAAAAATGTGTTTACGAGTATTCTAAATTATTTTTTAAAACCTTAGCATTCTTTTTAAACTATTTTCAATTATGAAATAAAAAAAATTAAATCTTTGGGTTCATGTAAATTATTTGACTACAAAATATGCTTCTATTCCATGTCTAGTCGCAAACTGGATCATATATGCAACTATATACTACTGTAAATTTCCAATAATTTTGCTACATTCATCATCATCAATAATGCCGTGTTATTTGTGTGACAACCATGATATACTTATTGCATGGTTTATGTTGTTGCAATTCCAACAATTTGCGTTGAAATATTTCGACACTAGATCTGAGTATGAGGTCATTGACACTGAATGTGACAATACACTTACAACGCCGCACTTATAAATGTTACTTTGAATTAGAATTTAAAAAACATTTTGTAATTTCTTGATAAAAGATTTGACACTATTTCTCCTTCATTAATCATGTTTTATTCATTTGCTAAGTGTATTTTTATAAATTAATGTATATTTTATTGGAGCTTGTGTGCTGTTAAATAAATAAATCATCATAATCATTCCATATTTACTTACTAGTTGATGCATAAGGTATATAGATAAATAGCCTCCATAAATATAATTCGCCATACTCTTAGCTTTATCGTACATCAGATCTGCCTCCTAAAGCTTTATATATAATATTCCATTTATATTTCCGACTACCTTCCAAGATGGCAAAAGCCTAAGGGATTGAAAAAAAAACTCGCGATAGTTTATGCTCTCCCGGGGCATTTTCTTCACATAATAATACATTTTTGCCGGTGGATATAGCTCAATGATCAAAGCGTTTGTTGACAAGTCTAAGGTCGTGAGTTCGATCCCTGGCGGGTATTTAAAAAAATCGATTTCTGAGCTCTAAAATACCCCGTTTGGTGTGAATTTTATCCCTCACCCGTAAAATGGCAGTCATAGCGTCTCAATTAAAATTGGTGGTGGACGAAAGTTGACCCGTGAAGACCACCCATTCATAGTAAATTCCTGTAACAATAAGGATGATGCGTCAATGTCGGGCTGTAGTCTATAACGTTGGCGGATCAACACTCCACACAGCGCTAGCCATATGTCACATTGTAAGCGTCATAGAATCCACAGATGGAACTTCGAAAACACTATCACCATCTGTCGGTAATCTCCTGTATGTCCTTAAACAAAAATAACTTTTACATTGAATTAATTTTAAAAAGATTTTTTTTTTTTGTAAAGATTTCGTTCTGAAGATATGCCTTTTCTTATTTTCACATCTTGGATGGGTAAATTTCTTTTATCAATATTTTTGTAATATTAAAATTGATCACACTTCGTATTAATAATTCATCTACTTCGCTTCAAGATTGCCTTTTTGAATTGAATAAGTCACGGAATTATTTGAATATTCAGATTTGTATTAATCTCTAGATTTGTACGCTCCACGGTGATATCTCATACAGCATCCACCCACAGAGATTGTATAACGATACGGAATCGTCTGCCTTAACTGGAACTCGCCCACACGAAAGCGGTGAAATCTAGGGCCATTAAATATTGAATAGACTCTAGTCAACTCATACCTATCACAATGACTGCCTTCAAATGAAATATATTTTTTGTTTTCTTCCCAAACATCTTCTTAATGAAAAGATAATATTATTTTACCTTATTTTAACATGGATCATAGTGAATCAATGTGATCTACAAAATGAATGCTAAAAATATACTATTGCTATGCCTGGACCGACTCACGTTGAAACTAGTATTTATGTCATTGTCGTTATGATAAATGTCGTTTATCGATAATGTTTTTATTAATTAATTAAATATAAATATACTATACATAAAATTCTTTTCAACGCGTCAATTCAAGCAGAAAAATAACGGCAGAAGCGGGATGCGAACCGCGGACCTTAGAAACTAACTATGCCCAGGTATTCATACCGCTCAGCCAACTTGGCTAATATATATTCAAAGTATGTATATTTTTATTTTTTATTATTCAATCAGTCATCATTTATTTACAAGCTTAATATTATTATTATTAATTAAATATACATATACTATACATAAAATTCTTTTTTTTCAACGCGTCAATCCAAGCACAAAAATAACGGCAGAAGCGGGATGCGAACCGCGGACCTTGGAAACCAACTATGCCCAGGTATTCATACCGCTCGGCGAACTGCGCCATTGCTATGCCTAGACCGACTCGCGTTGAAACTAGTATTTATATCATTGTTATCATCGTACGATAGATGTCGCTATAGTAGTGTATGTATATTTAATTAATAATAATATTGTAATATAGTCAATGATCTATTAAAGTATATTAGAATATTGAAATAATAAAATAATATTCTAATAAAAATTAAAAAATTCATATTAATATTATTACTTTTTTTTTAGTCATACGAATGAAAAACATCCTTTTGATTCGTTTCTTGTAATACATTAACTGATGTTTTTTCTGTCACACTATATATACAAATAACAGTTCAAGGAACAGAGACTTACTAGTATATTTTACATTCAAAGGCGTTGTGAACCCTTTTTAAATATCTAGACACAACGGGCGGACGTTTACGTCTTCCTAATTCATTTACGGCCTTTCTTCTTGTGCTTTAAGACATATATTGAAATAGAAGAAGAAAAGGGTTTTGGTTGTGGAGATTTTATTCCTCTATATCAGGCGATATATTTTTTTTTATTGCATTTATAAAAAATATAGTTCAAAGAAACCATAAAATTTTAATATTTATATAAATCTTCATTGGTACACACAGTATTCAAAAATAAATTCATCATCATCATACTATTTCCGCTTCGTAACATATGTTTACAAAATGTTGCCACAAAGCTCTGTTAGCTGCCATAATCTTCGCCTTATCCCATGTCAGCTCCGCCTCTCGCAGCTCCTCCGAGTACATTCTATGTATTTCCGACGGCCTTGCGCAAGTCCGGGGACTTAAAGAAAAGGCAGCTGTAACCAATACTCTCCTGCAGCATCCGTAGTACGGAATCTTCGTCTCTTCACCGACTGTAGTATGTATGGAAGACTGCCTGGTTCGCTCTCTAAACTGGTCACTTCTCACAAAGTCAAAACATCGTTCTCTCGGTATTCTAAGCAGGTATCTGCTTTCAAATCCCATTATACCGCTGCACTGACTTTTGATGAGATGCCAAGATTTGCAGCCGTTAAGAAGATGTATTGATGTAAAAAAAACTTTATTTTACGGGTCACTTTAAACTACCATCGACGTACACAATAATCAACACGCTGGTGTTCTTGGGGGTCACCTCTTCTTCGGCACATTGAAGAGAGGCAGCAGGAAGCCGGCTGGACCGCGTTAATTGGGGTCGCGCCAACCCTCCAAGAGGAGGTCTCGCTGAAGAGGTTTGCCGGGCATTGTTCGTAACCCTCCGAGGCTTATTCAATTTAAACTAACTGCGGATTTTAAACGACTTTACACGCTCCGTGATTTTTACTTATCGCACAAGTGTTTTGTTTCCTAATTGCACAACATTTTAATCAAAATTATTAATTTGTTGTTTGTTTAATACATTTTTTTTACTGTATTATTTTAGATGTCGTAAAAACAATATTTTTTGCACAAGCATGACTTACATATATTAAAGCCGATCGTCCTGAAATTTTAACTAGAAATTTGAATAATTATTGTGTGGTAAACCTTTTACCTGTATATACGAGGGTTATCCGTAAAATTATTTTCCCATAGCGCTACAGTCCTGAAAAGCGCTGTTGCGGTGGATCCCGCGATACCATAGTGTACCTTGGTTGCCCCACTCCAAATTCCTTCCCTAGCGAGCTGCCTGCGGAGCTCAGTCGCACGTGTTATACGCTCATACACTTTTCTCCATAGATTTCAACAATGTTAAAACCATACTACATACATACCATATCAAAAACAGATACTCAAAAAGAAATTGCCACCACTCAGTTCTGCCAATTGCCACTGCCCATGCCTTGTCCTGGGACATCATTGCAACAAAAAGTGCACATGGCATCATATACGATTTCCGATGACCTGCAACTTAATGCTCGCTGTAGTATCAGAGGCATATTTTGGTTGATTTATTAAGCAGGTATTTTAAAAAAGAGATTGGATGATTAGCCCGACGCCAACGAGACCTAGAGCAATTGGTATTACGGGTTGTCTCAAACTTACAAACGACTTATTTATATTTTATTAAAACAAAAGATCTGAAAGTCTATTTCTACCCTCCAGTTCATGTAACAATACATGTATTTGTTCACATCTTACATAATACAGTATTTATGAATTGTACTATACGTGTGGCCGGTGTCCGGTTGGAGAGGCTCTGGATGCGCCTTCACGTAGGCACCCAGCGTTGATCCGGTGATCCACTCACTGCGAGTCAGTAGTTGCTTAATTATTTTTTAAAAAGGTTATAGATTTGTATTTTCTTTCTTTATGTTCAATATGTCTATGTAAAATTTTAATTATGGCTCTGGTGGGTGAATAAATAAAATTAATCATTATAATAATGCATTTTCACCAAGAATTGGCGTATTACGCTAATGCAATTTGTAATCATTAAGACAACATATAACAAAGTATACAGCAATCGTGATTTACTTGGTGCCACACACTTAAGGACGTAGTCTGCGCTTCCGACGAAGTATTTCCTAGTAAAGTTGGAGCCATTCTTGACTAGTTAGTCATTCAGCTAATGGAACGCTCCCGCATTATAACATGTGTACTTTGCCAACTTAAATATTCGCATACGTAGGAGAAGAAAACTTTCCAACTCTCTTAACAATAATCCGCCTTCTCCCTCTCTGTCTCTCGCGCAGTTTCTCCTCATCCGGATAAGACAGAGAGCGTAATTGGAGATGAAATTCTGCGGAATAGACGACAGAATACGAATGAGACGAGTCTGCTGCGGATGGTTTAAACACCGCCATCACTTTTGAGGTTAATAAACGGCAGTCAGACTTCAAAATAAACATTAAAAAATTATAAATAATGTTATGGTCCACTATATATTACAATTATTTGTAACAAGATTACCTCTTATTTGCAATAGTACACTAAATATAATGGAACTTTTTCCCTCTCGATTTTTCGATCGTTTTTTTTGCTGAAATTCCATAATATCAAATTTAAATAAAATATCATTTAGAAATTAATTTCAAAACGATATTTTATATATATTTGAAGAATATAACGTTAATACTTTAAAACTGTTTATTTTCCATAAACGTTTTATATTTGTCAGCTGTCTTGTCATGCCTTGTCACAATTACTTTAGGAATCCCCCACCTGAGAATATATATGACTTTTGGTGCCCTCCTGGATGTGAGCCCAAGGACTGTAAAAGAAACGTGTAGGTATTGCTATGTTAGTATTTGAACGACATGGATAATTAGTTCTACGATCCCCATGATGCCTAACTGATGTCTGCCATTTGCAGAATCCATTTCCCAACCTCACCATTTCCTTATCCATTCCCACGTATTTCGCGGTTAGCAACGTGTTACTAAAGAAGGCAATTCGAGACTCGCTGTAGTATACTAATTTCGCAGCCTTAGACTGAGGTCTATTTGACATCTAACTGATGCACCTTTAATCACGGGAAGGCCTTCAGCCACTCTCTAGCAAGTAGCTTTTTGCGTGCGTCCAGTAAAGGGTCCCCATCTGGGTCTTCAAAATCAGAAAGGGACAGGGAGGGTTTTTACCAAGCGAGATCCCCATGCTTAGACAATTTGCCTCCAAATGGTAGCTCAATTCAACCAATGCAAAAAAAAGAAATATTGGGACGAATAAAGAAGTGGTAACTTTCAGTATTTTTTCACGTTAAAACCTCCTCCTGATTCGGGGCATATGGCCGTCATAAATTCAAGTACTTTATTAAAGCACTGCGTCGTTTGTCCGCCCAGAGAGGCGCCGCATCGTCCCGCCCGCAGTTTCCGCCTACAAAGAATTTTTAATAAGCGCCTAACGATTTCGTACAAAGACGTACGAGAAATGTGACCATGACCAGCGTTATACCTTTGAAAAAAGATTTTTTTATAAATATTTATAATAAATATTAATGTTACACTTTTTCATAGTTCACTGACATTCAACTGGTATGTTTTACGATGTCAAAATCAATTTCAAAATATAAAAAGGTAATTTTTAAAGCCATTAACCGCGAATCAACAATCCTCAAAAAATAATTTCGCCTCTGAAAGCTTTATGATTGTTGTAGAATAAGTGTCCAATGCGGACTCGAGAATCACCCGAAAAGCCTTCTTTATCGATCCACTTCGACGGATTACGTAAATATTCGGGCGAGCAAGATGGTGGAGGAGGGAACAAGTGGTCGTGGGGAGCAGCCGGGTGGAATCGGGGAGTGGACAGTTGGCTTGGGGAGTAGACTGGGACGAAGGCTTTTGGGGTGTCTGCGGGACTCCAGTCTGACGGCATGAGATTAATAGTCTGCTGTCTATAAAAAGCTAATATCAGAGATTCCTCGCGGCTCGTGATGCGAGATGGATCTTTTCACCATAAAAACGGATATTGTGACTCACTTTGGATGACCATATTTTTTGGTGTTGTAAAATTAATGATAATTTAATTATATTTATTTCAAATTGTTGTAGAACGCAATAACTTAGTGGTTGTAGTATTAAAAATATATATATTATATTACTGTTTGTAAAACTACTAAATTTTATTTTTTAATAGTCAATTCAATTTAGTGACGAGACTTCATTTGGAAAAGCTTAAAAGAGTTTTTAGTTTTTAGTTTCTACTGATGAAGGAGGGTAGTCTCCGAAACGCGTTGAAATAAAAATTTAAATTCGGTGGTTTTACTGAGCGTATAAAATTAATATTAATTTATAAAAAAATATGCAATATTAACAGGGTTGAAAAGTCAACTTACGAGTAGTTATTCGACTAAATGATGCATTCAGTAGTTGTTGTAGACATGTAGGACTTAAATACCTATTTTGCGTAATTATGATTCTTCTTAAAGCTTAATGCGTTGCTGGTACTTTGCACAAAAAGTACATTTTTAATACGCTATGCTAACATTGAGGTTACCAATGCTATGCCTAAGAAAAAACATTTTTTATTTCGGTTGCATTTAAGTGAAAATTTGCCCATTTTTATAAAGTTTTAATATCTGAAAATAATGTAAGTATGTTTTATTTTCAATTAATATATATTATAATTTTGCATCCTTTAATTTCAGTAGCACATTTTCCTTAATGTGTTTATTACTTTTTATTCCTTAGATTATCGTAACGATTTCCATTAATGGCAACACCGTGATAGAGGTGTTCCTTAAGAATTTAAGAAATATTTTTTTAAATGCTTTCGTATCAAATAAATGCTAATTTACATTACTTAACAAACAAATTGACTTATTGAATTAAATTATCAATCAACGTGAAGAAATACAAAGCATGTAAAATTGTATATCAATATCGACAAAAGTGTATCTTATTTAGCGCAATTTATTACAACATGAAAATTGATCTCCAAAATATATTTTACTGTCTGGACTGGGATTTACTCACTTGGAATATACTCGTATATTGTAGACAAGATGCTTGGGCTTTAATAAAGTGCGCGATTACGAAGACGATATAAAGATTTTTGCTGGACATGTGGGCACCCTGATCGCGTGTGAATCGATTAGGAATAATGCGGATGTGTAGAAACGTGGGGTGGGGATGGCAATGGACTAGGTGGTGGGGCGTCATATGTACTATTTGATGGACATTGATTCCTCGTCAAATGAATGGTAATTATTATCTGTATTTCTAAGGGCGGTAATATATCGTAGAGATTGTTCTCTAAACAATTTTTGCGATAATATGATATTTACTTAGAGGACCTTTAGATTAATGACCCTACATTTTTATACGTGTATATAAGTAGTTAGCATATTGCTTCATCATTATTTAGTAAATAATGTATCATACCAACTCCCTAGCAAGACCGCATTTGTACAAAATAACTTTTTTTGTCAACCAGGTAGGATCTATTTATTTCTACAGGTAGATTTTAGTGACCACAATTTTTCAGAACGGACTCTCACTGAATTTATCAGTTAATAACTACCTGATTGAGACCTAATTGTCCTCCGGTGTGATGTGTGAGGTTGGTTAAGTTTAGTCCAGTAGAGGAATAGCTTATATCATTGAATGCTCAGTACTGCGCCTATTAATTAATTAATTTGATTTATTTTCACAAAACTATAGTTCCAATACAAGAAAAAAACAGTACAATTGATAAAAAGACTTATAAATATAACCACGTAAATAACAGACAGAAAGCATAAAAAACATTGTAAAAGCAATGAAAATAATAGAAAAAATAGAAAAATATAATAACACTTGTAATCAAAGCTCCACACTAAAGTCTAGAAAACTAATACCATAGACAAAATAGGAAAAGGATGTGAGAATAGGATTGAGGTGTGCTGGTAACCTACTAGAATCGCCATTGCAGTTGCACTAAATTGAGTGCTCGAAGCTCCACTAGTACCAACTGGTATGGAAAACAATGCATGGCTACGTGCATGGGTGTACAATCCGCAAAGTAAAAGTTAAATCATTAAATTATGATTTAACTTTTACGTCTATTCGTGAAGCAATGTTCTTGAACAATTGTTATGTGGAGCAATTAAGCTCTCTTGAAGTATGGGATGACGTGGACGATCCGCAGTCGCTATTTTTATAACTGTATCTCGTACGTAAATCGGCATATTAAAAATTCTTCTGTGGGCGGGGTTGTCTATGAGGGCGGACAGGGCGGCGCCTAGACAAGCGCCTGGCCGACTGCCATGGGCGGCACCACCCGGACCGAGGTCACGGCATCAAGTGTAAGGATACATACGTTCTTGTATGCGATCGTCGACGATCACTAGATATCCAGCCTTTAGTGGTGGCGATGCAAAAATATGACTTAACTATATGAAAGCACACAATTGTACTTGTAGTTAAGTAAGGCCTTGGTTTATTTACAATTAAAGACATTGTTCTTAATGATGACTGATGCATACTTTTTGTACGCGATCATCAAGAATTACAAGACATCCAGCCTTAAGTGGTGGCGATTTAAAAATAACAATAAACGCTATGAAAAAAACTATTGTAGTAAAATAAGACCTTGCTTTATATAAATTTTTTTTAAGTCTTTTTAGATGCGTTTTTCAAAATAATGACTGGATGTTCAGTGAACGATTGTTTTAAGCTTACGTTCCATAATATTAGTTGTAATCGTACGTCTTAAGCGAACTCTTCGTAATCAATTGCGTAATATTCACTTGGTGAAGATGCATTTCAGGAAAATATTATTAACGTTGCCATATGTTTTTCAAGCAAATATCTGAATAAATTCCGGGGGGTAAGATTGTGTAACTTAGTGAGAAATGACGAGGTAAGGCACCATATAAGTTGGCATTTTATTAATACAGTATGTCAAGAGACACAGGTAGACCTGGCTGGGATATTTAATTCAGATGCCACATAATAACATAATTTGAAGCTTCCTTTTTTTCAACTCGTGCCGTTCTAGGTAGCCTTCGGTAACTATACATAGAATGTCTGCGGCGGAGAATAATTAGGCAAACCTGATATAAGGACGAGGCGAGGATCATGTCGACAGTTCGTGAAGACCATATGCTGTAGTTAGAGGAAGCGATAATAGAAATGAAAAGCTGTAATAATCTAGCTTTAAGTCTATACGTCTCAAAATATTTTTAACACCAAACACAAGCTTTTGGATCCTTTTTTCAGCTACTTTCTTTGTGGGTATTTAGATCCCAATCTCACCTGCACTCTTAGGGGCATTTATCAAGGCATTGTTTACAGAACACTCTCTCGTTATAGTAACGGGCTAGGAAACACTCATAAATGATTCATTAGCATCATCGCCAAATCCATTTGTCTCTATAAAAAACTAAACAAATAATTGTGGCTATGTTTAATATTAAAAAAAGAAAAAATAGAAAGTAACGTTAAGAAGTTATACTTTCTACAGTCCTTTACAAAGTTGCAAGTGATACTGCGGGAATTTTCGTACGGAACCATAATGTAACCCTAACAGCTGTAAAATTTACAAAAATTCAGATAATTCACCGTTCCCGGGGCCATTTCTGCGGAGAGAGTTTCTTATTGCGGTGATTTATTTTAAATTTTACTGCGAAATTTCGCGACAAAAGTGGGTTGCCAAGTCCATTTGGAGATGGAAGTGCCAAAGAGCCTTTGTATTTAGGCCAAGAATTCTCGTGCTTTCGCCAACTGTGAGAACGTGCCGTTCCCACGTAGAAGGTTAGGCCAGTCTCGTTTTCGGGTCGGTTTTCCGCAATCTATAATAATATAAAAACTTATCAAACAAAAAACATGTAACCCTGAGAAAGAAACACAATTGAATAACAAAACTACTCCACCCTTCTTTTCGTAGTATCAATCTGGTGGATTGGTTTGCAGCAACACAAATCTTGCATATCGATCTCTTCGCCTCTCGATCCTCTTCAATCCTCTTTAGCTCAGCATAAGAGCTACAACTGATTCTAAAACTTAGTCTTGAATCGTCAATGATTTGTCAACCGTTTAGTTGTGGGTCGTTATAAAAAGTAATATGTTTTTTATTTTACTTCTGCTACTACTTCTGCTACTACTTCTGCTACTACTTGAGTTCTTCTGCGGATATCCTCGTTTCGGATTCTATCTTTTAGCGACACTCCGAGCATGGATCTCTCCATAGCACGCTGGGTGACCTTTATTTTATGGGTAAGACTTGCGGTTAGATGCCTCTTTACTCATATGGAAATATACTCGATATGACAATAAATAGATTTGATTATTTTATTGCAAAATGTTCTAAAAACTCATATTTCTTTCTACTCAAGGTTTTTACTTTTTTCTTTATAAAGTAGAAAAGTAAAAAAAACACTGATATTTTATGGGTTGATCTAAAAAAATAGTTGTAAAAATATTATTATTATAAAACACTTTTAATAAATTCCATGAATAACGTTATTGAGAATACTTGATTAAATTACTTCAATTTTATTTAATTTGTTATTATAGTTCTTTCTTCAGTAATAACATTGAAACTTAATCTAGTTTATATAATATCGCCCTACAACTTTTAGAGCTTTCTAGAAATAATTACACTGAATACGTATAATCTTATAGAATAATTTTCATACAAAGCCGTCCCGACGAGACGAAGCTCATAACATAAAAGGAAAATTTCGGATATAATAATATCATGTTATATTAAATTTGTATTGAAATATCGAGAAGGGTATTAGGTAAGCAAAGACGTAGAATCAATATTAAGGTTAGCTAGATTACTTTCCTTCATGTTTACTTGCGATTTTATTGCGTTCGTATTAAAGTAACGTTTTTGTTTAAAACAAGCTCCCCAGCTGTGGGGGATCTTTCTAAGAACTAGCACACAAGTAAAATATTCAATTTCAATGTAAAACAACATCTCGGTTATGTGAGCCTAAAGTTTATTAGCATCTATATTATAATTTTCTATCTAATTATGTATGCGGTTTGCGGGTTTATTTAAGAAATATGCGATATTCGTTCGAAATATAATCAAGAAACTATACAAGACTCAAACTTACTGATATTTATCAATTACTTTTAAAGTTTATAAAGTACTGTCGCAGCTCAGTTATCTCTTAAAAATTGATGGATTGAGAAAGGCTACGAGTTAGTCGAAACTGCAGTCTCCTAATAGAGAACTTATCTTACGTGAATAACTTCTTAAGTTTTCAATGCCAGATTTGATATTGTGTCTTGTGGGTTTAACCGATTTTCCTTGCGTTCGAGCCACGATTTCGGGTACGTTAGGCTGACTGCTAAACTACCTCCTGATACCAACTCACAACTAAGTCATCAACCCAGAATATGACCCCTGCAATGGCGGTCGAAATATTGGAATGAAGAAATTCGCCACGCATGGCTAATCCCAAAAGCCACAATATCATTATCTTACGTGATCCATGTGAGAACAAGGTAAATAAATAAATTTTTAAAAATTAAAAAAATATTATAAATATTTTCAATGTTTTGAGCATTCACTTTGAGATCCATAATAATTATAAATATTTATTTATTTATTTACCTTGTTTTCACATTGTTACGTGATCCATGTGAAAACAAGGTAAATAAATAAATAAATATTTATAAATATTATAAAGATGACGTAATCCATTGCATTATATATTATTACTTAACATATGGTTTTCATCCGCTAGTAACATTAAAATTATACCGAAAATTATGAAAATTTATTAAGTTTACTATAAGGGCATACGTGTACGGTGTACGTTATAATATACTCGTACATTGTACACATTGTTTGTGGGATGTTTCCAGCAGCCAGGCTTTATCATCACCTAGCTCCCAGTAGAATTGCGACCAAGTTGGCTGCATTCGAAACACGATAGCCGCATCGCAGCATGTGATGATATCCGGAGCTTTCAGGCTTCGGGGCAACTATCAAAGGGAACTTAAAGTAATTACGGAGCTTTCTCGGTGCTTTTGAGGGGTATCCATTTCCTTATTATTCGTGGTCAAAGCTATTCTCTGGCTATTTACATCGAAAAATCTATCGCGTTTGGTAAAATCGCTGACAGTGGCCTTTGTTCAAAATAATAAAGAATAATATAAGACATTTTCTGCGCTTCATTTTTAGCACCTTTTATTTCATTTTCTGCAATTAAGTAGTAATTTATATGCTTGGAATTTCATAAATATTAATACTAATTAATTTTACTAATGACACAATAGCACATTTTTAGTGCGTTTCTTACATTAGATGCGAATTTCAAACATGGATAGTTTGTCGCTTGATGCTTACCGCGTGTCCTTGGTTAGCTTGTACAGCCTTTTAGAATCAAAATGTCCAGGGCTCTGGATCGCAGAAATAATCATTCAATATACTTAATGATTTTAACGAATCATTGAAAATATGCCCGGGACTATCTACTATCATTTGATGTTCCTAATGTCTCGCCCCGGTTCCCGACGGAAAACATACAGGTATATATTTTCCCAGGTGGTAGGTATCCTGGTGAGAAGATATATTGAAACAACGCATTCTCAAATGGCATCTAACGAAACTCAATTCACGGTAATTTGTGATGAAAATATGTTCCAGATATTAAACAGATATGTTATGAAAGAAAAACTTGGTCAATAAGTAGTTGTACAAATCGATAATACTCCTTAATTAACATTTCTTATGAACCTCTGACATCCGGCCCTGAAAATGAGAGACTGCAGCTCTGGCAACAAGTCGCATCAGAGGATTTCATTACTCCAAAGCAGAACATAGGACTACCTCGAGTGGTAGGAAATGTTTGGGCAGGAAGAGTCATTATTGTGCGAATGCTGAGACCTGCAGACCGCCTCACACCTAAGATCCTGCTCCATGCGCCTAACAAGCTGCACACCTCATGACCTATTGCTAGGCAACACACGGGCTATCGATGTTGCCAGATACTGGTCAGAAACAATTTGACACGAAGAAGAAAAAGATGAACTTATATCATGTCATACAGTAAAAAACAACAAAAATTGCTCCAGCAGATCATTTTTTTTTACTTAAATGTTTTCGTTGCCATGCAGAGCCGCCCAAGAGTAAATCAGGGATGGGTGAAGTAACTTAAATAAAAACTCTAAGCTGAGGATTTTCAACTCTACGTTCCTCCAAACTGAGACTAAATATGAGAAGATCACCACCCCCTCTTGTCTCTTTGTCAGTTTTACAGCGGACTGAGCAGATTACTCCAAGAAGCAACATTGTAACAGTGTTTTTTTATGCGCACGTTACAACCATTAGGAGACAAGCAAGACCTTCAGCTTGTATCTCACCTTATCGCGATCAAGTTTTTAACGAGGTTTTAAATTTTTTACCCTTTGCGCTTTGAGTTTTTCTTCAAAAGCGTATCGCGTCAGACACGTGTAATCAGCATCATTTACTTTCAAAGTAATGTCTTAACATTTTAGTGCATCATTTGAGATGCTCTTTAATCGTTAATTGATTAAGGTGACACAATGTACGAGAATCAATCAATATAACAATGCATATATTCAGCCGGCAAAAAAGCCTTCTCGGATTCAGATCTCGAACCTCTAATTACGTAATAAATATTGAAAAATCATTCTGCATATTAAATCTCGCGATTATGCGAGTATAAAATATATTTGATAACAGCTTTTTTCATTTGCAATAATTAACGTTTGTGTGCCGATCCTTTATGTTTTATAAACATTTAATTTAGCACGAAAAGCGGACTAAAAATTGCATCTCAGTTTCGGTTATATAGGCATAGCAATTTTCAGCTAGCATTATGGATAAATTTTCAAAGTAGTCCATGGTATAGTGGGGAATTGTAATGGGAAACAAGATGTTTTTTTATGTAAGCACATACAGGAGAATACCGACAAATGGTATTAGTGATGCTGAAGTCTCGTCTGTGGAATTCTATGACGCTTAACACGGTGCACATGGCTTAGCGCTGGATGTGGAATGTTGATCCGCCAATGTCATAGACTACAGCCCGAGATTCACGCATCATCATCATTATTACAGGAATGTAATATGAATGGGTGGTCTTCACGGGACGATTTTCGTCTACCACCAATTTTGATTAATAAGCTATGACTGGCATTTTGGGTGAGCGATGAAATTCACACCAACCGGGGTATATAAGAGCTCAGAAATCTTTTAAAATTCCTTTTTTTTAATCTCCGTCTGGGATCGAACCCACGACCTTTGGCTTGCAAAGCAAACGCTTTGACCATTCAGCTATACCCGCCGGCATGTCATCAGATTTACCGGAAACTCGTTAATGCACTTTTAATCTACTTTTTATTTTGCTTTCTCTAGGGTTGTGTCCTATTATTACTCGGAGCCTGTTCTTGCGACACGAATGTCCAGCTGTCAAACTATCTTTTTGTCGTATTTATGGAGATCGGATGTACAGTGGTATCTCTTCGGCTTCTATGATCACCTATTTTTTCCGGACACATTTTTCCAACATGATATATTTAGTAGCGTCTTTAGAGATCTTCTCCATCGTACTATATCTTCGAAGTCGCAAGGCTTTCTTATTTCCGAATGTGTTACTTCATCTCTGATTGTCAGTCTGGATCGCGAAGTCTATATTTTAATGGTTACACTCAATTTAAATCATTGAAAATAAATTATAATTTTTGGCAACCCTAAGTCATAAAATAGATGACACTTCGTGGCGTTTGCCACTCTCGTCTGGTCGATTATGTTAATGGCTGTCAATCACTCCGCGGATTGCTCTTAATGTCCGTTTTATTGGGCGGCCAGGGAAGGGCCATGCGTCTTTAGAGGAAGATAAAAAACCGGTTCATCCAACTAAAATTTACCAGCATGGACATACGTGCGACTAGGTACCTATTTTATTACTTTTCGATTGACAATTTATCACATACCTGTTATTTGTCTCCCACACGTGTCCACGAGTACCTTATTCGATACTTAACCCTTAAATACATAATAGCAATTTGTTTTAATAAATAAAATAAATATAATTTTTCATCTTCTCATTTTTTCTTATGATGAGGTATTGCGTATAAAATGCACGCTCCAAAAAATATTTCAATTTTATTGTAAATGCATTTATCACACCTTTTCGCCACCTGTGACAGTTGTAGTGACGTGGCAGGTATTTCAGGTAAATGATTTGTCGCTAATTCTTAAACACATATTTAACATGTCGGCATATATAAATGTGTTTTTTAGATAACGTTTAGTGTATTTTCAAATACACCATCAAAAACTTACGTATATTTCTCCAAAAAAGCAAAATGTATTGATATCTAAGAGACGTACATAGACCTAGCGGTGACATTGTACGAGTACCGCATTGTATAAAGATACCGCTGGAGAGCATTAACGATACCTGCCTCGTATTTTAAGCCCTGGGATGTCGACCGTCTTGGAAGGCAACATAACGTATAATTTATTTGACGAAGCTCCAAAAGGCAGAGTTAATATGGGATGAGGCGTGGACCATGGTGGCTTACAGAGCTTTGTATCGGCTGTTTCAACGATATATTATGTTTTTGTTATGTAAACACATGTAGAAGAGCACAGCCAGTCAAGACCAGTGCACTCTATGACGCTCAGCCAGGGAGGTTGGACGCTGTATGCTGGAAACGTGTTTTGTGTTCGTGTTCTCGTGTAGGTTGGGGAGATTTCAAGTGAATATTTATCTGTTTCTTGAAGAGATCTAGATTGTAGGAAGGAGAAAAAATAGACTCTGGAAAAGCATTCCAAAGCTTACCGGTGGCATTAATGAAGCAACTTTGGAAACTGTCAGTCTATGATCGCATTAACCGTGTATGGTGGGTGCAGAAGAAATTAGTTCTTTAAGCTCCGAAAAGCATGATGTTGAATACTAGCGTTTTTTTAAACGAATTAATAGTGCGTGTGTAGAAGGACTGTAGCGACGTGTTTATGTATTTAAGTGTTAAATAGCATTATAACTACTTTCTCATTACCATCGTCGATATTCTGATTACAGCCTTCTTTATTATTCATAATACATTTTCTTCTTAATGCATAATTACGTCCGTTCACAAAGTATTTTATTATTTTGAACCGCGGTGACTGTCGCAGTCCGAGAATGCAGCTTTATCGTTCAAGTGAAGATGCAGTGGAGGAAGCGACCGACCGTATTGCCTCTAAACTTGCATTTCCAGTTGACCTGTTAATACTGGCACATAGCCGATACGAGACCAACTCGAGTGAATCGTTTCGAACCACAGTTTATAGGAAGTTTTCAGGAAGTTTTCAGGAAGTTTTCAGGACGATTGCCTCGGCGACATCGAACCAGTTTAAAACACAACTAAAACGTTCTCTTTTTTTAATCATGAATTTTTCTGTCGATAATATGTCTAGTGGAGTTACATTTTTAATGCAAGTAACTCCAAAAATATATATTTATTGTTCGATATTATTGTTATAAATACAAATGTCACAATTATTTAATTAAACTCGCACTATTAAAAATAAACATGTAATCATTATAATATGCTACGCTCACAACTACTTAATTGAATAACATGAAATTTAATAAAACATGTCTACTCATTTTTCAGTATTTTAAATTCCTATATTATCTTACGTTTAATCATCACTTCATCGGATTGAGCCACCCCTTAGGACAAAACGGTCCAGACATCCGGAGCATCAGGCTTTTCATCCAATTTCCTTAAAAAAACTGACTAACAAATCACTAAAAATATGCCTCGGTTACTACAGCTGTCTCTCCTCCAAGAATTTGGACTTCTGCTCTGGATGTTGTCGGGAACCATATATGTTCCTAAGTGGACCTTCACGTGCAGATTTGTCCTAGAACACGGAAGAGACATTGGCAGTTGAAAGAACTAAGTTGCGGCAATTTGTGGTGACCATAATTTTCTGATTTGGAACGAATATGGAAAGAATAACCGTCACATGATGGAACACAGACTAAAATTGCTTCACTTAATCTTTTCTACTGTTAGTACTACAGCCGCTGTTTCTTTGAACTGAATGAATTATTAATTCCATAACCCACGCACAACTCATTTCACAATTACTGAACATCCTTACACGGTTAATGTATGTCGACAAAGAACTGTAACTTACTGAAATTCCTTCCTAAATGCTAACGGATAGCTTTGAAATGCTCTTCTAGTATCCACATTTCCTCTTCATACAATCTGAATCTCTTCAAGAAACATTAATATACACATGCGATGACCCTAAGCCGCACACAAACACAACACATATTATCCACTAGTTACAAAATCCTTTGAATATCTAGATCTAAGACCGCAGTGCGAAGTATAAAATGTCATCATCATCAGCCTGTATCCGTCCACTGTTGAACGTAAGCCTCCCGCATTAGTCTCCATCCTCTTCGATCCTCCGCCTTCCGCATCCAGGTCACTCCCGCTATTCTTCGTATGTCGTCAGTCCATCTTGCAGGGCGTCGGCCAATGCTTCGTTCCCCAGTTCTTGTGCGCCATCCCATCGACCGTCGTCTCTTCGACAGATATTTCTTGCCCATTGCCACTTGAGTGTGCCTATTCGTTGGGTAGCATCCACTACTTGAGTTCTTCTGCGTATTTCCTCGTTTCGGATTCTATATTTTAGCGACGCTCCGAGCATGCATCTCTCCATAGCACGCTGGGTGACCTTTATTTTATCGGTAAGACTTGATATAACATTCCAATTATCTGCGCCATAAGTTAATACAGGGAGGACTGATTGGTTACACGCCTTAGTTTTAAGACATTGCGGAATTTTCGCCATAAAAATGTACTTTAGTTTTCCAAATGCTGCCCATACCAGTTGCATACGCCTGTCGATTTCATATAAAATGTAAATACTGCAAAACCACTCGTTGGTAATACTATTATGATGTCTTGTACGTCACGTATGTCATCATATGTGAGCTGAACTAGGTCAAAGCTTTCGCATTAAAGCGCCGTCAAGACCCTTGATTCACCGCCTTGGGTAAAACAATAGTTAGTTATATCAGGACAATTGGATTAAGTTAATGTATAATGCTAAACAGTTTGCAATCAACCGAGTACTAGTAACTTAATTGTGTATTGTTCGCAGAATGATATTACTACGAGTGCCTCGAGCATAGATAGTTCTAGAACATAGTGGAATATGTGATGCGATATATCAATCAGTACACAATTATTAGTTGATTATTTATATTTATAAAATTTTATATTCTAAGCTTCTTAAATGTCTTATAATTATAATTAAGATCCCAAGGCTTAGAAGTTGTTGAGGGATAAAAATATTTTTAAAAATTCAACCGGTCGAGACAAGAGGCTCTATAGTTTACTTCTTATGTTTTCACGGCCAGATTTTATATTGTGGCTTTTGGGTTTAGCCGTGTGTGGCGAACTTCCTTCAACCAATACTTCGTATGTATGTAGTTGAGTATGTAATGTAGTTGCCATTGAGATATAAATCAATAAAGCTCGTATAAAAAGATAATCTGAATAACCAACTCAAAACTAAATAAATCATCAATCCTGAAGAAGACCCCTGCAATGGCGGTCGAAACATTGGTTGAAGGAAGTTCGCCATACACGGCTAAACCCAAAAGCCACAACATAGGCTCTATTAGGCTCAGAAAATGGCCTGATGCTGCATGTGGGAAACAGGCGTTGTGTTTGTTTGTAGGTTGGATAGATGGCAAGGGTGTATTAATCTGATTCTTGATGTGACACAGATAGTATGACGAGGGAAACAGAATGAGCATTCCATAGCTGGGCGATGACTCTAGCTAATTTTTATATTCTCTATTCGATTAATAATATTATAAATATAGCTAAAAATTGATAGTGAATTAGATTTTTAAATAAAAAATATTTAGGAATTACTTTTAATGCTTACGTTATATTTACAAATATTAATGAAAACACGTAATGTTTGCTCCAATGAAACATTTCACTGTTCACTTCTGACCTTAAGGTCTTCAATTAGTCAGGAGAGTTCGCACATAAAAAAACAATGTAATGACTAAAACATGCGAAAGGGACACCGCACTACCTTTTATTTAAGTTTGTTTTTTATCCTTGAGCTAGCGTATGTGTGATATATTGTATTTTTCCGTATCCCCAGATAGCACCCGACTATTCCAGAATCTGGACCATTTGCTCATAAGGGATGTCTTAACCCAACTAACGACACGCGGTAAGCATTAGGAAACCCATTCATGTTTGAATCCACGTCCAATATTGATTGACTTTGTCGATCTTAACAAGAAACGCGCTCATCGTGTGCTTTTATAGTCGGTCTATATACGGCACGGGAATGTATATACTAAATGTTTGTTTGGGATATATGTATCTCCGCATTGACGTCACGCAACATTCGCTAGTCAATACATAATCATATTTACCCATACATTTCATTTTCGACGCAAATATATTCCGAAATTCCTCGCAAATTCTCCTAATATATTCCTCGCTGTGGACCTCCGTCTGTCCCTCCAGACCCTCCGGGGGATCCCGACCGTAAGACAGAGAATTTATCTTTTTTTTCGAAAAACTTTCAAAATTTTTTTTTTCGAACTCTCTAACCACCAGGTTTATTATACCATCCGTCCGTTTTATTCACGCATCACTTTCATTTGTTAGAAAATGTCTAGATTTCAATTTTCGCACAAATAAATCCTTTTATGTAATTTTTTATTTGAATAAATTTTATCGCTGAGTTCAGTGCCGGGTAAAACTGGCCGTTAGATCCAAATAGTAAAAGCCTCGATAGCATCGGGTTAATCATCCGATTTCCTTGAAGAAGCCGATTAACAAACACTCAAATATGCCCATCACACTACAACTGCTCGATGATTATGCTGATGTTAATGATAATTCTTGAACATTGATTTTATTGTCTTTAACTGTTTTTAACTTTTTTTTTCTTTTCTTTACAGGTAAGCTTATATTACATTGATTCGATCACCAAATACAGCATTCGGAAAGGTCAGAAAGATTGTGTAAGTCGTAAACATAATTATTATTAAAATACAGTACTTTTATTTCAAGTAATTGTTATTGAGATATGGGTAAAATTACTATTCATCACTTTAAATCCTTATCGGGGTATTTTTTGTGTCATAAATTGTTTGTACGTTTTTAGTAGATGCTATTCTTGAAGACCATCGATCAAGAAATTCTTTGGATGAATCGATATGACGCCACCCACATTAAAGACATATTTATACATGCATATGCATATATACATTTAATAGCATATATTGTAAGTTTGTAGTAGAGTATTATGGTCAAAATCACATTCGGATACTACGTAGTTAGTTGTTTATAAATACAATATTTGCTAGTATAAAAATAATCTTGGAAATAATAACAGAAATTCAACATTAAATATTTTAAAAAGTACTTCGAATTGGCTACACTAAACGCTACAATCCGTCCCTAGGATCAAATGACTCAGGCCTCCGTCTAATATACCGAACTCAATAAATTTTTCGATTAACAAATTACATAAAATATGCCCTGGATACTACAGGTGCCGTTTCGTCAAGTCCCTGAGCTACTACCCTATTGGTTGCTTGGAACCATGTATGTTCCTAGGAGGACTATTGGGTACAAATATTATATTTTGACTAATAACCAACAGAATTGAGTGGCAACCATTTGTGGTGAATAATTATGGTCAACACATTTTGTTCCACACAGGTGCATATTATGTTTATAAAAGTAGATGCCTTGCTTCCAATGCACTACAAGAGGGACATAAAAGCAGTACCTGTCGTAATTTTTTATGCTTTTTGAGATTTTAATTACTTCGGTTCTTTTGAAATATTAAATTTTAAAATAGAAACATGTGTTTCCGTAGCTTAATGCGCAAATCGAGGTAAATTTCAGCGGAAGGAAGTAAAAGTTTTTACGGTCGCGTTATGTCCCCAATCCCCCTGATAATAAAATAATCCGTCTTAAAGAGAATCGTAACTCTCGCGAACTTTCTTCCACTCTATAAACTTATAAAATACCTCCTCTCCGAAGCTTTCGAGAAGAACTGCACTGCGTTACCGACGATAAACTTTTTTTACCATTTATTTTCGTAATAAAGTTTTGGAGTTTTATTTCTATTGAATTATTACATTTTCCCAATCCGCTTCCATGTAAATATATACCTTATATGGTACAAAACATTCGTACCACATAAGATCCATCCTAAGCAATGGATTTCTTAGGGTGACTAAAAATAAACGATTTATCAATTATAATTTTTTATTACAGATTACATGTTTCGGACTGCAAGGAGTCCGAAACATGTAATCTGTTTTTTTATTTTTTTGTATACTTATTGAATTTAGAAAAGGAAGCAAAACAAGTAACAGAAACTCCCGATGCTTATTCAACAGACGGCTCAAACACATTATAACAGTGGTTGAAACTAACTTGAGTGAAGGTATTGACATATTTAGTGTAATATTGCTTCAGATTCAGTGCTGGTGTGGACGGATACGAAATGTTGGACGTTTTATTTTGTGACAATAATGCCGTGTTATTTGTGTGTCAACTATGATATACTTATGACATGGTTATTGTTGCCACAAATCCTAACTATTCACACTGCGTATTCCGACACTTGTTCTGAGTGTGAGGTCATTGACACTAAATGTGTCAATACATTTACATCATCACAATTATGTTAGTACTTCAATAACGAATTGAAATTATATATTTTGTAATGCCATTGAAGGAAAAGAAATAAAAAATTGAAAACAAAATGAATTTCTGCAAACGAATAAGGTTTTCATATTAATTTTCATATTTAGAAAAAATGGTGATCAGAAATTACTTACGCCCAATTCCACCCATGGCTTTCTCAAGAAATCTATGCACCAAGAGGTCCAACTAGGGACATATTATATATATTTCCCGAATGTTTCATAATCAAAAGTCTTGACAACTTGAAAAATCAGCAGCTTGAGTATTAATACCGCTTTTCGGATAGAAATAACCAATGTAACATAAACACGAGATATTTTTATGACCCTCGCTTTACGACGCGGATTCGAATAACCCAATCTGTGTCACCTGGTGTCGTCTATGCGCGGCGATTTCACCTTTCTGTTTGCGATAATTTTTATTTATTACTTTCCCAGGTGTCACCGGGACCGTCTTTCTTAGACAGGTGATACGAAGCGTGATTTACGACAGATTTACGGGGTTGTCTTATCAACGCACTCATTAGTGTAATCGACGTGCGTTAACGAACCGATTAATTAACATTATTTTAATTGACTATTAACACGCATCACTTGAAGAGTATCCAGCTACCTGTAGATAGATCTTATAGATGTAAGTTACCTTCAGGGGCTAGTTCATTTATTCGTGTGTTTTTAAAGTAATTACACCAAAATAATTTTATCAAAAAGCATTAAAAAATGTATGGTAAGATTTACAAATAATTTAATATAAAATTAAGATAGTATGTTTTGATATGTTTCATTGGTAATCCACGATCAATACGAGTATCTACATTTCGACATATAATTTTAAAGTCAAACATAATATCGATTATGTAATTTGTATCTTACGATGTTTTATAAAATGAAAATATAGTAGCCATATTATTTGAGGCCTTAGAAATTAGGTCCTAAGACACTATTCAACACAAAATTTACACTAGAGAAGGAATCGTCATACGAAAATCTACCCGAAGTGCCGTATGTTTTTTTTACTAGTACATATACGCTATATGAGTTGACTGTAGTCGCAGTTTATTAAGATTTTGTATTTCCTTCTGTGAACACATCGTTACCTTACATCTCGTTAACTCCATACAAAATGTTGGGTTAAACGGCAAAGTCTGCTTAAAACATTGTTTTTTAGCATTTCGTATGCACTATCCGTAGAGGTTTTCTTTGCAGTTGTTTGTATGCAGAAGCGGCCATTAAAAATGCACATTATAGTAAAGAATTTACATTGTATAAACCTAGATAAACTTTAACTTATAAAGCTTAACGGTGCAGGCTATTTAGTTAAATTCTTTTTGTTAAGTTCTAACTGATTTTGCAAACACTGGCTTCCAAATAAGAGTACGTATTACGCAGCTAAACCAAAAAATAAGTAGTGTACTCGTATAGTTTGCATTATAAATGCCATATTTTTCATTTATTTTAATCATATTATTTTTAAAACTGTCAAGATATTAACTCTCATATATAGTCGTATACACAGCCGTACATTAAGATGCTCCAAACAAGTGTTTTGACAAGTTGCTTGCGGAGCCCTAAAGTAATATTCTTTGACTCAAGAATTTTGGCTTTTTTATTGAAAGCTAGCCTTGCTTGATGTATTCGACTGTTGACTTCTCTTTTTGTTCTGCCATCCCAGGTGATCGTACTTCCAAGGTATACAAATTCTTTTGCATCTTTTAGGGGCACTCCTAGCATTGATATGTTAATTTTCTGCTGCTCATTGCGGCTTACTCTCATGACTTTGGTTTTTGTGCCTATTACTTACCGCGTGTTATTGGTTGTGTTTAGCCGCCTACTTAAGTAAATGGTTTTAATTGTGAGAGCTATGCATTAATTATCCAATATCTTTAATAAATTTGTTTAACAAATCACCCAAAATATGTCTATATATTGACATCAGCATGATAAAGCCCTTGCTGACTGGTACTGAAAATCTCTCTTATCTCTGTTCGCTTGTCGTACATGTTTGTGTCGCCAAAGACTTTTGGATGCTGTATACAAAATAATTATGTTCAAATAACGTTTTGAACACCTTTATTTTATAAATAATCAAGTAATAGTCTTTTTTGCGTCTGAGATTTAAAGACTGGATGTAAGCAGTCATATTATTAAATTTTCATAAACAAACTGCCGAATTATGTCTATTCTCGCGGCGTATCCCTTCGGGTATCCTGATAACCCTCGAGTGCTGGGACTTCGTTTAATATTTATGAGTGAGCGTTTTGTCACTTCGGATATAATACCTAGTCCTGTAGAGGTATGGAACATGGCGCCCTCTCTACCAGTAACAATGGCAATTTAACCCGCCCGGGCTTTCCCACAGCCTCGATCAGATTTATGCCCCTTGCTCTCTCGGAGGCTTTACTGTCCGAAGATATCTCTCTGCTCGGCACCAAAGGCAGAGCAATGAAAACGCGGACATACAATATAATTGGACCTCATTCGCAGGTGTCGATAAAATCGCATGTATAAAACGACACCTTTTTACGCGATCGTTAATGAGATATACATAAATTTATAATGATATTCAACACTTAATAAAGGAGATATAATGTATAAAGCATAAACCTAAGAAGTTATGTATATAGCATATTTTTTTTTTTGTTGATTTTAGAATTTATTTCAATATTATATTACATTGTTAACCACTGTACATTTATTTGCAATGCTTTTGCTGTTTATTTTCTTAAATTTATTGATGTTTAAACTGTCATATGTACAAAATTTATTTGCTGTGAATTTGTATGTGTATCAGTTGTTTATTATGCTATAAGTTCGTTAACAAGATCCGTATCCCAGTGTTTCTAATTTCCTAATTAAAAACACTTTTTTTTGTTAATCGTTTTTGAGATCGTGCACCACACAAGTTTAAGATAGGCTTTTCATTTTTCTGCCTCACACTTAAGATATTTTTCTTTCCATATCGATTCCATATATGAAATAAGGGTTTCCAAAAACAACCTCCGCTTAGTTTTGTAAGTGTGCGAAGATACATCTGGGAACATAAATGATTGCCGAAAACTTTCAATACAGGAACCCGAGGATTTGAAAAATGTCTGCTGTAAATAAATATGTCTGTTGTAGATTCCGATGCATACTTGTATTTTGGGTGGTTTTTTTTAACGGAAATTTTAAGGAGAACAAATGATTTGCTCGATGCTCCAAATAGATGCTTAAGTACTGTACAAGAAAAGAACTTAAACATCAGTAGTGTAATAGTAGCTTTACGGATTCCTGTATGTTCACTAAAAATAAAAGTAAATCTGAATAATATAGTAGTATCATGTCTTCTGAATGGAAGGATGTTAATAGCCTCTATTTAAGAGACTGATGTTTCGACTAACTCGTAGCCTTCCTCAATCTGTGAAGAGACAACTGAGCTGCATAATAATTTGTATGTGGTCAAAATCATTTAGGCTACGAGTTAGTTGAAACTGCAGTCTCCTAAATAGAAGCTATATCTAACGTGATCCATGTAAAAACAAAGAAATTTATAGTATTTTTGACACGTATTTCAACTATAAGTAAGTTCCAGTTTCACAAATCTTCATAAATTGTTTATGTTGCAATTTCAAATGACTCCAAGACTTGCATTTGATAATTTATCAAATTGGTCATTTAAAGTAAGTCTCAAAGGCTTAGTCAAAATTTTGAAATTCTTCTTACTCGTTAACGATCTACTGTCACAATGGTTATGAATGGAGTCGACAACCTAACAGTACCGTCCATTGACTGACTAGAAAACAGTGCATGACTAATCTATATTGGAAGTTGTCGTTAAATAGCTCAATTAACATGGAACGTCTTTTCCTTGATTCGGAAATTGTCTGCTTAAAACATTGCCGCTAACAATGAAATGCCCTTGTTTTTTTGCGAACATTTTTGTATTTTTAGTCTCTGCAAAGACAAAAACGTTTAAAAAATGACGAGTCAATAAAAATCTACGTGTTTTTATACGCTGCAATGAAAATAAATATAAATCGTTTTTTGTTATTTATTTTTTGTAGTCTACAAAACTCAAAAATTTGCTTCGGTTTTTATTTTTATAAAATTCAATGTTGACCAGTAAAAGAAGCTGAAAATGACAGTTACAAAAAGACGTTGATTTTTTTTATAAAAGCATATCATTTTAAAAGGTAAATACCATCAACTGTTAAATTTTAAACTTAATATTATTTTCTCGTCACAACAAAACCATTAACTTGATAATTCCGGAATATTGTCGTAGTCTAGTTAATGTCAGTAAGATAGGTTATCTATAAAACGCTTAGTTCACGGTGAATTTGCAGTGCTAAATCCAAAAATAAAAACAAATATCTTACCATTAGTATTTATGTAAACACACACAGAAGAATATCAACAGACAGCAATGAAAATCTATCATTTGTTTATGACAATTCCATTTTTTAATTATGATTTAGCGCTGCATGTGGAGCGTTGATCCATAATGACATAGACACTAAATTCTTCGCCCGAAATTCACTATCATCCATTTTTACGTGATCTCACTTTGAATTGCCGACACCATTTCATATAGACCATTCCAAGCTTTAAATGTATATTATTTACTATCACTTATGTGTCCAATGCTTTACTAGTCTTCTTCGTAGTATCAATCCGGTGGATTGGTTTGCATCTCCACTCCTCAATCCTCTGCAATCCTCTTTTAGCTCAGCATAAGAGCTACAACCCTTGTCCTCGAACACTTGCTGCAAATACTCCCGTCTTTACGAGTAAATGTTTATTATCTACGCTTCTACAGTTCGTTTCGTCTGTCAACGCGGTGATAGCTCATATTGTTCATAATATTTTTTTCCGACGGCGACATTATAAAATATAACCGAGTTAATAAAATAAATAAAAATGTCCCTTAGAACGGTATACGTGTGTACACCTTTTCAATATTTGTGATCCCTCAGCGTATTAATCCTCTGGGTCTCTAGGTACATGTTGAGAATGTCTATCGCCACCTAGAGCCGAATGCTCCGCCGGGATTCACTATGTTCCCATACAAAATAAACTCAATTCTTTCCATGTTATTTTTGTGTTTTTTTTGTCGACTCGTCCCGTGTTGTATTTTTTATGGGCAGCAGTGTCGCGTCGACCAACAATGGCGTCACGGTCGATGAAGTAAGAAATGCGTTGGAAATGAAAAAAAAATGAAATATAATGAATGCATTGTCTCGCACCCAGCATTTTTAACGACTGTATGTTTTTTTTATCTATTTTGTTCATCTAACTTTAACACAGACTATAAATTTGATACACACTTTTGTGATGCATTTAAAAATATATTTTATTATTCATAATCATTATTCTATATCTGTTAACCTAACTGGAGCCTCGCTTGTTGAAAACTCTCTCTGTCCCGTCCTGTTTTTGAAGACCCTAATGGGGACCTGTTACTGGACGCACGCAAAAAGCTACTTGTTAAAGCGTGGCTGAAGGCATTCCCTTGATTCTAGATGCATAAGTTAGATGTCAAATAGACCTCAGTCTAAGACTGCGAAGTTAGTATACTACAGCGAGTCTCGAATTGCTTTCTTTGGTAACACGTTGCTAACCAAATACGTGAGAATGGATAAGGAAAGGTTGGGAAATGGTTTCTGCTGAATGACAGACATCAGGTGTCATTACTTGCGTCTGCACTCTTGCACCTAACTGGAGCGTACGATCATCGCAACTGCCATCACGAAGATCTCTTAGTGACTATAGCCCTCGTTTCATCCCAAGTAAGCTCTGCTTCTTGGAGCTCCGCCGAGTACATCATATGCATAGCTCGGAGGCCTGAAGTAAAAGTATTTGCATTTTATACTCTCCTGCAGCATCCGAAGTATGCCCTTCCAGCCATGTCCACCTTCGTCTCTTAAACGACTGTAGTATGGATAAGGATGACTCGTTAGTTATCTTACCTCGTCATTCTTCGCAAAGTGAATCCATCGTAACCCCAGTATTCTATGTTGAGGCGGTTTATTAAATTATTTATACGGTTGCATTACTTTTGGTGTGATGTAAGATTCACAGCTCTTAAGAAATATGAGGACAACATAGACACTGCATAGTCGGCACTTTGTTTTGATCGAGTATAGAGTAAGTCCCAGATATTGCATAGTTTATACCTGTAGTGTCTAAAGCATGTTCAGTCCGACGCTGATAAACCATTAAAGAACATAATTTCAATAACATTAAAGTTATCAACTGACAATACTTGGTGAAACTGCATAAGTATAATTTTAAAATTATTTTAATTTTAAAATTTAAATAAATATTAAAGATGGTCTCCAGGGAAGTCGAAACATGTAATCGCTTATTAAATATTTTTATTTGTTATTTTTTTAATTAAAATTAATTTAAAATTATAACATAATTTCACATTTACAGGTAGTCTCTGTTAAGTTCAACGTATATGAATTTGAATGTCTTATAAAATACCATTTCTTAGAAATTTAAATATTTTTCGCTTTTATATTTTCTTTGATTTTGCTCGCTAATTTGCGTCGTCCAACTTTCGCCCAACTTTCTCCAAACACCGGCCAAGTATCATCACGGTCCCGGAGAAGTTCCTCCAAGTTGCGCACGAGAGCCCGATCAGGTCCATTCAATTTGCCCTCGCCATGTTGGTAATTCGGGAAAATATATTACGGCGCTCCAGAACAAAGCAAACTTGGAGCCAGTTCCGCCAAAAGAGAAGAACACCAAGAACTTGCACTACAGTCATCTAACACACAGACGAGCACAACCGACGCATCGAAGCGTCGAGCTAATCACACAACAACTTTAAGAAAATATTTTATCTCGATGTTTTGCTTTGATTTGGATTTTGTTTCCACTGCAGCAGTATTTTAACCTCACAATTTACGGTTGTGAATCCTAGCATTCCATCAGCATTATCATCATGATGCAATGTCTGCTTTTCTAACTTGAACATATGGCCGTGTTGAACTGTCGCCGTAAAGCTGTCACCGCCATAATCCTCGTTTCATCGCATGTCAGCTCTGGCTTGCGGAACTCTGCCGAGTACACTCAATGTGTAGTTTCTGACGGCCTTCCAGGACGGCATAAGCCTGAGAGTTTGAAGCAATGGCAGCTGTAGCTTATGGTCTCCTGCGGCATCTAAAGAATTACATAATACAGCTATATACCTTTTTTTGACTATCTGTCTGACTGTTTGACAAATCTGCTTAGAGAATATAAGATGCAGGATCGTTTAACTTTATGAGAAATGATGATGTAAGAGAGCAGACACAGCCTATCATTGGATAGTCCGCCGAGAAACGAAGGTGGATTTGAAATGTTCTTCGTATGCTGCAGGAGAGCATACATTTCAGCCGCATTATCTTCGTCTTCGTCAAAATCCATTCATAAAATATACTCGTCGAAACTCCAGAAGGCACAACTGAAAGGAGGATAGACTATGGCGGAAATTTTGTAGCAAATCCGTAGCTTCGGCTGCGGAGATGTACTTACATATTTGTTCTAACCAGTTAAATAATTGTATAAACCAAGGAATGATTTTCTTCATATTATCAATGCCTGTACAATATTGATTTGTAATTGATATGCCTGATTGTTAAGGAAACCAAGTTGACTTGAGAGAGGCGGATGATCTGTAATCTTTCAGACTCAGAGTGGTTACTGTGTTTTGGGTACGGAATACACATTGATTATTATCTATTTCTACTTGCCATGTTAATAATATTTAATCACAACGCTCTGAAACAGAACAAAGTTGAAACCAGCTCCTGCAAAACAGATAATTACTCGTAGCATGAAGTTCTACTGCAGTTATCTTGGCCAGTGGAGCGCAACTGACGCTCTCAGACACGGAGGTGAAATTATCAAATCATGTGGCCCATTTACAACAAAAGCAATTCGGTCTGATGAAGATGGGTCCGTAATAATAAATGACGCCACAACACATAAAATTTGAGAACAATTACTTTGTCGATGAATGCATTGTATTTCTTTTATCATTATCGATGAATGTAACTGCGGTGAACGACAATTGTAAATTAAATAGATAATGATTAAATAATAAGCACTGTTTCACTTGATAGAAGACTGCAGTTTCGCGATCTATGAAAGCTTCATCTGTTCCAACGTGTACAGACGTATTACTTTAGCAAAATTGTACTACAAACTGGAGTACGCTTGTGCATGTTGGAACTATATAAAAAGTAATGTATAATACATATTGATCGTTTTTAGATACAGAAAAAAATCACTTATGAACTGAATGAAGACTTGATTCTTCTTCTTCGTGTCAGCGACGTCAAATCATTTTTGCCCAGTATCTGACAACATCGATAGCCCGTGTGTTGCCCAGCACTAGGTCCTGAGATGTGCAACTTGTTGGACACATGGAGCAGGATCTTAGGTGTGAGACGGTCTGCAGGTTTCCACAGTCGCACAATACTGACTCTTCCTTCCGAAGCATTGCCCACCGCTCGAGGTTGTCCTTCATTCTACCAACTCCGGTTCTTTATCAGTTCAGGGATTTCCAGGTCCGTCAGTAAAGATTCTTGCCAGTTGGGAGGAACTTATTGACAAAATATGCGTGAATCTCGGGCTGGTATATGACGTTGGCGGATCAACACTCCACATGCAGTGCTTAGCCATATGCATCATGGTAAGCGTCATAAAATTCCACAGATGAAACTTCAGAATTACTATCACCATCTGTCGGTATTCTCCTGTATGTGCTTACATAAAAAAGCAATAAGAGGATTGACTTAACTTGTGAGAAGTTCGAGCACTGCAATTATCTCCTGCAGTTATTTTTATTTGCTGACATGTCGGCGTTGATCTCACGTGTTCACACTCTTGTCGAACACCCGTATGTAAAGACGATCCTTAAGATTTGAGGTTAGTCGAGGGCTAAGGCTTCCTCATTTAAATCATTCTAAAGGAATGTAACAGACTTCGGACCGGAGTATGCAAGACGAGGACACAAATGAGGGCCTGGCAGTTTTACAGCGGACCGACTGAATGTGACTGCGGCGTGGAGCAGACCCTGTCACACCTTCTGGAGTGTGCGCTGTGCCCGAGTGGCTGCACCCAGGAAGACCTGATGATGGCCAGAAGTAACGCCATCGACGTCGCCCACTTCTGGGCAGACAGGATCTGAACATGTTGTTTCCGACACGATTATATATAAGGAATGTAGCTTTTTTTGGCTGGCTACATTAAGAAATATTCTGTACAGGGGCTTTAGGTTGGTCACCTCGAGTCTAGGAGTGACTCTGCGTACAGGTGGAAAATTCTACAGGGTTTCTTATCACTGGTGTTTCTAACAAGCGCTCACCCAGTCTGTCCCGTGCCATTTCTCAACCATGCAGCTGGATTGCTTAGAATCACGCTCCCACATCAGTCTCTCTATGACGGGGAAAATTCCTCCACTGCCTGTTCGAGATAAGGACTATTTGTTTGGCGCATTCGAGCCCCGACTATCCGGCGAGCAGCAAGTATTAAGGGGACCATTAAGACGGGATTAATCGAGTCGTGAGTTTCATGATGTCATCATTTCTAATGCAAACACGAGCCGAGCGCTGTTATGTAAAGCTGTTATTAATTGTGACTTGTAGCGTTGTTTGCGGAGCATCGTTTTGTTACTCTATGCTCCGTGAGTAATTGTACTAGTCTGTTCTTCACGTCATTGAATGAATCACGGTATAGTTTATATTCACTTTGAGATAAGTAATGCTCAAGTAGTAGATTCTAATCTGACACGTTCGTCTGTTAAAATACCGCCTTGCAGTATTTCTATACATTGTATATTATATTCTAATTACTTACATCAATTTGCATTGTTTTTATATATACGAGTTTATATATTCACGAAAACACATTACAAGAGAATACAGATGATGGTGGAGAAATCTCATCTGTGGATTATATGATGCTTACCATTATACATACTGCTAAGCGGTTCTTGTGGAGTTGATCCGACAACGTCATAGACCCGGCATTCAATAAATCGTTATAAAATAAACTGTCAAAAAAAAAAACTGTCAAATGAATGGGTGGTTTTCACGCGACGACTTTCTGTAACAATAATTTGAATTAATAGGCTTTAACTGTCATTTTACTGGTGAGAAATCGAATACGCACCAACCGGGTTAATAATAGAACAATGAAATAGTTTTTTTTCTAAATTATCATAAGGGATAGAACGCCACGATCTTTTGTATGGTTAGCAAATGGTTTACCAAAGGTATGATAAAACAAAAATACTTTTTTTTTAATTTGAAAATATAAATCATTTATATTTTCTGCCTTATCCACAAACTTCACTCATACTTTAATATATATATATATATATATATATATATATATATATATATATATATATATATATATATATATGTATTAAAACAAGATTTAAAAACACGTTCTATATATTTTTTTCTTCTTATAAGATTTATCATGTTGTCTCTTCAAGAGTAGTACTATTGATACGCGTATCGTTATTGACCTTTTGTACCAGTTCAAGAACCCTTGTTCGACATTTTAACTTTAGCTAGCTTTAGTCTTCTCTGTGCTGGTGTTCCTCGACCCTTCAGCATTATTGATGGCATCATCACCGGCCTCGCATGGCTCCCCTGATGTGTGTCCCACTTATGATACCAGTAAGACCTCTCATCTCAGTACTGAGTTTAATACAAGACTGCCACAAAACAAAACGTACTATCATCATGAATATCCTAGAAAAACATGCTTTATACAAAAAAAAATGACACGTATCTTATAAATATGGAACATATGGCAATCATAGAAATAACATCGGGAAATTCAGCCGATTACTGATCTCCCATCATCATTTTATATCCGCTTTCTACCAGAAGCATCTGGTAGACGCAAACAAGCAGCGTTGTTTGGCATTTCTCTCAAAAACTCTTTTACCACTACTATCATAGACACTGTTCTTCTCAACACTCTCAATAGATCTATATTATGCATGTATTCATCAACCTCAAACCTGCGGATCCCTTTCAGAGCGTCCCTAAACGATCGATATCGACTCGGGACAAATAACTTCTCCAGTTATTTGACGCCACAGGCAGGCATTGGACTGCTCCCCCTACATTTATCTTTCCCTCAACATTCAATGAGTCAAGAAACATAATAATATATATATATATATATATAAATAACCATCAACGAGTAAGTCGAAATTGCAGTCTCCTAAATAGAGGCCATATATAACGTGATCCATGTAAAAAACAAGGTAAATAAATAAATATTTATTATTTGTAATGGATATCAAAGCGAATGCTGAAAACATTAAAAAAAAAAAGTTGTCCATGACCATTTGTACGCTATCTTTGCCGAAAAATTAACACGTTTTGTTATATTATTGATACGTATTATTTGTAGATGACGCTCGTTAAAAATAGTATGTATACACGTATTTATTAAGATTCAATCAATTATATATTCATTGCGTTCAGTTGACTCAGTTGAGCGCAATATTATAGTGTGTGTAAGATCAAACCTATTTGTTGGTACTCTTCTGTGTTTGTTTATTTAAAAAATGCGTATTTCAGTCACTGGTATCTGAAATAACTGACCCTACCTGGTGTGACCTTAAATGCCTCCCGCCGCTCACTAGGTTAACCCTTGAGAAGTAACTCCCTCACTGGTTTCACAAATAGCTCACCGGCGGTAGATCCTTCTCGGTCTCACCTTTGAAGTGTCACTCAAAAGTTAGTCGACTTACCGCGACACAGCCTTGAAAAGTTTCCAGGGCGCACATACTAAATGAAACACCTGAACGAGGATATACGGAAGAGTGGTAAGTGGCACGGTAAAGGATACAGGTAGTACTTGTGCGTCGTCAGTAGACGTCAAACATTTATTTTTTACAGTACGATTTTTTCTTTGAGAGAGTATTCAAAAAATAAAGGCAAACATAGATAAATAATGTGATATAAAATAAGTAAATTTAAGAATTACACACACAGCTTAATAGAAACGCAGCATAATATGGCAAAAAATGTATGATAAAAATACAACAGCCAGCGGGTATACCTCAATGGTTAAAGTGTTTGCTTTGTAAGCCAAAGGTCGTGGGTTAAATTCCCAACGGAGATTATTTTTTTATATTTGTAATCGATTTATGAGCTCTAAAATACCCCCCGCTTTGTGTCAATATGATCCCCACACCCGTAAAATGCCAGCCTATTAATCAAAATTGGTTGTAGACGAAAGTCGTCCCGTGAAGACCACCCATTGATAGTAAATTCCTGTAATAATAAGGATGATACGTAAATCTCGGGCTGTAGTCTAAGACATTGGCGGATCAACACTCCACATGCAGCGCTTAGCCATGTGCACCGTGGTAAGCGTCATAGAATTCCACAGATGAGACTTCAGCATCACTATCACCATCTGTCGGTATTCTCCTGTATGTGTTTACATAAAAAAATACAACAACATATAAAATGATCAATAAAAGACTATATTTGTACACAGCTCTAATAATTAATTTATCGAATTGTATTTCCCTTCCAACACATAATTGATTTATTCAATTGATTTAGATAAATAAAATAGCCATTCGTCTTTCGGGTTATCTTATAATGCGTTTTTTCGGCATTTACTTTAATTTGACACTACAACAGTTACTCGTTTTCATAAATCGTTCTGTACCTTTATTATAATTGCTGTGAAACGTAGTTACGTGGAATTACTTTGGGGTTTTTATTATTTTTAAATATAAACAGGCCAATCCATGTGAAAAAAATCCCCTATTCCCTTCATCTTGGATTAATTTTATCTTGGGTTAATTTCTCCAGTTTTGTCAATTAATCTTAGTTAAGTGCCTTCTATTATAGACATTATTAGAGTATGCGATTCGTAAACTGTGTAAATACTTCACTTAGATACTTATGAAGAAGTATTTCCAGCCATACGATAGCTATAAATAGCAAAACCTGATCCGCACAAGTGCTCTAGCTCTCTGTTTCTCTGCTGGCGAGTATGCTGCGCCAGTATGGGCGAAGTCTGCCCATACCAAGAAAGTGGATATTGCTCTGAATGATGAATGTGGTGCCAGTGGCGTTTAAAAGGGTGATCAAAATAAACCCCAATATCAAAATATATCAACTCATTCATTGCCCCACCAAACATACGGCGAGAAGTTACTACCAAGAAGGAACTCACCAAAGCAACCCACAACGCACTCCACCCTATGTTTGGGTACCAAAAGATAACTACACGGCTCAAATCAAGAAGAAGTTTCCTACAGTCGACAGCGGAACTGGAGATACCTGAGGCCACCCTGCGGCTGAACATGTGGAGAAGCGCAACTGAGGGGAATACTTGGATTGCCCCGAAAGAGGACCTAGCCCCTGGACATGACCAAGGGTGGAATATATGGAGGTCCCTTAACAGACTTCGGACCGGAGTATGCAAGACGAGGACACAAATGAGGGCCTGGCAGTTTTACAGCGGACCGACTGAATGTGACTGCGGCGTGGAGCAGACCCTGTCACACCTTCTGGAGTGTGCGCTGTGCCCGAGTGGCTGCACCCAGGAAGACCTGATGATGGCCAGAAGTAACGCCATCGACGTCGCCCACTTCTGGGCAGACAGGATCTGACCCTGTTGTTTCCGACACGATTATATATATAATAGCAAAATACTCGTAATTACCCAAAAATCATCAAAACTACTCTAGAAAGTTTTCTCAACAATAAAAAGGCGTTAAAGCATAACAAAGTTTTATTTCGACCCCGAATATGTTTATTGTATATTAGATGCATTGATGTGAGTGTCGTTATGTGAAGCCACTGTACTTAGTATAGATTATTTTAATTTACTTGATTCACAAGTGGCGTTTAAAAGTGATCAAAATAAAATGGTCATCGATGAAAATAAGCAAATCATTCACTCTTGTTTCTAGAATCTGTAAAAGTTTCACTTCTAACCCCTGTTGTACCAATTTTTTTCACCAAGATGCGTTCAAAAGGTAATACGCGCTATCAATGGGTGTAATCTGTGAGCTCGTATAGAAGTTTCATCCGAGGTGTTGGTACTTTGTAGGAATATCGCTCTCGCCTCGGGGATCGGCTTCCGCCTGATAACAAGTCTCGTGTTATTTCTGTTTGATATCAGAATATTTCTCTCACGTTCTTGTCGCATTACGAGGTGCTTTTTATGTGTACCTGGTGTCAGATTGTGGAGTCTGATTACGTAATATACCAAGTATTTTGTCGAAACAATTATATGTTAATATAATACGAAGATATGAAAGAAACAGGTGTCTGATATTTACACTTATTTTTGACGCTGAAAGAACAATTATCAAAACTCAATTCATATATACTAGTGTATGTATTGCGATAAAAATATTGAATTTTATTTTTAATATGCGTCACATAAAAATACTAGAGGCCTTTGAGATGTGGTCGTACAGAAGAATTCTCGGAATTTCCTGGAGAGACCACGTCACGAACAATGAGGTTCTCAGGATAATCAAGGAAGATAGGCACCTAATAAGAACCATCTCAGAGAGGCGAGCCCGATGGATTGGTCACATCATGCGCCACGATGGTCTTCTTCACGATATTGTGGAGGGATGGTTGAGGGTAGAAACTGTAGAGGGCGCCCTAGACGGGAGTATTTACAGCAAGTATTCGAGGACATGAATTGTAGCGCCTATGCTGAGCTGAAAAGGGTTGCGGAGGACCGAGAGGAATGGAGATCGAGATGCAAGATTCTGTTGCTGCAAACCAATCCACCGGATTGATACTACGAAGAAGATGCGTCACATACTTCAAACACAAAATTACCATAATATGCTGCTACTCAGTTCTGTCAGATGCTATACAGAGTCTCTGATATCTCTGCACCCGAAAATCCACCTAAGAACATATATATTTAGTTAACGACAACCTACATGGCAGCTGACCAGCATTTTATAACTGTTGTATCTAAGGTATATTTTGGGCGATTTGTCTGAATTTTAAAGTATTTCGGATTATTGGCTCGATTCTCAGATCTTAAGAGTGCAATTGTTGATCAGACGTACTATTTTTTTTTTGGTTTCAACTCAATCCAGTGATAATTGGTGGTTGCCGTTGTTATCCCCCGTCTGTAAAAATACGATAAGTCTCGGGTTCGTCACGTGGCCGCGTTTAGGAAGGATGCAGGAGCAGATCACAAAGCAAAAGAACTTATTTTTGAAGCGCAATTCGCGTTTATTTTGATTAAAGACTTGATTTCCTCGTCCGAGCTTACATGTCGCCGGGCCGGACGAGGTCTAACTGGCGACTGCCGGAACACTGTGACATGCAGCGCCGCCAAGATAATCACGGAAAAAAAGCAAATTAATGATGACAGTTGCACCAACATAAAATGGAGCAACTGTCATAACAAATAAAATGGCGCATGTGAACGCCGTGTAATTTTTATAAAATAAAAACAAATATTATTAGATGTCAGGCGAGCGAACAAAAATAAGAGGCAAAAAATCGTTTTCCGAGGCTGATTCCGTATGCGGATGCTATATCAAGCTGATATCACCGTATTTGAGAACTGGGTGAATGTAGATATATTTTTTAAGTATTTGCATTTTGATGAAAAAATTATTTGATTTAAATAACATTCTTTGTTTTAAATATGCAAGTCATACGTAGATTTGATTAACCCGAAGTACTATAGGTTGTCTAAAATTTACACTGTTACAATGTCTACGAAACTTGTATAACATTGGAAAAAAAATCCCGTGGAGTATTACAAAATTCCCGCAGATGAATTTATTTATAATAGGCAGGAGACAGTCGAGTGCACTAGGGTAATGAACAAGAGCAAAAGTTGGTTCCAAGGCTCGTGGCTCGCATCTCGCCTCTGCCGATATTTTTCTGAATGAACTGATGCGTATAAAATTTGAGGTATAATTGTATGTATATATTCAATTACTTTTTATAATATTTTTAAAATAAACAAAGAAAATTCGTTAAAAACACGTACAGGCATCTCCATTCATTACTCTCTTTAACAAGGAGAAAGAGAAGTGACATTTGTTAAACATCGCTTTCGCATTTCACCAACGCCAACAAATGCAGCCAAAGCTGCCGTTGCTAACAAAATCAATTAGCGTGCTTGGAGCCGGACCTCTGGCGAGCTGTAGAATGCATTCGCGGTGCAACAATGTTGAATGCAACTGGTACGAAATAATTATTGCAAATGGTACAAGTGATGCTCGCAACTACTAAGCGAATATTTTTTCTCCAAATAGGAAACGTACGCTTTTATTTAACCCTACAAAAATATTATTTTATTAAATGTTAAAAACACAATATTTAACCATTTTTAAGTCTACATAAGAATATTTATTAACATATTGTTCTCTCTCTCTCAAAAAGGTGTTAATACGTCGCGTGAGGCCAGGATGAGCAGCAGGTCAGCAAACAAAGACTTTTTTTAGAAGGAAATTGATTATATTTACTTAAAACTTTACAAGCTTCCGGCCATGCGGGACGACATGCCTCTGGCCGTATGCTACCTTCTCGGTCGTCAACACATAACTGACGCGCTCGTCGGCGCTTAGACTTCTGCGGTCCGTGCTCGGTCACCAGCGCCGTCGGTGGCAAAACTATACAACTAGTCCCAATATGGCGGACACATAAATGTATGTTAATTGAGGTTTTCGGTACCAGTTAGCAAGGGCTACATCGTGCTGATGTCAGTATGTAGTTCGTTTTCTAGAACAGAGCTCCGCAACCTTTTCTCATCTACGGCAAACCAAAGTATTTCTTTGGATTCTACGGCACACCAAAGTTCTCACCTTGAATACCGCGGCACACCAAAAGCCAAAAATAGATATTAATTTGATCAATTGCACTTTTTTTTTATTTCATTTAGCACTTAACAAAGCAAGTACGTCGTTGTATGTCTAAATAAATAGGCGATAGGCGCTGGGAGCCTAAGGACCGTTGTAAAACTATTTATTTATAATATTGCCTTATTTGATCGCGGCACACCTGTATCGGCTTACGGCACACCAGTGTGCCGCGGCACACCGGTTGCGGAGTACTGTTCTAGAATATGCATCTTAAAAAAATCAAAATTTTGGTGTTTTCATAATTAAAAATAAAATAATCGTATTTCTTAAAATGATGGTTAGGACCATCATCACAGATGTTTTAAAACAAAGTTTATTTAATTTTTTAATCTTCGTCATCAATGCATATTCGCTTCCTAGATGGTCGTCACAAAATGCCGTTACAAAGAAGTCATCCAACATGACCGTTGCCTCATTCCACTTAGTTTTGCGTACCGAGTACATTATATTACACAATCAAACTAGAATTTTAAACTAACATTCCCATCATATATTTTTATTGTTGCTGCTGACAAACTCGTCATGAATTTAGCATATTACTTGTTTGATCGAAGATTATTTATTTGTTATCTACCTGATCGCATCGGTACCCGATATATGCCGAGTAAGATTACCCTACCGTTGACATCAGTAGCCGTGATATATCGTTTTGCTCATTTCTTAGAATAGTTTTTTATGCATCATCTGATAGTTAAAATATACACGAACCAATGTGATATATGAAAATAAACATTTATGCTTCAAATACTAGTTTTATAATTGACAGTATAATTTGTATTCCGCCGAGCCGTAATGAAAGGTTTACTAATTTCATTTTCTTAATTTTCTTTTTCCATAATGGCGCACAACTTAACTTCCAATTATTTACAGTCGTATTGTTTTGTTATTGGTCAACATGGCACTTGTGAAAAAGGTATATGCATTTCCCACATTCTCTTTTATTGCTTATATTAAATGTACGATTAAAAAAAAATGCAGAATTATTTTTAAAAAGTGGTTTATTCTTTAAAAACTGATTTTATAAATACTGCTCAATGTTTCAAAGTAACGCGTGAAAAATGCCCAATTACCAACAAACGGTAAAATATATCCTGCAGGTTTGTTATTTCATAAAAAAATAATTCACTACTACATTTTCAGTATCATAATAAAAACTTCGCTCTGAAAATCAGTCGATTATAAAATATCGGAACTGAAATTTGAAAAGAGCCAATTATCATTTATCACTGGAAATTGCGCCTGCTCGCGGAAAAATCGTAAAATGCTCATTTATTTCATATTTTACTTGAATACCGAATATAGAAAAAATGGTTCTAGGTCAAAAGCACACATTCAAGTTAACAGGATGATTTAAAATAAAGGGCATCGGAAAAATGTACCAATTCACATTTTAATTGGAGCATATTGACTACTGCAGTCTATAGTACATCATGCAGGTTTTTATTATAAACTCTGAAGCTGTTGGGGTGGGTCACTATTTTGTATAGATTTTAAAGAGGCTCAATGGTTCTTGACCCATTTTCTATACAAGCTTCTATATTCATTATTATTCTCTGTGAATAATGATACTGTACAATAATATTTGTTCAACTTTGTATAAAAAATAACGGAAATGGTTCATAGATATGAAACTATTTAAAAACGTAACCCGTCAAAATAGAGTTGCTTTCAAAAACATTTGCTCAAACGCGATTCTGCTGCTTGTTTTTATTTTGTGAAGTTATATAAATGTTTTCGTTTAGTTTTTGTTATAAAAATAATACGTTGCTATTCTATTCATGTTTGTTAAATCATATTTTATTTAAATGACAAGTCAAATACATATTTTTGTTTTTTTATGTATCTTATCAATGTATGTTTATTATTATTTTTATTTATTTATATATTGTTATTATTACTATAATACAAGTACACACTAAGAGCACGATGGGCTTACTAGTGCTTAGTTATTTAAAAGTACATATCTAACGATAGGTATTTATCTCTTAATTACATATTATTTTTGAGTGAATAGAATTATATTAACCGCATGGATGCCATGACCCTAAATAGATCTATGCAACGACTCATGGATTATCAAAGATTTGAACCCCTAAATGGTTTCCAATCTTAACCAATTTTTTTTCTTGGGCAAACGATATATGTCTACGTGTGCTACGATCTCAAATAAGATTTTTAAATACGCAAAATTTTATAATGTAAATAAATGTATTCAATAAAAAAAATGACAACCGAAAATTATGCATCTAACCAAGGGTGAACTTCGGTTTAAACGCATTGCCCAATGCTTCATTTTAATCAAAGTTCGCAAAATAATTGAATTTCGCCATTATAACACTATTAATTCGGGCTCAATAGTTCGCCAATACAATGTGCCCCGTAATACGTGGTGAAAAGACAAAACATGTCATCCGCGTTGGCGTAATGCGCGAATTTAAATGGCCTTATCGCTTGCAAACGACAAGTGAAATCGGCCGTCCGTTCATCCGGCCCCGGACAATGGGGCACTGGGGGGCGAGAGCTGAAGGGGCGCAGGCTGCGGGCAGAGACGCCTGCGCCAGGCAGGCGACAGTAGAAACTGAAAAAGGCTGAAAAAAACTGAAAAAACTTTAAAACACAGCTTCCCAAGGAGAGGTCAAATACAAAAAACATCTTTATTTTACGTACAGGTTTATTCGTAATGTAGAGTTCTCATGCGTCGAATATACAATGTCTAGCATTTACATAATGTTTTTTGTTTATATTAACTTTAATAAGATAGAGAACAGTTGGTCGAAATCACTAAACCCTATCACGCTCTTTTGGGGGTGAAATGTTTGTGTAAGAGTTGACCATATCGTCTGTATTATCTTTTTCTTAATAAGATGCTGATTTTAGTAAATGAAAACAAGATCATAGATTTTAAAAGAGCATTTTATACTTATAAGTAGAAGAATTTCGTAAAAATACCGGTCCTGCAGTAAAAAGTTGCTTTGCAAATGTATGACGAGTCATCCAGTTGTGATAGTCTATAGTAGCAGTGATAAAAGTTGTACTATGAATTTAAAAAAACTTCAAATATTTTATAAAATAGGGGATTTGTTACAAGCAACACATATGAAGCGTGTATTGAATATAAGCTATCAAATGTAGGTAGGTAATGTATGAGTATGTACAGCTTTTACGATACCTCGTAGTTATATAGGATTTGACCTTCTGTTAGATTCATATAAAAACCTACTGGATTATGAGCTTCTAGAGCGTACATAGATTTTCAGGAATAGCTTCAAAGACTTTCCAAAGACTAAGTGATGGAATGTTTATTTTTTAAGCTTCTTAGGGTATTTAATTGGCAAACCTCTCTAGTCAGTCAATCGATTAAATCATTAACATACTCTTGGTTATTTCTCTTGGAATCGGTTTTGAAAATTTTAACTCTAGTTGAGGATCATTGGTACTGCATGGTTCGCTACAGGGACTAGCTGAGTGCATTCAGATGCACTACGCATACTGCAAACGATTTCAAAGCCGGACTCTAGAAACGCATCGTTGCATACGTTTCTATGAGATACCTAGCGAATTAACCGAATATATTTAATACATTTATAAGATTTTTTTGTATTTTTTTTTCGTACTTTGCAGTGAACTTATTTTGTCAAGTAAAAAAAATCAAGAAGACTTTATATTCTGTCAGCCACTTATTTAATTAAAATGCGTTTTAATTTAACTCTTTACAAATATGAAAAGTGGACTATTTTCAAGTGTTTTGTATTAAAATATGTTTTAATTAGCTTAGATGAAGCATATTAAATAAATATTAGGTTAGAAACGGTATGTACATCAAATCTAGGCATATGTTACAATAAAATCGATTATATTCGTCGATTTATATAAATATCTTTTGGAAATTTAACAATATATCGCATTTTGTGTTCAGGTTCTTTGTGTTAAACCAAAAATCAAGAAAATTGAAAATATAACATTTATACTCTCCTTAACGTACGACTATATTTACGTGGCTTACTTTCAGTTTCTTGCAGAACTATCCGGCTTCATATTATATTATATTACAATTCTGTGTGATTCACAAGTTATACAGCGAGAAGTGACCTTATAAATAGCTTGCCAGATTCTCCGCCGGTTAGCAGCCTAGTAGGCCTTAATCCGCCCAAAGTCTGCCGCCCCCGCCCACGCGGTCCGCCCCCTTGGGCCGCCCACTCGTCCCCTGGAGCAGGGTGCGGAGGAATCTGAATGCGAAATTGGGAAGACGCCACTAGAATATTTTATCGAACTACGGCGGAGCCGTGACCGTTAAGGAAGTCGTCGCAAATAAGTAATAATCTCTCTGTAATTTGTTATTAATTATCGGGTACTTGGCACTTAAATGTTTTTAGTAGAACAATAACATAATATTTTAGTTGGAGCATATAGTCGATAGAAACTTAAGTTATGAAATTATATCAGCGTCGATTGTTCTCTCTTTAAAACATTTCAAACCTTCCTCCCGAGTACACTCTATGTATGGTTCTACACAGTCTTCGAACACGCTGAGTGTCCGTTGCCTTAAAAAAGTCAACTGTAGCTTATGCTCTCTTGCTACCTCCCAAGAACATGTTTCAGCCATGTCCTTGTATCTTGACCGACAGTAACATCACAAAGTCAGTGAGGCTACCATAATCGCTATCTTACGTCGTCATGTATCACAAAGTCGACCAATCGTACACCCAATATAATGGTCAAGACATTGGTATACTGGAAGAGTCTTTGCTTCAAATCTGGTGTCCTGTTCTCAATTTCTTGAATTTATAAAATGCGTATTTATATATTGTGGTATTTGCTGTGAAACTATCATCATCATCAGCCTGTGTCCGTCCACTGTTGAACGTAGGCCTCCCGCATGAGTCTCCATCCTCTTCGATCCTCCGCCTTCCGCATCCAGGTCACTCCCGCTATTCTTCTTATATCGTCAGTCCATCTTACAGGGGGTCGGCCAATGCTTCGTTTGCCAGTTCTTGGGCGCAATTCCAATGCTTTTCTTCCCCATCGACCGTCGTCTCTTCGACAGATATGTCCTGCCCACTGCCACTTGAGTGTGCCTATTCGTTGGGTAGCATCCACTACTTGAGTTCTTCTGCGTATTTCCTGGTCTTGGATTCTATCTTTTAGCGACACTCCGAGCATGGATCTCTCCATAGCACGCTGGGTGACCTTTAGTGAAACTATACGTGTATTTTAATTTGGAAAACCTTTATTTACCAATATACGCAATAAGCATTCTTATTACCCATGTACTCATTAATAATTTATTGAAATCGATATTAGATTACTATCTATCACATTGCTTTGATTATATTAAATTGAAGAAAAAAAAACATGTCCATTAGGCTAAACGTTCGTACTTTTTATGTTTATCTTTACTGATTGGACAACACAAATAAAGTGATTATGTTTTAATATTTTCTATTTTTTGTTTCAGGTAAGCGTCAGTTATATTGATTCCAGTTACAAAACACACCTTTCTGAATCCACAGAAATCGAGTAAGTCTCTTCATATATCATTGGTTGTGTTAAGCCACACCTTAGGACCAGGCCCGTGGAGCGCCATCTAATCATCCGATCTCCTTAATAAAGCTGATCAACAAACACTAAAACATTAGTGTTATGTCGAATATTATAGATGCCGCTTCTTTAGCCCTTTCGTTACGGCTCGGTGGAATACAAATTATACTGTCGATGCGGCGTGAATTTTTCAAACCATTTTTTTGCTTAAAACTAGTATTTGAAGCATAAATGTACTTATCTGACCTATTTTCAAATATCACATTGGTTCTTGTATCCTTCGGCTATCAGATTATGCATGAAAAAACTATTATATTTAACAAACATTCATTATGTAACTCGATACATGTGGTGGCATTGACATATGCGGTTTACAGAAAAATCGCTCCTGTGACGAAACCTGAAGATATTTATTTACATGATTTACAGATTCCTGTAAAGAATACATGTAGGTTGATAAAGGGAATGACTGCAATTCCATGTTCCTATCGTAGATGTCACAATGAGTACTGAAAGTAGCAAAACGATATATCATGGCTACCGATGTCAATGGTAGGGGAATCTTAGATGGCGTATATCGACAACCGATGCGAAAGGGCCTTAAAAACGCTGGGAATCATAGATGTTCACATGTGGAACTCCGGGTGCAGAGATGTTTTCGAAAAAGTCTCGGATGTGCTCCAAATAACGGATTTGGAAAGAAAAAAAAACAACTGTAAAAATATATATATTCTACACTAAACTCAATTACTGAATATTGTTTATCTAATAACTTTGCGTATTTTTGGTATAAATACACCTCGTTGAGGTCTTCTAATTCAAATATTAATTGCTTTCCGTTCAACGATTTTCAGGGCACCCACTTCTGAAAACAAATTAATAATAAGTTACCTTATTCATTAAAACTTTTGCGTGCGGATCGCTCACGATTTATAAATAACGTTTCAAGTTATGTCTCTTCAGGATACTCGCAATTTCATCTTACTGAAAGCGGATACCGAGTAATACACATTCTCATACCTGTATTTACGCTACACATTGCTCCAAGGAATGAAAAAATATAATTTACAAAATAGAATAAGATAAACAATAATAATTCTGAAGTTTTTCTTAGAAATTCGTGAAAAAGTGACATCTTCCGGGATATGAAAGAGACAGCCGCATAATTGGACTCTCTTTATGATTTCCTCGTCTTTTCGTATCCGCTACCTAACTGGAGCTTATAGCAGTCATCAACTGTAGTAACAATGCTCTGAGAGCAGCCATATTCCTCGCTTCATCCTACTTTAACCATGCCTCTCGAAGTTCTGTCGAATACATTATATGTGCTGATGGATTTTTAATATGAGAGACAGTTGTAGATAAAATTCTGCTGCAGTTTATGCTCTCTTGTAACATCCATGGAACATGTTCCAACCAGACGCACCTCCATTTATAGATCAGCTGTATGATAAAAGTCTGCTTTGTCCGCTCCCTCATCCTAAGTTAAATCATCGTACCTCAAGTATTTTAATCATGTAAGGAAAATAATAAAGTACATAATGAGAAATCACTCAACTTAGTCATAATTATTTTCTACCACATTTTTTTTATAAAGGGGTGAGCCTGTGAATCCGCACGCTTCTCAGCAGATGCAAGATTGTCACAGATTCTACGCACGAGCTGTTAAAAGTAATTTTACAATCTTTGAGCTATTGTCTTCTTGACATTTTATTTATGGATCATTAAATTCATATACTCACCTTTTTAACTCAACAAATTTAATGGTACATTGTTTATATTGATGTCAGTTAGTTAACTCACAAAGTAATATTTAATACTTTCATTTTATATGCAACAAATATTGTTATGACAATATAACATTTACGTCAACGATGCATTATATTTTTATGTATTTTTAACTATATTTACAACATTCAAGTTTTTTAAATTAAAATTGTAGTTACTCGCCTCGCTGTTTGCTTATAAAATAAAAATAATAAAAATAACTGAAAAATTACGTAAATTTTGAACAAGTAAAATATAAATTCCTTAAAATAGTAACACAAAACCAAAATACTCTATTATTCACATGTCTTTTTCATCGTCATATATCACTAGTGTAGGTTTTATTCAGTGTAGTTTCATATAAGTTCAAGAGAATAAGAATACAAATTGCATATTCTTTGTTTTCGTGCTTTGACATGAAAATGTCCAAAACAGTCAGCCTTTGTCTGATCAATTTTGAAAAACTATTCGAAGATTGCATAATGTTTTCTTTCAGTCTCAAATAAGAATACTCGTTTATTATTCTTTACATTCCACATTTGCTAACCTCATATTTTATGCTCTATTACTCTTTTGTTTCGCGTAATTTGAAACTAATTTGCAATCCAATACAGCAGTTTATTGAAATTTCCTTCGTTTTTATTCCGGTCAAACTTGCACTTTATTACGTTCAATAAATTGATGTTTACCAAGTGACTATATTCATAATTAGTAAGCTTCTATAAAGAGAAAAAACAGAAAAAAAATCACCATTCCTGTTATATTGCGCCTCGATTAAAGCTTGTGTACAATACTGTTTCTCATACATGCAAAAGTGCTTGCGTATGTTCTTTCCACGATTGCCAGACACATTGTAGAACAAAACAAAAGCACACATAAAATACCATTTACTGAATGTAAGCCTTATGAAAAAAACTTTAATAAAATGCGCATGGCTTGGTTAATATTATTTAAATGATATGTAGATAATAATAACTAGTATTTAAAATATTTAAAAAAATTTAGACCTCTCAAAAAAAATTAAGTAGTCGAATGCCTAACAATCTCTTATAAATGCGTAGAAGCTTCGCTCACGATTTTTTTTCAACGAACTGCGTCGCACGTGGTTTCGATTCATTCGCAGAGAGACGCGGAACAGTGTACAGGAGGCGTCCAAAAAAAAGTACTGGAACACACAGGAATAAGGGGAACCCTTTTCCCTTAAGGCATTACATCAGAGAAGTCTCCTGGATGGCCGAAAGGAGTGGGAGGTTTACACCCACCACCCTGCACCCACCGGATGACATCACAACCTTCACCCACACTTTTACGCCGTCCCCTCCCCATCAACCGGCTTAAGAATAAGTTGGACGCTTACTTACGAATGTGCTCATTTCCTTAGAAGCCTTCTTAACCCCCTCCACCGTCTCCCAACTGTGTATCTGTCTCCTTCTTCTCGTTTTCTCCTCTCTCCGTTTCTGTGTCACCCACTTTATTAGCTTTCCCAGCGGAATTTAATGTTTTAGTGTCCCCGCGACATGATTATTTAAAGACAAATGTCCTTTTTTACATGTACTTTGCGAAACGTTCCCTAAGACTTAAGACTATTGGGAGAGTATACGAATGAGTTGTGGTGTTTTAATTCTCGTTTCGGGCCTGCTTTATTAGTTTTTATCGCGTTATAAATTACGAGACTTTGTGACTATAGAAACAGTATTTAAATAAATAGTAATGATGTTTCATCATCATCATCATCATCAGCCTGTGTCCGTCCACTGTTGAACGTAGGCCTCCCGCATGAGTCTCCATCCTCTTCGATCCTCCGCCTTCCGCATCCAGGTCACTCCCGCTATTCTTCTTATATCGTCAGTCCATCTTGTAGGGGGTCGGCCAATGCTTCGTTTGCCAGTTCTTGGGCGCCATTCCAATACTTTTCTTCCCCATCGACCGTCGTCTCTTCGACAGATATGACCTGCCCATTGCCACTTGAGTGTGCCTATTCGTTGGGTAGCATCCACTACTTGAGTTCTTCTGCGTATTTCCTCGTTTCGGATTCTATCTTTTAGCGACACTCCGAGCATGGATCTCTCCATAGCACGCTGGGTGACTTTTATTTTATGGGTAAGACTTGCTGTCAGATTCCACGTCTCTGCGCCATAAGTTAATACAGGGAGGACGCATTGGTTAAACGCCTTAGTTTTAAGGCATTGCGGAATTTTCGCTTTAAAAATGTACTTTAGTTTTCCAAATGCTGCCCATCCCAGTTGTATGCGCCTGTCGATTTCTTTTGAGAAGTTATTTCGCCCTAGTTGTATTACTTGTCCCAGATAGGTATAGTCGTTTACAACCTCTATTTCTGTTCCTCCAATGGAAATAGGATCAAAGGTCTGTGAAATATGACTATTAATCATGGCTTTTGTTTTATCCATGTTCATTTTCAGACCAATTTTGTTCGACGCTTCATTGAGGTCGTAGAGCATGTCTTGGAGCTTGTTAGGTGATTCGGATATTAGCACTATGTCATCTGCAAATCGGAGGTGAGAAATGTACTCTCCGTTAATATTTATTCCACATTTTGTCCAGGATAGCAGTTTAAAAATATCTTCTAGGGCGTTTGTGAAGAGTTTTGGAGATATAACATCTCCTTGTCTAACACCTTTGTTTATAGAAATATTGTTAGTGCTATCATGTAGCTGGACCATCATTGTTGCAGATTTGTAAAGAGATTTTATTATCTCTATATACCGATAGTCTATTTTGCAGCGTTGTAGTGAATCTAGCACTGCCCAAGTCTCGATTGAGTCAAATGCCTTTTCATAGTCTACAAAGGCGAGGCAGAGTGGCTGATTATATTCTTCGGTTTTCTGAATGATTTGTCTTATCTTTGATTATGATTTGTTTTTGAGTACGAGTATTGTGATATTGTTCCACAAAAAAGGGGATAAATCACTGCTCAAAAACTACCGACCCATTTCCCTTCTTTCCCATGTGTATAAAGTATTCTCCAGAATTTTAACAAACAGGCTGACGGGTCGATTTGATGAATTTCAACCTCGAGAGCAAGCTGGGTTTAGGAAAGGCTTTAGTACAATTGATCATATCCACACGCTAAAATGATGTTTAATACTCATTAAATAATGCCTTTTTTGACAAATGTGAGCCGTCTAATTACCATCATTCAATTATAAATTTTATGTATGTATTTTAAATATGCTATAAGGGCTGTACACTTGAAACACAAAAACAATATTTATTTGACCCTATTGAATAACAACATTTTTATAAATCATTTTCCAAGATTTAATAATTGAATACGCACATGCGTCAAATCACTGCCCCAAAGCATTTTTTACAATACAGTTCAAATATATCCATTTATAAATTGTTCTTAATTATATAAATTAATAACTCACATATATTATATTCTCTTCATATTACGTCACTAGTGACACGTATTAAATAATGAAATTATAATTAATTAAATTAAATGTTCAATAACATAATTAATAATCGTATAATATTGTAAGATTTTTCTATCTTACATAAATTTTGTTCTTCTGACAAATGTATACCCTTTTTGTGTTTTTTTTTTAAGTTCGCAAGGCTTTAAATACATAAATCATATAAAAAAAGCAAACTGCATTGAATAAATGCTCTAGAATTTGGATTTTTAATTATCCGGAGCATCGTGTGGCTACATGTGCTCAAATAAGTAAGATAATAAGAGACCGATGTTTTAGAACAGTTTATTGTTGGGCGAAACTCTACATAATGGATAAAAAGTATAGTTTTTGTATGATCCATTTACATGGTTATAAAAGGAGCCACTCCGCTTGACAAGCAAATTCAGAAACCTTTGTAATATAATATATTAGGTGTAATAAAAATAAATATATTATTTTTACTTGAAATTAAAGTTTTATTTACCATTGTTAAAATGATCCGATTAAGGTAAAATATGCGCTGTTTTGTTCGATTACTTGTTGCCTTTTTGAGAAGATATTTGTATATGTCTTTCTCATAGAAGTCCTCATCGGCAATAAAATTGATGCCGTCGATTTTCACAAGCCCTCCCTTGAAGCGAATTTTTCACTAGCAAAATCGTTTGTACATCGTTCGTCAAAGGTGTATCAATTAGTTACAGTATCCTTATACACGCCAAAGCAACGCCTGAAAAATAAACTAAATCGTTTTCAGTCGCGTAAAGTTTCAGCAATTATTAGCGAAATGAAATATGATTTGTCTAAGTTTGGAGTGCCTCGTAGCTAGCGCGTGAATCATCGCCCACCGCAGACACCAGTCCTTGGGACCCTCGGTGCGCGGCTTTTAGTACACTGGCTTTTGGTGCGCCGGCCCTTGGTGCGCCTTGGTCCAGATGACGGGCCTCAACTCGGATATTTATGTGCGGAGAGCTCGCCATTGTTTCAAAGTTACGACCGCTAACGCAGAACCGCTTTTGGGTCACATGTTAATTACTTCGCTTAAAAGCCGCTCCAGTGGCACCTCAGAAGAACGCCAACCATCAATTTCTGTTAACACGACTATACGTATAGTATAATACTTTATAGTTATTTTATTACATGTCGATGAATATCTGAAATAATACTTTATATTTTCTATCTATTTCGTCACACTATTATTCTTCTGTATCCGCATCCAAGCAAGCTTATGTCGCTTATAAAACTCTACCATAATGCTAGCAAAATATTTGCCTCATTACAAGTTAAGTATGCATTCTGAAACCACATTTTGCGTAGCCTATATAACGGAATTTCAACCACTAGATCTTGGCTTACGAGTATTTTGTATATTTCTTTGCTGGATTAGAATGATTTAAAAATAATTGAACTTTTAAAAAGCCTAAATTTAAATATATGTAAAAATAAAAACACATGCTTTATAGAACTCTTTTTCCAGCATAGGTGGTAAAAACATATTTAGATAAATTATATAATAAATATATAATTCGTAAATGTATGATATTGTTAAAATATGAAAAAAATGTGTAAGTAATTTTATATTTCAAATATTGCTATTTATATGTAAATCATTCGCTTGAAATGCATTTCAATCAATAGTTAAAGTTAATTAAGCTCCACCTATTTCCCTTTCTTTTACTTTCGTACATTCCTTGCTACTGTTATAATTTTTGTAATTTATGTTCATAATTTTATTTCAGCAGCATGATACAACTGAATTAACAGTTTTTAAACAGTACTTAGTGTGGATACGTGTGTTAAATATATGGAATGTATTTATATTTTAATATTTAAAATAAAAGTTGAATTATATGACATACAGGTAAACGGTATATATTGCAGTGTTACATAAAATTTAACAAAAAGTATTTGCAAAGGAAAAGTAATTAAAACCCAGTGATGTTACTTGTGGCATTTGTTTAACAAAGCCTTAATCAGCTGTTAAATGACGAAGCAATTTTTTTTTATTTCTCGTTTATCAAGATAATTGTTTATGTAATATTTAAAAAAAAATACTCACTGACGCAAACAAGTATACAAAATAAAAAGACGAAAAGAAATCTCTGCCTAATTTTTATTTTATGTGATTCGGAATAATGTCGTACAACTAAAATAGCAGTTTATTTATCTTTCTTATATTGAATTACGCTTGAAAATTCACCAAAGAAAATGAGTCCGTGAGAATTCGGGCTTTGATTAAGTGCGAGCGGAGCTTTTTCGCTCTCTTTCGCTCGCAGTCTTACACAATTTTCTAAAGAGACATCCACGTAAATTTAATTTAGTTTTCGACAAGGGAAATATATTGGCTCGGGCGGGTCCCGCGGCCTTCCGGGTTAAGTGCTACGGATCGTAGCGTTCTTAGAAAACGTAGCTGCGCAGCACAAAGCAGAATCGAATCCAGGTTGTTTTAGCTGAAATATCTCTCCTAAAGCTTTCCTATTGAAACTCTTACACTCATACTGTTTGTTCTCTTAAATAACCGATTCGTATTAAAAGTAAACAATAAGAGATTCTTCAGAGTTTTTACTATTTAATACATATATACTTTTCATTTTACTTGTCAGGATTATTTTAAATTTACTTTATAATGAATGCTGATCTTATTGCGCCCTTTCTGAAGGCTCGTGAAAAATAATGACTTAATCATGTGCAGTGAAGAAACATTTTTCTCCTCTTTGTTATTTTTCTTTATTAAGTCTCCAGATAGAACATATACGAGTAGTTACAACAAATTGCCACCTCACAGCGATTTAAGTTTTCATTGTTGCATCTTTTCAAAGTATATAATCATTGTAAATGGCCACTTTATAGTTCTGTCAGTTGTCACTATTAATAACGTAAAATATCTATACATGCGAAGGTCCATCTAGGAACATTTATTTTTCACGATGACCTCCGGCGTGAGAAAGAGGAGTATAGTATCCGAGGCATATTTTTAGTGAATTTTTCAGAATATTTAAAGAAATCAGAAGATTTTCCTGACGATTCCGATGCTTGGAATTTTGTGTCCACTTGGCATAACCCAAGCAACGACACGCGTTAAGCAGTAGACGTTAATTCATACATGTTTTTTTCCCTTTTCCAAAGTTATTTAACTTCGGTGATCTAACGAGAATCGGGCTGACAATAAACTATTGACGTCGCTAAATATGGCCTTAAAAAAACAACGAAGCGTTAAATCAAAACATAGTTTCTACGTAAATCAACTTGATTTAAAAATTGATATCGTGCAGTGTTACCTTTCCTGGATCCGTCTCTGGCGCCGGTGATGGAGGTTTCATTTGTCAGGATTATTCAAGCTAAGGCCTTCGAATTGAAACCTCTTATGGAATTTATATTTAGGATTAACTCTGATCGCTCGACAGTTATCATTAAATTGTACCAAAGCAACTTTAGTGATCCTCGCGATACTATTTATATTACATTACGGAGACTTTCAAAAGACAAAAACCCATAATGATGTGTGATTTTATTACAAAAACATTTATTTTTTTGAAAAAAAAAATGGTTGATTGATCTTATTTCTTATTATTAATTCAATATCTTCCTAAGTTCACATTGTTTTGAGATCAGAATACTATGGTTTGATACCCATTGAAAAATAATTAATTTGGAAATACACGAATTTATTTTTCAAATAAATGATAATTTAAATAATTAACAAATAATTACGTCTATTAGTAGTAAAAAGCCTTCAACATATCACTTTAACAGTCGAGAAGAGCGGTTCTGAGAAGAACCTTAAATCCCAACCACTTTCGACAAACATTGTGAAATTCAAGGTTTCTTTATAATGATTTTGATACTTCTTGGAAGCTCTTCAAATCCAAAATGATTAAGAACCACTACTTCAAACATATCGATGACGCGAGTCTTTGCTAAAGGATTTTTCCGATTATCAAATTTTTGGTAAATTTTGTGACTTATTTGTCATGAATTGAATCCATTATATTATATCATTTTCACACGCTGTTGAAAAAATGTATATCTTAGATTCTTTGTATAAAAACAGAATGTTTCTGAAGTATTCAATAAAGAGACCTTAAAGTCCTGTTTGTGTTTCAATTTCACGTATAAAGAGCAATATTCTTTTTGCGCAAAACTTTTTACATGACCTATTTTAAGTTGACAATAAAGAATGTCCGCCGCGGAAAAAACTCTGCCAACAGACGTAAATATCTGGTGGCTTCCATGGTCTTCTCTCGAACTATTAGTCGTACATTTAGCAAACAAACTTTATAAACACGGAACGTTCTTTTGGGAAGCTTCCTCATCCTTCCGCTAATAAAGGAACCATACGTTAAGTAGCGTATTATTCAAACTTTGGACGTAACTCGAAATACCGAAAACTTTTCAAATTACAACGGCTGACATTTTAAATATTGTTCTCGAGACAAAAGAACGGAGGATAATTAATAGAACGTTTTGAAAACCTCGCGATATTTTTCTATACAAGATGCTTTCATTTCTTTTTTTTTATGTAAATAAATAAAATATATTTCATTAAATTTTACAAAACTATTAATACGTGACACATTTTCCATGATCCTTCGCGAAGCATTATAAAGCATTCGTTTTTTTCTGTAAGTATACACATAAGAGTTAGTTGGCAGAGATCGTGTGTACTCGTGTATTTTTATTATGAAAACCGTGCATGGAGCAGAAAAAAACAACTGGAAAAACATTCCAGACTTGTATATATCGAATAGAATATCGAAAACTGCTAGTTCTCTGTCGACGTACATTAATTGCATAACCTATATTCAGTAAGCGCTGGACGAGATAATTTTAGATTCAACATTATTATTGTCCAACCATATACGCTCCAATGAGGAGCGTTAAATTTTTATTTTTTGTATTTCCAATGTTTTTTTTTCTTAAAAATATAATTTATTATATTTTTTAGATAATACAGAAATTGGTTTATTGCACATATTTACTGAAGAAAGAGATTGAATATAAAACCCATGCTTAACTTAAAATTGAGAGTGAACCATTTTAAAGAAATTAATTAGGAATTTGTTTTATATTTTTCGCAATTTAAACATAATTAGACCATTTTATTGCACTTGAATATAAGTTATTTTAAACTACAAGGGTAATCTCTGGAAGAAGCGGTTCTCAGGTATCTTCGTGGCATGGCGGTAGATTTTTTTGACTCGGGCATTCAAAAGCCCGTATACCGCATGCAAAAATGCATTGATCTCAGTGGCGACTATGTAGAAAAATAGATAGAAGTTTGAAGTTTCCAAGAATGTACGCATTCATGCCATTAAACATGTTTTTTTACACTGTGAAAAATCACTGGGAAACTTATTTTACGGATTACCCTCGTATAAACTAAAATTACATTGAAAAACTTAATTTTTAATATTCTATATATAATTTTTAAAAACCCTTTTTTTTTAATTTCTTGATCATAATCCCCGTAGAAGTGATCAATAATTAATTTCCTTTCAAAGTTATCCGCTCTCTGTATTTCTCGCACCGCGTACATTAATATAACAGTGAGAGTATAATCATTCAGTTCTGCCCGGCAGTTAATCTAAACTAATCTGAACCCGCATCGATAACAATCGTAATCTCCCCGTTATGACTTGCCATATCCATTATCGCCGGCCCAGATAAGCGAGTCCCCGAACAGAGATGATATTCGTTATGTGTAGAACAAAGCGAAGCCTCCATAACGTTGAAAATAACATAGTTTCTTATTTTATTTTTTAGATATATTTTTAACATTTATTTTAATATTTATTTTGCAGTCCATATTGAACATTGAAAATATGACATACGTGATAACTGCAGTTTTGCATTTGTTACAATACGGAAATTATTATTGTGCCTTTTACAAACATATATGGATACTGATAATATCTTTATATAATCTCTTTACAAGCAAGGAACTAAAGAATTTTTCAACGTGACCCAATGTTTAACAATGTAAAAGATATCAAATAATCGTATTTAATAACTAAGCTGCCTACTTTAAATAAAAGTTAGTTTATTATGTTTACCTAGACCTATCCTCACCTGCAACTCAAGAATATATGTCAATGAAATGTTCCAAAGACGTTAGAAATGTACTAATTTTGGTAATTAAATGTACTAAAAGTTTTTTTCAGTTTTTTGTTGTTAAAAATTTACCTATATTTGGATATATAGTACCTATATTTGTACATTAATATTGATTGTTCGAGTACTACAGTAACGATTTTATATTTTTTAAATTTGTAATTTTTTGTAGTGAAACTAGTATAAAAATACTAGCTACTCTTTTTCGACCATAATATGTTCCATTTCAATTTTTAAATTTTTTTTTTCACTACAAAACATTACAAATTTAAAAAATATAAAATCGTTACTGTAGTACTCGAACAATCAATATTAATGTACAAATATAGGTACTTATGATTAAGTACTAAAACAAAACAATAAAGACAATCAACAGAAGGTCCCGATGCTCATCAAACAGACGACTCCAACAAATCATTTATCCAAAGAAACTCGTGGAATTTATGCCTGAATTGGGCCTCCCTTTCGTGAAATATATCAACATCCGAGGTGATTTGGTTGAACAGTTTGATCCCTCTCCCAAGAGGCATAGTCTCTGGCAGGTAAGTGTTACTCTTCGGGAGAGCGAACAATCTGTGGCTCCTTATTCTCAGATATTTATCGGGATATGTTGATTACAGATGGTCCATCGATTTTGTCAGATATTAGATACATATTTGATGTTATTCAAATCAACAAGAATATTCTAAAATATATGTCGTAGATAGATAAGAGTGTCGTTTAGAATGGTTTGAGAATTAAATTATTTTTCAGGTATTTGCTTAAATAGCGGCAGGTGATATTTGATCACATTAACTATTGAATAATCTCTGAATGAAAAGTGTAACGACATTTTTTATTGTACGTGATCTTATAAAAAAAGAACATCGTTGATACTTTTCATGTACCGACCCAACTACTACTGTTGTACGTTGATTGATATACTCCCTGTAGAGTTTTCCATTTACTTTCATCAGCTGATAAAATTGAAAATCTGACTAAGTAGATTCTGCGAATAAGTAATTGAGCTACAGACAATATCCCATCGTCGACGTTTCCTCTACTGAACTTTAGTAATTTTCATTTTTTCCGAACCTATTAATTTTTCTCTCGAAGCTCTTTATGTCTCCATCTCGCGTTTCGATTTAAACGCTTTTGAATATTGCTTAGTATTTTATGAAACGAATTTCATCGAAAATGTGAAATCCTCGCTTAAAACTTTATCATCGCAATTAAATTGAGTATTCCCTGTTTCTTGACATCATTTTTTTTTTTTTAAATTCAGATAAATTTTGCTCAGCTAACAAACTGGATAATTTCTGTATGAATATACTCGCACACTAAAATCATAAAAATAATGTCTCGCGATAAGTACTAAGACGATCCTCGTAATCTGTATTTAAATGACTTTTTTCTAGCATCTTATATTATTTCTTTTTGCTCATTTGTAAGACTAATCGCATTGTAAGGCTTTATATTGAAAAAGAATGAAAATTTTTAGACGCAGAGGTCACAGAAAATGCTCTGAATTTCATAGAATTTACTCTTGGCGAAGGCATTCAAAATAGGCATTTCAAACCTACGGTGCAAGCTTTTCGAATGAATCATCTCATTTTGTGGGCTACATTTCCGCTAGAGAAAATTAAATTTTTTAGTTTAATTGAAACGACTCGTCAGCTCCATTCTTCCCTTTTTCTTAACTTAGATGGCTTACATATAATATGTTTTATTTTTCTAGATTTAAAAATACTGGTCTAGCAATATATGCACCAATAATGTATATGATGTACTGATTTAATATTTAAATTAGCTATTTCACAAACTCCCTGATTATTATGACCTTGTGGATCATCGATAACATAATCTTCTTCGTAGTATCAATCCGGTTGATTGGTTTGCGGCAACAAAATCTTGCAACTCGATTTCCACTCTCTGCGATCCTCTTTAGCTCAGCATAAGAGCTACAACTCATGTCCTCGAATACTTGCTGCAAATACTCTCGTCTAGGGCGCCCTCTGCATTTTCTACCCTCAACCATCCCTTCCACAATTTCGTGAAGAAGACCATCTTGGCGCATAATGTGACCGATCCATCGGACTCGCCTCTCTGAGATGGTTCTTATTAGTTGCCTATCTTCCTTGAATATTTTTGTATTATACTATACATTATAGTTAAATTGTTGTTTAGACTTGTTTAGACTAGAGCCCGATGGCTCGCCTCTCTGAGATGGTTCTTATTAGGTGCCTATCTTCCTTGATTATCCTGAGAACCTCATTGTTCGTGACGTGGTCTCTCCAGGAAATTCCGAGAATTCTTCTGTACGACCACATCTCAAAGGCCTCTAGTCTTTTTTTATCACTTTCAGATAAGCACCATGTCTCACAGCCTTACATTAAGATGCTCCAAACAAGTGTTTTGGCAAGTTGCTTGCGGAGCCCTAATGTCCTCGAATACTTGCTGCAAATACTCTCGTCTAGGGCGCCCTCTGGAGTTTCTACCCTCAACCATCCCTTCCACAATTTCGTGAAGAAGACCATCTTGGCGCATAATGTGACCGATACATCGGGCTCGCCTCTCTGAGATGGTTCTTACTAGGTGCCTATCTTCCTTGATTATGCTGAGAACCTCATTGTTCGTGACGTAATATATTCGATGAATTTGTGGTGGAGTTCGTAGCTGTCTCTGGATTAGCCGAAACATCTGGAAAAAGAATAGAAGTAGGAAATTATATCAAATAAAGTAAGTCTCTGAGATGGCTATACCTCAAGTTGGCGTGAGATTGATCTCTCATCCGTTAAATGCCAGCTATAGCCTATTATTTGACGACATTGCCGGATCAACACTTCCTATACAATTATATATCACCGATAACTATTCTTAAAATGCCATGTACCTTAAAGGATCCACAGTTGAGATTTCTACATCACTGTCTACAGATATTCTTTTTTGTGTATTTACATAAATGATACTGTACAATTCCGCTTTATGTGTTGGTAATTCATCTTTTAAACTGACTGCAAGATTCTCAATAAAAAAATAAAATAATTATGAATCGTTGAAAAGGTTGGAGAAACCTGCTTTTCAGATTCAGCATTAGTCGTCGCCTTCAAGAATTTCCCGTCGAAAGGACCAAAGGCTTATTTTCCTCGGGACGATAATCGCACCCTTACAGGACTACAAATAAATAATTTGCATATCTCGCTTCGAGAAAAAGGACATCGCGCACCGAATATCCGGCTTAATTAAATTTCTACTTGCATAAAATGCCTTCGTTTATTCTGCAATTTAAGCTATTCAAACATTTTCACTTTTTTAAAGTCGACATTCAACGAATTTAAAATGTCTCTATTTTAATAAAGAATTTTACAATTTTAACTCACGTGAGATATTTTTACCGTGTGATCATGATTTCGTGATTTAAGTTCAATTCAATCAATTCCGAACATTACCCAACTCATTTTCTTCTAGGGATGCTTTCTTTCCATTTGTTATATAGTCCCGGAGGAAAATTGCTGCTCTCAAAAATTCATTCATTCCTTCTCCTTCGCGGTGCAATTCACAACTCTGGGATTCTTGAATATTTTAACTTCTATATTCCAGATAAGTACACCCGTGCTCGTAGCCATCCATTTTTTTTGATCCCAGTTGATACTTGTGGAGCTTCGAGCACTCAATTTTGTACAACGGCAATGGCGCTCCTAAATGACCTACCGGCACACCTCGATCCTTTTCTCACATCATTTTCCTCTTTTGTCGATGGTATTGTTCTCCTAGATCTCTGTGATCTTTGACACGTGTCATCTTCTTCTTCTTTTATGTTATTTTTATTTTTTATTATCTTTTGTATGTATTGTATATTTATGTTTACTCTATGTTTCTTATTATTGGTGCATTGGAACTTTGTTTCTGTGTTTTTTAATTTTTTTTTATTTTTACATGTTTCACATACAAAACGGCCATCGTATGTAATACTTTATATTCTCAACGACACACTTCAGTGCATCTTTCGTTTAAATAAACGTAAAGGAGTCTTATAATTTGAATTATTAATGCGCAACTATGTTGAGTTTCGGTTCGGAACTACTTCGTATGCCGCCCGCGACCAGCAAGAATCATTAACGCCCTTCGCATAAAGCATTACCGAAAAGGAACTCCTAGGAAATAATCATTTATTCCTATCGCATGCCTTGCGAGCCGCATCCGAACCTCAGTCTAATGAATATCTTTCTCAGTTTTGTAAAAGTCTTTTGACTAAGTCATTAGCTGCGTAAACATATACATACGTATATAGAAAAATCCTAACATTTCCATTCCACATTTAGAACAAAAGGGTCATTAAAAATTACACTCCAAGGTACGCTTGGTGAAAACCCTCCCTGTCCCGTCCTGCTTTTGGAGACCGAGATGGGGACCCGTTACTGGACGCACGCAAAAAGCTACTTAGAGAGTGGCTGAAGGCCTTCCCGTGATTCTAGGTGCATCAGTTAGATGTCAAATAGACCTCAGTCTAAGGGTGCGAACTTAGTATACTACAGTGAGTCTCGAATTACCTTCTGCCTCCTCGAAGTTCCACTTGGTAACAAAATTATTTTAAAAAGACATTATAAAATAGTTCAAGGGATAAAATCATTCAATAATTTTTCAATGATTTTACTCGCACACATATACGATATGTAAATATGTGTGTACTAACGTAGAAACTAATACTTATACATATCTATATAAGCCAACAACTTACGTTTTTGATCATCACATTGTCATCGAATATATTTATGGACTCCATTTTGCAGTCTCTTTTGTAGTATTGAATATCAATACACGACATTAATATTTATGTACGTCTGTCTCTTATCAATGAATTCTAAAAAAATATTAGTGAAGTATAGACATTAAGTTTATAAACTGACTATACTTGGTGAAACTGCATAATTATAATTTTAAATTGATTTTAATTAAAAAATTAACAAATTAAAAATATATTTTTTTGATTCACATTTATTTTAAACGATTACATGTTTCGGCCTCCCTGGAGACCATCTTCAATAATGATTAAATTAATAACTGGCAGTGGCTTATAGTATGTATAAGTACAATCTGTAAATATGTCTGTACTAACGTAGAAACTAATACTTATGTATACTACTTATATATAACACACTGCTATGTTTTTTGTACATAATTTTCAACCTTTATCGATACCATCAGTGTTTTATATTTATGTTTTTTTTTCACATTCAATTTTTTTTTCTAATTCAATTGAAAAAGAGATTTTCATATCGCTATTAATATTTAAAACTATTTGATGTTACGCGTTTTTTTCACGAAGGTCAATGCCTTTTCCTTTCCCGTTTCAAGGTATCTCTATCTGCCTTAAGTCTTTTCCAAGTAAACTTAAGACTGCAAATGTTGTCTGGCGACTGAAATATTGTCGCGGGATCCTGAAGGGTAAAAAACCCTCCTGCCGCCCCTTCGCTGTTCTTTTTACCCCTTTCGTTTAAATTTTGAAATATTACTGCTTAAAAGTACCGCCACGCTCGAACGTTATAAAGAGAAGAGTAATATACTTTATACGAGTATTTACCGTAGAATTCTGCCAGAGACAGATGCTCCTGTTCAAAAGAACTCGATATAAGAATAATTTATGATATTATAGAAGTATAGTAAGACACATTTTGCATTTTTCCTACTTATGAAAAAGAGTGTATTATTATTGTGCTCGACTAAAGAAATTTTTTGTCTAAATCTCAAATAAATGTTTTTTTTTTATAAGATTTACGTATGTAGTTGCACTTTTTTTTTCGTATTCTCAGTTTATTATAAACAGGTGTCGGTATGGGGCAACCAATCTATAATAATAGAGACGATATAAGACTCATTCAAGAAGGCTTTCTTTCAGAAAACATACTGCACATGTCTACATAGCTATATTCGCATTTTTTAACCCAGTGCATGATAATCGTGGATAATGTAAATGTTATGAAAATACTATAAATAACAGTAATGTTTAATATCAAAATATAATCCATAGTAACATATGAGTTTTTACGTAATTTAACATTTAATTTAAAGAATAATGTATCGTTGAGCTTATATGTTTTATTTTTTATTTCTTTTCCTTCAATGACATTAAAAAATATACAATTTTAATTCGATATTGAAGAACTAACAGAAGTGTGATTATATAAATGTATTGACATATTATTGTCAATGACCTCACACGCAGAACAAGTGTCGGAATACGCAGCGCAAATAGTTAGGATTTGTGACAAAAAAAAAACCATGTCATAAGTATATCATGGTTGACACACAAATGACACGGCATTATTGTCACAAAATCAAATGTCCAACATTATGTATCCGTCCACACCAGCACTGAATCCGAAGCAATATTACACTAACTATGTCAATATCATCACTAAAGTTGGTTTCAACCACTGTTCACTGCGATTCTTTCGTCTTACACGTATCCAGGGTTGAACGATGGTCATTTCAGGCCACACTTCAGGCTCCATTAAAGACTCCAGCGAAGTCGCGGTGACCCCGACCTTGAAAGATGTTGACAGCGTCCGTCTGCTGACAATCCTCCTCATGGCCATCCAAGAGGGATTGAATGCAGCGGTCACTTCTATAATGCTATAAACTAATTCTGTTTTTTTTTAATTTCCCTTGTGATTCTATGAGCTTTTACTACGTCATTTTTACGGCTCAATATCATTTTAAGATCATATTTTATGCTTAAAATTTTAGACTACAAATTGACTAAAATTAAGACTACTTTTTGCCTTTTAAATTTTTTGAATATTTTTTAAAACGTTTTTTTTTTCATATAATATTTGTTTCAGCCAAATGAAGCGAGAATGTATTCCGTAGTCTCGAGTGAAATATTATTATGAGACAGCCATGTAAAGTGACTGTCAGTTTTTTGATTAAAAAAATATTTATGCCACACTCTCTGCGACCGAATAATAATGCCCCTCGGTAAATACAACTTGCTTACATCGTCTACGAATGTTTTACTCGTAGACGATTAGAGTACGTACATTTTTCATCACCTAACAGCTTTTAGAAGTTCGATACTAGAATATTTTTCACAAAATGTCGTTTCTAAGTAAGATAAAGCATTATAATTATCTGACGCGTATAGCTCAATGGTCAAAGCGTTTGCTTTGCAAGCCAGAGGCCGTGGGTTTGATCCCCGACGGAGATTTAAAATAAACAGGATTTTTAATCCATTTCTGAAATCTAAATTAACCCTGGTTGGTGTGAATTTGATCCCTCACCCGTAAAATGCCAGTCATAGCCTATTAATTAAAATTGGTGGTTGACGCAAGTCGTCCCGTGAAAACCACCCATTCATAGTAAATTCCTGTAATAATAAGGATGATGCGTGAATCTCGGGCTGTAGTCTATGACAATGGCGGATCAATACTCTACATGTAGCGCTTAGTCAAATGCACCATGGTAAGCGTCATAAAATTCCACAGATGAGACTTCAGAATTACTATTACCATCTGTCTGTATTCTCCTGTATGTATTAACATAAAAAAATGTTCTTATGAAATAATTTGTGTGATAAAAAAAGTGAACGTGAACTTAAGAATTCGATATAATTATTTAATTTCAATTTGTTACTCACCTGTTTTCATCAATTAATGCCATTATTGTGTCTTAGCCAGCTTCAACTGACCTTCTAGACCGCGGTACACCATGAACATCAAAATTGCAGGTTTAATATTTAGCAAACCTGTTTTGGTACTGGCGTTCTATTCAATTTTTATTTTCAATTTTATTTATTTTTTTCCTTGCAGAAACATTACAAATTTTATCAATTCAATGCATTTCTGAAGTACAATAATATAAATACAATAATATACTATAAAATATAAATACAATAGGTACCATAAATGTGGTGATGTAAATTTATAGACACATTTAGTATCACTGATCTCACACTCAGAACTAGCGTCAGGAGACTCAAGATAAACAGTTTGACCTGTAACAACAAAAACCCTGTCATAAGGCATTATTGTCACAAAACAAAACGTGTAACATTTCGCCTCCATAAACACCAGCACTGAATTTAAAAGCAATATAACATTAAATATGTCAATATCTTCACTCAAGTTGGTTTCAACCACTGTTCACTGCGATTCTTTCGTCTTATGCGTATCCAGGGTTGAACGATGGTCCTTTCAGGCCACACTTGAGGCTCCATGAGAGACTCCAGCGAAGTCGCGATGACCCCGACTTTGAAAGAAGTTGACAGCGTCCGCCTGCTGACAATCCTCCTGATGGTCATCCAAGAAGGATTGAATGCAGCGGTCGCTGCCAAGAAGCTCTGCAAGTCCTCAGCCGATGTATCTGGGTGAAGGCCCTTGGCGTGAAGATACGCCATCTTCACTCCAGTAACGTTTTTTGAAGGAGCCGCAGAACCACGGATCATCAGACGTGCTGAATGTTGTTGCCTTTCCGCATGTGGAGAGGCGCGACTCAACTTAGAACGTTGAACTTCTCCGGAAAGATTGCTCGGGGAGGGAGAGGACATCCACGGAGAAAGCACTCAGGTCCTCCAGTTCCTCGAACGATGATTCGTCCCGGCTGAGAACGGGAGTCCTTGGGAGCCTTGCTCGAAACAGCAGGGGCTCCTTCGATAGTATCTTCCGAGGAGTCCTCTTCGGTGGCCTCACTCGAAGCGGATTCTTTGACGGCAGGTTCGGAGTCTCTGCTGTCACAGTTAAGCGACATCGACACAGGAATGTTGACAGCTTCAGCGTAGGTAACCGGAATTGATTTGCACGCTCGAGGTAAGCGCCTTCTGCGGGAAGTCGGCAGACTTGTCGGGTTGGGTGGAGGGTCCACACCAACGGATGTCAGAGCATCATCCATCCCGCATCCAACAGCCTTTAAGAGCCTCTCCAGCAGCAAACGGTGATCGTCTAAGCGACGATTTATTTGCGCGATATCACAATCGCAACAGTTCGCCATCCTGTAGGTAGGATGACTAGACACGTCCGCCCGGTTTGAGTGTCGAGCGACGAATCTATCAACATATCTTCTCCGTACACACTATTCTTGCTTGAATAGTATCTTTACTTGTTTGATATTAAAAATGTAAAAAAATAAGAAAATCCTGCTTTTCAATTTCCATATCCAATGGGGTACCAATAAAAATATACGGCATTAAATCAATCGAACTTTATTAACAGAAAAGCTTTGCTATATCAGCTGCTTAAATAATCATTTATAATGTTTATGTACTCGTAACTTCAGTGTGAAGTTAGATAATGTTTTTTTTTTATTTTTTCGTATTCTAATATGGATCACATTAATAAACTGTGAATAAATGAAATATATTTCGTAGTCTCTTATAAATTGACGTCTCTTACTAAATTATACGTTATCGCAAGTAATCGTATACGTAATAGTATATTCCCAGTAGTACGTAATTTATTGACTAAACAGTCACACGGCGTACTTGCGTGTCAAAATAATTGGATATAATAAATACCGTAATCTCTTTCGTGATGCTTACTCTATCATTACGTAACGTTGATTTGATTAGACACTGAAAACATGATACGATTTTGTCGTTATCCACTGAAAAAAGGCTGCAAAAATCGTCATAATGTTCAGCTCTACATCCTGAATGTTTTCAGAGTAAATTTAATGTTTATTTTCAGTAAAAGACACCCTACGTTCGTAGTAGGGCATAATCATACTGGTGTCAAATTTAGTTACGTTTCGTTAATTATTTAAAAAAATTTCATACATTTTTCATGGCTCTTTATAGGTTTTGAGGGTCTTTTTTAAAATTCAATATATTATGTATTTTTAAAGTTTACATCCCCGGGGTCGACGTATGAATAGACCCTGAAAATTACTTTTGTTATTACTTTCAAAACAATATTATTTAATGAAAATTCTAAATAACGAAACATTCTTTCTGAAATTACAACAAATGTGTAAAATGATGTTTAGAGGGAGCGTTTTCTGCCCAAGTATGGTTTTTTCTTTTAAAAATACGGGCTTACGAAAAAATAAACTGGTATACTCGCTTCTTTACACTCTGCTCGATTTTAGAAATATATTCATCAAATTGTATTCAAAAAAATTTTAGCCAACTTATATTACGTTAACCTTCTTTACTCCATAAATTCGGATTTAAATGACATAAAAACACAACATTCAGTTGGTCAAAAGGCAAAGATGAAATTGGTTGGAACTTATACTAAAGATGTCGCAGCAGATCATAAATTACAGCTGCATTTTTTCAAGCCTCCGGGCTCTGGGAGACCGTCGGGAACTATACATAAAATATATTCTGCGGATTTGACGTGGCGTGAGGCAAAGACCATGGTTCTGACAAAGCTTTGTGACGGCTATTCGTATCATCCTTATGCTCCAGTTAGGGATGCGGGCATGGTGATGATTATGATTTTCAATTTCAATTTATTTTCTTTTAGAAACATTACAAATAATAATATTTAATTCATTTCTAAAACAGGATAAAATAACAATTTATAAATAACACAATAATAATAGAATCATTTAAAAAGTCCCGGAGCCCGCTAAACAGAAGACTCCACGAAATTACTTTGATAAATAAATTCGTGGAGCTCATGTCGAAACTGGGCTTCTCCAAAGTGGAATTTATCAATATTCGAGGCGATATCGTTGAACAGTCTGATCACTCTCCCAAGAGGCAGTCCCTGGCAGGTTAGTATTACCTCTAGGAAGAACAAACAATCTGTGCCTCCTTATCCTTAAATAATTGTCAGGGACAAACAAACCAATTTCAAACAAAATATCAGGATTTATGAACACGCCGCGCACTAGGCGAAAGAAATGGATGAAATATTTTTAAAAATTGAAATGATGGTGAAAATACATACTTCTTATATAGAAGTTCCCGAGCTTTTTTATCTACAGGCCGTTAAACACTATAAACTCTTATGTTGCCAGGTGAATCTCTGGGTATAGAGATAATTTATATACAATTTTAAAATTAATTTTAATTAAAAAATTAATATATTTAAAATATTTAGTTTTGATTCACAATTTATTTTAATGATTACACGTTTCATATTCATATTGGAAAAGTCATACGCAATGACAGGTCACATAACTTGTGCGAACAGCAAATATTGATTTTGTAAAATATTTTTTCATCTTCTGAAAAAAACTTTAATCAGTGTTCAATTCAAATTACAGTCATGAAAATTCGCTCCGACGCAAATGTGCGATTGCTTTTCCGCTGGGACGAGAGGAATTTTCAAGACGATATTTTATACTGCCGCGGACGTTGCATCCCGAGGAGTAGACTGTGGGTAGATGCACATGAATGCGTCTGCATTCTATAGACTCTCTTCCCACCCTCACTGAGATGCTCCCCTAATGAGAAATCAATAGACCTGGGGGACTCTCAGGGAGGAGGAATAAAATTAGATGCTGGTATAGTGTGGATGCAGAAAGATGAGATGAGGGCGGGTGAAGTATCTTGCATTAGGAATCCATTACGCCAACGATCGTGAAGGTTTTATGTTTGATGAAATGTTTTAATAACATTTAAAATATATTGATGTATCAAATATACGAGAAATATTACTATTCGAAATTGTTTAATGATTTTTAAATTTAATTTTTAAAAGAACAGTTTTTTAAGGCAAGGCGCCAGTTGCCTCAACTCTACTTCTGAAGCCATTTTAACCTTTTCGCATCGGTTGTCGATATATGCCGTCCAAGATTCTCCTAACGTTGACATCGGGAGTCGTGATATATCGTTTTGCTACTTTCAGTACTCATTGTGACATTCTACGGTAGAAACTTGGACACTTGCAACTTGGTAGAATCTTGGAACTGCAGTCATTCCCTTTATCAACCTACATGTATTATTTACAGAAATCTGTAAAGCGTGTAAATAAATATCATTAGGTTTCGTCACAGGAGCGATTTTTCTGTAAACCACTTGTGTCAATGCAACCACATGTATGGAGTTACATAATGAACGTTTGTTTATTATAATTGTTTTTTAAGCATCATCTGATATCTAAAAGATTCAAGAACCAATGTGATTTGTGAAAATATGTCAGATAAGTACATTTATGCATCAAAGTTATGTTTTAAGCAAAGAAAATGGTTTAAAAAATTCACGCCGTATTGACAGTATAATTTGTATTCCACAGGGCCGTAACGAACGGGTTAAGGACTGATCGTTTTCCTATCAGTTTCACATGAAATACAGCTACTAAACAGTTGCAGAATTTTTCCTCCCTTGTTTTCATATTTCAAAAGAGCATTTTTATACTGTTTGTATTACATTATACGAATACTAATGTAGACTTACATGATAATGCATGACTTAAAGCCTGTTAATAATCGAAATAATGAGGTTTCGTTTCTAATTATAAGACATATTATCTTTAAGCTACGTTGATTATAGAAATCCTGGAATACTCTCAAATCCCAACAGCTGGACCAGCGGTGAATGCCGAGTAAATAATTTCAGTGAATTTATATTCGCTAAATTTCATTAATCTATTTTAATTGTTTAATATACGTTTCTTATATTATTTTATTAAAATTTAATTATTATAATTTTCGCATCCATCTTTTATTTAATTTTCGAGAGGCCGAGTTATAATTTTGGTAATTTTGCTTTTCGGCGTAAAAGTATACATCAAATTATTTGATCATTAAGATTTAATTTGGTTTAATTTGTGGCATTGTGTATTAATGCTATTTGTTATTTTAATATTATAGTGAAAATGATATTGTTATTATTAATTTAAATTAATTATCTAATTACATTGCAAATTATTTTGATACTAAACTATGATTAATTGTTCGTTTATGTGCTTCAAAATGGCTTTTAAGCAAGGAGCATCTTCGTTAACAAAAAGAAAACACAATAATTACAACGAGTTATTAAATTTTGTAATTAACCCCAATGAAAGTAAATTTTTTTTTTTTTGTAACAAGCACAGCATTACTTGAATAATTGAATCAAGTTAAACACAAGCTAAACAATGTTGTGGCTTTTGGGTTTAGCCGTGTGTGACGAATTTCTTCTTTCCGATATTTCGACCGACTTTGTCAAAGTCATCAACCCTGAAGAAGACCCCTGCAATGGCGGTCGAAATATCGGAAAGAAGAAATTCGCCACACACGGCTAAACCCAAAAGCCACAATATCAAATCTGGCCATGAAAACCTAAGAAGTTATTACAAGCTAAACACTTAAAAAATTAAATCATTTTTTTTGTTGTTGTTATCTCTGTAACAAAACGATAGCTTTCTATTAATGAATTATTCTAACTCACTGACACAACATTCATAAATTATATATCTTCTACGTAGTATCCATCCGGTGGATCGGTTTGCCGCAACAAAATCTTGCATCTCGATCTCCACTCCTCTGCAATCCTGTTTTGCTCAGGATAAGAGCTACAACTCATGTCCTTGAACACTTGCCGAAAATACTCCCGTCTAGGGCGCTCTCTGCAGTTTCTACCCTCAACCGTCCCTTCCACAATGTCGAAAAGAAGACCATCGTAGCGCATGAAGTGACCGATACATCGGGCTCGCCTCTCTGAGATTGTTCTTACTAGGTGCCTATCTTAGCTCTTATTTTATTTCAATTTATTTTCTTACAGAAACATTACAAATATAAATATTTAATTCCATTCTGAAACAGGATATAATACAACAATTTATAAATAATACAATAATAGTACAATCATTTAAAATTTTCCGGAGCCCGCTAAACAGAAGACTCCACGAAATTACTTTGATCAATAAATTCGTGGAACTCATGTCGAAACTGGGCTTCTCTCAAGTGGAATATATCAATATTGGCAATATCGTTGAACAGTCTGATCACTCTCCCAAGAGGCATAGTCCTTGGCAGGTTATTATTACCTCTAGGAAGAACAAACAATCTGTGCCTCCTTATCTTTAAATAATTGTCAGGGACAAACAAACCAATTTCAAACAAAATATCAGGATTTGTGAACACGCCGCGCACTAGGCGAAAGAAATGCATACTCAAGCACACAACTCTTCTAGTTCTCAACTCATTGTATCCAAACATACCCCGTATAAAGTTAGATGGGTACAGCCACGGATAATATCCATACATCCTCATCTCAAGTATGCTACTAACCAATGAAATATATTCCTTGATTATGCCGAGAACCTCATTGTTCGTGACGTGGCCTCTCCAGGAAATTCCGAAAATTCTTCTGTATGACCACATCTCAAAGGCCCGATGATTTATATAAAAACCAAAATAATAATATGATTAATGTGTGACTGACTTGAAATATTTGCAACGGTTGCATAAGGATTAAAATAAAATTTTCCTTTTTGTAAATTTATAAGCTTACAGAGCAGCTTAAAAATAATCAAATAAATTTGCTTTGAATTTTCTTGTTTACTAACCTTGTATAATATCGATTTCTCCAATTTCACTTACCTAATATAATGGTTATAATGTATTGATCTTTCTCAAAAATGTTTCGTCCGTAGTGAAGTCCCCAAACCACGGGGTCAATAGTCTCTCCTTTCGCCGCAGGTCGAGGTCATATTCCTGGAAAAGGCTCCAGACACAGAGCAAATTACATAAAATAGGGCGACCCTCATCAACGGTCTGATTAATAAATTTATTTATTGCTACAAAATAGATGTGATGGTCACATATTATCGTGTGATTTTATTCTTCCTCGTGTCAGCGACGTCAAATTATTTTTTCCCAGTATCTGGCAACATCGATAGCCCGTGCGTTACCCAGCACTAGGTCCTGAGATGTGCAGCTTGTTGGGCACATGGAGCAGAATATTAGATGTGAGGCGGTCTGCAGGTCTCCACAGTCGCGCAATAGTGACTCTCCCTTCCGAAGCATTCCCCACCGCTCGAGGTTGTCCTTTGTTCCATCAACTCAAAGTCATTGACACTAAATGTGTCAATACATTTAGTGTCAATGACTTATATTATTGTCAATACATCTTTCAACGGTTGTTGTCTTCCAAAAGCAAGCTCCATCAACAACATCCTTGGATTATCAATCTCGAGTAATGTCAAATATTACGCGTTAATTTAGTATAAAGTCGGTCTCGCTTCCAAAAAAAAGGTGATCACGTCGGTATTTCAACGATAAACAACTTCTTCTTCTATATAAAGGACAAATCCGACCTATCCTTGAATAAGGCAGTCACCTTTGGATTGGAGCCCCAAAATACCTTCTAAACTTAATTGACTCAGTTCAAAGAAGAGCAATTCGTTTGATAAACAATAGCACTCTTACGTCTAACCTGCAATCAATGGAACACAGGCGTAAGATTGGTTCACTTAGTATTTTCTACGTCGCTATATAAAATTATTATTTTACTTATGGCATAATTTAGCCAATATCAGTATGACAAATTATGCTGTTATACGTGAATATAAATATTCTTACCATATTATATGCTTAATAATTTATTATTTACGAAATAATCAATATGGCTTGTGTTCTTAAGATATATTTTTTTGGTTGTTAAATGAATATTGTAGTGAATACTATGCCTAGTCTTATACGATAAGTAACTAGTTATAATCAAATATATTATTTACTAAGTCTCTTCATAACCAAATTTTCAATATTATGACTATGGTATATGCTCAATTTTTCCATCGTTTCTGTTCTAAGTGATGGCGTAGCGTCTTATTAATTGAGTTTCTTTTCTTTTTTGACCCATCTCAATCAATCGTCAGTCTCCTTACCCTGCTCATACTGTACTGTCAGTCTTGTCTGCCGCAGATTACCTGGATATGTACCTGGAACTCCTGTCTTCTAGAAGATTCTCACGTTTTTCGAATGATCCACAAATCCTTGGTCAAAACATCGTAAAAGGAAGATTTTCACCTGAACCATGCTGGAACACACGACAGCCACATATTTAAAGTGATATTTTCCTAACCTTGTTCCAATCATCTCTGCTCCCGGAGCTTCGATATAATTACACACTATGCATATATTACAATGGCATAATTGGTCGCTTTTTAATCAGCTATTTTTTAATAAGACTTCATGATTAGTCCGTCTTTACCAATTGTATCTGACTTTATATTTCATAAGTAATAAAATTTGCTTTCTTTTAAACTCGTCTATATGAAAAATAATTAAATTAATTAACTTATTACTTACTTAACTTAAAAATACTCGTCTATATGAAACTTATATATATGAAAATTAATTTAATTAATTAACTTATTACTTACTTTACTTACATATATACTTTGAATATTCTTTTAATAATCATTTACAATCGTTATTATCTAAATAAAGTCAAAAATTAATTTAATATTTTATGATTTTTTTCACATCTCTATACTTTTATTCCCTCCACATTTATTTCTTCTCAACACTTAATATATTGTTAATTTAATTTTTTATATATCATTAAGTTTGTGCGAGTGAAGAACTGATGAAGAGTTCAAAATTGCGGACATTAAGTATGTTATTGAACACGGATATGATCCAGTTTATTATTAATTAGTGCTTAATTAAAATTGTGGGATCAATACTTATAATCTTGTTAATATTCAATAGAAAACTATACATTTATTTTTAGTTATGCTGTACTCGTATATTCGCTGAAGTACAATAAAACTTTTATTCTAGAAATGCTTTTTATTTTGATGTCTGAACTGAACTGAAATATCGTTGTGATTAGTTTATTTCAAATATCTTTGCGAAAAAAATACTATTAAAAATTACGAGTACAAATGTTATGTAACTTCTTGGTAAGAGACAACACATAATTTTACGTCTGAATTCCACGAAGTATTCCTTCCACGAAGGCTACGCATTTACAGTTAACCAGGTTCTAATACAGCCTACTTCCTATTTCTCGTACATACGTAGAAGTCTTCCGTATTTATTTGGCCGGCCGCGTTATTTGAGCGCCGTTCGAGGGACCACATTGGATGTTGCTTTTTCAAAAAACCGCTTGTTTTTACAAGTGCCCAAAGCCTTCTTCGAAGTGGGTCTCAGTCAATATAAACGTTCACATGGTGTTTCCAAAATGTATCCCTGGTCACTGACAACCAACTTATTTTGCTTTCATCATAATGATAAAATGAAAACAACAATTTATTCAAGAGTTAATATACTAAAAACATTTTAAACGATTGAACGAGATTCAAGATTGTCTGATGATTTATTAATTATTTTTTTCCCGTAAGCGTAGCATATATGAATTTTAGAGTCATATTTTACCGGCGGACATGGATTAGTGGTAAAAGCGTTTGATTTGCAATCTGAAGGCTGGTTTTTTAAAGCGAACCTGTAGACGAAAGTCGTTTCGTGAACCCCACCCATTCGTAGTGAATTCCTGTAATAAATGGAAATGCGTGAATGTCTGACTTTAGTGCATAACATTGTCATATCAACACTAGCGCTAAGACATATGTGACATAGTAAGCGTCACAGAATCCACACATGAGATTTATGCATCACCATCTGTCGGTCCTGGCCCTAAAATCCTACCTTGGCAGCACACGGACCATAGATGTTGCCAGACATTGGGCTGAAACAATTTATCGTTGCTGATATGAAGAAGAAAAAGACCATCTGTCAGTAGTCTTCGGTTTGTGTTTTTTTTTGTTCTATTACACAATTTGAATAAAAACATTGACATGTATAATGTAATATAAAGCGAATTCCGCCGGAATATTATAAATTGTGTTAATAAATATCCACTACATTGATTAATGCTTTTGTTGAAGTCAAGATAAATGGTGTTTACATGATAATATAATATAATAACTGCTTCATTTCACGCAGATATAGAGCTTGTAAATATGATTCGCATTGTGTTAGCGGCCATACTGTGTGACATCGCAGTAGGCGGGGAAGTCGCCCAGGGGCGGACTTAGAGCGGGGGCGGATTTGCTGTTAAGCCATGCCCATGGAGGCGCCGCCTTAAGCCGATAAGGGCCTCATACCGCTTAGAGACCTCAAACAAGACAATCCGAGGGTGTGGCCCAGTGGAAATGATATCTACTGCCATGCGAACAGTCCTAGTGTCTCCACTCAATCTCGTAAATTTAAAATAATAAACTCATCATCAGCAATGTGATATTTTCACCGAATTATCATAAATATGTACTGTCTAAACGCTAGAATCGATTACGTGTCACGAAATTGTGGTTTGGTAATAATTCTCCTGCTGATGTTTCTCAAGTTCGCGGGCTCGTACCCTAGAAGCTTCTGGGAACGATGTAGATTTCCATGTGGACCTCAAGGTATACATGTGTTTTGGGACAAAGCATAGACAATCTGAGCTTACAGACTTGTTAAACTACAGTTTTTGGTGTCCATATGTTCGAAATATGGAGCGTATATTGTAAAACAAATCTCCTTCGTGTATTATAATACACATAAAATTTATTTTCATAATAGCGCATTGTAGCTATCATTGCTTAGAACTTAGTGTAACAATGTCATTTAAGGAAAGAAAAAGTTGGATATTTTATTTAAATTATTATTCGTTCAAATTTATTATAGCAAAAGATCGTCGTCTCTTATGATTAGACTAAGTATTGCCCCGAAAGAGGACCTAGCCCCTGGACACGACCATGGGTGGAATATATGGAGTTTCCTTAACAGACTTTGGACCGGAGTATGAAAGACGAGGACAAATGAAAGCCTGGCAGTCTTACAGCGGACGGTCACACCTTCTGGAGTGTGCGCTGGGTCCTAGTAGCTGCACCCAGGTAGACCTGATGGCCGGGCGTAATGCCATCGACGTCGCCCACTTCTGGGCAGACAGAATCTGACCCTGTTGTTTCCGACACGATTATATTATATATTAGACTGAGTATGTACATCGAGTATCATTCTATGAATCGCTTGCGTAACTAAGGCGGCTAAAATCAAGAAACGACAGATTTTTGACGCTTAGTAATGGATTAATTTCATCTTAAAATAGTGTTTTATTGAGTTGTAAAATTGTTATGTGATACAGAAACCTTCCCAGACGCACAATAAACATAATTTTGTTGAGATTGACTAGGAGACAAAAAAAAGTTACTCTATTATCTATTATATATATATATTTTTATTATTAAAATTACCCTTTTACAAATCAAATTAACAAAACATACTGATAATTCAATTTTGAACATGAAATTATTTCTTTCTCTACATTTAGAACCTTGTATAATACTCGTAGTTAAGCATTTTACCAATAGACCATGCTCTTCCTTATAAGCTGATAAGGGCGGCCCGCCCTCTCCCACTGTTAGGGCGGAGGCCACAAACAAGACAATCCGCCCTTCCAGATCCCACTATGCAAATATAGCAGACAGAAAATATGTTTTCATAACGGCACACAATAAGGCCGCCGGCCTCTATTGTTGTGTCGAGGCCTGGGCTGGACTAAATCACCACGATTGTCGGACGCTTCGGGACGTTTTAGGACATTTTGAGACCTTTCAGGACATTTTGGGCCTTTGAGGTTTTTGTCATATCCATGCTACGCACTAGCTTATAAACTAAATATAAATATTTATTGTTGCAATTACAAATGTCATGTTTTTATATATTTACAATTTTCCTTTTTTTCTGATGATTTTGGGCTATCGTTCCAGGTCACTACATAAATGGCCTGATAAGTATTAGAATTACTTTCGAGCATTTAAAAGTTTTGATAGAACGATTTCACGAAAGCGACTTTTTAGAGACGTACATATGCATTAATTCTGTATATCCTAGCCTCATTCCAATTTTTATCTGCACCGGAGCTCCGACGAGTGTATACTAGACATAGTGTAATATTGCTTCAGATTCAGTGCTGGTGTGGAGTGATACGAAATGTTTAACGATTGATTTTGTGACAATAATGCCGTTTTATGTGTGTGTCAACCATGATATACTTATGACATGGTTTTTGCTGTCACAAATCAACAACTAACAATTTGCACTGCGTATTCCGACATTTGTTCTGAGTGTGAGGTCATTGACACTAAATGTTTCAATACATTTACATCATCACACTTACTTTAGTACTTCAATAACGAATTAAAATTGTATATATTGTAATGTCATTGAAGGAAAAGAAATAAAAAATAGTATAATTGTAAATTTAATATCTCTCATAATGGCGTCCTTAATGGTGAAAGTTCGGGGCTTGAAGAGAGCTGTAGTATCTGAGAGATTTTAGGGTGTTTTTAATGAGTTTTTTTTGGTAGATCGAATCATTAGCCCGAGTCTGTCAAAGACTTAGAGGCGTTCAACTCAATGTGTTTTTCTTCGTTTTACATTCCTGTATATAGTTTAAAACAGATTTTCTCGAATGTATTGTGGCGATCCACCAGTATACAATTCTCGCTTCGTTTTCAACACACTGTTCAAGAGTATAATAAATCGATTAAATAGCCTGGCCATGATATGGGGAAGACCTTGCTGTGTATAAGACTATAAGCCGTAACTGATACGTCAATAAAGCCTCTAATCGCGTGACGCAATCATCGCGTCTACATAATATATTACGTATCTCACATAGTAACTACATTATAATCACTAATTTGAGGCATATATCCACAACAAACTACATCACAAGAGATCTCTGAAACTAGTCGACGTATGAACCGCATCCCAAAAACTAGAGTAACTCGCCACACACGGCGAAACCCAAAAGCCACAAGACCATGATTTTAAGAGATTTCTCCATTAACATATTGTTACCAAAGAAGGTAATTCGAGACTCGCTGTAGTATACTAATTTAGCAACCTTAGACTGAGGTCTATTTGACATCTAACTGCTGCACCTAGAATCACGGGAAGGTCTTCAGCCACTCTCTAACAAGTAGCTTTTTGCGTGCGTCCAGTAACGGGTCCCCATCTAGGTCAACAAAAACAGGACAGGGAGGGTTTTCACCAAGCGGGTAACATATTTTTAATGCTATGTTGATGATTTGACTATGTTTTATAATTATAATCATTTTTTATCTTACATATATTGTGTCAGAGTTTGCTTTTGTGGGACAAAAGCATTGTTATTATTATGTAAAATGTCTGCTTGCTCGCGTTTTTCGACTTTGATTGATCATAAAAACTACCACTGAATTTGATTGTATGTTAAAATAAATGTTTTATATGAATACATCGAGAATTTTAACAGCAGGTATTCGTTTGAACAAACTATAAAATTTCACTGTAATAAAAACATAATGAATTTATAATTTTACGATACGAATTTAAAGCTCTTCTCTCGTACAATACATAAACAAACAGTGAATATGCATGGCTAATTTTGTTTTATGTTCTTTGGTCTGGAAAATTTAATGTTGTTGGATTTTCGCTAAAATATCTAGCGATGCAAAAAGCTTCGGCATTAGAAAGACAAAGATATGCAAAATAACATATTATAAAATTACGAAAAAATTTATAAACAAGTTTTTCTCTCTTACGAAAACTGATATGAAGCTACATGCGCTTAATCAACGACTTAAGTATCAGTGTTGTAATTTAGATTTACGTACATACACCCGCTAAGATTTATTTTCATATCCGTTTCATATTTGGAGTATAAGGGCACCATGAAATGCCGCCATTTGACATCCAAGCACTTGATTACCGGCGGGTATATCTCAATGGTCAAAGCGTTTGCCTATCAAGTCAAAGGTCGTGGGTTCGATCCCCGACGAAGATAAAAAGAAAAAAACATTTTTATTCGATTTCTGAGCTCTAAAATACCCCCGGTTGGTGTGAATTTGTTCCCTCACCCGTAAAATGACAGACATAGCCTATTAATTAAAATTGGTGGTATACGAAAAGCGTCCCGTGAAGACCACCCATTTATTATAAATTCCTGTAATAATAAGGATGATGCGTGAATCTCGGGCTGTAGTCTACGACGTTGGCGGATCAACACTCCACATGCAGCTCTTAGCCATATGCACCTTGGTAAGCGTCATAGAATTTCACAGATGAGAATTCAGAATTACCATCACTATCTGTCGGTTTTCTCATGTACGTGCTTACATAAAAAAATTACATATATACGATTATCGACAATCTTCTTGGTTGGACACCCTTGAAGAAACATAGCTTTAGTATCTAACGTATATTATCAAAAGGTTTATAATTAGATATTAATAAGGGTAATTAGCCCAACGATCTTGAGGCCTAGAGCATTTGATTCTTAATGCCGACTTAATCCAATCAATAAAGCGGTAAGTAGCTGGCTGTAACTGTATTATAATTAATCATTTAATCCGAAAATACAGATTCTGAAAAATAATATATTTTTTAATTATTGAAATGAAGCAAGCATTTCGATCCATTTTCTTTTCCATCTATTGTTGTTTCATATTGCCCTGTGTGAAAATATAAAACCCGTCCAACAATGAAATCCATTCTGCTTCATTTCATTCGACTCCGATACTCCACCAGGCAACTTCTACTTCCACCACAAGCAACGAAGAAGGCTGACTTCTTTGTGAGATTCCAATGTAGTGACACTCAACATTTTACTGCTACGAATTTGAGCATATTTAAGTTTTGTTTTCTCTATTTCCTCGTCTCCTTTGAACACAATTAATACCTGTTGCACCCATTCACAACTGACTCTTTGGCGATTTATAAACACGTCCTTTATATGGACAACCTGGAACAATATTTATTGAAAAACCTTTCTTACCGGTAATATAACGGTACACACACACAATTGATGTACATATAAAATATAGCAAATACCACATTTTGGATCATTTTATCAACAACTTATTAGAAATTAAAGGATGGTTAACATCAGAATTCGAACCGAAGGCAGTATATTTATGACTTTACCAGTATACTCGGCGATGACCACTGGCGATTGTGTCGAGAAATCAGTGTGTAAATTGGGTAGATTACAAGTGCCCATGATCAATATTGATATAACACAAATACTGGAATACCATTACAAACCCTACCTATGGCACTTAGGAATGAGTTATGCAAAAAAAAATGACATTCATTAACCATGTATGGATGCCTAGCATGAGTGAAACGTGTCTGTCGGTTGAAAATGGGTGCAAAAGAAAAAAAAATCATAGCAGTTGCCTTGGTGATAATGGCAAAAAAGACAGAGTGAACCAACCTTACGTCTATGTTTCAAGGCTTGGAGGTTAGACTTAGTGTGCATTTAATACAAATACGAGTAGTTTTAGTAGTACGCAATCGCATTCGGAATCATTTTGCCACATATTGAGTAGATCACGAAAACCTTTAAAAGTGTCTCATAAAATGGAACATGTAGGAAATCTGTTTTAAACTATAAAAAATCTGTTTTAAACTATATACAGGAATGTAAAACGAAGAAAAACACATTGAGTTGAACGCTTTCTTCTCAAGTCTTTGACAGACTCGGGCTAATGATTCGATCTACCAAAAAAACTGATTAAAAACACCCTAAAATCTCTCAGATACTACAGCTTTCTTCAATCCCCGAACTTTCACCATTAAGGACGCCATTATGAGAGATATTTAATTTACAATTATACTATTTTTTTATTTCTTTTCCTTCAATGACATTACAAAATATACAATTTTAATTCGTTATTGAAGTACTAAAGTAAGTGTGATGATGTAAATGTATTGAAACATTTAGTGTCAATGACCTCACACTCAGAACAAATGTCGGAATACGCAGTGCAAATTGTTAGTTGTTGATTTGTGACAGCAAAAACCATGTCATAAGTATATCATGGTTGACATACAAATAACACGGCATTATTGTCACAAAATCAATCGTTTAACATTTCGTATCACTCCACACCAGCACTGAATCTGAAGCAATATTACACTATGTCTAGTATACACTCGTCGGAGCTCCGGGTGCAGATAAAAATTGGAATGAGGCTAGGATATACAGAATTAATGCATATGTACGTCTCTAAAAAGTCTCTTTCGTGAAATCGTACTATCAAAACTTTTAAATGCTCGAAGGTAATTCTAATACTTATTAAAGCGTTCATATAACATCAGGTTGATTATCGCTATTACTGTGAAAATTTTGCTACTCTTTCATAAAAACGCCCTTCACCATACCTTGGTAGGTCTGGTCAGGTATTCGCGGGCTTTTTCATTGAAAATGTTGTCCACTCGCTCGCGATGATTTCATTGAGATCAATCAACTGAGACGACTGCATTGTTGTCAGGGAACTTTTATGTTTCTATTTTCGTTCTTTTCTTTCACTGCGTAGTAGGAAGTATTTGTAAAATCAATGAAATGTTTCTGATTGTCTGGACTCTTGAGGAGAAATGTGTGATTTAATTAATGCCTTCATTGGGGTATTTTATTATTCAATTTTGTAATAAAATTTATCTGTATTTATCTATCGGTCTTATGGCGATGACATTGGTTTGCCGGTTCTTCGTGACCTTTGGCTAGTTTTAATATTAATAATCATTTAATTTATGCTTTCTTGTCGTAGTTTACTTCAATTTATAAATACTTCATTTGGGAGTTGATGTGACAAAGATAGAGCTGCAAAACTATTAGTGAATTTTGTAAATTGGTCTGTTAGCTTTATGAAAATACGAAATAAATCACACTTTTTTATATAGTTAGTTTTGTAAATCCAATCATTCATAAAAATATCCGTCAAAAATATACATCGGGCCTAAAATTACATCACGCGCGCTGAAAAAAGCCTAAAAATATATATACATTCGGTCGCTATGGTCTGCTTAAAGCGCAACGGCCTCCTGAAGCGTCGCTGAAACGTCACGTCACGACGGATAAAAAGCAATTTAGATATCTGCGGTCTCCATAAATTACAACCCGGCAATTATTATTACTTTCAGCGTTTTCATTTTCCGTTATCCGTAGGTATAGGGGTATGGCTGCGTGGTTTAGACTCCCGACTGTTATGCGAAGAGTCGTGAGATCGATTGCCACGAACCTCATTTTTTTAAAATGAATATTTTTTAACATTCACCGTGGATAACGTCTTCTTCTCTTTCTTTCCATATCCGATCCATGTCTAATGCATATAGTCATTAAAAATTGCCGCTACTCAGCTGCCAGTTTCTACTGACCATGATTTATAGTTTATCCCAAGACATCTCGGCATTTAATACTATATCCTGATATCCTTAAACGCGAGATCCAGAGACTTAATACATCAGCTGTAGTAGTAACTGAGGCGTGTTTCAGTGTTTGCTAATCAGCATTTTAATGAGATCACACCAATGATTAGTCCGACGATCCCGAGGCATTGACCATTTGCTCCTCCGGGGCGGTTCAATTCAATTAACGTCATGCGTAAGAAGCAAGCGGTATCCCATAAAAGTTTTCTTCTTTCGTCTATCCACACCGTTCAGCTTTCTAAAAATTTCAAGAATCCTCAGAATTATTACCTTCATAACCGTGTCGCGGTGTTGTCTTGTATGGTGTTTGCATAAAATATTAAAAGTAAAAATTCCTGTAAAAATTCTCTCGAATTCTTTCGCCGTCGGTCCGTTCAATTATTCCGTGTCAAGAGCGATAAAAAACGACGCTGTGTTATTAAAAAAAAAAAAAACAGCACGGGGTATTAAAAAGGCAACATGTTATTCTGCCAGCGTTATAGAGATGTGAGCAGGTCAGCACGAGAGATGAATAGGTTTCATTATTATCGAAGTCCGCAGGCTGCTGACGACTAATGGAAAAATGGAAGCTCTTGTTTGTTATTTCATTGCAAATACTTTTTAATACAAGCGGAATACCCATCAATAGTAACACTCCGTATGATGCTTTTAATTATAAAAAATATTTCATACACAATGATTCGTGTATATTTTTCTTGTACATGCTGAATTTCAATTAATACATATCTTTTAACTGATTCGTAAATATGATCCTCCTAGATAACAGCTACACCTTTGACAGCTGCCATTATTATTGTATTATTAAGGCAGTTGTATATAAGTCATATTTGGTCTTATGTTCATAATTTATTTTAAATAAATCAGATGATCAGTCTTATTTTCCCGAGCCTGAAAAATTCGGTAACGCGCGGCTCTTTAAGGTACTTTTTTTTAGTATTATGATTTATATAGGAATTTTTTTAAATGTATGATATTCATTAGACTCTCTGCAGTGCTGGACAATTTAGTCTCAAACGGGCGACTCAAAAAGCAATATATGTTGTATCGATCACCATCCATGTTAAGTTCCACGTCCAATGCCGCTTTGCTTTTGTGATCAAATGAAAATCAGTATTACGAATACAATATTGATTGGTCGCTAATGGTAGGTAATCTGCGAAATGTATTTATATTTCCCAATTACTTCAAAATTAATGTTCACTTCTTCGTAGTATCAATCCGGTGAATTGGTTTGCAGCAACAAAATCTTGCATTTCGATCTTCACTCCTCTCAATCCTCTGCAGTCCTCTTCAGCTCAGCATAAGAGCTACAACCTCATTGTTCGTGACGTGGTCTCTCCAGGAAAATCCGAGAATTCTTCTGTATGACCAAATCTTAAAGGCCTGTAGTCTTTTTTAAATTTTATTTAATTTATAAAAATGAAATAAATTGTAATGTATTTTGAACAGTTCAAGCTTCACATATAAGCCGATAATATAATGTGATTTAACACTTGTAAGGATTTAAATGACGTCATAGTAGTAGGTTCGCCTCAAATTCGGGTCATATGAAAAGAGAAAAATGCTGACAATGGTGTGTATTTAGTGTAGTAATTTGCATCGGACGCCGCAAGATTTTCCAAAGAAACAATAGTGACGTGTTGAGCGAGGGGCGAAAAACCTCAGAGAACAAAGGTAACGCGATTTATCGCCGCGTCTGCTAATTCATCCACCGCGGTACTTTGATTTATTCCTACAAACCGTCCCTGGAACAAAAAAAATAAAATCGCCCTCTCTCGTCCAAAAATAAGTTTGCCGAGATTAGAGAAGAAGGGATGAAACAGAGAGTGGTGGAGGTATTGAGAAGATAATCAAACAGACTGAGGTGGGATCTGTTGGTGTGGCGTCAGCCTCTTTGATTTGTACCATTTATTAATATTTGGGCGAGACTTCAAAGTGTTCAACTGCCACGCTGAAAATCTGAGCTGAGTTCTAATTACGACGAAGAAATAAAATACTATTTTTGTAAGCTTTGCAGCTTTGTTCACAAAAATAGTTGCGTTTATTTCTCTGCAAATTACACACTCGATAGTCTTATCTAAATCAATATTAGTTAAACGCGCGCGTGAACTCGACGATGTTCTTGATGTAGTTTAAGAGTAAGGAGCCGCTGATACAAATCAGCAGTTCAGTTTTTACCTGAAAAGATAACATATAGTGCGTTTAATATTATCATGGTTAATGTACTCGTCAGAAAATATCTTGCTGTGTCTTGTTTTTGTGATCACATGAACAATGATATCCTCCTCTCGTAGTTTGATATCGAATTACTGAGCGGCAGGATGCAGGAGCAGATAGACAATACGAAGAACTTATTTTCGGTTCACAAGTAGCGTTTATTTCTCAAATACTTCCTTATTCTACCAACCGGTCGAGCGCCATACCGGTCGTAAGCGAGTTGCCAACTGACGGGGCCTGTGACATCTAGCGCTGACAAAACAGTCGCGGCTAAAAAGCGAATTAAAGATGACAGTTGCTCCAACATGAAATTGTGCAACTGTCAAAACAAATAAAATAACGTACGCAAACGCCTGCGTAATATTCTATAGTTAAAACTAACATTATTAGATGTGCATGTCAGGCGAGCGAACAAAAATAAGAGACAAAAGCTCGTTTTTCGAGGCTGTACGGTGAAAAAGTGCTTTATCAAGCTGATATTAACAGGTACCACTAAAAAACGCTAATCCGCGCAAACTCTTTAACGATAATATATAATGCGTTTTTGATTATGAATCATGCTCTTCATTTACTAAATGTCTTTCATTGTGCTGTTTGCAAGCTGTATCACATTAACCAATTTTACCGGAAAAGATGCCAAACGCTTGATTAACACATTTAACATTAGGTTTTCGTTTGAAAGTATACTAGCGATATATCAAGTAAAACCTACAGATAAGATTTTTTTATCGCTCCCTGGTACTAGACTCGTATTTCTGATTACATAACAAAAGTCCCAAGCGTATCTGAGAAGTGACTTTCTCTCGGAGATGAGTGTTTGCTTTCAGTCAATAGATATCTGTCGTAAGCTGGTCGAAGGAAAGACGTGAAGTTGAGGATCTGGATCTGATTGTCATTGGTTTCGTTGGCCACGCCGACGGCGCTATAAGCCCTTACGCAATATAGGTTAAGTGTATTTTATTACGGATGAATAGTGTTTCTTAAAATTGGGAATTGTTTTTCTATAAAAAATATTTATTAGAGTATATTAATGTTACTAGCACATGACATTCTTACGTCTAACCAGCAATTAATGGAACACAGGCGTAAGATTGGTTCACTTAGTATTTTCTACCCTTATTACCACGGTCGCTGCTCTTCGGAACTTAAAGAACTAATTCCTCCTGCATCCACCCACAACCGACAAACTCGTCTTGTACTTGCCGAACATCCATAAACGGTTAATGTGTGTCGATCAATAACTGGCAATTTCTACAGTACCTTCCTTAGTGCCACCGGTAAGCTTTGAAATGCTCTTCCAGCGTCTGTGTTTCCTCCTTTCTACAATCTGGATCTCTTCAAGAAACAGATAAACATACACTTGCAATCTCCCCAACCCACACACAAACACTTACACAACACACGTTTCCCGCATACAGCGTCCAGTCTCCTTCTCTGAGCGTCATAGAGTGCACTGGTTTTGACCGGCTGTGGTCTCCTGCATGATAACATAAAAAAGTTAAAGTATTATTTTATTCTGACATTTTTTAAAATTATATTTGCCAAAATAGAACGTGCAAGTAAATAGGATTTCCGTGTTCCACGTGATTTTATTTTCACATTTTATTCATATTCACCCAATTTTCCCATCCATGCGGTGCACGTTGGATAGTTTCACGCCCGGAGCAAAGTATCACAATATTGCATCCAATTCGTTCCGTTCGCCGACTTTTCTCCCTTAGCCAACATTTCCCTTCAGCCAACATTTCCCCTTCGCCAACTTCTCCCTTTCCTCGCTGTTTCTCACACAGTTGTTTCAGAATGCGGCCAAGGTAGTCGCCCAAGAACGTGCCGTTCCTTGATTACTCCAATGCGACCAAGTTTCGGAAAGAAGAATTATCTTGAATTCAAACCGGGTACAAGTTTCTCCCGAATTTGTGAATTTCAGATACTTGTCTTAAGGAGAATTTTGATTTCCCCTCTTCATAACGCGTACTTTATATTTCACTAAGAATATTAATACTAACGCTTTGTAAAACAGAGATTTACGATTTTTGTTATATTGCATTGAAATAAATGGGCTTAGAAATTAATTTAATCTATAACTATCATCAGCTTATATCCGTCCACTGTTGAATGTGTCAACAACTACCGCATGAATATCCATCCCCTTTGATCTACGCCTTTCGCATGCAGAATTCTGATGTCATCAGTTCATCTTTGATTTATTGGGCACCAGCACTTTTTTCCATCGATGGACGCTTTTTTGCAGATATGTCCCACACATGGCCACTTTGAATATTTTTCGATAGTGTACTCTACTCTGAGTTCTTCTTCTGTTATTCTCATAAACAAAAATAAATCTTATAAAATTTCACTTAACCGGCGTTAAGTTGTCAAACGTCAAATTGACTTAACGTTCCATTCATTTTCATTTGAGGCTTCTCAACCCGAACCCACCCGGGAAAATCTTAATCGCGTTTCGGGGTCAATTTTGCCCGTAACAGTGCGCCGGTGTCTGATGTGTGATCTGCAGCTTCCCTTGTCAGGACCAGTTATTAATCATCCCCAATCATCCTTCTCCCCTAACTCATCGTCCCATCAAATACACGTCTGACCGACCACTTTGGAATTTACTTCATGATGAAGGTGCTGCAATCTAGTCGTAGGTAATTCAATTTATTTCTTATTTATATACATCGAAAATTAAAACAAGAGATTTTTTTTTTAAAAGACAATTAACTGCACATTTAAATAAACTAAGAAATACTCCTATATCATTAGAGTACAATACAAGTTTCATATATCAGCCTGTGTCCGTCTATTGTGAAACGTAGGCTTCCCGCATTAGTCTCCATCCTCTTCGATCCTCAGTTTTCCGCGTCCAGGATACTCCCGATATTCTCATGACGCCGTCAGTCCATCTTCCAGAGGGTCGGCCAACGCTCCGTTTGCTTGTTCTTAGACGGATAACAAATATATAATATACATATTGAACGTAAATAAAGTCAATTCGCGAGAGTAGAACACTGATTGCAACAAAAATATCATGTCGCATGTAAATCAATTTTAAATAATGTTGATAAATAAACGTTCAAATACGTCTCAGATAGTTGAATTACTTTCCCTTCAACTCTTCGTCGTCTTTTCTTGGATACCATCGGTAATATATGCGTATATTATACTTTTTACTCTGCAAAACTGTGGATGCATAGGTGATTGGGCGATGGTTGGATTATAAAACTAAATATGTATATGCATTATCGTATTTGCTAACTGTACTTTTTTGATGAAAGCGGCATTTTAAATCAATAATAAAGGACTTCCAAAAAAAAAGTATTTGGATTGAACTCAGTTGTTGATGTACATACAGTATATAAATTAACATCCTCCTCTCTCTCAAAAGGTTGTTATTCCGTTGCGTGATGACAGGATTAGGAGCAGATTAATAACACATAGACTTTTTCAGAATCACATTGACATATCTTTACGATAAACTTTACAACTTTGTGGCCCGACCTAGTCACAGCATTCGGCCGAGCCACAATACAATATGCTCTCACCGAAGGGCGGGTTACTGTCGCACCAGCGCCACAAGCGGCGGTATATATAACTAGTCCACAAATGCCAATATGACGGACACATTTATGTCTGACAAGCGAACAGAAATAAGAGACGAAAGATTGTATATACAGGTTTTCGGTATCCGTTAGCAAGGGTTATATCATGCTGATGTCAAAATTAATCACATTTAACACGTACTGAGAAAAAATATTGATGTGATAAATAAAGACGTTCAACTTGTAATCATGTTTTCAAAAAGTTCTCATTTATATCTTGTTCCAAAAACATAGGCCATCAATTTGAGTAATTTAAAGTAGCTTAATGCTAAATACAGTTTTTTTTCAGACAGTATTTCTTATAGTAAGCTGCATTTTTATTTTTATTGTTTTGTTTGTATTATATTGAATAAAATTACATTGTTTTGACGCAAATAGTTTTTCATGTACCAGCTAAGTGCTATAAGAACACGACACTTGGCTACTTACAGAAATACATTTCCATGGTCTGGCGTGAAAATGTCACGTCTGTAATATTAATTCTCGAAAGATGTTTGTTCGGGGCTGGTTGCTCTTTGAACGTGTGCGGCGCTGGGGTATTGAGAGGAGGTCGGGAGGGTAATGCAAGATGCGTGTATTCGCCGAGGGTGACTGGCTGACCCTCAGCAACCCTCTCTGAAGGACATAAGGGAATTCAAAACTCGACACCTTTAATGGAAATAGAACTCGATTTAAATGAACTATCGACGTATTAATTCATCGAAAACATAAAAATAACTTTATCTTCTTTTATATCCATTTTCTTGTTTAGTCATAAGGTATCCGCAAATCGATACCTTTATTGTCGACTGCCAAAATATCTCTGCGTACTGAAACTCCTCCGTGTTCATCGTTAACACTCATTATACCGAGTTAAAAAATAAAAAAATTAAATATTTCTTTCATAATTCTTGACACGTGCCATTTTATATGTTTATACATTAATTTTGTGTTGTCAAATATAAGATCCGTCCCTTGCATCTCCGCCTAATTAATTGTGTTTTAAGTTACCGAAGGCATCCCTTTCAAGACTTTCAGTTCAGAGGCCAGCTGTAGTTTCTGTGGCATAAAAGAACACAGTCCAGCTTGGTCCAACTTATGCTCTAAGCATCATAAATGGCTACTGCCTCACATATTCAAAGCTTGCCCCTAGTATTCTACGAAAGCACCTGTTCTCAAAAACAACTATACGGCTGCATTAACTTTTGGTGAGGTGTATTCGTAACTGCATATGAGGCTAATACAGGCGCTGTATAGATGGTACTATATTGATCAATCATCGTACAATATTATTTGACACTTGTCTTCAAAATCAATACAGCCGCATTGATTTTAGTTTTTAAGTTTCAGTACTTATAAACGAGTATAATATTTTTTAATTTTTTTTTCAATCATAGTACCGTGATTTATTGATACTATTATACGAGTATTTGTATTTTCTAACCATTGATAGAACATAAATACTCAAAGCTCTTCACGAGCTTTCTTAGAATATAGTGAACTTTTGAAGAGCTGTGCAACTATGCAGGTACCGCTACTTACACCACTGATACCGTCGATACTTCTGCTCGTACTGTTTAAACTGCTACTGTGGTTGCTTAGCCACTACTACTGCTGGTAGAAGTCTCCAACTGCCTCGCTCCTGGAGGTCCTCCACTTGCTCTGTTTAATGTTTATATATTACTCGCGACAGTCTTGTACATTATATATCCAAGGAACTTTGCGCCCTTGGAATGCAATTTCTGAAAAATATTTCACATTAAATGATTTTCTACAAATTACAAGATAAATCACTTAGATGTACTGATTTTATGTAATTTATAGAGTCGTATTGTTAGGTAATATAACTAAACTGCTTATAGCCATGCTACATATGTATACTTGTTATTTATTTATTCACTAAAACACGAAAGGCCTCATAGATATTTGTTCAATTTTAAACGATGGATTTTAATATATTAACGTGGCGTATAATTTAAAGCTTTAATGGATTTTTAAAAATTCTCATTCACTTAAATCATTAAAAATATCAACAAAGAGGCACCAATTAACAGCGTATAATTACAAAAATTATCAAAAATATCTTCCAGTGTTAGTTTCTGTCATGTTTCATTTACTAATATAAAATTTTTGATTCATTCTACTGAGTGTCATTGTTCAAAGTAAGCTAGTGTAGGCTTAAGTAAAATGCTGTAATAGTATGGATTGGCTACGCTTGATAATAATCTTAAGATAACGTATCTTAAGATAAGCCAACTTCTACAAAAATAGGATCGTTCGTCACACACAGTCTCCAAGTAAATTTGGTACAACTACACAAGTTAATGCACTTTTATATTATAAGTGAATGAATGAACAACGCTTAACCAATTCGCAGATTGATCCTGAAGTCCATTTATTGTTTTTTTAACTATTGTATATTAACATACTTTTTATTTCTTTCCAGGTTAGCTTTTGCTTTAATGATTACGAACGCCACAGTTTCCAGAAATCCCAGAGATATTATACATCATGTAAGTCATACAATCTATAGTATTTCATCAGAATTTCATGTGAGAAGTTATTATTATGCATCCACTTATATGAAGAAGAATATCATATTATTATACCCTAATGTAGAAAATATTTAGAAACTAAATCACACTAAATCAAGGGTTTTTTGTATTGTCGACAAAAAATATATATTTTAAGTTTCGGGGATCGTACACGTGACCTTTCGCATAGGATTCAATCGCTCTAAATCTTAGCCACTCCTCTTGTCAAGCAGACAAATAAATTATTCGTATTCCCAAGTCGTTTTGCAGTACTACTATACACTAAATAATTCATCAATCTGACGTCCATCTCTGTATCCAAATCGCTGACCGTTTACTGGCATCCACTCAAGCGACTCGCCCTCCAACATCTCATCTCCACCTTCGTCCATTCAATATGCATCATTCTGCCCATCCAGACTGGACTATGCTTCAGTGCAGCAATCGTGGCGTTTAAGTGCTTCGTGGATTAGCAGCATAATGCACTGCTTCACGGATCGAATCTCATACATATCAAGCAGCACTATACATTTGTAGTATACTTGTATGTGATGCTTCTAGATTCGGTAGTATCTGTGGTTCTCAAGGGTTGATCTTAACTGCTAAGATGGCGGTGGAACAGGATGTAATTAGCCATCTCACGAGATGATACCGTATGCTCAAATATCGCGCTTCTTTTCTTCTGCGTTGAATTATATTATTCGTAGATAAATTGCATAGATGTTACATTGTTTAGGATGGACAGCGTCTGGCTTGAAACGTGTACAATCGCTTAAAAATAAATCCTAAATATAACTTGATATTTTTATTAGTGTTTTTTATTTAATTTATTTAAATTTAATGATTTGATACAAACATACAATTCTTCATCAAATTTCTCGCATGAATTTGTGGAAAAAAAGAAACAGTAGACGCCGGGATTCGAACCACGAACTGTACACCTAAGTTCTATTCTGTACACAGCGTGGTCCACCAGAACCAATTATTGCACCTGTAGTCGAGCAAATTTGACGTATTTATATTATTGATCCATTCGTTTTAAACAGATGTCGCTTTGTTGAAATTATGTATTTTTATATTGTTTAGATTCAATCCATTTTCATTAATTCACAAGAATTATAATGTTATTACCGACAATCTATTTATTTAGTGTACCAAACCGGGTCTCGGCTAAACTATAAACTGAATGGAAACAACTTTTTGTTAATTCTACCCGATATTAAACAACCACTCATTTATCTACGAATCTTAAATTATCTATAAAAGATTATAATTTAAAATTATAATTATTATTAGAGATTTTTGATTCAGTTTGTACTTTACCAGTATACCAAAAATAGGATATCGATATTTTTTCTGAAATATTATTTTAATGAATGCTGTAGTAAATTCATAGTTTATATAGTCTTACTATTTATATAGGAGTACCCCTTAAAGATGCAAAAGAATTTGTATACCTTGGAAGTACAATCACCTGGGATGGCAGAACAAAAAGAGAAGTCAACAGATGAATACATCGAGCAAGGCTAGCTTTCAATAAAAAAGCCAAAACTCTTGAGTCAAAGAATATTTATTTAGGGCTCCGCAAGCAACTTGCCAAAACACTTGTTTGGAGCATCTTAATATACGGCTGTGAGACATGGTGCTTATCTAAAAGTGATAAAAAAAGACTAGAGGCCTTTGAGATGTGGTCGAACAGAAGAATTCTCGGAATTTCCTGGAGAGACCACGTCACGAACAATGAGGTTCTCAGAATAATCAAAGAAGATAGGCAACTAATAAGAACCATCTCAGAGAGGCGAGCCCGATGGATTGGTCACATCATGCGCCACGATGGTCTTCTTCACGATATTGTGGAGGGGGTGGTTGAGGGTAGAAACTGTAGAGGGCGCCCTAGACGGGAGTATTTGCAGCAAGTATTCGAGGACATGAATTGTAGTGCTTATGCTGAGCTGAAAAGGGTTGCGGAGGACCGAGAGGAATGGAGATCGAGATGCAAGATTCTGTTGCTGCAAACCAATCCACCGGATTGATACTACGAAGAAGAATAATATATAGTAGCTGTACATGAACATCCATATGTTTAATGTTTTTTTTTCATTCTTATACATATGCTCAACAAACATAACATAATGCCTGTAATTCTTTTGTTACAAAATAATAAAGTGATGCTAAAATATTCAACACACAAGCCGCGCTTTGCATCCTAAAATAGGTCAATTTGAGAATCTCCATATAAAAACGTAATACCGACGAGCGTGGCTTAGGAAAGTCTTTATCCCCAGAAAACAACCAAGTTAAACATAGGTTTTTAAAACTGGACAGGACACTGATTTATGTTTTCTCATTTTAGTACCATTTAAAAGCATTTTTTTTTTAATACTTAATACATAAGGTATACTAACCCTTACTTGTAGCTTTTAACTATTTTCCTCCTACACGATCCACGCAAGATCTTACTAAATTTTACTTAAATATCGTGTGTCTTTATATAATTTTATTGCACCATTACCATAATTAACATTATTAACCTGTGTTACTACTGCAGATGTAAGGTTGTTAATCCTTCGCCTATTGCATAAATTTTTAATTAATTATTTTAACGTTTCTTTTTAGGGTAAATAAATGTACTCCTTTTGGTTCAGCTTCTTTCCATGAGCATTGATATTTATTTATACGTGTTATGTATTGTAATAAGTAATGTTATACGCATATATAAAGGCTAAAACTTTTAATAAAAACAACATTTTTATTTATTTATTTACGTGTTTTTTTGTATTTGATGATGTATTTGATGACTAAATGAATCTCACCTATTTTTTTTTAATTTATGAAATGTCTACTTTATTTGGCATAATCTTAATATTATAAAGTACTCTCAGCATGCTGGATTATTTCATTCAAATACCTATTCATCAATAAATACAGCAAGTAACATCACAATCGACGTGATTGTTGTACAGAGCGGGGCTCTCCATAACTTGCATTATACTACATAACGTAAAATTTTATTTTTTCCAACTACTATCAACAATCACATACATTTGCTACTTTTTCAGTGTTTTGAAGGTTTCACAAAAAAACGATACTTTACTTTGGAAGCATAGACTTTAAACATAAATCTGTCGAATAGATAGACTATTCTCTACACTTTTATAATATTATATAGCCTTTGCGAAGTACGAAATTCTCGGAGTACCAGAGACGTCTACGAGCTCTTTCTGTATAATCTCTTGGAGGTGGCTGACTCTAGCTAGGCAGACAGTTTAGTCGAGTCTTTAACGCCCACACAAAGGCCATTGAACTGCTCTTCGACACTCCGGTTGCAAGTACGATCGTTTACATGACACCTTACTTAAATACTCGTGATTGCATAGTACGTGCAGGTTACCTAGGCTATCTACAGTATATGTTATTGTGTATTGGAAATGATAAAAAGCATCTCTTATTCAAAATGGCAATCGGTTCATTGCGTTCGTTTACTATTACTGATGTTTTGGTGTATTTTCACTATTTAAACTGTCATACTATATGATTGAATACAAAGATTCTGCCAATTAAATATATTTTACTGGTCATATTTATCGTTTTGATTCAAATAACATATAAGTATTCATTCGTGGTAATCATTTAGCATCTTTAGGGTGAAGTATTTGCAGCAAGCATTCGAGGATATGAGTTGTAGCTCTTATGCTAAGCTAAAGAGGGTTGAAGATAATTGGAGGAGTGGAGATCGAGATGCAAGATTTTGTTGCTGCAAACCAATCCACTGGATTGATACTACTACGAAGAAGGCTGAAATGATATTTATAAATTTGATTATCTGTACTATTTATGTTACGCAGTTTAGTACACAATTTTATCATTGACGTATTACAATCGTGCTCCTCATTTATTGTATTCCAAATAATTTCAGTCTATTTTTTTTAAGCACGTACAGGGGAATATCGACAGATGGTGATAGTTATTATGCTGTATATGTCTAAGCGCTGCATGTGGATTGTTGATCCGCCAACGTCATCGGCAGCCCGAGATTCACGCATCATCCTTATTATTACAGGAATTTACTATGAAAGGGTGGTCTTCAAGGGACGACTTTCGTCTATCACCAATTTCATTAATAGGCTTTGACTGGCATTTTACGGGTGGGGGATCAAATACATACCGACAAATTATATTTTAGAGCTCAAAAATCGATTAAAAATATTGACGATTACTGAATAAAGAGTATTCTATCAAAAACTAAATTATGATTTTATCACAAATCAAATAAAGCATTATGTTATAATAAAGCTTTTATTTTATTTTCCCATTCTGCTCACATTCTTTGTTATTATTCAAAAGCCATTATTAAAATTGGTGTCATTAAAAATGCGCCCGTATAAATCTGACGTATTATTGAAAGTAACGGATTCATTTCGTTCAACCAAAAAAAAAACATCAATTTATATTCGGCATTTCCATAATTGCGCCCCGTGAAACGGCGTACTGTCATTTTTAAACGTAAACATAAGCATCGGGCGAAATAGCAAATGGGCGGCGGAAAAAAAGCGGAAAAGCAACGGTAAATCTAATCGATGTATAAAGGAAATTACTTCCATAAAGTAGTCCAAAAATACCCTTGGACGTTTTTCGTTATTTCGGTCGTAAATCATCGGAGGCGGCGCGGAGGCATTTCCCAAAGTGGAAAAACACGATCCGAGTTAATTGACAGATTTTCCGCGTTGTGTATTTCATAATGACATTCGTGAAAGGTGATCAATGACGACCAGAATGATGCCCAGACTGACTTGCGGTGAAACTAGTATTTATATCATTGTTATAATCGTACGACAGATGTCGCCATAGTATATATTCAAAGTATGTATATTTTTATTATTATTCTATCAGTCTTCATTTATTCACAAGCTTAATATTATTACTTTCCGGCAGTCTATTTATTTTAGTAAGTACCACTCGGGTCTCGAACCAAACTATAGACTGAATGGATGTGAAACGACTACTTATAGTTCCGACTCGGACTTTATAACCAATCATTTACCTGTGTTACTGATGGATAATTTTTACCTTCTTGATATTGTCTCAAGGAGACATTATTAATTAATTTTTTAATTTTTATTAGAATATTATTTTATTATTTCAATATTCTAATCTACTTTTATAGATCATTGACTATATTACAATATTATTATTACTTAAATATACATATACTAAACATAAAATTCTTTTTTCAACGCGTCAATCCAAGCACAAAAATAACGGAAAGTAATAATATTAAGCTTGTGAATAAATGAAGACTGATAGAATAATAATAAAAATATACATACTTTGAATATATACTATGGCGACATCTGTCGTACGATTATAACAATGATATAAATACTAGTTTCACCGCAAGTCAGTCTGGGCATAGCAATGGCGCGATTCGCCGAGCGGTATGAATACCTGGGCATAGTTGGATTCCAAGGTCCGCGGTTCGCATCCCGCTTCTGCCGTTATTTTTGTGCTTGGATTGACGCGTTGAAAAAAGAATTTTATGTTTAGTATATGTATATTTAAGTAATAATAATATTGTAATATAGTCAATGATCTATAAAAGTAGATTAGAATATTGAAATAATATTCTAATAAAAATTAAAAAATTAATTAATATTCGATTTACTCACTTAGACCACACCTATAACCCCCAGATCTAAACTCCCTACCTTATCTCTAGCAAAACTCTTTCTTTATTAGTCATTTACATGCAGAGACCACTCATTTATTACCACTACTACACAACACTTACCTACTCTCTAGGGAAACTTTATCTTTATCATTAAATCTTCATTTATACGTCTCTACGTTTGTGCACATTGGAACTAATGAAGCTTTCATAGATCACGAAATTGCAGCCTTTCATCAACTGAAATAGTGCTCAGTATGATGCATATTTAAACACGGTATGACATTCTTATTTGTATAATAAATTTGTTATAGTTTTTTTCTTCGTATTTAAGTATATATACGTTTCGAGCGCCTTATTGATGCGAGCATCTTCAGTCTAGTAAATATTCGTTTCCTGCACCGTCGTCTATGGGTATTGTGTCTTGAACTTGATGTGTATACAGACTTTCACTTCAGTGGATTTAAATTACATCATTTCTGAGATGTTTTTTGCGTGTTAGTTTACTATTGACACGCGAAAAGTTTAAGTTAACAGTTTTCTGTGTATCATGCTCCTAGCAGTTAATTTAAAAAAACGCAGAGCTATCATCATATTAACTTTTCCCCATTAGGTGAAAAAATTTTCCTTATTTTTCGCTTAACAGTTGAAATTATATTGTTAAATCAATTATATCGGAAAAAACCTGATTTATTTTTATATACTTGTTCTAAACGTTATTTGAACATGATTATTTTGTATAAAATAACCAAAAGTCTTTGATGTATTAGTTGTCAAATTATAATCAAACTCTCTCGTATATTTTATAAACGTAATTTTCTAATAATATTATTTTAGAAATATTATACGATAAAATCAAATTTTCTTTTTCAAAAGTATTTGCTTTCTTAGCAAAATTTTATGGAATATTCAAGTTATCGTCTGTGCTACTATTTTAAAAATTGAAGAAGAAAAATGCTTTTCCAAGTCCATCGAATTTGAATGAAGGCGACAGTCCATTTCTGCGAAGGCGCGCACAGCCCGCTGTATATTCATGACATTTACGAGTGCTCCATTGCGAATGAGGTTGTAAAATGAATCGCTCAGACAAAACAAATTCGAAAGAGTATAAAATTTATTATTAAAGAGAGGCTTTTTAAGCAAATATTGATATTGCTGAAGTCTCGGAAAGGTCTTCGCATTAAGTCGTCCGCCGCCAAGAGGATGAGAAATCCGATATTTTTTGCCATCGAAAGTAACCTTTTTGTTTGCTTTATTGCTCCGGTTCAATGGCTGGTAATTTTTTCATCTCTTTTTATGGATTTTTCATTCGCTTCTGCTTAGTCGGCGCTCTCTCCTCACAAAGCCGATCGTTTAATAAAGCGTAACGGCTCCTTCTGTTTCGAATGGCTTTATCGTACAATCAAGTTTTCAGCCGAAGGATCTTCGGTATTCAGTAGCTTTTGATATCATATAATTGTGAGATATGTACCTTTGACGGCTGAATCATTCATTATCGACAAATGTAGCCTGCATAATATCTGCATTGTTGCAAATTTTCTTAATATTAATCATTTTTAATTTACCGAATTGCATTTTATTTGTCAACAATACATTACGTATGTTTTATTTCTGTAAAAACTGTATTTAAACCTTATGCGTCATTAAAGAATACACATATATCTTATATTAATTTAAAAAAATGTTTATATCACATGTTACAGAAGTTGTTTGCCATTAAACATTAATATATATAGTGGCTTGTAAGATATACTGTATATATATATATATATTAATGTCAAATATTACGAGTCAATTAAGTGTAAAGCCGGTCTCGCTTCCAAAAAACTAGGTGTATTTATATAGATCACGTCGGTATTTCAACGATAAACAACTTCTTCTTCTATATAAAGGACAAATCCGACCTATCCTTGAATACGGCAGTCACCTTTGAATTGGAGCCCCAAAATACCTTCTAAACTTAATTGACTCAGTTCAAAGAAGAGCAATTCGTTTGATAAACAATGACACCCTTACGTCTAATCTACAATCAATGGAACACAGACGTAAGGTTGGTTCTCTTAGTCTTTTCTACCGCTATTACCACGGTCGCTGCTCTTCGGAACTTAAAGAACTAATTCCTCCTGCACCCACTCACAGCCGATAAACTCGTCTTACACTTGCCGAACATCCATACACGGTTAATATATGTCGACCAAGAACTGGCAGCTTCTAAAGTTCCTTCCTTAATGCCACCGGTAAGCTATGGAATGCTCTTCCAGCGTCTGTGTTTCCTTCTTCCTACAATCTGGATCTCTTCAAGAAACAGATAAATATACACTTGCAATCTCCCCAACCCACACACAAACACGAACACAACACACGTTTCGCGCATGCAGCGTCCAGCCTCCCTGGCTGAGCGTCATAGAGTGCACTGGTCTTGACCGGTTGTGCTCTCCTGCATGCGTTTACATAAAGAAAAAAAAAATACGAAATATTTCTATTGTGTTTGGTGAATTCTGGTGATACATTTACGTGACGGAGAAAAGTAATTACAGTCTTAAGTTAAATAATAACAGTTTTAATATAAGAATCAAGTGTTGTTGTATAAAAAGTATTGTTCGAGCACTCAGCAGAAATAAATAGTATTCAAAATGTAAAGAATGCTTGGATAAAAATATTCACTTATATTTAAAACGTTTTCATTTATCGTTATATTTTTCTTACTGTTATACCATATGCTGCTTTATTAAACTCATACTCTCGAATAATTAGATGCAGCCCGTATTACCTTTGACGTCTACGTGCTACACGTTCGAACTCGAAAAAAAATCTTATCACATCGCTCCGTTTATTTTCCCTAATCGAATCTGATCGTTCAATTTCCTGCCATTAGCTTCGACATGCAGGTAGTAATTAGGGCGCTCAGACCCATCTAGGTGCTCCTGGCCCGAGATGCATTTGTCGCAGAGATAGTTACGGCGTCGCTTCAGGGATTTTCCAGGGACTTTGCTGAAAATTTACGCCTGAAAAAAAAACAGTAAGAAACTGAAAATAAGAGAATAGTTATAGTTTGAAAGAAGTTTCTTCTGTAAAATAATAACACTTTGTTTAACTAATTTATTTATTTGAAATTTGTTCTTACTTTTATGAATATGACAAATATACTTTTAATTTATTTATAAATTAAATAAATATAATCAAATCGGCACAAACTGTCATCAAATTACACAGCTCCTTGCGTATTATTATATTAATTTGATAGAAGGCAAAACATTCTTAATCGTTGATGCAATCCCGAACATCAAAATTTTTCAACTTGGCAGGTTGTTATTTTGAGCTTTATCAATGTTCTTGCACTCTTTCTTTACTTAATATCATGTACTAATCGTTAAAATTCACAAATACACAAAAAACGATCAAAAAAAGAGCATTGTGTGTACATATAAAGCAGAAATTTAAATGCATAGTATGGTGGACTTTCAGTCTGCATTTCATTTGTTTCATAATTAGTTTAACAGTCTTGTTTTCGATTTCAAAAATGGAATTCGCCTGCAATTGTTTCTTTGCCATTGATGATTATTATTTCCGCCGGAAATTTTTAGGTTAGCGCTCTACTTGAGCTTTTTCAAGCGACGATTCCTGAAAGTTCTCATTCGTTAAAACAGTTAGTGGATCCGAGTGTAAAGTGGCATGCCGTTGTAAAATTCACGTTCCTTTTCAACGCGTAACAGCCACAATCGATTGGGAGTGTCAAAGTTACTACTTTATAAATAATGAGCGAGGAAATGTATAAAATAGAGCCACCGACGTACTTGAAACTTTTATGGCATTTTTGTTGAACGGAAAGCTTTCCAGTTGAAAGCTTATTTTTTGTTTTGCTGCAAAACAGTTTATACAAAAAATCTTGGTTTGAGAAATAATATAAAAACAGTTTACTTTATCACTTTTATATTGCAAGCTGTGGTTATCCATTGCGATTATGGAAAATTAATAAAAGCTTGCTAGAATATATCAGAAAAAAGCTCTTAGCCGCACTTAAAAGTTTTGAAAGTTTTCACTCCAGTACAAGTTATTGATTTATTATCTTCAATATAAATTCATTAATCTATGCTATATATCACGAAAAATATTAATGAAGACAGATTTAATGTGATTAAAATGCAGATTGCATTTATATTGGATGATAAGTTTGATCCTAAAATTAATTTACAGTGTTTAATAAAATTTATTACGCTTTTTTTATTACTTGATTTATAAAAAATGTTTTTTATATTAAAATTGAGCAACGTCTAATAAAATACAGTATCTGGTTACATCGATGACAGAAATGAAAAAAGTCTTATATATTTATATACATATTAAAATAAGACATAATTTTGCATTCTCGACACATGTCGACATATAAAAATTACTATTCAAATTTAATGATTTTTTTTTTCTATCAATGCATACACGCAGGGTGTGAATTTTTGTTATAGTGGTCATATATTTCAATCATAGAAATTATTGTATTCTAAACCCATTCACTGAAATATATCTGAAAGTTCAAGCGATAAAAACGAATTAGTAAGAATCATCGATATTTTCGACATTGCATATGAAATGTAAATTACATCGAATATTCTGGATCCAGCTCAGATGTCTGAGAGACTATTAGAGGTACACTATTGCATGTACATGTTACATTGTTTAGACGAAGATTTGCACGTGGCTAATATGACTTGGCAAGGAGCAGAGCTCGTCGTGTTAACCTTCGAATGTGACTTATGCATCATATAAAACATAATATGTTTAAAAGCAACGCATATGGAACTTAAGAAATATTTTAATACGGGTGGATAGTACTTTATGCTATAAAATGAATCACCTTAAGCCAGACCGAAATAGCGACATTCTTGTTGTTTTACAAAAATTGTCTCAAACAATTTGATCAATGTGTCAGTGAAATATGCTATAAATGCTGCCTTTCAGTTTCCATTATTTAAAGGGTACCAACCAATAATTATTGCGTGGAATTAATCGATCACTTAACGAGCAATCTTTGCTACATCAGTTGTCAAAGTATATAATCATTTTGCTGATTTAGAAGTGAAAGTGTCTATTGAAAAAAAAACGGAATTACTCCCTAAGCAACATATCTAATATCTGTACATACATTTTACTGATAACGTATCGGCTGCATAAAATTTACACGGCCATTATTTTATAGTTCAACACATCGTAATAAACTGTTGTATGTACGAGTATACTATTAAATTTGCATCATTAGCAAGGTTTTAGTGCGTTGTTAAATATACTACACCCAATCGATGATTAAACTGACTTTAACGTTTACGTTCTATCCATAAGGAAATGCTCTCGATTCCACCGTTAATGTAGCATCCAGTAAATGACCATGTTGAACTGGATCCGAGGGTTGTACTTTTGTTTGAGATGGAAGATTCCACCTAACCCCTCAACTCCGGAATCCTAACAGCTTCCGGTGCATCATCTCGAAGCTGCAGTCTACCTTCCGCTCTTGAACTAACGCTGCAGCTATGCAATCTGCAAGCAATGTACTTGACGTCGAGTGCAAATCATCGATTAAATCGCAGACAAGCTAGAATTATTCATTTAAGAAATTAAAAACTTAACTTGTTTTTTATTTACCTAAATTTCTTCATTGATTTCTTATTCTCCTATAATTGTTTCCTAATTGGAGCATATGGTCGTAATAAATTGACGCCATAAATTCTTCAGTAGCCATACATATTATTTTTAGCTACGTAAACACATATTTATTAGATTTATTTTTATTTTTTATGTTAACACATACAGGAGAATACTGACAGATGGTGATAGTAATTTTGAAGTCGCATCTGTGGAATTCTATGACGCTTGCCATATGGCTAAACGCTGCATGTGGAGTGTTGATCTGCCAACGTCATAGACTACAGTCCGAGATTCACGCATTATTCTTTATTATTACAGGAGTTTTCTATGAATGGGTGGTCGAACCCACGATCTTTGGCTTGCAAAGCAAACGCTTTGACTATTGAGCTATGACCACCGGCGAATATATTGTATTTAATTGAAATTGATATAATTGTAAAACTGTAAGAACACAATTTATTTTTTATTCTTAACATTCACTTTGAGATCCATTTACGAATAATTTACGAATAAACTAACAGATAATTATATTTACCTTTATATAATCCATACTTAAACAGTTTAATATGGTAGATCTTTATAATTACTACGAACATATGTAGTATACCAATACATGTATGCTTACCAATTAGGTTGAAATAACTGTTAAAAAGTCCTGTATGTATTATAATTATATTTTTAATAAATAAAGTAATTTAATTTCAATCTGATTGCTCTCAAACATAATTCGTCATTATTTTCATTTAAAAATACCCTCGCGAACTTTAATCCTTTTTCAGGGTTGTGGCATAATATAATCCCTAAATTTGCCCAATCGTGTGGATACATATTCAATGCCTAATGCCCTTTTATATTATGTGGTGTGTTTTCGGTTCCATTTACCTTGGTACGAGTATTATTCGGTTCGGGATAATACCGATTTAATACCAATCCCGGTATTACGCCCTTCCCCGCACATCCGGGTATTTGCATCACTCCTGTTTATTCACCTCGACTGCCTGAGGGAAGATAAGGAACCCCAACGTTCGTAAATTCAGATCTAACTTACAAACATTGCACGTAGCAAAAATCTAATGGCGGAGATTTTTCCCCGTCAATCAATAATTTTCACACCACTTGAATATTTTTTTTTTTTATTAATTTAAATATTAGGTTAATTTTTAATTTAATCTTCGTGAGTCCGATTTTCAATGATGCTGTGTTGTTGAGGTTGCGAGTACTCACCCTCTGTCGTACGTAATTACGATAACTAAGAGAAAAAATTATCAAATTGTAGATCTAATTATTAGCGATCTATGGGTATAACGTACTTCTCGTTGTATTTTCGACCCATCTTAGAGAAGAGGATGACAATTGCATTTAAAAAAACACTAAATTTAATTTAATATATCCTAAATTTAACACACACAACTTATCAGAATTATCGAAATTAACCGACACTTTCAGTGTAACAAATAACTGTTTGTTACATTTGCCCTCAACGTAGAGCATATTTTATTTCCTCCATAGCCGCTCTCTAGCTGAAGCATATTATTGCCTCATATTTCCGCTATATAGTTCTCTTACAGCTGTTATGATTATTGTCTCATCCCAAGACACGCGAGTTTGTTTAAGAACCCTTAGACTTAAAGCCAGCCATAGTCAATTTCGCCCGGCGATTCAGTATTTTGGCTTAGTTATTAAGGGCATTACAATATACAGAGCATATGCTCAACACAAAAATTATGTCCTTAGTAAATTTTCGCCTTTTATTTTTCACTCAGTTTCGTTACTTAGAAAATGACTTAAGTCTTTCAATTACTTGGATTTTTAGATTTGTGTGATATTTCAGAGCCAGATCTGAAATCCTATTCGCCAGTAGCCCGTGATTTACGACTGCCTCTCAAACTTTTGTCCTCTGAATGGAAACTCGGAGGAATAATGCGCCTCGCAGGACTCCTCCTCTCATTGTCTAGAGCAGATTGTCCAAGAGCCTCCTTTGCTTCTGCCGAGCTCCGTTATGGTGAGGGGGTAACTTCTCAGTTTTAGTCTCTTCTTCAATAGATCTGAGGCAGCGCTAATGGGCAGAGGTTTGGGAACCTATGACGGTTGCCAACTATACGTTATTCAATAAGTTAAAATAAATTATTATTATTGAATGCAAAGTCTCGTAGTTAGAGCAGAGGTTTACGACCTCTTGAATATGTACTGAGAAGTCGTAAAATAGTATTGATATGTCAATAAAATTAAGCTTATTTCATCGTTCATTATATTTTCCTGATTTTGCTTTTAAAACTAACATGCACGCTTGGCTTCAAATCCGTTTTAACATAACTTAAAAACACTTATTTACTTTTGAAATTACATCGTTGAAAACTATACACACTACACTCGGCGGAGCTTTGGGTATGAATTGTGAGGTGGTATCAATATTGACAGCTAACAGACTTGTGTAGCAATAACTTTTGGCGACAATAATCTTCAATTAGGGAATGAGTACAGAAGAAATACCTAAATTATCTTTTAAGTATGTTATTTATATTTTTAGCATTCACTTTGAAATCCATTGTAATATTAAATACATAAGAATTTAATACTTTATTTTAACAGTGTGATCCACATTAAAACAAGATATTAGGTTCTTATATATTTAATAAAAATCTTGGAGTTTTTATTTGCCACCATTGTTTCATATATTGTTGTTTAAACTTTAAAAATATACCCGTTAACCCTTTCATTACTGCTCGGTTTGAATACAAATTATACTGTCAATTATAAAACTAGTATTTGAAGCATAAATGTACTTATCTGGTCTATTTTTATATATCACATTGGTTCTTGTATCCTCAAGCTATCAGATGATGCATAAAAAACTATTCTAAGAAAGTAGCAAAACGATATATCACGTCAACCGATGTCAACGGTCGGGGAATCTTATGACGGCATATGCCGACAACCGATGCGAAAGGGTTAAAAAGACGTTTATTATTGTTAAACTAATGACATTGCCAATGTTTAATTACCAAATTGCGGGAATTTTTAACTTATGTTTTTTTTCTTAGTTATTCATTTTAATTTATAATGAATTTGAAGTTTTCTACAACTTCTTGATTATACTTTTATAAAATAAAACTGTTTTCGTTCAAATTGTATTCTACAATGTTTCCGCGTCGTCGGATTGTTTCGAAGCTAATTTCAATTCTGAAATAGATTTTCCTCTACGGCTGAATTACCTTTAACCGCTTTTATATCGGCGTGGTTGCATGCCTACCTTCTGTACGCTATTCTCAAGAGCTTGCGTCTTATTTTATATTGGGTCTGAGACAAAACAGGTACCAAATGCTCCCCCAATACTAGTACATTTTCTACGCAGTATTCCAATCATTTCCCGAACGTAAGCCTCTTTTGATTTTTTACTATCCCGTCGTTTCAACAGTGAAATACTATTATACTTTTATACGTTATAAATCTTGCAGATTAAAGTGGATATTTCCCTGCAAAGTAAGAACCATGAAGTTACAATTCTTCCACTTAAAGTGTACATCTGAGAAGTATTTTACTTTTCATATATTATCATTATATTCAACATTTTAATTGTTTATTCAATTGTTGTTTGTAAATGTATGTACTAATATGATAACGATATTCGAGTAAAATTGAATCATTTCCTTGGCCTGGTTTTTATTCACAATTGAATTTAAACTACCGTATTTATTCTTTCAATACAAAAGCTTTTATTTTTTCAGGTCATTTTGAGACCTCTAAACAGTTTACTAATAATTTGATAATACTCTCGAAGGCTTGTATTGTATTATAAAGATAACTAGTTCAATTCAATATTAATAAATGAATTGGTGTCATTTTTCGATCAAATTATTTTTGATGCAATCCTATTATTATCTGAGTGTTTTTAATTCGCGTATAATAATGTTTTTACTATAATTTTCAACAATTTTTTTGACGCCATTTTTCAGCTATCTCAACCCATAGAACATATACTCCTCTTTCATAGCCCATTTTGTGTATATAACCTCATAGTTTCAAATATATAATTTTTGATGAAAGCTTCTAGCGAAACCTAACATGTTAAAAAATGTGGAGTTTACACTATAACATAATTTTCAATTACCATATTTAAAGATATAATAAAATGTTAAAATCATTTTCCAAGCGTCACTAACGTAAAATAGTAATCCTCAGTTGCTTTTTGGTTCTGACGGTCCATCGCTGGACTGGACTTTACCCGCCTCACACCCGTATCACCGGAGGGCAATTAAGTCTCCTTGATGATGCGCTCATTCAGATTATTTATTTATTAATTTATATACAGAATCAAAATTCCAATTTTATGATCATGTAGCAACTGATAAGTGCATTGACGGTCCATTGCTGTTGAACTACAGTAAGAATATCGTAGGAAAAACGCGCGCAATTAATTTTTAAAAAAATTAATGAAAATATACGTCATTTAAATTCTGCCAAAAATCCATCGTTATTTGTTATAGTATTTTAACTTAATATGGCGCACTATTTGATAATTTTTCAATATTTTTTCAATTACATTACAGTCGCTTCCACGTTATCTAATGTTTTGAATTTTGGCAATCAACCAACAAGCACTAGTCAAGTTACCCGTAGACAGATTGTTTAATCCGAAAATGGCGCTCCACTTAGTTTTATAGCACTATTCCGAAAGCTGCAAAGTTTCGTTCTAACTTTTTTACGTTGGAGGAACGTTAAACAACCGGAAGTCAGCCGTGACCCACTTCCTTCACAGCCAAGACGCTCTCCTTGAACTAATTATTATATGGAAGGAAAAACTGTCATCTTGGATCTCTGCTACTTCACATCTGATGAACTTTTTTCTACCCTCGTTGAAGCCTTCAGAACAAATATTTATTTATTATTTGAATGATATAGATTACTTTTATTGAGAACACGTTTGTCATTTCTAGAGGATTAAAAAAATGTTTTAAAATGTTTATTTTATAAATAGAATGCCTGTATAAATATGTTTTGTGGATAAATTGATTCAAAGTTTTAAAGAAATCTGTTTTTATATTATACATAATATACGTTTTAGAAAGTTACGTTTTACTGTAGTATTTCAGTTAAGTATATTATACCGGATTGTAGGGGAAGCTTCTTCTAGCCCAAATTAACTGAAACCAATGGGTAGTCAGGTGGGTATCAGCTTATCATCCCCTAACCCATGTACCCTGGCGCTCCATCCTTATCACCCTCAGTGGATAGAGCAAGATTGATGGAAGAACCGCCGAAAGAGTCACATGAGACCTGCCTTACTTTATCTTTTTTCCTCCACCATCCCTACCTTTCCATTTTTTAATCTTTATTTTACTACAATTTGGTGAAACCCCAAAAGGTCATGATCATGGTCTTAGGTATAATGAACTTCTTTTTGTTTGCAATCTTTTATAAAGCTCGTACGTTTAATGCATCTATTTATTTCCATCATTTTTAATTATAAATTTATTTAAATTTATTTCAAATATAAGTATTTTTAGTTACACATTGAAGTGTACGAGTACGTGGTTGTAAACGAAAATAAATCAAAGTATATTGGTGGAAATTATACATTTGAAATTAGAAAAATGCAGTTATTTATTTCACCAGGTCTACGTATAAACGAGGAACGCATTAAACTACGTGTTTTAATATTAAACACGTTTGTGTATCCCCAATGAGCAACTGAGTAATCATTTATTTTCACTCTATTAAATCTTTTCCTAAAAAAAAAGAAAACGTCACCGCGTTCGTCATGAAAAATTATATACGTATACAAGTATGAAAAAATGTTTTGCCAGCCTTGTTATTAATTAAGTTAGTCAATTTTGGTAAATAAAGAAAAATATAATAAATATATAAAAAAAAACTTAATGTCTACGAAATACAACCCAGTTTGTTATTAAAGTAATGTATAGTTGTCAATTTGCACATAGCTTATATTAAATACATCACATTGCTCATTCCACGATTATTTGCATTGAAGTTTGATGGATTCTCAGAATCTTATTTAAATACAAAACTATATATGTTTGTATTGAAATATATATAACATTATATAATAGGATCATTTACACAAGTCCGCCAAATCAAAAGTGAAAATCTCACAATAAAATAGTTTGCAATTAACATATACTTAAATATAGTTACGTAATATATTCTCATACTGTTTAAACTTAGAGAAACTTATTATAATATAATAGAGAGGCATTGTAATAACATATCATTCCATTTCTAATAATGTAAAAATTGATGCATCCTGCACTTATTAATTTATGGCAGGCCCGTTTAAGAGAATCCTTATACGATTGAAATATATTCATTCAGGATTAAAACTTCTACTAGCTTCTCTTTTAAAACACAGCCAGGCTATGGAATGCTATTCCAGCGTTAAAAAACAGGAATATTATATATATTCATATAATATCAAAGTTATTGTTTTGGATCATGTTGTCCGTTATATGAAATTGAACAAAGAGATTAAACAACTACGTGTAATATAAATGTCTAAATATTTTCTGAGCTACTATAGAAGCTACTTTTATATATAGTCCTGATTGTACTTTATTACATTGCATGGAATGATAGCGTTTGATCAAAAATACGTCGTGATTAACTTCACGGAAAAGTCTATTATTTAGCATGTTTACCGTAAAATATTCGAACTTGTTACCACGTCAAAGGCTTCTCGGAATAAAAAATAAAATTTCGTCTTCTTCAAAAAATTTGTGCCTCTGAAAACGTCTTCTTCATAATATTACGGAATCTTCGCCCGGGAATTTTATCGGCGGGCAAATTCCAATCTCGTCAATTCAGTATTTGTCTACCGGCGAGATGTTCCTCTTCTACCTCGTCTTTGATCCCAGGGTTTCCCGGAATTGCGGAAAAATGCCTCAGTCGTGCTGGGAGGTTCCCTGGGGATATCGGCTCTGGCAGAACAGCCTTCGTAGAAGGGAGAACACGCACTTTCAGTGTCGTATCCAAGGATATGATAAGGTTTGAAGGTACTCATATTTTACTCACTGATCAATGATTTAGTACAAATCAAAACTTTTGGGACATTCTCAAACTGTACAGTGTACACGTCCACTAAGGCTATGCATCATTAAAAATGACAGTGTTTTTATTTGTTTAAAGTATTTTAAACTACTTTGAGATTTTTCAATCTTACAAACATCTGATTGAAAAAACGTTCTCAAAACAAGTAAAGAATACTTATTATATTGTTACGTTTATTCTTTGGTTGAACCGCATTTGGAGGCTGTCGGAAATCATACATTGTATTGTATATATTCCCAAGTGGAGCTACGGGTGCAGAAATGTTTTGAAACATGGGCAATAACAACTGACAAAATGTAATGGCTGCAATTTTAGTGAACATATGTTCCAGATAAGAACTCATATGCTAGGAGAAAATATTTTATCTTGTCCTGAAAGTTGTCTGGAGCTATGTATTGTATGAACTTAATTACTCAAAGTTAACTTGAAACGAGGGAAAAATAATGACAGCTGACTTAACTATCATTACAAACATATTCACATCCCCCATCTTTAAAAAGAACGACAAGACACGTGGCCGCGTGAAGGAAGGATGCAGAAGCAGATTACCAAGCAAAAGAACTGGTTTTTGAAGCACAATTCGCATTTATTTCCGATAAAGACTTGACTTCCCCGTTCGTTCGTATTATGACGTTAATTCCATCTTAATCGAACGAGGCTTGACTGACGACTGCCCGGAACACTGTGACAAGCAGCGCTTCCAAGGCAATCGTGGCAAAAAATCTAATTAAAGATGTCAGTTGTACCAACATGAAATGAAGCAACTGTTGTAACAAAAAAATGCCGTATGCAAACGCCGTATAATTTTATATAATTAAAACTAACTTTATTAGATGTGCATGTCAGGCAAGCGAACACAAATAAGACACAAAAATCGTTTTTCGAGGCTCTTCGGCATCAGCCTAAAAGAGCTATATCAAGCTGATATCAATTTGATCCAGCTTACTTAAAGTAGAGCTGATGTTAAGTAATTATTTTAGTAAAGTATGATCATCTCCATCCAAATCCTTATAGTTAAGTTCTTACTATGCTCTGTGGTAGATAGACACATCAAATTACTTACTAGTATTTTTGCCTTTGTAACTAAATTTACATTTATATAGTCGTCTAGTCTAGCATCTTGAGTTATCTTATGTGATATGTTGATATGTTGAATGATAGTTGGTTTTTTACTCGATTTATACAATATTTTCTGGAGAGGTTTACGATGTGTTCTTCCCAAACAAACTGTGCAGACGCACTGACAGCTAGTTACGTCTCTGCTCGCGGTAATTGCCGTCCTTATCGCAGAACCGAGGACATGGCAATAAAGAGGCTTTTGTCGGCGTAGACACGCACCTACGCCACAGACTCTGAAGGACAGAAGATAGCAACCTTTAAAACACGTAGACTACCATCATCTGTACTGGATTACTTAAGCGCTCACGACAATTGATTAAATATTCGATTTTAACAATAGAAATTACAGTTTAAATATTGTTAAATATTATACAATATATTTAATGAACCGTCAAAATTTGTATTCAATTTATGAAATTTTTGATAGTAACCCTTGGGTGGCGCTGCTAAAAAAACGTTTTCTATTTATGCTTGTGTTCGCAAATTTAAATCCCGCACCTATTGTTGTTTTCTTTTTTCCGTTTACTCGAATATAAGAATTAAGATTTATTATCCGATATTATAGTATTGAATGTATTAAAATTTACCCTGTGCAGCTTTTCAAATGTATTCCGTTTCATTTACACTAAGCTTTCATTTTAATATTCATTTAAAATATTAAATATTTTATTGTGCTTACATTGTTCATACAAAGATCATGTTAAGCAACTATTAATCAGAGTAATGTCGATCACTGTGTCGCACTTCCTGATAATGTTATCGTTCTTGCGTAAGTAGCCGTTTACAAACAAGGTACAAACAAGTATTAACAAAGCTTTTAGAGAGTGTTAAACGGCCATTTTTCACACAACAGCTCGTTGGGCTTGTCGAAAAGACTGTCGTTGAAGTGTTTTCTTTTTTCTATGTTTTAATCACTATTTTTATGTAAATAATATGATTACCCGACGCCAACAAAGCTTAGATAATTAAAATACAACGTGACGTCTTCACTTAATCACCAATACACTATTTCACCATTTAATTACGTTCCGCTAGCAATGTTGCTTACATTAATAATCGGACGAGAATCAGAGTTATAAACGTGTAATGATAGCTGGATGCATCTTTATTAACCAACAAAGAGATTTTATAAAAGCTTGTCAAGTAGACACAAGCCAGTTGTTCACCGTAGCTGAAGGCTCTTCTCCGCTTAAGAGCCGCTATTTGAACGAGTAGGCTTTGATTAAACGGCGGTATTACCTTCACGAGTGCCCGCCTTATGAAATAATAAAAGCATTATATATTTTGCATTACGCAACCCAGTCTCGTTGGCTAATACGAAATATTACATTATGGGTTACTGTGCGTAGCTTTATCGCATTCAAATTGTACGAATTAGAATATCTCGAAGCTTACTAGAGCATGAAATTATATTATCTTCTATCTTTAGATCTAGTAAAAAGAATTTTGCTTTCTCAAATTGTAACTGTAATGAGGATTATAAATATCATTATACACTTAAATAACTTCTTAGGTTTTCACGGCCAGATTTGATATTTTGGCTTTTGAATTAAGCCGTGTGTGACGAACTCCATGGCAACTTGCCATGAAGATATAAATCAATAACGCTCGTATAAAAAATATAATCTGAATAAACCAACTTAAAACTAAATAAATCATCAATCTTGAGGAAGACCCCTGCAATTACGGTCGAAATATTAGTAGAAGGAAGTTCGCCACACACGTCTAAGCCTAAAAGCCAAAGTAACATTATACACTCTTCCATTAACGTTTGAAAAAATATCTGTTCAAACGTTTTCATTAATTATATTTCAACTATGCCCAGGTATTCATACCGCTCGGCGAACTGCGCCATTGCCCTGCCTATATAGGCAGGGCAATGGCGCAGTTCGCCGAGCGGTATGAATACCTGGGCATAGTTGGTTTCCAAGGTCCGCGGTTCGCATCCCGCTTCTGCCGTTATTTTTGTGCTTGGATTGACGCGTTGAAAAAAGAATTATATTTCAATCTCCAGTTGCATTATGTAATTATTATATTTAAGCTTCTCGCGTTCATATTACTACTAAATACCACTACATATATGTTTGTTAGCTCAAATTTATGAAACACTTTTCATGCGTAACCTTTTTACTTTTAATAATATTTTCTCAAATATTTGATTCCCTTACTAATAAAAAATACTGAAATTATTTTGTAATGAACAGCTGTTTTGTTAGTGTACTGTTAAGTACACTCTATTTGAATAGTTTATTTTAATGTAAAGCCTTATTGTGGAAAAAACATTAATGTCAAATTGCATATAGATACTCTTGTAATACTTAAAAAAAGATATAAAATTAAAATTGTAAAGTTCGCTCGAAAAGCTCGCACACTAAGCTCCAGACTGAAAGTGAAATAAATTTCTTTAAGCTTGTCTCTCGTCGGCGCTGACTTGACTTTTCATTCGTTTAGTGCAATCTCCTCCCAGAACATTAGCCTTTTCAGTAAAGGATGCACTATTATCTCAAAAGCTTCCCCTACTTTGTCAGGGAAAGACTAATTCACCGATAAATAATAATAATAATAAAGTTTTTATTCCAGCAGGATTGGGTGGGTTGTGCAATACCCAATCTGCCATATTTTTAAATACATAGCATTGAACAATGTTTTAATTTTGTGAAGATAAAATAAAAATTAAAATAAAATAAAATAGTATTTCATGGTGGTTTGTGCACCATCTCCATCCATCGATGGCTCAGGGAGGAGTTGAGCCATTCAGAAGCAGCCAGGATGATGATGTTGTTGGACCTCCTTATCCTGCTCCAGAAGCCGGCAACACGGTGTCGCAATAACGCTGGAAATGAATGGACTCCGCCCTCCACAAACATGTCAGATGCGCTACAAAATCTAGGGAGTTGCATAAGTTGGCGGTATGAGTTATTATACGCAACTTTGAGCTTCTCCCACTCTCGTTTAGGATAGTTAGACCAGAGTTCTGAGGTATACAGTGCCATACAGTGTGCTTTGAATAGCACTTTCCTGACAGCATTACTACAATGGTAGAACCTCCGAGAAAGCATACCGCTCCGAACGCTTATTGCTCTTCTTTGCCGCTCTATGTCTTCAATGTCACGTAGGTCATCTGTGAGGATGTGGCCCAAGTATTTTATTGAGGACACTGTCGCTAGATCCCTGCCCTCAAGACTCACTGTGGGTATGATCAGTGGTTCATTAAAAATGATAAAGATCCCTCGAGTCACGTATCATGAAGTGGCAAAAATAATTTTTACGATATGCATTTATTTATACTTCAATATTTTTAATTTATAGTTTGTAAAACGACTATCTGAGCAAAGTTTGCATTTTCGTGTTTAGAATTGATCAGACAAAATACCATTATCTAGAGCACTTTCTATTACGTTTTAGTTTTGAATGTTTAAGGTTAGAATAGGTAAAAATTAAATTTTATATCAACGCTTTCAGTTTGATTGCAAATATTTATATAATTTATGGCAACAATAAATCTGTAATTTACAATCTTACAATGTTTAAAATCACTGTGTAAATTATTAATTAAAAATTCATGTTTTTTTTTTTTTTTTTAAATTGTCTGATGAAATTTTTTCATTACAGCGCCTTTCTAGTATTTGAATTTTCAAGAGTTTAACTGTTGTGGATTTGATAAACAATATAAATATATTTACTAGCAAACAAAATATCCTAGTTGTCACTTACAGTTTTCGACTTGTATCTTATAGATAATATATTATTTTTATTTTGAACATTACTTCAGTTCAATATAATTATACATACACAAAACAATAAGGATTTTTTTATTTATCCAAATGAACTGAATCCATATATATTATGATGCCACTTGTAAATCGTAAAGTGCTTGTACGATTCGCTCATAAAAAATACTACATACGTCACCACTGAAAAGAAACTAATAACACTAACATATGGAGTAGTAGCTGTATCAAAAAGTTCCTTATCGGCAAAAAGCGAGAGTATCAAGTCCGCAGTCCAAAGTACCGGCAATACTCTTTCAGATTGCATTTCGTTGCCTTAATTCCTCCCCTGAGGGCGCCTAGAGCTTTCTCTGTTTACTTTGCGAGAGCGTCGAAATGAGTAATAGTCTGCTGGTCCCGGGTCTCGTGTCTGGTCTCCCGGAAGCGTTTCAGCCTTTCAGTTGCCTCCGGTAATGGCCGGCTTTGTGTCCGCCGAGCTTTATCGACTGTACTTTGAAGTAATGGATTCCGCGATGGAAAAATCAACGACAAACGCTCTCTCCCTGAGTGTAATTGGGTTGGACAATGTGTGCGGGACTCGAGCAAATAAAGTCACATCAAAGATGGCTCTCGCGCCGACTGAAGAGTTGTTTGGGCAACGACTGAGCGATTTGGAGTTAAGCTTTAAGCTCGTGATTGGTTCTGCTTTAAGCGTTGTTGTTTTCCAGAGCTGTATTACTTACAGAATTTGATATATGTTATATAAACTAAAGTACATATCGAAATCGTTAATTCCGCAATGTCCTAAAAATAAGGCGTGCAACCAATGCATCCTCCCTGTATTAACTTATGGCGCAGAGACGTGGAATCTAACTGCAATTTTTACCCATAAAATAAAGGTTACCCAGCGTGCTATGGAGAAATCCATGCTCGAAGAATACAAGGCACTTCAGTTATAACATAGACTTACTTTTGTTATTCTTCAATTTATTCGTTATTCTTCGTTACTTTTTGTATGCACCCTCGTTTAACTCAATAAGTCCACTTAGCAAACGTTTTGATTACGAAAAACACCCCTCGTTTCAGTACTTTCAAACTGTAAGGGGCTTGCAACCCCGTATTCTTTCGTAATAGCTCCAGGCATTTCAACGACGACTTTTTCCCCCTTACCTGAAAGTGTAATATTTTAATCAATACTTAAATTTAATTACCTTTGAAGAAAACAAAAAAAAATGGAAAAACAACATTTACTCTAGTGTACAATATTATGAATAAATAATGGTTCTAATAGCACATGGTTGTAGGCTAAACGTATTACTCGGCTTTTATAAATTTCAATTTTCCATTTGGACAACAAAATCAGCTTGTTATCATCCACTGTTAAACGTAGACTTTAAAAATGCGGCTTTATTATGCCATTCTTCTGATTTCATTAGTTCATCATGCTGGGTTTCGGCTTACACTTTTTCTTTTTCTTCTTAATCATGTCATCATATATTTTAGACACCATGAGCATGATCTTTTCAGTGGCAGAGCGACCTTTATTGTATGTCAAAGTTCTGTAATTAGATTATACTCTGCGTTGCATACGTCAACACTTAGAGGTTGTTTTAGTTAAACGATTTATGTTGCGGAATTTTTACATTAAAAATATATACAACCAATCCCAATTTACGCACCCATCTACGTTACACAGTCATACGTGGCAGTAAAAATAAATATTCTCTAAAACTAAAAATAATAGATGTATTACTGATTATTTATATGGGACTTAAATATGGTAATATTTGTGAGGGTATAAAAATACTTTGGAACGTATATTTTTTATTTATTGGAAGCTAATAAAATTCCTAGACAAAAAAGATGAACTCGCTTCACAAAAGGTGGAATTTTTACGTTTATACTGTGTTTTACTTCAGGGCTCCGAGTCACTTTGGGGGCTGGATTCTCTCAAGACGAAACCCTTTTTGTGTCTTGCCTTAATGTTTAAAAATGCCTTTGAATTCCCGAGAGTCCGAGCATTCTTAATGCCTTTTGTTAATCTATTTCTTATTTTCTCCCTCCTGTTGATACAAAAAGTATGGTCGTCGGACGAGAGGAGTTGCCGTGTAAACACTCGTAGTAATTACTGGAAAATTAAAAGATAATGGGTTGTTTTTAAGCGGATGTCTTATTTGCTCTAAAATGTTTCAATTTCAAAGGGTTTTGTGTCCGACAGCTTTACTAAGAAGTAAGATCTTAAAAATAATAAAATTGTATAAAAAAAATAAATACCAAAAATAAACTCACAACACATGCGTATAATTAATAAAAAATATGTACATTAAGTTTATTTTTTTACACCCTACCAGTACTTTTACATATTTTTTATTTATTTTTTGTTACAGAGGTGAAATGTTGATCCAATAATTAAGAAAAAAATATACATACCTGTATATAAAATATTTAATTTATGTTACCAACGATAAGTGCAGTTCTTATTACTCGTAGATCGCTAAAGTTAAACAGCATTTGACATTTAGTAGATGGGTTTCCGCCTGTTGCTTACCGTGTCTTGTTAGTTGGATTGAGCCGCCCCTAAGGAACAAACGATGTGTGCCTAAGGAGCGTCGGGCTAATTATCAGATCTCTTTGAACAATAATAAATAAATCACTAAAAATATGTTTAGGATACTAAAGCTGCTCTCTCTTCGTAAGTCCCCGGGCTTGTGCCATGGAAGTTGTCGGGAACTATATATGCGTTTCCTGTGAAAGTGATCTTTAGTTGGGGACATGTATTGGTACAAGGCATGGACAATGGCAAATAATAAAACTCTGTGGCGGCAATCTGTAATAACAAAATGCTTCAGATCTTCTTCGTAGTATGAATCCGGTGCATTGGTTTGCAGCAACAAAATCTTGCATGTCGATCTCTACTCTTCTCTATCCTCTGCAATCCTCTTTAGCTCAGCATAAGAGCTACAACTTGTGTCTTCGAACACTTGCTGCAAATATTTCCGTCTAGGGCGCCCTCTGCAGTTTCTACCCTCAACCATCCCTTCCACAATGTCGTGGAGAAGAAGAAGAATAGATATTGAACGATAAAATTTTTAGTATCTTAGGCATCCTTGAAAATTTACATTGCTTAGTCGTCTTCGAAATAGCAAACGTAATAGAATCCACCGATGAGAATTCTCCACCAGTCTGTTGGTATATTCATGTATGTGTTCATACATAAATAAATTTATTATCAGCTGCAGTTGTAAAAAACTATCCTTAAACAAGACGAAACTAGTAAAAACCTTTTCATACATTATTAATTACTACAGTGATATATGTGAAGAATGCCAAGTGGCGCACCAAAAGTTCGACTTTTGATATGAAAAAAGTTCCGGTCGGTCCCTTTTTTTTCAGGGAGAGTATTTCAGTCCACACGTGTTCCTGAAGCTGAAACTCCCAATAACGACAGTTCAAAGGGGAAAAGCTGGCAGCATGTCGGTTGGAATTATTCGAGTCACTAAACGTGCTTGATCTTTCTGCTCGCAAGCCGGGGACTTATCGTTTTTCGATAAGATATGTGATACGATATCATTCTGATGTGCTTTCGTCTTATTTCTGAAACGATGTTATTGCAAAGACAATTTATTTTCTCTGAGAACTCATATATTAAACTCTTTACGTGATTTATTTTATAATTTTATATATAATTTTTATCTAAACACACAGGAGAATACCGACAGATGGTGATAGTAATTCTAAAGTCTTATCTATGGAATTCAATGGCGCTAACCATGACCATGATGCATATGGCTAAGCGCTGCATGTGGAGTGTTGATCCGCCAACGTCATTACAGACGTTGGCGGATCTATGCTCTACTCCAGATTACAGCCCGAGGTTCACGCATCATCCTTATTATTATAGGAATTTACTATGAATCAGTGGTCTTCACGGGACGACTTTCGTTTATCACCAATTTTAATTAATAGGCTATGACTGGTATTTTACGGGTGAGGGATCAAATTCCCACCAACCGGGGGTATTTTAGAGCTCAGAAATCGATTAAAAACCTTTTTTATTTAATCTCCGTCGGGGATCGAACCCACGACCTTTGGCTTGCAACGCAAACGCTTCGAGCATTGAGCTATACCCGCAGGTGACTTGGGAACATACAACAATAACAATTATTTCACGTATAAATCCATACCAAATACAATTTCAAACGACATGTATGAAAAATAAACGGTACTAGAGAGGATTCGAATGGCAGATCTGCGTTGAGTTCATTCTACACATTGTTCAATTTTTAATTAAAATTAATCTTAAATTATAATTCGTTCTACACCACGTTGACCGCTGAGCTGAAATTCCTACCTCTTATAAGATAGTAAAAAAATAGCACGATTAAATGCCTAAAAACTATTTATCATAGACGCCACTTGTTATAAACTACGGGTATACGTATCTTTGCAAGGCTTAAATCAATTATGTATACAAATATATTTTTAATTATATACTGTTTTGTGTAAATATCTATTATGTCGATATATATATATATACGATATGTATAAAAATATATATAAAAAATATGTTACATTCCTTTCACTAGAAAAAAGAATTACAAAAAATACAGCCTTAAACGTTTAATATATTTTTTATTAATTATTGAAAATAATACATACTTATGTTATAAATATTTATTTATTTATTTACCTTGTTTTCACATGGATCACGTAACAACGTTGTTACGTGATCCATGTGAAAAACAAGGTAAATAAATAAATAAATATTTATAATTTATTATGGATCTCAAAGTGAATGCTCAAAACATTGAAAATAACATACTTATGTGTTTGTGGTCGAAAAAGTTTATAATCAAGCTAACCGAGCTGGAATCGTATTGACATAAATCAAATAATTGATCATTAGTTCATATATTGCTTATTCGGTACTCGTGAACAGTGAGCTAATGAATTTCAGTGAATAATTTATCCCATCCACTTTTGTATATTCACAGAAAGCTTTATTATTCATATTACTGGTAGTTCAGTAGAATGTGTATATTATTCACAGAAAGTCAAAACCATGCTTTATTTGCTATTAGATTTTTCGAAATAATTCTGATATATGATCATATAGAGTGGGCCATTTATATTTTTGTGACTAGATATTTAAATGATTACTCAAAAGCTGAATTTCGCTCTCCATAGAACTCCAAATCACAACATCCAGAGGCCTTTGAGATGTGGTCACACAGAAAAATTCTCGAAATTTCCTGGAGAGACCACGTCACGAACAATGAGGTTCTCAGCATAATCAAGGAGGATAGGCACCTAGTAAGAACCATCTCAGAGAGGTGAGCCCGGTGGATCGGTCACATGCGCCACGATGGTCTTCTTCACGACATTTTGTAAGGGATGGTTGAGGGTAGAAACTGTAGAGGGCGCCCTAGACGGGAGTATTTGCAGCAAGTGTTCGAGGACATGAGTTGTAGCTCTTATGTTGAGCTTATGAGGACTGCAAACGTACGAGACGAGTGGAGATCGAGATGCAAGATTTTGTTGCTACAAACCATTCCACCAGATTTATACTACTACTATGAAGAACTCTATATAACAGTTACGATTAGCTGGATCAGCCAAAAAGTATGAAGTGGTTGTGGGCGTGTAGGATTTGCCATTGTTTTGTAATTTGTCTACTTGAAAGATTTATATTTGTTAAGAATAAGAAAACTATTGATAGTGATAGAGTTCATCATCACTCAAGTCTTAAAGAATTACTTTAAAATCATTCATTTTTCCGTAATGCGTAATTTTAATTATGATGTCTTCGTATTAAAATTATTATATGTATTATTTAGCAATTGCTTAATTAGTTTTCAATCCATTTTAACTAAGAATTAATTTATGAAAAGTGACACGAGTTGCGTTATTGTCTCCATAAAAAATATGTAATTTATTTTATTATCTACTCGAAAAACGTCATTGCATACTCGTAATAATTAGATTTTGGATTCCTTTTCCGTGTTTCATTCTTGAATATTCTAAATTGCTATCTTTACCTGATCATCTTTATATTTCACTTATCCACCTGCAAAAAACATGTTTGTTTTAACTGCCGCACTAATAATTTAACGATCTCCGTATCGCGGGAGATCTCCTGCAGAGTGTTTAATGCAAAATAATAATTTAATTTTATCTTCAGCCATTACGCCATGAAATATTCATTAAGTCATATAATATTTTAATACATTATAATAATGCCGAAACCCATAAAGCTCCCGCACCGCAAATATTATTATACTAACAAATCCCGCACTTTCCAATTCATTTTGGCGAGAGCCGGCTATAAAAGGCAAATTTTGTTGCGAAATGTACTTGCTCAAATACAATAAGTATAAATGAATACTATGCCTACTGAGAGACGAGTAATTTTCTTTCTTCGTATGATTTCGGCATATTTCAAACTTGTTCTCATCATCAGCTTGTATTACGTATTGACGTCATTAGTTGTAGCTCTTATGCTGAGCTAAAGAGGGTTGCAGAGGATCGAGAAGAGGGAGATCGAGATGCATGATTATGTTGCTGCAAAACAATCCGCGGATTTATACTACGTATAAAATTAAAAAAGTGAACAAACCAAAGACTTAGAAAAACCCAATAAAATATTATACCAATTTACCATACACAAAATAATTTTCTAAAATAATATTCTAATAAAATTTTGTAAAAAATATCAACATTTACTGACTTAACTTTTATAAAATCGACAAGAAAAATATTTTTTCAGATTAGCACTGTATTTTTTAATGTACTTCGTGTCAAGTAACTATACATGGTGCTGAAAATCTGCAGTGCTAAAACTAAGAAAACATTTAATCGGTGTGAATTTAATATTTTACAGCATAATCGCTTTATATTCCGAGATAATTTCGATTCGACTTTTATCAACATCTCGAAAAAATAATATTTTTATCCTGTTAAAACTTTGAATGTAGAAAGGTGATGTTAATCGTTATGAGGCCGCAAGGAAGCTTAGAGTGAAGCACAAAGTATGATTTTAAAACAAGTTGTTAAAGCGCTGATACTATAATATATCATCATCACCAACCTGCATCCGTTGACTGTTGAACGTAAGCCTCCCGCATGATCCTCTTCGATCCATCGCATCCAGGTCACTCCCGCTATTCTTCTAATGTAGTCAGTCCATATTGGAGGGGGTCGGTCAATGCTTCGTTTGCGTTCGTCTCTTCGACAGACACGTCCTGCCCATTGCCACTTGAGTGTGCCTATTCGTTGGATAGCATCCACTACTTGAGTTATTCTGCGGATATCCTTGTTTCGGATTTTCTTCTTCGGATCTTGTAGCGACACTCCGAGCATGGATCTCTCTATAGCACGCTGGTTGACCTTTATTTTATGGATAAGACTTCCTTTAAGATTCAAAATCACACTTGTTTCATTAAATTAATTATACTTATAATAATGTGCAACACATGTAATCGGTATCACTGCACTGCATTGTATTAAGCTTTATAGAATCAATGGTGTTTGTGAATGATTTACTTTTATGTTGTTCTTTATAAACGTTTCTCACCAAAATTATTTACCAAAATACCATTTGTCGCGTTTTTATGACATCAAAAAATACCTATCGACGAGTTTAATTTCGTTGATAAGTACGATTTCTTATTCCATCATTTTAATTTGATTTGTCTTAAGTTAGGTTAGGTTCAATTAAATCAGCATTTTGGCTAGTTTTCCCAGTGTATTAGTTGACGTTATTTCATGAGAATTTCTGTCAAAATTTGCAAGGTTAGTATTTGAAAGTTAATCATATAAGTACATTTTTATATTTAAATATATTTGTTCAAATACATGTCATGTTCTAATTTTATTTATTTTTTTACTTACAGGTATGCTATTTCAATCGAGTAATGGACGTGTACATTGACTGTATAGGTTTTACGAAATTCGGTAACTATATTAAAGCAAATATAATACATTATTCTTATATATATTGATATATGTACTTCATTGAATTAAATTATTTATAGGCGATTTATAACATATCTATCACACTAAAATTTTTATATTTATAAAGGTGGTTGGTATAAAATCTACTAGACTAATCGAATTAATGTACTAGGTACAATTATCGTTGAAAATAATTTGATAGATCATTGCTTATTTAAGGCAAAAATGCATCTACATCACCATATTCGACATTATCTTGCATGTGCTTACGTAATAGAGTTAGATTGGGTGCAATAGTTCTGACCACAAGCTTCAAAATATTTAAATACTCTAAAGAAATAAATATGAAAAATATAATTGATACAAATTTTATAGCAAATGTCATATTATTAAAGAATAATCAACGATGAACGCCCGTTTTGCTTCTAATTTTACAATCAAATTATATTACCTTATATTATATAGCTTTCAAGTATCAAAGTTAAATGCTTCGAAATCTCTTGTTTGCAATCATCGTCTTGGCTTGCTGATATATTGTTCTACCAGCAGCTTTCAATCTTAGCTTTCACGAGGTTATGATGGGCAATCTCTCGACAAGAACGAGCGGCCTCCATTCATCGCCCTGAAACATAATTATGTAATAGATCTTCTCTGACGTTGATGCATCTCCACGGTGCAGATCCTATTTGTCGGCGTGTTCGCAGTCTGCGGTTAGGTGAACTGGATGCGAGCCGTGAATCTATGTCGAGAACTAGGAACTATTTACCGTGAAGTATGGCGAACTGGGTAAAGACCGTTTGTCGAAACATGATACCCCAATATAAATGATTTTTTAGTTTTTTATATCATATTATAATCGCTGTTCTCATTAGATCACAAAAGTAAAGCAACGTTGGCTGCAGAACAAAACCTGGCATTTTTAAGGGTAAGGGATCAAATTCACACCAACCGGGGGTAATTTTGGAGCTCAGAAATCGACCAAAAAATATATTTTTTCAATCTCCGTCGGGATCGAACCCACGACCTTTGGCTTGCAAAGCAAACTCCTTGACCATTAAAGCTATACCCGCCGGCAAAGTTTAAATGTTACAAATAATATGTAATGAACTTTTCCTAACATCGTGGTGTAAAACGTATTTGTACTTGAACTCGTAGTGTGTGATCAAACCAACTGGTTTTTGTTCATCCATCTTAGGCACTAACACTCGGCTTGTGCGTGGGATGAAGATCTGTACCAGAAGTGCTCGACTACACACTGGGAAACGTTATAATATCTCAGACGACTGTCTTGTGAGACCCCTGGGAGTCTGCCACATAAAAGCTGTGTCAAAGAGGTTCCGCATTTGCTTCGGGTCCATAAATTTTAATGCCGTAACGTGGGATTTTGGTTAACTTCCAAAAAAGTTTCTATATGATGAAAATATGCGCCCGTGATATGAAAACTATATTATAGTAATGTTTTGTATTATAGTTATACTTGCAAATTGTTTCCCTCTTTCTTTTTTGCATTGTGTGCCAATTTATTTTATTTTCGATTGCGTGGATATTTATTTCAAGGTTTTCTAACGATATTTTAGTTAGTAGAAGATTCTTGATTTGTTTGTTTTTTATCGTTTAAACTTGGCCGGCGGGTATAGTTCAATGGTCGAAGCGTTTGCTTTGCAAGCCAAAGGTCGTGGGTTTGATCCCCGGTGGAGATTAAAAAAAAACTATTTTTAATCGATTTCTAGCTCTAAAATACGTCCGGTTGGTGTGAATTTGATCCCTCACCCGTAAAATGCCAGTCATAGCCTATTAATTAAAATTGGTGGTAGACGAAAGTCGTCCCGTAAAGACCACCCATTCATAGTAAATTCCTGTAATAATAAGGATGATGTGTGAACCTCGGGCTGTAGTCTATAACGTTAACAGATCAACACTCCACATGCAGCGCTGAGCCGCATGCACCATGGTTAGCGTCATAGAATTCCACAGATGAGACTTCAAAATTAATATCACCATCTGTCGGTATTCTCCTGTATGTGCTTACATTAAAAAACAATGTTTTTTACAACAAGTGACTATCATATCTTCACTAAACCATGCTTTATTTACGCCTCTGTACGCACGTTATACAGCTCTAGAATTGGTCGAAATCTAAAATATTACTATAAAAGATAGTAGTGATCTCAAGTGAAATGCTCTGTTTCTTCTAGATTATGTGAGATCTATATTATGTGAAGAATAAAACATACTCGTAGATTCTGCAAGAATATTACACATGTGACCAAAAATGTCTCGTAATTTTTCTTTCGAATTATCAATTCTAAAGATTTTTATTCGGCATGATAATCTTGCTTTTCCTCCTCACATGCGTTGTTTACTTTCAACCTCTTTTCAGTTTAGTGTTTGAGATGCACTTTATATCAAACACTCGTTGACAATACTCTTTTCAAGGATGCTGTCTGTGCGTATAACCTATTCAACAGATTCACAACAAGTTTATTTTAAGTAGTATTCATATAAATTTTTCAATAATGTTCCACCCTTAAAAAAGATGTAACGTTTTCTTTACTTTTAGATTCGTCAAATATTAATTACAAAAATTAACGTTAGCATTTCTTCTCTTCTTTATCTTAGCCATTTCCTATCATCTGGGGTCGGCTCTCCTTGTGCACGTTCGCCATGTCTGTCTGTCTTGCGTTGCATTCTCGGTCAAACCCAGGGTTTTCAGATCCTTGTTTACAGTTGCAGTCCAGGTTGCCTGCGGTCTTCCAGGTCTTCTTCTCAGCGTGGGTATGTTGAGGGCTCTCTTCACCATGTGGTCATCATCTCTCCGTGTCACATGCCCATACCATCTTAGGCCGATTTCCCTTATCTTTTCAGGTATGGGGGCCACCCGAAATGAACCCCGAATATGCTCATTTCGAACTCTGTCCACTCTAGTCACACCGCCCGCCCACCTCAACATCTTTATCTCTGCCACATGAATCCTATCCAAGTCACGTTTCAGCGGGGTCCAACACTCCGATCCGTAGAGCATAGCTGGCCTTACAGCAGTTTTGTAGATTTTACCTTTGATCCTAACTGGAATCTTACTGTCACACAAAACCCCAGAGAGAGACCTCCATTTCAGCCATCCTGTGTTTATTCTATTTTTTTTTTCAATTTTCAATTTAATTTTTTTCTTTTAGAAACATTACAAATATCAACATTTAATTCATTTCTATAACAGTATAAAATAACAATTTATAAATTACATAATAATATTAATAGAATCATTTAAAAAATCCCGGAGCCCGCTAAACAGAAGACTCCACAAAATCCTTTGATAAATAAATTCGTGGAGCTCATGTCGAAACTGGGCTTCTCTCAAGTGGAATATATCAATATTCGAGGCGATATCGTTGAACAGTCTGATCACTCTCCCAAGAGGCTAGTCCCTGGCAGGTCTATGCTCCACGTCAGATTCAGTTTTGGCATCTAAGGATATCACAGAGCCGAGATATTTAAAAGTATCAACCTATTTTACGGGTGTATTCTGTAGGAGGAGTGGTGTATTAACTGCGGTGCAACCAGAATTGAAATTGAAGTACATCGACTCGGTTTTACTTCTACTTATTCGCAGTCCACTACTCTCCAGAGTCAGTCTCCATTCCTCCAGCATTTCCTGAATACTTTGGGCATTTTCACTTATTAGAGCAAATAAAACATTTTACACTTTTCAATGGCTAAAATAACATCGACTCAATCCAAAGACAAGTAAAAATGACAGCCAACAGACAGACAACAAAGACAGTAAAAATGCAATATAATATTTTTTAGTCTCATATAAAATTATGTTATAATGCAGTTATTGGATTTGCAATCATATGTCTTGAATAAATGTTTCTTTTATTTCCCAAGTTTGTGTATAGCTCAATGGTCAAAGCATTTGCTTTGCAAGCTAAAAGTCGTGGGTTAGATGCCCGACGAAGATTTAAAAAAAAGTTTTTAATCGACTTCTTAGCTCTAAAATACCCCCGGTTGGTGTGACTTTAATCCATCACCCGTAAAATGCCATTCATAGTCTAAAAATTAAAATTGGTGATAGATGAAAGTCGTTCCGTGAAGACCACCCATTCATAGTAAATTACTGTAACAATAAGGATGATGCGTGAATCTCTGGCTGTATTCTATGATGTTGGCGGATCAACACTCCACATGCAGCGCTTAGCCATATGCAGTATAGTAAGCGTCATAGAATTCCACAGATGAAACTCTAGAATTACTATCACCATCTATCGGTATTCTCCTGTATGTGCTTTCATAAAAAAAACGTTTTTGTATGTCAAGCTTTATATGTGCAATTTACATATCTACAAGAAACAGACAACTTACAACGTACTTAACTATACTTATATGTTGTAACAAAGCGTTGCATATACATTTTTTTTATTGATGTACTCTAAATCTTACGTCATTTATCATATTTATTTAGCTAGAACATGCGTTCACCACAAATAAACTTAAAATTAAGTAGATTGCCATGGTCTTTACTTCATCCTTGCTCAGCTTATGATATGTCCAAGGCAGGTACATGTTTGTCTCTTGACTAAATGTAGAATAAAATGTTACTCGATTTGCTTTATAACCTACTTATTCGTCTTGAAATAAAGCTAACGTACCCACTCCCATCAGCCTACAAAAGCACTCTAAAATTTACTTAATTAAAATATAACTTTTAGTTTCATATTAATGCCACTCGCACAAACGTAACCTATTTTACAATGTTAGTAATGAAATGAGCCATTAAAAATACTATTCCTCATGGGTTTTTTTTACATTATTTTTTTCACAAACAACCTAGTTAGTAGTTTGGAGCTTTGAAGCTCCGCAAGGCTCTTTTGCCCGTGGAAGTTTATAATGAATCATTACCCCGGGTCCGGAGTTGACGCTCGCTCCAAGAATCGTCATAACTTCGCTCAGAGGCTGTTTTCTCGACAAAGCTGAAATTCGACGCAGTTATTGTGTGCGGAATATAACAAATTGAGCTTTTTACTATGATTCTTTCTTTGCGTCGAGCTTTTACGGGTATTCAAACGCGAGCTTACAAATGCTTTAGCCAGCTTTAATTTCATACATAATACTTTTATCCTTATGCAATATACTCGTCAGTACGATGATTATGATTCTTTGCATGCAATTAATTGCATGAACGAATATGACTCGTTCGATTACTTAAGTTAAACAACATTATCTACACTTTGATATCCTCCTCTCTTATTTGATATCGATTTACTAAATGACAGGATGGAGGATCAGGTTCACAATACAAAGAACTTGTTTTCGTTTCACATATTATCACGGTTTATTTGTCAAACACTTGCAACAAAAAGACCGTTGTGGCACACGCTATTAGGCGCGCGCCATAACGGTCGCGAGCTAGCTCCAACTGTCAACTGACGGCGCGCTCTCATCTCGCGCTGCCAACCGTCGCTGCAGAAAAAGCAAATTCAAGATGACAGTGGTACTAACAGGAAATGGCCAACTGTCATAACAAATATATTGGTGTATGCAAACACCGTGTAACATTATACAATTAAAACTAACATTAGATGTGCATGTCAGGCGAGCGGACCAAAATAAGAGACAAAAGATCGTTTTTCGAGGCTTTACGGCATCAGCCTAAAGGAGCTATATCAAGCTGATATCAACTGATATCGATGAATTGGGACATGGTATATAAATATTATACATTGCACATAGACATTTAGTAAAAATAATAAAACATTGTGTCCGATATAGATATTCTTAATGTACTCGTATTCTGACTAGAAATATCATTACAATATTATTTAAACTTAAATACATTATTATCTAGGATTATTTTTAAAATATATTTTATTGTGAAAACATTTAGTCTCAATTTTTAAAGCTTAATACAAACCTCTACTAGAACACGTAAAAATAAACTAAAAAAGACATGACAAAATTATGACTGAAATGGTCATCGAATGCGTCTTCCAAAACGTTTTTTTTTTCTTGGCATTAACATTGCCCCGGTGTAAATTTAGATGTGTAAAGTTTAAATAACAAAGAGTGTTACCTGCTGCCCTCTTTACACACTATACTCCAACCCAGGTGTGGGGCACCTTGTAGCAATTTTGGTTGTGTGCGTGTTGTGGTTGTTAATACTACAAGTTTTTAGCATGAGTATTATACACTTTCAATGGATTCATATTTCAAGGTAGTGGAAACAGATGTTGAAAGATCATTCTATAACCTGCAAAGATGGAGTTTAATAAAACACAAACAAATTTAGAATTACAACGCCAGACTTTGACTAAAAGATCACTCTTATAAATTTTATGACGAATTTCTATTTACGATACTAGCTAAGTGTGGACTATTGATATTTGTGGTGGTCACAAAGTCTGCATGCCCGATAGGACCGAGACGATTCCCTCGAACTACATCGAAAAGAACTCCTCTTTCTAACAAGATGAACTGACAGTTACGTTAGTTGACTATTTTTCGAACAAATTTAGAGCTTTTTGTTTATTTGAGAGCGCACTAGATGTCATAACACACTAGTATGTGATAGATGATGACTATCGATGCATAAGCGAAGCAATTTTGATATCAAAAGATGACCACACGGCTCAAATCAAGAAGAATTTCCTACAGTCGACAACTAAACTGGTGATACCTGAGGCCAAACATGTGGAGAAGCGCAACTGAGGGGAATACTCGGATCGCCCCGAAAGAGGACCTAGTCCCTGACACGACCAGGGGTGGAATATATGGAGGCCCCTTAACACACTTCGGACCGGAGTATGCAAGACGAAAACACATATGAAAGCCTGGCAGTTTTACAGCGGAAACATACGTTTATATTTGATGTTTTAGTAATGTTTTCAAATTTGTAATTTCTTTGGAACGTGTACCATAGATTTCTGACGCCTGACTTAACCCATGAGCGTACCTATTATTATCTCGATAGAGTAACTTATTGTGAGACAGTTTGTGGGCTTTGCCCGGGCTCATTTTAAATCTCTACTTCAAAGGGAAACTTTAAATAGCGTTGAAGTTTCTAAGCGGCCGGTCGAGGCGACAAACACGCTCCAGTTCCACCATCATCCAGTGGCGTAACTAATACGCCGAAAGGGAGCGAAATCCAGGTAAACATAACCACGTAGTGTTGCCGATATGTATGGCGCTTTACTGTCGAGCGAGAGATCCTAAATTTGATCCCGACGAAGCTAAACATAATTATGATTATTAACAGTGTTATTAACCTTTAATTATTTTTAAAAATATCAAAAAAATATTTCCGGTTTATGTGAAACTCGTGACATGTCTCTTATAATCACAATGAATTGTAACTCCCTAATAATCAAAATTAATTGTAGTTAAAAGTATATCGCGAACATAACTAATTTAACATTAAGGTTATCAACTGACAATACTTGGTGTGAAACTGCATAATTATAATTTTAGAATTAATTTTAATTAAAATAATAAATTAAAAATATTTAGTTTTGATTCACAATTTATTTTAACGATTACATGTTTCGGCCTTTCTGAAGACCTATTATTGAAAATGGTCTTCAGGAAGGCTGAAACATGTAATCGTTAAAATAAATTGTGAATCAAAACTAAATGTTTTTAATTTATTATTTTTTTAATTAAAATTGATTCTAAAATTATAATAACTGATTTACAGTAAGTTTCATAAAATTAGTCGATGTATGAATGATAGCCTATACTATATTAACGTACTCGCATAAAGTGACATCAGCATGATGTAGCCCTTGATGACTGATACCGAAAACTTCGATGTACAATCTTTCGTCTCTTATGTCTGTTCGCTTGTCATACATTTATGTGTCCGCCATATTGGGACTAGTTATATAGACCGCCGCTTGTAGCGCCGGTGTATCAGCCCATCACGCCAGTTGTGTCCCGCCTGTCGGCAGGAGCATATTGTATTGTGGCTTGGCCTAATGCTTTGACTAGGTCGAGCCCTAAATTTGTAAAGTTTTATCGTAAATATATGTCAATGTGCTTCTGAAAAAGTCTGTGTTATCAATCTGCACCTAATCCTGCCATCACGCGTCTAAATAACAACCTTTTTGAGAGAGAGGAGGATGTTAATAGATAAGTGCAAAATGCAGCTTAGCCATCCTCACAAAAGCCGTCCTGCCAAACAACATAAAATTATCAATGAATAAATCATTTAAAAGTTTACTTAAACATACTAATATTTAATTTCATTATTTCCTTGATACTTAAGGACTACATACTAATATTTTTGTTAAAAATATTAATATTTAGTGTCCAATCGCCTTGTAACTGCTTCTTTGAAGCACTTATTATGGTATTGTTTACCAAGCAGTCTCTTGGTATATGATTTACAGGCTTTGATAAAGAAGAACTTTTACAGAACCACTAAAAGCAGATATAAAAGCAAATAAATATAGACATAAAAATAACTCATTATTACACAAGTACTCGCATTTATATTTTTTGTTGTATTTTATGTTCTTTCGAAGCATATTAAAATAACAATTACTATTTTTTTACTTAAAGAATAAATATTTGTTTTTTAAAGCTGTGGTTGAAGAATATTTTCATTTCTTTAGAGATTTTAAGTTTAAATAAAGTATTTTTACCCCTTTTGTGTTAATCCGGCGATAAATTGATACGTCACTGATTTCACGATCCACCTTCCTGCTCCACCACCTTCTCCGTCAGGTTATTTATTTTTCCACCACCTGGAGCGTGGGTATCAGCATAACCGGACGCAGGACGCAGGACGCAAAAGAATAAATATAATATTATTGTATTAGGCGCTCGGTACAATGCCTACACAGAGACACTTTGTATGGTCCACTTCACAAGGAAAGGTGTGATTCGAAGAAAGAACGTAAAATTATGAAATTCCTAATCGCTTTACTTACTGCTCATTAAAATCTGATACAATTCATAATTATGGAAAAAATCTACTTTTATGATTAATATAGATAATAAAGACATAATACAGACCTTGAGCAGTATCTTTGGTTATTAACTGACAACTTAAACCACAGATCTTGGACAACATTGAAATTCAAAATTGGTTTTCATCATACATCTTTAATTATGCCTAGATATTAGATTTTATGATATATGCCTGATCTTTTATCATTTTTGCTTTCGAAGCTCCGCTGTACGCATTTACTATTGCTTAGTTTCCTAATACCTTTAGCATTTAAGCCCGATAACACGAATCAAAATAAAGACATATCCAAAAAGTCACGGTATTTTTCGACGGTCATTTATCCAACTACTACTCGCGTACAATGTCACTACGCTTCGATGAATGTGCTAGAAATTTAGTCATAAGATAATGTGATCGTAAGTTTAGCTTACCTTACCATTTCTTTATCCATTCCCACGTATTTCGTGGTTAGCAACGTGTTACCAAAGAAGACAATTCGAGACTCGCTGTAGTAAACTAATTTCGCAGCCTTAGACTGAGGTCTATTTGACATCTAACTAATGCACCTTGAATCACGGAAAGGCCTTCAGCCACTCTTTAACAAGAAGCTTTTTGCGTGTGTCCATTAACGGGTCCCCATATAGGTCTTCAAAAACAGGACGGGACAGGAAGGGTTTTCACCAAGCGTAAGTCTAGCTATTACTTTTAAGGATTCACTGAAACTACTACTTAATATGTATATAATAATTTGTTTGAAATGAGTGTCCTTTCATAGTGAGTCCTTCAAAGAATGATGCATGAGTGCAATGTTGTATTATAGCATTATAATGTTGGGAAATTAATACGCAGCGCTTAGCGACTTTCCAAATGGCACGTATCATAGAATCTAAAGATTAATTTACGGCGTAATTTTGCTACATACAAGCGGTATAATTTCGTTTATATCTTATATTTTGAATTTCTTATTTTATGTTCTTTTTTTTATATAATGATTTTTTTATATTCCAGAAAGGCTTAATTATAAAAATATCGAAAAAATTTCGAATACACCTTATATTACGAAACTCATATTCTGCTTAATTTTCCATTAATTCGAATTGCGAAAATTCGTACAAAAATGTTGAATTTAATCAGGCGCAATTAATTATTACAAGAATGAGAGAGACAGAGAGAGTTATTCGATGATTTTTTTCATCCGCTCTTTTTTCCTGAACGGATTAAAAAAGGATTTGCGTTAATTTAACTGGAACGGAAATGGGTTTGCTAATTAGATTTTCCAGATGGTGTTAATTGCTGAGACGGGATATAAAGCCATCTTGTGGGCTTAGGAACCCCCCGAGTCGTTCCCGATCTTGTAACAATATTGTTTCAAGATTTCAACCCGGTGAATAACTTCCCTCTAGGTGTGCAGCCCAGGATGTAATTAATTAATTTAATGTACTTTATTAAACAAAACAAAACTATTAATCAATAACTAACTTGCTGAGTTATGTCGACTGGTAACACTTGTAACAACAGGTTTGTGGAATACGCCAATTAAATAATAACAAAATAATTTCAATATTCAAGTTAATTTTTTACTTACAGGTATGTAAACAATAGTTGTGTGGTAATGCTTACGATGTGTTCTTAGGTTGATGAAACGTGTTCATAAAAAATTAATAAAAAAAAAATGATTAAATGTATTTTTATATTTTATTATTTTCTTTTAATTTAAATACTTATCTTTAGTAAAATTGTCTTCATCAAAGAAAGCACCCTAACCGAATCTTGGTTTTGGATAGTCGTCTACTTTTGATGCTCTTATGCATTCGTTAATAAAAAATATGAATCTAGTGCATAACTAAAACAATCCGATAATGTTACTTTATACACCCAATGACAATATTGTCATTTGTTCTACAACTTAATAGCTGGCCTGGTAAACAATACTCAACTACTGATTCACTTAAGATATCCACTGTCGGCAAACACCATCTTATTTGACATTTCTCTAAATCAATCGGAAATAAATAATATGACGTTTATTTAATTTTTTATATTAATATCAGCTTGATATTTCTCCTTAAGGCTGATGCCGTAAAGCCTCAACAAACGATATTTTTTCTCTTATTTTATTCGCTCGCCTGACATGCACATATAATGTTCTTAATCGTATTATGTTGCACGGCGCTTGCATGCGCCATCTTGTTTGTTTTGACAGTTGGTCTATTTCATGTCGGCCACTGTCATAATTACTTCATATGTCTCCCGCCAGATGTCAGAGCGCCCTGTCAGTCAAAACGCGCGGGTAGTTGGTAGTTGGATTTTGACTCGCGGCCGTCATAGTGCGCGCGCTTTGGGCGCTTACTATGGCGGGCGACATTTGTGAGAAATAAACGTGTAATTTGTGAAACAGAAACAAGTGTTTGTATTGTGAACCTGATTCTGCATCCTTCATCCAGTTAATCGATGTCCAAAAATGGAAGAGGAGGATATTAATATATTTTTCTAATTAAATGATGAAAATAGCGTCATATAATATGGAATTTACTGTACATTTGTAGGTGTATCGATTGTTGAGTACATATTCATTACTACACTAACCCTCTTTTTAAACACTTTCCTTTCATATCCCCGATGAACTTAAATTGGCTGTCACTCATGCGTCTCTTACCGAAGTATCCTAAGATCGGCTTGCACCCTCTCCGGCAAAAGTCCATTGAAATTTATAAATTTTCATTCTCGAGCGCCTCTTCCCGGTGGCAAATTGAATTTTTCGCAAATTTTCCCCGTTCATAATAAAGTCGCGATTCACTTAGGGAACCGTTCTAGGGAGCCGTAACTCAATAACGTTGCTATAACCGGCTAACTTTCTTGTGCGCGGCTACTGAACTTAGCTAGAAGAAATATTGATCTTAAAATGCATTTCATCTAAATTGGAAATCAGCGAAGGTTTCGGTAACTGATAGAGCTTTTTACAAGTCAGTCATATTCTAAAACTGTCTGAATTATGTTAGTGTTATTTCATTAGCATTATTTCTAACAGAGATGAAATTCTCATGAAACCCTCAACTCTTCTCCATCACTTTACCTCCACACTATCCTTCTTTACTCTCCTTCCACTCTCTTTAAACACTCTCCTACCACAATCTACTCTAACCCTTTCATTACGGCTCGGTTTGAATACAAATTATACTGTCAGTTATAAAACTAGTATTTATAGCTTTAATGTACTTATCTGGTCTATTTTCATATATCACATTGGTTCTTATATCCTTAGCTATCAGATGATATATAAAATACTATTCTAAGAAAGTAGCAAAACGGTATATAACGTCAACCGATGTCAACGGTCGGGGAATCTTATGATGGCATATGGCGACAACCGATGCAAAAGGGTTAACCACTTATCTTCCATACTTCTCCTAAACACATTTAATTAAAACTTTTCTAACAAACTCTTCATTCTTAGTTTCTTTTCACACCATCCTTTCGCACTATCATCCACACTATTTTTTCAAACTATCCTTCCATACTCTCCTTCTATACTATCCTTTCATACTCTCCTTCAATAATATCCTCCTACACTATTTTTCACCCTCTTCGTTACAGTACATTAAGCACTGTCAAAAAAAATATTTCGAAATATTTGCTTAGCAAAAGAAAAATCATTTAAATATTTACTACACAGTTAAGAAAATATAATTTAGTTGCAATATACCGTGCTTATTGATAATTAATTAAATTGATGAAATGTATATTAATTTATTAACTGAAATGTTTCAATAAAGCTATGTCATGCTGTCATTAAATTTCAAAAGCTTTACTCACTCTTATACAAGCTTCTTCAATCACATGACTTGTAAAGTCTTTTGAGAGTGTCACATCGCTCAAAAGATCAATTTTCGTTTCATTATATTCAAAACAAACTTTACAATATCTGCATTTGAAAGGAAAACAGAACAACTTCAATCGGCTACTGGAATTACTTCTTTTTGGTATCGGTTAAATGAAAAATAATATTTACGATAAATCATCAATAAAAGATGTATTCAAAAAAATCTTTATTATATGGTAGCTCATAAATAAGGTATACGGCACGTTATTCTGAAATATGTTATTTAAATTTATGTTAGTAATATTATTGTCAGAATAATTTAACATATGAGGAAGCAAACAAGATGTTCTGGTATATTTATACGAAACTTAGCCTTGCTGTAAACTCCCACGCAACTATTACTTCAGTTGAGTCAAGGGATATTTTCATGAACATAAAACTGTCTTTATAATATAACATAACATACAACAATATATAAATGTTGATATATTTCACGTAAGGGATGCTCAATTCAGACATGAACACCACGAGGAGGAATAATTTGTTGGAGTTGTCTGTTTGATGAGCATCGGAACCTTCTGTTGCTTGTCTTTATTGCTTTGTTCTTATTACTTAATCATCTTCTTCGTAGTATCAATACGGTGGATTGGTTTGCAGCAACAGAATCTTGCATCTCGATCTCCATTCCTCTCGGTCCTCCGCAACCCCTTTCAGCTCAGCATAAGCGCTACAATTCATGTCCTCAAATACTTGCTGTAAATACTCCCGTCTAGGGCGCCCTCTACAGTTTCTACCCTCAACCATCCCCTCCACAATATCGTGAAAAAGACCATCGTGGCGCATGATGTGATCAATCCAAAGTATTTGTAAATATATTGTATTTTTTTATTTTATGATTAATTATTATTGTACTTCATAAACGAATTTAGTTGTTCAAATTTGTTATGTTTCTGTAAGGGAAAACAAATTGAAATAAATAAAAATTTAAAAAAACGCCCACAGAATACGTCAGTTTCAATTTTTTAAACTAAAAAATACTTTTACAATAATAAGAAATCCTTTAATTATTTGTATTATCATTTCGTTAAAATACTCGCCCAAAATAATTCGCCTTATAGTTAACCTTCGAACGATGTTTATTTAGTTTTATTTATATATTAGTTTATTTAATCCACTGTTGAAGCGAGACTGGCTTTATACATAATTGACTTGTAATAATTAATATTATTCGAGATTGATACTCCAAGGATGTTGATGGAGCTTGCTTTTGGAAGAGAACAACCTACAATATAACAAGATTCAATCGTTACAATTGATTCTAGACAAACAAACAAAATTGACTAAAAAAATTCGCGTGTAGCAGAGTCTTTTCCACGAAGAACAGTCAAAGAAGAGAACAGAGAACGTACGAAGTAACTTTGTAAGAGATAGAGACTCCGAGGGAGTTTTTATAGAATACCAAAGGCCATTTTGTTCCATTGCGACAGAGGGAATCGTGTAGGTAATACTATTATGACAACGTCTGGGACCCTTCCATGCATTTTACTTTGTATTTATTCTCTTGACCGAACGGGGAGCCATTCTTCAGAGGGTGAAAGCTTCTCTATTCTATTTGACTACGCCTACTTTGTTGTAGAAGTATATCACGCAAAATTGAGCTTTCTAGCTTACTCGCAAGATTTTCTAAGGAAAGTAGGTCATTCAATTTTCTTACTTATTTTTCTTCTACAATATTTATATTAATGTTAATCAAAACGTCAATGCATATGGAGAACTATTCCACGTATTATATTGTCATACTATCGAAGATATTATATATAAAGTTTCAATCATCAGCTCGTTTGTATTGCTGAGAACTGAAAAAGATTTCATTTAATGTGAAATCGCGGTATTTCAGTATGGTGATTAACAGTGCTTCTCGTGATCCATATTAAAAAAGGTAATGTTGTGGGCATTTAAAACGAAACCGCAGTCTTCCAATATGCAACTAAACAGTAATCAACTTGATGCATTATGAGACAAGGTTAAAATATTAAAATATCTAAATATTATTTGAAATAAATGGTATTTGAGAAGTTTCTTTTTCGTAAATACATTTGTTATTTGACAGTTTAAAACCGTATAAATATAAATATAAATATTTTAGTTTTTTGTCAATGGTTTTGTATAATTAACTTAAAAGTTATGAACTTAACCTCATGTCTCTCGATTATTTTATTATTTATATTATTAATTCATCGAATTCAATAAAAAAAAATATTTCCCATCACGACCATTTCTATCGAACATCAATTTGGTCAACTGAAATAGGCTTTTTGTGAATGCGGAAAATTATTCAGCCAGACATATTACCGATGATTTTCTAGTATGAGTTAGTTTGCTTTAACCACAAATACATTATATAACTTAATATTTCATAATTTCTACTCAATTATCGTGTTTATTAAAATCATTACCGGTGCTCTAATTATGTCAGAGTCGTTTTTAGAAACTATTTTCACGCAAATGAATTTCCAATTAAGCATAATTAGTGTGTTTTGTGCAACAAATTATTATTTGAAACCAATCAATTAATGCTAACAAAAGCCTCAATCAACAGATTATAATTGTCATTATAAAGTTCACTTTAAAATATATTTTCATACGATAAATATTTTTAATATTAGCTTATATTTAAGTATAGAATACTACCACCACAATATTCTGTCTTTTATCATGATGTCCCTTTTGGATCCTAATATAATATTATAGCACTAAATTTAGAGCCAATATATCAAATAGAGACACTTTTTCTCAGCTCACTGATCCATTTTATAATTGGAATGTAAAGAAATAAATACGAAGGTACATTCGTTATCAAAGTATTTTTAAGATTTTGTCTTGCCTATGCAGCTCGATTTCTGTGGTTACCAATATAGAGTAAATATCAAATTTTATAATACAAAGTTTAGGGGCTTCGCTCTTGGCCGCTATCATGGCCCAACCATGGCATAGAGTAAAACAAATAATTAACAAAATATTTTGTAGATTGCAAATAACACAGATGGTGCACACGGTACAACTCATTTCAGCAACGTCTCACCGACTCAACTACTACGGCCGAAATCGTCACAACGTATTAAATGTTTGATTACTGACAATTATGGATGTTATACCACAATATAAAATAATAACTAAATTAATATTTTAATTACAAAGTAATGCTGTTCAGTTCATATTTGTGGATAATAATTATATAAAAATACATAAATTCGTAATAGATATGACTGTTAGATATTTAATATGTATAGTTTAAAAATAGCAACTCCATCGTGAAGTCTTTAAGTGAGTATTATAATGATTGATATCGAAAAACAAACAGTTAAAATACAATACTGTTTCATCTTTAATTGTCTTTATTATTATATAATTCCTGAAATTTGATACAGCTAGATCAATACAGGCTCGATTATTTATTTTTGAAGCTTGATACTTAGATACGAGGCTTCCGAGAAAGCTGAGTGGAAAATCGTCGTCAGATCCGTCGAGCTCTCGCCACGGTTGTTAAAGCTCGATTACACGGCTCGTTAAAGATCCCAGGCTTCTACACTATCGATACTCTGATACAGAGGAGACCGTGTGATAGTTTCATGAATGTAATTACTGAAAGATAACGCGCTTCCATGATAATTATTTCCTGTAAACAAGTATTCTGTCTTTGAGAAACTAGGGCGTCCGGACTTTCATGGTCTTGTGGCGGCAATTTGTGGGTTATTGTGTTCTTTAGTGACGTATTATTTACCCATATTCTGAAAATTTATTTAAATAATATATCATATAATAAATGAAAATATTTAATTCAACATTATCTAACATAAAAAAATGAATAATATTTTCAGTAAATTGTTTCAATTGTGTTAAAAAAATGACTGGAAAGCAACTTAACAATTTTTTTGACGCAGTGAAAAATTTTCGTTCAAAATATATATTTTTATGTACGTTTAATTTTATTTGTTGTGTAACATAAAAATTACCAGTTAAAAATATTAAATCTTCGACTGCCATTGACGTCTATAGCCATCATGGTTTCATAAAGTATCATACTATAGTGTATTATACTCGTAATGTCCATAAGTATCAAACTATTTTTCTGAATTTATATTATTTTTTCATTGTTTTCATCATTCACTTCGAGATCCATTATAAATTATAAATATTTATTTTGTAACCTTGTTTTTACATGGATTACGTAAAATAATCTATTAGGAGACTGCAGTTTCGACTAACTCGTAGCCTTTCTCAATGCTTCTCTTATAATATTTTGTTTTCGATATTTTGTCATATTTATTCAAAATTTAAAAAATGACCATTAAATCGTTCAAAAAGGCGACCCGGTTAAATGCTCAATTGCAATATGTTTTACTTTGTATAAATGCGTAACGTCAATGTAATAAAAATGGTTTCATGATTATATTTATTAAAAATGAAAAATATCACGAAAGACGTACAAAACAAATATTTTTTAACGTAAAATTTGGTTTTCTTTAAAATTAATTACATTATTTATCTTACTAATGCCGCAAAATTTGTTCCCGAACCAAATGCGCAATTCGGTTGATTATTATCGTTTGTTTCGTTGCCACGTAGCAGCGTCTCGAGGCTCTGCGGATAACACGTGCACGATCCCCCAGCTGGATAATATGTGGAGGCTGAACGCTGAAGGCTGAAGTCTGAAGGATTATGCAGTGGCGGATTACCCCGCCAACGGTAGACCCGCTCGGAGCCTCTGAATCTTAAGAGGCCCCAAAAATTACGAAAAAAAAATCATTACCTTACTGAAAATAAATCAAAAAAAATTCGTGTGTTACTTTTCGTTTATAGTCATTTTCGCTCCCAATTTTGAGCACTTACAGCGCTGTGGCAGCTTTTAATTTTGAGTTATATCGAATTGTTTTTTTTCGTCTGTGGCTTATCTTATTATATTATTATTGTTGTTTTTTTATTTAACTGATTCGTAGCGGATTGTCACATTAATCCAATAATTATAAGTATTAGTTGCGTCCGTATAGAGGAGAATACAACGTTTTACTAATCTACTTCTTGTGGAGATTTAGTATTATTTAGTAAAACTGTGAAAAAATATGCAGTAAGAGTATTTCGAGTATTGCTTGTGGTGTTTTAAGAAGATGTTCATAGGAATTGAAATATGTTAACTTTATCGTGAAACTCGTCAAGAATTTCACGAATCTGACTTGACGAATAAGTAAGTGTAGGTGAGATCAATTATGAAAGTCTTGAAGAGCAGTGTCCACTATTGAAAAGCGCATTTTAAAGCCAATATCGATAAAAAAAATAGTGATAATTTGAAAAATCGAGAGCTTCAAAAAAGCGCCAGGGGCTTCCAAAGTGCTAAATCCGCCACTGGGTTTAAAGCTTCGAGGTTTCTTGCGCAGAATGAGCAGCCTGGAGTGCCATCTATCCCTCTCGCTAGTGGACCACACAGTGGGTGAGGTAACGTCTTCATGGCTCTCGATTTATCACCGAGATTAATCATTTGAAGCGGTTCCGGTACATCACGTTCAGCCACCAGCGGATCTATGAATCAGAGATCTACAACATTGCGGCTAGTAAACCTGTGTATGTGTGCTTATACAAAATGAAAATATCATTAAATTTATTTTATAATCTAAGAATTAATTTTAATTAAAAAATTAATAAATTAAAAATATTTAGTTTTGATTCACAATTTATAATAATATAAAATAAATTGTGAATCAAACTAAATATTTTTAATTTTATTAATTTTTTAATTAAAATCAATTCTTAAATTATAATTATGCAGTTTCACCAAGTATTGTCAGTTGATAACCTTAATGTTATTAAATTTATTTATTTGAATTAACACGGGAAGGCTAGAATGAAAACCAAATTTATCAGGTTCACACTTCTTCATATTGAATTTCAGTCGAATGTAAAAAAGCATCTGAATATTTTCGTCGTAATTTGATACGTCTACCGTGTAGGGATACAGATGAGAAAGTTCTACAGGTCTGATATTTATAAAAAGGTGCAGATAACATCAATTGAAAACGTTAGAATTAAGGGTGTTTATTAACGCTTTCGCATCGGCTGTCGGCATATGCCGTCAAAGATTCCCCGACCGTTGACATCGGTTGACGTGATATATCGTTTTGCTACTTTCAGCACTCATTGTGACATTTACGGTAGGAAATTGGAAGTGCAGTCATTCCCTTTATCAACCTACATGTATTCTTTACAGGAATCTGTAAAGCATATCAATAAATGTCGTTAGGTATTGTCACATGAGCGATTTTAATGTAAACAACATGTGTCAGTGTCACCACATCTATGGAGTTACATAATGAACGTTTGATAAATGTAACAGTTAGTTATGCATCATCTGACAGCTAAAGAATAGAAGAACCAATGTGATAAATGAAAATGGGTCAGATAAGTACATTTATGCTTCAAATACTAGTTTTAAGCAAAAAAAATTGTTTGAAAAATCCACGCCGTATTGACAATATAATTTCTATTCCACTGAGCCGTAACGAAAGGGTGAAGAATTTGGAATCATTATTTTTCTAGATTTACATAAATTTTATTTAATTACGTTAGTGCCGGAATTGTTACAACATATCCTTCGATGAATTTTGATCAACAATAAGAAAACGTGATTATATTATAGCTCGTAAAATTATTTATCCAAACATGATAAATTACATAAATTTACCATTCCATCAAACCGTAAAGTAATTATAACACCATAAAACATAATATATCGAATTTTCCAACGTAAATGTACGTGACATCAAATATTTCAAAAGTGAAATCCAATTAGTAGTAAGTAAATTGCTGAGCAATTCGTTTACTGTAAGTTATTATACGTGTGCTTAATTCGAATGTTTGTTTTCAATGTAATCGATATTTTGCTCACCCAAACAGAATTTTGCGACGCCTAGACATGTCGTAGATGTTGACACTATCTGTAATCGCTCGTGTCGTCCCTGATGATGTGTTCGTCCTTGAGACTACCTCGACTATTACTGAATTGACTCGTCCTGTGGTCAGGAGCGATCCATCATTTTCGCAGGCTATCACCAGCTTTCCACAAAAACAATATTGTTTTTTTCGCGCAAGTTTTTTAACGAAGATGAGTCAGCAAAAGAGCGATAATGTTTTCTATTTGAAATCGTACCATCTTGATAAAAAGTCTAGTTAAAAAGTTGTAAAATAATAAGTAACTAATTTGTAAAGGTGTCGAAATATCTTGTCTCTTATCACATTATCTTCAATGATGGTGGCTGTAATTGACTATTCGTGTGCCGTTCTAAATGCCTCTGTCATATATAGTCTTCTCCAGCATTCTATCTATTAGAAATACTTAGTTTAAATGTACTTCTTATTCTTCTTATGCTGTTACTAAAATCCTTTAATTACTCTAAGCTTGATCCTGCGACAAGAATGACCAGCTATCTTATCATATTTATATTACCTTCTTGGAGGTGGAAAGTCCAATGGTATAAAATCTATGTAAGTTTATAGCTGTTTTGCTCGTCATACTTTCAGAACACATTCTTTTCTATGCAAAACTGCCATTTCGATCTCACCAATCGCGCACGATATCTACGTCTGGCCGTCTTTTTTTTTATTGAAATTTTTTTCTTATATTTTGGGTACTGAAATGAGTCGGATAGTCTTTGTCTAAATGGTATTAACGTTTTATTTTAAATTTAAATAAAAAGCAAAAGATGGCTAAGCTCCCAAAATAACCTAACCCCAATATTTATTGAATCGTTAAAAAACACGTGTCAAAGAAATACAAACTTGATTTTAATATATACTGTAAGAAATATACTATTCATTAAACACAGATATATAATGGTAAACATTCGTAAAATGCAATAACTTAGTAGTTTTTCATATTGAAGAAAAAAATAATACACTTTGTAAAACCACTGAATATCTTTCAAGAAAGTCGAGAAACTCAGTGTTTTGTTTATCTCAAAGAAGTCAAGCAACTTCGTGATTTTACCAACTGTATTATTTCATTCTGTAATATGGTAGGTATTTTTGAAAATAAATTTAAAATATCTGAAATTATTGAAAATATCATGATTCCACAATTCATTTTAGTGAGTAGGAGTAGTATTAAGTTAATGTATTGTGTTTTGATGTTTTATTGAAGGCAAAAACAATTAAATGGAAGGTCATATGTTCAAGTATTGGTCACACCACATTATAACATCATAGCTTTGAATTGACGATTCCTATAGCGCACTGACCTACATCCTATTTATTCTCAACGTGCCTGTAACATCTCCAAACACACCTACCGTCAGCTACTTCAAACTTTTCTTCCTCCGAGGTTCTGTTTGATATTCCGCCCTGGGCCGCTGCAGTGGGCGGTGACGGGGGCGGATGGATGAGAGGGGGCGGGGGCGGACCGCCTACCAGCTGAAGACTATTCCCACGTATGCACGAGTTAGGAATAGTAATGCCTTTACATTTTTCATTATTTTTCCATCTGCGGAGCTATAGACAAGTGCTGCGGTGAAATATATTACATCAAAGAATATAATATATAACACGAGCACATTTTTATTTGATCTTTTAGGTATTTTCTGGGAAAATATTTTTTGCAATACATATAAAAAAAAATTTTTTTTTTATTTACATAGTAATTACAATATCTTTTGCATTCAACGTACAAGAAGTAATGTATAAAATACTTCATATCGTTAAAACATACGATAAAAGAATATTATCAATAATAATTCTCGTATATATACTTTATTCATAGTTGATTCGTCTACCATTGAGCATAGTGGCATCAATGATCTCGTTCAATTATAATTCGAACCTTTTTACATTAGTGATTTTACAGAATACCTGAATATATTTACCAGACATATAGTAACTTATGTTCTCTTTCGACATCCGGAGAATATTGTACTACCAGGTTTACTTCGTCACTTATCCCGACTATAAATTGAAAGGCTGCTATGTTTCCGTTTTCTCGTCATTACCCATAAAGTCAATCTCTAGTTTCACTAACATTTTTGTCAAATACCTGTTTTCAAAACCCACTATACGGCTACATTTGCTTTTATTAATATGTATCACGCAGTCATACAAAATAATTGTGTTAAAACGATATGAATTTTCCACGTTTTGATACAGTAATATAGCGAGTCCAGGAGAATTAAGTATGTAATTACAAGAATTTCTAGCATTCCCATTACGGATAGATTCGTTTCTTATGATATCTATAATTTTAAATTAATTTGAATTTAAAAAAATACAAATTAAAAATATGTAGTTTTGATTCATATTTATTTTAAACTATTACATGTTTCGGCCTCCCTGGAGAACGTCTTCAATAATGATTAAATTAAAAACTGGCAGTGACTTATATAGGTATGTATAAGTATTAGTACCTAAGTTAATACACACATACTCGTATTTACAGAAATATAATATATGTACTAACGTTTTATTAGCTAAGATGGTCTCCAGGGAGGCCGAAACATGTAATCGTTTAAAGTAAATGTTAATCATGACTAAATATTCTTAAATTGTAAATTTTTTAATTAAAATTTAATTAAATGATTATAATTATGCAGTTTCATCAAGTATTGTTAGTTGATAACCTTAATAATGATACCTTCAAACTCTTGACCCTCGATGCTTGGCAACCGATTTGCATCTTGACATGCGCTGAAAGTAGTAATCTGCCTAACTGTAAAAATAAAAATCGCACTTTCAATTTCTTACCCCCCCGAAAATATTTCGCTACGCCTTTCTTCCCGACACTATTGTTTGTTTGTTGCGAGGCGAACAAAGCGCCCCGAGGACTTTCGCCACTTAGACAAAAAGTTTATTACATTGAAAAGTTTCAGCGATATTTTTCGTGGGAACGTATCGGCTCCGGCGGACCGCGCCCGCCCGGCTGACGGCCCTTGAGAGCTTTTCCGTTTGTTCGGCAAAGTGAAATGAATGAGTGATTGAGAGTGGATCTCGAGAGCGGTAATTAGAGTCACTCTCGCGCGGAAAGAATGGACTTCTTATCGATTTTAAGAAGAAGACAATAAACTTAGATTTAGCAGACACGTAAGCAGCTTGCTTAGATAATGTTTCACGAGCAACAACCTTAATTTTTCTAATGCGTACACAATTATTGTATCGTATCATAGCTCATAAATGTTAAAGACGTCTACTTTCGAACACATTTCAGAGTACCACAACACTTTTTATTGAGATTCTAAACCAACGTAATAAATCATTGTACGCGCGGTTCTCAATAGATCGCCAAAGTGAAGCTATATTAGACACGTACCTAAACTTTGATAGGTATAACACCTGTTGCTTATCGCATGTCGTTTGTTTTAGTTGTGCTGCCCCTTGAGACTGAAGGATTCAGGATTTTAAAGCGTCGGGTTTATCGATCCGATCTCCTTAAATAAAAATATTTAAAAATTACCTAAAATTGTGCCTTAAATACGGCAGTTCCCGTCTCATCAAGTTTTTAGGTTCCTGTGTTGGAAGTCATAGGGAACCATTTTTTTTAATTAAACACATACAGGAGAATACCGACAGATGGTGATAGTAATTCTGAAGTGTCATCTGTGGAATTCTATGATGCTTACCATCGTGCATATGGCTAAGCGGTGCATGTGGAGTGTTGATCCGCCAACGTCATAGACTACAGCCCGAGATTCACGCATGATCCTTATTATTACAGTAATTTACTATGAATGGATGGTCTTTCGTCTGCCACCAATTTTAATTAATAGGCTATGACTGACATTTTACGGGTGAGAGATCAAATTCCCACCAACCGTGGTACTTTAGAGCTCAGAAATCGATTAAAAACCCTTTTTTTTAATCTCCGTCTGGGATCGAACCCACGATCTTTGACTTGCAAAGCCAACGCTTTGACCATTGAGCTATATCTGCCATATAAATGTTCTCAGGTGCTAAGGTGTCTAGAACAAGGCATATGCTAATAATAAAACATTATTTTTTGTTATGATCATGTGTTTCAGAGATGGAACGGATATTGGAAGAAAAAAAAAGAAAAGCATAATTGATGTACGATTTTCAACATTAACTTTCGGGTAGTTTATATAAATATTGATGATTATTAAAACATTTAAAAAACCATTAGAATTATTCCGTCTAAAAAATGTCATTTTTCTCTCTCTAAAAGACTTGACTATTCATGACAAAACCGATGCTTGTATTGATGCATAAATCTCTATTAATTCAACACGACATTTAAATATATTTATTTATTACGGTTCGTGTATTCAAAATATAAAAGAACGCTCAATTACCATAGCCAATCAGAACGACGTTCACTCTATTAAAAAGACGGTCGATAAAAATTTAATTCAGATTTTTTTTATCTTTCAAATAAATTCAATTATTTATTGGTTTTTCGTCTCAATTTCCTGAGGTTTTCGCAAAGATTATTCACGGAACAAAATTATTCAGTGTCTTCTTGCCTCAATCATCTACCGAATATTTAAAAAAATAATCGCGAAATACAACGCCGGGATTTTTTAAATTAAAGCGATTATCATCAATTTTATTCCTATCAATTTTCAACTGGTTTCTGTTACATATTAAAAAAATAAAATATACGTTTCGTTTTGTGAAAACTTTCTTCGATTTAAGCATTTATGAATGGATGCCATTTTTTTTATTTTTAGTTTTCAAATAATTATTGTTATTAAAATATATTTTAAATAATTTAAATTTTTGTCGAATTTATCTTGTATCTATTACCATTCTTCTCTCTTAACACATTCGCATTAATTCGGTATTAATACCCGTTACGTCGATTGACGGTTAATTACAGGAAGAGTATTTTTACCTTTTACGCAATCTGATCTTCAAAGTCGGGTACGAGTATTTATACTTGTTTTTTTCTACAAGTATTTGACTTTTTCTTATTTATAAGGTTCGACATTATCAATTTTACAAAAGTAAACGCCTATTTAAGACACAAGGTCACTACAAATTCGTTTAAATTTTTAGAATAAATAATGTTTGTTTATTTTGTAAAATCAACATATATTTTAAATTTTAATGAATAATCGCTAGTATTTTATGTATATTTTTTGTGATAATAGCCTTTATAAGGGTTATTATAACCATGAATATCATATTCTAAATCTTAAAAAATATTTATAACCCTAAAAAACGTACCATTAAAAGTTTTTATGTTTATTTTCAAGTTGTAGACATAATTTAAAATTATTGTTAGAAGTTCTACAACTTTTCGATAATTTTGCTGGTGTTGCTATAATTGGTGAGTATCATATTGAAAAAAATATGCAGTTATGTTGGATATTTTAAAAGTTATGGCAGTTTATGTAGAAACATATTTTTTACGCGCGACATCGATTTATCACCCGTATTAGAGTATCAGCTGAGTGCGAATGTCATTCGATGCGAATGTGTTAAGTTAGTTAATTGAATTGCGTGGTGGTAAAATGAGGAGTAGAAGAACAACACAGACTTTTCCAGAAGCACATATATATTCATAATAAACTCTACAAACATCAGTGAAAGGTATTATCTTTACTTCTTTCTCTTGTGCCCTATTTTTCATCTAAAATTGTACGTGTATTTTCATGGCCATTAAAAATATGTCTTCACAATTTGCTAGGACTATCTTTTAGGCTCTAAAGACTCAGGAATATATTTATGATGAGCCAAATAATTTTTTGTCCGTCTTATAATCGTATTTTATTTATAAAGAAATGTGCATCAACCTTAATTTTTCATCTAGTTAAAAGCTATTTCTTGAGCCTTAATTCTTAACAGAATTTCGTTTTTTTCAATCACGTAGTATAATCACGGTGTGTATTTTTTTTTTATATATATTCATTTACATCATTAAAATCATGGATTTAAATTTTAAGTCATTAAAAAATCGTTGGAAAAAAATGAACAAAACAGGCAGACGAGAAATTAAGGAGTTAATAAAACGTATTAAAAAGTTCCCTTACATGAAAAGCTCGCAAGGTTTTTCGGGCTTTTCGTCGAGTCGCGCTGAAGCATCGGGCGTCGAAGCCTCACCTCGCGTCCCCGGCGTACGGCCCCAGGAGTATTGATTTATTTGCGATAGGTAGTAAGTGGGCTGTAGTCACGCTCGCCTTCAGAACCGTGTGCGTTTCAGGAAAGCTCGTATATATTTCAGGAGACGGAGTTAGCCACCCTTACAACGACAGCGTACACGAGCGATTGTAACTGTCAATTACATCATCGATGTCTTATAAATTTTTCGATCTGTCTATGGCCTTGTGGCAATTTATTTTTATCATTTTAAATTAAGATATAGCTTAACAGTTTCTTGCAGCTTACAAATTCATTTCTGTAACCTTACATCTCGCAGATTTATCATCTCCCATATTGCGTTGTTAACCACAGTAAAATTATTTCCATATATTATATCAGTCAAGCTACATCTAAATAAAAAAAATGTTTTTGATACTTGTAAGTCTAATTCATTTACGACGCTTATATTGACTTCTACGCCTGTTTAACACCTTACAGGTACACTGCTTGTGGTTCGAATCTGTACAGTGATTATTTATCTTTGATGAATTGGTAGATCTAAACGTGTTGCATAATTACTTACATTAAGAGCAAATCACTTCAAAAAATGTAATCAGTCTTTTGAGAGTCTAGGAGATTAAATATTCGCCATCAATCAAGGCTTCATCAGTGCCAACGTCTATAAGCTTATTTATTTTTTTAAATTTTATTTTTATATATGGTGTTGTTTTCTGTGATCCATAGTTATTTCTGAAGTTCTTGTTATCGACTAATCGTAGTATTGATAGTTAGCGCTATTCAATCTCAATCGGAACTAAACTGATTGAAAGCACTGCGTGTTAAAGCACATCTCCAGCAATGAAGGAGCTTTCCATGCCACGCGGATTAAATTAATTAAACAACTCGTTAAACTTGCTTCAGCAGCGAAGCCTACCCGGACGAAAGGTATCCCGGAGTGTGCTATTCACGTGGAAATTTAATTAGAAACATGTTGTTTGTCTTACATACTTTTATTGCAGTTCTTTGTTCTTTATAAGATTATTTATAAACGTACTCACTTAGATGTTCAATTTATTTATTTGGCCCTAATATTCGTACCCGGATTAAGTTTATTTTCCTATGTTTCTAAGCAATGAATTTACAAAATAAGTAAAACATAGATAAATAACATATTGACTTGTTTTTAAAAAAAAACTAATAATTATAACATAATTTGCATTTATATTTATTAAGTTCATTTTATAATAGCATTATATGCACCTTCTTACGTAAATTGAGAAATGTTATACCCTTTCAATTAAAATAATATTGCATTATAAATTGAAAATGTCGATAGTTTTAATCAAACATTATATTTAATGGAGTTTCTTAACTTGAACAAATACACATTTAACCACTTTTTGAATTTTAAAATATATTCCACCTTATAGACTCATATAATAATACGAAAATCGTTCAACGTCTACAGTATTATTATGCAATATTTATTTTTAATGATTCATTCTACTAACACAAATATCTTACTAGAAATAAAATTACATATCTTATCCATTTATTATTAAGATTATCATTGAAAGAAGCGAATCAAATAAAATATCATCAATACAACAACCTTTGAACTCCCTTGTATTGTAAATCATCAGATATTTTACATTTTTTTATTAACTCCATATTTTTAGTTTAAAAATAATGTTCCACTTGATATATTTATATTTAGATATCATTTGAAAATGATATTATTTGATAAAGCCATTTTATGCCTCTTTCATACTTAATAAATATATGAAATATTTACAACAGGTACACTGTAAAAAAAGTTCCAAAACAATATAATAAACCCGGAAACACTCACTTTTCAAAGCTCTCCCATATTGAATATTCCGTGGTAGCGTGACTTATCCGCCCGCGGTCCTCAAGAGATGAGATCAGTACGTTGAGTAATAGGCAATAGGGCGCTTCTTCCCGCTCATCCTCGCCACCCACCGGAGCTTTTTCCTCTTCACGGTAGGGCGGATGGAATAGCTAGACCGACAATAAATCATTTCTGTCTTGGCTTCTAGGAAAGCAGTTTTCGCATACATTACACCTTGAAGCATGCAAAGTTATGTAAAAAAAGTTATGTAATACATATTTTTTTGTCTTTTATTTAGCATTTCGATTAAATCATATAAAATTTATACGTTTTCAGGTACCTCTTACTATTGTATCCAGCTCCATTTTATTTCTATAATTTCAATGTATTTCAATTTTTTTATTTTTTTCCCTTACATTACAAATTTGAACAACTCAATTAGTTTCTGAAGTAAAATAAGAATTAATCATAAAATAAATAAATACAATATATACAAAATATAGGTACTTATGATTAACCCTCCAGACGCGAGCGTGACTACTAAGAACAAAGCACAAGCAACAGAAGGTCACAATGCTCATCAAACAAACGACTTGCAACAAATTATTCCTCCAAGAAAACTCGTGGAGTTCATCTCTGAATTGGGCCTCCCTTACGTGAAATATATCGACGTCCGAGGCGATTTGGTTAAACAGTGTGATCCCTCTCCCAAGAGACATAATCACTGGCAGGTTAGTGTTACTCTTTAGGAGAGCGAACAATCTGTGCCTCCCAATATATTGTGTTAGTCACGAAGATTAATTGATAAGATTAATCCAACATTTTGGAGAACGTTTCTTTGTGTTTACAATGTGTACATAGATTACATAATTTGAGCACAGACGTTAAACGTGTTTTCGATATAAATTCTATGAGTTTTATTTATAAAACGTAAGCATTAACTACTGGTGTCAAAACGGATTCCTCAAATTTTCTAGAAATCTCGTCTTACTGATTGTCATATCATATAAATAATGTATTATTTATTACTCAACTGACACTAATCTCATGTAACAGTTTACACATAAACAAATCGGAAAAAATAAATGTCATCTGCTGGAATTCGAATCACAATTTTGTGCAACCATTTTCATTTCATTAGACTGGAACATTATATAATGTATAGAAAATTATTCTTAACCTACCAATAACTATTTAATTAAATATTATTAATAAATTATCCAGTCTTCAAGAAAACAAAAATCTACTTTGAATATATAATTCCACATTTTTTTGTGTGTCCTAAATTACACCTATGCCATGTTTTGTGAAACTCTTCGCTTTGCTGCGACAGTATAGAGCGACCCTGAAATAACCGGGAGGAGTAGGATATATCCAGGAGTGGTGCCCTGCAACCCTTATTTTATTGCTCATCTTCTTTCCTTTTTTTACTCCAGGTTTACGAGCTAGCCCCACGCTGAGAATCTCGGTTTTACTACATTTGTATTACGCCCTGGAAGATTCCGTTTTTTCGCCTTGTATTAAACTTTGGTGGCGCATTAACGCCTGCAATTTTCACGCTCTCCCTTGATTACTTTTTGTAATGAGAAGCACATTATTGTGTTGTAGTTTTTGTTTTAAGTTATCAAAATAATTTAATAGCCAAAAAATACTTTACCCCGAACATATATAGGGGTTGTCTAATACTCTGTTTACCTGTTCAAGGACTCCGCACACTTGGCCTGTACTGCAATACTTTTTTTCCTCATCGAACGTCGTCTTTTTGTCAAATATACTGTCAACCCGTTTAACGTTTTCATAAGATTTTATTTCGGATATTAAGATCGGATGCTCCTGAGAACTGGACCATTCAGTCTCAAGAGACGGTTCAACTCAAAAAAGCAACGTATAAGAGACCGTTTTACTCGCATGTAATAATAATCGCCACATACATTAAATGAAAAATCTCCGTTACAAATATAAAAGCGTGCGTTATAGGTTTTTTGGCAAAATTAGATCTCTTTAGATATACTAATTTTAGATTCCATCTTTTTAAAACACTCCGATAATGAATCTTACCATGTTACGAGACCATTATTAATTATTTAATTTATTATTTTAATTTTAATAATGGCATTATATTTGAAAAAAAAAGGAAATTTACCAAGATGCATTGTTCCGAGGTAATTAATGTTAATAAATCTGAAATCGTCAATTCTGCAAAGCTTTTTTTTCTGCTCCACCTACCTTACTTCTGAAGTTTCAGCATCTTCCAGCGATGAGAGTCGAGTTTTCAGACATCGTGACGCTGGTCGCTGAAAAACTACTCTGCCATCTCCCGATAGTTATACAAGTATCTTCTGACTAGTCTACTCTGAGATATCGACAAGTTAACCGATTATTATTTTTTATATCTCTTTCTCCCATGTTCTATCACCGCAAGGTTTTTATTTTTTTACACTTCTAAGAAGCGGATATATACTCGTTCATCTTACCCGAATATCTTACGTCTCAATATATTTATGAATTGATTTTTAATTGTAATATTACGTGAAATAAATTGCTTGAAAATATTTTTAAATTAAGGGATATGCACACATTCAGGGATCGTAAGGCAAAATAAATAATATTAGCAGTGAAACTGAAAATAATACCTATGGTTGTTATTATTCATTGTACCTTTGATATGTTTCTTAGACAGCAATATATGAAGACAAAAATATTTGTACTAACACATTTTTTTGCAGCCATGACTCTTATCATTCATACAGCGAATACTGTAACAAAATTTTGTCGTCAAGTAAACGATTTAACTGTTATAGAAAGTTATACTTATTAAAAAATTAAAACTACACCCATTACCTCTATGAGGCAGCGGTGGGTATAGCTCTATGGTCAAAGCGTTTGCTTTGCTAGCCAAAGGTCGTGGGTTCGATCCCCGACGGTGATTAAAAAAAAAAATGATTTCTGAGCTCAAAAATACCTCCGGTTGGTGTGAATTTAATCCCTTACCCGTAAATTACAGTCATAGCCTATTAATTTTAATTGGTGGTAGACGAAAGTCGTCCCGTGAATACCACCCATTCATAGTAAATTCCTATAATAATAAGTATGATACGTGAACTGTAGTCTATGACGTTGGCGGATCAATACTCCATATGCAGCGCTTAGAAATATGCACCATAGAATTCCACAGATGAGACTTCAGAATTACCATCACCATCTGTCGGTATTCTCTTGTATTTGTTTACATAAAAAAAACTTAAATCATAATATTTATTCTTTTTTGATTAAATAAACAACACTTAATTTAATTGCATGCACTATGGTAAGCGTCATAGAATTCCATAGATGAGACTTCAGAATTACTATCACCATCTGTCGGTATTCTCCTGTATGTGCTTACATAAAAAAAATGTTACAATATATTTCCAAATAAAGTATTATAAAATATCACTTCATAAATTTGAGACGTAATAAGATATGCAAAAACGCGTTCTTATAACATAACACAAATGTACCTTTTTACACGCATCACAATCCGATTCAGGTCAAAAGATCCTCGGCCATTTTCAATTCTTTGTCATTTCGAATGTTCGCTAACGATCGTTCGTTCCTCAAAAGCATCAGAAGACGACCAAGATGGTATCCGCTCGCCATTTCCTTGACATATCTACCCTGAGGGTTTGTGCCTAATCGCGTGTATGGGATTACGTCACAGCACTATGAACTCATCCCCGCATATTATTCAAATGACATCTCCCATACAAAGATACCCGAACCTTAGCTTATAAATAGAAATACTTACATGTGGAGATATCCCGTAAAAGAGGTTGATACTTTTAAATATCTCGGCTCTGTGATATCCTCAGACGCCAAAACTGAATCTGACGTGGAGCATAGAATAAACACAGGATGGCTGAAATGGAGGGATCTCTCTGGGGTCCAGTGTGATAGCAAGATTCTTGTTAGGATCAAAGGTAAAATCTACAAAACTACTGTAAGGCCAGCTATGCTCTACGGATCGGAGTGTTGGACCCCGCTGAAACGTGACTTGGATTGGATTCATGTGGCAGAGATGCTGAGGTGGGCGGGCGGTGTGACTAGAGTGGACAGAGTTTGAAATGAGCATATTCGGGGTTCATTTCGGGTGGCCCCTATACCTTAAAAGATAAGGGAAAACCGCCTAAGATGGTATAAGCATGTAACACGGAGAGATGAGGACCATATGGTGAAGAGAGCCCTCAACATACCCACGCTAAGAAAAAGACCTGGAAGACCACAGGCAACCTAGACTGCAACTGTAAACATTGATCTGGAAACCCTGGATTTGACCGAGAATGCAACGCAAGACCGACAGACATGGCGAATGTGCACAAGGAGAGCTGACCCCAGACGATGGGAAATGTCTAGGATAAAGAAGAAGACATGTAGAGATATCTCGGTTAAATTGTCGGCTGGGGAGCATTTTTTTCTATGCCGGACGAACAAGTTATTAGGTTAATGTGAAGCAATTGGATTGATTTGATTCAATTCAAAGTATTCAGCAGTCTGCGTTAAATGACGATATAACTGTGCAGGTGTATTCAACGAGGAAAAAATAATTGATTTGAAATGTTCATGAGGCTGAAATGAATGGGGGATAGGAATCATTGTAGATAAGCACGCATTCCAAAGATAAATAAACATATATTTTAATGAACGAAAGTCGTAATAGATATTTTTCAAGGATTTACGTAAAATTATATTAATTCCGAATAATGGCTTGAGGTTATTGGGTTGAGCCTGTCGGACTAATTTTCTAATTTTCTCCAATATTTCGATCGTCGTTGCAGGCTCGATCTTCAAGATTGACGAATTTGTGATTGTCGTCTATCTTAAATAACAAGGCTTGCCCCACGGTGTATATCGGACAAACATCGCAAAGTATTGCCTAAGTCATCAACCCTGAAGAAGACCCCTGCAATGGCTGTCACAATATTGGAAAGAAGTAATTCGCCACACACGGCTGAATCTAAAAGCCACAACATCTCGTCTGTCTTGTCAATTGCTGTTTATAAAATACGCCATTGTTTTTAATACCTCTCTCAGAAGGCCATTCGCATACAGTCTTTGAAATAAAACTCAATATATACAATTTAATTTCAATTATAATTTCGAGTGATTGAATTGTTTGTTAATATGACTATTTTCTTTGTACCGATCCTAGATGGTTCGTAAGGTTAAGCACTTTTATTCAATAATAAACCCACAATAAAAATTGTTAGAGAAATCGGAATACGGCAGAGAATTGCGTTGAATATTATTTTATGTTCAATACGTAAAATCAAGCTGAAATTCTCTCTTTGACGTGTAGTATTTCATTGAGCACGGTTTATGCGTTAATATCGCAGATTAACATTATATCTGAATGCTATTATTTATTTCCGAGTGAATTTCGCATACGATGCAAATAACACATTTCAGCCGCTCTCTATCGGTAATCTCACTGTAAAATTTCACTCCAGCCATAATGCGCTTTGATCGTACATCATCCGTTAGCGAATTCATAATCATCAGAATTTCCTATTTACAATACGTATCAGATATCGGGAACCTTTTAGTTGTGCTTTCGCAAAGTAGTATGAAAGCTACTCAGGAAGCAAACATAATATTAGCCTAACCAGGTCTCTCAGTAAAGTTATATGGGTCAATACACGTAGATATTGTTACCAGTAATCTAAGAGTAAATACATCAGTTTATTTTAACCAGTTTTGAATCATATCTCTGGGACGTTTTCATGTATTATTTTAAGCAGAACATAACCTCAAAATTCTCGGAATTTCCTGGAAAGACCACCTCACGAACAATGGATAATCAAGGAAGATAGGAACCTAGTAAGAATCAACTCAAAGAGGCGAGCCCGGTGGATCGGTTGCATCATGCGCCACGATGGTCTTCTTCATCACATTGTGGAGGGGATGGTTGAGGGTAGAAACTTCTGAGGGCGCCCTTGACGGGAGTATTTTGCAGCAAGTGTTCGAGGACATGAATTGCAGCTCTTATGCTGAGCTAAAGAGGATTGCAGAGGATCGAGAAGATTAGAGATCGAGATCCAGCATTTTGTTGCTGCAAACCAATCCACCAGGTTGATACTACGAAGAAGTAAGAAAGCTATAAGATATGCTTATGCATATGTAACCGCATGTGTAGCTGTTTTGTAATGTATATTGAAAACAATTTTTACCTCATTTTCTATGTTTAATTGGGCTCAAATTAAAAATATATATGCTCATTCATATAATTAAGTTAAATTTCAATTATTTCAGCTTGCCGTAAAAATATTCCGTCGTGTTCTAGGATACCTCTGTCCGATGATACCGACGTCTGTTGTGTTTCGCTACCGAGTGCGGGAGTGCGTTGTCATCAGTCGACCATATTCCCGGTGATTCATCAATGCTCCTGACAGGCGTAATATATCATTACTCGTTAATAAATTTACGGCGCCCTTCCATATTGCGCCGCCCTAGCGAGCATCCAGTCCGCTGCGGTCAAGCATTCCATGTACTGGAGTTTCCAAAGTTCCACGGGAGCTTCATTAGTATAACCGTACATTTGGATAAACTACTCCCCTTTCCAGTGATAAATCTCAATGTTTAGAGTATTTTGCTGGCGCGCATACCGCGTTGCTTGTAATCGAATAAGATATAGATTTATTCGATTTCGTCATTTGGGAAACAAAGTTATATTTTATGTTCTAATCATAAATTGAGTGACCGTATGATACTTTATTTTCATTTTTATGTAATCACATACATGCGAATACCGACAGATAGTGATTGTAATGCTGAAGTCTCATCTGTGGAATTCTATGACGCTTAACATGCTGCATATGGCTAATCGCTGCATGTGGAGCGTTGATCTGCCAACGGCATTGACTACAGCCCGAGGTTCACGCATCATCCTTAATTATTAGAAGAATTTACTATGTGGTCTTCACGGGACGAATTTCGTCTACCACCAATTTTAATTATTATGCTATATCTGGCATTTTATGGGTGAGGGATCGAATTCACACCAACCGAGGATATTTTAGAGCTCAGAAATCGATTAAAAATCTTTTTTTTTTCTTGGGGTTCGAACCCACGACCTTTGGCTTGAAAAGTGAATGCTTTGACCAGTAAGCTGTACCCGCTGGCAAATTGTAATTAATAATAAATATTATGATTAAATATTTTTCCATATTCACTCCATAACACATTTTATTTCATTTTCATTCTATATCTTAGGCATACTCCTATAATCGCCTGCTATTTTTTATGCAGTATCTTTTGTCACCTCTATACACTCTCATACTCAAACCTAGAAATACGAGTATATACTTCCTGACAGCCTCCAGGGAAAAATCCTGGCGACTTGAGTGTTTGTACATCATCATTGTTTAAGGACATCTTAAGATCAGTACTGATACGTAGACCTTTTGTTATACGAAGTGGCTCACCCCAACCATGCTTACGGTGGGTAACCTATCCATTTTTAGCTACACGTCCATTGTTGCTTAGCAACATACGATTACTATTGTCATACAATAATCATAAATAACCAGATCTTTCTTACGTTGCATACCAATACTTTGTGAAAAAATAGATGTATCGTAATATATCTGTTGTACGTCGCTTAGTACGTCGTTATTAATCTATAAAAAAATATTACTTACAACACTTCGTACAGCTGTAACTCTAAGTTAATTTTTGTCTTGTCATCGTCAGCATTACTCGCCGAGTTTCTTTGATTAGTGAGCCTCCCTCCTATTTGAAGCGGCTTCAGCACGAGAGGAGGGGTTTTCGTGGACAGCTGGACTATAACAGGACTGCAGGATCTCATCCATGATGGTCATTCATCATCACCAGCGACAAAGACCGCCCGGACTTTCCCATTCAGGGATCGGCCTTTCATGGCGCTGGGTGATGTATAGACTATGTAGGACCTGGGACGTCTTTTCGCCTTCCCTAGAGGTCTGCAAGGATAAGAATTAAGAGCGGACTGTGATGTTATCGCGATGTGTCCTTGCTATCTTGAGCTATTTTCTTCTATCATGGACTATGAATTTAGTAAAAATATAAGTTAAAATAAGTTTTGAAATACTTACTAATTTAATAGAAACATTATTTAGGATTGAATTTTTGGATATGGAATACTTAATTTTTGCCTTTATAGGTTTTTATGACAGCAGCATTACGTATTAGTAAAACAATCATAATAAATGATATAATTAACGAGATTAATCTGTAGATTTGTAAGCACGTACGTATTCAATTTTATTTATTAAAAATACTATTCTTTATAAATAAGTTTTATTTTCTTTTTTTGTTTGTCAAAAACAGTAAAGCATTCTTATTATCCATTATTGATATACGTTATCATTATTCTTCTAAAGTACTAACTTTCTGGTATCATAGTCATGCACATACGAGTATTTTTATCTTATACCTTATAAATTCAAGGAACGTATACGGTTCCTGTAAAAAATGTAACTGCTATATTTCAGTCGTTGATACATCGCGCGATCTCAGTACTACGTGTGCTGAACAATAAATCGCCTGTAAATTACTTTCAGTCTGGTTCGCTGCTAAACCGCAAAAGGTCAGTACGAGAGGTCACGAACAAGAAAGCTCACAGTAACCAACAATTATCGCATTTAATGCACCAGAGTTTTTCTACGACTAGCAAAACATACTATAAAGCTAAACTACAGCAAATGGTTCGCATATACGATTTCCACAAACTTTTGTACCTTGGCATTTATTTCGTTATCTAAATTTACTCTACTTACTAATAAAGATCTAAACCAAATACATACTATCTTTATTTCGTATGACTCTTATTTTAGAAAGTATGCAAAGTATCCAGATAAGAGGAAACGTTTATTGCAACATTCGAAGTGTAGATAGTTGACCCAAGTCTTGTTCATTATTACCACGAAATTGTATAATGTTAAAAAAGGACATACACCTAACGTCTCTGTTAGAAATATGGGAGGCTAAATAAGGTTATAATTAGTCAACACACCTTCGTAGTGTTAACTAATCATTAAATCTTCTTAAAACAAAACAGTGAAAGAAACACCCAAATATATTTCGGATTCTATAGCTGCTGTCTTTTCAAGTCGGCGGCAAAACATTACAAGTGGACATATGGATGCAGAGATATTCTGGAACAAAGCACTGAAAATTGTAGCTGACAACTTTGTGGCGCAAATAAGTGGTGACCATGCGCTTTTAATATGTAACGGAAGATAACTATTTACTAAGATTTCTCGGGCAGAGCATATGAAGTCATTCGCTCTGCTAGTATTTGTTTTCGCAACAACATGTAAATGGAATGTGTTGGTAATCAACATTCATGCAAATGCCGGCGCAGGTAAACACCCAGTGTTTGTTCGGAATGTTCATTGTTTGTGTTTTTATATGATTACTTTATTTAAATCGTCTGGCATTGTTCAACACCGACCCGTTTTCATTAAGGTTTTATTTTAAAATTACAACATTATTTTCGGCGTGTGTTTTATGGCCTCCGCTTAAGATAATATTTCAGCGAGCGTGAAAGTCAATATGCCACCTTTTTAATACCAAAATTTATTTTTGAATAATGTTATATTGTCGAGCTTTTATTATATTATTACATAACTTTTTTAAAAACACATTACGTATCTTTTGATTGATCTAGTCAATAGTCTAATTTGACACTTAAATATAATTGCGGGTTTCTTTTTAGTTTAACTACTATTTATTAATTTTTTGACCATCGAGTTGTATCAAATAAAATAATTAACTTATTATCTTTGCTTTTTACTAAATATTTTGGAAGTTATATTTTATATACAAAAGAAATGAAAAATTGAATACTTTATTTGTTTAAACATATTTCACCGAGAAACGGTAGTTTCTCAAAAAAAAATCATTGATACGTTACATCTAAAAATTAACACGTCTTAGACGCATAATTTCGGGATATTATCTTCATGTTCTTAAAGTAATCGTGAGTGACAAAAATACTTATTTTATTTTATATTATTACATTAAGTTGAACATATGTAATTTCACCGCGCACTTTTACTTTAAGTATTTTTTTTAAATTCTGCTCATGCGATTTAAATTATGTATTTTACATTACACATTAAGTTTTTTTCAGTACATTTACTATATCAGTATTTGTATAGCGCTTTTTTATGACCGAATGGTCATTCCAAAAGCGCTTCTTTGCCTCTGAGTAAAAGGGTGGGTCTTGAGTCTGCTTCTGAAGGATGGCTCCGCTTTAAGTTTTCTTAAGCTTTCCGACAGCGAGTTCCAAGCCATTGGTGCCGCGTAGCTGAAAACACGATTGCCAAAGGCCGTGCTAGGACTATCTCCCGTCAGCTGCTGGGTGCTTCTTAGTATATGATAAAAAAAAATGTTCGCTGAAAATAAATTATTTATTTCAACGTCAATTTGATACAATTTCGGTGATTACTGACATTGATTTTTATTAGAGAATAGTATGTAAACTATGTATTTTACTTTATATGACTGACGGAAAATGATCATTTTAATAATCGTTTTATCTTTAATTCTGTATTCCTTATAAATGTAACGTCAAAGCTCTTTGACATTTCGAATCGCTTTCCACATGTATTTGTACTCGGCCATCCGAAAGCCCTTCCAGAGTCTTTATTCCACTCTGCCTTCAAAAAGTAGGTCATCCAACAATCTGAACGAAGTGCCCACAAACGTCTAGTTCATAAGCTGCACGTCACAATACAAAATATTGCTCCGGGGCGTATGATAAGGGGCCGTAATACCCTCGGCTCTCCCCGGAGCTTTAAGCTCAGCTTCCGCCGCAAAGCTCGGCGGGCTGATCCCTCTCGCGCTGCACTGATAATACTCGTGCTTCTTTGCACGCGCATCGAGAGTATTTACACAATCCTTCGCGGAGTGTACGGCACACACTTCGGCATGTTACGATTTTTAAAGTAGACGGGAATAGCATATAGTGATACTAAACCAGTGAATTTATAAAACATATTATTTTCCACAGAATAATCGGCTTACACGTTTTGTTGTCGCTGGGTTGAAAAGGTTGTGCCGGAGGAGGTCCGAAATTCCGTTTCCACGGGGCATTGCGTGGAGGTTCTTTTCATACTCACCAAAAGCAGGCCTCCCAACTGGCAAGAACCTTGACTGACGGGCCTGGAAATGCCTGAACAGATTAAGAAGCGGTGCGGTGGGGAATGCTTCGGCAGGGAGAGTCACTATTGTGCGACCATGGAGACCTGCAGACCGCCTCACACCTAAGATCCTGCTACATGTGCCCAACAAGCTGCACATCTCAAGACCTAATGTTTGGCAATACACGGGCTATCGATGTTGCCTAGATACTGGGCAAAAATAATTTGACGTCGCTTACACGAAAAAGAAGGTCGGCGAATTTCATGCAAACTGCTGCGATTGGGAATGCAAATAAATGCAAAGATGACCCAGTTGCTATGCAACCGCTATTGTCGAAATAAAGAACAGCTTTCACCAGTCGACTATTGAGAGGGTCGATAAATTCAGATATTTAGTCTTACAGAAGGAACTGATTTCTTGCCTTTTATTATGTTCGAGCGTCTTTTAATTCGAATAATACGCATTATCTGAGACTTAAGTATATATAATAGACCATTACGAAATTCCGCTTATTCAGCACCTTTTTGACATTTATTTATGTGGCTGCGTATCCTGATAACACTTAAAAGTAAAAGCCAATGCAGCCGTATGAGAAGTTTTAAAAACATGTAGTTAAATATAATTTTAAAGGTGTGATGCTTTAATTTTATGAAGAATTACTTAGCAATGGAGTGGACACGACATATTTCTAACCCGCAATCCGTTAAAAAACTAATATTTACCTTGTTGTGATTTGATCTACGCAAATATATCCGTATTTTATACAATAAAAGAGAAAAAAAGGCTTATCTTTTGTTACTTTTAATGAGAAATTTTACTTAAATGTAGTCAGAATAAAAAGGTTATTCTGCGCAATGGTAGGAATTACACAGCGGTGCTCACATATATTGGAGCTTTCAGGTATCGTCGAGCATTGAGTTCATATTTTCCGATAAAGTAATCTGGCAGCCTCGCAGGCTCGCCCCGTGACCTCTAACGTTCCGACTGAAATTGATTTCACGGTGTGTGCTTTCGCAATGAAACGGGATTCGAACTGTCGTCTCGCATGTTTATGCATAAACACGTAAATATTCTAACCCTCTTACCTGGAAATTTAATGCGGATAACCGGATTCAGTCACTTCAGGACTTCAGAACTGAAAATATTTATTTTTATGCTCAATATGTATTTGCTATATGTATTGAATGTGTAAGGCTGTGATGAAAGTCATTTATTTTAAAAAGAAAGCAAGCTTATTTTTCATTCATTTTTTCAAGTCAACATTTATATTCATTTTTATACATTTATATTTAACTATGTTCATCTTATAATAACTTAGTACATTAATGATAATATTTATATTCGTATCATACTAAACTAACCCCGCCAATATTCATTTTCCACATAGCTCAAAGTTATACTTTATAAATAATTATTTGACTACATTGGTTATTATAACTGTACAAAAAAAAATTACCAATCAAAAAATTGAAATAAAACATTTGATCAATATCATTCAAATTAATTTTCAATTAGAAATTTCTTTATTTACTTTTTTGACATATCTTTTTTTCCTAATAATTGCACTATTTCACCTAATTTATTATTTTTTATTTAAACTATGTGTTCTACTTAACTTTATCATCGACACTTCTTTTTACATTTAATTCGAATTTTTTATTGATATTTGAGTTTATCATACAAAAAAGAAAAAAACGTTAGTTCGTATACACATCTGCACAATGTCATACCGATGAAATAAAAAATATTTTTACCAATGATTTACTTTATATTACGTTTACTCGGTCAACTTTGAACTAAAAATTTCTACTTATGATTCATAATTGTTTTTTTTTTCGTATATTAACACAAAATCGGTATATTATCTAAACTGTGTATATTTTCAGATATTATATATATTTTTTAATGAATATAATATAAAATTTATTATTCACATATTTAAAGTATTAACAATTCTTACAGTCTTAAACGACTAAATAATGTATTAAAAACTATATTTAAATACATTAGTAAAATATTGTATTTCAATTTTGTGCATGCTAAAAAAATGCCGCAATATTTAAAATTCATATCAGCCACAGTTCCATAAAAAGCTTTATAGCTTTTCTTTCATAACAAAAATACTATGGCATTAATATCGGAAAATATGGAAAGGTATTGTGGTCCAATAATTTCGGTTTTGCACCCTCGCACAATTTAGGCACAAAGGCGATATCTACACATCACTACAACGACCCTTTTCTCTCACCCACGACCCCGGCTCTGTTGTTTAGCGCCCCGAACAACACGAGCTTCGTGAAAGCTCCGAAGTCTTCCGAAAGCTCCCGCAGTACAGGATGACCAGCTTTTTGGGAAACGAAACCAAGTCTTACTCCTACAGCAAATAATAACTATTACATTTTCTGTATTGCTGATTTTCCTTGCTGCTGTTCGAACATAAATTAATATTTTTAACCTTTAAACGCCCGGTGGTTCCTTACGGGGCTGCAGATTGGCGTCGTTCAATGCCCTATGGTCCCATACAGGAGTGCTTATGGTTCATTTCACAATCGGATAATATTAATTTATAATACTGGTATTAAAGTTAGTTCATGGAAGAATCTATTGTGCGACGAAATATTACAAATATTGGCCTGCTAGGGCATTGAACGTCGCAAATTTGCGGTCCGTATGGGACCGCTGGGCGTTTAAAGGTCATCACTCACCTCTTTTAACATCATCATAATTTCCATGTCAACTTACTTAACTAGATCATATGCTCGTCACAAGCTGCTATCATAAAACCCTGTTAGTGTCCTTAGTCCTCGTCTCATCCCATGCCACCTCTGCCTTTAGAAACTCCGCCGGTCCATTATAAAATATTAGTTTACGTTCGGATTCAGCCGTGCCGTAGGATTAAATTATTTAGGCTTTAAGTGCATCTACCTAATCACATGATTGCCTTAAATTTTCTGATTGTAAACAATCATATCCGTATTATACAATGAACGTTTTTTTTCGCCAAAGATACTTAGAGATGGTTTTGTAATAATAAAATCACCAAAAATTTGCTTTAAATACTACAGCAACCCCTTCTCAAGCACTCGAACTTCTGCTATGGAGGTTATCGGGAATCATGATAGATCCCAAGTGAACCTTCAGTTGCAGATATATGTTCTGAATAGAGGAAGTGGCGGCGATTTTTCGTGATCATATGTTTCAAATATAGAAAGGATATGGAAAGAATATAGAGGAATACTCTCAGGCAGAATTTTACAAATTTTCTAGTTGTTATACAAAATCTACTTTAGTCTTCCATAGCGCGGCATATAGTTTAAATGGGCAGCGGATGCCCGTAAAGGAAGTAGGCTCACCCTACATTGGTTCCGAGCTTTTAGGCCTCTCCTCCGGTCCAGGGTTGCAGCCTCCCGCTTCCTACTGACCCTCAGCTCCCCGGTCCAGTAATTGGACCTTTATTATCTGCGGTGACTTCATTGTGGACGATCTCTGGTGGAAATGAGGGAGCGGCGACTGTCGGGGGACGCTGAAGAGATAGTGGCTGAAGGTGACGCGGTTGTTATTCACAGATAAGCGATGGTTAATCGTATTATTTGTGTGTTTCAAACCGTGTTTGATTTTCTAGCCGAGCAGAAATTTCAATCCACAGAACAATTCAAAGCTCTTAACACATCATTTAATATAACTGTATGTGTTCTTTTACCACAATTCGAATATTTAAACATAAACATGTGCGAGTATTATTAACTTAACTCTATAATGCCATTATCGTCATCTCACCATATTCGTTCCCTTATTTGGAACATATGGTCGTCAAGAACTGCCACCATAAAGCTGTCAGCTGCCGTCGTCCTCGCTTTATCCCATGTCAGCTCTGCTTCCTGGAGTTCCAACAATTAGTTTTTACGTAAAATAATTTGACGGCCTTCTAGGCCGGCGCGAGCTTGATGGTTTGAAGAAAATACTCTTTAATGTAATTTAATTCGTTGGTTTATAATTGTGTGCACATTTTTTTAGTGTTTTTTAGTGTCCCAATTATAAAATAATAGTTATAAATTTGCACGACTTTTTTTGTATTTATTGTGCATTATAACTTTAAATTGATTCTGTCTCTATATTCTGACTTACAATTACTGTTTTTTTTCACTCTTAAATCAATGATAAATAAATTAATTTTATTTTCTTAACATATCAAAAAACTTTTTAAATGTTTTATATGTATTTCAATGTTTTCAGCATACACTATGAGATCCATTATAATTTTTTTATTTATTTATTTACCTTGTTTTTACATGGATCACGATAAGTTCGCTATTAGGAGACTGCAGTTTCGAGTTCTAACTCAGTCAGTTTCTAACTCGTAGCCTTTACAATTGATTGATTGAGAAATGCTATGAGTTAGTCGAAACTGCAGTCTCCTAATAGCGAACTTATCGTGATCCATGTAAAAACAAGGTAAGTAAATAAATATTTATAATATTATATTTACTATAGTGTAATGAATATACGAGTATATAACACATAATTATTTTTACTTCAAAATATGTTTTTCTCTTGTTACAGGTATGTGCAGATTAATCAAGAACACCGAGTTATCAAAACAGCAATAATTGTTTTTTCTAATAAGACATCATTAAGGTATCTGGTGTTAGATGTACAAATTAATGTGTTAAATATTCTGTACGATAGAATAAACTGTAAATTATAATGTTCGATATATTAATAGGATTTTCGACGTTGTTGGCTAACTAACCAGACGCACTTTGACTCTGAAGCTTTTAGAGAGAGTTTAAAATGCTCTAAATAACAATAGGTGTGCAGAATAAACGAAAATCGTATCGGAAACGCCCGTAATATCGTGTATTGTGGTCAGTACTCGTGTCGAATCTTTTTGTTGGGATTCTGATAAATTGATTCCGCGCCTGAAAGCTCCAAAAGCTCCGCGAGGCGAAACATTCAAACACTCTGCGGGGCAAAAAGTGGCCTTTATACAATCCCAGCTTATTCCCACTCCCGCGCGTATTCCCACTCCCATCATAATTCCCGCTCCCACACTCGTTCCCATACTTCCCAACACTGTGATCCGGTAATCGAGAAGCCCTTTTGTCGGCTCACCAATGCGTGGTGCTCGAGAACTGAAAACATTTCTTTTTATTCTAATTCGAGTCTAAATTATTATGAACTGGATCGACGTCAACATATGTTTGAATCAACATTGTTATTATGTATCAGGTCAATGTCAATCAGTTGGCGTTTTCGTCATGACCCTTAATTTACTCTTATGATTTTCTGTAGTGTAAAAATAAGACTGACCAGTATGTTATCAGGTGCAAAGTATGGACCATTTTTCATGCTGAATTAAACGATAAAAACGGTGTATACTACACTCTTTCGACGAAAGCGATCCTGGTTTGGACCTGTCTTCAAATATCATTTTAGATCATAGCTTTATGGTGGCAGTTAGTGACAACCATTTGTTTTAAGTTTGGGAGCGAACATGATATGATGGTGATGATGATAGTCACATGTTTTCCGTTTATAAATTGCAATAAAGCAGTTATTTAAAAATTATATTTGAAACGATCATATTTACTTATCTTTAGAAGACTATAAGATGGACACATTTTAAATAACTTCTTAGGTTTTCACGGTCAGATTTGATGTTGTGGCTTTTGGGTTTAGCCGTGTGTGGCGAATTTCTGTCAACCAATATTTCGACCGCCATTACAGGGGTCTTCTTCGGGATTGATTATTTATTTGTAATTGAGTTGTGAGTTTGTGTCAAATTATTTTTTACGAGCGCTATTGATATCTCCATGGCAACTACATACTCAAGTTTCATTGGTCCGGAGAACGTGGGTATGTTCTAAGAATACGGTAGGTATGTTCTAAGAATTGTATCTCCACGAATATCATTGGACATATTTTTTTTTTATTTATGCCAAATTTAATTTAAAAAAAATTAAAAATTATTAGTGTGATAGAAATTAAATAACACTCGAGCACTGCCAGTACGTCAGAATCGCAAATTCCCAGTTCGCTCATTTATCATTAATCACCGCGATGCAAAAGTAAGCGGCCGGCTTTAGGGAGACAGGCGCCCCTCGTGAACAGTCCACAAGTACTAGAGGCTAACACCCTCTCAGGCCCCCTTCTTGTACTGGACTGTATATTTCTTCCGTAAACACGTGCAGGCGAATTCTGCCAAACGGTATTGATAATTATAGTGGATTCTAAACAGGCCATTATTAATATAAATTTAGGCTTTATAAAGATTTGTTCGTCAAACCTAATGATAAATAATGACTTAAATCTTTAACGTGTCGGGGATATACTCGTTCATGTGACAATCTGGATCACTTCAAGAAACAGATAAATATGCAACTTCAATCTCCCAAACCCACACACAAACACAACACACGTTTCTCGCATGCAGCGTCCAGCCTCCCTGGCTGAGCGTCATAGAGTGCACTGGTCTTGACCGGGTGCGCTCTCCTGCGTGCGATTACATAAAAAAAAACAAATATCCATAACATTATCTGCAATAATTTACTTCTTGAAACATTCAGACGGAAGCTTATTTCTGAAATTTTTGTAGACTTCAGCTGTAACATCAAAGCTTTCTACAAAATTTCATTATTCCAAAAATAGCCTCCTTATTAGCTGAAACATTGAATTGTGAACATGGAAATCATTGACAGAGAACCGTAGTCAAAAAAACATGACCCAAGCTAAGTCGATGGGAAGCGTTCCAACAGAAAGAGTCACTGCTGTGTAACTGGATATTTTTTTTTCTCTAGGACTTTTTATTCGGCAAATAACAGATTGTTTGTCTTAATCTATTTGACGTCGCTAACGTGTAGAAAATTAAGCAATTAGACTACAACCTACTAATGATAACGATATTTTGTAAATAATTGGTGTACACACAAGTATTGTCTGCCACTAAAAATCCTTTTTATGCTATAACACGCGTTTTACAAGTAACAGTTCAGTTTCATGCCAACCGGGTTGTTTATAGTATATAAAAATATTTATCAATAATCATACCCGAGAAATTATGTATAAAATTCTAGCACTCCATCATACTCGTACCAACTAATGACTATTTTGCTTTTGGGGTACGATTGGAGTAATTGCTTCCCTCCGTGTACTGTTTGTACTGTGGGGTAATTCGATTCTGACTCCCGCCCATCTATACGTGTTCGTATAAAAACGTCATTTGTAAGCGTCATCACGTGTGATACGCCAGGAAAGGGCAAACAGCTGGTCAGTTTTTGACATCCACCAATCAGTAGCTGTCTACATTAACTTTAAATAATTTTTGCTAACATAAATCTAAATTCAATTTATACAATTTGTTTTATGCGTTATTTATATTATATAATAAAAACTCTGCTTGGTGTGGAGTATTGATAAAGTCATCATAAATATTATTCATTTACAAAAAAAAATCACAATATTTAATACTATGTAATAAACATAGAGAAAATTTGTGATTCAATAAGTAAACAAGAATCCTTGTTTTCTCGTATATTTTACTTGCCAGAACAAAGTGTTTTGATGATGTTCGTATCATATAAACAAAGAATAAGAAAAAAACTGAATACTCACTTTTAGATGCACATTTTCTTGATACTTAAGCTATAGATTAAATACATGTTGAGACATACGCTTTAATAAGTTTTCCGTTTGAAGAAACTGTTTCGAATTAAAATATAAATATATATTGATTATACTTTTTTTTTCTCTTTTTCTTCTTTTTTAATTATGTTATTATTATATAGTGTATGTATTTGCAATCTTAAAAAACTTCACATTTTTTAAAATGTGTACAAAAACAAAAAGCTTTCCAAAAAAGGTTTGTTATACCGTTTAGGGCTACGTGCTAATTAAAAAATGATTGCTTTTCCTCAGAGGCGTAAATATCATTTTTATGTGTGAGGCGTTCGAGTGCAGATGTCGTAAAACATTTTTTATTCGGCGGACATGTCCCGAATTTAATTGCCTCCAGTTTGGGAATCGACATTCGGAAAAATTGCCTCGCAACGGCGATGCCTTTTACCTGTGAAACAATCCATAAGCTCAAATAAAAGGTTGTATTTTCGTGTTTCTTTTTTCTTCAAGAAATGCTTATTAAACGATTCATAGAAATGAATAATGATTCATTAAGTTATTTAGTATCTTAATTCATTAACCTTTAAGCTTTATCTAATATTCCCATTTTATATAAAAGGTTAATTTTTGAAGAGTTCCTCAATTTAGATGTTTTATTTTCGGTTTCAATCGGATTTAACTTCTTTAATATTTTCTTGTCGTAATCTTTAAATTTAAAAAATAAAAATTCCGTGTGTTAAACATTATCGCAATGACATGTTTTTTTTACTACAGACCGATTTAGTGAATCAGTGACAAGGATCATTATTAGAGACCCGTATTTTATGCATTGATTTTTTTAATTTTTAGCGTTTTAGAGCATTTTATAGGTTTGATTTTAGCGTTTTGGAGCATTTAAAGCTGATTTTAGCGTAAAAGATACAAATTATTAAGAATTCCAATACATTTTAACAATTTATTTATTTATAATACTTACAAATAAACATAATTAATGTATCAATCAAAATAATCTTAAAATAGGACAATTATAAAAATATAAATTGAAATATTCAGGAATCGTCATCATTAAAAAATAACTAGTTAATTTGTGTGATTTTTTCAATCGATAATTCTTGTTGGAATTTTAAATTCTCAATTTGGTAATTTCTTTACTTAAAATTGTATTTCTTACGTTTTTCGGTTTCGTAAAAAAGTTGAGAATGGCTTATGACAAAGCCGAAACAAGTCATCAAAAATATAATATAGGAATTGAAACTAATAAGCAATTCAATTTAATTTGCATCGTTGATATAACTATTTGCTTATACAAATCGATTTATACTTAATCTTATTTACTCACAGCTATATTGTAGGCTTTGATACTAAAAGATATGACAAAATATAAAGCAAACACAGCGACTGGAGTTTAAATTATCCGATTTTCTGGAGAGCTCGCCGGGGCAATATCCCGGGCGGTAAGTCACAGAAAATAGTGGTCGTTAGTGGAGCGAAAAAACCGTCATAAGGGCAAATAGAAAAACTACCTCTCGTTAAAGACGCTCCGGGAAAATCGAAAGGAAAAAGCTCCGGGAAGAGCGCTTCTGGGAAATTGCCGTTATACTTTCCCGCCACCGGTCGGAATATTTACCGGCGCCTGTGTATACATAATTTAATGAAAACTTTATTGAAATTTTAAATGCACTTTGCTGACGAGGGATAGAGCAAACGGCGCACTTAATTACATTTAAATGATTATTATTGCGCAGGTGATTATGAATAGATTAAGCGTCAGTATATGATTAATAGACAACAATGATAGCTCCATGTTTTCGTGTTATACGCTACTTAACACATAATAAAACTTGAATGGATATCCGTTTTTCGCTTACCTCTTGGTGTTGATTGAGTTTAGCTGCACCTTAAGATTAAACAATCTATCTAGAACATCATCCGATTTCTTTTTTTTTAAAAATACATAAAATATGACTGGGTTAACCCTTTTGGATCGGTTGTCGATATGTGTCGTCTAAGATTATCTTACCGTTGACATCGGTAGCCATGATATATCGTTTTCCTACTTTCAGTACTCATTGTTACTCCTACGGTAGGATCTTGGAACTGCAGTCATTTCCTTTTTCAACCTACATGTATTCTTTACAGGAATCTGTAAAGCATGTAAATAAATATTGTTAGGTTTCGTCACAGGAGCGATTTTTCTGTAAACCACATATATTAATGCCACCACATGTATGGAGTTACATAATGAACGTTTATGAAATATAATAGTTTTTTATGCATCATCTGATAGCTAAAGGATACAAAAACCAACGTGATATATGAAAATAGGTCAGATAAGTACATGTATGCTTCAAATACTTGTTTTAAGCAGCAACAAAAATGTTTGTAAAATTCGCGCCGTATTGACAGTATAGTTTGTATTCCACCGAGCCGTAACGAATGGTTTAATACAGCTGCAACAGTCTTTTCAAGTCTGCCAGCATTTGCCCTAAAAGTCATAGGAAACCATATATGCTTCCTTATGGATATTGGGATGCAGATATGTGTTTTCATAAGGCATATAAAAATATAATATAAACTGATTGAGAGACTGAACCGACTCGCATCATTTTTTGGTAACTATACTATCTAGACATAGTGACTGATAGGAAGAAGGAATTATAGTGTAGGCATTCAAGAACATATAAAGCGTCTGTATTTGTTACATCTCTATCATACTTGTTCCTACGATGTAGCATGTGGCCTACGTATAAACAACACCTTTAGTTAGTAAAAGTACATATGTTTGTTATTTATTAGTAACTTAAATTACAAATAAATGGTATAACAAAAGTATTTCAACTACTTTTGAAAGTATTATTAAAATATGCTAGCTCTTTTGATGGTGCTAACTGTAAAATTTAATACTAATTCCTTCACTAGTTTTCTTTATATATCAATATTCTCTTTATTCTTCTACTATCACATCCGCTTCACATTTGAAGTAAACATACGAAATACCTCTATAACGTTCTATATCAGCTGACATGATATACGAATCTATAAATACATATATATTATATATGTACTATAAACCTCCGCTGAAACATTCCAACAAAGTACTTATTTACTACCTTGAAAAGTGATGAAAACTTGTTTACTTAAATACTTCACAAAATAATCGTCTTCTTCATATTTGGTTATTCTAAAAGATATCAATGTGTTATCGTTCCTCGCAATAAATTCACACGTGTGTAATTTGCTCAAAAACATTGAATCTAAGAAATCTTTGTTACGTAATACCTTGCCTAACATTTCCTTATACAAGTTCTTTGGCTGCTTTGCGATCAGCCCTTTGTGCGTCCGTCTGGTTGCCGCCCTCTACGCCCGCCCACCCTCAAGGCGGGCGAGTAGGGCGGGTTTCATTACACTTTGTAACTTTAAGGGAGAGCGTTAATTACTGCTGGAGCCTTCGCAGGGCGCCAGTCCCCGTGGGCGGATTATTTCTATTACGTCATTATTTCAGGGATCCTTCGGTTAAATCAAAAACAATAATCCCTCTCACCCTCACCTATTTCCTTTTTCAACCCGTATCCCGCTCCTTAGTTGAAACTAATTTTATGCCTTTCAAGCTGTTTTCCGCGACCCACATCCCAAGCCATCGCATACTTGTGATGTAGCAAAATACAACAGTATTTTTAACGTTTATTACGATTTTCTTTTATTTGCCAACTACCCTTTTTGACAAAGCTTAACTTTACGATGCGTTTTGAATATTTAAAAAAATCTTTTCTGTAAATAAGATTTTTGAATTTTGAATCGTATTTGACTATTTTATTTCTTCAATTATCTATTTGTGGAAAACATTTCGCTTCCATACATGATTTTTATTTTTTATTTTGCTTGTTATATATCCGCTCTCTAACTATAGTATACGATTATCACAAATTGCTGCCATTGTCTGTCGCCTCTGTATCTTGAAGCTTTGTCAAGGACATTTTATTCATAGTTACCGATGTCCTAAGATGGCGAGAGCCCGGAAAGTGATATAAAGGTAGCTGTATTTTTCGCTCCCCTGTTGTAGCATTTGTTAAGCATGTCTCAGCCAGGTACTTATACGTCTCTTGACCGACTGTAAGATTAAAATCTTCGTCATTCGTTCTATAACTTACATTTTTCACTCAAGTCAAACCATCATACCCTCAATATTTTACGCATGAACTTATATTAGTCTTATATATATCTAAATTTTTAGTTATAAAATTATACATCATAATGTTCTCAGCTAATACTTACGACTTTTTGAACCCCTAGAACAAATTAACTTGAGAATTAAATTTTGGTTTTAGAATATTTTTTATTCTACATATTTCTTTAAATAATGATGTTAAATATTCTTAAAGAGATGTTCGTCAATAAAACTTAAATTTTGTGATTTCGCTCGATTGCAAAAGACCTCGATAGACTTCCCAGTCGTAAAATAGCCACGAAGACGTCATTGTACTGTGTGTGATAGTGATATGGGAAAATTTCCGGAATAAGACGGCTGTTGCTATGGGATATAATCAATATATATTAAATATCTTTCGGTGAGGAGTTTGGGTGATTACCCCAATAGCACCTTCTCTCAATCATATTCCTCCCAAGGTTGGGTTTATTGATCCCGGCTGCCAATTCCAAGAACCGAAGCCTTCAGAGACTGAAAACTTTTGACACGTCCCTCTGATGGTTCCTCTGTTGAACAGCGGGTTACGAGCTTGTTTCAAAGTGAAATGTCCCAGGATCAAATGTTCTACCCAACGGTTACACGGTTAATTATATAATATTATAACAACTTTTGCTTGGTTACTAAACGATGTGCCTTCAATATTCATTACCATATTCGCTCCTTAACTGGAAAATATAGTTGTTACAAACTGTCACCATAAATATCAACCGCCATATTCCTCGTCACATTCCATATCTACTCTTCTTCTTGAAACTACCCCTAGTACATTATATGCATAGCTGTAAAGGCTTCAAGAGAAATCAGCTGTATTTATGCTATCCTGTGATATCCGTAGTACATGCACGCTCCGTCACCTAGTAATTCATAACAAAATAGAGATATTTAACCTTCAGTATTCTACGCAAGGTTCTGTTTTTCAAATTTACTATACGTCTATATTGTCATTTTTTGAGTTTGCCTTATTAATATGAAACACAGTTCGAGCATAACTACATATTTGACATGTCAACTCAAGACAAACGGATCAACATCCGAGGTGATTTGGTTAAACAGTCTGATCCCTCTCCAAAGAGACTTAGTCTCTGGCAGGTTAGTGCTACTCTTTGGGAGAGCAAACAATCTGTGCCTTCTTATTCTCAGATATTTATCGGGGACACACAAACTGATCTTCAACAAAATTTCAGGATTCCCGTACACGCCACGCAACAGCTGGAAAATATGCATCCTTAAGCACACATCCCTTCTTGTCTTCAACTCAATATACTCCAACATACACTGTATGAAGTTAGTTGGATACAGCCAAGGATAGTATTCATACACACTCACGTAGAGAGACCTTAGAAATTTATTCTGTACCTTCTTCAACAAGAGGTTATATTTCAACTTATGAGGTGCCCAAATGATCGACCCGCTTTCGAGTATGCTACGGGCCAATGAGTTAACAATACTACCATTACGTGTGTGCTCGAGAAAACCCTACCGCTACGTAAAACTAAACCAAGCATCTTAAGTGCCCTACCACACACAGCTTCAACGTGCGCATGGAACGTCAGTCTGCTCTCAAACTCTATAACAAGGTCTCTGATGGAGGACACTCGTGATATTCCTATGCCATTCATAGAGTATTGTGTGTATTTTCTTTCACGTACAATTTGATAATCTACAAGAAGCAGATTAGTACAAACATTTACATCTTAAATTATATACTTATCAGTTATGCAATACGTATTTATATGATTTATTATAAATTGTTTCTTTTTTGAGTTTTCGCTTCTTAGTGCCATTTAGTCCCACCGCAGAGTGATCATCATCCTAGCACATTAGTCCTGCCACATTAGTCCACGTGGTCAGTCATACCAGCCATTCATTATCCTTTTTGCGGCCTCCCAGTGCTCCCGTCCATAATTCATTATAATTATTAGTGCATTCAAATTATTGCTGCGCACTTTATTAGTCTAATTAATATATTTCAACGTTAATGCTCGCAATTATGTTCCGTTTCACATCGAGTATAATGACACTACGCGTAACCTAATTTTAACGCATACAAATTTATATAACGCAAATGAAATACATGTTATTCTTAAAGTGCATAGTTATAACTAAACAACTTAGTTGAACACTGTTTGCCGAAAGGATTTATATCAAGATAGGAGAGATTGCAAATGTATATTTATGTTTTTTGAAGAGTTACAGATTGAATAAAAAAATATAAAAAACTGGAACAGTATTCTACATTTAAACATAGACATTCAGGAAGGAATGTTGATATTGTTCGACATACATTGGCTTATATTCATCAAGTGTTCGGTGTTGGCTGTGAATGCATTGAGGAAGGACAAATAGTTTGGGTTATAGTAAATATTGGCCATAAAAGTTTCTTAAATCATGATATCTCAACAAAAATCAATGTAGCCGTATAATAAGTTTATAAAGCAGATGCCTGCATAGAATACTGAGGTAACGATGATTTGAATTTGTGAGAAATGAGGTTAAAAGTCGGATAAGCCAGTCTTCCATACTATAAGTCGGTTAAGAAGCGAAGGTAGATCTGGTAGGTATATTAAGTATAAAATAATTAACTTATTATAAGATGTAGAAAACCATTCTAAAGATTGAACTTTGTGTCTGTAAAGCCTTTTTCATGTCGATTCTTCCTTTCTCTGACAAACACTCACACTCATCGTAAATTTTAAAAAGTAGAAGGTTTCCTATTTTGTGCCTGTAACCCTGATATTGACAAAAGGCTCACGCGCTTCGTATTCGGACCAATCAGCTGTCTTTATCCGCAGCCTTTGAAGGCACCTTCGAAATTCACCGGACTATAACATTCGCAGGTAGGAAAATATTTGGCCTTTCCGTCATAATCAATCTAATAACCGCTGACCTATTTCCAACAAAATTCAATTATGATTCATGTGAAAGGCTTCTCCGGCCTGTACACATCATCCCTGTCTATATTTCAAGCCATAAAATGTACACCATGATATAATATTCTCGTACTACATTTACTTTGAAATGTATAATGTTAAAATTCGGCGACGCGGGGTGAAAGACACATTTTTACGTGACTTTTTAACGCAGATATTAATTAAAAAGGATACCTGGTACCTTTACTTTAACCGTTTTTTTCTTTACGTTTATCATCGCGTAAAAAAGACGGTTATATTAAATTTTACTAAGGAAAATTGTTTTCCTTATTACAGACTGTGAGCATTATTTTTTACTATTTCACCATCGTTAGGTAAAGTATAGTAATGAAAGGTTCCTCAGTATAATTATATTAGTAATAAAATTACGTAATTAAGTAACAGGTCAATTATTCATTTATATAATATTCAGTAATATGTACGAAATTAATTATTTTACTTATCCAGTCCGAGACCTTTCACTACTGACAGCATATTTTTATTTTTTATTTATTGTCAAAAAACCATTATGAGCCTTTTAATTATATTTCTGCGTCCGATTCTTGGTCACCACTCCATAGCCATTCTATTCTACCTTCCATCGTCTAAATAGTTAATGCTCTCCTGCATTATTCGAAGAGCCTATACCAACCTGGTTCACATACGTCTCCTGATTACTGTTGAAGAATTTAAGACTTATTTTCTGCTTCCTCACGTCGTCATTACTTTATTTATCAAGCAATAATCACTTTGATATTCAACACAAACACCTAGTCTCAAAGCATTGGTTTTTAGTGAGGTGTCAAGATTATCCATAATCTTATCAGCCCCGAAACTGCAATACCGCATTATGCATCGTCAAGTTCGCTAATCCCTCGATGACACCCTAACCTAAAGTTTCAGATCCTGCATACACTCCCTAATGCAACTCCTTTGAAACTTCAGTCCGGTTTCACACCAGTTCCGGAGAGCCTTAATCGGTTTCCGCCCAAACACCAAGTTTCTCAAACCGCCCGTACCTGCACGTGGCATCCCACCACCTCGTACTTCTCTATGATAAATCCCTTCAGCGTGAAGTTTAGCGCGAAGCCTACCCAGCTATGGAGCAGATCGTCGTCGTTTGGCTAGAGAATGGCTTTAGTTATTTCGATATCTTAATGGCCCCCGCAAGAGCTATTGTTGCCGCTCCATGCCGACTCTAAACATGTGCATGAATACAATAACACCACTATCATGTATTCACGCGCGTATCTACTGAATACATTACTGCTAATATATCTCACTTACAATAGACTTTGAATATTATATTCGAAGAATATATATTCATATTATTTAATTCGGAGAAGTCTTATGAAAGCCAACGTGTTCTACTGTGTAAATACTTGTATGTTTTACATTTAAGAATTGAGATATTCACGTTTCACTTATCAGAAGTATATGATAAATTTAAAGAAATAGTTTTTTTAGCTTAATTAAGCTAAGTATAAAATATATAGACGGGAGTATTTACAGCAAGTATTCGAGGACATGAATTGTAGCGCTTATGCTGAGCTGAAAAGGGTTGCGGAGGACCGAGAGAAATGGAGATCGAGATGCAAGATTCTGTTGCTGCAAACCAATCCACCGGATTGATACTACGAAGAAGAAAGAAAAATATATATTGCAAACAATTAAAAACGTATTATTTAGTACCTCAATCAGAGTTTTTGTGATATATATGAGAGAGCTTTATGTTTTCAACTAGCCAAATTGCAAAAACAGGTGGTTAGTACTATGGCTTGAGTTATAAGTACTAGCCTTTCATCCTACAGTTGGTCAAAAGCCGAAGGTGGATCTGATTAAGAAGTCTTCTTTGGATGCTGCATGATAGGATAAACGTCGCCACGAACTATAATTATAATGTAGAAGTTCCGTGCAGCGTGAGGAGAGATAGTACTAGCATGGTCTGTGGCAATCGTGCTTTCAGTTCCACGGCACCAACGGCCCGGAACTCGGTGCCTGAAAGTGTATAAAGCTGAGAACGGAGGAATCCTTCAGTAGATTTACCTTTTTGCAGGGAGGCAAAGAAACGATCTTTTAATGACCATTTAGTCATAAAAAAATCAGGTTCTATAAATTTTGATATAATAATAATGTACTTGGAGGAAAGCCGAGATGACATGATATGAGGCTAAGACGATGGTTAATGGCATAACGTATGAGAACAATTCGTTATGTGCTTATTTTCCAACTAGTGAGCGGAAACAGAATTATAATAAGGATTTTTGTATTTGTTATTTGTAAAATTAATTTAATATGTGTTAAGGAGCACTTACACGCAATTAAGGTTCCTTGATGTTCTGAGAGATATGCTGATCTAAACTGTATAATAACCTGGAGTACTGCTCTAGATCTCCTTCTTCGTAATCTGCATTTTAATAAATATGCATTACGTGGATGCCTGCTTTGGTTTTTAATTTGGAGCGGTGGAAGTTTGTTTAATCCACTTTTTAACTTTGGAAATATATAACGGGGGGTCGGTTGAACCATTTAAAAGGATTATGATTCCACTTCAGCTAATATTTACTCCTGCGTACTCGTTTTGAGTACATTTTCATTTATTGCGTATTTGTGATGTAACGATTTAATTTTATTTTCACAATTCATCGAGAAACGTCCTCTTACTGCAGACCAGAGCGTGTTCTTTTAAAGTTTAAGAAAATTGATGCTACATTTAACAAATATATTTTCGTTAACATATATTTTTCATGCGTTGTAATATTTTTCGATATGTCAGTCTGGATTCTGAGGGTGATCTTTGCATCTGACGAAGCATCGGCGGCATAATTCTTCTGAAGCAATTTCCAAAACCAGCTCACTTGTAAAATGACCCAATTCGGGCCCGAGTGACAGTTGTAAGGAACGGGACCAATCAGGACTTCTCCTTAGAAAGACCCAAACACGTCCTCGGCCAGTAAATCTCTCAACACGAGTTACTACGCACTTCAGACTGAGTTGTTCTGTCCGTTTCATTTTAAAGCCTTTTTTTGTATATTTTTAGTATTTTTTCACTCTATATGTTGAAATGTGCTATATTGTCATTATTCACTTAATTAGTATTAATATATCAAAATTTCTTGTCCTCGTAACATGGTCGACGATTAGAATATTGAATAAGATTTTTTTTGCTTTAATAGATACATGGAAAATAACTTATTTATACAATTGATTTGCAGATCCATTATCAAAATAAATTATTTTTATGCAGGCATATGGCAGTTATACACTTACACTACGCGGGGTAATTGATTAAAGTCACTACATTTAGTATACTCTTATTTAATTAAAAGCTTAACAAAAATACAGGACTAGACTCAAAACTTTGGCATGCCTTATTGCTGATGCCTTGAGTCTGCGCTTCGGCCACGAGAATAATCCAAAATCAGAAAACGACTCAACCTTGCCCCGCTCGCAAATACGATAGACAGCAGACCCCGGGACCACTTGCGAGTTGTACTTGGTTTTACCGCTGTTTCTTCTGGTGGCGCTACTGGGGTACAATGTTTTTTTCGTTGGCCACTGATAAATAGTGGCGCTATTAAGTACCATGGCGATGAATGCAACAAGATAACGACTACCGGCATCAATACACCTAGAGGATTGACGCCCTGAGTGTGCTCTTCGATGGTTATTTTTAGTGTAAAGAATGCATAATAAATACATAAACCGAGTTGCTTCAAATATTTTCGCGTAATAAATTTAAACGGATTTTTTTCGCTCAAATCATTTATTCGCTTTTAAAAACTATTGACGACCGTTTTCTTAAATGCTTAATGATGATCAACCGGTATGGGTACGTATACAATGCATGCGGAGATAATTTTTGTCGTTTGTAATAGATGATGACATTATTAAAGTTGTAAATTTCATCGCTCCTGACGCCATTAACAATAAGCTCTGTATTTATTTATTTTTTATTATAATATTCAATCCTTTCTACCGAATTCAAGTGGCGGTGCTTTAATTGTATTGCCGAATAACGTAATATATCAAATAAACCAAAGCGGCGAACATTTACGTAACACAATACATTCCGGCCGGACTTAGAGCAATGTGTTAATTAACTTCACAATATCGCGTGATACATTACTGCGCTGCACGGAGGCTCTGATTAATGCGGAGAGAGAGAGAGAGAGAAAAAGAGGGAGAGAGTGAGAGAGTGGTTGCGAGCTTTCACCCAACGGCGATGTCAACAGGCCATGTAATGGCTTACAACTCCACGCAAAATGCAAAGAAAAGCTCCTTCTAAAGTATGAATTATTTATATTGTGGTAATTTCTACGTCGTCCGGCGAAAGAAGCACATCGTGGGCGAGATCATCGTTAGATTAAAACTTTGGTGGGTTACTTAGGTTAAGCTAATCATCCTATCTGATTAAAAAATCACCCAAATCTTGCCTCAAATAGGATGGCTGTCGTCTTTTCAAGTCATCCGACTTCTGTTCTGGTGGCTGACAGGAAGCATATATGAGTATGTGTTCCCGGGAGGACATTCAGATGCAGACACGTTATAGGATGAGGCATGTACAGTGGCAACTTGCAAAAATAAATGGCGGTTATTTACGGTGACAATATTTTCCAGTCATCGAACGACAAAAAAGCTTACTCTTTTATTGAAACCATAATATCCGTTACCTTGAACGTATTTATATTTTAGTAGTAATTTTGAACCGAATTTTCAAAATAAAGTTTTTTTTTCTATCCGCCTTAAATTTATTTCATTTGTATTTCAGTACCATTCTGTCTTTAAATAGGCTTTCCATTGTCAATTATTGTGAACTACATTATTGAAATCGAACTTTAAATATTTACATTAATTTCACATTTATTTTTCGATGTCTTTTAAGGGATATGGATCGCGTTATATTTTTTTTACAAAACACAGAAACCTCATGGCAAAACAATTTAATAGTATGTATGTAAGATCACAGTCATATTAACTTTTTTTTTCACTTTTTTTCGATACAATTAGTTTTATTTATTTTATTGCAACTTCTGTTCTATGAAGAAATATTTTGTGTTTTTGGTGAACGATTGAGACAGTGGAAATGATTTATTACAAAAAGTAAGGTTTTTAAATTGTGTACTTCAGTTTATAGATGACATTTGCTCACAACTATATGAAATATAATATACCAAAAGCAATGAAAAATGAAGCGAACTATATTTTTTGATTACCTGTCCTACCGGAGTAGTTCATACTATATACAATGTAATGTGTAGGCTATATCGCGCTCACATATAAACCGTATTAACAAAAATAAGTAGCTTTCCCGACAAAACGACCGAAAGCTCGCTACAAACGTAACGAAAGCTCGGCGCGCACGGAAAAGCTCGGCCATTCTTTGACGAACCATTTACGACAATGTTTCCCCAGCGTGAATAAACGTAATAGTTAAGGAGATTTATGCCTCGGAAAGGAAATGCCGTGGGCCCACACAGCCACCGCCTTGTCTGAGCATTTTCCACTCCTCCACTCGTTCAAAGGCGGAAAACGTATTTTTTTAAAAGTGAACGCATACATAACTAAAAAAAGTGATGATAATTTCTCATCAATATAAATTTTATGTGACGCTTGGCTTTTTCAAGGAAGCCTTAGCGTCTGCTATCAATGTAGTTTTGAACTGCTAATGTCACCATACTCTTACATAGCTTAGTATTCGTAAATGATATTTAATAAGCTTCTCAAAAACCATTTTGAGTTAACGCATTCCACAGAATGGTTTTCGTCTACCACTAATTATGTAATTTTTACGAATTATGAAATTGTATTGTCTTACACAAAAAAAGTGTCGCTAAAAGATAGAATCCGAAACGAGGAAATACGCAGAAGAACTCAAGTAGTGGATGCTACCCAACGAATAGGCACACTCAAGTGGCAATGGGCAGGACATATCTGTCGAAGAGACGACGGTCGATGGGGAAGAAAAGTATTGGAATGGCGCCCAAGAACTGGCAAACGAAGCATTGGCCGACCCCCTACAAGATGGACCGACGATATAAGAAGAATAGCGGGAGTGACCTGGATGCGGAAGGCGGAGGATCGAAGAGGATGGAGACTCATGCGGGAGGCCTACGTTCAACAGTGGACGGACACAGGCTGATGATGATGATGATGATGATTGTCTTACATATCTCTAAATACTGTTTTCTACTTTCACATTCACAGTCTATCTGATGCAGTTACCAACCAGATTATTTTCCCTCGTTCTAGGTCACTTCCGCATCTAGGAGTTACACCGAGTACATTATGTTTATCACATTTAACGGCTATCTAGGCTATATCGAAGGCCAATAAAATTGAACAAGTCACAGTAGTTTTTCAGTAGGCTTGTTAATTTAACTCTTTTTTTATGCTTTACCAGGATGCGATTCGGAGGCCGATTTAAGCAGTCGGGATTATATTTTAGCAATTTAGCCAAAGTTACCGCCATGCCCAGCCATTTTCCAGTCCTTTATTCAAAGGCGAAAAAAATACATTTCGTTACATCATCAGGCCCTTTGTGAGCGTAGTTTTTTTCATCATTGTAGTTTTTCTTATTGTGTATTTGAATTCTCCAGTTATAAAATATATTTCACGACGTTCTTTCGTCCTTTTGTGACTGCCTGTTCCGCTAGCGTTTAGGAAAGTAAAATTGTGATTACTTATAAACATATTTTTTCTTTACAATTTATTCGCAGTATCTTCATATCCTAACGAAACATCAACTTATATACTAAATTTAATGTAAGAATTAAGCTGTAAACATATCTAGAAGAAAATATCACGAAGAAAGTCAGCTGTGACCTTGTATAGATATTTTGTAGGGCCGATAATGTCCGGTTTTTACCGTAAAATCCGGTATTTTGCTCAAGATGCAAAATAAAGACTTCGATTTAGTTTTTTTTTTAATTATCGGACACAATGTGTCGAAGGATTCTTTTTGTCGCATTTGTATATAGTCAACCGCTAGAAATGAGATAAATCATCAATATTAAAAATTACATTTAAGCTGAAAGCAAACATACCAAACTGTTTGTACTAAACACGGACTGCAATTGATGGTGACTATGTATTTCAACTTTGTAAAATGTAAATAAAAAATGCGTTTTTTTTTCACTGTTTAATGTTAAATCCATTGTTTCTTGTTTTAAAAAAAACATTAAAAAATGATTTTTGTTATGAAACATAATATTAAAAATTGTATAGTATTTTTTTGCTCTCACCATTAGAAGACAAAATACTTAGAATATTATATTTTTTATTCAACATGAAAATCGTATATTTTTCTGACGTCTAACATCACGAGCCGTTTATTTTCTAGTTTGATTTTAATTTAAAAAATAAAATCCATCAACGACAGAAAAGTACTGAAAAAAAGTGCCTGTCTAAAAATTTATTATTCTTATTTACTTAACCATAAATAATTACATCACCAGTATTTTTATATTTAATCCCTGCCAGTCTGGACCACTTTTTTTAACTGTTTTTGTTTTTTTAACATTATATCGTCAATTTCTTTTTAACCCTTTCGCATCGGTTGTCGATATATACTGTCTAAGTTTCCCCTACCGTTGACATCGGCAGCCGTGATATATCGTTTTGCTACTTTCAGTACTCATTGTTACATCTACGGTAGGAACTTGAAACTGCAGTCAGTCATTCCCTTTATAAATCTACATGTATTCTGTACAGGAATCTGTAAAGCATGTAAATTAATATTGTTTTAAGTTTCGTCACAGTAGAGATTTTTCTGTAAATCACATGTGGCAATGCCACCACATGCATCATCTGATAGCTAAAGGATAGAAGAACCAATGTGATATATGAAAATAGGTCCGATAAGTACATTTATGCTTCAAATACTAGTTTTAAGCCAAAAAATCCGTTTGAAAAATTCACGCCGTATTGACAGTATAATTTGTATTTCACCGAGCCGTAACGAAAGGGTTAAAAATAACTACACTTATATATCTTTTATTCTTATGTATTTTTTAATACATTTCTTTGTTCTACAGTCTATATCAGGGTAGTCAACCTTTTTATGCCTAGCGCCCACTTTTGACTATTTTTCATGGTAAAATTTCCCTACCGCCCACCAACCTCGCTATATTTCAATTCAGTATATGGGTGGAAAAATTTCTAGAAGGAATGTAGGAGATTGGACAACGCCCACCGCCCACCATGGAAGCCCGTATCGCCCACTAGTGGGCTGTACGGACCAGGTTGACGACCCTTGGTCTATATCATCATAGACGTCCTCAAACGACATCTTTTAAATTAACAAAATATTTTTCATTTGCATTCAACAGTTTTTCGAATTCAATATTTTATTAATTAAATAATTTATTTCGTCCCCCGTCTGTGTTTGGACGTTCTTTTCGCTTCAGTAATTTAAATTTCGGCGCCCTTTGTTTTAATCTTTAAACAAGCAAATTTCTGCTTTAAATCCTTCTCAACGTTCTCAGGCTGTTTTATTTAGTGCGATGTTTAACGAAATATCTCACTGAATAATTATAAACATATACCTAATATATTTAAGGATTTCACAGCCTTATTTATTTATTTAAGCTCAAAATTTAGAAACTGTTAATTTATCAAATTTTGTGTTACGAGTGTCTTATACTTTTTGCTTAAATAGTTTTAAATGGCCATCTACACACGCAATATGTTGTGATGTACATGTACTCGTATATCACTGCAGAAATATTCTGAATTTGCAAAATTTACATAAAATAATATATATTATATTTTGTATTTATTTTACTCCGTATAGAACTCTTACTAGACACAAAACAAATATTATTTATTATTACAATACATTATCTTCGTATAAATGACATTTCATTTTAAGGGTCCTCTTGAATTAAGCGAGTGAATTAGTTGCAGAAACTTTTTGATGCAGACTTAACACATGACTTGACTTGGATAGGATTTATGTGGCCGAGATGAAGATGGTGAGGTGGGCGGGCGGTGTGACTAGAGTGGACAGAGTTTCAAATGAGCATATTCGGGATTCATTTCGAGTGGCCCCCATACCTGAAAAGATAAGGGAAATTCGCCTAATGGGCATGTGACACGGAGAGATGAGGACCACATGGTGAAGAAATCCCTCAACATACCCACGCTGAGAAGAAGACCTGGAAGACCACAGGCAACCTGGACTGCAACTGTTAACAAGGATCTGAAATTTCTAGGCTTGACAGAGAATGCATCGCAGGACAGACCGACATGGCGTATGTGCTCAAGGAGAGGTGACCCCAGATGATGGTAACTGACGAGGCTAAAGAAGAAGAAGGTTTAACATGTGACGGAGCGAAGGATATAGCAACTAAGAGTTAAAAGAGATGACTTAACCAAATCTAAAGTAAAATTACGAAAACCATGTTTTTTCTACGATGCTTTTTTGTACCGACTGAATTCATATTCAATTTAATCGTACATTACATACTCTGTTTTAAGTCTTTTGAGAATTTGATTTAGGCAGTGTATAATAAATATCTCACAGCTGCTTAAAAAATTATGTACATTTTAATTATTGTCTTGTCTGCTTATTTACAGACGGGAGAAAGCTTATTTAAGTCTAATAAGTAATGATGTCGAGAAATAGCTACAATAATCTAATTACCCTTGCACGTACAATAAGGTTTTCACGTTAATTTCTGCGCCTCAAATGTTTTGCTCTCTCCCTCTCTTTCCATTACGCTTTCATCGGAATTAATTATATACAGCTAATTAATTATTCAAGCCCTTAATTATTGCTGAATATGCTCAAAAATGTATAGGCGCCGTCTTGGAAAATTGACTCGGTTCGCTTCCTTATTATTACTGTACTGTCAACACCAAGCAGTAATTTTTAATCTTGTTTAATCTCTCTTAGTCTCTCTCTCTATCTATTCGTATCGCTTGTGACTGAGCATTGTGGTACTAATGATCTTGCATGAATACGTGTCGTGATTTACCATCGATCCCATCATTACCTACCACTTACGTATATAGTTTAGAAGTAAGTTGTCGACACTGTGTCTACCGAGTCAAGAGTACTATATCAAATCTTAACATTTGACAGCAGCACGTTACAAATAATTATCCTATCAAAAGTAAACCAAAATTTTCATCATCATCTCTATCGCGGAATTTCATCTGAAACAATTTCGTATAAAGTTTTCATAAAAAACAAGTTCAATATATAATAACCAGTGACATTACCTTAAATGAAGTGTCAAACAGTTAAATTTTGGGCTTTAAGCCCAATGACTGCCGTGGGTCTACATGCATCCATCACTCATAAATCTATCATATCATCAAGCAACCAACAAGTCATCAAAAAATTATTGCCAAGCTCTCATCCAAGCTTAATAAAATTATTTTCAGTGAAACTCATCGGTAAATTCACATATAGTCTTCATCTGTACTTTATTGATCACTTTATGAATCACTAATGTGTATTTAAGAATAAAGTATACATTTGGAAAATTGGATGAGAAATAAATGAGTCACAGCTTCCCAATGACTTGGAAAGAAGGAAATCGAATGACTTATAACTCTGCAAATCTATCCATTCTGTTTACTCGTTCATATGTACAGTGCACTCGGTCTGAAATTGATGCAATTTAACAAGTACATGCCTAGATAATTATGAACATCATAATCAGACTTTTTAGTCGTTGTATTTCATGATAGTCTTCTATTTTACAAACGGTTAAAAGACTATGGTAGTCTGGCTAGGAAATCGCTGGAGAGCATGAACTACACCTGTTCATTCTTCAGGCTTCCTGGATCTAATCGTCCTGTAAGATTGCCTTAAACTATACATTTAAATACTCGATAAAGCTTCGGATGGCAAAGCGTACTTGGGATGAAACAAAGATCAATGCAATGCGGGTGACAGATTTTTATGTCAGTTATTTGTAATGAATATATACTCCGGGCTTAAAGCGAATATGACAGTGGACAGAGTTCGAAATGAGCATATTCGTGGCTCATTTCGGGTGGCCCCCATACCTGAAAAGATAAGGGAAAACCGCCTTAGATGGTATGGGCATGTGACACGGAGACATGAGGACCACATGGTGAAGAGAGCCCTCAACATACCCACGCTGAGAAGAAGACCTGGAAGACGGCAGGCAACCTGGACTGCAACTGTAAACAAGGATCTGAAAACCCTGAGTTTGATCGAGAATGCAACGCAGGACAGACATGGCGAACGTGCACAAGGAGAGCCGACCCCAGATGATGGGAAATGTCTAGGATAAAGAAGAAGTTTAAAGCGAATATGAAACAATAATAAAAAGTTTTAACCATAGTCCCTTTAATTACTGTCGATTGTGCTCAACAATCTATTGTAAGCATCGTCTTGTAAATAATCAACTTTGTCTTCCCCTGTTATTGCTGTTCTGCCAACAACGCGCCTTCTAATTTTGTCTCTTGTTCCAATATATTCTTACCCGTATTTAAAGACTTATTATATAACAGTATATACTGGACGTATTAAGAAGTATGCTTTGTCAATATTTACAGCGCATTTACTTTGTTTGGCGATTTTTATTTATCGAAATTAAAAGAAAAGACAAATTAATATTTATTAATTATTAATAACAATACGTCATAATATATGTATTCGTTTAAAACTTAATAAAGACATATTTTTCAAGGGATATTTCGCATTTTTGTGCACCAAATATAACCCTCACTTATAATCTACGCCCATTTTCCTACCAACTCTCTAGTGAAATTCTTTTCGTATTAGTAAATATTTATTTGCTTACGTATGCTTCCCGCACTCCTAAACTCGACCAAACTATAACATACCTCTATTGAAACTCTTTATTTTTAAGTAAATATTAATTTCTACGTCAGCACGTTTGTGCACGTTGGAAGTGATGAAACTTTCATAGATCACGAAACTGTGAACCTTGTGAAAATAACATATGGAATTCTTATATATTTAATATATAAAGATATTTTATTTTTACGTCCTTTTCTACACTATCCTGTTACTGGTAATATGATTTGCAAAGGGATATGTGCTTAGGTATGCATTTCTTCCGGCTGTTGCGTGGCGTATTCGAGAATCCTGAAATTTGGTTGAAGATCGGTTTGTGTGTCCCCGATAAATATCTGAGAATAAGGAAGCACAGATTGTTCGCTCTCAAGAGTTACACAAACCTGCCAGAGACTATGCCTCTTGGGAGAGGGATCAGACTGTTTAACCAAATCGTCTCAGTTGTTGATATACTTCACGTAAGAGAGGCCCAATTCAGACATGAACTCCAAGAGTTTCTTTGGAGGAATAATTGGTTGGCGTCGTCTGTTTGATGAGCATTGGGACCTTATGTTGCTTGTCCTTACTGCATTGTTCTTAATACTTAATCATAAGTAGCTATGTTTCTATATTTTACTAATATTTTTTATTTAATTATTATTGTACTTCAGAAATGAATTGAGTTGATAAAATTTGTAATGTTTCTTAAAAAAAAATGAATTTTCTGAAAAGACTCCAGAAAATCAAATGCTTTAAATTTTCTTTCTTAAAACAGTTTCAAAATCAAACGTATACACAATCGTTATAGTCTACAAGGAATCGCCCGTGATTGACCTCACAAGTTTGTTTTGAGGTGAGTCAACCACAGATCTGGGCGAGACGATCAGCCCTCAGGGAACCCTCCGAGGAGTCGCCAGCTCTGGTCGTTTTTCCTTCAATTCCGGACGCAGTGTACATAATCGTAATTGGAAAAGTTTGCACCGGAACTATGCACACCCTCCGAGCTCCCTCTTAACCCGCCCAAACACCTCTCTTAAGCTGGGCTAACATTCGATACCGGATTTGTCTTTATACATTTGTAACTTAAGGAATATTAACACACTGGTAAATCTGACCACAAATTATATAACAATACTAAGAAGAAGAGAATACATTAGGAAGACTATGGTATTGAATTTATGAAAAAAATTGTATAAATTTATGCGCAATTTCTTAATGCATTAAAACAATAATGTTGTAGTTGCGGAAATGTTTTACTAAAGTATTATATAATTTAAAATCGTCAATTATCTTAAATTAACGTCTACGTCGATTTGTACAGTCGGTGCTCGAAAAGCAAACATCGAAAACGTTACCGTTTTCGAATTTACGGAATTTTTTACGTCATAAACTGTGTTTCTCGAAAGAGTACAAGTCAGTAACATAAGTAAAAACTAAATAGTTGTTTGGAGTAATAAATACGTATTCTACCTTTTATTCCTATATACTAGATCACATACCTATAAAAAATAATTCAAATAAGCTCCAGTATGCTTTTACTCGTTTTAAACACTACAGTTGTTAATAAATCACATACGATATTTACGTTCTCGAACCAAACATATACATGGCCTGAATGGGACCATCGTTCAACCCTGGATGCGTGTAAGACGAAAGAATTGCAGTGAACAGTGGTTGAAACCAACTTGAGTGAAGATATTGACAAATCGAGTGTAATATTGCTTCAGATTCAGTGCTGGAGTGGACGGATACGAAATATTGAACGTTAGATTTTGTGACAATAATGCCGTGTTATTTGTGCGTCAACCATGATATACTCATGACATGGTTTTTTTTGTCACAAATCCTAACTATTTGCGCTGCGTATTCCGACACTTGTTCTGAGTGTGAGGTCATTGACACTAAATGTGTCAATACATTTACTTACATCATCACACTTATGTTAGTACTTCAATAACGAATTAAAATAGCATATTTTGTAATGTCATTGAAGGGAAAAGAAATTTAAAATAATGAAATAAGAGAGCTGAAAACGGAGTCATTCTTCAAAAGCATACTCAAGACTCACCTTTCTACTCGGAGACGCAAAAAAGCGCTTTATAAATTCTGATTCATATAAAATAATAACAAAACTCAAAAGTTAAGGTAATATTTCGGTTCGACTGTAACCTCGGCTTTAGATGTCGTCCTCCCTCAGCCTGTTCCAGACCCTGGGTTTTCGGATGATGCTGACGAGGTCGTCTCCCTTTTGTTTTGATTCTTCTTCTTCGCAGATCTGACGGTGAAGTTTTTTGCCACTCTCCTCCCCGGCGACTACATTAAAACCGGAATATATTACTCGCGACGTTCGCTATTGATATTTTCGGTTGTATAATTTTTTCAAAGATAATGACATCCTTCAAAATAACGCGTTATCTGTTTTACTACTCATTATTCTGTCCTCGTTTCACATAAGAAATAATCTTGCTTGTAATATAACTTCATACTGTTTTTCGCTTACTTTTTAAAAAACATTTTTTTTAATAAGACACATACAGAAGACTACCAATACACAAAGAAAAATCTAAATAACTTCTTAGGTTTTTACGGCCAGATTTGATATTGTGGCTTTTGGGCTTAGCCGTGAGTGGCGAATTCATTTTACCCAATATTTCGACCGCCATTGCACGGGTCTTCTTCAGGATTGATGATTTAGTTGTGAGTTGGTGTCAGATTATCTTTTATTTAAAATAAAAATAATGATAATCTGACACCAACTCACAACTAAATCATCAATCCTGAAGAATAAACCTGCAATGACGGTCGAAATATTAGTTTAAAGAAATTCGATACACACGGCTAAACCCAAAAGCCACAATATCAAAGAAAAATCTCATATATAGATTATAGGTTATACATTTGAAGAAAATTGTAAACGTCCTATGTGGAGTGTAGATCCACCAACGTTATTTTACTACAAACCTGTGTTCACGAATCGAAATTTTTTACAGAAACTTGGTATTAACGGATGCACATGAAAAAAATGACACCTGCCATCAATATTTAAAGGCTCGGGATTAATTTAACACCGACTAAAGGTATTTTTAGAGCTTAATATTAATTTAAAATCATTATTATTTTAAACTTCTTTGGAGATCAATCCCACGATCTAAGGTTTTCAAGCCCTTTATGTATAAATCATTCTGTATTGTGTTTTTATTATAATGTAAATAAATATAATGAGTTTATTAGGGTTCTGAGAAGAACATGTTTAATAGTAAATAAACTATAAATAAAATATTTACTGTGTAAATAATTGTATATTAGGAACTCACCAAAGCAACCCACGACGCACTCCACCCTATGTTTGGGTACCAAAAGATAACCACACGGCTCAAATCACGAAGAAGTTTCCTACAGTCGACAACGGAACTGGTGATACCTGAGGCCGACCTGCGGCTGAACATGTGGAGAAGCGCAACTGAGGGGAATACTTGGATTGCCCCGAAAGAGGACCTAGCCCCTGGACATGACCAAGGGTGGAATATATGGAGGTCCCTTAACAGACTTCGGACCGGAGTATGCAAGACGAGGACACAAATGAGGGCCTGGCAGTTTTACAGCGGACCGACTGAATGTGACTGCGGCGTGGAGCAGACCCTGTCACACCTTCTGGAGTGTGCGCTGTGCCCAAATAGCTGCACCCAGGAAGACCTGATGATGGCCAGAAGTAACGCCATCGACGTCGCCCACTTCTGGGCAGACAGGATCTGACCCTGTTGTTTCCGACACGATTATATATATATATTGTATTTAAAATGAAATGTCTTATTTCATTGTAGACAACTACAATTATTCGTATAATATGTGCCCATACAGTTAACTCCACTGTTAATATTTTTCCTGAAAAATTTTGAATCAGTTTTCTCGAAGCTCCGGTTAATCAGTATTGTGCTTTTGAGCTGACCCTTTCATGAAAGCTCCTTGCAGTCTCATACTAAAGTCACATCTGCCGCTCAGCCTACAGCCCGCTGAATTGTTTCATTAGACGTCTGACCGACCGAATGAAACATTTATTTTTTCTCAAGAGGCCGAACTAAATTTGTTACAAGACCACTCCTCAAATGTCACAAAAAAATTCCATTTTTTCGTGATGGCTTTGTATTGTCTTTTTTTTTACTTTTTGCTTTTTACTTACTTGTTTTTTTTCTTTTCTTCCATTATTTTCTTATTATTAACATATTTCAATAAATATATTTATGAATTTTGTCCAATAATAACCAAGAGAACCCGTATTATATGGAGACGATAAGGTAACTGTAATGTCATTTAGTGAGCTCTGTAACGCTTAGGTAAATTGCTATAAATTGAATGCGACTTGGTTGGGTAGATTGCAAGTGTATATTGAGCTTTAACTTAGAGAGTCATATATTATTAAGTCTTCCAAAACATTTCGATAGCGCTTAGAATAGTTTAAAAAAAAAATGGCCTTATTCACTGTGTATGGGTGTTTAGCGAGTACGTCGATTGTAAATGAGTGCGGGAATCTTTATATCTGTTCAGAGAAACAACTGTTATGAGATAAGTCCAAAATACTCAATGAACAAATCTTACGTCTGTGTATTAAGATTTGTAAGTTGAATTTACGTATGATTCTTTAAAATGTATTGTATTCAATATTGTTTGGCTATTCTATCTATCATATATATCGTATGCAATGTTTTGACTATAAATTAAAATGAAAATGTCTCCCATTCAAATCTGTGCAAGATTTTTTTATATCTTTCTTCACAATCGCGATATTATGCCGAAAAGATCCTCCATTCTACCCGAGGATGGCTTTCATTTTCTTGATGTTTATGACTCACTCGTAAGTAAGCCTTTGTTTTCTTTGTGAAGTTATCCATTGTTATCTGAAAATGTGGCAGACGGGGGCGGATGATTAGGGGAGAGCTGCATGAAGGGAAAATGAAAAATGAAAACTTTCAAACGAAAAGCTTTTTCAAATATTGCCTCTCCTATAATAGCGCTCTTTGTTTTCTGTAATATTCGTACAAATATACCTTGACCTGGTTCGCTATGTAGAAAATAACTCTATAGATTTGTCAAAATCTATGCTTATAACAATGAAATATGGCGATCATATTAAACACATTGCTTTGTTTAAAAAACTAGGTCATGGTACGAGAAGCATTCATTAATATATATGTTCATTTCAAATATTTCAATACTCGTCTTCTCTGAAGAACTGTTAAGTGCAGTTGACATAAGATGAGCTAAAAACCATAGCAGTTGGTAAATTATTTTTCAGTGAGGGCAGATTTTGACAAAGAAACGTATATCAAAAAAAAATTCAGGAAAAAAACTAAATACTAAAGTGAAAAGGTTTTCAATTAATTCCTTTACATGAAAAAAAAATTAAGAAGCCATGGAATCTAAGAAAAATATTTCGTATTTTTCAACAATCATAAGCTCCAGTTAGAAAGTGGATATCAAAGTAAACGAATAACTAAAAACTCCTTTTTCTGTTTTTTTTTTCTATAAAAAGTTAACTTTTAAAAACTGATTTTTAAATTATACCATCTTATTAAGAAGTATAATAGTGTTTTTAAGTATTTGTTATTTTATTTTTGCGTTTTCAAATATGGCATTTTTAATTCAATAATAATTAATTTAATACACCTGTTTTATTACTGTTTGATTATGAATCGTTTTGTATCTTTTCCATAACTATTATTATAGACGATATGATCCCATTTGTGCTTTGAGATCCCTCGCGCTTATCTTGTCGATAAATATCAAAACAAGAAAAGAGCCAAGTCCTGAAAAAGCTCCACACGTCACACGCAGTGGCCGGCGTCCCTCTCCATTGTTTCAGGCATTTTCATTCGCGTTTAATGCTGCGAGCTTTAGCGCCTTATCGTTACTGTAACGGCCGTTAATTTGGCACGGAGCTTTGGCCCGAAGCTGGCCTTACCGCCTACGGGAGGACGAACATCGGCGCAACTACAAGCTTTTTTGGCACAAGCTTTGAACTTTTTTTACAGATCCACCTATTACTTAAACGCATTATCACATATATTGGATTGATCATCCTTATTTAAATTAGCTGTTAATTAATCGTTGTATTTATATACCTACATATCATTGCGAAAATATATAGTTTTGACAACATCAATTTAATTTTATAGCAGTAGCTCAAATAATATATATATATATTACAAGATACAGCAAAATAAATAATTAGTTGTGCAATATACGTTCGTACTTTTGTATGTAATTAATGGATAAACTCATTTTCTATTTCTTTTACAAATTTTGTTACAAGTCATCAGGACTTCCTTAATCGTTCTTATTCCTTATTTTGTGTGTAATGAAGCAGCATTGACAAAGAATGTACTCGGAAATTTCAGTACAATATTATAACCTACTCCGAGTCTATGTGACTTACTTCAAAGGATTACCTCTGTAGTGGTTTATTATAGAACAATAAACTAGAACCTTTTTTTAACCAGGAGGTAGATCAGTTTAGCGACATATTAATTAAGTAATTAGTTACCTTAGTGTTTTTTTGCTCTTGAATTACAAGCTATAATAACTTTCTTTGTAGTAAGTATCTTAAAAGTTATAAATAAATCATCTTTAAAACAACTTCAGCAGTCAAATATTTATTTTACTTTTCATTGAAGTAATACACTTTAAAATAAATACATATTTAATAATTAATTTATATCAATTATACTTGTTGTGTAATTTAAATGAATAATAATGTTTCTTCCGACTAGAAATAATATCATGGGCCTCTATGTTTCGACCGTCCCTGAATAGAACCCTGCGGAACACCCCATTCAGTACGTTGATGGTAGGCGGGCCTTAACCGTTATATCCGTCCTTAACAGAACTAATTCCCACCGGGCGCCGGGCCAGCCAGTTATCACGGAACGGGCCCCGGCCCACTGCAATAATTTTTACTACCCCTGGCCCGCCGTTAACTTATGAAATTGCAGTGTAACCGGACTTTATGATTCTTTCATTGTTACCCCTGACTTTATTGATGTGTATTTTTTAGTCAACAGTCTAATCGGGAGGATCTAAATGAGAGACCATTTTATTTAACGCGCGTTTTAATTTTTTTTTTGTGTTTTTGTATGTCATTATTAAACAGCTTATACTGCAAAATTAAATAAAATATGAATTTGAAATAATTGTGGAGAGAATTCCTTGATGTGACAGTTTTGTAATTCGCATTTTTAATGTATTTTATATTTGTTTGTTGTTGCTTTTGATGGCTGTCCTTTTAAAAAAAATGAAAATTAAATCATTTTTTTTTAAATACGTATTTCAATATTATTTCAACCCCACATTGCAAATTGTCCAAAAAAAATTTTGATTGCTTAAATTATGTAGATTAAATTTGTTAATTAAAAAACTAATAATTTTTAACCCTTTCATTACGGCTCGGTTTGAATACAAATTAAACTGTCAACTAGTATTTGAAGCATAAATGTACTTATTTGGTATATTTTCATATATCACATTGGTTCTTGTATCCTTAAGCTATCAAATGATGCATAAAAAACTATTCTAAGAATGTATCAAACCGATTTATCACGTTAACCGATGTCAATGGTCGGGGAATCTTATGGCAGCATATGCCGACAACCGATGCGAAAGGGTTAAGGAGACTGCGTCAAAACTGAGTCGAAATTACAGTCTTCTAAACAGTAAATATATGTATAAAAACTTGTATAAAAACACTGACAATCAGTAGTGATTATAATGTATCATAAACTATTAGAAATGGTGCATTATTCTGTTCATTGTTTTTCTTTGCTCTGAAACATAATGACATTAAATGATCTATTTATTATTTTATCGGCATAATTTCTAACGCAAAAAATACCTCTGCGAATACTTTTTTGTAATTGGTGTAACCAAAAATAAAAGGTTTACTTTATAAATCTCATTAAGGATTATAGCTGAAACAATTTTCTCTCCGGTCCGCTTGTAGATTGAACGAAAAAAAAAGTTTCAACAATAGTTGGCAGCGGCGGCACGTGACTTCCGGTCCGCGGAGACTTCCTACACTCTGAAGTTAGCTCGATCCGGTCGCAAATTGAATTACAAGTTGTTATTTCCGGGGAAATTGCATCATTGAAACCTCCCTGTCGCCGGCCGGCGTTTAATTAAAAAGCCTTACACCGATAATTTCCATCAACCGGGACGGTAGGAAAGGACTTGAAGCAGGTAACCACTTCAACCTCATCCCTACTTATTTATTGTGTCAGCTGTTTTCTTGTGAAGAAATAACCCGTTTTTCTATTTATCTTAAAGTAACAAATCTTATTCCTTGTGTGATATGATTTCATTTTTCGTTATTTTAAATATGTTGATCGTATTCATGTAACCTTAGCCGGCGGGTATAGCTCAATAATCACAGCGTTTGCTTTGCAAGCCAAAGGTCGTGGATTCGATACCCGACGGATATTTAAAAAAAAAATTTTTAATCGATTTGTGAGCTCTAAAATACCCCCGGTTGGTGTGAATTTGGTCCCTCACCCGTAAAATGCCAGTCATAGCCTATTAACTAAAATTTGTGGTAGACGAAAGTCGTCTCGTGAAGACCACCCATTCATAGTAAATTCCTGAAATATTAAAGAATGATGCGTGTATCTCGGGCCTTCTATGACGTGGGCGGATCAACACTCCACATGCAGCGCTTAGTCATATGCACTATGGTCAGCGTCATAGAATTCCACAGATGAGAATTCAGAATTACTATCGCCGTCTGTTGGTATTCTCCTGTATGTGCTTACATAAAAAAAATCTGATCTTACATATTTCATCCAAAATATAATATGTATTATAACCTCTCATTTAGTATATGCGTAATTAGACTACTATTGAATGTAATCTTTGTGTTTTTTTTTCAATACATAATTTGTTTTAGTATTTCAAAAAACACAGTTATAAAATTGACCAGTGAAAAACATAATTTTGACAAATACATTTAACTTGAGTTTTATCAAGTTCAGTTATTAAATTGTAGTGTTATTGCTTTTAGAGTAAAAATTTCGTAGAGTTTTTCGGCTTTTACATAATTACTATGGTAATTATTATATCCGTTGCTGTAAAAGCGATCTTAATACTATTATTTTTAATCACCTTTTAAGTTAATTATCAAACGAAGCTCATTTTCATTACCAAATTAAAATACTAATTATTTTCAGTTCTTCGCGAAATAACTTCAGATAATATTATTTTAGTTAAAAACGCAATGTATTAAATTGTATCCTATTTTATGTTAATATTTTATTATTTTAACAATCATCACACAGTGTTCAGAACGTTATTATGAACATAATTACTTTGTATTAAACATCCAAAAGTCCTAAAAGTAATTATTATAATCAAACTCTCTATTTTAGATGGAATCTGTCGATTCATACAGTCAAGTACGACACAGGGCATTGACCATCACAATATTTTGCCACTCTATGTAAAAATCAAGGTCCAAAACAACAGGTGTCGAGGAATTTGCTGTATATGAAATTCAATGTATTAATATTAATTTTATAAATGCTCCCGACCATCATCGGGTCTTCCTGGTTGCAGCTACTCGAACACTGCGAATACTTCAGAATGTGTGACAGGGTCTGCTCCACGCTGCAGCCACATTCAGTCGATCCGCTGTAAAACTGCCAGGCTTTCATTTGTGTCCTCGTCTTGCATACTACGGTCCGAAGTCTGTTAAGGGACCTCCATATATTCCACCCCTGGTCGTGTCCAGGGGCTAGTTCCTCTTTCGGGGCAATCCAAGAATTCCTTTCACTTGCGCTTCTCCACATGTTTATCCAAAGGGTGGCCTCAGGTATCACCAGTTCCCTTGTCGACTGTAGGAAACTTCTTCTTGATTTAAGTCGTGTGGTTATCTTTTGAAACCTAAACATAGGGTGGAGTGTATCGTGGGTTGGTTTGGAGAGCTCCTTCTTTGTGGTGACTTCTCGCCGTATGTTTGGTGGGGCGATGCCCGAGAGTTGATATTGTTATTGGTGAGCCTTAAAAAAAAAATTTTTTTTTAAACACCCCAATATATATATATATACAATACAATATCAAACCACTTGTTTCTTAGAACGTGAAATACACTGCCTATTTTTCTACCACACACAACACAATGCTACTTAGACAATCATTCAAATTTGATGTTCAGAGTTGTTTGACTTCCGCAGTCTATATAATCGAGCTATACGCGGTGCAAAGAGAAAAGCTGAGAGTTCCGAGAAAAATAAATTTAAGTAAAGTTGAGTTTAAAAGCTGTTCATCCCGAACCGTAGAGCGTTTTTCGCCTTTTTATTTCTCGCCCAAAACGACTTTTAAAATAAAAAGTTTCCGTCGCCCAAAGCTCCCGTGGGGGGCGGGTAGGGGGCGCCCCGCGCGTGTGATTTGGAATTATTGATGCCACGTGAGGGGGCGGTGGGTGTAGACAGGGGCGGACTGGTTGACCCAGGGTTGACACTCTTGGCAGACGTCCAGATTTTAGGTAGAACTGTTTTCAAGTACACTGAAAATTGCGACTTGTGAAGGCGAGAATTCGGCTTCATTGAAATGGATCATTGAAAGTTGAAATACAAGTAAGAATTGGTAATAATATCATCGTATTTTAGCAATTTTTAAAGATAGTTGTATTATTTTTAACGCTTATTCCGTTTATCTGATACGTCGTAATAAATTAGACAATGTCTATTATAATGCAACAATTATTTATAGTCTTACAAAAGTTTTTTTTTAATAATGTTAATTTTTCTCTTTTAATATAAAACTAATTTTGGCTGATTAATATTAAAAACAAAGTTTTGCTAGCTATCTTTATAATACTTTAAAATAGTGTAGTACATACGAAGTCTTAGTCTTAAATTGCCATGTAAAACTCGTGCCTTTATAATAGTTTGTTTTAAGAAACTTCACTATTGACAATGTTTAGGGAGATGAAACAAATTCTGATTAAATAAATGTGAAATAAAACGTCATATTTTAGAATAAAATTATACATTTCCACCAAGAAGTTTCTAACATGTGTAACAACATACTGTAATTTTCGTTAACAACAATTACCTATTTAATACAGGTATATTTTGTTAAAAACTTCTGCATTACTGTTGATAATGTCTACTTTGGGAGATGAAACACATTCAATCAGATTAAATAAATGGGAAAGAAACTAAAACATTTCTAAATATATAATTTTAATTAATTTAGCTTTAATCACACCTTCATTCTTGTATATGATTTAATACACTGTGGGTTTTGGATTTAGCCGTGTGATGGGGTTAATCTAACACACGGCTAAACCCAAAAGCCACAATATCAAATCTGGCCGTAAAAACCTAAGAAGTTATTTATTGATTACATTCACTATTTTTATAAATGTGTAGTAGTCTTCACATTTGTACGGTTACGTAAAAGTCGGTCAGCCCTAGTTAGGGCGGCGCAGTCGTGAGGATGGGCGGGCGTTCCACGGATTGAATATTTCATAGGAGGTTAGGCCTTTTGAAAGTAATGCGGTGCGAATACTGAATGAGAGCTCAATAAGCCGCAGTGCCCGATCCGGATTCAAATCCTACTCCTGCCAGTATACTCGTACTACTAACAGTGTGCTAGCAACTTACGTCAGAGCATATGGTTCCTCTAACAGCCTTAAAAAAAGGCAAACATATCGTTCTCATCACATCTATGTTTTTTTTTAATACTTAATCTACCAGCGTGTAATATGTTAATAATTTTATAAGCTTCTTGAATGGGTTACTAATATAAAGCAAAACGTTTTGACACCCCTATACTAGATCGATGGAATATTTTGAAATACATCTATGCTTAATTGAATGTGTATGTATTCATATATATCAGCGAGTTATGTAGCGGATATTAATTGAGATTTCATGTATTCCCCTATTAATAAAAGGGCAGTTATTATATCGGAAATAAAATACATTATGAATGGAAATTAATATTTGTTTTTATGAAATTATTGGTTGATTATCTTCGCAATGATCAAATTATATATTGCAATTATAAAACGTTTTAGCGTGAATATACACAATGTAAAAATACGTTTATGGAAACACCATACTGGCAGCTATTTAAACTTATTTACATTGATTTTGGAATTATTTTATGCTCCCATTAGGTAGATATTTTACAATAATTTTATGAAAATGACAAATTGAAATATTGGTTATTTTATTTCGATATTAGCAATTGTTCCTTTTTAAACTTGGAAACATATACTCATATGTACATGTACATGTACACTTTATATAATATTTGTTTACTTGTAACAATATGTTTTTTATACTTTTTAATTAAATATTAGTATTACCTTTATACTTTTATGTGATTTTTCAAAATGTAACTACTTAATATATCAAAAATAAATTCCGTGGAATTTCATTTTATAATAATGTTCGGTCAGTGAAAAATACTTTCGAGTGTCTGCCGAGCTTTCGTTTAGGAATTTCAGCTGAAATCCAAAACCGTGGCGATATTGGAACGTGTCAAACGGCAACCAACAAGAGCTTCTTTTCCGAACAAAACTGGGGCCAACTTCGCATCGAGTGCGACCGGCGGGCAAAAAAACGACGAAACAAAGACGAAACAAACAAAAAAAACAAAAACAAAAAAACGTTCGGAATTCAAAATAAGAACAGAATCTCCCGCCCGGAGCTTCTTGTGTTTGCCGCTACTCGGCGCCGGATGCGGCGAACATTTTCAAACTTTTTTTTTCGCGCGCGAAGACGTCGCGGAACCGGAAATAGAGGCGTGAGAGCCCGGGTCGTCGCATCCTTCGCTTTGCGGTGCATATTGAGAATTTTCTCTCGGCTTTTTTTCGCTCTTTTCTTTTTTACTCGCAAAGTGCATCTTACTGGTGTGTTTGTGAGCGAGCGCCGCTGAGATGGATGTTGTGTTCTAGGAAAATTGATATTTTTCATTTTTACTCAAGGAAAGTGCATCCAATGATAACGGACCACTTTATGCGTTGCTTTTATTTATGCTTTTATACTTTATAATAAAAATCACAGTAATATTTCTTATTAACTAGGAAAACAGTCGTCTTTCAAATTTTTTTTTTTATTCATATTTGCTATTATTCTTAAATTATAAATAATTCATATCCACACGCTAAGACAAATCATTCAGAAAACCGAAGAATATAATCAGCCACTCTGCCTCGCCTTTGTAGACTATGAAAAGGCATTTGACTCAATCGAGACTTGGGCAGTGCTAGATTCACTACAACGCTGCAAAATAGACTATCGGTATATAGAGATAATAAAATCTCTTTACAAATCTGCAACAATGATGGTCCAGCTCCATGATTACTATCACTAACAATATTTCTATAAACAAAGGTGTTAGACAAGGAGATGTTATATCTCCAAAACTCTTCATAAACGCCCTAGAAGATATTTTTAAACTGCTATCCTGGACAAAATGTGGAATAAATATTAACGGGGAGTACATTTCTCACCTCCGATTTGCAGATGACATAGTGCTAATAGCCGAATCACCTAACAAGCTCCAAGACATGCTCTACGACCTCAATGAAGTGTCGAACAAAATTGGTCTGAAAATGAACATGGATAAAACAAAAGCCATGATTAATAGTCATATTTCACAGACCTTTGATCCTATTTCCATTGGAGGAACAGAAATAGAGGTTGTAAACGACTATACCTATCTGGGACAAGTAATACAACTAGGGCGAAACAACTTCTCAAAAGAAATCGACAGGCGCATACAACTGGGATGGGCAGCATTTGGAAAACTAAAGTACATTTTTAAAGCGAAAATTCTGCAATGCCTTAAAACTAAGGCGTTTAACCAATGCGTCCTCCCTGTATTAACTTATGGCGCAGAGACTTGGAATCTGACAGCAAGTCTTACCCATAAAATAAAAGTCACCCAGCGTGCTATGGAGAGATCCATGCTCGGAGTGTCGCTAAAAGATAGAATCCGAAACGAGGAAATACGCAGAAGAACTCAAGTAGTGGATGCTACCCAACGAATAGGCACACTCAAGTGGCAATGGGCAGGTCATATCTGTCGAAGAGACGACGGTCGATGGGGAAGAAAAGTATTGGAATGGCGCCCAAGAACTGGCAAACGAAGCATTGGCCGACCCCCTACAAGATGGACTGACGATATAAGAAGAATAGCGGGAGTGACCTGGATGCGGAAGGCGGAGGATCGAAGAGGATGGAGACTCACGCGGGAGGCCTACGTTCAACAGTGGACGGACACAGGCTGATGATGAATATGGTTTTTACTATTATAAAATCTTGTAATAAAATAATCGTTTTTTAATATTTTTATATAAATAGAAAAGATGTTTCTTTCCTTTGTTTTTGCCTAAACTTTATAAATTATTGTTTATATTTATTATGTTTATCATAGTTAATCATAACCTTAGTGCTTCTTAATTATAACGTTGATATGGGAACTAATAATACCTATAGCTATTTGTTATTTTGCTGTGTAAAAATAAAACTCAACTGTATTCTATTAAAAAACATAAATTCAGCAGTACAAAAATGGTAAGCTTGCAAGTCGTTTATACATCAGAGTGTCTAAAAAGCACGTATTAAATCGTCTGTATCTTCCACCATGCCCAGACCACAGCCCACAACAATGTGATACTTTTTCTTTACGATCCTCTAGTCCACGTTTAAACGGCATGCGGTGCATTTCCAGAGAAAATCACCACCTTATCGCGTATTAAAAATGTCAAAAAGAAAGCGCAAACTGTTGGCGGTGTTCCAAAAATGACTCGAGCGGACCTGATTTTCGTATTTGATTTTTTGCGCGAATCCGAATTTGAATGTTGTTTGCAAACGCGAGGCGTGTCCGCCATTTCGCATTTTTCTGCAAAATGGCTTTCTAATTTTTGGCAAACAATCGCGTCCCCCCCGTTCCCCGTCTCATCAGCTTCGGTTGATTTATCGTCGGCGATGGCATTCAATACAACCTCTACCTGGCAACGAATTCGAAATACATTAACCCACTTTGTAAGGGAAATGTATTTTGTCAAGAATATTTGGCGGATGCCTGAAATCAAAATCAAACCAATCGACATTATTTCCATATGAAATATTATGTACAATTTATCACCGATAAAACAAAGTGTGTAAAACCTTTCTAACTCAATATTTTTTTTTTAGATTTCTCATCATTGCGTGTTTTAAATTAACAAGCATTAACAATGAAGACAGCACGTCCATAAAATTAAAGCATAATCGTACTTACATATTAACTCAGCGCACTCACTCTATACCCAACTACCCCTGTGCGAGACAAGTGAACTTTAAGATCCCCCTGTTAATGCGCCTGAAAATTCCTGAAAACGGAACCAGACTCCGTGTCCCATAAATCCGGCGATAATTATCAAATGTTTGCTTGGGGTATTGTTCACTGAAGGAGTACCGCCCACCCAGTGCCTGTATTTTGGCGTTTGCAGATTGGCAGAAACAGAGGTTCTTAATCTCTCACTTCATAGGTACTGAAAATTCAGAAGAAATTCTTCGTCATATCGCATATTATAAGTTCCTTGTAATATCACAATAGCGTCTATTTAGTACATATTTATTAACTTAATAGCGTAGTAATTTATACTCATATATGGTGAGAAACTAAAGATTATTCATGAATGAATTACATGTATACAGTTTACATGATTTGTCGTAGTATAATGGAAGTTACTAAAAATCCGCTAGGAAAGAGCACTTAAATAGTACTTCTTGACATAACATAGCGATTAGTTGAAGTCAAAGAGTGGTTTTAGATCCACCAAGATACGATCTGTTATTTTTTAGATCAAATTAAAGAAAAAGCTCGACAAAACACAAAAACATAACTATCACCAGTTTGGTACCTCAACATTCTTCTTAGAACCTATGGCAGTTGCCGCATTCATCTCTACTTTTTAAATCACCGGGGGGTATAGGTCAATGGTCAAAGCGTTTGCTTTGCAAGCCAAAGTTCGTGGGTTCGATCCCCGACGGAGAAAAAAGAGAGGATTTTTAATCGATTTCTGAGCTCTAAAATACCACCGGTTGGTGTGAATTTGATCCCTCACCCGTAAAATTCTAGTCATAGCCTATTAATTAAAAATTGGTGGTAGGCGAGTGTTGTCCCGTGAAGACCACCCATTCATAGTAAATTCCTGTAATAATAAAGGATGATGCGTTAATCGCTGGCTGTAGTGGATCAACACTACACATGCAGCGCTTAGCCATATGCACCACGGTTAATGTCATAGAATTCCACAGATAAGAATTCATCATTACTATCACAAGCTGTCAGTATTCTCCTGTTTGTTTTTACATAAAAAAAACTCTGTCGTAAATCAATCATAAAATTGTTAAACTAGATGAATAACGACAATCAAAGCTCGTTGAATGTAGAAGAAATAACTTTTATGCAGCTTTATGCATATTCAGTTAGAACTTATTACCATTATCATCCGAAAATAATGTTGCTTCTGATCGATTAAATTTCAAGAAGACTTTTTTTTGTGATGCATACATGATATATTAATCTAAAATCTTCTAAGATAGAACTTACTTTGAACTTAAAATATAATTTTTTTTTTTCTTTTTTTTGCGATCCAAGACAATATTCGCATTTGATTAATATATAAATTAATAAACTAAGTTATATTTTACATTTAACTCCAATTTTCTATACAGCGAAGTTTTGAAACCATAGCTTGGTAGGTAGTTGCAATAATTTCAGCTCGGTGATGTATCGCCTCAATTCTCGCAACATAGTCGTATTAGTCAGCGCCTATTGCTTGGGCTGCGGTGATAATAAGCGATCTTCACTAATGCCTTACGACTTATTGTCTCTCTAGTAATACTTGACGATTAATCAGTCGCTATTCGCGATACTTACACAAAAATATTCTAAGTATTTCAAAGTTTCGTGTAATTTTTTCACGTTTCTTTGTTATGATATCTAAATCTATATTCAACTTTTTAGTGTCAACTCACCAATAAATATAAATTTCAATTAAAATCTTCGTCACTTGAAATATATAGTTATCAGTAATCCTATAAATTATTTATACATACCCAAATTTATAGAGAATACCTACTTATAAGACATTTAGATCGAACTTAAGGACACTTTCGTGACTGAAATCTCACAACCACCATATTTGCTTTAAAAAAAATGTAATGCACTTGATTTAATAGGCGATTCCTTATCGCTTTGGATATGTGTGAATTTATTTCATTATTTTATTGATCGTTCTCAATCTACCTTATAAGGCACTCAACGGAACTGCACCGGGCTATTTGACAGAACTTATCAAGCCTTCAGAAATAAGCACGCGTGGAGAAACACTCAGATCAGCTAGAGCAAACAAAAGCACCCTGCAGCTGACGGGAAGTAATCCTAGCACGGTCTTTGGCAATCGTGCTTTCAGCTACTCGGCATCAATGGCCTGGAACTCGCTACTGGAAACCATAAGAGAGCTTAAAGCGGAGGCATCCTTCAGAGACAGACTCAAGACCCACCTTTTTACTCAGAGAGGCAAAGAAGACCTTTTGGAATGATCATTCGGTCATAAAAGAGCGCTATACAAATACTAATATAATAATAATAATAATAATAAATAATACCTTTGTAACTAAGGTTTATATGATAAATACTTGCAGATGTTATTAGTACATACGCTTATAAAGTAATATTACTTATAGTATATGTTGTTTCTATCGATTATGCATTGAAACAAATCTCTCTATATAGGAGTATTTTGGCGATCAATTTTACTGTTGCATGTTAGAAGGTTAACTGATTTTTACATAAAACTGTTTTTGGTACTTTGCCTGAAGAAATAGCTTATTTTCAGCGCCTCGTACTGTCTGAAGGTAGAGTTTTTCAGGCACAACAGCCTTCTTCCTGTCGCCCTGTAAGAGACGCCCACAAGCCGGCAGCCAACGCCTTGAGGCTTTATCGCCAGTTTAATTAGCACTAATTTATATATTTAAGCTACACTAGAGCTTTTAGCTTATTAACCATATGTGCGTTTAATGTAAATTAACTGGATTGTAAAGCTACCATTTGTTTTACATCCTAATTTAGAAGTTGAAAAACATTTTAAATATTCTGTTATCATATCATGCATTTTATACTTCATTCTATTGCAAATATCTTCAATAATAATTTGTTTTTTTATTATAAGGTATTTTTTAAATATTAAAGTTATTAAGAATATTACGAATTATATTCATTAATAGCTTACAGTTTATTATTGTTGCTATATTGTAATATTTTCACGGAGAAAATAAACAATCATTGATATTCAATTCTACGTTATGATGCTCACTTATGTATGACTTATTCTTGGTACACTGACGTTAGGTTAGTTCACGTTATTTGAACGCTATTACTACTGCTAGTACTTTATAAACTTAACAGACACTTGTCGCACACTTGTCAAATATATTCGATATATTAATGCCGATTGAAAAGAGCTACTCATATATTTTTTAATTTCTTTCCTAGGCGCCATTTTTAAGCTCTATAATGCTTTTTCAATATCTACGTGTCTTCTTTCATATACTCGTAATATGTGATTTTACAGAAAACGTTTTAATATATATTTTTAAATCTTACTTTCTTTTATAAATATATATAGTACACAACAATTGCTTACGCATGTCAAGTCAAATGAGAGCTTTTCGAAAATTTACTTTAATGTAGATAAAATATATTAAAAGGTATTTGTGCATAAGATGATTAATTTTAATATTCGAGTTCACTATAGTTTGCATACTTTATTAAATTATTCAAATAGCATCAACTCATATTCCATAAATATGCAAATAAGGCGTAACGATGTAATTTTTCCATAAGATCATTTTTATTTATGTTTCATATTTCCAACTCGTTGTTAGAGCACGTCATAGTCCATCACAACACCGCGTCTTAATATCGTGTTTCCTCGCTTCGAGAGTCTCCTTATACATAACGCAATTTTCAATTTTTCCTCCTCGAGTTTTTCGCATCCGGATTCTCGGGTAACGTGCTCCTGAAGGCAGAGCTTCATCCGCAATAAGGCTTTCATTCAGCACTGACATTTTCAGCTACCGACGCAGCCTCGAGGCTCAGGCTTTCAGTACCTTTCAGCATCTGAAAGGTGTCGTCTTTCACTTTCAGGGTGATTATATTTGTCTGTTGATGCATTTCTACTTTCAATGCACAACAAAGTAGGTGTAATAATATCTGCGTTGTAAGTTTTTATGAACCTCGTTGACGTTCTTCATTTTTATTTTATGCAATAAAGATTTTGTGTCACGTTGCTTCAGTTACAACGTATTACAACAAATATTTTAACGAGGAATATTTAAAAGCTTCGGCTTAAAAAACTCTTACACTTACTTTGCATTATTATTAATCAGTGTTTAAATAAACCTTAACCGTACAACTTAACCATGACAAGGAAGATTCATGTATGTGGAAGAGTTATGAAATATTATTACTTTTAGTTAAAAATATATATATACCACTGTATTTTTAATACAATCTTCTTCGTAGTATCAATCCGGTGGATTGGTTTGCAGCAACAGAATCTTGCATCTCGATCTCCATTCCTCTCGGTCCTCCGCAACCCTTTTCAGCTCAGCATAAGCGCTACAATTCATGTCCTCGAATACTTGCTGTAAATACTCCCGTCTAGGGCGCCCTCTACAGTTTCTACCCTCAACCATCCCCTCCACAATATCGTGAAGAAGACCATCGTGTCGCATGATGTAACCAATCCATCGGGAATCATCTAATACAATATTTTACTAAAATAAATGATTTTTTTACATATTCCGTTTAGTGAAAATTATATATTTGTACTACTAATAAGAACCATCTCAGAAAGGCGAGCCCGATAGATTGTTCACATCATGCGCCACGATGGTCTTCTTCACGATATTGTGGAGGGGATGGTTGAGGGTAGAAACTGTAGAGGGCGGCCTAGACGGGAGTATTTGCAGCAATTATTCGAGGACATGAATTGTAGTGCTTATGCTGAGCTGAAAAGGGTTGCGGAGGACCGAGAGGAATGGAGATCGAGATGCAAGATTCTGTTTCTGCAAACCAATCCACCGGATTGATACTACGAAGAAGAAGTATTAATTAAAATTGATAATTGAAAGAATATCTTAAATTCTTCATTGTCTTTGATAATAAATATTATTGGGATTTTAATTATTAAATTATATTCAAAAAAGCTTTATTGTTTTGTCAATTAGCAAAAATAATTAATTTTACACGTCTTATGAACATATTATTTTAAGCCACAGTATTTCATTATAAAGTATTTAACGTCCGGACGAAGCTTTTGTTGCATTTTCCTAATGGAATTCTATTGTTGTGTTATCCCATTGTCACAAATGCATTACAAAATTATATTCTTTACTCGAATTTTTAATGAGATTTGTTACTTTTCTATTGTTTCAAATTATAAATTTAAAAATAAAATCTTATTAAAAAAAACATTAAATTTTTATTATTAAGAAATTGAAATGAAATCCCAAGAATCTAAGTAATACCCAAAGTAGGTAATTCTGTTTCAAACTAATTCCGAAAAAAGTTTAACGTCATTGTACAAATACGTTTGCTTGCGCGTTTAATTTTTTAATTTTCAAGTAAAAATGACGCAAATAGTCTGCTAATCAACCGATCTCCTTAAAATTATTATGGATCTTAATTAAGTACTAATAGTGGCATCAATTTATGTTTACCAATTGACATATGGTCCATTTCCTCCATAATCGGAACGAATATTGGAAAATTGAAGTGTGCTTAAGATCCTGTTACTCCAGGTTGGTAGCAACAAGCTGCACATCTCGACTGTCGCAACCTGCAATGCTAGGCAACACACGAGCTATCGATGTTGACAGATACTGTGAAAAAATAATTTGACGTCGCTGTCACGAAGGAGAAGACGAAGATATAATTACTTAAATTTATACACAGTGTTAGTGAATCATTTTATTTTGAACGTTAACGTGTACCTGTAACTTTATAAATAAATACATACATACCTTAGTTCATTCTTTATATTATGCAGTACATACGTTCACGTATTCATAGTGTGTTCACATGTTCAATAATATCAATCAAATTTAATTACGGGAACACGCACGGAATTTGGGTCCTAAACATCGTTCATCAGTGAGCGAAGGAGCGCTCATCGAGTACCAAGTACTCAGTGGAACCTCTCTTAACGAGCATCTCTCGCAGCGACTAATTCGCATAACGAGCAAAAAAAAGTGAAAAGAATTGCTCCCTTAACGAGCGACATTTCGCATAACGAGTAACGTTAAAAGGGGAAGACATATACATAACGTATGATGCACTTGTGAGCCGGGACTCCCGCGTTATTGCGTCAGTCTGTGTTTTGAACTCGTACCGTTATCACGTTAGTGTCGCATGTGATCACACATTTTTCTAGCGCTTGTGAAAGAGCACAATCGAGCTGACTACTGAAGAGCTTATGGAGTTGGATCGTATTACACAGCAAGATGTTATGAAGAAGAGTTTGGAGGAAGAGGAAGTTGCAGAACAACAATCTTCCGACGCAATAAGAGAAATGCTGAAAGCATGGGAAACTGTTTCATCGTAAATTGACGAAGCATCATCCCAATAAGGAGTCATTTTATTTAAATAAACGTTAAAAAACAATATTTCGCATGGAACGCATTACCGTGTTTGTACATTGATTTTATATAGGAAAAATTATTTCACTTAACAAGTGTTTTCACATAACGAGCGAGATATTGGAACGAATTATGCTCGTTATGAGAGGTCCCACTGTATCTGGTTTGCCTCACAACTTGTCTCGCTGAATAATATCGCTAGTGAAGTTCATGAACTCTCGTTTAACAACACGCCGAACAAAGTTGCGAACATCTCCCCGCATTATCGCCGCGTATTAATACGTCAAAGTTTGCGCCGGGCCTCAAATTCGCGAAACTTGTCCAATTAAAAGTCACAAATTACGGCGCGTCTCAGAGCCGGTGTTTGAGAGCTTATGGAATTCGTATAATAAAACGCAACGTCTTAGTGTTACACAACTTGTGCGAAGCATTATTGTTATTAACATCCTCTTCTCTCCCAAAAAGGTGTTATTCCATCGCGTGAGGCAGGATTTTTTCAGAAGCCCATCGACATATATTTACGTTAGAACTTTACAAGTTTTCCGACCAGGCGGAATGACATGCCGCCGGCCGTAACGCGACCTTCTTTGCCGTCAGGACCCAACTGGAGTGATGGGTTCGCCGGCTGTAATGCGACCTTTTCAGCCGTTAGGACTTAACTGCTACTGAGCCCTCAAAATTCATGTTCTTGGTCGGAAACTACATCAATGGTATTGTAAGGATACGTTTAGTCAAATTTTCGGTAAAGTCAGCAAAACATCGGACTGATGTCATTATATTATTGGTGTGTTGTTTGTTGTCATTCATAAAAATTTCTTCCTACTGATTGCCTGATCATTGATTCTATCTTCTTTTGAGAATTTTTATTTTGACTGAAAGAATTTGAGGCAAGTTGAGAAGATGGGCAAGTTATCGAATGATGATATGTGATTGCAAATATTTTAAAAGTGTGTCACATTTAAGTAACTGCCTATTATGTTGGTATAGCTGCTCCTTTCGGGATTATTTTTGGGCAACAAGCTAGCTCTTGTAGCAAATGATCTGCTAAAATTATTTGTAATTACTGACATGATTAAAATATTAATATATTTCGTTAAACAATTGTCATTATCATTTTTATATGTAACTAGTTTGTAGCTTTATTTTTGAAATTCGATTCTAATAAATAATACTAACGTTTGTGGCGTAAACCAAACTGGCAATTTAGTAAATGTTTCTTTTTTTCAATTTGGCCTTCCTTTTCATGACGCCTATTTCATGCAATTATTACTCGTATGACATTTTTAACTAAAACTAGGCTTTAGACTTAACTGCTACTGAGTCCTGAAAATTCTTGTTCTTGCTCTTAAACTACGTCAAGGGTATTGTCAGGATTATGCGCTCATTCAAAGTTACTGCAATATAATAAAATTGATTGAAAAAAATAAGTTTTTATTTTATTCTAGTTTAACATGTGTTTATTTTTTCTAAATATATTTTTTATTTGAAATAATCATAATCAAGTATTCGACATAGAATCTATGTTTGTCTCGTTGATCGTGTGGTCCTCAGCGCCTCGCTTTATGAATATGTAACTAGCACCAAAAAAATATCTCTCCTCCTCCCTTCAGCCCTTTAGTCCCTCCTGGTCGTTTACCCTCGCAGCGGGTTGGCTTTATGCAAACAACCCCGCATTTCGCGGTGACTACGACTTAATTAGAATGGAGCCTCCACTAGCGGCTGCTGGGAATTAAGGCTGTCCGGCCATACGACGAGGAATATATTTTTTCATTAGATTACGTGACGTTTTTTGAAAAAAAAAATGTTAACAACGCCATTAAAAAAAAAATTTTAAGTTTATTTTGAATTTTATAAAGTTTGTAACTGTATTATATTATCATGGAAACTGTTGATCTAAACATATTCAACTTAGTTCTCATACACCTGCAATTCACATCAAATAATGTGGAACACTTTGAGTATCCCAATATTATACGATTGACGGATATCGATTGAAATTAACCTTTTGAAATTTTTTCATTGACACCACGAATCTCAGTTTTTTTTAATAAACATATTTTTGCTGAACACATATTTGTAGAACGCAGTAAATCTTTTTACACTTTGTAAAATTACTAAGTTTGAGTCTTATTAACCCTTTTGCATCGGTGGTCGGCATATGCCGTCATAAGATTGCCCGACCGTTGACATCGGTTGACGTGATATATCATTTTGCTACTTTCTTAGAATAGTTTTTTATGCATCATCTGATAGCTAAAGGATACAAGAACCAATGTCATATGAAAATAGACCAGATAAATACTTTTATACTTCAAATACTAGTTTTATAATTCACAGTATAATTTGTATTCAAACCGAGCCGTAATGGAAAAGGCAACGAACATTTACTAACCGTATGGCTCGCTACGACGATTCTATGGCTAATATATTTTTACACAAAAGGCGGTGTGATAGAATTATATAAATGCATTTTTATAAATAGTACAACATCTACTTGTATATACTTTTATATTGTCTTAGTCAGTATTTATCTATGAAAATTTAATAAATGATAGGTCTGAATTATTGCACACTGTGTTTAAACATGAAGCTGACATCGTTGCTCCGTATTTAACGAAGAGGGTCTCCATTACGTCGAGGGGAAATTTGTGTCTTCAATATGTCAGCCTTGTATATAAACCCCTTGCGTCAATGGATGCGTCTGGTGGTGGTGAAGGAAGAGAATAGATAAAGGTGGGAATATTTCGAGGGAACATGCTCCATATACCGCAGTTTCGCATTTAGAGTTATTATGTGCTTACGTTATAGTGCAATACGAATAATTGTAGAAACGTCACACTTTATAAAGCTACAATTTCAATGTTTACCTCAGATGTATTTAATTGTTTAAAACTGCAGAAAAAAATATTATGTTTAGTTTTTAAAAATTTGTACCTTGAACACCTTTCATTAATATTCTAAGAAATCGTGTAAAAATAGGTTGTATTATTAATGCCTGGCTTTAGTCTAATAGCGTAGACGGATCAATACTCCACGTACAGTGCGTTGGCATTCTAAAAATAATTAATCTTCGTAGAAATTTAAGGTGAAATTTTTTTATGACTGTTTGTCGAATTTTTATTTTTGTAAATATAAAAAAAATATAAATTAACGTAGTTTCTAGTATTTTTATATTTTTCATTGTTAAACATAGGCCTTTCACATAAGTTTCAGTATCGTAGTCAAACTTTTACCTTCGAATAAAAGATTACTGTAAATTTTATAATAATATTCCTTTCCTTAAATAAAACGTTTTTAAATTTTTAATGTATTTAATGTATTCAACATAAGTAATTCCAATACAATAATTGTTTACGTTTTCACCGTTGTTAATCTTTGTCAAGCAATGGTACGAGTATACTTGTTTCACTTATTCTGAAATTTAACGTAAAAACGACTACAATAATCGCACCCAAAAAAAAAATGTTATTACACACTAACAGCACGATACCGATACAGCTTTTTCTGCAAATAAATTGCGTCATAATTCATTAAGTCCCCTATAATCCATAATGTCTACCCATCGCCCTAGCGACCCTCGACCCTCGACCCTCGCACCTATGGGAAGACTTTGAAGGTCTATGGGAGCCTTAGCACCTCGATTCACCGCAACTATGAACGGTATACTTTCTTATACTTATTTAGTACTTTTTGTCCTCTCCACATAAACTGTTCTTGTGTATAGTCGTATAATATTTTATATCAAGAATGACGAATATTTTTATATTTTAGAAAAAACTAAAAATAATGTTATCATATAAAAAATAATCATTATCTGCATTTACTTTTGTATAATGTTAATAATTTTCAAAAACTAATATATCTTGTCCACAAAAACTGTTCTTGTGTATGTAATAATTATTTAACAATTGTTTTCAATTAAAAGAAATGTGTAGTCTTTTTTCACATAACATTAAATATCATTATTTTTTTAATGTTCTTATTTATATATAATTATATTTTATATTTTTAAATATTTATTTATTGTTTTTTACATTTAAAATAGACTTTTAAAATAACCTATTCTGACATGTCATTTGGAATAAGAATACCCTTAACCTGCATGTTAATTAGCTGTACCACCACTTTACACCTTACAAATTACAAAATTCAATTTCAGAATAATTTAATTCCACCGCTGAACGTCTTTCACGCTCAATCTGAAGAATTACACTGAAAGCCGATTTTCTACAGCGCAGCCCTTTTCTTCCTATTAATAACCTCAACCAAAGCGCCCATGCAAAAATTTCCCGGCGGCTGCTCCCTGCTGTCCTATCGGAAAATGCACTTAAACGGTTTTCCCAACCTCGCCTTTATTTCCTAAGCTCAAATTTCCCAGCGAACACGTCCTAGAGACTCGACTCCCCTCGATTTTCCCATAATCTTGTTTTGTATTTTTCATCCCTTTCTCTCGCCGTAGTAACGCGCTCGCTGTTTCGGTTTCTCTTCTGTAGTTTTTCATGTTATTTACCGCACGTGGACGGGGCAGAGTTTCAGCGGCTTTTTTCAGGATTTTCTGAATACCGTGAAGCCTCTTTTTCTTTCTTTCTCGTATGAGTGAGTGTTGAGTACGTGAATCTTGTTGACTTTGTGGCAGTTGTATGGCATATTAACTTTTGGAATTATTATCTTAAGCCTTGTTTATTAAATAACGTCGAATTATTTATGTGTATATCATTAGTCTTTAAAAATACAAAGAAAACATCCTTTAATTCACTTTTATGTATTTCAGTACAAAACATTTAATATTTTCGCCACGTATGACGTGAAATCGCAACAATAACTGAATCATCTAAATGACAAATTTTGGCAGAAAATTATTAACTACTGATAATTAAATACACATACAATTATACATCAAATTTTATACGCTTCAATTCATTCAGAAAAAATATCGGCAGACGTGGGATTCGAACCACGAGCCTTGCAATCTTTGCTCTATTCTACACCGCGCAGTCCACACGACTATTATATCTAATTGTATGTGTGTATTTAATTACTAATTATATTGAAATATGGTCAATACTCTATAAAATAATTTAAGAGTATTAGAAAAAATATTGTAATCAAAATTTAAAATCCATTTTTTAATTACTGCTTCTATCTTGATCACGATTACACACAATTTACTTCACATCTTGGTGATTATGTCGATTATGAAAATTAGTTTATTTTCAATACATTTGTTAATGTTTTTTTTATTGATTTTTTTTTAGGCTGCTGCGGCCTCTTCCGGTGCCAGTGCCGCCCATTTTGAGCCTCAAGTGGCGGCCCTATGCGATCCAGGAGCCGCCTACCATCCTCAGTATATGAATGACCAAGGACGCTGGGAGACTGACCTGGCTGCCAAGCCTACCGCAGGATCTTCATGCATGAAAGATAAGATGGATATCCTCGACTACTGCAAGAAGGTAAGATGTATACAATTCTAACATCACACTTAAAAAAAACCTTATAGTATTTCACCTTAGTTCAACAATAAGTATTGATACCAAGGGGTAAATTGACTTAAGCCAAGACTTATTATTTATATAAAGTTGATATAAAAATATAGTATTAGTCAGTGTGCCGTCTACCGCACTTGCGAGCGGGTCAAGGTTGAGTCGTTTCCTGATCCTGCATCGTTCTCCTGACCATAGCGCAGACTCAAGGTAGTAGAGTTAACGTATGTTACAGTTTAAATCCAATAATTTTTATTTGCTGAACTTTTAAATAAATAAATGTAAATTAAATTTAAAAAGTAAAAGTCGTAGCCTTAGTTGATTTATACCTTTGTAGGACTAAATTATCCTTAGATATACGGAATTCATTTTCTGTATAGGTCAATTAATCACATTTCAGTAATATAAGGCTTAGGAAGCGGATATAGCAGCCATTCGGCTCGCTGTCAGCCTCCATATATCATAAGAGCTGTACAGTAAACTGCAACCTTATCTTCTTAAAGCCCTCATTAGTTCGTAGTTATGGAATGGCATCGACGACTTAACATAGAATGTACTTGGTGAGACTTGAGTAGAATAGCGGATTTGGATTAAGGAAATGAAAATGACGTTGACAAATAATTATCCGAAGAAGAGTACGAGTATTTATGTCAGTGTTTGTTAATACCCTCGCAAAACTGCCAATGATTCATTTGAAAAGTAAATTGCGAAAAAAAATATTAAGTAACCTTTCACCTTAGATAATTTCAAAAGGCTTCACTAAGATTCGTAAAATTTTGACATTTATTATTTTCGACCTCAAAGCCTACTTTAAAAAGTTCATACCTGTAATTAAAATACGATATACGAGTATTTATTACAAAAAAAATGTTATCAAGTTTTAATGCTTGATCGAGAAATTAAATATTGTATTTCGTCCATGTGGATAAATCCTAATTACGCGCCTTCCGTAGCGACCCAAGAAGTATGAATATTTACTTCAAATGATGTACCTAAAGTAATTATTCATGGCATTAATATTACATCCCTTTCATGTTGACAGAGATCAAACATATCTTAATTATTAATTCATTTACTTAACTTACATTTACCTTCATTCCCGCATTACCTTTGAGTTAAATATCGTTACGAAATACCAAAATTTATGTTAAATACAAAAATTTCTTCGATAATTTCTACTAAAACTGCTCTCGAGTTTATTTTATAATTTAAAATGGAAAAATTCAACCTTTTTTAGTGCCTTAACGGTTTATTTGACAAAAAACATACTGACTTCAAATCATAGAATATACTCTTATACTATCGAATTATAACCGCCTAAGATGGTATGGGCATGTAACACGGAGAGAGATGAAGACCACATGGTAAAGAAAGCCCTCAACATACCCACGCTGAGAAGAAGATCTGGAAAACCACAGGTAACCTAGACTGCAACTGTAGACAAGGATCTGAAAACTCTGGGCTAGACCGAGAATGCAGCGCATGACAGACAGACATGGCGAATGTGCATAAGGAGAGCCGTCCCTAGATGATGGGAAATGGCGAGGCTAAATAAGAAGATGAAGAAGACTATCGAATTATGGCAAATTTATAATTGTTTTTGTGTTCAGTGTTTTTCTATAAAAATGCGTTTTCGGTTTTTCTTATGGCTTAAGCGTTAGAGAACATCTAAACATCTAAATAAATAAAACGCATTTTTGTAAAATATTTTCTTTACTCTAGTCCACTACGACTTATAACTATACATTTTTCTTTATTAATTATCTAATAAATCTAATTAAATTTAAGTATTCATCGTTTCGATACATTGGCTTGAATAGTTTTCAAACACATGAACTAGAACGACATCCAATATCCCACAGTATATTATTTGTAATACATGAATTTCAATACATTCAACGATATAATCTTCCGCGCCTTTCTAAGTACTATACACTGAAAAGATATACGAATAGGCCAATGATTCTCAACCCTTTCATTTTACTTTGTATGTGTAGTTTGGTGGATTTCTGGGATCATTTAACATCACAAATATACTAAATAATTTATATAAGCTGATATAGCAGAGCTTGCTTGTGAAAAAGTTCGATTAATTCTATGAAGTCGTTTTGGTTAGTACCTTTTCATATACAGGTATGTAAATTAAATATAGTCTATTTAAAATATATCAAAATGGTAAAAATGCTGTTCAAACAAGAAATAATACATTTGGCGTGAATATATATTGACAAAACCAGTTCAAAAACGTAGTTTTCGAAGTATCCACTAAATTATGATAGGCCAGTTGACTACGATGAAGACACAATAAATGCATTAATCGCTTTACAAACCGGTGAATAATACTCTTGACTTCTGTGCTTTTGTCTGGTCATTCTTTTAGAGGATCTTTCTGCACTTCTGCGCGATTCTGACGGTCTCTTGCTGTTAAACTACATCAATAATATCGTCGGAATAACGAAACTTACATGGAATAAACATTCTAATTATTAGTTTAGTCTCTTTGTATGATCTCACCTTGCGTGCGGTTAACGAAACTTACAGGAAATAAACATTCTTATTATTAGTTTTGTCTCTTCGTATGATCTCACCTTTTATATAATTTTCATGGTACACGCAATCGTTTTTTCTTCATTTTGACCTTGCTGGAAAATTACGTTTCTTTTATATTTATAGCAATCACTTTGAGGTCCATTTCAATATTAAATATATAAATATTTCGTACTTTGTTTTAACATGAGTAACACTCAGCTACATTTACAGACTTCAACTGCTACATTTCTAAAGCTACATTTATTCTCGTAGAATTTCATTGTACATGTGAAACCCCTAGGCATTCTCATTATTTTTTTCGTTTGAAACTAAATTACTTTCCGAGTAATTCAATATAACGATCTTAGAGTATTGAGAATCTTTGACACGACACGCACACGCGTCACGTTCTCCGCGTCTCGAGTTATGACACTTTATTAAGTCGGAATTCGTGAGACTGAAAATTGTTTCCCGGTGACTTTATCAATACGGGCCGCTGAAACTTTCCCGGGAACGGAAACGGGGCGGACGGGGACTTTAACACTTAATTACGCCGCAGATCAAAAGATTCTACACATTCTGATACGCGGGCAGAGTAATGCGCGGTTGCCGCCGACCTTGTTACACGGCCACGCACCAAAACTCAGCATCGCATTTTTGGCATAATATATTTTTGTAATCGTGAATAATAAATCTATACGTCTAATATATACGTCGGAATTTCCTGGAGAGACCACGTCGCGAGCAATGAAGTTCTCAGGATAAACAAGGAAGATTGGCATCTAGTAAGAACCATCTCAGAGACGCGAGCCCGATTGATTGGTCACATCATCTGCCACGATGGTCTTCTTTACGACATTGTGGAGGGGATGGTTGAAGGTAGAAACTGTAGAGGGCGCCCTAGACGGGTGTATCTGCAGCAAGTGTTCGAGGACATGAGTTGTAGCTCTTATGCTGAGCTGAAGAGGGTTGCTGCAAACCAATCCACCGGATTGATACTACAAAGAAGACGTCTAATAAATTTAATTAAAATAACACAACGCCATCTAACCTACAATGCGTCGAACAAAAAACCTATATTGGTTCACTTAGTTCTTTCTAATGCTATTACTACCCCACGGAAGTAATAAAGTTATTCCTCCTGCACCTACCTACAACTAACAGTATTAAACACTGCTAAAATTCGTTCATCAATGCCACCAGTAAACTTTAGATTGCCATTTTGGTATATGTGTTTCTTAATTCGGATAATCTGGTTTTCTTCAAAAAAAAAAACATATCACTGTTGAAAAGACGCAGAAAGGATTTATTTTATTATATTTATTTAAAAAGAATCTTACTTCCAAGGTACATAGAATAATAAAGAATATAATAGCTTACATAAACATACATACAAACAAGCATAAAAAAATAAAAAGATGACAAGTGTCAAAGATCGTAGAGATCTATAAGATCAATACCATCGAGAAAAGAGAAAAAGGATCTAAGAAAAGGATCGATATGTGCTGGTAGGCCATTTAGGAGCGCTATTGCCGTTGTACTAAATTGAGAAAATAAAAAATTATTGCTTAAATTAATAAAATTGGTTTCATAAAAAACATTATCAAAATCAGCAATCGCATAAAATATAGTTATGAATAGTTTTTTTATTTATGCCCTCTGAATCATTTTTTTCATATAATACTGTTTTAAAAATAATTTTCGACGTTTTCATCTTAGGTAGTCAACTTTTCAGTAAAATCGTGAAAAAACACGGTATTTTCTTGCAGTTTCAGGAAAATTAAATATCTCATCTCCCGTTTTTGCGGGTTCCACGTTCTTGTGCGAATTAGCGCGACCGCTGAAATCTTGGCCTCTAGTTTGAATAATTATGTTTTGGACCTTCTTCCCGCTATCTCTCGGGATGATTTATCGCGGGCTTTGTTCGGCCGGCGGCACTTCCGGAATTTTCCGCGAAAAGAACGATAGATAAAAAGGGACGATAGATAAGGCCGAGGTGAACGGCTCCGCAATCAAAATAAAACCCGCGAAAATATTATGATTCACATTTTTTTTACAGCAAAACAATAAAATTGTAGCACTGAAGGTCAATTTGTAACATCAAAACCAAAAAAATACCTCGAACATTTGCTTTTATTCTTCAAGCAAGATTTATATTATATTTTTCATTATCTTTACAATTTTTTAACTGATTAATAGTGCAATTAATAATACACACACAAATCTGTAGAACATACCTGTAATACAAGTATATTACCTTATATTATATTCCTTTTAACAATGGAATCAGAAAAATAAACGTTATATTCAAATATATACATATATAAATAACTTCTTAGGTTTTCACTGCCATATTTAGTATTGTGGCTTTTGGGCTTAGCCGTGTGTGACGAATTATCTCACACCAATATTTCGACCGCCATTGCAGGGGTCTTCTTCAGGGTTGACGACTTTGTAATAGTTATCTCTCAATCTTGTGTACTTGTGGAATTCATCTACTTATCTTCTTCGTAGTATCAATCCGGTGGATTGGTTTGCAGCAACAGAATCTTGCATCTCGATCTCCATTCCTCTCGGTCCTCCGCAACCCTCTTCAGCTCAGCATAAGAGCTACAATTCATGTCCTCGAACAATTGCTGCAAATACTCCCGTCTAGGGCACCCTTTAGAGTTTCTACCCTCTACCATCCCCTCCACAATGTCGCGAAGAAGACCATTGGGGCTCGCCTCTCTGAGATGGTTCTTATTAGGTGCCTATCTTCCTTAATTATCCTGAGAACTTCATTGTTCGTGACGTGGTCTCGCCAGGAAATTCCGAGAATTCTTCTGTATGACCACATCTCAAAGGCCTCTAGTCTTTTTTTATCACAGAAGAGAGAGGTCGTCACTATAAAGTTAAATTAATTATGTGAAACAAGTGATCCAACTAGAACGAAATAAATTCTCTTTGAAATAACTATCATTTTTTAAATGGACAAAAATACAAAAATTATACATAAAACTATGGCATGCATCAATCCAAATGCCAGGAGAGCGTTCCAAAATCAGTAACGACTCAACCTTGACCCGCTAGCAAGCGCGGTAGACCTCAGACTAAGGGGCCGCGTGGAAAGTAGTACCTTGCTAGCCTACTATGTCTTGATTGGCGCCGCGGCGACACAGAGAACCACACGGTTCTCTTGTTGGTTAGCAAAGTGTCACTAGTTACCTTATGCGACCGAAATCATGAAGTATGATGTTACTTAATCAACGAGATGTCTACTTATAAAACATACTATATCAAAAATTCCTGTATGAACTAATTATATGAATCTCAAACGTCCACTGCTGATTTCGCACTAATTAATACATGAATTAAATGTTTTACAGTTTCTATTATCAATACCTTACCCCGAAGAACTTTAGCTGAGTAACTAAAACATGGTTACCGATGGCGATTGTGAGCTCGGGGGCTTGAAAAGATGACAAATGTAGTGTATTTGCAGCATATTTGAGCGCATTTTAAAGAGATCGTGTGATATACCTGCCTTTCCTGAAACATAATACATTTAGTTTAAAGTCGTGGTTTAATTCAAGGTTCGTATACATAATATCACCATTAGTTAGCATAGTTCAAGGCTTTTGCAAAGTTGTGAAACAGGCCGTTTTGACGCGCAAAATTATTTCGCCAATAAAACAAGATGGCAACTACAAGAGCTGAGGCTCCCTCGGGAAATCTACATTTAATAATAACGTTACCGAGGCTGTGGTCCTCACAGAGCTGGGGTGAGGAAGTAAATGGCTAGAGGAAGGCCATCGTCGTAAAGAACACGGAAGGTCTTTGAAGATTGTGGGCTTATCGAATGACCACTTGTCATGAACTAAGTAATTGCATTGGCGGAGAAAATATTATTTAAAAATTTAATATTTATTTGCTATTAGCTTCCTAGCTGGAATATTTATCAACGCATTAAATCAACGTCACATATTTATATTGTTATATTTTGCCTCGTCACATAATACATAATATTTATATTTCTTGAAGGACTACCGAACGAGAGTAGAAGAGCTTTAAGAGAAAGCATGTCTAATTATCAGCATTTTTGAAATTATCGAATGACTATCCAAACGCTTCCGAAATATGAATGATTTGGTCAAAAAGTGTCAACCCAATCAACTACGTTGTTCTCTGGCGATTATACACCTAAATACCGCTCTAAATACGTCCAGTATTATATGTATATTGTATACACGTCATTAAAAAATATCATTATTTTATAAAATAATAATAATTTTCATTCTTTAAAAAAATCGTTAAAAATTACCTGCTTTCTACCTAATATATATTTAAAACAATTCAATTCCATTCTAGTTTTTACTGGTAAACTCTGCAATAATCTGGATCTAAAACAGATCAATATAAACTTGTAATCTCTCAACCCACACACAAATACAACAAATTTTTCTCGCATTCAGCGTCCAACCATCTTTTAAAAGCGTCATAGATACCACTGATTGCTATTGTGCTTTTCTGCTTGAAATTTCATAAAAAAATCATAAAGCTATTATTTAAGACATTCCTAAATCATACCTATTAAGTGTTCCAAAAAAAAACAATTTTAAGTAGACATACGAGAGGATCTTTTTTTTAAATTAGAATGATGTTAATATGACATTCTTATTGTATTTAAAAAAAATATATATATATATTTACATTTGTTCCCTTCTGGTCTGCACTTCAATCATCATCAGTCTGAGTGTTCCCCAAGCAGAGCCGCAGCTTATACATTACACTCATTATTAATCGGTTCTCTGCATACTTCCACTCTCGGTGAAGAGAAAAAAAAACAATCCGCTAAAATGTATGCAGACAAAGCGATGGTGGGAAATGAGAACATCTGCGCTGCGTCCCTCAGAAATGTTAATTTATTAAAAGGTCCCCATAGATCTGGTCCAGGGTGACCATCACATGCTCTGAGACTACTAGCGTACGAGAGAGATGCTGCGTCTCCAAAATTTACTTTATCTCTGAATCTCTTGAAGATACGTATCAATATACATTTGCAATCTACCCGACGCACGTACAAACACAACTTATATTTTCCGCATACAGCGTCTATCCGCCTTGGCTGAGCGTCGTGTTCTTTTATCATGCGCTTAAATATTTCAACCACTAGCCATTTGGAGCATATGGACATCGCAAATTGTCGATTTTCAGTTCAGTAAGCTCAGATTGCTTTAATGTCTTGTCCCCAAAACACCTGTTTGCCTGGAGGTCCATATATAGAAACATAGATGGTTCTCTGGCAAGAGCCTGCGAACTTGCATAGACTTCGGCTGTAGTAACAGAGAAATATTTGTGTGTTCATTTTTTAAGGATATCGGATAATCAGCCTGACGTTCCCGAGGCTTGAACATTTTTGTTGTCTTTAAAGGGTGGCTCGACACAAAAACCAAGACATCTTTAGAGGTCTAATTGGGAACATGTGATTTTCACAAACTTCCACTGCAAAATTCTGCCGACTGCTTTTAGTCTATGTATTTTCACAGGTCTTGACTACGGTCAGAGGTTCATCTGAGAACATATATAGATCCTGAAGGCCTCTAAAGCTCGTTGGTTTGAGCCGTCTTGTAGAACCAAAGGGTACATGCCCCAGAATCGACGGAATATCCATCCGATATCTGACAATATGCCTCGGATACACCAGCTGCCTTAGGAATTCACATGTTCTCAAGTAGACCTCCACACAGATATTTCGGGATAATGTATGTATAATGACAGTTGACAAAACAGTGTGATAGAAATTTCAGATAGTAATAAATGTAGAAATAAAATAGTACCTGCTAATTTCAGATTATTTCTCATTGAGTTTAAATGACGCTTAAGTGTTTCCAAGGCGCGTTAAACAAATTCACAAAAAAATGGATTTAATCCAAAGGTGGCAGCTGTATTGCGTATGCAGAACAAAGCGATGTTAGAAAAAAGGAACTCAGCTGCGCCGCGTCCCCGGAAATGTTAATTTATTAAAAGGTCTCTTGGGGTCTGGACCAGGGTAACCATCCCACACTCCGGGACTCGCAATTATACATTATGTGCTCCTAATCTTTCGGGTCATGCCGAAATGTGTCCCGCTTAATTCGTCAGTCCTGAAAATGTGTGCCCGAAGCCTTGGACGGATTAGGACATTGTTTTATTTTATTTAAATTGGCCATTTTGTGTGTAAATCCAGCGAATTTCTAATCATTGTATCATCATCATCAGCCTGTGTTAGTCCACTGTTGAGCGTAGGCCTCCCGCATCAGTCTCCATCCTCTTCGATCCTCCGCCTTCCGCATCCAGGTCACTCCCGCTATTCTTCTCATATCGTCGGTCCATCTTGTAGGGGGTCGGCCAATGCTTCGTTTGCCAGTTCTTGGGCGCCATTCCAATACTTTTCTTCCCCATTGACCGTTGTCTCCTCGACAGATATGTCCTGCCCATTACCACTTGAGTGTGCCTTTTCGTTGGGCAGCATCCACTACTTCAGTTCTTCTGCGTCATTGTATACTTCACATAAAATCACATCATCTTCGGAAATATTTGATATATGTACTGTCAAATATATTTTTCTTTATGAAAGTGTAGATATCGGAGTATTAACGTGTTTTGATTTATTTTTATCGGTTCCATCAGAATAATACAAGTATTGAATAATAAATATTGCTATCCATTTTTTAGTAATATTTAATATTCTTTATTACTTATTAAAACAATTTTGATTTATAGACGTATTCAATTGTTGATTTACATATAAACTTATTTAATTTTTTTCACTAACCGATCGATGATACTCGAGTATCATTGGCAGGTTTTCAGTCTTGATTTCACAAATTCCATAACCACCGTTTCTTTTTTAACTTATAATTGACTAAATTAAAGGCATATATGAATGTATTTGCTGTGGATTTAGGTGTGTATCAATTTTCTTTTACCTTGTTCTATCATGGATCATATTAAGCAACTTTTATTATCAAAAATGTGACTATGGTTTCATGCACTCTCCTTGCTTTTTCAGTCATTCACTTATAAACAATCGTTGCTGTAGACGACCAGTCGACCTCGACTGGTAACTCGCTCTACTTACGACTGCGGTCCTCGCCTTCGAAGTCCTGGTCTTCCTTCAGCTGGTTGTAAGGCAGCTGTGTCCCGGTCGGCTTCCTGGGCTGTGATGTTTGGCAGCTTCCAGTTCTACGTCCAAGCAGTAGTCCGTGTAGAGCAGTAGGCCGGGGGCGCCGTGAAGTCCAAAGGTCCGGGGAAGGAGAGAGTAAAACTCGAAAGTATTTTCAAGTCACTGTTTATTCCGAGTCGGACCTCGGTATTTATACCATTTCGTTCAAGAGGGGGTCGTGCGCAAAGCTCGCAGCTGTTGTCTTTTTTCTCGCGGGAGTTTAGATGAGGAGCGTGGCTGTCCGGCAGCAAATGAGCAAGAGAAGGACAGCCCTACTTATTTCATACTAATTATCGCCAAGGGGGCGTGTCGGCTTTCTCACTGTTTTGCCAATGAGAGAGCCGAAACACCAACTACGAAATCGCAAAGCACCTCGCGGAACGTCATAATATTTACATAGGAGAATATAATAATAAATAACATTATAAACATTATAAACATTATAAACATTATTGACGTAACAGATGTATATGAAACTAAATAAGGTCAAATAAAGCTAACAGAGTCAAATGAAACTAAATAAGGTCAAATGAAGCTAAACAGAGTCAAATGAAGCTAAGTAGAGTCAAATGAAGCTAAATAAGGTCAAATGAAGCTAAATATTTTATCAGTGCTTTATCAGTATTTTATTAATGTTTTGTTAGTCATCAGCCGTCCGTAACAGTTGCACTACACTGAATGTAATTTAATGAACTCATAACTTGTATATTCAGTAATTAAATATACATATACCATACATCAAATTCTTTATACGCATCAATTCGTTCAGAAAAAATATCGGCAGAAGCGGGATGCGAACCTGCGAGCCTTGGAACCAACCGTTGCTCATGTTCATTACTTTAATTTATCATGTTTTTCATTACCCATGTTGTTTTTTTAATCGTAAACTTTGTGTCTTCCATAGTATAATAATGTATTCTTATCAATTAATACTCTTATTATTAAGTTTGATGTTTTCAAATTTTCTTTTTTAATAAAATCATATTCAATCTGAATTGTTCAATCATAGACTTCAATACCGCGGTTTCGCTCTCAATGGTGGATGGCATCATCACTTCTTCACTTGTATTAACGTACTGATATTCTTTACTAGATATTCAATATCAAGAGAAAAATGTGATTTATCATGTGTGATAGCGAGAAAAATATATATGACAATTAATATCATTAGTTCTGTATTCGTTCTCATATGCGTATCTTAAATCCACTGACTTGTGGTCACTCTAGGACCCGATCCGTTTTTCGTTTTTCTCCCGGGGCCGTGGGTCCCGCGAAAGTAATTACTTTCTAGGTTTTAAGGCTTAAGACCCAGATTACTCAGACAATTGTTCTAGATTAGTTTGACACTTGGGTTATGGTATTTATAATTCGGTCCCGCAATTCTCACTAACGTTTAATGCTAAGCTAACGTATGAGACTACCCTCCATCCCCTACTAATGCACACAGGATGACTCTAAAGTTATATTAACTTTTATACCACGGGACCATTTTGGTGAATTTCTAATCGATTTTTATATATTTTATATAGATTGTTATATATATTTCAATAAACAAATATCTCAACTGGTGTACATAGTTAGCTACTGGAATCTAAAATATTATATTAAGTAATACTTTCAGCTGATTTTGAACATTGTAATAGTAGAATAAAGCTGTAATATGAGGCTACAAAATCTACGTAAATCTTATGACCGATAGACACTTCAAATGCGCTGATGGGTTTATAATATTTCAATCAAATTTAAGCATTGCTTCCTGTTCCAAACGTTATTTGGACATAATTATTGTATATAAAACATCCAAAAGTCTTTAAATTATTAATTGTCAAATTATAATCAAATTCTCCGCTTGTACTTGTCGATCCATACAGTCGGGTGCGACACAGGGCATTGACCATCACAATATTCTGCCACTCTATATAAATTGAAGGGATCAAGGTCCAAAACAATGGGTATCGAGGAATTTGGGGTGTATGAAAATCATTTTCTTAATATTAATTTTATAAAATACAGAATGTTTACTCATGTAGTACAAGGTATACTAAGGTTTAAAAAGGAATATGTTATCAAATATATCAGTAGCAACTTGATTGTGGTCTTTGGCATTATCTTCAGTGCCGGAACCTGTGGTATTCCGACGTCACCATTTAGCTGATGCCGTAATTTTGGGATCGAGACCTCGGTTCCGGAACAGTTCCTAAAATTTATCAAAACTAGTTTTTTTTTTCTTTTTATATCAAAAACCAATTACAACTTAATGGAAGCTGCTTATTTTCTGTTATTGTCACAATTGTTCATGCCTTGTTTCAAGACATCTCTGCATCTGAAGGTCCACCTGGAAACATATTTACACCCGGCAACTTTCATAGACAGCAGCTTTTTAACCGGTGTAAATTATGGATGATTTGTTTATCCGATTTTTTAAAGAGGCCAGTTAATTGGCCAATTCGGTCCTATTCAGCATCTCAACTCAACCAACAACCTGTGTACAGCAACAGGCAGTAACTCATCCAAGTTTAGGTCTTTATGCAATATTGCTCAACTTCAATGATCTTACAAGAATCACGCTTACAATCTGCTATTAACGTTGATCGATTATTAACACTATCCAGTCCGCGCGCTACACGATTAAATTTACGCTGGAGGCCGACTGTTCTTTGAAGAATTGTTTAATCTATCGTCATTTGTTCAAATAAAATTAAATATGACTCTCACTGAAAATGTTTGAGATCTTTGAATTATGGTCGAAAGTAAAAACAACACATGTTGTGTGATCGGCCACTAACGTTTGAATAAATCATCTACTCTATCATGTGGTGTCCCACAAGGCTCAGTTCTCGGCCCATTATTCTTTATTCTATACACCAAAGAAATTGAGGAGATTGCTGAGAGATGGGAAATAAAAGTACACTGCTACGCAGATGACTGCCAGCTCTACTCTTCTTGTGGACCCGAGGAAATTGGCAACATGAAAGAAAGGATGGTCGGCTGTATAGAGGAGATCGGACAGTGGATGTCAGCAAATAGGCTCGCTCTTAATCCGGAAAAGACGGAAATACTCTTTATGGCCACAGCTCGAAGACAACATCTATTGGACTTACAACTCTTGGCCATTTGTGGTAATGATGTCATCCCTTCTACAAGCGTCAAGCTGCTGGGAGTAGAAATTGACCAGATCCTCAATCTTAGCGGTAATATTACAAAAACGGTGAAATCTGGATTTTTTAACCTGCGGCAGATACGGTCGGTAAAAAGATGCTTACCCAGAGATGCTACAAATAGTTTGGTAAATGTGTTTATAGTCTCCAAAATGGACTACTGCAACGCACTGCACGCAGGCCAGCCAGCCAAACAATTAAATCGATTGCAGCCGTTACAAAACGCAGCGGCACGACTAGTCTACAACGCGCCCAAATTCTGTCATATTACTCCAATACTACACCGACTGCACTGGTTGAGAGTTTCGGCTAGAATCCAGTATAAATTATGCCTCTTAGCTTACAAGGCACTCAACGGAACTGCACCGGGCTATCTGACAGAACTTATTAAGCCTTCAGAAATAAGCACGCGTGGAGAGACACTCAGATCGGCTAGAGCAAATAGAAGCACCCTGCAGCTGACGGGAGGTAGTCCTAGCACGGTCTTTGGCAATCGGGCTTTCAGCTACGCTGCGCCAATGTCCTGGAACTCACTACCGGAAAGCATAAGAGAGCTTAAAGCAGAGGCATCCTTCAGAAGCAGACTCAAGACCTACCTTTTTACTCAGAGAGGCAAAGAAGCGCTTTTGGAATGATCATTCGGTCATAAAAGAGCGCTATACAAATACTAATATAATAATAATAATAAACATCACAAGCTGTGTATAGTCGGCCACTAAGCGTTGGCGGAACGATCACACACATGTTGTGTGACCAGCCTTTAACGTTCGGCCTAGTGATTACACACATATTGTGTAATCGGACTGGGTAGTGCTAAAATGATTATATTTAAACTCTCATACATCATCACAACTGAAGAAAGCCTATCTTGTAACTTTGTTAAACAATACGTTATCAGAGATCATTTAGGAGTATGAGAGCTTTCCCCGCCATGGTATTAAGAATCCCTTTGTTTAGATAAGCGATATTAAATTTCTAGCGGACAATAACAATATTGTTGTAGTAAATCAATACGAGGAATATAATATCATACTCGTATATACGCTTGTTTACTTTATGTTTCCGATGTTAGCTTTGTTGTGCTTGTCATCAAGGATTATTATCTACTTACTAATAATACTTTAATTAATATTAAATATCACTGAACAAAATATTATTGAAATAATTTTTTCGTTCATCTTTATAGTATAAAAAAAACATTCAATGAGTGTTTTTTAATTATTTTTTATTACATTTTTTATGTTTCGAGAAATCATATTAGTAATTTTCATTTACTGAAAAACTGAAAGATTTTTGTTTGCATTTTATTTAACATTAACACAAATAATATTCGCCATTTTTTCATCCTGTTATTGCTATCTTAGTTAGAATATTTATTTTTAATTACATTTTATGTTATTACTTAAATATACATATACTAAACATAAAATTCTTTTTTCAACGCGTCAATCCAAGCACAAAAATAACGGCAGAAGCGGGATGCGAACCGCGGACCTTGGAAACCAACTATGCCCAGGTATTCATACCGCTCGGCGAATCGCGCCATTGCTATGCCCAGACTGACTTGCGATGAAACTAGTATTTATATCATTGTTAACATCGTACGACAGATGTCTCCATAGTATATATTCAAAGTATGTATATTTTTATTATTATTCTATCAGTCTTCATTTATTCACAAGCTTAATATTATTACTTTCCGGCAAAAATTGTAATTTTTTTCGAACGTTAACTATTTATGGAATTATAATTTTAAATTAATTTTAATTTTAAAATTACAAATTAAAAATATTTAGTTTTGATTCATATTCTATTTTAAAAGATCACATGTTTCATTATAGAAGATATTGTCCAGGGAGGCCGAAACATGTAGTCCTTTAAAATAAATGTGAATCAAAACTAAATATTTTCAATTTGTTAATTTTTAATTATAATTAATTTAAAATTGTTATTATGCATTTTCACCAAGTATTGTTGATAGCCTTAATGTTATTTATGGAATTCTATAATTATAATGTTTCAATTTTAGAATATTCTATATTTCAATTACACAATTTTATTACGGACGACATGTTTGAAACTTCAGTATAGCTTTTTGACAAAACTGACACATGTCTGAATTGAAATCGTGAAATTAAAACTTACTTCACTTTCATGTAATGTAAAATAATTTTGTTTTCAGATGTAGACTATAAGCTAGTGAAAAAAAGCTATAAACTACGAGTCTAAGCCATTATTTCTACAAGAGATCCGTTCTAAATAGTAACGTATGGCCCTTTTAAGCATATCTTATATACAAAGCGTATAAAACGATGGAAATGCCTACGATTATACGTCGGGACATTAAGATTTTCATCAGATGTTATATTAATATATCTCCTTTCAAGCCGCGTCATGAATCATCATTTAAATTGTTTTGGCCTCTGAGCCGCATTATAAATCTTCACTTAAAAATTCCAGACCGTAATAACGTGGGTGGATACACACCCAGCATGTACTATAATAACCTTAGCCTCTTTGTGTGCATGCCCCAAAGGCTTATATAAAAACAAATGCAAAGAAGATCCGACGCTAATAGCGGCGTGTTTCAGTAATTTCAGCGTAGGTGCCGAAAAATATGTTTTTCTAAACGCCTGAAAGTTTCATCCTTTCACAATAGATGTATGAGAGCTGGCTTACTACATTTTGTATCTTTTTGATAATATTCATTAAATTTAAATGCTTATTTCATTATCTTTTCCAATCGTTTCAAAGGATCATTAGATGTATTTTCTATCAATATTTATTTATATTTTTTCACTTAAAAGATTGAATTCAGTAAGGCATTTTTTTGGTTTACATTATTTTTAAAAAGTAGTATTTATATGTACATAAAATAAATAAAAATATTAAATGAAAAATAATTGTCATTCTACATAAAATACACAAAATTAGAAAAAACGTAAGTATACAATAAAATATTTATTTTCTTTTAATTATTATATTTTTTCATACCATTTTCTTATGTATTGTTACTTTTGTATATGCTGGTTTTCGGTCACGTAGCTTATTTTCAGGTACCACGTAATATTTTTTTCGTTCGAAAACACTTTTCTTACATTGACACATATACGAAGCTTCAATTTCACGATCGGTTTAAGACAAAATATACCAACTAAAATAAGATTAAAGCCTAAAAAACCACAAGTATGTAAAAGTATTTTGTAAAGATATCTTCTCAAATAACTTATCCAACGTTTTCTTTCTAATTGTTAAATTTAATTTCAATCGTTATACGCGTAAAATTACAAAACATCTTAAATCACAACCAAACGTAAAATATACAAATCTTGTCTTAATTAAATCGACAGTATGATGGTGAAATATTACTCACACAGCTTGAAACGTAAATTAGTTTTTGAAATAATAGATTTTGAATGTAAACTCAATTACGTTATTCTGAACTTTTGTAAATGTAATGAAAAACATCTTCACCTTATTGACTAGTATTGTTCACATGAAAAGCTCTATTTTTTTCAGTCTAAGGAAAGCAATAATGCATAGTGTTCCCGCGGGCCAATATATTTGAGAGCTTTTCCGTCTTTTTGTTGGCAACAGTTGCACCTCGGTGCCAAGTCCTACTACTACTCACATTCCTGTAAAATTTAGACATTTTCATTTGTTAACTTTTTTTTGCGAAAATTTGCAGGTTTTCAAACTTTAAAATTTGCGTGAAGAAGTTAATAGTTGTGTATTTCGATTCTAATTTTTCATAGGCAATGGTGTAATCTCACTTTACTTTACATTATATTAATCGTATATAAATATTAAATTATTGGGAAAATATCATTCAGTATTGTTACAAATCATCTGCCGGCAGGTATAGCTCAATGGCCAAATCGTTTGCTTGTCAAGGTCGTGGGTTCGATCCCTGACGGAGATTAAAAAAAAATTCTAATCCATTTCTGAGCTCTAAAATACCCCCGGTTGGTGTGAATTTGATACCTCACCCGTAAAATGCCAGTCATAGCCTATTGATTAAAATTGGTGGTTTACGAAAGTCGTCCCGTGAAGACCATCCATTTATAGTAAATTCATGTAATAATAAGGATGATGCGCGTTTCTCTGGCTGTAGTCTATGGCGTTGGCGGATCAACACTCCACATACAGCGCTTAGCCATATGCACCATGGCGAGCGTCATAGAATTTCACAGATGAGACTTCAGAATTACTTTCACCATATGTCGGTTTTCTCCTGTATGTGCTTACATAAAATATATATATATATATATCATTCTAAGAGTGATTAGGACATTGCAGACAAAAGTATTGAAATTTACGAGTACATTAAATAAAACATTAAATTATATGACGAGTTATCTATAATATAGACATATTTTCTTTTTATATGTATCAAGGAATGGAAATTTATTAGGAAAATAATGATTTTCTTTTATTAAGTCAGAAATTTAAAAAAATCTACAAATGTAATAGGAGAGTAATGCAATAAATCAACTGTTTCTAAAACCTTAAAGTTTCACATCTAACATTTCAAGTCTTCTGCAGATTTTATTTATTTTAATATATCATTAATCCATATCTGCTTCTTGAATTGAAACATATGGTCGTCAAAACTGCCACCATAAAGCACTCTCAGTCGCACTTTATCTTCCCCTCAACACATATCATCATTACCATAAATCTACCTCTCAGAGATAGATTGCCCTGAGGAAAAAGCAGCTATAATTGTTGTTCTTCTGCTTCATCTGAAATATATTTCCCAGACATGTACAAGTTAGTCTAAAACATACTTTAAAAATGATTATATTTGAACCCACAAAATCTTCAAGCAAGCTTTGACAGTTAGTCACTTGTTCAGAATAGTTGTTACATTCAGTGGTGGCACGTGGTCTACATCTCGACACGTGTGGGTAATTGATGCACATTTGAGTGGTCGCAAGAAAGATGTTATCGCCTGCGCAGAGATGCTTCGAGGAAACATCTAAAGCTCTCTGCTCTTTATGTTTTTATTTTTATTATCGCTGCCACTGCAAATGCGTTACGACCACACTTACAGTACTAATGAAAAATGCATTTCCAAAGTAATAAGTCTGAAATTTGGAAAACGGAAATCGTTCGCTGAAACCGCATAACGATATCATCACGAAAAAGACACCGCTATACAAGATTTGTGTTTCTTGTTACAATCACGAATAGTGCGTTATATTGCTTTTTTATGCGCTCAGAATCTTTACATGTTCATATCCCTGCTAAAAGGATCCTCCACTACAAAAGTTTTGTTTTTTCGCTCGCAATCACGGATAGCGTAAGTGCGAGATGATGCGTTACACCAGCGTCAGTAAGACGTTTATCGTAACCCACAGCAGGTGCGTCCATTATACGGTCTACTCTGTTCCGTCAATCATTTCATCACTAATTTACTTCTCAATTTAAAGGTTACATGCATAATCTTCTTAATCTTCACACGAATACATCGACTTTAATTAAATAATAAAACCTTTTTATTTGTTTACTCTGACAATTACGCATTTAAATTAAAGTATACAAAAATTGTATAAACAAAATATTTAATTCATTTTCTTCATACTTTATAAGTTTTGTCGCCAAATCAACGGCTTTAAACCCTTTCGCAGCGGTAGCTGATATATGTCGTCTAAGATTCCCCTACCGTTGACATCGGTAGCCGTGATATATCGTTTTGCTACTTTCTTAGAATAGTTTTGTACGCATCATCTGATAGCTAAAGGATACAAGAACCAATGTGATATATGAAAATAGACCAGATAAGTAAATTTATGCTTCAAATACTAGTTTTATAATTGACAGTATAATTTGTATTTCACCGAGCCGTAATGAAAGGGTTAAACATGCTATAAGTTAAATTATATTTATTAACTTCATACATATCGCTGTTAAAGAACATTATCTTTAATTTTTTACTTTTTTTTTGTATTCAATATAGAGTATACTCGTAAAGTCGTGGTCACAGTGCTTACTAGTTGAAGCGCTGAACCGCAAGTATACAAGTATAGATGCATCTAGGGCCGCTGCCGACAGCCCTCGAGACGCGGACTTCTTTATCCAACAGCGAGTGGAGCTCCGGGAGACTTGCAACTGACGAGGTGACGGCTGGATTTGATAACTTATGTGCCAGCGACGTGCGATAAAATAAAGCGGAGAGTACTTTTCATTACCACTTATTGTGGCCGCATCACTATGTTTAAAATATATGTCATTTTGAATATATTGATTGCATTATCTTTTTTCATTTATACATATATGATAACATCCTCCTCTCTTCAAAGGTTGTTATTCAGTCGCATTATAAGGAGCAGATTAATAACACACAGACTTTTTCTGAATCACATTGACGTTTATTTACGATAAACTTTACAAACTTATGGCCCGACCTAGTCACAGCATTCAAGCCGGGCCACAATACAATATGCTCTCGCCGACGTCGGCACACGACTGGCGCGCCCGTGATGTGCTGTCGCAGAACGCCACATGTGACTATCTCCGTAACTAGTCGAAAATGCCAATATGGCCACATGTACGACAAGCGGACAGAAATAAGAGACGAATGATTGTATATCGAGGTTTTCGGTACCAGTCAGCAAGGGCTATATCATGCTGATGTCAATTTAAATAAAAGTAGACTACGAGGATAAATTTTCTTTTACTTTAAGCATCTCAAACAATTATCTGAATTTGTTTGTTAATGCTCGGAAAGGCGAAAATGTAAGAGAAGTAATAGAATACTGAAATGAAAAACACCTTTCCAAATTAGAAGTCAAAATGACTTCTAATTGAGAAAAGAGTTTATGATCGTCACGAGCTGCCTCCATAAAGCATTGTTAGCCACCATTGCCATCGCCTCATGCTTTGTCGTCTCTACCTCCCGAAGCTCTGCCAAGCACATTCTATTAAATGTATAGTTACGGATGGCTTTCCAGGTTGACGAGACCCCGGGGTCTGAAGAAAAAGTAGCTGTAGCTTATGCTCTCCTGTGGCATCCGAAGCACATGTCCCAGCCAGATCTACATTCGTTTCTTTACTACTGTAATATGGAAAATTGCCTTGTACGCTCCATCACCTCTCTTTCCTTTGGAGATGGTACGGGCGCTGTGTAGTCGGTGAACGTTCTCGTTTATTAACATTCATTTTTACATATCATCGATTAAATAACAATGTTGAATGCACTCATTGTAAATTTTTTTTAAAAGAATTGTAAAAACTTTTAACTTTACTTACGAAATTTAAATGCAAAACTTTAGTAAGATCACCCACGCATTTAACGAGTTCGCTAAGTACTCGTAGATTTATATTACCTTGTTACATAAGCAAAACATTTTTCTTTAAAAGAGCGTGATTTAAGTGGTGAAAAATATTTACCAAAGCTTCTGAAATAAAACAAACTTTTCCCACTCCGGCCGCGATCTTCTTATCTCCAAAATATTATGTACGTATAAATTCGAGGTAAGTGTACGCAGCCTTGTAGAACACCAAATTACGTTAGACGTTTTATATTACGTGTGTTTAATTTTGCAGTGTTTAAAATTACAGGCGGCCGGCGAAGTTACTTTGCTCGCAGGTACCCGCGTGATGAATCATAAATAAAGTTTTAATAGCTACTTACAACTTTTTAACCACTTTAATGCTTTTAAAAACGGCCGGGCATCTGGCGCGCAAATTATCTTTTGCACTCTTCGGGAACCTAAGGATAGACGCTGTTGGGAGAAGAAACTCTTGAAGAAAATCCAAAAATGTGACTATCATCTCCTACATTACGATAAGTCAACTATCAGCTTCCGTTTTTATTCTGCACCTAACTAATATATCGTTGCGTTAACGAAAAATTTTCAAGTATAAAACTCTAGTCATTAATGCGTATTTATTTAATTCATTCAGTAGTTAAACTTAGCTGTCAATGAAGATGAATAACACAGTTTAAAATAACTTAAACTAACCTAAACTGTAGATTTGTGCCTTCAGTGATTTGATCAAATATTCGTTTTTATAAATTATTTGAGACAAATACGCGTATATAACTGTATTATTCAATTATGTTTCGTTTTCAATGAATTTATTAATCTTTTTTTTTTCAACAATTCATATTTTTATGTACAATATTTTGTAGTAAACGACAAAATAAGTCAGTTATTACCAAAATTTAGAAATATTTTCGGCTTATTTTGAATATTATGACAGTTAAAGAAAGCTGTAATATGAGGTTAAAAAACACGTTTACAACATTGTGATCACGAGATCACCATTAAAGTCATTCGGGTCGTTAAAAGCAAAATGATTCATTTAAAAACCGATACATCTTTCTAATCGAAGATTTAAGATTTTGGGTTTGAACTTTACAATCTATTTATTAATTACTAATTAAATACAGATATAATTCTACATCAAATTTTTACGCATCAATTCATTCAGTAAAAATATCGAAAGACGCGGGATTCGAACCTCGAGCGTTGCACCTTTGCTCTGTCCTGTATACACCGCGTTGTCCACACGACCATTCTCCGCCAGGACAGATACGCGAAACTTGACGTATATATACCATTTTTAACATCATATAACGATAGATTTTTCTGTGGTATATATTCAGTATATGTATATTATTATTTAATGATTCAATCAGTCATCATTTCTTCACAATATTATTATTAGTTGTCGAGCGTCTGCCGATATTTTTTCTGAATGAATTGATGCGTATAAATTTAATGTTGAATTGTATGTGTGTATTTAATTACTAATAGTATTGAAATATAGATCAATTATCTATAAAATAATATTAAAATATTGATAAATATTGTAATAAAAATTAAAAGTAATCCATTTTTTTATTCTATCTGATCCATCAATATAATACTATTATCTCAAGTACTTGAAAATATATATATATTTGTATGTGATATTAAAATATATACATAGAAATAAGTACTTCTTGCTTACGAGTCAAACAAATTTCATTTATATTGTTCCAATATACGGTATCGTCCACGGTAAAATCTGTATTTACCACAACGCTTTGTTTTAAAATAGATTTCGAAACGTTTTATTTCAAAACAATAAAGACACCTTTCAATATACCTAAGAAATAACAGTAGCGCACGACATATTTAACCATCTCTTATTTTCCCCGACTGTCTTGCCGAGATAAAAGAAGACCCTCTATCTCTCCCTATCCTCTCACTCCCAGAACTTGTCACACCCAGCTGTATCTTCTACGGCAGTCTTCTCAAAGTGTTTTACACCTATCATCCACAATATTAAACTATTCAACAGTAGAAATAAAAAAATACACCTACATCTTACTGAAATTCATCAAAGATATGTTTTTTTTCTTCGATAAATTGATCACGTTATTACATTTTAGACCGCAGTTTGCTTTCAATCTTTTTCAGTTTTTTTATCATAAATGCGGAGAGATTGTCTATCAGACGTCCACATGGGAACATAGATCCCGGGAGCCTCTAGGGCAAAAGCCTGCAAACTTGCATAGACTCTAATAGATAAAGCCTTGTGTGTTCAATAATCAGTGTTTTTTTGAGGAGATCGGATGATAAGCCCATCGCTCTCGAGGCCTGGATATTATTTTTGTCCTTAAGGAGTAGCTTAACCATACCGAGGGCATGTAAATAGCTTTTTCATTAAATCATTTTTAAAAAATCAAGTTATGTCGAGTTTTGAACCGACAGCGTCTAAATATCAAACACTTTTACTACTAACCCAGCCAGGATAGATTTTATAAAATAAAAATGAGCTTTTGAAGTGACTTCCAGTGATACATTTCTCAATCAATGTACATACGAGTATATTTAGTAACATTTCAGCATTCTACACTACTCAGACATTCTGATTTAATAATTCATAGGCATGGTCATAACTAAATATTTATGTTCTACTGCATACGCTTTTATTAAAACGAAATCGTTCAAACTTTTCAAAAGTTGAGTATTTGATGAAAGAATTGAAATGACTTGTACATTTTCTTTTAACCCGTAACTAATATTTTTTTAGTCATTTATTCTGGGCACTTGCTGTAGCCATTATTAAAAATATGAAATCTCTACTACACTTCTTAGTTGCTGCCAATGATCTGATTGACTGCACCATCAGTGATACATCATTTTCTTATTTGTGATAAAGGTTTGTGATTCGAAAACTCATGTCTTTTATTAATTTTATAAGCTAAAAGACTGTCGGAAAGTAATAATATTAAAATGCTTGTGAATAAATGTTGACTGATTGAATAATAAAAAATAATTAAATACATACTCTGAATATATACTATGGAGACATCTATCGTCATACGATGATAACAATGATATTAATACACCTAATAATAACGCGTATCAGCTCAGGCAGAGAAATAGCCGAGAGGGCTAGGCGGTATATAAAGACCTGGGCAAAGGTTGGTTCCAAGGCTCGCGGTTCGCATCCCGCTTCTGCCGATATTTTTCTGAATGAATTGAGGCGTATAAAGAATTTGATGTATAGTATGTGTATATTTAATTACTAAAAGACTGTCCTTCAATACTATGCGATTGCACTCAGAATATACCTTTTGACAATCCCTATTCTTGGGTTTTCTCATCCCTCTCGAAAACTCTTCACTGCACCGAAGTCATCTCTGGCGCATTCTCGAAGGCGGAACGTGGAGCTGCACTCCGCCGCAAACAATGCACCCGAGAGAAAGAGGCTTTTATCACACAAGACACGAGGAATACTCCCAGCCTTGAGTGACAACCGCATACATTTTAATTTGGCACATTTTTACAATTTCTAGAAACGTCTGCGCCAAGCTAATATACGATTCCTGTTGTATATTTCAGCAAAATTTGTTTATTAATAAAAAGTTTAAAAAATAGTATTTTCTGCCTCTTTAAACATGCATATATGTCATTTATACTTTATCCCTGTAATTGTTATATCTATACGTTATTTTTTATATATTTTACTTTTAAATTGCTTGTATTATGCTGTTTTTATCGTATTAAGAACATTATTACTTTAAGTGAAATAAAACAATTAAAGTTCTCATACATCACATATAAATAACTGTCGAAATAATATTTGTCCAGATATAAACAGCTTAGAAATAACTAGATAAATACTTAACATTTATCTAGAATTTAGTATAGAATAAGTGCGACTTACAATTTCATCGCGCTCTAGACGGGAGTATTTGCAGCAAATGTTCGAGGATATGAGTTGTAGCTCTTATGCTGAGCTGAAGAGGGTTACGGAGGACCAAGAGGAGTGGAGATCGAGATGCAAAATTCTGTTCCTGTAAACCATTCCGGTGGATTGGTTTGCAGGAACAGACAATTTCAAACCGGAATCAATCGAATAATTATATTAAAATATCTTACATTGTCAAAGGCTGGAGTCCCTTACTGTGCACTGTCACGAGTTAGAATGCCATCCTGTCACTGTTTTATTTTTCTCCGTTTAATATTATGCAGTATTATTTTTTTACAATAAATAAATTTATGTTTCATAGATCATTGTTTGCTCTTTTCCTGATGTGAAATTTGCCATAATATTATAATGATTATTAGCGGACAGTGACACGAAATTAAAATCACTCAAGAATGCGAGCGTTTCACGAAAGCGCGAAAACGTAAAATATTAATTCAAATAAAGGCTCTCGTTTCTGTCAAAAAATTAATTGCCTCCGTAAATTCCGCGATAAATTCACATTAAGCGCGCTAAAAGCAAAAATTAATTTGCCGCCCGGTTGATAATTTCAGGAGCATCACAACAAAAAGCCGGGTCTTCCCCGGGGACGTTTTTCAGTCAAGTTATGTGAGGGTAGCGTTCATTCAGTGAAAAATCGGATTCTCCCCGAGGGACATCCCCTTCCTTCGCAAGTCCTCATCCGAAAATCCAGGAATGAGGTGAAACACGGCAAGGACACACCACTCATGCGGCCCTGGAAAAAAGCTAATTCAAATCTGGTTTATTGAACAATTTTGACTCCAGTGGGATATCATTACACGGGTGGAAAAACCACAGATCATTTCCACTTTTTTGCCAAGCTTTGTGTTTCCATGTTAGCAATCGAGTTATTTATATATTTGACAAGTATGATTTATTGATATATTTACATACAATTCATGACAGAATTCTGCTTGAATTCGACAATTTGCGCATTGTAAACTCGCTTTTTGTACGATCGTAAATTGACATTATTACGATCGGTTATTTTTTTTAATTTCACGTTTCTAATAGAATACATTCACGAAAAAACGATACACTATTGTTGGATTTACTTTTCTTTAAAATAAGTATCATCCTCTTTTTCCATATCGTCTTATTAGGTAGAGCATATGCGCGTCACAAATTGTTGACATACAGTTCTGTAAGTAGTCGAACAACTACTTAGCACATTGTGTACAGTTTTTGAAGGCCTCTAAAGATGGTTAAGTGATAAACCTGAAACAGGAATATTTAATAATGAAATATTTTACTATTAAATTTCCCTTATGAAAGTGAAGTAAAAAAATATTTAAAATCAGCATTTCTTTTGTATGTTACGAGCTATTGGCCAGAAGTCTTTACCGTTTTTTAGAAACCGATTATAATAATATTTTAATAAAAGGAAGTAGAGAAAAAACTGAAAATATTTTTCTATCCATGTTTAAATTTCAGGCAGATTAATTAATACCGTAACGAGTTAAACGCAAATGTTTGTGATGTAATGGAAAATTAAACAGATTATTTTTAACGAAGGGGAACATTTTTATCTTCAGTATTTGACCGAAATTAATTGGGTTATTTATTTTCCAACATAAATATTTTTAAACCTTGTTAACGAAAAAAACCAAAGCAATATACATTTTTTTTTGCTCCAGGCAATTTAATTGAACCATATCATTTATTATTAGTTAATGTTTTTCCATGTTTTTTTGTCAATATCAGGATTTCTAAACACGCCGCGCACTAGACGAAATAAATGCATACACAAGCACACATCTCTTTTAGTTCTCAACTCATTGTATCCCAACATACCCCTTATAATATAATATAAGTTAGATGGGTACAGCCACGGATAATATCCATACATTCTCATGTAAAGAAACCTCAAAAAATTCTTCTGAACTCTCTTCAACATGAGGTCATACCTATACTCGTGGAGGAGTACAAATAATAGATCCGCTCTCAAGTATTTCTGCTACGAACCAATGAATTGTACAGTACGATCAGTACGTTAGTGCTCAAGAAAGTCCTGGCACTACGCAGAAGAAATCCTAACTCTTCTTCAGTGCCCTTCCACATACAGTTTCAATGTGAGCATAAATCGTTAGCTTGCTTTCAAAGAGTATGCCAAGATCTCTGATGGATGATACTCGCGGAATGCCAATACCACCCATACTGTTGACACCATGATTACACAATGAAAGGTACTCAATGTACCATTTATTAAAAAAATATTATATATTACCTTAGATAATGTTATATTATTATTGAAATAAGCGTCAAATTACCCAATACATTACATGTTCTTATGTTGTTTTTTTTTAAATAATGTTTGCTTGTTTTCAGGTATTAAATGTCAAATTTATTGCCGGCCATAATTTAACACATTTTTCGCAAAATTTAAAAAATTCATTCTCTTTATTTGTTGTTACGTTTCATACCGTTTTATTTGCCGTAAAAAATTATTTACTTTTGATCGTTAATTATTTTTAATGCTAGTTTATTCCCCGCATTCATGTCGTTTTTATTTAATTTTCCAAATGTATGTAAAATATTTCCACTCTCCGTGGACTTTTGTCGCCTGCGATTTTTCCCAGTTGGCGAACCAATTAAAACTTTAATTAAAAATAAAATGAATCCTCATTCTCGCTCTGGAACTTTAAATTAACTGTCTTAAGAGACGGTCGCCGGAACTACGACCCAATCCATATTTACATACTATGTAGCTTTACTTCAACTCACACTTTTACTTGGAAGTAGTTTTTGAGACGAAAAAAACATTTATGCAACTCTAATTAAAAGTCCCGTATGCATACTGTTAAAATTCTACTTTAAATATCAAAGATATTCGTTTTTGTATATCATTCAGTTCCAGGTTCATTAATTTCTGAGCTTCCTGCATATAACTCCATGCTTCTCCATTACTTTCTGTGGAAATTTAAGGTTTGAGTAGTTCGATAGCAATTCCAGAATTTCGGTAAAGGTTCGGTAAATACAGTCGATAACAGTACATCTTGTTAACCATCCAGCGGACTCTTAATCGCTATTCCAACATCTTTTTTCTCATTGACTGCCGTCTTTTTGCTAAATAATTGTCGATTGAGTGTGCTCATTCAGCTCATTCTTAAGCACCCATCACTCTATGATTTCTTTGTTTATTGTGGAATTTATATTTTAATGACACTTTTCTCATTTATCATGTGACAGACTAGCAGCATCTTCAAGTGCTTACATAAGGAATCAGACGTACCATCGATGTTACCATAAAATGGAATGAATTTATTTGAAATTCTGGATATAAATAATATAAATATAAAGAGCATGTTAGTAATACTCACCTGCATTTCGAGCAACGATGATTTGTAATTGTTGTTTTATTTTTTCGACTTCATGTAGTGTGCTTGAAGGAGTGTTTTAATTATTAATGGACAAACTAAGGATAAACTTTTTTTTTAAATAAAAGTATTAAGTAGAAAAATAAGCATTAATGACGATATGTGGAAAAATAAATGTATTTATATATTAAACAGTCAGAAAATGGTCGTGTGGACTGCGCGGTGTGTAGAATAGAGCAAAGGTGCAAGGCTCGTGGCTCGAATCCCGCGTCTGCCGATATTTGTTCTGAATGAATTGATGCGTATAAAATTTGACGTATAATTGTATGTGTGTATTTAATTACTATTAAACACACTGTTTAAAGATAATATATTCTAGTACATCAAGTACATCAATCACTTAACATTTAATAAATACGTACAGAAAAACTAATTTTAGTTTCACATCGTTCATTCAATTACTGAGATAGTTATTCCGCTGAAACTTTCCCGGTTCATTCCATCACCGCTTGTCCGTCCATTCACGGTGAATTTCTATAAGAAAATTAATTATTGTTTCAGTTAGCAATTCATTACTTTCAGCGCTCACCTCCCCGGTTAAACTGTACAGAGAATTTCATTACCCGCCTTGACAACACTGAAAATGAATTTACATCATGCGCTGAAAATCCTCGTTGGCTTCTTTTTTTAAATAATAATTTGTTCAGAAAACGAGGGTAATTACGTCCCATCCCACAGAGCCACCAATATTACTACAGTTTAAAGACCTGCCTTAACCAAAGGGTCGAGAGTTGGAGGGCTCAAATTCCCTGCGAAAGGTCTCGGATTCTATTCCTTTACGTCCTTGTGTTCTGTATGTCAAATTTGATGTACTTATGACGCGGTGTTATTGTCACAAATCCTAACTATTGGCTCTTCGTATTGTTTTCACTTGTACTGAATGTGAGGTCGTTGACACTAAAAATGTCAATACTGAAGTATCTTTTGAATTTTTGTACTCCAGTAACGAATTGAATTTTTGAAATTTGTAAGGAAAAAAATTGCAATATTGATGAAATATAATTATTAAAATTGTTAATGAATTTATATATTGCAAATTTATAAATTCACTCGATCGTCTGTAATTCTCTTTAGCTCAGCATAAGAGTTACAACATGTCCTCGAAAAATTTGCTGCAAATAGTCTCTCGCCAAGGGCGCCCCTTGTTTCTACCCTCAACCATCCCTTCCACAATGTCGTGAAGAAGACCATTGTGGCGCTTGATGTAACTGATCCATCGGGCTCGCCTCTCTGAGATGGTTCTTACTAGGTGCCTATCTTCCTTGATTATGCTGAGACTCTCATTGTTCGTAACGTGGTCTCTCCAGAAAATTCCGAGAATTCTTCAGTGTGATCTACCACATCTCAAAGGTCTCTAATCTTTTTTATCACAGATAGGCACCATGTCTCACAGCCGTACATCAAGATGCTCCAAACAAATGTTTTGGCAAGTTGCTTGCGGAGCTTTAAATTAATATTTTTTAATAGTGCTTAGGCATTCTCAACTATAGTAAGTCTCATTGAATGCACAAACAAGAATTCCCTTATACCATATATCCGCATTCTCTTGTATGTGTTTACAAATAAAAAATATCACAATCTGAGGGTAATTACTTCTCACTCCCCTGAACCACTAATAGGGCTCGGGTTTTTAGCCCTACCTCAACCCACGACTCGGTTTCAACAATACATTTATAATACCTTTGTATTAAGATACGTTACAGTAAAACCTTTTATGATCGCCCTCGGGCGTGTAAAATTTTCATACTCTGTATCGCAAAATTTTCTTCGCCAGAATTTTCAAAAATTTATTGCAGATTAAGTTTTAAATATTATACAGGGTTATTGCTCACAGGGAGGAGTGGGAGTCAGTCTGCGGTCTTATCGGTATCTTTTTTGATGAATATTTAAATCGCTTTATACTTTTAACGAGGCTTATTTTACCTTCGATATGATTAATTTATCCTCTGCGATGATTTCTTATACCACTTAGCAATTTAATTTACAATGTATTTCTACATTAATGACTTTTTTTCGAACTAAATTTTGAATAAAATCTTATTTTCGATGGAGTGTTTGAATTTATTTTTTGTATTTGTATTCATTTATTTTTACACATACCCTTAGAATTTCACATAAAAATTATGAAACTCAAATATCGCCAATATTTTTTATTCAAAATATATATTAAGCATATAATTGACTGAAATCCTTATTGTTTAGAAAATGATTACATAAAAAGCCTACCCTAGATAGTGCGAAAAAATGAAAATGATGAAACACTGATTTTGGTTGCCATATATAGAGAAATTCGGTCCACCTATATACCGGCAGACTATGTAATCTAACCGATGAACTGGCCACTAACTGGATAGCACGTGTACTGATTTTTTTTACAGGATCTTAGATGTGATGCAGTTTGATGATCTCTGCAGTCGCACAGTAGTGACTATCTGTGTTGCAGGACTCCCCTTCGGTTTCTGTTTAGTGATTTCCAGGCAAAGTTTCTGGCAATTTGGCGGCCATTTATCGAGATAATGAAATCCTCCGAAACCACCTGCTGCCAGAGCTGGAGTAAACCTGTGTCGAGTGTCATGTTCATCAGCTAGTGTGACAAATATTTCTTGATTAACCTTTGTACATGTTTCCAGGTGTACCCCACCAGGGACATCACCAACATCGTGGAGGCTTCTCACTACCTGAAGGTGGGCGGCTGGTGCCGTCTGGGAGCCAGCAATCCTGCCAAGTGCAAGGCCGCTCGCTGGGTCAAGCCCTTCCGCTGCCTTGGTGAGTCCCTTTATCATTACATATACATAAATCATCATACGTCTATAGCTATTTTATATGATTACGTGTCTTGCACCTCTCGAACCATACATTCCAAATTAACTTAATGAATCCACGAGTGTATTTATTATACTATTGTAAGAATATTTCAACTATATTGACACATTAAACACCCATAACAAATACCGTATTTTACTCGCATTACTCGAGTATTGTACTTAATTTCGTTTAATAATAAAATGTATACCAGAAATTATCCCATATCCGTTTTATATAAAGAACATATTGACACCACAAATTGCTGCAATATATATGCAAGTTAATGAATCATAAAATTCTGATTTAATTATATTATTGCGAATCATATAAATACCATATTTGAAAATTTTTTGGATGCCATGACCCTGAATCTATGCAACGCCTCGTGGATCATCGAAGATTTGAACCCCTAAATGGTGTCCAATTTTAACCTTTTTTTTTCTTGGGCAGACGATAGATGTCGCTATAGACTCAAGCTATAACATTGACCGAAAATGTACAGTTTTATAACACACCGATGTGCACACGGCACTGGCGACCTTCCCGCAGCGGACCCATATTTGGGCTCATGGCATCCATAAGCATATCATATTAAGGTTATTAACTGACAATACTTGCGTTATTGTAATTTTATGTTTATTTTTTAATTAAAATAAATATGAAATTATAAAGAACTATAACTATAAAAATCTATTAATTATTGATATATAATTCGTTTCATTGTGAATACAAAATAAAAATATTTTGTATTTAAGCATATACGAATATATGCAAAAATACGTCTCATGTAAATATTTTATCTAAATAAAGTATTATACTTTATTATTATGGTATATTAAATAATTAAAAAAAACATAATAAAAAAAACAGTATAACTGAAAGATCTGAAATATTTTTCCCGTGTCTAAGTAGCGAGTATTTAATTCCAAGAAGTTTTCTTATTTTACATACTACTTATCAGATCTCCTTGGTCGTATTACCATCTTCAAAGAAGCAATTTTATGACTGAGAAAATCTTCACCTGCTCATGTATATCCTGAAAAAAAATCCATATACAACAACGTAAAAATTAAACGAGGATGTTGTGCACTTATTTGACGTCACAATCAGCGGCAGCCATTACGCGGTGCAGCAAAAGCCCAATAAAAACATTTTTTATCGCGTGTACAATGCCCCATAACAGTTTCCGATACAGATTCGCCGCCACAGTTCGTAAAATTGCAAAACTTTTCCATTTTGTTCCCCGAAACCGCGCATTCACTCCGCGGTCACATCAAACCCCCGCGACACTAATTTTTAGCACCGCACAAACCATGGAATATATATTATTTCATGCGAATATATGCGGCCTCGCAAATTCGATCCGATGGGTTTTACTAAATTCCTGATTCTTTGATGCGAAAAATTTGCATCCGATCCGTTGGCTTTAATTGTGGTGCCCCATTTTTACAGCCGCCCTCGTAATAACTATGCAACAGGATTCCATTTCGGAGCCGATAGTTGTTTGGTATTTTGTATGATATAATAATGGCATTCAAAAGAGATTAAAAATTCGCTATCAAAAAATTTATATGGAGGTTTTATACACACAATTGTTGGATAAAGGCTTTTTTAAAAAGGTTATCCCTTAGTGAATAACTCACAACTACTTTAAATATCATAGAATCTTTAAAGAAGTTTAAAGAAAATACCGACAGATGGTCATAGTAATTTTAAAGTCTCATCTGTGGAATTATATGACACAACCATGGTGTATATGGCCAAGCGCTGCATGTGAAGTGTTGATCCGCCAATGTCATAGACTACAGCCCGAGATTCACGCATCATCCTTATTATTACAGCAATTAACTATGAATGGGTGGTGTTCACGGAACAACTTTCTTTTACCACCAATTTTAATTAATAGGCTATGACTGGCATTTTACGGGTGAGGAATCAAATTCATACCAACCGGGGTTATTTTAGAGCTCGGAAATTGATTAAAAAAATTATCTTTTTTAATCTCTATCGCGGATCGAACCCACAACCTTTGACTTGCAAAACAAACGCTTTGACCATTGAGCTATACCCTCCGGCACTTTACTTTTCAAGCTATACTTAATGTGTATTTTAATATTAGTAATTTATTTCATGGCAATATTTAAAGAATAACGTTGATTTGCTTCTTTTACTGAATGAATATTAAAATCATTATAAACATTTTCTATATATTTTTTAAATCACAAAAATTAATTGCATTTTAATGACTAAAAAATGACACTATTACCCATTATGAGCACATTCGTTAACCTCGAAGATGATCCCTTTAATGGCGATCAAAATATTAGAGGAAAGAAAATATTCGTTACAAACGGCTCTACTAAAAAGCCATTATTTACAATCGGGTCGTGAAAACCTACTATATTACATTAACGCGTACTATGAGTGCATTTTTGATAGTGAACTGAAAACATTGCAATAGTAGCTTAATTTTATTATTAAGACACGCATAGGAGTATTATACTCGTATTTAAAATGAAATATAAAAAATATATTATTTCTTCAGTGCTCAAAGATTTAAATTTGAGTTTTATAAAATTCGTATTTCATAAAGAACCTGAAAATCATGAAGCATTTACGTAACGTACATTTTCATGAATAAAAGGGTGAGTGAAATTGGTTCAATACTCGGCTGATTAATAATCCATATTATTATAAATACCTCGGATATAAAACAAAGTAAGTAAATAAATCTCGTGGGTTGATTAATGGTATTTTTCGATGGCCGAAATCCACTTTAGAATTTTGAATGGTTTAATGGTTGTGATAGGTAATCAAGCATTGTCAGCCCTGTAATACTGCCTCTGACATTGATGGAGTAGGTATTTTGTTATGTTGCTAAAATTGCAATGAGCTATACTTTTAAGTTGAGTATACCAAATATCAAGTAAACCTTGAATATGAATGAAACATCGTCCAAAAATTCTGACGGTGTATGCGAATATAGCATTTGAATTAAATTCCTTTTAAACATCATTTAAAATTTACTAGACTTTTCTTTTGTGAATATGTTTGAATCACTAATTACTTAATATTTAGAAACACTAGAGATCTGGCTGAGAGTCATATTGTATTTATTATATTTTCATTATAGTGTCTCCACTTTAATATTCTTTCGATTACAATGTATAGATTTCAATGAACAACTTTCGATAAACAACTTCTTTTCTATATAAAGGACAAATCCGATCAATCCTTGAATACAGCAGTCACCTTTGAATTGGAGCCCCAAAATACCTGCCAATTTTATTGACTTAGTTCAAAGAAGAGCAATTTGTTTGATAAACAATAACACTCTTACGTCTAACCTGCAATCAATGGAACACAGGCATAAGATTGCTTCAGTTAGTCGTTTCTACCGTTATTATCACGGTCGCTGCTCTTCGGAACTTAAAGAACTAATTTATCCTACACCCACCCATAACCGACAACTCGTCTTACATTTGCCGAACATCCATACACGGTCAATTTGTTTTGGCCAAGAACTAATTGGCAGTTTCCAAAGTTTCTTCCTTAATGACACCGGTAAGCTTTGGAAGCTTCCAGCCTCTGTGTTTCTTCCTTCCTACATTCCTATGTCTTCAAGAAATAGATAAATATACACATGTAACCTCCCCAACCCACAAACAAAATGAATGATCTGCCTTTCCATCCAGGCCACTCCCGCTATTCTTCTTATGTCGTCAGTACATTTTGCAGGGGATCGGCCAATGGTTCGTTTGCCAGTTCTCGGGCGCCACTCCAATACTTTTCTTTCCCGTCGACCGTTGTCTCTTCGACAGATATGTCCTGCCCATAATAATAATGTCATAGTCTAATATACACACATGTATTATACGAACAGACCATATGAATAGTTTTATAAAATAACAACACTAAACTTTAATTTCGAATCAGATTTAAACATTTATTATTTACATCATATGTGATATCAAAATCAAAATTTGAGTTTGGATATTTTATTTTATTTGCAAATATAATTATTATTGATTAAATTTAAAATGTTTGAAATGAATATTATTTTTATTCTTACAATCTAGCGTAAAAAATATAAATATTATGTTAAATTTGTAAAGTACTAAAAAATACTCTAAAATCGCATCGTTTTTTTCGCAAGTTCGCCAAGAAAATTCTTAGTAAGCAAAGGGTTAAACACAGATGAGATTAGACACAGAAACATTTTTGTATTACTGTATTTATTCAATACAGGGTTCAGTGATAATGTATATTAATGTGGATAAGATAAACACAAATAATAACAAACAATGAACCGTCGGCAGCCGAATAAAGCCACAACTGCAGAAAAATAAACAGACAAACAGTTTCCCAAACAGTTGTGTTTGTTTGGGTTTCTCCCTGCGTCCCCACCTCTTTAGAAATACCCCTTCCCCCACATGGGCCGATACAAGCAGCAATGCCAAACTAAAGTTGGCGACCTCATACATTATTCTATCAATTATAATTTAGATGTATCAGGAGGTTTTTGGGTCTTGACCTTTTTTCAGAGATTGTGAACGAATGAATTTAGTTCACATACCAAGTTATTATATCAAACGTTGATCGTATTTAGTTATATGATATTTGTACAATAAAATCAATTAAAACGGAGTAGTTCCTACCTCTTTTTTATATATATTTTTAAATTAATCTTTATGTTCTATATTCTAGCATATGGCTACCACAAATCGCCGCCAAAATGGTATCTTAATTGCTTTGTTGCAAGACGTATCTGCATCGCTTTGTTAGATCGTTAGGAGTAAAGAAGCGCATTCAGGAATCAATTATTATGTCTCTGAAAGACTTAAGATCTGAATATTAAAATGGATAGTATAATTATAAAACAGGAATATACAAACATACTGTAACTAAAAATCAGTGCCTTGAAAAATTATATGTTCCTTAATCTGTTTTTGAAAATGACTCCATTGATTCCATTTTTTTTTCTTGTATTGTCAATCCTATAATGTTAATACATTTCTGGAACTGTTTAATACATATACACAACGATTGTTCATAACAAAGTTATCAAGCTTGAAACCATCAGTGTGTCGTTTGAACTTTGGTTTTCCGCATATACGTTGAAAGAGCCATTATGCTTGTAATAATCCGAAGGTTGCAGATCTCCGCTTTGGTCTTTTTGTTCAAATAGTCATTGGGGCGGACTGGTCCCGGCGGACTATTAGCCTCTAGTGGCAGTGGGCGGCTATTAGGTGGTCAAAGGTGGCTGTGAGGCGGTGGTGGGCGAGACGGTGAGGTCGCAGGGGGGTGGTTGTGGGCGACAGTGGCACTCCTAATTGCGAACATGTAGTACGCTATACAAGTATATTCTTTAAAATTAATATTATTCCTCCCCTTATCAGTATAAGAGTATATAGCATTAATTCAACATAAATTGCTGCTACTCAGTTCTCTCAGTTGAAATTGTACATGCCTTGATACCGAAGTTCTACGTGGGAACATATATTGTTGTCGACAATATCCAGGGCAGCAACCCAAAGACTTAAAGAGACAGCAGCTGTAGTGTGTGATTCTTATTGTGGTTGATTTAATATACATTTTTTAAGGAGCTTAATCTGCCGCTCCCAACACCTGCACTTTTTGATCGTAAGAGGCTTTTAAAATTATTTTAATGTAACTAAATATTTAAAAAAATATTGAACAAAATTGCCCTCAAGAACCTGAATTACCTTCATATGTGGCTTCTAAATTAACTAGAAAAATGGTTATATGGACTTTTTTTAATATCATGTCTTTTTGGTATAATAATGTACTTTTTTTAATCAAATAATAGAGAAACATTAACGATTTTCACTATAAAATAATGCATAATTCGCACAAAGCTTGTCCGTTAATTAGTACAATAGTATACTTACTACCTGAACACTTGGTAAATGTAATCCATTATTTTACTTTTGTACAAAACAGCAGAAGCCCATACACTCAATCACACTGCTACACATGTTTCATTGTTTCAATTGCATAAGTAAAGAAAAACACGAACTCTTTATTCATTGACTTTCAATATGAAATACTGATAAAAAAATAAATATTAATTGATTCTATTCAAAGTGAATATTGTACCAACTTTTACAAAATTTCCTTTTATCAAGGTCGATAATCTTTAATATATTTTGATATAAAGGGTCCGCCATCTAACGTTTTTTTTTAACTGGTGCTTTTTTCGTGAATGGTAACACTTAGCTCATGTCTGATTTGACAGATAATTAGTATTATCCTTCCGCTAAACGAATATGGTTGTGTATACGCTTGAACAATGCTGAAAAGTATTGCGACATTACTTTGAAAATCATGCTATTGTCCACCATCTAACGTTTTTTTTTTCAACTAGTGCTTATTCGTGAATGGTAACACTTAGCTCATGTCTGATTTGACATATAATTAGTTTTATCTTCCGCTAAACGAATATGGTTGTGTATACGCTTGAACAACGCTGGAAAATATTGCGACATTACTTTGAAAATCTGGCCATTTTTCTTCGAAAATGAGCAAGGAGTGGCCGTTACAGTCAATGGCGATCGTTATCGGGCCATTTTCGTTCACAAAAATTGAAGAGGAAGATATTGGCAACATTTGGTTTCAACGGGGCGGCGCTACGTGCCACACAGCCGAAGCTACACTCGATGTTTTGCGCCCTATTTTCAAAAAAAAAAAGTTATTTGGCGGACCCTTTATAAGGATGTAATATCATACAGATCTAACGTTAATAAATCACTTAAACATCTCAGTTTTGTAGTCATATAAATTATATTCAGCATTCTGCAATCTTATTAAATTTCAGTTAAATGCAATGCATCATGCAACAGATTGCAAAGACGTATCTTTTCAATTAGCCAGATGGCTCAGACGACTCTGTATGCAGCGAGGAAGTACGTAAAGGAACATAATTATTAGAGATATTATATATAGACATAATTAATAGAGATATAGGAGATATTCCATAATAAATGTGACGTTGTACGCGAATATAGCATTCGAATTGAATTCCTTTTTAACGTCATTTTAAATTTACTAGACATTCCTTTTGCGAATATGTTAGCAGGACTAATTATTCAATATTTAGAAACACTAGAGATCTGGCTTAGAGTCATATTGTATTTATTATGTTTTCATCATAGTATCTCAACTTTAACCTTCTTTTGATTACAATGTCTAGATTTCAGTGAAAGTAATATTTTCCAATGGAGGTTTTTTAAATGAATTTCGAAAACTTACAAGCAAATAGTTGTCGTTAATTATTTAAACAGTGATAAGCGACACACAAAATAACGAAATTCAGATTTCCAACAACATCCTACTCTTTAATTAAAGTCAAATTTAATTATTTGTACAATAATATCCAAAAATATTTTAAAACATTAAAGCGATATTTATCATTTAATTAGTTATAGTGCTTGCCTATCGTTGAGAAAATCGCGATTTTTATACTGAAGCTTAAAATAAATACTTTCAATCAATTTACAAGTCGCAAAAAAACACTCTTCTCATATGCCATTTCACTCTGCAAAAATAGACGATGCGTGAATGCCAGGCTGTATTCTATTATGTTTGGGAACCAATTCTCTTCACTCAGCACTAACTTAACTTTTCCTAAACATACGAGAATCCACAAAGACGTTTTTATCACCGTTAATCAGAATTACGATTAATGTCTATGCAAAAAGGATGTATTTATAAAATAACGAAGTAACACTATGTTGCTGCAACCACAGTTAAACTCTTTGCAGTTTGAGACCTCTTAAATAAATTTATAGAAAAACTTCTTAGAACAGTATTATTTAGATTGTATGTCCTTTGCGTATACCGGGTTTCAGTTTTCAGTTACGTGGGCAACATCATTACTATCGACAGAGCTTTTTGATTGAAGAGCTTTATTAGTTTTGCAACCCGAGCAGATTAGTTTCATCCGCCGGAAGCGCGACCCACTTCCGCACAGTTTGTTTGTGTCAGCATTTTAATAGCTATTTCGTTTTCCACCGACAAACACTTTTAATAACATCACTATAATGACAACATACTTCCAATCAAACCAAATTACTGAGCATACATAAATAGTGAATAATATATTATTGTCGACTCGTATATGTTTTATCTTTCGGTTATCGCAGATACCTTATCCCTAAATGTCTCTGTCTACCAAAGGTCCAATTTTAAATTATATGGCTCCCTACACACTCTCAGGTAGGATTTCGGGACACGCAGAGACGACAGCAATAATATAACATATTAAAGACATATTTTGAGAGATTTATTATTCGGCGTAAAAATTAAATACAAAGTTTGGCGGGTATAGCTCAGTGGTCAAAACGTTTGCTTTGCAAGCCAAAGGTTGTGGGTTCTATCCCCGACGGAGATTAAAAATGAAATAAGGATTTTTAATCGATTTCTGAGCTCTAAAATACTCTGGTTGGTGTGAATTTGATCCCTCACCCGTAAAATGCCAGTCGTAGCCTATTAATTAAAATTGTTGGTAGACGAAAATCGTCCCGTGAAGACCACCCATTCATAGTAAATTCCTGTAAATAATAAGGATAATGCGTGAATCTCGGGCTGTAGTAGTCTATAACGTTGGCGGATCAACACTCCACGTGCAGCGCTTAGCCATATGCACCATGGTAAGCGTCATAGAATTCCACAGATTAGACTTCAGAATTACTATCTGTCGGTATTCTCCTGTATGTGCTTACATATAAAAATAAAATTGAAAGGGTGTCCGATAATAGCCCGACGCTTCTGAAACCTCGACCATTTGGTTGTAAAAAGCGGTTGAACCTAACCCTAAGGCCATGTACTAGAAAACTATTGTTTCAGTAAGGCGTACACCAATCGAATTTCTTTAGTGACTTTCGTGGTTCTTGATGAAGAGCTTAATCATGTCAATGCGAGGTTCTCGTAAAATAAAAAATAATTAAGAAATAAATTGTTAATCATTAAAATTGATGAACGTTCTTGACAATCTGCACACTGTATATACTGATCTACTATTAGTATCCTTGTAATGTATTCAGTGGTTCTTGAAACACAACAAAATACCTGAATAGCTTATTTTATTGTGAGCATTTATACGACTGTAATTTAATGTATGGAAAACAAGTTAGTCTGAGAAAAATGTTATGAAAAATACTATGATTTTCAAATTGATAAAACGGCATAAAATAAAAGTGCATTTTTTTTTAAACATGGCAGCGTTACACGTCGGTTTGAGTTGACTTTGTGATTATTATTAAATCCAAAGTAATGCGGAGCAACAGATACGTACGACTTCGTGCTTCATTTCAAATTGCAAGCGTGCACCTACTCCAGTACTGCAAGAGTCCTACTGCATTTTATACTTTACTGCATTCATCCAATACGATATACGACTTCTTAGAGCAGGGATCTCGAAACGTTATTATTTTTAAAAGGAAATCATTTAGAATTAAGTTTTTTTTGCTTGAAAAGATCCAATCTGAAACGAGGATATCCGAAGAAGAACTCGAGTACTAGACCGTTTGCAATATGCCATATCTGTCGAAAAAAATATATGTAAGAAAAGTGACGAAGTGGCTAGCAAGAACTAATAAACAGAATTTTGACCGATCCCTTACAAAATTAACTGACAGCATCAAAGGAATATCAAGACTAACTTGGATGCGGAAGGTAAAGGAAATTCATGTGGGTAGCCCATGTTCAACATTTCGTCGCTCGACACTCAAACCGGGCGGACGTGTCTAGTCATCCTACCTACAGGATGGCGAACTGTGATATCGCGCAGATAAATCGTCGCTTAGACGATCACCGTTTGCTGCTGGAGAGGCTCTTAAAGGCTGTTGGATGCGGGATGGATGATGCTCTGACATCCGTTGGTGTGGACCTCCACCCAACCGCCGACTTCCGCAGAAGGCATGACAGCAGAGACTCCGAACAGAATTTTTTCGACCGATCCCTTCTCAGCAAATCATCGTTCGAACTGGACAGCATCAAAAGAATATGAAGACTAACGGAGTGAAGATGGCGTATCTTCACGCCAAGGGCCTCACCAGATACATCGGCTGAGGACTTGCAGAGCTTCTTGGCAGCGACCGCTGCATTCAATCCTTCTTGGATGACCATCAGGAGGATTAGCCCACGTTCAACAATGGATCAATGGAGCCTAATGATAACCATCGATAGATTTTAACAGTGGTCATAGTTATTGATATTTAGTTTATCCGACTGGTGTTTATGAATGAATTTTGTGAAATAATGCCTTGTTATTTGTTTCTATAAATTTACATCACCACATTTATGGTACCTATTGTATTTTATAGTATATTATTGTATTTATATTATTGTACTTCAGAAATGCATTGAATTGATAAAATTTGTAATGTTTCTGCAAGGAAAAAAATAAATAAAATTGCAATGGACAATGCTAATGATAATGATAGATTTTACTGCGCATAGTTGTACATTTATTTCTCCGATAATGAATTTGAAAAAAAAATGTTTATTTTCGTTTTTGGTTCGTCGGCTGTAGTTTGTGGACCCCTGCCTTAGATAGAGTTAAAGCAGGTACGTTTCATATTAGGTACACGGTACAGCTCGTACATAGGTTGATATATTTGAGATGCTGGAGAGGTAACTCCGCGGGATACGTCAAATGAATTTCAGTCGGTCGCATTGCTGAATAGATGAGTTCAGAATCCTCTCGCATTCGATTCTGATTTACGATCGCTCATAGCGCCGAAATAAAATTGGAGATCGCTGAATGGCGCCAAGTAGGAATTTCATCTTGAACGTGCTTGAGGGAAGACGACATCAGTGGCGGGTGTGAAGGGATGAAGGGAGCTTCTTCAGTTTCAGAAGAACATATGCAACACCTGAAATTCTTATCTTTATGTATGTATGCCTTCATGTCAAAATGCCTAAGCAAAGTAGTCAAATGTTAATATATTAGAGGGCGTGGACCTATCCAAATTTTGATCTGCGTGATATGATTCTTAACTAGCTTTGTCTTTGGTCAACAATTAAATAAAAGTCGTATATCTTTTACAGCGTTGTTTATACACCATTTTAATAAATACCAGTAATAGAGCATGATGGTTACAACCAACTTTTTGTGGTCGTTCGCATTCCCAATTGCAAATACGTTTCTTTCAAATAAAGCAACATATCCTTTGTAATTTGTTTCACTCTCTTACATTATTAGGCACAAAGCCTTTTTTCATTTGACCAACTGATCATTAAATATCATAATCATCATCATATTTCTGTATATCCCTAAACGTTAAAATTATCGTTAATAATTATGAAAGTTTTAAAGAAACGAATAAGTATCTTAGTTAGTTATTACTGTATGTTCTTTCATATGCCCTTTTATCTCGTTACGCCACTGTCTCGAGCTTTTCCTTTACCCTTTACTGCAGGCACCTGCCGCATCGAAAGCTCAAGTAAGAATACCTACCATATCTAGTACAAGGCGCAGTATGTAAAGTAGAAGTTCGTCGAGAGTACTCCATTCCTCCTATCTGTTCATACATATTGTAAGTACACGCATACAGGTTTATACTACCACGGCTTACGCGTACTGAAGAGCATAAGGGTTCCAAAAAGAAAAAACACCAAAAAAATGCTTGGAGGAAAAATTGACATTTTTTTTCAAATATAACTATTCAACAAAGCCAGAAAATGGATAGTTTTGCTTTTATATACCTCAAGTTTCAATAATGTCTTAGGTTTTCACGGCCAGATTTGATATTGTGGCTTTTGGGCTTTTTTTCAGTTTCAATGTTAATGATAATTTTGTTTACGAGAAGGTGGAATCGTTGATCAAAAATTACACAACTAAAAATATTTTCTTTATTTAAATATCTTTTTATATTCGGCTTCATTCAGATAGAAAAATATCCTAATTTTATTTACAACAGCATTATTTAAATACAAAATCTACATCATCAAATATCGCATCGCTATTGTTTGAGATAATGTATTTTATATTATCACAAAAGTTCATCTTCTAAAGGGCTCTTTTTAATATTTTATACGTGTAGTATATAGTGAATTTCGCATTAGTACAGTATATGCATAACGAGGGCCGCCTGTATTCAATGATTAATCGTGTGAATGTTGTACCCCGATCTACGAGAATTCAGCACACGCGACCTTATTTTCTTCCAAACTATCGCTTAAGTTCGAAAACTTTAAAGTGCAGCTGCACTGCACGTCTACGAGTTCATTGTACTCTTGGATTTTCTTATATATGCAATACACTCATACGTTTTCGGCGCATTATTCCTTAGCATTGTGTTTGCAGTTGTATGCACCAACGATCCGAAACAGACCTGCTACTGTGCATTAATGCACCATACAAACCTTTTCGTTTTATTTATGGCCTTTTCCGCATTTATGTTCAGTTGGCGGATACCGATATCATGTTGGCTTCCAATTAAATAAATTTTTAGCAATTCAAATTAATCGTTCATACATTATTTTTTGTTTTCCCCATTAATTTAATTAATACAAATATTGCAATGCGCTTTGAAAGCAAGCTTCATTTCACTAAATTCATTAAATTTGTCATTGCATATCATATTTGGCTATATCCATTTTCGGAAAATGTGTTAAAAATACGATTAAAATACGCTTATATATTTTAACATCCTCCTCTCTTTAAAAGGTAGTTATTCAGTCGCGTGGTGGCAGGATGAGGAGAAGATTAACAACACAAATACTTTTTCACAAGCACATATATATTCCCATAACTTTACAAATTTCCGGCCCAAGCGGAATAACATACCGGGCCGGCTATAATGCGACCTTCTTGGCCGTCGGCACGTGATGGGCTGTCGCACAGCGCCGCAGTAGCGATCTACGTAACTAGTCCAAAATGCCAATATGGCGACACATACATGTACGAGAAGCGAACAGAAATAAGAGACGAAAGATTGTTTATCGAGGTTTTCGGTACCAGTCAGCACGGGCTACATCATGCTGATGGAAATATATCTTATGATATAGGAAGGTTATTTAAAAAAAACGTATCTATCGTTTTTATATTTTTCAAATATTACCTTGTGTCATAGTACTATTGTTGTTTTTCAAATAAAAAATGTAATGTATCGACTATTCAGTACTTTAGATTTTTCACTATCATCAAATACTTATCATATATAACTTATACAATACGCATCATGACCATGTATTTATTGAATATTTATGTTAATGACTTGACAATTAATTATCGCTCTAATGGTGCAATTCATTAAATTCTTTGTTGGCACTATTAATATACTATTATTTTATATCGTATGACAAATGAATTTACGTCATTGGAAGTCAAAATTTAAATACTAAGCTCACAACGCCATCTTTAGTATTTTCTAGTACTAGGTTAAATTTAGGAGTTTCAAACCCTTAAATCATTTAAATATGCATGATGCAGTAAAGGTTTTCTTCATATATTCAATCATATGCACCAAAGTAGTGAAAACATTTCACCTTTATCATTATATTTAAAATTATCTGAATATTTTCTTTAGTATACTCATACATACATTTAAAACTAAGTCTTCACCTTCGCTATTCTTCATTATAACTACCTATATTTCTATCCCTACCAGCATACAGGCATAATACATTGCACGTGATCCCTGACTACCTGTTCCTGGCGTAACGACGTCGTTTATTTCATTTCTAAGTAGCTCGCAGTCTACTCCTCCTGAGAGACACTCCACATGTGTTTTATTCCAAGTTCCCGAACATACAGGCGCGTCTAGATTACTGCGCGACTCTCTTGATTTCATGCTACGCTTATCGCTGCAATCGTATATCAGGAAGTTTGTAGTTTGGAAAATCGAGGTGACGTAGCACCCGTAATGCAATTGCCCCTTTGACACTATAAGTTTCGTTTTATTTTGCAATATAATATTTTTAAAATACTTGCATGGAAGAAATGTGTATGAAACCAAGTAGTTTTTACTCATATATTATGTCGTTATTTATGTGTTGATTGGCTTCAACAAAAGTATTTCTATTGTGGTTTCGTTCTTTGCCGTTACGCGCTGAATATGTAAATTCAGATGGGAATAATTACCATCAAGGGCATTTGATCGAAAATGAACATATAGAAAAAATGTAAGGCATACTCCAACATATAAATAATTAATCAAAGTCCAAGCAGATTGTAAATACTATTCGGGTAATCCTAAAAAAATAGTGTACACTCTTCACTTTGCGTCTTACAATTTTTGTTTTGAATCTTAGTAGATTTCTTTCACACGTTGAAATCTTCAATCACAAATGACGCAGGACTTTCATTATTTACATAAGCTTTATTATTACAGGCAAAACTATTTTCATTCATAAAAACAAATTTAATAAAAATATAAATGTTCACTAATTTTTGCTATTATCTTATTCAAGCATGTAGTAACATTAAAATTACAACTCTGTTATTACTACAATTAATTATTGGAAATGATAGAAAGTTTTACCCTAACTCTAATCCACACCAATTAACTGTTAAGAAAAATCCTTAAATGAAAGGAAAGCCGTTTTTCAGCACAAAATGTGTATTATTTTCTATTAATAAACAGAGTAATCAGTGCATTCAACGAAGCGTAATTAAAAAACGCTTAGTGTTTTTTCCTTAGAGCCGGAATGAATTGCATTAAACCTGTTGCACCAAAAGTGTACAGTATGCTCAACACAATTACCGCTGAAATATGCAGCGCCTTGTACTTTCAGTATTTTCAGGTATCTTTCATGCTGAAAAGTCCACCGTTCCAGGCCAGAAGGAGTACAGTCTGCCTAGCTCGTAGAAAAACAAAGTATCAGCGTTTCTGAAAACGTCATAAATCTGTGATATATAAATATAAATGTCTGCCTCAAAATAGATTTTGTGTATTTTTAATTTTAAGATAAACTACAATCAACCCTTCTAAACTAAATAAATTATGAGTAAGTCTTCTGTTTAACAAGTCTCGTCCTTCGTACAATCACACACATATACAACAGATGTTTCCGCATAGAGTCATCGTGACTGAGCGTCATATTATTTTCATTAAGAATACTGGAAAATATTGACACCACAAATTGATGTCACTCAGTTCTGGCAGTTGCCAATAACCATGCCTTTTCAATTGAGCGAAGATATTTTGTAGACAATCGCTTCCAAAGCGTAGATTATTTTGTGTACATACATTTAGTAGCGATTCAACAAAACCAATAACACGTTGTAAACATCAGGCGCTAACCCATTCAAGTTTTGTTCCACGACTTAAGATTCTTAGCTTCTTTGATTGAAATGTGTTAAACTTTGTACAAAACCCTGAGTCTTAATTAATAACCCCTCAATCAATCACATAAGCACCATTGTCTTAAGAATAAAATGTCGAGACCATCTACTCTATCATGTGGTGTCCCACAAGGCTCAGTTCTCGGCCCATTATTCTTTATTCTATACACCAAAGAAATTGAGGAGATTGCTGAGAGATGGGAAATAAAATTACACTGCTACGCAGATGACTGCCAGCTCTACTCTTCTTGTGGACCCGATGAAATTGGCAACATGAAAGAAAGGATGGTCGGCTGTATAGAGGAGATCGGACAGTGGATGTCAGCAAATAGGCTCGCTCTTAATCCGGAAAAGACGGAAATACTCTTTATGGCCACAGCTCGAAGACAACATCTATTGGACTTACAACCCTTGGCCATTTGTGGTAATGATGTCATCCCTTCTACAAGCGTCAAGCTGCTGGGAGTAGAAATTGACCAGTTCCTCAATCTTAGCGGTAATATTACAAAAACGGTGAAATCTGGATTTTTTAACCTGCGGCAGATACGGTCGGTAAAAAGATGCTTACCCAGAGACGCTACAAAGAGTTTGGTAAATGCGTTTATAGTCTCCAAAATGGACTACTGCAACGCACTGCACGCAGGCCAGCCAGCCAAACAATTAAATCGATTGCAGTCGTTACAAAACGCAGCGGCACGACTAGTCTACAATGCACCCAAATTCTGTCACATTACTCCAATACTACACCGACTGCACTGGTTGAGAGTTTCGGCTAGAATCCAGTATAAATTATGCCTCTTAGCTTACAAGGCACTCAACGGAACTGCACCGGGCTATCTGACAGAACTTATTAAGCCTTCAGAAATAAGCGCGCGTGGAGAGACACTCTGATCGGCTAGAGCAAATAGAAGCACCCTGCAGCTGACGGGGGGTAGTCCTAGCACGGTCTTTGTCAATCGGGCTTTCAGCTACGCTGCACCAATGGCCTGGAACTCACTACCGGAAAGCATAAGAGAGCTTAAAGCGGAGGCATCCTTCAGAAGCAGACTCAAGACCCACCTTTTTACTCAGAGAGGCAAAGAAGCGCTTTTGGAATGATCATTCGGTCATAAAAGGGCGCTATACAAATACTAATATAATAATAATCGTCAGGAGCTACTTACCAAAACTAAACTTAAATACAAAACAATTAATTAAGGTTACAAATAGAAATCGGCGAGATAAGACAAGTGTTAAGACAAGATAAGGCAATAGACATAAGTAGATGGAAACAGTTGAACAGACATTTTCATAGAAAGTTTTACTTGTCTTTAAATATGGAAAACCACAACGTTACTGCACTCTACGAGTATGCATTATTTTTTATTTAGAACTATGTGTACAACCAATCTTACATATTGCTTTGTAATTACTATCTAAATCAGAAAAAAAAAGATAAATTTTTGTGCTTGGCATATTTTGTCAATTGGCCGAGGTCTACCTACCGGTCGCCAGCCAATTTTCCGTCGCTACCTGCACCTGAAGCGTCCTCCTGGAGCGGTCGCTCGCCCCGAGACTAATGAGGACAAACGCCTTTTAGCGATCAAATTTTACTTTCAAATTCCCGGTCCACTTTTGTGCTTCGCAATAATGAGGCGTTTTCAAATTCGACGACTTTCATTAGCGGGAGGCTCTTCTCCGATGAAAGCTTTAGAGACTTTTAAAGCAGCTGTTTAAAAAGCTTTGAGCATTGAATGCATTAAAGTTATTTTTCCAACCCGCTATAGAATGTCATCCACTTGCTCGCTGCATAAATACAACGCAATTGGTTCGATGTATGCAATTGCATTATGGGATTATCTTTTCAGTACAGAATGAATCAATCTCATCAATATGTGACTATTGAACTGCTGAAAGCTTTTAGTGGATTATTTTGACTATATGTATTAGATTTATTATGCAATTATGTATGGTTTTTAAAAACCCATTTCGCATTTCCCATTTCAAAACTATACCCCTTGGCGTATCGCACCACCAAACATAAGACGCAAAGTCATATGCGCCGAATAAATGCGTAAGGCAATGAACCTATCGTCCCACTGCTTGTATAATCACATACCCCCAACACCCAGACTGAAGTCGCGAAGCAGCTTTCTGAGATCCACACAACCTCTCACATCCGGCCCTGAAAATGAGAGACTCCAGCTCTGGCAACAAGTCGCATCAGAGGATTTCATTACTCCAAAGGAAGGCCTCCCAAGTGGCAAGAACCTTGACTGGCGGACCTGGAAATCCCTGAACAGAGTAAGAATCGGAGTTGGTAGAACAAAGGACAACCTCGAGCGTTGAGGAATGCTTCGGTAGGGAGTCACTATTGTGTGACTACGAAGACCTTCAGACCGCCTCACACCTAAGATCCTGCTCCATGTGCCCAACAAGCTGCAAATCTCAAGACCTGATGCTGGGCAACACACGAGCTATCGATGTTGCCAGATACTGGGCTAAAATAATTTGACGTCGTTGATACGAAGAAGACTAAAAACCTATTTAAATTTACATAGAATACAATTTTCAAATCGTAAAAGCAAATAATGTCTTCTTTGAACAATGTGATAGTTCGTCTTTGTGAGGACTGGGAGCAAACAAGGCAGCCTTCCATACAACAGTCGTAGAGACGAAGGTGAACTTAGCGTGGACATATACTTCGGATGCCGCAAAAGAGCATAAACTACAGAGGACTTTTTTCAGACCCTAGACTATATACATACATTCTACTCGATGGGGCTCCAGAAACCAGAGCTGATATGAGGCGAATATCACTGTAGCTGATAGAAAGCTTTATTGATTGCTTGCAAGAGTTTTTGGTTTGTACCCTTTCCAATAATTTTCCTATTTTATTATCAAAGGTATATTAAATTATTCGTATTGAAATAAATATAATTTTATTAATTTTAAGGAGTATTCACACTGCAACGATAAATAAGAGCCTTCTTTTGCTTTATCGTTGCGGGATGCGCTCTACGTCTTGGCCTAACGTGAAATTAATGATGCACCAAAATGCACAGAATGCTCAAAACGCCACGTTCTCAGGTCACGTCCTCAACGTAAAGTGCACCTACATTCCGCCCCCTACATTCCTAGGGGTTGGAACTGCATTTACCATCGTCAACCAGTTTCAAATCCCGGTCGGACGTTTTACGTTTTCCCGGTTCGAATTATAGTTCGACTCACCTTTATAGTGAATTTTGCATTGCGACGTTGCTGTGACATTTATTTTTTATTACATTTTTGAACGCTTTTATTAGCATCGTAAAATCAGGTTGCCAATGCATATTTTATGTATTTATAAAATATATGGCATTCTGATACTCGAACAAAACATGTTTCATCCTATACATCGTCTATATTATACCAATTCGGTTCAGAATCCTCGTTTATAATTAGTTTTGATAGCAGCTGCTTTCGTATATTCTTATGGGTTTGAATATGGAAAGAATGTTGCGGTCAGCAAACGGTTCTAAAGTCGGCCAAAAGAAGCAAGTAGCCAGGTTGTATCATGGTCTCCGGATGATGCAAAAGAACATAAATAATATCTGCATTGTGCTTAAAAAGACATCTTTGATTCCCATCGACAACAAAAATTATTAGGATTTTTTTTTTCAGAATCTGTCTTAATGTCTGTTATCTAGTAGTCTTCTTCGTAGTATCAATCCGGTGGATTGGTTTGCAGCAACAGAATCTTGCATCTCGATCTCCATTCCTCTCGGTCCTCCGCAACCCTTTTCAGCTCAGCATAAGCGCTACAATTCATGTCCTCGAATACTTGCTGTAAATACTCCCGTCTAGGGCGTCCTCTACAGTTTCTACCCTCAACCATCCCCTCCACAATATCGTGAAGAAGACCATCGTGTCGCATGATGTGACCAATCCATCGGGCTCGCCTCTCTGAGATGGTTCTTATTAGGTGCCTATCTTCCTTGATTATCCTGAGAACCTCATTGTTCGTGACGTGGTCTCTCCAGGAAATTCCGAGAATTCTTCTGTACGACCACATCTCAAAGGCCTCTAGTCTTTTTTTATCACTTTCAGATAAGCACCATGTCTCACAGCCGTACATTAAGATGCTCCAAACAAGTGTTTTGACAAGTTGCTTGCGGAGCCCTAAAGTAATATTCTTTGACTCAAGAATTTTGGCTTTTTTATTGAAAGCTAGCCTTGCTTGATGTATTCGACTGTTGACTTCTCTTTTTGTTCTGCCATCCCAGGTGATCGTACTTCCAAGGTATACAAATTCTTTTGCATCTTTTAGGGGTACTCCTAGCATTGATATGTTAATTTTCTGCTGCTCATTGTGACTTACTCTCATGACTTTGGTTTTTGTGCTGTTTATCTTCATATTGTAGTTGGAATTAAATATGTTTTCCATGGATGTCAGCGCTTCAGTGAGTTCATCTTCAGTTTCAGCAATCAGAGCAATGTCGTCAGCAAACCTTATCATATCAATCTTTTGGCCATGTATTTTAACCCTCTCTTTATGCCCCATTTTTTCCCTGATGTTATTAATTGCTTTTTGTATGTATACGTTGAAGAGTACAGGCGACAGAGAGCATCCTTGTCTCACCCCTTGTATCTAGTAGTAAATTTTGATAACCATTTGCTTAAATTTTGACTATATGCGAAAATGGCAAAACATACACCAACACAACGTATAACATTTTTTAAAACATGCTGTAATGTGTATTGCAATTCCTAATTAACATCCTGAATTTAAATCTAGTGCGCGTGGAGAGACACTGATCAGCCAGAGCAAGTAAAAGTAGAAACCCTGCATCTGACAAGATGTAGTCCTAGTACGGTCTTTGGCAATCGTGCTTTCAGTTTCGCGACACCAACGGCCTGGAACTCGCTGCTAGAAAGTATAAGAGCGCTGAAAATGAAGGAACTGAACTGAACTCTTCAGAAGTAGACTCGAGATCCATTTTTTTAGTAGATTATTCTCAATTAATAGTGCTTAACTATGATTAGTCGCCTATAGTATTTTGACATCGCTGACATGAAGAAGAAGAAGACTACTATAGTACATCATACTTATTATAATAATTGTTATCGATAAAATGTTAACTAAATTTCAAAATATAATTATTGATGGTTATCATATAATGTTTTCAATACACTGTATCCCAACAATGAGATCGTTTTGAATACGTAAATAATAAATCAACTCTTCTGATCATTACCGGTTTTTTTTTCAAGAATCAAATTCACACTTTCAAAATACATTTCGTTTCTCCGATTCCGCGTGAGCCAAAATTATTCTCCAAAGTCATTGTCGACTTTTCTTGCTCCCGTTTTTCGTAGTCAACCGGCGGGAAGTTATCTGCCATTCCTTCAGGAGCATTATAAAAACCGCCCCGGGCCTGAAATAAAAAGCTCCTTTATATTTCAGTAATATATTTTCCATATCCTCGTTTCGTTCTGACAGCTTTGCCTATTGACTCCCCTTCTTCCGGTTCGCTCCTTTTTTACGGCTATCATCTCCAAGGCCGTCAACAATATTTTATATAAATTACGTCTTATTGTTATTGATTTTCCCCTTTGCGTTATTTATTACAAATATTGTAAGCATACTTTCTGATTTCACGTACATGCTTCACAGCACTCAAAATCATATATTATTTCCTGGTTTAAATTTGCATATATTTTTCATTTAATTTTACATAAAATGAATTCTCATCAAAGTTACCGGAATCGTTTTTATTGTCTCTTACATATAAATAGAATTATCGTGTTTTTCGTAAATAATTATTTATAGAATTATTTCATTTTTATGTAATCGTGAAAGTAAAATATTTATTATTAATACTTATTTCGAATATGTCTTAGAAGCTTTCGTACAACATCATTGATTCATATCGAGATTTTAATAAATAATGTTATTTTGTATATAAAATTTCGCAGCAATAACAAACTGTTTTATTTATTTGAATGATATTTTTTTGAAATAATAAATAATAAATACACGCTTAAATTGAAAGAATACCAAATATATAGATACAAAAGTAAGATATTCAATTAAAACGTTATAAAATAGTGATATAGTAGAAATTTAGAAAGTAGTATAATGTTTTGAAATACAAGTGGAACGTAAAGATTCGGTTTTTGTTAATCAAAGTAAAACTAATATGAGTATATTTGTGAATACCTATCATAATAAATATATGAATATTATTAAATAGGTATTTCTTACTTTTTATTAAAGTGGAATACGAACTGTATCAGCGAGCATGGTTACGAAAACTAATAACATTATTTAAATAATTCGTGTGACTGTATTATCCTACATATGATACAAGATACCTGAGATCTTAATGCTCCGTACGAGGCATATCATAAACATGCAAATTCGTACAGCTTCATACGATTCCGCAGCCTCAACAATGCAGTCTCGCTGCAGCCATTTCCATTACAATATCCTCAAACTGCACGGGGAGCTTTCCACTTTTCCGGATCGAATTAGCGCCTGAAATTAGATTTTCAGAAAATCCGCCACCGTATCCGCCTGAAAACTGCGATACAATACTGCAGTCTAATGATCCGAACCGAAGCCCGTTACAGGAATGGGCGATTTCAAAAAAATTCCACAGTGTCCAATAGAATCATTTTCCGGATCGGAGCAGTCTGTGACCTTAGCGATCGACCTTTGTTTGATATTTCCATGTTTCAGGCTTCATTTTTATCGTTTCGCTAACCATAAAATATTACGTCATACTCGAAGTCTTTCAATTTGAAACAATGAAATATTTATAGACCTTTCTCTATATGTCAAAAAATGTCATGGTCCTACACTTTTATTTTCTTCAGATGATAGACAGTTTTTAAGCTTTGTTTGTGCTTATTACATAATATATTTGCCCTAATATTATATTGTGATCATAAATACCAATTCATACATTGTAATGTAGTGTGACATTTATAAAAAAATGGCATTTACTAAAATGATTAATAACTTCTTCTTTAGCCTCGCCATTTCTCATCATCTGTGGTCGGCTCTCCTTTTGCACATTCGCCATGTTTGTCTGTCCTGCGTTGCATTCTCGGTCAAGCCCAGAGTTTTCAGATCCTTTTCTACAGTTGCAGTCCAGGTTGCCTGTAGTCTTCCAGAAAAAATAATAAAATGAATATACTAAAATTATTTACTTACTTTACCCAACGCAATGGTCTTGTGTGGGCGGGTAGGTGGGACTCTCGGTTGGAGGGGCACTTGGTGCGCCTTCACGTAGCCATCCAGCGGTGATACGATGCTACACTCACTTAGAGTCAGTAGTTATTAAAATTAAAAATTGTTAAATGTATTTTATTTTTATATGTCTATGTAAATTCTAATTTGTAGGGCTCTGGTGGCTAAATAAATAAAATCATTATTATTATTACATTATAATATATCTGAAATACGAACACTAGCATTTACTCGTATGGTTCACATAATCCCTATCCATTAAAGTACATGTTAAGCTCGACGTGATCAAATATATATAATCACACAAAACAATTGTTTTCTTACCTCTAATATCTAACAATCGATACCAATACATTAACCGAAAACATCCACATCCAAAGATCTGTAATAATAATGCTATATTTAATGATACATTTCTCGAGGCATAATTGGGGATTGCTTCAAGTGGTATTTGGCGTAATATTCTTCGAAAACAAGCTCTCGTTTTATTGTGTTCCGCCGTTGTCGACTTCCACTTTTAGCGGTAGGCTGTCGTTAAACCAAAATAATACGTAACGTTGTTCATTATTCGACTCCCACAAAGAAAATGAACGGAAAAATATAACATGATTTTCGTGAATTCGTACAATAAAAGTTGTACGTCAACGTGGAGAATCAATTTGCGGAATTATAAGTCGTTATATTGTGTTCTTATGTTGATTTCTTTTGTTATGTGCGGGTAAATGAACTCGAATGAAAACAAATCAACTGATAATGTAATAATTTATGCACGATATTATACTGCATGAAAAATAAATACGTATTATATAATGTTAATAACCTGTGGGTTATAGTAATAAGCCTGTGGGATAATATTTTTACATGGCTTATTATAAGCAGTCAGTCTAGAAAAGAGTGAAGTCATATATGAGCATTTAAATAGTTATCCAATAATGTGAATATAACTTAAAAGAGAATATAAAATATATTTTTCTTTCCATATCTGGTAAATATTCGAAAAGTATGGTTATTTCGAATTGCGCCACTTAGTTGTGTCAGTTTCCAGTGTCTATACCTTGTCCCAAGATATCACTGCACTCAAACGTCCACCCGAGTACATGGTTCCTTACAATCTCCCGGGGATTCAAGGGGACGACAGCTTTGTATCCAAAGCATATTTTTGATGCTTCTAAAAAAGTCTTGCTTGTCTTGCTCATCTGCTCCTCATCCACGCATTCTGATAACTATACCGGTGACGTGTAGTCGTTTACTTTTAAGTAACGGGGATCTTTAACTTTTAAAGACATTACTCGCTTAGCCCAAAACGCCCAAGCCTTTCGGTCTTCAAGAGCGGCTCAACCAAATAATTTAGTACTACAGATAATTATCATTCAATTATATCATGACACCCAATGTTTAATAACTTAGCAACATGATAAGTCATAGTACATTTTATAAAAATAAATATTTTGTAGCACGGTGTCGGTTTTGTATGCCTGAAACGTTCATTGTGTGTAACGTTGAACTTACAGCAAAGCTTTAAGTTCTTTTTCAATTTCCGGCCTTTGATATAATATCTGTAAAAGAGCGAGAAAATCAATAACGCCATTATTATTGTTTGAACTGATGTATCGGTCAAAGATAAATATCAAAAAATATAATTAATATATATATCGCTAGACGCATCATTGTTTTGAAACTTATTTCCGTATATAAATGGACATATATTCAGTGCCGGTTTTAGGGGGTGGCGAAGTGGGTCGGTGCCCCAGGGCGTCGAATAAGCTAGAGGCGCCGAGTGCAACCATCTTGCTTAGATTTTTTTAAATGTATACAATATGGGGCGCCAGGAAAAAATACCCTAGGGCGCCGCAGGGTCTAAAGCTGGTACAACATATACTAGTTCATATGACGCCACTAATTCCTGCAATGCAAATACTATTAGGTGCAAAACATCTGTGCACTCTTTAGAATGCAAATATTTACAGTTCTAGACGAAAATTATGCATCTATTTTGGGCGTATTTGAACGTTTGTTGATCATCGTTTTTATTTATATCTTATTATTAGCCTTTTAGTCTTGTGACATGGATCATTTTGACTTACTTGGTGGCTCAACTCAACCAACGACACGTGGTATTCTCAGGTGATTTCCCATTCAAGAACTCCGATTAATATTACTAAAATTCAGTTATCGGATGTGAACTGTAGTTTCAAGAGATCGTTTGTTAATATTGTTATAACATTAATTAATTAATATTCCTTCACAGTAAAATCGATCACTGTCATTATTAAAATTTAACTATAAAAATGCCGCCTTCACATGAAGCCGATTTCTAACATTTCTACTAACGTGGCATCGATTAAAAAATATATACCAGTATTTACGTACGAGCTTACGAATTTCATAGAATAAGCTTTTCAACTTTTTGCTTTTACGTTAAATATGAATAAAACATTTTTATAAAAAAAAAATTGTAAGCATTTTATTGATTATTCGTTATACGCGAACAAACGTTTTTCAAACTTTTGTGTATCAATTGCAGGAACGTGACGCACAAATAATACTCGGCAAAATGGCTTTCAATGTAAAAGTGCAGACAGACTTTGAATTACTATTCAGCGCCACTTACGACCCCAGTCGGGCACTGCAACAACGACTACAACAGGGTTTGTGAACCATTGATTGAAAGGAAAATAATAATTTATATATTCTTTAATAATTGATACAAATATAAATATAAAGTAAATATCATCATAAATTACATATATTTCATTATCTGAGCAGATATTAAGGAAACAGTGTACGTAAGGTTTCATTTGTCAGAAATAATACCCGTATTTTTGTTAATTAGACTCGACGTTGACTGTTAATCGATTTCACAAGCGTAACAAGAAATTAATACATTCATGCTTATGATGTAAAAAATACATGATTTTTTTTCTTGCTCAAAGCAATCAATTTGTTCACTAATTTAATTTTTACTTGCAATCTTTTCACCAGTTTGAGTGTTAAATCTCCAGGACGAGATCTTAGGGACTTGAAAGAACCACAATTGAAGAATGTTGGAGAATTTTATTAATCATCTCGTGTTAGGAGATCGAATAACCCACACATCAAAACGCGATAGAAATTAGACCCATCTAATTACAATCTGCGTCCATTGTTACTTAACTTCGGTAATTTAACCATTCAATCCACCAATAAATACATCAGTATTCGTCCTTATTATTAACCAAAAAAAAAAATATTCAGCTATTTTTTACAAACAATATAAGGCTCAAAGTTCTGTGCAAAGCTCTAGGCGTATGTCAAGGTAATCCGGCACGAAAGTGTTAAAAATATTTATATGTATTTTTTTTAAAACAATTGTTAGAAACTCCTAAACAGTAGCACCTGGTATGTTATTTGTACAACTTACCTCGTCTACTCCTGCTCTCCACGTATTAACATATACCTTTGCGTACATCGCTCCATGCTCATATAGTGCATGTCCGGAGCGCTATTACGCAACACCTGTCACCCTTGGCCCTTGTGAACGTCATTAAATGTCAATTTGCCGGTCGACAAACTGTCCAATTGCTACCGGAGAGGGCGACCGTTAGTACGTTGAATATTAAAGCCGTGAATGATTTGTCGTTGCCGTATGTAATGTGTTTGGAGGTGACGAAGTTGGTAGAGTATTTAATACCTGTTAAATACTTTGAACATTACATGTATATTTATGAGATGTTAGATATAATTATAAGATAATATTTGACAATGATAGTGTCGCTTCAATTAATCGTTTATTTTAAATTAAAAATTACGTGTGATTTTTTTTTTTTGTAGAAACAGCATATTTATTTATTAACTTTTTGTGAGAAATCGTTATAAATTGTCACATAAGTCTCCGTCCTTTGCCTTCGGCATCTAGGCTACTATCGCTATTTTTCTGATGTCGTCAGTTCATATTGAAGGAGATCGGCCAACCCTTCGTTTGCCAATTCTTAGGTGCTATTCTGACAATTTCTTTCCCATCGACCGTCGTCTATTCGACAGATACCTGTATGTCCTGCCTATTGCCACCAGAATGTGCCTATTCCTTGGGTAGCCTCTACTACTTGAGTTCTTCTTTATATCCTCGTTTCGGATTCTATATTTTAGAGACACTCTGAGCATGTATCTCTCCATGGCACGTAAGGTGACCTTTATTTAATGGGTAAGACAAAACATTAATTAATCACTTGATTACAGCACGCTTAAATATTTTCCAAACGTTGGTAAAATGTCACTGTCGATTTGTTCGTTTATCTAAAAGCTACATATATAAATATCCCAGTTGTCTTCAGGATTGAACAATTGAAACAGTAACGATTTGCTACATAGTACTAAAACCAAAAATCGTGTATTACTTCTTTTGTTTTGTCTCAATTTTTTGATTTTAAATAAAATTCATATTCAGACTGTGTTTACGCACTAAAATAACGCTTTGTCTGTATCTCTGTAAAGTGTAAAGCAAACAACACTGCCCTAGTGTACTCATACTAGACCAACAGGGGAGAATAATTGAAGAACAAACATCTTGGGAATACACCAGAGGTGCAAGGAGTCTAGACACATCATATATACAAACTATGAGTCTTACAAGATGTGTGAACAAACACACTGATCGTAATCTTTCTTCTGGTACTGTGCATAAAGCACCTTCGAAACTAGTCTATTTTTTTTTTCAAATATATATTTTCGGAAAAAAAGAGAACGTCATCAATTGCTCTAGTTATCTGATTCATACTGTCATACCATCCGTCATGACCTTCACATCTTTTCAACTTATCTCTGCCTCCTGAAGCTCCGCAGAATACATTCTATGTATACTACCCGATTGACTACCAGGACTGTGAGACATTGGAGTAAAGAAATAGCAATTCTTGTTCAGCCTAGGATGCATGGAAATGATCTCTCACAGCGCCTTTATTACCCCCATCCTTCTATGCAACCGCGAATATTAGCACCTCACCGAAAGGCAATGCAGCCGTATAAAAGAATTCGGGAGCAGGTGCTAGCGTATAATGCTATGCAAGGGTTACGTTAGCTTAAATTTGAGGCATGGCGAAGTGAGGGAGCGTACACGGCAATCTTAGATAATACAGTCAATAAAAATACGAATGCCTAACCTGGATGGGGCATGTTCTTTGGATGCTGCACGAGAGCATAAACTAATTCAAGGCCGTCGGTTACTACAAATTACATATACTTAAAGAGCTCTGGAAGTTATCGCTGAAATAGGATGCGTAGGTAATAGCGGCTTTCAGAACTTTGTGGTGGTAATTTGTGATGATTATTGACTGCAGCTAAGGAACAGATATGAAATCATAGTGTTGACGGAGATTAAACATAAAATCTCTCGCATGATAGTCGAACATTACATCTCTCGGCTATATCCTTCTGTAACACGGAACATTAAGTACCTGCAAAACAGGTTACGTATTTGCCATTGTCATAGTGATGTGATTGTCTAGCGACTGGTCCGGCCCTTATTGTGTAACGGAAAGGTTTTGTGGCCGCACTGCGTGGGAGGAGAGATCCGTGTGTGTGCTTAAGCGATTGTACAGCTGCGATGTGACATCAATGGATGACGACTCGCTCTAAGAAATGAGTTATGCCACATCTTTAATATGTACTTAAAAATATCAAATGGCCTCATATTTCAAATGTTCAAATAATTCGTTAATATAAATTAAAACACTAATAAGAATTTTTTTTTTTTAATAATTCGCTATCACTAAGTATTTTTACAGATTGCCAGTAAAATAAATTTAAAACTATATTAAACATTTCAATGATAATTTAAGGAAATTTCTAATTAATATGGTTTTATTTTCGTTTTGTTTTCGATTGGTTGAAAAGATTGGCCGGTGGAGGATGTCCGAGATTCCGTTTCCAGGGGGCACCGCGCGGAGGTTCTTTTCATGATCCCCTGTCCTGAATGATGCATGCATGAGTCGTCACAGACTGCCTCAAACCAACACCTATTTCAAAACTATACCCTTTGGCTGGTATCGCACCACCAAACATAAGATGCAAAGTCGTATGCGCCGAAGACATGCGTAAGGCAATCAACCAACCGTCCCACTGCTTGTATAATTAGATACCCCCAACACCCAGACTGAAGTTGCGTAGCAGCTTTTTGAGATCCACACAACCTCTCACATCCGGCCCTGGAAATGAGAGATTTCAGCTCTGGCAACAAGTCGCATCAGAGGACTTCATTACTCTTCCTCCTCAGAAGGAATCCCAACCTTCCTTAAGTTGGGATTCCTAAGGAAGGAATCCCAACTGGCAAAAACCTTGACTGACGGACCTAGAAATCCCTGAACAGAAAAAAGGAAAACCTCGAGCGGTAGGGAATGCTTCGGAAAGAAGAGTCACTATTAAACATTATTTATTTAATGGGATACGTTATACTTGTTTTTATAAATAAAAACCAATTTAATATAAATTCAGAACAATTTAATAAAACGTATTGAAAGTCAGACGAGAAAATACGAGCCATGTTTTATCATTAATAATGTGGGGTTTTTTTAAACCTTTCAATATTTATAAGGATAACTTTTTCTCATTATATTTATTTGATATGCGTTATTATATTTCAACGTGTATATGAATAATTTGCTTTTTTAATTCCATGCGGATGTTTTTTATCTAACGAGTAAATTAAAAATGTATTTTCTTTTTCCCAAAGACGCATACATTATTTGGCCACTAAAAATTATATAAAATTACATAATAATCGACAATATTATTGCCAAAAACACAACGCTTTTCACTTCTCGCAAATACAACAAAAAAAAATTGAACAACTAAGACACATTTATAAAGTTATATCTTTCTTTTTTGTCATACAAAAACGCATTTTCTAGGGTAGTGAGTGGTTTTGGTGAAGCGTAGGCTTAGGAGTGAACAACACCGTCACAACAAGACACAAATAAGACATGAAAAATTACAGGAAATTTCAGGAAATTCAGACGGGCGGGAGAAGGGAGAGACGAGGTGCTAAGTCACGTGGGAAAGCTTTCAGCGAACCTTCAGCCTAAACGCCTGAAAGCTGTCTAGCCCTGAAAAAAAATGAAAATCTTCCGTCAAAAGACACAAAAGGACATTTAATCGTTTTATGTTTAGATATATTTATGAGAAAACCACAAAAAATAAGCATTTTTAACATTAAAATTCATTGTATGATAAATTATTTACGTGTAGACTTCAACTATTGTGCATAAATTCATACTTTTTTATAATGGATACTAAAATTGCTCAATTAGTATTGTCGTCTATGGTAAGTGCAGATTTTTTTTCTATAGTTCAGAAGAATAGTAGCCTTTGTGATATAATAGCGATATAAAAGACTTAGTAAACTACCTGTACATTTCATGGATTATACTGCATAAAATGTTACATTTCGAGTGCTTATATCGATTCGGCAATAATAATTTACTTAATACTATTCTTGGCAATTTGCGTTTAAACTCGTATGTCTGGCTGATCACTTATTTTAATGAAAATACGTGATGCACTGTTTTATATCGAACAGTCAATTCTATTTACTTGGCCTCGTCGACCAGTGTACTCCCCAGACGATAGCAATGACACTTAAATGGGTTACTTTACTTATTTACGAGATAGATTGACTTAAGTATAGGCTTGCGTTATTTTAACTTACAGTTTATTTCCTCCATTTAACTTTATTATGCAATTGAACGAGTGAAATAATGAGTTAAAACTATCATTCAAAATGTTACAGAATACGTAATATATATATATATTTATGTAATCACTCATAAAATAGCATTACTTAAAGTTTTTAACAGACTCAACGACGTTTCGTCAAGTTAGCTAGATGTTATATATTCTCAAATATATTTCATCATAAATCATCTTCTTTTGTCGGTGTTTTCTACTTTCAAAGGCACCGACTCTAAAATGGGTTAGATAGGTTATGTGCGCGGCACGTTAGGGATTGAGCGAAAATCAATACCTGAGGTTACTGACCTATCAGGTATTTTTCGTCTACCTCTCTCAAACGTATTAATGCAGGTATTAAATATTACCATATTTATTAATTTTCTCTCTACCGTTATCTTCCATTAGATACGAGAAATATTTTTATATCCTTGCATATTTATTGACCAGTTGCCTTTCCATTTATGAAAAAATATGTATTAAAAGTAGTTCGTTCTCTGATGGAGTCCAAAATAAAGATCGATTGTGTTAATTCAAATTAATATAATACAGCAATTTTATTGTTTACGAGTTATGTCGGATTCGCTTAGAAGCGATTTTCAAATTGTTATTTTCTCATTTAATTGTCAATCCTTCAAATCACAGCGCTTAAATGATATACTATCGATCGAAATAATATTTAAAATAAATACTCGCATACTTCATAATTCCTTCCAGAAGTCATCTCAAGAATTCTGAGTATCTTATTGCATCACTTCTATACTTTAATGACCTTTCGAAATAATATAAGTTAACTTTGGCGGATCGATACTTCACATACTCGTATGTACACATCTCAGCTATAATCACAACTTTAAACGTCATAGAACCCACTTATTAGAACTCTATCACCGTCACGTGTATACACGTACGTGACAAAATCGTCAAACTTGAAGACAATCCCTGCAACGGGGGTTGAAATATTGGACTAAATAAATTTGCCATACACAGCTAAACCCAAGTTTTTAGATACGTTACATAAAAATACAATAATAATAGTAGTTTTCTAATTTCTCGGGTATTTGTATGTAATGCTTTATTCAACATTTCCGTGTAGATTTATATTTTTCTAATGCTCATTAGGCTAAAAACGCATTCTTTCAGTTACAATGTTTTCAGTTAGCACCACGGTCCATTTCTAAAATATTTTAATGTGAGCATAATACATTCTCATTTTCATAGTTTTTCCATCCACCTTGGTATTCTACGGGACTGTTTAAAGGCCATTAGGTTTCCATCGTGTCCCTGGTTGACCGCCTGCAATATTCCACTCCTCCAAATGGTACTTTTCTGGACCCTCTCATTTTTTACGCGACCGTAAAACCTTTTTAGTATGCAAAAAATACACTTACGAGTGTAATGATATAATCGCTTAAACGTTCCACATTTTAAAACAAATGTTTCATCTTTAGTGATACGTCACTCCACTCAACATCTCATTAAACTTTTTTTTAAGTTGAAATACCTCCATAAAAAAAACGAAGGTATTGGAATGATTAGTTAATTAAACATAAATTTAATGTTATGCAAATTTCATTATACTGTAGTTACTTAGTACATTAGTTTGTTGCTATAACTGCATAAGTATAGTCAAAACGCATGAAATTAATAATGAAATATAAAATATCACTGTTTTTTTATGATATTTAAAACTTATTGATATTATATAATCTTATTAAAATTCACCCAACGTGCCATGAAGATACATGCTCGATATATCTCCAAAACATGAAATCTTAAACAAACGTATCTGAAAAATAACTCAAACAGTGGAGGCTACCCAACGAATAAGCACACTCAAGTGACCATAGGCAGAACTTATATGTAAAAGAGACAACGGTCGATGGGAAAGAAAAATCTTGGAGCTGTGTCCAAGAACTGGTAATCGTAGCGTTAGACCGATTATCTGCAAAATGGGCTGACGATAACAGAAGAATAGCAGGAGCAGCTTGGATGAGCAGGGCTGAGGATCTAGAAGGATGGAGACTCATGCGGGAGGCCTACGATCAACAGTAAACGGACACAGGCTGATGGTGAAGTATATTTAAATGACGCTATATATCAGTCATTAAAAATAGCTTAATATACTGTTTGAAATGGCACAAAGTAGAGGATGAAAAAAAAACTTCAAATATTATTTGATCTTTTGCGAAATGAAACTATTCATATATATATCATGGAAACTATTGAATAAATATAATTTTCTCCGACCCTCCTGGGAGTGTTCTGCGTTGGTGTTTTATTTTATTGTTATGGTCACATAAATTCGTTTTATAATTCAATCAATTGACGTGAAGCTGCTTGTACGTGAATACCTCTTCTGCACATTTTCCTGGTCCAGGTAACCTCCTTCCACAAGTCCCAACTGTCCCGAGCTTATAAAGCGATAAACCGCTCGCGTGGAGCCGTTATTTGGGGCATTTCACCCTCCAGGGAGACAAGAAAGGGACGTTTGTCAGAAAAAAGTGAGTAATAGTTCCGTTAGCGTTATTTATAATACATTATATGCCACGTATTATCACCTTCCTACAGCCCGTATACATTAACAGCCATATAATCGAGAAAAACATATTGAGTTGAATTGTAAAGTAATTTTGGGTAATCTTAAAAACTCTTATTGATAATGTAGATGATCTTGAGATGTTTTATGTGTGATATTTTATATCATAATATTCTTGCAAAAAAATAAATGTTTTATCATATAAAAAAATCTGCAATAAAATAGTCCAATCTCCGAAAGCTCACATTTCTTTTTCAATTGAGATAGAGCAAATTCATGAATAAATGCTTTTATTTAGATTCCTTCCCTGAAAGCAAATTATTCCCATCTTCATTATTGGATACATTTATCTTACCTGGGCTCAAAATTGAAAAATATTTCGTCCATTCAAGAATTCTCGCACAGGCCGGACCCCAACAAGAAAAAGCTCTAAATACCTGAGATATCTGAATAAATTAAATCAGTTTCTGCATCGCTGCGTGCCCACTCTCTCCGCCCTCTATTTGTATTAAACTTTTTTCAAGATAAAACAGGTGTTTTTGGGGACGGCAAGTACCTGTGCCTTTCCTTCCTGCGTGGGAAGGGGTGAGCAACAAAAGAAGGTTCGCTCTTGTGGAAATGAATTATTATTTATGATATCTTGCTCACATCTTGCAAAAGGGAGAGTTGGCAGGGGGAGTCTAAAGCCCTGAAAGACCCGCCACGATGACCTGGACACGTGCATAAAAAAATGAATGTTTTTGTGCTGGAATCGTGTATTTATTCAGTCATGTAATAATATTATCCTCTTCAAATTCTCTTTTCTTTGCCGTCCATCAAAATCGTACATCGCTGTTTTTTTTATTTGTTTTATTTATTATATATTTTTTGTTCACTTAAGTTTTCCAACAGATACAATACAATTTACGTCTCAACAATGAGTACTACGCAGAAGAACTCAAGTAGTGGATGCTACCCAACGAATAGGCACACTCAAGTGGCAATGGGCAGGTCATATCTGTCGAAGAGACGACGGTCGATGGGGAAGAAAAGTATTGGAATGGCGCCCAAGAACTGGCAAACGAAGCATTGGCCGACCCCCTACAAGATGGACTGACGATATAAGAAGAATAGCGGGAGTGACCTGGATGCGGAAGGCGGAGGATCGAAGAGGATGGAGACTCATGCGGGAGGCCTACGTTCAACAGTGGACGGACACAGGCTGATGATGATGATGATTTCAATTTCAATTTTTATTTTATTTCAATTTTATTTTATTTTTTTCCTTGTAGAAACATTACAAATTTTATCAATTCAATGCATTTCTGAAGTACAATAATATAAATACAATAATATACTATAAAATATAAATACAATAGGTACCATAAATGTGGTGATGTAAATTTATAGACACATTTAGTATCACTGACCTCACACTCAGAACTAGCGTCAGGAGACTCAAGATAAACAGTTCGACTTGTAACAACAAAAACCCTGTCATAAGTATATCATGATTGACTCACAAATAACAAGGCATTATTGTCACAAAATAAAACGTGTAACATTTCGCCTCCATAAACACCAGTACTGAATTTAAAGCAATATAACACTAAATATGTCAATATCTTCACTCAAGTTGGTTTCGACCACTGTTCACTGCGATTCTTTCGTCTTATGCGTATCCAGGGTTGAACGATGGTCCTTTCAGGCCACACTTGAGGCTCCATGAGAGACTCCAGCGAAGTCGCGATGACCCCGACTTTGAAAGAAGTTGACAGCGTCCGCCTGCTGATAATCCTCCTGATGGTCATCCAAGAAGGATTGAATGCAGCGGTCGCTGCCAAGAAGCTCTGCAAGTCCTCAGCCGATGTATCTGGGTGAAGGCCCTTGGCGTGAAGATACGCCATCTTCACTCCAGTAACGTTTTTGAAGGAGCTGCAGAACCACGGATCATCAGACGTGCTGAATGTTGTTGCCTTTCCGCATGCGGAGAGGCGCGACTCAACTTAGAACGTTGAACTTCTCCGGAAAGATTGCTCGGGGGAGGGAGAGGACATCCACGGAGAAAGCACTCAGGTCCTCCAGTTCCTCGAACGATGATTCGTCCCGGCTGAGAACGGGAGTCCTTGGGAGCCTTGCTCGAAACAGCGGGGGCTCCTTCGATAGTATCTTCCGAGGAGTCCTCTTCGGTGGCCTCACTCGAAGCGGATTCTTTGACGGCAGGTTCGGAGTCTCTGCTGTCACAGTTAAGCGACATCGACACAGGAATGTTGACAGCTTCAGCGTAGGTAGCCGGAATTGATTTGCACGCTCGAGGTAAGCGCCTTCTGCGGGAAGTCGGTAGACTTGTCGGGTTGGGTGGAGGGTCCACACCAACGGATGTCAGAGCATCATCCATCCCGCATCCAACAGCCTTTAAGAGCCTCTCCAGCAGCAAACGGTGATCGTCTAAGCGACGATTTATCTGCGCGATATCACAATCGCAACAGTTCGCCATCCTGTAGGTAGGATGACTAGACACGTCCGCCCGGTTTGAGTGTCGAGCGACGAATGATGAATGAGTACTAATCATAGTATTTTTGCAAATACTGGCAAATACAACATGACTTGTTTTTCGTTACAAGACCATTTTTATCGTAATTATAAATGTAATTATTTTTCATTATCATCATCATCCTGTATCCGTTCACTGTTGAACGTAAGTCTCCCGCATGAGTCTCCATCGTCTTCGATCCTCCGCTTTTCTTCTTATGACGTCAGTCCGTCTTGCAGGGGGTCGGCCAATGCTTCGTTTGCCAGTTCTTGGGTGCCACTCCAGCATGCTATGAAGAGATCCATGCTCGGAGTATCGCTAAAAGATAAAATCCGAAACGAGGATATCCGCAGACGAACCCAAGTAGTGGAGGCTACTCAACAAATAGGCACACTCAAGTGGCAATGGGCAGGACATATCTGTCGAAGAGGCGACGGTCGATGGGTAAGAAAAGTAATGGAGTGGCGCCCAAGCACTGGCAAACGAAGCATTATTTTTCATATTTAATATTATTCATCTACTTTCGAAGACTTTGTCTATTAATTTTTCTACAATAATCAGTTAATTAAGTAAGTGTTATTGTTAACATTTTATTTTTTGTTATAATAATATAATTACGAATCCATACTTTTAATTGAATATGAAAAATATTTACTTTTAACCATGTATCAATTTAAAAGATGTATGAGGCATCTTAATTATGAACTTATTTCTTATCAATAATATAATAATGTTTTTTTTTGTTTATATTACGTTTATAAAGGGGCCGCCATGTAACGTTTTTTTTTTTCAACTAGTGCTTATTTCGTGAATGGTAACACTTAGCTCATGTCTGATTTGACAGATAATTAGTATTATCCTTCCGCTAAACGAATATGGTTGTGTATACGCTTGAACAATGCTGAAAAGTATTGCGACATTACTTTGAAAATCATGCTATTGTCCACCATCTAACGTTTTTTTTTTCAACTAGTGCTTATTTCGTGAATGGTAACACTTAGCTCATGTCTGATTTGACAGATAATTAGTTTTATCCTTCCGCTAAACGAATATGGTGGTGTATACGCTTGACAACGCTGAGAAATATTGCGACATTACTTTGAAAATCATGGTAATGTTGCAGAATGTGTGTGAAAATTGCGTACGGGTTATGGAAGAAAAGAATCACCGTCAGCTCCGTATTTTCGTTATCTTGTGAAAAAAGTGAAAGAAACTGGCATCTTCATCGATAAACCAAAGCAAAAAAAGTGAAAGGGCAAAAACATTGCGTACACCCGAGAATATTGCTGGTGTGGCAGAAAGTGTGCGTGAAGCGCCATCAATGGCGCTTCCATGCGGCCGACCATGTTGAACGAATTTTTGCTCACAAAAATTGAAGAGGAAGATATTGGCAACATTTGGTTTTAACAGGATGGCGCTACGTGCCACACAGCCGAAGCTACACTCGATGTTTTGCGCCCTGTTTTAAAAAAAAAAAGTTATTTGGCGGACCCTTTATAATTAAAATACGATCCAAACCACTACGTCGTCTACTAGGCATATTACAAAGCTAAAAATCTTTAACAGAACAATGAATATTATCTTTTAAAATATCCATAAAATCATTGTCTTACAATTAATAAATGACATTTATATTTTAATAACAGTCAAAAACCGCGTCTCTTCATCCCTTTGAATGGCGTGATTAAAACGAGCAATCCTAACCTCAAATTATTCATCGCGACAAGTCTTCGCCAGAGTCTGCGCCTCTCGTTCCCTCAAGGAATTTTGAATTCGTGGAATTCTTCGCTCCGGCCGTCCGGGGAGTGATATCCATCCGCTGCGCATTATTCGTCGTTTATATGGCCCGTGACGAACGCTTAAAAATATTTTTTAGGCGTCGTAAAAGGTGACAAGTGTCGCCTTTCTCGGGGTGACGGGACGACGCGTCACCCAGAGAGGACGTCAACCGCCGTGACGTGTAATTTATGGTCCTCCTCACCGGGAGGACGGATTCTCACGGGAAAGCTCTCTCTTTTGCTTTATGGCCGTGGCCGACAGCAACTATAAAGACGCGGTGTTAAAATTGACAGCTCCGGTTGCTACGACTTTAACGTGCGGTGGATTCAAACGTTGGAAAATATTGGCACTTGTAGCACGTAAATATTAAACATGTAACTTCACGAGAAAACAGATCTCAAGATTGACCATTCTTACAATGATATAACCTTACCTGCGATGCATTAAAAGATAGTAAATAACGCCCTTGTTAGATGCACATATAAAACGTGTAACCTTACCTTAACTAACATAACTTATCTTACCTAACCTTAGCTACTCGTTACCTAACCTGCGGTAGATTGAAACTTGCATATACGAAACGTGTAACCTACATAATATAGAAAAAATACATATTAATCCTACCTACTTTATGTTACCTAACCTAACCTAAGCCTACCTTACCTGCCCGAGGACTGTAATATTTTTTTTATGTAATATATGTTTTCCTGCGGCATCCGTAGTAAAATACATGCTAGGTATAGCTCAATGGTCAAAGAGTTTGCTTTGCAAACCAAAAATCGTGGGTTCGATCCCCGACGAAGAATTAAAAAAAATTAAAGAATATCGATTTCCGAGCTTTAAAATACCCCGGTTTTGTGAATTGTTGATCCCTCACCCGTAAAATGCCAGTCATATCCTATTAATTAAAATTGGTAGTAGACGAAAGTCGTCCCGTGAAGACCACCCAATCATAGTAAATTCCTGTAATAATAAGGATGCTGCGTGAATCTCGGGCTGTAGTCTATGACTTTGGCGGATCAACACTCCACATGCAGCTCTTAGCCATATGCACTATGGTAAGCGCCATAGAATTTCACAGATTAAACTTCAGAAATACTATCACCATCTGTCGGTATTCTCCTGTATGTGTTTACATTAAGAAAAGATCCATATATTGACCGATCGTAGTATAAAACTATCTTGTTCGCTCCATTATCTCGTCATTCCAAATTATCGTTCACTCAGTATTCTACGCAGGCATATGCTTTCAAAACGTATTAGATTTTTTGAATTATTCGCTGAAATAGATTTTTTCAGGTATTAGATTTGCTACCGTATGAAGAATGGAGACAATACATGCGCTATGTAGTCGCCCTTTTAATTAAAGATTTTTTAAATGTCATCTGTCGAACACGTCACATTTCAGCGGCATGCCTTTGCTAATTAGCTTTTAATGTGATCCACCGCTAATTATACGAGCAGCGCCAGCGCCAGTGTGCGGCCGAGGCTGAAATTACAGAGTGCTGAGGTTCTTTGTGACCTTTCAGGCAGTATCGGCTGAAATATTATCGGGACTTCTATATACTATTAGCTGAAAATTGTCGCTGGCTGAACACAGTGACTTATAAAATCATCATAAAATCTTCCGAATTTTGAACTATTTCAAATACAGATCATCTAATAAGATTTTGAGGTATTAAATTAAGTGGTTAATGTCGGGTATAGCTAGTATGGAACAAGAAATTATGTTTTTTATTTCGGGAGTCGACCGTTTGGCAATATATATATATATATTTGATAAGAAACAAGTACGAGTAATTTGTGGATTACCAATTGGTATTTAATCTATTGGATGTTATTTAATTCAATGAAACAACATTGAATGTATCACATATGAATCGTGTATCGAATATAAGCGAATGAGTGTGTATATATTGAGCTTACATGATACGTTGTAATTATTATATTTTGTAATTAAAATATTTTCCTAATAAAATTTATTATATTCTTTTACCGGGCGGTGTGACTAGAGTGGACATAATCGGGGTTCATTTCGGGTGGCCCCATACCTGAAAAGATAAGAGAAAACTGCCTAAGATGGGATGGGTATGTTACACGGAGAGATAAGGACCACATGGTGAAGAGAGCCCTCAACACACCCACGCTGAAAAGAATACCCGGAAGACCACAGGCAACCTGGACTGCAACTGTCAACAAGGATCTGAAAACTCTGGATTTGACTGAGAATGCAATGTAGGCCAGACAAATATGACGAATTTTAACAAGGAGAGCTAACCCCAGATGATGGGAAATGGCTAGGCTAAAGAAGATATTCTTTTATCAGGGAAACTACACAAGACTATCGACAGACAAACTGATAGATATGAATCTCGATTCGATAAAAATTGAATATAATGTTAGGAATTATTAAGTTATTCTTTATTGCCATATTGTCTACGCCTTTGGGAATAGCATTAAAGCTTCGACAGTATCAAAGCTTGAACATTATGAACGCTGAAACACTATCAAAAGCTGAACACTAGCCAGGCTTGAACGTGGTGGGCTGTGACACATTGTTGTGGACGTCTCCCATTGTCCCGAACGGCGCCTGGCCGCTGGCGTCATTGTGAACCATCACCGGTGAGGTGACTCCATTCAATATTGATACCTTTATATAATACTTGTATTTATGTACGTAGTACAAGTAATCGCATGCAGCGTTATTGTTGAAAAATACGTAAAAGTTTAAAAAACGTAAACGTTAAAATTCGTGTAAATTTATTTACCTTTTATCTTGCTAATTTATTTTTTAAATCATTCAATATTTATAAAAACGAAAAAGTTGCATAACTTATGAGTACATTATGTATATATATATATATTTAATATGTCTATCATAAATTTTAATTATTTAAATTATGTTTCAATAAAAACAAGGCAATTATTTATGCGTGTAAATAATTCTTCCTACAACGCACGCTTTGTAACTTAGATTTTTCCTAAAACATTGACTGTAAGTGATCAAAATATGATCCATATAATTAATCATTCGTGACTTAATGAAGTTTAATTGTAATTAGTAAATATTTTGTATAATATTTTGTAAAATTTCATAATAAAACATGTGTGCAAACAATAACATCATTTTCAAGTATTTAGTAAACTTATCACATTACTACCGTTTTATTTCATTACGTACGTTCATTATGATTTATATCATAATATTGTGAAATTCATACTTGTACACAAGTATAGTTAAATCATTTAATAATTAAATGAAAGCTCTATTCATGCCTACATATTTTTATAAATTTATTTCAGTGTCTATTAAAGACTTGTAATTTTTCAGATTTTTTACTTATTCGTATCAGAAAAACTCTACACAAATGAACGGAAGAGATCCGCTATCTTTATTTATAGACTTCTTACTCCTCTGCTGTATTATACCCAGCCATGTTTTCATTTATGTTCAGTATTTTCAGTACTACCTTTCTTTTTCCGCTCACTCCACGTATTGTTATTCAATTTTTCTTTGTCCCCTCTGCTTACTTGTCAAGGAAACGTCCTCCACTTCCTCGGATGCAATTTTTATTTATTTCGTTTATTTTCACGAAAAAAAAAACTTATTACAGATCTTACGCAACGCCTTGCTATTTATTTTCATGAAATGCTGAAAAAGGAATAAATAGAAATGTCTTTATGTCGCGACAAACTTTTATTAATTATCTTCCTTGGAACACTTTTGAACATCTGTAACGTTCGCTGTAAACTATGTTTGAAAATGTTTATTAATGAGTTTTATGAATTTTTCATTTAACTTGTTAATTCATTGAAAACTGGATTCGTTATATTTGTTATTTATTTCGCTCTGAATAAATAGTGTTTTATGTTTTAATATGATTGAATTATTGTATTTATTACGAATTTAATAATCCTTTCTGCAAAGTAAACTACAAAAATCTCTTTTGTAAAGTTAATTGGGTAATAGCTTAAAGCATTAAAGTATTAAACTCTTATTTCAATCAACAAAAAAACTAAAACTCATAAAGTAATTACACTCCTTTCGTAATTCTTTGAATCATTTTATTATTCTTTCTTTTCTTCTTTTTCCCATATCTGTTCCATATCTGGAACATATGATTACCACAAATTGCCGCCACTTAGTTTCGTCAATTGCCACTTTTTTGCACACATTCCTCGTTTTAGGTTATATCTACATCTGAAAGTCCTTGAGAGCATATATTGTTTCCGCCAACCTCCAAAGAGAAGTCGAATACTTAAAGAAGGGGTCCGAGGCAAATTTTTGGGTGATTTGTTAATAGAATTTTGTAGGATAATCTGATGATAAACTCGACGCCTTAAGGTCAAGACTTTTTTTCAAAGATGCGCCTCAACTCGGCTGAAGCCTTAACATTAGCTAGCTTTTATAGATTCATATTAACATCAATTTATGAAGAGAAAATTTTCCAATTCCATAATCGGGCTTTCTCAACAGTGCAAGGCTTCCTGCTTTAATCATTGTCATCGTATTTCCCATTCTTAGTTTCACAAATTTAAAATTTATTCCATTCAGTCTCAACATCTATTATATGTCTACTATCATCATAGCGTGTATATACCTAAGTGTTGCATTAAATAAAATAAAACATCTAATTCTTAACAGTTCAACAGTTATACTCGTATATTAATATTAGTCGCCATGTACCGGCAGACTCGTGGTAGCGGATGCTACCCAACGAATAGGCACACTCAAGTGGCAATTAGCAGGACATTTCTGTCGAAGAGACGGTCAATGGGGAAGAAAAGTATTGGAATGGTGCCCAAAAACTGGCAAGCGAAGCATTGGCCGAGCCCCTGCAAGATGTACTGACGACATAAGAAGAATAGCGGAAGTGACCTGAACACGGAAGGCGGAGGATCGAAGAGGATGGACACTCATGCGGGAGGCTTACGTTCAACAGTGGACGGATACAGGCTGATGATGATGATGATGACTTCTGGGCACACAGGATCTGTCCCTGTTGTTTCCGACACTATTATACATATTTATAATATTAATAACCTACTCTAATATGAACACGTCGCAAAATGGCTAAATTAATTTTAAAAAATATATATTCGACTAAGTGTAATTTATTTAACTTTTCCGTTGTAAGCTAAAATAATTGAATAATGAAGGTGTTTAATTGTTTGTCACGAGGTCGGGATTCGCTCCAATTACCGCAGTCCGCCCGCGTCGGCCCTCGAAACAAAATGTGACATCCTGGGTGACGGGGAATTAATGAATTATTTGTCGTCTGTGAGAGCTTCACTGCGGTCGCAATAATTATTAGTCGGCCTTATCGAGAGGGACTGGCCCTCCAGCGACCCTTGGCTATAGCCCAGAGGGTGAGGAAGTCGACAACTTCGTCATAAAACGCTGTAAAATCAACTGAAAACCCCTGAAATATCCTTTGCATGCGATTTGTCACTTTGAAACGTAGCATATCAACAAATTCAATACAATATTATGAAGCTTCAGGTTGTGGTATCCTACTCAATATATGCAAGCATTTGCGCCGTTGCAGCGAAAATACTATTCCTTTGTGTTTCATAATTTTATTTTGATTAAATATTGAATATACGCATTTAAAAATGGGTCTTGCATTTCTGTATAAGATATATTACTCATTTAAAGCCTCGACGGTTTTTTAAATAATTATTTTTATTCTGTCACAAAAACGCAAAAATAAAAAAAAACGATGAATACTTTTTCTTCTTTAGCCTCGCAATTTCACATCATCTGGGGTCGGCTCTCTTTGTGCACATTCGCCATTTCTACATGTCCTGCGCTGCATTCTCGGTCAAGCCCAAAGTTTTCAGATCCTTGTCTACAGTTGCAGTCCAGGTTCTCAGCGTGGTTGTGTCTAGGGCTTTCTTCACCATGTGGTCCTCATCTCTCCGTGTCATATGCCCATACCATCCTAGGCGGTTTTCCCTTATCTTTTCAGGTATGGGAGCCACCCGAAATGAACCCCGAATAAGCTCATTTGCTCATTTCCAAATGCAGTTCATCCCAGTTGTATACGCGTGTCGATTTCTTTTAAGAAGTTATTTCGTCCATAAAACATACCTGAACTAAAAAAAGTAAACTACAAACATCTTTGATAAGAATAATTATATTTATTTTTATGAATCATACTAGAAAACGTCAACTGATTAAATTTTGTTCAGATTGGAGTTCATACAATACGTCATAATAATTTCCATTGAATAATTATCAAGAAAAATTATATTTTACAGTATATACTGTGATTTAGCGTGTTTTTCCATCACGCTGATGCCTCGTAGGGCTTCTGTTCTTGACGCTCTCTGGATTCCGGGGAATCGGATTTGTTTGTTGGTCGGGATTGGTTTAGGTAACAAGCTAACAAGTCGACACTTGTTCTCACTGGGTGAAGAGGAGAGAGGGAGGAGAAGAAGAACAAAGCTCCCGTTACTATAAATATAACATTAAAATCAATACCGACTAAGTCATACATAAACAAGTGCTCCAAATAGAATCGTGCAAAAATAAGTAGAAACGATAAAAAACACAACTGGATAGCAACTTCAAGTAGTAATAAATACGCCTAATAAAAATCTACTATGCAAGAACGATAGCAATCAAAATTAAACCAATAAACATACGAATCAAAAACACTATGTAGGTCCAAGTTTCTAATTTAAAATCTATGATACAGTAGCAATATTATTTACTAGTCTTTTACGTAATGATTTTTATATGTAACGTTTTTGTTTTACGTAAACAATAAATACTAAAGACTGAGGATGATGGTGGCACGGTTGATAGAGCGCTAACTTTATACGCGCAGTCCCAAGTTCGAATCCCCACCTGCCGTCGTTTTTTTCTTGATTCTCTCGAGGATTACAACATCATGCTATTTGTTGTATATTCTATGATCTACGAATTTTACAATCGTATTTATCACCTTGTAAAATGTATTTTGTCCCTTTCAAAGCGTTTACAAAAATTACGTATGTATCTATGCTCAAGCTAATACGTTGTTATATATCAAGGACCCCATATACGTGTATATGAAAGATTCTAAACATTTTAACTTTCGAATTTGTGACTCTGAAACCCAGGAGCACACCATTTAATACATATTTAATGATCTTCCTCCCGGACTATTTGCCTACTTTGTATTCTGCAGCAACTTAAGTATTGCTGCACCATCTTAAATATTTGAAATACTGCGATGCACAAAGAAAACCACGTGATTTTCTTAAAAATCTTAATATTAACCAAGAAAGCAACAAATCACTTACTGATTATACAAAATCATATTTGATAATATTTTTCATTGTGTTATAGATTAATTACTTTATAAAGTGAAATACATTTATTTTACTTAAATTATATTTCTTATCGACTTGGTATTGTTTGTAAACATAATGTGATTTGAATAAATACAAAAAAAAAGTAAAAACCCTTTTTTTATTTTTGTATACCACAATTTTCATTTTATATTATGTCGAAAAAAATATTTTGGTTGTTTGTTCGTTTATTTTATAAAACACAAAACGAAATCCCCAAAAAATTATTGTCGCCAAGGTTTTGTTTTTTATTAAATAATCAAGTATCGTTATATTAACACAAATATCAAAAACGAAAAGTTTCTTCGTAAAGTTGAACGCTGGGTTGTTATTGTTTTGAAATCAGCACTTTAACTTTTTACTATACATATAGTATATGCTTTTGTTCTACTCCACTGGATTTAAAGTTAGGGTAAATCTGGCATTAATAAAACCGTCTAGAATATTACGCCAGACAAAGAAAAACTTACAGAATAATATTGGAGCTTATACCGAGAAATTTGATGTTATTTTAAGCATCTCGACATTTTTTACGTAATAAATTTTCGTAGAAAATTTTATTTTATTATTACGTAAAATATATATATTTTAACGTAATCTTTCTACCATGGGAGCGCTTAACAATTCAATAAGAGTGATTTTATCTAACTACTAATACAATATATTTTAAACACTGAAATAAATAAGTGATTTTTTATTCACCTGTCGAACAAACATCGTTTTTTTCTTTCAATTGAAACTTTGGTGATCCAATACAAGTCTAGAAAAGTGGCAGCTAGCTAAATGGCTTATATAGTGCCTGTGTTGCCCCCATTCTTCTATACAGCATCAAATCTTGACATCTTGCCAAAAACCAATGCAGTCGTATAATGTTTTTAAATAACAGGTGATCGCATGTAATATTGCGGATACAACGTAGTCTATAAAAAATAACGTCGTGGAAAAGAGCGGTCACGGCAGCTTTCCATTCTACATTCGATCGAGGTTTATTTGATTGGGACATCTTCAAATGCCGCAGAACAGCATAAATTTACAATTTTCAAGACTGATCATCGAATTTTCAAAACTGACATAGAATAAGACAAGTACCATGGTGACTGGTAACATTTTATTACCACAGTTTGTGATGAATACGGAATAATAATGATGATAATGTATCGCAGAAATATGTGGCAAAATTTGTGGTGACATTTTAGGTATATGGTAGATAAAGAAGAAATTACGATGAAAGTTTTGGTGTGTTTATTTGCTAATCTATTGTCTTGAAAGCCTTTAAAGCTAGCCGTTTATCATTTTCTTCATTTCCGGAATAATCTTCCTTTCCTCGAGGCTTCAGGTCATCCTGAACATTGCCTTTCAACTTAAAGTCTTCCCAACACAGAGACGAGTATTTGAAAATTTCAGAATATATATTTGATTTTTTAACAACTATACAATTAATGTACGTGGTGCTCCTTCAAGCACATTCCATTTATAGTTCCCAACGACCTTCCACTGCCTAAAGAAAATGCAAGTTTATTTTTTTATTCCTTTGCGGCATCAGAAAAACATCCGGTTAATACCATTTTTTATATGTGAAATAGAAGTGTGCCGTGTCTGCTTCCTTAACTCGACATTCCTTACAAAATTAAACCATCATATCTTCAGTATTCTACGCATACACTTGTTCTCAAATGTTATTATACTGCTGCATTGGCTTTCAGTGAAGTGCCAATATACCATATCTATATAAAAAAATGTAGTATTATACGCTGTATTTGTGGCTGTACAAATAATTATTACCAACACTTTCATTGCTCTATTAAAAGGCACGTCGATTTTTTTCTTGTCAAGCAAAAAGAGCAGCACCAGCGCATCTAACTGACGCTATTCGCCATATTTCGTCGTTTTAAAATCACTCGCATCCATTCCCCGTCAATCCTTTCGGGTCGGTATTGATCTCCTCCGCGCCACGAATTTTTCCCAATCGCATTTTCGAATTCGCTGAGTCGGCCCACCTGAAAACCCCCACCGGGCGGGTGGCAGGTAAAATTCGGGCTGAAATTCGATAGCCCGAAAAAGCATCACAGTCGTATACGTTACGTCGATATCACACACGATAGCGCTGTCATCGCTCTGATATGCAATACCATTGCGATGTCATGTTTATTATTGAAGTATATCAGATTATTTTTATTTATGATACTAGTTGATCGTATACTTTAGCTCTGAGCTAATGTATGCGAAGAAAAAATCCTTTAAAAAAATGTTATTTTCTTGTTTTTATAGCATTTTTTAGCCAGATTTTGCAAGGTTTATTGTAATAATGTATTGTGTACTTAACTTATATATCATCATCATCAGCCTGTGTCCGTCCACTGTTGAACGTAGGCCTCCCGCATGAGTCTCCATCCTCTTCGATCCTCCGCCTTCCGCATCCAGGTCACTCCCGCTATTCTTCTTATATCGTCGGTCCATCTTGTAGGGGGTCGGCCAATGCTTCGTTTGCCAGTTCTTGGGCGCCATTCCAATACTTTTCTTCCCCATCGACTTATATATAAGTTACCTAAAGACATCTTCTCATAAAGCACAGCACACAGATATCCCAAAAAACAAAAGTCTCAAGAAAAGTGCAGTTTTTTTTTATAAAAATAAATAAGTGTCTGTTCAATGCTTAGTATGGCTTACAATATAAATCTTCATCCTTCTTGACCAATGTCAAGAAGGATGTGAGTCAATCTAGATTCTAGTATGACGTTAATCAACATACCATCATATCTAGTTACAAGTTATTAATCAGTCTACCACAAATTGTAGCTTACAAGATACATTATTTGCTCCAATTCAGTCCTGCTTCGTTTATAGTCGAAGGACGTTGAGAACAACTAGATGGGGGGCTTGAAGATGCAGTATATTTAGTGCTCTCCTGTGATAACCGAGGCTTAGTTCTAAAATATTTTTACCATACATTTGTACTCCATTCATATCGACTAGAAATTTTGTTCAAATTAGAGATTAAAAATTGTATATATGACGCTATCTATACCTGCTATATTTTTCAACTACGATTTTAATAAAATTATTTCGTTTTATAAATAAATCTGTTATCATACATCGGATGGCAAACAGTGCAAAGTCACGTTGAATATTGGATTGCAATGTTAGTTTATTTATTTCAAAACCTCAACGAAGATCGATGGACGGGCGAAATTTTTATTAAGCTCTATTGCGCTTGATATTGTTATTGATTTTTTATATCTGAAAATGGTTCAAAATTTAATTTTTTCACGTGTCTATAATTTTGTATGCTAACAGCATTAAGCATTTTTTAAGCTTCCAAGTATAATTTATTTCGTCAATTTAAGCGTATTTAAAAACGCTGAACGTAAAAAAAGTCTTACTTAGAAAACATATATTTTTATTGTTAAAAAGTATTCTTTAAAATTGTGAGACAAAAGTTTTTTTAAGTATACATAACTAACAGTAAAATTTTACTTTGGGATTAGTTTTTTTTTAAATATTAATTTGTTGTTTTTCTGCTTTCAAGCAATGTTTTTGTAAAAGTTTCTGATTTTCTTTCATTTTTCTATGCCAAAGCGCACCTTATCCCCTAATAAGGAAGAACACATCACACCATTGGAGTAATAATACATTCCCAGAATGGTCCTAATGAGTGACCAAATCTCGAAAGTGCTACAAAGGGAGCTTTAGATAAAATGTACTCCCAGTCGGCTGGGTATAATATTATCCTTTCACAGCTGCTTTGTGAAAGCTTTCAACGGAAAGCGGACTTTGCCTGAAAATAAAAGCTCAAGACCGATAATCTTCAGTCGCCTAGGCCCAGACCGCCGCCCGGACTCCGAACAAAATAACGATTATTTATTTTTAATTATTCTTTTACTTCAGTCAGTCTAAATGCTTAATTTTACTTCATGCTTTTCATGTTTTGAAGCTTTGCAGGAAAGCTCGCGAAGATTCAATTAAACGTGAATTCAATTAAGAAAAGTATACATAGCGTTCTCGTGGACTCGTCAGCTTTTCTTTCAGAGTTTTTTAGAATTCACTCTTTCTTTCTTTTTGCCGTTGCGTTACACTCTTTACTAAAGCTCTAGATTGTATTTTAATATTATATTTTCATGAAATTAGTTTTTTTTGTATTCGTTGAAACGTCCTTTACTTTATAATTTCGTTATAAATTTTCCCTTGATTTTTTACCGAATATTTTTTTAAACAGTATTTAAAAATAAATCTTTAAAATTTTGGAATAGAAGACTTTTTAAAATAACAAATTAATTATTATATATATAACAATCATATTTACACAATTTTTAAAAATAATAAACTATCGTGGTTACGAGTTATTATATTTTTGTATATTTTTTATTATGCATCCACTAATTGAAATATTGTACAAAAAGTATGTGAATTAACAGTACTTAACTCGATGCATATAAAATAATATAACAAGCATTTATCTGAGTATCGTTGTCACAAAATAAGTAATTTGTATATCAATCAATAATAATTATAGTAACATTAAGGTTATCAACGGACATTACTTAGTGAAACTGAATAATTATATTTTTACATCAATTTTAATTAAAAAATTAACTAATTCAAAATATTTATTTTTAATTCACATTTTTGTAAACGATTAAGTGTTTCGGCCTCCTTGGGGACCATCACCAATAATGTTGAAGATAGTCTTCAAGGAGGCCTAAACATGTTATCGTTTAAAATAAATGTGAATCAAACCTTATACTTTTTATTTGTTAAATTTTAATTTTAATTAATTGAAGTTTATAAAAAAAATGTGCTTAATTTTATAATATAGGTTAAGACGTTAAGTTTATGTACTCACCAATGACGATATTTTATATGATATTATCTTTTAGTTTTTCTTATGACAAGTTCTAAATTATTTTTCAGACAATGATATAATTTTCTTAATTCTTAATTCCAAATAAAGTACCAAAAAATAATCCTTTACTTAGACAATCACATAGACGAAATCTTTAAGTAGTCTCACCGTCGTACGCTTCTATATATAAAATAAAACTGTCTCCAACTACTGCGAGGGACTTGGAACTTTAAAGCTCTTCAATACCCTCAGCTTTAAGCTCCTCGCGCCTCCCGGAAGTCGCGGCGACAAAGAAGCCTTTTGTGAGATGCGGTGGGACTTGCGGGCCACGTGACACACGAGCCTCCACTTGGCTCAGAACCGGAAGTGCTACCACACCACTTGTCGAGCTTTGTGGTTTCTTAATTACTGACTTTTTTGACTACGCTGCTTCGTGCACGTGACATAGAACCACTTCCGATTTATTTTTTGGTTTAACTCACAAAGTAATTGTAAACTTGCGTTTGTAATATTTTATGCTCTATTTATGAGATTAATTAAACATTTTGTTTATTCTGTTTTTATTTCTTCGTTGCTTTTTTCTTATAAAAGTATATATTTTCTTTATTAAAAGTATATAGCTTCTTATAAGAGTAGACAATCGTTATTCTATGTTGTTGATATGTAAGTAAAATATTGTACTTGTACTGTAATCAAAATACGAACTGCATTTTGCTCAACTTTTAAATAAATGTTACGAGATGTACAAGTATAATCACAATTATTTCTACGTTTAAATCTCTTTTTCAACGGTATCGCCGTAATAATGAAAAATATATTTAAAATATTGTATCTCATTTTACGGCAAAATGCAACTACAGTGGTAATCATAACATTTTAACAGCAAAATTTAGATTCAAGACTTGTAGTTTGTATTATATATGTGATGTATGTGATGAGTTTGTGTCTTCAGGTAGTTTTACTATCAGCTAAACCTCTACGAACATCATATAAGATGAATGCGTCGTCAGGTAGCTTGGCTGTCAGTATAAGCATACCTCCACAAATGTCATGTAAAATGGTATACATTAATTTTGTAAGTATTTATTAGTTTGAGCTTGAATTCAAACATTCAATAACTCAGAAAATAAGGCGATTAAAAAAAAGGAAATTAATTCGCCAAGTACGGCTCAATCATAAAGCAATGATTCAGTCACTCGACTAAGTTGGTCAACATATATAGGTGTTGATCAATTATTCCATTATTATCAATCGGGTTGATAACTTACGGAACTACTACAAATATTTAAATTAATGTTTGAATTAACGTTCTTCTGAAATTGGGTCGTGATTTTTTTGTTACAAATATAGATTAATTTTGTTCAGCAATTTAATCCAAGGTTATTTAAACCCTCCCTCCTCCTATACTTAGTGAGCATGTGACTTGCGAATCCATACAACCTCCCAGGTCAAATTTATAATTAAAATTTCCCCTAAAGTCACGAAACAAAGCGGCATTGAGAAGTTATTTAGATTCTTATTTTAAGTGAGCCAGCGAAATTGAAATTTTGCAGGTTATTTTAAGAATCTTTTCACAAGTGTGCTTTTGTTACAATATTTCTTTCGTTACTATTTATTCTTCAATTTTAATTATTAGTAATGAATGCTTAAGTTATTTTAAACAATAAGGTTATAAATTAAAAATCAATACTGTTCTGATTGTTATTATTTTTAATCACGTTTCATACGTATAAATAATATATTCAAATAATAATAGATTAAATTCTATTGTATTGTTTTTCAAATCATTTCATTTTGAAAATAAGCTATAATATCTTGGAGCGTATAACTTTTTACTTATTGAATTAAGTTTTCAAATTTATAGTACATTAATAAAATACCAACATATTGGATAATTGTTCTTATATTCAGTTAAACAGAAAAAAACGACGGGAAAATATCACTGCACCTCCACCATCCTTAAAGTCCTTTGTCATGAGTCTCTATCCTCTTCGATCATCCACCTTCCGCATCCGTGCTACTTCTGCTATTTGTCGTTCGTCCATCTTGCAGGGGGTCGGCCAACGTTTCGTTTTCCAGTTCTTGGGTGTCACTCTTATACTTTTCTTTCCCATCAACCGTCGTTTCTTTGACAGATGTCTTTCCCAGTGCCTATTTGTATGATAGCCTCCACTACTTGAGTCCTTGTTAAAAAAGACTTGTTATTTACTTCTTATACTCGTATTTACAAATATGAATCAAAGCATAAATGTCTAATTCGTCGCTCGACACTCAAACCGGACGGACGTGTCTAGTCATCCTACCTACAGGATGGCGAACTGTTGCGATTGTGATATCGCGCAAATAAATCGTCGCTTAGACGATCACCGTTTGCTGCTGGAGAGGCTCTTAAAGGCTGTTGGATGCGGGATGGATGATGCTCTGACATCCGTTCGTGTGGACCCTCCACCTAACCCGACAAGTCTGCCGACTTCCCGCAGAAGGCGCTTACCTCGAGCGTGCAAATCAATTCCGGCTACCTACGCTGAAGCTGTCAACATTCCTGTGTCGATGTCGCTTAACTGTGACAGCAGAGACTCCGAACCTGCCGTCAAAGAATCCGCTTCGAGTGAGGCCACCGAAGAGGACTCCTCGGAAGATACTATCGAAGGAGCCCCTGCTGTTTCGAGCCAGGCTCCCAAAAACTCCCGTTCTCAGCCGGGACGAATCATTGTTCGAGGAACTGGAGGACCTGAGTGCTTTTTCCGTGGATGTCCTCTCCCTCCCCCGAGCAATCTTTCCGGAGAAGTTCAACGTTCTAAGTTGAGTCGCGCCTCTTCACATGGGGAAAGGCAACAACATTCAGCACGTCTGATGATCCTTGGTTCTGCAGCTCCTTCAAAAAACGTTACTGGAGTGAAGATGGCGTATCTTCACGTCAAGGGCCTTCACCCAGATACATCGGCTGAGGACTTGCAGAGCTTCTTGGCAGCGACCGCTGCATTCAATCCTTCTTGGATGACCATCAGGAGGATTGTCAGCAGGCGGACGCTGTTAACCTTTTTTAAAGTCGGGGTCATCGCGACTTCGCTGGAGTCTCTCATGGAGCCTCAAGTGTGGCCTGAAAGGACCATCGTTCAACCCTGGATACGCATAAGACGAAAGAATCGCAGTGAACAGGGGTCGAAACCAACTTGAGTGAAGATATTGACATATTTAGTGTTATATTGCTTTAAATTCAGTATTGGTGTTTATGGAGGCGAAATGTTACACGTTTTATTTTGTGACGATAATGCCTTGTTATTTGTGAGTCAATCATGATATACTTATGGCAGGGTTTTTGTTGTTACAAGTCAAACTTTTTATCTTGAGTCTCCTGACGCTAGTTCTGAGTATGAGGTCAGTGATACTAAATGTGTCAATAAATTTACATCACCACATTGGTTATGTTACCTATTGTATTTTTATTTTATAGTATATTATTGTATTTATATTATTGTACTTCAGAAATGCATTGAATTGATAAAATTTGTAATGTTTCTGCAAGGAAAAAATAAATAAAATTGAAATTTAAATAATTTCGAAATGTCATATGTCAGTTAACAACTTTTTGTCTTAAGGTGTTCAATTGTTTAACACAATTAATTTACACATAAGTGTGTGTAAATGTGTTTAAATTCTTACACTTACTCCCTCAATACTACAACTTATATATTTCTTTAAATCCACTTTTTAGTAAGAAATTTCGTAAATCTCCGACTGACGGTTTTCATAGTTTATTCTTCCTTATTTGTGGCAGCCATGAACACAGTATTACTTAGCCGATGGTGGTTAATTATCCGAGACTTTTCTTTATTTTCCTTAATTAACGCCTTGCGACGACAGTAGTTATTAATTCCCGCACTTCGTGCAATATTTTACTCCCGAATCCTCTTTATTTCTTTTCGGGAATTATAAATATGTTGCCCGGCTTACCGTACCGAAAATAAATTATCCCAGAAAACCTCCAAAGGATAATAATCCATTACGGCTCGCGAATTTCATTCCGCGAATCATGTCAGAAAACATCGGTTTGGTTTGTTTTTTGTGTGTTTTTTGTTTTTTTTATTATACCGCTAAAAAGATTGTTTAGTATAAATTATCCGTTTGATCGCCTTATATTTTCCGTTAATTAACAATGAACAATTATTTAATTACTAATTATTATAAATCTAATATATTTATGACATATATGCCACAAATCACTGCCTTACAGTTGTCAAATACCATTAAAGTCGTACATGCCTTGTTCTATCTCGGTTGCACCCAGAATTCCACCCGAGTACATACACGTTTCCCTACATATCCAGGTAGAGAACTTGGAACTGGTAAATAAGGCAGGTATAGTCTCATAAATAAGGAGATTGTATGATAAGTCCGATGCTCTTGAGATCTGTAGTATTTGATATTTATAGCTGTTCAACCCAATGAAAGTCATGTTGTGTGTCATAATTCAATGTTGTTTTTTAATTTCAGTAATCGAAGGGTGTTACAATACTGTAATTGGTGTTAAATTTATTGCTGTCAAATGTTTATAAATTCAATTATTGTATTTTTTTTAAACTAATGAAGCAATTGTCCAAGTAACTTATTATTGGTCAATATATATCTTAAGCATGAGTGCGACTTAATATAGACTACGATTTTGTGGAATATGTATTAATGTTGAATGTTCTGTATTCAACTTAAAAAGTTACTTGCATAAAATTGCACAACTTTCTTTTATTCCTTCCACTGCATGGCATCCAACTTTAACATACTACGTGACATATTACGTTAAATCCGCGAATAATCCAAATTACGTTAACAATACATTGGAGCGCTTCGCAGTTCTAGATATTCAATCTAAAATACGTCTGTTTCTGTTCTTATAAATGGCACGAAAGCAATTTAGGAAGCAGTTAAGAAAATTACTGACGTGAAATAGATTGCTATTGCATTCCACGCATCGCTTCATTTCACCAAATATGCTAATTTTATGACATTGTTATATGCATAAATATCCAGAGATTGTTGTACAACGATATATTTACGAGCATTAATACCCTTAATTTATTTAATAGTTTTATTATATAAATACTATTTTTCTTCCCGTATTCATTCCATATTAAATTGTTATATGGAAAGTAATAAAAAATCAACTACGAGTGCAGTCATATATTACATCATATCAATCTCTAATAATCTTTTCTGCCTTTAAGGCTTTTATATACAGTTTTATCGAATTTTTCGTTATATTTAAAAAATGTTACTTTCTAATTATGTACACGTTTTCCTGTTTTGTAACTTTTAGAAGTCCGAATTTTTCAATGTTTTTGTTTCTTTTACGAGTGGCTTGTTTTTCTAATTAGGCCTTTTTTTCCCTTTTCAAACAACATCGTAATCCATAAAATGAAACGTTGTTCACTCTAATTGTGCATTTTCATTTTAGTACTAACCCATTTTAAGGTTCTATTCAAAATTTATTTCCTATCGTTATGTTTTATTTTTCTCAAAGCGTATCTTTTGTTCAATATTTTACAGATTTTTCTTGAAATACAAAAATAATTATCTCTTATTAACTCCCATTTTCGCCTCAAATGTAGAGCATATGACTGAAAAATCGTTCGAAATCGAAATCTGCTTACGGAATAAAATAACAAAGACCAAAAAGAAGCATTGTTACATGTTTTGTTACGAATCACTCCATAAATATTGGTATAGTTATGTTTATCATTGGAAACAATGTAGATCTACATAATAAGTGATATTTTAATGGTAAGTCAAAGTATAGGTTTTCTTTTAAGTAGGCAGGATAACTAAACTATTTCGCATTCACTTTAGGAGACATTATTTATTAATAATTAAATATTCATTATTAAAGCAATTTATAGTCAATTGTTTAACATTTTTTTATAATATAAATTACATCATCTGAAAAAATTGCAATAATTTTATTCGCATTTTAAACGAACGCAGATAAATATAAAATGTAGCTTAATTAGCCCAATTATACAAATACATTCAATTATCTGAATCAGCATTTTATCGTAAAATGTAATGGCGTTTTGAGTACTCTTTTGAAGCTTTTTAATATCTGTCGAAAGCTCTACAAAGAAACTGTGTTATTTTTTCCTACCGCTATTGCTTCAAATATGATTACTCTCGACTGTGTATACTTTGGGTGTATTGCTTCAATATCGTTCTCTGGGAGCTTTCATTCGAGCTTTCGGAGCTTTTAATTTAATGAGTGCAGTGCAGTGGTCTGGAGTGCTTGGGACGCTGAACTTTAGAGGACTCGGCCTCTTGTTAATCTTGGGTATCACGTGACCCATTAACTTCCTTAACGGTCTTTAGTAGTAGTGGATTGTAGACTTTTTGTCATGTCTTTGTTTCATTAGATTATGTAGCTCGTTTTTATAGGCCTTTATAAATATATAGGGAAATGTAATAGCTTTTATTTTACTTTAGGCAAATAAAAAATATTTTTTTAAGTATGTATTTTCTTTATCTACGTCTGGCGTTATTCTACTTTAGCCGTAAATATTAGATTTGACAAACCACCTTTTTTAGTAATACCATATGCCAATTTTAATTTAAAAATCCAATACCTACATTTCGTATTACCACTTCATATACTTCTTTTGATTCGCATCCCTACAAGTGTAGCGCTCCCTCCGGGGGCCGGAATTAATAGATGCTCGACATGTGTGAGGATGTAAGTGTCTGGGGAGTGTGCAAGTGTGTTTGTGGATGCTTGCTGCGGTTATGAGAGTAATTAACACGTTGGTATTCCCAGCTCGCTTATTACATCACGCCCCCTAGCTCTAAATAACGTTATTGTTCCATTATTGCGAATATATTTCCTGTGAGGACTCGCGCAGTGTGTCACTATCCGATCGATTTGTAACTGAAACATATGGTGTTAACCCTTTCGCATCGGTTGTCGATATATGCCGTCAAAGATTCCCCGATCGTTGACATCGGTTGACGTCATATATCGCTTTGCTACTTTCAGTACTCATTGTGACATCTACGGTAGGAAAGTGGAAATGCAGTCATTCCCTTTATCAACCTACATGTAATATTTACAGGAATCTTCAAAACATGTAAATAAATATCGTTAGGTTTCGTCACAGAAGTGATTTTTCTGTAAACCACATGTATGGAGTTACATAATGAACGTTTTTTAAATAGAATAGTTTTTTATGCATCATCTGATATTTAAGAATAGAAGAACCAATTTAATATATGAAAATATGTCAGATAAGTACATTTATGCATCAAATACTAGTTTTAAGCAAAAAAAAATGTTTGAAAAATTCACGCCGTATTGACAATATAATTTTTATTCCACCAAGCCGTAACGAAAGGGATAATAACAATCAACCCTCTTATAACGTCGATATAAGGACTGCAATAGAAATACACACTACAGTAATATCTCTTCCATATTTGGAACATATTCTAAACAATATGCTTACTCAGTTCTGTCAATTGCTACTGTCCATATCTTGTTCCAAGACATTTCTGCATCCGGAGATTTACATAGAAACATATATGGCTCTCGACGACCTTCAGCGCAGAAGCGTTGAGACTTGAAAAACGGCAGCTGTAGTATGCGAGGCATATTTTGGGTGATTTATTAATTATAAAATTTAAGCAGATCAAATGTTAGTCCGACTCTTTCGATGTCTGAATCAATTGGTGCAAAGGGACTGCTTAACCCTTAAATTTCATTACAGACGGCGGAATATGCTTATTGGTTACGTGGATTTTTCGGTAGCTGTATATTCTTGGACTGTTCTAAAAGAATCGATTCGGTTAGCTTAACAATAGAGGCATCCAGTCTACTAGTAATTTTTACTCCGAAAATTAGAGTGATGAAGCAAATAAACAGTGTATAACCAAAGTGCAAATTAGTCGATTTCAAAATAAAATGTAAAGAGTATTCGAGAATAACAATTAACTTAAATATTCTATACCTCGTTAAAGCCGAAAAAGCTTTTATGACTTGATTTGTTTTGCTTTTAGCGTCACATATATAAATAACAAATTATTAATAATTGACAAAAATAAATTTAGTCCAGGCTTTTAAGGGACCTCAATATATTCCACCCCTGGTCGTGTCCAGAGGCTAGGTCCTCTTTCGAGGCAATCCAAGTATTCCCCTCAGTTGCGCTTCTCCACATGTTCAGCTGCAGGGTGGCCTCAGGTAACACCAGTTCCGTTGTCGACTGTAGGATACTTCTTCTTGATTTGAGCCGTATGGTTATCTTTTGATATTAATCGTTTATTATTTCAAATGATCACTTATTTGTTATTTACTATTTTTTACGTATTTATTTACACTACGTTTGTGTTTCTATGTATATTATATAAACAATATATCTATCGAAATTTAACCAAAAGATAACGTTATTCTTTTTAGTGTATCATCAACAATATATGTATATTCAACATCGTTGAATTTATTGGTACATTTAGTAGACATATTACTCGTATTTTTATCATTAAAGTCATGAATTTATCAGTAAGAATTACATAGTTTCATTTACAGTACATGTTAATTGACTTCAACAGGAGGAATAACCCTTTCGGTAGAAAACATAACATTTATTTTATGGGTCTTCAGGCGTGTTTGTTAGCAGTTAACCTTATATAATATTGAGCTCAGAAATGCCTTTCATGCCAGGCAGTTAGAGCTTCATGAGTAACAATAACTAAATCAATAAGTTAATTCTACGCAGTACTATAGTAAATTATATGTTAAATTCAGTACACAATATCAAAAATACTTATTATAATGTACGAGTAGAATAAAAGGAGCTTCTCAATTTCAATATTACAATTAGGTCACATTTGCTTTCACCATAATCGTATCGCTAATAATATCAATGGTCATAAGTTTTCAATTCTCATACAATCGATTTCAAAATAAAGTAGTCAAAAATGGAAAACCACATAGTAAATCATATTCCACAACATCAAGGTATCAACTGACAATACTTGGTGAAACTGCTTAATTATAATTATTAATTAATTTTTATTAAAAAATTAACAAATTATAAATATTTTCTTTTGATTCACATTACTTATCAGCTTAATGTTTTAAGTAATAATATTATATAATGGCTTAATACATTAAGATAACACATACCCCTTGATTTTATAATCTCTTTTTTCAATGATTTTACCCGCACACATATACAATCTTCAGGGATACCGAAACATGTAATCGCTTAAAATAAATGTGAATCAAAACTAAATATTTTTAATTTGTTAATTTTTAATTGAAATTAATTCAAAATTAAAATCATATTCCATTACTTCTGAAAGTCAATATATTTTTAAATAAATTAATATATATTTTTGATATCTGCTACGTTACACACTTACAGAATAAGTCCTTTCTAAATTATCCACACTATTCTTACTAATTAGCAAATATTTTTTTATAAATTAATTAATTGTTTCAATGAATTAAGTAATAATGTAGAAATAATACTATTAGAATACTATTTTTAATTAATATATTAATAAATATTTATATAGATATAAAAATATTAATGTAAATATACTCGTATTGGTGTTGTTTTTTATGCTCAAGTTGTAAATGCAACTATATTCTTCAACCTTGCTTAAAAAAAAAAATTAAACAAGAAATACATCACTTAAATTAGATGATAAACTAAACACCTTGATACCCTTACTTATCTCCCACAAACTTTGCCCTTTCTCGTTCTTACTATAATTTAATAATTATAATTTATTTAGTTTAACTTATCATAGCGAATATACGTGTGAAGAACTGAAGAATCTCACATTGAAAGAGAAAACGGGGCCTCTATACAAATGAACAGTACTCAATATAATCGATATTAAAACAAGATATAAATTCTTTATGTATACAATATTTAGAATGTATCTCACTATAAGTGATTGCTTGAAATATAAATTATATATTAACAAACTTACGTTGCAGACAAACAGCTTTTTATGTTGATTTTTATTTCTTTAAAAGAACTATTTCAATTGTAACTTTGTTTATTGTGTAATTCGGTCGCTTTTACAGTGCCACTCTCCCTACTTTATCGCCTTACATATTGCACAATATCGCGTTTGATATTTTTCTACAGTTTAATATTCGCAAAGCAATATTTCTCTTGTCAACTTTGTTGCGTAATTTCTCTCGCTTTGTGTTGCGAATCATTTTTGCTCTATCGGGCAAATTCCAAAGTCGCTGAAGCTTTCGAGCTTATTGTTGTAGTTTCACAATGTTCGGAGGTTACAGCGCAACTCCTCACTTTCTCCACCGTGTAGAGGATGAGGAAGAGGCGAACCTCGAGGGCAGGTTATTGTTTCCATCAAGGACGAATCACGCAATTCAAAAGATTGTTACTCTTTTATCAATGCCGTATTCCGTTCGAATTTATGTTATTTTATTCTTCCGTTATAATTTAAACACTCTTTTATACGGTTTGGCGTAAAATTAATCACTCTATCGGAAGATGTTACAATTCTTGCTAATAGCGTCGTACACAATCCCATTTGACATTTCTAAACTAGACAGCCACAGTTTTTTTTTTCCATATCCGCTATATGTTTGGAGCTTATAAAAACCACAAAATATATTTACACTCTTCTGCAAGCTCTAGTTGTATATGACTCGTCCCAGAACACCTATATACCTGGAGGACTACATGGGAACATAGTTGTTTCCCAGGAGCCTCCAGGGCAAGAACCCGCAAACAAATCTAAACATGCATAGACTGCTGCTGTATCATAAGAGAAATATTTGGGTGCTCATAAGCAGCGTTTTTAAGGCAATCGGATGATCATGCCGACGCTCTCGAGGCCTGAACATTATTTTGTTCTTAAGGAGTGGCTTTACTGAAGCGGTGAATGTATAGAGCTTAGATTTGATAATATATATATATTTTAAATCAAACCTGGTCGGGATTTAAACCGACAGTGTCTAAATGACAAACGCTTTTACTACTGGACTATGCCGCTTAGCTGCACAATTGTTGAGCTACAGTATACCAGAATTCAAATTAATTGGAATTGAAAAAAAAATTGGAAGATTTTTTTTAACATTTGATTTCTCATCATAAATGTTGAAATTATTATCAACAAATACAACAAAAAGAACGCATAAACTGTTTCTTCTGCCTAAAAAGTTTCACCTTTAAATCGTGATTAATTTTGTGCTAAAAATAGTGAGATCTTTAAAATTTTTGAGTTACAACATTTTCAGTTTCTCTAGCTTTTCCATCCAGAAAACAGCAAGTTGAAGGGTTTCTCTTCCATCGGCGCTGGTTATTGTTTCCATCACAGCCGGAGCACGTAACACAGATCTGCCAGAGATTGTTATTATTATATTTAAATCACTACCGAGCGCCGAATTATTATTCAGAGAAGTCTTATTCGGCTGAAATTCAGACCCGCCTGAAACGCCTTTCATACTGAATTAGTACTAATAATTATACATCCACTATACAGTTGTGTGTTTCACTTTACGTTTATTGTACTTAGGATTCAATCAATTTGTAAATAAATTTCAAAGAAACTTACTTTTAAGATAACACATTGTAGATATAAATTATTGAGTACATTATTTTACTTATAAGTCATTTTAAAGAATGGCGATCTTTTGATCAACATTAAAATGTTACAAAAAAAACAACTAAAAACTTTTTTGTTCTATTTTTATATATCAAATTAATTATTGACAAATCATCGTTTTCAATATTTTCTGTCATCAATGCGATGATTTAAATTATACCTTTTGTTATTACATTGCATATTAATTGGTTAATTAATTATATTTTTATACACGACCTCTTTGTTCACTGCTGGATATAAAAAAAATGCTAAAAAGGGTGAAAATTTTCTCTGTAACGTCAATATTTATCGGAAATGCTTTATAATTAAACTTTCAACCTCTTTTATTTAAGTGCGGTCATTTGAAACATAAACATTTTTTACAATTACAATTTGAAAATTTCCCCTCCTGAAACATTGCGACTAGGGATGGGACGGTCGAATAATGGATTGAAACTTAATGTTGATACTTACTCGTGATATCGATATCGTTGTTGTGGCAAATGAACCTAATAAACGAACTGCGAATATCAGAGTATTAATTATTCTTGTGACCCCAAACAAATATACACGAACACTTATATGAACATACATGTACATATGTACGTAAAGAGATTATTATTCTGTGTATATTCGTAAGGTTATAATTTATTATCTTTCTTTAGGGATGGGATATTGTGTGAAATTATCGATATTAGCTTGTTATTCAATACTCTGTTTGTATTGTAAATATTAGTAAGAAAAAAAAATCAACACTACTTGTATGCCTTGAACTTATGAAAAGTTATGATATTGATTATAATTAATAATTATTTCATACCATCTTCTATTACATTGCTTTGACAAGATTTTTAATTTATCTATATACCATTATTTTAAAATACCTTTTTTTCGTCTAGCATATACGTACTATCACTTAGTAAAGCAACAATGATATCAATAACACGACAAAACTTTGTATTTTAAAGACAATATTTTAATATGATACTAGAAAATTCAGCATCCCTTCTTTATAGACATTTTCAAATTAAATGGTCTTAAATAAGGATCGTGAATTATAGAGCTTTTCTCTCTCGCTGAAATCTTCCAAAAGACTTTTAGGGTTTTATGAATACTTAAAATTTCCTTGAAAGGTTTCATCAGGCGTACGTAAAATACGATTCCTGAAAAGTTATCGCTTATTTACTCTTCTCCACTTTGTAGTTAGAGCATATGACAACCACAGTTCAACATTTCACTTTCAAGAAGTTTTTTGCTCTAAAAAAACGTATTATTTTTAATATGGAGTACGTAAAATTCACGGTATTCTACTCGTAGTTTTCAGGCAAAAAAGAGTTTACGGTATGATATTTATATATAATTTGGCTTCTGTCTAATGTTGCAGAAGAAACAGTTTACATAGGCGTAATAATATATTTTTACTATTGATGAAACCGGCGACCTAACTGAAGTTTTATGAAAGCTTTTTTATTTCCGAAATGCTTTTTTCACGGGCGTGATTCGAAAGGCAATTCTCGAAAAGCTATCGTCCGATTTATTGCGTTTTTTAATTGGCGGCCTACTGAAAAATGGCGGAATGTCGACCTCGCAACTTTACACAAAAAGTCAAAACTATTTTCATACAAGTTTCAACGAAAAACGCTCAGAATTATATAGATTTTATTTCTGGAATTGCAAAACTCTATTACTTTTTCAGCGATCTAAACTTTTTTATGTGTAGATAGATACCCACGTTAATATAGTTTTTTTTTTCTTTACGTCGTATAAGTATTTTTTGTGTAATTTACGGAATCTTATAAAAATTTATTGTTTATTATAAATTCTTTAACCAACTAATAAATTTGCTTAATTTTTTATTTTAAATGCATTAAAATAAAGCTGTTTATTTATGCATGTGAATATAATAGGGAAAATAATCATGATATATTAGGTATTTCAGAAATAAATTACCATTTTTGATGTGCCATTTTGACGTCTGTTTGTCAAGATTCGCCATTGAGTTAAAGCTCTACTAGTACACTTTCTATTTTGATGGCTTTTTTATTTTCTACCGCCGTAGAGAAATGCAGTAGCCTGAAATTGAAGAAACACATTTGTGCCATATCATACTGTTTTCGTTTGATAAGGGACTGAAATACAAATAAGCCACACAGACCATTTGCGATGTTTATGGGGACATCGAAAGTGGTTATAATAATATTAGACCAATGATAATAACACTTTTTATGTGCAATTCTAGTGAGATCACCGAAGTTAAACAACACTGGACGCAGATCGAAACATAGATGAATATGGTATTCTCAATATTTATAAGAATTTCTCCAACAGATCGCAGGTTAGAACTGTTGGAATGCAAGGAGGATTTTTTCGATAAATTCAATTTAGTGTGAAGTTGTCACTAAAAATATAGAAACGCAAAATTTTACTAGTTTTTAATACAGCTCAATGAATAGTAAAAAAACTATTCTGCGTACATTTTACTCTTTACAAAGAGGATAATTACTCAATCATGAATGCATATTACACTAAATGATATAATTATTTCGGCTTCATTATACGAATCTCAATTATCTCTGTTTTTGCGCAATCAATGTTTTCAGTTGTATGGAAATGAGCCATGCCCATCAATTAAACAATGCCAATAAAGTGACAATAATTTTAAAAAAATCGCATTACTTTATTAATATATTTTTTTATATATCCTTTTTATTTCCGGTATTCAATTATTTTGTACTTTCTGCACTTTTTAGTAGCTATTGATTACTATTCAATTAAATTTCTATACGTCCCATTTAGTAGGTCCGTACTTATTCACAACTGGCTGCAATCATCCATATGTACTTACTAATTAAATTACGTTTTGTAATTTTGTTCAATAAAAATGAATCGGCTGAAATAGTTTTCAGCATTTTTCAGCATAATTATTTCAGATTTTATTTTGTAAATTGTGAATCATTTAAACACCATCCATTTTTCGTTTAGGCACGTCTTTATTTCGCCATTCCATTATATTCTTATAACGTCTTTGCCAGTGTAAGCTTAACCTAATTTTGTTGTTAAAAAAAGGAGATTTTTGTAAAATATTTTAGCAGAAGTACAATTAAAAATGTCTTTATATATATTTAATTTATATTTTTAATGTAAAAGTAACTTCCAATACATATACTTCCCTTATCTATATAATCGATAGTTATTGAATAGTTTCCTCATTGTTGAAAATTGATGTTTATTGGTTTATTTATTTATTTCACAGAACCGAAATTCCAAGGTACATAATAATGAGAAAAAGAGTATACATAAATATACAATACATACAAAAGATAATAAAAAATAACATGAAAGAAGAAGAAGATGACACGTGTCAAAGATCACAGATCCAGAAGAACAATACCATCGACAAAAGAGGAAAGGGATGTAAGAAAAGGATCGAGGTGTGCTGGTAGGCCATTTAGGAGCGCCATTGCCGTTGTACTAAGTTGAGTGCTCGAAGCTCCACAAGTATCAACTGGGATCAAAAACAATGGTTTGATACGCTTACAAGCATTTAAAATAAAATAATATAAAATAAAAATATTTAAACAAATCCACAGCAAATATCATCTCCAACGACATTTCTCTCGTCAATATCGGAGAAAAATAAACGGCAGACGCTGGAATTCGAACCGCGAACTTGGCACTTTTAATTTTATTCTATATACAGCGCTAGTCCATTGACTTATTGCTTTCACCTACCGACTTAAAGATTATTGCTATAGATCTTCAATTATCTATCGAGATGGAAACTAAATACTTTAAATTTGTATTTTTTTTTTTATTTAAATTAACTTACAAATATAAAAAAATAGATATAGTAATGCTTCAATAACAGCCCAATGTTGATAACGTTTATCCTTGGTAACTACAATTTATGTAATATGATTAAATCCCCCTTAAATCCTCGATCGTCCCTCGGTATCTCGGTCTCTAAGGACGCTGCAGGCGCGTTCACCCTGTAGGAAGCCAGAAAAGCAGTCCCAGCTATTTTGATCCTCAATCCAAAAGGACCTTAGACCTTCGCCTCGTTATTTATCGCCAGTTTCAGTTTTTGGTCCTTTGGGATGAGGGTCTGAGTGTCCTTACAAGACAAGGAAATATCATGAGTATATCCTTGATATGATTAACTTTCTCTAACAAAAATAAAATGTTACATAAACATAAATATATGTATATTCTTTAAATGTAAATCCTGCAATACAATGACGAGTAACGACGTAAATTTGTAAATCAGAACCTTTTTTAAAAATCAGCAATAATGTTCCGGAACCGAGTGGTGCGGTCCCGAAATTACAGCGTTAGCTTATATGGTGATGCCGGAATACCAAGTATCCGGCACTGAGGAAAAATCCAAAGACCGGAGTTGAATTGATACTAATTTATTTAATGCGAGTCCCCCTTTTATACCATAATTTACAACATGAGTAAGCAGTTAAAAATAATATCAATACATTTGAATGTCATACGCTGCACATTCTTCGATACGATTTCTGGACCTTGATCCCTTCAATCCACATGAGTGGCAGATTATTGGAATCGTCCATGCTCCTTATTGATGCGTAAGCATTCCTTATTAATATTACTAATGCATACACTGCAAATTCGTACACTGCAAATTCGTACACTGCAAATTCGTACACTGCAAATTCCTCGATACTTATTGTTTTGGACTTGATCCCTGACTGTATGAATTGACAGATAAAGAGTTTTATTATCACAATCACATATTATTATCATAGATATCACAGATTATCATAATACAAATAGTTATGTTTAAAATAAAGTTTTGAACAAATATTAAAAAAGTAATATCGAATAATGTAAGCGGTTTATCAAACAGTTCTAATGCATCGCAATCGTGTCAAAAACTAGTAGCTTAGTACATAGTATTGTGGCAACATTAGACGGACACGCCACTAAGCACGAGGGCTAACACCAGTCAGTCTCCAGAACCCGGCACGTCAGTACACGCTACAGTCCTCGATACCTAAAGGCCCCAAGAAATGCCTACGAATCTCGACGTTACATCGCTTTCATCGACGATTAGTCAGCAGAACTAAGAGTATATATTATAACTCTTACTATTTATATTATAAACAATATTACAGTCGTATTTAACATACATAATAGTATTCCGGATTAACGGAACTAGAAAAATATATCATTATATACGAAATTGCGGTTTTTGGGTTTAGCGGTGTATGGCAAATTTCTCCATTTCTCCGATATTTCGACCGCCACCGCATGTATTATAATCAGCGTTGATGAATATGATTTATCATAATAAATATATCGATATTTTTATTGTAAATCTTTATTTAGATATTTGATGATCGTTTTAGTTTTCTACAGGGAGCGGCAAAAAAAGCTGACGGTTTTAAATCAAAACAACGACGAAAACCGTCAGCTTTTTTTTCGCTCCCTTTATGTCAATTATTCATGTATTTCTCTAATAATGACCATCACACAATATATGATATATAATCGTGTCGGAAACAACAGGGTAAGATCCCGTCTGCCCAGAAGTGAGCGACGTCCATGGCGTTACTCCCGGCCATCATCAGGCCTTCCTGGGTGCAGCTACTCGGACACAGCACACACTCCAGAATGTGTGACAGGGTCGGCTCTACGCCGCAGTCACATTCGGTTGGTAAAACTGCCAGGCTTTCATTTGTGTCCTCGTCTTGCATACTCCGGTCCGAAGTCTGTTGAGGGACCTCCATATATTCCACCCCTGATCGTGTCTAGGGGCTAGGTCCTCTTTCGGGGCAATCCAAGTATTCCCCTCAGTTGCGCTTCTCCACATGTTCAGCTGCAGGGTTGTCTCAGGTATCACCAGTTCCGTTGTCGACTGTAATAATAATGTAGTATTACCTAAAATTATATTTGTTTTTTAATTAAATTTTATGTTCAATATAGATTTTTTTCAGCATTCTCTTGTACCTTTACTTATTTCCAGGTAACATTTTTTATCCTTTATCGCTTACACTTAGGAGATCGTAAAAACGATTTATGTTATCATTAATTGCGCCGCGCTACATTTATGTGTTCCTCTTTATGTATTATCAATTGATCATTAATGTATAGAAGCAAGATAATCCGGAAGGTAATTACTTTATTGGAAAAGAAGTAAACAAAGGAAATTTATTTTTGCTCACAAATAATACTTAATATCGAAATCGTAATATCCACTTACACTACTATTATATACAGATATATATTAAACTTATTTCCATTTCGCCAAATTTTCAGGTATCACCAGTTCCGTTGTCGATTGTAGAAAACTTCGTCTTGATTTGATCCATGTGGTTATCTTTTGATACCTATAACGTTTATGCAGTCAGCTGAATAAAGCAGACGAAACTCCTCAGATACTTGATTAAAAGTAGAACTATGGATGATTGTGGGCACGAATATATCTACCTAGAACGTAGAGCTTAATGTATTCAAGAATGTATGAATTAAGTGAGATGATGAAATGAGAATTAGGCGTGAAGTAATAATGTTTATTGTCCTTTATTTGAAACGGTAACTGTCCGTATGTATGACTTGGGCGTAGATTCGGCTTCCTCAGTTTCCCTTCTCATCAGTATGCAGGGTGGGCGCCCCCGCCTACCAACTTCAGCCCTCGGATGGTCGTTATCTTACCGCCCGCCTTATCCCCGCCCGTGAAAAGCAGCTCACGAGTTTGTATGGATGACTAAACGCACATCTGTGAATCATCCGATGAGTAACGCTTAGATATGAAACGTAGAAAAATTATATCAAATTAACTTTAACATGTATGGAACAAACTAAAGTTCACTCGCTCAAGAGCCTGTTGATGCCTAGAACGATATACCAATTGTAAGCTATTATGATTTAGGATACAGAGCGGACTTGGAATGAGACGATAATGTAGACTAGACAACTGACAGAACTTTATGGCTGGGATTTTGGGCGACAGCAACTTCGTAGTACGAGTAGATACTAACGTCCTCCTCTCTTTAAAAGGCTCTCAGTTACACGGTGGCATAATGAGGAGCAGATTAATAACGCAAAGAGTTTTTTCAGAAACACATATATATTCCGATAACTTTATAAACTTCCGGCCTAGGCGGTATTACAAGCCGGGCCGGCCATAATGCGACCTTTTCGCGGTCGTCGGCCTGACTTTTCCAAAATGCCAATATGGCGACACATACATGTACGACAAGCGAACAGAAATAAGAGACGAAAGATTGCATATCGAGGTTTTCGGTACCAGTCAGCATGGGCTTTATCATGCTGATGTCAATTTATTTTATTCCATCGAATAAAGTAATATTTCAACATCAAAATATTTTCGACATGCATATTCCGTAGTATCGGCTGCCATTCAATAAAACAGCAACACAATAAATAAACAATACATACAATTGAATATGTCTTCAACTAAATATATCTCTTCATCATGCTGATGTCAATACGTTAGAAGAATCTTACAATGTACATATTATGTATTTTTATAGAAGCTTAAGAGTTTCTCTGTGAGGATATCGGCAGTAAATGAAATATGCTAGTATATAGATAAATATAAAATATAGAAAAAAAAGTTCAACGTAACGTAAAGGGCGAATAAAGAATGTAGTAAATTCAAAAATTGAACGTTACACAAAAAATAAGTAGAGTAAGAGTTGTAAATGAAAATTCTAACTAAAACATATCTCTTGTTGTGGAATAAAAATTCTTCAATCGTGTTAATATGTTTTATTGACGTATTGTAATTAATAATTTTGTTAAAATATTCATCTTTAAACCATCTTATATATATTATCTCTCATTTAAGAATAATTATAAAAAAAATGGAATTAAATTTATTTTATTGATAAAATCAATATAAATACTTGCCATTTTTCTTACGAAATATTTGATCAGTGAGCTCCTCAAAGAATATTTATTTTAATATAGTGCATAAAAGCATAATTTTTCTCATCATTTTTCCAACAACATAAATAAAATAAAATTATTTAATCAGTATACCTTTTATTTAAAAACACGTATGTTATTATTATATAACTTTAATATAACTTATCGTACGAGTATGTTCTGTCAACAGTGTAATTCCTAATAAAAATCTCAGACAGGATGTTTCTAAACATTACGGTTTGCCTACTTTACCGTTCTACCTTAGGGACTATATATGTATGGTGATCCCATACCTTCAGGGGTTGTTAAAAAAACGTTAATAATTTATTCCGTCCCGGCATATTGGTGGCTCTCCCACTCGGGCCTCGCCGCCCACGTTATTTTCTTTCAGGCTTTTTCAGGATTTAATGGATTAATGTTCATTATGTAGGGCGTGTAAAATCTTGTAGAACCACCTTTCAGTAATAACGGTGACCTATATCGTGCAAAAAAGCTGAGGGTTTTTCTCTTTAAGATTTGTTGTATGAGAAATACATCGTTAGCTGAATTAATTTATATATATTTTAATGGTTAATGGCTTGTTGTATACGTTGGGGTAATTTTGTACATTAAAAATTATAAAAAATGTTTTATCCGAAATAATTTATTATGCCGGGAATCGTTAATCTCAATATGATATTTAATTGGAAATACTTTATAATTATATAAACAGTAAGAAGAGGTAAATGTGGAAGGGATACGTTCCACATTTACTTCATCTAAACCGGTTTGTTTCGCTAATTCCACTATTTCTTCCACTATTTCATCCATATCGACAGAGTGTCCAATGTTTGCGCTCTTACTTAAATCTAGCTGCGGACAATTTTGAGGAATCCTCGGATTGAAATAAAAGAGCGCTTAACCGAAACAGCGCTAAACGAAGCAGCGTTAAGTGAGTTAAGCGGGGTCTCACTGTATATATATCTGCTCTTTAGTAAGAGCATTTGCCACAAATAACCTCTATCCATGTATATTACCATGAGTTGTCGTTATTAACATTGTTTTTTTTGTTTGTTACAGAGGGACCCTTCCAATCTGATGCCCTTCTGGTGCCTGAGAGCTGCTTGTTCGACCACATTCACAACCAGAGCCATTGCTGGCAGTTTGGTCGCTGGAACGGAACAGCTGGTCGCGCCTGTCAGGAACGTGGACTCCAGCTGCGCAGCTTTGCCATGCTCCTTCCCTGCGGCATCAGCCTCTTTTCGGGAGTCGAGTTCGTCTGCTGCCCCAAACACTTCAAGGGTAAGCCTTTTTCAAGTCTGCTGCTTCCACTTGCAAGTGGAGATTGTTGCGTTTTCAGGGAGATCCTAAAGTAAAGTCTTTATTTTATAGACTTGTTTTGTCTTATCGCAAATACGGTCAGTCAAAATAATCATTATTTTCCACGAGTACGTTTTCGGTTACATATATTTTTACGTCTACAAAAAGTTAAAATTCTTTAAAATACACTGCATCAATATTCTTGCACTCCAGAAAGGCTTTCTAAAACCTATTGGAACCAAAGGAATATCTCTTAAGAACATTGTTACATGCTTTTGGATGTTTTCCACATTTCACAATGTTATCCGTTGAGCTCTCTCTTCAATCGAGAAAAAAAGGCACACGGAGTTAAATCGGTATTGTAAAGGGCCTGGGGAACCACCGAGTGTCGCACTAGACTAGGAAGTTGGTAACGATTAAGGACGCATTACTTGGATATATATATAGGACCATGATAAACATAATACCTATGATTTTATTGTGTCGGTACTATGGCACCGTGGTAAAACTGGTCGAGAAATGTAGTCAAGAGTCTGCCCTTTGAACCCAGCCAGTCGCCTTTCTTTAGGAAAAAAAAAAGCATTCCACTGAGTTGAATTTTTTACATCTTCCGTGCATTAATAATTTCCTTAATTAAGTATTTGAACGAATCTGCGTTTTAATCATCTCCCTGCAACATATACAATATATTTTGTTCACCGACCTATTACTTGTTTTCGCGAATAAAATGAATGGTACTTTTCTTAAATTTGTATTCAAACTCGTAAAAAACTGTAACATCAACACCCGGGAAGTCCGAATTTTACGCCAGCATTTATTTGTTTCATTCGATGAGATGGATCCTTTTTCCTCCGGCCGTCCTATAAAATGCTGAGTGCTATAAAGCGAGCTTTTCATCGATCGCTGACAGACCCTTTAAACAGAGAAATATAATACGGAGAAGCAACATTTCCTTACATTGTATCTACATTTGAACTCTTATTTTCTTATACCAAAATTTTATTAGACTGTTTGATAAGTCAACAAAGAATTGCCCTTAAATTTTTTAATGATCATTCTTATGTGTAAGGTTGAATGGTAAAGATGATGGCATTTGGGATGTGCCGTGTATGGCAAATTACTTTCACTCCCATATATCTCTCATATCTTCAAAGTTTATGTGCTTATCAACTTTGAACGTGACCCTTACAACAGCGGTAAAATTATCGGAGAGAAAGAGTAATTCTACATACAAGGCTAAACACAATCACCATAATTCAATATTTGGCCGTAAAAATCTACGAAATCATATTTTTTTTACTATTTATTTTATATCAAAGTGAATGCCAAGAATACAAAAACTTATATTAAAGCCTATGAACTCTAAAGCTTTAAAAAATAATTAAATTTGTATAACGTCCTAATGAACATTATTTAATAACCACATTATTTGCTCGTTTTTTTAGAGCATGAAGGCAAGTTTTTATCTTCAGAATATCCTTTTAATTTTCACTTGTAAATGTATATTGAAATACACTTATCTGATGTTTTCCAATACATCTTTAATCACAATGCATTTATCAACTACTGTCCTTCCACTGCTTAACAAAGGCCTTCTGCCTCAGTCTCCATCTCTCTTATTCCACTGCCTTCTGTATCAATACTTTTCTTCTGATTTTGTTAGTCTATTTAACAATAGATCGACATGATTCTTTCAACATCGATTTTTTTGTCTCATTGGCAAGTAAGTGTTTGTTGATACCATACTTTTTGCATTATTTTTTCTCACCATTCTTTTAGAATCATATATTATTCTCAAGTCATGATATCGGTGGTCCAGCTGTACTTTCAAGCGTCGTGTTTCGCACAAATTTCCATCATTGAGTCACGACCCTCTCTCTAATGAAGCCTGTTCATCAACAACTCGCCCGGAAGTGGACAAGTCCGCCGCCGGAAGCCCATGAATATGTATCAGTATGGTGAATAAAAACGTGCAGACCCGAGCTGAGGACCCCTCCGCCCTTTTATTACACCTTCGGAAAAGTTTCACTGATTCATATTATTCATCCATTCTCGTTTCATTTTACAAATATGCCTGCTTTTAAGCTTGCTATGTTATAATACACCTGAATCCATTTAGTTTTATTTCTTTTAGGAACAAAATTATATGAAGTGTTTTTTTAAATATTTTTTCATTGTATTTTCATATGTTTTAACAGCTTAATTTGAAAAAGAACCTTAATTTCTCCTTTTTGAGTATGACTTTTATTTTATTTCAATAAAATATATATATATATTTCACTTATCCAAACTAACTTATTATGTCTATAAAAAACTTCCTGGGCATAAATCCTACAATCTAAAAATATTTGTAAATTTTAAAATTTTTGAACCTTTTATCCTGAAATACGACAATTCCATAAAAGCAAAATCATGAATCATGATACATTTTGAATATTAAAATACTTAGATTTAAAAAAAATCAAAATAATCGGCATAACTATCAAATTAGTAAATAATTAATTACATCTATCTCGATTCGTCGTTCGACCATTACAGAGTGCAGACGTGCTTTACAGTGGCTCCAATAAATTCGGAGTAGTGGCGTGTGTGCAACAATAATAATAATAAAAAAACTGATTTATAATAATTTCTAGTGAACATCAAAGTGTGATTAAATGAATCAAGATAGAATGCGATGGAGATGGAAGAATTAATAATTAATACTAAAGAGCTGATCAATAAGATCACCTCAGCAAAAGATAATAAATTAAAAATTCAACTGGAAAAAAATATTCAAGAAATTGAAGAAATTACAAAAAATCAAAAATTGACTTACAAGGAAAAATAATTGATTTACAAAACGAATTAATTAATAACAACAAGAAACAAATGAAAAAGATTGAAGAAATTATCTCTAAATCGAACATATCTTATGCAACAATCACAAAGAGTTCACCAAAAGAACCAACTAAATTTACAACGAAACAAGACTCAAAACACGCAATCATAATAGAGTCAAAAAGAATGCTAGTGCTGAAATAGTTAAAACTAAAATAGCAAAAAAATGTGAACCTAAACAAAATGAAAATGGGAATAATAAGTTTCAAAAAATCGGAGAAAAAAAGAGTCTAATAATCTGCGCAACAAAAGAGGAAGCTAATTTACTGTGCAATGAAATAAATAAGAGAATCGGAGACGAGGTTACCGCTGAAGAAATTAAAAAGAAACAACCAAACTTAATTATTAAGAGACTACAAAAAGGCATTACTGAAGAAGAATTAATCAGTAACATAGTCAACCAAAACGGACTAAATGAAGAGGACGAGACTAAAATTAAATTAATCAAAGAAATTAAAATCAAGAAAAGCAACGATGGAAAAGAGTGGGATACCACAAACTATATCATACAGACAACTCCTTCGATTAGAAGACATCTGATAGAAAGAAAAAAAAATTAACATAGGATACAACAGAGTCAACATTGAGGACTGCAACCCACTAATGCAATGTTACCATTGTCAAAAATTTGGACACACAGCACTACGATGTCTGGCCAAGGATCAACCACCAACCTGCTTGCACTGTTCACAAAATCACAACCACATAAACTGTAAAATTAAAGAGACACCAATTTGCATCAATTGTACCAATTCAAACAAATTTCACAAAACAAATTTACCCACTAACCACAACGCCAGTAGCCACCAGTGCATGATCAGAGAGAAAATGTTTAAAATCGCAAACAGCCGGATTGATTTCGGTTGAATTCTGTATTTATTATCGAGGTTAATTATTCAAAGTATACCTACATCATTTACAATTCCTGTACTGTATTTACTATCGAGGTTAATAATTTAAAGCATACCTACATCATCTACAACTTATGTAATGTATTTACTATCGAGGTTAATAATATAAAGTATACCTACATCATTTACAATTTCAAAATTAATGCTTACCAACGAATGACTTTACATGCAACAATATTAACAATAAAATTCAAATAAAAGAACTCATACATGACTCGATCAAAGATCTCAACCAATTAGTACAAAATTTTGAAAACACAATTACAACTTACCATATGAATAGATTTTAATGATATTATTTTATATTCTAAAAATGTATATATGCAACACTTGAATCAAGGATGAATCCCACGTCACACACAAGATCTACCTTTAAGTGGCGTGGAAAGCGAATTTCCAAAAAAAAAAAACAACAATAAAAAAAATGAATGTAATACTGTCAATTAAATCTTAAATGTATCCTATTATATTTGATTAAATAAAAAAAAAAAAAAAACTTTCTTTATCAAACACTGGGGCTTAAATTTACCATAATAAAGTAATATATTAAAAGACTGACTATGTTATGTTTGATTCGATCATTATAGAATAAAGAGAGTATAACATATTTTATATTCATATATTCCTTTCAATTAAATTTCATAGAAGCCCCGAAAAATTTAAACTTTTCTGCTTGTAAAACATTTCATAACAAGAGTACGCTTCATGTCACATTTATTAATTTAAATTATAGAATTCGTTCTTTTTCCAGGAGTACTTTTTCGCTTACACGTTTTTTACGTCTGCAAAAAGTTACGAAATACTCTTTTAGCAACTTCTGAAAAACAAAATGGAATTTCATATTTTTGACATTCAAAATAAAGTGATGGTTATAAGTGCCAATTTTGCGCCGAATTTTAAATTAAAAGTGAAATAATATTTATGCTGGCTGCTTATATATATGACTTGCGTATAGTTAGTAAACGTAATAAATCAAACTAATTCACTTGATCATATTTAACTCATCAACCTATGTCAACATATGCTAAAACATATTTGAATAGAAAATATTTTTGCTAAAGTCAAACATTTTTTTATTATCCTCGTGATAATGAATATGAAATTATAAATTTTGATATATATAGTAGCTTACTTATACAGTGAGAATATTTACTTACACACTCACTTAATCAGTATTTTCTTCTACTGATAACGCCCAACTTAAATCTGAATAATCCAAGTGAAGGCTTAAAACAATTTGAATTAAATCATATGTATGCTTTTCTTTTCTCATTAATTATAGACTGCGATAATATAAAAAATATACGAGTATATATACAAGCATATATATAAGAGAAAGTTGTGTTAGTTATACCATTTATAACTCAAGAACGGCTGAACCGATTTTCAAAATTCTCTATGTGTTGGATTCGTCATGATCCCGAAATGTCAATGTTAAAACATCGGAAAAAAATACGGATTAAAATGCTAAAGATTATTTTTTTCATACATTTTGTATGGAAAGGCTTTTAAGATGCATACTGTTTCCAGTATATGGCATTGCATGTATTATCAAAAATTAAATTATTTTGCCGGCGGGTGGAGCTCAATGGCGTTTGCTTTGCAAGCCAAAGGTCGTGGGTTCGATCCCCAACGGAGATTAAAAAAGGATTTTAATAGATTTCTGAGCTCTTAAATACCCCCGTTTGGTGTGAGTTTGATCCCTCATCCGTAAAATGCCAGTCATAGTCTACTAATTAAAATTGGTGGACGAAAGTCGTCTCGTGAAGAACCACCCATTCATAGTAAATTCCTGTAATAATAAGGAAGATTCGTGAATCTTGTGCTGTAGTCTATGACGTTGGCGGATCAACACTCCACATGCAGCGCTTATCAATATGCACTATGGTAAGCGTTATATAATTCCACAGATGAGACTTCAGAGTTACTATCACCATCTGTCGGTATTCTCCTGTATGTGTTTACATAAAAAAAAAAAAAAAAACATTTGAACTGAACATTTGATTCGGCTAATAAATTAATGAAAAAAAAACATTCGAAGCTAATTTATTAATCAATTGTAATAAAATTAACGTAAAGTAATAAGAAATCGATGGAAAATTGTCGCAGCAACAAAATTGGAGATAATAGATAGATAGCTATCTAACTACGGGTACAAACTACAATCGCAAAGTAGTTTTCTGTCATCCGGCTTCCCCGTCTGGTTGATTTCATTTTCCCGCGTCTGGCGAGCCCGCCGAGACGATAAACGAGTTTCCTCCTCCTCTTCCTCTGCCTTCGAATGGGGACCGGATATGGCTGAGAGAGAGAGAATGGAGAGAAGGCTCCACAGCCTCATTTTCCACTTTATTTTTTCACGTCCCTCCTTTATTTCCCGGGCCGTTATTAGTTTCTGACACTAGCGCGCAGGCTGCTTCGAAATGAGGACGAATTTTCATTTTCAGGGTCCTTTTCTTACGTCACCGACAGGATTTCATGCCTTCAGACTTTCAGCCACGCTTTTTTATGAGGATCATCGAAAAATCATGACTTTTTAAAACGCGATCGTAAATTTCCTTTCATACATAATTTTTAAACATTAATCCTGCAGCCGTATCTTAAAATCGTATTCTTAAATGGTTTTTTTTTTTAGCTAAACAATAGCAATTTCGTAGTTATTTTATTGATTGATTAAACATTTTTCAAATGAACCATTGTACAATAATATGAATCTTAAGTATTAAAGGTAAAGAAATGATTATTTACAGCTATTGATCCACATACAAACCTTTAAAAATTCATTTTTGTACACTGTAAACATTGTACACGGTAAATATTGAATCGAAGATGTTTTTTGGAAGGACAAATCAGTGTAATTAAATATGCCAACAATCGACAGAGGGGAGGTTAATTTTTTAACAATAAATTTCTATTACAATTTGGGTGCTTGCATCAATTAAATAAATGTATTAAAAAAATGTTTTTTATTTTTTTCAATTGCAGATTTATATTGTGGCGTAGTGTCTGCAGGATAATTTTACTTTTTGAAATTTTTTAGTCTATGATATAGAATTTTTATCTCTGATGTAATTCTTCTTTATCCTAGCCATTTCCTTGCACATTCGCCATGTCTGTCTGTCCTGCATTGTATTCTCGGTCAAACCCGGAGTTTTCAGATCCTTGTTTACAGTGCAGTCCAGGTTGCCTGTCGTCTTCCAGGTCTTCTTCTTAGCGTGGGTATGCTAAGGGCTTTCTTCACCATTTGGTCCTCATCTCTCCGTGTCACATGTCCATACCATCATAGGTGGTTTTCCCTTATCTTTTCATGTATGGGGGCCACCCGAAATGAACCCCGAATATGCTCATTTCGAACTCTGTCCACTTTAATCACACCGCCCGCCCACCTCAGCATCTTCATCTCTGCCACATGAATCCTATCCAAGTCAAGTTTCAGCGGGGTCCAACACTCCGATCCGTAAAGCATAGCTGGCCTTACAGCAGTTTTGTAGATTTTACCTTTATCTTTCTATCACACAAAACCCCAGAGAGTGACCTACATTTCAGCCATCCTGGTTTTATTCTATGCTTCACGTCGGATTCAGTTTTGACGTCTAAGGATATATCGAACTATAGACAATACACCTGTGTATTGTGCGATGCATTTGACGCTGACCACTGAGCCATTTTTCCTCACATCATCGAGATGAGAGCTTACTTTCTACTGTTCGAATCTCACATTCACAGTTTTTTTTTCTCTATTTAATTAACTAATGAAAAAATATATAATATGGTTGGTTACTACATAATGCGTATGAATAAGTTTTTAATTAAATGATAAATATTTTTATTATATTTTATTTTAATGTTAATTTTAATTTCAGACATTTCGTTTAAAAATCTAGAGTGTCACATTGCTACGCATGCTCGAGACTTATTACCATTCGCTTTAGCGCGCTTTCGTGATTTTATTTCCCACCGGAGAGGTTCAAAAAAGGGTGAGCGGCAAACAATGCCGATCGTAATCGTGTAATAAAACATTTATCAAAATGTTTATTCTCTCATTAACGCGAAATAAAAAGATAAACGCCTTTTATTTGTGCAAAAACAGTTCAAAAACAAAGGTGCTTTACAACTTTTTGCGTGATGGCTCTTTTTGAAATTGCGTTTCGTATCGCGCATCGCAAACCATTCGGAAAATTATAATTACACTTTGAATCAGCCACCAGTGACGTGATCATTGTTACCTGTTTATTAAATAATAAAAGATACGCACTTAACAACGGACTGTGCTTTTCAATACAAAGAAATACTGAAAAACTCCCTTATTTGTGATGAAAAAATCTCGTACCATGATTATATGGTACATGATATTTTGAAAAAGTGTTTGTTTTTTAGAAAAAATACATAGTTGCGTGTTATACCCTACAAGGTTAGAATATACGTCTGAAAAATATTTTAAGAACGTAGGAGCCTATTCCTTGCCAGCCTCGTTAACCGCTCTTGTAGCCCTGACGATTTCCCTGATGAAGTTTAACAGCAAGGGACCGTCAGAACTAAGCACCAATTCAGGAAAATCTTCCCAAGGTTTTCGACACCAGTTCGCAAGGGCAATATCATTCTGTCATTACAATATATAAAATATATAGTAAAAATAATTATTTCTGGCGCCTCCGTTTGCACTAATTTTGAGCTTGTAAATGAATACCTTTATCTCGTGTTAGCTTAGCCTTGATTCGAAACATAGACTACTTACGTAACAGAAGTGCATATTTACTGTCGCCCATACCCTTGTCAAATACCTGGTCATTAAAAAGGAAAACATCCTCCGTGTGCAACGAGTCGTGATTAACATTGTCGTCTTCCACGTCGCCGGCGTCGCTCGCCATCTCTCCAATTACTGCTCCATGCCTGGAACACTACCTAGAGCTTTTATTCCATCCACGAACGAGAGCACTGAACTTTTTTTATCATTTTTCAGTCGACCGTTTGGTCACTCGTCCATTTCAGTTTTGCTCTGCAACTTTTCCGACCACTATCAGCCACTATATATTTTTTATTGTGGTACCCGTGCAGTAAAAAAATATAGATATTTGTTGAATTAAATACATTGCATTTTAAATCTTCTTTGTAGGCTTCTCAGATATAGATGTTGAATAATTGATGAATTATTTATATCGATTCATGTACAGTAACACCTGGATTTACTGTTATTAAAGGGACTTCAGAAAAAAAACGATAAATACAAGAAAATGTATTATACAAGAAAGGTTCAGATACATAATAATATAAAACAAGTTTGCCTATACTATACACATTTAATGTTAAATTCGAGAAATTTAATATAAAAGAACGGTTAATCGGTGTTCCACTGTAACCTCACAGCATTTCAGAATGGTCCGAGCTCGGAGGCGTAAGAAGAAAGCAAGTGTTATTTATGCTCTCCTGCGGTATTCAAAGGAGCCAGATTCACCTTCATCTCTTAACCAACTGAAGTTAGGAAGGCTGCTTTGTCCGCTCTCTTAACTCATCATTCCCCACAAAGTCAAATCACCGCATTCTGTTTTTTATCAACGTTTTTAATTTACTCTTAGGATAAGCCCGACGCTTTCATGACTAACACATCTTGATTACATCATTACTGCCTAAGTTAAGTTAGTCACTTTAATTACCCATTATATATATATTATTCTTCTACATCAACATCATATCATTATTTTCTTCGTCTTCATAATTATCATCATCATCATCTACTTCTTTTTGTTCATGTTTTTTAACACTTGAATACGTCCAGTGACGGCCGCGCTAGTGGGTATAGCTCAATGGTCAAAGCGTTTGCTTTGCAAGCCAAAGGTCGTGGGTTGTATCCCCGACGGCGATTAAAAAAAAGAATTTTCAATCTCCTGTATGTGTTTACATTAAAAAAGAAAAGACCTGAATCGTTAAACTTCGAAAAGCATAATGTCTACACATTGTTTACCGTCGCGTCACTGAACGGGTCAAAAATATAAAATAAAAAAAACACGCAATAAAATATCGTTTTTAACGTTATCTCTCAATTTCTCTCCCGTTTTTTTTTTATTCGCCCCGTGAATCGGCGCTAGCGACAATAATAATATACGGGCGAGATGACTTGCGGTTTAAATTGTCTTTTTACAGTTGAGATAATTCATGTATGACATTTATTTGTTTTCGTCTGCCCCGTAAACGCCGGTCGTAAATCCTCCGGTGACTTCGAAACACACATCAAATATTAATGCCGCTTTTCCGAAAGTTTGAGAACCGGAGCTTTGGCAAGTGCTTTCGGTTTTTTTTAATCCAATGCGTTATCTAGATATAAAATATAACTACAATGTCTGTTATACGCTATTCGATCGATACGAATATATTACATATAATTTTATATTTATATCTAAAGAAGCATATTTATGAAACGAAATATATATATTGTACTGATATACTCCTCTCAAAGTTCGATATCGATTTACTGGATGACAGGATGCAGGATCAGGTTCGCAATAAAAAAAACTTGTTTTTAGTACACAATCCGCGTTTATTTGTCAAAACTTGCAACAAAAAGACCGTTGTGGCGCACGCCATTTAGGCGGGCGCCATAACGGTCGCGAGCGAGCTTCAACTGTCAACTGACGGCGCGCTCTCATCTCGCGCTGCCAACCGTCGCTGCAGAAAAAGCGAATTCAAGATGACAGTGGTAACAACAGGAAATGGTCCAACTGTCATAACAAATAAAATCGCGTATGCAAACACCGTGTACTATTATACAATTAAAACTAACATTAGATGTACATGATCGTTTTTCGAGGCTTTACGGCATCAGCCTAAAGGAGCTATATCAAGCTGAAATCAGTACATTTAGTATCTAAAAGTCGATATACAATTGGTTAATATATAAATCCATAGCATATACCATCTTATATGACATCTCTCTCGTCATTTGATCATAGAAATAGAAACAGTGGACGTGAGAATGCTTTACACAGCTAAACGAATATATTCTTCCAGAATATTCTAGAATCACCAAGAGAGCTATCTATGTACAATGAAACAGTGTTAAAGACTCTTGATTATTACTACCTACGAGTATAAAATAGACGCTACAACAATTACGTAACAAATCTTGCCTTTTTATACGATTAATAATGATTTCCAACGTGAAAAGAAACGTATTTTTCTACTTATTTGATCAGTTTTTCTCTAATATTATTTTGTTCTTCACTTAACAAAACTATATTATTAACTTATTTTTTCTTCGTATCCGCTTTTTTATTGGAGCATATAATCACATTTTTCTGTTAGTTGCTTGAATCTAGTACTCTTCTCAGGTACTCTACACACCGCAATATACTCGTATTTATTGTATAAATGTTTTTAACATCATTATCATCAACCCGTATCCGTCCACTGTTCAACGCAAGCCTCCCACAAGAGTCTCCATTCTCTTCGATACTCTGCCTTCCGCACCACGCCACTCCACCTTCTTATGTCGTCATTCCATATTGCAGGGGTCGACCAATGCTTTATTTGCCGTTTTTAACAAAACTCACTACTATTCAAAATTCTCAAATTTTCCAGGCAATTTCTTTATACACCTGAAATATTACCATTCAATGTATTTCACGTATGTTTTTACAATCGTTTTTTTTTATGTGCGTAAGTCAGTGACTCGCAGAAAATATTACCTTATTTATAATTTATATATTCAAAATGTATATTTCCTGTCCTCCTTTACTACGTTTTTATCCGAAACAGAGTAAATTAAAGAAATATGCTCATAACATTCAAGGCATGTTTTGTGAATATCGTAAAGTGCTTTTACAAATTATTTTTAAATATTTAAATAGTATTTTTTAAATGTAAAAGAAGTAATGATCGTGGCACGTGTATAAAACGTGTTTAAGGTAATTTTAGCTTAATAAAAATTATTTGCAGTATTTATTTTCAAATATGTCACCTGACCTGCTGATCTGGAGTATGACAAAAGGAATATGTGTTCCTAGGTAGACCTTCGAGTTCAGAGATGTCTTGAAACAAAGCATTGATAATAGCAACTGACATAACTGAGTGGCCGCACTTTGTGATGACTATATATTCCATATAGTGAACGGATAATGAGCTTTTTTTTATTTAAATTGAATTTGCATCAGGAAATGACTGTATAAATTTGATTTTTAAGACTTTTGTATTGAACGGTAAAGAGGGTGGCTGCTACTTTACCGGTAACGACTCGTGGCTTGAAATTACAACTCTAAACATAAGCCGTAAAAGCCAAGAGCCTGAGAGCTTAACGACCGAGGCGCTGGCAATAAATACAGCCAAGTGTTATTACTTATTACACTGTACTGCAGTCATAGCCAACTATTCACCCTGCACCCACCCAAATCATATAAACATACTTTACTTCATTATCTTTATTCCGGAACCGAGGTCGCAGTCCTGAAATGACAGCATCAGCATTGGTAATGCCGGAATACCAAGGTTCCGGCACTGAGGATAAATCCAAAGATCGGAGTTGAATTAATACTAATTTATTTGATTAGAGTCCCCTTTTTATACCTTTGTCTACAGCATGAGTAGGCATTTATAAAATTAATATTAATACATTAAATCTCATACACCGCGAATTTCTCGATCCCGTTTTGGATCTTGATTCCTTCAATTTACATTGAGTGTCAGATTATTGGGATGGTCAATGCTCCGTGTCGATGTGACTGTATGAATCGACAGACTCCATAGAGAGTTTGATTATAATAATTACTTTAAAGACTTTTGGATGTTTAATACAAAAATTATGTTGAAAATAACGTTTTGAACAACCTTTCTTCGTGTTAGTAACGTACAATATATCAATATCTTACCTCTAAACATCAGAAAATAGACTCTTAGATGGTTCACTGTTATAGACATATACACACAGCGAGCAGTAGATAGTTTTGGTCCTTTGCGAACTCTATGACGCTCAAACAGTTGTGCTGAATACTGCTGTGTTAAAAATAATCATAATAGAATTGCGTGTTAAAGGAGGAGACAAAAAAATCTTTCCATGCTTAATCAAAATATATCAAACATGTAGGGATGCTCGGAAAGGGTTCGGCACAGGTCTTATTCAGGTGAGAAAAATTGAGTAAGTTCAGAAAAGCATTTACCGTGCTAGTTACGATAAAAAATGCTCAAATTTAACTTATGTGGCTTAGGTAAGGTTAGGCTTGATCAAGTCTAATCAAATCGCGTACTTTTTTGAAAAATATATTATATAATTTAGGGTATTGATAAAATCTTCGTTTTTATCATTTCCTTTTGACATGTCTTACTCGTATATTTTAAAAATATATGACAAATTCGTTCTCTTCTGCCATTCAATTCTTAAGGTTTCTTTATTTTCATCAAACTTTTGATATCTCCGGCACGTGTGTAGCTGGTTGGCATCCGACCCCGTAATCTGTAGTGTGTTCCCATTTTCTCCACACCTGCCGTGAGCGAAATCGACTCGCGGAATCGAACCCGAAATCGGAGCCATCCCAACCGGAGCTTAAATTTAATGTTATAATTTCGTTTCGGCGCGGCGTCGATATGGCGAAACGTCCGCCTGCGAACCCTAAATCAAACATTTACGACCTTTTGTAAGTGGGCGGAGCTAGGTGGGACGCGCTTATGAAAAACCTGACGACTCAGCCCTATACGACTGTCCCTTTCGCTCTCACGTCAATTGACATTCACTCCATCTCTTTCTATACTGACGAGAATTTTTTTGATTGCGCTTTATTTTACATATAATTTTATTTAATAAGTATGAAAATTATAATCTTAAGCAAATATAAGTAATATACGAAGAGTAAATATCTTGAATTTTTTTAAAGCATTTAAATATATAATTTTTAACGTGCATGTTTCATCATTGTTATAGATTCTTGTGTCTTTGTTAATGTATAATTATAATAATTTACACAATAGAGAGATTAAAGCGCAATAGCGCGTGGAGAGACTCAGATCGGCTAGAGCAAATAGAAGCACCCTGCAGCTGACGGGAGGTAGTCCTAGCACGGTCTTTGGCAATCGGGCTTTCAGCTACGCGGCACCAATGGCCTGGAACTCGCTACCGGAAAGCATAAGAGAGCTTAAAGCGGTGGCATCCTTCAGAAGCAGACTCAAGACCCACCTTTTTACTCAGAGAGGTAAATAAGCGCTTTTGGAATGATCATTTGGTCATAAAAGAGCGCTATACAAATACTTATATAATAATAATAATAATAGATTTTAAAAATATTTTTAGTATTTTAGAACGTTTTTATAGCCCACTTAGAATAAATAGTGGTAGACTAAAGTCATCCAATAAAAAACACCCAATTATTAACACTTTCTAATGTACATGTTATAATTTGTTGCCGTAGAATGTGTGAATGCCGTGTCGCCTATTGACGTCTGCTGATCAGAACTCTACATACATCGCTGTGTCATTCTCTTAATAGCAAGCGTCATAGCATATAAACATGCGATTTCTTCTTTACCGACTTTTACGTACAGTTTTGTATGGTAAATGCTTAAATACACTTCAAAAATAATTTTATTTAAGAGAAATGCGTAAATTGAATGATTTTAATCAAAATATATTTGATATTGTTTTTGGTTTTCATCTTGATTCTCTACAAAATATCTAATTCATAAAATATTATAAAAAACACAAAACATTAACTATGATATATGTTCAAGTCTCATAAAAAACGAACAGAACTTAAATAAATACTTAAATAATTATTCTAGAACGAGATGACAGGATAAGGTGCCGAATACGTAACCCTTTCGAAAGTGGGCGTTCTTAGACCTCCCGTCTATACCCACCCGCCTCCCTTAACGCCCCAAAAGTAGGGGGAAGGTCTAGAAAAAAGGCCGATGACGCATTATGGGGTGAAATGAGATATTGTCCGAGAAGCCTATTTCTGGAAATTTCTTTTTTTTTTGTCCGGCCCGCCAGACATTTCGCCAAGTACGAACTCGGTCACTTACTGAGCAGTGCGGTGCGTATATTTGTTCGTCTGGGGTCTGAATTCTGTTTACCGAGTTTTATTGACAATAAATGTATCATTAGATGGCGTGTACAATGGTATTTAATGGCCGTGTTGGTTGACATTAGATTTGGCGTTATTTGTAATAAAAACTTGAACGATATAAACGTACTTGATACTGATATCGCTATTAAACTGCCAGTTAAATTTAAGCAACGAACGGTCGCTAGTTATGTTTTCAATATATAATTTTATTGATTATATACTCAATTTTATTTAGATAAGTTAAAAATGTCTTTAAAAAATGATGTTTGGCAATAATTTAATTTTTTAATATTATTTTTAATATAGTATAGCAATTTTGTAATATTATACGCGTCTTGTCAATCAACCGGTCTCCTTTTGAATATGTCCTTATCACAGCTACCTCCAATACAGTGGACCTAGCTGGCGTATGTTCTACCTATATTGCTGGCCACGTGTTCTAAGCAGGAAGAGATTTACGCAGGCTTGCATAAACGATTGCTGCTTTATCTTTAATTCCTAAGAATTCCATTGAAACATCTTCCACTTAATGTATTTGATGGAACTTAGGAATACAGAGCAGCTTAATATAATGGCATTATTGTGGCTGAAAACTCTGCTGTGTTACTTAGAGTATGATAGATTAATAAATTTTTATACATTTTTGCTTTATTTATTTTTGAAATCAGATTTTTCCTTTGTACTACAAATATGTGAAGAAATGTTATTACAAAACAATCATTCTAATTTCTTAATTTCAACCATAGATGAAAGCACGTACCATAATACCTTAACTTTTTTATGCCGAAAATGCTACTTTTCACTTTCCATATTTGTAACGGTGCCTACCAAAATCTACTGCGCAGTACCCATCCGTTTTTTAAGCAAGTTTTAATATATCAGGCATTAATATAAATAATTGATTATTCGATTAGGTGTGAAATTAGCTATGAAAAAATACAATGAAGTCATCTGTTGATAAAGATCTAAATCTTTTTTCGAATATTCCAATAAAACCCAATTATTTATACGACCTTAATACGCTTGTATAACAAAGATATCATTCAAAACGAGCATCACTGTCAATGAGCATTATTTATCTCTTTTATATCCATTCATCGTCGTCCATACAGCATCATCTTCTATGGCGAAAGGGGTAATTAACTTTTTACAATCCAATTCGTGACGTCGCACGTGGCGTCGCACGTGGCGTTCCCCATCTTATTTAATTAACTCCCGGACAATGGCGGCCTCACGGGAGCAATCTCCTGGCCGCCATTATCCTCCTACGTAATCAGCCCACCTGCTGAGGTGATCGGCCGAATCAGTTCTCGTCGCTAATTAATATTATATCACCTGGGTGAATCACCGTTCGAGTGACCTGCGCGATGCAACGGTCGTCAAAGATTTGACCGATATTTGTCTGCTTTTTGTTTTGAGAATCTTTGTTTATTCGTATTCAATGGCACGTTATATTATGATCATGCTGAGATACACTTTTAAAAATACGCGACTTTAACTTCAAAAGTGTTGTCAATATCACACAAAAAAAATACCTTGTTTTTACATTTATCACCTTAATCAACTATTAATATATAATCGCGTGCATTACACACTTCGTCAGTCCTTCGCTTGTAAATATTCACTCAAATAGATCTGTTTAATATTTTAAATTATGTACAAAGTATATGCCTATGACAATAAAAAATAAAGTTGAATAGTTTTGCGGTAAAGCGTTTGCGTACTAACCCATACATCATGAATTCTGTTCCCGACGACGTTAAAATAAAATTGTTTTATAATAAATTTATAAAATCTATAAACATCCTCGTCATATATCAGTCATACCCTATTAATCTTTGACCTCCACTTTTTTGTTGGATTGCTAAAAATTTTTAGATTATTATTTTTATAGTTTGTTATTTTTTCTAGTGATCTACAATTTTCAACTTAAATTTAATAAATTTTAAATATTATCTTATATAACCTTATTTTAAACATATATCAATTAAATACAACTTTAGTAAGAGGCTTTTTAGCGTATTCCAACAGAAACCTGGACCGGTCGACCTCATCTTTACGGAGTCCAAGCTGTAATAAGACACTCAAAAAGTTCATCTACGATATAAATGTATTGCTGGAAATCTAAATTGATGGGAAACGAAAATATTCACGTGAAAAATACCACCTATTTATGTTGAATCTCCTTAAAAATGGAGTATTCTTGAATGCCAGATTGTGGTCTAATGACGTTAGCGGAACAACATCCTACATTACACCAGCTTTATCTATCCTTTAAATTACAATCGTTATATCATCCATGGTTGAGATGTCTCTATCACCATTAGTCGATATTCTCTTGTATGTTTGCCGATCCCAAATTAGAGACATGCATGTATTGGATGGCTTTGTAGACGCTGCACCTAATAATGATGTTACCTGGCAGCAAACAGACCCGTTATTAATGTCCGAGGAAGCGATGGTGGTTAATTAGCATTGTCCAGGTGAATCAAATACTAGTGTGTGGCAGTGGCTCCTAACACTGCAAATAATGGAAACCATTACGCATACTATATTGCTAGATTAGTGCATCTGAATATTCATAATATCATTTATTATAACTATATAAAGTTACGTAATAATATACACGAAATAGATTTTGATGACGAAAAATTACCGAAAGAAATTTTCGATAAATCGCATGATCTTAAAAAAACAACTAAATATACCTCGGATACTGCAATTCTTTCACTTCAAGCCCCCGGTCACTCGATGAGAAGCCTTCGGGAACTATGTACAAGTACTTGGCGAAGCTCTAATTGCAGAAAGGGCAGGGAAGGTGAAGCAAGAGCAAATAAAATTGACATAATCATACGGTGGCGATTTAAGACGACCATAAGAGGAAGCTGATATGCTAGAAGAGTTAATGGTAACTAAATAAGCGCTTGGATAAGTTTATGTATTCATTTGACCAAATACGCTTCTCAACTATAGTCTATGGACATCAGGAGCCGCCACCATGAAACTCTGTCAGCCGTCTTGGTCCTCACCTCGTCCCGTGTCAGCTCCGCCTTCCGTAGCTCTGCCGAGTACATTATATATAGTTCCCGACGGCCTTCCAGGACAGCGAGAGCCTTGGGGGCTTGAAGAAAAGGCAGCCATAGTTAATGCTCTCTTGCGGCATTTGTAGGACATATCTCAGCCAGGTCCACCTTCGTTTCTTGAGGTACTGTAGTATGCAAGACTGTCTTGTGCGCTCTCTCACCTCGTCGTTCCTCGGATAAGTTCTTAGAGGATTCTCAAACAAAAACATTGTCCCCAACATATGAGTATATACAGCATACCTATATATGTAGAAGAAGATATATATTCGTTAATTAATTTGGTATATTCTATGGGCGCAATATTATATAATATTTTAATACATACATTAAGTAATTGAAGAGTATAGTACACGGGTCGTCAACCTGGTTCGTACCGCCCAATAGTGGGCTATACGGGATTCCGTGGTGGGCGGTGAGCGTTAGTCAAATCTCCTACATTCTTTCTAGAATTTTTTCCATCCATATACTGAATTGAAATATAGTGAGGTTGGTGGTCGGTAGGGAAATTTTACCATGATAATAGGCAAAAGTGGGTGCTAGGCATAAATAGGTTGACGATCCCTGGTATAGTAGAACTTTATATATGTACGAGTATATTATTGTTATAATAACTTATGTCTCATTTTTCTTTTCGTCGTTTGTGCACTCTTAGATATAAATATAATGTCGTAAACCTTCCCATCGCCCCCCCCCCATATTGTCATTTACGTCAAATATAATTTGTGTTATCCGTGTTAAATTGCTTTATTCCAATTATAAACGCCTCACTATTATAAAATGCTCGAAAATTCACGTGTGATTTTATTCATTGAACTGCTCAATTTATTCATAGACAAGAGCGCGCAACCGTTTATATTTGCATTTTATTCTCTTTGGTCATTTCCCGGAAATTGTTTTGCCGCCGCGTCATCAATTTGAATTTGGAACGAACGACCGACTAGTGTTGCAACTCGCGGGAACTATTAAAATGCGCGTATCTGTTTGTTTGCCTATGTTATTTTTTTCCATTTCCAACCGTATCCACTGCGATCAATCGCGCTATGGAATAAGAATGGCGGAAATAATTATTCCGTGGGGAAAATCAATTATTTAGAAGCGGAGCTTTGCATACATATGATACATTTCCACGACACGTAAAATGTACGAGTATGTACTAGTATACAGGTATGTAGAAATCCTCCAATTGAATTTATTAATAAATTTCGAAACAGTATTCCATTTTTTGTAGTTTTCAATTTAATTTAATTTAAATTCCATAATTCATTACTTTAATTAATAATTAAGTATAATGATGATATTTTTTAGTTTATTTTATTTTTAAATGTAATTGCATAATTTTTATTACTTGAAATACAATTCAATACATTTTTTTTAAATGAATATTCTTTGCTAAAATATTTCCAAAACATTTAAGTCATAGTGATGAATAATCGTTTAAACCTCGTTTTTTATAAATATGTGATAAATCATCATTTTTTTCTCAATTTTCCATATCTGATTCTCTAACGCAAGCATATGCTTGGTGTATATGTCTACCCACCAACATACAGTATCTTCTTCGTAGTATCAATCCGGTGCATTGGTTTGCAGCAACAGAATCTTGCATCTCGATCTCCATTCCTCTCGGTCCTCCGCAACCCTTTTCAGCTCAGCATAAGCGCTACAGTTCATGTCCTCGAATACTTGCTGCAAATACTCCCGTCTAGGGCGCGCTCTACAGTTTCTACCCTCAACCATCCCCTCCACAATATCGTGAAGAAGTCCATCGTGGCGCATGATGTGACCAATCCATCGGGCTCGCCTCTCTGAGATGGTTCTTATTAGTTGCCTATCTTCCTTGATTATTCTGAGAACCTCATTGTTCGTGACGTGGTCTCTCCAGGAAATTCCGAGAATTCTTCTGTACGACCACATCTCAAAGGCCTCTAGTCTTTTTTTATCACTTATATAGTATATGTTACTTTAATTAACTTTTTTGCTACAGTGTTCATTTTATTATTTTTTAATCATAAATAATGGTACTGGAAGCTCATTCCATTATGTTTTCTTTAGTGTGCTGTCGCTAGATGGCGCTGTGGATTATCGGAATTAATATGCAAATCAATTACTTAAATTTGCACCTGTAGTATATTTTTAAGTACACTAAAACAAATATTCTTCAAATGGCTTTTATTTTCAGTACATAATAATAATTATGTCTTCCTGAATTTTAAGTATAAAGACCACCTATTTAATAATGTTTTAAGATACAGTTGAATAAACAAGTAATACGCAGCTAACACCATTTTCTTTGACATAATTACGTTCTCGGGGGCTACGAAACACGAGCCCTTGCAACTAAATTAATGTACATATACGAAAAATTAATTTTGAATTTATTTTTGAAATACAAGTATAGTCTAATACCCACCAAAAAAAAATAAATTAAAGATTGCGTTAAAAGGTATTACTGTAATACGAACCAAACATCGTGGGCAGCTGGCAAAGCTGTTTGGGAACAATCTGTGACGACCTTCAGATAGTGGGCGGATATTAAATAAAAAGCTATCTTCTTAAGTCTATCAATTTTACAGTTATATTGGAGAATACGTTACACTGGAATTATTTTCATTATTTACTTAGTAAAAATAAAATCATTTGTAAATACGCTTTATAAGATAACCAGCGTGTACGGGTGCAGTAGATGGGTGGGATTACTAGTGGGCGGTGGGTGGTGGTTCGAAATCCGCCCCCAAAATAAATCCCGGGTAATAAACCGCGCGTAAATCTGCCGCCCGTGATGGAAGGGCGGGATTCCACTGTCTGACTCTCCAATGAACGCAGGTGGTGTAGACTAGACTACATACAAGTTGTACTCTACTTTACAGTACTACATAATTATCTCGGCTCCATCGGGCAGACAGACCTTAAAAATCCTAAAAAGAAATTGAAATTCTATATTTTATTCGATGCTTTAACATGTTTTTGTTGACATACTCGTATGTTAAACATGTCTTCACCCACTTTTGGGCTCCTTCTTTGATTGTGTATCTTAACGGTCTTGGACCTTACTTAGCTAATCTTTGAAAGCAGGATCGTTGTAAGGAAAATGCTTATATAACTTATATAATTCCAACTATGGATAAAAATTGTCCATAATCAAATACATATAAAAAAAATGTTACTTCCTCTTTAAAAAATCTTAATTTTTAGTAGCTCAGATAGACTAAGTACCGAGAAAATACACTTAAAGTCATTTATACTCGAAAATTCCAAACTGTAGCGCTTATGTTAAGTATTATTTATATTTTCTTTTGAAATTCCACAAATTCTTTAAGCTTAAAAAATATTCAAAGTCAGAGCAACTCTACTAATCGCCTTTATCTGGTTTCAAGTATTAATTACGTTTCTCGGAGAATAAAAAATAAAAATACTCCAGTAAAAACGAGTAAGATTGTAATTAAATATACATTGAACAACTTTAACATCGGATATTTTTTTCACTTCATTTCCGGTCTTGTGCCTCCGCCCGGAAGTGAACTGAAGTAATGAAATCGGAAAATTGCATCCTGTTTACAGTGCTGTAAACCGACGGAGCAATGAGGAGCCTCATACTCTTTCCTGTTTCAAAAAATCCAGAAAAAGGTTCATTAGGTATATAGTACTTTGTAATATACCATTAAGTAATGTTTGTATACAAGTAACGCAGTCCGATCGCTTATTTTAGGGATTTAAAAATTTTACTTTTATTAATCCTTTTTTTGACTGTCTTAAGCTTTAGTTAAGAATTCTCAGCTTAACTTACAGAGATGCTAATAAAATTTATTTTAAATATGCCAATCATGGCATAAGCATCTCGTTAAACAGACGCATATTGTACGCTGTGTCTTTTTGGTGGATTTATAAATCGATTTTTCGACTGTAGAATTTGATATTTTTCTTGGTATATAATTTTTCACCCATAGTTGACTAGAATCTCATAGATTTTGTATTCAATTATATATTCAGCTAATATGTAACATTATAATAGTAAAATATATATGTAATATGTGACTCAAAATCTGTGTAAACCCATTTCGGCTATAGACGTCATCTGCAGTAAAGGTTTCAAAAATACATGACATAAAGTGATAACAAAAATGAACATTTTGAGGAAATAACTTCGCTGCCAGGTTGTCATTGATATAACTTACGAGTATTTTTATAATTCAATGCAACGCTAAAGGCAATGTTCAAATAGCTAACTTATTTTTATAATTATTTAATATTTTATTTTATCGTATGCTTCTTCATAAGCTGAATTAAAAAGCAAAATATTCGTCTACCTAGGAAACTGAAAAAAAATCCAGTCCAGTTGTCAGGAGCGCAGGGCTGAATTTCAGGAAAACCCAGTAACTTGCCGGGCAGAAATCTCATTAGGGTATTTTTACATATGCTGCTCTCGTATGCGGGAAATATTTATTTTATTATTTACATATTTAAAACGGCGTAACTCTTCTCGGCTTAATTTGCGGAATGGTTTTTTTTGAAGGCTTCTTTTTATTATATCATATTTTTGCTACTGAAATATTTTTATATAAATATTAACCTTACCTTAAACTCTTATCCTAGTTTTATATGCATTCAATAACCTATATACATAACATGTTATATGAGCATTATTAAGTACATATGTACGAGATATTATACGAGTACATATATACTTAATACTACATTATTATTTATACTCTGATGTATAAATAATTTACGTATTGTACAAGCGTTTTAAATATACATACATTAAATTTTTCTTTTATTTATTTATTTTACGAGTTAATAGTGTATTTATATATTTCTTTCTTAAACAAATAAATTATAAAATATATTTTTATATTATATATTTCAATATTTTGATACTTTATATATAATTACCAAGATTTTTTTTTATCATAAAAGATTAAGCGTACGTGTTTATCAATTTGTTGAATTTTATACATTCTATTAGCGTAAATATATTATGAAGAAATTTACGGATATAATAAGAAATTAAATAAAACCTGTTTATAACTTTCCGCAAAGAAAACATTATTTTTTTAACGCTTTGGCACTATCTTTCAGTCGAATTGAAATCTTCGAAGCACTCCTTTAAAAACCTTGTTAAAAATATTCGACTGAAAATGCATCGAACGCTATTGAATTCCGTGTGCGAAGTGTAATTGTGGTAAAAGCTCCTCGCGCTGTGGAATAGATGAGCGTCGGAGATACTGGTGTTGCTCCGCCGAGCGCGAGCACCCTCAGACGTGCTTCCTGAAAGCTCAGAAAAAGCTCTTTGAAAGCTCCCGCCGCAAAGTGAATCAATATTCACGCCGCGAAACGGAAGTACTAGCCACTGAAAATATTTGGCTTTGAACGTATACACTATACACTAGCATAGTACATACTACGCGAACTAAATAAGCTATCTTCTTTTTTTGAAAATCATTCAGACATCTCTTTGAGAGAAAAGCTCGGTGAACTTTTACTGAATCCATCGGAGATGTTTAACTTGGCGGATTGCTCTTGTTTTTTTTATTTTCTCTTCTCGTCTTGGATGGCGCAGATTCAGAGCGGAATGCCACGGAATGGAAATGGCATTTGGTGTTTATATTTTGATTTATGGCGTTTTCGAGAAAATGTCGCCCGGACACATTGAAGCGAACCGTTTTGCATGCATCAAATACAGCTTTTCGATATGCATGGCTTTGTGAAATGCATGCATTGTATTCGAATACTAAATGAACGACGAATGTAATGTTTATGCATTTTAAAAGCACGTTATCACATTAAAAAAATACACCCATGTATACGCTATCTAAAGTAAGTATTTTATATATTTTATTTTATTTTTTCATAAATTTATCAGAGAAAAATAAACAGTGGCCTCAAGGATTCGATCACTTGTTGCTGTTACTGAACTATTTTACCTCATCACGGAGTCGAGAAAATAATACAATTATATGTTTTCAACATTAAATTATCATTTTTTTATGTAAACACATACAAGAGATTACCGACAGATGATAATAGTGATTCTGAAGTCTCATCTGTGGAATTCTATGACACTTACCATAGTGCATATGGCTAAGCGCTGCATGTGGACTGTTGATCCGATATATATATATATATAAAGACTTATAATTAATAGGTATTGCATGAAGCTATCAAATATGCTTACAAGCTCAATGCTGAAAGCGAAGTGTACTTAACAACGAAAACTTTAGTGCTTTCGGTTAGATGTTAAACATGTTATAAAACCAAACTTATGATCAAATTACTATGTTAATCATATGACGTGTAAGTGTTTTCTTATCATCTCAAACAAACATCAATTAACATTTTCAATTAGCCGGCTCAATCAATATGATGTGTGTAGGACTATTAATCACCGCTAATGTGTTATTCCGCACATAATGCACGGGCCAACTGTCGGCCTCAGCAAGGGCCGATTAGTCAAACTAACCTCATTGTTTCCGCGGAAATGGAGTTAATTTTCGCCAACTGAATGATATCAATCAAGCGTCCATTTCAGAGTGTGCCGCCCGACCGGCGGATTAGTCATCAAACTATCGGATTATGCGGCTGGCTTTATGTTCCCCGAGAATGACGGATCTGGGGAAAATTGGTGGTTTCGGTGCATGTGACTGAACACAACTCTCCAATACTACGTACACGTATTACGTGCTTGCCTTATTTCGATAACACGTATCTGTGTGCGTTAAATGTGGAAATTAGTTTTTTAGATGCGTGGTACTCTACACGGTTCTCTAATGCACCAAATACGTATTCTGTGCTTGCTTTGGATACGTAAATCACATACGAGTATGTAGTTATTAAACGGGGAAATTATTAGGTTTGATCCATGATCGAGAGCATTGTTTTGCAATACACCCAACATGTTTTCACATATTAGTCATAACTACTATTTTTCTACATATCCATTCAGAAGGCATTTGAAATTAATGTAATTTTGAATTATTTCAAAATCATACGCGTTTTCCTTGACTATCCTATATTCATTTTTACGAGTATTTCAATTCAGTGGTTCAATTCTTCTTCTTCTTCGTGTCAGCGACGTCAAATTATTTCTATCCAGTATCTGGCAATATCGATAGCCCGTGTGTTGCCTAGCATTTGGTCTTGAGGTGTGCAGCTTGTTGGGCACATGGAGCAGGATCTTAGGTGTGAGGCGGTCTGCAGGTCTTCGCAGTCGCACAATAGTGGCTCTCCCTGCCGAAGAATTCCCCACCGCTTGAGGTTGTCCTTTGTTCTACCAACTCCGGTTCTTAATCTGTTCACGGATTTCGATATATTGTATAAATACAGTTGTGCAATATTACTATTTCTCACTACTAATTTTCATTGCAATGTATTCATAATTTGTTATACTTTCTTTAGACGTCTCTCTAATTCCAATTTATCTAGTATAATGTCATAACAGCCATATACGTCGTCAGCGGTTAAGGTTAATATTAATTAGTCTTTCTATTTTTAATACTATAACATTTAATTCATGTTAACTTACATACTTTCCTATCTTTTGTTACTTTAGTTTATTACTACTGTGTTTTGGTAATTTGTTTTTCAATATGATTCGTACAAATAAACGATTTTTACATCGACTAAGCTGTTTTTTTATTGTCTAAGAATCGAATAAGTTATATTGTACAACACCTTGTTCTGCATTACATTGTAAATATATACTGATCACACTAAACTTTGGTTTGAAATCATATGCTTCTATATTTTATTTGTCTAAAATTACTTGTTCACTTCTCAAATGCACGGATACAGGTTTAATGCATTTTTTATTATATATTTTATATTATAAAGCTAGTTTCGTGCAAACCATGACAAATAACTCGATTCGAGTATCGGGAGTACAGAAAATAAGAGAGAGAGCAGGAATAAATGACGCTGCCGTTACCGTTCATGAACACTTGAATGTCGGACGGGCTCTCGTTATTATTATTTATTCATGTTTCGAAATTATTTTGTTTTTTCCCCGTTCGCGAGCTACACTTCTCGTGAGCATCATTAATTCTCCTCTCGGAATTTCCATTTTCCGTAATACCTCATAATATTTACGGAATGGAGGGATTTGCATATATTATACTTTGAAACTTGCTCGGCGCAGTGCCTTTTCAATTTACCCCGTTCGGCAAATTTTCATTATTTTTTCTACCTCTTCGCCAGTGACTTTTGTAAGAAACCCGCCTATTTTCAAATCTTCAAATTAAGTCAATCAAATCGTTTTATTCAAGTCTTATAATTTGCTTTTCAAGGCTTTTTTCATATTTACATTGACAATTAACCGATTCCTGAGGTAATATCTAACAAAGATTATTTTTGCAGACAAATGAAAAAATAAGCGACATTCAAAAATAAAGTATTTGTCGCACTTTTTCCTTGCTTTTTTAAACGAAAAAAGCACAAGTACAACTATTTATTTATATGTTTCAAGATAACAGATGTTCATAATTTACCAAGTACAGTATAAACATTAAAACATTATACGTAGATGTTACATGTCAAAACAATTAAAAATAATGTAAAGATCGTACAAATCTAAGATTAGATTAAGTAATATTATTTACGTATAATTAATTTTGTCATCTGGGGTCGGCTCTCCTTGTGCACGTTCGCCATGTTTGTCTGTCCTGCGTTGCATTCTCGGTCAAACCCAGGGTTTTCAGATCCTTGTTTACAGTTGCAGTCCAGGTTGCCTGCGGTCTTCCAGGTCTTCTTCTCAGCGTGGGTATGTTGAGGGATCTCTTCACCATGTGGTCCTCATCTCTCCGTGTCACATGCCCATACCATCTTAGGCGGTTTTCCCTTATATTTTCAGATATGGGGGCCACCCGAAATGAACCCCGAATATGCACATTTCGAACTCTGTCCACTCTAGTCACACCGCCCGCTACCTCAGCATCTTCATCTCTGCCACATGAATCCTATCCAAGTCACGTTTCAGCGGGGTCCAATACTCCATTAATTTTGTCATCATTAAAACAATATTATTTAAATAAGACGTCTAAAATACTCGAATCATGTAAATATTAAGTATAAAGCCGGTCTCGCTTCCAAAAAACTAGGCGTATTATATAGTTAGATCACGTCAGTATTTCAACGATAAACAACATCTTCTTCTATATAAAGGAAAAATCTGACCCATCCTTGAATACGGCAGTCACCTTTGGATTGGAGCCCCAAAATACCTTCTAAACTTAATTGACTTCGTTTGATAAACAATAACACACTTACGTCTAACCTGCAATCAATGGAACACAGGCGTAAGATAGGTTTACTTAATCTTTTCTACCGTTATAACCACGGTCGCTGCTCTTCGGAACTTAAAGAACTAATTCCTCCTGCACCCACTTATAACCGACAAACTCGTCTTACACTTGCCGAACATCCATACACGGTTAATGTGTGTCGAAAGTTCCAAAGTACCTTCCTTTAACGCCACCGGTAACCTTTGAAATGCTTTTCAAGCGTCTGTGTTTCCTCCTTCCTACAATCTGGATCTCTTCAAGAAACAGATAAATGTACACTTGCAATCTCCCCAACCCACACACAAACACGAAGACAACACACGTTTCCCGCATGCAGCGTCCAGTCTCCCTGGCTGAGCATCATAGAGTGCACTGGTCTTGACCGGCTGTGCTATCCTGCATGCTATTACATAAAAATAAAAAAAATTACCGGTGGAATTCAGAGTGTAGAAATGACTATTTACATCGCAAGGATAATTTCAACAGATACAAATGTGTGGCGACCATATGAAACATCTGTGAAGCGGATCTTATTACATACTTTACATCTGCTTAATAAAAATATATCATATACTAATATGTATGGTAAATTATTAAGCATATGTTAATGTTTGATAAACATCCATATTCTGTACTCCAGTCATATAAATTGCCTCGATCCATCACTTTAGTGCCAGACCTTCACGAGACACAGTTCAGAGGACTCTAACAAATCGTGATTGTTTCCATCATAATGTCACGTGGCCTGCTCCAGCCTCACCTCCACTCATCTCCGGCTTCACCGCAACTTGGTTAATTACACCTGATCGCTTGACAAATGTGCGAAGTTGGCAGCAGATGGCGCTCATACTTTTTGTTTCCATTCCGGGCTAGGGAGCAGTCCCTCTACCACCGCTCCTCAAACTCTAACACCTTCGTTTCCCCCTCACCTGGCTTTTGAAATTGTTAATTAATATGTGTGTACCGTTGAAAAAGGCGTGGCTATTCAATATCAAAGTAATCTTTGAATGAAAGTTTTGTAACGTTTTAGCAAGAGTTATTTCTTCTTTCATTGTCCGTTTCATATCTGTCTCCATATTTTTTGTAAACACTTATACTAAGGGGTAAATTGACTAAAGCCACGACTTTGAAATGCTAGGACTGTATGATATTCATAGAGCTTAGAAATCTATTGAGCCGCCACTTAGTTTTTTCAAGTGCTATTTTTCATGCAGTGTCCCAAGAAATTTCCGCATCCGGACGCCCGCTTAGGAACATATATGGTTCCCAGACAAATTTTAAGGTAACAGTGTGAAGACTTGCAGAGATGGCATGTACTATCCGAGATATATTTTGCGTGTTTTGTAAATTATAAATAATAATAAGATCACATTATTAGCCTGGAGCTTCTGAGGCCTAGACCATTTGTTCCTGAGAGGCGGTTCAACCCAAAAAGCTACGAATTGACTGTTTGAAGTAGACTTTCCATTAAGTGTAGTTGCCTTTTCATGTTTAAACATACAGGAGGATATTAATTATTTCTCGATCCACTATTCAAAAGTAAGTCATTATTTATTAAACTATTCTTAATGTTTGATATTACATTGTATTATGTATACATTAAAGTGTTCGTGTAAGAAGGCAGTATGCTAACATTAAGTTTGAATAAAAAAATGTGAAATAGTCCAGTGAATAGTTACTTCACTGTTATTCTCAATCCTACTCGTATTTTACTCGAACTGGGTTTTGTGTCGACGGTCGTTTAATTTTAATTCATTCCCAGTTTTCGCCGCCGCCGCACATCCCCCCTTATGCCCATTTCCCACCCACTCCCCAGTAAATTCTACCCATTCTCCCACCCACTCCCCAGTATAGTCTACCCATCCTAGTCCCACTCCCCGTGTAGTTTTCCAATTCGCAAACATCAGGGGTGCATTTTAATGGACAGGGTGACTCGACACTCGTACTGGGCCTGTCGCTCTCCCCCTTCTTCCCTCTATCTATCTCTTTCTACTTCCCTCTGTAGATTGCAGAAATAACGGTGAGTCATTCCGCGGGAAATCGGTTTTATTATTCCAAACACTACACCACTGGAGAAGTTGGAACGATTTGAATGTCGAAGTGTGGAACTGTGAAAAAACAATGTTGTCAGATGTAAAATTCTGTTGTATTTGATCTTGATCATTTTTCTTTAGTTTTATTCATTGAAACATGTTTATTGCAATTCAGTGATTATATATTACAAAGAAAAACTGTTTGGATTTTCATCTTTGTCACGAAACGTCCCTCTGTTAAATATGGACTGCCTATCATTTATTTACAAATACGTATGTTATATATGTTATTACAATTAATAATCGATATTTTGAAATGGGGATCCATTTCTATCTGATGTAAAACCACTGCACTATAATGTTTTATCTCGGCAGAAAATTCATAAAATTGTATAAAATTCAATGATAAATAAGTGCTAAATAAATGGTAAAATATCTTAGTTGTATTTTTTTTCAGGTGTTTACTAGTCACGGAAAATTTAGAGATTTCCTCAAAAGGCTTGGCCTCTCTACTTATCGCGCCTGTCCATGTGATTCTTGAAAATAGGAGAGTGTTTCATTTAAAATTTATTTGAAAAAATGTTCTTTTGTTGTAAAAGTTTGTGCTCCAAGTGCAAAAATGACTGTCCTAAATCATGAATTATTGCAGCTGAAATAACTGTGCAGCAGCAATTTGTAACGATCATATAATTTAACTATGGAGCTTACATGAAAAAAGTGCAATACTCTTAAATTTATTTATTTATTGCATCTTATCGCATTCTTTTGGTGACTGAATGATTTAATTCTTACAATTAAAGTTGTGCATATTTAATGATGAAATAGGCTCTACGTTCGAAAATGCTTCGTCACACAGGGATTAGAAAGTCGAGAGAGTATAAAACTATCAGGAAGGGTAAAGCGATTACGACCCCCACGGTACTCGAGTCGTTTCTAGAACCCTCCAACGCTGGAATACATTTATTTGTCCTGCACACAAACACCCTTGCGGTTTATACAATTCACTGCATACGATTTATTCCAAGAAGATGATAATAATCCAATTATTTACAAATATTTTACTTTATTCTTTATTTTTTTATAATCTTTAATAACGTATAGTTATGTTAACCTTCATTCGCAATATCTGTGACATGCAGCTTAACCGATCAACAAAAAAAAACGTTTATACAGCGTTCTGTATTGTTCTAATTCTGCTTTACGGCTGTGAACATTTATATCTCACCAAATGCCAATGCAGCAGTATAATAGGTTTTGAAAGTAGGTGCTTGCGTACTTGGGGGTACGATGGTTTGAATATAAGAGTTATGTCGAAGTAAGAACGGACAAATAAGCTTTCCATACTACAATCGGTCAAGAGGCAAGGGTTGAAACATACACTTCAGATGCCGCAGAAGGGCATAAACTACAGCTGTTTTTTTTAAGCACAGGTGCTTGTTGTTCTGGAAGGTCGTCGGGAACTATACATAGAATGTATGGTGGAGCTGTAGGAGGCGGATCTTGTATGAATTGAGGCGGCGAAGATCAAACGGCTGACTAAGCTTTATGGCGATTGCTCATTACGATCCTATGGTCCAATTAAAGGAGCGGACATAGTGATGATGCTGATGATATTGTTATTATCAATAAAAGCGGATTAAAACAATTCAACAATTTAATTTTGGCGTTTCATTTCTCATTTTTTTCCTCAGTTTCGCACTTGAGAATTGCTTCTTCACGAAGCCGAAACATGTCGCCAAATATTAATTAGCGTATAAGAAAAATAATAGAAAACTCTCCTTTATTTATAGCACAACACTGAAAACATATAATCCCACCATTTTAGACCATTCCACAAACAATGAATATATGCGAACAGTATTCTATATGATGTTTAGTATTTCAAACTCTTTGATAGCTTCTGTAGAGCATTTTCGTATTTCATTATAAATTGATCTAAAGAACTGCGCAGTATCACAGGGTAATGTGACTATTATTTATTCACAATTTTGAACGTAATTACAGTGAAAATCAATACATCGAGCTTTTCCACGACGACGTTTGTAGCGACCTCGAACCTAGTGAGTTTCATGAGTGGAAAATCGATGGCTCTGTTAGAAAAAAAGACGTAGAAAACTGAAACTTCTTCTGAGAAGTGCTCTATAAAGTGACGTTAATGAAAAATATATCGAACTTGACACTCTTAATTTTTAACCCCTATTATTTTAAAGGATATGGCAATCTAAATTGTTAGTTTTGAATAGGTGTTTCACGTATAATACTGGGGATACGATTGTTTGACTTTTTCTTTAGGCCCTAAGAATAAAATAGAAAACTATATACATAATGTACTTGCTAGAGCTCAGGGAGGCTTAAACTACATGAGACGAGGACTAAGGCGACTATTTGGCTTTATTATTTTTATGGGACAAGATGTTATGGGACAAGGTTGACAGAGCTGTGTGGCGCTTATTTGTCGTAATCATATGAATTTATGGCATTTTACAAGTGTGTATTTATATAAAAATAACAAAGTACTAGTCGTGTATATGTTCAGTCTCACATTGTCTTCAGTTTGCCGATGAAGTTGCTAAGTAATCCTGTCATAACCTCCTTGTGTGATGTCCGAGCACATTACACTGCAGCACTGTTTGTTCTTCATAGCGGCTTCTTCGTGACGTGAAGTTTTATGGCGTCAGCGATCGCGCAGTTTCCCTTTACGACCGGGGGCTGAAGGGGGCGCCCCGGGGAGCACTTCTGGCCCCAACACCAACCATTTCCGACTTCACTGTGCTCAACCCTTTCAACGAGGCAAGTCCCACGTCCAGCATTCGAGATCTTTACACAATCTTATTAATAGACTTCTAAACTTTAAAAGCTCTACGCTACTACCTTTTTACCTTCTTCCCCAAATCCGTTCCATATCTGGAACCTAGAGTCACGTAAAATTATCGCCATTGCTGCCACTTTCTATACCTCGTTGTAGGCTCCCTCAAGTTTACTAGGAAACATAATATCCAATCATATTTTTGAGTGATTTGTTAATCGATTTTTTAAGGAAATTAAATGATTAGCCCAACGCTCCCGAGGCCTGGACTCTGTTGTTCTAAAGAGCGGCTCAGCCCGTCGCAATGCCTTTTTGGCTTTATGTCAAAATCAACAACATCCACTAAAAGTAGAACAACTTTTATGCTCTTACTAAAATTTTTATTTAGAATCGATGCTAAATGGATCAAACCTGATTAAGCAATATTACTTCTTCCTTAGCCTCGCCATTTCCCATTATCTGGGGTCGGCTCTCCTTGTGCACATTCGCCATGTCTGTCTGTCCTGCGTTGCATTCTCGGGTCAAACCCAGAGTTTTCAGATCTTTATTAACAGTTGCAGTCCAGGTTGCCTGTGGTCTTCCAGGTGTTCTTCTCAGCGTGGGTGGGTATGTTGAAGGCTCTCTTCACCATGTGGTCCTCATCTCACCGTGGCATATGCCCATACCATCTTAGGCGGTTTTCCCTTATCTTTTCAGGTATGGAGGCCACCCGAAATGAACCCCGAATATGCTCATTTCGAACTCTGTCCACTCTAGTCACACCGCCCGCAAGTTTACCCGCGATTAAGCAAGATTACTGAAATATATTAAATTTATATAATAAAGTACTAAATCTTACAGTCCCTTCTAGTCCCAAGAGCACATTCTCTAGAACTATCAGTTCCACTTGTCCAAAAAACTGTCCATTTTAGTGCAATTCGATGAAACGTGTCTGTATCGAACATCCAGACGTTACCAAAAAATCCATTCCTTACTTATTTTGTTCGTAATTTTGGTCAAATTTAAGCTATGACTGCGATGCTTATCTCTTTCACGAATTTTTTCTCTTTAGCACTTTTTTTCATGGATATTTCATTTTAATTCAAAAGTATTTTTAATTTTGACTTCAGGGTTAAAAAAATTACATTAATTGAGATAAAATAAATTTGTTATTCATTTCAATGTCATTTTCTTCGTAACGTTAAGAAAAAAATCTGTATTCAATTTGGGTCACGTAAATTTGTACAAAAAAATATTATTCCATGAAATGTTCCTAGCTCCGCGCTCAAAGTGTTAAATTGCGAATACCACTTCGTCAAATTTCATTCGTTGTCATCGGAAACATTGAATGCGATGTAAAAAGTATATAAAACTCTTGTTAGGCATATAAGGTTTTACGATTTCGTGACGGTCATCCAATTGTTCTAGAAGAGTGTCATGCGATAGAGAAGTGTTGAGAAGAGACCCGGAGGATATCGCTCTCAAAGAGTCACGAATAGTTATACAATACTCTCATGCAATAGAATCATTCGTTTTACTATATGAAAATCTCATTCCAGAGTAATATGCTATATTCTTTGACGTCATGAAATTTATTTGGAAATAAAAGTTTATTCAAGGGATATCCTTCGACTACATTGAGATATTTTATTCATGGGTCATTACAAATATCTAGATTATAGATAAAAAAATAAAAAAAAATGTCTTTCAAATACCATGAAAAGGCATGAAAAATGTTTCTCAAAAAATATTTAATTTTTCATAGCCTCAATGCAGTATTATTTCAGTTTTAGATTGAACAAAAAAATCATATTTAGTATTGAGCATACAAAAATTGAGTTAATATACATCAGTAACATTAAGGTTATCAACTGTCAATACTTGGTGAAACTGCATAATTATAATTTTAAATTAATTTTAATTAAAAAATTAACAAATTAAAAATATTTAGTTTTGATTCAGATTTATTTTAAACGATTACATGTTTCGGCCTCCATGGAGACCAAAAATTGATTATTAAAGATGGTCTCCAGGGAGGCCGAAACATTTAATCGCTTTTTAATTTGTTAATTTTTTCATTAAAATTAATTTTAAATTATAAAAATACGTCACTTGAAAATTACTTTACTGGTTCATGCAAATAATGCCAAGGTTAATAATGTGTTTTTTTTATTTAAATAAATAATCAAAGCAATTGATGCCGAGAAGTGGCTATATTTAGTTCAGTGAATTAATTATAAAATTATTAGGAAATTTTTCATTTTATAATTCATATTTTTGTAAACTATTCGTAAAACTTTTTAAAATATTCGTACTTTATGTTTAATGGAATCACATTCCCAGTAAAGCCTCTTTGATATCTCTAGTTATTTATTCAGCTATCAGAAAATATTTGATTCAGTCTCCTTGAAAGCCTTTGCCTTGAGACCCGGCTATTTATCTGCTGAATATAGCCCAAGATGACCTGAAATATCAGGCAATATTATTTTATTATATTTACATTATAAACTCTCTTTTATGAATATTCTTGTTTTAAATCTTATTAAGGTGTTATGAATTTTGTCCTATGACGACTAGAAAATGAAAGATATATTTAATCTCATATTATAAACCTATTAACCGGCAAGACGTTTAAATACGTCAAACGTAAACAGTATCGGGTACGAGTACGACATATGAATACGTTCTTCGAATATATGTTGCGCCTGAAAAGGGCGGAACGTATATTTTCGTCAAAAAAGTTTTTTTTTAATTTGTAAAAAAAAATGTACGATTTAATATGTGAATCTTAAATGCTTTGTATATGCACTTTATATATATTATAAATATATATATTGAAAGAGTTCGCGCCCGCAGTTTGTTGCAAAATTTAAAATATGCTTTCCTGATTAACAGGTTAATACACATATACTTAAGATACTTTTCAGATTTAACGATTTAATAGCAGTTCGTTTTTTTTATTTACTTACATGAAATATATCGTTAATAGAGTCCATTATATTCAAAACATTTTACCAAAATTACTTAAATGTATAGATTTTTCATCATTAACCAATTGCTTTACTCACTCTCAAGTTGAAATATTCCGTTCATAACTCCCCTTAAACTGACTCTTATTATAAATATTTATTTATTTACCTTGCTTTTACATGGTTTTTACATAGTTATTCGAAACTGTAGTCTCTTAACAGAGAACTCATCTTACGTGATCCATGTAAAAATAAGGTAAATAAATAAATGTTTATCATTTATAATGGATCTCAAAGTGAATGCTGAAAACATTGAAAAAATGACTCTTATTAATCGCAAAGTCTTACGTTGTGTCAATGTGTCATTCTCGTATCTAGTATCTATATAGTGTTATATGTTTTGATTTTTCTTTATGTTTTGTTTATACATCAAACTCTTGACCTCTTCTGGTGCATCATTTAGTAATATGATGATCTTAGAAGTATCTCGTTTCTTCAAATTGGCTCACACAGAATGGAACAATGCATTCGCAGAAAGAATTATCCCATTGCAGTTTAGTTGTGCTTAACAGTAAAGCCTGTTTGCATTATTAATTCCAACTGCGATTCCGCGGAATTGTAGAGCACAATAAATATCAGGATACCCGACGACTGGCTGTGCCAGCAGTTCTAAACCTTATACCGGCATTTAAATGCGATTTTGGATTTTACAACACTTGCATACCTATCATTACACAAAACTTATCTTCTACCTTATATAGAAGTACGTACCTTCTTAAGCATCTACGTTTTATTTCGACTGTTATCCACTCTTTTCTCAATTCATTGAGACGAACATCAGACAGCCAATGGCTTTATATATTTACTTAACCTTTATTTATCTTCTTTTTTGGTGAGTTTATATTACAATGCGTCGAAAATTCTGTCAAAAAAACGGGAATTGACAATTTGAAATTTTCACTTTCAGGTTTTAAAATTATTTTTGTCGCTAAGTTCGCACAAATGTCCTCCATTCTGGGTTTGAATGCGATCTGACATATACTTAGTGTACAGCTGTTGCTTAGGTTCGTCGTATATGTATATATTTATACACTTCCTTGAACACGTTCATAAAAAAGTCCGAGTCTTTTACTCCTTACAACTTCGAAATTTACATTTTCTACAATTGTTTTCCAACGCATAGTGGTAGTCTATTCACACTTTCAACTTCATAACTTAGGTTATTGTTAATAATGTTATTCATTTTTTTTTCACATTAAATTTAGTTCACATAAATGAGACATTTTTTTCGTAACATATCCAAAAATATTAAATTACTTGCTTTGTTTAAAACGTACCTTGTTGTGAGCCGCTGAATTGGTCTAGTGCAGTTGGGAAACTTTTCAGGAAAGCGCCACTTTTCTCGCCGTAGTTTTCGCTGAAAATTTCATAAGTAACGCTCATTTACCGCCGCACCAGCTGCGCTATACATCCTCGTTGTGCGCTTTCTCGTTATACATTCTTATTTGGGAAACCTTTGCTAACGGTTAACGTAACCGTAAAATATTCTCAAACTCCTCGACGCAACAATTTATTGTTATTTTTTTGCACAAAGTACACTGCGCCCGTGTTCACACTAGACCTTTTTCATTCAAAGAAACTTTTCGCTCAAGTTAACTTTTTTTGCACAATGTATTGCATATATTCTAATAGTTATACGTGTTTCGAGTGTTTCATTATTCGCAGTATTTTCTATACATAAGGTAAAATGCTTTTTAACCTTTAGAAAACCTTTGACAGTTAACTACATTCTAAAATATAATATATCTATATGATTATATATTGTGGTCCTTGTTGTAGTATACAGTCGTTACAAATTGCCACCATAAAATTCAGTTCTACCTCTCGGAGCTAAAACAGCATAGATTCCGAAAATATTTTCAATTATTTTAAAGGGTAGTTCATTTATAAGTTTTATATCCCTAACGCATAAAAATTGATTTACATAAAAAGTAGTTTGAGTGATTAGGATTAAAAAAATAATGGAAACAAATATAATTTTGTGCCGAACGTTCTTTTTAAGCTTTCCGATAGGAAATTGATAAATGCAAAACTAACTAACTTATGCCCATTGTATTCTACTTTAATCTAGATATAATCACCAGTGAAGTATTTTTACTTCACTTCGCGAGTTCAATTATTTATATAGGAAAAAAATGTATACTCGTATACCTGTTCACTCATATAAGATGACTATTAAAACATTTGAGAGAATGTATGTTTTGTTCTGTATGTTACAGGTAAGTTACTGAGTGACTGATATTGTTATAATTAACGCAAGATTTTTACCATGTTTAGCTTCAATGTTAAAAATTAAAACAGATATTCATTAGCTTGACTTACATATCCAATTCGCCACATCGTTATCAACAAGTCTATTTAGTAAATGAGATATCGATCCTTTTTTAATGTAAGAAGATAATATATTGTTATCAATTTGAAATTATATACTTTAATATAATGCGTGTAATATAAAGCGTCCGCTTATAGCTTGTTGATCTGTTTTGATTATATTTATTCATTGTTTACGTTCAACTGTAGCAAGTTGCTCCGATAGCAGTTTCATGTTTCCACAGTCGAGATTTACGCCTCAACCAGTTCTGTAGAGCAACTAACATCGATTTATTTACATTAGCGGATATAAAAAGAAGCTGTTTACCTAGAAACGGTTCTTCACTTCAGTACGAGTGAAATTATACTGCGAGTATGTTTGAGTTGCTCGACCAAGCAGCACTAAACAATTAGGATATTCTGTATTTTTTTTTTTGGAAAATTAATGAAAATTGCAGACATTCGTATTAAAATAACTAGTGCCGTCTCTTAGATGTAATTCGCATTATGGTTATTATCTAATTACATTTTTTTTTTATAATCAGTTATATTTGTCACACTCGGTATTATAATTTGCAATTTTTTGTGGATAAGTGTTAATGTGAAGAACTATTATTGTACATTCAAATTATAAAATGTGTTTTATATGTTTCTTAATTATAGGTTTATTTTTTTATTGTTATTTTTTTTGTGAAAAAGTTTGCTGCATATTAGTATTTTCATACTTGCCCTACATAAATATTGTGTATTAATATATATATACATATATATACATATATATATCAGGTCTAAATTATAGCAGTAAATAGTTATGCTTTATAATGTAAACATTTTCTTAAAGTTAAACCCTTTTGCATCGGTTGTCGGCATATGACGTCATAAGATTCCCCGACAGTTGACATCGGTTGACGTGATATATCGCTTTTCTACTTTCTTATAATAGTTTTTTATGCATCATCTGATAGCTAAAGGATACAAGAACTAATGTGATATATGAAAATAGACCAGATAAGTATATTTGTGCTTCAAATACTAGTTTTATAATTGACAGTATAATTTGTATTCAAACCGAGCCGTAATGAAAGGCTTAAAGCGTCTGCTTATTATTAAAATCATTACATTAACTATAAATATATATAATATTTTATTGGATATCAAATCTGTTTATATGATAAGTGAAAAAAAAGGCTGTAAATTCTTCTATGATAGAATATGCTGAATTGCAAAATATTCAAATCCATTGTTATATTATACATTTAAACGATGAATTTTCGTACTTAGTAATTAACATACTGTGTGCATATCATAGAAAAAAAGTAAGGAAAACATATAGTAAATTCACAAGTAAGTAATCTTGCCTCATAATTCGTATTTGATATTACTCCAATATCGTTCTCGCGGTATTTCACTTTAACATTTCTATGCAATTTCCAAAAAAATATATATATATTTTTTTGGCTTTCATTTGCAATAAGACCAATCAGAATGAGCGTATATTCAAAGAAACTCAATATATAATATATTTAATTCAGTTTTTCGCATGGAAAAGATACAGTTCACTAACAGGCTTAACAGTCTAAAATTTGACATTGTGGCACACAGATCCGCTTATAGCGATTGTGACTTTTTGAAATAACAAGCGTCTCTTTCGGAGCAAGACCGTCTGGAGTCAGCTCGTTACTGCAGCGAGCCCTACACTGCACCATGAGTGCTCCAGTTCTCGGTGCGGTGACTTCAGGCTTCAGGCTTCAGGCTTCAGGGCTCTGCTCCACTTTCTCTCCGACGTCTGGTGGAACTCTCTCGTTAAACCGTACGACGTTTTTCGAGGACTAATTTCCAAGCCGCGGAATTCAGTAGCGCAACTAACAACTGGTTTTTTTAATATCGGAGCGTGTGGTTATCACTAACAGTCCAATATTTATTAGCGTTTGAGTTCGTCGTCCTTTATAAGAGAAGAAAATAAATGTGAAAGTGAAGGCATACAACAACATAGATTATGCACCCATATACCGTTTATAAAAAATGTTATATTTATTTATTTTCATGAAATTTTACATACATATGGAAACTCGTTTAACGAGTCGTTTTACATGATTTATAAAGAAAATAGCGTTTATTTTCATCTTTTTCAATTGTTCTTTAATGATTAGCCGTACGCTCCCGAGGCCTGAACCTATAGAGTCCTAAGGGCGCCTCAATCCAACTAACGACACGAGTAAAGCAATAAGCGGTTATTCATCCATATTTCTGTCTGCGTCTCATATTGTTTAACTACGGTTATCTAAGGAGAACCGCTCTGACAATGTGCTTTTGACGTTGATGAATTATAAATACTCGTATTTCATTTTTAATATTATGTATCATAAATGTTTTGATTAGAAAATACATACGATCTGATCGTTTCACATTTTTTTGTTCATTCTACAACATTTTTGTATTTATTGACGAAATCATGATTTAATTAATACACATATTACACATAGAGACAAATGCATAGTGGACAAAAGAATATAAAGAAATTTTAAATATAAGTTAAAATTACTGGCAATATACTCACAAATGTGAGGTTCTTGTTTGTTGCCACGTCAATGTGTGAGCCGGCAGCGACTATACCACTTTCCTACTTGTCTGCGATTTTGAAAAGTTTGCCACTAAACGGAAACAGTTTAAATTACAAGCTGGAGTCTCTCGATGTATCGCGGGCGAAAACTCGGCGGAAAAGCTCAGTCGGCGTAAATACGTAAAAGAAAATAATTGTTCGCAGTTGTTCAGACCGAAGCTCCACTCAGGCCGGTTTTGTAACGAATGGAATACATAGAAACGAACCAAAATTAATAAGTAACATTATAATAACTCGTTTTTAATGAAATCAGTAACTTCGTGCATTCATAGATTGTTAGCAGTTAAATTCATAACATTGTTTAATATGTTTGCCAGATCTGTTCATAATAAAGTTAAAAACTATTTTATATCACTCATTTGATCTAAACATCTACCGTATGGTATTATTTTATGATACAAAAGTAAGACCATGGAAATTATTCTTGCAGCTTTAAACTTATGGTATATTCATTTCGGAAAAGTCATCACAACTCGGTTACATAAGAATCATATATTTTGACGAAATAATATTTTTTATCGATTGCTTTATGCTCTTTTAAACCACTTTGTATTGAAATATTACTTTTTGTTTATAATTAATTACATTTATTGATCAATTACACGAACATTTATTCATGAAAAATATAGTAATGTGTTTAGTTGATAAAAAAATTAAATCGTTGATTGTTTTTCATTTTGTTCCGATAATATACCATAAACATTGCGATCTTTAATTCTCTCCTTATTATATTTAAATCTAAGAAGTTTTTTACTTTAAAATTTTGTATTTGTAAATTAAAATGCTCTTAAATTTACATTTCTTCACCAGATATATCAAACACACATAATTATAAATGCTTACTGCTTACACCCATACTCAGTTACTTATCATCCAATTCAACAGAAGCAAAGTGTTAACCGAGTTGCAAGATTTAATGTTTGAGTTGTCGCACAATAATTAGTACAAACATGAAAAGCTCTCTATCCGTACTTCAGCCAGCCGAGCTTCCGCCGGATACAATGCACGACGCTGAAGTACGCAGAGAGCCGAACTTTCCTTGTATCGTCTGCTATACGAGTGCGACGTAAAACACGTCTAGTGGAGCTTTCACATTTCATAAAGCTCGCGTTATAATAAATAAACAATAAACGGGGGAGGCGCCGCTACTCCTACTGAGCATGCTCAGGAGGGTGATACTCGACGGCAACTTAAGAAATGTTGCTTAACTCTTGTTGCTTAGCGAGGCGAGTGCGATGAACTTTGCCATCACAAACCCGCATCTTGACGTGAGAATTTTCTTGATGATGTATGTGTGAATATTATATATAAGGTTTTTACTTTAATGTGGATATAGTGATAAAAGTTTTAAAAAAAAAACATGATGCACGAGAAGACCTGGAAGACCACAGGCAACCTGAACTGCAACTGTACATAAGGATCTGAAAACTCTGGGCATGTCCGAGAATGCAACGCAAGACAGACAGACAGACATGGCGAATGTGCACTAGGAGAGCTGACCCCAGATGATGGGAAATGGCGAGGCGAAAGAAGATAGTGATAAAAGTCACATTAGAATTAGACAGTGTAAACATCCCTTTTTTTTCAAGTAAATTCTTTATTCGTACCCGATTAAAAGCTTACAATAATTAAGACATTTATAGTTTGATTTTATATCAGATTGTCTGGTGTTTAAATTGCGTAATTTTTTGTTAAATAAATAGTATCTTTCACCTTTTTATTTAATATTCAATATATTAAGTGATAGTTTTATTAATTGCTATCAATGATTTTGTGCTTTGATATGTTTAATTAGTTAGTTAAATAAAGAGCAATATTTTTAATCAATTATTCTTCACCGTGTAAATTTACTAATTATTTTACTTATTTATTTACGAGTACAACTATTCATTATTATTATATTTTAAGTATTATATAAATGCTATTTACATTTATTTTGTGATCTCTTTATACTATAAAGTAAAAAAAAAATAAGTGGTTTTCATTCAGAAAAACGTTACCGTTTTTTCTGCATCATGTACACTTCTTCAGCCTTTAACGTAATTTAAATAAATTTCACGTATATTTTGTAATTTTATGTGAATAAATAAAATAATACAATATAATGTTTCTGCTTGAGCAAGAAGCCTTTATCCTGTGTTGAAAATAATCTAATTATTTTTTCTTGTATTTATATTTAGGTATTAAATTCTGTCAAGAATAGTCGAATGAAATATTAAAACTAATTATATGTAATTAATAATACGTAATTATGTATAGTGTTATTCATTGACGCTAGATCAAATCTGACGTACACAGTTTACTTCACCTAGCATCTCATAAAGCTATGTATGAAGCTTGCCTTCCTCCTTAACATTTATTTTATTCCATCGAATGAAGTAATATTTCAACTTCAATATATTTTCGACATGCATATTCCGTTGTATCGTCTGCCATTCAATAAAACAGCAACACAATAAATAAACAATACATAAAATCGAATACGTCTTCAACTGAATATATCTCTTCATCAAACGCCCTCTGTTTGCGAAACGCGTAAAAAGAAAAAAAACTACGTATAAAACTCAAATAATAAATGTTCGTTCGCCGTGTTCTTCGGGGGATGAAATGTTCCAATATGGGGATAAAAAATAATATGACGGTCGTATAAAAATGAAATCCGTCTTCTTGCTAGTCGTTCATCCAGAGACGCTTCAATAAGGTTGTAAATTTATACCCGTTAATACGCTTTAGGCATCCAACCAAGAAAGAACCCTCTCCCATCCATGTACTCCTCCTGACTTACACCGTAAAGAGAAATACTTTGATATTTTATCACTCTTTGCAAGTATTTTGTATATTCTTGATAAAGTAATATACTTATACTATGTTCTATGCACTATTAGTAATGAAACATCGATAACAGCACATTGTTAAGGCGGTTCATGTAAGATTGCTAATAATCAACACTAAATACACATCACGATGTGGATGGGTTACCGCCAGTTGATTACCGCGTGTCGTCGATTGGGTTGAGCCGCATCTTAGGACCAAATGTTGCATACTTCTAGAGCGTTGATCTAATAATTTTATCTCGTCAGTAAAACGATTAACAAATCACAAAAAATATCTCTCAGATACTACACTCCTGGTTTCTGCCCTAGTAGTCGATAGGATCCATTTCTGTTTACAGATAGACTTTCGAGATGTGTTGAAACAAATCAGGACAATGGAAGCTGTCATTTAAATGGCAACTATCTGTCGTGACCATATGTTCCAGATATGAACATATATGAGAAAAAAAAAAATTGTGTCTTTTAATGCCTCATCTTCAATTTTATTGTTAACGAGATTGAGACGCATAGCAACCTTCAGGAAATAATATAATATATACATGTCTGGAGGTGACTGTGGTTATCCTTGCTTAACCACAGTCCGACATGACGTTCGTGGAGGTATGCTCCTTGAAACATACTCATTATGTCGCTCGCGGAGGAACGCTTCTTGGAACATACCCACCGTACACGATTCTCTGACATGACGCTCTTCTTCTTCGTGTCAGCGACGTCAAATTATTTTTTCCCAATATCTGGCAACATCGATAGCTCGTGTGTTGCCCAGCATTAGGTCATGAGATGTGCAACTTGTTGGGCACATGGAGCAGCATCGTAGGTGTGAGGCGGTCTGCAGGTCTCCACAGTCGCACAATAGTGTCTCTCCCTGCCGAAGCATTCCCCACCGCTCGAGGTTGTCCTTTGTTCTACCAACTCCGGTTCTTAATCTGTTTAGGGATTTCCAGGTCGGCCAGTCAAGGCTCTTGCCAGTTGGGAGGCCTTCCTTTGGAGTAATGAAATCCTCTGGTGCGATTTGTTGCCAGAGTTGGAGTCTCTCATTTTCAGGGCCGGATGTGAGAGGTTGTGTGGATTTCAGAAAGCTGCTTCGAGAGTTCAATCTTGGTGTTGGGGGTATCTGATTATACAAGCAGTGGGACGGTTGGTTGATTGCCTTACGCATTTCTTCGGCGCATATGACTTTGCGTCTTATGTTCGGTGGTGCGATACCAGCCAAGGGGTATAGTTTAGAAATGGGTGTTGGTTTGAGGCAGCCTGTGACGACTCTGCATGCATCATTCAGGGCAGTATCCACTTGATTACAGTGGGCTGATCGACCCCACACTGGTGCCGCATATTCTCCTTTTTTATTTATTTATTATTACTCAACCCAGCGACAACAAAAACAAAATGACATGACGCTAATGGAAGTACGTTAGGCTGACGGCTAAACTACCTCCAGACACCAACTCACCGCTAAGTCATCAACCCTAAAGAAGACCCCTAAATTATTAATTCCCCACACACGGCTAAACCCAGCCACAATATCTCTAATCTGGCCGAGAAAACTTAAGAAATTACAAAAATCTCTGTTTATTATTATTAACTTCATAGTAAATATCGTAAATTTCGAAGACATTTTATAATACTTCAAAGTGTTACGTTAAAACGTTTGAAGTGTTTGTTTTTACCTTCGATATCCTGGTTCTATAAAATATTTTTAAAGCAAAAAGTGCATTCTGCTTTGTTTAAGTTATCCCGAAGGAACGTGCGCTTTCTGAGATAACCGTAAAGTTCGTAAAGTTCAGCGAAGGGGTTAAAAGTAGATAAAGCAGCCTCGACCAACGGCAGGGAGAGGGTTAGGGTGCAAAAGATGGGTGGAAGACATGGCATAGTGGTAACGAGCTCAACTGACGTACTACAAGGCTCGAAAAACCTGTGATTATTGGGAAAATGCTACGAATTGAAAATTTAAATTTAAATTGAGACTTTACTGTTCTTCGATACGATATGGTAGTGTGAGGAATGATTCCTTCGAAATTCTAGGTTCGAATTTGTAATGGTTCGAAAAATTGTTAAGACATACATATTTCAAATATTATTTTTCTTGTAGCAGGTCAGCTTTATATATTGTTCCACCTAATACATTATGTATACCGTTGTCAACGTCCTTCAGGACTGCGAGAGCCTGAAAACTCAAAAAAATAATGAGTTTTGGACGAATTTCTGAGCCTCGTATTACAATTACTGTTGTTTTGTTAAAATTAGCTGAATACTTGACTAAATGTATAATCTATTGGACTTTAGTTCAACTATTAATGATAAACTGAGTATTGAGAATAACATATATTATACCATAGAATAAAATAATCGATTAATCGTTTGAAAGATTAAATCACATGCTTCGATTTTTAGACTTTTAAAAAATAGTAACTTGTGTATAATCTACAGTTAAGATGATTGACTAGCTCTTTGCCGTCGTGTAAAATGTTCTCCCGTATGTGTTTATGCAACATAAAGAAAAGACTAAGAGTCGAGTAACGTTGAAGTAGTTGGGCAAGTAATGTAGTAGCAAAGTTGTGTTTTTTGGTTATGCAGAGCGGGATAAGATCTATGTTATGAGGTAGACGCGGCTCTGGAGAAGTTGCAGCAAGACGGAGGATGCAGTGGGTTCGTTACTCGGTAGTTGCAAAGTTATACATCGGTGTAAGGAGATAGCGTTCTGAAGTGACGTGAAGAGAAATAAAAGAAGCGAAGCAGCGATTTATTAGGGCGATGAACGCTGCAACTTGGACGGTGCAGATAGACGAGAAGGATTAAGTGTGGTTTTAAATCCGGTTAAAGGAAGATAATTAGAATATCTTGCTTGTAAAAAAGTGTGATGTGATAAATATTAATAATAAAAAAATACAAGCACCGATTTCCTTCATAAATATTTGATATAGAAAATGTTAATAAGTAGAAAATATATTTACATGAAATGAAAGCTTCAATATCATCGCTTTTAGTATTTATATTAATGTAATTTAGAATTAAACATTTTCCTCGTGATTCATGTTCTTTGATACATTCATGGATATCAACCCACATTCTTATCCTTCTGCTTTTTTTCTTATTTTTTGTCTTGGTAGTTCCTTCCAACGACTCATCACTGAGAGTACTCTCCATAGTAATTAAATTGTATTAAATAACTATGTTCAAAACGTTATTTGAACATAATTATTTTGTAGAAAACATCCACAAGTCTTTAAAGTATTAATTGCCAAATTATAATCAAATTCTCTATCTTAGCTCGAATTTGTCGATTCATACAGTCGAGTATGACACAGGGCATTGACCATCACAATGTTCTGCCACTCTGTGTAAATTGAAGGGATCAAGGTCCAAAACAACAGGTATCTAGGAATTCGCGGTGTATGAAAATCAATTTATTAATATTAATTTTATAAAATACAAAATGCTTACTCACGTTGTACACTTAGATATAAAAGAGGATATGTTATCAAATAAATCAGTACCAATTCAACTCCGGTCTTTGGACTTATCCTCAGTGCTGGAACCTTTGTATTCCGGTGCACTATTTAGCTGACGCTGTAATTTCGGGACCGCGATCTCGGTTCCGGAACAAATTATGTTTTCGTCTACTTTTTGTTAAATTTTTTCTTTAAATAAACATATTTGTATATAATGTCATGAATAACACGTTGATACAACGATTACCGTTCAATTACCGAAGTTAATAAACATTTACGCATGCCGCAGTTAGATGGAGACCGCCTATTGTTTTTCGTACACGGTCTTTTTTTGTTTGAATTGAGCCACCCCTTACACGAAACGGTTTAGACTTGAAGAGCGTTAGTCCAATCACTTAATCTCCTTAAAAATTTTAATTATCAAACGTTTACATATACGATTGATACTATAGATACCGTATCTTCAAAGCTAAGTGGTCTTGCGTAGTATCTATTGTCCATCAGGAACTACAGGTTGTACTACCTATATGTATAATTTGAACTCGACGAAGCTCAATATTCAGAGATTGTTCATGAGAGTAACATCATGTGAAATAAATTTGTGACGACAATATATTCGATGTATGGCGTAGAAATGAAATTAAAAATGTAATAAAATATATTTTTTGGGCATGCACTTAGTTCAATATTACTGAATTTAAATCACATAAATAAAATATCGAAATACGTTCAAATCGAGGTGAAGATTGATATAAATATATACAGGATTTTTTACTTGGCAACATCGTTTTTCTTATAGTTTCCCATCCATAAACTTATATGTTGCGTTTCTCACTTACTTTATGACGCCTTCTCGTAGCGGATCGGGTTTGTAAGTAATGGAGCTTTTCTCGGCGCGAGATTTCCATCGGATAAACTACCTGCAACTAATTATATCCGGATTAAAGAAAACGATACTTAATTTCCTCTTACTGAGCTTTTAATATCGTCGGTTAATTATACACACTGTGATTACTTAATGAAATGCGATCTCATTAAATAGTTGGTAAACAACTTAATTCGCGATTCAAATACTATCACATTACCATTATGTCTTGTAAATGGTTTATTCGAAAGTAGATGTCTGCGTAGAATATTGCATGGCTTGACATACGTGAATTTCATGAAAATTCCGCCTAAATAGCACCTGTATTACCCCATTCTTCTTTACAATTGCGAATCTTGGCACCACAGCAAAAGCCGAAATATACTCGCACTTAGTATATACACAGAGGAGCTTCAAGAGACAGAGTTCAAAATTATTTTTTTATGTTTTTTATTTATGGAATATATCAATATTCTAGGCGATATGGTTGAACAGTCTGATCACTCTCCAAAGAGGCATAGTCTCTGGCAGATTAGTATTACCTCTAGTAAGAACAAACAATCTGTGCCTCCTTATTCTTAAATAATTGTCAGGGACAAACAAGTTGATTTCTAACAAAATATCAAGATTTCTGAACACGCCGCGATGATGATGCTCAACCGGGTCGGCTGAACGCTGCATGTGTAAAAAATATGTAATTATTGCGTGCTTGTAGGTTTTGAAGAGATTTAAAATGCATATATTTATCTATTTGTTGAAGATTATTTTAGATTTGGGATAGCATTCCAAAGCCTCCATGTGGAGTTAAAGAAGAAACTGTAGATGCTGTTTTGAGTCGATAAATGTCAACCGCGTATATATTGTAATTGCAATTTGTGACAATCATCTTTGGAGCTAATATGAAAAGAAAATGATATTCAATGTAGTCTTTTTATGTTGCATAGTTGTGTGTCATCGGCTTAAGAACAAAGTGGATTCCTTTCATGTTCTAAAAAATGTTCAAGTGCATACTTCCCCTAAGAACACACTAGCGTATTATACTCATATATAAAAATACATGTGTTATCAATATTCCGCCGCTTGAGTCGTTTTATTTATAAGCGGGTGCTTACGCCGCGCAAAGAGCCGCCGCCCGTGGCTACTTGGCGCTCTTTATGTCGCGCAATTCACAAAGGTCGTAACCGTTTTTACATTGTCGACTCGCGTTAAGCCATATCAAACCATTACAACGTCTGAATTCGCTTAAAACAAGAAACTTTTCCGATCGTGAAAGAGTTTATATAATAATATGATAGTAAAATGTTACAGTTTTCTTGTAGTGAAACATATGTTTGTGTAGAATACAGGAGGAACGGTGGTTTGACTTTGAGAAAAATGACAGGTGAGGAAGCGGAAAAGGCATCATTTCATACTAAAGTCAGTTAATAAACGAATATGTACCTGGCTTTACATGTACCTTGTGAGATCCTCCTCTCGTTTGAGTTCGTTATTGAATTGTGTGGTGGCAGGATGAGGAGCTTATTAACAACACAAATACTTTTTCTGAAGCACATTGACATATACATTTCGATAACTTTACCAACTTCTGGCCCGGACCTATTCACAGCATTCAGGCCGGACCAACAACAATACGACCTCGCCGCCGTCGGCACACAACTGACTGCGCACCGGGCGCCGTGGTCGATGACACCCAGCGCCGCAAGTGGTGATCTATATAACTAGTCCTCTTAACGGCATTACAAAATGACATGCGTGTCCGATGAGCGAACGAAAATAAGACACGAAAGATTGTGTATCGAGGTTTGCGGTACCTGTCGGCAAGGGCTATATCATGCTGATGTCACTTAGATTTCTGCAGAAGAACTCAAACTTCATCTGCCTTGTTTTCAGACCTTGAGCTCTTGTCGTCCTGGAGGGCCTTCGTGAACTACACACATAATGTACTTTGCGTAGCTTCGGAAGACAAAACTGACACGGAATGGCAGCTGACAAAGCTTTGTGGCGGCAGTTTGTAAAGATCATATGCTCCAGCTAGAAAACAGTTATGGAATGATGATGTACTCAAAAATTGTTATTTATCGAAATAATGCTACGAGTGTTATCAATACTGCTATGCTAAATTACACGTTTTGGCCATCCAGTAGGGCAAACATGTCAAATATTACAAATTCTTATAAATATCAATTATTTTGCTAAACACTCACGGATCATGCTATTTTATCTAGAGTATATATACTGATTTAATCTTAAATTGTGTTAATATTTATTATAAGAGGCTCGTTCATACATGAGCAAGACCTTTTAATAATAATAATAATTTTATTTATTCAGCCACCAGAGCCATAAAAATTACAATTTCACACATATAAAAAAAAATACAAGGTAATAAATAACATTTAACAATTTTAACAACTACTAATCAGTGAGTGGAGCACCGGATCCCCGCCACATGAAGGCGCATCCAGTGCCCCTCCAACCGGGAGTCCCACCTAACCGCCCACACAGCGACCATTGCGTTGGGACTGCCGCAAACGCTCGCCCACAGAGAAGCGCAACGCTTCTTTATTATGACATGGAAGCCATCCACTCGCGCCTCCGTCAACATGCCTGAGGCACTGCATTACGCGGCAGACCAAACAACATTCGGAAGGCGTTGTTATACTGGACCCGGAGTGCAATGTCTAAAAAAAAGCCTACCTCTTTCTAAGCGCTTCTTTATTTACATGATATCAATAAAATATTGCAATTTTTTAAATGCTCATTTAGATTGTATGAATTAAGAAGTATAGACGACGTGAGAAGACTCCTAAGCTTTGCTATAATTTTTTGGAGCAATATACTCGTAAATTTTGCTTTATGAGATAAATCAGTAACTTGTCATACGATATCGATATCATCAATCTTAATTTAAGCATAATATTTCTCAAGTTCGTCGCTGGCAAAATGTCTCGCCATTGATTATAAAAGGAGGTCATTTTGAGGTTGCTGGTTCAAATACTTCAAATTGACATTGACATTTTATATTAATTTTATTTTGAAACATATTTTCAGATGACACTTCTGATAATAATCAATACCTTTTTCTACCTTCTCATGTTAAATTTTACATTGCTTTAACATGCATCACGTTTTTAATCACAGAAATCATATAACTCTTTAAACATATCACTTGTAAACAATCACTTTATAAGTAATTAAATACAAACACAATTAAACATCAAACTTTATACGCATCAATTCATTCAGAAAAAATATCGGCAGACGCTTTGCCCTATTCTACACACCGCGCTATCCACACGACCATTCTCTGCCTGGGCAGATGCGCGAAACCTGATGTATACATATACCATTGCATTCCCACGTATTTCGTGGTTAGCAACGTGTTACCAAAGAAGGCAATTCGAGATACGCTATAGTATACTAACTTTACAGCCTTAGGCTGAGGTCTATATGACATCTAACTGATGCAACTAGAATCACGGGAAGGCCTTCAGTCACTCTCTAACAAGTAGCTCTTTGCGTGCGTCCAGTAACGGGTCCTCATCTGCGTCTCCAAAAACAGGACGGGACAGGGAGGATTTTCACCAAGCGTCTCTTAACCGATGTATGAAATGCTGCTTTGACGCTCCCTCATCTCGTCATTCTTCACAGAGACAGCCCATCGTATCCCCAGTACTCTATGCAGACAGCTCCTTTCAAAACTTATTTTACGACAGCATTGGCTCTTGGCATTTATTTGAACATCAAATTAATTATTTGATGATCTTTATTTGTTAAATCTAAAGTAATAACAGTTTAAGATAAAAACTTAATGCTTTTACAAACGATTTTTCAAATTTATACTTTTACTATATTTTGTGTATGCCGATAAACCAAAACGATAAATTACTTGAAAACCGAATTTGATACAAAATTACCGATTTAATACTCAAAATGTTCTAAATCCTCTAAAGAAAACTTTCAGGTTATTTTTCATGAAAACTACATAAATTTAACTTAATTATAAATCGAATATCAAGGCCTTTTTACGTATTGTTACATATTATTTTAATTGTAATACGTATTTATGTAAAAAAAAAAATATTTCAATAATTGAAAATATATATATTTTATGTAATCGCATGCAGGAGAGCACAGCCGGCCAAGGCCAGTGCACTCCATGACGCTCAGCCAGGGAGGCTGGACGCTGCATGCGGGAAACGTGTGTTGTATTCGTGTTTGTGTGTGGGTTGGGGAGATTGCAAGTGTATATTTATCTGTTTCTTGAAGAGATCCAGATTGTAGGAAGAAGGAAACACTGACGCTGAAAGAGCATTGCAAAGTTTACCGGTGGCATTAAGGAAGGAACTTTGGAAACTGACAGTTCTTGGTCGACACACATTAACCGTGTATGGATGTTCGGCAAGTGTAAGACGAGTTTGTCGGTCGTGGGTTAGTGCAAGAGAAATTAGTTCTTTAAGTTTCGAAGAGCAGCGACCGTATTAATAACGTTAGAAAAGACTAAGTGAACCAATCTTACGCGTGTGTTCCATTGATTGCAGGTTAGACGTAAGAGTGACATTGTTTATTAAACGAGTTACTCTTCTTTGGACTGAATCAATTAAGTTTAGAATATATAAGTTATAGCAACCAAGCTTTCGTCTTAATTGATCAAGCTCTGCCATATTGTTGTTACACTTACTACTTATGCTTTCAGCTACAATACTTGAATTATAATGGAACTTTTTTAATTCCTCGCGATATCTGTTGTCTCAAAACGATTGCGCGTCTCTTCTGAAGGCTTTTAAGGAGAGAACCAATTACGAAAGAGATTTATGGTCGTCAACAATGAATGGGAAACGACCCAAAAATAAATGGACGTGCCTCTTAATCAAACGTCAAGTCGATTGAGCTTTTTTTACCATTAATGAACACGCCATCTTCCCCAACTGACGCATGCCGCACGCGAGATTTTTTATTTACGTCGTGCTGCATTAAAAGGCACTATTCTATTTAACTTACGTACCTTTATTTGTAAATGAAGATGACTGTTGTTTTTCTTTTTTTGCTTCGTCTAATTGGTGGCCGTTTCGTAAACGTTTATTGATGCCTGTTGCGTGGAAACATTTTTATCCTTTATTTGTACTCGTACTTTACTGTTTGTACAAAGTAGGGGTCCTCCCTGCCACAATACCATCAAATGATCGTTTATTAGACCGGAATATGTTATTTGGATTACAGTAATTATGTTCTTCCATTTGAAGTGGTTGCTACACGAGAGCCTTATTTTTTTATGTAAACACATACAGGAGAATACCGACAGATGGTGATAGTAATTCTGAAGTCTCATCTGTGGAATTCTATGACGCTTACTATAGTGAATATGGCTAAGATCTTCATGTGAAGTGTTGATCCGCCAACACCCATAGACTACAGGCTGAGATTCACGCATCATCCTTATTATCACAGGAATTTACTATGAATGGATGATCTACACGGGACGACTTTCGTCTACCACCAATTTCTATTAATAGGCTATGACTGGAATTTTACGGGTGATGGATCAAATTCACACCGACCGGGGGTATTTTAGAGCTCAGAGATCGATCAAAAATCCTTGTTTTGATAAATTTCCGTTGGGGATCGAACCCACGACCTTTGGCTTGCAAAGCAAACGCTTTGACCATTGAGCTATACCCGCCGGCGAATTCATAACTCCATTTTATTTAAACCAACTATATCACAAAGAAAAAAATGCCTCATCAGTACGTATTAAATAAATCAATTTCATGTTCGAATTCCATATTATATTTATTTTTCAAAAATTCAACAATTTGCAATTATTCCAAATATTATAATTATTGCCACTATACTTAATAACTCTTAATTAGCACGATCATACAGCAATAATAGATATGACTGCCATATATCCCTCTGTTCGACCTTTTTTTAAGGATAGTAAATTAAATTTCATAGTAAAATGATAATTACAGTTATTTACTATAGGTGATAAAGAAAACAAGTATCGAAAAAGTCATTTTTTTTTTTATTTTAGTTTATAATTATTTTGATAAAAATAATTTAAAACGACGACATTTTTATTTGCAGCACAAAATTCTGTTTTTAAACCAAATAAAATCTCATCCTTAAACCCTTCTAACATTAAACTCCTGTTTTTACTTTATTGTATATTCATACAGGTATATTGTAGAATCGAAGCTTAGTAACCATCATCATACCACAACTACCAAAGCCTGTATTCAAGAACTATATTGTAGTAATCTTTGATAGCTACTCAATCGAACGGAAATACTTAGCTTACTTACAACTGAAATGTATAATCCAACAAAAATTCAACGCAGGTACTCTAAATGTCTAAAATATCGATGTCTGTGATATCGAATTACTTTTGTGTCACAAACACATGAGTCAGAGAGTTTTGCCACGTGACCATCTGCCGCCCCAACCCTTCCGTAACCTGGTGACGTCACAAACTTCCAAGGTGACAGCCGCCCATCTGTTTTAGTTGTCTTTTAAGCAAAATCAATAAATCCTCCTTGGGACGCCTCTCCATTCTCTGTGGCCGGTCTGCTCTATCCTAGTCTATTGTTCTCTAAACCTCTAAATATTGGAAAATTATGTATTGTTATACTACCTATCCATACACATTTTCTGAATTGTGAAGACCAAAGCTTATTCTTTTCTAGTATAAGATTGCTTGTGGAAATTTTCAGAAATCAAAGCTGAAATTTTACAAAGCCTTCTAGCTCTCATTATGTTAAAACACACTATACTTCTAATAGAATATATACATTATTTAAATATAAATACATCTAGGGCTGATTTGGACTTGTTAACGGTGTAGCTCTCTGCGAGTTATACACTAGATAGCAAGATCATGGAAATCGGTAAAACTATTAGTTTCCTATTTTTTGTCGTTGTTAGTTACGACATAAATTGCCAATAAATAGTTAAAAAAATATATAACGGAATGTTACTGTCATAACCGAGGTTGCGGTCCTGAAATTACAGCATCAGCTTACTGGTGATGCCGGAATACCAAGATTCCGGCACTGAGGATAAATCCAAAGACCGGAGTTGAGTTGATACTAATTTATTTAATTCGAGGCCCATTTTTATACCCTTATTTACAACATGAATAAACAGTTATAAAAGTAATATTAATACATTGAATGTCATACACTGCACATTCCTCGATACCTTTTTTGGATCTTGATCCCTTCATTTCACATACAGTGGCAGATTATTGGGATGGTACATGCTCCGTATCGATGCGATTCCTTATTAATATTAATATTATTAATACATAAAATTTCGTACACCACAAATTCCTCGATACTTGTTGTTTTGCACCTTGATCTTACCTGACTGTATGAATCTAAGATAAAGAGTTTGATTATAACAATTACTTTAAAGACTTTACAATGTTTAATACAAATTATTTATGTTCAAAATAACGTTTTGAGCAGTTAGAATTAAATTTTATTCAACTGTAAATATATTTTATTATATATTTAGATATCAATTCAGTTTCTTCTTGTTTTTTACATGTGTACATGTCATTAAAATGTAATTTTTAAAATTCTACGTGATGATTATTTTTACTTTCAATGCTGTGAAAACTCTTTTTTATTATTTAACATCTAAGTAACTACACGAAAGAGCTTTTGGTGTATGTAGAAGAGCAACGTAATATATTATTTATTCGATAAATAATTTATTTCCACACAAAGTAATGGTCTCTTTTAATCGAGTGTTTTTCTATCCTTCACACTCTTCAAACATGTCCGCTATGTGTGTTTACTTTTACTTTAGCAATTAATTAGAAGCGGTATCTATTTTCGATACTTGTACTGATTGACAACTATTTTCCACTTATGGCAATAATCTTTCCTTCCGATGAAATAATATATGAGTGAGTGGGTAAGAGTGTTTTAAATTAATTAAAACTGCTTTAGAAAAACTTGAGATACAATTTATATGAGAATAGTAAGCCAAAAAACAGATCTACAAAGCCGAGGATAGCTGAACATGGCTGACAGTTTATTCTATTAACTCCATATAAATTCATCGCTGTAATTATTGTAATGTGCCTAAATAATATTTCACAATCACGTTTGTATAAGATTTTCAATTTGTTGTATCAATTTTAACACTAATATTTTTTTTATAACTTGTGCCCTTTTAAACATAACTTTTTTGTATTAAACATCCAAAAGTCTTTAAAGTAATTGTTATAATCAAACTCTCTGTCTTAGATGGAATCTGTCGAGTTCATACAGTCGGGTACGACACGGAGCATTTTGCCACTCTATGTAAATTAAGGGTATCATGGTCCAAAACTACAAGTATCGAGGAATTTGCGGTGTACGAAATTCTATGTATTAATATTAATTTGATAAAATAAAGAATGCTTGCGCATCGATACGGAGCATTGACCATCCCAATAATATGCCACTCTATGTAAATTGAAGGGATCTAGGTCCAAAAAATTATCGAGGAATGTGCGGTGTATGACATTCAATGTATTAATATTACTGTTATAAATGCTTACTCGTGTTGTAAACTAAGGTATAAAAATGGGTATCTTATCAAATAAATCAGTACCAACTCAACTCTGGTATTTGGACTTATCCTCAGTGCCGGAACCTTGGTATTCCGGCATCTCCATTTAAGCTGATGCCGTCATTTCGGGACCGCGACCTCGGTTCCGGAACACTAATTAATATTTGGAATGGATCTCAAAGTGAATCCTCAAAATATACGAGTATATAACAGAATAATTATAAGTCGATTTTTTTTGTTTGATATAGTAGATATTATTTTTTATGTAAACACATACAGGAGAATACCGACAGATGGTGATAGTATTATTTTTTTTGAAGTTTCATCTGTGGAATTCTATGACACAGTAATTATAAACATTTAGTAAATACACAATTATATGTCATTAATACGAGTATTTGAAATAATTCTTACTTAATAGTATTAGTATATTTTGTCAATTTGATAAAATAAAATATTGTACAGTAATGTTAGTGGAATATTGTGTAGTAGTCTCTTAATGTTAAAGCCGCTTTATATATTCATTTTCCGTCTGGAAAACTATTTATCTGCTTCTCACACAAAAGTCACGTCGCCGTAAATTATGATTAACAATCCTAGAAACTTTCGCTTTCGGTACACCGACATAATGGCGAGAATCTCATCAACCCGCAACTGGGCCGGTGTTGCCGCAGGGCGCTTTAAATTCCAGATTCCTGACTTTACTACTGGACCGGGATACGTAATTAATTATTATAAATTAAACATGTTTATGCTCAAAATTATTTAATTGCCAACTGTTGTTTTTGTTTCACTTACAACTTTACAAACTTAATTTGAAAACATATACTTAAATTATATTTTTCCAACTATAATACATTGATATCCTCCTCTCTTATTTGATATTGAATTACTGACCATTTAGGCGGGCGTCATAACGGTCGCGAGCGAGCTTTAACTGTCAACTGACTGCGCGCTCTCATCCCACGCTGCCGACGGTCGCTGCAGAAAAAACGAATTCAAGAAGATAGTGGCACCAACAGGAAATGGGCCAACTGTCATAACAAATAAAAAGGCGTATGCAAACACCGTGTATTATTAAACAATTAAAACTAACACTAGTTGTGCATGTCGGGCGTGCGAACAAAAATAAGACACAAAATATTGTTTTTCGAGGCTTTGCGGCATCAGCCTAAAGGAGCTATATCAAGCTGATATCAACATAAATTAATATTCATGCATATTAACCAACGGTAATAGCATGTTGTAAGCGCGGTTTTTGTAAGCTCATTGAAGTTAAGCAACCTTGGAAGTGGAAATAAAACTTGTATGGGTTACCGCTTCTCACTTACCGTGTGTTGATTGGTTGGGTTAAGCCGTATCTTAGAACCAAAAAGTGCATGCCTCGGATGCGTCTGACAAAGAGTTTTGACAGAAGATCGTAACGACCATATTCTCCAGTTAGGTAAACAGATATATAATTATATTTTCCAGATATTGAAGAAAAATACTGTCTAAAAATACCGCTTATCGCAAATACTCGTAAATTGGTCATATAAAACGTTCCTGGTTCCGGTTTTCCCGGTTAAGAAATCGTAGTTGTTACTTTTACGCCAGGTCCTCTTTGGCTCACGTTGCTTTAGAAGTAATATTTTATTTATTAGACCTTTCCCGTCAAAGGCCGTGCGTCCGATCGAAGACAAACAAGTGACTCGTCCAATTGGCAAACAGAGAGGGTCGGACAAAGGCCTATTGCTGGTGCCTTTGTCAAGCGATCGGTGATCCATATACCGCAGGTAATGTTCCTAGGAGCTTACGAAGACTTAAATTAGAATACCGAAGACAAAAACGGCACAGCAAGTTGACTTCCTACTAATTACCACATTTTATTACGACTATATACGCTCAGTTTGTGTTTAGTGATAGAAAAAAGTGCTTAGGTGTATATTTCTTCAAAAAAATAAGTAATTTTTACCACATTCGCCTTAGATTTGAGATATTTGAGATATTTTCTATTTTTGTAGTGTTAAAATGTAGCTGTGTTTATTATTGAATAGACAATCAATTGGATAAGAGTCGAAACTATAAGTAACAACTAACATGTTTCGTTACTGGAAAATAATTTACTATCTATATTGAAAGCCTAAAAAATTATGATTAAATCGACCATTAAGTCCCCACTGTCAAAATGTTAGGAAAATTCCGTATTTCGTAAAATATTTATTTATTTTATTTATATTTTGAAACATTAAATAGATAGTGTTATTTTACATTATTTAAATACGATCAAGCTTAGTTGTTGATCACAGAAATGGACATCGTTTAAGACGCTGAATTCTTCGTGAATCCTTCATTTTAGCTTTTCAATATTTTATGTGTCTCAAATTAAATTTTTAATATGTAAATATTGTATTATATTGGTTACATAACAAATAAAAATGCGCTTTACAGGCCCATTATACATGACCATAAAAACACTGAAAAAATATTCAAAGCCCAACAAAAATGTAGTTAACACTAACATTACAGGCGGTCAAATAAGTCTTCGGAATCGCTTGCCGCGATGTTTTCGCAAGGAAAATGAAAATCGTTAGTTCCCCATTGTAACCAAACGCCGTGTAACTGCTTCCTTACAAATTGGCTGCGAGCTTGGCCGTCTTTTTGGCCGTCTTTTTGGCCTTAGCTTGGCCATCTTTTTGGCCGTCTTTTTGGCCTTAGCTTGGCCGTCTTTTTGGGCGTCTGTTTGGCCGTTTGTTCGTCGGTCGTAATGTCAACTGCGGCCATATTTTAGTTTAATTACCGGCTTTTATAACGCGCGACCTTTCTGCGAATAGCGCTTAAGGGGAAGAAGAATTCCCCTCGACGAATTTAAAATGTTATTTCAACCCTCACTCGACGGACGACAACCAATGTCACATTCCTCTCAATCTTGTTATATTCTGTCAGTTTTTACTACCCCTTCTTTGTTCTGAGCTTATTCGTAGTCATATTTTTTTTTACATTTGATGGACGTTGCTATCTTCTCTTCTACTTTTCACATATCCCTTCCATAGCTTAACAATACCGCAATATAGTTATGTTTTTCGCCATCGCTGAACATAACATTAAGTTCTAGCAAAAAACATATTAAAACGACGATCAAAATATACTATTCATTCCTATTTGCCACTAGCAAGTTCTCGAATGCTTTTCCAGTATCTGTGATTTTTTCCTTCATACTATCTGGATCTCTTCAAGAAACAGAAAAATATACACTTGCATCTCTCCATTCTGCACATAAACTCATAATTCTCACTCCCAACAAATTTCAATTAATATTATTTTTATGTTTTTTCAAAGCTATTTTGCCGTGATCTAAACTACTTTAATATCGACTCAAGATTCTATTTATATGTTATTATCTAATCATTATATTTTATACATTATATACCTTTTGAAGCTTCACTAGGCATTATATAATATATAATTTGAATCTACCTAATCGGGTTCATAATTTTAAAAGCTCTCTCGCATCGCCATCTTCCGCTCGAACCCAATTAGCGAATTTCCGGTTCCGACCTTCGCTCGAAGTTCATGTGACAGAAGGAAGTCGATCGATGGCCTTTCAAAACTTTTTTGTTATTTTTTTCAGGATTTCTTCAGCTTTAAATTGCCATAATTTAGAATCTTAGAGTTGTAAATCTTTTTGCTGTCATGCGAGAGGTTGCAAGTTCGATGCATAACAAAGCTTAAAACAAAAAATAAATCTTTTAATTACTGGTTTTTTCTTCATATTTGGGTGTGAGACAAAAGTCATATTATAAATAACACCTATTAACAGTAATTCGTCTCTAAAAAAATATGATGCATGAATATCGGACTGTAATTTATTGAATACGATAAACCAACTTTCCACATACAACGTTAAGCTATCATCAAAAGCAAGCGTCTCACGGTACTCGGTTTAGATTTCCCCATAATCATCTGGTAGTATTCTCATGTATGTGTCTATATAAATGACCTTTATTCAACCTTAATTTAGTGTCCTTCAGCGAGTATTCAGGGTCGCAGTAATTGAGGTAGATGAAAAATGTTTATGAAATTTTCTTTTGTTGAGTTCGGATATTTTCTTTAGCAATTTAAATTAATGTTCCTTCATTTAACTCTACGTGACTCTTGCAAATTGTAAAGAAAATATGTCGAGACACTCAAAAATTATACATTAATATAATTTTGCGGTATAAAACAAACTCGTTTTACGATAAAAAAAAGTGATGTCAAAATGGAATTATATTACCTTTTCTTTCGATTATAATTTTAGAATTAATTTTAATTAAAAAATTAAAAATATTATATAACATTACAACATTGGCCTGCTAGGGCATTGAACGACGCAAATTTGCGGTCCCGTATGGGACCACTGGGCGCTTAAAGGTTTGTATTAAGCCATTATATAATATTTCATAAATTTTCAATACAAAAACGAGTAGGCATTTTTAAGTTGAAAAATACTGCTCGACGTAACCGAAAATTGTCGCTTAAAAGTAAAATTTTGAAATAATTCTAAATATTCTTCTATTTTATAGGTTATAGCAATTACTGTTGCGTCTTATCTATTTCTTTTATTAAAATGTCCACACTCTTATGTTGAATGAAAAGCTATTTCGCCTGAGCACATTGCCGGTTATTACTGCGTCCATTGGCAAGGAGCATTGCCCTAGTCCATAGTGAGTAGTCCCGCAGTTAGCATGAAGTGCGTCGCGGCCGCCAGCCCTTGCCTGTCTTCGCGCGACGTATCGACCGTCCCTGGCGCCGCGCCCCCACAACCACACCACGGCGCACGTCGCCCCCACGCCAGGACGGCGACCCTCGACATGCTAACTAATGCCGGTGTCAGACAATACGGTTTCCACGCGAAACGCCAGTACCGAGTGTCGTGAAGTTTCCTCACAAATCGACAACCGTGAGACCACTGCCACGAAGATTTGTATGTAACCCACATGATACTAGCTGTCTACGCGATCAAGTACGAAGAAATACAACTTTGCAGCACTTTTTTTAATCAAGTTTTTCAAGTCTGGCGCGGGCCATTTTTTAGCAGCCGCGCGCGTATTTCTACATTTTCGGAAACTCGCCATAACTTTTATACTACGCAATTTAAAATTATTAAACTTTAAACACAGACTTATCAAAAACAATACTACCAAATGAAGAAGAAACATGGAGGATGACTGTTTTATATTCACTTGAAATTTGCGTTTATTTAATAAAAAATCGAATTAAACACTAAGTAAAAATAAAATATATCACAATTTATTTTTATGAATAGTTTTTCAACGTATGATAACTCTCAAAACACGTACCTCTTTGTAGAGGTACGCGTATAGTTCGATATTTAACTTTTATGTGTCATTTTTTAAAAAATATTTTTTTACGGTATAAAAATTCAATATCAAAATTAGTATAATACATTTGGTGGAACTGTAATAAATTCGACGGCGAATAAAAAAATATCTTTATCAAATACCAAAGCAGAAACATCTAGCTAATGACAACAACAAAAAAATGTAGTTCAAATTACACGGATAAATATGTGAGCCGACTTCTAGCAACAGACTACAAAACACATTTTTATGGGTCCCGCATTCCAGCAGCAGTCCCGCAAAAACGGAATAATTCGTGTCCCGACAACAATGTGTTAATAATTGTATACTGCCTATGATAATATCTACTCCTTTGACGGTAAAGAAATATTATTTTCGTAGTATGGAGGGTGATGTCCGTTCGAGTATAAACAAATAGCCTCATGCTACCAGTCTACCTAGTGGTTCTGAACTTGCAATCGTTTCCGTTTACAAATATATTTGTCGATGCACTTACTTCATATTTCGTCTAAGAGGATTGATTTGAGTTTTTTGATTTAAAAATATTATCTTGATGTTTAAATCTCGGCATAGTCGTCATTTTTGTGCAGCAGTCTTATGTGAGCGAAAAGCGCGACGCCATCTTGAATGCAACTGCAATCAAATATAATTATATGTTGTTTTATATTTTTTTCATTTCTCTTGTTACAGATAACATGAAGAGCAGCGTGAAGAAACCCATCGACCTTGACCTGCTGAAGCCCGAGTCTGACCTTCTCTCCAAGGATGACGACCTGACCGCCGGTGATGGCTACGTGGCTGACGAGGCTCTGGATGATGACGATGATGATGATGACGAGGATGCGGAGGATCTTGACGAGGAGGAAGAGGACCAGGAGATGGCTGATGAACCAGCTAGTAATGGAGGTACATACGAGTAGATGGCTTATTCTTCAATGTAGTCGTAGTATAAGATAAATGAATCCATAATGATATTGATTGTACACCTCAATAGTCCATTGACATGAAAAAACAAGTGTTCAATGATGCTAAGATCAATAATTTATTTGTGTGTCAGTTTAATCTTTTTAGATGGAAAATTTTCGCGGTCCTATTTTTTGTGACTTTTTTGTATTATCTACATTGTTGAGCCCACTATCGATCGTCGTGGTTCTCGCTTCATAAACGATTCAACAATTTCAGTTGACGAAGACGACATAGATGACGCGGACGTCGACGACGACGAATACGACGACGCCGATTCCCAGGAAGACGACGATACTGCAGCCGTGGGCAGCGATTCCAGCGATCCTCTGGATGGAGGCTCTCTTGGTGGCGCCTGGGACGAGCTTCTCGGAGGCTCTTCCACCTCGACCAGCAGCCCCACAACATCCACCTCGACGTCCACAACCACGACTACGACAACCACCACGACTGCGGCGCCCCCGGCTAGCGCTGCGACTCCCGCGGCCGCTGTGAGGGCGCCGACCCTTCCTCCCACTCAGGACCCCTACTTCGCACACTTTGACCCCAGGATCGAACACCAGAGCTACAAGGATGCACAGCAGCGTCTCGAGGAAACCCATCGCGAGAAGGTTAGGGCATATTCATACTTAAAAATATAATTTCCTAATCGTATATGATTACGAAAACATATTATTTTATAAAAGGAAGAAGAAAGAAAAGACGCTCTCAGAGAAAATATATAAATAAATGTTTGTACCTAGTTAGATATGTTTCATTTCGATTCACACCTGGAACAAGAAAGACGCATGTGTTTTTGGGACCTCAGGCCTTTTGGGCCGGTCACCTTGTACCTGCGCTCTTTGGGAGCACTTACCAAGGCTTTGTTTTCAGAGTACTTTCTCGTTATATAAGTAGCGGGATTTGGCGAGCAACACCATACGTGGGTGTAAAAGATATAGTTGACATTAGACTTTGAAATTAGAATATTGGACTCTTTAACTTCTTCACCAAAGGTCGCGTATACGTCCGTATCGATGAGATCGTCGTATCCAACCGGTCCAGGCTTCTGATTGCGCTGAAGAGCCTTTCCCTACTTAACTCTAATATTGAGCAAAGCCACAAAATGTGTTCAGCATCCTGCAAGAGGTGGGTATCACATGGGCAGTCTGGACTATGGAATGAGGGTAAAATTGAAGAGCTAAGCCTCTGAAGATGCATTAACCCTTTCGCATCGGTTGTCGGCATATGCCGTCTTAAGATTTCCTGACCTTTGACATCGGTTGACGTGATATATCGTTTTGCTACTTTCTTAGAATAGTTTTTTATTTATCATCTGATAGCTAAAGGATACAAGAACCAATGTGATATATGAAAATAGACGAGATAAGTACTTGACTTGTTTTTACAAAATATATTACATTTCAATTCGTCATTAAAGTACATACTTACATAAGTGTGGCATTATATATATATATATAATCGTGTCGGAAACAACAGGGTCCGATCCTGTCTGCCCAGAAGTGGGCGACGTCGATGGCGTTACTTCTGACCATCATCAGGTCTTCCTGGGTGCAGCTATTCGGGCACAGCGCACACTCCAGAAGTTGTGACAGGGTCTGCTCCACGCCGCAGTCACATTCAGTCGGTCCGCTGTAAAACTGCCAGGCCCTCATTTGTGTCCTCGTCTTGCATACTCCGGTCCGAAGTCTGTTAAGGGACCTCCATATATTCCACCCTTGGTCATGTCCATGGGCTAGGTCCTGTACTATAGTGTGGCATTGTAAATGTATTGACATACCTAGTGTCAATGACCTCACACTCAGAACTAGTGTCGGGATACTCACGCAAATAGTTGGACTTGCAACAACGAAAACCGTGTCATAAGTATATCATGTTTGACACACAAATAGCACGGCATTATTGTTACAAAATCAAACATCTGAAAACATTTCGTATCCATCCACACCAGCACTGAATCTGAAGCAATATTACACTAAATATGTCAATATCTTCACCCAAGTTGGTTTCAACCACTGTTCACTGCGATTCTTTCGTTATTTAATTCCGAGCTAGCGATGCGATCGCCTCTACCGTATTAATTACTTGTGGTTCCTCCCCTTGCGCCGCTGGTCCAGGTGACGAAGGTGATGAAGGAATGGTCCGAGCTGGAGGAGCGCTACCAGGAGATGCGCGCCGCCGACCCGCGCGGCGCGGCCGGCTTCCGGCGCCGCATGACCGCGCGCTTCCAGGCCGGCGTGAGCGCGCTGGAGCGCGCGGGCGAGGCCGAGCAGCGCCGCCTGGCCGCGCTGCACCAGCAGCGCGTGCTCGCGCACATCGCGCAGCGCCGCCGTGACGCGCTGGCGTGCTACACGCGCGCGCTCGCCGACATGCCGCCCAACGTGAGTCAACACTTATACCTCACACTGTCAATATCATGCACGATGTTTATTATTATGTTTTTTTATGCAAACCATAGAGGAGAATACAGACAGATGGTGATAGTTATTCTGAACTTTCATCTGTGGATTCTATGACGCTTATCATTCTACATATGGATAAGCACAGCATGTGGAGTGTTGATCCGCCAACGTCATAGACTACAGTCCGAAATTCACGCATCATCCTTAATTATTACAGGAATTTACTATGAATGGGTGATCTTCACGGGATGACTTTCGTCTACCACCAATTTTGATTAATAGACTGGTATTTTACGGGTGGTGGAACAAATTCACACATATGTGCTTACATTAAAAATATAAATAAATGTGATCAACCTAATGTTGTTGAGGTCTGATCCTTATGGTCCTATGGTTCAACCCGACGAAAATGTAGTCTGCGTCCAAAAGAACGAACCGTGTTAATAAAATGTGCTATTGCCGCTGGACATTCCAATTAATTTCAATCAAGGAAAATCCATTCATTTTCTGAAGATTAAACTTTACAAACCCACTTTATACACAGTCCATGCGAACATATCATATTTTATCAACTTCAACAAATTAATAGTAAAAAACTTTTCTCGTGACAAGCATGTCACTAGAGATTACCACAAGTGTGTATAGCTTCTTTGTCGCTAATGTCCTGTGTTGTGATTGCAGAGCCACCGCGTGCAGAAGTGCCTGCAGAAGCTGCTGCGCGCGCTACACAAGGACCGCGCGCACGCACTCACGCACTACCGCCACCTGTTGGCCGGGGGCCCCGAGGCCGCCGCCGCCGAGCGCCCCATGACCCTGGAGCGCCTGGTGGACATCGACCGCACCGTGAACCACTCGCTGCAGCTGCTGCGCCGCTACCCGCAGCTGGACGCCAAGATCGGCCAGCTGATGGACGACTACGTGCAGGTATACTTAGTCATCATTCTATCATTTCCGTCTGTTTCGGACTTCTTCTACTCCGTCACCCGCAGCTGGACACCAAGATTGAAAAACTAGTGAACGCATTTTCTTTCGAAACCTATTATACGGTTGCATTGGCTTTTGGTGAGATGGCATAAGGCGGGCGGTGTGACTAGAGTGGACAGAGTTCGAAGTGAGCATATTCGGGGTTCATTTCGGGTGGCCCCCATACCTGAAAAGAAAAGGGAAAACCGCCTAAGATGGTATGGGCTTGTGACACGGAGAGATGAGCACCACATGGTGAAGAAAGCCCTTAACATACCCACGCTAAGAAGAAGACCTGGAAGACTACAGGAAACCTGGACTGCAACTGTAAACAAGGATCTGAAAACTCTAGGTTTGACCGAGAATGCAATGCAGATAGACAGACATGGTGAATGTGCACAAGGAGAGCTGAGCCCAGATGATGGGAAATGGCTAGGCTAAAGAGAAGAGATTAATCAGCATATATAATGTTTTTGGAATCTTCTATAATACCTAGACACTAAGAAAGGAAGGAGGAAAGACGGTCGTACTACATGAGGTCTGCGTAACTATTATAAAAAGGGCTCGAAAAAGTATCGAGTACCTGCGATTCAATTTTCATCAAGCCACAATGTTTTAAAGGATTAGCAACTAACATTTTTTTTTCAGAGTTGTATTTTAATGGATTTGTTAACATATTACAGGCCCTGAGATCAAAGGACGAGACCCCTGGTTCGATGCTGTCAATGACTCCCGAGGCTGAGTCCGCCATCTTGGACAAGTACCGCATGGAGGTGGAGCACAAGGCAGCAGAGAAGGAGCGCGCCAAGGCCGAGGAGAGGCTGAGGAAGGAACAGCGAGGCAGGCAGAGGGCTGATGTACGCCAAGAGAGACACCGAGTAAGGAACATCATATCAAATAATTCTTCGTATAAGAATATCCAAAGAAGTACTAAATATTATTTAAATAAACGCGTCCAGGAAACTTTATTGTTCTTCAGTGTGAGGCAAGTGTAAAGAGGTTAAGTTCAGTCAAAGAAAACCACAGAATTGAACACTCAAGTGTAAATAGATCTCATCTACTGTTTTTTGTGTATCCCATACAAATGAAGTAACAAAGGTCTATTGAGTAAGGAAAATATTGGAATGATGCACAGGCAGAAGATCCAAATAGATGGACAATTTATACGGGTGGTTTTCGATCAGCATAGATTAATCTTAAAGTGATGATGTCTATGATTACTTACTGAATATTTCCTTTATTTTTTAAACATATATTTTTTGTCAAAAATAAATACCTGTATGTTCTTCTATGTTAAACTTAATATTTAAGAGAAAATCTGAGTTCATAGGGTGGCCTAGGAAAAGCTATATCTACTTTTTTTTTTCGTGTCACCAACATTTAATAGATTCAGCTCAATATCTGGCAACAAAACCTGTCCGATGCTCTTTATAAGTTCCTGTAAGTAGTCAGTTATATTAGGCAGGATCTCAGATTTGGGACGGTTTGAAAGTCGCATAACAATAACTCCCTGTGCTTTCTACTACTATCCTCTACTTAACTATTTCCATGTTCAGCGGTTAGGGTCCAGTAGGGAGGTTCTCTTTTGGGGTAATGAAATGTTCTTGACAATTCTTTACCAGAGTAGAAGTCTCTCATTCTCAGAGAGGTCGTGTAGATTGGGGCTTGAGGAAAACAAAATATATTATGTTCTTTGTTTATCGACTTATTTTAATGAATGATTAACTTCTTGTAATAGAATATATCATTGATTATTGTGTTCTTGTGTTCTAGGTTGAAGCCGTTTTGGGAAAGAAAATGGCCGGTACATTCGAGCAGGAATCTCTGGAAGACGACGACGAGTCCCTGTTGGTGCTTCCTTACGAGGAAGGTCGACAAGCCACGCCCACTGCAGCCTCCGCAGCCAGCAGTGCCGCCCCACCTGCCACGCCCACCTCCCCGGCCACGCCCACTGCCCTGTACCTGGACCATGACATCATGAGCAATACGCAAGACAGCCAGGTAACCACATGGAGCAGTCTGTTGGTCTCCATAGTCACACATCAGTGACTCCTTGAACACTCACACACTCCCAACCGCTCAAGGTTGTCCTTTGTTCTAAGGACTCTGGTTCTTAGTCTGAATTTTCAGGTATTCCATGCAAGGTTCTTGCAAACTGAAAGGATTTTCTTTGGGCTTATGAAATCTTCTGATGTGATTTACTGCCAGAGCTGGAGTCTATCAGTTTTAAGCTGGATGTGAGGGATTGTGTATCTCAGAAAGCTGCTTCGCAACTTCAGTCATGACATATTATAATAGATAGTAACATCCTCCTCTCTTTCAAAAGGTTGTTATTCTGTCGCGTGGTGGCAGGATTAGAAGCAGATTAATAATACACAGACTTTTTCTGAAGCACATTGACATATATGTTTCGATAAACTTTAGGCCCAGACCTAATAACAGCACCTAACAGGCCAGGCCAATAGCAATACGACCTTTTTCACGGTCCATACACGACTGATGCGCCCGTGATGGGCTGTCGGACAGTGCCACAAGTGGCGATCTCCGTAATTAGAATGCCAATATGGCGGCCCGTATATGTATGGCAAGCGAACAGAAATAAGAGACGAAAGATTGTATATCAAAGTTTTCGGTACCAGTCAGCAAGGGCTATATTTTGCTGATGTCAATAGCTATTATTTGAATTGAATGTTTGAATATTATTTCTAGGAGGAAGCTTCATCACAGTCCTCGTCCAGCTCTGGACCTCCTCCGTCAGCTGCTGTGACTGTGGATGACGCGGCTGTACAGAGACTGGCTGAAGAAGCTGCCGCCGCCTCACGCTCACATCCCGAACCCCCACCGGCACACGCCATGCTTCATGAGATCGGTCATGGCGAGCCTGTAAGTCTCCGAACTCAATCTTCAATCTCAACTTGAATAATGCAGTGAATAATTCGTTAACCCTATGGCAAAGGATCTGTCAATTTCATGTAGCGTCCAGTGATGCATCTCCGTCTGAGATCTCTACTTACATGATGGAAGAAGATGGATTCTCTAGCTTGCATTTTTTTAGTATTTTCATTTGAACCTAAAACAGATTCAGTTTTAAATATGTAATTATTTCATAACTTGTTTTAACATTCACACTGAGCACTATTTACAAAACAGTACTCGGTGTGATCCATGTAAAACAAGGTGTAAAATACTTATCTATTTAGTATTGAAATGGAGTGAATGCTAAAAATATTAATACCAACGATTTATTAATATAATCACATAATTAAAACACCATTTCATTAGTTTAATGGAAAATATATATATATTGACAGAGATATTTAAAATAATCTGGCAAATTGTCATTTTGCTATATATTTTTTTTTGCAATTCTTCATTTGGCTGTTTTTATTCAAATGTAGTAAACAAAAAGAAAATAGGTCGCGTAAAAAAATGTATAAATATGATAGTTCATACTTATTACATAAATGTTTTGTTTTACCTTAGTATAGGAGCTTTGAAAATGCTGTTGAAAAAAGACCAATAAAATAATAAAACTTTTATTTACATACAATTATTATTAAATCATTGAATTGCCTTCTTTATTATTTTGTTTTCTATTCATCACAAAATTAAGCAAACCCTTACAATGTTAATACTCTAAAATACTTCATTTCTAAAAGAAAAGAGTTTAAGTTCAGGTAAATGAAGTAAAAACAGCAAACTGATAAAACAATGTTTTTGTACATTCCAGAGCTACTCTGTGAGGCGTGAGGTGTACGGTGGAGGTGGCCTGGCACGCACTAGCCACGGTCTGTATGTGACCGTGTGTGTGGGGCTGGCCGCTGTGCTGGGGGCCGTGGCCGTGGGCGTGGCTGTGGTGCGCCGTAGGAACGCAGCCAGCCCACATGCGATGGGATTTGTCGAGGTACACTTTATCTATCAGCCTCACTATGTGAAACTCCAACCATAACTATAAGATGCACGTATTTTTGTCATTGTTGCATATCGCTAAAATAAATTAGTGATATAATATATATATATATAATCATGTCGGAAACAACAGGGTCAGATCCTGTCTGCCCAGAAGTGGGCAAAGTCGATGGCGTTACTTCTGGCCATCATCAGGTCTTTCTGGGTGCAGTTATTCGGGCACAGCGCACACTCCAGAAGGTGTGACAGAGTCTGCTCCACGCCGCAGTGATATAATAAAAAATATGTATTCAAAAAAACACCATTATTGTTACAAAAGCTACACTATTCCAAATTAAACATTTCCCTTACTGGAAAATTATATTCAAAGCCTGGTACCGTAGTTAGTAATTTATACTCATAAAAATATAATTACATATTCATAGCTAATGGATTAAATAAATTGCAATTTAAGTAAATAGTAATTGTAATTATGAATTTTCACCACGAATTATCAGTTAATAACCTTAAATTTATTAAGATTGTTTACATACATTATAAATATTTTAAATAACAAAGTGAATAAATAGATAACTGATAATTGAATGCTGATCCCTGATCAATGATAGAAAACACAAAGAAATCAAAATTCACATATTACGTTTTCGACACGGATTGTTCATTTTGTATATTCCCGGTTAACACTCATAAGAAACAATGTTAAATAATACTGCAATAACCATTTGCAAAATTTTGATTGTATCAATTTTTCATCCAAGTATTATGGTCCTGTCACAAATTGATATACACATACAAATCTATAGCAAATATCATCTCCAAAGACGTTTCTCTCGTCAATATCGGAGAAAAATATACGTCTGAGATTCGTGCCGCGAACTTACGCACTTTTGTACTATTCTATACACGGCGCTGGTTCATTTGTCGTTTGCTTCCGCCTACCAACTTGAGAATTTAGATGTATTTATACTATCAATAAGTATATTATATCATCGTCACAAATATTGTATGGATTAATCGTTTTTGATGCATATTTCTATGTATGTTATAATAGTTAATTAAATTAGAATATTTTTTGAAGAGTTGATATTTGAATGTTCTAGGTTGACCAGACTGGCCCGTGCGTGCCCCCGACCCCCGAGGAGCGCCACGTCGCCAACATGCAGATAAACGGATATGAGAATCCGACCTACAAATACTTCGAAGTGAAGGAGTAAACAGCAGCCGCCGCCGCAGGAGGACCCGCCTCTCAGTCCCTGGAGCCCGCATCCATCACATCCGCGTATCATTTCCTTGACAAAGTTCGTATCGATGTTGTGTGTAGACTATGGATTCATAGAGAAACGAGGTTTTTACTCTTTATCTATAGGAGTTGTACATTGATCGGTAAAATAAAATAAAAAAATAAATTATCAAAAGTATTGCACCCGTTAGGAGGGCCGTCTCGCGATCTTCATTTATGATATATATATATATTATATGATATAATTATATAGGTATTTTTATAAATTATCTCTTTAATGTAAAACGATTCCTCTAGAGGCGGGTCGGTCTGTTTCCGTTCGTTTGTAGTTAGAAAACATACTTTGGTAAATTATTTGTAAAGTGTTTTCTCGATACTTTCTTAAAAACTACATTTAAGATTCACAATGTAAACAAAAAACAACATTTCCCAGTATTTTCGCAGCTACATTTATAAATTATATATTTATATATATACTATATATATTAATTGAGTATGCATTTATTTATGTATATGTTACGGACATATATAAATAAATTCATAAATATAGGGCGACGCCGAACAATAATAAAGGATTGTTAATGCTTTTGTACTCAGTAAAGTCATATAAGTGTAAGCCGGAGCGAGATCTGTCTAATAATGCGTGGTAAGATAATACTTGTTTTATGATTACCCTAGATAACTATGCATTTCAAACATTATATATCTTTTTATATAAACGACACATGATATGAGTAGATCGTTGTCGTGTTGAGTTATGATTTGTTGTCTTCGCTGGACATCTTTATTGTACCTTTATTGAGGTAGCTTTGAACCATTATTTATAGATGTCGAGGGGCCGCTGCCTCTTTATAAAAGAGGCGAAATGTAATAATTCGTTCTGGTGTCAGTTTTTTGTATCTTGCCAGTGGTGACATCTTCATTGTTATCGATATACCTCCGCCTGACTTACGGCTTCTAATCTAAGAAATATACAAAGCGATTCTAAAACTATACGCATCATTAGTGAAAAGTAATAAATAATGAATAATCCATTTCTGCTTTACATAGAAATGAGTGAAACTTTAAGATGCATGTGTTTTACACGGTTATTGCATAGCGTTGAGATAAATTAGTCATGTAATAAATTATGTATTCAAAAAAAAACACCACAATTGTTATATGATATCCTAGCTTTATCATCGGTAATGTTATAATGAAGATTAATAAGGCAAACTCATCTTAGTAACTCATCTGGATCACTGGCATATAGAAAATTGAAGATTGAATTATTTATATTTATTCTTCATATTTTAAAATATAATTTTACAACAATCGTAGTCTAATGAATCCAAAAACAATAATTTGATTTTAAATTATAATATATATTAGACTTCAAGCTTTAATTTTTTGTCTATTACTCCCTAGTATTTATAATTCATTTAGTATTAGTTACTCTCTTCTTAATTTATACTTATAATCTCATTCCAATAAATGTATGCTTACACCCTCCATAAGTTTTAATCGTTAATGACTTTAGTCTATTGAAGCAAAATTAATTTTGTTTAATATATTATATACTACGTGCACGAGATTTGTTTACCGAGAAGACGGATTGTGTTGCTTCCTTGAAACCCTACTGTCTGGTATTTTAAGGAGTTTTGATTTGCAAGCTTGCGAGTGTTCTGCCGATTAACCACTTATCGGACCGGAGTAGGATGCTGTGTATTTTCCTGAACTATTCGTAGAATAAATAATGAAATGAAAATAACTCGTTTGGCCGCGGTTTGCGTGAGTTTGTGCTGTTCTTCATATCGCAAGTGAAAATTATTCAAAAGTATAATGATAATAATGTTTTATGGTTAAGGTTATATAAATTCCCTTTACTTATGAATGACTTGTTAATTAGAAAATCGGTGTTACCTCACTTGTGAAATCGTTCGTTGCCGAGCTCTCGCGTACTTCAGCTGCTGTAGGATGTGTGAACTCTGACTATATCTGCATCGGAGAACTGTTATAGATCAACTAAAAAAAAAAAGTAATGTAATTTCATCATTGTTTTTACTTATTTGTAATATTTCAAAGGATTCAAGTTAATAGTAAATCATCTGAATAAGAGCGCATACGTGTACCTATAATAATAATTTCAGAGAACACTTTCAAAATATTATAACGTAATTATTTTCACTCGAATTAAAAATTCCCTAAAATTGTTTCCACCTTTACTCCTGTAATTTTGTAAGTTTTTTCCAAAAATGTTCCAGCACCTTTTGCATGAGTTTCATAAATCACCAATCAGACTATCTGGAGAAGGACTTGGCATCTGTCAGTATCTGTCATCAATAACATCAGGAGAGTCGGGAACACTTGACATCAAGAAGTAAGCTTACCAACAAGGGTTAGTTGTAGAGCGCTTTTTGCAAGTCATGCAAAGAGTTTGTTTTACTCTAAAATAGATTTTTAACATCTTAAATAAAATACCCTCGATTTATTTCCACTGTTTAAAGTTAGCGGTGGAAAATTTATATCTGGTAAACAAAACCATTCAAAAGTATATCCATTGCACAGTTTCGTGAACAATGATTCATATGATCCATTTTCATCACAGAATTGTTAGTGGTGGTGTGTATTATGTCAAGTGTTTGCAGAATGCCAAGTGTGGTAATAAGAGTATGCAGGAGTGCTGACCATCTCCTGTCTGCTGGGAAGTCCATGATGTGACAGAAAGTCCACGACACGGAATAGAGAGTATTGTATATTAGGGCAGCCGCTTCACTTTAAAATGAATATTTATAATGTTTAGAGACAAAATGTAATCAAGAATTCGTCCGGATATGTTTAGCACAATATCTTGTAATAATACCCTAAGTTTCGAGTTGTAGAATATCGAATACACTAAATATTTTTAAGAAAAACTGCGGAGCCGAAATTCAAAACAGAAATATTCCGATGAAGAGAAGCGTCGGATCAGAAAGTTTCGCCTCCGCATTAAGTGTATGAAGTTTTCGATAAAGCTTATATCAATGTACAGTTTCTTGAAGAAAATGCAAAATCTAATCACTTTGAACCCCGACGTAGTAGAAATTATTTATTTTGGATAGAACACGAGTCTCACTTGACTACTAACTGTAAACTAATGTTTAAGTTTAGTGTTATGTGTTACAAATAACATACAATAGATGTGCATAGGATGTTTGTTTCCCAGTATTTAAGGATAATAAAGTATATTTCGTATTTGTGGGAGCTATGCAGGATAGTTACCTTAAAATATTAAAAACTAATAGATTTGATATGTGTCAGTCGATATGATTATTGGTTCATTTCTAAACTCCAGAGTGAGCTGTTGCGAGACAAGTTGTTCTGCTGATTTATAGCTTAGTCATTTTGTGAATGTTTTGTGTTCTGTGGCCATTTATTGTAATTAAACCTATCTATAATAAAAACAAATAAAACACACTCACCGTCTTTTATTCATAACTTTCTTCAATATTTTAACTATCTATTATTGTTAATACTAATCAAACATCTTCAATAACATAAAAAAAGATTTTAAAAAAACCTAATTCCTAAATTATAATCTAGAAGTATTGTTGCCAGCCGGTATGTTCGACCTCGCTCAAAGGGAGTCACATATTCCTTATTTCCTTCCGTCCTCGATAGAATGGAGATGCCGTGGCTTATTCCAAACCATTGGACTAGTCAATTCATGACTGGTGACAGAATTTTATGGCTAAACTCTTCAAGTTTAGCCTCGTTGATAGTCCAGACTGCCCATGTGGTAGCCCCTTGCAGGACGCTGATCATGTTCTGTGGCATTGCTCAATATTAGATTTAAGTAGGGAAAGGCTCTTTAGCCTAATCCAACAGAAGCCTGGACCGGTTGGATATGTCAACCTCATCGTTAATTTTAAATTTTAGCGTCTGAACTAGCAACTTTTACACCCACGTTTGGTGTTGCTCACCAAAGCCCGTTAGTTGTATAACGAGAAAGTACTCTGAAAACAATGCCTTGGTAAGTGCTCTAAAAAGCCGCTATGTGAACTAATCACAGACAATAATGTCTAAACTGAAAAAAATCGAGGCCTACTTTGCAGACATCGAGAAAAAATTTCACAGGTTAAAGAATTTGGAGCATCCAGGAGACTATGTTGAGAAATAAATCACCACTTTTCAAAATTTTCGTTTTTCTTTTGTAGGCTACTAAGTACTTATCGGACCACCCTAGTATATACAATCCAACAAGCAAGTTACTAACTCCAATAGCAATACGGACTATAGGTTCCATGCTGCCTCCGAGACTCCTCTTCAAACTCATTGGCCTTGAGCTGAGCATCAGGAACCAGTCACTCATGAATCTTACCCAACTAATCTTCAGCGAGTCAGGTTGGGATGAAGGAATCTTCAAGGACTGTAAAACATGTTTGATTTTAATATTGGCCTTTATTTATTTAGATGCTTTACAACAAAATTATTAGTAAGTGGAGAATATAAAGAAATAGTTATTTACAGATTAATACAATTTCAAAAATAATTATTTACAATAATATACATAAACTATACTTTTAAAATCCTATAGAATTGCTTTATGCATATTATTATAGTAATTTGGATAAAACGTACAAAAACAGCATCGGTGCAAAAACACACGAGTCCGTGCACTTTTGCCCTTTTTTAGTATTCAATTATATCTAGGCAGCGGCGGACCGTAGACAAGTTTTATAAACACTGTAGGTACATTCAATTCTAAGTGAACTGTCTTTACTAATTCATCACCGTTCACATGAACGCAACGTTATAATAAATTGCCAGACACAACTTACTGATGAGTTCCTGCTTTAACATACACATACACACAGTGCATGTAAAACATTTCTATAACCCCTCACTTAAAATATGTATAGAATATTTTGTAATATTTCGTGACCATATTTTTTTATGTGCCAGAAATTTAGTATGCTTTATTAAAATATTATTCATAAATAATAGAAATAAAAAATCGGGTATACGTGTCACTTACATTATAATATATTATAGATATATAGATATATATATAGATATATATATAGATATATAGATATATATATAGATATATATATATATATATATATATATATATATATATATATATATATATATATATAAACAAAATATAAATGTTTTCTTTTTCATATATTTTTCTAATCATTTTTTTTAATTTACGTGACACGTAACCAAAAATTTAAAAATAGCGGTCAATAAAATATTTCATTGCATTCAAAAAATATTATTTTGAAAATCTATAGTCGTACATTATTTCATTATATTATAATCTAGGCGTCAATCTGTAAAGTTAACAAATTACAAAAATGTGTGGTTACATTACTTATACCTAGACATGATAAATAAAAATATATTAAAAATATTTTTTCAGCAAGAGTGGTGTTGCCCTACACAGAAAAATAATTATGCCCGGTAGGTTATAATACATACCATCAATTTTTATACAGAAATGAATTTTTTAACACTAGAAAAAGAGGAAATACTATTCTTTAGAAAAAATACACCACAGTTGCTAAAAAAAATAGTAAAAACTCATCAAGTTATCACTTATAACTCAAAGCCTGAAAAATGTACAATATATATATATATATATTATTAATAAGACATTAATTATGTGAAGTCATATTTATGTTCTCAGTTTAATAGGCATTAAAGTATATAGAGGTAGTTTTTATGTTATATACTATTCGGGAGTGAATCCCTATCAGCATTAGGAACACAGAACACCATTGATCTATTCCACCTATCCCAAACTTGAGTTTGGGATAGGTGGAATAGATTCATAAAAAACATTCATATTCTTGACAATATTTATTGTTCGAATGGTAAAAAACATAATCAATATATTTTCATGAATATAATAAATAAGGAGCTTTTGATTACAAATCTTAAAAGACATTAAAATTAGTATTTTTTTTAGAATTCATTATCGGTTTCAAGTATGCTTTTTATTTGAGTAGTCTTTTAGGACAACTTAAATAAAAAGAATATAAAATATAAACCTTGTTGCCAAATGACACAAACATTGCTTTTAAAAGGTTTAATAATAGTATTACTTTAGTAACAGAGAACAATTTTTAGGAATAAACATATATTTTTCAGGTCTTTGCTTATAAGTTGCGGCTTACACTTAAAAACAATAAATTCACTATAATTATTATGGAACAAAATAATATAACTTGAGCTAGTGATAGGCCTTTTTTATCTCAATGCTTATGGAACAGTCTTAGGCAAAAATATCATCAAATAAATATATTTCAATAGCGCCGTCGCGAGTCCGACAACATCCTCAGAGTCTTTCACTTTCTAACAAACGACAACCAATATTCAGTTAAAAAATTTCATCACAAAATACGATGTCTCTCTACGCCGTGTCTGCTCTGAATACGGAGCATATGGCCGCCGCAAACAGCAACAAAAGCTACCAGATTCTTTGTCTCTTCCAAGACAAACAAAGTTTTTGAAAACTTGTTGTAGTCAACAATCCTCTTCGAAAAAAATGGAGTTTCGGTTTGTCCACTATCGCAGCAATCCTCCCTAGTTGGGAGAATACATATGGCCACCATGATCTTGAGAAAACATGTGTTAACGAGATCCATAGTGTCAAGTACCGTTTGATCTTTCATTAACACAATTATGTCATGTCGATAGTCCTTTATTTTTAGGTAATTATGATTTCCGTGGTATTTGGTCAAAATGTGATATCAGAGATGCATAAATATTATATAAGCAATTGAAATTTGGAATAAAAAAATAGTCAGTTTTCGAGATTACAATGAGTTTACTCTCATGTCAATATTATCATTAGTCAAAATGGTTACTCATCAAAATTATCATCAAGTCAAAATTGTTTTAAGACTAAGTTGTTAAGTCAAATTTCTTGGAAAGATATGCCAAGGTACAATAATACTTTCTATGCATTATATCATAGATCTTTTGTCATATGTGTGAATGGACACAAGTCCAGATGGTCCTTAGTTGAAAGCCGACTATATTAATGTCTTGAATCAATATTGATTCAATTTGGATACAAATCAAGTAAAAATATGACTAAAAATAATATTTATGTTTCACTTCTTCAAAAGCATAATTTAATATTACAATAAATAGCCATAATTATTGGCCAAACAAAAATCACGTCAAAAACAGTGTAGTCAAACTATGATAACAAAACCTTTTTTTTTACAAATATCAGAAATTAACCAAACACCTGTAGGATAACTGTGGTTATTTTTTGGTGTTGTACATTTCCCAAGTCCTGACCACTGCATTAAAATCTGCACACTACACTTATATATACTAAATACAAAGACGATATTTCTTGTAAAGTTCAATAACTTTGTCACTTCAATGTTCAACGAATTCGGGACCAATGAGACAATTGTAAAGAAGATTATAATAAAACTGCACATCTAAAGAAGCATCACTATAACTTTAAGTATCTTAATGACAAAATTAATTGCTTTTAGATGCAATGCTTTAAAATTAAAGAACACATTTTGTTGTGAAAGATATCAAAAATGTGCAAACCTTACGGTTTTAAATTGATCAAAAATAAGAATAATTTACAAAATATGTATCTTGCAAAAAGAACACAAATTCTTTTTACATGGATGGATTTTTTTTCTTACATCAATAAACACAGAAATAATAAATATGATACTATATAGGCTGTGAAAATTTTGGATTGTTTATATTACAAATAATACCACAAATAAAAACTATATATTTTAGAAAAAATAATTTTTGAGATGTATCTCCCTTTTTATTTCCGATATTCTAGCGATGTAAAGGTGGGTCAAGGTGAACATCTTATTCAAGCGATGTAAAGGTGGGTTAACATCTCTTTTGCCACTTATATTGTATACTCTTGTATACAACTTGGTCTATATATCAACAATAGATGAATTATCTCATCACTATAGAAGTAGACAGGTATAAGCGATTCCACTGTTTGCAAGCTTATCACATCTTCTTTACACACATCCATTGATCGGGTCGTTATTTCTTACACTCACATCCGAGAGACGTTTAACCGCAAGCAAGTAAACTATTTTTCCTTAACTGTCACATAGCTAACATGGCCGTTTCCTAAATGCTACAGAGAAGTCTCAGTCAAAAAAAAAACAAACTGTTCATTACAGGGTTCAAAATTTAAATATTTCCATTTGCATTTGCAGAGAGCCGACCTGTTCAAGTTATACATATCAAAGTGTATGAGGTGAAAGAGTTGTTTTGTAAATATCCTGGAAGGAAAAATGCATATAATAATACAGCCAATGAAACATTCCGATCCTTTTACAAGTTTTGCAACGAACTAATCCTTTCACACTAATTATGTTCATTAATATTCAATTAAATGCGCACTTTAAACATTTCAGTAAACTTTTAGTATCATCCAAATATTTTACAAGACAAATTGTTAAAATATTTTTTGACCTCATTGCACACATAATTGTTTTTCAATTAAAATTATCTGCAACGGATCAATAAATGGGTATTGACAACATCAGACAAACCATTCTTACCACATCTTGGTAAGAAATCTTCAAATGCAATACCATCCAGACACCACAGGGACTATCTAACGTTGTACATTATCCCATAACTAGAAACCTGATAAAATCACACATTTTTTTACTAAAAGTGATAACATTCCTGGAAATTGTTTATATTTTATTACTTACATCTAATATAATCTTGCACGCTTTGTAATAACATATATAACAAATAATAATTGACATATGATAAGAATCATTCTAAAATAATTTTCAATAAAATAGTTATGTTTCAAAGATCAACTATTCTAAAAATGCATGTTATTCCATAACAAATAAATACAACTTATTGTAAAAAACAATGTGCACAAATATCCTGCAAAAAAGTATCACTTTAGAAAAAAAACAGTAATTTAATCAGACATCTGTACATTCTTAGTTTTAAGTAAGCATTACTTATCCTTTAAGTTTCATCTCAAAGTCAAATTGTTCAATTTGCAATCGGGATTCTGATTTTTCGTCATATTCACTCATAGACCATTTTAACATTACACCACACCCGCACCCACACCCCATCTCCATACTTTGTAATTCTATTCAAAGTTCTACTGAAAGTGAACTCGTCATATGCCATTTTATACATTTATCAACAATGAAAGAAGAAAAAGAGAGCAATAAAATAACGACAATCAAGAAATGTATGTTTTGAGAGTATCCAAATTAGTTTAAGTTAATACAATTACAAAAAAAACTTTATATGATTTAATATACACTTTATAAAAAGGTAAGTCATTTCTTTAGCAATAAAATAAAACAAATTTATAAAGCAAATGTTCTGTTTTGCAATTCATCATTGATTGGTTTTTTTTTTTTGGTATTTGTATTTTGGGTTTAATCCTTTGGGGAAAACATATTTTACAATATTTCTACCACCGTTGCAGAGATCATCATCAGGGTGTGATGTGTGATGATGTGATGTGTGATGATGACCCCATCACACATGCAACGTTAGTATAAACACCGGGGCAAAATTCTCCACGCACTGAGCCACCCAAAAGCCATGAATTCCAAATATATCTGTAAAAGCTATAAATATTAAATTATTCTTAATCCTCTTAGTTTCTTTCATTGTCGACAATTGAAAACTTGGGTGGAAGAACTGTTTAACAAACTTGTTGTTTTGTCACACATGCCATGTTTGACTAGGTTATCAACATGACTACCATCTAATTGTTGATAGTCATATTGATTAGAAAGAAGATTATTTTTTAATTATGTTAATTAAGCTTGATAAACATTTTAACGCCACATCTCAAGTAGTTAACATTCTAAACTGAATGTTTAAAAAAAGCTTTGCGCACATCACAATCGGTCTGTGTTTATTTGAAATTGTTCTTCCACCTGTATATTTTATATATTATTTCACCATTTTAGGGTTCCCTAAAAGAATGTTAAATATCTAATATTTAAAGAATCAAATTTATTATAGTTTAAATATATATTCCACCGATAATTCTTGGTGGAATTCCATAATATCATATATAAATAAAAGATTTACAAATTATTCAACAAATTTTTGACTTGAGAAATTCTACCTGTCGCAGCCAAAACATGTCGTCCTCCAATGAAAACAATGTGCAATCATTTCTAAATCTTTTATTTGAATTTGATTTGATTATTTTGAAATACGACTCGATAGGAATATGAAACTTTATGCAACACAATTAGACACTAATCATGTTTATGTATTACATTTTTTTTTCATAACTTGTATAAACAAAAAAACAAATGTGATGGTAACATTCTTTCAGGGATTTTTAAAATTATTAATAAATTATCATTCATTGAAATGCAATTTTTGCAGTGTCGTGTCTCCAGTGTTGTTGTAGAGGTTTGTACTAGCTGGAGGAGGCAGAGATGTGAGCGGAGGTTCCCAGGGTGCAGGCCATGTCCTGGAAGGAGAACTGCGGGAAGTGTGGTTCCTCGGCGATGCGATCCAGAGGTCCGGTCACGCGATCCGGGGGAGTCAGCTCCACGCTCTCGCCCGTGAACTCGGAGGCAAAGTAGCAGGTGTCTGTCTCGTTGCTCACCTGCGGCTTGAACGTGGGACTTATCTGAAATCGCAACACAGAACACGTTAAGAACACCTGTATATATTATTTTTTCTTCCATATTCACACAGTTCTAAAAGCTGCCGTTATCTTTGCCACGTTCAATGCAAAGACATCTCTGCATCAGGAGCTTCACCGAGTTTTATAGGTTTAAGATACAAGCGAAAACAAAGGTATAGGTAAGAACATATTACAAAAGTTACATAAGAAAGAAGTAAAGTAGACTCTCGTGCGGTACAAAAATGTGAATCTATTTTCTAGAATCTAGATCAAGGATACTCGACTGAAATGTTCTTTGAATGACCACAATAAATATTTTACACGTGTCAAAATTTTTGACCAAAAAACGCTACCACCTCTGATTTTGAGACTCCGGGCGAATGGGCCACAGAATAATTCAATTTGGTCACAGATGACAACAATTCAATATTTGGCCATTACTTTATTTGACACTAAAACAACCGAGGCTATTATTATCTGCGATATTAATTTTAAAGACAAATTTAGAGTAGATTTTCTCAAAATAGCAAATTTGTCAGCTGAACTGTCTTTGAACTAACCTTTTCAATTGTCCTGGGACATTTGAAAAGGCTAATAATTAACATCTTCAATTACAGGTTAACCGTTTTTTGCAATATTCTCAATAAATATTGTAAATATTATGTTATGGAAACTCGTAAAACGGTGATGAAGTTTGAGTGACGCTATGTTGCTAGGCTGATTCGGCCAGTGTGTTTGCTCTAAACGTGATACCCACGTGTAAAACCTATATTGTCTGTGTAGTTAGAGAGATCCCCATATGACATCAGTGTATATTGAGTGTATTATACAAGTGTGATGAGGATTTGTTTAAATTGAAGTACCAAACTGCAAAGTAACAACTTAGCATCACAGGCTTTTGAAATAACATAGTTATATATATGTACGACATATAAATATCTTAAAAAATAAATATTATCATGTATTTGAATCAGGAACTTATTGTTTTTTTAGGGTCCCTTGAAAAACTTAATAACGTGGTTTCACTGTATATTGAAATAAGAGTTAAGGATGTTTTATTGACCTGCTTGTTGATGAGCTTATACCAGTCGATGGGCATGAAGAAGGGATGCGCCATGATCTCGCGGGCGTCGTCCGGCCCCCCGCCCAGGCGCTGCGCCGGGCTCTTGGCCAGCAGCCCCTTCAGCAGGCTGCGCGCCTCGCCCGACAGGGAGTGCGGAAAGCGGACCTCGCGAGTCACGATCAGCGCAAACAGCTGATCGTGGTCCTCGTTGAAGAACGGCAAGCGCCCGCAAACCTGGAACAATATTCTCATTCAATTAACATATATATTGCCGATTTAACCTTGACATTAGCATGATGTAGCCCTCGCTGACCGGTACCGAAAACCTCGATATACAATCTTTCGTCTCTTATTTCCTGTTCGTTTGTCGTACATGAATGGGTCCGCCGTGTTGGCAGTCGGCACTAGTTATAAAGACCGCCGTTTGGGGCACCGGTGCGAAAGCGTCGACAAGCGCGAGCAGTTGGTCCCCGCCCTTTGGCGAGACAAGGTCACATTACGTCCGTCGGCATGTCATTCCGCCTGGGCGGAAGCTTGTAAAATTTTAACGTAAATATATGTCAACGTGCTTCTGAAAAAGTCTTTGTTTGCTAACCAGCTCCTAACCGCGATGGAATAACACCTTTTTGAAAGAGAGGTGGATGTTAACCTCTATCTTCCTATAAAAAGAATATGTAAAAAAGATAAAACATAGTAGACTACATCAAGGATATTGTTGAAATCAAGCGCACGGTTAACGAGGCTGACATGAAATAGGCTCCTGAGCTCTGGAACTGTTTGTCACACGCATAATCTAACCTTGTATGCAACTTGCATGGTAGCCACAATAGCAACAATCAAATAATTTAAAAAATCACACTCATGGATGCTAAAATTATATATAACAGTGTAGGTACAGTGCATGTATTGATTAAATTCCAAATTTATGCTCCGATTTGGCTCATATTTAAAATGAGCGTCGGTTCCAATGTAAGGTAGGATTTTTTTAAATGCGATATTTTTTCTACAGTTTTCCAAGACGGTGAAGGCGCGGGTAGTCTCATACGTCACATATCAAAAAATATAATATTACTGACCATCTCGTACATGACGACTCCGACTCCCCACCAGTCCACTGCTCGACCATAATCATTGTCTTCTATTACCTACAAGAAAAATCAAATTTAAACATTACAACCATACATTTTTTTTACAAAGAATTCATATGAAATATAATCAATTCAATGCAAGGTCAATCAATCTGTTTAAGTAAAAATTAATATGTTTTTAATACAATAAATTAGTTTTTTTGATAAATTAATATTTTGTTTTATTTTTATTTTTTTACACTTCACAGTAAAATGGATCCCCAGTTAAAATAGATAATGTAAAATAAAACTAAGTTAATTTGTTATATAATTATTATATACTAAATTCGTTCATTCTTAATTAAAAAGAATATTCCTTACAAGTATAATCATGAAGAATTTTCAGATGACAATATAAATATACAGGTACATACAGTGGCACCTTGACATACGAATGCCCCAGCATGCGAGCCGTCGAGTGAGCGACTTTTTGCTTTGAAATACGAGCAATCAGCTCAGCAAGAAACATCCAGAAAAAGTGGCAACTGGTCGTGCATCGGAGCTATTTAAAATGACACTTTGAGATACGAATAATTTGAAACACGAGCAAGGTTGCGAACCGAATTAAACGTATGTCGAGGTGCCACTGTATGTTAATTTTAATTACTTATTTTTTATTTCTTCGTGCCAATTTCTCAGCTATGTGATTTTGTGTCTCGATTCTCTTAACATCTAGGGTGAATTAACCTTTAAACGACCAGTGGTTTCCTTACGGGGCCGCAGATTTGCGTCGTTCAATGCCCTACGGTCCCATACAGGAGTGCTTATGGTTCATTTCACAATCGGATTATGTACATTAATTAGTAATTATAGTATTAAAGTAAGTTCATGGAAGAATCTATTGTGCGACGAAACATTACAAACATTGGCCTGCTAGGGCATTGAACGACGCAAATTTTCAGTCCTGTATTGGACCACTGGGCGTTTAAAGGTTAATAATGCATAAAATATAACAAACCTCAGGAGCGAGATACTCCGGTGTGCCACAGAAGGTCTTTGTAGTTCGGCCGTATGTAATTTCCTCCTTACATAAGCCAAAATCAGTAATCTTTATGTGTCCATCTTTGTCCAATAATAAATTCTCCAATTTTAGATCTCGATAAATGATACCCTAAAAGTAAAAAACACAAAGTTAATATCGTATATTATAAGGTTTCTCACGCATAATTTTCTTCTAATGTTTGGTGAAGAACTGTGTGACCCAAAAACCTAATGAATGAAAAATAATTTACTTTTCAGATTGTTTTTTAAATATTTTTACACAAAAATTTGACAAAAAAAAGACCCAATACAAAAACACAGTAAATTTTCTGATGAGCACTAATGCAGAGGATCGGAGGAGACGTACCAATCATTATTTGTACCATGATTCTGTCATGATCAATACGGCTGGAGAAAAATAAATATATTTTTTACATTTCTACATTTTAAGTTGAAATTTGACTGAATACATTGATGTCTTGAGAAAGCAACGAGAAACAAATTGTAATAAAAATTATTAACAAAAAAGAATCTTGCAAATGATGGTAACATTAGTGAAATATCAACCATAATACAATTGTTCACATAAGTCAAAAAAGATTTAACAGAAAATTGTCATACACAGGGACATTGTGTAAAGATAAGTTTATTTTGTTCTAATTGTTCATGACAATATTCTTAGGTATTCAAAAAATAATTGTAAAGATAATTTGTATATATTTTTTTCTTTATCATAACTTCGTACTGTGTCACATTTGATACAAAATGATAATAAATCGAATTACATTTAATGTATTGTATGAATAGATTTATACCTCTGCATGCAAGTATCCGAGGGCGGATATGATCTCGGCTCCGTAGAAGCGAGTTCTCTCTTCAGAGAAGAACCTCTCATTCCTGAGATGGAAGAACAGTTCCCCACCGTTCACGTACTCCATCACAAAGCAGACTCGGTCCACAGTCTCAAAAGAATAGCGGAGGGACTGAAAATATAAATTGAATGAATTAGCCATGTTTGCCATACAAACAATTTATTTTATTCAAAACCAATAGATTTAAATATAATACTTCATAAGTAAAGAAGTATTATTACATCTACATTTATAAAGTGCTCTTTTATGACCAAATGGTTATTCCAAAAGCAATTATTTGCCTCTCTAGGTAAAAAAAAATGGGTCATGATTCTGCCTCATTCGTTTTCAGCTCTCTTATTTCAGGCAGTGAGTTTCAGGCCGTTGGTGCTGCGAATTGCCCAAGAAAGCTAAGACTACTTCTCTAGCTGCAGGGTAAGTAAGGATCTTTCTACACCAATGTGGTAAGTATTGCTGCTGCGTTAGTTTGTTGCAACTTATTCAATAACTGCCTAATATTTGTTCATTTTTCATCTGGTCATCATAAAAGATAAATATTATTTCCACTACAGTGTCCTTATACAGAGAGCGGCAAAAAATATCTAACGGTTTTTAAATCAGTTTTTTAAACAAAACCATCAGTTTTTTTGCCGCTCCTAGTACACCACGGATCTATTTGAGACAATATAGTCTAACTAGGAGCAGTCAACACAGGTCTGCCTTTCTGCCAACACTGAGTCTCTTGTTTTCCTTGAAGGATGTATGGCAAGCTACCTCGGTAATACGATATGAATATGGCAGTTGACAGAGTTCTCGATGATGGATTCTTCTTCGAAGTATCAATCCGGTGGATTGGTTTGCAGCAACAGAATCTTGCATCTCGATCTCCATTCCTCTCGGTCCTCCGCAACCCTTTTCAGCTCAGCATAAGCGCTACAATTCATGTCCTCGAATACTTGCTGCAAATACTCCCGTCTAGGGCGCCCTCTACAGTTTCTACCCTCAACCATCCCCACCACAATATCGTGAAGAAGACCATCGTGGCGCATGATGTGACCAATCCAACGGGCTCGCCTCTCTGAGATCGTTCTTATTAGGTGCCTATCTTCCTTGATTATCCTGAGATTCTCATTGTTCGTGACGTGGTCTCACCCGGAAATTCCGAGAATTCTTCTGTACGACCACATCTCAAAGGCCTCTAGTCTTTTTTTATCACTTTCAGATAAGCACCATGTCTCACAGCCGTACATCAAGATGCTCCAAACAAGTGTTTTGGCAAGTTGCTTGCGGAGCCTTAAAGTAATATTCTTTGATGATGGATTAAGATGACTGAATGGTTCACGAAAGTTTTACCAAATACCTACTGTACTTTCGGAAAGATGTGAAACTAAAAGAACCAAAGACTTAAATAAATAGCTTCCTTGAGACGTTAATGCTGCAGAATCCAATCCTTAAAAGCTGTGCAACGAGGAAATAATAAATATTTTAATTCTCAGATCGACGATTCATAAGAATTTGAGACCCTTTTAATATTCATAATAAAAAATACTCACTGCTGATCTATCTTTGAAACACACTCTTAAATTGTATGTGTAATTAGATATAACTTATTTAGTTAGCATGATAGTATCGAAGACAAAATGAAATGCCAAATATCAATGGTAATATTGTCATGTCACTCTAACAATGAATTTGTATCATTTGAGTGTATCAACTAATGCAATGTTGTTATTCGTTAGCAGTTTTAAGGAATTTGCAATACAACACTTCTGCAATGTGTGGCATTACTCAATGGAAATTCCCACATAGTAAACAACACGTGTAGAAACAAACACCTTGTTTATCCAAACAAACTATGTTATTCAATATAATTATTATTAATTTTACCTTGTTTTATTATGGATCATGTTACATAATTTATAAGAGATGAGGTAACTTTAGGAAAGTTAATTTTTTTAAGCTTAGAAAAAGACAAAGCATTTAGTAATTCAGATAGTATTAGGCGCATAGTCTTACTCATAAAATAAAGGTAGCCCAACGTGCCATGGAGAGATCCATGCTCAGAGTGTCTCTAAAAGATAAAATCCGAAACAAGGATATCAGAAGAAAAACGCAAGTAGTAGACATATCTGCCGAACAGATGACGGTCGATAAGGAAGAAAAGTGTTAGAGTGGAGCCCAAAAACTCGCAAACCAAGTATTGGCCGACCCATTGCAAGATGGATTGACGACATCAGAAAAGTAGCTTAAGTAGCCTGGATGCGCAAGGCGGAGAATTGAAGAGGATGGAGACTCTTATTATCATACTATTATTTGTTAGATTGAAAAGCAATTTTAATGTACATGTTCAGTTCTAGTAAATATAATGATCACTCGTTATTCTGCACAAGTTTTACATTCCTCAAAAAAATACCCAACATGGTCCATTTTAAAGCAATAATGGAACTATTAGGTGTGTAGAAATTTGTGCATTCTTACCGTCAAGAATGGATGGTTGGTGGATTTGAGGACCCTGTTTTCTGTGACGGTGTGCGCCACTTCGTCCTTCTGTATGATGACGTTTTTCTTGAGGATCTTCATGGCGTACAGCTTGCCAGAGTCCTTCTCGCGGCAGAGGACCACCTTGCCGAATGTGCCCTTTCCGAGGACCTTGAGGAACTCAAACTTCTCCAGAGTCTGAAATTGAAGTAAAAAATACTTGTATAAAGTTTAGACATGCATGGAATGCATGCATATTAGCCATTTGGATGATTGAGAATCTACATTGGCCCTTTCGTTACGGCTACAAATTACGAATACAAATTATACTGTCAATTATAAAACAAGTATTTGAGCATAAATGTACTTATCTGGTCTATTTTCATATATCACATTGGTTCTTGTATGCTTTAGCTATCAGATGATCCATAAAAAACTATTCTAAGAAAGTAGCAAAACGATATATCACGTCAACCAATGTCAACGGTCGGGGAATCTTATGACGGCATATGCCGACAACCGATGCGAAAGGGCTAGAGATATTTCAAAAACATATTATTAAACATTGTCAAAGGCATCACAATGTTGTGCTGAATATCATATGTATACATAGCAAACGGCGTACTTTATTTGTTTATTTATTTGAAATCCAAAAAATAAATCAAATTGTTGTTTTGGTTGTTAGCCACAAAGGATGACTTTTGATTCCATTCGACTTTACAAAACCACACAGAGACGACAAGTATTAAATAATTACGGAATAATTTGAAAATAAACAATCATTGGAGCGGCTTGAGGCAAAGTACACATCACACACAATTAACGTGAATTGTATTATTTAGTATGATTGTGAGACTATTAGTCTAGCAGAGTGATTTGAACACAACAACTAGAAGAAATAATGACTTTCTCTTACTATGCACATTAGGATACATAAAGAAAGATAGCCTAGTCTCAACGTATGGTATCAAGAACTGTCTCAAACCCAAATAATGGCTCACAGCCTCAAACGATAGTTTTCAATCGTCATACTCTTCCCAATGTAACATGCTAGTTGTAGAAAATTCACACATTATCGAGTGTTATCCCTTGCTTCCGATGATATGTATTTACAACACCTCAACTGCAATTATGATAATATCCATATAAAATATAATAGATACTGAGCTCAGAACATTTGTATTCTTCCGTAATATATATTAGTAATAAATAAAATTATGATAATGTATAGTTATTAATTTGTAGCGATGGAAATAAATAATTTGTAGATCGGGGATAGAATCACGCGCCCTTGTCGAGGTCGCGGTAGCGCAGACAAGACAGACTTGTTGGAACCGGGCACATGCACAGCTTGATAACGTTCTGTCAGTATGAAATCGGTTGTGTATGGGTCAATAGGTGCGCTGAATTTGTTGGCTGCGCCAGCTATAGCGGCTAATTGCAATGTTTTCTCGTATCTCTTTTTTACATAACTAACATTACAAAAATTGTTACATTTCAACTTCAGCCATAGTCAATCAAAGCAATATTTCGGAATATTCATATTTTACCGGCTTTTAACCTTTAAACCTGGTTTCCTTACGGGACCGCAGATTTGCGTCGTTCAATGCCCTACGGTCCCATACAGGAGTGCTTATGGTTCATTTCCCAATCGGATTACATTAATTTGTAATAATGATATTAAACTAAGTTCATGGAAGAATCTATTGTGCGATGGAACATTACAAACATTGGCCTACTAGGGCATTGAACGACGCAAATTTGAGGTCCCGTATGGGACTACTGGGCATTTAAAGGTTAAATGACATTGTCATATGGTGTAGAAAATACATATCATCGGAGCTCTTGGATGTCGAGATGGGTAATGGGAGGGTCAACCATTATTTCATCGGCACCTGAAATTATTAATGATTATAGGTGTAGTTGCCGACTCACGACTTTCCTCCTTCCTCGGGAATTCTCTGCGGTGCCGGTGTGCTCGGTGACCCGGAACATGTCAGGGTCGGCGGTGGAGCTGGCGCCCATGCTGACGTCCCCAGCAGCAACGCTCTGCTCCACATCGATCTCCTTCAGCCGGTTGGACACCAGGCGTATGGCCTGCATCCATTCTTCCCTGGAAGGCAATCCATGTTTCTTTAACTCCGGAGATGTCTCTACGTCATCATAATTGGAGAATTAATTTGAATAGTTTATAGCCACTGGGAGAGCCGGTGCGGACGGGTGCCGGTCTAAGCTCCGCCGCCCGTAGAGAGTTTTCTTTCGAAGGGCCCGGGCCAAACACTCAGTGATCGCACAGTCAAAAACGTCAAACTCCAGAAACTGTAAATCGCTTAACAAAAATATAATTTCTATGTCTGCTCGCTTAACTGGAGCATAAGGAAATCACGAGCCGCTGAACAGAACTCTGTCAGCCGCCTTGGTTCTCATCTCATCCAATGTCAGCTCTGCCTCACGCAGGTCTGTCAAATAAATTCTATGTATAGTTCTCGAAAGCCTTCCAGGACAGTGCGAGCCCAGGGATTTGAAGAATACGCAACTAAAGTTAATACTTTCCTATGGCATCTGTAGTACATGTCCCAGCCAGGTCCACTTTCGTCTTTGACCGACTGTAGTACATAAGGCTGATTGATAACGTCTATGTTACCGTAAAGTCTCAAAAGCATATTGTACAATTAATTTGATGATGAAAAACAAGTGAAATGTTCATTTTGATGAAAATAATTTAACCGAAAATAAAACAAATCCCAACAGTATTTAGTTGTTGTTTCCGTTGCCGCAGCTGCAGGATTACTGTAACTTCCAAACGAAAAAAATGTTAGCTATGATGTTCAGGTCGATAAAGGACCAAAGTAAGGGTAAATACACAATAGTAATAATCAATGTGTATTATGGTGACGCTTCTCGTTGGAGGGTTAAGAATCGAAAAAAGAAAGTACAACACCTTGTTTTGATCAATTCTCCTTAGTTATGATAATTTCTCACCTCTCCTTGTCGCTCTCGGTGTGAAACCTCCTCTCGATAATAGTCGTCAGCTGCAGGCCGCGTATCGTGAAGGTGAACGGCTTGGGCCTGTCGGCTGACATGATCTGGCAACCCCTGACAGTGAAGTTGTTGAGGGGGCCATCGTATCCGTTGCGCTCGGGCTGGTTGCGGAAGCCCACAAGGTCTCCGTTGTCAAAGAGGATGAAGTACCGCGGGCGCCATGTCTTGATGTGCTCGCCGCGCTTGTACAGCCAGCCTTCCTTGATGATCTCGGCGGCCAGCTCCACAGCGGCCATTTCGGTGGCGGCGGAATCCGCCATGTTCTAAAAATTAAAAAAAACCAAAAAAATGTTATTCAGTGATATTTTCACCAATCCATCATAACTTGTTTTAGATTCAGAATTGGAACAGGACGTGTTCTAAGTTATCGCCTTGGAGTTTCTTCCATTTCTTGGGAAGACTTTCCTGAATTGCTGCTTAGTTCTGACGGTCCCTTGCTATAAAACTACATCAAAGATATCGTAGGAGTAACGCTCGTGGTTAACACATTGTTTGCGGGAGACGCTTAAAGGCGTCTTTTCCATACTGTTGCTAGAGAGCGGGAGACGCTTAAAAGCGTTTTTTGTATTTGTATACTGTTGGTAGAGCGCGGGAGACGCCTAAATGCGTTGACACTTAGAGTAACAACATATTACGAGAAACGTGTGATTCTTGGTTACTCTGTGAACTAAAAATTAGGTGCCAGCTCCTTTGAGACGTGTAATATCTCATATAAGGTACCTAAACCAATAAGGTACCTAAACCCGGCAATTCGTGGAATTAGGGTCGGGTGGCCGACTGTGGTCATAAAACATTTACTTGAAAGCTGTAAGATAAACATTTTGTTTCATGGTCATCCGCAGATAATACACCAGTACTGGAAGAGTTTTTAGGTCGCCCGGGTATAAATACCGATAATGCTCCGAATAGTGTAACGGAAGCAACAAATTTATTCATAGGAGAGGATTTTTTTACATTCCTTGTACAAGAATCAAACAGATATTATTATCAAAATATGCACAAATTTAAAATATACAAGAAATCTCTCAAATGGAAAGACATTACAATACAAGACATGAAGAAATTTTTGGGACTTATTATTCTTATGGGACAAGTCCGTAAGGACGGTCCACAAAGTGCGTAGCGAAACCCGGTATATGTGTAAATTATGTGCTGTACCATTACATAAAGAAAACTGTTTCCAACGATATCATACTTTTAAGCAATATAAGTGTTTATTGTTTTGTATTTTACAAAATATATATTATGTTGACCGTGCATAAAATGACTAAATCGACAATACGACAAAAGTGCAGTTTTTTCCAATGTTTTATATTTAACCTTGAATATTATAATTTTTTATCCAAAAATATAAATATTTGTGACAGCATAATAATAGAAAATTTCATTTAAGGTAAAGTACTCAATTTTTTATTTAAATATGATCAATAGTTCAGAAGTTATAGCTGTTTTACGTGAAACGTAATTTGGCGCGTGAATCTGACAAAATTGCCCGCTTTACGGGGTGGATTAATAAAAAAAACCCCCGCAAACAATGTGTTAATAAAGCTGACATGGAATAGACCCTTTTTTTATTTATTTATTCTCTTCGCATCATCAAACCTTATGTGTAATTTGCAGGGTACCATGCTTGACTATTTTTTTTCTACATAATTTGTTTACAAAATATGAATAAAAAAAACTACTGGGAAATGATATTTTATATAAAATTGCTGTAAATTTTGAACTGTTGGTCTTCTACATCTTTTTTTAGCTTTCCTGTTCCTGCGACACGGATGTCCAGCTGTCACGCCCTCTTTTATTTTGTCTTCTTGAAGGTCGGATGCCCTACGGTATATTGTCAGCTACTATTTCGCCACTCCTTTAGAACACATTCTTCACATATGATCCCTCCAGTATCGCCTTTAATGCAGCAAGCTTTTCTCATATCAGAATGTCTTACTTTGTCTTGGATTGTCAGTCCTGTAACGGGTCGTCGAGTCTTCATCTCAGCGGTTTTAGATTTTACAATAGCTTTTTAAGGTTAACTCAATATTTAAAAAGAAATCTAAAAAATTCAGTTATATTATAATCAGTAGATAAAAGCGTTTTGTTTATTTTTTCGGTTGTGCACTTTAGTCAATGATTTAATACCACAATTTGTGCCTAGACTCTAATTTACACGTATAGCCTGATAACTGAGGATGTTCTAAACGTCTCACAGGAGCTGGCACACATTATTTGTTTCACAGTAAAACCTTAGTATCAAACACTGATCTCTCTGAAACACTTATTGACCAGAAAATGTTACATATCCTCTTGGTCACAAACCACACTTTCTACAAGGAATGTCTAGTGAGTCCCAGGTGGAGGGCAACAGTAACCAATATTTCAGATGAGAGACACAAATAAGAATATTTAGCATGTAGGTAGATAAATATAATAGCCTTTTCAGATAATGATGATGATGATGATGATGGCGGCTAAGAATAATACTGTGGTGTGGATTATCATCACATAGTCTGTAACTAGATGGGAGTTAATTCGTAAGAATCAATCATTTCTTTAAAACATGGGAACATTTTGGTTTTTGAAAATGGTTATTATCGAAATCTTAAATCATAACAAATCCGGAAAAACATTAATGCCTACTAATGAATTAATATGAAGGTTCATATGCGTTTGTTTTGATCATCACATGGTCCTTGACAATAAGGAGCCGAGTTCAGAAAACCGCAACGTCGTAAGCGTCAAATATTGTGTATAGAATTTGTGACGCTTTAGATCTGCGGTGCGTATCACAATCACAAGGTTCTGACGCTATATTTTAGAAAATGAAATATCACATGGCCCTTGACAATAATCAGACGGGATACCTGAAACTACAACACCGCAAGCCGCAAAGAGTTTGTATGGGATGTTTCACTCTTTGGTTTTGCATGGTGCGTATTATCATCGTTCATCACATGGTCCTTGGCAATGATCTTGGCGGAGTTTTTTTCTGAGTTGTCACTCGCCTGGTTGTCGGCGATCCGTCGGCGGTGCTCGGTGCGGGGGCGCGGGCTCGCCGCGCTATCATTCTATGCCTGGGGGCACCGCTGATCACCGACGCTCGCCTCCGCGCCGCTAGCTCCGCGAAACTTTGGCCGGATTCGACGATAACCTCTGCGGCAATCAGAACCACAATACATAAGTTAATCAAAACATTGACGACTCGGTATATGCATCATGAGAACGTTCACACTCGGCAACAATCGTACGCATACAAAAATTCCGAAAATTCTGAATGCGCAGAACGCATTTTTCATACACATTTCAAACTCCGCGCAGGAATATCATTTTATACCGCTCAGATAAATGTTTAGTGTGAACGAGGCTTTATTAGACAAATGCGCAACGCCTTCCGCAAGCTTTGGCCCTGGTGAGAGAAACTGATACTAGGACTTCATACAAAATATTTAAACTCAAAACAACCTCCCATTATTTTTATACCTATTTTAAAACAAACCTTCAAAAATATTTAATACATTCCTATAATTTTTTTGCACTGTGGATACGTTTTCTGAGAGAAAAGTCAGGTATACAAATAAAAATGGTTAATATTTTTTAATTACTTCAATTGGAAACGTGCAATTCTCGAACTCGTTTTTATACATACCTACTCTTTCTTACTAGGTTTTTCTTCATTTCCTATGAATGAAATGCTTAGGTTATTTATTTCAATATTTAAAAAAATTATAGCTTATTTAATGTCACTTTAAAAAAATGTTATTCTTATAAATATATGTAATACCACGTATTCAATATTTTAAAAACATCTTTCAAACCTAGAAAAAATAGACACATTTACTCTTTACCAGAGTGCGAGTTGGATAAATTTTTCAAGTGAGTCATTTGAGCTCTCTCAAGTAAAATATTCTAATTTTTTGATGTACCTATTCATCGAATTAAATTTTTTAATGTTCAATTTCAGTTGTCGTTGCATTGCGTTATAATATAACTACTCATTTTTTAAATTGAACAAAAGTAATTGAATCTTCACCACTTTATATAATTAAATAATGTTAAATATTCAAATAATTTTGTTCCAAAATAATTGTTGTAACTGAAATGTTGATTATACCTACCTACTATTAGTCGCATTGCTGCTAGCGACAGTCGTTGTTCGAGACTGAAAGCTCAACCAGTCAGAACTATAAGAAATATGTAGTTGATTTATCCTGCAGTGTTCCTAGCTTCCAATATTATTCGTCATTTCATATGATTAAAATAAAATTATGATATATAGATTTTTTTTCATTTACACCAAAAAAATACTATCGAACAATAGGAAGTACAATTGAACTATTTATAGAATATTTGCACGTGTTTTATCTACGGGTTATAAAACACAGCCAGTACGCCAGTGATACTTAACCGGTGTTTCGTGAGGCACGCACCTGCTCATTTTTTGTCCATGCAATGCATTATTCGTTAACCCATGATACTAAATTAGATATTGGTAACCCAGTAACTAACCTAATTAAAGTGTTATTAATCACCTGCCTAAAACAGAATCACTCCTAGTCAAACTCAATAAAATAATGCACAAAGAAAATTTAGCACATTATTTTCCCATATAGCCTACAATACATGGTTCAAGCCTCACGATTCTTAAAAACTGGTTAGCAATTGCTCAAATATGCATATGTAGATTTCTCTAAAATCCACAGGCTCTCACCCTGAAGGCCATCGGGAACTATGCATAGTATGTGCACGGCGGAGGTTTGGGTGTAGAGATGACTTGGGACAAAAACTCAGGACTGGATAAAACATCGCGAGCCATAGTTTGGTAGCCCATGCTTAGAGCATTCTACAGAACTCCCGCTGAACATAAATGGCGCAATGAAGAAATGCTTTATAAAGAATCTAAAGTAGAGATAAAACAAAAGTTTATTCGCTTGGTCTAGTTGGCCTTTATACAAACTACAATATTGTCGTATCTATTAATCAAATATGGATTGGACAAATGAAAAATGTCCACAATTGATAGAAGCCTACCGAAGCTTCAGATGTCTGTTATACGTATACTATAATATACTAAACGTGATCCTGCAAAACTGGACGTCCGTGGGAAGGGCCCTAAGAACCCTTTCCCACGGCAACGTCACGCTTTATGCGGGTTTGGTTTTTGCAGGATCACGTTTAGTAGTGTAGTACGTAGTAGTAGTGGTACGTGCTACTGTAGTTACATTCACATGAGCATTCGGTTTGCAGGATACCGCAAAAATCCAATCCGCGCCGCGTTCACTCGCCCGCTGTCATTCGGCGTATGTTGTTGTGATTGTGCCGTAAAATGACGCAAATAAAAATTGACGCGGAATTACTTATTACTCTTGTTGAAAACAGACCTATAGTATGGGATAAAACATATGAAAACTATAAAGATAAAATCTTGCGAACTGCCGTTTGGCGCGAAATTTGCATTAGTTTGAAAGATGACTTTGAGGCGATGGATGGGAAGGAAAGACAAAATTATGGTAAGTCTTTATTGAAATATTAGTTCAAATCTATTAAATTACTTCATTTTGCCATGGTACAGCTCCCTCTTCCGAAACAAAATAATTTGTGAATATTTTCAATGTTGGCATATAAAGTTTCGTTATTTATTTTATATTTATGAAGTACAGTGCAAGCTTTTACTATTGAGATAGCTGTACTAGTATTTATGTCTAATGGCCGATAAAATATTCGCCATTTGTTCGCTAATATATCGAAAGCACACTCTACGTAACATCTGGCTCTTGTTAATCTATAGTTAAATATTATTTTATTTGTATATTATTTAGTTCCTCCGTAGGGTCTCATCAAATTATAATACAAACTAAATCCTTCATCGCCTATTATCACAAAAGGAACCCGTGTTTCGGAAGCTGTAGAAAGAGAACGATTATCTGGTAAATCTAGACTGCCATCAGTTAGTTTTTCCAGAAGCTAGTCTGTTTGAATACAGAGGAGTCACATTCTTTGCTATATGTACCTACACTGATATATATGAATCTATAATTGGAATTCATCAATTGCTAGTAACACAATGGAAAAAAAATCATTTTAATTAAAGTACATAGAACCTCTGTGACGTGGCTTTTTTAATCTCATATGTTTACCATCAGCTGCTCCAAGACAATGGGGGAAATTAGTTCTAGTATAAAACCCGTTAGCGATTTCTTCCCATTCAGATTTTGTGCTTGGCAATTTCATATACTCTTGACATAGGTTTTTCCATATGACATTTGATACTTCTTTAATAATTTTATGAATTGTTGAAACCCCAATTTGATATGTTTAATGTAAATCCATAAATGAACATCCAGATGCCATGTACCTGGAAATTAAAAATACAATTTATTTGTTAATTCATGCGTTTACAGTTGCTACATAGGTACCGTAAACTATAGTTAATTAAAGTATGTATTTTAAATAAAGTTACGTAATTAGTTATGTTTCCAAGTAATACTGACATAATATTTTATTTTTCAGCAAAAGCGGTTGTTAAGAAATGGAATCAATTAAGAGACAGCTGGATGCGATCTTTAAATGTGACTAAGAGTACTAAGAAATCTGGGTCTGGTTCAGTGCGTATTAAAAAGTACTGCTATCACAACCAGATGCTGTTTTTGAAAAAAATTATAAATCCAGCTGAAACACACGACATGGCAAATAGTACAGAAATCAATAAAAACAATTCTGATACTGAGGACAGTGATCTGGAAAATACTATGAACCAAAATAAAGATAACAGATTTAATGATATGGTGAGTATTTTGAAATACATAATATAATGTAGTCGAGTATTTAAAATATTGCCCGTAATCCAAACTCATTTCAAAACTTTTCTCACATCAGATAACATTTGTTATAGGTTTTTTAAAATTGTTAAATTTCGAATAGCCTTTTAACTTTGTTTAGAACTAAGCCATGTTTTATATCAAGCGTAATGTGAGTGTTTTTGTTTTTTTTACGTTGGATAATGTTAACACTCCACCGTACTGTATCAAGCTTTAAAAAATTAACAAATTTTTACACTGGACTAGTGTAAACTGCAGCCCACGAGCGATTTATGGAAAAATTTAAGCACATTTTTTCGCCCTCAAAAATTTTGGAGAATCAATTTTTGAAGTTAAACCAATATTCGCTAGCAAATTTATTTACCTGATGCTCACTGATTATTATATTTTTTTTACAGCCTGTCATTTGCAACATTTGCCCGGACTTGCTTTATACAAGTACAATTAAAACTAATATAAGCAACTGTGGTTACAAAGATCAATGTATGTTATTACATTTATCATTAACACAGTTCAAGTGTAATTTTTCACATCTTTTCTGCAAATTATGGCTGATTTGATACCTACCGACGAAATAACATCTTACCTTTTACAAATATTTCAGGAAAATCTGTCGCCTTCCTGCTTATTTTCCCCATACTTAATCTAACTCAAATAATTGAACTTGGATTAGAAAACACTCTATACATATTTATTCACGAGAAAATATTTACTTTTTTCTGCTTTCCAAGTCTGTCATTTTTTTTTTTTTTCTCTCAATGAAATCATCTAAAACAGGAGGTATTATTGATATTATTATTTCAGATTCCTGAGATGTTAAAATCGAACCAAACAAGAATAAGTAACCAACCTACAAGTAGTCTAGACATCACATTTGAAGAAAAAGCTCCTCCACCAAAAAAGCAGCGAATGACTTCACAAAATAAGAACGACAGATTTTCTATGCTTTTTGAAGCTGCTGAACAAATTCTCACAAATACGAGTGCAACGATAGACGACTATGAAGTTATGGGAAGGAGCATTGGAATTCAATTAAAAGACATAAGCAAAAAGCAGCTATTTATAGTTCAAAAACTTATATCTGATGTCATTTATTATGGAAAACTTGGAAAACTAACAGACGAGTCGGCAGTCACTTTGAGTAACTCCTTTGATGAATATCAAACACAATACTTTCAAGCCCCTTTGCCGAATAAGTTTAAACGCGAGGATCAGTATTCTTCACTTTTTGTCGAGGAAAATGAAGAAGAAACAGAGTAATATGAATAAGATGTCACTGAACCTTTACATTTAAAGAAAGTTTGGACTACAAAATCATTGCTGAAACGCTTAGTACATCTCCATTTAAGGTTTACATTATTATAAACTCACACTAATTTTATGAGAGAGCACAAACAAAAAAGGCTAATGTTCATGCAAATTGTAACCATGAATGCTGTTAATAAATTAAATCCCCCCAAAAACATTTTTGAGATATTAAAAATTATTAACTAAAACAAATAAATAGTATTAGCTCGCTTATCCGCATACTATTCATCAAAAAATTCAATAGCAAAAAAGTTAACCTTTGGGCGAAACACAAGAGCTAGGCTAGTTGCAGGTCGTGTATGGTTGTCTGAATGATGGAACATTAAATCACGAGATATTCCATGAAAGCCATAAATTCAATAAAAAAAATTCAAACATTTAAAATAAAATATTCTTTTACAGAAAAAGAAAACAAATATCAATATCATAATGCAAATTTTATTTTCATATATAAATCACGGAAACATTAATTTTAATATTGGCCTTTATTTTATTAAGGATGCTCTTACTACAAAACTATTATTATAAGGAAATAGTTCAAAAATAATTTACAAAGACTTATATAAAATATACTTAGGTCTAATAATATATATATAATATATAAATATATTCATTTCATCCAACAAATCTTTGAGAACGTTCCACGTCAACAATTATAACTTACTCAGTGCCGTATGTCTGTCCTCCATGGAGAAAACTTTCTACATCTGTCTCTACGACTTCTTAAAAAGCTATACTTTTTCATGCACGTAATACTGAGGTTTTTAGGTATTTGTGCAAACGATTTTAACGTTGAAATAATTTTGTAATGTGTCAACATTACAATTCAATAATCACACACCCGGATATGTCAATGTACCTACATTAATACACACAAAATTTTAGAAAAAAACAACTAAACTGTATGAAAGCATGCAAAAAAAATAACTCAGGGAGAAAAGTCGTGTAACGATCTATGAATTATTTTGCAACATTTAATATTTTATGACACGATTATAAGTAATCAAGTAATGTGAAGAAATAATTTTTTTTTTCATAATACATTTGTTACAAATCTCTCCAACCCTTAAGCACAAATAATTGATAAGTAATATAAAAAAAATACATTACAATTGTGTAATGAATGGTAATTTTACAATCACAAATTTAATGATACACACAATACCATCATTGAAAACATATTATCATTACTTTGGGCATGTGATAATGTTATTTCAACACCATGGTGACATGACAGACATATAACAGTTCCATTTGTAAGCATTTCTTTACTTAACTCTTTCAATACAAATTAGTATAACAATTCATTTCGCCATTTCCGTGCACCGGGATTATTTCACACGCTCAATTATTTTACGATTAACCACCTACTTTACAAACGACTGCCATCTTGAAATTATAAAAAATAAAAATAACAATCAAACATTATCATCCTACAAATGGTTACAGTTGTTAAATTGCTTTACTTTAAATAAAAAGTACGTAGTTTAAACAAGTCACATGTGAATACTGATTTACATGAAGAGAACGCAGGTTTATGTAATTTAATAAGACAAAAAATAAACAATTTAAATTATAAAAAATATGTTGTAAATTATTATCTGGCAACGTTGCACAATTGAGTATGTGAAATAATGGCAAGTGCTGCATTCTTCTTAATAAATAAATAACATTGGGTACAGCCACATTTACAAACACCCCTCAGTGAGAATTGCTAGCGGCTCTTCTTAATAACTATACAGATACGTGTCATATCAAAGTTTACAAACCTCGACAACAGGTAGGCGCCTGACAATCAAGCACGGATACATTAAAATAAATAAAAAGGAAGCTTTTCTTCACAAGAAACAAACTACTTTTTTAAATTTAAAAATACACAAAAATTTCAGACGCCTATCTATAAGTATGCATTGAGTATACAGAACATTTCAATCCATTTGAATCAAATATTTAAAGTAAACAATGGAATTTAATTTATCTTGTTATTCGGTGGTTTTCATGTTAAAAATTTACTAAATTTAATTAAAAAGAAATCTTTTATCAAAGCACGTGCAGGGGTATACCTGCAGAGGTAGAATAAATATTTACTAAATGTTTTTGTTGTGCCAAACTAATTATGTCACATTTACACGTTTAACACTACCATAATGTAACTCAGAGGTGCCATATAGGTCACATTCAATGTTAAAATTCTATTGAAATGTAACTGCTGGGCGACAGGGACTGTTTGTTCGAAAAATATCGTAGGTCACCGGTAACCTACAGGGCGTAGAATGTGTTAAATGCTTTGCATTCTCAATGCATCCTTCGAGTTTGTTCATATCCTAACGCATGCTATGCATATACACGTATAAAATAAAATTAATCATAATTTTTTGGGAAAAAAAACAAATTTTCTCATGCATATTTCATTTTCGTATTTAAATTTGGTTTTACACATCGACTTGGGCACTTTGTGACTTCTGATCAGAGGATCATCTACAATGTGGCGCGCCCGCGGCTAACTTCAAGGTGCTCCATCAATCTAAGACACCATTTTTGAAAAAAGAAAACAAGCCGCCACAAATCTAAAAACGGCAATATTTTTTAAAAATAACGCCGTGTAAAAAATGAGGTATTTATCATAGTAGTTATTATGCGGCAATATTTTTAAAATGTTTAATTTTACCGCACAACTCGTTTATTTATAATTATGGTCCATTTAATATATTATAATGTGTAATCCAAATATGCTAGAGAATGAAATTTAGAATTTTATCTGGTATACTGATGTTTTCATATAAGCTAAACAATAACAATCGAGACCTTTAATGATAACTATCCCATCTAAATTACCATTGAATTCAAAATAAAACAATTAGTAGCATTTCACAAAGTATTGGTTTTGAAGATGGTCAGAGATATTATTACGCATTCGCTCAGTTTATTATACATTAATAGTTAACTTTAACTGGTAACTGCATCATTAAACCGTATTCCAAACATGACAGGTGTATGAAAAAAATGGCAGTAAGGATAAATGTTCCAACAATACCAATGAAAATGCATATTCTTTTTTGAGTTATTTTTTTCTTAGTGGTCACGAAATATTTGAAGATTAAAATAAAAAAATAAAAGATTCACTTAAAATAAATATATTTCAGAAATCAAAAAAGAAAAAGGGAAATAATTTTAATCAAATAAAAAAATACGAAATTTGAATGAAAACTTCCAAGAAATATCCAATCCCTAGGGAATCTTTAGTTGCCAATGTAATTTTAAATGTATATTAATTTAGGCAGGTTTCGCTAGTATCTGAATTAGTGGCTAAATGATGATAAACAAATCTGCTTTTGTAAAAATAACCAAAACGTAAAATATTGTAAAAATATTAGTCAAGAGGACCAAAAGTGTGAAGCATGAGCAAGAATAAATTTCATTAACAAATTCCACAATTTCTGTTATTATTGATTAAATATTTGACAGTTTCATTTATTATATTATTCAATAAACAGGCGTAGATTTCGATATAATATAATTAACTAGAAAACCATTACAATATGACTGCTAACAAAATAATGATCAACTGAAACTACATTCAAGGTATTACTAAATCATTATCCAAACATCAGCATTAATCTGATTGTAGGAAACATTATTTGACATATTTTTGGTTGATGAATTACTTTATTTTTGCCATGTTTAACCCGGAGCTATGAGTGTAGGTAACATTACAAACATTGCTTAAATCCTCTTTCATTTAAATGAGGACCAGTAGCACCAGAAAGCAGTGTCTGCCTCTAAGAAGTACAAGTTAAACTAAGCTGCTGGCAGTAGCACCAGTATGTTATGGGTGGTGTTAATGCATTGTATTTTATACTAGCAATAAGCTTATAAATGGCTGACACGCACTCTTATGTGAGTATTGCTCTTCAAATATTATATACTCCAGCAAATTTACTATGTATTCAGAATGAATATGTCAGAATTAAGACTTCAAATTGAAGGTAATGCCCAACGTAATAAAAAAATTAGTAAAAGTCTTAACCAATGAAACCCATAACAATGAAAAATATAGAGATTTTAAAATATAAGCAGCCGGGTATCAAACTATCAGCACTCGATTCACTTATCATATCTCCTCGGGGAAGATATTTATAATTTATTAATTATTATTTTGTTAATACAAGTCCTATAAACCTCCTATCCGTACACCCACGGCGTGTAAAACAGTCTTACAAAACGCAAATATATTCACATTCAATTTATTTACTCGTAACACATTAGCAAAGGCAAAAAACGCATTTTATATATATTCTTTTGAAATTTCCAAAATGTTCACAATCTGCATGTTTATAGGGTGACAGAGATATGCTTTAACTAATGCAAAAATCGTAGAAAACAAAAGTTTTGAAAAAGGAGTTTAGATTTGTTAGATGCTAAATTTTTCTATGTAGGATGCAAACCGACATTAATTATAACTTAGTATTTAACCTTTTGTACTCAAATGGACAAGGTAAATTCCTCAGTAACTCGGGTGTAACTAACTATTTGATTAAAATGATAAAAGGCGGGATACGTACTGACGCAGGTATAATTCTGTCCTGCCAGTTGCTCAAGCTCCTTGCTAACATTTGGGTTCCTGTTGTTAAAACTAAGTTTTTTTATACGCATTAAAATGGTTAAAAATTTAGAATTGAGATGAAGAAGATGACTTTATGTTTGATGTATAAAGTGATAAAAATAGTGATAGTTTGAGTGATCATGTCACTTCAAGTGATGAATCTGATATTATTGGACACAAAAAACAGAAATCGGCGCCTCTCTTGTCATCTAGTAGTTCTTCCTACGATGCATATGGGCGAATGTTTTGTTAGGTACCATACATTGAAAGACTATAAAATTTGAAAATAATAACCAATAGTCTTTATTTTTTAAAATAAATTATTTTAAACACTTATCGATTGGTTTTATTGACAATTTGCAATGATACCCATTTCCAGGTATTTTTTTGTATTTTTTTTTATAAATCAACTATTTTTGTGCAAATTTGCAAAAAAGTTAATTAAAAAATTGAAGTTAACTCAAGTTACTGGTCACTACTATGTCATACAAAAAAAAGTCTCGAGTGCAAAGAGTTAAATAAATAAATTTAACTTTTCCACTGATTTGAATTTCAATCATGTACAGATCACAAAATATAAACACAATGAATATATTTTTTAAAATAATTTTTAATAAATGAATATATATTTTATTGTTTCATGTATGTGCTTGGATTTCTCAGCGAAGGGATTAAATGCATTAGAAAAGTAATCATCTCTAGCTGAATGTGGATAAAAGGCAAAATAAAATGTTTCAGAATCATTGACTCCAATAAACCTATGACCTATTCAGTACAGTTAATGATTACAATTACAATATATACAATGACAGTGAAGTGGTGATATTTTTCACTACACATTGTTTTTAATAATTCTCTATATATGTATTATATATATATTTATACGGGACAAATGATGACTTGAGCTAGTAGGCCACTGATTCATCTCGATGCTTGCTGTTTAAAGAACACATATTTTAGGCAAAGTACCACCTGACAATACTCAAATAAATATTTTTAAAAACAACACGGGCGCCGGAATCGCTCGAAAGCTCTCATATTAAATTCCGACAATTCAAATATAATTCCATTATTCCATCGCACATTTAAATAACAATGCAGAACTCGGCCGCCGAATTATAATTATCAATATGTCACTTTGCACTCGCGTCACTCTTTGGGTAACCAATAATTCACTGTTATCCTTTATCAACGTATCTCGGTCCTCGTCACGGACACCGGTACAAGACCACAAGCAGGCACGGAGCACAATTTCTCACAACAAAATTGCTGTAAATTGATGTCTTTGTTGGTTGTTCAAAAAAAACACATGGAAAATATGAAATAACACAAAGTCAACGTATAACTGTGCATCATCTATTGTTATTATAGATTTCTTATAACCGTTTAATGGATTAAAAACAAAAATCAGTCCTATGACAATAAATGAACCGTGTAAGCTTTCCAGGCATCTTTGATGATGAAGTGTGCTGCTACGTGCGAGCCGCGAGTGGAGAAGGCTCTCCGAGTGGGGGAGGTATCCGGGGCAGCTGCGGCTAGTTCTGGTGCATGGTGTGTGACGACGCCGAGGATATGTGCGCAGAGGTGCCCAGGGTGGAGGCCATGTCCTGGTAGGAGAACTGCGGGAAGTAAGGCTCCTCGGCGATGTGATCGAGGGGTCCGGCGCAGTGGTCGGGGGGAGTCAGTTCCACGCTCTCGCCCGTGAACTCAGAGTCGAAGTAGCAGGTGTCGATTTCGGAGCTCACCTGCGGCTTGAATGTTGGCCGGATCTGAAATAACGATTCAAGGTAATGTAGTATAATTATAAATATAATCGCCCTTATGGATTAATATGGAGCCCGGCACCATCTTACAGACTACAAACTACTAGTTTTCTTTGCCATACAACCACTCACTTTGCGTCATATCAAACATTTTGAATGTCGATTTTTCGTAATAATTGTTTTTTTTTTTTTTAATTTGCACTGATGTGATAAATGATAATCGACGATTGGCAGTCAAACGGTTAATATTTTATAGTTAGACTGGGACAAAAGGTTTACCTGCTTCAGGATGAGCTTCTGCCAGTCGATGGGTATAAAGAATGGATGCGCCATGATCTCGCTGGCGTCGTCCGGCCCCCCGCCCAGGCGCTGCGCCGGGCTCTTGGCCAGCAGCCCCTTCAGCAGGCTACGCGCCTCGCCCGACAGAGAGTGCGGGAAGCGGACCTCCTCCGTCACTATCAGCGTGAACAGCACCTCGTGGTCCCTGTTGTAAAACGGCAACCGACCGCAAACCTGCAACATTCACCAAAACAATGTAAAGTATAAGTAATGACGAGAAGACTCTTTCCTGAAGAGTCCCGTATGAAAATAGCTGTTCTCAAACAAGTATTCCTTTTCTTTTGGAGTGTAATTCACAAGCCTGGGGATTCTTGAATGGTTCAATTTTTACTTTCTGGATAAGTACACCCGTGGTCATATCCATCCATTGTTTTCCATTATAATTGGTATTTGTGGTCCTTCGAGCACTCAATTTAGTACAGCTGCAATTACACTTCTAAATGGGCTACCGACACACCTCCTTTTCCTTTTGCTGAGGGTAGTATTATTCTAAATCTCTATGATCTTTGACACGTATCATTAGATTTATATGATTTTCTCTGTTTCTCTTTTATATTTCTATTTTTGTATATATTTTGAAACAATGGTTCTGTTAAATAAAAAACATCAAATAATTTGCAAGTTGCCTCTCTGTTCTAAACCTCTTCAAATAAAGAGTCTTAACCTGTTAACCGAGGAATTTAATTTTGCTAATGTTAAATAGAAAACAAGCGGCGAGTCCGTGCAACTCGATGCCCAGATGTACATGGATATATGATGAACAAACAAAATAAGGTAGCTCGTCACGCCCGTTAGAGTGGAGTTTCAGAAGTGTCTTGACGGAATATATTGTCATACCTGCTACAGTTGCTTTCTTGGAATGACGAAATATTATATCATACTCGGTTAACAGGTTAAAACATAATGAATTTGTATGCAAGTATACGAGGATGTGTGAAGATGACGTCTTCTACATAGCATCAATTACTAAATACGAGCCTCCTTCATTCCTCTCTAAAGCTTGCTAGATGAAACCACAACATAAACCACAACAATTAATTCAAAAACATTTTATTAATTATTTAATTTATTGGGATGTGTACAGGAGTCATATATTGGTATTTATAATTGTAAATTGACTGACCATTTCATACATAACGACGCCGACACCCCACCAGTCTACTGCCCGCCCATAATCGTTATCTTCTAATACCTGAAACACATAAAAGGATCACATCAAATATCAGCTTGTTACAAGGTTAAATATTTTTGAGCTACGATTAAAAACAAAATAATATATTTTTAAATAGTATGTAATAATTATTATTTGTGTACCATAATAATTTTATATCAAACCTCAGGTGCAAGATACTCAGGTGTCCCGCAAAAGGTTTTCGTCGTTCGGCCATATGTAATTTCTTCTTTACATAAGCCAAAGTCGGCAATTTTTATGTGTCCATCTTTATCTAATAGTAGGTTCTCCAATTTCAAATCTCTATAAATAATACCCTGCAAAAAAAAATCATTAAATTAAATGTATACGAGGCGAGGCGAGGGCGTACCACATCATTACTAAATACGACACCGCTCATACAACTCTATATTCTACTTATTGAATTTCTACTTAACACATAAATTTTATCTGTGTTCCTTCAGGATGAGATCCAAAGACATTGGGATGATAAATCGCATACACCAAACCCGATTCTTTTCATTCTTTTTCGACACCAAATCTGCTTCCAATTTGGAACAAAGCAATGCACAAATTGATTCAACTCTGCATTTTCAAATTCTATTGATACATTATGTACATTACACTGGGCTGTAGTCAAAAATTAAAGAAACATGAAGAAAAATGGGCTCGGTTGTGCTTTCTTATAACAGATCCTTCATTTAAACATAAGATTACAACATTTTATTTGAATTGTATTAATTTATAAATACCTCGGAATGTAAGTATCCGAGGGCAGATATAATCTCGGCTCCGTAGAATCGAGTTCTCTCTTCAGAGAAGAACCTCTCATTGCTAAGATGGAAGAACAGTTCTCCTCCGTTCACATACTCCATCACAAAACAGACTCGGTCCACTGTTTGGAAGGAGTATCGTAATGACTGCAAACAAATAAAAAGAACATTGATTTCCACCCAATATAACATCGATGTTTCAATGTCATTTTAGACATTTTGCACTACTGCTAGAAAAAACATTTGAAAGATATAATAAATCAGTTTAATTATATAAAAAAATGTTTTTGATTTTTTAAAAAGTAATTGCTGTTTAGTGCCCTGAATATATTAACTATAAAAAATAAAATAGCATTTAAAAAAATTAATCGAGACTGAACTCTAAAATACCCCCGGTTGGTGTGAATTTGATCCCTCATCCGTAAAATGCCAGTCATAGCATATTAATTAAAATTGGTGGTAGACAAAGGTCGTCCCTTGAAGACCACCCATTCATAGTAAATTCCTGTAATAATAAGGATGATGCGTGAATCTCGGGCTGTAGTCTATGACGTTGGCGGATCAACATTCTACATGCAGCGCTTAGCCATATATACTATGATAAGAATCATAGAATTCCACAGATGAGACTTAAGAATTACTATCACCATTTGTCGGTATTCTCCTGTATATGTTTACATAAAAAAATATTACAATTCCCTTGAGCAAAGATATGTCATGTCAATTATGTCATCAATGATTGTTTATTTGTTTTGATGCATTTTGATGAGTCATCATCATAATTATTATGACATATAGACTTATTTGTCCTTGCAGGTAACTGACACATCTGCACATCCAGGTAACTGACAATATTTACTGTCCACTGGCATTGCCAAGATAATTAATAATAATAATAATAGATCAAGCTTTCTGATCTACATTGGTAAATGATTACAAAAATTTATATATTTTGAATAAGAGAAGAGTTCTTAAAATTTAAAGTTATTGTATATTTCAGTACAATATTTGCATAGCTATACAATGCCACAGTTAAGAAGAATTGTTTTCCTGTCAAGCAATTAATAATTAATTGATACAATAATGTAAAGTGGCAATTTGAGATTTCTTAGAAGTTCCCATGCACTGAATTTCTAGCGAACATAATGAAATTGGATATACAGGTGGTTGAAAAAAAACACTACAAGGAAAAAGGCCAAGTTTGTTTTCTTGGAAACAACTTGTTATTCAGCCCAAGTGTTATTGAGTGTCAAATAACAGACCAGTCCACACATTGCTTTATATTAGTTGCGAAGTGAAAATTAACTCGGGTAATAAATATGTACTAATTTCTCATGAAATCTAATAACAATTGTTACAGGAAGAGAGTGTGTTACATAAATATTAAATTTATTGTTTGTCAAGTCAGTCAACATGGCGTATCAGTTATTAACACTATCGTCCGATTATACAATATGTGTGCAATTACCAGGCCAAATGTTAAAGGTGGGTCACACAACATGTGTGTGATCGTTCCGCCAACGCTTAGTGGCCGACTATACACAGCTTGTGATGTTTTTTCAAATGTTAGTGGCCGATCACACAACATATGTGTTGTTTTTACTTTCGACCATAATTCAAAGATCTCAAACCTTTTCAGTGAGGGTCATATTTGATTTTATTTGAAACACACGACGATAGATTAAGCAATTCTTAAAAAAAAACAGTCGGCCTCCAGCGTAAGTTTAATCGCATAACGCTCGGACTGGAGTGTTAAAAAAACCTTTTTTTTGGTTTGTGTTTTTAAAACAGGATGTTGAATTAATTGTCCAATCACCCTGTGTTCTTTTCAGAGACAAACAAGGCATTGAGTTGCATTGACAGCGATGTGTCATTAGTGAGCGGAAAATCACAATGGTAAACAACATGTTTTTCAAAACAAATTAATTGTGCACTGGAGTGGGAATCGTAGCTGCTGGCGGAGAGCCGGAGGTCGCACCCAGGCTACACATTCACAACACAGCAATACGAGTATGAGCAACATAATATGTTGGACATTGTGGTATTGAGTTTAGCCGTGTGTGGCGAATTACTAATTTCCGATATTTCGACCGACTTGGGGTCTTCTGCAGGCTTAATGACTTAGTGATGAGTTGGTGTCTGGAGTTAGTTTAGCCGTCAGCCTAACGTACCTCCTTGGAACATACCCACCGTACACGATTCTCCGACATGACGCTCGTGGAGGTACATTAGGCTGTATATGTAAATATTAAAATTTACTTGTTTCTAGAACCTACGAAAACCATCATCTAATATGCGATATTCTGATTTTTTTTTAAATACTTCACATTTCATTTACTAAAAATACCACAGTATATTATTTATTTGATTCTTATAGTGTCTTGTGATTATCGGATCTCACTCACCGTTAAGAATGGATGATTGGTAGACTTAAGCACCCGGTTCTCGGTGAGAGTGTGCGCCACTTCGTCCTTCTGTATGATGACATTCTTCTTCAGGATCTTCATGGCGTACAGCTTGCCAGAGTCCTTCTCGCGGCAGAGGACCACCTTGCCGAAGGTGCCCTTACCGAGGACCTTGATGAATTCGAATTTTTCCAACGTCTGAAAACAAAAATAAACTAAATCGATGACTTACATTCTTAAATATAATTAAATATCTACTATGAGATTTTATGTTGTTGCTTACAATAGTATAATTAGAAGGCATCAATATATAAACACACGTTCAGCATAAGGTCAAGGGATGTGTTTTATGTTGTGTGACCTGCTCCTCATCCATCCACCATGCGGTCTGATGACGATCCTGGCGTCGAGGAGTCGCTCTTTGATTAATGGGTAATATCAATGCAAAATTTGTATAGGATATTGTTTGTAGGTGTACGGTACTCACGACTTTTCTCTTGCCGCTAGCCTTGTCGACCGCGGTGCCGTGCTCCGTGATGCGGAACATCTCCTGGTCGCTGGCGGCCGCCATGTCCACATCCAGGTCCCGGCTGGCGCCGGCGCTCTGCTCAGCGTCGCTCTCCTTCAGCTTGTTAGCCACAAAGCGGATGGCCGCTATCCACTCTTCCCTGAAACAAAACACCCAACACAATTATTAAAATGACCATACACAGCAAATTGTCTGTGAAAATAAACAGAACCTGGGCGACAACAACTCAACCTTGACACGCTATCAAGCGTAGCAGATCTTAGACAGGCCCCGCGGAGTGTTGCCTTGCTCGACCGCTGTCTGCTGGTGGCGCTACTGAGGGACAATCTTTCTTTGGTCTGCCACTGATGATTAATGGCGCTACTGAAGTATGATGTCGATCAACGCAACATAGCAATGACCAGTATCAATATATTCATTTATTTAACCTTGGGAATCATTGAGTGATATTAATATATTTTGTAAGGAGTACCTTATAGATTATACATATTAATCATATAATTTTGCCTGATGACTTCATGAAGTGGAGAAATTCAGCAAGTAGCAAGGAAATAGTCTCCAAAATGTTAGTACCTAACGTCACATTACTCCGGTACTTCACCAACTGCATCGACCAAGAGTTTCGATGGAATCTAGTATAAGTTCTGCCTTTAAGTCTATACGGCACTCCACGGAGGCACTCAAATCAGCCAGAGCAAGTACAAGTACCCTGCAGCTGACCATAGGTAGTACGGCTAGTATGGTCTTCGGCATTCGTGCTTTTAGTTTCACAGCACAAATGGCCTGGAACTCGCTACAGGAAAGAATAAGAGCTGAAAAAGGAAGTATCGATCCTTCAGCAGCAGACTCGAGACCCACCTTTTTGACTGAATTCGGCCTAGGCAATGTGGTCGTGAAAAGCTCAACCTAACCAGCGATATACTGTTTAACATCTAACTGGAAGGTGGGATAATTTTTTTTTTTTTATGAGTTGCATAATTTTATTTGGCACTGCATTTCAACCGATATCACATTTAATGCTAGACCATTTTCAGCTGATTAATATTTTAAACTGATAAAAATATATAATTGAGATCTTACCGCTCTTTGTCGCTTTCGACATGAAACCTTCGCTCGATGACCGTGGTCCACTGCAGGCCGCGGATGGTGAAGGTGTAAGGCTTAGGCCGGTCGGTCGGCATGATCTGGCAGCCCTTCACCGTGAAGTTGTTCAGCGGGTCGTTGTACCCGTTGCGTTCGGGCTGGTTCTTGAAGCCGACCAGGTTGCCGTTGTCGAAGAGGATGAAGTACCGCGGGCGCCATGTCTTGATGTGCTCGCCGCGCTTGTACAGCCAGCCCTCCTTCACGATCTCTGCGCCCAGGCCCACGGCCGCCACGCCCGTGGTGATGGCATCCGCCATATCCTAGAAAAAAACATCACAAGACATAAAATTAAAATTCAATCTTTCTACACCACATCGATTCCAATTTCAGAGCATATAGATGTACTACAGGACGTGCCAGAGATATCGTCTTTGCAATATCTGATCCATTTCATAATGGTCCTCTAAATACTCAGTGATTATTTTTACAACACATCTCATTTTTTTTAGGATTTGTTGAAGTTCATTTTTAAAAACCTCACTAGTTGAAGCATATGGCAATCACAATCAGGAGAAGATATCCCAAGCACAGGGTGGTGGAGGCAAACAATATATACATACTTAATTGTAATAATGAAGTGCAAAATTATATAGTTTTTAACCTGCAAACCGAGAAATTTAATTTTGCACATGTTAAAAAGAAAACACATGGCGAGTCCGTGCAACTCGATGCCTAGATGTACATGGATATGATGAACAAACAAAATAAGCCGTAGCTCGTCACGCCCGTTAGAGTGGAATTTCAGAAGTTTCTTGACGGAATTTATCGTCATACTCGCTACAGTTCCTTTCTTAGAATGACGGAATATTACGTCATACCCGGTTAACAGGTTAAGGAAACTTGATTGTATCTTGACATATGCAGTTTTTTTTCTCTGATATTGACAAAAGAAATGTCATTAAAGATGATGTTTCCTGTAGATTTGTATGTGTACATCAATTTGTTAGGAACTAGGTGATTCATCTATGACAACATGATTTAAAAAGTTCTATAAAACAATATTATTTAAATATACTAAGATTCTAAGTCCTCTTACCTATGATTTTACCTTTATAGACCAATTAGTTGTGGTTTTAAAATATACTAAGAGTTCAGATTGTAACAAAAATAAATACAAAAAAATATAACGCAAATAGGGGCTATTTAAAAGAGATCAATAGACACAACTCCTACAAGAAGACAAGATCATTGTTTATCCCACTTATGAAATATGTCTACATTTTAAACACAAAACGATACACATTATCTTTAACACTCGATACACATTAACCTTTAAACGCCCAGTGGTCCCATACGGGACCGCAAATTTGCGTCGTTTAATGCCCTAGCAGGCCAATGTTTGTAATGTTTCGTCGCACAATAGATTCTTCCATGAATTTACTTTAATACTATTATTACAAATTAATGATTCCGATTGTGAAATGAACCATAAGCACTTCCTGTATGGGACCGTAAGGCATTGAACAACGCAAATCTGTGGTCCCGTATGGGACCACTGGGCGTTTATAGGTTAATTGTCCAGTGGGACCTTATTTTTGGCAAAGTGTGGAAACTATAAGAAGATATTTACTGAGTATTCATAGAGGAGCTAAGTCAAAGTGTTTTACCTCATTTATGCTCCAAATCCTACCGAGATAACCGAGATTAATATTGTACATCAAAAATAACTTCAACATTTCACTCAAATGTCGTTTATTTACAAGATAATAGTCAAAGCTTCAATTTCATTGTGTTATTATTTCAACAAGCACGGTCGCAATGAGCACAGGGAGTGGAGACGTGATACATAATATTCCAGATGACTAACAACAGAAGGATGAGTCTCTCCTGGAATTATGAATGAAGTCAAAACAAATATAATTATAGACCACGTCTGCTATATTGAGTGCTGATTCATGTCTCGGATGCAAGGAAACACTTGTGTGCAAAAAGTTTGTTATTTAAAAACAAACCAACAAATGAGCAGAGCAAATCTGATTGGGAATACCGCTTACTCATGAATTAAATAAATCAACACTAATTACACCATAAATATTGTGGTTTTTATTGATAGATTTTGAGATTAATGTATTTGATATTTTAATCTAACCACAATGTTGTAACCCTTTAAGTGCGAAATAAGATTTCATAAAAAGTCACGAAATAAGTCAATAAGTCAATGAAAAATAAATTTGAATATTTAAGGACGTTTTTTTTTGTTTTTTGATTCGTCAGTGCTGTGTTTATATTCACCTTCAGAACTAAATTAAATAAATCCATTATTATTTTTTAAAAAGGGCCAAATTTGAAACATGTGTATAATGACCCGCAACTCAATACATATCGTAAAAAAAAAATTGATGAAGGAATGTTGGAATATGAAACAAAATTATATTAAATATAGTATTCGGATAAATTCGCATCTTACACTAAAGCGACGTGTTTTTCGCAGGGCGTCGGATAAATCCGCACCTCGCACTTAAGAGCAGTGCAAGCTGGTGCGGATATATCCGCACCTTGCATCTAAAGGGTTAATGTGATCAAAAAACCGTTTCGCAGGAAAGTAAAGAAGTTACATTCAAAATTAAAATTCAGTTATTTAATGTAATTTTAATGATAAATTTAATTTTCTATTTTTGTTTATGTGATGTATTGCTAAATACTATTATTCCCTTTTTATTAATGATTATGTAACATTGTCTTTTATGATGTTAGACGCAGCTGCTATAAACATTTGAAAGATATTCTGCACCGGAGATTGTATTACATTCAATAAACAACATAAAATCTAACCTCAAACACCCATGAAGATTATTGGCCTTTGGTAAGTCCGAGTTGTGTAATAATGACAAATGGTCGGGTGTGTAACATATTTGTTTTTTTTAAAACATGGAATATCGGAACTGCAGAAAAACAACTTCCTATATTTGCATCAGAAATGACTAACTATTGAAGCAGTACATTATTAATCTGTTGATACAAAAACAACATGTTTTACCATAAATACAGTGATATTAACATAAAATATATTTATATGAAATAATTTCATTTGATGGAGTGTCTAAGATCGATTGATTTTGATTTTTAAAGTATAAGGAGAGCGAAATTACTAAGAATACTTTTCTATCTTATAAAATTTATTACCAGTGAAATTATAACATTCGTTAAACGATTTATAAATTATTGCGTATCAGGTGCTCAGAAGAACACTTGGGTATATTCGCAATAGAATTGACATATTTGAAAAAAACGTTGAACCAACCTTCATCATTTACTACAAAAACAACATTAGATTTAGACAACATTAGCATTAACACATTGATAACATTATCCTTGAAAATATAATGTAATTTGGTTATTTTGCATGGTATAGGATTTTTAATAGTTTAGAAAAACAAGTGGGTACATTCATAACAGAAGTGATCTAACACTACAGGAAAACATTGAATCGTGATATTACCTCATAGTTCATAAACAATTTAAGACCAACATTTAACATAATATTAAGGATATCAACGCAAGGAATTGATATTTTTATATTTGTTTTGATTAATTATTAGTATTGGTATAGTCCATCCAAAATAGGAAGAACCCTATGACACATTTATTGCCCCTTGTAAAAGGGATGGGGCAAAAATATTTATTTCGATTAGGTCGATTTTTTTCTCTTCTTCTTCGAAAAAAAATCGAATTTGAATTCGAAGTGAATCGTATATAAACATCTCTATTTCCGCATGGCGGCTTCATGGCGGATCAGTACAAATGTTTGACTTTCAGTAGCGTGTTGTTCTTCGATCGATTCGTGTTTTTTGTTGTTGTAATTATTATATTTATTGTTAGTATTGTTAAAGTTGTTTAATTGAATCATATTTTTGTGTTTTTACAATGCCGAAGAGACAGAAAAGAACTGTTCTCAGGAGTGAATCACGTGAATTTGTCGTCCGCTTGCGAGATTATTTTCATCAAGAAAAACAAAATGGTGGACCATTGCTGTCTGTTGAAAACATTCGAGATCGGGTCGCGGATTCCCTAGGAATCAGTAAATCTACAGTGTCTCGGATCACAGAGGAGAAATACGGTGAATCTTCATTAGAAGAGAAAAAAATATTAACACCAAATAAGAAACGACAGAAGAAATGCTCAATAACAAAACCCGATAGCTTTGATTTGGCAGCAATTAGGAATCACGTGTATGCATACTATGACCGCAACGAAATACCAACACTTCTTAAACTGGTAGGTTCTCTAAAGTCAGTCGGATTATATCAAGGCAGTGCGACGTCTCTTAGTAAGGTATTGAAAAACATTGGCTTCAAATATAAAAATGTGAAAAAATAAAGTTTATAATGGAGAGCACGGATATTTCCCTGAAAAGATGCGATTTTTGAGGCAAATGAAGAGCATTAGGAATTGGGAGAAAGTCGTTTTTCTCGACGAAACTTGGCTCAATGCTAATCATACTGTTGGTAAAATATGGACCGATGACACGGCTAAATCCAGGACGAAAACTCCTGAAGGAAAAGGCCAACATTATTTGTCATGCCGAACGTCAAAAGGTTTTGTGCCCAATTGTCTTCTGGCGTTTAAGTCAGTTAAAACGACAGAATATCACGAAGAGATGAATTTTGATAATTTCAGACAATGGTTTATGACCTTATTGTCAAATTTACATGAGCCTCACGCCATAGTAATGGACAACGCCGTACTATTCTGTCCAAATCAACAAAGCTCCTACTACGGCAAACAATAAAAATGAAATTATAAGTTGGCTTCGTGACAAAGGAGTGCCAAGTAATGAGGCAATGTTAAAAATGAGCTGCTCCGATTGGTTAATTTGTATAAACCTCCAACACCAACATATGTATTGGACGAACTGGCCAAAACAAAAGGCCACACGGTAATCAGATTACCGCCATACCATTGCCAATATAATGCATGTGACAATGTCACGGCAGAAGATTGGAAAAAAGTGGTGGACAAAACAAAAAGAGAATATTATGCAGATTGGGATCGCGATGTACGCTTTGACAATTTAAGTGAACAGAACCTGATTATAAATGTGTGTGAAAGTTGTAGTTCTGATTCCGATAGTGACGAAGACAATTTAGAATGTACTGCTTTATCGGATTCCGACTAAAATATGTGTTTTTAAGGTTATGTGCTAATATTTATCTCTACACTTGCTTTTCTTCATAATTTTCATATTACTAATATTATTATTTATAGTTTGTTTTACATGTCTCTTAAAACCTGTTAATATTCACTTATAATTGATAATAATTCTAATATTTAATTTTAGTAGGTATTTACAAAAACAATCGAAAATACGATTATTTATACCCCAACACTGGTTTTCGCAGTAATGTGACATGGCCTTCTACGTGCGTCAGATATTATAGTATTATAGTTACAAATTGCCGTATTTTTTCTAATTTGTAACAATATGCATATATTTTTTATTATTTTGTTTTTATTGTGATATATTTACATAAATAACTTATTATATATAAGAAGAGAGGCTTTTGTTTATGTTGATAAAATTAGTATAGGTAGCGAACGTTTTTACAACGTTATATCGGACGATATTTAGCACAGGGCAATAAATGTGTCATAGGGTTCTTCCTATTTTGGATGGACTATAGTACAGGAGCACAGGTAAACAGTACATTGGAAGTAGAAATGACCTAATAGGCTACAGAAAAACATTGAACGGGATATTACTTTATCATAAGCAATAGTATAGCTTTCGTAAGAGTGATACGAGGAATTGGTTTTGGAAGATTTGATACTTTATTATTTGTTTTGATTTTTTGGTACCGGGAGTAGCAGGAGTGCAGAAAACAGTTGGGTATATTCGCAGTGACCTCGTACCGATCACGTGATCCAAACACGGCACTGCGTCCAAGGACCAGACATCAAAGAACGACAGCGAGAATTACGCAAAACGATATTGCACTATCGGATGATAGAAAATAATAATATGAAAATAGTGCGACGTCTAGACGGGTAATTACTAGCGAGTAATAACATCACATGGTGTGTCGGTTCGGTCGGCGAGGCTCACCCGATTTAGCTGTTGCGCGTGGGCATCGGTGCCGGTTGTCTGCCTCTGCGGATGGCGTTGTTTACATGGACGACGGGCGTGAGAGCTCGGTTCGGCGCGTGTTGATGCGTGTTACTCGCGAGCGGCCGGATGCCGAGACGACCCGTGCGACGGTCGGTCCTATTTTGACAAACTGTTTCGCGATTCTTCCACCAGACGCGACGCGACTGACGCTATCGCTGCCACACGGCGCGCGGCGAAATCACGCAGAAGTGCGGGAAATACGAATCGATTCGAGTGAATAATGATTAATACCTATTATGAATGTAAAATTAAATCTGTAAAAACGGTTCAGCCGAGAGAGAACGTTAAACTTTTTTAAATATATCTTTAAACAAATATTACAAAAAAAATAACCGAGTATCTTATTTTAAAGTTATTTTTTTAAATCTGCTTTAAAATCAGTAATACGTAAAACCTTAATTTAATTAAATGTTTCTCTAATTTCTATGAAAAATTAAACTTAATTTTTTCACTTATATTCTCGTATTGTGCGTAAATGGGGGGATGTATATATTTAGATATGAATGAATAAATCATACATTAAAACATTATTTTTTTTTAGTGAAAAGTATGTTATATACAAAGAAATACTGAAAACGCCTAATTCGTATGAATCACGAATTAGCCCTTGCATTAGAAAATATATTTTTCATTAATTAGATATTGTATAATTATTTACAGAATGTTTTGTACGTACTTTTATTTCTAGTTAACATGAAGACCTAATTTGGGTTTAACGGTACTAAAAAATGATAAAAATACGATAAAAACAGAATCAATCAGGGTTAAGAAATAAATATAAAGATCACGCACAAGTTATTTGGTTAAAATACTTTAGTAATTATAATCCACAAATTATAGTTAATATTTAAACACATTCACAGTATATAGATTTTTTTTAATTTAATACAAAAACACTTATAAATTATTTTAAAATAACATTTACTTTTTGTATTTTCTTGATATAAAACATTATTGTACAAAATGTAAATAATTAATCTTTTATATATCCACGTATACTGTTGATTGCTGAGTTTTGTTTAAATTAGCTCAGCATAAAATTGAACTGCCTTACAGAACTATATTTAAAACAATGAAAATACATTATAAGTTTTCACGCATGTTATGGTTTTCAGTCTGCATTGCGCAGAAGCAAACTTACTGTAACATTCTTGTGATTGATGAATGGAAGGAGAGCTAACGAGGGGAGGATTACCCCATGAGCATAAGAAACGCTCGTTTTTTACCATATCTAGAGTCGGTTTTATGGAGTGGCGCAGTGCATCAGTGGCCTAGGGCGTTGAATGAGCTAGGGGCGCCAAGGGAAATCTAGCTCGTGCATACCTGTATATATTTTAAAATATATACAATATGGGGCGCTAGAAAAAAAATCCCTATGGTGCCGTAGGATCTAGAGCCGGCACTGCAATATCTAATCCATATTTGGAGCGTATAGACACTACAAATTGTCATTTCACAGTTCTGTAAGGTTGTCAAGTTCTCTTATACCTTGTCGCAGAACACATGTATGCCGAAAGCCCACATGGGAACATAGATGGTCCGGGAGCATTCAGGGCAAGAGCCCGTGAACTTGCATAGACTGCGGATGTAGTACAAGAGAAATATTTGGATGTTCAAATATCAGGGTATTTTTAAGGACTTCTGATGATAAGCCCGACGCTCACGATGGCTGGACAATTTTTATTTTGTCCTTAAGGCGTGGCTCAATCCTACCGGGGATTGTATAAAGCATAGATTTGATTATATATGTATATTTATATCAAGCTTGGTCGAGATTTGAACCGACAGCGTCTGAATCACAAACAAATGCTTTAACCACTTTAAATAATTTGGCGGCGAATAGGCAATACAAATATTTTGAATGGACAGTGAGCACAACTGATAGGTTATGGATTATTTATCTGTGGATCTGATAATGCCGATATGACCCGATAAGACCAAATATTATTGTTTTTCCTGGAAACTTCACCGTGGCGTCTATGATTGCGATTACACGGGCGCCGCTCTGCAAACACCTCCACTGTTGATCACCCGTGTAATCTTTATCTACCGTATCAGTCAGTAATCATGGAGAAATATGAAATACGCCATGCAAAATCAAAGATAATAAAATTATCAATGAATTTTGAAAATACTAATAAACACAATTTTTAACACTATAATTAGGAATATCTACTGGCTTTTACATCTTTTACAAAGTTGATTTTCCAGAAATTATACCTTTTGTGTTTGTCCTTCTGTGGCAATTGCTTCTCAAATGAATAATAAAAAAAAGGTCTGAGAAAAAAATGATCGGGAAATGGCCAGTGAGAGTGTATAACCTAACCTAATGTTCCCGGAGAGACCACGTCACGAACAATGAGGTTCTCAGGATAATCAAGGAAGATAGGCACCTAATAAGAACAATCTCAGAGAGGCGAGCCCGATGGATCGGTCACATCATGCGCCACGTTGGTCATCTTCACGACACTGTGGAGGGGATGGTTTGAGGGTAGAAACTGTAGAGGGTGCTCCTAGACGGGAGTATTTGCAGCAAGTGATCGAGGACATGAGTTGTAGCTCTTATGCTGAGTTGAAGAGGGTTGTGGAGGACCGAGAGGAATGGAGATCGAGATGCAAGATTCTGTTGCTGTAAACCAATCCACCGGATTGATACTACGAAGAAGAACCTAACGTTGTAACTTCCGAGAATTTCAGTTATCACGTTTATTTTTCACATAATAGGCAACAGACTCCGAGAGCCAACCTCATTAATTAAACATACTTTAATGATATATTTACCTGCTTTCACTGAGTAAACTAAAAGTTGATTATTTTACGCATACATTGCCTTCTAAATTACATTTACATTTTATTAACGCAATGTTCTTAAATAAAAAAAAAATTATATTCATAACACAGGACTAGCGTTTGTTCTAAATTTAAATGTTGACTAGCATATTTGAATTTATTCCTTTTTAAAACAATAATTTAATTGACATTCTCTTATTTATCTTTCGTAATTACTCGTTTTAGCCGTTATTTTTTCAAATTTAATATTGTTCTTTTAATACAATGAAATAACAAATAACAATAACGACTTAATATGAATGTAAGTCACGCACAAAGTTCTTGAAGTAAGGCATCTGAAGATGTAGTAATACGAGAACAAATTGTATAGTTTCAGCTCAGGGATTAGAAGACAAAGTCGATATTTTCATTCGACGTAACTTCTAGGCCACAAATATATTGCGATAAAACAAAAAAATACTCTGCACAACTAATCTACGGTTTTAAAAAGACAGACGAAATATCAGTTTTCTAAGTCTATTTTTACCGTACTTCCTTGTCAATTGGTCATCTGAATGTATTTTTGCTAAACCTATATAGCAGTTGATAAAGTATTCTGACAATCGATTTCAATTTTCAGAAGATATTAAATTATTAATTAATTACACGAAATATCCCTGTATTAAGTGTATTTTTACGGTGCTTCCTTGCACATTGGTCATCTAAATGTATTTTTACTAAACTTTTATGAATACTCTCATTCCTAAGAATTCGACGGCAATATAGGTATGTTTTTATGGTATCAGCGAGACAACCAGTGCGTCAATCGTCCCGTGCACCAAATGTCCTGTGCTCTACACGTCCAGTGCGCCCCACTTCGTTACCGATGAGTCGTTGAATGAATTGTGGCGGAACTTACGTTTATTAATCACATGGGATGCCTACTTTTAGCATTTAATCAAATTCAACAAAACGATTGAAATATATTTTTCCATTTTTATTGCAAATTATAAATTTAAAAAACATAAAAAAATCTGAATAAGCTATATCACAATGATTAATTTATGTCACAAAAAATCTTTGCAAGCATTTTCTGCATTAATTTGCATATAGATATCAATAACGAGTATTATGACACATTAGATTACTTAAGTTTTTATATAAATTAATATTTTAAATTAAATAAGATATTTGAACCTAACCTAACTTAAATGTTAGCACCTCAGTAAACGGTTTTATTTTTAACTATATTTGAATGCCTCATTATCACAAGAAAGTGCTCAAATCAGCTGCTGAGTAGATAACAATAATTATTATATCAACAAACTAAAATGTCTGGTAATCTGACAAACCAAAAAGAATGTCGCTTAATAAATAAACATATTTAATTAATTATAACATTTAATATCATTCCAGTAAATCATAATGTTATCAGCTAAACAGTATTCGAGAACTTCCTCTTTGTAAAGGTTGTACCTTGTGATGAATAGCGTGCGCTCCTTAATACTTTTTAATTTAACACTTACAAGTGAAACAATACTAAAAACATATAGATTGTTATTAATTTAAAATAATTCATTTAATAGTGTGTTTTATTTAATAATTTAAACAGTGTCCAATATACTCGTAATTGTATTAATCAAATAATTAACAAATAACATAATGTAGTGAAGTTGTGCTCAAATTGTAACGCAAACGAATGAAATTATTGTACTCATACATTCGAAACATATTATTTTAAATATAAATTCAAATGATTATGTACAATATTTGAACAGGATACGAGCCTTTATAAATCATTAAATAATATTACATTAAGTGTACCAGCTATTTCCATAAGTGTCGTTTTAAATACATGTTAAATAGTGTTACTTATAAAAACATTCCTTTACGAAACAATCAAATAAACATATATCGTCAGATGTAAGTATGACATCAAAATTCAAAAAATAATATATTCAAGTAAGAAATATTTATTTGTATTGTTTTAAAAATGAAGAACGTCCAACTCTTTTTTCTGTGAAAGTAGTTACTCTTGTAAAACGTGTATAAATAGTAACCCTAGAAATTCTCGGTGTTGAGTTGTAGACTCATTATTTTTGGTCAAGGTTGTCGGTAAGACTCTTGGGGTTATGAACTCTTCCGCTTATCACTTTGACCAAAGCTCTTGACATTTTTTTTGTCGCACTAGTATTAAAAACTACACGATTGTTGTGCTATCCACAACAATGTGAAACACAACAAAACATTTTAACACCACGTGTTTATTTACTTATGTTTGGTTTGCAATAAATACTTATGACAAAAATCATGTACTTGCAACACCGATAAGATTAAAAATACTATTTAATATTTTAATTAATATAATAACAGTTCTCGCACTACTATTCCTTCAAAGCTAATAATATTGCCAAATAAAAAATATTATGATTTTACTTTACGTGTATTATACACAAGCGTTATTAACCGTTTTAATCATTTTGAAGAGTTTTTTATATTGGTTTTTTAAACTACTAGTATTTTCCACGGAACTCTGGTTTTATCAAACTTTATTAATTTATTTTGCAGTTTCATATTTCATATTAAGTTCGGAAAACGCTGTGTCAATGACTATTGAATCGAGAGATACGAATGCATAAAATATAAGCTTTTACATTCAAAAGACACATATGTATAAAATATATGAATTCAAATAAAATAATTAAGTATTCATACATTTACATGACAACACAATGTTTGTAATGAAATAGATCCATACAAACAATTATGTTTTTATTATTCTGTCCTTAAAGGTTAACAATTTTGCAACTCATATAAATATGTCGTTTGAATAGCCTTTAACATAGAATTTTTCAAATTTAATATGAAATATTCTTAAAAATAAATAAATAAAGTTTGATAAAATCATGGAAAACAGATTAAAAAACATAAAGTTTCCAGTGATCGCTTCCTAACAGGGACAACAATTCCTTCTCAGCAATCTACAGATCACAACACTTCCACTACACTCCCACATTCCGACACAACAACCTCTTCAAAATTATTACAACCGTTATTAACGAGAATTTTATTTAGATAAGGATAACAATTCGCATTTACTTGAAACATAACACAAAAAACAGGCATTTAAAAAAAAAGAATGTCATCTTACCAGTAAGCTTGTAATTTTCCAACGGCCTTTAAATCTCTGTGTAGTCTTTAGCCACAAAACACTGAACAACTCCCTAAACATAAGCTTTGTGCTCAACATACTTCTTTAACACCTCATCTGTTCAAAACCTCCACAAAACACAACTCGCTAACGCTACCTTTCAAAGGGTTTTTCAAATGCCACTCACTTTATCGTATTTATTGATAGCTTATCACGCTTTTACTTGGAACCAATTTTTAAACTCTTCCACTATAACCAATACACAACGAATCGTTTAACAAACTATTCCAGATAACCAAACCGTATCGCAAATAAACGTCACGTCTATTCGAAGTCACATGCGATGACTGAGTCTATGAATGAAAAAATTAAAAATATTTTCAACGCAGCATTTTTAGTTTGTTGTAATACTGCTGAATATGCTTCAAACACTTTTAATGAATATGCCATTATTATTTATTGTTCATAATTATTTTAGCAAAAAACTATGCGAAAGATGACGTTGAACTCATCTTTATCTCCAAAGCACTGAGCACAACATTTCAACAGTCAATCCAACTTTCCACAGCGTCTTCAACAACAAACAACATTGTTTCTCGCACAATATTCGCTCGTTGAAACACTTGAATTAAATCTGTCGCGCACTGAACTAATAAACAGTTCTCTTCGTATTTCACCATGGTTGTGATGATGATCTGAACACGTTCACGTGCTAAAGCCGACTAATAATAAAATGGTGTATTTCGGTTTAATTACTCCGACGAGCATCGCACATTGATTGATAAACATTGACTAAATGTTAGACCTTGACCGAATCGCATAAATAATAACAATTTTAATTACATTTACTTGGAATTTCATTCATAACATTTAAATTATAGATTTATAATGAGTTCTGCAATTAGTAAGACTGATTACCACCCTTAATATCACATTAGCACACCACCCTTGCAATTATATTTCTTTAATTACTTTATATAATTAATAATTATGTACTCACTCGTGACTCGTGTTTGTGCTGTTTCATCACTGATAGTCTTGATATTATTATTCTGCTGTTTGCTCAAAATAATACTTTCACGATTTACTTTGCAAACAAAGGCGATATATCTCCTTACACTGTAAATAAAATAAATTTATCAAAAAAAAAATTAAGTATAATGTTTTTTTATGAATATATATATTCTACTTAAATAACTTCGTAGGTTTTCACGGCCTGATTTAAAATTGTGATTTTTGGACTGAGCCGTGAGAAAATCGTCAACCTTGAAGATGACCCCTGTAATGGCGGTCGAAATGTTGTTCAGAAGTAATTCGCCACACACGGCTCAACCCAAAAGCCACATTTTTATGTATTATACTTAAAAAACAAACATAGGAGAGCACCATTAGAAAATGTTGGTCCTCTACGCACTTTTGGCACTCTGAACTGAGCCGCCTAGGCGTTGAATGTAGAAAAGATGTGTAATGGTTTTATGGGTAGTGTTCACAGGATTACAAGTGCTTATAAATCTGCATATTGGAGAGATTCACGATTGTATGTGAGATGATGCACAGATGCTGGGAGCTTATTTCAAAGCCTACCTGTGGTATTAAAGAAGAAACTATAGAAGCTTTTAATCATTAGATGACATCTCAACCGCATTCCGTCCCCAGACAATTCGTTCTACGACTCATTGGTACCGACGTGGGGCGCACTGGACGTCTGGTGCACGGGACATACGGCGCACGGGACAACTGGTGCACTGGATATCTCTCTAACCTAATCTAAAAAGATCTGACAGATTTTTTTCTATGATAGTCTGAGATATGCTAATCTGTCGTGTTCTATTTTAATTATTAAGAGCACCGATATTCAAATAAAGAAAAAAATGCTATTAAGTTGCCTAAAGTTGGAATAGGAAGCTACAATGAATTGTATACAACCTACTGTTATCTGAGATATAAAAGAAAAATCCTCTAAATTGCTTCTATCATTATTAAAACGTATAAGTTAAAAAGTATTTTTAGCTATTTTCAGTCTTTTAATATAAGAGATAAAACAATAATAAACATAATCGCATTGAATAATATATTTAAAATATAAAAAAAAGTTAAATTTGTTTTAATTAACCTGTTCGCATGGGTACCCGATATATGCCGTGTGAGATTCCCCTACCGTTGACATCGGCAGCCGTGGTATATCGTTTTGCTACTTTCTTAGAATAGTTTTTTATGCATTATCTGATAGCTAAAGAATACAAGAACCAATCTGATATATGTAAATAGACCAGATAAGTACATTTATGCTTCAAATATTAGTTTTATAATGGACACTATAATTTGTATTCCACCGAGCCGTAATGAAAGGGTTAAAAACAAGATTTCAACAACTATGAAAAAAAGCTTGAAACGCGTTTTAAAATGTCTCCTGAAAGAGATGAAACTAAAGTAAATATTTTTGAGTATGCGTTATTTATCTCACGAAAAATAAATGGTCAAAATGATAATTTTAAATTAAAATATATAAAATTCAAATTGCATGCTTTTGTATCAAAAATTCCATTTAATAATTTAATTGATAATTTAATTTACTTTCGTATTTGTAACTAAACCAATAAATTGTATACGTTCATTATAATATATTTATACATAATCATTATCAATATAACGATATGTTTATTTTTAGCATAACATATATTCAAAATAAAAAGTGAGTCATTTTGTAAGAGGTCATGTTTTCCTTCCCTATTAGATGATATATCGGTAATGTACGCGGGAGCCCAAACGTGTTCAATAAAAATACCAGGTGAGTCAAATAAAGCGCGCCCTTTAGCTAGAGAGATTATCATGGGGTCGTTTCCAGCGATATCAGCCGATGAATCAGCACCCCTGGCATGCAACAACTTCGAGAGGAGAGAGATCGAGAGCGACGGGGAGAAACCTGACCCCACTATTTCGCCCACCGGGGTGTTTGCCGCCCCTTCAGAAAACGTGTAGGGGGCGATGCGCGCGCAAACAAAACCAGAATCAATAACGAGTCGCGCATGCGTAGATATAATTTCTCTTCCCCTCATACTAACTCTCCAAGTCTCATCACAGACGATATCCACACACAGAAATATCGCATAGATCGGTCGCCGCGATCGCTGAGGCCCTCTTCCTTCAAGGGGCGGTTTGGTTTGACGCGGATTTAAAGCCGTCCCCGTCGAATGGAACGAGAAATTTCCCGCGATCGTCGATTCGAATAATAAGCGACCAGTGATTCAGTTTTCTTCGCTGTCTAATGTAGAGTCAGATGCAGGTATGAGGCCGCAAACGTGAGTACCTATCAATCATTTTTAAGTTAATACAATCTGCATATAATTAAAACCCAACAACAATGCCTCTTCGAAATACATATCATACAAAAATTATATAATGTCGCTAGTTTAAAATTAAGCTTTTTATCGGAAAATTGTCTCCCCTCCTTCCCTCGGGAAAAAACTGACGTCATCAGCTGTGTACCGGGATCAATTTTAAAGTGCATATGACCTCACAAAATGTAATTCAATTTTAAAATAGCAACACTGATGAACGTTTTTGAAATATTCCATTTCAATAATTACGTAATTCATAAACATTTCGGTTCGGTTCTTAAAATAGATTTCGTATTTATGTCCCGGATTTCCGACGTCCATTTATGAAACGATAATTTTTATGCCTCATATCTACAGCGATGTTATATTAATCGTCGTAAGTTATTGGATTCCTTATATTGATTGGTTTTCCAAACGAAAATATCAATTCTTATATCGCCATGTTTACGATATTACTTTTACACCGTTCTTATGAGATGAATCCTATATGGATATTGTGCATCTCCACTTCTATACTATATTGTGTTTGGTATTGCATAATATTCTATGCACTTTGACCTTTGCCTTTAAAATAAGCGACCAAATTGATGAGAGGGATGCAACATTTTCAAAATGATTTTTTTCTTTTAGGAATAATAACTGACATCAATTTAAACAAGCTTCTTCAATATCAGAGTTGCTTTGAATAAAATCAAAGCTATTTAATTTAAGACTACGTTTAAAAAGTGATCTATAAAGGTTCCTTTTCGTTCGACAAAAAACTTAAGATGTCCTAAATCTGAAACTAATCAACGCCATTTAAAAAATTGATATTTAATACTGTCAACTCCGCATTATTAGTTTGCTTGTAATACGAGTATATTAGATATTATTTAAATTAATGAAGTAAATGTTTATGTTTTTAATTAAGGAGAAAAGGTATTGTTATGTAGACAGTAGACACGCCTTTATATTTTTTTATGTTTCGAATTTTTTTGTGTTTATAAACATTTTCTGAGTGAAAAATAAAACATTGAAAAAACAACTAAATTTTTATTCATTCCGGGATTTTTCTACTTATATAAGTATGTATACTTAGTGTAAAACAATACTCTATTTAATGTGTACTTATACTTATAAATGTGTTTATTTTGTACTCTAAATTATTATTTATGTACAAGAAATGTCAATAAGTAAATTAACGACAAATATTAATCAGAAATTTTAATCAAAATACATAATGATAAATATTTAGCATCGTTTCAAAACTGTGTAAATGTTACAATAGAACAAACAATTTATACTAGAATAGTCAGTTTACTATGATTAATTTAGTTACATTGTTGGCATAAGATTTTTAATCGATTTCGGAGTTGTAAGATACCCTCTGTTGGTGTGAATTTGATCCCTCACCCGTAAAATGCCATTCATAGCCTATTAAAAAGTAATTAAAGAAAATATGGTAAAGTAATATAGGAACATAAAAATATTTATAACTGAGTGAATGTTTGATGGGCAATATGATAGCACTCTGGTAATAAATTATACGCAAAATAAAATATTCGTAAAAAATCGGAAATACAAACTTAACATTGTAAAACATACTTTTTTTACATAACTTATTATACAACTATATTTTCCCATAGAAAATAGCTTTCATAGAATAATGCGTAAAGACTTCGTTTCATACAGGCGTCCCCCGATGTAAAAAATCGTGTTGTTGGTTGCTGTTAATGTTTTTTATTTGAATTTCTTAATAATATTCTATCGATGATTCAATTATTGTTAGATAATAAATAAAATAACGACAAATATTACACTAATAATATTTTCTGTTATTACTTGTATGTTGCAAACGTTCGTTTCTTTGATATTGATCTGACATCTTGAAAGTGTTGTTTGTAAACGGCCTCAGAATATACGTAACCATAAATAATCTCCTTCGTAGTATCAATCCGGTGGATTGCTTTGCAGCAACTTAATCTTGCATCTCGATCTCCACTCTCTTCGATCCTCTGCAATCCTCTTCAGCTCAGCATAAGAGCTACAACTCATGTCCTCGAACACTTGCTACAAATACTTCCGTCTAGGGCGTCCTCTACAGTTTCTACCCTCAACCATCCCTTTCACAATGTCGTGAAGAATACCATCGTGGCGCATGATGTGACCGATCCATCGGGCTCGCCTCTCTGTTATAGTTCTTACTAGGTGTCTATCTTCCTTGATTAAGCTGAGAACCTCATTGTTCGTGACGTGGTCTCTCCAGGAAATTCCGAGAATTCTTCTGTATGACCACATCTCAAAGGCCTCTAGCTTTTTTTATTACTTTCAGATAAGCTCCATGTCTCACAGCCTTACATCATGATGCTCCAAACAAATGTTTTGGCAAGTTGCTTGCGGAGATTTAAATTATTATTTTTTGACCAAAGAATTTTCGTTTTTTTATTGAACGCTAGTCTTGCTTTATGTATGCGTCTGTTGACTTCTAATAAATAAATAATACGCATTGTAAATGTGCAATATTCTTGATAACATTATTGTGTATACATTAAGTTAGAAAATCAATAATTTCATAACCTGCGTAGGCATATGAATTCAGAGATAATAAAATGTATATTTGTTCTATAAAAGTAGAAGGGCAGATAAAATACTGAACTTAATGCCAGATACTTTATTTTACGAGGGTTATCCGTAAAATAAGGTTGCCATGGCGCTACAGTCCTGAATAGCTGTGTTATGGTGGATCCCGCGATTCTGTAGTGTACCTTGGAAAATTTGGATGGGGTATTGTCTTGGATGGTAGTGACTTGCCCCAAGTGACTACCATCGCTTCCCTAACATGAAGTCACACCTGTGTGGAACGCATTTCGGCGATTAAGAAGAGCTGGAAGAAGCGGTTCTTAGGTATCTGCGTAGCTTAGCGAGAGATTTTTTTGACTCGGGAATTCAAAATCTCGTATACTGCATGAAAAAATGCATTGACCTCAGTGGCGACTATGCAGAAAAATAGGTAAAAGCCTGAACTTTCCAAAAATACACATTCATGGAAGTAACCATGTTTTAAACTGTGAAAAATAAATCGTAACTTTATTTTACGGATAACCCTCGTACGTAAAATTTTTACCCAAAATTTAGTTGGTCCAAAAATAAAGTTTTACAGAACTATAGCGTGAATTAGAGCGCTTCATTAATCACGAAACCTTGTGTCTTCGAAGCAGTGACTAAGTTTTTTTCTTCGCATAAAATGTTTACAGGCAAAATAAAAACATATAGTCTACTACGTTATCTGCGAAATAGAAAATTCTAGATGGATATCTATACAATCAGATATACTATCCTTTATAAATAATCATATATATGTATGTTTGTCTCGTATTGATTTTCATAAAAAGAATCTCAGAGCAACGCATTTCGATACGGAAGAAAAACACGAATTGGCGAATATTTTTGTGCAAAAAATGTATGTCTAGTGGTTGTATGCGTTAACCCGACGATCGCCGTAAGCACACATGTGCGCTCTACGTAGACGATCGCCATAATCGCAGCTGTGCGCGCTTCGCAATATTCTAAAGATTATATTATATTATATTTTAAATTAATTCCGATTTTATCATAACGACATCTATGAATATTTTAAAATATTAACAAACCAAAAAAGATCAATATTTTTCGATAATTTGGGAGATATTCAAGAGATGGTTGTTGCGCTGTTTCTACGAACATGTGGCGATGAAGTGGTTAAAGGATTGAGTTGTTTGCTACTGTGTTCATGAAGAATTTTGGATTGCACGAAAGAGAAAACGCTCATACTGGGCTACTAATCAAAACCAAAAGAAATGCATTTTTGTAAAATTGGTCTTTAACAAACATCGACAGATATGCTTATAACTTCATCAGAGAGATTTCGTAGATTACAACATATTATTAAAACCTTTTTATGCCATGCTTTCTATTTTAAGCACATAATCACTATAAACTGGCAATAAAAATAGGGTTTACATTCAGATTTATCTATTAATTAGTTTCTCATACTAAAGTACTTACGGAAAGGTCTTCCAGTTCAGTGAGGTTGAAAAGAGTCAACTTTGCTTAAATGCCTTAGTAGATATGTTATAGTCTCAAAAGATAAATATTCCAATTGTTTATTACAATAATTAAATATTGATAGTATTGTGAACAAGTCCCTTAAACTTCTAGGTTTTATCAATAGAATCACTAAGGATTTTAAAAATCTGAGCTCCATCAAGGTCCTTTACTGTTCTCTGATTCGTCCGCAGCTAGAATATGCTAGCGTTATATGGTCTCCCTACTATCGAACTCATATCGACCGGATTGAATCAGTCCAACATCGCTTCTTGTCAAGAGTTGCACGATTGATCGGCCTTGAGAGAGGTAGCTACTCCTATGAAGATATAGAGAGGCGACTTAATGTATCTACATTGGAGAGACGTAGAGCAGTGATTGACTTGCTGTTTATTTTTAAAATTATGAACTCCATGATCGATGACTCGACATTATTGCAGGAAATTACGTTCAATGTTCCCTCCCGGTTCGCTAGAGGCAGTGACCTGCTACATGTAAGGACATCCAAAACCAACTACGGATTCTATTCTCCTATGTTAAGAATGTGTAGACTGGTGAACTCCTCTAGTGACTTGGACTTCCAGCATTTCGCAGATCCCTCTACTAATGTACTAGATCTGTTTTTTTTACTCATGTTCATGTTTTGTCTAAATGTATTGTCTTAGCTATTATATTGTTCTGTTTTACCATTTCATTTATTGTATTTTATATTTTAAAACCGTATGTATTGGCCTAGGCCGTTAATAAAATAAAATAAAAATAAAATAAATAGCAACAATAGTAGTAATAAACGTATATACGACTACATTTAAAACGTTGGAGGTAAAAGGAAGTGAATTTAACAATATTTTAACAGCTCGCTCCAAGGAAACGAATGAAAGGATGCTGGGATTGGTGACGGGAAATAAATGAGAATGTGGCTACAAACATGACGGCAACCTTTCAGACGAACACAAGTGGTTTAGTTCGTATCCGCTTGGAGTTCGATCGAATGAAAGCTTATCGACCGCTTTGGTCGCAGGAATTGAGAAAGCGACATTGATTATATCAATTAATATTATGAATTACTGGGATAATGGAACGATATATTATATAAGATGCACGTGCGTTAGTTAGCAAACGATTTCCGATAAAGAGGCGAAAGTCACGGAGAAATATTTATGGTTATGAAATACGAGTGTAGATTGACATCTAATACTATAGTATTTTCATCGGTAGTACATAGATTTATTATAATATTGTAAATAAGGTTACCATTTTATTTTGACAGTTAAAAAATAACGTTTTTTTACGTATAGTGCCTAATAATGAAACTATACGAATTATCACTACATTTATAAAAAAAAATCATTTAGAAAGTATTGTAAATCGTATGTAAATAAAAAAATGTTTTTTCTTCATTCCAGAAGCCTCAATGCAGCGTAGAGTAGATAATGCTGAAGATACCTAAAGGCCTGAAAAAAAAGAAGAAAGGAAAGAAATCAAAACGGAAGGGAGAAGAAGAGCTTTTCACAGAGGCGGAGTTAGAACAGTACAGAAGAGAGCACCAGGCCCAGCCGCAGGCGCAACCCGAGCAAGTCGTAGAGCAACAACACCAAGCTCCGGAACAGGAAGATCAGAACAAACCAGCCAACGACGAGTGGTCCAAGTTCAACGCCCTCACAACTGGCGTTGACTCCATTCTCAAGAAGACCCAAGGAGACCTAGATCGCATCAAGTCCACCTCCTTCTTCCAGAGAGTACCGGCTGGATCCAAACCTGTAGATCACCGCGGAAAGGAACTACCACTAAGGAGAGATGCACAGAAGGAAGGACAGGGCTGGATAGGATTCGAAGACAAAAGAGGAAAAGAAGGACAAGCAACCGGTGGAGAGAAACCTCCGCGACCAGAACAGCCTGTCCAAGTCGTTGAACCCGTCGTATCAGAGAGCGAATCGGAGGAAGAAGACTTTGATGACATCTTTGATACATCTTATGTAGAAGCGGTCGAAAAAGGAGAAGTTAAGCTTGCTTACATCCCGGATTCTCCTGATGAAGTTGTAGACGAAGGTCCAGATCCGTTTGACACTTCTTATGCTGACAAGATCATCAAAGGTCCAGAAGTCTCGAAAAAAGGCATAAAGCTTGTAAATATCGGAGCGGCCGTCGAAGTTCTCACAGGGCGCATCGATCACGTTACAACATCAAGTGCTGCAACAAAGAAAGCTAAACGTCGAATTCCTCGCGATTTGCTTCTCGAATCTGCTGACAGTGATGATGTAGACTCTGTTGAAGAGATCATACCCAACACAAAAAGCTTATTGGATGACGACGCAGAAGCCTTGAATGACATACCAGTTGATTTGAGTGTATCTCTACACACGCAATTTATTAAAAAGGAACCGGTACCTGAAAATACAGAAGGCGATCAAAAGGATATTTTGAATGCATTTGATACCATCACTCAAGAAGATGACGATGAATTTGCGCAGCTCGCAACAGAATCTTTAAGCAAACCAATAGCAGTTGAAGCTCCAAGCGTAGATTTTGCTGCAGTTGAACCGAGTTTTGAAGACGGTTCTTGGTCTGCGTTTGAAGAGTCAAAGCCGAAACCTTCTCGTCCACCTCCTCCGCGACCTGCAACTGGACCCAACCAGCTTCCAGGCTCACCGGGAAATGTAACATTTGATCCAAATTTATCAATTGATGACAGCGAAGGACCCGATCCATTCGACACTACATTCGCAGAAAATATTTTACCTGGCAAAGCAGAACTAAAACAGATTGAAAACGAAATATTAAATAATCAGGATTCTGATTTTCCAAGGAGCGACAGTGATTTAGACTTCAATCCCAGGGAAGACGAAAAACCGTATATTAACAACAGGCGACAATCTTCAGTGCACATTCATATCACAGACCCTACCGGTACACGAGAGTCGATTTCTGGTTTTGAGAATACTGAGTGTGGTGAACTAGAAACTCTCAAACCTATTCATAGAGACCTCTTAGGTGGAAGCAGTACTGATCTCACACAGTTAGCTGACTCTCCTATTGCTCCATCAGCTCTTGATGAAGAAAGCTTAGATTATTCTGATCCATTTGATACATCTAACGTAGACTTTGTCGTTGCTCCCAAGAAAACCGAACTAAAATTCCTCGAAAAGGAACTCTTGGGTGAATGTAAATTGAAGAAGTCTCTAAGTGACCCAGATTTTGATCCGAGAGCAGAAGAAGAAATCGAAGAAAACTTTAAAAATGCTTCCAGGAAACCATCCAGGCCAGAAAATTTATTCGTGAATAAAGCTGTGCTTTTTAAAATCCCGGCTGAAGGCAGCAGTTTACTTGAGGCTGAGAAAGAAGGAAAGAAAGGAAAACCGTTAACTCCGTATTACGCAAGAGAAGCTTCAATAACAGACGAGGAAGTTGACACGCAAGAAGATCTTTTTGAAACATCATTCGAAACTGCCGACAGTAAAACAACAAAACCTTTCGTCGGTGGTTCAATATTAAAAAATAAAGAAGGAGTTTCAGATATAAAGCGTAGCAATTCCGATCAAGATTTAAACACCGAGGAGGAATTAGTTAACGAAAAATCTTTCTCTCAGTTGCGAAGACATTCTGATTTCCCCATCACTTTTAAAGCGAAAGACTTTGGTATCTCGGCTAAAAACCCCCAGCAGAAGAAAACCGATTTCTTGGCAATCACCGAGGAAGATTCCGTAGATACTAAAGTACTTACACCATACCAGGAAAGCAGAGACAGTGTAGATTTGGACGTTGACCCATTCGATACATCCATCGTCAGTAACATTTTGCTACCCGGAAAAACAGAACTTAAATTTTTAGAAAACGAATTTCTATCAAATACTAATACTTTAGCAGATCTTGATTTTGACCCACGAGCAGAAGAATCTAAAGAAGGAGGACAAGCTCAAGACTTGTTGGCTCCCTCAGACGACGTCTTCCAAGTGAAAGCTCTAACACCACAAACTTCAGAAGCGGCCGTCGGATTTCTCATCGGAACAGAAGATGATGATGTAGATCCATTCGATACATCGATTGCCGACAATATTAAGCCAGGAAAAACCGAACTAAAACTTTTAGAATCTGAGTTTATGAACTAAAGTAATAAAAATAATCTATCAAAATGGCTGGCAATCCATTTTTGGCAATGAACGAAGAGTTCGTCGCGAGTCCGGAGAATCCAGCGCTGAATCCATTTTTGACAGGTGATTTTGGAGGAGCTACGGAAACATTCTCAGATAACCCATTCGCCGGCAGTAATCCATTTTCTGATTTCGGTGCGACGGATTTCATTTCTGCAGCAGTGGTGACCACCGGAGTTGATTTCTTCGGAATATCAGATCCCGTGGCGACGACAGCGGCAAACTTTTTTTCGACAACTATACATGACGCTTACGAGCAACCAGGTGCGGAACCATTGTTTTCCACCGCTTCAACTATAAATCCTACGAATATAGTTACGTCGGCAAATTTTTTCGACACAACTATACAGGAACAACATTCAATACCAACAACTGCTCCATCAATCCAAAAACCTACTGACCTCGGCTTAATTATAACCAACGCATCTGGTGGACATGATGACATGTCAAGCTTTTATTCTAGTGATGACGAATCTAAGCCAAGAAGGCCACCTCCTCCATCGAGACCGATCGCTCCAGAAACGAAAGATCTCATACTGTCAGTTACGGGACACATGGAGTTGACGAGTACGCATCTTCTGGATAGAATTCCTCCGACAAGAACTCCGAGTCCTGTATCCATGAGAGACTTGCATTCACCGAGCCCCACACCGGATCAAGTATTCGGAGATTTTCTTACCGATGGAGATGCGATAAGAGAGCCTACCACTAGTGACGAAGCTGAAGTGAATCTATTTGACATGGACGATGTCGTCACGCAGTACAGCTGTAGTCCTCAACATAACAGCACACCTCCAGCAGACGTCGATCTTCTTTCCAATCAAGCGAATACTGCCACCATTGAGCATGTGATTACAAGAGCTCCGCCACCCATTCCGAGCAGAGAGACGTCACCCAAAGAAGAAAATCGTCCAGATGTCAACCAAAATAAACCTCCTAGACCTGGTCCCCCCGTCAGGCCTACTCCTCCGAGGCCACCTCCTTCCAGACCAATGCCTCCGCAAAAACCTCCTCCCCCAACTGTATTACCTCAGAGACCACCACCGATTGTACCTATGTCTGTTGTTCCGAACCAACCTTATGCACCTCCAACAACTGCGAGCAACGACTTCAATCTATTCGACGCGCCTCCTGCTCCTGCGGCGCCAGGGAAATCATCAAACCAAGACATTTTGAACTTGTATGCGCCTAAAAAACAAGTAGAACCAGTCAAACAGATTGATTTCCTAACCGATGACTACACAGAAACGATGCCGAGTCAGCCAGAAGCTAATATAACACCGGTTGAAAATGTGCAGGCTGAAATTAAAATCCCCGAACCTGCTGAGCTGGATAAGCCTCAGCCTATGGATATAACACCAATCGCAGAGGATATACCGCCGAGTGATCAAATGGTTATTGATCCGATAAACGCGGCAACTGTACAAGAACCTTCAATACCACAAGAAAATATTCCAGCTACACAGATCAGTGAAGAACAACCTTTCGCAGTTCAACCGACAATAACAAACGTTGAAAATTCATTCAATGCTCCGGAAGTTGTTTCAGAACCAGCATATAACCCTCAATCTATATTTGGCGTTCCAGCAGAAGAGCCTCAACAACAGGCAGACCTCAATACTCACATGCCTGAATCGAATCCTTTTGGAGTTCCAGACGATTCTTCTGTTATGTTTAGCAACACAATTGAAGAAGTTCCCACTCAAGTTCCTAATATTTTCGGGCTCGATTCGACTCAGAACAATAACGCTTTCGACTATTCGAGCTCTACAAACAACGCGTTTGACGATTCGATTACTGGAAATGCTTATGACAATTCAGCTTTGACAAATAACGCTTTCGACAATTCCGCAACCAATACTGCCTTTGAGGAGTCAGACGCAAGCAATGCGTTTGATAATTCAGCTGTTGCAGCTAATGCTTTTGATAATTCAGCTGTTGCAGCTAGTGCTTTTGGCAATTCGAATACATCGAATGCTTTTGGAGGCGTGTCAGCATTTGGAGCTGAACCTGCAGCAGCACAATACGGAGGCGCATCGTCTGGAGATGCATTTGACGCATTTTCAGCCAAATTTGATTCAACTGGCAACAAAGAAGGAGGAGGCTTTGACGCATTTGGAGGCAGCGCAGCTGGAGCTGGAGCTGCACCCGATGATGGTAAATAAATACAAACATTTTTAGTTAATTTAAATCAATTACAATTATATCAGTTAATATAAAATAAAATAAAATATTAATCAGACAAAATATTATAAGCAATAATGTGATTTCCCTTGTAAATACTGTGCTAACTTCTTCTTTGATATAAACCAGCACTTCTACAAGTACCTAAGTAAAAAACATGCTTAATTCAAAATTGTTATAGTGCCTAAAATAAATTGAGTTACCTTACATTATAAGGAAGCCTTTACTCAAAGATATAATATATTTGAGTAAAGCATTTCATTAATTTGTTTGTCAAACATTTTGAATGCTGAATTATCCACAGTTTATATAATAAATTTTATGCGAAGTAAATTAATTTCAGCAAAATTATTTATATAAATAATGACGCTACGTAAATATTTATGGAGATATTATAATTATTTCTTCATACAATACTTATTTCTTAAGCTTTTCAAAGGCAATGTAAGTAAATGAAATAAGTATTACGAATTTATTCCGCGGTTACGTGATTGGACTTAGCGAAAATTTTCACTTGTTGAACTGAAAAGAATTAAGTCATTTTTTTAACTATTCCTTCATTATTTAATGATCGACAAAAGTTTTGATTTCCTTGATGTATATCATTCATTCGACATTCATTATTTCACGTTGAAAAACATTTTTGTATGGATTTTACTCGGCCCCGTAATATAAGGCAATACACTACTTTAGCTAAATCGTATCTCTATATCTGTTTGGTTTATTGATTTTCAAAAATACACGAAAATATTAAAATATAATTAACAACTTAAAAAAAAAAAGTTTTATCAGCCTATATTTAAAAAAAACTGATAATTTGAAGTATATATATTATATTATAATAAATTCTATTCATTTAGCATTTTTTCACAAAGTAGTTTTCTGGATTGAATTTTAGCATTTTTACTGTGGAAAAAACACTTTTTTGTAGAATTTTATTTCACTTATTTAAATGGATATTGCCGCCCAGTATGGTTTAGTGGTAAAGTGATTGCCTACCACACTGAATGTCGTGGGTTAGATCCCAACGGACATTAAATAAAAATTATTTTTAATCGATTTCTAAAATATAAATATACATTCCCTATCGGTTGTGAATCTTTCACCCATAAAATACCTTTTAATTAAACAAATAAAAAAACTGTATACACCACCCATTTATAGCGAGTCCTTTTAAATATTTGATTAATGCACGGCTGGGACGTTTTTCGTTAAAAACTCCACATGCAGTACTTAGCCATACCCAAAAATATCAAAGGTAATATAATTCACAGAATATATTTATATTTTAGTGTCTGTAGGTATTCTCCTGTATTTGTTAACACAACAAAGAAAAATGCATAATTGCTAAGGATTTATTTTTTAGCATCTACGGGTATTTTAAGAACATATTTTTAACACTTACCTGCTTTTAAGATTCCGGTATTTACATACGCTAGATGTTGTCCATCATCATTATCATGTCCGCTCCTTTCGCTGTAGCGTATGTATATTAAGAGTACCAGCCGCCGCCAAGAAACTCTGTCATCCGGATTGATTCTCGCCTCATTCCATGTTAATTATGCCTCCCAAAGCTCCACTGAGTGCATTCTATGTTTAACGCTTCTCCTGGACGGCGTGGACTGATGGAAAATTTTGACGGCTTGGGTTATTTGTTTCAGCTTGGGGTAATGCCGCTGCTGGCTTCTCTGCAGCCCCCGAAGGAGACGGTTTCGGAGTGGACGACAGCTTTGACGCTTTCCTGACGCTTCATCAACCTCCTCCAGTGCCAGCTGGAACTCCTGCCCAGTTCAGCAAAGCAGACTCCCAAGACTCTGGGGGGGAGGAAGGAAACTTCAACGTCTTCATCAAGTAAGCTAAATAACAAAACAAAAAAATCACCAAAAATAATATCTACTTTTTTGCTGCGGTGATGCTGTTTATTTAAAATAATTCATCTAACACAGCTCTCCATTTTGTGCAATGTACAAGTACACTTAGTAAAGTATTTATAGGTTATTATCACGATAAATCAATAGAAAAAAATCTTCGTTTCAAATCGACTTAACGCATTTCAAGTAATGTTTTTTTTTGTGACACGACTCTTTATGACTAATTATATATGTTATTCTAACTTTTAGCATTAACTTTGCGATAAATATCAACTATTATAAAGATATGATTTTAACCTTGTTTTAATATGGATCACATTAAACAATCGTTTATCACAAAAATCAACACCATGTTGTTAAGATATACTCAACCCAACAAAAAGCTGTTTCAGTTTACATTTCCATATAAATTTGTTATGTTTCTTTGTCATTCAAAATATACCATTTTTTATGTCACTATTTTAAAATGAAATATTCTAGAAGCATTTTCGACTGTAGATTTTTTGAAGTCAAAAAAGGTTTTATTTGATGGATAACACAGCATGGTTATTGTCTACCTATTTGTGTAACCGAAATAGTAATAGAATGCATACAGTTGGTCATATTTTGTAGTTCTGGAATGACTGATTATTTATGCATCGAAACCTTTGAAAGCTTTGCCTGCGTTTTTACGATTAATCTTACATTACAATCTCTAGGAATATAACTGGGGTGTGCACTGTATAATATCTGCATTTATGATGACTCGTTGATGCCAGGAAAATTGTTGTCTTTATCGCCTAATTTAAAGCAGATTAAATATGATTATGTTACATACACGATTCTATATACAAGTATAGGGATTAGACTTAAGTTATCTTTGTTTTAACCCTTTCGCATCGGTTGTCGGCATATGCCGTCAAAGATTCCCCGACCCGTTGACATCAGTTGACGTGATATATCGTTTTGGTACTTTCAGTACTCATTGTGACATCTACGGTAGTAAAATGGAAGTGCAGTCATTCCCTTTATCAACCTACATGTATTCTTTACAGGAATTTGTAAAGCATGTAAATAAATATCGTTAGGTTTCGTCACAAGAGCGATTTTTTTGTAAACCAGATGTGTCAATGCCACCACATGTATGTAGTTATATAATGAACATTTGTTAAATATAAAAAAAAATTATGCAACATCTGATAGCTAAAGGATAGAAGAACCAATGTGATTTATGATAATATCTCATATAAGTACTTGTATGCTTTAAATACTAGTTTTAAGCAAAAAAATGGTTTGAAAAATTCACGCCTTATTGACTGTATAATTTGTATTCCACCGAGCTGCAACGAAAGTGTAAAGAGCTGTATTTTCTAAGGTTATAACACATTACATAAATAAAATTTTCGTTATCTAAATTATTTCTGAGTGAATTGCTTAGCACATACGAGTAATAATCTATGATCTATGTGATTCATCGCCCAAATACCTCCTCAAATTCTGCAATACTCCACTGCAGTTCTTGGCACTCTGTTTTCGAAGCGGAGTAGAAGGTTTCGAAAATTTCACATTTCTAGGCAGTGGGCCAACAAAAAGATGCACAGGCCGATTTCCATACAGGCTAAATTACTGAAAATTTTCCGCATTGACTTAAAATGAAAACGCGCATTAAATAGAAAATTGAAATAAACATGACGATAAATTTCATATTTACTTAATATCTGGTACCCATTAAGTAGATGCGTGGTGTTGATTACATTTTATCCAATAAACATAGTTTTTACCCTTCAAACCAGATTTTGGTAACGAGGATCTTTAAGTGCATATACATTAAATGCTTTTTAATGTTTTTTCTGCATCAGAAGCTATAAGCCCTTTCATTATGGCTCGGTTTGAATACAAATTATACTGTCGATTATAAAAGTAGTATTTGAAGCATAAATGTACTTATCTGGTCAATTTTCATATATCACATTGGTTCTTGTATCTTTTAGCTATCAGATGATGCATAAAAAATATTCAAAGGAAGTAGCAAAACGATATATCACTTCAAACGATGTCAACGGTCGGGGAATCTTATGACGGCATATGCCGACAACCGATGCGAAAGGGTTAGAGCCGTATGAACTACTGTTAATTTTACAAAATGTACTAAACAATACGACAAAGGATTGGAAGCTCATTTTATACGAAATAGCTCTTAAAAACTATAATCCAGAAAATAAAGCATGATAACTGATTATTTAAAAATAAATTATATTGAGGAGGATTGGGGTTTATATAAGATTAAATGTTTTACGTAAAATCACTGAAGGGATGTACAATCAATTAGTTATTTGGGGCAAACATGTGAAATATCAAAAATTCAATATGAATTATTTAGGTAAATACTCAGGGTTTAATCTTTATTTGTTGAGCATAGAACTGCATAATAGTTTTTGTTATTTAAAAGCTATTTGTTCTTATTAATTAGCATTTAAATAACAGACGATTCGCAATAAAATTACGCGAATTCAAGATTCGTCTGAAAAAGTATAAATGAAATCAAAAACAAAATGTAGGAATTAAATAAATGACTTCATTGAATCGAACTTAGGTCAATCTTTTATATCGATTCGTGAAACTAATAAAAGCTTTAGAAAACTTAATTGAAATTTCAGGAATTCCCCCGAAGCCATACATTTTCACCCACGAACTTTGACGATCACGAGAATTTTTCTTTTGCTTTTACGGGCGTCTTTAATAAAAATAATAACTGAAAAAAACCTCCTGGCATGTATTGCGCATGTTAAAGTCGACGAACAAGAAATACCTATAGTAAAAGTCGAGTTTTGTGAGCTTTTACTTAGAAAAAAATGTATGTAGTCACATTTTCTAACGGATCTTTCATTTTTCGTGTTCTCAATAGAATTTTATTTCTTATATTCACGATTTTTTCATTTGGAGACTTGTTTTATATGTACTGTATCTCAAAGTTGTTTCAATGTCAAAAAGGCCGTTAGAAGGCAGACGACAGACATTAATTAATTATTATTTTGTATTCGCAAGTTCATAAGCAGATATAATTTAGATTCATATAATTATGTTTAAATATTAAATAGATTTTCGAAATGAACAATAGAACAGCACGAAAAATATATAACATTATAACATCCAATTAGGTATTTGTTAACTTATTAGTAATTATATTTTTGTTTTTGTTTGTATAATTCATTCATTCATATTATTATCGTTTCCATTTACGGACATAGTAAATAACCAAAACTATCAACATACTCGCACATACGATAAATTCAATAAATAATTTATTTAAAGCATCATCTCTCAATAATTGTACATACAGTAAGCCTTTTTATCAAGAAGGCACTAATGTAGTTTGCGTTTTCCTTTTGCGTTCTGTTAGAAGTTGTTGATAAGTGGATAAAGCATCTAACTCGTCTTGCTTTTGAACTCCTGTCAAAATTTGGATCATTTTCAACGAATTGGTCCATAATTTCAGTTATAGTGGTTAAACTCTTTTTTACTTTTTTTACTTTTAAGACGCTGCGCCTAATACTATCTACATTACTAAATGCTTTGTCTTTTTCTAAGCTTAAAAAAATTAACTTTCCTAAAGTTTAGTCATCTCTTATAAATTATGAAACATGATTCATATTAAAACAAGGTAAAATTAATAATAATTATATTGAATAACATAGTTTGTTTGGATAAACAAGGTGTTTGTTTCTACACGTGTTGTTTACTTTGTGGGAATTTCCATTGAGGAATGCTACATTGCAGAAGTGTTGTATTGCAAATTCCTTAAAAATGCTAACGAATAACAGCATTGCATTAGTTGATACATTCTAATGATACCAATTCATTGTTAGAGTGACTGACATTGTTTGAAATTGAAACAGCGCTAAACGAGACAGCGTTAAGCGGAGCCTCACTGTACTAGTAAATATGTATACATACGAGTATATATGTTTAATTTAAGAAATCCTATGAATGCCTTTTTTGTTAATTAAAATATTTTAGGATGTCAAATTGTGAACGGCCTCTGGACGCTTTTTTTTTTTACTTTTATACGCAATATTTTTATTGTCAATTTTGGTAAGGAGAATCATTTTGGGCCATTTTTCGGAGCTTTTTTTCGTCATCCAAATTCAAAGGGGCTTAAATTCTCTTATAACAGCCTTGAGTATCCGATTGTTAGAAGAATAACTGAACGTTTCAATTGATTGAAATATAACGTCATGGAACGGTGAATTAGCGCGACTCTCCTAAAACCAGAGCCATTTGGTCCGAAGAGTCGGCCACCCATTCAAGTATATATAATATATATATACTCTATGTTGTTTAATTTCGATCGAATGATTCAGACACACATAGAATGAAAGTTTTCGCAAAATATCCTATTTACATATTATTTTGCAAGCTTCTACTTCTTTGTCTTAGCGACGTCAAACGTTGTCGCACGATTTAAAAGATTGGCCAAAAAAATCGTTTCAATGTAGGTTCTTTACATCCTCCCCATTTCACAAGCTATGAGTTAAGCCACCAAATTAGTGATATTATATCTACTTATTGGGAAATACGTTATTTTTATTTATTCTTCTTTCAGACCACGAGAAGGTGACGTACCCTTCGATAGCAGCAGTTATGGCGGCGTGGTGCCGGTGCTTGCTCCTCCACCCAAGAGTCCCGCCCAAGCTTTTACGGACACCTCACCAAGGTTCAATCCCTTCGACAAGAGCGCCAACTTTGCAGAAGCTGCCTTCGGAGCACACCAGGAAAATGCCATGCAAAGTAAGTAACATCCTCCTCTCTCTCAAAAAGGGGTGTTATTCCGTCGCGTGAGGGCAGGATGAGGAGCAGGTCAGTAAACAAACACTTTCTTTTAAAAGCACATTGATTATATTTACTTTAAAACTTTACAAGCTTTCGGCCAAGCGGGAGGACATGCCGTTGGCCGTCATGCGATCTTCTCGATCGTCAACACATCACTGACGCGCTCGTCGGCGCTTAGAATTCTGCCGCCCGTGGTCGGTTACCAGCGCCGTCGGTAGTAAAACTATACAACTAGTCCCAATATGGCGGACACATAAATGTGTGGCATGCGACAAAAATGACAGACGAAAGATTGTTTATCGTGGTTTTCGGTATCAGTTAGCAATGGCTACATCGTGCTGATATCATAAGCAAATTATTTTCAACATCATCAGTCCATCACCCCGTGTTCATCCATCTTCTGTTGAACGTAGGAATTTTCCACACCAGTCTCCTTCTCTTTTATTGCCACCGCATTCATCATCCACCTTTTTTTAATAAAGGTTTAATTATATTTTAGCAAATAAACAGTGTTTTCAATTATATTTATATATTGTCATAAATTAGTTATAAAAATACCGTTTTTACATTTATAATGTGGTGATGTTGATACGTATTTATGAAAAGTGATTTGTCGTCATTAAATGTATCAGTTACTCTCTCTCCTCTGTTAAGCGTTGACCTCCCTCGTGAGTCTCCATTCCTTTTTATCGCCTTTCTCGTCCAATATCTTCCCACTATTCTTTTGGGGTATTATATCATCTTACATAAAGTTTGCTAAGACTCCCATTATCAATTTTTGAGCTTCAATCTAGCATTCTTTTTTGCCATCTTAAAAAAATGTGTCCCGTTCATTGCCACTTGCTCGAGTTATTCTTCGAAAATCTTTATTTCGATACTCTGAACTAGGAATTCTCTATGAAACCGTATAGCACCTTCATTTTCTAGGAAGTCCAATCAATTCCACTGCATTCGTCATAAATTAACACTGGAAGTTTTCATTGGTTAAACGCCTTATTTTTTAACTTATTTTCATTAATTTGATTGTTTTATTTCAGGTGGAGAAGAGCGCACTGGTATGCAACGCACAGACTCCCAAGAAACTCCTCCTACTCCCCTGTTTGATGAAGACACCTCCCAGCCCCTGGAGGACTTCCCTCGCATCCACTATGAAGGTCAGGGATGGGAGGTACAGCTGAGGCAGCCCAACAAGAAGAAGATCACCGGACAAAGGTACTATAGAATTTTTCCCATCACCATCACGTTGTATCTTTTTTAGTATATCAATATAAAACCTTGATATTTTAAATATGAATGATATAGTCCTCCCGCACGAGTCTCTATCTTTTTCAATCCTCCACCTTTCGCATCCAGGCCACTCCCGCTATTCTTCCGATGTCGTCAGTCCATCTTGAAAGGGGTCGTTCAACGCTCCATTTCCCAGTTTTTGGACGCTATTTCAATACTTTTCTTCTACATTTACCAACGTCTCTTCAACAAATATGTCCTGCTCTATTAACACTTGAGTGTGCATATTCGTATTATTATCTGCGTAGTAATTATTAAAATCAAGAAAATTAAGATGCTTATTTAAAGTAATTTTTTGTAAGTATTCGCGATTGATATCTTGTTTTCTTCTTTAATATATGTTTCATCATCAATTTCAGCATCATCAGAATCCTTCCCCTACTAGATAAACATGTTTTCTAAGCAACTATCTACCCAGCTAAATTTTTGGGTGCATATAGTAATAAAATCTAACCTTTTATTATGTTTCAAGGTTCTGGAAGAAGATCTTCGTGAAGCTGGTGTACCAGGGCGACAACCCTGTGGTGCAGCTTTCAATGCCGCCACAGACAAAGAGCCCTTCCAAGAGCTTCCTCTGCAAGCTTGCTACTCAGTGTCAGATATTGCTGCTCAGCAATATGACCAGTACGGAAAGATCTTCACGGTGAAGCTGCAGTACGTCTTCTACAAAGAGCGCCCTGGGAGTCAGGTGAACCAACGAGAACAATGATTATTTTGCTTAAATGATATATTCTTTGACTTTTAAAAATCATTTTTTAAATTATTACATCATCTTTTTTAGACCTGGTCAAGTTACGAAAGCTGAGCGCATCACTAACAAACTAAGTCAGTTCGCTGCTTATGCCATTCAAGGAGACTATCAGGGATGCAAAGAGTTCGGAAGTGACCTCAAGAAATTGGGGTTGCCTGTTGAACATGCTCCACAGGTATCTAATCGACCAAAATATCCCTAACAAAATTCCCTCCATTAATTCATTTGTTATGTCTGATTACCTGATCCATGTCAGTTCCACGTGTCAAACATCCACCAAATACTGTTTGCAGAAAAACAAGGTATAAATATAATGATGTTTTTAATTTAAAACTGACCACAACCAGCTGCAAGTTACATCCACCAAATTCTTTTCATCGTCATAATTATGTTTAGATGCACAAATTTCTTGGGATGCTTTCTTTCGTTGTGCCGTTAAATTGGAAGCTTCCAGAAAAAAAAAGTTTTGGTTCAAGTATTCTTGAAGGAAACCCTTTCTCAGTTGCTGTATGTGGTCTCTTAAATTTTTCGAAATTAATGCCACATAAACACCTCAAACATGGTTTCAAAAACTGATCTTTAGCAAAAAGTTTGATTAATTTACAAGTAAATCCATTTTCCGTTAAACTACGTGCATTGGTTGAGATAAAATCAATTATCTGAAGTTGCAAGCCACTCATTCGACTGTTTATTTATTTTAGGTCTCCCAACTCTTCAAGATTGGTTCTACAACTTACGAAGACATGAAACAGTTTTCAATGTGCATTGAAGAAGCTCTGTTCAGAATAAACGCCCATCGAGATCGAGCTCTGCATTACAAAATGGAGGAGGTTTGTTTTCTTACTAAATAATTTCAAAATCAATCAGTTTACTTTGGAGTATTGAAACTCACTTAAGAACCATTTTAAGTTCTATAATATGTGTAACTTTTTCATCTCTAGATTATCATAGAATATAATTGAAATATATCTTTGCGTTAGGTTAGGTATCTTTAGGTTAGGAGTTATCAAAACATAATCCTTTATAGGGTACAAAACTACAAACGTAGTATTTTACTGCAGAGTGGTCCGTGTACTGGATGTTATGTTGGAAAACGAATGTAACATTGATGTGTTTACATTCTGATCGTTTAGATGACGGGAAATGTATAAGTTTGTACTTCTATGATTTGTCTACTAACAAGATATTGAACAAGAACACCAATGACTCAAATGAACTGTAGAACTCAATTATTGCCTTATGTTTAGGTCCAGATTACTGGCGTCGATGAGCTGTACGTGGAGCAGGATGCCGAAGGACATATCATGAAGCAGATTGCAAGAGTTAGACTTTTCTTCTTGGGATTCTTATCAGGTAAACTAAATATATACTATATATACAATAAAAAAGCATCATTTTATAACATATTTGTACTATCCAGTAACATATTCACTTAAATTTTGTATTTTGATACACACCCCTACAATGGTGATGAAAACGCTTAAGAAGAAAACACTTCGCAATAAACGGCTTGATCTAAATGTCGTGAATTTGAAAGAAGCAAAAAATAAACCTATAGTTTACTCTGACAATTTGAGGCATTTTTTTCATAGGCATTGTTTGTTGTAGGAATGCCGGATGTTGAACTGGGCGTAAACGACATGTGGCGACAAGGCAAGGAGGTCGTTGGCAGGCACGACATCATTCCTGTGGCTACAGAAGAGTGGATCCGCCTCGAAGGTGTGGAGTTCCATTCCTGTGTCCAGCCAGACGAGTATCAGAGGACCAGAATCATCAGGTAAAATTCTAAATTTTTGTTATCTCGTATAATTGTAACAATATTTTGTACCTTTGGTAAAATTCCACTGTATGACGGCATTTAGGCATTTGGAATTGGGTGTTGTGAATTTGCCATAATAATCGGTTTTATGGACCAGATGCAAATGTTAATGTTCTTCCTTGAAGATACTATATTAACCAAAATGAATACTACAATATATTGCTACATAGTATTTTTTGCTTTATATAAACTAATTAGAAGCATTCTTAAAGTATATAAATGCACAAGGGACGTCGTCATTGGTTCTCGCAATGCGTTTTAAAACAAATAAAACTATTATCTGGTAAAGAGTTGTACACAAGAAATTCGCACGAATGCCTTGTGGTAGGTTCCTATCGCGTTTTTCTCGAAATGTAAAGGACATATACGCATTCATAAATACCTTTTTCGTGGACGCCAACCTCAAATTAGTCGATTTTTATCCGTCAATGACAGTTATAACTTCAAAATACGGATATTGGTTTAGGTTTTTCAACACCTGTTCCCATTGGTCAATTTGAATCAATCGGCGTAGACCTTTCAAATGCTAGGGTTAACAGCAGGAAAAATAGTTTAGGTATTCACATATTACAACTCGGATAATACTTCATACATACTGGATGCGGAAGGCGGAGTATCGAAGAGGATGGAGACTCATGCGGGAGGCCTACGTTAAACAGTGGACGGACACAGGCTGATGATGATGATGATGATGATGAATACTTCATACTGCTTTTATGTTAATTATATATTCAATAACGTCATTTTATTTTATAAATATTGATTAAATATTTAACTGCGTACCTGCATTCTTGATAATGTTACAAGTCGTGAAAATGATTACGAGAAAATTTACGCTTATTTAAGTGTAAATTAAAAAAAAAACGATATTAATGTAATGATATTATTTAATAATTATGCACCTAAATGATTTCATTTTATGTTATAGTCTACCAATAATTTTTTAATGGTTAAACAATGGACACGTTATTGTTTTTTTGAATTAAGAACAACAGGAAAAAACAAAACACTTCTTCGTGTTTAACTGTTAAAGAGATCGTTTTTTTTGTTTAGTTTTTAAGTATGTATTAAATAATATTTATTATTACAGATTCAAGCCTCCAGATGCATGCTACATTGAGCTTATGCGGTTCAGAATAAGACCTCCGAAGAATCGAGAACTCCCTCTACAACTCAAGGCTGTCATGTGCGTCACAGGAAACAAGGTATGTATCATACTTAATTAGCTACCTTAATTTGAAATATATAGCCACCATGACTTCAATTTCTACTATTACATCATTAAAGAGATCATCACAACGCACAATGTAGCCAATATTGAGCATCCAAGATAATATTGTCGAATTGTTTAAGCGAATCACATTTTTTTTCTTAAGGTTGAACTGCGTGCGGACGCCTTGGTACCTGGATTCACATCCCGTTCACTGGGACAGGTTCCTTGCGAGGATGTGATGATACGATTCCCCATCCCCGAATGCTGGATCTATCTATTTAGAGTAGAGAAGCACTTCCGATACGGCAGCGTCAAATCTGCGCACAGGCAAGTACATTTTCATACATTTACATCTGATATACATGTATTTTAAATATCTAAATGGGTAACGAGCGATTCTTACTGAATTTTCATTCATATTGTTAGTTAGCTCCAACTACTAAAGCTTAAACATTACTCGACGGAGAATCTTCTCTCGACATGAAGAAATTACCGATTCCCAAACGTAATGAGACAATTTTTTCCGAGTCGTGTACTGGTACAATCAGACCTTAGTAAATAGAATAACTGTTAACCCGTTGGCAGGCTGTGTTGGTATCCTCGTGGTTGGTTCGTATGTCAGCATGGTGCTGCCACAATATTATTGATGATATTTTCAACAAATGTCTGTTTGATACAGGCGAACTGGCAAGATTAAGGGTATCGAGCGCTTCTTGGGAGCTGTTGACACACTGCAGGAGTCTCTCATTGAAGTCACTTCTGGTCAGGCCAAGTACGAGCACCAGCATCGCTCCATTGTATGGCGCATGTCAAGGCTGCCCAAGGAAGGACAAGGTAACAAAAAATATCTGATATACCATTAAATATTAGTCAACATTATCATCTCAAAATATCTAAAGATACATGACGTGCATCGATTGTAATGATGAGAAACAATAGATTGATGGTATGACACTTATGAGTCATGATGTTATGTATCAATTATTTCGTAGCATATATACAGCGCAATAGAAAGGACATGTCTTTAAAGGCTGTTATTTATGTTGGCAAGTAACATTAACCTATTCGCATCGGTACCCGATATATGACGTGTAAGATTCACCTACCGTTGACATGGGTAGCCGTTATATATCGTTTTGCTACTTTCTTAGAATGGTTTTTTATGCATCATCTGATAGCTAAATGATACAAGAACTAATGTGATATATGAAAATAGACCAGATAAGTACATTTATGCTTCAAATACAAGTTTTATAATTGACAGTATAATTTGTATTCCACCGAGCCGTAATGAAAGGTTTTTAAGGAGGGTTACAGAAACTTTTTTCATTTCAAATCTCTTTAAGGGACTCTTGATGACATTTGGTATTCTGGAAAACTTTAGTGTGACAAATTGTATGAAAATGACGATATGAGTTTAAAAAACGAATATCTTATGCTATACGGCGCCACTGCTTTAAGTCATGAATATGAGGATAGATAATATTCCCTTATACGAAATTGACCCGCTTGACCATCGCCTTCCTCGTTCAACCGCGGTAAGTGGTTCCGATAATCAACTCAACATTTTTCTCAGGGGCTTACACGACGCACAACCTGGTGTGCCGCATGGCCTTGACGAGCTACGACCAGATCCCCGAGAAGTTGGCCGAGTGGTGCTACGTGGAGTTCACGATGCCGGCTACACAAGCCTCACACACCACCGTGCGCTCCGTCAGTCTGCAGAACCACGACTCGGACGATCCCCCGGAGAAGTACGTCAGGTACCTGGCGAGGCACGAGTACAAGTAAGTGACATCTCTTGAAGTCTACACCAATTTTTCCCAACCTTTTTACACCTGCGGACCGGTGAAAAATGAAAAAATCGCGAAGCACATATGAAATTTGGCATACTGCGCCGTATCATGCGTTAGGAATACTTTTTCTACACCACTAAGTTAAATGAAAATGACTAGAAGCTACGATTTCATTAATATTTGTCTTAAATACGTTGTTACAAAGTGAGTATTTTCAATGTTGTAAGTGTAAGAGGATCTATAGTATTAATTTTACAATTTGGTAGAAAAAATTTCAACAACCATTCAGAGTGCCTTCCCAACGAAGCCGAATTATGTTGTCAAAAAAATATGGAATTTATATTAAACGTCCTATTTCATTCACAACATTGAAATGATTTAAATCCACAATTTTTTATCGATTAAAAAAATTAAAAAAGAAAACAAAGTTCGTAACACAAAAGGGAGATACGAGTAAAATGACGAAAAAAATGCGACTTTTTTAAATTGAAATATGCAATGAGAATTTTCATAATGAAATACTAATAGTATCGTAATATAACATCCATAGAAACGAAATCGTTAAAAAAAAATTATAAAGCGTTATATAATGTGCACTCGTTTATATCAATCACATCATTATAAATTTTCCTTCACTAGCTGAGTGTTGAAGTGATTTTGTTATATATAGTCTTATTTTTATTTTAAGGGTTGGTATCGAACACACGCAAGGCGAAGGTCCCAACGCTTATTCGGCAGCCACCATTTCCAAGCCCGTCATAAAGGAGGAACCCGTGCAAGAGGTGGAACACACTCCAGCACCGCCTTCATCAGACTCTGACTCCGACTAAGATCTTCACAGCCTTTAGACAACCACCACGAAAAAAACACCAATGAGGTATTAAGAAGCCTAACATATGATATCACCACTATCTATGATGAAGAATCAGTCATTGTTAAGATTGATGATCGTCTGAAGTTGATGGAAAATATGTGTTGATGGAAAGTTTGTTTTAGGATGACTAAAACTTCCAAAAACTTTGCCAAGAAGGAGGACAAGACTGTGCAAAATATATTATCGAAAAGTCGATGAAAAAGTGTTTGCGCTGTTGAAGATTGTTCTTCCATAGTGATTTGTGGCATATTCTCAAGCAGAAGATCTATACTACTAGATGCCAAATATGAAAGAGAAATTACATTTGCGGATGATGTAAAGTAAAACGTGAAACTATCGTTCGTCGTGTAGGAGATGTGATAAATAATGAATGAAGATAACGGTTTTATGTTGTTTTTTTTCATTTTGCTCTATTTAACATTCACTGATACCAAAAATAAATAAACCAATACTCAAATGGGCTGTTTAAATATTCATGTTTTTGAGGCATAAACTTTTATGGGCAATAAAACTATCTTCTTTTCGGGAAGTTTGAATTTTGATGAGCAGTAAAAACTTTGTCTGCTTTTTTCATAACCTTCATTTAAAGTAACATAATAATGATATTACATTTAGATCGACAAGTGGAACAATAATTTTTGCAGTGGTTGGAGTTATTTGATGAAATCTGTTAAGAACAGTGTATCAAATAATTCGGAATTTAATTGAAAAATAAAGTAATACCATTTAGAATTTGGATATTTATCATTTAAGTGAACTAAAATTTTTATTGTAGATAAAAATCTTTATTATAGAAGTTAAGAAATAAGTGAGGCAACTTATAATTATGAACAAAGAAAAAATAATTCATTCGTGGTACATACACGTGAAGTTAAATGCGTTTGATCAATGACAAAATTTAATTGTGGTAGGTATTTAGAATCTACCTACTACACCACATCGGCGAATTTTTCGCGGACATATAACACTAGTAATTAAATAAAAGGCACTCCTATTCTGATATAAATTACAATATTTAAAATTAATGTGTACATTCAAGTATTTTCGTTTCATAAATAAGTTTCTATTTATGAAGTTATTTAAACAATAGGATGAAAATATTTTTCAACTGTCATTTCTCTACAGTATTAAGAGCTGGCATAAAAATTCTAAAAGCAGTAGAAATAGAATTATGAAAGGATCCGTACGAAAAATCCTAAATATTGATACCATTTATTATATTTATATATTAAACTATATATATATATAGTTGACTCAACAATAACAATATTCAGAAATAAAAACTACATGATAATTAAATATTTTTACGGCATGTTTCAAAATCATATATTTGTAAAAATGCTATTTGATCAAATTTAAGTAATTAATATATTATTGCATAATGTACTTAATTATTTTGCAAATACTACTCATCCTGTGACATCTGAGTATTACACTTAGCATAAATCAAAATATATGTAAAAATTTATATATTAATTTGGCTCATATAGCTTCTTCATATCTATAAATAAAAATATATCATTATTCATGTAAATACTTATTTAAAATCAAATATTTTATTAGGAGCGAATAACGAATTTGGAGATTTCGTTCATTTGATTAAAAGTACTATACGATTACCTTTAGATAATATATCAACATGAATCGGTAGATTTTTTGATGGGACAATGGTTTTAAGGTCTACTTACACATTTTTGTCGAGCAAAAAAAGAGTTCGTTAAAATTTGAAACCATAGTTTTGACAAAATGACTGCCGAAATGATTCTCATTGTGTAATAATACATTTAAGTGGTGTACATTATAAATACATGATTTCCAATGATCTCAAAGTAATAGAATGTTAATAATTATAATAATAATAAATTGATAGTTTACAATTGTTGTAAAGGTGAATGTTTACTGTATGATATACCATTCTGAGTTCACAAAAAAGTATTGTATAAAACATGTAAACTTGAATTGAGTTTTTGACTATTTATTTTTAAACGGGTCGCGTTAATCATTCAAAATATATTAAGTATCAAGCACAAAATTAAAATGTTACTTCGCGCTTTATTACACCTGTTCTTCTTCCCATATTCGCTCCATATCTGGAGTTTATGGTCACCAAAAATTGCCGCCGTGCAGTTCCCTCAATCGGCACTATCCATGTCGTATCCCATAATTTTTCATCTCGAGATTCACCTGGGAATTTTTAACATCCATGATAGAATCCCGGGGATATGAGGGGTTGGTGACTGTAGTTGAGTGGCTTTTTTATCTGATTATTCAAAGATTAAGCTCTCAATCCAAAATCCTGTACTTTTTGATCCTGAGAGGCGGCTTAACCCAAGTATTACGCTTGGTGCATATTAAAAATCCCTTGTATGAGAATGTAATTTAATCTAACCTTCTCGGATGTGTTTTATTTTCTAAATCGCGACTTTTTTTCTAAATGTTTTATTTTACCACTCCAATGCGTCTGGTCTCTGATTCGTCTGTTTTTTTTTTTACATTTCAACGTGTTAAATGTCAAGTATTATTATTTGTTCACTTGAGTAATGCTACGCACAAAGAAACACTAGAATTTAATCATACTTTGAATAAAGTTAAGTATATATAAGTTATAAATGTTAATACTAAAATTCGAAAAGCTCTCGAAGCTCTGATTATTTATTCATTTAAAGAAAATACCATTCTCAGACGAAGCTTTTAAAATCAAACTTTTATGCGACTTTTATCACCTATCTATCTAGCTTACATTATAGATAATCGTATTAATGGAAATAAATGTACAAAGAAAATGATATATACAAATAATTGTAAATTAAAAATTCTGGAAAAAATGCGCAATTATAAAAATATAATAGATTGTTTCTTTGATAAACAAAATGCTAAAAATATTCCAAATATTTTACTTTAATACAGAAAAAGTATCGATCATAATTAGTGATTCTAACGATTTGGTTACACTTCGATAGATTTCTAGTTAAAGTAATTTCAGTCTAGTAAATTACCGTCTCTAAAACTCAAGCGTACATTTTATCTGAAAAGAGGACCTTCGTTAGTTTCAATGATTGCGCAATTCGTAAAATAAGCTCCGTTAACATACTCCGAGTAATTGAAGTAACAAGTGGTGGATAAGTAATTACAGTTGCAAATTAGTTGTATTATAAATAGTTCATTGTGCGGAATGTCTTACGATTCATATCATTGATTTTAAAAAATGATTTTCGTTAAGCCTTTGATTTAAAGTTTAATTTTTTGTAAGCAAATTGAACAATTATGACAATAATTATTTCACCCCCTCGTGTTTTGCAATCTTGACATCAATGATGATACCGATATAATTCACAAATAAAAATTGCATGCAAAAATTATTTACAAATATCATTCAATCATGTAAATGGAAAAATGTTTGAATAGTATTTTACGCTTGGAACTCGTAATTTTTCAAATTTTATTTTTATTTTATGGAAACAAAGTCAAATTGACTTTTAATTTTTTTTCAAGAGTGATCTTAAAGAAATGATTCTCATAATTAAAAATCCTTTAATTTTTTAAATGTTTTTGTAATGCTTATACTGAAAGAATCATAAATGCACATGTTATAAAATATTGCAAGCCATCTTATAATGCATTTATTTTTATGAAAAAAATCTATAAAAATAAACACTAAACGTGAGATTCGAACAGCAAAGTCTTGCTGATTACACGCATGTTAAGTGCTGCGCTATTTAACCACGCGAGTCTTCTTAATGACGTCCATAATTGAGCGTCGTGACACCAATGATGTCGTACGAGTATATGAGTCGACCATATAAATAAATATTTATTATTAGGACCGTGTAGAGTTTTATTTCATTGCTTCCATTATTTACAATGTAATGTAATATTTTGAACACTTTACATGATATAAAAAATACCTTTAAAAATATTCGAAATGTATATTTTTCTTTATTAAAAATCATCGTTGAAACTGCTAGTTGACTATTAAATTCGATATGTTTGTGATATCCCATTGTCTTTTTAATATTATATCCAAATTTATATATAAATACATTATTAATCTCGTTGAAAAATTTGTCTACTTTATTAAATGTTATAAATCATATAAATTCTAGTTATTTATTGTGATATGTTATTGTCATAAAGTTATTTGAACTTGAAAGTTCATTTGATGCATAAGTTAGAATGTAAGTACATTTAAAGAATTTTTGTTTAAATTTTCTTGTAAATATACTTTTCAGTTTTTTCTGCGACCATCTTTATTATATTATGTATATTAAGTGAAATCTATGAAATTGTCAAATAACCAAATAACAAGATACGCCATCTTCACTCCGGCAACCTTCTCTGAAGGAGCTGCAGAGCCGCGGATCACCAGACGTGCTGAACGTTGATGTCTTTCCTTATCAGGAGAGGCGCGACTCAAATCACAGTGGTGAACTTCCCCGGATAATAATGTAGGCACGTACGCGCTTACTTATCTCGGCATCAAACGTACACAATATCGTATATATAGTACCTGGTTTGTGCAAACCAAGCCATTGACATTGGAAAGACCGCACAAATTTTCAGGACTGCACGGTTTACCACCATCTTCTTCAACATGTAATTCAATCAGTAGACAATTTTATGGATTCTGCTTAACAATATATGACATAAATAAAGTGCGCTACAGCTCTCACCAAAGACTAGGTAAGGTTAGCATAAATTACTTGAATAATATGTTTAATGATAATTAATATATGCTTAAAATAAACAAGCATTATGTAAAGCAACACAATAATATGTACTTGATATGATATATAGATTCTTAAAATTAATTTACTATGTAATATTGTTTTTTTAAATATTTAAAGTCATTAAATGGTGTATAAATATTTAATTAATTAATTAATTAGCTTAATTTATGAATATTTGGGACAAACAGACCAGTGAATGAGATTAATAATGACAACATTTTAGATTATAATGTATTTAATCAAATGCTTGTATAGATTTATCTATAAATATATATAACATATTGTATTTATTTATTTTAATATTTAAATTAACAACTGACAAATTCTGGCAAAATTATACTACTTATTCAAAATAATAAATTTATTCAGGTTATAAAACAAATTACATTTTTGTCTGTCTATTCTCGTTTTAAAAATACATTCGTTTAATATGAAACTCTCAGAAACTTGACACTTAAAATCCACGAATTGCAACTTATTTCACAATGTATTTTTATTACTGAAAACCCTCATTAAATTTTGTACTATTTCTGTTTAGTTGTATATTAAATTGTTGCAATACAATTTAGTTAATAAAATCGTGTAAATTTGTTGAAAATATCATAATAATGTACTATTTAATAAGTTTTCAATTTTTATTTTATGATTTCAATTTTTATATAACTTCGCATCGCGAGTTATAAGGACGAGTGGTTCTAGTCATTGTAAATAAACTAGGATTAAAATATATTTAATACTTAATAATAATACAAAAGTTTCGCTTATATAATAACATATTTATTTACTAACTGAAATGTTTGATGTAACTTAAAACTAATTTTAAATATTTAGTTTTATTTACCTTTTTTTTTGATATTCCGTTGTATTTTATTCGATCGATAGAAGATGGATTTTCATAATATCAATAAATAAATGATACAAACAAATATTTATAATTTATTCTAAAAAATGTTGGTTTGATTTTAAATAATGGTTTAATTTACTTGTTTTACCGTTGATTTAAAATCGTAAACTATGTCAAAAATAATTTGCTGAATAAAACTAAATATTTAAATATGTGTATATATATATATATATAATTCAATTGATTAAGTTTAAATAATTGATTGTTGTCATGAGTGGACTTGTTAACAATATATAATATTTATATTTGTATCACGTGATCATTTTCATATCATTTGAATTAATTAACCGTTCCTACAATAAATGAGATAAACACCCGTTCAAATTTAACATAATTGATTTCGTTCTAACCACTGAAAGCTGTGAATATGGAAGTGATTGTTTTTCTCGATTTTTGTAACATATTCTCTACCTTGGGAAAGGTTACCACAAGAAAACACATATTGGTGAAACGAAATACCCCTATTCTTCGAGATCCTGTACTCTTTTATGTCGAAAGTCCATCGACTGAAAAAATATTTGATAATGCGTTAGTGTCTGAAACAGACTAGAAACTAAATGAAGGATCTGGCAGTTGAAAGTAGTTGATGGCTATGCTGTTGATTATACGATTTTTCAGATGAGTCTTTACCTTTTTTGATCTTCTGCCTTCCTCGACATGTTTCCTTAAGCTATTTGCCTGAAAAACTGTTCTAAATTTTCTGAATGAAGTCTAGAGTGAACTAAAGCATGAAATTTGTGTACACAATTTATCATAGATTATTAATTCTTTACACTTGTCAGACGGTAATAAAGAAAGTGATTATTTCTTTGAATTATACGATGGTTGACATTTTATTGATAGCTTAGCAATAAACAAATAATATACTTGTTATAAAAATGCATGTAAAGCGGTAATTGCGTATTTATTGATTCAAGTAAATTAAAAAGCATCTAATATTTCGAAAATATAAAAAAATTGAAAAAAAAAACGATCAAAAAAAGGCAGGACAAAAACTGGAAAAAGTATTTTTAATAATTTGAATATGCGAGTAATCTTAAGTGAATAATTTTTTGGGAGAATTGGTGTGAATAAAAACTGATGTAATGAGGAAAAAAATGTTGAACGAAACGTTAAACTTATGTGTATGAATTCATGAAAATAAATCATATTATTTCGTAACATTAAATTTACTGATGCATTATTCAATGTTCGGATGTCACATATTTGTATAAACTGAATCATTAATAATACATATTTATATATAATATATACAGCTATTAGCAGTTGCAATTGTTCATGAAAAGCAAATATCTAAGTGACATTATTATATTTGTAAAAATGTTTCATAAATCACTAAGCGGTAGCGTACTTAAAAAGATGGGTAATTTGTTACATAAATGTATAATAATATAGAGTCTACTAATGTAAATCTTTAATATAGCTTGATATGTCTCAGAAATATTTATTAGAATTTAAAAGAAATGTAAGAAATGACTCTTATCTGAAATATGTGCATATTTACTCTGTTCTTCCGTTTATATATTTGAATACCGGAAATAAATAAAAGAAATAATTGCCAGATAAATAATTAATTAATATTTTGGAATTTATATGTCATAAAACCAAGAAATAAAATGTTAATTTTTTGGCACTTAGGCTTTTATTATGTTCGGAGTTTGTGTATATATTTTTAATATTCGATATTAATGACACTTGATTTTTAAACATTGTTTTCACTGCATAATGTTTTTTTAACCCTTTCGTTACGGCTCGGTGGAATACAAATTATACTGTCAATACGACGTAAATTTTTCAAACCATTTTTTTGCTTAAAATTAGTATTTGAAGCATAAATTTACTTATCTGACCTGTTTTCATATATCACATTGGTTCTTGTATTCTTTAACTATCATGTGATGTATAAAAAAAACTATTAAATTTAACAAACGTTCATTATGTAAATATACGTGTGGTGGCATTGACACATGTGGTTTACAGAAAAATCGCTCCTGTGATGAAACCTCACGATATTTATTTACATGCTTTACAGATTCCTGTAAATAATATATGTAGGTTGATAAAGGAAATGACTGCAGTTCCATGTTCGTAGATGTCACAATGTTTACTGAAAGTAGCAAAACAATATATCACGGCTAACGATGTCAACGGTAGGGGAATCTTAGACGGCATATATCGACAACCGATGCGAAAGGGTTAAATATCTTGTTCCAACACAATTTTTATGAGATATTTGACATGCTACAAGCAATGTGAAAGACTTGTTGCATGTGAAATATGTAATATGTATGTAATCATTAGCCATTTTTGTTTAATAAATATGATGGAAATTGCTTCACTGTAAAATGTTTATAATAGGGCACTGATGAAAAACAACGAATAATTATTGATTGTTTTTCAGTTCATTATTTTTACTATACAGCCTCACCTTTTTAGTTTAGGTGTAAGAAATAAGAAAATTGGATGGAAATTGTAATATTTAATATATACCTCCATTAATGAATACCGGAAATAATGTTTTCTTTTTAAGTATCACAGAGCAATTAAATAAAAAAAGTTTTGTTTCGGCATTAATGCTTTTTTTATTTCCGGTATTGAAATATAAATATTTTTCATTTTAATATAAAATACGTGTTAACTACTGAAAACTGTTGTTTTTTTGGTTGCTTTTTAAACAATAATCGTATAAATAAGGCTTTGTGTACCGTGAAAAAAAATTGTTGCATATTATGTAAAAAAAAAACTTATTCGTAAGCCTTTGATTGCTTACCTGTAGTTACAATGGCACGTTTGGAACAGTAATAAATAATATATAACATATTAATATATAGACAATGTTCCAGGTAGGGCTGTATTCGTATATTGCCGTTGCAATATATGAACTCACTGTGTAATAAAACATAATTTAAAAATGTGTATAATTTATTATATATAGAGATTATAAAGCAATGATTCAAGTCATTCAACATTGTAGATGATACGTGAGGAATGTGCAGTAACAATATCATGAAAATAACTAGAGAGTGTTTTTATTTATACCTATCCTTAACCCTCCAGAGACGAGCGTGACCGTATGGTCACAGTGAACACTATTGTCTATTTATACCTACTCCGGTCCCTTTTCTACCTGAACATTGCATCTTTTTCTCTGTTTCGGTTAAAAAGTGTCTCCACCACAGTTATTCTGCAGCCGCAGCAACGGAAACAGTTACCAAATACCCTTGCGAGTTATTTTATTTCGGGTTAAAAAAAAATATACAAAATTCTACAAAAGAAGACTACATGCTGATAAAATATTGCTTTAAACTTTAGTTTTTATCATTTTAAAACTTTCATCTCTGGAGGGTTGAATTTTTCAACAAATTTTACTTAATATTATATGACATACCTATACACAACGTATTTTATATATGATTTTACTTTGATTAATATTGCATATATGTACAAATATAAAGATAATATATTGACATCAGCTCGATATACCTCTTGTAGATTGGTGCCGAAAACCTCGATGTACAATTTTTCGTCTCAAATTTTTGTTCGCTCCTCGGACACGCTTGTGTCGCCATATTGTTTGACAGGTGTAGTTCTGTGGACCACCACTAAATGTGGAAAAAAGCTTTTTCTAGTACAAATTAGATATTACAAATTGCATCATTACACAAATAAATCAATATTTCTGAGATTGTAAATATAACTTAATTTTTAATTTATTAATTCATGTATTTTAATGAACATGTATAGATATAATCAACAATTGAAGTATTGAGCAATTGCATAAAAATACAGTAAATCAATATTAGAATTAATGGGAACCTTTTTTATGAAGGGTAAGAATATTTAAGACTATTGATTTTAGAAGAAAACTCACATCGCATCTTATTATTTGAAGTTATATTTTACTACTGGTGTGACACAAACGTAAAATTGATTCACATAGACTTTGTCATCACTTTATTTCACTGCCGCTGTTCCTCTGAACTCAAAGAATTAATCTCTGCTACACCCACAATACTCACCAATAAATTCTGAAATGCTCTTCCAGGATCTGTGTTTCATTCATACAATCTGGAACTCTTCAAAAAACAAACAAATAATACACCGAGCGCAGCTTAGACCTGGCGGGTGAAGCGAGGGGGAGATCCATCACGTATGGCTGCTAAGCCAACACTGAGCTCCGTAGGCAGCTCACTAGGGAAGAGATTTGGAGTGAGGGAACCAAGGTACACTACAGAATTGCGGGATCTTCCATAAATGCGCTTTTCAGGACTGTGGCGCCATGGGAACTTTATTTTACGGATAATCCTCGTATAAAGTAGCACGTCGCTGCACCTCCAGATCCAGAGGGGATCAATAGAACCCTCTGTCGAGCATGTTTTATATGATTTGGCTATAGCCACAAGACGGAACCTCTACCTGCGAAGTAGAGAAAGACGTATGAGCTCACGGCGGTCAGTAGACTCCGCCCAGCTACTAGTTCGGTAGCCAGTGCCGGTTTTAGGGAGTGGCGCAGTGGGTCGGTGGCCCAGGGCGTCGAATGAGCTAGGGGCGCCGAGGGCAATCTATCTCATATACACATATACATTTTAAATACATACAATATGGGGCGCTAGTAAAATAATTCCCTAGGGCGCCGCAGGGTCTAGAGCCGGCATTGTCAGTAGCAGACGGGATCCACCATAACAGGGCTTTTCAGGACTGTAACGCCATGGGAAACTTATTTAACGGATAACCCTCGAATAATATACTATGGTTTAATAAGGAATTAAGGATGATTTTAGGTGATGGTTGTTCATAAATAAACTAAATCATATCATAGAGTATTTATAACATACATAATGGTTTATTTTGTTCTTATATTACAGTCAAAGTAAAATGCGATTACATATCATTTAATTCGAATCAACAACGAGAGATGGCCTTATAGTTCAACAATAAATATTTATTTTAATTCTTGAATAATTTAGAAAAATTATGAATTCACTATATAAGTAATGTGACTTGAAATACAAATAGTAGGCATTCAAATAGTTGGTTACAATTTTTTTTGACGATTTTAAACACCATTGCGATCATTAATATTAGAATTTTAAACATAATAGAATTATATAATTTTTGATTAACAATTCCAAGCAATGGAGATATACAATATTATGATTTTTTTAAAATGGGAAACCCGTAAAAATAATCAATATTTGATGCTATTCTAATATAGTACAATACAAGTTCTCTAAATATGAAACTAGCCAAATTTTAAATAAACAACTTTAATACAGAAAACGGTAATAGAAAGATCTGACAGTTTTAAATAAAATTTCTAAACAAAACCGTCAGATCTTTTTGCCGCTCCCTGTATTACTTGCAAATTTAATTTTTTTAATTAAAATTAAAAATTTACCATGACAAATATGATTTTAATAAATGCCATCATTAAATATGAAATAAATATTTCTTTTAAATAAAAATAAAATATTAAATTGATTAAATAATCATCTTACGTTTTCTATTTAAATTGGCAATCACAAAATTTACTTTGACATTAAAATTAAAAAAATGTATTTTTTGCAATGAAAAATAAAATATTTTAAATTGTATCATAAATATAAGCTTATATTTATTAGGTTTATTAATAATTATAATTAATGAGCTATATGTTAAGTTTCAAAAATTACATTTAGAGGAATCGTTATTTAAATTATTTTTCTTTAAAAAAAAAAACAATTTATTTTTTAATTACAATTATTTTTGCGACAGGGTAAAAAAAATAACACCGATCCATATTGCTAAAAATTTTAATCTCACAATAATCTTATTTTGTAGGCAGTTAAATGCTTTATTGATATAATTAATTAATTAGTTATTGTTTAATTATCAGTTAATTCAAATGTTTTTTATGCGAAATTCTTAATTAAAGTTGAAAATTAAATAAATGCATATAATAGCTATGTAGATACATTTTAAGACCTTAGATAGATTTAGTTATAGTTTACCCTTTATATATATATATTGAAAGCATTCATGAAAATCCTAAAAATATAGTTACATAATAATGATTAGCTTAAACAGTTGAAAATGAAGGTAATTTAACAATATTTTTATTTGGAAAACAAATAAATCTGTAACCAATATCAATTGATATCAGCAGGCTGGTGCCGAAAACCTCGATATGCGAACTTTCGTCTCTTATTTTTGTTCGCTCGAGTAACGTGTTGTGATCCGGACCGAAAGTTTGTCAAGTTTACAGAAATATACATGTCAATGTTCTTCTAAAAACAACACTGCGTGTTGCTCATCTGCCCTCAGCTCTCCACCACATGTTAAAATAACGATCCCGGCGACGTGAATTCGTCTTTCCTATGTAAGGGGTTGTTACAGTGTTCATATTTTTTATGTGAAAGAAGAAAAATAAACAATATCTGTAGAGAAAAGAGGCAGTAGTACTTAGTCGCTTTTTTATATTTAATGAAATTCATTAAAAAAATATTAATTTAAAAAATTATACTTCATCGCCACATGTTTGTAGAAACAGCGCAACAACCATCTCTTGAATATCTCCCAAGCTATCGAAAAATATAGATCCTTTTTGGTTTGTTAATATTTTTAAATATTCATAGATGTCGCTGTGAGAAAATCGGAATCAATTTTGAAAAACATCTTTCGAATATTGCGAAGCTCGCACAGCTGCGCTTATGGCGATCGTCTACGTAGAGCGCCCATGTGTGCTTACGGCGATCGTCGGGTTAAATGATCCAAAGATTTATTTGTTCTCCCTTTGAAAGCTAATACATAAGTACATAAGTTAAGAATATTCTTAAATAATTACAAAATGAATTGGATCTCACTGTCTTAGTGAAACAATGATAATATGCGAATTAATACAATATACACCGGTAATATTGAAACATTTTTTACGCTTCGAATAACGATTCATAAGTTTTTTTTATTGCCATTGATAAATAAACGGAATGGATAGATTCAATCACGCATTAATTATAACTATGTTATAAAAAGACAGTCAGAGTTGTCACACTCAAATTTTAAATAACACCGATAGTGGTCACAAAATTTTGTAAAAAAAATGCTCCAGAAGATTTTATTAGCTCTAAAGGAAGGCTTTCTACTGACAAAAACTTTGAATATTGAAATTATAAAACAGGTTAAGTATTCACGTATTATACTTGAACTGACTGAAAGTGTTGCATAGAGAATCAATGGCTGTATGATATATTTAGAACTTTATATTTAAGATCCTGTCTGATATAAAAGCCACGGATGTTGCCAAATACTGGGCAGATTCTATTTAATTTCACTAACGTTAGAAGAATGTTGAAAAAACATAAGACATCAAGCACAAAATGTTCTATTTTATTAAAAAATATATTTAAAATTTCATTTCCAATTAAATGTATACATCCACTTTCACACTCAGTGAGATTGATTGAAAAAACGCTTTAATGTAAACACGTCAATAATTACAAAATCGTATTTATAGGACAACATTATTATTTTACAATTATAATACAAGCATAATGTAAATATTTGTTTAAAGATGAATTTTGGTGTTATGAAGGGTATTTTATTACATTTTACGAAATGACAATGACGAACATATAATTAAAATCATTTAAATGTTTTTTCTTCATAAAACAAACAAGGATCTTTGATATTCTATAAAAGGTTTATTAAAAAACGCAAATTAAATACGCTATTAAACTTCACAGATATATTAATCGGTGTTACGACCTATCGCTCCCAGAATATTCGTTTAACGACTCATCGGTAACGACGTGGAGTGCACTGGACGTCTGGTGCACAGGACATTTGGTGCTGGACACTGGATGTCTCGCTTACCTAACTTTATCTAAGGATTTGTTGATCATAGAGTACAGAGATCCACGGGTCTTTTTAACAAAATAACTTAACGTAAGGTTAGATTATGTTAGGTTAGCGTGTTGTCCCATGCACCAGACGTCCAGTGCGCCCCACCACGTAGTTACCGTTGAGTCGTTGAACGAATTGTCTGGGAATACAATGTGGCGTAACCATATTAATCTCATCTATAACGGCAAATTTACTTGATATTTTCCCATTTTATTTTTGTATTTATCATATTTTGTGATTATCATTAAAATATTTCCACGTTTAAAAAAAACAACAGTAATTTTAAATAAAAGGTAAATTCTAATTACACTTTTAAATTAAATTTGCATAATATTTGAGTGAAAAATTTATGCGATAATTAATTAATATAAAATTGATTAATAAAACATTAGCCGAAAATATTAAGCAGCTTATAAAAATACGTCCATTGAATATGAAACACGTAAAAATATATAACATTTGCCGTTTTTCACATAGAATTTCCACAAGACTCTTTATAAAACATTATAAAATTACATTATCGAATATTATTATTGCTTGCGGAAAAATCAAAAACAATTTTTAGAATAATTCACTTAAATTATTTTAAACTATGTTAAATTTGAATTCAAAATGCTTTAGCACCTTTATTAACATTTTGAAATAAATACGTTACATATAATAAATTATCCGGTGTATATGTAGGCTCTCTCATATCAATTACATTTGGAAAATATTCAAATAAATAAGTCTTATCAAAAACTTATCGGTTGATATAGAAATAAGGTTCTAGATAGGCCGAATAAGAAGTGTATATATATATATATATATATATATATATATATATATATATATATATATATATATATATATATAATTTAAGATATAGGAAGCTTTTTATGAACTGTTTTTGGATGTATATTTATTAGAATTGTAAGCATATATTTTTATCAGGGCAACATACTTTACAAAAAGTAAAAAAAGGTTTTCTTTTACGTGTTTTCTGTAATAGGGTTCCTAATGAAGTACATCCATCTGTGACTTACCTAATTTTTACTTAATATTAGTATTAGTTGCATATATTTTTAATTTTATTTTTGAGAAGCAGATTGAATGAATTATTTAAGTTACAATTATGAGCCAAATATAATATCATGTAATTATTTTCTAATATTGATCTCTCACACATATTGAGACGTTCTCCTAATGAATGATTAATTTACATTATTCACTTTTCCTATCGTTTAAAATAATATTTGAATACAGTTTTTGGTTTAGGGTACAATCGTATTTGTTTAGATTAAGGTAATATAAACTTAACATTTTGATGATCCTAAGAGATATCATACTGAGGTTGCTACAACTATCTACATTTGGTATAGAACTAAAGGAGGGGTCTCTGGTAATAACTAGGGATAGTTGACAACTATGCCATCTCGGTAAGGCTATCGGGGTAGTCGAACAACTATAATAATAGATATTCGCAGTACTTAGTACAATCGAAAAATTATCCTCTGATTAGGTACTGGGGACATTTTTGACATTCTACTCTCATTTACGTGTAACAATTAGAAGTAGCTTTAGCAATTGTTAAGTAAAGTGTTGAATAAAAACAACCATCGACAAAGTTCTCTTCATTTTTACACTTCAATGTTTTTTATTCATTTCACAATCTTGTTTTTATTGTAGAATATTTTTAAAATTCATAAAATTCGAAGAATTTTTTTATAAACACATCCATAATCAAGTATATACTTTATTTATGAAATTACATACATTTTCTTTTGAAAATTCGCCTTTTCAATATGAGCAATACAATAATGCAAATATTTTTTAACAAAATGTGGTCACACTCCTTAAATCCAACATAAAGTTAAAAAGCAAGTAAATTGTATAGAAACCACTGAACTTTTCCACAAAAGAGTTGAGCAATCGTTTCTTTACTAAATATATGGATAAATAATGTCTCTTAATACAGTTATTCAGAAAAATTAATAGGTGCTGTTTTTTTAACAAACATATCTTACGAGAAAGTAGTTATTGACATCGACAGGGTTATAGGAGCACTTGTAAAACTTAAATATTTTCCAAGTTACTGAGGGTAGCTGGATTAGATGTGTGTATGTACTAGTTAGTAGTAATACACTCGATCCAGTTAGACAACTTCAATACAATGACTTATTAAAGATAGTTGTCCTATTGATACCTGAACTAATGGTTAGTAGTAAAGTACTCGTGTTACAAGTACTTGGACAACATCAATACCTTGATCAGGTATTAAGGGTAGCTGAACTAGTAGTGAGTATGTAGCTAGACTAGTATAGAGAATGAACAACCGAACTTGTTGTTAGTCGACAACTTCAATATCTCGGTAAGGTACTAAGGGTAGCTGGACTAGTAGTTAAATGTGGGAAGTTGAAATAGTTGTTAGTAATAAGATACTCGGAGAATTTAGACAACTTTAACATCTTGATAGTGTTAAACGGGTAGCTGGACTAGTTGTTACGTACTCTGACTATTTCGACAATATCAATACAATCGTATAGTGCTAAGGATAACTTTACTAGTGATTAGTCAGGATAAATAGGATAGTTGTTAGTAGTAAAGAACTGTAGTTATTTGGACTACATCTCGGTAAGGTACTGAAGGTAGCTGGATTAGTTGTTAGTAGTGAGGTACTTTAGCTATTTGGACAGCATCTTGGTAAGGTACTGGGGTAGCTGGACTAATAGTGACTTTGGATAGCTGGACTAGTTGTTATTTATAAGGTATTCAGGAAAATCGGACGACTTTAACATATTGATAAGGTATTAAGAATAGCTGAACTAGTTGTGAGCATGGATAACTGTATTAGTTTAATAAGGTATGTGGAGAATTTCGACAACTTTAACATCTTGGTAAAGTACTACGGGTAGATGGACTAGTTGTGAGAACAGAAAGATGGACTAGTTTCAAGTATAGGGTCCGCCATCTAACGTTTTTTTTTCAACTAGTATTTATTTCGTGAATGGTAACACTTAGCTCATGTCTGATTTGACAGATAATTAGTTTTATCCTTCCGCTAAACGAATATGGTTGTGTATACGCTTGAACAACGCTGGAAAATATTGCGGCATTACTTTGAAAACCAGGCTATTTTTCTTCAAAAATGAGCAAAGAGTGGCCGTTACAGTCAATGGCGATCGTTATTGGGCCATTTTTGTTCACAAAAATTGAAGAGGAAGATATTGGCAACATTTGGTTTCAACAAGATGGCACTACGTGCCACACAGCCGAAGCTACACTCGATGTTTTGCGCCCCATTTTCAAAAAAAAAAGTTATTTGGCGGACCCGTTAGTAAGATACTCAAGTCATTTGAACAACATCTTGGTAAGTTACTACTTATAGCTGTACTAGTTGCAAGTATGGATAGTTGGACTAGCTATTACTTATAAGGTACTCGAGGAAGTCGGACAATTTTAACATCTTCGTTAGCTATTAAAGGTAGCTCAACTAGTTGTGACTGTGAATAGAAAGAATAGCTGTAAGTAATAAGATATTTAAGTTATTAGATCAACATCTTCGTAAGGTACTACGGGTAGCTGGACTAGTTGTTAGTAGTAAGGTACTCGGGGAAGTTGGTAAATGTTCACATCTTTGTAAGGTGCTAAGAACAGCTGTACTGGTGGTTAGTCAGGATGAGTGGGATAGTTGTGTGTGGTGGTATTCAGGGCTTGCTGTTCAGGGCCGGGGGGCCGCGGGGGCGCCGCTAGGGGGGCCGGGGCGGGCGCCGCGGCGCGGGCGGGCCTCCGGCGTTAGGGGACTCACTTGACGATGAACGGTCCTGAAAACAGACACAAACAATAAAAAACTAGGTTATGTCGTATAGCCGTCTTCAGCTATGTCACAGTTATATCCGGTAACATTTGAGTATCTTATTTTTGTACAAAATTTGAGATTACCATATTATTTGCATTTTAAATGGCACTAAGAAATGCTTTACATTATTAAACAAACAAATAGTTTGACATTGTTTTAACATAGATCATGTTGAGCACTGTTAATCACAGACTTGAAAACTACGGCTTTGCACTAAATGTACCTTTTTCGGTTCATATATTTCCGAAAAAACATTTGTACAAATTGATATTTGGCCGAACGGACATTTGGTTAAATGGACATTTGAGCGAACCGACAATTGGATAAATGTTATTTTATTTTAATTATTTTTTTTAGAACATCATTAAATATTGTTGTATTTTATTTTATATTTTATTGTAATCTGAACCAATATTTACAAAATGTATGTACATACAGGGTTTTTCCGGAAAGTTTTAGGAACTGTATATGTATATGAATCTACAGCAAACATTATATTTTATGGAATTTCTCTCATTGATATCGGATAAAAAGAAACGATAGATGTTTATTTTATTTTATTATTGTGATTTCTATTCTCATATATTAATCAAAGTATAATTTATTAATACATTAAATACGTTCATTAATTCAAAGTATTATAAGATCGCTTAAACTTACCATTCAAGAAACTGTTCTTAAAAATACATGAATACCGTGTAAGAAAGAAAAATAGTTAAAACAAGCACTAACGCAGAATTTCAACATGGCACTCACACAAGTAATACGAACTGTTGAATTACTTAATTTTTAAAGAAATACAGAGCTCTAGAAACATATCTTCAGCACCAAATCATTAAAATTACAGTGTTGTCATAACAACGAACGATACTTTTTTTACAACACACATCAAATATGAAATAAATATATTCCTGTTACAAAATTAAGATTTTTTCGATTCGTATCAATCGTGTGAGTTGTTTTTTTTCTACATATATGGAACACAATATTGGAAATAGAAAAATGATGCAAAAGAAATAATACGATGATAATAACAACTTGTGACCGAAAAGAGATGAAAGAGTATTAATGTTTGTAATTTGATTGCTTATAATTTTGATGTGTTTTTATTCCGGAACCGAGGTCACCGTCCCGAAATGACGGCATCAGTTTAAATGGTGATGCCGGAATACCAAGATTCCGGCACTGAGGATAAATCCAAAGACCGGAGTTGAATTGATACTAATTTATTTGGTAATAGACCCCTTTTTATACCTTAGTCTACAACATGAGAAAGCATTTATAAAATTCATATTATTACATTAAATTTCATACACCGCAAATTCCTCGATACCGTTTTGGACCTTGATTCCTTCAACTTACATACATTGTCAAAAATGTCCTGTGTCGTACCCAACTGTATGATTTGACATATTCCATCTAAGATAGAGAGTTTGATTATAACAATCACTTTAAAGACTTTTGGATATTTTATACAAAATAGTTATGTTCAAAATAATATTTTTACAGTGTTTAAGATATTATTTTTAATTCAGTATATAACCTCGAAAAATAAGGTACAACACGTTTTACTGCATATCATTGTCATGAAAAATGCAAATGGCATGCAAGAGAATACTTTAATGCTAAGTAATGCACGAAATATCCTTAAAAGATTTAATGCATGCATAATTTACTGTAGAATAGTAGTCGTTTAATATAGACGTCAACCTTCACTTATTAGAAGACTGAAAAAGGCAAAAGGAATAAATAAAGCTTATATGTCGATATATTCTGCAAACTAGTTAGTAGCCTCCCTCGAGTGCTTGGTAAGCTTTTTTAAGGTGATGAAATCCCTATGCCGCAAAAAAGCGCTTTTACTTTAAAAAAGCTTCAGAATAGCTGACCAGGTAGATCTAAAAAGGAACCTGCGTTTGCTATGTCGACGTCATCAACTTCCGTGTGGAAAAAAAGTCCACGAAATGATGGTATTTATTTATTTAATTGAAAATTGTTTTTGGTGGCTTTAATAATATTAATATTTTATTTTATTTATAATCCACTGAAAATATAACCTAATATTCAACTACTGGTATACATATACATTTTCAGCAAACATCATCTTAAATGTCATTTTTCTCAAAAAAATTGTGAAAAAATACTTGAATAAACAAGTTGATTGAATCTAAATAAATACGCATACAGTATACAACAATTGCCATTTATAAATAAAACATTATTAATAATATAATGCGTGTTAACTTCTTGACTTGACTTAAAAGTGAATAAAACATTATACATATACATTGTTTGTTTACATTTTAAAACTATTTGTAAAATCTGTGTGTAAAAAAAGGCTTTTGAAAAAACTGTTTGTTTCAAATGAAACTATTCTTAATATAACATAATTTGTTTAACATAGAAATAATATTTTTAACTTGTTAAATACCACGACCCTTTCATGTTCTTTTATAGAAAATTCAGAAATATTTTTACGCTGTGTGTAACATTTTTTCACGTTTTATTTACAATATTATATAAAAGATAAAAATAAATGGATGCAAAATATTATTGTATTAAAAATGTAACAAAGAACATGCTTCTTCCAGGTAAAGGATTTTTTACATATTTTCCAAAAGTACAAAACAAAAAATAAATCTTGTTGAGTAAGTAATAAATTCATTTATTTTGTATATATTTATGTACAGTATAAAAATAAGACAAAGGAAAATATTTTATAAGGATGATACAATAATACGATACATCATTTTCGATGTTCAAAAGTTTCATATAGTATTGTATTGATATCATGCTATTAAATAAAGGTCGAAATAAAAAAAATGAAGTACCTACCTATTAATCTAAAAATCTTAATATTCAGTGTCCATGCCAACCATTTGTCAATAATGAAGCTTATCGAGGTATCGATTCATTCGGAGAAAAAAATCTGAATTATATTCCATTCTCCAATTCCATACCTACTGACATTAGCATTATATAGCCCTTGCTGACTGGTACCGAAAACCTCGATATAAAATCACCCGTCTCTTATTTTTGTTAGCTTGACGTACATGTATGTGTCGCCATATTGTCATTTTGGACTAGTTACGTAGATCGCCACTGACTTGTACCGACATATACAATCTTTCGACAGCCCATCACGACATGTGCGTCGCCAATCGTCATTTTGGCCGACGGCGGCGAGATCGCATTGTTAAGTCCCGATCGATCGTGACGAAAGTAACGCCATGTTACGATCGATCGGGGAAACCAAGACTTTATCGATAATATATGTCAATGTGCTTCAGAAAAGTCTTGTTATCAATATAATAATAACAATAATAATAAGCTTTTTATTCCAGCAGGATTGGGTGGGTTGTGCAATACCCAATCTGTCATATTTTTAGATACATATATATTTATATAGTACATACAAAATAATAATTATATATAAACATAATAATTCATTCATGGTGGTCGTTATATATGTATATATCGCTGCTATATATGTGTTGTTAATCTGCTCCTCATCCTGCCACCACGCGACTGAATAACTACCTTTTTTTATGAGAGGAGGATGTTAATACTATAAATATACTACTTACTACTATACGTCTATAAATTACTACTTTGAATTAAGATTTGTAAATAAGTTTACAAGATTTATTGCTGAATATTTCGAATGGGATCATCATATATTGGGGATGTTTATTATTCAAGGTGTACTTGCGTTCATACCATTACAATATTTCATGCTAGTTTGTGTCAGGAATGAATTTTTTACAAGAGCTTTGATAATAAATTTCAATGATTTAGTGAGTAGTAAAATGTACTGAGAAATAAACTAAAATACTTTTATGAACAAAACAATCATATTTGGATTTTGAAAACGAAGTAATTCATGATATTTTTTATTTTCTTATTTTCTTATTTAAGCACATACAGGAGAATACTGACAGATAGTAATTCTGAAGTCTCATCTGTGGAATTCTATGACGCTTACCATGGTGTATATGGCTAAGCGCTGCATGTGGAGTATTGATCCGTCAACGTCATAGACTACAGCTCGAGATTCACGAATCATCCTTATTATTTACAGGAATTTACTATGAATGGGTAGTCTTCACGGGATCACTTTCGTGTACCACCAATTTTAATTAATAGGCTATTTCTGGCATTTTTCGGATGAGGGATCAAATTCACACCAACCGGAGAATTTTAAGTGCTCAGAAATCGATTAAAAATTAATTTATTTTATTCTCCGTCAGGGATCGAGCCCACGACCTTTGGCTAGCAAAGCTTTGACCATTGAGCTATACCCACCGGCAAATATGAAAGCAGATAAAACAAATTATTATCAATGTTAATTTTGGTATAAAAAATTACAAGATTTTATCAGGGATTCAGTTGCAGTGGGGTATGTGAAACGTGGTATGAACGTTTTTTTTGCGTGGTACTTACAAGTACATTATCCATGAATCATTTTGGGAAATAGATCAGGTTTAATCATGTTGGTACTTTCTCTTGTACTACAAAATTATTACTTTATTAGTTATTTGAATTGAATAATTGTGCAATGATATGAATTAATCGAATTATAATTTAACTTTGAATTTTACTTTAAACGTTCCATTTTACGCCATGAATGTAGGCAATTGTCTCATCATCTCAATTGAAAATTTGAAATGTAATAGCTTTCCTTCGTAGTATCAATCCAGTAGATTGGTTTGCAGCAACAGAATCTTTCATCTCGACCTCCATTCCTCTCGGTCCTCCGCAACCCTCTTCAGCTCAGCATAAGAGCTACAACTCATGTCCTCGAACACCTGCTGCAAATACTCCCGTCTAAAGCGCCCTCTATAGTTTCTATCCTCAACCATACCCTCCAAAATGTCATGAAGAAGACCATTGTGGTGCATGATGTGACCGATCCATCGAACTCGCCTCTCTGAGATGGTTCTTATTAGGTGCCTATCTTCCTTGATTATTCTGAGAACCTCATTTTTCGTGACGTGGTCTCTCCAGGAAATTCCGAAAATTCTTCTGTATGACCACATCTCAAAAGCCCCTAGTCAATGTAATAGTAAAATGATAAAAATATAAATAAAATTTCGACTTATAACACACATTGTACAAAATATACTTGAGAGTAAAAATGCTTTAAAAAAAACTGTAAAATCTACTAAACAAAACTATGATTGTACGCATTCGTGCAATTGTATCTTTACGCTGGATATATTTGTCTAGTATTGATTGTGCTAAGGGTTAAATTACTTTTGGATAAGGTTCTAGATATATCTATGGGACATTATTCTTATTTGGAATCTGTACAATATCTCGCATGCAGGTTAAACAATTGATGAATTATCGTAACGTTGTCTCATCATCGACATTGAATCATCGTGTACCTGCGAGATGACACTGGATCTATTGCTGCCGAGATCGAGATCTGTGTTAAACGGCTCCCCAACATTGCGGCTCGGATCAGCTGGACCATAGCTGGAGTCCAGAGACGAGTCGCTGAAAGAATTTTAAATCAAGTCATCACATCTAAAGAGAATCCTGTTTCACCTGTTTGCCATCGAATAAATGTTCTCCTTGCGTAATTGAAACAAACATATGTGTTTGCTTTTAATTATTTTAAAAGCCGACAAGGAGTAAAACCAACCAACGAAGTATTTAATGACGATCTTAAACTTGAGCGTGTTCAGTTTTCGAATAAGTTAATTAGGATAACGTTGTGAGTAATAAATTATGTCTTTATAACCGTCTTGTGTATTTTTCGTTGCTTTATCTTCTTCGTAGTATCAATCCGGTGGATTGGTTTGCAGCAACAGAATCTTGCATCTCGATCTCCATTCCTCTCGGTCCTCCGCAACCCTTTTCAGCTCAGCATAAGCGCTACAATTCATGTCCTCGAATACTTGCTGCAAATACTCCCGTCTAGAGCGCCCTCTACAGTTTCTACCCTCAACCATCCTCTCCACAATATCGTGAAGGATCAGTTGCCTATCTTCCTTGATTATTCTGAGAACCTCATTGTTCGTGACGTGGTCTCTCCAGGAAATTTCGAGAATTCTTCTGTACGACCACATCTCAAAGGCCTCTAGTCTTTTTTATCACTTTCAGATAAGCACCATGTCTCACAGCCGTACATTAAGATGCTCCAAACAAGTGTTTTGGCAAGTTGCTTGCGGAGCCCTAAAGAAATATTCTTTGACTCAAGAATTTTGGCTTTTTTATTGAAAGCTAGCCTTGCTTGATGTATTCGACTGATGACTTCTCTTTTTGTTCTGCCATCCCAGGTGATTGTACTTCCAAGTTGCTTTATATTATCATTATATACAAAGACATAGATTGGCATCATTCCTTAAACATTGAATAAATAGATAGGCTGTTCGTTGAGTTAATAATTCTACTCTGAATTCTAATATTTGATCAATTGAGCACATAGCTTTTGAGACAGATTTATTACTATAATCACAGACGATTGTCATATATTCTTTGTTTTAGCAGCTTTTTCAAAGCATCGTCACACCTGCTAAATTATTTTTCACTTTGAACAACCATTGATGTATAATAAGTAATTTTACCAACTCTTTTTTACCTCCAGTGAGCTCTAGGCTGTACAACGTCATACGATATGAATGTTTAGACAGCCTCACACTTTAAATTCATTCCACGTGCAACATCTAATGTTTAAATGACCTGATTGAACATCATTTTGTCCATTTAAGTGAACAAATCTTTTTTCAATTTTTTTATTTATTTTCCTTCAATGACATTTCCAAATATACCATTTTAATTCGTTATCGAAGTACTAACGTAAATGTGGTGATGTAAATGTACTGACACATTTAGTGTCAATGACCTCACACTCAGAACAAGTATCAGAATACGCAGCGCAAATAGTTAGGATTTGCGCCAGCAAAAACCATGTCGTAAGTATATCATGGTTGACACACAAATATTACGGCATTTTTATCACAAAATCAAACGTCCAACATTTCGTATCCTTCCACACCAACGCTGTATCTGAAGCAATATTTCAATAAATATGTCAATATCTTAACTCAAGTTGGTTTCAACCACTGTTCACTGCGATTCTTCGTCTTACAAGTATCCAGGGTTGAACGATGCTCCTTTCAGGCTACACTTCAGGCTCCGTGAGAGACTCCAGCGAAGTCGCGATGACCCCGACTTTGAAAGATGTTGACAGCGTCTGTCTGCTGACAATCCTCCTGATGGTCATCCAAGAGGGATTGAATGCGGCGGTCGCGTTTGTATTATTACTATATATCTTCTAGTATTATTGTCTTGTATGTGTTTACGTGAAAATGGAAATTTACAAAAAATCGTCGTTCCTATAGCATATACTCGTATATCATTTTAAAATTCTTAACCGACAAAATCAAAAAATCAAAAAAAACTTAACCGACAAAATCGTGTTTAAAATTTGAAAATAAATAAATAATTTAATAAAGTTAATTTACCCTTATTTAACGCATTTTTAAAACCAAAAAGTATAGTTGAAAAGAAAATGTATGAATAATAATGATCGTTGCGAACCTACACTGAAAAGCGGTCTGAAATTAAATTACCTCATTTTGTATAAAGACATTAAGCGGCAACGCTGTAGCAAAAAACCCTAACATTGGCTTTTAGCCTAACATTAAACTTAGTATTTTCCGAAACGTATTTTGTGAGTTTCAATGTCCCCGGCATTACGATGCAGACGCTGCTTGTATCGGTGTAATATAATATAATAAAACGGAATTACTATCTCGACGGCTTTTTGTCCCGGAATTTTAATAAGTTGCTTCCAGGCAGGCGTCGAATAGAAAACTGGACTATCACCAGGGACGGATGAAGAATAAGAGTTGTTTTCATAATACCAATATTCAGTAATACACCATTAGAGATTTTATTATCTAAGAAACTACATAGTTTTTGTAAATATCTCTGGTTCAACACGTATCCCATCTATTACAAAATAAAGGCTTCCTTTATTGATTATCAATATTACCTGTTTTGTTTTTTTCTTATATATTTTCCGAGAGAATTGATAATAACGTCTGCTTATCTCGCCCGTCTGCGTTTCTGCATCCTTTTGATACTCTTTATAAGCTCATGGATAGAGGCGCATAGCATTTGGAAGCACTCTATCACTATCTGCATCACGTGTAGTCGGTGAATAATTTGAACGTGAAATTCTAAGTAAATCATAATAACATATTCTTCGTACCGTATACAATTCATACCATAATAATGTTGAACACTTAACACAATTTGCCAAAAGCTTCCCGCCCAAGCTAAATTAGGAGTTTTGTTTCACTGAATTACACATTTTATTCAATTAAAAGTTCTTGCCCCGAGAATACATATTCGTTCACGCCGTTTCTCTCATTGTTACATATTACAATATGGACTAATCAATTCATGACTGGTCACGGCAATTTAAAGGCTCTTCAAATTAAGCCTCGTTGATCCCTCGATGATTTGCCCAGACTGCCCATGTGGTAGCCACTTGCAGGACGCTGAACACGTTCTGTGACATTGCCCAATATTAGATTTAAGTAGAGAAAGGCTCTTCAGCGTAATCCAACAGAAGCCTGGACCGGTTGGATATGTCGACCTCATCGCTACGGAATCCAACTACGATGCCTTTTCTGTATACCGCGGCGACCTTTGGCGAAGAAGTAAAAAAGTCCTAATTTTAACGTCTGAACTACTAACTTTTACACCCACGTTTGGTGTTGCTCACCAAAGCCCGTTACTTGTATAACGAGAAATTACTCTGAAAACAATGCCTTGGTAAGTGTTCCCAAGGACCGCAGGTACAATGCGACCGGCCCAGTAAAAAATACAGTGTGATCACGAAAGTATCTATGCCTTAGTATTTTTTTTTATTTGTTTTTAAAGTGAACAACTTTACACACTAAAATTCAGTTTTAGAGCTTTTTAAAATATTTCTGTTTAAAACATTTTGAATCCTAAATGTTAAATCACGTATTCTTCTTGTTCACATGTTTTCCTTCTATATTTTCACGTAAAATCACAACGTGTGTGCATTACATTCAAGTTAATCTTGCTTTGGTCTCATTGCGTCGAGAGCCCTCCACACTCGCCCATTAAACATGAGTTAACACAGCTCCGGTTCAAGTTGTCTGAATTGAGGTCACGCCCATCCAGGGTCTTAAATTCTCTTAATCCAGCCCTTCCTTAACCGGGAAGGGAGAAATAGAAGGAAGGAGCCCGACACGCTTTCTCGCATTTCCATGTTTGCGAGTCGCGAGAAAGCAAATTGCCTTTACGTGACCTGGGACAAGCCAGCTACAGCTTTTTTCATGAAAACTTATACAGGAGAATGCAGACAGACGGAGAAAAAGTATCAGCTGTGGATTATATTATGCTTGCCTAAATTTTTTGTACGTACATGCGGTGCCGCTACTAACATTGTAGTACGTGTATTCTTATACGATGGAAAATCACAAATGATACATAAAACATACGTAATTGAACTGGGATGATTTCATGCTCTTAAAACAAAATACTATATGTATTCATTTGCAGGTAGTTTTTGCGTTTAAATTGTTGATATATTAAGGTTATTAATAAATAAATAATTGTGGAATTAATTATTTTAATAGTAATTTAAATCTTACACAAAGAAAATAATTATTTATTTAATCTGACCGAACGCGTTTCAATCTGTCTAAAGGTCATGGTCGACAGTGGCACATTTTAAAATTATTTTATTTAAATTGAAATCACTATTATAAATGCTAATATGTTAATATCAACACAATATCGCAAAATACGAGACCATCATGTTAGAAGTATTAAGGTCTGTGAATACATTTAAACATACTTTAATTGATTGACTACGACAGGCATATTATCAGATGAGAAAAATAAGTTGTATTCATCATCATCAGCAGGTATCCGTGCACTGTTGAACGTAAACCTCCAGCATGAGTCTCCATCCTCTTCGATCCTCCGCCTTCCGCATCCAGTTCACTCCCGCTATTCTTCTTATGTCGTCAGTACATCTTGCTTGGTCGGCCAATGTTTCGATTGCCAGTTATTGGGCGCCATTCCAATACTTTTCTTCCCCATCGACCGTCCACTCTTCGACAGATATGTCCTGCCCATTGCCACTTGAGTGTGCCTATTCGTTGGGTAGCATCCACTACTTGAGTTCTTATGCGTATTTCCTCGTTTCGGATTCTATCTTTTAGCGACACTCCGAGCATGGATCTCTCCATAGCACGCTGGTGACCTTTATTTTTTGGGTAAAACTTGCTGTCAGATTGCACGTCTCTGCGCCATAAGTTAATACAGGGAGGATGCATTGGTTGAACGCCTTAGTTTTTAGACATTGCGGAATTTTCGCTTTAAGTTGTATTCAAATGCTATTAATTAACTTATTTAAATGGTTTACCATAATTAAAAACGAAACTACTACACTTGATATAAAATTAAAATTAAGACTGAGTTGCTTGGCGCATATTCATAAATAAGGTAGACTTAAGATAATCGAAAAAGATGGTTTTTATTTTTAAATCTTATTACAAATATATCATTTTTCAAAATTTCATGGACTACTATCATGAAAGTCAAGAACGTTACCACTTTTCTGTATTTTTCCTTGAGCAGATTTTTCTGACATCCACTATTCTATGAATAATCTAATAAAATTTAATGTCCTAAAAACTGGAGAAAGTATCACAACCAAGGCCATACACGAGGAAAATTATCATCTCCCTTTTGTAAAGCTTACGCTTTCATTGTGATATTATTGTATATATACAGATTTTATTGTTTTTTATGTATTATTTTATGCTATTTTTACCGCGATTAAAAAAGACACAAATATTTTCCAACAAAAATCATGTTAAAAATAAAAGTATTTATTTATTTTTCTGTTATTCAGAAATTGAACAAATATTCTCTAACTGACTCTGCATTTCTATATCCTTTCCATATATAGCACATCACTAGTCACCACAAATTGCCGCCATTTCTTCTGCTAGGATATATTGATTCCTCATGCTAGGATATATCTGAACTTGAAGGTGCACTTGGGAATATATATGATTCCCGACAGCATCCAGAACATGATTCCGAGTACCTGAAGAGACGGTAGCTGTAGTATCCGAAGCATATTTTTGAGTGATTTTTTTTTAAGAAAATTAGTCCGACCTTCTCGAGGCCTGGGCCATTTTGTGTAAGAGTTAATTAATAAGTTATTAACCGTCAATAAATTATTAACCCGACGATCGCCGTAAGTGCACCCGTGGGCGCTTAGCAATATTCGAAAGAAGTAATTCAAAATGAATTCAGATTTTCTCACAACGTTATCTATGAATATTTTAAAATATTAACAAACCAAAATGGATCAATATTTTTTGATAGTTTGAGAGATATTCATGAGATGGTGTCTAGGGCTGGCACTGAATAACATTTTTTTTCGATTTTTTTTTGAATTATATAGTATATATATCTTAAATATTTACAAGAAACATGTTACAAGATGCGTTGGAGGTACATACGATGTAGGGAGACAGTTATGTAATATATCTTGGAAATATACCTGCTGCTAGGGCGGTTAAATTATCGAGTATTTGATCTACAATCTATTTTGTGGCAGCCCTAGTGAAAAAAGTGTGTTTTTTTCGTGGAAATTTTAATTCAATCGATTGCAGCTCACCAATAATGTAAGTAAAAAATATTAAAATAATTTAGACATAAGTAAAAGTAGCGTTTTTATTTGTCTGCAAACATGTTGCGATGAAATGGTTTAAAGGTTATGATTAAATATTCAAATTGTTTGACTTTATTTTACAGTACTATTTAAATAACATATTATGTATTATTAAAAAATGTACTGCATGTTTTGGCTTTTACATTAATTTGAGATACGGTTTTGATTGAAGAGAGAGAAGGATCTGGCAGGGAATCAATACACTCTAAATGACTTTTGTGGGCATACTTTTATACGTACTCGTACATAGTACAAAAAGAAGAGGAAAATGAGAGAGATTTTAGAAAAAATCTCGTACAATATTTTTTTACCCATGAAGTTTTCTTACAGTATATAAAAATCACATCACAGTAAGATCAATCTTCGTTTTATTACCGACTATAGGATGAATACTGCAATGTCTGCTCCAAAACTAACTATTAGCCTCCTTAATATTCTACGCAAATACTTGTTCTCAAAACTCATTATAAAGCTGCTTTTGCTTTTGATGAAGTACTAAGTTTTTATCTTTACAGACGGAGGGATAAGTGATACAACACGAAATAATAAAGGAAGTAATGTCAAGTCTCGACAAATTCTTGTGCAGAAAATATCGCCGACGCTTGACATGCCATCCGTCTCTAGTTTGTTGTCCTACATCAACTTGAAAATTATTACATTCTCGCTGTTCACTTTCAGCGATTGGCTGAAATCCCCTGAAACATTACTCGGGCGTCGGAGCCGTTACTTTCTGGGACATGAACGTTTCATTTGAATAAAACATCAGCTGCGCGCGCACCGAAAACACAACTCTTGCTTTATGCGGTAAACAAAAAAATATTCCTGAAAACTGATATCAGACTTTACTCTCTCTGAATGTGTAATTATCACGATAAGGGCTTTTATATATTACAGTATATATATACCGTTTATACCTTATGCTTCACGAAGTACTATAACTAGAAAAGTAACAAAAATAAATAGATTTTTGGTTGATTCGTATGGGGCGTGTTTTAACACATCACATTTTAATAAAGGGCTAACTAAAGTATCAAAGTAATAAAAGGAAGGTCTGATTGTTTTACAACTTGTATTGTATATTGACGATAAATGAGTTTATTACATACATGGATAGAAACCTTTAATAATTAGATAATTAATGATAAGTGGCCTTCGTATTCGATGAATTTCCGCATTCGGGAAGTAGAAAAAAAAACGATTCACGTTTATAGTATACCTAAGCGTAAAAGCCATGCGTTCCTGTGGACACCTACGCTTTTAATGTCACGTATGATTCATATCATTACTAAGGTAAGTTTGTTGAATTGCATTAAATATTCAGGTACGAAAAGTGAATTTGCTTGTTTCTATTGCGAAACACCACGAAGTTGCGATCTGTGAAATCCTTCACGGAAAATTAAAATAATTTTCACTAGGTACACTTTGTGATCACGTGTGAAGTCCTAAGTAAGGATTTTTATTTCCGCATCATCATCAGCCTGTATCCATCCACTGTTGAACGTAAGCCTCCCGCATGAGTCTCCACCCTCTTCGATCCTCCGCCTTCCGCATCCAGGTCTCGCCCGCTGTTCTTCTTATGTCGTCAGTCGCTTCGTTAGCCAATTTTTGGACGCCATTCCAATACTTTTAATCCCCATCGACCGTCGTCTCTTCGACAGATATGTCCTGCCCATTGCCACTTGAGTATGCCTATTCGTTGGGTAGCATCCACTACTTGAGTTCTTTCTACGTATTTACTCGTTTCGGATTCTATCTTTTAGCTCTCTCCTCTTTAGATCTCTCCATAGCACGCTGGGTGACCTTTATTTTATGGTATGGATTTTTTTTAAATTTTTAATTAGACTATTATTTTATTATTTAAATATTCTAATCTACTTTTTATAGATCATTTACTATATTACAATATTATTAATAATTAAATATAGATATACTATACATAAAATTCTTTTTTCAACGCGTCAATCCAAACACAAAAATAACGGCAGAAGCGGGATGCGAACCGCGTACCTTCGAAACCAACAATATGCCCAGGCATTCATACCGCTCAGCCGACTCGGCTATTACTATGCCTGGACCGACTCACGTTGAAACTAGTATTTATGTCATTGGTATGTATACTTTTATTATTATTCAATCAGTCTTCATTTATTCACAAGCTTAATTATTAAGCTTGTGGGTTGGACTTGTTGTTAGATTCCATTTAATTAATAATAATATATAAGTTAATAATAGGAATATGCATTGCTTAAACGCCTTAGTTTTAAGACATTGCGGAATTTTCGCTTTAAAAATGTACTTTAGTTTTCCAAATGCTGCCCATCCCAGTTGTATACGCCTGTCTATTTATTTTGAGTTTTATCTCCCCATCTACATTTCATATCTGAAACATATGATCACCACAACTTGCCGACATTCGGTTCTGTCAATTGCTCCCCGAAAAGCAGAAGCCCGAGCACTTGAAGATACGGCAGTATCTGATGCATATTTTGGGTTATTTGTTAATCAGTGAGAATTATAATCCCCTGCAACTCACCCAATTACGGTTGAAAAAAAGGTCACTACATAAATATGATACTTTTATGTAGTTTCAGTTGATTGTACACTGTTACGTTTTCCCGGTGTCTCGTGTTATTAAATTATACACCATGAAGTACGGTCAGGTCACAGGCTGGTTAATGAGGTGACCAACTTAATAAACTGAAAAGCTAACGACGCGTTCAGACGAGGTTTGTGTTCCATTACAACCTTGCTTGTGTTTTGTGTCTTTCTTATTTTTTTTGTAATCGGACAGGAACATACTTTTTTCATGCAAACACATACAGGAGAACACCAACACATAGTTACAGTGATTGTGAAGTCTCATCTGTGGAATTCCATGACGCTTACCATGGTGTGCATATGGTTAAGCGCTGCATGTGGAATGTTGATCAGCCAACGTCATAGACTACAGCCCGAGATTCATGCATCAACTGTATTATTACAGGAATTTTCTATGAATGGATGGTCTTCACGGGACGACTTTCGTCTACCATCAGTTTTGATTAATCGGCTATGACTGGCATTTTACGGGTGAGGGATCAAATTCACACCAATCTATTTTAGAGCTCATAAATCGATTAAAAATCCTTTTTTTTTTAATCTCCGTCGGGGATCGAACCCACGACCTTTGGCTTCCTAAGTAAACGCTTTGACCATTGAGCAATACCCGCCGACTATACTAATGTCAGTAATCGAGAGATTTTATATGTAGAGTATACGATTTGACATCCGAAGTACAATTTCACATCGTCATAAAAACGTTATATTTCTCTGAGAATGCAGGATGCATTGTTTACCCAACTTTGTTTAAAAGAGTAAAAAATATGTTTTTCAAAAATTACTCAAAAAATAAACGAAAACAGTGACACATAAGTATAATTAAAAAACACATGTACATAATATTATCTTTCCAGTACATTTGTAATAGTCTGATAACGTATTTTTGTGAACGTCATCAGTAGTTTAGACATTAGAATGTTTTCCAATAAGAGTTAAAAATATAAATAAATTGACAATGGAATAAAGTTTGGTCATAAGGTTAAATTATCTATTTCCTATTGGTCAACCGATGAAACTCCTGATACTTTATTTAAGGCTCTATAGAGAAAATCACATGAAAAAAGGAGAAAAAATCGAAAAGGTTGATCAATCTTTATAAAACGTATTTAGAGTAATAAATCATTGATGGTGTATGAAATATAGATTATTATTTGATTATAATGAATGCATTGAGAAGCAGAAAATGACGAATAATATGAATACTTTGACGCTTTGAAGATGTAGTAATATGAAAGTCGTCCAACGAAGCTTAGAACAACAACAAAAAATGGTGTAAATAGCTTTTAAATTAAAAAATGAAACAAAATCGTTTACGAGCAAACACACAATATTTAACCTTAAATAGTAATATTAAATTAATTAAACTTACCTATTGACACCTCTTCTTTCTGGTCTTCCAGCAGTAGACCGCAGTCTGCTGGAAACAGGTGCGCTCATCCCTTCTGACTCTGCTCCATCGTCCAGCAGCGGTTCTTCGTCTTCTTCCTTCTCAGGAGTGGCATCCTCACAACCGGTCTCCTTACCAGTCTCGTGACACTCACACTTACAATCTTCAGGGTTCACATAAGTATACACCACATTTGTCTCATTCGGCACTTCAATATTAGTACGACTCGGTATAGTCTGTATTCTCTTCGGCAGCTTTCTTCTTTCAGGAATATCCTCGAAGTTTATCCACTGCGGCTTAGGCACGGGAGCTCTGGGAGGCAGAGGAGGAGCAGGATCTGAATCAGACTCGTGGCCAGTAGAACTCTTTCTGATTGCCGTATTCGAGATTCCTTGTTCAGCAAACTCGAACCAAGTTTTAGGACTAGACGCTGTTGATATGCGGCGAGGCGATTTGGTTTTCTGTTTCGTCTTTGGCTTATCAGGCGCTTCGTCTTTAGGCAAGCTTATTTTTAATCTTTCCGCTTTCGTAGCGTCAGGTGTGTATACTTCGTCTGAGCAATATTCTTCTAAGCAGCTAGGGTTTATTGGTGTCGTCGATCTCGGTCTTTCAATTGGAAATGTCTTCATTTCGTATCCTTGCCGTTGTTTCACAGGTACTATTGGCACCGCTACAGATCGTTCCATCGGTAACGTTGTAGGTATATACGGAAGCTCATCATCAAAAGAATCTTGTTGCAAAACTAATCCTTTCCGTTCATGATCTGTCGCTTCCGGTTGTGGATGTCCCGCTTTTTCCATAGCTTGGAGCTGTTTCTTCCGAACGAAATCAAGCTCAGAGTCACGTTCAGATTCGGAAGAATCATGTGCAACATCTTCACCTAAAATGACTGAACTTCTCGGGCTCACTTTTTCAGAAATGACAGAACTTCTACATGTTGATAATGCAGAATCTTTAAAAGACGTCGATATTGGAGATTCCTTTTTATCGAAAGATATTTCACTAGAAATTATTGATATTTCAGAATGCTTAGAGTCGGACATCTCCGATGATTGAAAACACGCTTCTTCGACTATGGGTTTAGTTATTTCGATATCAGTCTTTTGGTTGGATACATCTGACTTACTCTCAATAGAAGGAGATCTCTTTGATATTTCTTCCGGTCTTCTATCTCCCAGTTGAACTTCTATGACGCTGTCCTCCGATATCTGGCTTCTGTTTTCTGACATTTGGCTACACACGCTATCCGTTTTCGATAAACTAAACTGCAGACTAAAAAGCTGTTCTTTACTTCCTACTTTCGTTGTAAAAATGATATGCTTTTTGGCTTGATTACTAATTTTTTCTTCTACTTTTGGTTCGACTTCTATTTCCGTTTCGGGCGTGCTTTCAGCTCTGCTTTGATATCCTTCGTGTTGAGCCGGCTCCACGAAGACTCTTTCTAATGTTTCCGACTTAACGATTTCCACGTCTACTGGTTCCACTTTCATAAGCTTAGGTTTCGTCGATTCAACTCTCACGGGTTCCACTCTCACAGATTCCACTCTCACAGGCTCTACTCTCACGGGTTCCACTCTCACGGATTCCACTCTCACTGACTCGAGTTTAACCGGTTCAAATTTTAACGATTCAGCTCTTATAGGTTCCACTTCCACTAAACTAATGGATCTCTCTTCGTTTTTTGACAGATCCGACGAAGACGCAACACTTCCGTTAGATATTTTTTCTGACGCCAGACTATTCTTTTTAGTAGATATTCTGCTGCACTGTTTATTTAATTCTTCTGCTTCTTTTTGGGACATTAAATCGCAACGGACAAGACGATCTTCACTCGGCGAATGCAAAGGGATTCTGATACTTCCGTCAGGAAGAACTACTTGTTTGCTTCCGCTGGTTCTTTCACTCGTACTCGTGCTGGTCGACGGTTGGCTTATTGAAGGTCTACTCGAACTGGGAGCGCTCACCGGTCTATCAATTTTAATCTGGTACAGATCTTCTTTGAGAGTATTCTTGGCTACCGGTTTCGGTTCTTTGCTCAACGTTTTCTCTTCTTCGTCTGATGGGGTGTGTAATGGAATTCTAATAAAACCGTCAACCGGAGCGTCGTAATATTTTAATCGTTCCTTTGCGGTCGGTCTGAGATTTTGAACGCTCTTCGCTTCAGAGCTGTACCTATACTCCATCGTATGCGTATCTAAGTTTGGCAAGCTTTCCCTCGCAACTGGAGAAGCGGACGCACTGGATTTGCGATGAGGCTTGAAAATAGCCAAAACGGATCCTTTTGATTTTCCACTAGAGTTTGGCGTCGCGGCATCTGATCTCTCTCTGCTCTTACTCCTTGATCTGGAACTGTGAATGCTGCCACTTGCATCTTTGATAAGACCCGATAATCCCTTTTTCTTTGACGCAGAGCCGGTAGGTGACTCAGGACTTGCGATGGTTTCCCTAGATTTGAATAATGAGCAAAACGATGACTTCCTGGAAGCTGTAATTCCTGCAGGAGACGGAGTTCTGCTTCCGTGATCTTTGTCCTTGAGCACGGGACGCCTGGCCGGCTTGGGGCTGGTGCCGGGAGTCATGCTCGGAGAGTGAGCTTGGCTAATCATATTTGAAGAACCTTTCTGAACGTCATTCGACTCCGGATGACGACTTATCTTGTTCAAACTCTCGTCCCGTTTAATCAACTGCGAAAAATGTTGAGCGTTCTTTTTGGAATGTTCATTCAAATTCAACGTGACAGGTTTTTGCATCGATTCGTTCAATTTAGATTGCTCGCTGTCGTCTTCGCTATACATGTGATCAGGTTTTAGCTTGATCCTTATGTAGTCAGTCTCTGAACCCCCAGAACTTCTAGTAACTTTTGGAATAACATTTTTACCTCCGGTTGACCGACTAGGTTTGCTTTTTTGAGGCGGAGTCTCAACTTTAGGTGGCGGTTGAATTTCGGTGCGTTTTTCATTTTTGTAACTTGCTCCTAATGTAGAAACTGTGATTATGGGTGATGGTAAAGGTTCTTTTGGCATTGGAGGCTCTATAAGCGGTTTTTTGACTACAGGCTTAGGAGGTGAAGGTGTTTGTATAGGTTGTATAACCGCTTGAACCGGGACAACTGGTTGCACTTGTTGCACTTTTTGTACTGATTGTATCGGTTGTGGCTGTACTGCCTGTACTTTTTGTACTGCGACAGGTACCACTGGCATTTCTACCCCTCTACTTTGTTGAACAGCTGCATGTTTTGGCGTTTCCCTACCTTTACTAACCGAAATTCCTTCAGCTAAAATGGCCTCTCTCGGATCATGCTTTCTAGCTAACAAGACTTGCTCCAAAACATCAGTATGATGTTTATCATTTCCCACAACTCCGACATCATTTTCTAAAGGCTTCGGCCCACAGAACGAAGTTTCCAGCAGCATTTTATGAGGAGAAGGCGATCTCGAAATGCCGGATATGACCGACAAGCGACTCTGTCCCGATATATGACTCACATTACTATGCCCCGATATGTGACTCATGTTTGAATGACCAGACGCGTTCGAATGTCCTGAGCCCTGACTTCCTATGCTAGACAGCCGGCTTGTTCTACCTGAGATCGATAAAAGAACGATATCTGAGCATTGACTGTCTTTCCTGTGTGGATCTTCAGGTTTGAACATAAGCGGAGATCTTCTCACGGGTAGTTTCGATGTTTCTTTTTCTGCCGCTCCCGTATTGGGTTCTAGGAATGCTAGTTCTTCTGTTGAAGATCGTAGATCTGCTGTTCCATCTTCTCTGAAGCCGAGTCCTAGTTTGGCGCCTTCTTGGTCTCTTTCTCCTTCGCTGACTCCGAAGATGGCGTTTTCTGGGGAGCTGTCTCTGGAATCGTGGTGGCTGGAACTGGAAGCTCTTGAGATGTCTATTCTCGGGGTAGATGGTGTTTGCAGGTTGAGGATGCCTATGGGGGTGGACGGGTTAGCGCCCAAGTTTTCCATGGCACCGGGCTGGTGCTGTTCCTCCTGCTGTCCTAGTTGTTCCACCGACGCTCCGGGCGTGATGGTGTCCTCACTGATGTCTGGCAGGCGAATAACAGGCTTATCATCAGGACTGCTCCAACTGAAAACAATAAAAAAAACGTTTCAATATAAAATCTGTTTTAATAATTATAAGTGTATTATAATTGACGCTACCCAACGAATAGGCACACTCAAGTGGCAATGGGCAGGACATATCTATCGAAAAGATGATAGTCGAGGGGAAGAAAAGTGTTACAGTGGTGTCCAAGAACTGGCAAACGGAGCATTGGCTGACCCCGTGCAAGATGGACTGACGATATCATAAGAATAACGGGAGTATCCTGGATGCGGAAGGCCTATGTCCAACAGTGGATGGACAAAGACTAATGATGATGAAACATTACCATGAAATATAAATTCGTACATTTTGACTGAGTAAAATAACTTTGTTTTCACATTGTTTTTTTTTTTAATTCACTTATTTTAGTTTTACTTTACTTTTTTTGAAGACAATTCTTTATTTATTGTGATATGGTCATGTTTCTACTAAGAATACCTGAGTTTAAACTAATTTTCCTTATGGAAATCCCTGATAGCATTAATCCCCATCGCGCTGTCGATATCTATTTACGTCTGACGTATTCAACGAGAAGGTTTATTTTACAAAATCCATCTTCATTACCGTTCTCCATAAAAAGACTGAATAAACAAAACAATACACCGATACTCAACACCATTGAAGGATTATAACCGTTTGGGATTTGATATTTCACATTTAATTCGTTATTCGATCATTTAAACTGTCAATAAGACTGATATGTAACTGTAACATACCCAAAACATCTTATAAATCGACCATTGTATGAACTAGGGGCATATAATGATACTAAGAGTTGTTTTTTTTATGTAAATACAGGAGATTACCGACAGATGATGTTAGTGATGCTGAAATCTCATTTGTGAAATTATATGACGCTTACCACTGTGCACATGGCTAAGCGTTGCATGCGGAGTGTTGATCCGCCAACGTCATTGACTACAGCCCGAGATTCACACATCATCCTTATTATTACAGGAATTTACTATGAACGGGTGGTCGTCGCGGGACGATTTTCGTCTACCACCAATTTTTAATTAATAGGCTATGACTGTCATTTTACGGGTGAGGGATTAAATTCACACCAACCGGGGTATTTTAGAGATCAAAAATCGATTGAAAATCCTTTTTTTTTAATCTCCGTCGGGGATCGAACCCACGACCTTTGGCTTGCAAAGCAAACGCTTTGACCATAACATTTCACATTTAATTCGTTATCTGATAATTTCAACTGTCAATGAGACTGATTCGTAACTATATGACATACACAAAACAACATATAAATCGACCATTGTATTAAGTGGAGTAATATTTTGAATCCAAAGGTTGAAAAAAAAGTTATGATAGTATTTTTATATATATGGTAAATATAGTATTTTTTAATTATCACAAAGATCATCCTTCATATTCTCATGTATACAACAGGTATTTTTTCTTATTCATCCCATCGTGGGGAATTTATGTAAATTATGTTTATTTTTTTCAATGTTTTCAGCATTCACTTTGAGATACATTATAAATAATAAATATTTATTTATTTACCTTGTTTTTACATGAATCACGTAAGATATGGTCTCTGTTTAGGAGACGGCAGTTTTGACTAACTGGTAGCCTTCCTCAACTCATCACTTGTCAAGAGACAACGGACCTGCATAGTACTTATAGTAAGTATGGGTTCGACCACTTATGAAGTACTATGCAGCTCGATTGTCTCTGGACAAGTGATGGATTGAGGAAGTGTACGAGTTAGTCGAAACTGCAGTCTCCTAAACAGAGACCATATCTTAGGTGATCAATGTAAAGACTAGGTAAATAAATATATATATATTTATTTAAATTAAATTTATTGAAATATATTTGAAATGTTTCAATCAATATATAAAAGATTTAAAAAAATGTGTTTTTCAAAACATAAGTTGTTAATTTTTCTAAAAATCCATTCAATAAAGCAAAAATATCTGTTTTTGAAACTGAAAAGCTTCAATGAAACGTCTACAAAACACTCAAATCGGTAAAAATCTGTATTTAAAAAGAAACTTCCAATTATTTAATGAAATTAATGGTCCATATATTAAAAACCTTTCGCTTATTTATTTTCATTTTTCATCAAAAGCGTGACGGAGCCTTTCCTTTGATAACAAAAAAAAAAACGTAAAAACAAACCTCCGAAAGGTTCAAAACATTCATTAAAAGAGAAGGGAATTTGCGCGCAGTTGTAAACTCTTTGTGAATTAAATTCGGTCAACTTATAGCCGATAATAATTATAGTAATTTGGGTCTTTGACGACGTTAACAAGTATTATATGGGGTTCTTTGGCTTTGATAATTACGCGAAAGGGAGCTAACCACGGGCCATATTATAATAATTACTACAGTAATTACGTTTCGTTTTTAAGTAAACGCGTACATGAGAATAGCGGCAGAGGAGAAGACCTCTTTATGTCATATCCTCCCAGTCTGAATGCCGTCATATGTTAACTTTGCATCAAAAAATCCTGTCAAATATATCATATGCGTGTCGGATCATTGATTATGGCGAATGTAGGGAAGATGTGTATTTATTTTTGCTCTCCTACAGCAATCGATCTCTAGCTGCAGTAAATGAATATTTGAACTTCTACACGTGACGACATTGAGGATTACTCCTGGGTGCTATTTGCTTAAAAAAGGTTTGTGACAATTTTTGATACAAACGCACGCAGGAGAAAAATAAAATTGGTCGAAACTAACGGGCTCTGTGATGTTATATTGATGTGGCTGGTTGGTGTATGCAGAAAGGATGTGATATTTTTGTTTAACCCTTTCGTTACGGCTCGGTGAAATAGAAATTGTACTGTCAATACGGCGTGAATTTTTCAATCCATTTTTTTTGCTTAAAACTAGTATTTGAAGCATAAATGTACTTAACTGACCTATTTTCATATAAAACATTGGTTCTTCTATCCTTTAGCTATCAGATGATGCATAAAAAACTTTAACATTTAACAAACCTTCATTATAATAAAATAAATTATTAATAAAATAAAATAAAATATAAAATTATGTAACTCCATACATGTGGTGACATTGACACAAGTGGTTTACAGAAAAATCGCTCCTGTGACGAAACTAACCTAATCTAACGATATTTATTTAGATGCTTTACAGATTCCTCTAAAGAATACATGTAGGTTGATAAAGGGAATGACTGCACTTACAATTTCCTACCGTAGATGTCACAATGAGTACTGAAAGTAGCAAAACGTATATCCACGTCAACCGATGTCAACGGTCGGGGAATCTTGGACGGCATATGCCGACAACCGATGCGAAAGGGGTTAATATTTGGGAAGATTGCGCATGTACGAGTATATTTCTTGAAAATATCGTGATTATATGAAATATTTAGAAACAATGATAAAAGAGTATATCAGATTTCTTGGTAGTTTTTAAGAAAGAAAATTCACCGTTACTGGTCGACATTCATTAACCTATATTATTTGTGGGGTTATATAAGAATCGATAGAAAAAATAAGAGAAAACTGAGGTAACCTAACGTCTTTGTTCTGAGGATTAGAGGTTTAATGTACTTACATCAAATTTTTTAACTCTTGCAACAGAGCAGACCAACTCTAGAAGGTAATTTAGAGTTAAAATCAAGGTCGTTTTTGAAGATATGGACACAATTCTGATTTATATCAAATCAGCTTTAGATCAACTCAGAATATTTAACTTTATTCGAAATAAACACTCCAATGATATTGATAAGTCTTTTATAAGTCAATGGAGATAATTTCTGGAGAGTATAACCATTGAATGATACAGGATCTATTGCACACTATTTAGTGGAAAAACTACTTTATTGAGTTTCGGAAACGTTGAAATTGACAACGTTGAGATCACCTCATTTATTAACCATTTTGATGTGAATTTTTTCGAAGAGGATATCAGTATATTACTTTAATAATGAAGCGAAAAGACGTTAACCTCCCACATATTAAAATATTAATCGCGCATAAAATACTTTTCTTCTTGGTTAATAATAATCGTCGCCACAAAGGACTTTGGTTGGGATATTTAATAATGCCCGAATATCAAACAAATAGTAGACTTGGAATTCCGCAACTCACCGCACATACAAAATACCTTAACCTTTTATTTTATTAGGTTTTTTTCTTGGCAGCATTCCTACTAAGCCACCTTCCCGCTGACGTGAACATATTATGAAATTAATTTTTGCACTACGAGAACATTTTTTCATTTTATACAATTTCAAAAAAAAAATACAGCCAGAAGGCGAGACAAAGTGTTTTACATTTAAGGTTGTATGAGGCTTCAATTTGGTATCTCTAGAGAAGTATTAATAAAATGATAAGAAGTTCGACAGTACAAAAAATCTTGATTCGAATGTCGGAAATTCTTTAAACTTTCTTCCCATATCTGTTACATATGGTCGCCACAAATTAACGCAACTCAGTTCTTTCAGCTGTCCGTTTCTCGTTCTAGTACATATCATCTACACATGACGGTCATTTTAGGAACATCTATGGTTCCCAACAACCTCCAGAGCAGAAGTCTGAGTACTTGAAGAGGGGGCTGCTGTACTATCCAAGGCATATTTTTGAGTGATTTGTTAATCAGATTTTTTAAAGTAATCGGATGATGACTTTTTTTTTTTAATATTACAAATAAATAAAGAAAATCTTAATTCATTTTCCATGTGGTGTATGTACCTCGACAACTGAGAAATAATTCAATTAAAAAAGTATTTATGTAACCTTTTTAAGTATATTTGAACTCGTGATTAACATCGTTTTTAAGTAAACTTTTCGTGTGGTGAAGGCTCTTTTTATTAATATAAACTCCAGGGAGATTTATTTATTACTTACATTTCGGCTTCAAGCGTGCGATGTTTTTACATCTAAATAAGTATAAATTCGCGATGTTAATTAAAACAGAATTTAATCAATTTCATACTTTATTAATATTCTCGGACAGACTAAATTTAATAATAAATTCGGTACAATATCAAAAAGGCTTTACAATTAAACGATTATAATAAAGGCGATTTTTCAAGCTACAAGTACAAAGCAGATTCATATTTTTGTGGCGGACATCTATTTTATCAATTTTACAATTTTCTGTATCTATGCCTTATCTATTAATGTTTGCCTTGTACGTTCCATATATGTCGTTAGAATCACCGTCACCAGAGGTCGTTTCTAATACTATTGCACCTATCAAGGTGGGAGTTGAGCTGGCTCGATATATGGAAACAACCATATGGGACCAGCCTATTTTCCCTCTCGACCGTGACCTTTTCTGCAACTGGATCAATCACGCAGCCGTCCGCTAAGATCATCCAGCTCAAACCTCGCGGGAGAAATCACTGTGTTACGTGCCGCTCTGCGGACTGTTCAAGTCACACCTTCCTACTAGTAACATTTCATTATTCCACAAATCATTTTTAGAACTTGCCAATAAAATAGAATCTCGTAAATTATTCAATTTAATCTAATGTAAATATTTTGTAACTTTTCACCTTTAAGACTGTCAAGCTTACTTACTGGCATTATATTTCCCGTGACATTATATCATGTTCTTATTTTTTTTATTTCTTTTTCGGAATGTCGGAATATTTTCAGTGATCCTTTCCTAACACTCATAACAATTAATTCTCAGCAATCCACTACACTCCTACATTTCCTAAGATTTGGAATAAAACCCACTTTTATCACAAAAAGTGTTTTAATACAACCTCAATTGGTGTGAAACTAATGATATGCATCATGCAATTCCTCCTGCACCCACTCCATACACGGTTTATATGTCGACCAAGAACTGGCAGCTTCTAAAGTTCCTTCCTTAATGCCACCGGTAAGCTATGAAATGCTCTTCCAGCGTCTGTGTTTCCTCCTTTCTACAATCTGGATCTTTTACAAAACAACCTCAATTGAACACAACACACGTTTCCTGCATGCAGCGTCCAGCCTCCCTGGCTGAGCGTCATAGAGTGCACTGGTCTTGACCGGGTGTGCTCTCTTGCATGCGTTTACATAAAAAAAAACCATTTGTGAAATATTATATCAAATAAATAATAGTAATCGACACGTAACACGATTTTTCAAAATACACGTAACGTTTTCAAAATAGTGAAACGTCAAGATAATGCTTACTTAATAAATTTAAGTTAGCTTGCCGGCGAGTGTAACTCAGTAGTCAAAGCATTTGCTTGGCAAGCCGAAGGGTATAGCTCAGTGGTTAAAGCTTTTTGCTTAGCAAGTCGAAGGTCGTGGGTTCGATCCCAGATGGAGATTAAAAAAACTATTTGAGCTCTATAAATACCCCGATCGGTGTGAATTTGATCCCTCACCCGTAAAATGCCACTCATAGTCTATTAATCAAAATTGGTGGTAGACAAAAGTCATACCGTAAAGACCACCGATTCATAGTGAATTCCTATAATAATAATAACGATGCGTGAATGTCGGGCTGTAGTCTATGACGTTGGCGGATCAACACTCCACATGCAGCGCTTAGCCATATGCAGCATGATAAGCGTCATAGAATTTCCACAGATGAGACTTTAGAATCACTATCACCGTAAAATAAAATAAATCATCACTAAAGTATGATCATTATTAGGTTAAACAACATACTCATAGATTACATTAGTGAGATGAGAAATTAGTTAGATAATTTCATTTATTTAAAATATTAAATGGAAATTATATTAGTAATTAAATACACACATACAATTATACATCAAATTTTATACGCATCAATTCATTCAGAAAAAATATCGGCAGACGCGGGATTCAAACCACGAGCCTTGCAACTTTGTTCCGTTCTACACACCGCGCTATCCACACGACTATTTTCCGCCTGAGCAGATACGCGAAACCCGATTTATATATACAGGTATACCATTGATAACATCATATAACGACAGATTTCTCTGTAGTATATATTCAGAGTATGTATATTATTATTTTTATGATTCAATCAGTCAACATTTATTCACAAGCTTTTTATATTATTAGTTAGATACAGTCTATTTATTTAGTAATTACCACTCGGGTCTCGAACCGAACTATATAGACTGAATGAACGAAAACAACTTCTTAGTCATGTGTGGTTTTATTTCAAAGAATTTTTATTTTATTTTATACGCAGAGAGAGGAGATTCTGCACGTAATCTAGCTCGAGATAAAGTATAAATATTCATTGAAATAAATAGCTGCAATATGAGGAAATATTTCCAGGATTCCATTAAACTTTCTCACTGCATAGAATCTAATATAGTACATACTCGCATATCTGTGCAAACGCTTCAGAAATGGCGTTAATGTTATTAATATGTGTTATGGTCAAAGCTCCGGTCAGTGTAGGACCTTTTGGCATTTCTTTATTAGTTGTGGGAGTCTCTTTGAAGGCAAATGTAGAATTTGTAGGAAAACGGTCAAATTATATCATATTAAGGTGTTCGGAAAGAAATTTCATTTTTCCACTACACTAAGCGTTACAAATGATCATGAACGGTCAAATTCGATAAATTTATCGAACTCAAGAGTTGTTATTCGCAGACTTACTTATATTTCTTTATTGTGTCTTAATCAGCAACATCTTTCACGATATCTTGCACGTCTTTTCTACGGTTATTACCATGGTCGCTGCTCTTCGGAACTTAAAGAACTAATTCCTCCTGCAACCAACCACAACCAACAAACTCGTCTTACACTTTTCGAATATTCATACACGGTTAATGTGTGTCGACCAGGAACTGGTAGTTTCCAATGTTCCTTCCTTAACGCCACCGGTAAGCTTTGGAATGCTCTTACATCGTCTGTGTTTCCTCCTTTCTACAATCTGGATCTCTTCAAGAAACAGATAAATATACATTTTCAATATCTTCACACAAACACGAACAAAACATACGTTTCCGACATGCAGCGTCCAGCTTTGTTGGCTAAGCGTCATAGAGTATACTGGTATTGTATGCGATTACATAAAAAACGGCTTTTCTGAACATGGTGCACTGCAACATCGAATTTGCAACATTGTATAGAAATTTTACAAAAGTACGAAGATACATAAATTAACATATGAATTTGCAGGATATAAATTTTTCAAGTTTTTGTTGTTGTTAAAAAACACATCGATTTTTTTTTTTACGCTAAATATTATAACAATATTTCAAATATAGGATACTAACTAAAAACAAGTGTATAGAATCAAGCGTCCTTTACACAAGAGAACTTTGCCATATCAGCTGTTAAAATATCGAAATATGCAGATTAAGTGAAAAATTCGATACAAGAAAAAGTGTCTTTGTTGGCAGAAACGAAATTACTTTTGGAAGAACCTAATATTACACAGCTTTTACATCTAGCAATTCAGGGAATTTCAATTCAATGCAATTGCGTATACTTGAAAATAAAATAGCATTTTCCTGGAATTTTGAAGTATCCACTTCGAAGAATCGGTGACTTAGCTTTCGTTGTTGAATCGTACTATTACTTACACCCTTCAGTATTACTGGAAGAGTCTACTGGTAGTGAGCAATGCAGGTAAACTTGTCGTTTTAGATCCATGGTCAAGTAAGCAATAGATTTTGTTTGTTAATTTGTCACCCTTAAAATTACATTTTTAACAAAACAACATTTTCAGACAACCTAAAAATGAAAGTAGTTTCTTTCTAGTGTCTTGTTTGAAGAAATCTATCAAATTTTTTACTTCATTTATCTTATAAATTATTAATATGATGAGATAACTTTCATATAATAAAGTTTATTAAATTTGTGAATGTTCAGTATTTGTTTTTATAATTTTCTTCGATCTTAAGGAGCAGCTCAACTCTTTGGTGTATTATATATTATTGAAGCAAAACTGTGACATTAGTGGTACGTCAATTTAGTAGATAAGTAATAAATTATATATTTTGTCGAAAATGCCTTCATCGTAAAGATGTATTATACTTATAGATGCAAGAAATAATGAATAGCGCAATAGCCAAACATTTATTATGAGAAATCACAAAAGAAGAAAGATCTCTCATTCAAATCGATACTTCCACGACTTCTACTACATTTCACGAATTATGATTCCAGATAAATTATTTAGATTTTTAGAGACATCTTACCGCCACAAGATCTCCATTTTACATCGCAATGCAAGATAATGGCGAGAAAAACTTATTCGAAAAAGTAGGGCGTCAAAATATCAAAGCTTCGCGAACTCTGCTGTTTGATATATCCTCGAAGTTTCAGCAAGTTTCCACATTTTGCCCTGAAAAACACCCGTAACCGAATACAGAAAACACAAAAGTTTCACGAGAAATCTTTAAGACAATGATTGAGAGCTTTTCCAGGGTGCCTACTTGTAATTTACTCCACTTTTAAAATATTTGTCTGTTTTTTTATTTTTATTTTTTAAAATCAATCGAATTATTTTTTGCCTACTGTCGTTTTGCAATTATAGGTTCGAAATTTGAATTTGATGAAACCCTATTTCATTGCTTCAATATCACTTTTAATACAGTTCTTAGGTCTTTACTTGTATGGATATTGTAATTATTAAATATAATAGTTTTATGCTACATACCAGCGGTCGGGGAACTTTTTTAACCATAACCCCAAAATATTTTTGCGTAAGTCGATATTACCCCTTCCCCCCATTTTGAAAAGAAGACAATCAATGTTTATTTACATAAACATTATTTATTGAATTAATTTACACGGAAAATCACAAAAAAGTTACATGAAAATAGTAAGTTTTATGAAATAGGAAACTAGAAAAATTTCCTTATTACCCCAAAAAACATATTTTTACCCCATTTGGGGTAATTTACCCCGGTTTCCCGACCGCTGCTATATACGGATGACCTATACGCTCCAACAATAAATATATGGCTCCCTATATAGCTAATACAAAAAGGCAACTATTTTTTTGGTAGTATTTAATTTAATTAATGGGCAGTAACTATTTAGCAAACGGTCAGTAATAAATACCAAAAAAGGAAAGTAAAAAAATATCAATCGGCAGAAGAAAAATAATAAATTGGCAGATTGTCCTTTAGATGTGGTATTGTTCCCCTGGGATGGAAAAAAGCCCTTGTTCACCCAGTTCCAAAAAAAGGAGACCGAAGTGACCCCACAAACTATCGCCCAATAGCCATCACATCACTACTTTCCAAAGTGATGGAACGTTTAATTAACAGCCAACTTCTAAACTACTTAGAGAAGAATGATCTTCTGTGCGATCGGCAATATGGCTTCCGCCGTAGTCGATCGTGCGGCGATTCTGGCATATGTCACACATGTTTGGGGAAATCCGTCGAATGCTATGGAGAAACGCAAGCTGTTGCCCTGGATATCTCCAAGGCGTTCGATAGAGTCTGGCATCGCGGTCTGGTGAATAAATTACCCTCTTATGGACTAACTCCCTCCCTGTGCTCCTGGATTGAAAACTTCTTGAGTGATCGAAGCATCATCACTGTCGTAGATGGCTTTTCTTCTCCCTGCCATAAAATCAACTCAGGAGTTCCACAGGGCTCTATGCTGTCGCCCACTATTTTCCTTCTTTATGTGAATGATTTGCTTCAATGCGCAAACATTCACTGTTATGCCGACGACAGCACTGTCCATGAGAGTATAATCTTCCATAAACCTCCGAAACATTCGGAACTATCTGCTGCTAGGGAATCTCTGGTAGAGAAGATGAACATGTCTCTTGAAAGGGTTTCACGATGGGGCGACTTCAACCTCGTCAGTTTCAACATTTCAAAAACCCAATCATGTACTTTCTCCAAGAAGACTGCTATGGATCCTGTATCTTTCAACGGTTGTTCTCTTCCGAAAGCAAGCTCCATCAACATACTTGGATTATCAATATCGAATAATGTCAAATATTACGAGTCAATTAAGTGTAAAGCCGGTCTCGCTTCCAAAAAACTAGGTGTATTATATAGATCACGTCGGTATTTCAACGATAAACAACTTCTTCTTCTATATAAAGGACAAATCCGACCTATCCTTGAATACGGCAGTCACCTTTGGATTGGAGCCCCAAAATACCTTCTAAACTTAATTGACTCAGTTCAAAGAAGAGCAATTCGTTTGATAAACAATGACACCCTTACGTCTAATCTACAATCAATGGAACACAGACGTAAGGTTGGTTCTCTTAGTCTTTTCTACCGTTATTACCACGGTCGCTGCTCTTCGGAACTTAAAGAACTAATTCCTCCTGCACCCACTCACAGCCGACAAACTCGTCTTACACTTGCCGAACATCCATACACGGTTAATATATGTCGACCAAGAACTGGCAGCTTCAAAGTTCCTTCCTTAATGCCACCGGTAAGCTATGGAATGCTCTTCCAGCGTCTGTGTTTCCTCCTTCCTACAATCTGGATCTCTTCAAGAAACAGATAAATATACACTTGCAATCTCCCCAACCCACACACAAACACGAACACAACACACGTTTCCCGCATGCAGCGTCCAGCCTCCCTGGCTGAGCGTCATAGAGTGCACTGGTCTTGACCGGTTGTGCTCTCCTGCATGCGTTTACATAAAAAAAAGGTAATAATCAATGAATGATAGTTAAAAATAGATAAGCTTGGGTTAGGTTTTCATGTTATGGGTTGATTATTCATTTATTTTACATAATTTTTTTATCAATATTGAATATATTACTGCCATTTTAATTTAATAACTGACCATATTCATACCGACATAGTGGATACTCAATCCACGCCAAAATTATTTATATAATACTCCACTAGTTAAAATAACGTAATCTAATTAAATAAAAATAAAACATTATTTAAAACACATTAATATAAATCATAGTGAAATTCATAAACGTATTTTTCAAACGATATTTAGTGCTGTTACAAAAAAAACAACGACGAACCGCCATACTCCCAAACATCCCCAAATAAGCAATTCCACAAATTCGGTGTGACATATACGAAACCACTATCTGTAAGCACAAGCATTTTGCGGGAAAATCCGACACCCAGGGATTATCCTATTTGGAAAACGATACACCAATTTATTCTACCTCGAGTCCGCTCACCGCACAAATATAAACATACATGAAAACCTTGTTTGTCACCACCGACACAGAAGAGCTCAGGGGTTGGTCGGGGAGACACGACCATCGTGGGTAGATGGGGAGAAAAAGGAGAAACCATAAATCATGAACATGTTGGCATTACCATAACAGAGCTATCATTATTTGATGTATCTCCTAAGGTTGAACCTTTCACAAAATAATACAGATCGAAGTGGTATATATGATTGTCAATTTTTGATGTGAAAATTTATGTCAGCACACCGAGTATACTTGTTTTTCTTTGTGAAACCGTCACGTTTTGAAATGAAACGCTTACACAGATGGTTGGGCTTGAAACCATACAATATGGACATGTTGTAATTAATAAATCAATATATACTACCATAATTTAATCAATTATTCAAAATAATTTCCACCGCTTAATCGCAAAATGACATGTGCAGACAAAAAATATTTCTACTGCTTACTGTTTGGGATAATATCTTGTAACATATGTGTATTTTTTGTAAGGTAAAGATTTATTGAAAAATAAATATTTATAAAATGATTGATATACTCGTAATCCAATTATGTTTGTCAATTTCAATTTATTTATTTCTTCCAGAAACATTACAAATATTTAATGCGATCCTGAAATAAAATAATAGAAGCGATTTATATATAAACAGGTATTTATGATTAATAAAAATAAATTTAAAAAGTCCTGGAGCTCGCTAAATAGAAGACTCCACGAAATTACTTTTTAAAAAATGAGTGGAGCTCATGTCGTAACTGGGATTCTCTCAAGTGGAATATATCAATATTCGATGCGATATGGTTAAACAGTCTGATCACTCTCCCAAGAGGCATAGTCTCTGGCAGGTTAGTATTACCTCTAGGAAGAACAAAAATCTGTGCCTCCTTATCCTTAAATAAATATTATATATCTTGTTTTAAACGTAAGTAGGTAAAACACAAGTTCCGACATGCTCTATATAGTTAGCAGACATTAAACTTTAATAATTTGCCATCTACAGGTAATTGTGTAAGCTCTCAACACACCCTTTTTCTAAATCTGAATAAAGTTTTTGCTCGAATAAAGAAAGTCAGCTACCGTCGATTGGCAAAGGTTTTTTATGAATAATGAATGAAGCAGACTTTCAGGACTGCTCTGGTTCTTTTCACTGAGCGAGACTGAAAAAAGACTGAAAAAGAAGCAAAATAAATATGAGAGCCGCTGCGTTGACCCGAGTACTAAAAGAATGGCACTTTTCATTTTATGAGTCACGAATAAATTTAAATTTTGTTTATTCAATTATTTTATATCAAATTCGCACACAGCAGATTTTGCTTGATTACTCGCTTGATGACAATTTTGTTTAAAAATTGAAACATTTTTCGTCATTTAAAATGCTACACATCAAATTTAATGCCAATGTCAATGCATTTTCTACCTCGCATTAACATGTCAAATCCTACAATAAAAATGAAGAAATCCTAACTTGATTATAGTCATCTGTCAATACTGCATACATTAGGAATAGAATGACGACAGTTTAAAAAATCTAATTGCTATTAGCCTACGACCCGGCAAGTGATTCGAAATCCCTTATTATATGCTCGTATAATGTGAATTATAGATAGTTTAGGAAATATTAATATTATACGCGCGACAAAAAGAAAAGGTTTTATGTATCGATTTTTTACTGGTGATGAAAAGTGGATACGTTACGACAACCCTTAACGCAGAAAAGCGTGGGTTAAGCCCGGCGAGCCACCAAAATAGACTGCGAAACCGAATATTCATGGTTCCAAGCTCATGCTCTGTATCTGTTGGGACCAGCTCGGAGTAATAAATTATGAGCTGCTTAAACCGAACGAGACGATTACATCAGACCGTTACCGACGTCAATTGATCAAGCTGAGCCAAGCATTGAAGGATAAAAGACCGTAATACGCTGAAATACATGACAAGGTTATTCTTCAAAGTGACAATGCACGACCCCATGTTGTAAATAACTACCTGGAGAACCTCAAATAAAAGTCCTCATTTTCAATACATACTCCCAATAGATAATAAGGATCTTTGAGATGCAGAGCTGACATGAGAATATGTAGAGTATTCTACAAAGATTTTTGAAATTAGCCATTTCCTACTAAAATTTTCATTTAATTTTACCATTACCATTGAATTGTAACAAGTATTCGAGGACATGAGTTGCAGGTCTTATGCTGAGCTTAAGAAGGTAGCAGAAGATCGAGATTCAAGATTTTGTTGCCTCACACCTATCTACCGGATTGATACTACGAAGAAGACCATAACCGCTCCATTTTTTAAGCATATAGACACCGAAAACTGCCATTTTTACAGTTCTGTAAGCTCAAATTGTCCTTACCTTGTCGCAGAATACCTGCATACCCGAGGACCACATGATAACATTTATAGTTCCCGGGAGTCTCCAGGTCAAGAGCCTGTGAACTTGCGAAGACTGGCCTCAGTCTACGCAAGTTCTGTAGTACCAAAGAAATATTTGGGTGTTCAATGATCAGGGTGTTTTTTAATGAGATCAGATAATCAGCTCGACGCTCCCGAGGCCTGAACATTTTTTTATTGTCTGCTAATGCTAATGTATTTAAATATGTAATAATGAAATGTTAATCAAATTATACATCAAATTACATAGTAAATTTTTAGAAGTAATTGATTTTACAATTATTTTAAGATTTCAATTGATTTGAAATAATGGTGTGCATTAAAACAATATGTTGCCTCCATTTAACCTGTGTAACTCGTATGTTTTTATCTTATCAGAAACAACCACCGTATTACATTTCCAAGTATAAACGTTCGAAATAATATATGAGCATAATGTTTCCTAATATGCTATTGATTTTTCGACTTGTTTGTTTCCACAGTATCCAATAGTATTGTATAATCGAGTTGGCTAAAGAGAGCACCTATAAAATACTGTTACACGATGAGACTTTCTTTACTCGATACCTTCCAGCCTTAAAGTTTACCAAAAATTTATGTTTCATTTTTTCAATGTTTTCAGCATTTACTTTGACATCCATTATAAACAATACATATTTATTTATTTACCTTGTTTTTTACATGGATCACGTTAGATATGGCCTCTATTTAGGATACTACAGTTTCGACTAACTCGTAGCCTTGCTCAATCCATCTGTCAAGAGACAACTCTTGTTGTTGCAATTGTGACAGTTGTCTCTTGACAGTAATGGATTGAGGAAGGGAGTTAGTCGAAACTGTAGTCTCCTAAATAGAGGCCATATCTAACGTAATCGATGTACAAACAAGGTAAAAAATAAATATTTATTAATTTATGTTTATTGTGATCTTGAGTTATACGAGGCTTTATGAGAAGAAGAATATTCCGAGAGTCTGATACGAAATAGATTTTTATTTAATCAACTGAAAACATTGTCTAAATTAAAAAATTAGAATTGGTAGAAACGGTAGCAAAAATACAATATTAAAAATACATTTCTTTGAATTTAGTATTTTTATGAAATACAATTTAATTTTGCCAAACGTATGCAATTGTATTTTCATAATTTAAGATGATTTACTATATTCGTGCTCAATGATATAATACGACGTTTACTCCGTTAAAAATAATTTCACGCTCGAGGCATACTTATCATATTTAAAAAGACTATTCTGAAAATCGTAAAGTAAAATTAAATGAATAAATATATTAACATCTTCCTCTCTCTTAAAAAGGTGTTATTACGTCGCGTGATGGGAAGATTAGGAGCAGATTGATAACACAGACTTTTTCAGAAGCACATTGACATATATTCACGATAAAACTTTAAAAAATTGTGGCGTGGACCTAGTCACAGCATTACGCCGAGGTTTTCGGTACCAGTCAGCAAGGGCTACATCATGCTGATGTCAATATATATATATATAGTTAATACTGGTTCAAAAACCGCATTTTTTTATTTTATTCATCTTTCTGAAATATAATAAATAAAATGTGCAAAATACAGTGGTGCCTCACACAACGAACTTAATTCGTTCCAGGAGCAAGTTCGTTATGCGAAAAGTTCGTTATGTGAAACGCGTTTTCCCATAACAATACATGTTAAAAAAAATTCGTTCTGTAGCATAAAATATGGTAAGATGACATAAAAAAGATAAATTTTTGTTATTATTTTTATTTAGATACATCTAAAACATAATGAAAAAAACACACATTTTTTAATTTTAAGAAATAATCGAATCTTGCACATCTTCATCCATTTTCCGCTTTTTGGCCGATGGTGCAGTGAAAAACCTGTCCAAAGTCGTTTGTTTCTCTCTTTTCTTCAACATCTGCCGGAAATAACGGACAAGATATAATCTTTCTTTCTTTATTAATCTACTATTAATATCTTGGGTTGTTACGTCACCTTTCACCTGCCTGTCCTTAATCCAAATCGCTAATAGCCTCTCCATTTCCTCGTGGATTGAAGATCTATGTTTTTCATTAAATAGTTTTGATACTCCTTTGGCTACTTTGGCTGATTTTATTGCATCCTTGTTTGTCAAAATGGTGAAAATGGTGGTCTTGTTGAGGCCAAACTCTTTGACGAGGTCACACTGTTTTACCCCACATTCACTCCTTCTAATTATTTCCTGTTTCATTTCAAGAGAAATCACCTTCCTGCTTTTTTTAGAACCCATCATATAAAAAAAAGTTCGTTGTGTGAAGCGAAGTTCGTTGTATGAATCGTGAAATGAACGAAAAGGAAGTTCGTTGTGTGCAGCGTTCGCTGTGCGAGGCGTTCGTTATGCGAGGCACCACTGTAATAGAATCGTGGAAATTACACACACAGAAATAGTATTTCATTTCTGTCTCATGTGCGGATGATGATGACGATGTTTTTTATGTAGTTCAACAGGTCAGCGAAGTCTTATCAATAGATGGTGTTAACTCCCAATCAAATAAGCAGACTGCGTTTCTTATTCACTTAGGATCTATGACTTTTTTCATAATTTAATTATTTCAAGTGCAGTGAACATACATCAGATAGTTAGTTAACTTTATTTTAATATTATTTCTTACTAAGTGATATGTACAGCGACAATAGCTTATTGTTAGGCGATTCTCGTTAAATTACCGAAGCAACATTGGAGACGGACCAAAACATGGATGGACGCCTGTTGCTAACCGAGTGTTAGAACTAGTCGTGTTAAGCCGCTCTTTAGTAACAAATGGTACAGGCCTCGGGATCGTCGGACTTAACATCCGATCTGCTTTAAGAAAATCCGATTAATAAATCACCCAAAAAAATCCTCTGATATTTCAGTTATAGTCTATTTAAGTCCTTGGGATTCTGCACTAGAGGTCGTGATGAATCATATAATATGTTCCCAGTGGAATTTTGTGTGCAGGTTATTTGGGACCAAGGAATTTGACAGTGGCAACTTACAGAACTGAGTGACGTACATTTTGAAAGGCACACTTTTTACATTGAAATAAAACACATTTTCTTTTACAAGACGCAACAAAATAATAAATATTTGATATATATCCCTTTATGCTATCGATATGTTTCCGCACATTGTGATGGTGAATAGCAACTGATAGAACTGAGTGAAAACAATTTGTTGTGACAATATACATATGCTCCAGATATAAAAAGGTTGTGAAAAGAGAATAAAAAGATATCATATATCTAAAAGTAAATAGAATTCGCCGGCGGGTATAGCTCAATGGTCAAAGCGTTTGCTTTGCAAGCCAATAGTCGTGGGTTCGATCCCCGACGGAGATTAAAAAAAAAAATTTTTAATCGATTAGGTTGGTGTGAATTTGGTCCCTCACCCGTAAAATGCCAGTCATAGCCTATTAATTGAAATTGATGGTAAACGAAAGTCGTCCCATGAAAATCACCCATTCATAGTAAATTCCTGTAATAATAATAATGATGCGTGAATATCAGGCTGTGTAGGGCTTAGTCATATGCAGCATGGTAAGCGTCATAGAATTCCACAGATGAGACATCAAAATTACTGTTACCATCTGTAGGTATTCTCCTGTATGTGTTTACATAAAAAATACATATAGAGGATAGGTAGCCCATGTTATTAAGGGAGGCTTGGCCGTCTTGTGGTGAAAAGCCATATCGACAGGATTGTGGGGTATTTAGCATAAACTAGAGTACAAAAGCCATCACTGGTCTGATACTCCGCGGCGGGACCGAGCTCAGGACACTTAGTCCAGTAACAATATTAACCACTTAGGTGGGACATGTCGGGTCCGCAATTTGGGGCAGAGAAAACTTTGGGAAACACCCAAATTCTATTTATGGAATTTACACTAAAAACACTTACATTAGGCAAAGCGAAGCCAATGAAGACTTTCACCGAAAGCAAGTTTGACGATATTTTTAGTTTCTTGAAATATTCATTACTTTATTAAATACATATACTTTACTTTTTCATGTTTGATTTTGACTGAGTTTATTTATTTAAATTATTTACGCTGTGTTTTTATATAATTATATCAGCATGATATAGCCCTTGCTGATTGGTACCGAAAACCTCGATATACAATCTTTCATTTCTTATTTATGTTCGCTTGTCGTACACGTATGTGTCGTCATTTTGTAATGTTGTTAGAAGAACTAGTAACATAGATCGCCACAGGCAGCGCTGTATGACCGACCACAGCGCTGCACGGCAGTTAGTCGTGTGCCGACGTCGGCGAGATCATATTGTATTATGGCCCGACCTGAATGCTGTGGTCCGGGCCAGAAGTTTGTAAAGCCATAGAAATATATTAATCAATGTGCTTCAGTATTTGTTTTATTAATCTGCTCCTCATCCTACCACCACACGACTGAAAAACTACCTTTATAAGAGAGGAGGATGTTAATAAATTAATTAATGTTTGAATTTTCCAATAAATGTAAACTACTGAAGATTTATACAAATATTTAACAACTGAAAAACACAGTGAAGGCAGCTAGCGACAAGTAATTAAAATAACATGGTTGCAAAGGTTGGTGGTTCGAATCCCAGTGTCTGTCGTTTAATTTACTCTGATGTGCTGATGAAAGAAATATATCATATAACGTGATGTTTGTTGTGAATAATTATGTGTGTATGTTGTTGTTAATTTATTTAATATATTGTATTATTTTAAGGTTGAATATGACATCTGCTTATGAGACTGCTCATAGTTTTCTTTAATCCGTCACTGTCAAGAGACAACTCAACGAGTTAGTCGAAACTATAGTCTCATAAGCATAGGTTATACTCAACACGATCCATGTAAAAACAAGATAAATAATATTTATTATTTATAATGGATCTCAACATGAATGCTAAAAATATTGAAAAAACAAGTTATAAATAGTTTTATTTTAAATATGATTTTATTACAATTTATAAGACGACATAAAAATTTGTAGAATAAATTTTATGAGATAACAAATAACATGACGATCGTTTGGAATATTTTATTTTCCCCTTTTTGAATTCTCTAAGTTTAATTTGAATTATTTCAATAAACAGAGAGAATACTTAGCATACCCGTACCTATAAATGGCCAATTTAAAAGTTTCTTAATTTTAACTTTTCTTTCGATCAAAACAGAGTCATAATATTGAGGCCATTACAAATTTCCTCCCCCATTTTAATTCTCCATCGAATAATCGATTATTCTCACAATCCGACGACGCTTATCATGAATTGGAATCAATTATATAGGGGAACGTTCCGGATTAGTGAACTCGCTTGATTACGAAACGATAATTACAGGATTAAAGTTCTACTGAAGCTCAAAATTTTAATTAAAAGTATATCTTCACTTCAAAAAAATAACAAAGTCGATTATCAAGAAAGTATTTTGAATTACAAACAAAAGTATGACCGCCGTATCAAATTGAATTTATCCTTAATACACAAGTAGAAATACATAAAAGAGAAAACCGTGATATCAACTCGATATAGTCCTTGCAGCCTGGTGCCGAAAACCTCGATATACGATCTTTTAATTTTGTTCGCTCGTCTGACACGCATACATAAAAGGTGTAAGACTAAGTCGAGATTTAAGGATAAAATTAAGATATGGTGCTATGCCTTCATTTTGATTTATTTGACAAGTCGTGTCACTGGTGCGTCGTTAGTAATGTACATGGCTGTCTGTCGTTGGTGCGCCATTAAATCTATAAACGGCCACTGCATTAGTCACAGCGGCTGGAGTCGCCAGTTGCGATCGGTCCGAGGCCTGAAGCATTCAACTCCGCCTCGGTGACCGAAAGTTTGTCGAAAATATATCTCAATGCGCTTCTGAATAAGTCTTTGTGTTGCTCATCTGCTCCTCATCCGTCCACCACGCGTCCTGATAACTATCTCGGTAACGTGAAGTCGTTTTCATTGAAGAACAGGTGATGTTAACTGTTATACAATGAATGATAAATTTAATTTGTAAATTGTATGATGCTTGACATTTTGAACATGGGAAAATTCTGTGTGGAATTTTTATCTCCAAACGTCATTATATTCCAGCCTGATATTCCCGCATCTTCCATTTACATCAGCATTCGTTTATTACAGGTTGAGAAATTGATATATATCATGTGCTGGTGAACTGTATCAAAAATCAGCGTTGAAAGTAATGAGCAAGACACGGGTATGAGTTTCAAATCCCCAACCAAATTCTCAAAATTTGAATAAATTATTATATTAATATTTGGCGATTGTTGATTTTAGCGTTTAGTTTTGGATAGACGTTAACTGAAGACACGTTGAGTTCACAATCTAACCTCCTCTGAAGGGAAAAAGCCTTCCAGAAATAAGTATCAATATTCATTAATTGCTTGAATTTTAAATTTATCGCTACGGTTGCTGAATAAACATTTTCTCCGCATGAGTGGACGGCTTTTCAGTTTACAGCACGAGGACTTGAGCAAACCCCCCTTTCAGAAAACGAAACTTTAACTACGTGGAGGAATCATAAAGTACCAAATCTTTTACTGTCAAATATTAATAAAATATTATTTATAAATCATTCTACATTTTTTTTATTGGCGCCATTGACAAGTCAATTAGGCAAGATGTGAATTAGTAGGTGGGTACAATCTTTTACTTTTTAAATAAAAAATATTATATTAAGCAATCACTTTGAGATCTCAGCTAAAAAAGCTTCACTAACTGATTTCAGGATAATCCTAGGTAAAGTTATAAATTCTGAAGAATGGCGTACGATTTCGAAGATTCGATGTGGAAAATGTAATAATAAGCAATAAGGCGGTACTAAAAAGATCGCTTGGTGGTGAATGTGTTCTGATAGAGTTGTGACATAAGGGGTTGCTCAGCTACCATCGGACACTTAAGATGGATATATAAAAATTGCGTGAGAGTTAAGCAATGAGCAATTTGTTATGCAACATTGGATGTGAAATAAACTTCTGTGGCATGTTCTTGTTGACCATACATCTGCGTGTCGCTTGTTGAGTTGAGCCACGCCATAGAATAAAAAGTCTAGATCTCGGGACTGTCGAGCTTATTATCCGTTTTTTTTACTTTGATAGGCTCACGATTAAATATGCCTCCCATTTCACAGCTGATTTTTCTTCAAGCCCTAAGGTTTTCGCCCTGGAAACCATCGGGAGTCGGGTACAGAGAAGACTCGGAATAAGTCATGTACGAGTATAATGATAGCCGCGAGAAATGTCAGAGTAAATATATTAAGTAATTATCTATTTAGAAGACAGACGTACTTTTCTCGTTTTTTTTAAATCCAGTTGATATTTAATTAGTAAGGCATTTTCTGGACATTTATGACAAGTATAAGTTCAAATAATTACTGTAAGTTTAACATGAAAGAATATAATACTAAGGCAGTTAAACAACAACAAAAAAAAAACCTACAACTTAGCGTTACTTATGTACGAGTAACTAGGATTAAAGCAACAAAAAACAACCAATAAATCTCAGTACTTTATGATCACCTCCAGTATAAACATTTTTGAAAGGTCGGGTGGTCGGAACGTGTTTACAGCCGTCTGAATATAGCAGCAGATACAAAATTTCAAACATCGCCACGCGTGGAACGTTTAAAAATCCCCCGTTTGTCGGAAATGGTTCCATATAATTAAATTTCGTACTAAGTGGTTTCTTTGTGAAATATTTATTAGAAAAACGAAATTCAATTCGGCACACTTCTAAGAAAAATCGTTTTCAGTTTTTGTAGGTATTTGTATTGTAAAATTGTGTTTCTAAATTGGATGGATTGTTTAAATATTTTTAGTAAATTGATACACACATACAAATCTACATTAAATACCATACTTTATGGCATTTCTCTCATCAATATCGGAGAAAAATAAGCGCAGACACCTACTGACTTGAGAATTTCGAACGTATTTAAATAATCGATACATATGTATTTATACAGATGGCGTTTTGCTGTAAATTGCATTTAAATATTATGAAAATTCGAACTATTTATTTTTTATTCATAAGTATAATATGGCCAACTCATCACTAAGTCATCAGCCCTGAAGAAGACCCCTGTAATGGTGGTCGAAATGTTGGAAAGGAGTGATTCGCCATATACGGCTAAACCCAAAAGCCACAATATCAAATCTGACCGTGAAAACCTAAGAAGTTATTCACAAGTATTATTATTTTTCACTGATTATCTATTGATTTAGTGTACCCTCAGGTAAAAGGCTTATTTGTTTGGTTAACGTTTAGAAGAACACCGTCAAAATATAGTAGAATTATATGGATTACAAATGATATCAGTAGTATGCAAAATGTATTGTGTCGATGAAACCTGTCAGCTGGCAAAAGGACATTCTTGTATTTTGTGTTGATCATATGCTCCAAATAAGAAGCTAACTTATAAGTAAAAGAAAAATGCTGATATTTTCAATGCATTAGTAAATGAAAAAGAGTTTATCGAAGCTTCATAAGTGATCTTAAAATATTTAAATCAACAACTAAAAATTAATCAACAATAATAAGAGCTTAGCATATTAAAACGTTGACAATTTAAACGACCACGTAAATTTTACAGTCTTATTTTACCTTAAACATATAATGGGTAACAAATATATTCATAAATATTCTAGACTAAAGCTTGAAATGGTCGACATAAAATGACAAGCTAAAATTTTAGCAGCTGTTATATTGTATCTACTTCAGTGTTGCCAATATTAAAAATAAATATTGTTCATAGTGGACTTAACCCTTTCATTACGGCTCGGTGGAATACAAATTATACTGAAATGGCTTGAATTTTTCAAAGCATTTTTTTTGCTTAAAACTAGTATTTGAAGCATGAATGTACTTATCTGACCTATTTTCATATATCACATTAGTTCTTCTATACTTTAGTAATCAGATGATGCACGAAAACTATTATATTTAACAAACGTTCATTATGTAACTCCATACATGTGGTGACATTCACACATGTGGTTTAAAGAAAAATCGCTCCTGTGACGAAACCTAACGATATTTATTTACATGCTTTACAGGTTCCTGTAAATAATTAATGTAGGTTGATAAAGGAAATGACTGCACTTCCAATTTCCTACCGTAGATGTCACAATGAGTACTGAAAGTAGCAAACGATATATCACGTCAACCGGTGTCAACGGTCGGGGAATCTTTGACGGCATATGCCAACAACCGATGCGAAAGGGTTAGGAAAAAACATTAGCAATAAATGAATACACTTATTCGAATTCTCGACACTTAAATTCCAATTCTAAAAAATACATTTTAGGGTTCGGTACTGGCGAATCATAATGATATACTCATATATTTCAAATATACCATAATCCATTGAAAGTTAAAATAATATGAAATGTATTTTTTAATCGCTCGGGGAGAGTCGGTAAGCCATCTGGTCTTAATTTTGTCAAACAAATCTAAATATAATATTATTTACACTCTGTTGACTGTTTGGATGGTAGAAAAGTTTCCGTCTAAGTCTGTGGAAATCTGATGTAACGTATTGTGTTGAAATGTCTGTTTTCCAATACTTTAGGCTTCAAATGCAGATAAGGCTCGATACAAAAAGCATTTGCTAAAATTTCCGTCACTCAGTCTTCGAAATTCAAAAATAAAAAGAAATATTATATCCGAATTCTAAAACAATATATTTTTATAATTTTGTAGGTTTTCATGGCCTGATTTGGAATTGTTGCGGTCGTAAAATCGAATAGAAGAAGAAATTTGACACACACTGTCCAACTTAAAAACCACAATTCCAAATCACTTTCTGTTAAGAAAGTAACTTATTTACTTATACGAGTATTTCGTTTATATTTATAAAGATTATATTTAATAAAGTAAATATATATTTCGTCGTTCGAGTGATAACGGCACAGCGTGGTACTCTTTAGATCACCGAAGTTATACAACATTAGGCGCAGACCATAACTTGGATTGGTCACTGCCTGTTGCTAACCGCGTGTCGCTGGTCGGATTGAGCCGCTTTTTAGAGGTAAATGTTCCAGGCATCAGGAGTAAGGGAGTAATCATCCGACTTCCTTAAAAAAACCTACACCCACCTCTGATTCAAAAAAGCATCTGTAATTAGTCCTCAGATACTAAGGCTGCCATCTCAAAAAGTATCCGGCCTTCTGCCATAAGAGTCGTCGGGTACCATATATGTTCCCAGGTGGACTTTTAAATGCAGGGATGTCTGGTAATGAGGTATAGACAGTGACAACTGCCTGAATGAGCGACAGAAATTTTTGGTGACCATATGTTTCAGATACAGGAAAAAAACTATTTTTTTACAGGCGTTAATGAAAAATATATATTCTTTACAGATCCAAAAAAAAGTTTCCAACATTTCAATTAATATACCTTTTAATATTTAAAAATAAAAATTGTCTACGTATTACGACGGAATCGGATAATGAATTCTTATTTGTATCGTTTGTAATTCCCTTCAAGTTTCGCTAACAACACCCCAATAAAATGATTCGAATCTCGGCCAATAAATCTGAAATAATAACAGTGAATTATTAACGCGGGAATTATTTTGCATGAAAATTATTTCGCCCATACTAAACAGTTGTTGGCGTCGCTATTATTCAACCGTATTGTATGCATACGTTTTTTAAATATATACTGTGCAGATATTTATATAAAATAAATTTATGTTAAATCAAATTATATGTTACTTTATGATTAAACGAGAAAATTTAAAAAAAAGTACGATTACATATAAAAATAATTAGTTTTTATTACAACCCTCAATTATCCCTTCCACAATGTCGTGAAAAAGACCATCGGGCACGCCTCTCTGAAGTGGCTCTTACTAGGTGCCTATCTTCCTTGACTATGCTAAGAGCCTCACTTTTCGTGATGCGGTTCTCTCTAAAATTATCCTTTCCTATGTCTCACAATGTCCATACAAATATTGATAAATTTTCCCATATCCATTCCATATTCGTTTGATAAACAATGACACCCTTACGTCTAATCTACAATCAATGGAACACAGACGTAAGGTTGGTTCTCTTAGTCTTTTCTACCGTTATTACCACGGTCGCTGCTCTTCGGAACTTAAAGAACTAATTCCTCTTGCACCCACTCACAGCCGACAAACTCGTCTTACACTTGCCGAACATCCATACACGGTTAATATATGTCGACCAAGAACTGCAGCTTCCAAAGTTCCTTCCTTAATGCCAATTGTGTTTCCTCCTTCCTACAATCTGGATCAAGAAACAGATAAATATACACTTGTCTCCCCAACCCACACACAAACACGAACACAACACACGTTTCGCATGCAGCGTCCAGCCTCCCTGGCTGAGCGTCATAGGTCTTGATCGGTTTTCCCCTATACATAAAAAAAAAAATGTGTAGCATATAGTAATCACAAATTACCGTTACTCAGTTCTGTCAGTTGTCCATACCTTGCCTCACGATATCTCTGCACCCGGATAACGAATATACTCGTTTATGGTTTCCGACGAATTCCAGGGTAGGAGCCCAGGAAAACAATAGCTGTTTTATGTAAATCATATTTTGAATGGTGTGTTAATCGGATTTTTTAAGGAGATTGGATGATCAGTCCTACGCTCCCGATTTCAACAATTCAACCCATCTAACGACCGAGGTAATCAACAGGCGGTAACCTTTACATGTTTTTTTCCACATCCAATGTTGTTTTACGTCGGTGATCTAACGAGAACCACGCTCGTAATGTACTATTGTTGTTGGACCGATCGCCGAAAGAAAAATAAATCTGATCTTTTTTAGATATAACCATTCACAATTTAAAAAAACTACATACTTAGAAATACAATAATATTTGCCTTCATAGCTCATTTAACTTTAATTAACATTTATTACATAAAATATAGTCATGTCTAGAAGCGGCAAAGAGCAAAAAATATTCCTTATAATATTAATACCTAAAAATAAAAAATAAATTACATTTTTATATATTCTTCAAATACATATTTATCGATAAAGGTCCATACATACGAGTATTTGAAGCATTTATTTTTATTTAGCTCTTCCATCGCGAACGTTTCAAGCAATTTTTTGCTCGGTTTGTAATTTCGTTTTGCAGATCCACGCGGAATTTCCAATCATTTAATTTTTCCCTCTGATGGTGACACGTGGCGCATCGAGAATAACGCCAACGTATTTCAAGCCACCTCCTCTACCCTCCCCCCCAACACGAAATATCCTGAAAATCATGGGTGGAGGGATAACCCGACGTAAACGATCACGTGATGATAAACGAATTGTTTTTCACGTTGCATTTTTATATTGATTGATGGCCAGCAGAATAATTTATTACGTTTATACAAAAACCCATATTTTACAAATTACACTTGTACGAAAACCTTTGTTTTTTTTAGTTTATCGCATGCAGGAGATCACAGCTGGTCAAGACCAGTGCACTCTATGACGCTCAGCCAGGGAGGCTGGACGCTGCATGCGGTAAACGTGCGTTGTGTTCGTGTTTGTGTGTGGGTTGGGGAGATTGCAAGTGTATATTTATCTGTTTATTGGAGAGATCCAGATTGTCGTGTTACCGACCATGGTTCGGTGAAGGAGTCAGTAGTTGTCACCCGACCGTGACGGGTGTCCGATTGAGGTTGGCCCGGCCTGAATGCTGTGACTAGGTTTGGGCCAGAAGTTTGTAAAGTTATCAAAATATAAATGACAATGTGCTTCAGAAAAAGTATTTGTGTTGTTAAGGATGTTTACGATGATTTACATAATTGTCAAAGTACTTGCACCTGTATCGCATCTATTTCACACGCAAACGAAAGCAATTATCAATTTCTTATAGCTCGTTTACAAGGCAAAAAACTAGAGGTAATTTTTTTATCACGACATTTATACAATCATAACACCTAGACAATTAACATTCATTAAAATAAATTTAGACACGTTAATAAAACATAAAATAAAAACATTTTTTCGGATGGAATACTTACGACAACAGTGAAGAAAGATTATTAAGGCTTCTACCAAAAGAATGCGATATATCAGCGCCTTAAAAGCTTTCAATTCGATAAGCAAAAGAGAAGAGAACTACAAAGTCAAAGAAAGGAATACAATACTTCGGAAAGAGATCGAAAATCGTATAGAAATAATGTAATATATATGTACAAGGTAAAAAAGTATATACGAGACTGAAAGTATCCTGAAAAATATATTTTCGTGAAACAAGACTCAAGGTTTTCAATAATAAATAGCCACTGACAAAGTAAAAACTGAAAAATACTTTAATATTGTTTCTAGTGAAAATACAGTTGATTCTTTCAATCTCGTGTAATATTTTACATACAAAAAAAACATAATAAAATTGACTGTAATAATTCATGAAAAAACAGGAAAAAATATTAAGTTTCACTGAAATAAATTTGAAAAAGTTAAATATTCTTATATAATACTTAGAAAGTTTATTAAAATCAGTAGACTTGTTATTAATTTTTCAACTAATAATTAACTTTAATGAATGTATTTTTAAATAGTTTTTCTGAGAAAATTACAGCCAATGTTGATTCTCAATTATCTAACTTTTTTTGTAGTGAGAATGTATTAATTTTACTAAAAACCATTAACTTTTAAATAATTTCTTGAAAATAAATATTATTATTTTTTAATGAGTAAATACAAAACTAGAGGTGGAAAGTCTCCGCCACGAAAAGATAATTTATCACTTTCTTACGTACGTTAAAATGAACAGTATTTTAACTGAATGCATTCTTAAATAGATTGCATTTGATTGAATATGTTAGATTTTAATTGTAATGTACTCTTGCAATACCTTATTACAAATTAGATAATTGAAAAAAAAATAGATATATTGTAAAATATTAACCACTTGTGAGATATGCGTACTGAGTTCCAAAAATTATCATAAAATCTATATTTTTAGGTCTTTTAAAAAACGTATTTTGTCACTTTTAGGTGATTTATAAATGAAATGTAATAAAATAAAATAAATAATTTACAATGTAATTTTCTTTTTATATTTTATGCTTTTATATTATTTTGTAAGAATGAAATATTTTTGTGGTTTCTTGTTACAAAATATTATTTTGATGGTATATCACACAGTGTAAAGAAACTAAGATAGAGAAGACATAGAAAGAGATACATACTTTCGATCTCACCTCGTCGGAGAGGTCCTCGAAGGACGCGAAGGGCGCAGGGCCCATGCGTGACTGGCGGGGGGAGCGCGGGGGCGCGGGGGAGGCGCCCTCTGCTCCGGGGGCGCTCATGCTGCTCCGCTGTCCGCTGCTCCGGCTGCTAGCTCGAGCTTGGGAGGACCAACCACAATAGCTATTCATGATTCTAGTATGGGTTTAATGATGACAAGAAGGGTAAAGCATATCCCTAGTATTTTAAAACTATCAAAAAAAAACATGATTTTGATCGAGATTCAGTGATGACAAAATAGGCATATTCCTATAATCTAAGATTTATTCATAATTCAATTGGAGAGAACGTCCCTAATATTCAAGACTAACCAAAATTGATCGTTATTCTGGTCGGGGTTCAGTGATGGCAACGTGTAAGTATTTAAGAAATAACCACAATATATTAAATATGGTTCAAGTGAAGTTTCAGAAACATTGAGATGAATCTTTTGAGAAAATAATGAATAATTCTGTTTTGAGAAAATGAATACAATACTTTTGTATTAATTGTTTAGCGCTGTTTCGCATTAATTGTTTTTATTTTTGTAAGAAATAAATGTTTGGTTTTATTTTTAATAAAAAATAACATGATTTTTAAATATAATACTTAATCAATTTTCTATCCATCTTCCCCTAACCCCATTATTTACATGTTAAGATAGCCTCGTTTAGCGCTGTTTCGCATTACGCTCTACTTTGATGGAACGTATCCCCGCGTTAAGCAGGGTGTTACTGTACTTATTTATCTAACGGAAATATTTTTAAAATTGGTGAATTACATAAGGCATTTATTTAATTAAAATTTATTAATATAACATTTATACACGTTGGGAATTCAAGGTGAAACCGCGGTATCCCAACAAACAACGCCTATGTTGAAAGTATCTTTTAACGTTGTAGACAAATATTTTATTTTGAATACGCGAATTCAGTTTATCCATTTTGTTTTGCAAGCAAAGGACGTGTTCTCCGATGACATGCGACAAGAGTGGCTACTTTATCCGTTTACGTTTTTAACGTTTTTTGTATCCAGACCGAATTGTTTGCCAACCTCGGGCAGACGACTCCGGTGTTGACAGCAAACTGAGTTATGAAATGCACAAATGCATTCGCAAACAGAGTCGCAAATCCACTTCTAATGTGGCGATGTAATGCGCTTCACAAGCAAACAATCGAGAATCGAGCAAATACAGAAATGCCCCAGCACGCTTGTTTGCCTTTTGGTCAAATTCGATTCGATCAAATTATATGGAAATATACGTTTACGTGCAGACCCAGAAGAACAGACCCAGAATAGTTTTCTCATTATTGTTTATTTGATTTTAATATATTATATTTTAATCTTGATGTACTGGCTGTGAGACATGGTGCTTATCTAAAAGTGATAAAAACAGACTAGAGGCCTTTGAGATGTGGTCATACAGAAAATTTCTCGGAATTTTCTAGAGAGAACACGTCACGAACAATGAGGTTCTCAGCATATTCAAGGAGGATAGGCACCTAGTAAGAACCATCTTAGAGAGGCGAGCCCGATGGATCGCTCACATCATGCGCCACGATGGTCTTCTTCGCGACATTGTGGAAGGGATGGTTGAGGGTAGATACTGTAGAGGGCGCCCTGGACGGGAATATTTGCAGCAAGTGTTCGAGGACATGAGTTGTAGCTCTTATGCTGAGCTGAAAAGGACTGCAGAGGATCGAGAGGAGTGGAGATCGAGATGCAAGAATTTGTTGCTGCAAACAAATCCACCGTATTGATACTACTACGAAGAAGAATCTATTAGTATATGTAATATAGAAGTCATAGAGTTGTTTTAAAATGCCTATATACTCGTTGATTAGACCAAATTATTCAGGTATCTAGAGAAAATAATCACCCAATATTTGTCTTTAGGCCAGCGGTTGGGGACTTACGCAAAAATATTTTGGGGTAATGGTTAAAAAAGTTATCCGACCGCTGCGTTAGGCGATTAAAAAACTTCTAATTATGCATACAACACTACTTTATATTTAAACTTTCAACTTAGAAATTTGTCGGAAATATAAATAGTATATATACTTAACAAAAATATATGTGCAGAGATAACTAAGTAAACTAATATACCTGTACGTCGGCCAATTAGTGATGATAATATGCTCCAGTTAAGAAGCAGATATGAAATAAATAAACAAAACGAAAAAACAGTCCTTTACAAGAACATGAAAGTAACCAGTACCGTTTTTAAGCTGCCTTTTGAAAACAGCGGGAAAAGGCTTCTTCCCAAGTCATGATGTTAATAATAAACTTATACATCAGATATTACAGTTACTTTCTCTTCAGATATGATGTCCATCAAGAACTATTCACATTGTATTATATATTTGGCGGAGCTTAATAATGCTGACACTAATAATAATAATGCTCAAAAAGGTGTTATTCCGTCGCGTGATGGCAGGATTAGGAGAAGATTGATAACACAGACTTTTTCATAAGCACATTGACATATTTCTACGGTAAGTTTCACAAGCTTCCGGCCAGGTGGAATGACATGCCGCCGGCCGTAATCCGACCTTCTCGGTCGTCAACACATAACTGACACGTGCGGCCCGTGGTTGGTCACCAGCGCCGTCGGTGACAAAACTATATAACTAGTCCCAATATGGCGGACACATAAATGTATGGCAAGCGACAAAAATAAGAGACGAAAGATTGTTTATCGAGGTTTTTCGGTACAAGTCAGCAAGGACAAAGCAAATACAAAGCAATGATTATGGCATCTGACACTATTTAAATATTTTATTGGGTCAATTTTGTAGTAAATTTATGCTCCAATCGGAGAGAAGATACAGAAGAGGATGAAGTATAAAATATAATATAATATTAGCAACGCAGCTGGCCATGAAACGTTCGTCGTAACTTAGGCAATGTAATATAGTTGACCGCTGGCCCAGACAGAAATTCCATCTGATCCAAGATAATATCAGAGCGCACCGTTAAGAGTTTAGTCTGGACTTTAGTGACAGAAGGTTTTGCTCGACAAATACGTCCGCCCACCAGCTGGAGGCGCGCCCACCTTGCGAGGGGCGGGAATATGAAGAGAGGGTACTTAGTGCTACATATAATAGACAGTCAAACTGGACCCAATACTAGTAGAATACTTTCTTTGATTTTGATTGAGCCGATATCAACATTGAATTAATCACGAAGTAAAAATGTGTTTCATAACATTAAATCTTCCTGAAATCTTCAGATTTTGAAGGTAAGGCATTTTCACTTTTTATGTTTCTTTAAACGAAAGGTCGTAGGATCGAATTCCAGAGCACCTAAAACATTTTAATGCTTCTTAGGTAAGTTCAAACATGTTTATAAATATTTATATAACACGATGCATATAAAAATACAATTTTTCAATCACAATAATAGTCCACAAACAACATCCCAAAGATCACTATAATTTTAATTGAATTTCCAAATGATTAAACAGTCTAACCTCCCACGTGCTCCTGTGTGAGGGTAGGCGGACACCTTGAGGGCGGCTCAGTGCTTTGTGTGCTGGAGGACCAGACAAAAGCCTCATCGAGAATGTCAAAAGGATGACAAACAAGATGACCATCGCTATGGCAACGGATCTGACGCACTTGCAAAATTCTCAGTATTACGCGTGCTTTGCCGTGACGCAACAATCGAAATCAAATACAAATAGTCAAACAAATACGATATACAATTTCACGAATTTTTTTTAAGAAATTTGTTCTTCTGTGTAGAAATATATTTGAATAATTCTACGAATTTTGTATAAAAGCTCTCATCCAAGTATATAACTATAAAGCACAATAATACACGCTAAAGGTATTTTATTAATAAAAAAAAACAAAAATAAAAAATTTCTTCATAAAACATATGAATACGTTGATATGATTTAATTGTAGTGTGAAAACTCTTGTAAGTACAATTTAACTGTTCTTAAAAATCGTTTTTTTAACAATTGCGTTCGCTTATAATAACATACTGAAAAATATAAAAACCTCCCCTCACATTCTACCTCATTTATTTTTCAGCGAGTTTTGAAACATTCCATTTCCGACTGGATCACACACGTCACCGTATCAGATAGACATTTGTCATATATTTTTCGTGGGTCGTCATTTTCGCTGAAGTTACTCCGACAGAAGCTGGCATTTAGAGCTGCCTTTTGTCTGGAGTCTAGACATATTTAAAAAAAAAAGCAATGCGACTCGTTCCGAATACGACGCTGTCACTTTTTTTGCTCTAATTTCTTCAATGTCTATCCTTTAGAGCCGGGTCTTAACAATTACAGCTGGGGTCTCGTATTTTACGACCCTTAAATGTTTTAGTTAAAAAAATAAACAAACATTTATTGGGAGAGAAGGAGACATAACAAATCTTTAAATAAATTACCATCAATTCAATATATTTATAACGTTCATATTAGCTGTTTTACTATATTTTTCTCAGTAATATCTAAACTAAAACATGCTACTCAAAATTGACGTCTGATCAACATATATTACAAAACTGTAAAATTAACTGACAAAAACGTTTATTTTATTCTTAAAAAATTAGCAGTGGATTGTATTAAGCGACTGTTATTCACATAAATGAAACTATGGTTTTGTGCACTCTGTGCCTTTTTCTTCAGTCATACGTATATTCAGTCAAACATATATTCGGGGTTCATATCGGGTGGCCCCCATACCTGAAAAGATAAAGAAGAACCGCCTAAGATAGTATGGGCATGTCACGCGGAAAGATGAAGACCACGAGGTGAAGAAAGCCCTCAATATACCCAGACCTGGAAGACCACAAGCAACCTGGACTGCAACTGTAGACAAAGATTTGAAAACTCTGGGCTTGACCGAGAATGCAGCAGAAACAGACACGGCGAATGTACACAAGGAGAGCCGACCTCAGATGATGGGAATGGTGAGGAAAGAAGAAGATACACTCATAAATAATGACTTGTGCTGTTTTGTAGTATAAGAATATGTGAGTGATTTTTCTATTTTGACTTCCATCATTCCGGTTTTTCTTAGATATTTGGTTACCATTACTTTTATATATTTATTTAAAATATTATTTTATTTACAAACAAAATGACATATTTATCATAGTTCAAAATAATAACCTTATTTATAATCGTACCTAAATGCTTAAAATCTGAACAGTAATAAATTAATGCCTCAAATAAGGTTATGAATGATCGGACCCTCAGCTAGAAATATTATTTACGTAACTAAAATCAATCGTATTTAAAGTCAATTTATTTTTTAAATGATTGACGTCAGCCGAAAAAGAGACATTACATGTAACAGCATTATATATGAATTTGTAGATGATAAATGGTTAGTGAAAGACCGACGGCTTCAAAGGTAAATAATACCTTCAAAGCTTAACAATTTTAATCAAAGAAGGTAGTTTACATCACGGCTATGTATGTATTAGCACTATTTTAATACAAATTCCGAGTAATTTAACAATTCCAGGAGTATACTAATTCCAGGAATATACTAATTCCAGGAAGTAGCACGCTGCAACTGATGTAATGAAGGCAACTAATTGACATAAGTAGATGGATGACCTACATGCTAGTAGAGCGCTCATTTCAACAGGCGCTGTGCAGGGAAAGCTAAAACCCTAATGGACCTACGTTCCTAATTATTTTAAATTAATATATTCTTAGTATATCTTTAAGGTTTTATTTGTATACTAAGTTGAAAATATAAAAAGTATCATTTGAGAGTAATTTGTTATTGTAATGAAGATTCTTAGAATATTCTGTTTATAGAGCATAAAATACATTGTTTTCCTTCCTATAACATTCTTTTACATGCTATTACATAAAAATATAATGTTTATGCTATTTATAATATTTTATAATGGAAAAATAAAACATTTAGAGAATGAAAAACTGCCTTATCTAGAAAACATATCAAGTAAATTCGAAAAGGGGTAACTCGTACATAGACCTAAGAAAAAGGGTAAAGTACACATTGAAAAATGCTTGGAAAACATTTCATATTAATAAATAAATAAATTATGTAGTCATTCAATAAAAGTTCCTACTAAATTTTTATGAAATATCACTAAGAGACTATTTACAATAAGTATAAGAAAAAAAACTAAGTATATTAAAAAAGTATATTTTCTAAGTATTAAGAGCAAGGGCATAATATATTATACTTAGCATAAGTTAAAGCATACATTATACTACGCAATACTTAATAATAAATAATCTTAAAATGTTGAAAAAACGAGTAACGAATATGACCTGAAAATAATTTTTTTTTCAGTTTGATACTTCTGTTTATATGTTGTAGGGAAATAAATTTCGGTCGCTGAAAAAATATTATTTTTATAGATATTTTGTTGAGACGAAAGTACAAAGCAAACACATTGTGTTGCCATATTAAATATTCAGCTTTGATTATTCGATATGTTTATTCGATCAATAGAGCTTTTCATCCCTTCATATTTTGACACTTTTAAACATCAACATAACTAATTTATGGTACTTTTTTGTGATACGAAAAATAACATTTTTTTTGAAAACAAAATTTGTGTCATTTAAAAATGCATGATGTTGTTTTCCATCAAAAAATTTGAATTGCATTTTTAGTGAGGATTAAAAAAATATGTTTTACATGAGTTTCATTACTACAATATATAATAATTAGTTAAAAGGAAGACCTGATGATGGCCAGAAGTAACGCCACAACGACGTCGCCCACTTCTGGGCAGACAGGATCTGACCCTATTGTTTCCGACACGATTATATATATATATATAGTTAAAATAAAATGCGTACACACAGCATCTTAAAATGTGATCATATTTCGCACTTAATCGTCCTGTATTTCTTTGTTCAGTGACTAATTTAAGATTTTTCAGTAAGTTAAATCAATTGGTAGTAAATAAAATAATTCGGCAGTAAACTAAATAAATTGTAAGTGTCCACGGTGTTAGTATGGATGTGGTCAGTTATAAAATTAAAATGGCAGTAATATATTAAATATTGGGGCAAAATAATGTCGAATTAATGAATAATCAAGCAATCATTAATTATTTCTTGCCTTTTTATCATTTTTCTACAGCTATTTTTTTTTCACATGCCTTTTTAGTTATTTATTACTGACCGTTTGCTAAATAATTACTGCTTATCAATTGAATTAAATACTGCCAAAAAATTAGTTGCCCATTTAATCCGAAATAAATTCATAAATCTTTAAATTAAATTAATATTGATTGAAAAATATATCATTTTTATATTTACATTTCAAAAATATTTCCAATTTTTTACGAGCATTTAAAACGAGATTTTATTTTGGAAAAGAGAAAAAATTCGTACAAAAACCATGGAAAGAACACAACTCTGGAAAAAAATAACTCAGTTTCCTTCATATTAAAATAAAATAGGCATGTACTTAAATAGGTAAGCCTTTATAACGTGACTAAGGTTTTGTATGTACGAGTATGTACAATAATAAGGCATCCATATTTTAACAAATTTTATTTTTTAACGTATTGTGCGTACTTCCTAAAATTCTAAGAATTTTGAAAAAAATGTGAAATATCTGTAAATAGTACGAAAAATACCAATAAACTGAATTTTCTCGAGCAATTTGAATGAATATGTTCCCACGCATGTTGATGGTTATAATTCTCATAATTACGTGCTTGTTTGACGTAATTTTTTTATTTATTAAAACCTGTATTCCTTATAAAAGGTTAATCTCAGAAAATAAAGGGCATCCCAATGCATATTATCTTTTACAAATTGATAAACATTCCTAAGCCTGTGAACCGCAATCTTACACAATCTCTAATTATTGGTTATGTGTTATAGTTTCAGTTACAGCAGCAAAGTAATAGCAATGTAATATGAAGCTAGATATATATATTTGTGTTAGTCTAGCGCGAAGAAAACAAGGTATATCTGTATAATAATTGCTGAATTTCCAAATAGAACTGTCTGATATGGGTCGTACGTGATCTAATCAGGTGTAATAAAACCCATCACTGGTACAACCCGACAATTAAATTAGATCCAACTCAAACATTATATAATAACAAAGCCATATAAGAAAATATTTTATTTCCAAATGTCTTCAACTTAAATTTCATTACTCTAGTTTTTTTTGTAACTGAGTAACTATTTAATTTTGCCGGATGGCATAGTCCAGTGATAAAGCGTCTGTTTGTCATTTAGGCGAAGTCGGTTAAAAACTCGACAAAGCTTGATTTTTTACAATTGATTTAATCAAATCTAAGCTCTATACATGCTCCCGTTAGATTTGAGCCTACCCTTAAAATTGTCGAGGCCTCGGGAGCGTCGGGCTTATCAAACAATCTCCTTAAAAAACGGTGCTTATTGGACACCTAAATATTTCTCTGGTACTAACAGCCGTAGTCTATACAAGTTCGCGGGCTCTTGCCCTGGAGGCTCCCAAGAACCATCTGTGTTTCCATGTGGACCTCCGGGTGTACAGGCGTCCTGGGACAAGGCAATGACAATATGAGCTTACAAGACTGTAAAACGGAAATTTGCGGTGTCCATTTGCTTCAAATATATAGGGAATATAATACAAAAATAAAACTATTTAAACCTTTAACGACATCTTTTAATATTATTTTCATATTAGAGTGGCATCGTTTGTAAATAGCACGTAGTAAAAGTATCAATTCAAGCACAAAAAACCTTATTTTGAACAAAACTGTGTTATATTAAGCTTCGAAATGTTTTTAAAATCATTTTTTTCAAGTCTTTATCTTAGATTCATTCAGTCAGCTACGACACAGGGCATTTTTGCCACTCTATGCAAATTTAGAGCATCAAGGTCCAAAACAAAAAGTATCGAGGAATTTGCGGTGTATGACATTCAATGTATTCATATTACTTTTATAAATGATTAATCATGTTGTGAAATAGGGTATATAATGTATCAAATAAATTAGTATCAACTCGACTCCGGTCTTTGGATTTATCCTCAGTGCCGGAACCTTGGTATTCCGCCATCACCAGTTAGCTGATGCTGTAATTTCGGGACCACAATCTCGGTTCCGGAACACACTATATTAATTGTTCTTATCCAATTCTAAAATTATACCTTTTATAAACATAATGCAAAATTTAAATGTACTCATTAAACAGATTTTTGACAAACAAAATAATAAAAACATGTCATAACTAATAAAGATAAAGTATTAATGAAATAATTAAAAACTAAGACACTCAAAAAAAGTATTCTAGTTTTTTTAAAAAATACACACAGCAAAAAACACACATAAAAATGCAAATACGATCAAATCATGCAGGTTGCGTACAGCAATGTGTTTCTTTGTTAAATCGACCGTTCCAATCAAAATACGAATAATGTATAACGTAGATCGCATGCTCTACGTAGTTTGAAAGTCGGGAGTATTGGAACACCGGGGCAAGGTCGGTTGGGCTGGTAGGGCGAGGGACGTTCAGGGTTGGAAGTCGGCCAAAGGCTGACGACGGGCTGTCAATATGGCCGAGGATGGGAGGAGCATCGATCAGCGACATACCCAAGTTGCTGGGAAGGCCAAAAAGAGTAACGGTGGCTGATACCGATACAATTTACAGTCCAAGATCACATTGTAGTAGTTTCCAGGGTCGTTTCAACAGTAACGTTAGAAAACTTGTCCATATTTTGTGACCACATTTTTGCTTACATATCAGTGATTATACTTTGTACCGCATCACCGCTGCGATATTTATAAAATAAATACGCAAATTAATGTAATCCATCAATTATATATTCCGTCATTTACGCTAAAAATAGTGATGTATCGAAATTATGATATCAATATGTATTTTTTAATTACAGTTAAATTTCACCTTTATATATTATTTCATTGTTTTTTACACTTAATTAATTTATAACGTACTTTCTTATATCCTATATTATTTTTATTTCTCTATTATATCTATACTTTTATATGTAAGCACATACAGGAGAACAACGACAGATGTTGATAGTAGTTTTTGAAGTCTCATCTGTGGAATTCTATGACGATTACCATGCTGCATATGGCTAAGCGCTGCATGTAGAGTGTCGATCCGCCAATGTCATAGACTACAGCCCAACATTCACGCATCATCCTTATTATTACAGGAATTTACTATGAATGGGTGGTCTTTACGGGACGACTTTTGTCTACCACCAATTTTAATTAATAGGCTATGACTGGCATTTTACGAGTGACTGATATTTTAGTGCTCAGAAATCGATTAAAAATCTTTTTTTTTTAATATCCGTCGGAGATCGAACCCACGATCTTTGGCTTGCAAAGCAAACGCTTTGACCATTGAGCTATACCCACCGGGGACTCTTGTAACCAAGTATATCAGATATGAAGTATAGTTTTCGACTAAATCCAATTTAATATTCATCGAATTTTGAGCATAGCAACAGTAAAATAAAGCTTTAATGTGAGGCTAAAAAATCCGTGGAAGCTCATGAGCATATGGTCGTTATAAGAGGTTCCACTGTATATTACTTTAATTCATATTTTCGTTCATAATTTAAGATCTAATTAAATATATATAAATATAGGTCTTTGATAATCATAATAATCAGGGTGTCCTGCCATATTGGACTTAATGGCGCAGGATTCTGGAGCGTCAGGTAAATAACGGAACTATTTTAAAAATATTACTAAACAACGCTAAAATAAGTCTTTCAAACTATTATATATTTATATATTAAGCTTTTTATGCAAGCTCTTGGGTTCGGGAGGGCACTCTTGGTGAAACCCTCCCTGTCCTGTCCTATAGGGACCCATTACTGGACGCACGCAAAAAGCTACTATCAGAAACATTGGCAGGAACAAATTTGGCAGCGCTTTGGGTGGCAGAAATGGCAAGAATCGTGGCAGCTAACAGACCATTATAGCACCAATTTGCATGGATCATATGCTCCAGCTAAGAAGCGTGTAAGAAATAACTGTTTAAATTATGCAATCTGCATTGGGTGGAAGTTCAAGTGTCTAGAAAATGTGTGTTTTATTATTAATTCGATTAGCTTTAACTGTTTGATGAAATTTCTCTAAATTGTATGTACACGAAGCAATAATATTAAGTGTTAAATTGTAGGTCTTTTAACATTTTCCATACATTTACTTGATATATAAACTTATCGCTGACGTAGCGAAATATCTGTGTGTTAGCAAACACGTTGAAATTTTTTATTCTGTCACATCGATGAATGTGTGAGCCTCAGTCATGACCTTTACAGCCTTATCTTGATCAATTAATCCTCCGCAGTGAACCAGTTAAAACTTTTTATCTAATATGTGTTACGTAATTCAAAATTTCATATTATATTTTAAAGTAATCGTGGTTCTAGCTACCCTGGCTAAACTTCATAGAACCTACTTTACGACTACAATATAAAATTATTATTTTTATAAAAAAAGTATAAACATATTAAAAAATACCTTTACAATAATACATCAATTTTATATTTCCAAAAAAAGTAATTTATCCTTTTGACTGCGGAGTTTATTTGTTGAATTTATTCATCAACTTATCAAGTTAATTAATATCGTTTCTTACGTATTTTACAATAAATAAGTATATCTGTTGCCATCTATAGTTTTCGACCTGAATTGAATGTATTATAAATTAAGTAAAATATTCAAGTAATGTTGAACATTTTTTTTCAACCATATCCATTTTATAACCGGAACATATAATCACCACAAATTACCGCTTCTCAGTTCTTTGGCTGAGAAAGCTGATAAAAGTGATTTACGTGAATTGTTAATCGTATTTTTTAGTGAGATTGAGTGACATTATATAACGTTTCAAAGAATGAGTAAAAATAATGACGTCTTCGCAATAAAAGTTTAAAATATGAATCCCATTGCTTAACTTTTATCTTTGCAACCATAATATCAGATTCAGATTACATAAAAGAGGAAGCACAGATGCTCATCCCTTAAACGGGAGTATCGACCTCATGAATCCGCCTGTCCTGACTGCGGATGCTGACGTAACCGGATTGGGTCGACCACACGGTAGGAACCCACCTGCAGACACCCGGTTAGGTCACCCATTCAGTGGATGACCAGCTTTACGAGTCTGATTGGATCGCCCACATAGTTGCCAACCAGCACATCAATTTAAATTTGTCCAACAACCATGTAGGTATCGACCTCAACGCTGACTTAGGCTAAAAACAGAGTACCATCTATGTTGTAAGTGCTAACGTCTACAAACTTAGCTAAAGCTGTCACTTATATAAGTCTTATTTTATCAGTTGTAAATTCTCCTGCCACAACATTAGATTACTAACATAGTAGTTATCCATATACAAACCTTTGGCAACCCTCAAAATGTATAATAAACACGTCAAGCTAGGTCCATCACCTAGTTTTTAACATAGAAGAAGTAAACTTAGATCTTCCGTAAAACAATTAATAAGGAAATTTATGACTATGTTGCCAGTCATAATAAATATATATATTTCGGTCAGAATGAAATGAAATGCGTGTATTGAAAATATCGATTGTTTTCTTAAGGAGACTTACATTATATGTGAGAGGAAACATAGGTGATGGAAGAGCGTTCCAAAGTCTACCCGCGGTATTTAAAAAGAAGCTAGAACACTCTATAGATCTGAAATTTACGGAAAAATGCAGGATGGATCAATAGAAAAAGTCTAGAAGAACAGTTTCCATAATGCCTAATGACAAAAATGTTTAATAAACACGCGGTGTTGTATGGATTGGAGATTGTGCGTAAGAGAGCCACGTTAGAAAGGCGCACTTGTCTTTTTAATTTATTCGATCGAATCCAACAGGTAATTTGAGGCTCTAATGCAAAGATGTCTGCTGTATTTGAAATTTGAGCGAATTTAACCCGAAGATCGCCGTAAGCCCTCCCGTGGGTGCTTCGCAATATTCGAAAGATGTATTTCAAAATCAATTCAAATTTTCTCACAACGATATCTATGAATATTTTACAATTTTAACAAACCAGAAAAGATCGATATGTTGGGAATGTTCATGAGATGGTGTCAAGAGCTGGCACTGAATAAAAACTATTTTTTTCGAAAACAATTATATAGTTTAGATAAATCTTAAATAATTACAACTAACGTGATGCGTTGGAGGTACATACGATCTAGGGAGACGGTTTTGTAAGTAGTTAGTCAAGGACAGTCGAAGCAAGCGGTCGATTATTTGATCTATAATCTATTTTGTGGCAGCCCTAGTGAAAAAAAGTGTTTTTTTTTTCGTGAAAATTTTAATTCAATCGATTGCAGCTCACCAATAATGTATTTTAAAAATATCAAAATAATTTAGTCATTAATTAAAGTAGTGTTTTTATTTTTTTGTAAACACGTGGCGATGAAGTGGTTAAGCTATATACTCATATAGAATTAATCGTGTAAAATTGTGGTGCTTTAAAAATAATGCCCAGTTTTTTAGTTTCAATACCTTGGTATTGATTAAAACCTTGTTACTAATGCTCCGTAGCTGCAATAAGGTTTTCAATTACTTTAGCAAACGTTTATTTTTAGAGGTATAGTTCAGTAGACCGCATAGTATGTGGTTGACAAGTATACAAAATACACAAATCCTACAACTACATCATGTTGTTACTATAGTGTCGGCCTTTGGCAATCTTATTCTATTCCCAGTGCAATAAAATTGCGGTCCCACTGGTCAAAGATTTTCAATTTAAAAAGTAACAAGAAATACACAAGAGTGATGACATCTTCTAATAATATATATATATTATTTATTCTTACAATCACAAAATATATAAATGCACGAAATACGTGTATGTCTTTACTACAATACAATTTTAAAGACACATTATTTTTTATGTAAACACATACAGGAGAATACCGACAGATGGTAATTCTGAAGTCTCATCTGTGGAATTCTATGACGCTTACCATAGTGCATATAGCTAAGCGCTGCATGTGGAGTGTTGATCCACATACGTCATAGACTACAGCCCGAGATTCACGCATCATCTTTATTATTACAGAAATTTAGTATGAATGGGTGGTCTTCACGGGATGACTTTCGTCTACCACCAATTTTAATTAATAGGGTATAATTGGCATTTTACGAGTGAGGGATCAAACTTGCACCAACCGGGGTATTTTAGAGTTTAGAAATCGATAAAAAAAAAAATAATATCTCAGTCAAGGATCGAATCCACGACCTTTGGCTTGCAAAATAAACCCTTTGACGATTGAGCTATACCCGCTGACATGTCATCACAATATTATAAATTTTTGTACAACAGATATACGCCATTGAAAAAAAACCTTCATTTTTTAATAATGTTTTCGCTTTGACTTGGGGACAACATATAAAAAATAAATATAATATTTCTTTATGGCTGATACGTGTCAAGAGAGATTGCATTAGTAATGACGTATTTTTATATTGGCTACGTGAGCTTTTCTTGTACGTTCACGAGTGTGTGATATTAATCCTTAACGCATTGTTTTATATTTTCAGAAAAGAAAAGGCTTATACAATATTATCAAATGAAAAGCTTTTAAAATAACATTTTCAAATGTGTGTGTATTACGTTTAGAATGTAGAAAATAATTAAATAATACAGAGAGTTATTAATAAATGTATATTTTCTGTTTACGAGAAGCACGTGTCGATGGTTTATTATTCGAATTTAAATTTCAACTGTAATTACAGTAAAAGCTTGGTTTAATACTCGTTAAATAACATAATAATGATGGCGCGCAATGATAGCATACCTGTATTTTGAATGATTATTATTATTTTATTTTACAAAAAAAGCTCACAAAATAGAGCTTACATTCGATTTGAGGTTATGGTTCTAGAACTCATTGCTAACACCTCCTTAACCCTTTCATTACGGCTTGGTGTGAAAACAAATTATACTATCAATTACAAAACTAGTATTTGATGCATAAACGTACTTATCTGGAGTTTTTTCATGTATCACATTGGTTCTTGTATCCTTTAGCTATCAGATGATGCATAAAAAACTATTCTAAGAAAGTAGCAAAACGATATATCAGGTCAACCGATGTCAACGGTCGGGGAATCTTATGACGGCATATGCCGACAATGATGCGAAAGGGTTAAATGTTAATAACAAACTTTTAAAAAATAAAAATACTCGTAAGCATTTGGTTAACATTCTGAAGTATTCGAGATTAATAAATATAGAAACTTGACAATTCATGTACACAAGAATGCGTCCTACCTGTTATTATCTAATAAGTAAAGACATAGACTCTCACTAAACAGATCATCAACTAAGTGGGGCATAGCACAATATATCGCGTTATACAGGTGTCTTTATCTGTGACTGAATAAGGAATGTGGAGAATCAGAGGATGACATGATGTGCTGACATAGCGCATGTAGTTGCGCGGAGAAAATGGGCAAACGACATCGCTTATACTGCCAGATCGAATTATACAGTGAGGCCCCGCTTAACTCTGTCTCGCTCTTTTATTTCAACCCGGGGTGGAGTTATTCCCCGAAATTGTGCATAAATAGTGGAAAAAATAGTGGACTTAGCGAATCAAACCGGTTTAGATGAGGTAAATGTGGAAGATGTCGAAGAAATAGTTCAAGAAACAGCAGTTAGTTTTTCTAATTATGAGCTCAAGGAATTAAGTGGGCAAGATGAAAACAAAAATATTGATATTAGTGATTACGAAGAAGAGCAAAAATTGAAGGAGAGCGCATGTACAAGGCGACCGGCCCGGGGGCCTAAGGCCCCCAAAAAAAAAAAAAAATGCTTTATCCACTTATTAACAATTTCTAACAGAACTCAAAACAAAAAAACGCAAACTACATTAGATGCGTTCTTGACAAAAAGGCAAAAAATTGGAAACACAGAATAGACTGAATGATCTAACTGACTTAGAATTTTATTTGTTTTTATAAGTATATTCGTTTATATTGTTTTTTATTTTTGTATGTAATAAATGTTTGGTTTTTTTTACTAAAAAAAACATAACTATTAAATTTAATATCTAACCACATTATTTAAATATTAATATAGCCTCGTTTAGCGCTGTTTCGCATTACGCTCTACTTTGATGGAACGTATCTCCCGCGTTAAGCAGGTCCTTACTGTATTAACTTTTTTTCTACACGAAATTATTTAAAGGGTGATTTGTTAATGAATACCTAAAACACCTTAGCATTATGGGAGCAAAGAAAGTCACATAACATTCGAAAGCCTTCGATATAAATGAATTTATAAAGCTCCTCGGTGAAGTCGATAAATATCAAATATGCACAAGCACTTCGTAAGCATCCGGTAGCAGGTGGATTAAAGTAGAAAAGAACTAGTCTTGGACTTTCCAATAGAATAAACAAAAGTTCGAATTAACGCTTAAACTACGTAATAAAATAGTAAATATTTAAAACTTCTAAAGTATAGTGACGTCACAAATATATGGAGTAGATAACAAGTCGTCAAAATCGTTTCCCGGTCGATTTTTATATTATTAAATAGTGACATCAGCATAATATAGCCCTTGCTGACTGGTGAAGAAAAACTCGATGTAAAATCTTTGGCCTCTTATTTTTGTTCGCTTGTCGGACATGTATGTGTCACCATTTTGGTTGTTTTGACAGAAGATAATTCGTCAAAGGGCTGACAGGTGATAGAAGGGTGGTGCGGTGTTTCGAAGCGCGCCGTCAGTTCGGCTTGGCTCATGAACGGAGTTAGATCGTTGATTATCCATGGCCTGAGCCGATTACCAAAGTTTGTCAATATCTATCTAATAATTAAATGTATGTCAATGTGCTTCAGAAAAAAGTCTGTTTGTTGTTCATCTGCTTCTCATACTTCCACCACGCGATCCGATAATTATCCCGGTGACGTGAAGTCGTTTTCTTTCCTCGAGAGAATAGGATGTTAATAGGCAGAAGAATCTCTTTTAGAATTTTATTTAAATATTAATGTCCTCTAAAAAAACAAAAACAATAATAAAAACCAATCAACTATTTAATCCACTAAAGCACAAAAACAAAACAACAACAAAAAATAATAAAACACCTGTATTTTAAATATACAGTAAATATCTGTAAATACATATGCTTCTATTACTATTCCAATTAATCGATAATTAAATAGAACAGTTTTTGTACTGTTGTTTCAATTTAATGTGTTTTAATTAAATATACCGGTGCTTCGGTTTATTACCATAGTGCTATATACTGACTAACAACGGACATAAATCGTTTGTATGCTTACACGATCTCGTTTCAGGAAAATATTTCAGCCTTTATTACAACGCAGATATTTATAAAAGGCCATACATCTCGCCAGAACTCATTACTTCTAGATTCAAACAATAAACTACTCATAAACCCAATTTACTCCGCGGCGCAGATATTTCCTAATATCGTGAAAAACCACGCGTTAAATTCCACTTACTCCATTCAGTCTGTGACCTATTTCGACGCCGGTCAAGGTTCCCCGTAAAACTGAACACGGGCATCAAAAGAAACGGAAAACAACACCGCCACACACGTCTTTTATTTCCCGCGCGTGCTAGAATAAAAGTAAAACTACTTGAACATAAAAAGTTATGCCCTCGGCACTGCATCGATCCGCATAACGTAACCTAATAAAAATTCAATTTCATCTCACTGAGGTAGCTATTTTTTTTAAATTGATACACGGAATATTCAAAGAGACTGACGGCGATCGAAGAGATTGGAACAAATTCGCGAACATCAAAGGAAATTCTCGTAAAGTTTTATATTCTTTTAACGCGGGAGCTTTCCATGTTATAGTGTTTATACTATCGTTGTAAAGCCTAGGTGGAAATTACTTCAGAAAGTGCGCTTACCTAGAATATAAAATATATGGCGTACGCTACATTGAAGGTAAGCCGTTATAAATTGAACTAGCATTTCCCATTAGTCTGTCACAAAAATTCTACGCTAAAAAAGAGTACACTAAACGCTTCAGTGTCCTCTGCGTTGACTTTTACGAACCAAAATAGGTAAATCAATTTCTTTGCAGCTGAAACGCATTTATGTGAAGGCTTAGAAGACGGCAGAAATAGTCTTGTAAAAAATGTGATAAATTTCGTCTACGAAGTACTCTTCCAATATATTTGATAATTTAACTTAAGCCAGTGCCGGTTTTAGGGGGTGGCGAAGTGGTTCTGTGCTCTAGGGCGTCGAATAAGCTAGGGGCGCCGAGGGTAACCAGTCTTTCTGATATAGTTTTAAATATAAACAATATGGGGCGCTTGAAAAAATGCCCTAGGGTGCCGCAGGGTTTAAAGCCGGTACTAACATATACAAATTACTATTTATACAATCTAATTTCTTTAATACATTGAGTAATAATACTTTTGAAAACGACTTAAGCGTTATTTTAAAAGGAATAATAAATGTATAGGTAAATCAAAACATAAACGTACTTATTAAAGATGATAATAAAATATATACAATTTTAAAACACCAGTTCTAATCCGATCACCGAAGTTAAGCAAAATTCTAGGCAGATAATACTTGTAAGGGTAACCAACTAGTAATAACACGTGTTGTTAATTAGATTGCATCGTCTGTAGGATCAAATGGCCAAGTATTTAGTAATGTCGGGCTGATCACACGATCTCTTTAAAAACGCTTAAATATACCTCAGATACTACAACAGGCTCCTAATTAAGTACCCGGGCTCTCGTCCTGGAGGCCGTTATGAACTACACATAGCATGTACTCCACGGAGTATTGTGTGCAGAGATGACTTGTGATGTGTGATAATACTAAGTTACAAAATTTTGTGGCGGAAATTTATAACGTTTATATACTCCAACTAGAGAAAGAATAAGGAGAAATAGAAAAAAATATTGATATCAGCATGATGTAGCCCTTGCTGACTGGTACAGAAAACCTCGATGTACAATCATTCGTCTCTTATTTCTGTTCGCTTGTCATACATTTATGTGTACGCCATATTGGCGTTAGTTATATAGATTGCCACATACGGCGCTGGTGACCGACCACGGGCCGCACGAGTCAGTTGTGTGCTGACGCCCGAGAAGGTCGCAGTACGGCCGGCCGACATGTCATTCCGCCTGGGCCGGAAGCTTGTAAAGTTTATCATAAATATATGTCAATGTGCTTCTGAAAAAGTCTGTGTTATCAATCTGCTCCTAATCCTGCCATCACGCAACTGAATAACAACCTTTTGAGAGATCGGAGGATGTAAATATATATAAATTGTAATTGTGGTAACAAATGACCTCTAATTACTTTTGAAACACTACATCGATATGTCAATTAAGATGAGGCTAGGACCATGTCGGTTAAGAGAGATTTGTGGAGGGAGTTTGTGACGATCATATACTCCAGTTAAGGGAGCGAATATGAAATGATGTGATGCCATTTAAATATATTGATATCCTCTTATCTTATTTATATATCGATTTACTGAATGACAGGATGCAGGATCAGGTTCACAATACAAAAAAATGTTTTCGTTTTACATATTATCACGGTTTATTTGTCTAACACTAGCAACAAAAAGACCGTTGCGGCGCACGCTATTAAGCGCGCGCCCTAACGGTCGCGAGCCAGCTCGAACTGTCAACTGACGGCGCCCTCTGACATCTCGGCGCCGCCAACCGTCGCTGCAGAAAAAGGAAATTCAAGATGAAAGTGGTACCAACAGGAAATCGGCCAACTTTCAGAACGAATATTTTGGCGTATGCAAACACCGTTTAACATTATACAATTATAACTTACTTTAGATGTGCATGTCAGGCGAGCGAACAAAAATAAGAGACAAAAGATCGTTTTTCGAGGCTTTACGGCATCACTAAAGGAGCTATATCAAGCTGACATCAATATATTAATTCATATTTATTTTAAAAAACTAAGAATTATTTATGTAATGTATGAAAACATTCCTCAATATTAAATAAGCTTAAAAATAGTCGTCATTACAGTACCTTAACACAAAAATAACTCGCCAACAGATCGTAAAAAAATAATCAAAGCAGTGTATTTTATTTACCTAGCGTTGTAAAAAAAACTTTCTGATTGAAGCATTAAATCAAATTGAACATCGTTAGGTTTTGTAATTGAACTCGATAAAAATTCACAGCGACACAAAATTATGTGGAACAATTCAGGTCAGTTCGTGGCTAATATCAGAGCGAACCTGCAAGAAGAACATTAAGGGTAATGAACACAGATTTATTATTTTTATACCCATACCAATCGTTGGTTCTGATCTAAGCTTCAATGAATTTCAGGGACAAAATATATATTTCGTACAAAACAAGTTTGATATTCAATTGGTTCAAAAAAATTATGTTAATGAAATTTTGAAGTACAACAAAACACTTCGTTTGAGATGTTTTTTTATCTATTGTTTAGAAGGTTTAATTTTTTGAATCATGAAGCATATTTGAAAAGGTTATGACATTCATCAGTGAACATGAATAGAAAAAACTCACATAAACTCGTATATACAGGAAAATACTACAAATAAATTAGAAACAATGTATTCTATATTGAATATTCAAATTTTGATCAACGATGCTAGTGGTTTTGATCCAACAACATAAAATATTGATTTATATAAGGTTAATAATTAAAAATATTGATTTATACACAACTTAAAACCAATACCATCATTCTATTCTCCATTAAACAAAGAAAATGAAAACGACATAAAAGGTGGTTTTAGCACTGACGACAGTGTACACGTAAATCAATGTTCAACTAACCATATTAAAATAAAATCATCAGATTACTGCGGCTGAACATGTGGAGAAGCGCAACTGAGGGGAATACTTGGATTGCCCCGAAAGAAGACCTAGCCCCTGGACACGGCCAGGGGTGGAATATATGGAGGTCCCTTAACAGACTTCGGAGCGGAGTATGCAAGATGAGGACACAAATGAAAGCCTGGCAGTTTTACAGCAGACCGACTGAATGTGACTGCGGCGTGGAGCTGACCCTGTCACTCCTTCTGGAGTGTGCGCTGTGTCCGAGTAGCTGCACCCAGGAAGACCTGATGATGGCCGGGAGTAACGTCGCCCACTTCTGAGCAGACAGGATCTGACCCTGTTGTTTCCAACACGATTATATATATATACCAGAATATTTATTATATTTTAAAATCATAGGTAATAAGTACTATTCTTTACCATATGCAGATTTCTATAAATAATAAATTAATTATTACATTCGCAAGTAATTTAGCAAATTTTTAATGTATCTACTTTTCGTGTTAATTTTATTTAGTAACAGTTTAATTTTTTTATCGTTATGCACATATTTTTCTTTAAAATTTAGTTTCTGTACTTATCTAGCATAAAAAATGTATAAAATACCAATTGTAAGGCTTTGTTCTTAAATTTAACATTATTAAAACGAAAATAATGTAATTTCAATATTAAACAAATTCTTATCGGACTAATATTGCTCCTAATCACAATTATACTTCATAATAAAATAACCCTTTGCAATAATACGAGAATGGAAGTCAACTGAATCGGTTCAAGTTTTCATTCCGTTTGTTTATCGCATAGAAAGTTGCTTATTGCTGTTAATATTATTTACTTGGCGGGAACTTTTCCCTCTCGTATACTGTGCTTGTGTATGGAATTTGCCTCTCCCGCCTGAAACTGTAGCCTTTTTCCTTTGTTGTTTTGACTTGAGAACTTCTTTATTAATCGTGTAACAATTTTCAATAAGCAAAATTATTATTAAATGATACAGATATGATACATTTGAATAGTTTTATCATTGTTCCTTTCTACCGACTGTTATAAAATATGATTTTAACAGTTATTTTGTGTTGCTATAGTTTTAAAAGTATATAAATACACCGCACTGTTTATATAATATGCAAGCTTAATAACTTAAGCGGAGGCTATTAGAAAACCGATACTTGATTACTTATTTTTACTGTAACCTGAGTTGTTGTTCGGAGCTTATTTTATGACTAAACAAGGAATTTGTTATATTTCTTCGAAATATATATGTCATCATAATTTTAGTCGTTTGAAATGTGACCTCTCGTGTTTTGGAAGCGATGAGCTCATGAGATCATTTAATCGCTTAAAAAACATCAGAATAACTAATGTACAAATATGCCTTTGATACTGCAAATGCATATCCTTCAATACTCTCAATGACTAATAGATTTGAATTACTTTTTATATGCATAGAATGAAGTCCAAATTTTTAAATGCAGAGCTGAAAACTTGCAACGAGGCATGGATCATAACAAAATATTATGACAACTATTTGTAGCGTCTATGTAATACCTAAGTAATAGACGTGAAAGATGATTAAAATCTGCTTTAAAAACTTATCAAATGCTATTTCTTTCTTTATTTTTTTAATATTTAAGTTTCTAGGCTAACTTCAATGACTAAATGTACCTTATTTGCGTGTTTTTTTAAGACTTAATATTTTTTTCTCAAGCGACTACTTTTAATTCCATCGTGTACAATCGAAAATTTGCCTGTTCGTTAGTCACATTAATCACCGCCGCAAAAATATAAAGTAGTTAATATTACCAAAATACTCCGCATTTCAATTCAAAAATACATAATACTTATTTAATATATAAAAAATGCAATTTCGGGTTTATATTAAAAAAACTGTAAAAAGTGATAAAATTTCAGTGCATTATTTCCTGAAACTTTTCACCGTCGTGAGCTAATTTGATTTTATGCTTGTTAATGCCATGATTTAATAAGGTGGCGCAGCTTCAGGGAGCGAGCGGCGCCGTACCATGAAATTCAGGCTTCAGCGCTAGGGGAGGAAGGGGGGCTGATGGGGTTATTTATGTGGAATGGTCCACCAGGGGCTCCAATGAGAAAACAAAAGCAGTAGCGTTTCTTTACTGATGTTCACCGTAACAAATAAAGCTGATAGTTGGTCGATTCTCACGTTAGATATGTCCCAAATAAATCTAAGATATCGAGTAAATAAGGACCCTAGATTGTTCATATTAGAATAAACTATTGTAAACTAAGGTAGTTAGTATTAATAATATAATTTCTTCGCACTACACAACCTAAACTGAATTCACAAGCTGTTGATGTATTCCTGATGTTAATATTAAGCACGCGAGAACACATTATCTTAGGATAAGGAGACATATATTGTTATTTCTCCTAAAGAGTAACACTAACTTGCCAGAAACAATGCCTCTTGGGAGATGAACTATTCAACCACATCTATTCTGATGCTGATATATGTCACGCAAGGGAGACCCAGTTCAAACACGAGCTCTACGAATTTGCTTGGAGGAGAATTTTTTTGGAGACGTCTGTCTAATGAGCATTGAAACTTTATGTTGCTTGTCTTTATTGTTTTCTTTTTCTTTGGTACTGAATCTTAAGTGTCTATATTTATATATCGTTTCTTTTTGTATTATCTCATTTCCATTATCAATCATAATAAATAAAATTTAGTAAAAAGTAGTAATCAACGTTCGACTAGTATACTCTTATTAGTAATTAAATATACACATACAATTATACAACAAATTTTATACGCATCAATTGATTCAGAAAAAATATCGGCAGAAGCGGGATTCGAACCACGAGCCTTGCAACCTTTGCTCTATTCTTTTATTTTACACCACGCAGTCCACTCGACTATTTTTCTGCCTTCTTATATACTAAGTATAATCTTAGTTGTTAATTGCACATTTCATAGTTATATTAAAAAATGAAGTATAGGCCGGTTCAATTACTACAATCACTACCTTACTCTATATCATTGCCCTGATGCAATTTTCCATATTTTTCATTTCGTTATTTTCATATTTTATATTCCAATACAAATGCGATGCTAAAGAAAACGTCTGCAGAAGTTTTCGTGCGAAAAAGTTTGAGAAAGTTTTATCTAGACTTGTAGAGTGTAATTGAGAAACTTTATACCCGATCATTTATTTACTACCCTCATATCGACTATCGTAAGCATAACGTTTTTCTAATTAATTAATAAATAGTTGAATAATATATGAAAGTTATTGATTGCATTATTGACGGCAATTTCAAATTGAACGATAAAAACCCCCTAAAGTAAAACCTGTAAATATTTACCCGACAGATCATAGACGTTGCTGGTAATATGACACTGAACATTTGTTCAAAACGTTATTTTGAACATAACTGTGTTGTATTAGGCATCCAAAAGTCTTTAAAGTAATTGTTATAATCAAACTCTTTATCTTAGATTCATACAGTCAGGTACAATACAGGGCATTTTGCCACTCTATGTAAATTGAGGGGATCAAGGTCCAAAACAACGAGTATCTAGGAATTTGCGGTGTACTAAATTCTATGTAGTAATATTAATAAAGAATGCTTACGCATCGATACGGAGCATTGACCATCTCAATAATCTGCCACTCTATGTGAATTAAAGGGATCAATGTTCAAAAACGGTATCGAGGAATGTGCGGTGTACGAGAATCAATGTATTCATATTACTTTTATAAATGCTTACTCGTGTTGTAAACTAGGGTATAAAAAGGGGGTCTCGTATCAAATAAATTAGTGTCAACTCATCTCCGGTCTTTGGCCTTATCCTCAGTGCCGGATACTACGGCATCACCATTTAGCTGATGCTGTAATTTCGGTACCGCGACCTCGTTATAAAATGAAGAAGAAGAAAATTGATCAAATATGCTGGGCAATAAAATACACAAACCAAAAATGTGAAAAAAAACAATCTGAAAAAATAATTTTAAATCCGTTTGAGTTCATGTACATATAACGAATACAACGTTCAATGAAGGAAAACCTACATGACCAATTAATTTGAACTAATCATTGATTACATTTATTTTAATATATATCCAACGAGTAAAATCCTACTTTAATTTGTTTGTATTAATATCAGCTTGATATAGCTCTTTAAAGCTGATGCCGAAAAGCATCTAAAAACGATCTTTTGTCTCTTATTTTTGTTCGCTCGCCTGACATGCACATCTAATAATATTAGTCATAATTTTAGATAACAATACACGGCGTTTGCATACGCCATTTTATTTATTTTGACAGTTGCTCCATTTCATGTTAGTTCAACTGTCAACTTTATTTTGTGACTTAGCAGCGACAATCTTTGGGGCGCTACATGTTACTGTGCCCGTCTGGCAGCTTGTTCCCGATCAAGACTCACGATACTTTATGTCACGGTCGGGCGGGGAAACCGAATTCGAATACTGGAAATAAACGCAAAATTTGTGCTTCGAAACAAGTTATTTTCTTTGCAACCTGCTCCTGCATCCTTTTTTAAAGATGGGTGATATCAGTATAAGTAATTCTATTAACGACTTCAATATATCATAGTTAATATATTTTAAAACTACACATATTTTAAAGACGTATTTAACTCTAATATCTTCCGTGTTGAACATTAACTTTCTTATTCTTTTAATTACTAGTACCTACTATAAGGAATCTCAAGTGTAAACATAAAATACGAGTATATCATAATGCTTTTTACAGAAATCTATATAAATTATATTACAAAGTGTACGTAGTCACAACATTTGGGATTTCTAATCCACGTAATATGTGATCTAACTGCATTTCCAGGTACGCACTCCCCCGAGTATTAGCCAAGTAATTACCCAGCCGCGAACTTCTGGAACAGTCTCCCCCTCTCTAGAGCTTTTGAAAGCTTTAATCAGCCATTTTGCGCTAATACAGTCGCCACTGCTCTTAATATGTGAACCCTTTTCCGGAAATCTCAAAGCATTCTATGACAAGCCACATTTTCTTTATGCATTGATGTTTACACAAGTGTATTTGAAACTCACCCTTTAGACTCTAACAAATGATATATCTTTCGGTCGAAGTATTTTTGTATATCATACAATTTAGTATTACTAATTATTTAAAGCTAGTGCTGCTCTCTATGCTATAATTTAATTACATACTATAATACTATAATTTCTTGTAAAATCTTTTTATGCTTTGAAAACTGTACCGAACTGACTAATATGATGATATTATTATAAATAACTTGTCATTTAATAATATTGATTTAAAAACGCTTCACTCTTTCTATTTCATATCATCCAAAGGTTATCAATATTCCGTATTATTTTTATATTTTTAGATATTGTTATTGGATTTACTAAAAAAATCCATTGACAATGTAGAACGAATGCTCTAAAACAAGGAGTTTGTATTATTAACTCGAATTGTAGATACAAATATCTCTGGAATAATCAATTTGAATAGATGTACTAGTATATGTAGCGGCATCTTCACTTTGTAAAAAATCTTAAATGAAAAATCTAGGAATAAATAAATAAATATGTTAAGTACATAGTTTTACAATAAATAAAATACAAATTTAAGAAATCTGTGTAAGCTTTTGTACAAATCAAAAAAATTAATAACATGACCCATTTAATTTGTAATTCAAGGCGTTTTTCATTGTAAAATAGCGCATTCATTTAATTTTCTTTTTTATGTAAACACATACAAGAGAATACCGACAGATTGTGATAGTGATGCTGATGTCTCATCTGTGGATTCTATGACGCTCAACACGTTACATATGGTTAAGCGCTGCATGTGCAGTGTTGATCCGTCAACGTCAAATTTACTATGAATGGGTGTTCTTCACGAGACGACTTTCGTCAACCTATTTTAATTAGTATGCAATGACTGTCATTTTACGGGTGAGGGATACAACTCACACCAACCGGGGGTATTTTAGAGCTCAAAAATCCCACGATCTTTGACTTGCCCAGCAAACGCTTTGACCATTGAGCTTTACCCGCCGGTGAATATTACCATTATATAATATAAATGTCAATGTACTTACATTTATTCGTTGCATTGTAATGAAATATACTTAGTCTATAGAAATCTCAGTGACTTTCAGACGACTTTAACTGTCATAAAAATTTCTGAGCATCTTCATGATACGTCATCTCTAATTGAAATCACGTGCAGCTAAAATAGTTTGTAATTTCCATATTAATTTATCACTCAAACAATGGATGTCTTATGAATGAGCAAAGTTCTGTATGAACAACGTCTTCAGCGTCGTAAGCTGGTGTATATTTACACCTTAGTAAGCTGCTACCGAAATCTTAAATAAATCTTTCACGCTGGTCTTTTGTTGTCAAATACTTGATGTACATAAATTACATTAAAGCTTTTAGCATGCTATTTATTTTGTATTGGATCAACTTTCCTTAAGATAAACTTAGATATTTACGTCTTAATCTTTGGGTACAAATTTGGATGCAATAATAAGTAACTTAAAGCAATTGATTTGTTTTCACAAACCTAATGTGATTGAAGGAAAATTATTGAAATCTCCGTATGATCTTGGTCTTGGAATTAGTATTACTTGCTCATTCTCTAAAACAGGGTTCGTCAACCTTTTTATGCCTAGCGCCCACTTTTGCCTATTTTTCATGGTAAGATTTCGTTACCGCCCACCAACCTCGCTAAATTTCAATTCAGTATATGGGTTGAAAAAATTCTAGAAGGAAGGAGATTTTAAAATCTAAAAAATCGCCCACCACGAAAGCCCGTATCGCCCACGAGTGGGCGGTACGACCAGGTTGACGACCCGTGCTCTAAAACAATGATCAAAAATTTTAACGTTACAATAGAACGGTGTGATGAAGGTAGTAACCGGTACAATGCATTTAATATAGGACAAAATAATGGATCTCAAAGTGAATGCTTTTATTATAAGCTCTCTATTACTTAACTGACAACCAAAAGCTCTGACTACTAGAGTGGACTTCTCCTCTACATATTGACATCAGCATGATATAGCCCTTGCTGGCTGGTACCAAAATACCTCGATATACAATCTTTCGTCTATTATTTCTGTTCGCTTGTCGCACATGTCGCCATATTGGTATTTTGGACTAGTTACGGAGATAGTCACTTGTGGCGCCGTGCGACACCCCATCGCGGGCGCCCCAGTCGTCGTTTGCGTCGGCGAGATCACATTGTTAAGTCCCAAAGGATCGAGGCGAAAGTAACGCCGTGATCGGGGAAACCAAGTTCATCGTAAAAAATGTGCTTCAGAAAAAGTCTGTGTGTTATTAATCTGCTCCTTATCCTGACCTCACGCGACTGAATAACACCTTTTAAAGAAAGGAGTATGTTAATATCTAATCGAGAAGATTTACTACTACATACCGTTTTATAACGTCCTTGTATTACATTCATATTCATATGACACTTCCTAAATCTATAATATCTTAAATTGATTCATGTAGCTAACTAGAATTAATATACCATCCATATCTTACACGATATCATATAGTAAAAACAATACAAATGAAAAATAATCAAATGAAATCATAGTATGAAGGTGAAATATCTCTTAATTACATATTAAATGATATATTTCATCTTGTTTTACAAAGCTCAAACATTTGTATATAACGCTTTATATGGCGACTTATTTGAGCACCTAGTTATATAATTCAAGAGACGAACGCACTATGTATTTATGAGCGACTATCCCACCTGTCATATAATATTCCATCGTTAAAACTTTTGTACGCCGTGTGTTCAAAATGACAGGTCACTTTTGTAATTAAAACTCACGCTGAAATATCAATCGCCATCAAAACTAAAACTAGGATCGACATTTTCCGAAATTTCACGAAAAATCTTATGATTTTATTTTATTTTTGCTACTTCTTTGAGAAGAAATTTTACAGGTTTTCCATACATTCTACAATGATTGTTTAAGTACCCTTTAAACTTATTTACTTAAGTTTGAAGTTACACTTTAATAAGGTTGACAAGATACTACACTAAAGTATTCCCCACCACAGATAAACTCTATGCTGTTTAAATGATTGAGTTAAAACGAACCATATGAAATGTATAGAAAAATGTCTAGTTAAGCAACATTGGTTGTGGAATGCACTTAGATGGTGACCGCATAAGTACACTGCGAGTACCTTTTAGGTATAAATTGTTCAGATCTCGGAAGTGTCCGGCTAATCATACATTGTCCTTAAAAACACTATCATTCACATTAGCTGCCTTTTGATCAATCCTCTATGTTCTCATGAAAGTTGCTACAATCTATATATTGACATCAGCATGATGTAGCCTTTGCTGACTGGTACCGAAAACCTCGATGTACAATCTTACGTCTCTTATTTCTGTTCGTTTGTCATACATTTATGTGTCCGCCATAATGGGACTAGTTATATAGACCGTCGCTTGTGGCGCCGGTGCGACAACCCAGTCGTGTCCCGCCCGTCGGCGAGAGCATATTGTATTGTGGCTCGACCTAATGCTGTGACTAGGTCGAGCCCTACATTTGTAAAATTTTATCGTAAATATATATCAATGTGCTTCTGAAAAGTCTGTGTTATCAATCTGCCCCTAATCCTGCCATCACGCGACGGAATAACACCTTTTTAAAGAGAGGAGGATGTTAATATGTACACATATATGATGATCGCAATTGATAGAAGTATATTGCAGCAAATTGTGACGGCCATATTCTGTATCTACGGGATGAATATAGAAAATTCTTTGGTTTATTTTATTGTTGTTTGGAAACAGCGCATAAAATTGTAAGTTTTTATCAATTCCAGTCCACTTAAAATATTTGCAGTAAAACAAGTCAATGAAAATAATGGTGCACTCCAATTCGCACAGATATTCTAAGCATAAAACTCAGACGTAAGCCTGTAATATTTCGCTAGACTTCTTATATAAACAATACCAGACCAGAGAAGAGGCTGGCTGGCGCCAGCTGGAGAAAGACACGAAAACCGAGAACACTAATAAAATTTCTCTCGTCGATCTCGAATCAATAAAGAACTATAAAACTTTTACAGCATATCATACTGAAGTGACCTATCCGAGCGTTCTGAAACGCCTTTCAGTTTTCTGAAATTATAAACTGCTCGCATAAACAGTTTTCTACCCGTAAAACTCAGCACTCACGTATACTACAAAATATGTAAAATTAAGAAAAGTATATTTAGGATTATTTTTATTATATTTAAATATTTTTTACCAATATTTAAAAAAATTATACATACATGCAATTCTACTCGTACATCAAATTTCTCGCATCAATCTGTTTAATACGAATGTATCAATAATATAAATACGTCAAATTTGCTCGACTGGAGTGGTGGAAGAATTGGTCTCGGTGGACCGCGCTGTGTATAGAATAGAACTGAGGTGCATAGTTCGTGGTTTGAAACTCAGCATCTGCCATTTATTTTTCTCCACAAGTGGATGAGAGATATTTGATGTAGAATTGTATATACGAGTATGTATCAATTTATTAAAGTTTATTTTAAAGCTTTCCACACGATAAAAAACGAAAACCTTTTGGGAAGCATCATACCTTCACAGATAAAACAAATTAACTATAGAAATTTATGTGGAACAGAAATTTCAAATATAGTAACTATGTGTGATTGAGTTAAAATATTATTTTATGTTAAAAAATAAATTTCTCCCACCACAGATAAACTCTATATAGTTTAAGTGATTGGGGTTACAATATAAAATAAAAAAATGTTTAAATTATAAGAATGTTGAATTTATGTGTGGGTCGGGAGTTTGCAAGTGTATATTTATCTGTTTCTTGAAGAGATCCAAATTGGATGACACGGATATTGAAAGAGTATTCCAAAGCTTACCGGTGACATTTAGAAAGCAATTTTGGAAACTGATAGTTCTTGGTCGATATTCACTAAGGAATTTCAGCGAAAGTGAGACGGATCTGTCATTTGAGCATGGGTGTAGGATGGATTCATTGTTTGAGTTGAGATGAGCCGCGGTCGTGGCAATAATGATAGAAAATATTAAGTTAACCAACATTATGTCTGTGTTCCAAGTATCAGAGGTTAGACGTGAGTGTCTTATTATTTATTGACTCTTTTTGAAGCGAGCAGATTCAATATGTCTGAAATATATTCGAGGACACGTCGAAGAAGAAGTTGTTTATCGGTGAAATACCGGCAATCAACTATTATATATACAGTGAAACCTCTCATAACGAGCATAATTCGTTCCAGAATCTTGCTCGTTATGTGAAACACTCGTTATGAGAAAGTAATTTTCCCATATAAATCAATGTAAAACACTATAATGCGTTCCATGCAAAATATTTTTTTTAACGTTTAGTCAAATAAAATAACTTGCTTATAAATTGTTTAAGATCGTAACAACCTGGAGAAAAACGTTTTTAGAAGTCGAAACTAGCTTATATTTATTAATTTATGATAAATAATATATTATGTTTTAGTATTAAGCTGTCTAGAGACATTTGTTTTAGCCGACTCTTTAAAATTTGTTGAAAATGTGACACAACGTTACCATTAAATAGTTTGTAGCACGCATAGACACCTCCTTATTAGGATGATGCTTCTCAATGTACGATAAAACAGTTTCCCAATGCTTTCAGCATTTATTTTATTGCGTCAGACGATTGTTGCTCTGCTACTTCCTCTTCCTCCAAACTCTCCAAAAAAATATTACAAATAATGTCTGAACATAAGTTTTTTAAAAATGTGACACTAACGTGCTAACGGTACGAATGCTAAACACAGACTGACGCAATGACTCGGAAGTCCCGGCTCACAAGTGCGTCATACGTTATGTGACTTTCCCTTTCTGCGTCACTCGTTATGCGAAATGTCACTCGTTAAGGGAGCAATTTTTTCACATTTTTTGTTGCTCGTTATGCTAGTTACTCGTTATGAGAGGTGCTCGTTATGAGAGGTTCCACTGTATATCACAACACGTACGAGTATTTTTATGGATATAAGATAATGAAATAATAAGCCCACGCCCAAGCCTACGCATGATATTGTGTTATTGACGAAAAACTTATAAGATTTTAAGATCACGATTATAAAGTAGCTGAGTTAGGTTCCGATTGGCAAAGCAATTTGGTATACACACACAATTAAATTACCATGACAATTTCTGATTAATTTGATTCCGCCGATACAGAAATCCGTATAAAATAGTATTCACGAGCATGATTTATCGTCTTATTTGATTTGCCGAGCTTGCAATCCCATCTCGCGGTATTCTGTGTACACACTCGGTCTTTGTGTGTTCGTCGATATTTGTCCATTTATTAGATTACAGTTCTTCTGATTGGATATCAGACCGACAGACAAATTGTGATTTTATATCCGGATAAACGTAACGTTGATAAATTATTCCGTTTTATTTTTACAAATAATGCGATCATCATTATATATTGATGGATAACAAACGTATGAATCAAATAGAGATAGCATCTATCGGGAAAATGTATGAAAAACACAATAGATAAATAAAAAGACTGTATTTTTTCATGGTTATCGCTCTACCAATAAATATAATTTATTTTCAAATACATTTGTATCATAACATTTCATGAGTTATAGAGCAAAAACATGGACCTTCAGAAACATGAATGTTGAGATTCCGAAAAGGACAAAGCTTGTTGATATAATGCCGGACTTATAAATTGACATCCTCCTCTCTAAGTTGGTTCTTGAATTGCGTGGTGGCAGGATGAGGAGCAGACTAACAACACAAAGCCTTTTTCTGAAGCACATATATATTTCAATAACTTTACAAATTTCTGGCCCGGACCTACTCACAGCCTTCAGGCCGGGCTAACAACAATGCGATCTCGCCGCCGTCGGCACACAATTGACCGGGCGCCGTGATCGGTGACACCCAGCGCCGCAAGTGGCGATCTATGTAACTAGTCCTCGAAACGGCATTACAAAATGACGACACATACATGTACGACAAGCGAACAGAAATAAGAGATGAAAGATCATGTTGATATCAAAATATACGAGTATACCAATAGTCTGCGAGATGGGTAAATGATTTCTCCAATACTGATCAAAGGGATTGGTTCAGGAAGTCTTTAAACGGTAAAGAATGGTTATCAGTTAATTGAAACCACGCAGTGGGTATCATGACCTTAACAAGAGATATTTGTGTTTCTTTTACATATTTTTCTTTTTCTTTTACTATATCCGCTTCATATATGGAGCATATTTTCGTTTCACGGTTTGCAAGCTCAGATTGTGCATGCCTTGTCCTAGAACACCTCTCCCCGGAGGTCCACGTGGGAACATATATGGTTCCGGGGAGCCTTAAGGGCAAGAGCCCCCGAACTTGCATAAACTACGGCTGTAGTATCAGAGAAATATTTGAGTGTTAAATGATCAAGGTTTTTAAGGAGATCGGATGATCAGCGTGACGCTTCCGATGCCTGGACAGTTTTATCCTTAAGGGGTGGCTCGACCCTACCGAGGGCATGTAAAAAGCTTAGATTTAATTTAATCGATTTAAGAAAATCGATTTAAATTCGACGAAAAGCTTGGTAGGGTTGCGAACCGACGGTGTCTGAGTAAGAAGCTTTTTAACCACTGGACTATGCCGCCCGACATAGTTCAGTGGGCCTTCATTTAAATGAAAATACTAAAAAATACACTCTTGATAAAACAATCATCCAAAAACTACTCGTAGCATATCAATTATTAATGGACCATTTCAGTACATAAGTACTAGTTGTACTGTAGATTCTTATAACATTTATAAAATAAAATAATTATATTTTCAATGTTTTGAGCATTCACTTTGAGATCCATAATAAATTATAAATATTTATTTATTTATTTACCTTGTTTTCACATGGATCACGTAACAAAAGTTCTCTATTAGGAGACTGCAGTTTCGACTAACTCGTAATCTTTCTCAATCCTTCTCTAGTTAAGACAAACTTAAACAAACTTTGATATAGAATTAAATACAATTAAAAATATCGCACAAAACAACGGCTATCATAGCCAATTAATAGACAGTATCTTGAATAATAAAAAACGTCAAAACATAACATATAAATACTTGTATCCTAAAGAAAATATTAAAGATGATAGAATGTGGAGACGAATTCTACACGTTAATAACTTTACCCCTAAAATAATTAAATTACTCCCAAATGAGATAAAGCCAGCGTTTTATACAGATAATAAACTAGGATACCACCTTATAAATAATAAAGATACTAATGATAAACGCAATAATTCTGGAATATATAAATTAAATTGCCAAGATTGTGAATCTTTTTATATTGGTAGAACGTCAAGAAATTTTAATATTAGAATTAAAGAACATTTAAGGTGCCTAAAAAGCACTAATTTTTCTGAATTCGCAAACCACCTTATAGAAAATAATCATTCGTTCAACTTAGAAAAGTATTAAACATATTACATGTAGAAAATAAAACCGTTAAATTAAATAATTTAGAATACTTAGAAATTTATAAAGCCATTAATAAGAAAGAAGATATAATTAATAACCAACTAAATACCTTAATTAATTCACCAATTTTAAAATTGTTTCCGTTAAATAAATAAATAAGTATAAAAATTATATATACTACATATAAGAATAATAATATTAATAATAATAAAAAATAAAAATAAATTTATACCTAAACCACTTTTATGTATTTATCTCTTCCTTCATCCTTGCAACACTACCTATCTCCCTCTCCTTTCCTGATAGACACACCCCCACCCCCTCCCCCAACAAAAAATGTGTTACACCACTTATAAGTACAACGCAGCTCAGTTATCTCTTAACTAGAGAAGGATTGAGAAAGACTACGAGTTAGTCGAAACTGCAGTCTCCTAATAGAGAACTTTTGTTACGTGATCCATGTGAAAACAAGGTAAATAAATAAATAAATATTTATAAAATAATTATTTCATGAATTTTCATAAAAATCTAGTCAACTTTTTATGTTATCGTTGCCTTTCTCGCAGATAAAATCTTCGTTTTTTCAAAAAATAAAGTTTCCGAGAAAATATTTAGTTGTGAAACGAAAATTTTCTAAATTTCTTTAAAGTTTTGCGATAAGATTACACATTATACAAGTTTTTGACAAAGTAGTAAGTTACCTTGAGATCGCTGAAATTAGAACACTGAACGTAATTGGTTCGTTTTCACTTTGGGCATGATAAGGTCCGCCGTACTTCAGCAGTTGTTCAGCCGAAAAATTATTTCGCTGAGAAGAACTCACTAGGGGTTGAAACAAGTTTTATAAAAAGCAATCAATAATACAACTCGACGTGTATAAATAATAAATTTCAATTTTCTTCTATAACTAATTCTATCGCTAGGTGGAATTAAATCTACTAGAAAATTGATGTATTTATTTATTGTTTTCGCTATGCTTCAAATGTTATTTGGAGTAATGGAACATACTTCTTCCATTAATCATTCAGAAGGAGGCTTCAATTTATAATCAAACAAGATTTTATTCATCTTGCATGTAAATATGATAAATTATATTTTATATTTCATTCTTAAAGCGTTTGAAAATGTATTGGGAACCTATTTAAATCAACTAAACACTATGAAGTTCATCTGAATAGTTCTTCTAAAAAATGAGAGACTATGAAAAATAAATGATAGACAGCTGTAAACTATGCACGCTTGCAACAACCACTCTCTTATTGGAGAAAAACGCAATTTGAATATTATAACAGCACTATCTATTATGTCTGAAACCGTTGATTTAAGGAAATAATCAATTAAGATTTGAAGCATATTAAATAATACCGTGCACTTTTTTTTATACAATTCAAGTTTGTAAAAAATCTTAATTATATGTGACATAAATTCATTTAATTTATTAATTTTTACACGTGGATTCCCACTTCTTACATACTACAATAAGATATACAGGAGATAGAATGCTAATATTTAAAACATGTTTACTATAATTTATCATATCATTGTATACAATATAAGGACGTTATCTTATGTATAAAATATGGAATTTGGAAACGTTATAAAAAGGAAAGAAGCATAAATAAACTTTTTCGTCCCGTTGAGATAACGTATAGCACTGGTTATCTTAACACGTAAGCTGTGTGATCCCGTGGAAAATCTTGTCGTTTCGAACACGTTGAGGGAGAAAAACAGAGGAAAGAAAATTCCGATCCGATGGACCAAATACGAGAACGTATAGAACCAACTGTGTTCACCAATGCTCGGATATAATAGAAAATAAAATACTTACAAGATATAACATAGGAGTAAACTGCGTCCTCTATAAGCCTTTGTAACAAGTATTTGTTGGAATTTTTCAAATGAGGGACAATCCTCGGCAATGACTTATGATGGAAATTAGCTTCGTACTTCAAGCGTATGTAGTATTCAAATAACATAACTTTAATCTAACGTAGTGTTCAAAACGTTGTTTTAAACATAACTATTTGTATTAAGCCTCCAAAGTAATTGCTGTAATCAAATCTCATCTTAGATGGAATCCGGTCAATTCATACAGTCAGGGATCAAAGTCCAAAACAACAAGTATCGAGGAATTTGCAGTGTACGAAATTCTATGTATTAGTTATATTAATATTAATAAGGAATGCTTACGCATCGATACGGAGCATGGACCATCCCAATAATCTGCCACTCTATGTGGATTGTAGGGATCAAGGTCCAAAAACAGTATCGAGGAATGTGCGGTGTATGACATGCAATGTATTAATATTACTTTTATAATTGCTTACTCATGTTGTAAATTAGGGTATAAAAAGAGGACTCGTATTAAATAAATTAGTACCAACTCGACTCCGGTATTTGGTCTTATCCTCAGTGGCGGAACCTTGGTATTCCGGCATCACCATAAAAACTGATGCTATAATTTCGGTTCCGCGACCTCGGTTCCGGAACACCTAGTATAGTTACTAATGAAAAAAAAATTGTCACGAAAAAATCGTTTAAACCTTTTTTAATACAAATAATCTGAAAGAGCGAAGAAAAGATAATAGGTATGACTTAGTACATTGGCAAAGTTTTGTACTGCTTCCGCTTCCTGAGAAAGGCAACTTTTAATTCCGACTGAAAAGTTTTGATCCACTATCAGGGAGGAAAACTATTCTCTATCCAATCTCACGCTCAATGTACACAACATTTCCTTAATAATACCTAATTATAACTTGACGTAAAGTTTTAACCTCTTTATTTTTTTTTACTTTGCCTTTAATTACATTAAGCAGCTTTCAAATTATAAGCTTCATCAACATAATTCTTAATAGCGTAAGTGCTGTGTATAGTTCATTAGACTAGCATTTATCTACCGAAGCATTTTTTTATCTCTTCTTCCTTTGTATATAACATTTTGAGCTTTTGGGCAAACAAATATTTGACTGAATGGATATTTAGCCAAATTAACATTTGGTCAATTTTAAAAAAATAGAGTTTTTGTAAAAGAAAATAAAAGACTCTAATACAACAGCACATTTTTTTTAAAATAGGAGCCGAAATAATACGGTAAAAATCTGTTCATTTTTATTACGAGTACTTATGGTCATTATTCCGTGAAATGCTTAACGAATGGTAAGCAACGAGGGTTATCTCGTAGCAAGAGAAGAATTGAGAAAGGTTACGAGTCAGTTGAAACTGCAGTCTCCTAATAGAGAACTTTTGTTACGTGATCCATGTGAAAACAAAGTAAATAAATAAATGTTTATAGCTTAACGAATGCTTGACTTTGTTTATCGTATTCTATGCAATAACGTTATTTATACGTAAAACAAACGAAAAAACATTATTTATATGACAAAAAAATAAATATAGTAACACTTTATTGCATAATTTACTGGTACTATTCCTCAACTATTTTCAGTAAAATACGACGGCCCTGTTTTGCATCCGTGTACAAAGTTCGGCCTGGCCTCCATTGTCGCTCTTATCTACGTAGGACACGTGGAACGAAACCAAGTTGTTACACAAGAATATAAATCTGTGGTGTACAAATACATCATAAGCCTTAAGCTGCTTACAGATGAATATAGCCTACAAGTAAAGCTCTCAACTACAATGTTAAAGGAGACGTATTCGATGCTCCAAAACTTTTCTAAAACGCATTATTCATGAGCTATTTATTGTCAAAAATATAAGTACCTTCCAAGCAACACTCATTGGAAATATAACTACTTTGATAGTCAATAAATAACAAGATAAATAAACGGTAATTACATATGCGTATGTAAGAGGAAAATTGTACTGTCTAGTTAAATAGTTAAGAACTAGAACTAGTAAATGTTAGTTAAATAGTTATACATAGAAGAATGTTAAGACATTTGCTATAACCGTTCTTTAGAGCAGTGCTCCGCAACCGGTGTGCCGCGGCACACTGGTGTGCCGTAAGCCGATACAGGTGTGCCGCGATCAAATAAGGCAATATTATAAATAAATAATTTTACAACGGTCCTCAAGCTTCCAGCGCCTATCGCCTATTTATATGGACATACAACGAGGTACTTGCTTTATTAAGTTGTAAATGAACTTAAAAAAAGTGAAATTTATCAAATTAATATCTATTTTTGGCTTTTGATGTGCCGCGTTATTCAAGGTGAGAACTTTGGTGTGCCGTAGAATCCAAAAAAGTACTTTGATGTGCCGTAGATGAGAAAAGATTGCGGAGCTCTGCTTTAGAGTATCAGCTATCTGAATTACTCATCTCCATATGGGGAAACGTTCAGCGAATGAAACATTTCGCTACTTTACACGTCGCTACTTCCACAGTCACTGTTTTCCGAACTATATATCAATTGATCCCGTATACACCTATTCATCAACGCATACTTTAGAATTTTCTACTTAAATCTATGTTCTTCCTATCATACAATCTGAATCACTTTAAGAAGCATATTAACAAACACTTGAAATATTCTCGATCTCTGCGTGCACACAACCATTACACAATTTGCCATTCGCAGCATCCAGATGACCCGATTGAGCGTCATAGAGTCTTTAGATGGACAAAAAATTCTAATTTACAGGTACTTTCGTGCATGCTTTTGTATACAAAATCCATAATCAGATATGTAAATTCATTTGGTTATTCACCTGGAATTATTCTGAAATATGTTTGTACGATTCTTCTACCTAATCTATACAATTCTTTTTTTTCAGTAAAATAAATATTTCTTCAACATTTGAGAACTACTGCCTTATCTGCCGTGAAGGCTGTGTCGGAAGTATTGTTGGCGTCGCTGCACCAATCACAATGCGATCTCTATCTCCACGTGACGGCGGAGCTTTAATATTCCCAGCGTGGGGCTCGAGGGGAACACGCAGGGGGTAACACAAGGGCACAGGACTGCGACCCCGTTGTCACAATCGCAGATCATTCCGCCCGATAGTCACACAGTCTGACGAGCGCTGGAATATTCCCCAGTGCGAGCTTTTGCACTTATGAAATATCTGCATAGTGAATAATTGCATTCTAAACTTTTAGCGGACTTGAGGTGCAGATTGTTTGATTCATGAACTACCGTAAAAGCTCATTAAATGGTTTAAGTATTACATGGCTTTCATATTCATATGCTACTATTTATTATTGTCCCCGTAACAATTGTTAAGCACTTACTAAATATCGATTTAACTTATGTTTATTATTGTTTAGAATTATTTTTTCATCATTATATCGGTCCTGACAATTCTTACAAATAAAATCCAAATATGTTTTTTTTTAATAATCATCACGTGGGGATGCACCAGTCCTATTTTCGGAATGTCATGTTTTTATTTAAGTAAAAATCATCGAAATTCTTTCGACATGCCAAGTATCCTAGTTGAGCGTCGTAGGACCAATTAATTGGTAAAATTGATGATTAATCACTCTTACATACCTAAACACTCCGTTTGGAACGCTAATTATTCATGAAACTTCTTAAGCTTTAGAAACAGTTGCCATTTCTGATTTGTTTCCATTCAAACTATTAATACCATTTTACCACACTCTTCAACTAATGTAACTATTTATCGGCTGGTTTCTCAATGGAAACTATCGATGCATCCAGTATAACTAAAAACAAATCACTTATTGTTATACGAGTATCTATAACAATTTTCCTTGCCACGTTGAGGAAGTTATGCCTTAAAATTTCTCGTTCTATAAGATCTATTACATAAAATTTTGTACTTTAAAGCAAAATCAGCTTTTATCTGTTAACAACTAGAGTAAAATTCTTTCCAATCTTTCAGTATTCTCGATACTTTGTTTTTCATTTCAACGCATTTCCGGCAAACTGTTAGTACAACTGTATAAATAAATACAATGCCAAATTTCTATTAATGTTTTTTTTGTATTCAGAAATGAATAATATAGTCTCATCGTTTGTATTTTTGTTTATGTTTAAAAAATACGTTTAATGTATGTAAAGTGTGTGATATGCGCTCGTGTTTTTTTAAATCCACGGCTCCCCTCTTTGTACGGATAAACTAATTTTGCAAAAAAAATACCTGTGAATAAAGCATTATCCTTCCCTTTGCAATGATGATAAAATCTCCCTTACGTTTCCAACAATTCAAATACCAAAGCTCGATCTGTTTGCGTGCTCAGAGGAGCCGCCTGATCCTATTTTTATGTTTTTTCTGGGAATATACCGATACCCACATATTATTTATTTCATTTATTCTCCAAGCAACAGAAAAATCTGATACATTTATTCTATTACATGTATTATTTTCTGTGATTGATAATATAGTAATGTTACATTGTAAGCGTGATAGTATTCAATAAATATATATCTGATTAAAAAAAAATCGGTTCATCTTCTTATTACTGCATATTATCATTACATATTTACGTCAAATATAAATAGTTTGTCATAGAATCAAATCATTATTTAACTGATTTTTATAAAGTCTTAGATTGCAACAGTCTATAGCTGGCAAGTTTAGGGGTCGTTTTGCGTATGTAAATAAAAAAATGTGTGTCAACGATTACCCTTACGAGTTGTAGAAATTATTATAAATTCTAAGAGAAAAAATACAAGCAAAAATAGGTTAAATAAATCCAAACAAAAGATATTAATGTCAAATTTTATTTTAAAATACAGGACACTTTCTTTCAAGATTGGCCTCGTAATTACGGGTTCTAGATACGAGTATTATTGTAATTTAAATCACAGTGCAACCTCAATTTATAATAGTTTGTTAGTTAGACTGCAGTGATTATTTTTTTGTGTAAATATATACATATAATATTTATACAATACGAAAAAAACAATGCCAGACGGTAATGATAGACTGGATGGAATGATGGACTATCTTTTCTTTTTAGACTGTCTCCCAGACTCCAATAAACTACCACAGAGCACTCACAAATAGTGGCGATTTGTTCATTAAAAGATTCACTGGTAATGGGTGTAAGCCAATTATATACTACTGTATATAATATTACAAGTTTAATATACGAAGAATAAATAAATTAAATGTGTACTTTATTCTAAATTGTAATTTATGTCCGCCCTTGAACTCAGCTGTTGTGTTTTTTTATAAAAGCTTTTGAATTACATTTCTGCGAGCTTTTTCCGCGCTCGGAATTTCAGTGTTTAGCGTGATCTCGAATTTTGAATTTTCAAACGTGAGGGCTGTAACGTAAATCGTTAAAAAACTTAACGTATAATTTTTCAGGACGGTCATAAACTTGTCGAGTATCGCCGAAGAAATCTCATTTTCCGTAAGTAAATTTAGCGCTTAGATTTTATAAGTTTTCATTTTTTACTATCCGACAACTTGTAAGCTCGTAAGGAACGTTCTTCTATTCGAGTCTTTACACCTTTATTTTTACACGAGTCATATATCATAAATGTAAAAAAAAAACAATTTAACCTGTGGCGGACTTCTGTTTTATTAATTGTACCAATTCAGCATCTATATATTGTCTATTAAAGTTTGCCTTATATATTCCATATATATCGGTAGATTTGCCGTCACCAGAGGTCGCTTCAAGTACTATTGCACCTATCAAATTGGGAGTTGAGCTGGCTCTATATAAGCAGATGACCATACGGACCAGTTCTCTTCTCTCTTCACTTTCAACGCCTTCATAACCTGAGCAATCATCAAGCCGCCCGCCAAAGAAACCACTGTGTTACGTGCAACTAATCATGCCACAACAACCTACGAGTAACCTTTCATTATTCCAAAAATCATTTCTAGAACTTGCCAATAAAATATAATCTCGTTAATCATTCAATTCAATATAATGCAAATATTCTGTAACTTTTCACATTTAATTATGTATTTACTTTAAAAAAAAACATTTTTAATGACTGTTATAATCAAAAAGAATCATAAACTTCATTGAAGTTGCATACAATATTACCTGAAACATGTAACATTTATTATGATGGCGGTTATTTTAAAAGAGATTAACAAGTTTTTGTAATAAGAACGAATAGCTGTTATCTCGAAAAGAAAATGGCGACCCATTTAAGAAAGTATAATGGAGAAGTTTATTTTTAACATCATTTAAGCGGTTTTGTCGTTTCTGTCACATTATTATTTAATGGGATATTTCTATCCAGCGGCTAAGGTGCCAGGAAAAAATATTAATTTTAGCCTCGGGGCTTTACAATTTTTTAAATAAATAATCTGGGTTATTTCGACAACTTTTATGTAACAATAAAAATTATAAATAACAACATTCACGCCCTTATAAATACTTTTGTAATAGCATTATGTTTGACATTTATAAAGCTTTTAATTACTTTTGAAAATATTGTTGTATATTTAAACGGACTTTACGACTTTAAGTAATTTTACGTGATATCATTTAACGATTTCAAATAGTACAACAATCATATCTTTTGAGATATCACGTACTGAAAAAATCGCACGTGAGAATTAACCCTTTCGCATCGGTTGTCGGCATACGCCGTCATAAGATTCCCCGACCGTTGACATCGGTTGACGTGATATATCGTTTTGCTACTTTCTTAGAATAGTTTTTTATGCATCATCTGATAGCTAAATGATACAAGAACCAATGTGATGTATGAAAATAGACCAGATAAGTACATTTATGCTTCAAATACTAGTTTTATAATTGATAGTATAATTTATATTGAAACCGAGCCGTAATGAAAGGGTTAACACCTTTTTCAATATTTTTAATGTATACACATCCAGGAAAATACTATCAGAGTAATAGAAAAGCACATCGAAGAATTATTTGATGATTGTCATACTTGGATGTTTAAGCGTTTAATACGGAGTATTATCACCTGGGATGGCAGAACAAAAAGAGAAGTCAACAGTCAATAAAAAAGCAAAAATTCTTGAGTCAAAGAATATTACTTTAAGGCTCCGCAAGCAACTTGCCAAAACATTTGTTTGGAGAATTTTGATGTACGGCTGTGAGACATGGTGCTTATCTGAAAGTGATAAAAAAGACTATAGGCCTTTGAGATGTGGTCATACAGAAGAATTCTAGGAATTTCCTGAAGACACCACATCACGAACAATGAGGTTCTCAGGATAATCAAGGAAGATAGGCACCTAATAAGAACCATCTCAGAGAGGCGAGCCCGATGGATCGGTCACATCATGCGCCACGATAGTCTTCTTCACGATATTGTGGAGGGGATGGTTGAGGGTAGAAACTGTAGAGGGCGCCCTAGATGGGAGTATTTGCAGCAAGTATTCGAGGACATGAATTGTAGCGCTTATACTGAGCTGATAAGAGTTGCGGAGGACCGAGAGGAATAGAGATCGAGATGCAAGATTCTGTTGCTGCAAACCAATCCACCGAATTGATACTACGAAGAAGACGGAGTTTTGATCCGTCAATGTTGCCCGGCATTCACGTATCGTTCACAAATTACAGCAATGTTTTTTTTATTTATGAATTCAAAGTGTATGTATGGGTTGTATTCACGGAAATACCATCATTTTTTAAGCTAAGCATTCTTTCAATCGTTACATACTTGACAACCTGAGAGCAAAACCAGAAACTATGCAATCATCACTGGTTACATCATATCATAATTTTATCATTCATCATTTACAAATGCCCTTATTGGAGCATATAGTCTTCACGAACTGCCGCCATAGATGTCTATCAAGTGATATGGTTCTCGTCATATCTCATATCACCTATGCCTCCCGGAGGGAGAGAGGAGTACATTGTATCTACGAGTATACTCGTTATTCCCTAAGGTTTTCCAATACGGCCCAAGCCCGGGGGTTGAAGAAAATACAGCTCTATATTATGCTATCCTACGACATCTGAAATACATCCAATAAAACCGGTTACACAACTATCTTATTATTACCATTTTAGTGAAAAACGAAAATATATAGATTATGATAAAAGTGGCAAGAAGTTACACGCACACAAAACAACTAAAATATTCATTCAAATTTAGAAAATAATAAAATATTTTTATATATAGGTCATTAACATTTATTTAATGAGGAAAATATAATTTAAATTTTCACACAAAATATTTCCGAAGAAAAATGTGTAAAACCTTTGCTTCTATTGGACGTCCGCCGACGTCACACTTTTTTATTGTAAATACACTATGACAAGCATTTTTAACAGCAAGAGATCACACAAAAACTTATTGAACGGTTAACTTCCTTCTTAAAAGGTTAGAACATGTAATTATTTAAACTTACCGAGATTCGACGCAGGGACTTTCCAGAACGTAATGGATGTTTCTAGAAGTTCTATGCACAACTAATCTAATTATTTTGTCACATGCTCGGCCGTCACGTTAATTGTCTGACATGGAAGGAGCAGTTAAACATCTTGACCAAAGCACACCGCAAGCTGTCACTTTGAAGGCCGTAATGGCGGATGATGAATCACTTGTGGCATCGCGGTGGCCATTTTGTTTGTCAACGCAACCGCTGAGGTCAAAATGGACGCCGTATCTCATCATATTCTTAGGTTAAAGACCCCTTAAAGAGGGTAGACATTCTAAATCGTTTTACAAATGAATCAAATAATTAATGTGTCTATTATGCATAGGAAATTAAAGCATTATCTCTGTGACTATTGCATTATTATATTTTAAAGGGATGGTGAAAATATTTGACCTGATTTTCTATATATTTTCACATATTCTTCTTCTTCGAAGAATTACACAATTTCATACAATTTAACTAAAATTTAAAACGTAGTAAATATTAATGATGTTTTTAAAAACAAAGTTTTGTTTGAAATAATTATTTTTTATAATTTTTATTAATTAATTGTTTTAATATTTCATGATTCACATTAACATAAATTTTATTTCCTATATTTTATTATGTAGGTATTTACAATATTGTTATTTATATTATTATATAGGTATTTACAATAGCCATATAAATTTTTACCTCAGTCTCTGGTTTAAGCAGACGAATGAAGTAATCTTGGATGGTTTTCGACAAATATTATTTGATTTGGACAAATATATTTATGCTGATTTTTAACAGTATGTATAAACTAGAAATTATTCTTAATATAAACTTTAATGTGATGTTTTTACCTGAACAATTTGATATTAATTATAATCTATGCTTGCAATAACATTGGTAAAATTACTACACGTTGGTTAAGGTTGTATTGAAAGAAATTTTCCAAACTGTCAAAGCTACAATTCAATAATTTTTCACAAATTTATAGATTTTTATGTATTCTACAAAATATATATTTACTGATAATAATGTAATACAAATTAATTATTTATTGTCAGTATCTAAATAAATTGTAAATATCTTTATAAATGTATATTATTTAGTTAGACTTGTTTTAATCCACCTAAGCTAAAAATATATATATATAATCATCATTAATTTTATTTTGGTCTTTAGGTGTTATTTTTGTGTATTAAAAAGATATTTCACGTAACAAATACTCAAAGCGTGGAAACATCTACCTGTTAAGGGCCGCACGCAGGTTTTTTATCGCAGCAATTTCAGGGGGACAACGTAAACATTTTTCAATACATTCGGTAATAAAATTCGCGGAAGCATGCCGATGATGTAAAGCGATGTAGATCAAATTTTAATTATTTTATGGCGTCTTGGAAAAGCGAATGTTTTTTTTTAATTTTTACGAGTTTTAAAATGTACGCTATCTAGATAAAAAAATATTCTCTTAAAAAAATATATACATGTTAGATATTAAAATAAGGTTTTTTTCTACTAAGTATTTACGATTGTTAATTTATTTATAAATGTATTTTTTTATAATTTTAAAACTATTTCGTTGATTAGGCGCTTCATTTTGTTTAGTAAAATCGTTTTTTTTTTTCACTGAATTTCATGAAGCATAAAAGAAAAATTGACTTTATTCTGTCACCTTTTTACTTTACATTTAAAAATACGTCCTTTTAAAATTACAGTAAAATTACTTTTAGCTCATTGTTCTTAAATTTCGACCAAAGTAGGAACTGAAAATTTGATCTAATAAAAACGCAAAAAATAATCATTTAACGTGTCCTGCACAGTAATTGTACGTGACAGTTTATTTTCATCTGAAATTCAGGATATAACGTTAAAATAAAATACGTTAAAATCCCATGACTTTAATTATTCATTTTAATACAATTAATTTATATATTATTGGTTTTCGTTTCAATGTTTCGTTTGTCAGTGTTGGCGTAAAATAAATATTCATAAGGCCTTAACACATACCTCAGTATGAATTAACAAGGGGGATTTATTATACCTTGCTTAGTATTATTCTATCAAGAAATTAATCATGTAAATAATACAGTTTCAGTATTTTCGTTTCATAAATGACTGCCTTTTGTGAGCTCAATATCAAATAGTTTCGTTCGTAACTCCACTTCAAGCATTCATAAATTAGGTTCGTTCGCAACGTTAGCTAAATAATAAAGTAACTGCCCAAGCGTTTTCAGGGAAGGTATGATCGGCCAGGGACGGTTAAGGGTAAAACGAACCCTTCACTATACAACTCTATAGTACAACTTCACAATAATAATGATATTACATAGAATATGGGTCGAGTTATCCCTTATTGAAAGATCAACAGCCACAGAGTCAAAATTCTATTAAATTTACATCGAGTTAGTATAGTATAATAGTAACAGAGTCAAATATGTTTAGTTATATAGTATAAATCGACTATAATAGCACATTGTGAGCGCGATTCCCGTTATCAACGAAGTTAAGCAACATTATACGGAAACCAAAACATGGATGAGTTACCGTGTGTTGTGTCGTTAGTTGGGTTGAATCTCCCTGTAATATCGTTTTGTCCAGATCTCGAAACCATCCGACTAATCATTTAATCTCTTAAAAAGAGAACACCCAAAATATGGTATTGTGGCTTTTGGGTTTAGCCGTGTGTGACGAATTATTTCCTTTCAATATTTCGACCGCCATTGCAAGGATCTTCTTCAGGGTTGATGACTTTGTGGTCGTCAAGGAAATAATTCGCCACACACGGCTAAGCCCAAAAGCCACAATGCTGAATCTGGCCGTGAAAACCTATGAAGTTATTTGCCCAAAATATGCATCGAATACTAGAGCTGTCGTCTCTTCATGTCCCCCAGCAGCTAACATGTTGGACCTTCGAGTTCAGAAGTTAATGACAACTGAAAGGTTGGAATTTTTGGTGACCTAATTTTCCAGATATAGAACAGATATAAGAATTAAAAATAAATATGTCTCAGATACTACAACAGCCTTCTGCTATGCTTTGAAAATTCTAGGGGACCACTTATATATGTATATAGGTATCGTTTTAGATGCAAAATATTTGGAATAATGGAAGGCCGACAGAAATTAAGCCTAGATTTGCTAAAAGTGCCTCGGTGATAATGGGCACTTAAACTTTGTGACCACTAAAAAAATTCCACGCATATACCATTTTCGGTCGTATTTTCGGTGAGATAATCTATCTCCCATCTTCATCTCCTTTTCATCCGTGAATGCGATTCTAATCTCTTTCACGGTTTCTTCTCATAAGCACTTCCATGCAGTGACCTCAATTATTAAGAAGAGTCTCCCACTGGACTTATCAGTTGCTAACTTATTATAATATTAATTTAACTATAAGCTAATTGACGCTAACTGCTTGGAACACCGCATATCAAGAATCAACTTCCAGAGGAATAACCAAGTCTTTCTTTCCATCCATCGAACACTTATTGACGTGGGAAAAGACAAACTCCGTGGATTTTCATCTCAGGCAAGCATTTACCGAACACGGAATTTTCAGAGAATTCCTAAAAAGATTTGGCCTCTCTTCTAGCGACGCATGTCCATGTGATCCAGGCATACAACAGATAGTAAGACACTCTATCATGGAGTGCATCATCCATGAGAATAGGAGACGCATTCTGTGTTGTCGCGCCTAGTCTCTACCATTTCTTGGGAGGATTTTCCTGAACTGCTGCATAGTTCTGACGGTCCCTTGCTGTTAAAATTTATCAAGGAAATCGTCGCTGCTACACGCGCGGTTAACGAGGCTAACATGGAATAGGCTCCTACGTTCTCCAACTATTTGTCAGATGTATAATCTAACTCTGTGTGTAACTTTCAGGGTGCAACACGCATCTATATATTTTTTCTACATTTTTTTAAGATTAAAAAAAACATAACTGTCCTCCGGTGTGATGCGGATGTGAAGCAGGTAAATTCCAGATAAAGATAATTAATTACTATTTAATTAACCAATATAATTATTGATTAATAATTATGCCAGTAATTTGTGGCAGCCGTATGTTTCAGTAATAAAAGTGATAGAGAAAAAAAACTTAATAAACAATATTTGAAACTACGCGGCTCATCAGCGTGCAATGAAATGAATTTCAAAATATATTTTATTCCAATTTGGAAAAAATATCGAATTGATTTTTGTCAGTTGTTTTAATCATACTACGGCTGTCCGGTTTCCATTAATATCCATAATCCAACTAATGAAGATGTATTTCTCTCACTCCATTAATTTCTTCCATTAATTTATTTGATTTATACGATATTCCTTTGTTCGCTGATTTGCCTCGCTTCGCTTCTATAACGCAGCAATCATACCGTTATTACATTTCATAAATTATTCAGATGTTAATCGACAAGACTAACCATCTTATTGTTACATTTTATTACCAGAAAGACGAAAATGTAGAATCCGAACCAATGGAGAGTGCTACAGCAATACAGCAAGGAGAACCTCTGTTTATGACTGCAATAATTTACAGATCACTTCAGATCGAAGATAATATCCAACATGGTCAACTGGCAATTCCTTCCCAGATGCTTACCAATAGACCATTGATGTTGCCAGTATCATTTTCATGTCTGTTCCCCTAAGCAAATGATCGTCACAAACTGCTTCCATAAAGCTCAGCCGCCAAAGTCTTATCCTTAAACCATGTCAACTATGCCTTCCAGAGCTCCGCCAAGTATATTATATGAATATTTATCGAGCTGTTTATGCTCTCCTGCCACATCGAGTATACATATATTAGGGTTTCCCAAAAAAAAATGATTTTTTTTAAGGCACACCCCCTCATTTTGTGTCAATGATGTCCAAATAATTGTAAAAAAAGTTTCACGTCATTAAAACCGCGGGAAAAGATAGCGACTTGCATCGAAACATGTCAATACTAGAATTCTAAGGCGCGCGAAAGCTGACTTAGGATGGGCTCTTTAATACTGGTTTGTTTTATCAGGATACGCATTTTTTCATTCAGTCAACATTTATGTGTAGTAACGCAGTTATAAAAGGTGAATATGAGTGCTATATTCGTCTCTTGACCGACTGTAGTATGAAAATCTGCCTTGTCTCTCCCTTACCTCGTAATTTTTCACAGTTAAGTCATTCTACTCCTAGTATTCTACGCAGGCACTTTCAAAATTTAGTATACAACTGCATTGGCTTTTGGTCAAATGTCAATATTTGCAGCAACCGTATGGAATGATGGGCACAATATAGGCGCTATGTAATCAATACTTTATTTTAATCGAATAAAACTGATTGTCTCAGATATTCCATATGAAATTAAAGACGCTGAAAACAGTGACCTATGCGCCAATATATCTTAATTTTCAACCCCGCGGAATCTCTTTACGAATATGTTTTTGACTCGAAAAAGTAGTTCGCCTATGTCATTAATTTAGCAATTCTGACAACTCTGAACTAGGTTGGGATATGTTTTCCAAATTTTAGTCGACATATTTTCCAAGTATGGAATTATTTCCACAATAGAGTTCTTTTATTAATGGGAGACTTAGATCTTTAATTTTTCTCATCAAACACATTAAATTGTGATGATAATGATGCCTATAATGGAGAAAAAAATATAAGAATAAATATATTCATATATTTGTAACATAGTCATTATACAGATTTATCTTGACTGGATGTCAGTATATGTTTTTATTATTCACATCCAAGATAAATTCACAAAAAATCAAAAACATTTAAAAAATTCAGAGCTTTTATTTTGCATAGACAACTTGTAAAAAATATAAACAATAAAGAAGCATTTTTTCTTCCTTATTCAAAATTGTTCTTTATTGTTGAGGCTCGAGATTAATAAAGCTCTCTAGGGATTTCCATCAACGCTACTGCAGTATACTCGATGCTGGAAATTTTTCGCTTCGTTCATCAGAACTTACGGCACACCTATTTTTATCGACTATTTGCCCATTAAATTTTCCTGATATTTTCAGTATTAAATGAACGCATCTCTTCAGGCCAAGAATTAAAATTAATTGGTATTTTCTTGCTCACACTGTCGCCTTATTAAAATTTAATCGATTTTAAGTGCACGATTTTTAATGCATAAAATAATATCAGTCAGAAGTGATTTCCTCTCATTTATCTACATTGCCACATGCTTCCATAACCTTATAAATATAATAAATACGAATTGGGTAATTAATTCAAAGTATATAATAACAGTGCTATTAAACAAGTATCAGTTCAAGAAAAAATAATGTTCTACAAGTCTTAATAAAATTAGAATATTTCTATTAGAATCTAATTAAATATAATGTAACTTCTGTTTCATTTGATCGTAAAAAACAGCATTAAATCGATGAACAGAAAATATTTATACATTAATATAAATTGATCATTAAAATCATTGTCAAGTCATAAAATAACAATCAAATATTTTCTAGGTCATACCGAACCTCTAATGGTTGACTGATTCTTCGTCTTTTCCCTCTAATCAGCTGTTCATACTGAAGATATATCGAATACATCATAACACAATACAGAGAGCGGCAAAAAAGTTAACGGTTTCATTAGTTTTTTTCATAGTTGAGTTTTAACAGAATGACGCAAACCCAAAGTAAAAAGATTTAAAAGCAACTTTGAAATATATTATTCTACTACAATTGCTTACTAGTATATCTCCCAAGCATCACGAATACATTATAAAAAACATATACTAAACACATACACGGTGTTAGAAGCTAGTGTGTAATATAAAAGAAATATGAATTTTATCTTTAAGAACGTTGGGTGATCTCACTCTACTCGGACGTTTTGTAAAAAAATGAAAATACGAAAAAAAAACATTAAATAATATTAAAGTAATTAATTTTAAGTACGAGATCAAGTCAATGTTATTAGGCCTCGTGAAAACTGAAAGCTCCTTTAATTTTCAGTCACTGCCATTCTCGCTGGGTAACAATGAAGAAACGGAAAAAAATCGTCATTCAGAACTTCCGCACGAAGAGAGAGACATAGAAGCTTATCAAGGAACATTCTCGAAGACAATTAATCATTTTACAGTTGTACAGTGAGTATGAAGAGTGGATTTCTTTTTCAGCTCGACATTTCCACAATGGAGAAAGCTCGCTCCACATTCGTCGCTCATTGTTGTCGGCCATTCGCTCGAGTAATGACAACAGGTAACCGAACGCTGGTGAAATTATTAATAATAAAAAATACCGGCACGCCATACGTTTAAGCATTCAATGAACCCCATTTTCCCTCACCTGGCGGAAGTACCAATTAATTATTAAGGCTTACCTGATTTTTTAAAGATTGTAATTCCATCAAAAATAAAATGGTTTGTAATTAGAAAATCAATTGTATTACAAACGTAATTTTTCACTTTAATAACACCATTAAAAACAAGGTATATCAGATACTTCAACTGAAAATCAATTATATTATTAATTTATGTCGCATTTCTAGTATAAGTAGATTTTATCATACTTAAATCAAAGCGTAATATTAATAATTAAACAATTTTAAAAGAGATTTGTTGATATTTAATTTTAAAAAGCTGTAACTTGAACTCATATAATTGTTGTAATAAATTTATTATTTATAATAAATTGACTTTTGTAGGTTTTTTGGAATTTATCGATAACCAAAACGACATGGCAAACACATTTATTATTCTAGCAAAAGGTATTTTCCCGGGCAGGTCACAATCTCTTTAAATATTCAAACCATAGTTAACTATTTTATGCTTAGCATGCAAGATTATACGTCAATCGAGTTATTCGCTAACAAGAAACTTCTATGCAAGAAAAGTAATTTATAAGTATCATAAATAAACTCTTTAATTTTGCAGTAATTTCCAACTTGAATAACTGTGCATAATTTATATCAAAAAAGTATACGCAAACGAGGGATTATTTATTAGCTGAATAACGTTTGAATTTTTAAATAATTCCAATCGAACATTTTTGCGTCAAAAAAATACCGCGATGTTCGTTTGAAGCCCCGCTGCAGTAAATAAATCGTGAAATAACCTTTTATCGCGCTACAATTTCTACGGAAGGTAATAAATTCTACGCTGACTGTAAAACTGACACTAATGGCATCGGGAAATGCGGCACTATCGACATACCTAAACAGTCATCAAATCCGTCTAATTAATTATTAGAGGCGATCGATACAACAAGCAAAAGAAGCTATAATAAATTAAAACAGTAAAAAAAAGTCAGGGCGGATCTCTTTTCACAAACAGTGAACGAGATTCTTTTACCGACAGATTACACACTTTATTCATTCAGCACTGAATGCATTATTAGTTTCATATTAAATATCATTAAAAGCATTGAAAATTAGCAGTAAGTGAGAGTTTTGCATACCTGGAAGAAGCTATCCTCATTGACGGTTGTTAAAAAAAGTCACTCACTGAACATCACATCACTGAGAGAGAAAAAATCAGTCACAAAGCAACATGCTTCAAACTCGTGGCGCACGCTTGACCGTAGATTGTTTTACTATAACTCAAAAGTCTTTCACAAGAGCTTTTCTTCACTTATTTTTTAGTGTTTTTTTTTTGTAGGTTAGATTTCCGATTGACTTTTTTGGGCTGTTGGATTTTTTGGCCGTGGTTTTTGGGGTTTTGGGCTATCGGACGACATGACCGAGGTTCGCATGACGGGCGGATCGACCGCTCGGCTGAAAATTATGCAATGTGCGGGCGAGGGGCTGGGCGGGGGGCGGGGCGCCCTACAGAGGCCGCGGGGAGGGGGCTCCGCTTCAGTGGCGCTTTCCTGAAAAGATAATATTTTAAAAATAAGTGAAAAAAAAAAATAAATTCTTATTAACTGAAAAATACTAGCTTTGTTTTTTTTCAGTTAATAAATCCGTTTTTTTTACCATATTGACTCCATGTTTTTTAAACATATGAACATTGCGAATTGCCGTTTCACAGTTCTATAACTTAAGATTGTATATGTCTTGTCCCAGAACACCTGTACACCCACATTGGAACATACATGGTTCCTGGGAGCCTCCAGGGCAATAGCCCGCGAACTTGTATACACTGCGACAGAAGTACTAGTGAAACAGTTGGGTGTTAATCAATAATCAGCATTTTTAAGGAGATCGGATTAACCCGACGCTCCCGAGACCTGGACAATAATTTTGTCCTTAAAGAGTCGTTCAACCTTATCAAGGGAATGTATAGAACCTAAATATATTTTTTTTATTTATAAAATCAAGCTTGGTCGGGCTTAAGCCGACGGCATCTGAATGACAAAAAGACGTCCGGGCGGTTTAGTCCATACAAATATTTAGACATAAAAAAAATATTTTTGTACAATAGTGGGTACGAGCATTTTATTTATTAATTTATTAACAACATGAATTAAGACTATGTTATAATATTCTTTATTTATACGAGTAAATTTTATTTCGTTGGAAAAACATGCGTTCCAAAAATAAAACTAAATTATTCGTCTACAAAAACAGATAAATACGCAACGGTTTCAAAATGTAAAAATATTATAATCGTTACATTTGTACGATTCTTACATTTATGTAAGCAAACAAACTACTCACCATTTTTATATGTCCAAAAAAGTGTTTTTCTACGTTATCACATTGAATTGTTTTAAATAAATATTTCACTGTTTTATTTGGAATAAATTCAAAAATCATTCGGTAAATTGCTTTGCGATTAGTGATACATACTACACGAGGCACACTTGACCTCAAGTGCTTTATAAAATACGTGTATGTGTGTATTTATAAACGTAAATATTTTACGTCTCGTTCCCGCGAAATTGTCGGTTCATAATATTATTTTTAGTATGAATAACCACCGATATAAGTACAAAATAGTATATCGGAGTGCGCTTATACTGAGTACATATGTATTTATGTAGTATATATGACTGATGTAAACACGGAATAAATGATCTTCGGAGCATGTAGGCGAATTAAACACGACTGAAATGTAAATGCTGAAGCACGTAGAGATCGCGAATCTGGGTTACGACGTGCTCTTTTCAGCTGGATTTAAAACGATCAGTGAATCACAATAATGTGTGTCTATTTGAAGCCACCATTCACATAAACATTAACTGTAAATACCCATGAAAAATTCTTGTGAAATGATATTGAAATAAGAGAAAATTCAGTTAAAATTCTTAATGTTTTATGCTTGCAAAATTTTCTCTAAACCAGTTTCCCAGTTGATTAATACGATTACATGTGGTGTCGCGTTTTTTAGCTCGGAGTTTGACATTTCAGAGTGTTCTTCCAGTACACTTGGATTCATTTATAACATCCTTTTCTACTTTTGTAGAAATAATTTGTAAATTTAATGTATGATAGTGCTTTTGATTAGAACAGAAAAAAAGAGTTTTTAAGATAGAAAAAAAACATCAAGGAAGTTAACTTCATGAATTCAGTCAGAAAATATCGAATTCGGAACAGAGAGTCGCAGCTTACCAACATAATATGGAGTAAAAGGTCAAATATTTTTCCATGTCTCGTCTCACATTTGTTCAAGATCCAATTAAGGTTAAATTGTGAAGACTAAGAAATGGCAGCTTCCGAAATTCCTTCCGAAATGTCATTGGTAAGCTCTTTAATGTTTTTCCAGTATATGTATTTCCTCCTTCATACATTCTGGATCTCTTCAAAAAAAAAAAAACCAGAGAACATGTTTTCTTCGTGCAGCATCTAACCATTCTCGCTGAACTTCATATAAACCAGTGGTTTCAACCGGTTGTTCTCTCCTGTATGCGTTTCCTAAATTGCACCACCTAATTATGCATTATTGTAACGGATTCTCGCCAAAGCTCTGTCAATCACTATGGTTCTCTCGTCGTTTTAAGTCAGCTCTACAGGGTTAATTACTGGTATAGTTCCTAAATGCCTACCAATACGGCAAAGCAAGGAGGAAAAGCTGCTTCAGTTTATGGTATCTTACGATTTTCGATGAGTTAGAAAGAAGAAAAAGACTACAACGAGGAAAATCCCCGCCTACGCCCATGAGAGTTCAACGTCCCGGCGCGCCTGCGCAGAGGGCGCCGCCCTCACAGCGCGGGCGGCAGCGCCACAGGTCGACGGAACTGTCCCTTCCATTGCACTGCTCAGCATGTAACAAGGAACACTTCCGAGCACAACTCTCGCCCTACGAGGACTGTCATGGCATGTCATGGCATGCTTCACTACCTATCCCAGGTGTCGCAAATGAATAGGTGGTGATAAGTTCCCAATAAACCTCGACACTACAATTTAGTATTTCATTGCACTGGCTCATATTTCTGACCACAATCCTAGCCCTCTGAGGCATAACTTAGTGTATATATCTCACGACCTCTTTAAGTTATGACAACACCACGCTGACGGAGCACACCAACGCTGAGCCACTAATGGAGAGGGAATCACGACCCATCCATCGAGGCGCAAAGTCCTTAACGAGCGGCTCACAAAACTATCACGCTATATCTCCTCCATCGACGATTAACAAAACTAACACAATGCTTATACCGAATATGTAAAGTTAAAAGATGTTGAAGAATAATAAAAAAAGTGTTTTCTCTGATTATTTAAAACTTACTCGGTATTAATCGTCGTGTTAATTCTTCGCGGCATATGCGAAAAAATAATAGCTATTCGATATAAAGTATTCGTAATATGAAGAGCTGCCAGACGATTGTATGTGTAAATAGCATATAATATTAATGGTTCTTACAATTTGCAAAGTAACTTATACTAAAAACTACGCATTGTAAAGTACGGATAAAAATAACTAGATGAAATATGTAGAAATAATATTCTAGAATAAACCATTACCAAGACAGAAAGAATACTCTTTAATGACGAGATTTCCCATGGACTTGAACTGTTAGAAAAAATGCACTGGAAAAACTATTTGAATATCTATATAAAACAGCATCTCAAATAAAAAAGTGATTAATCAACAGAGTTTAACCAAATTTTGTAGTCAATGAAACGTAATAAACTTTAAATGAATTTGAGAAATTTATTTTATTGTTACTTGAGAATTGAAAAAAATCAAAACACTGAGCGTTTGGTTACAAATAAATTTAGTGTCTTCGTACTTGCAGTTTTCATGGCGTGTTAAGTTTTTCTTCACAAGTTCTTGTCATCAATACTCTCGGTGACGATAAAGTGCTTTAGTCACCTTGCCAACACTCGTCGCATAAGAAAACTTTAAAACAACACGTGCATGTTGAAGTTTGAAAACTTTATAGACGTACACGTATCATACTTTACTACACAATACGCAAACAAAATATTGCAAAAGACCCGTATTTCGATATATAATCTTATAATAGGATTAATCGACCTTATCTTGCGTGTTATAATATTCGTGAGAGGCAACTAAACAAATTCTTGCAGTGTCAATTGTCAGTGAAAAAAACATTTCCCTTTGATTTAAAAGCGAAAAATGTGACATATCCTGATATTAAGACCACATTAGGTTTCCTAAAATAATCTTGTGTGACATTTCTCTCATCAATGAATCGGAGAAAAATGAACAAGAACAAGGTTAGAAGTTTTGTATAAACCTTTATTTCTTTATCTTTATAAACAAAAAATAATGAAATATACACTCAAAAATAAATTATAGCGTTTCATGCATAAAAACAAAATGGGAGGTTAACGTTTTCATTCTGAAATCTATAAAAATAGGTACGTTTAGGTAATTCTACATTTGAATGCAGGACCTAATTAAACTACATATATATTTTTATAATATACCTATATACGTGATAATAATAATGTTATATGCCTATTTAATGTGATTGGATTATATTGCGTGCTGAAAACAGTGCCGACTTTAGACCTTGCGGCGCCCTAGGCAAACAAAAAACGGACGCTACCTGTTTTTTTGGGTGGAAGGAAAAATCTTCAGAAAACACCCCCTGTAGGAGCTAAGGCCGCCCTTAGTTCATTCGGCGCCCTGGGCAGACGACCCACTGCGCCACCCCCTAAAACCAGCACTGGCTAAGTTTTTTCAGCTTTTTCAGCACTTAAATCCTGAAATGTTTTAGGGTCAGATGCAGCCACAGGGCGGAATTCAGTTATGTTCATACACACATATTACACTATTTAAATTCATTCTCCATTATGATAATCTTCATTCAAAGCGATCGAAAATGTATTATCATACTCGCATTTTAAATTCAATTCATATTTTTAATACTATTTCCCTGGATATTATTTAATGTAATACGAGTACTTAAAAAAATTACTAACAACTGTTATAAAAAGAATTACTTAATATGTAAATGTTTTGTTTTGTAATGAATTTCAATCGAGTATCTTTTTATTTAGCGTTACACAACGTGATCCACATTAAAACGAAGTAAAAAATTGTTATATGGATTTTTTTTAATTTTTATTAGAATATTATTTTATTATTTCAATATTCTAATCTACTTTTATAGATCATTTTACTATATGATAATATTATTAATAATTAAATATACATATACTATACATAAAATTCTTTTTTCAACGCGTCAATCCAAGCACAAAAATAACGGCAGAAGCGGGATGCGAACCGCGGACCTTGGAATAATATTAAGCTTGTGAATAAATGAAGACTGATTGAATAATAAAAAATAAAAATATACATACTTTGAATATATACTATAGCGACATCTATCATACGATGATAACAATGACATGAATACTAGTTTCAACGTGAGTCGGTCCAGGCACAGTAATAGCCCAGTCGGCTGAGCGGTATGAATACCTGGGCATAGTTGGTTTCCAAGGTCCGCGGTTCGCATCCCGCTTCTGCCGTTATTTTTGTGCTTGGATTGACGCGTTGAAAAAAGAATTTTATGTATAGTATATGTATATTTAATTATTAATAAAAAATTGTTGCTTATTTAATATTAAACATTTATCTAAAAAGGAATATTGTAAATAATAACAATATATTCGATTTCAAATGATATTTTTCTACTATTTTCTCTTTGGTTGCTTGATGTTTTACTATCAAGAGAATAATATTTGGTGTATAATATTTTTAAAACAGTTTATATTTACAAATCAAATGTATTTGCTTCTTATAAAAGGTTACATTTTAGTTTTGTCCTTTCGAGCGTGACCTTCTACCCTAAAGGACTCTGCCTACATTTTACTAAAAAAAATTGTCACGCGATTTCATTCAACGTGTTATAAATATTATATGCCACTATAAATCATATAAGTCGCCATTTTATTATATTATATTCAATCCTTATGAAAAAATACAAACCCACTATCATTTTCAAGGTTAAGAAATACAATTTCTTCAATGCAACAAGCAAACAACGAAGGATTGAATTTAAATTTAAATTATGACAAACTAACGTTTTATTCTTTCATACCCGCTCCCTAACATATTGTCGTCACAAAATTCCACCAAACAATTGACAGCTGTCATTACCCTTCTTCTTCGTAGTATCAATCCGGAGGATTGGTTTGCAGCAACAGAATCTTGCATCTCGATCTCCATTCCTCTCGGTCCTCCGCAACCCTTTTCAGCTCAGCATAAGCGCTACAGTTCATGTCCTGGAATACTTGCTGCAAATACTCCCGTCGGGGCGCCGTTCTGCAGTAATGTTCGAACATTCCAGGTGGCATATATTGTTGGCTGAAGGTTTTTCTTATTTGTCTTGGTTGTTTTGTCTCGAGCAGTCCCCACCCGGAGATCCGATTGGGGGACTATTTTATCTCCGGAAAATTTTACTTGAGATGCAATCATTTTTTTTGCTGATACGTGGGATGTCTTTAAGACCTTTAATGTGGTATTTTCCCCTTTATTTCCACATCCTAATGCCGTTGACCATAAAGGTTCATCCGCCTTACCTCTGCATATTTTACAAAATATCTACACACGGTGTTCAGCTGCATATATACTACGCATATATCGGTACGGGCTTCAGAACGAGAGCCCGGGGGCTTCCGGGCAGACCAGGTAATTATCCCGATGCTTACGAGGCCTAGAGCATTTTTTTTACGGGGGCTCACCTAATAACATTTTTGTTTTCCTTATACTTATATACTACTATAATTCAATATTGATAATGTTTCCTACGTCAAAAACATTCTATAATCGAACTACCCTCATTTATTATTCAATATGATGGTAACAAAATATTATTTTTAAATTATTTTAGTATGTATTTCGGTATTTAGGTATTAATTATTCGCATTATTTATAAATTATTAGTTTTATTTAGATTTTATAGCCATATAAGTTTCATTTTAGAGGTATATCGCTTTTTTTTAATATATACAGGTACCTACTGTCCTGCGCGAAATATAAATTAATGATTTTGCTGTTTTTAACTATGTAACTCCTACATAAAATAATTTGATCTAATTTCCACAGCGAAAATAATGATAAAAAAATATCTTACAACTCCAAACTTTCGATAAAATATTATTAGTAAAAAAAATACATTTTCATACAAGAAATTAGAATTTGACATGGCGTCGTAAAATCAAACACTTTTTTGTAAGTCAGTGTGTAAAAGATAAACACCCTTCTACTTTAATTTTCCTTTATAACTAGCATAAATATAATGTTTCGCACCTCAGGCGCTAATATTCTTTTGTGTGCGAAATCGACGAAATAATCTTGACCTTCATCATACAGTTGCAACACTGTAAGTACCTAATTTACTCGGCTAGCTTATCTTTACTGGTCGCATCTTAAATGTAAAGATTGCGTGCAAAACAGAACCCGCCTGCGATCTATAATACATGTTAACCTACTTCTGTCTGATACTTGAACCAGAATGCTGATCGTGACCTACATTGAATCACAAGCAATTCTGTGTTATAAATTTTAACCTATGATACTCGCAATGGGGTAGGTTGTTAGATGTCGCGATTTTATAGGTCAAAAATTACGTTTATGTAGCCATGGTTTTTGCGTTAACAAATTAAATTTTCGATCACAAATTTGATAAAACAAAATTTGTGCTGAGCTAAAAAAAAACTGAAAATATTTATTCCCCTTTTTTTATTTCTTGTAACAATCTGGCAACTCTGTATCTACAGAGATAATTATTATTTTCATATTAACTTATTCAGTCGATACTTCTTTAACATAATTATATTTTTACTGGAAAACCCTTTCATTACGGCTCGGTTTGAATACAAATTATACTGTCAATTATAAAACTACTATTTGAAGCATAAATGTACTTATCTGGTCTATTTTCATATATCACATTGGTTCTTATATCCTTTAGCTATCAGATGATGCATAAAAAACTATACTAAGAAAGTAGCAAAACGATATATCACGGCTACCGATGTCAACGGTAGGGGAATCTTATGACGGCATATGCAGACAACCGATGCGAAAGGGTTAATATTTTCTTAGATTTACTACTGGGTCAACCATGCGATTAACATTTCAGTTGCCCAGATAAATATTAATTGATTCATTTTATTTTTACAATATAATACCTATGTACAATATAAAAAGAACAAAAGCTATTTATCTTAACCCCCATCCCTAGTAGTCAAATTGAGTGACTTTATACAAACCTCGACAAATGATATTTGTTCCAGAACCAATGTCTCGGTCCCGAAATGACAGCGTCAGCTATCTGGTGACATCGTAGTACCACGGGTTCATTTAATAACATATCTCTTTTTATACATTAGTGTACTACACAGGTCGTCAACCTGGTCCCTACCACCCACTAGTGGGCGAGCGATACGGGCTGCCGTGGTGGGCGGTGGGCGATTTTTGACTACCTACAATCTCCTACATTCCTTCTAGAATTTTTTCCACCCATATACTGAATTGAAATATAGCGAGGTTGGTGGGCGGTAGGGAAATTTTCCCATGAAAAATAGGCAAAAGTGGGCACTAGGCATAAAAAGGTTGACGACCCCTGGTCTACTACATAAGTAAGCATTCTGTATTTTATAAAATTAATATTAATAAAATGATTTTCATACACTGCAAATTCCTCGAAAATTCCTCGCAAATTCCTCCATACATATTGTTTTGGACCTTGATCCTTTTAAATAACAAAGTATTACAGAATATTGGGATAAACAGTGCCTTGTCATACCAGACTGAGAATTGGTAGAATTATGTGCATTCCTCACGATCGGATATTATTATATGATGTGAGATCAGCGACACATGTAAAGGTACTGTCATCGACAAATTTGAGCTAAACAGAGAATTTGATTATAATTTGACTGTTGATACTTTAAAGAATTTTAGATGTTTATATAAAATATGTTCAAATAACGTCTTGAACAATATCTGATATGAAGAAATTGACATATATTTGTTAATTTATAATGATGTGTACTATTACAATTTGTTATAATTTATCATTATTGTTAGTTTAATGTAGGTAATGTATTAATTTACCTAAATAAATTCAAGCATAGATATTTAATCTAAATGTGATTTAAAAAAATAGTGAATGGAAAAGTTTTTGCTGTCAAAACTCATTTGATATATTTTGCGGTTTGGACAATCATATGCAATCATATGCTCTCAATTCTTTATGGAAATGAACAAAATCAAAGCAACCAATAAAATTCAGTAATTTTGAAGGTAGATATGCAATTGTAATAATATTTTTTTGGCAACAGTCAATAGTAATTATAAAACAAAATAAATAAATAAAACACGTGTCATATAAGAAATCTTTTTTATTATTTTAAAAAGACGATTGAAAAACAATGAACACCACACGGGTTGTTGACCGCATGGAAAAAACATAATTTCTCATGAAGCAAAGCGACTCACTCCCCTTGTTTAAACATGTGACACTTCAATGAACAGATAAAGTCATCGAGAAAGTTGATGAATCGTGAGGCCGAGAGCAAAGGAATAAAAAATAAACATTAACAAAAACCACTGGAAAAACTGTTATCGAAAAATAAGTACAAGTAATGTTGCAATATGACTTTATTCGCAGATTAATATATTTAAACAGATGCGATTTTATAAAATGTTATAAAAAACTTGAATGTGCGTTAATTTATATTCAAATTAGTTTTTTTTTAATGCAAAAATCTTGTACATCGGATTAATACGTAATGTGTGAACAAAGTCAGCTCGCTTAGTAATTTTAAATAAGTTAATAAAAAATAACCGGTGAGTATTATATCGCATCGGATGGGCACTTTGAAAATGACTTTATCCGCCGTTTAAAGAAAAAACAACAAATTGAAAGGTTTAAGGCCGCGTTCACTTGAAGATCTTGCCCTGGTTGAACTTCCTGCCCTGCTTGTCGGTGCCGGACCAGGAGAAGTATTGCTCCACGAGCTTCTTGTCCTCGGGCTTGGAGAGGTCAAGCTTGTTCCACTTGTACACCTCGTAGTCCACCTGCCAGTCGGGGCTGAGCTCGAAGGCGAGGTCCTGGCCGCGCCACGCCCACACCCCGGAGATGGAGCTGTTGTTGTCATCTCCGAACAGCAAGCATGATGCAAACGCTTGCTTGCGCATTTTGTCTAAGCGCTGGAACATGCCTAGAGAAAACAAAATCACATATTACACACAATTTTAAATTTTGAGTCTTTATTTGATGTTTTTGCTCAAATTAAATTAAGCGGTTTACTTGAAATTTAGAAATTAGCTAGCATTTATAAATTCTTATTACTAAGTATTTAACAAAATTTTAAAAGTACATAACTATTGTTTAAAAAAGATTTTTGAGTGGATTTGTTAACCAATTTTTAAACAATTAATATAGTAAATATGTCAGTTATCACCTATAATTTTTTAATATATATATAAAACACAAATCCAATATATTTATGAGCCCATGATTATGAAAGGGGTGTAAGTCATGTTTTATTCGTTCTGAGATATTTAAAGGTTTGTGTTTTGATGTTGGTTGAAAACCTATGAAAGTGACAACTTCATGTTGCATAAAATGGTATATATATATATTTTTTTTTTATTTATGTTGGACGAAGATTATATTAATTCACAACAATGTGAACTGAAATAAATTAATAACTCATTTTTTTAATTTCTTGACTTACACTACTTTCATAATTATGAGCACATATATAAATTAAATTTTTAACATTACAGTGGTACAACAACGAAGTTGCAATATGAAGCATAAAAATCCATGTAAAACTCGTGACGTTTTCATTGAATGTGTTTCATTTCAAGTAAACCTTAAATCATTCTAACCGTTTTTTAATTTATCTCTTTATTCCAAATATAAAACGTACTGCAATAATAAAATTAATGGAAAAAATTCCAAGATTTCATTGTTTTATTGCAATGAAATTCTATGACTCAAAAAATGGCCATTATACTAAAGAAAAAGATCAATCTAAACTTAGAATATAAGTTGTTATTCTATTTTATAATAATTATTTGTTTCTTACCGGTGATGAGGTTGCAGCTCATGAACACTTTGGCGAGCTCATCGTTGTACTTGTATTCTCCGAACCAAACGGAATAGTTTTCTGTATCGAACTTCTCGAAGAAATAGGGAACTGATTTGGTTTCATCCTCGTTGGAGTACACTCGCTTGAAGTCGTCCATGACAAAGGTTCTAGAAAAAGAGAATATGAAATTAAAAATGTGTTACAATGTGTAACAGCTACATATTAAAGAAAACCATCTACAAAAACTTTTTAGAAGAGAATTCAAAAATAATTTATAACAATTCATTTGATCATCTGTAAAAGTGCTTCCCAAATGGGGGGACGTGGGATTTCAATATTCTGTAGAATGTATTAACATTCATCATCACATAGCATATTTAAGTAATGTAAATATTGAATTTAAAACTTTTAACTGAAATGTGTGCTATAATTGTAATATCTACTGCCAAATAAATCTTTTGACTGGATTTTTTTGGGTGCCGGGAATCATCAATTCTTTAAGATTTAGGCGGCCGTGACATGAAATTAATTGGGAAGCACTGATCTAGAATCTCATTAGTAAAGCAATTCATTTTTAACTCACACAGTGTTGATGGCTTAGTGATGATATGTCTATTTCTATGAGTTAATATCTACATTTATAAAAAATATTGTTCTCTTATATATCTGTAAGCAGTTTCTGCTCTTTCTAGGCTTTATACTTTGTTAATTATCCCTCTATTAATCACTAACCTTCATTCAAACAAAAAAAAAGCTTCTGTGTATTGTGTACAGTGTATTTCTGCTCCAGTAGATTATTGACGCAAATTTGTTATTTTTTAGTTCAACAGTCATTTTTTAACTCACCCTTTGGGCATGGAATCGAAGGGATCTTTGAATTTGGGTTCCAGGGACAAGGCTTCCTCTGCGGGCTCTAATTCCTCGACTTCCTTCTTCTCGGCGGGCTTCTTCTCAGCTGGCTTCTTCTCGGCTTTCTCCTGGAAGTTGAAATAGGCAATTTTAAAATACTTATCCAATAAATGCTAGCAAAATCTTAACCATTAAATTGGGAAACAAACTCTTTTCCATAACAACAAAATTACTGACTATTAATTTATATTGGAAGATTTAAAAATATACTTATTATTTAACAATTCATGTTTGTTTGGCAATAATGGCACAAATTATTTATTTATTTGAAATTATTAAACGAAAAAGACAATTAGACAATTTGTTATATTGGTGAACTCTTTACCAAATATGTTAAAACTATTTATAATGTTAAATAGTGTTTCACTTCATTAGTACAACGTCATAAAACACTTCGATTTGTACATTTAACTTTTGATATCAGCTTGATATAGCTCCTTTAGGCTGATGCCGTAAAGCCTCGAAAAACCATCTTTTGTCTCTTATTTTTGTTCGCTCGCCTGCCATGCAATTTTAATGTTAGTTTTAATTGTATAATGTTAAATGGTGTTTGCATACGCAAAAATATTTGTTATGACAGTGGGCCCATATCCTGTTGGTACGACTGTCATCTTGAATTCTGAGCGACGATTGGCAGCGCCGAGATGTCAGTGCCCCGGCAGTTGTCAGTTAGAGTTTGACTCGCGACCGTTGGGGCGTGCGCGCCTAAGGGCGTTCGCTATAACGGGCGACGTTTAAGACAAATAAACCGTGTTGTGTGTATTGTGAACCTGATCCTGCATCCTTCATCCAGTAAACCGATATTGAATAAGAGTGGAGGATATCACATTATTAGAAATGATTTGTTGCACGAGCTGAACTAGGGGGTCAGTTGTCCAATACAATGATTTTAAAAAAGTAAACAAAACAATACTTTAAAAATAAAAACATTGTAAACAAATTTGAATTGATGAGTTTTATAAAATAGGGCTAATTCAATGAAAATAAATAAAACAAAGATCTTCTATAGTAGTGACCTTTTTGGGCTGTGCCGGCTTCTGCTCCTGGGCCTTCTTGGGGTCAAAGACGATGGCTGTGTCGCACATCTTGACTCCTTCCCCGAGGACGGCGCTGAACTCGGGCTGGTTGAGGAGCGTCACAAACCAGCGGTTCACGTTGGTGTATGGCTGCCTCACGGAGGGCTCCAAAACATTCTGAAAAATCAATAAAAACCATTTATAATTATGGACTTGTTTTACACCATCTGTATTCTTCTCGCTCCTCTGTTGTGGCTTGGAAATCTTGTCATCTAACTAAAAGACAAAACAGCCTTGTAATGGTTTTCGATATAAGACATAATATAGGAGGGTGTGTGACTTTATATAGAAGATATTACAAGAGGTTGATGATAGGCTGCAGTGCAAAAAGTTTCTGAAGCAACAAATTTTTAGTTTCTTTGAAACAAGAGTCATATAAAGCTCAGAAGAGATTCATTAATTCGAAGATATTTTCCTGTATTACATAAAAACACATGAAAATAAATAATAAACATGACAACAAAAAATTTCAAGGTTAGCGTGATGTCAAGTAATGTAAACAACAGAAATGTCTATTTATAATGTATAGATTGGAGGGGATTAAGAATTTGGCTGAAGACACCTACACACCCACGCAACTCAATAGAGTATGTGTGAAAATGTGATTTATTCAATTCCATTGCCAAAGGAGCTATTTTAAAAATTGTTGTGTTGATGTTTGTGACACTTGCTGTGAAACTATTGAATGGAAAAAAATGGCCGATAAAAACATACTTTTCATTATAAATCTTTGTGTGAGTTCGATTGAGAAAGAAGGGCAACTAATTTCATTTAAATATTACAAATTATTAAGCATTTCATTGCTTTAATAAAAATCAAAGTATATATTTCAAATTGATCTAGGCACCTATCAATATGTATTATTAAGGATAACAAATTTGCTCTCGAAATTGCAAGCTATAAACGGTAGAAAGATAATAGCTTTAAAAATAAATTTATAAAATCTACAGGTTACAATGGCAAGAATAACATTGAAAAATAATTATTGAATCGAAACATACAACATACTTATATACATAAACATTTCATACGAAATTTCAGCTTGATTCTCACAAAGGCAGACTATAACTGTGCAATAAATCCTCTCCAAAGCAACCCGCGACACACTCCACCCTATGTTTGTATATCAAAAGATGACCACACCTAGGCCATCCTACTATCGAGAAGCACAACTGAGGGGAATACTTGGATTGCCCTGAAAGAGGACCTAGCCCCTGGACACGACCAGGGGTGGAATATATGGAGGTCCCTCAACAGACTTCGGACCGGAGTATGCAAGATGAGGACACAAATGAAAGCCTGGCAGTTTTACAGCGGGCTGACTGAATGTGACTGCGGCGTGGAGCAGACCCTGTCACACCTTCTGGAGTGTGCGCTGTGTCCGAGTAGCTGCACCCAGGAGGACCTGATGATGGCCGGGAGTAACGCCATCGACGCCACCCACTTCTGGACAGGCAGGATCTGACCCCGATGTTTCCGACACAATTATATATACTGTGCAATGGAATATTAAAGTGGCTGAAGATATTTCATAATTCATTTTCATCAGATTTCTCATACATCTATATTTCATTCATAACTCAAGAACGGCTGAACCGATTTTCATGATCTTTGATTTGGTGGATTCGTCTCGATTCCCAATAGAAAAATAACTATAAAAAAACCAAAACAAAGGAAAAAAATCATGTGGAAAAATAATGAAGGCAATTATTTTTTCTTACATTTAGTAGGGAACGGTTTTTCAGATTTATGCTCTACCCAATAAATGACGTATGTATTATCATTTTGCACACTACGCAATCTCTGATCAAATTGTTTTGAGTCTTCATTTATTGATTCTGAATCAGTACAAAGTTTGCCAGGTCAGCTAGTTATTCATAATCTTAACAAATTAAAAAAATATTAAAATTATACTGCAATAAATATAATATGCATCTTATTGCTGGAGTACACCAAAAGTTTTATGAACCATCAAATGAGCCCAGTAACATTCTACCAAGCTGTAAACGAGTTTTTCGGTGGAAACCGAAACAAAGATCACTCACAATTGTTGGAGCAAATACATCCAAGAATCAATAGAATGGTTCCACACCTGGTAGGCATTAAGAAGAGTGCAGAAGACGGCAATGTCTGCGAGGGAGATGCGCTCTCCAACCAGGAAGGTGCAGGACTCCAGGTAGCTGTTCAGGTAAGCCAGGGCGGCCTTGATGTCTTCCTTTGCGCGATCCACGCTCTGCACAAATATTAAAATTCTAATTAATAATGATAACAATAAAACAATTGAACTGTAAATGGGTAAAATATTTTCAGATAAAAATTATTACTTTTAAATTTCAAACAGAATGCGAGCCGTAATGGGATTTTAATTAAATAACTTCTTAGGTTTTCACGGCTAGATTTGGTATCGTGGCTTTTGGGTTTAGCCGTGTGTGGCGAATTATTTCGATCCAATATTTCGTCAACCCTGAAGAAGAACCCTGCAATGGCGGTCGAAATATTGGATCGAAACAATTCGCCACACACGGCTAAACCCAAAAGCCAAAATACATTTTTTAATTGATTTATAAGCTCTATAAATAACCTGGTAAGAATTTGATCCATCACACGTCAAATGCCAGTTATAATCTATTAATTTAAATTAATGGCAAACTAAAATAAAAATCGTCCCGTAAACACCACCAATCAATAATTAATTGTTAAAAATGGGTGACGTATGAATGTGGAGCAATAATCTGAAGTTGGTGTATCAACATTTTACATACAGCATTTAACCATACATAAAATGGTTAGTATCATAGAATCCACAGGTCAGACTTCTCCATGGCTATCTGTCGGTATTCTCATGTATGTTTTATGTAAAAAAAAAATTCAAGTCATAGTTGATGGGTATTTGCTATAGATTTGTATGTGTATCAGTTGTGTCTATCAGCTGACCTGCTTGTTGAAGGGCATCATCCCCAGGAGTGGGAAGATCCAGGCGCAGGAAGCCGGCAGCACCTCCCCGTCGGCCCAGCCGAACCACTGCAACACCTGCGCGCTGCCCTGGGGGCCTTTTCCGCGGAGAGCCTCATTGCTCACTGCAATCAACAACACAACTTATTATCGTACTGTAACTAGGTAACAAGAATAATTCAATTCTTACTTTTTAACTTTATTAACATTACAAATTTTATTTCAAAGTGTTTGTAAATTAATCAATAACGGATACAAACATCGAGAAAGAATGGCACAAAGTCGCATAAAATATTATACCCAAGGCAATATAGGATATAATATAATCATGTCGGAAACAACATGGTCAGATCCTGTCTGCCTAGAAGTGGGCAATTTCGGATGATCTCTAAGAATTTATTTAAGTAATTGATATTTATTAGAATTTTTAATGTTTCATGTGTTTGCTCTGAATAACTAAAAGCTTTTATTGATTGAAGTATATTAACTTTTATATATGCCTGGATTCTAGTGAATACAATATATTTAGTAAAATAATCAGGGATTATCCTATATTGCCTCGAGTAGTGTTTCAAATTGTGATATCAAGGATGCTTAAGTATTGACAGTGTCAACGACCTCACAATCAACACAAGTGGAGACTCAATACTGAGCGCCGATAGACAGGAATTGTAACAATAATAATGTATTAGCTGACTTGCCGTTTTATGTACTGCAAAAATCAAGAAAATTATAAATTAATTATGATTTACTATATGATTTTGTAATGTTGTAATATATATTTTCAAATAAGAAAATAAGCCAATTTTCATCTTTAGTTTATGACTTAAATCCAATAGATTTTAAGTCAGTAATACATTCAGGTGACTTTAAACATTACAACAGTAAATATTCCAGCATTATGAGTCTCCATACTCTTTGTAAAGATTAATGACTGCTATAGAAGTGAGCCGTGGAGAAGTGGTAAACTATATTTTGTTTAGTAAATAAATTCCTAAAGTAACCATACCCTACTTTAAATTATTTGATTACATCACTTATATTGAAAGGTAAAAATTCTCATTTAAAACATTGTAAAGCAATATTTTTCACTTAGAAAATCAATATTGATAACATAATACCTGCACTGACACACAAAAAAAGATGTTATCAGGCAATAAAAAATATATTATAGCAGAATTTTATATCATATTAAATGTAATTTCTTCAATGGCTACAAACACAAGATATATGAATTACGAGATTGCCTGAGTTTTAAAGTGGGGCAAAGCTATCCAAAACAATAATTTCTAAATATATCTCTATTGTATATTTTGTTCTAAATATCTCGAACTACATATATAAAATATTATGTTTAACCACACTATAATTTCACATGCTGAATTTAAAATAAGATTCAACTTTATGATTGATCATGCAATTTATTATGTGAATACAGTTGTTTTTATTTAAATTATGTTCCATTTAGGTTGTTCAAATTTGAATAAAAAAAAAAATTGAAGTGATAAAATGGCAGAGTTGCACAGATATTTTAAAATCTGCTTTTACATTACAATAAAATATATTGACTGGACATAAAATACATATATTTTTAGAAAAATATTTATACATAATGTTGATGTGTAAGCAGCATGCTGAAAAGTGGTTTTATCTACATATTAACTGATGTTTTGAAAAAATAAAAAAGGTATGAAAAACTTCATAATAATTATATTTGAAATTCATGTAATCTTTTTGATCATTTTATTATTCTTGAATTTATTATTGATTAGTTTTAGTATTTGTAATGCAAATCATTTGGAATGCAAATCATTTGGAATGCAAGTTCTGCATTTTATTTGTCATGATTAACATTAGTGTGATGGTTATTTGTTATTAATTTAAATACATTATTTTGTTCAAAATAATGTCTGTTAAATGGGAAAAAGTTAACTTAACTAGGTAAAAATCTATAAAAGTCGTAAAAAAAATTGTAAAAAAATAGCAGTTTTAATAGTAAAATAGTAAAAAAATATGACAATCAGCAATACTACTAAGAAACTCTACCTATTATTATAGCAGTTTTTATTTTATAAAGTAAATGTAACATTCCAATGAAGTATATCAAACTTTATAAATTTAATAATATTTTATAATTGTTAGATAATGTTAGTTACTATTATTGATACAAAATAAGATTTTCTATTTTACAGTTAAAAAAGGTTTTTCACTTTTTACGACTTTGACAAAGAAATCAAAGAAAATTAAATGCCAAACTGAATCACTTCGAAACATGTTTTTTTTACTTAAAATGAATTGTTTGGGTTGATTTAGTCTAGGTTAAATCAAACCAATAATACATTAAAAGATTCTAGTATTATATTTAAATTAAAATTGCGAAAATATATTTTTAAACAGTTTTTAATTATTAAAACATTTTTTTTATTATTCATTTATATTGTTTGACAGTGTAGGTTAGTTATTAACAAACTCCTAATGGCTTCAAATACTATTCTTGGACTTCAGCTAATATCCACCTCATGTGAAAATTAAAATATGTTAAGATTATCTTTTTAAATGTAAGGATGGTTCATGTGTTATAATCCAATATTATTATTCTTATAACGAATTTTACTATGGTAGTGAATAAATAAAAGAGGTTCATAAAAAAAACTATACACAACAATAATGTTCCTGACAGCTGTCACCTTGACAAGGACACATTAGAATGAGTCAATATTTGCGCTATTTTAAAAATATTTAAACAATGAATAAATACATTTATTTTCCGATGCAATATGGACCAAAAGGGAGTAAAGTGGTTAGGTTAATATTGTACTTAGTATCGGTATTATTGATATGAATGGTTTGGTAAAAATGATGTTTATATGTTGTGTACATACCGTAGTAAGCGATGGCATTGCTCTCAGTTAGGAAGACCTTCCCGTCAGCAGACTCGAAGGCTGGCACCTAAAATAAAACACGTCACTTGCATAATTTCACCACTTGTCAAAAAATTCTAACCTATAAACAAAGACATTACGTCCAACGTATAGCACTGATTTGATAGTACGACTGAAAGATATCACTGTCCCACCTTTCCCATGGGGAACTTCTTGAGGAAGGCATCAGTCTTGTTGGTCTTTCCGAATACGAAATCCGGCTGAACCTTCACGTTGGCTCCGGCATATTGTGCGGCGATCAGTGCCTTATAAGCACGGAAGTTTTCGGGGTAGGTGTATAAAGTCTGGAAAAATAGACAACGGAACGATTAGATAAATTACTATTTTAGCGATTGATTTGCTTAATGATATTAATTTGATGCCGATGAAAGAGATTTAGTTGAATTAAAAAGAGGAGATTCACTCACTCCGGCCGCCATTTTCGGGGTTTAACGTGGAAGAGAGAGGGAGACAAACGCAACAAATTATAAAAAATGACAGAGAATGCTGCCATAATCTCAGCATAAAAAAATACTTCCCATCACTGAAAACACATATTTTGGGAAAATATAAATACCCATCTTCATTATATTGCAGATCTAGTTCGAGTGTACATGTCCCTTTTTCTTGATTTTTAGTCTTTCTTTTTATTATTTCAATAATTTTCCCAGAAATAAAATAAATCTAATGAAATTAATTCCTCAAACAAGATTTTAAAGGTTTTACAAATGATCAAAATTCATATTCTTCTAATTAGTTATTTTATAAATTCAGTAAGTATTTCAAATATTCTAATAACATTGACAACATTTTCCGACAACTTAACATTTTACTGAACATCAAAATAGATCCGCTCTATATGTAGCGATTGACGCGTAGAACACTTTAATACAAAATTAAGTTCGGTAACGCTCTACAAATGCAATTCCAATAGCAACCACACTAGTGTAAAGTAAAGTAGACCTTTAAATATTTTTTCCTTTTACTTTCCAAATAAGTATTGCCAGCTTGTATTAGTTGTGAAATTATGAAAATATTATTTATGTCAGTAAATTTAAATATATCAATTTTAAACTGGATTTAAATATTTACCTACGGATTCAATAACAGCTTAAAGAAAATACATTTCATAAAATAAAGTACTTTATGATAAACCATCTTATTTAAAAACATGAATTTATATATGTCGTACATTTTTTTAAATATGGATTTAATTATCTACATAACCAAAAATTATTTGACTGATAATAATATATATTTCCTTATATTTATAATAATCAAATAAAACATTACTGATAACGATCTGAATGTTTTAATACATTTAATTTTAAATAGGATGAAAGACTTAAAACTTTTTGCAATTGTTCTACCAGTTGACTTTAGTTGTGTGAATGTTTGATTTACTATACATTCCACCAGACGTGTATTTTATTTTTTATTTGATTGTATTTATTTTAAATCGTCATATTAAATTGGTTTGTTTTAAAAGAATAAACTCTGCTCTTTTCAATTAATAATACTTACTTACTGAAATAGTCCATAATATTTCAATACTTTTAAGATCCCAATTCTACGACCATACAGTAATCGGATAGCTCATTTAAATATGTAAATCTTCTGATGATTTCTGACACAATGAATATACCCTTAATTTTTTTAAACATATAATTGATTTAGGTTTAATTAATTACCCGATTCTAATTCCGCATTATAGTTCTGTTGACTCGTTAAAATGAAATAACCCCGCCGCCGATCTCAACAAAATAAAATCAACATTAATTATATATTTTTTAAATATTCTCCTAAATACTTTATGATACCATCAACGCGCCCAATTCCGGGGCCACACAGCTCGCCGTCTCTTTCTTTTAGTCGAGAACGTAGCGCGCAAGAGAGAGACGCGCGCCTCCCTTCTGATAACAGGTTCCGACATGGCCAGTACTAGCCCGAGCCCACTCTCAGCCATTTGATGATTTTTCCGATACTCGCTGCGCCGTAACAATAAAGAACGCGATCAGACTGACCGAGGTGCAACCCCTGCCGTAGCCGCGGCCCGCCCGAGTGCGTCCCCAGTCTCCCGCGATAGGTCGCGATCGACACTTTATCGATTACTCCCCACAGTGCAGAGAGCACCCAGTTGGTATTTCGGCGAAGACCCATAAAAAAATAATTCTGACATTCATGCTCTAAACCAGTGATCGCTCTCCGGGTGACTTTGGGACTATTACTCCACTATTGAACAAATAAAACATGGTAAATATGCATCCCCGACTAACTAACGTGTGCCAGTTTTGAAGTTTGCAGCCCATCTGGGCCATGTAAATACGATCGTTGCTATTTTAATACGGGAGCCCTCCCGGTTATTTGAGATGTTCTCTCCATCTATAACACTTCGCTTTCACTCGCACATAAAATATCACCTGAAATGTCTCACACATCGAATCTCTCACAGATAATCGTTCCGCATGCAGCGTCCAGCCGACCTGGTTGAACGTCAGCCAAACCCCTAACTGACCAAAACCCTCTGTTGATCTTCTGCTCCACGCTTTTACCACACATAAAATGTCTCACATCAAATGTCTTACATCAAATGTTTCACATTATCCCTCTTGCATGCTGCATCATACTTACCTGATTTGAATGTCACAAGAACCACTAAATAATCATTACCTTTTTGTTGGTGTTTTCCTGCTTTCTTTTAAATTAAAAAATCATAAAATTATTATATTAAATGTCAGTATGCCAGACTGACGATTAGAAGCAGTTACCCTCTGTGTCGTAAGAATTCATTACTTATCAAAGTCTAATTGTATTCTTCTGCATGCATATCAAAAATATTTAACATTCATTCCGCGTACAATGTCCACCCAACCACGTTGAACGGCATATTTAACCTTTGTTGGTATTTTTCTACATGCTATTGCATTAAAACAAATACAGCTTCTAGCTGACCCTGTTGAGTGCCATAGAATCTGCCAAATAATCAAATCCCTCTTTTTGTGTTCTCATAGTTGCATTTACTTTAAAAAAACATCTATAATCAAAACATTATTGTCAGTATGCTAGAGTAAATTACTGAAAAAATCCCTAGTATAAAATTATTTTCATTATGGAACATTTTAAACACCATTTGAATTCATTGCACATCATTTTCGCATCCACCGACTAAATGAATGCTAAACTCAAGAATTTATGTCATTGCTTCAGAAGAAGAAGAGCTCCCTATACTTTCAATTATCATAGATTGCACAGTATTTTAAATCATATAAATAACATGATCACTGCTTACTTCCCGCATCCATCTGATTAATGTAGATTTGTCCGAGTTAAATTTTTTTTCTTTTATGAAATAAGTGAACTTATGTGTACAGTTTGTGTCGATGGAAGAGTTGGTTGGCATTTTCTCAAGTTAAAAATGATACAAAATAAAATGTTTTGTTGTCATCTATATTTACAACGCTGGTTTGTTGTCAAAGGCCCTGTTTACAGTATGTGAGAAGGTTAAAGGAACTTATAATTTGTGGAAAATAATTTTTAATTACATGTTGAATGAGTGTTGATGTTGTTTTGTATCTTGGACAAACAAATGATTTTTAATAATTTATTCTTAAAATACACACTGGTTGATATATTTATGGATTATTGTATATAAGTAGGATGAAATTGATTTATCTTCTTCTACAAATTGTTTTAACTTGTGTTTTTTCTTTTATAGAAATTCATTTGGCTACTCTGTGTTTTAAACAAGTATTAATATTTACGTGTGAAATGGAGACTAAGAGTCTTTAGCCTTCCAGTTGTATGTGTCGATGTGCAAATGGATGATGAAAGAATATTTATTGTTATGCTTATGCCGTAAGTGTGATGCACAATTAATTGAGATCAATTATGTTTCAAAGTGGTGGAATATCCTTGATAATGCACAATTTGACGTTATCATCGATCCGTAAGTTGAAAGGTTACAATAATATGTGACTGTCGAGTGTGATGAAAGAACTTCAATTCCTCTTGACAGATGTTGTTTAATGTTTGTCTGGATAAGTCTCATAGCATTTGCATGCATAATTTATCAATTCTGTGCAAAATCGATTACAATATGTTATTGATATGGTTTGAGTTAGGTTCTATATAATACACTTAAAATGATGTTAAATATTTATAGTTTCATTCTGTTACTTTTTAATGTGTAATGAAGTAGGTGTATTTTAAATATAGTTAAATATCTGCACAAATGATGAATAGCAAAAAAATCTGCTTTGATATTGGATACATTTGGAATTCAAGTAAAATCTTTACGTTTCCTCTTGTTGTTTATATGAATGTTGAAATTAAAAATTATGAGATCAAAGAATATTTGTTTGATCCTTCGTGAGAATGTGTTTGAATGTAGATTCATGGAGAATATTAGTATCAGAGAATTTGAAATCAAACAAAGATCGGAACGTAATTTGTGGCGATAGAGAGATACTTCTTATAGGAAAGTATGTAGAGTTGGTTCCCGTAAGTGAAGATATTCAGATAATACCTAAATGGCAGAAAATTATGACGAGTGTATTTTAAATTTTGGTAGTTCTAGAAAAGCTTTATAGAATATCTCATTGTATGTTCATGATGAAGGTAGATGAATTTGTGTTAAGTGTGAGAATTAAAAGATAGCAAACCAACATAAATCACATAAAAAACATTAAAAAAATAGCAGTTTATCCAAAGAATAAAACAGCTTGAAATGAAACATTATACTTTATACATAATAAGGCCTCATTCCATCAGTATTTTCTTCTTTACGATTTTCGTGGACCACAAAATAGTGTTTTTTCAAAGATAGGATGTGTACTGTATCGATGATGTCTTATTTGTGTTTTTCAGGGCAATGAGACATCAATTCCCATGGAGTTATGCTCCAATTGTACGTATGCCTTCACCTTATTTTTCCACTACACCTAAGAACGCATCAACGGTCATAAACAATGATATTGAATGTCAGCAAATCTTAATAAGCTTAAAAAATTCTAAACATTTCCACTTTGGCAATTTTTTATTCGTTCAAATATTTTAAGGAGCTCCATACAAATATACATAATTGTAAAATATAACTTCTGTAAAAGTGATTTTCTTATGGTTCTTGTACAGGACTTATCAGAAGTATAATTATATTGTTTAATCTTAAATGTACTTAATTAATGTGGACTTACAATATCTGTTTATGACCTCGGTATATTATAATTAACGTTTGACAATCTGAGTGCATTTTCCTACTTGCGAGACCCCGGCCCAGAAGGAAGACCTGCCGGAGCCACGCTGCCCCACTAACGATGTTCTGTCTGCGTGTGGCCTTTAGCAACTATAAAGATGAGGGATGCTTCATGTGCAACCAAAAAAAATACAACTAAAATCAATATTTTGATTTAATATTCAGCATTAGAAAAAAAAGCAACTTTTCAACTGACCTGTTGAATGTAAAAACTAAATGGTTGCCATTTTCAATGTATCACATTGTGTCATCACTCAAACACAGAAATATTCCGTGAAATCTTTTGAAGTGTTAATGTTTAGAGATTTATAAACATTTATTATCTTTAACATTGACTGTGCAAACAATTTGACATCTGAAAATAACTTCTTTTGTAACCGGCAATGTAACTCATGACGCTTTGACACTTTCAGTTATTTTTTTTTTTTTTTCAATTAAACTCCTGCAAAATATTTAAACTTCATTACAATGCGAGATAAGAAGGTAATGATTTTAAAGTGAAACATCCTTTTTATACTTAAATTCATACAGTACACTTATTTGTCTAATATTAATTTTATCAACTGCCATTTATATTTCATAATTTATGTTTTAGTCTTAACATAAATCAATCATTAAAGGTATCCTTGTAAATATGGATTCTTTCGATGAAATGTAAATGAATTTGGGTATTTATTTTCATAAAGCTTTCGTACCAGAATTCACAGTTGTCATTAAAGGTGTTCCACTTGAAAAGCATCCCTCGACGCACTCCGTCGCATCTGCGGAAATGAAATGCACTCGATTTGTTGATTTACCAGTGAATAACTAATGATTATTATATATTAATCCACATCTTCGATAACAATCTGTTGTTGACGATTGCCCCGATTTTTTGATTTGTGTTTTTTTCTACTCTTTCTCTCCCGACTGAAGAACAAATGTTATCCGATTGTTTGTCATTTGTTTTTCAGCAAGACTGAATTGCATAGATTTGAAAGCGGAGAACTGTAAGTGGCAGTCACTGCGCAAAACGTTTACATGAATGTTAGTTGTGTATGGCTTTTAGTTCAAGGCAAACTATGTTTGGTGGTCGCTGCCTCGCCCGGGGAAGGGAAGTAACGTCTATGCTTTTTGTCCATCCAGATTACAGTCACTCGTGTACCTACCATTGCTAGAAACTGAAATAATTCTCATAATTATAAAATCTTTAGGAAAATATTTTTTTATGTTAAAATTGCATTATCTATCTTTCCACATTGTATAAAATATTACTGTTTGATGATTAGTGGTAAAAATATAAATTAAATGAATATATTTCAACTACTTAGAATTTAGACAGTATTTTTTATATGGTTTGTAAAATGGATAATCATTACAATTTTAATATAACAAAGGAATTGATTTTTCTAATAAATAATATATCTTCTGTTGAAAAAATTAAATGAATTTAAGATATTTGATTGGTTGTTTCTGTTAAATTAGTGTTTGTGATACTGAATCTCTAAAAAATTTATATTTGAAGATCATTATCCGAGTATAATTTATAAAACATATTCGTTTTGTATTAAATAAATCATTACTAAAATTCAGGAATCAAAATTGATAAAGTTGTAAACAATAAAAAATTATATATTATTTTCATGTATTTTGACTTTGGAATATTTATTTCGAGTTGCCTTTCATTGAATAAATTTACCTTCTTCCTGCAGAGAATATTCAGTGGGTACATAAAAAAATGTGACTAATTTTTGAAGCATAGTTTGTTGTGAATCGGCCCTAGATTGCATATTGGTGCATAGCAATATTAGATGTCTCACCTAACCCACCTGAGTGTTGAATGTACATAATATATATCAATGTTGAAGTAGATGTACACGTATTGTGAATAATTGAAAATCTTGTAATGTACATGGATGTCATAATTTGTGTAGTAAGTGTGACTATGTGCCCGTAGAAGGTAGATGACGTGCTTTAGTGGAGGACCAGCCTGAGACCACCGAGGGGTCCGCGCTAGGCAGCGCCAAAATATCACTTGTATGTTTATGCTTATGGGTATCTATATATTATATACATTTAAAACTGCACACTTCATGTTTATTGGAGGTTTTTAAACGACAATTCATGGTAGACTTCTTGAATTCCATGAACAAATGAAATTTGAATTTGTTACAACATCGCTGTTTCTTTTTTAATATAATTATTTTAATTCTCATATCATTTTATTCACATATATTTTTTATTATAGTTATAACACTAATGTTTTATTAATAAAACATTAGTGGTGGATTCTCTTAGGAACCGAAACCGGTTTTTTTATCACAAAATGAAATTGCGAAGTGGTGTAAAAATCATGTTTTATTCATTCATCGAGTTCATGATTATCATCAGTGTGAATACGCTTGGAATACATTGAATACTATATACGTTTGGTTGTATTTTACAAAAAAAAATGTGTACTCCCAAAAGAAAAGGTCATCTTTTACTTGGAAATATATAATCACTCACTACAGTTGATGCTTTGATGTAGTTTATTATACATGTAGTGTGGTTGTAAAACTTTGGTGATGTGATCTCACTCTAAGTCTAGTCAACTTTCCCTCTTCTCTGACAACATATATTAATATTTAATAGAAAGTAGCAGATCTTAGCTCTCGCTGTTTTTATATCACACATATAGCAATTGGAATTCACATTCAATGCAGGCCTATTAGGGAAATTATTTTTTTAGTACTCGACACTTTTTATTATTACAATTGGGCATATTGACTCAATATATTTTATTAAAATCTGTCCTTATCATTTGGAATCAATTTTGTTTGATATCCCTTGCTTTTTATCAATATTATTTGTACATACATATCCTAAGACACATTATAGAATACTATAAATCGTATTATATTTTTTCTATTGAGGAAAAAATATATTTTTTTGGTCAATTCTGTAGCAATACTAGCAATTATATTTTCAACGAAAACTAAGCTTTCGATAATAATTTAACCAATTTATCATATTATATTATGCCTTTATTTAAAGAGTGAATAATTAACGTCTTAATATAAATAATTTCAGTACTTTTTTATTTGGAAAAATAATAAAATTATACTTGAATAATTAAAAAATATATATATGTTTAATATTCATATTGGTTGTATTAGTACATTACAATTTTACAGTATTAATTTGTGTAAACTTTACATTGTACTGTTAAAACACTGATATTAAAGCAACATTACATTCTGATAATGTTAGCAAAAGTAAAATTCCAAGGGCATTATCTTTGTAAACACTCGATCTTTTCGCACGGAGCACGTTACAATGATAGCATCTCTTTTGATGTTGCGCGGTGTGAGATACACCTCTTCAAACGATTATTTAAATTTTGCTTTCAAATCTCCACAAACACATTGTTTGCCGAGCCGAATGACTTCCTATGTGTGCAGAAAAATTTCGAGATGTCAACCGGGTAATAGCCCCACACACGGGCCATTGATGAGTGTGCATAATTCACGAGTTTCATCGGTAGATCAATAGATCTACAGATGATGAACTATTGATCTACCACAATGGCGATCTCTGCCCGAGCCCGAGGATAACAATAGGCATACAAACAAAATGTACAATCTATTGTAAAACATACGTTTTCTTTATTGTGGCGTCAATGATGTCTTGTGCTTTTATGAGTCTCATCAAACCTTTTACAATCTTGCTGTCTAGTGACTGTTTCGTGACGGATTTCCAATTCGTTCCGTACCTCAATAGTATATCTCGCTTTATTTATATGTAAAAGACCTTGCTGTTAGTTTGTACTTGATTCTGATACAGATTCAACTTTCAATGCAATCAAGTAATTTGATACTCTTCTGCTTACCTAAAAGATGCATTTACAAGTTTCGGATTTAGCTTCTGTCTTTCTGACGTTCTCAATTTATATAATTTAAATATACAGTGGTACCTTTACATACGAGTGCCCCAACATACGAGTTTTTTGAGTTACGAGACGCCGAGCGAGCGATTTTTTGCTTTGAAATACGAGCAATCGGCTTAGCGGGTCGACCGGTTGCGCACAAACCGCGCGTCACTCCCCTAACCACGTTCAGAGAATCATTTATCAGTGTGTTCTTGCTGTCAAAGCATCTTTTTGTTTAATTAATTTCAATGGGGAAAATTTGCTTTGAGATATGAATAATTTGAAATACAAGCAAGGTTGCTGAACGAATTAAACTTGTATGTCGAGGTACCACTGTAATTTTAATCATATACCCTGTGCATCAGAAAGGGTGAACATACTTCTATGTCATAATTACAGTCAGTATTTAAAAGCACCAAGCTTAAATATTCTTAATATTTGCTGTGTTCAATGGTAAATGAAAAAACATTTATTGTATAGTTTTTTTAATCAATTTTAGTTATTTTTATATTTCTTATAATTGTTTATTACTATAAACTTTTTAGAATATGCCGGGGGGTATACCTCAATGGTCAAAGCGTTTGCTTGGCAAGCCAAAGATCGTGAGTTCGATTCCAGGCAGAGATTTAAAAAAAAAAAAAAACATTTCTGAGCTCTAAAATACGCCCCGGTTGGTGTGAATTTGATCCCTCACCCGTAAAATGCCAGTCATTAATTAAAATTGGTGATAGACGAAAGTCATCACGTGAAGACCACCCATTCATAGTGAATTCCTGTAATAATAAGGATGATGCGTTAATGTTGGTCTGTGGTCTATGACGTTGGCGGTTCATCACTTCACATCCAGTGCTTAACCATATGTAACATGTTAAGCGTCGTAGAATCCACAGATAAGACTTCAGCATCACTATCTGTATGTATTTACATAAAAAAAAACACAATAGGAGATTTCATTTAACAATACAAAATAATTGCATTAGCGGAAACCTTGCTTAAAAGGCTGTAAATATTTTTTTATTTCAAAAAGATAATTATGCTTGTGATAAAAGTGGTTTTCTTTATTATTCCGTTAGTTGGTAATACTAATACGTGACCGAGCATATTTCACCTCAGTTTATGCCTCGTGTGATTATTGGTATTATGCATATTGCGGTCGTTACCCGAACACACAGCAAGGCATTAAATCTTACTGCTCCAGTCAAGCACCATTCACCATCCTCCATTATATTCACCAGCCGCGGTGTGCCATTGGCTGACAAGCCATAAACAATACTGTTCTCGGAATGAGAATAGAAGATGTATTTGCACACTCAATAATCTGAAGGAAACAAAGAATGCTTGACCCTCGCATCACTTTTCACTTGTTGAATCATTTTTAAAGTCTTACAATAGTGGATCGTTTTGTTTATCACCCGACATATGTTCACAACAAAGCATTCTCTGATATTGTATATTTTTAGCTGATATTGTCCGGATAATGATTTTCATATGTTCAAAGTAGGGAGGTGTTTACATCTTCTTCAATATCTGCTCTCTAGCTGAGCATATGGTCGCCACAAATATCGATCACACAGTTCTGTCGGCTGTCATTATTCTTGCCTAGTCCCAAGTTGACACTGCACCCGGATACATTACATGCAAATGGCCTCTGGGATGAGAGCTCGAGTGTTTGAAGAGTAGGCAACATTATTCAGCTTTTTTAAGGAGACAAGATGATTAGCGTTATGAATTTGTATTATTATATCAGTATTTGTATAGCGCTTTTTTATGACCGAATGGTCATTCCGGCAGCGCTTCTTTGCCTCTCTGAGTAAAAAGGTGGGTCTTGAGTCTGCTTCTGAAGGGTGCCTCCGCTTTAAGTTCTCTTATGCTTTCCGGCAGCGAGTTCCAGGCCATTGGTGCCGCATAGCTGAAAGCACGATTGCCAAATACCGTGCTAGGACTACCTCCCGTCAGCTGCAGAGTGCTTCTTTTTGGTCCTATTAAGTCCCAGCTCTACACAATTAACCCTATGCGATTTTCCAAGGCGGTCACCTATCCAAGTACAAACCATGTCCGATTTTGTTTAATTTCAGTGAAATGACGAAAACCATTTTTTTTACATGGTGTGGTGTTAGATTGTTTCTATCAGAGAGCTTTAACCCATAGTATATGTCGTTTCATCCCTATATCATTTCATTGGAAAAAGAGTACAAGTGTTTTTTTAAGAGATATATCATTTTTTAATATTTTTCTCATAGATACTACAAACTAATTTAATGCCCTTTTTATATTCAGTGGTCAATTGATTCTAATCCCTCCCAACAGTTTGTGATGACCGTATGCTCCATTTTATGAGTAGATTTTGCATGAAAAGAGACGAGTTAAACATACAAAGAAATGTGCTCTAACAACAAACACCTTTTGATAGTGATGTCATTCTTTCTTTTAATTTTTTTCTCATTATCGCCCACAGATATTTGGAACATAAAAATATACAAAAACTTTTGAAATAATATTGCAGTGGACATAATAAACACATAAAACAAGATTAACATTTATGCGGAGGGACATTATGTTGCTTTTTATTAGCATTTTTAAATAACAATAAACATAATTATTCGCCTTCTCTCTTGGAGGATCGCCAGCAAGTCATTAAGTCTATTTATTTGCAAATAAAATTCAAATGCCAATTTTTTTTGGTAAAAAAAATCATTCACGTGAATTAAATAAATCTTGAGCTGAAGTATTATAATTACTTTCACTGAAAACTTATTTATCAAACCTCCACATTTTATTGAAAAATCAAACTACTCAACTGTCATGAATAAAGTCCCCGGTTCGATCCCTATAAAGCTTAAAATAAAATTATCAATTAATTTATAAACTGTAAAATTCTATTAATAACCCCGAATGGTGTGAGAGAGAGACTGAACCACTGTGTACAAAAATGATTCAAGTACCTATTTAAAAAAAATGCTGGTAGACAAAAGTTGTTCTGTAAACACTGCCTTGAAAGTGAGTTTCCTTAAAAATGAACAAAGTGTGAATACTGGGATGTAGTTTAACGCGTTTCACGCCACGTAGGTCACCGGTGACCTACGCTGTTGTTGAAAAGGCCGCCTCGTAGGTCACCGGTGACCTACAAACAGTCCCTGTATGCCAGCGGTTGCATTTGAATGGAATTTTAACATTGAATGTGACCTATATGGCGCCTCTGAGTCGAATGCATTAAAAACATTATGTGGCGTTAAACGTGTTAGTGATGTTAGAGGATATAAACTCCACACACAGAGTCGGTCAAAAATGACAATCGTTATAAAATCTACAAACCAGAATTCTTCATCATCGTCTAGTGGTATTCTCTTGTATGTGTTGGCCTAAAAAAATATGATTCTAAAACACTTCCCCGGCATTCTAAATAATTTGGCGGGAAGTAGTTAATATAAAGAAAACGGTTCTTGTCGGAGTATCCACAGAAAATCTGTCATAAAAAGCATTAAAAAAATCTAACCAATAAAATTGAATCAGTTTACATTTCTAGCATACTCAAGCAATATAAGTATTACGAAAGTGGTCCGCTAAGCTCACAGACTACAGTCAACAAATACATTACATTATCTTTAATTTACAATTCAAAAAGCAAACTAGCAAGTACTTCTTATTAACACTCTCAGTCCGCGTCTTCTGAAGTATTATTACATAAATGTTTTAAAATAGTTGTTTCTTGTATAATACAAGCAAGAAAAATATGATTATCCAATCTGTTAATGGAGTAGTGTAGGGTTGATAGAAAAGCAGGGTCGCAGAATGCTTAAAAAGTCAAAATTATAAAGGGGTAATAGGTTTTTAAATATATTTTATATTAAATTTTTTAGCTTCTATTGTTGTATATAATTTAAAAGATTAAAATAAAATGTATTTTAATAAATCTATGCTCTTTTTTTATTATCAGTAGGTAAGAATTTATGCAGTAATTGGGTTCTTTACATTGTGCCACATTATGTGTATAAATAACGTCACTAAACAGCCATATAAAGTGAGATCAAGCAACAGGCGGCACATTATGGTAACTAGTTCACATTGATCCCAATACAGATATCACATAATCTACCTGATATGATCTTAATTGATACAAATCTTTGTGATATAAATCTAGATTGTTATAAATCTTATTTTATCATTTTTATTTATTTTATTAGATGTAGGATTGTATTATTGTTTTTTTTTTTGAGATGCATAGAAAAGTGGGCATGTATGTATGTATGTGGAGAATTGTATGTTTTAGACCTACACAAACTATGTATAACATTATCATCTATACATCAATCATCATGAACTCGCTTCATTTTAATGCACGGTTGTATCGAGTAAACCTGATGACCTCATTCCTTGCGCCGTGTGCAGCGCGGGGGTCCCTAATGTGCATGCAAACATGTAACTATTATAATACAAGTTTGGGAACATGTTTAAGACACGTGTTCGTAGGTTTTCAGGCCGTATTTGGAATTCGTGACTTTGGTTTTGGAGTAGTGTGTGGCAAATTGTTTTCACCAATATTTCACAACATAGCAGGAAGCGAGAGGTCAATAAAAATGGAATACCTCTGTATACAATTTCATGACTGATTAATTGAAATTGTATACAAAAAAAAAATGTATACAATTTCAATTAATTTGGAATAAAAGGTGTTCTTTTTAGTTTAGTGATGGATGATTCTGATTAAAAAAGGCACTCATGTCGTCCTCTAAACAAAAATTGTGGAATAATTTCAAAATAATATTTTATTTATATTTGATATTATGTGTATATACACGTATACAGGAAGCGGCAAAAAATATGACGATTTTTAAATCAAAACAACACATAAAACAGTCAGATCTTTTTGCCGCTCCTTGTAAATATTAATAATATTTTATGGATTTTTTAAATTTTTATTAGAATATTATTTTATTATTTCAATATTCTAATCTACTTTTATAGATCATTGACTATATTACAATATTATTAATAATTAAATATACATATACCATACATAAAATTCTTTTTTCAACGCGTCAATCCAAACACAAAAATAACGGCAGAAGCGGGATGCGAACCACGCTTGTGAATAAATGATGACTGATTGAATAATAAAAAATTAAAATATACATACTTTGAATATATACTATAGCGACATCTATCATACGATGATAACAATGACATAAATACTAGTTTCAACGTGAGTCGGTCCAGGCATAGTAATAGCCGAGTCGGCTGAGCGGTATGAATACCTGGGCATAGTTGGTTTCCAAGGTCCGCGGTTCCCACCCCGACTGCCGTTATTTTTGTGTTTGGATTGACGCGTTGAAAAAAGAATTTTATGTATGGTAAATGTATATTTAATTATTATTAATAATATTAATTATAATAACCACATCTGTTGAAAGCTCTTGAAAATTTCGTGACTACTTATTTTTTATTTATATGATTGTCATAGAAATGATGCTATAATTCCCTAAAGTACAACTATCTAATTATACCATCCGCATTACAAGCTGAATGGTGGCCGAAGTATCGGTGAAGAAAACAATTGGCTGCACACGGCTCAACCCAAAAGCAATGAATTTCACATTTAAAGATACTGTCAAGATTGAAGAGGTGGTGGTATTTGTTGGATTTTAAAATAATGAACTTGTTCCATTCGTTGTAGACATCTAGTTAAGTGTTGCACTGTCATTATATGTATGTCCATGATGGTAACTTTTTATGAAATTGAATGTAAAACACGTTAATTGTAATTTGTCTTTTTATTGATTTATTTTTTCTTAGGAAATTGAATTGTTCTGTCAAATTCAAATTTGGAATGTTCCATTTTCATTTGTTTTTGACGTTTGAAAATGGTTTCCATTTCTTTAAATCAGCTAGATTACAGCAATATAAAACAGGAATAATATCCATAGAAAATATATTTTTTTATTTTTTATTTATTGATTATTATAATTCATTAAATATTTTTATTCTTCTTTTCATCTTGTAATGATACTTCACTAGATAAACAAAATATCAATCAAAATATAACAATAACTAACTTCACTATAGACTTGCATCTAAAAGAATATTTTAAATTTATTTTTATTTTTTAAGGTTGCCTTAAATGCACCCATTTATTTTTATGTTGTTTTTTTTTAAGTAGAAAATATTATATTGTCAAACATTTTTATTGCCATCCTATAAATGGATTCAATTTGTATTTTGAGTATTCAATAATTGATTATCACGTAAGGTGCTAAACTTTTGTCAACTATTGAGCGCAATGGTTTAGCTAAACACTTAGTGGACAGCTAGGTGCTAAAATGTACTGTTTAAAATAGCTTTTTGGTCCACAATCCAACATGTGAAGCGTGCATAACTAAAAATGAAAATGAAATATGTTCACAAAAATAATTGAAATTTTGGTATTAAAAGTTGAAACTACTTGTTGCTTGTTCTCTATATTTGCAAACCACATGCTTCAACTAGGCAGCTGTTGGAACAGGAGAGCAAAAATGTAATAGTTGTCTTATCTTCAAGTGTCATAAGAAATACAAAAGAAAGCTATATTAACAATCTGTAAAATATGCTCCAATTTTTTAATTTTAACAATAAAATCATAGCTTCCAAATTTCTAGAAGTTTGGTTGCTTTTTTTTTTATAATTCTTTCAAAATCTTATTATCTTTTTTTATGAAAGGAAATGTATTTCTGAAAAATGTTTCTGAAGTTATGCATTTTTCACTTTATGTGTGTTGAGGACCATAACTCAATGACCATTGTTTCGAAACTGACATGTCATAACTGCCATCATCAAATTTTCTTTTACTTTTAAAGACTAACTACTTTTTTTTCCAACATTTAAAATTAAAAACAATTGAGAACTTTGTTAATCACTCAGTTATTTTTTATTATTATTTAAAAAATAATAAAAGGACCATACTTATGTCAAAAGCAAATTCTTATACTTGTTTATAAAATAACAGTAAATGTTAAATAGATAAGTATTTTATACCTTGTTTTAACATGGATCATATTGAGCAATTTTCACTTGCTGGAAGACTGCAGTTTCGCCATCAATGAAAGCTTATCAGTTCCAATGTGTATAAGAGTACTCTTATTCACGTTGAAACTGATAAGGCCTTTATTGATGGCGATACTGATGTCTTCCAGCAAGTGAAACAGCGCTCAGTGTGATCCATGTTCAAATAATGTATGCAATACTTCTCTATTTAATATTGAAATAGATCTCAAAGTGAATGCTGAAAATATTAATAACACTAGTAAATATGATAAATAATCGTATTTTACTTACTTTTGGCAATGATTTGCCAGATTATGTTATAAATGAATGGAGTATGTCATGATGTCGGTTTGGGATCTACGGTCCGGTTGTGCTAAGTGTTCTCCGCCCTAACCGTGTGTTGTGCAGTCGACGCGGACGAGATCCGGCGCCTGGGCAAGCGGTTCCGGAAGCTGGACCTGGACAACTCGGGGGCGCTGTCCATCGACGAGTTCATGTCCCTCCCGGAGCTGCAGCAGAACCCCCTGGTGCAGCGCGTCATCGACATCTTTGACGCGGACGGCAACGGCGAGGTGGACTTCAAGGAGTTCATCCAGGGCGTCTCGCAGTTCAGCGTCAAGGGCGACAAGCTCTCCAAGCTGAGGTTCGCATTTCGGATCTACGACATGGACAATGACGGGTTTATATCCAACGGAGAGCTATTTCAGGTAACACCCACCGTGATTTATTTAACCGATAGTTTTCTTTTGCAAATAAGTTTTTAAGTTAGAAATTATGAAATATTTTTGAGCGCCGTTTATTACATAACCAAATAAGCACTACTTAAAATCCTCAGTTTTTACACCCTTCCGCATCGGTTGTCGGCATATGCCGTCATAATATTCCCTGACCATTGACAACGGTTGACGTGATATATCGTTTTGCTACTTTCTTAGTTTTTTATGCATTATCTGATAGCTAAAGGATACAAGAACCAATGTGATATATTAAAATAGACCAGATAAGTACATTTATGCTTCAAATACTAGTTTTATAATTGACAGTATAATTTGTATTCAAACCGAGCCGTAATATAAAAGGGTTAAAAGTAAAATTATTTAACATTTTTTTAAAGTCTATTTTTAATCCAAATTGTACAGATATCTAATCAAATAAACTTTTACTTTGTTCACTGAATCTCGAAATGAAAATTATTACAATTCTGTACATATTAGTGCACTACTTCTTGTTGCTATTTGTTTCTTTCGTTATTTATTATCCTTAAAGGCTAATAAATTTAATGAATATTAGTAATTAACCTTTAAACGGCCAGTGGTTTCCTCACGGGACCGCAGATTTGCGTCGTTCAATGCCCTACGGTCCCATACAGGAGTACTTATAGTTCATTTCACAATCGGATTACATTAATTTGTAATAATAGTATTTAAGTAAGTTCATGGACGAATATATTGTGCGACGAAACATTACAAACATTGGCCTGCTAGGGCATTGAACGATGCAAATTTGCGGTCCTGTATGGGACCACTGGGCGTTTAAAGGTTAATATCTAATTCAGGGTATAAAGATATAAAATAGTCAATGCATAATTAAATATTATATTTAATATTAGATTGCTTATATGCTTATCACAATTATAAATAACCTCACAGTGTTGCGGTTAGAAGCAATTGAATGGACGGAATTTAATGGAAAATATCCAGGTTATCTAATGAACATTGTTGATTGCCAAACATTTTATTAGCGTATTAAGCTTTAACGATATCGTATGCAGAGGTATGGGTTGTCGAGACGGAGAGTCTTGGGTGATCATGAAATGTTTTAAGTATCTGTTTTATGGCCCTCTTGTGTACAAGACCCGGGCAAGAAGTGCCGAGGAGAGAGAGGAGCCGGCTTTGCTTGTTCTCGCACATTCTTTATCTTACCTGAGTTAACAGCAGTAAACAATCTGACAATATTAACTTGGTAAAAGGTCCACACATTGTACCAGCATTTGTTCATCTTATCACCATTTCTCACATTTACCATACGTTTGAAGATAAAAAGTAAATTAAATCAATAATGCATTGTATTTCATTAAAAACATTTATTTAATGGCGCAGTATTTGTAAATATGTTTTTATCTAACCCATATCTTGGACTTTTCTTACTGACTAACTGTTTACTTGCCTTAGTTTAATCTTCCTCAAAGTTCATTTATAAAAACACAATTGTGATTTTAGCAAATGTATTAACATCCCCCGTCTTTAAAAGACGACAATAAGTCGCAGGGTCGTCATCGGGACGCGTAGAGGAAGAATGCAGGAGCAGGTCGCAAAGCAAAGAACTTGCTTACAAGCACAATTCGCGTTTATTTTCAATACAAGACTTCGGTTTCCCCGCCCAACCGTAACACGTATCGTGGGCATCGGTCGGACGGGGACTGTGCTCACGAGCTGCCAGACGGACACAGTAACATGTAGCGCTCCAAAGATTGTCGCCGCTAAGTCACAAAATAAATTTGATAGTTGAACCAACATGAAAAATGCAACTGTCAAAACAAATAAATTGGCGTATGCAAACGCCGTGTATTTTTATATAAAATTAAGACCAACATTATTAGATGTGCATGTCAGGCGAGCGAACAAAAATAAGAGACAAAAGATCGTTTATCGAGGCTTTTCGGCATCAGCCTGAAAAAGTAATATCAAGCAGATATCAGTATTTTATTGATTAAGGCAATGAAGACTTATTATAGTATGATAGATGTGTTGTATTACTAATTAATAACTTTTTGTTGGATGTTAATATGATTGTGTTTGGTTTCCAGGTACTTAAGATGATGGTGGGCAACAACCTGAAAGACACGCAGTTACAACAAATAGTAGACAAGACAATCCTATTCGCCGATAAGGACGAAGACGGCAAAATCTCATTTGAGGAGTTTTGTTCGGTGGTCGGCAACACGGACATCCACAAGAAGATGGTGGTGGACGTGTAATTCAGCTGCCCTTTGTCAATTGTTTTTTTTGTATATTTTTTAAACGATATCTCTAACTATTAAGTATATATATAATTGTTATCTAGTCATTGGCATTGTGGGGTAAATAGCAGTAAGAATGCCGTTCATTATGTACGTTTTACCTTTACCTAAGGCTTCTCGCAATACTCTACTTAATTTTTATTCATTCGTATTAATCGAAGCGTTTTTTTTTTCTTTTATAGTTTTATTTTCCTAAAATGATATATCGGTAACGTTTATATATTATATGATCACGTGAAGGTTTGATTTGTTCTCGGGATGAAGAAGACGGTAGAAGCATTTCTCTGGATAGGAGCTTGTAAATATTAGCCGTGCTCGTGTGTAGCTTGTAGCGCCAGGTTGTTTACCCTGCATCGCTGATGGACTTCACTCCGCTTCGAGTTCTCGTCGCAGGGCAAACCCCCGCGACCGATCCACCAACTTTATGAATCATCTTTTTGAATAACTTTTAAATTGAATAGTACCTCCTATAAAATATTCTAAGATATATGATATATTATATAAATCTGCACATTACAAATGATTGCAAATAAAGCAATACTTTTCTACTGTAGCGAGTATACTTGTGTGACACTCCTTTGTTACTTACGCAGTCCTAGATGTTGCCACCACTCAGCCTCCAGGCTCGGCTAGTTGTTCCCTGTACATACTGATGACCGTACCTGCAGCTGTGGCCCTCCCTGCGACTGAGCCGCGGCTCGTGTACATACCGGTAGCTAGTCACGCAGCCCGCCACCGCGCCGCCCCGCCCGCGACTCACGACCAGCGCTGTGTCTCGACCAATAACTGGAATGCCTTGTTGGACTCCTCGATGTTGTTCTCTGTAAGTCCCTCTGTTAGGTTCACTTATCGAGAGGTATTATTTGTCCTTTGAAAATAATCGCATGTTTATAGATAAATCCTCGTCGGTGTGTTTTCATTATTCATGTCATTTTAAATATTTATCGACAGTTTTTTAACATTACGTCGTTAACGTGTTAAAGTATTTTGTCGGTTCTCCCGTCCCGGGTCGTTCACAGATTATACATTTATTCTTATTATATAGTTCCGTCGGGCACCACCGAGTTGTTAGTTCATCTCATCGTGATGTATGTAACCTCTATATCAATGTTATCGGATCAATAGCTTTCACTTGACCATTATTTGTGATGCGGCAGAGGCCGGGAGCCGGGGCCTCCCTCGCACGCTTGCCTCGGTCCACTTCTTCACCGCACCTCCGTTTGCGCTTTTACTCGTTCGTTTGGAACCTCTATTTATAATTTTAACTTGTAAGTCTCGATAAAGATAACTCAGTCATCATCCTAGATCATGATAAGTGTCTATCCATTATTATCTTCCGATAGGATTTGATTCGGTGACCGAAGCGTTATTTCTGCCTCTGGGCTCAGCGCAGACGTTCCTCCTGTGGTCGGAAGCGGACAGAAGTGCCCAGAGCTTCCGTCTGCCTGTTGTTGCGCCTCGCAGGTTCCGCAGCGTTTCTTCTTTTTTCTTTTGCTATCGCGCCGCTGATGTCTGATAAGGATTTGATTTAGTGTTTAATCTTAAGTATTTATTTAACTCGTAAGGTGTAAAACTTAATTTCATGAAAGTAATGTTAATCAGATGGAGAAGAGAGCCTCCTAGAGCCCTAAGAGCGACGGCCATAATCAGAGATCTGTTGCCCCGATGTGATGTAATCGTTTTTTATCATTTTAATAATACTTAAATGAATAAACTCTAACACGTATATTTTAGGAAATCGTTTGTGTACGTCCCTTTTCTAAACGAGTCGTATTTACGCTCGGCTCCTTTTATTTCCCGGCCGCGGCGGAGGCGACGGCTCGCGGCCGGGAAGTCGTTCATAGTGTTTTTAAAATGTCTTTCTTTAGATTTACCTGCGGAAGAGAACCTTCCCTCATTCATAGCGTCCCTCGCGTAAACCTGACCTCTCATCGCTCCCGTATCCGCGGATAGAATTATGATTATCGATCCCCTCGTCCTCAGTCTCTTTCGTGTCTCCTTTTGAACCTTCTGAATGAAAGCGAATGATAAGTATCGTACTTAAAGACGGCCAAGGAAGTATTCCGTTTGGCTGAAGGCCGCACCGTATCCATGTGTACAATCGTCTCGTTCTCTTCAGTTCCACAGGATGTAGTGTCGGCTTCAAATATAAATATTACTACGCGATATGATAATGTAAGATATGTATGTTGTGGCTATTGGATGATATATTTTTGAAGCTGCACAAGCGGTGCCCGGAGCTGCCCACCGAGCAGCCCGGAGTGATTAGCCGCACCCGCAGTCCAGTCTCGCCCGAGCGGTGTCTGTCTGTACATTTTGTCGTTAAATTGTATGTTCTGTATTGTTAATTAGAAGCATATTATACACTTTATGAAAGACTGTCACCATTTGTTAAATGTAATCGGCCGTTCCCGTTATCGGATCGGCCGCTAGAAGTCGGGATCGCTGCACTCCGGAGTGTTCGGGCGCCGGATGAAGCGGTGAAGTGTTTTTTTTCTATTTTTAATCGATTGGCCCTTGGTAATTTTTCAAAGGGGAAACTGTGAAAATTTATTAATGGTCAATGAGGAATGATGCGCCACCGGCCGCAGAGCGCCGGCCGTGACGCATCGTCCGGCTTATTCGCTAAAGATGCAATTTTCTGAAATGATTTAGCTAGAAATTAATTTAAAGAATTGTCTTTCAGGAAAGTGCATCTGAGGATTAGTAAATTTCCCTCGTATGTATATTTACAGAACATTTTTAATGAGAGAAACGTATTCTTTATTTCATTAAATTTTATCTTCTACTGTACAATTTTCCATTTTTGCATGTAAAAATCTTAAATAAATGACTTCATAATTATAATGGTTGGTTGTTGTTACATTATATCTATCTACAATACTGTACTGTACCGTACTCGGTTGTTTTAACTGCAAACCTCGTCCCGCAAGTCCTCTACAAAATAATCCTATCCGCTCAATAAAATATAATGGATTCATGAATCATTACAACAATAGTCAACTTTAGTAGAAAAATGCTTTGAAACTAGTGACATTCGGGAAAAGAATATTACAAATAAAACAACTATATCATTTCAAACAAATTTAGTGGCTATCGCGAGTAACTTTGTGTAGTCTGCTCCCTTGATGTGAGTCTTCTCCTTGAGGATAGTTCTGAGGATGGTCGGTATGGGGACGTGGATCCTGGTGCCCAGGGGAGTTCCGTTGTCATCGATGAGGACCACGTTGTTGCTGTCGAACTTAGGGATCTTTGTTTTCTGCTTCTGCTTTAAACCGACGAGAATTCCCCTTTTCTTTTGACCTTTGATTGCCATGAGAACTCTGTCACCGATGAAGCCGACATCTAAAAAATAAAAATTATGATATAAAATAAAAAATATTATAACTGACTTATAAATAATTTATTCATTATGATTAATGAATTGACAATAATACATGAATAAACTACATTAAAGAAATAACTATATAACAAAAGGATTTCATTTTCAGGGTAGGAGGTTTAGGTCTACTCTTAACATCTTGATTTATTTTATCAGACTTATGTTATAGACAACAGTTCTTTATAGGTGATGTGTAAGTAGACATCATACACATTGATTATATTACAATAACTTTAATATATAAGAATTTAATAAACTTGGGGATCAAACTTTGGTCTATGGACTTGTAGTATATTTCACGTGTAGTGACTACACACCACTGAAACATGAGTTTTTTTGCATTGTAAGGGGTAAGGTTAAAACTACTATAATTGTGTTGTTTTGATTGAAATTAGTTTCACTATAAATAAGAGCATTTTCAAAAGTTAAATTTGGTGTTAAAGGTGCTCCTTATATTCATTCTATATCATACTCAACTTGTAGCCCGCCAAGCTTTGGTACCTTAATAGACTCGTTTGGTGAAACAATGGGAAGCAGACCTAACAAGAAATACCTGGTAATGATTTTAGTTTAATTTAATCTTAAAACTAGTTAATCCAATTAAGTAAGAATTACAATAGACAATGTTCCACCTCTGAGAAAAACTCTCATCTGTCACTTCAAAAATTAAATTATTGCCATATTTATAACAGTTTTTACTATTCCTGCCTGCGGATTTGTGAGTAATACAATATAGGTTGACGATATGCAATTTAATAGCAAATAAAGTACAGCTATACATCTTACTATTTTGGTTGTAGACGTGAATACACCTTGGTGGTTTCCCCTCTGCCATTGCTCTCTTCCCGATCTCCGAGTTGTCTACAACCCTCAACCTCGACAGCAGCCTGATCTCATTACACACGGGGCTGGTGTGCAGAGCAGCGCTGCAGACCTTGGCGACAGCGGGGACCCTTGACAGCAGGGGAACTAGCGACATATTTATATATCTGAAATAATAGAGTAAATAATCAAAATCGTGACAGAAGTGGGGTTCTCTGACCGCCCAAGAGAATGCGTCTAATGAAGAGTAGTCGAGTGCGCTCAACCCAGCACCGCGCCGCATATGTCACGGTGCTGAGAAAGATCGCATCATACACTGTTTAAAGGGCTTGATATTTGAGTCCCCATGAATTTCCCGTAAAGCGAGAGATACAGAAAAAAGCCTTCCGCGCCTTATCTACAACATGGCGAGCGTGAGCGGCGAAACTTCTTTTAGCATCCATGTTTATGCCAAGGTATGTAACTTCTGTAGAAATTTTTACTTTAGCACCTTGGAAGTAAATAGCTGGTGGACATAGTGGAGATAATTTTCCCTTTAAAAGGATAGCTTCTGTTTTATGTGGCGCAAAACCCAGGCTGAGATTTGGCTTAGGGCTTCTATGTTTGAGCGCTCTAGTGAAGTTTATTTGATATAGTAGCATATACGAACACCGTGTAGACAGCCTCCTGTTAAGCTCTCACTTTTTTACACCATTTAATTTAAAAATAAGGCATCTTTTTTGATTGATTTTATTGTACATTTAATATTTCTACCACATCCGCTCTAAATACAGAGCATTGATCATTACAGCAACCATTCTCGTAATAGAGAATCAATTAATACATTTCTAAGATAGTAAGTAAAATAAATGTAAGTTTGAATCAAATATTATATTATTATTAAGTGTTTTAATGTCATATTTGAAATGAACAAATGTAAATTTTGAATTCTGTATTTATTCTAACCTAAAAAACTTAACAACGTCAGATAATAAAATTAATGATACAAAATTCATATTTATGAATAATTTTAATGTTATTTTATTGATGTTGAGATGAATAAATAACTCAGTTGTATAATATGAACTAACAAAATAATTATTTCCTAACCTTATTATCGGATTACCAATGTGACAGTTGTCAAGGTATGTTGAATTGCCAGTAAGCAAAATATTTGAAAATAATGGAGTAACCCCCATACTATTCTCCTAACAGAGCAACAATGATGATTAATGAAATACTCGTATAAGAACACGTGCCAGGGACTTGCTAGCATTATGCTTACCTTGGTATGTGACAACAATACTTTGAAAATATAGGTGTACAAAATTCAAACTCATAGTACGGCGAGCTGTATGTAAAAAAATGTACTTCGTTTCAGAGAATTTTGATCCTTTTAAAGATTTTTAACGAAGATTACTATTTTTCCAATACTTAACAGCAAATTCTATTTATACATAATTTAAAATAGGTATAAAACAATAACAAGGAGCTTATATATTAATTATAGTGCAGTAACATTTCAATGTGCACAACATTTATATTCATTATTCTCAAAAATACTTGAAATCTTATACCCTAAAACTTTTTTGTGCGATGTTATTTGGAGTTGTTTAATAAGGGGTTTGGCTGTATATTTTTGAGATCATATGTACATACGTTCATATGATATGAAAAATATATTTTAAAAAAAATGCATTTAAAAAAAACCGCATAACTTCAAAATCTCACAAAAATAAGTCGCACAAAAAGAGGTTTGAGTGTAAATCCAAATAAAATTATTATATATAACTTAGTTTTGGCGTTGTATTTAATGTTGCATTTCTTTAATTACTTCTTTTTTACAATGACCGGAAAGAGTTTCTTATTTTTTTGCCCGATTTAGTTTTTTTTTTTTTATGATTGTGATTTTGATAATGAAATTGAAAATAAACCGAATGATAAATTAGTAGAACATCATACCAAATGAGAAAAAAGTCCACCCTACGTTTTTTTAGTTATGCTGTTCATTATCAGATACTTTTAAATTAGCATTAAAAAAATATACGCTTTAACTATTTTTCAGTTATTTTACATTACGCACGTTACGTAAATCACATATAATCCGATGAAAAATGTAAATGCCAATTCTAATTATTTTAAGACGGCAAGCTGGTCATGTTTTTAAGAAAATGAAAATTATAATTGCTCAAAGGAGGTATTGTATTATAGCTTTGTGGGGAATAATGAAATGTATATGGTAACATTTGGTAGAGTCAAATTAGGAATTTGATCTAAAAGCACCACTGAAGTATTTAAGTATCTAAGCTACATTAGTAAATAAAAATAATAATATAAATTATTTCAATTCGATATATGTTTTATTTATAAAATGAAAGCATCAATTCTTCATATAAACAACTTCTACTGGAAAATAATAAAATTTATAGGTATTTAGCATTGGCGTGCGGCCCATAGAAGCTATGGAAGCGCCGCATCCCTTGAAATTTTATTAAACTACAGGTCATACAAAATAAAGCCATTCAAATATTTTTCAACACAACTTTTAGAACTAACCTCAAGCACCTCTATATCCAAAATAAAATTCCCACTATCCATCTACATTTTCAAAGACTAACACTGAAATTTTTCTGTAACACTAAAACACACACTCATCCCCTGATCAGAAGGTTAGGGGAATCAATGTCTTTGGGCAGTTCTCACCATCGACAGCTCTAAGCGGCTGAACTTATTAAGTAAATTTGTATTTTATCTTTTTCACTGTTTCTTTATTTTTCTGTGTTTCTTTAAATTGCTTAGTGTTAAGTGTGTTAACTAGGTTTAAGTTTTTTGCTCATGTAAAAAATATAATCCACTTCAAGGATTCTATAGAATATATATCTTACTGTTTTAGGGAATTTCATTTAATATTAATCAATAAAATAATGTATCTTAAGTAAAAGATAACTCTGTGTGTAAACTTAATATTTACACCACAATTTATAATTTGATGTACATGTATCTCAAGTTTAAATAAAGATTTATAAAACAACAAACAATGATAATATGGAAAAATAATTAAAAAATAATAATAATCTCAAAAATATACTAAACGGACTAATGAGTAATTGTTGTAATAAAATTTTCTTTGGCGCATTTTATTTGATTAATAAAACATTTTTATAAACTAATTATTTTATTTTTTATGTAGGGAAAAAATTTGTAGTCTCTGGCGGCTAAACCCAATAATTCAGCATAAGCTTAAACTGTAAATAACCTTACACTTCACTTCTTTCAACATATATATTTTTTTTAAACAAAAATATATTAGCTTTATTTTTTGTTTGTAAAAATAGTGTGTAAAAATATAATGTAAATGTGTATAAAAACTTAAAAAAAATAGTGTGTAAAAAAATAAAAAAATATAAAAAAATAATAAAATATATATATATAATAAACGTTTCCCGCATACAGCGTCCAGCCTCCCTGGCTGAGCGTCATAGAGTGCACTGGTCTTTACCAGGTGTGCTCTCCTGCATGCGTTTATATAAAAAAAAATGTACTTGAATTTATTGTGTAATTAGTGAATACATTTTTTTCAACCCTATTGTCTAAGAAAAATGTAAGTAATTTAAACGAATTATAAGAACTGTTTTATAAGAAAGACTCTCAAATGGTGGAGAAATCTTTTTTTTGGGGGCTAGAAGTCTCCATAATAAATTCATTCATATTGCATAAAATATATGCAATAAATAATGGAAATACACCGCTGAGCCATAAACATTATTGGCAAAAATGATTGATGTCACTGATCGGAGACTTCAGAGCTCCCATTTCTTCACGCAGAACTTCGTCCGCAGCCGATGAAGAGCAACGATTACATGGGACATTACACTTTATATATTTTCACACAGAAGGAAAGCATAAGGAGTGTGTTGTGTGCTATAACAGAAAAATAAAAGGTGGAAGAAAAGAAACATGCTATTATTGCAAAACATGCGAGGCAAAACCATCGCTACATCCTGGATTGTGTTTTGAAAAATACTAGACTAAAATAGATTTTAAAAATTGATATTCAAGGTTTCTTTCATTGTATACTATATAAAAGGTTTATTTTATTATACTCATTAAAAAAAGTTACATTTAGTAAAAAAAAAACACATTTACCTAATAAATTTACAATTTCGTAGTGGAGCTGGTGGAAAAGAACAAAAAAATCCTTGGAGTGGAAAGAGTTAAATACAAAACTACTACAAAACACGGATTTTTACAGGTCCCACAATCCAGCAGCACTCCGGCAAAAACGGAAAAATTCGTGTCCCGACAACAATGTGTTAATATGTTATTATATTATATTAATGTATCCCTTCCAAAATGGCTTATCACATAGCATTTTTAAGGTTAATGCACCTCTGCAGTTTGTTAATATTATGGCTCTATTGACTGGACTATACACCTGTAGACTCTCTGAAACTCAGCTGAGCCCAGCTGCAGGCACCAATAAATAATTACAATTGTTTACAGTTTTTCGGCGTTTGTTTAGACTTAAATTTTTTTCTTATTTTATCACAGTTCCTTTGTCAGAAAACTTTGGTTTTGAAAGTCAGCATAGCCTTGCAAAATCATATTGCATGAAATTGATTAATTTAACTTAAAATATTTTTAATGAGTTACATTAAAAGTATTGCATTGTGGCACCAATGATCTTGTATGAAAATTAGTCTTATCCAATGTTTTTTTTTATATTGAAAATTAGTCTTATCCAATGGCTTTCCACCATGTTTAAATGTACAAATATACCTGTATTAAAATAGATTTATATACGTAAACGGAATCTGAAAACATTGCTATAATAACAGTTCTACATCATTTTTTCATTAAATTATCATTGTTGTCATTGTTTTTTTATTTGAAGTTTTTGTTAGCTATATTAATTTTAATTAAAAATATATATTATTATTACTTTTTGGAATAATTCACAACAAACGAAAAATCATTGTGTATTTTTACAATATTAACATAATGTATCAATAAAATAATATTTAAAATGGTAGGCATTGAAAATAATTGTTTCCAAGCCTTATTTAGAAGAAGAATTTTTGAATTTTATTATCTTTTGGTAAATGTTGATACCTAACATTATGAATCAGTGTGTTTTGATATGTCACAAGTGAAGGGTGTTTGATCAGCTATCTCCAGTGGATAAAACTCTTTTTTAATAAGGTAATCATTATATTTTATGACCATTGATCCATTACATAATTCATTTTATTATTATTTCAATAATTTCGGATAAATATTTTTACACCGCGATGTTTTCGCGAATTATTTCGTAATTTTCGAAGACATGTTTTTTCTCTTCTATTATTGTCGCCATTTGTTTTCAATAGCGGAACATTTTTTCTTGTTGTCTTTTTTACATTTTTTACAACTCAAATAATTAAAATCTATATCGTTGTTAAACCAAATGTTCTTGCTAGGGATTGAATATTAGAATATATGAAGATGAAATGTACAAAAACATTATTTTTTCTTAAAATTTCATCAGTTCCTTAATTGTAGCATATTTTCGACACAAACTGCCGTCTCAAAGCTCCGTCAGGCCACCATGGTCCTCTCTTCATTCCATAATTGAATGCCATAACTGCTATGGCTTGAAAAAAGGCTGCTGTAGTTTATGCATGTTGTTATTTATCTGATTGCGCAATATTGTGAAATATTTCGTCTTTCATATCTTTTTTTTTTTCTTTGATTATACTGGAAGGCTTTAAATGATTTATTCACTATACCCAACAACGCCCTGAAAAGGACGCCCGTACCTTGTCTGTACGCGTCGCGCCTTGAGAACGACGCCCGATGGGCCTGTGCGGGACTCGTTCCTCGTCATAGGGAGGACCATACCCGCTAAAAATTACCTCCCAGTGCCTCTACCGACCCCGGTGTATCGCCGTCAGGCATTAGCTTCAGGGTCGGCTTCATTAGCCTGGCTGTAACGTAGGTGTATCGCTTAGCCGTTAGTGTCGGCGTGCGAGAGTTCAGCACGCCTCCTTAATCGTTCGGAGTCTTCTTTTTGCCGTAACACTGTTCCGAAGAATGTCGACCAGGCGTCCCAGTTGATTGGTGAACTCAGCATGCTGGCCACCATCCTTTCCGGAGACAGTGTGTCAAGGTCATTGGTCTGGCCCAAGAGCTGTTCCCTCTCTTTGTTCCACGCGGCGCAACCAAATATCGTATGCTCCGCGTCGTCGATGTCCGCATAGCAGTGATGGCAGGCGGGTGTCTTCTCCTTTCCAATTCTATGGAGGTACGCCCCGAAACAACCGTGGCCCGTCATGGCCTGCGCGACATGAAATGTCATCGTTCCATGCGCCCGCTTGATCCACGGCTCGATCTCGTTGATGATGCGCAGAGTCCACTTCCCTTTTGGTGTGGCACTCCAGCGTTGTTGCCAGGCTCTGAGCATCTCTGGATAGGTAATATTCCTCTCTTTTCCAGTCTTCCTCTCGCGCAACTCTTTTGCCACCAGGTCAATCGGGGGTGTTGACGCGAGCACGAGTGCAGCACCCTCCGAAACGATGCGGTATGCACATACTGTTCGTAATGCACCACGACGTTGCACTCGTGCCAGTATCTGCCGTTTTGAGTCGTTGCCCTCCACGGCGTGGGCCCATACCGGTGCGGCGTAGGTCATTACTGACTCCGCCGCTCGTAGGAGTAGGCGCCGTCGCGTTGGCTTCGGGCCGCCAATGTTGGGCATAAGGCGAGCCAGCTGCCCGATCACTTGTCCCGCCTTGTCGGCCACCTGGGTGAGATGGGCCTTGAAGGAAAGCTTGTCGTCGATGACCACCCCCAAATACCGCATTTGTCTGACCATCTTAACGGTCTGGCCATCAACGTGCACCTCTGGAGGTGAGTCCTTTCGTCGGCGGCTGAAAAATATCCCCTCAGTTTTCTCCGCCGCTATGCGGAGTCCAACGCTCTTCATCCATCGACTGACTCGGCTCGCCGCCTCCTCTGCAAGAACTGCCAGTAAGATAGTGGTCTTCGCTCGCAGCACCAGCATAACGTCGTCCGCGTACGCGGCTAGCTCCGCACCCTCCGGGAGTTGTATTCGGAGCAGACCGTCATACATTGCGTTCCACAAGGTCGGTCCCACCACGCTTCCCTGCGGGACTCCTGCGCTGACTGTCCACTCCCGGTCGTGGCCCTCGTACGTAAGCGATCTGCCGCTCAGATAGCTGCGCACCATCGCGACGATGTGAGTCGGCACTTCAAAGTGTCCTTCCAGCGCTGCCAGAATTTCTCTCCACCGCGCTGTGTTGAACGCATTTTTCACATCGATAGCGATAAGCATCGCGCGGGAGCTTTTTTCACTGATCCTGAAAGTGCCTCTCGTACGCCTTCAATGACCTTTTGGATGGCATCCGTTGTCGAGCGTCCTTTCCGGAAGCCGTACTGTGAGTCCGCCATCTTTGCCTCAAGCACCTTCTCCAGGTGACGAAGAAGCATAGCCTCAAGCAATTTTCCCGCGCCGTTAATCATGCACAGTGGTCGATATTTCGGTTGCTGGTCATCGGCACGTGGTGGTTTTGGTAGGAGCACCAATCGCTGCTTTTTCCACTGTGGAGCAAAAACGCGTTCGTCGAGACATGAATTGTAGGCCTCTAGGAAAGGTTCCGGGTGGTGCTTTACTAGAAGTCGTAAAACTTCGTTCGGCACTCCATCCGGTCCAGGCGCCTTTCCATTTGTTAGCCTACTTGCCGCAGCTTCAAGTTCAGTGAGGTTGAAGGATAATTCACAGTTATTTCTGCTATCGCTCTCTGAGTCACTCGGCATACGGAAGCTTGCATTTTCCAACGTTTCGGCTGGAAATAGCAGGGCAATAACCTTTCCCAACTCTTCCGTATCTGTTTCGAAGGGATCGGTTTTCTTGGCCCGAAGTTTCTGCCGTATGATTTTGTACGGCATCCCCCATGGGTCATCGTCGATTGTCTGCATCAGGTCCTCCCAGTGACGCCTTTTGCTTTCCTTAATCTCTATTTTGAGAGCCTTCTGCGTCGCTTCAAACAGTGTTTTTGCTTCGGCGCTTGCGCGTTTTCTATGCGCGCGACGCCGTTTTACCTGGCAATCCTTGCGGAGCTCGGCGATCTTTGTCGTCCACCAGTGCACTGGCTTACGCCCTGTCCCGGTTTTTCTACGAGGCATTGCTGCATCGCAAGAGAGCTTGATCGCCTTCGTGAGCCTGTCGACCGGTGGGTTCGGGTCGCAATCGTCTGTTAAGCGCTGCGCAAAGGTGGCAAGCAGCCGCTCCGGGTTCAGCTTCTTGACGCTTCAGCCTCCGGGAATCTTAGAGATGCGCGTATTCTTTGGCTGTCTTTCGGCAACTTCGAAGGCAATGCATTGGTGGTCGCTGGCGGTGTAGTCTTCCAGGACTCTCCAACCGCTTGTCCTTCCGGCTGTCGTCTCATCAGCAAAGGTCACGTCAACGATGGAGCCGGTGCCTCCTCTGCGGAAGGTGTATAAGTTTCCGGAGTTAAGGCAAAGCATTTGGAGGGATGCCATCATCTCTCTCAGTGCGTGGCCCCTTCTATTTGTGGTTGTTTCGCCCCACTCCGGCGACTTTGCATTAAAGTCGCCGCCGATCACCGTTGGTCCGTGATACTGTCGGATCGCTGCTGAGAGGTCGTCCAGCAGGTGGCGCGCCTCTTCATCATTGCTGTTGGGCGAAAGGTAGCAAGAGTATACATTTACTCCCGCTATCGTGGCTCTCACCCATCCGTCACCGGCAGAGGTCCCGGAGACGAGGCGGCCTCCGGGTGGCGCGTAGATCGCAGCCCGTCGGCTTTTGTCGAGTGTCCACCTATTGGAGGTCGAAGCCATCATAATGTTTGGCTCGCTCACGAGCACCAGCTCTGCTCCCATCTGCAATGCCGTCTGCTTTGAGATGTCTTGCGCCTCCCGGCAACGGTTGAGGTTTATTTGTAGTGCCCTCAGATGCCTTACTTTTTTTTTTTCGTCTTTCATATCTACTTCTTAGCCGGAACGTATTATTGTTACACCTGGTTTTGTTCGAGTATAGAGTCTCATATATTGCGCAATGACTTAAAACACTCACAGAACTCGGTGACAAACTAAGATATCTGAAATTCACAAATGTATTTTGATGATCGCTAATCAAAACAATGATTTCTTATATATTTCTTCCGGCATTCATTGTTTCGCCGATTTCCATACAAAAGGCCCTCTCTCCATTATGTATTAACATTTCAAACATTTGCATCTTACGAATTGTTGTATTTTTTATTTTATTCCATCGCGACGCCCGAAATTTGAATGCGTCATTTTTGTTTTGGTTAGACGCCGCATGTTAATATTATTATTTATTACATTCGCCATTTTATTTATATCCAAAATTTAATTTAATTATTCGGTCTCGTATTTCCTCTTGTCAGAGCTCGATATGTGCCAGAGTTTTTGCTTGCGATATGACGCATTCCTTTCGTTCTTTATGTAGATGGAAATCGCAATTTGTAATATGTAATGGAAAGTAAATATTTAGGCGTAATTCTTAACCTTTATTTTACTACTTTTAGACTGTTTATTTTAACGAATTAATATAATACATTCAGCTGTTTTAAAAATACAACATATAAAAGTGTTTAAGCTTTCGATTGGTCTTTTTATTGATAAAAATAATAGTTTTACAGTTCGAATTAAATAAATTTTAGGGGCTCAAGACTGTGAGATGTCAAATGTTTTTTGTATGACTTATCCATTATATTATTGACGATTTTTAAATATTTACCTCAATCGTTAGTGGTGATATCCAGGCTGTGAGGAGTTTTTCAAATGTGGACAGATTCTCGAAGATATTTATTGTTTATTATGATTACGAAGAAATATTGAACTCTCAATATTAATTTGACAAGACTAGTCTATGGCTATGTCGTTTATAAAGATTAGGTATCATTTAAAACAGTTTCTTACTTATTTATTTTAAATATTAGTTAATATTTGTATTATCGTAAAAAAAGTAAAACGTTAATCAAAATCATGTTTATTGTTCCATTTTTGTTTAATATTGTTTAATTTTTTATGCTTTTGATAACAGGCAAAATACATTCAACATTGTATTTCTAATATCACATATAAAACTAATTATTTAATGGCAAGATTTACAACTATAGAAGAGTTAATTAAAATTGATGTCTTATGACAATCCTTCAAAAATAATGTTTAAGGGTACCTAAGTAATCTTATGATACAAAATTTGCAATTATTTTTTGCAGGCCATATTTAAAGTTTCATACTTCAACAATATTAAAAGGCAAATATTTTTTTATAATCATTTTTCTGATTTTTATAATATTTGGTATAATAAAATAAATACCTTATTCTTCAAAGTAATATTAAATAATGTTATCAAATTTTTTGAATCTAAATATGTGCATATTTTTTATTTACACGTACCTACCAAACTAAAAATAGGTATTTTACGATGCGAACTCTATAGTAGGTACAACGAATTTATACATTTGTCTGTGAAACAGTCACAATTATTTTCGCAGCGCTCAGTCCATTTGAACGCGTCGTCGGTTGGGGATGTGTAATTGTTTTCATTCAAAGTTTATAATCGTCCAACTATTGGTAAGTGTTTGTTCGAAATATGATCTCGTAATGTTTTGTGACTCATATTCGACGTATTTTATATAATTTTATTTTATTTCAAATGATTGTGAAATAAAACTACGCTTTATAAACTTAACAAATAACATCCTTTTAGCTTTGCCAAATAATACGAGCTGCAATATTCTAGATTTATAAAATATATAGATCAATATAATATCTCTGAAGAAAGTCTTGATGAGATATATTTTTTAAATCTATAATCATCCATTTATTAGTAAGTGTTTTCACTAATTACAATCTCGTATCATTTCGCTAAACGTATTAGACTCATTTTATTTTCATTATTTACGCAATGTTGTGATATTTCGCATGTTTGTGCAACATAAAAGTACACGTTTCATCTTGCTGATTATATTAAATCGACATTTTAGTTTAGCCAATTGATAACAGCTGCAGTTTGCTAGATTTCAAAAAGATTCGTATATTATTCTTTTGTTTTGTTAACAAGTGAACGCGCCATGTTATTTGAAAAAAATCTAATTATATTTTGTAACAATAATGTTTCAACTTTTCCAAAATGGCTAAATAGACGCAATTGAAATTTTGAAATTACAGTGCGATTTTATTTTTACTAATTTAACCCAACTCCAACATTTAATTTCGGATTACATACTTTATTATTAGGTTTACCGTTAAAAATGCAATTTTTCACATTTATTTATTGATATTTTACGATTTTCAATGCTACTACAGAACACAATCCATCAATTTTTAAACCTAGTATTGCATCATTGACCAAGCACCATGTTTTCGTATATTCTATAAATTTACGTCACACAGTTCTATCAGACGCCATTGTCCATAAGTTATCTCAAGTTATCTACACCTAGACGTCTCTTTGTGAACGCAAGTGGCTCCCGGAGGCGTCCATGACAAAAGTCTCGGGACTAGGCGGCCGCTGTAGTAACGGAGAAATATTTTGGTGTTTGTTAACCCCTTGAAGAGTGAGTTAATTTTGTTGCATACATAGCGTGAGAGAGTTGAGATGCCTCTTCCTCTTCCGAATCTTCTTTCGAAGAATCATTCATATGAAACACCGAATCATTGAGATCTTCTATAACCTCCTAATCCTTACTTTCCACAAATATATTATTTATTTCTTCTTCACTTGTATACTATTTATTTTGAAGGGTTTTGTTCACAGTACACTATAATAATCGAAATAAGTCCACAATTATGTATATTTTAGCGACCAATAAAATCAATTGATTTGAATAGCACGATCTAATACCGAAGAGAGTGACAATACATTCAAATTGTTTGGTGAGGATTACAACAATAAAGATCTACATATGTATTGAAGTCAAAACACCATTGTTTAAATATTTTTTTTTGCAATGTTTACTTGTTTTTATTTATTTAATAATATATGATAAAATTCTAATGATTTTCACTTATCATTGAAAAATCTATGTAGAATTTATGAAAAAATACGTTATCAAATTTTATTTGAAATTGAAAGCATGGGATTTAAAATAATGCGCCAGGGTGTGTGAACGTACCGGTGCGTTCATACCGCTCAAAAAGTTAATCAGCATTTTTAAGGTTATCGAATATTAGGCTCTATGCTCCCGAAGCTTATTTAGTTTTAATAGACGTCAAAAACAAAAACTCAACATGTGGTGGACTATCCAGGCCTTGAACTGTGGACTCTAAGATCTCGCCCAGTATGTAAATTGTAAGGTATATATTTTTAATCAAAATTTTTAAGATCGGTCGGGTAGCCTATACTTAACCGTTCTCAGGGGCGGCTCAACCTAACCAACGATAGGCGCAGAACCCATCTCAATTATTTTTTTTTTGTAAAATAAAATTAATTCCATGATTTATAAAAGAGATATGCTTTGAATTTCCCCTTCTCGGCTGAATTTCAGTCCAAGCTTCGGGAGCTTGGTTAGTTAGTTATCAGATCTTCTTAAAAACTATGATTATCAAAAGCCCAAATATATCTCAGATATTACAGATGTCTTATCGTCAAGTCCCGTTACACCGATATTGCAAACAAATGATATTTATAGCAAACACAGATTCATTTCAAATGTTAAATTTATTTTAGAATTTACTTTTTCTGCAGGTCTGTTTATACAAGTGGACAACTTCTTCTTCTTCTTCGTGTCAGCGACGTCAAATTATTTTTTCCCAATATCTGGCAACATCGATAGCTCGTGTGTTGCCCAGCATTAGGTCCTGAGATGTGCAACTTGTTGGGCATATGGAGCAGCATCGTAGGTGTGAGGCGGTCTGCAGGTCTCCACAGTCGCACAATAGTGTCTCTCCCTGCCGAAGCATTCCCCACCGCGCGAGGTTGTCCTTTGTTCTACCAACTCCGGTTCTTAATCTGTTTAGGGATTTCCAGGTCCGCCAGTCAAGGCTCTTGCCAGTTGGGAGGCCTTCCTTTGGAGTAATGAAATCCTCTGGTGCGATTTGTTGCAAGAGTTGGAGTCTCTCATTTTCAGGGCCGGATGTGAGAGGTTGTGTGGATTTCAGAAAGCTGCTTCGAGACTTCAATCTTGGTGTTGGGGGTATCTGATTATACAAGCAGTGGGACGGTTGGTTGATTGCCTTACGCATTTCTTCGGCGCATATGACTTTGCGTCTTATGTTCGGTGGTGCGATACCAGCCAAGGGGTATAGTTTAGAAATGGGTGTTAGTTCGAGGCAGCCTGTGACGACTCTGCATGCATCATTCAGGGCAGTATCCACTTGATTACAGTGGGCTGATCGACCCCACACTGGTGCCGCATATTCTCCGGCTGAGAAACAAAGTGCTAAAGCTTAGGTACGAAGAAGGGGTGGTTGGGCTCCCCAGTGAGTGTTGGTCAGTTTGCGGATGAGGTTGTTCCTTGTTGCAACTTTCTGTTTGGTGTTGCTGCAATGACGCCTGAAGGTGAGGGTGCGATCTAGAGTGACTCCGAGGTATTTTGGATGGTCGCTATGTTCCAGTACTCTACCTTCCCACGTGACACGAAGCTTTCTGTTAGCTTCCCTGTTTCTAAGGTGGAAACAGCAGACTTGTGTCTTTGATGGGTTAGGTTTAAGATGGTTGGTTTCGTAGTAATGGGACATCTCGTTGAGTCCCTGGCTTAGGATGTCCTCAACTTCTTCAAACGTTACTGCTTGCACTGCCAAACCTAAGTCATCCGCATATATGAAAGACTTTGTGTCTTTAGGGGTGGGTTGGTCGTTTGTATATATATTAAATAGTATAGGAGCAAGTACACTGCCTTGTGGTAAGCCATTCTTTTGGTTACGCCATCGGCTGGTTTTCCCCTGAAAATCCACTGCGAATCTCCTGTTATGCAGCATAGCCGCGATCATCTGCACTAGCGAGAAGTCACCTGTCATTCTGTACAATTTACTGAGGAGTGTGCTGTGCGACACTGTATCGTATGCAGCGGTTAAGTCAACGAATACCACTCCGGTCACTTTCCTTAGTTCGAACCCGTTTTCGATATGTTGGGTCAGGTTTAGTACTTGCCCAGTGCATGACTTTCCGGGTCGGAAGCCCGCCTGCAGGGGTATCATTTTAGGTTCGATAAAGGGGGTGAGTCGGTTGAGTAGTATTCGTTCGAAGATTTTAAATATATGGCATAGTAAAGATATTGGGCGGTAGCTTTTAGCATCATCCAGGTTTTTCCCCGGCTTTAAAATGGCTATGACCTTGGACTTTCTCCATATTTTTGGGATTTGACTGCCGATCATGCAGGCATCAAACATTTCAAGGAGCCATTGTTTAGCCTGGGGGCCAAAGTGTTTTATCTGTTCTACGCATATATCATCCAATCCAGCCGCTTTTTTGTCTTTAGCGGCTTTGATAGCACACTCCAGTTCAGCCATTGAGAAGGGTTTTGACAGATCGCTGTGTTCAATTAGAGGGTCTCTGTCCAATTTTTGCTTGGACAACTGAAGGAAGTCATCGTTTCGAGTAAAATCGAGATCTTCAAGTCTGTGAGTAAACAATGTCATCCATATTTAAAATATATAAAAAGTAATTATTATCCATTAAATATTGTAAAATACATGAAATAGTACGAAAGTTAACTTTTATTAATGTTTATGATTAGATTTTTAACTGTTATTAAAAATAATTAATAACAAAGATTAGTATATAGTTCACGCATTAATGCAATATAATTGTTTCTTTCTTGAATAGTTCATTCACAAAGATATTAAAACACTTTTGAAATATTTTTCTGTCAGGTATTGTGACAAATTTATCGTTTTGTACAAACCGGTATAGTTTATACAAATTTTATACAACGCCACTCGATGCATTCACTCAGAGAAAGTGTAATAATAATAATAATCGAATCAAGTCAATTAAATAAATAATCTATGATTCATTAAAATAGTTTTGGAAAAATATGTATCATGAAATGTTCTTATTTTAGAGCTTAATCCGGCTTTTTTAAAAGTCTTGGTACTTCTCTGAATTTCAGACCTTTTGACTATAAAACAATATTTTTATATATTCAATTTAATTACTTTATAGTAAAGTTACACATTTATTAGCGGCTGTAAATGAAACATTAAATTCAATAATTTGACTTATTATTTTTCATTAGCGGCTGTAGTAGACTCCAGAAGATAACAGATTATTAATACAAAATACAACCCCGTGTTTCATTTATCTATTATATAAACATTTCACTTTGGACTATTATATAAACAATGAGTAGCAGAAAATGAATACAGGCGGACCTCGACTTTCGTACATGATTGGTTCCTGAAAATGTGTACGAAAGTTAAATGTCCGAAAGTAGAGGGATCATCATCATCATCAGCCTGTGTCCGTCCACTGTTGAACGTAGGCCTCCCGCATTAGTCTCCATCCTCTTTGATCCTCCGCCTTCCGCATCCAGGTCACTCCCGCTATTCTTTTTATATCGTCAGTCCATCTTGTAGGGGGTCGGCCAATGCTTCGTTTGCCAGTTCTTGGGCGCTAGAAAGTAGAGGGATGTACAAAAAAAAACTTCAAAAATACTTCAAAATGTTTATTTATCAAAAATTACAAACTAAGTACATATTAAATAAAAATTATATTCTCTTTTCTAATCTATATTCTCTTCTATTTTCTTCATAGAGTTCTGTAACATGCAGTACTATTATGGATCGCCCTACGCACTTGAGATATACGTTCTCCATTGGGATCACATTTTTCCATTATATTCAAAAATGTCTCGAGATGCGTAAAAGCTTCGTTCATGTTTTTTATTGTTAAGGTCTTGATGATTTTTTCTGGTTCTTCTTCCTCACTTTCAATTTGTATACTATTTTCGTTCTCTTGATATTCAATCATCTCATTAACATCTCTTCACTGTTAACATCTAGGTTTAGTTCGTTCATTAGGTGAACTATTTCAAGTGTGATATTTTCCGGAGTTTCATCAAAATTTATGAAATCACTCATTATTTGTGGGCATAGTTGCTTCCATGAACCTTTCATTGTTGACTCTTTTATTTCAGCCCATGCGTCTCCAATATTGTTTATTGCGTTCCATATGTTATAATTCTTCCAGAAATGTTTGAATGTGGGCCCACCTTCCATGTCAGTTGCCTTGATGGCCTGATTCATTATCGACCGCATATAATATCGTTTAAACATAGCTATCACCGTTAGGTCCATGAATTATATGAGACACGTAATATTGGGGGGAAGAAACACAACATTGAAGTCTGGGTATAAATTTTGTAGAGATTTTGGGTGTCCTGGAGCATTATCTAAGATTAATAATGCTTTAAATGGTAAATTATTTACTTCACAATAATGTTTTACTGCTGGTGCGCAATGTGAAGTGAACCAATCTTTAAATATAAAAGCAGTAACCCAGGCTTTTTTATTGGATTTCCAAATGACTGGAAGCAATTTTTTATATTTCCCTTTCAATGCTCTAGGATTTTCTGCTTGATAAACTAACATTGGCTTCAATTTCAAATCACCAGCTAAATTTCCACTAAGAAGCAGTGTCAATCGGTTTTTGGAAGGTTAGGGGACAACTGGTTCGTCCTTTGATAAGAATGTACGATTAGGCATCTTCTTCCAAAATAAACTAGTCTCATCTGAATTGAATATTTGACTAGAGGTATATTCTCCATCTTCAATAATTTTGGACAATGACGAAACAAAGTATTTTGCAGCATCTTCATCCGCATCAGCTGATTCTCCAGTGAATTTAATATTGTGTAAAGAATACCTTGTTTTAAATTTTGAAAACCAGCCGTTACTTGCATGAAACACCGTGTTAGAATCTTCGTTTAGCCTTCCAATCTTTATGCAAACCAAGTGCCTTAGCTTGAATCATTGAAGTACTCATAGGGATGTTTCTTGATTTTGATTACTTATCCAATCACACAAAGATTTCTCCATTTCATCCATCACAATGCCGTGTGTTTTGGATATATTTTTTGATGTTACATTCATTTTTTTACATAATCTTTAATTTTATCTTTATTCTTTAATATCGAACATATCGTAGACCTTCTTATATCGTACGAACGGCCGATTGAAGCATAAGACTCTCCATTTTCAGACCGTTTTATTATATCTATCTTCGTTTCCATTGTATGAAGTTTATGGGTTCTTGATTTTCTTTTGGCAATATCTACTTCGCAGTTTCTTCGTTTCTCACTCATGTTAAAACGGGTAGGAAATATTTAAAACAAAACTCGCATAACAATGTACCCGTACGTGGGCTGGTCTGACCTCGATACGCAAGACTAAACGTATCGAGGTCAGACGGGAGTGTGTACAAATTAGTACATACAAACGCACGTTCGGACTCGGTCGCGCCCGTATGTTAATGCATAAGTGCGAACAGAACGTATCATTTTTCACAGTACGGACCTCGTTCATATTCATTACATAGTGCGACAGGGAAACAACTGCTCGAAAACAAAACATTTTTGAATTTTCGCAAAAAAAAAATATATATATTTTTCAAAAATGTACGAAATAGCGAATTGTACGAAAGTCGAGGTCCGCCTGTATATCAATGCTAGGAGTAACCCTAGAAGATGCAAAAGAGTTTGTATCTCGAACCAAACTATAGACTGAATGGATGAGAAACAACTTTTTGTAAGAAAGTCATTTACCTGTGTTACTTATATATGTATACATAACAATACCTTCTTGATATTGTCTTAAAGTGACATTATTACATGGATTTAAATTTTTATTAGAATATTTTTTCAATACTGTTATCTTATTAAGGTGTAAAAGAACATGGTTCCAAGGTTCGTGGTTCGAATCCCGCGTCTACCGATATTTTTTCTGAATGAATTGATGCGTATAAAATTTGATGTGTAATTGTATGTATATTTAATTATTTATTTATTGGTAAACACAGCTTTATTTATATTGGTGTACACTAAATATTGATCTATAATAAGAATTTTACTTCAAGCAATGCACGCTGCATACTTCCTGTATAAGTCAAAAGATTTCAGAATGTTTGACGTCAGAAGCCGCAACAATTAATTGCATGTCAAGTTATAACAGCAGACACCGTTATCAGATTCCTCTACAGTAAGTAAAATCCTATATATTTAAAAAATGGGGTGTAAAGTAATACGCTTCCTCGCAGTGCACCCTGGGTAACGCCAAATGTATTACTCCGCAACCGAGGTAACTCTCGGTTGCACTACTTGAATAAGTCAGTTTGGTTTTGTGGGACATCTCTGCTCACGGAAGCTCCTGCCGTGGCGGCGACCGGCGTGGACATGTGTGGCTAAGCGGTCAATCATCAATCTAAGTTGTGGTATGGCCCTGGAGATTTCCGGTAGTTTAACTTGTTATTCAAGCCGGTAGGTCCAAGTCTGACCTGGTGAGAAGGCATTACGACCTCTGTCTACGCATGCCCTCTGTGCGTAGCGGAATAGCGCTGTACGATGACCCAGTTGGCACCTATTCAGAATAGGCCGGATCCTAGATACGAAGGGCGTGATTGATGTCAGTGATTTGCTCAAACATCTGCCCTGGAAACCAAAACCAAGAGGGCCAAGTTAGCAAGCACTGTCTCACTAAGCCCAACTGACAAAATTCATAGTAGTTATAGTATATAAGTAATTAGTTTATAAGTAATTAGTATATAAGTTATTAGTTTATAAGTAATTAGTATATAAGTTATTAGTATATAAGAAATGAATGTCAGTAATTATAAGTCCTTATTTATAAGTATTTAATTAATTTTGTAATAGTTTGTAAGTCATAGATCTAAGTATTCTTAAGCTAGCATAAGATATCTGTAAGTTTATTTTAAGTAATTAATTCAACATTTCTTACAGGGATTTACAACTTGATTTTTTTGCATCTTTATTACTGTCATGTTGTGTTTTTTGATAATTTAAAATGTTATTTTACTGTATTTGAAAGGTTGTGTTTTCATGTAGCATTAACCATTTAATTATCTTCCAGCCCTTTTACAGGTGTTGCATTACTAAAAAATGCATTATAAAATATTCTATTCGCTTCATTACGCGGGTCAAATATCGATGAAGACTCAAACAATAATCTACACAGAAGACACAAGACTTAATCATGTTTTTTAATCTCCATTGTATTTATAATTTTTTTTCTTATGTTAGGGTACCTGGTTTAATATACTATTCGTTAATTTTTTCGCGGCCGATTGATTTTTTAACCTCCCAATTATCTGGGCAGGTTAGCGGCATACAGCGGTCAGCCTCCTCCAGGTTGGCCGTCCGGGGAAGGTCGGAATGTACTGCGGCCATGCGTTATGTTTAACTACAATAACTGGCGAGGCGGCGATCAAACTGTCTCATGGTTCTCTGCCCTGGCATACATTCCGATCGAGGGAGGTTCTTCACCCAGCTGGTTGAACAGCGTCCTTCGACATTCGGAAAAATGAACAGTCAATATTTAAGTGCAAGAGCGCTTGCTCTGGTCCCCTTGACCGGGGGCCGAGCTAAGCGGGCAAGTGGAGGGCCGAATGCCTACAACACCCATATTGACGGTGCTTTGATTTTTTATACTTACTTTTATAAACTCAATACATGTCTCACCTACTTGAATCAAATAAATAATATATAAAGTAACTTATGACTGACTTTTGTTTGTATGCATTTTATATTCATCTCCCATTGTCCTCTATATTCCTCCTACAATTTAAATGAGAACAGACCCCAAATACACCACCATAATATGCAACATTCGTCCAACTGAACATCCTGAATGAATCCTTCCATGGAATCAACTTGTTTAATTAACAAAGGGCATCCAATAAAGGATGAATGAAATAAAAACACAAATTATATATATATAATTTATTAGCATACTAAATTCAGTAGTCAATTAAAAAATAGTTATTTACAGGTGATATAAAAAATATACAAATATAAGATAAAATCATGAGATAAGACAAAAAATTCCCAATAAGTAAATTTAACATTAATCTACAAAAAATTCAGTAAAGTCATTTCAAAAATAATAATCATTTTCAATCAACCAACCGTCCCACTGCTTGTATAATCAGATACCCCCAACACCAAGATTGAAGTCTCGAAGCAGCTTTCTGAAATCCACACAACCTCTCACATCCGGCCCTGAAAATGAGAGACTCCAACTCTGGCAACAAATCGCACCAGAGGATTTCATTACTCCAAAGGAAGGCCTCCCAACTGGCAAGAGCCTTGACTGGCCGACGTGGAAATCCCTAAACAGATTAAGAACCGGAGTTGGTAGAACAAAGGACAACCTCGAGCGGTGGGGAATGCTTCGGCAGGGAGAGACACTATTGTGCGACTGTGTAGACCTGCAGACCGCCTCACACCTACGATGCTGCTCCATGTGCCCAACAAGTTGCACATCTCATGACCTAATGCTGGGCAACACACAAGCTATCGATGTTGCCAGATATTGGGAAAAAATAATTTGACGTCGCTGACACAAAGAAGAAGAAGAGAAGATCATTTTGAGGAATTATATTTAAATATGTTGGATGGTGGGACAACATAAAGATCAAATATTATTTTATATGAATGTTAATTTAAATATTAAAATAAATATTAAATTATAATTATGCAGTTTCACAAGTATTGTCAGTTGATAACCTTAACGATAACGATCAATCATTGTTATTATAATATTCTAAAAATTTCAAATGAAATTTTCCTCAAATAGACTCCTCCGGCTGTTGTACACGTGAATAATCTCTCCATGATTTGGCAGATCTTCTCTTTGGAGACATGCTTTGTGAAAACCTGAAAAAATAAAAAGAATAGATTATCATACAAAATTATAAATGAAAAAAATACTGCACTAAATTTAGTTATTGTGGCAATTGGCAATTTAGTTAAATTATACTTTGATACAATGCAGACAATAAAGTAGTTGATGAAGGTTATGAACCAACAGTTCTTGGAAAAACTGCAAGTTTTATTATACTTTTTTAAGGTAAAGAAAATAGGCGAGTGGGTAATATACCAAGCAAATTACAATCAAAGGTTATTTTAGTGACTGCTAGTAAAAAATAAAAACACCATTCAGCCTCATTAACAGTGCATGTCAAAGTCTTGTATTTCAACAGTGAAAGATTGTCAGGACTAAGCAGCAGTTCAGGGACTCTCCCAAAAGATGGCGCAAGACTTCATCAGAGAATGTCTTACTAGTCTGCCAGGGGCAAATAAACAGGCATTATCAAGATAGAGTTCCAACAGCTTGGGGACTATATGGCATTCTAAGTGACTAAATTACTATACCGAGCGATTTACAGTAGTAGTCAAATGGAAAAGAGTAAAAAATTAAATAATACACTTTGTAGAACTAAGTTTGTCCTGATGAAGGAGAGTTGTCTCCGGAACCGGTAGACTAATCAAATTAATAATTTGGTTTTTCAAAGTGCATTATTTCATTTTTTAATGACAAACTGCAAAGATACTTACTACGAATATAGGAAATGGTAAATTTGGGTGTGTACTAATTGTGAACTCACCGAGTACCACGCAGTCATCTTTGTGTGTTGCCCAGCAGCATGGCCAGGCAGAGAGCAGCCATGGCCGTGTGTGCGGCCAGGGAGTGATGGAAGTCCTGCAGGAATGCCATGGCCGTCTTGGCGATGGGGACGCTGTGCCACTTTCAATTGGTCTTGCAGTGAGCGCAGGTAGTGCAAGAGGTAGCGGTGCTAGAAAAAAAACAGAAAAAACATAGTTCTTTATTAGTTTCCTAACTTGATTAATATATAAAGACATGTTAGCAGGAATGGTTTAGCCTTAGACCAGTGGGTCCCAAAGTGGTCTAAGGCAACAGGAAAAAAATCTACGAGATGAAAATGGGGGTCTACGAAGAGAATCACATCTCGGCCCCGGTTCAACGAGCTTTGTCCCATTTCAAGGAACCTAATAGACCTCGCTTCCCGCCGACATCAAAGCAATGACGCTATGAAACCATCTAAGCTGATGGATCATATGAGATAATGATACCATGATAAAATAGATACACATTCGGAGTACTTTCAAACACTCAATGATAAACTTCCAAAGAGACCAACACTGGAAAGCATTTTCGTGTTGATGTCAAAAAAAAAGGATAATCAGTCTGATATCAGCTTGCTCTTTAAGGCCGATGCCGTAAAGCCTCGACAAGCGATCTTTTGTCTATTATTTTTGCCTGTTTGCCTGACATCTACATCGAATGTTTATTTTAATTAGTGTAGACGACGTTTATAATAAATAGTGGCAGACGACGCTTGCGACAATAAACAAATAATATGTGAAACAAGTGTTTATATTGTAAACCTGATCCTGCATCCTTCATCCAGTTAATCGATGTCCATAAATGGAAGAGGAGGATATCAAGTCCTAGCATTTATTAATTTCTAGGGAAAAAAAGTAGAAGTAATTTTAGATGTCAATTGATGTTTTTTGGGCTGAAACCGATATTTTTCCCGAAGTTTTTAATGGGAACTTTGTGACCGAGCAGGTTATCTGGTACATATGATAATATGCAATACGAGAAAAATCAGGAAAACAGCATTAAGCGGGGTCTCACTGTACTTAAAAACTCAATATACAGTTTTTATATACACGGCGTGTTTATTTTTTATAGCCAATTTAAATATTAAGAGGTTATTGGTCCATAAGTCCATTGGTCCTAAAAATGTACAGTGATTCTGAAGTTTTTTGATGCGGCCCGCTGGCGTATTCAAAATACTTTATGCGGCCCTTGATGCCTTTTGAGTTTGACACCACTGAACTAATGTTTTTTTTTTTTTTTAAAACCTGTTTCACAGTGAGTAGGAGGGGTCTACCGAAAACCGAAAATCATGGCAAGGGGTCTACGAGTGAAATAAGTTTGGGAACCTATGCTTTGGAGCACGGGTCGTCAACCTGGTCCGTACCGCCCACTAGTGGGCGATACGGGCTTCCGTGGTGGGCGGTGGGCGTTTTCAAACTTTTCTCCTACATTCCTTCTACAATTTTTTCCACCCATATACTGAATTGAAAAATAGCGAGGTTGGTGGGCGGTAGGGAAATTTTACTATGATAGGCAAAAGTGAGCGCTAGGCATAAAAAGGTTGACGACCCCTGCTTTAGAGTAACCATACTCAAGTTGCAAGACTTTATATAAAAAAAGTAAGCGTGGTCTTATTTTTCGATCAATTTATATCCTTTACACATGTAAAGGATATAAATTTTTACATATACAAGTTTATAATACAAGTTTCATAAATATACCAGTTTGGTGTCACAATGATATCTCACCTGTCATAGCAATGCAAATGCTAGTGTGCGTAGCAAGAGCAGCTCTGCAGCACAAGTCCCCGCAGTCTTCCTCTCCCAGCTCTTGAGGTCAGCCCCGCAGATCACCTGAAATATAGATACAACACATTCATAATAATACATTATTTTATTCATATAAATAAAAAAGAAGTCAAAAACACGATTGCGGTGTGGATGAATTAGGGTCATTGGTACTAAAAATGCCCTAAGAATATAAAAAATGCATTAAATTGAGTTGTTTTCAAATACTTTGGTATCAATGGTCATTTGTTAGCATATCAGCCGGCGGATATAGCTCAATATTCAAAGCGTTTGCTTTGCAAGCCAAAGGTTGTGGGTTCGATCCCTGATGGAGATTAAAAAATAAAATAAAAAATAATCGATTTCTGAGCTTTAAAATACCCTCGGTTGATGTGAATTTGATCCCTCATCTGTAGAATGCCAGTTATAGCCTATTAATTAAAATTAGTGATAGACAAAAGTTGTCCAGTGAAGACCACCCATTCATGGTAAATTCCTGTAATAATAAGGATGATGCGTGAATCTCTGGCTGTAGTTTACGACGTTGGCAGATCAATACTCCAGATGCAGCGCTTAGTCATATGCACCATGGTAAGCGTCATAGAATTATACAGATGAGACATCAAAATAACTATAACCATCTGTTGGTATTCTCCTGTATGTGTTTACATAAAAAAATATAAATATATTACTTAATCAGTATCAATACAAGGTACAGAAGTAGGAAAGGTTGCTGTGTTTGTTCTCTGGTATGTGTGATTCCCATTTCAACCCGGTCATTCTACATTGTACAGTGTTACTGAGCGAGTATACATTGTTGTTAATACATTCACCGAGCATGACATCTATAGCAGTCATGACCATTACATGGATTTGTAGCCTCATATTACAAGCTTTACTGTACTGTTGTAATATTCAAATCAAATAAATATATATTACTGAATACACGATATAAAATTCCAGTGGAAAACTATATGTAACAATTGATATATTTATTTACTGGAGAATATATTACAATCTATATAATAGGTTCCTAAAGGACACATGGTCCCCCATTCGCATACAGAATTACACAAGGCTGTCTTGGAAATTTATCATTTTTTATTTTAATTTTTTGCGAAAAATGCGTGCCGAAATACGTTTCTCATACGGTTTATAAAAGCGCATTTTTCACTTGGAATGAATTAAAAACCGTCAAATATATGCTGGGCACATACTGTAATAACCTACATTATTTATCTGATAACTAAACTTCAAGTATTGAAAAATTCCAAAGGTGCAAATTAATTATTATTTTTCGTAAACTAAAAAAGGTCTTAGATAAATTTGTCGGAATGAAAATATGTTTATTTAAAATTTAATCAAATCCACTAAAATATATATGATTTTTATGTTTTAACATCAGATAAATAAACACTCAAAAATTCAATCAAAAACTCTCAAGTACTATTTATAAAATACAAAAACAGGTGGATTAACACGTTCACTGCCTTATAACGGGTCCGCCATCTAACGTTTTTTTTTTCCAACTAGTGCTTATTTCGTGAATGGTAACACTTAGCTCATGTCTGATTTGACAGATAATTAGTTTTATCCTTCCGCTGAACGAATATGGTTGTGTATACGCTTGAACAACGCTGGGAATCATTGCGACATTACTTTAAAAATCAGGCCATTTTTCTTCGAAAATGAGCAAGGAGTGGCCGTTACAGTCAATGGCGATCGTTATCGGGCCATTTTTGTTCACAAAAATTGAAGAGGAGGATATTGGCAACATTTGGTTTCAACAGGACGGCGCTACGTGCCACACAGCCGAAGCTACACTCAATGTTTTGCGCCCCATTTTCAAAAAAAAAAAGTTATTTGGCGGACCCTATATATATTTTTTTTAAATGACAGTTTTTTTTTCGTGTTTCCAATAATAATATTTGTGTTTATTAGTAATTAATTTATTTTTTTTGCGTAGTAGGCATGCGACATGTTAAAGAATAAAAAACAAATAAACGACAATCAAAAGGTCTTAAGTCTCTAGTTGATTTTCTTGCCTGTTTGCACTTCTTGTCACATTGTTGATCTTCTCCAGCACTCCATCAGACTTGGAGATGCATTTGTAAGAAACGCAGGGATTCGTCTTGTTTAGCCATTCTTCTCCCACCCATAACACAAGACATCATAATGATAAACATTGCTGGTATAATAGAGGTGGACATTAACTGTAATTAGTTAATAAATAATTAAATGGGGCTCAGCCCCCGGGCTCTCTGCAGATCCATCTCGTTGACAATAAGTCTAACCTGAGGTACATAATGGGATCAAAATGTTTTAATAAAATATCGAATATTAATATTATATATCAGAATACTGAAACACTATTTGAAGGCTAAAAAAGTACAATCTTTTGCTTTGCTTTAGTGGTACCTTCCCTTAACTAATATGCCTTATTTGAGTTTATTGATGCCATTGCCTTTGAATTTTTCATAGGAAATAAAAAAAAAATATTTAAGAGAGTAAATGGTAGACAGTTTTGATTCTGTAACAATTCAGAAGGCAGTGAAAAACTATACCACCGAAAATGTATGAATGATTTATCAATTGTAATCGACCAATAATAGATTTTCATTTGAATTTCGAATTTTTAAATCGACCAATCATAGATTGTTGTTTTGTTTATTGCCATAATGGGATACTAAAATCCCTAATTATTATAAAAATAAATACCGAATACTTTTTTAACACATAATGATCTGAATGGAACAGTATATCGCTCTTTGTAAAAAGAACATTTTTTTTAGTGCATTTATTGTTTACTAATGTTAGCTTAAAAATCATTAAATAACTATTTAAATCCCTATTTCATAATTATTAGGGAATCCAAGTATCCCATTATGGCAACAACTGATCAGAATCTGTGATTGGTTGTTTTCAAAAATTTAAATTGTACCTAAATATATCTGATTGGTTTGTTTGAATTTTTAAATAGACCAATCATAGATTGTTGTTTTGTTTATTGCCATAATGGGATACTTAATTCCCTAATTATTATAAAAATGAGTACTGAATATTTTTTTAACACATAATGATCTGAATGGAATAGTATATAGCTCTTTGTAAAAAGAATGCCGCGCCAGTATGGGCAAGGTCTGCCCATACCAAGAAAGTGGATATTGCTTTGAATGAAACGTGCCGGGTGGTTACGTGGTGCCTAAAACCTACCCCAATATCAAAGCTATATCAACTCTCGGGCATCGCCCCACCAAACATACGGCGAGAAGTTACTACCAAGAAGGAGCTCACCAAAGTAACCCTTCTGGGCAGACAGGATCTGACCCTGATGTTTCCGACATGATTATGTATATATGTAAAAAGAACATGCTTGTAAGTTCATTTATTGTTTTCTAATGTTAGCTAAAAAGTCATTAAAGAACTATTTAAATACCTATTTCGTGATTCTTAGGGAATCCAAGTTTACCACTGTAAAAAGTGCATGCCGAAATACGTTTCTCATACGAATTGATAAAAACGCGTTTTTCCCTAGAAATTAATTTATACCGTCAAATATATGCTGAACACGTATCGTTAAACAAATCTTTCGCAAAAATCATATTTAGTACCTGATTTGTATAATGTATGAAAAATTTGCGAAAAATGCATGCCGAGATACGTTTCACATATGGTTTGATCAGAATGCGTTTTTCACTTGGGATGTAAAAAAACCATCAAATATATGCTGGGCTCGTATCATAACACAAATTTATCGCAAAAATCGTACCCCTGCAATGGCGGTCGAAATATCGGATAGAAGAAATTCGCGACATTCGTCGCTCAACACTCAAACCGGGCGGACGTGTCTAGTCATCCTACCTACAGGATGGCGAACTGTTGCGATTGTGATATCGCGCAAATAAATCGTCGCTTAGACGATCACTGTTTGCTGCTGGAGAGGCTCTTAAAGGCTGTTGGATGCGGGATGGATGATGCTCTGACATCCGTTGGTGTGGACCCTCCACCCAACCCGACAAGTCTGCCGACTTCCCGCAGAAGGCGCTTACCTCGAGCATGCAAATCAATTCCGGCTACCTACGCTGAAGCTGTCAACATTCCTGTGTCGATGTCGCTTAACTGTGACAGCAGAGACTCCGAACCTGCCGTCAAAGAATCCGCTTCGAGTGAGGCCACCGAAGAGGACTCCTCGGAAGATACTATCGAAGGAGCCCCTGCTGTTTCGAGCAAGGCTCCCAAGGACTCCCGTTCTCAGCCGGGACGAATCATCGTTCGAGGAACTGGAGGACCTGAGTGCTTTCTCCGTGGATGTCCTCTCCCTCCCCGAGCAATCTTTCCGGAGAAGTTCAACGTTCTAAGTTGAGTCGCGCCTCTCCGCATGGGGAAAGGCAACAACATTCAGCACGTCTGATGATCCGTGGTTCTGCAGCTCCTTCAAAAAACGTTACTGGAGTGAAGATGGCGTATCTTCACGCCAAGGGCCTTCACCCAGATACATCGGCTGAGGACTTGCAGAGCTTCTTGGCAGCGACCGCTGCATTCAATCCTTCTTGGATGACCATCAGGAGGATTGTCAGCAGGCGGACGCTGTCAACTTCTTTCAAAGTCGGGATCATCGCGACTTCGCTGGAGTCTCTCATGGAGCCTCAAGTGTGGCCTGAAAGGACCATCGTTCAACCCTGGATACGCATAAGACGAAAGAATCGCAGTGAACAGTGGTTGAAACCAACTTGAGTGAAGATATTGACATATTTAGTGTTATATTGCTTTAAATTCAGTACTAGTGTTTATGGAGGCGAAATGTTACACGTTTTATTTTGTGACAATAATGCCTTGTTATTTGTGAGTCAATCATGATATACTTATGACAGGGTTTTTGTTGTTACAAGTCAAACTGTTTATCTTGAGTCTCCTGACGCTAGTTCTGAGTGTGACGTCAGTGATACTAAATTTGTCAATAAATTTACATCACCACATTTATGTTACCTATTGTATTTTTATTTTATATTATATTATTGTATTTATATTATTGTACTTCAGAAATGCATTGAATTGATAAAATTTGTAATGTTTCTGCAAGGAAAAAAAAAAAAAAAATGAAAATTGACACACGCCTAAACCCAAAAGCCACAATATCAAATCTGGCCGAGAAAACCTAAGAAGTTGTTGAATTAAAACCCGTCCAATTTATGCTGGGCTTGTACTGTACCATAAATTTATGGCAAAAATTGTATTTAGTAACTGATAAATTGGAAAATCTATGATATCAGTTGTCTAAAAATCACTAAACAAAGCCATTAAAAAGGCAATAAGCATCAAAAGGTTATGTGGCATAGGTAAATAATTACATATCAGTCATAGTTGTTCTTGTTAGCTTCTAGACAGAACTTGTGAAAGAGAGCTGCGGCTGCTGTTGTAGCCGCTTGTGCCTCCGACTTGGCTCCGCCCCCAGAGCTATAGTGAGCGGCCGCGGCCCGGCGCCCCACAGGCAGGCTGCCTGGCAACACACGGCCGCCATCACAGCGGATGTCTTCAACAGGCACTGGAAAATATACATGGTTCATGTAAACACATTGAGAAGAATAAATACCCCACATTATTTATTTTTTAATGTGGGTAATTCCTTCTTTCTGATATTTCGACCGCGTTCGAATTCGTCATTTTTCTTTTTTTCTTACTTTTCTTGTCATTCGAATCATCAACCCTGAGGATGACCGCCGCAATGACAAGAATATTATAGAAGAAGAAATTCACCGCAGACAGGTCAACCACCTAAAAGCCACAATTCCACATTTATAAGGATTTCATCATTTATATGTATAGAGAACAAAGAGCTTGTTTTGTTAACGGCTGTGGCTTAGAGGTAAAGTGCTTGATTACTAAGCCAGAGATTGTGGGTTCAATCCCAGACACTTAAAACAAAAATATATTTTAAAGCTATTGCACACTTTTGTCGATTCGTAACAATGATTATTCCTTTAGTGCTTGTGGCGATTTTTCATACATCGATCCTGTCTATGTTGTTATTACGGATTGAACCGCCTCTGAGGACTAAATGGTCCAGGCCTAGTGAGCATCAGACTAATTATCCGATCTTGTGAAAACATTATAGGAGGGTTGACGGTGTATACTTTCGGTTACGGTGAAATTCATCTTTCTGTCATAAAATGACAGGCATTCTGTGTGTCCAACCATCATACCATGCACACAAATACTACACATGTTTCCAGCATGCAGTGTCCAACCATCCTGGATGAACGTCATAGATCCTACTGGTTTCAACCGATTGTGCTTTACTGCATGCGTTTTCGTAAAAAAATTAAGCCATTGAACACTTTTATGGAGACTCACTGTGAATGGGTGATGTTTATGCGACATCTTTCGTCTATTACTAATATTGATTAATAGGCTACGACATGCATTACAGGTGAGGGAGCACTAACATTTAGCTGGGCGATATCCTATGACTAATTAAATCATAATATATTTAAACAACAAACATCAGACTCACCAGGCAGAACTGGAATAATTATTCAATTTTTCTCTTTTATGACTGGTATAATTAAGGGTGGTTTTGAGTGTCAAGATTCGTGACTGTGAAATCTTATAAGTAATTTATTACAAAAAAATGACAATACATTCGTATATTGCGACCAACCATTGATAAAAACAGACCGTGTCAAAGTTGTTAGAAATACCAAGGTTAGACATCGAATAATGGTTACAAAAATAGCTTAAGTGTGAAATGACAGTTAACAAAGTAACGCTTGCCGTTGTGTTAATGAAGTTTCATTCGTTTTGCTAACGTAAATAACATTATTTAAATTTATTATTACCTTTATTGATTCAAATAATTGTTGGTTAACCTCACAACATCTGCCGATCAGTCTGAAGTTTGAGCCACAAGCAACATACCGAAATCTTCTTCATCTTTAACTTATTTGGCCATAGTTCATTTCGTTTAATTAATTTGATGTATTTTATTTTTTAAAAAGTCAATGAACATGTTTGTTTATTTATTTACTTTTAGAAATTAAATTTAAATAAACTCTCAGACTATAATAATATAAATACCAGTTATTTTATAGCAATCTTCACTTGGAAAATAAAATACACGTAGAAGAGGTTTTTTAACATATATTTTATATTAACTTGTTTATGTAAACTTATCTTAATATCATATGTGCAATTATAAAAATACACATTGTAAATCATTAAGTAAATTAATTGGCTTAAAATATTAAAGATTAACTTAACTTTTTTGACAAAAACATTTTTTAAACCAAACATTTTATGTTAATTTTAATTGAAAATGTTCTACAAATAAGATATTAATTATATTAGATATATATATATATATAATTATATATGATATTAAACATATTCTTAACTTATACGGGCCTCATTAAAAAAAATTTTTTTATGTCAAATTCATTTTTTGTCCAAAATTTGCCCGACACTGATTTCTCCATCACTCTTTTTCACGCCTGCCATAGAATCAAAATGAAAATCGCTGCTACTGCTGGTTGTAAAAGAAGTGCTGGTAGAATTACTAGTTGACTGTCTCTTTATCAAGACGGACTTTCTTTTAAAATATTTCAAATTGATTTCCCCCAAGCTGTGAGTCTCGCTAGATTCAGAAAAATCACTATAAACCTCGGAGGACTCTTTTATACCATTGTAATCTTTTTGCGGATCTCTCTTTTTATCCTTTAATTTATTATGAGATACGCCTGCAGATGATTTACCCATATTTCGTTTCTCTTCTGAACTCTTTAAAGGAATTGGTGAATTCACATTAGGTGAATGGGGAATAGCTATACTAACATTTTGAAATTCATTTTGTACGGCTTGTGATGGTAAAGGATAATTGTTGTTCTCGGGACTTGTTTGAGCGTCAATCTTGAAGTCGTTAAACATGGGAGAAAGATTCCTGTGTATAAGCTTGGCCGGTGATGTCATCATGTGAACTGTCTTGCTTGGAGATGTTTGTGTATTTTTCGGAATACATATCACATTGTCATCTCTTTTTGCTTCCTCACCTCTACTAACAAGGTTAATTTTATCATTAGTCAAATGGCTATTGCCGGATGCTTCATGCTGGCTTTTTAAATTAGAATAATTCATGTATGAATCAATAAATGATAAGCCCTTTTGTATCTTGAGCATGTCTTCTAAAGTCAATGTACCAATGTTAACTTTTGAATTTATGTTTGAGGTGAATTTTTCTTCTTCGCCCTCCAATATTTTCAAATCATCATTGCAGACCGTTTTGGTGTCCTTATCTTTACTAATGGATCTAGGACTGGTCTGAGTCTCTTTGAAATCTGACATTAATTGGTTACAACTTTGTGTTGCATCATCTTTGGTTTCGACATAATGAAAGAAGTCAAAGACATCTACTTTTTTCTTCATTTTTAAAATAGGTGATTTATTATTTTCTTTTATACTGCCCTTTTTAATCATTGTCTTTACTTTGTCACATTCATTTTTATCAGAAACACTCTCATTATCATTGATATTATCAATTTTAGAAGTCTCAAGAGACATTTGAGACTTTGATTCATCATCTGAGTATTGAGACTTGGAATCCTCATCATCGAAATCATCAACATAATCAACTAAAGATTTATCATCACTGCTGTTCGCCTTTGAAGCAAGATCAATGATTTTATCGATAGGTTTATGACTTTTAGTATCCTCAATTGAATGTTCTGATATTTTTGATATTCTTTTTTCATAATTTTTCTCGGATGTACTTTTTGCTTCAGAATGTAATTCTTCATCACTCGAAAGCCTCTTTTCTTCTTCTGAATCGTCTGACAGAAATTTTCCTTTATGAACGTCAGTCATTGCTTGATGTTTATATGGTTCACTGGTGGTCACAATAGATTGTTTTGCATTTACGGATCTACTTTGTATATTTGACTGTGTATTTTTCCCTGTTATATCAGGATTGTATCCACCTACCGTCAATTTTGAATAAGGAATATAAACTGCACTGGGAATAATAGCATCTGTAACATTGGAAGAGCCCTTCAGTCTATACTCATACCCACTGTTATGACTATAGGCATTGCTAGAACTAGCATGAGTGCTGTATAGAGGGAATTGTGAATTACTTTCCCTTGAAGATTTCATATTCCTGTTAGTGCTCTTATTGGAAGTGCTAGAATAGCTTGAAGTCTTTTTCAAATTCAAACCTTTGGGATTGTAAATCTTTTGTATTTCTGGAATTCCAAACTTCTTGAGCATCGAGATCTTTTTATTTGTCGGCTTTGAATGATCACATTTGAAGTCTTTAGATAAAGTATTACCTTCAGAATTATTTAAAAATATAAATGAATCATCATGTTGCATTGAATCAAAATTCATTCCGTCTCTTCCTGCATTTTCTCTTTTGTCCATTATAAATTTATGTGGAATACTAGTGTCTTGGATTTTTGTTTCTGATTTATATCCTTTTTTAAAAGATTTACTTTTAGTTTGTTCTTCAGAAATGCCTGATAAGCTGGCTGCATCAGAGATACTGGTTGCATCAACAATTTTGACTTTTTTCTTCTTCAAAACATTATTTTCGCAGTGTTTTGTGTGCACATAATAAACATTTTTTGCCCTTTCGGCTTGAATTTTATCTCCGTCATCCGGAAAGATATCCAAAGACAGAATTTTTTGCTCTATAAGTTGTGTTCTTATATTCACTCCAGGCATAGCCTGAATGGTTAATCTTTGCCTATGAGATAGCGGCTCCTCGATTTCAATATCTTCATTATATGACGATTTTATTTCAAAATATTTACTGTTGACTGTTAAAGACTTAGAAGGAAGTTTTATGCTAATTTTATCTACTTGATCATCTCCTTTTATTTCCACAGAATCAATATTAGTTTTCTTTAATGTCTTACTCTCATTCTTGTCGGTAGATTTGTGTTTGTAAGTATCCGCAGTTTTGTTTATATTTACATTTGTTTTATTAGACATGGCCGTTTTTTGTGCGACACTATCATCTCTTTTAGTACTAACATAATAATTTTTACGTACTTTTGAAACAGCCGATGGTCTTTCAACCACCTTCATACCATTAATCCTTGCAGTTACCAAGTCTTTTATGTACTTCTTTTCATCAAAATCTTTATCAAAATAGTCGGGTTCGTTTATATAAACAGTTTGAGATTCCTTCGTGGACGTTTTGGAAGTAGAAGCAATCCTGCTCATTTCTACTTCTGCCGATTTAATAGTCTCTGTAATTTTGTGCAAAGCTTTTATATCATCTTTCGTCAATGGAATACCATCAAGCTTTGAAAAATCTATTTTGCATTCTCGTCGTGGACTTTCCTTCTGTAAAAATAATTAAATTAATTAAAATTAATATAAAAAAACAAATTAGAACAGTAGGCTTTAAGTGGTGCTCAGCAAAGCACTGGTACTTTGCAAGGATGTTTCATGTGCTCCATTAAATAATAATAAATCATCTAACTTATAAATATAATATTAAAAAGATAGTTCTACAATCAATTCATTTATAGATACATCTATGGAACTGAAATTTCAAATATTTATATGAAAAAAATATCTAACAACTGCTAAGTTGTTTTATTTATCAGATACTCGAGTTTTTTTATTATATATATTTTCAAAGCACAACTTAATTCGATTAATTTAGTTTTTTCATTAATTATATTTTTAAGGAAAACTGTTACCAGATATCTTTCTAAAGGAAATTCGCAGGATGGTTTGGACTCTTTACCATCGTTTTTGTCAGACCCCATTTTCACTGAAAAAAAAACAATTTTAACCATATATTTTTTTAAAAGTCTCTAAGATAATGATTATTGTGTATAAAACACTCATGGATTCAGATTATTTTGAATTAGTCTAATGTCTAGTGATTCTGTAATTATGTAGTTTTACGACTATACAAAACGATAAGCATTATTTAAAAAATATTGGAATTGTGATAAATATATCATTGCATTCTAGGATTAAATATATATTTATTTCTAAATAAAATTCATTAAGAACACTTACCGTTTTATTTACAAATTGTATACAATATTGTCGTATTTATTTATATGTGCGTTTGTAATTTGAATTATTCACACACAAAACTATAACAAGTTTATTTATAGCGTCACTGAGACATTTGTTTATCTTTGTTTTGGCGTTTCCATGGCAACGCCAGTGAAAATAAAGGTTAAAAAATAAACAAATCTAGTGCCATCTAGTTTTCATAAGATAATTAAAATCGGTCTTCTCATATTGTTTTACTTTCCGAAACACAGATGGCATTATTTAAAATAATTTGTATTTATTACTTACCATTACATTTTTTTATTATTGTTGTCTAAATATATTTTTTAATATTTATTTGTTGATTAATATTGATTTGGAATTAAATAGTCAACCAAAACTGCCATTGATAACTCAGAGTAGGTGTTCGCTTCCAAAAGAAATTACCTTCATCAGATTGTACTTTTCAATTTGTTGCATCCAGAGTACTATACATGCTCTTATTATGAATGTAACTCCAGCCAGTATCCACTCTTAAAATTGGTGGTAGACGAAAGTCACCCCATGAAGACCACCCACCCGTAATAATAAGGATGATGAGTGAATCACAGGCTGTAGTCTATAAAGTTGGCGGATCAACACTCCACCATGGTAAGCGTCATCTGTCGGTATTCTCCTGTGTTTACATAAAAAAAAACTCGCCTAAGTCTTAAGAGTACTAAGTCGTATTTACTAAGTCGTAGAGTACTATTTTGGATATAACTCCAGCCAGTATCCACTCTTGTATACAATATATTTTGGATATAACTCCAGCCAGTATCCACTCTTGTATACAATATATTTTTTAAATACAATACAAGTAGCCCTAACTTACCCACACTAAGGATAATAAGTTTAAATATTTTGAGGCAATAATTTATTTTAAACATAAAAATTTAAGCAATCATTGTTTAATTGTTGAATCTTCAATAAAAATGAGAAAAGGTAATTTGCTCCTTGATTTCTTCTTGTCATGTCTTTACAACTGAAGCTTTGCCAAATACATTAAAAACGGTAGAAAAATATCTTTGCAATGTTTTTTTATTATTATGAATATGAGGACAGTATTTATAAGGTTGAGGTAAAATAAAGAAGACGAATGGTACAATACAATCACATTTATTCATAAACATTAATACTTAAAACTAGTTTTCAAAGCGGATATCAATTGTGAGTTTGTATTTCAATCCAAACCGTGGTTGTTAGCAAAGAGCACACTCTGGTGGCGCGGAACCCAACCACCGGGACTCACGGAAATATAATGTTGATGCGGTAATAGGTTATTTACAACACAGACAAAACACATTCAAGGGAACGCCGTGGCGGAGAACAATAAGAAAAGAAAACGACAAGAGAACTCTCAAAACGTGGCGGAAAGTGGCTTTCAGACATTATCAAAAGTCACTTCGACAAAAAAAAAATCGAGAGTTCTCAAAACGCATGATTGAGTGACCTCTTAGAGGTCGAAATATGTCGAAGACACATAAAAATGCTTAATTAGATAATATTAAAAAAAAAACTTTTAAATGTTTAAAAAAATAGTTGTGTATAGATTGCGAGTTATTACAACATACACAAGAAAGTGTTAAACTTGTTACGATGGAGTTCCTTTAGTAACATGCTCGAGGAAAGTCTCGACAAACCGGTGAAAGCTCTCAGACAATATGAGAGAGATTTCATTGACGACAACGTGTTTGATATTAAAAATATACATGTTCTGAAAGGATATTTCCAGATCTCGCTGAAAATACATAAACTTTAGTTTAATGTGGTCTATAAACTACTTGTGGTGCATGTACACAAGGAAGATCGGCTCCATTAAAGAGAGACGACAAATATGGTATCGGGAGCTGAATCAATAACTAGATAACCTCAAATTCTCTATTACATTTGTCTTCTAATACCTCTTTAATCGTTGATCAAACTAATAATAAAGACTGTTAGATTAATAAAAGCATTAATTAAAAAAATACTGTTTTATAATGCTTATGTACAGTACAGCATTGGGAAAGTCCTTAGGAAGAGCATTCAGTGAGTAATTATAAAAATAATAAATTTTGAGTTATACAGTTATTCCATTCAGCTCTCAAAATATTTTACAGAATATATCATCTTCAATGACACTCAAGATTGAGTATTGCAGGCTACAAAAATGGGAACAATGGAGCTCTGCTAAAGATGTAACTGTTGTGTTCAGTATGGATAAAAAATAATTAAATACAATATAAAATAAAGAGGATGTCTCTTCAACGATAAGTCCACGGCGTCTCCCGCACTCTCGAGACGGCATTTCAAATAAAAGAAAGTGATAACATACTAAGTGTAGACATTATAAGGTAATAATGTTCTTTTTACATATATACCAGCGAGTTTTAGAGTTCCTATATTTCGGCGCAGACTTATTAGCACGCGGCCTGATTTTTTTACTTTATTTCAAATGACTAGGTTAAGTTTATCATACGACAGCGGGCGACACCGACGGTCGCCGCTCTAACACTGACGGGAGTCTCCCGGCTCTCCCACTCTAACGATAAAGGATAAAGATAAATATAAAACCGATATATCCATTGATGATTGTCAGCGGTCTTCCATCATAATGATCGCAGTGAATATTCAAGTTTGATATTCGGCATCCGACAGCAAACCTTAAAATCATTCAAATCATAAATGTCGGATGACGGGGGCGGTCGCCTGCGGACGATTAGTCAATCGATCCGTCGTCGATTAACAATAATTAAAAATTTGTACAGGTGAATTAAATATTAACTTCAAATAAAATTCTAACCTCTATTTACAATTATGTACACGTTTTTAAAACCGGCTGCGACTCTTTGAACTTATTTAACGACATCTGCATGGACATCTGAACAAAGAAGTGCAGAGTTCGGCAGTTTTAAATTAAATAATAAAAGTGTTTTAAAGAAAATGTAATATAATATTATGTATATATACAACAAACAAAATAACATATTCAAACGGATGACGACAGAGTTCGCTACTCTTAATATAATCTGTGCTCCGGGCGGGCGGTGCCCGCCTCCCACGGGAGAGGAGCTAACAACAACACAATACTCGGCAGCTATCGCTCCCTTCCACGAAGAACCGCCACGAAAAATTCGTCGAAGAACTCGGTTCAAACGGAAGCGACGCTGCGGCTCCGCGGTCTGTGAGACCGTCACCATCATCATCTGTACACGGCGGCCAGTCGCCGGCCCTGGCTTGGGGCGCGGGGGCCCCAGGGGCTCAGGGGCGCGGGGCCTCTGCTGAGGGAACAAGAAGTGTGCGGGGCTGTGGCCGCCCCTAGGTCTCGCGCTCCTTCTTGGGCTTGAACTCCTCACCCAGGATGGTGGCGATCTCCCCCTGCATGAAGGCCCACGGCATGTTGGAGTTGGCCAGCGGGCACTTCTCCCCGCTCGGGCAATACACCTGCAAGCAAGACAACAACAATTAACCATCAAGAATTTCAATCAAATAGCTTGATAGTAAATAAATATCCAATATGCCATGGAGAGATGGGTATAGACGAAGACCTATCTGGTACAAGTAATACATCTACGACGAAGTAACTTCTGAAAAGAAATCAACAGGCGTAACTAATAACTGGGCAGCATTTGGACAACTAAAGTAAGTTTTTAAAGCGAAAATTCCGCAATGTCTTAAAACTAAGGCGTTTAAGCAAGGCATCCTCCGTGTTTTAATTTATGGCGCAGAGACGTGGAATCTGACAGCGTCTTACACATAAAATAAAGGTCACCCAGCGTGCTATGGAGAGATCCATGCTCAGAGTGTCTCTAAAGATAGCATCCGAAATGAGGATATCCAAAAAATAACTCAAATAGTGGAGGCACACTACGAATAGGCACACTTTAGTGGCAATAAACAGGAGATATATGTCCAAGAGATGATGGTCGATGGGGAACAAAAGGGTTTGAATGTCATCCAAGAAGTGACAAAGCGTTGGCCCTGCAAGATGGACTGATTATATCAAAAAAATAGTGGGAGTTACCTGGATGCGGAGGATTGAGAAGGATAGACTCATGCAAGAAGTATCTGTTCCAACAGTAATAAGAGGACATAGACTCAAGCCCTATATTTTTGCCTAGGGAGACAAAGGACTACTTTTGGAAAGACTATTTGGTCATAAAAAAGCACTGTACAGGTATAAATATTGATATAATAATAATGGGTGTAAAAATATTTTCTTCTTTAAAGTACTATAAGTCTACATAACTCCTGTTATTTAGTCCATGCTTGTGAATGCATTATTTATATTGTAGGTGAGCATATTAAAGATGGAGTGATGCTTTACCTCAGTTCCAGCCTGCCTCTTGATGCTGTCGCGACTGCAGGGGAAGCAGAACTTGTGGTGCGGCTGCGAGGGGCACTGCACAAAGTGAGTGTCCTCCAGGCGCTCCTGGCAGAGCGTGCACTTCAGCGTGGGGGCCGCGGCCGGCGGCGCCTCAGCCGCCCGGCGCCCAGCGCCCCCCGCCCGGGCTGGACCCCCGCCCCTGCTGCCGCCTCCGCCCCGCCCGCGGCCTCGGAGGAAGTCACGGATGTGGTGGACGACACGTGCCGAGACCCGGACGAGCGGCGACCGCTGGACGAGCCTGGAACAACAGCAATTCAAATGTTAGAATAGAATTAACCGACAACGCCATTTTAGGATGATAATTTTTATACCTGGTTGGTTGGTATGAATTTGATCCCCCAACTATAACTATTAAAATGCTGTAATATTTTGAACGTGACACACTTTTGGTAGGTTTTTTAATCGTTTTTTCAAGCTAATTATATTATAACTAATATATTCTCTTTCAAAAATATGTTGCCATATTATTTATAATAACACATTAAAAAAAATGTTGGTAGCAACTACACATTTAGATTAGTGGTTGTTAAACTTTTTAGGCCATGCAGCACTTTCAATGTAATGGTCAATGAACTGAACAATTTTCAAGAATTACATTATTATAAGACATTTGTTATATAAAGGGTCCGCCATCTAACGTTTTTTTTTTCAACTAGTGCTTATTTCGTGAATGGTAACACTTAGCTCATGTCTGATTTGACAGATAATTAGTTTTATCCTTCCGCTGAACGAATATGGTTGTGTATACGCTTGAACAACGCTGGGAAATATTGCGACATTACTTTGAAAATCAGGACATTTTTCTTCGAAAATGAGCGAGGAGTGGCCGTTACAGTCAATGGCGATCGTTATCGGGCCATTTTTGTTAACAAAAATTGAAGAGGAGGATATTGACAACATTTGGTTTCAACAGGACGGCGCTACATGCCACACAGCCGAAGCTATACTCGATGTTTTGCGCCCCATTTTCAAAAAAAAAAGTTATTTGGCGAACCTTTTATATGAATTACATTTATTCGTAATACATGCATAAAGTGAAAATATTAAATAGTATATATCAATGATACGGTTTCTTATATAATATATAAAAAAAAAAGTCTCCTATAAACATTTTCATAAGATCGGATGATTAGCCAGATGCTCCCGACGTCTGGGACATAAAGTCTTAAGAGGCGGGTACAACCCAAAATGAACAACATAGAAGAGGTCCGTTATATGAAAAATAGTCGCAAATTCTATATGAAAAATAAAAAAAATGTACTTTATAGGAGGGTTGTATGTACAAAGAATCACCCCACCATAACTCAAAGATATGTGATCATCTTCGTCAGTCAACCCTGAAGATGACTCCTGCAATGGCGGTCGAAATATTGGAACAGAGAAAGTCACCACACACGGCTAAACCCAAAAGCCACAATACCAAATTTGGCCGAGAAAACCTTGGATATTATTTACCTGAGGCATATTTTTAGGTGATTTTAGTTAAAGGGATTTTTTAAAGTAAATTGTATAATTAGCTTGACGAACTCGAGGCCTGGACTATTATGTCCTAAGGGGCGGCTCAACCCAATAGACACTTTGTGTTAGTTAACTACTGTCGTGAATGATGTTTCGCAAAACAATCATGTCGAAAAAAACAAAAAAACAAATAAATACCTATTTACCTGAAGAGTTGGGTGAGTGTTGGCTGGCGCGGCTGGCGGAGCGCGCGCCCGGCGGGGCCCCGGGCCCGGGCTGCGCCTGGCCGGGCGGCGAGGCCGAGGGAGCGCTACGCGGGCTGCCGGGCGGCAGAGCGTCCGCCACGGACATGAGCGCCGCCATGGGGCTGCCGGCCGGGGCGCCCGGGGCGCGCCCGCCGCCGGGGGCAGCGCGCCGCCCGGGGGCGACACGGCCGCGCGCCCCAGCGGGGAGCCCGCCTGGCCGTTGGACATGCCCACCGACGTTGTATAACCTGCAATAAAAACAATAAATCAATTTAATTACGAAAGCAAACATTGCAATTTCAATTAATTTTGTTTTTCACCTGTGCGTGACTGAGGTTTATTATTATTATCGTATATTTACTAAAAATTAAATAAACTATTTCAATAAAAACATAATCCACATAAATCCACCCAAAAAAAAAAAAAAAATGAATTTTCAGTGATCGTCTTTTTGAACTTAATCTGTTAAGTCAGTATTATAGGTAAGTGCCTTAAAACTTCGTCAAACTATACTAAAATAAATTTCAATTTTAGCCACATCCAGAACGTTACAGCCACTCAAGTTAAAAACATTACAACGTGATTAGTACGTTTTTAAAAACAATGAAATATCACGATAACCTTAAATTAATACAAAATAACTGTCTAATTAAATTATAAAGAGTAAACAATTTGCAGAAATATACTAGAAAGTCCCAAAGCCACTAAAAACAAAAAAGACTTCGAAATTACTTCACAAACAAATTCGTAGAGCTCATATCTGAACTGGGCTTCTCTCGCGTGGGATACATCAACATTCGAAACAATGTGATTAAACAGTCTAAGCACTGGGGAGGGGGTGCATAAAACGTTGAGATTCGCGCCGGAGGAAGACCTTAAGGGTGCTGATTAAATATTCTTTATTAAAAATAAATGGCAGCGCACATGAAACGCATTAATAAATATCTGAAATACCAAAATCTTGTTTTACTAAGGAAATAAAAAATTGGGTTGGTGGGGTTCATAAATATGCAGTCACACTAATTACGACGCTCCTCACACCTAATACCAGTAATTAATAATTGAGCAATTCGCATTTTAAATTTCTTTCATAACAATGCCCAGTACATTCCCTCCGCGGGAAAAATACACAGCGCCATAGAACAGGCGTGGGATTTATTGTATCGCTGCTGCTATTCATAAAATGAAATATAAATTTAAAAATCTTCTTCTGAAAATTGTGTTTTGACGGCCTTTCTCACGGGTAAAAAAAATGTGAACAGTATAAAATAAATTCAATAGATGTCTAAAACAATAAGGCCAACTCAAACGTATGAATGTAGGAGTATCATCCATACAAGTAGTTATAAAATTTTTACTCCAATAATTTGTTGCATAAAAAATGTAAGTTATAATTAAATTCAACATGTGTTAGTCCCTTTCATTACGGCTCGTTTAGAATAGAAATCACACTATCAATTATAAAACTAGTATTTGAAGCATGAATGTACATATCTGGTCTATTTTCATGCATCACATTGGTTCTTGTATCCTTTAGCTATCATATGATGCGTAAAAACTATTCTAAGAAAGTAGCAAAACGATATATCACGTTCGATGTTAAAGGTCGGGGAATCTTATGACGGCATATGCCGACAACCGATGCGAAATGGTTAAGCTACATTAAAACTATTAAGGAACTAAAAGACGACGAAATAATATTCATTTAGTGTATACGGAAATTCGTATTAAATTTGCATGCTAAGTAAATAAATAATTTTTGGTGTTTACGCCATTAAAATTAGCAGGAATGAGGATAAAATTTGCGAATGCTCATTTGTGGTAATGCAATATCAATAACTAAGAAGTTACATGGATTTTGGCCTGCATCCTTGATCAATTAGTAGTTTTTGAACGAAATGGAAACGTGCAAACCCAAGGTTTTCTTTTCCTCAATTGACACGACGAGTTATCTTAGGTCAGGTTCATAATAAACGGGAGGGCAATAGCATTGGGCGACATACTCTTGAAGTTACGCGACAGGTTGGATCGACTTCCGATAGCCTAGTTCGCGGTACACTTTGTATGTGAATACGTCGTTGCTGCCAACAGATCTTTGCTATCAACGCTGCCAAATCGAATTGGCTGGGTCATTATTTACATGTCCTATCACATGATGAGTTTCTGAAGTAACCAATATTGTATTCTACTAACAGACGGCCATTTTTTTTTTCAGGCAATATTTTAAAAAAGAAGTGATCTTTAGATCGGGTATAAATATCAATTTAAAACGAAATTATTTAAACGTGAAAATGTGTTGAATCAGATAACTTTGTGGGAAACCAGCTACCAGTTAGTTAGTACTAAATGATCCGGCCCTTGTCAGCGCAGGGCTTATCATTCGATCTACATATAATGCTATTCAACAAACACCCAAATACGATATTCCTTGAAGCCGTCGCAATCTATAAACACGCTCTTAGATAGACTTCTAGGTGAAATAATATGTCTTGGGTCAAGGCATGGTCAATGACAGACGATAGAATCAGGTGGAGGCCATTTGTGGTGATCTGACACCAAGTCTTACCCATAAAATAAAGGTCACCCAGCGTGCTATAATAGAGAGATCCATGCTCGGAGTGTCGCTAAAAGATAGAATCCGAAACGACGAAATAAGCAGAATAATTCAAGTAGTGGATGCTACCTAACTAATATGCGCACTCAAGTGGCAATTGGCAGTACATATCTGCCGAAGAGACGACGGTCGATGGGGAAGAAAAGTATTGGAATGGCGTCCAAGAACTGGCAAACGAAGCATTGGCCGAACCCCTGCAAGATGGACTGACGACATAAGAAGAATAGCGGGAGTGACCAGGATGCGGAAGGCGGAGGATCGAAGAGGATGGACTCATACGGGAGGATATCGTTCAACAGTGGACGGATACAGGCTGATGATGATGATATACTCAAAATATATAAAAATAATAACTTTATACTTATCGATTTACACGATAGTAAATTATGTAACAAGAAATCAACATACAAAGCGAAATATATTACAATAATGTCTTCAATAAATGTTTGCAATGTTTTTTATGCTTTTATCTTCTTGGACAAGATAAACAACACTGTCATAAACTTACATCAAAGATTTAATGGACGACAAATACATGATAATATTTCCTGAATGTAACATTAGGAAGAACTCCGTTTCGGAGTTATGGCGTCTTTATTGCCAGGGGGGAAAATAAACAAGAAAAACTATTTTTTTATACATCGCAGAGATAGCGTAATAATAAATTCGACGTCGTAAATCTCACACTAAAAAAATCTAAAATAAGAAAGAAAAAAAAACGTTAAAACGAGTCTCTCCCTCTGTTTTGGCAGAGGACCTCGTTTCTCGTATATAAATAATAATATATAATAAAAAATATAGAATCTTCCGGCACATTACGCTGTGTGGTTTTGAGATTGAGGTCAGCGTGACAAACGCACATTAAAAAAATGTTTTTTTCACACAGTTCTTGTTACTGATGATTATACACAGAAATAGGTCGAATTACGCGGCGAAACGAATTCACTGTAAGACTCTGTTGATGACTCATTTAGAATCTTTCCACTGCTCCACGAAGGCCTAATTATGTCGTCTGGGTAAAACTGGTTATAAATTTATCTGGTTTATTTAAGTATTTTAAATAATATTTGTGTGTATTGGTGATAACTTGAGTAAAATACCCCGGAAGCAAAGTCTTATTTATTACATTATAACAAAAATAGTTAAATAAAATAAGCTTTTCTAGCTTAAAATTGAGATATAATGTCGTTTTATGTGCACTTAACCATATAGAGCCCAAATATGGGTCCGCTGCGGGAAGCCCGCCAGTGTCGTGAGCCACAACGGTGTGTTATAAAAATGTATCAATCGTCTGCCCAAAAAAAAATGGTTAAAATTGGACACCATTTACGAGTAAAAATCTTCGATAATCCACGAGGCGTTACATATATTCAGGGTCATGGCATCCAAAAGGTTAATATTTAACTGAAAGAGTGAGAAATAAATATAAAAATCAACAGAAACAGTTGTATATTTAACAGCTATATTTTCTTGCTAACAACATCTCAGGTGTACAAAGAAAATACATAAAAATAACCAAGAAAACGGCAAAAAGGTACTGCGATATTAAGAATACCAAAGGAAAAAGCTCCGCGTGGATGTAACTCTTTTTATCAATGAAGCTATAAAAAGCTCGGTTAACTTTTAGCGAGACATAAATAAATTTGCTTCGCAGCAGCTTTCGTAAACTTTCTAGACATTTCGCATAAAGCGAAACGTCGCCGTAACGCACCAACAATGTTCCGAAATGAACTTTCGCGAGAGCTTTATGACGCTGTTAAAGTCTCTCCGGAGCTTCAAAAATGCTTGCGGAGCTTTGAATTTTTGGCGTTACGTCGATGCGATAAATTGAAAAATGGAATATTAAAATCAACTGTTCACTACGTATTTTTAGGGATGTGAAACGTGTAGAGTCTGATTTATTAAAACTATATAAACATTTCATCACCGAAAATCTAAGAATAAATGCATCTTTTGACTATGAAAGACATGATTTATGATGCTTATTTAGGTTCACTGAAAACTATATAAATATGTTCACAATAATATGCACTATATTCAATAAAATATAGCATTATCCCTGAGTATTTACCTAAATAGTCCCGGAAAACTTGTTTCAAACTTTCCCGCATAATGTTTTCCTGCATTTATCGTTGTATAGATCGATGTTTCACTTTATTTCCTTTTGAATTTGCCACTAGATAACGAGAATTTGAACACCGCTTTCAAGGCACGATTTGATCATTTTCTAAGCAATAACAATAAATATTATTAATGGTGCCCGATTCGTTTGATGTGTAAAGCCAAACGGGGTATAGGCTAGTCGCGGAACTGTCCGAGACACCCGGATTATTGATCGTAAATCACGCGATACCCGCAATCAGAACCCGGAAACAGACTAACAGGTCCATTGACCGACCTCGGGACCCAGCAGCACACTGCCGTCTCTTCAAAACTTCAACAATCGCCAAGAAAACACGTCAAATTAGCTTTTAATCAAACAAGGAAAGCGCGCGAAATCTATGCCAATTGAATCGTAACTTAAACGCAAGTTTTTGCAAAGAAGCATAAGTTTTTTTGTTGGAAACACTTAAAAAACTAGTTTCATAAAATGGAAGCTTTATTATAAATGGATGGCAGGGTTACTTAGAGGCAAGTACTATTATCAAACATACAATTTTACAGATTGATGTTTTCAATATCTTGAAGAAGCATTTCACAGCAAAATCAGAGACAAATTACTTATCGATCAGATGAAATTTATTGAAGAAGGTTATGCAAAATTCAATATTTGCTTATGACATACGAGAATGTAGGTTATCCAAAAAAAGTATTATGTTACAATAAATTATATATTCCTTAGTAAAATTTGCAGAATATATATGAAAGTCACTCATTTTCACTGCCCTGAATGATGCATGCAGAGTCGTCACAGGCTGCCTCAAACCAACACCCATTTCTAAACTATAACCCTTGGCTGGTATCGCACCACCGAACATAAGAAGCAAAGTCATGTGCGCCGAAGAAATGCGTAAGGCAATCAACCAACCGTCCCTCTGCTTGTATAATCAGATACCCCCGACACCAATATTGAAGTCGCGAAGCAGCTTTCTGAGATCCACACAACCTCTCACATCCGGCCCTGAAAATGACAGACTCCAACTCTGGCAACAAATCGCACCAGAGGATTTCATTACTCCAAAGGAAGGCCTCCCAACTGGCAAGAGCCTTGACTGGCCGACCTGGAAATCCCTAAACAGATTAAGAACCGGAGTTGGTAGAACAAAGGACAACCTCGAGCGGTGGGGAATGCTTCGGCAGAGAGACACACTACTGTGCGACTGTGGAGACCTGCAGACCGCCTCACACCTACGATGCTGCTCCATGTGCCCAACAAGTTGCACATCTCAGGACCTAATGCTGGGCAACACACGAGCTATCGATATTGCCAGATATTTGGAAAAAATAATTTGACGTCGCTGACACGAAGAAGAACTGCTGTAATTGTATAATAAATCTAACAATGATATAAGCTATGATCACAAGAACTAGTTATTTCATAGCGTTTATTGAAAAAAAACCTCATGTGATCATTACACTTAAGGTTTCATTTATTTGATTTTAACACGTTACAGTGAATTAACTGATAATATAAAAATTCGTTTAAAACTTTCCCACACAATGAAATTCAGTTCTTAGTAAGCTCGCGAGGGCAAGGACCTCTGTTTGGTAAACATTCAAAAGAGATTGTGCAATGCTTTTGAGCAATAATAATAATCACATGTGTTTGTTAATTCGCTTATTTAAATTCGCTTGTATTTTTTACGAAAGAGAAAACATGTCGTAATGAAAAATTATGCGACATCGGCGAGGTCGACGACACGGAATGACATTGATTTATTATACATTAGTGGTGAGTAATCTGCAATATTATCATCAATTACATAATGAATAATACATATATAAAACACGATTGCTGGTAGTACATAATCTGTAACTTTGTCATATAAAGATTTTTTTTATGTTTTATAAACCACATCAGCTTATTTCTTGATTATGTATTGCATAAAGCAACATGTGTTTTAACTTCGAGATAAATCATTCAGAATAGATCAAATCAATCAAAGTAGACAGAACGCTCTCTAGTAAAAGATTATATATTTTTTAATGTAAGCGTAATTTTTTTAAACGTAAGATTTTAGAGTTCTTACAAAATTGCTTCTATAATTTATTCAGAATCGTCAGCAATTTATAGCCCAAGAGTTAGCCAGCTGACCTGATGGTGAGCACCTTGTTAAAGACTTTCCTGACCTTTCCAATTGCTGAACAAATCGTTCATAACACAATCCACACATAACAGACACACGGAGAGAAATCAAAAGTGAATAATACAGGCTTCGATAATATCCGCGACCAACGACTTGTTATCACATTCGTTTTTATTTCCACTACTATGTTTTGGATGTCGTTAAAAGCGTATCTCGTAATCAATTAAATCAAACGAATATTCGCTTATCATATCTCCAATATCCCTTTCGAATCTGATTGCTATAAACAAATCTGTATTCTTTTGCTGCTTTACATCAAAATAAGCTGCAAATTTCATACGAATTTGGTGTAAACTTCGTAGTTTAGACCGGCTAAAACATAACTTTTAATATTCAACTATCAGTCTTGCTTGTGTTTTAGTTCTAAAATTCATTTGGTCTTAATATACACCTTTAGAAGCACTTATTCTCTATGCTAGCACAACATAATACGTAGCAAAGAATGTATCTTTTTGTATTATCACTGTTGAACAATATTATACATTACACTGCAAATTATTAGGTTTTCTCATCTATATGCAGTGACGGCTTTAGCTCTTGTGGTGCCCTGGAAAAAAAAACTGGCGCCCCCTTTTTGGATGGTAGGGAAATCTTAAGAAACCGCGCCATGTAGGAGTTAAGGCCGAACTTTGCGCTCTAAGTTCATTCGGCGCCCTGGGCAACCGACCCACTGCGCCACCCCCTAAAACCGGCACTGTCTATATGCAGCCGCACAAACTATTCCAATCACATGGAGAAACCATAAAAAATTTATTTAATCCATTATTGTAGATATACTAAATAATTGTCATACATCATCACATACGCTTTATTTTAATATTCAACCTGAGTACAAAATCATGTTACAATTGACAAGTGCGCAGAAAATAGGATCCTATTATTGAATAACAATTATTAACGAGAAAATTTGAAACATTACTTTCGTCTACTTGGAATTTCTCTACACATAATTGCAATTCAAAAAGAAATTTGATATAATGTAAACGCGGCAATTTTAATGATTAAAAAAATACGTTATTCATCATACTGGGTAATTATGTAATTTCTAAAGTGAATTCACCGCAATTGCATAATTTGCATATTATAGAAGTTATTATAGTACATACAATATAGATCGTCGGCCTCGTTCTTGAATGCCGCCTTTCGAAAGAAATAAACATTGCAATATCATCAGAAAAAATTACAATTTAATGAATTTATATGAAGAAATTAATTTTGTGAAAATAAAATGCGTTGCCAATGTAAGTATAACGACGGTGCAATGTTTAATTAGTTCATTGAACTGTTGCATTACATATATATTTATTTTTATTTACAATCAATACATATGACATGTTACAAGTTTGTGATGATTTCAATCAGTACCATCAGTAAGAGACTATATATATATATATATAGTCTCTTATATATAAAGTATATCTGAAACATATGGTCACCACGAATCGCCGTCACTTAGTTATTTTAGTTACCACTGTCTATATGGTTTCCGACGACACCCAAGGCAAAAAGAAGCCTGAGGTCTTGAAGAGACGACCGCTGTAGTATCCGAAGCATATTTTTGGGTGATTTATTAATCGAGTAACTTTTGTAATTACATCTTAGAAATCATTCATTATAATAACGCTATCGGGAACTATACATTGAATGTAGTCGGCGGAGCTTTAAAAAGCAAAACGGTCACGATGTTAGATATAAATATAACTATAAGAGCAGGCAGGTTTAGGCAAGCCAAACAAGACACTACTTCAGCAGTAGTAAATATTTATATATATTTTTTAAACTAAACTGAGTTTCACATGCATGGAATGCATCACTACTTTGGGTCACACATCGCCATCGCAATGCACGATCTTTATAACGTTTTTTTTTGCTCAGGTTTCACTTGCAAAGTCCGTCGGCAGGAAACGCACGCACATACACGTCGCACGCTCCATCGTGTGCGACACGCGTGGTTCCACGCGCGCGCCCGTGCGTGCACCGAACACGACTGGCGTGCAACGGACGAGATCTCGTGCAACGTGGGAACACAAACATAGGAACGAGTCTCCGAATCGCATTTGAATATTATAAACACATATATGCGTGTTTTAATTCCATGCGAAATAACTAGGACTCGCAGCTATACTCCATCAAAACAATGTTGCCTATGACAACGCCTGTATTATCTTTCTATACGTCCTAAACTTTTGGCATCTCATAAATAGTCAATGAAGTCGTACAAGCTTTGAAAACAGGTGTTTTCGTATTGTGGCTTTTGGGTTTAGCCGTGTGTGGCGAATTTCTTTTAACCAATATTTCGACCGCCATTGCAGGGGTCTTCTTCAGGATTGATGATTTAGTTGTGAGTTGGTGTCAGATTTATATTTTTACGAGCGTTATTGACATCTCCATGGCAACTACATACTCAAGTTTCATTAATTCATATTGGTTAAAAGAAATTCGCCACACACGGCTAAACCTAAAAGCCACAATATCAAATCTGGCCGTGAAAACCTAAGAAGTTATTTAGGTGTTTTCGTAGAATACCAAAGGTGCGATTGTTTGACTTCGTAAGAAATGGCGACGTGATGGAGCAGAATACATTCTTCCTTCCTACAGTATGTTAAGCCTTTACCGATAAGAGATGAAGATGCACCTGGTTCGAACATGTTATTTAAAAGCCGCAGGAGAGCATAAACTAACGCTGCATTTTCTACACGCCCCCGGGGTCTCTTGTATGTAAACTATACATAGATGCGGAGCTGGCACTATATGAGGTGAGTAAAATAGCTGCAGTTTGCGACCATATGCTGTAGCTTGGGACCGGATATGGAATAGATATACTCGTATATACACACGCTGCCAACAGTTATTAGTCTTGGCCTTCGTGATGCCGCGCACCGCTGAATACATGCCCCAGGATGCGTGCACGCCACCGTTATTATCGTATCACGTGCAGGCATGAAGAAGTTCCGCCGCATTGTAATAATCGCATTGTATGTTTATCGCGAATCCGGTTCCTTCTTGTCGTGCAAATGTGAGCATTGCTAGTGACGATTTCATTGTTAGAATGTATTCGAGAGTTGTTCGCATACAATATTCTTGAAGAATGCGACACTTTTAAGTGTACATTTAAACCAAACGAACGTTCATACATTATATCCTACTTCAGGTTTGATCAGCCAAAACAAAGCCGTTTGATACTAAATGAACTTTCTTCCTGTTGTAAACAATAAAAAATAACGCAATTCCTCATATTTCGACAGTAAATATACCTAGAGACGAAACAAAATACTCATGTAAACATTTTTCTTAATCTTGCGAAAACAAGTCGCTGTTCAGGTTTAATTGAACATAACCTAACACACAAAGAGTTTATTTTGGGTAAGAAAAAATACGAATTGATTTTGCTGTTAAAGGCATCATGAAAAGTGTGAAACCCCCATTCTTAACAGTAAAATTGTTAATCTGATAATCAAGTATGGTACTTAGGACCATTACCAATAATTTACAATATTCCATAGATTTCAAGGCATCATACAGCACGGATCTCATGTGTATATATAATTATTTTACACATTAATCCATTATACCTACAATTAAAAATAGATTAAACATAATGACATATAAACACGGGAATTGACCTTGATACTCTTTTTAGCAAAGTTATGCCTCTAATTATAATTGTCAACAGATGGTAAGTAACACAATCGCTCTAAAGAAGACAGGCCAAGAATACAAGTAAACTATTATTAAAATAGTCGAGAGACAGAGAGATGACCGATTGAGCTGGTGTTGTGACGTCACGCTAGTAAGCCGGGGTGATCCGCTGTTGTCGCACATGTGTGTGTTGTGCGGGGGACGCCCGGATGTGACGCACGCACCTGCGCGTGAAAACGAAACTGATAAGTTGTGCGTGGCGTGGAACCGAGACTAGGCGTAATAAAAACGTACTTATAGCAATATTTTGAGCTATTTTTTTTTTTGGCGACGGGTACGGCTTAGAGTAAAGACACTGGCTTACTAAGTCATGGGTTCGATTACTTAAATAAATAATATATTTTTTTCTTCCCGTATTTGGATCATATTATCATAACAAATTGCCGCAATACAGTTCTACAATTATCCAAAACATCTCTACACACGGAGTTCATCTTTTTTTGTGTAAACACATACAGGAGAATACCGACAGATGATGATAGTAATTCTGAAGTCTGATCTATGGTATTCTATGACGCTTGCCATAGTGCATATGGGTAAACGCTGCATGTGGTGTTGATCCGCCAACGTCATAGACTACAGCCCGAGATTCATGCATTATCCTTATTATAACAGGAATTTACTATAAATGGGTGGTCTTCACGGGACGACTTTCGTCTATCACATATTTTAATTAATAGGCTATGACTGGCATTTTATGGGCGAGGTATCAAATTCACACCAACAATATTTTAGAGCTCAGAAATCGATTAAAAATCCTTTTTTTTTAAATCTCCGTCGGGATCCAACTCACGACCTTTTGGCTCTGGAAAGCAAACGCTTTGACCATTGAGCTATACCCGCCGGCAATCATCTGGGAATATATATATATATATGTTTCTCCGAGGCGGGAGTCCGGGGACTAAAGAGACGGCTGCTGTAGTATCCGACGACATATATGGGTGTTTGTTAACCTTTAAACGCCAGTGGTTTCCTTACGGGTCCGCAGATTCCGCAGATTTGCGTCGTTCAATGCCTCAAAGGTCCCATACAGGAAGTGCTTATGGTTCATTTCACAATCGGATTATATTAATTTGTTATAATATTATTAAACTAAGTCCATGGAATAATCTATTATAGGACGAAACATTACAAACATTGGCCTGCTAGGGCATTGAACGACGTAAATTTAAAGGTTTTAATCAACATTTATCAATATTTAAGCTATATTAAATAAATACAGTGTGAATTTGATACCTCGTCCACAAATAATGTAGGTAGACGATAGTCACAATAAAGAACAGGTGTGCACAAAACACACAGTGATTGACCCTTGAATATGGGTCATATAATCCACAGGTGAGATTTTTCCATCACCATCTGTTGGAATTCTCCTGTAGGTGTTGATTTTTTTATTTAAAATGCAACCACCTTTGGATTCTTGGTTATATACACATCTGCCTTCTCTCAATAGTATTGAAATCTGGATGTGTGCCATGTGAGGTTTATTACATCAGTTATATAAAGACGGCTATATTTATAAAATACGCGCGAGTTATTTATAAAAAAATAATATAATATTTATTATTTTTATCTAAGCTAAATCTGACGTATGCCTTGGACAATTTAAAATGTCCATTATTCTATTTTTGAATAGAGTAATAGGATATGAAGATAACAAAAATTCCATTTAAAAATATTTATTTAATTTTTATATTGGTATTTGTATAGCGCTCTTTTATGACCGAATGATCATTCCAAAAGCGCTTCTTTGCCTCTCTGAGTAAAAAGGTGGGTCTTGAGTCTGCTTCTGAAGGATGCCTCCGCTTTAAGCTCTCTTATGCTTTCCGGTAGCGAGTTCCAGGCCATTGGTGCCGCGTAGCCGAAAGCCCGATTGCCAAAGACCGTGCTAGGACTACCTCCCGTCAGCTGTAGGGTGCTTTTATTTGCTCTGGTCGATCCGAGTGTCTCTCCACGCGCGCTTATTTCTGAAGGCTTGATAAGTTCTGTCAAATAGCCCGGTGCAGTTCAGTTGAGTGCCTTGTAAGCTAAGAGGCATAATTTGTACTGGATTCTAGCCGAAACTCTCAACCAATGCAGTCGGTGTAGTATTTAAATAATACAATATTAAATAAGATACATATACGAGTGAACAATATTTAAAATAATAAAATATATTCTTCAAATTACCGATTCTTAACCCTTTCATTAGGGCTCGGTTTGACTACAAATTATACTGTCAATTATAAAACTAGTATTTGAAGCATGAATGTACTTATCTGGTCTATTTTCATATTTCACATTGATTCTTTTGTATCCTTTAGCTATCATATGATGCATAAAAAACTTTTCTATAAGAAAGAAGCAAAACGATATATCACGTCAACCTTTGTCAACGGTCGGGGAATCTCATGAAGGCATATGCCGACAACCGATGCGAAAGGGTAATTGCCAAATTCTTCACATAAGTTTCTATACAAATCTTTAAGTTTCATTGCAATGAGTTATGCATGGTTAGAAAGCCTGTACATTCTTTTAAATTTCTATACAATTGTCTTTGAGATCGATGCATATTTGCATGTGCATCGTACAACAAAACGAATAATGTATCGAGCACCTGAACGCATCGGATAAAATCTGTAACGCAAACGGTTACCAAACCAAAACAGCGTCGAGACGGCTCTAAGAGATGTGTATTTGTAGGTGAGAAAACCAGCTACAGGTTAGTATTGCTAAATATCGCAACCTTTGATTCCGGAACTTTTTACTGCTTAGTTTGTGGACAACCCTCGTAATATCAGGTATGAAGGAATATATTATGTCGGTTCCTAAGGTTAAAATAGATACTTGAAAAATTCAGAGTAAATATTACATTTATTTTTAAATAAACATACTTTATCGCCAAGAGACTGTGTATTCATATTATAAGGCCATTAAGATAATTATTAAAATTATTTACTTGGTCCAGATATAGGAGCCGTTTGTGATATATTGGAGCTAAAAATACATTCCAGACAAAACAATTACTGTCATCGTCGCTTTTTTTTTTATGTAAACAAATCTGTAGAATGCCGATATACGATTGCATTTACGAAAGCGTAGCAGTTTCTATGCATTAAGACAAGACGACACAAAAGACATCCATTCTTCTGAAGATCAAATGTAGAAGATTTGAAAATACACTCAGCCATCCTATATAACACACGCTTTTTTAGTTGTAAAGGAGATTGTAACGTTGTTATTTTGGGTTAAGCCGCCTCTTATGACTGAATGGTCCATGATGCGAGCATCGGGCAACTCATCCGATCTTGTGAAAGCGTTATAAAAGGGTTGACTGTACTCAATAATAAACAATACGATTACGAGGATCGATTATTGTGATATTACAGGCTGGTGCCGAAAACCTCCATGTGCGATCTTTCGTCTCTTTTTGTTCCCTCGTCAATCATGTATGTGTCGTCATATTGGTTTTTTGACAAGTCCGGTCACAGGTGGTATGTTATTAGTATTGTAAATGGCTATCTGTCATTGGCGCCCCATCTGTTCTCTAGATCGCCACTTGCGGCGCTGGATGTCACCAACCACGGGCGCCCGGTGGCCAGTAAGCAGTGGTGCGCCGACCGCGACGAGTAGCGTGTTGTGATCCGGCTGGGGTCTGAAAGCATACGCTCCGCCCCGGACCGAAAATTTGTCAAGTTTACCGAATTGTTTATGTTGCTCATCTGCTCCTCATCTGTCCTAATAACAGTGAAGCAGTTCTTTCCGTAGTAAGGGGATGTTAATTGAAACTATGAAACTTTTAAACAAAAGATACACGCCGTAAATCGTACCAAGTGTATTTAAAAAAAAACTAATAATCCAAAACATCGACATTTACGACACATTCATACTATTAAAAAAGCATTCAATTTGATGTACGATATAAAAAAAATTATATGAGACTTGTTAAATAAAAAAACGTGTTCCAAGCATTATTATTTCACTGCAAACAATATAATACGCGATCCGGAGTCTAGATGCTATTCGACTTTGATGAATTGAGCGTTGTGTGAATTTTTTGCGCGAAATTAAAAAAAAACAATGAATAAATACCATTAATTTGGCGTGAGACTTTTGGCGCTAGCTAAATATAGAATGGGGCCGTCTATAAATAATACTCGTAACATAATAGGCATACGTTTTTAAATACCAACGGATAGCTTCACAAAAAAAAAACAAGGACATTTTGAAGATTTTGGTTTGAGGCGTGTGGGGTAAATTGTTTTCAATAGTATTTTCAGTAAATATAAGACTAATTGTAAAACTTTAAAAACGACACTAAAAAGAGTTTGTATTTTACACTTATGTCATCGATAGCGTACGTGCGAATGCTGCGCAACAAGAAGCCTTTGATGTTCTCTATCGGTGAGTGATGACACAATATAGAAATGTATATATTTTGATAATCTCAGTGCGAAATGGACATCACACTACAAAAGTTTACGTTTTTCTTACACTTGCGGATAGCGTACGTGCGAGAAAAAGCGCTACTAAAAATAAAAATAAAATTTGAAGATGACATTTTATTATTATAACAAAAAACAACAGGAGTACTTTTAACAAAAAAACAGAGGCTGTAAATTAAACATTGCAATTCTCTCCCTGAATTGAGCTTCACATGTAAAATGAATCAATACTTTATGTAATCACGTATAAGAGATAGATCACCCTCTCAAGAGGCATTGTCCTTACCAGGTTAATATTACCAATAAAACAGTCTACTTAGTACGCAATTCGGATGCAAAATTAGATTCAAGCGTATCGCTTTCAATTCCTTCTGGCATCAATTAATGTCGACCTTATGCTCCGAATAAGTACATATGACGTATCACGTTCAAGGTCGAACAGTTCGAGTGGTATCTTAGTATCTTACTATACCACTGCACTCTCCCACGCCATTTAAAATTCGATACGGACAGATTTATTTCGCGGACGAATCTGCTGTTGATAGGTACAACCCGTGAGTAGGTATTTATCTGTAGGTAGGTATTTTTCCGTGGGTAGGTATTTACGTGTCGGCACCATTACTCGGATCAAAAGAACCGATCGAAACGTGACTCGTGAGAGGTGGTCTCGCAGACCCGATCGAACGATTCGGTCCGACGAGTGTGGGACAATAATCGCAGGAACATAAGGACAAAGAAACCTCGCTTAACGGGCATAATTAAATATCATTCGTAATGTAAAACAATCAATAATATAGTATTTGCTTTCACGGTGAGACTATAGATGACATATAGCCGAATTACTGAATTATCGAATAAAAGTTGAACACCTGGTGTGATAACGCATTTAAAAAATATATAAATTAAATAATATATAAACACAACACTGTTTTTTAAAGATTATCGCGATTATTTTACAAAAGCAAAAGGTGAAATATTTAAAGTAATAAATGAAATTCATTGACGCGTTTTCAATTACGATTTCCACAAACAATTAAATAAAAAAAAGGGGATTACAAAAAAATATTCACTTGAAAATTATATGCCGACACGAATTGGTATTAATTAAGAACCGGTTGGCAATAAAAAAAATACAAAATAGGGATAACATTATTGGTGTTTACTTTACGCTATGGTGAATTATTCTTCCAACTCCATACCAGTCAGTGTGTGGCCTATACCTGACTACAATTACATGGTCAAAACTTTTTGTTGATAACGTGATATGTATAGATATAATCGCGTTGTCATAAAATTCTTTAAACATACACAGGATAAATACTATTGTAAGAGGTTGCAATTTTGAATATGACTAAGTACTGCGTGTGGTGTGTTGATCTGCAAATCTTATTACACTAAAGCCCGGCATTCAAACAAACAGCAGAATTAAATGTTTATTAAAAGACCAGACATATTTAATGTTCTCCTATTTTACAATATTTGCATTGTATCTATATACTTTGCGGTATTTTGGAGCATATAGCCACCACAAAAAGCTGCCAGATGCACTCCAATCAGATCTCTACACAGCTTAATAAAAACCAATTTCAATTATTCTACAGAATGCTGAAGTAGGAGCATACGATTACTAATATATATATATAGTGATCAAGGGAAAAAAAGTGATTTTTTGTAATTCGAAAAAAATATTCAGTGTTTCGTGTCCCTAATTATCCTCTTCCCGTTTCCGACGTTCATTGTTGGTATTCGTGGAGTAGAGGTTTCGACTGATGCTGCACGATATAGACACGATCGCATCCTGTGCGTGACGGAAGGAGAACCCGTAAAAAAATGGCCCCGAAGTCAAGTAAAAAAAAACCTTCACGAGAGATGTTCGCAAGTTGTAAACAAGATCATGTTAAAAAAAACTAAAAAAAGGATGGTACAAAAACGTAAACAGACGTATTATGTTCAACCTAAATAAAAATGTATATTAGTATGTATTTATTTTTAAATGATATTACGAAATTATCAGATTAAATCATTACAATCACTATTACATACAGGTGTGCTATTCGAATGACAAAATAAATATCACGTAATTAGTTACATATAACATATACGAAAACAAATGGCAATATTTGCAGTATTGATGTATATTTTTGTAATTTGAGTTGATTACATTACATTAAAGCCAAATTTTATGTTTTTAGTATCTTTGCCTCAGCTATATCGATTAAATTTTCCCTGTTTCGCTACTATTTTCTTGGAATATATTACAAATATGGTAAGTAACGAAGAGACGAGATAACTCATAGTAGACGACCTGGATAACTACTAAACCTTTGCAACATCTCTTAATTGGCAGTGTCAACGTGTTAATAGGCTATGACTGACATTGTACGAGCGAGGGATCAATGTCACACAAAACAATATACACAGCTTAGAAAATTTAACATTATCCGTGATCGAATCCACGACATCAAGCCTTGTAAGGTCTTAAAAGACTGAATTAATAATCTTTGAAAAAAGACACAAAAAACAGTTTAAAGTTTGTCCTGAAGAAGGTGTGATGTCACCGAAATGGGTGGACGAATAACTAATTAGTACCCAATGATGTTTACAAAGTATATTATTACATTACTTGAATGCGACAATCCGCAAAGACACTTCGTCATACGAATGTTTTTATTGTATAGCCATACTAAAAAAAATGAGGTATAATTAATAGGGCAGATAAATCCGTAAAACGTGAAACTCGTGACGGATATGGACGTCATCCGCGGTGCGAGGGTTAAAAAGGAAGACGGTTTGTAGGGGGTGCGGGGGAGGCGGCAGACGTCAATAAATATTTAGTCTCTCTCGTGGTCCACACACACGTGGGCGAGCTGCGCGCGTCACAGCTGAGCGCCACGTGACCGGCGCGTGACGTCACGCCGTGACCTTTCAGTCTCCGGCCGTGAGAGGGCGTAACCGGCGACTTGGCAACAAAGGAGCAGGGATGCCGTCAGTCAAATAAGACACAAAGATCAAATCGGATTATATACGTGTGCCCAGAATTATGAAAGTGAGGGCGTAAGTCAAGAAATTGTACAAAACGAGTTATTAATTTATTTCAGTTCCCAATGTTGTGAATTGATATAATCTTCATCCAACATCAATTTAAAAATCTAGTTGTCACTTTCATTGGTTTTCAACCAACATCAAAACACAAACCTTTAAATATCTCAGAACGAATAAAACATGACTTACACCACTTTCATAATCATGGGCTCATATATAAATATATGTGTGTGCCCATAGTTATCAGACTGGCAATAAGTCAATATACTTTATTTATTGTCTTCATTCAACATGAATTTAAAAAATCTAAATATAGCATTTTATGGAACACGAAGTAGTAACTTTTCAACTAATATCCAAACACATTTAAAATAACTCAGAACATGAATGAAACATAACTTACGCCACTTTCATAATCATGGACACACATACGAGTATATATTAGGTGACCTCTATAAGATGAAAGTAAATTTAAAAAAAAACACGTCAGAACAAAATAATTGTAAAAATTTAAGTAAACATCCAAAACGGCCGAACTAATCAGTATATGTAAGGGACATTAGTACCAACATAATGACACAAAAAAAATGAAAATCTCATATATACGTGGCTCACGAAAATTCAAAAAGTAACTTTTTTGATCAGCTTTCGTATATGCCGAATTAGGTTCAAACACCGCAAGTTTTACAGTTTAAAACTATACTATTTACATTATAAACATTATATTCTAATTACAAATTTGTTTAAAACATTGACGAACAACTTTAAAGTACCTATCTATCATTATCAATACAAATAATTATTTTCTTTTGAGTTATTTGTATTTTGATAAAGCGCGTATTTGGAGAATCTATGTTTATATAACACAGGCGTACAAAGGTGAATCGTAAAACGAAAACAGGCATTCAACTTGGCGATATAAAAGGTAAATTTTAATGGCGCAATTCAGGCGGACCACGTGGTGTGTTAACCCCCTCAAGGGCAGCCGATCCAGAGCGAAGGCCAGCTGTTCGGATGCCCATACATACACAGGAAGGGGACAAAAGAGGGTTATTACATGTAGTTATTCATGCTCTCGAAGTTAATGTGAGAAATCACGAGTTCGATCTGCCAAAGTAGCTAAAAATATTTTTTGATCAAGCTTTAATTCAGTCACAATGATCTATTATATACATCTGTTTATACAGCACAATGATATTAAATTATACTCTAATAATCGCACATTATATATCCACTCGTCGGTGTGAAGAGCAATGCCGTATTCTAACCCAGATGTATCTATGTTTTACTCACGACAATTAAGCATGATGTAAGTGAGTCTTTTGGTTTTAGTCCTATTCGAATAAAGCAACATCAAATAGCGCAAATGTGTTTCTTAAATTTCAGGCTTCTTCATTTTTCTACAAAGGCAAAAAAATACATATATATGGAAAGAGTACACACAGAGCTTCAAAACGATACCAACCACGACGACGTGCTAACTCAACGGCAACCACTGACAAACTAATTTTTGTCAAGTGACGGCGCCAAAAAAAATTACATTTCTTTCCGGTTTACGTAATGCATACAAAAAAATCTGATCTTGTTATTTCTATTTACACGTTCACTTTAAATTCATTTCAATGTGACTTGGAAAAATATTTCGTAACTTGTTTTAACATGCATCAACACCGAGGACTGTTTTAATCACTTATAGGAAAACCGCAGGTTTTTGATGTTTCACATGTTTACACTACAAATAACTATATATATATATAATAAATAGTCCGTATTTTAGTAAATATAATATATTATTTAGTTAAATGGCTATGGATCTTGCTAATTTCTTTAAGCATAGTGTCAGAGACTGATCAATATCGATATATCGATTAAAAATATCAATCGGATCGAGACTGTGAAGACTATTTCTAAAACTAACACAAATACGAAACCTTTCAATCGCCGTGTGACGGTATTCTCCTGCATGTGTTGACATAAAAAAAACCTCTGTCCTCGTTTCGTGGCAGCTGCTCTAACTCTGAACAACAACATCCTTTATAACCGGTTTCCAGCATCGCAATTCGGAACGCACAAAAGATTTTTTTTTGGGCGCAATAAATGATATTATTATTTGTGGACACACGTGGATAAGGTGAGTAATAGGCCAATAAAAGTAGAGTACTTCCCTGCGATTACATGTTGCGCAATATACCTAAGCATCCATTCAAAATTCGGCATAATATGAATCCTAACAAATACATTTTAAAGGTAATGAACGAAAACGTTTACTGATTGTAAAATGGCCATAGATTATCGATCGATGGAATTTTATACAGCAGTAGGTTATAATATCTACTAGTATAAATATAATAATGTTTTCACAACAGATAAGTTGTTTTGTGACAAATAGACATTAGTCTAAAATATGATAGATTTTTTGCCATCAGATTGAATCTGAATTTTAGAAGAGTTATATAAATGGAATTAATAAAAAGTTATTTGTATTTGCATCAAGATCTCGCCTTAACCCTTTCGCATCGGTTGTCGGCATATGCCGTCAAAGATTCCCCAACCGTTAACATTGGTTGACGTGATATATCATTTGCTACTTTCAGTACTTATAGTGACATCTACGGTATTGACATCTACGGTTTTGACATCTACGAAATTAGAAGTGCAGTCATTCCCTTTATCAACCTACATGTATTATTTACAGGAATCTGAAACTCAAGTAAATAAATATCGTTAGATTCCGTCACAGGAGCGATTTTTCTGGAAACCACATGTGTCAATGCCATCATGAATGTTTATGAATAATGAACGTTTGTTAAATATAATAGTTTTTTATGCATCATCTGATAGCTAAAGGATAGAAGAACCAACGTGATATATGAAAATCGGTCAGATAAATACATTTATGCTTCAAATACTACTTTTAAGCAAAAAATAATAATTGGTTTGAAAAATTCACGCCGTATTGACAAGTATAATTTGTATTCCACCGAGCCGTAACGAAAGGGTTAATGTTGACTATATGACATATATTTAATAAATTATATATAACAGAAATTGTGAATGGATAGAATGCGACCTAGATAATCCTAGACACCGGCGGGTATAGCTCAATGGTCAAAGCGTTCGCTTGCAAGCCAAAGGTCGTGGGTTCGATCACGACGGAGATTAAAAAAAAAAGATTTTTCATCGCTCTAAAATACCGCCGGTTGGTGTGAATTTGATCCCTCACCCGTAAAATTCCAGTCATAGCCTATTAATTAAAGACCACCCATTCATAGTTAATTCCTGTAATAATAAGGATGATGCGTGACGGACGGATGAACGCTCCACCTGCAGCGCTTATCCATTATACAGCATGGTAAGCGTCATAGAATTCCGCAGATGAGACTTTAGAGTTACTATCACCATCTGTCGGTATTATCCTGTATGTGTTTACGTAAATATATATATATTGAATGGAATTTTGTTAGCAAGATACAATTCATTATCGATTTTAGCTGAATAAACCAGCGATACAAATTACAAATAATGACTGTTCGTGTTGAATGAATAATCAATTACGGGACTCAAATATCGTTTAAATTATGCGTTTTTCTTTCGGAAGTTTCAAAGTAGACGTTGCGACGCCCAAAATTAGAAACCGCGTCGTTTACAAACTTACACACACATATATATATATATATATTGGTGTACATAAAATACACTGTGATTATTTCGGTCCAAAACACGCGAGTTATCCATTCCGTACCGTCACAAAGAGCCGTGAAAGCCGGCGAAGGTTCGGCCGGGCGGGGATCGATACTCGCGAGCGCTGGCCAGTATCGATCGGGCGCGGGCCGCGAGCCGTGCACATCCCTAGGACCCTCCGCTTCGGGAGCTTCCGGAAACGTTCGGGCGTTTCCGTGAGACACTGGAGAATGCGGGGGAGTATTGACTGCGATGGAACATTTTTAGAATAATACAAATTTGTATGGGATTTAAATAAATCAGTTTACAACGAAATTTACTTTAATTGACAACGTATTTATATAGTAACAGAAAGTGTGATGGAACACATTTACAATAATAATGTATGGGATTAAAATAAAACGTATTTATGTGTTAACAGGAAGCTCCGTCAGCTGTTAAGTGAAACGATTCGCTCAATTAATAAAAAAATGGCAGCCTAACACTTGATCTCCAATACTCTCATATATCGAACACGTAGCTATTTGTGAATGATTAGGAAATTTCAAAATTTCCTGGAGACCACGTCACGAACAATGAGGTGTTCTCAGGATAATCAAGGAAGATAGGCACCTAATTAGAACCATCTCAGAGAGGCGAGCCCGATGGATCGGTCACATCATGCGCCACGATGGTCTTCTTCACGACACTGTGGAGGGGATGGTTGAGAGTTGCAGAGGACCGAGGAATGGAGATCGAGATGCAAAATTCTGTTGCTGCAAACCAATCCACCGGATTGATACTACTATGAAGAAGCTATTTGAATCGCTACTATATTGATACTACTACTTACAAAAATACTTTTACGATTTTCTTCTTTGAAATTTACTGCTTATATTAATAAACAACATATCACTAAAACTATATTAAGCATCCCTTACGTGGTTTACATAATATGCCGACCAAGAACTACAAAGCTTCTCCCATTATTTTAACACCAAATGCTAGCACTTGTGAATACTCTCCTCCCACATAAAATCTGATTCTTCGAAGAAACAGATGGATAAAAACATATCTAAATACACGCACTGACGTTGAGCTGCTGCCGATATTATTAAACTTAATTAGTTTATTATTATTCTGAAATTGATGTGTGGAGTGAATCCGAGAAAACGGATACAGCTGATCCAAGATAACTAAGAAAGGTTAAATGATAAGCGAAGAGTTGTATAAATGATAACTATACATTTGATGTTATTGTAAAGTTGAAGTATAAATGTTAAGAAAACACGCTATGGAAATGTAGGCCAAATTACTATGAAGTAGCGCAGCGGTTTCCTAGCATGTAGAAATGTAATAATATTCTGAAGAAATGTATAAATATTCATACACTAATATATCTTCCTTTAAATACTCGTATTATATATTAATATTTAAAGGCGTATTAAACCAATAGATTAATAAATAAATAAACGACTTATCACGAAGAAGAAAAACTATAAAAGGAATAATTATTATATAACACTAAAGAAAATATACGCTGACAAATGAGAACACATAATTACCTTAACCCTTTCGCATCGGTTGTCGGCATATGCCGTCATTAGATTCCCTGACAGTTGACATTGATTGACGTGATATATCGTTTTGCTACTTTCTTAGAATGGTTTTTTATGCATCATCTGATAGCTAAATGATACAAGAACGAATGTAATATATGAAAATAGACCAGATAAGCACATTTAGGCTTCAAATACTAGTTTTATAATTGACAGTATAATTTGTATTCAAACCTAGCCTCAATGAAAGGGTTAAATAACTAATAGCTTATACATACAATGACTAATTTTTAGTATTTGTAATTTGACGTAAGTAAATATCATTTATTTAGACAGCCAAGAAAAATACTTTTTTTTTGAGTAATAATGTTATATCACTGAAATCGTTAATATATCAGCATCACAACCAATACTGACTCTATTCAGTTTGCAAATTATAATACATCTGTGTGTTCCAGGCGTCTTTATTTATATAAAACTAAAAAAAAACAAGATGTCCCAATAAACCCATCCGTCCCATACTACAGCGAAGACACGCATACTATTATAAAACCAGCACACGATCGCAGAACGATGTTATTATTATTACTCACGCACACATTCACATTGTTAAAACACATACAAATCGCGTGTTTGTGTAAATGTGTGTATATCGTTGGAACGTTCGCTAAGAACGATTTGAAAAAAATGATGTCGTCATGCGGCGTTGCTATTCGCCCGAACGTCGCGCTGCAACGGTCGAGGTTCTAAGTCAGCGAAAAAGGCGGTCGCGGCAACGTTCGCTGGGCGTCGTTACGAGCCAACAATTATTATATTATTGTTATTTATTCGTCGTGTAGTGTTCGGTGCACGGAAAGATTATTATCTCGGGTGAAATGGGACGACGAGTCACGCGGCGCGGCCTTTTGAACGTTAGTTGCGAATTTGCGTGTGATGCAACGGAAGAGGTCTTTGGCATCGCGTATCAGTACACGAGTCGTTAAATGCGTGCATTCATATCAAACACACGTAGTTTCAATTTAAACAATATTCAATTATTATAATTAGTTATAGATAAGAGCATAAAAGGGAAAAAATCATACAGAATAACCTTTTTTGCACCAATGTGGAGATAGATGAGAAACAAGGCTCTTTTACCCAAGAAAATTAAGCATGATTCCAAACTTTTTAACTAAATTACATATATTCACTTGAATCCGAGCTTAGAAGTACATATAATACTTGAAATTACTAAATATACTTGGATAGTAGTAGAATCATAAAATTATTAAAATAAATTGTGAATTAAAACTAAATATTTTTAATTTATTATTTTTTTAATTAAAATTAATTTTAAAATTAGTAGTAGAACGTAGATAATTACAAAGTATTAGTTATTTGGACAGAAAGTGATATTTACATATAATACATATGAATTATTTAAGTAAATACACGGAATGTGCATTTATCTTCTTGTATATAATGTATTTATAGAAAGAACTGTGTTAAAATGTGGACCTACGGTTTACCACTCATCAAATTGAAAAGAGTGGAAATATAAACGACCGAATTGCCTACAAAAAGAGATAAACATGTGTGTGAACAATATTTTAATGCAATATATATATAGAAATATGCACTTTTTTAATGCCCCTTAGCAAACAACTACAGGAAGCTTACGTCCATTAGTCTATAAACAACGAAAATACATATTTATTAAAAGGAAAGAATATGTGAATAAAATATTTTAAATTATGCACTAGGATACTTAACATTTAAAACCTGTTGGTTTCTGAATGAATATTTAAATAAAAAATATGTAATAAATTACAAGTGAAGTAATGAATTGTGTCCATCAGGAAATGCATTATTTATTTCATAGCTTTATTAACCATCATGACTGGTTACATTAACTGATCAATAAACACCTAACAAAGGTGTATCTATTAAAATTAAAATATACTTTTTAATTTTTCAGCCCCGCACGCAAGAGGAATTGAACGCATAGGAAATCCTTATTTTTCTGTAATTTAAAATCAATTACGCAAATATAAAGAAATGTAACGGTAAAACTACAAGAAATTTTATTCAACGTTTGGACGTATCGAGATGGTGTCATTCCAATAAGAATGAATAACAGTGAAAATTGAGGTCGCATACTGTAAAACATAATGGAAAGTATAAAAAACGGGATTCGGAACGGTACACATGTTTTTTATCGACCGTATTATCCATCACATCCCTAGTTTTTCAATGAGATTATCATGGTATGTAGGTATATTAACAAAAAAAAACGCTTACATATTTTTTATTGTTAACACGGGATACGATCTACACTAAGATATATATTTTTTTAATTTCGTAATAGATCAAAATTACTCAACTCACTAAGCACTTCAAAATAATAATAAATAAGAAATATTTTCATGAACCATTGATGTATAAGAATTAAACGAACTTGAAAAAGAGCTAGTATGTAATTTAATGTAACCAATTTTGATTTAAGCGAGTCAAAATTGTCGAGTTTACATAAAAATCGGGAGGAATTTGCAGAAGCATCAACGATGGAATACAAATTTAGTGTTTACAAAAGCAAAAAAAAAAGGATATAATGAGCGAATATAGTTTTTTGTAATTCTAAATGCAATCAAAAGAAGATATTCCATTAAAGCGTATTGCATTAAAGCGTGTTTTAAAAACAAACATATAAACTAGAAATATATAGCAGTTGGTAACAAAATACTTCCGTAACAAGTAACCCTAGCACTGGAACCTTCTCAACCGTGATGGTGACCACAAACGTCACACTTGCATTCATCCATGAAGCGTGATCAATTCATTTCATTATTCACATTTCGCACGGAGTAAAACTGCAATATATATAAAATTAAATATCATCAGCATCTCGGTATTGACTCATATCTCGATCAATGTAATCGAGAAGGAATGTGTTTAGCATTTTGCATTTCCAAGAATACAGAAACAGGCTCAGACTGTTGATAAAAATGACGTAATGCTCGATAAATTATATTATTTATAATGTACGAGAGAAAAGCATACATACATTGTTATAGCACTTCAAGCTTATGACGGATTCACCAGTGTTACCACACTAAGTTATACATAGTAGGTATGAATTGTTATTTTATAAATGGTAGGTATTAAATGTGCATTTAAGTTTAAATATTTCCAAAAATGAAGATACACAATAAAATATTCAATCATACATCTTTTACTAGCAATAAATTCGTTTGTCGTAATATAACTTAAATAAAATCCAAAACGATCAATGGTAATTCATTTTTCGCACATCTCGTATCGACCATTTCAAATAATTCGAACCGAATTTGATTCCATTGTAGGTAATATTGTTACATTCGTGTTAGCTCGGTAATATATGTGGACTTATTCAATTAGTTTCGACTCTCAAAAAAAAAATATACGAAGGTTCTCTTATTAAAAATAAGATTTCAGTATGCCAATATGATTTGATCATAAAATAACAGTTTTTTTTTAATAGAGAAAATAATAAAATCGTAAAAATATCATCTTCATTAATTTACAACCAATATAAAACCATGAACAAAAATATGTAGCTCACAGAACATATAATTCAAAAAAAAAGAATATGCATTTTTGCAATCGCCCAGTTTGTATGCAAGACGTGACGAGTTCCCATCTCGAACGTGAAGGAACGTTTTGAAAAATAATAAAAGAAAATCGTTTTAAAATAAGTACAAAAAAAAACCGTTCGCCTCGGCATCACGAAAGTACAATTTACGCCCGGAGAATGTTGGTCGCCACAATTACCCACATAAAAGGAACGAATAGCTGTTGTTTATTTTTTGCTTTGTGCCGAGCATGGCGGACGAGAGGTCCAACCAGTTCTTATAGTCCGCCTGGCGAACGAGATGCTCTTTGGTTGGCAACAGAACGAGTCGACAATTCAATGAATCGGCAAAATAATATCTTCTTTAAAAAAAACTGTTTGATACGTAAGATTTTAAATATTCTCGATGGTGGGCTGTGCATACAGGTGTATGTGGTAACATTCTAGTCTTTGGTTGTCAAAATCATTACGTAATTTCGGCATAATCATTCAAGCCGGTATGTAAATACACGTAGCAACTACGTAATAGTCAATTATCCTATGGCAAGTCTTTTGGAATCATAATTTTAATAATAATGTTGTTCTCTGTTCACTTTTAAAACAGCTAAATTTCCTGGTATAAAATAATATCACTAAGGATTATTGTTAACATTCCATCCTACTTTGATGGAGAAATTTGATAATATACACCCAAGACACAAATGGTACATAATTTGTGCGTAAAAGTCAGAGTTTTGTCACAAAAATTAATTACTGACAATGTGATCCGTCTCCTAGCTGCTAAGTATTGAAATTATGTATTTTTCTTCTATTGAAACCAAACTAATGTTCGCGGATTTTTCTATCTATATTCGCTGTATTTTTTTATGAATTTTGAGTAAACGTCTCATGTTTCACAGATTAAAACAAAAACCGCTTAGAAAAATATTCTTGCTCATTTCAAACTACCTTTACCATTAAATAAAGTACACTTTAAATGTATTTACAAATAAAAAATCAATTCATTCACACCACTTCCTGTATTTTGATAATTTTGTAAAAAAAAATACAGAGGACATAATCTAAAATCACAACACAAACCAATTGAAGATTTTTGTTGGATTCCAGGAAGCACTTTTTCACCAAGTCACTTTTAGATAGTCGTCGACCATTCGCCGAAACCTGACATCGATGCCTAAATTGTTATTATAATTTATTAATTGATGTGTCTGCATATCGATTTATTCAATTAAACTGGATGTGTATGATTTAATCAGGTTTCTTCAAACGACCTGTACATAGATGGATTTCTGGACTCACCATTATGTTTGAAAGCTGTGGCCGTGTCGAAAGATGGGGCGCGCACTGGATGCTTTTCTTGCTTGAAGGCGCGCTCTTGGGAGAGCAAGGGGGCCACCAGCGAGACTGCTGGCAACGACTCCCCGCGCGTTAGCGGAGGCCTGCTTGGGGGAGCTGTGGGCTCTTCAGGAGCACGCTTGGCAGGCGGCTCATGATGATGTCCGTGCCCGTGATGATGGTGTTCATCATCGTCCGGAGCTCCACGCTTAAGAGGCAACGGAGCGACGGGCGCAGCAGGAGCAGGCGCTCTGTGGTGCGGTATGTGATGAGCGTGTGCCTGCGCTTGAGCTTCACGTCTTCCGTATTCAGCAAGCAATCCTGATCTCGCATGATGTAAAGCCGATAGTCCTAGCTGATGATGAGCAGGAGCTGGAGCAGGGGCTCCGTTTTGATGTCCTTCTAGCGGCGCACGGTGTGCCGTTTTAGCGTGAGCTCTGCCTTCTTGGAAGCCGTGAGCTCTCTTCATCTGACGAGCTCCGTCCAAGACGATTTCGATTCGGTCCGCGCCTTCGTAGTTCACACATCCTCGGCAAACGGCTTCGGAGAAGTCGTTCAACATTGCCCACGGCATGCGCGGCAGATCGCAGAGATAGCAGTGTTGGCGCTTGGCCTGCTGGATCTGCATCACGGACATGTTTGTTTTGGTTGTTTCGCACTTATTGGGAATTTTTTACTAGAGCTCGCGCGGCCGCATGCTCTGGTATCGGACGCACACTTCTCTTGAGAGTTGAGGCCCTACGCGCACTTTACCCGACGAAGGCTCGCGAGCGACTGCGTGAGCGGCGGCTAGCGGCCCGGAGTGCGGGGCTGGCGGGTCGGCGGTTCAGGGCGGGGCGCGGGGCGGGCGGCGGCGGCCATTATTGATCTCGTGACGTCACCGGCCCCGGCGCGCATGTACCGAAACGGAACGCTACAACGTGAAAAGCACGTCAACCGAAACGTAACGCATTACTCACACAGATATCATAGTTTTTTTTTATAATCAAAATTAATATTTATTTTTGTAAATACATTATCTGTTGATTATATAATGTTCAAGTATGAAATATTTATCATTGACAAAGTTGAAAAGCGTAAAATTATTATAATAGCATTTTTTAATCGAGAAAATTATTGATCTAGGATTAAATAAAGTGTGGAAAATGTAATAATATTACATAAATCGATTTAGGTACTATCGGAAACTCGTATGGGAGGCATGTATAATACTTCATATATTATAGATAGAAAAAGGAACGTAAATTTATCACTTAATTTGGTGTGAGCGTAACACTATCAAATATATAACAATACAATAGATATTGTAGGAGAACCGCTTCTTAGGATTGAATGATCCAGACTTCGGGAGCATCGGGTTAATCACCGCCACCGGCACGATTTACGCCTTAACATGATAATTGTTAATAAGCATTGCGTTATTGACGCGTGCTGAAGGTTGCTGTCACACAGCCAGGCACTGAAACGTCAGAGCACGTCAGACCGGAGCACGTAAAGACAAAATGGAATGCACGGCTCTGCGCGCGCAGCCACGCCGCCAGACGCGATCCATAGGCGCCCCCGGGCCCCCGCCCAACACAAGCCAGAGATCCGCCTAAATTTTACCGTTAACATTGCCCGGCCTCAATACTCGCGAGCGAGCTGGTATGGGTTGAAGCTCCTACAATGTAATACTACTACAGAGTTGTATTTTTATACTGATGTAACATAACATTGGCGTGCGAGTGTGGGTCGCCGCGTCACGGCACGACGCACAGTGTATTCAGTAGTACACATGATATTAAAATACTCATTTGAGACACTAACTGATTCTTCTCTGCAATCGTAGCTAACTAGAAACGATCGCAATTCATTGAAAGATAGTTAATACTTAACCATTTCATTACGGCTCGGTTTGAATACAAATTATACTGTCAATTATAAAATTAGTATTTGAAGCATAAATGTACTTATCTGGTCTATTTCCATGTATCACATTGGTTCTTGTATCCTTTAGCTATCAGATGATGCATAAAAAACTATTCTAAGAAAATAGCAAAACGATATATTATGTCAACCAATATCAACGGTCGGGGAATCTTATGACGGCATATGCCGACAACCGATGCGAAAGTGTTAAGTCTTTTTGCTGGCAAAAGGCGTGGTAACTCATTGAATTGATTGAGGAATGCAGTCCTAAGTACTTCTTATTCGGACTAGTATTCGATTTGTAACTGCAGATACCTTTAAGCCACATTTAATATCCTGCACCACGTAGCTGCTCTTGCCAGTGTTTTATGTTGGACAATGGATTGGTCTTCGATACTGGGCGGAATCTTTTCACAAGTAGAAGATGATTGAGGACGAAAACTAGTTAGTAACTGTAAACTTAGTTTGCTACGATTATCATCAGAAACAAACTTAAGTCACTAGAACTGACTAAATAGACTTTACATAAATGTACAGTAGAAGCTTGTCTCGTGTTTACAACTACAGAGTTATAGAAAACGGCATGAATGCATTAACACGAAGCACACATCAATTGGCCTTGCAATATTAAAAGGAAAAATGTGGCAGAAATCAAAACAGACAACCTTAAATAGTGGAAGCTACAGTTATTAGGAGGTAGGGTGTATTGTGTTACGATATATTATCGAAATTATAGGTCAAAGCTAAGTTAATCGCATTTTAAATTCATCCAAAACAAGTGAATAATCTTGTAATGGCATGTGTTGACTGCTTCATACAATTTAAATAAATCAAAGATTTAAAAACATTTGGAATCCTCTCAAAACTATCATTAGCATGCGCAGCATCTAGCTCACACTGATGAATATCATTGACTCACTCCACCGAGTGAACAAAGCCCTCTATGCATGCGTTTACAATGAAATTAACATTGCCGTTTGCGGAACTTGGTCACAAAGTAGTTTCTAATTTCAGACACAATTCACAAACTAGTTACTTTTGGATGGCTACGTGCGCGGATGGCCTTAATGTTACCGGCCTCAATACTAGCATGAGTTGTGTGCTCACCACCACCTTTAAGTATGTACAATAATACAGCTGCTATGTTTATATTTATACTGATATAACACCGGCGCCTGTGTGTGGGTCGCCGCGTCACGGATCGCTATGTAACACAGTAACACACAGACTCATCACGAATGTTGTTTACCGAAAGTATGTACCCAGCGGGTGAGTCCAAAACGAATGCCCCGCACGAAACCGATGGCAATAATACAAAATATGTTTAAAAAACTTAGTTTTTATCGTAAAACTTATTTCATCATCAGTCTGCACCTATCTGTTTCATCGCCAGCCTATTTTAATTGCTTATACGAAGCTTAAAGCATTAAATTCTACTTTTCTGTTTCTCTAGCTTCTGCATCAAGCTTCCTTTCAATATTATAATGTCTTAAATATATTCATGCTAGAGTAGACATACATTTGTCCCCTTTTAAAACGAAAAGACGTGTATTTTCTGCTAATTCCCGATCCTCTGAACTAGCCTGTTTATGACTGGTCACGGCAATTCCAAGGTCAAAGTCCTTAAATTTGCCCTCGAAGGCAGGCCTTACTACACATGTATGATGCTGAAGACATTTTGTGACGTTACCCGAACTTAAATTCAATTTAAAAAGTAGATCTACAAAATAAAAAATAGTGACAAACTAACTAGGTTTTACAATTGTTGTGGCATCCTTCGATAAGACCTTTAAAAGGGCCATGAGTTTTACATTTACTTTACATTACATTAAGTGTAGCTCTAACTTATTTATTCAATAAAGTTATAGTATTTAAGCAATGCATTGATAATAGCTATGGATAGTGTACACATAAAAAACATCAGTTAATGAATAAGATACATTATAATCTTATTTATAATTAACATAATCGATCATGGTGACCATATTTCTTTGGACATTTTATCGTCTATCCATTGACTTTCGCTGCTAAAAGCGAAAAGCATAAAATTTTCATATGGATTTTTAAATATTTATTAGAATATTAATTTATTATTTCAATATTCTAATCTACTTTTATAGATCATCATTCATTAAAAGTAGATTAGAATATTGAAATAATAAAATAATATTCTAATAAATGTTTAAAAATCCATATAATAATGTCACCTTGAGACAATATCAAGAAGGTAAAATTGTTCATCAGTAACACAGATAAATGACTGTTATAAAGTCCGCGTCGGACCTATAAGTAGTTGTTTCTCATCCATTCAATCTATAGTTCGGCTCGAGACCCGAGTGGTACTTACTAAAATAAATAGACTGTCGGAAAGTAATAATATTAAACTTGTGAATAAATGTAGACTGAGTAAATAATAAAAAATAATAATATACACACTCTGAATATATACTATAGAGACATCTATCGTTATATGATAAACAATGGTATAAATGCAACATATTCCGTACAGCAGTTCGGGCAGTAGATGGTCGTGTGGTCAAGGGTAAAGAACTTGAACAAATGGTTGGTTCCAAGGTTTGCTGGTTCGCATTCCGCCTCTGCTGATATTTTTTCTGAACGAATTGATGCGCTTAAAGAATTTGTTGCATTATAGTATGTGTATATTTAATTACTTATCATGTCATTTTCATTTTAGGGTTAAAGTTTCACGAGCAGTAGTCATGTATACTCTCGAAGAATCAATCAAAACGTTCATCGTTTTGAAAATCACCAAGTCGCCACTGGTCTGCCGTTCCGTGGAACAAGACAAATACGAGTACATATAGCGCGAAAATAATATCCGAATGGCCGCTCAAACGTTTATCTCGCCGATAACACAGCTCGCGAATGTATAAATAATACTGTAGTGTGATAGTGCCTGTGTCGCATAACAACAATTATAATTACGTGTTATTTATGTACTACGTTCACGTTCGTTCCAACTGCCTGTGGAAGCGATAGGGAAATGAAGGCGACGCTGAATGATCTAATGTTCTGCTACACCGAGTAAAAATGCAAAGAACATGCGTGAATATGTACATAGTTTGATACGAACAACGCAGTATCTAAATTTAAACGAAAACAAATTCATTTTATTGTCCTAGGTAGGGACTATCAGCTTAAGGTGAGTAATGGACATTGAGTATGCATTGTTTATCGTACCGCACGTAATTGTTACATGTTTTTTTTTCAACATTATTCTCTTGTCTTGTAAAAAATATTTCATCCATTATGTTGTAACGTAGATCTGTTGCCCATCGTAAGATTATAGGAAGAAACACATGTTAGACAAATTATGCAGGATATAAGTTATGATGAAGTATGAAGGTCATGTCAAGTGTCAACGTAGTACATCAAGTAAAGATGAGGTTTTTGCGTTTCATTCGAGGACGTGAGTTGTAGCGCTTATGCTGAGCTGAAGAGGACTGCAGAGGATCGAGAGGAGCGAAGATCGAGATGCAAGATTTTGTTGCTGCAAACCAATCCACCGGATTGATACTACGAAGAAGACGAGTCGTACATCTCTAATATTCAAACAACGAGTATGCATTTCTAGGGCAAAATAATACAGTTTTTAGCTATGATTTACCCATTTTTTGCAATTATTAAACCGTTTTCATCTATTTAACATAACGTAAGCGTAGATACTAATAGTCTGTATTTATATTTTTAAGACGCTCAAAAGTTCCTCGGATCTTTTTTAAATTTTGTCGACTCTAATAAATAATATTCAACTTAACTATTATATTTTGGTACAACAGAAAGATACAAAGAAACCTTGTCTATCTAACCTTCAAACGGGTTAAAAATGAAGAGAAATAATGTATTATTACGAGCAGGTGCTGTGACAAACTTCTTAGTTTCTTATATTGTATGGATATAGATAAAATTGCAACAGGAAGTAAAACACATATTGTGTTGTAGGTGAAGTACCATTGGATGTGAAATTATTGTGTAAGATTGTGTAAGAACTGAACAGGTAAGAAGTAAACTCAAGTACTTACGTATTTATTAATGCGTTACTTGAGGGCTTTCTCGTTTTATGACACAGGAAACGTTAACATCGAAAGTCTATTCCAAAACTACTGGAATAACATTCAGTGCCCGCTGACTTGATGCAGCTATGCATTCCTTGAAAGACTGTGAATGAAAACTACTTACAAGTATTTTTACGTGCTTATATCTTAAATTTATAACTATTTTGAATTATTTGTCTTTCTTTATGCCTACAACGTTGTGCGCCATTGTCTTGGTAATTAGTTATCAATTTTCTTAGTTATTTACACATATAAGAGAATTTATAATACCTATCATGTTATATACAACTGAAATGTATCTCTTTTGTACAGACAATTCTCAATAATACACCATTATCATTAACCAATTAATGACGACACAATTCCAAATGGTTTCATCACAATCTTAAAACTAGTTTTCCTCTTATCAACCACGCAGCTTTCGATTATTTTAATGTGGTAATGATTCCGCAAATTACGCTTTACCCACGGAAAATTACTCGGTAGTTAGGTAAGAATGTAATCGATACTCTTTCGGTAATTATGTATTACAGTAAAAATGCTGTTATAGACAATCCACACAATATGGCAAATGTTGGAAAAAAATACAATCTTACTCGTATCAGCTGAAATTTGATAGTAGGAGTTCTCGGTAAAATGCTGAGTCTTATACAAGTGCCTACATAATAAATTATTATTTCCATGCACAATGGAAGTTGCTTCCTGTGAAATAAAATATTTCTTTGAGACAGGATATCAACAATTTTATACAAAGAATAAGGTAAAGGTGTAGATATATGAATACACAATGAGCAAAGGTGTGGAAAGCTAACCAGATTAAATATTGATGATACCTACTGTGTGTTGTGAGGAAAGAACATGGCGGATCCTTTTCAAAAATTGTACAGAAATATTCTTACCGCTTAATATGTAAGGAATATTTAAATTTATGAATATACATGTTAAACGACATTATTGTACGAGTGCTAAATTATTTATATACTTTTAATTTAATAATATTACGATGTAAATGGTGGAATACATGCCCCCGGTAGAGACAACTAGTTTCAAACTTTCAAAAAAAAATAATCTTAGGTTAGGTTAGGTCAGGTTAGATTAGCAAGACAGCCAGTGCACCAGTTGTCCCGTGCACCAGACGTCCAGTTCGCCCCACGTTGTTATCGATAAGTTGTTGAACGAATTGTCTGGGGACGATAGGTCGTGACACCGTATATATTAACCAGCTTCTTGAAGAAATCCAGATTGTATGAAGGAGGAAAGGCAGATACTGGAAGAGCAGTCAAGAGCTTACCGGCGGCATTAAGGAATGAATTTTTGAAACCGCCAGTACTTGGTCGACATACAATGAAAGTGTATTCAGAAAGTGCAAGTCGAGTTTATTAGTTGTGAGTGGGTGCAGGTGGAATAATGTAATATTTGTCACCATAAGCTGATTGAGATAAACAAATGTTTTCACAATAATATCGACATTAATCACACAATATTCCGAGAAATATGATAATGCTTCCAAGATGTTTTGATAACTCTATGCGATTGACATCTAGGTCGCTTTCTGGGAATTCCACGCTTTATCTACAACTGTTTAAACTTCATATACACAATTGCGTAATGTTTTGATAGAGCAGGTACTAATCACCCGTCTATGTTTACGATGACAAAACCGGTCAAAAAAATATAAACATACACGAACAATTTAGCGTATCCACTATTTGTGCTTACATAAATTATTAAAATTCTTAAAATAACATACATTTACTTCACATTTAACATTCGATGTGAATTACGATACTGTTTCGGTTTAGCGCTCTTTTATTTCAACCCGGGGTTATTCCCCGAAATTGTGCATAAATAGTGGAAAAAATAGTGGAATCAGTGAAACAAACCGGTTTAGATGGAAGACGTCGAAGAAATAGTTCAAGAAACAGCTGCTAGTCTTTCTAATGATGAGCTTAAGGAATTAACTGAGCAAGAAGAAAACAAAAATAATGATATTAGTTATTACGAAGAAGAGCAAAAAGAACTTTCGATGGCGTTTGTGTAAAAGAGTTTGACCACTATAACTGAAATAATGGACCAATTTGTTGAAAATGATCCAAATATTGACAAGAGTTCAACAGCAACACGGGTGTTATAGATGCTTTATCCACTTATCAACAACTTCTAACAGAACGCAAAAGGAAAACGCGAACTACTTTAGATGCCTTCTTGACAAAAAGGCATAAAATTGGAATTACAGAATAGACTGATTGATTAGAATGACTTAGAATTTTATTTGATTTTCTAAGTATACATATTCGATTACATTGTTTTTATTTTTGTAAGAAATAAATGTTTGGTTTTATTTTTATTAAAAAAAATATATATTAAATTAAATATCAACCTATTTTCTATCCATCTTCCTCTAACCCCATTATTTACATGTTAAGATAGCCTCGTTTAGCGCTGTTTCGCATTACGCCCTACTTTGTTGGAACGTATCCTCATCTGTATTACACTTGGCTACTTCAAAATCAAACGAAAATTCATACACTCACTATAGAAGGTTGGTACTCATATGAGCCCTATTGACCCACTGAGTTTATCAATGGAAGGATTAGGACAGGGGTGCGTTAAAACCCTTTACTACTTTATACCTACTCGGTATTCTAGTAATTTAATGGGGGATGAACAATACCAAAAAACACATAGATTTTCTAATGTTTATACTTTATAAAGGATATTCCATTTTGTTTCAACTATGTTAGTAATTTATATTGACATAAGCATGATATAGCCTTTGCTGACTGGTACCGAAAGCCTCGATACACAATCTTACGTCTATTATTTTCGTTCGCTCATCGGACACACATGTGTTGTCATTTTGTAATGCCGCTAGGGGGACTAGTTATATAGATCGCCACTTGCGGCGCTTGGTGTCACCGACCGCGGCGCCCGGTGACCAGTCAGTTGTGTTCCAACCGAGAGAAGGTTGTATTATGGTTGGCCCGGCATGATATTCCGCTAGGGCCGGAAGTTTGTAAAGTAATCGAAATATATAAGTCAATGCGTTTCAGAAAAAAGTCTTTGTGTTGTTAATCCGCTCCTGCATACTTCATCCACGCGGCAACGTGACGAACCCGCGACTTGTCGTCTTTTTAAAAACGCAGGATGTCAAGATGTATAGCATTCGCTTTACAAGTAGAACATTCAAACATCGAGTTGCATCGCATGGTATACGTTCCGTCCGAGCGCCATTCGTTCGTTCCACGCTTGAAATAGTCTCAGATCGTAAATACGCGCCAGTGTTCTGTTCGCGAACGCTCGGGTGCGTTCGGCACTTTCCGAAACGGGGCACCATTCGCTAAAGACGTTCGCCCATCCGCCGTTCAGTGCTCGTCCAAAATGACGATGGACTGGACGCGCGAGCAGACAGTGCGGCTCATCCGCTCGCTGAAGAAGCAAGAGATCTTGTGGAACTCTCGCTCCAAGTCGTACAGAGACAGGCGCAAGAAGGCGATAGCCTGGGCGACCGTCGAGACGGAAGTGGGCATCCCCGTGGAGATCTGCAAGAGGCGCGTGGAGTCGCTGCTGGCCTCGTGCAGGAGGGAAAAGAATAAAATCCTAAAGAGCAAAGCTTCTGATGAACCAGAGTTTGTCTACGAGCCCAAGTGGGTGTTCTGGAAGGAGTTTAGGTTCCTCAGAGGCGTGCCAGATGACGACAACGAACCGATCGACATGAACTTGGTGAGTTTTTTATTATATTTACTAATACATACCTTACTCTATAAGTACACCCGTGCTCGTAGCCATCCATTGTTTTTGATCCCAGTTGATGCTTGTGGAGCTTCAAGCACTCAATTTGTTACAACGGCAATGGCGCTCCTAAATGGCCCTTTTCTTACATCCTTTTCCTCTTTTGTCGATGGTATTGTTCTCCTAGATATCCATGATCTTTATCACGTGTCATCTTCTGTGTTATTTTTATATTTTATTATCCTTTGTTTGTATTTTATATTTATGCATGCTCTGTTTCTCATTTTGTGTCTTGGAACTTCGGTTCTGTGTAATAAATAAATATACAACTGGTTACTCTAGCGAAAAAATCGCGTGTATAGTGTAGTACTAAAGTAGGTAAATACAGAATACCTACAGCACTGACATTATTGTCGTCGATTGATTGCATACGACATTATTCGCCGTCTATGTTCTTACCTGTAACAGTATCTCGCTTGTTTCGTATTTTTAAATATATTTTTTCATTTAAATAATGGCTGTAATGGCGTGAGGGTTGCAGCGTGATGGCACAATTGATTATAATATTATTTAATAATTATGTACATATATAACTATTAATTATTTTATAATAAAATATATAGTATTTTTATTGCGACCTGATCCTACTTAATTAAATTTCTGCTAATCGGTTACATTAGGGGTGTGACATAGTGGAAGTTATATATAAATAAATAAAATATATTAATGCTTTATGATGTACATTTTAGATATTACTAAATGAGAAATATTGAGCGTTTCAGTTAGATAAATGTGCCTTTAGTTGACTTTATGACGTCTCGTATATGTTAGATTTCAGAACGATATTGGTAAAATGTGTGTTTTTGATAGATGTATGTTGGAAAGCACTAAAAATGTGTCTAGCTATTATATATGATCGTGTCGGAAACAACAGGGTCAGATCCTGTCTGCCCAGAAGTGGGCGACGTCGATGGCGTTACTCCCGGCTACCATCAGGTCTTCCTGGGTGCAGCTACTCGGAGACAGTGTACACTCCAGAAGGTGTGACAGGGTCTGCTCCACGCCGCAGTCACATTCAGTCGGTCTGCTACAAAACTGCCAGGCTTACATGAGTGTCCTCGTCTTGCATACTTCGGTCCGAAGTCTGTTAAGGGACCTCCATCTATTCCACCCCAGGTCGTGTCCAGGGGCTAGGTCCTCTTTCGGGGCAATCCAAGTCTAACCATTGAGCTCTATGTAGTACAACCAGGATGGCTGGACGATGCATACAGAGAGACGTATATTGTTTGTATGTCGTGACATGTCTACAATGTTAGCAAGAAAACCTGTTAACATAATATGAATTAAGGAAATGAATAGAAGAATAGATACAACTTAAATAATCTTACCTGTCAGTATTCATTCAACCTTTATAATAATATTTGTAAATTATTTTTTCCCAGGATGGTTCCGAACTACCACACTGGTCTGCATCGGCTCGAAGGCCTCCTAGGAAGAGACGCAAGGCTGGCGAAGCACCAGTCAAGACTCAAGACGACACCAACTGGGTTGCAGCGAAACCCCAAAGAGACGGAGACGAACACGACGCCTTCGGCATAACAGTCGCCGCGAAACTGCGCAAGATGGACGAGAGCCAGAGACTATTCGCCGAGAACATCATAAATCAAGCTCTGTACAAGGGGATGCTGTTCCAACTTAGTGCGCAGACCGAGATGGACTTCATGCATCAGCCAAGAGTACAGCAACAACAGCAGCAACAGCAGCAAGATTCTTTAGCTAATCCGCAATGGCAAACTCACACGTTTGCAGCACCTAATGCAACGTATGTCCCGAAACCTTCTCACCCAGTTGTGTCGCATCAGCCTCGACAAGAACCTGGTGAAGACTTCAAGCAGATAAACATGCTGTGAAACGAAGATTTTAATTCATAGGTTTTGATATCCTCCTCTCTTATTTAGATATCAGTTTACTGGATGAAGGATGCAGGATCACGTTCACAATATAAAGAACTCATTTTTGTTTCATAAGCGTATATTTGTCAAAAATGTCAGCCGTTATAACGACCGCCCTAGGCGCGCGCGCTATAACGGCCGCGAGTCAAACTTCAACTGTCAACTAACGGTGCGCCCTGACATCTCGGCGGTGCCAACTGTCGCTGCAGAAAAAAGCTAATTCAAGATGACAGTGGTAACAACAGGCAGTGTGCATGTCAGGCGAGCGAACAAAATAAAAGACAAAAGATCGTTTTTCGAGGCTTTACGGCATCAGCCTAAATCAGTTATATCAAGCTGATATTAGTTTTTATAACGACACTAGATGTAATGAAAATGCTGTAATTGGAATTGTTAATGTGTAGAACTAATACTTTGAAATACTGCAGATCATATAGCATGTAAGTGTCCTGCCTCACTAATCCAACTAAATGCTACAATGCATCTTTTCTTCAGGTATCGAAAGACAGGTGGATATGAGATTCTATTTCATATTTGTTACACAAAAATGAGAACAGACGATTTTTTGCAGTGATATATTTTCGCATTTCTATAATTCAATATAATTCCAATGCATCAATGGAAATAAACATATCAAAGTTATCAATTTTCATATTGTCCCTGAAGATTTACAATCGTTTCAAGTCGTCTTTAAGAATAACACTCTCAGTTGGTGATTTCAAATTACACAATATTGAAACCAGCTCTTTTTTAAATGAAATCTGTCACAAACTTTAATAAGTTCAAGGTTATCTATTAAAGGTGCACAACTACGACCTTGAGTGTCGAAATTTTTCATAATAACGTTCTTCTTCCATAATTAATTCATTCGCATTATACTTCATGTACTTGTTAATGTTCCTGTTGAACCACATCTAATTAGCAAACACCTTATAAATTTATAATAATGTTTTCTCGAGTGTGATGACAAAATTAATTTACAATGTTGCCATAATTATGTATTTTAGGTATCTTTAGTGTTTAGATATTTTTATGTATTTTTTACATAAATAAAAAACGATTTTCTATGACGGTTGTATTTCATTTTATATTGACATCCTCCTCTCATATTTAGGACATCGATTTACTTGATGAAGGATGCAGGATTCACAATATAAAAAACATTTTTTTTTTTGTTTCGCTATACACGTTTATTTGTCAAACACTTCGCATTCGGCACACGCCACATAGGCGTGCCCATAACGGGCGCGAGCGTTGTCCAACTGACAGCTCACGGCGCGCTCTGACATCTCGGCGGTGCCAACTGCCGAAAAAATTTCACCAACCAACTCGCTGCCGAAAATAGCGAATTCAAGATGGCAGTGGTACCAACAGGAAATGGGCCCAATGTCATAACAAATATTTTGGCGTATGCAAAGACCGTTTAATATTCTATAATTACAAGCATTAGATGTGCATGTCAGGCGAGCGAACAAAATAAGAGACAAATTATCGTTTTTCGAGGCTTTACGCCCTTTACGGCATCAGCCTTAAGTAGTTATATCAAGCTGATATCAATATATTTGTAAATTGAGTTAACCCGGTACGTTTTTGTTCGACTTTTGAATGGTTGGGTAAAATATCTATGCGCTTAGAACAAATTCGGGTGACACAGTGTGTTTGTATGGGAGAGTGTGAAATGCCAGCGTTCAAAATGGTCGTCGTTCTCGTTATTTAGTATGGAGGTTCGCCGTGAACGAAATCAGCCGTGTTCGAGAACGTTCGCCAGTGCGGCTATAGACGCCAAGCCGAAAGCACGGTTCAGGGTTAAACGAAAACTAAACAATTCAACACTGAAATATGCTGTTTTATTGTAAAGTCCGTCACTTTTACTTCACAAGATAAATACGTATTTTAAAATTGGTATTGTTTTTTCAGTGCACTATATAAAATAATTTAATTTAATTATTAATTATGACAATAATGACATTGCAGTTTTATTTTAGAATACGAAATATGAATAGAAGTGAGTTGTATATTTCTTGATTGACATTTTAGTCGTTGATTAACCGCGTCTTACGTTATTATATCGATAGCTTTATTAAAAATTGTCTATGTTCCTTCTACCTTCTATGTTATTATGTAAATATAAATCTTTCTCGCTTATGCCGGAATACAATATTTATAATAAATATGAAAGATAATTCCCGGTGAAACGTGTACGTATTCATATCAACTAAAAATAATAATATAAAAGGATGTAAAGGATTGTTAACCCTTTCGCATCGGTTGTCGGCATATGCCGTCATAAGATTCCCCGACTGTTACATCGGTTGACGTGATGTATCGTTTTGCTACTTTCTTAGAATAGTTTTTTATGCATCATCTGATACCTAAAGGATACAAGAACCAATGTGATATATGAAAATAGACCAGATAATTACATTTATGCTTCAAATACATACTAATTTTATAATTGACAGTATAATTTGTATACGAGCGTAATGAAAGGGTTAATGTGGTTTTCCAGTGAAAACACGTGTATAGGGTAGTAAGAAAATTCTTATATAAATACATACCTACCACACTGAGATTTTAGTCGTTGATACATTAGTACCTAGTCTTGCATCTATCTTCATACTAGTGCAAAAAATATTATTTTCTAAGAAATAATATATTTGCTTCTCTATTATTACCCATAAACCTTACCTCGCTTGTATCGTAATAGCACTTTATACAATATATCTTACGTACTATATAAAACCTAGTTAAACGTATATTACAATCAATTAAAAATATTATTTTTATTGCAGTTATTATTTTATAATTTAACATTTTAAAAAACATAAATTGAAGTTATATTATATTCCTTAAAAATGATGGACTTCACGTACGCCGAGTCGATGCAGCTGATCAATGCCTTCAAAAGGCATCCAATCCTGTGGAACACCAACATGCTCGGCTACAATGATAGAAAGAACAAGGCCGAGGCCTGGAAGACCATCGCTGGTGAGGTCAGCATGCATCCTGAGATCTGCAAACGGAAGTTGGAGTCTCTGCTGTCATCCTGTCGGAGGGAGAAGGCCAAGATCGTCAAGAGTCGAGCCAGCGGAAACGAAGAAGACTTCTACGAACCCAAGTGGAGGTACTGGAACGCCTTCAAGTTTCTAAGAGGCCTCGGAGACGAGGAAGAAGATCCGCTTGGAGCAGCTCCAGAACAGGTAAAAGCAATTTAATACATTGATAGTAGAAAATTAAAGTCCCCATACCTGAAAAGATAAGGGAAAACCGCCTAAGATGGTATGGGCATGTGACACGGAGAGATGAGGACCACATGATGAAGAAGGCCCTCAACAAATCCACGCTGAGAAGAAGACCTAGAAGATCACAGGCAACCTGGCCTGCAACTGTTGACAATGATCTGTAAACTCTGGGCTTGACCGAGAATGCAACGCAGGACAGACAGACATGACGAATATGTACAAGGAAATCCGACCCTAGATGATGGGAAATGGCGAGGCTAAAGATAGTAGGAGACCACTTATTCACAGTGACTTGTCTTACAACTGATGATTCGTGAATACTGCGTTGCTCATTAGATTTTAAAAATGCAAATCGCAGAAATATACGAGTGCTGCAGATGCATTGCGAAGCATAGCGTTTCACTTTTATATCAGAGCATTGCCTTTCCTAAATACAAAATTTGGCTAGCGTTGATTTTGGTGTATCGCGATTGTAAATCACAAATGCTATGTGGTTACAAAATGTGACCCCACGAGGTTAAGAATCACAGATCTAAACGAACACTAAAAAAACACATACTGCAATGAATCTTTATCTAAGATAATTAGATTTAGATCGTATGGTTTTTCTATTATAAAGTGCCCAAGATTGGACAATATTGTCTGCGGTTGACCACGTAGTAGCCATGTTTCAGATGCTAGTAAAATTACATTATATTTTATCAAACAAGCAGGTTTACTTGTCTCATTTTTTTGATACACGTATGTTGCGTAAGCATTGCGATGCCACAATTTGGCCTTCAGAAACTGCGAGCTACAAAAAAATACATCATCAAATCGTGTATGCCAATTTATTGTGTCTGTTTCAGGATATTCTCGAACCGAAGGTCAACTCACCGTGGTCAACATCGAGGATGCTGGCTCACAAGTACCGCAAAACCAATATGCCGCCCCTTCCCAATAAGCCTCCTGTTCGAGTGCCTGCGCCAGTCCAAGCTTCCACTCAAGCAGCCCCCAAAGAAGACGACGAGTACTCTGCAATTGGCGTTACAGTGGAAGCCAAACTGAGAAAGATGGACTTTACACAACGATTGTTCTGCGAGAACATCATCCACCAAGCGCTCTACAAAGGGTTGCTCTTCCAATTGACGCAACATTCTGAAATCCGACACACTGACTTCCAAACTCCTACACCAGCGATGCAACAACAACCTATAACCCAAACCATTCAACCTAAAAACACCCAAGAGATAGAGCAGCAGAAAACGATTCAGGTTCAGCAGAATATCGGTTTGAAACAGCAGACAAACCATGTTGAAACTGGTGGAAATTTAGGTGGTAGTCAGCAATGGAGTCATCAACAAAGTCATGGAGGTTTCGCTGGTTCGGATCTTATGGGTGAATGCAAGAATGCCCCGTTGGCTCCGACGATTATGAGGTTAGGGAGGAGTTCTGTGGTGTCTGATTCGGGAAGTCGATCGCCCAATTCGGAAGACTTTAAAGAAATCACCATGTTATAAAATCTGTATTATCGTTGTTTATGTAGATAATTTGTTAATATATGACTGCTGATCATTTTGTACGGAAGATTTATTATGTTCTTTAAATTCAAAAGAAATACATTATAAAAATATATTCCAAAGTTTTTATATTCATAGTATATAATGTATTACTTGGGAAGAAGATAAACACATATTTATTTCGTCTTTTAGCAGAAATACTACGATTATTATGTACACACATACAAGTATTATGTAGGATTGAAAAATAATTCACTTGTCAAAAACAGAATTCAATATCCAAAGGATGAAGAATTCATTAAAATAGGTATTATACATATATGTAATGGCTTTTATGTTCTCTCTCTAAGACATTTTCGTATACCTATCATATTAAATTTGATTATAAATTAATTGTTTACGAATTTTAGGTACAGACAAACATTCTCACAAATCCTAAAAGTAATTCATATGATTTGAAAACATGAGCTGTAAAAAATATTTTTTTAGGATCGTATTATTTAACAAATTATTGGAGATCGATGGGAACCACTTATGTTCCCAGATGGATCTTTGGATACAAAGATGTCTTGAGAAGAGGCATGGATTATTCCAATTATATGAACTGAATGGCGACAATATGTGGTGATCATATGTTCCAGATATGGAATGGATATGGAAAGAAAAAAAAGTTATAAATCGTGTTCAAAAATATTTTTTTCTTAACATCGATTTGTTAAAGATCTTATTTTTATATCATTTATATAATCTGTAAAAAAACGAAAGCACTTAAACATAACGAACAATAGATATACATATGCATGTATAAAAAAAAACGCAAAAATATACTCAAGTAAAAACAACAAAGGAATATAAAATGATTTTATCGTTAAATATTTATATTCCATGAGGGATGAGGCTAAATGTCAATAAAACATCCGAATGCAAAAATGTGTTTTACTACCGGCACGTACAAAAATAACATTACACGTTTGTTTATTTATTTTACGATTTTAGTCGGAGCAGAGATTACGCAATAATCGTAATAGATACCTACACAATAATATATTATCCGAAAGCGGCAGACACCGTCACACAATAATAAAACCGTATTTAAATACAAACTCTCCAGACAGCCATGCCAACGATCCGAAACGTACCTAACCTAAAAATGTACGTAATAGTATAGCCATATTGCTTTCGGCTCGCGAATACCGATTCAAGCAAAACATACACCATAGTCGCATCTCTTCTTTCAGTGCGGAAGAAAGAGACAATCGCAGGACGCGCGTCAGCTCCACGTTCAGTTTATTGAACAGGGTATTTGGTTTGCGTGTTTCCTGCTTCAGTCTCTCTCTAGTCTTTCCTGAGAATACTGTGTGACATAGTTGAATAACATTATATTTTAAATTTAGTTTAAAACCCGTCTGCTCCATTTGCTAAACGTAATTTCTGTTGAACTGTCTCGTTAACTCTCGAACACTTCCTGTTTCTTTCGATGCAAATGTCATATGCGTGTTGTGCGCGCGGGCTGTGTGGTCAATGCATTAAATCTTTTCACATACATACCTTACTAGTAAAAAAGCATTAATAAAAAACAGTTTTCATGTATTTATTTTAAACCAAAAAATAAGTTTATCAAACATATAAAACATAAATTCAAACCAAACGAATTTTTTAATGACATTAATTTGAATTTAATGTGAAGATGTTATTTGTAAACAAATGATTGCATACAACTAAAGGGCTATTTATACAAGCGATACATAATGCAAAATTGTTTCATTTTAAAGAGGAACAGACTTTAATAATCATAATAACCTTTAAAACTCTATCTTATTTATTCAGTAGTTATTATCTTATTTCGTGTAGTATTATAAATACAAATATCGTTCGTTGTTATGGCAACACTGTATTTCAAATGAGATGGAACATGAATTAGTGTTGCGCCTGTCAAAATTTCGCTGGATTAGTTTAATAGGAAATTTATAAATACTTAACACACTGATCTTCGATAAAAACTGTCTGAAATTAGTGTAGCGGGCAGGATTTGAGTTTCACGAAATTATTTATTTATTTACATTCTTCGTTCTATATTCTAACCTAAATATTTATTTTTTAAAATCTCGCTTGAATTGGAATACATTATAATATATAATATTACCCTTTGCCTCTTTGAAATTAATATTCTATTTTGTATCATTCGTGAGAGTAGCGCATTAGTCAATTACTTTACGTCTTTTTTGTAATCCATTATATTTTTTAATATATTTAGTAAAACAAGAAAAAATAAAATAAAAATAATTAAAATACATACAATGCATAGCAAATTACTTTGTATATGAATTAGAGAAAAATAAACAATGAGGAATCGAATTGCAAAACCGCATACGCATGATAAGTTTACGTTGTGTGCAAAAAACAAGACATGTGTTCTGTGATTCGAATCCTTACTTATACCATTTATTTTTATTTAATTAATTGACGAATGTATTGTCACATGAGATGGTATTTGCTATATATTTGTATGCGCATCAATATCTGTCTTTTATCCTGTTGTTTGTAATGTCCAAATAATACTGTTAAGAATACAGTTTGTTGAGTAAATTTTCGTTCAAAATGGAGCTGAACATGGACTTGACCTACACAGAGTCGATTTGTCTCATAAACGCTTTCAAGAAGCATGGAATTTTGTGGAACCCACACATGCTGGGCTACCACAACAGAGAGAACAAAGAGGAGGCGTGGAAGATCGTCGCGGCTGAATCAGGCATCGATCCTGAAGTCTGCAAGAAGAAGATGAAGTCTCTGATGTCGTCCTGCCGAAGAGAGAAGATCAAGATCATCAGAAGCCGCGGTTCGGGGAAACCTGGAGATGTGGTGGAACCAAAGTGGAGATACTGGAACGCCTTCAAGTTCTTGCGGGGGCTGGACGACGATGACGAGGATCCGCTTGGTACTGCACCAGAAATGGTGAGTGATTTTCAATTATTGTAGACTACATGTCGAAATGATGGAAAGGGAAAAAATCCACACTATAATGTTTTACATTTTTTGGCGTACAGGTCACTATAAGAGGGGTGACCTTACAGAGAGAGCTTTGAAACGCTGGCTTTTCTTTTAAATCCGTCCACAATATCTGAGACTCGCAGCTATACTTTATTGAAACAAATTGCCCGTTTTACGCACATCTTTTTTTGTCATCCTGCGAATCATGGCATATTACTAACAATAAATGCAGCAGTAAAATGGGTTTTGAGAACACACTTTAAATTCTCTCAATCGATTATATCTGCATCTGTTTATCAATATCAGGCCCATGTAACCCTTTTCGAGCATCCTTAGAGGATTGATATATGCGAACTCTGGATGAACTTCTCCTCCAGCTTATCTATTGATATCAGCTTGATATAACTCCTTTAGGCTGATGCCGTAAAGCCTCGAAAAACGATATTTTGTCTCTTATTTTGTCCGCTCGCCTGACATGCAACCAAAATATTTGTTATGACAGTGGGCCCATTTCCTGTTGGTACCACTGTCATATTGAATTAGTTTTTTTTCTGCAGCGACAGTTGGCACCACCGAGATGTCAGGGCGCGCCGTTAGTTGTCAGTTGAAGTTTGACTCGCGACCGTTATAGCGCGCGCGCCTAAAGGCGTTCGCCATAACGGGCGACGTTTTTGATAAATAAAACCTGATAATATGTGAACCGAAAATATGTTTTTGTATTGTGAACCTGACCCTGCATCCTTCATCCAGTAAATCGATATCGCATAAGAGAGGAGGATATGAATATGATGATCTGAATGGTCTCTCAGCATTTTTGCAACTTCTCTCATACAGTCTGAATAAAATTTAAAATACTTTCAATCACTAAATACAGGTAAAAGCTATTAGTTAGTTGAGGCAAACATGTACAACTCTGAAAAATCTAGTAATAGTCTATTATAAATGTAATTATTTAGTACATGTTGATTTTAATTAGTATGTATTGTATTAAATATACTCGTAAATAACCAATTATATTACTGTAATGAAATGGTAATTTTTATACATAAATATTGTATATTAATTATTCATGTTTATGGGTTGGTGTGATTGAACTCTTAAGCTATTTCTCTTTGACATACACCCCCATCTTTAAAAAGGCGACAACAAGCCGCGGGTTCGTCATCGGAACGCTTGGAGGAAGGATGAAGGAGCAGGTCGCAAAGCAAAGAACTTGTTTAGGAGCACAATTCGCGTTTATTTCCAAATATAAGAATTCGGTTTCCCCGCCCGACTTTAACATGTTGTATCGTGGGCCTCGGTCGGACGGGGACTGTGCGCGGGCACGAGCTGAAAGACGGGCTCACTAACATGTAGCGCCCCAAAGATTGTCGCGGCTAAGTCAGAAACTAAAGTGTACAGTTGAACCAACATGAAATGGAGATACTGTCAAAACGAATAAAATGGCGTTTGCAAACGCCGTGTATTGTATGTATATAAAATGAAGACTAACATTATTAGATGTGCATGTCAGGCGAGCGAACAAAAATAAGAGACAAAAATACGTTTTTCGAGGCTTTTCGGCATCAACATAAAAGAGCTGATATCAATATGTAAGTAAGTAGTACTTGGTTATTTTTTATGAGTATAGCGGGCGGACGTGTCTAGTCATCCTACCTACAGGATGGCGAACTGTTGCGATTGTGATATCGCGCAAATAAATCGTCGCTTAGACGAGCACCGTTTGCTGCTGGAGAGGCTCTTAAAGGCTGTTGGATGCGGGATGGATGATGCTCTGACATCCGTTGGTGTGGACCCTCCACCCAACCCGACAAGTCTGCCGACTTCCCGCAGAAGGCGCTTACCTCGAGCGTGCAAATCAATTCCGGCTACCTACGCTGAAGCTGTCAACATTCCTGTGTCGATGTCGCTTAACTGTGACAGCAGAGACTCCGAACCTGCCGTCAAAGAATCCGCTTCGAGTGAGGCCACCGAAGATGACTCTTTGGAAGATACTATCGAAGGAGCCCCTGCTGCTTCGAGCAAGGCTCCCAAGGACTCCCGTTCTAAGCCGGGACGAATCATCGTTCGAGGAACTGGAGGACCTGAGTGCTTTCTCCGTGGATGTCCTCTCCCTCCCCGAGCAATCTTTCCGGAGAAGTTCAACGTTCTAAGTTGAGTCGCGCCTCTCCGCATGGGGAAAGGCAACAACATTCAGCACGTCTGATGATCCGTGGTTCTGCAGCTCCTTCAAAAAACGTTACTGGAGTGAAGATGGCGTATCTTCACGCCAAGGGCCTTCACCCAGATACATCGGCTGAGGACTTGCAGAGCTTCTTGGCAGCGACCGCTGCATTCAATCCTTCTTGGATGACCATCAGGAGGATTGTCAGCAGGCGGACGCTGTCAACTTCTTTCAAAGTCGGGGTCATCGCGACTTCGCTGGAGTCTCTCATGGAGCCTCAAGTGTGGCCTGAAAGGACCATCGTTCAACCCTGGATACGCATAAGACGAAAGAATCGCAGTGAACAGTGGTTGAAACCAACTTGAGTGAAGATATTGACATATTTAGTGTTATATTGCTTTAAATTCAGTACTGGTGTTTATGGAGGCGAAATGTTACACGTTTTGTTTTGTGACAATAATGCCTTGTTATTTGTGAGTCAATCGTGATATACTTATGACAGGGTTTTTGTTGTTACAAGTCAAACTGTTTATCTTGAGTCTCCTGACGCTAGTTCTGAGTGTGAGATCAGTGATACTAAATGTGTCAATAAATTTACATCACCACATTTATGTTACCTATTGTATTTATATTATTATAATATTATTGTACTTCAGAAATGCATTGAATCGATAAAATTTGTAATGTTTCTGCAAGGAAAAAAATAAAATTGAAATTGAAATATATGTACTTGTAAATAACCTTTATATTTAACATATATAATATTTGCCAGCGGGTATAGCTCAATGGTCAAAGCGTTTGCTTTGCAAGCCAACGGAAATTAAATAAAATAAGGAATTTTAATCGAGTTCTGATCTCTAAAATGTACGGTGTGAATTTGATCCCTCACCCGTAAAATGCATCGTTCCTATTAATTAAACTTGGTGGCAGACGAAAGTCGTCCCGTGATGATCACCCATTCACAGTAAATTCCTGTATTAATAAGGATAATGCGTGAATCCCGGGCTGCAGTCTATAACGTTGTCGGATCAACACTCCATATGCATCGCTTAGCCATATGCACTATGGTATGCGTAATAGAATTCCACAGATGAGACTTCAGAATACAATCACGATCTGTCGGCATTCTACTGTATGTGCTTACATAAAAAAAGATGATTCATAAGGTTTATGTGTTGGTGTGATTGAACCTGTAAGCTAATTCTCTTCCACATTCTTCTGGATAAATCATATAAAATAATAGATAGTAAAGTTTTAATGTTGGCTATAATGAAATTTAATATCGATGCTTTAAAATAATATATTTTTAAGCAATAAACCATTACATTTATGATCGTTTTTACATATAAAATTGTTCGTGATTAATATTGCTGATTTGAGACTAGATTTTATTGTGTTGGGTCATCATGCCACATGTGGATGCGCGTTGTCAAGATGGTGACCCAACACAAGCTAAATGAGTTGAATTGGGATGTTATCAAGCATCTACCGTATTGTCCAGATCTTGTTCCTTCCGATTTTCATTTATTCCGATCACTGCAAACAAAAAATAATGATAATTTTTTTGATACAATGTAGCAGGTAAAAACATCCCTTACTACATTTTTCGCATCAAATTCCACGGAATTGTACACTAATGGTATTAATAAGTTGATATACAGATGGAAGAAGGTTATAAGAACTGACGGAAATTACATAATTGATTAAAATAATAATATAAATCTAAAAAAAATTGTTTAATTGTATATGTAAAAAACTGTCAAAACTTTTGCACCAACCTATTAGATGTAAGATTTTTTTTTTTTTTTGCCAGTGAATTTTGTACATAGCTGACTGGCATTTTCCACTAGAGACTAAAATAAACATTACGTTTGCTTCTATCGGGAATTCCCAATGTTATCATAATATTTATTATTATTATTACCAACATGGCAACATTATGTTGTAATAGTTAGCATTTTACTTGTAAAACAAAACGTAATTTTCAGGTTAATTTTGTGGTTTATATTATTGATCATAAAATTGTTAATAATTACAAATTTAAATATCGATACAAATTAGTTTTTACTGGACTTCTTCTTCGTAGTATCAATCCGGTGGATTGGTTTGTAGGAACAGAATCTTGCATCTCGATCTCCATTCTTCTCGGTCCACCGAAGCCCTCTTCACCTCAGCATAAGAGCTACAACTCATGTCATCGAACACTTGCTGCAAATACTTCCGTCTAGGGCGCCCTCTACAGTTTATACCCTCAACCATCCCCTCCACATAACTGGACTAAGTATACTAATTTATTAACATTTATAACAAATTATTACATCCAATTGATAAGAAAATACGCATATTTTGTGCATATATGATATTCTATTGAATTTGACTACATATTTAACTCTCAACTGAAATGTCGTACATTTTTTTTTTGTTCTAAATCTAATGCTGTTATGTACATTAGTTATGTACATGGTTGTCTGTCATTGGCACGCCATTAGTTCTTTAGATCGCTATTGTCGGCGCTGGGTGTCACTGACCACGGGTGGCCAGTATTCAGTTGTGCACCGACCGCGACCAGTAGCTTGTTGGGATTCGGCCCGGTGTCTAAAAGCATGTAACTCCACCCGAAAGTTTGTCAAGTTAATCGTAAATATCTATGCTTCTGCAAAAAGTCTGTGTGTTGCTCATCTGCTCCTGATCTATCCACCACGTGTCCCAATAACGATCCCGGCGACGTGGAGTCGTTCTTCCTTAGTAAAGGGGATGTTACAGTGTTACAGGTCACTTAGATTGTCGATGCCATTTATTTTCATGGAACAAAATTATGTGATCTTAAAAGAATTTGTAATTGATACTCGAAGTTTATTTACACTATTTGGTTGCTTGTCGACAATATTTTATATTTGTGTTCATATTATTTTAAAAAAGGTTTTAGGACCTGCGGTGCCCTAGGGCAATTTTTTTCTAGTGCCCCATAATTGTTGATATTTTAAAAAATCTAAGAAAGATTGGTTGCCCTCGGCGTCCCTAGCTTATTCGTCGCCCTGCCCTGGGGCACCGACTCACTTCGCCACCCCCTAAAACCGGCACTGAATACACCAAACAAACAGTCTAAAAATCTAAATCCAAATCTCTAAGTACTCGTTCATACTCGAACATCTGGTAACAAAAACTAACCTCAAATTTATTATATTTTTCATTTCAAAATGTGATTTTTCTTTTTCATCCTTGTTCTAGGATATATTGGATCCCACGATGACGCCTTCGTGGTTGAAGTCTCGCATGATGAGCAAGAAGAAGGCCATGAAAGCTGCCAAAGCAGCAGAGGCATCGACTTCCTCATCTCCATCGACGTCATCGTCCAGCCAACCAGCTGGAAACGTAGTCACCAAGAAAGAAAACGACGAAATCCACTCGATAGGCATCACCGTGGCATCTAAACTCAGAAAGATGTACCACGACCAACGGTTATACGCAGAGAATTTAATAAACCAAGCTCTATACAAGGGATTACTGTTCCAATTGACACCTCAATCGGAGATAAAAACACCCAATTTTCAAGGTCAGGCCACTGATCCTAATGCCGCACAAGTTCAAGGTTCGAAGCCTGTTCCTGGAGAACCTTTTACCATGAAATCAGACTTGAATGCTTGTCAGAATCCTTCCATAAGTCAGTCACATGGAAGATTAAAGAGAAAAAATGCCAAAAGGATAGAAGCATGCTTAGAAACTAGTACAGACTCTGAAGATGGATTGGGAATGATGTAATTAAATATTTTAAATTGTAGAATGTAATATATATGATCGTGTCGGAAACATCAGGGTCAGATCCTGTCTGCCCAGAAGTGGGTGACGTCGATGGCGTTACTCCCGGCCATCGTCAGGTCTTCCTGGATGCAGCTACTCGGACAAATCGCACACTCCAGAAGGTGTGACAGGGTCTACTCCACGCCGCAGTCACATTCAGTCGGTCCTCTGTAAAACTGCCATGCTTTCATTTGTGTCCTCATCTTGCATACTCCGGTCCGAAGTCTGTTAAGGCACCTCCATATATTCCACCCCTGGTCGTGTCCAGGGGCTAGGTCCTCTTTCGGAGCAATCCAAGCATTCCCCTCAGTTGCGCTTCTCCACATATTCAGCCGCAGGTATCACCAGATCCGTTGTCGACTGGAGGAAACTTCTTCTTGATTTGACCGGTGTGGTTATCTTTTGATACCATAACATCGGGTGGAGTGCGTCGTGGGTTGCTTTGGTGAGCTCCTTTAGGGAGCAAAGAAGGAACCTCCTCGTAGTGCCTCCTGGAAACGGTTATTTACAATGCCGGCCAATCCTTCTACTACGGAAACAACAACAACACACGCAAAAATATAGAATGTAATGCAAATTGGCATTGTATCAAGTCATTATTTGAATTTGTTAATGCTTTTGATTAATAGATTCTACTTCACAGCCATAAGGAAATCAATGATTCTAAGTATTTTAGTATTTACGTACGTACTTGTAAATAATTATTAAGGATTGTGACTTCAGAAGTACTGGCTTTTAATTGTACTTGATAAATGACAAGTATAAATACATAGTATTTATTTTATATACATTAGATCTCAATGTGAATGCTTTAATGAAAAAATATAATCTTTGACTGACGGCTTTGTTTTAAGTAGAATTGGTAATGCCTACTTATTGACTGTTTTATATTATTTTTATGTATTTTTTTATTATTCAATAAACGTTTAAATATCCAACAAATGAGTTTAATTAATCAATACGTGTTAATCAATTAAATAATTAATTAAAATAAGTGTGTAAGGCAATGTGAATAAACTCTCAATGGCGATAAAAAATATATGTGTGCTCATGATTATGTATGTAGCAAATGTCACATATCTTTCGTTTTCAGGTATTTAAAGTTTTTGTTTTGTTGTTGGTGGAAAACCGATGAAAATGACTTCTTGTTGCATTAAATGCTATATAAAAATTTATGTTGAATGAAGATTATAAATATTACGATTAATTAAAAAAAGGAGGGGTATGCTGTCCAAAGGGGTGCGTTTGCATTAGGATAACGCTTCACCGGACACCGCTAACGCCACCAACGAGCTCATTGCAAAATTTGGATGGGGTATTGTAAAACACCCACCCTATAGCCCGGACTTAGCCTCAATTGAATACTATCTCTTCCCTGACATGAAGAAACACCTGGGTGGAACGCATTTCGGCGATATAGAAGAGCTGGAAGAAGCGGTTCTCAGGTATTAGCATGGCTTGGCGGCAGATTTTTTTGACTCGGGCATTCAAAAGCTCGTATACCGCATGAAAAAATGCATTGACCTCAGTGGCGACTGTAAAGAAAAAAAGTTAAAAGTCTGAACTTTCCAAAAATGTACGCATTCATGAAATTAAACACGTTTTACACTGTGAAATCACTGAGAAACTTATTTTACGAATAACCCTCGTAACTTACAACAATATGAATTGATATAAATGAATAACTCATTTATCAAAATTGCTTGATTTAGTAAAGTAGTATGGATATCATTGGAAGAATGTGTAACGTCATTTAATCTGAGATTGTGACATCCTCATCTCTACGGGAGAAACGACTTCACGTCGGAAGTATGAGGAGCAGATTAACAACACACTGACTTTTTCCGAAGCACATTGACATATATTTTCGATAAAGACTTAGTTTCCCCTCTCGACCGTAACATGATGTTACTTTCGCCTCGGTCGAACGGGAATAACTCACGACTAAGTGCGCTCGTGATGGGCTGTCGCCCAGCGCTGCAAGTGGTGGTCTACAGAATTAATGGCATATGGATAATGAGATAAGAAATCATTGTAAATGCACGTAAGAAACTGGATAATCCATCGATGTTTGTAAGTTCAAGATCGTGAGAGATCAAAAGCGTTTAGTTACACACAATTGATTGCATTTCTTTCTACGAACCGTTCAGCCAGGAGTCTCACAAAGACGTTGCACCGGCGATTATAAATACACGCAGAGCAAAACATATAAATATACTGAGAAGCTATCGGGTGCCCGCATCTCGCCTGCATGTCCGTACACCCATTGAGGTAGGAGACGATTCATAACTCATTGCGTGTATCTTCGTGCGGCGTGTTAAAAATGGAGAGTGCGATGGGAGTGTGTGAGATTCTCTGAGTTGGTCGGGGATCCGGCTGATGGACTCTTCCGTTTTCTGGCTTAGCACCACCTGGGCATCAACGAGACTGCTGACGTCACGGAGCAGCATTTTGATAGGTGGCAGTGATACGTGCCAGGCGCCTTCTTCTACATTGGATAAACATGTCCAGGGATTCAGCACATCAGCTTGGATAACACCCACATTTATTTTTATTTTTTATGTAAGCACATACAGGAGACATCTCTTTTTGTTCTGCCGAGTACTTCGTACTTCAAAAACTTCCAGAACAAAAAGAGAAGTCAACAGTCGCATACATCAAGCAAGGCTAGCGTTCGACCGAGAGGAGTGGAGATCGAGATGCAAGATTCTGTTGCTGTAAACTAATCCACCGGATTGACACTACGAAGAAGACAGGAGAAAACCGTCATATGGTGATAGTAATTCTGAAGTCTCATCTGTGGAATTCTATGACGCTTACCATGGTGTATATGGCTAAGCGTTGCATGTGGAGTGTTGATCCGCAAACGGCATAGACTACAACCCGAGCACGCATCATTCTTATTATTACAGGAATTCACTATGAATGGGTGGTCTTTGCGGGATGACGTTCGTCTTCAACTATTTTTAATAAATAGGCTTATGACTGGCATTTTACGTGATCGGGCTCTCGACCAGCGCTCCAGTGGCCATGTCTATAACTAACACACCCGTGAGCGGACCTGTCCAAAATGACAATATGGCGGACACATAAATGTATGACAAGCAATTAGAAATACGAGACGAAAGGTTGTATATCGAGGTTTTCGGTACCGGTCAGCAAGGGCTACATCGTGCTGATGTCATTATACCTGTATATATGGCAAATTAACCTGCGATAACATCTTTTTAGCACACTTTTATAGTTACATAACAATCCAGATAAATTGCTTACAAATTCTTAGACGATTCTTTCTAATTAGTGCGTCTCCAAAATAAAATTGTCTAAAGAGGATCTTCGTTGAACGATAATCTGTAAACTGACGATACTCGTTGAAGCTTCTAGCTTGTTATTGATATGATGTAAGTATTCCAATCTTCTCGACATCAGTTTCCACAGCCCTGCCTCTGAACACGTTGCGGTGGAGCGAGTTTCAAAATAAACATCATCGTCCGCTACGATGCGTTTATTTTGAAACGGTTGGAGGAGATTATAGGCCGGGTATTTCGGTGGAAGCAGGAACGACGTCTCTGGCTGCTGAACTGATGAGAGAGAGAGTTGGGCCAACGCTGTGTACCGTACAAGCAACTGGGGTGACAATCTTCATCAATTGTAACAGGATCCTCACACCTAAGATCCTGCTCCATGTGCCCAACAAGCTGCACACCTCAAGACCTAATGCTGGGCAACACACGGGCTATCGATGTTGACAGATACTAGGCAGAAATAATTTGACGTCGCTGACACGAAGAAGAAGAAGAAGTAACAGGAATTTTAGGATTTTGTATTTTGATCTAAGACCAAACTTTCACGACCAAGTATCTATCCTATATCACGTAAAGAAAGCCTGAAAGTGAGAGGCTCCGGCTCTAGCAGAAAATTGAATCAGAAGATTTCAACACCCCAAAGGACAACCTTCCAACTGGCAAGTACCTTCACTGGCGGACTTGGAAACCCTGAGCAAATTAAGAACTGAAGTTGGCAGAAAAAAGGATAACCTCAAGCGGTTAGGAGTGCTTCTATAGGAAGAATTACTGCTGTGTTACTGTGGAGACCTGCAGACCGCCTCACGCCTAAGATCCTGCCCCATGTGTTCGAATAGCTGCACTTTAAGAACAAAAATATTGAAATTAGTGGTTTCGAAGAAGAGCAAAAAGAACTTTCGACGGCGTTTGTAAAAAAGAGTTTGACCACTATAACTGAAATTATGGACCGATTTGTTGAAAATGATCCAAATTTTGACAGGAGTTCAAAAGCAGGAAGGGGTGTTATAGATGGTTTATCCACTTATCAACAACTTCTAACAGAACGCAAACTACATTAGATGCCTTCTTGACAAAAAGGCAAAAAATTAGAAACACAGAATAGACTGAATGATCTGACTGACTTAGAATTATATTTGTTTTTATAAGTATATTCGTTGACATTGTTTTTATTTTTGTAAGAAAGAAATGTTTGGTTTTATTTTTATTAAAAAAAACACAACTATTAAATTTAAAACCTAACCCCATAATTTACATTAAGGGTCGTCAACCTGGTCCGTACCGCCCACTAGTGGGCGATATGGGCTTCCGTGGTGGGCGTTGGTTAAATCTCCTACATTTCTTCTAGATCTTTTTCCACCCATATACTAAATTGAAATATAGCGAGGTTGGTGGGCGGTAGGGAAATTTTACCATGAAAAATAGGCAAAAGTGGGCGCTAGACATAAAAAGGTTGACGACACCTGATTTACATGTTAAGATAGCCTCGTTTAGTAGTTAGTTGCCCTTGTGGCCCCTTCCAGACCTCAGAGCACATTCTCTGGGACTGTCAGTTCCTCTCGTTAGAAAGATGAGTCCTTTTCGATGCAATTCGAGGGAATCTCGGCCCTATCGGGCATGCAGACTTTGTGGCCACTAAAATTTTTTTTCACGAATTTACAATCTTCGCTCGTATTTTCGGTGAGAGAATCTATCTTCCATCTCCATCTCTTTACAACCCATGAATGCGATTCTAATCTCTTTCATGGGTTCTTTCTTATAGCACTTCTGTGCAGTGGCCACAATTGTTCAGAGGGGACTCTAACTGGACTTATCAGTTGCTAACTGATTATAATTTGAATGAGCGCGTCATCAAGGAGACTTAACTGTCCTCCGGTGTGATGCGGGTGTGAGGCTGGTAAAGTCCAGTCCAGCCTCGTTTAGCGGTGTTTCGCATTACGCTCTACTTTGATGGAACGTATCCCCCGCGTTAAGCGGAGCCCTACTGTATCTCGTATAATATAGCATACTTATGTAAACCATGGTCACTCTACCTCAAACCAACAAAAGCAAAATGTCTGTTGGAGCGTCATTGGATTGATTGCAACGCAGATTTGAATGACTCCATTGGCGTTATCTTTGGATGCACCGACGCGAACATCGCGCGAACGGAATCCAAGATGGACGCTCTTGCTTAGTTATCAAGGTTGGAGCGATGACGTTCAAGATGAACTTCAAAATGGAATATTGGCGATGCTTCAGCATTGCTTTATGAATGACAGAGGAATTTTCAGAATGCCACGACTCGACAAAGGAAAAAAATGCGATTGTTTTGCGATGAATGAGGCTATTTTTTATCCACAAAAGAAACGTATTTTGGAGAATTCTGTGTGGGAGGTGACCTTTTCGATGGGCACTTTTAGAATTCTAAAATTCAACGTAAGTCAATATAAGTAAATGTTTTTTTTTAATTTCCTCCACACTTTTATACAGAAACGCGATGTTCTAATTCGGCAAATTATTATTTCAGAAGCTTTAATTGAGAATCATTTATGCGAGATGTGAATTAATAGTGGGTTAATAACTAATAATTCTAGTAATGATAGTAATTTTTGAAATTTCATCTGTGGAATTCTATGACGCTTACCATGGTGTATATGGCTAAACGCTGCATGTGGAGTGTTGATCCGCCAATGTCATAGACTACAGCCCGAGATTCACGCATCATCCTTTATTATTACAGGAATCTACTATGAATGGGTGGTCTTCACGGGACGACTTTCGTCTACCACCAATTTTAATTGATAGGCTATAACTGGCATTTTGTGGGTGATGGATCAAATTCACACCAACCGGAGGTATTTTAGAGCTCATAAATCGATTAAAAATCCTTTTTATTTTAATCTCCGTCGGGGATCGAACCCACGACCTTTGGTTTGCTAAAGCAAACGCTTTACCATTGAGCTATGACCGCCGGCAAAAGGTAATATCATCAGCCTGAATCTGTCCACTGTTGAAAGTAAGCCTCCCGCATGAGTCTCCATCCTCCGATCCTCTGCCTTCCGCATCCAGGCCACTCCCACTATTCTTCTTATGTCGTCAGTCCATTTTGCGGGGGGTCGGCCAACGCTTCGTTTGCCAGTTCTTGGGCGCCATTACAATACTTTTGACCGTCGTCTCTTCGACAGATATGTCCTGCTCATTGCCACTTGAGTGTGCATATTCGTTGGGTAGCCTCCACTACCTGACTTCTTCGGCGGATATCCTCGCTTCTCTCTCGGAATCTATCTTTTAGCGACACTCCTAGCATGGATCTCTCCATAGCACGCTGGGTAACCTTTATTTTACGGGTAAGACTTGCTGTTAGATTTCACGTCTCTGCGCCATAAGTTAATACAGGGAGGATGCATTGTTTAAACGCCTTAGTTTTAAGACATTACGGAATTTTCGCTTTAAAAATGTACTTTAGTTTTCCAAATGCTGTCCATCCCAGTTGTAAACGCCTGACGATTTCTTTTGAGAAATTATTTCGTCTCAGTTGTATTACTTGTCCCAGATAGGATTAGTCATTTACAACCTCTATTTGTGTTCCTTCAATGGAAAAGCAGGTAATAAAAATTAAATCATCTAAAAATATATATACGTACTATAGTTACATACATTATTTCAAAGAAGAAAGGAATATGACATTTAGGTGTTATATTTATATATATATGTTATATATAAAAAATGTAAAAAATAATAATATAAATTATACAACACTTAAATCAAAGATGAATCCCACGCCACACACAAAGATCTACCTTTAAGTGGCGTGGAAAGCGAATTCCCAAAAAAAAAAAAAAATGAATGTAATACTATCAAAAAAATCTTAAATGTATCCTATTATATTTGATTAAATAAAAAAAAAAATATATAGTATCAGAAATTAATTTTCATCATTATGTTATGTCGCAGAACAATATAATATTACAAAATATCTGAAATTTATTTTAAAAATAGGTATTTTATTATGGTGGGAAGCTATAAATATTATGTAGATTTGATCAAACAATAGGGTAAGTATTATGAATAAAGTTTATCGATACTTTAGAGGCTTAGAATATAGCAAATTATATAAACTAAAATTCTGCCATAAACTAAATAACAGTCTCGTAAATATAGCATGTTTACTGTTTCATTGATTTATATATAATAAATATATGTCACTTTTATTGGATGCATTGGTCGTTGAATCGAAATTGAAAAACAATAAAATAAATCTCATTTAAGAGCCAGCGTGATCATTACGCCGTAACTGCCTCAGTTCACGAGCATCGAGGGCACCAATGACGCTTATTTGAATCCAATCAGTGCACCGAGTCTATTATTGGCGGTTCATCCGTGACTCACCAGAGACAATGGAAGCTGGAGAGCTCAAACTGCAGACTGTGGAATGGATGTCGATCCTATCGAGTGACGCAGGCAATGTTGAGAACATTGTCAGGGTTGCCAGATAATAAAACATTGAATATCTAATCCTTGAAACACATATTTACACTGGCTTACAGAGACATTCTTTAAGGTCCCCAACATAACACCCGTTTGTAGACACATTCCTTAAGGTAACCAACCTTGTTCTTCTTCGTGTCATTGACGTCAAATTATTTTTGTCCATCGATATGTCCATCGTGTGATGCCATTGGTCTTGAGATGTGCAGCTTGTTGGGCACACGGAGCAGGTTCTTAAGTGTGAGGCGGTCTGCAGGTCTCCACAGTCGCACAATAGTGATTCGCCCTTCCGAAGCATTCCCCACCGCTCGAGGTTGTCCTTTATTCTACCAACTCCGGTTCTTTTCTGTTCAGGGATTTCCAGGTCCGCCAGTCAAGGTTCTTGCCAGTTGGGAGGCCTTCCTTTGGAGTAATGAAATCCTCTGATGCGACTTGTTGCCAGAGCTGAAATCTCTCATTTTCAGAGTCGGATGTGAGAGGTTGTGTGGATCTCAGAAAGCTGCTTTGCGACTCCAGTCTGGGTGTTGGGGGTATCTGATTATACAAGCAGTGGGATGGTTGGTTGATTGCCTTACGCATTTCTTCGGCGCATATGACTTTGCGTCTTATGTTTGGTGGTGCGATACCAGCCAAGGAGCATAGTTTTGAAATGGGTGTTGGTTTGAGGCAGCCTGTGACGTATCTGCATGCATCATTCAGGGCAGTATCCACTTGATTACAAAGGGCTGATCGACCCCATACTGGTGCAGCATATTCTCCGGCCACATAACCAACCTATAATAGCTACTCTGCTTTAGAATGATAAAGTGAGGAAATCTCAAACCTCGACTAAACCACAAATCTTAAAAAACACCTTTGCATAAGGTGTTAAATAGACGAGTATTAAATTAAGCTGTTGTGCTACTGAACATTATTCACGGATTGTCTGAACTTCAGTCAATCCCTTGAACCCATTAATAATCGTAAAACACGCGACTTTATCTCAGTTCAAACAATACCAATTTGTTAATTATTCTATTATAATTAGGCACTTTTTTTTAAACTCTAATCCTTGAAACACACATGTGAATAATTTAAATTTAAAAATAATTTATACTGTTGTTATCGTGGCCGCTGCTCCTTTGAACTCTTAGAATTATTTACACATCTAGCAGACCACCCACAATTGTAATTTACAAACTTTCTTCCATACCGCTTCCGGCATGCAAAGGAATGCTTTTCTTCATCAATGAATCTTATTGTTTTAAAAAATGCTCGTATATATTAAATGAGATGTATTAACAATATTGAAAAAACACTTAAAATTTATATATGGCTGCATTGGAAGAAATGTCGAGCTACTATTTCTGAAGTATAGAGGAAGTGACAAACGTATTACTTGATGAGCTCACTAGTAGAAGTGGTTAAAATGGATCTGTGTAGTGGAAAGTAATGCGAAAGAGTGGAAAATTGAGTGAGTAGAACAGATACTGAAAACAGACAATTGGAATAGTAGACTAGCAGAAAAATAGAACAGTTGGATGGTAAAGCGAACTAACAGAAAATTGAACAAGTTGGAAATGTTAAGAAGTGACAAGTGGGGTTGTGAAGGATTAAACGAATGTAAGAGTAAATAGAACGAGTGGACAATTCAATGAGCGGAACATATACTGACAATAGACAATTGGAAATGTGGACTAGTAGAAAAATAGAACAATGGATTTTGTATTAAAAGAAAACTTAATTATTAAAGAACAGGACAATTAGGGAATGTGTAGAAGTAACACGAGTTGTGAAGGAGTCAATGATTGAAAAAGTAAAAATAACGAGTGGACGATTGGAACTGATACTGTCATCAGACAATTGGAGCAGTGGACTAGTGGAAGAATAGATCAGTGGATATTTGGATTAAAGGAGAAGTAGAACGAATGGTAAATATTACAAGTATGGTATTGACATCAGCACGATGTAGCCCTTGCTGACTGGTACCGAAAACCTCGATATACAATCTGTCGTCTCGTATTTCTGATCGCTTGTCATACATTTATGTGTCCGCCGTATTGTCATTTTGGACAGGTCAGCTCACGGGTGTGTTAGTTATAGACATGGCCACTGGAGCGCTCATTCACGAGATCATCGATCGCGTCAGTTATGTGTTGACGATCGAGAAGATCGCATTACGGCCAGCGGCATGTCATTTCGCTTGGCTGGAAGCTTGTAAAGTTTTAACGCAAATATAATCAATGTGCTTCTAAAAGAAAGTCTGTTTGCTGACCTGCTCTTTATCCTACCCTCACGCGACGTATTAACGCTCTTTTTGAAAGACAGGAGGATGTTAGTATGTAGAAATGTGACAAGTGGATTGTGAAGAAGTAAACGAGTAGACGAGTAATGTGATCGAGTGGACAATTAAACGAGTGGGACAGATAGTCATTCGTGACGCGCTTGGCAGGGACTGTGACCGCTCTCAGGGTTATCAGCGCACCAATTGGAAGATTGCTCAGCATCCGCGAGCACCGCCGGCTAGTTATACCAGGCTGCTCCGTGATGCTGGTGGATGGACGTCAGCAGCGAGGGAGACCAGAGGAAGGACGCTAGACTACGCGGTGACACAATTAGCGTCTGGTCATAACATTATGTGCACACATACTGATATCAGCTTGATATAGCTTCCTTTAGGCCGATGCCGTAAAGCCTCGAAAAACGATATTTTGTCTCTTATTTTTGTTCGCTCGCCTGACATGCACATCTAATAATGTTAGTTTTAATTATATAATATTACGCAGGCATTTACACACGCCAGTATTTTATGACAGTTGCTGCATTTCATATTGGTACCACTGTCATCTTTAATTTGCTTTTTTGCCGCGACTGTCCTGGGGCGCTTGATGTCACAGCGTCGGCAGTTGTCAATAGACTCACGCCCCGGCCGGCGACATGCCATGCCGCGTAGAAATCCAGTCTTTATTTAAAATAAACGAGAACCGTTCTTCGAAATCAAGTTCTTTGTATTGTTAATCTGCTCCTGCATCCTGTCACCCAGTAATTTGATACCCAGCTTATAGAGAGGAGGATATCAGAACTTATTATACGCAAATAATTTATCTTGAAAGTGAGCTTTGTACGCCATCGGCTGACATTCTATTTACCGAATTATCAGTTCAAATAATAAATATCAAACAATGCATTACATTGTACGAAAACTACAATGTTTTCACTGTCTAGGATAAGATTACGACTGGGAAAATTCAATTTCGCCAGCCTGTTTTTGTATGGTTTCAAGATAGACATTGAATAATACAGTTTATATTGTCGTGCTATCGACTTATCAAGGCTTCGCGTGTGTTGCGAACATTGCTATCTCATGTTACGTCATGAAATTTTGGCAAAACAAATGTTATGTCACCGAATTGATGCCGTCGTAACTTTCATTGCTAAATAGTGTGCCAACAATTTATCACACAGTTCAAATTTATTATATACAAAAGATTTCAACGAGAAATTGCAGAATTTATAATATTAGTAACATTTCTGTTCCCCTTTCTGTTGGGTTGATGCAAAAGTTATGACCGCATTTTATTATTCTTATATTAGTATTTGTATGGCGCTCTTCTATGACCGAATGATCATTCCAAAAGCGCTTCTTTGCCTCTCTGAGTAAAAAAGGTTGGTCTTGAGTCTGCTTCTGAAGGATGCCTCCGCTTTAGGCTCTCTTATGCTTTCCGGTAGCCAGTTCCAGGCCATAGGTGCCGCGTAGCTGAAAGCCCGATTGCCAAAGACCCTACTAGGACTACCTCCCGTCAGCTGCAGGGTGCTTCTATTCGCTCTAGCCGATCTGAGTGTCTCTCCACGCGCGCTTATCTCTGAAGGCTTGATAAGTTCTGTCAAATAGCCCGGTGCAGTTCCGTTGAGTGTCTTTACATATACAATCAAGCATTTTTTTCTTCTTCTTATTCTAGTCTATCCTTTTGAAGGGCGATGCTCAATTTGGATAATTGCTGACAATATCGTTCTGCTGTAATTGTCTGACTGCTTTCCAAGAGTTCAAAATACACAATACCCTTACAATCCCACCAAACACAAGTAATAACTTTTTTTTTATGAATTTCTGCTTTCGAAGTTGTTAATGGGGCTTGTCCAGGTATGGCCCAATGTATTTTTATTGCCACGTTGTTGTGCACGACCCATTACTCATCTCCCGATACCAAACGATGCAAAAAAGGTTCATGTTTTTGTCTCGCAGTCAAAGCGACGCACGTTTAAACACGATCCAATAAATTGGCAACCGACAATTGATGAAGTATCCAAACTTCGCACCGCAAAACCATCCCCATACTCTTCAAATGTCTTAATAAGGTTGTATGGTTGACTCTCATCATCGACGCGATCTCCCTGGTGGTTAGACGTGGATTGGTGTCGATCATGGCTCTTAACTTGTCGTCATCAGACTAAGAACAAAGGACAACCTCGAGCGATGGGAAATGGTTCGGCAGGTAGAGACACTACTGCGCGACTGTGGAGACCTGCAGACCGCCTCACACCTAAGATGCTGCTCCATGTGCCCAACAAGTTGCACATCTCAGGACCTAATGCTGGGCAACACACGAGCTATCGATGTTGCCAGATATTGGGAAAAAATAATTTGACGTCGCTGACACGAAGAAGAAGAAGAAGTCATCAGACTTCAATGGCCGCGCGGTACGTATTAAATGGTATGCCAACAATTTATCACACACTTCAAATTTTTTATGTACAAATATTTCAATAATAAATAGCTGAATTTATAATATTACTAACATTTCTATTCACCTTTCTTTAAAGGCCTAGAAACTGCCAACGAGACCATCCATTAAATTTGAAGCCTTTCACAAATCACAAATTAATAGACGGAATGCTACAATCCTGGAATCGCTGGAAGGTATAAGAATATTCTAGAAGTGTGTTTGAATTAAGGTATTTTTGGAATACGTTAATTGAAAAAAAAAAACAAAGCAGTCAATTGATCACACAAAACAAATACTAGAGTGTTTCTCTAAATATTACTGGTCCAGTTAGCGCCTATATTAGACGAGTAGATCTAGTTGAGACGGGTAAGAAACGGATACAGAAGAAGAAGCAGATGATGGTTATATCGGTATGACGAGCTATTGTTCTCAGACAATTCGTTCAACAACTCATCGGCAACGACGTGCGGCGCAATGAACGTCTACATTTGGCGCACGGGACGACTGGTGCACTGGCCGTCTCGCTAACCCAACCTAACCTAATCTACACTTTGATGTAGGTTAGGTTAGGTTGGGTATCGTTCACACACAATTCGTTCAACTACTCATCGGAAACGACGTGCGGCACAATGTACGTCTGGTGCATGGAGCATTTGTAGTGCGTTACAACTGGTGCAATGGCTGTCTCGCTAACCCAACCTAACCTAACTTAACGTAACCTAACCTAACCTAGCGTAACGTAACCTTAGTATATTTCCAGTAACTTCCAGTGCGTCCCACATCGTCGTTGAACGTATTGTCTGAGAACGAAATGCGGCGGAACCGGTTATGTCATGTCACGTGACTTACCTCGAATTTGGCAGGAAAATACATTATTCCAGAAGGCATTGCATTGCATGAACGTTTCTTTCAAGCAACCCTTCTGTTTGTAACAAATCTTAAAGATGCTCGCATTCAAAATGGCGGAAGTTCAATATCATCAAAGGTTGTCCATGTAGGTGGCGTGTTATCTATTTATCATGGATAGTAAACGATTAACCCGTGGCTGGCGATCATAAATAATATCTTTGCACGTTATCTATTCCAAGAAATGAAACACATGTGATTAAGTGTTTTCAAGTGAATGATGTATTATGTATTTGATTTTGTAAACTCTAAGCGATCGCTCTTAGAGTCGTACGTTCCGTTCTTGTGAAATCGGTTGTTATTGTTTTGGAATTGAATGATCCGAGATCTTCGAGTCACGTATCATCCAGATCACAATCGTAGCTAATTGAGGATTTGCGTCACTGATATTATGATGATGGCAGAGATGAAGATGCTGAGGTGGGCGGGCGGCGTGACTAGAGTGGACAGAGTTCGAAATGAGCATATTCGGGGTTCATTTAGGGTGGCCCCCATACCTGAAAATATAAGGGAAAACCGCCTAAGATAGTATGGGCATGTGACGCGGAGAGATGAGGACCACATGGTGAAGAGAGCCCTCAACATACCCACGCTGAGAAGAAGACCTGGAAGACCACAGGCAACCTGGACTGCAACTGTAAACAAGGATCTGAAAACCCTGGGTTTGACCGAGAATGCAACGCAGGACAGACAGACATGCCGAATGTGCACAAGGAGAGCCGACCTCAGATGATGGGAAATGGCTAGGATAAAGAAGAAGATATTGTGATGATGTCGCTACTGACATAACCTTTAGTGTTTAAATTGTAACTTTCTTTATCAAATGACATCCCCAGTCTAATCAAAGCGAACTACATATCACATGGATCGTTATCGGGGTGCATGCTGGATGGATAAGAAGCAGGTCGTCAAAGCAAAGAACTCGTCGAGAAGCACATTTGATATTTATTTTACGTTAAAAGACAAAATTGGGTCGTCCGTCCGGGACACAGGCGATGATGTGCACCCCACAGCCCCCGGGCGGACTCCATTGTCGTTTAGCGGAAGGATAAAACTAATTATCTGTCAAATCAGCCATGAGCTAAGTGTTACCATTTACGAAATAAGCACTAGTTGAAAAGAAAAACGTTAGATGGCGGACCCTTTAGTATCAAATCCGGTGGATTGGTTTGCAACAACAAAATCTTGCATCTCTATCTCCTCTCCTCTCGATCCCCTTCAACCCTCATTAGCTCAGCATAAGAGCTACAACTCATGTCCTCGAATACTTGCTGCAAATACTCCCGTCTAGGGCGCCCTTTAGAGTTCCTACCCTCAACCATGCCCTCCACAATGTCGTGAAGAAGACCATCGTGGTGCATGATGTCACCGATTCATCGAGCTCACCTCTCTGAGATGGTTCTTACTAGGAGTCTATCTTCCTTGATTATTCTGAGAACCTCATTGTTCGTGGCGTGGTCTCTCCAGAAAATTCTTCTGTATGACCACATCTCAAAGTCATCCATATTATTTCCATGAATATGTTAGTTATAAGACTTCACGCAGCTCTCTCGTTCTATAAATAGTTCAAACAGTATTCCCTTATCTCTTATCTTTGGTCTGCGATAAGACCAGCTTACGTAAACATCAGACCTGATAAGCTGTCGTAATCACCTCTAGCCGTCTGATAAACTATGAATCTCTTTGTTCGCGCCGAGATAAGATTGCATAAAACCGATTCTCCACTAGAGTACTACTTCAAATTTGTATTTTTTTTTAAAACGAGCTGACTTAAAAATCGATATAGATAACGATTATCATATCTTGGTGTCAAGCAAACCAAATACTATTAAATATAAACTGTGTCAAACTCATTGTGTCACGTGAGCATAAATTGATGATATTTTAATTTATGTCTCTAGATTATAACATATTATTAAATGACTATATAAACTTTGCTCCTCGAGAAGCAAGAAGAAGATTATGTGTCACTTATGTATGTAAGGCAATCAACTAACCGTCCCACTGCTTGTATAATCAGATACCCCCAACACCCAGACTGGAGTCGCAAAGCAGCTTTCTGAGATCCACACAACCTCTCACATCCGACCCTGAAAATGAGAGATTTCAGCTCTGGCAACAAGTCGCATCAGAGGATTTCATTACTCCAAAGGAAGGCCTCCCAACTGGCGAGAGCCTTGACTGGCGGAACTGCAAATCCTTGAACAGATTAAGAACCGGAGTTGGTAGAACAAAGGAGAATCTCGAGAGGTGGAGGATACTAGGGCAGGGAGAGTCACTATTGTGCGACTGTGGAGACCTGCAGACCGTTTTACACCTAAGATCCTGCTCCATGTGCCCATCAAGCTGCACATCTCAAGACCTAATGCTGGGCTATCGATGTTGCCAGATACTGGGCAAAGTAATTTGACGTCGCTGACACGGAAGAAGACTTATGTTTGGAGTGGTTTTATACACATTAAGTGATACATAAAATCAGTTATTTAAAATTAGAACATAATATTATATACAGTAAGACCACATTAACTGCACCCCATAATACGTTTTCCCACATGGACCATTTTTTTGCACAGTCCCAGCAAACACCCCGTTCCCCGATTTATCGATCTATATATTGTGGAATAGATTTCCCAAAATCGTTTATTTATACTATTTGATATTATGGAACCAAGAATTATCGATCGAAGATTTTTCAATAAACAAATCTACAGAATTTATAGCTTGGTTGTAAAAAAGTAAGAACATCCAATCAATCAATCAAAGGTCAAAAATGATTTATAAACATGTATTAGTGTTTTGCTTCTTTTTTAAATTATTCTTCTACGATTCTTATATAGGGTCCGGCATCTAACGTTTTTTTTTTCAACTAGTGCTTATTTCGTGAATGGTAACACTTAGCTCATGTCTGATTTGGCAGATAATTATTTTTATCCTTCCGCTGAACGAATATGGTTGTTGTGTATACGCTTGAACAACGCTGGGAAATATTGCGACATTACTTTGAAAATCATGGTAATGTTGCAGAATGTGTGCGAAAATTGCGTACGGATTTTGGAAGAAGAGAATCACCGTCAGCTCCGCATGTTCGTTATCTTGTGAAAAAAGTAAAAGAAACTGGCATCCTCATCGACAAACCAAAGCGTGAAAAACAACAGTGCGTACACCCGAGAATATTGCTGCTGTGGCAGAAAGTGTGCGTGAAGCGCCATCAATGGCGCTTCCATGCGACGCGGCCATGTTGAACGAATTTTTGTTCACAAAAATTGAAGAAGAGGATATTGGCAACATTTGATTTCAACAGGACGGCGCTACGTGGCACACAGCCGAAGCTACACTCGATGTTTTGCGCCCTGTTTTAAAAAAAAAAAAAGTTATTTGGCGGACCCTTTACGATCTGGCGATACTTCAGTGTCGTAATCAAATACGTAAATATTGACGTCAAATAAATAATAATTCATATATATATGTATAGCATATCGACTTATCACGTAAGACGTATTATGTCTTGTCAATATGTAATCCCAAAGCGCCGATGAGCTCCGCCAGAATTCATCGCTAGTCGCTACAATGTATGTAAGAAACAACGTATCATTATGGATCAGTACATGTTGAACTTATGTAACTTGTGACATGTTTATCTTATCTACAAACGTATTTCTGTCTTTTGGTCAATTAAGACAGTGTAAACAAAACGTTAACGTAGATCGGTAATGTTTAAATTTGCAAGAATAATAATTTTAATTACTGACAAATGGACAAAAAGATACAGATTGTGAGTGAAAAATAGCAAACAATACACCTAAATAATCGTCTTACACTGTTGAAATATAACCTCTCAACTCCAATTATATGAATTGCATGGATAATATCGTAATATGAAGATACAATAAGTGATATTTTGTTGGAAATCGGTTATATGTCTCTGACAATTATGTGATGAATTATGCACATAATGTTCAATCACGTCGCCTCGAATGTTGATATATTCCGCGCAAGGGAGACCGAGTTCAGATACGAACTAGACGAATTTATTTGGAGGAGTATTTTCTTTGAGTCGTCTTTTTAATGAGCTATGGGACTTTCTGTTGCTTGTCATAATTAGTTAATTTTTCTTAGTACTTAATGAAAGTACCTAATATATGATATCAGCTTGATATGCTTCTTTTAGGCCGATGTTGAAAAGCCTCGAAAAACGATCTTTTGTCTCTTATTTTTTTTCGCTCGCCTGACATGCAAATCTAATAATGTTTATTTTTATATATATATTTAATTACACGGCGTTTGCATACGCCATTTTATTTGTTATGACAATTGCCCTATTTCATGTTGGTTCAACTGTCATCTGTATGTTAACTAGGTTTAAGTTTTTTACTCATGTAAATAATAGAATCCTTTTCAAGGATTCTATATAGTATATATCTTAGTGTTTTTAGGGAATTTCATGTAATATTAACCAATAAAATTAATGTAGCTTAAGTAAAAGATAACTCTGTCTGTAAACTAAATATATATATACTCAATTTATAATTTTATGTGCATGTATCTCAAGTTTAAATAAAGATTTATAAAAAAAAAAACTGTCTGTAAAATGTTTTTTTGCTGTGATTCTATTGGCGGCGCTGCATGTTACAGTGTTCCGGGAGTCGTCAATTAACCTCTCATCCGGCCGGCGAAATCTCATGTACCGGCCGGACGAAGAAATGAAGTCTTTCATAAAAATAAATGCGAATTGTGCTTCAAAAACAAGTTCTTTTGCTTTGTGATCTGCTCCTGCATCCTTCCTCCATGCAGCTACGTGACAAACCCGCAACTTGTCACCTTTTTAAAGACGGGGGATGTCACTATATTAATATATTGTTTCTTTTATTCTGAATTGATAGAAAGAAAGAAGCTGTTGCAGTATCATTGATATCAAACAAATGCCAAGAGGAGGTGAGATGCGAAAGGAAAAAGTTTTGACATCAGCATGATGTAGTCCTTGCTGACTGTTACCGAAAACCTCGATATACTATCTCGTCTCTTATTCCTGGTCGCTTGTCGTGCATTTATGTGCGCCATGTTGTCATTTTGGACGGGTCCGCTAACGGGTGTGTAAGCTATAAACACCACCGCTCGTGGCGCGGTCGAAAGCCGAGACCGAGCGCGGAGATCGGCAGTCGGTCCCCACCCTTTAGCGAGACAAGGTTGCATTACGGCCAGCGGTATGTTTCCGCTTGGCCGGAAGCATGTAAAGTTTTTACGTAAATATAATCAGTGTGCTTCTAAAAGAAAGTCTTTGTTTGCTGACCTGCTGCTCATCCTGCCTTCACGCGACGAATAACTCCTCTTTTGAAAGAGAGGAGGATGTTAGTTTATATTGAACAACAACAACAACAACAATTATTTTTATTTTTCTTTAAATGACATTACAAAATATTTAACATTTTAATTTGTCATTTAAGTACATATTAACATAAGTTACATAAGTAACATAAGTAACATAAGTGTGGCCCTGTAAATGAATTGACACATTTAGTGTCAATGACCTCATACTCAGAACAAGCGTTAGGAGACTCAATGCAAATAGTTGACTTGTAACAACAAAAACCCTGTCATAAGTAAATCATGATTGACCCACAAATAACACGGTATTATTGTCACAAAATCAAACGCCTAACATTTCGCCTTCATCAACACCAGCACTGAATCTGGAGTAGGATTACGCTAAATATTGAAGATAAGTGGAGGTGGCAAAACTCATGCGATCGATGATTAAAATATTCAGTTTCAATGTGTGTTTATTTACATCACATTGCTTGCATGATGGACGAGCTGGATCTCGGCTTGCCCATACTCTTCGTGCAGCATGAGGACATCTCGTGACCAGATGCCAGCAATCAGACAGCACTTATAGCAGCGTTCGTGCTCATGGAAGTGGGTGCCGGATTCGGTGTCGCATTCAGCCGAGGCAGTCACGCATCCAAGTGAGATCGTTTGGTTCTGGAAAACCATCGCGTCTAGCACGAAGAGTTGTTATCGAACGGATCAATGACCGGAGACTGAAATGGGGACAGTGAAGATGATCTTATTCACTCTTTCTATACATAATAACAGCTGACTATTTCAAATGTTAAGACTTATCAAGTAATTTACTCTTTTCATTGTTCATGATAGATAATTTCATATAGCATGATATAGAACTTGCTGACTGAAAACCTTGATATACAATCTTTCGTCTCTTATTTATGTTTGCTTGTCGTACATGTATGTGTCGCCATATAGGCATTTTGGACAAGTCCACGACGCCGCACGGCAGTCAGTGTGTGCCGAGGACCGCGAGAAGGTCGCATCATGGCCGGCCCGGCATGTTATTCCCCTTGGGATGGAAGTTTGTAAAGTTATCGGAATATATATGTGCTCCTAAAAGTGTGTGTTGTTAATCTGCTCCTAATCCTGCCATCACGCGACGAAATAGCACATTTTTGACAGAGAGGAGAATGTTAGTGCATTGTATGAAATAGAAGCCACAAATCTTGGCAGAATGATTCATAACGATTGATGTATAGACATTGTTCTTGCAGGAGCAGTGTCCCCAGAAGTAATAAAATCACGAAAAACATAAATATTCATGAGGCGTGTCGTGTTTCGCTAAAAGTCCCGGAGAAGGAAAGTATTCGACGTTAACGTTAATGCATTTTCGCAGAAGTCGGCTGCTGTTGTTGCTGTATTCAGCGGTGCCCGGCCGGGGCGGGTTGCGGAGTTGGTTTTGCTCGCTCCGGCGACCGACATTTTACTTTCAAATGTGCCGACGGTAACAGTAAAAGACGCCGTAAATAAATCACCATCGGTAAGAGCGAAAAGCCGACCGCTGGCCGAGCGCGAATCACCGGGACAGGTATCGAGAACGTACGATTCACGAGACAGGTGCAAAATCATTAAAAAATTGGTAATCTTTCAATCATTAACACTGCTTTCAGATCACGCAAACACCTCAACGTTAAAGACCTAAATTCCTTTGTATAGTTTATATATACAGCTAATCTAATCACTTGTTAGCCACTATTACATCATCATTGTTTTATGTTTGTAACCACACGAGTGTTGATCCGCCAACGGCATAGTCACAGCCAGAGATTCACGCATCATTCTTACTGTTACAGGAATTTACTATGAACGGGTGGTCTTCACGGCACGACTTTCTTCTACGACCAATTTAAATTAATAGGCTATGACTGTCATTTTACGGGTGAGGGATCAAATTCACACCAACCAGGGTTTTTGGAGCTCAGAAATCGATTATAAATCTTTTTTTTAATCTCCACGACATTTGGATTTAAAAGCAAATGCTTTGACCATTGAGCTATACCCGCCCGCAAATTACTCGCTGTATTTCAGATGCCCTGTGGTATCTTGTCATCTGCTTTACTCATCATTCTTTCAGATCGCATTCATTCAACAAGAAGTTTCCTACAGTCGACAACGGAACTGGTGATACCTGAGACCACCCTACGGCTGAACATGCGGAGAAGCGCAACCGAGGGGAATACTTGGATTGCCCCGAAAGAGAACCTAGCCCCTGGACACGAACAGGGGTGATATATATGGAGGTCTCTTAACAGACTTCGGACCGGAGTATGCAAGACGAGACACAAATGAAAGCCTGGCATTTTTACAGCGGACCGACTGAATGTGACTGCGACGCGGAGCAGACCCTGTCACACCTTCTGGAGTGTGCGCTGTGTCCGAGTAGCTGTACCCAGGAAGACCCGATGATGGCCGGGAGTAACGCCATCGAAGTCACCCACTTCTGGGCAGACAGAATCTGACCCTGTTGTTTCCGACACGATTATATATTAACATTATCCTCTCTTTCAAAACGGGGTTAATACGTCGCGTGATGGCAGGATGAGGAGCAAATTGATAACACAGACTTTTTTTAAGAAGAACATTGGTTATATTTATGATAAACTTTACAAGCTTCCGGCTGGGCGGAATGACATGCCGCCGGCCGAAATGCGACCTTGTCTCGCTAAAGGGTGGGGACCGACAGGATCTGACCCTGTTGCTTCCGACAGCATTATATATATAGTCTTGCAATGGGTCCGAGAGTCTTTATTTCAGTGGATTTCGTGAAGTTGTTTGATTCCGTTTCTCGGGCGTATATAGGTTTCGTGTATCCTCAAATTTTCTCTCCTTCCCTTTGCATTCATTTAATTTTTTAAATATAATGCTTGTTTCCACGTTTTCCACCTCTGATTGTAGCCGCCCGAAGCGCATTCAAACCTGGTCGTGGCCTGTACATGCCGCGTGTTATGTTGTGCTGTGGTGTTCTGCGCTGTGGTGTGCGGTCGTGGCGAGTAGTGAGTTGTACTTCCAGTTTGCGTACCCAGCTTCGAGACCCGACGCGTATTTTAGGCTCGCCACCGAAGCGAGCAACACCGATGGTCGTTTTTCATGTTTATGGTTGAACTATATAAAGGTTCGCATCCATACGAGAGCAATAAGGAAAATGTATACTCACTGTGCTACTGGATTTGGTATTTCCATCTTGTTTAATTCTTGGAATACATAACGAATGTTATGATATGAGCATATTCGGATAAGAGAAGAAGCTACAATCGTTCGTCTCTTATTTCTGGTCGCTTGACGTACGTGAATGTGTCCGCCATATTGTCATTTGGGACTAGTTATATACACCGCCACTCGAGGCGCGGGCGAGAGCCCATACCGAGCGCGGAGATCAGTAGTGCCCCGCCCGTTGGCGAGAGCATATTGTATTGTGGCTCGACCTATGCTGCGACGAGGTCGAGCCCTAAATCTGTAAAGTTTTAACGTAAATATATGTCAATGTGCTTCTGAAAAAGTCTTTGTTTTGTTGAGCTGCTCCTAATCATGCCCTCACGCGTGTTAATTAAGTTTAGAAGGTATTTAGGGGCTCCAATCCAAAGGTGACTGCCGTATTCAAGGATAGGTCGGATTTGTCCTTTATATAGAAGAAAAAGTTTTTTATCGTTGAAATACCGACGTGATCTATATAAATACACCTAGTTTTTTGGAAGCGAGACCGGCTTTTTACTTAATTGACTCGTAATATTTGACATTATTCGAGATTGATAATCCAAGAATGTTGATGGAGCTTGCTTTTGGAAGAGAACAACCGTTGAAAGGTACAGGATCCATAGCAGTCTTCTTGGCGGAGAAAGTACATGATTTGATTCTAGAAATGTTGAAACTGACGAGGTTGAGGTCACCCCATCGTGAAACCCTTTCAAGAGACAGGTTCATCTTCTCCACCAGAGATTCCATTGCAGCAGATAGTTCCGAATGTTTCGGAGGCTTATGGAAGATTATACTCTCATGGACAGTGCTGTCGTCGGTATAGCAGTGAATGTTTGCGCATTGAAGCAAATATATAATAGATCTTCTGGAACGTGAAATGCTTAAGGTTTTACGTACTATCCGTCGAGAAGAAAAATATTGAAGACTGTTAGTCACCAGCATATCAGCTCATATCATCTCTGGTATTATGGAATGAGGCGACGACCAAGGCAGCTGTCAGAGCTTTGTGGTGGTGGCTTGTGATGTCCATATGCAACAGCTAAGAGAGCGGGCATGGAAATGATGATGATGATGATGATGATCTGAAGTGGATGCGAATCTTTAGCTAAGCAACTGGCCACAGCGGAAGAGGTAGAGTTGAGCAAATCGGTTCTGCTCCCGTGTGATGTGTGGAAACTTCTAGAAACGCGCGTTACGCTTGCGAGTTTAATGTCCGACTACCGCACGAGTTGCGCAAACCCTCGGCTTTGTGAATGTAAATCCGTATCGGGAACTTGAAGCGACGTCTATGAACCGAGGAACTGCTTATGGCCGCGTAATGAATGTCCGCGACGCCACAATTGCACAGCAATGTTTGTTATGAATGATATTATCGACGTAATTGATGCGGGGTATATTAAGAAATACAGTTCACAATTAGATTAGCGAGAACTGGTATACCCAGTGCCGGTTTCAGGTGTCGGCGCAGTGGGTCGGCTGCCCAGGGCGCTGAATGAACTAAGGGTGTTTTCTGAAGACTTCCCCTCCTACCCAAATAAACATGGGGGTGCCAGATTTTTTTTTACCCAGGGCGCCCCAAGGTCTAATGCCGGCACTGGGTATACTTATACTTTAAATAAATGCCTAGTAAATGCTTATAACTCACTTTGGTGTTGTCTTGCATCTCTTTTAGGTGACATCGTTACTCTTTAGCTGCTTAGGGGGCTTCGCAATGCATCTGAAATTGATAAAACCTACACATTAGTCCTTCCATTGAATTTTTAAATGCCTAATAATCGTCTCAATGATGTCTGGAACGTTTCTGAAAACATAGACGGTGAACTAAAGCGTGTTGAACATGAAGTAAGCCCAGTGCCGGTTTTAGGGGGTGGCGCAGTGGGTCGGCTACCCAGGGCGTCGAATGAACTAAGGGCGCTGAGGGCGACCTTAGCTTCTAGAGGGGGTGTTTACTGAAGATTTCACCTTCCACCCAAAAAACCAAGAGGGCGCCTGATTTTTTTTGCCCAGGGCGCCACAAGGTCTAAAGACGCCACTGAGTAAACCACTCTTACGCTTCTAAATCATTACGTAGTAGGTTTAAAAATACGTTTTTATTGTCAAATTATTTACAATCAATAATCGTCATCAAAGTTCTCGAACGATCACAATCCACGCTTAACGGATGTGTTCGTGACGCTCTCGTCATCACACATTTGGCATCACGCTTGCTGCATACTGATGCAGCGTCACTTCAGAGTGCCGAGGTATTCACATCCACCACACCATCACATCACAGGTAACAAACAACACGGTTTGTATTCACCAGGTGAATCTTGGCTTCATTCACCGAGGCGAGATTCCTTAGCGGCGCCCAATAAAAGTGAAAAATAATCATAATCGATTCCACATTGTATTCGAAATGCGAATAACAATTTTGTTATTGAATATGGCGTGCAAGACGATATTTAATGTATAATCTTTTAAGCTTTTGGTTTCTTGAGTCATTCATTTTTTCAATAACATCCGCTACTTACAAGTAGTATATATATATAATCGTGTCGGAAGCAACGGGGTCAGATCCTGTGTGCCCAGAAGTGGGCGACGTCGATGGCGTTACTCCTGGAGATCATCAGGTCATCCTGGGTGCAGCTACTCGGACACAGCGCACACTCAGAAGGTGTGACAGGGTCTGCTCCACGCCACAGTCACATTCAGTAGGTCCGCTGTAAAACTGCCAGGCTTTCATTTCAGGGGAGCAAAGAAGGAACCTCCACGTGGTGCCCCCAGGAAACGGTTATTTACAATGTTGGCCAATCCTTACACTACGTAAATAACATCAACATACAAGTAGTTATAACGTATGAACGTAGTATTTTGCTACGTTTTGACCATATATCCATCGATCAAATTTGACTTATTAAATAATAGTGAAATCCCTAAGGATTTAAAAAAAAATGTAAACACATACAGGAGAATACCGTCAGATGGTGATAGCAATTCTGAAGTCTCATCTGTCGAATTCTACGCCGCTTACCATGGTGCTGGCTAAGCGCTGCGTGCGGGGTGTTGATCCGCCAACGTAATAAACTACAGCCCGAGATTTACTCATCATCCTTATCTGTCGGTATTTTCCTGTATGTGTTTACATAAAAAAAATCAAATAATAATTTCAGATTACTTCTATAAATTTCAACGCGATTATTCTTCTACAGATTTTGGTCACATCTTCTGTAGAGAAATGATTAAATATATTATGTACGAGTACATAGCAAAACTGGAGAAAATTGCATTTTCCGATCGTGAACAATGCAGTTTTATGCGCATGGATAATGCAAGATTTGCACCGCCATCTCGTCTCGTACGAAAGTCCTAAAGTCGCAATGATTCTCGAGAGTTTTCTTTGTTCGATCTCGGATATAATCTCACGTATTCGAGAGTAAACATCAAAGATCAAACAATGAAGATGCAGGCACACAATATGGGCCGAGAGTGGAAGCCGATCGCAACAATGTACGGCCCGAAGAGACGGCTTAAGATGCTCGGCAAACACACGCGAGATGGCTTATAAAAGAAGCCTTTTAAGAGTGGGAAAGTTCTGAAGACTTAGCTTTTTTTCAGATTCAACGAAAGGCGAAAATCAAACAATCGGAAAGTTTCTCAGATGGAAAAAGTTTCGTAGTTATTTGTAGTTTATTTTAACAAAAATTTTTATGATTCTGAGGTAATACGAAGTTCACCAGGTTAGTTCGTATAATTTGACATACTCATCTCTACGGGAGAAACGACTTGACGTCTCCGGGATAATTATCGGATCGCGTTGTGGAAGTATAAGGAGCAGATTAACAACACACAGACTTTTTCCGAAGCACATTGACATACATTTTCTATAGACTCGGTTTCCCCGCTCGACCGTAACATGACGCTACTTTCGCCTCGGCCGAACGGGACTTAACTAACGACTGAGCGCTCTCGTAATGTGCTGTCACCGCAAAAGGCGATCTACAGAATTAATGGCACACCAATGACAGCAGCATACATAACTAACGTCACACCCGTGACCGGACTTGTTCAAAATGCCAATATGGCGACACATACATCTACGACAAGCGAACAGAAATAATAGACGAAAGATTGTACATCGAGGTTTTTGGTATCAGTCAGATGCTGATGTCAAATTATATTAAAAAACTGCAAAATTGGGTGTCCACCCTTCATAACAAAACGTGATGTTATCTAAAATGCCTCTAGTTCTATAAACTTTGCTATTATTTATATACAAATGTAATTATGTTTTAATTAATAAAATCACATGATCCCATGCACTTATAGAACAGTGTTCTGAAGGAGTTTGAATCCGTGTTTGCAGCCTCCGCATGGCCTGGAATGTTGCTGGACCGGTGCAAGAGATCGAGAGACTACCAGCGCTGCATCTCTAGAGAGTAGGCATCTAGCTGGTGGAGGAGTGCCTCGAGCAACGCAGTTTCCACAAAGGTTAAGTGCTACATTCTTCTAACAGTTATCTGAGCATTGAGTGAGCACAGAGCAGTACAATTGGAAAAGTAATTTACATGGAAACTTAATTCATCATCATCAGCCTGTATCCGTCCACTGTTGAACGTAAGGCTCTCGCATGAGTCTCCGTCCTCTTCGATCCTCCGCCTTCCGCATCCAGGTCACTCCCTCTATTCTTCTTATGTCGTCAGTCCATCTGGCCGATGCTTCGTTTGCCAGTTCTTGGGCGCTATTCCAATACTTTTCTTCCCCATAGACCGTCGTCTCTTCGACAGATATGTCCTGCCCATTGCCACTTGAGTGTGCCTATTCGTTGGGTAGCATCCACTAGTTGGGTTCTTCTGCGTATTTCCTCGTTTCGGATTCTATTTTTTAGCGACACTTCGAGCATGGATCTCTAAATAGCACGCTGGGTGACTTTTATTTTATGGGTAAGACTTGCTGTTAGATTCCACGTCTCTGTGCCATAAGTTAACACAGGGAGGATGCATCGGTTAAATGGCTTAGTTTTAAGGCATTGCAGAGTTTTCGCTTTCAAAATGTTCTTCAGTTTTCCAAATGCTGCCCATCCCAGTTGTATACGCCTGTCGATATTTGATGAAACTTAATTGACATGTACGATCTACAAAACGAAACAATGATAGATTATATTTAATCCTAAAATTTTATACTCATAAATGACTAGTACGGTCGTAATGCTATATATTCGAATCATTCTGATGTATATCTACAAAATGCTGCGTAACACAAAAAACATTCCATCAGCAACACCTTCAGTATGCTTTCTTCTCCTTATAGAATAATAGTGATCTTTTGTTGGTATAAAGATAAACCTACCGTGATTGGCGAGGGCCATCACGAGCGCGAGCAGTCGTGTTCCGCCCTTCGGCGAGAGCATATTGTATTGTGGCTCGGCCGAATGCTGTGACTAGGCCGTGCCACAAGTTTGTAAATTTTATCATAAATATATGTGCTTCTGAAAAAGTCTGTGTTATTAATCAGCTCCTAATCCTGCCATTACGCGACGGAATTACACCTTTTGAAAGAGAGGAGGATGTTAGTAGGTAAGGTATCAAACTTAATAAGGATTGTTTATTCCTGCTTTTGAGTACTATCACAGCAAGAGTAATATCGTTGTATGAAGTAGGTATTATTTACTCACAACTCGACGCATTAACTCTGTCGTCTCGTGCTCCACCAGGCTTGAGACTGCAGGCGTACTCTCGGTCAGGAATGCCGCTGGACCGGCTCCAGCCGAGCTGGTGGTGGAAGTCGCCAGCCAAGAAACCGGTATCCCCTGCACCGAGACCACTTCCTCCACCTTCGCCTCTCCGGCACACCACACCGAGCTCACCGTTGGGTTTCCTTGCGGCAGATCAAGCTTGCGAGAACCCGTACGTAATGCACGAAGAGTTTAAAAAAAAACTAGTAACACACGCAAAAGAGTACCGCCAGATGTTAAGAAACACACAAATATGTCATATTTATGATACTCGTATGTACGAATACTTTATATATAAATATTTGAAATCTTGGCTTACAGGCCACTAAGGATCTGCAACACTAGTTCACTTTCCTCCTTCAGAATACTGCAGTTTTTTAACTACATAAGCAAGTACTGACATCAGCATGATGTAGCCCTCGCTGACTGGTACCGAGAATGTCTATATAAAATCTTTCGTCTCTTATTTTCTGTTCGCTTGTCATACATTTATGTGTCCGCCATTTAGGACTAGTTATATAGACCGCCACTCTATCGCTGGGCGACAGCCTAACCGCCGACGAGCGCGGGCAGTTGTGTATGGACGGCCGAGAAGGTCGCATTACGGCCGGCCGGAAGGTTGTAAAGTTTATCATAAATATAATCAATGTGCTTCTAAAATAAAGTCTTTGTTTTGCTGACCAGCTCCTCATCATGCCCTCACGCGATGGAGTAACACCTTTTTGAGAGAGAGGAGGATGTTAGTACTGTTTATGCAGCGTCTGTGTTATCCCAATTATTATAAAAGGACTGCAATTCCTGGAATATTATCAATAGCCAATGCAGCCGTATAATGGGTTTTTAAATAATGTATTTTGTGTAGATATATTGAAATCAAATAATGTTTTATAAATAGTTTGTGTTAATTTAGAACATATAAATATACAGTAAAGCAAACATTGGACGCGGAACACATCTTGGATGGGATACTGTATGTTGCTTACTGCATGTCGTTGGTTGGTTTCAGCAACACCTAGGACTAAATACACCTCGGGAGTACCGGAATAATCATTTTTTTTTAAATATGATTAACTTGTCACCCAAAATATGCATCGGATACTATAGTAGCCGTGCTATTAAGTCCCCCAGCTCTTTTCTTAGAAGTTGTTGGGAAGCATATATGTTCCCAGGTGAATCTCCAGGTGCAGATATGTCAAGGTCATAAAAAACGCCACTGATCATGTTCCAGATATAGTAAATATATGGAAAGAAAATCTCTATTATCTTTTATTTTATTATCTTTTAAGATATACTAAGCAATTGAAAACAACAAAATTTGAAAGCAATCACCTCTTATCTAGTCATTACAGGCAAAATAATTATTACCACCATTATTGTCATTCTTTAAGCAACAACAGTAAGTCTTCTATTGGAGTTCTCTCTCTGGGGTATTGTATGATATGGTATTGGAAGATTCCAGTTAAGACCAAAGGTAAAATCTACAAAACTGCTGTAAGAAAAGCTATGCTTTACGGTTTGGAGTGTTGGACCCCGCTGAAACGTGACTTGGATATGATTCATGTGGCAGAGATGAAGATGCTGAGGTGGGCGGGCGGTGTGACTAGAGTGGACAGAGTTCGAAATGAGCATATTAGGGGTTCATTTTGGGTGGCCCCCATACCTGAAAAGATAAAGGAAAACCGCCTAAGATGGTATGGGCATGTGACACGGAGAGATGAAGACCACATGGTGAAGAAAGCCCTCAACATACGCAATCTGAAAAGACCACAGGCAACCTGGACTGCAGCTGTAGACAAGGATTTGAAAACTCTCGGCTTGACCGAGAATGCAGCGCAGGACAGACAGACATGGTGAATGTCCATAAGGAGAGCCGATCCCAGATGATGGGAAACGGCGAGGCTAAAGAAGAAGAAGTAGTTAGTCTTCTAGTAGCAAAACCTTAACGTAGTTCGATCCTGGGACAGATAGCATGGTAGTCAATAGTTTTACCCTTCGTAAAATACTTCAGTGTATGCAAGGTAATGTATTGTAAACTATGTAACTACTTATGTACCAGACTGAGCCGGATGTCGATATACAAATAAACAGCGACACCCTTTAACTAGAGATGATGAAGCTAGATACAGGTTGTCATCTTGCTCGGTAAATGTAATGAAAACTATCGTAAGTGAGTTGTAACACTAGTTACAAGTCGTAAGTTGTCTTTGTACATGATTTATTGAAGATAAAAGGAGCATTTTACTATAATAAGGCACTCAACGGAACTGCACCGGGCTATTTGATCAAACTGATTAAGTTATTTCTTCAATGATAAGCATTCGCGTGGAGAGACACAGATCAATTAGAGCAAATATTTAGCACCCTGCAGCTGACGGGAGGTAGTCTAGCATGGTAGGCTTTGGCAATCGTGATTTCAGCTACGCGGCACCAATGGCCTGGAACTCGTTGTCTGGAAAGTATAAGATAACTTAAAAAATTCAGACCCACCTTTTACTCAGAGAGGCAAAGAAGCGCTTTTGGAATGAACATTCGGTCATAAAAAAGCGCTATACAAATACCGATATAATATATAATGTATAATTCTGGCTTTTTTTCGTTCTCTTCTCTTCGGGTTGGATCTTCGTTCATGAGCTGTACAAGACGTTTCGAGAACTCCCCAAACTGGTATAACTCGAGAGACTCCATGCTTCAAACTTATCATCGTCACGCTCATTATTGGTAAACAAGCCGCGCCGGACTCTACAGAGAAATAATTCTACATTCACAAATACCGTTACGTGTGTTCCGTTTACATCGACGGATCCAGTGACTTATATTTATCATGAACTACGCCTTACTTCGACTGTTATCAAAAGATTTTTTTTTAACTAATAAGTGATATCATTATAGTTTCCTACAGTCGACATGTGAACTGGTGATACCCGAGAATACCCTGCGTCTGAACATGTGAAAAGCGCAAGTATTACCCGGAAAGAGGACCTAGCCCCTGGACACGACCAGGGGTGGAATATATGGAGGTATCTTAATAGATTTCGGACCGGAGTTGGTAAGTCGAGACACTATCTGCTGCTAGGGAATCCATGGTGGAGAAGATGAACATGTCTCTTGAAAAGGTTTCACGAAGGGGTGACCTCGACCTCGTCAGTTTCAACGTTTCAAAAACCCAATCATGTACTTTCTTCACCAAGATCTCTTCCATGGATCCTGTATCTTTCAACGGTTGTTCTCTTCGTTTCGAGCAAGCTCCATCAACATGCTTGGATTATCAATATCGAATAATGTCAAATATTATAGTCACGTCATTATTAAGTAAACAAGCCGGTCTCGCTTCCAAAAAAATAGGTCCATTATCACAATTACGTCGGTATTTCAACGATAAACAACTTCTTCTTCTATATAAAGGACAAATCCGACCTATCCTTGAATACGGCAGTCACCTTTGGTTATAAAAAATTATTTCTAAACTTAATTGACTCATTTCAAAGCAATTCGTTTGATAAACAATGACACCCTTACGTCTAATCTACAAGCAATGGAACACAGACGTTTCATGGGTCTTAGTCTTTTCTACCGTTATTACCACGGTCGCTGCTCTTCGGAACTTAAAAACTTATTCCTCCTGCACCCTCACAGCCGACGAACTCGTCTTACACTTGCCGAACATCCATACATGGTTAATATATGTCGACCAAGAACTGGCAGCAGCAAATGGAACTTTTATGCCACCGGTAAGCTGTGGAATGCTCTTCCAGCGTCTGTGTTTCCTCCTTCCTACAATCTGGATCTCTTCGAAGCAAATGTCCTTGCAATCTCCCCAACCCACACACTAAATACGACACAACACACGTTTCCGGCATGCAGCGTCCAGCCTCTCCCTGGCTGAGCGTCATAGAGTGCACTGGTCTTGACCGGTTGTGCTCTCCTGCATGCGTTTTGTAAAAAAACAAAAGCCTGTCAGTTTTACAGCGGACCGACTGAATGTGACTGCGGCGCGGAGCAGATCCTGTCACACCATCTGGAGTGTGCGCTGTATCTGAGTAGCTGCACCCAGGAAGACCTGATGATGGCCGGGAGTAACGCAATCGACGTCGCCCATGACTTCTGGGCTTTTGAAATGGGTGTTGTTTCCGGCACGATTATACGAATCAGTCATGTCTATTATTCATGGCAACGTCCACTTGTGTTTCGACTATCAATCATAAAAAACATTGATCATTTGAATTGAGCCGCTTCAAAGGACTAAATGGTAAGTACCCAGACAGTTTTGGGTTAATCATGCCATCTCTTCAGAAATTCCGATTAACAAATCACCCAAAAATATGCCTCGGATACTACATCTATCCCCTCTACAAGTACTCGGACTTTTGCATTGAAGTTTGTGATGCTACATATGTATATCTGTATTATCAAGTGGATCTTCTAGAAGCTGTATAGGCGGTACATTCTTTTGATCGATGGTAGATCTGTGGTATTGCCATGTATTTAAAAGTGATTCCAGCGTTTCCAAGGTGGGAAATAAGCTCTCTGCTAGACATTACTCTTAGTGTCACATACGCCAAGATATCTGAATCTCTCTATCACTAATGACTTAATAATGTTGTGGCACTCCCCATTATTCTATACCGTTTCTTGTTCCTCCGATTCCTATTATATTCTAAAATTTTATTCTTATTGACATCAGCATCATGTAAGCCATGTTGCTGGCTGGTACTGAAAACCTCGAATTACAATCTTTCGTCTCTATTTCTGTTCGCTTGTCATACATTTATGTGTCGCATTTAACTCCGCCCACTTGTGTGTTAGTTATATACATCGCCGCTTACGGCGCTGGTGACCGACCACGGGCTGGACGTGTCAGTGGTGTGTCGACGGCGAGACGGTCGCATTACGGCCGGTGGCATGTCATTCCGCCTGGCTGGAAGCTTGTAATGTTTTAAGGTAAATATATGTCAATGTGCTTCTGAAAAAGTCTTTGTTTTGCTGACGGTATCAGGGCCGGTCAGATACACGGACTTTGTTGCCAGTACAAAAAAAATTTCAGCCTTCAAGCGCTTCTGCGCCACAGTTTGCCGACATTTCGAAACCACCACCTGACCAGACATGACACAAAGAGTTCAATACTCCTCTTGAAACCATTTTGTACAGACACACCCCAAACAAGACTTGACATAACTACCACACACGCAATTAAGCGGACTGGCAACAAATCACCAAGGAAGGCAACCCGAGACACGCATGTAGCATACTAACGTCGAAACTTCTAGTCTGAGGTTTTGTTGACGAGCCGTATGCTGCGTCAAAGACTCAGGAAGGCCCTCAGCCACTTGCAAACATTTAAGCTTTTTGTAGTGCTCTGTGAAGTGTTTTCATCAGAAACACATGTACAGAGCGGAGGCGGAAAGGGTTTGACAGCGTGACCTGCTCCTTATTATGCCATCACGCGATGGAATAACACCCTTTTTTGAGAGAGGAGGGAGGATGTAAATATATAGTAGAAAGCCGGTCAGTTCATCTCTCTCGTCTCAGAGTGAGTCAGCTAGCAGTGACTATAGTGCGAGCGCCCACTGCGTGCGCCCACTTCATCAGCGCATTATCACGACAAGATTAGATTCAATTCACATTATGTGACGTGAATGCAACTCGGAGAGAGTGGGGAGGTCCATAGTAACGCCGTGCACTACACAGACTACATCAATGCACCACAGTCCAAGAATAATATACAAATATCTGTATATATATATACTTGTAGGATACTTATGTTTAAGCATACTAAAGGTCTGTGCTCGAGATGAATGCACAATATTATATCATGTTTATGATAAGGCATTTTTTTTTATGTTAACACATACAGGAGAATACCGACAGATGGTGATAGGTAATTCTGATGTTTCATCCGTGAAATTCTATGACGCTTACCATGGTGTAAGTGGCTAAACGCTACATGTGGAGTGTTGATCCGCCAACGTCATAGACTACAGCCCGAGATTCACGCATCATCCTTTATTATTACAGGCATTTACTATGAATGGGTGGTCTTCACGGGACGACTTTCGTCTACCACCAATTTTAATTAATAGGCTATGACTGACATTTTACGGGTGACGGATCAAATTCACACCAACCGGGGTATTTTAGAGCTCAGAAATCGATTAAATATCCTTTTTTTTTTTTTTAATCTCCGTCGGGGATCGGACCCACGACCTATGGCTTGCAAAGCAAACGCTTTACCATTGAGCTATGACCGCCGGCAAAAAAGAGTTGAGATGACAAGCATAATGTATAGTGATGAGTAAACTATATGATGCTATAACTTGAACTTGAGTAAGCTATAGAAACAATTTGGCACTCTTAAAGATACGTCTGTCGAAAAGACGATCGTTGATGAGGACGAAAGGTGTAAACTGGAAGAAAAAACCAATTCGTAATCGATCTACAGAACTACACCTATCAAGCAAGCAATATGGTGACACATGCATGTCCGACGAGCGAACAATAAAAAGAGACGAACGATTGCAAATCGAGGCTTTTCGGCACCAACCTGCAAGGATTATATCGAGCTGATATCAACAGACATCACGGCTGTGAGACATGGTGCTTATCTGAAAGTGATAAATAAAGACTAGAGGCCTTTGAGATGTGGTCATACAGAAGAATTCTCGGAATTTCCTGGAGAGACCGCGTCACGAACAAGGAGGCTCTCAGCATAATCAAGGAAGATATGCACCTAGTAAGAACCATCTCAGAGGGGCGAGCCCGATGGATCAGTCACATCATGCGCCACGATGGTCTTCTTCACGACATTGTGGAAGGCATGGTTGAGGGTAAAAGGTGCAGAGGGCACCGTAGACGGGAGTATTTTCAGGAAGTGTTCGAGGACATAAGTTGTAGCTCTTATACTGAGCTAAAGAGGATTGCAGAGGATCGAGATGAGTGGAGATCGAGATGCAAGATTCTGTTGCTGCAAACCAATCCACCGGATTGATACTAAGAAGGAGAAGATCAACAGATATTGGGTATAAAACTAAAACGATCAACCGAAATGTCATATGCAACGTGATACCCGATAAAAGTGAAGCAAGGAAGTGGAAAATTGATGAGCTCTCTGCTAGCTATCACTCTCAGTGTCACATACGCCAAGATATCTGAAACTCTCGATCACCAATGACTTAATGTTGCAGCACTCCCCATTATTCTAGACCTTGTTCCTACGATTCCCATTATCTGTTCAATATTATTCTTTTATAGTAGAAAGCCGGTCAGTTCATCTCTCTCGTCTCAGAGTGAGTCAGCTAGCAGTGACTATAGTGCGAGCGCCCAGTGCGTGCGCCCACTTCATCAGCGCATTATCACGACAAGATTAGATTCAATTCACATTATGTGACGTGAATGCAACTCGGAGAGAGTGGGGAGGTCCATAGTAACGCCGTGCACTACACAGACCACATCAATGCACCACAGTCCAAGAATAATACACAAATATCTGTATATATACTTGTAGGATACTTATGTTTAAGCATACTAAAGGTCTGTGCTCGAGATGAATGCACAATATTATATCATGTTTATGATAAGGCATTTTTTATGTTGAGATCATCATCATACAGGAGTATACCGACAGATGGTGATAGGTAATTCTGATGTTTCCATCCTCTTCGATCCTCCGCCTTCCGCATCGAGGCTAAACGCTATTCTTATGTCGTCAGTCCATCTTACAGGGGGTCACCAATGCTTCGTTTGCTAGTTCTTGGGCGCCATTCCAATGGGTTTCTTCCCCATCGACCGTCGTCTCTTCGACAGATATGACTGACATTTTACGGTGACGGATCAAATTCACCAACCGGGGTATTTTAGAGCTCGAAATCGTTTAAATATCCTTTTTTAATCTCCGTCGAGCATGGATCTCTCCATAGCACGCTGGGTGAACGCTTTATTTTTGGCTAAGACCGCCGGTCAAAGATTCCAGATCTCAAGCCGTAAATTAATTAATAACATTAACGAGAGTTCTATGCTTAGAAGAGGATAGAATATAAATTATATATTTAACTCTAGAAGGATCTTTATAGTAACTCGGTGTATTTAAAAAAAACATTTAATAATATTTTTAAAAATACAAAAAAGTTATGAACTTTTCATTTTGTTATCGAGTTAATGATATAACACATTGATTTGAATGATTCAAACAGCCTAGGAAGTTTTTAAGTCTCGATTGATATTAGAAGACATTTATAAAGTATTTGTCACTTGATTTATAATGAATGGTGATTGAAATTTTAAGTACGCAATCTTCTTCTCCTTCGTGTCAGCGACGTCAAATTATTTTTGCACGGTATATGGCAACGTGCTATGGAGAGATCCATGCTCGGGGTGTCGCTAAAAGATAGAATCCGCCGATGGTTACGCAGAAGAACTCATGGTAGTGGATGCTGCACCAACGAATAGGCACACTCAAATGGCAGTGGGCAGGACATATCTGTCGAAGAGACGACGGTCGATGGGGAAGAAAAGTATTGGAATGGCGCCCAAGAACTGGCAAACGAAGCACTGGCCGACCCCCTACAAGATGGACTGACGATATAAGAAGAATAGCGGGGGTGACCTCGATGCGGAAGGCGGAGGATCGAAGAGGATGGAGACTCATGCGGGAGGCCTACGTTCAACAGTGGACGGACACAGGCTGATGATGATGATGATGATGATATGGCAAACCCGATAGCCCGAGTGTCTCTAAGAAAAACAAGATGTTGTCACAAACTGGGCAGAAATAATTTGACGTCGCTTTTGAAATGAATATAAAGAAAAGAAGAAGAAGAAGTGAAATTAAACAAAACTGTGTGGAATTTCCAATTCGAGCACTCTGTATGCGGTTGGACTCGATTGGCTCCTCGGCGAGTTCTTCCTTGTTGTTCGTTAGCCTGCTCTAGAGAGGTCTAAGTTTATACTCTGCGTCTCTAGAACCCTGCCCCCGGCATCTTGAGATTATGAATCAAGCGGACTGGATGCGTTCATCGTTCATGTTATGTGAGAGCTGGGTGACTGCAATGCCGTCTTCTTGTTTATCATTATCGTTAGTTAAACAAAGCATGTGGAATGTTGATCCGCCAATATCATATACAGCCCAGCATTAATGCATCATCAATTTTTAACAATAATTCACTATGAAAGAGTGGTGTTTACAGAACGATATTCTTTAATACCAATTTTGGGATTAGATTGATACCAAATTTATACAGCTTTGAAATCGTTTTTTAAACTTTTAATTTCATCGGGGATCGAAACCACTACTTTCGTTTCAGTAATCAAAAACAAACTGCGCCGGAATTTACATTGAAGGCTTCTCACCTAATTATAATCTTACAATTTTTTATTGACATCAGCATCTTCTTCTTCTTAGTGTCAGCGACGTCAAAATTTTTGCCCTGTATCTGGCAACTCGTATCGACAGTTCGTGTTTTGCCCAGCATTAGGTCCTGATATGTGCAGCTTGTTGGGCACATGGAGCAGCATCTTAGGTGTGAGGCAGCATGTCGCATCAGCATGGTGGTAGCCCTTGCTGACTGGAACCGAAAACCTCGATATAAAATCTTTCGTCTCTTATTTCTGGTTGCTTGACGTACATGAATGTGTCCGCCATATTTTCATTTAGAACTAGTTATATACACCGCCGCTCGTGGCGCGGGCGAGAGCCCATACCGAGCGCGTAGATCAGTTGTGGCCCGCCCGTTGGCGAGAGCATATTGTATTGTGGCCCGACCTATGCTGTGACTAGTTCGAGCCAGAAGTTTGTCAATTTGTAACGTAAGTATATGTCAATGTGCTCCCAATCATGGCATCACGCGACGGAATAACAATTTTTTGAGAGAGAGAGAGGATGTTTATATATATATATATTGATATCAGCTTGATATAGCTCTTTTAGGCTGATGCCGTACAGCATCGAAAAACGATCTTTTGTCTCTTATTTTTGGTCGCTCGCCTGACATGCACATATAATGTTAGTTTAATCATATAATGTTAAACGGTGTTTGCATACGCCAAAATATTTATTATGACATTTGGCCCATTGCCGGTTGGTACGACTGTCATATTGGCAGTTTTTTTTCAACAAGTGTTTGTATTGTGAACCTGATCCTGCATCCGTCATCCAGTTAATCGATGTCCTAAATGGAAGAGGAGGATATCAATATTTACTCCTTTAATGGGCATCCTGGATTATCCTAATACAGAGATACCTTAGTCACCTTTCGCTTTACATTTCAAGAATGCGACTACCCTAATAACAAAATCATAAAAAAATGTTTATAAAATAATTTAGTAAATTACGCTCAAATAACAATCGATAACGATGACGTTACTTCATTTAAAAAAATGATTCGTGCATCATCACGTGACATAAAAAACCCATTATCCAATACATTAATGGAGTACTTTAAAAGCCTTAAACATAATTGCCCAAATTGATTTGTACGCGCCGGGAGAGACTTCGAGATGAAGATTAAAGGCGTTAGTTCGAATTAGGTCAGCCGTCCGAAGCTATTAGTTAGAAACTCCATGGACCACTCCTAGTCCGGTTTACTACAGACTACCACTACCACTGCCGACCACAAGTCATAAAAATACCACTCTTTCGATGCGTTTCGTCATCGTCTAATGAGGACAGGCAACAGGTTTGTGTTTTTTATTTTTATTTTTATGTAAACACATACAGAAGAATACCGACAGATGGTGATAGTAATTCTGAAGTCTCATCTGTGGAATTCTACGACGCTTACCATGGTGCATATGGCTAAACGCTGCATGATGCGTGAATCTCGGACTGTAGTCTATGTCGTTGGCGGATCAACACTCCACATGCAGCGCTTAGCCATATGCAGCATGGTATGCGTCATAGAATTCCACAGATGAGACTTCAGAATTACTATCACCATATGTCGGTATTCACCTGTATGTGTTTACATATAAAAAAGCCCTTTCTGTATTTTTTTTTTTTTTTTTTTTCATATTTATTTACCAGGTGGCGTTGACCCCAAAAATAGCTGAAGAGAGAAAAAAATACTACGACAGTCTTTTTTAAAAGGTTAGGTCATCAATCTCACGCGCCCACGGGCATTTCGTTCGGCGTGATTAATTCTGGAAAATTCTTCTTCAGCCTAATTTCTTCATGTTGTTTATCCGGATTTTTTAAAAATATAATAAATTCTTGACAAGTTTTCCAATTATAATTTGAATTTCTCAACGATTGTCACTTGTCAATCAAAATTACCATGTGTCTTTTTTTATCATTTTGAAATTGATATATTTTAAACATCTGATTCTAATTTGGACAAAATGATTACCACTGATATCAGCTTGATATAGCTCTTATAAGCTGATGCCGTAAAGCCTCGAAAAACGCTCTTTTATCTCTTATTTTTGTTCTCTCGCCTGACATGCACATCTAATAATGTAAGTTTTAATTGTGTAAAATTACACGGCGTTTGCATACGACATTTTATTTGTTATGACAGTTACTCCATTTCATGTTGGTTCAACTGTCATCTTTAATTTGATTTTTTGCCGTGATTGTCTTGGCGGCGCTGCATGTTACAGTGTTCCGGCAGTTGTCAGTAAATTCTCGTCCGGCCGGCGAAACGCCATACCGGTCGGATGAAATTAAGTTAAGTAAATTAAGAAATTAAATTAAGTTAAACGGAAATTAAGTTTTTATTAAAAATAAATGCGAATTGTGCTTGAAAAACAAGTTCATTGTGTTGTTAATCTGCTCCTGCATCGTTTCTCCACGTGGCCACGTGACGAAACCGCGACTTTAAAGACGGGGGATGTCAAAGTAACTATACATTAATACTTTTCATTATATTTTAATTTCAACATTAAGTTACTTACTCAGAGGATGTGGATACGTGAAAAAATAATACTCGTGTTTCGAATAGTAAGGAGAAGTTTACGATGCAACCAAATGGTACCTGACCATCGCAATGTAAAATAAATATTAGGTTTCGTGTTTCAAGACACACGTGTCGAATTATTCCACAGTTGGTCCAAAGTCTCCTGTGTGGTCTGTTTTTTACCGGGTAATCATCAGTTTCTCATATTTCTAGATGCTATGTTAGCTGACTTATGTATAGTTGCCGTCGTCACAAAACACACAGAAGAAAATTACAATTCAGCTCATACTTACGTGACTATGGTAATGCTAGTAATGTTACTGTCTATAAGGCACGCTCCAGATGATCATTTCACTGTTTAATTTCAATTTCAATATATTTTCTTCCAGAAACATTACAAATATAAATATTTAATTCGATTCTGAAACAGGATATAATGCAACAATTTATAAATAACACAATAATAATACAATAATTTAAAAAGTCCCGAAGCTCGTTAAACAGAAGACTCCACGAATTTACTTTGATAAATGAATTCGTGGAGCTTATGTCGAAACTGGGCTTCTCTCAAGTGGAATATATCAATATTCGAGGCGATATCGCTGAACAGTCTGATCACTCTCCAGAGAGACATAGTTAAATAATAACATCAATACTACAACGATTCCTTCAATTGTCGATCACCAGTTGCATGTAAAAAAATGTAGAAAAAAAAATAGTTGCGTTTTGTACCCTGCAAGTTACACACAAGGTTAGAATATACGTCTGAGAAATAGTTGAAGAACGTAGGACTGTGCCTTGTAGCCCCGACGATTTCACTGATGAAGTTTAACAGCAAGGTAACTAAGAACTAAGCAGCAATTCAGTAAAATCCTCCCAAGAAATGGTAGAGACTAGGCGCGACAACACAGAATGCGTCTCCTATTCTCATGGATGATGCACTCCATGAGAGAGTGTCTCACCTTCTGTTGCATGCCTGGATCACATGGATATGCATCGCAAGAAGAGAGGTCGAATCTTTTTAAGAATTCGCTTGAGTGAGATGAAAGTCCACGGAGTTCGTCTTTTTCCACGTCAATACGTGTTCGATGGATGGAAAGATGTTGGAGCTTGCAATGCTGAAGCTTATGCTCAGTATTCCATTTTCTATGTATGCAATTTGTATTGATCACCAGTTGTCACGTTTTACTTGGTGTAGTATCCTAGTTAAAATGATTATCGGCTTAATTGTTCTTTGTCACGAAATGGCATTTAAGCAGGTAGGTTTCGTTTGAGGAGGTAAAGCTCAAGCAACAATGTTGGTTCCACCTTCTCTTGCCCGCGTTGCTCTTGATATTGATTACAAATCGTCGCGTTTTAGCTGGTGTAGTCTTCTTGCGTATACAACTGTGATGGGCAGCATTTGGAAAATTAAAGTACATTTTAAAGCGAAAATTCCGCAATGTCTAAAAACTAAGGCGTTAAACCAATGCATCATCCCTGTATTAACTTATGGCGCGGAGACGTGGAATCTGACAGCAAGTATTACTCATAAAATAAAGGTCACCAAGCGTGCTATGGAGAGATCCATGCTCGGAGTGTCGTTAAAAGATGAGAGACGCAGAAGAACCCAAGTAGTGGATGCTACCCAACGAATAGGCACACTCAAGTGGCAATGTGACATATCTGTCGAAGAGACGACGGTCGATGGGGAAGATAAGTATTTGAATGGCGCCCAAGAACTGACAAACGAAGCATTGGCCGACCCCCTGCAAGATGGATTGACGACATAAGAAGAATAGCGGGAGTGACCTGGATGTGGAAGGCGGAGGATCGAAGAGGATGGAGACTCATGCGGGAGGCTTACGTTCAACAGTCGACGGATACAGGCTGATGACGATGATGATAGTCTTCTAGATTGAGATGCAAGATTTTGTTGCTGCAACCCAATCCACCGGATTGATACTACGAAGAAGAGTCTTCTAGATCGTCTGTACTAAATGGCATTTCTGCAGATACGTTTCGATGGAGGTGACAACGCTCATGGCTTGATCACCAGATGGATACGTTCCACGTCGTCGCCCACCGCCCCACCTGGTCACGCTGGTCGCTCCTCGTCACGGGCCGCATTCCTGCGCGGGCCGCCAACTGTAAACCTCCGGCACGAGGTGAGCGGGCCACAAGAACACAGCACGGGCAGGGCTGGCGGAGGTGGGAGCAACGGAGGGACACTTCACATAACAAATACAGGTTGCCATGAGCATCTTATCGACTCTTCTACAGCCCAATTTGAGGCATATTTTAATAGTAAATATTTGAGGTTATGTTTACGTGGGACTAACGGAGGAACACTAAACAAGAAGAGGCTGCCATGAGTATCTCATTGAATCCTATGCGGCCCAATCTGAGACATACATTGATATTACATATTTTATATTTTATTAATTTAACCCTTTCGCATCGGTAGCCGATATAAGCCGTCTAAGATTCCCCTGCCGTTGACATAGGTAGCCGTGATAAATCGTTTTGCTACTTGCATATAATGTTTTTTTTTGGATCATCTGTTAGCTAAAGGATATAAGAACCAATGTGATATATGAAAATAGACCAGATAAGTACATTTACGCTTCAAATAATAGTTTTATAACTGACAGTTTAATTTGTATTCGACCGAGCCGTAATGAAAGGGTTAATAACCAATCACGGGTTAAGAAGCCACGTTTAACGACAGTGAAACAAGTAGAGTTTGCTATGAGTATCTTATCGAATCCTCTGCGACCCAATACGGGGCACACTCTGTTTGTATTTTTAGGTATGTTTTATCATTTTAATAACCAATCAAGAAGAGACGGGTAACGACAATGGAACAATTAGAGGTTGTTATGAATTGATATCAGCTTGATATAGCTCTTTTAGGCTGATGCCGTAAAGCCTCGAAAAACGATCTTTTGTCCCTTATTTTGTTCGCTCGCCTGACATGCACATCTAATATTTGTAATTGTAGAATGTTAAACGGTGTTTGCATACGCCAAAATATTTGTTATGACGGTAGGCCCTTTTCCTGTTGGTCCACTGTCATCTTGAATTCGGTTTTTTCTGCAGCGACAGTTGGCACCGCCGAGATGTCAGGGCGCGCCGTTAGTTGACAGTTGAAGTTTGACTCGCGGCCGTTATAGCGCGCGCCTAGGGCGTTCGCTATAACGGCCGACGTTTTTGACAAATAAACGCGCATAGTGAAACAAAAACAAGTTCTTTATATTGTGAACCTGATCCTGCATCCGTCATCGAGTAAAAAGTTATCCAACTATGAGAGGAGGATATTAATTTCAATAGTACATATTTGAGGTTACATTTTATCAATTTAATACCGAATCATGGGTTAAGAAGAGACGGGTTATGACAATGGAACAAGTAGAAGTTGTTATGAGAATCCTATAGATTAGTCTGTGACCCCATTCGAGGCATGCTTCAATAGGTGCATATTAGAGGTAATATTTTATCACTATAATACAATAACTAATAATTAATCAACAAGTAATACAAATAAGGCGAAGTAACTTCTCAAAAGAAATCGACAGGCGTATACAACTGGGATGGGCAGCATTTGGAAAACTAAAGTACATTTTCAAAGCGAAAATTCCGCAATGTCTTAAAACTAAGGCGTTTAACCAATGCATCCTCTCTGTATTAAATTTTGGCGCAGAGACGTGGAATCAGCAAGTCTTACCCATAAAATAAAAGTCACCCAGCATGCTATGAAGAGATGCATGCTCGGGAGTATCGCTAAAAGAATCCGAAACGAGGAAATACACAGAAGAACTCAAGTAGTGGATGCTACCCAACGAATAGGCACACTCAAGTGGCAATGGGCATGACATATCTCTCGAAGAGACGACAGTCGATATGGAAGAAAAGTATTGGAATGGCGCCCAAGAACTGGCAAACGAGGCATTGTACCCCCTACAAGATAGACTGACGATATAAGAAGAATAGCGGGTGTGACCTGGATGCGGAAGGCGGAGCATCGAAGAGGATGGAGACTCATGCGGGAGGCCTACGTTCAACAGTGGACGGACACATTCTGATGATGAATAATTAATCACATAGATATTGATAGCGACAATAGGTTCTCTCACCGATAACTCATGCAGGAACAAAGGCACAGAAATTCCCTGAAGGATTCACAACTAATTCATGCGAAACTTGGTGAATGTAAGCTGTTACACGTTAATGTATACACTTTTAATGTACAGGGTATATACCCAAACCAATCAAGTTTCCAAAATTTCTACCTAAATGCCACCGGTAAGCTCTGGAACTATCGTGCAGTATCTGTGAATCTCTTCTACAAACAAATGTTTTTTTAAATGTAAACGCATGCAGGAGAGCACACCCGGTCAAGACCAGTGCACTCTATGACGCTCAGCCAGGAAGGCTGGACGCTGCGTGTGGGAAACGTATGTTGTGTTTGTGTTTGTGTGTGGGTTGGGGAGATTGCAAGTGTATATTTATCTGTTTCTTGAAGAGATCCGGATTGTAGGAAGGAGGAAACACAGACACTGGAAGAGCATTCCATAGCTTACCGGTGGTATTAAGGAAGGAGCTGTGGAAACTGCCAGTTCTTGGTCGACATATATTAACCGTGTATGGATGTTCGGCAAGTGTAAGACGAGTTTGTCGGTTGTGGGTGGGTGCAGGAGTAATTAGTTCTTTAAGTTCCGAAGAGCAGCGACCGTGGCTTGGAATGAAAGCAATGCCTGTAGACATTGGAACTTTGTGATGTAGAGCAATTTTTAAAAATGTGAATCTAAGCAGATTTTGATTAGCTAAATATCAGAAGCAAATATGTCATATAGATATTAAATTTTAAAAAAAAAAAAATGTAATGTCGAGTTTTCTCTCTTTAAAATATAACGACAAGCACTTTTATTAATATCTGAAAGTAACATAAAAACATTGCTGTTTTGAGTTGTAGAAGAATCGAGAAACATGTCGGTTATCGCCGGCAGTCTGAAATAAATTTAACGAGACAACTTTCCGACAACTCCTTTTGGAGACTGATGTGGAATACCAGGTTCCAGACTTGATGACTTGGAGCCACGATCGACTCCAAACCGGATTGAGCGAACATAACTCTTGGATATGCGAGTAGGACAGCCAATCCAGAAGTGTACTCAGTAGAGGCTTGATATCATCTGCTAGGAAAAAACGCTACAGAATGGACAGAGTTCTAGGGATCTTGATGGAACTATTTACACTTATAAGAAATATTTAAGAATTTTAATTGATGCAAAAATAAAAAGCAAATTATTTAAACGTGTATACGTTGATATGACACGCTCTCTAATGATTAATAAGTAAAGGGTCCGCCATATAACGTTTTTTTTTTCAACTAGTGCTTATTTCGTGAATGGTAACACTTAGCTCATGTTTGATTTGACAAATAATTAGTTTTATCCTTCCGCTAAACGAATATGGTTGTGTATACGCTTGAACAATGCTGAAAAATATTGCAACATTACTTTGAAAATCATGCTATTGTCCACCATCTAACGTTTTTTTTTCAACTAGTGCTTATTTCGTGAATGTTAACACTTAGCTCATGTCTGATTTGACAAATAATTAGTTTTATCCTTCCGCTAAACGAATATGGTTGTGTATACGCTTGAACAACGCTGGGAAATATTTCGACATTACTTTGAAAATCAGGCCATTTTTCTTCGAAAATGAGCAAGGAGTGGCCGTTACAGTCAATGGCGATCATTATCGGGCCATTTTTGTTCACAAAAATTAAAGAGGAGAATATTGGCAACATTTGGTTTCAACAAAACGGTGCTACATGCCACACAGCCGAAGCTACACTCGATGTTTTGCGCCCCATTTTCAAAAAAAAAAGTTATTTGGCGGACCCCTTACTATTTTAATAAGTATTACTTGCATAAAATGTTTCAGCAAAGTGATGAAAATGGAGATTTTTTAACCCTTTCGCATCGGTTTTCGGCATATGCCGTCAAAGATTCCCCGACCGTTGACATCAGTTGACGTGATATACCGTTTTGCTACTTTCAGTACCCATTGTGACATCTACGGCAGGAAATTGGAAGTGCAGTCGTTCCCTTTATCAACCTACATTTATTCTTTACAGGAATCTGTAAAGCATGTAAATAAATATCGTTAGGTTTCGCCACAGGAGCGATTTTTCTGTAAACCACATGTGTCAATGCCACCACATGTGTGGAGTTACATAATGAACGTTTGTTAAATATAATAGTTTTTTATGAATCATTTGATAGCTTAAGAATAGAAGAACCAATGTGGTATATGAAAATAGGTCAAATAAGTACATTTGTGCTTCAAATACTAGTTTTAAGCAAAAAAATGGTTTAAAAAATTCGCGCCGTATTGACAGTATAATTTGTATTCCACAGGGCCGTAACCTTTAGTTACGGGGTTAAAATGCCTAAAACATATGATACATTTATGGAAGACTCGTATTAAAACAGTATATACAAGTATATTACGTTTTTTCATTTAAGAAAGTAAATGATTAGATCAAACCGTAATCTAACCTTACCTAAGCTAACCACAGCAATTCACGTAAAATGTCAAAATTACAAATCAGTGGTTTAGGTTACATTAAGTTAGGCTACGTTATGTTACGTTAAGTTTAATTAAATAACTTTTTTAACGTAAACCACTCCACAGAGTTTTGATTAAAACATATTCTGTAAATCAATAATTTCACTTACATATGTAATAAAATATTTACATTTATCATCTTCCTACACCACAAGTAAATAAAAACTTTTTTTATGTTGAATTAAGTCGAATTTTCTTTTTTTTAAATACCATTCAAAACTATTTTGAAATAAATATTGACTGATTACGTAACGTTTTTTTTTTCAAATGTTTATAGTGTTTCATTTAAGACTTGTTATTTCCCTACATTAAATTAAAAGTCGGTTTTGATGAACGATTGCTTTTTATTTTTAAAATATGTAAATATTTTTCTTAACAGGATATTAAAATTAATTTCCGAGAATTTGATTTTTCCGCTTATAGGTATGATCTAATTTTAAAATGTTTTTCCTTTACCATGGTAATACATGACATTATATTAAAATTGCTTCTTTATTATTTAATATCGTGTCTCGTATTGAATGTTTGTTTTTACGTAAGCACATACAGGAGAATACCGACAGAAGGTGATAGTAATTCTGAAGTCTCATCGGTGGAATTCTATGTCGCTTACCGTGGCGCATGTGGCTAAGCGCTGCATGTGGAATGTTGATCCGCCAACGGCATAGACTACAGCCCGAGATTCGCGCATCATCCTTATCATTAAAGGAATTTACTATGAATTCACGGAACGACTTTCGTCTATCACCTATTTTAATTAATAGGCTATGACTAGCATTTTACGGGTGATCAAATTCATATAAACCGGGAATATTTAAGAGCTCAGAAATCGATTAAAAATCTTTTTCGTTTCTAATCTCCGTCGGGGATCGGCTCACGACCTTTGGCTTGCAAAGCAAACGCTTTGACCATTGAGCTATACCCGCCGGCAATGTGATTACATTTTACTGGAATGTACCATTTAATCACTATAAATAAACGAAAAAAAAACTGTCAGGCTTTCGTTTGTGTCCTCGTCTTGCATACTCCGAAGTCTGTTAAGGGACCTCCATATATTCCACCCCTGGTCGTGTCCAGTGGCTAGGTCCTCTTTCGGGGCAATCCAAGTATTCCTTCAGTCGCGCTTCTGCACATGTTCAGACGTAGGGTGGCTTCAGGTATCACCAGTCCCGTTGTCGACTGTAAGAAACTTCTTCTCGGTGTCTCCATCGATTTTCTCCAACTACAAGTGTCTCCTGCGATCCTCTTCATCGTTGCTTTCTCGTACTAGCCACTCCTCATCCTCGAATAACGCTATCCGCTGAAGGTATCAAAACCGCACCAACCGGATTCAAACAGGGACATACGCTTCGCAGAGACCGAGACGTCACATGACAACAGGTTTGCTCTCTTGCCATCGAAAAAACAATGGCAAAGAAATGTCATTAAAACCAAACTCTGGTGAGCTTATAAAAAATGTATACCATTATATACTGACATCAGCATGATGTAGTCCTTGCTTACTGATACCGAAAACCTCGATATTACGATCTTCCATCTCTTATTTCGGGTCGCTTGTCGTGCATTTAGGTGCGCCGTCATATTGTCATTTTGGACAGGTCCGCTCACGGGTGTGTTAGTTATAGAGATAGCCACGTGAGCGCTGAGCGAGATCCGCAGCGCTGGCGAGTCCATCAAGCCAGTCGGTACCCACGCTTTAGCGAGACAAGGTCCGCGTTGCGTCCGCGCGGCATGTCATCCCGCGTGGTCAGAAACTTGTTATGTTTTTAACGTAAATATAATCAATGTGCTTCTAAAACAAAGTCTTTGTATGCTGACCTGCTCCTCATCCTGCCCTAACGCGACGTAACAGCTCCCCTTTTCGAGAGAGGAGGATGTCAATACATAGTACAACAATGCTGAAAATCGTCTTAGAGTATGAGGTAGTCAGAAACTGCTGCTATAGTCTCACCTTATCCCATGTTAGCTCCGCTACCCAGAGTTTTACCAAGTTCATTATATACATAGTTTCCTAGAGTATTTGAGGACTGCGATTCTGAAGAAAAGGCTGCTGTATAGTTTATGCTATTCTGCAGCAACCAAAAACATGTCTCAGCAATGTTCACATTTATTTCGTGACCGACTGTAATATGGTAAGTCTCCGCTTCCAAGTTGAATAGCATGTATTTCTATTGAAACTTATTCGGCACTTATTCAAATGTATTGTAGAATAGTAAAACATTTTTCCACAGATGAAACATCACAAATACTATCACCATCTGTCGGTATTCTCCTGTAAGTGTGACTTTAAAGCTGAGTACACTGCACTTAGAATTTCCCCGAAGAGCAGTTGACGTACAGTGTTATTTCTTAAGCAGGCAAAGTGTGTCGACGATTCAAGATTCTCGCGGAGATGTTAAGAGAACGGTGAAGTCTTTTGTGGCAAAAGTGGGTCCATGAAGCACATGCATCTCTGGTGCACGACCCGCATCCAGCATGAGCCGGATGTGCAGCGTGCGACTGTGGGCTCTAGCTGCATCTGGTACAAGCTGCACCCAACACACGGTACCGGCAATCGTGCAAGTCGACGTTTAATGCACCGGTGATTATGTTCCAACAGGTGAGCAAGGTATGCGGGTTTAAAGGTGTAAGGAGGCTTATGATAAGCTTACAAGAAACGAGTAAAAAGAATGAAAAATATGTCATTTAAAGGTAAAGTAATTTAGATATAATTAAAGTGTTTATGTATTGTTTGGATGTGATCCAGAGGGTACGCTAGATAAATATATTGTCGGTAAAATTAATAATATTTGTGAATAAAATTAATTGATTGAATCGTAATCCTTTCATTACGGTTCGTTGGAATACAAATTATATTGTCAATGCGGCGCGAATTTTTCAAACCATTTTTTTTTTTGCTTAAAACTAGTATTTGAAGCATAAACGTACTTATCTGACCTATTTTCACATATCATATTTGTTCTTCTATCCTTTAACTATCAGACGATGCATAAAAAACTATTATATTTAACAAACGTTCATTATGTAACTCCATACATGTGGTGGCATTGACACATGTGGCTTATAGAAAAATCGCTTCTGGTACGAAAAATAAGGATATTTATTTACATGATTTACAGATTCCTGTAAATAATACATGTAGGTTGAAAAAGGGAATGACTGCAAGTTCCTACCGTAGATGTCACAATGAGTACTGAAAGTAACAAAACGATATATCGCGGCTCCCGATGTCAACGGTAGATGATGATGCGAAAGGGTTAATAATAAATATACGTACAATTTATAAAGAGCGCCACCTGTAAAAATGATATATATCAATAACATAATATGTGTTGATTTCTCGAGTTCAGTATACGAAGCAAATGGTTCCGATTCCTGCGCTTAGAACAGACTGAACGTTGGATATTGCAAATGGTTGGAGTTTGAATCCCAGCGTCTGCTTTTGAATTGGAGCTATACAACATATAGTAATTGTATTATAGTTGTAGTACAGGATAATATAGTAAATTATTAGTACATAGTTTCATTAAATGCATGATTCTTCTTCTTCGTATCTTCTTGCATCTCGATCTCTATTCCTCTCGGTCCTCCGCAACCTTCTTCAGCTCAGCATAAGCGCTACAATTCATGTCCTCGAATACTTGCTGCAGATACTCCCGTCTAGGGCTCCCTCTACAGTTTCTACCCTCAACCATACCATCCACAATATCGTGAAGAAGACCATCGTGGCGCATGATGATGACCAATCCATCGGGTTCGCCTCTCTAAGATGGTTCTTATTAGGTACCTATCTTCCTTGATTATCCTGAGAACCTTATTGTTCGTGACGTGGTCTCTCCATGATAATATAGGAATATTGTGTGTGGTTCGAATACTCATGTCCATCATTATACATACATCTATCTTTTGTTCAGATAAATTGATGAAAGAAACTTTATTTGCTATTTACTAGTATTTGTATGTATTGAATACTTTTAAGACAAAAAATACGGTTTCCAAAATATAATTACGTAAGTTTCCATCGCTGAGTAATACTCGATCATCAGTGATGTTGTGTAACCTTTACGACTGTGAGACTGAGAGACGCAGGTCGTTAACATGGTCTGGCTTGACCTTTGATGTAATCACCAGAACTTGGAACATGGCATGAGAAGCCGAGACGTGGCAATAAGCGGATATTAACGAAGTCGTAGGCATCCAATGTCTGTCGAGAGACGGTCGCTTAAGAGCAGCCGAAGGCCGGGCAGGTCGTGATCCGGCTGTGGTCCATCCATCATCAGCAAACTCCTCGCCAGAACACATCGTAAACTAGCTTCTTCCATTCCTGCTTGCTCACGTCAATGTTGATGATGAAACAAGCAACTGAGTGTTGCACAAATCTATTACAATTAACTGTCAGATTGCTGTCTTTTTCAGAATCATGTATTGATATTGACATCAGCATGATGTAGCCCTTGATGCCTGGTACCGAAATCCGCTATATACAATCTTTCGTCTCTTATTTCAGTTCGCTTGTCATTTCAATTTCAATATATTTTTTTTAGAAACATTACAAATAACAATATTTAATTCATTTCTAAAACAGTATAAAATAACAATTTATAAATAACACAATAATAATAGAATCATTTAAAAAGTCCCGGAGCCCGCTAAACAGAAGACTCCACGAAATTACTTTGATAAATAAATTCGTGGAGCTCATGTCGAAACTGGGCTTCTCTCAAGTGGAATATATCAATATTCGAGGTGATATCGTCATACATTTATGTGTCGCCATATTGGCATTTTAGGACAAGTCCGCTCACGGGTGTGTTAGTTATATACACCGCCGCTCGTGGCGCGGGCGAGGGACCATCCCGAGCGCGGAGCCAGTGGGTACCGTCCGTCGGCGACATTTCGAAATTTTTGCTTTAAAAAAGTACTTTTAACTTTTCTAAATGCTGCCCGTAGCAGTTGTATGTGCTTGTCTATCTGATAATATCATTCGTTCGGATACCAAAGTAGATAAGCCTTAAGGTGTTGATATCCTATTCTCTTATTTAGATATCTATTTACTGGACGAAAGGTCAGTATTGGCTAGTCGAAGAGAATAGTTTTAACCTTTTCTATGCCAAGCGGTTTTCGTATGGAGAGACCCCGAGGGGCGTAAATTTTTTTGAAATATCAAAAGCTATTCTTAAAATCGATGTAATATCGATCTTCTTCTTCGTGTCAGAGAGAAAAGAAGAAGAAGAAAAAGAATAAGTAATATCGATAATTCTTGACAATACATACACTGTACGCTGAAAATATTGAATTATTAAAAATAGTCAAAACTAGTTGGATATTACGTCTTTAGACGCGATTTTTGTATGGGCGGCCTCCCGTGCACGGGATTGTAGAGCGTCTATAGACGCTTGTGGCAATAGAAAAGTGACTAAAGCATGTTATATTGCGTAGATGAGACAGAGCTATGCAGTTTTCACACTTGCAAGAGCGAGATGCTGCGCCGGTGTCGAGTCAGTGTAGTTTTCGGAGCCGCCGTCTGTGGCAATAGCTGCTTCGGAATGCGGGGCGTGACGTCACTAGTGTTCAGATGTTGACCCGCCCGAATCTCTTCCAAGAACCGAGGACCGAATTTCGAGAAGTCTAGGATCCCAGCTTTAGTTATGCACATTATCTTGCTTTTTTTATTACGAAGCTGCTTACATCCCGTAATAGCGGACCGGTGAGATCTCGACGAATCCGTTCCGAGAAATGTTTATCTCTTTTTAGGGATATTTTCCTGCTACCCATTTTTTTTTTGGAATACTGACTCAACGTGCGCAACGCATTCCAAAGATGTGGTGTTTTGAACCTGACCTATCATAATATTGTGACGTCATAGATAAAATAAACTTAACCTAACATAATCTGAACTTCTTGTTCTTAGTATCAATCCGGTGTGTTGGTTTGCAGGAACAGAATCTGCATCTCTCGGTCCTCCGCAACCCTCTTTAGCTCAGCATAAGAGCTACAACTCATGTCTTCGAACACTTGCTGCAGATACTCCCGTCTAGGGCGCCCTCTACAGTTTCTACCCTCAACCATCCCCTCCACCATGTCGTGAAGAAGACCATCGTGGCGCATGATGTGACCGATCCATCGGAATCCATCTGAACTTAAGTACGCTTATTTGATCTAACCTAGATCGGCCGATGCGACAAAGTCCTTTTAACCTATTAACATCCTCCTCTCTCTCAAAAGGTGTCGCGCGAGGGCATGATGAGGAGCATGTCAGCATGACAAAGACTTTTTCAGAAGCACATTGACATATATTTACGATAAAACTTTACAAATTTAGGGCTTGACCTAGTCACAGCATTAGGCCGAGCCGCAATACAATATGCTCTCGCCGACGGGTGGAACACGACTGGCGTGATGGGCTGTTGCACCGGCGCCACAAGCGGCGGTATGTATAACTAGTCCCAATATGGCGGACACATAAATGTATGACAAGCGAGCAGAAATAAGAGACGAAAGATTGTGTATCGAGGTTTTCGGTACGAGTCAGCAAAGGCTACATCATGCTGATGTCACTATTTATACCCAAACAACGAGACACAACGACGACACGTTGCGCAACTTTGGTGATCTAACGAAAGCCGCGCTTATAATGTGCTATTATTGTTGGTCATATTATTAGAAAATAAATATGAGGCAGAAAAAATATGCTTTGAATACTATAGCTACCGTCTCTTGAAGTTCTTGGGCTTTCTATGTGGTGGTTATCAAGACCCATACATGTTTCGTGAACATGTGTGCTTTTTAATATATTTTTTTATGTACACATACAGGAGAATACCGACAGATGGTGATAGTAATTCTGACGTCTCATCTGTGGAATTCTATGACGTGAACTATGCGAAGCGCTGTATGTGGAGTGTTGATCCGCCAACGTCATAGACTACAGCCCGAGATTCACGCATCATACTTATTATTACAGGAATTTACTATGAATGGGTGGTCTTCACGGGACGACTTTCGTCTACCAAAATTTTTAATTAATAGGCTATGACTGGCGTTTTACGGGTGAGGGATCAAATTCACACCAACTATTTTAGAGCTTAGAAGTCGATTATTTTTTTTTAAATCACCGTCGGGGATCGAACCCACGACCTTTAGCTTACAAAGCAAATGCTTTGACCATTGAGCTATACCTGCCGGTTGGAAATGAGGTGACGATATGCTTTAGATATGAAACGAATATGAAGAAAAGTATACGTATATGTTTTTTTTTTTTTTTTTAATGACTACTGTCTATCAATTAATTTATTACTTGTCAAATAATTAGTCACAACTTTAAATTCAATGACGAGTAATAGTTTTTATGATAAATTCTAAAATTTGAAGTTCTTGACGTCATTATATTAGTATCGTAATACTAAACCACGGGCAAAGTTTCAGTACATTTATCATTCTTAAGTAGAATAGTCATGAATAGATTCGTGACCAATAGTCACAAGACCTATAAGGATATTGGTCATCATGATGACAAGTCATTATCATTTGTGATTAGAATTATGTGTAAAACTTAAGTTATGAGTTTAAATGATCATCTAGAATATCAGTGTTTTTACATTCTATATAGTAGATTTTTTTTGAAAAGGTTCGTGGCGGCATTTTATGATTTCCATAATTATGAATGCGTGTGGTATAGAAGCTCTCAGTGTTCTGTACGTTCTTGTTTTAATTCATACGCAATATATATGGGATTCTCATATATATAGGGTCCGCCATCTAACTTTTTTTTTTTCAACTAGTGCTTATTTCGTGAATGGTAACACTTAGCTCATGTCTGATTTGACAGATAATAAGTTTTATCCTTCCGCTGAACGAATATGGTTGTGTATACGCTTGAACAACGCTGAGAAATATTGCGACATTACTTTGAAAATCATGGTAATGTTTCAGAATGTGTGCGAAAATTGCGTACGGATTTTTGGAAGAAGAGAATCACCGTCAGCTCCGTATGTTCGTTATCTTGTGAAAAAATGAAAGAAACTGGCATCCTCATCGATAAACCAAAGCGTGAAAAGCCAAAAACAGTGCGTACACCCGAGAATATTGCTGCTGTGGCAGAAAATGTGCGTGAAGCGCCATCAATGGCGCTTCCATGCGGCGCGGCCATGTTGAACGAATTTTTGTTCACAAAAATTGAAGAGGAGGATATTGGCAACATTTGGTTTCAACAAGACGGCGCTACGTGCCATACAGCCGAAGCTACACTCGATGTTTTGCGCCCTGTTTTAAAAAAAAAAAGTTATTTGGCGGACCCTTTACTATCTTTAGTAAAGTTGCGAGTATAAATAAAGTACTGAATATACAGCGCCTGAATCATTCCTATTCTTTACTTCTGAGAAACTTGGCATTTCACCAACAGCTAAGGCAGCCGTATGAAATATTCATATGAACCATTTAGGGGAGAGGGCATTGTTATTGATAATGATATGGTATAGAAAAAGAGAAATATAAAATAGGAGAATTGTGCTTCAAAAAATATTGTTTGTCGTCAACTAAATGTATTGACTGATGTTTTTATAGTTAATCAATAAATGCGTTCGCATGAATGTGTTTCCAATAGATCAGGATTAATGTGTTTATACAAGGTTTTATCGGCAAAAACTCGACAGCCGGAACAAAATACCATTTCTTAGCTCGGATAAAAAATATACCAGTCCAGAGATTGGAACAAAAAACTGACCAGTCCAGAGATTGGCAAAAACTGGTGCACAGTTTCAATGTAATAATGGAACCATTATCGGTACAGCAATCAAACCGCAATAGTATGGAGCAAATAGCAAGAGTCTGGTGGTGTTGAGGACCTTCTCCATAAAGGCTAGATGATCAATCTGTATTCTAGATTCCAGAATTCTAGAAGACGAGAACTTGCGGTTGCTTGGTGGTTAGTATTACTTATGACGTTTTTTGTAGAACGAGTTATTACAATGATATTATTTTCATGAATCGTGTTTCTTATAGCAGCTTAAAAATAAGAGTAACAAGTGAATGTAGTACAAGAAAGATATTCAACAAGTTTATAGACATCGTTTTTTGTAAGCTATGAATTATATTGTTGTGTTTATGCTGTTTGTTTTTTTTTATGTAATCGCATGCAGGAGAGCAGACCCGGTCAAGACCAGTGCACTATATGACGCTCAGGCTGGACGCTGCATGCAGGAAACGTGTATTGTGTTCGTGTTTGTGTGTGGGTTGGGGGGATTGTGTATATTTATCTGTTTCTTGAAGAGATCGAGATTGTAGGAAGGAGGAAACACAGACGCCGGAAGAGCATTCCATAGCTTACCGGTGGCATTAAGGAAGGAGCTTTGGAAGCTGCCAGTTCTTGGTCGAGATATATTAACCATGAAAACCATTCGGCAAGTGTAAGACGATTTTGTCGATTGTGAGTGGGTGCAGGAGGAATTAGTTCTTTAAGTTCCGAAGAGCAGCGACCGTGGTTATAACAGCAGAAAATACTAAGTGAACCAATCTTATGCCTGTGTTCCATTGATTGCAGGTTAGACGTAAGAGTGGCATTGTTTATCAAACGAATTGCTCTTCTTTGAACTGAGTCAGTTAAGTTTAGAAGGTATTTTGGGGCTCCAATCCAAAGGTGACTGCCGTATTCAAGGATATGTCAAATTTGTCCTTTATATAGAAGAAGAAGTTGTTTATCGTTGAAATGCCTCAGTAATATATATAATACACTTAGTTTTGTGGAAGCGATTCCGGCTTTATACTTAATTGACTAGTAATATTGGAAATATGGAAATATCTATTTACTGTCGTTACATTTATTACAAAAAAATGATTTTACTTGGTTTAATGTTTTATATTGATATCAGCTTGATATAGCTCTTTTTGGTTAGGGAGCGGCTCAACCCAACCAGTGACATGCGGTTATGCATGTTTGACCTGCGCTAAATGTTGCTTAACTTCTGTGATCTAACGTAAGCTGTTGTTGATTTAAGACTTACACAATAATAACGTTTGTCTTCTATGGATTGGATCATAGTTTTCTTTAATCCGTACAAAGCTTTGAATGTGTTGATGATATAGTCACTGTAGTGTAGCTGTAGTATCATCGTGCCGGCTGACGGTCACGGCCCGGCGGTGGGCGACCGGCTCACGACTGTAGGAGACGAGGACCGGTTCACGAGGCTGCGTGACGGATCCGGGGACCTCCAGCAAAGCCCACGCTCGTAACACTTCTAGGACAAAAGCCGACTCATGATGATTGAACCATGTTCCCCGAGAGCAACTTCGTCACGAAGAGATCGAAGAACATGAAGAAAAAACATAGAGAACATTGACATCAGCATGATGTCGTCCTAGCTGACTGTTACCGAAAACTTCGATGTACATCTTTCGTCTCTTATTCCTGGTCGCTTGTCGTGCATTTATGTGCGCAATGTTGTCATTTTGGAGAGGTTTGCTAAGGGGTGTGTTAGTTATAAACACCACCGCTCGTGGCGCGGTCAAAAGCCGAGACCAAGCGCGGAGATCGGTAGTCGGTCCCCACCCTTTAGCGAGACAAGGTCTTGTTACGGCTAGCGGTATGTTTCCGCTTGGCCGGAAGCTTGTAAAGTTTAAAGTAAATATAATCCATGTGCTATTAAAAGAAAGTCTTTGTTTGCTGACCTGCTCCTCATCCTGCCCTTACGCGACGTAATAACACCCCTTTTGAGAGAGAGGGGGATGTTAACATATATGCCATACTCTTAATTCAATATAAACAACGTGTTCTGAAGCTACCATCAACTAAAGTAAAATTCAAATATTCCGTCTCACACCCGCTTCTCACCGGATAAAAATTAAGTCTCCTCGATGATGCGATCATTTAGATTATGATTAGTTAGCAATTGATATGTCCAGTGGGGAGTCCTCTCTGAACAGAAAGAAGAGATGTGTGCTTGAGTATGCATTTCTTTCGGCTAGTGCGCGGCGTGTTCAGAAATCCTGATATTTTGTTGGAAATCGGTTTGCTTGTCCCTGACAATTATTTAAGGATAAGGTGGTACAGATTGTTTGTTCTTCCTAGAAGTAATACTAACCTGCCAGAGGCTATGCCTCTTGGGCGAGTGATCAGACTGTTCAACCATATCGCCTCGAATATTGATATAATCCACATGAGAAAAGCCCAGTTTCGACATAAGCTCCATGAATTTATTTATCAAAGTAATTTCGTGGAGTCTTCTGTTTAGCGAGCTTCGGGACTTTTTAATAATTATAGTTAATAATAGTAAATACCTAACTGTTTCTCTTGTATTGTATCTTATTTCAGGATCGTATTAAATATATTTGTATTTGTTATGTTTCTGAAAGAAAGAAATAAATTTGAAAATGAAAAAAAAACTGTCCACTATGTCCACTATTGTGTTTACATAAAAAATATATATTGATACTAAAGCCGCACATAACCATGACTTACGAGAGAAATTTCATATAAGATGATGTTTTCTGTAAATTCGTATGTATGTACCAATTTGTTGATTATTGGTATAGATCTTCAATAATCTATAAATTATTACAATATTGAAAATACATTCTAAAACAATCTTAAAAATGTGCATTAAATATAAATTTTTCAGCGGTTTTATGAAAAGCAGCGTTTGAAATGTTAAATTTTTAATTGAATTTTATAAAAAATTTCCCTTATAGAAACATTACAAATTTAAGCAATTCAATTTATTGCTGAAGAACAATAAGAATTAATCCTAAAATAAAAAATTACAATATATACAAATATAGGTACTAATGATTAAATATTCAGAACAAAGCAATAAAGACAAGCAACAGAAGTTCCTGATGCTCATCAAATAGACGACAACAACAAATCATTCCTCCAAAGAAAATCGTGGAGTTCATGTCTGAATTGGGCCTCCCTTACGTGAAATATATCAACATCCGAGGCGATTTGGTTAAACAGTCTGATCCCTCATCCAAGAGGCATAGATATGTTGATCAAATCTCGAGCAAAATTCACCACCAATTCACGTGCGCAATTTTAGAAGTGCTAACCTGTAGTTTGTGTATACGAGTATAAACGTGATTTCTTGAAAGTGGGCAACGTAACAGTGCTGCATACCTGCTGATGCGACAGCTGTTGTAGTGAGGCACTGGGTCACGGCTCGTGGGCATGTGTGTGAAGAGCCACGTTCAATTGAATCTCGTCAGCAATGATAGCGTTCTCCACGTAACTCATCAGGCAATTACACTGGATGGTGACATAACAGGGAGTCACTGCGGACTCAACAGACTGATAAATGATACGTACCGAACCAGTGACGGAACCTTAAAAAGTGTTCAAATGCGACTCTATAACTTCATTATATACTAACATCCTTCTCTCTCTCAAAAAGATGTTATTCCGTCGCGTGAAGGCAGGATGAAGAGCACGTCAGCAAACAAAGACTTTCTTATAGAAGCACATTGATTATATTTACTTAAGAGCTTCCAGCCAAGCGGGATGACGTGCCGTTGTGGCCGTAATGCGTCCTTCTCTCGCTAAAGGGTGGGGACCGACTGCCGATCTCCGCGCTCGGTCTCGGCTTCCACCCGCGCCACGAGCAGTGGTGTTTATAACTAACACACCCGTTAGCGGACCCGTCCAAAATGACAACATGGCGCACATAAATGCACGACAAGCGACCAGGAATAAGAGAAGAATGATTGTATATCGAGGTCTTCGGTACCAGTCAGCAAGGGTTATATCATCATATCAAGATTTATATTGATGTTACGGTAGGATTATGTGGTTATTTAGAGAAAGGGAGAAGCCATATTTGATGGCATTGCGGCAACACTGCGCCGAGGTAAGCCACAATGCACTAACGGACAGAAGTCGCGCTCCAGCTCTCGAGGCGAAAAGTTCCTCAAAGTTAGAAATAAAAGATGACCAGCGCCACTCTATTAAAGTACTCTACTGAAGGACTACTCCTGGACTATCATTTGTGGCGCCCCACAATTATGTGTAGTGATGTAGTGTCATGATTCATTCGCTCTGACATATTTAAAGGTTAGTGTTTTTATGTTGGTTGAAACCCAATAAAAGTGACAACTTTGCGTTGCATAAAATGTTAATAAAAAAGTCAATGGCAATGAACAATTGTGTAGATATTCGTATTATAATTTTTTAGTGAGGCACATACATGCTGATATCAATATAAAATATATTTAGATCACTATGTGTGATAAGCTGTCTGGATCCGCCAATGAGAGCTATTATATGTACAGTAACAGTAATCCAAGTAACTCTATCTCGCCTTATATGGCATCCACAGCAAGGCTAGCGATGTACGAGTATTTATACACATGGCGTGACACAACAATGCTTCTGCTTTGGTCACAAAAGCACTGCTATAGTTAATCTGATCGATTTTAGCGCTTTGAGCCGCTTGAACCAATATGGGCAACAATCGAACGTGTTTATGTGGCACCAGGATTTACACAGATTCAAGGATATATGCAGGATAAGCACAGTGCCGGTTTTAGGGGGTGGCGAAGTGGGTCGGCGCCCCAGGGCGTCGCATAAGCTAAGGGCGCCGAGGGCAACCAATCTTTCTTACATTTTTTAAAATAACAACAATATGGACCGCTAGAAAAAAAATGCCACCGGGTCTAAAACCGGTGCAGGATAAATAGGTAATGTTTTTTATAATTATATTTCAAGTATTCACTTCGAGATTTCAAAATTAAATGGATAATTATTTCGTACCTTATTTTGTACATGCAATGTTATATATGTAATGACATCAGCATGATATAGCTCTTGTTGAATAATGAATTTATGTGTTTCTTGTAACAATAACCAATACTATTTACATACTTATACTGAAAGTATAACAATAGCAGATCAAGGTCAATAGACAGTTCTGGGATTCTTCGTGGCATCTCTTCCTCCTCTTCATACTTCCCACTTATTTCGACGAAAGCATTAAAGCCGGAGATGACGCCTTCTGAGATGATCGCTTGGGCGACTCTTTGTTAGATCACGTCCACGGATGACCGAAAACAGTCTTTAGAGATGATGCAATCGACAACAGTTTTTGTATCCGACGTCAGTCACGGTCCCAGCTTCCAAATCTAGACGAAGAGAGATCCCAACAAACTCGACACAAAGCTTTCTCAGATTAAGATCGAGAAATACCGCTATTTATTGTTTTCTTTTAAGAGGTTTTTTTTAATGTTTCACAAGTGAGTTGTTCAAGTGTTATCATCTGAATAAAAAGTATCCACGAATAAATTATAAGTTGAAATGACACTCAAAGACAGGTAAACATGGTTGTTGTCTTATCTTCAAGGTATGTTTGAGTGTGTGATTATTAGCATTTAAGATTGCTGGCAACAATCTAGCAACAAGCTGGCAACAATTTGGCAACAAGTTGGCAACAGCCTGGAATCAAACTAGCAATAACCTGGTAAAAGCTGGCAACATGAGGTTGAAATAACGCCCCAGGACAGGTAAACAAGATTGTTGTCTTATCTTAAATTTATTTTAAAGATTTGCTCTCAACAAGCTGGCAATAAGCTGGCAACAAGCTGGAAACAAGCTGGCAACAAGCTGGCAACAAGATGACAACAAACTGGCAACAAGCTGGAAACAAGCTGGCAACAAGCTGGCAACAAGATGACAACAAACTGGCAACACGCTGGCAACAAGCTGGCAACAAGCTGGCAACAAGCTGGCAACAAGCTGGCAACAAGCTGGCAACAAGCTGGCAACAAGTTGGCAACAAGTTGGCAACAAGTTGGCAACAGCCTGGAATCAAGCTGGCAATAACCTGGTAAAAGCTGGCAACATGACATTGAAATGACGCTCCAGGACAGGTAAACAAGGTTGCTGTCTTATCTCCAATGTATGTTTGAGTGTTGCTTTATTAGTATTTTTAATATTTGCTCAACAAGTTGGGTACAACCTGGAATCAAGCTGGCAATAACCTAGCAAAAGCTGGCAACAATCTGGCAACAACCTGGCAACAAACTGGTAACAAGCTAACAACAAGCTAGCAACGAGCTGGCAACAGGATAGCAACAAGCTGGCGACAAGCTTACAACAAGCTGTAAACAACCTGGCAACAAGCTGGTAACAAGCTTGCGACAACCTGGCAACGAGTCGAGAGCGGCAAGAATACGACCGAGTCATCGCCCTCCGCAGTCGAACAAGAGTTGTGGTAAAAGTTATACTTTTACTTTGCCAAACGAATCGTTGATTCCTGCCTGCTCATCCATGGACTTCCGACAGCCGCTTGGCCGACCACCAACTTGCCACACTCAACGTGCCGACCACGTACTACCACTTCCACCAGAGAGGTATGTCTGTGGTGACCACAAACATACAAAGCAGTGGGAAAAAGAGTTTTCAAAATAGCTAAACAAGACGTTTTTTTTAGTTTTTCCATTCCTATATATTCTTTTATAAGCATCCCTGTCAAGTTCTGTCAGCTCATATGGACCTCGTCTCTAATGTAAGATGGAATTGCGTATCGAAAATCTGCATACTTTATTCAATGTACACTTCAAAATTAGACCCTATTTTTACTCTGCGGTATCCTAGCCAGATTTACCTTCGTTTCTTGAAGTGTAGGATGGAAGGATGCCTAGTCCGCTCTAACACCTGGTCATTTCTCAAAAACTGAAACCATCGTACTCCTAGTATTCTCCGTAGACATCTCTTATCGCAACCCATTATATTGCTGCATTGTCTGCTTTATTATATCGCCACAAAACCCATCATGCACTGTACACCTAATATTTTATGCAAAAATACAAACAACCTGTTCTTGAAACCCGTTATATGATTCCTTCAGGATTCCTACCTTGTAGAATAAGTGTGCTGTGCTGTGCTTGGTTTGTATGTCATAAAGCGCTCTTTATCAGGTTCGTAAGCTTACTAGAGGCCTTTGAGATGTGGTCATACAGAAGAATTCTCGAAATTTCCTAGAGAGACCACGCCATGAACAATGAGGTTCTCAGCATAATCCAGGAAGATAGGCACCTAGTAAGAACCATCTCAGAGAGACGAGCCCGGTGGATTGGTCACATCATGCGCCACGATGGTCTTATACGACATTGTGGAAGGGATGGTTGAGGGTAGAAACTGTAGAGAGCGCCCTAGACGGGAGTATTTGCAGAAAGTGTTCGAGGACATGAGTTGTAGCTCTTATGCTGAGCTGAAGAGGATTGCAGAGGATCGAGAGAAGTTGAGATCGAGATGCAAGATTTTGTTGCTGCAAACTAATTCACCAGATTGATACTGCGAAGAAGACTGGATACGGAACTTTTAAAAATATTTTTTTAGTATTATCCACGATAACAAAACTTGCTGAGCTGTGTTGTTATTTATGAGACTCCCAGGCGACAACACAGAATGCGTCTCCTGTCCTCATGGATGATACACTCAACGAGAGAGTGTCTTACCGTCTGTTGCATGCCTGAATCACATGGACATGCGTCGCAAGAAGAGAGGTAAAATCATTTTAGGAATTCTCTAAAAATTCCGTGTCCGGTAAACGCATGAGTGAGATGAAATATACTGGGCATGTATTGCGACCATTTTTAAAGCGCTTCTTTTCTAAGCAACTAAATTTTGATGTCTAACTTTTTCATTTTGAAAGTGGATGCACAAATGTAACCACCATGACGACATAGTCTCTGCCAGTTCCCGTGGCTCGTGTTGGTCAGTTCCGGTCAGCTTCCATGACTGTAGACGTGATCAGCATCACAACTACTGTTGACTACACCTTCAGTCTCCATGCTACGTGCTTAGAGCCAGACAGGATATTTATGAATGATGTAGTTATGACGTAGATTGGATCTTGATAATACAATTAAAATATAAAGTGAATAAAAAAACAATAAAAATGGCAATCCCACCTCTAAAGAGCATCCTTGGAATGTTGATTACTTGTTATCATAAATTGTCGCAATAAAGCTCACTTGCCCCCTAAAAGTACTGAAGGACTCTGCGAAATGCCTTATTGTCACAGGTTCGATGGAAGGAAAGTTCTGATCTATCTCCTTCTCGTGGTGGGGGGTGAGCGACAACATCAGTGGGCTAATATAGACAGGGACCGAATGTTGGCCGGAATAAGCTAACACCCAGCTAACCTCATCAGGTCAAGCTGGTTAGGGCACTCCTGGAGGTAGTAAATGCTCTCCAAAGGCGGATGAACCTTTATGGTCAACGGCATTAGGATGTGGAAATAAAGGAGAAAATACCACATTAAAGGTCTAAAAGACATCCCACGTATCATCAAAAAAAAAAAATGCATCTCAAGAAACATACACGCTTGCCATATTTTTGTACATAAAAACTTTTTATTAGTAATTTGTACTAGTTTTTCATTTTACTGTTGGTATTTTAGAACGGTAATTTATCATACATTAAACTGCTTTTTTACCGATTTTGATTATCCTTCACCACGCCCAAAAACCTAGCATCATTTTGATGAGGTGCAAATTTGAAATTTGTACGCCATATATTATTTAAAAAATAATAAGAAGACGTAAGACATAAAACCAAGGAATGCAAACGTTTGTGGATCACAGTAGTAATAATAAACGTCCGTTAGTTTTGCATTATTAAATAGCCGCTAGTCGGATGGGCAACGGGATTCGTTGCAAGAGACTGTTGGTACTAGAGACTGGTAGTAATATTGCTTTGGCACCGGTAGTAGACGACGTAAAGCGAAAGTGCACCCACTAATGATGTTCCTCGCATGCAATCTTACAACGGAGGCATTCATCGAGGTGCTCACTACACGCTGGGAGCGTATGGCCACAACAAAACACCACCACAATTAACTTCTCTTCGTATAGTAGAGAAATGTATACGCAAGAACAAATCTCTTTATGTTTTCAATTCAAAGATATCTAGCAAATCGCGTGTAAAGTTAGATGGGTATGACTGCAGTTACTATTTACACATACTCGCATAAGTAGACAAATTTATTTTGAACTCTCTCTAATATGGGGTCCAAATTCAAAGTCGTGAAGGAACCTGAATACAGCTCAAAGAGATGAAGAGCAATTCATCATATAGAGCTCGAAGATGTCTTCTTTCTTTGTAGTATCAATCCGGTAGATTGGTTTGCAGCAACAAAATCTTGCATCTCGATCTCCACTCCTATTGTACCTCCGCAACCCTTTTCAGCTCAGCATAAGAGCTGCAACTCATGTCCTCGAAGTCTTGCTGCAAATACTCCCGTCTAGGTCACCCTCTGAATGTTCGGCAAGTGTAAGATGAGTTTGTCGGTTGTGGGTGGGTGCAGGAGGAATTAGTTATTTAAGTTCCGAAGAGCAGGGACCGTGGTAATAACGGTAGAAAAGACTAAGTGCACCAATCTTACGCCTGTGTTCCATTGATTGCAGGTTACACGTAAGAGTGTCATTGTTTATCAAATGAATTGCTCTTCTTTGAACTGAGTCAATTAAGTTTAGAAGATATTTTGGGGCTCCAATCCAAAGGTGACTGCCGTATTCATGGATAGGTCGGATACGTCCTTTATATAAAAGAATAAGTTGTTTATCACTTAAATACCGACATGATCTACATAATATACCTAGTTTTTTGGAAGCGAGACCGGCTTTGCTGGAATACCGCGGTTTTGTCGTCAATGAAAGGTATGTTAGAAATGACGAGGCAAAGGAGAGAACACGCCATTTTTTGGTTCCCCGAAAATACGTTTATAAATCGTGTGTAAAATCATATGTGAATGTTTTTCTGGATCACAAAGGTTTTGACAGTGTAAAATGGCTCTAAATGAAAAAGCATTAATCAAATTTTCTCGCTTGGCTCTCGCTGATGCATTCAAATTAGTACTAATAGAATAAAACTGGACGCTACTCAGTTTAATACTGAACGTGTTAAACACATTAAATTATGAGTATTAAATCACAGTCGTATATTACAAATCAAATTTCTGAATCAGTTAATAATATCAAATTCTGAAACATTTCACGGTTGTGATTATATTTGATAATTAAGAATTAAAGCACAGTATAACTACCGCATCATGGTCTTTTCTCATTACTAAGTATCATTTCTCATTACTAGATTTAATATTTCCACTAGCAAGAATGTAATTTTTTACAAATACTCTGCCTTTTTTGTCAGAAGTAATTATAACTTTAAGCTCCCCAAGCAAATTGCCAAAACATTTGTTTGAAGCATCTTCATGTACGGTTGTGAGAAATGGTGTTGATCTGAAAGTGATAAAAAAAGACCAGAGGCCTTTGAGATGTGGTCGTACAGAATAATTCTCGGAATTTCCTGAAGAGACCACGTCACGAACAATGTGGTTCTCAGCATAATCAAGGAAGAAAGGCACCTAGTAAGAACCGTCTCAGAGAGGTGAGCCCGATGGAACGGTCACATCATGTGCCACGATGACCTTCTTCGCGACATTGTGGAAGGGATGGTTGAGGGTAGAAACCACAGAGGGCGCCCTAGACGGGAGTATTTGCAGCAAGTGTTCGATGACATGAGTTGTAGCTCTTATGCTGGGCTGAAGAGGATTGCAGAGGATCGAGAAGAATGAAGATCGAGATGCAGGATTTTGTTGCTGCAAACCAATCCACCAGATTGATACTACAACTACGAAGAAGAATTATAACTTCCGAATATTTTAAACATTTTTTTAAAGAAATGGCCGTGCTGATTTAATTGAACACAAAGTACTCATATTTTGTGTATATAAACAGACACAATAGCACAGTAATCTAATTTGAAAATGCCCAAATGTGCATATAGGTTTGAAGGAACTATAGATGTAGAAGTGATCAATTGAAATAGTTCAGAAGATCTTTGATAATAGCCCAAAAAGATATCATGAAAAGGTGTAAGGTGTAAGTATATGAATGGAAAAGATTTAAAAATACGCGATAACAGCGATAAAACATGCTCAACAAACCGTCTGAACGTAAGTGTTCTATAGATTAGAGATTAGACATTAGGGTGCAACTGTCTGGCATTGACCAACATTCGCTGCTTGCATTTGTTGTGTTTTTGCTCCGGTAAGAGCTCGAACCCACAATCAATGCTGGTGGACGAACCCCCTAAAACTGCGCCCTCAACCCACAACGTATACTTCAGGAAACTTCCTGAAAGTTTGGAAGCTCCACTTCTATGAAGAGAGCTTAGTATGCATATTGTGCAATCGCATTCAAGGTTGGCAAAATTAAAACCACGAAAAAATTGATTATTTTATTCGTAATTAAATACAAACATACAATTATACATCAAATTTTATACGCATCAATTCATTCAGAAAAAATATCGGCAGACGCGGGATTCGAACCACGAGCCTTGCAATCTTTGCTCTTATTCTTCACACCGCGCAGTTCACACGATTATTCTCTGCCTGAGCAAGTACGCGAAAGTTGATGTATTTATGCAATTGTTACCATCGTATAACGATAGATGTCACTGTAGTATATATTCAGAGTATGTATATTATTATTTATATGATTCAAATAGAGCTTCGTGGCGGTAGTGTGTGACAACGATATGCTCCAGTTAGGGGAGCGAATATGGTAAAGATGATGATGATGATGAGTACAACATGTTATTTTCCCCAAGCTACATTTTTTTTTTCTACAAAACATTTATCTATCATCACTTACAATGCAGCTTCTCGTTGGCCAGATTTTGAGTTCGCGAAGAATGAAAACCTTATAATGGTGCTTTCCTGTGTATATTTATTGATATCCTCTTCTCTTAACTTGATATAAATTTACTGGATGACAGGATGCAGGAACAGGTTCACAATACAAAGAACTTGTTTTCGTTTTACAATTCGCGATTATTTGTCAAACGCTAGTAAGTTCCAACTGACGGCGCGCTCTGACATCTGGCGCCGCCAACAAGCGCGGCAGACAAGCGAATTAAAGATGACAGTGGCCAACATGAAATGGACCAACTGTCAAAACAAATGAACGGCGAATGCAAGCGCCGTGCAACATTATACAATTAAAACTAACATTAGATGTGCATGTCAGGCGAGCGAACAAAAATAAGAGATCGTTTTTCGAGGCTTTAAGGCAACAGCCTAAAGGAGCTTTATCAAGCTGATATCACTATGTATTATAATATATAAATAAACATTTTTCCTCAACCCTGGAGCAGGGGTAGGTGGTTTCGGTGGGTTGGGTTGGTGTTGCGCGCGCAGACGCTCAATAGCGCAACCGCCCAGCCTGGGGCAATACCACCCACCACCCACTGGGTCGATACCAGAGAACAACGAACCACATCCACTGCACTCCAGTGCACTGCACGCGTGACTCCTCAAGTCAAATTCAAATTGCAGGTGAATCGCCCACCCCACGAAATCACAGACCATTCCACACCATTCACAATTCATGACATTGTTGAGCTCTACAGGGTGAGTTGTTCTTCGTCTCTTTGAGCTGGTCTATTCAGGTCACTTAACAACTTTGAATTTGGACACCATATTAGAGAGATTGATATGATAAGGTTTGCTGACATTGCTCTGATTGCTGAAACTGAAGATGAACTCACTGAAGCGCTGACATCCATGGAAAACATATTTAATTCCAACTACAATATGAAGATAAACAGCACAAAAACCAAAGTCACGAGAGTAAGCCGCAATGAGCAGCAGAACATTAAAATATCAATGCTAGGAGTACCCCTAAAAGATGCAAAAGAGTTTGTATACCTGGGAAGTACGATTACCTGGGATGGCAGAACAAAAAGAGAAGTCAACAGTCGCATACATCAAGCAAGGCTAGCTTTCAATAAAAAAGCAAAAATTCTTGAGTCAAAGAATATTAATTTAAGGCTCCGCAAGCGACTTGCCAAAACATTTGTTTGTAGCATCTTGATGTACGGCTGTGAGACATGTTGCTTATCTGAAAGTGATAAAAAAAGACTAGAGGCCTTTGAGATGTGGTCATACAGAAGAATTCTCGGAATTTCCAGGCGAGACCACGTCACGAACAATGAGGTTATCAGGATAATCAAGGAAGATAGACACCTAGTAAGAACCATCTCAGAGAGGCGATCGGTCACATCATGCTCCACGATGGTCTTTTTCACGACATTGTGGAAGGCATGGTTAAGGGAAGACTCTGTAGAGGGCGCCCTAGACGGGAGAATTTGCAGCAAGTGTTCGAGGACATGAGTTGTAGCTTTTATGCTGAGCTGAAGAAGACTGCAGAGGATCGAGAGGAGTGGAGATCGAGATGCGAGATTTTGTTGCTGCAAACCAATCCACCGGATTGATACTACGAAGAAAGAAGACATTGTTGAGCTCTATATGGTGATTTGTTCTTCGTCTCTTTGAGCTGGTGTATTCAGGTCCCTTCACGACTTTGAATTTGGACCCCATATAAGAGAGAGCACAAAAGAAATTTATCTACTTGTACGAGTATGTGTTGACATCAGCACGATGTAGCCCTTGCCGACTGGTACCGAAAACCTCGATATACAATATTTCGTCTCTTATTTTCTGTTCGCTTGTCCGCTCACGTGTGTGCTCGTTATAGACATCGCCACTTGAGCGCTGGGCGACAGCCTAAGCGCCGTCGAACGAGGCAGTTATGTGTTGGCGACCGAGAAGGTCGCGTTACGGCCAGCGGCATGTCATTCCGCCTGGCCGGAAGCTTGTAAAGTTTTAACATTAATATAATCAATGTGCTTCTAAAAGAAAGTCTGTGTTACAATCTGCTCCTAATCCTGTCTTCATGCGTCGGAGTAACACCTTTTTGAAAGAGAGGAGGATGTTGGTGTAAATAGTAACTGTGGTCATACCCATCTAACTATAAAAAAGGGTATCTTTGAATTAAAAAGAAGAAGAGATTTGCTCTTACGTATACATTTCTCCGGATGATGCGTAGCATAGTTGGAAATCCTAATACTATTTCTGATATCGGCTTGTTCGTTTCGAACATGATTCGTCTTGTTTTGAAGACGTACTCGATGGGTTCCACTAGGGAGAATAACTTGACCTGCTAACGACAATGTCTCTTAAGAGGATTTATGGTCTGTTCAATTTAATATCTTCGTAAATCGATCTACTCCACGCAATTGAATTCCTCCTGACATTCTCCTTATTGAAGTTTGTTATTGAATTGCGTGGTGGTTGGATGAGGAGCAGAAAAACAACACACAGACTTTTCCAGAAGCACATATATTTTCATGATAAAATTTATGAACTTCCGGCCCTAGCGGAATAACATGCCGGGCATAATACGACCTCGTCGCGGTCGGCACACAACTGACTAGCACCGGCGCCGTGGTCAATGACACCCAGCGCTGAAAGTGGCGATCTATATAACTAAAGTAATACCCATGATCGGACTTGTCCAAAATGTTAATATGGCGACACATACATGTACGATAAGCGAACATAAATAAGAGACGAAAGATTGTATATCGAGGTTTTCGGTACCAGTTAGCAAGGGCTATATCATGCTGAATGCACTGCAAATTCAGAGATATAATTGCCTCTGTTCAAGCCAAGATTTCTGGTTCAAACGAGGGCTTGTAGCAAATAAATATTGGCAAAATGTTCTGCCAATGCTCATGCTATTGGGTGTCTACATCAATATCCACAAAAAAGACAGTCTAGCTTTTCGAACTGTGTAACCTTCACTTCTGGCATAAAACTCTGAAAAACTCCCAAATATATCGATGAAACCTGCGAAATTACATTTTCAACACCATTCGTGCACCTACTAAGTCGATATTAACTCTTTCAACTCCAATGTCGAGTGTCACTCGACATGCAATGTTGTCACCAGCTCCAATGTCGAGTGCCACTCGACATTGGGCATTTTGTGTATTTTTTTAAGACAATTTTTTTATAACTTTTGAACCAATTCCATCGCATTCAAGTCATAGTTAATACGAATATGAATGATGCATTGATTCAGCGCCTTCGATTTTAGACATTGTGGAATTTTCGCTTTATAAATGTATTCATTTGGAGCATTAACTCTAGTTATATCATAATGGATATATTCTCATAGCCTAAAGAATTTCATAAAATGTAAATTTTCATAGTAAACATATATATAATAGTATACGCAATAAATAAAAAAGATGCGTAGATAGGACGCGTTTCGTGGAATCGAATAAAATCGCCACGTGTATCGCCCTTCGTTGAAAGAGTTTCTTCCGGTGACATCAAAATCTCAAGGTTCGGCTCCCGGTCGATAGAAGGCGGCGCTGCACCGGGCGGGACTACGCCAATAGGGCGCCCGCCCACCCACCCACAACACAGGGAGACTGCGCATTCGAATATCCGGGAAACACATCAAATTATCAAATCCATGCTAATACGTTCCTTAACCGGTTCTATGCCACAAGCGTCTAAAGATCTTCGCTTCACAATACTGTGCACGGGAGGCCGCCCATACAAAAATCGCGTCTAAAGACGCTTCACTTTAACACTTAATATCTAAACAATTTTGACTATTTTTATTAATTCAATATTTTGAGCGTACATTGAAATCTCTTACTGCCATTTTGAAATAATTAGCTACTACGTATTGTCAAGAATTATCGATAACACATCGATTTTAAAAATAGCTTATGATTTTTCAAAAAAAATGAAGGCCCTCGGGGTCTCCCCATACGAAAACCGCTTGGCATAGAAAAGGTTAATTGGGACTCGCTTGGTGAAAACCTCCCTGTCCCGTCCTGTTTTTGGACGCACGCAAAAAGCTACATGTTAGAGGGTGGCTGAAGGCCTTCCTGTGATTCTAGGTGCATCAGTTTGATGTCAAATAGACCTCAGTCTAAGGCTGCGAAGTAAGTATACTACAGCGAGTCTCGAATTGCCTTCTTTGGTAACACATTGCTAACCACGAAATACGTGGGAATGAATAAGGAAATGGTAAGGTTCGGAAATGGATTCTACAAAAAGCAGAAATCAGTTAGGAATCATTACTTGCGTCTGCACTCTTGCAGACGGACGTGCAGAAGCGCTTAATTGGGACTATAGACCTTTGACAAGGTTTATCATCGGGAATATCTGAGACATCTAACATCCCCGACAAGCGATTTCACATTGCCGGGATAGTTATCATAACGCGTGGTGGAAGGTTGAGGAGCAGATGAGCAACACAAATACTTTTTCAGAAGCACATTGACATATATCTAAGAAAAAAATTGACAAACTCTTGGCCCGAGGCGGAGTTCATGATTTCAGGCCCAAGACGGATCAAAACTGGCAGCGGCGACAGCGCAGCGCCGTAAGTAATGCAGTGGCCATTTTCAGAATTAAAGGCGCACCAATGACAGACAGCCATTTACAGATCGAACGGTGCACCGATGACAGGACTTATACAACCAAAATGGCAACACATGCGTGTCCGACAAGCGAACAAATAAAGAGACGATGTACATCGAGGCTTTTCGGCACTATCCTGCAAGGGCATTTAAAAATATTTTTGAAATTTTATATTATGCACTAGCATTTCCCAGCGCGTAATACTACACATAAAATACGTATTAACATCCTCTTTACTAATGAAGAAGACGACTTCACGTCGCCGGGATCGTTATTAGGACACGCGGTGGACAGATGAGAAGCAGATAAGCAACACACAGACTTTTTCAGAAGCACATATATTTTCGATAAACTTGACAAACTTTCGGTCCGTGGCGTAACTTACTTGCTTCAGGCCCCAGACCGATCACACTCGCTACTCTTCTCGGTCGGCGCACAACTGACTACTGGCCACCGGGCGCCCGTGGTCGATGACAACCAGCGCCGAAATTCATTCAGTGGCGATCAACAGAACTAATGGCGCACCAATGACAGACAGCCATGTACAATAATAATAACACACCCGTGACTGGACTCGTCAATATGTCCGACGAGCGAACAAAAAGAGACGAAAGATCGCAAATCGAAATTTTCGACATCAGACTGCGAGGCTATATCAAGCTGATATCAGTATAAACATTGATTTTTATATAAATTGTAAAAGCAAGTGCACGCAAAAGATTGGCAAAGTTATATCGCAATCGGATGAACGCTATGACAGCGTGTAAAATACAAACTAACATTGATTTTTATAAATAAGAGAGCAGGTTCGTGTACGTGATTCTGAAGTATTTTTAGGCATTAGCATCGATGTGAGAATTATCATTTTCATAATTTAATTAGCATCAACTCCATGCGTCAGTTGTCTCATATTTGTCCAATATATTATTACCTGATTGTGTCGAGACAAGGCAAACAGTGAACCTTTAAACATTTTAATCAAATTTGGCCTTAATTTGAACCATTAAACTGTGCCGTAGTTAGTTGCTTCATTGCAAAATGCAAACAAATGCAGGGTCTTTTGTAACTTCCATATTTGGCATTCACTTTAAAATACAATTTAAAATCATCAGTCTGTGTTCTTAAACTGTTAATCTGAGGCCATTAAACCTTTATATAAATAATTTACGCGCATTTACATATTTTGCTTGTAATCGGTTCTATCTTTATAGCTAGCCAGCGGGTATAGCTCAATGGTCAAAGCGTTTAATTTGCAAGCCAAAAAACGGAGATAAAAAAAAAGATTTTTAATCGATTTCTGAGCTGTTAAACACCCCCGGTTGTTGTGAATCGGATCCCTCACCCGTAAAATGCCAGTCTTATTAAAATAGGCGTTACACGAAAGTCGTCTCGTGAAGACCACCCATTCATAGTAAATTCCTGTAATACTAAGGACGACGCGTGAATCTCGGTAGTACACATGCAGCGCTTAGCCATATGCACCATGGTGAGCGTCATAGAATTCCACAGATATATATATATATATATATATATATATATTATCGTGTCGGAAACAACAGGGTCAGATCCTGTCTGCCCAGAAGTGGGCGACGTCGATGGCGTTACTTCTGGCCATCATCAGGTCTTCCTGGGTGCAGCTATTCGGGCACAGCGCACACTCCAGAAGGTGTGACAGGGTCTGCTCCACGCCGCAGTCACATTCAGTCGGTCCGCTGTAAAACTGCCTGGCCCTCATTTGTGTCCTCGTCTTGCATACTCCGGTCCGAAGTCTGTTACATATGATTCCACAGATGAGACTTCAGAATTACTATCACCATCTGTTGGTATTCTCCTGCATGTGTTTACATAGATAAAATAACAACTTATTCATCTTCTACTAAATCTTGTAAAAAACGCAAATATTTCTTCTATATGTAATTACGTATAGTAAATAATATGAGTCACTGAAGGGATGTACTTAAAGACACCGTGCGTAAACTTGCTCGTGTAAACCATAAATCAATGAAAGGTTTCGCTTGGTTTAGTGACGTCACAGACTTGGGGATGGGGTGGGGAGCACACGTCACGCGTGAAACACCCCATAACTGCTGTAACAGAAGAGTGGCTGGATAAGAGTGCTGCCGTCTTAACCCATTCCAAGCGAAATAAGATTTCGTAAAACGTCACGAAATGAGTCGATTAGTCAATGAAAAATACAGTTGACTATTTAAGGACGATTTTTTTACCTTTTTTGACCTACAGAACCAAAATAAATAAAATACATTATTATTTAAAAAAGTGCAAATTTGAAACATGTGTAGAATGACCCCAACAATTCAATACATATAATAATTTTCACAAAGGAATGTCGTAATACGAAACCAAATTATATTCAATATGGTGTTCGGACAAATCCGCATCTCGCGCTGAAGCGACGTGTTTTTTTCAGGGCGTGGGATAAATCCGCACCTCGCACTTAAGAGCAGTGCAAAATTGTGCGGATATATATCGCACCTCGCATCTAAACGGTTAAATGGTTCCACGACAAAAGGTACAAGTGATATTTGGCACAACGACAAAAGTACGAAATACCTAATTTTCTTCTTCAATGAGCCTCATCACTTGCACCCTTTCAGTTGGACTCTTATAGAAGTTAGAAGATAATACGAAAAAGTATGCCGAATTTTCTTCTTGTTCATGAATTAAAATGACATTTTCTGCGCATCTTCGGCTTTGATTACATATTTAAATATACACTTTTAAAAGCTCTTACATATTTTGAAGTACGGTCTAATATACTAGACCGGTTATGGAGCTTTTGTGACATAATTTTTTTATCATGTTTCATCATTTTATTATGTCATCGAATCATTTGTATAATGGTAAGCAGGAGATTATATGACTTAGGTTGCTGAATATATGAGTTTATAATATGCTGAACAGGGCTAAATGAATCGAGACATTTCCACATTCATTTCAAGTCATTCCTTCTTCAATTCTTCTTGAAGTTTGTTTTTTTTTTATGTAAAAGCATACAGGAGAATACCGACAGACAGAGTGATAGTAATTCTGAAGTCTCATCTATGGAATATTATGACGCTTACCATGATGCATTTTGGGCAAGCGCTGCATGTGGAGTGTTGATCCGCCAACGTCATAGACTACAGCCTGAGATTCACGCATCATCTTTTATTATTACAGGAATTTACTGTAAATTGGTGGTCTTCACGTGACGACTTTCGTTACCACAAATTTTAATTAATAGGGTATGACTGGAATTTAACGTGTGAGGGATCAAATTCACACCAACCGGGGTATTTAAGATCCCAGAAATCGTTTTTTTTTTTTTTTTAAATCTCCGTCGGGGATCGAGCCCACGACCTTTGGCTTGCAAAGCAAACGCTTTGACCATTGAGATATACCCGCCGGTGTCATAAGGGGCGACTTAAACCAAATTGAATTATCAAAAGATACTTGTAATACAAAACTAAAGTAACAGAGTAATTGCTAGATTAAAGTGTTACCATAAAGCATCTAAAATGTAATGCAAGATAAATGGAATAGGTATACATACTCATATTTGGTGCAACGTAAATATCAACGTTTAAAAGTCATCTGGTTGCTAACCCGATGCTTCAACTGAAAATATAAATCCCGTATAAACCCGGTTAAAAAAATCTAGATTTACATGACAAAGCGTAGTCAATGTAGCTATTATAGTGGAACGTTAAGTTGGTCACGATCGTTCCAGAATATCCCCGTGTGGGATGGGCGGCGTTCCAGGGACGATCAATAGAGACAGCTGGGCGGATCCGCCCCCGCACTTGTTACGTGCCGCCGCCCCCTATAACCCAGCCGCCCCAAAAAAACTGCTACAAACCCAACTGGTTCTATTCATAATATCAAGAAATCCCTATTTTTCACGTAACATAATACCAACTGAGACTTATGACTAAATGATCTAGGGGATCCTTAGGAACCATATGTATTGATATCAGCTTCATATAGCTCTTTTAGACGATATTTTTACTCTTATTTTTGATCGCTCGCCTGACATGCATATCTAATAATGTTTTAATTATGCAATATTACACGGCGTTTGGCATACGCCATTTTATCTGTTATGACAGTCGCTCCATTCCATGTTAGTGCAACTGTCATCTTTAATTTGCTTTTTTGCCGCGATTGTTTTGGCGGCGCTGGACGTCACAGTGCTCCGGCAGTTGTCAATTAACTCTCGCGCGGCCGGCGAAATGCCATACCGGTCGGGCGTAGAGATCAAGTCTTTATTTAAAATAAATGCGAGCTGTGCTTCAAAAACAAGTTCTTTGAGGACAGTTAAGTCTCCTTGATGACGCGCTCATTAAGATTATGATCAGTTAGCAACTGATAAGTCCAGTGGGAATCCCCTCTGAACAATTGTGGCCACTGCACAGGAGTACTAAAAGAAAGAACCCGTGAAAGAGAATCGCATTCATGGGTTCTAAAGAGATGGAGATGGAAGATAGATTCTCTCACCGAAAATACGAGCAAAGATTGTAAATGCGTGGCATTTTTTTTAGTGGCCACAAAGTCTGCATGCACGATAGGGCAGAGGCGATTCCCTCGAACTGCATCGAAGAGGACTTCTCTTTCTAACGAGAAGAACTGACAGTACCAGAGAATGTGCTCTGATGTCTCGAAGGGGGCGCCACAGGGGCAACTAGGGTTTGAAACTAAATTAAATGAGTATAATCTGTCAAAAGCGTGGTACATAAAAAAGATATCATAAATATATATGGTACACATAGAACCTATATAATAGATTAGCTTGTCTCAATAGTTTTTGCAAATTTTGACGTTTTTGGCTCCACTCTGCGCCGCTACAAACGTAAGCAGATACAATTGAACCAAACGTAGTAAATACATAAAAGGAAAAGTATATATAAGTGCTTGTAGTAGCAGTTTATCGAGATGTCATCTCTTATCCACGTCATAAGCTCATGGCATCGTATCGTGACGTCACTAGAGCATTGCAGCAACCCCCAGAAGGACATCCAAGAGTGCAGTGGCCTGAAAATTACAGCCGCTTTGACAAACAGACCATCGAACTGCAACATGCGCTTATTAAATGCATTATTTATGCTTTCCTGAGTGGATGAGGTTGTAATGTATTGCGATTCTTGAATGTTTTAAGCTTTACGTTGCAGATACGTATACCCTGAACTTCATAGCATAATTTTTAATCAATAAAAATAAAGTGATAAATATACACCGCATGTATCATCTAGCGGTTATAGCAGATCGTTAACCCTTTCATTACGGCTCGGTTTGAATACAAATTAAACTGTCAATTATAAAACTAGTATTTGAAGCATAAATGTATTTATCTGGCCTATTTTCATGTATCACATTGGTTCTTGTATACTTTAGCTATCAGATGATGCGTAAAAAACTATTCTAAGAAAGTAACAAAACGATATATCACGGCTACAGATGTCAACGGTAGGGGAATCTTAGACGGCATATATCGGCTACCGATGCGAAAGGGTTAAATGCATTATTTATGATTCTTGAATGTTTTAAGCTTTACGTTGCAGATACGTATACCCTGAACTTTACAAGATAATTTTTAATCAATAAAAACAAAACGATGAATATACAGCGGTTATATAGCACATAGTAAACGCGATTTTCGTTATATCACCGAAGTTAAGCAAGATTGGACGCGGACCCAAACATGGAACGGTCACCGCCTGTTGCTAACCGCGTGTCTCTGGACGGATTGAACCGCGCCTTAGGACTAAATACATCGTTCAGGTTTTGGATGCGTTGAGCCAAGCATCCAATCAAAAAAATCTCATTAAAAAATTACCCAAAAATATGTCTTCGAGCTTCTGCACTGGAGGTCATCGGGAACCATACATATTAACATCAGCATGATGTAGTCCTTGCTGACTGATACCAAAAACCTCGATATACAATCCTTCGTCTCTTATTTCTGGTCGCTTGTCGTGCATTTATGTGCGCCATGTTGTCATTTTGGACGGGTCCACTAACGAGTGTGTTAGTTGGAAACACCACCGCTCGTGGTGCGGGCCAGAGCCTATACCAAGCGCGGAGATCAGTTGAGCGTGGACGACCGATAAGGGTCGCATTACGGCCGGCGGCATGTCATTCCGCCTGGCCGGAAGTTTGTAAAGTTCTAACGTAAATCATAACACCTTCTCGAGAGCGAGAAGGATGTTAATATGTTCATAGGTTGACCTTCGAGTATAGAGATAGATGTGTTGGGACGAGGCATGGCCAATCGCAACTGACAGAGCTGGATTTTTTTGGTTCCAGGTATGGGAACATTTATCGTCTATGCTCTTCTTCACGGCTGCGAATCTTGGCGTCTCATCAAAACCCAATGCAGTCGCTTAATGGGTTTCGAAAGCTTCCTTGTATAACGAGAGTACGATGGTTCGACTTTGTGTAAAATAGCGAGGCGAGAGAGCGGACATAGCAGCTTTCCATACTACTTGTCGGTCAAGTGTAAAGGTGGATCTGGCTGGGACATACTCAGACTGCTTAACCAAATCGCCTCGGATGTTGATACATTTCACGTAAGGGAGGCTCAATCCAGACATAAACTAAACGAGTTTCTCTGGAGGAATAATTTGTTGGAGTCGTCTGTTTGATGATCATTTGGACCTTCTGTTGCTTGTCATTATTACATTGTTCTTAGTACTTAATCATAAGTACCTATTTTTGTATATATTGTATTTTTTTTTATATGAGGATTAATTCTTATTGTACTTCAGAAATGAATTTGAGTTGTTCAAATTTGTAAAAGGGGAAAAAAAATAAAACGAAATTGAAATTAAAAAAAAATACTATATATAACGAATGCCGCAGGAGAGCATTAACTACATTGTAAGTTTTTTCTCCCGTGTTCTCGCCGTCCTAGAAGGCCTATCTATAAGTATATTATGTTAAATGGATATCAAAGTGAATGTTATAAAAATATATATAATATTTCAGACTATTGTTCGACATTCCTTCAGAGTTGACTAACCGGGGTGGTCCTTCAGGGCGGCTAGATTACATCACGATCCACGAGCAGCCCACTAGACTACGCTAGTGGGCGGCTTGGTGCTCCGCCCTCCATTCATCTGGAGGGAGACTCCCAGGGCGAGGGCAAAAGGGGGTCTCGACTATCGACCGGGGGCCGGGCGCCTGCGCGCCCCCAACGAAACGCACCCCCAACAAAACGCGCTTCACATTCTAATCGAAAAAAAAACTTAAAAAAAAACTTACCCACCAGTATTATTAACAATATCGTTGTGTATCTGCTTCCTAACTGGCCATTCAGCCAAGTAATTAAAACATTTTTTTTTTTTTATGTAAACACATACAGGAGAATACTGTGACAGATGGTAATAGTAATTCCGAAGTCTCATCTGTGGATTTTAATAACGCTTACCATGGTCCATATGACTAAGCGGTGCATGCGGAGTGTTGATCCGCCAACGTCATAGACTACAGCCCGATATTCACGCATCATACTTAATTATTACAGGAATTTACTACGAATGGGCGGTCTTCACGGAACGACTTTCGTCTACCACCAATTTTTATTAATATGCAATGACTGGCACACACCAACCGGGGTATTTTAAAGCTCGTAAATCGATTGATAACTTTTTTTTTCCGTCGGGGATCGAACCCACGACCTTTGGCTTGCAAAGCAAACGCTTTGACCATTGAGCTATACCCGCCGGCAAATATGTCTCGGATACTAGAGTTCTGTCTCTTCAAGTGCTCGAGCGAGGTTGTTGGGTACATATATGTATAATATGTTCCTAGGTGGGCCTACAGGTACAGAGATGTCTTGAGATCATCTGTCGGTATTCTCCTGTATGTGCTTACATAAAAAAATTGGGTGTTTTTAGCAGTTTTTTAGGAAATTTAATGGTTATCCTGACCATTTGGTCTTATGGAGTGACTCAACCTACCCAGCAACAGGCGGTGAGCTATCCTGGTTGTGGTCAGCGTCCAATATTGCTTAACCTTAGTGATCTAACGATAACCGCGCTAACGATATGCCATTTTCGCCGGACGTGTATGCGTTAAAAAAACATACACGTGCCTCTAATCTCATCAACCTCATCAGGTCAAGCTGGTTAGGGCACTCTTTTGTTCTGGAGGTAGTAAATGCTCTCCAAAGGCGGATGAATCTTTATTGTCAACGGCATTAGGATGTGGAAATAAAGGTGAAAATACCACATACGGTCTAAAAGACATCCCATGTATGACTAATAATTATTGCATCTCAAGTTAGGATCGAGAAGAGTGGAGATCGAGATGAAAGATTTTGTTGCTGCAAACCAATCCACCGGATTGATACTACGAAGAAGAAGCGAAACAACGCATTGCATAATCAAACAGATTACCATACATTTTTTTAAATACATATATACAATACTCGTACGTAATTAGATTCGTTATTTTGGGCGCGTTCGAAACGGTCACCGAAATGCCTTTTTGAAATGTTGTTTTTTTTTATTCTATTCTCCCGAAACACACTTTCAAATAACCGGTTGGTTGTTTACCACCTCAATGACATCATTCCCGAGTCTTTACATCCGTCTATCGGTGGTTCTATCACCTGGAAAACTTTCTAATTCATCTCCATTACGTCGCGACAAGACGCACCCAATTACAGGGTCAACCGAATCAATATTCACTAAGAGATTCAACCTTGATAACAATGTATATTTTTGATAGAATTTTAACTCCATGTTAATATCTAGGAATCTTTATTTAGGCACTGTATTAAACTGGGCAGCTTAATTTGATCATATATATATAATTGTGTCGGAAACAACAGGGTCTGATCCTGTCTGCCCAGAAGTGGGCAACGTCGATGGCGTTACTCCCGGCCATCATCAAGTCTTCCTGGGTGCAGTTACTCGGACACAGCGCACACTCCAGAAGGCGTGACAGGGTCTGCTCCACGCCGCAGTCACGTTCAGTCGGTCCGCTGTAAAACTGCCAGGCTTTAATTTGTGTCCTCGTCTTGCATACTCCGGTCCGAAGTCTGTCAAATGACCTCAATATATTCCCCTCAGTTGCCCTTCTCCACATGTTCAGTCGCAGGGTGGCCTCAGGTATCACCAGTTCCGTTGTCGACTGTAGGAAACATCTTCTTGATTTGAGTCACGTGGTTATCTTTTGATACCTAAACATAGGGTGGAGCGTGTGGAGTGGCCACTTTTATAACGTTTATATCATATTTTTTTTTGTCAGCATAGTCTTTCTTTGATTCGTGTAGTTGGCATTGTATGATGCAGGTTCTTCTTGGTCGTAGTTGGCTAAGCTCTAAACTCTAAAGGTCAGCAGCCCGGTCCATCCATTACCTGTCACAGAGTCAAAACATTCCTTAACCGCTCCTCACACAAACAACAGGTGAAAAAAACCGGTCCAAGCCTCTTTGGGTTACATCCAACGTTATTCAAATGACAGCGTCATTGATGAACCAAGGAAGTGAGAAGAGTTATCCACTTATGAATTATTCAGATGAATTACATATACGCTATTTTGAATATTTTTTTTACGTAATCGCGTGACCACCAAAAGTGGGCGGCGATCATTTCTTGGGCACTGTAAAGCCTTCTACGCTTGCAGGCTTTACTTAAGTCTTATATGCGCTGACATCAGCATGATATAGCCCTTGCAGACTGTTGCCGAAAACCTCGATATACAATCTATCGTCTGTTATTTTCGTTCGCTCGTCGGACATGCATGTGTCGCCATATTGGAATTTTGACGAGTCCGGTCACGGGTTAGTATTTATATACATATATTCTATTTATCATCATTACTTTTGTTTATCTCCTGTTGAATAAGCCTCCCGCGTGAGTCTCAATACCTCCCGTTCCTCCGCCTTCTGAATCTAGGCTCCTTCCCATATTATTTTGATGTCGTCAACACTTCTTGTAGGTTGTCGGCCAATAGTTTGCCAATTCTTTGGCGACACTTCAACACTTTTCTTCCTCATCGACCGTCGTTTGTTCGACAGATATATCCTGCCCATTATTTACTTGAGTGTGCCTATTCTTACGGTCAGTACCGCTTTAGACCCTGCGGCGCCCTGGGGCATTTTTTTCTAGCGCCCCATATTGTTTTTATTTATAAAAACTTAAGAAGAGACCGCCCCACTTCGCCACCGCCTAAAACCGGCACTGCTTACGGTAGTGTCCAATATGTACTAGAGTTCTTCTTCGAATATCTTCGATTCAAATTCTCATATTTCAAAGATATCCCTCTCATGAATCTTTCCATGGCATATATAGTGACTTTTATTTTGTGGGTAAGACCTGCTGTTACACTCCAAGCCTTACACTTTAAATGAATATTGTGTGGATGAATTGGTTAAGCGCCTCAGTTGTTAGACATTGCGGAACTTTCTTAATTAAAATATTGTGAAATACGCTTTAATAACTAACACATAAAACCTCGAAAGACTGCGCGAATTCTTCCACTCAAAACCTTAAAATGCCGGAACGTAATAGTTGAAATGAACATAACCGATGAAGCCAAATATGTACTGTTATACGAGTATATCTTTGTATGTTTTGGGTATTTGGCTGATACAAAATCAGTAGTATAACTTATCAACTAGCATTTTCCGCGTTTTCCACACGTAGTTAAGTTCATTATATTTACAAAACGACGGCCGTAACATGTCTTGTTGTTTTTGTTGATGACGCCACACGATTGCCACTTAATTTTATTGAGTAACAAACGGCTTCCATCGCGTTTCGTGTCGCATTAGAGCAAACAGAAAAAGAGTAAATGCCAGAGTTGAGGAATTAGAATCTCAAATTCGAAATAACGACAGACAGTCGGTACTTGGCGAATGAATTACCAAGAGTACGTAAAATGCTTACACCAAGAGTGTTTTTGGAGTCAGACTTCATTCTTATGATTAATCCAAATGATAACATGCGTCAAAGATAGATGAAGTTCTGTCATTGTAACCAGCCCGATATCCCTGTTGATATCGACGGGTTATTTTTTGTTGTACATTGAATCCATTGAATTCAGTAAAAACTGGGGTATACAGTCCAGTTGCTAGATCTATCACGAATTTCCTGTTACTATAGATGGGATGGTTAACTAAATAATGGTTGTAAAGACAAGGTAGAAACTTCAAGTGGTAGCGATCAAGCGGTTATGTTTCACAATTTCAAGGTCTTGAAGAAGAAACATATATGGAAAGATAATTAATAATTAAAAAGTAATGTTGATAGTTATTTAGTTTTCATACTTTTCAGCGGGTATAGCTCAATGGTCAAAGCGTTTGCTTAGCAATTCAAAGGTCGTGGGTTCAATCCCCGATGGAGATTAAAAGAAAAAGGGTTTTTAATCGATTTCTGAGCTCTAAAATATCCCCGGTTGGTGTGAATTTGATCCCTCAGCCGTAGGATGCCAGTCATAGCCTGTTAATTAAAATTGATGGTAGACGAAAGTCGTCCCATGAAGACCACCCATTCATACTTAATTCCTGTAGTAATAAGGACGATGCGTGAATCTTGGGCTGTAGTCTATGACGTTGGCGGATCAACACTCCACATGCAGCGCTTAGTCACATGCAGCATGGTGAGCGTCATATAATTCCACAGATGAGACTTCAGAATCCCTATCACCATCTGTCGGTATTCTCCTGTATGTGTTTACAAAAAAAAAACTGCTTTTAAAGATTGTAAAGTAAATATTTGACTGCAGGAACAATGAAAATCGAAACGCTCAATCAAAACCACTTCTAAGAATACAAGGAACGAGTAATATTATTTATATCAAAAACGACTAAACAAGACATAGTTGCGTGGCACATGTCCATAAGGAAGATCGATCACATAAAACCAAGGTTGAAGAAGATTTGACATTGAGTTGTCAGTGAACTGTCAGTGTTAGCTTGGCTTCAGCGTCGCTGACGTCAGTATCGAAGAGATGGCCCAATGATTTGCATCGCTTATCGAATCGCGTTTACCTTCGCGCGCTCACAAATGTGCCAAATGGTAATCGCGCCAGATATAGACGTTGACTACGTCAGCGGATTCGTAACAATGTCATCCGGTGGAAGCTGACGATGCTTTTTTTTAAAGGATTTTTAATCGATTTCCGAACTCAAAAATTACCCACAGTTGGTGTGTATTTGATCCCTCACCCGTAAAATGCCAGTCATAGTCTATTAAATCAAAATTTGTGGAAGACGAAAGTCGTCCCGCGAAGACCACCCATTCATAGTGAATTCCTTTAATAGTAAAAAAGGAAGATGCGTGAATCTCGGGCTTTAGTTTATGACGTTGGCGGATCAACGCACCACACGCAGCGCTTAGTCATAAACACCATGGTAAGCGTCATAGAATTCCACAGATGAGACTCCATCTATCGGTATTCTCCTGTATGTGTTAACATAAAATAAATCTATGCTCGGGCTAAATAATTAGAGAAAAAGTACTACATGTAGTGTAATTACAACGTAGTTTGTAGGACGATTGACGAGATGAGGTGATCAATGAACAATGATCGTTGTTGGTATTTAATATTATAGATCATAGTGTGATGTTTCATGATAATTTCTGGAGAGACCACGTCGCGAACAATGTGGTTCTCAGGATAATCAAGGAAGATAGGGACCTAATAAGAACCATCTCAAAGAGGTGAGCGAGTTGGATCGGTCACATCATGCGCCACGATAGTCTCCTTCACGACATTGTGGAGGGGATGGTTGAGGGTAGAAACTGTAGAGGGCGCCCTAGATGGGTGAATTTGCAGCAAGTGTTCGAGGACATGAGTTGTAGCTCTTATGCTGAGCTGAAGACGGTTGCGGAGACCGAGAGGAATGGATATCGAGATGCAAGATTCTGTTGCCGCAAACCAATCCACCGAATTGATACTACGAAGACTAAGAAAAAGTGTGATGTCTCGTATATTGACTTGATCTACCTGAAGTGCCTAGAGACGTGCTACGTGCTGAAGTGCTGTTTGCCTTTGCCTTGTTTTTCTCGGATCCGCAGGCGCGTTGTGTTTATTTTTCGGTCACATCATCGAGATGGAATGTGTCGGGCGCATGTGAACAAACACCGAACCTGTCACCGGCTGAACAACCAAAGAGCGACACCTCTTTGCCATGTTAAAAACACCGAAAACTATATATACTCGAACACACACATTATAATTGTTACCATCGACAACATCATAATTCCACGTCCTTTCTGAACCGGATCATATGGTCACTTATTAGTGTGATAAATAGAAGCTCTAACAGCCGCCATGCTACCCGCCTCATTATCGTTATCATCATTAGCCTGTCTGAACATTCTAACACTGACCAACACTCACTGGGGAGCCCAACCACCCCTTCTTCGTACATGAAATCCTCTGGTGCAACTTGTCGCCAGAGCTGGAGTCTCTCATTTTCAGGACCAGATGTGAGAGGTTGTGTGGATCTCATAAAGCTGCTTCGTGACTTCAGTCTGAGTGTCGGGGGTATCTGATTATACAAGCAGTGGGTCGGTTGGTTGATTGCCTTACGCATTTCTTCGGCGCATACGTGTCTTATGTTTGGTGGTGCGATACCAGCCAACGGGTATAGTTTTGAAATGGGTGTTGGTTTGAGGCAGCCTGTGACGACTCTGCATGCATCATTCAGGGCAAGTGTCCACTTGATTACAATGGGCTGATCGACCCCACACTGGTGCCGCATATTCTCCGGCTGAGAAACAAAGTGCTTAAGCTGAGGTACGAAGAAAGAGTGGTTGGGTTCCCCAGTGACTATTGGTCAGTTTTCAAGAAGAGAAATAAAAATATACAGCCTTGATGAAGGAGATCAAGACTATTTTAAATATTGAATTAAAGACGAATGTTCGAAAATATTAAGAAAGTAAATACTCGTATGTACGGAGAAAATAATGTTTTCTTCAACCTGCACATTATTTATAGAGGGTCCACAATCTAACGTTTTTTTTTCAACTAGTGCTTATTTCGTGAATGGTAACACTTAGCTCATGTCTGATTTAATAGATAATTACTTTTATCCTTCCGCTGAACGAATATGGTTGTGTATACGCTTGAACAACGCTGGGAAATATTGCGACATTACTTTGAAAATCAGGCCATTTTTCTTCGAAAATGAGCGAGGAGTGGCCGTTACAGTCAATGGCGATCGTTATCGGGCCATTTTTGTTCACAAAAATTGAAGAAGAGGATATTGGCAACATTTGGTTTCAACAAGACGGCGCTACGTGCCACACAGCCGAAGCTACACTCGATGTTTTGCGCCCCATTTTCAAAAAAAAAAAGTTATTTGGCGGAGCCGTTATTTATTCCGAGCGCCAGCTGTGACGGTTATTTATCTTTAGCTTATTGTGAGCTAATGATTTATTTAACTTATTTATTTAAATTATTTATTTAAATTATTACGTGTGAGTTATTTGTACAGCTAGTGTGTAGGTCGAATCGGATACTGAATATTTTGCATGTAATTATAAGTAAATTACTCAATATACGAGTACATCGAAGTGTACACAATGTTTTACTTTCTCTATATATATTGACATCCCCCGTCTTAAGAAAGACGATAAGTCGCGGGTTCGTCACGTGGCCGCGTGGAAGAAGGATGCAGGAGCAGATCACAAAGTAAAATAACTTGTTTTTGAAGCACGATTTGCATTTATTTTGAAGACTTGATTTCCTCGTCCGACCTTACATGCCGTTTCGCCGGGCCGGACGAGACTTGACTCTCGACTGCGCCCGCTCGTGATGGGCTGTCGCCCAGCGCTGCAAATCGACGATCTAAAGAATTAATGGCGCACCAATGACAGCAGCCATGTACATCACTAACATCACACCCGTGTCCGGCCTTGTCCAAAATGCCAATATGGCGACACATACATGTACGACAAGCGAACACATATAAGATACGAAAGATTGTTTATCGAGGTTGTCGGTACCAGTCAGCAAGGACTATATCATGCTGATGTCATCATTTACAAATCTATATAGAGAGTTATTAATGTTCTTAGTGATACGATACTCGGCCATAATTAATTTAAATATTTGGTTCCGCCGCATTTGTCCCCAGACAAATCGTTCAACGACTCATCGGTAACGACGTGGGGCGTACTGGACGTCTGGTGCATGGGACATTTGGCGCACGGGATAACTTATGCACTGAATGTCTCGCTAACCTAACCTAACCTAACCTAACCTGAGTAATTTTGCTTACGAGACCTATGGATCTCTGGAATCTATCATCACTGGACAAATCTTTAGGGACTGAGGGTAATACTTGGATTGCCCTAAAAGATATCTAGCCCATGGACACGACCAGGGGTGCAGTATATGGAGGTCCCTTAACAGACTTCTGACTGGAGTATGCAAGACGAGGACACAAATGAAAGCCTGGCAGTTTTACAGCGGACGACTAAATGTGACTGCGGCGTGGAGCAGACCCTGTCACACCTTCTGGAGTGTGCGCTGTGTCCAAGTAGCTTCACCCAGTAAGACCTAATGATGGCCGGGAGTAACGCCATCGACGATGTCCACTTCAGTGCAGACAGGATCTGACCCTGTTGTTTCCGACACGATTATATACCGGTATATCATACCTGTATATATTTGAACTCAACCTAAAATAACAAATAAATAAGCGATTGTTTTTTGAAAATCCGACACAAACACAATAGAAAAAATCTCCATCACAAATCGTCAATTAAATACAAGTTTGTAATGAGAGTAATGCATATTATCAACTGTTTAAGTATAAAAAATAACGCTTAACACGTTATTCGCCATTGAACTTGATCGTTTTCGTGTCAGCCATGCGCTCCCATACAAACTGCTATTCAGAATGTCCGACTCCGCCCTAATACATCTAAAGCCACAAAGACACTTTACAAAAAAAAGTGTTGGCGGTCAACGTGTTAAATAGATTTTTACGTTAAAAACTAAAAAGTTATTAGAAAGAAATGTTTTTTTGCCATTCGAGTATTTATTTCTGGTATTTGAATGCGATTGTCCACGTGATGACACCGAGACCCAGCGTGCTGCAGATAGCAAGTGTTTACAAGAGCATGCGCCACGAGATAGCTGTTATCTGCTCATAGCTTCACTCAGATAGCGTCTTGCGACTCTTCAACCTACGACCAAGATGATATCTCCGGTCTGCTGGCTTCAGCACCTTGATAACAACCCTGGGACTGGAATGCAACGTGGAATTATTGGAGCAAGATTCGAGAACTTTTAACCTTTCCTTCCCTGTGATGTGTATCTACTACGCATTGCTTTTAATAACAATCGAGTCATTCCAATACTTTCCTTCCCCATCGACCATCGTCTCTTCGACAGATATGTCCTGCCCATTGCCACTTGAGTGAGCCTATTCGTTGGGCAGCATTCACTTATTGAGTTCTTCTGCGTATTTCCTCGTTTCGGATTCTATCTTTTAGCGACACTCCGAGCACGGATCTCTCCATAGCACGCTGGGTGACTTTTATTTTATGGGTAAGACTTGCTGTCAGATTCCACGTCTCTGCGCCATAAGTTAATACAGAGAGGATGCATTGGTTAAACGCCTTAGTTTTAAGACAGTGCGGAATTTTCGCTTTGTAAGAGTAGTTAAGATGAAGTGCTGAATCGTGCATTTCGTAAACGTTAGGTTGCGGGTTCAACGGATATGTTGCACCGAGGGCCGCAGACGACGATTGCGTTAGCTCCAGGTCAAGTGAATCGTACTTTGATATCAGGCAATTATGTAAACTGTGATAGTGCAGTATCGGCTCCAGCCACAACATGTTGTTCGTCGCGACATTTGTGACATGCCCAAGTGCTGTTGTTTATTGATGTTATTCATGAGTGCCGTCAATAAGAGATAAACGGTCCGAATGTGTTCTATTTGACCGGAGGCGATTACGTGAGCAGGTCTAATAGTCAATGACCGTTTTTTTAAGATTGTTATGTCATCATGCATGATGACTATTTACTATTACGTGGAGGTTATTTGGAATACTAAAATTGTATATATTGATATCATCTTGATATAACTCCTTTAGGCCGATGCCGTAAAGCCTCGAAAAACGATCTTACGTCTCTTTATTTGTTCGCTCGTCTGACATGCACATCTAATGTGTGTAATTGTAGAATGTTAAACGGTGTTTGCATACGCCAAAAATATTTGTTATGACAGTGGGCCCGTTTCATGTTGGTATCACTGTCATCTTGAATTCGCTTTTTCTGCAGCGACGTTGGCAGCGCGAGATGAGACCGCGCCGTCAGTTGACAGTTGGCAGCCCGCTCGCGACCGTTATGGTGCGCGCCTAAGGGCGTTCGCTATAACGGGTGACGAAAAAGCAAGTGTTCGACAAATAAACGCGAATTGTGCAACAAAAACAAGTTCTTTGTATTGTGAACCTGATCCTGCATCCTGTCATCCAGTTAATCGATATCAAACTTTGAGAGGAGGATATCAATGCTATTTGATATAGGTTACCGTATCAATGCGCTGTATCATTTTATTTCACATAGACTTCAGACCCTATTCCAGTGTAGGCAGATAGTGTATTATTGGGCTTATATTTTGTCATAAACTTAATACGAGAATGGGCTTCACATATGGCCATACACGTGCTCTGGATTTATTCTATTCTAATAAAATACCAAAGCTGTAAAAATAACTTTTCATCTTGATGGCTTTTGATGACACTTTTCGACAAGATAAAGGAAACTTTTGCGGCATGAGGTTACTTGATAAGGGGGTGACCCCATTTGATAATAAAACAAAATAATATTTGTATATATTTTTTAATTCCGTGTGTATAAAAGTAATTGTATTTGCATCACTTATTTGTTAAGATGATCATTTTTTACGGCTCTTTCCGACGGACGTCCAGTTCTGCAGGATCGGTATTGGATACCGCAAAAATCATACCTGTGTTCACACACATAAATTTGCATCCTGTTTTTATGGGATAGCATTGGCAGTCGGAGAAGAAAATTCAGACGCAATGGACGTGAAAACTCTACTGACATTATACTGTAACATCCTCCTCTCTCAAAACAGAGAGAGGGGCATTATTACGTCGCGAGGGGCAGGATGAGCAGCAGGGCAGCAGACAAAGACTTTCTTGTAGAAGCACACTGGTTTTATTGACTTAAAAACATTACAAGCTTTGGACCGAGCGGAAACATACCGACTGGCCACAACGCTAACGTTGTCATGCTTATGGCTCGGGACTCACTGACGCCGGCCGCCATGCCGCAGCGCTGTCGGTGGCGAAACTATGTACTAGTGCCAATGTCACCATCTACATAAAGGTGTGGCGAGCTACAAAAATATAAGACGAAAGATCGTTTGTCGAGGTTTTCGGTAACAGTAAGCAAGGACCACATCATGCTGATGTCAACTGGTACTTTCGCCGCCGAAAGCAATGCAAAAAAAGAAGATTATGGGTTCACCCGATCCTACTACTACGATCAAGATTAGGCACATTTCGTAATCTCATAGGTGATTTGAGAAAGGATGAATCCAAATTTTTTAACAACTTCAGAAAGTCCATGGCCACGTTTGACAAGCTTGTAGAAAAAGTGAAGAATAATCTAAAAAAACAGGATACAAATATGAGAAAATGCATAATGCTTGAAGAATAAAAGTTAGCAATATGTTTGAGGTAAGAATAAAATAAAAAATCGTATGCAGGATGCTAGTGGGAACACTGCCATTAAACTATGTACGTAACTGAACTGGATACTGTTTTTTATTGGATCCAGTCGTCCGGTTTGTAGTGGCAAAATCGTACAACACATTTCGAATGGATCGAATTTTTGCGGTATCCTGCAAACAGAATACTGATGTGAATTTTACCACAGCAGCACGTATACTACTAAACGTGATCCTGGAAAAAACCGAACCCGCTATAAACGGGACGTTGCCGTGGGAAAGGGCTTCAGGGTAGCAATTTTTACTGGATGAATTTTAGTCATTATGATATTAAATTTACTGAAGGCCAGTAGTAGGATCTGTAAATTTGCATGTGTTCTGCCGCATTTCGTCCCCAGTGGGGCGCACTGGACGTCTGTTGACGCGACATTTGGTGCACGGGAAAACTGTAGCACTGAGTGTCTCGCTAAACTAACCTAACCGGATGGTACAATCGATAGTAAATTTGTTATTTATCTTAAAGTGATCTTTATTTGGCATAATTTAGTATAGTAAGGAATAATACTAAAAAACATTAAACTGTTCTTGGTAGCTTTTTTGGATTATTTCAATATATATAAATCATTGAAGATCCATAGCAATATTCAACAATTGAAACACAATGACATGTACACCTGGCTGGTACCGAAAACCTCGATATACAATCTTTCGTCTCTTATATCTGGTCGCTTGACGTACACGAATGTGTCCGCCATATTGTCATTTGGGACTAGTTATATACACCGCTGCTCGTGGCGCAGGCGAGAGCCAATACCGAGCGCGGAGATCAGTTTTCTACCGCCCTTCGGCGAGAGCATATTGTATTGTGGATCGGCCGACTGATGCGACCAAGCCGAGCCCTAAATTTGTAAAGTTTTATCATAAATATAATCAATGTGCTTCTGAAAAAGTCTGCGCTATCAATCTGCTCCTCATCATGTCCTCACGCGACGGAATAACACCCTTTTGAGAAAGAGGAGGATTCACAAAAAAAATCCTCAATTGTTGAACAATGTAAGGGTTGGACACAATATCTGTTTCCTCTTGATCAAGAAAGACACAATGTTTCAATTGATGGTCACACTTTCTCGAGAGATCGCAGACGTCAATGTCATAAACCTTATCTTACATCTGAGGTGATGGGAATTAAATAATTAACGACGAAGAAACTCTACAATGTTTTAAAAAACGCATTACATATACTGTACTTTTATAAGAAAAATTTGACAGTTCTTAGACGCCACTCAATCACTTATCTTTCCCCATTTATCGTCGTCTCTTTGACAGATATGTCCTGCCCATTGCCACTTGAGTGTGCCTGTTCGTTGGGTAGGCATCCACAACTTGAGTTCTTCTGCGAATTTCCTCGTTTCGGATTCTATCTTTTAGCGACACTCCGATCATGGATCTATACATAGCACACTGGGTTACCTTTATTTTATGGGTAAGGCTTGCGGTTAGATTTCACGTCTCTGCGCCATAAGTTAATATAGAAAGGATGCATGGGTTAAACGCCCTTAGTTTTAAGATATAGCGGAAGGACGCATTACTTGCATAATATTCGGTAATTTTTTTAAGTATTGCGCATGATTTTATTCCGACGCAATTATAGATCATGTATGAGCGTACAAATTGTACAAATGTATTCTTACTATGTACGATAATTGGATATTTATGTGACGTTAGTGACATTAAATTACATTAATCTCTTATTTACTTTTCAAATATTTGTATTTATATTTGATAACATGTGTGTAAGCACAGCGTAGGTGGTTCCTAGTATCTTGTTGTTACAGAGGTGATAAGTGTTATCATTTCTAAATATAATTGTCAACAGTGATAACTCCTTACAGCCTTATATGCGAGCCGATAATGAATGGAAAAATACTAAAAACTTGCAATCATAAAAAGCGGAAATTACATAAAAAAAAACTAATGTGATAATACAAAGTATTTAAAATACTTTATTAAAAGAAATATACATAAAAAAATCTTCGTTTCGTTGCCAGCTGGGCAGGATACCTACACATTAACAAATAATAGGTGTACCGGAAAAGAATGTCGTTTTTTTTAGTGGTTTTGAGTGGTCAGTTGTGCTTCGGCAGTCGAATTCTTACAACGTGTTCCGTGTTGTTTCTCTGAGTACGTATACCTGGAGTGTACTACGACTTTTAAACAACAACAAAAAATACAACCCTATATACAATGGAGAGCTTTGTACCGAATGAGGAATTTATTCGAAATATTATGCTTTACCATTTCATGAAGAAAGAAAGTGTAACACCTGCTACAAATTTGTGATTTACTGGGAGATATTGTGAATGTTTGTAAATGCCATTGCCAAATTAAATTAATATATTTACATAAATAAATAATTAATAAATAGCCATTCAATAAATAAGGTGATTTTGAATTTTTAGAGAGGCACGTACGAGCATAACCGATTTTATATATTTTGTTGTGTCATTATGTTGGTACGTATGTCTCGCACTTAAGCCGACAAGTCTTTACGTCGTTAGTCTATGACGTTGGTGGATCACCACTCCACATGCAGCAGCAGAATTCCACAAACGAGACTTCAGAATTACTAGCACCATCTGCCGGTAATCTCCTGCATGTGCTCACATAAAAAACTATAGATATTGTATGCCAAGTGTACATTTTGAGATAAAATATTTCAGTTAGCAACACAACAGTTTAAATAATACAGTAAATAACGTATCACGTGATAGTGATCACAATAGATTTGTACTAAGCTAGTTTCGTCATTCTTGATATTGATATCACATACTCTTATCTCAGTAGATATCGTACTCCATTAAACAGTTGGCTTTGCAAAGATAATACTAGGCATTGTATTACAAGATTTTATCTAAGATAACACTGAACGTTTCTTACTGTATTCTGATATTCTTCGTATTAACTATATTGATATCGTTAAGTTTTATCACTTTTATAAAAACACATGATTTAGTGTACCAAAATAAGGTTTTGATATTAACTAGTGCCCTCTATGACGTTTAAAAAACGACGTTTGCTGCTTTTGGAATCATTTTATGACTTCAATCTAGTGCTCGTGGTTTGCTGCTTTAAGATCCAGACCATATGAAAAAGAGGAAACACAAAGCTTAAAAAATATCATTGCAAAGCATTATGACATGGTCGCTGTGCGGGCGGATAGGTGAGACTCCCGGTCGGAGAGGCACTGGTTGCGCCTTCACGTAGCCATCCAGCGGTGATCCGGTGCTCCACTCAAAGACATAACTGTCTCTTTGACAGATTTGAGTGTGCCTATTATTTGGGTAGCCTCCAATACTTGAGTTCTTCTTCGGATATCCTCGTTTCGAATTATTTTTAATTTTAGAAACACTCCGAGCATGGATCTCTGCGTAGCACGTTCGGTGATCTATATTTCATATGTAATTAAATTAATTTTAAATGTTTTAAGCACAAGATAAAAATAAAAAAAATAGCTCATTTACGTAACGAGTATTGGGTTACTATTATACTTATGCATAGCTTTATGTTTACTAAATGTTCTGATAAGACTATATCTTATGATAAGTGTCTAAGAAATATAATGTTATATCAAACGTCGTATCATATTTAAGCTGCGTATAGTATGATTTGATAAACGTAAGTATCAAAACATGAAAGAATAACGATTGCTTAAAACTAAGTCGTTTGCCAATACATTAAATCTTAAGGCATTACTCACCAAATAATCGTAATAAAAAAGTATAATAGTAAATGATGTTCCAATTTATGTGATATGATATTTCTAATAATATTTAAAAAAAATACATCGCAATTGTGAAACGTTCCGCAATTTAAAGCAAAACAAATTGACAAATAATGTAAGCATCCATTGAAAAAATATTTAAGTAATTACAGTTATTATTTTATTTTCATCATCAGTGTGGAACGTAAGCCTCCAGCATGATTCTCCATCCTCTTCGATCCTCCGCCTTAATAGTTTGAAAGCATAGTTAATAAATAAATATTTATGAAAGTCTAGTTGTGTACCGCATTATCGTCAAGAGCTAGCTAGCATACTGAGAGCTCGCTTCATAAATTCAGGTCTGAAAACATTTTCTGATTGATAAAACCCGCATTCCGGGTCTTGACCACGACAGTCTGTGGATGTCGTCTGATAAGCTTCCTCCGATAAGGAACCCAGTGACTCCGCATGGCAGCAGACTATCGAAATAGACCACAGACTATCAGCTGTCTTATCACTTCATTTCTACATCCACCAGGAAGCCTTTACTTGGTGTAAAACCACCAAGTAAAAAAACATTATTTTTATTGTAAAGTGAATGTCCTGTTTAATATTATTATATCGATCGAATTCATAAAAATTTCTCCTACATTATCTCTTATATTTATATATTAACATCCTCTTCTCTAATTTCAAGGTAGTTATTCAGTCGCGTGGTGGCAGGATGAGGAGCAGATTAATAATACAAAGACTTTTTCTGAAGGACATTGACATATATATTTCGATAACTGTACAAACTTATGGCCCGACATAGTCACAGCATTCAGGCCGGGCCACAATACAATATGATCTCGCCGACGTCGGCACACGACTGGCGCGCCCGTAATGAGCGATCGCACAGCTCCGTAACTATTCCAAAATGCCAATATGACGACACATGCATGTACGACAAGCGAACAGAAATATGAGACGTAAGATTGTATGTCGAGGTTTTCGTTACCAGTCAGCAAGGGCTATATAATGCTGATATCAACATGTATAGTAAATATCCATTAAATTCAGTCAATCCTTGAATTATCCTACTCTCTTTATTTTAGGGATGCCTACTTCTCATTCATTTCCATAGGAAAATGACTGCTCTTAACATTATTTTAGGCGTTTAACCAATGCATTATCCTCAATATTAGCTTATGGCGCAGAGACGTGGAATCCAACATCAAGTAAAACCAAAAAAATCTAGGTCACCCAACGTGCCATAGAGAGATCCATCTTCGGAGTGACTCTAAAAGATAAAATTTATGCCGGGATATTCGAAGAACAACTCAAGTAGTATAGGCTTCCCAACGAATTGGCACACTCAAGTGGCAATGGGCAGGACATATCTGTCGAAGTGATGACGCTCGATGCAAGAGAAAAGTGGCATATAAGAACTGTCAAATAAAGTGTTGGCTGACCCCTGAAAGATGGACTAACGACATCAGAGAAATAGCTAATAATATGCCGCGTTAGACCTTATTAAATATTCTACCGTAACTCTCTCACGGCCATTTTCTTTGTTTCTTCTGGCAGCTAGACGGTGACATGGTGACCGCGCGGTGTGACGTCAGCACGTGACGTCCCAGCACGCCACACCAGTCACCGGTTCATCTAAATTGAGACCGTCTGACGTGACTGTGTGCCTTACTCTACTTTGGATGAGACGGTTGGTTGAACAGACACCATACTTATCAATTATTATGATAATAAACTCCAATTGTGACAATACATACAACATTTTTTTCTTCTTCGAATACTTTTTTATTTCTTTTCCTTCAATGATATTACAGAATATATTACAATTTTAATTCGTTATTGAAGTACTAACGTAAGTGTGACGATGTAAATGTATTGACACATTTAGTGCCGATGACCTCACGCTCAGAACAAGTGTCGGAATACGCAGCGTAAATAGTTAGGATTTGTGACAACAAAATCCATGTCATAAGTATATCATGGTTGACACACAAATAACATGTCATTATTGTCACAAAATTAAACGGCCAAAGTTTCGTATCCGTCCACACCAGCAACGAATCTGAAGCAATATTACACTAAATATGTCAATATCTTCACTCAAGTTTGTTTCAACCACTGTTCTCTGCGATTCTTTCGTCTTACACGTATCCAGGGTTGAACGATGGTCCTTTCAGGCCACACTTCAGGCTCCATGAGAGTGTGCAGGCTCAATGTGCGTTCGATATCTGAAACATCACCACAAATTGCCACCATTCAATTCTATCCTCTGTCGTTACCCATGCCTTGTCCCAAGATATCATCGCACACCGAGGTCCACTACATCCCACAGATGGTGATAGTAATACTGTCTGTAATAAGTCTCATCTGTGGAATTATATGACGCTTACCATGATGCATATGGCTAGATAAAGATGACTTAAAATATTCTGAATGAGAGTATCATCAATGAGGCACACCCGGTTCTGAAACTAAGAGGCTCCAGCTTTGGAAAAATTTAAATATTTTATTATTATTATATAAACACATACAGGAGAATACGCCAAGATAGTGATAGTGATATTCTGAAGTGGAATGTTGATCCGCCAACGTGATAGACTGCAGCCCGAGATTCACGCATCATCATTATTATAACAGGAATTTACTGTGAATGGGTGGTCTTCACGGGACGACTTTCATCTACCACCAATTTTAATTAATAGGCTATGACTGGCATTTTACGGGTGAGGGATCAAATTCACACATTCACAGTAAATTCCTGTAATAATAAGGATGATGCGTGAATCTCGGGCTGTAGTCTATGACGTTGGCGGATCAACACTCCACATGCAGCGCTTAGCCATATGCAGCATGGTAAGCGTCATAGAATTCCAAGGATGAGACTTCAGAATTACTATCGCCATCTATCGGTATTCTGTCGTGTATGTGTTTAAATAAAATAAATAAAAATATGATTTTATTTATTGTCGTTCTAGTTCAACGTACTTCAGTATCCTCGCCTGCCGAATACCAAAATATTCCTCACAAACTAAGCCTACGGATTTGTAGGCCAAAAAGTCGGAATTTTTTTACATAAATATATTTAAATGTATTGATATCAGCTTGATATAGCTCTTTTAGGCTGAAGCCACGATAAAGATCTTTCGTCTCTTATTTTTGTTCGCTCGCCTGACATGCACATATAATAATGTTAGTTTTAATTATATAAAATTACACGGCGTTTGCATACGCCGTTTTATTTGTTATGACAGTTGCTCCATTTCATGTTGGTTCAACTGTCAGCTTTAATTTGTTTTTTTAGTGTGATTATCTTAGCGGCGCTGAATGTCACAGTGTTCCGACAGTCTAGCCCCGTTCGACCGTGACGGAAGTAACGCCATGTTACGGTCGAACGGGGAAATCAAGAATTGTGCTTCAAAAACAAGTTGTTTTGCTTTGTGATCTGCTCCTCATCCTGTCACCACACGACTGAACAACATCCTTAAATTAGAGAGGATGATGTTAATTCATAGACTGTTTTGTGTTGATTCGTCGTCTTGTGTGTTGTTGTTTTAATAATATTGATGTTTCGCTTACAAGCGGAAATGTCAGATTTTGTAATTGTTTATTTATGTATGCAATTACTTGTACAAATCTCGCGGAATGTAAAAAAAAGGCTTAATGCTGAGAAATTAACTAAAAATAGTCAATCGAGAAGTTGTTAATATTCTTGGAAAAAGCATCGGCATCGTGGTGATCGCGTGCGAGCTATTTCCCAAAATGTAAAAAAAACACATCAATTATTCATTAATTCAATTAAAAATATAAATACTTTTTCTGAAGTACATTGACATATATATATATATTTCGATAACTTGACAAACTTCTGGCCCGGACCACAGCATTCAGGCCGTCCACAATAGAATGCGATCTAGCCGCCGTCGGCTCACGACTGAGCGCGCTCGTGACAGGCTGTCGCCAAGCGCCGCAAGTGGCAATCTATATAACTAACGTCACACTCGTGACCGGACTTGTCCAAAACGGCATTTTAAGAGACAGTGAAATGCCTGTCACAATCAAAAGAGTTACGTATTTTATTTATTGCTTAAATTTGCATGAATAATAATTGAATGTTTATATAAAGGGTCCGCCATCTAACGTTTTTTTTTTCAACTAGTGCTTATTTCGTGAACGGTAACACTTAGCTCATGTCTGATTTGACAGATAATTAGTTTTATCCTTCCGCTGAACGAATATGGTTGTGTATACGCTTGAACAACGCTGGGAAATATTGCGGTATATAACTAACGTCACACCCGTGACCGGACTTGTCCAAAATGGCATTTTAAGAGACAGTGAAATGCCTGTCACAGATCAAAAGAGTTACGTATTTTATTTATTGCTTAAATTTGCATGAATAATAATTGAATGTTTATTTATGTCATGCATGCCAAGTGTCATAAGCATTTGCAATTGCAAAAAAAAATAATAACAAAAATGGCACACCGCAAGTTGGCAACCGCAAACTGATAATAGTAAATGACTCAGTAAATGACAAGCAGTTGAATACATAATGTACTTACAAACAAATGCCAATCATTATACATAATGCTAAACATATGTGCATACTCCTACAATATTAGTATTAATACAATTAATTAATTTTTATGTATAAAACACATGTCATTGTTGTACCTATACATCTTACAGGTACATTAATCATTACTAGACTCTTATCAAAAGATAACCACACGACTCAAATCAAGAAGAAGTTTCCTATAGTCGTCAACAGTACTGGTGATACCTGAGGCCACCCTGCGGCTGAACATGTGGAGAAACGCAACTGAGGGGAACACTTGGATTGTCCCTCGAAAGAGGACCTATCCCCTGGTCACGACCAGGGGTGGAATATATGGAGGTACCTTAACAGACTTCGGAGTAGTATTTCTATGCAGTAGTCACAATTACTCAGGGAACTACTTTATTATCAGTTGCAAACTGACAATAATCTTAATAAGCGCATCACCCAAGAGTCTTTATTGTTTTGTACCAACGACACACTCCACCCTATGTTTGGGTATCAAAAGATAACCACACGGCTCAAATCAAGAAGAATTTTCCTACAGTCGACAGCGGAACTGGTGATATCTGAGGAGAAGCGCAACTGAGGGGAATACTTGGATTGCCTCGAAAGAGGACCTAGCTCCTGGACACGACCAGGGGTGGACTTCGGACCGGAGTATGCGAGACGAGTACAAAATGAAAGCCTAGCAGTTTTACAGCGGACAGACTGAATGTGACTGCGGCGTGGAACAGAGCCCTGTCAAACCTTCTGGAGTGCGTGCTGTGTCCGTGTAGCTGCACCCAGGAAGACCTGATGATGGCCGGGAGTAACGCCATCGACGTCGCCCACTTCTGGACAGACAGGATCTGACCCTGATGTGTCCGACACGATTATATATACTAGAACTCTTTGACTCTCATTTTAGTTTTACTATAATTAAATAAGGTAATACAAAAAGAAACAATATTTTAAATAATAGGTGCTTGATATGATTAAGTAGTAAACAAATATAAAATAATAAAGACATGCAACAGAAAGTCTCAATGCTCACTAAACAGATGACTCAAACCAAATACTTCTCCAAACAAATTCGTGGAGCTCGTGTCTGAACTGGGCTTCCCTTGCGTGGAATATATCGGCATTCAGAGGGAGCTCAATGGTCAAAGCGTTTGCTTTGCAAGCCAAAGGTCGTGGGTTCGGTCCCCGACGGAGATTAAAAAAAATAATTTTTAAACGATTTCTGAGCTCTAAAATAGTTGGTGTGAATTTTATCCCTCACCCGTTAAATGCCAGTCATAGTCGATTAATCGAAATTGGTGGTATACGAAAGTCGTCCCGTGAATACAATCTATTCATAATAAATTCCTGTAATTATAAGGATGATGCGTGAATCTCGGGCTGTAGTCTATGAAATTGGCGGATCAACACTTTACATGCAGCGTTTAGCCATATACACCATGGTAAGCGTCATAGAATTCCACAGATGAAACTTCAAATTACTATCACCATCTGTCGGTATTCTCCTGTATGTGTTTACATAAAAAATAATATGTTATTTTTATCTGCTTTTTATCTTTTGATAGCATGTACTGTATATTCTATGCTCTGTACCTTCTTTCTTGGAACTTCTGTTCTGTAATAAATAAATAAATAAAAAAAATCTGTTGATTGCATTCGTGCATGTTCGATGCTAGCATGTACCGACACGTGTCTAAGTACAGGTCATTAGCACTGCTACGTGTCAGAGATCATGCGCATTAATGTATGAAGCGGTTACTTATAGTCATCAGCACTAGTGCATCCATTATTGTGACTTGTTGCTACAGGAATGTGCAATACCAGCAGTAATGATGTTGCCGGCGGTCATAGCTCAATGGTCAAAGCGTATGCTTTGTAAGCCAAAGGTCGCAGGTTCCATCCCCGACGGAGATTAAAAAAATAATGTTTTTTATCGATTTATGAGCTCTAAAAAAACCTCGGATGGTATGAATTTGATCCATCACACGTAAAATGTCAGTCATAGCCTATTAATCAAAATTGGTGGTAGACGAAATTCGTCCCGTGAAGACCACCCATTCACAGTAAATTCCTGTAATAATAAAGGATGGTAAGACACGCGATATGGTAGATTTTTGGTACACCAGTGTAATATAATAAGTGCTGTGATCTTAAATTTACTGTCCAAATCAAGCGGAACGTTGTCCCAATTAAACATATAAATTTACTATAGGTTTCTTGGTTTGGTTTCTGTTCTTTGAGATTTGTCCCAATTAAGCGGTGTCCCAATTAACCGGAATCGACTGTACATATTTATTCTAGCCGCTAGAAAATATCGGCCATGTTTTGAATTCTATTACGTCTTTGTCGATATGACAAACGCCACATGTGAACAATTATTCACGTTGCTCGTGTTTGTATGTGTGTCACACACACACACACACACACACACACATGATGTATTATCCGCCGGCAACTTTCTATTAATAAGCGTGACATTTCGTATTCCAATTTATTCACCGCGTGACGTCATACACCGCATAAAATAATAATACTAATAATTACTCATATTTAAATTATTAATGGAGTGTCGTGCTTACGAAAAGTGTGACATTATTCGCGCGGAGACGAATGCCGCTTTTTTTGTGCACGTTCGCAAAACACGTCACATTAATTATTTATATATATATTTTTTTGTAATATTTTCATGTCGCTCAATTTAAAACGCGGCCCGCTCGGTGAAAACCCTCCCTGTCCCGTCCTGTTTTTGGAGACTCAGATGGGGACCCGTTACTGGACGCACGCGAAAAGTTACATGTCAGAGAGTGGCTGAAGGCCTTCCCGTGATTCTAGGTGCATCAGTTTGATGTCAAATAAACCTCAGTCTAAGGCTGCGAAGTTAGTATACTACAGCGAGTACCTTTTATGGTAACACGTTGCTAACCACGAAATACGTGGGAATGGATAAGGAAATGGTAAGGTTCGGAAATGGATTCTACAAAAAGCAGACATCAGTTAGGAATCATAACTTGCGTCTGCACTCTTGCAGACGACCATAATGATTCGCGTTTCGCTTTGAATGCCGAAATTTTACTGAAGATAACGATGTTTTTTTAATGATTTAATAGCACACTTGTTAATGCAAAACGACATGAGAAATAGTATGCAATCGCATGCAGGAGAGCATTACCAGTCGAGAGTAGTGGACTCTCTAACTCGACTAAGAAACGTCCCAGCATACGGGTGTCATAATCATCAGCCTGTGTCCGTCCACTGTTGAACGTAAGCCTCCCGCATGAGTCTCCATCCTCTTCGATCCTCCGCCTTCCGCATCCAGGTCACTCCCGCTATTCTTCTTATATCGTCAGTCCGTCTTGTAGGGGGTCGGCCAATGCCTCGTTTGCCAGTTCTTGGGCGCCGTTCCAATACTTTTCTTCCCCATCGACCGTCGTCTCTTCTGCGAGCAATCGATATGTCCTGCCCATTGCCACTTGAGTGTGCCTATTCGTTGGGTCGCATCCAATACTTAAGATCTTCTGCGTATTTCCTCGTTTTGGATTCTATCTTGTAGCGACAATCCGAGCATGGATCTCTCCATAGCATGCTGGGTGACCTTTATTTTATGGGTAAGACTTACTGTCAGATTCCAGGTCTCTGCGCCATAAGTTAATACAGGGAGGATGCATTGGTTAAGCCCCTTAGTTTTAAGACATTGCGGAATTTTCGCTTTAAAAATGTACTTTAGTTTTCCAAATGCTGCCCATCCCAGTTGTAAAAAACAGAGAAGAGAAAACCTAAGAAACGTCCCAGCATACGAGTGTATTGATATAGTATTATATCCTGAGTTTGCCCTTCAGAGAACGCATGAATAAGAGTCTCCCATCAAAGAGGTCGCACATTTTTGAACCGTGAAGCAATCCACGCACCGCAGAAGAATGGTAAAACTTCACATAGACGGATGTTGGTAGTTTGATAAGGTGCTTCCACGGAGACGATGTAATGGTGTTTTGAACAATGAGCGGGAACGGTGCGAGAACCTGGGAACCTTCACACGGGCATGGGATTCGATTCTTCTTTCGGTTAAAGTCGAGGGAATCCTTTTGGACAATGCTGAAGGCTTCAGAAGTCCAAGAAGTCGGTCTACCGTGGAGGAAACAATGGTTTTTGTGGTGTAATTATATGGGGCTCTTAAAATACGTTCTGAAACACCGAAATGAATAACCAAATACTGTTTACGTTGTCTGATTAATACGGTTTTATAATATTTGATAACGTTTTGGGATATCACATTAAACGTGTACTTAAAGTCATTTAAAAAACTTGGTATGACTTAGAAAAGCATATGCCCTGCCAGAGACTATGCCTCTTGGGAAAGGGATCAGAATGTTCAACCACATCGCCTCGGTTGTTTTTTTTTAATTATTTTTATTATTTAAACACATACAGGAGAATACGAACAGATGGTCATAGTAATTCTGAAGTCTCATCTATAGAATTTTATGACGCTTACCAAGCTGCACATGGCTAAGCGCTGCTTTTGTAGTGTTGACTCGCACAACGTCATAGACTGCAGCCCGAGATTCACGCATCAACCTTTATTATTACAGGAATATACTACGAATGGGTGGTCTTCACGGGACGACTTTCGTCTACCACCAATTTTGATTAATAGGTTATGACTGGAATTTTACGGGTGAGGGATCGAATTCACGCCAACCCCCTCGGTATTTTTAGAGCTAATAAATCGATTACAAATGCTTTTTTTTTTTAAATCTCCGTCGGGGATCGAACCAACGACCTTTAGCTTGCAAAGCAAACGCTTCGACCATTGAGCTATACCCGCCGGCAGAATATATACATAAAGCATGGAAACTGGTAGAAAATCAATAGGAATTTTATGTTATTAAAAAAATACTTTTCCTGCTTAATATTTCAAAATCAAACGGAAATAGAGTTTAAAATGAATGAATCTTATGTAAAAAATATTAATTGATACATATTTTTTTTTAAATATCCTTATGTGTGTACATTGTGATATTGATGACCTTCAGTCAGTAAAATTTTTTTTTTTTTATATTATAATTACAAACCATGATATAAAATTTTAATTATTAGTGATTTTTCCTTAGCGGGAATTCCATTTTTTACGTGAATTATATTTTCCGAGAACTTTTCAAAAACCGCACAAGTCCAAGATAAGAAAACAATGAACTTTCTATTGAATTTAGAACTTAAAAAAACTTGACCGCAAAATAATCACAATGATTACTTGTCACACACTCATAATAAATAATTGATAATAAAAAAAGAAATGAGAGTCATTTATTCATTAGTAATGAAATCGTGATATCTTCTTTGACCTTTTCAACTTTCTGACTCGAGTGTGCGCTGTGTCCGAGTGGCTGCACCCAGGAAGACCTTGAATTTCGCCGTAGATTTCTTAACCGTGTCGCGCCAACTTGGCAAGTGATCCGGCGCTTAGCTACTCGACTCGAACAGACTGGAACCACTAGAGACCTTATTAGGGCGTGGCCTCCACCGGACTGGTCGTTCGACCGAGAATATCGCGGCTGTTGATGCTCATGTCGCTGAGAACGAAGAAACATCAAGCAGACGACGGGCCACGCAATTGGGCATCAACAAAGGAATTCCACAGCAAATTATATGAAAGACTTGCACATGTTCCCGTACAAACTGCAAACAGTGCATCAGTTTAATACCTGCTGATCGTCAGTCGCATGGATGATTACCGTTGGATGATTAATTTTTCGCCAAAGCAATAATATATTATATAAAGAGTAGAAGTACTGAGTACGTGACTTGGATAGGATTCATATGGCAGAAGATGCTGAGGTGGGCGGACGGTGTGACTAGAGTGGACAGAGCTCGAAATGAGCATGTTCGGGGTTCATTTCGGGTGGCACCCATACCTGAAAAGATAAAGGAAAATCGCCTAAGATGGTATGGGCATGTGACGCGGAGAGATGAGGACCACATGGTGAAGAGAGCTCTCAACATACCCACGCTGAGAAGAAGACCTGGAAGACCATAGGAAACCTGACCTGCAACTGTGGACAAGGATCTGAAAACCCTGGGCTTGACCGAGAATGCAACGCAGTACAGACATACATGGTGAATGTGCATAAGGAGAGCCGACCCCAGATGATGGGAAATGGCTAGGATAAAGAGTAGTGCTATTCTTGCAACGTTCGAGCGTAGTTTTATATTATTCGGTGCAACTGCGTGATGCGGATCTGTGGCGTCAGACGAGATGTTGTACCTGGTAAGAGAACGACGTGGACTTTCCCACCGTCGGGCTTCGTATCAAGGCCGCCGGTTCAACGTCCCATAAGCAGTGCTGGTAACCGCTCACACCATTATTGAGAACTACGCGAAGACCAGAGCAGAATCTAGACATCTAATGTTAGCTTCTAGAACGGTATAAGAAGACAAAAAAAAAAGAAAAACGGATTTTTGATAGTCTCTAAGTGACAAAATGTTTAAAAAGTCTATTATCGATCGCTTCAAATAGTTTCAATCTACTTCATCATGCATTATTTATTAGCATTCGCTTTGAGATCTATTTCAATAATAAATAGATAGAAATTTCGATAACTTCACAAACTCCTGGCGCGGACCTACTCACAGCATTCAGGCCGGGCCAACAACAATGCGATCTCGCCGACGTCGGCACACGACTGAGCGCGCTCGTGATGGGCTGTTCAGAGCGCCGCAAGTGGCAATCTATGCAACTAGTCCAAAATGCCAATATGGCGACACATACATGTACGACAAGCCAACAGAAATAACAGACGAAAGATTGTATATCGAGGTTTTCTGTACCAGTCAGCATGGTCTATATCATGCTGATGTCAACACCTTGTTTAAACATGGATCACACTGAGCACTATTGCACTTGCGGGAAGACTGATGAATTAAGAAAGTACTTTTGTATACGTTGGAACTGATGAAGCTGGATACTTTCTCCAAAGCGAAATAGGTCTGGAACTACCATCATACTTTATAAGAGACGAGGAATATAAGAAGTAAATACATTTTAAAAACGTAAAAATACAAGATTTAAATTTGAACCAATTTTTTAAATATATTTTTCGAATATCTTCTTCATATATAATTTAGTGTGTTATATACACCAACGACAACAATATTAGGGACAAAGAGTGATTATTTTGAACCCCTCTTCTTAGAGAAAACAGGCGAGCCCCGATGGATCGGTCACATCATGCGCCACGGTGCTCTTCTTCACGACACTGTGAAAGGATGGTTGAGGGTTGAAACTGCAGAGGGCGTCCTGGACAGGGGGTATTTGCAGCAAGTGTTCAAGGACGTGAGTTGCAGCGCTTATACTGAACTAAAGAGGGCTGCAGAGGATCGGAGAAGAGTGGAGATCGAGATGCAAGATTTTGTTGCTGCAAACCAATCCACCTGATTAATACTGCGAAGAAGAAGCCTGAAGGACATTTCACTAACGCATATGGTAGTTTTAAATTAATTAACGTATTTTCTTTAATTTTCTCACATTAACCTTTAAGCGCCCAGTGGTTTCCTTTACGGGGCCGCAGATTTGCGTTGTTCAATGCCCTACAGTCCCATACAGGAGTGCTTATGGTTCATTTCACAATCGGATTACATTAATTTGTAATAATAGTATTAAAGTAAGTTCATGGAAGAATCTATTGTGCGACGAAACATTACAAACATTGGCCTGCCAGGACATTGAACGACGCAAATTTGTGGTCCCTAATGGGACCACTGGGCGTTTAAAGGCTAATAAGAGAACATCTAGTGTTGTGGATTCTTTTAATTTGCCCTTTGGTATCAATATAATGTATAAGTAATCGCTCAGCAAGTAATAATTGATGAAATTTAATTGAGGTTTTGAAGAATGCCTGATTCGGGCCTGATCAAGACGTTCAGCAGCCTTCGACAAGCAAGCGGGCAGCTTCACGGCCAGTTGGGCAAAAACCGAGGGAAAGGAACCAAACTGTTACGAGCGGACTCCACAACCAGACGATGTTGCCTCTTTGTGGCCAAGTAAATTGGTATTAAGCGAGGTGGTATAATTATGAAACTACGTACAACAACGTAGTAGCTACGTAGTAAACAGTCGCCTTCTGTGTAGTATGAGAACACGATCGCCAAAACAACGTAAGCCATAAAAAAAGTAGTTTATATATTAACATCCTCCTCTGTGTGTGAACACAGGTATGATTTTTATAATAATATGTGGTATAATGATTCTAGAATATTCAAGAATGTTCTAGAATCTAGATGGAACGTTCTGGAGTCGCAGTTTTCACGTCTGCTTTTCACAAAACGCTTTGTTAAAAAACTTTTGTTTACGATGTTCTGGCAAACACGTACGTGCTCCTGATAGTTGAAATTCTGTGAACGCAATAAAGCGTGGATATAATGACTCTTTTCTGGGTCCTGGCCTTGAGACTCTGACGTTAACCTGCTCATTGTACCTCCAATGTGACTTATTAAATAATAATGAGCTTTTTTTGGTACTCACGAGTACATTTTCATTTTGTATGTGCAACACGTGTAAGTAATGGCACAACTCTTATTGCATTTTATCAGATAATTCAAGTGGATATTGTCCTGAATGATGAATACCGAGTTGTTGCAGACTGCCTCAAACCAACACCCATTTCAAAACTATACCCCTTGGCTGGTATCGCACCACCAAACATAAGACGCAAAATCATATGCGCTGAAGAAATGCGTAAGGCAATAAATCAACCGTCCCACTGCTTGTATAAGAAGCAGCTTTAAGAAGGCCCTGAAAATGAGAGACTCCAGCTCGGGCAACAAGTCGCATCAGGCCTCCCAATTGGCAAGAACCTTGACTAGCGGACCTAGAAAACCCTGAACAGATTAAGAACTGGAGTTGGTAGAATGAAAGACAACCTCGAGCGGTGGGGAATGTTTCGTCAAAGAGAGACACTGTTGTGCGACTGTGGAGACCTGCAGACCGCTTCATACCTAAGATCCTTCTCCATGTGCCAAACAAGCTTCACATCTCAAGACCTAATGCTATGCAACACACGGGCTATTGATGTTGCTAGATCAGGCAGAAATAATTTGACATCGCTGACACGAAGAAGAAGAAGAATAGTCTCTTTGATAAGTGTCCATGTGTCTACATCGTAGGTCATAACACGTAAAGCAAACAGTTAATTGATTGTGTACTTAGATTAATATGAAAATAATCCTAAAATAATGCTTTCTGATCACGAATCATCAATAATAAAGCAGTGAAGGTGTCTTACAAGAAGTACAAAAAAATGCCACAAGAAATCATTTAAAATCAAAACCCGTTGACGTCTCATTGCGCTTCACAAACCGCTTCCATTTTTGGTGTATCGTCAGTTTCCACTTCGTCTCTCATGAGCGCTCGCCCGTACAATGGTTCACCCTGGTGCATAGTCGTCTGCGGAAGATGTGTATCTGATTGCTGGCCAGGTATTTGGAGCAACGAGCCGAGCACACAAAGCGGAGGTAAAATAATGGAATTATTCGGAACCTTCCGTTTCTCAGCCGTTACGATCCGCTGCCGCCACAAACGGCCATTGTTCTTTAGTACGAGTAGAGTATATTCCGATCGTCTGCATTGGAGCCATTGTTCTTTTTCGTCTTCGAAATACGACAGAGTCGAATCAAGAAATCACCAGGCTTTTTTGTATTTGTACAGTACCTTACGTAAGTACCTACTTAAAATATATAATTTTGCGTCATTTTTGTTTTCGTCGTTGCTATGGATACAATGTTTCAAAATGGCCGTTCTGTATTACAATAGTCTTGTATGAAAACATGTCTTACGTGAATATTATTTTTTTTTAAATCAAATCAAATCAAAATTTGAGTATCCTATAATCTTTTCCCGGTTTTAAGCTACCTCTCCACCAATTTTCAGCCAAGTCGGTTCAGCCGTTCTTGTGTTATAAGTTCAGCCACTAACAGGACTTTCTTTTATATATATATATACATATTCCGATTGTCTGCATTGGAGTCATTGTTCTTTTTCGTCTTCGAAATACGACAGATTCGAAATTACGAGGTTTTATTTATTTGTGCAGCTACGATCAAAACAAAGTGCCGTCTTTACAGCGCTCGCATCGTCCCCATTCTTCTTAACGGCTGTTAATCTTAGCTACTTACCAAAAGCTGAGAGTACAATGGTTTGACTTCGTAAGGTATGACGAGGTGAGAGAGCGGATAATGTTGCTTTCCATACTAAAGAATGTCAAGAGACAAAGATGGACCTAGCTATTTATCTCAAAAAAAAATGTAGAAAAAAAATATATAAATATGCGTATTGTTCCCTGCAAGTTACACACGAGGTTAGATTATACGTCTGCCAAATAGTTGAAGAACGTAGGAGCCTATTCCATGTCAGCCTCGTTAACCGCGCGTGTAGCCTCGATGATTTATTTGATGAAGTTTAACTGCAAGGGACCGTCAGAACTGGCGGAAACAGATGGACCTGGCTGGGACATGTACTACGGATGCCGCAAGAGAGTATTAACTACAGTTGCTTTTACTTCAAGCCCTGGGCTCTTGTTATCGTGGCAGGCCGTAACCATACAATTTTTATTTTATTTATTTCTTTCAGAAACATTACAGATACACATACATTTGATACGATAATGTACTCGGCGGAGCTGCGGGAGGCGGCAAAGAAAAAAACATAAAGAGAACATAAGGAAATCGAATAAAATAATCAGAAAAAGAAACAAAATAACTTAGAAAACCAAAACCATCGACAAAAGAGAAAAATATGTGAAAAAATAATCTATTATGATGCCCATTTTGAAGCACCATTGAACTGAATTAGGTACTCGAAACTATACAGGTATGGAAATTTGGTTAGTACGGAAAATAATGGTTGAATACGAGCACGGGAATACATATACGGGACGTAAATTTTTTTTTTTTAAAAATCCCAGTGTTGTGAATACTACTACGAAGGCAAAAAAGCGCTTTTTGAAATGATTATATAAATGCTGATATAATTATACGAGATCCCCAGAAGAAGAGTGGGATACTTTGAAAGCTGCGATATCGAAAACTGATTTTGTATCGAATTATGTTCCACAAGTTCTTTGGAATATGTATTCTATTGCTAAAAACTTTGTCAAAAATTGACGACGCAAAACTTTACCAAGTTTTTATGATGACCGAGACGTCTCTGGTCCTCCAATCTACTCTGCTCACAGTACCAAACAATGAGGCGCCCGTTGAGGTATCGGGATTGTGCTTTGTTCTCGAGGGTCTGGGAATTGAAGAGTGCTGCTTAGGAGAGGGAAGGTCACGGCCGCCATATCATTAATGAGACCTCTGACGTCAAACGACAGATTCCATCTGCGTCTCATCTTAAGAGATCAAATTTAAAAAATACCATCGAACGTTTCAGATAGTAATTCATTCTGAGAAGACAAAACATTCTGGATTTTATGTTAACGTACGTTATAACCATTGCTGCTGCTTCACTAAACTCAAGAATTAATTAAACTCAAACTAAAAGTAAATTAATTCAGCCTGCACCCATTTTCAACCGATGGAACCACTTGCTAAACATCCATACATATTGCCGGCGGGTATAGCTCAATGGTCAAAGCGTTTGCTTTGCAAGCCAAAGGTCATGGGTTCGATCCCCGACGGAGATTTACAAAAAAAAAAAAAGGATTTTTAACCGATTTCTGAGCTCTAAAATACTCCCGGTTGGTGTGAATTTCATCCCACACTCTTAATAACGCCAGTCATAGCCTATTAATTAAAATTGGTGGTAGACGAAAGTCGTCCCGTGAAGACCACCCATTCATATTAAATTCCTGTAGTAATAATAAGGATGATGCGTGAATCTCGGGCTGTAGTCTATGAAGTTGGCGGATCAATACTCCACATGCAGCGCTTAGCCATATGCACGGTAAGCGTCATAGAATTTCACAAGTGAGACTTCAGAATTACTATTACCATCTGTCGGTATTCTCCTGCATGTGTTTACATAAAAAAACACGATAAATGTATGTCAAACAAGAACTGTTCGTGTACAAAATTCCTTCCTAAATGTGTCAATAAAACTTGTAAACTCTGGAATACTCTTCCAGTAACTGTGTTTTGATCTTCATACAAACTGGATATCTTCAAAAAACTAATTTTATAATTTAAATCTTCCCAACCCTTTACACAATACATGTTTCTTACATACAACGTCCAGTCGCCATGACTGAGCATCATATAGACTACTGGTCTCGCCCGGTTATGCACTTCGGAATGCGATTTAATAAAAAACTTGTCTTCTGAATTAGTGCAATGGAAGCCGATACGTCTAATAAAGATTTAAGCACCTGTCTAACCTGCTATTCTTATAATTTTGACGTAAAATTTATAAATTTAGTATTATACTAACATCCTCCTCCAAAAGGTTGTTATTCAGTCGCGTGATGGCAGGATTAGGAGCAGATTGATAACACATACTTTTTCAGAAGCGCATTGACATATATTTACGATAAAACTATACAAATTTACGGCTCGACCTAGTACCAGCAGTAGGCCGAGCCACAATACAATATGCTCTCGCTCACGGGCGGGACACAGCTGGCGTGATGGGCTGTCGCACAGGCGCTACAAGCGGCGGTCTATATAACTAGTCCCAATATGGCGGACACATAAATGTATGACAGGCGAACAGAAGTAAGAGACGAAAGATTGTATATCGAGGTTTTCGGTACCCATCAGCAAGGGCTACATCATGCTGATGTCAATACAAAGTCATTTTCTCACCCACAACTGTTTAGATTAATCGCATCGTCCGATAAAGCCAATGCCTCGACCCTATTGTGCCTTTTTAATGAAAGATCTAAAGGTCCCTTTTACGGAGTTGAACGAATGTCCCCTTCCTTCCAATTGCATAAAAATTCAACAGGGGCAACTGACAGTTTCAGAGAATGTGCTCTAAGGTCTATAAGGAGGCGCCACAACTAGGAGTTTAAACTAAACTGAATAAGTTTAATTTTTGTTAAATGAGTCCATAAATTAATTAGCTGAGTAGATCAATGACTAGAGAGTCACCAGTCTGGGAAAAGAATAGTAAATTTTAACTACATTTGGTGCAATATGTCAAATACTTTTACCATGTGGTTACATTGTGAGAGTACAAAGCATTGTTATATTATATCAAGCATTCGAAGAAACATGCATACGTCACTTTATCTCCAAATTAAGAGGTGCAATGCCCAGTAGAAGTGAAAAGCTTCATTCAAGCATGCCCTATATATATATAATCGTGTCGGAAACAACAGGGTCAGATCCTGTCTGCTCAGAAGTGGGCGACGTCGATGGCGTTACTCTCAGCCATCATCAGGTATTCCTGGGTGCAGCTATTCAGACACAGCGCACACTCCAAAAGGTGTGACAGGGTCCGCTCCACGCCGCAGTCACATTCAGTCGGTCCACTGTACAACTGCCAGGCTTACATTTGTGTCCTCCTCTTGCATACTCCGGTCTGAAGTCTGTTAAGGGACCTCCATATATTCCACCCCTGGTCGTGTCCAGAGGCTAGGTCCTCTTTCGGGGCAATCCAAGCATTCCCCTCAGCCGCAGGGTGGCCTCAGGTATCACCAGTTCCGTTGTCGACTGTAGGAAGCTTCTTCTTGATTTGAGCCGTGTGGTTATCTTTTGATACCCAAACATAGTGTGGAGTGTGTCGTGGGTTGCTTTGGAGAGCTCTTTCTTGGTGATGACTTCTTGCCGTATATATGGTGGGGCGATGCCTGAGAGTTGATATAGCTTCGATATTGGGGTAAGTCTTAGGCACCCCGTAACTATATGTCCTATAGGTCCTAGATACATCCAAAAGAAATCTCTGCCCCTCAATGCTCATGAATTGATGGCGGTCACATGAGTCAGCCCAGCAACTGGATATGTAACAGAATAGTCTCATTAAAAAACTATAAAATGACTGCATTTTTTGATGACAAAGTTCGTACAACTATGCGTGACCACAGCCAACGTCAGACCTGGTGTTTGGTGTTTAACCATCAGGCCGCATGAGGCATAACTGCGGCTGTACCATTGTTCTCTGGAGACTTGCTCCACCATTGTTTCCATGGGAGAGTGTTTCTTGCGAGTCTGAGACATTTTCTTTTCAGCGAAACACAACAACAATTACTACCGCAAAATCTACAGCATTATATTTTTACATGCTTATTTATTTTCACATGATTCATGTATTTTTTTAAAGATTTCAACAAGATTAAACCTTTCTCCTACATACACTAACAATAAACTTACTCATCTACTTAAGCAGAGATATTCGATTAAAATAATCGTATAGGTGATTAGCCAGTAATTTACAATCCCTAAAGTAAATAACGACTCTGCAAGATGGACTGATGACATAAGAAGAATAGCGGTAGTGGCCTGGATGCGGAAGGCAGAGGATCGAAGAGGATGTAAACTCATGCGGCAGGCTAACGTTCAATAGTGGACGGATGCAGGCTGATGATGAGGATTAAAAATACAATTTTCTTTATTAATGCCTGTATTTTTGTTCCTCTTCTTCGATGTAGCCTAGGAGCTGTGGAAACATAAAATAGCCATTGTAGTTACGTCAACTGACATGGATTCTTCGTGGGAGGATTTCTTCTTCGTAGTATCAATCCGGTGGATTGGTTTGCAGCAACAGAATCTTGCATCTCGATCTCCATTCCTCTCGGTCCTCCGCAACCCTTTTCAGCTCAGCATAAGCGCTACAATTCATGTCCTCGAATACTTGCTGCAAATACTCCCGTCTAGGGCACCCTCTACAGTTTCTACCCTCAACCATCCCCTCCACAATATCGTGAAGAAGACCATCGTGGCTCATGATGTGACCAATCCATCGGGCTCGCCTCTCTGAGATGGTTCTTATTAGTTGCCTATCTTGCTTGATTATTCTGAAAACGTCATTGTTCGTGACGTGGTCTCTCCAGGAAATTCCGAGAATTCTTCTGTACGACCATATCTCAAAGGCCTCTAGTCTTTTTTTATCACTTTCAGATAAGCACCATGTCTCACAGCCGTACATTATATTATGGGAGGCTTTATTTAGATTAATTATAATCCGAAACGAGGATATCCGAAGAAGAACTCGAGAAGTAAACGACGACATCGGAAGAATAGCAGGAGTGGCCTGGATGTGGAAGGCGGAGTATCGAAGAGGATGGAGACTCATGCGAGAAGCCTACGTTCAACAGTGAACAAACTCTGGCTGATGACGATGAACAATTTAAATGTTATAGAAGCAGCTGATTATGAAGTTATGCATTCAATTTTGTGAATAAATCTTTAGTAATGATATCAGCTTGATATAGCTGTTTTAAGCTGATGTCGTTAAGCTTCGACAAACGATCGTTTTTTTTTATGTAAACGCATGCAGGAGAGCACACCAGTGCACTCTATGATGCTCAGCTAGGGAGGCTGGACGTTGCATGCGAGAAACGTGTGTTGTGTTCGTGTTTGTGTGTGGGTTGGGGAGATTGCATGTGTATATTTATCTGTTTCTTAAGGAGACCCAGATTGTAGGAAGGAGGAAACACAGACGCTGGAAGAGCATTCCATAGCTTACCGGTAGCATTAAGGAAGAAGCTTTGGAAACTGCCAGTTCTTGGTCGACATGTATTGATCGTGTATAAATTAGAGCTTGCTTTTGGAAGAGAACAACCGTTGAAAGATACAGGATCCATAGCAGTCTTCTTGGTGGAGAAAGTACATGATTGGGTTTTGGAAATGTTGAAACTGACGAGGTTGAGGTCACCCCATTGTGAAACCCTTTCAAGAGACATGTTAATCTTCTCCACCAGAGATTCCCTAGGAGCAGATAGTTCCGAATGTTTCGGAGGCTTATGGAAGATTTGTCTCTTATTTTTGTTCGCTCGCCTGACATGCACATCTAATAATGTTGGTTTCAATTATATAATATTACACGGCGTTTGCATACGCCAGTTTATTTGTTATGACATTTGCTCCATTTCATGTTGGCGGCGCTGGATGTCACATGTTCTGTAGTTGACAGTTGACTTTTGGACGTACGAGTTTATGCTTCAAAAACAAGTTAATTTTATTGGTAATCAGCTCCTGCATCTTTCCTCCACGCAGCCACGTGACGAACCGGCGAGTTATCGTCTTTTTAAAGACGGGGGATGTTAGTACGTATGTACCAGTATGTACAAGTAAAATACTATCTTACAGTAAATTTATCTGAGTGAATACTAGTACATTTCACCTTTATCTAATCGTGACTATCTTTATTCCAATCTTTAAACTATTAAGTACTCATACATTCCATGGAATATTATTTGAAATATAATTGATTGTTGGAATTTTATAATATTTTATCAAGCTAAGACTACTAAGAAAAAAATAGTTATATCGTCAATGACCGATAAGTAATAAATTTCTATATAAATTTGTCGTTTTTCTATGTAATTTTAAGTAATTATAATGGCTTAATTGTTACATTACCGCTGATATAAAAAGAGTCATATTTAAGTGTTTCGTTACTCTTGACGTCAAACATTTTTAATAGAATAGTCAACGGGGAATTTCAATATAAAAGTGCCTTTATGTTGAAATTTGCCATTGACATTAAATAGTATTATATAAATGTACAACCGACTGAATGTGCCTTCACACCTTCTGGAGTGTGCGCTGTGCCCGAGTAGTGCATCCGTTGTAGGAACTAATCAATTGTCCATACCTGTATAAGCAACTGCCAGTTTTTATTTTATCATTATTGAAGATGGTCTCCAAGGAGGCCGACCTGGACATGACCAAGGGTGGAATATATGGAGGTCCCTTAACAGACTTCGGACCGGAGTATGCAAGAGACACAAATGAGGGCCTGTGAATGTGACTGCGGCGTGGAGCAGACCCTGTCACACCTTCTGGAGTGTGCGCTGTGCCCGAGTGGATGCACCCAGGAAGACCTGATGATGGCCAGAAGTAACGCCATCGACGTCGCCCACTTCTGGGCAGACAGGATCTGACCCTGTTGTTTCCGACACGATTGTTATTAGGGAGGCCGAAACATGTAATAATTTAAAAGTCTCATCTGTGGAATTCTATGACGCTTACCATGGTGTGTATGGTGTATATAAACGCTGCATGTGGATTGTTGATCCGCCAACGTTATAGACTACAGCCCGAGATTCACGCATCATCCTTTATTATTACAGGAATTTACTATGAACGGGTGGTCTTCACGGGACGACTTTCGTCTACCACCAATTTTAATTAATAGGCTATGACTGACATTTTACGGGTGATGGATCAAATTCACACCAACCGGGGGTATTTTAGAGCTCAGAAATCGATTAAAAATCCATTTTTTTTTTTAATCTCCGTCGGGGATCGAACCCACGACCTTTGGATTGCAAAGCAAACGCTTTACCATTGAGCTATGACCGCCGGTATAATGAATATTTTGAATTTATTAATTTTTTAATTAAAATTAATTTTAAAATTATAAATATAGGGTCCGCCAAATAACTTTTTTTTTTGAAAATGGGGCGCAATACATCGAGTGTAGCTTCGGCTGTGTGGCATGTAGCGCCATCCTGTTGAAACCAAATGTTGCCAATATCCTCTTCTTCAATTTGTGTGAACAAAAATGGCCCGATAACGATCGCCATTGACTGTAACAGGTACTCCTTGCTTTTCGAATTTTTTCAAAGTAATTTTTCCAGCGTTGTTCAAGCGTATACAACCATATTCGTTTAAAGGATTTTAAAATTAGCTAAATTCATGAATAGTTGAAAAAAATGAAATATCAAATAAAAATATGTAATTGAATTAAAAACAAATTAAGATTACAGTTCTCTAACCGATTTGGTATTCTTATCCATGAGTTTTTGTACAATTACAAAAGAAGTAGATTAAGTATTTCAATAGTTGTTGTACAAGTATACAATGTACAATACCTTATTAGGCATAACAATGGTTAAACAAAAATCGTGTTCCAAACAGAATGACTAGACTGTATTTTATATTTTCAATCAGATTATTGATCTGTATACCAGTGCTCCGCAACCGGTGTGCCGCGGCACACTGGTGTACCGTAAGCCGATACAGGTGTGCCGCGATCAAATAAGGCAATATTATAAATAAATACTTTTACAACGGTCCTCGAGCTCCCAGCGCCTATCGCCTATTTATGTAGACATACAACGAGGTACTTGCTTTATTAAGTTCTAAATTAAATTTAAAAAATTGAAATTGATCAAGTTAATATCTATTTTTGGCTTTTGGTGTGCCGCGGTATTCAAGGTGAGAACTTTGGTGTGCCGTAGAATCCAAAGAAGTACTTTGGTGTGCCGTAGATGAGAAAATGTTGCGGAGCTCTGCTGTATACGAGTATGAATGCCTCTTTTATCGTCGATCAGTAAGTAATAAGATCAGTAAGCGAGTGGCGGACAAAGAAACAAACAGCTCGACCGATAAACACAAAATATGGATCAGCAATCGTATGGTGTATCAAGATTTAACCCTCGCAGGAATTTAAATTATACCGTTAATGCGGCGTGAATATTTCAAACATTTTTTTGCCCTTACTAGGATTTGAAGCATAAATGTACTCATCTGACCCATTTTCATATATCACATTGGTTCTTCTATCCTTTAGCTATCAGATGATGCATAAAAAACTATTATACTTAACAAACGTTCATTATGTAACTCCATACATGTGGTGGCATTGATACATGTGGTTTACAGAAAAAACGCTCCTGTGACGAAACTCAACGATATTTATTTACATGCTTTACATATTTCTGTACATAATACATGTAGGTTGATAAAGGGAATGGCTGCACTTCCAATTTCCTAGCGTAGATGTCACAGTGAGTACTGAAAGTAGCAAAACGATATATCATGTCAATCGATGTCAATGTTCGGGGAATCTTTGACGGATTATGCCGACAACCGATGCGAAAGGGTTGACGAAAGAGCAAAGCACGTGGGGCGCCACGTCAAGAAAAATGTATAACATGTATCATCATCAGCCTGTGTCTGTCCATTGTTGAACATATTCCTCCTGCATGTGTCTTTCTTGATCATCTGCTCTTTGTGTAAAGGCTACTCCTGCTAATCTTCTATTTTCTTTGTCCTGCGATCCATGAAAAATATGAAGAGAATTGAAAGAATTGATTGTTTATAATCATAAAATGTTAGTTAATTAGAATTTCGATGTGAATGTGAGAGTAAGCCGCAATGAGTACCAGAACATTAATATATCAATGCTAGGAGTTACACTAAAAGATGCAAAACAGTTTGTATACCTTGGAAGTACGATCACCTGGGATGGCAGAACAAAAAGAGAAGTCGACAGACGCATACATCAAGCGAGGCTAGCGTTCAATAAAAAAACTAAAATTCTTGAGTCAAAAATATTAATTTAAAGCTCCGCAAGCAACTTGATGTACGGCTGTGAGACATGGTGCCTATCTGAAAGTGATAAAAAAAGACTAGAGGCCTTTTGAGATGTCGTTTTACAGAAAAAATCTCTGAATTTCCTGGAGAGACCACGTCACGAACAATGAGGCTCTCAGTGTAATCAAGGAAGATAGTCACCTAATAAGAACCATCTCAGAGAGGCGAGCTCGATAGATTGGTCACATCATGCACCACGATGGTCTTTTTCACGACATTGTGGAGGCGATGGTTGAGGGTTGAAACTGTAGAGGGCGCCATAGACGGGAGTATTTGCAGCGAGTGTTCGAAGACATGATTTGTAGCTCTTATGCTGAGCTGAAGAGGGTTGCGGAGGACCGAGAGCAATGGACATCGAGATGCAAGATTATGTTGCTGCAAACCAATCCACCGGATTGATACTACGAAGAATAAAGAATGCGGACGATAGAGGCGCTATATAGACGGCAATTTGTTATGAGCACTAGATATAGCGCATGGAATTAAGAGAAGCGAGCTCCTTCTGCAGGTCACCGATCTCAGTGACCTGTACGCCAAGATACCAGAAACGTATTTTCCATATATATTACGTATATTTTTATGTTTTTTTTTAAATATAAATCTTAACTTTGCAACAGCTGTTTTCGTCCATAAACAAGAATACTACAGAGACAAGAAGCAAATGGCTCTATGACGCGGCGGCCATTATTCACGAAGACGATAATTCAAGTCGCACGACGCGACGAGAGATGTCTCCGCGACTAAAGATGGCGCCCAATGACGCATGCGCAGACGTCGCGATTAATTATTACAACAATAAAGCACAATGAGTATAAAAAGGTCTTGACAAATTGGCGGAGAAGAATCGCGAGATTAATCGTATGTACGAGTATTATACAAGGCAGCGATTTTGAAACTTTTTTTTCTTTCCATATCCATTTCATATAGAAAAAAAAGTCTTAAAAAGGCATTCTTAAGTTCATGTCAAAAAACCATCTTCTACGTTTATAATAAAGAATATACATATAAATTAATATGTCGACCAAGAATGGCAGTTTCCAAAGTTCCTTCCTTAATGCCACCGGTTAGCTATGGAATGCTCTTCCAGCGTCTGTGTTTCCTCCTTCCTACAGTCTGGATCTCTTCAAGAAACAGATAAATATACACATGCAATCTCCCCAAACCACACACAAACACGAACACAACACACGTTTCCCGCATGCAGCGTCCAGCCTCCCTGGCTGAGCGTCATACATAGAGTGCTGTCTCGTTTAGCGCTGTTTCGGCTTAGCGGTCTTTTATTTCAGCCCGGGGTTATTCCCCGAAATTGTGCATAAATAGTGGAAAAAATAGTGGGATTAGCGAAAAAAAACAATTTAGATGAGATAAATGTGGAAGACGTCGAAGAAATAGTTCAAGAAACAGCAGGTAGTCTTTTCTAATGATGAGCTCAAGGAATTAACTGAGCAAGAAGAAAACAAAATATTGATATCAGTGATTTCGAAAAAGAGCAAAAAGAACTTTCGATGGCGTTTGTAAAAAAGAGTTTGACCACTATAACTGAAATTATGGACCAATTTGTTGAACCAAATTTTGACAGGAGTTCAAAAGCAAGACGGGGTGTTATAAATGCTTTATCCACTTATCAACAACTTCTAACAGAACTCAAAAGGAAAACGCAAACTACATTAGATACCTTCTTGACAAAAAGGCAAGAAATTGGAAACACAGAATAGACTGAATGATCGAACTGACTTAGAATTTTATTTGTTTTTATAAGTATATTCGTTTATATTGTTTTTGTAAGAAACAAATGTTTTTATTTTAATTAAAAAAAACATAACTATTAAATTTAATACCTAACCCCATTATTTCCATGTTAAGATAGCCTCGTTTAGCGCTGTTTCGCATTATGCTCTACTTTGATGGAACGTATCCCCCGCGTTAAGCGGGGCCTTACTGTATTTCTATTCAGCACTTAAAACTTTGTAATAGTTAAATTTATTTCGTGACCTGAAAACAGTTAAAAATTGCAGTAAAATGCGCACGAAAATAATCTGATACTTGAGAGCTTGCAATTTTTATTAAATATTCAGTCTTACCTTTAAGAAGATTAGAGACACCTGATGTGATGATATTTCTTAATCTGCATGATGTCTTAGAGCACCTGTAAATTAAAACGAAATTAAAAAATATACTGGGGTACCAAAAATATGAATATTTATCGTCAAGTAGAAAATGCGCCGCAGCTGAAATCTTCCGTATCCATCTGCTTTTTATCCGTGATTACGATTTAAATGTGTTTTATGGGATCGTTTTCTTGAGCACTTCTGTGCAGTGGCCACAATTGATTAGATGCGACTCCCAATCGACTTATCAGTTGTTAACTTATCATAATATGAATGAGCGCATTATTGACACTATCCAGTCCCCGCGCTACGCGATTAAGCTTACGCTGGAGGCCGATTGTTCTATAAAGAATTGCTAAATTTATAATCACCTGTTCAAATAAAATTAAATATGACCCTCACTGAAAAGGTTTGAGATCTTTGAATTTTGTTCGAACGTAAAAGCAACACATATGTTGTGTGATCGGCCACTTACGTTTGAAAAAACATCACAAACTGTGTATAGTCGGCCACTAAGCGATGGCGGAATGTTCACACACATGTGTGACCGGCCTTTAACGTTCGGCCTGGCGATTACACACATATTGTGTAATCGGACTGGATAGTGTTGAGGGGACTTAATTGTCTTCTTTTGTGAGGCGGGCTTAGTCCAGCACCGGTGCTCCGCGGATAACCGATTTAGAACCACTGACTTTTTAATGGATGAGTGGGCTTTACATGATATGTAACACGTTATTTACAGAGCGCAATAAAATTTATGTATATTTTAGCAAAAGATTCATGACATTAAATTTGCAATATGTAATTGTGAGGATGAAAAATTGAAGACTAATTATCTAAGTAATCATGTCCACTACTATATATATGTATATATATTTGTAATATACGAGTATATATAATCGTCTCGGAAACGTCAGGGTCAGATCCTGTCTCCTGGCCATCATTAGGTCGTCCTGGGTGCAGCTACTCGGACACAGCGCACACTCCAGAAGGTCGGACAGGGTGTAAATTTTTGTATTTTTTTTAGCGATGGTGTAATAGTTCTATAGTCGCTTTAAAGGTGTTATAATGATTTCTTCTAATAAGTTAAGCATCATATTAATATTACACATTATGATTAATGTCATAAGTGATCATGAAAATTTAAAACAATAATGAAAAAAAAAATCTAAGCTGACAGAAGAGCTAAGCCACTTCATACTAAATTGCCTGATATTTCTGTATTTAGCTGTTACATTGAAGATCTAATGCTATTGTTGCCTGATAAAAGTGGGTGGTCTAGTTATTTCTAGTGTATTCAATAACATTCATTCCAAAAAAATGGTGGTCATTGACTTCTACTAAAAGATTGTTTTGGAATGATTGTTTTATTAAAAGTAAGAAGTATCGCCAGATCGTAAAGGGTCCGGCAAATAACTTTTTTTTTTTTGAAAATGGGGCGCAAAACATCGAGTGTAGCTTCGGCTGTGTGGCACGTAGCGCCGTCCTGTTGAAACCAAATGTTGCCAATATCCTCCTCTTCAACTTTTGTGAACAAAAATGGCCCGATAACGATCGCCATTGACTGTAACGGCCACTCCTTGCTCATTTTTGAAGAAAAATGGCCTGATTTTCAAAGTAATGTCGCAATATTTCCCAGCGTTGTTCAAGCGTATACACAACCATATTCGTTTAGCGGAAGGATAAAACTAATTATCTGTCAAATCAGACATGAGCTAAGTGTTACCATTCACGAAATAAGCACTAGTTGAAAAAAAAAAAGTTACATGGCGGACCCTTTATATATAATGAATTTGAATTTTTGTAGAGGAAATGATTTCACGAGTTTTAAATCATTATCTAAATATAGTGAAAATAAAGCAGCGTATTACGAAAGTAAAACTATCGTTAGAGTAAAAGTATTGTATGGTAACGAACTTTTATTATAATTATAGTAACCAAAACACCACAAGGAAATAAAATAAGGTGCTTTTTAATTGCACTGAATTAGAGTATGTATAGCATAAGGTGATGGTACTTGAGGGAACTAACAATACGAGTACTTTACTATCAATAGTAATAACAATAATATAGTACTAATGTGAGTACGAGTACATAAATATAAAAAAATGTCAAGACTGGATGTGAAAAGATGTGCTTGCGTAGAATATTAAGAGTAAGATTTTGAATTGATACACACCCAAAAAGATTCATCAAATCAAAAATATTTTTGTATCGGCAGTTTACGACAAGCATATGAGCCAGTCAGGTGAGAAGATAAAAAAAGATTAAAGATATATAAACAAGTGTTTGCTTAGAATATTGGGGGAACGATGTTTTGACTTTGTGATAAATGACGAGAAAAAAAATTGCAGATATCTGGGCAATCTTCCATCCTACAATCGGTCAAGAGAGAAACTTGGCGCTCACCGGGAGAAATTATTTCGATGTCACAGGAGAGCATAAATAAGACACTTTTCTGCACCCCTCAAGACTCTCGCAATTCTACAAACCATATAAGTGAGGATCCTGGCCAAGATTATGTGATCTAGCAAGTAATTTTTTCGGAATGCTCAAGGGATTCCTCTGAAATTGTTACTATTCAAAGGATCCTCTTTCTTTTGTGTTTCACGGTGCAGATTTATATTTTTACATTGATTGATCAATTCAGCTTTACATATTTATAGTCGATTCCGCTTAATTGGGACACCGCTTAATTGGGACAGCCGCTTATTTGGGACAAATCTCAAAGAACAGAAACCAAATCAAGAAACCAATAGTAAATTTATATGTGTAATTGGGACAACATTCCGTTTAATTGGGACAGTAAATTTTAAGCAATGAAGAAAATCAAAATATATTACAAGTTCCTATTATTATCGAATTTTCAAGAATAGATAACAATTTACCATGTTACGATGATAACGAAGACTGTGAGGATTCATTTGTAGGGTGATTTTATGTAGGAAGGAAATGAAGAGAGCCCTACATCCGCAATGAATATCTGTGCTGATTTTGTAGAAGTGAAATGTTACAAAAACAAAAGACAGACTACACTTAACTTATTTTTGCATTGAATTAAATTGTATGTACCTAAAAAATGTATTTTTTAATTTTATGTGTATATTACTGATTAATGGCCTTAGTTTCCAAAGTCAAATAAACGAATATAAAAAAATGTGAAATTCGCCTAATTGGGACAGCCGCTTAATTGGGACAAAATAACCAAGTCCCGATGTGTCTCAATTAAGCGGAATCGACTGTACACTACTACATATACAGTCAATGTTTGTCGAGTCAGCTAGTCCAGCAGAAATAATTTAGCAAAAAAATCTAGGTTATATAATATACATACTATGATAATCGAATCCATCAATTGAATAGGTTTCCTCGCAAAAGAAAATAGAGTAATATTTTAATCACATGTACTTTGGCGGTCATAGCTCAATGGTAAAGCGTTTGCTTTGCAAGCCAAAGGTCGTGGGTTCGATCCCCGACGGAGATTAAAAAAAAAAGGATTTTTAATCAATTTCTGAGCTCTAAAATACCCCGGTTGGTGTGAATTTGATCCATCATCCGTAAAATGTCACTCATAGCCTATCAATTAAAATTGGTGGTAGACAAAAGTCTTCCCGTGAAGACCACCCATTCATAGTAGATTCCTGTAATAATAAAGGACGATGCGTGAATCTCGGGCTGTAGTCTATGTCGTTGGTGGATCAACACTCCGCATGCAGCGTTTAGTCATATACACCATGGTAAGCGTCATGGAATTCCACAGATGAGACAAAAAATTACTATCACCATATGTAGGTATTCTCCTGTATGTGTTTACACAAAAAAAAAACAAGGCTTTTTTTATACCAGTCTAATAATATGTACGAGTATAAAAGGAATCAACAATGACGTGGCCATTTTCTATCATATTCTAATATTATGTAACATAAAATTTATTGAAAAAATACAATAGTGCCTTTATCCTTCACGTATCCTTCAATTCAACAACAAAAAAGGTTTTTCAATACATAAAGGTTTAACAATAGGCTTTCAAGTAACAAAGCGAAACGGAATATCTAAAATAATCTTTTGTTTCAATTTTTATTCTTACCTTCAAAATTTCATATTATTTAACAGGTTCTGAAATATATTTGAAATTCATGGGAAATCCACTGAAGCAAATTTTCATCCACCACCAATTTTAATTAATATCCTAAGATTGGCATTTTGCGGGTAAGTCAACAATTTCACACATTTTTTTTTATAGCATATCCGCTCCATATTTAAAGCATATGGACACAACAAATTGCCGTTTCACAGCTCTGTAAGCTCAGATTGTTTATGCCTTGTCCAAGAACACCTGTATACCCCGAGATCCACGGGAGCCTTCAGGGCTAGAGCCCGCGAACGTGCATAGACTACGATTGTAGTACCAGATAAAGTTTGGATGTTCAAGAATTAGCGTTTTTGTTTTCAAGTAGATCGTATGATCAGCCAGATGCTCCCGAATACACATTTTATAGAGCTTATAAATTTATTAAAAAAATGGGATCAAACCCACGATTTTCTATGTAGTAAACAAAGCCTTTACCATTAAGCCGAAAAAGGTTTGAGGTTAGGAGTTGCATTTTGCATTTGCAAGATGGCGGCGGGAGTTATTGGGGGCGGGGCGAGGGGAGTATGACAGTTCCGCTTTGGAGTTTTGGCGGATCCGGATATTAGGTTTCCCGGCACGAACCCTGCCGGGGATCGAACCCGAGGGTTCCCAGTTGCCAGTAGGCGGACGTGACGGCCAGGAACGACTTTGGACTAGGAATGTTTCGCTTAACTTGAGGTTCGGATTTTACATATTAACGTTATGCAAACAAACTCAAGCTTACGTTAGGCAACATTTTAGTTTGCAGCATCAAGAAAGTCAAAATGAAAATGTTATTTCAACATAAAAACTAGTATACGGTCTTAAAGGCGGTCTTCTTATAAATCTCTCTCCGTGAACAATTGCATGGCCTTCATTTTATGACAAAGAATTTATTTTTCGTTCCACGTTCAAATCCATAAGATACTTAAAATTCACTCGAGAAAATGTGTTCAAGCTGTACTTTTGACAAGTAATAACAAAATGCTATAAGCTAAATGAATATTAACGGAGAGTGCATTTCTCACCTCCGATTTACAGATGACATAGTGCTAATGGTCGAATCACCTGACAAGCTTCAAGACATGCTCTACGACGTCAATGAATCGTCGAACAAAATTGGTCTGAAAATGAACATGGCTAAAACAAAAGCCATGATAAATAGTCATATTTTCCAGAGCTTTGACCCTATTTCAATTGAAGGAACACAAATAGAGGTTGTAAACAAATATAACTATCTGGGACAAGTAATACAACTAAGACGAGGCAACTTAAAAGAAATCGACAGGCGTATACAACTGGGATGGGCAGCATTTGGAAAACTAAAGTACATTTTTAAAGCAAAAATTCCGCAATGCCTTAAAACTAAGGCGTTTAACCAATGCATCCTCCCTGTATTAACTTATGGCGCAGAGACGTGGAATGTGACAGCAAGTCTTACCCATAAAATAAAGGTCACGCAGCCTGCTATGGAGAGATACGTGTCGCTAAAAGATAGAATCCGAAACGAGGAAATACGCAGAAGAACTTAAGTAGGCTACCCAACGAATAGGCACACTCAAGTGGCAATGCGCAGGACACGTCTGTCAAAGAGACGACGGTCGATGGGGAAGAATAGTATCGGAATGGCGCCCAAGAACTGGCAAACGAATCATTGGCTGACCCTCTGCAAGATGGATTGATGACATAAGAAGAATAGCGGGAGTAACTTGAATGCGTAAGGCGGAGGATCGAAGAGGATGGAGACTCATGCGGGAGGCTTACATTCAACAGTGGACGGATACAGGCTGACTTCAGAAAGATTAGAGTATATAGCATTACGACCGTGCTAATCATTTATGATTATAAAATTATAAATTAATATAATCTATCATAATTTCGTTTTGTACATCCAGCATGTCAAGTATGTTTCCATGTAAATTACTTTACCACGTGGAGGTACGTCAGGCTAACGGCTAAACTACCTCCTGAAACCAACTCACAACTAAGTCATCTATCGTGAACAAGACCCCTGCAATGCCGGTCGAAATATTGGTAAGAAGAAATTCGCCACACACGGCTAAACCCTAAATCCACAACATTAATGGTCTGTTCGCGAACACTAACAAAGCAAGTAAAAGCATAAAATAATAATAAAAAAGAATATAAATATAATAAACACTTATTATTACCTTAAGAAATATCATTAAAAAAAATGCAAAATATTTAGCATATTATGCATCGCAGGTTCTTTGGCGCTGGTTCGCATTGCATTGAAAATGACCCCCGGGTGTTGAGACGACGGTGGAAGCGAATAGCGGACCACGGAGATGGAGACGGCGAGGGTCTGGCAAGACAAGTGGAGCCCAAGAAGAATGGCACCATCGGCAGGACGTGAACAGAAACCGTAACGAAGAAGGCCCCCGATGAATACCAAAGAGGTCCGCACAAACAGTGCCACCAGTGAACCAACGGTATTTCTTGCATTGCCACGAGCACGGCGATGCGTATTATTAATTTTATATTTCACTTTTGATTTCACACAAGCGTTATTGCTGCAATGGTAATAAGCGATGATAGATCGCGTGCTTGTTTTGATAAAGTATTGTAGTGCGTAAATTAGAATGGGAAAGCGCATTACGTTTTTTTTCAGTGAACATTATTTTGTTATATCTGATATGTGAGTATATAAATCTGTTGTCTCTACGAGCAATGAATGCATCAATTTTTACTAGATTTTTAAATATTTTTAGCATTCAATTTAAATATTATATGTAAGCTATTTTTTATTTTTATGTAAGCACGCACAGGAGAGTACCAACAGATTGTGATAGTAATTCTAAAGTCTCATCTGTGGAATTCTATGATGCTTACCACGATGCATATGGCTAAGCGCTGCATGCGGAGTGTTGATCCGCCAACGTTATAGACTGCAACCCGAGATTCACGCATCATCCGTCATTATTAAATGAATTTACTATGAATGGGTGGTCTTCCGGGAAGACTTTCGTCTACCACCAATTATGATTGATAGGCTATGACTTGCATTTTACACGTGAGGGATCAAATTCACACAGACCGGGGGTATTTTAGAACTCAGAAATCGATTAAGAAACTTTGATGTCAATCCTTCTACAATGTACGCTTTTGAATATTTATAATGGAGATTTGTCGTAAAGTGTTTTCATCAACTTTTCATGAAATCTTTTTAGTTTGCAGCATCGAGAAAATCTAAATGAAAAATATACTATTTTAAATTATTTTTATGATTTTAAATTCTAGTAAGTACTAAAACTCTTCCTAACCTAACTTAACCTAACTCGTAGAGTCCAGAGATCCATAGGTCTCATTGAATATTTTCGTCGCTCGACACTCAAACCGAGCGGACGTGTCTAGTCATCCTACCTACAGGATGGCGAACTGTTGCGATTGTGATATCGCGCAAATAAATCGTCGCTTAGACGAGCACCGTTTGCTGCTGGAGAGGCTCTTAAAGGCTGTTGGATGCGGGATGGATGATGCTCTGACATCCGTTGGTGTGGACCCTCCACCCAACCCGACAAGTCTGCCGACTTCCCGCAGAAGACGCTTACCTCGAGCGTGCAAATCAATTCCGGCTACCTACGCTGAAGCTGTCAACATTCCTGTGTCGATGTCGCTTAACTGTGACAGCAGAGACTCCGAACCTGCCGTCAAGGAATCCGCTTCGAGTGAGGCCACCGAAGATGACTCCTCGGAAGATACTATCGAAGGAGCCCCTGCTGCTTCGAGCAAGGCTCCCAAGGACTCCCGTTCTAAGCCGGGACGAATCATCGTTCGAGGAACTGGAGGACCTGAGTGCTTTCTCCGTGGATGTCCTCTCCCTCCCCGAGCAATCTTTCCGGAGAAGTTCAACGTTCTAAGTTGAGTCGCGCCTCTCCGCATGGGGAAAGGCAACAACATTCAGCACGTCTGATGATCCGTGGTTCTGCAGCTCCTTCAAAAAACGTTACTGGAGTGAAGATGGCGTATCTTCACGCCAAGGGCCTTCACCCAGATACATCGGCTGAGGACTTGCAGAGCTTCTTGGCAGCGACCGCTGCATTCAATCCTTCTTGGATGACCATCAGGAGAATTGTCAGCAGGCGGACGCTGTCAACTTCTTTCAAAGTCGGGGTCATCGCGACTTCGCTGGAGTCTCTCATGGAGCCTCAAGTGTGGCCTGAAAGGACCATCGTTCAACCCTGGATACGCATAAGACGAAAGAATCGCAGTGAACAGTGGTTGAAACCAACTTGAGTGAAGATATTGACATATTTAGTGTTATATTGCTTTAAATTCAGTACTGGTGTTTATGGAGGCGAAATGTTACACGTTTTGTTTTGTGACAATAATGCCTTGATATTTGTGAGTCAATCATGATATACTTATGACAGGGTTTTTGTTGTTACAAGTCAAACTGTTTATCTTGAGTCTCCTGACGCTAGTTCTGAGTGTGAGATCAGTGATACTAAATGTGTCAATAAATTTACATCACCACATTTATGTTACCTATTGTATTTATATTATTATAATATTATTGTACTTCAGAAATGCATTGAATTGATAAAATTTGTAATGTTTCTGCAAGGAAAAAAATAAAATTGAAAAATTGAAAAATTGAAATTGAAGAAATAACTTTGGTTGGGTTAGGTTACGTTAGCTAGGAATTCAGTGCACCAGTTGTCCCGTGCGCCAAATGTCCCGTGCACCAGACGTTCAGTGCACCCCAAGTCGTTACCGATGAGTCGTTAAGCGAATTGTTTCTGGACGAAATGCGATGGAACCTTAAGCTACATAGAGCGTATTGGTTTCGACCGGCTGTGCTCATCTGCATTGATATCAGCTTGATATAGGTCAAGCCTCTGCTGATGCCGTAAAGCCTCGAAAAACGATCATTCGTCTCTTATTTTGTACGCTCGCCTGACATGCACATCTAATGTTTGTAATTGTAGAATGTTAAGCGGTGTTTGCGTACGCCAAAATATTTGTTATGACAGTGGGGCCATTTCCTGTTGGTACCACTGTCAAATTGAATTAGATTTTTTCTGCAGCGACACCTCCGAGATGTCAGGGCGCACCGTTAGTTGACAGTTGAAGTTTTAATTGCGGCCGTTATAGCGCGCGCGCCTAGGGCGTTCGCTATAACGGGCGACGTTTTTGACAAATAAACGCGTAGTGAAACAAAAACAAGTTCTTTATATTCTGAACCTGATCCTGCATCCTTCATCCAGTTAATCGATACCTAAATAAGAGAGGAGGATATCAGCATATATTTCTGTAAAAAAGTACGTATTTTATTATATCACATATATATGTCTCCTTTACCAAATCATTACATACCGTTTTAGTTCGTTAATTCATATTTTCAGCTCACAATTAATATTTCGGTATTTTTTCAGCAAAAATATTCAGCGTATGTCGATGTCAAAGATTTTCATATCAAAAATTCATCGATACTTCTGTCTGAGGTGACCTTTTTCTCTTTATCTTATTACCTATCTCTTCTTACTCTTTGTAAGGATAGATAGGTAATAAGGAAATGTCTTAAATGTCTTAAAGTGAAGTATTGGTTTGGTGGCGCCTCTGGGCATGGTGTTGTCATCTGTAGCTATTAGGCATGCAGGGCGTCTCCTTGCGCTACAGTCCCGCCATACTAATGCCTTCAGCGACGACTGAAAGGTCTCTTTCAGACTTGAATGTAATCCCAATAAGCTACGAGGACACACAAAAAAAGTACTAGACTACTGTGGTAAATGTGTGGTGAAGCAATATATATTCAAATAGTGTGTTAAATTTAAGATTTTTTTCACATTATACTGTAACATTCTCCTCTCTCAAAGAAGGGGCGTTATTACGTTAGGAGGGCAGGATGAGTAGCAGGACAGCACACAAACACTTTCTTTTAGAAGCACAAATTATATTTACTTTAAAAACATTACAAGCTTCGGCTAAGCGGAAACATACCGCTGGCCGCAAGGCTGACCTTGTCTCGCTAAAGGGTGGGGACCGACTGACGATTTCCGCGCCGTTCCGGCTTGCGATAGCGCCACGAGCGGTGGTATCCTTAACTAACACACCTAGTGAAAAGTAATAAAAAATACTAGAGGTTTTTGAGATGTGGTCATACAGAAGAATTCTCGGAATTTCCTGGAGAGACCACGTCACAAGCAGTGAGGTTCTCAGAATAATCAAGGAAGATAGGCACCTAATAAGAACCACCTCAGAGAGGCGAGCCCGATGGATCGCTCACATCATGCGCCACGATGGTCTTCTTTACGACATTGTGGAGAGGATGGTTGAGGGTAGAAACTGTATCGGGCGCCCTAGACGGGAGTATTTGCAGCAAGTGTTTGAGGACATGAGTTGTCTCTTATGCTGAGCTGAAGAGGGTTGCTGAGGACCGAGAGGAATAGAAATCGAGATGCAAGATTCTGTTGCTGCAAACCAATTCTTCGGATTGATACTACGAAGAAGATACATTTAGATACAACACAAGATCGCGTATGCTCTCCTCCATTTCGTCTCTTCAGGGTTTGAGCAGTGATAAGAAAGCGGCGCCTGCTGGAAGGCTTTACTTTTACAAAATGTCTGTGACACGGAAGCTAGAAGAGACTTTCAGCGAGAAGGTGTTTGGTATTCAGAACACCTCCTACAACAGCCGCAGCGGAGGAAATGGAAGCGTGCAGCCGCATCCTAGATGCATCCTCACAACCACAACCTGTATCCATGCTGATGATCGATAATCATGCAAGAAGTCATGGGTTCAATCCCCGACAAAGCTTAAAATAATAATAAAAAATTAAAAGATATTAAAATCCTTCATTGTTGTACGACCCAACATCGCGTCCACTTCATCGTACTACAGAGAGCGGAAAAAAGCCGACGGTTTTCGTGATTGTTTTGATTCAAGCCGTTATCTCGCTTGGTGAAAACTCTCCCTGTCCTGTCCTGTTTTGGGAGACCTAGATGGGGACCCGTTGCTGGAAGCACGCAAAAAGCTACTTGTTAGAGAGTGGCTGAAGGGCCTTCCCGTGATTCTAAGTTCATCAGTTAGATGTCAAATAGACCTCAGTCTAAGGCTGCGAAATTAGTATTCTACAGCGAGTCTCGAATTGCCTTCTTTGGTAACACGTTGCTAACCACGAAATACGTGGGAATGGATAAGGAAATGGTAAGGTTGGGAAATGGATTCTGCAGAAAGCAGACATCAGTTAGGATTCTGCACTCTTGCAGACGGACGCGCAGAAGCGCTCAATATCAAGCCATCGGCTTTTTTTGCCGCTCCCTGTATATCTGCTCCCCTAACTGGAACATATTGCGTTTACGAACTGCCGCCACAATGTTTTATCAGCCGCCGCCATAGTCTTTTCGTCATCCCATGTCAGCTCTGCATTTCGCAGCTCCGCCGAGTACATTCTATGTATAGTTCTCGACGGCCTTCCAGTACGGCGCAGCCTGGGGGATTGAACAACTGTAATTTATGTTTTCCAGAGGCATACTTAAAACTTGTCCTAACCAAGTCCACCTTCGCCTCTTGATCGACTATAGTATGAAAGGCTGCCTTGTCCGCTCTCTTATCTGGTCATTCCTCATAAAGTTGAATCATCGTAACTACAGTATTACAACCCTGAGATTCTTGAATGTTTTAAGTTTACGTTCTTAATAGGTATATCCGAGCTTGAAGCCATCCATTGCTTTCCATTCGCGTTGGAGGAACTTCGAGTACTAAATTTAGTTCAACTGCAATGGCGCTACTAAACACGCTTCTAACACACATTTAAAATCCTTTTTTCACATAATTTTCACTTTTGTCGATGGTATTGGTTTTCTTGACCTTAGTGTAATGTTTTGACAAATGTTATACTATTTTTTAAAGGCCAAAGGGAACTAAACGTATAATGTACTCGGAGTAGGTCCGGGAGCCAGAGTTGATATGGTACGTATGAGGCGAGGACCATGGCAGCTGACATAGCTTCATGGCGGCAGTTCATGACGACCACATGCTCCAGTTAGGGAGCAGACGTGCACAATTTTCGCGTGCAATGTCGTCAATAAGCAATCTCGCGTGCTCGAACGTGCTTCGTGCTTATTAGCCCCTGAAAAATCACAGGCTACCGTTTAATAGGCTGCATGCTTTTTTCGCGTGCGCGCCATACTTCGTCAGTTCAGAGCAAAGACCTCCGCTTCCACTGACGCGGGACTCGAGCCCGCATACCTCAGGCTGATAAGCTGTCGACTTCGTGCACCGAGCCGCCCTTTGAACGTGAAATGCATTTTTCGCACGTAAAACAGTCACCCTAAACCGCTGGGAGTGCCTTTTTCGAAAAAAACCTTTATGAACTACTACTTACTTTTGACGGTCCATTGCTGTTGAACTACTTAATTACATCGTCGAAATTGGACGTGCAGTCATTCCCTTTATCAACCTAAATGTATTCTTTACGAGAATCTGTAAAGCATGAAAATAAATATCGTAAGTGTTTTTTCTGTAAACCACATTTGTACTGAGTTACATAATAAACGTATGTTAAATATTTTTTGATGCATCATCTGATAGCTAAAGGATAGAAGAACCAATGTGATATATGAAAATAGGTCAGATAAATACATTTATGCTTCAAATATTAGTTTTAAGCAAAAAAAAATGGTTTGAAAAATTCACGCCGTATTCAAGGTATAATATGTACTAAGCAGAGCCGTAACGAAAGGGTTAAGGAAGTAGCAATGATCGTGGTGGCTGACACAATTAGTGGCGATCATATGATCCTGATATAACGGATAGGAAGTAGAATTCGAAGAGGATTGATGGTATAGAAGATGTTTTATTAATCTTCTTCCTGAAGAGATTCGGATTGTAATGAAGTGAAGAAAATTGAAGAGTTGGAAAAAGGTTGAGTGCATCTGTTGTATGTTATGCAAATCAGTGCATTTGTTGTGTACTGCCTCGGGTCAGGCAGGAATGCATTTTCTAATCAATCCCAGGAGGAATGACCAAACAACTTTCTTCTGGGAATATTTGCAATTATTTATACTTAAAATAATGCCAAGGCATTCTTCGATTAAATGCATAATTGTATGTAATTGCTGCCTACATCTATCCGATTTATTTTAAGATTTTAAAATACACATCATTTCTCGGGAGGAACGAAATAAAAAAATACGTACGAAATTTTTTTTTAAATAACATTTTTAATTACATTTTTTACGTGGTGATGATGATGACCAATAGATAATAAATGTCCCCATATTTATTTAACATTAAGTTTATCAACTGACAATACTTGGTGGAACTGCATAATTATAATTTGAAAATTAATTTTAATTAAAAAATTAATAAATTAAAAATATTTACTTTTGATTGACAATTTATTTTAATGATGTTTCGGCCTTCCTGAAGACACCTTCAATAAAGACCATCTTCAATGAAAATTGAAGATGGTCTTCAGGGAGGCTGAAACATGTAATCATTAAAACAAATTGTGAATCAAAACTATATATATATATATATTTTTTAAATTAGTTTTAAAATTACCATATTTATTCGTTAAGTAACTGTTGTAATTCATGGTTTTGACTGTAAATTAAATTAATTGGAAGTATTCACTTTTATTTTTTATGTATACGCATGTAGGAGAGAGCACACCCGGTCAAGACCAGTGCACTCTATGACGCTCAGCCAGGGAGGCTGTATGCTGAATGGTGGAAACGTGTGTTGTGTTCGTGTTTGTGTATGGGTAGGGGAGATTGCAAGTGTATATTTATCTGTTTCTTGAAGAGATCCAGATTGTAGAAAGGAGCAAACACAGACGCTGGAAGAGCATTCCATAGCCTACCGGTGGTAAGTTCCTTCCTGAATGCCACCGTTAAGGTATGGATCTCTTCAAGAAACAAATAAATATACACTTGCAATCTCCCCAACCCACACACAAACACGAACACAACACACGTTTCCTGCATGTAGCGTCCAGTCTCCCTGGCTGAGCGTCATAGAGTGGACTGGTCTTGACCGGCTGTGCTCTCCTACATGCGTTTACAGAAATAAATAAAAATACACACATTTATTTATAAAATATTGTTTTATGAAAAACCGCCGAAAACACTTAGAAAATTCTTTGTCTAAGCATACAGTATACGTGCGTTGACTGTATGTGTATTAACTATTATTTATACACATATAAACATGAGTGATGTCGTTCTTTTAACAAATTACATAACCATTCCAGCGATATTTCAGAATCGGGGCAAGTGATCGGGGGCGGGGTGCGATGCCTTGGATGGTCACCGCTCTCACGCAAGATGGCGTGTCGGCGCCGAACCCCGAGGCTTCAGAATGCGAGTGGATTGATTCCACTCGCATTATTTATTATACAAGACACTTAAGGCTCTCTCACGAAGGTGCTTAAATCACCTGGATATTGTTACGAAAGGCGACAACGCGAAGATCGATGTATGGATGTATGAGAGTACTCATATATTGGTTTTTACAATTTAATATGCCATTATATTATGAATCATTATGACTATTATCAGTATATTCACCTTTTCGTTACGGCTCGGTGGAATAGAAATTGTACTGTCAATACGGCGTGAATTTTTCAATCAATTTTCTTTCTTAAAACTAGTATTTGAAGCATAAATCTGACCTATTTTCATATATCACATTGGTACTTCTATCCTTTAGTTATCAGATGATGCATAAAAAACTACTATATTTAAACGTTCAATTTGTAACTCCATACATGTGTCGGTATTCACACATGTGGTTTACAAAGAAAAACGCTCCTGTGATGAAAACCAACGATATTTATTTACATTCTTTACAGATTACTTTAAAGAATACATGTAAGTTGATAAAGGGAATGACTGCACTTCCAATTTCCTACCGTAGATCAATAAGTACTGAAAGTAGAAAAATGATATATTACGTCAACCGATGTCAACGGTCGGGGAATCGTTGACGGCATATGCCGACAACCGATGCGAAAGGGTTGAAATAGGTGAAACGATGCTACTCTCCAGATATAATGCTCGTAGCATTATAAACGCGCTTCTTATTAGATCACCGTTAGTAAGCGACATTGGATGCGGACCAAAACTTGGATGGGTCTCTGCCTGTTTGAATCAAATGCTTGGTTGAACTGCTCCTGAAAACCAAGTGGTTAGGTTTCGGGAGCGTCGGGCTAATTATTCGACATTCATATTAAAAAGTCTGATTAAGAAATGTCCTAAAAAACGTTTCGCATAATACAGCTGCGGTTTCTTTTCCGAGTTTTTGTCCTAGAGGTTAATGGGTACCATATATGTACCCAAGTCAACCTTAGGGTGTAGATATGTCTTACAAATTTAATTCGTTATTGAAGTAATAACGTAAGTGTGATGATGATGTAAATGTATTGACACATTTAGTGTCAATGACCTCACACTCAGAACAAGTGTCGGAATACGCATCGCAAATAATTAGGATTTGTGACAACAAAAACCATGTCATAAGTATATCATGGTTGACACACAAATAGCACGGCATTATTGTCACAAAATCAAACGTCCAACGTTTCGTATCCGTCCACACCAGCTCTGAATCTGAAGCAATATTACACTAAATATGTCAATATCTTCACTCAAGTTGGTTTCAACCACTGATCACTGCGATACTTTCGTCTTACGCGTATCCAGGGTTGAACGATGGTCCTTTCAGGCCATACTTCAGGCTCTATAAGAGAATCCAGCGTAGTTTCGAAGTTGTTAGCGTGAAATCAGCATTTCTATCAGAAAATTATGGTGACACTTTCGAGGAATTCGTCCTAAGGGGTAGATAAACACAAATCATACGTATAGCCTAAGCCTTTTATTTTAGTGTAAGCCACGCTCTCCTATATAAAATAAATGATACACGCAACAAGCTCGAAATAAATATAAACCCTTACAGGTGGGGTGATTCGGGTACCTTGGGATATCATCTATCAGACACGCGATCAACAACACGTGGCCCGGTGCTCACCTTCTCACGGTCACTATTAATATTTGATACTAATTACTTCTGTCCTTCCTAAGGTTATTACCGTTATTATGTGCTGTAATCTTCAAGTATAGACGTGTCATTATGAACGTAATTGATCGATATATGATGACTTATTCTATTATATAATTTAAGACTGCTGTGGAAAAAGTACCAGGCTTCAGACACTGCCATTAATCTTAAATTAAACTGAACATAGTGAAATCATTGATCTCGTATTCTATACTCTTTATTAAAAAGGTTTATATTGATATCAGCATGATATAGCCCTTTCTGACTGGTACCGAAAACCTCATAATGCGATCTTTCGTCTCTTATTTCTGTTCGCTTGTCAAACGTGATTGTGTGTCGATATATTGGCGTTAGTTATATAGATTGCGACTTACGGCGCTGGTGACCGACCACGGGCCGCACGGGTCAGTTGTGTGCAGTACGGCCGGCCCACATTTCATTCCGCCTGGCCGGAAGCTTGTAAAGTTTATGATAGATATACGTCAATGTGCTTCATAAAAAGTCTGCGTTATCAATCTGCTCCTAATCCTGCCATCACGTGACTGAATAACACTTTTTTGAGAGAAAGTAGGATGTTAGATTAAAGAAAAAATGCCTTAAGTTGTGGTCTACGTAATAGTTGTACGTTCGCTTTATTGTGGTACTTAGTCAAAAAAAGGACGATTAGAATGAAAGTATCACAATCGAATGCTTTCTACGTTTACGGGCAGCAATGAGTGCATTGTCAAACATCCAGGAAATACTTAAAGAGAATAGAACAATGACCCGGGTTAATGTTGTTCAGCGAATACCTGCTTGAATTTCTGCACTCATGTCCCTTCCGGCCATTCTACCTAGTTCAACTACTCCAGGTCTTCATGTTGGTTGTTAAAAAAAACCTGTATTTTTTACGTAATTTACGTACTACAAACAAGAATAAAGGAAACATTACACGTTTGTTAGATAATGCATATTTTGCAAACAGTTGAAACAGGCTCTCTAGTAACTCATTAGTATATAAAACATGTGGAGAAGAGCAACTAAATACTTGGATTGCCCCGAAAGAAGACCCCTGGACATGACCAGGGTGTGAATATATAGAGGTCCCTTAACAGACTTCGGACCGGAGTATGCAGACCGAGGACACAAATCAAAGCCTGGCAGTTTTACAGCGGACCGACTGAATGTTACTGCGGCGCGGAGCAGACCCTGTCACACCTTCTGGAGTGTGCGCTGTGCCTGATGATGGCCGGGAGTAACGCCATCATAACGGGAGTCGACGCCATCGACGTCGCTCACTTCTGGGCAGATAGGATCTGACCCTGTTGTTTTTGAAACGATTATATATATAGTATATTAAAAGTTTTGTGGTTTACTCTGAAAATTACACACAATACGCAGGCGTATAGAAGGATATGCCATTCAATAAAAATGCTGCCGTATAATGAATTTTAAGAAATGGTGAGAAATATATTGTATGAATATACAGCCTTATAATAGGTTTCGAAAACAGAAGTCTATGTAGAATACTAGGAGTAAAATGGTTTGAAATTTGCAGGAATGACGAGGCAAGGTAGACTCCATTCTAGAGTAGGTCAAGAAACGTAGCTAAACTATCTAATTGTGACAGGTTCTCTTGATGAACACAGAAAGGCATTAACTATAGCTGCTTTTATTCAAACCTCCGGACAATCGCCGTCTTGGAAGGGCATCGGGAATTACATTAACATCCCCCTCTCTTTCAAAAGGGTGTTATTCAGTCGCGTGCTGGCAGTATTAGGAGCAGATTGATAACACAGTCTTTTTCAGAAGCACATTATATTAATATATATTTACGTAATAATATAACTTTACGAGGTTCCGGCCTAGGCGGAATGACATGCCGGCCGGCCGTACTGCGACCGTCAGCACACCACTGACCCGTGCGGTCCGTGTTCGGTCACCAGCGCCGTAAGTAGCAATCTTTATAACTAACGCCAATATGGAGACACACAGTCGTGTCTGACAAGCGAACAGTAATAAGAGACGAAATATTATGCATCGAGGTTTTCGGTACCAGTAAGCAAGGGCCATATCATGCTGATGTCAATATATAAGGTGGAACTATGAATAGCAGATATTTAATAGGGCAAGAAAACTAAGGCGGTTGACATAATGTTTTGGTGGATATTTGTGACAACCATACGTTCTATCCAAGGAGCTGATATGAAAAGTTCAGTAAGGATTTTGGTAGATGTTTATACCTTCGATAGCTCAGTTGGTAGAGCGGTGGACTGTAGATGTATGTAAAAATACCTAGATTTTAACCTAGCATTATGGGTAACCGTTTCATTACGGCTCGGTGGAATACAAATTATACTGTTAATACGGCGTGAATTTTTCAAACCATTTTTTTGCTTAAACTAAGATTTGAAGCATAAATGTTCTTATCTGACATATTTTCATACATCACATTGGTTCTTGTATCCTTTAGCAATCAGATGATGCATAAAAAACTATTACATTTAACAAACGTTCATTATGTAACTCCATACAGAAAAATCTCTCCTGTGACGAAACCTAACGATATTTATCTACATGCTTTACAGATTCCTGTAAAGAATACATGTCGGTTGATAAAGGGAATAATTGCACTTCGAATTTCCTACCGTAGATGTCACAATGAGTACTGAAAGTAGCAAAACGATATATAACGTCAACCGATGTCAACGCGTCAGAGAATCTTTGACGGCATATACCGACAACCGATGCGAAAGGGTTAAATGAGTGTCTTAACTGTATCCTAGACTGTTCACATGAACGTTGAGCAAACTACCACTATACCGGTGTTTGGATGTTCAGCTCGCGTTGTATGCAGCCTGGTGCACTGGAAATGCATTATTTGGCACGGAAAACAGAACAAAGACGAGTGTTGCATCCATTGTCTGGTCGCAGTGATGCATTTAGAGCAGAGATCTCCAACTCCGTACAATCCATGAGCTGCATTTCCCAAATATATAATTATCATACGCTAAAACGAGCGACAACGTTTCTAGTGGTAATTGCAAGAAATTTAAGTCTGTAGTGGTTGATAATTATACCAGTATTTGTATAGCGCTTTTTTATAACCGAATGGTCATTCCAAAACCGCTTTAAGTTCTCTTGTGCTTTCCGGCAGCGAGTTTCAGGCCATTGGTGCCGCGTAGCTGAAAGCTCGATTGCCAAAGACCGTGCTTGATTGCGTATGAGCATTAATGGGAAGCATATTGAAGAGGCTGTCGTCAGATTGCATAATGGAATAAACATAGATGCTGGGGCAGCATTCGAAAGACCACCAGTTGTCGTGATAAGAAGATATTGTATCGACAGTATAATTATGTTCAGAATGCTTTCTTGTATCAATGTGTAAGTAAAAGTAAGTTCAGTAGAAAAAATCAGAAGAGCAGCGTCTTTGATAAGAGTAATAAAATATGATTAAAAAGCTTAACTAAGCGATTGTCTATTTTTCATAAATCGGAGAAACTTAAAATTATTATGAATAATATAAATTATATAAATACAAATTAACAAACATAATAAATTGATTGATTGAACATTGCAAAAATACATTAAATAGACACGCAGCTTAAAACAAGCGTCCTCTATAAACAATATGTATTAATCATAAAATTCGTTACTTAATAGATAAGAATTTCATACCTTTTTTTAAAATGGATCACACTGAGCACTGTTTCGCTTGATTGAGTTTTAAAGATCGCGAAACAGCAGTCTTCCATCAAGTGATCTCAGCGTGATGCATATTAAAACAAGATATCAATTTATTATAAATTTAATATTAAAATGGATCTCAAAGCGAATGCTAAAAATATAAATAACATGTAATTATTGTTAATGTTTCGACTCGATGCGGCGACAACAGTGGGCGAGTGGTAAAAGCGTTGGGTGAAGAACTAGAAAATACTGCAAGTCCGTGGTTCAAATCGCTGTAGTACTAACTAACTTCACAGCCTTAGACTGAGGTCTATTTGACATGCAACTGATGCACCTAGAATCACGGGAAGGCTTTCAGTCACTCCCTCATCATCAGCCTGTGTCCGTCCACTGTTGAACGTAGGCCTCCCGCATGAGTCTCCATCCTCTTCGATCCTCCGCCTTCCGCATCCAGGTCACTCCCGCTATTCTTCTTATATCGTCAGTCCATCTTGTAGGGGGTCGGCCAATGCTTCGTTTGCCAGTTCTTGGGCGCCATTCCAATACTTTTCTTCCCCATCGACCGTCGTCTCTTCGACAGATATGACCTGCCCATTGCCACTTGAGTGTGCCTATTCGTTGGGTAGCATCCACTACTTGAGTTCTTCTGCGTATTTCCTCGTTTCGGATTCTATCTTTTAGCGCCACTTCGAGCATGGATCTCTCCATAGCACGCTGGGTGACTTTTATTTTATGGGTAAGACTTGCTGTCAGATTCCACGTCTCTGCGCCATAAGTTAATACAGGGAGGACGCATTGGTTAAACGCCTTAGGTTTAAGGCATTGCGGAATTTTCGCTTTAAAAATGTACTTTAGTTTTCCAAATGCTGCCCATCCCAGTTGTATGCGCCTGTCGATTTCTTTTGAGAAGTTATTTCGCCCTAGTTGTATTACTTGTCCCAGATAGGTATAGTCGTTTACAACCTCTATTTCTGATCCTCCAATGGAAATAGGATCGAAGGTCTGTGAAATATGACTATTAATCATGGCTTTTGTTTTATCCATGTTCATTTTCAGACCAATTTTGTTCGACGCTTCATTGAGGTCGTAGAGCATGTCTTGGAGCTTATCAGGTGATTCGGCTATTAGCACTATGTCATCTGCGAATCGGAGGTGAGAAATGTACTCTCCGTTAATATTTATTCCACATTTTGTCCAGGATAGCAGTTTAAAAATATCTTCTAGGGCGTTTGTGAAGAGTTTTGGAGATATAACATCTCCTTGTCTAACACCTTTGTTTATAGAAATATTGTTAGTGCTATCATGGAGCTGGACCATCATTGTTGCAGATTTGTATAGAGATTTTATTATCTCTATATACCGATAGTCTATTTTGCAGCGTTGTAGTGAATCTAGCACTGCCCAAGTCTCGATTGAGTCAAATGCCTTTTCATAGTCTACAAAGGCGAGGCAGAGTGGCTGATTATATTCTTCGGTTTTCTGAATGATTTGTCTTAGCGTGTGGATATGATCAATCAATACTTGAATGTATCAGTTCTCAACTTGTGTCAAAGGCTTTACTGAAGGGAAGAATAAAACTGGTAATTAGTTAGGCTACTTTTTTTCATGGTTGTTGTTCCCTGGCTCGCAATTAGGGCGTGGTTCGAGTGTGATTGCGTGACATGAGGTCTGTGGTTGCAATGGTGCGTGTCGAGTGGCGGCATTCGTGGTTAACCGTAATCAATTCATACACCAAGTAATGCATAGACGCAGCATAATGCATTTATAAACCCTTTATGATGCAGCTTACCGAAACTAAAATCTAACGAAACGAACGCACAACACGTTCTATGAGGTCACTACGAAAAGTAATATTAATAAATTTAAGATATGTTTTTCATAATAAAATTTATATGTGAGTAATATAGACATATGGTATTGACCTTATAACGGGTCCGCCAAATAACTTTTTTTTTTTGAAAATGGGGCGCAAAACATCGAGTGTAGCTTCGGCTGTGTGGCACGTAGCGCCGTCCTGTTGAAACCAAATGTTGCCAATATCCTCCTCTTCAATTTTTGTGAACAAAAATGGCCCGATAACGATCGCCATTGACTGTAACGGCCACTCCTTGCTCATTTTCGAAGAAAAATAGCCTGATTTTCAAAGTAATTTCGCAATATTTCCCAGCGTTGTTCAAGCGTATACACAACCATATTCGTTCAGCGGAAGGATAAAACTAATTATTTGTCAAATCAGACATGAGCTAAGTGTTACCATTCACGAAATAAGCACTAGTTGAAAAAAAAATACGTTAGATAGCGGACCCTATATTTAAATTTGCATATAAATGATTAAATTTCCATTTCCTTTATGAAAACATTTACATACATAACAAATTATCGATCATCGTCATTCTAGAGACTCCCGAAGAAATTTACCACAGGGCTTTAACCAAAAACCATAATTTAACTGAATACATAATATTTACTACAATATCTACTATCGACAGGCATATACAACTGGGATGGACAGCATTTGAAAAACTAAAGAACATTTTTAAAGCCAAAATTCTGAAATGTCTTAAAACTAGGGCGCTTACCCAATGCATCCTCCCTGTATTTACTTGTGGCGCTGACACGTGGAATCTAACAGCAAGTCTTACCCATAAAATAAAGGTCACCCAGCATGTAATGGAGAGATCCATGCTAGGACGCTAAATGATAAAATCCGGAACGAGTATATCCTTAGAATAACTGAAGTAGTGGAGATAACCCAACGAATAGGCACACTAAAGTGGCAATGGGCAGGGCATATCTGACGAAGAGATGACGGTCGATGGGGATGAAAAGTATCGGAGTGGCGCCCAACAACTGACAAACCAAGCGTTGGCCGAACCCCTGCAAGATGGACTGATGTCTTAAGAAGAATAGCGGGAGTGGCCTGGATGCGAAAGGTATGAGATCGAAGAAGATGTACACTCATGCGGGAGGCTTACGTTCAACAGTGGGCGGCTACAGGCTGATGATGATGACGATATTGACCTTTCATATTGAAATTTGCATACAAACAATTAAATTTCAATTTACTTTAAAAACATTTACATGCATAACAAATTATCGATCATCGTCAGTCTACCGACTCCTGAAGAAATTCACCACAGAGCTTCAACCAAAAACCACCATTTAACTGAATGCATAATATTTACTACAATATCGGGGATAATTTAAAATATACAATCCTTCAAAGTAATGAGAGCATGTATTTACGAGTTTGATCCGATAAGTACTTGGCCTACAAAAGAAAACCGAAAATTTTGAAAAAGTGACGATTATTTTCTGAACATTGTCTTCTTTGATCTCGACACACTTGACCCAGCGATGCTCCAACTTCTTTAACCCGTCTGAAAAATACGTTTTCTCGAGGTCTGCAAAGTAGGCCCCTCGTAAATGCTATTTGTTATTTTGAACAAGGATAAATCACTGCTCAAAAACTACCGACCCATTTCCCTTCTTTCCCATGTGTATAAAGTATTCTCCAGAATTTTAACAAACAGGCTGACGGGTCGATTTGATGAATTCCAACCTCGAGAGCAAGCTGGGTTTAGGAAAGGCTTTAGTACAATTGATCATATCCACACGCTAAGACAAATCATTCAGAAAACCGAAGAATATAATCAGCCACTCTGCCTCGCCTTTGTAGACTATGAAAAGGCATTTGACTCAATCGAGACTTGGGCAGTGCTAGATTCACTACAACGCTGCAAAATAGACTATCGGTATATAGAGATAATAAAATCTCTATACAAATCTGCAACAATGATGGTCCAGCTCCATGATAGCACTAACAATATTTCTATAAACAAAGGTGTTAGACAAGGAGATGTTATATCTCCAAAACTCTTCACAAACGCCCTAGAAGATATTTTTAAACTGCTATCCTGGACAAAATGTGGAATAAATATTAACGGAGAGTACATTTCTCACCTCCAATTCGCAGATGACATAGTGCTAATAGCCGAATCACCTGATAAGCTCCAAGACATGCTCTACGACCTCAATGAAGCGTCGAACAAAATTGGTCTGAAAATGAACATGGATAAAACAAAAGCCATGATTAATAGTCATATTTCACAGACCTTCGATCCTATTTCCATTGGAGGATCAGAAATAGAGGTTGTAAACGACTATACCTATCTGGGACAAGTAATACAACTAGGGCGAAATAACTTCTCAAAAGAAATCGACAGGCGCATACAACTGGGATGGGCAGCATTTGGAAAACTAAAGTACATTTTTAAAGCGAAAATTCCGCAATGCCTTAAAACTAAGGCGTTTAACCAATGCATCCTCCCTGTATTAACTTATGGCGCAGAGACGTGGAATCTGACAGCAAGTCTTACCCATAAAATAAAAGTCACCCAGCGTGCTATGGAGAGATCCATGCTCGGAGTGTCGCTAAAAGATAGAATCCGAAACGAGGAATACGCAGAAGAACTCAAGTAGTGGATGCTACCCAACGAATAGGCACACTCAAGTGGCAATGGGCAGGACATATCTGTCGAAGAGACGACGGTCGATGGGGAAGAAAAGTATTGGAATGGCGCCCAAGAACTGGCAAACGAAGCATTGGCCGACCCCCTACAAGATGGACCGACGATATAAGAAGAATAGCGGGAGTGACCTGGATGCGGAGGGCGGAGGATCGAAGAGGATGGAGACTCATGCGGGAGGCCTACGTTCAACAGTGGACGGACACAGGCTGATGATGATGATGATGATTTTGAACAAACATGGAGCATTATAAATGCTATGATATCAGCTTGATATAGCTCTTTTAGGCTGATGCCGTAAAGCCTCGAAAAACGATCTTTTGTCTCTTATTTCGTTTCGCTCGCTTGACATGCACATCTTCTTCTTCTTCGTGTCAGCGACGTCAAATTATTTTTTCCCAATATCTGGCAACTTCGATAGCTCGTGTGTTGTCCAGCATTAGGTCCTGAGATGTGCAACTTGTTGGGCACATGGAGCAGCATCGTAGGTGTGAGGCGGTCTGCAGGTCTCCACAGTCGCACAATAGTGTCTCTCCCTGCCGAAGCATTCCCCACCGCTCGAGGTTGTCCTTTGTTCTACCAACTCCGGTTCTTAATCTGTTTAGGGATTTCCAGGTCGGCCAGTCAAGGCTCTTGCCAGTTGGGAGGCCTTCCTTTGGAGTAATGAAATCCTCTGGTGCGATTTGTTGCCAGAGTTGGAGTCTCTCATTTTCAGGGCCGGATGTGAGAGGTTGTGTGGATTGCAGAAAGCTGCTTCGAGACTTCAATCTTGGTGTTGGGGGTATCTGATTATACAAGCAGTGGGACGGTTGGTTGATTGCCTTACGCATTTCTTCGGCGCATATGACTTTGCGTCTTATGTTCGGTGGTGCGATACCAGCCAAGGGGTATAGTTTAGAAATGGGTGTTGGTTTGAGGCAGCCTGTGACGACTCTGCATGCATCATTCAGTGCAGTATCCGCTTGATTACAGTGGGCTGATCGACCCCACACTGGTGCCGCATATTCTCCGGCTGAGAAACAAAGTGCTAAAGCTGAGGTACGAAGAAGGGGTGGTTGGGCTCCCCAGTGAGTGTTGGTCAGTTTGCGGATGAGGTTGTTCCTTGTTGCAACTTTCTGTTTGGTGTTGCTGCAATGACGCCTGAAGGTGAGGGCGCGATCTAGAGTGACTCCGAGGTATTTTGGATGGTCGCTATGTTCCAGTACTCTACCTTCCCACGTGACACGAAGCCTTCTGTTAGCTTCCCTGTTTCTAAGGTGGAAACAGCAGACTTGTGTCTTTGATGGGTTAGGTTTGAGATGGTTGGTTTCGTAGTAATGGGACATCTCGTTGAGTCCCTGGCTTAGGATATCCTCAACTTCTTCAAACGTTACTGCTTGTGCTGCCAAACCTAAGTCATCCGCATATATGAAAGATTTTGTGTCTTTAGGCACATCTAATAATACTAGTTTTAATTATATAATATTACACGGAGTTTGCATACGCCATTTTATTTGTTATGACTATGACTGTTGCTCCATTTCATGTTGGTGCAACTGTCATCTTTAATTTGCTTTTTTGCCGCGATTGTCTTGGCGACGCTGGATATCACGGTGTTCCGGCAGTTAGCTTTTCGTCCGGCGCCATACCGTTCGGACGAAAAATCAAATCTTTAATAAAAATAAATGCGAATTGTGCTTCAAAAACAAGTTCTTTGAGTTGCTAATCTGCTCCTACATCCTTCCTCCACGCGGCTACGTGACGAACCCGCGACTTGTCGTCTTTTTGAAGACGGGGGATGTCAGCTAATAAATGTCAATTATTTAGATAAGTACTCAGGGATCGTGCTATATTTCCTTGAGTATTTTTTGAGCGTGCTATGAATCATATATTTGGTTTCCAAGGATTGTAGGTACGTTCCACATGGGTATCGGATAACTATAAAGTATCAGGATAAAAATATAATGAAGAAGAAGAAGAATACGGAAAGAAGAAGAAAAATACGAAGAAAAAGAGACAAGAATCAATATTTATTTTTTATCGATAACGGCAAATTATTTCAACGATGCGATACACTCAAAACCCGGATGCCTCTCCAAGTATTTACGAGTACATTTTAATATACTAATTAAATTTATTGGGCTGTAAAATATTCCAGTTATACGCTTCACGTGATGTTGCTTATTTAGATAAGACCAGTTTCGTATTAAAATATTAACTATATATAAATATATATATTAACATTTAATATTAAATATACATTTACTACTTTCCCATGATACGTTGATTGCATACCGTCGCTAAAAGAGTTGCGACCGCCAATATAAACTTTATTGCCGTGTGCATAACAGGTTGAGTTAATGAAGCAATAAAACGTATAATCTCTTATGACATGAAAGTATCACACGAAACAAGTAAATGAAAAGCGCAAAATGCATTTCTTAAATTTTGCAAATCGAACAACGACACCTGTATTCTTCTTCGGGATTTCAAAGCTGAACCGTTAACCCTTGATGCCAGTTATTTATTTAAATTTACCCTAAAAATAGACATTGTTCGAGGTTTTTAACAAAGCGAATTGATGTGTATCACGCGTGTTCCATTTCAAAAGTAATCTGAATATTGTAGGAAAAATATAATGACATCAGCACGATGTATCCCTTGCCGACTGGTACCGAAAACCTCGATATACCTGGACAATCATTCGCCTCTTATTTTCTGTTCGCTTGCCCGCTCACGGTTGTGTTAATTATAGACACCGCCAGCGGCGCGGGCAAGAGCCCGATCACGAGCGAGTCAGTTATGTGTTGACGACTGAGAAGGTCGCATTACGGCCAGCGGCATGTCGTCCCGCTTGTACAGTCTTAACGTAAATGTGCTTCTGAAAAAGTCTTTGTTTGCTGACCTGCTCCTCATCCTGCCCTTACGCGACGGAATAAAACATTTTTTTTGAGAGAGAGGAGGATGTTAATATTTATTGATCAGATTTGTACAATTGCTTAGAATTCCTCAAAATATTCTGTACCGGCATCAATACACTTGAGGAGACGTAGCTGCCATGCCTGGAAGGCACCTTGAAAGTCCTCGACGGTAATGTCTCTTGAGAACATTGTAACATACTTTTAGATGTTTTCCACGCTCTCTCAGTGCTTTCCTTTCAGCTTTCTCTTCAGTTGAGAAAATAGAAAAAAATCATACGGAGCCAATCCATTAGGACTGTAAGGATCTGGGGGATCATTGGCGCGTTGCTACGGGCCAGGAACGTCAGTAACAATACTAACAATGAAGAACGCATAACTTTTGCAATGGATGACCGTCCATCATGGCGTAAGATTTTATTGTGACGCGACTATCCATGGAAGCGCGGTAAAACCAGTCGGAATATATGTTGTGAGGTCAGGCCTTCCAATGCAGCCAATCACTGGTTTTTTGAAGAATTTTAAGCATTGACATCCTTACAATGAATCTATTTTTCCAGAAAATGCGCATTACTTTCATAATAATTCATATATGTTAGTCGTGGGAAACTTTGAATTTGATCCATGCATTTCAGAATTAACTTCTTCTTCGTAGTATCAATCCGGTGGATTAGTTTGCAGCAACAGAATCTTGCATCTCGATCTCCACTCCTCTCAGTCCTCCGCAACCCACTTTAGCTCATCATAAGAGCTACAACTCATGTCCTCGAACTTTTACACCCACGTTTGGTGTTGCTCACCAAAACCCGTTACTTGTATAACGAGAAAGTACTCTGAAAACAATGCCTTGGTAAGTGCTCCCAAGGAGCGCAGGTACAAGGCGACCGGCCCGGGGGCCTTAGGCCCCAAAAAAATAATGTCCTCGAACAGTTGCTGCAAACACTCCCGCCTAGGGCGCCCACTACAGTTTCTACCCTCAACCATCCCCTCCACAATGTCGTGAAAAAGACCATCGTGGCGCATGATGTGACCGATCCATCGGGCTCGCCTTTCTAAGATGGTTCTTACTAGGTTCCTATCTTCCTTGATTATCCTGAGAACCTCATTGGTCGTGACGTGGTATCTCCAGGAAATTCCAAGAATTCTTCTGTATATCCACATCTCAAAGGCCTCTAGTCTTGTTTTATCATTTTCAGATAAGCACCATGTCTCACAGCCGTACATCAAGATGCTCCAAGCAAATGTTTTGCTAAGTTGCTTGCGGAGCTTTAAATTAATATTTTTTGTCTCAGAATTTTAACTATTGCTTACGAATCAAAAAATAAATAACGATTTCATCATATTTCAATTATGAAAGTTATTTTTTTTATGCGGCATAAAAACACTTATTATTTATTAAAAATGTCATCATCGTGCGATTTATAAATTAGTCATCATTTAATGTCACATCATCGTCTCGAAAAAAACACTGCGAACACAAAAAATATCAAGTATTCGACACTTGTCTAATGGCTCAAGTTTCCTTAAAAGCCTTAACCTTCAACCCACGAGTCGAGACTTTTTCAAGAGTCTCGCAATGGAAGGTGGAAGGTGGAAGATTAATGCTGCATTGAATTTTACTGGTTGAAGACAAGAGGCGTGGAAGTCAAAGCACCTGCTCTGTAAGAGGACTCTCCCACATTTTACATTTGTGCCATTCTTGAAGTTCAAATGTCGTTTGACAAATTGATTATGTCACTCTTGATTGAAGACTATTTGACTGTCAACTGTGATTCAATCTATAGTTTTAAAGTTGAAAGGCAACATCAATGATAAGATTTGCATCTCAATTTTATTTCAATTTTATTATATATTTTTTTCCCTTACAGAAACATTACAAACTTTAACAACTCAATTCATTTCTCAACTAAAATAAGAATTAATCCTAAAATTGAAAAATACAATATATACAAATATAGGTACTTATGATTAAGTACTAAGAACAAAGCAGCAAGACAAGCAACAGAAGGTCCAAATGCTCATAAAACAGACGACGCCAACAAATTATTCCTCCAAAGAAACTCGTGGAGTTCATGCCTGAATTGGGCCACCCTAACGTGAAATATATCAACATCCGAGGCGATTTGGTTTAACAGACTGATTACTATCTTAAGTCTCTGGCAGTTTAATGTTATTCTTTGGGAGAGCGAAAAATCTGTGCCTCCTTTTTCTTAGATATTTATCGGGCACCCACAAACCGATCTTCAACAAAATTTCAGGATTCCCGAACACGCCATGCAACAGCCGGAAGAAATGCATACCTAAGCACACATCCCTTCTTGTCTTCTACTCTATGTACCCTAACATACCCTGTATGAAGTTAGTTGGATACAGCCACGGATAGTATCCATACACCCTCATGTACAGAGACCTCAGAAATTTCTTCTGTACCCTCTCCAACGTGAGGCTATATTTCAACTCTTGGGGTGCCCAAATGATGGACCCGCTCTCGAGTATGCTACGGACCAATGAGTTAAGCAACACTACCATTAGGTGTGTGCTCGAGAAAATCTCTCGAAAATCTCGTTCTCTAATAACATTTATTTATCTTTTATAATTAAATTAATTTTAATTCACTGCCAGAAACAATATTTGATACATTATACTCGTATTTAAGAGAGCGATTAATTTTGTTTCAAATGTAGTCTAAGAATATGTTTAAATATTTATATAAAATAATTAAATATTTTTTAATGAATATACTTGTATAAATGTTCTGCATGTGCTTTACTATGTTTTTGTATTAGATCAATAGAGTGTTTAAGAGTTCAAAAAACTATATGAAGAACGGGAAGTTCTAATTTTGATAGAAAAAGAGTGGACATATAAGGAAAATAGGGTCAATTTTTAGAGAAAAAAACCTTAAATCTAAGACAATATAACGATCGTTGATCAGAAAAGTATTCATAAACAATATTGCTCGTTTTCTTTAAAAACGTCAAGAACCACTTTGAATATACAATAGTTTAAAGTCTGAAAAATGTTTAAAGTATCTGAAAATCAGAGGCCTGAAAAATATTTCCATACATGTTCCCCGGTTGCTTAAAATGCTTGAAATGTTTAAGAACGTAACGTAACGTATCATAAATAGTATAATGTAAGATAAAAGTTCAAATGTTATTTTTAAAACTAAGGCGTTAAAACAATGCATCCTCTCCCAGAAATACCTTATGGTGCATAGACATGGAATCTAACAGCAAGTCTTACCCATAAACTAAAAGTCATCCAAAGTGCCATGATCCATGCTCGGAGTATCTCTAATTTAGAATCTGAATCGAGAATATCCAAGGAAGAACTCAAGTAGTGGAGACTACCAAACGAATAGGCACACTCAAGTGGCAGTGCGCAGAACATATCTGTCGAAAAAATGGCAAATGGAGCATTGACTGAAATCCTGATGTTCTGATGATATATGAAGAATAGCAGGGGTAGCTTGGATGCGGAGGGCGGAGGATCGAAACGAATGGAGACTCATGCGAGAGGTCTACGTTTAACAGAGGCTGATGATGATAATGATGATATGTTTATTTATTTTCTATAATATGTAATCAAAATCGAAAACATGTAATCAAATAAATTAGTTAATTGGGTTGTAAACATAATAATGCACCTTTTGGTCATATTAATTTTTACTGCCCATACTCGTACTTATAAATTATTTTTCTCGTCGTCACTTGGGTCGTTTTGGTCTCAAGCGTATTAGCACAAACCCTGAACCAGTCGTAAAACAGATGTAAACTTGTTGACAGCATATCGTATGGATACCTGTTCAGTTTATCAACAGTGAGTGGTGTGGCGAAGGCCGACCGGCCAGTTGGAATAAGGGCACAAGTGGCTGCAATGTGAATGACCTGCGATTGACATAGTTTATTAGGCAAGTGATATATCATAATTAAATTCAGAATGCCATCTCGTTAATTATTAAACTGCCACTCACGCACTAAAATATATTCGCATGCGAATCCAAGAACACATACCATCATATAACGGGTCCGCCAAATAACTTTTTTTTTTGAAAATGGGGCGCAAAACATCGAGTGTAGCTTCGGCTGTGTGGCACGTAGCGCCGTCTTGTTGAAACCAAATGTTGTCAATATCCTCTTCTTCAATTTTTGTGAACAAAAATGGCCCGATAACGATCGCCATTGACTGTAACGGCCACTCCTTGCTCATTTTTGAAGAAAAATAGCATAATTTTCAAAGTAATGTCGCAATATTTCCCAGCGTTGTTCAAGCGTATACACAACCATATTCGTTTAGCGGAAGAATAAAACTAATTATTTGTCAAATCAGACATGAGCTAAGTGTTACCATTCACGAAATAAACACTAGTTGAAAAAAAAACGTTAGATGGCGGACCCTATACAACATTAATTAATTAGATAAAGAAAAAGATGGACAGGGTATACGTATCCTAGAACGAGGAATGGATAGCGGCAGCCGATAGAACTAAATGACGGAAATTTGTTGTAACCATATTTTCTAGATATGGAACGGATGTGGGAATAATTATTTAAATTTCTAATATTAAAGTCAAATCCTGTTCATTACATCTACCACTGCGACATTTAGCATATAATTTTGAATCGATATGATCAACTTTATTAAATTGTGAAATACATTTTTGACGAATTGTATTACAATTTCTTATAATTTATTATTTAATTCATATTCCTTTTAAAACAACCGTGGAAACAATAAATACAAATTAAAGGTGCAAGTGGATTACAATTAATGTCAACAATAAATCTGAAACAATCACGCTGAAAAATTTAATGTTTCACAATGCCAATTGCCTACAAGAAAATGAAAAAAGTTTACAAGGATTTTCAGGGTGCCTTCTAGGTGTGGCAGACACGTCTCCGCAAGTGTAATGATACTGGGGCAGAGTAGTTCGATGGATTTTGTGCATCTGTACAGCTCCGATCAATTAATGTATTTTTCCCAGAATATGCACCAACATCCTGCTCTCTCAAAGAGGGGAGTTATTACGTCGCGAGGGAGCAGGATAAGGAGCAGGTCATCAGACAAACACTTTATTTTAGAAGCACAGATTATATTTACTTTAAAAACATTACAAGTTTGTGACGACGCGGTATGATATGCCGCGCGGCCGTGACGCAGACCTCGCCTTGCCAAAGGGTGGGGACCAACTGCCGGCCGTCGGCACTTCCGCGGCCCGTGTTCGGTCACCAGCGCCGCCGGTGGCAAAACTATGTAACTAGTCCCAATGTTGCCATACATAAAGGTATGGAAAGCGACAAAAATACGAGACGAAAGATTGACTATCAAGGCTTTCGGTACCAGTTAGCAAGGACTACATCGTGGTGATGTCAGCACATTACTGTAATATACGGCGCCAAGAATGTTGACCGAAGACCACAAACTTTCTCCACCAAGAAGAATGCTATGGATCCTGTATCTTTCAACGGTTGTTCTCTTCCGAAAGCAAGCTCCATCAACATGCTTGGATTATCAATATCGAATAATGTCAAATATTACGAGTCAATTAAGTGTAAAGCCGGTCTCGCTTCCAAAAAACTAGGTGTATTAAATAGATCACGTCGGTATTTCAACGATAAACAACTTCTTCTTCTATATAAAGGACAAATCCGACCTATCCTTGAATACGGCAGTCACCTTTGGATTGGAGCCCCAAAATACCTTCTAAACTTAATTGACTTAGTTCAAAGAAGAGCAATTCGTTTGATAAACAATGACACCCTTACGTCTAATCTACAATCAATGGAACACAGACGTAAGGTTGGTTCTCTTAGTCTCTTCTACCGTTATTACCACGGTCGCTGCTCTTCGGAACTTAAAGAACTAATTCCTCCTGCACCCACTCACAGCCGACAAACTCGTCTTACACTTGCCGAACATCCATACACGGTTAATATATGTCGACCAAGAACTGGCTGCTTCCAAAGTTCCTTCCTTAATGCCACCGGTAAGCTATGGAATGCTCTTCCAGCTTCTGTGTTTCCTCCTTCCTACAATCTGGATCTCTTCAGATAAATATACACTTGCAATCTCCCCAACCCACACACAAACACGAACACAACACACGTTTCCCGCATGCAGCGTCCAGCCTCCCTGGCTGAGCGTCATAGAGTGCACTGGTCTTGACCGGTTGTGCCCTCCTGCATGCGTTTACATAAAAAAAAAAAACGCGAAATTTGGATGGGATATTGTCAAACACCCACCCTGCAGCCCGACTTAGCCCCAAGTGACTACCATCTCTTCCCTGACATGAAGAATTATCTGGGTGGAACGCAATTTCGGCGATAGAGAAGAGCTGGAAGAAGCGGTAAGTCTTAAGTATCTGTGTGGCTTGGCGGCAGATTTTTTGACTCGGGCATTCAAAAGCTCGTATACCGCATGCCAAAATGCATTGAGCTCAGTGGCGACTCTGTAGAAAAATAGTTAAAAGTCTGAACTTTCAAAAATGTACGCATTCATGGAATTAAACATGTGAAAAATTACTGGGAACATTATTTTACAGATAACCCTCGTATATACTATGTAAGTAGTTTTTTAAATGTTTAATGATTATATCCACTATAAATTAATAGAATACGTGATATATAATATTACTATCGCAAAGTCACCTTCTGAAGGTTAACGGCTCATTGAAATAAGGGCAATGATGCGAACGACCTGCAATGGACATGATTTACTAAGGGCCAGTCTTACATGTGTCTTATATAAGCTTAGTGAGTAATTGAGTGAATAATATAACCTTCAATACTTGTCGATTTAAGTGTTCGGTTGTCATGCTAACAATTCCAAGATCTAATCTCGTCAAAGCTTAAATAATTTAACAAAAAAACATTGCACATTGATAAAAGTTTGCCGTAATATTAGAATACTTTGAGCATTGTCACTTAACATCCCCAGCATCGCATAACAAGAAATGTGAATATATGAAAAAAAGTAGGTACTATTAAACCGTTTTGCCGTGTTAATTAAGAGGACGATATAAAGTATGGTTACGCCGCACTTAGCTCCCAGACAATTCGTTCTACGACTCATCGGTAACAAAGTAAACAAGTAACGCACTGGACGTCCGGTGCACGGGAAATTTGGTGCACGGGACAACTGGTGCACCGGATGTCTCGCTAACCTAACCTAATCACGCAGTACGAAACAGGCTGTAATTTATCTAAGTTTTGTTTCGCTATTAATATGTATTGCATTAGCTTACACCAATATGCAGATATGTTTCTTAAGATTCGAGGTGTGTCGAGGACTGAAGCTTCCTCACTTTAATCATTCTAATGCAGGTCGGCAGCTTTAAGGAATGTCTTTAAATACGAGTGTTAGGTGATCGTACGAGAGCCTCACTTACGTTATGCTATTATCGTTGGTCATCAAAGAGTCTAAATTGTTTTTAGATGCGGTCTGTCTCGTAGATATCTTCATTATATATATATATAATCGTGTCGGAAACATCAGGGTCAGATCCTGTCTGCCCAGTAGTGGGCGACGTCGATGGCGTTACTCCCGGCCATCATCAGGTCTTCCTGGGTGCAGCTACTCGGACACAGCGCACACTCCAGAAGGTGTGACAGGCTCTGCACCGCGCCGCAGTCACATTCAGTCGGTCCGCTGTAAAACTGCTAGGCTTTCATTTGTGTCATCGTCTTGCATATCCATAAGTCTGTTAAGGGATCTCCATATATTCCACCCCTGGTCGTGTCCAGAGGCTAGGCCTCAGGTATCACCAGTTCCGTTGTTGACTGTAGGAAACTTCTTCTTAATTTGAGCCGTGTGGTTATCTTTTGATACCCAAACATATTGTGGATAATCTAATAAGTAAGTAGTAAATTTCATTATCCTCCAGTGGCATTCTCTTGCATGAGCTTACATAGATATACAAAAACTAAACTTCTAGCCACTCGTGTACGTGCGACGGCCTCGACAGCGACCTGTAGATATGAAAAAAAAACGTTCGTGGATTACGCAATACCGCCGGCACGATTATCAACGTTATACAATCATTTAGCAGTGGAGTTAATTATCGCACCGTGAGATCTAACGGCGTGTACGTGAAGAGAAGACAAAAAAAGGCCACACGACCGGTTATAAACGAGTGAATGTCGGCTATTTTGTTACCGAATTTTCAGTGCATCCGGTTGTTAGTTACGATGCATAAAAACTAAACGTTTATTTATTTAACCCCTTACGTGCGAAATAAGATTTCATAAAAAGTCACGAAATAAGTCAATTAGTCAATGAAAAATAAACTTGAATATTTATGGACGATTTTTTTTATGTGTTTTGATTGGTCAGTGCTGCATTTATATTCACATTCAGAACTAAATTAAATAAATGCATCATTACTTTTAAAAAAGGACAAATTTGAAGCATGTGTAGAATGACCCACAATTCAATACATATCGTAAAAAAAAAATTGAAGAAGGAATGTCGTAATACGAAACAAAATTATATTCAATATAGTATTCGGATAAATCCGCATCTCGCACTGAAGCGACGTGTTTTTTTCGGGGCGTGGGATAAATCCGCTCCTCGCACTTAAGAGCAGTGCAACTTGGTGCGGATATATCCGCACCTCGCATCTAAAGGGTTAATAAGACGTTATATCATTTAGAATGGGCTCCGTGTGTGATTTCTTTGACTCGGTATTAAAATCAATGATCGTTAGATTACAACCTCTTGTACAGATCAAGTTTTTTTAGATTCTTTTTCGTTAATTTAAACTTGTTTTTGTTGCGGTTCACGTTGAGTAACTTTTATCACGCAGACCACAGTTCTGCGAACACGTCACTCGTTTCAATTATTGACGTGAAACGTAAATTCATGATTTTTAAATAGATAAATACTTTATATATATAGTTAACGATAAGCTGTTAACCCTTTCATTACGGCTCGGTTTGAATACAAATTATACTGTCAATTATAAAACTATTGACTATTTGAAGCATAAATGTACTTATCTGGTCTATTTTCATATATCACATTGGTTCTTGTATCCCTAAAGATGGTGATAGTAATTCTGAAATATCATCTGTGGAATTCTATGATGATTACCATAGTGCATATGGCTAAGCACTGCACGAGAAGTGTTGATCCGCCAACGTCATAGACTACAGCCCGAGATTCACGCATCATCCTTATTATTACAGGAATTTACAATGAATGGTGATCTTCACGGGACGACTTTCGTCTACCACCAATATTAATTAATAGTTTATGACTAGCATTTTACGGGTAAGGGATCAAATTCACACCATCCGGGGGTATTTTAGAGCTCAGAAATCGTAATATTTATTATAAATAATAACCTTATTTTCACATGAATCACGCAAGATATGGCCTTTGCTTAGGAGACCGCAGTTTCGACTTACTCGTAACCTTCCTCGTTGCATTTATTCACGTAGTATACTCGTATCAATGAAAAAACACGAACGTAATGACTTCATACGCATACGTCTTCTTCTTTAGCCTAGCCATTTCCCATCATCTGGGATCGGCTCTCCTCGTGAACATTCGCCATGTCCGTCTGTCCTCGGTCAAGCCCAGAGTTTTCAGATCCTTGTTTACAGTTGCAGTCCAGGTTGCCCGTGATCTTGCAGGTCTTCTTCTCAGCGTGGGTATATTGAGGGCTCTCTTCATCATGTGGTCCTCATCTCTCCGTGTCACATGCCCATACCATCTTAGGCGGTTTTTCCTTATCTTTTCAGGTACGGGGGCCACCCGAAATGAACCCCAAATATGCTCATTTCGAACTCTGTCCACTCTAGTCACACCGCCCGCCCACCTCAGCATCTTCATCTCCACATGCCACATGAATCCTATCCAATTCACTTCATACACATACGTAATCACTATTTTCAGCCCCTTTTGAGTAAGATTTACAATGTAGTATATTTAAATTGTTAAGTACAAAGCCTTGCCGATTAGTCATCGGCTTGTACTACAGCCATTCTCTAAGTGCAGATTGTTCCACATACACGAGGTATAATAAATAACCATAACAAACCGATACAAGTTTGCCACCACCATTAGTACCAAAGAGAACTATAACAACTCTTTGGAAGCGTACATATCATAACCTTTTAAATGCGCTACGAAGATACTTGTTTATCTTAGATTTTGTTTTTTTAACGAAAGTCGTACAACGTATACGATTTTAAGTTCGGCAGTCAATGAGTCTGATCCGTCACAATTCGATGTGAAATGCCTATTTGAAGAAGCTGTTATTGGGTAGATTTGTATGACAAACTCCGTAGAGATGAGGTTGACGTATCCAAACGGTCCAGGTCTCTTTCGGATTGCGCTAAAAATGCATTATATAAATATTGGGCAATGCCATAGAACGTGTTCAGCGTTCTGCACAGGAGTACTACATTGACAGTGGAGACTATCAACTAAGCTTAACTCTTGCTCAGAAGTGGGCGACGTCGATGGCGTTACTCCCGGCAATCGTCAGGTCTTCCTGGGTGCAGCTAATCGGACACAGCGCACACTCCAGAAGGTATGACAGGGTCTGCTCCACGCCACAGTTACATTCAGTCGTCAGCTGTAAAACTGCTAGGCTTTCATTTGTGTCTTCGTCTTGCATACTCCGGTACGAAGTCTGTTAAGTGGCCTCCATATATTCTACCCCTAGTCGTGTCCAGGGGCTAGATCCTTTATCGGGGCAATCCAAGTATTCCCTTCAGTTGCTCTTCCACACATGTTCAGCCGCAGGGTGGCCTCAGATATCACCATTTCCATTTTCGACTGTAGGAAACTTCTTCTTGATTAAAGCCGTGTGGTTATCTTTTGATACCACACGACTATTGATTAGAGGATCGGTAAGCCTTTGTAAAGGAGAGGAATGGAGTTCTTTGGCCGCTTAAGAGAATGCGTCTAATTAAAAACAATATAGTGTACTTAAATCAAGAACACGTTACAAATAATAACGGTGCTAAGAAAGATAGCATTGTATACTGTTTTGGGACTAGTAAGACTTGCATACTCCCCGCACTCTTAGGGTCATACAGGTACACTGCGTGTATCGCGTGCTGATCGGTCGTTTGATTCAAAGCCAGTGGTTGTCTAGCACGCCACACAGTACCATTGTCCCTAACGTTCATTAAGTGTGTGACGGACAATCTGCGAGCGTGTTGCGTGTTACGTGTTGCGTGTTGCGTGTTGCGTGTTGCGTGCGAGGACGCGGCGTGACGTGACGCCATCAGAGGACTGACACGGATGCCAGTGAGCGATACGGAAAGGAGAACAATAATATATTACTAGTGAAGATCCATTGCTGTGACATCGGCAAGAGAGACGTCAGCTAGATATATCAAATAATGGCTCACGTACGTGTAACCTCCAATTGCCGGCTGGTATAGCTCAATGGTCAAAGCGTTTGCTTTGCAAGCCAAAGGTCGTGGGTTTGATCTCCGACGTAGATTAATAAAAATGTTTTTTTTCGATTTCTGAGCTCTAAAATATTGGTTGGAGTGAATTTGATCCCTCACCCGTTAATTCCAGTCATGTCATTGATCAAAATTGGTGGTAGACGAAAGTCGTCCCGTGAAAGCCACCCATTCATAGTGAATTACTGTAATAATAAGGATGATGCGTGAATGGCGGATCAACTCTCCACATGCAGCGCTTAGCCATATGTAGCTTGGCATGCGTAATAGAATTCTTAACAATTTGTAACATTAAAGAAGAAGCAGATTCTTCTTCTTTTTCACTTTTGTATGTATTGTATGTTTATGTATACTCTATGTTTCTTATATTTTGTATCTTGGAACTGCGGTTCTGTTAAATAAATAAATAAATGAATTAAATAATCATCCCCATACTTACAGAACGATTCTAGGACATGAATTGTGCCGAGCTGAAGAGGATTGCAGAGGATCGAGAGGAGTGGATATCGAGATGCAAGATTTTGTTGCTGCAAACCAATCCACCGGATTGATACAACGAAGAAGACTCACAGAAAAATCGTCATTTTTACATCTGGCAATTTTCAACTGTCGATATACCTGTATACTCATTTATATATATTGAATAAGTTAGAGTTCCACGTCTATGCAAAAAACTCGCGATAAAAGATCTATTATACACACAGGTAGTTAAGACTTTATCTCATACGTCATCGCGCTTCTTAACTTTCAACGACCTTATTATTTCACGTGATAAATTGCTATAAAGCTCCGGTGTCACGTGCAGGGCTGTCACCTGATGCGTGAATGCCAATTAAGATACTGCCACAAACACAGGTGCTCGTTCATGGTTTATAAATATGGAAATAATTACTAACGATAACTCTAATGTCCGCACGAACGCTACTTGTCGCAACAAGGATATCATTTAATAATGGAACAATGTAACAATTACAACATTACACAAAACGAAACGTAAAAATACCAGAAAACGTAGATATAAAGGAGAACCAAACAATGGCTATAGATACTGACATCCCCGTTAATCAAAGGTGTGGTGAATGGATAGGAAGCAGGTCACGAAAAAATGACTTTTCAAGAAGCACATTGTAATATATTGAACCCTTTCGCATCGGTTGTCGGCATATGCCGTCAAATATTCCCCGACCGTTGACATAAATATTATAAACTGTTTTGCTACTTTCTCATTGTGACATCCACGGTAGGAAATTGGAGGTGCAGTCATTCCCTTTATCAACCTACATGTATTATTTACAGGAATCTGTAAAGCATGTAAATAAATATCGTTAGGTTTCGTCACAGGAGCGATTTTTCTGTAAACCACATGTGTCAATGCCGCCACATGTATGGAGTTACATAATGAACGTTTGTTAAATATAATAGTTTTTTTTGTGCATCATCTGATAGCTAAAGGTTATAAAAATCAATGTGATATAAGAAAATAGGTCAGATAAGTACATTTATGCTTCAAATACTAGTTTTAAGAAAAAAAAGAGTTTGAAAAACTCACGTCGTATTGACAGTATAATTTGTATTCCACCGAGTCGTAACGAAAGGGTTAAAACAAAATATTTACAAACTTCAAGTCATCTACCCGGACGAAACTTTCCGCGTTCCTATTTAAGTCCCGGGAAGATTCCAACTGAGACTGCGGCAGTTGTGACTGTACAGCGCCTAAATTAATGCCCAATTATGGAACTAATGGCGTGACATGTATCGCCCCCGTGATAGGTAACGATCTGCCACAACAAACAAAATGGTGACGCAGCGCCACTGGAATAGAAAAACAAATGAGAATTTATAGAGCCTCGAAGGTCTACAGTGCACTCCGGGTTCAGTATAACAACGCCTTCCGAATGCTGTTGAGTCTGCCGCGATATTGCAGTGCTTCAGGCATGTTGATGGAGGGATGGCTTCCATGCCATAATAAGGAAGCGTTGCGCTTCTCTGTAGGCGCGCGTTCGCGGAAGTCTCAACGCAATGGTCGCTGTGTGGGAGGAAGGATAGGCGAGACTAACGGTTGGAAGGGCACTGGATGCGCCTTCACGTGGCCATCCAGAGGGGATCCGGTGCTCCACTGAGTAGTAAAATAATAATAATAATAATGTGGTGTATGTGGACATGCCGATTTATATTTTCTTTCCATTCTGTTTAATTTAAATTTTGATTTTTCCTGTATTTGTTTGGAGTTATTGTACGATTATGTAAAATTTTGATTATCGCACTAGTGGCTAAATATGTTTTTTTTTGATGCGATCTTCATCGAGGATCAAACCTTTCGTATTGACGTCAGCACGATGTAGCCCTTGCTAATTGGTACCGAAAACCTCGATACACAATCTTTCGTCTCTTATTTTTGTCGCTTGCTATACATTTACAACTATGTGTCCGCCATGTTGGGACTAGTTACATAGTTTTGCCACCGACAGCGCTGGTGACCGACCACGGGCCGGACGAGTCAGTTATGTGTTGACGACCGAGAAGGTAGCATTACGGCCAGCCGTAAGCTTGTAAAGTTTTAAGTAAATATAATCAATGTGCTTCTACAAGAAAGTCTTTGTTTGCTGACCTTCTCCTCATCCTGCCCTCACGCGTCGTATTAACAACTTTTGGAGAGAGAGAGGAGGATGATAGTATAATAAACAAACTCTTTAACTTTAAAATAGATAAAACTTTACGGCATTTGAAGTGTTTAGCTTATATAATGTACAATGTTTCACAAATCTGCTCCTTCATTTGCAATGTTGTAGGATCTTCTTCCGTGACCTTAGAAAGTCCTTGCGATTCAATTTGCATGCCATTTACTTCACATGTACGAGTAATGGCACATCAATGGGTGACGCAACGACTTACTGACTCATTCCTTCCATTACAATATGACCATTATGATTCTCGACGCAATTAACTAATATGCATTATGTCCACTTATTCATATGTTGTGTGTGAATAATTGATATGCACAATGCGACGCTAAAAGGACTTGTCATAAATTTTCCATTCACGTTCGTGCAATTGACCTTTCTTCTGCTTATAATAAATAATATGATAAGTACGCAAATAATGGATTCTTTAACAGTGTCTGCAACGTGATCAGTGATGACGTGTGCAAGTGTGCGTCATCTTTTGGGAAGACTCTCTCGAACTGCTGCTGCCGGATCTTCCTAATATATTTTTATTTTATTTTTTAGAGCGTATGGTTAAAACTTAGAGTAACATTTTTATATGTGTGTGTCAGACGAGCGAACAAAAATAAGAGACAAAAGATCATACATCGAGGCTTTTCGGCGCCAGCCTGCAGGGGATTTATCGAGTTGATATTAGTATCTGTATTGGTACATATATATTTTGTAATTATATGGTTATCTTTCTCTGTACTCATCGTCATATCCCTCAATATACAGTGAGACCCCGCTTAGCGCTAATTAATTTAGCGCTGCTTCGGTTTAGCGCTCTTTTATTTCAACCCGGGATTCCGCGAAATTGTGCGCAGCGCTAGATTTAAGTAAAAGCGAAGACATTGGACACTGTCGATATGGATGAAGTAGAGAAAGAAAAAGTGGAAATGGCTAAACAAACCGGTTTAGATGAGGTAAATGTAGAAGACGTCGAAGAAATAGTTCAAGAAACAACAGCTAGTCTTTCTAATGATGAGCTCAAGGAATTAACTGAGCAAGAAGATTTTTTTTTATTGATATAAGTGATTTTGAAGAAGAGCAAAAAGAACTTTCGATGGCGTTTGTAAAAAGGAGTTTGACCACTATAACTGAAATTATGGACCAATTTGTTTAAAGAGTTCAATAGCAAGACGGGGTGTTATAGACGCTTTATCCACTTATCAACAACCTTTAACAGAACGTAAAAGGAAAACGCAAACTACATTAGATGCCTTCTCGACAAAAAAGCAGAAAATTGGAAAAAAAGGAAAAATACACCGAATGATCTGACTGACTTAAATTTTTGTTTTTGTTTTTAAAAGTATATTCGTTGATATTGTTTTTATTTATGTAAGAAATAAATATTTGTTTTTTTTTATTAAAAAACGTAATTATTAAATTTAATACGTAACCAATTTTCTTTCCATCTCCCCCTGACCCCGTTATTTACATGTTAAGAAAGCTTCGTTTAGCGCTGTTACGCTCTACTTTGATAGAACGTAGCGGGGTATTACTGTACATTCTATTCTTAGAGGTAGCATTTCTGTCACTAATTGTCACCATAAAGATAAGTTAGAAGGAGTCTGTCCCAAACAATGTACCAGTTTTTGTATTAATAAAGGGTCCGCCAAATAACTTTTTTTTTTTAAATGGGGCGCAAAACATTAAGTGTAGCTTCGGCTGTGTGGCACGTAGCGCCGTCTTGTTGAAACCAAATCTTGCCAATATCTTCTTCTTCAATTTTTGTGAACAAAAATGGCCCGATAACGATCGCCATTGACTGTAACGGCCACTCCTTGCCCATTTTTGATGAAAAATGGCCTGATTTTCAAAGTAATGTCGCAATATTTTCCAGCATGGTTCAAGTGTATACATAACCATATTCGTTCAGCGGAAAGATAAAACTAATTATATGTCAAATCAAACAAGAGTTAAGTGTTACCATTCACGAAATAAGCATTAGTTGAAAAAAAAACGTTAGATGGCCGACAATAGTATGATTTTCAAAGTAATGTCGCAATATTTCCCAGCGTTGTTCAAGCGTATACACAACCATATTCGTTTAGCGGAAGGATAAAACTAATTATTTGTCAAATCAGACATGAGCCAAGTGTTACCATTCTCGAAATAAGCACTAGTTGAAAAAAAACGTTAGATGGCGGACCCCAAGTAATGTCGTGACTAAGCAAAACGAAGTATGGCGCCCAATGTATGGACTGTCTGAGTTCCATAAACTGGATATCAGATGTTAGAGAGCCATTATTTGTCAAGGCTTGCGTGCGAAAGGACGACGTTGCATCCCCAAAGGGTGCAGCAGTCTTCCAGTATTAATAGTCCCGTGACGGAGTAGTACATATCGCCTTCCCATTCCACAGTAGCTGATACACTAGGGATTGTTCGTGCTACAGAAAACGGCAAGTGTAAAAAGTGTCACGCGATGGAAGTCTGTGTACTCCTGGTGTACAGATGATGATGCACTGACACGCTACCATCGATGCTACTAATCAAATGCTTCTCTGGAATTCTTCAACTAAGGCTCACGGAGTGACAATGCAAAACTCCATGACTTGACAAAATATCGCACACCGTTGAACGTAGTCTTTTCTCACGAGTCTCCATTCTTATCGATACTGTACCGTCCAGGCTAATCCCGGTATTTTTCTTATGTCGTCAGTCCATCTTGGAGGGGGTCGGCCAATGCTTCGTTTACCAGTTCTTAGGCGCCATTCCAATACTTTTCTTCCCCATCGATCGTCGTCTCTTCGACAGATATGTCCTGCCCATTGCCACTTGAGTGTGCCTATTCGTTGGGTAGCATCCACTACTTGAGTTCTTCTGCGTATTTCCTCGCTTCGGATTCTATCTTTTAGCGACACTCCAAGCGTGAATCTCTCCATAGCACGCTGGGTGACTTTCATTTTATGGGTAAGACTTGCTGTCAGATTCCATGTCTCTGCGCTATAAGTTAATACAGGGAGGATGCATTGATTAAACGCCTTAGTTTTAAGACATTACGGAATTTTCGCTTTAAAATGTACTTAAGTTTTCCAAATGCTGCCCATCCCAGTTGTATACGCCTGTCGATGCAAGATGTAGGGCGAGAATATTTTGAAGAATTTCAAGCCTGATCACTAAATATATATTTCCTAGAGATTGCCACACTACTTTTGTAATGTGGCAATTTAAGCTATGTCTTATGATTTATAAAAATCAACTTTAAAATGGCTGACGGTTGTCAAATTCTTCAACTAAGAAGAGTAGACGTGCCAAGACAACAAGACGTCACGTAGTTATCTTCTCTTTGGATGTCGCAGTCGTTCCGGTGCCACACTTTGATTCTCTGCGGCTGTGCTGTATTTTTAATTCATTCGGAAAATAATATTTTCCAGCTGGGAAATGTCGGCAGTGGCGTGTCGCACGCGCGGCGGGGGGGCACGGAAGGAAAATTTGTGGGTGCGGAGAAACCAGCGGCGTACTGAATTTTTACAATTGCAGAAAATATTAATTTTGATCAAATTGAAATGTTTGATATTCATCACGAAGAGAGAGAGAAAAGCTGCATTAGGTCTAGGCGTAACTTCTGAATGCAGATCTGGCTTGGAACAACGCAAGTTGCACTGCAGCTGATATAACTATATGGCGGCAATTAGTGGCGATCTTATAAAGTAGTGACATCAGCATGATATAGCCCTTGCTGACTGGTACCGAAAACCTCGATATACAATCTTTCGTCCCTATTTCTGTTCGCTTGTCAAACAGGGATGTGTCCGCCATATTGGCATAAGTAATATACACCGCGGCTCGTGACGCGGGCGAGAGCCCATTCCGACGGCGGAGATCAGTTGCCTACCGCCCTTCGGCGAGAGCATATTTTAGTATGGCTCGGCCTACTGCTGCGACGAGGCCGAGCCCTAAATGTGCTTCTAAAAGAAAGTCTTTATTTTGCTGACCTGCTCCTCATCATGCTCTCACGCGACGGAAGAACACCTTTTTGAAAGAGAGGAGGATGTTAGTAGTGAATCATAATCCGAATGAAAAATTAATGATCCATCCAATATAAATCCAGTTTATCTAGTAACAAAACCATTGATACCGGAAAGCCAACCAAACAGCGCCACTGTCGAGATAAGGAACTGCGCATATTGAAAGGGCTACTCACAACATAGTGGTCGAGAAAGGGACCCCGCTTCTCTGGGACACCACTCAATGATACTACGTCGTCCCTGCAGTCTGATGCCCACCTCGAGGACTGGTCGAGGTTCGAGTCTGCCCAACTTAGGACCGCTTTTCCTGGCCTTGGCTTAGTCTCAAAGACATTAACATTAAAGCTTGCCATAGTTTTGATCTGCCCCACCACACTACATCTCCAACGCCACAAACCCTTCTCATTATCCAATTTCTTATATTATCTCAGATTGTCATTCCTGCAACGGTTGGGAGAGTCTTCATTTCAGTAGTTTTCAAAAGGTATTTTTTAATTCTCGGAATTTTCTGGAGAGACCACGTCACGAACAATGAGGTTCTCAGGATAATCGAGGAAGATAGGCACCTAGTAAGAACCATCTCAGAGAGGTGAACCCGATGGATCGGTCACATCATGCGCCACGATGGTCTTCTTCACGACATTGTGAAGGGGATGGTTGAGGGTAGAAACTGTAGAGGGCGTCCTAGACGGGAGTATTTGCAGCAAGTGTTCGAGGACATGAGTTGTAGCTCTTATGCTGAGCTGAAAAGAGGGTTGCGGAGGACTGAGAGGAGTGGAGATCGAGATGCAAGATTCTGTTGCTGCAAACCAATCCACCGGATTGATACTACGAAGAAGGTTTTTTAATTTTAGTGTGTTTAAGTGTTTTTCTTTCGTATCAATGCCGTGTGCAATAATCGGCTTTACTTACGTTCATTACTTTACTCTCCTTCATCAAAGATTAGTTTTCCATACAGCATTTCTCATATTCGACAGCAAAGTATGATTTTTTAAAAAGTTACCGCTTTTTTATGCTCTTTTGCTAGGTACAGTCGCAGGATGCATCGCGTGACATTGCGGTAGCCGCCATTGGGGACATAATTAAAAACCATAAATATACAATTTCGTGGAAACGCATGCGATGATAATATGAAAGTCAAAACACTTTGACGTGTCGAATGCATAATGTAACAATCGCTGTACTTATGAGAGCATGGTCATGTAGTCTACAAATACTTAGTAATCACCAAACGTAAAGGTATACAGGCCTTGTTCAGACAGGGCGTTTTCCACGAGGATGACAACTGATCAGCGAGTAAGGGCCCTTTCCCACGGACGTCCAGTTTTGCAGGATCAATTTTTTATTGGATACCGCAAAAATCATACCTGTGTTCACACACAGAAGTTTGCGTCTTGTTCTTTACGGGATGGCATTGGCAGTCGGAGAAGAAAATTCAGACGCAATGGACGTGAATACTCTTCTGATATTATACTGGTACTTTCGCCGCCGAAAGCAATGCAAAAAAAGAAGATTTTGGGTTGACCCGATCCTAAAACTACGATCGAGTTCAGGCACATTTTGTATTCTCACGGGTGATTTGAGAAATGATGAACCCATTTTTTTAAACTATTTCAGAATGTCTTATGGCCACGTTTGACAAGCTTTTAGATAAAGTGAAGAATAATCTAAAAAAGCAGGATACAAATATGAGAAAATGCATAATGCCTGAAGAAAAGTTAGCAATATGTTTGAGGTAAGAATAAAGTAAAAAATCGTATGCAGGATGCTAAAGGGAACACTTCCATTAAACTATATGTATACGTAACTTAACTCGATACTGTTTTTTATTGGATCCATTCGTCCAGTTTGTAGTCGCAAAACCGTACAGCACATTTCGAACGAATCGAATTTTTTCGATGTGAATGTTACCACAGTAGCACTTATACTACTTAACATGATCCTGCAAAACTGGACGTCCGTGGGAAAGAGCCCTAAGTGCGTGAAGTTTACATACTTATTCACATTTGCACGGAAGAGGAGTAAAACAAAACGTAATCGAAAAATCGCTAAAACAGAAATGTTTTTTAATTTATTATTCCAAAATTCAAAATGGTCGATATAATTTTTTCGATGTCAAATCTGATGTATTCGCGCCAGTGTTAAAAATATATATACATATTGTATTGTTGCTTTATTGGAAAATATAATACTCGAAGAATTTAACTTAAAATAAAATACCTACCATAAAACGATCACCTTAAAATGGTTAGATGCGTGGATTTCTTAATCGCCATGTAGAGATTATTATTACATTAGATCCGTAGTGCTTGTAATAATAATATAAAATATTTCTTTGATTAATTATTGGTCTTAGTAGATACTTAATTTAAATGTACAAAGATCGAAAAATAAAATAATAGCAAAATTTAAACAAAGGCATTCCCAGGTGTTGTGCTGGGTGGCGAGAGATGGCGCTGGTTTTCAAAACATCATGGCCGCCAACCGCACAATAAAACATAACAAAACAATGGACGTCACTCAACGCGGCATCTACATTGTGGGAGTAACACATAAATGTCTGCAATAAATCAAATGTTTTACCATCTGAAAATAGCGACGAAGAACGACCAACTGCTAAAATGAATCTGTAGTCAAAATATTAAGTGGAAAATATAACAAATGAAGCTTGTGAATTGAACATAATTATCACCGAACATGTCCGCTCCCCTAATTGGGGTAGACGGTTGTCACGAATTGCTCTAATTAGTGAAAATGCCCAAAGTATTCAGGAAATGCTGGAGGAATGGAGACTGGCTCTGGAGAGTAGTGGAGTGCGAATAAGTACAAGTAAAACCGAGTCATAATTTTGGTTGCACCGCGATTAACACACCACTCCTTCTACAGAATACACCCGTAAAAGAGGTTGATACTTTTCAATATCTCGGCTCTGTGATATCCTTAGACGTCAAAACTGAATCCGACGTGGAGCATAGAATAAACACAGGATGGCTGAAATGGAGGTCTCTCTCTGGGGTTTTGTGTGACAGCAAGATTCCAGTGAGGACCAAATGTAAAATCTACAAAACTGCTGTAAAGCTAGCTATGCTCTTCGGATCGGAGTGTTGGACCCCGCTGAAACTCGACTTGGATATGATTCATGTGGCAGAGATGAAGATGCTGAGGTGGGCGGGCGGTGTGACTAGAGTGGACAGAGTTCGAAATGAGCATATTCGGGGTTCATTTCGGGTGGCCCCCATACCTGAAAAGAGGCTAAAGAAGAAGAAGGTTGTCACGAATTGCCGCCACAAAGCCCTGGCAGCCACTATGGTCCTCACCTCATTTTGTGTCAGCTCTGTCTCCCACTGTTCCGCCGAGTGCATTATATGTAAAGTTCTCAACGGTCTTCCAGGACAGCGTGAGTTTGAGGTTTTGATAAAAGGTAGCTGTAGTCTGTGCCCTACTGCGGCATCCGAAGTATATTATATGTTGTAAAAAGAGTGATATTCTCCTCTTATTTCGATATCGATTTACTTGCAGACAGACATGTAGGATCAGGTTCACAATACAAAGAACTTGTTTTCGATTCACATATTATCACGGTTTATTTGTAAAAAAAAACATCGCCGAGTCAAACTCCAACCGTCAAATCACGGCACGCTCTGACATCTGGCGCCGCCAATAGTCGCGGCAGACATCCGAATTAAAGATGACGGTGTCAGCGGGAAATGGACCAACTGTCATAACAAACAAGATGGTGCATGCAAATGCCGTGCAACATTATACAATTAAAACTAACATTAGCTGTGCATGTCAGGCGAGCGAACAAAAATAAGGGACAAAAGATCGCTTTACGGCATCAGCCTAAAAGAACTATATCAAGCTGATATCAATAATTACGACAACCTAATATAACAGCAATGGTTAATAATAATAATAATAAGCTTTTTATTCCAGCAGGATTGGGTGGGTTGTGCAATACCCAATCTGCCATATTTTTAGATACACATATATTTATATAGTACATACAAAATAATGATTATATATAAATACAATAAAACCATAGTTAAACCGTGTCAAAAATATAGTTAAACCATGTCAATTTTATAAATCCAAACAGCTGATTTTCTAAAACTGAAGAACGCCGTATTCTTATATTAGAACACCCACACTGAGTAGGCGGTTGATGTGAGACGTGATCCATTCCAAGAAAAACACAAAGAGCTGAACGAATCTTCAAGCTTTTGACCCTCCTCTTGATGCCGAGATGAAAGAGCAGCTCCATTAACCATTCGAAGAACCGCAGTAAAATAACTCTAAAGCAGCAAAATCTCAAACAACAAAACAATAGATTCTGAAAGCTTCATTAGACACAGTGGCGGATTAAGCATTTTGCCATAAATTCATGGACGCCTTTTGGAGTGATAAAAAAGCGCCAATAAACTGTATTAATATTCAGTACACTCTAACTGAATTTAACTCGCCTCACACCCCCATTACACTTGACATCGGCATGATATAGCCCTTGCTGTCTGGTACCGAAAACCTCAATTTAAAATCTTTCGCCTATTATTTCTGTTCGCTTGTCGACATGCATGTGTGGCCATATTGGCATTTTGTACAAGTCCGGTCACGGGTGTGACGTTAATTATATAGATCGCCACTTGGCGCCCGGGGTAGTCAGTAGTTGTCCCCCAACCGTGACAAGTATCCGATTGAGGTTGGCCCAGCCTGAATGCTGTGAATAGGTCCGGGTCAAAAGTTTATCAAGTTATCGAAATATATATGTCAATGTGCTTCAGAAAAAGTCTTTGTGTTGTTAATATGCTCCCATTATGCCCCCACGCTATTCGATAACTAACTTAGATAGGTACTTACATGCCTTGTTCCAAGACATATATACGAGTACGCACATATGTATGGTTTTTAACGACTACGTCAGGTACGATTTGGGGAGCCCAACCAAACCTGATCCGCACAAGTGCTATAGCTCTCTGTTTCTCTGCTGGCGAGTATGCTGCGCCAGTATGGGCGATGTCTGCCCATACAAAGAAAGTGGATATTGCTCTGAATAAAACGTGCCGGGTTATTGTTATATTATATTGCCATAGTTTTGATCTTCCCCATCACACTACATCTCCAACGCCGCAAACCCTTCTCATTAGCCAATTTATGAACTGGTGATACCTGAGGCCACGCTGCGGCTGAACATGTGGAGAAAGAGACGAAACGAGAAGCAACTGAGGGGAATACTTGGATTGCCCCGAAAGAAGACCTAGCCCCTGGACATGACCAAGGGTGGAATATATGGAGGTCCCTCAACAGACTTCGGACCGGAGTATGCAAGAGGAGGACACAAATGAAAGCCTGGCAGTTTTACAGCGGACCGACTGAATGTGACTGCGGCGTGGAGCAGACTCTGTCACACCTTCTGGAGTGTGCGCTGTGCCCGAATAGCTGCACCCAGGAAGACTTGATGATGGCCAGAAGAAACGCCATCGACGTCGCCCACTTCTGGGCAGACAGGATCTGACCCTGTTGTTTCCGACACGATTATATATATAACGACTACGTAAATTGAAGAAGTGGTGCTCGTATCTATAATATTGGATATCCAAGGCATATTTTGGACGATTTGTCAATATTTTTAGGTATATCGGATGATTAGCCCGGTGCTTGGAGCTATTCCTTCTAAGGAGCTTCTCAAACAATCAAAATTTTGGTGTGCGTCCAATGTTGCATAACTTCGTTGAACCAACGAGAACCGTATGGGAAGAAAACAATGCCCCACAGGCGAACAATAGCTTTTTTATATTATAATATAAATATTATAATCTATTTTTATAAATAATATAGTACAAGCTACAATTTACCAAAGTTGAAAGCTGACACGGCTTATAAAAAAGGAATATTTTTGGTTTGTCTTATCTTTAAAAAATAGAATATATCATAATATAAGAGTGTTTAATTTTTAGGCCCCCTAAGATTACGAGGCCCGAAGCGCCCGCCTTTTGCCTTCATGACGTGTTTCGCCTCTGATCAGGTTGCTTGAAAGACCTTTACTAAACCACAATGTCTTACAATATCCATTTACTTTACAATGAAGATTTTAAATGTTGGTAAAGATTTTAAACTCTTTATTTTATTGCAGAATGTGGTTAAGAGTATACAGCGTCCACAAACAGCTTTATTAAGATAAAATATTCAATATAGCTTTTTCCTAAACCTCCGAAACATTTGGAACTCTTTTCTGCTAGGGAATCTATGGTGGAGAAGATAAACATGTCTCTTGAAAGGGTTTCAAGATGGGGTGACCTCAACCTCGTCAGTTTCAACACTTCTAAAACCCAATCATACACTTTCTCCACCAAAAAGATCCTGTATCTTTCAACGGTTGTTCTCTTCCGAAAGCAAGCTCCATCAACATCCTTTGAGTATCAATCTCGAATAATTTCAAATATTACGAGTCAATTAAGTATAAAGCCGGTCTCGCTTCCAAAAAACTAGGCGTATTATATAGATCTCGTCGGTATTTCAACGATAAACAACTTCTTCTTCTATATAAAAGACAAATCCGACCTATCCTTGAATACGGCAGTCGCCTTTGGATTGGAGCCCCAAAATACCTTCTAAACTTAATTGACTCAGTTCAAAGAAGAGAAATTAGTTTTATAAAACAATGACACTCTTACGTCTAACCTGCAATCAATGGAACACAGGCGTAAGATTGTTATTTTAGTCTTTTCTACCGTTATTACCACGGTCGCTGCTCTTCGAAACTTACAGAACTAATTCCTCCTGCACTCACACACAACCGACAAACTCGTCTTACACTTGCCGAACATCCATACACAGTTAATGTGTGTCCACCAAGAACTGGCAGTTTCCAAAGTTCCTTCCTGAATGCCACCGGTAAGCTATGGAATGCTCTTCCAGCGTCTGTGTTTCCTCCTTCCTACAATCTGTATCTATTCAAGAAACATATAAATATACACTTGCAATCTCCCCAACCCACACACAAACACGAACACAACACACGTTTCCCGCATGCAGCATCAAGCCTTCCTGGCTGAGCGCCATAGAGCGCACTGGTCTTGACCGGCTGTGCTCTCCTGCATGCGTTTACATAAAAAAAAACAGCTTTATTATGATAAAATAATAAATATCAGTATGAGCCACAAGAGATACCAATATACTCATATAATTAAATTTATCTGTGTACATATAAGTACTTATTATACTGGTTATAAAGAAGTACATAAATATACATTTAATTGTATAATTAATTTCAATGTGTAGTATCATACAGTTAGCTCTCTGTCCTTGAATTGGGTCATTCTATATACATAATCGCTGTACATAAAACATTCTGAAAGGGACCCTTTCATTGGGGCACCACAATACCGTCTTGATTCCATCTCCAGAGATTTATTCATCACGGTGAAGCTGATGAATTCACAATTGACTCCATTGATCAAGTCTCCAAGAATCATCAAACGATTTGAAGATTAATTCATTCCGCACACACAAAGGAGTGGTTATTCATGCCAGGTGCGGATTAAGCATTTTTGAGGACAAACAAGCGTGCTTGGGAGGCCTTTCTTTCAAATGATAAAAGGCATAAAAACCCGTTTCACATATACCAACAACTGTCACAGTTTTTTTAAAACTTATTCGATGCTATTAACGCATTATTTTAAGTACTCGTATCTCAAAATTAAATTGACTTATGCTACTTTCATAAATATGGACAGATTTATATTTCGTTTTAAAAATACGAGACTGAGCTCCGCAGGCAGCTCGCTAGGGAAATGATTTGGATTGGGGGAACCAAGGTACACTACAGAATCGCAGGATCCACTAAAACAGCGCTTTTCAGGACTGTAGCGCCATGGGAAACTTATTTTAAGGATAACCCTCGTAAATGTGAAGTGCAATGCGCAAAAATCGTTTTTTTTTCGATGTATCCAGAGTAAAACAAAAAAATAAAAATAAAAACTAGGGCTCCTAATTGCATCATTCCAGTAATAAATTATTATGCAGAGACGTGGAGTCTAACATCAGGTCTTACCCATAAAATAAAGGATACTCAACGGCTATGAAGAGATCCATGAGAAGACTGTAACTGAAAGATATAATCCGAAACGAGGATATCCTACGCAGTACACGAGTATTGGATGCTAACAAATCCCTAAGACAAATTATCGATTACTGAAGATGTTCGAATTACGCTTTTGTGGAGTGATTTTCCTTAAAAAAATCAGTGATTTGATCAAACCTAACCTAACATCTAACATCAACTAGACCAAATATTTGTATTTATTAACATTTGACGTTAATAGAACATCTGCTTCAAAAATTACGTTACGTTATGTTAGGTTAGGCAACGTTTGATCAAATCGTTTACTTTCATAAGGAAAATCACTTCACAGAGTTATGATTTTAAAATTTTCCGGGAATTGATAACTTATTTTGAAAATTTGGTCAAATTTACGTTATTATCTTCTAGCTGAGTTATTTTCACCAACGAGTGTGGTCATCATAATCCTACATCGTTAGCAACTTAAACTACAGCATATAGTCGTAACAAACCACTGTCAAGAAGCTCTGTCATTCACCATGGTCTTCGCCTCAACCCATGTCAGCTCTGCCTCCCAAAACTCCGCCGAGTATGTATTAACATCCTCCTCTCTCTCAAAAAGGTGTTATTCCGTCGCGTGAGGGCACGATTGGGAGCAGATTGATAACACTGCAGACTTTGTCAGAAGCAAATGGACATATATTTACGTTGAAAACTTTACAAGCTTCCAGCCAAGCGGAATGACATATCGCCGGCCGTAATGCGACCTTCTCAGTCGTCCACACTCAACTGCCCGCTCGACGGCGCTTAGGCTATCACCCAGTGATCAAGTGGTGATGTCTATAACTAACGCACACCTGAGTGGACAAGCGAACAGAAAATGAGAGATAAAAGATTGTATATCGAGGGTTTCGGTACCAGTCAGGAAAGGCTCCATCTTGCTGATGTCAGTATATTTCACATTAAAAATAACCATGGGTGATTGATGAGATGAGTCTATGACGATGCCTCCTGAATGGAGTTATGCAGCTATTTCCATCGCAGGTGGAGCAAACATTTGAGCAGCTCTAAGCACAATATTTGTATTTTAAAATTGAACTGAAGACATAAGAGCTATACCCATGGCACGGTTAAACACAAACTTTCTAGTTAAACATTTTATTTAGTACCTAATAAATAATGTAAGAGTTTAAAACAGTCAGAACTAGTGTTATCATACAAAATTTAAAACTTAATTATTACAGCATACTACATAGTAGTGACTAAATGAGACATGTTGAAACGTCGGTCACAAAAGTAAAACTACATTGGGCGTGTTATGTGCTTGGATGGTGAACGCATGGTATCAATTGTATGTCGTTGGGCGGATTCAGCCGCCGCTTTAAGGTAGAATGAACTAGTCTTCAAGAGCGCCTGGGTAATAAGGTAAATAGTAGTGGCTTAAATATACTTCAGATAGTACTGTTTATTTCACTCTAAGATAGTCGGAAATTGGAGTGTACTTCCCGCTTCACACGAGCATCGAAACAATTAAAAATCTATGACGATGCGTTTATTAAGATTATTATTTTATTTTGATGTAAACACATACAGGAGAATACCGACAGATGGTATTAGTAGTTTTGATGTCTCATCTGTGGAATTCTATGACGCTTACCATGGTGCATATGACTAGCGCTGCATGTGGAGTGTTGATCCGACAACGTCATAGAGTACAGCCCGAGATTCACGCATCATCCTTTATTATTACAGGAATTTACTATGAATGGGTGGTATTTCACGGGATGACTTTCGTCTACCACCAATTTTGATTAATAGGCTATGACTGGGACTTTTTTTAATCTCCGTCGGAGATCGAACCTACGACCTTTGGCTTTCAAAACAAACGCTTTGACCATTGAGCTATGCCTGCCGGCATTGTCAGTTAACGACTGATAATTAAAGCAGGGTTCCCTCCTCAGCAATTGTGACTACTGCACAGAAGTACCAAAGAGAAATAACACATAGTCACATGTTAAAATGAAAAAAAAAACTGTTAAGAACACTGTATCCACTCAGTGGAATTCCGGGTGAAGAGATAACTTTGCGCGAGGCAAGGTCTATGGCAGCTGATATAACTCTGAGGTGGCAAATTGTGGCGAAAATATGCCTCAGTGTTAGATAATTTATAAAAATAAATACATGCTCCAAATAAAGTCTTTCAATTGGCCACCAAATACAACATTAATTATGTTAACGTGATAATTATTTTAATTTGGGTAATCATTAACGTTTTGCTGTTAAGCTGGTTTCAATGTCTCGACCTTACCGGCCCTTGATTAGCGTTAATGACGTGTAGTGTCGCGTCTAATTGTCGTGACGCGTTTTACGTCACGGCCAAATAATACAAAAGAGTCGCGACGATGACGAGCGCGCGGCGTCGTCTCCCGGTCGGTCTTGGCCTCGTCGGGAGCGTCGAGGACGTCCATGCACGTCACGACGGTCAACGCGCGTCACGTAGGGCGATGAACCCAACGTGAATAGACGACTCATCTCGACCGGATGCGTTTCACAGTCAATTGTATGATAGAGACGCGCTTACTTAACGATTTGATAATGCAGCTTGTATTTGAAAGACGGTACTGCATTGGTTTATGCTCTAATAATGTTCTATTACTAAGAAAACACGATATAGTATTCCCAATTAGATTAATGTTATGATAAAAAAGCGGTTGAAATAATGCTCGCTATAATAATATTGATTTCATACGCTGCCGGTGGGTATAGCTCAATGGTCAGAGCGTTTGCTTTTCAAGCCAAAGGTCGTGGGTTCGATCCAAGACAAAGGTTAAAAAAAAAATTTTTAATCGATTTCTGAGCTCTAAAATAGCTCCGGTTGGTGTGAATTTGGTGGCTTACGAAAGTCGTCCCGTGAAGACCACCCATTCAAAGTAAATTCCAGTAATAATAAGGATGATGCGTGAATCTCGGGCTGTTGTCTATGACGTTGGCAGATCAGCAGACCACATATGAGACTTAAGCATCACTATCACCATCTGTCGGTATTCTCCTGTATGTGCTTACATAAAAAAGTTTTCGAGTCTTTTATTCTACAATATTCAAAGATGTTTACTTGCCTGTTATTAAGCCATTTTTTTACTATTTATATTTTTAGCATAGAGAACCATTCATGAATCTGTTTTTTTTAAGATGTTTAGCCAGATGCTCTTGAGAATCTAGATCACATGGTCTTCATAAGCGGCTCAACCCAACTAACAACTAACAACCAGTAAACCATCCATGATTTAGTTCATGTCCAATGTAGCTTAACTTAAATGATCTAACGAGAACTATGCTTACAATATTATTATACATACTGCAGTTGGTTATCCTTTAACCATTTAGCATGAAATATTTTTAAATCAAGAAGCAATTTGTTCTCCACGCTTAAAGCATATATTACTGAGTACTTCTTCTAATACTGAAGCAATTTTCTTAGTGTGGAAAGTACTATTATTAGTTCAGTAAGAGACGGACCGTGACGTCGGTAATGCAGTTTTGTTAAAACTTGAAATAATACACTTCATTTCTTGCTGATGCCTCTTAGAAGAGCTGTTAAGATCTTTTACCAGCGCCTTCAAATGCCTTCAGCCGTCTTGATTGTTACCAATCATGGATGCCAGCATCAAGAAGTTAAATGTAATTCATCAAATTGATGCCCATTGATGATACCGGAAAAGAAAACCTTCCTTATTCGAAACATTTGATAGCGAGGAGAGATATTTCATCGCTTCTAGCACTTGTGTTTCCTCTTTCTATATTGTATGTATTTATATTATAAGTGGGGCATAAGGAATTATTTTTACGAATCCAGAGGTGCATCGATCGTAAGAAACAGCAGCAGAAACGACATCAAATTTATGTTTCTTGGAAAGATATATTTTGTTTGGTAGTGTAACAAAGTAAATATACGATGGTTTGAATTAGTAATCACGACGTGAGAAAATGAACAAGGCAACCTTTATTAATAGTATTTGGTTAAGAGACTGACATCAGCATGATATAGCCCTTGCTGACTGGTACCGAAAACCTCGATATGTAATCTTTCGTCTTTTATTTCTGTTCGCTTGTCGACATGCCTGTGTTGCTATATTGATATTTTTGACTAGTTACGGAGATCGTCACTCGTGGCACTGTGCGACAGCCCACCACGGGCGCGCCAGTCGTGTGCCGCCCGTCGGCGAGAGCATATTTTATTGTGGCTCGGCCTGAATGCTGTAACTAGGTCGAGCCATAAGTTTGTAAATTTTATTGTAAGTATATGTCAATGTGCTTCTGAAAAAGTCTGTGTGTTATTAATCTGCTCCTAATCCTGCCATCACGCGACTGAATAATTAACTTTTTAAAGGGAGGAGGATGTTTTGTCGAATGTGTGCTTGGGTGGTACTTGTACTACCGATACCATTGGAGAGCATTAACTTATATCGGAAGGTAGAGTTAATATGGGATGAGGCGAGGACTATGGTGACTTACAGAGCTTTGTGGTGGCTGGTTATGACGACCATGTTTTCCAGTTAGGAAGCGCAAATGGAATAATCATCAAAAGTCATCAATAACCTGCAATCAATAGAACATAGGCGTAAGATTGTTTCACTTAATTTTTTCTACCGTTATTACCACGGTCGCTGCTCTTCGGAACTTAAAGAACTAATTCCTCCTGCACCCACCCACAACTGACAAACTCGTATTACACTTGCCGAACATCCATACACGGTTTATGTGTGTCGACCAAGAACTGGCAGTTTCCAAAGTTCCTTCCTTAATGCCACCGGCCAACTTTGGAATGCTCTTCCAGCGTCTGTGTATCCTCCTTCCTACAATCTGGATCTCTTCAAGAAACAGTCTTCAAGATACACTTGCTATATCCCCAACCCACACACAAACACGAATACAACACACGTTTTCCGCATGCAGCGTTCAGCCTCCCTCGCTGAGCGTCATAGAGTGCACTGGTCTTGACCGACTGTGCCCTCCAACATGCGATTACATAAAAAAATGGCTTTGTATGCTTGATCCATTACTATTTAACTAGCTAAATTTTCATAAATGTAAAAAATACTGAAAATAGGTACAAGCAATCAGTTATTGGAGAAAAACACATGAAAAATTTCAATTTATAATAAATAAGAACCATCTCAGAGAGGCGAGCCCGATGGATCGGTCACATCATGCGCCAAGATGGTCTGCTTCACGACACTGTGGAGGAGATTGTTGAGGGTAGAAACGGTAGAGGGCGCCCTAGACGGGAGTATTTGCAGCAAGTGTTCGAGGACATGAGTTGTAGCTCTCATGCTGAGCTGAAGAGGACTGCATAGGATCGAGAGGAGTGAAGATCGAGATACAAGATTCTGTTGCTGTAAACCAAGGGTCGTCAACCTGGTCCGTAACGCCCACTAGTGGGCGATACGGGCTTCCGTGGTGGGCTGTGGGCGTTGGACAAATCTCCTACATTCCTTCTAGATTTTTTTCCACCCATATACTGAATTGAAATATAGTGAGGTTGATGGGCGGTAGGGAAATTTTACCATGAAAAATAGGCAAAAGTTGGCGCTAGGCATAAAAAGGTTGACGACCCCTGCCGTAAACCAATCTCACGAATTGATACTACGAAGAAGAATAAATATCAATTATGTAGGTAATTAATTATAGAACATGATATATTTTATAGAATACATACTATAATGACCTATTTATACATCGTTGTTATTAACTTGGTTATTTATAAAAACTCAATATATGCCGGAAATAGTATTTTCATAAAGCTTGTTACTTAATTTATAAATATTGGTTATTGTAGAAATATGATTCGCAATCGATTAAATAATCCATTTCGCCGCGCAAAAGTCACGCCTGACATTTAAAAAAATAAATTACCCGACAAATCGTGCTCAAATAAAAACAGTTAAGAATAAAGCCGACAACTCGAGGCCCGTACATATTATGTTATACAGTGCCGGCTTTAGGGGGTGGCGAAATCGGTCGGCTGCCCAGGGCGCCGAATTAGCTAAGGGCGCTTAGCTCCTTAGCCTGTTTTCATATTGCGCCATTTCGATTTTTAACATTTATGTGGTTTAAAAATATAATACGTAATGCCTCTTAGGTACTCGACGACTTGTTGCTTTATAAATTAAATTATTGTAGGTAGATAGTTTATACATAGTAAATGCGGTTATAGCTCAATCGTCAAAGCGTTTGCTTTGCAAGCCAAAAACCGTGGGTACGAAACCCCACGCAGATTAAAAAAAATGATTTTGAATCGATTTTCGAGCTGTAAAATACACCCGGTTTTTGTGAATTTGATCACTCACCCGTAAAATGCCAGTTAATTAAAGTTGGTGGTAGACGAAAGTCGTCCCGTGAAGACCACCCATTCATAGTAAATTCCTGTAATAATAAGGATGATGCGTGAATCTCGCGCTGTAGTCTATGACGTTGGCGGATCAACACTACACATGCAGCGCTTAGTCATATGCAACACGGTAAGCGACGTAGAATTCCACAGATGAGACTTCGGAAATATTATCACCATCTGTCGGTGTTCTCCTGAATGTGCTTACATAAAAAAAAAATCTCATCAATCCCAGCGTCTGCCGTTTATTTTTCTCGAGAGATTGATGAGAGCAATTTGATGTAGATATGTATATACTCGTATGTATCTATTATTAATTTTAAAGTGTTTATATACAAGTATACAGGTATTCTTTATTGCCTTTAATTTTAAAAGAAACTAAATACTCTCCAGTTACTGTTGATGGTACTTAAAGCCATAACATTGATAAGGTTTGCTTAATAATAACTTGTTGTATAAACTGGATTAATTCGAATGCTAGCATAGCAGTCGGGTGCTCTTAATCCATATTCCTCAGTTATTTTGTAACTAAATTATATCACGTTACTGGACGGGTAACGTAATGAAATGTCACAGTGAATTCATAATAACATTACGTAACTATTGTATTTATTATTTTATTAACGTTTTAATTACGTATGGCGTATGCAACAGGTGTTAGGGTACTTTAACAATTGATAACGCTAACAAATCTATATCTAGAAAAATGATATTTTATTTATTTTATTATTTATCACCTGTAGACGCTACTCAAGAATCAGTGTTATTTGCTATTTTTCGTTTTCTCAATGCACTCTTTATATGCTCGGATTTTTCTCCATTTCACTTGCCATGCTACGTATTTACACAGTACAATTTACAACGCATGTGCATAGACGGTCTTTAAAGGGAAGCGTTTTACTTTCCGTTTAATGCCGGGCATTTTGCCATACAGATCCTCAAGATATTTTAATAAAAAGATTATTGGAGAAAGTGGAAAGAGTAGTGTCAATGATAAATTTGGGTATAATTAGTTTTTTACTATCAATTTTATATTTTATTTCTTTCAGAAACAATATTTTTTTTTATTTAATACGACCCTGAAATAAGATATAATACAAGATAAACAATTTATAAATGTTTGTATTTATCGCTAAACAGAAGACTCCACGATTACGAAGACTTTGATAAATATATTCGTGGAGCTCATGTCGAAACTGGGCTTCTCTCAAGTGGAATATATCAAATATTCGAGGCGATATGGTTGAACAGTCTGACCACTCTCGCAAGAGGCGTAGTCTCTGGCAGGTTAGTATTACCTCTAGGAAGAACAAACAATCTGTGCCTCCTTATCCTTAAATAATTGTCAGGGACAAACATACCGATTTCCAACAAAATATTACGATTTCCGAACACGCCGCGCACTAGCCGAAAGAAATGCATACTCAAGCACACATCTCTTCTAGTTTTCATCTCATTGTATCCCAACATACCCCGCATAAAGTTAGATGGGTACAGCCACGGATAGTGATGCATTTAGTACCTACTAACTCTATATCTACCTTGATTGGCTGACAAATTCGCAGATTTGAGATGCTAAATCAAAATCATTTGCATTTAATAAACATTATCTATCGTGTTCTATTTTTATGTTAGTTTGTTAAAAAAAAACATTTAGAAAATCGATTGATCATCCGTGTTCCATATATTATAGACCTTGATAGGTCATCACAAATAATACACATAATAAAATGAATCACGTATTTATATTACGTCGTCATCCCAATTCATGAAAACGTGAATCGTGAAAAAAAACAATGTACCATTTCATTAGTGCCCGATTTGACCCAGAACCGATTGATAACATCTGCTACACGTGTCGCAGTGATAAGACACATAAATCATCGACAATAACAATCGGACTGTTTCGATGCTTCGGCATTATCTTGAAGCATTCGTGTGTGTGTGGAGTGGAGCGTTATCAGCTGGTGGCGTCACTACCAACAGCCTTATCGGGCGTTATCAGCACGCCGAGCCGCGATGACTGCCTGGCGTCCAACGAGGCTTATCTCGCAGCACTGTTTTGCCATTGATAAGGCGTAACAACAGTCTGGGTGATAGCAGGAATCAAAGGCGGATCCATAACGCGAGATTTAATAAAAACTTTCACCAAGTCCCAAAGTCATATCAATCATCGTTTCACTCGTATTATGTAATCCTGGAATAATAAAACTAAAATCGATTTTTAACCAGATGCCTTTTTTTCCTTGTCCCAATTTTCTAAGCCAGCACGGGTATTCGATCGTGATGTGCCAACGTTCTTCGATAATCCATCAATGCTCATCATTACATTTCCTTCGACTTTTGCCTTTTGAGTTTCTTCATCTACAAGATTGCGCCTTCCAATCCTTCGAGTCCTTCAAATTAAGATTACTCGATCGATTTTTTTTCCAACTTTGGCATTTTCTTGTATCCAGTACACATACACCACATTATTATTATTGTACTGCTCAGTGAGTGGAGCACCGGATCCCCTCTGGATGGCCACGTGAAGGCGCATCCAGCGCCCCCCCAACCGTGAGTCCCACTTATCAGCCCACACTCAGCGACCATTGCGTTGGGACTGCCGCGAATGCGCGCCCACAGAGAAGCGCAACGCTTCCTTATTATGGAAGCCACCCACTCGCGCCTCCGTTAACATGCCCGAGGCACTGCAGTATCCCGGCAGATCCAACAACATTCAGAAGGCGTTGTTATACTGGACCTAGAGTGCACTGTTGACCTTCTGAGTATAGCCAGCCCATAGGCCGCACGTGTAAAAAGATTGATAGAAGGCTTTAAAAAGCGTCAGCTTAACGTGGTTCAGAAGACCATGTCCCTGTTATTTTTTAAGAGATTTTTTTTGTTTAAAAGAAAGTAAGTATATTTATAATGTTTATTTAACACCAAATTGGAGACGCAATGTACTCTGTTAACTATGTTGTAGTAATCCTCATCAGTACATTCAAACACATTGTTTTCTAAGTTCATTATATCAATTATTACATCAGTATTTGTATAGCGCTTTTTCATGACCGAATGGTCATTCTAAAAGCGGTTCTTTGCATCATTGAGTAAAAAACCTGGGACTTGAGTCTGCTTCTGAAGGATGCCTCCGCTTTAAGTTCTCTTACGCTTTTCGGTAGCGAGTTTCAGGCCGTTGGTGCCCCGTAGCTGAAAGCACGTATATTAAAACCATATTTACTCAGTCATCACACATATTGCTGCCGGCCTTGATGGTTGTACATCACAAATACAATAATGACAGTATACACAATAAAAGTACTTTAAAATTCAGATTCAAGGCACCTATCAATTACAATATTTTTTGTATGTGCGTTATCAATGACTTCTACGTCAAACAGTTAAGGTTATATCCAAAAGTAATTCTGTATTTTAGTTGTTGGAAATTTCCTGATCGGACTGCTGCAAGAGTAAGAGTCTCTCTGTGTAACTACTTGATATAAGACGTTGTGATAAAAGTTAAAGACGTGAATGAGATGCCCATCTTTTCTTCCAGTTACGCTCTTGTCGGTATCTTGTTTAGCTGTGCCACATAGCTCTTGTGATAGTCGCTAAGCTGGCTTTCACGAATAATGTTTTCGAACGTGCTTACATAATATCAACTATGGCCATATCCTTACTGAATAAAATGTTAACAATATTTACATGATTACATTAATATATAATTGACAGTGTGATGAGAATCATCAACATCATTACTAAGTCTGCTCAACTAACTGAATCATATGGTCATAACAAGCTGCCGCCACAAAGCTCTGTCAGCCACTATAGTCTTTGTTATTTGAAAATATATAGGTATAGCTGTCAAGCTTATTTGGCTTCGTGCACACAACGGCACACTGGGTAACGAAAACGCGGACGAACTTTTTTTTTTATGTAAGCACATACAGGAAAATACCAACAGATGGTGGTTGTAATTCTTAAGTCTCATCTGTAGAATTCTATGACGCTTACCATGGTGTATATGGCTAAACGCTGCATGTGGAGTGTTGATCCATCAACGTCATAGACTACAGCCCGAGATTCACGCATCATCCTTTATTATTACAGGAATTTACTATGAATGGGTGGTCTTCACGGGACGACTTTCGTCTACCACCAATTTTTATTAATAGGCTATGACTGACATTTTACGGGTGATGGATCAAATTCACACCAACTGGGGTATTTTAGAGCTCATAATTCGATTAAAAATCCTTTTTTTTTTAATCTCCGTCGGGGATCGAACCCACGACTTTTGGATCGTGGGTTCGATCTGGCTAAAATGGGGGGGAAACTTAGCACAACACCCCATTACGTCTGTTTTCCTCTCTGCTACGCCTTGAACAAGTTAATGCATGATTCGCTTACTGCCTGGAACACGGCATATCAAGAATCAACCTCGGGAGGAATAACCAAGCCTTTCTTTCCATCCAACGAACACTTATTGGCGTGGAAAAGAAGGAACTCCGTGGACTTTCATCTCACTCAAGCGTTTACACGAAACTTTCAGAGAATTGCTAAAAAGATTTGGCATCTCTTCTTGCGACGCATGTCCATGTGATCCAGGCATGCCACAGACGGTAAGACACTCTCTCGTGGAGTGCATCATCCATGAGAACAGGAGACGCATTCTGTGTTGTCGCCTGGGAGTCTCCACCATTTCTTGGGAGGATTTTCCTGAATTGCTGCTTAGTTCTGACGGTCTCTTGCTGTTAAGCTTCATCAGAGAAATCGTCGGGGCTACAAGAGCGGTTAACGAGGCTGGCATGGAATAGACTCCTACGTTCTTCAACTATATCTCAGACGTATATTCTAACCTTGTGTGTAACAACACGGAACTATATATATTTCTTTTTATATTTTTTTAAGTGAAAAAAAATAAATAAAAAAAAAGCAAAGCCGGCTAGCAATACTACTCAATATTCTCGTAATACTTATTTCAGAAGTGCAATTATTACTTATGCTATTAATACGCCTCGGTAAGTACACTTAATTGAATGCTTAAGCCCTAATAAATTGAATTATTTTAATTATTTACTTGTAAGTTAACAAGCAAGTGCTCCGCTAATGAAAACATTTCATGCAGGAACGCAGACTTGTTAGCGAAACCAATCTTGATTGTTTTGTCAAAAATTGCATCAAATGCATAGTTATTTTTTTACTGCTTTTGGCATCGCATTAAAACGTAACATTGTGTATAATTTTGATCAATCTCACACGCCAAGCACTCGGCTTGCAACAGTTGATGTCAACCTTTTTTGAACTACGTTTTTTTCAGGCATTAATCACAAAAAAATATGTAAAGACTGATATCAGCTTGATATAGCTCCTTTAGGCTGATGCCGTAAAGCCTCAAAAAACGATCTTTTGTCTCTTATTTTGTTTGCCTGACATGCACATCTAATGTTAGTTTTGATTGTATGATGTTAAACGGTGTTTGCATACGCCAAAATATTTGTTATGACATTGGGCACATTTCCTGTTGGTACCACTGCCATCTTGAATTCGCTTTTTTCGGCAGCGACAGTTGGCACCGCCGAGATTTCAGAGCGCGCCTTGAGCTGTCAGTTGGACAACGCTCGCGACCGTTATGGGCACGCCTATATGGCGTGTGCCGAATGCGAAATGTGTTTGACAAATAAACGTGTATAGTGAAACAAAAACAAGTTCTTTATATTGTGAACCTGATCCTGCATCCTTCATCAAGTAAATCGAAGTCCTAAATATGAGAGGAGGATGTCAATACGTAAAGACATACAGGAGAATACCGACAGATGGTGCTGAAGAAATGCCATCTGTGGGAGTCTAAATTGAAATGACATTTCTTCATGACGTTAACCATTTAATGCATGATTAACGCTGATATCAGCATGATACAGCCCTCGCAGGCTGGTGCCGATATTGTTTATGTTCGCTCGTCGGACACGCATGTGCTGTCATTTTGTAATAATTTGACAGGCCGTTAGGAGGTCTAGTTCTATAGATCGCCACTTACGGTGCTGGGTGTCACCGACCACGGGCGCCCGATGCCCAGGTCAGTTGTCTCCCGACCGCTTTTGAAAAAGTCCGTGTTAAGTTCATCTGCTCCTCACCACGCGTGAAAATATACAAGTGTCCTGTTTTTGGAGACCCAGATGGGGACCCGTTACTGGACGCACGCAAAAAGCTACTTGTTAGAGAGTGGCGAACGCCTTCCCATGATTCTAGGTGCATTAGTTAGATATCAAATAGACCTCAGTCTAAGGCTGCGAAGTTAGTATACTACAGCGGGTCTCGAATTGCCTGAAACAAGGTATAGACAATCTGACAGAACTGTTAAAACGGTAATTTGCGGTGTCCATATGTTCCAAATATGAAAGATATGCTAAAAAAACGCCGTACGTAGAATGTGATCCGCCAAAATCTTAGACTGGGAGTCTCTGTCATTTCTTAGGAGGATTTTCTTGAACTGCTGCTTAGTTCTGACGCTCCCTTGCTATTTAACTTCATCAAGGAAATCGTCAGGGCTACGCGCGCGGTTAACGAGGCTGAAATGGAATAGGCTCCTACATTCAGATACATAATCTGACATTGTGTCTAATATGCAAGGTACCACGCGCAAATATATATATATTTTTCTATATTTTCACTAGAAAATGATATAGAAGTGAGAGTCTTTACCGTGCGACTGTGTAAACCTCCAGGTCGTATTACATCTAATAAGATACTACCCCATTTACCTGGCTATCTGCTTCTTAATTATGTATTTAACATATGTTATGTTTCCAAAAATTGGGCTAGAAAATCAATTTGAAGTCGCTGGCACGTAGAAAAAGACTGGTTGAGAGGCACTGTAACGTACAATGTAACAAGTGGAGCCCTGTGCGGTACAAGAGGTTATAAATATCGCAAATTAGTTTGTTATTACTACACAGGCAGATTGAAATGTTTTACAAGTTATTTACGATTAAAGGGCCCAACCAGTTGCTGCTTACATTGTGTTGCAAAAAACATTGCGTGGCAACTCACTCAAGCGAAATTCATGCCACAGAAACATTAATCTGTATATGTTGATATAAGCTTGATATAGCTCTTTTAGGCTGATGCCGTAAAGCCTCGAAAAACGATCTTTTGTCTCTTATTTTTGTTCGCTCGCCTGACATGCACATCTAATAATGTTAGTTTTAATTATGTAATATATCACGGCGTTTGCATACGCCATTTTATTTGTTATGACAGTTTGCTCCATTTCATGTTGGTGCAACTGTCATCTTTAATTTGCTTTTTTGCCACGACTGTCGGCCGGCGAAATGAAATACCGGTTGGGCGTAGCCATCATGCCTTTATTTAAAATACACGCGAATCGTACTACGAAAACAAGTTATTTGTGTTGCTAATCTGCTCCTGCATCCAGCCACCACGTAATTCAGTACTTTTATTTAGAAAGGAGGGTATTAATGTTATATTTATTATACAAATTAAATACATCATGTTATAGACAATCTGTTTTGTGGCTGCAATCCTGTGAATTTCATCAAGAGCCAATGCAGCCGTTTAATAGGTTTCAAAAGTAGATGCTTGCATATATTTTTTTATATATATTTTTATTTAAGCACATACAGGAGAATACCGACGTGGAGTGTTGATCCGCCAACGACATAGACTACAGCCCGAGATTCATGCATCATCCTTTATTATTACAGAAATTTACTATGAATGGGTGGTCTTCACGGGACAACTTTCGTCTACCACTGATTTTAATTAGTATGCTCTGACTAGCATTTTACGGGTGGGGGATCAAAGTCACACCAACCGGAGGTATTTTAGAGCTCAAAAATATATTTTTTAAATTTTTTCTTAAATCTCCATCGGGGATCGAACTAACGACCTTTCGCTTGCAAAGCGAACGCTTTGACCATTGAGCTATACCCACCGGCAACTATATCCGCTGCATATATTAGGAGGAAAAAGGTTTAACTTTGTGAGGAATGACGAGGTGAGACAGCGAACAAGGAAGCTTTCCGTACTGCAATCGGTTAAGAGGCGTAGTTCAATCTGGTTGGGGCATGCATTAAAGATTCTGCAGGAGAGCATAAACTTCAGCAGCCTTTCTTTAAAAAGCCGTCAAAAGTTATACATATAATGCACTCGGCAGAAGTGTGGGAGGCAGATCTGACATGAAATGAGACGAAGACTACGGCAGCTTACAGAGCTTTTTGGCGGCAGTTCATGAATGCCATATGCTCTATTTAGGGAAGCGGATATGCTAATGATGATGATGATGTAGACAATCACTGAACACTATGATTGAATAAAATATTATGAAAACGGAGCTCTCCAAAGCAACTCACGACACACTTAACGTCATGTTTGGGTATCAAAAGATAACCACACGGCTCAAATCAAGAAGAAGTTTCCCACAGTCGACAACGGAACTGGTGATACCTGAGGCCCCCCTGCGGCTGAAAATGTGGAGAAGCGCAACTGAGAGGAATACTTGGATTGCCCCGAAAGAGGACCTAGCCCCTGGACATGACCAGGGGTGGAATATATGGAGGTCCCTTAACATACTTTGAACCAGAGTATGCAAGACGAAAACACAAATGAAAGTCTGACAGTTTTACAGCGTACCGTCTGAATGTGACTGCGGCGTGAAGCAGACCCTGTCACACCTTATGAAGTGTGCGCTGTGTCCGAGTAGCTGCACCCAGGAAGACCCGATGATGACAGGGAGTAACGCCATCGACGTCGCCCACTTCTGGGCAGACAGGATCTGACCCTGATGTTTCCGACACGATTATGTATGAAAACGCGGTCACATTTGTGTGGTTAATATAACCTCCAATTATATTCAAGAAAATAATAGATGATCCCTTGATGAATATTTACTTAAGTAATTGATATTTATTAGAGTTTTTAATGTTCCACAAATTTGCCTCAAATCAGGGTTCACATATGAAACATTAAAAACATTAAAAACAGGGGCAATTCAGCATTTCATCACATCAGAACATTCAATACATCAGCACGCAAACCTTGAAGGAGTAACCGGTGGAACAACGCACCATACTTCCTCGCTGATGAGAATCTCGTCTTCCAAGGACCACTGCTAAAGCAGGGGCATCAAATGCGAAGAAATCATTAAGATTTATTTCCAGTAATGTGGTCAATTGTGGTACATACTCGTTTGTACTGATGTCAGCATGATACTAGCTAAGTCGAACCGAAAACCTCGATATACAATCTTTCGTCTCTTATTTCTGTACCCATGACATGGTCAAACACAATCATTTTATAAGCAATTAAATATACATATACTATATATAAAAATCCTTAAACGAGTCAATTCATTCATTCAGAAAAAATATCGGCGGGAGCGGGATGCAAACCGCGGACCTTTGGAACCAACCATTTTGCCCAGGTAATTATACCGCTCGGCCACCGGCCAATTTCTTCCACCTGAGCCGACTCGTCTCTGATCTTCTATATAAGTTATCATCGTATGATAGATGTCGCTATAGTATATATTCAAAGTATGTATATATATTTTTTTATTTAATTGCTTATAATATTGTAATATTGTCAATGATCTATAAAAGTAGATTAGAATATTAAAATAATAAAATAATATTCTAATAAATAATTTAAAATATCCATACAAACATTTTATTCAGTACTTAATAAATTCATATAAAATTGAAAACTTAATTATTACAGCATAGTATAGTAGTGACTAAATGATACATGTTGAAACGTCACAAAAGTTAAACTACATTGGGCGTGTTCTGTGTATGGATGGTGAACGCATGGTGTCAACTGTATGTCGTTGGACGGATTCAGCCGCCTCTTTAAGGTAAAATGAACTAATCCTCAAGACCGCCAGGGTAATAAGGTAAATGATAGTGGCTTAAATATACTTCAGATAGTTTCTTTCTCTTTAAGCCCCTGGGCTCTTGTTCATGAAGATAGTCGGAAAATGGAGTGTACGCTTCACACCTGCATCGGGTTACAAAACAATATATATAATTGTGTCGGAAACAACAGGGTCAGATCCTGTCTGCCCAGAAGTGGGCGACGTCGATGGCGTTACTCCCGGCCATCATCAGGTCTTCCTGGGGGCAGCTATTCGGGCACAGCGCACACTCCAGAAGGTGTGACAGGGTCTGCTCCACGCCGCAGTCACATTCAGTCGGTCCGCTGTAGAACTGCCATGCTTTCATTTGTGTCCTCGTCTTGCATACTCCGGTCCGAAGTCTGTTAAGGGACCTCCATATATTCCACCCCTGGTCATGTCCAGGGGCTAGGTCCTCTTTCGGGGCAATCCAAGTATTCCCATCAGTTGCGCTCCTCCACATGTTCAGCCGCAGGGTGGCCTCAGGTATCACCAGTTCCATTGTCGACTGTTAAGAAACTGCCGAAAGTTAACTTATATTGAACGATAACGTTGGTAGCCCTGATTGCGATAGTGGGTCGCACGCAGCCAAGGTTGAAGAGCAACAAAGGCTCTGCTCGCGTCGTCAGTTCTTCACACTTCGCGGTCTGGCTGGTGCTCCATCAGACCAGAGCAGCGGCAGGCGGTGCGTGAGCAGGAACCGTCGCCCTCCAGCGGCCAAGAACGACAGCTACAACACTAAAGAGATGTTCGGACAACGGATACAAGACGGCTGATGATGGAACTGTTTCGATTAATGACCTAGGTGAGTTGTAAAGAGTACAACTACAAACATAATAATATACATACTCTGAATATATACTGATATCAGCTTGATATAGCTCCTTAAGGTCGATGCCGTAGAGCCTCGACAAACGATCTTTTGTCTCATGTTTTTGTTCGCTTGCCCGACATCTACATCGAATGTTAGTTTAATTATATAATGTTAAACGGTGTTTGCATACGCCAAAATAATTGTTACGACAGTTGGCCCATTGCCAGTTGGTACAACTGTTATCTTGGCGGTTGGTACCGCCGAAATGTCAGAGCGGGCAGGCAGTCGATACGCGACCGCCATCGTTATAGGAGCCCCTAAGGGCGTCCCTTTAACGGGCGACGTTATTGACGAATAAACGAGTAATATGTGAAACAGAAACAAGTGTTTGTACTGTGAACCTGATCCTGCATCCATCTAGTAAACGATATCAAAATGGAAGAGAAGGATATCAATACTATAGAGACATCTATCGATATACGATGATAACAATGGTATAAATACAAGTTATAACGCGTGTCAGCTCAGACGAAGAAATAGCCGAGAGGGCTAGGCGGTATATAAAGACCTGAGCAAAGGTGGTTCCAAGGCCCGCGGTTCGCATCCCGCTTCTGCCGATATTTTTCTGAATGAATTGATAATTGCGTATGAAGAATTTGATCTATAGTATGTGTATATTAATTTACTGGTGCAACTAGATTAAGTGAAGATTGAAAAGAAGTTAATTGGATTACAATTACTTGAATTACATGAAAGGTGAAAAAATGCAAAAATTTGTGAGATAATTCATCGTTATTATAAGGCATACCTTTTCGGCGATGTATTTTATGCAGTACTGCATTTAGACCCTGCGGCGCCCTAGGGCATTTTTTTTCTGCCACCCCATATTGCTTACATTAAAAAAAAATCTAGGCAAGATTGGTTGCACTCGGCGCACCTAGCGTATTTGACACCCTGGGGCACCGACCTACTTCGCCACCCCCTAAAACCAGCACTGATTTTATGTTACATATTAACACCTCCTTTACTAAAGGAAACGACTTCACGTCGCCGGTATAGTTATCAGAACGCGTGAGGAGAGATGCGGAGCATGTCACAAACGAAAAGAACTTTTTTTAGCAGCACATAGCATATTTCAGACAATAGATTGCCAACTTCGGTATTCGGCTCGGGCCGCGTACGAAGAGCTAACAAAAATTAGAGAAAAAAATATCGTATATCGAGGCTTTTTGGCAACACCCTGCAAGGGGTATATCGAGCTGATATCAATTCCAATGATCGTCATGATTTATAATATCAGTTCATGAAAGTCTTCTGGGATCAACATGACCTCTCACATCCGGACCTAAAACTGAGAGACTCCAGTTCCGGCAGCAAATCAAATCACAAGATTTCATTAGCCCCAAGGAAAGCCTCCTAGCTGGAAATAACCTTGACTGGCGGACCTGGAAATCCCTGAACAGTCTATTAATCGTAGTCGGTAGAACAAAGGACAACCTTGAGCGACTGCGGAGACGTGCAGACTGCCTCACACCTGTGATCCTGCCCCGTGTGACCGACTAGCTACACATCAAGAGATAATGCTGGGCAGCACACATTCCATCGATGTTGCCAGATATTAGGTCGAAATAATATGACGTTGCTGACATGAAGAAGAAGATAATTAAGGTCTTTTTAAAAGGTAACATTCTGATATACACATAAATATGCGTCATCGGAGAGGAAGTCAAAGCATTTGGTTGTCATGAACTACCACCACGAAGCTCTGTAAGCTGCCAGTTTTAGCCTAATCCTCTGAGTACATCCTATGTATATTTTCCGGAGGAAGCAAGAGGAAAAAACAGTTGTAGTTTATGCTATCCTGCGACAAATTTAGTATATGCCCCAACCAGGTCTACCTTCGACTCTTTACTAACTGTATCGTTCCAATTTTAGTATATGTACTGCCGAAGCAAGTACGTTGTATGTAAGGCTGCCTTGTCCACTCTCCTACGGGAGCAATAAAGAAGAATTAAGTACAATCGCGGAACAATGCTGATTATCAACCAAATTCAGTAGTTAGCACAATAATTGTGGATTGAACTACATATCTTAATATAATACTATATATAATACGTGAGAAGCAAAGGTTTTCCTCCAATGTGTAAGAACTACACGGTTAATTATCTAATGCGCGTGTAAAGTACGTGTTTGGTTAATGAGCATAACACGTTTCAAATGGAACTGTATGCATCGATTGCTTAATTTGAATTAAAGAAAGTTTTAATGATCAATTATCTGGATGTAGGTTGAACAGGAACCGTTGCCCTCCAATGATTAAAAACCTACACATAACGTGATTCACTTAGCATGTTTCTTCGACGAGTACGACTTTACTGAAGCTTAACCTGTTTTTTTTTTCTAATTTTCGTCGTAGATCAACCCACGACCTTCGCTTTGGTAAGCATTTTAGCTAGAATACATGCAGTACTTGGAAAACTAAAGTACATTTTTAAAGCGAAAATTCAGCAATGTCTTAAAACTAAGGCGTTTAACCCATGCATCCTCCCTGTATTAACTTATGGCGCAGAGACGTGGAATCTGATAGCAAGTCTTACCCATAAAATAATGGTCACTCAGCGTGCTATGGAGAGATCCATGCTCGGAGTGTCGCTAAAAGATAAAATCCAAAACGAGGAAATACGCAGAAGAACTCAAGTAGTAGATGCTACCCAACGAATAGGCACACTCAAGTGGCAATGGGCAGGACATATCTGTCGAAGAGACGACGGTCGATGGGGAAGAAAAGTATTGGAATGGCGCCCAAGAACTGGTAAACGAAGCATTGACCGACCCCTGCAAGATGGACTGACGACATAAGAAGATTAGCAGGAGTGACCTGGATGCGGAAGGCGGAGGATCGAAGAGGATGGAGACTCATGCGGGAGGCTTACGTTCAACAGTGGACGGATACAAGCTGATGATATGCAGTATAATCTCTGCCTTTTAGCTTACAGGGCACACCGAAGAACTGCACCAAGATATTTGACAGAGGTTGTAAAACCGTTGGAAATAAGTACATGTGGAGAGATATTCAGATCAGCCAGAACAAGCAGAAGTAACCTGCAACTGACGAGAGGTAGTCCTAACACGGTTAAGGGCATTCGTGCTTACAGTTTCGCGGCATCAACGGCCTGGAACTTCTTCGATCACAAAGTATCTTCTTCGTAGTATCAATCCGGTGGATTGGTTTGCAGCAACAAAATCTTGCATTTCGATCTCCACTCCTCTCGATCCTCTGCAGTCCTTCTCAACTCAGCATAAGAGCTACAACTCATGTCTTCGAACACTTGCTGCAAATACTCTCGTCTACTTCTACCCTCAACCATCCCTTCCACAATGTCGTGAAGAAGACCATAGTGGTGCATGATGTGACCGATCCATCGGGCTTGCCTCTCTGAGATGGTTCTTACTAGGTGCCTATCTTCCTTGATTATGCTGAGAACCTCATTGTTCATGAAGTGGTCTCTCCAGGAAATTCCTTCTGTATGACCACATCTCAAAGGCCTCTAGTCTTTTTTATCACTTTCAGATAAGCGCCATGTCTCACAGCCGTGTATCAAGATGCTCCAAGCAAATGTTTTGGCAAGCTACTTGCGGAGCTTTAAATTAATATTTTTTCACTCTAAGATTTTTTTCAGAAAGTATAAAAGCTGAAAACGGGAGCATCCTTCACAGGCAGACAGACTCAAGGCACATCTTTTGCCTGAAGGGAGACAAAGAATCACTTTTGGAATGAGCATAATAATACTTGGAATGTGACTAAATGTACTGTCCGTTCTTGTCCATTGGAGAGAGACGGTTCTTCATCACGCATCGTCTGCACCACCGGCACTAAAACATTGACCAATCCAACGATTTCAGCGGTCATGGTGAATAGCGTTGGACAACTCTTAGCAATCCAATTCATTGTACTAACGGAGAGAGTTCCATCAAACTATAGATCTTAAAATTCGAAAGTATTTAAGGTACGAGTACTTAACTAAGCTCTATAATGATAAGGTAATTTTCAATTCAAATAAATTCAAAATAGACGCAGTTGCACTAGTCACACTAACGCAGGTCTGTCTATTAAAAGGGTAGAGAGTTTTCGATTTTTTGGCGTGTAGCTCACTGAGATTTTTGCTTCTTGCCATGGGAACGCTAGTCTTCCTCCCATATATTGCAATATATTTTTATGTCGTCCCCCGATCTCACACGCAACTATATATTAAGGCAGAGCTGACAGGTTTATGTAACTATACGAGTATACTTGAACTAGGAATCGTGTATGACATTATTCTCGTTTTATTATTATAATAATACAATTAAAACATTTAAAGCCTAATTTAATTACATAACTTATATATATAAGCAAGCACATAACCTAAAATACCATGTATCCACAATATTAATACATTTAATTATAATTCAGGATTTCACAATCAATTGCAATATGAAATATCCACTGTGGGGACCTACCTTACTGAAAGATCTTCTGTGAAGATATTTCCTGAAGCCGATGAAGTCAGAAGGCTGCATTCGGCGTTTTAGTTCACACCACAAATGTTTTCTTATCAAGAACGATTCAAATAATAAAGAAAAAAATATTATTAACCAATCACACCTATTCAAACGAAGAATTATGTGAAAAATATTAATATGACGTCACGTTTTTTTTAGTTTTATAAGGTTGGTACTGCCGGCCATGTTAGTTTTTACCTGTCAGTTTTTCAAAACGATTCATTGACGTTCGGAGAAATAAAAAAAGCTGCTGAAGTTTTCATTTTAAGCACAGTGAGATTAAAGTATTGTAACAAGAATACTATAGATTGAAATGATCTAAAAAACATTCACTTTCTTCACAAAAACAAGGTTAGTAATGCTTCACAACTGTCAACATGTTTTATAACCAATTTAATATCAGTAATATTGAGAGTATTCGTATTATTGCACATTTCATTGATATTTTTTATCAGTTTATATTACATTTATGTTTTTAAAAGCCTTTTTTATACATATTAAGCATCACATAAGTTTATTAATGCATCACTCGATTGTTTTCAATGTTAAAAGTGACATTTTCTCTATTTTACCAATTTACCTGAAATTATCAAATAAAATTCATTACACTTTAACACGTTTTATAAGCACTGTATTGTTTAACCATTTATTTATAATATTTTTGCACCTTTTCAGCGACGTATTAACGTTTTTTTAACATGTTTTTAACAGCACTGGAGTCACAGTATATCATTACTAATAATTAAATGTGTTACAAATTTTTCACTGGTTTACACGCATTATTTCATTATTACAAGTATGTAATATCGGCGGAATTATTTCACAATCGTTTTATTAATTTTACTTTCAAAATATTCTTAACAAAAGTCTGACATATATGTAATCGTGTCGGAAACATCAGGGTCAGATCCTGTCTGCCCAGAAATGGGCGACCTCGATGGCGTTACTCTCAGCCATCATCAGGTCTTCTTGGGTGCAGCTACTCGGACACAGCTCACACTCCAAAAGGTGTGACAGGGTCTGCTCCATGCCGCAGGCACATTCTGTCGGTCCGCTGTAAAATTGCCAGGCTTTCATTTGTGTCTTCGTCTCTTGTATACCCCGGTCGGAAGTCTGTTAAGGGACCTCCATATCAACAACACACGCAAAATGTCTGATAATAAGACTGTTTCACCGTTTTGAATAATTTCAGTTGATATAAAACATTACTTATATTTTTAAGCACTTCCGTTCACAATAAGAGATTAACGTGTACTAAGGTATTGCACCATATTTAATTAGTCATTAATTTTTAAATAAAATCAGTTGGAAATATTGAAAAACAAAATTGTAACAATAATTTTATTCGAATTCTTATTTAGAATATTCGTTCGAATGAGTTTCGTCAGTTGTTTGAAATTTATACCTAAATATTATAATATTTTTAGTTTTTTTTTTAAATGTAAACACGTACAGGACAATACCGACAGATGGTGATAGTGATTGTGAAGTCTCATCTGTCGAATTCTATGACGCTTACCATAGTGCATATGGCTAAGCGCTGCATGTGGAGTGTTGATGCGCCAACGTCATAGACTACAGCCCGTTATTCACGGGAATTTACTATGAATGGGTGGTTTTTACGGGATGACTTTCGTCTACGACCAATTTTAATTAATAGGCTATGACTGGCATTTTACGGGTGATAGATCAAATTCATACCAACTATTTTGGATCTCATAAATCGTTTTTTTTTTAATCTCGTCGGCGATCGAACCTACAACCTTTGGCTTGCAAAGCAAACGCTTTGACCATTGAACTATACCCGCCGGCAATGTTTTGAGTTATAAATAGTATATGTACTCCTATAAGAGATACAAAGTATTATATTATTCATAAAGACATAACAAAACTGACCTATCGTAATAAATAGCCAACTAAGCTATGAATCAATAGTAATGTTAATAAAGTAAGGTTATGTTTAAGTAAGCATTAAATTAAACGCCTTTATATTGTAAGGCAAGGTCTTTTAACAGTCGATAGTAATATTAAGTATAAATATAGAACTGTTTATGCCTATTTTATTTCCATGTAAACCTTCAGGGTTTCGTAACGCCAATGATGAATATTATTAAGTTATGTGGAAAATAATGATGTTATTAAAATTAAGAAAGTATAACCGGATGTCTGAGTAGTTTCATAAATAATTATTTGTTATTTTTTTCATAAAATCCATATAATAATGTTACCTTGAGACAATATCAAGAAGGTAAAATTATTCGTCAGCAACACAGGTAAATAACTAATTGTAAAGTGCGCGTCGTACATACAAGAAGTTGTTCTCATCCATTCAATCTATAGTTCGGTTCGAGACCCGAGTGGTACTTACTAAAATAAATAGACTGTCGGAAAGTAATAATATTAAACTTGTGAATAAATACGGACCGATTGAATAATAATAAATAATAATATACACACTCTGAATAAATACTATAGAGACGTCTATCGTTATACGATGATAACATTGGTAACAATGTTATATATGCAAGATTTTCGACGCATCGATTCGGGCAGTCGATGGTCGTGTGGTCAAGGGTATCGAACTTGAACAAATGGTTGGTTCCAAAGTTCACTGGTTCACATCCCGCCTCTGCCGATGTTTTTTCTGAACGAATTGATGCGTATAAAAAGAATTTGTTGCATTATAGTATGTGTATATTTAATTACTCATAAATAATTGATATTGAATACATATTTTGTATGTTTGTGTATGTTATCTTTCAGTGATTCCAAGTACATATTTTAACCTTTCTTTATTCCGGACTATAGTAAACATAATTTATTTACTTATAACTAAGGTAATTTGGGGTTCTTATCCGTAGATATAAATATTAATTTAAAGATCCACAAGCAACTTGCGAAAACATTTGTTTGGAGCATCTTGTGGAACGGCTATGAGACATGGTGCTTATCTGAAAGTGATAAAAAAAGACTAGAGGCCTTTGAGATGTGGTCATACAGAAGAATTATCGGAATTTCTTGGAGAGACCACGTCGCGAACAATGAGGTTCTCAGCATAATCAAGGAAAATAGGCACCTAGTAAGAACCATCTCAGAGAGGCGATCGGTCACATCATGCGCCTCGATGGTCTTCTTCACGACATTGTGGAAGGGATGGTTGAGGGTAGAAACTGCAGAGGACGCCCTAGGCGGGAGTATTTGCAGCAGGTGTTCGAAGACATGAGTTGTAGCTCTTATGCTGAGCTGAAGAGGGTTGCAGAGGATCAAGAGGAGAGGAGATCGAGATTTTGTTGCTGCAAATCAATCCACCGGATTGATACTACTATTACGAAGAAGAAATTTGTCGTTAAATTCACTTTTACAGTCGTGCCAACAATTTGAACACTAAAAGTAATAATAGTAACATTGTTCTTCTATTAATATATTCGTATCCTAGATGGAGTCTGTCATAAATAACTATAGCTGTCATAAATTATCCTATGTGAACTCTATATTCGGAACTCGATAGACTGAGAGTATGAAGAGAAGGCTCTGTAGTATTCGAGGCATATTTGGGAGATTTTAATCAAATTTTTGAATGAAAAAGGATGATCTTGATATCCAAATGCTCACAGTCGTTTAGTATTATCTTTTGTTTGTAAATATATGTAATATAATATTTGTTTTGCAGTATCAAGTGATCAAGGTCTGTGTTTTGGCGAACAGGTGAGCTCAGCAGCTGCTCAGGTCGAAAGCTGACAACGTGGGACAAAACATCACTTCCTCAACTAAAGTGAGTCTACATTCAACACTTTTTAAGAATGTTTAATGATATTTAATGCTCACTTCGGATCGACAATTATCGAATCATTGGATGCAAAACTGGCATTAGAAGAATAATAAATATGTCAAAATCTGTGTAATTGAAAATATGTAAAAATAGAAAAACAACGCTTCCAAATTGTGGAAATTTACTTCGAAACAAATAAATCTGTTCCAAGTACATAGAACACTTCGTTCAAGATGTATGTTTAGTGATGTAGCTCATTTCTGATTAAATGGCTTTGTCAATAAGCAAAATTGCCGTATAAAAATATATATACAAATAATGTCTGAACATAAGTTTGGAAAAATGTATGATAACATGCGACACTAACGTGCGAACGGTCTTCTTCGTAGTATCAATCCGGAGGATTCGTTTGCAGCAACAGAATCTTGCATCTCGATCTCCATTCCTCTCGGTCCTCCGCAACCCTTTTCAGCTCAGCATAAGCGCTACAGTTCATGTCCTCAAATACTTGCTGCAAATACCCCCGTCTAGGGCACCGTTCTGCAGTAATGTTCGAACATTCCAGGTGGCATATCTTGTTGGCTGAAGGTTTTTCTTATTTGTCTTGGTTGTTTTGTCTCGAGCAGTCCTCACCCGGAGATCCGATTGGGGGACTATTTTATCACCGGAAAATTTTACTTGAGATGCAATCATTTTTTTGCTGATACGTGGGATGTCTTTAAGACCTTTAATGTGGTATTTTCCCCTTTATTTCCACATCCTAATGCCGTTGACCATAAAGGTTCATCCGCCTTAGGAGGGCATTTACTACCTCCAGGACAATAGAGTGCCCTAACCAGCTTGACCTGATGAGGTTAGCTGGGTGTTAGCTTATTCCGGCCAACATTCGGTCCAAAAAATCTGATCTTTCAAATTATCATCAACCACAACGCAAATTGTTTTTCTGCGTAAAATTTCGTACAAGAAAAATGATTCATATGAGTTGCCATGGAGATATAAATAAAATAAAAAATGGCCGACATCGGCACGTCACGAGATCTTCCGCCAAAGATGTTGCGCGTCGATGCTGTTTAACGAGCGATCGCTAAAGATGCATATAAACCATAATGCACGTTTTGTAGAGAATTTGATGACGATTCTGATGGTGTTAGAGAATGTTTATAAGTTTTATTTTTAAGTGCGATTTATTGTTTAAAACAAGAGCGACGGTATAGACGTCTTCACTGCACGGCGTCTATACCGTCGCGAACGGTAACAGTGCTAAACACAGAATGACGCAATGACGCGGAAGTCCCGGCTCACAAGTGCGTCATACGTTATGTGACTTCCCCTTTCTGCGTTACTCGTTATTTTATTTATTTATTTACAGAATTGATATTCCAATTTTTTTTTACAAATATTTAGAAAAATAAAGTATACATAAATATACAATAAATAGAGAAGATAATAAAAAATAACACGCTGTATTTTTGGATGATGCGTGAATGGAGATTTATTTTATTTATTTATTTCACAGAACCGCAGTTCCAAGGTACAAATAATAAGAAACATAGAGTATACATAAATATACAATACATTCAAAAGAGAATAAAAATTAAAAATAACATAAAAAGAATAAGAAGATGACACGTGTCAAAGATCACAGAGATCAAGGAGAACAATACCATCGACAAAAGAGGAAAAGGATGTAAGAAAAGGATCGAGGTGTGCTGGTAGGCCATTTAGAAGCGACATTGCCGTTGTACCAAATTGAGTGCTTGAAGCTCCACAAGCATCGACTGGGATCAAAAACAATGGATGGCTACGAGCACGGGTGTACCTATCTCGAACATAGAAGTTAAAACATTCAAGAATCCAGGGTTGAATGCGAAATGTCACTCGTTAAGTGAGCAATTATTTTCACATTTTTTTTGCTCGTTATGCGAATTACTTGTCATGTAAGGTGCTCGTTATGAGAGGTTCCACTGTATATGGAAAGACCTTTTGTCATAGCAAATTATTTTTTTATTATGGCTGCCACAGTTTTTTCAATCATTTCGTGACGGTGACGACACAGCGGGCAACTGTTCGATCTTGGCCATAAATAAATGTTGATTTTATATCTGTTTTACAGCCTCCTGGTTTCATCATCACTTTACGACGTGTATTTTTACTGCTGTTTTTTTAACGACGCCATCCGAATTAGTTTAGTCATGATTCACGAACGAAACGCCTTTTAACAATTGTTATTTTGTAGCTTTTCAATCGATTAAAAGTCGTAAAAATAGAATTAAATATTGATTCTGCTCCTGCATCCTTATGCGGGCTTAAGTAATAATAGACATAAATAATGTTTGTATTATTTTTTTATATTTTGAAACTACTTAAATTTTTATTAGAATATTTTAGAATACACACATACAATTAAACATCAAATTTAATACGCATCAATTCATTCAGAAAAAATATCGGCAGACGCGAGATTCGAACCACGAGCCTCGCAACCTTTGCTCTATTCTAACACACCTCGCAGTCCACACGACTGTATTTATACCATTTGATATCAGCTTGACATAGCTACTTAAGGCCGATGCCGTAAAGCCTCGACAAACGATCTTTTGTCTCTTATTTTTGTTCGCTTGCCTGACATCTACATCGAATGTTAGTTCAATTATATAATATTGAACGGTGTTTGCATACGCCAAAATGGCAGACAAAATGGCAAACACGGGCAGGCAGTCGAAACTCGTTCAGCATCGTGATAGGAACTCCTAAGGGCGTCCCTATGACGGGCGACGTTATTGACGAATAAACGAGTAATATGTGAAACAGAAACAAGTGTTTGTATTGTGAACCTGATCCTGCATCCTTCATCCAGTTAATCAATGTCCTAAATGGAAGAGGAGGATATCACGACAGACGTCTCTGTAGTATATATTCAGAGTATGTATATTATTATTTTTACTATTCAATCAGTCAACATTTATTCTATATAATTGTAAGTGTGTATTTAATTACTTCTTCTTCGTAGTATCAATCCGGTGGATTGGTTTGCAGCAACAGAATCTTGCATCTCGATCTCCATTCCTCTCGGTCCTCCGCAACCCTTTTCAGCTCAGCATAAGCACTACAATTCATGTCCTCGAATGCTTGCTGCAAATACTCCTGTCTAGGGCTTAATTACTACTTGTTATTTATTGGCCACACATGAAATGTGCAATGTGATCTCAGCAGTGTCTTCTTCTTGATCTTCTCCATCACAAATCCATCTAAGACCTTCTATAACACACGCCTTTTTTATTTGTAATGCAGATTTCTATGTAGTGTTTGCGGTTAGTTCTCGTAAAACGGCCTTTCTATTTTGTTATATTTTGAGTTGAACCGCCTCTTATGTGGACCCATGTAATACCCGAATAAGCTAGGGGTGCCGAGTGCAACCAATCTTGCTTAGATTTTTTTAAATGTATACAATACGGGGCGCCAGAAAAAAAATGTCACAGAGCGCCGCAGGGTCTAAAGCCGGTACTGTGTGGACCATTTAGTCATAAGTTATGACCTAATGGCCCAAGACTTAGCAGCATCGAGCTAATCATCCAATCTTATGAAAACGTTATAGGAGGCTTAACTGTAAATTGGCGAATTGCATAAAATTGTATAACATCAAAAGCTAACAATAATAAATCTGCTGCGAATTCACTGGTTAAAGCGATAAAGAATCTTATTTTTTTGCAAAATTTTCCACCAATATCTATCTAATATATTGTGGCTTTTGAGTTTAAGCCGTGTTTGGCGAATTTTTATTTAACCAATATTTCGACCGCCATTGCAGGGGTCTTCTCAGGATTGATGATTTAGACAATTATTTAGACAATTATTTATTTATTTCCTTCAATAACATTACAAAATATTTTAACATCTTAAGTCATTATTGAAGTATTTACATAAAAGTGTGGCCCGTAAATTTATTGACACATTTAGTGTCAATGACCTCACACCCAGAACAAGCGTCAGGAGACTCAATGCAAATAGTTGACTTGTAACAACAAAAACCCTGTTATAAGTAAATCATGGATGACCCACAAATAACATGGCATTATTGTCACAACATCAAACTTCCAAAATTTCGCCTTCGTCAACACTAGCACTGAATCCGAAGCAATATAACACCAAATATGTCAATATCTTCACTTAAGCTGGTTTCAACCACTGTTCACTGCGATTCTTTCGTCTTAGCGTATCCAGGGTTGAACGATGGTCTTTTCAGGCCACACTTTAGGCTCCATGAGAGACTCTAGTCGAAGATGTGAGTTGGTACTCATACAACTACATAGTATGTAGTTGCCATGGAAATAATAATATTAATAAAAAAAAACAATGACGCTCGTGATATAAGATAACCTGACACCAAACTCACATCTAAATCATCAATCCCGAAGAAGACCCCTGCAAGCCTGGCGGTCGAAATATTGGTTAAAAGAAATTCGCAACACACGGCTAAACCCAAAAGCCACAATATCAAATCATGGCCGTGAAAACCTAAGAAGTTATTTAAACAATATATCTACTTGTGTAGAAATTATGATAATTTCCATATTTAAAAAAAAAAAAACTCACCTGACATTAACTATCGCTAATTGAAATTACAACATATTGCATGATTATTTGGCAACTTAATACTGAAGCCCTTGCTAATTTAAGGCAATGGCACGTTCCAGACACGCGACCGACAGGTGCCATAAGAACTACGTGCCATTATTTTTTTGCAGTTTTTTTTTTGTAAGCACGGACTGAAGACCACTGACAGATGGCGATGACGAATTTTTACCTACGGATTATATGACCCTTAAAGGTAAGCAATGCAGAGGATAAAGAGTTATAAATTAAATTATCATCATTATTATATATCCGCATATGGTCGACACAAGCTGCCGACATAAAACTCTGTCAGTTGCCGTGATCCTTGCCTTATCAAAGTGCCGGATCTAGACCCTGCGGCGACCTAGGGCATTTTTTTACTGGCGCCCCATATTGTATGTAAATATTTAAAAATAATGTATTTAAAAAGATATATTGTCCTCGGCGCCCCTAGCTCATTCAACGCCCTAGGCCACCGACCCACTGCGACACCCCCTAAAACCGGCACTGCCTTACCACATGTCAGGTCTGTCTCCCGGTATTTCGTTGAGTACATAATTTATATAATAATATCTAAGAATATTTTTGTAATATTCTATTAACTAAATAAATAAATGAAGATTTACGAATATAATTAAATTATTTATAAACATACATATTCATTACACTGCCGGCGGGTATAGCTCAATGGTCAAAGCGTTTGCTTTGCAAGCCAAAGATCGTGGGTTCGATCCCCAATGGATATTAAAATAAAAAAAAACGATTTCTGAGCTTTAAAATATCCAGGTCGGAGTGAATTTGATCCCTCACCCGTAAAATGCCAGTCATAGCCTATTAATCAAAATTGGTGGTAGACGAAAGTCATCCCGTGAAGACCACCCATTCATAGTAAATTCCTGTAATAATTATGGAAGATGCGTGTATCTCGGGCTGTAGTCTTTGACGTTGGCGAATCAACATTTCATGCAGCGCTTAGCCATATGCATCATGATAAGCATCATAGAATTCCACAGATGAGACTTCAGAATTACTATCACCATCTGTCGGCATTCTCCTGTATGTGTTGACGTAAAAAAAAAACATAAATTTATTCAAACATTTTAGCTTCTTCTGGATTTTAACAACATAAAAATGATCACACTTTTAAGACCATGTAGTCCAGAGGTCGGCATGGTGCGGCTTAATCAGCCGATCTACTTAAAATTTTACTGATAAATAAACCTTCAAACATGCCTCGTATACTACAACTACCTTCTCTTATCAGTCTTGGAAGCCATCGGTATGCATTGCGATGCTTCAGAGTAAAGAGATGCCATGTAATGAGGCAAGTTAATAGCACCTAACAGAACTGCGAAGGATCTAGAGGGATGGAGACTCATACGGAAGGCCTACGTTCAACAGTGGACGGGCACAGGCTGACGATGATGAAGAACAGAACTTTATTTGCAGCCATATGCTTAAGCTATTGCGTATGGAAGTAGGATGATATGAAATTCGAACCCGGGACGACTTTCTTGACAATTGATCGCTTTAACCGCTTGGGCATATCCTCGGCAAATTCGTGCTGAAAATTTGGTTCATGAATATTCGTGAGTCGTTTGGCACATGGACGAGGAAGGTCAGCTGGCGGACTTCCTCGAAGGACCGCTAATTGTTGCTTTATCAGATAAAACGTTTTCTTTGTCCAAAAGAGTTACTTTGTTGTATATTTTTGGTCATTAAACGACCAATACAGAGTCCTGCTCGAACAGCGACTGTTTTTACCCTCATTTTTATTACGCTTGTCATATCATCCCAAGGGGTATGTTGGGATACAATGAGTTGAGAACTAGAAGAGATGTGTGTTTGAGAATGCATTTCTTTCGGCTAGCGCGCGGCGTGTTCAGAAATCCTGATATTTCGTTGGAAATCGGTTTGTTTGTCCCTGACAATTATTTAAGGGTAAGGAGGCACATATTGTTTATTCTTCGTAGAAGTAATACTAACCTGCCAGGAGACTATGCCTCTTGGGAAGGTGATCAGACTGTTCAACCATATCGCCTCGAATATTGATATATTCCACTTGAGAGAAGCCCAGTTTCGACTTGAGCTCCACGAATTTATTTATCAAAGTAATTTCGTGGAGTCTTCTGTTTAGCGAGCTTCGGGACTTTTCAATAATTGTTGTTAATAATCATAAATACCTATATTTATAAATTGTTTGTATTATAACTTATTTTAAGATCGTATTGCACTCAGTAGCTAGTATGCCACGATATCTGAAACTTTTAAAAGCCTTTTAAAATATGCAACACATATTCAGTGAATACACTGCTTACCACCATGAAGGGTCTTGAAAAGAATTTGCATAAGCATAGCTACAAATCCCAGATATTTCACAAGGAATTAAAAGACGTTCTAGAGTTTCCAAGGGAGTAATCAATCTCTCACTGCAGGCCACACTCCTCAGTGGCCAGTACGCCAAGATATCTGAAACTCCCTTTCGTTACGGCTCGATGGAATACAAATTATACTGTCAATACGGCGTGAATTTTTCAATCATTTTTTTTTTGCTTAAAACTAGTATTTGAAGCATAAATGTACTTATCTGACCTATTTTTATATATCACATTGGTTCTTCTATCCTTTAGCTATCAGATGATGCATAAAAAACTATTATATTTAACAAACGTTCATTATGTAACTCCATACATGTGGTGGCATTGACACATGTGGCTTACAGAAAAATTGCTCCTGTGACGAAACCTAACGATATTTATATACATGCTTTACAGATTCCTGTAAATAATACATCTAGGTTGATAAAGGGAATGACTGCACTTCCAATTTAGTACCGTAGATGTCACAATGAGTACTGGAAGTAACAAAACTTATATCACGTCAACCGATGTCAACGGTCGGGGAATCTTTTACGGCATATATCGACAAGCGATGCGAAAGGGTTAAGAAACCTAATTTTGCGAATATATTGAACTGTTTACCATCATGACGACTCTTTAAAGGAATTCTTTGCTCGATCCAAACGCTGAAATTCCTGGATTCCTGTGTTCAGCCGTTATTTCTGGATTTAAATGTGCGTCGTGTGCTTTGCTTTCACATTTTTGCTATTCAGTAGCCACTCCGGCCATCCGCAGTGAGTGAGGTCACGTTTCGGTTTTATGGCTATGGACGTCCTTGGCATTAAACTCGAGTGAGATCAGAAATCAGAAACCTTTTTGTAATGTCTGACAGAGCACATTGAAAATATTTTTCACTTTTATATGAATATGCTAATAATGACATAATTTTATTGTACTTTGTAAAGATTCTCTGATGGAAGAGAAATTACTGCGTTATCATCACAAGAAAACCTATGATAATATATGAAAACATTACAAAATAAATATTCCTACAGATCATAACAACCGCCGTTTTTAAAATAATAAAAAAAACTCTGGTAAAAAGAAAATATTGATTTGTTGCATGATTTAAAAAAATACAGTGTAATTTGACAATAAAATATAATTTATATAAAATAATAAATAACAGTTGCCAAAGATCTAGGAACTAATGCCATAAAAAATGGAAAATTAAAATGTTTACTGATTATACGAGGGTTATCCGTAATATAAGATTCCCATGGCGCTACAGTCCTGAAAAGCGCTGTTATGGTGGATCCTGCTGATTATGTAGTGTACCTTGCTTACCCCACACTCCAAATTCCTTCCCTAGCGAGCTGCCTGCGCCTTAGTAGCCGCACGTGATGGATCTCCCCCTCGCTTTGCCCCTCAGGTGTGAGCTATGCTCGGTAATCCGTTTCCTGCCTGCAAAAAATATTGCGCCGGTAGAAATCCATTCCCAGCTATGCGAAATCTTTGGAGACAAGAGAATGAGCGTACAACACGTGCGCAAATGCTGCAGAGAGTTCAAGAGCTGGCGTACTGACGTCCATGATGAGGAGCGTTTCGGACGGCCATCTGTTTCTGACGAAACAATCGCAAAAGTGGAGGCAGCGATGCTCTCCGATCGAAGAGTGACGGTTCGTAAGCTCTCCGAAATGATGTCAACAAAACCTCTATTGACAAGATTTTGATGTAGCATCTAGGGTATGCTAAGGGTTGCGCGAGGTGGGTGCCAAGAATGTGCCGCCAACGAGCACATCGCAAAACTTGGATGGGGTATTGTCAAAAACCCACCCTACAGCCCGGACTTAGCACCAAGTGACTACCATCTCTTCCCTGACATAAAGTAACACCTGGGTGGAACGCATTTCGGCGTTAGAGAAGAGCTGGAAGAAGCGGTTCTCATGATTTTTTTACTCGAGCATTCAAAAGCTGCAAAAAAGCATTGAACCTCAGTGGCGACTCTGTAGTAAAAATAGGTACAAAGTCTGAACTTTCCAAAAATGTACGCATTTATGGAATTAAACATGTTTTACAATGTGAAAAATCACTGGGAAGCTTATTTTACTGATAATCCTCGTAGTATTCGCAATGCTCTTAGATCTGAAGAGATGACATGGTGTTGTTCATGTGTCACTCAGCAATATGCTCAATGAAGAGGAATGTCAGTTGTCTAGCCCTGCTTTCGACTGTTAGATTTTGCTTATTTATTCATTCCATCGATTGTTATGTTTGCTAAAACAATGGCTGCGATAAACTCAGCAAATGTTGCGATAGCGGCTCGCGGGCGCCAGATCGATTAGCTGTGGAATTTCCATTTAATTTAATGCCGGTACAACCTGTTGCTTGTTGACTTATACATAATAGTAATATCAGATTTTGATACAGCGTTTTCAAAATAATCTACGCGATAAAGAAAAATATCGTAAGATAGCATTACGCTATAGATGTCCGTCCTGCACCCAAAAAACCTGGGTCCATAATATAGTAGCACATCGGTATTTCACCGAGAACTACTAATATACAACTTTTTTATAAAGAACAATTTTCTTTGACCTGGAATACAGCTAATACCTTTGGGTTGGTGACTCTAAAATACCTTAAACGTTTTTTTCTTAATTTCACGTCCATTCTTCAATTCTTGGATAGCAGAACTACTTGAATAGTTGGTTAACATATTTTTTCTATTCGCAGCTATTGCTTGATATTATTGCTGCTCTGAACTCAAATAGTTAATCGTTCCTACACGTCCATCTACAATCGACAAACTCGTCTCACACTTGCTGAACACACAGGTGGTGCGCCCTGGAAACGGTTAATTATGCCGGACAATTCTACTACGGAAACAATAATACACGCATAGTGGGAAAATGGGTGGAGTCTATGTATGGATCTTCAATTATCTATAAATATTAGAGTATTGATTTTTTTTTTAAATCTACAAAAAAACATTAAAAATATTTTGTATGTTAGTATTCTATAGATAGGTGCTTGATATATTGCACTTGGTATTTAACCCCTTTTCACCGTTGTGTTTATGCTACGTTATTATCTGGAGCGCATCTTCACAGGAAGTGACTGTACAGGTGAGTGTACAGGTGAAGCGTTTTGACGGCTGAAATGGTTAACCAACCTTCCTCACGTGGGGTGAGAATGAAGGTAGTAGGGAGGGGAAACAGCCAAGGACAAAAGTCAACGAATATTATTTTAAAACTTGATAAAGTAATCGATTGAATATTTGTAAATGGACGTACAGTTATATATAATCGTGTCGGAAACAACAGGGTCAGATCCTGTCGATGGCGTTACTCCCGGCCATCATCAGGTCTTCCTGGGTGCAGTTACTCGGACACAGCGCACACTCCAAAAAGTGTGACAGGGTCTGCTCCGCGCCGCAGTCACATTCAGTTGGTCCGCTGTAAAACTGCTAGGCTTTCCTTTGTGTCCTCGTCTTGCATACTCCGGTCCGAAGTCTGTTAAGGGACCTCCATATATTCTACCCTTGGTCATGTCCACGTACTAGGTCCTCTTTCGGGGCAATCCAAGTATTCCTCTTAGTTGCGCCTCTCCACATAGTTCAGAACAAGTTATATACTCGTAAATAATAAATATAAATGATGTATTAATTTCTCGACTCAGAGGGCGCAGAATATGGCCGTGGCCAGCGTCGGTTAATGTAACGAAGATATTTGCAAAGGTTCGTGGTTTGAATTCCAGCGTCAGTCGGTTTTTTTTTTGTCCGACTTATTGATAAGAAAAGTGCCATATAATATGGAGTTTGTTTGTGAATTTGTATGTGTATCTCACACTACGTATCGCCCACTAGTGGGCGGTACGGACCAGGTTGACGACCCGTGTTCTATATGCTTAATAAACGCTTTACCAATAAGCTATAATCGCCGATATAAATGGTAGTACTCATGTGAGATTTAAGAAGATAACAATCTTAATGCATCATACCTTTGGTACTTCTTCATGTCTCCGGGCTTCTGTCCTGGGCGTCGTAGATAACTATAATTGTTGGAATTTCGTGTGCAGATTTGTCTTCGGATGAGACAGTAGTAACTGACAGAACTAAGTGGCTGCAATTTGTGCTAACCACATATTCCATATATGGAATAGATATGGGATGATAAAAAAAACCTTTGGTTCCCAGGTGTACCCTCGTCCGGGCTTACGGAGCCGAGTTCTACTTGACCCAGAACTGGTTTTTACCCGGGCACCTGACAACTGGTTGGGTGAGGGACGCGGGGTTGGCCTAATTAGAACCCATTCTGGGTCACCAGCCAGAACCCATTTATATCTAGTGCCTACCGCAATAATGGGCACAAGCAATATTGTCCAACTAATATGCAATACCTCATGAAAATTTGTATTAAAAATTAATGTCATTTATTTTGTAAGCATACATGAGAATACTCACAGATTTATTTGTAATAGTGATACAGAAATATCATCGTTTTACATATGGCTTAGCTCTGCATGTGTAGTGTTGATCAGCCAACGTATATACGGTGAGGCCCCGCTTAACGCTGTCTCGTTTAGCGCTGTTTCGGTTTAGCACTCTTTTATTTCAACCCGGGGCTATTCCCCGAAATTGTGCATAAATAGTGGAATTAGCGAAACAAACCGGTTTAGATGAGGTAAATGTGGAAGACTCCATGTTTCTTATTCTTTATTATTTTATTTTTATGTACCTTGGAACTGCGGTTCTGTCAAATAAATAAATAAAAAATAAATAATAAATATACGCTGCAAAAATATCAAAAAAAAAAACAAAATTGGGAAACAATTGAACACAACTGAAAAATAAAACAAAAATATTCCAAAAACAAAATTCAAATTTTGTTCTGAATTTGAATCTTAATATTATCATTATTTTCACACGTGATGTTTGGTATCAATTCACATCCTCAAAGTAGTGAGCGGATAGGAGTAAAAAAATATTATCGTAATTTTCTAGAATGGGGCCACAGATCGAATGCAAAAACATAAGCTATTTAATCGTTCCTTAAGATTTCCATTTAATAGCATCGCAGTTTACCTTGTAAGAGTTTTTTTTTATCAGAATGATAATGTATCCTTTATCGCATTGATAATAATTATAATCAATCTTACTATCTTGCCATTGCGAACGAGATGTTTATTGCATTATTATTAATGTCAAACGTATCGGCAATGATAACCTCTATCAAGGTGCATTATGCGCCGACTGCTGGCGTTGCTTGCATTTAATAACACCTTATTTATTGCAATGTCAATGTCCTTCAGTCAATCTGGATCTCTTCAAAAAGGTGTCACGACCTTTCGTCCCCAGACAATTTTTTTGTTTCACTAACCTAAGCTAATATGTGTCCGGATTATACTAAATATAATTTATTTGATTAAATAGTCAGGGATAGATGAGTACCCTACTTTGATTCCAGTAATAAACCTCGTCATTCATGGTACGTGTTCTCAAATAAAATATCTAAAGCCCTCTAGTACTTATACTTGGGTCATATCCTCCCAGATGACCTAAGTGACATTGAAGACATTGAGCGGCAAAGAAGAGTAATAAGCGTTCGGAGCGGTATGCTTTCTCGGAGGTTCTACCATTGTAGTAATGCTGTCAGGAAAGTGCTATTCAAAGCACACTGTATGGCATTATATACATCAGAACTCTGGTCTAGCTATCCTAAACGAGAGTGGGAGAAGCTCAAAGTTGCGTATAATAATTCATATCGCCAACTTATGCAACTCCCTAGATTTTGTAGCGCATCTGACATGTTTGCGGAGGGCGGAGTCCATTCATTCGCAGCATTATTGCGACACCGTGTTGCCGGCTTCTGGAGCAGGATAAAGAGGTCCAACAACACCATCATCTTGGCTGTTTCTGAATGGCTCAACTCCTCCCTGAGCCATCGCTGGATGGAGATGTTGCAGCGGCCACCATGAATGAATTATTATATATATAATTATTATTTTGTATCTAAAATGTATCTATGTATCTAAAAATATGGCAGATTGGGTATTGCACAACCCACCCAATCCTGCTGGAATAAAAAGCTTATTATTATTATTATTTTTAAGTCAACCCTCCTATAACGTACGCTTTTTTTAATTTATAACTGAGATTTTTCATATAACAGTGCCTTATATATTGTTATTTTGGAGTGAACCGCATCTTAGAACTAAATGACCCAGACCTCGGGAGCATAGGTCTAATCAACAGATCTTATACAAACGTTAAAAATTTTCATTTCTTTCGGTTAAAGAGCATTTCTCAAAACCGTACATACTGACATCAGCACGATGTATCTCTTGCCGACTGGTACCGAAAACCTCGCTATTATTTTCTGTTCGCTTGCCCGCTTACCGGTGTGTTAATGATAGAGCCCGATCACGAGCGCATCAGTTATCTGTTGACGACGAAAAAAGTCGCATTACGGCCAGCGGCATGTCATCCCGCTTGGCCGGGAGCTTGTAAAGTTTTCACGTAAATATAATCAATGTGCTTCTAAAAGAAAGTCTTTGAGAGATGAGGATGTTAATACATATGCTTTATACTATTCATATGTTTAGGTGATCTTTATCAAAGCATTGACAGGCAGCATGTATGACGCCACTTGTGGTGACAATAAGTCACTGTCTGAGTTATGTGGCAGAAAGTGGGTGAAGCATTCGATTAGATATGCCACTGTTGTGTGCAGAATGGACCTGACTGCGTGAATTTCAATGCAAACAATCGCCGTTGAGATTTTCACAGTTGTTTGCGGTAAATTTTAGTGAAGACTCGAAACAGCAAGAGCGCATTCTTTCGACAGACAATAGTGAGATAGAGCAGATAGTTTTTCAAAATTCATGTAAGATTTACATTGTTACAATGTCATCCCGTGCGAGGGTCTCATGAATTGAAGAAATCTCATCTGAAGATGGTAGAACACATCTGCACTGTGTGTCCATCAGGGTTGCCATGTGTCTCCATTTTAACGGAGTATTCCGCTTTTTGAAGTTAAATTTCAATTTAGTAAAGAATAGTATTTTATATTTTTTTATGTAAGCACATACAGGATAATACCGACAGATGGTGATACTAATTCTGAAGTCTCATCTGTGGAATTCTATGACGCTTACCGTGAAGCGTATGGATAAGCGCTGCATGCGGAGTGTTGATCCTCCAACGTCATACACTAGAGCCCGATATTCACGAATCATACTTATTTTTACACGAATTTACTATGAATGGGTGGTCTCACAGGACGACTTTCGTCTACCACCAATTTTAATTAATAGGCTATGACCGGTATTTTACGGGTGAGGGATCAAATTCACATCAACCGAGGGTATTTTAGAGCTCAGAAATCGATTAAAAAAATATATATTTTTAATCTACATTGGGGATTGAACCCATGACCTTGGCTTGCAAAGCAAACGCTTTGACCATTGAGCTATACCCGCTGGTGTATTAAATTAACACATATTTTCTGCATGCCCTCGTTTGATAAGGGTTCTCTGGTTTCCACCGGTTGTACTCTCTTGCATGCTTAAGCATAAAAACTCATAGTATTTGTACAAAATACTAACCTAACCTAAGCTCACCTTAATTAGAAATGTAAATATAAATCTTACGCTAGCTAAAAATGGCACCAATACTCTCGTATTTCACTTTGTAAATTTATCAGTCTCTTCAAATAACTGTTTATGATTTCCATTCTCACGAATTTTTGTTTGCCGAACAAACTTGTCTTAAACAAATAGTCGACGAAAACATAACATTTACATTTACATTTACAAAACAGGTGATCAGGCATGGAATACTCAAGCATTTGCTCTTCAAACAACGGCGATATCACACGCTGATAGGGATGCTAAAATATACCATTTCCGTGAAATATTATCAACGTTTGTATAAGGCGAAAAAACCTACATTTGTAGGTAAATTCACAAGTTAAAAATATGCTCCCCAGCTCTGGCACTTTAATATCATGAATAATTTAATTGGGAAAATAAATTTGCAACACCTAAATAGCTATAATTGACGTTTTAGTCTTTTGCTTTTATACCCATATTTTATTTTCCTGTTACTCGTATAACGAGGAAGTGCTCTACAAATGGTCACTATGAGTTGCCGGCGGTTATAGCTCAATCGTCAAAGCGTTTGCTTTCGTGGGTTCGATCCCCGACGGAGATTAAAATAAAGGATTGTCAATCGATTTCTGAGCTCTAAAATAACCCCGGTTGGTGTGAATTTGATCCCTCACCCGTAAAATGCCGTTCATAGCCTAATAATCAAAATTGGTGGTATACGAAAGTCGTCCCGTGAAGACCGACCACTCGTTCATAGTAAATTCCTGTAATAATAAGAACGATGCGTGAATCTCGAGCTGTAGTCTATGACGTTCGCGGATAACAAAAATATAAAATAAAGTCGAGTGATCAACACCGAAAGGCGTAAGCTTAGTGTTTAGTTATCGAAAAATGGAAAACATTTTAAAGCATGTAAAAAATAATTTAGGTTAAAGAAAATTAACTAAATTTGGACAGGAGTTGTCACAATGGTGTAATTTAACACTCCACAAGCAGCGCTTGGCCATATGCACCATGGTAAGCGTCATAGAATTCCACAGATGAGACTTCAGAATTACTATCACCATCTGTCGGAAATCTCCTGCGTGTGTTTACATAAGAAATATAAAAAAGAGCTCCAAAAGACTGCAGGTATAAGGTGTTTATATTTTGTGGGTCAAAAAGCACATTTATTTTATTTACTCGATCATGGCAGCTTGAATCGATCATCATCATCAGCCTGTGTCAGTCCACTGTTGAACGTAGGCCTCCCGCATGAATCTCCATCCTCTTCGATCCTCCGCCTTCCGCATCCAGGTCACTACCGCTATTCTTCTTTTATCGTCAGTTCATCTTGTAGGGGGTCTTAAATATGTCGCCATCTAATAAAAGAAGTATAATAAATCAAAACATTAATTTATTTTTATACAGAAACCTTCCCAGATGCACAATTAACATATTTTAGAAATTTCATGTAAATTGTTTTAGCAGTAAAGGCATCCTTAAGTCCAGTAGAACCCCGTTATTTCGTTCTCACTTTTAACGTTTTTCCGCATAATTTGCTAATTTTTAACGGTCAAGAAGTAATATTCAAACAAACATAGATTAACTTTTATTTATATAAATACGCTGATAGCATTTCACTTTTTTGTAAGTGAACATTTTGATATTATTTCTTTGGATAATTCTTCATAATATGGATGCCGCTTCGCCATCGACTCTGTCGTCGTGTGGCGAACTTCGAAGACCCTGTTTCGGGACCCAAGTCACGGCCCGGGGTCTGATGAGTGAGGGTCCGCAGACGGAGGAGGGAGAGCATCCAGCGGGGAAATTGAAAAAGTTCCCGACGATAAATAACGAGAAGCTCCACGAGGAGACCGACGCCATATTTTCGGGGGACGTGTGGGATAATGAAAGATGATGAGGGAACGTGACGTGCATCAAGAGTGAGCCGAAGAAGCTGCGGAAGAGATTCTCGGATGAAGCTGGAAGTCGAAAAGTTTTCTTGAAAAATATCATCAGAACCTGTTATTTTTTCGACATGAGACTTTAAGTTTGTGACTGGCGACAATAGACGCCAATAATAAAAGTTTTACAATCGCTACTTGCTGCAAAATATGTCCTTTACTCTTACATACTGATACTCTTTGAAATAAGCATTTTTTCTATGAATTCGTATGCAGGAGAACACATCTGGTCGAAACTATTATACATTAATCGTGAATGGATATTCAGCGAGTGTGTGAAGAGTCTGACTGTTGTGGATGTGTGCGGGGATGTCACGACCTGTTGTTCACAGACACTTTGTAACTCATCGGTAACGACGTGGGGAGCACTGTACGTGTGGTGCACGGGACAACTAGTGCTCTGGATGTTCAACATATCTAACCTAACCTAAGGATTTGTCTGGTAATCGTAGATTCCAGAGATCCATAGGTCTCGTTAAATAAATAACGTGGGTTAGCTTAGGTTAGTGAGACATCCAGTGTATCAGTTGCGCCGTGCGCACAAATGTCCCGTGCACCAGACTTCCATTGCGCACCACGTCGTTACCGATGAGTCGCTGAAGGAATTGTCTCAATTGTTATGTGTGGTCCTAAGTGAGTGTGAAACCGTGGTCTCATTTCCGTGATAAATAGTTGCTCAACGCCATACATTATTCAATCTTTATATTATATCTTAGCACACAACTGACCAGCGTCGCAAGTGGCGAGCTATATAACTAGTCCTCCTAACGGCAAAACAAAATGACAACACATGCGTGTCCGATGAGCGAATGAAAATAAGAGATGAAAGATTGTACATCGAGGTTTTCGGTACCAGTCAGCAAGGGCTATATCATGCTGATGTCAGTACGTAATATATAGATAAATATGATGCCATTATTTTCATATTGCTCGTGTCATGACATAAAAGGCGTGCTTGTACGTAATTGATACTAGTGTATATATTTATAAACATGTACAATTGTTCATACACCTATTTCAATCTAAGTCTGGTAATCCTTGCCATGTGGAAACACATATTCAGTATCTGATGTAAAAACAACGCATCATGCCATACAAGTGCATGTGTATTACATTGCATAACAAGAGTGCAATCGAGTCATTCGTTGTGTTCCTCGGTACTCAGTGGGTGAAGGGCGAACAAGGTTCCTCACATGCAATTCGTATAGCCCTCCAACGTTTCAATTACTCCACTGTCATGCAAACAGTCCGTGCATCGATACCATGCAAAAGTTTTTTTTTTAATAAATTTATTTATCACGTAACTTCTGGCTGGATTTGACTAGATTTAAAGTATTCTCTTCGATTAGCTGGTACTGAAATTTCCATTTCTGAACATTCCATGTATTATTGAATAGAATAAATATATCCGAGTACTTACTTATGTCATTAACAACAGTACAATGGGATACAAAAAAAGTAATTCTGAAGTCTCATCTGTGGAATTGTATGACACTTACCATGGGGTATATGGCTAGGCGCTGCATGTGAAGTGTTGATCCGCCAGTGTCATAGACTACAGCCCGAGATTCGCGCATCATCCTTATTATTACAGGAATTCACTATGAATGGGTGGTCTTCACGGGACGACTTTCGTCTACCACCAATTTTAAATAATAGGCTATGACTGGCATTTTACGGGTGAAGGATCAAATTCACACCAACCGAGGGTATTTACGAGCTCAGAAATCTATTAAAAAATATATTTTTTTAATCTCCGTCGGGGATCGAACCCACGACCTTTGGCTTGCAAAGCAAATGTTTTGACCATTGAGCTATACATGCCAGCAACGTATGTTAATCTTACTTAAGTATTCTACACTTTTCGCCTAAAAAATATTCCATCATAACACATTTAAAGTACACAAATTTATATTTACGAATTCATAGCAAACAAAGTTTTATGACATTTCTATCATTAATATCAGTGAAATATCTATATAGAATTCGAGTATTGTAATACATATTCTAAAAAATCCAAAAATAAACAATTTAACAATTTATCGGTTATCCGTAAAATAAGATTCCCATGGCGCTACAGTCCTGAAAAGCGCTGTTATGGTGAATCCCGCGATTCTGTAGTATACCTTGGTTCCCCCACTCCAAATCCCTTCCATAGCGAGCTGCCTACGGAGCTCAGTCTTGGCTTGGTAGCCCTACGTTATGGATCTCCCCCTCGCTTTACCCGCCAGGTGCGAGCTGATTGAACTGAAATTTTCCAAAGCTACACAGAGCTGGAGCCTCTTAGTTTCAGAGCCGGGTGTGCCTCATTGATGATACTCTCATTCAGAATATTTTCAGTCATCTTTATATACCTTAAAAAAAAGCAAAAAAAAACCGTCGCAAATGTTTTGATATCAGCATGATGCAGTCGTTACCGAAAATCTCGATATACAATCTTACGTCTCTTATTCCTGGTCGCTTATCGTATATTTATGTGCGCCATTTGGTCATTTTGGACAGATCCGCTAACGGGTGTGTTAGTTATGAACACCACCGCTCGTGGCGCGGTCGAAAGCCGAGACCGAACGCGGAGATCGGTAGTCGGTCCCCACCCCTTAGCGAGACAAGGCTGCGTTACGTCCGGCGGTATGTTTCCGCTTGGCCGGAAGCTTGTAATGTTTTTAACGTAAATATAATCAATGTCCTTCTAAAATAAAGTCTTTGTTTGCTGACCTGCTCCACATCCTGCCCTAACGCGACCTTCGTGAATAACACCCCTTTTGAGAGAAAGGAGGATGTTTCATTCTGCACGCACAGTTTTTCGTCGTGCACGCATACAAACGTGGATAATTAGTATAGGCCCGCTGGGCGTCGTCTGCATGGTATGTCACCACTGCACATCAGCGCAGTTGCCACTAATTGCCCACTAATTACAAACAGTTACCATGCAAATTAACGTGCGTTTAATGATGAAAAGCCGTCTCTGTCTCTGGGTGTAATGCAACACCCATCATCAGCATGTCCAAGCACAAAAACATGACGCATTATGTAAACACATACAGGAGAATACCGACAGATGGTCATAGTAATTCTGAAGTCTCATCTGTGGAATTCTATGACGCTTACCATATGACTAAGCGCTGCATGTGGAGTGTTGATCCGCCAACGTCATAGACTACAGCCCGAGATTCACGCATCATCCTTTATTATAACACCAATTTTGATTAATAGGCTATGTCATTTTATGGATAAAGGTACAAATTCACACCAACCGGGGGGTATTTTAAAGCTCAGAAATCGATTAAAAATATATTTTTTAATCTTCGTCAGGGATCGAACCCAACACCTTTAGCTATCAAAGCAAACGCTTTGACCATTGAGCTATACCTGCCGGCAAATGAAAACAGTGACATATTATGCCCCTGAGAATCATCTTATTAGGTTTTATATAGTTTTTTTTTACATAAACACATACTCGTAGCAGAATGCCGACAGATGGTGGTAGAGAAATCGCATATGTGGATTATATGACGCTTGTTACCATATTTCTTTCGGCCTAGTGCGCGGCGTGTTCAGAAATCCCGATATTTTGTTTGAAATTGGTTTGTTTGTCCCTGACAAATATTTAAGGATAAGGAGGCACAGATTGTTTGTTCTTCCCAGAGGTAATACTAACCTGCCAGGGACTATGCCTCTTGGGAGAGTGATCAGACTGTTCAACGATATCGCCTCGAATATTTGATATATTCCACTTAAGAGAAGCCCAGTTTCGACATGAGCTCCACGAATTTATTTATCAAAGTAATTTCGTGGAGTCTTCTGTTCAGCGGGCTCCGGGACTTTTTAAATGATCCTATCATTATTGTGTTATTTATAAATTGTTATTTATCGTGTATCCTGTTTTAGAAATGAATTAAATATTGTTATTTGTAATGTTTCTAAAAGAAAAAAATAAATTGAAATTGAATTGCATATGGCTAAACGCCGGGCGGCATAGTTTTTTGGTAAAACCGTTTGTTTATCATCAGACGCTGCCGGTTCAAAACCCGACCAAGCTTGATTTCTTTCTTCTTCGTAGTATCAATCCGGTCGATTGGTTTTGCAACAACAAAATCTTGCATCTCGATTTCCTCTCTTTTCGATCTTCTGCGACCCTCTTTAGCTCAGCATAAGAGCTGCAACTCATGTCCTAGAATTCTTCTAGGACTCGGTTCTTACTAAGTGACTATATTTAAATACATTTATTTATATCTAAGCCCTTTATATGCCCACAGTAGGGTAGAGCCACCCTGTAAGGACAAAAAATATCCAAACTTCAGAGGCATCGGGTTAATCATCAGATCTCCTTTTAAAAAAACTCTGTTCAGAGAACACCTCCATACGAGTATTTCTCTAGTATTACGCAGTCTATGCAAGTTCGCGAACTCTTGCCCTGGAAACTCCCGGTAACCATGTATGTTCTCATGTGGACCTTCGGGTATACATGTGTTCTGGGACAAGGTTTACACAATCTGAGCTTACAGAACTGTAAAACGGTAATTTGCGGTGTCCATATGCTCCAAATATGGAGCAGATATGAGAGAGTGCTGACAAATGCCAAAGACTACAAGCCTGACATTCACGCGACATGGCTTTGAAAATATAATGCTTAGATATTTATTATTTAACTTGCGTTAGTTCTTTCGCTGTTATAATTTCTTTGTTCCCTTAGTTTTCTACCCACCTGCGGCCAGGCACCTGTCCTCCCACAGCACCTGTCGGTGATTAGCTACCTCCCAATCTGCCCCACCTTTTACCTGTACACCGATGATACCTTATATAATACCCATTTACGTAAATACATATTAAAACCATAAGTGGCTTGTCGTCTTTTACTTTTATGTACTAACAATACTTCACACCAGTTATTGGCGTAAAACATCCTTTAGAATCTATCAGTAAAAGATTATCTGTTAACCGTTACGCATCGGTTGTCGGCATATGCCGTCAAAGATTCCCGATCGTTGACATCGATTCACGTGATATATCGTTTTGCTACATTCAGTACTCATTGTGACATCTACGGTAGGAAATTGGAAGTGAAGTCATTACCTTTATCAACCTACATGTATTATTTACAGGAATCTGTAAAGCATGTAAATAAATATCGTCACAGAAGCGATTATTCTGTAAGCCGCATGTGTCAATGCCACCACATGTATGGAGTTACATAATGAACGTTTGTTAAATATAAATGTTTTTTATGCATCATCTGATAGCTAAAGCTTAATGGACCTTCGGATGCAGGTATATCTTGAGACGAGGATTAACAGGCGCAACATAAATAACTGAGTGGTTGTAATCTGTAGTGACCATAAACGTTATATTTTGCAGTGCATTTGAGTAACATAAAGAGAGAATTCTCACTGTAGCAGTATCATTATTCAGTAGGTGTGTCAGGCGGGTGGGGAACACAGTACTGTGCGAATCCCAATACGAGAATCCACGATCGCGCGATTGAAATTCTATTAGGGCATTAGAATTCTGAGCGAGTAATTCATGGTTCGAGTCCTTGGATGACCGGTACCGTGAATACCAGGGTCGCATAAAAATAACTTTGTAACTTGCAAATTACGTACTTTAACATATGTAATTGTTATGTTTCACAGTTTAAAATCGGTACGAATATTGCAAAAAGATATATATATTTACTTTCTTAATTATTTTATACCTGTTTATACCGTTCTGGAAGACTGGTACTTAAAAGTGTATAAGTTTTCTCTCATCATTTCAGTTCAAGTTATTATTCGTAGATTTGCATCAGTTAATCCATATAACGGGTCCGCCAAATAACTTTTTTTTTTTTTAAATGGGGCGCAAAACATCGAGTGTAGTTTCGGCTGTGTGGCACGTAGCGCCGTCCTGTTGAAACCAAATGTTGCCAATATCCTCCTCTTCAATTTTTGTGAACAAAAATGGCCCGATAACGATCGCCATTGACTGTAACGGCCACTCCTTGCTCATTTTCGAAGAAAAATGACCTGATTTTCAAAGTAATGTCGCAATATTTTCCAGCGTTGTTCAAGCGTATACACAACCATATTCGTTTAGCGGAAGGATAAAACTAATTATTTGTCAAATCAGACATGATCTATGTGTTACCATTCACGAAATAAGCCCTAGTTGAAAAAAAAACGTTAAATGGCGGACCCTTTATTATGTATGGATCCATTCTTTCTGGATATTTTCAAGAAACAGATAAAAAAAAAACACTTTTTGAACCTATACATAACATTAACACAACATATTTCCTGAATGCAGCGTCCAGCCACCCTGCCTGATCGTCATAGAATGCACCGGTCTCGACCGAGTGTGCTCTTCTGCATGCTAATGTACAAAAAAGAGTCTTGACATCAGCATGATGTAGTCCTTGCTGACTGCTACCGAAAACCTCGATATACAATCTTTCGTCTCTTATTCCTGGTCGCTTATCGTGCATTTATGTGCGCCATGTTGTCATTTTGGACGGGTCCGCTAACGGGTGTTATAAACAACACAGCTCGTGGCGCGGGCGGAAGCCGAGACTGAGCGCGGAGATCGGCAGTCGGTCCCCACCCTTTAACTAGAAAAGGTTGCATTACGGCCACAGCGGCATGTCATCGCTGGTCGGAAGCTTGTAAAGTTTTAACGTAATTATAATCATTGTGCTTCTAAGAGAAAGTCTTTGTTTGCTGAGCTGCTCCTCATCCTGCCCTTACGCGACGGAATAACTCCCCTTTTTTGACAGAGGAGGATGTTAATATACATTCCGAATGACCTAAAATAATATCTGAGATCAACTATCAAGTAAACAATCGATTCCAGTTATCATCGAATTAAGCTCACGCTTTTTAAAACCCTGAGTTCTTCTGCATCAGACAACTCATCCACACTTGACGATGCTAGAAAACGAAATGACTTAAATTGATATTCCACTCTTGTCGCCATGCTAAGACGCTACCTTGACTCGAAAGCTTCACCGGCGTGCTTCTCGCTCCTCCACCAGATAGGCCTTGGTGATTAATCGCACCGTTCAGTGGGACAGTGGTCTTACACTCATGTTAAGTGACTAGAGGCTGCTCCTTTCGATTCCATCCTCGATCCTGACTTTCTGACCTGATCGCAATCTAAACCGCATTCACTTGCCATGCAAATTTTGCTTACGCACGTTTTTATTGTTTTCGACCTGAAAAAAAATACATTTACTGGTATTCTTAGTGTTTACAACAGAAAGAGGGGTTAAATACTCATCAAACTCATCTGGGAAACATATCAAAACAGAAAAAGGCTGGACATTACCCGCCTCACACCCGCATCACACCGGAGGACAGTTCAGTCTCCTTGATGAAGAACTCATTTAGATTATGATCAGTTTGCAACTGATAAGTCCTGTGGAAGTCTCCTCTGAACAATTGTGGCCACTGCACAGAAGTGCTATAAGAAAGAAACCGTAAAAGAGATTAGAATCCCCCCAACGACACAGACAATATACCTGTAGATCACGGGTCGTCAACCTGGTCCGTAGCGCCCACTAGTGGGCGATACGGGCTTCCGTGGTGGGCGGTGGGCGATTTTTATAGATTTTCAAATCTCCTACATTCTTTCTAGAATTGTTTCCACCCATATACTGAATTGAAATATAGCGAAGTTGGTGGGCGGTAGGGAAATTTTACCATGAAAAATAGGCAAAAGTGGGCGCTAGGCATAAAAAGGTTGACGACCCTGATATAGATCGAACGCGTTGGTATCACGCTTAGAGCAAATTTCTAGCAACGTAGCATAACTCAAACTTCATCGCCGTGGTGCGTGCTTCCATTTTATAATATTTACGAAAATGTATCGAGAATCTTGCAAAATAACATGGTTAATATTTATGAGGGTGCCTTGATAATTAGATTAGAGATCGAAGAAAATGATAAATCGAGGATTGTTTTATGTGAAATTATTCGTTTGCGGAATTATGCGGAAAAACAAAAAAAGCTAGAACGAAATAACGGGGTTCCGCTGTAATTATCTTTTTATTTTAACCTTTCTTGTTCAAAAACAAATAAGTCCATAATCCTTATGGGCGGTTCACGAAACACTTCTTGTATCCTTTATTAATTAATTTTAGCTCTTAGTGAGTTTTACAGCGAATGTGCACAAGGAGAGCTGACCCCAGATGATTTTTCAATTTTATTTATTTTATTTCTTTCAGAAACATTACAATATTTATTTCATACAATCCTGAAATAAGATATAATACAAGAGAAACAATTTATAAATATAGGTATTTATGATTAGTAACAACAATTATTAAAAAGTCCCGAAGCTCGCTAAACAGAAGACTCCACGAAATTACTTTGATAAATAAATTCGTGGAGCTCATGTCGAAACTGGGCTTCTCTCAAGTGGAATATATCAATATTTCAGGCGATATGGTTGAACAGCCTGATCACTCTATACAAAGTCTCTGTCAGGTTAGTATTACTCCTAGGAAGAACAAACAATCTGTGCCTCCTTATCCTTAAATACTTGTCAGAGACAAACAAATTGATGATGGGAAATGGCGAAGCTAAAGAAGGAGAAGTGAGTTTGACAGCGATCTTTATTTATTGTATTGTAATTTCATTAATTCAATTTCATTAAGTAAAACTATGTTTAATTTGGAATCAACTATATATTTTCAGACGACAATTTTAAACAATCATTACATAGAATAAATACATCACTAATATTACATTGCGGACGTTGTAGTTAAATGTTCCTAGACTTTTTATTGAATAATGCGAATAATAATAACGAGATACATTATTAACTGCTTCAGCCCTATCGGTCGTGAAGACTTTGTGGCTACTGAAAAAAATCCGAGAGCGTCGATTTTCCATCTCTTTATCCTTTTAACCCGTGACTGCGATTCTATTCAGTTTCTTATCTTTAACATTTCTGTGCAGTGGTCACAATCGTCCAGATAGTACTCCCGCATGAAAGTTGCTTACTGATCGCATAATTGTCCTCGGGTGTGGTGCGGGTGTGAGTCGGGTGTGAGACAGGCGCCCGCCGTCCCTATATGGTCTCAACTGCGACCATGTTACGGTAGCACGACAGCTACCAATTAAAATGCACGAAAGGAGAAGCTCCGCGATCGCGCATTCAGCGACGATCGCCGTTCGTGCTGACCGGTGGGTGTGTACTCACCACACGAGGACTTTATGAAGAGTTCCCAACCTAATCGTTAAAAAATAATTATAACTATCGATAGATGGTCTTAACATATGTGAACCCTGAAAATTTCACGTTGTTCTGATATCGTTTTGTGTGATTCTTTTATGAAGCCGATCGGATGAAGCATGCGGAAAACCTATGTTGTATTTGTGTGGGTTTGGGATTGCTAGTGTATATTGTTCCGATTCTTACAAAGATCCAGATTGTATGAAGTAGGAAACATAGATACTGAAAGGGTGTTTCAGAGCTCACCGGTAGCATTTCTGAACGAATTTAAGAAAACTGCCAATTGTTGGTCGAAATACATCAACAGTTAATGACAGTCGACAAATGAGAAAATTTTAAGTCGGGCATTGCTAAAATTCATTGATTTCAATACAAATAAGACTCAAGAAATGAAAGATATTTTATATTAAGTATACTACGAAGCCTTTTCTTCATTTTAACATTTCATAATTTAGTAACCGAGTATTTACGTGGTTGTACGAGCATTTTAGAGTATAATGTTCCAAACTTCCAAAAACCGCTACAACTAAAGAAATGGTTGATTTAGAATTTTAGAGCATCAGACCGTCGATTTACTGTAAGAATATTGCTAATGTTTGAAAAATACTCGTGTCATGCGAATCTGTGTACCAGGTTTTACATTAAGTTTATAATCGTAGAAGTTTTAAAAAACTTCAATAGACAAAGTTGATCAGAATGATTTTAAATGTTTACAATTTATACATGTCAAGATCTCTTGCGGCTAGATATTATTTTTCTACAATTACTCAGAGGCAATAAGGCTGTAAGCTTTTTAAATGCTCCCCGTATAATAATCAGTAATCACGCAAACATAACCTAATTGTGGCGGCGGGGATTCCGTGCACGATCGCGCGGGTTCCTCGCGCAAAAAAAAACCGCCAAACCGTACGTGACGCGGAGACGTGACGACAGGCGAGGAATTCTGCAGTGTAGGCGATGGAGCAACCCAAAGTCACCTCTGCAATGGCAATTTTTCGAATAAATTCTAAGATTTCAATAATGTTAGTGAGAAATAGAGCGGGCGTCAGAATTGAGCCCTGTGGAACACCCCGAATGCATCTTGTGATAGTATGAAACTACGAACGCTCAGGAAGTTTCCAGTCCCAGAAAACGTGTATGAGATTAGTTCAAATGTAGGCAACTTGTTCACCATACATCATTTAACGAATTAAAGATATCTAGACAAAGGTTTAGGTCTCTTTTAGGTTAAATATGATCTGTTTTGCTCATTTAAGGCTAACGGTTTATCTTTGGGCTGCTTTTTAAATACAGGTTCTTGCAGGTTCTCTAGGACATGACTTAACAATGCGAAGCCGAGGTTAGGCTATGTATAATTTACATTGCATTGTATGTTAGGTTATCGACACGGGTTAGTATTTTTTAACACATTGCATTTGCGAGATTTTGCATCTTACCAATGGCCAATCGACGTTAAATTAGACCATTTGGGACAAATTACGTTAGATTATATTAGAGAGTCTTGATATGAGTTTTTTTTCATTTGGTGTGTCTTGGCATGCGCATGGGTTGGCATGTGGTGGGTCTTGCAACGTGCATGGGTTCTTGACGGTCTTGCAAGCCTTGCAGACTATGTCAGGCATATTACAGTTGATCCATGCCGATCCGAGGCCGAAACCTCCAGCTAAGGAAACAGGCCAAACGCGACGTTTCGTAAAGAAAACTGAGTAAACTACACCGAGTGCTCCGAATATAACTGAAAATGATCAAGAATATGTTAGGTGAGCTGTATATTATCGTTTAGTGTGATGCTGGTATATGTTGTATTCAAGTTCTGTGTAGTTTAATACAGTTAGATTAGTGAAAGTCAGATTACATTACTAAGGTTTTGTTAAATTAAAACATTTAGACGATTAAAAAATATTTCTTACACATTTTCTTGACGGCATCAATTTGACATACAAAATTACTATCCATTACTGATGATATGTTTTCTAAATTTCAAAGTGTTCTTCTTTCAATCAAGAATATTGGTTTTAGATTATTATTGATTATATTCCACGTTTTAATCTTTTTTATTTGTTATAGCTCGTATTCAGCACATTCGAATATGTCCCACAATAGTAAATTTTGTTAGATTTGAAAAAAAAAACAAGCTAATGCTCTGTACGTTCATTTATTTTCAAATTTGAATTATTCGATTTTTTCAGTTCCGTCGTACCTACTAAAATACATACCTAATTGGTTTAATACATTGAGATCAGCTTAATTTAGTTCTTTGAGACGATCTTTTGACTCTTATTTTAGTTTTTTTACTATATATTTTATTAATATATTTTTTTATTAAATATTATATTCTATAAAGCTTTTGGGACGTAAAAGGAAACCTAACCTAAAATGGCTCAATCTGACATGAGCACTTCTAGCCCTAGATTAGACCAATGGGATTAATGTATTTTTCCAGGTGAAGTAAAATAAAAAATATTTTTATTAATGCGTATAAACATTTTCTTTGTTCTTTATTATGTTTACAAGTACGTACAACAATTATCACAACAGGTAAGTAACAGACAAACATAATTATAAGTAATAAGTAACATCCCAACACTGGTTACATATAGACACGTAAGTACGAGTAAACAACAATATAATATATAGAAAATACATATAAAATCATCATAATTCCATGTCCAATAGATAGCTGGAACATATAGTCGTCACTAATTATAATTTTCTAAACCAAAACATTGTGATATCGTATACAGATACAGACAAACATAAAGTACATAAAATAAGGTTTATATGGTTCCGCTGCTTTTCGTTCACAGACAATTCGTTCAACGATTCGTCGGTAACGACGTGGGGCGCACTGTACGTCTGGTGTATGGGAAATTTGGTACACTGAACAACTAGAGCACTGGATGTCTCGCTAACCTAACCTAACCTAATCTCAGTTATTTCGTTAACGAGACATATGAATCTCTACACTCTTACACTGGATAAATCTTAGGTTAGGTTAGGTTAGCGAGACATCCAGTGCACCAGTTGTTCCGTGTGCCTAATGTCTAGTGCGCCCCAAGTCGTTACCGAAGAGTGATTGAACGAATTATCTGTGAACGATAGCACGTGACACAGGTGTATATATATATATAAATTCATGGTAAACGTTATAAACATAGTAATGTAATTTTCAAATCAATGATCTTAATCTTTTCTTGCCTAATGTGTAATAAGTACTCATTGATTCCAAAAACTAGAATATTTATAAACAGTACAATCAATTCTGGCTTTAGATTTTACATATTTCTATAACATTCAATAACATTTAATTTAAACGATCAAAACTGAATAATTATAATATTTTTTCATTTCAATGTTGAATGCCAATTTTGCACGTGTAGTGTATTTTTTAAGTACTCAATTGTGAAGAATCAGGGTAGTCAATTGTGCGAATCGATTGACTCCTCCGAATCCGAAACATTACTTTCAAATTTAACTTGCGCAAATTTTTCTTCAGCTGAACTCTCTTGCACAAACTCTTCTGCTTCCTCTGTAGTCATGATTATAGCTGGTCCCGCACCCTGTGGATTAGGAGCATTCGGAGGACTCATGGAAGCTTGAGAGATGACGTTGGCTTGATGATCGTTGCTGCCTTGATGTTGAGGGCTGTTTTCATGATTGTCGCCAGCTGGATTGTTGTTATTAGCTTGATCAATGTTTTCTTGAAGATGGCATCCAGGCTGATGAACGAAGCTTGCTGGAAGATTGTTTCTGTTTTGAATATGGCAGCCAAGCTGATCAAGTGGACCTGCTACGAGATTGTGAAAAGGTCTTGGAAGAGGTTTCATCATCATCGGAGGAAAGAAGCATTGCGGTAGACTGCGCATAGAACCATTACGAGTTCTTTGGAAAGATGTGGGCATCGGCATCGAAAAATAAGGTGCTGCCATCACCTTCTTTTTTGCATTCTTAAGATGCTGCATCATGATGTTGTATTTAGATTGGACGATAGCTGGGTTGCTGCTGTGAGCTTCGATCTGCTTGTTGTGTTGCTCGCCCTGTTGGGGGTTGCTGGAACTTGCGCTTGAAGTTGAAGGGAATTGATTTTGAAAAGAACGACGCGATGACCCAGTCGATGACGAGCAAGGGGGCACGCTGGGCCTCGCTTCCAGTTTGATTCTTCTCATGAGATGAAGCATCTCTATCTGAGCGGCGAACTTTTGGTCGTCGTTGAACTTTTTAAACTTCAACAGCAACGACGTGAAGAAGGCCTCATCTGAATCTTGATAACTGCAGCTAGCAGAAGGATGCGCGCTTATTTCAATCCTGCATTCGTCTCTCTTTCTTTTCTTTTGCGAAACGTTTTCTTGGGAATGGCTGCATTCTCCTGTGGATGCGTCTGGCTTGTCATCGATGTTTTCCTCTTTGTTGTTTTCATCTTTCGTGTCTGTGGAATCCATTGATTTGTCCTCGTCTATAGAAGGAAGTAGGAAGAGGAGTTTGTCGTAGTGGAGGTACTTCCTTTTCTTTCCCTTGTTCTTTTTAATGTCTACCGTTTGCTTCTGGCGTTGGACCTCTTTTTTGAAGCAGTCTCTGATGTTTCTCCACTTCCTCTGAACGTCCTTGCCTGTAAAGAAAACAAACAATTAAAAGAATTGAGGCTTTTGGTGTGAGCCGTGTGTAGGGAATTTCTTCTCTTCTCCGATATTTCGACCGCCATTAAATGTCATGTCAAATCATCAACCATGCAATCGGAAAAATCTGGCCATGAAAATCTACGAAGTTATTCAAACAATTACATGTTTGCGATTAGAAAAAAATCGTACTTTGCTCCACTTATAGCAAATTCATCTAATACATAGTTTATAAGTGTAATCGAATTTACTTAACCGTCATAGCTTTCAAAAGCCTAAAAAAATCACTCGTTTTGGTCTACAAAGGGTGTCATAAGTGATATTCATAGAAAGCTTGAATTAATTCATTTTTAACTGTATATTTACTAGACACTGGTAAATTTGGTGCTCTTGGAAAGTCATAAAAGTAATGTAAATATTTAAAAAAAAAAATCTACGTTTTTAAATAAAATTCCAAAAGCAAAACAGACGTCGCCATCTATATGCCGCGCCGCGAACTAACGCGTCACTTCTTGTTTCTCCTCTTCTCAATTACATAAAGACGTATCTTGTTCTCAACGCAGTACCCGAAAGCGCGATGACATAAAGTCTTAAATTGCCGTAAGCTCGAAACAGCATATGTCTTTATGGTATTGAGTCGCTTTACTACACGCTGCATGACGTCAGCGGCTTTGTTGCCAGTACAATTGATGTACTACCTACACACGCACACTTACTTGCCTTACGCACACTAGAATGAAATATACATATTTTACGTACATACTACAAATACAAATTGCTACGTGACGTCATTCTACACGCATACATAGCATTATTTACTGTAGCGGAGCGACGAGCTGTCTCGTTGTGGCTGTTATTACACATTTATATAGGCCATGTTGTTATTTCAATGTATGTATACATATACGAGTATTATAAAGTATGTTCAGGAGTGCCCAGAGTTTAAATGAGGTTACGTTCCTGGAAAATGTGTACCTATCGTGCTGTATTATTATATGTATGTATTATATAATTCGGAGAATGAAACCTTCAATAAGTAGCTCAACCCAGATGCAATGGGCTGAGTCGTCCCTTAAAAGAAAATGGTCCAAATGGCCTCGTTAGTGTCAGGAAAATCACTCGATTATTATTATTTTTTTTATGTAAACGCATGCAGGAGAGCACAACCGGTCAAGACCAGTGCACTCTATGACGCTCAGCCAGGGAGGCTGGACGCTGCATGCGGGAAACGTGTGTTGTGTTCGTGTTTGTGTGTGGGTTGGGGAGATTGCAAGTGTATATTTATCTGTTTCTTGAAGAGATCCAGATTGTAGGAAGGAGGAAACACAGACGCTGGAAGAGCATTCCATAGCTTACCGGTGGCATTAAGGAAGGAACTTTGGAAGCTGCCAGTTCTTGGTCGACATATATTAACCGTGTATGGATGTTCGGCAAGTGTAAGACGAGTTTGTCGGCTGTGGATGGGTGCAGGAGGAATTAGTTCTTTAAGTTCCGAAGAGCAGCGACCGTGGTAATAACGGTAGAAAAGACTAAGAGAACCAACCTTACGTCTGTGTTCCATTGATTGTAGATTAGACGTAAGGGTGTCATTGTTTATCAAACGAATTGCTCTTCTTTGAACTGAGTCAATTAAGTTTAGAAGGTATTTTGGGGCTCCAATCCAAAGGTGACTGCCGTATTCAAGGATAGGTCGGATTTGTCCTTTATATAGAAGAAGAAGTTGTTTATCGTTGAAATACCGACGTGATCTATATAATACACCTAGTTTTTGGAAGCGAGACCGGCTTTACACTTAATTGACTCGTAATATTTGACATTATTCGATATTGATAATCCAAGCATGTTGATGGAGCTTGCTTTCGGAAGAGAACAACCGTTGAAAGATACAGGATCCATAGCAGTCTTCTTGGTGGAGAAAGTACATGATTGGGTTTTTGAAATGTTGAAACTGACGAGGTTGAGGTCGCCCCATCGTGAAACCCTTTCAAGAGACATGTTCATCTTCTCCACCAGAGATTCCCTAGCAGCAGATAGTTCCGAATGTTTCGGAGGTTTATGGAAGATTATACTCTCATGGACAGTGCTGTCGTCGGCATAACAGTGAATGTTTGCGCATTGAAGCAAATCATTCACATGCAGAAGGAAAAGAGTGGGCGACAGCACAGAGCCCTGTGGAACTCCTGAGTTGATTTTATGGCAGGAAGAAGAAAAGCCATATACGACAGTGATGATGCTTCGATCACTCAAGAAGTTTTCAATCCAGGAGCACAGGGAGGGAGTTAGTCCATAAGAGGGTATTATAAAAATAACAGGTGGAGGCTGGATGCGGAAGGCAGAGGAAGAAAATTCGTACGGTAGGTCTAAGTTTAACAGAGAATGGACGTATCTGTTGCCATGTTTAAATGCTTTGTTGAATGAAATATACTTCTTTGAGCAGTGTTTGTTTTGATATCAGATTGATATAGCCCTTGCAGACTGATGCCGAAAACCCTAATATGCTATCTTTCGTCTCTTTTTGTTCGCTCGTCAGACATGTATGTGTCGCATTGGTTTTTTGGTTGGTTTTTTTGACAAGTCCGGTCACAGGTGTGACATTAGTTGTGTACATGGCTGTCTGTCATTGGTGCGCCATTAATTCCGTAGGTCGCCACTTTCGGCGCTGGGTGTCAGTTGTCCCCCGACCGAGACGAGTGTCGGGTTGTGATTGACCCGGTGTCTGAAAGCATGCAACTCCGCCCGAAAGTTGGTCAAGTTTATCGAGAATATATGTGCTTCTGAAAAAGTTTTTGTGTTGTTCGTCTGCTTCTCATACCGCCACCACACGATGCGATAACTTTCCCGGCGACGTGAAGTCGTTCTTTGATGTTAGTTTTTTTAAAACATACTCAGTAAAGCACAAACAGTGGAAACAGTGGCACGATATTGCACTCTGTGACGTTCCTCCATGTCAGTTAGATGCTTTGAGAAGTTTGCGAGTGATTATTGAAGGTTAAGAAAAGTTTGTAGGGCAAAACAAGCGATTTTTAATAGATTCAGATTGTGTGATGGAAGACACATTTATGATATAAAAGTTTTTTATATAAGCTGACATCAGCATGATGTTGTCCTTTCTGACTGTTACCGAAAACCTCGATGTACAATCTTTCGTCTCTTATTTCTGGTCGCTAGTCGTGTATATTTAGGTGCACCGTGTTGTCGTTTTGGACGGTTCCGCTAACGGGTGTGCTAGGTAAAAATACCACCGCTCGTGGCGCGAGCGAAAGCCGAGACAACGCGGAGATCGCCAGTCGGTCCCCACCCTTTAGCGAGACAACGTTGCATTGCGGCCGCGCGGCATGTCATCCCGCGTGGTCGGAAGCTTGTAATGTTTTAACGTAAATAAAATCAATGTGCTTCTAAAAGAAAGCCTTTTTCTGCTGACCTGCTCCTCATCCTGCCCTCACGCGACGGAATAACACCTCTTTTTGAAAGAGGAGGATGTTAGAGCCTACCAGTAGTTATTAATAAAAAATTGTTTTCTTATGGTGTAAGTGTGTATTTAAAAAAAAATGTAAGATAATTTAGTTAACTGAAAAATATACTAAAATCAAAATTGATAATTTAAAATTCGATTTAATAGTCCACCAAAAAGTCGCGCGATCAAAATGTCTGGAATATTTAGAAAGGTTTTTAGAAATACAACAACAGTTGACTTACTCTTGATTTCCTTTTCTTGAGATGACAGTGAGTCCCAGCTTGGAACGACGCAAGAAGAGATCTCTTCCCACAGCTTTTCCCTGGACACCTTGTCCGGCCCTGGCATACTCCTCTGGTAAATCTGAGTCCGGAGCTGCACCTCTTGTATCAAGGACTCCGTGTCGATGCATAAATGTTCCCCCATGCTGCAAAAAAAAAACAATCGATAATTATTATCGTTGGATCTTCTTCGTAGTATCAATCCGGTGGATTAGTTTGCAGCAAAAAAATCTTGCATCTCGATCTCCTCTCCTCTCGATCCTCTGCAACCCTCTTTAGCTCAGCATAAGAGCTACAACTCATTTCCTCAAACAAATAGTCGCCCTCTGCAGTTTCTACCCTCAACGATCCCTTCCACAATGTCGTGAAGAAGAACATCGTCGTGTATGATGTGACCGATCCATCTGGCTCGCCTCTCTGAGATGGTTCTTACTATGTGCCTATCTTTTTTTATTATGCTGATAACTTCATTGTTCGTGACGCGATCTCTCCAGGAAATTCCGAGAATTCTTCTGTATGGCCACGTCTCAAAGGCCTCTAGTCTTTTTTTATCACTTTCAGATAAGCACCATGTCTCTCATGATGCTGTCCAGAGTGATATTAGTTTAGGCTAATTTGATGGCCGTATATAATATAACATTATAAACATAAATATCTTTGGTTTACGACTTATTTATAATTATATATAACGTTAATCTTAATAACAATTAATAAATTAAATTATCATATAATTAAAATTATAAATAAACGATAAAAAAAGATTCTGTTTAATGTATTCGATTAAAAAATCAATTTCAGGCGTCGAAAGAGAAAATGGCGTTCGCAAATTTTCATCGAACAAAGAGCCGACGCTGTAACACTACTTTATTCGATAAAAACGAACGAAAAAATATGTTTAAAGTGAAATGTTAAGTTAAAATAGTATATTTACAGGTGTCTGCAAGTCATTTTATAAGGTATTTAATTGATTTTTATATACGTATTTACGTATTATACAATAAGATGAGAGCTTCAGTCGCAAACCGCACGCGACGCCACATTTCAAGACACGCAACGAACAAAGATTGATGGAGTTGACGTAAAAACGTGTGATTTTGATAGAAATCTGCATGAAAAATTGCATATTTTAATGGGTTAACTTACGAAGCTCTATTTGCGGTTGTCCATGATGAGATGCGGTCGGTTGTTGCGGTTTTTGAGCCTGTTTTCGAGCATAGGGAGACGAGCGTCCCTCGCCGCTCGCGCAGGCACACTGCGGGTATTTGCCCGCAAGTTCCGCGGGGCGGGGAAGGACCGCACAATGTGCGGTTGCGGGTAGAATTTATGTAAGGGAGCTTTCATAGCATTCAAACAGAGTGCCGACGCAAGAAAATAAATCATTTTTTCAATCGAAAATGTATTTTTTTCCGGGCGGCATTAACGCCGCCTAGAAACAAGATTGCGTTTTCGCCATAGTTCAGTGGTAAAGTGTTTGTTTGTCATTCAGGCGCCGTCAGTTCAAAACCCTATCAAGCTTGATTTTTTTGAGTAGGGTTAAGCCAACGCTTGTCGTGCTCATTGTAAGATCTTCCAAAAAAAAAATACCCCTGCTCATTGAACAACCATTTATTTTTATTTTTGTCTAAACACATACAGGAGAATATCGACAGTGATTCTGAAGTCTCATCTGTGGAATCCTATGACGCTTACCATAGTGCATATGGCTAAGCGCTACATGTGGAGTGTTGATCCGCCAACGTCATAGACTACAGCCCGAGATTCACGCATCATCCTTATTATTATAGGAATTTTCTATGAATGGGTGGTCTTCCAATTTTAATTAATAGGCTATGACTGGCAATTTACGGGAGAGGGATCAAATTTACACCAACCGGTTAAAAACGGTTTGACCACTGAGCTATACCCGCCGGCTAATATGTCTATGGTACCACAGCCGCAGTCCTTACAAGTTCGTAGACTCTTGCCTTGGAGGCTTCCAGGAACCATCTTTGTACTGGTGTGGACCTCCGATATACAGGTGTTCTGGAAGACGGCATAAACAATCTGAGCTTAGAGAACTGTGAAACGGCAATTTGAGGTGTTCACATGCTATAAAATATGGTACATATAATCGTGTCGGAAACAACAGGGTCAGATCCTGTCTGCCCAGAAGTGGGCGAAGTTGATGGCGCTACTCCTGGCCATCATCAGGTCTTCCTGAGTGCAGCTACTCGGACACAGCGCACACTCCAGAAGGTGTGACAGGGTCTGCTCCACGCCACAGTCACATTCAGTTGGTCCGCTGTGAAACTGCCAGGCTTTCATTTGTGTTCTCGTCTTGCATACTCCAGTCCGAAGTCTGTTAAGGTACCTCCATATATTCCACCCCTGGTCATGTCCAGGGACTAGGTCCTCTTTCGGGGCAATCCAAGTATTCCCAATTACAAGTGATGATAATCACCTATTATTAAATACATTTTAAACATAAATAATAATATTCAATATATTCATTGCATTCATTCAGAACGTGTTTCAATACAAAGTTGTTCTCGGTAATTTAATTCATAATTTGTTGTAGTCACTGTGTAAACATACATTACTTAACTCTGCAAACATCGTGTTAGAATTCATGAATGGTGCTTGGCGAATAAATTAGCTATGACTTTAATGCTAATTATGTAATTACTTTTATTGGCTATGTACATGTGTCAAGTATGCATTGAGTCGGTACCAGCTTTAGACCCTACGGTGCCCACGGGTATTTTTTTCTGGCGCCCCATATTGTAAGCAAGATCGGTTGCCCTCGGCGCCCCTGGCTTTTTCGACGCCCTGGGGCACCGACCCACTTCGCCACCCCCTAAATCCGGCACTCAATTGACATTTTACAACGCATGCATAAAATCAATCATCTATTTTTATTTTTCATGTATGATTGATTAGAAAAAAAGAACATATTTAATTAATATTTTTATACGTGTTGATTTTACACGTTTTCTTCGTAGTATCAAAGCGGTGGATTGGTTTGCAGCAACAAAATCTTGCATCTCGATATCCACTCTTCTCGATCTTCTGCATCCCTCTTTAGCTCATAATAAGAGCTGCAACTCATGTCCTGGAACACTTGCTGGAAATAATCCCGTCTAGGGCGCCCTCTGCAGTTTCTCCCCTCATCCATCCCTTTCACAATGTCGCGAAGAAGACCATCGTGGCGCATGATGTGACTGATCCATCGGACTGGCCTCTCTGAGACGGTTCTTACTAGGTGCTTATCTTCCTTGATTATGCTGAAAACCTCATTGTTGTCTCTCCAGAAAATTCCGAGAATTTTTCTGTAAGACCACATCTCAAAAGCATCTACTCTTTTCTTATCACTTTCAGACAAGCTCCATGTCTCACCGCCGTACATCAAGATGCGCCATACAAATGATTTGACAAGTTGCTTGCGAAGCTTTAAATTTAAATTCACTACCGATCATGATATACCGTTCTTATCCGATTACCGAAATCAAGAAACAACATTATAAATATTAAATTGTGAAGTAGTGCTTGCATTGGACCGCCCCTTAGATCAAATATCTTAGATAATCAGGGTTTTTTTTAAGTAAATCGGATGATAAGTCCGACGTTCACGAGGCCTGGATATTTTTATTTGAATATAATATTAATAATAATATTAATAATCGTATACACTTAACACTCCTCTTTCATAAATTTGGATGATTAGAACGATGCTTTCGAGGCTTGGACCATTTACTCTTTAGAGGCGGTTCAACTCATAATATACAATATACTCGTAAATGGACCGTTGTATAAAATATCGCAGGGAAAGCTTTAAAAAAAGTTTGTTTCAATTTTTTTTAACCCATTCATATCGGTAGCCGATATATGCCGTCCAAGATTCCCCTACCGTTGACATAGGTAGCCGTGATAAATAGTTTTGCTACTTTCAGTACTCATTGTGACATGTACGGTAGGAACTTGAAACTGCAGTCATTCCCTTTATCAACCTACATGTATTCTTTACAGGAATCTGTAAAGCATGTAAATAAATATCGTTAGGTTTCGTCACATGAGCGATTTTTCTGTAAACCACATGTGTCAATGCCACCACATGTATGGAGTTATATAATGTACGTTTATTAAATATAATAGTTTTTTTTGCATCATCTGATAGCTAAAGGATACGATAACCAATGTGATATATGAAAATGGGTCAGATAGGTACATTTATGCTTCAAATACTAGTTTTAAGCAAAAAAAATGGTTTTAAAAATTCACGCCTTATAAATGTGTTACTACTGCACTATGTGAACAGCTCCGTTGCATTTGTATCGAATGTATTCTTTTTTCAAATTAATTAATGTTTTTTTCAACACAGTGGCGCCCTCTCTGAAGCGTCCTGAAAACTAACCGACACGTGCCTTTGTTCATGTCATTAAAATAATCGATTAAAATACCATCGAAAGCGTCGAAAACCAAATAGAAAAAATATACAAAAAAACCCGTTCCATCGAGGCGTCCATTAACAGACTTCAGCATCCTCTTGTTTTTTTATGTAATTTTTATTGCACAACGAATTATAAAACGTTATGTCATAATTAATGATTTTTAAATTGACATTTCATTGCGGAACCGTATAATTATAATGCGATTATTATTCAAAAATGTTAAATATAAAGAGTTTGTTTGTTTCTATGCTGCATAGGACTTTACGTATGTTGATATATTTCACGTAAGGGAGGCCCAATTCAGACACGAACTCCAAGAGTTTCTTTGGAGCAACAATTTGTTGGCGTCGTCTGTTTGATGAGCATTGGGACCTTCTGTTTCTTCTCTTTATTGCTTTGTTCTTAGTACTTAATCATAAGTACCTATATTTTTATATAATGTATTTTTTATTTTAGAATTAATTCTTATTGCACTTCAGAAATGAATTGAGTTGTTCAAATTTGTAATGTTTCTGTAAGTGAAAAAAAAAAAAAAAATTGAAATAAAATTACCCACCTCACATCCGCATCACACCGGAGGACAATTCAGTCTCCTTGATGATGCGCTCATTCAGATTACGGTCAGTTAGCAACTGAAAAGTTCAGTGGAACCCCCTCCGAACAAAAGTGGAATCGCAGGCACAGATTAAAAGGAAATACAGATGAAAGATATATTCTCTCACCACGAGCGAAATTGGTGAATGCGTTAAAAAAAATTGGCCACAAAGTCTGCATGCCCGATAGGATTGAGGCACTTTCCTCGAATTGAATCGAAAAGAATCCATTTGCTTCTAGACTAGAGAATACCTGTATACGGGACTCGAAACCAAACTCGATCAAAACAAAGTGCCGCCAAAAATTATAAATAACATTACTTTGACTAGCACCCTGTATTTTTGGATGATGCGTGAATGGTGATTTATTTGATTTATTTATTTCACAGAACCGCAGTTCCAAGGTACAAATAATAAGAAACATAGAGTATACATAAATATACAATACATACATCAAAAGAGAATAAAAAATAAAAATAACATAAAAGAAGAAGAAGATGACACGTGTCAAAGATCACAGAGATCTAGGAGAACAATACCATCGACAAAAGAGGAAATGAGTGGGAGTGCTCGAAGCTCCACAAGTATCAACTGGGATCAAAAACAATGGATGGCTACTAGCACGGGTGTACTTATCTGGAACATAGAAACATTCAAGAATCCCAGGGTTGTGAATTACACCGCGAAAAACAAGTAATGAATGTTTGAGAACAGCAATTTTCCTCCGGGACTCTAACGAATGAAAAGAAAGAATCCCTAGAAGATAAAGAGTTGGGCAATGTTCGGAATTGATTGAATTGAATGGATAGTTACCGTAAATATATAAATAGAGACGTCGGAGGAGATGTATAAATACATAACATGCGCCCTAAACTATTCATCACACTGTAGTCAGTACTCGTATTATCGTATATGTGTTTACATTTTTAGATTATAAATGGAGCGATGTATTCTAATCTCATTAGATAAGACATTATCAACAGCAATACAATCTGGCGACTGGCAACACTATCCGGCGTCACAAATGGATGTTAATCAGCGAGGACAAAGAATGGACGGGTTGCGCCGCCTTTGTTTGGCGGCCATTTGCATTTAAATGGCGGCGTGACGCCACTTCCGGCAGCGCCATGTTGTTCCGGACTGCTTCCGGCCAGATATGATAGCGCCAAGTGAACGAGGAATATTAATTTAAAAAGTGAACCGTCAATGGCCGGCTGAATAACAATCGAAAATTGTGCAATAAATAACCGCTCGTCTCGACCCTTGTTGCATGTTTAATGCAAGACTTTGATACAACGATAGTTCGATAAGAAATTTGAATACGGTCAATACATATTCTATGATGGCGTTTATATCTGCTGATATCAGCTTGATATAGCTACTTTAGGTTGATGCCGTAAAGCCTCTAAAAACTATCTTTTGTCTCTTATTTTTGTTCGCTCGCCTGACATGCACATCTAATAATGTTAGTTTTATTTATATAATAATACACGGTGTTTGCATACGCCATTTTATTTGTTATGACAGTTGCTCCATTTCATGTTGGTGCAACTATCATATTTAATTTGCTTTTTTGCCGCGACTGTCTTGGCAGCGCTAGATGTCAGAGTGCGCTGTCAGTTGGCAGCTCGTTCGCGACCGGTATGGCGTCATGGCGTTGGCCATACTGCGTGACGAAAAAGAAAGTATTTAATAAAATAACTGCGAATTGAGAACCAAAAACAAGTTCTTTGTATTGTCAATCTGCTCCTGCATCCTGCCTCTCAGTAATTCGATAACCAACTTAGAGAGGAGGATATCACTGCTAAGATGGTTTGACTTTGTGAGGAATGACGAGGTGGGAAAGCAGACAAGGCAGCCTTCTATACAATCTATACTACAGTCTAAAAGAGGCGAAGGTGGACCTAATTGTGACATGTCGGAAATGTGCGAGTATAGTGGAAGTGTTGTGATCTGTGGATTGCTGAGAAGGAATTGTTATATTATACGGGGATATTTTAGAGCTCAGAAATCGACTATTTTTTTATTTATTTTTAATCTTCGTCGGGGATCGAATCTACGACCTTTGGCTTGCAAAGCATTTACGCGATTTTTCTGTAAACCACATGTGTCAATGCCACCACATGTATGGAGTTACATAATGAACGTTTGTTAAATATAATAGTTTTTTATGCATCATCTGATAGCTGAAGGATAGAAGAACCAATGTGGTATATGAAAATAGATCGGATAAGTACATTTATGCTTCAAATACTAGTTTTAAGCAAAAAAAATGTTTTGGAAAATTGACACCGTATTGACAGAACAATTTGTATTCCACCGAACTGTAACGACCCTTTCGTTCAAGGTATCATCGTAATTAATAGTACATTATCTAAATCTCAAGCTAAGTATGTATTATGCACAGTTGCATTGTTTCAGAGATGATAAGTAACGAGATAAATATGTAGAAAACAATGGAATTTATTAGCAAAGATAGATGATTTGAATATGTACATAAACACTCAGTTTCAAGTTCTCAATTCTTAACGAACGGAACAATCGGCGGGTATAGATCAATGCTCAAAGCGTTTGCTTTGCATTCCAAAGGTCGTGGGTTCGATCCCCGACGAAGATTAAAAAAAGGTTTTTAATAAATTTCTGAGTTCTAAAATACCCCCGGTTGGTGTGAATTTGATCACTCACCCGTAAAATGCCAGTTATAGCCTATTAATTAAAATTGGTGGTAGACGAAAGTCGTCCCGTGAAGATCACCCATTCATAGTAAATTCCTGTAATAATAATGATGATTCGTGAATCTTGGGCTGTAGTCTATGGCGTTGGCGGATCAACACTACACATGCAGCGCTTTGCCATATGCACCCATGGTAAGCGTCGTAGAATTTCACAGATGAGACTTCAGAATTACTATCACCATCTGTTGTGTATTCTCCTGTATGTGTTTACATTAAAAAAAAGATTCATATTAGTTTCTTGGCAAAAACTTGTCAGTCCTCATAAACCCAAACCCTCGTATACGTATTATTCAACGAAAAAAAGTATTCTACACTCTTATATACATTAGTATTTTGGATGAATTTAAAAATCCTCGGCCATCTAAAGTGTGTACATTAAAGAAGTAGTTTAATTGCTTTTACGGTTACATAAATACAATTCAAAACAAATCTGATTGTGTTTTGCGCTTTAATCATTCTCTAATATCACACATTCTAATAATAATAATAAAATGCATTCTCATCGAACAAAATATTTCAAATGTAAAACAAAAGCGCCGCGAAGGAAGTTTGTTCCATTTACATTATGTTTAAAAAAACAATATGGCGGTCGGAAGTTTGAGCGATTTTCTATGAATAAAAACATCAACAATTCAAACTGGTAATCCTTTGGACGTACGGAAAACATAATATTATATTCCGTAACGAGTGGAATTATTTTTGGATATCCTTAACGCTTGTTGCAAAGTTAAAAACGACGAAATGTATGAACGTTTATGTGAGACGTTTAGCGTCGTGTAGTTATTGAACTGCATTTGTTCAGGGCTGAGAATGGACTTTTGAGAAAAACAAAAATATAATTCTATTGCATTGATCATATTGTTACATTATATAAAATTCCATTGAATTGTAAACAAACATAAATACTACAACATAACCACGACATTAGGCTGGATAGTTATCATAAAAATGACGCTAAACGAAAAATATATCTAAAAAGTACCTCTTCCGTCTTTCGAGTACGTGAGTGATGATGTTTTCACTTATTTAGCCATTTATAAAGCCAGAAATGATAATATAGGCCGTTTATTGAATTGCGTTTTTGTATCGCGCATTTGAGCGGAATCGCCGCGTCTGGCTCTGTCGCTCCTGCTGCTGGAATAAGGAAATTCAGTGAAAAAATATTATGGTTTAAGTAAATGAATGCCTTCTGTTAAATAAAAGTGCGAATTGATTATAAAATTATAATTAATATGTTACGAATACTATTAAAAGTAAATAGATTTGAATATCTGAAAGTTACCCTGCTACCTGAAAAAAACATGTAGCAGGGTACCTTGACTCTATTTGTTACTATGATTGCTAAACAGAACGAATAGACACTGCATTACAAAGGTATGTTTATTATTTTTGTAAAGATTTTCTATATAACATAGATCTTCTATGTAAAGATATATATATACATATATTGTACGAAAATGGAATCGCAGATGATGGAAGAGGATTTAAAAGGTTGCGTTTAGAGAGATTTAAAAAAAAAACTTGTAATAATACTATATTCAGATATCAAAGACCTGGTTGAACTGTTCCAGCCAATAAAAATACTTAATAGTTTTTTATTTAAAACAGTTATTCTTTAAAATAAATGATATCCGCAAAAATTTTACCATAATGATCAATATAAAAAATAACTTATATTAAAAGCCTTTTTATTCCTTGCATTTGTGGCAACGTCACTCTGACGGAGCACGCCAACGCAGAACGATTAGCGGAGAAGACGTCGCAACCCAGCCTCCGAGTCTTCTAAATATAGCCGGCAATTTTTTGATGTTGTCTTCTCATCGTGTTTTTTTGTCTCATTTCATTGTGCACTTCAATATAATAAATATTCAAATATTTTTTTTATATATTTATAAATGAGCTGTATTGGTACATTTCGAGATATCTTTTTGCCGGATGCTGCAGTACTTCGTTTCTAAAACACCGTAAACACACAGCTGTGTACTTCGACTTCCTGGGGCACCAGAAATAGCTGGAAATCCTCGTAAAACCAAGCAGCCGCTGGAGCAATGCCAGGACACTCCTTTACCAACACATAACAACCCTTTAATAGTCTCAGTTTTTAACTCTTCCGTTACACATCATAACCATTATGTTCTCTGTTGAACATTTATTAATAAAGACCTCCAAACAAACGAAATTAAACTACAGTTAAACCTCTAAAAACACGTCTCGAATTGCGCGTCGATCAAAAGTTTCAAAAAGATCAAAAGCTGTCCACACGACCATTATCTGCCTGTCATGTGGACAGCGCGGTGTATAGGATAGAGCAAAGGTACGACGCTCGAGGTTCGAATCCCGCGTCTGTCGATATTTTTTCTGAATGAATTGACGCGTAAAAAGTTTGATGTAGAATTGTATGTGTGTATTTAATTACTTATCATTAGCAAACTTACTAGAGTTATCACTGCTTCTGAAACTGATAAGAAGACTGTAGCTTTTTTCAGTGGTTTCAGGAATATAAATTGCGGATATCCGTCTATATATCACTGTAAAGAATATCATAACATGCCCGTTGACAAAAGATCCGGTTGGATTTGTTTGAAATTTTGTCGTGCGCATCGTGCATGTTAATCATTCTAATTTCAAAACCAATTTGGTCCCAGAAATGAGTGCGACCCCATGGATCAAGGGGATCCCCCTGTTCAGACTAGGTTTAGTATGCTAGTGTGAGGCTTCGCTATTTTAAATCGCGACTGCCGAAAGACGTGACTAGAATGGAGTCTACGTGCTGATAAGACTGTAGACTCCTTCGACGGCTCGATGAGGTCCCAACGTAATCAATGAAACACCACTGTGGGGTAGTGAGACCAATAGAGATCACCATCATCATCATCATCAGCCTGTGTCCGTCCACTGTTGAACGTAGGCCTGCATCCTCTTCGATCCTCCACCTTCCGCATCCAGGTCACTCCCACTATTCTTCTTATATCGTCAGTCCATCTTGTAAGGGGTTGGCCAATGCTACTTTTGCCAGTTTAATACTTTACCGCTATTCCAACACTTTTCTTCCCCATCGACCGTCGTCTCTTCGACATATATGTCACATTGCCACTTGAGTGTGCCTATTCGTTGGGTAGCATCCACTACTTGAGTTCCTGTGCGTGTTTCCTTGTTTCGGATTCTATCTTTTAGCGACACTCCGAGCATGGATCTCTCCATAGCACGCTGGGTGACTTTTATTTTATGGGTAAAACTTGCTGTCATAATCCACGTCTCTGCGCCATAAGTTAATACAGGGAGGATGCATTGGTTAAACGCCTTAGTTTTAAGACATTGCGGAATTTTCGCTTTAAGAATGTACTTTAGTTTTCCAAATGCTGCCCATCCCAGTTGTATGCGTATGGGAATACCGTATTGGCTCTTATTCGCTGCTTTCTCAATTTTTGTGGTAAGTCACCAGGTCCCGTGGCGCCCCAAGTTCTGCCGATTCTTGTCCCGTCCCGTCACGCCTCGGACCGGCTGGACGTGCCTCATCTTGGGACTGGGAATGGGACGTCTTCGTCCACCTTCCATCGTCCGCCCGGGAGACGCGCGCGTGAGGAATTATCATCTTCAGGAGGCTCCGTGCAAATTGCTTTATATCCTTCCCACTTCGAGAACTGTGAAAGAAAAACACAGTGAATGCGTTTTTAAATAAAATAAACAAAATTAAAAATACTGACATCCTCCTCTCATATTTAGGACATCGATTTACTTGATGAAGAATGCTGTATCAGGTTCACAATATAAAGAACTTGTTTTTGTTTAACTATACACGTTTATTTGTCAAACACTTTCACATTCGGCACACGCCATATAGGCGTGCCCATAACGGTCGCGAGCGTTGTCCAACTGACAGCTCAAGGCGCGCTCTGACATCTCGACGGTGCCAACTATCGCTGCCGAAAAAAAGCGAATTCAAGATGGCAGCGATACCAACAAGAAATGGGCCCAATGTTATAATAAATATTTTGGCGTATGGAAACACCATTTAACATTCTACAATTACAAACATTAGATGTGCATGTCAGGCGAGCGAACAAAATAAGATACGAAATTTCGTTTTTCGAGGCTTTACGGCATCATTCTAAAGGAGTTATATCAAGCTGATATCAAAACATAACGTTACGTACGGCTTTCAATGCGAGAAAACAGCTTTACGTGGTTAAGCGACATTGGGCGCAGATCATACTTGGATTGGTGACAGACTAAGACCACCACATATAGCCGTCTCTGAAAGGATCAATGGTTCAAGGTTCGGGAGCATTGGGATTTCTATCGCATCTTTTTTAGAACTTTGATTAACATTTGAGCTTAAATATATCTTGTCCAGCAACAATAGCACATCATAAACACTGCCCTGGTTAGATCACTGAAGTCATGCAACATTGGACGCGGACAATAATATGAATGAGTCACCGTCTATTACTAACGCTACATTGGACGCTGACGAAACTTTGGATTGGTCACCGCCAGGTCACAGCTGCTATCTCTAATTCCCTAGGCTGCTACTCATAAGGTCATCGGAAACTATATATCTTCCCAGGTGAACCTTCGGATGCAGAGTTTGGCAGTAAGAAAGAAAGCACTACACCTTTCATACTACAGCTGCTTTATCATTAAGCCCTCTGACCTCTCATCCTATAACTAAATATTATATACGAGTATGTATTCAACAAAGCTTTATACGTAGTGATATCAGCTTGATATAGCTCTTTTAGGCTGATGCCGTGAGGCCTCGAAAAACGATCTTTTGTCTCTTATTTTTGTTTGCTTTCCTAACATGCACATCTAATAATGTTAGTTTTGATTATAGAATATTACGCAGGCGTTCGCATACGCCATTTTATTGTTATGACAGTTACTCCAATTTCATGTTGGTGCAACTGTCATATTTAATTCGCTTTTTGCCGCGATCATTGGCAGCGTGGCATGTCGCAGTGTCCGAAATTGTCAATTGACTCGCGCCCGACCGGCGAAATGCGATACCGGTCGGGCGTAGAAATCAAGTATTTATTTAAAATAAACGCAACTGTGCTTCGAAAATAAGTTCTTTGTGTTATTAATCTGCTTCTGCATCCTGTCATCCAGTAATTCGATATCCAACTTAGAGAGGAGGATATCGTAGAGATATTATACTTGGGACAAAATAATGAAAAAAAAAAAATCACAACAGTGTGGCGGCAATTCATGGAGACCATACGATCCAGCAATCAAAGACTTAGATGATATTTAATTTTAAAACTGTCTTTCTTCAAATATAAGTATTACTAACTAAGTTTGTATTGACATCTGCATGATGTAGCCCTTGCTGACTAGTACCGAAAACCTCGATATAAGATCTTTCGTCTGATATTTCTGTTCGCTTTCCGTGGTTTTATGTGTCCACCATATTGGCATTAGTTATATAGACCGCCGCTTTTAGCGCCGGTGCGACAGCGCCGACGACCGCGGTCAGTTGCCCCCCGGCGAGAGCATATTGTGTTGTGGCTCGGCCTACTGCTGCGCCTAGGTCGAGCCCTAAACTTGTACAGTTTTATCGTAAATATAAGTCAATGTGCTTCTGAAAAAGTCTTTGTTTTGCGGACCTGCTCCTCATCATGTCCTCACGCGACGGAATAACACCTTTTTGAGAGAGAGGAGGATGTTAAAGTATTACTAACTAAGTTTGTATATTCCGTTATATTTGATTCGTGATGAAAATTGTATACACAAGGTTATCGTGTGATAGCAGTTCTTGGGGACTGTTGGAGGGCTGAGGAAATGTTTCGGGGATAAATGTCCAAGTTTCCCCCCTCCAAGGACGTGACCTCGCATCCATATCGAAGAATTCCACCGGGGAAGACGATAACTTTTATCGCGCCATAAATACATACTTGGCCAAATATTAAATTGAGTTTCTAATGCGATTTTCATAAGTATCGTCGTGCGACTTGTGAAACTACTCCGCACCCTCGACGTGGAAAAATAAAAGTTTTTTCGGGATGTTTTTTTTAAGCTTTAAACTTTAAGCTTTAAGCCAAAGTTTCCTTTTAGTTTTTACAAGTAGAAAAAATGGAATCTTATAAAAAGCTTCTTATCTAAGTTTTTAAATATTCTATGTAAGATAGTGATATCAGCTTGATATATGTAGCTCTTTTAGGTTGATGCCGCAAAGCCTCGAAAAACGATCTTTTATCTCTTATTTTTGTTCGCTCGCTTGACATGCACATCTAATAATGTTAGTTTTAATTATATAATATTACACGGCGTTTGCAAACGCCATTCTATTTGTTATGACAGTTGCTCCATTTCATGTTGGTGCAACTGTCATATTTAATTTGCTTTTTTGCCGCGATCACTGGCGGCGCTGCATGTCACAGTGTTCAGCAGTTGTGAGTGTAATTTTCGTCCGGCCGGCGAATGCGATACCGGTCGGACGAAAAATCAAGTCTTTACTAAAAATAAATGCGAATTGTGCTTCAAAACAAGTTCTTTGTCTTGTAAATATGTTTTGTCAGTTGCATATTGTATTAAAGCATATATACCTTAAAAAGTATTTATTTAAATGATTATTGGTAATAAATAAAACTAGTACTTACAGTATATATATAGAATAAAATATTAATACATTATATAAAATGGTCTTATTAATCACGTAATGAATGTGATGATATGATACGATCACGATGTATAGAATCATCCAAGGAACGCAGGAAGATGGAAGAGGTTCTGGCAACATACACCTTCTTGTACCAAGAACCCGTAAAGCATTCATTCACAACGTAAATTGTGGACCCGAGCCAAGAGTTCAGGCCAACGATATTTCACAAGAAAGTGACTGAAATGAATAATCTATCTGGCTCTCCTAAAATGCTTTTTCAAATGAAAGCGAATTATATTGCCATGAATCTTTCATCTCGATTTCATTATAACCTTCTCTTTGACGAATAACTAAATCTTTCTTTCCATCCATCGAGCATTTATTTACGTGAAAAAAGACGAATTCCGTAGACGTTCATCTCACGTTTTTTTTTTTTTTTATGTAAACGCATGCAGGAGAGCACAACCAGTCAAGACCAGTGCACTCTATGACGCTCAGCCAGGGAGGCTGGACGCTGCATGCAGGAAACGTGTGTTGTGTTCGTGTTTGTGTGTGGGTTGGGGAGATTGCAATTGTATATTTATCTGTTTCTTGAAGAGATCCAGATTGTAGGAAGGAGGAAACACAGACGCTGGAAGAGCATTCCATAGCTTACCGGTGGCATTAAGGAAGGAACTTTGGAAGCTGCCAGTTCTTGGTCGACATATATTAACCGTGTATGGATGTTCGGCAAGTGTAAGACGAGTTTGTCGGCTGTGAGTGGGTGCAGGAGGAATTAGTTCTTTGAGTTCCGAAGAGCAGCGACCGTGGTAATAACGGTAGAAAAGACTAAGAGAACCAACCTTGCGTCTGTGTTCCATTGATTGTAGATTAGACGTAAGGGTGTCATTGTTTATCAAACGAATTGCTCTTCTTTGAACTGAGTCGATTAAGTTTAGAAGGTATTTTGGGGCTCCAATCCAAAGGTGACTGCCGTATTCAAGGATAGGTCGGATTTGTCCTTTATATAGAAGAAGAAGTTGTTTATCGTTGAAATACCGACGTGATCTAGTAGACGTTTACTGGACACTGAATATTCAGAGAGTTCCTTAAAAGATTTCGCCTCTCTTCTTGCGACGCTTGTCCATGTGATCCTAGCAAACAACATACTTACATCCTCCTCTCTTTCAAAAGGTGTTACTCCGTCGCGTGGGGCAGGATAAGGAGCAGATTTATAATACACATACTTTTTCTGAAGCACTTTGACATACATTTACGATAAACTTTACAAACTTATGGCCCGGACCTAGTCACAGCCTTCAGGCCGGGCCAAAATACAATATGTTTAGAAAAAAGTCAATTTCTGAGCTCTAAAATACCCCCGGCTAATGAATTTGATCCCTCATCCGTAAAACGCCAGTCATAGCCTATTAATCAAAATTTGTGGTAGACGAAAGTCGTCCCGTGAAGACGACCCATTCATAGTAAATTTCTGTAATAATAAGGATGATGCGTGAATCTCGGGCTGTAGTCTATGACGTTGGCGGATCAACACTCCACATGTAGCGCTTAACCATATGTAACATGGTAAGCGTCACAGAATCCATAGATGAGACTTCAGCATCACTATCACCATCTGTTGGTATTCTCCTGTACGTGTAATAAAACGCCGTGTAATATTATATAATTAAAACTAACATTATCGGTGTGCATGTCAGGCGAGCGAACAAAAATAAGACAAATCGTTTTTCGAGGCTTTACAGCATCAGCCTAAGAGAGCTATATGAAGCTGATATCAACCAGTATGAAAGTAGTGAAATGTTTTAATTTTTCTTTTGCTATATTAAGAGAAAATCAAATATTTCGTGGCTGACTGTTTCTTAGAATTCGAAAAAGGAATTTCTATGACTGATTTCCTGTGATGAGCAATGCCAATAAAGCGCGAATTTCAAGTATTTTTCACCGTTTGCCAAAATTCTTTCGTTACACATTTTCATTCGAAAAAAACGTAAACATCGTTCCAGAACAGTCATACCGTAAGAATGGCTTCCCGGAACATTCGTTATGAGAGCTTTCTAATGACTTCTCGGAAGAAAAACTTTTGCTGATTCAATATTTCGTTCATTTATTTGGCGAATTGAAAAAAGCTCTGAACCCTTGCACTGTATTCTGGGGTCCAGACAAACCCCAAAGGTATTATTAAATAAACGACTAAAAAATATATGTTTTTTGATATTTTAAAAATATTATTATATATTACTTAAATATACATATACTATACATAAAATTCTTTTTTCAACGCGTCAATCCAAGCACAAAAATAACGGCAGAAGCGGGATGCGAACCGCGGACCTTGGAAACCAACTATGCCCAGGTATTCATACCGCTCGGCGAACTGCGCCATTGCTATGCCTAGACCGACTCGCGTTGAAACTAGTATTTATATCATTGTTATCATCGTACGATAGATGTCGCTATAGTATATATTCAAAGTGTGTATATTTTTATTATTATTCAATCAGTCTTCATTTATTCACAAGCTTAATATTATTACTTTCCGACAGTCTATTTGTTTTAGTAAGTACCACTCGGGTCTCGAACCAAACTATAGACTGAATGGATGAGAAACGACTACTTATAGTTCCGACTCGGACTTTATAACCAATCATTTACCTGTGTTACTGATGAATAATTTTACCTTCTTGATATTGTCTCAAGGAGACATTATTATATGAATTTTTAAATTTTTATTAGAATATTATTTCAATATTCTAATCTTCTTTTATAGATCATTGATTATATTACAATATTATTATTACTTAATTCATATTATTTTTTATCATATTTAAATGTGTTTCACTATTTAAAAATGTTCGAATATTTTATTATATACTTTAACATCCTCCTCTCTTTCAAAAAGGTTGTTATTCAGTCGAGTGATGGCAGGATTAGGAGCAGATTAATAACACAGACTTTTTCTGAAGCACATTGACATATATTTACGATAAACTTTAAAAACCTATCGCCCGACCTAGTCACAGCATTAGGCCGAGACACAATACAATATGCTCTCGCAGACGGGCGGCACACGACTGGCGCGCCTGTGATGGGCTGTCGCACCGGCGTCAGAAGCGGCAGTCTATATAACTAGTCCAAAAATGCCAATATGGCGGACACATTCATAACGAAATATTATAAATCGAGGTTTTCGGTACCAGTCAGCAAGGGCTATATCATGGTGATGTCAATTTCTACTACTGTTGTTATTTGTTTACTAGGGGATTGTACCCAGCGTTGCTCGTCCATTTTTTTTCATCTTAAAATAAGTTTATATTGAGCAGTAAAATGGTTTAAATGATACAGAAACCTTCTCGGATGCGCAGTAAACATATTTAAAAAATTTAAGCGCAATTGGATAAAGAAGTTAAGTCATCCATAAATAATTTAAATACATAAAAAGATACATACATTCATTGTAATTTATATAGAATGCTTAATTCCTCGAACAAAAGCTTTGCAAACTAGTCTCGACTCCTTCTTTATACTCCTATACACGAATATAGTTAACCAAATCAATTCCTTTGAAATAGTTACAATAATATAATTACCAAAAAACCATTTGTAGTCAAGAAAATGTAGCATAATGTCGTGTATTTACCTAAAAAGAAATTGAAATAATTCGTATGAAATCATAATTGCTGCGATGGTCAGTCATTTATTACCAAAGGTTAGTAATGAAATACACGTATACAATTATACATTAAAATTTTATACGCATCCATTCATTCAGAAAAAATATCGGCAGACGCGGGATTCGAACCACGAGCCTTGCAACCTTTGCTCCGTTCTACAGTAGGATTTACAAGAAGTTGTTTTCATCCATTCAGTCCATAGGTCGTTTCGAGACCCGAGTAGTAGTTACTAAATAAATAGACTGTCGGTAACTAGTAATAATATAAAAAGCTTGTGAATAAATGTTGACTGATTGAATCATAAAAATAATAATATACTTACTCTGATTATATACTACAGAGACATCTGTCGTTATAAGATGTTAAAATGGTATATTTATACATGCATCATGTTTCGCGTATCTGCTCTGGCAGAGAATAGTCGTGTGGATAGCGCGGTCTGTAGAACGGAGCAAAGGTTGCAAGGCTCGTGGTTCGAATCCCGCGTCTGCCGATATTCTTTCTGAACGAATGGATGCGTATAAAAATTGATTTAAAATTGTATGTGAGTATTTAATTACTAATAATATTGAAATATAGTCGATGATCTATAAGATAAGATTAGAGTATTGAAAAAAAATGTATTTTTTTTTTTTTTTAAAACATTTAAGTAAAAGGTTGGTTGTACAGCGTGACAACTCCTTACAAATTTAGTGTGTCACCGTGTAAAACAATGCTCACCATACATTTTCATCAACAAATGTTACTCGTATGAATGGACTATTTTATGTAAGCCTTTGAAAGAAAAATGAATGGGGTCCATGGGCACCCTTGAGTCATAAGAGGTTACATTCCGACGGGAAAGACTGATACGGTTAATAATTCATGTAGCTTTACGTGACAGGTAACGTAAACGTTCTTCTTATATAATTGGAGTTAAATTCGACGGTTGATAATTGTCTTTTGGCACAAGAAAAAAGCCCCCGTCACACCGTTAAAGCTCATTCGATATGATTCAAATATAACGGACTTTTTAAATTAAAATATTATATTTTCTTTATGGTTTGTGATATCGGCTTATTCGTGCAATTTTCTCTTGTATAATTAGAACTAAAAGTAAAAGAATGTGGAAAACCGAAAATGAAAAATATTTTCCAAAAAGAACTGCATTATTTATGAGTTTGAAAAATTCAAAACACTGAGACCTTTCATAATTTATGTACACGAAAAAAATATAAATAAATGTTGTTTAGACCTTTAATGGATCAGTAAAAGAATTTTAAAATTATTCAGAAGGAATATGCAGTTTAATATAAATGTACAAACTCCGAATCATCATCATCATCATCATCAGCCCGTGTCCGTCCACTGTTGAACGTAGGCCTCCCGCATGAGTCTCCATCCTCTTCGATCCTCCGCCTTCCGCATCCAGGTCACTCCCGCTATTCTTCTTATATCGTCATTCCATCTTGTAGGAGGTCGGCCAATGCTTCGTTTGCCAGTTCTTGGGCGCCATTCCAGTACTTTTCTTCCCCATCGACCGTCGTCTCTTCGACAGATATGTTCTGCCCATTGCCACTTGAAACTCCGAATACTTTACATTAAATAAATAATTTTATAAAATCATATTATAAATAGTAATATACCATGATAATGTCTCAATATAATAAATATTACATTGTTTATCACAAGTGTCTTTGAAATTGCCTGAATAACATCAAAATATTGAATTTAATTGGGTACATAAAAACACTAAGAAAAAAATTGGCAACGAATCTGATTTTCAAAGTAGTGTTTTCTAATTTTTTGACGTTTAGTCATTTTGTGTACGATTTTTTTGGTGAAAATCTTCAGTGAATTAATTGAAGATGGTCTCCAGGGAGGCCGAAACATGTTATCTAAAATTTATTTAAAATTATAATTATGCATTTTATTTATTTATTTATTTATATACAGAATCGAAATTCCAATTTTTTACAAATATTTAAAAACATAGAGTATACATAAATATACAATAAATAGAGATAATAATAAAAAATTAAAATAACACAAAATAATAAGAAGATGACACGTGTCAAAGATCACAGAGATCAAGTAGAACAATACCATCGACAAAAGAGGAAAAGGCTGTAAGAAAAGGATCGAGGTGTGCTGGTAGGCCATTTAGGAGCGACATTGCCGTTGTAGCAAATTGAGTGCTTGAAGCTCCACAAGCATCGACTGGGATCAAAAACAATTTTCACCAAGTATTGTCAGTTGATAACCTTAATGTTATACCGATCTTATTTGTTTTTTGTTATTCTTTAGAAAATAAATGCAAAACCTACATTGGTAGGTAGGTATAATTTTATATTAGTTTTAATTTAAAAATTGTCCAATTGTAAATATTAACTTTTATTTCACATTTATTTTTAAGTGATACAAGTTTCGGACCCATCTGGTCTATCCTGAGCAAAGATGTAGGTAGGTATCAATAACTATTCATTATTATTAATTTAAAAATAATCTCATGTCCATCTCTATATATATCTTCGTGTATTATAATAAAATATAAATAATAAAATGAAGTGTTTTTATGTATTTTTTCTTTTTTAAAACGATATTTTTTACTATCAAACTGAGTCATTCTGTGATAATAATTATAAAATATTGCATTGTCATAATAATTAAAAAAAAAAACTGTGTCAAAATAATGTTTTAGTATGTCTTATTACTCTTGAATATTTTTCATAGCGTAAATGACAAAGCATGTAAAAAGAAAGACCTTAATCTTATAAATAATTTTAAAAACAATCGAAAATTGACAGATTTTTAAAAAATATTTCAATTCATAGTCGAATATGCACATATGTATATATTATTAACTTTGGTAAAATATAATCAATTTAAAATCATATTTAATTTAAAAAAGTACATTATAATATTGTAACAATTCTGAATATTAACATAGGAATATTTGCAAGAAAATTAAATAGGTATGCCCCTTTACTATTTACCTAAGTAGTTTATATTTTTGAAAATAAATACATATGCACATGATTTTAAATTATTTAATACGTTGTGAGCGATTCGTAGATCTTATAATGGGATTATAATGCAATTATGTGTTTAATGAAATTATTGTAATAAAATTAATTATTAAATGACAGATCGCATGGGTTTGGCAACGTCGCGTCGGACTATTGATTATGTAGCCTGCGCGACTTTAGTTGCGCCGCGCGACTCGTCTCCTTCTCAGTCGTGTGATCGCGTCGTACGAGCGAAGTTATTTTTACATCATTTAATATCAAGTCTAGAGATAATCGCAGGAGCGATGCCCCTTTACAGGGACGATCCTGTCACCAACAAACAGTTCATAAAGGCCGTGCAGAACCGGCCATGTCTCTACAATTTCAAATTAAGAGAATATGCTAGGAAAGACATCACGGAAGCTGCCTGGGAACAGATTGCCCTAGAAATGAGCGATACAGGTAATAAATAATGATACATTTAACATAAGACATTCTATATTCATCGTTTTTGTGCTACAATTTCATAGGTTTCATCCGCGACATAAATTCAAAACGAAAGTTTTTTGTCAAAAAATTGTTCCATACAAAAGATTCCCAAATTAACCGCCAGTCGTATATTTTATAAATAAAAATCATTTATCACATTTAATTTTAGTGATAAAGTTTTTAATATATCTAATATATATAATTATTAATTTGTGTTGTTGATTTGCAACGTTTTTTCCGTTTAATCTGGCGCTGGCAGAGATTTGTTTACACGACAAGGTTATCTTGTCTATCAACAGATGGTATTATTACGTTTTGAATTAAAGTGAATAAATTATAGCATAAAAATTAAGCAATTTAATATATTATATTATCTTATTTTTACATGTTTTAATAAAAATAATGAGATATTTATATATTTTATCTAATGTTATTTTCGTCGCACATTTATTTTAAACTTCAAGTAGGTAATACATGAAATACTGATTATTTGCAGTAATGTTTCATACAACAATACTATCATATTTACTATTTTTCAGTTCAATTAATGTTTTTTTTTTAATATTTATTTTAGTCCAATGCTGTAAAGAAAAATGGAGAAACATCCGCACTGTTTTCGTGAGAAAATTGAAAGAAAATCGTCAGACAGAGAGCGGTAGATACAAAAGACCTTACTACTTGACAAAATACATGCAGTTTCTGCTGCCATTTTTGAAAGGAATCGTTCCCGAAGATTCGATTCTCGAATACGATTCGTTCATGAGCGATCCAGGCCCAATAAGAATAAAATCAGAGAATATGATCGAGTTCGAAGACTCTAATAACTTTTACACGCCATTGAACGACGATAATGAAGATAAAGACGAAGATAACGAAGCTCCTGTCACACAAGAGCAAATTGAAAATGACACTGATTCGCACATATTTGAACCGATTCCTACAATTTCAATAAAACCTCACGAAACATCAAAAGAATCGAAATACAATGACCAAGAACATTATTATAATAGAAGAAATGTAGAAGAACCTAGAAAACATTTTCTTTTAAGTTTGCTACCTGACGTTTTACCAATGACAGATGAACAAATGAGACGATTTAAAATAAAAGCGTTAGAATTGGTTGATAATATTTTAGCCGAAAATTCTTCATAGCATAACATTTCCCAATGACATTAATTGCATTTATATTTTATGACTAGTCCTCTGTTGTGATGTTTTAAATCTTGTATTTCCTCTTGTTCTTGTACATAAATAATGTATTTATTTTGACATGTAAATAAAACGAATTATTAAATTAATAATAAATAATTTTGTCGACTATTAATATAAATTGAATTATTGCTTACATTTTAAAAATATTTTTAAATATTCGTTATAAATATTTTTATTGATTTATTGATTTATTGAAGAATAAAACAAATTCCTTTATGCATAATAATACAAATAAAATGAAAATAAATTTCAAAATTACATTCATTAAAATAAAATTCTCTTATTCCAATTTAAAATGTTTATTTTATTGTTTTAAGAAGATTTATAGTTAAATTTAAAGAAATTTTTTAATTTTTGTTATTACTACCAATAAAAATAGTTTAGGATGCCTCCTGTGAGGATTGAACTCACGACCCCTGGTTTACGAGACCAGTGCTCTACCACTGAGCTAAAGAGGCAGATGATGCGCAGGCCGATAATACCGTACTCAAGACAAAACCATATCCTTGTGAAATAATAACAAAAACAATAAAATTGAAAATGTTTTGTTAATTAATTTTAAAATCAAATGATTTTTTACAATTTATTATTTCATAATAAGTAAGCATACATAAAATAATATTATGTCCATTTCTTCGCCCTTTTCATTATGTATTAATTTTGAATACAAACCCTTTTTTCACTCTTAAAAATGCTAGTCATATTCTATCAATAATTAATTTAGACATAGATATTATATATCATGCAACAATAAAATACTATCATTCATGTACATGAATTAGTCCTAACTTTAGGAAAAGGATATTATTTTACATACCTGTGTTATATTTAATAACTGTAACTAGGTTGGTCCCCCATTTTGAACCCTCCTCTAAAGTAAAAATAATAGTTTCATAATAAAATCTTAAATTCTGCCGAAGAGTCCATATGTGTAAAATACACTAAGCTTATATAATGCTGCCTCTCAGAATTTGCCACCCAGGGGCTTAAATGTGTGAAAGCATGGACTACTATTGCATAGAATATTGACAAGAAATTAACAAGGTCCCCGACTATTTAACTAAATACGTTTTATTTACAAGAATCCGGGTGATCACTGAATGTAGGTACAAGCTATTAGTTATTTGTAGCAAATATGTAGAACATTACAAATTATCATAAATATCAAGTATTTTCGAATATATTCAGGGTTCATGCTATATTTTCTCGAGTATAGTAAGACAGTGGATATGCACACATTATTACGATGCGTATTTTGAAGCACCGACAGAAATAAACAGATTTCTAGTAAAAAGATAATGTTTAAAAAATTAAAATAAATACATATTTTGATTTATTATTTCTGAAAATAAGAATGGCATTCCTGCTTCGAAAAAAAATTGGGATTGGACATTGGATAGGTTATATTTGATTATAATTTCTTTTATATTATATTATTCCTAGCATGTATATTATTGCAGTTACATATTGCTTTTTGCTACTGCTCTAAACGCTCCCAATTCGAAGCATAAGGCCACCACGTATATGCAATGTTAAGCAACATTAAATACACTTATACTTCTAGTTACTTTGAGTTAGATTAAAAAGCCTTCTATTTCAGAAATTAAGCTTAAAAACAGCTAGTACTCACTTTAGGTATGTATTTTACTTTTAGATTAAATATCAATATCAAAGGAGCTTCTAAAGCTTATGTTTCAAATATAAATTAGTTGGTCAATTAACCTATGAATTGAATGAGCTTTGATGCTTGGGCATATATTGATATACGTATGTAGATTGAAAGATATTTTATTGCATTAAAAGTTCAAAAAAGTAATGCCGAAACCAGGGATCGAACCAGGGACCTTTAGATCTTCAGTCTAACGCTCTCCCAACTGAGCTATTTCGGCAGATGGACATCGTAGCTCTGTAAGTGTATTTAAGCACGTATTATTAAAATGTCGAATAAAATATTCTCAATAAATAATTTAAACGACTTTATAATAAAAAACGAAACGATTTTAGTTTTTAGAATAATGTTGTTTTGAAAAATAAAAATTTAAATTAATTAAATATGTTAGACATCTGTTGATAAATGGCGAAAGTAATTACTAAGTGTTGCTATTTTATAGCAGAAGGTATACCAATAATAAAAGAAAGCCTATACACGGACAAGCAATGATTTTATAATTTTTAAATATGTATATGTATATATATTTGGTTTTATTTTTAAGATACGTCAAATTATCACCATTATAATGAAATTATTTAACTTTTTTGTATTATTGTAGAGTAATTGCAACGCAAAATACTGCGCTTATACCAATAATTGTAGGCGCATTTTATTCTTGCAAAATTTAAAGAATACGGTATTTTTATTTCCCCCATTCATAAAAGGTATAAGTCAGCGGTCGGGGACCGGGGTAAATTACCCCAAATTGGGTAAAAATATGTTTTTTGGGGTAATAAGGAAATTTTTCTAGTTTGTTATTTCTTAAAACTTACTATTTTCATGTAACTTTTTTGTTATTTTCGGTGTAAATTAATTCAATAAATAATGTTTATTCAAATATACATTGATTGTCTTCTTTTCAAAATGGGGGGAAGGTTAATGTCGATTTACGCAAAAATGTTTTGGGGTAATATCGACTTACACAAAAATATTTTGGGGTAATGGTGAAAAAAGTTCCCCGACCGCCGGTAGAAGTAGATATATTATTTAACATCTTTTTACAATATATGTAGCAGTATGTTCATATATTGCTTAATATAATTCTACTTTATTCTTTCGAAATTGTTACTTAATAATAGTATTTTACAATATTATTGCTTTTTACTAAATAATAGTTTTAGTCTATTTAGTCTTCAGGAAACTCTTATATGTATTCCTATATTTTAATTCATGGAGAAAACAATGATGCATTCATTTATTCATATGAATGAATATCAAAAATTATATCAAAATAAAACAATCAAAAGAAGAAATGTGGACATTCAAAAAAAAGGAATATAAGGCAGTATGTAGTAAAAATAAGTAAAACAACTTTATATAATATATCCAAGCAGATGCTGAGGGCAGAGGTTCAAAGAGGATGAAAACTCATGCAGGAGGCCTATGTTCAGCAGTGGACAGACACAGCCCGAAAGGGATATTTAATATTTCCAAACACAGGTCGACATATAGGAAAATATATAAACAATCTCAAGAAACAAGTTTTTTATTGCTATTAACATAATTATGTATATACATTGTATTCATAAAAAAGTAGACTATAAGAAGCACATAATTAATATTTATACCGACTAACCATAAAGCATTCAGAGAAATACTATCATTAACAAAACCATTGACAAATAAATTATCTAATTACTTATATATTAAAAGCATCTGTAAATATTCTTGTTAATTTTTTCCTATCAAACAACATTTCAGTACAACTCAAGATAATAAATGTGTATAAGTATTTCTTAGTAATTTTTATCAAAATAGTAAATGTGTTAGGCTAAAAGAAATAGGCGAAAGGTCTAAGATTAGACATTTTTAAATTTCTTGGTTGGTTTGTTGTTTTTCAAAATAATATTTTATAATTGTTTCTATGTTGCATCTTTGCCGATTAGTTCCGTCTGCTTGGCCACAAATAACTTCCTCGCCATCATGTGATATTCATCTCCCAGAGTGTTAATCTGCTGCTGAGCGCTGAACACCAAATCCGTAGATATGTCCGGCTGACTCTTCACCTTCTTGATCGAATTAACTACAGTATCCTTAATCCTGTCACGACACTTATGAAACAGAACTCTCGAGTTCTTCGCCAAGTTCTCTCGATGCTCTTTTGTCACTTTTGGAATCGGAATAAACACAGACGTTCCATCTTGCTGAGGATTCAAATTCAAACCAGAGTTCTGAATAGCTTTTAAAACTTCAGGAATCGCTTGAGGAAAGGATGTCATATTCAAGGCGATTGTTTTAGGGTTCTTCCTTATGATCTGCGCCAGTTCTTGCAATTCATGATCTTTTCCATCTAAGCGCACTTTAAGAGAGTCAATAGCACCTGTAGTGGATCTCAAAGAAAGATGTTTCACAAAGTCTTCTTGTAAGACGTCCACGGCGGCTTGAAGCTGCGTTTTAAAATCATCTATGTCGATCACGCCGGACAGCTGTGTTGCGTTTATTGGAACTTTCGCTCCCTTCTTGGCGTTTTTGTCCTTTCCTTTGTCTTTATTTCTCTTGACGGAGTAATCTCTCGTGAAGTCCAAGCAAGTGACATGCTGTTGCGATGAGATTGTCGGAAGACTTTTTACAACCAGCGGATGACGGAGGTGCGATATTTTGTGGATAGTGTTTTTGGGTTGCGACAAAACATTTCTTATGCTTAGCAACGATATTCGACAGAGAAATCTTGAGTTCATATTCGGTTATTTTATTCAGCCGGGAATATGGATTTCATAACCTTCACGCTTTCAAATGACAGCTGTTTTTTTTTTAATTCAGAACGGTGGTGCAAAGTAAATAATTAACCGCCATGTCTTTTGTATTTTAGATAGGTGTTCGATTCTTTTGCAAAAAACTTTATATATATTTATATATATATATTGCCAATAGAAAATAATTAATTTGTGTGCACTTTGTGTTTTTTTTTAATTTCATAAAATCCAATCTATATTAAAAAAGATGTATAGTTGTTATGAATTTTGTGAATTCAATGAAATTTCATAATATGTTTTAAAAAAAATTGAAAAAAAATATGTAAATCTGATAATACTGAGGAATGGTCTTTAAAAACACTACTTACAAAAAAGTATACGTTAAGCATTATAGAATAAAAATAAAAAGCACAATAAAATTAACCAAAAATAGCCCCTTTATTAATTAAAGGGATTATTTTCCATCGGAAAACTTGACTTCTATGATCAGTCTGTCACTGATGACTGAAGGTATGAAAAAATATTATTATTGGGAACCAATATATCCTAAAGAGTGCTTAACTACGTATTTTACAATTGATTTTATTATGGCATCCTTTAGTTCTTCTATGATTTAAGCAAAAAAAAAATGTGTGGATTATGTTATTATTATAAAGTTATCTTTTAAGTACCCTGATCCAGATAGCCCTTTTAAGTGATAAATAGCCGCTACAAGACTGAAATCAGACTATAAATAGGTAAATGTAAATGCCGTATTAATTATATTGTAAGTTGCAACACCACTAAACCTTTCCAATGTCAGATGTGTTTCAAAAATGTCTCTCTTGGCTCGAGTCGGGGGATTCATGTTAAAAAATTCAAGTATTAAAAATCCAATTGTTGATAATTGCTTGTCGGCAAATAGAAACACAGTGAGCAATTCAAAATTAATTTCATGTCTAGTCACAAGGTATTTAAGCGGTGAGTTGATATACAAGATGCTAAATTTATAGGTTATGTCAGTCACATAATAATATTACTATTTAATTCAATTGACAACTGAAATGAATGAAACATAATATTAATCAATAAAAAAATTCATATTTTATTTCATCGTTGCTGGTTGATTTACAAAACATTATAAAAATAATAATTATTGACAAACAATGCATGATAAAATTATATAAAATGTTTAATTATTTTTACAAATTAAAATTACTTGTATATTTTAGATGCTTCAGCTTTTATTCCATTCGATGTCGTTGTGGATACTAGAAGATGTCAAGCAAAGCGCAGTGTCTTGATTCAAGTCAATTCAGAGCAATCCTTTGCGGAGCTTCATTCCTATTGTTCAGACTTCGGAAATATCATCGGTATCCATCACTATACCACCAAAATAAATTCCTTACAGGTAAAATTATTAATTTGATAACAATGGTAGTAATAAACTCAAAATTCTGAAAATAGATTTGAACAATTTCTTAAAAAGTTTTAATTTGTGGTATAAACCACCTCAACACTATTTGACTGTTGTCTACTCTTCTCGAATACAGTCTTGCTATATTTTTAATATCTTTCTTACTCCTGTGTATTTGTCCATTTCTAGCATACCAGGCAGTTACTTCCTTGCTACATATTTTTCTAGTATCATGATGAATGTGACTGTTTACCTCATTTGTATTGATATTTTTTCACCAGAATATCTAAATCAGTTATATTTAAGATCTAATATCAATATTCCTGATTATATATTGTCATTTTGACTCTATGTTCTTTAAGAAATTATCATTTTTATTATACTGGATTTTACCCGCCTCTCAACTGCATCAGAATGAAGAACAATTAAGTCTCCTAGATGATGCACTCATTCAGATTATGATCATTTAGCAACTGATAAGCCCATTGGGAGTCCTCTCTAAACAATTGTCGCCACTGTACAGAAGTGCTAAAGATATTAGAATCGCAGTCATGTGTTTTATTTATTTAGGCTTACCTACAGATATAATATAATTTACACCTTAACACTTTTAACGCCACGTAGGTCACCGGTGACCTACGCTGTTGATAACAAACAGTCCCTGTACGCCAGCGGTTACATTTCAATGGAATTTTAACATTGAATGTGACCTATATGGCGCCTCTGGGTCAAATGCATTAAAAACATTATGTGGCGTTGAACGTGTTAATCTTTAAACCCCCCAGTGGTCCCATACGGGATTGCAAATTTGCGTCGTTAAATGCCCTAGCAGGCCAATGTTTGTAATGTTTCATCGCACAATAGATTCTTCCATAAACTTACTTTAATACTATTATAACAAATTAATGTAATCCGATTGTGAACCATAAGCACTCCTGGATGGGACCGTAGGGCATTGAACGATGCAAATTTGCGGTCCCGTAAGGACATCACTGGACATTTAAAGGTTAATAATTGATACTAATCATAGAAGAGTATTTATCCAATTACTGGCACACACAACATGTATGGAAAATAATAATAAATGGATTAAAAGGAGATGTAGATGAAGATAGATTCTCTCACCGAAAATACGAGTAAAATTTTTATTTGGTGGCCACAAAGTCTTCATGTCGAATAACTTCTTAGGTTTTCACGGCCAGATTTCATCAGGGTTACACACAGTCATCAACCCTGAAGAAGACCCTTGCAATTGCGGTCGAAATATTGAAGATAAATAATTCACCACACACGGCTAAACCCAAAAGCCGCAATACCATCTTCATGTCCAAGTTTTATTATATCGTGTGCAATTCTTTTTCAGCATTTTATGCTTGTAGAGTTTGAAAAGGAGGTTGAGGTTTCCCGATTGATATCGTCCGGCTGCTTTGCCAGAGAATCTGACGTCATTCCGGTGCAGTCTTCATTCCTGTGGTTCCGTCCCTCTCGTAAGAGCGCCAAGATAGCCCCGACAAGGTTGACAGACATCCTCAGCGTCAAGGGCTCTAAATCCTTGGGGGAGAATGTCAGCCTAACTGTGAAGAACGGGTGCGAAATACCCAATATTAACACTGTCATGCAGAAGATAATGAAAGCGGAAAGCCTATCGGAGCAGATGATAACGCTGCATGAAATGACACGGCTAAATGATTTGGGAACGAGATTGCGATATTTGGTGGCGAGACAGGTAATCAGTTATTTACATTCCTCCAGAAGAATATTGTCATGTAATATTTCTTATTAACTATGATTTGTAAATTTCAATTTTAAGTATCAGTTAACCCTTCGCATGGGTTGTCGGCATATGCTGTCAAAGTTTCCACGACCGTTGACATCGGTTGACGTGATATATCGTTTTGCTACTTTCAGTACTCATTGTGACATCTACGGTAGGAAATTGGAAGTGCAATGTTTCCCTTTATCAACCTACATGTAGTCTTTACAGGAATCTGTAAAGCATGTAAATAAATATCGTTAGGTTTCGTCACAGGAGCGATTTTTCTGTAAACCACATGTGTCAATGCCACCACATTTATGGAGTTACATAATGAACGTTTGTTAAATATAACAGTTTTTTATGCATCATCTGATAAAAGGATAGAAGAACCAATGTGATAAATGAAAATAGGTCAAATAAATACATTTATGCTTCAAGTTTTAAAAAAAATGGTTAGAAAAATTTTACCCTTTCGTTACGGCTCGGTGGAATACAAATTATACTGTCAATACAGCGTGAATTTTTCAAACCATTTTTTTGCTTAAAACCAGTATTTGAAGCATAAATGTACTTATCTGGTCTATTTTATATATCACATTGGTTCCTTGAGCTATCAGACGATGCATAAAAAACTATTTTATTTAACAAACGTTAATTATATAACTCCATACATGTGGCGGCATTGACACATGTGGTTTACAGAAAAATCGCTCCATTGACGAAACCTAACGATATTTATTTACATGCTTTACAGATTCCTCTAAATAATACATGTAGTTTGATAAAGGGAATGACTGTAGTTCCAAGTTCCTAAAGTAGATGTCACAATGAGTACTGAAAGTAGCAAAACGATATATCACGGATACCGATGTCAACGGTAGGGGAATCTTAGACGGCATATATTGGCTACCGATGCGAAAGGGTTAAGATACATTCTCGGAGTTCAAAAATGCAATTAATTTGTTTAATGTTACTTGTATTTATATTGTTACCATTCTCATTGAGATCCATTTCAATGTTAAATATGAAAATATTTCGCACCTTGTTTTAACATGGACTACACTGAGTACTATTTAATCACTTACTGGAAGATGGCAGTTTCGCGCTAAATAAAGGATTCATCAAATCCAACGTGTATAAGCATACTTTTTAAACAATGTATATTAAAATAATACTTATTTTTCTTGTCAGAAATAATTATATTCGATTTTATTATCTTTTTGTTTCAATGGCAACACCCCAATGTAATTATCGGCTGCAACACACAAAGATCCCCTCGTGATGTATTTATTATTTTTAAATTCAGTTCTAATTATATTTTTATTCCAGATTGAATACGCCCTGATAGGTTTATATCCTAAGGCAACTGTCCGACCGTTCGGTTCAACAGTTAACGGCTTTGGAAAACTTGGATGTGACCTGGATTTACTCTTACGATTCACAACTGACAATAAAGAGGTATATTTTTGTTTATAGTTTTGTGTTTTGATATGTCACTTATATATTTACATCTTGATGTACGGCTGTGAGACATGGTGCTTATCTGAAAGTGATAAAAAAGACTGGAGGCCTTTGAGATGTAGTCACACAGAAGAATTCTCGGAATTTCCTGGAGAGACCACGTCACGAACAATGAGGTTCTCAGCATAATCAAGGAAGATAGGCACCTAGTATGAACCATCTCAGAGAGGCGAACCCGATAGATCAGTCACATCATGCGCCACGATGGTCTTCGTCACGACATTGTGGAAGGGATGTTTGAGGGTAGAAACTGTAGATGGCGCCCTAGACGGGAGTATTTGCAGCAAGTGTTCGAGGACATGAGTTGTTGGTCTTATGCTGAGCTGAAGAGGACTCCAGAGGATCGAGAGGAGTGGAGATCCAGATGCAAGATTTTATTAGTACAAACTAATCCACCGGATTGATACTACGAAGAAGATCAATTATATTTTATTGCCACATTTCACTGTAATTTCTTTAATCTTGTTTATGTGTAATGGATCAATGTTTCTGTATCTTACAACATTTTGTTTTTATCAGAGTTTTTTTGTATATTTTTTATGATTAATATGATTTTTTTAAAAACGGCGCTTGTTATAATCTTAATAAATATTTATTTTGCAAGGTTTTCATATATATTTGTATTCATTTTCTTGTGATGATAATCCAGAGGTTTCCCTTTCACCAGAGATTCTTGAAATTGATACTACGAAGAAGATATATTTGAATAGATTTACGCTTATTTATAATCAATTAGTTGGTTAGATTGACGCATTATTTATTATGCATGTCAAGTGAGGCTTGGGACAAAAAAAGAAGGAGGTTTTGAGATTACCCAGATTGACCAACCAGGGCATCGTTTTCCAAACTTCTAGCATTCCCGGATCGTTGAAATCAAGAATAATATTTTGTATAACACTTTTCATTAACCCTTTAGCATCGGTTGTCGGCATATACCGTCAAAGATTCCCTGACCATTGACATCGGTTGACGTGATATATCGTTTTGCTACTTTCAGTACTCATTGTGATATCTACGGTAGGAAATTGGAAGTGTAGTCATTTTCTTTATCAACCTACATGTATTCTTTGCACTTTACAGGAATCAGTAAAGCATGTAAATAAATATCGTTAGGTTTCGTCACAGGAGTGATTTTTCTGTAAACCACATGTGTCAATGCCACCACATGTATGGAGTTACATAATGAACGTTTGTTAAGTAGAATAGTTTTTTATGCATCATCTTAAAGCTAAAGGATACAAGAACCAATGTGATATATGAAAATAGACCAGATAAGTACATTTATGTTTCAAATACTAGTTTTAAGCAAAAAAAATGGTTTGAAAAATTCACGCTGTATTGACAGTATAATTTGTATTCCACAATGCCCGTAACGAAAGGGTTATTGGGTGGTGTTCGCTGCCTTGTCCGCTTTCTCACCATGTCATTCTTCACAAAGTCAAACTATCGTACTCTCAGTATTCTAAGCAGACAACTGTTTTCGAAACCTTATTAGCATAGGCTTTTGGTGAGATGCCAAGATTCACAGCCGTAAAAAAGAATGGGGACGAAACAGGTGCTGTATAGACTATTTATTGATCAAGTATAACGGCAAGTACCAGATATTGTACATGGAGTTAAAAAGCGTTCCCAAGACGGGAAGCGAGCTGGAAGTATATATTATTGACTGTTTGTCTTGCAGGACGACCCCCAAGGCCGGCTAGTCTTCCACACCAAGAAGTCCACTTGCTCGGGCCGCATGCAGCAGCAGCGGCACATGTACATCATCGGGGACGTGGTGCAGCTGTTTGTGCCGGGCTGCTCACAGGTGCGCCGTATCCTGCAGGCGCGGGTGCCCATCATCAAGTACAACCAGGACTACGCGGGGCTGGAGTGCGACCTCTCTATGGCCAGCATGTGAGTGACACCAATCAATTTTGACTTGCTCCGTTTCGTTACATTTTAAGGTAGACAAACGTTACTAGGCCAAATTGAAAATATTTATTTATTTATTGACGGAATCAAGTTCCAAGTAATATTTAGCATGATTTCACATTTATTTTTAAGATAAGATAGAAAAAAGATAAAAATAAATTTGAAATCACGTAAATATCATTATTTAAAAAATAAAAAAAATTAAAAGTAATAAAAAGTTGTAATTATTGTTTATTATGTACAATCTATGTTCTATGTGCAAAAAAAAATGAAAAAATTACTCCTTTAACGAGCGATATTTCACATAACGTATGACGCACTTGTGAGCCGGGATTGCGTAATTGCGTCGTTCTGTGTTTAGCACTCGTACCGTTAACACGTTAGTGTCGCATGTGATCACACATTTTTCTAAACTTATGTTCAGACATTATTTATATATTTTTTGGAGAGTTTGGAGGAAGAGGAAGTAGCAAAGCAACAATCTTCTGACGCAATAAGAGAGATGCTGAAAGCATGGAAAACTGTTTCATCGTACATTGAGAAGCATCATCCTAATAAGGAGGCTATGAGTGCTACAAACTTATTCAATGAACGCTGTGTCACATTTTCATCAAATTTTAAAGAGTCGGCTAAAATAAATGTCTTTAGACAGCTTTCTAGTAAATTTATTGTTATTTGTCATAAATTTATAAATAATAAGCTAGTTTCGATTTTAAAAAAAAAATTATACAGGTTGTTACGATCTATAACAATTTATAGGCATGTAGTTTTATTTGAATAAACGTTAAAAAATACATATTTCGCATGGAACGCATTGTCATGTTTTACATTGATTTATATGGGAAAATTAGTTTCGCTTACGAGTGTTTCACATAACGAGCAAGATTCTGGAAGAAATTATGCTCCTTATGAGAGGTTCCACTGTATTAGGCAAACAAATGAATAAATAAATAATATTAAATAATCATAAAAATTAATGTATTTCAGGTCCGGGGTCTACATGTCAGAGCTGCTGTACATGTACGGCTGCCTGGACGCCCGTGTCCGGCCGCTGGTGTTCACCATCAGGAAGTGGGCGCAGGTCGTGGGGCTGACCAACCCCTCCCCGGGACGCTGGATCACCAACTTCCCTCTCACGCTCATGGTGCTATTCTTCCTGCAGAACTCGGCAGAGGGAGCCATCTTACCCAGCTTCAATTACCTGAAGCAAAACGCAGGTAAATTGGAAATATTTTGCTTGCATTGCCTTTAACCCTTTGGTTACTAAGCATCGAATATTTGATGGTCAATTCTCGTGCGAAAAAGACGAAGCGTAGAATATTCGACGCTCGTCTAAACATTTTTTTAAGGTTTATTTATCAACCACTTATGGAATTTTTTTTTCTTATTCCATAAAAAAAGTTTGAACCTTTGATATTTTAATAATATTAGTTTGAAACATATCATACGTATTCATACTTCAAGCTTTTAAAATATGTTGTTAGAAAAACATCATAAATAACCAATGCATAAATTGGATCCTTTGGTTACTAAGCGTGCACTATTCAACGCTCATCTAAGCACAAGTTGATAGTAATTATTAGCATTTACTATTTACTTCATATATGATCTCAAAATCAAAATTTGTGTTGGGATATTTTATTTTATGTTGTTTATATTTTTTTATTGGCAAATATAATTATTATTGATTAAATTTTTATTTGCTTAATCTGAAGTTAAACTGCTTCCTAACAGTGAACATTATTTTTATTTTTACAATCTAGCGTAAAAGAGATAAAAATTATGTTAAATTTTTGAAGTACTAAAAAATGCTCTAAAATCGCTTAGTTTTTTTTTGCAAGTTCGTTAAGAAAATTCTTAGTTACCTTACCTACTTAGTTAGTTTAAGGGTTAATATATTTTCTACTAAACAAATTTATCAGATATAACTTTTTATATATATTTTTGACTGAAATCCGATATATTTTATATTCAGTTATATAACGAGTTAATTTTGAACATTACAACAGTAGAATAAAGCTGTAATATGAGTTACAAAAATTATACGTTAAGCTAATGACCGCTATAGACGTTATACGTAGTGAATGGGTTAAAGCTTGTTATTTATAATATATTGTACAAGTGTTATCCGTAAAATAAGTTTCCCATGGCGCTACAGTCCTGAAAAGTGCTGTTATGGTGGATTCCGCGATTCTGTAGTGTACCTTGGTTCTCCCACTCCAAATCCCTTCCTTTGCAAGCTGCCTGCGGAACTCAGTCTTGGCTCACACCTGACGGGCAAGCGAGGGGGAGATCCATCACGTACGGCTGCCAATCCAAGACTGAGCTCCGCAGGCAGCTCGCTAAGGAAGGGATTTGGAGTGGAGGAACCAATGTACACTACAGAATTGCGGGATTCACCATAACAGCGCTTTTCAGGACTGCAGCGTCATGGGAAACTTATTTTACGGATAACCCTTGTATACAATATATTGAATTATATGCTCACATGATTTTTTTTTTTTTTATTTTTTTATTTAAACAAATATAAAAAGATACATTTAAGGATTAATTGACAGTAATTACATTCCATGTTTTTTTTTTTTGTAAATTCGCTTACCACGCCACTTAAAGATGAATCTTGTGTGTGGCGTGGGATTCATCTATGTTATTTCAGTATTTACACAATTTTATGATATTGAATTATTGTTTACAGATAAAAACTGTGATATGAGATTGACAGATGACCACGTGAACTGCACGTTCCTGAGAGACGTACGAAAGCTGAATTTCAAAACCGAAAACGACAGTCCGTTAGAAAAATTACTGTTGCAATTCTTCGAGTATTATTCAACGTTTGATTTCTACTCTGACGCGATATCGATCAACGAAGGTAAGGCAGTCAACAAACCTGATCATTCCGCAATCTACATTGTCAATCCGCTAGAAAGCACGCTGAACGTCAGTAAAAATGTCGGGTTTGAAGAGTGCGAACGGCTGCGAGTCGAAGCGAGAAACGCCATGTGGCATTTAGAGTCTGTTAGCGATGCGAACAAAAACGAACCGTGGGGACTCGGCGCATTGTTTCAGAACAAAAGTCCTGTAACGGTCAATCCAAACAAGGGAAATCAAAATAGAATGTTATCAGTTAAAGATCTTTTCATCGAAGAGTCTTGTAACGATGATAAAGATGATCAGTTGAAGAGTTTCAATAGTAATGATGCGAGTGAGGAATTGCGAAATGAGATCTTGGAGATGGCGCAGAAGGCGGAACGCAGCAATAGCGTCACTTACAAGAATGAGACTGTCAAGAAGCAGGTGGAGAGTATAATTCACCGGAATGAAGAAAACTTGCGGCGGCAAACGAGGCTGCATTCGACGTCTGCGGCGGGGAGCGGTGAGCTGAACGGGACTGTCAGACGGAAGACAAGAAGAAGATGAGTGCGGGTGTGTTTTAGTTTAGTTACATAATTATACGGTTTGATAAATATATAAATAACAAATTGATCAAACTTGTTTTAGTCATATTATTTCGATAAATTTACTTTGCATCCTTTAACTCTATACTGTCCGATTACACAACGTGTGTGTAATCGCCAGGCCGAACGTTAAAGGCGGGTCACACAACACGTATGTGATCTTTCCGCCAACGCTTAGTGGCCGACTATACACGGCTTGTGTTATGTTTTTTCAAACGTATGTGGCCAACATATGTGTTGTTTTTACTTTCGACCATAATTCAAAGATCTCAAACCTTTTCAGTGAGGGTCATATTTAATTTTATTTGAGCACATGACGATAAAAAATTTAAAAGAGCATTTTTTGGAAAAAAAATTAAATAATGTGAGGTTAGACTTTATCTCGCTTGTTATAATTGTTTATTTTTAAATTGGGAAAATGTTTATCGTTTTTCTCATTTATGCATTTAAATTTTATATGTTTGTTAGCAAAATAAGTATTTCCCAAAATATAAACTGTTTTTTTTAAATTTTATTTTATATTCCAAAGCAATATATCTTCGGTTAGAATTAGTCTCCTTATATACGCTGATGCTTTGTCCGATATTCCCTCAGACGCCGAGGAGATCCAAGACAGCGGCGATGATGGGGGATGGATATATATATAAACAAATAAATATATGGGAATTGTTTTGTAAGCAATTCTTTAAAAAAAAAGACGGCCTTCAGCATCAGTTTAATCGCGTAATGCGCGGACTGGATAGTGTTAATAGTCAAGAAAAGGTTTTTTTGTGACAAAAACGCTGAAAATTAAGTTTTTCTTTAAATTTTTATTTATTTAATTATGAGCTAAAAAATGTTTTTTAGAATGATAAAAGATCACCCGGGATCTTTTCTTTGTGACACAATGCCGGTGGTCATAGCTCAATGGTCAAAGCGTTTGCTTTGCAAGCCAAAGGTCGTGGGTTTGATCCCCGATGGAGATTTAAAAAAAAAGGTATTTTTAATCGATTTCTGAGCTCTATAATACCCCGGTTGGTGTGAATTTGATCCATCACCCGTAAAATGTCAGTCATAGCCTATTAATTAAAATTGGTGGTAGACGAAAGTCGTCCCGTGAAGACCACCCATTCATAGTAAATTCCTGTAATAATAAAGCATGATGCGTGAATCTCGGGCTGTAGTCTATGACGTTGGCGGATCAACACTCCACATGCAGCGTTTAGCCATATACACCATGGTAAGCGTCATAGAATTCCATAGATGGGACTTCAGAATTACTATCACCATCTGTCGGTATTCTCCTGTATGTGTTTACAAAAAAAAAAAAAAACCAATATAATTGTTTGATTGAAAGGAGAAGCATTGAACAAAAAGACTGATAAAAGTAGCACCATTTATTAAATCATAATAATACATATTCACCAATAATTGTCAGTAAACATATTTTTTAATTTAATTTATTGATATTTAGTTCACACCCTTAATGATCTTTGTTTATCATTTTTCCATATCCACAAATTGGAGCATACGAAGCCACATATTTGTACTATTAGACGTTCATTGTTTTTTCTTGTATTCTTGAAATTTCTTGACGGCAAATGTTGACCAGCACCATTTTTTCTTGGTACGCGTTGACATCACCTTTGTCAAATACCTGAGACTGAAATAATATTTAAAAAATAGTTTTTTTTTTATTTCTAAAGAGTTTTTTTTTTATTCAATGTATTACAGTGAAATACCGGAAATATTAACCTAGAATTGATTATGTTTATAAAGTTGTTTAAATATTAGAAATAATGCAAAGTAGTTACATAGCACAGGTAAGAAAAGGTATCAAAATCATCTAAATAATTCACTTACTAAATGCCACATTCAAGAAAACTGAAATTCTTAAGTCAAAAAAGCAGAGGCTCTCCTGCCTTTTACTCAATAAATAATGACTTCACTCCAAAAAAAATAATTAAACGAAATCAAATATAATCTCCCGTAAATTGTGGTTGAAGTGTATTAACTCTCCAGAGACGAGCGTGACCGTATGGTCACAGTGAACACTATTGTCTATTTATCCCTACTCCGGTCCCTTTTCTACCTGAACATTGTATCTTTCGCTCAGTTTCGGTTAAGAAGTGTCTCCACCACAGTTATTATGCAGCCGCGGCAACGGAAACAGTTACCAAGTACCTTTGTGAGATATTTTAATTAGTGTTGATTTTTTCTTCTACAAAATGCATATTTCAAAAGAGTAAAAACATTTTTTAAATATTTTTAAAAAAGATTTACGTAATTTTTACTAATTCATTTCGTATAACAATATTGTGATTTAAGAAGGTAATATCATAAATATTTTTAAATATTTTCGGTGTAGCTGTATTTCAACCCCAAAGGTTAGAATCCATACAAAAAACAAAATAAAGAATAATGTTTCATACAAAATGAGTTCTCAATAGTTAGGACTAGCGTGACCATAAGGTCACATAGATTTTCTACAAGAAAGCATCGTGTATTTAAAAAAAAAAACCTTTATGAAGAAAACTACATGCTGATAAAGTATAGCTTAAAACTTTAGTTATTATCAACAACAAAAAATTTCGTCTCTGGAGGGTTAATACTATTTAATATACACTATAGCTTTTTACCTGTTCCATTACAATAGTTTGATCTGGTTCAGCACCGACAATCATCATAAGTTTAGAAAGCATTGATATGGCATGGTCAGGAGATTTTGCCTCAAGCCAATGTGTGATTGTTTTCACAATCACCTCCTTAGATACATTTTCATTCAATGGATAGTCTCCGCTGATATGAATTTTAGAACCACAATCTGGTTCTCTGCGTGATTTTTTCAATAATTTATTTGATAAGCTGGCAACTTTGTATCTTATCGCTTCGTCATCGTCGTCGATGAGCTGCAAGATGGCCGACCACTGGAGCAAAATTCCTTCAGCTGCGAAAAATAAAAAGAAGCATTAATTTTAAAATCGCTGACAAAACCTAACGATATTTATTTACAGGCTTTACAGATTCCTGTAAAGAATACATGTAGGTTGGATAAAGGGAATGACTGCACTTCCAATTTCCTACCGTAGATGTCACAATGAGTACTGAAAGTAGCAAAATGATATATCACGTCAACCGATGTCAACGGTCGGGGAATCTTTGACGGCATATGCCGACAACCGATGCGAAAGAGTTAAAAATAATATTAAAAATATATATTAGTAGAGTGATATACTTACATCTATTGGGGTCTGCATTGCTCTTTTCCCAATCAAATGACTCCCAGTCTTCAATTAGTATGTCAACAACAGTCATCCGCGACTCTATAGAATTATCTGCTTTCGAAAATTCAAACAGAACTCTACTCAAAATGGCGACTATCTCACTGTCAAAATGGCCGTATATCGAACATTTCGAATCACGCTTTGAAACCAAATACTTCTGCACACATTTCAAATAAATATAATTAAAATTATCAGGTTCTTCTTCGCATAGATTGAGAAGAGTTTTCATCACAAGATCTAGTGAATCCGATTCAGGAACATGGATAATATCGTGTATCGTGTTTGGCATAAAAGTAAGCAGCATGAGCGATTTTTGTTTACACTGATGATATACACCAGGACTTAACAATTCGATTACACTTTGCCGACACTCTGGTAGGTAATTAATCTTTTGTAATAGACAATCGATCGATTTTTTTGACAGTTGGCACACTAAATTCTTTTCATAATTACTCATTTCGAATTTTTCCAAAACATGTTTAAAATTTTCACTATTTTCAAGGCATAACAAATAGTTTAGAGACTTTGATGTCACTTCATACATTTCGCTTTGCAAACTGTCCATCAACAATGTGTATTTCTAAAGTGTCATCCATTAAAAGTGATAGATTTATCTGAAAGTGCAACAGCTGTTCATAAAACCCTTCTTTACCAAAGTGTATCCTGTGTGACTTGTTTAATTCTTCTGGATTGAAAGACAAGCATTTCTTTAGATTTTTAAAATATAACGGATATTCATTGATTAATGTGGGAAATCTGGAAACAAAAACAAAAAAGGTTATAATGATAAATCTAATAAATGGATTTTTTAAATTTTTATTAGAATATTTTTCAATACTCTAATCTTCTTTTATAGATCATTGACTATATTTCAATATTATTAGTAATTAAATACACACATACAATTATACATCAAATTTTATACGCATCAATTCAATCAGAAAAAAATAATATATAAGGCAGAGATTAGTCGTGTGGATAGCGCGGTGTGTAGAATGGAGCAAAGGTGCAAGGCTCGTGGTTCGAATCCCGCGTCTGCCGATATTTTTTCTGAATGAATTGATGCGTATAAAATTTGATGTATAATTGTATGTGTGTATTTAATTACTAATAAATCTAATAGTTTATAGACTACATAAAGGTAACAACAGTACCAACATAGCAACATTCAAAATAAAAATGCTTTGGCATTTGTTAGATTGGCATTATTGAAAACTTAGGAAATTTAATATTGCCAGGTATGCAACAAAATATTTGAGGAATATTTTATTTTTTTACAGAGTTAATTTTCATATTTTTGTCATGAAACAAAAATATGTTTTTTAAAAATATCAATTTTAGAATAAATGAAAATAATTTTACCTGCTTATAAATAGTTGCAAGACTTTGATGTACGCTTCAGCAAGAACAAAACAAGGATTTCCATTGAATGTGTTCTTAACAATCCATTCTGATCCTTCTAAACCTTTAATTAAAAGCTCTTTAGTATTCGTTTCCACAGAAAGCTTTGCCGGCATTGACTGTACAAGCTTTATTAGCTGAAAATAGTAATTATCATAAACTATAATACACCCAGCCCTTTTCTACGCGTGTTTTTTACACAATTTACTCGTTACTCAATTATTTTTAATCAATCTTTAGATTATAGAAACAGTTTCTTCGAATTCTAAGAAACTTAAGTTTTTTTGTTTACATATTTTTTACCCTAATCCTTCAAACTACATAGTTTATCCATGGTAGGGAATGCATAATTTATTAGAATTAAAATGTATGTAGGTACTTTTTATTTAACGAAATAATGACATTCCATTTTCGATTTAGAACTGAAAATCTGTATAACCTAAAATTTTCTCCATTAGTTGTGTTTAAAAAAAATCTTTTTTTATTAACATTATTATCTCATTATTAAATGTTATCACTTAAATCGTTGATAAAATAATAAAATTAAAAATACCTGCAGTAAGATTCCATGACAAAGATTCTTTTTGATTGTCTTGTCAGAAAGCTTCTCCATGAGCATCGAAATGTGTTCGAAATATCTTAAAAAGAAACAGAAAAGAAATAAAAAAAATAAAAATTTAACAGTAATAAAAAAATACAGATCACGTTGAGTGAGAACTGTTCTCACAAAAAAGCAAAAGTTACAAATATAAGTTTTCTGAATAATTCAAACATTTTTATCTTGAAGAATCCCAGTGATAAAATTTATATGACGTAATTCACAATAAAACAAGGAAATAAATTACTTTAATTAAATTTCTCATATAGAACAGGCAAGGAAGAGATACATTTTTAGATCTATTGTTTTATATAATCCAAAATATTGAAAAAAACATAATTAATTTGAATTAACTAATTATATTTTTACCTATTAGGTGTGATGAGAGGCACCATAGCCTTGGCAGCCAGTTGCCTTGTTTTTAAAACACAACTTCCGGCACAAGTCAACAGGTATGGTATGTAAGCGACCAGCTGAAATAAAATTTAAAAAATTAGGTATTAAGTCAAGAGACATCTTGAGGTGTATATATTGAAACTGTTAGATAATAATATTTTTTTTACCTTTAGATTGGAATCTGTGCCTTCTAGAGATGAAGGGTACAGCCGAGCTAGCAGCAGGAGAACTGGATACAGTGATGGCTTCAGCATGTTGTCGTGGTTGCCTTCAATGCTTTGTAAATGCAACTGTAAAAATAAATAATATTATGTATTAACATCTTCCTCTCTCTCAAAAGGGTGTTATTCCGCGTGAGGGCTAGATGTGGAGCAGGTCAGCGAAACAAAGATTTTTTCAGAAGCACATTGACTTATATTTACGATAAAACTTAATTATTAAACAATTTAGGGCTCGACCTAGACATAGCAGTAGGTCGAGCCACAATATAATATGCTCCCGCCAACGAGCGGGAGGCGACTGATCTCTGCGCTAGGTATGGGTTCTCGCCTGCGCCACGAGCGGCGGTGTATATAACTAGTCCCAGATGACAATATGCCGGACACATTCATGTACGTCAAGCGATCAGAAATAAGAGACGAAAGATTGTATATCGAGGTTTTCGGTACCAGCCAGCAAGGGCTACATCATGCTGATGTCAGAATATTGTTGATAATTATAAGTATCTTTGAGAAAATTCACTACAACAACTACAATTGGTGTAGCTCAAGGCAAGAGTCTAAGGTGAGAATGTCTATGAAGCCCAAAAGTCTTAATTTGTAACAGAATTTATTTTATTTCAAGAATAAAACTTTGTATGAAACCACTGAGTTTTGATTAATAATCACTTCACCGGTTTCACAGCACCTTCGTCAGATGCTACTTACCAAAAACTAAACCTAAATACAAAACAGTTAATTAAGGTTACAAAGAGAAGTAGAGGGAAGAGGAAAGTGTTAGAGACATTTGTCGACGGTATAGTTGAACAGAGCGAATTTATAGGAAACATATTAAGAACCGGGCTATATTTTCAAAGTAAATTCTACGCGTATTTTATTTTATTTCACTGTAAAATAATGTATCTATGAAGTGTAAACGAGTTTTCCGAAACACAAACAGCTGTTTATTTTTAAAAACTCTGATTTCTCGCCATTCTTGTAAGCAGTCTACAATGAGTTATGGAATGTACTTGGCAGAGCTTTTTGGCAACTGACAGGGCTTTGTAACGGCGACATCAGTGGCGACCGTATGATTTATCTGGTAGAATATTGTAAGGCTGAGAGAGCAAACTATATAATAGCATCGAAAAAGGGTCTCCTTTGAATAAAATATAATAATATTTAAAACTTACAAGAATGAAGTCGTATAGTTTCGGATAGCGCAGGAAGAATATCCTTCCTGTCATCTTGTTCCTGATGGAGAGCGCGTCGCTGTCTTTGGTTCTCTGCACTCCGAACACGCGAGTCATGAGGCTGCTGAACAACAGAGTGGATGAATTTCTTTCCTGAAATATTGAAGATTCTTATTATAGAATAGAACCAATGTTTTCGTCGTAAACAAATTCTATGCTACATCGAACACCCTATTGAATAGGTCAGCTAGACGCTGCATTTACAAGGAAATCACTGTGAGTGAGTAGTCCAAGTAATTTGATTTACGAATATGTCAACCATTTATCCAGAGGTTCAAGTTTTAAATGAAAACCCTCAGTATTTGTGCCCATACTTATGAAAGTGGTGTAAGTCAAGAAATTGGATGGATAAGTTATTCATTTATTTCAGTTCAGATTGCTATGAATTAATATAATCTTCATACAAAATAAATGAAAAAAAAAACAAATATGTCTTTTTATGCAATATGAAGTTGTCACTCACACACACAACAGTTTTCTACCAGTTTTCTAACATCAAAATACAAACCTTTAAATATCTCAGAACGAAGAGCAATTCGTTTGATAGACAATGACACTCTAATCTGCAATCAATGGATCACAGGCGTAAGATTGGTTTAGTCTTTTCTAACGTTATTACCACAATCGCTGCTATTCGGAACTTAAAGAATAATTCCTCCTGCACCCACCCACAACCGACACGGCACAAGATATACGGTTAATGTGTGTCGACTAAGAACTGGCACATTTCAAAGTTCCTTCCTTAATGCCACCGGTAAGCTTTGCAATGCTCTTCCAGCGTGTTTCCTCCTTCCTACAATCTGGATCTCTTCAAGAAACTTGCATTACAGATAAATATACACTTCCAATCTCCCCAACCCACACACAAAGACGAACACAACACACATTTCCATAGTGCAGCGTCCAGCCTTCCACGCTGAGCGTCATAGAGTGCACTGGTCTTGACGGGTTATGCTTTCCTGCTTTTCGGCACCAGCTTGCAAGGGCTATATAGAGATGATATCAACTTGATGTTTAGAGATGATCATTTTTAAATTAAACTTACGGCCCACGTGGCTCCATTGAAACCATTGATTGCGGTCACAAGACCATCAGCCACGTATGGATTGACAAACTCCCCGAGTGCTGCGTGGCGGTACAGCGCTCGCAGGATGTTCAGGCAGTGGGTGCGAGTCTCCACGGAGACGGAGCCTGGAGCATCAAATGCCGACAGTTGAAGCAAGGTCGACATGCACTTCTGGAAGTTCTGGGGACTCCCCGTTACCTGCAGCTCGGTCGTTACAAGAGCCTGAAAAAGAAAAAAAGTGAATCATTTTAGTCCGGAATAACTGAGCTCAAATCAAGAAGAAGTTTCCTACAGTCGACAACGGAACTGGTGATACCTGAGGCTACCCTGCGGCTGAACATGTGCAGAAGCGCAACTGAGGGGAATAATAAATACTTGGATTGCCCCGAAAGAGGACCTAGCCCCTGGACATGACCAGAGGTGGAATATATGGTCTCTTAATAGACTTCGGACCGGAGTATGCAAGACGAGGAAACAAATGAAAGCCTGGCAGTTTTACAGCGGACCGACTGAATGTGACTGCGGCGTGGAGCAGACCCTGTCACACCTTCTGAAGTGTGCGCTGTTTCCGAGCAACTGCACCCAGGAAGACCTGATGATGGCCGGGAGTAACGCCATCGACGTCGCCCACTTCTGGGCAGATAGGATCTGACCCTGTTGTTTCCGACACGTTTATATATATCTGAGATTAAGGGAACATACTCATATACTGAACACATTTGTGAAAATTTACACTAACTTGCCAAGGACAATATCACTTGGGAGGGTGTACAATCTGATTATAGATTTTGTCGTAAGAGCAGATATAGTAGTGAAGAGAATTTGTTATACCTGAACCATGAAGGGTACACCGGCGCTTCTCCGAGTTGCGCAGAGTTTAGAGTTCTTGGTGTCTCCGGATGAGATGGCTGAGATCAGATCATCAAGCCATATGCGAGGCAGGTTGTGGAGAGCTTCAGCATTGCATTTCCACAACCTAAAAATAAAAAAACATGCTTTCTATGAATGAACAGAGATATAACTGAATATTTTAAAGTATGTAGATAATTTAATGATTTCTACGGTTATCAAGAAAGTTCCACCACAAATTGGAATACTCTGGAAACGTAAAATGTTACAAGATTTAATATGTAATTATTATATATTCCTAGTTTCGGATTCTATCTTTTAGCGACACTCCGAGCATGGATCTCTCCATAGCACGCTGGGTAACTTTTATTTTATGGGTAAGACTTGCTGTCAGATTCCACGTCTCTGCGCCATAAGTTAATACAGGGAGGATGCATTGGTTAAACGCCTTAGTTTTAAGGCATTTAATATTCGTTATATTTGTTACTTATAAAGTACTATCGCAACTCAGTTATTTCTTAAAAAATGAAGGATTGAGAAAGGCTATGAGTTAGTCGAAACTGCAGTCTCCTAATAACTTATCTTACGTGATCCATGTAAAAACATGGTAAATAAATAAATATTTATTATGAAATAAAGACGATTTACAGAAAGTCCCGATGCTCATCAAACAGACGACTCCAAACAAATTACTCTGCCAAAATTTTTTGCGGAGTTTGTACCTGAACTGGGCCTTCCTTGCATGGAATATATCAACATCCCAAGCGATGTGGTTTAACACTCTGATCCTTTTACTGATACTCATTATAAAAATTAATAACATTACAATATGAAGAAGCAGATCTTTCATAACACGACAGTGAAAAAACCTATTATTAATTTGTATATCTGAGTTTAATCTTTCACTGCATAAAAAAAGGTTTATAATTCAGATTGAGGTTAGGTTACCTAGAGCACAGTTTCGAGAAACCTAAATAAGCTTGCTCGAAGGCCCCTCTGTGTTTTGTCTCTGCGAGTAGTGTTGTGAAGTGATCGCCTATGTCCAGGAGCTGCTGCTCGGTTATCGTCCCGCTAGTGATGTGCTCATCGCTGCCTGATAAATGATCTGTGTCATTGCTAACGATGACTGCGCCATTGGATATGTCTCCAAGTAGTAGCGATACCTGGAATTAAAAATAAAATAAAAATATATTTGGCAAATGTTTCGAAAATGCTGATATTAACGAAAGAGTGCTCAATAAAAAATGCCTAATACAAATCGCACCAGAGGATTTCATTACTCCAAAGGAAGGCCTCCTAACCGGCAAGAACCTTGACTGGCGGACCTGGATATCGCTGAACAGATTAAGAACCGGAGTTGGTAGAACAAAGGACAACCTCGAACGGTGGGGAATGCTTCGGCAGGGAGAGACACTGTTGTGCGACTGTGGAGACCTGCAGACCGCCTCACACCTAAGATGCTGCTCCATGTGCCCAACAAGCTGCACATTTTAGGACCTAATGCTGGGCAACACACGAGCTATCAATGTTGCCAGATACTGGGAAAAAATAATTTGACGTCGCTGACATGAAGAAGAAGAAGAAACAATGCCTTGGTGAGTATGCCACAGAGGCACAAAAAAGACATCCATTACCAACAAAAAATATATTAGGTTACCTCTTTTACAGATCTCCAAGCGCACAGCAGCACCATCTGTGCAGTAACCTTCACACCATTTTCCAGCTGGACACCATTTCCTTCAACGTTTGTGGTTCCTGCATTGAAGTCCATTGGCAAATGTCCTTCTGGCGATGAGTTGTTGACTACAGGAGCCACCGTTGTATTCACGGCAAACGAAACTTCAATGATTTTAGATATCAACAGTGACCATCGCATGCTTGTTGAAATAAACCTAAAAATACACAAGTACATGTGAGAATTGGAAACTTATCAGTTACGTTATACGCCATCTGAATCTGACTTGAAAATCAGCAGCAGGGTTTAGTTGTTAGAAAATTGTGTCAGCAAACAATAAAGGTCTAAGTCAACAACCCTGAAGAAGACCCGTGCAATGGCGGCCGAAATATTGTAAAGGAGTAATTTGCCACACACGGCTGAACCCAAATGCTACAATATCAAATCTGGCCGTGAAAACCTAAGAAATTATTTGCTATGAACAACGTATAGAAAATGTCATGTAGATACAGTCCTTGCATAGACAGACACATATGTTTTGTAACATTTTATAAAGCATAAAGGGAAAAAAATGTTTTCTGTCATAAAAACCCTTAACCCTTTCGTTACGGCTCGGAGGTATACAAATAATACTGTCAATACAGTGTGAATTTTTCAAACCAATTTTTTTGCTTAAAACTAGTATTTGAAGCATAAATGTACTTATCTGACCTATTTTATTATATCGCATTGGTTTTTATATCCTTTAGCTATCAGATGATGCATAAAAAACTATAATATTTAACAATCGTTCATTGTGTAACTCATACATGTGGTCGCATTGACACATGTGGTTTACAGAAAAATCGCTCCTGTGACGAAACCTAACAATATTTATTTACATGCTTTACAGATTTCTGTAAATAATACATGTAGGTTGATAATGGGAATGACTGCACTTTCATTTTTCTACTGTAGATGTCACAATGAGTACTGAAAGTAGCAAAACGATATATCACGTCAACCGATGTCAACGGTCGGGGAATCTTGTACGGCATATGCTGACGACCGATGCGAAAGGGTTAATAGAAGCAATGTAAAATTTTGGCAACTAATTTTTTGGCAATATTAAATTAAATTAATGGGAAGTAATTATTTAGCAAGCAGCCAGTAATAAATACCAAAAAAGTTAAGTAAAAAATATCAATCGGCAGAAGAAAAATAATCAATTCACAGGAAATTATTAATGAATGGTATTTTATAATATGTGAGGCTACATTTCCATTTTATAGGTTAATTATTCATTTATTTTACATTCATTTTAACCAATATTGATTTTAATTTTATAACTGACCACATTCATACTAACACAGTGAATAATGCCAATTTATTTAGTCCACTGCCGATTAATTTTATTTACTTTTAGAGAGCTAGTTAATTTATAATGACATCAGGATGATATAACCCTTGCTGACTAATAAAATCTTCCGTGTCTTATTTCTGTTCGCTTGTCGACATGCATGTGTCACCACGTTGTAATTTTGGACTAGTTACGGAGATCGTCACTTGTGGCGCTGTGCGACAGCCCATCACGGGCGCGCCAGTCGTGTGCCGCCCGTCGGCGATAGCATATTGTATTCTGGCTCGGCCTGAATGCTGTGACTAGGTCGGGCCATAAGTTTGTAAAGTTTATCGAAAAAATATATGTCAATGTGGTTCTGAAAAAGTTTGTGTTATTAATCTGCTCCTTATCCTGCCACCACGCGACTAAATAGCAACTTTTGAAAGAGAGGAGGATGTTAATAAGTTTTACCTGAAATCAACTCTTTGCAGAAGGTGTCGTATACAGTACAATAGTCCGTACATCGGTCCGTTGGAAGCTGCAGTTAAAATGTTATTCTGAGCAACGATAAATTCCTTATTCAAATTATTCAACAGAAGATTTATAATAAGATAGTGAGTTTCGTAAGGCACGATTGTTCTGGAAGCAAAAATCAAATATTATATTAAAAAATAAAAAGATACGTTTTCATTTATCCTGCTCTCATTGGGTTTAACCCTTTAGTTACTAAGCGTTGAATATTTGACGGTCCATTCTCGTGCGAAAAAGATGAAGTATCGAATATTCGACGCTCATATGAACAATATACAAAAACCCACACTGGAAGGCTTCTTCAATATATTTTGAAGTAGAGGCTCCCAGTGGAAGACCATCTATAGGCTTCTCCGACATATTCGGAGGCGAGGCTATGATGGATCTATGTGGTGGGCAGGATCTCATAGCTGAGATGGTGGCGGAAGAACTGAATTGACGGTCAACGACAGCTCTCTAGCTTTCCAAGAAAGCTACTCCTTTACGTCAGGCGGCAACCGGCAGTAAAAAAGAAACCCGCCAAAAACAAAAACAAAAATCCATGATGCACAATATGGTGAAGAGAGCCCTCAACATACCCACACTGAGAAGAAGACCTGGAAGACCACAGGCAACCTAGACTGCAACTGTAAACAAGGATCAGAAAACCCTGGGTTTGACCAAGAATGCAACGCAGGACAGACAGTTATGGTGAATGTGCACAAGGAGAGCCGACCCCAGATGATGGGAAATAGCTAGGATAAAGAAAAAGAAGAAGAAGAAAGACCTTTGATATTTTAATAATATTAGTTTGAAACATATACATATTCATACTTTAAGCTTTTAAAGTGTGTTGTTAGAAAGTCATAATATATAACTAATGCATAAGTTGGATCCTTTGGTTACTAAGTGTCCAATATTCGACGGTCGATTCTCGTGCGAAAAAGACGAAGCTTACTGTCTACAGTTTTCCTTTTTTATTCACAAAGTAATCAATTTAAGTTACTAATATTAATTAAAGGATATGTCATCTTGATTTTGACCTTCATGTGGATCGAACTTAAGACCTCTGGCATCATAGGCAAGCACATTACTTTTAGGATGTATAAGTTGGGTTGGTTACCTTGAGTCGTTGATCTTTCTCAGCGTGTCCAAGATGTATTCTGGATACTTTGATATGAGTTCGAAAGTGTACGCCGACGTTATGCAATCTGTTGGTTTAACGCTTGAGGCACTGGTTGTGGCATTTGTGAACAAGGATTCCATTGAACCATAATCCTAAAAATATTAAAAAACATAAATATTTAATAAATTCATTAAATATCCATTTTTGATGAAAAAGATAATAAATAGTTATTAATGTATTTTTCGTAGTATCAATCCAGTGGATTGGTTTGCAGCAACAAAATCTTGCATCTCAATTTCCAGTCTTCGATCTTCTGCAACCCTCTTTAGCTTAGCATAAGAGCTGCAACTCAAGTCCACAAACATTTGCTCCAAATACTCCCGCCAAGGGCATCCTCTGCAGTTTCTACCCTCAACCATCCCTTCCACAATGCCACGAATAAGTAACCCATCGCCTCTTTGAGATGGTTCTTTCTAGGCGCCTATCTACCTTGATTATGCTGAGAAACTCATTGTTTGTGACGTGGTCTCTCCAGGAAATTCCAAGATTTCTCCTGAAACACCACATCTCAAAGGCCTCTAGTCTTTTCTTATCACTTTCAGATAAGCACTACACATTATTAATTTACTTTCATCCAACACTGTTCTACAAAATATAAATCATTATAAAGTAGCATTAATAACATTTTTTTACAATAGCTTGTAATGACAATGAAATTCTCACCATTATCAACAATAATTTAATTTTTAAGCTTTAAACGCTCAGTGGTCCCATAAGGGGACCGCAAATTATCGTCGTTCAATGCCATAGCAGGCCAATGTTTGTAATGTTTCGTCGCACAATAGATTCATCCATGAACTTACTTTAATACTATTATTACAAATTAATGTAATCCAGTTGTGAAATGAACCATAAGCACTCCTGTATGGGACCGTAGGGCATTGAACGACGCAAATCTGCCCTGAATTAACAATCCTACAGACCTTTAAAAATGTACATTTAAAATCAAAATGATTCGATACGAAATTAATTTCGAATAATAGTGTTTTGTACTTACATTGAAGGTTAAATAGTCCGGTGGGCAGCGGCTTATGACTTCAACGACCAACTGCTTGTTGCATTCATACGTATCGTCCAAACAACTATAGAGGGCGTGAACGTATTCATTGTTCCAAGACCTGAAAAAATTACACATCAATTAAGTAAAAATAAATACAATTGGCTGACGTTTTACGTTACCCGACCCCCTGCAAGATGGACTGACGACATAATAGCGGGAATGGCCTGGATGCAGAAGGCAGACGATCGTAGAAGATGGAGACTCATGCGGGAGGCCTACGTTCAACAGTGGACGGATACAGGCCGATGATGATGATGAAATACAATTGATAGTGGATAGGATACATCAACAATCAAAGACGTGATGATCATGGAACAAATTTTTTTCAAAAAGTGATACAAATTCACTGCAAACATCATCTTACAAGACATTTCTCTCGTCAAAAAATCGAATAAAAAAAGAGTTTTTTCTTATGTAAACACGTTAAGGAGCATATCGACAGATGGCGATAGTATTTCTGAAGTCTCATCTGTGGAATTCTATGACGCTTACCATGAGGCATATGGCTAAGCGCTGCACTGTGTTGATCCGCCAACGTCATAGACTAAAGCCCGAGATTCACACATCGTCCTTATTATTACAGGAATTTACTATGACTCTACCACCAATTTTAATTAATAGGCTATGACGGGCATTTTACGGCTGAGGGATCAAATTCACACCAACCGGGGGTATTTTGAAGCGCTCATAAATCGGTTAAAAATCCTTTTCTTTTTTTAAAATTGTGTAAAAAAATTGTTAATATGACATCTGAATTAGGATGAATGTAGAGGATCAAGAGGGATGGAGACTCATGAGTGAGGTCTACATTTAACAGTACAGTGATGACGATTATCATATTCTCTAATGATTAGCCCGATGCTTCTGAGGCCTAGAACATTTAGTCCTAAGATGGGGTTCAACCCAATAAAAAACAACATTGAATGGACCATTTTATACAAACGCAGCAAATAATAATAAAAACGTGTTGTAAGAGGGTTGACTGTAATGATGCTTACCATTCTATATGGCATCCGTTAATTTCTTGGCACCAAGCCAATATTTGCAAAGACATGTTTCTTCTGCTGAAGTTTGCTCCGGGGAAGATATTCTTCATGCAGTTGATCCACAGTTCTTGAATGAACTTTTTGTAAGACTCTTTCAAACGAGGTAACAATTCCGGATCATGGTTTGATTGGCAGTCCATCTTATTGCGTGTCTCTCTCTTGTTCTCTTTCGGAACTGGTTTGTTTAATGAAGAGTCCATGCTTCTGACTATGACATCAAAACTATCTTTCCACCGCTTCAAAAGCTATAAAATATTAATATATAAATTTGCATATATTAGAATGTAAGAAATAAGTAGTTTAATTTTATCTAAAGTATTCAAAAATGTTCCAATTCAGATGAAAAATTCTGGAGTTGTGAACAATTCTAAATAAAACACTTGTATTTACTTTCTTGGTTAATGCAAGAATTCTTTGCCTTATAGATGGTGACTGAACATTAATGTTGTACTGTATGAATCTTGATATCAAATCAAACTCGTCTGTTGTGAAGAACTCTGTAGTTTTATGAGAGTCGACGACCAAGCAATACACCAAAACTCTAATCTAAAGAAAATAAACAAATACAAATAAAAAACATCTTAAAAGCATTGTTTTAAATATCACCTTAAACCATACTCATGACATATCAAACCAGTTCAAACTAATGCATGAGAATACAGTGGTACCTTGACATACGAGTGCCCCAACATATGAGTTTTTTGAGATACGAGCGATTTTTTGCTCTGAAATACGAGCAAAATTTAAGATAGACACGAACCGCGCGTGTTGCACACGAACCGCGCGTCGCGCTTTCGCGCGCGAATCCCCCGGCCACGGTCAGAGAATCAATTATCAGTGTGCTCTCGCTGTCAAAGCATCTTTAATGAATTGTGCTCGCGGTTTGTGACTTTTGCACATTTATGCTTTGAGATATGAGTAATTTGAAATACAAGCAAGGTTGCGGCACAAATTAAACTCGTATGTTGAAGTACCACTGTATATAAGTTGTTACATATAGTTTTTGACAGAAATCCAATAGATTTTATGTTCAGTAGTACAGATAATTTTAAATATAGCTATAATATGCCACAAAATCTATGTACAGCTTACCGCTCTTTCCCACAGACGTCCAGTTTTGCAGGATCGGTTTTTTACTAGATACCGCAAAAATCATACCTGTGTTCACACACAGAAGTGTGCATCCTGCTTTTTACGGAATAGCATTGGCAGTCGGAGAAGAAAATTTAGACGTAATGGACGTGAATACTCTTCTGATATTATACTGGCACTTTCACATCGTATCCAGTAAAAAACCGTATGCAGGATGCTAGTGGGAACACTTCCATTATACTATGTACGTAACTAAACTGGATACTGTTTTTTACTGGATCCAGTCGTACAGCACATTTAGAACAGATCGGATTTTTGCGGTATTCTGCAAACCGAATGCTCATGTGAATGTTACCACATTAGCAAGTATATAACTAAACGTGATCCTGGAAAAACAGAACCCGCAAAAAACGGGACGTTGCCGTGGAAAAGGGCTCTTTTGACTGCTATACACGTCATACATGGTGAATGGTTTAATAGTAAGTGATATAAGATATGACTATAGAAGACTATTATTGCTTACTTGTGGATCTTGGTGAATGATTGCGCTCCCCAGCAAACTAATTTTGATGATTCCCTTCCACTTGCCCGTCTCCTCGAAAGAAGTGTCTTCAGTTTTGGAGTCGAACAAACCCATCCTCTTGGCGACATGCAGGCAGACCAGGGAGCTCTTTAGCTCACCGCTCGATAGCACGGCATTTGAATCGTTTTTCAATACATTAGGAATCCTAAAAAAAAAGTTTTAAATTATTTTTGTGTCTAACCCTCCCCTTAATGTGCTAAAAAACCATCCGAGAGCTTCGATGATATGAATTTTCTTCAACATGTCATTTGAAAACCGAAACAATGTGAATATTCCAAAATATTGCTTTGATTGACTATGGTTGAAGTTGAATTGTAACAATTTTTGTAATGTAAGTATACGAAAAAGAAAAAAAAATCGCAATGAACCAGAACTATTATAACAGGAGCCGCGCTCGTTTTAAGCTTGCCGAACATCCATAATGTGTGTCGACCAATAACTGGCAATTTCCAAATTTCCTTCCTAAATACCACCGGTAAACTTTAGAATGCACTTCTAGCATCGTTGATACCTCCTTTTTACAATCTAGATCTCTTCAAGAAACAGATAAATATACACTTGAAAACTCCCCTACCCACACACAAACACATGGTCGCCTGTACACAAACCGTCTGCACCGGTGACCAGACGTCAAACTAAAGCAGCTGCATTGAGTGCTCCAGACCAGACGGAAGTCTCAGCTGGTCCCGCCTCCCATTCATCTCCTGCCAAGATTCCATCGGCTGCATCCACCTCCGAGTGGACTGTAGTTAAGAGAAATAGCTGTCATAGCCGTGACGCTGCTTCAACGACGGCCGCTAGTCATATGGTATCTGCCCCTTCAACGCCACTTACTGTACGCGTGACTGAGCTGCCTTCTCGCCAACCATCGCCGCGTGCTGCTAACATTGCCGCCCGTCCTCCCTACTCACCAGTATCACTGAGAGGCTCTGGTGTATCCACCAATCAGGTTTTCGGCGTCGACAGTTTCTTGTGGATCCATGTTCGATTCCTTCAACCTAATACCACGGAGGCCAACCTTACAGATTACTTATTAGGCATTACAAAAATTAACCCGAGGGCCCTTAAAGTTAGGAAACTAAATGCTGTCAGCGCCCATTATGCGTCTTTCAAAATATCCTTCCCCGCAGCGTCTAACTCGATCATGATGAGTGCGGATTCCTGGCCTGATAAGGTCATTGTTAAGCCCTGGGTCCATGCAACTCTTCCACGCCGGGCTCCCGAATCATGACTATCTCACACTTCTATGTACTATCAAAATGTGATTTATTATTTTTACAACTTGTTTCATTGTTTTTTCCTTTGTTGTATTTTATTTCCCATAGACGTCTTGTAATTATTATTTTTATATTTGATATGTCTAATTTAATTTTGTGTCTATGAATGTATATTGTTTTCTTATAAATTGGAACCTGTCTTCCGTTAATAAATAAATAAATAAATAACACAAGTTTCCCGCATGTAGCGTCCAGCCACCCTGGCTGAACGTTATAGAGTGCACTGGTCACTCGAGGGTTGAGCTCTCCTGCATGTGATTACATAAAAAAAAACTGAAAAGGTTACCTTTCATGAATGTGTGAGTTTTTTATAACAATGAATAAAGAAAATAAATAATAATAAAATAAATAAATATGAAATGTTCGATATTGTGGCTTTTGGGTTTAGCCGTCTGTGGCGAATCACCTCTTTCCAATATTTCGACTGCCATTGCAGGGGTCTTCTTCAGGCCACAATATCAAATCTGGCCGTAAAAACCTAAGAAGTTATTTATGAAATGTTCTATAGCATAAAATACAGCTGCCCATAATTTGTAGTTCTGGAATCCATCGAAATTGATACATGGCATGGTAGTTTACATTTTACAGGCTTACATGAGAGGTACAAGACTCGGATTCAGCTTGACAGCCTTGGCCAGGATGTCTTCGTAAATCGACAGCAGTGAAGACGAGCCTCCATCCTCATCGCCGTGGCAAACCAGTAGAGCACCGAGAACTGGGACTATCCAAGTATCATACAGCACAGCCAGAGGTACTTCTGCTGAGTGTTTCGCCATCAGTAGACCAAATGCATAAGACACCTTGAAATGAAAACCCAAAAATATATCACAACTTTATGTAAAAAATATTTACAAAATTCATTTTGGATTTCTTGAACAGATAAAGTCAGCAATGAGAAGCAAAAGTGGATCAATCATTACTGATTAAGAAAATTATCCATATGTTACTTAACCTAGTTGACACATATACTGGTTGCACACTGCGCGCGGAAAACATGCGATGTGTTATAGAAACAGATCAATTGCATATTGATCTGTTTCTTGAAATTAAATATAATTAGAAGAGGCACATAGGAGTTGCTTCACTTTATCATAAAAGGCACATACAACTGGTATGGGCAGCATTTAGAAAACTAAAGTACATTTTTAAAGCGAAAATTCCGCAATGTCTTAAAACTAAGGCGTTTAACCAATGCATCCTGCCTGTATTAACTTATGACGCGTGACGTGGAATCTGACAGCAAGTCTTACACATAAAATAAAGGTCACCCAGCGTGCTATGGAGAGATCCATGCTCGGAGTGTCGCTAAAAGATAGAATCCGAAACGAGAAAATACGCAGAAAAACTCAAGTAGTGGGTGCTACCCAACAAATAGGCACACTCAAGTGGCAATGGGCAGGACATATCTGTCGAAGAGACGACGGTCGATGGGGAAGAAAAGTATTGGAATGGCGTGCAAGAACTGGCAAACGAAGCATTGGCCGACCCCCTGCAAGATGGTCTGACGACATAAGAAAATATCGGGAGTGACCTGGATGCGGAAGGCGGAAGATCGAAGAGGATGGAGACTCATGCCGGAGGCTTACGTTCAACAGTGGACGGGATACAGGCTGATGATGATGATCATAAAAGAAAAATAAAGGCCACAGGAAGTGAGGGCAGGAGATGGATCTCTTGGGTACGAAACATTTGCGACTTGAACAGTCAATGCCGTATTTAGAATTCTTCAAGACAACGGTGGAAGGCGTGTGTAAGATACAGTTCCTTTTTTACTCAATTCTTCTTTTGGAGATGCGTGAGAGATGGAAGCCACATTTTTTTTAGAACTAGCCCGCCATCCTTATTGATATTGATGTGATACCTCATTCTTTCGATGGATTTCGTAAAAAGATTAACTTACATTTGCCGGTTCGCCTACGTTAACGATAGCAGAGAGCAGATCATCGACGAGAGTCGGGACACGTATCAGAAGAACACAGCAGCCAAATTCTGATCCCAGAGTAGCAAGAGCTTTGCATTTAGAGAGACGGTCATTGGCAAGCGCCATAGTAGCATTGAATACGTTATTAGAGAGAATGTCATTACCTGCAACAAAATATAACGAAAAATTTAAACAACTTATAATCAAGGTATTTCACTGGTCTATCCAACTAATTACTGGGCACGGCGCTTTTAATGACAGATTATACTCATTTAATTTAGTTTCAAACCCTGTGGCGTCCCCTTCCAGACCTCAGAGCACATTCTCTTGTTAGGAAGATGAGTCCTTTTTGATGTAGTTTGAGGGAATCGCCTCAGCATGCAGACTTTGTGACCACTAATTTTTTTTTCCGCGCATTTAAAATTTTTGCTCGTATTTTCGGTGAGAGAATCTATCTTCCATCTCCATCTCTTTACAACCCGTGAATGCAATTCTAATCTCTTTTCTAGGTTCTTTCTTTTAGCACTTCTGTACAGTGGCCACAATTGTTCAGAGGGGACTCCCACTGGACTTGTCAGTTGCTAACTGATCATAATCTGAATGATCATGTCATTAAGGAGACTTAACTGTCCTCCGGTGTGATGCGGGTGTGAGGCGGGTAAAGTCCAATCAAAGTAATTGACGTGGTAATAGATGGTCGAAAGTTTCAGATATCTTGACGTACCCTTGTTATACGACTCTACAGCCAGTTTGACAATGTTTGTGAAGATCTGCGACGCCAAGTGTTGAACGCTGTCGACGTAGTAGTCCATATGTGACCAAACAAAATTAAGGATACTGTCTGCAGCTTCGATTGCCACATTTTGATCGCTTAATTGGGGCAGCATACGAGACATGGAAACCAGTGCTCTTCCAACTGACACAATTATGGTGGAATCCACTGACAACCTAAAACAAGTAAAGGTTTATATTTAATAATAATTAGAATTTATTTGTATTTTTTTATTTGACTACAATACTTTGTGGTGTCCTACATATGGTTGATTTTTTAAGCACATACAGAAGAATACCGACAGATGGTGATAGTAATTCTGAAGTCTCATTTGTGGAATTCTATGACGCTTAACATGGTGCATATGGCTAAGCGCTGCATGTGGAGTGTAGATCCGCCATCGTCGTAGACTACAGCCCGAGATTCACGCATAATCCTTATTATTACAGGAATTTACTATGATTGGGTGGTTTTCACGGGACCACTTTTGTCTAGTACCAATTTTAATTAATAGGCTATGACTGCTATTTTACGTGTGAGAGATCAAATTCACACCAACCGGAGGTATTTTAGAGCTCAGAAATCAATTTAAAAAAAAAAAAATCTCAGTCGGGGATCGAACCCACAAATGTTTTATATATATTTTAGTATAATTACTGTGCATCACGGCACCAATGATCTTGTATAAGTCTTTTTCATTTTTCTCTACAACCAGTACTGTGAACAGCAGTCGACAGCATCAGACTGTAGTTTCCTCGATAAGGCTAATTCAGTACATTATTTTTTCTATCTTCTACACTTTTTTTTTATAATGTAAGCGACCATAATCATTTCCCATATCTCCTCTTCTTAGCAGACTATTCGACTAGAGAATTTTAATATTCATTGTTACTTATTTATTGATTTTAGATTATGATGCAATTGAATCATTAATTCGAGATTAATCTGTTTACCGCGTATGACCACCATGTGTGTTCTAACGAGCATGCCCTCAGCGCGTATGACACACATAGAGGTCATGGAGGTTTTAAACCTATATAATTGTATGAAGAATGATTATTGTTAAATCAAACCGAAAATACAAGAAATATATTGTATTTTATTATTGAACAAATTACTTTGGGTGCCAATTAACATATTGATAAGTTGAAAAAGTATAACAACCTATATTTATAATTGAAAACGCGACAACAAAATCCCCGAAAAAGCAGCCGCGTACAGGCTATGTTCGCTAAATTTGGTGCCGCGGGCAAAAGGTTAAACTTAATCTTTTTACATGTAACTTACTCTTCACTGATGTTTACTAATTGCGAACAAATGAATGTTATTGTAGATTGGTCCATGATGTTCTTGCAGGCTATGTCATTCAGATCGACAACATTCACAATGGAGGCACACACACAGACTTGAACTGGAATTGACTTCATGATGGACATATCAATGAAAATGCTGGCATATTTCACGGATTGTTCAATTTCTGATTTGTTGAGGACAAAACTGTTTTCTAGAAGCTAAAAATGGTAAATTAAAAATCTATTAAAACAACAATGTCTACGATAGAGCATTTTTATCAATGTTTTCAGCTTTCACTTTCAGATCCAATATAAATAATAAATATTTATTTATTTTCCTTGTTTTTATATGGATCATGTTGAGTGTGACCTCTGTTTATGAGACTGTAGTTTCAATAAACTCGTAGCCATCTTCGATCCATCACTGTCAAGAGTCTACTACTTTTTTAGTTGACTCTTGACAGTGACGGATTGAAGATGTCTGAGATAGTCGAAACTGCAGTCTCGTAAACAGAGGTCATACTTGTCGTGATCCATGTCAAAACCAAGGTAAAAAAGTAAATATTTATTAAAAAATACATTTTTTTTAACAATTTCAACTGTTTTTAAGTGATTCAAATTGAATTTTTCATTCAAAAAGTCAAAATATGAACCAGGCACTCTCTTATACCGTTTCCACCATTAGCCTAAGCCTAGAATGGCTCAGAAAAAACATTTTTTTTCATTTAAAAAGGTAGGATGATATATTAGCTTAGCTATATACTAGCATGATTAAATTAACACATTAAAATCTAAGCACTGCTTATTTCAATCCATATGATAACATCTTCAAGGGCAGTAAAATTATAATATTGAAAAGCTTGCTTCTATAATATTCTATGAGTAAGAATTTTAGAAATTTCAATGATTATACAATATGATTAAGTACTTGATTAAATAAAGTGAGAGACCTAAGTGATTGAAAATTGAAAGGTTATTTATACTTACCATGATCCAAGCGTTTGTTCCGAAGTGTAGTCTCATAATGATGAGCAGGACCATGCAGCAATTTCCTTTGGTGTCCATCGGCAGGTCACCGAGTTCTAGAAAGAATTCTGTCCATTCCCTGCAGTGTTCGTAACTCATTGAGTGTGACGCAGCATAATAGTCGATGTCACATTTTTGCAACACGGAAAGCAACACCCGCAGTGTGTTGTGAATATTTGCATATATTTCCATCTTATCCGTGGGTGAAAGCTTCACATCTTTATTGCTAAAAAATAGTCTGAACTTTGAAAAATAATGTATTTAAAATATACAACTGAAAGAAAGTATGTCAGTTTTAATACAAAACACAAGTAAGTCGCTGGCGGGTATAGCTCAATGGTCAAAGCGTTTGTTTTGCAAGCCAAAGGTCATGGGTTCGATCCGCGACGTAGTATAAAAATTAAAAAAAAAAAATCATTGATTTCTGAGCTCTAAAATACCCCCAGTTGCTGTGGATTTAATCTCTCACCCATAAAATGCCAGTCATAGCCTATCAATTGAAATCGGTGGTAGACGAAAGTCATCCGTGAGACGACCCATTCATAGTAAATTTCTGTAATAAGGATGATGCGTGAATGTTGGGCTGTAGTCTATGGCGTTGGCGGATCAACACTCCACATGCAGCGCTTAACCATATGTAACATGGTAAGCATCATAGAATCTACAGATGAGACTTCAGCATTACAACTGTCGGTATTCTCCTGTATTTGTTTACATAAAAAAAAAAAATCTTACTGAAAATTTATCTTTTTTTTTATGTACAGACATTTTTATGTAAAAGCAGGATATTATTGGTAATTTGTAATGAAATATCTCATTTATTGATTCTGAGACATCTAAGTTCTGCATGTGGAGTATTGATATGCCAATGTCATTAGACTACATTCCAGAATTCCATTTTGTATGCTTATACATAAAAGATAAACACTAATTCTTCTGCAAGTCTGTACTACAATATAAGATTATTTTTTTTGTTGATTGGTGTAAAATTTCTCATGGAGAGTGAAACTTTTAAGCCAAAATAGAAAAAATGGACCTAAAAATCTATTTACCTTAAAATTGTAATGTAATTTATTAGTATGTTTTTTAAAAATGCCAATACGTGCAAAAGGCACATTTGAATGCTCTTCTGCCCCGGAACAAAGTTGTCAAAACAGCTGTTTACACAATTACATAAATTGTTTAGGACTTTTAAATCTTTGCTGTCATTTAGAATTCTAATCGAAAGCTCTTCAGAAATTAAGCGTTCGATTAGTGAATGATTATCAATCTGAACTGACAGTAATCTGTAAAAAAATGCATCTTTCATTATATGTGTGTATAGATGATTTATCTTTCAACATAAATCTGTTTTTTTATATTTATTTAAAAATATATTTACATTATTATTGTATATTTTATCACCCCAATCACTCAAACTGCATAGAAAATAACACAATAATTGAATTGATGTTTAGTATCAACCTAATATGATTAAAATATTCATTTTAATTAAGCATTACTATGTAAATATCATACCTGGCAGTAGCATTTTTTAATGGATGCTTTAATGGAGCTTCTAAAAAAATAATTACTAAGAACTGTATAATGGAGTCATTGTTTTCATTTTCTCTTGAACACAGCTTTGAAAGTGTTCTTACATATTCCAGCTGTGTATTAAGTGAAGAGGCATTCTTAAATCCTTCAAAATTGGGAAGAATTTCCCTGAAAAAAAAAACGCATCAAAACATAACCTATAAAATTTAAGTTAAATTTTCATATTCAAAACGTTAATAATTACACAATACATAAGTATAAAAAATATAATGTGTAATAAATTTAATTAATTTAAAAACATTGATATTTATCTTATTCATATTGTGTTATAAACTTACGAAAACATTCCAAGATTTGGTCACTCAATTTGTATGGAGGAAGTTTGGTTTCGTTCTTTTTACCAAGCACGTTTTCTTTTGCAGAAATCCTCATAGTTAAAACATTCATGTTGAATGACTTTTATGTGCAAATTTAATTGAAAACATTTGTTTTCATTTATTATCGTTAACACATGTAACATCCAATGTGTCAAACACTGGACCAGTTTAAATCAAACGTCAAAATAAAGTAATTTTATGTCCTGTCAAAATTGCCAACTTATGTAAATAGTGTTGAGACTCTCCATTATAAAATATCGAATAAAGATTTGAGTAAATATCTACAAACTCATGATTCAAAATGTTTCAACAGTTTTTTCTAAACAAAAAATTTAAGACGTTAAATTATCAATACATCCAAAAAAATACTTACGTAAAAAATAAATTGATATGGTTTGTTACCTAAAAATAAATTAATTTTATACGACAAATAAGTTCTAAAACATCAGAATATATATATTTTTAAATACACTAAGCGTTAATTTTCTTGTACAACAATAATAATTTTTGGTAAAATCAAACCTTTTTGTGAAATTGATTTTCTTTCTCCTGTTATAATAAAAATATCGCTTTGTGTATTTTTAGTATTTATACACAAGCTGAAATTATTCTTCTTCGTTTTGATGCAATTTTGATGATATGATATCTACATATTAGTAGTAGAGTATGTCTTCTTCGTATTATCAATCCGGTGGATTGGTTTGCAGCAACAGAATCTTGCATCTCGATCTCCATTCCTCTCGGTCCTCCGCAACCCTTTTCAGCTCAGCATAAGCGCTACAATTCATGTCCTCGAATACTTGCTGCAAATTAGGCGCCTCACAGTTTCTACCTCAACCATCCCTCCACAATATCGTGAAGGAGACCATCGTGGCGCATGATGTGACCAATCCATCGGGCTCGCCTCTCTGAGATGGTTCTTATTAGTTGCCTATCTTCCTTGATTATTCTGAGAACCTCATTGTTCGTGACGTGGTCTCTCCAGGAAATTCCGAGAATTCTTCTGTACGACCACATCTCAAAGGCCTCTAGTCTTTTTTTATCACTTTCAGATAAGCACCATGTCTCACAGCCGTACATTAAGATGCTCCAAACAAGTGTTTTGGCAAGTTGCTTGCGGAGCCCTAAAGAAATATTCTTTGACTCAAGAATTTTGGCTTTTTTATTGAAAGCTAGCCTTGCGTGATGTATTCGACTGTTGACTTCTCTTTGTTCTGCCATCCCAGGTGATTGTACTTCCAAGGTATACAAATTCTTTTGCATCTTTTAGGGGTACTCTAGCATTGATATGTTAATTTTCTGCTGCTCATTGCGGCTTACTCTCATGACTTTGGTTTTTGTGCTGTTTATCTTCATATTGTAGTTGGAATTAAATATGTTTTCCATGGATGTCAGCGCTTCCGTGAGTTCATCATCAGTTTCAGCAATCAGAGCAATGTCGTCAGCAAACCTTATCATATCAATCTTTTGGCCATGTATTTTAACCCCTCTATGGCCCATTTTTTCCCTGATGTTATTAATTGCATTTTGTATATATACGTTGAAGAGTACAGGCGACAGAGAGCATCCTTGTCTCACCCCTTGGCGTATTTTTGCTTCCTTTTGGACATTTCCAAGTGATATTATGGCAGCTTCTTCTTTGTAAAGTGAAAATATGAGTCTTCGTTCCTTGTATTTGACTCCAATTTCTTTCATAATATCGAAGAGCCTTTCCCAATCTACTTTATCAAATGCTATTTCAATGTCCACGAAGGCAATATATGTATCTTGGTCCACTTTTATCCTCTTCTCCAAGATCATACGCAGGGATAAGATTGCTTCTCTGATTCCCATTCTTTTTCTGAATCCAAATTGATCGCTAGTGAGAGTCTTTTCTAGGAATAACGCCAGAAGACTTCAAAAAGTGTCTAATTGTAACTCTGCCGAAGAAGCCCGGAACAACAAAATGTGAACAACACCGAACACTCAGTATTCTATCCCATGCATCCAAAATACTGACCAACATAATCCTACATAGAATTGAACCAAAAATAGATGAAATTATTATCTTGTCTTTAATTTGAAAACAGTTGTTAAATCTGCTTAATCGAAATATACTTTTATTCCAAAATTGCTCAAATACCTATGTACTGTACCGAACGATAGGTACACTTTATTATAATTTGCTTTTAATTCTACCTATTTGTAATTTAAATTTTCTTTGTTTAATATAACTGCTCTAAAAAGAAGAAAGACGACATAACATAAATTTTAATTAAGTATTGATTTTTGAGATGTAATCGATTGTCTCGAGTCTCGACCTACTTAATATATTAGAGCGACAACCCTACATTTGACAGAAGTCAGCTGGACCTTGTCGCGTCTGGACGTATTAGTGCTGTGTCTGTGTCCCCAGTAGACTTCTTTGTTCTGAAAAGTCATTTGCGCTCCACCGGAAAAAAACGATTTAACACTTCTAAAGTGACGCGTATCGCGTCCAGACCTTAACCCTAAATGCTATAACACATCCCCAATGGCTTTACTACAATACTTTTTGTTATTCCTTACAATTAACATAGTTAATTGTTACGTATCCTATCAACCAGAGCAGATCCATCTAGCATTCGGAAGTAAGTCATGTTTCTTACATTTTAAATCGTATTAAAAGGTAATATGTCTTTTTAAAATGTATCTTCAACTATTATACACCAGTTTATTCGTTGTGTTTATTGTTCTTCATAAATAGCATATCCACTTTTAATAAAATCGATGATTGGTGTCGCCAATGTATGCTAATAATGTATGTATACAAGTCGTATATAAACACCTTGTAAAGGTATTTGTTGTTGTGCTGCATATTGTGAAAAAATGGTTTCCTATGACGTATTGACAGGCCAAAGGTCAATACAATTAAATAATTCAAACCTCACAATTACCTACTCACTTCTTTATGTTAGCGAATTCATTATATTTTTTATATGCAAGTCGTATTTAAAAATACAAACCACTTTTTATTGGAATAAAAAGGATAAATATTACCAATGCTTTGAAGTATGTACACCAATTTATTAAAACATAATTTTATTATAACATTGTGTAAATGCATTGTTTTTTTGCACAACACATTTGCAGTAATTTGAATATATTCTCAAAGAGAATGCTTATTCAAAAAAACAAATGTGAAATGCAAGCATTTATTTAATTTTTATAATTAAATCAATGCTATTTAAAGTACGTATGATTAAAGGCGAATCATATTCTTAATTTTGCTTCAATCAGCATACTGTTTTGTTGAATTTTGATTTCATAGATTTGTATCCAATTCAATATTAAAATATCAATCCAAACATTTATTTTACATTTAATTATTTATATTTTAAGCAGTACATAATATTTACAGTCATTTTTAATTTCTTTTTCGCTTATAATCCTAATGAATCATTACATTCATTAGGTTTATAAGTAAAATGTAATAAATGTAAAAAATAATAAAAAAAAAAGCATGTGAATGATTTGCTTCAATGCGCAAACATTCACTGTTATGCCGACGACAGCACTGTCCATGAGAGTATAATCTTCCATAAACCTCCGAAACATTCGGAACTATCTGCTGCTAGGGAATCTCTGGTGGAGAAGATGAACATGTCTCTTGAAAGGGTTTCACGATGGGGCGACATCAACCTCGTCAGTTTCAACATTTCAAAAACCCGATCATGTACTTTCTCCACCAAGAAGACTGCTATGGATCCTGTATCTTTCAACGGTTGTTCTCTTCCGAAAGCAAGCTCCATCAACATGCTTGGATTATAAATATCGAATAATGTCAAATATTATGAGTCAATTAAGTGTAAAGCCGGTCTCGCTTCCAAAAAACTAGGTGTATTATATAGATCACGTCGGTATTTCAACGATAAACAACTTCTTCTTCTATATAAAGGACAAATCCGACCTATCCTTGAATACGGCAGTTACCTTTGGATTGGAGCCCCAAAATACCTTCTAAACTTAATTGACTCAGTTCAAAGAAGAGCAATTCGTTTGATAAACAATGACACCCTTATGTCTAATCTACAATCAATGGAACACAGACATAAGGTTGGTTCTCTTAGTCTTTTCTACCGTTATTACCATGGTCGCTGCTTTTCGGAACTTAAAGAACTAATTCCTCCTGCACCCACTCACAGCCGACAAACTCGTCTTACACTTGCCGAACATCCATACACGGTTAATATATGTCGACCAAGAACTGGCAGCTTCCAAAGTTCCTTCCTTAATGCCACCAATAAGCTATGGAATGCTCTTCCAGCGTCTGTGTTTCCTCCTTCCTACAATCTGGATCTCTTCAAGAAACAGATAAATATACACTTGCAATCTCCCCAACCCACACACAAACACGAACACAACACACGTTTCTCGCATGCAGCGTCCAGCCTCCCTGGCTTAGCGTCATAGAGTGCATTGGTCTTGACCGGTTGTGCTCTCCTGCATGCGTTTACATAAAAAAAAAAAAATCATTAGTAATGACATACAAAAAACATTACATGTTAACCTTTATGAAAACCATGACATGACATTAATAAAACAAATTAAAAATATAATAAACAATTGACTTCCTTAGTATTTAAAAAATAAAAATAAATGTTACCTAAAAATATTATGCTTTTATTTTGGCAAATATAAATGTCACCTTTCTAGATAAAAAATGTTTTATCAGAAAGCTCTACATAATATTATTATTTTATTTATTAGGTTGTGTTATAATTATTTTTAATCAAAACAAACTTATCTTATTAAGTATTGTCAACATTCAATATGTCACTGATAAAAGTTTTTTTTTTCATCACATTTTTTTTCTGTATTAAATGGGTCATTATCTAATTAAATTTTGGTCAGTGAATTAAATAAGTTCTCAGTAACTCTGTAAAAATGGTCTGTATATATAATACAAATTATATATGGATTTAACTGTGTGTGGAAAATTACTCTTCTTCAGGGTTTGATGACTTTGACAAAGTCATCAATCCTGAAAAAGACCCCTGCAATGGTGGTCGAAATGTTCGGAAAAGAGTAATTCGCCACACACAGTTAAACCAAAAGCCACAATATCTAGTTACTGTCTGATTTCATTTTATATTCTGACTACTTATTATGGTCAGTATTTTGTGATCATTTAATACAAATTCTGACCAATTTAATAATAAAAAATCAAACAATTGAAACATTGTACGAAACCACTGAGTTTTAATCAATAATCACTCTACCGGTTTCGGTGTCATGTCACCATCGTCAGGAGCAACTTCAAACTACCTGAAATAATGATTATTTTTACAGACATCTTAGTGGTAGTTTCGCAGAGTCAATGTACTCTAATCAGGGAATAGAAGGCAAAAAGTTAATTTTCTGCGTTGTTCATATTTTTGTGTTTCTTCAGGAAATGTGAACGAAATAGTTGTGACCTGGTCCACGTTCGATGAGACCCCGGAGTCCATCGTGGAGTATGGAATCAAGGGGATGGTGCTCAAGGCCTACGGAAACTCTACCAAGTTTGTGGACGGGGGAACCAAGAAGCACACCCAGTACATTCATCGAGTTCTGCTGCCTGATCTAGCGTCCAAGTCTAAATATGGTAAGTGTATATATGTTCATTTTCAATTAACCCTTAAACCGCTGAAATAGAAATATGTGGAATTTCATCATAAAAATTTTGGTTTTAATATGGTTTTAGCTTGATAGACATGAATCTGAAGTCCATTTGTCATAAAATGCTTACCTAAGAGCGCTAGGGGATTTTTTAGTAGAAGGTGTTCATAAAACACTCATTTTGGACTAAATTTTTTTTTTAAACAAACTTGATGATGTATTATCAAAATATATGCTTAAACACGTTTCTCCAAAAAGTATCAAGTCAATTGAGGCGTTGTAATAGGATTCTATTGTAATTTGAATTTGCACTGGTTTCACAAATAATTAATACGTCCCCTTCACCCAAAAATCAATTCAATAGGAATGAGTATAACTCTCGAACCGTCCAGCCGATCGTATTCAAACTTGTTTCTTTAGGTAGACGATTTTACGAGATTATATTTTAGAAGATTTTTGTTGTATTACAAATGAATGAAATTTTAGTGATGCCCTTTCTGTAGGACGGTCTTGATAGTTTAAGGGTTAAATTTTGCTGCCTATAATTTTTGTGATAGTTATCTTTAATAGGATGTTGAGGTTATGACATCTAAGCAGTCCTGCCCTCTGTTGGGTAACGATGAAGAACCTTTCTCCACTTGATTTCAATTTTATCCATTCATCCTACAAGGAGCTACTACATTGGTAGCCTGAACTATCGATGAGGTTAAACTAGTTCTTCATGTGCCAATCTCTATCACTCCAAGCTGTCTAGGATGCATAGTCTTGATTTGGTAGCTGTTCACAATGTAGCTTCTTATCGACATAACCACCAAGTCGGTCATAGCCGGTGGTCATAGCTCAATGGACAAAGCGTTTGCTTTGCAAGCCAAAGGTCGTGGGTTCGATCCCCGACGGAGATTAAAATAAAAATACTTTTTAATCGATTTATGGGCTCTAAAATACCCCCGGTTGATGTGAGTTTGATCCATCACCCGTAAAATGCCAGTCATAGCCTATTAATAAAAATTGGTGCTATACGAAAGTCGTCCCGTGAAGACCACCCATTCATAGTAAATTCCCGTAATAATAAAGGATGATGCGTGAATCTCGGGCTGTAGTCTATGATATTGGCGGATCAACACTCCACATGCAGCGTTTAGCCATGTATACCATGGAAGCGTCATAGAATTCCACAGATGAAACTTCAGAATTACTATCACCATCTGTCGGTATTCTCATGTATGTGTTTACATAAAAAAATAAGTGTGAGTCACATTCCGCGATTCATTTTTATGTGCGCTAAATCATTACGTATGTAGTAATATATCGGCCGCTATGTGACGTGTATGGACATACATGGACATCAAAAACATGTGAAAACATTGCTGATAGATTAAAAATGGGTGTAAATACTTCCATGATGAACAGTGTATGGTATGACCATTGCTTTCCGGCGAAGCAATGAACATTGCAGTTTGAAATGATTTTGATGTGTTTGTCTGTAGAAATTCAGATATCAATCTGATACGCTGTATTTGAATTGCGATATCTGTAACATTAATTAACTGTACATATAAATAATACGTTTATTATTGATTTACTGGTTGGAGTGCCTCGCGATGCTTTCATTGTAATTCAATCTTAATTGCTTGTACAATATTTGTTTTGTTGCATTGTTGAATAGTGAGAAGTATTTACTAGCTATTTACCATGGCTATTTATACTCTAAATTGGGAGTGTATACATATAGAGAGCAAAACAAACTTTGATGAATTAAGTATGAATCGCATAAATTTATCTAAATATTATCCTTTTATTTACATGTAAATTTGCTAAATTGTTTAAAATTTTGAGGCCATTTGAAATACTCGTAATTAATCACTAAATAAATATAGTGTGACCTCTTTCACAGATTATGTTATGTTTACAAATATCAATACTGCTTCTTCTTGATTGACCTTTGTTTACGTCATACTATTATTTTTTTGATTACAATGTATTTTTTTATATTAAAATATCACAAGTTATTATTTTGGTAATCTACACATACACTGGTCTTGAGTGTAGTTAGATATTTTTACCATTTATGTCAACAAAAGTTGATAAAACCATTTATTGTTTATTTTTACTGTTGACCAATGTCTCTTAGGGTGCACATTTGAATTTTATTCAACAAAAAACACAAAAAGAAAAAAAATGGACACTCTAAAAATTGACAGACTGATCCATTATTTTCAAACCTATTACATTGTATGTATAAAACTGAAATGAAGTTTGCTTGATTATTTTTTTGTATGGCATGTTGGTTAGTTATTATTTATGGTAGCTGTGATAGGTAGGTAAATATTTTTGAAAGTGTTCTAATTTACATTTGGTAAATGCCATACTACTATACGAATAATTTTCTTTTGTCTTCAGTTTACCATTGCGGCAGCAGTTTGGGATTGTCCCCCGAGTTTTGGTTCAACACCGTTCCCGAGGGAGACGATTGGAGTCCCCATCTTGCCATCTTTGGGGACATGGGAAATGAGAATGCACAGGTAAGAAGTCAAACTATGCTATAAAACAGAAAAAATCTATTTCTGTCGTAAACATATGTCATTCTGGCTGCCATTTCAAGAAGTCAGCTGTTGGTTTAACATAAATATTTTACTATTATAGTATTAACATCCCCTTCACTAGGAAGAATGACTTCAGGTCGCCGGGATAGTTATCGGATCGCGTGGTGGCGGTATGAGGAGCAGATAAACAACACAAAGAATTTTTCAGAAGCACATATATTCTCGATAAACTTGACAAAATTTCGGCCCGGGGAGTTATATGCTTTCAGGTGCCGGGCCTATCACAACCCGACACTCGTCGCGGTCGGGGGACAACTGCCTACTCGCCACCTGGCACCCGTGGTCGGTGACACTTAACGCCGGAAGTGATAATCTACAGAAACTAATTGCGCACCAATGACAGACAGCCATGTACAATACTAATGATACACCCGTGACCGGACTTGTCAAAAAACCAATATGGCAACACATACATGTTGCATATCGAGGCTTTCGCCACCAGCCTGCAAAGGCTATATCAAGCTGATGTCAGTATATAATAAAGCCAGTAGCCTTTGAAATAATCTTAATGTCGGCATCTAATTTAAGTACCACCTAGTACGTTATGAAGTTGACGATTTCTCAAGAGTACAAGACACTGCTGTTTGAAGAATTGTCAGTTTTGGTTTGTCTTCAGCTGCAGCATCCACTCCTCAGTGTGGAAAATAAATATTTTTACATTTTTATATTAATTCTAATGCTTAAAGAGAAAATGATTCTGAAATTCACAGTTAATTATTTATGATACTATGTATATTGTTTAGTTGCCTATTTATAACGAAAATAAATCTTGTAGATTATATTTTATCGATTCTTCATCACCACACACAAACAATCATTCAAATCATTCTGTTTATAATTGAAAATCTGTCATTTAACAATTCCCATCAACAGTGCAATACAACAATAAACATCACACCTTACATAAATAGCGTACGTTCAATATACTGCAACTAACAATCCGATAACATATCCTTGACAGGTTCATAGCTGTATTTGTTGCATCTTTTTCATGTATTTTTTGCAGTCTTTGGTTCGCTTGCAAGACGAGGCTCAAAGAGAGATGTACGATGCTGTCATCCACGTTGGTGACTTTGCGTACGACATGGACTCTGATGGAGCGCTCGTCGGAGACGCCTTCATGCGCCAGATCCAGCCGCTTGCAGGATACCTGCCCTACATGGTCTGCCCGGGAAACCACGAAGAAAGATAGTAAGAGACTGTGATTATTTTGTGTTTTAAAGTTTTTTTTCTGCCGTCTAAAAACATTGTTGATATATTCCACGCAAGGAAGACCCAACTCGGGCACGAACTCCACAGAATTAGTTTGGAAGAGTAATTTGTTGGAGTCGTCTGTTTGATGAGCAGTATTTTCTGTTGCTTTGTTTTTCTTTAGTACTTAATCAAAAGTACCTATATTTATATATTGTTTCTCTTTGTATTTTTTTATTTTAGGATCGTATTAAAATTTGTAATGTTTCTGAAAGATATAAATAAAATTAAAAAAAATGGTATTGTGGCTTTTGGGCTTAGCCGTGTGTGGCGAATTGTTTCAATCCAATATTTTGACCGCTATTGAAGGGCTCTTGTTTAGGGTTGATGGCTTTGATGAATTAATTTCTTGAAGTAGTTCAGCCGTCAGCCTAACGTACGTCCACAAGCGTCATGATGAGTATTTTCTATGGGGCATACCTCCACAAACGTCATGTCAAACTGTGGTTGTCCTTGCTTGTCTGTGCAGGTTTTTGAGTATGTGCTAGAGGTGGAAGCCACGTAGTTTTGAGAATCAAACCGTCATCCCTGTTGATGTTGATGGGATGTCTTTTGATTTAAATCGCTTCCCTTACTAGACGTGCATGTTTTCCTTGCATTCGAGCCACGATTTGAATTGGCAAAAAAAATTGACGGTTTTTTATATGAATTTTTTCGAAAACCGTCAATATCTTTTTTGCCGCTTCCTGTACATGTCAAAAGTGTTAATTTAATTTATTGTACACCTAAACCTTTTTTTTGTGCGATGTTATTCGGAGTAGTTTAATAAGGGGTTCGACTGTATATTTTTGAGAGCATATGTACATACGTTCATATTATATCAAAAATATATTTAAAAAAAAATGCATTTAAAAAAACAGCATAACTTCAAAATCTCACAAAAACATGTCGCACAAAAAGAGGTTTGAGTGTACAAAATAAATACGCTAAATATAACATTCTTTCTGGGTGCCCTTAACTTGTTTTATAAAATAACTAAAGTTTTTTAAATACAATTTATGAACATTGTTGATAAGATTTTTTTTTTGCAGCAATTTTAGCAACTACCGTAACAGATTTTCCATGCCCGGCGCCCAGGAAAGCATGATGTACAGCTTTGACCTGGGACCGGTTCACTTCATCTCCATTTCCACCGAGTTCTACTACTTCCTCAACTACGGCATGAAGCAGCTGGTCTTCCAGTACGAATGGCTCGAAGAGGACCTTCAGAACGCCAACAAATTCGAAAATAGGTAAGAACCACAAACAATATGTGTCTGTTTTTAAATTGTTTGTCGTAACATGACTCAGCTGTATTTTGTATTGATGACATGAGTGAAATAACACATAACCAAACTTTTGTGTTTTTTTTTTGTTGAATTTGCTTTGACTAATAATATGCCTGTCAACAGACAAGTGACTAGTAAAATTCAAATACTGCGTGGGGCAGTTTTAATGCAGCTATTATGACGAAGGTGTGTATTTTTAGGAATGTCGACACTTTGGAAAAAAAAAACTAATTCTGAATGTCTCCCATGGCTGCTCATGGCATTTTTTCATTCATGTCTTCAATTATGTCGCTGCTATCTTGTTTTTTTTTAATCTTTTATGTAAACACATACAGGAGAATACCGATAGATGTAATGATGGTAATTCTGAAGTCTCATCTGTGGAATTCTATGACGCTTAACATGGTGCATATGCGCTAAGCGCTGCATGTGGAGTGTTGATCTGCCAACGTCATAGACTACATCACACATCATCCTTATTATTACAGGAACTTACTATGAATGGGTGGTCTTCACGGGACGACTTTCGTCTATCACCAATAATGGAAAATAATCCATGGAAAAATAAAATAATGATATTGTAGATTTTTATGATGAATTATTGTTTTATACATATGTACACACGTATATCCATTTAATTTGATTTTTAACTCTTTTAATTAATTCACCATCAATCAAAACAAACTATATCTCTTTTTGATATAACTCTATGGCCTTGCCTATGTATCGGCACACCGCACTCTAGCGACTTAAAATGACATGCCGATATATAGGCACGCCGCATCGAGTGATTATCCTACAGGGACACGCATTCCTCATGTGTTTACCAAGTTTCGTATCGTTACATAGCGAGGATTTTTCTATGGCCTTGGCTATATATCAGCACACCGCACTTTAGTGACATAAAATGTCATGCCAATATAAAGACACGCCGCATCTAAAGGGTATCACATAGTATGTTGTTGTGAAAATTGCTCAATTTTAAACACAATTCGCTTACACATATAGTAATATTATCAGTACATTTTGGACCTATTTAAAGTATATTCTAAATCTTTTAATTTTTTGCAGGAATTTGTCATTAAATTGTTTAATTTATGGCATAAAGCTTTCACATTTCTATCATTATTATTAATACTGTAAAAATGTTTTTTTTTTTAATATTCCTCTATTAAAATATGATATTTAGGAATATGATAATCAATATGAACGTAGTCACAAAAGTGTGGTTTATTCTTATAAAAATGTGGTTTTTTCATTCTCTTTTGACTTTTGACAGTGTGGCACTATTTTTATTGTTCTTAGACTATTATTAAAAAAGATTGTAATATATTTTTAGTGAACAAATATCTTAGTCATTACCTAAAATATAGATTACTTATTATATTATATATTAAGATAATTAATTAAATATTACATCAAGGCAAAATATTACAGTGGCCTGAAAGGACCATCGTTCAACTCTGGATACGTGTAAGACGAAAGAATCGCATTGAACAGTGGTTGAAACCAACTTAAGTGAAGATATTGACATATTTATTGTAATATTGCTTCAGATTCAGTGCTGGTGTTCACAGATACGAAATGTTGGATGTTTGATTTTGTAACAATAATGCCGTGTTATTGGGTATTGGGTGTCAAACATGATATACTTATGACATGGTTTTTGTTGTTGCAAGTCCAACTATTTGCGTCAAGTATCCCGACACTTTTTCCGAGTGTGAGGTTATTGACACTAAATGTGTCAATACATTTACAACGCCACACTTATACGTTAGTACTTCAATAATGAATTAAAATGTAAAATAATTTGTAATGTTATTGAAGGAAAAAAATAAATAATTGAATTGAATCAGTCGAATAAAGCTGTAATACGAGGCTTTTTTAACCTAAATGCTGAAGATGAATGGAAAAAATAGGATAACTTTTGGCACTATCCTCATATTTATAGAGCACTCAACATAATCAATTTGCTACATACTGTCACTGTTACGTTTTTCATGCATTCTTTCACATTATTGAGAATGATTTCCCGATTCTAAAGTATATAGCGATGATGTGAAAGTGGAATCCCGAATATTGCAGAAAGAAGCACCCTTGGATTGTTGTGTACGGGCACCGCCCCATGTACTGCAGCAACCTGAACCCCGACGACTGCACAACATACGCGACCCTCACCCGCATCGGGTTGCCCTTTACCCACGCCTTCGGTGAGTTCCCAGATTTTCCCGAGCATGAGACTAACGCCAGTCGTCCGTTGCAGAAAGAAGCGCCCTTGGATTGTCGTCTTCGGCCACCGCCCGATGTATTGCAGCAATTTAAACCCCGACGATTGTACGCATCACGAGACGTTGACCCGAGTGGGTTTGCCTTTCATACATTGGTTTGGTAAGGGAGATACTAACACAATAATGCTTGTACTTTGTCGACTATGCGCTCGTCGTAAAATGCTAAAAATTAAAAATAACGAAAATGCCAAAAAAAAAGCTTGTGAATAAATGTTGACTGATTGAATTATATAAAAAATATATATATATATACATACTCTAAATATATACTATACAGACATCTATCGTTATACGATGGTAACAATGGTATAAATACAACTTATTTCGCGCATCCGTTCAGGCAGGAGACAGTCGAGTGGACTAGGGTAATGAACAAGAGCAAAGGTTGCTTCCGAGGCTCGTGGTTCGCATCCCGGCTCTGCCGATATTTTTCTGAATGAACTGATGCGTATAAAATTTGAGGTATAATTGTATGTATATATTTAATTACTAATCAGTTAAAGTGTTTGTCATTCAGATGGTGTTGGTTCAAATCCCGACCAAGCTTGATTTTTTTAAAATTTATTTAATCAAATCTAAGATCTATACATGCCCACAGTAGGATTGAGCCATTCTTTAAGAACAATTCATAAATTGTCCAGGTCTTGGGAGCATTGGGGTGATCATCCAATCTCCTTAAAAATGCTAATTATTGAACATTTAAATATATTTGTGGTGTCCATATGCTCCATAGGTTTATCACCTGATCTAGACTCATTTAGGGATTTTTTGTATTTGTGACCATATTCTCACTAACTACTAATCAGATTTATAATCTTTTTAAATATATTTATATACATACTCTAATATTTATTGAAAAATAAAGGTCTATAATAATATTTAACAATTGATACGTACATATAAATTCACAGCAAACATCATCTTACATGTTATTTCTCTAATCAATCAATCAAATTGAATCTTTATAAATATGCAATGTAAAACAAGCACCATTTATAAAATATTATTTATCAATAATAAGATATGTGTTAATTTCTCGATTCAGTTAGTTCAAACTGAACATTGATTGCAAAGGTTCGTGGTTCAAATCCCAGCGTCCGCTGTTTATTTTTCTTTGATTTATTGATGAGAGAAATGTCGTATACGATAACGTTTGCTGTGAAATTGTATGTACATATGGATTGATTTTGTCATCATTTCTTATCCTGGATCTTCCACATGAGATGTTTATAAAGACTCGTCATCAGCAAATGTATATGTATACATACAGCAATTTATTTCTTTCGCTTTCTATCTGGAGTATATGGTCTTCACAAATTTTTGATGTAAAGTTATGTCAGCTGCCGAATAAGACGACAAGAGTACGGGGCCTGAATAAAAAAAGATGTAGTAGATGTCCCAGTTACATCCACTTTTGTTTCTTGACCGAATGTAGAATGGTAGTCCCCCCTGTTAGTTTCTCATATTTCATAAAGTCAAACTATCATATCACATTTTTTTTGGCACACGTCCTTTTTTATTTTTGGTATTGATGTATGAGTTTCGCCGCATTTCGTTCACAGACAATTCGTTCGCAGACAATTCGTTCACAGACAATTCATTCAGCGACTCATCGGTAACGACGCGGGACGCACTAGACGTCTGATGCACGGGCGATTTGGCGTACGGGACAACTGGTGCACTGGATGTCTCGCTAACCTAATCTAAGTTATTTCATTAACGAGACATATGGATCTCTGAACTCTACGATCACTGGATAAATTCTTAGTTAAGGTTAGGTTAGGTTAGCAAGACATCCAGCGTACCAGTTTTCGCGTGCGCTGAATATCCCGTGCACCAGACGCCTTGTGCGTCCCACGTCGTTACCGGTGAGTCGCTGATCGAATTGTCTCAGAACGATAGGTCATGACACCTGATGTTTGCATCCGTTTGCTATGCACTTTGTTCATGTGATTCAAGTGTGTTTTGCTTTAGATAGTGAAGAGGTGTTTGATAATTTTTTGTCTAGCTGCTTACAAAATATACATGTATATTTATTTAAAAAATTATAAAACTTGTGTTTCAATCGAAAACAAAGATACAATACATAAATATAATCAAATTTAAAAGCTAATTTACAAATCAATAAATAAATTGAAAAACAAACAGATTTTTTTCTGATGGATAATTCAGTATGATATATATTATTACACAAAATTGAATTATTAATAATAAATATTTATTTATTTACCTTGTTTTTACGTGGATCACGTAAGATATGGTCTCTGTTTAGGAGACTGCAGTTTCGATTAACTCGTAGCCTTCCTCAATCACTTGTCAAGAGACAACTGAGCTGCATAGTATAAGTGGTCTAACACATTTTATGTATGAGAGGGGGTAGGGGTGTGTCTATCAGGGAATGATAAGAGAGGGAGACAGATAGGGTTACAAGTATGAAGAAAATAATGATTTAGGTATTGTTTTTTGGATAATGATCATTTTGATTATTTATTAAAAATAATAATTATCTATGCCAATGCTTTCTCCCTTCATTCTTGTACAGTGTATATTGACTCAAATGTCTTTGGAATAATTTGAATTTGTGATCAATATTTATTTATTTTTTACTTCATTTGCATTGTATTAATATTTATTGCCATACGTATAACAATCAGCTTATTATCAAAATACTCGATAATGGCTACCTGACGTAGCCGAAACATGTCGTCCTTTAATAATAAAAAGTGTGAAATCATTTCAAAATAATATTTTATTTTTATTTTGGTATTATGGAATTCCACCAAGAATTATCGATTGAAAAAAAAACAATAATTTAGTCAGTATTTGATTCAACAATGTTAATTTAATATTTACTGATAAATTTTATTTAATTTGATTATTTTACCAATACTTTATATATTACATACAAATACTATTTTTTTATGCTAAATTAAGTATTTTTAATAATGGCCATATGTCAAGATATACTACATATATTACATTCAATTTTAAATATATAATCATATTTAATATACATAAAAATAAAATAAAAAATACTTACAAGAACATTACTATTGCATGTAATCCTACTATATAAATGTATAATATTTATTTATAGAATGTAAATATGCCAATGTATTGTTTTGCAGTTTTTTTAAATGAATATTGTAATTGGGTATTAGAGTAGGGTTTTTAAAAATGTAACATAAATTAACACTTAAAAAATTAAAAATAACTTAATTAACATTTGATTATAAAAAATTAACTGCCTTTTTTGTAATGCCTTTAATTTCAAATTGCAGAAACAATCAAGGGGAAAAAAACTTATTTCATTATTAAATATAGTAGAATCACTTAGGTTAGGTTTGTATTAATTGTTTAATAAAATTATCAGAGTTTTAATCCAAGTTTGTTTATTAAAGTATTCACTTAGTCAATAAAAATAATTATCTCTTAACCCTTTCATTATGGCTCGGTGGAATACAAATTATACTGTCAATTATAAAACTAGTATTTGAAGCATAAATTCACTTAACTGGTCTATTTTCATATATCACATTGGTTCTTGTATATCAGATGATGCATAAAAACTATTCTAAGAAAGTAGCAAAACGATATATCACGGCTACCAGTGTCAACGGTAGGGAATCTTACACGGCATATATCGGGTAACGATGCCAACAGCTTAAAAGAGATAACCAGTTGTAATATACGCATTCCAATCCAAGTATAATTCCATTTTTGCAAGTTTAAATGTGTATATTTCATTTTGTGATGATATATTTCTATTGGTTAATAAGCTTATAGTTTCTAATAAATATTAATATTTATGTAATGTTTTTTATGTATTATTTTTTTACTGAATTGTTTGTTTGTTTAGGACTTGAAGAATTGTTTTACAAATATGGAGTCGATTTGGAGATTTGGGCTCACGAGCACTCTTATGAGAGGCTGTGGCCCATCTATGACTACAAGGTCTACAATGGATCCCTCGAAAATCCTTATGTGAATCCTACGTGAGTTAAATCAAAATCTACATCATCATCTTTTTTCAATATCATTAACACACTATAGAGTTCCATAGACTTCGGACCGGAATATGCAAGACGAGGACACAAATGAACGCTTGGCAGTTTTACAGCGGGCCGACTGAATGTGACTGCGGCGCGGAGCAGACCTTGTCGCGCCGTCTGGAGTGTGCGCTGTGTCCGAGTAGCTGCACCCAGAAAGACCTGATGATGACCGGGAGTAACGCCATCGACGTCGCCCACTTGTTTCCGACACGATTATATATATACTATAGAGTTTTAGGCTTGGTTCTTCTTCAGAAAAATGGAATTAAAAAATGGACCCGACTCTACCGGTGCCTGGTGCCCAGTCAGTTGTGTGCCGACGGCGGCGAGGTCGTATTGTGGTTGGCCCGACCTGAATGCTGTGACTAGGTCCGAACCATAAGTTTGTAAAGTTATCGAAATATTCATGTCAATGTGCTTCAGAAAAAATCTTTGTGTTGTTATTCTGCTCCTCATCTCGCCACCACGCAATTCAATAACTAACTTAGAGAAGAGGATGTCTTATAACGAATGACAAATAGATTTAGTCACTTTATTTTGCTGAATCATTCTAAATAATATTGTTATTAACAACTGGCTATATTTATATAACACATTTTTCAATTGTTTTATTGTTTTTTTTCTGACAGGCTGGTTTAGTCACAATTATCTTTTGAATCATTGTGAATAATTTTAATGTTGACAACTGGATATATGAAGACAGTCGATGAACCTTATTTGTTTGTCATATAGTGTGATCATGTGATATCACTACTAATATTTATTTGCTCTAATATAAGATTCCAGTAATACAGTGAGCAGCAAAAAGAGCTGACAGTTTTCGTAATTGTTTTGATTTAAAACGTTTTTTAGCCGCTCCTGTATAAGATTTCTCGGAATACAAACGATTATTTGAATTACTACTCTGACAAAAACGAACTTATACTATAAGTATAAGTCTTACCATAGATATATCTATAATTTGAAATTCATTTTAATTAAATAATAAACAACTTTTACTTTTGATTCAAATTTATTTTTAATGATATCATGTTTCGGACTCCCTGGAGACCATCTTCAATAAATTTATTGAATATTATAAGATCGGTATACCTATTCCGATCTTATTGAAGATGGGAGTCCAAAACATGTAATCAGTTTCACCAAGTATTGTCATTTGATAACCTTAATGTATCTCTCGGAATGCTATTGATACAACATTTTAATTTCATTATTGCAGTGCTCCTGTGCACATTATAACCGGCTCTGCAGGATGCAAAGAGGGAAGGGAACCTTTTGTCAGTAAGTAAAATAAATCTTCATTTAACCCATTCAGCCGGTATTTTTGTTCCAAAGTGCAAAATTCATTACTAAGAATTTCATTAATAAACAGAAGTCTAATACCCCCTAAAAGTTGTATTTTTTCATTACAGTTACTCCACCAGAATGGTCTGCCTTCCACAGCCAAGATTACGGCTACACCAGACTGAAGGCAGTGAACGGATCTCATTTATATATCGAACAGGTAATATATTAACACAAAATTATTGTTATCAACAAAATACTTAAGTTGTAAGACAAATACAATTCCTCTAAAATGACAATGAAAAACGATTCGCCAATTTTTCAATGGTTACATGACATACATCCCAACAAAATATTTAAAATTTCTTGTGTAAATGTTTGTCACTGAAATACCGACAAACGACCTTTATGCAGAGTAATTATTAATTAAAAACTCAGTGATATCACGCATAGTTTAACTTGTTTTATTTATTAACTTGTATGTTTACATACGAAATTGTTTGTGATTTTTGTTTATTTTTACATTGGTTTTCGTTATTTCCAGGTTTCCGACGATAAGGAAGGAGAGGTTATCGATCAGTTCTGGATCGTGAAGGACCAGCACCTTTATCCCAAAAGAGAACACAAGGGGAAGAGAGCAAACGTGGAAGAGCTAGCGAAGGAGTTGCGAGAGCACAGGGAATTGTAAAAATAAACTGAAAAATGTATCAAAACGAATCACCGCTAACCTTACTAACGGTTCTATTGTAATAGCTGTAAGATAAAGTTATAAGTAGATCAAAATTCTTTTTGTAATAACTTTTGTGTCGAAAGATCAAAAAAGGTAAATTTAAAAAAAAACATATAAATTGTATATTGACACTGCTGTATTTTGTCATTGAAGAATGTGTATATTTACAAAATATGTGTAGATTAATTCATATTTTACTTTTTACTGTGGTACCCTAATGTAGGAATGGATCAAATAGTTTGGCTGATAATAATTATTTTTGTAATTCCATAATTCAAATAAGTAAGTAAAATAAAAACAATTGAAATCATGATTTTTCTTCTAATTCCATTCTAATTTACTCAACGACTATAAATTCCGTGCATAATGATCTGTAAAGCTGTGTCTGTTGAATAATTGAGTATTCATATAATTTTTATAGATTTTATTAAATACTTGCTTTAACCCTTTCATTACGGCTCGGTGTAATACAAATTGTACTGTCAATTATAAAACTAGTATTTGAAACATAAATGTACTTATCTGGTCTATTTTCATATATCGCATTGGTTCTTCTATCCTTTAGCTGACAGATGATGCATAAAAAACTATTCTAAGAAAGTAGCAAAACGATATATCATGGCTAACGATGTCAACGGTCGGGGAATCTTACACGGCATATATCGGGTACCGATGCCAACAATTTAAAGGATATATTCTTTTTTTTTTCTGTGTGCCAAATTTGAAGCATATAGCTGTCACATATTTTTATGCCATTGCATTTAGATTACTTCTACATTAGGGTACTGAACTAATTCCTGCTTGAATTATTATTTCATTATATTGTTTTTTTTTTGCATTTTATAAAATTGATAGTGGTTATAAAAGATTGACGTTAAATTGCTAAAAATTAGTGTGGAATAAGGCATTTATTCCCTTAATCCCTAATTTAAATGTATAAATATTTGTAAGAATTAGTGAATAAATGATTATATGATATTTATGTAATATTGTACAATAATTTATTTTATGCATTTCAAAATTGATTAAAAAAATGTCTATGTACCTACAATGGTGATCTATTTACTTCTCATTTCCATATAAATAATAAAGTTTTTTTTTACACCTACATCAAATTTCATTGTAAATATCATTTAATATTAACAATTCATTAAAAATATATAAATTTACTTTTTTAAATTTACCTCTGTGAAAAAAGTCAACAACTACTTTTTATTTTGTATGGCACATGCTTAGCAACATAAAGGCGTATATTTACTTTAAGCGTAGAACTAGATGTGCCTTTATGGTAATAAGCATGTGCTTGATTATAAATAACAAGATTGCCATGTAAGAAAATAAACATAGTTAGGTATAGAACAAAATAAATAAGTATATTACTTTAATTATTATTATAAAAATATTAACCAATACTAACCTCAAAATAATGTTCAAATATTAGTTATTTTGTTTGTTATTGACGTGGATTTTGACTTTTTTCGCAGTGGAGAGATTTTTTCTTGCCAAAATAATATTTTTGAAAAAATTCTTCACAGTAGCTGATAGGACAAATATTTTATTTTAATTGTTTTATTAATATAAACACCGATAAAAAATGATGTTTGGATGACATTATAGAAAATACAGTCAATTGTTTATGGAATGTTTTGAATTCAAATGATGCACAGAGAATATTCAAATTGTAGAATAATATAAACTGTGGAATATTAAATTTATATGAACTTTTAAATTACAGGCTATAAACCAAAGTTTGCTAGATTTTTATAATCATTAAATGTAATATATAATAAATATACATTTTTTTAAAGATAAAGTCTTATGTTTCACAGTCTATTTGAACCATCTATAAAAATTGATAGGTTCTATCAATTGACTTATATGATTGGAATATAATATATTTACAAGTTGCTTACATACGTCACACAGCATTTTCCAGTCTAACTTAATTAATTAAATTAAATATACATAATAAATATTTAATAAATTAATGAATTACATTTTGACAGCTCGCCATTTGTATTTAATGTAAATTTGATGATGTAATCGACTACTGTATTTTTATAAATTGTCATCCGATTGATAATGTAAAATAATGGTTCCGCTGCACTTCGTTCCCAGACAATGTACGTCTGTAACACGGGACATTTGGCGCATGGGAGAACTTATGCACTGGATCATCATCAGCCTGTGTCCGTCCACTGTTGAACGTAGGCCTCCCGCATGAGTCTCCATCCTCTTCGATCCTCCGCCTTCCGCATCCAGGTCACTCCCGCTATTCTTCTTATATCGTCAGTCCATCTTGTAGGGGGTCGGCCAATGCTTCGTTTGCCAGTTCTTGGGCGCCATTCCAATGGCGATGGGATTGAACCTATGCAGCATCCACTACTGGAGTTCTTCTGCGTATTTCCTCGCTTCGGATTCTATCTTTTAGCGACACTCCGAGCATGGATCTCTCCATAGCACGCTGGGTGACTTTTATTTTATGGGTAAGACTTGCTGTCAGATTCCATGTCATAAGTTAATACAGGGAGGACGCATTGGTTAAACGCCTTAGTTTTAAGGCATTGCGGAATTTTCGCTTTAAAAATGCACTGGATGTCTCGCTAACCTAACCTAAGTTATTTCATTAACGAGACCTATGGATCTCTGGACTCTACGATCACTGGAAAAATCCTTAGGTTAGGTTATGTTAGCAAGACAGCCAGCACCAGTTATCCCGTGCGCCAAATTTCCCGTGCACCAGACGTCCAGTGCGCCCCATATCGTTACCGATGAGTCGTTGATCGAATTGTCTGGGGATGATAGGCCGTGACACCAATATAATTCAACATTAATTTGATTTAATCATTGTATTATTAAAAATGTCTGACTTGGGTTTATTTTTATCGAGACGACCTTTCGGCGAAGAATGCATCGAGTAGAATACTAATGATTAATGTGCCATCTCATTGTAATGTAATTAATGGATATTAACTGTAGTTATTTTTTGGTTTAGAAAGATTATCATTCCGGCCAGTGCTTCGTGTGACTAGTCATGTCACGCGCTCGCTTGTTGGTTTTTTCTTTTTTAAGGCTCAAACAAAAGTAACATTGTGATCTAGATAAGTAAAACATGGTCCTGTGCCCCGCGCAAGAGACTCTCTAAAGTAACCGTAGATGTGTAGAACAATATTAAATATAACGACGTATAATTTCTCGCGTATTTAATATATGTATAAATATCTTTGCGTATAGCTGTTTAGGGACGCACCTTGAATGTTGTTTTCTTACACTATAGAACGATGTGAATATTACTTGTGTACAAAGTGTCCTGTAGCTTAATAATAATACACGCACGTAAATGGATCATAACAAGCAGACTTTCAAAATTTTTAATTGCTCAGCGTCAAGATTTGCGGCCCACGAGTATCTAAAAGGAATAAAAGATGTGAATAGCAATGTAAAAAAGCTGGTCATTTCTATGGTGGGAGGACTTCTATAAGTCCATTTTTTAAAAGCTTATTTCAAGTAGTCGTAACAGAGAGAAAAATGTTCTTTTGTAGTAGAGGCATATTGAAATGGTAACGTTAGCTTCGAGTGGAGAGATGTTCATATAAGTTCTCTAATTTTATTCAAAAACAAAAACTCGTTTATTTGCAATTAATTATACATTAAAGGAAAGCTGGGAAATTCGTTATTTAATAATTTTTCCATATATCGTGTCTCTCCACTTTTGTGATCATTTAGTATGAAACTAATGGCCGTCCGGCACGCTATTCAACATGTCTATTTTTAAACTTGGCGCCATTTTCACACTTCTTCAATGTCCATAAACTGTCGTCCATAAACTGCACATAACTGTCGATAAATGCAGTGCCCTTAGTGCTAAACAAAACAAATCACATAACATAACCTACAGCAGGCAGAAACTCCATCGTGGCAGCTACCAAACCAAGACTATGCGTCATAGACAGATCGTAGTAGTGAGGATATCTTGGTGGGGAACCACGCTACACTCCAGTGTTGCCTGATCTTGATTAATGTAATTGTAAGGCATTTCTTGTGGTTCAAGCGTTTTGGATAGCTTATTTTATGGATAACTCTTGTATATATGGATTGATTTTTTCATTCCCTTCATTGATGGTCTCTATCAAAAGAACTGTGGATGTTTTATTTTTCCTTCCACTTTGAAGTTCGCTAATTTAAATAAATAGAAAACGCTGTGGATATAACAAGTCTAAAGAAATTAAGCTTACTTTCACCTCTTTCGTGCTATTACGCGGTCACATGAATTTAATCATATGAACCTAGCTGCAAATCTGCATAGAAGAGGACCAGGCTGATAAACTATTACGAGAATAAGAGTAATAAGGTGCAGAGACCGTGGCCTTAAGGAAGGTAGACTTAAACGGGCCGATGATTGAAATGTAAATACGACTAAAGGAGCATATCATAATTCTTAATTCCAGGCAAATAAAGTGTAAAACATGTCTGTTACGATCACATTAATGATAACTCATAGTCATTCTAATAGGTAATATAATAATAAGATACATCTATGTTTCATTCATGTCAAACTCTATGCTAGTTCACCCCTGAATGTACACTGTCGTATGTCAAAATCAGGCACTTTCCATGAGAGCTTTTTCTTTTTATTTCATCAATGATTATGTACCTGTATGTATTTGATTTAATGTGTAGTGGAAATATTTTTTATTTATTGAAAAAGAGATTATACATTGATCTGAAAATAAAATATATATATAATCGTTTCGGAAACATCAGGGTCAGATCCTGTCTGCCCAGAAGTGGGCGACGTCGATGGCATTACTCCCGGCCATCGTCAGGTCTTTCTGGGTGCAGCTACTTGGACACAGCGCACACTCCAGAAGGTGGGACAGGGTTTGCTCCACGACACAGTCACATTCAGTTGGTCCGCTGTAAAACTGCCAGGCTTTCATTTTTGCCCTCATCTTGCATACTCCGGTCCGAAGTCTGTTAAGGCACCTCCATATATTCCACAAGGTCGTGTCCAGGGGCTAGGTCCTCTTTCGGGGCAATCCAAGTATTCCCCTCAGTTGCGCTTTTTGTGAAAATAATATTGCAGTGATATAGTATCTGCTCTGTATGTTTTGAGTTTATCATGGAATATTTTTTTTTATTATTTCAGTGTTTTTCCTCGAATAAAAGAAATAAATGTAGTTTAACTGCATTAATATTCCTAAACGGCCATTTTTAGATTTACGATAGTGCACTTTTGGAGGTAAAAAATTTGTATAGACGGGGGAGTATAATATACTATGAAATAATTATTTGGTGTTTTAATTAAATAGACGTAAAATACAGTCTGTGTACAAGTTATTAATAATATATTCAGATTATTTGCCACTAATTAATATCAATTGACCTTTCTCACATGTTATGTTACCTGCTGTTTTAATTTAATCAATTATTGCAATTCATATTTATTGTATAACTATGAGTAAAATATATTTTTTATTTAAATTATATAATAATAAGTATATTTTTCCTATTAAGTGTATTACATAATCACAACCTCACAAAACCAAAGTACCCAATTTTAAATAAGTGACTTATTAATAATATTAATTGAATAATATATTGATTGTTCTTATAGGTGTCTACTTTCTTAAATGTCCATAATAGTCCATGTAGACGAGTCTGTATCTTTAATAAATATTACCTGAGTATACACAATGCGATGTTTAGATGTTGTACGATATATTGTAGGATAATTCATCTTTAATTATTGTAATGTAATGTAATGTCACAACGGAACGGCTGCAATTCAAAATTAGAACAAATTTGAAATTGTTCTTTAGAATCGAAATTTATGTAAAATCATTCTGACTGAAACTGCCTGGTATATTTATAGTTACGACGTTCTTGATGTATCATTTTGTTAATAGGTCTTGATCCAATACTGCCTTATTGTTTATATATATTTTTTTATGTAACCAAATACAGGAGAATACCGACAGTTGGTGATAGTAATTCTGAAGTCTCATCTGTGGAATTCTATGACGCTTACCATGCTGCATATAGCTAAGCCGTGCATGTGGAGTGCTCATCCGCCAACGTCATAGACTACAGCCCGAGATTCACGCATCATCCTTTATTATTACAGGAATTTACTATGAATGGGTGGTCGTCGCGGGACGACTTTCGTCTACCACCAATTTTAATTAATGGGCTATGACTGGAATTTTACAGGTGAGGGATCAAATTTACACCAACTGGGGGTATTATAAAACAAATTATTGATTTTGTTTAAATTGATTATATTTTTTAGATGCATATTTCGTATCTAAAGTACTTTTTCGGGGTTGTGGCAATCTCGTCCTGATGTTGCGATATTACAAATAAAATATCGCATTTACTGAATGTGTCTATTAGATATGTAATGTAGGAAATATTAGTAGATTATTGATAACCATGATTCATGTACATCGTCGAGCAATGAAGGGCCCAAAAAAAATTGACAAAAGAGGGCCTTTACATTGTATAAAAAAAAAAATTTCAACTTACGAAATGAATTTTTGTAGGTTATGAAATAGTACTATGTAAAGTATTGAATATTTTGTACGATTAACCTCCCCTAGTCGAAAAAAAAGCTTGTATGAACATTGAAAAGGTAATGATGTTATCTTCGTCTTCTGTTTTTGCAAGCTGTTTAGTGTACACGGTAAATATTGAATCGAAGGGGTTTTTTTGGAAGGACAAATCAGTGTAATTAAATATGCCAAAGAATCGACAGAGGGGAGGTTAATTTTTTAACAATAAATGTCTATTACAATTTGGGTGTTTGCATCAATTAAATAAATGTATTAAAAAATATGTTTTTTTATTTATGGCATAGTTTCTGCAGAAGAATCATCTCGGAGAGGCGAGCCCGATGGATCGGTCACATCATGCGCCACGATGGTCTTCTTCACGACATTGTGGAGGGGATGGTTGAGGGTAGAAACTGTAGAGGGCGCCTGAGACGGGAGTAATTGCAGCAAGTGTTCGAGGACATGAGTTGTAGCTCTTATACTGAGCTGAAGAGGGTTGCCGAGGACCGAGAGGAGTGGAGATCGAGATGCAAGATTCTGTTGCTGCAAGCCAGTCCACCGGATTGATACTACGATGAAGAAGTCTCCGCAGGATAATTTTACTTTTTGAAATGTTTTAGTCTATGATATAGAATCTTTATCGTCAATGTAATTGAAAAACTATTTTTTTTTCACTTATTTATTGCTGAAGATCACAATGAAGATAAAAAGAGGAATGACAGACAGATCCAGTTGCTGTATACTGTTCTTGACAGATGCTGTATATCCCGAGTACCAGATGCTCAGTGTTATTAGTGATGCCAAATGAGAATAATAGAATTTCATGTATTCAAATATTATGTTTATTTCAGTCATCTAAAAAGTCATCAAGCCATTGATCCAGATCAACTTTATTTGCTCCTGAAGGATTATTCGATTCACTATCACCCGGATCGGTATTAGTTTTTGGGTTGAAATTATCTGAAAAAAAAAAAACAAGTTACAATGAATACACAGTGCATATGAAACCATGGTCTACTATAAAAGTGAAGGTGCATAAGAAGATTAAGGGGATTGCAAGTTTTTATTAACAAATATACACAAAATAATCGCTGAACCCTTACACATTGATATCAACTTGATATAGCCCTTGCAGGCTGGTGCCGAAAACCTCGATATACAATCTTATGTCCTAATTTTTTGTTCGCTCATCGGACATGCATGTGTCGCCATATTGTTTATTTGACAGGTGCAATTATGTGGATCGCCACTGGATGAATTACGGTCCCGGGTGTCACTGACTAAGAGCTCTCAGTCGTCAGTCTGTGTCTGCTCGAGGAGTTAACAAAACGTCATTCCTCGAGCAGACCGAAAGTTTGTCAACGATCCACATAATTGCACCTGTCAAATATACAATATGGCGACACATACATGTCCGATGAGCGAACAAAAAATTAGGACAAAAGATTGTATATCGAGGTTTTCGGCACCAGCCTGCAAGGGCTATATCAAGCTGATATCAATGTGTAAAGGTTAAGTAAAGGGGATGTTAGCATATATTACATATTTTTCCATACGCAGCGTCCAGTCATCTTGCTTGAACTAATGTCCCACTAGATTACAAAGCACTTTTGGTGATGCATACATAAAAATCAATCCTTTCACCATAGAATGTAACAAAAAAGAATATTTTAAATAATTTACCTTTACTTAAAATAGATTCCGCAACCTTTTCAGTGTTTTTAGACTCGCCAATATCCATCTTTTGATTCAACATGTCATTTAACTCTGCATCAACGTCAAACTCTATATCTTTTGTAACAATTGTTTCTTGCTTTACTTTGGGCAAGGCTATTTTTTTACTTAATTGACTTGTTTTTGAAACACTTATTTCATGGTTCGCTATTTTAGGGAGGACATCTATTTTAGTGTTTGATAAAGTCTTTGAAATTTCACTGTCAATATTTATATAATGATTATTCTTTTCAAATTGTTCTTTATTTCTGACAGCCGTGGAGTCCATTACTTTTATTTGCTGCTCCGAAAAGAGCCGCTGTTCTATTCTGTTTCTTTCATAAAACGGAACGCACGAAATGGCCGCCGAGAGGTACTTGTTGTCCAGAACAAACATGTCGTTGTATTCTGATATTTTTCTGTTTTCTCCCCAAGATTTTTCGTGTTTGAATTGAAAATGGCCGCCCATTGAGATTGGCATTTGCAGAAGATCCTGAAAAGAAAAGATAAAGCCAGTTAACACAATTTTTGGAAACACTTACAGCACACATACTTGCCAGAGAAGGCCCCAAATCCAACTTTATTCCTGATGTGTGCTTTAAGTACTGATAGTCCTTACAGCTTATTACACAAAAAAACTCTTTAAAGAATGCAATAATATGACAAAATCAATTGTGCATTCTATGACACTTGATATTGTAGGAATGCTAATTGTAATATAATGTGTGGATTTTTTTTTTATGTAATCACATACAGGAGAATACCGACAGATGGTGATAGTAATTCTGAAGTCTCATGTGTGGAATTCTATGAAGCTTACCAAGCTGAATATGGCTAAGCGCTGCATGTGGAGTGTTGATCCGCCAACGTCATAGACTAAAGCCCGAGATTCACGCATCATCCTTAATTATTACAGGAATTTACTATGAATGGGTGGTCTTCACGGGGTATCGTCTACCACCAATTTTGATTAATTAGGCTATGACGGGCTTTTTACGGGTCAGGGATCAATTTCACACCAACGGGGGTTTAGAGCTCAGAAATCAAATAAAAATATATTTTTTGGGATCGAACCCACAACCTTTGGCTTACAAAGCAAAAGTTTTGACCTTTGAGCTATACCCGCCGGCTATAGGTCGATATACTAACGACATACTATAGATCCTTAATACAAATTACTACGCCTGGCGATCAAGCATCGTTCACATTGTGAATAGGTGTTTTTCCTAGATTGGCTTAACGTTTCTCTCCAACGTTTCTCAGATATCGTTAGAGCAGTTTTAACCTTAAGGCCATATAAATTGATAATAATCTTTCTGTGGTCCATTGCAGCAAATATGAAAGACCCGAAAATAAAAAATAATAACTTACTTTAAAGTTAGCTCCATACTGATCTTGCTCCTCCACCGTTTCATAATTGTCTTCAGGTAAGTCATACTTGGTCCAGTTGCTTTTAATCTCACGTTTGGCATATTTGGAGTTGGGCTTTTGGGATATCAAGAGAACGTCATCGCCAAATTTTTCCTGCCTACTTGAATTGTCACCAGTATCGGACTCGTTGACAACCCTAGCATCTAAAAATAGAATATTCAATTATATTCTTTGAATTCTTCACTGCAGATGACGTCTATAGCTGTCAGGAACTTTGCATAGAGTTTTTAACATCTTATTAAAACTATATTCTGAAAATATTACTGAATATATAATCAAAAACTATATATTTAGTAACAGATGTATTTGGTTACTAGAAAATATATTTAAATCTATATTTATAGTCTAAAAAATCAAACAATAAATCCTGAAAAAACTGAAAGAATGCATAGAATCTGACAAAAACAGTATGGCTTACAGGGGCCATTTGGTCCAAGAAGAGGATGTATTACAATGAAATATTTACCAGTTGTTGTATTGTGTTGTTTTATAGGTTCATTTTTCTGAGATTGCTGTTCTTTCGTTGGTTCCTTTGATTCCTTTTTATTTGTCATTGCTTTGTTGCCATCTTTTTTATTTGTTTTTTTAGAGTCTACTTGAGATTTGTCAGTCTTAGATTGATTTCTGTATAAAAAAAAACACGGATTATGTTTTCACCACAGTATCTTATTATACTATAATGTATTTGTTTGATGTTGTTTGTTTGGATTGTAGAAATGCAAGCTATTTCCATAATCCTGGAATAATATAACTACACAATACGTTCGATGGAACTTTAGTTTAAGTGGGGTTAATCGAAACTTGGTTATGAATCTAGAAATTGACAAAGGTCCCTATGAGCGAGTTGTAATCATCTGATTAAAATTGGAAGCAGAAAATTTAGGATAAAGGTCTTATTTTACGTGGTAAAAATATAGGTTAAAATACAATACGCATGTAAGGTAAACATACTTCTTTTGCTTAGATTTTTCTGACATTTTAACTAACGTGAAAGTTATACAGAATACTGATGAATATTATTGAATGTTATTGAATAAAATATACGTTTATTTAATTCAATGACACGTTATTTTACTACAGCAAAAGATTTGAAGTTTTTGACAGATGTCAAATGTGTGTGCTGCCAGATCATTGGCGGTAAATACAAAACATTTTTTTCCATCTGTATTATACCTATCGAAAACTTAATAATTTTAATTTGTTAATTTTTAATTCAAACTAATATAAAATTATACTTATGCAGTTTCACCAAGTATTATCAGTTTACAACCTTGACACAATTAGACCTATCGATCCAAAAGCAGTAAATTTAAATAATATTTTTTTAAATATGCCATTATGAAAATATGATAGAAAAATTGAATATATTAAATTAAAAATAATAGTTTGTGATTTTTAAAATCGTTTTTATTGTCAAATTTACCATTTTACTTTTAAAAATATAGTTATTGGTTTTCTTTATGTCGATTTTTGAGAAAAAATAAAATACCTACCGACAGGTTAAATTTATTGCGGATACCTGTTTTCAAAAACAAAATGTTACTTTAGAGTTAGTAATACCGTTATATTTGAATGAAAAGCCAGTACAGCTACTGGCTATCTTAAAATATTCGCGTTTTTTATCGATTTATATTAAAAGCGGTCAAAATTTGTAAAAAATGATTAAAAACAACTCGTTTTAATTTATAATGGCAAATATGACGATGACGAACGCTACTTTGTATCATTATTCGTCACATAACATAGTTTGGATTGTATGAATATTTTTAATAAGATCCAGTCACGCGCCGTACTAAACCTTAACTCAAATCTCCCCTGAGGTATGTTGATAGAACGTTTTCCATTATTTCCATAAAATAATAACTCGTAAAGTGGTTAAAACGTGTACATCTAAAAAAAATGGTATGTAAAATATGATAGTAAAATGAAAATAAATAGATCAATTATTCCTTTTTTACATTTAGGAAAGTTATTTGATTAAGTTTTCAAAACTGAAAAAAGTATAAAAAAGAACTCGAACAAAAATAATATATCATTATCTTGAATAATAAGTTCTACTACTAGGCAATACTAAGTAATACATTTTGAAGTATCTAATCATAAACATAAAGTTAAAAACATATTTAACAAATTAAAAAAAATAAACCATAAAACTTAGTTTTTAATGACACAAAGCTCGTTGCCAAGCTAGTTAAAATTAATCTGACCTAATCGTATATATAACTTGGTCAATAAATTCTAAATTAGGAATAAAAACTTGCTCTCATTCAATTTGGCTCCTTCAACTGGTTTTTAAAATTTCGCTATCAAGTCATAATATAAAATTTAAATGTAATATTGATAATCAAATCAATAAATCTGAAAATACTTTATAATTTATAACTAAGTATTGTTTGTTTGTAACAGCTTCGTACACATAAGGGAAGTGTAATCTTTTTTAATTATTTACTTTCTAAATGTTACTATATGAAATAAATAAAAAAGTTTTGCGCAATAATTTCTTTAACTATTTATTTCCCCAAATCGTGACTCATAATAATAGTCGTAATGTCAATTTATCAAATACATAACAAAGAAACGTTCGCAGAGAAAAATTTCACTGCGCATGCCTCTAGCTTCCAAATACTTCAGTCCGGAAAACGTTCAGGAAATTCAGTTAGTGTTTGACAACCGACTGTCGAAGAAAAACGCTTCGGTCGTTCACTCCGCGTCTGTTGTCATAATAAATGACAATTTTCTAATATAAAGTTAAAAATATTAAAAAAAAAACGAATATTAAAATTGATAAAGTTTACACGTGCTTGCGTTTGTTGTTAAATGTTTGATTAACTTTTATAAACAAGGTTTGTTTTGAGTTTTTTGTTGTTGTGTTATACACAGACATATTTTTGTGAGAATACTACAGAGTGACTTATAAATTCGTGCATTGCAATCGTTGTTTTGCAAATCGCATCAAAGTCGTGCGGACTTCATTTCGTACTGTGTCGAAAATACGATTGTTTCACAGCCTCTATAAGCCGACTCGTTCGTGATACAGTAGCTCGAATCCGCAACAATACAATCTGCATTTCAGTCCCAGAATAAATGACATTTATACAATAATAACACGACAAAAGTTTGATTTAAACGTTGTGGTTTTTTTAAAGTGATTTACAAGCTAACAACCTTGACATTCGTGCAGTTTCAGTGAGTGTTTTGAAAGGTGAACATTCCGTAGGGTTGTGCAAAGACCAACCCATGCGTTATCGATCGACGTATCCCTCCAGGGTTGAGAGACAGGGATAGACTTATAGAACAGGAACGGTAGAATTTCTCCCCTCTGAAGCAGACGGGGGGAGATCTGTTTGGGTGACTTTCTCCACCGAGTACGAGCCTTTTGACTTCGGTTGGAGTCTCTCGCAGTAACACCAGGTACGTGAAACATTATACATAAAAATTACACACGTATCGCATGTTATCATATGTTTTTCTCGGTATATTGTGTTGTGCACGTGCCGGCTACGTGGTCGATAAATCTGTCTGAGGGGTTCGTTAGCGGTGCAGTCTCAACAGCGGGGTGTATTGACTCTTAGGAGTGCATTTGTGATTAGATGCAGCAGCATTGATGCACGTTGCACATTGTTGAATGCACTCCTGTAATTTTCATCCATTGAACTCTTCGCCCTATGCAAAAATCTTTTGTGTTTCAAACAATCGAGACTGAAAGCAATGTATTCAGCATTTTTTTATGCATCGAATGTTTATTTATTTTTACGCTCGGTATTTTGTATATTTTTTATAATATATTTTAAAGAGACTCATTATATTTACGAGTATGTAGATGACAATAAAGTAATCGACAATTTCACATTAAAACGTTTTTGTTTTTTATAAAAAAATACATTTTAATACTCTAATATGTAGTCTAATACTTGTATATAATTTATAATTGAAGATATTCTACTACCAATATATGCCTCTGGTAGGGTTGAGCCATCCCATAAGGACAAAAAAATGTCCAGGTCTCGGGAACGTCGGGCTCATTACCCGATATCCTAAAAAATACACTGATTATTGAACACCTGAATATTTCTTCGGTACTACAGCCGCAATCTATGCAAGTTAGCAGGCTCTTGCCCTGGAGACTCCCGAGAACCATATATGTTACCATGTTAACCTCCGGATATACAGGTGTTCTGGGACAAGGCATTAAAAATATGAGCTTATAAAACTATGAAATGGAAATTTACGGCATCCATATGCTTCAAATATGGAGCGGATATGATTAAAAAAGAAAAAACATTATTATTTAAAATTGATACATACAAATTGTTTAGAAGTTACACAGGGGTACACTAAATAAACAGATAGTAGGTAGAAAATAATTATACTTGTAAATAAAATTAACTATGCCTCGGATACTACAGCAAGTCTCTCTTGGAGTACTTTGACTTGTGCTCTGGAGAATATCAGTTTTTATTTTAGGAGAATATCATTTCCCAAGTGTATCTTTCGGTGCAGATATGTCCTAGAAAGAGGAATGGAATATGGCAGAACTAAGTGGCGGCAACTTGTGGTGACCATGTGTTCCAGATAAAGAACGGATATAGAAAGGAAATCTAACCTAACCCAACTCGAAAATTTAATCTTGAATTATAATAAAACTTATATTAAATCACGTAAATTTCAAAAAATCATGAAAATTTAGGTCTTCCGGTAGATGTTCTGTGTTAGATATCTGGATAAACTGCATTATTAATGCTAAAATGGTATATCCGACAATAATGAGCGCTAGATGTATTTTTTTTATTATATATAAAAACAGGAGAATGTTAAACTGAAGCTTTACCAAATACTGAAATCAAATAAAGATATTCGATAAAAGAAAAATAAATTTGAAAATAATTTGTGGCCTTGCTCTATATGCTACATTCAGGGAGCAGATATGAAATAACCATGATGATGTGACACTTTTGATAAATTTGATCAAATTACTCCTTTCTATAACTTTTTTTAAAAGTTGAGTTGTTTTTTTTTATGTAAACGCACACAGGAGAATACCAACAGATGGTGATAGTGATGCTGAAGTCTCATCTGTGGATTCTATGACGCTTACCACGTTACATATGGTTAAGCGCTGCATGTGGAGTGTTGATGCGCCAACGTCATAGACTACAGCCCGAGATTCACACATCTTCCTTATTATTACAGGAATTTACTATAAATGGATGGTCTTCACAGGTCGACTTTCGTCTACTACGAATTTTGATTAATAGGCTATGAATGGCATTTTACGGGTGAAGGATCAAATTCACACCAACTGGGGATATTTTAGATGTCAGAAATCGATTCAATTTTTTTTTTAATCTCCGTCGGGGATCGAACCCACGACTTTTGGCTAACCAAGCAAATGCTTTGACCATTGAGCTATACCTGCCGGAGTTGATAGCAATATAATAAAATAAATTGTTAAATACATATAAAGTTGTGCATTTTATACATTCTCGTTCATAATAACTAATGTTGCCATAACAAAACCAGATGATGTCAATTAATAAATACCTATTGACCTATGAGTCTATCATAAACAAGGAAAATCTTAGTCACCGCACCATAAACAAGAATAACATCTAGTTCGAAACGTGATGATTTGAATAATTCGAAGCTTATTCGAACGCAGATGTAATTTTAGAAACATCACGTCTTGAGATGAAGCTGGCGTTTTGATTCATGTCGATTGTTTAATGTTAATAATAAGAGTATATCTGGCCATCTTTGTTAGTCACGCAAAAAAGTGTATACACGTGGATTCTTTGAAGATGAACGTTTCAATCTATTCTTATTCTATGACTGTTGCGTGTTTGAATTAACACGTTTGGTGGAATGGAATTTGATTTTAAAAATATCCTGTATCAGATTGATAAGTAGCTAATAATATATATATTTTTGACGTAAATCTATGCCTATTTTGCCAGTGGGTATAGATTCGAGGTAAAGCGTTTGCTTACCATACCAAAGGTCGTGGGTTTCGATCCCCGACAATAATTATTAACTACAATATGATTATTAATCAATTTCATTGCTGTATATAAGAGTTCCAGCCTTGTTGAGCCGCCAATATAAATATATTGTTAAACATAGCTTTTACTTGGCAGAAAATATAACTAAACTAAAAAATAAGAGGCCATGCTATTAAAGTAATTTTTATACTATAACCAATTTAAAGGGTACATTTTAAACCTCCTAAAGTACCTAAATTATATTATCAGTATGCATATTGTCTGTAATCTAAGATAGCTCACGTACTGGGGGGTTAAGTACTTTCGTATTATCTGCTTGGATGCTATTCGAGAGGAAAAATTGTCTTTTATGTTGTAACATTTTTGGAATAAATTATTTGTGATTATTTAAAAGACTCAAATATTTACCTTCAACTGTTTGACCATGAACTTTTTTTCCTGCGGATTGCGAATACCATGTGGGTGATTTGTTAATCGGAATGTTACAAGTAAATCGAATGATCAGCCTGACGGTCTCATGGCTTGTATTATTTGTTCCTAAAAGGCAGTTCATCCTAACCAACGGTACTCGGTAATGAACGTGCGATAACCCATCCACGTTTTAATCCTCGCCAAACATTGCTTATTTTCGGTAATCTAAGAAAAATCGTGCGTATAATGTCGTTATTGTCGTTTGTCTATATATCATTGCATATTTTCTATGATTTATTATAAACTTCCGTTTTTCGTTTGCATGCCTAACGATGTAATAACGAGAATAATATTTTTTGAAACGGAAACTTCCCCCTCCTTTTTCCGCTTCAGTTGACACTTGACAGATAACGTGCTGAAAGGAATAGCGTCTGTTAAGTATTATATTTCTTTGGATACCTAAAACCATCCACTACTTTAGGTACCAACTCACATCTTAATCAATAACGATGAAATACACTTTTGGGTATACAACACTACTTTATCACACTCAGTAGCCATTAAATACCTACACATTTTTTTACTGCCAAGATTTTTGGGATCTTCGCAAACGCCCAATTGTGTCATTTTACATACTGTTATATAAAATCCTGTAATATTTTTCATTGATACAGCTAGGATATTATGTACAAAGCTTTTATATTGGGTAATTGGTAACATCCTCCTCTCTCTCAAAAGGGGGTTAATACGTCGCATGAAGGCAGGATGAGGAGCATGTCAGCAAACAAAGACTTTATTTTAGAAGCACATTGATTATATTTATAATAAACTTTACAAGCTTCCGGCCAAGCGGGAGGACATGCCGCTGGCCGTCATGCGACCTTCACGATCGTCAACACATAACTGACTCGTCCAGCCTATGGTCAGTCACCAGCGCCGTCGGTGGCAAAACTATATTACTAGTCCCAATATGGCGGACACATAAATGTATGGCAAGCGACAAAAATAAGAGACGAAGATTGTATATCGGGGTTTTCGGTACCAGTTAGCAAGGGCTACATCGAGCTGATGTCATTGGGTATGTAAAATAGCTTTAGACACGACAATATATTCGTCGCTCGACTTTCGACTAGTGCGGACGTGTTTGTCATCCTACCTACAGGATGATTCCCAGTTGCTCATGCGACATTTCGCAGATACATCGGCGCTTGGATGAGCACCGATTGCTGCTGGAGCGGCTCATAAAGGCTGTTGGATGCGGGAAGGAAGATACACCGACGTCCGTTGGTGTGGACTCTCCACCCAACCCAACAAGTTTGCCGTCTTCCCACAGAAGGCGCTTGCCTAGGAAGTGCAAAGAAATTCCAGCTACCTTCGCGGAAATTGTTACCAGTCCTCGCCAAGTTTTGTCATCGCTCAAATGTGACAGCACAGACTCCGAACCTGCCGTCAGTGAAGTTACTTTAAATGAGGCTTCCGAAGAAGAAGAATCCTCGGAATGTGCTATGCAAGGAGCCCCTGCTGTTCTGAGTAAGGCTCCCAAGAAGGTTCTCCGGCTCATAGTTCGAGGAACTGGAGGCCCCGAATGCTCTCTCCGTGGATGCTCTCTCTCTCCCACGAGCAATCTTTCCGGGGAAGTGTACCACTCGGATATGAGTCGCGCCTCTTTTTATGAGGAAAGGCGTTCAGCACGTCGGGTGATCCGCGGTTCTGCAGCTCCTTCGAAGAAGGTTACCGGAGTGAAGATGGCGTATCTTCACGCCAAGGGTCTTCACCCGGATACAACAGCTGATGACTTGCAGAGCTTCTTGGCAGCGACCGCTGCACTCAATCCATCTTGGATGGCCATCAGGAGGATTATCAGCAGACGGACGCTGTCAACTTCTTTCAAAGTCGGGGTCATTGCGACTTCGCTGGAGTCTCTCATGGAGCCTGAAGTGTGGCCTGAAAAGACCATTGTTCAACCCTGGATACGTGTAAGACGAAAGAATCGCAATGAACAGTGGTTGAAACCAACTTGAATGAAGAAATTGACATATTTAGTGTTATATTGCTTCAGATTCAGTGCTAGTGTTGACGAAGGCGAAATTTTGGAAGTTTGATGTTGTGACAATAATGCCATGTTATTTGTGGGTCATCCATGATTTACTTATAACAGGGTTTTTGTTGTTACAAGTCAACTATTTGCATTGAGTCTCCTGACGCTTGTTCTGGGTGTGAGGTCATTGACACTAAATGTGTCAATAAATTTACAGGGCGACACTTATATTGAAATAAACAATGTGCTTACTGATCATGTTAGCGTCTCTGAAAGGCTTTTTAAATATTATGTATAGCCTGGTATCACATATTAATTATTGCCTATGATCTTGAAAACTCCCCATAACTGTTTTTTTCATATTTAATATTTCTATTCTTTTAGATAATAATACGTTAGTAAACGTAAGGTTTGTAAAGTTAGTCTAGGTTAGGTTAGTTTAGGCAAACTCGTCTTACACTTGTACGGTTTATTGTGTGTCGACCAAAAACTGTCAGTTTCAAAAGTTCCTTTCTTAATGCCACCGGTAAGTTCTAGAATACTGTTCTAGTATTGGTGTTTTTTTCGTCAAGAATCTCTTCAAGAAACATATTAATATACACTTGGAATCTCCCTAACCCACACACAAACCTACACCACTGGGTATAATAGGTCAATGGTCAAACTGTTTGCTTTGCAAGCCAATGGTCGTGGGTTCGATCCCGACGGAGATTGAAAAAATTGTAATCGATTTCTGAGCTCTAAAATACCCCCGGTTGGTGTGAATTTGACCCCTTACCCGTAAAATGCCAGTCATAGCCTATTAATTAAAATTGGTGGTAGACGAAAGTCTTCCCGTGAAGACCACACATTCATTGTAAATTCCTGTAATAATTACAGATGATGCGTGAATATTGGGCTGTAGTCTAAGACGTTGGCGGATTAACACTCCACATGCAGAATTTAGTCATATGCACCATGGTTAGCGTCATATAATTTCACAGATGAGACTTCAGAATTACTATCACCATCTGTCGGTATTCTCCTGTATGTGCTTACATAAAAAAAATGTTTCTCGCATGCAGCGTCCAGCCACCCTGGCTGAACGTTTTAGAGTGCACTGGTCTCGACCGGTTGTGCTGTCTTGAATGCGATTACATAAAAAAGGTTAGGTCAGTTAAAGCTAGGTTCGTGAGGTTAGGTTAGTTGTATGCATCATTCACACATGACGGATGATCGCGTCTGCAGAATGTGGTGAATGTTTGTGGCAGAGCATTGGTGATGATTTCACGGAACAGTGCTCTTCACCATCCTGTGGTGTTCAGTCATGCGGGAAGTCTGCAGAATCAGCCAAACGTCCTGACCCAACCTTAAATGACTAACTCCAGGGTCACCTTTAGGTTGAACAGCTGATGGTTTACGGGAGTGCCAAATTTAAGAAGGGTAATAAAGCCGGCCGTCAAAGTCCTGTGGTAAAAGCGTTTGTTTGTCATTCAGTCGTCATCGATTTAAAACCAGATCAAGCTTGATTTTTTTGTGGCAAATGGACCGAAATTAAGCCTAGAGAGATTGGACAAGAAAACCTTCCATAATACAGTTGGTAAATAGACGAAAGTGGATCTAACTGGGACATAGGTCAAGTTAGGTTAGTTAGGTTTGTAGTTAAAAATAATATTTTTATTTAAAAAAATGTAGAAAAATATATACAGATGCGTGCTGTACTCTGCAAATTACACACAAGGTTAGATTATACGTCTGACAAATAGTTGAAGAACTTAAGAGCCTATTCCATGTCAGCCTCGTTAACTGCTCGTGTAGCCCCGACGATTTCCTGTAGTTTAGGTAAGGTTAGGTTTTTTATCATCAAATCAATCAAATCTTACTTTCTCAAGAAAAATTGCTATATCTTCCTTTTATTGATTATTTCCTCTCAAGGTTTGATTGAAACTCCGTTTTTATCATTTCACTGTAACATACCTGTATATGTGATGTGGACATTACATCTACCATTGGATTGCATAAAATGTTATTTTTTAAAATTTGTTTAAATAAAATCAAGACTGACGTAGAAGTCAATTTCAGCTTTTTAATTCACTTTATTTTATTAAACTTTTAAAAATATTACAAAAGGTTATTTCGCGTTTAAAACAGATATATACTTTTTAATCAAACTATGTACAAAAAATATTTAAAAGTCCCAAAGCTCGCTGAACAGAAGACTCCACGAAATTACTTTGATAAATAAATTCGTCGAGCTCATGTCGAAACTGGGCTTCTCTCACGTGGAATATATCAATATTTGAGGCGATATGGTTAGTATTTAGGTTAATTAACAAATGATACCGTAAATTCTTTTCTTGTAATTTATTGTAAATTTTAACCCGTAATTCTCAATTAACGTCACTACTGAGCTTAAGAATGCACTAATAGCGTTGATATATTTCCCAAATCGCACTTAAAATCTTACATTACACAATCTCCTTCAATGTGTTTAGATACAAATCTCAGCATCTATGCAACGTTTATCTCCGCATCTCGCGTTGAAGCGTTCATAGATCCTCTATTTCTGAATCGTGCGCTATTTCCGATTACGAAAGTGACCAAAAAGTAGCCGCTGCTTGCGGATAAGGTGGGATGGATGTTTGTTTGCTGAGCTCCAGCACGGCGACTGTTGAGGAAACATCTGGTGAAGGATACGACGTGCAGAAGCATTGGATTGCATGCGAGCTGATAGGAAAGATCGCGCTCAAGACGACCAGATGTTAGGTGAACGATTTAACACTTCGATACCGATTTTATCAGCTAATTATTATAAACAGTCGATTCCGCTTAATTGGGACACATCGAGACCTGGTCATTTTGTTTCAATTAAGCGGCTGTCCTAATTAAGCGAATTTCACTTTTTTTTAAATTTATTTATTTGATTTTGGCAACTAAGGCCATTAACCAGTAATACAGACATAAAATTAAACAATGCATTTTTTTTTCAATAATTTTATTTTATAAACTCTTGGAAACTGTAAATTACATGTAGGTAATATAAATTATCATATAAATTACAAATATGTAATATAAACTTTTAAGAAAAAAAAAATCTAATTGAAATAATAAATGAACATACAATTTAATTAAATGCAAAAATGAGTCAAGTGTAGTCTGTCTTTTTTGTAAAATTTCACTTCTACAAAATCAGCACAGATATTCAGTGCGGATGTAGGGCTCCCTTCATTTCCTCCCTGCATAAAATAACACTATAACACGGCCATACATTTTTTTGCCTCCCGGTTAGTCACAGGCACATCATCGTCATCGTCATCGTCGTCTAATTTTTCATATTTTGATTTAATACCTTCTAAAATTTAATCCCACAGTCTTCATTATCATCGTAGCATGGTAAATTGTTATATATTCTTGAAAATGCTACATAGTTAATAATAGGAACTTGCAACATATCCTGATTTTCTTTATTGCTTAAAATGTACTGTCCCAATTAAGCGGAACGTTGTCCCAATTAAACATATAAATTTACTATTGGTTTCTTGGTTTGGTTTCTGTTCTTTGAGATTTGTCCCAAATAAGCGGCTGTCCCAAATAAGCGGTGTCCCAATTAAGCGGAATCGACTGTACATATACCAATTGATGGCTTTAGTTATCTGTTTCTTGCGTTGTATAAGTTCGATCTGGTTGTATTAAATGGTGTTAGAAAGATTAGGTTTTTTTTTAAAACTTTTGAAACAATTTTGTGATTGGTTGACTCAGTGTTGTTTGAACGCACGTCAAATATGTACAATAGCAAAAAAAAATACGCCATGTTTTACAGTTTTTTTATAAAGCCGGTCTCGTTTCCAAAAAACTAGGTGTATTATATAGATTACATCGGTATTTTAACGATAAACAACTTCTTCTTCTATATAAAGTACAAATCCGACCTATCCTTGAATACGGCAGTCACCTTTGGATTGGAGCCTCAAAATACCTTCTAAACTTAATTGACTCAGTTCAAAGAAGAGCAATTCGTTTGATAAACAATGACACTCTTACGTCTAAACTGCAATCAATGGAACACAGGCGTAAGATTAGTTCTCTTTGTCTTTTCAACCGTTATTACCACGGTCACTTCTCTTCGGAACTTAAAGAACTAATTCCTCGCAAACTCGTCTTACACTTGCCGAACATCCATACACGATTTATGTGCGTCGACCAAGAAATGGCAGTTTCCAAAGTTCCTTCCTTAATACCACCGGTAAGCTTTGGAATGCTCTTGCAGCGTCTGTGTTTCCTCCTTCCTACAATATGGATCGCTTCAAGAAACAGATAAATATACACTTGCAATCTCCCCAACCCACACACAAACACGAACACAACACACGTTTCACGCATGCAGCGTCCAGCCTCTCTGACTGTGCGTCATAGAGTGTACTGGTTTTGACCGGATGTGCTCTCCAACATGCGATTACATAAAAAAAGCTCAACCCAAGCAATGACACGCGTTAAGCAACAAGGAGTAACCCACCCAAGGCATGGTCGTCCAATGCCGTTTTACTTCGTCGGTTAAACAATGTTACAACGTAAGTGCAGACATGGAAATAAATATATATAATTATTTTCTGTGTATTTTACGCTCGGTAAATGATGTGTTATTATGAATATGTGGGAGATCGAGCCGAGAAGTGAAGTTTAACAGACCATCGTGTCGTGGGTCAGCCCACGCGGCCTCTTGCACTCCTCGGCGTGGTGAGGGATCGTCCCTGATGCAGCATAGAAAAACCTATTTGTAGTCTTTGGTAATTCCAACTGATATCAGCTTGATATAGCACTTTTAGGCTGATGCCGTAAAGCCTCGAAAAACGATCTTTTGTCTCTTATTTTTGTACGCTCGCCTGACATGCACACCAATAATGTTAGTTTTAATTATATAATATTACACGGCGTTTGCATACGCCATTTTATTTGTTATGACAGTTGCTCCATTTCATGTTGGTGCAACTGTCATCTTTAATTTGCTTTTTTTTTCCACGTTTGTCTTTAAGCGGACTGGCAACAAATCACCAAGGAAGGCAACCCGAGACACGCATGTAGCATACTAACGTCGAAACTTCTAGTCTGAGGTTTTTTTGACAAGCCGTATGCTGCGTCAAAGACTCGGGAAGGCCCTCAGCCACTTGCAAGCATTTAAGCTTTTTGTAGTGCTTTGTGAAGTGTTTTCATCATAAACACATGTACAGAGCGGAGGCGGAAAGGGTTTGACAGCGATTGTCTTGGCGGCGCTGTATGACACAGTGTTCCGCAGCTGTCAGTTTACTATCGTCCGACCGGCGAATGCCATACCGGTCGGACGAAAAATGCGAATTGTGCTTCAAAAACAAGTTCTGTGTGTTGTTAATCTGATCCTGCATTCTGCCGCCACGCAATTCGATAACAAATTTAGAGAGGATGATGTCACAACATAAACAATATCCATGTTATTTAGCAGTTATCTATACATGCCCCCGGGTTGATCTACCCCTTAACGACAAAAAAATTGCAGACCTTCGGAGCGTCGGGCTTATTATCTGATCTGCTTAAAAAACGCTGATTATTAAACACCCAAATATTTCTTTGGTACTACAGCCGCAGTCTATGCAAGTTCACGGGCTCTTATCCTGGAGACTCCATATATGTTCCCATGTGGACCTCCGGGTGCAGGTGTTCTGGGACATTTTTTTTGTGTAAACACATACAGGAGAATACCGGACAGACGGTGATAGCAATTCTGCAGTCTCATCTGTGGAATTCTATGACGCTTACCATGCTGCGTAATACTGAGCGCTGCATGTGGAGTGTTGGTTCGCCAATGTTATACTACTACAGCCCGAGATTCACGCATCATCCTTATTATTACAGGAATTTACTACGAATGGGTGGTCTTCACGGGACGACTTCTGTCTACCACCAATTTTGATTAATAGGCTACGATTGACATTTTATAGGTGAGTGATCAAAACTACACAAACCGGGGGTATTTTAGAGTTAATAAATTGATTAAAAATATTTTTTTAACCTCCGTCGGGAATCGAAACCACGACCTTTGGCTTGTCAATCAAATGCTCTGACTATTGAGCTATATATTCGCCGCAAAAATATAAACAATCTGAGCTTACAGAACTGACACAACCATTTGTGGTGTCCTTATGCTCCAAATATGCAGCGGATGCGGTAAAAAAGGTGTTAAAATAAAAATAAAAATATACTTAGTCCATCCCTGTTTACCTGTGGGATTTGGTAGACTCTGGAATAAGAAGAAATAAAGTTCCGGCCGGCGTTAGTTTTTGATTTCTTTGAGCGCGTGGGAGTGATTTATTTTCTGGTCTTTTAATTTCAAAGCTTCAAATAATGAAAGTCGTAAAAAACGCTTTCGTTGCATAATGTATGGGCTCCGTTAAAAGCAGGACCGCATCGGCAAAACAATTAATACATGCAAATATTTTTATAATTAGAAGTTTCTCTCTCTTTTTTATTGTTAAGTGTTCCAGTTCTCGTGAGGATCTGACTAATTATTCCATATTCTTATTCGTTGATTAAAAAATCACCCGGTTGTGGCTGGCGGGTATTGCTCAGTGGTGAAATTGTTAGTTTACCAAACAGAAGGTCACGGGTTCGATCCCTGAAGGAGATTAAAAAAATATGTTTTCTAAGAACTATAAATATAATTGGAGTAAATTTTAAAGTTTGGAGCATCTTGATGTACGGCTGTGAGACATGGTGCTTATCTGAAAGTGATAAAAAAAGACCTTTGAGATGTGGTCATACAGAAGAATTCGCGGAATTTCCTGGAAAGACCACGTCACGAACAATGAGGTTCTCAGGATAATCGAGGATAGGCACCTTATAAGAACCATCTCAGAGAGGCGAGCCCGATGGATCGGTCACATCATGCGTAACGATGGTCTTCTTCACGATATTTTGGAGGGGATGGTTGAGGGTAGAAACTGTAGAGGGCGCCCTAGACATAATATTTGCAGCAAGTGTTCGAGGAGATGAGTTGTGGCTCTTGCTGAGCTGAAGAGGGTTGCGGAGGACCGAGAGGAATGGAGATCGAGATGCAAGATTCTGTTGCTGCAAAGCAATCCACCGGATTGATAATACGAAGAAGAAATTTGACACCTCACTTAAAATGTCGGTCATAGCATATTAATTGAATTGGTGGTAGATAAAAGTCGTCCTGTGAATACACCACCTATTCATAGTGAATTTCTGTAATAAATGGATGATGCGTGAATGTCGGGCTGTAGTCAACGATATTCTACATGCATCGCTTTTAGCCATTTATTTCATGGTGAGCGTCATAGATTCCACATATAAGATCACTATTACGATCAGTCGATATTCTTATGTATGTTTTTACGTAAAAAAAAACAAATCAGTCACAGATACTACAATTTATGTGGACCATATGTTTGAGATATAATAGAATGGAAATTATTAGAAAAAAGACCTTTTTTTTTGGTTTATAAAGTAAGGGCCTTAAAGGAAATACGATTTTTTGTCGCTGGGTTGAAAAGATTGGCCGGAATACAAAGTCCGAAATTCCGTTTCCAGGGGGCACCGCGTGGAGGTTCTTTTCATGCTCCCCGAGACCTGCTGACCACCTTACACCTAAGATCCTGCTCCATGTGCCCAACAAGCTGCACATCCCAGGACGTAATGCTGGGCAACAATAAAAACTGGAAAAAAATAATTTAACGTCGCTGACACGAAAGGAAATACGACTAGCAAATATTATAAATATTATATTTCCTGAAACATATATAAAAGCGATTTTAAATATTTTTTTACTAAAAAAAAATCTTTAAAAGAAATGTGATATTACATTTTATATACTTGTATATTTTTTGCCTTTATTATAAAGATGGCTTCAACAACACATTACCATTTAAACGTCATCATCATAACCTCCAATTTTCTTCAGTATTAATTCATTCAGTGTTTAATAAACACCATGTCAAAAATAATGTTGCGTATCCGTGAAGGGTCCCAATTAATGGGATATTTATGGAGCAGGATCCCATGCCTCGGATGGTCTTGGATTGTGGTCGTTGGAGAACGCTTCCGTGGGCGTTTGTAATCATAAATGGGAAACCCTTTCCTGGGTGGGCTTTTGCTTGGAGCACACATGACATTAGAATAGACAATTGATCCTTCCTTTATGTGAATCTAGGATAATACCCGATTGTCAAAACTTTGGACTGTCAAGTGAGTAATAAAAATATGTTTTTTGACGAATACAGGGGGAGAGTTGGCTTAATTATCAGACTACGTAAAATAACCGATTAAGAAATCACTTAAAATATGCCTTGGATACTATAGCCAACGTCTTTTCAAGTATTTAGGATTCTGCTTTGAGGGTCATCGGAATGTATTAACAACATCCTCCTCTCTTTCAAAAGGTGTTATTCAGTCGTGTGAGGGCATGATGAGGCGCAGATTAATAAGACAGACTTTTTCTGAAGCAAATTGACGCATAATATATGTACGATAAACTGTAAAAACTTACGTCGGCGCTGAGGCTGTCGCCCAGCGCCCAGTGGCGGTCTATACAACTAACGTCGCACCCGTCCCCGGACTTGTCTAAAGTGCCAATATGGCGACACACATGTCTGACAAGCGAACAGGAATAAGAGACGAAAGATTGTATATCGAGGTTTTTAGTACCAGTCAGCAAAGGCTATATCATGCTGATGTCAGTATATATGTTTCCAGGTGGAATTTCAGATGTATAGATGTATGGGGAAATATATATAATCGTGTCGGAAACAACAGGGTCAGATCCTGTCTGCTCAGATGTAGGCGACGTCGATGGCGTTACTTCTGGCCATCATCAGGTCTTCCTGGGTGCAGCTATTCGGGCACAGCGCACACTACAGAAGGTGTGACAGGGTCTGCTCCACGCCGCAGTCACATTCAGTCGGTCCGCTGTAAAACTGCCAGGCCCTCATTTGTGTCCTCGTCTTGCATACTCCGGTCCGAAGTCTGTTAAGGGACCTCCATATATTCCACCCTTGGTCATGTCCAGGGGCTAGGTCCTCTTTCAGGGCAATCCAAGTATTCCCCTCAGTTGCGCTTCTTCACATGTTCAGTCGCAGGGTGGCCTCAGGTATCACCAGTTCTATATGGGGATGAGGCATGGGAATGGCGGCAATTTGTGGTGATAGACCGTTCAGAAATGGAACGGATATGGAGAAGTATAGAGTAGGCGTACTTTTCAATTTTAATTAAGTTTTTCTTGAGTGTGATACTGATAGTAGGTTGATGACTTAGTGACCATGAAGAAGACCCCTGCAATGGCGGTCGAAATATTGGAAATTAGTAATTCGCCACACACGGCTAAACCCAAAAGCCACAATATCGAATCTCGCCGTGAAAACCTAAGAAGTTATTTATTCTAGAACCCTTTTCGAAATGCTTAAAAAAGTGAATTGTTGTATTTGATAAAAATATTTTTTAAACCCAACTAGTTAAATCATTTAAATGTACACTTCTGAATTGAATTATCCTTACTGATTAATTGACATATAATAATAAGATTCTCTCTACCTTTATAGTTCTAAACGCCTCTGCCAAAATTGGACCTATAAATACTCCCACCATCCAACAATAAAATGCATTTAAGTAATGTATCAGTTATCGCCGAAGAGGTATTATTTTCAAGGTAGTTAATATTTTATGACGTTTTTATTAGACACATAAATTTTTTAGGATCTTTCAGAACATCGAAAACGTATCAATTGTCTTTGGTATAGGGTCCGCCATCTAACGTTTTTTTTTCAACTAGTGTTTATTTCGTGAATGGTAACACTTAGCTCATGTCTGATTTGACAGATAATTAGTTTTATCCTTCCGCTAAACGAATATGGTTGTGTATACGCTTGAACAACGCTGGGAAATATTGCGACATTACATTAAAAATCATGGTAATGTTGCAGAATGTGTGTGAAAATTGCGTACGGATTTTGGAAGAAGAGAATCACCGTCAGCTCCGTATGTTCGTTATCTTGTGAAAAAAGTGAAAGAAACTGGCATCCTCATCGATAAACCAAAAGCGTGAAAAGCCAAAAACAGTGCGTACACCTGAGAATATTGCTGCTGTGGCAGAAAGTGTGCGTGAAGCGCCACCAATGGCGCTTCCATGCACCGCGGCCATGTTGAACGAATTTTTGTTCACAAAAATTGAAGAGGAGGATATTGGCAACATTTGTTTCAACAAGACGGCGCTACGTGCCACACAGCCGAAGCTACACTCGATGTTTTGCGCCCTGTTTTAAAAAAAATAAAGTTATTTGGCGGACCCTTTATTAAATTAGGTTAGGTTAGCGAGAACATCCAGCGCACTAGTTGTCCCGTGCACCAAATGTCTCGTGCAACAGACGTTCAGTGCGTCCCACGTCATTACCAAAGAGTCGTTGGACGAATTGTCTGGGATCTATAGGTCGTGATACCCTCCCTTTGTACTCTAGGATCATCATATGAGAATACTGCTTTTTTTTCGTTAAAAATGATTGAAATTTAGATAATATACTTCTAAATCCCATCTAATATAACTAAATTTAAACTAAACCATTACATTCTGTGAATTTTCATCTTATTTGGCAAATGTTTTCACCATTCCTTGTGTTACATTAAGCGTGGCACATTTTTATACTGTCACATGAAGTATTTGTGACATTTTTTTGGATTGTGTTATTCTTTCTTTACAGTAAAAACTGACTGCCAAAATCCATTTCTTTTAAAGTTTCTCGCTTTGGAATATATATTTTTTAAATAATCTTAAACTAAAATTAATTTAAATTTTTGGCGTCCTACAGGGATGCATTAATGTACCTATATCAACGCATTTTCGATACATCAGGCGATTGAGTCGTCCTAAAAACCAAATGGTCCATACCTCAAGAAGGATACATTTGTACTATCACAGTTGTAATCATAAAGTATTAATAAAAGAACAATTTAGTTTTTAACTTCATACCTTCTTTATATATGGATCACACTGAGCACTGTTTCACTAAGTTTCGCGATCTATGAAAGCTTCATCAGTTCCAATGTGCACAAACGTTCTGACGTTTAATGAATACTCGCATTTAATTACATATTATACAGAAAATATTTCACTAGAGGGTAATTTTTTGTAATTTTTCTGAAATATTTAACATTTTATTTAAGATTAAATATTCATTTGCACGTCAGTACGTTTGTGCACATTGATGAAGTTTTTATAGATCGCGAAACTGCAGTCTTCCATCAAGTGAAACAGTGCTCAGTGTGATCCATATTAAAACAAGGTATGAAATTCTTATATTGTATATTTGATATTGTAATCGATATTGAAATCGATATTGAAATCGATCTCAAAGTGAATGCTAAAAATAAAAATTTAGATTTTTCTCTCTTGTGACAACTGCTCCCTAGTAAGAGCAAGATCACTGCAATCAAAATAACATAATAACATCCTCCTCTATCTCAAAAAGGTGTTATTCCGTCGCGTGAGGGCAGGATGAGGAGCTAGTCAGCAAACAAAGACTTTCTTTTAGAAGCACATTGATTATATTTACGTTAAAAATTTACAAGCTTCCGGCTAAGCGGAATGACATGCCGCTGGCCGTAATGTGACCTTATCGATCGTCAACACATAACTCGCGTTCATTAACACACCCGTGAGCGGGATAAGCGAACAGAAAATAAGAGACGAAAGATTGTACATCGAGGTTTTCGGTACCAGCCGGAAAAGGGCTACATCGATCTGATGTCAATAAGTAAAGAGAACAATTATGAAAGGAATGGAGAAGTTGCTGTGTTGTGATGTTTTTAAAGTTGTAGTTTGATTAACTTCTTGGTAGATAATTACTTTTAAGACTGTAACTAATAGCTTTGGTGGTTTTTTAAGTCCTCAGTTTTGTATACCTCGATGTTTTATAGTTACAAAACACCAAGTTTGATATTGTTTGGAATGGTTATTTTTGGAATTTACGACCCTTAACCGATGTGATTTAGTGTTTTGACAGTTGGGTGCATCGTTAAAATGGCGGATGCATTTATTTAACCAATGCAATTGTAAAATTAGAGATGGCCGGTCGTAAATCACTGAAAAAACTAACTAAAAAGATAAATAACACCTGCTTTAAGCATAAAATGTACGTAAATAAATAAGATTAACAAAGAAAAAACAGAAATAGGCATTTTAATTAATATCGTATTAACATCCTCTTCTCTTTAAAAGGTGTTATTCCGTCGTGTGATAGCAGGATTAGGAGCAGATTAATAACACAGACTTTTCCAAAAGCACATTGACATATATTTACGATAAATTTTACAAATTTAGGGCTCGATCTAGCCACAGCATTAGGGCGCGCCACAATACAATATGCTCTCGCTGAAGGGCGGGACACGACTGGCGCGCTTGTGATGGCTCTCGCCCAGCGCTACTAGCGGCGGTCTATATAACTAGTCCCAAATTCCAATTAGGCGGACACATTCATGTATGGCAAGCGAACAGAAATAAGAGACGAAAGATCGTATATCGAGGTTTTCGGTACCAGTCAGCAAGGCTACATCATGCTGATGTCAACATAAATTTACTATTATTGTATTTATTTATTTTTTACCACATCCGCTCCACATTTGGAGTATATAGATACTATAAATTGTCGTTTCACAGTTCTGTAAGCTCAGATTGTCTATGCCTTGTCCCAGAACACTTGTAAGCCTGGAGGTTCCCATGAGAACATATATGGTTCCCGGGAGCTTCCAGGGCACGAGTCCGCGAACTTGCATAGACATCGGCTTTAGTACGAGAGAAATATTTGGGTATTCAATAATCAGCGTTTGTAGACAGATCGCATGATCAGTCCGACGCTCCCGAAGCCTTGACATTTTTTTTGTCGTTAAGGAGTGGCTCAACCCTATCGGGGGCATGTGTAGTTCTTAGATTTCATTACAAAAAATTAAACGAATCAAGCTTGGTCGGGAATTGAACCGACAGCGTCTGAATGACAAAAAAAAAACGCTTTAACCACTGCACTATGAATAATGCTATAAATTACGAGTATTTAAATTTTATTACATAAACCAAAGCAAATAAAAATCAAAACCAATTTATGTATTTAGAATTTTAAAACTACTGCTTGAATGGAAGTGAGGTTATCCTTTTTTGAATAATTCCATTTTCGAATATATTCATTTCAAAATAAACATCAGAACAGTGAAGTTCATTCATAGTATATTATTATGTTACAACAAAAGAAACGCGATATAGAACCAATTTTTAAAACTCGATTTTTGTTGTACGGTTCGTTGTATGGAAGTTAGTAGGATGATGATCCCTTTTCTTGTGTTTGTTTTTTGTTTATTTTTTTATCCGGTTCTTCTAAATATAGGCGTGACGCTCCTTTGTCCCTTGCGACTGCGCGCGTGCGCAGACGGGAACAGGGGAGTATCAGGAATATCATTTAAGACCCCCTGGCAACATCGAAATATGTATTATATTATTCCAGATATGAGTTATATATTTTTATTAGAATACTAGCGTGTACCCGGCATGCGTTGCAATGCCACTCAAAAAAAAAACGCGAGCTTATGGAAGCGCCTCGTCTTACCTGAATTTGACAGTGGCGGCCGTATGTGTTTTTATTTATTGGAGTGCTTTTGTATACACAATGTTTTTTGTTTTTCTGTCTGGTGCGTACACAAATAAATAAGAAGATTTTCCAACGCGTGAGCAGGCCACATACAGTTGTCCATGTGAGAAGCACGGCTTTTCTAAATTTAGTCCACACACTTGTAACGATTGTCCTTGTGCCTTATTGATGGTCATTGCAAAGGCGACTCGCACTGGAAACTGCAGACGTTTAAATTCAAATGGCATATCTGTCGGAATCATTGGGATGCGTGGCAACACTGCATCTTCTCCTTTGAATTTTCCATTTAAAATCGTAGCTTCAATAATATTGTTCATCATTTTTCTTACTGAAAGCCTGGTACCGTCGCAAAGTTGTGGTGGATTTATGTTTCGGAGAAGAATGATAGGCACGCCAATTTTCAATGATAAAACATGCGGCGGCACGCCTGGCAAATCAAGTGAATTCAAGAATTCTGTGAATTCAAGAAGCCCGCGCCAATAAAAATAAAAAATAAAACATTTTAGATAAAAAGATAATTATTTTAAATTAAAGTTATAAAATAAAAATAAAGAAAAAAGCACGAAAAAGAATATACATACATTTATAAAAAAAACATATATTAAAAAGTTAAAAATTAAAAACACAATGGTACTTTTGAACACACGTTCTGAGATTTGAAACATTTTTTTGAGGTCAAAATGGGGCCCGGGGCGCGATGCGCCTTTTAGTATGGCGATGTAAGAGACAAAAGATCGTCTTTCGAGGATTTACGGCATCAGCCTAAAGGAGTTACATCAAGCTGGTATCACTACTTAAAATACCTACTTTAAATACCTACAGGACAGATTTGCGTCAGTTTTGCTTACGGCGTTGCTTTGGGAACACAATGTTTTAAAATGGCCGTTCTGTATTACAATAGTCTTCTATGAAAACATGTTTTACGTAAATATTCAATTAATTTTTGTAATTAAATCAAATTTTGAGTATCCTATCTTTTTTCTGCTAGTATAAGCAATAATTCGACAAAGTATTATCGCAATCGGGTTAATGGTGTCGGAATGCATAAAGGACAGACAGACAGACAGACAGACATTCATTTTTATACAGTATTCTGCTGTATGTGTTTACATAAAAAGTAATATATGGAAAGAAATCAATGCATTAAAAATATTTATTTCCATTTTTTTTTGATTCGCCTCTGTTTTGAACGCATGATAATTTTATCCTTTTAGAGGCAGCGATGGATGAACAAAAAAAAGGTCCATAAAAAAATTCTCCGGATTTGGTTCATTATTATTATTCTCAGCACGTGCGTTGAGCCGTCAGAGAACCGGACGCTTCGCGGGGCATTTAATCACTTTGAATGGAAGCTGATGAGCTTATTTGTTTATCGCAGCTTTTATTGGTTCCGTCTCGTTCACGTGGGATCCGCCAGATCAACACGTGTATGTTTTTAGTTTGATAAATAATCAGAAAAGGGTAAATCATGATTTGATGAAACGGGACATGGTAAAACTAAACATCGCAAAAGAGAACACTGTAAATAGAACATAGCAATTCAGAAAAAAACTAGAAGCTTTGAGTGTACTATGATAATTATTGAATCCATACTCCGGTCCGAAGTCTGTTAAGGGACCTCCATATATTCCACCCTTGGTCATGTCCAGGGGCTAGGTCCTCTTTCTCGAGGACACAAATGAGGGCCTGGCAGTTTTACAGCGGACCGACTGAATGTGACTGCGGCGTGGAGCAGACCCTGTCACACCTTCTGGAGTGTGCGCTGTGCCCGAATAGCTGCACCCAGGAAGACCCGATGATGGCCAGAAGTAACACCATCGACGTCGCCCACTTCTGGACAGACAGGATCTGACCCTGTTGTTTCCGACACGATTATATATTGATATCAGCTTGATATAGCTCCTTAAGGCCGATGCCGTAAAGCCTCAACAAGCGATCTTTTGTCTATTATTTTGGTTCGCTTGCGTGACATCTACATCGAATGTTAAGCGGTGTTTGCATACGCCAAAATAATTGTTATGACAGTTGGCCTATTGCCGGTTGGTAGGACTGTCATATTGGCAGTTGGTACCGTGGAGATGTGAGATCGCGCCGTGGGCTGGCAGTTGAAGTTTGACTCGTGCCCGTCACAGTGCGCGCGTCCTGTGCGTTCGCTGTGGCGGGCGACGTTTGTGACAATAAACAAATAATATGTGAAACAGTTGTTTATAATGTGAACCTGATCCTGCATCCTTCATCCAGTTAATCGATGTCCATAAATGGAAGAGGAAGATATCAATATATATTGAATCCATTATGTTTTTTTCAAATTTTCGAACGGTGTCATGACCTATCGTCCCCAGACAATTCATTCAACTACTCATCGGTAACGATGTGGGGACGACGCGTATTGGACGTCTGTTACACTGGACATTTGACGCACTGGACAACTGGTGCACAGGCTGTCTCGCTAACTTAACCTAACCTAAGGATTTGTTGATAGTAGAGTCCAGAGATCCATAGGTCTCGTTAACGAAATAACTTAGTTTAGGTTAGGTTAAGTTAGCGAGGCATCCAGTGCACCAGTTGTCCCGTGCACCAGACGTCCAGTGCGTCCCACGTCGTTACCGATGAGTCGTTGAACGAATTGTCTGGTAACGAAATGCGGCGGAACCCTAGCAAACACTCTCAGCTAGAGTCAGCTTAAAATTAAAAAAAAATACTTCCAGTTAGTTTCATCTAATTTTAAATGGCTCTTGTTAAAACCAGTCATATACAGTGGAACCTCTCATAACGAGCATATTTCGTTCCAGAATCTTGCTCGTTATGTGAAACACTCGTAAGCGAAAATAATTTTCCCATATAAATCAATAATGCGATAATGCGTTGAATGTGAAGCATTTTTTAAACGTTTATTCTAATAAAATTACACCCTTATACAGGTAAATTGTTAAAGATCGTAACAACCTTGATAAAACATTTTTAAAAATCGAAACTAGCTTATTTTTATTATTTTATTTGTTACTAGAAAGCTGTCTAAAGACATTTGTTTTTGCTGACTTATTTAAATTTGGTGAAAATGTGACACCTCCAAACTCATAAGTTATGAAAAATGTGTGTTCAAATGGAACACTAACGTGCTAACGATACGAGTGCTAAACACAGACTGACGCAATGACGCAGAAGTCCCGGCTCACAAGTGCGTCATACGTTATGTGACTTACCCTTTCTGCGTTACTGGTTATGCGAAATGTCGCTCGTTAAGGGAGCAATTTTTTCACATTTTATTTTGCTCGCTATGCGAATTACTCGCTATGAGAGGTGCTCGTTATGAGAGGTTCCACTGTATGTGTTTGCCTACTAGACTATGAACTGTCTATCGTTTACACTTACTACATACAGTCCATAGTCCACCAGGGAGTAGGGCATTGGTTTAACGTCACTGATGAAGAGCAGAGTAAACAGACGTAACTCCAAAGTAACTCGTTTAGTGAGGTAGGTCAATCAGCTTACATAAAAAAACAAACGGAGCAAAACGAATCTTTGTTTTACTTTCAGCGTTGAATTCTCTCAATTGTATGTTTTCTGCTTATAAGCTTAGTACTTCACTTTACTTTACTTTAATAAGTACCAGTAAAGTAGTGATCGTAGATATTTTATCGCTACATACATAGTATATTTATTTTAATTTTAGACTATGCCGGCGGGTATAGTTCAATGGTCAAAGCGTTTGCTTTGCAAGTCAAAGATCGTGAGTTCGATCCCCGACGGAGATTAAAAAAAAAGGATTTTTAATCGATTTCTGAGCTCTGAGGTACCCCGGTTGGTGTGAATTTGATCTCTAACCCGTAAAATGCCAGTCGTAGCCTATTAATTATAATTGGTGGTAGACGAAAGTGGTTTCGTGAAGACCACCCATTCATAGTAAATTTCTGTAATAATAAGGATGATGTGTGAATCTCGGGCTGTAGTCTATGACGTTGGCGGATCAACACTCCACATGCAGAGCTTAGCCATATGCACCATGGTAAGTGTCATAGAATTCCACAGATGAGACTTTAGAATTACTATCACCATCTGTCGGTATTCTCCTGTTTGTGTTTACATAAAAAAGTTTTTGTTTTATAAATTATCTTGTTTTTAGTGAAATCAATCGTGGTGGAAGAAGTTAAATGCATACATTGAAGAGAGATGAATAGAAATGAAAAGATCAAGGTTTTGATGATTACGGAGAGGAATAAGAAGGCGACCTAGAACTGACTTTCGACTCCAAAAAGCTGGTAGCATCGGTTCCGCCGCATTTCGTCCCCATTCAATTCATCGGTAACGACGTGGGGTCCACTGAACGATCTAACAACGTCGCGTTTATAAAATAATATTGTCTTTGTTTTAATGACAATGCAAGCCTTATTAGGCAAAGAAGGTTTTCCCCCTTTCAAGGACGTCCAAGTAGACTCTGTCGCGTTCCTCTCGTCTCCTCGTGTCCTGACTCTTGTGGACGTCCACGATGAGGCCGGCTGATTACTCTGTCACTCGGCAGGTCCCAATTATGGAACAATCCTCGACCCTGGACCGCCTCTCGTCTACTCACAGCTGACGGCTTGTTATGGCTCCCGAGGCGGGAGACGTGCAGATCCCTCTATTGTGTGTTGGTACTTTATTCATATTTACTTGCGACTCGTGAGTACATATTTTAGCCCAGAGGTCATCAAAGTGAGGCTTTGGAGCTACATACTCAAGCACAACTGGACTTAACCCGCCTCACACCCGCATCACACCAATCGGAATCACATATTGTGCGACTGTGGAGACCTGTAGACCGCCTCACACCTAAGATCCTGATCCATGTGCCCAACGAGCTGCACATCTCAAGACCTAATGCTGGGCAACACACGGGCTATCTATATTGCCAGATACTTCGAAAAATAATTTGACGTCGCTGACACGAAGAAGAAGATCCTAATTTCGGAACAACGGGTTTCTGTTGGTTTTGGTTACTGGGCTTACCCGCCTCGAATTCGCATCACATCGGAGGACAGTTAAGTCTCCTTGATGATGCGCTTATTCAGATTATGATCATTTAGCAACTGATAAGTCCAGTGGGAGTCCCCTCTGAACAATTGTGGCCACTGCACAAAAGTGCTAAAAGAAAGAACCCGTGAAAGAGGTCATCCGCATGCGCGCTGCGTTACCTGACTATTTTATGACTACTAATCAGATTGTCGTTGATTTGAAATACAAGACTGACAAACTTTGGTATTGTGCCCAGGTTGAAACAACGATGTGTACCTTATGGTGCCCGGTAGAAAGTGACTCGGTGGTAGTGACGGTCGTTGCGGCGAACACCCCTATTGGCCACTTGGCGAACTATGGCGCTCTATAATTCTACATTACAGGACTTGTTTAAGCAAATAAAATGTCACCTGCAACGCTGCGTCTCATACTTACCTAACTCTAAAACTTTAACTAACATTTTTATATATGCGTGTCAGACGGGCGAACAAAAATAAGAGACAAAAGATCGCATATCGAGGCTTTTCGGCATCAGCCTTAAAGGGATATATCGAATTAGTATCAGTACGATATTTTATTATTTTTTTTTCCTTATGTCTAGCTAGTAAATCGTTGCAAAAAATGGTAGCTATAAAATTATGTCAACCACATAGATTATTGCTGTATTCTTGACAGCTCTGCAAGTCACAGCAAATACATTGTATGCACAATTTCCGATGCACTTTCACGACGTCGTTCCGCTCTTCACTGATCTCATTTTTTGTGCTACCCGAATGCGAGTATTCGATCTTCCGATAGTTTTTTTTTTCTTGTAGACTAGTTCATGAGACCCTCAAATTCCATCTCAGCCAGACCCGAGGACTGTGTGGGAGGAGGACGAGGTTGGCCTTGACTTCTTCGTCTCCTAAAGGAAAGGTCTCTGACCCGATAGAAATAAAAGATTCCCGAAATATCTTCTAAAAAAGACATAGTAGAAGCAATAGAATCAAAACAATTATACGAAAATTATCTTATATATATATTTTTTATATAAACTTATATACGAGAGTACCTTATAAATTGGTTATAAAATAGTAATATTTGTGCATTCTATGCATTATAGAAGTATTTATTCATCTGTGATGTATGATTTCATGATGCGAAATTATTGTTAGCAATACAGTGGCAAATTGTTGATATTTTCATATAAACGTAATTGACTACAGCCAAGTATGAACACATTATGCATTTTTACGAGGATTCATAATCAATAGGTGTTTTTTTATGTAAGCATATACAGGATAATTCCGACAGATGGTGATAGTGATGCAGAGATCTTATCTGTGGACTCAAGCGAAGTTTATGCAGTGTAAATCCGCCAATGTCATAGACTACAGCTTGATATATAAGCATCAAATTTTTTTGCGGCTATTCATAATGAATGGGTAGTGTTCACAGGACAACTTTCGTCTACAACCAATATTGTTTAATTGACTATGACTGCAATTTTACATGTGAAGGATCAAATTCACAACAACCGGGGTATTTAGCGAGGCAAAGGCTCCTTAGCGTAATCCAACAGAAGTCTGGACCGGTTGGATATATCGATCTCATATCTACGGAGCCCAACTACCATGCATTTTCTGTATTCGCGGCGACCTTCGGCGAAGAAGTCTAAAAGTGGAAATTTTAACGTCTCAACTACTAACTTTTACACCCATGTGTGGTGTTGCTCACCAAAACCAGTTACTTGTATAACGAGAATTTATGATCTTAGAAATCATTTTTTTTTCATCTCCGTCGGGGATCCGACCCATGACCTTCGATTTAGTAAGCAAACGCTTACACCCGCCAGCTATTCACGGGACAACTTTCGCCTACCACCAATTTTAATTTAAACTATTACTCGCAATTTCACGGGAGAAGTATCAAATTCACACCAACTGGGAGTATTGAAATTGATTCCAAGCAATTTTTATTTTAATCTGCGTCAGATATACAACGGATATCATCATCAGCCTGTATCCGTCCACTGCTGAACGTAAGCCTCCCGCATGAGTCTCCATCCTCTTCGATTCTTCGCCTTCCGCATCCAGGTCACTCCCGCAATTATTATTATGTTGTCAGTCCATCTTACAGACGGTCGTCCGATGCTTCGTCTGCCAGTACTTGTGCGCTACTCCAATACTTTTCTTCCCCATCGAGAGTCGCCTCTTAAACAGATATGTCACATTGAGTGTGCTTATTCGTTGGTTAGCCTCCACTACTAGAGTTCTTCTGCGGAAATCCTCGTTTCGGATTCTATCTTTTAGCGACACTCCGAGCGTGGATCTCTCCACAGCACGCTTTATTTTATGTGTAAGACTTGCTGTTAGATTCCACGTCTCTGCGCCATAAATTAATACAGGGAGGATGCATTGGTTTAACGCCTTAGTTTTAAAACATAACATATATGGAAAGCCAAAATGAAGTGCGATATTTTATGTGTTTGATGCGTAGTACTCTTTATTGTAATATAATTATTTCTAATTGTAATAAGATTATTCACTTGTAGCAGTGTGCATCATCATGCTTCTACGTCTCGTGTACACTGTTTATTATTTTCTATTTGCGAATTCAAGCATTTCTATGCAATTTCGTTATCTTTTTGTTTGATTCGAATTTCCTTATCGCGGTGACTGAATTAATCAAACAATCTAATGCATCTACCTTCACTACAATGCGCATTGTTTGAATTTTTTACTCCTGCTTCATGACCATTAAATATAATATGAGGAATATGATTTATGATTCTACGAAATCTAAAACCATCAAAAGATCACTAAAATATTATAAAACATTATTATATAACTAAAGGGTCCGCCAAATAACTTTTTTTTTTTGAAAATGGGGCGCAAAACATCGAGTGTAGCTTCGGCTGTGTGGCACGTAGCGCCGTCCTGTTGAAACCAAATGTTGCCAATATCCTCCTCTTCAATTTTTGTGAACAAAAATAGCCCGATAACGATCGCCATTGACTGTAACGGCCACTCCTTGCTCATTTTCGAAGAAAAATGGCCTGATTTTCAAAGTAATGTCGCAATATTTCCCAGCGTTGTTCAAGCGTATACACAACCATATTCCTTTAGCGGAAGGATAAAAATAATTATTTGTCAAATCAGACATGAGCTAAGTGTTATCATTCACGAAATAAGCACTAGTTGAAAAAAAAAACGTTAGATGGCGGACCCTTTACTATATGCAGAATTCCGCAATGTCTTAAAACTAAGGCGTTTAACTGTCGAATAAAATTGAATATAATGAACATGGATAAAACCAAAGCCATGATAAATATATACATATATCCCAGCCTTTTGATGCGGTTTCCATTGGAGGAACACAAATAGAGGTTGTAAATGTACATACCTATCTGGGACAAGTAACGAATATTTCGACCTTCGCCTAGTAAGGAAAGCCATTGAAATCAAAAGACACCCCATCAACATCAACAGGGATGACGGTTTGATTATCAAAACAGCATGGCTTCCACCTCTATAACATACTCAAAAACCTGTACAGACAAACAAGGACAACCACAGTCCGACATGACGTTCGTGGAGGTACGCTTCTTAGAATATTCCCACCGTACACGATTCTCCGACATGACGCTCGTGGAGGTACGTTAGGCTGACGGCTAAACTACCTCCAGACACGAACTCATCACTAAATCATCAACACTGAAGAAGACCCCTGCAATGGCGTTGAATTATTGGAATGAAGTAATTTGCCACAAACGGCTAAACCAAAAAGCCACAATATCAAATCTGGCCGTGAAAACCTAAGAAGTTATTTGGATATAGAAAACGATAAAAAACTAAAGTACAGTAATTTACCATATTTGTCGATATATTAAAGGTATTATATAAGCAAATAAATTTAATTCCTATCGTCTTTTATATTTGTTTTACCCATATAAATTATGGTTTATATACATTTTAGTTTGCGAATAGATTTCAGATATTGATATGATATAAAACGCTGATTATGCAATTGCCTTTCATTGTTTGAAGTAAGCTTTTGGGTACTTCGTGCGCTATTATTCAATTTTGCAGATTTGGTAATAATATGGGTGGGGCCAGCTTAAACATTGCCGAAAGTTTGGGAGCGAATATTAAGTACCTTCAAAGTAATATTAGAATGTATATCACCCGATTGAATATTTCGTATATAATAAAATATTATCTAATGTCTATCTTTAACTATTATAAGTGATACTTGTTAGGTTCTAAAAACAGTTGATTTTAAACGATTCTCACTTTGAATCTGTTTTATTTTTATGTAAGCATATACAGGAGAATACCGACAGATGGTGATAGTAATTCTGAAGTCTCATCTGTGGAATTCTACGACGTGCATAAGACTAAGCGCTGCATGTGGAGTGTTGATCCGCCAACGTAATAGACTACAGCCCGATATTCACGCATCATCCTTATTATTACAGGAATTTACTATGAATGGGTGGTCTTCACGCGACGACTTTCATTTGCCACCAATTTTAATTAACCCTTTCCCAGCCACGGACGAGTTAACTCGCAAAACTCGTTAGGTCCCGCCAGGCCACGGACGAGTTAACTCGCCAGATCATTATTAAACTACACAATTTGTGACAACCCTGTTCGTATAAATTATCACAACATTATTTATCAATTAAGTGTGTCTATTCTAATGGAAAAGGGGAAAAACATCCAATTTGGTAAGTTTACATTAAATAACATTATATTAAGCACTTGTTGATTTTTTAAAATGACTTTTCTGACATTGAAAACGGCTGGCCTATGGGGGTCTTTCTTGCACAATTGGTCTGGCAGGGGAAAGGTTAATAGACTACGACTGGAATTTTACCGATGAGGGATCAAATTCACACCAACCGGGGGTATTTTAGAGCTCAGTAATCGATTAATTTTTTTTTTTAATCTCCGTCGGGGATCGATCCCACGACTTTTGGCTTGCAAAGCAAACGCTTTGACCCGCCGGCATATATAAAATAGTCAACCCAAGACCTTTTTACTTAGAGAGGCAAATAAGCACTCTTGGAATGACCATTCGCTAATAAAAAAAGCTCTATAAATGCTGATATAATAATAACACGTCACCATTTTTTTGTGTTAAGAATCATAGAAAAAAAAATCAATTAAAATAGAATGTCTCCTCCTTTATAGACGTTAATCTTCTTCGTAGTATCAATCCGGTGGATTGGTTTGCAGCAACAGAATCTTGCATCTCGATCTCCATTCATGTCGGTCTTCCGCAACCCTCTCCAGCTTAACATAAGACCTACAACTCATGTCCTCGAACACTTGCTGCAAATACTCTAGGGCGCCCGTACAGTTTCTACCCTCAACCATCCAATCCACAGTGTCGTGAAGAAGACCATCGTGGCGCATGATGTGACCGATCCATCGGGTTCGCCTCTCTGAGATGGTTCTTATTAGGCGCTCATCTTCCTTGATTATCCTGAGAGCCTCATTGTTCGATGACGTTTAAAGCCGCGTGTAAATTGGAGTATATTGCCGCCATATCCTTAACATCACAATGCTATACGAAGGGGTGAGGGTCCAGACTGAATCTCTTTACTTATTGACTACGGTCACGTGTTGCTCGTTACGCCAGTGAAACAATGCCGACCGGATTTGTACGTGAATATTTGTACGTCTTCTGTTCCGGAGCAGAACAAAACAGAACGAGAAGCAGAACAATTTGAATTTACGAGCACGGGGGAAGCTAAACGAAACCAAACAATGCGAGAACTCGACATTTTACGAACACGGTCAGGTTCAGAAGTCAAATGAGATATGTAAACGCATACAGGAGAATACCGACAGATGGTGATAGTGATGCTTAAGTCTCATCTGTGGAATTCTATGACGCTTACCACGGTGCACATGGCTAAGCGCTGCATGTGGAGCGTCGATCCGCCAATGTCCAGTTTCGACATGAGCTCCACGAATTTATTTATCAAAGTGATTTCGTGGAGTCTTCTGCTTAGCGAGCTCCGGGACTTTTTAAATTATTGTATTATTTATAAATTGTTCTATTATATCCTGTTTCAGAATCGCATTAAATATTTATATTTGTAATGTTTCTGGAAGAAATAAATAAATTGAATGTCATAGTCTACAGCCCGAGATTCACGCATCATCTTTTATTATTACAGAAATTAACTATGAATGGGTGGTCTTCACGGGACGACTTTCGTCTGCCACCAATTTTGATTTATAGGCTATGACTGGCATTTTACGGGTGAGGGATCAAATTCACACCAACCGGGGTATTTTAGAGCTCAGAAATCGATTAAAAATCCTTTTTTTTTTTAATCTCCGTCGGGGATCGAACCCACGACCTTTGGCTTGCAAAGCAAACACTTTGACCATTGAGCTATAGCCGCCGGCATACCGTATTTAGTATGCTTGCATGTTTTCAATATTTGAATAAATATTCTTAAACTATACTATCTATTCAAAGTCCTCTAAAATAAACATTCTTGGTAGGTAGTATCAATCCGGTGGATTGGTTTGCAACAACACAATCTTGCATCTTGAGCAATCTCCACTCTTCTAGATCCTCTGCAACCCTCTTTAACTCAGCATAAGAGCTACAACTCATGTCCTCGAACATTTGCTGCGTATACTTCCGTCTAAGGCGCCTTCTGCAGATTCTATCCTCGACCATTCCTTCCACAATGTTGTAAAGAAGACAATCGTGGCGCATGAAGTGACCGATTCTTCGGGCTCGCCTTTCTGAGAAGATATATTAAAATGTAGTTTTAGTTGGTATTGTACTTGAATTGTTACTTAAATTGTTACTATCAATCTCTTAATAAGACCATTCAAATCTCTAGCATTCATTAAACAATGTTTAAATAATAATAGATTAACAATCGGGTCATTAAAAGCGTACTTTCTTTTTGAATTTTGATTGACCGATACAATACCTTCAATCAGATCAAAACGTGCCATAAATTTGCACGAATATCAACTTTTAAATAATTATCAAAGATTAAAAAAAAAATCGTGCTTATCAAAGAGTATCATAAAACGATCTGATACAAGTTTAATTAAGCATTTAGGAACCTTAAAATGGTAGATTTTTAAAAATGATTTGATTAATTAAATGTTAAATGTCTTAAGGAACGCCTATTTTAGTGCTTTTTGCTGTAGAATTGTTCGGATATTGATCGTTTGTCTAAAATTTAAATCGTCTTCCGTCATTTTGTTTAAATTTTGATTTATATATATCAGCCATATAATAGCTTTAGAAAACAGATTCTTGCGTATAAAACTAGTGGTACGAAGATTCCACATTGTCGGGAATGACGATTTGAAAGAGGCAGTTTAGTTAAAAAATTTACCATTCTTCTTTCATCATCATCAGCCTGTGTCCGTCCACTGTTGAAAGTAGGCCTCCCGCATGAGTCTCCATCCTCTTCGATCCTCCTCCTTCCGCATCCAGGTCACTCCCGTTTTCTTCATCACGGCAGGGAATCTTGGTATTTTATTAATAACCAATGCAGTCGTGTAATAGTTTTGAGAGCTTATGCTTGCGTAAAATTTTGGCGGTACGATGGTGTGATTTTTCAGGTATAATGAGGGGTTCCGCCGCATGTTGTACACAGACAATTCGTTCATCGATCATCGATAACGATCAATTAACCTAAGTTATTTTGTTAACAAGACATAGATCTCTGGACTCTACGATCACTGGACAAATCCTTAGGCTAGGTTAGGCTAGCGAGATATCCAGTACACCAGATATCCCGTTCACCAGACAACCAGTGCGCCCCACATCGTTAACTATGAGTCGCTGAACGAATTTTCTATGAACGATATGTCGTGACACCATGACGAGGTGAGAAAGCGGAAATGAAAGCCTTTTATAATACACTCTATACCCCCAACACCAAGATTGAAGTCGCGAAGCAGCTTTTCGAGATCCACACAACCTCTCACATCCGGCCTTGAAAATGAGAGACTCCAGCTCTGCCAACAAATCGCAGCAGAGGATTTCATTACTCCAAAGGAAGGCCTCCCAACTGGCAAGAGCCTTGACTGGCAAACCTGGAAATCCCTGAACACATTAAGAACCGGTGTTGGTAGAACAAAGGACAACCCGAGCGGTGGGTAATGCTTCGGCAGGGAGAGACACTATTGTGCGACTGTGGAGACCTGCAGACAGCCTCACACCTTAGATCCTGCTCCATGTGCCCAACAAGCTGCACATCTCAGGACCTAATGCTGGGCAACACACGAGCTATCGATGTTGCCAGAAACTGGAAAAAAAATGAAGTCGCTGACACGAAGAAGATGATATGCTATCAAGAGCCAGATTGATACTACGAAGAAGATATTACAGTCTATATTGATTGCCCAAAAATCGACTAAAATTTTTACCAAAATGGTGCCATGTTCAAAAAATGTATTATCTATCATCTCAGTGATCTGCATCATACGTGTGCAAAGATCAAACCTTTAGTATGAGCAAACGTTTAACCCTTTCGTTACGGCTCGGTGGAATACAAATTATACTGTCGTGAATTTTTCAAACCGCTTAAAACTAGTATTTGAAGCATAAAATATACCTATCTGACCTATTTTCATATATCACATTGGTTCTTCTATCCTTTAGCTATCAGATGATGCATAAAAAACTATTATATTTAACAAACGTTCATTATTTAACTCCATACATGTGGTGGCATTGACACATGTGGCTTACAGAAAAATCGCTCCTGTGACGAAACCTAACGATATTTATTAACATGCTTTACAGATTCCTGTAAATAATACATGTAGGTTAATAAAGGGAATGATATCACTTCCAATTTCGTACCGTAGATGTCACAATGAGTAATGAAAGTTGCAAAACGATATATCACGTCAACCGATGTCAAAGGTCGGGGAATCTTTGACGGCCTATGCCGACAACCGATGCGAAAGGGTTATGAATTAAAACGCAAGCAAAATGCATCCTGTTTCAATATTTGCGTTTTTTTTTTGTTCTATTGTCCAAAGCGTTCCTCGCGAAATCAGTGCCTTTCAAACTTTTTATTCCATTTTCAAAAATGCGTCATCTATTTTTAAACAGCTGTTGAAAGGTGACCCACAATAAACTTATTAAAGCTATTCAAGTGAAAGGGAATTCGGAAGGGTGCGTTTTTTGTGATGTTATTTTTAAACGACTAACAAACATTAAGGTATAATTAATTATTTGGATTTTTTTATGTAACACAAGCGTTTCTCTTTATTTTTGTTATGTAATCAAATACAGGGGAATACCGGCAAATGGTGATCATCCTCATCATCTGCATCCAGGCCACTCCCGCTATTCTTCTTATGTCGTCAGTTCATCATGCAGGGGGTCGGCCAATGCTTCCTTAATTTTTTTTCCAATAATTTTCTTCCCCTCCGACCGTCGTCTCTTCGACGAAAAAAAATAAGAAAAGACCAATATTCGAGGCTTTTTGGCATCAGCCTAAAGGAGCTAGTTCAAGTTGATATCAATATGTATTCGTATTATGATGAAGTTATTTCCCTCTTAATAGTGTGTTTATACGGTTTTAAGAACATTTTAAAATAATTCAAATTTTTCCGAAAAACTGAACACATCATTGACATTTAGAAATTCGTGCCAAAAAGTGTATCTGTTCTTCGTTTATAGGTTGTGATGATTCATACAAAACGGATGAACTTTGTTGTATCAAAGAAATGAGTCACTAATACGTTATCGCTTGCAAAAACAGATCATCGCACTTGTAATGAAATGAAAAAAAAAAGTTTCACTAACATAGATTTCATTCCTTGTTCGTATGTTTCAAATATGCTCACGAGTGAGGCAGCTAGACAAACTAAAAACTAAGTAAGGATCAAATTTATGATATTATTTATCACTGTAACATCCTCCTCTCTAAGAAGGTGGTTATTCAGTCGCGTGGTGGCAAGATGAGGAGCAGATTATCAACACAAAGACTTTTTCTGATGCACATTGACATATATATTTCGATAACTTTACAAACTTCTGGCCCGGATCTACTCACAGCATTCAGGCCGGGCCAACAACAATGCGATCTAGCCGCTGTCGGCTCACGACTGACTGGCTGCGCGCCGTGGTCGGTCACACCCAGCGCCGCAAGTGGCTCTATATCTCTATAACTAACGTCACTCCCGTGACCGGACTTGTCCAACATGCCAATATGGCGACACATACATGTACGACAAGCGAACAGAAATAATAGACGATAGATTGTATATCGAAGTTTTCGGTACCAGTCAGCAAGGGCCATATCATGATATTACTCTACTGATCAGTATTAAATAATAGTTCTACCAACAACACACAAACTCGTCTTATTCTTGATTAAAATCCATATTCAGCTAATGTATGTCGACGAAGAACTGTCAGTTTCTAAAGCTTCTTCCTAAATGCCACCTGTAAGTTCTGGAATGCTCTATTAGAGCGCTGTGCTTCTTCTTTTATATAATCTGGATCTCTTCAAGGAAGATATCAATATACATGTATCTCCCAACCCACACACAGACAAATCACACATTTCCCACAAGTAGCGTCCAGTCGACATGATTGAACGACATAGAGCCCACTGATCTCGACCGGTTACGTTCTCCTGCATGCGTTTTCACAAATGTATTATATATAGACGAGTATATACGGAAGATGTAAAAGGGATACACAAACCGGTCTAGCACAGGCTGGTAGACACAACGTTGCCAGATCGCCCACAGTGTTGCCAGTCTCATTACTTTTCTAACACATCTCGTATGTGCTGACATCAGCATGATGTAGCCCTTGCTGACTGGTACCGAAAACCTCGATATACAATCTTTCGTCTCTTATTTCTGTTCGCTTGTCATACATTTATGTGTCCGCCATATTGGGACTAGTTATATAGACCGCCGCTGGTAGCGTCGGTGCGACAGCCATCACGCCAGTTATGAACACCACAACAAAAAAAAATCGCATACATTTATTTGTTTATATATATTCATCCCCCATCGTCGTCGCTGTCTTGGATCTCCTCGGCGTCTGAGGGAATATCGGACAAAGCATCAGCGTATATAAGGAGACTATTAATAACCAGAAATATATTGCATTGAAATATATAAAATAAAATAAAAAACACTTTTTTATATTATTAATAATATACCAATTTTATATTTTGGGAAATACTTATTTTGCTAACAAACATATAAAATTTAAATGCATAAAATGGAAATATTGATCGAGGAAAACGATCAACGTTTTCCCAATTTAAAAATAATAATCATAACAAGCGAGATAAAGTCTAATCACATATATTTTTTTTACAAAAATTGCTCATTTAAATTTTTTATCGTCATGTGCTCAAATAAAATTAAATATGACCCTCACTGAAAAGGTTTGAGATCTTTGAATTATGGTCGAAAGTAAAAACAACATATATGTTGTGTGATCGGCCACTAACGTTTGAAAAAACATAACACAAGCTGTGTAATATAGTCAGCCACTAAGCGTTGGCGGAACGATCGCACACATTTGTTGTGTGACCCGCCTTTAACGTTTGGATGTTGTGTAACCGGACAGGATAGTGTTAACAATGATGGATACTTATACGTTCAACAGTGGACATACATGTTGATAATGATGTTATTTTAGTTTCTTTCCTATTTGTCATTAAAGTTTTGGGAGGGCTGGAATCAGGAGGGTGACGTCATCGCCAAGTCGCGGCCTGAGCGAGAGTTCCGCAACAATAAAATTAGGATCGGCTTGTTTGAGTCTCGGTCCGCGAATACAAGCCGCGGCGCCGGAACAGGCAGGACCCAACTAGGGACATCGAAACAACACTCCAAACAGTACAAACACCAACGTCCTAACGTCTAATCTACAATCTATGGAACACACACGTTCAGTCGGCTCGTTAAGCATCAATATATCGCTTATATCGCACACTTTTCTTTCATACAATTGAAATATCTAAAATAAATGCACTGTTTTTTTTAATATAAGCACATACAGGAGAATACCGACAGATGGCGATAGTAGTTCTGTAGTCTCATTGGTGGAATTCTATGACGCTTACCATGGTGTATATGATTAAGCGCTGCATGTGGAGTGTTCATCATCCTTTATTATTACAGGAATTTACTATGAATGGGTGGTCTTCACGGGACGACTTTCGTCTACCGCCAATTTTAATTAATAGACTATGACTGGCATTTTACGGGTGAATGATCAAATTCATACCAACCGGGGGCAATTTTAGAGCTCAGAATCGATTCAAAATCTTTTTTTAAATTTTTAATCTTCGTCGGGGATCGAACCCATGAGCTTTGGCTTTCAACGCAAACGATTTGACCATTGAGCTATAACCGCCGGCATTTGTTTGTGTTTTTGTGTGGGTTACGAAGATTTAGCCTTTCAGATGTGGCCGTACAGAAGAATTCTCGGAATTTCCTGGAGAGACCACGTCACAAACAATGTGGTTCTCAGCATAATCAAGGAAGATAGGTACCTAGTAAGAACCATCTCAGAGGAGCGATCGGTCACATCATGCGCCACGATGGTCTTCTTCACGACATTGTGGAAGGAATGATTGAGGGTAGAAACTGCAGAGGGCGCCCTAGACGGGAATATTAGCAGCAAGTGTTCGAGGACATGAGTTGTAGCTCTTATGCTGAGCTGAAGAGGGTTGCGGAGAACCGAGAGGAATATGGAGATCGAGATGCAAGATTCTGTTGCTGCAAACCAATCCACCGGATTGATACTACGAAGAAAATGGTTATATAGTCTGATCACTCTCCCAAGAGGCTCTCTGGCAGGTTAGTATTACTTCTAGGAAGAACAAACAATCTGTGCCTCCTTATCCTTAAATATTGTCAGAGACAAACAAACCGATTTCCAACAAAATATCAGCATTTCTGAACACGCCGCGCACTAGCCGAAAGAAATGCATACTCAAGCACACATCTCTTCTAGTTCTCAACTCACTGTATCCCAACATACACCGTATAAAGTTAGATGGGTACAGCCGCGGATAATATCCATACATTCTCATGTAAAGAAACGATCAGTCCTCTCCTTAAGTATCAATTCTAAAGTTATTATCGAACACTTTTTTTTCATACTATTGGGATCTCTAAAAGAAATGCAGTGGTACTTCAAGATATGAGTTTAATTGACTCCATAGCCCTAAGTCAAAGCATTTATTTAAATTGAAATGACATTTATCCGTCCCGGACCCAAAATACTACCTCAGTTGTTCTTGTAACGTATTTTATAAAAAAAAAACTGATGTTTGCTTCTTCCACGTTTTCGGAATGTTGCAAAAGGCTTTTACATATTTCATTATTATTAGTAATGAAATACACACACAATTATACATCAAATTTTATACGCATCAATTCATTCAGAAAAAATATCGGCAGACGCGGGATTCGAACCGCGAGCCTTGCAACCTTTGCTCTATTCTACACAACGCGCTATCCACACGACCGTTCTCCGCCAGTGTGTAGAATAGAGCAAAGGTTGCAAGGCTCCTGGTTCGAATCCCGCGTCGGCTGATATTTTGTATTATAAAGGGTCCGCCAAATGACTTTTTTTTTTTGAAAATTGGGCGCAAAACATCGAGTGTAGCTTCGGCTGTGTGGCACGTAGCGCCGTCCTGTGGAAACCAAATGTTGCCAATATCCTCTTCTTCAATTTTTGTGAACGAAAATGGCCCGATAACGATCGCCATTGACTGTAACGGCCACTCCTTGCTCATTTTCGAAGAAAAATGGCCTGATTTTAAAAGTAATGTCGCAATATTTACCAGCGTTGTTCAAGCGTATACACAACCATATTCGTTAAGCGGAAAGATAAAACTAATTATCTGTCAAATCAGACATGAGCTAAGTGTTACCATTCACGAAATAAGCACTAGTTGAAAAAACGTTAAATGGCGGACCCTTTATATTGTATGTGTGTATTTAAAATTACGATAACAAGTCTGCAAATAAATGTATCCGAACACTTACATAGCGATCGGGAACGAAGATTTAAAGGCATACCGAATTGTGAAGGTCGTTTAATGGGTGTTCAAATATATATTTGCAGTTTGGTCCTGTTTCACCCTCGATCATTGACGGTACACCCTAAAAACAACTCGCGGGGGGCGGGGCAAGCTCGAGTCTCACAGCTGTCGCTGTCTAACTGGAGCCAGTACGTTTCCATTGCGCGTAGGGTTCGCATCGCACGTGCGCTACGTTCCCAACCTATAAAAGAATAACTAAAAACGGTACACCACGAGCGCGTTTATATCAAACGAGCATTTTATACAATTATATCAACATTAATTCCAATTTTCTTCATATAAACAGTATTGAACCGCTGCTTTATCGATTTAAACTGCTTCTTACATGAAAATCCTGTAAATTTGACAACTGAAAATAAAACTTTAATATTTACATACTTTACTTATTTATGTTCGTGTGGCATAAAATAATACATTTAATAATGTTTTTTTGTGAAGAATTGTTAGTGTTTCTTATCATTTGTGTAATTTTATAGTGAAGTGCATTTTTTAATTCGAATATAACAATATTCTTTTTTTTACATATTCGTGTGATTAGTAATGATAACATAATGCCGTATCTTGTTATGAATTAATAGCAAGATACTCGTTAAGCTTACCTTAAATTTTAAATTAAAAAAATATAATGTCCTAGTAGACTCTAGGTATACGTAGTCAGAGAAGCGACACAGAACACGTTGTAAAAGTTGGACTGCCGAAGCACAACTGACCACTCAAAAGCACTAAAAAAAAACGTCATTCTTTTCCGGTACACCTATTATATATATATATATAATAAGGACGTTTGTTTATATCTTTTGATAATTGATGGGGATTTTTTTCTTCATTTATTCATTTTTGCCAGCGTGTGCAGCTCAATGGTCAAAGCGTTTGCTTGACAAGCCAAAGGTCGTGGGTTCGATCACCGACGGAGATTAAAAAAAAAATTCTCAGCTCTAAAATACCCCCGGTTGGTGTGAATTTCATCCCTCGCCCGTAAAAACGTCGTTTATAATTACGTTGATACTTTTTTATCTCTGTATATTATTATTGATTTACGATATTTTTTTATAATGTATATTTATAACGATATTAACGATGGAATAATTACATAAAGTAGTTAAAAATGTTTTTATACATTATTAGTAATTTGTAATTTAATGAATTATTGCTTTTAATTCATATCCTAATTACCTTTCACATAATATCAGTTTTATATATTACATAAATCGTGATATTTAGAAGCAGTGCAAAACACAGTTAATTAACCATTTCGCATCGGTTGTCGGCATATGCCGTCATAAGATTCCCCGACCGTTGACATCGGTTGACGTGATATATCGTTTTGCTACTTTTTTAGAATAGTTTTTTATGCATCATCTGATAGCTAAATGATACAAGAACCAATGTGATATATGAAAATAGACCAGATAACTACATTTATGCTTCGAATACTAGTTTTATAATTGACAGTATAATTTGTATTCAAACCTAGCCGTAATTAAAGCGGTTAAGGTACACATAATCACAGATTTATTACATTTTTTATAAAAAATAAAATATTCAAATATATACTATTTGAAAAGCATACAAAAATCAATTAGATGTTTAACAAAGATATAAAAACAAATTATAAAAACAAAATATATTGCAGAAGATCGAGAAGAGTGGAGATCGAGATGCAAGATTTTATTGTTGCAAATCAATTCACCGGATTGATACTACGAAGAAAAAAAACAAATGCTTAAAATAACATTCCATTTTTTGAATTTCAAAATTGTGGAACTAGTTTTTTCAATGACATCCCAATTTAAGAACCTTCTAATCACGCTTCATTAAATTTGCTCCCAATTAAAAACGCACTAATTTATCTATACTCAATTATCATACTTTTGCTAATTAGCTATCCATGTCAATTAGTGAGAGTGGCACAATATTTAGTATTGGATTCTGAAAACATTTAAATATTACGTTATTATAAAAGTAATTTCGTTTTTAAATAAAATAAATATCTCTGTAAATATAATACACACAGGGTTCAGTATTCCTCCTTAACAGAATCATCAATACATTTACGTATTGAAAAAAAAATATTTATAATAATAGGCACTCATCGGGGCAGGAAATATTTTCTAAAATCCGGAATAAATTCACCTTTTTCAATTTTTTGTCGGAAGCGTGTGCAAAAATTTATTTTTCTTTGACGTAAACATTAGCGAGACAAATAACGGCTAGTTCGAAATGATTTCGATGCGCGTCGGCTTATCGATATGTCGACAGGCTAAGTAACAACTATTATAAAATTAAGCGATATCTTTGAATACTTTCATTTTTCGAATTTCACCATTTTATTCACTTTAAATCAGAATGTGTAAGTACACCATAACGCGCGGAAGTTTTTAACATAGTAAGGCGAGGGTTAAACAAAATAAATGTCGGTAATCAAATACACACATAAAATTTTACATCAAATTTTATCAATTCATTGATAAAAAATATCGGCAGACGCGGGATTCGAACCACGAGCCTTGCAAACTTTGCTCTATTATTTTACACCGCGCAGTCCACAAGACTATATTCCCCGCCTGTGTAGATACGTAAAAGTTGATGGATTTATACCATTGTTACCGTCGTATAAAGATAGACGTCTCTATAGTATATATAATATTGAAATATAGTCACAGTATTGAAAAAATTTAAGTCCATGTAAAATATGTGTTGTTTTACAATCTATTTTTGTTTTATATCCGTTTTTAAATTTTAGATTCGAAGATTTTGGCCAGTTTTAAAATCTCTAGCGAAACGTGAACTGCGATAAAATACAGTTCGGTGTTTGTACTCGTCAGTTTGTTCTCATTTGTGAGTGCTGTGTGTGATTTAGTGTATTTACGGAGTGTGTATTCTTGGCCAGAGTCCTGTGTATGGATTCTATTGGCCATTCGTGCATTTCGCAGAGGATAACATCCGGTGCTCATCCATAATCTGCGATCCATTGAAAGAAGTAAGAGAGTCATTTCATTTCATTTCATTGACAAATGACATCATTTTAGCATTATTTTTTTATGTAATCGCATGCAGGAGATCACAGCCGGTCAAGACTAGTGCACTCTATGATGCTCAGCCAGGAAACGTGTGTTGTGTTCATGTTTGTGTGTGGGTTGGGGAGATTGCAAGTGTATATTTATCTGTTTCTTGAAGAGATCCAGATAGGAAGGAGGAAACAGACGCTGGAAGAGCATTTTAAATCCTACTGGTGGCATTAAGGAAGTAACTTTGGAAACTACCAGTTCTTGGTCGACACACATTAACCGTGTATGGATGTTCGGCAAGTGTAAGACGAGTTTATAGGTTGTGGGTGAGGGCAGAAGGAATTAGTTCTTTAAGTTCCGAAGAGCAGCGACGCGGTAATGACGGTAGACAAGACTAAGTGAACCAATCTTACGCCTGTGTTCCATTGATTGCAGGTTAGACGTAAGAGTGTCATTGTTTATCAAACGAATTGCTCTTTTTTGAATTAAGTCAATCAAGTTTAGAAGGTATTTGGGGCTCCAATCCAAATGTGACTGCCGTATTCGAGGATAGGTCGGATTTGTCCTTTATATAGAAGAAAAAGTTGTTTATCATTGAAATACCTTAGTGATCTATATAAAACACCTCGTTTTTTGGAAGCGAAACCGGCTTTATACTAAATTAACACATACAAATCCACAGCAAACATCATCGTATATGACATTACTCTCATTAATCGTCATCATCATATCATGCCCTGCCCCTAACTGGAAGCATATGGCACTCACGAACTGTCGCCACAAAGGTCTGAAAGCCGTCATAGTCTTGTCTCATCCCACGTCAGCTCTGCCGTTTACATTCTGTGTATAGTTCCCGATGGCCTTCTAGGACAGTGCAAACTTGGAGGTTTGAAGGCAGAGAAAAGGCAGATAAAGCTTATACTTCTTTGCGGCATTCTTATGCCAATATGGCGGCACATACATGTCCGACAAGCGAACAGAAAAAGATTGTACATCGAGGTTTTCGGTAACAGTCAGTAAGGCTATATCAAGCTGATATGAGCATATTATGAACTCCATAATCAAATGTTTTAAGAAGTTTTTCTCGAATATTGTCTTAGCTATAAGCCAAGTGTACAAATAGTATGAAGTAGTGTAGACATCGTAAAGGAACGATATAATATTCATATCGAAATTCAAGGAAGTATTATGTAGTAAGTGGGTTTAATTGAAAATTTGAAATGTGAGTTATCGTAAACATTCAATTTCATTCCATTGAGTGACTCGAGTTACCTAAAGTGCATAAGATAGTACTATTACGTTGATTAACAGCCTACTTCAGGTTTAACGCCTACTGAAAATCGTATAACTATAATGTATTAAGTATTAAATAGCTTTGATCAAAGCTATATCAAATCTCGGGCATCGCCCCACCAAACATACGGCGAGAAGTCACCACCAAGAAGGAGCTCTCCAAAGCAACCCACGACACACTCCATCCTATTTTTGGTATCAAAAGATAACCACACGGCTCAAATCAAGAAGAAGTTTACTACAGTCGACAACGGAACTGGTGATACCTGACGCCACTCTGCGGCTGAACATGTGGAGAAGTGCAACTGAGGGGAATACTTGGATTGCCACGAAAGAGAACCTAGGCCCTGGACATGACCAGGGGTGAAATATATGGAGGTCGCTTAACAGACTTCGTACCGGAGTATGCAAGACGACGACAGAAATAAAAACCTGGCAGTTTTACAGCGGGCCGACTGAGTGTGACTGCGGCGTGGAGCAGACCCTGTCACACCGAGGAGGGCCTGATGATGGCCGGGAGTAACGCCATCGACGTCACCCACTTCTGGGCAGACAGGATCTGACCGTGTTGTTTCTGACACGATTTCTAAAAAGATGGCAGAAAACATTCAGTCGCGTGGTGGCAGTATGAGGAGCAGATTAACAACACAAAGACTTTTTTCTGAAGCACATTGACATATATATTTTGGTAACTTTACAAACTTCTGGCCCGGATCTACTCACAGCACTTAGGCCGGGCCAACCTCGATCGGACTCTCGTCACGGTCGGGGGACAACTGACTGACTCGGCACCGCGCCGTGGTCGGTAACACCCAACGCCGCAAGCGGCGATCTCTATAACTAACGTCACTCCCGTGACCGGACTTGTCCAAAATGCCAATATGGCGACACATACATGTACGACAAACGAACAGAAATAAGAGACGAAAGATTGTACATCGAGGTCTTCGGTACCAGTCAGCAAGGGCTCTATCATGCTGATGATGTCAACATATAATATACACAAAGCTGCGAGTGGTAGAGTTTATATGGGGTGAGACGAAGACTATGGCGGTAGTTCATTACAACCATATGCTCCATTTAGGCAAGTGGATATGGTCATGATGATGATGCTGGTTAGCTTAAAATTTCCGTGAATTCATAATTTCCTTATTTTATTAGATTTGATCTTATCTCCGTTTACATCATATATTTACAACATATACGAATTCATATATGGTATTGAATTTTATTGAGCGTTAGATATATAGCTGGATAGTTCATTACATACTTATCGATCCATGAGTCATTCTAATTATCGGAAAAGTGATAACATACGAGTATAGATAGTGGTTTTGAAACATGGTTAATGGTTATTCCTCGATAGTAAAAATAAATGCTTTTTTCACAATATGAGATTACTACACATGTAAATTCAAATTACTATAAACTGACTGACTATAAAAACGATATTATTGATATGAGTATCATTCACTTTGTGATAGATTTGATTCTTCTTCTTCTTCGTGTCAGCGGCAACATCGATATCGTGTGTTGAAAGGCGGTCTGCAGGTCTCCACAGTCGCACAATAGTGTTCTCCTGCCGAAGCATTCCCCACCGCTCGAGGTTGTCTTTTGTTCTACCAACTCCGGTTCTTAATCTGTTTAGGGATTTCCAGGTCGGCCAGTCAAGGCTCTTGCCAGTTGGGAGGCCTTCCTTTGGAGTAATCTGGTGCGATTTGTTGCCAGAGTTGAGTCTCTCATTTTCAGGGCCGGATGTGGATTTCAGAAAGCTGCTTCGAGACTTCAATCTTGGTGTTGGGGGTATCTGATTATACAAGCAGTGGGACGGTTGGTTGATTGCCTTACGCATTTCTTCGGCTCATATGACTTTGCGTCTTATGTTCGGTGGTGCGACCCAGCGACAACAAAATAGATTTGATTAATACTAATCAAAATATAAATAACGGTGTTATCGCTGCATGATACGTATCTAATTTCATAAGGGACACAACAATTTAGTGCAACTGCATTCAAATAAGGAAGTCCCAATTGATCACTACTTGCAATGAATTTAATGCGTTCTGGAAATACTTCCTTGCATCATACGAGTATAATAAAGCTTCTAACACTATATGTGATAGAACCAATAGCTTATAAGGAATTACTGGACACGGAATACGAGGGTTATTCGTAAAATAAGGTTCCCAGTGATTTTTGACAATGTAAAACATGTTTAATTCCATCAATGCGTACATTTTTGGAAAGTTCCGACTTTTACCTATTTTTCTACATAGTCGCCACTACATGGTCGCCACTAAGGTACTTTTGCATGCGGTTAACGATTTTTTGAATGCTTGAGTCAAAAAAATCTGCCGCCAAGCCACGCAGATACCTGAGAACCGCTTCTTCCAGCTCTTATCTATTTTGTGAGTATTCAGAGAGTTCCTAAAAAGTTTGGCCTCTCTTCTTGCAACGCTTGTCTATGTGATTCTAGCACACAACAGACTGTAAGACATTCTCTTATGGAGTGCATCATCTATGACATATAACATAAAACATTGCATTGGTTACCGTATGTCGATGGCTGGGTTGAGCCGCCTCTTAAGACCAAAAGGTTCATGATTCGTGCCGTCGGGTTAATCATTTATTTAATTAATTAATTAATTTATTTCACAGAACCGAAGTTCCAATGTACAAATATTAAGAAACAGAGTATACATAAATATACGATACATATAAAAGAGTTAAAAATAAATAAAAATAACATAAAAGAAGAAGAAGGTGACACGTGTCAAAGATCATAGAGATCTAGGAGAACAATACCATCGACAAAAGAGGAAAATGATGTAAGAAAAGGATTGAGGTGTGCTGGTAGGCCATTTAGGAGCGCCATTGCCATTGTACTAAATTGAATGCTCGAAGCTCCACAAGTATCAACTGGAATCAAAAACAATGCGTGGCTACGAGCACGGGTGTAGTTATCTGGAACATAGAAGTTTAAAAAATCAAGAGGGGTTGTGAATTGCGAAGAAGAAGAAATGAATGTTTGAGAGCAACAATTTTTTTCCGGGACTCTAACGAATGGAAATAATTCATGCGATCTTCTTAAAAATGCTGTTAAGCAAACACACATCTTCAAGTCCTCGTCCTTACTCTGGAGGTAGTTTGATACCATATATAATTAAAGGTATGTTTTAAGAGTCATGGACATTGGCAGATGAAAGTTTTTATAATTATTCCACGTTTGCTTTCCTAACTGGAGAATACGATCGTCACATAACGTCGTAGTCATGAAGATTTCATACTATGTCAACTCTGCTTCACTTAGCTATACCGAATACATTATTTCTTTAGTTCCCGACGACCTTTCTATCTATGTACTGCAGGGGAGAGAACACATTAGTGTTATAATAAATATATATCTCGGTAGACTTAAATAGCAACTAGAGGGTGCCCACATTAGGTAGGGTGGTGGTGATCAATAAGGGGTGAAAGTAAATACCTACCCACTAAACTCACGAAACCAACTCTGGCGTTCGGTAGCCATAAAATAAACATTGGCGGCCGTGAAATATAATTACTAGAGAGCTACGAACGCGTGACTTGAAAAATTCAACTCCCGTTTTGGTTCGTGGCTTTATGTTATCTAACTATAATATTATAAATCCATTTATTTCGGTTGATTGAATAGTTATTTTGTTTATTATTTTCTGCTTAAAGGTTACGTAAATTTATTTGTGTAATCCAGGAAATATTATTACATTTCTTCATATTTATATTGATATCAGCTTGGTATAGCTCTTTTAGGCTGATGCCGAAAAGCCTCTAGTAACGATCTTTTGTCTTTTATTTTTGTTCGCTCGCCTGACATGCACACTTATAATGTTAGTTTTAAATTTATATAAAATTACACGGCGTTTGCATACGCCATTTTATTTGTTATTACAGTCAAGAGACGAATAATGCTGCAGAAAAGCATATACTATAGCTGCTTTTTTGCCTTGCAGGATGGCGCAAGCCCCCGGACTTGCGCCATCCTGCAAGGCCGCCGAGAGCTTTTCATAGAATGTACTCGGCAAAGCTGATTTGACATGAGGCAAAGACTATGCCAGCTGACAAAGCTTAGTGGCGGCAGTTCGTGACAGCCATATGCTTGAGGAGAGATTTTTGAGCAATTTTGCAACTCGTGTATCCATCCATTCCCACGTATTTCGTGGGTAACAACGTTTTACCGAAGAATGCAATTCGAGACTCGCTATAGTATATCGGGTATACTAATTTCACAGCCTTAGACTGAGATCTATTTGACATCTAACTGATGCACCTAGAATCACGGGAAGACCTTCAGCCACTCTCCAACAAGTAGCTTTTTGCGTGCTCCATGCATGCTGGGTCTCCAAAAACAGGACAGGAAAAACAGGCAGGGTTTCACCAAGCGAACTCGTGTATCCTTATATAAAGTTATAATGAAAGGGTTAAAAATTACCTCAAACACTAAAGCCGCTATTTTTATAACTCTTAGGGCTTCTGATTTGGAGGTCGTCTGTAATCATATTTTTTTCAGTTGGACTTAAGATTTCTTGTATGAGGATGGTCATTGGAAACTGACGGAACTGGATGGTGGCAATTTACGAATTGTCTGGTGACGAAATGCGGCGGAATCTTTTAAAAGCGACAGTTTTTGGTCGAAATACAAGTATAATACATTAACATTGTATGGAAATTAAGCTGTAAGTCGAGTATATCAGTGCGTTTTCAATTGCTTTTTGAAACAGTACCTGTACGTTTGTTTGTTTGTAATTGATATTAGCAGGTAGCACTGCAACTAGTCGTCCAACGGCAGCCTTGATCAATTACTCGTGGAGAAGGTCACTGCAAAACAACATAAATTACTCGAACAACAATATCGGCACAGAAACGCGTCAGCGATACAACAAGAAAAGTTAAATAATGGGATGTCTTGAATTGTGAAAAGCTGAAAGCAGCTTAACAAGTGGTTGACATACGAGAACATTGACTGATGGTTACACATCGCTATGAAAAAAAACATTATATAAAATGACATAAACAAAGTTTTATTGTAACAGTGATTTGATAATCGGGTATATTTTAAAGGATCTTCCATGACTAGTCCGACACTCCTTGTCGATGTACAATTGTTGTAAATATTTTGGTTAAATAGAACATGAGATTAAGAAGTGAACACCAAAAGCATTTAAAGATTGACGATGCCATACAATAATATGAATATTCACCTGTAGAACGCAGTTTCTTTGTGGTTTGCTATATTTAACCTGTTCGCATCGGTAGCCGATATATGCCGTGTAAGATTCCTCTACATCGGTAGCCATGATAAATTCGTTTTGCTACTTTCTTAGAATAGTTTTTTATACATCATCTGATAGCTAAAGGATACAAGAACCAATGTGACATATGAAAATAGACAAGATAAGTACATTTATGCTTCATATACTAGTTTTATAAATGACAGCATAATTTTACCCCACCGAGCCGTAATGAAAGGGTTAAATATTGACGATGCCATACAATTCTATAAATATTCACTTGTAGAACGCAGTAACTTTGTGGTTTGTCATATTTAAAGAATGAAAACAAGTAAAACATTTTAAGAAACCACTCAGTTTTAATTTATTTATCAGTCTACCGGTTGCGGTAACGTAATAATTAATAATCAATTACTTTTAAACGTATATACTTAGTACGAGTACGAGTATGTTTCCAATAAATTCACTCTGTTCTATCGTTCCGTCTACAGACCTCTGTAACACTTCTCCTCTCCCCTATGCTTATCTATGTAAACCTTAATTAACTGTTCTGTATTTATGTTAAGTTTTAAGTTTGTCCTGACAATGTTAACATGTCAGTGTTGTCTTAGAATGTTTAACTTTTAGCATTATTTCAATGAATATTTGATAGTCGTTGCCAAAGTTTTAACAACTGGTTTCTGGTCATCTAAAAAGTGCTTTTAGAGCATAAAGATCGGCGGCTTCTTTCGGCATTCTTCGCGGCAGTCTTCCGTCGACAACTGGTCCGAGGATGTTCTTCCAAACATGGACCGCCATCAGCACCGGTCTGACCCAAGATGGAAGGTTGAAGTCCCAGCGGCTCGACTCGCTCGTTAACGTACTTACGTGAGATCACATCGAGTACTCTAGCGAGGGTTCGGGAAACAGAAAATGCGAAGTCATCCACTAGCATTGTTTTTTTTTATGTAAACACGTACACATTACATCAGCGATAGCGCATCGTTAGCGCGGTTCGCATTAGATCACCGAAGTTAAGCAAAAATAAGTCATATTTCACAGACCTTTGATCCTATTTCCATTGGAGGAACAGAAATAGAGGTTGTAAACGACTATACCTATCTGGGACAAGTAATACAACTAGGGCGAAATAACTTCTCAAAAGAAATCGACAGGCGCATACAACTGGGATGGGCAGCATTTGGAAAACTAAAGTACATTTTTAAAGCGAAAATTCCGCAATGCCTTAAAACTAAGGCGTTTAACCAATGCGTCCTCCCTGTATTAACTTATGGCGCAGAGACGTGGAATCTGACAGCAAGTCTTACCCATAAAATAAAAGTCACCCAGCGTGCTATGGAGAGATCCATGCTGTCGCTAAAAGATAGAATCCGAAACGAGGAAATACGCAGAAGAACTCAAGTAGTGGATGCTACCCAACGAATAGGCACACTCAAGTGGCAATGGGCAGGTCATATCTGTCGAAGAGACGACGGTCGATGGGGAAGAAAAGTATTGGAATGGCGCCCAAGAACTGGCAAACGAAGCATTGGCCGACCCCCCTACAAGATGGACTGACGATATAAGAAGAATAGCGGGAGTGACCTGGATGCGGAAGGCGGAGGATCGAAGAGGATGGAGACTCATGCGGGAGGCCTACGTTCAACAGTGGACGGACACAGGCTGATGATGATGATGATGAAGCAAAAATAAACGCGGACCTGGTTGGGTTAAGTGCATCTTACCATCAACACGCAATAAACAAGTAAATTGATATTGTGGCTGTAGGGTTTAGCCGTGTGTGGCGAATTACTCTTTTTCAATATTTCGACCTCCGTTACAGGGGTCTTCTTCAGGGTAAGTAGAAGACCCCTGCAATGGCGGTCGAAATATTTAAAACCCAAAAGTATAAATTGTGAAAACCTAATAAGTTATTTAAGCAACTGTATTGTATATAGCGCGGTTCTCGTTATATTCCCGAAGTTAAGTAACATTGATTGCGGACCAAAACTTGTGTGGGCTACCGTCTGTTGGTTACTGCATATCGTTGGTCAGGTCGAGCTGCTTCTTAAGGTAAAATAGTCCAGGCTAATAAAGCATTCAAAAATATGCCTTGGATATTAATATTACACATTATGTTTGTAGCCTATTCAAATCCTTCGTCCAGGATTCTGCCTTGGATATTTTTGGGAACCATATATGTTCCCATGTGCATATATGTAGCTATGTATAGTCGCAACTAACAGATGTGAGTGGAGGTTGTTTGTGGTGATCCAAGATACGGAACGCGTATGGGTAGAGAAAACGCATACAAGAGAGTACATCAAGAAAAGAGAGACATGTAATGAATAGTTTCATCGGTAAATTCAATGACGCATACCATTTTTGACACACTTTTCTGTTCTTAAATATTCAACAAGTATTCGCTGTTTTTATTCCCATTATTTCGTATTTGTTCGGCGTTAAAGGTTAATTCGTGTTTTAACGTTTCTCCAGTTATATTTCTATGTACCTATGTAGTACTATAAAAAAAAAAGTCATATATAAATAGCTAACAACTAATACAATATAAAATCTTCATCATTTATTAGAGGTATTTACTATACATACTATACTTATATTATGTATGCCATCACACAAAGAGAACACAAGTATTGGGTGTTGGGTTCATGCACACAACAAAGGTGTATTTATGAATCAGTTCAAAAGGCATTGAATCGTTTGTGACGTTGCTCCGTGACGATAGAAGGTCTAATTTCCTGCTGAATTCACGGCTTACTAAAGGTCTCGGCCACACTGTACGCGATTTGAGGCAGCGGTGTTTTTTTTATGTAAACACATACAGAAGAATACCGAAAGATGGTGATGGTAATTCTGAATTTTCATCTGCGGAATTCTATGACGCTTATCATGGTGCATATGGCTAAGCGCTGCATGTGAAGTGTTGATCCGCCAACGTCATAGACTACAGCCCGAGATTCACGCATCATCATTTAATTTTACAGGAATTTACTATGAATGGGTGGTCTTCACGGGACGACTTTCGTCTACCACCAATTTTAATTTATACGCTACGAATGGCATTTTACGGGCGAGGGATCAAATTCACACCAACTTGGGAAATTTAAGAGGTCAGAAATCGATTAAAAATCTATTTTTTTTTCCGTCGGAGATCGAACCCACGACTTTCGGCTTGCAAAGCAAACGCTTTGACCATTTGAGCTATACCTGCCGGCTTGATGGCAGAATTATGTGAAGTGAGGAATTATTATTATTTATTATTATATTAGTATTTGTATAGCGCTCTTTTATGACCGAATGATCATTCCAAAAGCGCTTCTTTGCCTCTCTGAGTAAAAAGGTGGGTCTTGAGTCTGCTTCTGAAGGATGCCTCCGCTTTAAGCTCTCTTATGCTTTCCGGTAGTGAGTTCCAGGCCATTGGCGCAGCGTAGCTGAAAGCCCGATTGCCAAAGACCGTGCTAGGACTACCTCCCGTCAGCTGCAGGGTGCTTCTATTTGCTCTAGCCGATCTGAGTGTCTCTCCACGCGCGCTTATTTCTGAAGGCTTGATAAGTTCTGTCAGATAGCCCGGTGCAGTTCCGTTGAGTGCCTTGTAAGCTAAGAGGCATAATTTATACTGGATCCTAGCCGAAACTCTCAACCAGTGCAGTCGGTGTAGTATTGGAGTAATGTGACAGAATTTGGGTGCGTTGTAGACTAGTCGTGCCGCTGCGTTTTGTAACGACTGCAATCGATTTAATTGTTTGCTGGCTGGCCTGCGTGCAGTGCGTTGCAGTAGTCCATTTTGGAGACTATAAACGCATTTACCAAACTCTTTGTAGCGTCTCTGGGTAAGGAAGCCACAGCCCTTGACATACCTTGAGTCAAGGAATGTCTCTGCATACGGATGTAAAACTAGGCAAGTACAGTAAACACTCATAAAAACAGATACGTTTCGTAGTTGATCAAGTTTAGTAAGTTTTTACGTTTTCATCTACGATTAGATGAAGACCCTGATGCTCCTGTGGCCTAGAGCATTTACTCCTTAGAGACGGTTCAACCCAAAAAAACAACACGAAGGGACCATTATATGAAAAATCTCCGCAAACATTCTTGTAAAAAATCTACGTTAAAAATCAAAAGCATGCGTTATAGAAAACGTAAACTGTGCAAATTTGTCGCTCTTCGCTTTTACGATCGCTCGGTAAATCGCTTTCTGTGTGGCCGCGACTTTATGCTTTAGCTACGATCAAAAAAAGACTCCCCAACAATAGAGCAGCGTGACTAGACGGTTCTCCATCAAGATTCTAGAACACTTACATCTCTCACGTAACGACTAACGAGCGTACTAACGCAGTACCTTGGTGATAGCGCGCGTGACTGTCATGAAAGGAGTCCTGAGTTTGGATCCCAGGAAAAATTACTTTTTTTATAAAATAATAAGGTACTCAAATAAAACACGAATATTGTCTTCTTTTATATTGGCGAATTGTCCCGTCACTAGCGTCGGGGTATCTTATTTAAAATTCCGCGATTTTTTGCTTTGGAATACGAGCAAAATTTGGGATACGAGCAATCAGTTTAGCGGGTCGGCCGGTTGCACACGAACCGCGCGTCACGCTTTTCCGCATGAATCTCCCGAACACGGTCAGAGAATCAGTTATCAGTGTGCTCTCGCTGTCAAAGCATCTTTGATAAGTTGTGCTCGCGTTTTATGACATATAGGGAAATGTGCTTTGATATACGAATAATTTGAAATACGAGCAAGGTTGTGGAACGAATTAAACTCGTATGTTGAGGTACCACTGTGTATGATAATTTTAATGATAATATTGGTGTATTATATAGATCATGTCGGTATTTCAACGATAAACAACTTCTTCTTCTATATAAAGCACAAATCCGACCTATCCTTTAATACGGCAGTCACTTTTGAATTGGAGCCCCAAAATACCTTCTAAACTTAATTGACTCAGTTCAAAGAAGAACATGTTTTTTATGGAACACAGACGTATTTAATGGAACACAGGCGTAAGATTGGTTCACTTATTTTTTTCTACCGTTATTACCACGGTCGCTACTCTTCGAAACTTAAAGAACTTATTCCTCCTGCACCCACCCACAACCGACATACTCGTCTTACACTTGCCAAACATCCATACTCAGTTAATGTGTGTCGACCAAAAACTGGCAGCTTCCAAAGTTCCTTCCTTAATGCCACCGGTAAGTTTTAGAATGCTCTTCCATCGTCTGTGTTTCCTCCTTCCTAAAATCTGGATCCTTAAAGAAACAGATAAATATACACTTGCAATTTTACCAACCCACACACAAACACGAACACAACACACGTTTCCCGCATGCAGCGTCCAGCCTCCCTGGCTGAGTGTAATAGAGTGCACTAGTCTTGAACGGCTGTACTCTCCTGCATGCGATTACATAAAAAAATATTAAAAACAATTTAATAATCATATTCTAAAATATTTACTGGCAAACCCATTGTGAGTTTAGCGTATTATGGGATGTCCTTCTTTGTGCCTAAAAAAACGTATAACTGTTAACATCCTCCTCTCTCTCAAAAGGTTGTTATTCAGTCGCGTGAGGGCATGATGAGGAGCGGGTCAGCAAAACATAGACTTTTTCAGAAGCACATTGACATATTTATGATACGCTTTACAAGCTTGTGGCCCGGACCTACTCACAGCAGAAGGCCGAGCCACAATACTGTATGCTCTCGCCAACGGGCGGGGGGCGACTGATTGCGCTCGTCGGCGCTGTCGCACCGCCGCCCCAGAACATAAATAAGAAACGAAATATTGTATATCGAGGTTTTCGGTACCAATCAGCAAGGGCTCTATCATGCTTATTATATTATATGTTTTTTTTAAATACATTGCTGAGGTGCAAGACTGTTTGCATAATCATAATGGTGCATACTTATGTATCTACTGATAAGACTTTTGTATCGCCACAAAGGATTTCGTAGGCTCTATAAGACCGTCTGATCCAAGATGACATATTTAGATCAAGAATAGACTTGTTTATCTCTGAGATTGTATTCCTAGAAGGACGACCAAAGACGCGGCGACTATAGAGATATAATATCATTAAATACTATGTAGCTTTTTTGAAAATGCTAGAATGGAGTAACCGTACGCTTAATTTTTAACTGAAATGTAATTAATACAAGAACAATAAGTCCTTTAACTATTCGTGATCACGCGTAAAGTATTTTTGTTGTTGTTCAAAACGAAAAACCTTTCCAATTAAGATGGCAAACAATGACGATGACATTGAACAACATCCTCGTATGTCAGTGAAGGGTTTGACAAAAACGTCATGCTTTTAAAGTATATACTTTTATCTACTTGTTATTGCACAGTGCAGGTTTAGGAAGAGTACATAGAGAATGTTGAGAAGATTATCATACTACAGTAGATTCCGCCTTATTGGTACACCGCTTAATTGGGACAGTCCCTTATTTGGGACAAATCTCAATGAACAGAAACCAAACCAAGAAACCAATAGTAAATTTATATGATTAATTGGGACAACATTCCGCTTAATTGGGACAGTAATTTTAAGCCTTTTTATCGTGGAAAATTCGTTAATTACATATTAGAATCCATAGATGAAAATTTACTAACAAGTTCCACAACAGCCAGAGAGATTAGTTTAAAAATTTCAATTTCATTTATTTTTATTATTTCCTTTCAGAAACATTACAAATTGTATTAACTCAATTCATTTCTGAAGTACAATAAAAATAAAAATATACAAACATAGGTACTTATGATTAAGTACTATGAACAAAGCAATAAAAGACAAGCAACAGAAGGTCCCAATGTTTATCAGACAGACGACGCCAACTAATTATTCCTCCAAAGAAACTCTTGGAGTTCTTGTCTGAATTGGGCCTCTCTTACGTGAAATATATTAACATCCGAGGCGATTTTGTTGAACAGTCTGATCTCTCTCCCAAGAGGCATCAGAGCACAAAAAATGTACATTTTGCAAGCAATACAGTTTGTCGCCTACAGTTGGCGAGCCACCTGCCATATAAAAACCACCACAATACAGAACTGTTTTACTAATTGCGGCTTAGATAATCCTTAGATATTTTCGAAATTTTAAGCAATGAAGAAAATCAGGATATGTTGCAAGTTCCTATTATTAACTATGAATAATTTTCAAGAATAGATAACAATTTACCATGTTACGATGATAATGAAGACTGAGGATTCAATTGTAGAAGGTATTAAATCAAAATATGAAAATTCATTTTTTCATTGAATTAAATTGCATGTAATTTTAAAATTAATTTTAATTAAAAAAATAATAAATTAAAATATTTAGTTTTGATTCACAATTTATATTGTGATATATCAATAATCAATAGTAAATTGTGAATCAATACTAAATATTTTTAATTTATTAATTTTTTAATTAAAATTAATTATAAAATTATAATCATGCAGTTTCACCAAGTATTGTCAGTTGATAATCTTAATGTTATTGAAAATATGTGTGCTTCTGGAAAAGTCTGTGTGTTGTTCTTCTGCTCCTCATCCCGCCACCACGCTATTAAATAACTAACACAGAGAAGAGGATATCAATTTGTACTAATTAATGTTTTTTATTTCTTTTCAGGTAAGTTCAACAAACTGCTAGAAATTCTCGCCTTTCATCTTTGATTGATTCTACATTTTATTGGTAAAGTTAAACAAATATTTCATATGTTTTACAAATGATTTTGCGGTTATTATCAACTTTTTTTATATCACACAACACACCTTACATAAACTGCGTACATACTTACTACTACTACCAGTTATTCTTTGTAGAACTACATCAAATCCACTCTCCTAGTTTGTATTTGCTTTCGTAAGAAATATAATATTAATTTGAAGCATAGTTTTTTTCAAGAAGTTAACCCTTCTACTTGCTACCCCTTTTGAAGTGGTTCGGTGTCGGATTCAGTCTATAGTAAGAAGGAAGCCTTAGATAAGGTAGTATTCCTTAAAGTACGCGATATGTAATGTCTGGTGAAGGTAACGCAGTAGTCTATCGTAAAGGATTACTCCACGTCTGGTAATCTTTAAAGGTGTGAGGATTGCAGCGAGTTTGTTTGAACAACAATATTTGTGAAATGGTGGAACAGATTCATGATTCTTCCAAATGATCACATGGCAATGTATGTTCTGATATCAGCTTGATATAGCTCTTTTAGGCTGATGCCGGAAAGCCTCGAAAAACGATATTTGTCTCTTATTTTTGTTCGCCCGCCTGACATGCACATCTAATAATGTTAATTATTTATAAAATTACACGACGTTTGCATACGCCATTTTATTTGTTATGACAGTTGCTCCATTGCATGTTTGTTCAACGGTTTTTTTTGCCGTGATTACCTTGACGGCGCTGCATGTCACAGTGTTCCGGCAGTCGTCAATCAAGCCCCGTTCGACCGAGACGGAAGTAACGTCATGTAACGGTCGAACGGGGAACTCAAGTCTTTATTCAAAATAAATGCGAATTGTGCTTCAAAAACAAGTTATTTTGCTTTGCGATCTGCTCCTGCATCCTTCCACCATTCAATTCAAATCTAATTATTCTGTTAACTTTTCAACCTTTAAAACTGCTTAAATATTAAGCTTACGTACTGAAATTAAATTCCCCGTGACACTATACCGTGTCCTTTTTTCTTTTCTTTCTTGTTCGGAATGTCGGTGTATTTCCAGTGATCTCTTCCTAACACGCATAACAATTCCTTCTCAGCAATCGTTCTTTCAATTCAGACACTCTCATATTCCTACATTTATATACTCGGTAGTGGTTTTCGTGATTAGAATTGTCCATATGCAGTACCGGCTTTAGACCCTACGGCGCCCTAGTGCATTTTTTTCTGGCACCCCATATTGTATACATTAAAAAAATCTAAGCAAGATTGGTTGCACTCGGCGCCCCTAGCTTATTCGACGCTCTGGGGCACCGACCCACTTCGCCACCCCCTAAAACCGGCACTGTTCATATGCTCTTATATGTTTGGCAGAGAACAGCGCAGAGATATCACATATTAAAGGGAAAGTGTCCAATCCGACAGTAATTACTAAACCGTAGTAATGACATGTTGAAATCTGGATCATTTTAATATGTGCATACAAGACTACAACAGGCACTATTGTGATAATAATGCGACGACCGCTACGAGCGACACGAGGTACTCGAAATCGTGACAATTTCATTCAACAATTACTGTAATTATTTTCTTGCATCTTAGAGAATTCTTGCATCTTAGATGTCACCAGTACATGCATCATATTGCAACCATTTGAAAATACGCAATTAGAAACATAAAGATTTTCAGTATGAAGAAAATAATGCGAAGAAACGTATTATGCGAGAAAGCTTCAAATATGTTTTTTTTTATGAGATCGCATGCAGGAGAGCACACCCGCTCAATACCAGTGCACTCTATGACGCTCAGCCAGGGGGTTTGCACGCTGCATGCCTGAAACATGTGTTGTGTTCGTGTTTGTGTGTGGGTTGGGGAGATTGCAAGTGTATATTTATGTGTTTCTTGAAGAGATTCAGATTGTAGGAAGGAGTAAACACAGACGCTGGAAGAGCATTCCATAACTTACCGATGGCATTAAGGAAGAAACTTTGTAAACTGCCAGTTCTTGGTCGACACACAATTTAAACCGTCTACTCTAAAGATTAAATGTATAAATATTTCGTACCTCGTTTCAACATGGATCACATTGAACACTGTTTAATCACTTGTTAGAAGACCTTCACTGAACGCTTCATCAGTTACCAACGTATATATACCTAATATGCTGGTACACAATGTCTTGTTTGATTGTACTTAAATTCTATTTCATTTCACTCAAAATACCGATTAAATTCCTCCCCACACAAATAAACTCTGCAATTTGATTAATTAGGGTAAAAGAAATGTTTGAAATATATTTCTTAAAAAAAATATTTCTTGAATTTGATTGAATTTTTTTAAATTTATTTGAGCGAAATACAATATTTTACTATATGATTACTCCTATGTTTAGTGTAAGTTTAATTATTTCTTACAAAATTAAAAAAAAAGTAATGCCGAAACCAGGGATCGAACCAGGGACCTTTAGATCTTCAGTCTAACGCTCTCCCAACTGAGCTATTTCGGCTTATGTAATTCACTGCAGAAATTTGCAAGCAATTGTGTAATAATATATTAAATTTACTATTACTGCGATTGCAAATATCAAAGAAATTGGATAGAAAATAATAATTTAAAGCTTATAATATTTCAGTTTATTTTTGAAAATACAATTACTTATAAATAGGAATATTCTTACCTGCGATTTTATTGACAAACGACATGTTTAGCTTGTTAGTTGAAGCTATCTTTTTTTATGTAAATACAAACAGGAGAATACCGACAGCTGGTGGTAGTAATTATGTGGAATTCTATGACGCTTACCATGCTGCATATGGCTAAGCGCTGCATGTGGAGTGTTGATCTTCCAACGTCGTAGACTACAGCTTAGGTAATTGAATTTATTATTGCACAATTGGATGCAAATTTCTGCGCTGAAAATTTTCAGTTCGAGATTCACGCATCTTCCTTTATTATTACTGGAATTTGCTATGAATGGGTGGTCTCCACGGGACAACTTTCGTTTACCACTAATTTTAATTGAAAGGCTATGGCAATTTACGGGTGACGGATCACATTCACACCAACTGATATTTTAGAGCTGAGAAATCGATTAAAAACCCTTTTTTTTAAAAACCCCGTGGGGGATTGAACCCGCGACCTTGCAAAGTTAACGCTTTGACCATTGAGCTATACCCGCGGGCAAAAGCTATACCCGCTGGCTGATGACGACAATGAGGAATATATAGGGTCCACCAAATAACTTTTTTTTTTTGAAAATGGGGCGCAAAACATCGGCTGTGTGGCACGTAGCGCCGTCCTGTTGAAACCAAATGTTGTCAATATCCTCCTCTTCAATTTTTGTGAACAAAAATGGCCCGATAACGATTGCCATTGACTGTAACGGCCACTCCTTGCTCATTTTCGAAGAAAAATGGCCTGATTTTCAAAGTAATGTCGCAATATTTTTCAGCATTGTTCAAGCGTATACACAACCATATTCGTTTAGCGGAAAGATAAAACTAATTATTTGTCAAATCAGACATGAGCTAAGTGTTACCATTCACGAAATAAACACTAGTTGAAAAAAAAAAAGTTAGATGGCGGACCCGTTATATTAGCATCCACAATTAAATGAATTACTCCTCATTTCACCAATTGATATAATAATATTATTCATTGTCGTTGCAATGGCAGACAGACTACGAACACCAATGCAAGAAGCGTTTGTGGTGAAACCACGGCAGTCTAATTAGCTTCAATAAAAGTATCAATTCAATTAAACTGGCCGTCTAACCCAGTTCATACCGAGCCTAACCCTTGGGCTCAAAGCAATTCATTAACTAGCCTCGTTCCCCATTGACCCAATTGGGTAAATCAGCTGTCGTTGCCTCAATTTTTGCGATGATGGGGCAATCCTAAACAAAACGCATGTTTGTCCACCCATAATCATCAACTGGACTCAAAAAAAAAGAAAGAAAAAAAACATTATTTAAGAGAGTATTTAAGTCATAAAATATCTAGAGTATTTTACGAAATAATTTATATTGGGTAAGACTTGCTGTCAGATTCCACGTCTTTGCGCCGTAAGTTAGTACACGGAGGATGCATTGGTTAAACGCCTTAGTTGTAAGACATTGCGGAATTTTCGCTTTAAAAATGTACTTTAGTTTTCCAAATGCTGCCCATCCCAGTTGTATAAGCCTGTCGATTTTTTTTAAGAAGTCACTTCGTCCCAGTTGTATTACTTGTCCCAGATAGGTATAGTCGTTTACAACCTCTATTTGTGTTCCTGCAATGGAAATATGTTCAATGGTCTGGGAAATATGACAATTTATCATGGCTTTTGTTTTATCCACGGAGAGATGCATGCTCGGAGTGTCGCTAAAAGATGGAAGCCGGAACGACGAAATACGCAGAAGAACTCAAGTAGTGGATGCTACCCAACGAATAGGCACACTCAAGTGGCAATGGGCAGGACATATCTGTCGAAGAGACGACGGTCGATGGAGAAGAAAAGTATCAGAATGGTGCCCAAGAACTGGCAAACGAAGCATTGGCCGGCCCCCTGCAAGATGGACTGACGACATAAGAAGAATAGCGGGAGTGACCTGGATGCGGAATGCGGAGGATAAAATAACTAATAACAAAACTTAACACTTTCAGTGATTTTGAGTATTTTAGCTTTTATATAATACCGGATTATAGTAAATAAAAATCATTTTGTTAAGTAGTCAGGGACCATGCCAATTTTTTCCAGTATAATTATATAACGACCATTAAAAGACAATTTACAAAATTCCTTCTTAAGCTTCATTGGAATGCTATTTCAGGATTCCTGTAAATTTCTTCACACAATTAGGATCTATTTATGAAACCAATTGATGTAATCTTAAAATAAAAACAATTTTGATTTGTTTATAACCACTTGGTTTTCAGTTTATTGTCTACTAGTTTCAGTACCAGCAAGTTGTACAACAAGTTATAAGTGTTGTCCTGAAGATGGTAGAGGGTGCTACCAAAACTAATAGACAATAACCAAGTGGTTTTAAGCAAATTTTAAATTTAATAAAAAAATTAAAAACATAGTACTATTTTTGATGATTTTATATAATTTCTTTCTTTCTTTTCTTTTTATAAACTTTGTAGGAATTTGAATGCGGGACAGTTTGCGTGACAGTCAAGTAATACCTTAACGTTCGGCCGTACCCCTCTAAAAGTTAATTATACGGTTTAGTTCCCATTGACCCAATTGAGTAAATCAGCTGTTATTACCTCAATTACTGTATCGGGGCAACCCTAAGTCAAATGTCATAGTTAACAAATGTAAGTAAGTATACTATTATTGATTAGAAGATTAGGGTTGGACTGACATGTGCCGTAATTGATATTTTTAGGTAATTATTATCAGTAATATTTATTATATTTAGGATAATTTTACAATTATTTCTAAAACTTAAGCTTAGAAACTTTCTAAATATTTAGTGCTTACTAAACGCCTATAAGTGAAAAATCCAAGGAGTTTTTCGTAGCTTTATTGCAACAACTTCAGTAGAAAAATTTGGATGACTTTTTTAATCTCTCTAGAGTCGACTATACAGCGTCCCCATCGATGGTGGAGCTTTGGGAACTGTTCCAAATCTGGCTGATGATAGCACGCTACCTATTACTTATCACGTGGTTCAATAATTTTTTAAATAATGTACAATCTTTCTTGGCTTCATCTATTAAAAATATTACTAATTGACTGTAGTTCATTACGTGTTAGGAATTAGAACGTTTGATTTAGGGTTATGGTATTTATCTGTCGGGAGGAGAAATTTGTATTTTTAGCGCAGTTTATTTAGTCTATTTCTTATGACACACAGGAATTTAGTAGTGACCACACGGTGGTGAAAAAATATCACTACTTTGAAGGATGACAGTGTTTTTTTATGTACGAGAGTATCTATGTCTATATTTATAGTATTTATACTATGCCTCTTGGGAGAGGGATCAGACTGTTTAACCAAATCGCCTCAGATGTTGATATATTTCACGTAAGGGAGGCCCAATTCAGACATGAACTCCAAGAGATTCTTTGGATGAATAATTGATGAGCATTAGGACCTTCTGTTGCTTGTCTTTATTGCATTGTTCTTAGTACTTAATCATAAGTACCTATGTTTGTACATATTGTATTTTTTATTTAATTATTATTGTACTTCAGAAATGAATTGAGTTGATTAAATTTGTAATGTTTCTGCAAGGAAAAAAATGAAAATCAAATTGAAAATCTGGTCAATAGAGGTTTTGCTGACATCAGGGATAATTTCGGAGAACTTACGAACAGTCACTCTTCGATCTGAGAGCATCGGTGCCTCCACTTTTGCGATTGTTTCGTCAGAAACAGATGGCCGTCCGGAACGCTCCTCATCATGGACGTCAGTACGCCCGTTCCTAGAACTCTCATACACTTGTCTCCATAGATTTCGCATAGTTGGGAATGGATTTATTCCGGCGCAATGTTTTTTGCAGACAGGAAACGGATAACCGAGCGCAGCTCACACCTGGCAGGCGAAGCGAGGGGGAGATCCATCACGTACGGCTGCCAAGCCAAGACTTAGCTCCGCAGGCAGCTCGCTAGGGAAGGGATTTGGAGTCGGGAAACTTAGGTACACTAAAGAATCAGGATCCACTATAACAGCGCTTTTCAGGACTGTAGCGCCATGGGAACCTTATTTTACGGATAACCGTCGTAATAAAAAGTAAACAAACAAGAATGTTTGTAAATATATAAAACAAACAATAACACGTTCGTGACTTCCTGAAATAAGATAAACTGTTAAATAAGCTACGAACATTTAAGATACAGAAATAGTAAAACCAAAGCTTTAGATACGCTTGGCCCCTCTTCTTACTATTGGAGATATTTTTGGAGCTGGGCGACAAGCAAATAGAACAATTTAGGTTTAGAACAAAAATTCCAAAGGGAACAGCAAAATAGTTCATCATCATCACTTTTAACATATGTAATAATATCGACAGGCGTATACAACTGGGATGGGCAGCATTCGGAAAACTAAAGTACGTTTTTAAAGCGAAAATTCCGCTATGTCTTAAAACTAAGGCGTTTAACCAATGCATCCTCCCTGTATTAACTTATGGCGCAGAGACGTGGAATCTGACAGCAAGTCTTACCCATAAAATAAAGGTCACCCAGTGTGCTATGGAGAGATCCATGAGAGGACTGTCGCTAAAAGATAGAATCCGAAACGAGGAAATACGCAGAAGAACATAAGTAGTGGAGGCTACCCAACGAATAGGCACACTCAAATTACAATAGACAGGACATATCTGTCGAAGAGACGACGGTCCATAAGGAAGAAAAGTATTGGAATGGCGCCCAAGAACTGGAAAACGAAGCATTGCCGACTTCTGAAAGATGGAATGATGACATAAGAAGAATAGCGGGAGTGGCCTGGATGCAGAAGGACGAAGAGTGCGGGAGGCTTACGTTCAACAGTGGACGAATACAGGCTGATGATGAAATGATATAAAATGATGGTGTGTGAATGCTGTTTCGTTTTGATTTATCGGTACTCTCATGTATGTGCTTACTCTTACATAAAAACCGTTTGCTGCACTCGAATTAAAAAAAAAATAATCTTGAAGGTGTGGGTGCAGTTCGCGAAATGCATTCAGTTAATTATCAACGGAATGCATTTCGAGAACTTCAATATAAATATATCCTGTAAAAAAGAAACTCTAAATTTAGTATGACGCCTTCCATTATGCTTAACACTTTCATTTGAGTTCTTTACAAAGTGGAATGTCAAGTGATCAAACGTCCATTACGCGTCAAAAGGTGATAAAGAAACACTCACCACGTGGTACTTTAATCAGTAGTTCCTAAAATGTGTGCCGCCACCATTTTGTGACTACCGAAACGATATACAGTGGTACCTCAAGGTACAAGTGTAATTTGTTTCTTTACCTTGCTCGTATGTCAATTTTGAGAGAGGAGCATCTTGATGTACGGCTGTGAGACAAGTTGCTTATCTGAAAATAAATAATAAAAATGACTAGAAGCCTTTGAGATGTGGTCATGCAAAATAATTTTCGGAATTTCCCGGAAAGACCACGTCACGAACAATGAGGTTATCATCATAATCAAGAAGGATAGGCACCTAGTAGGAACCATCTTAGAGAGGCGAGCCCGATGGATCGGTCACATCATGCGCCACGATGGTCTACTTCACGACATTGTGGAGAGGTTTCTAAAAGAAAGTCTTCTGTCTGCTAACCTGCTCCTCATCCTTCACGCGACGGAATAGCAACCCCCTTTTGAGAGAGGAGGATGTTAGTACCTAGGAACTGCGGTTTTTTAAAAATAAATTTGAACATTTAAACAGTATGCGATTGACCAAATAACTTTGATTATCACTGCTTCAGATAAGGTTCAAGTGTCCAAGTGTTTTGCTTTGTGAGACCTCTGGTCAAGTGTGCATCGGTCAGGATAGCAGTGGGAGGCTTAACGGCTCGATAACACCACAATAGTTCGAGTGAAATGATTAAGGGTTATTGAGGTTTGACTTGCGAGGCAACGATAATAATTTATCGACGTCTTAAGTGGTGTAAATGGTGGATTTAGTACGGAACACAGGGTCAACGGGTTCGTTCTGCGGTGATTCACACGGTAATCGATTCAAATTTATATTTTTTGAAGTGTAATTATTAAAATCCTCCTCTCTCCAAACGGGGAGTTTAAGTTAGGATTACGTCGCGTGAGGGCACGATGAGGTGCAGGTCAGCAGACAAACACTTTATTTTAGAAGCACATTGACTATATTTACTTAAAAACATTACACGCGGGATGACATGCCGCGCGGCCGCAACGTGGACCTTGTCTCGCTAAAGGGTGGGGACCGACTGCCGATCTCCGCGCTGTCCCGGCTTCCGCTAGCGCCACGAGCTGTGGTATTTTTAACTAACACACCCGTTAGCGGAACCGTCCTAAATGACAACACGGCGCACATAAATGCACGAAAATCGACCCGAAATAAGAGACGAAATAGTGTACATCGAAGTTTTCGGTAAAAGTCAGCAAAGACTACATCATGCTGATGTCATTATAAATGTTAAATGTATGCTTTAAATATATATAATATCATTATATACTCTGATATCAGCTTGATAATAGCTCTTGCAGGCTGGTGCCGAAAACCTCGATATGCGATCGTTCGTCTCTTTTTGTTCGTTCGTCGGACATGTATGTGTCGCCATTTTGGTGGTTTAGGTCCCATCACTGTTGTGCCGTTAGATCTGTAAATGGCTGTCTTTCATTGGCACCCCATTAATTCTCTAAATCGCCACTCGATGAAATGCGGGCGCTGGGTGTCACCGACCACGGCCGCCCAGTTGCCAGTTGAGTTGAGTTCCGACCGCGACGAGTAGCGTGTTGGGATCGGTCCGGCGCCTGAAAAAAGTAAACAACAGACACACCTTTGCAGCATTTTTTAAATTATTTACTCGTTGGCCTATTGAAAATTGCACCGCACACTTAGTTGAGAAATTCAACACGTATTTTATTATTGATACGAATTATTTATCAATGGTACTAGTTTTATGTAATGGTTAAGTTAATACAATGCTATAGCATTTACATGTAAATTATAAATGTAAGATTAATTATATACATTACTCATCACGTCAAGAAGCACATTGAAATATATTTAAGATAAAGGCTGACAAACTTTCGGTCATCTGTCTGAAACGCAGCTTACTCTTTCAGACCCAGGACAGATCACTACTGGCCACTGAGCGCCTGCAGTGAGAGACAGCCCAGCGCCGCAATTAATACAGTGGCGATCTACAGAACTAGATCTGTCAAACAAACAATATGGAGACACATACGTGTCCGACGAGCAAACACAAAAAAAGAGACGAAATATTGTATTTCGAGGCTTTTCGACACCAGCCTGCACGGGCTATATCGAGCTGATACAATATGCACATTACTCTCGTAATAAACTGTGTGTGTAGATTTTAACGTTTTCTCAGACATCGAATTCAATATTGTTAGCATGATAATTGAGCGATTTAATCTCTCGGTTGTAACCCTTCGCGCATTGTGAAAATACTCAGAGATAAATTGAATGGTATTTTGTGACCGAGCAGTCGTGGTGCTCCAAGGATTTGGAATATGGACTAATTGGTTTTAGTTTTAATTGCTGACGAATGTAATGGTTTCGGCGAAAGGTTTATGTGAGGAAAGTGAAACCAAGATTTTTAAATGTCCTTGTGGTACAAGTTTAGATTTTTTTATATAAACTTTGTTTCGTACAAATTATGCAATTGATGTCATATTTTCGTCCTGATAAACTAGATACATGAAACATTAAACATACCAAGTCTATAATTTATATAAAATAACTAATAGTCAAAGTGTTTGCTTTGCAAGCAAAAGGCCGTGGGTGCGATCCCTGACGGAGATTAAAAAAAAAAGATTTTTCATCGATTTCTGAGGTCCAAAATACCAGTAATAGCCTTTAAATTAAAATTGGTGGTAGACTAAAGTCGTCCCGTGAAGACCACCCATTCATAGTAAATTCAAGTTATAATTAAGATGATGCCGAACTGACCCGGAGCGCTTCGAAGCACTGCAGCGCCTATATATCACTTGTCGGCCCTTTGCCGCACATGCAGGCGTGGCCAAGATAATCACGGCAAAAAATAACAAATTATAGATGACAGTCGAACCAACATGAAATGGAGCAACTGTCATAACAAATAAAATGGCGTATGCAAACGCCGTGTAATTTTATATAAAATTAAAACTAACATTATTAGGTGTATGTAACATGTCAGGCGAACGAACAAAAATAAGAGACAAAATATCGTTTTTTGAGGCTTTTTGGCATCAGCCTAAAAGGGCTATATCAGGCTGATATCAATACATATATGAACATCCTCCTCTCTCTCAAAAAGGGTGTTCTTCAGTCGCGTGATGGCAGGATTAGGAGTAGATTGATAACACAGAATTTCAGAAGCACATTGACTCATATTTTTTATGAACTTTACAAGCTTCCGGCCTAGGCAGAACGACATGACGGCCGTCCGTACTGCGACCTTCTCGGCCGTCAGAATACCACTGTCCCGTGAGGCCCGTGGTCGGTCACCAGCGCCGTAAGCGGCGGTCTATACAACTAACAGGTCGTCAGCCTGGTCCGTACCACCCACTAGTGGGCGATACGGGCTTCCGTGGTAGGCGGTGGGCGCTGGTCAAATCTCCTACATTCCACCTTGAATTTTTTCTACCCATATACTGAATTGAAATATATCGAGGTTGGTGGGCGGTAGGGAAATTTTACCATGAAAATAGCCAAACGTGGGCGCTAGGCAAAAAAAGGTTGACGACCCCTGATATAACTAGTCTCAATATGGCGAACACACAAATGTACAACAAGCGAACAGAAATAGAGACGAAAGATTGTATATCGAGGTTTTCGGTACCAGTCAGCAAGGGCTACATCACGCTGATGTCAATATATATACAAAAATAGTTTTCGCTATCAATTTTTTGCTATAAATATTCTTTATCTTGTTGATACAGCTTTCCGCCATTTTGATGCCCTGTGACAACATAAACTTCATGTTATCGATCTCCTTTCAGTTCACAGGATACGCCTGTCATAAAAAACGGTTTTATCATTCTAAGAGCTAAGCGATTGATATTAGAAATCTCAAAGCAGATATTATGCGAGCAAAACACACCAAATAACCAGGAAATGAGATAGAATTTCAATATTTATATTTCCCATTCAAAAAGATACGTAAATAAATAATAAAGATTAATGATAGCAATTTCACATAAAAATTAACTAAATTAATTTTTTGGAGCTTAAATTCTTGAAGAAGATTTGAATTAAGATACAGGTTGTTACAACAAACGGCCAAATTCAAAAAATAGAATATTCATTTAAAAAATCGAATTCCCAAAACAAAAATTCTCTGTCACTTTATTCTGCGTCGATTTAATGACGTCTTGTGAATGATTCGATGATTTTCGTCTACATAGCGCCAGTATCGTCCCAATCTTCTTTGCAGCGCCAATGCACCCGTATGATGGATTTCAAAAGCAGCACCTTCGTAGAATACCAGGGGGTATACAAATAGCTTGACTTTGAGAGGAAAGATGAAGCGTAAGAGCGGATAAAGTAGCTTTCTATATTATAGTCGCTCAAGATGCGAGGATTGAGACATAGACTGCAGATGCTGCATTAGAACATAAATTAGCTGCCTTTTGTTTAAGTCTCCGAGCTCGTGTCGTCCTGAATGCCGTCGGTGACTATGCAAATAATGTAATCTGTGAGGCATCTCTTGTAATGAGGCGAAGAATCTAGGCGGCTGACACTGCTCTTTGGTGGCAGTTCTTGAAACAATGATCAAGTTAGGGAAGTGGAAATGTTGATGAAGATGATGTCCCACTTTTATTATTAAAATTTCTGGTCACACTATTGGTGCGTCACTCACTGCCCCCGTCTGCATTCTGAACGATGTTTACTAATCCATAAAGCGACACTGGGGCGATGCGTTTTTATTTTTATTTTAACTGTCGCTTCCACGAAACGTTAGTTTATTTTTTTCCTTTTTATTTTTGTTCTATAATTGTTCTCGGTTCAAATTGCAAGACAAACAAAACCGAGGATAACCGTTGTCTATACACTGTTTGGTTTTTTTTTTTTGGCCCTTTTGGTCGACTAATCCAATTTTTTTTCCTCGCCTAATACCGATTCATCGTTTCGGTTCACTAAAAACAGTAAAAAATATGATATTGTTCGTAAAGTAATTTAATTTTTGCGTAAAAGAAAACTTGATTGTATTTTCTTTATATCAAACTTCACACTCTAGCCGCATTTTATTGATCGCCCTTACGTCTAACGTACAATCAATGGAACATAGTAGATACAAACCTCCCACGTCGCACCGTCCTAGAAGGCCATCGGGAACTATACGCATAATGTACTCGGTGGAGCTGACGTGGGACGAGGCAAGACTAGGACGGCTTTCAGATCTTTATGGCGAGTGTTCGTGAGTGCCATATGCTCCAGTTAGGGTCAGGGCATGATATGATGATGACGATTAATGAGAGTAATGTCATATACGATGATGTTTGCTGTGAATGTGTTAATTAAGTATAAAGCCGGTCTCGCTTCCAAAAAACTAGGTGTATTTATATAGATCACTGAGGTATTTCAACGATAAACAACTTCTTCTTCTGTATAAAGGACAAATCCGACCCATCCTCGAATAACGACAGTCACTTTTGGATTGGAGCCCAAAATACATTCTAAACTTAATTGACTCAGTTCAAAGAAGAGCAATTGGTTTAATCAACAATGACACTCTTACGTCTAACTTGCAATCAATGGATCACAGGCGTAAGATTGGTTTACTTAGTCTTTTCTACCGTTATTACCACGGTCGCTGCTCTGCAGAACTTAAGGAATTAATTCTTCCTACACCCACTCGCAACCGAAAAACTCGTCTTAGACTTGTGGAACATTATTCATACACGATTAAAGTTTGCCGACTAAGAACTGGCAGTTTCCAAAGTTTCTTCCTAAATGCCACCGGTAATCTTTGGAATGCTTTTCCAGAGTCTGTGTTTTCTGTATTCTACAATCTGGATCTCTGCAAAAAAATACACAGCTTCAATGTACACAATCTCCCCAACTCACGCACAAACATAACACGTCAAAACTGATTTAAAAAAAAATAATTCGGTTATTTTAGGCCAGTTGTAGCCGAATAAAGGCATTAGTTAAATTTATTGAATTCAATCGTCCATTATCGCTTCAAACGCTTAGGCTAACAACATTTGTATTGTTTTTTTCGTTAAAAACCATGTTATACATTCTGAACAACCTTACACAGCATTTTAATTGTTTAGATTTTGTAACGTAAAAAAGTGTTGTTTTCCGATGCTTTTGTTTTGAATGTTTTAATATTTGAACATAACAAAACAAAACAAGTCTTCGTTCTTATTTCGAATTTTTTAATTGATTGTAATACGATGCCTTTAGAAATAAAACCAGCCAATTTTAATTGAATTTATAAATTTAAATATACTTGAGAGACTTAAGCATGATTCCTGAATATAAAGCAATTACTAAATCAATTATATTTAGTAAAACCCGAGATTATATACACGTTTAAATACATATTTGCAATCACTGTAAAAATAGGTTTAAGTTATTCGGATATAAATTTAAAAAAAAATAGAATTTATTCCACAATATATTTGTTTTAAAGACATTTTTCAGCCAGGTCGAATGGCCATTTTCAAGTCAGTTAGTAAGTGTGTAATGTCTCTATATAAAGCAAAGAGTGAGTGAAAAGGTGGATATGAATTTATGATGGCCATATGTGTTTTTTTTTTAGGAAATCATCATCAAAACACATATACCCATCACACAATTCATATCCACCATTTCACTCACTCTTTGCTTTATATAGAGCCAGAACACACTCACTAATTAACTTGAAAATTGCCATTCGACCTGGCTGAAACATGTCGTAAAAAAATACATTGTGGAATAAATTTCGTTAAAAAAGTTTCGTTCAAATATATTCTGACCAGATTTTCTTTTAAATTCTGACCGTTAATTTTGTTATCAAATCAAATTTAATAGCGCGAAACATGCCATATATCTTTGTCATAATATTTTACATAAATAAAGACATAAATCATTATGAAGTATGTCTTTTTAATGGTTTGTAAGTCCCGGGACAACCCTGGTTATGCTCTCTCGAGCAATAAAATATTTTTCATCAATAAAAGTTTTTTTTGTAAATATGTATTGTCAATATTTTATAGTTCTGAACCAAGGACAAACCTGACAAATTTAAGTAATTATTTTATTTTTATGTACCTAAGAACCGTTAATATTAACAATCAAAAAGAGTTGGCTTAGTGTGTGAAGGTGGTAGAAGGACCATTGGATGTATCCATTGGATATTTTTTTCTTCTTTATCCTAGCCATTTCCCATCATCTGGGGTCGGCTCTCCTTGTGCACGTTCGCCATGTCTGTCTGTCCTGCGTTGCATTCTCGGTCAAACCCAGGGTTTTCAGATCCTTATTTACAGTTGCAGTCCAGGTTGCCTGCGGTCTTCCAGGTCTTTCTTCACCATGTGGTCCTCATCTCTCCGTGTCACATGCCCGTACCATCTTAGGCGGTTTTCCCTTATCTTTTCAGGTATGGGGGCCACCCGAAATGAACCCCGAATCTGCTCATTTCGAACTCTGTCCACTCTAGTCACACCGCCCGCCCACCTCAGCATCTTCATTTCTGCCACATGAATCCTATCCAAGTCACGTTTCAGCGGGGTCCAACACTCCGATCATCCGTAGAGCATAGCTGGCCTTACAGCAGTTTTGTAGATTTTACCTTTGATCCTAACTGGAATCTTGCTGTCACACAAAACCCCAGAGAGAGACCTCCATTTCAGCCATCCTGTGTTTATTCTATGCTCCACGTCAGATTCAGTTTTGACATCTAAGGATATCACCGAGCCGAGATATTTAAAAGTATCAACCTCTTTTACAGGTGTATTCTGTAGGAGGAGTGGTGTGTTAACTGCGGTGCAACCAGAATTGAAATTGAAGTACATCGACTCGGTTGTATCCATTGGATATCATCATACAAATCCGATTAACAAATCATAATACTATGGCTAACATAATATGTTAGCTGCCGTCTACAATAGGGATCGTTTTTTTGGCCACGGAAGTTGTCATTTCTTGGATCAGGTCTTGTAAAACGGCAACTGACACCTGTTGAATGAGTGACTACAATTTGTTGTGACGATATGATCCAGATACGCAACGTATATTATGAGAAATAGACAAATATATTACATATTTCGATAAATTTACGTATTTAAAAATTAAAAAAACTTTATTCATAGTAATTTATTGTAACGCATTTCGTGCTTCAAGCCAGAATTATTTAAATTAATTTAACATTTTTTTTTTTTTAAATTAATTCGTGTGTCAATGAAGCATTGTGCGCCCCTGTCCACGTGCTCGAGAAACGTCAAACACACAACTGTCAAACTAGTGCGGACGATCGCCGACAGATGCCACTAGACAATATAAACAAATTAAATATTGCTTAAATAATTTTATAATAAACAAAAATAAATATTTATTTCAGTAAAGAAGGTATTTAGTGAAAAATATTTCTGAATTATATCAATCAATAAAATTATTACTTCTGTTAAAAATTACGCAATGCGCAATATCTGAGACGCCTATACTATAGTGAGCGAGTATATCTCTATAGATTCCTTTTGAGTATAAAATATAACTTTTTTGAAGCATATAGTCATCACATAAATAGTCCCCCAATCGGATCTCCGGGTAAGTTACTGCTCGAGACAAATAAGAAAAACCTTCAGCCAACAAGATATGCCGCCTGGAATGTTCGTACCAGAACGGCGCCCTAATTTGCAGCAAGTATCGAGGACATGAACTGTAGCGCTTATGCTGAAAAGGATTGCGGAGGACCGAGAGGAATGGAGATCGAGATGCAAGATTCTGTTGCTGCAAACCAATCCACCGGATTGATACTACGAAGAAGTAGTCATCACAAGATGTTGTACCTTGCCAGATTTATCACCAAATCAGATTCGAATCTTGAACTTTTGCCTAATATTTATTTTTTTATGTAAACATTTACATGAGGATACCGACAGACAGTGATAGTAATTCTGAAGTCTCATGTGGAATTCTATGACGCTTACCATGCCGCATATGGTGTGTTGATCCGCCAACGCCATATACCTGAGATTCACGCATTATCCTTTATTATTATCGTAATTTACTATGAATGGGTGGTCGTCTTCACGGGATGACTTTCGTCTACCACCAATTTTGATTAAAAGGCTATGACTGGCATTTTACAGGTGAGGGATCAAATTCACACAAAAATATTTAAGAACTCAGAAATCGATTAAAAATATTATTATTTTTCGAACCCACGACCTTTGAATTGCAAAGCAAACGCTTTGACCATTGAGCTGCACCCGCCGGCAAAAGTAAATAAATATATTTAGAAACCGACAATCATCGTAGATAAAGATTTTTGCTGCAGTCATATATAGCGTATCATAACACAACCATTACTGTACTCTAGCGATGCAGTGCTAAACACTATTTAAACAACTTCAACGATAACAATGAGCTTCGGAATGCTCTGCGTTGGCACGGGCCGATTATAATGTCACCTGTAGTTAACTCACCTGTATGTGGGTAGTTTGCACAGCTGTCAAATGATAAACAGATCATCACAATCAGCGTATAACAACGCAGTCGCTTCCTGCTCTTTCGACAGAGCGAATATCGGTCCCGATCTAACATTACAAACTACAAAACTCAAATACTAAGTGTCACATTTTTACTAATTAAGTTATTTGATAGTTTAAAGGTTATATTTTTTAATCTCAAACGTAACTGTGGAGTGTCAGTGATTCTTAAAGTGTGTGTTTCTTTATCAATACTGTGAAACTTGAACAATTCAAAACGTCTTATTTCTTAATCTTCACATATCAAGTATTTTTTCCCTACCTGTGAGGTGGAGATATATTATTGTATTTATTTAATTAGAACTGTAAGTAATTATCTTCTTCTTTAGCCTCGCCATTTCCCATCATCTGGGATCGGCTCTCTTTGTGAAAATTCGCCATGTCTGTCTGTGCTGCGTTGCATTGTCGGTCAAGCCCAGAGTTTTTACAGTTGATAATTGTCTCCAGGCTGCCTGTGGTCTTCCAGGTCTTCTCGTGCATCATGTTTTTTTGGCGGGTTTTTTTACTGCCAGTTGCCACCTGAAGCGAAAAGCGAAGGTAGTAGCTTTCTTGGAAAGCTAGAGAGCTGCCGTTGACCGCGAATTACGTTCATCCACCACCATCTCAGCTATGAGGCCCTGCCCACCACATAGATCCATCATAGCCTCGCCTCCGAATATGTCGGAGAAGCTTATGGATGGTCTTGCACTGGGAGCCTCTACTTCAAAATGTTGAAGAAGCCTCCCAGTGTGGGTTTTTGTATCGAAGTTAGCCTTCTCCGGCCTGTTTGTCCGCGGCAGGTATTTTATTTCCCTCCTACCATCCATATCTGAAAGGCCTTCCCTTATCCGCAACCTGGAGACGCCCCAGATAGGGGATAGGCTCCCCATACGGGAACTATAAGTAATTACTATAAGTAATTACATTTTAATGTTTATTTAGCATTGTCATTTATCTGTAAAGAGTATACTGACAATGGGTACAGCTTAAATTAAAAATATTTTATGTAAATTACCACGATTTTATTTACTTGTTTTGGCTTCGGCAAAAACCTTTTAAAAATTGCTGTGCAATATTCCCACCACAAGAGTCCCGGAGGAAAATTGCTGCTCTCAAAACATTAATTCCTTCTTCTTCGCGGTGCAATTCACAATCCATGAACGTTTTGGTAAACATCTAATTCTGTTTAAATCCATTTATCTAGCGAGAACCGCGTTTAGAGTGTGCTTAAATTATTGTTGATCCCAACAATATACTACAAGTCAAATCTAATATTGATAAGAAATTAAGTGTACCTTGTCATATATCGCGATACCTGCAAATTAACGAATGCTGGCATTTAATGCGATTGTTGCAAAATATTGCTAAACAGTTTTAAATCTACAATGATTGTTGTTGCGAAATTATTGTTGAAAGATCTTAGCTAGACCGAATGGCGTTTTCTTAGTTATGATAACTACTCGTACGTATTCATTTAGCAATTACCCAATAATATTAATATTTTTGTATGCAAAATAAAAATATAGGCCTTTATACTATAGTCAATCATAAAATAAGGAACTAAGGAAGTATGAGATTACATATTATTTATTTATTTATTTCACAGAACCGCAGTTCCAAGGTACTTATCCGTTCCCACGTATTTCGTGGTTAGCAACGTGTTACCGAAGAAGGCAATTCGAGACTCGCTGTAGTATACCAATTTCGCAACCTTAGACTGAGGTTTATTTGACGTCTAACTGATGCACCTAGAATCACGGAAAAGCCTTCAGCCACTCTCTAACAAGTAGCTTTTTGCGTGCGACCAGTAACGGGTCCTCATCTGGGTCTCCAAAAACAGGACGGTACAGGGACGGTTTTCACCAAGCTAGTTTCAAGGTACAAATAATAAGAAAAATAGAGTATGCATAAATATACAATACATACAAATGAAAATAAAAATAAAAATAACATAAAAGAAGAAGAAGATGACACGTGTCAAATATCATAGAGATCTAGAAGAATAATACCATCGACAAAACAGGAAAAGGATGTAAGAAGAGGATCGAGGTGTGCTGGTAGGCCTTTTAGGAGCGCCATTGCCGTTGTACTAAATTGAGTGCTCAAAGCTCCGCAAGTATCAACTGGGATAAAAAACAATGATGGCTACGAGCACGGGTGTGCCTATCTGGAACGTAGAAGTTAAAACATTCAAGAATCCCAGGGTTGCGAATTGCACCGCGAAGAAGAAGGAATGAATGTTTGAGAGCAGCAATTTTTGAATGGTTTAAAATATGCGCTAAAATCTCACTAAGGTATTTATGTTCAGTCACTTATGTTATATGTCGAAGCTGTTAAACACCGTTTGTGACTTAGCAAATGTGAAAGAGATTGTCGTCTGATGGTCCTGACTTGTTGACGTGTGACTTGGTATGTCTTTGGCCTTATTTCTAGTGACAATCTTTGGTTCTACATTGTACGAAAGCGGTTTTGCATAGAAAATTGCCTCTTAGTACAAATGTTTGATGTAAACGACATTTCACCTTTATATTGCCATCAGCTTGATGTACCTCCTTTAGGCTGATGCAGTAAAGCATCGAAAAACGATATTTATTCACTTATTTTTGTTCGCTCGGCTTACATGCACATCTTATGTTAGTTTTAATTGTATAATAATACCCGGTGTTTGCATACGCCAATTTATTTGTTATGACAGTTGGCCTATTTCCTTTTGGTACCACTGTCATGATAAAAAAAATTAGAAAGAGCTTCCAAATTGCAATTTTCAAGTATTTCACTTCCACTTAACACGGCTTTACATCAGTATAATTTAGGCTAATATATTATTTAGTCATATATTTGCGTATAGTGTACAATGAAGTTTCCTAGAGTCGACAACGGAACTGGTGATATTAAATTTAGTTTCTAAATATTGTCTTATTTAAATTGTTTCGGTTGATTTTCAGAATATATTTCCATATTCTGTTATTTACATATTATTGAAGATCCCATACAAATGTTCAATATTGCTATACATTTTCGCTGATTCAAAAATCATACATTGCTCAATGTTCATGCTATGTTTAGTAACACACTTCTGTAAAAGCAAGCTTTTGTATATTATTAAATATTATGTATTCGTTTTGTCTGTTTATTCTGCCGGATAAACACACTTGCACTTACACGCCTAACCTAAATATTTTTTATTTAAAATCATCCGATCGTGCATTTCGCGCATGCAATATTATTGCTTGGAACGACTACCGTGTGTATAATAATATTATGCAAGTCTACTTGTGTTTATACGGAAGAATTCTTGGAATTTTCTGGAAAGACCACGTCACGAACAATGAGGATCTCAGCATAATCAAGGAAGATAGACACCTAGTAAGAACCATCTGAGAGAGGCGATCGGTCACATCATGCGCCAGGATGGTCTTCTAAACTATATTGTGGAAGGGGTGGTTAAAGGTAGAAACTGTAAAGGGCGCTCTAGACGGGAGTTTTTGCAGCAAGTGTTCGAGGAGATGAGTTGTAGCTCTTATGCTTAACTGAAGAGGATTGCAGAGGATCTCGAGAGGAGTGGAGATCGAGATGCATTATTTTGTTGCTGCAAGCCAATCCATCGGATTGATACCACGAAGAAGACTTGTGTTTGCTGAATAGTTTACTTATTATTGAAAGTATTAGAGTGGCGTCGAAGAACTGCCAAATAGAGCGTTGGTCAAACCACTGTGAACTGGGCTGATAACATCAGAAGAATAGCGGGAGTAGTCTGGATGCGGAAGGCGGAAGATCGATCAGGCTTACATTCAACAGTGGACACTGACTTATGATAGTGATGATGGTGACTTATAAATATTAATGTTAGTTTCTCTTTTGTTTCAGTTTTAACATGACGAAGTAGATCATCGCATCATTCGCAGCTTTCCAGTCTTCTTCTTATTTTCATCTACGTAGTCGAGGGGTGAGTTATCACAATTACATTAATCTAATTTAAGTTTAGACATAAAAAATGACGTTTTTTCATGGACGTGCAAATAAAAAAATAAAAAAACATTTTTAATCGATTTCTGAGCTCCACAATACCCCCGGTTGGTGTGTGATCCCTCACCCGTAAAATTCCAGTCATAGCCTATTCATCAAAATTGGTGGTAGACGACAGTCGTCCCGTGAAGACCGCTCATGCACAGTAAATTCCTGTAATAATTAAGGATGATGCGTGAATCTCTGGCTGCAGTCTATGAAGTTGGTGGATTAATACTCCTCATGCAGTGCTTAGCCATAAGCAGCATGGTAAGCGTCATAAAATTCCACAGATGAGACTTCAGAATTACTACCACCATCTGTTGGTATTCTCCTGTATGTGTTTACATAAAAAAACAACAAACTCTAAGCGGTGTCACGATCTATCGTCCCCAGAAAATTCGTTTAATTACTCATCGTGGGTCTCACTGGACGTTTGGTACACAGTACATTTGGCGCACTGGTCAATTAGTGCACTGGCTGTCTCGCTAACCTAACGTAACCTAAGGATTTGTCCAGTGATCTTAGAGTCCAGAGATCGATAGGTCTCGTTAAAGAAATAACTTAGGTGCGGTATACGAGCTTTTGAATGCCCGAGTCAAAAAAATCTGCCGCCGAGCCACGCAGACACCTGAGAACCGCTTCTTCCAGCTCTTCTCTATCGTCGAAATGCGTTCCACCCAGGTGTTTCTTCATGTCAGCGAAGAAATGGTAGTCACTTTGGGCTAAGTCTAGGCTGTAGGGTGGGTGTGTTTGACAATACCCCATCCAAATTTTGAGTTTTGTGGTCTTCGATCAACATTCTTGACCTCGCGCAAACCTTAGCAATCCCTAGATTCTGCATCATTTTTTTTAAGAAGATAGTATGATAAGTCTGATGCTTCCAAATCCTGCACCTTTATGTTTTAAAGAGCGACCCAACCCAAACAGCAACACGCGATTAGGAAAAGGCGGTGACCAATACAAGTTTATGTTTGGGCTTAATGTTGCTTAACTTCGGCAATCCAACAAGAACCGCACTTACGATGTGTTATTGTATGTGTTTAAGATCATAAATTAGGCGGTACATATAGTCTTTCAAATCGGAAACACGAGGTCTTTTCATCCTATAATTTATCTCCTTCCTGAAAGATCCCGTAACTCATTACTAACTGCAGACTGTAACTGTTAAAAGCTGCTCTAAATAACGTACATAATGTTAGAGGGAGGACAGTTTTATTTTTAGACATATCATATAATGCATGAAAATATTTTAAAACGCACATAATGGACTTAACTGACTTAAGATAAGTAAGAATAGTAGAAGTAATACTAACCTGCCAGAGAATATGCCTCTTGGGAGAGTGATCAGACTGTTCAACCATATCGCCTCGAATATTGATATATTCCACTTGAGAGAAGCCCAGTTTCGACATAAGCTCCACGAATTTATTTATCAAAGTAATTTCGTGGAGTCTTCTGTTTAGCGAGCTTCGGGACTTTTTAATAATTATTGTTAATAATAGTAAATACATAATGTTTATCTTGTATTATATCTTATTTCAGGATCGTATTAAATGTATTTGTATTTGTAATGTTTCTGAAAGAAAATAAATAAATTTGAAAGAAATGAAAAATTGAAGACTTGCTGTTAGAATTCACGTCTTGCGCCACAAGTTAATACAGGGCAGATGCATTGGTTAAACGCTTTATTAAATATATGTTAATTATATTTTTTAAATCTTATTTAGGGATCAAAATAGATCTCTAAATGATACCTTTTTTATAAATCATTTGAATTTATATTGTATAATGGGCATTCAATCAAATGGGAATAATATGGCGATTAGAAGTATAAAATTACACAATTAATGATAACCTTTTACGAGTATTCATAAAAGGTAATAAATAATATTTGTTATCTAATATTATTATCGAATTTACTGGTTAATTTTTTATAGTGAAAGCAACAGCCGAAATAGCTCAGTTGGGAGAGCGTTAGACTGAAGATCTAAAGGTCCCTGGTTCGATCCCTGGTTTCGGCATTACTTTTTACAAGTTGTTATTTTTTGTAATATACCTTTAATGGACACTGTCTTTGAAACAATTCGTCACTGTAGACTAAAAATAATGTTAAATTTAGCAATTGAAGCTTAATGGATCAGATGTAGGGTCGTGGTTCGTGAGCGATTCGTGCAGGACTTTACGTCTCAAGGTCTGGACCGTGACTTCTCCGTATTGTTGGAACCTCTGTCCACATTATCTATGATGCTTATATATATACGTTGGGGAGATCGATCGTGTATATTGATCGGTGTCACGACCTATCGTTTATAAACAATTCGTTCAACGATTCATAGGTAACGACGTGGGGCACACTGGACGTCTGTTGCACAGGACATTTGACGCGCGGGACAACTTCTTGGCTGTCTCGCTATATTACCTAACCGTGTAATGTTCGTGCAAGACGTCCAGTACGCCCCACGTCGTTACCGATAAGTCTTTGAATGAATTGCCTGTGAACGAAATGCGGAAAAACCATAATGATTTGTTTCAAGAAGATATCTAGATTGTATAACAGTGTATTCATAGCATGCATTTCGAGTTCTGTGTTCCATTGATTGCAGGTTAGACGTAAGAGTGTCATTGTTTATCGAACGAATTGCTCTTCTTTGAACTGAGTCAATCAAGTTTAGAAGGTATTTTGGGGCTCCAATCCAAAGGTGACTGCCGTATTCAAGGATACGTCGGATTTGTCCTTTATATAGAAGAGGAAGTTGTTTATCGTTGAAATACCGACGTGATCTTTAACAATACACCTAGTTTTTTAGAAGCGAAACCGGCTCTAAGTCCAGATTCTAGTTTATATAATTATAATAGTTTATTTAGTCAATACCTAGGTGTAATGATACATTTTCTTAAGTTAGGCAATGATTTACTTTGTATATAAATATCACTATTCTCTTTCATTTAAGCAACTCAACTAATAAATCTTAATAGTATATTTCAGTTGATAAATATTTTTGAAATAACGTGAAAATCCTGAAATATACCCGTAGTTGCTGTATCGTAAATTTTTTTCATGGAAATTCATTCACTATCAGCACCATTTCATCTGAGATTTAGTAATACTGTATTATTTCCTTGTTAGTGGCGGTCAGTGGGTTACCTCTACCTGTTATCGTCTCACCTTAATAAATCATCCTTAGGGTCTCCTACCTTTCCCACGTGTTTTGCGTTTCAATGCGATAACACGTGCAGAATAACAAATCGTTCTAAGTTAAAGCCGATTTTAAGATATGACTTTTTTCTTTTATTTCCCATATTTAGTTTTGTCATCCCAATTTCGGAACTATGGGTATCTATAAATTATTGTTACTCAACTTTACTCGCCTCACATCCTCATCACACCGGAGGACAATTAAATCTCCTTGATGATGCGCTCATTAATATTATGATAAGTTAGCAACTGATAACTCCAGTGGGAGTAACATCTGAACAATTGTGGCGACTGCACAGAGGTGCTAAAGAGAAAGAACCATTGATTGAGATTAGTATCGCATTCTTCTTCTTCTTCTTCTTCGTGTCAGCGACGTCAAATTATTTTTTCCCAATATCTGGCAACATCGATAGCTCGTTGTTTTAGAGATGTGCAACTTGTTGAGCACATGGAGCAGCATCGTAGGTGTGAGGTGGTCTGCAGGTCTCCACAGTCACACAATAGTGTCTCTCCTGCCGAAGCATTCCCCACCGCTCGAGGTTGTCCTTTGTTCTACCAACTCCGGTTCTTAATCTGTTTAGGGATTTCCAGGTCGGCCAGTCAAAGAATTTTGCCAGTTGGGAGGCCTTCCTTTGGATAATGAAATCCTCTGGTGCGATTTGTTGCCAGAGTTGGAGTCTCTCATTTCAGGGTCGGATGTGAGAGGTTGTGTGGATTTCAGAAAGCTGCTTCAAGACTTCAATCTTGGTGTTGGGGGTATCTGATTATACAAGCAGTGGGACGGTTGGTTGATTGCCTTACGCATTTCTTCGGCGCATATGACTTTGCGTCTTATGTTCGGTGGTGCGATACCAGCCAAGGGGTATAGTTTAGAAATGGGTGTTGGTTTGAGGCAGCCTGTGACGACTCTGCATGCATCATTCAGGGCAGTATCCACTTGATTACAGTGGGCTGATCGACCCCATACTGGTGCTGCATATTCTCCGGCTGAGAAAAAAGTGCTAAAGCTGAGGTACGAAGAAGGGGTGGTTGGGCTCCCCAGTGAGTGTTGGTCAGTTTGCGGATGAGGTTGTTCCTTGTTGCAACTTTCTGTTTGGTGTTGGTGCAATGACGCCTGAAGGTGAGGGTGCGATCTAGAGTGACTCCGAGGTATTTTGGATGGTCGCTATGTTCCAGTACTCTACCTTCCCACGTGACACGAAGTATCGCATTCAACGCATATTTTAATGTCACTTTTACATCTTCAAACAACGACATTAGCACATTTTTAGCGTGGCTGTTAGATGGGTTACCGCCTGTTGTTTACCGCCTGTCGTTGGTCGGTTGAGCCGCGCTTTATCACCAAATGATCCACGACTTGGGAGCGTAGGGTCAATCAACTGATCTTCTAAAAAAAAAATCACCCTAAATATGCCTCGGATACTTCTTCTTCGTAGTATCAATCCGGTAGATTGGTTTGCAGCAACAAAATCTTGCATCTTGATCTCCACTCCTCTCGATCCTCTGCAATCCTCTTCAGCTCAGCATAAGAGCTACAACTCATGTCCTCGAGCACTTGCTGCAAATACTCCCGTCTAGGGCGCCCTCTACAGTTACTACCCTCAACCATCCCTTCTACAATGTCGTGAAGAAGACCACCGTGTAATACTAGATACTAGAGCTGCCATATTATTTAGTATTTAAGATCCTGCCCTGGAGATCGTCATGAACCCTAAATTTTTTCAGGTTCTTCTTCAAAACAAAAAAATATATATATTTAAAACAAAATAAAACTCTTTCCATATCCGTTACATTTATAAAACAAATTGCCGCCACTTAGTTCTGTCGAGGATCGAAGAGGATGAGGACTCATGAGGCAGGCCTACAATCAACAGTTCAAAGACACAGGCTGATGATGATGATGATGATAAATGAAAACGTTAACGGTAACGTTAACAGTCGTCGGTCGCTTAAAAGCAACCTCACACATATCGATCACCGTACAGCCGGGAGTGGCACAAAGTCTACGCAGTTTGTTTCGTTTTATATTATAAGCATTAGTTTACCGTTACGCAGGCAGTGCACCAGCCATACTAATCAGCCAGGTGATGCTTATGGTGGATGCTTTTAAACCAGTGGTGCGAAACCTGTGCATTTCAGAGCACTAGTGAAACTTGCGAGTATCTGGTACACTGTGTGAAATGGACTCACGAACTATCGTTTCAAGATAGACTCATCGTTAACGATGTGGGGCGCACTGGGCTCCTGGTCCACGGGATTTTTGGTCCCCGGACAACTGGTGTACTGGCTGTCTCGCTAACCTAACTTATGGATTTGTCCAGTGATCGTAGAGTCCAGAGATCCATAGGTCACGAAATAATTTAGGTTAGGTTAAGTTAGGTTAGCGAGACATCCAGTGCACCAGTTGATCAAATGTCCTGTGCACCAGACGTCCAGTGCGCCCCACGTCGTTACTGATGAGTCGTTGAACGAATTATCAGCCACGTCTCCGCAAGTGTATTAAAGCAGGGGGAGAGTGTATTTTTAAGAATTTTCAGCATTTGTATAGTTCTGATTATAGATCTATTTTTATTTCCCAGGTAATGCACATTACGTTTGTAATAAACCTGTATTTAAGTATTTTTAGATTCTTTTGGTGGGAGGTATGACTCCCGTTCGAGGGGCACTAGGTGCGCCTTCACGTAAGCATCCAGCGGTGATCCGGTGCTCCACTCACTGAGAGTCAGTAATTGAAACATGTTAAATGTTATTCATTTGTATTTTTTTTTATGTTTAACCTCAACTTTGATTTATTTCGCATCTGGTTACAATGTTTATGTAAAATTGTATATCTGGCGGCTGAATAAATAAATAATAAAGAGTAATTAAATACACACACACATAAAATTTTATACGCATCAATTAATTCAGAAAAAATATCGGCAGACGCGGGATTCGAACCACGAGCCTCGCAACCTTTGCTCTACTCTTTTACACCGCGCAGTCCGCAAATAGTAATAATTATTATAAAAAGGTTGATAACGACTGTCCTAAGTGATTCTTTATACACATACTCAATTGGCACGTGCCTGAAAATAACTAACAATGATCCAAACACCTGTCCGGCTGTCGAAAATTGACACATATTTATTCGGTGTGACATTAATTTGTCAAATGGATAAAGATGCGTATTTGAAGTGTACCGTAAAGCAGACACCGTAAAGACTTATTTTCTGATTGGAAATGCGATAATGCTACATGTCGATGACACCTAGCGGATATTGTTACAAACTTAAGTTAACCAAATAGTATTAGAGGCCGTTATTTTGACATTGAATATGTTTCAGGAAATGCTTTGGTGTACAAAATCTTAGCAAGAAAAAAACGATTCAATAAAAATGTAGGATGGTATTTTGTTAATGGAGTATCGCATATAGATAATTACTTAGTTTTTAATGCAATTTTATATCTAAAATACGATTAATTCGATAAAGTCATGAGAGTAAGCCGCAACGAGCAGCAGAACATTAATATTTGATATATTTATGTTAAGAATAACCCTAAAAGATGCAAAAGAGTTTGTATACCTTGGATGGCAGACCAAAGAGAGAAGTCAACAGACGTATACATCAAGCAAGGCTAGCGTTCAATAAAAAAACAACAATTTTTTAGTAAATTTTTTTTTAAGGCTCCGCAAGCAACTTGCCAAAAAATTTGTTTGGAGCATCTTAATGTACGGCTGTGAGACAAGTTGCTTATTTGAAAGTGATAAAAAAAGACTAGAGGCCTTTGAGATGTGGTCATACGGAAGAATTCTCAGAATTTCCTGGAAGGATTACGTCGCGAACAATGAGGTTCTCAGCATAATCAAGGAAGATAGGCACCTAGTAAGAACCATCTCAGAGAGACGAGCCCGATAGATCGGTCACATCATGCGCCACGATGGTCTTCTTTATGAAATTGTGGAAGGGATGGTTGAGAGTAGAAACTGTAGAGGGCGCCCTAGACGGGAGTATTTGCAGCAAGTGTTCGAGGATATGAGTTGTAGCTCTTATGCTGAGCTAAAGAGGATTGTAGAGGATCGAGAAGAGTGGAGATCGAGATGCGAGATTTTGTTGCTGCAAACCAATCCACCGGATTGATACTACGAAGAAGAATCCGCTTCTTGCTAAAAATAATAAGGAACTAGGTTTTATTAAATATTATATTTTATTAGACTTTTTAGTGTACTTACAAATATTAATTAGTCAAATAACAGACTTCGGACCGGAGTATGCAAGACGAGGACACAAATGAGGACCTGGCATTTTTACAGCGGACCGACTGAATGTGACTGCGGCATGGAGCAGACCCTGTCACACCTTCTGGAGTGTGCGCTGTGCCCGAATAGCTGGACCCAGGAAGACCTGATGATGGCCAGAAGTAACGCCATCGACGTCGCCCACTTCTGGGCAGACAGGATCTGACCCTGTTGTTTCCGACACGATTATATATATAGTCAAATATTTTTTTACTATGTAATAAAAAACAACGGAAAACACCCGTATGCGCGTAAAATTGAATTGTGAAAGTTTGTACACGTAAAAGCACCTTCATCAGTGGAATGATAATGAGTGGCATCGTCGCGAAGTTGGTAGGGAATCCCAGACGATGTCAAGGACTTTCAACCAGGTCCTCGTCAAGTCTGCTGCAGCCAGCACCAGGGTGGGGCAGGATCCATCAGGATGCGTAAGAACGCTTTCCAATGCGACCTCAACGCACGCGACTACAATCGATAATGCACCAACAAAACAGTAGCGTTGCTGATTCTTGACTATCGACCATAAAGACTGATTCCTCTTCGTAATATTAAACCGGTGGATTGGTTTGCAGCAACGAAATCTTGCATCTCGATCTTCACTCCTCTCGATCCTCTGCAGTCCTCTTCAGCTCAGCATAAGCGCTACAACTCATGTCCTCGAACACTTGCTGCAGATACTTCCGTCTAGGGTGCCCTCTGCAGCTTATTCCGTCAAACATAATCCACAATGTCGTGAAAAAGACCATCGTGGCACACGATGTGACCGACCCAGAGGGCTCGCCTCTCTGAGATGGTTCTTACTAGGTGCCTTCCTCCTTGATTATGCTGAGAACCTCATTGTTCGTGAAAGACTGAGTGATCAGACCTTGTCATAATTATTTTAGAAAATAATATCGTTGACCAATAAGAGCGCGTTCTTCTAAAATATTCAATTAATAGAAAAATTAACGTTGGGTTTTTCAAACAGACAATGTAAGCGGGTCGTTTGAAGCGCAGCAGGAGCGACAGAAACAGACGCGACTTTTTTACTGTTACATTTTTACACGTGTAAGAATTTATTGATTAAGTAATTACTTAAGAATTGATTGATGTTTAATTACATGATTTGAAAAAAAATCACCCAAAATTGAAAAAAGTAATGCCGAAACCAGGGATCGAACCAGGGACCTTTAGATCTTCAGTCTAACGCTCTCCCAACTGAGCTATTTCGGCTGTTGTTTGGAAATGAAAAAAGTATCAACAACATAAATACAAAATAATAATTTAATGAAACCTTAAATAATTTGACGTAAATATTTAAATTAACCTGTAGATAAGAAACATGACCTAAGATTATGAAAGACGTTAAATTATCATAAAAATACGGTAATAAACATTTAATTTAGTTAATAGTACTGTTAAATATTTTTATATATCATAACATCATCATCATCATCAACAACCTGTATCCGTCCATTGTTGAACGTAAGCCTCCCGCATGAGTATCCATCCTCTTTGATCTTCCGCCTTCCGCATCCAGGTCACTCCCGCTATTCTTCTTATGTCATCAGACCATCTTGCAGGGAGGCGGCCAATGCTTCGTTTGCCAGCTCTTGGGCGCCTCTCCAATACTTTTCTTCCCCATCGACCGCAGTCTCTTCGACAGATATGTCCTGCCCATCGCCACTTGAGTGTGCCTATTCGTTGAGTAGCATCCACTACTTGAGTTCTTTTGCGGATTTCCTCGTTTTGGATTATATCTTTTAGCGACACTCCGAGCATGGATCTCTCCATAGCTCGCTGAGTGACCTTTATTTTATGGGTAAGACTTGATGTCAAATTCAACGTCTCTGGGCCATAAGTTAATACATGGAGGATGTATTTGGTTAAGCGCCTTAGTTTTAAGACATTGCATGCTGCCCATCGCAGTTGTCTACGCCTGTTGTTTCCTTTTGAAAAGTTACTGCGCCCTAGTTGTATTACTTGTCCCAGATAGCTATAGTCAAAATGACGAGGACATCAGTGAAAGGTATGAAAGCTATAAAGAATAGGAGAATTGTTAGGTATTAGTTACGCCTCTGGAAAGAGAGGTCGTCAATAAGGATGTGGCGCAGTTTTGTCTGCTTGAACATGGACTCTCATCGAGGTCAAAAATCTTTCACTTCAGCATCAGAGGGATTGCCTTGTGCCAAGAATTCGACTGTCATGCTGGCAATGAAAACTTTTTTTTCTAGCAATGAAATGCTTTCTTTCCACGTTCAAATCCTGGTGGTCCATTATGTTAGTTAGTTATGGACAAGTATATGTTTGTTTTTGGCACATTGTCATATACTATACTGTTGCAATAGCCATAAAAAAGAATGGAGGCGATAAAAAAGCAAGTATAGACGGCACATCGTTTTGAAATAGTAAAGCTGCGAGTCCAAGTCTCTCAAAAAGGTGTTATTCCGTCGCGTGATGGCAGAATTAGGATCAGATTGATAACACATACTTTTTCAGAAGGACATTGACATATATTTACGATAAAACTTTTTAAATTTGTGGCCCGGACCTAGTCACAGCATTAGGCCGAGCCACAATACAATATGCTCTCGCCGAAGGGCAGAACATGACTGATTTGATCGGTTGTCGCACCGGCGCCACAGCGGCGGTCTTTATAACTAGTCCCAATATGGCGGACAGATAAATGTATGACAAATGTACAAAAATAAGAGACGAAAGTTTGTATATCGAGGTTTTCGGTACCAGCCAGCACGGGCTAACATCATTCTCATATCAATAATTAAAAGAGCTATGAGAAATATTTGGGAATCGGATATGGCTGTGAATCCTGGCACCTCACCAATATCCAATGCAGCCGTATAATGGTTTTAGAGAGCAGCTGCCTGCGTATATATTAGGGGTACGATGTTTTGACTTTGTAAGGAATGACGAGGTGAGATTGTGGACAACGCAGCCTTCCATACTAAAGCATTCCATATCAGCTCTGCAGAGTAAATTATATGTATTGTTTCCGACGGCCTTCCAGGATGGTGCGAGCTCGGAAGCTTTAAAAAAAAAGGCCGCTGTAGTCTAGAAAAACTGCGTGGCTTATAATCGATACGAGAGATTTCTCTTGGCTCTCTAGTGACATTAAAAAATTAGTACATAAAATACCTCGATACCACTCTACCTGTCGACTGAAACTAACTGTACAGTTTGTTTGCTGAAAATCGCACCTTGAATCGTAATGATCTGCAATCAAATCCCGGTAAACTGCACACAGGTATCTTGATTTTTTTATTTGAACACATGCAAGAGAAAACCGCAATATTGTGATGAATGTATTTTATACATGGATTTTAAAACGCTTGTTTTTTTTAATTAAAACCAAACGCAGTGTTTGAATACCTAACAATGTATTTTTTTATGTAATCGCATGTTGGAGAGCACATCCGGTCAAGACCAGTGCACTCTATGACGCTCAGCCAGGGAGGCTGGACGCTGCATGCGAGAAACGTGTGTTGTGTTCGTGTTTGTGTGTGGGTTGGGGAGTTTGCAAGTGTATATTTATCTGTTTCTTGAAGAGATCCAGATTGTAGGATGGATGAAACACGCACAGACGCTGGAAGAGCATTCCAAAGCTTACCGGTGGCATTAAGGAAGGAACGTTGGAAACTGCCAGTTCTTGATCGACACACATTAACCGTGTATTTGTTGTGTTCAGAGGCTTTTCGGCATCAGACTAAAATAGTTATATCGAGTTGATATCACTATTTATCACAAAAATGCGCATAATTGACTTTGTATGTCAAGTCCTTTTTATTCCTTCCTTGACAAAAGCTGTTCATTTAACGCTCTGACGGTATTCTCCATTATGTATTCACATAAAACAAGTCGAGTATTAAATAGGTAATGCTACATAAATCGTACTATCAGCATTCTTATCTCGCATGTCGCAAATGTCTCATTACTGGTGTACCTATAAGCAACTATAATTAACCTGAAGATAAGCTAAATGACCTTTCTAAATCTTATCATTTAATTTGATTCGATTGACTTTAATGAGCCTACGTGCAACAGCCGAAATAGCTCAGTTGGGAGAGCGTTAGACTGAAGATCTAAAGGTCCCTGGTTCGATCCCTGGTTTCGGCATTACTTTTTTAAAATTGTGAAACGATTTTTTTATAATTTATATACAAAAGCTATATTTTTCTTGACAATTTTTATTAATATTTTACTTGCTGATCATATTTAAAAAACTAAGCAACGGCATATCTTTGTCATTTACTCAATTTATGCAAGTATTTCTTACAGTTATACTTTACACCTTTTTAATAACAAACTGCAATTAGTTCTATGAATATTTCTTTTAAAGTTGTATAACTGTGATTCTTCTTTGTACGAACACTCTTCTTTCTTCTTATATTCCTCACATTTATCTGGAACTGGATTTTTTTTCTTCTTTATACTGAAGCATATTATCGTAAGAAATTTCCGACCTCAGTTTTATATATTGCCATGCCTTAACTTTAAACATCTCAGCACCATAAAATTCACCTAAAAACATGCATATATGGTGATATCGGCTTATTATAGCTCTTTTAGGTTGATGCCGAGAAGCTTTGAAAAACGATCTTTTGTCTCTTATTTTTGTTCGCTCGCATGCCATTCGAGAACTTTCAGTGAGCCTTCCATACGTGGCAGATATGTCTCGCAAGTGTAATGATGCTGGGGAGAGTTTTTTTGAAGCATTTTATGTATTTTTAGAGATCTACCAATTAATTATTTTTTCCCAGCAAATGTACATTACGTTTGTAATGTATTATGCATTTTAGATTTCAGTCTAATTCGAAAGAAATAATTTTATTGAAACTGATTTTAAATGTATATAGTATATCGGCACCATCTCTATCTTCATCTCCATCTCTTTACAACCCGTGCATGCGATTCTAATCTCTTTCAAGGGTTCTTTATTTTTAGCACTTCCACTGGACTTATCAGTTGCTAAATGATCATAATCCGAATGAGCGCATCATCAAGGAGACCTCCTGTGTGATGAGGGTGTGAGGCGGGTAAAGTCCAGTATCTCGGCACCAATGATATCGTAGGAATGAGTTTTCTTCTTTAAATAAAATCCTAGTTTTTTTATTCAAATATTCAATTGAATACAATTTTATGTTTAAAAAAGTATGTATTTTATAATTTGATTTATGAAATTCAAAACAAATATTATTAAAAGTAGCTACAAAATATAATTAAAATAAAAAATTGAATATTAATTTTTATTTGGAAATATTATTTTTTAAATACTATATAATTTTACTATATAAAATAAGTATCGCATTGAAAAAATACGCGAATAAAATAATATTAATATAATATCATTAAATTTACATTATTTAATTTTTTTATTATTACGAGTATTAAATATTGATAATTTTTTTTTTTTTTTGACACACCTATCATACTCCAGCAATTTATTTATATGTTTATTTCAATCAAAATGGCAAGCGTCGTCTAAACCACAAATATGAGCGACTTTTGAAAATATAAACATGCACAAAATTTTTAAACGTTTTTTATTGTCAATTTGAAAACTATTTTTTTTATGGTTTAGAAGCGAATCAAGGTGATTGTATGTCGTCATCTTCGATGGCGTCATCCTCATCTACGCCATTTGGTTCCTACAATGCACAAGAAATAATGTTAGCTTAAATTCAAGAAAATATAGCAAGAGCCCAAATATTTGCCTTAACCCTTTCGCATCGATTGTTGATATATGCCGTCTAAGATTCCCCTACCGACTTGACATCAGCAGCCCTGATATATCGCTTTGCTACTTTCAGTACTCGTTGTGACATCTACGATAGGAACTTGGAACTGCGGTCATTCCCTTTATCAACCTACATGTATTATTTACAGGAATCTGCAAAGCATGTAAATAAATATCGTTAGGTTTCGTCACAGGAGCGATTTTTCTATAAACCGCATGTGTCAATGCCACCACTTGTATGGAGTTACATAATGAACGTTTGTTAAATACAATAGTTTTGTATGCATCATCTGATAGCTAAAGGATACAAGAACCAATGTGATATATGAAAATAGGTTAGATAAGTATATACATTTATAACGACGGTAAATACGATAAGACAGTATAATTTGTATTCCACCGAGCCGTAACGAAAGGGTTAATAATCGAAATCTCAATGCTTCTCAAGCTTCCACCAAATAACTTAAATCTTACATCCAAATTCAGCCATTTTAAGTATTTAAAATCTTATATAATAATATATATAATAATAATAATTTTATTTATTCAGCCACCAGAGCCATAAAGATTACAATTTCATGCATATAAAAAGAAAATACATGGTAATAAACAACATTAACAATTTTAACAACTACTGACTCTCAGTGAGTGGAGCACCGGATCACCGCTGGATGGCCACGTGAAGGCGCATCCAGTGCCCCTCCACCTATCCGCCCACACAGCGACTGCCGGATTATTAAAAGCCCGGATTCTATTAAAAGTAATATATTTATTTATATATTCAGATGGTAGTATTTCCATAGTTCCAGTTAGGGTAGCGTATATGGTGATGATGATATGCTCACATAGCGTATGTTGTCGTGCAGTGGCTGAGGGTGCTGGGCCGTGGCCACCAGCCGAAGACGCTTCTCCTCCATCAGCCCTCCGCGGAACTGGTAAATGTAGTCCTTGACGTTGGGCAGGCCCATGATGACAGACGCCGACAACGCGGACCGAAACAGCAGCAGATCAGTAGCTTCGTACCTCAAGAGTCAAAGAAAAAAATATTTGAAAAAGGTGGCCATTGAATTATGATATAAAAGGAGCAATGTTATTGAAACTAGTAATTAATGACTGGTTGTAAAAAGTTGTGTCCATTCAGTTTACAATGTAGAAGTGACCCGGAGGGTGCACTATTATTTTTTGGCCGCCTTGCATGTACTCTGCTTGAAATGTAAATTTAAAGAAGCCGTGAGCGGGACCGCCGCGTCTGGTTTGTCGCTCGTGCTGCGCTACCATTGCTTGCCAACGGTTGCTGCTCTTCTGATGCACTATTTTTGTACGAATTTGCGCGACTTTGAGCGTAATCTTCTAACACTCATTCACTGGTCGGCGTTTTCGTATGAAAAGACCCCAAGAAACGATGTTGCTAAATTACGTGCTGATTTTTAAAGATATTTGGTATATCATCAAGAGCCAATACTGCCTTATATTGAATTTGAAAGCAGTTATCTGCGTAGAATACTGTGTGTAAGATGGTTTATTTTTGTGAGGTATGATGAGGTGAGTAAGTGGATAAGGCTGATTCCATACAGTCAAGACATAAAGGTGTATCTCACTGGGAGATATACTTCGAATGCAACAGAAGAGCATAAACTATTAACATCCTCCTCTCTTTCAAAAAGGTGTTACTCGGTCGCGTGAGGGCATGTCGAGGAGCAGGTCAGCAAAACAAAGACTTTTTCAGAAGCACATTGACATATATTTACGATAAACTTTACAACCATTCGGACGAGCCACAATACAATATGCTTTCGCCGAAGGGCAGGACACAGCGCCCGATCGGCGATGTATATAACTAAAACACCCGTAAGTGGACTTTTCCAAAATGCCAATATGGCGACACATAAATGTATGACAAGCGAACTTAAATAAGAGTCGAAAGATTGCACATCGAGGTTTTCGGTACCAGTCAGCAAGGGCTACATTGTGCTGATGTCACTAAAGATGCTTTCTAGGCAAGGCCGTTTATGCAGAGGAAGAGCTGTCAAGAGATGAAGAGCTGATAGATGCTTACGGCGCCAGTTCATGTCAACCATATGCTCCAAATAGGAGAACTGACTATGGAAACTATGATAATATTAACCAATTAATTTTCGATCGATTCTGCTGCAATATATTTGACGTTGTAGTCAGTCTGCACGGAGGCATAAGTAAAAATAAGATAATGTATACAATTTAGGGATAGAATTTTTGGAAATGAATCCTTTGTAATAGTCATTTACCACATGTTCGTCTTCTCGTCGTAGCACTCCACGTGCGGCGTGGTGGTGACACCGTTGAAGCCTCCGATGGCAAAGATCAGGTCGTCGATGACCTCGATGGCGAAGTTGCTCCTCTGGTTGTACATGTCCGGTACGAGAGTCCAGTTGCCGGTAGACGGGGTGTAAACCTCGCCGGAAGCCATCCTTGACACTCCATTGAAACCTCCGATGACGTACACCTAACGTGAAATATAAAAGAAATGATCGACAGCTGAGAACGTGTCTTTGAGACGTGAGCAATCCTTGAATAGATAATGAAGTAATAAACTTATCAGATGTTGGAAAAAATCACACAAATGAAAATGAGAAAGGTGCCCAAATGATAGACTCGCTTTCGAGTAAGCTACGGAACAACACTACCTTAAGTGCCTTACTACACACAGCTTCAACGTGCGCATGGAACGTCAGTCTGCTCTCAAACTCTATACCAAGGTCTCTGATGGAGGACACTCGTGGTATTCCTATTCTATTTATAGAGTATGATGATTATGTATATGGTATTAAAGATAGTCTAGGATATTGTCATGATATTACCTTATCGTGATACGCCACGCATGACACCCCTGATCGAAGGGAGTTCATGGGTGTGATGTAGCTCCACTGGTCCGTGTCTGGATCGTACACCTCCACGCTGCTCATGCACTCTTGGCCGTTAAAACCTCCAGTGATGTAGATTTTGTCTAAACAAAACATATCAAATCTTTCATTTTAACCCTTTCATTACGGCTCGGTGGAATACAAATTATACTGTCAATACGGCGTGAATTTTTCAAGCATTTTTTTTTGCTTAAAACTAGTATTTGAAGCATAAATGTACTTATGACCTATTTTCATAGATCACATTTCTTCTTGTATTTTTTAGCTATCAGATGATGCATAAAAAACTATTATATATAACAAACGTTCATCATATAACTCCATACATGTGGTGGCATTGACACATGTGGTTTACAGAAAAATCGCTCCTGTGACGAAATGATATTTATTTATATGCTTTACAGATTCTTGTAAATAATACATGTAGGTTGATAAAAGGAATGACTGCACTTCCAATTTCCTACCGTAGATGTCACAATGAGTATTGTAAGTAGCAAACGATACATCACGTCAACCGATGTCATAGGAATATTTGACGGCATATATCGACAACCGACGGGAAAGGGTAAAACATTTTGTGGCACAATTATATATTTGCCAGCTTGCCAAACAGCGGCATCACCGTCACATAAGCGAGGGCATAATTGTGTATATAGTTTAGTTTGTTCACAGATGGTTACCATGACGTTTTATATTGCTTCTGTATCCTTGCAGCGCCTCTTCAGACCATAAACAACATCCTCTGTGACTTTCAATTCCTTTTATTGGAAAAGGGCGGCTTTTGAATGCAATGCATTGCAGAAACTGGCTCGCTCCTGACGTACATGTAAACTTTGCGACTTATATCATTTTTCTAGTATTTTGGTAACATTGTATGTACTCTCTTTCCGATTTTTTCTACCACATCCGATCCATATTTAGAGCAAATGGATACCGGGAATTACGTTTTGTCAGTTCTGTAAGCTCAGATTTTCTATGCCTTGTCCAAGAACACCTGTGGAGATCCACATGGGAACATAGATAGTTTTTGAGAGCCTACAGGGCCAAAGCGCGCGAACTTGCACAGACTGCGGCTGTAGTATCAGAGAAATTTTGGGTCTTCAATAGTTAATTTTTTTTTAAGAAGATCGTTTTTTTTTTATTAAGTACTTCTACACAGTTGCCGCATTCAGACTGACATCAGCACGATGAAGCCCTTGCTGACTGGTACCGAAAACCTCAACATACAATCTTTCGTCTCTTATTTCTGTTCGCTTGTCATACATTTATGCGTCGTCATATTGACATTTTGGACAAGTCCGCTCACGGATGTGTTAGATATATACATCGCGACGAGCGCGCGGAGCCAGTCGTGTCCCAACCGTTGGCGAGAGCATATTGTATTATAGCTCGGTCTAATGTTGTTACTAGGTCGAGCCAGAAATTTGTCAATTTTTAACTTGAATATATGTCAATGTGCTTATAAAAAAGTCTTTGTTTTGGTGACCTGCTCCTCATCATGCCCTCACGCGACTGAATAACATATTTTGAGAGAGAAGAGGATGTTAAGATGTAAGCCTTATTGGACTTCTGTTTATTACTTGTTATAATCTAAATACTAATATGTATCATCAAAGAAACTTTGTTGTACTGTAGTGTATTGCAGATATGAGGCAGCAAAGTCCAGTCTATTGGAGTTACCTTGTACCATTGGCATCATCATTCTTTATTAAGTGCAGTATATACCCTATTGATTATATAGTGTTTGTTCAGACTATGGTGTTCTCACCGTCCAGGGTGCAAGCGCTGGCGTCCGACCGCTGTGCTGCCATGGGCGCCACCATGGACCACTGGTTCGTATGGTGGCAGTACTTCTCCACGGTCCTCTGACGATGGTGACCGTCGTAGCCTCCCATGGCGAACACGTCCCCACGTAGCACGGTCACCGACACGTAGCAGCGACGAGCGTTCATCGGAGCCACCTATAACATGGATACAACCTTGTAATCAAATGCGACTTCACGTCGCCGGGATCGTCATCGAAACGCGTTGTGAAAGGATAAGGAGCAGGCCATGACACAAAGAACTTTTCGAGAAGCACATTGTAATATATTTCGACAAACTTCGGTCTTCTGCCCGGAACACAAACAAGGATGCGGGTCACGCCGCGCCAGGGCAGAAAGTGACTCAGTGGCTGTCGCATCACTCGCAGCGCTCTCAGACCACATGTCGGCCATATGACGAACTATCTGCTTTCACCTACATGTGGCAAATATGTGATAGATACTATATGGCGCCGTCCCCAAGTCAGCTCCGCCTCTCGCTGTTCCTCCGAGTACATTCTATATATAGTTCCCGACGGCTTTCCAGGACGGCGCTAGCCTGGGAGCTAGAAGTAAAGGCATCTATAGTTTATGCTCTCCCGTGGCATCTTTTAGTATATTTTCCTGCTATTTTTTTTTTTTTTTGGGGCCTTAGGCCCCGGGCCGGTCGTTGTACCTGCGCTCCTTGGGAGCACTTACCAAGGCATTGTTTTCAGAGTACATTCTCGTTATACAAGTAACTGGTTTTGGTGAGCAACACCACACATGGGTGTAAAAGTTAGTTTTTTCCTGCTAGGTCCACCTTGCCTCTTGACCGATTGTATTAAAAGAGGCTGCCTTGTCTGATCTCTCCCCTCGTTGTCATTCGTCACAAAGTCAAACCATCGCACCCCCAATATTCTATGCAGACATTTATTCTCCAATCTCATTTTACGGCTGCATTGGATCTTGCTGAGATCCCAAGATTCACAGCCGTAAAGAAGAATGGAGACGATACAGGCGTTGTAGAGTCGGCACGTAGTAGAGCCGCAAGTCCCAGATATTACGCATAGAGTTTAAGGACCAACTGTAATTGATTATAATTTATTTCGTTCGTACCTCCTTCCACATCTTGTTGAGGGCATCGTAGCACCGGCAAGAGTTGAAGTAATCGCTGCCGTTAAAACCACCGATGACGTAAATGCAATTGCCGAGGACGGCAGTTCCGTGGTAAGCCCGTGGACCAGCGGGATCGATCTCTTCTAGCTGCAACAAAAATTGACCCTTAGACTGTTGTGAGCATAACTTTCAAACGAACGAGATGCACACTTGTACAGAAGAATACCAAAAAATTGAGTCATATCAGTACCGGAAGCATCTATGTATGGTTCTCGATAGCCCTCTAGGATAAAATCCCAAGGTCTTTTTTTTATGTAATCGCATGCAGGAGAGCACAGCCGGTCAAGACCAGTGCACTCTATAACACTCAGCCAGGGAGGCGGGAAACGTGTGTTGTGTTCGTGTTTGTGTGCGGGTTGGGGAGATTACATGTGTATATTTATCTGTTTCTTGAAGAGATCCAGATTGTAGGAAGGAGAAAACATAGACGCTGGACGAGCATCCCAAAGCTTACCGGTGGCATTAAGGAAGTAACTTTGGAAACTACCCGTTCTTGGTCGACTCACATTAACCGCGTACGGATGTTCGGCAAGTGCAAGACGAGTTTGTCGGTTGTGGGTAGGTACAGGAGGAATAAGTTCCGAAGAGCAGCGACCGTGGTAATAACGGTAGAAAGGACTAAGTGAACCAATCTTAAGCCTGTTTTCCATTGATTGCAGGTTAGACGTAAGAGTGTCATTGTTTATCAAACGAATTTCTCTTCTTTGAACTGAGTCAATTAAATTTAGAAGGTATTTTGGGGCTCCAATCTAAAGATGACTGCCGTATTCAAGGATAGGGCGGATTGGTCCTTTATATAGAAGGAGGTCCAACAACACCATTATCTGGCTGCTTCTGAATGGCTCAAATCCTCCCTGAGCCATCGCTGGATGGAGATGGTGCAGCGACCACCATGAAATATTATTTTATATCTATATGTTCAATGTTATGTATCTAAAAATATGGCAGATTGGGTATTGCACAACCCACCCAATCCTGCTGGAATAAAAGCTTTATAACTATTATTATTATATAGACGAAGAAGGTGAGATCTGAATGTAGTGTCGCACTTCCCGCAAATCGTCGAGACCCAAGGTCGAGGCACTCATAGCACGAATTTGTTTCCAAATTTCACAAAATACCTCCGATGTACCCGACAAATTCAGATTTTTTTTTTTTTTTAAATCAATCCTAACCTAACCTTTGTCCATCTGTCTGCCCGAGTGTCATACGTTTCCACGAAGGAAGTCGGTGAACCTCCGCTCCAGCCTCCGATGGCGAACAACACCTCATGAGGAACCCTCGGTCTGGCGAGGAGCGGCGTGGATACGGTGCTCTCGCGCTGAGCGATGGTCTCCAGATCGTACATGAACTTGAGCGTTTGTATCACCACCGGACGGGAAGTCTCGTCCTCCAGCACGTAAGGGTGATTCTTCACCTTCTCGATGAACACCTGCAGTTGAAAATGACACAGACATTGATTGTAACACTTGTCAGAGTTAAGGAAGATAACCAATGTTTTTGACATGCGGCCGTAAGGGCATCAGCACAAAACTTTTTTATGGATTTGGGAAAATCGCTGGGCTGTAGGTTGTATAAAGCAGCCCGTCGCTGCACCTCCAGATCCAGAGGGGCAATCCCTAGTAGAACCCGGAGGGCCTCTGTCGAACATGTTTTATAGGCTTTGGCCATAGCCACGAGAGGGAACCTCTGCCCGCGAAGTAGAGTAATACGCATAAGTTGACGGAGGTCACAGGAGTCCGCTCAGCAACTATCGTCGTAACAGACGGAGCTTAGATGAATGGTCTAAAAGTAAAGCTTAGCATTACGCAAAGTTGCTCCCAAACTTACCTTGGCAAGGCTTGTAGCCTTCTGAAAACATACCTTAGCGTTTTCGAGAGCAGACTGAACGTACTGAAAGAACGTTCTCCTTTCGAGTATTATGTCTAATCATTTGTTTCTAGGCCTTTTTTAAATTAATTAAATTTTAATGATAGGATTTCGGGACAAATTCATAAGTCTTTATTGGTGAAAACCTCAGCTTGTTACGTAGTCTACTGAATTAAAAATAGCATTAACCTTTTGCCCGCGGCAGCAAATACAGCGAACATGCCCTGTACGCGGCAACTTTTTCGGGGATTTTGTTGTCGCGTTTTCAACTATAAATATATATTGTGATATTTTTTTAACTAATAAAATATGTTAATTGGCACTCAAACTAATTTGTTCAATAATAAAATACTATATATTTATTCTATTTTCGCTTTAATTTAACAATAATAATTCTTCATACAACTGACGTGAAGTCGCCATTTTGCTAAACAAGGTCACGATAAAGCGAGAAAACTGCGCCAACATCATGCAATGCTTATAATATTAAATTCTCGACACCTTTTCAATTTCACCCGCACTCGGTGGCTTGTTTACATTATCCCAAATTATTAATTGATTATTATCATTAGTAACACGATTGCGCACATTGACAGTTCAAATAAAATATGTTTATTGACCAAACAAGCTTTATTGCATTTACTACGAGGAGATAGTTGCTTCTCTCCGTCAGTATTGCTGTTTCGGCCATTCGACGTGGTCGAAACATGTCGTCTATATATTGTGTATATATTATGGGATAAATTGTAAAAAATATTTTATTTATATCTGATACTCCTGATGACGAATCCAACTACTGATAAATTATCCTAATCCTTTGAATTAAGTTTTCAACAAAAAATAATAAAATGATATATGCAAAATATGCATATATCATTATATTAATATTTTGTTAACGGCGCACGTTTCTGACGTACGAGACTAGCGTGAACCACGTACGAGTGCTGGCAACTGTGCGATGTTCACGCCGCTGTTCCAGAAATAAATTATTTTAGCCTATATTGAATTTTTTTGACGGATGCAATCTAATGCATTTGATAAAATATACATTCAGTAATATTTTCAGCCAAGTTTTACAATTATAACTCACTAGATAGCTCTTATATAGGGCTTGAAACTTCCATGACCGCTATGTGTGTCATACGCGCTGGTGGCATGTTCGTTTGAACACACATAGCGGTCATACGCGGTAAACAGATTAAGAATCGACGCAGAGTCTCCTAGTGTTGTTCTGGATCTCGACAGCAAAAAATTGACGACCAAGTTTTTTGTGTTTGATCGAAATTGAGTAATTTTGACACAAACTTCGCGGTCAAGCGATTCATTCCGTGCTGGTTCATACGTGATGCTGAAGTCTCATCTGTGGATTCTATGACGCTTACCACGCTACACTACATATGAAGTGTTTATCCGCCAACTCCATACACTAGAGAGATTCTTCACCTTCTCTCTGAATACTTGAAGAATAAAATAGCACTTCTAGAACTTTATAACAAATAGAATCTCGTTAATGATTCAAATTAAATCTAATGTCAATATACTGTAACTTTTCAACCTTTTAAACTGTTTAAATATTAAGCTTACTTGCTGACATCAAATTCCCCATGACATTATACCGTATCATTGTTTTTCTTTCTATGTTCGGAATGTCCGCGTATTTCCATTGATCTTTTCCTAACGCGCATAACAATTCCTTCTCAGCAATCCACATATTACAACACTTACACACACATATCCCACATTCCGATCCCATATATAAATATATGTATATAATAGTTTTTGACTAGCTTTTTACAGCTAGGAGGGATCAAATTAACGTCAGCCAACTTTTAATCTCCGTTGGGGATCGAACACACGACCTTCAGCTTGTCAAGCAAACGCTTTAACCTCTGAGCTATACCCTCCGGCGTATCTGATCATAACTTGTAAAAATATCCTTCCCTGAGGGTCCATCAGACCCAGTCTAATGTTAGCCATCAGCGGCACCAGCTGCTTCCTCCTCGCTGATGCGTCGTGCTGCACCCATCGGATCGCCGCGTCCCATGCGGCCTCCTCGCTGCGGACGTTGAGCTCCTCGTCCGCCAGAAAGGCCAGAAGATCGTCCGGCTCCAGGAGCAAGAACTCCGAGCTGGTGGTTGCCACGGCCACAAAGTTCTGCAACGCGTAGTGACGCGCGCTCTCCTCCAGCTTGACGCAAAAGTAGCATCTGCAAAAAAAAACTATCTTGACCACTGCCGACGATACATCATGTTACGGTCCGGCGGGGAAACCGAAGTATTAACTGGAAATAAACGTGAATTGTGCTTCTAAACAAGTTCTTTGCTTTGCGACCTGCTCTTGCATCCTTCCTCCACGCGACCTGTTGTCGCCTTTTTTAAAAGATGGGGGGGAAGGGATTGTTATTTATGATTGTTTTCAAATCAGAACTATTCATTCAACCAATACATCATCCCAGTATTAGCTTATGGGGTAGAGACGTGGAATCAAACAGCAGGTGTTACTTAGTAAATAAAGGTGACACATCGTGCCATGGAGAGACACATCGTGCCATAAAAAGATTGAATCTAAACGAAAAAAAAAACTATCATATTAGGATAAGGAGGCACATATTGTTTGTTCTTCCTAAAGGTAATACTGAACTGCCAGAAACTATGCCTCTTGGGAGAGTGATCAGACTGTTCAACCATATTGCCTCGAATGTTGATATATTCCACTTGAGAGAAGCCCAGTTTCGATATGAGCTCCATGACTTTATTTATTTCAAAGTAATTTCGTGGAGTCTTCTGTTTAGCGAGCTTTGGGATTTTTAAATTATTATTGTTAATAATAGTAAACCCCTAATTGTTTCTGTTGTTTTGTGTCTTATTTCAGAATCGTAATAAATATATTCGTATTTGTAATGTTTCTGAAATAAATAAATAAAATTGAAAAAAAAAGAAAAAAAATACTAATTACTGTTTTTCTATCCTTTCAGGTGAGTACCACACCAACTAGAAGTTTTGTGAGCCACTGATCGTTAGAACTTCATTCAGAATATTACAGGTAATGTTTAAATATTCCAATTGTTTTGCACGCTCCATTTGAGCAAGTTTGTTTGCTTCACCTAGAGAGAGAAATTTTGAAAAAAGATCGTTCCAAGTTCCATATACTACGCTGGGAGGTGTCCTGTATGTTTATATCTCCATTTCTATCCTGTATGTTTCTATCAGCATGCCCGAGATGAACTGTAGATCATTCTACACGTTGATTCTTCGTTAAGTTGTGCCTACGCCAAAACATCTTTTCCGATATAGTAAGAGCAGCTTTATTTGGTCAAAACAATGTGCCGTCTCCATGCAGACCCTGCATTTTTACAACCTTTCACATCCGGCCCTGAAAATGAGAGACTCCATCTCTGGTAACAAGTCGCATCAGAGGATTTCATTACTCTAAAGGAAGGCCTCCCAACTGGCAAGAACCTTGACTGGCGGACCTGTAAATCCCTGAACAGATTGAGAATCGGAGTTGGTAGAACAAACGACAATCTCGAGCGGCGGGGAATGCCTCGGCAGGGAGAGTCACTATTGTGCGACTGTGGAGACCTGCAGACCGCCTCACGCCTAAGATCCTGCTCCATGTGCCCAACAAGCTGCACATCTCAAGACCTTATGCTGGGCAACACACGGGCTGTCGATGTTGCCAGATACTCGACAAAAATAATTTGACGTCGTTGACACGAAGAAGAAGAAGATCGCCACTATTCGTCTTTGCGGCTGTGAATCTTGACATCCCACCCTTTGCTGACTAGTCCCGAAAACCTAGATATACAATCTTTCGTCTCTTATTTCTGGTCGCTTGTCGTGCATTTATGTGCGCCATGTTGTCATTTTGCACGGGTCCGCTAACGGGTGTGTTAGTTGGAAACACCGCCGCTCGTGGCGCGGACGAGAACCCATACCGAGCGCGGAGATCAGTGATGTGTTGACGACCGAGAAGGTCGCATTACGGCCGGCGGCATGTCGTTCCGCAGGCCGGAAGCTTGCAAATCTCCTCATCCTGCCTCACGCGACGGAGTAACACCTTTTTGAGAGAGAGGAGGATGTTAGTAATTATGATGATACCTTGCGAAGAGCATGGTGCCAAGACAGTTGGTGGGATTGAGATTGGTCTTCAGGAAGTCGCAGCATAACTGAAGCACGCTGAGGAAGCTCAAGTAGTCTGCTGCGACCAGCAACTCTTGGACGTTCTCCTGCGTGATGACAGTCTTGCGCAGATACGAGTACTCTATCAGCTGTCCCATCACCTCGCCGCTCACCAGGTGGATGGTCACGTCACTAGCCTCTTTCGAGTTGAGGGTCGTCGTGAACATCGTTCTGCAATGAGAAATATGTATTTTTTTTATATACTTCCATTTTAACACTATGCAGTCCGATTACACAATATGTGTGTAATCGCCAGGCCGAACGTTAAAGGCCGGTCACACAACAAGTGTGTGATCGTTCCGCCAACGCTTATAATACTACTATACACATCTTGTGTCATGATTTTTCAAACGTTAGTGGCCGATCACACAACACATGTGTTGTTTTTACTTTCGACCATAATTCAAAGATCTCAAACCTTTTCAGTGAGGGTCGTATTTAATTTTATTTGAACACATGACGATAAAAAATTTAAACGAGCAAAAAACTGTCGGCCTCCGGCGTAAGTTTCATCGCGTACCGCGCGGACTGGATAGCGTTTTAAAGTCGAAATTTATAAGCTTTTGAAATAATTACACTTTGAATATTTTCAAATACTGTTTTTTTTGTAAGCGTGGCTTCATTGTAAAACATTACGTTCAATTTGTGGAGCTTAAATTTTAGAAAGCTTTAATTCACGTGAGTTTGAATCCCAAGCTTGCTGTGGATTTATTTACTCTATTTAATAAACGTCATCAATTTAATGGAAAATGGTATTTTCCGCACAGAGACTACTAATGATATGAAAGGAGACGTTAAAGTATCTTTTATGCGACAAGAAGAAGATGAAGCAGAACAGTACCGGCTTTAGACCATGTGGCGCCCTAGGCCATTTTTTTTCTAGCATCCCATATTGTTTAAATTTTAAAATATCCAAGATAGATAGGTGGCTCTCGGCGTCCTTAGATTATTCGACGCCCTAGGGAACCGACCCACTTGTCCACCCCATAAAACCGGCACTGAAGCAGAAGAACAAGAAGAAAGAAATTCATTTGGCTTGTTGATCTTAGCTAAATTTAGCAATAGGCTAGTGTGAGCTACTTTGAAGACGCCCACTCTTCGCAAATAATGAAAAATATGTACAGAAAGTATGAGCTGGAAGTGGAGAGGATCGCTCGGTGGACGTGGAAGACTCCTCCATCTGTCGTCCTGATGATGGCGTCGCACAGTTGCTTGTTCTGCCGGAGGCGGTTCAGTCCTTGAAGGGAGTGCATCGACATGCAGCCAGTCCCGGGATGGGTCACGGGGAAAGTGGGCACGAGCTCCAGAGCCTCGCTGGGAGCTGCACCGGAGGTGTCTGCCGCGTCCATGCTATCCCCCATGCTTCTGTAACAAGGACAGTTAAAGTTACATGCCATGCGTGACAAGTGAGGTCTGTTGTTACAGACAAGGCTACTGTAACCTAGAAGCCTTCACTAGTAGTTCTATTAGAGCTCTCTGCCATGTCCATGCTGTCTCCTGTAACAAAAACCAGTCATGGTTATATGCTATAATTGACAAGTGAGATGTGCTGCCGCTGCCAGCTATAGGCCATCGCCAGGAATTCTACTAAGGCACTTTGCCATGTCTGTGATGTCCCCAATGTTTCTAAAATACATCATTGTACATGGTTACTTGTCATGTCCGTGTTGTATCCCATGCTTCTGCAATAAAGCCAGTGAACGTTACAAGCCATGCTTGACATGTGAGGTGTGTTGTTACATATAAGGTGCAGGTTATCGCTAGGACTTCCATGCTATCACTTCTTCATGCTAGGACTTCCATGTAGTCAAGGTTACAAGACATGCTTGACAGTGAGGTGTGTTATAACAGAAAGGGACAATTCAAGCTACAGGTATTTGACTGAAGTTCCACGGAAGCTTTCTGCCAGGTCCAACAAAATTAGTCAAGGTTAAAAGATATGTAACGTTAACAAGTAAGGTGTGTTGTTACAGACAAGGCCACTACAAGCTAGAAGCCTTTACCTGTAAATGCATCGTAATACCAATAAATACAATTATCCACCTGTAAAATTCATACACTAATGACTTACCCCACCTAGGAACAAATATGGTTTTTGGCCGTTCTGTCCGACAAGAGCAAGTATAAAAATATGGCAGCATAAAAAGATGTAGTAAGTATCCGAGGCTCAATTGTGTTTTGCTATTCAATTTGTTTAGAAGATCATTGATAATACTGAAATATTGCCGAGGTTCGAACGCCCGATCACATAATTAAACCTATAGGATATTTAAATGTAAAAAATCTATTATATTATTTATTTTAACGTGTACGTGCTCTATACAGTTGGCTTTCAATCATTTTTCGTTTAAAATAATACAAAAATTAATCAAAATATGCTTTAACCCTTTCGCAACGTTGTCGGCATTTGCCGTCATAAGTTTCCCCGACCGTTGACACCAGTTGACGCGATATATCGATTTATGTCTAAAGGATACCTGTACAAGAACCAATGTGAAAATAGACCAGATAAGTGCATTTATGCTTCAAATACTAGTTTCATAATTGACAGTATAATTTGTATTTAAACCGAGCCGTAATGAAAGGGTTAAAAATACTGTATTTTTTCAAGTGTCATTCTTTATCTTCACCAAATAATTGAGCAGAAATATGTTTTTTTATTCTAAAATTACAATTTACTCACCCCTTTAAAACCGCCGACTTCTAGCTATTGTTGTAAAATATTCCAGTGTTTAATGAATCTATTAAAAACAATTTAATATTTTATTTAAACAAACTATATAAAAAAATATGCATATAAAAATCGTATGAAAACAAATGAGCCATTCGCGATCGACGAATCATATTGTCTGATGATTTTTTTTTGAAAAATGGAACTCTTTTGTGTTGCCATTTTTATTTAAAATCATGATATTTTTTAAATTGGTTAGGTTTGTCAAGATAAATGTATTATTGTAACTAAATACCAGATTTCTTCATAATCTGTTCGTTCGTAATCGAATTTTCGTGTTTGTTAATCTTTTTTAAAGGTGTTCCTTCCTAAAAATAAGAAAAAATGAGACATATCTATTGTTTATTACTCACAGCGCGTTTCTACGCGTAAGAAAATGCACTTTCTTCCTGTAAACGAATTGTGCACGTCTTTTTTTTACGTAACTTACGTTTTTTTTTCAATGAATTGGTTAAAATGTCGTGACGATCAATCGATCGATTTAGACACGGCAATTTTTAAGTTTTACATAATAGTGAAAAATGTCTATGAATATTTATTAAATTTTTGATTGTGTATCGGATTAGAAATGAATTTTAAATGTCGACAGTCGTATACAACTGGGATTGGCAGAATTCAAAATACTTAAGTTTCTAAAGGGTCCTCCAAATAACTTTTTTTTTTTAAAACAGGGCGCAAAACATCGAGTGTAGCTTCGGCTGTGTGGCACGTAGCGCCGTCCTGTTGAAACCAAATGTTGCCAATATCCTCTTCTTCAATTTTTGTTAACAAAAATTCGTTCAACATGGCTACGCCGCATGGAAGCGCCATTGATGGCGCTTCACGCACACTTTCTGCCACAGCAGCAATATTCTCGGGTGTACGCACTGTTTTTGGCTTTTCACGCTTTGGTTTATCGATGAGGATGCCAGTTTCTTTCACTTTTTTCACGAGATAATGAACATACGGAGCTGACGGTGATTCTCTTCTTCCAAAATCCGTACGCAATTTTCGCACACATTCTGCAACATTACCATGATTTTCAAAGTAATGTCGCAATAATTCCCAGCGTTGTTCAAGCATAAACACAACCATATTCGTTTAGCGGAAAGATAAAACTAATTATCTGTCAAATCAGACATGAGCTAAGTGTTACCATTCATGAAATAAGCACTAGTTGAAAAAAAAAACGTTAGATGGCGGACCCCATATTTAAAGCAAAAATACCGTAATGTACTTAAAAGAAGGTTTTTAACCATCCTCCCAGTATTAACTTATGGTGCAGGGACGTGGAATCTAATAGCAAGACTTACTAATGGAATAAAGGTCACTCAACGTGATATGGAGAGATCCATGCTTGGAGAGTCTCTAAATGATAAAATCCGAAACGAGGATATCCGAGGAATAACTCTAGCTTAAGCAGTGGAACCTACCAAGAGAATAGGCATACTCAATGTAACATATCTGTTGAAGACATGACGGTCGATGGAGGAGAACAGTGTTGGTGTAGTGTCGAAGAACTTGCAAACAGAGCTTTGGTTTACCCCCTGCACGATGAACTGATGATATTAGAAGAATAGCGGGAGTGGCCTGGATGTGGAAGGCGGAGGATCGAAAAAGGAGGACGATCCGGGAGTCCTACGTTCAACAATGGACGGATACAGGATGGTTATGATAAATATTGAAATGGGTCTCTAATTAAATGCTAAAAATATTGACATCTTCCTCTCTAAGTTAGTTATTGAATTGCGTGGTGGCAGGATGAGGAGCAGATTAACAACACAAAGACTTTTTCTGAAGCACATTGACATATATTTCGATAACTTTACAAACTTCTGGCCTGGACCTACTCACAGCATTCAGGTCGGGCCAACGACAATATGATCTCGTCGGCGTCGGCACACAATTGACTGGGGACCGGGCGCCGTGGTCGGTGGCACCCAGCGCCGCAAGTGGCGATCTAATAATATATAACCAATGTCACACCTGTGACTGGACTTGTCCAAAATGTCTATATGGCGACACATACATGTAAGACAAGCGAAAAGAAATAAGAGAAGAAAGATTGTATATCAAGGCTTTCGGTACCAGTCAACAAGGGCTATGTCATGCTGATGTCAACATGAATACTCGTAACATAACCTTCAAATATATTGATATCCTCCTCTCTTATTTGGACATCGATTTACTGGATGAAGGATGCAGGATCAAGTTCACAATATAAAGAACTTGTTTTTGTTTCACTATACGCGTTTATTTGTCAAAAGCGTCGCCTAGACGCGCGCGCTATGACGGTCGTGAGGAAAACTTCAACTGAAAACTCACGGCGCGGCCTGACATCTCGGCGGTGCCAACTGTCGCCGCAGAAAAAAGCGAATTTAAGATGACAGTGGTACATACAGGAGATGGGCCCACTGTCAAAACAAATATTTTTAGCGTCTGCAAACACCGTTTAATATTCTACAATTACATTTAACATAAGATGTGCATGTCAGGCGAGCGAACAAAATAAGAGACAAAAGATCGTTTTTTGAGGCTTTACGGCCTCACCCTAAAGGAGTTATATCAAGCTGATATCAATATATTGTTACTTGTGATAGGAATTCAACTGTGATTCATGAGTATTCTTCATTTGGAATTGCTTCCAACCGGAACTGAATTGGTTTATAGTCAGTTAAAGTCAGTTAGTATAGTCTTCGGCTACGGCTCGTGCTGAATATGATCGTGATGGAATTTCTACAACTAAGGCAAAGTGTTAGACCATCAGCACACCTGTGACATTAAATAATGATTGTAGGTGCCACTTTACCTTGAGACCCTTTCATCATCATCATCATCACCATCACCATGCGTGCTCCCCTAACTTGAGCAAATATATCTGCCAGCGGGTATAGTTCAATGGTCAAAGTGTTTGCTTTGCATGCCAAAGGTCGTGGATTTGATCCCCGATAGAGATTAAATAAATAAAAGATTTTTAATCGATTTCTGAGTTCTAAAATATTTGGTTTCGAATTTGATCCCTCACCCGTAAAATGCCAATCATAGCCTTCTAATTAAAATTGGTGGTAGACGAAAGTCGTCCCGTGAAAACCACCCATTCGTAGTAAATTTCTCTAATAATAAGGATGATGCATGAATCTCGGGCTGTTGTCTATGGACGTTGGCGGATCAACACTGCACATGTAGCGCTTAGCCATATGCAGCATGGTAAGCGTCATAGAATTCCACAGATGAGACTTCAGAATTACTATCACCGTCTGTCGGTATTCTCCTGTATGTGTTTACATAAAATAAGTAAACTTAATTTTGTATTTAATATTTCAAACGGAAGTGAATACTTGGAATATAAATAAGCAATAAGTGTATTAATCAATTAACTCGTTGTTTACTTTAATCACGAGTATATTCGAATCAGATATAGACCTTAAGTAGTTCTTACTTAACCCTTTCATTACGGCTCGGTGGAAGACAAATTATACTGTCAATACGGCGTGAATTTTTCAAACCATTTTTTTTGCTTAAAACTAGTATTTGAAGCGTAACTGTACTTATCTGACCTATTTTCATATATCACATTGGTTCTTCTATCCTTTAGCTATCAGATGGTGCATAAAAAACTATTATATTTAACAAACGTTCATTATGTAACTCCATACATGTGGTGGCATTGACACATGTGGTTTACAGAAAAATCACTCCTGTGGCGAAACCTAACGATATTTATTTACATGCTTTACAGATTCTTATGAAGAATACATGTAGGTTGATAAAGAGAATGACTGCACTTCCAATTTCATACCGCATATGTCACAATGAGTACTGAAAGTAGCAAAACGATATATCACGTCAACCAATGTCAACGGTCGGGGAATCCTTGACGGCATATACCGACAACCGATGCGAAAGGGTTAAGTGCATACTTAAGTTACTCTAGTTAAAAACACTCTGGGAAAATATTTAGGCAATATTGATAGCGATCGAGTTTTGAAACGAATTCCGTTATTCGAAATGTCACTGGTTATGGAAATTCTAACGGATTATTCAAATAAAATATTTACAAATCATGTTAGATGGATGGGAACGCATTTTTCAAATTTTAATAGAGCACCGCCATTTTACAGTTAGTTTAATTTTGGAACGTTATCGAGATCGTCTTTGATATTTTAAAATTAATTTGAGTGCTTTTTTTTCTTCTGTGACTAAATATGCAATATTTAATAAGATGTATATCAAAACTGGTTAAATCTATAGTTTTTTTTTATGTAGTCGCATGCAGGAGAGCACAACCGGTCAAGACCAGTGCACTCTATGACGCTCAGCCAGGGAGGCTGGACGCTGCATGCGGGAAATTTGCCAGTTCTTGGTCGACAGTGTTAGTAGTTAGTAGTCTTACAACTGCCGAGTATCCATACACGGTTAATATATCCCTCCTAAATGCCAAGGGTGTGCTCTGGAATTCTCTTCCAGTATCTCTGTTTCTTCTTTCATAAAATTTGGATGTCTTACTGAAACAGATACATTTAGGCAACAAAATAAATTATCAGAATTGAAATTGGATTCTGGTTAGAATTCAAATCAACTTTTGGTAAGAATAAAAAATCTATTTTAATTTAAGACAGGTTTAATAAGGTAACTTTGTTTAGGTTAGGTTACGTTGAGTTAGGACTAACTATTGTCTAACTAATTATATAATATGAAGAATATACTAAATAATATAGGGTCCGCCATCTAACGTTTTTTTTTCAACTAGTGCTTATTTCGTGAATGGTAACACTTAGCTCATGTCTGATTTGACAGATAATTAGTTTTATCCTTCCGCTGAACGAATATGGTTGTGTATACGCTTGAACAACGCTGGAAAATATTGCGACATTACTTTGAAAATCATGGTAATGTTGCAGAATGTGAAATGTGTGCAAAAATTGCGTACGGATTTTGGAAGAAGAGAATCACCGTCAGCTCCGTATGTTCGTTATCTTGTGAAAAAGGTGAAATAAACTGGCATCCTCATCGATAAACCAAAGCGTGAAAAGCCAAAAACAGTGCGTACACCCGAGAATATTGCTGCTGTGGCAGAAAGTGTGCATGAAGCGCCATCAATGGCGCTTCCATGCGGCGCGGTCATGTTGAACGAATTTTTGTTCACAAAAATTGAAGAGAAGGATATTGGCAACATTTGGTTTCAACAGGACGGCGCTACGTGCCACACAGCCGAAGCTACAGTCGATGTTTTGCGCCCTGTTTTAAAAAAAAAGTTATTTGGTGGACCCTTTACAAGATATTAATTATTTTATATTACATTCTAACCGGAAAGACATGAAACATAAATATAAACTTAAAATCTCCCCAACCCACACACAAACACAACACACGTTACTCATCCTGTCTGAACGTCACAGAGTACACCATTATCGACCGGTTGTGCTCTCCTGCAAAATAAGTACAGTCGATTTCGCTTGATTGGGACACATCGGGACTTGGGCAGTTTGTCCCAATTAAGCGGCTGTCCCAATTAAGCGAATTTCACATTTTTTTAAATTTATTTATTTGGTTTTGGCAACTAAGCCCATTAACCAGTAATACACACATAAAATTAAGCAATGCATATATTTTTTTAATAACATTATTTTATTAACTCAGCACAGATATTCAGTGCGGATGTAGGGCTCCCTTCATTTCCTTCCTGCATAAAATAACGCTGTAACACGGCCATACATTTTTTTGCCTCTTGGTTTAATACCTTCTACAATTGAATCCTCACAGTCTTCATTACCATCGTAACATGGTAAATTGTTATCTATTCTTGAAAATTCTTCACAGTTAATAATAGGAACTTGCAACATATCCTGATTTTCTTCATTGCTTAAAATTTACTGTCCCAATTAAGCGGAATGTTGTCCCAATTAAACATATAAATTAACTATTGGTTTCTTGGTTTGGTTTCTGTTCTTTGAGATTTGTCCCAAATAAGCGGCTGTCCCAATTAAGCGGTGTCCTTATTAAGCGGAATCGACTGTATTTTATATATGTATTATTAAATAGTATTTAATACAATTAATAATTGACTTATGCGGGAGGCCTACATTCAACAGTGGAAGGATATAGGTTGATGGTGATGATGATGATTACTAATACAATACGTGTTAATGTCTCCAATAGCAAGGAAAATGGCGCGTAAAAAGTGTTTAAAAAAATAGAATTTTATTTCAAAGATTCAAAATGCAGCTTGTAATGAAATATTAGTGGCTTTTTTCAGAGCCCGAAAATAATGTCTTATCCCCAAATTTTCATCCTTGGAAACTAAGTCTTTGAGCCATTGAGGTCGTTTCTTTGACATCAGCATGCATGATGTAGCGTCTGTTAGATTCTCTCGTGTTCCAAGTCTATCTGGAGCATCGTCCGTTTCAATGATGAGGTAGAATTCCGTGATGGACTCTTCGAGTGCTAGAATGTTTATGAGAGAAAACGAAATTTAAAAAAAGTATAAAAAGTTCCACTTACTTCTCTAAATTTAATCAATCAATTTGAGATCCACATATAATATTTAATATATAAATACTTCCTAACATAAATGACTTTTGGTATATTCTAATACTTTATACTAAAAGATGATATTTGGTAAAGATTTGTATGTGTATATCGAGTTCCTACCTTATTTTAACATGAATCACACTGGGCATTGTTTATTCACTTGCTGAAATACCGCGCTTTCTTCTTCAATGAAAGCTTCATGAATTCCAAATGTGCATAGAATGAAGAATTAAGTAAATTACGAGTATGAATACTGATAAAATAAATAAAATTACTGAAAGTCCTCATAAGGTTTTATTTCGAGATTTTTTAAGCTGTCACAAATATCAGGGTTTGTTAAATAAACTGAATACTTATAAACTGAAATTCTGGCCGCAAATTAAAGCTAAAAAAAACATTTGCGAACCTAATTTCTATTCAATACAATCCTTTACGACTCGAGGTTTCATTTTCTTATCAATTCGAAAACAAAGTCAGCAGTTTCTTTATCAACATCTTTGACCGATTGTTTTCGAATAACAATGCGTTTCATTGTTGAAAAATTGCAGTGAAACTTGTTCCTGAAAGATAACATCTCCTAATTTATGTCTAGAAATGCATGTTAACTTTCTGTTTCAAATTAACATAGTCATAATATGTATTGGACACTATGAAAAAAAAACCCAAGATTATCTTGACGATTCAAATTTTTGATTAGTATAAATTAGATATTAGTAGAACACCTAGTTTTGTAAATGGATTTTTAAATTTTTATTAGATTTTTTTTTCAATACTCTAATCTTTTTTTATAGATCATTGAGTATATTTGAATATATTATTAGTAATTAAATACACACACACAATTATACATAAAATTTTATACGCATCAATTCATTCAGAAAAAATATCGGCAGACGCGGGATTCGAACCACGATCCTTGCAACCTTTTAAAAAACCATCATAAAAAATAATAATATACATACTCTGAATATATACTACAGAGACATTTGTCGTTATATGATGTTAACAATGGTATATATGTAAACGTCAGGTTTCGCGTATCTGTGCAGGCGGAGAATGGTCGTGTGGATACGCAGTGTGCAGAATAGCGCAACGGTTGCAAGCCTCGTGGTTTAAATCCTGCGTCTGCCTAGTTTTGTGTATGTCAACAACATTTCAAGTCGTATTTATTCATTTATTATTTGTTTATTTATTCCATGCTCATTTTATTGTACTTTTTCGACTAAGATAGATGAATTTTTCTGACAGATTATACTAATTTAATTCAGTTTCAAACTCTGTGGCGCCCCCTTCTGGACCTCAAAGCACATTCTCTGGGACTGTCAGTTCCTCTTGTTAGAAAGAGGAGTCCTTTTCGATGCAGTTTGAGGGAATCGCCTCGGTCATATCGGGCATGCAGACTTCAGATTTAAAAATGACATTCAGGTCACTTGGCAACTGAAAATATGTTACATATATTACAACTAAAAATGCTTTAATTAATATTTAACTGTAATACAATGGTTAAAAAGTACCTAGTTATTTCACTTGTTGCGTGATCAATGTACCTAAGTACTCGTAATTTACAGCCCTTGTCATATAAAGTATGATGCGTGTCGCTCTATGTAATTATTATCTATGTACTGAAAAATGTGGGTACTGCAAAATGCGACCTTTGTGTATGACCTTTTGACATACCTGTATCTAAAAATTTGTCATCGTAATTAGCTTCACCTTTCTGGTATCTTTCATTGGTGTTCCACTGAGCTAATAAACTAGAACTGAATAAAAAAGACTTGTATTTTTAGTAAAATGATCTGATACTTTGATACTCAACTTGATTAAGTTATTTTAGGCTGATGCCGAAAAGCTTCGAAAAACGATATTTTGTCTCTTATTTTTGATCGCTCGTCTGACATGCACATCTAATAATGTTATTGTATATTTTATATAAAAATACACGGCGTTTGCATACGCCATTTTATTTGTTTTGTCAGTTGCTCCATTTCATGTTGGTTCAAGTATCAACTTCAGCTTATGACTTAGAGGTGACAATTTTTTGGGGCGCTACATGTTACTGCGCCCGCCTGGCAGTTCAGTTTCCGCCCGACCGAGTCTGACGATACAACAACATGTTACGGTCGGGCGGGGAAACCGAAGTCTTATATTTAAACTAAACGTGAACTGTGCTTCTTAAAAAGTTCTAAGCTTTGCGACCTGCTCCTGTATCCTTCCTCCACGGCCAAATGACGAACTCGCGACAAGTTGTCGCCTTTTGAAATATTCGCATAGCTGGGAATAGATTTCTACGGGCAATGTTTTTTGTAAACAGGAAACGGATCACCGAACGCAGCTCACAGGCTGGCGAAGCGAGGGGGAGATCTATCACGTACGGCTGCCAAGCCAAGACTGAGCTCCACAGGCAGCTCGCTAGGGAAGGGATTTGGAGTGGGGGAACCATGGTACACTATAGAACCGCGGGATCCACCATAACAGCGCTTTTCAGGACTGTAGCGCCATGGGAATCTTATATTTTGGATAACCCTCGTATGATCAAATCAGGTTCTATAATTTCAAGACAATTCTTAAGAATAAATATTTTTTATATTTAACAAAAAATTAATATTATATGACGATATTGATTTTCCTGAAATTATTTGTATTTAATTCAAAAAATAATATTTATGCTTTTTTTGTACACATATAATATATTATATATTATTTATTTAAAAAAGTAATGCCGAAACCAGGGATCGAACCAGGGACCTTTAGATCTTCAGTCTAACGCTCTCCCAACTGAGCTATTTCGGCTGTTGCTTAGAGTTGCCTTTTTATTCATCGAGAGAAAACATAAATTATAAAAGTTTTTTTTTTTTTTTTTAATATCAATGCTGTGAGACATGGGGCTTATCTGAAAGTGATAAAAAAAGACTAAAGGCCTTTGAGATGTGGTCATACAGAAGACTTCTCGGAATTTCCTGGAGAGACACGTCACGAACAATGAGGTTCTCAGCATAATCAAGGAGGATAGGCACCTAGTAAGAACTGTCTCAGAGAGGCGAGGCCGATGGATCGGTCACATCATGCGCCACGATGGTCTTCTTCATGAAATTGTGGAAGGGATTGTTGAGGGAAGAAACTCTAGAGAGCGCCCTAGACGGGAGTGTTTGCAGCAAGTGTTCGAGGACATGAGTTGTAGCTCTTATGCTGAGCTGAAGAGGACTGCAGAGGATCGAGAGGAGTGGAGATCGAGATGGATAAGATAGTCTACCATACCAGAGTAGGTTAAGATACAAACGTAGACCTGGCTAGGACAAGTGGTCGGAAATAGTTTTTTTTCCTGAAAATTATCGGAGTATAAGGGGCACAGAATGGTCATTCCATTGAGGAGTAATACTAACATGCTAGAGACTATACGTCTTGAGAGAGTGATCAGATTGTTCAACCACATCGCCTCGATTGCTGATATATTCCGCAGGAGGGAAGCCCAGTTCAGACACGAGCTCTGCGAATTTGTTTGTAAGAAATAATTTCGAGAAGTCATCTGTTTAGCGAGTATTGGGACTTTATAGTAAATTTATATTTTTATTAATTATATGATTTAATGTTTTATTAATTGATTTTTTTATTGTTTTAAAACCAAAGTAATTAAAATTATAATGTTTTTGAAAGTAACTTATGAATGATTTGAATTAAATTGAATTTTTTGGATGCCACATGAGAGCATCACTTGAGACCGTTGGGATCTCGCCATCTTTGAAAGCTGTTGGAATCTAGACTTTACCCGCCTCACACCCGCATCACAATTAAGTCTTCTTGATGATGCGATCATTCAGATTATGATAATTTAGCAACTTATAAGTCCAGTGAGAGTGCCCTCTAAATAATTGTGGCCACTGCACAGAAGTGATAAGAGAAAGAACCATTACAAGAGATTAGAATTCAAATTATTTAGCAACTGATAAGTCCAGTGGGAGTCCCCTCTAAATAGTTGTGGCCACTGCATAGAAGTGCTAAAGAAAAAGAACTTTTGAATGAGATAAATAAAATGTAGATGAAAGATAGCTGTCGGAAACTCTGCATAAAATGTGCTTAGTGGGGTTTTAGGTGACAGCCGACACGGTATGAGGCAAGGACTATAGCTGCTGGAGAGCTTTATGGCGACAGTTTGTGATCATAATATGCTCCAATTATGAGAGTGAACATGGATGATGATGACCACCGTACGACAAAGGTTAATAAGTGTGTCATGCTAAGAGCCGCCGGGCTTTCGTCAGCAAAGTGGGACCGCCAAAGATGACCTTGGGGTCAAACGTCAAATGCCAAGTGGGGTCATCGCTTGTACGTGATAGTCACTTTCTCAAAATTGTCGCGGTCGTATCACTTTCAGTCGGTGTCGTTTGAGAATCGGGGTCTTCACACGGAATTCGTAGATATGTGTTTTAATCCGTGCCTCACTCACGCTGACAGAATTTCTTGAGTATCAAATATTTTTGTTGCTTTATAACGGCAATATTTTGAATTGTAGCTTTTGGGTTGAGGCGTGTGTTAGAGGTTATTTTCAGGGTCGAAGATTTATTACATATAATCGTGTCGGAAACAACAACAGGGTCAAGCCCTGTCTGCTCAGAAGTAGGCGACGTCGATGGCGTTACTCCCGGCCATCATCAGGTCTTCCTGGGTGCAGCTAATCGGACACAGCGCACACTCCAGAAGGTGTGACAGGATCTGCTCCACGCCGCAGTCACATTTAGTTGGTCCGCTGTAAAACTGCCAGGCTTTCATTTGTGTCCTCGTCTTGCATACTCCGGTCCGAAGTCTTTTAAGGGACATCCATATATTTCACTCCTGGTCGTGTCCAGGGGTTAGGTCCTATTTCGGGGCAATCCAAGTATTCTCCTCAGTTGCGCTTCTCCACGTGTTGAGCCGCAGGATGGCATCAGTTATCACCAGTTCCGTTGTCGACTGTAGCAAACTTCTTCTTGATTTGAGCCGTGTTGTATCTTTTGAAACCCACACATAGGATGGAGTGTGTCGTGGGTTGCTTTGGAGAGCTCCTTCTTGGTGGTGACTTCTCGCCGTATGTTTGGTGGGGCGATGCCCGTATAATTGTATACAAATGCTGCTTTATGTGTGAATTTTTCATATTTTTCCTCTAAATATCATCCGATCGTCAGCCCAACGCTCTTGAGGCATTGTCCGTTTGGTTTCAAGGGGCAGCTCAACACATACTCAATAATTACCTTTATAACATATTGATATCACTTATACCAAAAAAAATCTATAATAATCGTTTTAATGCATAGAAATTAGATAGTTTTAATTATTAAACACTGTCTATCATGCTGACAGTGTTATCATGGCTCAGTTTACGTTATGTATCTGGGTGTGTGATGTCTACAGATCGTGTTTGTTTGAGGTGAGTCACTATCAAAGGTGAAACCTGCCGTGTGTTTTGAATGTAAACACACCTTTTGTGCTAAAAAATGGCGTGTTATCGCATATTTAATTCATTTATGCAAAAAAAAAACACATTTCTGTATATTTTAAGATACATGTTTAAAAAAAACTGAAAGTTTTTCTAACACATTCATTCCTTCTTCTTCGCGGCTCAATTCACAACCCTGGGATTGTTGAATGTTTTCACTTCTATGTTCCAGATAGGTACACCCGTGCTCGTAGTCATCCATTGTTTTTGATCCCAGTCGATGCTTGTGGAGCTTCAAGCACTCAATTTGTACAACGGCAATGTCGCTCCTAAATGGCCTACCAGCACACCTCGATCCTTTTCGTACATACTTTTCCTCTTTTGTCGATGGTATTGTTCTACTTGATCTCTTTGATCTTTGACACGTGTCATCTTCTTATTCTTTTGTGTTATTTTTAGTTTTTATTGTTTTCTCTATTAATTGTATATTTATGTATACATCCTCTACGTTTCTAAATATTTGTAAAAAAAGGTGGAATTTCGATTCTTTATATAAATAAATAAATATTTAAATTGATTAGTTTAATTTAGCAACTTAGTTTTTTGGTAGTGTTTAATTCAATTAATAGGCAATAATTATTTAGCAAAGGTTCAATCCTAAATACCTAAGAAGGTATGTAAAAAATAATCATTTGGCAGGGAATAATTAATAAATGATTATTAATAATAGGTAATGTTAGGTTAAGTTTGGTTTCCATTTTATGGGTTAGTTATTCATTCATTTAACATATATTTTTAACAATATTGAATATATTACTGTCACTTAAATTTAAAAACTGATAACATTGTTACTGACACGGTAGATAGTGCCAATTTATTTAGTATCATCATCATCATCGGCCTGTATCCGTCCACTGTTGAACGTAAGCCTCCCGCATGAGTCTCCATCATCTTCGATCCTCCGCCTTCAGCATCTAGTCACTCCCGCTATTCTTCTTATGTTGTCAGTCTATCTTGCAGGGTGTCAATGTTTCGTTTGCCAGTTCTTGGGCGCCATTCCAATACTTTTCTTTACCATCTGAGTGTGCTTTATTTACTTATTTAGTCTACTGCCGATTAATTTTATTAACTGACAATTGATTTAACTTACTGCCCACAACTTTAAATTAGTTATTGTACAAAGAAAAACGGGCCGTTAAATTTGATGTAATTTACTGAAATTATGAATCCCATAAATATTCAAATATTTATTGTATAAAACTCCCCATATACTAATAATAATTAAGTAAAAAGTATATAATATGATTTTAAATATAATTAATTATAAATAAATATCAATAAACATATAACATTAAGGTTGTCAACTGACAATACTTGGTGAAACTGCAAAATTATAATTTAAAATTAATTAAGCAATTAACAAATTAAAAATATTTAGTTTTGATTCACATTTATTTTAAGCGATTACATGTTTCGGCCTCCCCGGTGACGTCATTATTGAAGATGGTATCCATGGAGGCCGAAAAGTGTAATCGCTTAAAATAAATGTGAATCCAAACTAAATATTTTTAATTTGTTAATTTTTTCATTAAAATTAATTTAAAATTTTAATAAACAATTCATAAAAAATATTTGTTTTTCAAATTATTCGACATTAGATTAAAATAGTAATTTAATTTTTTGTAAAAATGTGATTAAGGCGGCTATTTACACAAGCGATATGATTTGCAAAATTGCTCATCTTTTTAAGAAGGACAGAGTTATACGAATATAGTCAGTTCTATAGACGTGAGTATTTGCAGCAAGTATTCGAGGTCATGAATTGTAGCGCTTATGCTGAGCTTAAAAGGGTTGCGGAGGACCGAGTGGAATGGAGATGCAAGATTCTGTTGCTGCAAACCAATCCACCGGATTAATACTACGAAGAAGATAGCTCCATCTCAATTTTAAACACATTGTTGCCATGACAACCGACGATGTAAAACTGTTTAATACAACTAGTGTAAATGAAATAAAAATAAATAAAAAATGTATAACTATCTCTTTAAAAATTTAATATTTTTTTTAAACTCGTCTTACAATTAAAAATATTTAAAAATATATATGTTGTCTCATATATTTTTTTTAATTTTAAATATTATGGTGAAAAATTAAAAATTGTTATTTAAAATTAATTTAAAAAATATTTTTCAATATTTATATTGTTTTTGTAGATATTTAAGACGAAAAAATGTTTAAAAAAAGTAATGCCGAAACCAGGGATCGAACCAGGGACCTTTAGATCTTCAGTCTAACGCTCTCCCAACTGAGCTATTTCGGCTTATGATAGTGGTGAGAAAATAACAGACCATACTGCAGACTTCTTTCTTAACCACATGTTAATCTCGTTATATAACATTGATATTGATAACAAAGAACTGATATTATTTGCAATTGTTAAACAACAATAGTTATAAAAACACAAAAAATAATAAATATTATTATTTTTTTATTTTCACTTTATGTCTTCCTCTTCGTAGTATCAATCCGGTGGATTGGTTTGCAGCAACAAAATCTTGCAACTCGATCTCCACTCCTCTCGATCATTAGCTGCATTACTTGTCTTTTAGGCCTTTAATGTGGTATTTTCCCTTTATTTCCACATCCTAATGTCGTTGACCCTAAAGGTTCATCCGCCTTAGGAGAGCATTTACTACCTCCAGGACAATAGAGTGCCATAACCAGCTTGACCTGTTGATGTTAGCTGGGTGTTGGCTTATTCCGGTCAACATTCGATCCCTGTCTATATTGGCCGACTGATGTCGCTCACCCCCCACCACGATATCGCTCACCCCCCACCACGATATGTCGACCAAGAACTGGCAGCTTCCAAAGTTCCTTCCTTAATGCCACCGGTAACCTATGGAATGTTCTTCCAGCGTCTGTGTTTCCTCCTTCCTACAATCTGGATCTCTTCAAGAAACAGATAAACATACACTTGCAATCTCCCCAACCCACACACAAATACGAACACAACACACGTTTCCCGCATGCAGCGTCCAGCCTCCCTAGCTGAGCGTCATAGAGTGCACTGGTCTTGACCGGATGTGCTCTCCTGCATGCGTTTACATAAAAAAAAAACGAGAAGGAGATATATATCAGCATTTTACTTTCATCGAACCTGTGACCACAAGGCATTTCGCAGAGTCCTCCAGTACTTTTATGGGGCTCACTGTATTGTTTTATATATGAATGAAGTCGCCATTTGGGACAAAATAGTACAGGCCTCGAAAGCATCAGCCTGATCATTCGATTTGCTTAAAATATCCGATCAAACAAATCACCCAACAATTTGCATCGGACACTAAGCACTCAGACTTCTGCTCCATGTGCCCAACAAGCTGCGCATCTCAAGAGTAATGCTACACAAGGGATTTTGATGTTGCCGGATACTGGGCAAAAATAATTTGACGTCGCTGACACGAAGAAGAAAACTAAAATATATATATATGAAACGGCTATTTAAATTTATGCAGTTTCCAGTACATGACGTTGTATGTATTATCATTTTGCACGCCACGCCATCTCTGATAATATAATTTTGAGTATTCACATATAAATAAAATAAATTAATCTAAAATAAGTTGACACAACATAGTCGTACATTGATTCTGATGCGGTACGAAGTTCGCCAGGTCAGCTAGTAATAAAATAATAATCCCTGCGTGCGTAAAGTTGATATACGACAGGTCAGTTCAGTGAAAGTGGCTCCTCTACTCGAAGAAGGCACCAAAGTTGTTTTCAGTCGACGCAAAAAATTACAATAAACTCATGAAGAAGAGACGTTTATCGTACTTTATCGTGTGCTGTGAGTTGCCCGAGTATTGCGCAATATTTGACTTCCCGTATCAATATCACTGTCCGATGCTATCTACTAGCTTTTTAATTATTTTAATACAGCTCACAGAAGCAGATTATAATGTATGAGAGATGTGTAGTGAGTTGATAGTATGGTGAATAAAAAATGTACGATTTGATTGTTGTTTCTTGGTTCTATATATTTTTTAAGTGTTTTAAAAGTCTCAGTGTTGTTATCATCTCGAATCTCGAGTGAAAAATACTTGTACTTCTAAAAAATTAATTTTTCGTGTCTTGTACTTTGTAAATTATTTGAGAATAGTTTATCTATCAATTAAAGCAATCCAAAAATTATTTTTTTATCATCTTATTAAGCAGACAATTCCTTAAATACAATCATCTTCGGAACTCTCTGCTGCTAGGGAATCTCTGGTGGAGAAGATGAACGGGTTTCAAGATGGGGTGACAACCTCGTCAGTTTCAACATTTCTAAAACCCAATCATGCACTTTCTCCACCAAGAAGTCCTGTACCTTTCAACGGTTGTTCTCTTACAAAAGCAAGCTCCATCAACATGCTTGGAGAATCAATCTCGAATAATGTCTAATATTACGAGTCAATTAAGTAAAAGCCGTTCTCGCTTTCAAAAAACTATGTGTATTATATAGATCACGTCGGTATTTCAACGATAAACAACTTCTTCTTATATATAAAGAACAAATCTGACCTATCCTTGAATACGGCAGCCACCTTTGGATTGGAGACCCAAAATACCTTCTAAACTTAATTGACTCAGTTCAAAGAAGAGCAATTCGTTTGATAAACAATGACGCTCTTACGTGTAACCTACAATCAATGGAATACATGCGTAAGCTTGGTAAACTTAGTCTTTTCTACCGTTATTACCACGGTCGCTGCTCTTTGAAACATAAAGAACCAATTCCTCCTGCACTCACCCACAACCGACAAAGTCGTCTTAGACTTGCCGAATACACGGTTAATGTGTGTCGAGCAAGAACTGCCAGTTTCTAAAGTTCCTTCTTAATGCCACCGGTAAGCTTTCTCATTAAATGATTTCTGCCATCACCTCTCCGATCCTCTGTTCGCAATCAAACATACATTCGTGCAATGTATAATTGCGTGCATCCTCCGCATTGCGTTTTCTCATCGTGCGTAATCTTTCTTTAATATCTCACCCGCTTACGTATTGCACTTCTTCTTCACGTTGCGTATCTCTCTTGCAGCGACTTCTGCTATTATTTACGATCACGTTTTAACGTAGGACCAACACGGCATCGAACCCGCGTACGTTATAATGCACGTCGTTGCGCAATTGCAAACAGTGGGGTCGACGGGTTCGCAAACTGCCTTGGCGTGACGGCAAATGTTATATTGATTAAAGATGATGATAAATGAGAAGAAAGATAGGAAGAAAAATAAATTTAAGACATAGAGTCAATCAGCCTGTGTCCGCCCACTGTTGAAAGTAGATCTCCCGCATGTGTCTCCATCCATCTCGATCCTCCGCCTTCAGGCTACTGCCGTTATTCTTCACTAACGACGGTAGCCGAAAAGGGTCCACTAACGCTCCGTCTGCTAGTTCTTGGATACCACTCCAGCACTTCTTATCTTCCCCATCGACCGACGTCTCTTCAACTCTTATGTCACACTTTCACTTGAATGTGCCTGTTCATTGGTTAGTATCTACTACTTAGTGCTTCTTCGGATATCCTTGTTTCGAAATATTTCTTTAAGATACACTTCTCTCATTGATCTCTCCATTTCACGTTAGGTGATGTTTTTATGTGTAAGACCTGTTGTTTGATTCCACGTCTCTGTGCTATAAGTTAATACTAACAGATGCATTGGTTAAACGCCATAGTTTTAAGGTATTGAGGAATTTTCGCTTTAAAAATGTACATACTAGTTTTCTAAGTGCTGCCCATCGCAAGAGAAGTAAGACTTAGAGTATATGTGAAAAGGTAGCTTAACCATAATCACTACTCTACCTTCCTAATGACGGACGTTTCGGACCCTAAACTCATTATTTGGTTGAATTGGCATTTGGTGAGATGCCAAGATTCACAGACTTTTTATTTTGATAAAACAAAGCTGTGAGAATTTTGCGCATGATAGACACTCCAGCGTTCCCAAGGCGGGAAGCGTACTCTTTTTCCAGGCCACGGTTCTCAGTGACCTGTACGCTGAGATATCAGAAATTCAAATCATTCATCCCTCTCAATATTCTAACATGCGTTGGTAAGTGCACGATCTGCATCTCGAAAGGATTGCACATCAACAAGTTTAGTTACATCCTGGTTGTAATCTGGGATATTTGCATTGGTGAATTCTAAGTGTGGGAAAAGTCTACTAAACACTGATTAATGATTCAATTTCAATAAGTAAATAAACGAATATGTTAATTCTTTGACATCAATTTAACGAAACAATATATTTATACGTCTTTTATTACCTATATAAATTTATCATAACGATAATACTCGTAAACGCCGGACGCAAATGCAAGAAAATGCATTTTCAACATATCTGCAAAACGTGTTGAAAATTTAAATATACTCCTTCAAAGATAAATATTTTTTCCATTGACAAAATAAATAAATTTATTTATATTTTCATCACGTTTGATTTTCTGTAATATCAAAACCACGTCTTTGAAGTCTCGATGAATATAGATTTCTGTTGGAGCGCAGGAGCGTCTTTTAATTCCGTGCGCAATATCTGGGACTTACAGAATTACCCTATCAAACGAAGTGAAGACATTTTTTTCGCAATTTTTCTATACCACTTTGAAGTCGGGACTGTAAGGGCCTTTTCCAACGGACGTCCAGTTTTGCAGGATCGGGTTTTTACTAGATACCGCAAAAATCATACCCAGAAGATTACATCCTGTTTTTTACGGGATAGCATTGGCAGTCAGAGAAAAAAATTCAGACACAATGGACGTGAATACTCTTCTGATATTACACTGGTACTTTCGCCGCCGAAAGCAATGCAAAAAAATAAGATTTTGGGTTCACCCGATTCTAAAACTACGATCGAAATTAGGCACATTTCGTAATCTCATCGGTGATTTGAGAAAGGATGAATCTAATTCTTTTAGAATAAGTGAAGAATAATCTAAAAAACATTACACAAATGTGAGAAAATGCATAATGCCTGAAGAAAACTTAGCAATATGTTTGAGGTAAGAATTAAGTAAAAAACCGCATGCAGGATGCTAGTGGGAACACTTCCATTAAACTATGTACGTAACTAAACTGGATACCGTTTTTTATTGGATCCAGTCGTCCGGTTTGTAGTGGCAAAACCGTACAGCACATTTCGAACGCATCGAATTTTTGCGGTATCCTGCAAACAAAATGCTCATGTGAATGTTACCACAGTCGCATGTATACTACTAAACATGATCCTGCAAAAATCAGAACCCGTAATAAACGGGGCGTTGCCGTGGGAAAGCGTTCTAAGTGTGTTGAGGAATCAAAGGGGTGTTGTTTCGGGACATGTTTATTTCAATTAAAATTTAAGAAGAAATAGTCATTACTATTGAATGTTTTCTATTCAGCGTAACGAATAGAAAACTGATGTTTAATGTTTCATTCAATGATTTATATTTGGTACATTAAAGCGTTGAGGCAATATAGTAGTTACAAGATGCAATGCTGCACCTAAGAAGTAGTGGGCAGTAGCACCGTTATGAAGAAGTTCGGAATATATTGCTGAACGGGAAAAGCTTTGTCTGTTCGAGGATAGCCAGTGAATGGATTATGGAGAAGTTCGTCAAGGTACGTTAAGTCATTGTTATGAATGAAGAGTGGGTCAAGAAATATACTAGACGTGAATATTGCTTGTACGCGAAGATATGGCTTAGGTCTTAGGACTAGAGATACGGTGCTCAATTGAAATGCCAGTGGTACAGGGTTCAAACTATCATCCTCCTCTCTTTCGAAAAAGTGTTATTCAATCGCGTGAGGGCATGATGAGGAGCAGGTCAGCAAAACAAAGACTTTTTCAGAAGCACATTGACACATATTTATGATAAACTTTACAAGCTTCCGGCCCAGGCGGAATGACATTCCGGCCGGCCGTACTCGACTCTTCTCTCTCAACTGCCGCGCTCGTGATGGGCTCTCGCCCAGCGCCACAAGCGGCGGTCTATAACTAGTCCCAAATGCCAATATGGCGACACATGCATGTCAACAAGCGAACAGAAATAAGAGACGAAAGATTGTATATCGAGTTTTTCGGTACCAGTCAGCAAAGGCTATAACATGCTGATGTCAAAACATATTGTTATCATCACCTTAAGCCGTAACTGGAGCTATAAAGCTCTGCTAGTCGCCATTGTCCTCGCTTCTTCCCATGTCAGTTCTGTCTTCCGTTACTTGAAGAAAGAGCATTTTTAGTTTATGATCTCCTGTGGCGTCCGAGGTATATATTAACCATTTCGCATCGGTTGTCGGTATATGCCGTCATAAGATTCCCCGACCGTTGACATCGATTGACGTGATATATCGTTTTGCTACTTTCAGTACTCATTGTGACATCTACGTTAGGAAATTAGAAGTGCATTCGTTGCCTTTATCAACCTACATGTATTATTTACAGGAATCTGTAAAGCATGTAAATAAATATCGTTAGGTTTCGTCACAGGAGCGATTTTTCTGTAAACCAAATGTGTCAATGCCACCACATGTATAGAGTTACATAATGAACGTTTGATAAATATAATAGTTTTTTATGCATCATCTGATAGCTAAAGGATACAAGAACCAATGTGATATATGACAATGGACTAGATAAGTACATTTACGCTTCAAATACTAGTTTTATAATTGACAGTATAATTTGTATTCAAACCGAGCCGTAATGAAATGGTTAAACCCGGTCTATCATCACTTTTTAACAGTAGTATGGAAGGCTGCCTTGTCCGCTCTCTCAAGATGTCGTTCTTCACAAAGTCGTACCATTGTAGTCGTAGTTTTGTCCGCAGGTATTTACTTTCAAAACCCAGGCATATGATTTTTGGTGAGATGTCAATATTCAGAGGTGTAAAAAATAATGCGGAAAAAATATAGACGGACCAAATGGTCTCTTAAACCGATCTCCTGATAATCTGATCCTGGCATGCAGCAGACGGTGAGACACTCTCTCGTGGAGTGCATCATCCACGAGAACAGGAGACGCATTCTGTGTTGTCGCCTGGGAGTCTCTACCATTTCTTGAGAGGATTTTCCTGAATTGCTACTTAGTTCTGACGGTTTCTTGCTGTTAAACTTCATCAGGAAAATCGTCGGGGCTACACGAGCGGTTAACGAAGCTGACATGGAATAGGCTCCTACATTATTCAACTATTTCTCAGACGTATATTCTAACCTTGTGTGTAACTTGCAGGGTACAACACGCAACTATATATTTTTTGTAAGTAAAAAAAAATAATAAAAAAAAAACGATCTCCTCAAAATATTGATTAGCAAATTGATTATGTTTTTTGTTAATCCTAATAAATAATATATTATATTTAAACATTTTGATTTTACAGTACATACAAACATTCTTCTTGTTGCCATTTTGGCTTTAGGTAGTTGCTGTATTCATAAATTCTATAGTTAAAGTCCTGTTAAATACGTCCACTATAGTATCTATCTAAATATGTCCAGCAATAACTAACAAGTTATGACCATTATCTTACTACAAATTTGTATACATTTAAATCTAGAATGTTATTTAATAAACATACGTTACTTTATTATGCGGGAACATTTGCAACTTCCAAAAACACCCACTCTGAGCTTTACGCTGGGTTTATAACTGTATACTTTGACATCAGCATGACGTAGCCCTTACTGATTAATACCGAAACCTCGATATAAAATCTTTCACCTCTTATTTCTGCTCGCTTGTCATACATTTATGTGTGCGCCAATTTTGGGACTAGTTATATACACCGCCGTTCGTGGCGCGGGCGAGAGTCCATCCCGAGCGCGGAGCCCGGTTGTGTACCGCCCTTCGGCGAGAGCATTTAATGTTTTATCATAAAATATGTCCATGTGCTTCTGAAAAAGTCTGTGTTAACAATCTGCTCTTAATCCTGCCATCACGCGACGGAATAACACCTTTTTTGAGAGAGAGGAGGATGTTAACCTCTATCGTGAGATACTGATACTTTAACTGGTATAATACTTTAAAAACTACTCCGTATCGATTGAAGTAATGATCGCGTACTGGTTCGATGTTACTGGCGTGCGACAAGGCTGCATACTAGGTCCGTTTCTCTTCACCTTCGTTATGGACTTCATTCTTCGCAAGTCAATACTACCAGGTCAAGATGTGGTTGTGAACGACTCCCTCAACGATCTGGAGTTCGCTGATGATACTACCACCATCGAATACTCTACTTCAAGAAGTCATTGACAGGTAGCAAGCAAACTCTCTACGACTAGACATGGGATAACAATATGAGCGATATTTTACAAGGAATGATGCAAAGTATTGGCGATTTTCTCTTCTTCTTTCGTGTCAGCGACTTCAAATTATTTTTGCCTCAGTATCTGGCAACATCGATAGCCCGCGTGTTGCCCAGCATTAGGTCTTGAGATCTGCAGCTTTTTGGGCACATGGATCTTAGGTGTGAGGCGGTCTGTAGGTCTCCACTGTCGCACAATAGTGACTCTCCCAGTTGAAGCACTCCCCACCGCTCGAGGTTTTCCTTTAAAATATACCAACTTTGGTTCTTTTCTGTTCAGGGATTTCCAGGTCCGCCAGTCAAGGTTATTTACCAGTTGGGAGGCCTTCCTTTGGAGTAATGAAATCCTCTGATCCGACTTGTTTTTAGAGCTGGAATCTCTCATTTTCCAGGGCCGGATGTGAAAGGTTGTGTGGATCTTAAAAAGCTGCTTCGCAACTTCAGTCTGGGTGGCGATAACTTATGATTAATAAATGCTCTATATATGGTAGATAAATAATATATTTTTATCGTGATGTGACTGAACCAAAGATCGTTAGTAAGACAGTATACCTGCTTACCACTAGTCAATGCTCCTCGTTTGAGATTACTCCCACGTATTCCTTCACTGCGTTGCAAACCACAAATGATGCAAATATATTGTTTGGTATCATTCTCTTCCAATGATAGTCAATGACCGATACAAAAACCCACGTAAATGAAGCCTGAACACGTAGACTCGCCAATTACAGGTAGACAGTATGTTTAACAAAATAGATCCAGTAAAATGTCGATATATAATATACAAATAATGGATTTCAATTTATTTAAAAAAAAAAAATCTATAACATAAACATTACAAATTAAAAAAAATCAAATCGTTACTGTAGTACAATCAAAATTATCATACAAATATAGGTACTTATGATTATGTACTAAGAACAAAGCAATAAAGACAAGCAACAGAAGTTCCCAATGCTCATCAGACAGACGACGCCCACAAATCATTCCTCCAAAAAACTCGTGGAGTTCATGCCTGAATTGGGCCTCTCTTACGTGAAATATATCAATATCCGAGTTGATTTGGTTGAGCAGTCTTATCCCTCTCCCAAGAGGCAGACTCTCTGGCAGGTTAATGTTACTCTTTTATTGAACGCTAGCCTTTCTTGATGTATGCGACTGTTGACTTCTCTTTTTGAATAGATTTCATTAATTCTAAAAGATATCTTTTTTGCTTAGCGGGATAAATCATTTCTGTATAGTATTTCTTTCTCAATTAACCTTGATAACAATTAACGGTTCTTTAATTGAAAATAGTTTGAATATTCTCACAATAAAGATTACAGCATTACGCTTATTGCTCCTATTTAGCTATCCGAGTCCATCAAAACAATTACACTAATTATCATTAATAACATAAGTATAAACCTTATCAGAGGCATTGTTGATGCTAAGTAAACAACAGTACCTGCGCCAAGAATAAGATTACGTTTTTTAATGTTGTTTTTTAAATGTGGGAATATAAGTCATGGATGTACTCTTTTATTATAATTAGCAAAGCACACTATACTAGGCTTGGGTGAATTATATATCTCCCAACGTGACTATTATTAACTTATTATTATTTTAAGCGATACCGTTATAATACATGGTACTAACATCCTCCTCTCTCTCAAAATGTTGTTATTCAGTCGCGTGATGGCAGGATGAGGAGCAGATTAATAATACAGACTTTTTCGGAAATACATTGACATACATTTAAGATAAACTTTACAAGCTTCCGGCCCAGGCGAAATACTACGACCCTCTCGGCCGCCCACAACTGCCGCGCTCTTGTTGGGCTCTCGCCCAGCGAAACAAGCGGCGGTCTATATTACTAGTCCCAAATGTCAATATGGCGGTCACACTCATGTCTGACAAGCGAAGAGAAATAAGAGACGAAATATTGTATATCGAGGTTTTCGGCACCAGTCAGCAAGGGCTATAACATGCTGATGTCAGTACATAATATACATAGTCGCATTATAATGAAATAATGCGCAATTCTTTCATTTAAAACCGTCGTCTATTATGAAAGTGATGCGACCTTCATCGATATCAACTTCCTGGAGTAACACCCCTGTAGTCCTCCAGCCCCCTTACCGTCCCGATTTGGCTCCGTGTAACCTTTTTCTTTTTCTTATACTGAAAAAAGAGTTGAAAGAAAAGTATTGGGATACCAAAGTGGTTGTTTTAAACTAGGATAATGCAGGAGATCATATTTCCTTAGATCTGTAGGCTCCATGACAACCAGCCAGGGCGACTGGACGCTGCATTTGAAAAATATGCGTTGTGTTTGTGTGCGAGTTAGGGAGATTGTAATTGGAAATATTTTTTTCAGGATGCATCGTCGGCCTCGGTCGGTCGGGGACTAAGCTGCCACACGGGCCCAGTAACAAGTAGCGCCGCAAAGATTGTCGCGGCTAAGTCACAAACTAAAGTTGATAGTTGAACCAACATCAAATGGAGCAACTTTCAAAACAAACAAAATAGCGTATGCAAACGCCGTGTATTTTTATATAAAATTAAGACTAGCATCATTAGATGTGCCTGTCGGGCGAGCGAACAAAAATAAGAGACAAAATATCGTTTTTCGAGGCTTTTCAGCACTAGCCTAAAAGAGCTATATAAAGTTGATATCAACTAGTATTACGAGTATAAAAACATTGTTAGTAATTTAATATACACATGCTATTATACATAAAAAAAATTATACGCATCAATTCATTCAGAAAAATAACGGCAGACGCGGGATGCGAACCACGAGCCTTGGAACCAACCTTTGCTCAGGTCTTCTTACACCGCCTAGTCCTCTCGACTATTTCTCCGCCCGAATGGACACACGTAGGAAGTTGTATTTATACCATTATTACCATCATATAACGATAGATATCTCTATAGTGTATATTCAGAGTATGAACATTATTTATTTTTTCAATCAGTCAACATTTATTCTTTAAATCCATATACATTGTAGCCTATTGTTTAACTATGAAAATTTGATTTGATTTTTTGCCGGATCATTGCTTGATTCACAGTCAGTCTCTCCGTGCCGATTATACATTATTTGTTCACGTAATTGAATAATAATTTATTTGATTTGGCATTACACAATCGGTGATTACTCTCTCAACGCTGAATTTTAATTTGTGTCTCAAATTGAAGAAATCAACGGCAATCGAGCTCGGAGAAATTTCTCTTGAGTCGTTACCCAATCCGAAGCAAAAAATTGCAAAATTTCTTCGCCTCTCGATCCTTTGTTGGAATTTCAAAAATAATTGTTATTATGTATTATTGATTACAGGGGGGCATTATAATGTACACGCAAATACAATGTGCTTGTAATCATATTTAGTTATATAATTATATAGCAGGTAATATATTAATATAACTGCCGGTGGGTATAGCTCGATGGTCAAAGCGTTTGCTTTGCAATGCCAAAACTCGTGGGTTCTCGATTAAAAAAAACATTTTTAATCGATTTCTGTGCTTTAAAATACCACCGGTTGGTGTGAATTTGATCCCTCACCCGTAAATTGCTAGTCATAGCCTATTAATCAAAATTGGTTGTAGACGAAAGTCGTCCCGTAAAGACCACCCATCCATAGTGATATCAGCTTGATATAGATCTTTTAGGCTGATGCCGTAAGGCGTAAAGCCTCGAAAAACGATGTTTTGTCTTTTATTTTCGTTCACTCGCCTGCCATGCGCATCTTATATTAGTTTTAATTTTTTAATGTTTGCACGGCGTTTGCATGCGCCATCTTTTTTTTGTTTGTTATGACAGTTGGTCCATTTCATGTTGGCCACTGTCATCTTTAATTCGGATGTCTGCCGCGGCTATTGGCGGCGGCAGATGTCAGAGCGCGCCGTCAGTTGAAGCTCGCTCGCGTTATGGCGTGCGCCACAACGGTCTTTTTGTTGCAAGTGTTTGACAAATAAACGCGGATTGTGAAACCAAAACAAGTTCCTTGTATTGTGGACCTGATCCTGCATCCTGTCATCCAGTAAATAGAAATCGAACTTTGAGAGGAGTATATCAATAGTAAATTCCTGTAATAATAAGGATGATGCGTGAATCTCGTGCCGTATTTTATATGACGTTGGCGGATCAACAGTCCACATGCAGCGCTTGACCAAATGTTTCAGATATAAAACGGATATGAAAAGTACAGTAATAATTGGAACAGAGATGTTTTTGGACAATGCATTGATAATGGCAGCTGATTAAACTGTCTGGCAGTAATTTGCGGTGGTCATATGCTCCAGATATTCAACGAAATAATATGATGATAATAATTGTTTCAAAAATGCTGTAGTTAGTTGTGGTGTGATGCATTTGAATACTTCAATATACAGGGAGCGGCAAAAAAGCTAACGGTTTTCGTTGTTGCTTGGATTTAAAGATTTAAGCGCCACCTAAGAAACATATTACATAATGTATATAAGATGCATCAAAATAGAAAAAATGCTGACTCACTGCTGACCCATGGACCTCTGTATAAATTGAAAACCGTAGTTTTTTTTTCTTCTTGAACTCGGATGTGTCACGAGTTTGGCACGAGCTAAAAATAATACGTATTTTTTGTATTATTCATTTGAGGAGAAAATAATAATAAATTACCGATCAAGGAGTTGTCGCCAAGCACGCGCTTCACGACATGTCGTCTTCATGTCAATTCCGGATGCTACTTCTGATCTCTGATCTTCAACTCCTTCAACTCCTCGACGACGTTTCGTCTTCCTGCATCGGTGTGTCCATAAATCCACTTCCTCCTCAGTGACTTCTTTAACACTTGCGTAAGATATATGTCTTATACATCACTGATGCATTTTTTGCAGACATTTTCGACACGTTTTATTTGTGGATTTTCTATTAAAAAACAATAATATACGTGTATAATACACTTTGTCACAAATGTGTGATTGAAATTGTGTTTGTTTAGTTTTTTGTCTGTATTCCGGTATTCTCGAAAGCTTTATAAGTTTCACTAAACAAAAATGATTATGATCAAAATATTGTAATTATTGAAAAAAAAAACGCTAAATAAACACGCAATCAATTAAACGTATTGATATCAGCATTATATAGCCCTTGCTGACTGGTACCGAAAATCTCGATACACAATCTTTCGTCTCTTATTTCTGTTCGCTTGTCATACATGTATTTGTACATGTATTGATATTTCGGACAAGTCCGGTCACGGGTGTGACGTCAGTTATATAGATCGCCACTTGCGGCGCTGGGTGTTATCGACCACGACGCCGCAAGGCAGTCAGCGCGCGCCGACGACCGCAAGAAGGTCGCATTATGGCTAAGTTTTCGGAATATATATGTGCTTCTGAAAAAATATTTGTGTTGTTAATCTGCTCCTCATCTTGCCACCGCGCAATGCTATAATTAAATTAGAGAGGAGGACGTTAGTATGAAGTCGTTTTTCAATTAACACTAAGTGAATACTAAATTTTGAGTATTCATACTAATCGAATCAACAAATCTTTTTTCCTATAAAATGCATATTACTTTTGTAAGGGACCATGTATATCATTATTACCACTTATTCGGTATTCGATCATTGTTTAGAACTTGTATTACAGTCGCTCCGTACTGAGCGTGAATGGCATTTACTGCAATCAATTGTAAACTCTCAACAAAGGGCCTATCTGTTGGATAGATCGATATTTCCAAGACATTGCTAAAGTTCATTCATGTCGCCACAGTGCGAAACACAAACGATTCCCAACAAGCGAGCGTGATTGCCTTTTATGTAAAATTATCTTCATCAGCCTGTGTCAGTCCACTGTTGAACGTAGGCCTCCCGCATCCTCTTGGATCCTCCGCCCTCCGCATCCAGGCGACTCCAGCTATTTTTCTGATGTCGTCAGTACATCTTGCAGGGGGTCAGCCAACGCTTCGTTCGCTTCACTCCAAAAAAATTATTCCCCACCCATCGTCGTCTCTTCAACACCTATGTCACATATCCACTTGAGTGTGCCTATTCGTTGGGTAGCCTCCATTATTTGAGCTCTTCTTTGAAAATCCTCGTTTCGGAATTTATATTTTAGAGACGCTCCTAGGACGGATCTCTTCATGGCACGCTGGGTGACTTTTATTTTATTTTATATGTGTAATTAATTATACATTATATAAAATGAAATGTACATTTAAAAAAAAAATGCCGAAACCAGGGATCGAACCAGGGACCTTTAGATCTTCAGTCTAACGCTCTCCCAACTGAGCTATTTCGGCTGTTGCTTAGTATTTCGATAAAATCATTGAAATTAATTTGATTTTTTTAGAGGTTTCAAAGGTTATCAACAGGTTAATTAAAAGAATATCATTTTCATAACAAAATCAAAATAAGAGTATAATCGTTTATCGTCGAATAATATTTATATGTGGCTCACATTTTGAATACAGTTTCGGTCATAATTTTCAATACATTGGTCAGAATAACATTGAATGGTGAGAATATATCTGTCAGAATTGCAAAGGGCAGTTTACGCATTAAATGGTTATATAGCATTACATGGTCACAATTTCAATGGCGTTGGTTATATTTTATCTTATTCGGTCAACCTAACCTAACCTAACCTATTCTGATTTTGACCATGTCAATATTTTTATTCTGACCAAAAATTGTTTTTTTTTCTGGTCAAAAATTTATTCAAATTCTGACCCAAAAGTTTTTTTTAAATACTGTAATTTTTTTTTTACAACTACAGCAGTCTTTTATTAAGGCGTCCGGGCTTTCGCCGTATTGGGAAGGCGTCGAGAACTATACAAAGTATGTACTCCTGATACTGGCTGATTCGAATATTATGTCGGGTAAATAAGGTTTATGAACACAGTTGTTATGACCGTTTTCTCCAGTTCTTGTTCTTCGTAGTAGTATTCATTTCGTGGATTGGTTTTCAGCAACAAAATCTTGCATCTCGATCTCCACTCCTCTCGATCCTCTGCAGTCCTCTTCAGCTCAGCATAAGAGCTACAACTCATTTCCTCGAACACCTGCTGCAAATACTCCCGTTTAGGGCACCCTCTACAGTTTCTACCCACAACCATCTCCAGTTAGGGCAGCGGTCGGGGAACTTTTTTAACCATTACCCCAAAATATTTTTGCGTAAATCAATATTACCCCAAAATATTTTTGCGGTTTGCTTCCCGCCATTTTGAAAGGAATACAATCAATGTATATTTAAATAAACATTATTTATTGAATTAATTTACACGCAAAGTAACAAAAAAGTTACTTTTTAAATACGTTTATATACGAGTTTGTCGGTTGTGGATGGGTGCAGGAGGAAATAGTTCTTTAAGTTCCGAAGAGCAGCGACTGTGGCAATAACGGTAGAAGTGACTAAGTGAACCAATCTTACACCTGTGTTTTATTGATTACAGGTTAGAAAGAAGAAAGTCATTGTTTATCAAACGAATTGCTCTTCTTTGAACGGAGTTAATCAAGTTTAGAACGTATTTTGGGTCTCCAATCCAAAGGTGACTGCCGCATTCAAGGATAGGTCGGATTTGACCTTTATATAGAAGAAGAAGTTGTTTATCGTTGAAATACCGACGTGATCTATATAATGATGGTGAAATTGATGCTGAAGTCTCATCTGTGGAATTCTATGACGCTTACCACGGTGCACATGGCTAAGCGCTGCATGTGGAGTGTTGATTCGCCAATGTCATAGACTACAGCCAGATATTCACGTATCATCAGGAATCATTATAACAGGAATTTATTATGAATCTGTGGTCTTCGCGGGACGACTTTCACCCACCACCAATTTTAATTAATAGGCTATGGCTGGCATTTTACGGGTGAGGGATCAAATTCACACGAACCGGGGTATTTTAGAACTATTTTCAATGGAAATCTATTTAAAATATATTTTTTTTTAAATCTCCGTCGGGGATCGAACCCACGACTTTTGGCTTGCAAAGCAAACACTTTGACCATTGTGCTATACTTGCCAACGTTTGAGACAAGTATGTCGGTTGTAGGAGAAATAAATTCTGGGATTAAGCAGTTTTGGCACTAGACAACGATACACTTTACTAAAAAAATCAAAATACGCTCGAGACCGCTATAAATGGAATTTACCACAATTTCCTCCCATTTTTTTGCCCAAATGGACCTCACAGAAACTGACCACAACAATTAATTTCCTGTTTACATAAAAAACTTATCACATTTGTTGCGTTCGTAGAAAAATGTTCACAATTTAAAGATACCGGGAATTCTATTTTTTTTTATGTAATCGCATGCAGGAGAGCACATGCGGTCAAGACCAGTGCACTCTATGACGCTCAGCCAGAGAGGCTGGACGTTACATGCCGGAAACGTGTGTTGTGTTCGTGTTTGTGTGTGGGTTGGGGAGATTGCAAGTGTATATTTATCTGTTTCTTGATGAGATCCAGGTCGTAGGAAGAAGGAAACACAGACGCTGAAAGAGCATTCTAAAGGTAACTGGTGGCATTTAGGGAAAAACTTTGAAAACTGCCAGCTCTTGGTCGACACACATTAACCTTGTATGGATGTCCGGCAAGTGTAGGACGAATTTGTCTGTTGTGGGTGGGTGCAAAAGGAATTAGTTCCGAAGAGCAGCGACCGAAATTCTATTTCTCTTTTTTCGTTTCCCGCACTTATCGTTTTTTAGAATCCCTTGAATGAAATAAACGAAATTTTACGTACTTGTAAACCGGACTTTTACGTACGAATAAAATTGAAGAAATTCCTAATAGAAATATTAATTTCTGATACAGACGTTGATTTATTTATTCTCCATAATAATATCAAATTTGCATATTTGTATATTATTTTTCGCATGTGTCGATATACAAAATAAAACTGTCACTAGAACGATAAAATATTTAATTTATGCTAATGCCCTCTGCACACCTGTCAACATCCACATATGGGCGTTGTCCAATAATTCATGCCGATAATGTTATTTTAAAAAAGGTGTGTTTGACGAGAGTATTCGTGAAATGATTTATTTTTACAGAATTCTCTATCGTATTATATAACAAGAATTGTTGTTGTTTCTCACCAAAGCAACCCACGACACACTCCACCCTATGTTTGGGCATCGAAAGATAACCACACGGCTCAAATCGATATGACGTTTCCTACAGTCGATTGCAGAACTGGTGATACCTGAGGCCACCCTGCGCCTGAAGATGTAGAGAAGCGCAACTGAGGGGAATAATTGGATTGACCCGAAAGATGACCTAGCCCCTGGACATGACCAGACTTCGGACCGGAGTATACAAGACGAGGACACTAATGAAAGCCTGGCAGTTTTACAGCGGACCAACTGAATGTGACTGCGGCGCGGAGCATACTATGCCACACCTTTTGGAGTGTGTTCTGTGTCCGAGTAGCTGCATCCAGGAAGACGTGATGATGGCCGGGAGTAACGCCATCGACGTCCCCACTTCTGGGCAGACAGGATCTGACCCTGTTGTTTCCGACACGATTATATATATATATCGTTGGACTGCATTTTTTCCATGTATATTCTTTAGAGAAGATACTTATATTTCAATCGAAAAATAATTAATATATGTGGATTTTATTATGTTTGCTAATCTAAAAACAATCAATATATTAATATGGATCAGTATGGAGTGCTGAAGAAAAAATGTTTCAAGAAATAAGGTTTTATCGGTGGTAGAGAAAATTAGTAAAAATGGGCGAAGCAAGAATGCAGGACTGTTAACAACACAAAGACTTTTTCTCAAGCACATTGTCATATATATTTCGATAACTTTACAAACTTCTGGCCCGAACTAGTCATAGCATTCAGGCTAGGCCAACAATACGACCTCGGCGCCGTCGGCACTTAACTAACTGCCACCCAGCACCGCAAGTGGCGATCTATATAATTAGTCCTCCTAACGGCATAACAAAATGACAATACATGCGTGTCCGATGAGCGAACGAAAATAAGAGACGAAACTTTGTATATCGAGGTTTTCGGTACCAGTCAGCAAGGGCTATATCGTGCTGATGTCAATATTATGTATTCGACGGAGATTTAAGATGCTGTGTAAGAGTTGTATGACAATGGGACGATAAAAAATCTGACATTATTGCTATGTTTTGTAATAGAAGAAATGTCGCTATTTTGATGGATTTCTTTTTTATAACATGAATGGGATTTAAACTTGTCAATAGTATCAGAAGCGCTAGCGTTAATCACTATGCCGCGCCCACAAGATGCCCATTTATGTATTTAGAAAAGGTAAGTCTTGATGAAAGCGTATTTGAAATTACTTACTACGTTCACTATTGTATTTTTTATCAGTTTACATTGAATACTGTAATATTAACTGTAATATTATGCAAAATGATTGCATATTGTAAAATAAAACACAAGTACACCCATTGTAAACCATTTTTGTTTCTAACTTAAATTTAGTGAGTTACACCACCCCTTAAAACACAAACGGTCCAGGAATAGAAAGAGCGTAGAGCTTATCATCTTACACTTTCAAAATATATGATTAACAAATCACTCCAAAAAAATATATGCTTCGGAAATTTCTTCTTCGTAGTATCAATCCGGTGAATTGGTTTGCAGCAACAGAATCTTGATCTCCACTCTTCTTGATCCTCTGCAATTCTCTTCAGCTCAGCATAAGAGCTACAACTCATGTCCTTGAACACTTGGTGCAAATACTCCCGTCTAAGGCGCCCTCTACAGTTTCTACCCTCAACCATCCCTTCCACAATGTCGTGAAGAAGACCATCGTGGCGCATGATGTGACCGATCGCCTCTCTGAGATGGTTCTTACTGGGTGCCTATCTTCCTTGATTATCCTGAGAACCTTATTGTTCGTGACGTGGTCTCTCCAAGAAATTCCGAGAGTTCTTCTGTACGACCACATCTCAAAGACCTCTAATCTTAAAAACATTGTAAATACTTTCAGTAATGTCAAGTAATTTAACTTTTAAATAAACATGAACCTTAGTATACATACATATTTATAATCTTATAACAAAATTTTCTTAGATTACATGACAAATATTCGTTTTATAAGCTACACCACGCGATGGCGTAAATGTCAAACTGACCCACGACTTGCCCCCCGTTGAGAACCACTGCTTTATTCGAATCATATTTACTTTCGAAATCAATATTTCACTCATAAACAGCTCTAGGAAAGAAAGAAAGAAAGTGATTTTTTTGTTGTTGCTATTAAAACCTATTAAAATACATTTCTTCTAAGCCATTCATTGATTTTTAATGCATAACACACACATTTGCGCATCGTTAATTTTTTACCCGTTAGTTTTTTAAATATTTTATTTTAATCTAATTACTTCCTCATTCATTCATCTGTGTGAATAAAATTATATAATTTATACATTCTATTAAAATATTTCAAAAATTCGAATTACATAATTTTAAAATGAAAATGAATTTCGCTTTTTTTATAAACACACTGAAAAAAATACCGACAGACGGTGACTAATAAATCTATTTGATTGTAAGACACTTGCCATTTTTAGGTATTAATGGTTAAGCGCTATATGTTTAGCTTATTGATCTGCCAACGCCTCTATTCTTCATCTGTTCTGAAATATGGGAGCTTAGTTTGGAATCCCAATAAATCCAAATACATTCTCATGCTCGAAAACATTCATAAAGAAAATCTCCGACGTCTCTATTTTTATATGTACCTTAACTATCCATTCAATTCAATCAATTCCGTACATTACCCAACTCTTTTTCTTCTTAGACTACAGCCCGAGATTCACGCATCATCCTTATTATTACAGGAATTCACTATGAATGGATGGTCTTCACGGGACGACTTTCGGCTATGACTGTAATTACACGGGTGAGGGATCAAATTCACACCAACCGGGGGTATTTAAGACTTCAGAAATTTATTAAAAATCATTTTTTTTAAATCTCCGTCGGGGATTGAACCCACGATCTTTGGCTTGCAAACCAAACGCTTTGACTATTGAGCTATACCTGCCGGCCTATGATGGCAATTTGTGGCTACCATATGCTCCAGTGGCAAACGAAGCATTGGCCAACCCCCTGCAAGATGGACCGACGACATAAGAATAATAGCGGGAGTGACCTGGATGCGGAAGGCGGAGGATCGAAGAGTACGGAGACTCATGCGGGAGGCTTAAGTTTAACAGTGGACGGATACAGGTTGATGATGATGATGATATGCTCCAGTTATGAGAGCGGGTACGGGATGATGATGACGGGATGGGAGGCGGTGTTTCATCAATGAGTGCTTAATGGTTTCTAAATTTTAAGCCCTAAATTAAGATTTTATTGCTCCGTGATCCATTTTTATCTCTTGACTCATAACATGCCCCGACCGTGAAGTCATCCCGGTGAAGAGGAAACACAATTCACCACAAACTTTGCGTTAAGCCGTGGACAGTGACGGATTAAGTAAATGTGGGGCCTCGGGCGCCTTTGCAATATGAGGCCAATTAAAAGAAATGCCACCACGCTTTTTAGTGTACATTGAAGCCACGGTTTTATGCTTTTAAGGGATCCTTGAAAAAACGATAAATGCGGGAATATCAGATATGCGAAAACGCTTAAAAAAATCCAATAAAAAACCTGTATCCATCTGTAAGATGTAGCTTTCATTTCCGTTCTTTTTTAGAATGTCCATTCTATATTTGGAGCATATGGACACCGCAAATTGCCATTTTACAGTTCCGTAAGCTCAGATTTTGTCTATGCTTTGTCCCAGAACACCTTTATAACCTAAGGTCCATCTAACTTAACCTAACCTAACTTAACCTAACCTAAGGTCCACATGGGAATATAGATGTTTTTTGTCTTGCCAATTGAAAAAATGATCACCACAAATATTCCCGCCACTTAGTTCTGTCAGCTGCCACTGTTCATTTCTCGTTCCAGGACATAACCTGAAATATCCGGAACATCTATGATTCCCGACAGCCTCCGAAGCAAAAGTCCTAAGTCCGCACTTGAAGAAAGGGCTGCTGTAGTATCCGAGACATATTTTTGGATGATACTAAAGATTTTTTAAAGTAAATCGGGTGATAACCTGACGTTACCGAGGCCCGGAATATTTTGTTCTAAAGGACGGCTCAATCCAGATTATATTTAGTAAAACAAAATTAACATTACATGAATAATGAACTATTGTCGTTGATAAATTAATGTTCTATACTTTCGTTTATCATTCTCAAAATGGCAAGCGTCATAAAATCCACATAAGCGATTTTGAATGTCTTTATATAGAACCTTTTTTTTAAGCTTTTATGCCTCACCACTTAAGATAAGCACCACTGAGTGCGGAAAAAGTATCTGACGTAATTTATGGCCCATAAAAATACTATAATATTGACCTGTCAGTTTTTTTGTAATTTTTACTCTTTGATTATTTATGGAATTATTTAGTATGAAGATGATTTTATGCGTGAAAACTGTTATGACCGGTCAATTTATTGCATTAAGTTATTCAGAAAGTATTTTACTTTTTTATCAACAAATATATATATATATATATAATCGTGTCGGAAGCAATAGGGTCAGATCCTGTCTGTCTAGAAGTGGACGACGTCGATGGCGCTACTCTCGGCCATCGTCAAGTCTTCCTGGGTGTAGCTACTCGGAAACAGCGCACACTTCATAAGATTTGACAGGTTCTGTTCTTCGCCGCAGTCACATTCAGTCGGTCCGCTGAAAAACTGCCAGGTTTTAATTTGTGTCTTCGTCTTGCATACTCCGGTCCGAAGTCTCTTAAGGGACCTCTATATATTTCACTCCTGGTCGTGTCCAGGTGCTAGGTCCTCTTTCGGTGCAATCCAGGTATTCCCCTCTGTTGCATTTCTACACATGTTGAGTCGCAAGGTGGCCTCAGGTATCACCAGTTCCGTGGTCGACTGTAGGAAACTCCTTTGTTGTTGTTTATAAACGTAATTAGTTTCCGAATAACCTAAAATATTTTTCAATGAGTCCTTTATACGTAACTCTTTCATCGATTCAGAGTATCACTAGTTATCTTGAAATCTTCCTGTCCGCTTAAAATAAATTTAATTAATTATATGCCTATATTATTGCATAATAATTTATCAATTATCTCATGAATATTTTGTGCTCGTAAGAGTTTTTTTTAAATTACCCATCCATACCATTTCCGCTATCGAATTGGACCAAATGGTCTTAAAAATACTTATTGCTTTGCAGAATTTTGTGTACTTGACGAAACAACGAATTCTCTTATGATTTCGTATGTTCTACAATATGTGGTGGACAAATTCTCTAAAGAGAGAGTGTTAGACCTGAAATATATTTTTAATTGTGCTTATTCGTTTAAGAATGGTACCAGGCCACTATCCAAGTTTTAGAAAAAGCATTCTTATTTCTCCAAAAAAAGTATTATTATTCATCATGATCATTAGCCTGTATCCGTCTACTGTTGAACGTAGGCCTCCCGCATGAGTCTCCATCCTCTTCGATTCTCCGCCTTCCGCATCCAGGTCACTCCAGCTATTTTTCTTATGTCGTCAGTCATCTTGCAAGGGGTTGGTCAATGCTTCGTTTGCCAGTTCTTGAACGCCATTACAATACTTTTTTCTTCCCCATCGACCGTCGTCTCTTCGACAGATATGTCCTGCCCATTGCCACTTGAGTGTGCCTATTCGTTGGGTAGCATCCACTACTTGAGTTCTTCTGCGTATTTCCTCGTATCGTTTAGCGACACTCCGAGAATGGATCTCTCCATAGCACGCTGGGTGACCTTTATTTTATGGGTAAGACTTGCTGTCAGATTCCACGTCTCTGCACCATAAGTTAATACAGCATTGATGCATTGGTTAAGCGCCTTAGTTTTAAGACATTGCGGAATTTTCGCTTTAAAAATGTACTTTAGTTTTCCAAATGCTGCCCATCCCAGTTGTATACGCCTGTCACATGTCTCTATTACGGCGCATTTTTCGAAAAGTTATAATTATTATTAAATTAATTTTAATTACCGAAATAACTTTGTATTAAAAAAGTAATAAAATATATTTATCTTTTTTTTACAGGTAAGCTTATATAATAGAGCTTTGGTTATTAGGAGCTGATTCACCTCTTCATGGTAAGTAACAGTCCCTTCTATAGCTTACCTTTTTGGTAGAACCGCCTCTCAGGACTAAATGGTTCTGACCTCGAGAATGTCGGGTTAGCATTACATGTTATTAAAAATAAGTAAAAATGATAGCAATTTAAAACATTTACTGAAAAAAGTCGTCTTGAACAATTTATAAATAATAATATGTTCTCAGGTGAACCATCAGGTGCAGATATGTGACATTATTATTAATTAATCAAGTAATTAATTTACTAATTTATTTAATTATTAACGGCCCAGGGCTTAGGCCAATGCATACAGTTAAAATAAGAAAATACATTTAAGAAAATAGTACAATAAATGCTTAAAGTAAAGACAATAAATTTGGACAAAACATAAACATAAAAAAAGACATCTCGCACATCAGTAGAGGGATCTGCGAAATTCCGGAAGGTCCTACCCGAAAAAGTCCAAGTCACTAGAGGAGTTAACCAGTCTACATATTCTCAACATAGGACAATAGAAAATGCCCTTACATGTAGCAGGTTACTGCCTCTAGATACAGATAAATATACACTTGTAATCTCCCCAACCCATAAACAAACACTAACACAACACACGTTTCCCGCACGCAGCGTCCAGCCTCCCTGGCTGAGCGTCATAGAGTGCACTGGTATTGACCGGCGATTACATAAAAAATAATAATCTACGGAAATGAGACTAGAGACATAGATATACTGTTTTTTGAATATTTTGAAAGTAAATATACGATCGAAAAAAAAACTATATATTTTTAGATTCTAAATATATTTGCTTTAATTATTCAATTAATGTAGGTGGCTCAGTATAAAATCATCATTTTAACACCTTTAAGTTTCTCGTTTAATATTCAAATACGAAAATTAAAAATTAACGAACAACCCACGTAACTATCTAAAGGTATTTTTATGCACGATATCATTAAAAATACAAGTGGAAATGATCTTAAAACGATAGTAAAATACATTAATGCTCTTAATTATTTTTTTTTGGTACGATTCAATATAATATATTTTAAATAAATTCACTTTAAATGACACTTATTTAGAATATCTAATTATCTTGCCCCCCATATTTTGTAATAAATATACTATTGGACGTATTAAATTTTGTTTTTTTAATCTATTTTATTGAATTTTTAAATTCTTGTTAATGCTTTATGTACACTGTGGGTGTTGATTAATTATATTTTATTTAAAATTATATTTTTGTGATTTTTAATGTGAATGACCCCATTTAAATAATCTTTTTCTTTTGTAACTAGTAAATAAAACATAAATTCAGACTTAAACACTTAATTGCGTAGATTTTCACGGCGAATATTAAAGTCATGAATATATAATATATAAACATTGAAGATGACCCCTACAACGTCGAATGAAATATCGCAGAAAAGGGTTTGAAAAAAAATGTTAATCGATTTCTAAGCTCTAAAATACCTCCGGTTTGTTTGAATGTGATCCCTCACTTATAAAATGCCTGTCATAGCTTATTAATCAAAACTGGTGGTAGACAAAAGTCGCCCCGTGAACACCACCCATTCATAGTGAATTCCTGTAATAATTGGATGATGCGTGAATGTCTATGATGTTGGCGGACGATACCCCATATGGAGCGCTTAGTGTAGCATGGTAAGCGTCATATAATCCACAAATGAGACTTTAGCATCATTATCACCATCTGCTAGTGTTCTCACGTATGTGCTCAACCAAAAAAAGACATTTCTACATATAAAATACGTATGTTTCTTTAGAATTCAGATCTGGCAAACGTGTCGTGTACTTAGCGTATTATATAAATAATTGTTAAATAATTAATTAGCACTGTGTTTGTAAAAAAATTGCGCGTCTCTTTTTGTCTCAACCCTTTCGCATCGGTTGTCGGCATATGCCGTCATAAGATTCCCCGACCGTTGACATCGTTTGACGTGATATATCGTTTTGCTACTTTCTTAGAATAGTTTTTTATGCTTCATCTGATAGCTAAAAGATACAAGAACCAATGTGATATATGAAAATAGACCAGATAAGTACATTTATGCTTCAAATATATTTACTAGTTTTATAAATGACAGTTTAATTTGTATTCCAACCGAGCCGTAATGAAAGGGAAAAAATAAACTATTAATGTTTTTTTTTAATTGTTGTAATAAGAAAAGTCTTTAAATTTATAAAAAAATAGAATGCAAAAGAGAAAAAGATTAAAAAACAATCGATAGAGACATTTTTGCATATTTTTTGTTCTGTATTTGTATCTCAGGTGGCAGTTTGGAGATATTTGATTTGATTTGCATACATTCCGTATGAATATTAAATTATATCATTTCAATAACTGCCCATTGAAATACAACAGGTGCGAGTTAATTGATAAATACTAATTGATTCAAATAGACAAATAAGTCATAGACAAAACAGGCAGTGTGAAACTTTTTGAAGCTATTTATAAATCTGCTCATCATATAAAACTTTGACAGGTGTTTTTTTGGTCACATATCTAAATCACAAAAATAAATAAAAAATAAACATAATAGAAATAAAATATAAATCGACATGTACACATACACGATATTATTATTATTGTACTACTCAGTGAGTGGAGCACCGGATCCCCTCTGGATGGCAACGTGAGGGCACATTCAGTGCCCTTCCAACCGTGAGTCCCACCTATCCGCCCACACAGCCACCATTGCGTCGGGACTACCGCGAACGCGCGCCCACAGAGAAGCGCAACGTTTCCTTATTATGGCATGGAAACCATCCATTCGCACCTCCGTCAACATGCCTGAGGCACTGCAGTATCGCGGTAGGCCCAACAACATTCGGAAGGCGTTCTTATACTGGACCAGGAGTGCACATAGCCCTTGCAGACAGGTGCCGACAACCTCGATGTACAATCTTTCGTCTCTTATTGTTGTCCGACTCCACGCGATCCGATAAATATCCTAGCGACGTGAAGTCGTCTTTTTAAGATAGGAGGATGTTAATACAAATATATTTTTTTATCATTTGATATCAGCTTTGTATAACTCCTTTAGGCTGATGCCGTAAAGCCTCGAAAAACGATATTTTGTCTCTTATTTTTGTTCGCTCGCCAGACATACACATCTAATGTTAGTTTTAATTGCATACGCCAATTTATTTGTTATGACAGTCGGCCCATTTCCTGTTGTTACCACTGTCATCTTGAATTCGATTTCTCTGCAGCGACGGTTGGCAGCGCCGAGATGTCAGAGCGCGCCGTCAGTTGACAGTTGTAGCTCGCGACCGTTAGGGCGTGCGCCTTATAGCGCGCGCCACAACAGTCTTTTTGTTGCAAGTGTTTGACAAATAAACCGTGATAATATGTGAAACGAAAACAAATTCTTTGTATTGTGAACCTGATCCTGCATCCTGTCATCCAGTCAATCGACATCGAACTTTGAGAGGAGGATATCACATTCTATTGATATTACAAACTGAAACTGGCCGGATTCAATTTTTCAAGGTATTCTTCATCAAATTATAGGCAGGGGGACTCACTGTACTTATTTGCTTAATGGTGTGTTCGCAGAATTTCTCGATTGATTGACTTGTGCAAAAAATGTGAATTCGTTCAACCATTGAATCAGACTTTAACGGAAACAATTGATTTCTGGAAGCTTCAACCATTTCACAATTGCGGTCGTTGACCTCGCCACTTAAGTTCCAAAAATAAATTTAAATATTTTTACTACGCTACCTTTAAATTTCGAGCGCAATATAGATAAAAAAAATGTAAACGCATGCAGGAGAGCACAGCCGGTCAAGACCAGTGCACTCTATGACGCTCAGCCAAGGAGGATGGACGCTGCATGCAGGAAACATGTGATGTGTTCGTGTTTGTGTGTGGGTTGGGGAGATGGCAAGTGTATATTTATCTGTTTCTTGAAGAGATCCAGATTGTAGGAAAAAGGAAACACAGACGCTGGAAGAGCGTTCCATAGCTTACCGGTGGCATTAAGGAATGAGCTGTGGAAACTGCCAGTTCTTGATCGGCGTATATTAACCGTGTATGGATGTTCGGCAAGTGTAAGACGAGTTTGTCGGTTGTGGGTGGGTGTAGGAGGAATTAGTTCTTCAAGTTCCGAAGAGCAGCGACCGTGGTAATAACGGTAGAAAAGACTAAGAAAACCAATCTTACGCCTGTGTTCCATTGATTGCAGGTTAGACCTAAGAGTGTCATTGTTTATCAAACGAATTGCTCTTCTTTGAACTGAGTCAATTAAGTTTAATATCTGGGACTCGCAGCTATACTCAATCAAAAAAATGTTCCTAGTATCTATACAGCGCTTCAATCGTCCCCATTATTCTTTACGTTTGTGAATCAAGACATCTCACTTATAGGCAATGCAGCTGTATGATGGGCTTCCGTCAAATAGGATGCCTGCGTATAATACTGAGGACACGATGGTTTGACTTTGTGAGGAACGACGAGGTGATTTGACGCATTGCATAGTGCAGTCGGTGAAGAGTTTAAAAATACAGGAATTTACTATGAATGTGTGGTCTTCACGGGACGAAATCGTTAGTAACATCCTCCCCTGAGGGGGATCAAAAAGGGTGTTATTCCGTCGCGTGAGGGCATGATGAGGGCTTTCTTTTAGAAGCACTTTGATTTTATTTGTAATAAACTTTGCAAGCTTGTGGCCTAGGCGGAATGACATGCCACCCAGCCATCCTGCGACCTTCTCGGCCATCAGAACTCAACTGCCGCGCTCGTGATCGAGCTCTCGCCCGCGCCACGAGCGGTGGTGTATATAATTAGTCCCGAATGACAATATGGCGGACACATTCATGTACGTCAAGTGAACAGAAATCAGAGACGAAAGATTGTATATCGAGGTTTTCGTTACCAGCCAGCAAGGGCTACATTATGCTGATGTCATTAGTGACTTACCTTATAAAAGCTTGGACGACGTAAAGTCGACTACTAAGCAAAACTTGTACTCCAATATTTTACTCTCTACGAATCTTATCGTCTTTACGATTCATCATCGTCTTGATCAGTCTCCCTGGATCGTAAAGCACATTTTTAACGTCGTTTTTATTGATGAAAGATTTCGAAATTTCGTCGTCGGAAATGTCTTCAGGTGGAGCTTTCGTTTTGGAGAAACTTTCGTTTTTATTGTACGTTAAAAAGGCAGCTTTAAACGAGACCATTAAAACTTTTTTGGTTAATTTTTTTAACTGTCGTTATGTCGCAATGTGGAACTCTGAATCCTTGAATATTCAGTCACTCGATAAAGTATACAGGCAGTTAAAATTTTATGTTTGTAGATTTTTTCCTTTTGTTTTAACCTGTTCGCATATATGCCGTGTAAGATTCCCCTACCGTTGATATCGGTAGCCGTGATATATCGTTTTGCTACTTTCTTAGAATAGTTTTTTATGCATCATCTGATTGCTAAATGATACAAGAACCAATGGGATATATGAAAATAAACCAGATAAGTGCATTTCGAAAACTAAAGTACGTGTTCTTATATGTCTAAAAACTAAGGCGTTTAACCAATACATCTTCCCTGTATTAACTTATGGCGCAGAAACGTGGAATCTGACAGCAAGTCACACACCTATAAAGGTCAACTAGCGTGCTATGGAGAAATCCATGCTCGGAGTGTCGCTAAAAGATAGAATCCGAAACGAGAAAATACTCGAGTATAATATAATAAACTCAAGTAGTGAATTCTAGGCACACTCAAGTGGCAATGGGAAGGGCATATCTGTCGAAGAGACGACGGTCGATGGGGAAGAAAAGTATTGGAATGACGCCCAATAACTGGAAAACGAAGAATTGGCCGACCCCCTGTTAATGGACTGACGACACAAGAAGAATAGCGTGAGTGACCTGCGGAATGCGGAGGATTGAAGAGTATGGAGACTCATGCGGGAGGCTTACGTTCAACAGTGGACGGATACAGGCTGATGATGATGATGAATAACGCATGCCTGTGTTAATATTGATGTAAATTTCTCTGCCTTTACAATGTAAAGTATATGGATGAAGAAACACGTGGAGTTCACCGTACTTGAAAGTGCAATATGTTATTACCATACTTACAAGCGTTGCTTTGTGAATAACATCAATGTAGTGTATTTGCCGGCGGGTATAGCTCAGTGGTTAACGCGTTTGCTTGGCAAGCATATGGTCGTGGGTTCAATCCCCGACGGAGATATAAAAATGATTTTTAATCGATTTCTGAGCTCTAAAATGGATTTTGAGAGCCTACAGGGCAAAATCGCGCGAACTTGCATAGACTGCTGCTGTAGTACCAAAGAAATATTTGGGTCTTCAATAGTTAAAGTTTTTAAAGATCTTTTCTTTCTTCTATTTAGCACTTCTACACAGCTTTTGCCAGCGGGTATAGCTCAATGGTCAAAGCGTTTGAACACCATCCATTCATAGTGATTTCCTGTAATAATAAAGGTGATGCGTGAATGCCAGTCTGTTGTTTATGACGTTCGCGGATCTACACTCCACGTGCAGCGCTTAACTGTATGTTACATGGTAAGCGTCATACAATCATTTTTGTTTTGTTGTCGCTGGGTTGAAAGGATTGGCCGGAGGGGAAGTCTGAAATTCCGTTTCAAGGGGGCACCGCTTGGAGGTTCTGTTCATGCTCCGCCTCACACCTAAGATCTCCATGTGTCCAACAAGGTGCACATCTCAAGACCTAATGCTGGGCAACACACGGGCTATTGATGTTGCCAGATACTGGGCAAAAATAATTTGACGTCGCTGACACGAAGAAGAAGAAGTGACAGATGAGACTTCAGCGTCACTATCACCATCTGTCGGTATTCTTCTGTATGTGTTTGCATAAAATTAAAAAATGCATAAATTACTGTTCGTTATAGACATTTACAACTTGTTTAAGAACAACATGCCTTAATTAGTTGCAATTACTAAGCAATAACGATATAATAGAATTTCACGAAATTTAAAAACGATTTAAATTTTTCTGTTTCGCGCCCACTGCATCTAAATTTCAAATTCATCCAAACATTACTTCCTACGTATAAGATATTCAGTAATATTATCATGTCGTTCGGAAAGTAATTTCGTATGTATAACAAAAAAAATATATTACTTGTAACTTTCTGCAACGAAATGAGCATATTCGGGGTTTATTTCGGGTGGCCCCCATACCTGAAAAGATAAGGGAAAACCGACTAAGATGGAATGGGCATGTGACACGGCGAGATGAGGACCACATGGTGAAGAGAACCCTCAACATACCCGCGCTGAAAAGAAGACCTGGAAGACAACAGGCAACCTGGACTGCAACTGTCGACAAGAATCTGAAAACTTTGAGTTTGACCGAGAACAACGCGGGACAGACAGTCATGGCGAATGTGCATAAGGAGAGCCTATCCCAGATGATGGGAAACGGCGACAATAAAGAGACTTGTAACTTTCTGCACTTCTGTGCTGTGGCCCACAATTGCTTAGAGGGGATTACCACTGGACTTATCAGTTACTAACTGATCATAATATGAATGGGCGCATCATCAAGGAAACTTAAGTGTCCTCCGGTGTGATGCGGATGTGAAGCGGGTAAAGTTAAAATGATGATTATTTGTCGAATTCGATCAACTCAATCTCAGCTATATTTATTGAATCAAGGATTGAGCCGCCCCTTATGACATAATGGTCAAAGACTAGGTAACGTCGGGTAAATCATCCGATTTCCATACAAAATCCGATCAAAAAATACTAATATGAAATAATAGATGTGGGAAGAAGAAGAATAATATCATGAATTGTTATTTGACGTTTTGCACCGATTAATGCCTTTACCTTGACTAGATCAGCTTTAAATGGCCTTCCCAGAACGTGGTGCATCTTCATCATCAAAATTTCTGAATTAATACTTTGTAAACCAGTTTTGGCACTGGCGTTTTGTCGATAAAACTTCTCTATAAACATCGGATATTTTTTTCTTACTATAAGGTTTTGATCGTAAAAAGTTAAATATGTCTGTAGAAAAATCTGCTTTTAATTTACCATATTTGAAAGGCGTACCAAACATAAACCACATAGAATCAATCCAAATCTTTTACAAGCAAGCCTTGCTACATCAGTTTGATAAATATATATATTGAAAAAAATACAATCGTTTAAAAAAAAACGAAATTTCGTTTCAAACATCCTAATACTTAGAAGGTTTTATAACGGATTATTGATTTTTGAATATTTTATTCTTTAGATATGTATTAATTTTCATGTTTAATTTATGTTTTTTAAAAAAAATTTATTGCGATCGACTGTAAAATTAATTACTTGTAGAATGTGTTTTTTTCGCTTCACTGTTTTAAGTTTTTCATGCATTATTCTGTTAATTGAGATTACCTTCGATGATTTCGTATACGATTAATAAAAAATGAAAACTTGTACGTAATAACATTTTACACAAGCCTAGCATCAAAATACCTACTATATTTGACAGCAGGTATAATGTTGCTTCAATTCAAAGGTGACTGCCGTATTCGAGGACATCCATATATATACGAGGAGACGAATTCGTGTTTTAAAATAAATAAAATCGAGTAAAAGCAGATGTTTGATTTCTAATTATAATTAATAGGCTACGACTGGAATTTTTCGGACGAGAAATGAAACCAATCGGAAGTGCTTATAGAACATAGATTAATTTTTATAATTCTTATATTTTTAAATCTCTGTCGCAGATCGAACTTGCGACTTTCAAATCGATAAGCACACGTGTTCATTACCAATAGCTGTCATTGATATTTTTAGAATTTTTAATGTTTCAAATGTTTATTCCAAATAGCTAATATTGTTAGTCTTTCAATGATTTAAAGCAGCGCTCGGCAACCTTTTCTCACCTACGGCACACCATAGTTCTTCTTTAAATTCCGTGACACACCAAAGTTCTGTATAAAATAAAGGCGGCACACCGAAAGCCAATATAATAGATAATAATTTGATAATTTATATAATTACGTACATTTTTATTTCATGTGGGTCATGTACATAGCATACTACGCAGTTGCCAGTCTACATAAGTAGGTGATAAGCGCAGAAATACCTTTGTAAAGTTATTTAGTTTAATATTGTCTAATTTGACCGCGGCACACCTGTATCGGCTCACGACACACTAGTGTGTCGGGGCACACCGGTTGCGGAGCTCTGATTTAAAGTGTTATTTTATATAAACCCAGATTCTAGTAAGTATACTCGTAATTTATTTTGTTAAATAGTCAAGTATCATTTATGTATATTTTCTTAATCGATTGATATTCAATGTATTTCTGCGACTTGGAGAAGATCGTGGCATATGACAGAAGTAAGGGAGTGGAGTCGCTAAAAGGATTTATTTTATTTATTTAACAGAACCGCAGTTCCAAGGTACTAACAATAAGAAACATAGAGTATACAAAAACATACAATACATACAAAAGATAAAAAAAACATAAAAGAAGAATAAGATGCCACGTATCAAAGATCACAGAGATATAGGAGAACAATAACATCGACAAAAGAGTAAAAGAATGTAAGAAAAGGATCGAGGTGTGCTCGTAGGCCATTTAGTAGCACCATTGCCGTTGTACTTAATTGAGTGTTTGAAGCTTCACACGTATCAACTGGGATCAAAAACAATGGATGACTACGAGCACAAGTGTACTTGTCTGGAACGTAGAAGTTAAAAAATTTAAGATTCCCGGGGTTGTGAATTTCACCGCGAAGAAAAAGGAATGAATGTTTGAGACCAGCAATTTTCCTCCGGGACTCTTAACGAATGGAAAGAAAGCATCCCTAGAAGAAAAAGAGTTGGGTAATGTACGGAATTGATTGAATTGAATAGATAGTTACCGTTAATATAAAGTGTATAAATTTTTTAAATTATCGAAAATGAAGAAAGTTATAAGCGGCAGTTAAAAGGTTACACAGTTTTCTCAAATTTAAATTAATTATTCGAATTTAATTATTACGTATCCGCAATGTTTGACAATCAATAATATTAAAAAAAATGTAATTAATAGTGCTCATGGGTTAGTATTCGATTGTAATAATTTTTAAATTATTAGTCATCAAAAAGAATATACATTTTAGTATTTAAAAGAGAGTATAGCCATTAGATACGTTCATCGTCCTTTATGACATTCTCTCATCAATAATATCGTAGAAAAAAACCGCGGACGCTGGGATTCGAAAAACAAACCATTTGTTCGACAAACCCGATTTTCATTATGTACTTAGCGTGGACCCGCAACCACTAGCTCCACTCACCGAATCTAGGAAGTGATTAAAAGGTTTCATGTATATGTGGGACATTTAAAAAGATTAATCTGCATTTTTTTGGTTCATTTCAAAGGTCGTTGGTTCGATTCCCGACGGAGATTTAAAAAAAAATCAATTGATTTCTGAACTCTAAAATATCTCCGGTTCGTGTGAATTTGATCCCTCACCCGTAAAACACTAGTCATAGCCTATTAATCAAAATTGGTGGTAGACGAAAGCCATCTCATGAACACCGCCCATTCATAGTGAATTCCTGTAAAAATGAATGATGCCTGAATGCCGGGCTGTAGTCTATGACGTTGGCGGATCAACAATCTACATGCTGCGCTTAGTCATTTATAAAATGAAAAAATATGAGAATTCTACACCACCATTTGTTAGTCTTCTGCAGTATGTTTATACAAAAAAAAACGTTAAGGTTATTAACTGACAATACTTGGTAAAATTCCATAATTGATAATTAAGAAATTAAAAATATTTATTTCACATTTATTTTTAACCTCTTCGCATCGATTGTCGGCATATGCCGTCATAAGATTTCCCGACCGTTGACATCGATTGACGTGATATATTGTTTTCCTACTTTCTTAGAATAGTTTTTTATGCATCATATGATAGCTAAAATATACAATAACCAATAACCAATATGATATATAAAAATATAATGAGTACATTTATGCTTCAAATACTAGTTTTATAATTTAGAGTATAATTTTTATTTAAACCGAGCCGTAATGAAAGGGTTAAGTGATTTTTCATGTTGTGGATCCCAACAGTTCCTAATGGCTTAACTTTAAACTTACAGTAAGCAGATAAATAATATATGTGTATTAATCAACCATCTAATTTTTTACTATTAAATAAACATTGATAATGTATATACAAACTATTTTTTTATGTAATCGCATGCAGGTGAGCACAGCTGGTCAATACCAGTGCACTCTATGACGCTCAGCCAAGGAGGCTGGACGCTGCATGCGGGAAACGTGTATTGTGTTCGTGTTTGTGTGTGGGTTGGGGAGATTGCAAGGGTATATTTATCTGTTTATTGAAGAGATCCAGATTGTAGGAAGGAGGAAACACAGACGCTGGAAGAGCATTCCAAAGCTTACCAGTGGCATTAAGGAAGGAACTTTGGAAACTGCCATTTCTTGGTCGACAATGTTCGGCAAGTGTAGGACGAGTTTGTCGGTTGTGGGTGGGTGCAGGAGGAATTAGTTCTTTGAGTTCCGAAAGGGCAGCGACCGTGGTAATAACGGTAGAAAAGACTAAGAGAACCAATACGCATGTGTTCCGTTGATTGCAGGTTAGACGTCAGAGTATATTATAAATATAACAAGAACAATGTTTATTTAAATATGTATTTACGTACTTACAGTATTACTCTTTATCGATCATATTTAGCGATAAAACGTCACAAAATAATATATATATATTTTTAAATTCCTGCGCGCTTGTTCGACACACCTTTCTCTGCAGCGCCACCTGTGCCCCTCCACAGAAGCAGGTGTAAGCCGTCGCGGTCCTCCTGCAAGTCAGTCGCTTCCAGTACTCCGACGAGGCGGTCGCAAATCGCGCGTGCTTCCAAGTAAATCGCCCTACTTTCCGCTCGCGATCTTGCAGTATTGCAGTGTCCTTATGACACACATAAACCCTGCAGTGAATAACAAAGTTGACTTGCAAAAAAAAGGTAACACATCACTGAAGTGTATCAAGCCTTAAAACGTAAAAAAAAACAACAATTCACGTTTTGTATTAATGACATCAATACTACGATGCAAGTGATTGATCTTTAGTATCATTTCTCATTGTTAAATTTACGTTTTCAGCAGTAACGTACATTTTTCACAATTTTTCAGTTTTTTATTTGACAATCGTAATATCTACTAACGTATGCATACTTAATTGAACTTAACCTAATGCAAATAATTATTGTTTCATTACAAAAACACGTTTTTTTTAAACAAAATTTAACCTTAAAGATGGTGCTTTTAACGTCAAAATTGACATGATGTGTATAATGCATTTTTCTCTGTTATATCGCATGTTTTTATTTATGTGTAACATTTTTTTTTTTTAAATTTTGTCGATTTTTCATATAATCGTACCTTATATGTTGTTGTATTCATGTATCAGCAGCATCGGGCTTATCAGCCAATCTTATAAAAACGTTATAGGAGGGTAGATTGTATTATTTCAGCAGTAAAAATGCGTTTTTCAACCATTTTCAGACACTTTTAATAGTTTCAATTAATGTATTACGACATTCGTGATATGTAAATGATTAATCAACTCAAACAATTCATTTTTGATTACAAAACCACGTTTTTAAATCGAAGTTAACCTTAATGTAGGTATTTTCTGTAAAATTGTTAATAATATGTATAGAAAACGACAGTGTAAATATAATAATATAATTTATGATATTAAGGAATGATACTAATGCATAATAATTCAAATTATTTTTTATACATTGTAAAATAGTTTCGATTTTTTAATGTTTTATATATTTTAGTGATGTGTTATCAAAAAAATTGTTTCGTATTTTTTTTTAGATATTTAGTGAGTGTTTTTTTCTCGTAAAGTCAGTGATACAAAGTGAAAATATAAACACGTATTTTTTAACGTTCCTTGTGACCTATATTTTTATGGAGCAACGTGGAAAAGTATGTTTTTTTTGTGTCAATTGATACTTTTTTAAAGGTTAATCTTTAAAGTGATTTTCAATGACCTTTTTTTTCCTAGTTTTTCAGGTTACTAGGTCTCAGATATGAGTGAATTTTGAAAAAATTGACGTTTGTGACGAATTATTTTTTCGTACTTCTAAATATTTTTAAAATCATTTTTTTTATTTCTTTATCCTTCCATATTTGGAACATATGGTCTTTATACATTGCCGCCAATCATTTATTTCAGATGCAATAGCCCATGATTTGATCCAAGACATATCTGCAGCTGAAGGCTCTCCTAGAAATATTGTATATACGAGTATAGTTCCCGTTGGACTTACCCGCTTGGTGAAAACCCTCGCTGTCCCGTCCTGTTTTTGGAGACCCAGATGGGGACTAGTTACTGGTCGCACGCAAAAAGCTATTTGTTAGAGAGTGGCTGAAGGCCTTCCCGTGATACTATAGGTGCATCAGTTAGATGTCAAATATACCCCAGTCTAAGGCTGCGAAGTTAGCGAGTCTCGAATTGCCTTCTTTGGAAAACGTTGCTAACCACGAAATACGTGGGAATGGATAATGGATAAGGAAATGGTAAGGTTCGGAAATGGATTCTACAAAAAGCAGACATCAGTTAGATTGGACTGTAGCTAGTGACTTAAAGAGATGGCATTTGTATCATGTAGTATTTGGAGCATATTTATAAAACTCGCGTGATTATATGATGAACCACAAATTGTGGGTAACATGCGGTCACCCATCCAAGATTTATTCCGCTTTTAATGTTGCTTTTCTTGAGTGCCTGCCATCTAATGATAATCGCACTTACAATCTGTTTTCGTCAATTGTCAATGAAACATAGATTCTGAAAATCAAATTTAAAAAAAGTAAAACAGTTTTTTTTTTAAATCAGGAGTATTCGATTATCATTTCTTTTTATTATAGAATGTCCTAATCTATAAAGTAAAACATTTTAAAGAAGACTTTAATTGAAACAAAGTGTATTTAAATGCTTATAAACGAAATGAAATATACACACACAATTATACATCAAATTTTTTTTCGCATCAATTCATTCAGAAAAATATCGGCAGACGCGGGACTCGAACCACGAGCCTTGGAACCAACCTTTGCTCAGTTCTTTTACACCGCTTACTAACGTATATATGTACTTGAAACATTACAAATATAAGATTATTTTTGTACTAATTTTTGAACAAAATAATACTTGATGGAAAGCATTTAAAACAGTAATGACTTGTATAAAATTTAATATGCCAATCACATGCGGTCTATATTGCTAGAAGAAAATCAAGTAGCCGACACAAACCCAAAACTTCCTGATTAAAATGCCGATTTGACAGCTCAGCCATTGATTATCGTTAACCATATTACATTATCATGATTTTTATTATGACTTTGAGTTATATTAATTTAAAAAAAAATACTTACAAAATTATTTTGAAGCTACGCACAACTCTAAATTTAATGCCTACCTGTTATCAAAGTTATCACGATTTATATGTTTGGCCCTGCTCGTGATTAATTGAATATTGTTCACCTGAAACGTAGGGCAGGTATTTGGCCCTGATAATTATGTACATACAGGTATACATAGAAATATAACCTGAGGGTAATCAACAATGACTTAACGCGATTTATTTAACATTTCATCGTAAATACTAGTATAACGAAAGTTTTTATAGATTTTTAATTTGTAGATTTTTCGTATAGTGTTTGCGGCAATTATTCATATAACGGTTCCTAATACGAGTGTGTTGTTATTTTCGGGTTGAATCGCAACTTATAACTAATGGTCCAGGATTCGGTATCATCGATCTAATCATTGTAGCGGGTATAGTCAATGATTAAAGCGTTAGCTTTGCAAGCCAAAAGTCGTGGGTTCGATCCCCGACAGAGATTAAAAAAAAAAGATTTTCAATCAATTTTTGAGCTTTAAAATACTTATTGGTGTGAATTTGATCCCTCGCCCGTAAAATACCAGTCATAGCCTATTAATTAAAATTGTTAGTAGACGAAAGTCGTCCCGTGAAGACCATACCATTCATAGTAAATTCCTGTAATAATAAGGATGATGCGTATATCTCGGGCTGTAATATATAAATTAAATTTGGCGGGTCAACTTTCCACATGCAGCGCTTAGCCATGTGCATCATGGTAAGCGTCATAGAATGACACAGATGAGACTTCTGAATTACTATCACCATCTGTCGGTATTCTCCTGTATGTGCTTACAAAAAAATATATACGTTTAAAGACAATTGTAGAACCATACTTGTTTACAGAAAAAAAAGGTACCTTTTACCTTCTGTCTATTTATATAGAAGCCTTGAAGATGTAGAGTATGACGTAGTTCAACAATAGTCAAGTACTGCTGGTGCAAATAAGTTAACCCTACATCCTCATTCATCGATCGCTAGACAACAGAAACGTGTTCTTAATATAGCGGTCACGCTGGACATTGTTATAGTTCAGGCATCGTTGTTGCCTACCATCGATACCACTATCAATCAATTGACAAATGCTCGAAATATCTGTGCTATCCGAGACGGTGGTAAGGCGGCATCTAAAAAATTACCGCTGGTATCATTTGTGTTATGCAGGAATCTGTTTGCGAAGGTCGTCCGGCTAATCGATGTTGTATTTCTAAGCATACAGTATGCATGAGAATACTTAATATAATAGTTGAATTTTTTAAAGCATGCTTTTATGTTTTTTTTCGCGCGATTTTGTGCCAATAATAATGGCATAAATAAAACTCTCTCACATCATTCTTAATATTACGGTTCGTTCCCCAATGTAACTGTAAAATAATAGTGTTGATGTTATTTATAATATTATAATTAATTTTGAGATCCTTTTCATGCTTTAAATAATTTAGATGAATACTTTTTACATTGGAATTGTGGCTTTTGAGTTGAGCCATGTCTGGCGAATATTTTTTTTCCGATATTAAACCCTTTCGCATCAGTTGCCGTCATAATATTCTCCGACCGTTGACATCGGTTGACGTGATATATCGTTTTACTACTTTCTTAAAATAGTTTTTTATGCATCATCTGTTAGCTAAAGCATACAAGAACCAATGAGATATGTGAAAATAGACCAGATAAATACATTTATGCTTCAAATACTAGTTGTATAATTGACCGTATAATTTGTATTCAAATCGAGCCGTAATGAAAGGGTTAAAACGCCGATGCAGGGTTCATATTTAGGTATTATTATTTGTGTTTTAAGAGGAGACTCGCAATACACTACTCAACCTAAAAACCACAATGCCAAACCTGGCCATCAAAACCTACAAAATTACATTTTTTTTTATATAAATCACGTTGAGTACTTACTGTTTATTCACATACTTAAAGACTCAAGTTTCACTTTCAATTATATATATTTTTTAATTTCATGTTTATACATGTTAAGAACTGAAGAAGCTCTCATTGAAAGCGAAACTGCATTCTTCAGGTATGTGAATATACAGTGCTTATCGTGATCCATATAAAAACAAGGAACAAAGTGTTTTTGTATAAAAGTATATTGTTTTTTTTTAAATAACCTTTACTTGCAGTTTATACGAAAAATTACAAACATGTATTTGTAAAGTAAATAAAAATATTTTTTCCTATGATTTTCAGCGTCATAAGATTTGTCTTCAGTTAAACGGTTCTAAAGAATGCTTAACTTTTACAAAAAATACTATAATACTAGAAAAACCCTTAACTAATAACGGGTCCGCCAAATAACTTTTTTTTTTTGAAAATGGGGCGCAAAACATCGAGTGTAGCTTCGGCTGTGTGGCACGTAGCGACGTCCTGTTGAAACCAAATGTTGCCAATATCCTCCTCTTCAATTTTTGTGAACAAAAATGGTCCGATAACGATCGCCATTGACTGTAACGGCCACTCCTTGCTCATTTTCGAAGAAAAATGGCCTGATTTTCAAAGTAATGTCGCAATATTTTCCAGCGTTGTTCAAGCGTATACACAACCATATTCGTTCAGCGGAAGGATAAAACTAATATCTGTCAAATCAGACATGAGCTAAGTGTTACCATTCACGAAATAAGCACTAGTTGAAAAAAAAAACGTTAGATTGCGGACCCTATATATTTCTTACCTAATTGTATTACGTACGATAAATTTCTCATAAACTTAGACTGAACAATGACATATGTTAGCTGTCATATAGGAACAGATTACTGTAATATATAATATCGTAAAGGAATGCCTACTTTAAGCAATTAAATATAATAGCGTTTTTAAATATTTTTGTTTGAATATTTTGATTGACGTGTGTTGCACAAAGCCCCATGATTATTATGATTTATGTATACATGTTATAACGCTAATACAAAACAATGAATACATCAACCTCGCATTCAAAATATGTCTTGGAATGATACTTTAATGATACGAATAACAAAATCAGATCATAGAAATCGCTGCAAAAAATTGAAAACGTTAAATAACAGCACGTCAATGTCTAACAACTTAACATATTTTCGAACGGATACTTTTGGAAATAAGCAGGAGAGGACAACTGATTAAAACAGTGGGTTCTTCCTAAGAAATTTACTTGAAGATCAACTATGGGAACATATAATGGTTATCGACAACGTATCCTCGTTTGATCCACGTCGAATGTTGTTTAACCCTTTAGATGCTTATACCAACTTGCACTGCTCTTAAGTGCGAGGTGCGGATTTATCCCACGTCCTGAAAAAAAAACACTTCGTTTCAGCGCGAGATGCGTATTTATCCGAATACAATATTGAATAAAATTTGGTTTCGTATGACGACATTCCTTCGTCAATTTTTTTTTAACGATATGTATTGAGTTGTGGGTCATTGTACACATGTTTCAAATTTGCCCTTTTTTTAAAACAATAATTGATTTATTCAATTTAGTTTTGAAGGTGAATATAAATGCAGCACTGAATAATAAACACATAAAAAATAGTCTTTAAATACATATTCAACTTTATTTTTCATTGACTAATTGACTTATTTCGTGAATTTTATTAAATCTTCTTTTGCACGTAAAGGGTTAACTTAGGTGATCTACCGCGCTAACGATGTGTCATTGCCGTTAAATGCATTATAATACCAAAACCATCTGATAAAACTCTCACGTGTACGTTTTCATAAAAAATCTAGGATTCTGAATACGTAGCGTTCCCACGATCTAGATTAGTGGCTTCCAACCTTTTCGAGGTCACCAAACAATTTTGATGATATGATATCTACTTATTAGCAGTAGAGTATGTCTTCTTCGTATTATCAATCCGGTGGATTGGTTTGCAGCAACAAAATCTTGCATCTTGATTTCCATTCCTCTCGGTACTCCGCAACCCTCTTCAGCTCAGAATAAGAGCTACAATTTATGTCCTCGAACACTTGCTGCAAATACTCCCGTCTAGGGCGTCCTCTACAGTTTCTACCCTCAACCATCTTCTGCACAATGTCGTGAAGAAGAGCATCGTGGCGCATGTTGTGACCGATCCATCGTGCTCGCCTCTCTGAGATGTTTCTTATTGGATGCCTATCTTCCTTGATTATCCTGAGAATATCATTGTTCGTGACGTGGTCTCTCCAGGAAATTCCGAGAATTCTTCTGTATGACCACATCTCAAATAAGAGTAATAAGACCTTCATAATTGAATTAGTTTTCAGTATAATGGAAGTAAAAATAATACACCTCAGGCCTTTTTTTTTCAGCCAATTGATAAATTGCATGAAAACAAATACGTTTTTTTTATAATTGGATATATTTTCATTACTTTAATTAAAATTAATTGAATAATCGGTGCAAAATTAAACTAAAAAATATATATTCATTACAGGAGTTTGTTTTTAAATTGAAAGTTAATTCGATTTTAATATAAATTATTCAAGAATATATGAATTTATGAATATTTTATTAAAAAATCAAAGTAAACAATGTCATAAATCAATTATTAAAGGATTTCCGCGAATTTAGTCTCTGAGAATTGATTTGAAGCAACATTTCATGCGGACCAATCGTGGATGGGTTACCACCTGTTGCTAACCACGTATCTCTGGTTTGGTTGAGATGCTCCTTATGACCGAATGGTCCAGAAAAAAAACATATTATTACATTCCTAGGTTGAACCTTCTGGTGCAGATATGTGTTGAAAAAAAGTCATGTATGACAACAGTCAGAACTGTCGCTAATTTAACCGTATGTTTCGGTTCCGTCGCATTTCGTTCCCAGACAATTCGTTCAACGACTCCTCGGTAACGACGTGGGGCGCACTGGACAACAAAAGCCTATGTTATTTAGTTAATGAGACCTATGGAAATCTGGACTCTAAGATCACTGGAAAAATCCTTAGGCTAACCTTGTTAGCGAGATATCCAGTGCACCAGACGATTAGTGCGCCCCACGTAGTTACAGATGAGTTGTTGAACGAATTTGTCGGGGAATAGGTGACGCCGTATGTCTAGATATAGAACGGACATGGGAAGAAGAAAATAACATTTATTATGAAAGAGAAAACAGAGATGCTGAGAATGCTATGAATTTCTTCTATATTTGAGTCCACTTATATATTTTTTTTGTATTGTAAATGCGTATTTAAAATATTTATACATTTAATTCCCATAAATCCAAGTATCACAATGGGTTTTATTGTTACTATTGTAACAGAGAATGGGAGACGTTTTATAAAACAATGGTTATCAATTACTTTCGAGTGCACCTCATCAAAATTAACTACCGAAAATATTACCTGTTCAGGTGACTTTATTCGCCAACTTTCTTCTTCGTAAATGCCGTCATTGTTTGTACGCTTAATTAAATTTTAATATCAAAATACATTATTTGATCAATCTCTTAAGTTAATGAATCTTTCTAATTTATCCGATGTGATGAATCCAAAACAAACATTCAATCCACAGGCCATTCATTTAATTTTAAAAATTAACGAAAAAATCACTTAACGAGTCTTAATTTACGATTTTATGTTCTCTTGTGTGAATCTACTTTCAGATTTTTTCAGTTTCACTCGTCACCACTTTACTTGTACTCGTAAGTTGGAGAAGTCATAATATAATTTTTATTTTTTTGACTATAGTCAAATAGTAGATAATATAAAATATACTTTGGGAGCCACGGACTGAAGATTCGATTTCCTTTAATTTCTTCTTCGTAGTCTCAATCCGGTGGATTGTTTTGCAGCAACAAAATCTTGCATCTCGATCTCCACTCCTCTCGATCCTCTGCATTCCTCTTCAGCTCAGCATAATAGCTACAACTCATGTCCTCGAACACTTGCTGCAAATACTTCCGTCTAGGGCGCCCTCTGCAGTTTCTACCCTAAACCCATCCCTTTCACAATATTGTGAAGAAGACCATCGTGTCTAAATCAGACTACATTTATCATCAGGATAACGCAGAAGAGACAACTTTGATATAGGTATTGACATCAGCATGATATAGCCCTTGCTGAGTGGTACCGAAAACCTCGATGTGCAATATTTCGTCTCTTATTTATGTTCGCTTGATGTACATGCATGTGTCGCCATATTGGTATTTTGGACAATTCCGGTCACGAGCGTGACGTGAATTATATAGACTGCCACTTGCGGCGCTGGTGACCGACCACGGCGCCACATGGGTCAGTCATGTACCGCACGCGAAACAGGTCGTATTGTGGCCTGAATGCTGTGACTAGGTCCGGGACATGAGTTTGTAAAGTTTATCGAAATATATATGTGCCTCAGAAAAAGTCTGTGTATTATTGATATGCTCCTAATCCTGCCACCACGCGACTAAATAACAACCTTTTAAAGAGAGGAGGGTGTATCTTGTAATTTCAAAATGTTTTGTTAAGCTCTTTCGTAGCAGGTGTTTTCATAATCGTTCAGCCAGTGCCGGTTTTAGGGGCTGGCGAAGTGGTTCGGTGCCCCTAGGCGTCGAATAAGCTAGGGGCGCTGAGTGCAACCAATCTTGCTGAGGTTTTTTTAAATGTATACAATATGAGGCGACAGAAAAAAAATGCCCTACGGCGCCGCAGGGTCTAAAGCCGGTGCTGCGTTCAGCTGCAATTTTGATTCCATCGGCTGCAATTTTCGACAGACTCAAATGCAATTTGTATCTACGCGAAAGTTGCGTGAAATTGTGCAAGAATCTGCAATAATCGCACTACTAGGCGTATTGTTATTCAGCGTTCAATATGTATATCAACAGCCCTATTTGGGGACTCGACTCTTATAAGCCGTGATTTGAATATTATATTAATTCATTTTGCTTACCTACAATGAATTGCACAAGTGTCTAGTAGGTCTTATGACATTTCATGCGCTAAATTTGGCGGCGGGTTAATCAACCCGACTTCATTAAGAAAGTCGCCATTTCCGCCTACAAATAACTCTAAAAGATCTCTAAGTTATGGATTTTATGCTGTTTACATAATTATTGAACAAATAAATACTTATTATATAATAAATACTTATGATATACATATTTTCAGGATTTTTGCTTAGTTTAAAAAGCCTTTGCTCTCAATTTGGAAAATATGACTGCTACAAATATCCAGCATTATCAACTGATGTAGTTTGTTAAAAAAATGATACTAATATTAATAAATTGTATTGGAAGAATTTTTTTAAGCATATATCCACAACATGTACGGCTGTGAGACATGGTGCTTATCTGAAAGTGATAAAAAAAGACTAGAGGCCTTTGAGATGTGGTCGTACAGAAGAATTCTTGGAATTTCCTGGAGAGACCACGTCACGAACAATGAGGTTCTCAGAATAATCAAGGAAGATAGGCAACTAATAAGAACCATCTCAGAGAGGCGAGCCCGATGGATTGGTCACATCATGCGCCACGATGGTCTTCTTCACGATATTGTGGAGGGGATAGTTGAGGGTAGAAACTGTAGAGGGCGCCCTAGACGGGAGTATTTGCAGCAAGTATTCGAGGACATGAACTGTAGCGCTTCTGCTGAGCTGAAAAGGGTTGCGGAGGACCGAGAGGAATGGAGATCGAGATGCAAGATTCTGTTGCTGCAAACCAATCCACCGGATTGATACTACGAAGAAAGATCCACAACAGCTTACAGCGTGAGAGCTCTGCCAAATGCCAAATACTACTATCAAATCAACTAATTATATCAAAGTTACACCAAATACAGTAAACTAAGACGAAAAAACAGTTTAGAGAGATCATTTTTTAGTTGAAGTATATATTTATAAAAATCCATAAAATTATATTTTAAATATGGTACTTTGGTTGCTGTATCGATATGAAAAAAAAGGTAAGGAAATATTATGTTCTTAAAGAGGCCGGTTGATTAACCTGTCGCTCCCTAAACGATTGAAAAATGAAACATACAGTTATTGTAACAATTAGCATAATACATTATATATGTACTTGTTGTTATATACCAGCTAGAAATGGCATACGTCTGATAAGGTAATCAGGCTATGTGCCAGAATGTGAATTCTTCATACTATGTTATACATACTGGGTTAATTAAATGAATACATGGGCGATTAGCTCATCAAAATTCAATTAGTTACAAGTACCTATATATTTGACTGTTTACATGGTGTTTATGCATCAAGTTAGTCATCAGTATATGTATCAGTAACATGGTCCTAAAAAAATAATTTTAAATTTTATTTATTTTATTTCTTTCAGAAACATTACAAATTGTCTTTAATACCATCCTGAAATAAGATATAATACAAGAGAAACAATTTATAAATAAATTTATTTTTGATTATTAAACAAAAATTATTAAAAAGTCCTGAAGCTCGCTTAACAGAAGACTCCACGAAATTACTTTGATAAATAAATTCGTGGAGCTCATGTCGAAACTGGGCTTCTCTCAAGTGGAATATATCAATATTCGAGGCGATATGAACAAATAATATGTGCCTCCTTATCCATAAATAATTGTCAGGGACAAACAAACCGACTTCCAACAAAATATCAGGATTTCTGAACCCGCCGCGCACTAGCCGAAAGAAATGCATACTCAAGCACACATCTCTCCTAGTTCTCAACTCATTGTATCCCAACATACCCCGTATAAACTTAGATGGGTACAGACACGGATAATATAATATATTAGTACTCGTATACATGCATCTACGTTTTGAAAACGTAACGTTTTCTGTTGTAAAAAAAACTGTAATTTGGTTAGCGTGAGACTTGTGAAGTCGCCCGTAAAACGTGCCGTCTTTATTTCAACACTCCTTTTGTTCCAAGTCATGAAAAATAAATTAGCTCACATTTTTTATGGCCTCTGTAATTACAGGTGTAATTGAAATTTATGCTTCAAATATCTTTAGATTACCGTAAAATTAGCCTATATGTGCAGCTACAATATCAACACGATTTAAGACTAATGGCTTACAGGTAGGTAACGTCAAATGGAGGCTCGCTATTGTTCTACACTTTTAGCTGAAATAAATATTTTTCTAAAGCAACTACACTCTCAAAAATAACAAGTAAAAAATATACTACGTATTTACTGTAACTTCACGATGCGGAATTGCAACACTAGCCACAACTGTCTTTTTCTTCTTCGTAGTATCAATCCGGTGGATTGGTTTTCAGCATTAAAATGTTGCATCTCGACCCTGCGGCTGAACATGTGGAGAAGCGCAACTGAGGGGAATACTTGGATTGCCCCGAAAGAGAACCTAGCCCCTGGACATGACCAAGGGTGGAATATATGGAGGTCCCTTAACAGACTTCGGACCGGAGTATGCAAGACGAGGACACAAATGAGGGCCTGGCAGTTTTACAGCGGACCGACTGAATGTGACTGCGGCGTGGAGCAGACCCTGTCACACCTTCTGGAGTGTGCGCTGTGCCCGAATAGCTGCACCCAGGAAGACCTGATGATGGCCAGAAGTAACGCCATCGACGTCGCCCACTTCTGGGCAGACAGGATCTGACCCTGTTGTTTCCGACACGATTATATATATCTCGATCTCCACTCCTCAGAGCTGCAACTCATGTCCTCGAACACGTGCTGCAAATACTCCCGTCTAGGGCACCCAGTAATTTTTTTTCTCTCAACAATACCTTCCACAATGTCGTGAAGAAGACCATCGTGGCGCATGATGTGACCGATCGCCTCTCTGAGATGGTTTTTACTAGGTGCCTATCCTCCTTGATTATGCTGAGAACCTCATTGTTCGTGACATAGTCTCTCCAGGAAATTCCGAGAATACTTCTTGTATGACCACATCTCAAAGGCCTCTAGTGTTTTTACTAAGCCTTTAATCGGATATTACAAAGTATGCAAAGACGAAAGCAAAAAGCTTAACGAAGATATCCTTTGAAGAGGTTTTGTCATTACTTTATAACCCGATTCTTCCTAGCCTTGAATTTAGTTATTTTGTTATAATTTTCTCTTTTATAATAACATGGAGGAGTGAGGGCGCTTAGACGCGGTATACAGAAAGCATGTGTGATATTTGTGTAAGGTCGAATATTTGGCACGCGTATAATGATTTCTTTCTTGAAATGTATTTAGATTGTATAAAAAATGAAATACATAAACTAGAAGAGCAGCTACTCGGACACAGCGCACACTCCAGAAGGTGTGACAGGGTCTGCTCCACGCCGCAGTCACATTCAGTCGGCCCGCTGTACAACTGCCATTCTTTTATTTGTGTCTTCGTCTTGCATACTCCGGTCCGAAGTCTGTTAAGGGACCTCCATATATTCCACCCCTCGTCGTGTCCAGGGGCTAGGTCCTCTTTCGGGGCAATCCAAGTATTCTACACATGTTCAGCCGCAGGGTAGTCTCAGGTATCACCAGTTCCGTTGTCGACTATAGAAAACTTCTTCTTGATGTTGTTATCTTTTGAGCCATTTATTGATGAGTATAACATAGCTCTGTATGTAAAAAGTTTACCAGCTCCTGCTTTGTAGCACCTTAAATTGTCTATCATCACGAGTTTCTCATTATCAAATCTCTTCTTAATGTTGCATACATTAATCTTCGCTTAAGAAGAAGGTTAACAGTTCTGTGACAGATTACTAGAGCGTTGGGAGATCATATTATTTGTCCTTCTTGAGCATCATTTTCTGCAGCAGTTTCCACATCATATTAATGCGTTTCATTTCATCATAGCAGTAAAAAAGTAATTATGTCATAAATAATAAATGACCAAGTATAACCCTTTACCTCGATTGTTCAACCCATATCAATATATATATATATATATCGAAATAATGTTTTCTTTGAATAGTTTCAAATATTTGCTTTAAACCTTTCTCCACCAATTCAGTATTATTAGAAATATCGTCCTCCCCTTTTTTTTAGTCGACGTTTTTACATCCGGTTTTTGGTTATCACTCCATAACTTTATTCCCCCATCTTATATCTTCTTGTGTGTATACATAGTATATTTATATTTTCTTAGCACAATTATATTCACCAACCAAAATACCTTCTTTATTGCCACCCGTACGCTCTGATATGGTCTTCCAGCATCTGTTTTTCCTATAAACATATCAATAAACATCTGACGGTTTTCTGTAATCTCAAGTAATCAAACCGTCAGATCATTTTGCCGCTCTCTGTATAACGGCAGCTAATAGAATATTAATATTTTTTTCACGTTTTCAGTTAGTCACATTTTTTTATGTAAACACATACAGGATAATTCAGACAGATGGTGATAGTAAGTCTGAAGTCTCATATGTCGAATTGTATGACGCTTAACCATGGTGTATATATGGCTAAGCGCTGCATGTGGAGTGTTGATCCGCCAACGTCATAGACTACAGCCCAAGATTCACGCATCATCCTTATTATTACATGAATTTACTATGAATATGTGGTCTTCACGGGATAACTTTCGTCAACCACCAATTTTAATAAATAGGCTATGACTGGCATTTTACTGGTGAGGCATCAAATTCACACCAAACGGGCGTATTTTAGAGCTCAGAAATAGATTAAAAATCCTTTTTTTTTAATCTTCGTCGGGGACCCTAACCCACGACTGTTGGCTTGCAAATCAAACGCATTGAACATTGAGATATACCCACCGGGGTACATTTTAACCTTGCATGTAGTAAATTTATGAAAGCATGAGTTGTGTAACAGACATTGTGATAGTGTTTCAATGTATTTGATAACGATCGCGTTTTGTAAAGCTGAAATTAAGTTTTATTGGCGATCTAAAATTTTTGCCAATTTATTTATTATTCTATCGAAAAAACGTGATATTCGATACTGGAACGCGTTCTTGACATCATAAAATGATACTTTTAATATTACTTTCTTACAACAATGATCGCTCAATTTAGAGATGTAATCGTAGCATTGCGAATACGCGATATTGCGTGCGAATACTTAACGATAGTTGAAAATAAATATTTACTAAGCCATTTAAATTTGACCCAAAATCCACAATACCAAATCTGGCGTCGTAATATTAATTTCTTTGTTGTAAACGAAATGATAGCCTGGCAGTTTTACAGCGGACCGACTGAATGTGACTGCGGCGTGGAGCAGACCCTGTCACTCCTTCTGGAGTGTGCGTTGTGTCCGAGTAGCTGCACCCAGAAAGACCTGATGATGGCCTGGAGTAACGCCATCGACGTCGCCCACTTCTGGGCAGACAGGATCTGACCCAGATGTTTCCGATACGATTATATATATATATAACGAAACTACTTTCCAAACGGCCTAGTATTGTAACGTATTCAACAGAGCTCATCTCTCGATATGGATGTGAAATTAGTTTGAACGTCTCCCATGAGACCGAACAAAGGCGGGTAATTTGAAAATTTAAGCCGTCCGGCTTGCACGTGCGCATTTAAAGATTATCCACGGCCGCATTGTGCTCCTCTTCCATCCGAGGAGACGACCGGCACACTTGCTGATGCAGCATCACAAGACGTCTCTTCTGCCGGTCGCCCTTCTGTCCGTCAATTGATGAAACGTGACCCGCTACGACGTCCAGAGCAGAGCCGGCACGTTCGTGTTTCAGTTAGTAAACAGTAAAGTCATATACGAAAGCAAGACCTAATCTAACCTAACCAAACCTAACCTAACCTAATAGTTGAAATTTACTTGTATTTCTAAAACTATCTGTTTTATAGCAAGAGTATTGTCGTCCCAAATTAAAGCTTCTTTCTATATCAACTAGCTTACCTAAGCTTCACTAAGTATATTATAATATTTAATATTTATTAAAGCTTTTGGTGGCCTTTCAGGGCGGTCATTCCTTTTTTTATTTTATGTCAACGCATACAGGAGAATACTGACATATGGTGCTAGCAATTCTGAAGTCTCATCTGTGAAATTCTAAGACGCTTACCATGATGCATATGGCTAAGCGTTGCATGTGGAGTCTTGATCCGACAACGTCATATAAAACAGCCCGAGATTCACGCATTACCCTTATTATTGCAGTAATTTAATATGAATGGGTGGTCTTCGCGGAACGACTTTCGTCTACCACCAATTTTAATTAATAGGCTATGACTGGCATTTTACGGTTGAGGGATCAAATTTGCATTATATAGTAACGTTATAGCTTAGTGGTCAAGGCGTTTGCTTAGCAAGCCAGTCGTGGGTTCTGGGGGATTAAAAAGTCGATTTTTAATCAATTTCTGAGCTCTAAAATACGCCCGGTTGGTGTGAATTCGATCCCTCACACATAAAATTCCAGTCATAGCCTATTAATTAAAATTGGTGGTAGACGAAAGTCGTCCCGTGAAGACCACCCATTCACAGAAATTCCTGTAATAATAAGAATGATGCGTGAATCTCAGGCTATAGTCTATGACGTTGGCGGATCAACACTCCACACGCAGCGCTTAGCCAATCATAGAATTCCATAGATGAGACTTCAGAATTACTATCACCATCTGTCGATATTCTTTTTCATGTGTTTACATTTGCAAATAAAACTCTTAATTATCTTCTAATCAACAGTATAAGTGTCCAATGATCACTATTCCTCCTCAAGAACTCAATATGTAACTGTAATTTATTTATTTATTTATTTTACAGAATCGAAATTCCAATTTTACAAATATTCAGAAAAAATATACAAAAAAATAGAGAAAAAAATAAAAATTACACAAAAGAATCAGAAGATGGCACGTGTCAAAGATCACAGAGATCAAGGAGAACAATACCATCGACAAAAGAGGAAAAGGATGTAAGAAAAGGATCGAGGTGTGCTGGTAGGCCATTTAGGAGCGACATTGCCGTTGAACCAAATTGAGTGCTTGAAGCTCCACAAGCCTCGACTGGTAATATCTCTCCTCCAATACTTTAAGCCCCTATATGTTGTAAACTCATACTTTAACATAGGTTTGATATTTAATCCATCTCTGTATATCACACAGTTTCCGCTTAAGAAGCTATCTACGGTTTAATATCACGTACATTTATGTACCGTAGTCCAACTCTTATACTCTTCTATCATTACAGTTGTACTACATGATGCTTAAACATGGTCATTACGAGTATTTCCAAAGCGAGAATCTTCGAGATGTTTCGCCTAGTGGAAAAGCACACAACTGCCATGCAAGATAACTGAAATTCAAAAAATCACTATCAGTTGTCATTGTACATACTCATACACATATGTCAAGACATCTCTGCACACAAAACTCGTTTTTGGAACATATATAGTTGCCGAAGACTTGACGAAACGAAGCTTTACTATTCGAGGCATATTTTAGATGATTTCTTATTTTTAATTTTTGATCTGATAAATAATTTGACACGCTGACGCGAGGCATGTAGCATTTGGTCCTGAAAAGCAGCTCAACGTTACTTAAAATGCCTGGGAAGCAATAGATGTAACCCATACAAATTTCGGTCTATATCCAATGGTGCTTAACTTCGCTAATCTAACGAAAACCGCGCTTACAATGTAGTTGCTAAGTGTATTAATAAAATATAATCATAAATTTACACATTTCATCCCTAGTTATTCGAATTTGTTTGGTTCTTAAAATGCCTGGGAAGCAATAGATGTAACCCATACAAATTTTGGTCTATATCCAATGGTGCTTAACTTCAATAATCTAACGAAAACCGCGCTAACAATGTAAACACTTTCTAAGTGTATTAAGAGCAATTATCATACATTTACACATTTTATCCCTAGTTTTTCGAATTTGTTTGGTGTAAATGGTAATATAGTATTATAACGTTGCTCTATCAGTTTTTTTTTTTGCAAATTACTTACAAATTTCACGTAAACACTAATTGTTGGACATGTGAGAGCAAAACCGTTTAATTTATTCAATATTGTAAACATTTACTTTGAGTTCTACTTAAAATGATAATTATTTGTTTATTTACCGTGTTTTTACATTAATCACGTAATATATGTTCTCCATTTAAGAGACTCATACTAGTTGCCTCTTGACAAGTGACGGATTGTGGAAGACTATGAGTTATTCGAAACTGCATTCTCCTAAACTGAGAATATATATTACGTGATCAATGTAAAAACAAGATGAATTAACAAATGTTTATTAAAACCGTATACACCAAATGTACATTCTTGCTCATGCTAAATTTGTATCTTCTTCTTCGTAGTATCAATCCGGTGGATTGGTTTGCAGCATCAAAATCTTGCATCTCGATCTCCACTCCTCTCGATCCTCTGCAGTCCTCTTCAGCGCAGCATAAGAGCTACAACTCATGTTCTCGAATACTTGCTGCAAATACTCCCGTTTAGGGCACCCTCTACAGTTTCTTCGCTCAACCATCTCATCCTCAATATCGTGAAGAAGACCATCGTGGCGCATTATGTGACCGATCCATCGGGCTCGCCTCTCTGAGATGGTTCTTATTAGGTGACTATTCCTCGTTATTAGCAACATATTTAAAAAATTTTAGGCGTTCAAGCATATCTTAAATTTGTTCTTCATATACTCTTCTGTATGTGTTTACAAAGAAACGTTTCTTCACCTTCCAGCATCATTCTCCCATACATGTTTACACAAAAAAAAAACCTCTCGGCCTCAGTTGTGGTGACTACTATTACGTGAAGACATCTCGATCGAGCATCATCATCAACTGAGATGAAGATCGCAAAAAAAAACTGAGGCCAATAATTCAGGCATTCTGGTTTATTTTTTCCAAACTGGTTGCAGCTTTTTTTCGCTTGAATCGTTTCTCGTTTTTTCTATTTTTTTTATTTTTGCGGACCCGTTTTAAAGAAGACCATTATTATGTCAGTGGAGCGAGAAGTACACCTTCTTTACGATACGTCAACGTTTCTTAAACGGTGCTCCGCCGAGTACAAGAGCTCATATTAAGTTATATTGATAGCTTTTTTCCAAATTATGAATATATTTCAATATTATAAAATTAATTAACGTCTATATGTTATATATATTTAAAAACATATACGTATCCGAAGCAAAAATCATACATTTTTTAATGTACGCACATACAGGAGAATACCGGCAGATGGTGATAGTAATGCGGAAGTCTCATCTGTGGATTCTATGCAGCTTATACCATGTTACACATGGCTTAGCGCTGCATGTGTAGTGTTGATCCGACAACGTCATAGACTACAGTCTGACATTCACGCATCATCTTTATTATTACAGGAATTTACTATGACTGAGTGGTCTTCACGGGATGAATTTCTTCTACCACCAATTTTAACAAATAGGACATGATTCATATTTTACGCATTAGGGATCAAATTCACACAAACCGGGGGTATTTTAGATCTCAGAAGTCGTTTTTTTATTAATCTTCGTCGGGGATCGAACCCATGACTTTTGGCTTGCCAAGCAAACGCTTTGACCACTGAGCTTTACCCACCGCTGATATAGCAATCGTCTGAAATATTGAATCTCAATAAATATACAGATTACAACAAGCGTTATCTATAAATAATACGTATCATTGAAATAAGGGTCCGGCATCTAACGTTTTTTTTCAACTAGTTCTTATTTCGTGAATGGTAACACTTAGCTCATGACTGATTTGACAGATAATTAGTTTTATCCTTCCGCTGAACGAATATGGTTGTGTATACGCTTGAACAACGCTGAGAAATATTGCGACATTACTTTGAAAATCAGGCCATTTTTCTTCGAAAATGAGCAAGGAGTGGCCGTTACAGTCAATGGCGATCGTTATCGGGCCATTTTTGTTTACAAAAATTGAAGAAGAAGATATTGGCAACATTTGTTTTCAACAAGACGGCGCTACGTGCCACACAGCCGAAGCTACACTCGATGTTTTGCGCCCCATTTTCAAAAAAAAAAAAGTTATTTGGCGGACCTTTAGTTGTTAATCTACTCGACGGGTGGATAAGATGCCTGAGCGGTCGATGCTGTTTAATAAAATTAACATGTTTGCAAGGGTTCTTGTTTCGAATCCCAGCGTTTGCCGTTTATTTTTCTGCGATCAATTGATGAGAGAAATGTCACATAATATGATGATGTTTGAATGACTCTAAAAAGTTTGATAATCATTGCGATACGCCGCGGTTGTTCGAAACAGTGTTTTTTTTTTTCAATTTCGTTATGTTTGATTTCTGTTTTCGCTTCTATTGATATAATGAGCTGTAAAATGTAATTATTCACAAATAACGTGGAAATATTTTTATTCTTTTTTGTATTTTTGACTGAGTTAAATTGTTCTGAATAATGGTTATGATTCAACATTAAAATTCAAAGAAATTACTAAATACTTATTGCTAAAAGGACAATGAATTTCCGCTGTAAAGTTCAAGTAGCTGCCATTACTATCGCCTCGTCCCAAGCTTCTGCTAAGCATTTCTAAACACTGTCGAATAATTATATTTACATAAATATAGCTATAGTTTATGCTATCCTGTTAATTTACTACATGGAAATCTTTCCAAAAAAATAGTCAAACTTTTGTTAGTGAAAGTCATTATAAACTTAAGCTGATTAACATTAGGGTTATTAATTGACAATACTTGGTGAAACTGCAAAATTATAATTTAAAATTCATTTCAATTACAAAATTAACAAATACAAAATATATAGTTTTGATTCACATTTATTTTAAGCGATTACATGTTTATTCATCATCGAAGATGGTCTCCAGGGAGGCCGAAACATGTAATCGTTTAAAACGAATGTGAATAAAAGCTAAATATTTTTAATTTGTTAATTATTATTTTTCATATTAAAATTAATTTTAAGCTATAATAAACTGATAACTAATCAATACATTATAATATTTGAATTAAGTTACAAAATTAAATTTAGAATCCATAGAATAATACGAAAAAGATACAGTTAAACCACTTTATAGCGGTCTAAACTCTAAAGTATAGCTTTAGTTATTTTCGTTAACTGTTTTTAAAATAAAACCAACTGAAAATGTTGTAAAAAAACCTTGGCTTTTACCTTTTCATAAAATATAACTGAAAATTTGCATTCTTAGAGAAAAGTGTAAAACTATTAAAATAAGCATTGAAAAATTTACTATAATTTGTCCATTCAAAATTTTGTGTCAGACAAACGGCTTAGAAGCTAGATAAAGTTAAACTTAAACATTATTTTTACACAAACTTACACGTAACTTACAAGGTGATATTACAGAAGTATCTGTTATGTAATATTTTATTTCGTTATATTATACTACCAATAAGCAGAATAAAACACGTTTTTTTTCATGAATTTAGAGCATTGACATCCAAGATCATAGACCATGAAAATTTCCATTGTCTTAGTCGATTCTCTGTTTTTTTTCCTCATTGTTTGTGTCGGTCTTCAATACATTTGAGCTGAAAAAAGCACAATTTGTCGTGAACAATTTTGAGTGTTTCTCTTCGTAATTTGCCGGTAGATATTTGCGGTTAGTAATGATACAGCGTTAAAATATCCTACCTGAAATTGAGTTATTTAATGTGTATAATCTTGTGACGAAAACTATTACAGGTGTGGCTGATTGACGGTATATATTACGATTTTCTAAAATCAGAAATTCAGGTTAAACGATTCAGTTTTAGGTTACGCCGGTACTTAACCCTTTCGCATCGGTTGTCGGCATATGCCGTCAAAGATTCCCCGACCGTTGACATCGGCATGAAGTATTGTTTTGCTACTTTCAGTACTCATTGTGACATCTACGGTAAGAAATTTCAAGTGCAGCCATAGCCTTTATCAACATACATGTATTCTTTACATAAATCTGTAAAGCATGTAAATAAATATCGTTAAGTTTCGTCACAGGAGCGATTTTTCTGAAAGCCGCATGTGTCAATGCCACCACATGTATGGAGTTACATAATGAAAGTTTGTTAAATATAATAGTTTGTCATGCATCCTCTGATAGCTAAAGGATACAAGAACCAATGTGATATATGAAAATAGACCAGATAAGTACATTTATGCTTCAAATACTAGTTGTGTATAATATATAAAATAAATGGCAGCATAATTTGTATTCCACCGAGCCGTAATGAAAGGGTTAAATTAGTGACTTATCGTTAGTATAATTTCATTAAAAATATTATTTTCGAATAAAGTATACTTTTCCTTACCATACTTCCGTTGATTCTATTAGTGAATTTTAGAGTATTTTTTTGACCTGTAAATTTTTTCGTCTTTAGTTGACATTTTGGTGAATATGGAGTGACATATCAATCACGCATGGATGATAAACCCTGACTGTTGTTATCACAACTAAGACATATCGTATAAAGTGATCGTGCTGTGCAAAAATAGTCTTTATGATGATGTGCAACAAGGAGCAGATCACCAACCTGATGGACAAGATAAACGTGGTAAGTAATATTAATTTTTTAATGCCATCCGCAATAAATGAGACTCGCAGTTATGCTTGATTAATTTTTAACAACTTAACAACAACTAAAATATTTGTTTTATATACTAACATCTTCCTCTCTCTCAAAGGGGGTGTTATTCCGTCGCGTGAGGGCAGGATGAGGAGCAGGTCAGCAAACAAAGACTTTCTTTTAGAAGCACATTGATTATATTTATGATAAACTTTACAAGCTTCCGGCCAAGCGAGAGGACATGCTGCTGGCCGTCATGCCACCTTCGCGATCGTTAACACATAACGCAGCATAAGTCGGTCACCAGCGCCGTCGGTGGCAAAACTATATAACTAGTCCCAATATGGCGGACACATAAATGTATGGCAAGCGACAAAAATAAGAGACGAAAGATTGTTTATCGAGGTTTTCGGTACCAGTTAGCAAGGGCTACATCGCGCTGATGTCAATACAATAACAGATTAACAGATTACCATGTATCAGTCAGAAGTCCGCAGATCAAGACCGAGATGCTTTAAAAGGAGTGGTAATTCAATATTCTCTCCCAACTGGAGCATATGTTCGTTACTAAAGCTGTCAGCTTCCATGGTCCTCGCCTCATCCCTCGTTTCTCTGCCTTTAAGACATTCAAGGCGTATATTCTATGTATGGTTCCCGACGGCCTTTCAGGATCTTGAGATCCCAGACTTCTGAAGATAACGCAGCAGTAGTATATGCTCTTCTTCGGCGTTCCTTAACACATGTCTCAACTAGGCCCACTTTCGTCCCTTAACCGACTGTTAATACTCGGCGGAATTGGGATGAGGCGAGAACCATGGCGATTGACAGAACTTATAGCGGCAGCTCGTGACGGCCATATTCTTCAATTAGGAGAGCGTACATCATGATGATGATGGTGATGATGAGTATGTTAGGCTGCCTTGTACGCTCTCACCATGTCGTTCCTCACAAAATCAACGTATCGTTTCCCCAATATTCTACGCAAGCATTAATTTTCAAAACTTTAAACTAAACAATTATAAGGCTGCATTGACTTATATAACATGTCAAATTTTGCAGCCGTGGTTGTAATAATACCGGCATGAAACAATAACATTGGACATGCAACAATAACCATGGACATGCAACAATAACAATAAACATGAAACAATAAAAATGGACATGAAACAATAATATTGGATATGAAACAATAATATTGGAAATAAATTAATAACATTGGACATAAAACAATAGGACATAAAACAATCGGACATGAAACAATTGGACATGAAACAATAACTTTGGACACGAAACAATAACATTGCATATATATGTATATGATTCAAGCTAGGTACTAAGTAGTAATTGTATGTATATGATCCAAGCATAATAAGTATAGAATTTATATAAATTGTATAAAATATTTATATTGTTAAAAAAGTATTGATTATATTAAGTTCATTACAATGTGTCTGGTGGAAATTGAGACTTACATGGGTCGAGGCTATTAAAGAATCGAAATATATATGTAAATGATGCTGAAATTGTCACTTCGACTATAAAAAATTTATAAATATGAATGATATTATTTTATATTCTAAAAAAAAAAAAATATGTTATTATGTAAAAATGTAAAAAATAATAATATAAATTAAGCAACACTTAAATCAAAGATGAATCCCACGCCACACACAAGATCTACCTTTAAGTGGCGTGGAATGCGAATTTCAAAAAAAAAAAAAAATTAATGTAATACTATCAAAAAAATCTTAAATGTATCCTATTATATTTGATTAAATAAAAAAAAAAAAAAAAATATATGAGAACGTGAATTTTTCAAATGACACTGTCATTCGAAAACAATATTAATTTAATTTGACATTTGATATATGTTCTTCTTCGTAGTATCAATCCGGTGGATTGGTTTGCAGCAATAGAATCTTGCATCTCGATCTCCATTCCTCTCGGTCCTCCGCAACCCTTTTCAGCTCAGCATAAGCGCTACAGTTCATGTCCTCGAATACTTGCCGCAAATACTCCCGTCTAGGGCGCCGTTCTGCAGTAATGTTCGAACATTCCAGGTGGCATATCTTGTTGGCTGAAGGTTTTTCTTATTTGTCTTGGTTGTTTTGTCTCGAGCAGTCCCCACCCGGAGATCCGATTGGGGGACTATTTTATCTCCGGAAAATTTTACTTGAGATGCTATCATTTTTTGCTGATACGTGGGATGTCTTTAAGACCTTTAATGTGGTATTTTCCCCTTTATTTCCACATCCTAATGCCGTTGACCATAAAGGTTCATCCGCCTTGGGAGGGCATTTACTACCTCCAGGACAACAGAGTGCCCTAACCAGCTTGACCTGATGAGGTTAGCTGGGTGTTAGCTTATTCCGGCCAACATTCGGTCCAAAAAATGTGATCTTTCAAATTATCATCAACCACAACGCAAATTGTTTTTCTGCGTAAAATTTCGTAACTTGAAATGTATATTTTGTAATAATACCGGCGCTGTTCAGGCTGCACTTTGTTTTGATCGAGTGTAGCTGCAAGTCTCAGATATTGCGCACAGAGTTAAACGATTAGCGGGATTATAAAAAAAACTTTTTTCTAATATAAACTAACCACATGCACACATCAATTTAATTATATATTTTAATGTGTACGTACGAAAAATGTGTTTTTTTGGACAGTTTTGCTTCCTGTCTTGTTTGTTTTGATTGTTGGTTTGTTATTTATTCGCTAATTATGACTTTAATGCAAAAAATAATCCAAAAAGTTTCAACAAAAAATTATAAATGACAGTTTTTGTTGGGATATTTTATATTATGATTTAATGATTAATTTATGAAATATAGCAAAGAATCTCTTATTCGAAACCCTAAGATACGCTTTTTTTTCTAGTATTTGCTAGTATATGTCAACTGACATATGTGTATATAAGAAAGATTATTTAAACCTTTTTCTGTTTCTTTTTCGCATATCTAAAATTATTTTTGTTGTGTAAAAATATTTAAGTGTAAAAACATAAAAAATCAATTATATCATGCTGCAACACCGGTTCTAGTTTGGTAACTTAAGTTAAACAATTACATTGGACACAAAACGGTAACATTGGACATGAAACAATATCTTTGGATATGAGACAATAGCATTGGACTTGAAACGATACCATTGGACATGAAATGATAACATTGGACATGAAACAGTAACATTGGACATGAAACAATATCATTGGATATGAGACAATAGCATTGGACTTGAAACGATACCATTGGACATGAAATGATAACATTGGACATGCAACAGTAACTTTGAAACAATATCATGGGATACGAGACAATAGCATTGGACTTGAAACGATACCATTGGACATGAAATGATAACATTGGACATGCAACAGTAACATTGGACATGAAACAATATCATTGGATATGAAACGACAACAGCATTTGACAACGATAAACAATATCATTGGACATGAAATGATAACATTGGACATGCAACAGTAACTTTGAAACAATATCATGGGATATGAGACAATAGCATTGGACTTGAAACGATACCATTGGACATGAAATGATAACATTGGACATGCAACAGTAACATTGGACATGAAACAATATCATTGGATATGAGACAATAGCATTGGACTTGAAACGATACCATTGGATATGAAATGATAACATTGGACATGCAACAGTAACTTTGAAACAATATCATGGGATATGAGACAATAGCATTGGACTTGAAACGATACCATTGGACATGAAATGATAACATTGGACATGCAACAGTAACATTGGACATGAAACAATATCATTGGATATGAGACAATAGCATTGGACTTGAAACGATACCATTGGACATGAAATGATAACATTGGACATGCAACAGTAACTTTGAAACAATATCATGGGATATGAGACAATAGCATTGGACTTGAAACGATACCATTGGACATGCAATGATAACATTGGACATGCAACAGTAACATTGAAACAATATCATGGGATATGAGACAATAGCATTGGACTTGAAACGATACCATTGGACATGAAATGATAACATTGGACATGCAACAGTAACATTGGACATGAAACAATATCATTGGATATGAGACAATAGCATTGGACTTGAAACGATACCATTAAACATGAAATGATAACATTGGACATGCAACAGTAACTTTGAAACAATATCATGGGATATGAGACAATAGCATTGGACTTGAAACGATACCATTGGACATGAAATGATAACATTGGACATGCAACAGTAACATTGGACATGAAACAATATCATTGGATATGAGACAATAGCATTGGACTTGAAACGATACCATTGGACATGAAATGATAACATTGGACATGCAACAGTAACTTTGAAACAATATCATGGGATATGAGACAATAGCATTGGACTTGAAACGATACCATTGGACATGAAATGATAACATTGGACATGCAACAGTAACATTGGACATGAAACAATATCATTGGATATGAGACAATAGCATTGGACTTGAAACGATACCATTGGACATGAAATGATAACATTGGACATGCAACAGTAACTTTGAAACAATATCATGGCATATGAGACAATAGCATTGGACTTGAAACGATACCATTGGACATGAAATGATAACATTGGACATGCAACAGTAACATTGGACATAAAACAATATCATTGGATATGAGACAATAGCATTGGACTTGAAACGATACCATTGGACATGAAATGATAACATTGGACATGCAACAGTAACATTGGACATGAAACGATAACATTGGACATGCAACAGTAACATTTGACATGAAACAATAACATCGGACATGACTTATTAACATTAAACATAAACCAATTTGACATGAAAAAATTACATTGGACATGAAAACATAGAATAAGACATGAAACATAAGCATTGGACATAAAACAGTAAGATTTTACACAAAACAATAACATTGGACATGAAAAAATAACATTGGACATGAAACAATAACATTGGACATGAAACAATAACATTGGACATGAGACAATAACATTGGACATGACTTATTAACATTAAACATAAACCAATTTAACATGACTTATTAACATTAAACATAAACCAATTTGACATGACAAATTACATTGGACATAAAACAATAACATACATGAAACATAATCATTGGCCACAAAACAGTAAGATTGTAGACACAACAATAACATTGGACATGAATCAATAACATAGGACATGCATTATTAAAATTGGACACGAAACAATTTGAAATGAAACAATAACATTGGACTTACAACAATAACATTGGACATAAAACAATAATATTGGACATGACTTATTAACATTAAACATAAACCAATTTGACATGAAAAATTACATTAGACATGAAAAAATAACATACATGAAACATAAGCATTGGACACAAAACAGTAAGATTTTAGACACAACAATAACATTGGACATGAATCAATAACAAAGGACATGCATTATTAAAATTGGACATGAAACAATTTGAAATGAAACAATAACATTGGACTTACAACAATAACATTGGATATGAAACAATAATATTGGGCATAAATTAATAACATTGGACATAAAACGATCGGATATGAAACAAATGAACATAAACCAATAACTTTGGACATGAAATAATAACATTACACATGAAACGTGATTTTTTCAAATGATATTGCCATTCAAAAACAATAATAATTTAATAAAAAATATTTAATATATGTAAGTAGCTTGAAATGTATAAAGAATTATAGCAATCCGATCTAAAAATAACGGTCAATATATGCATAATAATTTGATAATAAATCTTCATATAATACAACCAGACGCAAAAAGTCTCACAGTCTTGTTGTTTTAACAAGGAAATGGTTTTCTTGTGTCATTACGTTCCAAGATAATTGCTTTCTAGCTTGTGGGCAATGTCATTACGTTTAACATAACCAGTGCAGATAAATTACGTACATTAACATAAATATGCCATAAAATCGCATTGTTTCGTTTCAATCAAAATATTTACTAAGAACAATTTATCTGATACGTTTTGGAGCCTTCTGGATTTGAATGCTGTGCTTTTGCGTGAATAATTAAAAAATGTCCAACGATAATAGCACATTAAAAGTGAGGATCTCGTTAGATCACTTGACCCTTTCGTTACAGCTCGGTGGAATACAAATTATACTATTATAAATATTTATTTATTTATTTACCTTGTTTTCACATGGATCACGTAACAAAAGTTCTCTATTAGGAGACTGCAGTTTCGACTAACTCGTAGTCTTTCTCAATCCTTCTCTAGTTAAGAGATAACTGAGCTGCGTTGTACTTATAAGTGGTGTAACACATTTTTGTAGGGGAGGGGGTGGGGGTGTGTCTATCAGGAAAGGAGAGGGAGATAGGTAGTGTTGCAAGGATGAAGGAAGAGATAAATACATAAAAGTGGTTTAGGTATAAATTTTCAAACCATTTTTTTTGCTTAAAACTGGTATTTGAAGCATAAGTGTACTTATCTGACCTATTTTCATATATCACATTGGTTCTTCTATCTTTTAGCTATCAGATGATGAATAAAAAACTATTATATTTAACAACTTTCATTATGTAACTGGTTACATTTGGTGGCATTGACACATGTGGTTTACAAAAGAATCGCTCCTATGACGAAACCTAACGATATATATTTAAGCAAATGCTTTAAAGATTACTGTAAAGAATACATGTAGGTTGATAAAGGGAATGACTGCACTTCCAAGTTCCTATCGTAGATTTCAAAACGAGTACTGAAAGTAGCAAAACGATATGTCACGTCAACCGATGTCAACGGTTAAGAAACATTTTAGGTGTACTTAAATTTCACTGGGTTACTACCGCGTGTTGGTTTACTTGTATCTTTGGTTGGGTTGAGTTGCTTCTTAGTATCAGAAGGTTCTGTCCTCGGGAGAGTCAGGCTCATATTCGATCTTTTTTTATGTAAACAAATACAGGAGAATACAGACAGATAGTGATTCTAATTCTGAAGTCTCATCTGTGGAATTATATTACACTTACTATAGTGCATATGGCTAAGCGCTGCATGTGAAGTGTTGGTCCGCCAACGTCATAGACTACAGCCCGGATTCACGCATCTTATTTATTATTACAGGATTTTACTATGAATGGGTTGTCTTCGCGGGACGACTTTTGTCTACCGCCAATTTTAATTAATAGGCTACGACTGGCATTTTACGGGTGAAGGATTAATTTCACACCAACCGGGAGTAATTTAGAGCTCGGAAATCGATTAAATTTGCATTTTTTGGGTGATTTGTTAATCATTTTTTTAAGGAAATCGGGCGATTAAACGACGTTTCCGAGACATGGACTATTTTGTTCTAAGAGGCGGCTCAACCAGGTAGAATCATTTCTTTAGAATTATCTACGACGCTGACATACGAACGAAAAAATATACTAAAATAGTATAGTTTATCTTTATAATTAGTCTCAGCGCATATTTCTTCTCTTTTATTGGTAATTCGAAATAATCGAAACGTGTGCTATGCGTGCCTTTCAAGATCTAATCTGTATCGTTCTTGACTCGTATGTAATGTCAGGTAGCAGCACTTGGTTCACTGACACTCTCAGGTGGGCGGTGGTGATTGGTACTAGCCCTAGGTGCACTTTCTTCTACATCCATTGTACCTGGACAATCAATTGATCAATGCCCTCTTGTTCAAGAAAATGCAAATTGGCTGCACTATCGATCGACGTTCGAATGCTTCCGCTACGATCTAATACAGGAATATCAAACATATAAATGAAATAGAAACAAAATATCGTTTAAAATTATTCCACATTAGTGTCAGTCAATTGCTTACAAAACCGAAGATCTGGGGTTCGATCCTTGATAAAAATTTAAAAGAAAAATCTAAGCTCTATAAGTAACCCCGGTCGGTGTAAATTTTATCCATTACCCTTAAAATGAGAGTCATAGACTATCAATCAAAATGGGTCACATAAAAGGCCATCCATTCATGGTGAATTCATGTGATATATGTATGACGTGTGAGTGTCGGGCTGTAGTATATGACGTTGGCAGATCAACACTTCACATGCAGCGTGTAGCCATTTGTAACATGGAAAGCGTCATTGCAATGCACAGATGAAATTTCAGAATTACTAATAACATATCTCGGTATTCTATTGTATGTGTTTACTTAAAAAAATAACAAAAATTGCCTCTACTTAGTTCTGTCAGCTGCCACTGTCCGTTCATCGTTCTAGGACATATATGTACCTTAAGGTCTAATTGGGAACATATATTATTGCTGAAAAAATAAATAAAAAAAATATTATTTTTTCCTTGCAAAAACATTACAAATTTTATCAACTCAATTCATTTCTGAAGTACAATAATAATCAAATAAAATATACAATATATACAAACATAGATACTTATGATTAAGTACTAAGAACAATGCAACAGAAGGTCCCAATGCTCATCAAACTGACGACGCCAACCAATTATTCCTCCAAAGAAACTCTTGGAGTTCATGTCTGAATTGGGCGTCTCTTACGTGAAATATATCAACATCTGAGGCGATTTAGTTAAACAGTCTGATTATTGATATATTGATACCAGATAACACATGTGTGACTTTGGCATCGAACATCTGATCCATCGGAAACGAATAGATCTGAATAATATTCCATGAAATGTTTTAAAAAAAAGTACAAGACCAGAGTACTTACAGTCGTTCTTGAGCCTTGTATTGGTAAAGCCTGATGCAGTGCGTCTAGTGAATATGCAATTTCAATGGTTTCCATTATCATTGAGAGTGCAGAGAGTGGATTGCACCAGAGTGAGATTGAGAGTGAAACTTATGATAGAAATGCTCCGGGCAGGACAGGAACCCATACCCTCGCTCGTGTAAACCGGCGCCTACACGCGTGCTGTCATAGCCTATCACTTAGCAGACAATCGACAGCTGTTTCCGCTCAAGATATATTCACAAGCAGCATTATTGCATTAATAGCTTTTCATAATAATATTATTGTATTGTGATATTCTTGACCAACGGTAACAACATGCTGTAAACGAGATCGATCAATCTTAGAAGTTAAGTAACATTGGATGTTGACCATAATATGGATGCGTCACCGTGTTTGCTTAAAGCTTGCTGATTGAATTGAGACATGAGCATGGATCTCTCCATAGCACGCTGGGTGACCTTTATTTTATGTGTACAACCTGCTGTTTGATTCCACGTCTCTGCGCCATAAGTTAATACAGGGAGGATGCATTGGTTACACGCCTTAGTTTTAAGACATTGCGGAATTTTCGCTTTAAAAATGTACTTTAGTTTTCTAAATGCTGCCCATACCAGTTGTATACGCCTGTCGATTACTTTTGAGAAGTTACTTCGTCCTAGTTGTATTACTTGTCCCAGATAATTATAGTCGTTTAACCTCTATTTGTGTACCTCCAATGTCCCGAAATAGGGTCAGAAGTGGCGGAAATATGACTATTTATCATGGCTTTTGTTACAGACCAATTCTGTTCGACGTTTTTCGATTTAAAAATGTAATAATTAACTTAAATATATTTTTCATACTGTGGCTTTTGGGTTTAGCCGTGTGTGGCGAATTTCTTTTGACCAATATTTCGACCGCCATTGCAGGGGTCTTCTTCAGGATTGATGATTTAGTTGTGAGTTGGTGTCAGGTTATCTTTTTACAAGCGTTCTGTTTTATTCTGACACCATCTCACAACTAAATCATCAATCCTGAAGAAGATCCCTGCATTGGCGGTCGAAATATTGGTCAAAATAAATTTGTCACACACGGCTAAACCCAAAAGCCGCAATATCAAATCTGGCCGTGAAAACCTAAGAAGTTATTGAATGTTTTTCATACGTTTGGCATTTAATAGCTTCTTGCAAGTTTAATTATTCTGCGCACTCTTACTACATGAAATAAACAACTTTGGACGAAGGTTCATTGTTAAAATTAACATGAAATGCATTAACAAATTAATGTGTAATAAAATGTGATTGTTCTCGCCTCCTACGCCTCCAAATCAGAAAATAAACAGGTCATTAATTTTCATTTAACTGACCTGAATAGTTAATCAAATATGCCATTCAAAGAGGCAGCGAATCACGCAATTAATACATTACTAAAGGATGATTTTTTAATAGCTATAGATAAATTTTTACAAAAAAAAGACACATTTAAAAAAATTAAGAAAAATGCATGAAATCTTTATTTGTATCGATAGTACAGTCCATATAATTTAATGTTTGAAGATTATTTCATTCAAATGTTGACTGCGCCTGCGCCTCAAATGGTCCATCCGCTTAGTCCAATTTTGGCATAAACTTTCCAACATTTCGGCCGGTATCTCACGAATAAATGCTTCAATGCTGTCTTCCAATGCGTCAATCGAAGCGGGATTGTCAGTATAAATATGAGCCTTAACATAGCCTCACGAAAAATAATCTAAAGGCGTTAAATCTTACGATCTAGGCGGCCAATTGACCGGTCCCAAACGTGAAATAAAGTGTTCACCGAACTTGCCACTCAATTGGTTTATTGTTTCGCGTGCTGTGTGGCATGTGACACCGTCTTGTTGAAACCACATGTCATGCGAGTCAAGCTCTTTCATTTTGGGCAAAGAAAAGTTGGATATCATCTCACGGTAGCGCTCACCATTCACAGTTACGTTGCGATTCGCATCATCTTTGAAGAAGTACGGTCCAATGATGCCACCAGCCCATAATCCGCACCAAAAAAAAACTCTTTCTGGATGCATTGGTAGCTCTTGCAATGCTTCTGTCTGATATTCACTCCAAAACCGACAATTCTGCTTATTTACGAATCCATTCAGCCAAAAATGAGCTTCGTCGCTGAACACAATTTTTCGATAAAAATATGGATCAATAAAATTCAATGATTTGCAAGCGTGTTGGTGATTTAATATCCAAAAATGTAAATTTGGTGCGAAATTTAGTCACAATAGCCCGAATAGCCGCTTCAGTGGGTCGATTAAGCTGACCATAAAATGGAAGAAGCGCGCGATGAACTTTCTTAACAGAGCACGCATTTTGATAATAAAATTCAATGATTTGCAAGCGTTGTTCGTTTGTAAGACGATTCATGGTTAAATTATAGACCAAACTGAAGATGTTTGAAAGTGACACAAAACACGAAGCGTACGTGAGCTGTCAAAATCAGTGTTGCCAAAAAGAAAATAGTTTAAAAATCACCCTTTACTTAAGTATATAAGGTGTCCTAGTAAGAAAGACAAATTAAAATATATTAACATCCTCTTCTCTCTCAAAATGGTGTTGTTCAGTCGCGGGAAGGCATGATGAGGAGCAGGTTAATAATACACAGACTTTTTCAGAAGCACATTGACATATATTTACGATAAAATTTACAAATTTAGGGCTCGACCTAGTCACAGCATTAGGCCGAGCCACAATACAATATGCTCTAACCGACGGGCGCGCACGTGATGGCTCTCGCCCAGCGGTACTAGCGGCGGTCTATATAACTAGTCCCAATACGGCAGACACATAAATGTATGACAAGCGAACAGAAATATGAGACGAAATATTGTATATCGAGGTTTTCAGTACCAGTCAGCAAGGGCTACACTATGCTGATGTCACTACATATAACATATATAGTATGTTCAACACTTGTGAATTTGAATTCAGAGGAGTATGCGTGGAATTTGAATCCAATTCTCCTACAAGGACAGCCTGTATTATCGAGTGCGTTAGTAATGGGAAACGTGCCACAGTGTGTCAGAATTGTGTGACTACAAAAGGCACTTTACTCACTGACCTGCTGCATTAAAATGCGTGCCACGGCGTCCCCAGACTATTGTTTTACTGCCCTGATTAATTGAAGGCTTAAAGCAGTACTTCCCGAATGAGGTTCTCACCGATCGATGCTATCTTGTACTCGTATATTATATATTAGGTTGATGCAAAAGTTATGACCGCTTTTTATGATCCTAGGTACAAAAAAAAAACTTCAGAAATGATGAATAGTATCTTCTTTTAAATGATTCCATTGTATAAAGGATGCTTTCCCTTTATTTTCTATTCAGATTTGGCCTGGCCAGAGTAGATTAAAGAGCCTTTATATTTTTTTCAAAATGTCGTTCGATAAAGTGGATTTACGTCAATGTTTACTTTATGAATTCTGTAAAAACAATACCGCGAGTGTGGCTACCAAAAACATTTGCGAAGTGTATGGAGCAGATATCATAAAGTTTGACGGGGAAGAACCTCATTGTTGACGTAGTTTCTCCAGGAAATTCCAAGAATTCTTCTGTATGACCACATCTCAAAGGCCTTAAGTCTTTTTTCATCACTTTCAGATAAGCACCATGTCTCAGAGCCGTGCATCAAGACGCTCCAAACAAATGTTTTCGCAAATTGCTTGCGCAGCTTTAAATTAGTACTTTTTGTCGCAAGAATTTAATAAGGACTTACCGTTTAAATAAAAGCTTCCATGACTTTATTGAATTGAGAATCACTGAATTATTATTTTTTTACCCACGTATTTGAAGTCATTTTAAACTATCGAACAATGCAGTCGCAGTAATCTAACTGAAAGTAATGTTTGTTTTTATTGTTTAAATCTAAGTATATACTTAAATAAATATTTAAGTACGTCGGCTTGTAAAGATACTAAGTACACAGAGTATTTACTACGCCATTGAAGGTCTCTCTCATGCTTCATCATCATCAGCCTGTGTCCGTCCACTGTTGAACGTAGGCCTCCCGCATGAGTCTCCATCCTCTTCGATGCTCCGCCTTCCGCATCCAGGTCACTCCCGCTATTCTTCTTATATCGTCAGTCCATCTTGTAGGGGGTCGGCCAATGCTTCGTTTGCCAGTTCTTGGGCGCCATTCCAATACTTTTCTTCCCCATCGACCGTCGTCTCTTCGACAGATATGACCTGCCCATTGCCACTTGAGTGTGCCTATTCGTTGGGTAGCATCCACTACTTGAGTTCTTCTGCGTATTTTCTCGTTTCGGATTCTATCTTTTAGCGACACTCCGAGCATGGATCTCTCCATAGCACGCTGGGTGACTTTTATTTTATGGGTGAGACTTGCTGTCAGATTCCACGTCTCTGCGCCATAAGTTAATACAGGGAGGACGCATTGGTTAAACGCCTTAGTTTTAAGGCATTGCGGAATTTTCGCTATAAAAATGTACTTTAGTTTTCCAAATGCTGCCCATCCCAGTTGTATGCGCCTGTCAATTTCTTTTGAGAAGTTATTTCGCCCTAGTTGTATTACTTGTCCCAGATAGGTATAGTCGTTTACAACCTCTATTTCTGTTCCTCCAATGGAAATAGGATCAAATGTCTGTGAAATATGACTATTAATCATGGCTTTTGTTTTATCCATGTTCATTTTCAGACCAATTTTGTTCGACGCTTTCATGCTTATGATCTATCAAATGATTCATGAATTTAGAAAGATCATTTACCTTGATTAGTACGTATTAAAATAAAATAAAAACATGATTACCTTTTTATAGGCATACAATGTTGGCTGCCTCTGGTCTTCTGAGACTGACGACCTCGCGTGTTAAAAATGCGCGTCATACCCGACCAATTGATTGAACTATATTATTCAAGTTATCATTGTAATTATTTTTATATTACTGTTAAGTTATTGTAAAAAATACGGTGAATAAAAAAATGTAGTGATTTGATTCATGTGTTAAGGTATGAACTATACGCAAATTAATTTTTTTTACTAAAAATAATTTATACTCTCTTTCGGGTTGAGCTTCATTTTGGACTGAAAGGTTCAAGCATCCTTAAAAATTCTGATTAACAAACATTTTTTTTATGTAAGCACATACATGAGAATACCGACAGTAATGGTGATAGTAATACTGAAGTATCATTTGTGGAACTCTATGGCACTTACCACGGTGCACATGGCTAAGCGCTGCATGAAGAGTGTTGATCCACCAACGTCATAGACTACAGCCCGAGATTCACGCATCATCCTTATTATTACAGGAATTTACTATGAATGGGTGGTCTTCACGGGACGACTTTCGTCCGAACCAACAATTTTAATTAATAGGATTTGACTGGCATTTTACGGGTGAGGGATCAAATTCGCACCGACCAGGATATTTTAGAGCTCAGAAATGGATTATTTTTTTATTTATTTTTATCTCCGTCGGCGATCGAACCCACGACCTTTGGCTTTCAAAGCAAACGCTTTTACCACTGAGCTATACCTGCAGGCAGCTTAATGATTAACTAGATGTTTCTCATTACTCTCATTGTTAAATAACCCATTGTAATACAAGTATTTTCTTTCACCATACATTGGGATATATATGTACATGAAGTGATTAGAAAAAGCGACCAAGCGTACAGTTACACATAGTGAGTATTTCCTACTAAAAGCTATCCGGTGTTAGACCACTTATTTCTTTCCCCCATTTATTTTAGTCTACATCTATTATATAATATGAGAAGTGGTCAGTCGTAAGGTGGTATACATTTTTTTTCCACTTTGTTTCTCAGTCGGAGAATATGCGGCACCAGTATGGGGTCAATCATCCCATTGTAATCAATTAGATACTACCCTGAATGATGCATGTCGAGTCGTCGTAGGCTGCCTCAAACTAACACCCATTTCAAAACTACACCCCTTGGCTGGTATCGCACCACTTAACATAAGACGCAAAGTCATATGCGCCGAAGAAATGCGTAAGGCAATCAACCAACCGTCACACTGCTTGTATAATCAGATAACCCCAACACCCAGACTGAAGTCGTGAAGCAGCTTTCTGAGATCCACACAATCACTCATATACGGCCATCATCAGTATTAAAAAAGATGTCTTCTTTACAACAATCTTGACATTTTTTAATTTATTCATCATCAGCCTGTATGAGTCCACTGTGAACGTAAGCCTCCCGCACGAGTCTCCATCTTCTTCGATCCTCAGCCTCTCGCATCCAGGTCACTTCCGTTATTATTCTTATGTCGTCAGTCCATCTTGGATCTCTCCAGGGGGTAGGCCAATTCTACGCTTCGTTTTAAACCCTAATTTTCATTGCGGAATTTTCTTTAAAAATGTAATTTGTTTTCCAAATGCTGCCCATCGCAGTGGTACATGCCTTTCGATTTCTTTTGAGTAGTTTCTTTTAAATTCTCAATTATGAAAAACGATCAAGACTACAATGATGATTATAATGTTGTCCTATCAAAAAATCGTCTTATTTATCATTATTTTGTACGCCAACTAAGCCGTACAATTTAAACACTAAGTCACTCTTACTTTTCTCGTTGAGTGGTAGACGGTCGGCGCGCTCGCACTCGACAACAAACCAGCTCTGCCTGACCTGCATGGTCTCGATCTATTTAGAAGCGTAATAAATGCCTAGGTAAGAGCTTTAGTACTCTGTGTATCCACCCTCGGGCGGCGAAACCTGAATGAAAATGGCACATCTGAGATGCTAGCCAGAAAAAAACAATCTTTTTCTTCACATTTAGATATATTTTAGAACTTTTAGAATGTTGAAAAACAACTGTGGGCAGCGTTTGGAAAGCTAAAGTACATTTTAAAGCGAAAATTCCGCAATGTCTTAAAACTAAGGCGCTTAACCAATGCATCCTCCCTGTATTAACTTATGGCGCAGAGACGTGGAATCTGACAGCAAGTCTTAAAATAAAGTTCACCCAGCGTGCTATGGAGATATCCATGCTCGGAGTGTCACTAAAAGAAAGAATCTGAAACGAGGAAATACGTAGAAGAACTCAAGTAGTAGAGGCTATGCAACGAATAGGCACACTCAAGTGGCAATGTGACATATCTGTCGAAGAGACGACGGTCGATGGGGATGAAAAGTATTGAAGTGGCGTCCAAGAATTGGCAAACGAAGCATTAGCTAACACTCTGCAAGATTGACTGACGACATAAGAAGAATAGCGGGAGTGACCTGGATGCGGAAGGCAAAAGATCGAATAGGATGGATACTCCTGCGGGAGGCATACGTTCAACAGTGGACGGATATAGGCTAATGTTAACTATGTATCCGAAGTTTTTAAAGCAGATATCCATTATTATATCGAGGTTTTATTGCAATGTTTGATTTTCAAACTTAGAAATTTAAAATCCGCTTTTGAAATTTCCACCAATTTTTGGTTTTGAGGGTCAAGTTCGGTTCCCCATCTCTGCCCACTCTTCTCTAACCGGTTCTCGACTCTGAACTCTGACTGTGGTGAGCTCGCCGGCCGATCCCCTACTCCACGGAGCCGGTCAGCGTTTGACACACTAACACTTTTTCCTGCTGCAACAGTTTGTTTATCGACAGCTATCGCACCGCCGATCACTCTTGATGGCCACTCCGTGTTTCATCACATTCGAAGAATCGTTTTTTTTAACATTAAAACGTTTTTTTTTTCAATTTTATTTTTGAACAATGCTTCTTGTCTAAAATATTATTATAAATACGTAAATATTTTTTATATTGTTTTAATATGGATTACTATTAGGAGATTAAAGAAAAAAAAAAACGATTTTTAATCGATTTCATCTCTAAAAATACCCCCGGTTGGCGTGAATTTGATCCCTCACCCGTAAAATACCAGTCATAGCCTATTAATTAAAATTGGTGGTAGACGAAAGTCGTCCCGTGAAGACCGCCCATTCATAGTAAATTCCTGTAATAATTAAGGATGATCCGTGAGGCTGTAGTCTATGACGTTGACGAATCAACATTCCACATGCAGCGCTCAGCATCATGGTAAGCGTCATAGAATTCCACAGATGAGACTTCAGAATTACTAGCACCATCTGTCGGGATTCTCCTGCATGTGTTTACATAAAAAAATGTTATAAAATTTTTGCAAACAGGTAAATTGCATCTAAAGGTGTTGCGGTGTTAAACTAATCAATTTAATTTTTATTGAGTTTCGGTGATTAGTCTGACGTGTACATTTCCATTTACTGCCATTAAATTCTCTCATGCATATCTTATACTAATTATATTTCCTTCTACATATATAAATTCATATTGCCAATCAATTATATATATATAATCGTGTCGGAAATAACAGGGTCAGATCCTGTCTGCCCAGAAGTGGGCGACGTCGATGGCGTTACTTCTGGCCATCATCAGGTCTTCCTGGGTGCAGCTATTCGGACACAGCGCACACTCCAAAAGGTGTGATAGGGTCTGCTCCACGCCGCAGTCACACTCAGTCGGTCCGCTGTAAAACTGCCAGGCTTTTATTTGTGTACTCATCTTGCATACTCCGGTCCGAAGTCTGTTAAGGGACCTCCATACATTCAATCAATTGATTAAATGCATGAAAAATTACTCAACAAAAACAATCAAGGTATTCCATTTTAATTAATACTTGATTAATGAATGTCCTGTAATTAGTATTTTATATCAATACGTCGATTATTATCGATCTTGTGACTAATTACAAAATGATTGAAAGCTATCGCATTTCAAAATAGGCTTTGATACTAAGAGACTAAATATAGCCAACGGCGCTAAAGTATTGTATATTACTCTTACTTTATTTTTTTATGTAACCACATACAGGTGAATACCGACAGATGGTGATAGTAATTCTGAAGTCTCATCTGTGGAATTCTATGACGCTTATCATGCTGCATATGGCTAAGCGCTGCATCTGGAGTATTGATCCGCCAACGTCATAGACTACAGCCCGAGATTCACGCGTCATCCTCAATTATTACAGGAATTTACTATGAATGGGTGGTCTTCACGGGACGACTTTCGTCCACCACCAATTTCAATTAATAAGCTATGGCTGGCATTTTATTGGTGAGGGATCAAATCCACACCAAGCATTTTAGAGGTCAGTAATAGATTATAATCTTTTTTTTTTAATCTCCGTCGGGAATCGACCCACGACATTTTGCTTGCAAAGCAAACGCTTTGACCATTGAGCTATACCCGCCGGCACTTATTTGAACTTATTACTTTGAAATTAAACAGCACACACAATGTAACTTATAACTACGGTATTCGTCAGTGAAATTTCTTTGTGTGTATTCCTCGGTCTGGAAGAGCAGCCCTAACAAGAACTTTCTCATATCACGAACACTTTCGACTGAGGTTGCCGTCACATTCTACCGTTACATACAGATATGGTGACGCGTCCATGTTATGATCGACTTTTTCTTCTATATTTAAAGGACATATCCGACCTATCCTTGAATACGGCGAACTAGCTTCTCTATGATGGAGAAGATGAACATGTCTCTTGAAAGCGTTTCAAGGTGGGGTGAACTCAACCTCTTCAGTTTCAGCATTTCCACAACCCAATCATGTACTTTCTCCACCGAGAAGACTGCTATGGATCCTGTATCTTTCAACGGTTGTTCTCTTCCAAAATCATTTCAAACTCCGGCATTGATTTGATAAATATGCCAATCTAATCGATAGACTTACACCGTTGAAAAATCAATAAAAATATATATATTATTTTATTACAGTATTTCACCATTATTAAATACCGTTTGTCAGTCAAAAATTAGATTCTAGTTCAAACCATTTTTTTTATATTTTGATTTATTTCTTCGTTCCTCAAGAAAACCATGGCTTTGACAATTTGTTCCGGCCTTACTTACAGCTAGGTAATGAAATGTTATTATTTCGCGATCTGTTTTTTATTATTATACTTGAATAGTGTGTCTAGGTCAGGCCGGCGGGTATGCTTTAGAAGTAAAGAATTTGCTTACCATACTAAAAGCTATCGTTTCGATACCCGACGACAATAAAGTAATGAAATAACTAATATTATTTGTGAAATTCCATAATATCATTAAAAAATGTTTATACATTGTTTTTGTACACTTATTTTTTGACTACATGTTTTGACTACGACGAGTAGGCATTATCGAGTGAATTAGATGATAAGTGGACAAGTCATACATAATATGCCGGCGGGTATAGGTCAATTCGACAATCCTCACAAAATCAAACTCGTATTCCTAATATTCTGCATAGCCACATACTTTCGATACAAATTATACGATATACATTGATTTGTACCAACAGGGTAATGTTTATTTTTATTTATTACCACTATGCTTTTTGCATATTTTTTTTGAATAAACACAGGATGGCTGAAATGGAGGTCTCTCACTGGGGTTGTGTGTGATAGCAAGATTCCAGTTAGGACGAAAAGTAAAATCTACGTAACTACTGAAAGACCAGCTATGCTCTACGGATCGGAGTGTTGGACCCCGCTGAAACGTGACTTGGATAGGATTCATATGGCAGAGATGAAGACGCTGTGGTGGGCGAGCGGTGTGACTAGAGTGAACAGAGTTTGAAATGAGCATATTCGGGGTTCATTAAGGGTGGTCCTGAAAAGGTAAGGGAAAACCGCCTAAGATGGTATGGGCATGTGACACGGAGAGATGAGGTCCACATGGTGAAAAGAGCCCTCATCATACCCACGCTGAGAAGAATGCAACGCAGGACAGACAGACGTGACGAATGTTCACAACGAGAACGGACCCCAGATGATGGGAAACGGCGAGGCTAGAGAGAGACCACTATGCTTTTTGCACATGGTCGTATATACTCGTATGTCTGTATATAGTCCGATTTCACATGTGTGATATTATCATAATGATCGATAAGCTCACGGTCTTTATACTAATGTCGCTCAGTGTTTATATTGCCCTGGGCACAGTCACCAAATAGAACATGATCGCAGCTATTCAATAATTTTTGTCTGTCTATGGATCACTGGATAACCCTAAAACACCAGCATTTCTTAACAAATCTAACACGGTACCAATGATACTTGATACAATGCTTTTTCTCAAATTCTATTTTGTAGTTTTTTTTCTCATTTTGTTTTTAAGGATATTCTAAAGTATCTTATACGTTTTAATATCAGCTTGATATAACTCTTTTAGGCTGATGCTAAAAAGCCTCGAAAAACGATCTTTTGTCTTTTATTTTTTGTTCGGTCGCCTGACACGCACATCTAATAATGTTAGTTTTAAATTTTTATAAAAATACATAGCATTATATTTGTTTTGACTGTTGCTCCAAATCATGTTGCTTCAACTATCAACATTAGTTTATTTTTTAGCCGTGATGATCTTTGGGGCACTGTTTCTGTGCCAGTCCTTCAGCCCGTGTCTACAGTCCCCGTCCGACCGAGGCCCACGATACAACATGTTACGGTCGGGCGGGAAAACCGAAGTCTTATTTTGGAAATAAACGTGAAATGTGCTTCTGAAAAAAGTTATTTGCTTTGCGATCTGCTCCAGCATCCTTCCTCTACCGCGGCTCGATGACGAACCCACGACTGTTGTCGCCTTTTTAAAGACGGGGGATGTCAGTTTCATTTCATCGATTGAATATCTGTTTTATTCATTGAAACAAAGACTCACTTAACACATTCGCATCGGGAACGGTATTAATACCCGTTACGTCGATTGACGGTTAATTACGGGAAGGGTATTTTTACATTTTACGCACTCTGATCTTTAAAGTCGGGTAGGGTATTTATACTTTTTTTTCTACAAGTATTTGACTTTTTCTTACTTATAAGGTTCGACATTATCAATTTTACACAAGTAGACGCATATTTAAGACACAGGGTCATTACAGTTTCAATTTTTAGAATAAATAATGTTTTTTATTTTGTAAAACCAACATATATTATAAATTTTAATGAATAATCGCTAGTATATAATGTATATTTTTTGTGATAATACTCTTTATAAGAGTTATTATTACCATGAATATCATATTATAAATATTAAAAAATATTTATAACCCTAAAAAACGTACCCTTAAAAGTTTTAATGTGCATTTTCAAGTTGTGGACATAATTTAAAACTACTGTTAGAAGTTCTACAACTTTTCGATAATTTTGCTGGTGTTCCTATAATTGGTGAGTATCATATTGAAAAAAATATGTAGTTACGTTGGATGTTTTAAAAGTTATGGCAGTTTATGTAGAAACATATTTTTTACGTGCGACATCGATTTATCGCCCGTATTAGAGTATCAGCTGAGTGCGAATGTCACTCGATGCGAATGTGTTAATACGTTTGGTAGAATACATTTGTTAATTTTTACAGTTGAAACCTCGATTTTACGTTTATAAAGAGACGGGCGGCAAAGAGTAGTCCAGTGGTAAGAGGGTTTAATTGTCATTCAGACGTTGTCGGTTCAAAAGCTGATCATGCTTGATTAAAAAACTAAAAATCTAAACTCTAAACACGCCTCCGGTAGGGTTAATCCACCCTTTAAGGCCATAAAAAATGTATAGGCCTCGGGAGCGTCGGGTTGATCGTCTGATATCCTTACAAACGCTGATTATTGAACACCCAAATATTTCCCTGGTACTAAAGCCACTGTCCTTGCTAGAGTTCGAAGACTCTTACGCTGGAGCTCTCTACAATATGTTCCCATGTGGACCTCCGGGTATACATGTGTTCTGGGACAAGGAATAGACAATATGAGCTTGCAGAACTTTAAAAGAGTCAATTGTGGTGTCAATATGCTTCAAATACTCGTATGTAGCAGATATGGTGGACCATAGAAAGAAAATGATAAATGCGGGTAAACGAGTTATCGGAGAAAGCTTTAAAAATTCAATGAAATAACTAATAAAAAGGTGTTACATATCTGGTGGTCCTGAGAAGGTTAATAACGTTGACTTTAATAGCATTCCAATAGCATTAATCGTATCAATTATATATATACACTCTTACATAGGACTGTGAGTTTAAATGTTAGCCGAAAAAAAAGTGAAACTGTTGTTTTTTGCACACGTTATTGCAGACATATAAACTATGTTTTTTTTTTCTATCAGTTTTATCATTGATAAAGTCATGATATATGCGAATGTGAAACGGTCATAAACATGTTAAATGTTAAGTCGTATCGTGGCGTTGTAAATGCGTTATTGTTTATTGTTAAAGTGTATTTTTATGGTTCGATTTGATTGCGTATACACAATTCAGCTTCAACACGATTCAATTACAAAAGTATTTTATATCGAACATGTTAATAATAAAAACGAAATGTTTATGAAGCGTAATCGAAATGTAATCCACTTGCTTGGATGGATGTTGTACGGATTGTTGTATAATGACGTCGGCGAATAATCCTCTATTCTTCACTTGTTCTGTGTTCTGGAATATGGGAGCTTAGTTTGGAATACCAATAAATCAAAATCCATTATCATGCTTGAAAAAAAACATAAAAAATTTCTCCGACGTCTCTATTTTTATATTAGCGGTATCTATCCATTCAATTCAAACAATTTCGAACATTACCCAAATCTTTTTCTTCTAGGGATGCTCTCTTTCCATTCGTTAGAGTCCCGGAGAAAAATTGCTGCTCTCAAACATTCATTCCTTCTTCAACTCTCGGGCATTGCCCCACCAAACATACGGCGAGAAGTTACTACCAAGAAGGAACTCACCAAAGCAACCCACGACGCACTCCACCCTATGTTTGGGTACCAAAAGATAACTACACGGCTCAAATCAAGAAGAAGTTTCCTACAGTCGACAACGGAACTGGAGATACCTGAAGCCACCCTGCGGCTGAACATGTGGAGAAGCGCAACTGAGGGGAATACTTGGATTGCCCCGAAAGAGGATCTAGCCCCTGGACATGACCAAGGGTGGAATATATGGAGGTCCCTTAACAGACTTCGGACCGGAGTATGCAAGACGAGGACACAAATGAGGGCCTGGCAGTTTTACAGCGGACCGACTGAATGTGACTGCGGCGTGGAGCAGCTGTCACGCCTTCTGGAGTGTGCGCTGTGCCCGAATAGCTGCACCCAGGAAGACCTGATGATGGCCAGAAGTAACGCCATCGAAGTCGCCCACTTCTGGGCAGACAGGATCTGACCCTGTTGTTTCCGACACGATTATATATATTCCTTCTTCTTTGCGGTGCAATTCACAACCCTGGGATTCTTGAACGCTTTAACTTTTATGTTCCATATAAGTGCACCCGTGCTCGTAGCCATCCATTGTTTTTGATCCCAGTTGATACTTGTGGAGCTTCGAGCATTCAATTTAGTACAACGGTAATGGCGCTCCTAAATGAGCTACCAGCACACCTCGATCCTTTTCTTACATCATTTTCCTATTTTGTCAATGGTATTGTTCTCCTAGATCTCTGTGATCTTTGACACGTGTCATCTTTTTCTTCTTTTATGTTACTTTTATGTTTTATTCTCTTTTCTATGTATTGTATACTTATGTATACTCTATGTTTATTATTATTTGTACATTGAAACTTATGTGCAAATATATTTACAATCGCTTATTTTTTGGCAGTGCCATATAAGGATACTTGTATTATTTATTTATGTAAATTTGCACAACCTGGTTAATTGAAAATCTTTATATTAACTGAAGTTCAGTGACCATTATTGCCGGAAGTAAAAATATAATGAAAATATTTTTTATGTAAACATGTACCTGTACTTCCTTGTGTTCATATTTCGCATACAAACTTTCTGGGTTAAGTATATCGACACCACAAATTGCTTGCAGAAAGTTTTGTCGTACGCCATTTAATTTTTATACAAGCACATACAGGAGAATACCAACACATGGTGATAGTAATTCTGAAGTATCATCTGTGTCTATGACGCTTACCATGTTGGCTGCACATGGATAAGCGCTGCATGTGATGTGTTGATCCGCCAACGTCACATAGTACGCCCCAAAATTCATGCATCATCCTTATATTATTACAGGAATCTACTATGAATGGGTGGTCTTCACGAGACGACTTTCGTCTACCACCAATTTTAATTAATATGCTATGACTGGCATTTTACAGGTGAGGGATCAAAATCACACCAACCGCGGTATTGTAGAGCACAGAAATCGATTAAAAAACTTTATTTTTTTTAATTCGGTTGGGGATCGAACCCACGACCTTTGGCTTGCAAAGCAAACGCTTTGACAATTGAGCTTTATCCGCCGGCATAATCTTTTGTATATTTTTAGGAACATTATAAAACAGTAAATTAAAAAAATATATCACGTTTTTAAGTTCATTTACAAATACCGTGCAAACTGGATCGTGGGAGCTGAATTATAGACATAAGTTAAGTATTTATATATAGCTTTCTTGTCCAAAGCCTTTCGGTATACAAACCGGCTTGCGCAGGCAAAACTTAAGTAAAGGCTTCTTAAATCTCTAGGTCTTTAATTCCACATATCTTAATTGTTCGATTATAAGGAGCGGCAAAAAAAGCAGATGGTACGATATCTCTCTGTATTATACCTTTTGAATTGTTACTAATAAATTCATTTTCTTTGTTTCAGGTGAGTTCTCATAAAATCCATACAATCTGAGAGAATTTCATTTTGAGGAGTTTTTTCTGACATCTAAAGGTAATCTTTCTTCGTAGTATCAATCCGGCGGATTGGTTTGCAGCAACAAAATCTTGCATCTCGATTCTCTGCAGTCCTCTTCAGCTCAGCATAAGAGCTACAACTCATGTCCTCGAACACTTGCTGCAAATACTCCATCTAGGGCACCCTTTACAGCTTCTACCATCAACCATTCCTTCCACAATGTCGTAAAGAAGAAAATCGTAGCGCATGACGTGACCGATCGCCTCTCTGAGATGGTTCTTATTAGGCACCTATCCTCCTTGATTATGCTGAGAACCTCATTGTTCGTGACGGGGTCTCTCCAGAAAATTCCGTAATATATGATACATATACGAGTACAAAATTCCTAGACTAAGATTATTTAGTTTTGATTGTATATAATAAGTTTAATTGTTAAAAATATAGACAATTGCAAGGCTTAAATAATATGTTGTTATATGTCTCATTGTTTAAATTATATCATCTAATGAGTGATAGTTATAAAATGCTACAATCGTCATACACTTTTGGCGGACAAAAATGCTTTTTTTTGGGCAGCGAGTAAAAGTGAATGTCACAAAGTTTTGGCCGATCAAAAATGACTTGATACTTCAGTCAATTTCTCTGCATGTTTTCGTTTGAAAATCCGAACCCGTACAGCGCACACCTGCTTTGCTCTCTTGTCCAACGAAAGTGTGAGGATAACATTAAATTTTTCAAATCGGCAATAATTTATGTCGGCGGTTTCTATTTCCAATTAAACGTTCGGCAAATACCGGAATGTATTGGCATTCCTGCATTCTATCGCCGAGCATAATTTTGAATTAAATTATTATCAATTGCTAATTTATTCATACACGGAGGCAGCGAAAATTATGCTATAGGCTTTATTATTCCAGTACAGGCGTGCTTAACTGTTTCTTAAAGTACTAAAAAATATTATTATGGCATGAAATGGAGGTCTCTCTCTGGCGTTTTGTGTGACAGCAAGATTCCAGTTAGGACTAAAATTAAAATCTACATAACTACTGTAAGACCGGCTATGCTCTACGGATCGGAGTGTTGGACCCTGCTGAAACGTGACTTGGATAGGATTCATGTGGCAGAGATGAAGATGCTGAGGTGGGCGGGCGGTGTGACTAGAGTGGACAGAGTTCGATATGAGCATATTCAGGGTTCATTTCGGGCGGCCCCCATACCTGAAAAGATAAAGGATTACCGCTTACGATGGTATGGGCATGTGACACGGAGAGATGAGGTCCACATGGTGAAAGAGCCCTCAACATACCCACGCTGAGAAGAATGCAACGCAGGACAGACAGACGTGACGAATGTTCACAACGAGAACGGACCCCAGATAATGGGAAACGGCGAGGCTAGAAAGAGAGAGACCACTATGCTTTTTGCACATGGTCGTATATACTCGTGTGTCTGTATATAGTTCGATTTCACATGTGTGATATTATCATAATGATCGATAAGCTCACGGTCTTTATACTAATGTCGCTCAGTGTTTATATTGCCCTGGGCACAGTCACCAAACAGAACATGATCGCAGATTTTCAATGATTTTTTGTCTGTCTATGGATCATTATATAACCCTCAAACACCAGCATTTCTTGACAAATCTAACATGATCCCAATGATAATTCAATGCTTTTTCTTTAAAGCGATAAGTTTTTTTAAATTCATAATAAAAAGTAAAAAAAACGTCGTTTGCGATTTTTTATACTGGTTGAGTACCACTGTTTTAATGGTATATTGCACTAAGATACTCCACCCATTTTGGAATAAAATTTGAATAAATATTTCGTGTTTTCCTCGCCACTATGACCCAGCTACGATACCTTCAGAGGCGTTACCACAAATAAGATAAATCGCCATTTTCTTTTCTTGTATGGAACATATCGCCTCCACTAACATCTACACAAGACGGGTAATATAGATAGATACCAGAAGTGGGCGACGTCGATAGCGTTACTCCCGGTTATCTATTAGGTCTTCCTGGGTGCAGCTATTCGGACAAAACACACACTCCAGAAGGTGTGACAGAGTCTGCTCCACGCCGCAGTCACATTCAGTTGGTCCGCTGTAAGACTGCCGGTTATTCATTTGTGTCCTCGTCTTGCATACTCCGGTCCGAAGTCTGTTAAGGGACCTCCATATATTTCTGAATTAAAAAACGAATTTATTCTTAAAAATAATAAAATAATCGGTTCAGCTACTCTTGCATGATGTCTCTTTTTATTTGTAAGTAAATATCGCCGGGTAGGCGTAACCATAACCTATAAATGCATAGTTAAATATGGAAAAATAAGCCTCTAATTCTGTCTTGCCACGGAAAAAAAACTTTTTACCACTTAAGCTAATCGCTACCGTAAGCATGTAATAATCACAGTTTATCGACCACTAAACACTTCAGGCTTCATATATTTTCAACCACGCATCCGGCTACTTTTCTTTTACCATATCCGCTTCGTTTGTGAAACATACTTAAGAATTATTCCTTCCATATATACTACGCTTAAAATCTAGAAACATTGTCACTACATATCGCCACCACTCAATTTTGTCACATTACATTGTCTATGCCTTAACCTAACCCTCTCTCATCGGTTGTCGGCATATGCCGTCAAAGATTCCCCGACCGTTGACATCGGTTGACGTGATATATCGTTTTGCTACTTTCAGTACTCATTGTGGCATCTACTGTTGTAAATTTGAAGTGCAGTCATTCCCTTTATCAACCTATATGTACTCTTTACAGGAATCTGTAAAGCATGTAAATAAATATCGTTAGGTTTCGTCACAGGAGCAATTTTTCTGTAAACCACATGTGTGAATACCACCACATGTATGGAGTTACATAATGAACGTTTGTTAAGTATAATAGTTTTTTATGCATCACCTGATAGCTAAAGGATAAAAGAAACAATGTGATATATGAAAATATGTCAGATAAGTACATTTATGCTTCATACAACAATTTTTTTTAGTTTAAATTTTCTGTTTTCAAAGTCGAAAAAGTCAGTTTGTTTACATACTTATTCGCTTTGTTTTGGCCATCAACACTGAATTATGCAAAGCTCATTTTAATAACATTTGTATTATTTGGTTACGCCAATGGTCTCACTGCTATAATTCGCATACTTTATTACACACTTAGTGCGTATATTAATTCACGAATAATTCAATAGTTTATTTCACTTTCGCGAGTGATCGAACGTGAATAGAACAGAGAATCTCCACGAGATGTTTACACTCTTCTAGATTATCTGTCAACATAAATACGTTAATGCCGGCGGTAAGATCTGCAACAGATCGCATTTGTCGACTATAACTATTTTATCTGAGCTTTTACTGAAAATTTGTTTCATGACCATAACATTAAACGATTTCTACACTTTTTCTTACAAAGGCTCTCGGGTACGCAGGATTCTCTTTAAGAATATGTGTTTCCTATTTCGTGTAATTTTAACAATATCTATACGCACACAACCACTCGAAGAAACCTTATGGTTAGTTCTGCTGTTGTAGTTTATTATTTCTATTGTATTATATTATTAGAAAGAAAGTGAACTTATGTTCTTCCTAACCTTGTCTTTCCTTTCAAAGTCAAACTATCATATATCCCCCAATTATCTACCGCAAAAATCCGATCCGTTTGAAATGTGCTGTACGGTTTTGCCACTACAAACAGGACGACCGGATCCATTAAAAAACGGTATCCAGTTTAGTTACGTGCATAGTTTAATGGAAGTGTTCCCACTAGCATCCTGCATACGGTTTTTTACGAGATTTCGAAATGTGCCTAATCTCGATCGTAGTTTTAGGATCGGGTGAACCCAAAATCTTCTTTTTTTGCATTGCTTTCGACAGCGAAAGTACCAGTATAATATCAGAAGAGTATTCACGTCCATTGCGTCTAAATTTTCTTCTCCGACTGCCAATAGTATCCTATAAAAAACAAGATGCAAACTTCTGTGTGTGAACAAAGGTATGATTTTTGCGGTATCCAGTAAAAAACAGATCCCGTAAAACTGGACGTCCATGGGAAAGAGCCGCATGATTATTATTATTATATTAGTATTTTTATTAATTAAATATACATATACTATACATAAAATTCTTTTTTCAACGCGTCAATCCAAGCACAAAAATAACGGCAGAAGCGGGATGCGAACCGCGGACCTTGGAAATCAACTATGCCCAGGTATTCATACCGCTCAGCCGACTTGGCTATTGCTATGCCTGGACCGACTCACGTTGACACTAGTATTTATGTCATTGTTATCATCGTATGATAGATGTCGCTATAGTATATATTCAAAGTATGTATATTTTTATTTTTTACTATTCAATTAGTCATCATTTATTCACAAGCTTAATATTATTACTTTCCGACAGTCTATTTATTTTAGTAAATACCACTCGGGTCTCGAACCAAATTTTTGTCGTTATTTTTGTGCTTGGATTGACGCGTTGAAAAAAGAATTTTATGTATAGTATACGTATTTTTAATTAATAATAATATTGTAATATAGTCAATGATCTATAAAAGTAGATTAGAATATTGAAATAATAAAATAATATTCTAATAAAAATTTAAAAATCTATATATTAGTATTTGTATAGCGCTCTTTTATGACCGAATGATCATTCCAAAAGCGCTTCTTTGCCTCTCTGAGTAAAAATGTAGGTCTTGAGTCTGCTTCTGAAGGACGCCTCCGCTTTAAGCTCTCTTATGCTTTACGGTAGCGAGTTCCAGACCATTGGTGCCGCGTAGCTGAAAGCCCGATTGCCAAAGACCGTGCTAAGACTACCTCCCGTCAGCTGCAGGGTGCTTCTATTTGCTCTAGCCGATCTGAGTGTCTCTCCACGCGCGCTTTTATTTCTGAAGGCTTGATAGTAAGACTACCCTTGCATTTTGTTAATTTACTGTACTTTCAACATTATTTTCTCATTGAACATAGATTTTGTAGGCATATTTGTCGCAGATTATGATGGCGATAACGATTACGAAATTCGCAATACTTTGAATTGACGCCGGTGTAGAATTTTATTATCAGATTGCAACTATTAAAACTCGTTCAATGTTTTCTATTAGGTACTGAATAATTTCACCATACTTTGTTCCCAAATGCATGGACTACAGGGAAACCTCACATTACGAACATTTTTTTTCTGAAACAAATACAATTATTTTAGAGAAAAATTGTGTCTAAACATAATAAAAACGTATAAGTTTAATATGATGCGTTTAGAGTAATGTTTTATTTTCAAAAAACATTAAATTTCAAACGTAATTCGTGGATCATTTTTTTACAGTCTTATTATTAGCAACACTTGTGTATACGAAACCATAATGTGATTTCCTTTAAGGCAAATTGATGATCGTCATCCATGTTATGATGATGGACTGACGACATAAGAAGAATAGCGGGAGTGCCTGGATGCGGAAGACAGAAAGCGAGGCGAGGCTTACGTTCAACAGTGGACATATACAGGCTGATGATGATGAGGATGTAGATGATGATCCATATTAAATCACGATACACACATATATATGTAATAATGACCTACGACTCTACACACCATCTTGAAATACCGGTTTTCCTAAGGTCAAAGAAAGTAAACAACACTGGCCATGGAACGTACGAGTACTTGGATAGTAATCGCTTGGGTAAACACCGCGTTTCGTTGGTTTAATCAAGACTCTCTTTTATGACTACATAGTCCAGGTCTCGGAAACGTTGGGTTAATAATCAGCTCTTCTTAAAAATGGTAATAAGAAGGGTGATCTGTCCAATATTTTCATAATCCGTTATTAACTACGAGTATCTTACATTTTTAACCTGTTCGCATCGGTACCCGATATATGCCGTGTATTTTGTATGTGTATTCCACCGAGCCGTAATGAAAGGGTAAAAAAGGAAACACAGACACTAGAAGAGCTTTCCAGAGTTTACCGATAGTGTATAGAATTTTTGAAAACTGACTTCTTGGTTTCACCAATTTTTGATCTTTCATTACATTTATCTTCTAATATCGAAAATTGCTTTACCAACTGAAGCAAAGATTTTCGCTCGTTAATTGATTTAAGACATAACAAATTTGCTCGTATACCGAGTTCAGATTTATCTATTTATTAGACTGCAATAACTCGAGTTAAATGCCCATTGCTTTGAATATTTTACGACCGCGCAGTAATTTCAAGTAAACGTTTAACACATTTTTGAACCAGTTTTTTTATTTATATTCTTAAAAATCTTGTTATCACAACTAGTTCTGTTGCCTTAATTCGTTCATTATATTTTTACAAAACACGAATAAAATGTGTACTATTCTCAGTACCTTTATAATAGCCCTTTGGTTGAACGTGGTTTGTAATATTTTAACCTAAATATTTAATACTGCCATTCCTTTGCTAGTTGGACAGCAATTTATGTCGACTATTTGCTCCATTTAGAGAAGCATGAATGATGAAATGGTAATTAGACATGACTACAAAAAATAATAATATGGAAACACATTCAACAGAATATCGACAGATGGTGTAAAAAAGTGTCATCTGTGGATTTCATGACGTTTACCACTATAATCGTACATATGACCAAACGCTGCATGTAAAATGTGCATCCACCAACGTCATCGAGGAATTTATTTTGAATAGGTGGTTTTCATATTTCCCAGACTTTTGACGTGATTTTCATTGCAGGAACACAAATAGAGGTTGTAAATGACTATACCTATCTGGGACAAGTAATACAACTAGGACGAGATAACTTCCCAAAAGAAATCGACAGGCGTATACAACTGGGATGGGCAGCATTCGGAAAATTATTTTTTACAACCCTGTATTAGCTTACGGCGCAGAGACGTAGAATCTGACAGCAAGTATTACCCATAAAATAAAGGTCACCCAGCGCGCTATGGAGAGATCCATGCTCGGAGTGTCGCTAAAAGATATAATCCGAAACGAGGAAATACGTAGAAGAACTCAAGTAGTGGATGCTACCCACCGAAAAGGCACACTCAAGTAGCAATGGGCAGGACATATCTGTCGAAGATACGACGGTCGATGTGGAAGAAAAGTATTTCTGGCGCCCAAGAACTGGCAAAGCATTGGCCGACCCTCTGCAAGATGGACTGACGACATAAGGAGAATAGCGGGAGTGACCTGGATGCGGAAGGCGGAGAATCGAAGAGGGTGGAGACTCATACAGGAGGTTTACGTTCAACAGTGGACGGATACAGGCTGATGATGATGATGATGATATGTACTCCCTAACTGCATCGTTCAAATCAATCAAACAATACATAACATGATTGGAAACATCATCAATGCTTCGTTTCATTGATCACCAAATGATAATTCACAAAATTCATAATCACTTCCTTGTCCATTGTCTATCAGATTGTTACTTTGAATACATTAGTCAGGGACTACCTGTATATAGATCCTGAAACGTATTTTTTTCTATCGGCATTTTTTGCCACGATTAATAACACACATCTACGAAAAAAATGGCCGCCAGATGACTCAGCAGTTTCTGGAACAGTTGATGCATTCATGTATCGAACAAATCGAAAACCACAGCTGTCATAAATGTGATGTAAACAAAGAGGAAACACGGTTGCGAAGATTGGCCGAGCCTTAAGTGATCTATTTGTTGTTTTGTTGTTTAATAATTGATAATCAATATTGCGCAATATGCTAATGCATCGTAGATTAGTGTAACTAACAAGCAATTGAAATATTTACAATTACTTTGTTTAAAAATCGATTAGATCGCGAATTTAAGAATTTAACCATTGCATCTCAAAAGAAATCGACAGGCGCATACAACTGGGATAGGCAGCATTTGGAAAACTAAAGTACATTTTTAAAGCGAAAATTCCGCAATGTCTTAAAACTTAGGCGCTTAACCAATGCATCCTCCCTGTATTAACTTATGGCGCAGAGACGTGAAATCTAACAGCAAGTCTTGCTCATAAAATAAAGATCACCCAGCATGCTATAGATCAATGCTAGGAGTATAGCAAAAATATAGAATCCGGAACTAGGATATCAGCTGAAGAACTCAAGTAGTGGAGGATACCCAACGAATAGGCATACTCAAGTGGTAATGGGTCAATGACATATCTGTCGAAGAGACGACGGTCGATGGGGATGAAAAGTATTGATGGCGCCCAAGAACTGGCAAACGAAGCATTGGCCGACCCCCTGCAAGATGGACTGACGACATAAGGAGAATAAGGGTAGTGACCGGGATGCGGAAGGCGGAGAATCGAAGAGGATGGAGACTCATGCGGGACGCTTACGTTCAACAGTGGACGGATACAGGCTGTAAGTAATGTACATTTAGTACAAAAGTTCGTGGTTAGAATCCTCGCGTTTGTTCTTTATTTTTCTACGATTTTTCGATGATATATGTGTCCTATATGATGCTGTGAATTTGTATGCGTATCATTTGTCAATTACATTAAACACATACATTTTCATAAAGTAAATTAATCCACATTGAAATAGTTTTATTGTCACATGTACTAACTTAGTACTCGAGTACCTTTATTATGACACGTTTAATGATAACGTCAGTCCAAACTCTCATTTTTCTTTTACAATACTTATATTAAATATATTTATTTTATTTAATCTTCGTCGTGGATCGAACCCCCGAACTGTGGTATGTTAAGCAAACGTTTTACCTCTCAAGCCATACCAGATGTGATGTTAATTGAAGTATCAATAGCCAGTTTATAAGCTGTTGAATTTATCCGGATGCTGCGTGTGGAGGAGAGACGTTTTCTAAGAACATCTTTGACCTAAAATCTATAACAACAATGTTGCTAGTTTAACTAAAGATTAATATTTGCCTAATAAGGAGGGAGAGTCGGTCACTTTCGTTTGAATAATGAATCATCACTACTATGGTATGACATTATTTACAAAATTATATAAAAAAAACATAGATGCCTTCTTTCTTCTGTCTTCAGGGTTGATGACTTTGACAAAGTCATCAACCCTGAGGAAGACTCCTGCAATGGCGGTCGAAATATCGGAGAGAAGAAATTCGCCACACACGGCTAAACCCAAAAGCCACAATATCAATATAAACATAATTTATTTACTTAACCCTTTCGCATCGGCTGTCGGCATATTCCGTCAAAGATTCTCCGACCGTTGACATCGGTTAACGTGATATATCGTTTTGCTACTTTCAGTACTCATTGTGACATCTACGGTAGGAAATTGGAAGTGCAGTCGTTCCCTTTATCAACCGACATGTATTTTGTACAGGAATCTGTAAAGCATGTGAATAAATATCGTTAGGTTTCGTCACAGGAGTGATTTTCTGTAAATCACATGTGTCAATGCCATCACATGTATGGAGTTACATAATAAACGTTTGTTAAACAATAGTTTTTTATGCATCATCTGATATACCTATCACATGATAAGTACCTATCATTGATTGAATTTACCTAAATGTGTAATGGAAAATTCAAATTCCTTCAAAGAACTAATAGTTTATACCTATTTTCAGTGATCTTAAATATTGCAACATTTATATAAGCTCGAATTCGTATAATTATAACTTATTTACTTAAATAACCACGTGTCATGCTAAAATTTCTTCTTTATACCTAATCCTATTAACATGTATCTTTTTCAATATGAATAGACTTTCGGTACGGGCTATTTATTGAATGCTAAACCAGCAGTCATGAAGATACTAAACCTAAAAATTAAATGAAATATGTGAACGAATTACTTCGCATGCGTCATTATTTGTTTATTTAAACTGTTTTCTTGACATCTTGGAGCCGAGACGCCGCCATGTTATTTGTCCTGTCAGACTTCCCGCCAATTTTAATTGCTCGTGGCGCCGCCGCTGTCGAAAACGAGAAGCTCCGAGAAAAAATGCTCATCCAAGTACCGAGACATGTTATTACGGCAAATTATTACATCTTGATAGCACTATAGGCGCGTCTCGTTCGCACTCGCAGTATAATGCGATGACTAAGAGAGAAAGAGATCTACAAACAATGTTGAACGTAAAAATGCAATTCAAGTTTGGCAGTCGGTATAAAAGGGTAACCATAATTATTTATTTATTTATTTATTTACAGAATCGAAATTCCGATTTTTTACAAATATTTAGAAACATAGAGTATACATAAATATACAATAAATAGAGAAAATAATAAAAAATAAAAATAACGCAAAAGAATAAGAAGATGACACGTGTCAAAGATCACAGAGATCAAGGAGAACGATACCATCGACTAAAGAGGAAAAGGATGTAAGAAAAGGATCGAGGTGTGCTGGTAGGCCATTTAGGAGCGACATTGCCGTTGTAGCAAATTGAGTGCTTGAAGCTCCACAAGCATCGACTGGGATCAAAAACAATGGATGGCTACGAGCACGGGTGTACCTATCTGGAACATAGAAGTTAAAACATTCAACGAAATTAGATTCTTTTTATCTTTCGATATTTTACATGTTACTACAGATTAATATATTGTAATCAGTAGTATTAGGATGTATGAGCTGTAATTCAAAACTATTTCTTATGATTTTTTATTGACATCAGCATAATATAGCCCTTGCTGACTGGTACCGAAAACCTCGATATATAATATTTCGTTTCGTATTTCTGTTCGCTTGTCAGACATGAATGTGTCCGCCATATTGGTATTTTGGACAAGTCCGGTCATAGTTATAAAGACCGCCGCTTGTGGCGCGGGCGAGAGCCTATTTCGAGCGCGGAGCCAGTAGCATATTGTATTGTGGCTCGGCCTAATGCTGTGACTAGGTCCGGGCTATAAGCTTGTAAAGTTTATCGTAAATATATATGTCAATGTGCTTCAGAAAAAGTCTGTGTTATCAATCTGCTCCTAATCCTGCCATCACGGGACGGAATAGCACATTTTTTTAAAGAGATGAGGATATTAATAAATAGAGCTTTACTCTTATTACATATATGTTATTTTCAAAGAAAGTCATTCACGAACTCTACGATGTTCATACGCTTCAGTTTGATATTGTATTCTGTATGTATGTATAGTGGTTGTGTACGTGTAGGGATTGAAGAGATTGCAATTGGTTATTGTTCTGCTACTTAAAGAGATACAAAGCTTTATTGTGGTGTTAAAAAAGAAATGAAGGAGTTGATAGTCCTTAATTGAGATACATGAATGTCAACTGGGTTGGTTCGGACGTTCTTCTTCGTAGTATCAATCCGGTTGATTGGTTTGCAGCAACAAAATCTTGCATCTCGATCTCTACTCTTTTCGACACTGCAATCCTCTTTAGCTCAGCATAAGAGCTACAACTCATGTCTTCGTACACTTGTTGCGAATACTCCCGTCTATAGGTCTATAGGTCGTCCTCTGCAGTTTCTATCCTCAACCATCCCTTCCACAACGAACGTTAAGAAAGGGTTTATAGGAAGCGAAGTGAATAAATAGCAATCCGGTTAACACCAGTGATCTCTATGACGCTCATCCAGGACGACTAGACGTTGCATGCGGGAAACGAGTGTTTTTGTGGGTTGGGGAGATTACAATTGTTTATATATATTGATCAGTTTCTTGAAAAGATCGCAATTGGATAAGGAAAAAACTCATTAAGAGTATTCCAGAGCTTACCGATGACATTTAGTAAACTGTCAGTTCTTTGTAGACGTACATTTTCCTTGTATGGATATTCAGTCAGTGTGAGACGAGTCTATAGGAACATTTAGTCCTATAGTGCGACCCATTAAACTAGAAGCTGATTTATTTAAAAAAAAACTATTAAGAAATACAGTAACCAAATGTCTTGATATCGCTTGGTGAAATCCCTCCCTGTCCCGTCCTGTTTTTGGAGACCCAGATGGGGACCCTTTACGCACGCAAAAAGCTACTTGCTTGAGAGTGGCTGAAGGCCTTCCCGTGATTCTAGGTGCATCAGTTAGATGTCAAATAGACCTCAGTTTAAGGCTGCGAAATTAGTATACTACAGCGAGTCTCGAATTGCCTTCTTTGTTAACACGTTGCTAACTGGAATGGATAAGGAAATGGTGAGGTTGGGAAATGGATTCTACGGATAGCAGACATCAGTTAGGAATTAATTAATTGCGTCTGCACTCTTGCAGACGGACGCGCAGAAGCGCTCAAAAGCAGCAAATGTGTTGATATATGGTCACTCTGTTTACACATAATGAAAGTTGTCGCAGGAATGTCACCGCAATTTACAATCTCGCCGCCCCAACTGTTCAGGCCACTGCAGCCGCTTATTATACTTACGAAGATAATACGACAGTGTGGATGTTAAATCATCGCGTGAGATCACCAAGCCCAATAAAGATAATTAATTAATAAAAAATAAATCCCGACTCAATGTACTCGATTACTTGATAATGATATCTATGTAGGATCTAGATATGTTTACTAGAAATTACCTTTACGAAGAAAATAAAAATTGCTTATTTATTTATTGTTTATCGGAAAGCTATGATGGTTATTTCTACGACAAGCCTTAAAATTATTAGATTTGTAAGTTTTTTTTTTATATTCTGAACTACCTTATAAAATATTTTGTATAATAATTTTTTCTACAAAATTGTCTTAGTTAGAAACTGCTATACGTTGTATTCTGTAATTAGGTGTACTGTTGACGTGCACGTTTGGGGTCGCAAAATTAACGTAAAAGCAATGTGAAAAGTCAAATTATTTCTGCTCAGTATCTGGCAACATCGATAGCCCGTATGTTGCCCAGCATTAAGTCTTGAGATGTGCAGCTTGTTGGGCACATGGAGTAGGATCTTAGGTGTGAGGCAGTCTGCAGGTCTCATAGTCGCACAATAGTGACTCTCCCTGCCAAAGCATTCCCCACCGCTCGAGGCTGTCCTTTGTTCTCCTCGTACCAACTCCGGTTCTTAATCTGTTCAGAGATTACTAGGAGCTGGAGTCTCTCATTTTCAGGACCGGATGTGTTAGGTTGTGTGGATCTCAGAAAGCTGCTTCACGACTTCAGTCTTGGTGTTGGGGTTATCTGATTATACAAGCAGTGAGACTGTTGGTTGATTGCCTTACACATTTCTTCTGCGCATATGACTTTGCGTCTTATGTTTGGTGGTGCGATACCAGCCAAGGGGCATGGTTTTGAAATGGGTGTTGGTTTGAGGCAGCCTGTGACGACTCTGCATGCATCATTCAGGGCAGTATCCACATGACTACAATAGGCTGATCGACCGTGTATATCGATATGTAGTTATTAGTTGCACGGAAGATTTTTTTTTTTTAATCAAATATAAAAAGATACATTTTTTACACAGTAATTTACATTCCATCTTTTTTTTTTAATTTTTTCTTTTTTTTTAAATTCGCTTACCACACCACTTAAAGATAAGATCTTGTGTGTGGCGTGGGATTCATCTATGTTATTTTACAGTTATATATTTATACAGATATTGATAGCAAATATGGAAAATTATTAGTTTAGAGACATTTGAATTGTTACTAGATCTCCTAATATATCGCCTTCCTAATATAGTCGTTTGTTATCTTGGAGCGATATTGTTTGGACTTTCAAAAGTGCATCTAAAAGAAAGTTCTTTCTCTGTGGGGTATTCCCCAGTGTTTGGGTTTGCTTTTGAAGTCAGATGAGATCACCACGTCTCAATTCTTAAAGCCACCAGAGGCTAAATGAAAACATTCTGTATGCAACACCCGGGGCATAGATCTTATCATCGGCATGTCTGCTCCAAACTGGACATGTAACGAAATGGTGTTGAGTTTCCAACTGCCGGAACACAACAGGTGTGATGACGAGAGCAGTGGTGAAAGGAACGAGAGGAAGAAAATTTGGTTTGATGTGTAAGCCGGCGGTCATAGCTCAATGATCAAAGCGTTTGCTTCGCAAGCCAAAGGTTATGGGTTCGATCCTCGATAAAAAGGATTTTTAATCGATTTCTGAGCTCTTAAATACCCCCGGTTGGTGTGAATTTGATCCATAATCCGTAAAATGTCAGTCGTAGCCTATTAATTAAAATTGGTGGTAGACGAAAGTCGTCCCGCGAAGATCATACATTCATAGTAAACTCCTGTTATAATAAAGATGATGCGTGAATCTCGGGCTGTAGTCTATGATGTTAGCGGATCAACACTCCACATGCAGCGTTTAGCCATATACACTATGGTAAGCGTCATTGAATTCCACAGATGATACTTCAGAATTACTTTCACCATCTGTCGGTATTCTCCTGTGTTTACATAAAAAAAAAACGACAACAGCACAGTAACAACAACAGTGTAAGCAAGATTCAGATAATCTGAGCTTACAGAACTGTGATACAGCAATTCGCGGTGTCTTATTTTCTATCATATCCGCTCCGTAATACGGAGCCGATATGATATTACGGTTTTGTTTAATTTGTTTATTTTTTTATTTAAAAAATGCATTGCTTACCTCGAAACTCTCGAGGATCGAACCCACAACCTTCAGCATAGCTATCACTTTTCCATACCCGCCGGACTAACCTGTGGTTGGTTTTCCTATATTTTTGGTATTTTTTATCCGATTCTTCGTCTGCTATCTCGTTTAGTTGCGCCGCTGCTTAAAATCGCCGAAAATCGTTTCAAGAATTCGCTTCCGTATCAAAACAAAGTGATTGGTGAAATCACGCGGGGTACCTTCTACCTGCCGGTGAAATCCGTGGAGTGCATACCTGTCTGCGATATCACAACAGTTGAGGATTGTTGTTGAGACGCTGATGGTCAAGCAAACGACACGTGCGAGATACGATTGCTACCAAAAAACCAGTTTTGCAGCTAGGTTTACGTGGACATGACTCATTTAAAAAATTCAATACATCTTGCATCTCTGATATGGACTTACATGCATTGATATCAGCTTGATATAGCTCCTTAAGGCCGATGCCGGAAAGCCTCAACAAGCGATCTTTTGTCTATTATTTTGGTTCGCTTGCGTGACATCTACATCGAATGCTAAGCGGTGTTTGCATACGCCAAAATAATTGTTATGACAGTTGGTACAACTGTCCTCTTGGCGGGTGGTACCGCCGAAATGTGAGAGCAGGCAAGTAGTCGCAACTCGCCCGTCCTCGTGGTAGGACCGTCCCTAAGGGCGGCCCCTTAACGGGCGACTTTATTGACAAATAAACATGTATCGTGAAACAGAAACAAGTTGCTTATAATGTGAACCTGATCCTGCGTCTTTCATCTAGTAAACCTATGTCCAAAATGGAAGAGGAGGATATCACAGCTTGATATAGCTCCTTTAGGCTGATGCCGTAAAGCCTCGAAAAACGATCTTTTATCTCGTATTTTTGTTCGCTCGCCTGACACGAACAACTAATGTTAGTTTTAATTGTATAATGTTGAGCGGTGTTTGCATACGCCAAAATATTTGTTATGACAGTGGGCATATTTCCTGTTGGTACCACTGTCATCTTGAATTCGCTTTTTCTGCAGCGACGGTTGGCGGCGCCGAGACGTCAGAGCGCGCCGTCAGATGAAAGTTGGAGCTTGCGACCGCCTAACAGCGGGCGCTACAACTGTCTTTTTATTACTTAAGTGTTTGACAAACATTAGTAAAAACTTAAGAATATCTTTTTAATGTGTTTTTGTGGTCATACAGACGCTAAAATAACTTATTTAATACCAACGTATATTCATTTATGTATGCAACAAGTCTTAACAACCGTCTGCTGTTAATAATGATCTTATTTACTTATTTAAAACTCACGTTCCCGGAAACTGAACTTGGGATTCAAATCATAAACAAGCATTTAACCACTAATCCAGACAAGATGACATCTCTGTGAACCAATAAAAGCTTCATCGCTAAAGTTGGCATCTTCCCAAATAGTTTCCAGTCAAATTATTCTTCGAATGCGTAACTCCCGAGGGACTAACAGAAATAGTAATTCCAGAAAAGAAACGAATAAAAGTAATGGATTGAAGAACGAATATATTACAGTCGTATATATGTTAGATTTATAGTTCAATTTCGGTGTTGTTCAACTGGAAACTTGTTTCATTTTAAGTTGGATTGGTAAGTTTTTGTACCACAAGCCTGGAAACTTATTTTATACATAATTTGTTTCGTTTTTTTTTGCGTAAATCATAACATTGTGTTATTCACTTTGCAAATTGGTAAAAAATTGAATTTAAAAAGTATTCTCGTTCTCAATGTTATACATATTTTCAATGTTATTTATTTACATTCTGCTGGTGGGTATAGCTGATTGGTCAAAGCTTTGCAAGCCAAAGGTCGTGGGTTCGATTGCCGACGGAATTTAAAAAAAAATAAAGATTTTTAATCGATTTCAGAGCTCTAAAATTTCCCCCGTTCGGTGTGAATTTGATCTCTCACCCGTAAAATGCCAGTCATAGCCTATTAATTAAAATTGGCGGTAGACCACCCATTCATAGTAAATTCCTGTAATAATAAAAGATGATACGTGAATCTCGGGCTGTTGTCTATGACGTTGGCGGATCAACACTCCATATCCAGCGCTTAGCCATATGCACCATGGTATGTGACTTTTGGGTTTAGCCGTGTGTGGCAAATTATTAATTTGCCATATTTCGACCACCATTGCTGGGATCTTCTTCAGGGTTGATGACTCAGTAACCCTGAAGAAGACCCCTGCAATGGCGTTAGAAATATTGGAAATTTGTAATTCGCCACACACGGCTAGACCCAAAATCCACAATATCAAATCTGGCCGTGTAAACCTAAGAAGTTATCTCCTGTATGTGTTTACATAAATAAAAAAAAACACGTTAAAAATAAACATAAATATCATCAATAAGCCATAAATTATTGACACACGTCACTTTTGATTTAGTGGGAATAAATACACACATACAAACTATTATCACAATGATCCGGTTACAACAGGAATTAAAAATAATAATATTAAAAATAGCTGCATTGTATAGTAACGTTTATTCTATATGGGACAGTTTATAATGTGTATTTATATAGTATTATTCTATAGTCCTTTGATTCATTTTTTCATGAATTCCTTAAGCGTCATTTTAATACGAGTTTAATTCACTGAAATAGAATCGTCAGTTCTATTCAAAGAGTTGTGGTTTTTTTCCTTCAGGTCGCTTCCGCATTATTCGGCCTTTGTCTCCGTATCGACAAGGGATTGGAGACTTAACGGTAAAATTTGTACCGGTTTTACCGGTAAATTACTATCATCATATACTACATAAGTGCAATTCACAACCCAGGGATTCTTGAATGTTTCAACTTCTATGTTCCAGATAAGTATACCCGTGCTCGTAGACATCCATTATTTTTGATCCCATTGATACTTGTGGAGCTCAGCGCACTCAATTTAGTACAACGGCAATGGCGCTCCTAAATGGCCTACCAGCGCACCTCGATCCTTTTCTCACATCCTTTTCCTCTTTTGTCGATGGTATTGTTCTCCTAGAACTCTGTGATCTTTGACACGTGTCATCTTCTTCTTCTTTTATGTTATTTTAATTTTTTTATTATATTTTGTATATATTGCATATATATATATATTTCTTATTATTTTGTACCTCGGAACTTCGGTTCCGTGAAATAAATAAATAAAAGTGCTGTTAAGAATTAAGATAAAATTCGAATTTTCGCAGGCTACGTAGGAATATATTCGATTTTCTATTTTAAGTCATTATATTGGTACTTTTGTCTCACACTTATGCTGATAAGGTCAACCATTTTATATGCTAAGTTATTTCTTTGACAATCATTTATTTTGAACTTGCTTTACCACTGGGCGGCATGGTCCAGTGGTAAGAGCGTTTTTTTGTCATTCAGATGCTGTCAGTTCAAAACCCGACCGAGCTTGATTTTATAAAATTTAATCAAATCTAAGCTCTACACTTAAGCCACCTCTTAAAGAGAAAAATAAAAAGTGTCGACCTCGGGAGCGTCGAGCTGATAATCCGATCTTCTTAAAAAATTCCTGATCATTGAACACCCAAATATTTTTCTGGTATAACCACAGTCTATGCAAGTTTATGGGTTCTTGCCTTGGAGGCTTTCGAGAACTATCTATGTTCTCATGTGGACCTCCATACAGGTGTTCTGGGACAAGGCATTAAACAATCTAAGCTTACAGAACTGTGAAATGGCAATTTGCAGTGTCTATACCTCAAATATAGAGCGAATACAGTACATATATGGACTTGTTTTTGCTCTGCGGTGATATTTGCCCATCTCTGTTACACTCTTTACGTAGATAATCTGTTCCACACAGCAATACCTTCAATATAAGCTTTATTAGTTATCCACGTGTACGTAAATATTAATGGATGAAGCTACGTAAATACTCTTCCAAGTATAATAACAATAGTAAAAAATAAGTAGTGAAAGTAGAAAAGGAGGGATGGGTGTATCATAAATGAATTAAAAAGGATTTTGTAGACCTCTGTAAGTTACAGGCTTAACTTTGTATCTTCATCTATATGGAAGTACTTATCTACTTCATATTTAAAATGTATCTCAAAATGAATGCTTCAAAAATTAATAATTTTAATTAGTTTGTTAATTATTAACTTTTCTATATATTTGCCGACAGATATAGCTTAGTGGTTAAAGCGCTTACCAATTTTTTCAATTTTCTAAACCAAAGGTCGTGGGTTCGATCCCCAACGGAAAATAAAAAAAATGATTTCTAAGCTGTATAAATATCCCCGGTTGGTGTGAATTTGATCTCTCACTCGTAAAATGCCAGTCATAGCCTATTAATCAAAATATGTCGTAGACGAAAGTCGTTCTGTGAAGATCACCCATTCGTAATGAATTTCTGTAATTATTGGATGATGCGTGAATGTCGGTCTATAGTCTATGACGCTGACGAATCAATACTCAACATGCAGCGCTCCTCAGATGAGACTTCAGCATCACTATCATCATCAGTCAGGATTTTCCTGTATGTGCTTACATAAAAAATATCTACTAGTTTGATTTTCCGATGTTGCCATCCCTGCTTCAACAGTCTTCCTGTGCATATCAGTCTGTCGAGGATCACGTCACGTGGTTGACCTTTTGTCGGCAGCCGAATCTCTCAAGCTATTAAAGGCTGAACGCCTCGTGCACCGAAGACATTCGATTTATATTTTTTTCAGACATAAAACTTCAAATATTTTGCTAACCGCCTTTTTAAACTCTTGTTTAAGATTCGAATTTCGTAACAGACTGTTTTCATACACCTTAAAAATACCAACAATTGTTACATAGCTCCGCCTCCCGCAGCTCCGCCGATTACATTCTATGTATGTATGAGCTCGTGAACTTGAAGAAAAGACTGCTATAGCTTATGATCTTCCACGGCATTCTTAATATATGTTATAGCCAGGTCCACCTTCGCCTCTTAATCGATTTTATTAACACATTGTTGTCGGAAGACGTATTAATACGTTTTTTTAGTCTGGTGCTCAAATGAGGGAAACGTAGTAATACGTTTTTGTACTCTCTGGTGGTGGACGTCGGGTAACGTAATAATACGTGTTGCGTAATAACGAATTTTGTTGCTAAATCGTATATCGTACTTTAAACTACACATTTCACTCACAAATTTGTAATTATTATGCTTTAGTTTTAATTTATTAATAAATAATGAAAAGAAAAAAAAATACTAAAAATATACAATTTTTTGTGTGCTCGAAGAAACCTTGACGCAGATCTCGTTGGCTTGATTTTTATTGACCTTCAATGCGCAATAATTTATTTTCAACTTGTACGGAGAATTGTAGTTCTTTCTACCTGACGAAGGGATGAATGGTAGAAATGTTTTATTCACATTTCTACAAAATATTTGAGCTTATGTGAAGTATTACTTTAAAGGACGTTTTCTTGTGTTTGTTTCCCATCATTTCATCATTGCTGCACAATAAGGTAAACTACATTTAAAATTTCACTAAATTATCGCGGATATTTAAAATGTTATAGACTTTTAAAAAATTATAAAAAAACTCGCGCGCGAACCCAATAATCGCCCGCGCGAGGCTGCTAATCACCATAAAACAATGTCCTCAAACAATGTGTTAAGAGAGGCTTACTTGTCCGCTCTCTCACCTCGTTGTTCCTCACAAAGTCAAACCATCCGTACCCCCAGTATTATACGCAGGCTCTCGAACCTTATTATTACCAAGAATGTCAATATGGACGTACAAAATCATTCTTCCTATTTCTGGGACGACTTTGGCTACGCGTTGGAAGATAACTAGACGATGTAGTATGTAATGAAGATATAGATCTCGTACTACGAGGGTGATGCGTAAAATAAGTTTCCCTTGGCGCTACAGTCCTGAAAAGCGCTGTTGCGCCGGAAGAAATCCATTCCCTGCTATGCGAAATATATGGGGACAAGTGTATGAGCGTACAACACGTGCGCAAATGGTGCAGAGAGTTCAGAAACGGGCGTATTGACGTCCATGATGAGGTGCGTTCCGGACGGCCATCTGTTTCTGACGAAACAATCGCAAAAGTGTCTGACAGCGATGCAATCAGATCGAAGAGTGACGGTTCGTAAGCTCTCCGAAATGATCCCTGATGTCAGCAAAACCTCTATTGACAAGATTTTGACGGAGCATCTAGGGCAGCGGTCGGGGAACCGGGGTAAATTACCCCAAATGGGGTAAAAATATGTTTTTTGGGGTAATAAGGAAATTTTTCTTGTTTGCTATTTCATATAACTTACTATTTTCATGTAACTTTTTTGTTATTTTCCATGTAAATTAATTCAATAAATAATGTTTATTTAAATATACATTGATTGTCTTCTTTTCAAAATGGGGGGAAGGGGTAATATCGACTTACGCAAAAATATATTGGGGTAATGGTTAAAAAAGTTCCCCGACCGCTGATCGGGTATGCTAATGTTGCGCGAGGTGGGTTGGGATATTATCAAACACCCACCCTACAGCCCGGACTTAGCCCCAAGTGACTACCATCTCTTCCCTGACACGAAGAAACACCTGGGTGGAACGTATTTCGGCGACCGAAAAGAGCTGGAAGAAGCGGTTCTCAGGTATCTGCGTGGCTTGGTGGCAGATTTTTTTGACCAGGGCATTCAAAAGCTCATATACCGCATGCAAAAATGCATTGTCGCATCACCCTCGTATATATACTATCGAACTCATATCGACCGGATTGAATCAGTCCAACATCGCTTCTTGTCAAGAGTTGCACGACTGATCGGCCTTGAGAGAGGTAGCTACTCCTATGAAGATATAGACAGGCGACTTAATGTATCTACATTGGAGAGACGTAGAACAGTGACTGACTTGCTGTTTATTTTTAAAATTATGAACTCCATAATCGATGACTCGACATTATTGCAGGAAATTACGTTCAATGCTCCCTCCCGGTTCACTAGAAGCAGTGACCTGCTACATGTAAGGACATCCAAAACCAACTACGGATTCTATTCTCCTATGTTAAGAATGTGTAGACTGGTTAACTCCTCTAGTGACTTGGACTTTTTCGGGGTGGACCTTCCAGCATTTCGCAGATCCCTCTACTAATGTACTAGATCTGTTTTTTTACTCATGTTCATGTTTTGTCTAAATGTATTGTCTTAGCTATTATATTGTTCTGTTTTACCATTTCATTTATTGTATTTTCTATTTTAAACCGTATGTATTGGCCTAGGCCGTTAATAAAATAAAATTAAATAAAATAAATAAAATATGTAGTATCACGACATCTGGAGTAAGATCTGGTAGCATTGATCAAACAAAGAACTCTGTAGTATCAAGTTGCACCAACACCTGTCTTCATTACATCAATTGCAATATGCCCTAACTAGGCTAGGGTTATAAGCCACATCTGCGGATGTAAAATTTAATGAGCCAGTTGCGGAAATGATTGAAGGCCGATTTCGATTCGAATCAACCGTGAAGAACTGTGCCAATCGAAAATGGTAAATCATCGCATAAAATTAACACCGAACGAGATTTTTCTCATTTTTTTTTTAAATATAATCGCCACGTTGGCAACGCCGTATTTTAAGTAATTACAGTAATTACGCAGTTGGATTGATTACTTCATTAATGCGATTTGAGTATTTTTTATAGAATTGTAATTTTTGATTAGGAAACTTTAGAGATCTGTAGTTGCGTCTTGAAAAATTATGAATTAAATACGAGAAGATTTATTTTTTTGGTGAATTTTTAGAATAAATTTAAATTATTTTTCTTCGATTTATTGATGAGAGAAATATTATATAAGATGATGTTTGCTGTATATTTGTATATACGTCATATCAGTTGTTAATTGTATTTTTTGGCGGGATATTTTTGAAGATCTTTAAACGAGGAGCATACCGACAGATGAAGCTCAGAAATCGATTAAAAATCATTTCTTTTTAATCTCCGTCGGGGATCGAGTCCACGACCTTTGGCTTACAAAGCAAACGCTTTCACCATTGAGCTATACCCGCCGGTAAGTCATATTCGACAACCTATACAGTCCATTATGAATAAAATGCGCACTTTCTAAGAAAAATATAACTATTGATCGAAACTGTACAAAATATAAAAATACATACTCCAAAAAACTTAAAAACGACCAGCTGTGACTTTTTCTTGTTTTTTCTACTTCAAGAAAGTTAAAGGTAAGCATTACAAGACCCTGGAAACATCCGAAAGCATGTTACAACGATCCTGAGAGATATTCCCGTCGAGAACTTTCGTCTTCCAAGTGTGTACTTCTCACCAAGTATATTGATAAAAGTGGGGAGTATTTTGAATATTTTTTTTGCAATCTTAAGCATTTGTGCAGCTTAGATCAATTATATATTTTTCCCTACAAATACACAACTTTTGTAATTGACTCTGTATTGATAAGTGATTGAACTGGCGATACCTGAGGCCACCCTGCGGCTGATCATGTGGAGAAGCGCAACTCAGGGGAATACTTGGATTGCCCCGAAAGAGGACCTAGCCCCTGGACATGACCAAGGGTGGAATATATGGTCCCTTAACAGACTTCGGACCGGAGTATGCAAGACAAGGACAGTTTTACAGCGGACCGACTGAATGTGACTGCGGCTTGGAGCAGACCCTGTCACACCTTCTGGAATGTGAGCCTTGCCCGAATAGCTGCACCCAGGAAGACCTGATGATGGCCAGAAGTAACGACATCGACGTCGCCCGCTTCTGGGCAGACAGGATCTGACCCTGTTGTTTCCGACACGATTATATATGTATATAATGATTGATAATAAGGTTTCAAATATTGTTGCATATACAATTTGAATATTTAAATAAATATTACATACAATTCCATCACACATTGTGATTTATGTACCAATCCAAACGTCAATTAATTATTATTCAAGAATTTATTCAAATTACTCAATTCAACATTGAACGGCAAAAATTACACATTACGATTATGTCTACTTACTTAAAATTGAGTCATAATTATGTCATAATTAGTAAATTATTGTCAGTTGATTACGTTTTATGACAGGTAAGCTCCACTCATTAGCATATAAGGCTACCTTAACAATATTAAATCGATACAGTTAAAAAAAAACGCTAATTCCAACGCTATTATTTCCGCATTTTAATTTTTAATGCAATAAAGCATAACATTATGAGTTGATGCCGCAGGCGAAATTTTCTATTTATAAATATTTCTATAATTTTATGTTTATATTGCGTTATAAATATGTCTTTGAATTTGAGTAATCGTCAATGAAATACATGACTTCTATTATAAAGTAAATTAACATGTTATCGTATTATTTATAGGGCGCCATATTTTCTAATCATTTCGAAATAAAATAAAATAAAAATCTCTAACTTCTTCGTAGTATCAATCCGGTGGATTGGTTTGCAGCAACAAAATCTTGCATCTCGATCTCTTCTCGATCCTCTGCAATCCTCTTTAGCTCAGCATAAGAGCTACAACTCATGTCCTCGAACACTTGCTGCAAATATTTCCGTCTGGGGCGCCCTCTGCAGTTTCTACCCTTAACCATCCCTTCCACAATGTCGTGAAGAAGACCATCGTGGCGCATGATGTGACCGATCCATCGGGCTTGCCTCTCTGAGATGGTTCTTACTAGGTGCCTACCTTCCTCGATTATGCTGATAACCTCATTGTTCGTGACGTGGTCTCTTCATGAAACTCCGAGGATTTTCATAGTCTCTATAGCTCATTAAATTGCTTAGAATATTTAAAAATTCAGACTTTTCTTCAATATTAAAAAAAAAACTCTGTTTAGTTCATTAATACGATAAATTGGTGTCAGAAAGAGATGCAGCGATTGCAAAGCTATTGTGTTGGAATGAAACAACGTTATAGTGGCGAATGCGTGTAGTTTTCGTGAAGACACTTAAATGTGAGCTTTTGCTTGATGGCTGCAGTGCTTTATCTGGGTCAGGTCTCCGCCGCTGCAGCAACCATGTAACATTTACAAACCATTAACCATCAGCGTGCTCAGTAACAAAGAGGCGAATCTTGTATCAAATTCAGTACAAAATATGCCTTTATGTTACTAAGCATGAACTGAAAAATGTCATGTCATGTTGACTGAAGACTTCTTCAAATATGAACATCATCATCATCATCATCAGTTAATTCCCTAGCTGAAACATATTGCCGTTAAAATTTAATCTCGAATTTCTGCCACTCGGTTGCTACTGTCCATACATTGTCCTAAGACATCTATGAACCCAAAAGACTACTTGGGTACGCACATGATTCCTGATATCCTTCAAATCAAAAGCCTGGGGACTTAGACAGGAGCTGTAGTATCCAAGGAATTTTTTTAAGGTGATTTATTAAACGGTATTTTTTAAAGAGATTTGATGATTAGATTGACACACCCAAGTGAAATGCGGCTTAACCAATCCAAAGACTCGCGGTAAGCGACAAGCGGTAACTCATCCGAGTTTTGGTCAACGTACAATGTCTTAACTTCGGTAATATAATGTCAACTGAGTTCACAATATTTTATTGTCGTTGGTACGTGCAGACAAATACATAATCTTATGTTTGGATTGATATGATGCTTGCCATTGTGCGCGGTAAACGCAACATATGCAGTGTGTGGTGCAACCATTTTTTTACATTAAAAAAACCTATTATTGTTTTGCGTTCAAGGTAGTTTTACTTTGATGATCTAACATTAACCGCGCATGCAATGTGATTTTTTTTTCCGTGCAGGAACATAACAAATTTTATCAACTCAATTCATTTCTGAAGTACAATAATAATTAAATATAAAATAAAATATATACAAACATAAGTACTTATGATTAAGTACTAAGAACAATGCAATAAAGACAAGCAACAGAAGGTCCCAATGCTCATCAAACAGACGACCCCAACCAATTATTCCTCCAAAGAAACTCTTGGAGTTCGTGTCTGAATTGGGCCTCCCTTACGTGAAATATAGCAACATCTGAGGCGATTTGGTTGAGCAGTCTGATCCCTCTCTCAAGAGGCGTAGTCTCTGGCAGGTTTGTGTTACTCTTTGGGAGAGCGAACAATCTGTGCTTCCTTATTATCAGATATTTATCGTGATATGTGATATGTGCCGTTGGTAAACTATTTTTAAATCAATATTAATCTAGCATTCACATTACCGCAGTAATAAGTGAAATAAAACAACATGCATTGCTTAAATGTCATAAATAATTGCGGATTACATTATATCTTCGTACATTGAAATGTAATACACCAGATTAGGTTAACTGCCATACCAGACACGCTGTTACAAACGGTTTTAAATCGTTCTAGAATTATAGTGTGTACTGTAATCGTCAATCTTAATTGCATTGTTGTTTGAAGAAACGTAGTTATCTTTAATCTTCAGGCTGGACTGTTTACTTATTTTTGCACAATGTTATAATTAATATATCAGTTCCTTGTGATTGAAGTGATCTTATTTGTGAAAGGTCTCATTGCGCAATGGACAAATAAACTGAACTAATTAACTTAAACTATTGCAAAAATAATGATACACAGTGGATTGAATAATATGATATAACAACTGGTAAATAACAATTACTTAAAAAGAACGCTAATTATTTATGAAAAGTTTTTATGTCTCTTTAACCCTCGCCTTACTATGTTAAAAACTTCCGCGCGTTCCGATGGTGTGTACTCGTTACACATTCTGATTTAAAGTGAATAAAATGAGTAGAAATTCGAAAAAATGAAAATATTCAAAGATATCGCTTAATTTTATAATAGTTGATGTCAATAAGCAGTAATAATTGACATTTAATAGCTAAAAACATGAAAAACATCAGACGAAGACCTCAAACGGCCAGACGCACCTCGGCGCGTGAACTTCCGAGAGCTACTAACACTACTTAGCCTGTCGACATATCGATGAGCCGACGCGCATCGAAATCATTTCGAACTAGCCGACCAACTGAGGTTTCCCGTCTCGCTCACTCATATTAGTACGTCAGCGAGAGTGAGGAGTATAGATGCCGACGCATCTGGATATTTTTAAATTTTATTTTTGCAAACTCTTTTGTATGACTTCCGACAGGTCGAATGAATACATGACAGTTGACGCGTCTTGAGTGTAGTGGTGAATTTATTCCGGATTTTAGAAAAATATTTCCTGCTCCCGATGAGTGCCCATTATTATAAATATTTATTTTTTTCAATACGTAAATGTATTAAGGAGGAATACCTAAAATCTGAACCCTGTGTGTATTATATTTACAGAGATATTTAAGTTATTACAAGCAATGTGTAGTCGATAGACATCACCGGGGAGGAGAGGTTAACCGGACGGCATAGTACAGTAGCAAAGCGTTTGTTTTGTCGTTCAGACGCCGGCGGTTCAAAACCCGACCAAGGTCTATCTAAAAAAAATATTTTATCAAATCTATATTTATAATCATGCGCTCGGTAGGGTTGGGTCACCCCTTAAGGACAAAAAAGTTGTCTGGGCCTTCGGAGACTTGAAAAAAGCTGATTATTGTATACCCAAATACTTGTAAATCTCTGGTATAACAGCCGCAGTCTACGCAAGTTAGCGGACTCTTGCTCTTTAGGCTTCCGGGAACCATATACTATATAGACATGCATAACTAATAATATTAGTTTTAGTTATATAATAATTCATTGTGTTTGCATACGCCATTTTATTTGTTTTTGACAGTTGCTCCATTTCGTGTCGGCCACTGTCATCTTTAATTCGCTTGTCTGCCGCGGCTATTGGCGGCGCCAGATGTCAGAGCGCGCCGTAAGTTGGAGCTCGCTCGCGACCGTTATGGCGTTCGCCATAACGGGTGGACGAAAAAGCAAGTGCTTTACAAATAAACGCGAATTGTGATACGAAAACAAGTTATTTGCATTGTGAACCTGCATCCTGTCATCCAGTTATTCGATATCCAAATTAGAGAGGACGATATCAATAGTCTATGGCGTGGTAGATCAACACTACAGCAGCGCTTAGCACTATTTTAAAATGGCAAGCGTCATAAAATTCACAAGTGAAATTTATCCATCACCGTCTTTCAGCACGCTTCTGTATATGTAATACGTGAAAAAATATTTTAAGTATGAATACTATTAAAAAAATGATAATATGAATAATGAAAAGTAGGCGTGGCCACAGCAAGGAAGAGTGAGATGTCATTATGTAAATTACTATGAGTGTGAAAGTGATGGCACGTTGGTGGCTAGCTTATGTACGTTTCGTAAGCTCAGGTGGATCCGTGAGGCATCATCATATTATCACGGCTTTGTCCTCAATGTTTGGTGCAGTATTCTTGCAAAGATCACCGCAGAATGTCAGTGGGTAAATGGGACGGTCTCTAGGCAGGTTGCAGAAGTTCAGAGCCCTGCAACAAGTTGCGGCAATTGAGGGTTTGGCTAAGTGGTAAAGCGCTTGACTGATATTCGAGCAGTCACGGCTTCAAATATTTTTGATAATTTAAATCTTCTTCGTAGTGTCTATCCGGAGGTTTGGTTTGCAGCAACAAAATCTTGCATCTCGTTCTCCACTTATCTCGATCCTTTGCAGTCCTCTTCAGCTCAGCATAATAGCTACAACTCATGTCCTCGAACACTTGCTGCAAATACTCCCGTCTAGAGGGCGCTCTACAGTTTCTACCCTCAATCACTGCATAAGAAATTTAAATAATGAAATGTACTAAAGATGTAATATTAATTTATATATACTTTAGATTTAATTATATATATAGTATCTTAAATTTTTTATTATATAATGTTAGTATCATATCGAAATTATGACAATGTATAAATGTGTATATGTAAAATTCTGTATAAATATATTACTGTACAATAACATAGATGAATCCCACGCCACACACAAGATCTTATCTTTAAGTGGTGTGGTAAGCGAATTTAAAAAAAAAAAAAAATGGAATGTAAATTACTGTGTAAAAAGGTATCTTTTATATTTGATTAAATAAAAAAAAAAAAAATTATCCCTTCCACAATGTCGTGAAGAAGACCATCCTGGCGCATGATGTGACCGATCGCCTCTCTGAGATGGTTCTTACTAGGTGCCTGTATTCCTTGATTATGCTGAGAACCTCATTGTTCGTGACGTGGTCTCTCCAGGAAATTCCAAGAATTCTTCTGTGTGAACACATCTCAAAGGCCTCTAGTCTTTTCTTATCACTTTCAGATAAGCACCATGTCTCACAGCCGTACATCAAGATGCTCCAAGCAAATGTTTGCCAAGTTCATTATGGAGCTTTAAATTAATATTTTTTGACTCAAGAATTTTCTTTTTTTATTGAACGTTAGTCTTGCTTGATGTATGCGTCTGTTGACTTTTTTGTTGAAGATTGGTAGCCTTATATTTGGTGAACCCATCTTTTTGCAGAACGTCCTTTAATATTACAAAGTAGAATGTAATTGTACGTAGGTAATGTCAAGGTGAAAAAATGAATTGTTAAACGTGATATTTATCATCGAATATGCTTTGTATTGAATTTTTTTTTTGGGAAATTTATATATCATTGTATTAATTTTACTTGACAAATTTGATGACCGAAATCAACAGATGATTTAATGGAGAAAAGATCATTACATGTTTTGATTGATAATAAGTAAATAGCAAGGATATATACCGGCGGGTAAAGCTCAATGTTTGAAGCGTTTGATTTGCAAGCCAAAGGTCGTGGGTTCGATCCCCGACGGAGATTGGAAAAAAAAGGATTTTTGATCGATTTCTGCACTCTAAAACCCCGGTTGGTGTGAATTTGATCCATCACCCGTAAAATGCTAGTCATAGCCTATTAAAATTGGTGGAAGACGAAAGTCGTCCTATGAAGACCACCCATTCATAGTAAATTCCTGTAATAATAAGGATGATGCGTGAATCTCGGGCTGTAGTCTGTGACGTTGGCGGATCAACACTTCACATGCAGCGCTTAGCCATACGCACCGTAGTAAGAGTCATAGAATTCCACAGATGAGACTTCAGAATTACTATCACAATCTGTCGATTTTCTCCTGTATGTGCTTACATAAAAAAAGCAACTAGTAAGGATAATAATAAAAATACTAACCGTGTTGTTATTTATAGTATTAATATGGATCACACTGAGCACTGCTTAATTTTCTGGAAGAGTGCAGTTTCGCTATCTATGAAAGCTTCATCAGATCCAATATGTAGTAATATATATAGTATATACTATGTTTTTTGTTCAATGTAATTTATCTTACAGAGAAAGGAATTACTTAAATTATTTATAGAATTTGAACTACTCATTTAATCATTTTATCATAATTTCGTATTTGCTTCCCTAATTGGAGTATATAGTCACTACAAAGCGCTTCCACAAAGATCTGTCAGCTGCTATGGTCATAGCCGACACATGCGTGTCCGACGAGCGACCAAAAATAAGACACGAAAGATTGTGTATCGAAGCTTTCGGCACCAGTCTGCAAAGGCTATATCAAGCTGATATCAAAATATACTAACAAAAATGAAAATATTTATATTATCGGCTGTAGCCAAATATGTATATATCAATGTTAAATGAAATATATAAGGTGTAATTATTTTTATACCTGCAAATTATAAATTACGCGCAACACTATCGATATCAAAAATCAATTTAATTGTTATTATTAACACGGTATCAATTTTTTTTTTGAGGTCACACACTTCAAGGAAGTGTCTGCAATGGATTTCTTTGCATTTGCCACGCCCAAATCCAGTTTCTGACAGTCAAGGTACTTCGAAACATACATAACGGCGATTGAACTATTCTTCTACATAATTGCTAATACATTATATGCATACTGTAATTTAATTATCTATGTTGGCGTGTATTTTAATTACATACGCGATTTTTGGTACTCACAGCTTTACTGGATCAAGACAAAGCGCCGACTATACAACGTATGTATCGTTGCCATTTTTCTTTATACCTACGAGTCTTGGCATCTTACCAATGCAGCCATGCAGTGTGTTTCTAAAGTAATGGCTTGCATAGAATACTGGTTTCACGATGCTTTCAATTTGTGAGGAATGATTTTTCACATATTTTCAGTTACATCATACTACAGTCGGTCAAGATAAAATATGATTATCCCGACGATCCCCGAGCCTTTCCCAACTTACACTGAAATATACGCATTGACATCAGCGCGATGTAGCCCTTGCTGACTGCTACCGAAAACCTCGATGTACAATCTTTCGTCTCTTATTTATGTTCGCTTGTCATACATTTATGTGTTGCCATATTGGCATGTTGGACAAGCCGCTGGTGACCGACCACGGGCCGCACGAGTCAGTCGGTCACCGCCCTTTAGCGAGACAAGATCGCATGACGGCCGGCGGCATGTCATTCCGCCTGGCCAGAAGCTTGTAAGGTTTTAACGTAAATATATGTCAATGTACTTCTGAAGCCTTTGTTTGCTTACCTGCTCGTCATCTTGCCCTCTCGCGACGGAGTAACACCCCATTTTGAGAGAGGAGGATGTTACAATATATACAATGACTTTATATTTAATCGAAGATTTTGTTTTATTAGGATTTTCGTTTTATTTATATAAATACTAATTAATTGTATTTTTTTATTTTCAGGTGAGTAAATTGAACAACTTGATCACCCAGGAGCAACATACGGTCTAGTCTTCGTAGTTTACAAACCAATCAGTAAGCAACTCAAAAAAAAAATTAAACTTTTTCCCAAAACCGCTATTTCAAGAAAGAAAAAAAATTTTCAACGCACTATGGATTTAATCAGTTTTGATATCCACTTTGCCATTTTCTCATTTTCTTATACATTTTTGTCACATCCGAACTTCCGCATTTTTTTTGTCAACCATTGTATTCGATTTCTAACATGTTTGCACTTCACTACATTACTAAAGGCAGCTTCATTACCGATGCAAAGTTATTGCTACATTACTACCGTGTAGTATAAAGTAATATTACAATAAAGCATTAATATTAATCAATATTTCAATTCAGTTCCCGATGTAACGCAATTTCGATACACAACACGACATTTTCAAATATCTCTTTCTGTTCTTGGAAACGGTTATACAACACTATGATAATAAATGTTCCAAGTGCATGCATTACAGTGTCGCACTTAGGTGTAGGCGAATTCGGGTACTGAGCGGGGGCGTGCATTAAATAGGGCCTCAAAAACTGCCAAAAAGACGTTCGTTATTCCAATATACGTATCTTAACACATGATCACACTATAATTTTTGTTAAGGCAGATAGCATTAACACATCTCTGTTTCCAAAAATATACCTGGAAACGTATATATTTTTTCGATGACCTTTTAAAGAAGGAGCAAGGTTTTTTAATATGTAGTATTCAAAGCATATAACGCTTTGCCCACCTCTTTCCTGTATTGATGTCAATATATTACTGCGATGGTCAATCAAGACGATAAAATTCAGTAGTTTGACTGATTTTGATGACAATATCCTCCTATAAGACGCGAAAATGGAAAAAATAACAAGTTTCAATAAAAATTAGCTTTAAATTGAGTTTGCTTACAGTATATATTACTTAGTTTAAGCATCGTATAATCTACAATACAAAGAATCTAAGTTTCCATTTAAAGTACTTTTAATTATTGATTTCAATAGAAAAGTTAAATTATGAATTTTTTTAATTTTTAATTTTTTTAATTTTTATTTATATTAATTAACTTATATTAAGCTTGTGAATAAATGAAGACTGATTGAATAATAATAAAAATATACATACTTTGAATATATACTATAGCGACATCTATCGTACGATGATAACAATGATATAAATACTGGTTTCAACGCGAGTCTGTCTGGGCATAGCAATGGCGCAGTTCGCCGAGCGGTATGAATACCTGGGCATAGTTGGTTTCCAAGGTCCGCGGTTCGCATCCCGCTTCTGCCGTTATTTTTGTGCTTGGATTGACGCGTTGAAAAAAGAATTTTATGTATGGTATATGTATATTTAAGTAATAAAAAGTTAAATTAATTATTTTGTATTTACTATTTTCGTAGGAAATAATCATTTATAATATATAATTAATTAGCATTACAGTCTTCTCACGAATGTATTCGATTTATTGTGATGAAATATAGTTTTTTATAAAGATATATTTTACGTAGAAAACCGTTCCAAGAGGCCTTTTTTTGTTTTTCAAGGGACAAGTGCGTTGAACTGTTGTCAAAAAATATTCATAAAAAGAATCCAGTTTTATTTTTGGAAGAAAAACGGGTGGTATGGGAGGGATTATTAAAATTTCGCTTTGAAATGAGAGATTCGGGGAGAAAAAAGCTAGGATCTAAAAAAATGAACGTAACACGCCAAACAAACGTTCTAGAAAGTTCTTAAATTAAATCACAGAAAATTGATATAAGCTGCTTAAAATTGAATATGGGAAAAATAAAAAAAAATGTATTTTACAATGCCGATTCTTCCATATTCAGCAAAATTCGCAAGTCTACTTCTATTCTTATTTGTTTATAAACTCATTACTAAGTAAAGTGGTTCTATGGAATAATCAGTATTACGAGTAATAGTTTCAATCTTTGGTACTGCAATACCATATGGAGTGAACCATTGACAGAGCATATATCTCTTAGCCAGTTCTTCTTTGTAGTAGTATCAATGTAATAGAACGCTTGCTGCAAATACTCCCGTCTAGGTCGCCCTCAACAGTTTCTACCCTCAACCATCCCTTCCACAATGTCGTGAAGAAGACCGTCGTGGCGCATGACGTGACCGATCGCCTCTCTGAGATGGTTCTTACTAGGTGCCTATCTTCCTTGATTAAGCTGAGAACCTCATTGTTCGTGACGTGGTCTCTCCAGGAAATTCCGAGAATTCTTCTGTATGACCACATCTCAAAGGCCTCTAGTTTTTTTAATCACTTTCAGATAAGCACCGTTGTTTATTACTTGCACATTAATAACAAATTGCATTATTTATATGTTTCCATGTTTCAATTCATAATAAGCCCACTTGTTGAACAGTTAATTAGCATTACATTGTCTCAATTGATTCAGCTTTCGTATTACAGTAAATATCACCATTGAGTGGGTTGTTCTTTGCATTACGTTTGCAACACCTCTGGGAAGTGTAGCAGAGACAGCAGACCAGGTGGTATTGGTGGTAGTAGATAGCGCAGGTTCCCACGTGGTAATAAAGGTAAGATATTGGCAAGTGGTCGACCACGCCTTCTATCGTCGAAGAACAGGAGTTTTAAATTGAACATACAATAGATTAATGCAAAATTGTATCATTAGATTTGATAAAACACCTATAAAAATTTAACAGTATAATATTATATATCGAATATATAGCTTTTGTTAGATTATGACAGTTTTTTACGTATTCCCATATACTTTGATATCCCCCGTCTTTAAAAAGGCGAAAGGTCGCGGGTTCGTCACGTGGCCGCGTGGAGGAAGGATGCAGGAGCAGATTAGCAACACAAAGAACTTGTTTTTGTGGCACAATTCGCATTTATTTTTAATAAAGAGTTGATTTCCTTATCCGACCGGTATGAAGTTTCGCCATACCGGTTGAGCGTTAACTGAAAACTGCCGGAACCTGTGACATCCAGCGCCAGAAATGGAGCACTGTCAAAACAAATAAAATGGCGTATGCAAAGACCGTGTATTTTTATAAAAAATTTAAACTAACTTTATTAGATGTGCAAGTCAGGCGAGCGAACAAAAATAAAACACAAAATATCGTTTTTCGTGGCTTTTCGGCATCAGCCTTAAAGAGCTATATAAAGCTGATATCAGTACGTACAGTATAATCTTTCTTCGTAGTATCATTTAGATAGATTGGTTTGGAGCCAAAAAATCTTGCATCCCGATCTCCACTCCTCTCGATCCTCTGCAATCCTCTTCAGCTCAGCACAAGAGCTACAACTCACGTCCTCGAACACTCGCTGCAAATACTCCCGTTTAGGGCGCCTTGGCGCTTGATGTGACCGATCGCCTCTCTGAGATGGTTCTTTCAAGGTGCCTATCTTCCTTGATTATGCTGAGAGCCTCATTGTTCGTAACGCGGTCTCTCCAGGAAATTCCGAGAATTCTTCTGTATGACCACATCTCAAAAGCCTCTTATTTAATATTCCTTGGTAAATGTATTGTATATATTGAAAACATCTGGTATGAGCGTTCTTCTTAAATGTTAGTAGCGATGGATTGCCTCAGCTCGTCTCGTCGCATTATTCCATAATCTATTACAAAACTATTAAACCTCTCAACGATGATAATGCGCGTCATTGATCGATTTCTTACGAAAGCCATTGTTTTATTTTTTCATTGCGATATAAGCAAAGTTCAATGGGAATAATGTGTAGTTATGTAAATTCAGTACCGGGCTTAGACCCCGCGGCGCCCTAGGACATTTTTTTCTAGCGCCCCAAATTGTTTATCTTTAAAAATATCTTGGCCCCCTAAAAGTACTGGAGGACTTTGCGAAATGCCTTAAGGTCACAGGTGCGATGAAAGAAAAATCCTGATCTATCTCCTTCTCGCTTGGGGGGTGAGCGACATCAGTCGGCCAATATAGACAGGGACCGAATATTGGCCAGAATAAGCTAACACTCAGCTAACCTCATCAGCTCAAGCTGGTTAGGGCACTCTATTGTCCTGGAGGTAGTAAATGCTCTCCCTTATGGTCAACGGCATTAAGATGTGGAAATAAAGGGGAAAATACCACATTAAATCTCTAAAAGGCATCCCATGTATCAGCAAAAAAAAATGATTGCATCTCAAGTAAAATTTTCCGGAGATAAAATAGTCCCCCAATCGGATCTCCGGGTGGGGACTGCTCGAGACAAAACAACCAAAAATATCTAAGAAAGATAAGTTACCTTCGGAGTCCCTAGTTTATTCGACGCCCTGGGGCACCGGCCCACTTCACCACCCCCTAAAACCGGCACTGTGTAAATTGGTACGTATGATGGAATTTAAAGTTATGCGACGCATGTTTACAAGGAAAGCTGACTTTAAATATGCAAGGAAACGCAAGGAATATTCAATAATCTAAATACTTTCATCATCAGCCTGTGTCTATCCACTGTTGAACGTAGGCCTCCCACATTAGTCTCCATCCATCTCGATCCTCCGCTCTCTGCATTCAGGTTGATTCCGTTATTCTTCTCATGTTTTCAGTGCATCTTGCAGGGGGTCAGCCAACGCTCCGTTTGACAATTTTTGGACGCCACTCCAACACTTTTCTTCCCCATCGAGCGTTTCGTCGATAGATATTTCCTGCTGATTGCTACCTAAATGTGCCTATTCGTTGGGTAGCCTCCACTACTTGAGTTCTTCAACTTCTATATTAGCCTGGATTCTAGTTAACATAAATTATTTACTTAAATATTCTTGTATCAAGCTATTTTTTCGATTATAATTAAACATTATATTGTATCGTGTAAGATGCAAGTATGTATATCAATTATTTCTAGATCGTTCGAGAGAGTTACATATTCAGCTGGAGTATTCTAGAATCGTGTTTTTTTTTAGTAGCTAAAGTTTTTTATGTTTTAGTAGCTAACCATGTCTGCTCTCTAACTATGTTTTATGTATGATTTTTTCATCATCATCTTAACCATGTCCACCTTGCTTTTTTAATGCCTGTAGTATAGATGGCTGGGCTTTCGACACTTTCTCATCTCGTCATTCCTCACAAAGCCAGACCATCATACTCTCAGTATTCTACGCAGGCATCTGCTCTCAAATCCCATTATACGGTTGCATAGGCTTTTCTTGAGATGCCAAGATTCACAGCTGTTATATAGAAAAGGGACGATACAGGCGCCGTAGAATTCGGTAAGAGCAGTGCCGGCTTTAGACCTTGTAGCACCCTGGGCAAAAAAAATATGGCGCCCCATAGATTATTTTGATGAGAAGCAAAATCATCAGAAAACACTTCCATATGTGAGCTAAGGCCGCACTTAGCGCCCTTAGTTCATTCAGCGCCCTGGGCAGCCTAACCAATGCGCCACCCCCTAAAACCAGCACTGGATAAGAGTAAATTAATTGATTGCTCACATGTACGATTATTTTAGAGAAATATATTTATTTCACTCTACAAATTATTAGAGCTATTTTTAAGTCAGTCTTGTTCAAGAGCAATGTTCTTTGTAATGCAAATCCGGCTATAATACTTGTAATATTAATAGCATTTAAGTGATACTGGTATAATCGTGACTATAGCATCGGCGCCAGGCTTTCAATGTGTTTTCAAAGGTTCGAGTTACATCATTTTGCGGAATTCGCTTTTACGTTGAAAATCTATACATCGTTGCTACGGCAAACGGGCAATATAAAAACCATAAAATGGCACATTTTATTTATTTTATTTTTGATCATGACTTAATATAAATTATGTTTTCAACGTTTGTGTAAATCTCTTAAAATGTTTAACACTTGTTGTCGATCAAATTCGAGGTGGGACTTGCGAAAACTTGGCAACTCATTTTGCAAATACATACATTGTTTTTTCAGCGACGTGCAACTGTTAATTCAATTATTTTTTCTTTCCATATTTGAAACACACTCGTATAATCACAATGAATTGCTGCCTTTCTGCTTTATTTCTTTGCATTGCCTATGCCTTCTTCCAAGATATATTTGCACTCGATAGATCATCAGAGAACATATATAGTACACAACAATAAATGGATAAGCCCTGATCACTGGTCTACCCAACTAATGACTGGTCACGGCGCTTTTAATGACGGATTATACTCATTTAATTTAGTTTCAAACCCTAGTTGCCCCTGTGGCGCCCCCTTCCAGACCTCGGAGCACATTCTCTGGGACTGTCAGTTCCTCTTGTTAGAAAGAGGAGTCATTTTCGATGCAGTTCGAGGGAATCGCCTCGGTCCATCGGGCATGCAGACTTTGTGGCCACTAAAAAAAAATTTACACGCATTTACAATTTTTGCTCGTATTTTCGGTGAGAGAATCTATCTTCCATCTCCATCTCTTTGCAACCCGTGAATGCGATTTTAATCTATTTCTGAATGAGTGCATCATCAAGGAGACTTATCTGTCCTCCGGTGTGATGCGGGTGTGAATCGGACAAAGTCCAGTACACTACAATTACTGTGGGAAAAAAATACCCGTAATTTGTCTACAATTAAAAAAAAAAAAAACTTCTAAATTCATTTAATCCTCCCCAAAGTAGTCCCATCTGGATGGAATACACTTGTGTCAACGTTTTTTCCAATTTTCAAAACATACTGCAAGGTCATCTATCTGTAAAACCTTCAATTCCTTCTTCGTTTCGGTGTCTATCTCTTCTATCGATTCAAAACGGTATCCATGGATCGATCTCTTGAGCTTAGCGTATAGCTAGAACTCAGACAAATATGGTGCACGATCGAGATGCAAAAACCAAGAATTCTCTCTTCACAAATCCGGTCTTTTTTGTGTATGATTCTCGATGACCTGTAATGCAGGTCGTAGATTTGAAAACACAGATGCTGTTGAATTTAGAAAGATCTAAATTTCTTCCTTAACTCTCCTAAGCTCCACTTTCCTTCATACTATCCTACTGTTTTACTTAGTAGATTACTTACTATATCTATCAGTTTGCTTATACACGTTGGGCATTGCCCCACCAAACATACGGCGAGAAGTTACTACCAAGAAGGAACTCACCAAAGCAACCCACGACGCACTCCACCCTATGTTTGGGTACCAAAAGATAACTACACGGCTCAAATCAAGAAGAAGTTTCCTACAGTCGACAACGGAACTGGAGATACCTGAGGCCACCCTGCGGCTGAACATGTGGAGAAGAGCAACTGAGGGGAATACTTGGATTGCCCCGACCCCACCAAACATACGGCGAGAAGTTACTACCAAGAAGGAACTCACCAAAGCAACCCACGACGCACTCCACCCTATGTTTGGGAACCAAAAGATACACGGCTCAAATCAAGAAGAAGTTTCCTACAGTCGACAACGGAACTGGAGATACCTGAGGCCACCCTGCGGCTGAACATGTGGAGAAGCGCAACTGAGGGGAATACTTGGATTGCCCCGAAAGAGGACCTAGCCCCTGGACATGACCAAGGGTGGAATATATGGAGGTCCCTTAACAGACTTCGGACCGGAGTATGCAAGACGAGGACACAAATGAGGGCCTGGCAGTTTTACAGCGGACCGACTGAATGTGACTGCGGCGTGGAGCAGACCCTGTCACACCTTCTGGAGTGTGCGCTGTGCCCGAGTGGCTGCACCCAGGAAGACCTGATGATGGCCAGAAGTAACGCCGTCGACGTCGCCCACTTCTGGGCGGACAGGATCTGACCCTGTTGTTTCCGACACGATTATATATATACACGTTGGAAACTGAAAGCTTTCATTAAAAGGTGAAACCGTGGTGTTCCAAGTAAATAAACAGTACTCAGTGTAATCCATTTTAAAATAAGTTAGAAATTTTTACCTATTTAATACTATAAATGGGACGATGTTCTTTTGTGCTAAAGTCTATCATTCCAATAAAATGGCACACGTGAAATGACGATATGGGTGTTTAGCATTAGGCTACATTAAAATTTACATAATAGATTACTTAAATTTCTCTTTTTTGCGGAATAGCTTCGTTGTATTTTGTATCAACGTATGTTTTTTTAGGTTATGTTTAGCATAATTACTGTATTTAGCACCCCTATGATAGACTGCTAACTGTTGCGTAGGATTCATCATCCAACTGCATTAAATCTAAAGCAGTAAAGGATCTGTTCAAATAATTTCAAATAAGTATTTACAACAAATTTCTTTTGTAGTACTGACACAATTGATGCGGGATATCCTAATTGTATTTGATTCGTATTATTTATGTCAGTTGTTCTAGATGCAGATAGAAGCCTTGTTAGTTGATAGGTTATGTGTTAGTGTGGCAACACTACTTGATAATGGGAATTCCCCCATGATCGCGATCCGGATTAGTCTGTTCGATTGTGAAATGCAGACATTTGACCTAATACGTGCCCCGACTTCACGATTATTGTTCGATTTTATGATCTTATAGAACCTTTTCAATGCGGTGAGCACTTCACTCACTTTAAGCGATAACATTTTTAATTTCTAAAATATCATTTATTTATAAATCTCTAAAATACTCCCAATTGGTGTGAATTTGATCCCTCACCCGTAAAATTACAGTCATAGCGTATTAATCAAATTTGGTGGTCGTACCGTAAGTAACACCCATTCATAGTAAATTCCTGTAATAATAAAGGATGATGCGTGAGTCTCGGGCTGTAGTCTATGACGTTGGCGGATCAACAATCCACATGCAGCACTTAGCCATATGCACCATGGTATGAGTCATAGAAATCCACAGATGAGACTTCAGAATTACTATCACCATCTGTCGGTAATCTTCTGTATGTGTTTAAATAAAAAATACTATTAATTCTTTCCAATCAACAGTATTAGTGTCTAATGATCACTGTGCCTCCTTAAGATCTCAATATGATACTGTTATATTTCTCCTTCAATACTTTAAGCCACATTATGTTGTATACTTACATTTTAACATAGTAACATCCTCCTCTCTCAAAAGAAGGGCGTTATTCCGTCACGCGAGGGCATTATAAGGAGCAGGTCAGCAGACAAAGACTTTCTTTTAGAAGCACAGATTATATTTACGTAAAAGCATAATAAGTAAGTGACCACGCGGTATGACATGCCGCGCGGTCGCAATGCGGACCTTGACCGACCGCGGCCCGTGGTCAGTCACTAGCGCCGCCGGTGGCGAACCTATGTAACTAGTCCCAATGTGGCCATGCATAAAGGTATGGCAAGCTACAAAAATACGAGATAAAAGATTGTCTATCGAGGTTTGCGGTACCAGTTAGCAAAGGATACATCGTGCTGATGTCAACAGGTTTAATATTTAACCCATCTCTGTTTATCACACAGTTTCCGTTTAGTATCACGTCCGTCCATGTACCGTAGTCCAACTCGTATACTCTTATATCATTACAGTTGTACTGCACGAAGTTTAAATATAGACAAGAAAAGGTAAAACAACCCGCATTTAAATAGTTTTATTATCACCTGTGCTAATTTAGTACTCAAGTACCTTTATTATGACACGTAGAATGATAACGTTAATCCATACTCTCATTTTTCTCTTACAAGCCACATATTATTTCTTTAATACTACGACAGGTGTTCGTGATCATTGTTGAAATTGGTATTCGTATCGCCGAATCGATAATTTCTTTTCTTAATTGATCATAAAATTAATGTATCAAGCACAAGCCGATGTTTGTTTAATTACATGCGCCTATAATTATCATTGAATGGTGTCGAAATTCAATACAATATTTTTCTTTTAATGTCCCTAATGACTACGCAAAAAAGATTTGGCCTCTCTTCTTGCGACGCATGTCCATGTGATCCAGGCATACAACATACATTCTCTCATGGAGTGCATCGTCCATGAGAATAGGAGACGCATTCTGTGTTGTCGCCTGGGAGTCTCTACCATTTCTTGGGAGGATTTTCCTGAATTGCTGCTTTGTTCTTACGGTCCTTTGCTGTTAAATTTCATCAAGAAAATCGTCGGGCTACACACGCGGTTAACGAGGCTGACATGGAATAGGCTCCTACGTTCTTCAACTATTTGTCAGACGTATATTCTAACCTTGTAACTTGCAGAGTACAGCACGCATCTATATATTTTTTTGTACATTTTTTTTAAGATAAAAAAAATCAAAAAAAAAAAATACCACACATGATTTTTAACTAGGTTATCCTTTCTGATAGTTTTTTTTTTTTTTTTTTTTGAGTGGAGAGTTTCAGATATTTTGGCATACATATCTCAAAGGATATGCATAGAGCTTGTAATCCACATATAGTCTATTGGTGAAATGTTATCCACGTACTTTATTTTTATTGTGAAAACACATACAGGAGAGCCACAACCGGAAGAGACCAGTAGGCTAGATGACGCTCTGTCAGGACGACTCAACGCTGAATGTAGGAAATGTATGTTGTGTTTGCGTGTGAATAGGGAGATCACAAGTGTTCTGATTGTATGAATACTAAACATTAACATCCTCCTCTCTTGAAAAGGTTATTCAGTCGCGTGGTGGCAGAATGAGGAGCAGATTAACAACACAAAGACTTTATCTGAAGCACATTGACATATATACTTCGATAACTTTACAAACTTCTGACCCAGACCTACTCACAGCATTCAGGCCGGGCCAACAACAATGCGATCTCGCCGACGTCGGCACACGACTGACTGCCGTGCGGCGCCGTCCTCGGGGACACGCAGCGCCGCAAGTGGCGATCTGTATAACTAACGTCACATCCGTGACCGGACTTGTCCAAAATACCAATATGGCGACACTTACATTTACGACAAGTGAACAGAAATAAGAGACGAAAGATTGTGTATCGAGGTTTTCGGTATCAGTCAGCCAGGGCTATATCATGCTGATGTCAAGGCATAGAATCCTTCTACAGTTTTCTTACTTATTTTTCTAGTAATAAAGGGTCCGCCAAATAACTTTTTATTTTTGAAAATGGGGCGCAAAACAACGAGTGTAGCTTCGGCTGTGTGGCACGTAGCGCCGTCCTGTTGAAACCAAATGTTGCCAATATCCTCCTCTTCAATTGTTGTGAACGAAAATGGCCCGATAACGATCGCCATTGACTGTAACGGCCACTCCTTGCTCATTTTCGAAGAAAAATGGTTTGATTTTCAAAGTAATGTCGCAATATTTTTCAGCGTTGTTCAAGCGTATACCCAACCATATTCGTTTAGCGGAAGGATAAAACTAATTATCTGTCAAATCAGACATGAGCTATATTCACGAAATAAGCACTAGTTGAAAAAAAAACGTTAGATGGCGGACCCTTTTCGTAAAGAAAAAAACTGACGGTTCGTTCAAATAATTGATGAATATTGTAATCGTGCTTCCACTTGAACAATAGCAACATACTTTCATGAGACACTGTTGCTACTGATCTGTCAATGACTACTAAACAAACCATCGATACTCTCTACCTACATAATGAGGACAATCACCAATAGGTCGAACTATTGAGAGGGTCAAGAGTTTCGGATATTTTAGCGTACCGGTGACAAATAGCGATGCCTAGCAGAAAGAGCTCGCTTTCCGGCTTAGGAAAACATATTTTTAATCCTCGCGCATTATATGAGACGTGAAATTACCAACTCTTTCTTTTAAAATCCTTCTCTCTATAAAAGGTTGTTATCAGTCGCGTGGGGGGAGGACGAGGAGTAGATTAATAACACACATACTTTTTCAGAAGCACACGATAATTCACGATAAAGACCTGGTTTCCCCGATCAGTATTACCCCGTAACATGGCATTACTTTCGCGCCTCGATCGATCGGGACTTAAAACAATGCGATCTCGCCGACGTAGGCACACGACTTTCGGCGCTGAGGCTGTCGCCCAGGGCCCAAGTGGCGATCTATGTACGTATGACACATTCTATGATAAAGTGCATCATCCATGAGAATATAAGACGTGTTCTTTGTTTTCGTCTGGGAGTCTCTGCCATTTCTTCGGAGGACCTTCCCGAAACTCCTGTTTGATTCTGCTGTTAAACTTCTTCGTAGTGTCAATCCGGTGGATTGGTTTGCAGCAACAAAATCTTGCATCTCGATCTCCACTTATCTCGATCCTTTTTACGTGTCTATGTATTGCGGAGCTTATTTTAAACTGGAATATTTCGTATTTATAAGTTTAGATACATCCATTAAAAGTTAATTTGATGCAATAAGAGAGAAAGAGCTTAAGACGCAGTTAATGGCTGCGCAAATCACATTATGTGTCTCGCCTACATAATGTGATATGGAATACATTTGAATTTAACGAAAGGTCAATTATACTCTACCGGACATTGATGCTTCTCTATGCCCTATTGATCCACATTCTATAAATAACAATGAGTTACATTACATGTAATTGTATTGATGTCTAAAATCGATCTTTAATGTTGATCCTTCTATTTGAGAATATAATATTTTACGAGCGTTATCCGTAAAATAAGATTCCAACGGCGCTACAGTCCTGAAAAGCACTGTTATGGTAGATACCGCGATTTTGTAGTGTATCTTGGTTCTCCCACTCCAAATCCCTTCCCTTGCGAGCTGCGTTGCAATGTATTCCGTTTATTTAAGAGATTTTGATTTTATGCATATACCCGTTCTCGTTCTTATTTTTACAGAAACCTTTACGGGCATGCAAGCAATATACTTGTAAGTTTCATCTAAATCGGTTGACATAGGAAATCATCCATTCCTGTTCCTCTCCCATTCCCATTTTTTATATAGACAGACAAATAATTCCTCCAAAGAAATTCGTGTAGTTCATGTCTGAAATGGGCCTCCCTTACGTGAAATATATCAACGTCCGAGGCGATTTGGTTAAACAGTCTGATCCCTCTGCCAAGAGACATAGTCTCTGGCAGGTTAGTGTTACTCTTTGGGAGAGCGAACAATATGTGCCTCCTTATTCTCAGATATTTATCGGGGACACACAAACCGATCTTCAACAAAATTTCAGGATTCCCGAACACGCCACGCAACAGCCGGAAGAAATGCATACCTAAGCACACATCCCTTCTTATATTCAACTCAATGTGCCCCAACATATCCTGTATGAAGTTAGTTGGATACAGCCACGGATAGTATCCATACACCCTCATCTAGAGAGATCTTAGAAATTTCTTCTGTACCCTCTCCAACATGAGGCTACATTTTAACTCATGGGGTGCCCAAATGATAGAATTCATATCTATCGGATGAATCGTGTAGTAATGTAGTAATGCAGAAATGACAAACACATACATTATTTTGTATACATATAGATTGCTCCATTTTTATTGTAACAAGAATAATATGATACGTTTACTTTGTAATGATTAATCGATTTAATTTTGAGCTTGCTTGTATCAATCATGTACTTGTAAGGATATGTTTTGTTGATTAAGTTACTAAAGTAAAGCACTAATTGCTATTAATCATAATTACGCTTAACTCTATTATTTAAAATGGGCGGTGTAGTAATGTATCTGTTGTGCGTGCGTTGCTTATTGGTTAATTGAAGGATAGGTGGCAATAGTTTGATTTCCTGTACTTGCACGAACGCCAAGTGTCATAATGATATAACTTATAAAATAATTTAATTATTTAGAGTGTACCGTGACCTGGCGGCCTTAAGAGCTCGAACACTTTGCATGCAATGTACCCGTTTGAGTCTTATTGTTAATATTTTTTAATCACATATACGAGAATGGTGCATATCAAAGTGCAATGGTCAAAGCGTTTGCTTTGCAAGCTAAAGGTTGTGGGTTCGATCAACGACGGAGATTTAAAAAAAAATACTTTTAATCGATTTCTGAGCTCTAAAATACTCCCGGTCGGTGTGGATTTGATCCCTCACCCGTAAAATGCCAGGAGAATACCGACAGATGGTGAAAGTAGTTCTAAAGTCTCATCTGTGGAATTCTATGCCGCTTACCGTGGTTCATATGGCTAAGCGCTGCATGTGGAGTGTTGATCCGCCAACGTCACATAGACTACAGCCCGAGATTCACGCACCATCCTTATTATTACAGAAATTTACTATGAATGCGTGGTCTTCGCGAGACGACTTTTGTATACCACCAATTTTGAATAATAGGCTATGACTGGGATTTTATGGGTGAGGGATAAAAAACACACCAATTGAGAGTATTCATAGAGCTTAGAAATAGATTTTTTTAAATGATCTCCGTTGGGGATCGAACCCACAACCTCTATTTTGTCATCAAGTAAATGCTTTCACTAAGCTCCGTCGGCATTGTTAAACCTTTCCTTACGGCTCGGCTTGAATACAAATTATACTGTCAATTATAAAACTAGTATTTGAAGCATAAATTCAATTCAATTCAATTCTTTTATTTCCTTCAATAACTTCACAAAACATCATCTGTACTTATCTGGTCTATTTTCGTATATCACATTGGTTCTTGTATCCTTTAGCTATCAGATGATGCGTAAAAAACTATTCTAAGAAAGTAGCAAAACGATATATCACGTCAACTGATGTCAACGGACGGGGAATCTTATGACGGCATATGCCGACAGCCGATGCGAAAAGGTTAATAATAAAATTATTATGTTTATACGTTACATACAATAATCGGTACGTGGTGTTGTGAATTTCTGTTAACATCCTCCTCTCTCTCAAAAGGTTGTTATTTCGTCGCGTGATGGCAGGATTAGGAGTAGATTGATAACAGACTTTTTGAGAAGCACATTGACATATAATTATGATAAACTTTACAAGCTTCCGGCCTAGGCGGAATGACATGCCGGCCGTCAGCACACCACTGGCTTGCGGAATCTTATGACGGCATTTGCCGACAATCGATGCGAAAGGGTTAATAATACAATTAGTATGTGTATACGTTACATATTTATTACCTTAATGTTGTAGTTGTAATAACATAATAATAAAAACTAAAATGTCATGCAGTGTTAGCATTCTTGGAATGGTTTAAAGGTGAAGTGGTTTTTTATGCATAAATTGTTGGCAACGAGAACAATATATGCCGCAACAATAAGTATTGGCCTTAGCAACTGGAACATTATGAATGCAAAGCGATAAGATCGTATTTCCTCTTACAAACTGGATTTTTACCATGAAAATATTGATACTTTACCAATATTTCACCTTCCAATTGATATACATATGTACACTCTATCAATCACCTGTAATATATATTTTTAATACATATTCGTAAAGATTTATCACTGCAATCTTATATTAAATATATCAGAATTATATACAATATTGTGGCTTTTGGGTTTAGCCGTGTGAGGCGAATTACTTATTACCAATATTTCGACTGCCATTGCAGGGGTCTTCTTCAGGGTTGATGACTTAATCTAAGATGACTAAGATGACAAAGCAATAAAGACAAGCAACAGAAGGTCCCCAAGACCAACAAATTATTCATCCAAAGAAACTCGTGGAGTTCATGTCTGAATTGGGCCTCCCTTACGTGGAATATATCAACATTATTTTTCTATGGCTGGTAGCTACTTTGCTTCTTATTGACGTTTGCAGAGATTGAACGTTACAAGCGTGTATTACCGATAGCTAATGCCTTACATTGAGATTTCCGCATTCTTGTATTGTATGCGGATAAAGTATGGAGTCGTCGACCCGTTTAATTACAATACAATACTCAATTGATGATAAAAAAATAATCGAAATTGCATGTCATCAACAAAATGCTATGTAAATATAATTCAGAATAATGCTTTATAAATAGAACCTTCGTAAAACGTTTTCATAAAATCGAATGCTTAGCCTGATGCTTCCGAGACCTAGATTATTTAGTCCGAAGAGGCGGTTCAACCCAAAATAACAACATAGAAGGGATCGCTACATGAAAAATTACTGCAAACACTAAAGAAAAAAATTACGTTATAAATCTAAAAAAGTCTGATATCGTCAGTCTATGTAACAAGGGAACTGCAGACACCTTGTTGCCAGTTCTTGGGACATACTCCCAGTGCCGGTTCTAGACGCTGCGGCGCCCTAGGGCATATTTTTTCTGGCGCCCCCATTTTGTATGTATTTAAAATATGTATATATGAGATAGATTGCCATCGGCGCCCCTGGCTAATTCGACGCCCTGGGCTACCGAACCACTGCGCTACCCCCTAAAACCGGCACTGCATACTCCTTACACCTTCGTGAAAATATATTATTAATTTTCTTTAATTTTCAAGCGAAGGCTTTAAACACAGTTTTTGTTTTCCTTAAATGACATTACAAAATATATTACATTTCAATTCGTCATTACAGTACATACAAACGTAAGTGTGGCGATGTAAATTTATTGACACATTTAGTGTCAATGACCTCACACTCAGAACTAGCGTCAGGAGACTCAAGATAAATAGTTTGACTTGTAACAACAAAAGCCCTGTCATAAGTATATCATGATTGACACACAAATAACACGGCATTATTGTCACAAAATCAAACGTCCAACATTTTGCATCTATCAACACCAGCACTGAATCTGAAGCAACACTAAATATGTCAATATCTTCACTTACGTTGGTTTCAACCACTGTTCACTGCGATTCTTTCGTCTTACGTATATCCAGGGTTGAACGATCCTTTCAGTCACACTTTATACAGCATGGCGCAAAATTAAATACCCTATTAGAAGATGTTATAATTTTCGCAATTGGCGTCGTACGTCACAATCGATTTTGACATTTGTGAACTCGATAGCTGCATGATATTGTGACTTTTGGGTTTAGCCGTGTGTAAGCCCAAAAGCCACAATATCAAACCAGGCCTTGAAAACCTAAGTTATTTAAGAAGACTGTTGAAGTTTACAAACAAACACGCTACAAAGCGCTGTATTTCGCAAGAGCGAGAAACAATTGTGTCGATTTTGTCTACCAATAATCGGTATGTGGTGTTGTGGAATTTCTGTAATAATTTTATATACTACGATAACGGTTTACAAAAAAAAATATTCCTCAAAACATACTCCATCATTTGAAGAATACTTCAATGTCACTTTCTCACTGAAGCGTTTAAGCAACACCAAACGTAATTACTCCCGTACAATGCACTTTACCGAAGGTCGACTGTATAGTCGTTGCGTCACAGAATGCACTTTTTGTTTCGGAGTTAATTAGAAACTGAGGTTAAGGAACGGTTAATTACGCTGAAGAGTTAACCATCCACAGTAAACGACATTGATAGCCTTAAGAGGCTAGCATTAAGAAGGCTAGCATTAAGATGCTAGCCTTCTTCACCATTTTTAAGTATTGATAAAAAAAAAATTCAATTTATTGTAGAAATAAAAATTTACTAACGATTAGAGCACATTCTAAATACGGCTCTCGTTATATAATTCTGAAGTTATACAATATTGTACGCGGTTAAAATCTTGGATAGGTTACCACATGTTGCTTACCGCTTATCCTTTGTTGAGTTTAACTATATTTTAGTGTCAAATTGTCTTAGGAATAGTCAGGTAAATTGTCTGATCACTTTAAATATTTCGATTAACAAATTTTCGTTAGTATATCGCGGGATACTACAGCTTTTATTTTTACAAGTTCCCGGACTTCTGCCCTGGTAGTCTTCAGTAACCAAATATGTATGTTCTCAAGTAGATCTTCGTATGCAGAGATGTTTTAGGGCAAGGGATGGAAGGGAAAGTATCTGACATATATGAGTGGTGTTTACTAGTGGTGACCATACGCTCCAGATATGGAATGTTTTATTTTAATTTATTTATTAATTTTTTTATTAAAAAAATGTTAAAAAAAGAATATAGATCCGTGTTGTACCCTGCAAGTGACACACATGGTTAGTTTATACGTCTGAAAAATAGTCGAAGAACGTAGGAGCCTATTTCATGTCAGCCTCGTTAACCGCGCGTGTAGCCCCGACGATTTCCTTAATGAAGTTTAACAGCAAGGGACCGTCAGAACTAAGCAGCAGTTGAGGAAAATCCTATCAATAAATAGTAGAGACTCCCAGGCGACAATACACAATGCATCTCTTATTCTCATGGATGATGCACTCCATGAGAGAATGTCTCACTGTCTAATATGGAATAAATATGTTATCAATATGTAAAATAAATTTAAATATGCACGTCTAATTTAAATGTTCATTTTTCAATTTTATTGGTAGCAACTGACAAAACTGAGTGTCGGAAATGTCTAGAGACCATAGGTCCTAAATATGGAACGGATATAAAAGGAAGACTTACTTTCTATAGCGTGGGTTTCTATATACAATATAATGCAGTTCCTCTTGATTTGTTGGCTGTATATATGTAGTTTTATTCGATACAACTTTGCGTAGAAAACACTAAAAGAGCCGTTCTCGCACTTGTTCGGCTAAGCACTTTCCGTTTACCTGATTAGAGTGAATCCACTTTCAGGTAACATGGCTCTCTAATGACCTCTCATCCCGTGCGTAGTGTACGAGTGCGTTGAAAAGCGAGTTGAACGAGTGGAGTGAATTGAACGAGTTGAAAGGCATTCTGGTCGAATTGTTCCGAACAAAGGCAACTCGACTAGAAGTATCCCCGGGCAGCACAAAGCTATCTTCCTGTGGCATCTCCTCACTTTGGTTGAAAGGCCACGACCAGTGGCGTATCGAGGCTATGTGCCGCCCGGGGCGATCTACGAATATGACGCCCCCCATACAATTGATGCTCAATAATAATATATTCTTTTATAGAGCATTTTTATTCCCATATCTGCAGCTTATATTCATAAGAGATTTCTGCCATACACTTCAATGGGTTCTTTCAATTTTTTTTTCCTTAAATAACAATAAATATAAAAAAATCAATGCGTTACTGAAGTACAATTAGAATTAATAATTATATAAAAAAATATATCCAAATATAGTTACTTATGATTAAGTACTAAGAAAACTAACAAAAAAGGCTTACAACAGTAAATCCCAATGCACATCAAACAGATGACTCCAACAAGTTATTCTTCCAAAGAAATTCGTGGAGTTCATGCCTGAATTAGGCCTCCCTTACGTGATATATATAAACATCCGAGGCGATTTGGTTGAACAGTCTGATCCCACTCCCAAGAGGCATATTCTCTGGCAGATTAGTGTTACTATTTGGGATCGAACAATCTGTGCCTCCTTGTTCTCAGATATTATTTGTCATTGCTTATGCCTTACCACAATACATGTATGCACTAGCAGGTTAAACAACTGTAAATTTATGACTCACAACGACCTCCATGATTGAACAAGGGCGACGATCTCGAGACTTAAAGATATGGCGATTCTAGTATCCGCTTCATATTTGAGTATTTGTTAATCAACATTTTAAGAAAAAATGTATGTTTAGCTATATTATGTCGAAGTCTGGACCACTTGGGCCTTAAAAGGGTTCTCGAATTTAATTTAAACTTCAAAAAATCGACAACGTTTAACAGGTCTACAACAAATGTCAAAATATTCAATTCTAATCTCTGACAAGTGCTGTAGTTAGTAATGAAATTTCTGCATGTTACTAGTATTATAAATAATTTCTAAATTTTAAGCATTTAATAATATATATATTATTAAAATGTATCTTTACAACACAGTTCACTGAAAATTCAAATAAAACAATGGTTTTTGCTTATGTGCCGCCCTACAAACTTGCCGCCCGGAAACGACCCATCTCTCGCTACGCCACTGGAGACAGTCTTCAATTATATATGCAATTCATTCCATTTTCCTTACGTTTCCCCTGTTTTCTATGCCTGACAATGGTCACACTTAGGCGATTGTTCGCGGTAGTACATTACCATTTATATGTTTCGATTTTCTTACTGGAAACATGTATTTTACAACTACGTAAAGGTCCGCCATCAAAACGTTTTTTTTTCAACTAGTGCTTATTTCGTGAATGGTAACACTTAGCTCATGTCTGATTTGGCAGATAATTAGTTTTATCCTTCCACTGAACGAATATGGTTGTGTATAGGCTTGAACAACGCTAGGAAATATTGCGACATTACTTTGAAAATCAGGCCATTTTTCTTCGAAAATGAGCAAGGAGTGGCCGTTACAGTCAATGACGATCGTTATCGGGCCATTTTTGTTCACAAAAATTGAAGAGGAGGATATTGGCAACATTTGGTTTCAACAGGACGGCGCTACGTGCCACACAGCCGAAGCTACACTCGATGTTTTGCGCCCCATTTTCAAAAAAAAAAAAGTTATTTGGCGGACCCTATATATTCCTCATTGTCGTCATAAGCCAGCGGGTATAGCTCAATGGTCATTTTTTTCAACAATTTCGTTCAATTCATCAACGCACTTTATACTCGTATTTAACTGTTCAGTACTATATATATATTATAATATTGTAGAAACCACTATGTAAGCCACATATAGAAGTCAAATATAACTATACAATTATTTAATAGAGTTATTATTTCTTATCAAAGCGCATGTAGAAGAACACAACCGATCGATACAAGTGGACTATATGATGCTTAGTCAGGACGACTGAACGCTGCATGCGAAAAACGTGTGTTGTGTTTGTGTTTCTTAGTGGATTGATTTTTTTACCTTGTCATTTTTATGTGCACCGACGGTGATAATAATTCTGAAGTCTCATCTGTGAAATTCTTTGACGCTTACCATAGTGCATTTGGCTAAGCGCTGCTTGTGGAGTGTTGATCCTCCAACATCATAGACTACAGCCCAACATTCACGCATCATCCTTATCATTACAGGAATTCACTATGAATGGGTTGTCTTCACGGGACGACTTTCGTCTGCCACCAATTTTAATGAATACGCTATGATTGGTATTTTACGGGTGAGGGATCAAATTTACACCAACCGCGGGTAATTTAAGAGCTCAGAAATCAATTAAAAACCCTTTTTTTTAATCTCCGTCGGGGATCGAACCCATGACCTTTGGCTTGCCAAGCAAACGCTTTGACCATTGAGCTATACCCGCCGGCAAATGTCATATGCACCATGGTAATCGTCATAGAATTCCACAGATGAGACATCCGAATTACTATCACCATGTGTCGGTATTCTAAAAAAAACTTTTCTTTTTCTTTTTTCTCTTCCAATTCACAGTATAAGTGTCCAATGATCACCATGCCTCCTTAAGAACTCAATATGTATCTGTAATAACTCTCCTTCTTCGTAATAAGTAATCAGTTTACTCCTACCTGTATATTAATTTCTGTTCATATATAGTGTTGTTCAAGCGTATACACAACCATATTCGTTCAGCGGAAAGATAAAACTAATTATCTGTCAAATCAGACATGAGCTAAGTGTTACCATTCACGAAATAAGCACTAGTTGAAAAAAAAACGTTAGATGGCGGACCCTTGACTATGTTCAATGGTAAAACTTATGGGCAAAAAATTATTGCAAAAAAATATATGCGTAAGCATTCCTAAATAACACATTAAATAATTTATATATAGATCATAAAGTTCGATATTGAATTGACAAAAAAATGATATTGAAGTCAATCATTTGTAGTAAATTGGAACGTTTTTTCGTCTTGTGTAATTGAAAAATGCATGGCGTGTAATACAGCAATTATTGCGGAAATTAGTATGCGTATGTGCAATTAAAAGTATTTATGAAACGATACTCTTTAATTGCTTATTGGGAAAATGTTTATCACAGTCGCAAAGGGTTAAAAAAATATTAATAGATAATCAAGTGCAGTGCACTTGAGTCTACAGGTGTTAATTAATAAAAAATAATACGTTTAGTATTGAAATTAAATTACTTGAGTGAAAATAAAAATAAAATATTTTTATATGTAATTTCACTCTATGAGAATACCGCATTCATTAAAGAAATAATAAATAAGAATATTAATGTAATGATATCAGCACGATGTATCCCTTGTCGACTGGTACCGAAAACCTCGATGTACAATCTTTTGTCTCTTTTTTCTGTTCGCTTGCTCACGGGTGTGTTAATTATAGACACCGCCAGGGGCACGGGTGCGTCGGTTATCTGTTGACGATCGAGAAGGTCGCATTACGGCTTGTCATTCCGCCAGGCCGGAAGCTTGTAAAGTTTTAACGTAAATTTATGTCAATGTGCTTTTAAAGCCTTATTATGGCATGGAAGCCATCCACTCGCGCCTCCGTCAACATGCCTAAAGCACTGCAGTATCGCGGTATACCCAACAACATTCGGAAGGCATTTGCAATAGTATATTCCTCACCATTTGAATTCAATAATTCATTAAAAAAAATCTTTCGAAGTCATAACAGAAAACTGATTAGCCTTGTTAAAAAACAATTCACGTTGGATAATATTTAGTGACCTTTTCTTTATTGATAATTAATCATTTCACAGCTCGCGGTATTAATTTAATTAATTGCATATTTTGCACGATTTTGAATTGATCAATAGAGCAGGTAGGTTATTTACCTGTGTAGTATATGGCAATGAGATTGCTTACCGAGAATGTGCATTAGGAATCCAATTTATCTCAGGTAACACGATTAATAGTATTTATTAAGCATTTTAACTACGCTTTGCTTTTAATTGATTCAATATGCAACTTGCGTAATTTATTCCTATATTTTACTAATAATAAAAATAATTAGAATAGAGGGCGCTTACCCAATTAACATCATTGAAAAATATAAGTCCATTCAACCCTACTATAACACACACCTTTATGAAGATTTTTCTTACCATTTTCGGCAGTTTTTCATATAACAGTCCTTCATACAGTGTTTTTTTTATGTAAGCACATGCAAGAGAATGCCAACAGATGGTGAGAGGAATTCTCACCTGTGGAATTATTTGACGCTTACCATGGTGTACATGGCTAAGCGCTGCATGTGGAGTGTTGATTCGCCAACGCCGTAGACTACAGCCCGAGATTCACTCATCATTTTTCATTATTACAGGAATTTACTATGAATGGGTGATCTTCACGAGACGACTTTCGTCTACCAAAATTTTTGATAAATAGTCTATGACTGGCATTTTACGAGTGAGGTATCAAATTCACGCCAACCGGGGGTATTTTAGAGCTCAGAAATCGATTACAAATCTTTCCCCGTCGGGGATCGAACTCACGACCTTTGGCTTGCCAAACAAGCAAGACGATACAGTAAACAGCAGAAACACAAGGGTAAGGTACTATTGAAACACCTTATTAAAACTATTATTTTAACAAACTTTGTATTTAAATGTACCATTTGAGTCTGCAGTGATCTGCAATTAATTGTGCAATTGCAGCAATTATTGCCAAAGAAAACCTATTATTTACTGTATTGATAAGAATCGTACTTTCGAGAGAGAGAGAGATCGCTTGAGTAACACTCAGTTGATACTTGACCCGTCTATGAAAAAGAAAACGACAATAATATAATAGCTGGCGACTCGTTCTTGATAAGGCCGATAATGATAATTACTCGAGCACTTTTCTTATCAGGAGGGCAGGAGTTAAATCAGCTGAGCAGACAATGCCGCAGGTAAATTAAACCTGTTTAATGAAGTGTCGGTATTTGACAATGCATTCGAAAACAATTCAGATAGCAACCTGTACAAAGAACGCGTACTATTATTGTCATTAGCCATGACTGGCTTTAAATGTAATAATTAAGTCACGATAAGCAGCCCTTTAGGACCAAACAATATAAACCTCAGTATATACGAGTTTTTTTGGAGCGTTTGTTTGGAGCATCTTAATGTAAGGCTGTGAGACATGGTGCTTATCTGAAAGTGATAAAAAAAGACTAGAGGCCTTTGAGATGTGGTTATACAAAATAATTCTCGGAATTTCCTGGAGAGACCACGTCACGCACAATGAGGTTCTCAGGATAATCAAGGAATATAGGCACCTAATAAGAACGATCTCAGATCGGTCACATCATGCGCCACGATGGTCTTCATCACGACATTGTGGAGGGGATGGTGGAAGGTAGAAACTGTAGAGGGCGCCCTAGACGGGAGTATTTGCAGCAAGTATTCGAGGACGTGAATTGTAGCGCTTATGCTGAGCTGAAAAGGGTTGCGGAGGACCGAGAGGAATGGAGATCGAGATGCAAGATTCTGTTGCTGCAAACCAATCCACCGGATTGATACTTCGAAGAAGATACGAGTATTTGTAATCAGTTTATTCCTTAAGTCCTTTCCACTCTTATTCCTTAATCTTTTGAATAATACCTGTATTCACGACGGTCAATATTTTCCCCAGTAGAATTCCTTTTTTTGTAAATAATTACATATTGAGAAATAATTTTCTTCTTTGATTACAAATCTATTGTTGTACCCGCACACATATACAACCTGTAAATATGTGTGTACCAATGTAGGAACTTGTTCCGTGTGCCAAATGTCCCGTGCACCAGACGTCCAGTGCGCCCCATGACGTTACCGACGAGTCGCTGAACGAATTGTCTGTGAACGATAGATCGTGTCACCGGAATAAACATGAATAATATTTTTTAAATTGAATTATCCATAAATTCCCACTGTTTTAAAACGTTGAAATTTTCTTTGTAATGAACGTATTTAGATAATAAAACGTTGCATCGCAATATATGAAGTCTTATATTAAAAATGTATTAAAAAAGTTTTTACATTGTTACGAATGAAGGTGTCATTAAATGGCAATGATAATTACATTTTCCTCTCGTAGTTCGTTCATCTCATTGCTCGCAAAGATTCGCTCTCGTGCTCAGAAAGTGTAAGAAACACTCAGTCACAATGTACTCTTGTTGATGTGATCAATTAAGCATCGTGGCGATCATTAACGCACGGTTAATTGTGTTTAATTAACAATCAATAACATTGTTTGCGATGTAAATACATTGCACCTGATTACATGTACGCTAATTAGATACGTGAGATGCACAGTCTTGTTAAAAAAAATACAAATAAAATGATTGACAGTTAAACGAAAATATTTATTTGTTATTTTTCTTGAATATTCATTGTTAAGGTTATAATGTAGTGAAAATTCCCGATACATCCTCTAATATCACGAGAGATTTTAGTAGGGAAATTTTAAAAACACTATACATTCCGCGCGGTTACGCGATTAAACTTATGCCGGAGGCCGACTGTTCTTAAAAAAAATGCTTACAAAAAAATTCGCATATCTTTAATTTGTTTTTATATTTCCATCCCCCATCATCGTCGCTGTCTTCAATCTCTTCGGCGTCTGAGGGAATATCGGACAAAGCATCAGCGTATATCGTCAAATAATTCTAAACAAAAATACATTGCATTGGAATACAGGAGCTGCACCCAGGAAGACCTGATGATGGCCAGAAGTAGCGCCGTCGACGTCGCCCACTTCTGGGCAGACAGGATCTGACCCTGTTGTTTCCGACACGATTATATATATACTGGAATATAAAATAAAATTAAGAAAAAAAATATATATTTTGGGAAATACTTATTTCGCTAACAAACATATAAAATTTAAATGCATACAATCGAAATATTGATCGAGAAAAACGATCAACGTTTTCCCAATTTAAAAATAATAATTATAACAAGCGATATAAGTCTAATCTCACATTATCATTATTTTTTTACAAAAAATGCCCATTTAAATTTTTTATCGTCATGTGTTCAAATAAAATTAAATATGACCCTCACTGAAAAGGTTTGAAATCTCTGAAATATGTTCGAAAGTAACAACAACACATGTTGTGTGATCGGCCACTAACGTTTGAAAAAACATCACAAGCTGTGTATAGTCGGCCACTAAGCGTTGGCGGAATGATCGCACCGCACACATGTTGGGTGACCCGCCTTTTTTAAGTTCGGCCCGGCGATTACACACCTATTGTGGAATCGGACTGGATAGTGTTAACAGGACGACTTTCGCCTACCACCAATCTAGATTAATAGGCTATGACTGGCATTTTACGTGTGAGGGATCAAGTTCACACCAACTGGGGGTATTTTAGAGCTCAGAAATCGATTACATTATTTTTTTAATCTCCGTCGGCGATCGAACCCACGACCTTTGGCTTACCAAGCAAGCAAGACGATATAGTAAACAGTAGAAACACAGTTGTAAGGTACTATTTAAATACCGTTTCTATATAGTGCATTAAAGTACAATAATGATATATGTATTTAGCTTATAACGCACCTTTAACATTAAACAGATTGGCTTATTTATTTTCGCAGTGAAGATAAATGGCCGACAAGTCTGAAGTGTTTTGAGATCCACGCAAACTGGATTGTTTGAACAAGTGCACTTTGAATTGTTTTACGTTTACGTACTGCAGCATGAAGGATTTACAAACGTCTACGTTTTATCTTAATCTTAAAATCTCACCTGTGCTACTAACTAGTAGTTGTATGTTACTTTTAAGATCTCTTTGCTATCTCTATCTCTCTCCCTAGTCATGTTTTTTGCGACTTATATGAATTGAAGAATCTTCCGTTCTCTTAATTGGTACTGCTTTACTGAATATTTACTGTATGTACGAGGGTTATCCGTAACATAAGGTTCCCATTGCGCTACAGTTTGTAAGCTCTACGAAATAATCCCTGATGTCAACAAAACCTCTATTGACAAGATTTTAACGGAGCATCTAGGGTATGCTAACGTTTGCACGAGGTGGGTGTCACGAATGTTGACCGAAGACCACAAAGTCGCAAAATTTGGATAGGGTATTGTCAAACACCCACCCTAAAGTCCGAACTTAGCCGCAATAATGTGACTACCATCTCTTCCCTAACATGAAGAAACACCTGGGTGGAACGCATTTCAGCAATAGAGAAGAGCTGGAAGAAGCGGTTCTCAGGTATCTGCGTGGCTTGGCGGCAGATTTTTTTGACTCGGGCATTCAAAAGCTCGTATACCGCATGCAAAAATGCATTGACCTCAATGGCGACTATTTAGAAAAATAGGTAAAAATCTGAACTTTACAAAAATGTACGCATTCGTGGAATTAAACATGTTTTACACTGTTGAAAATCAAGTAATTGTTGGCGCTATTGAACAACATTGTGTCGATACTAGTTGAATTATCGTGATATAAGTAGGCAGATGTAAGCTTACCATTAGAATACTTGGATCTAAGGTTTCTGCAGCATGATAAAGACCTTGGCATGGATCCTGATCGACAGGATCCGACAAAAATGCAGCAGTGGAGTGCAGAGCTGCTGCTCATGATTCAGGTATGATCAGCAGTGATCAGGTAGACTTGTATCGACACCAGCTGCATTCCTCGCCAGGTCTAGTGACCTTTGGAGGAGACTGATAAATTAAAATAGATACGCTTCGTGACAACTTACTGTTTAATGCAGAGAATTCAAACAATGCAAATAAAGTGATCTTTAATCGATAGTTTTATAGTTTACTAGTCTATTTTGTATATTCATTGACATCAATATGATGTAACCCTGGCTGGCTGGTACTGAAAACCTCGATATACAATCTTTCGTCTCTTATTTTCTGTTTTTTTATCGTACATAAATGTATCTGCCATATTGGCCGTTGGACAAGTCCACTCACGGGTGTGTGAGTTATATAGTTTAGCCACCGACGGCGCTGGTGACCGACCATGGGCCGCATGGGTCAGTTGTGTCCTGACGGCCGAGAAGGTCACGTTACGGCCGGTGGCATGTCGATCCGCCTGGCCGGTAGCTTGTTAAATTTTAACGTAAATATATGTCAATGTGTTTCTAAAAAAGTCTGTGTTATCAATCTGCTCCTCATCCTGCCTCACGCGACGGAATAGCACCTTTTTAAGAGAGAGGAAGATGATAAATGTTCAATGTTCTCTAATGCCTAGACATTTAAATAACTACAAACGGCTTAGAAAAATATTGGAGGCTTACCCACCATACAGCTTTTGAAAATATTGGTATTATTGAAATTATTTTATCAAAACATATACCAAAGCTACGAATTTCTCCCACAAGCTTATTAGAATCCTGATTTTCATTTTAAAGAAAAATAATGTTCTTACTTTTTATATTAATTTTATTTATTTATTTCACAGAACCGTAGTTCCAAGGTACAAATAATAAGAAACATAGAGTATACAGTACATACAAAAGATAAAAATAAATAAAAAAATACATAAAAGAAGAAGAAGATGACACGTGTCAAAGATCACAGAGATCTAGGAGAATAACACCATCGACAAAAAAGGATAAGGATGTAAGAAAAGCATCGAAGTGTGCTGGTAGGCCGCTTAGGAGCGCCATTGCCGTTGTACCAAATTGAGTGCTCGAAGCTCCACAAGTATCAACTGGGATCAAAAACAATGGATGGCTACGAGCACGAATGTACTTATCTGGAACGTAGAAGTTAAAACATTCAAGATTTATAATTTGTTAGGTTAGGTTAAGTAAGGTTAGTTTTATTAAATATTTTACTTTCTTTACGGAAACCTCCACAAAAAGTTGTATTTTTTTACATCTTCTGTGAATCGATTTCACTTAGAAATTTAATTGATTAAAGTCTCCTTTCTTATCCACACCCTGTGCCTTATTTATAAACAGAAGAAAGTAACATTTCACACGGTTATGAAAACTAAACACTGGATTATACGCCTCTTGCCATTTTCAAGGAATACTCTTCCAGCACCTTTGTTTCCTCACAATTCGCTTGAATTTTCTTAATCCAAACATGGACACATACTTTGATTACATTATTCTCTAAAGCTAGAACTTAGTAGGACAAACCTTATTAAGAACTGTAACTAATGAATTATTTCTCCTTTTTACAGGTGAGTCCAACAAACAAACAGTCAAAAACATCAGCAGCATTTGATCGTAATGACTTGGTTGTCACATCTATCGGTAAACTTTTAAATAATAAATTATATGCTGTGGAAAACTTTGATAGTGATATCATGCTTGATATAGCTCTTTTAGGCTGATGCCGTAAAGCCTCGAAAAACGATCTTTTGTGTCTTATTTTTGTTCGCTCGCCTGACGTGCACATCTAATAATGTTAGTTTTAATTAAAGAATATTACGCAGGTCATCTTTAATTTGATTTTTTGCCGCGATCATTGGCAGCCCGGCATATCACAGTGTTCGGCAGTTGTCAATTAACTGGCCCCCGGGCGGCGAAACGACATACCGGTCGGGCGTAGAAATCAAGTCTTAACCCTTTCATTACGGCTCCGTTTGACTACAAATTATACTGTAAATTATAAAACAAGTATTTGAAACATAAATGTACTTATCTGGTCTATTTTCATATATCACATTGGTTCTTGTATCCTTTAGCTATCAGATGATGCATAAACAACTATTCTAAGACAGTAGCAAAACGATATATAACGTCAAACGATATCAACGGTCGGGGAATCTGACGACGGCATATACCGACAACCGATGCGAAAGGGGTAAAAAGAGGAATGTTTGTTATAAAAATGTTTTAAGCACCTTGTTGAATGCTCTCAGCGACACAAAGTAGTGGAATATTATCCAATTACAACTGTCTTATAATATCATGTGTCTGCTTGAGCATATAATTTTATTCAATTTAATTGCAACTTGTCTAGTACTTGGCATTATCCCTTGTTGGGATTCACTGAACCTTGGCAATATTATATATTCAACCTTCAGTGATACGACACTTACATCGTTTCTGCTATCTGGTTAGTTATATAGTCTATAAAATACTAGAATAAATGTTTACATTAACAGTGACACATTTGAAACAGGTAATAAATACCTTAAACAGAAAAGAAGTTAGACTTTGACTTATGATTTATTAAAAGTAGTAAGATCGTTTGATATACTATATGTAACGAAGGGTGAAAATAATAGGCCTAGTATGGAAATAGTCTTCTTCGTAGTATTAATCCGGTGGATTAGTTTGCAGCAACAAAATCTTGCATCTCCATTTCTACTCTTCTCGATCTTCTGTCCGTGAACTCATGTCCTCGAACACTTGCTGCAAACACTCCCGTCTAAGGCGCCCTCTGCAGTTTCTACCCTCAACCATCTCTTCCACAATGTCGTGAAGAAGACCATCGTGGCGCATGATGTGACCGATCCATCGGGCTCGCCTCTCTGAGATGGTTCTTACTAGGTGCCTATCTTCCTTACCTTCCATTATGCTGAAAACCTCATTGTTCGTGACGTGGTCTCTCCAGGAAATTCCGAGAATTCTTCTGGATGACCACATCTCAAAGGCCTCTAGTTTTTTATCACGTACATCAAGATGCTCCAAACAAATGTTTTGGCAAGTTGCTTGTGAAACTTTGAATTAATATTTTTTGACTCAACAATTTTTGTTTTTATATTGAACGCTAGCCTTGCTTGATGTATGCGACTATTGACTTCTCTTTTTGTTCTGCCATCCCAGGTGATCGAACTTCCAAGGTATACAAACTATTTTGCATCTTTTAGGGTTACTCCTAGTATTTATATATTAATATTCTGATGCTCACTCGTGGAAATAGTATGATAACTATAAAATATTCAACAAAGTTTAGAAATTACCTGGAAGGGTGAAAGATCATGGCAGCTGACAGAACTTTAAGGCGGCAATTTATAGGCTTGATAGAAAAATAAAATGATTTTTCAAGCTATGTGACACACGTTTTTGAAAGCAGTTTTAACCCTTTCATTACGGCTCGGTTTGATTACAAATTATACTCTCAATTATAAAACTAGTATTTGAAGCATAAATGTACTTTTTTGGTCTATTTTCATATATCACATTGGTTCATGTATCCTTTAGCTATCAGATGATGCATAAAAAACTATTCTAAGAAAGTAGCAAAACGATATATCAGATATATCACGTCAACCAATGTCAACGGTTGCGGAATCTTATGACGGCATATGCCGACAACCGATGCGAAATGGTTAAGAATACATTATTTTTAAATAACGAAACGTAGTTTTTTGTTTTCTTTGTTTGAACTGACACGTGTCTTATATGAGTAAATCATTTCTTGCATTATGTCGGTACATTTCAAAGGAAGGTAGTTTTCTAAGTGATTAATTATATAGTACCTTAATAAAGGGTCTTTGGTCATTAGTGTAGAGATGAATAGTATGTAATATATTATATTATAAGACTAGTCTATATACATATTACGAGTATAAACTGCTCTTAACAACATGTTTCATTACCCGTGGGAATATTATAATATTATGAATCAGTCAGTATTATGTATCTAAAGGGTCCGCTAAATAACTTTTTTTTTGAAAATGCTATAAAAAAACTGTGTAGCTTCGGCTGTGTGGCACGTAGCGCCGTCCTGTTGAAACCAAATGTTGCCAATATCCTCCTCTTCAATTTTTGTGAACAAAAATTCGTTCACATGCTTTTTGTGTACAATTATTTTTGACAAACTTGGCGAATTAATTAAAAGAAATTTAAATTGAAAAATAGATTTCCGGTATTTTAATGACATAATTTAGACATCAAGACGTTGAACGCTAATTTGCGGTTGAGTTATGCTCCAATAAGGGAGCGTATATGGAAGAAGAATGACATGAATTGACTCATCATTGAGAAGAACTTATTTATGATTAACTGTAACGTTGAACCTCTTCTTTGGATAAAATTGTCCAGGCCTTGGGAGCGTCGAAATAATAACCATATTTCCTTAAAAAAATCGATTAAAAACCCACCCAAAAATCATCATCAGCCTGTGTATGTCCACTGTTGAACGTAAGCCTCCTGCATGAGATTCTATCCTCTTCGATTATCTACCTTTCGCACCCAAAAGTATGCCTCGGATACTACAGTTACCCCTTTTTAAGTACTCGGACAGTACCGACTTTAGACCCTGCGGCGCCCTAGGGCATATATTTTTCTGGCGCCCCATGTTGCTTATATTTAAAAAATGTTTGCCTCGTTTCTTGCCCTCGGCGCCTCTAGCTTATTCGACGCCCTGGGGCACCGACTTCTGCTTTAGAGGTTGTCAAGAATCATATACAAGTATGTTCCTAAGTGGAACTTCAAGTGCATGTATGTCTTAGAACAATGGGCAGTGACATCTCATAGAGCTAATTGGTGGCAATTTGCAGTGACTATATGTTCTAGATGTGAAGCAGATATGGGCAGAAAAAAATTGTCTATGATAAAAAAATTAACGTTAGGTATTTTTTTTTTTAAACTGGAGTGAAGTTATAAAAATGCTAGATGTTTCTCCATTACCTTCTGGTAATATTTTCATGTATGTATTTGTTGTACATTACATTAAAAAATGCAATTAGATACGCCTAATTGCCCAAAGCCGGATGCCGTCGGTCCTCATACACAAAGCTCGTGATTCTCTTCTTTCTTATAAGCTTTTAATGACCATCGAATAATGAATTATTTTCGACCAAACGTAATCCGGTGTTGAAGAAAGTACCTTCACTGCTACCGGATCTCAACGGGTTAATGCCACGATTCGTATTGGATATTTTCAATGCATTAAAATTGCGAACAATTACACTTAAGACGGTTTATCGACGTAAATGACCTTAATGGGTTATGCTAATGCGTATTTAGCTAATTAAAAAATACTATTATCATTAGTTTAATTTATAAATTAATGTTTAAGTGGCCTACAAATACGAAAAAAAACAATAATTTTATATTTCGTATTGACATTGACAACCATTTAGTGACCTTTACAAATATTGGAATGTATTTTTATTATTAAAAAAATGGAGCAAACTATCTATTAAAAAAAGTTGTAAGTGTGTAACGCTTACTTAACCCTTTCATTACGGCTCGGTTTGAATAAAAAATTATACTGTCAATTATAAATCTAGTATTTGAAGCGTAAATGTACTTATCTGGTCTATTTTCATATATCTTATAAGTTCTTGTATCCTTTAGCTATCAGATGATGCATAAAAAACTATTCTAAGAAAGTAGCAAAACGATATATCACGTCAACCGATGTCAACGGTCGGGGAATCTTATTTTCAATTTATTTTCACTTTAACTTATGATTAAGTACTCATAACAAAGGAATAAAGACAAGCAACAGAAGGTCCCAATGCTCATCAAACAGACGACGCCAACAAATTATTCCTCCAAAGAAACTCTTCATGGAGTTCATGTCTGAATTGGGCCTCACTTACGTGAAATATATCAACATCTGAGGCGATTTGGTTAAACAGTCTTATGACGGCATATGCCGACAACCGATGCGAAAGTATTAAGAGAAATCTAATGCATTATGATTGCATTTCCACATTACTAACTGTATCGTATGCTCGTCACAAACTGCCGCCATAAAACACTGTCAACCATCATGCTCGTCGTCTCATTCCATGTCAGTTTTGCCTCCTGGAGTTTCACCGAATATATTCTATGTATAATTCCCGATGGCTTTCCAGAACAGCGCTATTCAGAAGGCTTGAAGAAAAGGAAGCGGTAGTTTATGCATTTAAGGCCATGACCCAGCCAAGTTCACTTTCGTCTCTAGACCGACATTAGTATGGAAGACTGCCTTGTCTGCTCACTCACGTCGTCACTCTTCACAAGGTTAAACAATCGTAATATTAGTACTGTACTCAAGTATCTGCTTTCAAGACGATTGATATTCCTGCACTGACTTTTGGTGAGATGTTAAAATTCACAGCCGTAAACGAGAATGGGGACGATACAGTACGATACTAGATACGCTGGCTTAGTAACATTAAGGTTAGGTTAGGTTAGGGTAACTGGCTGTTTTTGTGAAACTTTAAAATTATTTTCTCGTCCAATACACGAGTTCTTGTTCGTATCTGTATCTTTATTTCTTATAAGATTTACTAGATGTTTTGTAATACATTAACATCCTCCTCTCTCTCAAAGGGTTTGTTATTCAGTCACGTGATGGCAGAGTTAGCAGCAGATTGACAACACAGACTTTTTCTGAAGCACATTGACATGTATTTACGATAAAACTTTTCAAATTTAGGGCTCGACCTAGTCACAGAATTTGGCCGAGCCACAATACAATATGCTCTCGCCGATGGACACGACTGGCGTGATGGGCTGTCGCACCAGCGCCACGAGCGGCAGTCTCTATAACTACTCCCAAAATGGCGGACACATAAATGTACGACAAGCGACAAAAATAAGAGACGAAAGATTGTTCATCGAGGTTTTCGGTACCAGACAGCAAGGGCTACATCATGCTGATGTCAATATATATATATATCTTTATGTGATTCGTAGTATTTTTTTGCTTATAAACAAAAAAACATATTTCACTCTGAAAACGTTTCACACAAAAAAAAACCAATTCACTTAGAGACCAGTATAAAACACAAGTACTCGATAATCTAACTACGGCAATTGATCGTTTCTACTTTGTCTGACGTATTGTTATAATTTTGTCGGCGGATTACTCCAAACGAGGCATTATTCTTTCGTGATTAAAGATGGCTATCTTGAGGATTCTATGCGGCATTACATTCATTTCCTCCGCTTTAGACTTCCTTTGCTTCACAAAATACGAGTACAATACGTAATATGTGAGTAGTTTCTATTATGTAGTATAGTGGTTACCAAACGGTGTTAGACGAAGCATTCGTGTTCCTAAAAGACCCACATACTACATGTTGAACAACATTAATATATCTTGCAATGTATTTTAAAGATGTAAAAAAATATGTATTACTGATATCATAATCATCATTATTATTACATATTGGCTTTCTAGTTGGAGTATATGGTCGTCATATTCCGCCGCCTACAATGTTTTGTTAGCGTAATCTTCTTCGTAGTAGTATCAATCCGGTGCAATGGTTTGCAGCAACAAAATCTTGATCCTCTGCAATCCTCTTCAGCTCAGCATAAGAGCTACCACTCATGTCCTCGAACACTTGCTGCAAATACTCCCGTCTAGGGCGCCCTCTACAGTTTCTACCCTCAACCATCCGTTCCACAATGTCGTGAATTAGTGTATTATGGTTCTCATTTCTAACCTCATCCCATGTCAGCTCTCTCATCGCTGAGTATACTTTACATGCCGGCAGGTATAGCTCAATGGTCAAAGCTCCTCTCTCTCAAAAAGCTGTTTATACGGTCGCGTGAGGGCATGATGAGGAGCAGGTCAGCAAAACAAAGACTTTTTCATAAGCGTATGTCAATGTATACATTTGTTTGATAAAACTTATGGTTTGACTTCTTGCATACAATACAATATGCTCTCGCCGAAGGGCGGGACACGACTTGCTCCGCGCGCTCCACTTGTCCAAAATTCCACCCTATGAGGCGAAAGATTGTGTATCGAGGTTTTCGGTAGCAGTCACAAGAGCCACATCAGTTGATGTCGCCATTCTTTAATACTCACGATGGTCTTCTTCACGATATTGTGGAGGGGATGGTTGAGGGTAGAAACTGTAGAGGGCGCCTAGACGGGAGTATTTGCAGCAAATATTCGAGGACATGAACTGCTAGCTTTGCGGCCGAGAGGAATGGAGATCGAGATGGACTTGTTGCTGCAAACCGATCCAGATTGATACTTTAATGCACTGATTCTACGAGTGTTACGCAGTTCCATGTTTAGAATCACTGATTCTTAGAGAGATTATTTTTACAACCTTTTTCCTGTAATATCTATCATTGTTAGTCTGAAATGGATTACTTGAATGTTACTTTTGGGTTTGGTTTAATTTCTCGTGATGTAATTGTGATTATCATTGCTGTTTAAATGATTTTGAACCCAATTCCAGAGGCCACAGTAAAAATGTAATCTTGTACAAAAAATGTAACGTCTATCTTTTAAACTTATGTGATTATAAAATTTACAAATTGAGTTTTTGTATACCATAATATGTAAAATTAACATTTATATTGGTTGGTGTTGCTTAGAGTCGGTGAAACTCTAGTATGAGAAGCTGTCAAGGATATACATTAATATGTGGTGGCCCTATGCTACAAAGCTTAGAAACAAAAATACCCATAGCTTTTTTTAAATATAATTACATACAGAAGAATACCGACAGATTTGAAAGTAATTCTGAAGTCCCATCTGTGGAAATGTAAGACGCTTACCATGGTGTATATGGCTAAGCGCTGCATGTAGAGTGTTGATCTGCCAACGTCATAGACTACAGCCCGAGATTCACCCATCATGCTTATTATTACAGGAATTCACTATGAATGGGTGGTCTTCACAGGATGACTTTCGTCTACTTCCAATTTTAATTAATAGGCTTTGACTAGAATTTTACGGGTGAGGGATCAAATTCGCACCAACCATTTGTTGCTAGATTCTCCGTCAATAGAGGTTTTGCTGACATCAGGGATCACTTCGGAGAGCTTACGAACTGCCGCTCTTCGATCTCAGAGAGCATCGCTGCCTGCACTTTTGCGATTGTTTCATCAGAAACAGATGGCCGTCCGAACGCTACTCGTCATGGACGCTAGTACGCCCGCCCGTTCTTGAACTCTCTGCGCCATTTGCGCACGTGTTGTACGCTCATACACTAAACTTCTCCATACTTTAAATTTCACGCAAAAATTCCCTATTTCTGAACTGTAGAATGGTATATTCTCGTTATTACTTCTACCTTCTTTGAGTTCATGTAACAGCACGTTGCTTTAGAATAAAGTGTTATATATATATATTCTTTAATTGTGTTTTCAGAAACTGGTTTCGATGAAATAGCGTCACATACAGTGGAGCAAAAACTGCCAAAGAAGTTAACTGAAAGTGCAAGCGAAAGACACTCAGTACTGAAGAATGTTTTGTTAACATTTTGTAATACTCGTAGATAGAGGAGAGTGGACCATGTTGGCAAATAAAATTAAATTTAATATAAATTAAAGTAATTTTAGTTATTTTTTTGATTAGTTACAAATCCGATTAACAAATTACCCCCCTCTTCAAGCATTCGAACATCTGTTCTGGAAGTGGTCGGGAATCACATTTTTAAAATAAAATAAAATAAAATAGGTAAGCACATACAGGATAATACCGACAGATAGAAATTCTGAAGTCTCTTGTGTCTCTTGAAGACTCTGTGGAATTCTATGACGCATACCATGGTGCATATGGCTAAGCGCTGCATGTGAAGTGTTGATCCGCCAACGTCATAGACTACAGCCCGAGATTCACGCATCATTCTTATTATTTACAGGAATTTACTGAATGGATGAATGGAAAAATGGATTTTTTATCGATTTCTGAGCTCTAAAATACCCCGATTTTTGTGAATTTGATCCCTCACCCGTAAAATGCCAGTCATAGCCTATTAATAAAAATTGGTGGTAGACGAAAGTCGTCCCGTGAAGACCACCCATTCATAGTCAATTTCTGTAATAATAAGGATGATGCGTGAATCTCGGGCTGTAGTCTATGACATTATCGTATCAATACTCCACATGCAGCGCTTAGACATGTGCACCGTGGTAAGCGTCATAGAATTCCACAGATGAGACTTCAGCGTCACTGTCACCATCTGTCGGTATTTTCCTGTATGTGCTTACATAAAAAAAACGTGGTTTCAACGTGGACCATTCTACTCTTCATATATATTCAAACTCTCAGCGGAAGCAGAAAAAAATAAACTTCTTGATTTATTTTGTCGACCAGCGATGGTATTGTGTTCGCTTCTTTGTTTATGGGACAACAATGGCGGCTCTCGTAGAAAGCTGAGCGATTCCGATTTGAAAAATGCAAGACAAGCATAATATAAGAAAAATGTATGTCCGAATATACGAGCATATTTAAATATACAACCTAACTTATCGGAGTATATATAGTATCATGTGGCTGAGAAATAATGAAAACGGAAATTTGAAATATTCGAAATAGGGATGCTTTCTTTCCATTCCAGTCCCGGAGGAAAATTGCTGCTCTCAAGCATTCATTCCTTCTTCTTCGCGGTGAAATTCACAACCCTGGTAACTTCTACGTTCCAGATACGTACACCCGTGCTATTGTTTTTGATCCCAGTTGATACTTGTGGAGCTTCGAGCACTCAATTTAGCACAACGGCAATAACGCTCCTAAATGGCCTACCAGCACACCTCGATACTTTTCTCACATCCTTTTCCTCTTTTGTCGATGGTATTGTTCTCCTAGATCTCTGTGATTTTTGACAGGTGTCATCTTCTTCTTCTTTTATGTTTTTTGATGCTTTGCCATTTTTTTAAATTACAAACTAAATAAAAATTATCTGTCGGTATTCTTCTACATACTCGTATTTTCACATAAGAAAACAACCTGATTCATAAAAAAATAAGATATCTAACTCGCTTATGAGAGCTTTCATTTAAATGTATCTACTACTACTTAATTAAAACATAACATATAACTTATTATTAATTACATACATTTCCGACATTATAACAAACTTGTTAATCATATATAGCAGTCAGAAGGTTAGTCATAACCGACCAGTCATCTCGATAACTGCGCAGTTAAATTTAATTAATTAATATTCATTTATATATACATATACTTTATTAACCATGTATGTTAAAATTGCCATTAAATTTGCGTGAAATTGACTTGCAAAAGTGACAGTAGTTGACTGCGTTTTCCCCGTCTGATCGGTAATTTTCACTGAGCATTTATGTGGTTTTTTTTTTGTATAACGACTGAAACCGGTCGCTTCGTTTCATCCGAGTTCTGGATTCTCGTTTCTGGAAAAAGGAGTTTGTCATTTTTAATAGATCTCGTACTCAACTATCGAGTACCGGTACTGAGCCAGGTAAACAGCGAGTTGCATACATTCATTAAAGTTACTTTTCGCGTAAAATTGTCATCTAAAAATGTATAAAAACGTGTAAAATGGAAACATTTTTGCTATAAACTACTTTTGTTTTTAAATTTACCCATCACAGAATTCCACAGATGAGACTTCAGAATCACTTTCACCATCTGTGGAATTCTATGACACTAACCATGGTGCATATGGCTAAACGCTGCATGTGGAGTGTTGTTCCGCCAACGTCATAGACTACAGCCCGAGATTCACGCATTTATTATTACAGAAATTTACTATGAATGGGTGGTCTTCATGGGACGATTTTCGTCTACCACCGATTTTAATTGATAGTCTATCACTGCCGCATTTTACGGGTGAGGGATCAAATTCACACCAGCCGGGGGTAATTTTAGAGCTTAGAAATCGATTGAGTCGATACGAGTCGCGCCTCTTCTGATGGGGAAAGGCGTTCAGCAGGTCGGGTGATCCGCGGTTCTGCAGCTCCTTCGAAGAAGGTTGCCGGAGTGAAGATGGCGTATCTTCACGCCAAGGGTCTTCACCCGGATACAACAGCTGATGACTTGCAGAGCTTCTTGGCAACGACCGCTGCATTCAATACCTCTTGGATGACCATCAGGAGGATTATCAGCAGACGGACGCTGTCAACTTCTTTCAAAGTCGGGGTCATCGCGACTTCGCTAGAGTCTCTCACGGAGCCTGAAGTGTGGCCTGAAAAGACTATCGTTCAACCCTGGATAAGTGTAAGACGAAAGAATCGCAGTGAACAGTGTTTGAAACCAGGTTAAGTGAAGATATTGACATATTTGGTATAATATTACTTCAGATTCAGTGCTGGCGTTGATAGATGCAAAATATTGGACGTTTTATTTTGTGACAATAATGCCTTGTTATTTGTGTGTCAATCATGATATACTTATGACAGGGTTTTTGTTGTTACAAGTCAAACTATTTATCTTGTGTCTCCTGACGCTAGTTCTGAGTGTGAGGTCATTGACACTAAATGTGTCAATAAATTTACATCGCCACACATGGTTGTATCTACTTTAATGACGCATTGAAATGTTACCTATTTTGTAATGTCATTTAAGGAAAATAAAATAAACTGTCAAATTACATTTTTTTTTTAATCTCCGTCGGGAATCGAACCCACGAGCTATACCCGCCGGCAGATGTGTGATATGTAAAAATTTCTGCTAATAATAACTTCTAGCTTAAGAGCAGGCATCAGGGTCTGCTTAATTTGTAAAATATGAGTGAATGGAATACTGCGGTGAGAAGGACTTTGAGAGGATTAAAAGGTTAAAAACAATATCATCATCATCAATAGCCTCTGATCGTTTACTTCTGAGCACAGTCTTTCCAAATGAACCTCCATCCCTTCCAAATCTTTTATTTTCCGCATCCATCGTTAAACTATTACGTTTCTGATGTCATCAGTTCATCTAGCAGGCTGCCTGAATCCTTGTTTGTCAGTTCTTGGGCGCCACTTTTCCATCTTCTTTTCTCATCACCACCGTAATCGACGTATTAGGCAAATATAACCCTTCTATTGATACTTGAGTATATCGATTCGTTTTTTCTGGACTCGTTAACTACAAGAATTATTCTTGAAAATCCTTCATTTCAGATTGTTTTAAACCTTTCCTTACGGCTCGGTGGAATACAAATTATACTGTCAATACGGCGTGAATTTTTCAAACCATTTTTTTTTGCTTAAAACTACTAATTGAAGCATAAATGTACTTATCTGACCTATTTTTATATATCACATCGATTCTTCAATCATTTAGCTATCAGATGATGCATAAAAAACTAATATATTTAACAAACGTTTATTATGTAACTCCATACATGTGGTGGCATTGACACATGTGGTTTACAGAAAAATCGCTCCTTTGACGAAACTTAACGATATTAATTTACATGCTTTACAGATTCCTGTAAATAATACATGTAGGTTGATAAAGGGAATTACCGCACTTACAATTTCCTACCGTAGATGCCACAATGAGTACTGAAAGTAGCAAAGAGATATTTCGTGTCAATCGATGTCAACAGTCGGGGAATCTTTGACGGCATATGCCGACAACCGATGGGACAGGCTTAAATATATTACAAGTATAGATTTCTGCAAGACAATTTTTACAACAATCGTAATATTTATATGACAACATTTCACTTTCCACATGTTTCATACTCCACCCAGAGAGTACTTGCTAAATGATTAACTTGCAAAATTTAATGGACGGTATAAACTAGTCAATCGATTTGCAATTAAATTTTTAATGACACACTTGTCCATTATATTCGTTACGAATGCGATTTGTCAAGTCATCGGCTAATTTCTCAAACCGCTATTAGAATATTGAATTGCTTAGCTTTTAATTGTGCTATCTCTATATTGCTTCACGTAAGGCATGTAAAAAATCTCAAATTACTGTATGTGTAATACTAATCAATGCGGTTTCATTTGCAATGACATGAAGCTGTAATGATTAAATTATTAATGAAGCTTTGTCAGGTGTGCAAGGAACGATATGTGATATTTTACTGGTGTGTTACGAATGTATGAAAGAGAAAACTGAGAGAGATAATGTTTAGTTATGTAATTACTAGATTCTAGTAACTACAGTTAAGTAGAGATGTTATTTATTTATTTATATACAGAATTGAAATTCCAATTTTATACAAATATTTAGAAACATAGAGTTTACATAAATATACAATAAATAGAGAAAATAATAAAAAATAAAAGTAACACAAAAGAATAAGAAGATGACACGTGTCAAAGATCACAGAGATCAAGTAGAACAATACAGGAGACAAAAGAGGAAAAGGATGTAAGAAAAGGATCGAGGTGTGCTGGTAGGCCATTTATAAGGGACATTGCCGTTGTAGCAAATTGAGTGCTTGAAGCTCCACAAGCATCAACTGGGATCAAAAACAATGGATGGCTACGAGCACGGGTGTACCTATCTGGAACATAGAAGTGATATGTAACTGTTGGTGCTTATGATTTTATACATATAATGAACACTGTTAAATATTAACTTAAGTAATAAAATAGTATAATCTAATTAATAACAATTAAAATTTATTATGGAGCATGATTCATTGGATGCTAGTGCAGCCTTATAATCGGTTTCGAAAGCTAGAGTACCAGGAGTAGTATGCTTTGACTTTGCGAGGATTGACGAGGTGATAGGGCAGACTTTCATACTATAGTCGGTCAGTACACAATTTTGAAACTGCCTGGGACATGTACTTCCGGGGAAGAGCATAAACTAAAGCTGCTTTTCATCGTTCTAGAACGCCTACGAGACCTTAGGACATCACCAAAAGCCAATCCAGCCGTATAATTGGTTTTGAAAGCAGATGTCTGAGTATTAAGAAATGACTTTGTGAGGTTTGACGAGGTGACATTTTATACTATAGTCAGTCAAGGGACAAACTTGAAACTGGCTGGGACTACCATTGGAAACTATATATAGACTGTACTCTGCGAAACTTCGAGAGGCAGTGCTGATATATGATGAGGCGAGGATTATGGTGACTGCTAGAGCTTTGTGGCGGCAGTTAGTGATTACCATACCATTTAGGAGAGCGGGTTCGATGATGAAACGAGAGCCTTCTAGCTGAAAAAAAATCTTTACGAACATGGATATCAAAAATCGAGGACTGGATTGGAAGAACACAAGTGCTTCGTGGTGTAAAAAGGCTTACAACTACAGCTCTAGGTCATATATTTCTTAAACATCTTATACGGTTGAAGCTCATTAGAATGATCGCATCAAGTACTAGATCACTGCGCTTCGTTTCGTCCGATTCTCTTAGGAGTCATTATGCGCATAAGGCGTAGAAAGTTCTGAAGGAAAACTGGATTTGCTTCTAGACATTTGAATCGTCCGTCTCCTTCGTGGACAATTTGTTGATTCCACGGTGGTGTCTATTTTCTATTTATATCAACCAAGCGTAGATATATTGCATTTAATACTTGTTATATACTAGGTATTGACATCAGCATGATGCAGTCTTTGCTTACTGTTACCAAAAACCTCGATATACGATATTTCGTCTCTTGATTTTGGGTCGCTTGTCGTGCATTTAGGTGCGCCGTGCTGATGGTTCGCTAACGGGTGTGTTAGTTAAGAACATCACCGCTCTTGGCGCTGAGCGAGATCCGAAGCGCCGGCGACAGCTACGGTAGTCGGTCGCCACCCTTTGGCTTCGCAAGGTCATATGGCGGCCACGCGGCATGTAAACCCGCGTGGCCGAAAGATTGCAATGTTTTTAAAATAAATATAATCTGTCCTTCTAAAAGGAAGTGTTTGTCTGCTGTCCTGCTCCTCATCCTGCCTCACGCGACGTAATAACGCCCCTCTTTTTAAGAGAGGAGGATTCTAGTATTATATATTGCATTTAATAATAATATTTAAAAAAAAATACTTTTCTTCCCCATCGACCGTCGTCTCTTCGACAGATACAGATATGTCCTGGCCTGTATGTCCTGCCCATTGCCACTTGAATGTGCCTATTTGTTGGGTAGCATCCACCACTTGAGATCTTCTGCGTATTTCCTCGTTTCAGATTCTATCTTTTAGCGACACTCCGAGCATGGATCTCTCCATAGCACGCTGGGCGACCTTTATTTTTATGGGTAAGACTTGCTGTCAGATTCCACGTCTCTGCGCCATAAGTTAATACAGGGAGGATGCATTGGTTAAACTCCTTAGTTTTAAGACATTGCGGAATTTTCGCTTTAAAATTGTATTTTTGTTTTCCAAATGCTGCTTCTCACCATGTATAACATCATTAACCCATGCTTGTAACCAACATTAGTTACATACAAATGCTAGTTACCTGTTGTTAATCGATTAACCACGTGTCTGCGACCGCGAACGTGAATAATGAGGGACCTGCCGTAGATCAAAGCTGAACGTATGCATTCTGAGATTAATACTCTCGTTGATGCACATATGATACGTGAATCACGATCTACTATTACTAAGAAATGCACATTTATTATTCGAGAAAGTAACTCTTATTAGGTACTCAAAAGATGCAACATAAAAGTGGTATAACACATAAACTCATCATCATCATCATCAGCCTGTATCCGTCCACTGTTGAACGTAAGCCTCCCGCGTGAGTCTCCACCTTCTTCGATCCTCCGCCTTCCGTATCTAGATATACTATCGGTTCATTACTACAGTGATGAACTCTATGAACGCGCAAAATATTGGATTTTGTCATCAAAAAAAATTTTTTTTTTGTGTAAACACATTCAGGAGAATACCGACAGATGGTGATAATAATGTTGAAGTTTCATCTGTGGAATTATATGTCGCTTACCATATGACATATGGCTAAGCGCTGCATGTGAAGTGTTGATCCGCCAACGTCATAGACTAAGCCCGAGATTCATGCATCATCCTTATTATTACAGGAATTTACTATGAATGGGTGGTCTTCACGGGACGACTTGTATAATGGGTGGTCTTCACGGGACGGCTTCTATGATCAGATACCCCCAACCCCAAGATTGAAGTCTCGAAGCAGCTTTCTGAAATCCACACAACCTCTCACATCCGGCCCTGAAAATGAGAGGCTCCAACTCTGGCAACAAATCGCACCAGAGGATTTCATTACTCCAAAGGAAGGCCTCCCAACTGGCAAGAGCCTTGACTGGCGGACCTGAATATCACTGAACAGATTAAGAACCGGAGTTGGTAGAACAAAGGACAACCTCGAGCGATGGGGAATGCTTCGGCAGGTAGAGACACTATTGTGCGACTGAGGAGACCTACAGACCGCCTCACACCTAAGATGCTGCTCCATGTGCCCAACGAGTTGCACATCCCAGGACCTAATGCTGGGCAACACTCGAGCTATTATCGATGTTGCCAGATATTGCGAAAAAATAATTTGACGTCGCTGACACGAAGAAGAAGAAGACAGGACGACTTTCGTCTACCACCAATTTTAATTAATAATCTATGACTGGCATTTTACGGGTGAGGGATCAAATTCTCACCAACCAGTCTGAAGCAATATTAGACTAAATATTTCAATACAATCTGTAGCTTAGAAGGCTGCCTTGTCCGCTCTCTTTTTTCGTCATTCCTCACAAAATCAAATCATATTACCTATTTATATAGTAATGATAAAAATTAATTTAATTTGTAACAGCGGCGGTGCTTAGCAAACAATGATTCGCAGAAATTCCGCTGTATATTGTGAGACTGTCATGCGGTGCCCCACATTTTAACATCCTCGCCGGACGTCCGCGCAATGCTTAGCTGATAACAACACCACACTAATGGCAACACTGCACGCTGCAAAATTAATCAAACACCTCATGCAAACATAAAAATAATATTGTACAATTTTCGTAATAAAAATGTTTCGGAGCGCGCTTACCCATGTGCAGCATGGTAAGCGTCATAATCCACACGCGAGATTTCTGCATCACTATATATTTCGGTATTATCCTTACGTAAAAAAATCATCTGCTTTCGGAACCTATTATACGGGTGCATTGGCGTTTGATGAGATGCCAAGATTTCGAAACGCATGTGGATTTATCTAATTAAATTTGTCGCGCATGATTATATCGGGTCATTGCTCCGCCGCATCAGCTGGTGTTGCATTCGTGCATGATCCATGTGAAGGTCGTTTGGAAGTGAAACTGGGTTCAATAATAAAGCCTTCCCCCACCGGTCCAGCTGCCCGGCGGGGCGCAGCGAGTGACGAAAGTAATAGATAATTAATAATTTACAATTACACCTTGATATATTTGGTAACCTGCCGTTAGATGAAAGCTGAACAATGTATTTAAGCTCACAGTGTTAATAAATATTGTTACTGTAATATACATTGAAACCTCGATTTCACGTTTTTCAAGTGAGCCTGAAAAATATCGATAAATCCACTGTTGAACGTAAGCCTCCCGCATGAGTCTCCATCCTCTTCGATCCTCCGCCTTCCGCATCCAGGTCAACCCCGTTATTCTTATTATGTCGTCAGTCCATCTTGTAGGGGGTCGACCATTGCTTCTTTTGGCAGTTCTTGGATGCCATTCCAATACTTTTCTTCCCCATCGACCGTCGTCTCTTCGACAGATATTTCCTGCCTATTGCCACTTGAGTGTGCATATTCGTTGGGTAGCATCCACTACTTGAGTTCTTCTGCGTATTTCCTCGTTTCGGATTCTATCTTTTAGCGACACTCCGATCATGAATCTCTCCATAGCACGCTGGGTGACCTTTATTTTATGGGTAAGACTTGCTGCTAGATTCCACGTCTCTGCGCCATAAGTTAATACAGGGAGGATGCATAGGTTAAACGCCTTAGTTTTAAGACATTGCGGAATTTTCGCTTTAAAAATGTACTTAAGTTTTCCAAATGCTGCCCATCTCAGTTATATACGCCTGTTGATTTATTTTGAGAAGTTACTTCGTCCTAGTTGTATTAATTGTTCCAGATAGGTTTAGTCGTTCACAACCTCTATTTGTGTTCCCTCAATGGAAATAGGGTCAAAGTCTGGGAAATATGACTATTTATCATGGCTTTAGTTTTATCCATGTTCATTTTCAGACTAATTTCGCTCGACGCTTCATTGAGGTCGCAGAGCATGTCTTGAAGCTTGTTAGGTGATTCGGCTATTAGTACTCTATCATCTTCGAATCGGATGTGAGAAAAAAGAGAAAAAAAAGAAGAATATTCAAAATAAAAAAATAACCTTTTTATTCTTCCCATATCCGTTCCATATATAGAACACGTAGAACACCAAAAATCGTCGCCACTCAGTTTTGTAAGCTTACATTATTAATTTTTGGTTGATTTGTTGATCAGATTTACTATGGAGGTATGATTACTAACCCGACGCTATTTATATGCTTGTATTATTTGGTCCTAAAGAAGTGGCTCAATTCGGATTTTTTGTACCGTTTCTCTTATTGATTTTGTGGTCACCACAATCTTCAGATAACCTTGCTCGGAAGAAGATTCACTGAGTTAATGCGCTCTTGTGAAATCAGTGCCTGACAGTGGACCAGCTGTGGAAGATCCCCCGTCGAGCCCACTTTCGATTTAATGCACTTTCATCTCGAACCTGCATTCTATTGGATGCATATCTAATTTAATGATATCTGTATCGAACAACATCATTGTAGGGAATGATATAGTGTTACAGCAATCGACTGCCATTTGAGAATTTCCAAGTTTGATCCCATACGAAGCATACAATTTCAAATATTACTAATATATTACTAATCAGTTTTTTTTTTTTTATTTAATCAAATATAATAGGATACATTTAAGATTTAATTGACAGTATTACATTCATTTTTTTTATTGTTGTTTTTTTTGGAATTCGCTTTCCACGCCACTTAAAGGTAGATCTTGTGTGTGACGTGGGATTCATCCTTGATTCAAGTGTTGCATATATACATTTTTTAGAATATAAAATAATATCATTAAAATCTATTCATATGGTAAGTTGTAATTGTGTTTTCAAAATTTTGTACTAATTGGTTGAGATCTTTGATCGAGTCATGTATGAGTTCTTTTATTTGAATTTTATTGTTAATATTGTTGCATGTAAAGTCATTCGTTGGTAAGCATTAATTTTGAAATTGTAAATGATGTAGGTATACTTTATATTATTAACCTCGATAGTAAATACATTACATAAATTGTAGATGATGTAGGTATGCTTTAAATTATTAACCTCGATAGTAAATACAGTACAGGAATTGTAAATGATGTAGGTATACTTTGAATAATTAACCTCGATAATAAATACAGAATTCAACCGAAATCAATCCGGCTGTTTGCGATTTTAAGCATTTTCTCTCTGATCATGCACTGGTGGCTATTGACGTTGTGGTTAGTGGGTAAATTTGTTTTGTGAAATTTGTTTGAATTGGTACAATTGATGCAAATTGGTGTCTCTTTAATTTTACAGTTTATGTGGTTGTGATTTTGTGAACAGTGCAAGCAGGTTGGTGGTTGATCCTTGGCCAGACATCGTAGTGCTGTGTGTCCAAATTTTTGACAATGGTAACATTGCATTAGTGGGTTGCAGTCCTCAATGTTGACTCTGTTGTATCCTATGTTAATTTTTTTTCTTTCTATCAGATGTCTTCTAATCGAAGGAGTTGTCTGTATGATATAGTTTGTGGAACGTTAGAAAGATATTATTCGATATTGTGGCTTTTGAGCTTTTTTTTTAACCAATATTTTAATAGGAAAATATGCACGCCTAGTAAGAGAAGCCATTGAAATCAAAAGACATCCCATCAACATCAACAGGGATGACGGCTTGATTCTCAAAACAGCATGGCTTCCACCTCTAGCACATACTCTAAAACCTGTACAGACAAGCGAGGACGACCACAGACCGACATGACGTTCGTGGAGGTACAATTCTTAGAACATACCTACGATTCTCCGGACCAATGAAACTCGAGTATGTAGTTTCCATGGAGATATTAATAACGCTCGTAAAAAATAATCTGACACAAACTCACAACTAAATCACAACTAAATCATCAATCCTGAAGAAGACCCCTGCAATGGCGGTCGGTAAATATTGGTTAAAAGAAATTCGCCACACACGACTAAACCCAAAAGCCACAATATTAAATCTGGCCGTGAAAACCTAAGAAGTTATTTAAGATATAATTCATTAATAATTTTAAACTAAAATACTTACTTTCTGATACATACACAGAAATTACACCGCGTTTTCGTGTTCTCTGAGCGCTTCATGTGTCAGTGTAGTTGTAACATCTCAATAATGTATGTATTATTTACGTATCATCATCATCATCATCAGCCTGAGTCCGTCTACTGTTGAACGTAGCCCTCGTCACCTTTCACAAACATATTTATAAATTTACTTGCTTGTCACAACGAAATATTTTTAAGCAAACAAATTACGTATTTACAGTTTTTTAAATAATATATAATCACGATGTGTAAGCATACATAAACGAACGAATTAGTGCGAATATTGCAATTTCATCTAAAATATACGTAACGCTTTAAAGTGATAAACAAACCATCAACTTAGGTATAAACGTATAATGTAATGATGACTTTACAAGATACAAACAATCATTTCCATATTTATTTCATACATACGTAATACTGAAGATTTCTCCTGATAGTAATCATTCTAATTATTTACACATTTACCCATCTACAAGTCGCATTGCTCAATACTTTATTTGAACTAAAATTAACGATTCTAGATGCAACGTTGGATATTAAATTTAATGTATTTCGATACGTAGTGATATCCGCCTCTCTTATTTGGATATATTTTTTTACTGGATGACAGGGTGCAGGATGAGTTTCACAATATAAAAACATGTTTTTATTTCGGTATACGCGCTTATTTGTCAAACACTTTAGTACTTTTGTTGACACTCGTTTAGCCATATACACCATGGCAAGCGTCATAGAATTCCACAGATGAGACTTTAGAATCACTATCACCATCTGTCAGTATTCTCCTGTATGTGTTTACATAAAAAATGTATTCTATGTACCTTGGAACGGTGGTTCTGTTAAATAAATACAATAAAAAAATGTTTGTTTCTTTCTTCACAGTGTCTTCCTGTTGATTGTTGATATATTTGATGGATTCTTCATGATGATGCTAATGTTGTGTGGTTGTTCCAGGGAGTCCCCTCGTGGAGCAGCGGTCTGGAGGCGGCCCGCGCGCGGTTGGCGCGCCTGCGCTGCCCCGCCCTGCAGTCCTGCGCTAGATCCAAGCCAGCGCCACTGAGAGCCAGGCGCGGCTTCTGTGGGTGCTTACAGGTAACTACCACACATCCATCATACCATGATCTTAGGGAAGTCTCTAAAGTTAACTTACTTACAGATACAAAATAGGAATGAGGATATCCTGTACTCGCTTCAAGCCATCGGCAATAAGAATTAGGCGTGGCTTCTGTGGCTGCCTTCAGGTAGCTACTCTACATCTACATCAGCCTAAAGAAGCTATTTACTGCACATGCGTGCTTTACCATATCCATACATTGCTGTTTAAAATGTACCCAAAGATAGTCTACCTACTATCAAAAACCATATATGTATAATTGGATATTCTTAAGAAAACTGTAGCTGCTGCATTTGAAGATGTTCAGCCGAAATTTTGTGCACTTGATCGACCAATTTATAGAATGTAAAACTCTCGCATACGTTACCTCGCCTTTTTTACAAAATTAAACCATTACCTTGGAGTTCTACGTAAGCACCTGTTATCAAAACCCATTACATTCTTGCATAGGCTCTTGAGTCTTAAGGAAACGCCAAAATTAGGCAAAAAAGCTAGATTTCGGTGAACTATATATACAAGTTCATCCTCCTCTCTCAAAGAGGGGCTTTATTACGTCGCGCAGGGCAGCACGAGGAGCAGGTCGTCAGACAAACACTTTCTTTTATAAGCACAGATTATATTTACGTTAAAAACATTACAAGCTTTCGGCCAAGCGGAAACATACCGCTGGCCGCAACGCTGACCATGTCTCGCTAAAGGGTGGGGCCCGACTGCCGATCTCCGCGCTCGGTCTTGGCTTTCGCTCGCGCTACGAGCGGTGGCGTTTATATATACCTCAGATGTTAGCAGACCGTCCAAAATGACGACATGGCGCACATAAATGCACGACAAGCGACCAGAAATAAGAGACGAAAGATTGTATATCGAGGTTTTCGGTAACAGTCAGCAAGGGCTACATCATGCAGATGTCAACATATACACGTGAAATCAATGCAACGGTGCATGTGTGTTGTTACAATTTCATTGATATCCTATTGACAGCTTTGGCACAGATCTTTGTAATTTTGATTCGTTTTGAATGGACGGCCACTATCTCGATGCGATGATCTGTAGTCCAGTGGTATTGTTGATGACTTGCTGTATTTGTGGGTCTCTCGTTCGCAGTTCAACAGGTGATTACTGATTGTTTCACGTGGATGTATTATTGGCTGTGTAGAAATCGGCAGGTAAATAGTTGGACCGAGGCGTGCGCCGGTCGATCAAAGTCGATCGAAAATCACCTCATAGGCGTAATTTATTACAATATATATATATATATTTATATATATATATATATATATATTATTGTATAATTTATTACGAAAATATATATATTTTAATTTACTGATACCAAGTACTCGTTGTAGTATACTAATTTCGCAACCTTCGCCTGAGGTCTATTTGACATTTAGCTGATGCACCTAGAATCACGGGAGGGCGGTCAGCCCCCTCTAACAAGAAGCTTTTTGGGTGCGTTCAGTAACGGGTCCACATCTGGGTGTCCAAAAACAGGACACGATATAAAGTATTGATCTTAAAAATATATATTTAAAATTATAAAAAAATACAAATTTAGATATAATTGAACAAAAATCAATTTGTCATTAGCAACTAACGATTTTCGTTTAGTGACAAACCTTATCTATGTCATTTTCACGGTCGAGAAAAATTCTGAAAAGAAACATCTATTCCGACCGCATTCATGAAACGTTGCAGGAAGACTGATTTTGTAAGTTGCGATCCATTGCTATTATAGCTAAAAAAATTATATCTTATTTTGCTTCTCCCAATCGCGCAATACACAATACAAATAGCGTGCACGTAAAAGCGAGAAAGTATCCCTTTTTCAGTACCTTTTTTTAGTATCGCGCTCTCATTGACAGACCTCTGATATACTCATTATTAAATTTATTGGTATTCAATATACATCGTAGAAGATTCGGTCAGTTTAACCAAAGTTTCTGGCGACAGAATGGGATTTGTCGCTACGATCTTAAGATAGATCGCTCTTGAATATGACAGTCCACTTGATTTTACTATAACAATATTGATCTTTTTCAATATATTTTTTTATAATTTAATTTAAAAGTACAGTTACGCCATTGGCTTAAGCCTCGGGTGTTGTTTTTTTAATTAAAACAAAGCAAAAAACAACAAGTGTTTTTGTTCCGTTGGTCTTAATCTCTAGAGCTGTTGTTGTTGTGAATGGTAAACCCAGATAATGATAGTAAAAGGTGCGTCAATTAAACACAGCTAATCGCAGGAGAGCATAAATAAGTACGTGTATCATTTTAATGCCAACACACGCAGGAGAAAACCGACGGAGGCTTAAATCAATCCCAAAATGCTAAAGCTGTAGCACGTTTTTCGTTTATTAACTTTCGAATATTTTCTTTTAACTAGTAAAAATGTACATTCACAAACATTCATTACTATCACCAAGAGGTGTGCAATCTGTATAAAGCTAGGAAAAAATATTTAATACATCGTTTTTTTTTAAGAGACTTATATAACAATTATAGCATTTTGTAATCGCGGTTTTCGTTAGATCTCCGAAATTATTCGATATTGAACTCCGACCAAAATTTGGATAGGTTACCGCCTTTTGCTAACCGCGTGTCGTTGGTTGGTTTGAGGCCTCAGGAGCGTCCGGCTAATCATTCAATCTTCTAGCCAATTTAGAAAAAAAAAACTTCAGGGTTCTGCCCCGGAGATCGTTGTGAGCCTTATATATTCCCAAGTATACTTTGAGGAGCAAAAATATCTTGGAACAAACAGTTAGTGGCGGCAATTTATGGTGGCCATACACCCATATAAGATATGGGACGAATATGAAAGAAGAAAAAATATTCTGTTGCATTATTTGATGAATTAAAACTACAATAATTGATATTTAACTCACAATTAAATACCAATAATAGGACATTTATTTTTGTAGCAATTTGTAGTGGCAGCTTCGTCGCTCGCTTAGCGTACTACAAGGATCCGATTTGCGAAGAGAGATCATTATAATAATTATAATAATTTAAGACTTTGTGTTTTTCGTACCCGCGACCTTTCACTTGAAAGTCGACCACGTTTCGCCTTAATCAACGAATAAGTTCCTATAATTACATTTTAATTAATAGCCGCTTAAAGTTATTAACTGATACAATTTATAATAACATTTAATTATGTTTAATCGCTTATAAAAAGTATTAGAGTATGAAAGTCTTTCTTTTCTTCAGTATGTTATCATTTATCTTTGCCTTTCGATTTTTTTTCATAAGGTTAGATGTATATTATAAGACTACGTGTATATTTATTGCATCCAATATTCTTTCAATATCTGTGAGATGTGTTCATCACAAATTACCGCCACTCATTTCTGTCAATGATCACTTGAGACTGTTTAACCACATCACCTCGTATATTGATATATTCCACACAAGAGAGGCCCAGTTCAGACACGAGCTCTACGAATTTGTTTGGAGGAGAAATTTGTTGGAGTCTTTCTGTTGCCAGCTTTTTTGTTTCGATTTATTTAGTACTTAAGCATTAAAACCTACCTCTATATTAATATATACTGTTTTTTTTTATATTAATCTATTTCAAGATCGTATTAACCCTCGCGTTACGGCTCGGTGGAAAACAAATTATACTGTCAATAGGGCGTGAATTTTTCAAACCATTTTTTTTGCTTAAAACTAGTATTTGAAGCATAAATGTACTTATCTGACCTATTTTTATATATCACATTGGTTCTTCTATCCTTTAGCTATTGGATGATGCACAGAAAACTATTATATTTAACAAACGTTCATTATGTAACGCCATACATGTGGTGGCATTGACACTTGTGGTTTACAAAAAAATCGCTTCTGTGACGAAACCTAACGGTATTTATTTACATGCTTTACAGATTCCTGTAAGGAATACATGTAGGTTGATAAAAATACTGCACTTCCAATTTTCTACCGTAGATGTCACAATGAGTACTGAAAGTAGCAAAACGATATATCACTTCAACCGAGTTCAACGGTAGGGGAATTTTTGACGGCATATATCGACAACCGATGCGAAAGTGTAAAATAAAATGTGTAATGTTTCTAAAGTAAATAAATAAAATTTAAAAATTAAAAATAAAACTTTTCACTCCATTTCACAAAACATGAGAACATATTATATAGTTACCAACGACTTCCAGGGCAGAAGTTCAGGGATTAGATAATACTATATCATTAAATTTAAAAGGTATTAGATAATTAGCTCAACGTTTTCAATGCATGGATCTTATTATCATTTTTATAAGATGTGATATATCTCTCTTTCCACATTTGAAGATTGAAGGTTACCATGACCCAGGCAGCTTTCATTTTCAATCTGGCTTAACTCACCTGGCTGATCTTTAATCACCTTTGAGAGTGATGTCGATCATCACCCGCGGGCAAGACGCTATCTAAGCCCACGCGAGGCTGCCCAGGTGTCCAGGTAATCCACTTATTTGCATCTAATTATCTTTCTCTGCCTTTCCGATACACGTGAGATGAGTTCACGAACTAAATATATCAATTGTAATTCAATATTCCTTTAAAGAGGAGAGCACAACCGGTCGAAACCAGTGAGATCTGAGACGCTCAAGAGGCGGCTGTACGCAGAATCGAAATTTTGTTAAAAAAAAATGTTATTAAATCAATACTTATTTTCATGCTAAAAAATATGTCGAAAATGCAGCTCTTCTCTTTCTGCGTTTGAAAGGGTGTCAACCTAAAACTACTTCGAAGAATCATTCGTTTTTTACAAGCATCTCTAGTTATCATCATCATCACCAGTCTGAGTCTCTGTCCTCTTCGATCCTCCGCCTTTCTCATCACGGCTACTCCTGCTTCTTCTTCGTAGTATCAATCCGGTGGATTGGTTTGCGCAACAAAATCTTGCATCTCGATCTGCACTCCTCTCGATCCTCTGCAATCCTATTCAGCTCAGCATAAGAGCTACAACTCATGTCTTAAAACACTTGCTGCAAATACTCCCGTCTAGGGCGTCCTCTACAGTTTCTACCATTAACCATCCCTTTCACAATGTCGTGAAGAAGACCATCGTGGTGCATGATATGACCGATCCATCTTGGATGGTTCTTACTAGGTGCCTATCCTCCCAGATTATGCTGAGAACTCCGCCTATTATTTTGATATCTTCAGTTCATCTTTCTGGGGGTCGACCAACGCTCTGTTTGCCTGTTCTTGGAATTGTTACGTCAACTTTTGTTCAAAGCTTTTTCTGTTTAAATGTGAAGTTGTCTGTAAAATATTAATTATATTTCCTTGTTTTTTTTTTAATAATAACTTAAGTAATAAGTGTAATTCAGAAAGAAATGTATGAAATGGTGATCTGTTGATAAAAGAGAAAACTAATCGTTTGGACTCGTATTTTGTCAATTCTTTAGTCTATATTTCATAGCACCTGTTCATTGACCCACATTATTGCCGGCTTAGCATTGAAAACAATTATGGCAATAGTCTTACCAGCTGTTTAACAGTTTTGTATAGAATCGACTTTAAAAAATCAATAAGAGTCGAAAGTTGAAGCATTGGATATAATTATAAATATTTATTTATTTATTTACCTTGTTTTCACATGGATCACGTAACAAAAGTTCTCTATTAGGAGACTGCAGTTTCGACTAACTCGTAGTCTTTCTCAATCCTTCTCTAGTTAAGAGATAACTGAGCTGCGTTGTAATTATAATCACAGATGTAATCATTTACAATTCTTTTAATCATCCCAAATCTCATAAACACTCAGCTTTCCATGCAATGATACATAGATTAATTCCAATACCATTATCACAAACAAACTTTGATATAGAATTAAATACAATTAAAAATATCGCACAAAACAACGGCTATCATAGCCAATTAATAGACAGTATCTTGAATAATAAAAAACGTCAAAACATAACATATAAATACTTGTATCCTAAAGAAAATATTAAAGACGATAGAATGTGGAGACGAATTCTACACGTTAATAACTTTACCCATAAAATAATTAAATTACTCCCAAATGAGATAAAGCAAGCGTTTTATACAGATAATAAACTAGGATACCACCTTATAAATAATAAAGATACTAATGATAAACGCAATAATTCTGGAATATATAAATTAAATTGCCAAGATTGTGAATCTTTTTATATTGGTAGAACGTCAAGAAATTTTAATATTAGAATTAAAGAACATTTAAGGTGCCTAAAAGCACTAATTTTTCTGAATTCATAGAAAATAATCATTCGTACAACTTAGAAAAAGTATTAAACATATTACATGTAGAAAATAAAACCGTTAAATTAAATAATTTAGAATACTTAGAAATTTATAAAGCCATTAATAAGAAAGAAGATATAATTAATAACCAACTAAATACCTTAATTAATTCACCAATTTTAACATTAAAATTGTTTCCGTTAAATAAATAAATAAGTATAAAAATTATATTTTATACTTATTTTTTTTTTTTACCTTCATCCTTGCAACACTACCTACCTCCCTCTCCTTTCCTGATAGACACACCCCCACCCCCTCCCCTACAAAAATGTGTTACACCACTTATAAGTACAACGCAGCTCAGTTATCTCTTAACTAGAGAAGGATTGAGAAAGACTACGAGTTAGTCGAAACTGCATTCTCCTAATAGAGAACTTTTGTTACGTGATCCATGTGAAAACAAGGTAAATAAATAAATAAATTGATTGACGCGTTGAAAAAAGAATTTTATGTTTAGTATATGTATATTTAAGTAAAAATAAATAAATATTTATAATTTATTATGGATCTCAAAGTGAATGCTCAAAACATTGAAAACATTGGATATAACATGGAACACAGTGTGTTGGTTCACTTCTGCCTTACAAATAACGGGTCCGCCATCTAACGTTTTTTTTTTCAACTAGTGCTTATTTCGTGAATGGTAACACTTAGCTCATGTCTGATTTGACAGATAATTAGTTTTATTCTTCCGCTGAACGAATATGGTTGTGTATACGCTTGAACAACGCTGAGAAATATTGCGACGTTACTTTGAAAATCAGGCCATTTTTCTTTAAAAATGAGCAAGGAGTGGTCGTTACAGTCAATGGCGATCGTTATCGGGCCATTTTTGTTCACAAAAATTGAAGAGGAAAATATTGGCAACATTTGGTTTCAACAGGACGGCGCTACGTGCCACACACCCGAAGCTACACTCGATGTTTGTGCGCCCCATTTTCAAAAAAAAAAAGTTATTTGGCGGACTCTACATATATTTTTTTGGTATTATATCTTTGGAATGTAGCTCCTTCGACTCCTTCCATATTTTTTTGTCCTTTGAAGTCCTTGCCCAGAATTTTCCTCTGATTTTTAATCAATTGTCATTTTAGGATGTAATTAGATCAAACAATTATATAAAAAACAACAAGATTATAATTGTTTGGTGGTAGCTAGGTTGAAACGATTGGCTGGAGGAGGAAGTCCGAGATTCTGTTTCTAGGGGGCACCGCGTGGAGGTTCTTTTTATGTTCCCACAACACACAACCTCTCACATTCGATCATGAAAATGAGAGACTTCAGCTCTGGCAACAAGTCGCATCAGAGGATTGCATTACTCCAAAGGAAGGCCTCCCAACTGGCAAGAACCTTGACTTGCCGACCTGGAAATCCCTGAACAGATTAAGAACCGAAGTTGGTAGAAGAAAGGACAACCTCAAGCGGTGGGGATTTCTTCGGCAAGGAAAGCCACTATTGTGTGATTGTGGAGACCTGCAGACCGCCTCACACCTAAGATCCTGCTCCATGTGCCCAACAAGCTGCACACCTCAAGACCTAATGCTAGGCAGCACACGATGTTGCCAGATACTGGCCAGAAATAATTTGACGTCGCTGACGTTGTTAGCGTAAAGTCAAACTAGTATATGTACGAGTATTTTAAATGTATGTTGTGTCACTATTGATGCTACTATAGTTGTGTACAGCAAGTCTCATCTCCGGTACATCTCACTTCCCATGGTCCGCGTGTTAAGCATTATATATCAAGTATAGAAAGTGGTCTTTGGTTCAAGTCCACGCTCGGCCTCGAGGCCCGTACCCTCTGTTATTAATCACTTAACGTAACGCGTGAGCCGATACACAATATCATTCAAACGGCAATGTTTTGCTTTCGTATGCGAGTTGTTCTTAGCCATGGAGATTGTTCGCGAGCGAGAAGTTTTTCGACCACTTTCTTCGGCATCACTGTGAGTCACTCAATACTGGAATACGTACCTGTTATCAAAATACTTACTGTGAGTATAACGACTAACGACAATAGCACACACAAAAATTATTACGCTTCTCGTCTCTAAAAAAACTAGGTGTATTATATAGATCACGTCGGTATTTCAATGATAATCAACTTCTTCTTCCTATATAAAGGATAATTCCGACATATCCTTGAATACGGCAGTCACCTCTGGATTGGAGCTCAAAAATACCTTCTAAACTTAATTGACTCAGTTCAAAGAAGAGCAATTCGTTTGATAAACAATGACACTTTACGTCTAACCTGCAATCAATGAAACACAGGCGTAAGATTGGTTCACTTCTACCGTTATTACCACGGTCGCTGCTCTTCGGAACTTAAAGAACTAATTCCTCCTGCACCCACCCACAACCGACAAACTAGTATTACACTTGCCGAACATCCATACACGCTTAATGTGTGTCGACCAAGACCTGACAGATTCCAAAGCTTTGGAATGTTCTTCAGCGTCTGTGTTTCCTCCTTCCTACAATCGGGATCTCTTCAAGAAACAGATAAATATACACTTGCAATCTCCCCAACCCACACACAAAACACGAACACAACACATGCTTTCCCGCATGCAGCGTCCAGCCTCTCTGGCTGAGCGTCATTGTGCACTGGTCTTGACCGGCTGTGCTCTCCTGCAAGCGACTACATAAAAACATGCAATTGTAAAATAGAAATATAAAACTCTATTTGAAACGTTGATCTGCTTCAATCTGCTTCATACAATTAAAACCTGGCTTTGATACATCATTGTACGTTTTATAGGAGACTTTCTGTGGGTACACAGGATGACTTTTGCCTACAATATTTTTTTGGTAATTTATTTTAATTTAGCATTATAGTATATTGCGAGAGCGGTTATCGTTAGATCACCGAAGTTAAGTAACACAAGACTTGGACCAAAAACTCGGATGGGTTGCCGCCTATTGCTAAATGATTCAGGCCTCGGGAGTGTCCAGATAATCATACAAATTCTTAATAAATCTGATTAACAAATCACCCAAAAATATGCTTTCGATACTCTGTACAGGTGTTTGAGTATGTGCTATAGGTGGAAGCCATGCTGTTTTGAGAATCAAACCGTCATCCCTGTTGATGTTGATGGGATGTATTTTGATTTCAATGGCTTATCTTACTAGGCGTGCATGTTTCCCTTGCGTTCGAGCCACGATTTCCGGTTCGAATCAAAACTTATGTCCCGTATCAGCCAGATGCTCTAACAGTGCTGACGTTGATTAGACTGATAGATGTTAGGTTAACGATGTTTTTTTGCTTAGTATGGTACGTCGAAAGTAGTAAGATAAGATATAATGGTCAATATCACAAACGTTCTTTAGCATGTTTGTTTGTCTGCTATGTTTGGTTAGTAAAACACACTTGGCTTGCGCGTGCCTCACGCAACTGTTACCATAAGTATCTGCATTCAATTCCTGTCGGGTGATTATATTTTTGAACGTCTAGCGTTGAAATGGAAAGTGAATTTAATAAAAATTAATGTATTGATGCGGCAAAAACTGCTGAACATCGTGACTGCACAGAATATGACTAATCATAATACTGTCGCTTTTAATAAATACATATCATACTTCAGTACAAAACATGCATTCACTATCAAGGGAATGTCACTAATATTTCTTATAACATTATTAATTGTAATATAAGTAAATATATTTGAATTATTACAGGGAGTAATAGTTTCTTTTACCGTTTGATTACTTTCAATCTATATTCCATTGATAAAACTAAAGCAATATAGTTTCTTATACCATTGACCATACTAATAATTATAATTTATATTCCATTATGAACACAAATAAAGCTGTATTAAACGACTATACCTATCTGGGACAATTCAATACAACTGGGACGAAATCAGGCTCATCTCAAAAGAAATTGACAGGCGTTTATAAAGCTTGCCAGGAAGGTGGGACTGCTATTTCGGAAAACTAAAGTGTATTTTTAAAGCGAAAAGTGCGTAGGTGCAGGATGCTAAAATATATGTGTAATGCATTTGTTCCTGTATTAAACTTATGGCGCAGATAGTGATAGTAATTCTGAAGTCTCATCTGTAAAATTCTATGAAGCTCACCATGGTGCATATGGGTGGGCGCTGCAAAAATCCGTAACGAGGAAATACGCATAGACTATAGCCCGAGATTCACGCATCACCCTTATTATCACAGGAATTGTGTGACATCTGTTGAAGACGACGGTCGTCTACCAAGAAAAGTATTGGAATGGCGCTCAAGAACCGGAGGTATTTTAGAACTCAGAAATCGATTACGACAAAAAATAAAAAATCTCCGTCGGGGATCGAACCCACAAACTTTGGTTTGACATGGACTGTAGCAACTACTAAACAGAGTGGCGGCAATGTATGGTTACCATATGTTTCAGATATGGAACGGATATGAGAAGGAATATTTATTTGTAGGGGTTTTTTTCATTTAAAAAAATTATCATTTGAAAAAGGGCATTATATTGGGCTTAAATATTAAATAAATGATAATATTTCAAGATATTTTGTAAAGCAATTTATGTAGACACTTTAAAATTGCACCGGTTGTGTTAGAAATGTTTGACAATCACCTCTTTGTTTCACTGCGGCTGGGCAAGCGATCGATGCAGCAACTTTTGACAGCCAGGAATGCAGCGTTTCCGAAACTTTCCCCTCGGGTCATTTTCATTTTTGATGCAATAAATTATCGGCGAGTGTCAACGATAAAATATCACATCCATCTCGGTGCAATAAAAGACTCCCGGATGCTGGGAGACGTAAAAAGATACTTGCCTAGTGTAAAAAACTTATTATTGACTTTTATGTTTATGTATTTATTTATTTATGAAAGCTACTTTAACATTCATTTTAATAAAAAAAAACTCCAAAAGCCTGAGGGCGATGACGTATTTGTTTCAGTGGATATTCAAACTCTATACTTCCATTTTTTTCTTCACTACTGAGTTCTCTCAGCCGCTATTGTCCCAAGCCATCTCTACATAAGAAGGTATGGGGAACATACATGTTTAAGGCAGTCTTACCCATAAAATAAAAGTCACCCAGCGTGCTATGGAGAGATCCATGCTCGGAGTGTCGCTAAAAGATAGAATCCGAAACGAGGAAATACGCAGAAGAACTCAAGTAGTGGATGCTACCCAACGAATAGGCACACTCAAGTGGCAATGGGCAGGACATATCTGTCGAAGAGACGACGGTCGATGGGGAAGAAAAGTATTGGAATGGCACCTAAGAACTGGCAAACGAAGCATTGGCCGACCCCCTACAAGATGGACTGACGAGATAGAAGAATAGCGGGAGTGACCTAGATGCGGAAGGCGGAGGATCGAAGAGGATGGAGACTCATGCGGGAGGCCTACGTTCAACAGTGGACGTAAACAGGCTGATGATGATGATGACATGTTTAAGACCTACAGTGCAGATGTACTGGGGCTTGATGAGACGCCAACTGTAGTATCTGAAGCATATCTTTAGTGATTTGTTAAATATATCGTTGTATAAATCCGATGGATTTTTTGCAGCAACAAAATCTTGCATCTCAATCTCAACTCTTCTCGATCCTCTGCAACACTCTTTAGCTCAGTATAAGAGCTACAACTCATGTCTTCGAACACTTGCTGCAAATACTCCCATCTAGGTCACCCTCTGGAGTTTCTACCCTCAACCATCCCTTCCACAATGTCGTGAAGAAGACCATCGTGGCGCATGATGTGACCGATCGCCTCTCTGATATGGTTCTTACTAGGTGCCATCTTCCTTGATTATGCTGAGAACCTCATTGTTCGTGACGTTGTCTCTCCAGAAAATTTGAATTCTTCTGTAAGACCACATCTCAAAGGCCTCTAGTCTTTTTTATCACTTTCAGAAAAGCACCATATCCAAGACCATTGTGGCGCATAATGTGACCGATCCATCGGGATCGCCTCTCTGAGGTGGTTCTTGAATTGAATTTTTAATAGAATCGGACTCTAAGTGAAACGGTTAACTGAAGTTTCCAGTATCAAAAATGTATCATTATATAATATATTAAATAAATTGACAGTACATACTTACCTGTAGAGTGAAAGAATTAAATAATTTATATATTAATAAATGAATGGATATTTACAATCGGAGATGTTCTTTTTTATGTTGTTGCATTTCAAAAATTCACTCGAAGCAGCTATCAAAGTATTTTTTTTTTGACCTGTCAGGTTACATTAACGTTTCAGGAAGTTAGTGGTCAAGTGAGATGCAACTTCGTTCGCATCCGGTTGATACGTGTTTTGAAAACCTGAAATGGCGTTACGTTAACGCAGCAATGCTTATTGATGATGTAATAACGTGAAACTGGTACGTGCAGTTTTATAATGGTTTTTTTAATCACTATTTCAATTTCATATTTGTTGTTCCGGCATCTATATTGACAGGAGAGGAATGTAAAAGAAGTGTACAAAACCATACCTCATACATTAATGGAGGACTTACTTTTTATATACGCAATCACATTATAAAATACATGTTTTTAATATAAAATAAATTTTATTTATAAGAACAATTTCTTTAATAATATATGGCAATCTTTTTTTTATTTTTATGTAAACACATACAGGAGAATACCAACAGATAGTGATAGTAATTTTGAAGTCTCATCTGTAGAATTCCATGTTACATATTGATAAACGCTGCATGTGGAGTGTTGATCCGCCAACGTCATAGACTATAGCCCGTGATTCACGCATCATCCTTTATTATTACAGGAATTTACTATGAATGGGTGGTCTTCACGGGACGACTTTCGTCTACCACCAATTTTGATCAATAGGCTATGACTGGCATTTTACGGGTGCGGGATCAAATTCACACCAACCGGGAGTAATCGTGTCGGAAATAACAGGTTCAGATCCTGTCTGCCCAGAATTGGGCGACGTCGACGGCGTTACTCCGGCCATCATCACGTCTTCCTGGGTGCAGCCACTCGGACACAGCGCACACTCCAGAAGGTGTGACAGAGTCTGCTCCACGCCGCAGTCACATTCAGTCGGCCCGCTGTAAGACTGCCAGGCCTTTATTTGTGTCCTCGTCTTGCATACTCCGGTCCGAAGTCTGTTGTATGTGTGATGCTGAAATCTCATCAGCGCATTCTATGACTCTTACCATATTACACATATGGATAAACGCTGCGCGTGTAGTGTTGATCCGCCAACGTTATAGACTGCAGCCCATGCAGGAAACGAACACTTGCTAACATGAATACTCTCACCTTAATATGGCGCTTTAGTTACTTGTAGTATATAATGGCGGAATGTTATTATTTTATTTATATTTTTATATACAAGGCATTGAAATGTTAACGTTGACTAAATGCACAAGGTGAAAAAAACAATTATTCAAAAATAACAATCAGTTGTTAACAATATACACTTCAAATATTACCACTTAAGCCAATTACTATATTTATATTTTTAACAATGAACTGATAACACTCCCACTTGATGTATGCAAATATTACGTTGTTCGGAAATGAATGTCAGTTTTTTTTCTAATCATCATCGTAACATATCTGTTTCCTTAATTGAAGCATATTTTGTACATTTTTATACATTTTCCGGCGGCTATAGCTCAATGGTCAAAGCGTTTGCTTGGAAAAACAAATGTCATGGGTTCGATCCCCGACGGAGATTTAAAAAAAAAATTAAAACGATTTATGAACTCTAAAATAGCTTGTGTGATTTTGATCCCTCACTCGTAAAATGCCAGTCATAACCTATTAATTAAAATTTGTGTAAGACGAAAGTCGTCCCGTGAAGACCACCCATTCATAATAAATTCCTGTAATAATAAGTATGATACGTGAAATTCAGGCTGTAGTCTATGACGTTGGTGGATCAAAACTCCACTTGCAGTGCTTAGTCATATGCAACATGGTTAGCGTCATAGAATTCATCAGATGAGACTTCATCACCATCTGTCGGTATTATCCTGTATGTGTTTACATGAAAAATTTTATAAAATATGGTCGTCACGAATTGCCACTATAAAGCTCTGTCAGCCACCATAATTCTCGCATCATCCTATGTGTCAGCTCTGCCTCCCAAATATCCGCCGTGTACATTTAATGTATAGTATCCGACGATTTTTTCCAAGCGATTACTTAATTGTATTTTTACTTAGCCAATGTCACACTTAATTCGCATAATAATTGTATATTTTGAGAGCTGACATAGCAATACACGCCTATGAATAAGTTTGATTGATTTTACGCAGCAGTTTTGGGTTGGCACCCTCTTAAATATGAAGTGATATACATTTAAGAAAATAAACAAAGACGTTTGAGGAAAGATTGACAGAACGCCAGTTCCAAAACTGCTATGCAAAATTTCCGTCAGGTTCGAAATTCGCGCAAGATGCACCACGTTCAGGAAGGCAAATTAAAGCTGATGTAGACACAATAATGGAATAGATTTATGCAAACCGGCGAATAAAAACTCGTAGTATCGTCTAAACCCGAAACCTTGTGATATAAGCTTGATAAAGCTTTTTTAGGCTGATGCTGTAAAGCCTCTAAAAACGATGCTTTGTCTCTTATTTTTGTTCGCTCGCCTGACATACACACAGTTTTTTTTTTATATATAGTATTAAATGGCGTTTGCATACGCCATTTTATTTGTTTTAACAGTTGCTCCATTTCATGTTGGCGCAACTGTCATCTACAATTTGCTTTTTTTGCCGCGATCATTGGCGGCGCTGCATGTCACAGCGTTCCGGCAGCTGTCAGTTAACTTCTCGTCCGGCCTCAAGTTCAATAAAAAAATATGCGAATTCTGCTTCAAAAATAAGTTCTTTGTGTTGTCAATCTCCTCCTGCATCCTTCCTCCACGCGGCCACGTGAGCAACCCGCGACTTGTCGTCTTTTTAAAGACGGGGGATGTCACTTTTTTAGATTAAAAATGCTCGCTAAAAACGTAATGAATTTCCAAACAACCTTTTACATACACCTATTATTATCAATGATTAATATTGCTGTTTATAATGGTAGATCTGTAGCTCGCACGGCGATTGTTATAGTTGAATTGTTGTTAGAATCGACACTATATCATTATTACTGTCGACGTCAATAAAAAATCATTAATTTGTTTTTGTATACATTGACATTGCGTTCGTGTCGAACACTTATAACAAAAAACACTGAGACCGAACCCAGAAATGAAAACAAACATAAGATTGATAGCAAACGTGAGTATTGTGCGGCTGCATCGGCTTAATGACATCATTCGATGATACGAAAACACGGTCTAGTGATTTATTATACAAGCGAATTATACAAGCGAATTACATACTAAGTAATGTAATGGCTGCACTCTGAATGTTGAGAATGGTTGCTACAGGAGAGCAGGTTAGCTCAAGCTTAGTTAGCTCAATGGTCAAAGCGTTTGCTTTGCAACTCAAAGGTCGCTGGTTCGATCCCCGACGGAGAAAAAAAAAACGGCTTTTTAATCGATTTCTGAGCTGTAAAATACGCCCTTTGTGTGAATTCGATCCCTCACCGATAAAATGTCAGTCATAGCCTATTAATTCAAATTGGTGATCCCGTGAAGACCACCAATTCATAGTAAATTTCTGTAATAGTAAGAATGATGCGTGAATCTCGGGCTGTAGTCTATGACGTTGGCGGATCAACTCTCCACATGCAGTGCTTAGCCATATGAACACCATGGTAAGCGTCATAGAATTCCACAGATGAGACTTCAGAATTACTATCACCATCTGTCGGAAATTTACTGTATGTGTCTACATAAAAAAAAACTTCCTCTTTTTTTTATGAATATATATATTTATTGTTGCTTAGTGTCTACATTTATTTGTTACGTGTTTTATGAAACGTGACACTAATTACGTAGTCGTGCTTTGAACGAAACGCAGAAAGCATTATTTTTGGTAATAATTCAAAAAATAATAATTCTTTAAAAATTATGTCGTGCTGCATTGGATCAAAGTTCAAAAACCATAACCCGTAGTTAGAAAAGCACGCAATTTAAATAATGACATGATAATTAAAATTAATTATAATAATGATCATTAGATTAACAAAATTAATGGCTATATATTACAATTCATTTATATACTCTTATATTCTATGGAATAGTTTTAAATACATTATAATACATTTGTTATTTGTATAGGGTCCGCCATCTAACGTTTTTTTTTTCAACTAGTGTTTATTTCGTGAATGGTAATACTTAGCTCATGTCTGATTTGACAGATAATTAGTTTCATCCTTCCGCTAAACGAATATGGTTGTGTGTACGCTTAAACAACGCGAAAAATATTGCGACATTAGTTTGAAAATCATGTTATTGTCCGCCATCTAACGTTTTATTTTCAACTAGTGCTTATTTCGTGAATGGTTACACTTAGCTCATGTCTGATTTGACAGATAATTCGTTTTATCCTTCCGCTAAACGAATATGGTTGTGTATACGCTTAAGCAACGCTGAGAAATATTGCGACATTACTTTGAAAATCAGGCCATTTTTCTTCAAAAATGAGCAAGGAGTATACGTTACAGTCAATGGCGATCGTTATCAGGCCATTTTTGTTCACAAAAATTAAAGAAGAGGATATTGGCAACATTTGGTTTCAACAGGACGGCGCTACGTGCCATACAGCCGAAGCTACACTCGATGTTTTGCGCCCCATTTTCAAAAAAAAAAAGTTATTTGGCGGACCCGTTATTATAAGACGAACAACTTAGCTCATTTTAATCGCGGTTCTCGTTAGATCTTAGAAGTTAAGCAACACTGTACGCAGACCAAAACATGGATGGTTTTCTTTAATGTAATGTAATTTAGATGCCGCTGGAGCGGCTTTACACATCAGCTGTTGAAGCAATATTATCGTTGACCTCGCTCGATACTGATCGGGATTGAGAAGGTTCCTCTTAGGACGGCTCTTCCTGACCATGATATAACCTCAAGGGTTCATTTCACTAACGTTTATCGTAGCTTAAAGTCAATTCTTGTAAGTAATTAAATATACACATACTATAATGCAACAAATTCTTTATACGCATCAATTCGTTCAGAAAAAATATCGGCAGAGGCGGGATGCGAACCAGCGAACTTTGGAACCAACCATTTGTTCAAGTTCATTACCCTTGACCACTCGACCATCATCTGCCCGAACTGCTGTATGGAATAAGTTGCATTTATATTAATTCTTGTGTTCTCTTTAATTTCAAATAAATAATGACATCAGCATGATGAAGTATTTGCTGACTGTTACCGAAAACCTCCATATAAAATCTTTCGTCTCTTATTTCTGGTCGCTTGTCTCGTGCATTTAGGTGCGCCGTGTTGTCATTTTGGATGGTTCTGCTAACAGATGTGTTAGTTAAAAACACCACCGCTCGTGGCGCGAGCGAAAGCGGAGACAGCGCGGAGATCAGTTGTCAATCCCCACCCTTTTGCGAGACAAGGTTGCATTGCGGCCGCGCGGCATGTCATCCCGCGTGGTCGAAAGCTTATAATGTTTTAACGTAAATATAATCAATGTGCTTCTAAAAGAAAGTCTTTGTCTGCTGATCTGCTCCTCATCCTGCCCTCACGCGACGGAGAAACACCGTCTTTTTGAAAGAGGATGATGTTAATACATATGAGTTACCTGAACGCCATTGCTTGGCTTAATTTTTTACCTTTGATATAAGTATACTTTTTTATTGTTTGCAGAGTGTATGTAAGATTCAAACACGAAATTTCATTGTTATAACTATCACTATCGCTTGGAATTCCACGTTTCTTGTATTAGGCAAGGTGTAAAAGCTTAATTTCATCACTCGGAGGTGCCGATTTGCAAATGATAATACCAAGAGTTGCGACATAGAGGCTGTTGCGCATACCTGCAATAAGATTTCTCTCGGTATATTGCACCTCATGTCTTGCACTCACTTCATGCAATATATTGTCATTTTTTCTTAACTTATACGATTTTTTCAGGAAAATCTGAAGGTAATCGTTGTAATACAGACAACCTTCCTATAGCTTTGAGATAGACACCAAGATATAGAATAATACGTTGAAAAAAGTTAGTCTAACCCATAGGTTCCCAAACTTATTTCAGTCGTGGACCCCTTGCCATGATTTTCGGCCTTCGGTAGACCCCCTCCTAGGTGCTTAAAAAAAAAGCATTAGTTCAGTGGTGTCAAACTCAAAACACATCAAAGGCCGGATAAGGTATTTTGAGTATGCCTATTTGTGGACCAATAACCTCTTAATATTTAAAATAGCTATAAAAAAAAATCTGCTGCTGCCGTAATTTGCACTTCTATGTCAAGGATTTGTTCAGTACGTTGTCGGCCGGCAGCCGATGTGTTTGTAGTGCATTTTTGTGCGCAAAACTAATTTACTTGTGATTTTTACAATATTGAGTATTGATGTTGATATTTTGAAACAATTTTGAACATTTTTAAATAATATTTTACAAAACAATCACGTCTGAAAGATACTCATTCCAAAATGGCTGGAACTTCGCGTGATATGTCATCTAAAGACCATCTGTTTTCGGAAGATGAATCCTAAGATACTAATTTACTCTTTTCCTTGGGATTTTGATATTTTTGATATTTCGAAGACGATAATGTCAGCAGCTCAGATAGTGATGATAGAACCATATACGTCGATAGCCAAAGTGAGAAAAATTACTGAATTGAAATGACAGAAACCCGAGTTCCCATACTCTCCTGCCGCATCAGACATTAGAATTCCAGATAATTAACGACTAAGCTCTGCTTTAGGATTCGTTCTTTTTACAGAACATTTGATGCCTAAGATTGTGACAGAAACTAACAGATATCACAAAACGCTTATGAAGGAGTTAATTTTTCAATTAGTAGGAAGCGCAAGACTTGACTGGGAGTCTAGAAAAAGGGGACGCACAAGCACGATAGATACTGAATAACGTTTGGAATTAAAGCCCCACTACATTGCAAAACTAGACAAAGACTCTAAAGACCGTGCAGCCTATCTTAAATACTGAGTGTTCGGTGTTGTTCACATTTTGTTGTTTTTTCAATTTCAATTTCAAATTTGTTTATTTTGCCTTTCAGAAACATTGCAAATTATGTTAACTCAATTCATTTCTGAAGTACAATAAAAAAATAAAAATAAAAATACAATATCAAAAATGTCGATTGCACTATGAACAAAGCAAAATATTCACGTCTAGAAGGTCCCAATGCTTATCAGTTTCTACCTCAGCCAATTATCCCTCCAAAGAAACTCTTGAAGAAGACCATCGTGGCGCTCTTATGTGAAATCCATCAACATCGCCTCTTTGGTTAAACAGTCTGTTCAGGGCCTCTTCGCCAGAGTTACAATTGTTCACTTTTCGTTGTTTCTGGCTTCTTCGCCAGAGTTACATTCATTGTGAACAGAGCATCTAGAGTTCCGGTTCCTGCCGACTTTATTAGTTCAGCTGGTAGGTCATCAATCTCTGGTGTTTTTCCATCTTTGAGCTTTTCTATATCTTTCAATATCTGTATCTTATGAACACTATTGATTCCCGTCACTCAGTTCTGTCAGTTTGTCTGTCTTAGACTGTGAAGGTCCATGTGTAAAAATATATTATTCCCGACGACTTTTCGGAGGCTTAAGGAGACTTTACCTATAGTATTTGAGTCATAATGGTGAATGATTTGTTTATTATGTTTATAAAAAGATCGGGAAATTAAAAAAGAGGATCGCGGAGAGTGGAGATCGATATGCAAGATTTTGTTGCTGCAAACCAATCCACCGGATTGATACTACGAAGAAGAAATTTTAAAGTATAAATTATAGTAGATATTTAAATTTAAATTTCTAAATGTTTATTGCAAAAGTTTATTTGCAATTAAATAGCCTGAAAATATAGTCCATGATAAACTTACATGTGAAGTACACTCGTAATAATACGTCGCGATATAAACCTCTGATTTTAATGTTTTCCCGAGTTTACTGAAACCTTTACATGAAAAAGTGTTTGTTTAATTTATTTTCAGTCGTATTTATAGCGCCTTTCTTAAGGCGATCGAAGTCAAGGAGTCGTATTTTAAGTGTCGCCATCAATTGAAATTGGAGGCTGTATTCTGACGGTCTTATATCACTCTATAAATTACGATCACTTTCAGCACTCGAAACGTTATACAACCTTTTTACTTTATTAATTCAAGTGACATTGTTTCTTGTATACTAAATCGTAAAAATAAAAATAATTATCCCATAAACAAGATAGTGAATTTTTATAGTGTGTCTTTCATATCCACACAATTAAAATGGAGCATATGTTCATCACAATTCTCAGCCAACAAAACACTATTAGTTTCTAAAACTATTGATACTGACATATGACGTCTTTTAAGAGACGACAAGTCGAAGGACGCAGGAGCAGATCGCAAAGCAAAGAACTTTTCAAGAAAAATAAAGAAGCACAATTCGCATTTATTTGTATGAAAGACTTGATTTCCCCGACCGACCTTTACATGTTTTCGCCGGCCGGGCGGGGCTTAGCTGACGACAACCGGAACACTGTGACATGCAGCGCCGCCAAGATAATCACGGCTAAAAATCAAATTTAAGATGACAGTTGAACCAGCATGAAATGGAGCAACTGTAATAACAAATAAAATGGCGGATGCAAACGCCGTGTAATATTATATAAAATTAAAACTAATATTATTAGGTGTGCTTGTCGAGCGAACAAAAATAAAAGACAAAATATCGTTTTTCGTGGCTTTTCGGCATCAGCCTTAAGAGCTGATAATATCACTTTCAGATAAGCACCATGTCTCACAGCCGTACATCAAGATGCTCCAAACAATATTATAGAATACATAATATAATACTCGTAATATTATTGTTTTTTTTTGGCATTTTATTATTGATTAAAGAAATCCTTTTGCAGCATTGTAGGCATATGGCGTCATAAGATTATCCGACCGTTGACATCGGTTGACGTGATATATCGTTTTCTACTTTATAAGAATAGTTTTTTATGCATCATTTGACAGCTAAATGATACAAGAACCAATGTGATACATATATGAAAATAGACCAGATAAGTACATTTATGCTTTAAATACTTGTTTTATAATATACAGTTTAATTTGTGTTCAAGCCGAACCGTAATGAAAGGGTTAAAATAATCAATTTTAAGCTTTTATATTGTAAAAAAATAATGTAACTGTAATATTTGATAAATATATTTTTGTTGTTTGCGGAAACAATTATGTATAGAAATATTTTTGTGTTTTGTCTTTACAGTCCCACGTACAAAGACACATTTCATACAATTATTTATAATGTAACTAATGTTTTTTTTTTAATAACGTAATGCAAATTTAAATGTCGCGATTTAATCGAATGCAAAATATTTAATTAAATTACGTTTTGACATTGAGCCGATTCGAAAAGAATGCGAATATCTTTTTATTTGAATTTATTCAAAATAGTATGACGCAAGATTGTTAAATTTCATCACGAAAAAAAAATTAATAAGGCTTGTGTAAGTGAACAATACACTACCGAGATAATATTATCATACTAGTACATAGTTGAGATAACCAGAGCCGAATTTTATATTTAAGTAATTTAATTTCGATGCATATCTTCATCGTAGTATCAATCCGGTGGATTGGTTTGCGGTAACAAAATCTTGCATCTCGATATCCACTCCTCTCGATGCTCTGCAACCCTCTTTAGCTCAGCATAAGAGCTACAACTCATGTCCTCGAACACTTGCTGCAAATACTCTAGGGCGCCCTCTACAGTTTCTACCCACAACCATCCCTTCCACAATGTCGTGAAGAAGACCATCGTGGCTCGCCTCTCTGAGATGGTTCTAAATATCATTATATACGTGGTTATACAACTGTTGCATATGGGATATCAGTACATACTTATTTAACATTTTTTTTATTCCAGCAGTGAAATAATTAAAAAATGTACATTTTAATTTCATATTCAAAACTATTTGAAAAGTTCATAACAATATGATCAGACTGTTTCACCAAATCGCCTCGGATGTTGATATATTTCATATAAGGGAGGCCCAATTCAGACATGAACTCCACGAGTTTCTGTGAAGAAATAATTTTTTGCAGTCATCTGTTTGATGAGCATTGGGACCTTCTGTTGCTTGTCTATATTGCTTTGTTCTTAGTACTTAATCATAAGTACCTATATTTGTATGTATTGTACTTTTTTATTTGATGAATAATTCTTATTGTACTTCATAAACTAATTGAGTTGCTTATATTTGTAATGTTTCTGTAAGGTATAAAAATTAAATAAATTTATATTGTAATAAATTGAAATCGAGTCATGATGTGGATATGGAAGAAAATAAGAACATATCGCTTTAAAAAATATAATGCCTGATCTGGCCCTGTCGTACTCCAAAGCGCACTTCGACCTCGAGTCTTCACAGCATTCCGAAAGTGCAAAAAAGCATATTTCGAAGCTCGAGAAGTTGACTTCGAAATTCTTCGATAATAACTTTATTGTGTGCGATGAGTTCGAAGGTCTTTCGCTGACATTTTATTCTTCTCCAATCCCGATATTGTAATCCTCATGAATTGTCTGTCATATGGCTTATTACATATGATATGACAGTGGCTTTAATTATTAAGTAACTTAGGTCAATTGTAAATGACAGATTTACATGAAGATATTACGCCATATTTTTCACGAATACTTTATTATATATAATAAAGTATATACTAAACGTAGCTCATCCCAAGAATTTTTTCAATGGTCAAAGCGTATACTTTGCAAGCCAAAGGTCGTAGGTACGATCCCCGACGGAGATTAAAAAATATATTATTTTTTTAATCGATTTCTGAACTCTAAAATACGTTGGTGTGAATTTGATCCCTCACCCGTAAATGCCAGTCATATCTCCGTCCATTCATAGTAAATTCCTGTAAAACACTCCACATGCAGCGCTTAGCCATAAGCACTATGGTAAGCGTAATATAATTATAGAGATGGGTATTACTATCACCATCTGTCGATATTCTCCTGTATGTGTTTACATAAAAATAAAAATGACCGCTGCTGTAGTATCGAAAACATATTTTTGGGTGATTTACAAATAATAACATATAAAATAAAAACATATTTATTTACGTGTGATAATTAATAAATATTCAAGGAGATGTATCAATACTAATTACCACACATTAACACTTCTTTTTACAACATAATTATACCCTTTTTTAATTATGTTATTTTAACGATATTTTTTTACGATTTCCATAAAGGCGAAGAATCCAAGATTAAAAAAACAAGATGGCCATCATTTTCAGATAATAAACGCACAGCATTACGTTTTCGAATTTTAAATATCGGCTCACAAAAAAGAACTTTATTATTTTCAAATGTCAAAATCAAATATTAACATTATGAACTGTACAAAGTAGTTAAGGTTGAACATTTTTATGATGTAAAAGTTAGTATTTTTTTGTTCGCCAAGGATAATATTTTCATGTTATTTAAATGTTCAGCATGTTTATATTTTAGTTGTTTTATTATTTATGGTGTTTCTGATTTATTTCGCTTCAGACGTCATAAATAATATTTAAAAAAAAACAATACAACTTTGGTAATAAATTTTAATGGTGGATGCTTCAATGATTTCGTAAGACTTTCAATTTGTTAAGTTTGTAGGTACTGACATCAGCACGACGTGGCCCTTTCTTACTGGTACCGAAACCTCGATAAACAATCTTTCGTCTCTTATTTTTGTCGCTTGTTATACATTTATGTGTCCGCCATATTGGGACTAGTTATATAGTTTTGCCACCGACGGCGATAGTGACCGACCACGGGCCGGACGAGTCAGTTATGTGTTCACGATTGAGAAGGTCGCATGAAGCCAGCGGCATGTCCCACTGCTTGGCCGGAAGCTTGTAAAGTTTATATCCTCATCCTGCCCTCACGCAACGGAACAACACTGCTTTTGAGAGAGAGGAGGATGTTAGTACATAGGTTTAATAAACAGTTGTGTCATAGGCGTAAAATACTCGTATATTACAAAAATGTGTCAATTTTCTTTTTTCTCTACGAGTTTTCGAATTATCAAATATCCTAGTATGAAGTTTTGGTTTATACAATCAATAGTACATACGAAGGTTTTTCGTAAAATAAGGTTTTCAGTGATTTTTCACAGTGTAAAACATGTTAATTCCATGAATGCGGATCAGACTTTTACATATTTTTCTACATAGTCTCCACTGAGGTCAATGCATTTTTGCATGCGGTATACGAGCTTTTGAATGCCCGAGTCAAAAAATCTGCCACCAAGCCACGCAGATACCTGAGAACCGCTTCTTCCAGCTCTTCTCTAACGCCTAAACGCGTTCCACCCAGGTGTTTCTTCATGTCAGTGAAGAGATGGTAGTCACTTGGGGCTAAGTCCGGGCTGTAGGGTGGGTGTTTGACAATACCCCATCTAAATTTTGCGACGAGCTCGTTCGGTCAATATTCTTGGCGTCCACCTCGCGGAAGCCTTTGCATACCGTAGAATAGATGCTCAAAATTATGTTAATAGAGGTTTTGCTGACATCAGAGATCATTTCGGAGAGCTTACGAACCATCACTCTTCGATCTAAGAGCATCGCTGCCTCCACTTAAACTACATGGCAATGATAATAAACGAATTAATATCAATTATTCAGTCACATACTCGTACATATGACTTACGGTGTTGTATAAAGTGTTCGATTCTCGCTTTTAACATTATTATCGACCGTAGAATCAACATTATGTACTATTAACCGACTCTCGGTACTGGTGAGATACCCTGGAGGAATGTATGGACCATTAATGGGTTGAAGCAGTCCTAATAAACTACGGCCCGCGAGCCGGTTGTATTCCTTCAATACTTTTAGTTCCAAGAATGCAAAATATATGTTGGAATAGTATCACAAATGAAACATGGCACATTAAACGCGTGTTTTAACATGGACTGGTTACCGCCTGATGTTTATCGGTATTCGTTGATTGTTATGAGTCCAACTTTAGGACCGAATAACAAATCCCTCAGGAAGTGGACCTTCAGGTGCAGAGATGTCTTGAAACGAGGCATGGTCAGTAGCAAGTCACATAATTAAGTGAGGTAGTCAAAAACTTTTTCAGGCTTTTCTATTTTTATATAAACATATGTTTTAGATATGGTACTGACATTACCCGTTAATCAAAGGTGACTCCATGTCACCAGAATCGTCATAGTTACGAGTGTTGAATGGATGAGGAGCATGTCGCAAAGCAAGGAACTCGTCAAAAATTACATTAATGTGTATTTTTAAATACAAGACTGAGAAACTTCAGTATTCACAGTAAGCAATGAATGATTTGTACCTGGCGGTGTCCGGGCAGAAAGTGACTCGGACCGCGCAGTAAAAGTAGCAGCGCCCGAAGACCACATATCGGCCAATTGGCGAACTAACCGCTCTCACATGATAGGTAGCAAAATTTCAAAACAAAAAAAATGGCGCCTGCAACGCCGCGTCTCATAGTTACTCAATCTATAATATAATATTTAAACTAAGTTACTATTTTATATATGCGTGTCAAATGCCACTGGTAAGCTTTGGAATGCTCTTCCAGCGTCTGTGTTTCCTCTTTTCTACAATCTGGATCTCTTCAAGAAACTGACAAATATACACACACACAAACACGAACACAACACACGTTTCCCGCATGCAGCGTCCAGCCTCCCTGGCTGAGCGTCATATAGTGCACTGGTCTTGACCAGCTGTGCTCTACTGCGTGCGATTACATAAAAAAAAACGAGCGAACAAAAATAACCGACAAATTATCGTAAATCGAGGCTTTTCGGCACCAGCCTGCAAAGGCTATATAAAGCTGGTATCACAACATATGTCTCACATATGAAACAGATATGAAAAGTAAAATTAAACGATTGTCCAGGCCTGGGTTTATGTTGGTTTCAGTATACGAGGATCACCTTGAACGCTCTGCAGAATCCGAGGGTCGAGAAATCGAGAGTGGTTCAACCGGAGACGATTTGTATCATACCATGATCGTTTATGTCTGTTGTAACAGAGGGATAAAGATAACAACAAGAGGTGCTTCGAGACCATAACCTCTAGAAAACCCTCCAGCATATCTTTGGATATTTATCACATTAACATTGAAGATTCCACTAAGAAAGCGAGAGTGTTTTTTATAGGCACTTACACACAATGATTAGGCAATATTTTTATCAAGCATATCATTTACAATCATTCACGTCATCTATCTGTCTCATTAGCATTATATTCTGCAAAGTGTTTAGATATCGTATTGCTTTCAATAACAGTATATCGATTACATTATAATGATGCAGTGTAAGGTGCCAATTTGTTGATAACCTCGTTAGGCAAATATTGAAATATATTCACGATGATGCCATATTTTTCAATAACCTTCGCGTACTACACTCTTTTTAGTTTAATAATCATCCAGCATTGGACTTGCTAACAATTGAAGTTTCTCTTTTTTTAAACTGTATGTAAACACATACAGAAGAATACCATGGTGCATATGGGTAAGCGCTGCACGTGGAGTGTTGATCCGCCAACATCATACATAGACTCCCGCCCGAGATTCACGCATCATGCTTTATTATTACAGCAATTTACTATGAATGGGTTATCTTCACGGGACGACTTTCGTCTATCACCAATTTTAATTTACAGGCTATGACTGGCATTTTACGAGTGAGGGATCAAATTCACGTCAACCGGGGGTATATTAGAGCCTATTAATTAACATTGGTAATATACCAAAATCGTCCCGTGAAGACCACCCGTTCATATTAAATTCCTGTAATAATTAGGATGATGCGCGAATCTCGGGCTTGCAGTTATGACGTTGGCGGATCAACACTCCACATGCAGCGCTTAGCCATATGCACCATGGTAAGCGTCACAGAATTCCACAGATGAGACTTCAGAATCACTATCACCATCTGTCGTCATTCTCCTGTACGTGTTTATTAAAAAAAACTGTTGATATACTCCATATTCTTACACGCATTTATTTTTAAAAATAATACATGATATATGTGATAATAATTAATTTATCACTTGATAATAATCTATATTATTCATATCTGACCTTGACATACCCTCTCAGTCATTCAGACATGTGATATGTCGTTTTTCAACTCGGCTACATCACATATAGCAACTAAAAAAATAGCAGATCATGCTCCTAAACTAGTCACAACACGAATAATTCAAGTCATAAAGCGACCTGTGGTAGATTTGAGATACTTAGGAGTGTTCTAAGAACGCCACGCTTTTTGTAATTAATTCTTAAAAGCGCAATTATCAAATTATATCAAGGCTAAAAACTTGTACTAAAAAATATGAAGTCTTTATTTATTGGTTTACTAAATATAAGCCGATTTGTTTGGGGGTCACGATCTTCAGTAATGATGTAATAACAAGAAATTCGGAATTTATACGATGACTTATAATACAGTGTGATATCAGCTCTTTTATGCTGATGCCGTAAAGCCTCGAAAAACGATCTTTCGTCTCTTATTTATGTTCGCTCGCCTGATATGCACACCAATAATGTTAGTTTTAATTATATAACATTACACGGCGCTTACATACGTCATTTTATTTGCTATAACAGTTGCTCCATTTCATGTTGTTTCAGCTGTCATCTTTAATTATTATTTTTGCCACGACTGTTCTGGCGGCGCTGGATGTCACAGTGTTCCGGCATTAGTCAGTTAACTTTTCGACCGGTATGGAGAACACCAGAATTTTTTATTTGTGTTGTTAATCTGCTCCTTTTGCAACCATAGTCATTTCACTAAAGATGTGTATCACTTGTTGTATATTGTAATAAATCTTCAGTGACTTATAAGGTATTAGAATATTGAAATATACTCACGAAAACCCATTAAAAAATTTAATCATTTATTCCTCATTAAATCAGAGAAAAGTAATCGGCAGACGCATGGATTCGTACAAAGAAACCTTTGCAACCATCTTCATTTCGTTAAAGAAGTGTTTCAGTTGTTGAATATTAGTACAACTCTTCAGTGGTTTATAAGGTATTAGAATATTGAAGTATACTCACGAAAAAACCACTAAATAATTAAAGTAATTTATTCGAATTTCTTATATTGCAACACTTCCAAGCTTTCAGGGCGTGGCTTTGTGTGCATCTTTGGTGTGAGTGATTGCAAAATTTCAAAGCTGTGATCTTGAAATATTAGCGTGATTTATTGTTTGATTTCTAAATAGGCTTGTGGAGTCGTAATTAGACAAGAAATAAATCGGTGTTAGAGAAGATTTCTTAATGCACTACTCATTATTTATAGTATTAAGAATCATAAGCCTAATGAGTATGAATTATCGTAATTTTAGTTTTGAAATATTTTTTGTATGACACTACCAAAAGTATTCTTAAATAGAATTTATTAGAAAATTTAGTATTTTTTTCAATTATCCTTTGCCCGTAAAATTACGGTCATAGCATATTAATAAAAAATGGTTTTCAACGAAAGTCTTCCCGTGAAGACCACCCATTCATAGTAAATTCCTGTTTTAAAAAGGATGATGCGTGAATCTCGGGTCAGTCCACATGCAGCGCTTAGCCATATGCACCATAATAAGCACCATAGAATTCCACAAATGAGACTTTAAAATTACTGTCTGTTGGTATTCTCCAGTATGTGCTTACATAAAAAACATCTGTTAGAGAAGATGGTCAAAAGAAAGTCAAATAACTTCATCCCAATTGATATTATATAGTGAATTCCTGAAATAATATAAGTGTGAATATGCGTGAATGTCGGGCTGTAGTCTATGGCGTTGGCGGATCAACACTCAACATGCAGCGCTTAGCCATATCTAGAATGGTAAGCGCCATAGAATCCACAGATTTTCTTCTTCTTCTTGTCAGCGACGTCGAATTATTTTTGCTAGTATCTGGCAACATCGATAGCCCGTGTGTTGTCCAGCAATCCACGGATGAAGCTTCAGAATCACTATCACCATCTGTCGCTATTCTATTATACGTGCTTAGAAAAATAGTTTAAAAAAATACTTATAAATTATCAAATCAACTAGGGTATGTCTACGATACTACAGCGGCCGTCTCTACAAGTCCCTGGATCTACGATTTTGAGACAAGACAAGGACAATGTTAGCTGACAAGAACTGCTTACCTTCAATTTGTGGTGACCATATGCTTCAAATATTAAACATACTCGTATACATTATCATCCTCCTCTCTCAAAAGGTTGTTATTCAGTCACGTGATGGCAGGATTAGGAGCAGATTGATAACACAGACTTTTTCAAAAGCACATTGATTATATTTACGTTAAAACATTATTTTAAGCTTCTTTTTAAGCTTCCGGCCAGGCGGCATGACATGCCGCCGGCCGTAATATGACCTTCTCGGTCGTCAGAACTCAACTGCCCGCTCGACGGCGCTTAGGCTGTCGCCCAGCGCTCAAGTGGCGATGTCTATAACTAACACACACGTGAGCGGACAAGCGAACATAAAATAAGAGACGAAAGATTGTATATCGAGGTTTACGGTAACAGTCAGCAAGGGCTACATCATGCTGATGTCAATGTGAAGAAATAGTCTGTATAGAATTCTCAGATGAGATTTCACCATCGCAGTTTGACGGTATTCTCCGCTATGCATGTGTACATGGAAAAAAATACCAACAGGTCGGCATGTTACAAAGGCATTTTTAATTACAGGTATCATGCTGAACTTAATTTTAACCAAAATAAATAATTATTCAATGACCTCGGTATAATTTAGAACGCTTCACTACACTTTATGTTCTCACAAATTACTGCAGTGTATATATTATATTATTTATGTAAACACATTCAGGAGAATACCGACAGATGGTGATAGCAATTCTGAAGTCTCATCTGTGGAATTCTATGACGCTTACCATGGTGCATATGGCTAAACGCTGCATGTGGAGTGTTGATCTGCCAACGTCATAGACTACAGCCCGATATTCACGCATTGTCCCTATTATTACAGGAATTTACTATGAATGGGTGGTCTTCGTGGGACGACTTTCGTCTACCGCCAATTTTAATTAATAGGCTATGACTGGCATTTTACCTTTAACGGCAAATTCATGCCAAATGGGGGGTATTTTTAAAACTAAGAAATCGATTAAATTTTTTTTTTTAAATCTCCGTCGGGGATCGAAAACCCACGATCTTTGGCTTGCAAAGCAAACGCTTTGGCCATTGAGTTATACCCTCCGGCAAAACTGTTTCAGAAAGTGATAATAAAAACTACATACGTATTAACATCCTCCTCTCTCTCAAAAGGGTGTTAGTCCGTCGAGTGAGGGCATGAAGAGGAGCAGATCAGCAAACAAAGACTTTTTCAGAAGCACATTGACATATATTTACGTTAAAACTTTACAAGCTTCCTGCCGGGCGGAAAGACATGCCGCCGGCCGTAATGCGACCTTGTCTCCCTTAAGGGTGGGGACCGACTGACGTGATGGGCTTGAAGGCGCTGCGGCTCTCGCCAAGCGCTCGAGTGGCCATGTCTATAACTAACATACCCGTGAGCGGACCTGTCCAAAATGACAATATGGTGGACACATAAATGCATGACAAGCGATCAGAAATACGAGACGAAAGATTGTATATCGAGGTTTTCGGTACCAGTTAGCAAAGGCTACATCGTCCTGATGTCAACATTTATGTTTTAAATCATTCATTTCTATCAATGCGTTTGAAAAATGATTGTTTTTAAGCATTATGTAAATATTTACATTGAAACTAGGTTATTTCATATTTTACTGTAATTAGCTTCTTGTTTAAATGTCAAAGACTTATTAACATTGAGAGTACTCATACAGAGTAATGTTATGTTCTCACTAACCTTCGTTATAAATAGTTCATTTACACTACCATTAAATAATCACATTCAGCGATACATTAAACAGTAATTACCTTTAAACTATGCTGTTCAATAATATATATTAATTTTAATGTATACAACTTTAACATAGCTTAAGTTGACATTAAATAAACTAATAGCGATAAGGTTATCAACTGAGAATACTTGGGGAAACTGCATAATTATAATTTAAATTAATTTTATTTAAAAAATTAATAAATCAAAAATATTTAGTTTTGATTCACATTTATTTTTAACTGATTACATGTTTCGGCCTTCCTGGAGACCATCTTCAAAAATGATAAAATAAAAGCAGGCAGCGGCTTATATAGGTATGGACAAGTAATTAGTTCCAACATTAGTACACACACATTCACAGGTTGTATGTGTGCGGGTAAAACAATTAGAAAAAAGACATCAAATTACTGGGTATCTGTTATTTTAATGTATTAGGCTATTATATAATAATAAATTTTCGTGTTCAATTTTAAAATTCCTTGTAATTCTTCGGTGTAGACTGTAGACGACAGCCAGTCCATTGTGTATATGTTTTTTTTTCAGCTTGATTGATACCTGGATTAATTTTTAGCAGTATCAAAGACTTTGTTATGTTATCATTTAATCCATGGACAATAGCACATGCCGGAATTTCAAAGATAGGGGCTAACAAGTAGTTTATTTATTAACGATGTATACATTATAATTTTATTTTCTCAAGAATCGATCATTAGTATGTTATTTGTTGATTGGATATAATAAAGGAGATGACGCGAAAATGGTCTGTTAATTTAAGGAATATTGCCAATAAAGATAAAAAATTACATAACTTTGAAATATTATAGAGCCGTGTGGTTATCTTTTTGCATCTCAATTGTAATAAAAGAAACGTTACAAGATTGTTCTACGACTTTGGTACCGCATTATACACGTTTTATTACAGATTTGAATGCGTCGACTTACAAGAAATGCGATCAATTACATGGTTCATTGCCACTGCATACATCGCATAATAGATATTTATTAGGATATCGTTGACACCTTGGCCCTTCTACCATTTGTATGGCGCCCAAATCAATTAGTTTCAATTTGCAAGATATTCGACGAGAATATTCAGTGCAATATATTCAAAGTGATTTGACCTACTATAATAACCTCATCTTGGAAGTAAACTGGTTTCAAATGACACTCCATTTTTCACTAATTAGATATTACTTAATCATTTTGTAGTAAAAAAAATTAAGATATAAATTTAGCACTCAAGAAAATTCAGCATTTTTTTTATGTAATCGCATGCAGGAGAGCAAATTGCAAGAAGAAGGAAACAAGGACGCTGCAAGAGCATTCGAAAGCTTAACAGTGGCATTAAGGAAGATACTTTAAAACTGCCAGTGGTCGACACTCATTAACCGTGTATGGATGTTCGGGCAAGTGTAAGACGGGTTTGTGGGTTGTGGGTGGGTGCAGGAGGAATTAATTCTTTAAGTTCTGAAGAGCAGCGACCGTGGTAACAACGGTCTCCAAGTCAGGGGTCGCCAACCTTTTTATGCCTAGCGCCCGCTTTTGCCTATTTTTCATGGTAAAATTTTCCTACCGCCCACCAACCTCGCTATATTTCAATTCAGTATATGGGTTGAAAAAAATCTAGAAGGAATGTAGGAGATTTGAAAATCTACAAAAATCGCCCACCGCCCACCATGGAACCTGGTCCGTACCGCCCACTAGTGGGCGGTCGGCTGTGTGGCACGTAGCGCCGTCCTGTTGAAACCACTCTTACTCCTGTGATGCATTGATTGCAGGTGTGTAACCTGCAATCAATGCAGGTGACGTATTTAAGGATTAGTCGGATTTGTCCTTTATATAGAACAAGAAGTTGTTTATTGTTGAAATACCGACGTGATCTATTATAATCCAGCATAATCCCGAACTATAAGTAAATAAATTATAATTTTAGAATTAATTTGAATTAAAAAATTAATAAATTAAAAATATTTAGTTTTGATTCACAATTTATTTGTATATAATAAATAATGTATACAATAAATTGTGAATCAAAACTAAATATTTCCCAGCGTTGTTCAAGCGTATCAAATCAGACATGAGCTAAGTGTTACCATTCACGAAATAAGCGCATTGATAACCTTAATGTTGTTAAATAAATTATGTTTATTACAATACTGCCTTGCACATGTTAAAATTTTTGAAATTAATGAATTAAGGTATGAACATGCTTTAAGTCATTTTGAGCATGCCTGTAAAATATTACTAAGTACATATAAAAATATGAATATAAGTATTTTTTATTGAGAATTTATTTTTTTCTTTACATGTCCGTTCTAAAGCATACAGGTATATTGACCGAACACATTTTCGTCACTTAGTTCTGAAAGTAGCCACTGTCCCATGACTTGTCCCAAGAGATTTACGCACCCAAAAGTTCATTTGGAAACATATATTGTTCCCAACAACCTTCTGAGTAGGAGTCTGGCGTTATTGCTTTGATCCCTCAAAAATGTCCAAATGTCGTGGGTTCGATCCCCGACGGAGATTAAAAAAAACAAACTATTTCTGAGCTCAAAAATATCCCCGGTTGATTTGAATTTCATTCCTCATCCGTAAAATGACAGTCATAGCCTATTAATTAAAATCGGTGGTAGACGAAAGTCGTCCCCTGAAGACCACCTATTCATAGTAAATTGGTGTCTATGACGTTTTAAGAACAGATTGTATATTGTATAATATGTTTGATTAATATAATAATGATTGTATTCCCATTGTCCAGTTGTGTTAACATGCTGTCATTCTTTGTGTTGCAGAATGATGAACCACCCGAGATCACATACTGCGTGGTGGACCATGCAGGGACGTTGTCCTTGCAGCTAATGGCTCCTCCGCTGCCCATGCCCGCGCAGGATGAACTGGACGCCAAGTTCGCTGAGCTCGTGGTAAGTCACGTGACATGACAAGACAATCATCTACTTCCTCTTCCACACCCATCTTAACTAGATCCACTCATCTAAGACAGGCGTTCATTCGACATGGAACACTTAGAGTCCCTCAAAATGATTGGCTGTCTTCTGTCGTAAGCGCTCGTCAGATCATTGAAGTAAAGAATATTAGACGCGGACTAAAACTTGATCAAAAACCACGGAGAACAACACACCAAGTTCGCGAAGCTCGTGGTAAGTCACGTGACATGACATGACCTATATCTACTTCTTCTTCCATATCCTTCTCTATTAGATCTTTTTGCTTAACAGGCGCTTACTGGACATGCAATAGTTAAAGGGTCCCTCAAAATTTTTGGCCTATCTACGCGTCTGTCGTTAGATCACCGAATTCAAGCAACATTAAACGCGGACTAAACCTTGATGTATCTAATTAATTTTAAATAATAATTTAATAAACATTAACTAATTGTAAATATGTATATTGATGCTGTTAAACTATGTCATGCCGAACAGAAGGCGTGTGAGAATGACGACCTCACACATAAAAATACCACAAGGATGAAAGACAGTTATTAATAAAAATAATTACCGAATAACACATTACATATGGGCATAATAAATTATTTAATTGCAAATTATATACTTCTGTTGAATCACGTTCTATGTAAATTACGTGGATTTTTGTGAGCAAATGCGCACATAAGAAAACCGTTAAACGGCGATGAAGAAATCCCTTCTATTAAATTTATGACGCTTGCTGCTGTTCTTCTTCGTAGTATCAATCCGGTGGATTGGCTTGCAGCAACAAAATCCCGCATCTCGATCTCCACTCCTTTCGATCCTCTGCAGTCCTCCTCGGCTCAGCATAAGACCTGCAACTCATGTCGTCGAACACTTGCTGCAAAAACTCCCGTCTAGGGCGCCCTCTACAGTTTCTACCCTCAACCATCCCTTCCACAATGTCGTGAAGAAGACCATCCTGGCGCATGATGTAACCGATCCATCGAGCTAGCCTCTCTGAGATGGTTCTTACTAGGTGCCTATCTTCCTCTCCAGGAAATTCCGAGAATTCTTCTGTATGTCCATATCTTAGTCTTTTTTTATCACTTTCAGATAAGCACCATGTCTCACAGCCGTACATCAAGATGCCCCAAACAAATATTTTAGCTTGTTGTTGTTGCGGAACTTTAAATTAATATTTTTTGACTCAAGAATTTTTGCTTTTTTATTGAAAGCTAGCCTTGCTTGATGTGTGCGACTGTTGACTTCTCTTTTTGTTCTACCATCCCAGGTGGTCGTACTTCCAAGGTATACAAACTCTTTTGCATCTTTTAGGGTCACTCCTAGCATTGATATATTAATGTTCTGCTGCTCATGGCGGCTTACTCTCATTACTTTATCGTATTAATCGTATTTTAGACATAAAATTGCATAAAAAACTAAGTAATTATCATATGCGATACTCCACTAACAAAACACCATCCCACATTTTTATTAAATCGATCACAATAATAATTCCTGTCACACCTTCTGAAGTGTGCGCTGTGCCCGAATAGCTGCACCCAGGAAGACCTGATGATGGCCAGAAGTAACGCCATCGACGTCGCCCACTTCTGGGCAGACAGGATCTGACCCTGTTGTTTCCGACACGATTATATATATTGATATCCTCCTCTTCCATTTATGGACATCGATTAACTGGATGAAGAATAAAGGATGCAGGATCAGGTTTACAATAAAAACATATGTTTCACATATTATTTGTTTACTAAACGTCGCCCGCCACAGCGAACGCATGAGCGCGCACTGTGACGGGCGCGAGTCAAATAACTGCCGGCCCACGGCGCGATTTCACATCTCCATGGTACCAACTGCCAATACGACAGTCCTACCAACCGGCAGTAGGCCAACTGTCGTAATAATTATTTTTGGCGTATGCAAACATTCGATGTAGATGTCACGGAAGCGAACCAAAATAATAGACAAAAGATCGCTTGCTGAGGCTTTACGGCAAATTAATATCCAAGAATAAATATATTTAAATTTTTTTCAGGATTTTGTAAACCAAAGCATTTCCTAAGACATATTCAATGTCAAAATAACGGCCTCTAATACTATTTGGTTAAGTAAGTTTGTAACAATATCCGCTAGGTGTCATCGACATGTAGCATTATCGCATTTCCAAACAGAAAATAAGGGTTTACGGCGTCTGCTTTACGGTACACTTCAAATGCGCATCCTTATCCATACGACAAATTAATGTCATTCCGAATAATATGTTTAAATTTTTGACAGTCTTCTTCTTAGAATCAATCCGGTGGATTGGTTTGCAGCAACATAATCTTGCATCTCGATCTCCATTCCTCGAAATTTTACGCAAGATGCAATCATTGATTTTTCGACAGTATTGAATAAATATATATTATTAAACAATTTACTGTGCTCACATATGTTTAAAAAACTTTAATTTTTATGCAATTTGAACTCGTGATTGCATGTTTGACAGGCGTGTCTTTAACAACTATCGACTGCGCTTCTCGGCAAATTAATGCAATTTTTTTTTCGAAACATAAAAATTTGAATTCGGTTGGGTACTTGCATTATTGATTGCAATATCAATAAATTACTCGCAAAGAGATATCGCAAGTGATTCAATTGAGCAATTTGTGATTTTTCTACCCACTGCAAGCGCTATTATTATTTAAATTAATTACATACGAATCTTCATACAGCCGTGGCGTAATGCATAACCAGCAAACAGTTTAATTTTGGGCGTTATTTTTGGGATTCGAATCCTTTAAAATATTGAAAAAATGCAAGTTTTCTGGCGGCCGGTATAGCTCAATGGTCAAAGCGTTTAATTTGCAAGCCACAGGTCGTGGGTCCGATCCCCAAAGGAGATTCAAAAAAAAATTGTAATTGATTTCTGAGCTCTAAAATACCCTCGGTTGGTATGAATTTGATCCCTCATCCATAAAAAGCCAGTCATAGCCTATTAATCAAAATTGGAGGTAGACGAAAGTCTACCACCAATTACTAAACTAGTAAATTCCTGTAATAATTAAAGAGGATGCGTGAATCTCGGGCTATAGTCTATGATGTTAGTAGCGGATCAGCACTCCACATGCATGAGATGCGATAAGGTTAAATGGCTACGAATCCTGGCATATAATAAAAAAGCTGATGGAATCGTTGAGTGCGTTTCGAAAACAGATTCTTAAGTACTGGATATAATATTAGAAAATAAATAAATAATTTCAGACGGAATATTCTGGAGCATTGACTTTTTACACGGACTTAAAGTAGGTTGAAATAGTTTTCTAGAATATGCTAAAATGATCCACTGCTTTTACATACGAAATTTTCTGAAAAAGCAAGTTATTGTATAGAATCGAATCTTAGATTCCATTTTTGTTCTGGATAAACTATTTGAATAGCCTCAATATAAGGTGGCTTTTTCACCTTATCTGATATTTAGTCTAAGTCAAATCTATATATATATATAAAGATGCATGTCTTGCTGTCTGCTTGTAATTTACACATGGACAACTGTATGTGGCCTGCTCACGTGTTAAAATACCTTCTGATTTATTTGTGTACGCACCAGATAGAAAAACAACTAACATTGTGTATCCAAAAGCATTCCAATAAATAAAAACACATACGGCCGCCACTGTCAAATTTAAGTAAGAAAAACATAACCTAAGCTTATCGCTTCTAATTGGTTCCGGCCTCGCCTCAACAATCGACTTATCCAATCGAAAGGCGTGAGGCTCCCGACGAGGCGCTTCCATGAACTCGCGGTTTCTTTTTTTTGAGTGGCATGCCGGGTACACGCTAGCAATAAATAAATAAAGCACGTATAACTTACTGAAAAATATATTTATTATAGTTTCAAGATTCGAAGAACATTCGAATCCATTTTGAAAACGTGTAAAAAATTAACACCGTTTTCACGCTCCACATTTAAATAAATATTGTTTAAAGTATTGTTTTTGATCATCAATTTTGGCGCCTGCAGAATTTAAAGTGTCACGAGGAATTCAAAAATGGTTCGAAAAGAATACTGACGACAATAATGCGATACCATCTCTAGAAGGCTTCTTTATTATAATGACCGAATTCTCAAAATAACTTGACAAGGAAAAGAAAGTGTTTTTTTTTGTTGTTGTTGTGAAAGACCGTCAGGCCGAAGAATTCCGTTTGAATTTGATTGATAAATCGAAGCACAAATGAAGAATCCGTGCGATTCTAGTTTTCGACAATACAATCGGAATCGTATGCGTTTTTTTTTTTGTGTAAACTACGGGTTGTAATACAAGTATTAAAGATACTGATATCGCAGTACTTTATACATTTTTATAGCACATATATTTAAAGGAAAAGACAGATATTTCAGTATTAAACTGTTCGCATCGGTACCCGATATAAGCCGTGTAAGACTCCCCTACCATTGACATCGGTAGCCGTGATAAATCGTTTTTCTACTTTCAGTACTCATTGTGAAATCTACAGTAGGAAATTGGAACTGCAGTCATTCCCTTTATCAACCTACATGTATTCTTTACAGTAAACTGTAAATAAACCGTCACAAGAGCGATTTTTCTTTAAGCCACATGTGTCAATGCTACCACGTTCTTGGAGTTATATAATGAACGTTTGTTAAATATAATAGTTTTTTATGCATCATGTGATAGCTAAAGAATACAACAACCAATGTGATATATGAAAATAGACCAGATAAGTACATTTATGCTTCAAATACTAGTTATAAGCAAAAAAAATGGTTTACAAAATTCACGCCGTATTGACAGTATAATTTGTTTACCACCGAGCCGTAATAAAAGGGTTAAAACATAACTGAATAATAATATAATTTGTGGTGAATTATACTCAGGTAAGGTGGCTCAACTCATCGAACAGGCAATACCGTTCCAAATTTAGGTCCGGGTCCTATGTTGCTTTACTACGATGTTGATGGAATTATCTTCAAGAGTGGGCAACATCAGTACTCGAGAGTTAGAACAACTAGTATTGAGGTTGTTGGGCGAAATCTGAACTTGCGCTTCTGAAGATGTTGCGACCGAGTTTCTCTTCGCCTTTCCAATTCCTCAACAAGAACAAACCATGGACATATACACCAGAGTCCATCAACTAAACTAAATTTAATCATAATTAGCTCTGCGTTAATGAGTTAACGACAGGAATTCTTAACATCTTTGAAGCAACGGAACAATTGAGATAAAATCAAAGTAATTGACACAAAAAAGTATTCAATTTACGCAGTAAGTTATTATAACGCTTGCTACCCATAAAAAGACTGTCCTCGAAAACGTCCGACTAATCACAAATTTCTTCTTATTTATTTTTATTAAAAAAAGGCTTATATGTCTCGTACATTCTCAGCCTCTGAGCGATGCAGTCCGGAACTAGACTTACACCAGTATGCAGAGAAATTCCTTGACTTAAAGTAACCAAGTTAAAACTCATATGTAGGGATGTTTCTTAAGATTTCAGGTGAGTCAAAGGCTTCCTCGCAAGAGCCTTCCCCAATGTAATCATTCTAAAATAAAGTAGCTATTATAGGTTGTGATATCAGCTTGATATAGCTCCTTAAGGCCGATGCCGTAAAGCCTCAACAAGCGATCTTTTGTCTATTATTTAGGTTCGCTTGCGTGACATCTACATCGAATGTTAAGCGGTGTTTGCATACGCCAAAATAATTGTTATGACAGTGGGACCATTGACAGTTGGTACAACTGTCCTCTTGACGGGTGGTACTGCCGAAATGTGAGAGCGGGCAAGTAGTCGCAACTCGCCCGTCATTGTGATAGGACCGCCTTTAATGGCGGCCCTTTAACGGGCGACGTTATTGACAAATAAACATGTATCGTGAAACAGAAACAAGTTGTTTATAATGTGAACCTGATCCTGCATCCTTCATCCAGTTAATCGATGTCCTAAATGGAAGAGGAGGATATCAGTTGTTTATCTAAAAAAATCTCTTTATACGGGTATTAACTTACTTGCCTGAAGCCAAGGAATGACTCTGAATACGGGATAACTTAAGACGTAGCAATCCTAACGACATCTGACAGAACTGAGAAGCACAGTTTGAGGTAACTATATCTTCTAACTTGAGTAATATTAAATCATCATCATCATCAGCCTGTATCCGTCCACTGTTGAACGTAAGCCTCCCGCATGAGTCTCCATCCTCTTCGATCCTCCACCTTCCGCATCCAGGTCACTACCGCTATTCTTCTTATGTTGTCAGTCGGCCAATGCTTCGTTTGCCAGTTCTTGGGCGCCATACAGATACTTTTCTTCCCCATCGACCGTCGTCTCTTCGACAAATATGTCCTGCCCATTGCCACTTGACTGTGCCTATTCGTTGGGTAGCATCCACTACTTGAGTTCTTCTGCGTATTTCCTCGTTTCGGATTCTATCTTTTAGCGACACTCCGAGCATGGATCTATCCATAGCACGCTAGTTGACCTTTATTTTGTGGGTAAGACTAGCTGTTGAATTCCACGTCTCTGCGCCATAAGTTAATACAGCGAGGATTCATTGGTTAAACGCCTTAGTTTTAAAACATTGTGGAATTTTAGCTTTAAAAATGTACTTTAGTTTTCCAAATGCTCCCCATCCCAGTTGTATAAGCCTGTCGATTTTTTATGAGAAGTTACTTCGTCCTAATTATAGTAATATAAGATATCTGTACTAAATTCTGGCTACCTAAAAACAGGAAAGTTCCGTTAAAAATGTAAAGTATGGTCAGCTTAAATATGACACACGAGCAAGGTTGTACGTTTTTTATGATATATTAATATAGTACTAAACTGACAGTTATAAAAGTGAGGTAAAGGCTCACAACTAATTAAATATTTTTTCTGCTAATAGAAATCTAGCCAACTTTCTTTTCTTCAGATCATATTGATTATGTTATCATGATAATCGTTACTACATCAAATTAATGAATCATTGTAGCTAAATTATTTTTTTACTAATCTGTTATTAAACTCCCATTAAGGACGGCATTCACGCATCATCTAAGAAAACCTACAGATCTCGTTAACTGTATATATAATTACATTATATTTTTACTATATATAATACTCTTTTCTTTCTTCTATTGTAACATATGGTCAGTTAATATTACTATTTAAAGTATGACATTTTGTATTATCTATCTATTGTATCCAGTCGGTATATTCAAAAATTATATACATTTTCTACAAAAATTTAAATTAATTACCAGAGGTTACAAATTTCCATCTCCGATGTAGTTTGACATAAAAAATCTTCTTTGGCCGACGGTGGAATTTACACTCGAAGAGTTAAATTGATTCCTCACTCGTAAAATGTCAGTCATAGCCTATTTGTCGAAATTGATGGTAGACGAAAGTTTTAAGGAAATTCGCTATATGGAGGTATTCTTAAGGTTTTTTAGTGTTCAATTTCATAATAATCATTAATTATATATTACATATTTGAAAACTTACTTTAACTATTTTGTATATAATTTCAATAATGTTTTTTTTTTGAGCTTCATGGAGATAGAACCAACGACTCTTAAATGATAGGCGGGCGATTTAACTCTTTATCAAGAGCGGTATAGCTTAGAAGCAATGAGCGGATATGACATATACAGTTTGTAGTTACATTAATAGTTTTTTTAATTATTAATATTCGTACCTGGGATTCGAACTCTCAGCATTCGGTTAGCAAGTGATTAATGGCGTATTTTCGTGTTTTAATTACCTCTCAAACGACTGGTTACGCCCCGGGCTACGGATTATGACTCTATTAGTTTTGGTTAATTAATTTGTGGTCATTTTAATGGTGATTTCATTCCACTGCATCGATTAACAGTAAGTCATCAAGTCGGCGAATAAGCGCTTACTGAAACATAAACTAAAAAGGTGCGGCCCGCGGACCGGACGCAACCCTCTAAATTTGAAAGAAATTATAAAAATACAACTAAGTAAATATTAATTAATCGTACTCTCCAATTAACGGCAATAGCAAATCACTTTTTATGTTGATATATTCCACGCAAGGGAGGCCCAGTTCAGATACGAGCTCCACAAATTTGCTTAGAGGAGTACTTTGTTGGAGCCATATCTTTAGTGAGAATTGGGACTTTCTGTTGCTTGTCTTTTCTTTACTACTTGATCATAAGTACTTATAAAGGGTCCGCCAAATAACTTTTTTTTTTTGAAAATGGGGCGCAAAACATCGAGTGTAGTTTCGGCTGTGTGGCACGTAGCGCCGTCCTGTTGAAACCAAATGTTGCCAATATCCTGTTCTTCAATTTTTGTGAACAAAAATGGCCCGATAACGATCGCCATTAACTGTAACGGCCACTCCTTGCTCATTTTTGAAGAAAAATGGCCTGATTTTCAAAGTAATCATCATCATCATCATCAGCCTGTGTCCGTCCACTGTTGAACGTAGGCCTCCCGCATGAGTCTCCATCCTCTTCGATCCTCCGCCTTCCGCATCCAGGTCACTCCCGCTATTCTTCTTATATCGTCAGTCCATCTTGTAGGGGGTAAAAAAAAGTAATGTAGCAATATTTTCCAGCGTTGTTCAACCGTATACACAACCATATTCGTTCAGCGGAAGGATAAAACTAATTATCTGTCAAATCAGACATGAGCTAAGTGTTACCATTCACGAAATAAGCACTAGTTGACAAAAAAAACGTTAGATGGCGGACGCTTTATTTAATAATAGGTATTTCGGAAAGAAATGATCTTTTTTTGCGTTACTTTGACGTTAGCTTGACAACGGTCGCCGTTGAGTTAGCACGTCGTGGTTGGTATCATTTTAAAGCTCTATTAGTACTCTTTCTATTTTAATTTTTAAAATTTATTTTTTTGCAGATGTAGAAAAATGCAAAAGCCTGAAATTGAAGAAACACATTTGCGCCATATCATGCTGTTTTTGTTTGATAAGGAACTGAAATCCAAACCAGTCGAAACCAGTGCACTCTATGACGCTCAGCCAAGGAGGCTGGACGATGCATTCGGGAAACGTGTGTTGTTTTCGTGTTTGTGTGCTTTTTGGGGAGGTTGCAAGTGTATATTTATCGGTTCCTTCAAGAGATTCAGATAGTAGGAAGGAGAAAACACAGACGCTGGAAGAGAATTCCAAAGCTTACCGGTGGCATTGAGGAAGGAACTTTGGAAACTGACAGTTCTTGATCAATACACATTAACTATGTATGGGCTTTCGGCAAGTATAAGACGAGTTGGTCGGTTGTGAGTGGGTGCAGGATGAATTAGTTCTTTAAGTTCCGAAGAGCAGCGACCGTGGTAATAACGGTAGACAAGACTTAGTGAACCAATCTTACGCCTGTGTTCCATTTATTGCAAGTTAGACGTAAGAGTGTTATTGTTTTACATTGTTCTCACATTTGCCTAAAAATATTCGATTGAACAAAAAATGTAAATTTCTTTCCATTAAGGCGTTGGTAATCCCGTATGTAATATCATCATCATCAGCCTGTATCCGCCCACTGTTGAACATAAGCTTCCCGCATTAGTCTCCATCCTCTTCGATCCTCCGCCTACCGCATCCAGGTCACTCAAGCTATTCTTCTTATATCGTCAGTCCATCTTGCAGGGGGTCGGCCAATGCTTCGTTTGCCAGTTCTTGGACGCCATTCCAATACTTTTCTTCCCCATTGACCGTCGTCTCTTCGACAGATATGCCCTGCCCATCGCCACTTCAGTGTGCCTATTCGTTGGGTAGCATCCACTACTTGAGTTCTTCTGCGTATTTCCTTGTTTCGGATTCTATCTTTTAGCGACACTCCGAGCATGGATCTCTCCATAGCACGCTGGGTGACCTTTATTTTATGGGTAAGACTTGCTGTCCGATGCCACGTCTCTGCGCCATAAGATAATAATGGGGGGATGCATTGGTTAAACGCTTTGGTTTTTAAAACATTGCGGAATTTTCGCTTTAAAAATGTACTTTAGTTTTCCAAATGCTGCCCATCCCAGTTGTGTACGCCTGTATGTATTATATTGAATAAAAAAATAGATTTCGTTATTTATATTTATTTATTTTATTTAATGCTCTATTAATTTTATCTCTCGAACGGTGACCATTTAAATTGTAATTTTATTCAATTGCATCAATTAACAGTAAATTATTATGTATTTGAAGTGATTACATCGAAAATTTCGATCGGAAGCCAGAGCTGTTATTTAAAGGAAATTAAAAAAAAATAACGATCATAATTTAATGTGTATTTTTTGTGTGAAATTTTTACCTTCTTGCCATATCCGTTCCATATATGGAATATATAGTCACCAAATATTGCCGCCACGTTTTCTATCAGCTGTCAATATATATGCGTTGTCCCAAGACATATTTGCACCTGGAGGCCTAACTGAAATCATATACAGATCCCGACGATCTATAGCATTGGACAAGCTAACAAAGAAGCTACACTGTTACGAGTGTGTATGAACGACATATCGTTCACAGATAATTCTTACAGCGACTCATCGGTAACGACGTGCGGCGCACTGGACGTCTGGTGCGCTGACTGTCTCGCTAGCCTAACCTAACCTAAGGATTTATACAGTCATGGTAGAGTCCAGAGATTCATATGTCTCGTTAACCCTTCCGCATCGGTTGTCGGCATATACCCTCAAATATTCCATTTGACATCGGTTGACGTGACATATCGTTTTGCTACTTTCATTACTCATTGTGACATATACGATAGAAAATAGGAAGTGCATTCATTCCCTTTATCAACCTACATGTATTATTTACAGGAATCTGTAAAGCATGTTAATAAATATCGTTAGGTTTCGCGTCACAGGAGAGATTTTTCTGTACACCACATGTGTGAATGCCACCACATGTATGGAGTTACATAATGAACGTTTGTTAAATAGAATTGTTTTTTATGCATCATCTGATAGCTAAAGGATACAAGAACCAATGTGATATGTGAAAATAGGTCAGATAAGTATATTTATGCTTTAAATACTAGTTTTAAGAAAAAAAAATGGTTTGAAAAATTCACGCCGTATTGACAGTATACATAATTTGTATTCCACCGAGCCGTAACGAAAGGGTTAAAATTAAAATGTATCTCAAATTAATGCTAAAAATATAAATAAAAAACATAACATTACTAGTCGTCAAACCATCGTACATCTTAATAATATATTATATTTAAAAAAAAACTTGCTAAAACTATTAACGTATATTTTGAAATATGCAAGTGGTTTTTAAATATTGAAATCGAATTCTTCTTTATTAGAAAGTATTCCGTGTTTGGAGAGAGACATTGTCATATACGCCCTCAGTGAACGCGATCTGCGATATGCATATACGTGTACGTGTGTACGTGTACGTGTACGTGTACGTGTACGTGTACGTGTACGTGTGCAGTGGACTTGGCTGCATGAGATGGAGAGGGTGGTTCCTCCATGCGATCATCACTCATGGGTTATTGATATGAGTATGCAAATGAATGGAATGCAGCGGATATTTTGGACGACCTTATGCTCCATTGGCGTAACACATAAAAAACACCAACGTAAAAAAATACTAAATAAATAATCCTTTCGTTACGGCTCTGTGGAATACAAATTATTCTGTCAATACGGCGCATCGGTTGTCGGCATATGCCGTCAAAGTTTCCCCGACTGTTGACATGATATATCGTTTTGCTACTTTCAGTACTCATTGTGACATCTATGGTAGGAAATTGGAAGTGCATTGAAGTCATTCCCTTTACACACATGTATGATTTACAGGAATCTGTAAAGCATGTAAATAAACATCCTAAGGTTGCGTCACAGGAGCGATTTTGTCTGTAAACCACATGTTTCAATGTCACCACATGGAGTTACATGGAGTACAGAACGTTTGTTAAATATAATAGTTTTTTATGCATCATCTGATAGCTTAAAGGACCAATTTAATATATATAAATAGATCCCATAAGTACATTCAAGAGGAAATACGCAGAAGAACTCAAGTAGTGGATGCTACCCAACGAATAGGCACACTCAAGTGGCAATGGGCAGGTCATATCTGTCGAAGAGACGACGGTCGATGGGGAAGAAAAGTATTGGAATGGCACCCAAGAACTGGCAAACGAAGCATTGGCCGACCCCCTACAAGATGGACTGACGATATAAGAAGAATAGCGGGAGTGACCTGGATGCGGAAGGCGGAGGATCAAAGAGGATGGAGACTCATGCGGGAGGCCTACGTTCAACAGTGGACGGACACAGGCTGATGATGAAGTACATTCATGTTTCAAATACTAGTTTTAAGCAAAAAAAAAATGGTTTGAAAAATTTACGCTATATTGACAGTTTAATTTGTATTTCACCGAGCCGTAACGAGAGGGTTAAAAATTAATCTACAGTTTCAACTAAAATGCGACATGCTCCTCAAATAACTGCAAAACAAGTCATGCTCGTAGAAAAACAGTTCGTCTAAAAAATAATGGCACACTTACAACTAATCCCAGTGCTTGTAACACAGACGTATTGTTGAATCGGTTAGAATTTTCTACTGCTGATGTATGTCGAACAGGAACTTACTGTTTTAAAATTTATTTCTAAATGCCCAAATAATTATCTGGTACTACTGCTGCAGTCTACGCAAGTTCGCGAGCTCGCTAGTAAATATTGGTCGAAATATAATATATTGTATATACTCATACATGTTACCGCTATGGTGTGAGAGCGTAGGCTTGATGAAATATGCCTGTCATATTTCATGATGGCCCTATGCGGAGATCCGTGCCCCACAGAAAGGTTAGTGAGGGAGGGGACGGGGCAGGCGCCAGCTGATCAGCTGATCAAACCTGGAAATGTCTGCTCAATTAATTATTTGTTTATCTTTCGCCGGCCATTTCTCCGACAGGTAGGAGAGAGAACACACCTGGCTGCCCACGCAGGGCCGCATCAGGTCAAGTGCTTTGGATAGACCTACGGGTAATGGGTTCAAACGCTTACTTATGACTCTTATGAGTTGACATCAGCGTGATATAGCCCTTGCTGACTGGTACCGAAAACCTCGATATCGCTTGGTAAAAACCCTCCCTGTCCCGTCCTGTTTTTGGAGACCCGTTACTGGACGCACGCAAAAAGCTAATTGTTAGAGAGTGGCTGATGGCCTTTCCGTGATTCTATGTGCATCAGTTAGAGTTCAAATAGACCTCAGTCTAAGGCTGAAAAATTAGTATACTACAGCGAGTCTCGAATTGCCTTCTTTGTTAACACGTTGCTAACCACGAAATACGTGAGAATGGATAAGAAAATGGTGAGGTTGGGAAATGGATTCTGCAGATAGCAGACATCAGTTAGGAGTCATTACTTGCGTTACTGAAAACCTTGATGTACTATCTTTCGTCTCTTATTTCTGTTCGCTTGTCAGACATTAATGTGTCCGCCATAATGTTATTTTTGGACTAGTTATAAAGACCGCCGCCTGTGGCGCTGGTGCAACAGCCCATCGCAATATTCGGCGACAGCATATTGCATTGTGGCTCGGCCTGAAGGCTGTGACTAGGTCAGGCCATAAGTTTGTAAAGTTTATCGTAAATTTGTATCAATGTGCTTCAGAAAAAGTCTGTGTTATTTAATCTGCTCCTAATCATGCCCTCACGCGACTGAATAACAACTTTTGAAAGAGAGGAGGATGTTAGAGTCTAAGGTTCGAATCCACGTAAACCTTCAAAAAGCACTTGGAGTAGACTTCACAAACACTAAAGAATAAAAAAGACTATGTATACGAGATTGGTGATATTTTTCATATTATAATCAGTTAGGAGCTGATTTAAGTGAGTCACTTTAGTCACTACATGGTAGTTCTAAAAAAAAGAAACAGTGTAAGCGATTATAATCGCAATTGCGTTTTTTTTTTTTGTATAAACTTATAGGAGAATATTAAAGTAAAGTGTTTAATTATCCACTGCAAGGGTCACAGGATCGATCCTCGGTGAAGATTAAAATAAAAATGAATTTCAATCAATTTCTAAACTTTATAAATACCCTCGATTGATGTGAATGTGATCACTCACCCGTGAAATGCCACTCATAGCCTATTAATTAAAATTATTGCTATGAAAGTCACACCGGGAACAAAACCCATTTATAGTGAATTCGTGTAATAAATGTGTGATGCGTGAATATCAGTCTGTAGTCTATAATGTTTTGTGGATTAACACTCCAAATGCGCTTAATTATATATTATGTAACGATGTTAAGCGTGATAGAATCAACATATGATACTTCAGCATTAATATCATCATCTTTTGGTATTCTCCTTGACATCAGTTTGATATAGCTCCTTTAGGCTGATGCCGTAAAGCCTCGAAAAACGATCTTATGTATTTTATTTATGTTTGCTCGCCTGACATGCACATCTAATAATGTTAGTTTTAATTATATAATATTACGCAGGCGTTTGCATACGTCAGTTTATTTGTTATGACAGTTGCTCCATTTCATGCTGGTGCAACTGTCATTTTTAATTTGCTTTTTTGCCGGGATTATCTTGGGGTGCTAGTTGTCACAGTGACAGCAGTTGTCAATGGACTCGCGTCCCGGCCGGCGAAACGTCATGCCGGTCGGACGTAGAAATCAAATCTTTATAATAAACGTAAAAAAAACAACCTCGTATAGTTCAGCATTTTCTTTAATTTTATTTAAATGAATATAACTCTCGTTTCTGATAAGCTCGTTCTCGATGCAGCTCTGGACATATGGCCGCTCACTTTGATAATTAGGCGCCATCTTCGTATTCTCTGCGGGCTTATTAAAGCCAGTAAAAGTTCCGATCAGCTGTTGGAGACTGATAATAGTTATGATTGATGTGCAGCAAGTGTTATATCTGAGAGTCTGCGTAAGCAACAACTTAAAGTATTCACTATCAATGATTTGAATGCCTTTCTCTCTAAGTTTCGTTGAATTCATCGAATGAAAGTCTATAGATACTCCTAATATCAAAAATAATCTTGGTCAAATAAAATAAGTATATATAGGGTCCGCCATCTAACGTTTTTTTTTTCAACTAGTGCTTATTTCGTGAATGGTAACATTTAGCTCATATTTGATTTGACAGATAATTATTTTTATCCTTCCGTTAAACGAATATGGTTGTGTATACGCTTGAACAACGCTGGAAAATATTGCGATATTACTTTGAAAATCAGGTCATTTTTCTTAGAAAATGAGCGAAGATTTAACGAAAAAAATAATCCCGATAGGTAGTTATTTACTTCAAGAAAAGCACGTAAATTTTATGAAGATATTGAAAAATTGGAGTCATCTACTGATTCGTGTTCCGGGGAAATATTTTTTTTGTGCGTTTTTGGTATATTTTATATAGCAGTTTCAAAGTTATGCGGTTTTTAAAATCCATGGAACGCATCTTCCCTTTTTCTATGTAAATCATAGCTTTTTTTGTGCGATTTTTTTTTTGCGAGTTACCACGAAACGCATCTATCGCACAAAAAAAAAGGTTTCGGTGTATATAGACAGTGCTTTAAACGCTTTCCATATTCAAATAAGGTAAAAAATATTTACCGTAGAATTGTTGAAATGAAACTCTTCTAAATATTTAGAGAGAAAACTATAGATAAAATAATATACTGTCAAATTTAGCTTATTATAAAAGGTAACTTATCATTGTTCTTCAAGACGTACTTTCAAATTCTAGTTATGTCATTTATCACCACAAATCGAAAGTAAAACATCGCTAGTTTTTCCCACAGCTTCCACTGCTTATATCGTCGCTGTATCTCTTGGAGATACGTCAGTCATGATTAGTTTCCATGGTCTGTCGCTTGATCTACCGGAAAAGGCACGAAAGGTTCCATCCGAGATCTCGTCACTATCGTGGAATCAAGTTTGGACAAGAAAACCAAGTGAAATTCTGCTCGTTTCACCGGGTACACAATAAATGTAATGGTACAACTAGAGTGAATTTGCTTACGTTCACCATCAATATATTTTAAAACAAATACATACAGTAGATTGTAACATCCTCCTCTCTTTCAAAAAATGTGTTATACAGTTGCGTGAGGGCATGATGAGCAGCAGGTCAGCAAAACATAGACTTTTTCAGAAGCACATTGACATATATTTACGATAAAACTTTTAAAATTTAGTGCTCGACCTAGTCATAGCATTAGGCCGAGCCACTATACAATATGCTCTTTCCAACGGGCGGTACACGACTGGCGTGATGGGCCGTCGCACCGGCGCCACAAGCGGCCGTCTATATATATAATTCGTTTGATAAACAATGACACCCTTACGTCTAATCTACAATCAATGGAACACAGACGTAAGGTTGGTTCTCTTAGTCTTTTCTACCGTTATTACCACGGTCGCTGCTCTTCGGAACTTAAAGAACTAATTCCTCCTGCACCCACTCACAGCCGACAAACTCGTCTTACACTTGCCGAACATCCATACACGGTTAATGTGTGTCGACCAAGAACTGGCAGCTTCCAAAGTTCCTTCCTTAATGCCACCGGTAAGCTATGGAATGCTCTTCCAGCGTCTGTGTTTCCTCCTTCCTACAATCTGGATCTCTTCAAGAAACAGATAAATATACACTTGCAATCTCCCCAACCCACACACAAACACGAACACAACACACGTTTCCCGCATGCAGCGTCCAGCCTCCCTGGCTGAGCGTCATAGAGTGCACTGGTCTTGACCGGTTGTGCTCTCCTGCATGCGTTTACATAAAATAAATAAATATATAACTAGTCCCAATATGGCGGACACATAAATGTATGACGAACGAACAGAAATAAGAGACGAAATATTGTGTATCGAGGCTTTCGGTACCAGTCAGCAAGGGCTACATCATGCTGATGTCAATTGTTATTAACATATCTTATGCACGTACAATCTGAAAAATATAATTATTACAAATTGTCGCGACACAGATCTGCCAAATGCCATTGTCCAAGTATTATCCTAAAACATTTCTGCACTCGAAGGTGCTAGTTACATGTCTAGTCTCGTAGGTCTTCCGTCTATTAACCTACTGTAGTACAGCTGCCTTATCCGCTTTTTCATCTCTTCATTGCTTCCAAATTCAAATTATCGTACCCCCAGTATTCTACGCAAGTATCTGTTTTCAAAACACATCATTCGTCTGCTTTACATTTTTTATGATACGCAACAAGGCAACAAAAGAGACACTCCATCTTTCACAGGTTTAATGGTACTATTGATTAAATGAAGTTTGGTCACAGTGGCTAAATATGGTATATGAAGAGATGGAATTAATTGCTCGAAACTGGATTCCCGGTATTGCGAGCGTTTAAATTCACTGTCAATGTCAAAGTGAATGTGAAAATATTTACCGCTGTGAACAATTTAGTAGCTGTAGAAGGAAATTTCCATTTCTAAAACCTGCTTATAAGGAAGTCATGATTTAACCGTATCTGGTTACATTTTGCTAATAACCATACACGCTTATAATGTCAGTATTCAAATGGTTAATCCGTGTAATTATTTATTGATCATATTAGTAGTTCTCTATGATAAATATACTAATCAATGTACTACTATGTAGTAAGTCTTATTTGTCGAAGAATATGCGATTAATTAGTTTTTGCATTTTTTTTTCTTATATAAACACATACAGGAGAATACCGTCAGATGATGATAGTTATTCTGAAGTCTTATCTGTGGAATTCTATGACGCTTACCATGGTGCATGTGGCTAAGCGCTGCATGTGGAGCGTTGATCCGCCAACGTCATAGACTGCGTATATTTAATAGTGTTTAGTAAATAATACGATATTGTTTTGGTTTTACGGTGAGGAAGTGTACCGGGTACACAAATCGATTTTGACCAAACTTCCAAGAGGCTTAGTCAGTAACAATTGTAACAAACTGTTTATTACAAAATCGGATCGTTATCACCATTTGTTATTGTATTTATCGGTTCTAATTAATTGATTTTGTTTTGCAGGAGGAGCTGGATCTCACGGCACCCAACAAAGCCGCCATGTTGGATCTTCCAGCGTCCAAGAAATGGCAGATCTACTGCAGCAAGAGACCGGCGGGCCCCGCGCTGCCGGGAACAGAGGCCCCCAAGGCCCCCGACGACTATGTGCTGGTCCTGAGACAGATATATAACGTGAGTACAGCTAAACCCAGCTAAGATCGGAGACATCGTACTCCAGCCGAGCGCTACTTCTAAACCCATAAAAAAGTTTTGTGCTGATTCCAAAAACGTTGGTTATCTTCCAACAAAGGTAAACTACCTTTCTGTTCTTCCCAAAAATTTACTTCAGACTAACTGCTTAATGGATAAGCTCTGATCACTGGTCTACCCAACTAATGACTGGGCACAACGTCTTCAATGACACATTATACTCATTTAATTTAGTTTCAAACCCTAGTTGCCCTTGTGGCGCCCCCTTCTAGACCTCAGAGCACATTCTCTGGGACTGTCAGTTCCCTTTTGTTAGAAAGAGAAGTCCTTTTCGATGCAGTTCGAGGGAATCGCCTCGGCCCTATCGGGCATGCAGACTTTGTGGCCACAAAAAAATCTACGCATTTACAATTTTCGCTGGTATTTTCGGTGAGAGAATCTATCTTCCATCTCCATCTCATCAGTCTTACACTTAAGATGAATATTAACAGATTTACAAGTATGCAAATCAGTTTTAGTCTTAGATTGAACACGAAACATAAGATAGAAGAATCCAAAAATCAATTGATTTATAATTTTACTGTTTTCCAGACCCTGGCTGCGTGCGAGACGATGCCCGAAGAAGAGCTGGGCCAGCGAGTGTCGCAGACAGCAGGACTGAAGACAGCCCTACGAACTTCCGCGCACAGCTTCGTGCTGCAGTTCATCGAACTCGCGGGACTACCGGCAATCCTGGCCGTGCTCGAGAAGATGGACTATTGCACCGCGCAGACAGCCCTACACACCAGTCTGATAGGCTGCCTCAAGGCCCTCATGAACAACTCGGTAAGAGCATGAAGATTCTTCACGAAGATACCTAGAAACCAGAGTAATGTCTTGTCCCGGCCTTTACAAACCGCAGGTCAACTCGTTAGCCTACTTACTCCACGACTGGCATCCGTTTCCGGCAGGGCTAGCAATAGTTATTATTGCCAATGCACGCTTCCCTGAACATAGAACATATAATCATTACACATAGTCCTTCAACCTAGCTGGAGGTCTTCGCGTTCTAGCAGGTCGTTTTGCAGCCTCTTCTTCGAGATACCAGTAGTTTCCATCTCCTTCTCATTCATTTATAGCTCCCCACGTCTTCCTCAAGTAAATCCAGCAGATTGTACTGTGTCTGTGAATAGATCATCATTGCAGCAGAACATGTTTTGGATCAGAGCACCTTTTTTGGACACTGGTCCAAAAGAGTTGCTTTAGTGGTCCTTCACGTGTTCCTGAGCGTGCTGCATACATCTTTTCTTCTTCTTTATCCTAGCCATTTCCCACTATCTGGGGTCCTTGATTCTCGGTCAAACCCAGGGTTTTCAGATCCTTGTTTATAGTTGCAGTCCAGGTTGCCTGTGGTCTTCCAGGTCTTCTTCTCAGCGTGGGTATGTAGGGCTCTCTTCACCATGTGGTCTTCATTTCTCCGTGTGGCATGCCCATACCATCTTAGGCGGTTTTCCCTTATCTTTTCAGGTATGGGGGCCACCCGAAATGAACCCCGAATATGCTCATTTCGAACTCTGTCCACTCTAGTCACACCGCCCGCTGCATACAACTTTTATGAGGTCTAAAGTGATTTGAGTGACTAGCCGTGTTTTTTACTCCTTTTATGAAAATTCCAATTGCAATTCTAGACACTGTAAGCATGTGGAAGACACAAATTACACTTTTTTTAACTGTAACTTATTAATTTTTCAGAACGGTCGCGCCCACGTCCTAGCTCACCCAACAAGCATCAACACCATAGCGCAGTCATTGAACACGGAGAACATCAGAACCAAGATTGCTGCACTGGAGATCCTCGGAGCTGTCTGCTTGGTACCTGGAGGACACAAAAAGGTTAGTATCTGTTTTTAAAGCCATTTTATCTTCTTTGTAGACGACCAGTCCACCTCCACTGATAAAACCGCTCTATGGGCGGCAGCTGCGGGTCCTCGTCTTCGTAGTTCAGTCTCCTGGGCAGCTGGTTGTAAGGCAGTCGCATTCTGCTTTGCTTCAACGCACATAGGCGATGTTCGCCAAGTGACTCTTCGTGACCTTGAAGCAGTCGTGTCGTCCAGTGCCGCGAGCCGGGAGCTCCGCAAAGTCCAGGGAAGGAAAGGAGAGAAGTAAAACTCGAAAGCTCATTCAACTCAGATTTATTACTGTGCCTGCACGGCTATTTATACTCTTAATTCTCGCGCTCCGACGTCTTGCGACAAAAGCCAGCGCTTTGATTGGTCGACGTTCGCCACAACCGTCGATCTGCCAGGCGGCTTCTGCATGGGGTCTCCACGCACGCGGGCGCATGTCGCTCGCAACCTAGCGCGCTTTAACAATGTATGACTATATAACCGTAATATATTTGTGTCAAACTTATTAATCTATCTAACTTCCACGGTATGGCGGTCGCCGAGCCTGACCATGAATGTTTCTTTATTGAGGCTCGGCAGACCACCTCACAGTACCGGGAAGCTTGAAGCCAAATATAATAAATACAACAAATTTTCAGACGTCCGTAACATTTTTGCTTATGGTATAATGACTTGTAAAATTTTCATATAAATTCTGAATATGCGGCGTAGCATGCAAACGATTTTCTAAGATTTTCTTCTCTTTCTTTTAGGTTTTAGAGTCGATGCTTCACTACCAGAAGTACGCCTTCGAGCGTACCAGATTCCAGGGCATCGTCAACGACCTGGACAAGTCCACCGGGGTGTATCGCGACGAGGTCAACTTGAAAACGGCCATCATGTCGTTTGTGAATGCCGTGCTCAACTATGGCCCCGGGGTTGAGAGCCTAGAGTTCAGGCTCCATCTCAGATACGAGTTTCTCATGCTGGGAATCCAACCAGGTGAAACAGAAATCATTTGTTAACTCGAACAGACACAAGACAAGACAGTACAAGGAAATACTTTTGACCTTAACCATTACTTATATAAGGACTTTTGACGGTGCTGATAAGAGAAAATAGTTGGACACTTGAAGCAGGGTTCTAAATAATTGCAATTTTCAGATCTTCTCAGTCGTCTATAAGTTACTCTTTCTAATGCAGCGCTCTCTATTGGTTCAAATTGCACCGTGTAATTCGGACGCCAGTCCTCTGTCTTTTTTCATTGTGGAATTCGAGGACGGTGCTTAACCCAGTAAAATACATTGAGGACTCTTCAAAAAACAATCCTTTATTTATGCTAACCTTGTCGTGCTTACATATTTCAGTGATCGACAAGCTACGGCTGCACGAGAACGAAACGCTCGACCGCCACATCGACTTCTTCGAGATGGTGCGCAACGAGGATGAGAAAGAACTGGCGAGGCGCTTTGACCGCCAGCACGTGGACACCAAGAGCGCCAGCAACATGTTCGACCTCATCAGGCGCAAACTCAGCCACACAGCGGCTTACCCACATCTGCTGTCCCTTCTGGAACACTGTCTGCTGCTACCATGTGAGTATATCTATCCATTTGGATCATTGCACCTCTTTTGGACCATGAAGTGTATACAGATATCAAAGTAGAAATGCCTAGAGATATTTTACGGTCAGAAAGAGCGGTCTTTAGGAGAACCAAATCAATCCCGACCACTTTCGAGTGAGGTCGCCGAAATACTGACTGCTTTCATGGCAGTACAAGGCCTTATAAAGGGAGATGTAAAAAGGGAGCGCCGTTCCTTTCGTGTGCTCAGCGCACTTGTTTGGCTTGTCGTTGCAATTATACCTACAACTTCATCACGGCGTATCTACATTTGCTGTCTCTTATGGAGCATTATTTGCTGCTAATATGTACCTAAAGTAAGTATATCTCTAAACTAGTTTACATCTCTGTGTCATGTCTGCACCTAGTTTTTACCATTTTTGACTTCATCAGAAGCAAAAATCACTCAACAACTTCCTCACACCTGCTGTCCTATCTGAAACACTGCCTTTTACTATGCAAAATACATTTATGTTAACTTCCTCCTCTCTCTCAAAAAGGTGGTTCTTCAGTCGCGTGATGGCAGGATTAAAAGCAGTTGGATAACACAAACTTTTTCAGAAGCACATTGACATATATTTACGATAAACTTTACAAGCTTGTGGCCCGGACCTAGTCACAGTAGTAGGCCGAGCCACAATACAATATGCTCTCGCCGAAGGGCGGGAAACGACTGCCACGCTCGTGATGGCTCTCGCCCAGCGGCGGTCTATATAACTAGTCCCAAAAATGGCGGACACATAAATGTATGACAATCGAATAAAAATAAGAGACGAAATATTGTATATCGAGGTTTTCGCTACCAGTCAGCAAGGACTACATCATGCTGATGTCAATATCTATCTAGGTTATTGCTGAATTTTTAAAATATTATTGTATCATCAGATACAACAATGTAACAGTCATTCCTTATATGTTGTATCCTGTGGGCCCTTGTTTGCTTCTATCATGTAAGAAATTTACTCTCCAAATTAAAACTAAAAACGTATTTGGTGTTACCTAAAAATCTCTCGGGGGATTTTGCCTTCTTTATAAAAGAAAACTTGAATGTGTATCAATGTATTTTAAATAATTTTATGGTTTGTTCTGTGAAGTTTCTTGTGGCGTTTTGGGTTTTGATGTGAAAAAAGAGAGACAATAGTGACAATGATATTGACATGACAATTATTGTAATACTCAAATGTGTTTACTTTCATTTATTTCAGTGGAGTACAGTCCTCACGCGCAGCACTGGCTGCTGCTAGACAGAATAGTCCAGCAGATTGTCCTCCAGACCTCTTCAAACTCCACAAACTCCACCAGCTCTCAAGAGAACATCAATGAGAAGTCTTCGACACTCTCCATCGATCAGTCGGACAAGGGCACCATCATCTCCATCAACAGTGGAGGGAAGATCAGCAACCCGGATGTCACACCGATTGACATCAATGTGATGGAGATCGTTCATCTCCTGGCCAAAGAAGAAGAACTGGTGTTGGCCAGGAACAAAGCGGAGACTCTTGAGAAGGAAAATACAGAGATCACAGAGAAGCTGGCTCATAAGGTAATATATTTAAATTTAAATAGACAGAGAGCCACAAATTTAAAGTTAGATTTAATCAATCGATATTTTTGTTCATACAACATAATCATCAGTGTCCGTCCACTGTTGAAGCTAGACCTCCTCCATAAGTCTCCATCCTTCTCGATCATCTGCCCTCCACATCCACGCTACTCCTGCTATTCTTTTAAAGTTGCTAGTTCTTGGACGCTCTTAACTCTTTTCTTCCCCATCAACCATTGTCTCTTCGACAGATATATATTGCCCATTGCCAGTTAAGTGTGCCTATTTGTTGGGTAGATATTTCCTCTTCGGATATCGTCTTTTCGGATTCTATCTTTTAGAGACACTTTGAGCATAGATCTCTCCATGGCACATTGAGTAACCTTTATTTTATGGGTAAGACTAAATGCTAAATTCCACATCTCTTTGTCACAAGTTAATACTGGGAGGATGCATTGGTTATATTATAGACACCTTAGTTTTAAGACATTGCGGATTTTTTTCTTTAAAAATGTACTTAAGTTTTCCAAATGCTGCCCATCCCAATTATATACGCCTGTCGATTTCTATTAAAAAAATATTTTGTACTAATTGGATTACTTATTCCGGATAAATGTATTTATATTATTAAGTTTTGATGTCTAGGTTTAATTTTTGTCTCTTTTCGTCCAAGAAATGTTGTGATTGATTACTGCAAGGTAACAATTTACCCAGATATATTTGACTGACATTTATTTGTTGGATATTTATTTGTTTTCATTTGTTTTAAGGAGCGTGAACTGGATCTGCGAGGCCAAGAAAAGGAAGATCTAGAAGCGTCTGCCAAGAGACTAAAGGAAAGACTGGAGAGAGAGTCCACGGCACATGCTGATGCAGCAGCCAAGGCCAGGCAAGCTCAACACAGGGTGCAGCAGCTAGAACACCAGGTAAAGACACTCATCAATACCTCCATAATGTTAACAGCACGTTCACAATAACATCAATAAGACATACGATCAATGATTGACTTTACTAGCAGTAACTGAATGTCGTCCCATTTAAAAAATAAGTAACAAGATTCGATTTTTTGAGTTGTAGTAATATGATTTCTGTAACAAAACTAACATTACAATTTTTAAATTAATAGAAAAATTAATAATTAAGTAAAAATAATAACATAAATAAGTTTCATTTGAATGCTAGTATATTTATATACTTTTCACTATGCATTTAAAATAAACATAGATTTTATTCAAGAAAAATATAAAAATTAACCATTTCGTTACAGCTCGGTGGAATACAAATTATACTGTGAATACGGCGTGAATTTTCCAAACTATTTTTATGCTTAAAACTAGTATTTGAAGCATAAATGTACTTATCTGACCTATTTTCATATATCAAATTGGTTCTTGTATCCCTTAGCTATCAGATGATGCATAAAAAACAATTCTATTTAACAAACGTTCATTATGTAACTCCATACATTTGGTGGCATTGACACATGTGGCTTACAGAAAAATCGCTCCTGTGACGAAACCTAACTATATTTATTTTCATGCCTTACAGATTTCTGTAAAGAATACATGTAGGTTGATAAAGGGAATGACTGCAGTTCCAATTTCCTACCGTAGATGTAACAATGACTACTGAAAGTAGCAAAACAATATATCACGGCTACAACGGTCTGGGAATCTGTGACGGCATATGCCGACAACCGATACGAAAGGGTTAAATGATTTATAAACAGTTGTTTGTTCCATAATTAATATTTTGAATTATTATATTACCGTGAATGTTATTTCCATTTACATTTATCTTAATTGCTTGATTATAATAAAAGCCTAAAGGTTATTGTGTGATATTTTTCTCCCTTATACTTTTTGTGGTTTTGGTTTTTATAAAACATTGCACCCTGCTTGTTCTCTCACAGGTTTCCCAGGAAAGGGCCGAGAGGCTGCGCTTTGAGAAGCTGGTCAGCGAGGGAAGTATCCCTGATGATGCAAAGGTATGCCTCTCCAACAATATACAAAATAAATCATTATTTTAAGTCATGTACAAGTATAATTGTACTCTCAATCGTACTCTAATTGTCAATATAGTGGTTCATAGACAGCACAACTGGCAGAAAATTAATATTCAAATTTAAATTTGTGACATCTCTATACTATAGAGCAATTTTTTGTCTATGGTTTTGTATTTACATTGCCTTCCGTCAATCTGATATATTTCATCATCATAAGCCATCTATTTCAAAACTAAACTGGCTTAAAATCGTTAAAAAAAAACATCTTAAAGTTACTTGATCTTAAATGAAAAGGAAGACATAATCAATAGAATATATTATAAATCATTATAATTCGGTAAGTGCATTATGAATATACACCAAGAGCTTAACCTAAAATTGAAATATCTTTAGTTATTTAAGTGTGAATTTAAGTTATATTTTTCGAGTCAAATGATTTCCCATAATGCAAGTACATAAATAAATATTTAATTTCTATGTATCACAATAAAACATATTGGTTTATTAGAAATATAGTTAATTATCCATGTTTTAAACATTCGATTTTAAGCAACAAAAAGTGCATCCTCGAGCAAAGTAATGATAATGCAATATTTATAGCTCATTTCTTCTATATTCCAACTTTTGTCGTTGCTGTGTTCATGTAGAAAAAGATTACCGAATTTATTAGAATGATCAATTAGAATGTAATTCTTATTGCCTTCAGGCCGCTAAGCGGCAAGGGAAGAATCCCTAGTAGATTGAAAAATAATCCTTGTTTTTTGATTTAGACAATATTTAAGCAAAAAATGTAAAATACGCATGCTGGCAATCGGTTATTTAATAACCTGACATTAATGTCATTTAATTTGGGTTATGTTTAAAATTAATGTTCCTCAAAATAATTTGGTGGTGAAAAAATATATTTTAATACGTTATAAGTGATTGAAGTTAGAAAAACAATATTACAATAACTGATTCACATACAATTTTACTAAAATTGTATGTGTATCAGTTATTAAAGTAACCGCAAATTGTCGTTTCAAAGTTTATTAAGCTCAGGTACTATATGCCTTGTCTCAGATCACATTTATACCCGAGGATCTACATGGGGATATAGATGATTCCCTGGAGCCTCCAGAGGAATAGCCCGTGAACTTGCATAGATTCAAAGAAATATTTGGGTGTTTAATAATCAGCGTTGTTTGTTACCTAATGTCAATTAATATACTATATATAGTGCTCTGTCTGTACCACCCAGCAAGAGACTGGAAGAATAGTATGAATGCTAAATTTACTTGAACATTTCAGGCTATCAGTCTAAAATCATCGAGCAGCGAGACAGCATTCTTCGCGCCGCCTCCTCCTCCACCGCCCACACCCCCCTGCGCTCCTCCGCCCCCGCTAGCCCCCCTGCCCCCGCCAGCTCTGCCCCCGCCGCCACGCGAGCCCAAGAAGAATGTGCCCCAACCCGGGAACCCCCTCAAGAGCTTCAACTGGAGCAAGCTTCCCGATGCCAAGCTTCAGGGAACAGTTTGGTGCGAGCTGGACGACAGCAAACTGTATGATGCCATGGAACTGGACTCCATTGACAAGATGTTCTGCGCTTATCAGAAGAATGGAGTCGCTGTAAGTATTTATTTTATTTTTTACGTCCTATGTTCATTCCCCATACCTAAAGCATTTTGTCACTGTAAATTACAGACACATAGTTTTTTCAGCTATCATTGCCCGTGCATAGTCTTATACTCAAGAAAAATTAAATTGATCCATGAATATTGGACTAAAATAATTTACTAGAATACTCTAGATATAATTTCTTTGATTATCATTTGCTGAAGGTGTTCTATGTTTAAATAATCTAAAATAATCTAATAAATTAATATTATGATCTTATTTTAAAAGATTCTATATTGTACCCACCATTTTGATGAATATAACATACTGAAAAAAACAACACTGAACAATTTGATGAAGCCATTACATATTGACATCAGGATGATATAGAACTTGCCGACTGGTACAGAAAACCTCGATATACAATCTTTCGTCTCTTATTTCTGGTTGTTTGTCGTGCATTTATGTGTCACCATGTTGTCATTTTGGACGGGTCTGCTAATGGGTGTGTTAGTTATATACATCGCCACTCGAGCGCTGTGTGAGAGCTGCAGCGCCGACGACCCCGCGGAGCTAGTAGTGCCCAGCCCGTTGGCGAGAGCATATTGTATTGTGGCTCGACCTATGCTGTGACTAGGCCAAGCCAGAAGTTTGTCAATTTGTAACTTAAATATATGTTAATTTTCTTCAGAAAAAGTCTTTGTTTTGCTGACTTCTCATCATGCCCTCTCGCGACGGAATAACACATTTTTGAGAGAGAGAAGGATGTGAATATTATCTCTTATTGAATACAATTTTACAATAAATAGAATTTATTTTCCAATAAATAATATTTAATTGATATACTTTTACAGAACGATGGTTCCATTGAAGATCTGACCAAGACTGGCACCAAGAGTCGCTCCAAGATCCTGTCCGTGATTGATGGAAGGCGAGCACAGAACTGCACCATCCTGCTGTCGAAACTCAAAATGACTGATGAAGAAATCTGCAGGTATATTAAAGTTTTATATTTCATAACATATGTACTGAATTCTTATATTATTAGCTTGTAAATCTAATGATAATAAAATAAAAACTAAGGCGTTTAACCAATGCATCCTCTCTGTATTAACTTATGGCGCAGAGACGTGGAATCTAACAGCAAGTCTTACCCATAAAATAAAGATCACACAGCGTGCTATGGAGAGATCCATGCTTGGAGTGTCGCTAAAAGATAGAATCTGAAACGAGGAAATACGCAGAAGAATTCAAGTAGTGGATGCTACCCAACAAATAGGCACACTCAAATGGCAATGGGCAGGACATATCTGTCGAAGAGACGCCGGTCGATGGGAAAGAAAAGTGTTGGCAATGGCGCCCAAGAACTGGCAAACGAAGCATTGGCCGACTCCCTGCAAGATCGACTGACGGCATAAGAAGAATAGCGGAAGTGACCTGGATGCGGAAGGCGGAGGATCGAAGAGGATGGAGACTCATGCGGAAGGCTTACATTCAACAGTGGACGGATACAGGCTGATGATGATGAAATTGAATATTATTTGCATATTTATGTGAAAAAAATTATTGGAATTTTGCTGTTTTTTTTGTATTTCGTTTCAAACAATTACCTACTTGTTTCAGGGCAATTCTGTCCATGGATAGTGGCGAGCAGCTTCCCATCGACATGGTGGAACAACTACTCAAGTTCACTCCCAGCGCTGAAGAATCTGCACTGCTCGAGGAGCACCAGGATGAGCTGGAGAGCCTCGCCAGGGCAGACCGATTCCTCTACGAAATATCCAAGTAAATACATTTTAATAACATATTTTTTGACAGTCAAAACAACGTGCCGACTCTACAGCACCTGTATCATCCCTATTGTTTTTTACGGCAATGGATCTTGGATCAAGAGGCAATGCAGCCGTATAATGGGATTCGAAAACAGATGTCTTCGTAGAATACTAGGAGTGCGATGCTTTGACTTTGTGAGGAACGACGAGGTCAGAGAGCGGACAAGATAGCCTTGCACACTACACTACGTCAAGGGTTAGCCGTCGGGTGTAGCTTAATGGTCAAAGCGTTTGCTTTGCAATCCAAAGGTCGTGGGTTCGATCCCCGACGGAGATTTAAAACAAAAAAAAACGATTTCTGAGCTCTAAAATATCTCCGGTTTGTGTGAATTTGATCCCTCGCCTGTAAAATGCCAGTCATGGCCTATTAATCAATTGGTGGTAGGTGAAAGTCCTCCCGTGAAGACCACCCATTCATAGTAAGTTCCTGTTGTAATTAAGGATGATGCGTGAATCTCGGGCTGTAGCCTATGACGTTGGCGGATCAACACTCCACACGCAGCCCTTAGCCATATGCAGCATGGTAAGTGTCATAGAATTCCACAGATGAGACTTCAGAATTACTCATCTGTCGGTATTCTCCTGTATGTGTTTACATAAAAAAAAAGAGACGAAGGTGGACCTGGCTGGTACGTGTCCTACGAATCCCGTAGCAGAGCATTAACTACGGCTGTCTTTTCTTCAAGCCCCTCGGCTCTCGCCGTTCTAGAAGGCCGTCGGAAACTATATATATTATATAGTTTGTTCTCGTCGAAGCTTCGGAAGGCGGAGGAGCTAACATGGAACGAGGCGAGGACCAATGCAGCAGAACTTTATGGCGGCAGAATTATTAAGAGACCGGAAATGGACAAATTGATGAATATGCATGATATGTTTTATCCATTCTCTCATTACTTATTCATGTTTCGTAGGATCCCCCACTACCGCGAGAGGGTTCGCTCCCTGCTGTTCAAAAAGCGATGGGGAGGAAGCTCAGCCGAGGCTGCCGCCAGAGCCGCTGCTGTGCTGAGGGCATCGAGACAGGTGGCGAGGTCAAGGCGGCTGAGAAAACTTCTGGAGTTGGTTTTGGCGTTAGGAAACTACATGAACAGGTAGGAAAATGTTCTACTTTAGAAATTGAAAAATGTTACTGCTAATTGAGAATACATGTCAGTTGACCTCATCCGGCTTAAATCTATGGTTTGTTAGTGTAAGCTTCTTGAATAACATAAACTCAAAAATCAAATAAAAAAAGTTTTAACCATGTTTTATTTAATTTTCCAGGGGAGCTCGAGGAAATGCATCTGGATTCCGTCTGGCGTCTCTCAACAGATTGGCTGACACCAAGTCCAGTCAGGCGCGCAACACAACTCTGCTACATTATCTGGTGCAAGTCTTGGAAACCAAAGTAATCATATTCTTCACAAATTACATAGTAAAATTTATATGAAAAAAAACGTAACACCATTAATACGTTCATGGCCAACACCGTTTTCTGTAAAGTGACGGAAAATGTTTTTGTGGTATTAAGTGTTAGGGCTGCGTTGGACATTGTGAATAGCAGTTTGTATGGAGCGCGTGGCTGACAGCGCAAAACGAAAAGTCAATTTTATGTTTGTCGTGTCGGCCACCGGTGGCCGATGCGGTGTGATTGTAATGAATCAGTGTCGGCCACCGGTGGTTGACATGGCGATGAACGTGTTAAGCAATATATATATAAACCAATTTTAGTATTTGCCCCATCAATGGTTTAATCCGTTTGTGCTTATGCATTCTTGTTTCGTTTAATGAAAGATAGAGATCTTAAAGTGATAATCAATGTTCCAGTTCAAAGACGTCCTTCTGCTAGAGGAGGACTTGCCGCATTGCCGTGAGGCTTCAAAGGTGTCTCTTGGTCAGCTGGAGAAGGACATGGCCACGCTGCGGGCCGGGCTGGGGGACATCAGACGGGAGATGGACTACCACCGCCAGCAGGCCTGCGCCGGGCAGGACAGGTTCCTGCCAGTTATGGAGGAGTTCTACTCGCAAGCCAACTGTCGCTTCACCGAGCTAGAAGACCAGTTCCAGGTAATTCAATTCTTCAATTCTTCAATTCAAATCATTATTTTTTCCTTCAATAACATTACAAAATATTTTACATTTTAATTCATTATTGAAGTACTAACATATAAGTGTGGCGTTGTAAATTATTGACACATTTAGTGTCAATGACCTCACACTCAGAACAAGTGTCGGGATACTCAACGCAAATAGTTGGACTTGTAACAACAAAAACCATGTCATAAGTATATCATGGTTGACACACGTAATAATATAAATAACACGGCATTTTTGTTACAAAATTAAACGTCCAACATTTCGTATCTGTCAACACCAGCACTGAATCTGAAGCAATATTACACTTAATATGTCAATATCTTCACTCAAGTTGGTTTCAACCACTGTTCACTGCGATTCTTTCATCTTATACGTATCCAGGGTTGAACGATGGTCCTCTCAGGCCACACTACAGGCTCCATGAGAGACTCCAGCGAAGTCGCGATGACCCCGACTTTGAAAGATGTTGCCAGCGTCCGTCTGCTGACAATCCTCCTGATGGTCATCCAAGAGGGATTGAATGCAGCGGTCGCTGCCAAAAAGCTCTGCGAGTCATCAGCCGATGCATCTAGGTGAAGACCCTTGGCGTGAAGATACGCCATCTTTACTCCAGCAGCCTTATTTGAAGGAGCTGCAGAACCACGGATCACCAGACGTGCTGAACGCTTATGCGTTTCCCCATAAGAAGCATGTCATACTATGAATGTTCTTTACGTAGATGAGAAAAATAATATTTACAATATATTTATGATTCTTGATTTCAGGATATGAAGTCTCGCTTCGAGGGAGCAGTTCGACTGTTTGGAGAGGACGCGGCCACCGCGCAGCCCGAGGAGTTCTTCGGAGCCTTGGAGGCCTTCCTGACCTCACTTGGTGAGGCTCGCGCCGACAACCAGGCGGCCAAGCGGCGCCAGGAAGATGACGAGAAGCGGCTCAAGCAGGAGCAAGAGGTAAACATAACCCTATTTTTTTTGGTAATATTTCCTAAGAGTTTCGGATCGGTTGTCGGCATATCTCGTCATAAGATTCCCCGACCGTTGACATTGGTTGACGTGATATATCATTTTGCTACTTTCTTAGAATAGTTTTTTATGCATCATCTGATAGCTAAAGGATACAAGAACCAATGTGATAAAAAAAAAAATAGAGCAGATAATTACATTTATGCTTCATATACTAGTTTTATAATTGAAAGTATAATTTGTATTAAACAGAGCCGTAATGAAGGTTTAAGAGTATTATTCAAATATAACCTCATTCACTGTGTTTATATTTATATTTTGAAATCTAATTTTAAAACTTTTATTTATTTAAAACTTATCTCACTCCAGTTTTACTTAATTTTATTTTGACATGCAATTTAAACTGTTTTCCAAGCATTATTTAATTTATCAAACCTCTATAGAAAAAATCTAATCTTTTTTTTACATTTTACGAAAGTTTGTTTTGACACTCGATCTCCATATAAAAAGGTTATTTGAAATGAACATTTTTATATTTCAGCTTAAGAAACGCACGATGGAACGCAAACAAGCCTCGAGTCTTCTGTCGTCTGTCACAAAGTCACTCGGACTGTCAAAGTCCAGCAACGGCAACGGCACCGCCAACGGAAAGGGCAACGGTCAGGTTAACGGCGATCAGCCCAACGGAAACCTCTCCAACGGTCAAGCCAAAGGTGAATTCGACGACCTCATCTCTGCACTGAGAACAGGAGACGTGTTTGGCGAAGACATGGCCAAGTTCAAGAGAGCCAGAAAGGGATCTAAAACTCAAGGAAATAAGCCAGGAAGGGATTCCCCTCCAAGAGTCATCTGCAGGGAAGATTCAAGAGAAAGAGCGCAAGTCGGAGGAAGAAACTAACTCATTGTTACTCTAATCCGGCTAATTACAGGCCAATTACCTTGTTTGCCTAGAAGAAGTAATTATGTCTCAACCAAACGAAGACTATATACTGGAAATATTTGTAGCAGAAGAACACAAATTAAATCTGCATGTTATACAGATTCTTATGTTTTCTTTGTTGAGAAGATATTTCAACTGCGTAATGTATTTGGCTCAACTTTGAGATGCGTATCTGTATATAAGTGGCTTATGTTGTTTTTGCAATGGCAACATGTTTCATTTTGGAAATTAATATATGTAGGGAGATACTATATACCTTTAATGTGTAAGTCAACTATTTAAAAGCATGAAATAATAGTTTTATTGGTGTGTCGGGGCGTATGTTGATGGCATTTTTTACATTGCATGCTTAAAATAAGACGGTTTTAAAATTGTATTCTAAAATATTATTCTACGTGTAAAGTCGTGAATTGAACTGATAAATTTTAATTATATGTATATGAACTATACTAATTGTCATGTAAATCACATGACCTCTTTGAAACATATTTATTGAGTTCTCACCATTGGTTAAAATAACATAAGGTTCTTGAAATATGTGCTAAATGGTTAAAAAACCAAAAGAGGACATAATAATTAACTGTTTTTTTAAATACCACAAGACTTTCATCCTAAAGGACTTTTAACATTGATTTACATGTTTTATTTAATTGATTTTTATAATAAACCTTAAGTTTCCTATTTAGTATCTTTCTAAGTAACTCAATGCTCCAATAATGCAGATTTTATTTATTATTTAAGTCTTTTAACCAGTATATATATATTTGTTATTCTATTGCTCACTAAAAAGTATCATTTATTTACTTGGTTTATCATTGGTGAGTTATTCAAATATCGTGAATATAAAATGACATTGAATACTTGAAATATAACTAACTGAATATTCGTCTCAAATATTCAGAAAGAAAATCAAATTATTTGTAATTCATTTTAAAGTAATTGACTACATCATTTTTGTATATAATATTTTATTTAAAATGGCATCAGGTTAATCAGCCGGTCTCCTTAAAAATATTTGGGGCTGTTGAGATGTATTTTATTCTACGTAGGGAGCGATTTCTGCAGGAGAACATACGACAAAGCTGCCTATAATCATGTCAACTATAACAAACTTCGGAAAAACTTTCGGATACATAAAAATACTCCGAACGAAATGTAAGTTTTGACAGTAGACAGAAGCTACTGGCAGCAGCTTGTGGTGGCTTTATGCCCCAGCGTAAATAGCTTAGAGACATGTAATAGCACTAATTTGTCAGTTATTATTATATTGTAAATATGGATATGCTTTTATACTATTATTAATGATATATTACTGTACCTTTTTATATTATTTAATAATTTTTAATACAAATATTAAGATTCAGGGAGCAGAAAAAAGATTTGACAGTTTTTAAGGCATCAAAAAACAACGACGAAAACCGTCAGATCATTTTGTCGCTCCCTGTAATTTACAGTAACATGAATAATCACTCCTGTTTATTGTATTATCATCAAATATAATTTGATTATTAAAAAATTAAAATGATTAATATCACATTCAATTGATCATTTTAATTTTCTTAGTTAAATTATTATAAAATTTCACCAAGGATTGTATATCGAACAGTTTTGATGTTTTTCTCATTGGTGTGTAGGCTATAAGGAAAAAAGCTTGGAATTGTTTCTTTTTTGGAATTGATTCTCCTTATCTATGTTATCCAAAAGATTGCCTTTGGAGATAGTGCAGTTGCCTTTTGCCTTCTGTATTACAGTGTCATGAAAGATGTTCCATCTTCTTGTGATGCTGTGAATATTGTACTCAACTGCTTTTGCAAATCAGGGGATTGATTATTATGTAATCACATAATTGTTATTTACTGTAATATTAAGAATAAATACAACTATCGGAATAAAATTGCTTAAAAATAGATTTTTTAACTATACAGTGAATTGATTCTAAATGAATATTGATGAAGTCTCCATCGTACCATCCATAAAAAAACAAAACACCTGTTTTGGGTATAAATCAGATTGATTTATTATGTAGCAATTGGTAGAATTGTAATACAAGTAAGGGACGGATATGAATTAAAAACTAAAATAAATTATTACTCATTACAAGGATTGTAATAGGTATTTATAAAATGCAGCGTAGAATCTCCAGAAATTAAATATATAAATAATTATAATAAAACAACTTTTATTTATAACGTTTCTATAAATTATATTTAACCATTATTATAATATATATTATTAAGTACGAACCTACCTAGTATAAATCATATAAGAAACAATTATTGATGCCATATTTTTTGTGTAAATTTATTTGAATGCATGAATATTATATAAAAGAGTTGGGTTGATTACCTGACCTTAAAAAAATAATTGAATATGTCCTTATATCAGCAACCTTTAACACGAGAAGATAACTAGGACATGTTCTTTTGATTATGGTGACCATATATTGAAAATAAAAAGGAGTTTTCACAGGAAATCATTATTAACCTTTAAACGCCCAGTGGTTTCCTTACGGGACCGCAGATTTGCGTCGTTCAATGCCCTACGGTCCCATACAGGAGTGCTTATGGTTCATTTCACAATCGGATTACATCACTTTGTAAGGATAGTATTGAAGTAAGTTCATGGATGAATCTATTGTGCGACGAAACATAACAAACATTGGCCTGCTTAGGGTTATTGAACGACGAAAATTTGCGGTCCCGTATGGGACAACTGGACGTTTGAAGGTTAACTTTTACATAAATGTACTTTCATCGTCCTAAAGGCCCATCAACTGTATATCATATATATATGTATTCAGTGAAAATTTGGGATGCAAAACTATCTAAAGATGAATCCTTAAAATCTCTGATTAGCGATCGGATATGGCATATTCCTAGATATTATATACATATTCATATTTTATTAGTTTATATTTTGTAAATACATAATAATATATTCAAAAAATGTATATCTTCGTATTTTATTTTATTTTTAACGTTTTAAAAAATATTTTGAAATTATACAAAAAGCATGTTTTAATGAAACGTAAGGTTTTATTCGATTTTATTGTAATATATACGAAATCAAAATGATTTTACACTAGAAAAATAATAACCAATGTTATTTATTAAATTATACAAGTGTCTGTAGCCTTAGATTTATGTGTATCGTCTGTCATCATTATATTAAACTATACTAAAATTTACTAAAAACGTAACTGAAAAAAAATGTTGGTGAAAAATCACAATTAAAAATTTGTCGAAAATTAATTAAATTTCACAATTTATTTTTGTACGTGTTACACAAATAAATTGTGAATTTTTTTTAAAATTAAATTTGTGAAATTTCACCAAGAATTTTCTGTAATCAGTTTGGATGTTGATTGAATTATTTACTTTCATTGAAGGATATTTGATGTCCTGAATTTGAAATCTTATAATAAAATATTGTATGTTGGTAGATTGTGTGTAACAGAGTAGTTTATGAAGTAGAGTATCCGTAGTGAATATGTGAAACAAAAGTGAATCGTTTAGAAAGAAAATATTTAATCAAAAGTATTATTTCGTTTTTGAAAATGTACCAATATTAATAATAGTATAATTTAAATAAAAAATAATTTAGTTTTATTTCACAATTTTTATTTTATGATATCGTGAAAAAACACAACATATTTTTTATTTTTTTAAGCAAATTACTATTATAAGTATGCAGTTTCACCAAGAATTGTCTTTCAATATTTCATAATCCAAACAATATTCTTAATTATATTTACAGCTGATCAAATTGAGATCCATTTCAATTTGATCTTGTTTTATAAATCATTATGAAGACTTTCCTAGCGGGAAAGAGGCTGGGCAATTAGCCCGACGCTTCACAATGCGTTAAATAAATTTACTGGCCATTATTAATTGATCGGTATCTTTAAGTAAAATCTTTTTTTTTCATTATATAATACTTTCTGACCGTTTATTTAATTTACTGATTGAAAATGCATTAGAAATTACCTTTTAAAAATAAGTCCTATTTTATATTACCTATTATGATAAATATTTTCTGAATCACCTTGTTGAATAATATTTAAAAAAAAACAATGAAATTTAATATGGAAACTAACTTTAATCATTTGGTATTTTATTGAAGCACAAATGTGTCTTGAAGCTAAAGGATAAACAATATTTCAGATAGAAACAAATTAATAAATTGTATACACCAATTTTACACTGTATAAATTTTGTAATAATTGTCTAATAATATAATATTTAGCAGGCTTTATACAATTTTATATTACATCTATGTAATTTTTCACTTAGTAGTATTCACTATACATATTAAACAATGCTTTGCATAGACCTGTATTCTGAACAATAAAACATGTGTTGATTCATTTTGGGGCTGTTTTTTAAACAGGATTCCAATATTCTTCTTTTCAACATTCTTTATTACGTTTTTTAGACTGTATTTTATTTATATTTCTCACAACAGAGGACAATAATGTCTGATGCGTTCATTTATATTGTAATTTACTCTTTAAAATTCTTACAACAAAAACTTCATAATCATGTTTTGTATCAGCTATGCGAAGTATTTTTTGTACCTAATAAAGTAATGTTCTTTTTTAGGTATAACGTAACCAACCTTACTAAAATTAAAACATACATTCAACAAATTACTTTAATAATTAATTAAAAATTAAAAATCATTTCTATTTTTTTTTTTAAAACAGGATATCTGAAACACTGAAAATTTACTTTCAATGTATTTTAATCATTTAATAATCACGGAACACGGCGTATAGATATCATCATCACTCACAGATGATCTGTCTTTTGTGGATGGTGCGTGAATGTCAAGTTTGTTCATTGATTAACATTCATATGTCCATCAGCCATAAAAATTATTTTTAATAAAATATTACACATTATCTGTTAAAAGGTAAATAATTAACGTAAATTTATTGCTGGCAACAATTTTAAATACTTTTTTTCTTTGTTATTTTCAGTTAAACTGCTCGATGGTCATTTAAGGTTTTGACTGAAATTTTTATAAGTCCGTACTCGTTAAAATACGCAGATTTTTGTGCAATTTACACATTTTGATATAACGTAACATGTGGTCGGCTTTTTGTATTTTTGTAAATATTTTATACTACAATCTAGAAGTAATGTTAATTTTGTGTAAACCATTTTTTAATACTTTTAAATAAGTGTTTATCAATTATTATTAGAAATATAAAATATGAATAAATATTATAAAATGAAAGTGTTGTTTTATTAAAGTGTTGTTTTATTAAAGATGTTTTTAATGTAAATTAATCATAATTGGTATTTTAAGTAATATGATAAAATTCTATGCTTTCTAAATAAACACAGCAACTGTGAATTTAATATGTACTCGGCTGAGCTACCAGAGGATGACTAGGGAAGGAAGCGGACATGGAAAAATAAGTAGAGGAGAATATAAATTATCTATCAATCATATTGAGAAAAAAACTTAAGCTCAACTATGGATTTATTGTTATTCCAATTTATATATAACTGACATTCTACAACTCTTTGGATTGCTACTGAATTTTGAAATACTAACTAATAAAAATAATACTATGGGCTCCAGTTTATTTTATTTTCTACATGATTATTCTACATTTCAAACAAATTGTTTCAATGGATTCAATGTTTTATTTATTAAGTAGTTGAACCACATTATGAGTTAAGGACGACTCGCTCTGTTGTAGTGTACTTAATAAATAAATATGGATGATTCTGGGAATATACATTAAAAGACAGTTAGATAATTTGATATGTTTTTTTTATTTTATTAAAGTAGACATTGAATAACACTTTATTTTAGTTAAATTATTAAGATTACAACAAAGTCACAGTTGGAGTTTAGGCATTCGGCCCTCCACATACCCGCTGAGTCAGACCCCCGGTCAAGGGCGCCCTCTCCGCGCACTTACACTAAACTTGTGATTATTATTTTTTTTCCGAATGTTGGGGGAGGCTATTCAACTTGTTAGTTAAAGAACCTCCCTCGATCAGAATGCATGCCAGGGCAGAGAACCATGAGACAGCCTGATCAGCGCCCCGCCAGTTATTGTTGTTAAACATAACGTATGGCCGCAGTACATTCTGACCTTCCCCGCGCGGGCAACCTAGAGGAGGCTGACCGCTTTATGCCGATAACCTGCCCAGATAATTGGGAGGTTCAAAAATCAATCGTAATCAAAATCGTATCTAGGATCCGGCCTATTCTGAATAGGTGCCAACTGGGTCATCGTACAGCGCTATTCCGCTACGCACAGAGGGCATGCGTAGACAGAGGTCGTAATGCCTTCTCACCAGGTCAGACTTGGACCTACCGGCTTGAATAACAAGTTAAACTACCGGAAATCTCCAGAGCCATACCACAACTCAGAGGTTGACGATTGCTCGCTTAGCCACACATGTCCACGCTGGTCGCCGCCACGGCAGGAGCTTCCGTGAGCAGAGATGTCCCACAAAACCAAACTGACTTATTCAAGTAGTGCAACCGAGAGTCACCTTGGTTGCGGTGTAATACATTTGGCGTTACCCAGGGTGCACTGCGAGGAAGCGTATTACGTTACACCCCATTTTTTTAAACATATAGAATTTTACTTACTGTAGAGGAATCTAGCAATGGTGTCTGCTGTAATAACTTGACAAGCAATTAATTGTGGACATAAACATTAAGTATGCAGCATGCAATTGCATGAAGAACAATTCTTATTTTAAGATCAATATTTAGTGTACTAATATAAATAAAGCCATGTAATATAATTCATCGCTTTTTAAATTAAATTTTATGTTTCATTTATTAAAGACCATTTTTTTTAATGTACAATAAAGGTATTGAATTGAATTTATAAAAATGTTATTTTACAATTAAAAGATCTGAAATGCAGAGAAGAACTGAGACATTTAAAAAATCGGATTAAGCTCTAAAATAATATTTTATGTTCAATATTTTTCCAAAATTATTTTAATGAATTATGGATAATAACACTTTCCCTGAATTATTATTATTATTATTATTATATTAGTATTTGTATAGCGCTCTTTTATGACCGAATGATCATTCCAAAAGCGCTTCTTTGCCTCTCTGAGTAAAAAGGTGGGTCTTGAGTCTGCTTCTGAAGGATGCCTCTGCTTTAAGCTCTCTTATGCTTTCCGGTAGTGAGTTCCAGGCCATTGGCGCAGCGTAGCTGAAAGCCCGATTGCCAAAGACCGTGCTAGGACTACCTCCCGTCAGCTGCAGGGTGCTTCTATTTGCTCTAGCCGATCTGAGTGTCTCTCCACGCGTGCTTATTTCTGAAGGCTTAATAAGTTCTGTCAGATAGCCCGGTGCAGTTCCGTTGAGTGCCTTGTAAGCTAAGAGGCATAATTTATGATTTATTATATTCATATGAATGAATGTATCGAGTGACGTTGTATAAAACTTGTTTAAGACGTAAAAGTGACGAATGAGCGGTCAATAAACGACAAGAATATATCTCAATTGTGTGAACTATTAATAAGTACTTTTATGTACTTTTTAAAATGGATCACATTGTTTACTCACAGACTAGAATATTTCAATTCCACATGCAACGAAGACTTCCATCAGTTCTCCACTTGTATAAACGAACCAGTAGAAATAGTAAATTCCATAATCTATTTACTATTTGCAATGAATCTCAAAGTGTTTGCTATAAATATATTTTGTTTGCAATACTAAGGGGCTTGACGAAGAAGAACTTGAAGGCATCTGTAATACGTGAGACATATTTGGTCTTTGAATAATCATATTTTTTAAATAGATCTGATAACTAGACTGAAACTCCTGTAGCCTGGACAATCTAGTCTTAAAGGGGAAGCTCAATGGATATATCTATATCATAAATTAATATATTAATTTAATTACACAAGAATAAATATTAAATTGAGCGAAAAATGAGTACTTTTTGCTATTTGTGGATGCAAGCCAAAACATGGATGGGTTCCCCGTCTATCGTAGGTTAGGTTGAGCCGCCCCTGAGTACGGTCAAGGTCTCAGGAGCTATGGGCTAATCGACCAATCACACAAAGATATACTTCGCGGGCGAGGCTTTGGAAAAGATGGCAGCTATACTATTTAGCCCTAATATGCAGGAAAAAATCAACCAACAAAATGGTGGGCAACATGCAGTCACAATCCAAGTATGTTCTCCCGTTCAATATTGCTTAAATTCTGAAGTCAAATGAGAGCCAGTGTTTCAAAATCTTATAGTAAACCAAACAATGGAATGTGGCACAGTTCCTGTTCAATCACCAAAGTTAAGTAACATCGAATGCGGACTAAAGGCTGGATGAATGTTGAGATTTTTTTGCAAATTATTAAAATTAAATAAGCTTCGGGAGCATCGAGCTAATAATCCGATCTCCTTAAAAGTGCTGATTAACAAAAACTGAAATATTTCTGATACTACAGCAGCCGCCTCTTCAAGTCCCCGGACTTTAGTCATGAATGCCAGGTCAGGAATCATTTATGTTCCCAAAAAGACCTCCAGGTGTAGATAACTTGAGATAAGTTATGGACAATGGCAGCTGATAGAACTGTGGGACGTAAATTTATAGAATATAGTATGCGAAAACATGGTGCTTGGTCGATGATGCAATATTGGGTATACTGAAACTGATGGATTGTGTTCCTTAGTAGCATTTAAAATTGTAAAAAAAATGTGAAAAATTGCGTTTTTAATGGTAAATCTACTAATGAAGTACACAATCCATAATTAAATGTTGTAGTTGGGTTAGTTTAGGTTAAGATAAATGAAACCATCGGCGAGTTACAGATCACCTCCTGTTTAACCACCACGTGTTTTCGTTGGATTGAGCTACATTTTGGACCAAACAGTCCAGGCCGCAAAAGCGAAGAACTTATCATCCGAATTCCATACAAATGCCGATTAAATAACACTCAAGTATGTCTCAGATACTACAGCCGCTCTAGTTGTCAAACAATCTTATTTTATTCGATTCAATATACAAAAACAAATTAATGAAATTAGTAAAAATAAAATCGCACTGTAATTCCAAAATTTCAATCAATTGCGTCTATTTAGTCATTATGGAAAAGTCCTATAAATTATCGTTTCAAAATTAAAATTAGAACATTGTTCATAAAGCATGGCGCATTCACTTGTAAACAAAACGAAATAATATTATTCAAATCTTTTTCAATTCTAGAAAACTGCAGCTGTTATCGATTGGCTAAACTAAAAGGTCGTTAGAATATAATCAACAAGATGAGACGTGTATTTTTATGTTGCGTGTTAATCTTATGATAGATCAAACACTGGAATATGGCACAGTTCTCGTTCAATCACCAAAGTTAAGTAACATCGAACACAGTTCAAAGCCTGGATAGGGCACCGCATGTTGAGATTTTGATTTTGACGTCCATTAAAACTAAATAAGCTTCGGGAGCGTTGAGCTTAATATTCGATATCCTTAAAAATGCTGATTAACAAACACCGAAATATTTCTCCGATACTACAGCCGCCGCCTAGTCCCGGGACTTTGGTCATGGACGCCTCCGGGAGCCGTATATGTTCACAAAGAGACCTCTAGATGTAGATAACTTGAGGTAAGTTATGGACAATGGCAGCTGACAGAACTGTGTGGCGGAAATTTCTATAATATACGAAAACATGGTGCTTGGTCGATGATGCAATACTAGGTTTACTAAAATTGATGGATTGTATTCCGTAGTAGCATTGAAAATCGTAAATTATCAATAAACAAATGTGAAAAATGGCATTTTTAATGGTAAACCTTATAATAAAGTACGTAATCCGAAATTTAATGCTGGAGTTGGGTTAAAATTAAACCATCGGCGAGTAACAGATCACCGCCTGTTAACCACCACGTGTTTTGGTTGGATTGAGCCGTATCTTAGAACCAAACGGTACAGGCCGCGAAAGCGATGAACTTATCCGAATTCCATAAAACTGCTAATTTAATAACACTCAAATATGTCTCAGATACTACAGCCGCTCTAGTTGTCAAACAATCAAATATTATTCGATTGTTAATTTTTTATATATATCAAATAGATATTAATCAAATATAACACACAAAAACAAATTAATGTAATTAGTAAAAATAAAATCGCACTGTAATTCCAAAATTTCAATAGCGTCTATTTAGCCATCTTGGAAAAGTTGAAAAATTATTGTTACAAAATATAATTAGATTTTTTTCAAAAAACATGGCGCGTTCACTTGTTAACAAAAGAAAATAATATTATACGAATCTTTTTGAAATCTAGAAAACTGCAGCTGTTATCAATTGACTAAACTAAAAGGTCGTTTGAATATAATCAGCAAGATGAAACGTGTATTTTTATGTTGCACAAACATGCGAAATATCACAACATTGCGTAAATAATGAAAGTAAAATGCGTCTAATACGTTTAGCGAAATGATACGAGATTGTAATTAGTGAAAACACTAACTGATATATGGATGATTATAGATTTAAAAAATATATCTCATCAAGACTTTCTTCAAAGATATTATATTGATCTATATATTTTATAAATCTAGAATATTGCAGCTCGTATTATTTGGCAAAGCTAAAAGGATGTTATTTGTTAAGTTTATAAAGCGTAGTTTTATTTCACAATCATTTGAAATAAAATAAAATTATATAGAATACGTCGAATATGAGTCACAAAACATTATGAGATAATATTTTGAACACTTACCAACAGTTGGACGATTATAAACTTCAAATGAAAACAATTACACATCCTCAACCGACGACGCGTTCAAATGTACTGCGCGCTTCGCAAATAATTGTGATTTTTTTCACAGACAAATGCATAAATGCGTTGTACCTACTATAGAGTTCGCATCGTAAAATACCTATTTTTAGTTTGGTAGGTACATGTAAATAAACAATATGCACATATTTAAAGCTTCACAAAATTTTATAACATTATTTAATACCACTTTGAAAAATAATTATTTAATTTATTATATTAATTATTATAAAAATCAGAGAAATGTTCATAGAAATTTATTAACCTTTTATTATTTTTAAAGCATAAAATTTATGGTATACATATATGGCCCACCAAACCTAAATGCAAATTTTGTATCATAAGATTACTTTTGTACCCAAAAACAGTATTTTTGAAGGATTGTCAAAGGACATCAATTTTAATTATTTCTTCTTTAGTTGTCAATCTTGCCATAAAATAAATAGTTTCATATTTGATATTAGGAAAACAATGTTGAATGTTTTATGCGTATTATCAAAAGTATAAAAAATTAAACAACATAGTTACGAAAATGGAACAATAAACATGATTTTGATAAACGTTTTACTTTTATTTTTTTACGATAATACAAATATTAACTAATATTTAAAATAAAAAAGTAAGAAACTGTATAAATGATACCTAATCTTTATAAACGACATAGCCATAGACTAGTCTTGTCAAATAATATTAAGAGTTCAATACTTCTTCGTTATCATAATAAACATTAAATATCTTCGAGAACCTGTCCACATTTGAAAAAACCTTTAAATACTGGATATCACCACTAACGATTGAGGTAAATATTTAAAGATCGTCAATAATATAATGGATAAGTCATACATAAATCATTTGACATCTCACAGTCTTGAGCCCCTATTATTTATTTAATTCGAACTGTTAAACTATTATTTTTATCAATAAAAAGACCAATCGACAGATTAAATACTTTTAAATATTGTATTTATAAAACAGCTGAATGTATTATAATTATTCGTTAAAATAAACAGTCTAAAAGATTTGAATCAATATGTTGGAAAAGTATTTTAGAATATTGTTTCTTGTTATATTTGAGAAAGTATTCGAAATAATATATTTTGGAATAATTCTTCGAATGTTGTATTATAAGAATGTTTATTGATTTTATGAACATTTTAAGGCCTGCTTGTAATAAATACTTGGTGATTTAGTTTAAAATATTATATACCCCACTATATGTCGACCAAGAACTGGCAGCTTCCAAAGTTCCTTCCTTAATGCCACCGGTAAGCTATGGAATGCTCTTCCAGCGTCTGTGTTTCCTCCTTCCTACAATCTGGATCTCTTCAAGAAACAGATAAATTTACACTTGCAATCTCCCCAACCCACACACAAACACAACACACGTTTCCCGCATGCAGCATCCAGCCTCCCTGGCTGAGCGTCATAGAGTGCACTGGTCTTGACCGGTTGTGCTCTCCTGCATGCGTTTACATAAAAAAATAAATAAATAATGCATTGCAGTTGATTGTTATGCATTATATAATTTGTCTGTCACTTTATTCTACTGCTTAAAGCCAATAATGAGGTGTATTGTGTTGTCAGAAACGTTATCAGAAATACATGGCCATGTGTACAAAATTACCAAAGCTATAAAACGTTTGTCACCAACGATTTGTTATGACAATGCATGTTACAAGACCCGTTGATTTTAGACAAAATACTAGGAGAAAGAAACATTAAAGCTTTAAAACTATTCCTCAGTTAGAACATTCTATATCAATAACAGAATGTACACACATCATTGCAGACACCTGAATGTCAAGTGGCAATAGTTGATTTATTTTCAAATCTTACAAAACTTCATAAAACATTTATAAAAGCTAGATAATCCATCCCCGGCATTACATACATTGCACTATACATATTGTGTATAGCATTTGTGTGCTCTATCAAGCATTTGTGAACAGAATTAATAAATATCAGTCATGTACTGATTCATTTACTATAAATACACAATTAGTTTCTGAAGTTACTTACTTTCATCTAAGAAATATGGATTTTTGTGGTTTGTTGAGTCATCAGCTAGATTTTTTTTTCCAATTTTTCAAAAGCATAAAAATATATCAACATGAACATGTGGTTAACAATTTAGTCATGTTTTTTAAAAATTACTACAGATGGTATTTCATACTGTAAGCAAAAATATTATTGATGTGTCTAATTTTTGTTACTTATTTATTTCAGATTCTTTGACCGAAGACATTAAAAAAGATGACAGGCTGCTTTATTTTTAAATTATTATACTTACATAAAAAGTATTATCTTTCATTAAATTAACAAAAATTATCAACTTGATCAACTTACATAAAAGTGTGGCGCTACACCTGTGCTGTGTGCAATATACTAATACTGCAGTTGTTGGTTATATAGCCAGAAGTAATCGGGATTATTTTGAGACTTTCTTGGTAAATGGTAAAGAATCGATGGAAGAAGAAAAGAGGGAAATGAAAATCGAATGCTGACGTCATAAACATAATTTCTTAGTTATTACTAAGAAATTATGTTTTAGATTTTAGATTTTTAGATTAGAAATTAGATTTTCACAATGTTAACTTTGACTTCCTTTTGTAGATGAGAATAATTTCATCACATTTTTTTATAACTGTTTTATTTAAAAAAACTAAAAATAAGATATTCATATTTTAATGTTTATTAAAAATGTATATTTGAATCATAAAATTAGTTTTATTTCAATTGCTTAATTCAAAATAAAATAAGACTTGGATTGATAGATGGATTGAGTAAAAATATTTTTGTAATACAGGTAGTCCTCGACAGTTCGGCTTAATTAAAGTGAAATTCTACAAATAATAATTTTATATTCAACAAGCAATCAAAAATATAGGAAAGGGTTGGCAAGAGGTCATATCATCTTGTGTATTATGTATGGAATATGGAAAAAAAATGTATAATCAAATATGGTTTTATTTTAATATGAATTGACATATTTTGTATAAAATTAGACTTACAACCAAAGTCCAGGAATGTATTTTGGTTGAGGAAAACCTGTATTACAAAAATATTTTTACTCAAAAATAATATTTGTTTAAATATATCTACAAGAAGTACAGGTATAATATAAATAAAACTACAATATAATTTAAAATACACGGTACATTTTCCTCATTATTATTAGTTAAATTTGCCCAAAAAATTTGATATTTATCAGAAGCAAGGTTTATATGAATGTTGATAAAATTAATGCAAATACTAATTAAACCTGCAAAAACTTTTTAGGAGAAAATTTAAACTCTCCAAGGAACATGCTATAATTACTCAAGTATGAGTGCAATTAAATTGTAATTGAAATTAATACAATACTTTGTATAATACTAATAAAGGCTTCAGCCTAATTTCAATTATGGTAATAGGAACTCAATACTGTATTGATCAATAATCAAGTTTTGTGGGAAATCAAAAATAGCCACCGATGAGCGTAGCCGGATCTTTATTGTATGAGAATAAGATATCTTACATTACCTGTTTATCATTTCCCAATAATTTGATTTGAATTAGTTTGACATTGAACGTTTTAAGGGTATTTTTACCTTTGACAAAGGCTGATGGTTAACAGGGAGTACGGTATTGAGAGTTGCTTACTTTTCAAAAGTATTTAACTTTATGTTGCTTATGAGGTTCAATATGACATTTATTTACTAAATTGAATGTACGCAGGGTGACCTTTTTTTTTCATTTTTAATAAATAAAAATATATAGTTCCAATAGGTATTATATTTTTACACACTATTTTTACAAAATAAAGTTAATATATTTTTGCTTAAAAAATATATATGTTGAAAGAAGTGAAGTGTAAGGTTATTTACAATTTAAGCTTTTGCTGAATTATTAGGTTTAGCCGCCAGAGAATAAAAAAAAATCCCTAATAAAATGCGCCAAAGAAGATTTTATTACAACAATTACTCATTAGTCCTTATAGTATATTTTTGAGATTATTTTTTAAAAAATATTTTTACATATAATAATTGTTTGTCTTTTATAAATCTTTATTTAAACTTGAGATACATTTATATCTTTTATTTTTTTATTTAAACAAATATAAAAAGATACATTTAATGATTAATTGACAGTAATTACATTTAATTTTTTTGTTTTTTTGTAAGCTCGCTTACCACGCCACTTAAAGATGGATCTTGTGTGTGGCGTGGGATTCATCTATGATATTTCAGTGTTACACAATTTTATATATTTTTATACAATTTTACACAATTACATGATTTTATACACTTTTTTACAGTTAAAATAACAATTTCAGCATCATTCATATGATAATATCGATTTTTTACAGCCTCGCCCCATCCCAAACTCAATCTCCACCAGACACCTTTTAAGGTACTTAATATAATCTATACATTTTAACCAATATATATTCTATACATATAAGTTGTAAATGAGAATTCAATATTATGTACCAACTGGTTGAGGTTTTCGATCGAGTCATGCATAAGTTCTTTTATTTGTATTTTATCATTAATATTGTTGCATGTGAAGTCATTCATTTTTAGTTTGTTTTTGGTTTATTCTACAATTTGTTAGTATTAAAATTGAAATAATATAGATGTACATTATTTATTTACCTCGACATAACAAATAATCAGCCAAAATCAATTGGACTATTTGCTATTTTCATCATTTTTTCCCTAACCATGCAATGGTGACTATTGGCGTTATGTTTAGTAGGTGTATTTGTTTTGTGAACCTTGTTGGAATTGGTACAGTTGATACATACGAGTCTCCTTACTCTTACAGTTTGTACGATTGTGGCTTCCAGCCCAGTGTAAGCAGATGGGAGGTTGCGTCTTGGCTAGACATCTTGCTGCTGTGTGTCCGAACTTCTGACAGTGGAAACACTGCATTAGTGGGTTGCAGTCCTCAATGTTGACTCGGTTGTAGCCTATGTTTATTTATTTCTTCTCTATCAGGTGTCTTCTAATGGTAGGAGTTGCTTGAATTATATAATTAGTGGTATCCCACTCTCTTCCATCATTGTTTTTCTTGATCTTTAGTTCTTCAATCAGTTTTATTTTCATCGCGTCCTCTTCATTCAGTCCGTTTTGGTTCACGATGTTGCTTATAAGTTCTTTCTCGCTAATGGTTTTTGGAGCCTCTTTATGATTATGTTAGGTAGTTTTTTATTTTTTATTTCCTAAGCCGTAACTTCCTCACCGATTTTTTTATTTATTTCTTTGCATAGTGTATAAGCTTCATCTTTTGATGCGCAGATGATTAAATTCTTATGTAGATAAAATTACAAATTGAGGTGTTAATATTAAGTTTACAGAAAGAGTTATCTTTTACTTAAGATATATTATTTTATTGGTTAATATTAAATGAAATTCCGTAAAACAGATATAGAATAGATACTTAAATACTTCAGTGGTGCTTTTAGATTAAATTTCTAATTTGACTTTGCCAAATGTTGCCATAGACATTTCATTATTACCCACAAAGCTATAATGTAATACCTCCCTTGAGCAATTATAATTTTCATTTTCCTAGAAACATAACCAGTTTGCTGCCTTAAAATAATAAGAATTGGTATTATATTTTTTATAGGATAATATGTAAGTTACGTAACGTGCATGATGTAGAATAACTGAAAAATATTTAAAGCGTATATTTTTTAATGCTTTGTCCGAAATTATCAACGAGACAAACAAAGCGCGCCAAGCTGCAATCAGCAAAAACAATGCCCGCGAACAATGTGTTAATTTTCAATCATTAAAACATTGTGAAAATAAAATGTAATACAATCTAGTGCAAGATCATATAAAATGTGAAAAAAGTTGAAGAATGGTTGCCAAATTCGATAGAATCCACGACAATGTGTGAGTGCATATCTTATATATCTTTGTTTATTTGTGTTAGTGAGTCATTTGGTCGCGCAAAGTTTTCTGTTAGTGTACCTTATTTATGTCAAAAATACATTATTTATACACTTGAGGTTGGTATTAATTTATCAAGTACAAGTTGTTATTTTATTATTTATTATTTTTTAAATGCCTTCTCTCAAAATGTATCACAAAACATAAAATTATTTTATTGATTGGAAGTATTGTTGCAATTTGTAGAAAGGCATATTATTTCATATGATGGTGCAATACTTCAGTTGTTATGTTTATTGTTACAAATTTGTAGTGTATGTAAATGACTAAATAATGTTTTAATTGTATCAATTCTATATTTACAGGTTTTCCCATAAGTATTGAACTTTATATTTTGAAAATACATAACTCAAATATAAAACACGTTCAGAATATATTTTTTTTATTGTTTATTTTTTCTTATCCAATTCTTTTTTTTTCTAGAGATGCTTGCTTTCCGTTCGTTAGAGTCCCGTAGAAAAACTGGTGCTCTCAAACTTCATTCCTTATTCTTCACGGTGCAATTCTTAACCCCGGGATTCTTGAATGCTTTAACTTCTATGTTTCGGATAGGTACACCCGTGCTCATAGCCATCCATTGCTTTCCGTCCCAGTTGGTACTTGTAGAGCTTCGAGCACTCCATTTAGTACAACTGCGATGGTGCATCTAAATGGCCTACCAGCACACCTCGATCCTTGTCTCATGTCCTTTTCCTCTTTTGTTGATGGTATTGTTTTTTTAAAATAAATGTGAAATCAAAACAAAATATTATTAATTTAATATTTTAATTAAAATTATTTAAAATTAGAATTTCCTCCTTTATACAATCTGGATCTTTTGAAGAAATTGATAAATATAAAGTTGCTATCTCCCCAACCCACACACATACACGTTTCCTGCATGCAGCGTCCAGCCGCCCAGCCTGCACTGAGTGCCACGGCTAGTCAGTCTGGAGTGAACTAACCTGGGGCGCGGCTTGACCAGCCCCCGTGGCCTGGGCAGCGTGCCACCGCCCTCATAGGCGCCGCCCGGCAGCACCTCTTGGTGGGCGTCATGTCCCCCGCCTCCAGCTGTGTCAGTCCTCCAGGCTCTCCATTATTTATTTATATACGCTTAATATTGATTATATGAAATTGCATGCAAATTTAAGTACCGAGAAAACTAAAACAAAAACAATTTGACTCTTTTAATTATGAAATTGTTAAATCAACAATTACAATATTACATTGCTCAAAATAACAAACCATACTTGGATTATAAATTACAAAAAACTTTTTTTTTTGAAATGGTCATGAACACATCGCTCGACCATTTAAACGCAGATGCATATTTGGAGTATTATCAAATCCAGTGTGGAAATATCTATAAAGATCAGAAATAAGACATTTTTTTTCTAAAATGCCCATGTAAGTTTTCATTAATTGAAATTTTGATTGAATTAGGATAAATAAATGTATGTATTAATAAACATACTTTTATGTATGACCTAGTACCTATTTATTTACCACTACACCAAAATTAATAAAATATATTGGATTGCAAATGAAAGCTTCTATAAGCAATATCTGATACATTGAATTACTATAAAACATATTACAGTCTATATTAATTGCCCGAAAGTCGACTCACAAATCCACCAAAAAGGCGCCTTGTTCAAAAGATTAAGCCTGTTTTTTTTTCACAAAAAACATTACAGGAATTTTGCTTATGAGGTTTGATGTGATTTTTTTTTTACTAAATTGAATATCTATATATATCCAAGAGCTAGAGCGACCAAAATAACGTGTTTAATTTTCGAAATAAAAAATGTTTATTTAATGTTTATTATAAAAAATGTTTATTTAAGGGCTCCATAAGCAACTTGCCAAAACACTTGTTTGGAGCATCTTAATGTACGGCTGTGAGACATGGTGCTTATCTGAAAGTGATAAAAAAAGACTAGATGCCTTTGAGATGTGGTCGTACAGAAGAATTCTCGGAATTTCCTGGAGAGACCACGTCACGAACAATGAGGTTCTCAGAATAATCAAGGAAGATAGGCAACTAATAAGAACCATCTCAGAGAGGCGAGCCCGATGGATTGGTCACATCATGCGCCACGATGGTCTCCTTCACGATATTGTGGAGGGGATGGTTGAGGGTAGAAACTGTAGAGGGCGCCCTAGACGGGAGTATTTGCAGCAAGTATTCGAGGACATGAATTGTAGCTCTTATGCTGAGCTGAAAAGGGTTGCAGAGGACCGATAGGAATGGAGATCGAGATGCAAGATTCTGTTGCTGCAAACCAATCCACCGGATTGATACTACGAAGAAGATTTAATGTTGCAATTGTGCAAAGGAATTGCATTTTTCAGTAATATTTTTTTTATTTCAACTAATTTTGTTTACAAGTACGCATTAAACTAACACATTTTTTTCAGAATTCAAATATATATAATAATTATTCATAAATGTGTATTTTTGAGTGATAGACTTTTATGTATTTAAAATTATTGTAAGAATTTTGATAACTTTTTTGTTGGTGCTATACTTGGTATATTGAAAATATTATAAATGTTTTTTATTTTAAAAGTTAAGGATTTTTTTGTAAATACTTGTTGATTTAATTTTTTTACTTGAATTTGATGTGTTAAAATAAATAAAATACAAAAATAAATGTTAGGTTTATCATCAGACAAATAACTGAATGTTAAATAATAAATTCAACGTTGAACTAACAAAAAGTTGCTTCTATTTTATATGTAGTTTGTAATTTACTCCAGAGTTTTTTTAAAAATATAGTCATTAAAAATAAATAAATAAATTTAACTTTACATATATGAAAGTTATAGCAATCATTTTAAGATCTTTCTGGATTTGTGTTCCTTTGTCGTACACTCTGTAAATAATGAAATAAACATGTTGGTAAATACTTACTTCATTTTCATATTTTCTCCATAGTTGGAGCATGTAGTCCCTACAAAGTGTCGCCATCCAATCAGCCACTATGATCATTCCTTGTTCCAACGGTGCTGCACCTGAAGTTTGAGTAAATACTTATTTACTAGCATTTAAAAGCATATTTACTGAAGGTTCCTTTGTTAATACATCATTTGTGTTCGGTCATGAGTGACAAGACAAGAAGTGAATAAATATTTATGATTAAATTATCATATTTTGTATGAAAAAGGAATACTTCAAAAGAACACAGAAGAATCCTATGTATTTCTGCATTTTTCTATTGATTCCTTCTTAACATATAAATCAGTATATTTCCATCGCATTAAAGCGAACTATAAATTCATTTATTCCTTGCTGCAAATAAATGGTAATTTAGTCTGTTCACTTCAAAAAATAGAAGTGGGGGATAGATAGACCATAATGTATATTCTCTCTACCGTTATCCTTATTTTTCGTTTTTAATTTAGTGCATATGCACATCATAAAATAACTAAATTTTCCTGAAACAAAGACAAATGCAAATAAAACCAATGTCTGTATTGTTTTGTAAATATTTATATTGAATTATTTCGTTACAACGAGTTAGTTAAATCTAAGGATACATAATATGACCGCTTGTAGGCCATTAGTGAAAACATTGTGTTTTTATTTATAAGACAATAAATTAAGGAAAAACGCCAACACAAGTGGTGGCAATCATTTCATTTGCAAGCACGTTCAGTCCACTACTTTTTAAAGTAACATACATCATAAAAATATAAATATATTGTAATAAATTTACCTTCTTTCTCCACCTTCTTTAATTTATTACCTCGGGAGATGTTTATTTCGAGGTTTACATTTAGTTAATTCATTTTAATGGAGAATTCCGCTCTTATTCGGCCTTCGAAATGCTATACTGACAGCTGATAGTTTATGAGGTGGTTAGATTTTATATGAGTTCATTATAAGAGTATTATAGTATAATTCAGTTCTTTGATCACTTTTCCACAAATGAACGGCTGTCTTGTGAAGATTATCGTCACTAGAAGTATGGAATTAGAAAGATCACGGGAAAACATATCAAATAGAGCAAAAACTGAACTATCGATATTCGAAAACGTCAAAACACTAACAAACGTGAACAAAAGAGTAGCAGTCACGAACGAGCTATTATCAAATATGGAACTATCTTTTATGAACAGTGTAAATAAACAAAAGCAATTTTTAGAATTTGAATTTTTAATAAATTCTAAATGTTTATTTCGTTTACTCGCATTGAATAGTTTTTAAATTTCAGTAAGAATTATCATTACACATCGTTTAGGTATTTATAATTAAACTCTTAATATTATTGTTCACATTAATTATCAACCTATTTTATATTTTAATAAACATCACCGATATTGCACTTATTTATAGATTCCATTACTATATTTTAAAACCATAATAATATTCAACGGCTTATTTAGATTCCATAGAATAAAATTAGTTTTTTCTTCTTCACTATTTTGCACAATTACTATGACTAAAATAAAAATATTTGACAATGCATAATATTTACATTACATTTTTTTTTATATATAATTGAATACTTTTCTTAAAATTATTAATTTCAAACACACTTTCAATAACCTCAGCATATTATGTTTTTTATTAAATCCATTCTCAATTGGAGCTTACGGCCATCACACACTGCTATCGGAAATTTCTGTTAGCTGTCAGATGGTTCGACGAGATGACGAGAACAAGGAGACTTTTATATTGACCACACCCTCTTTGTAACAAATAACTAAAATGGTTTCAGTAACTGCTTAGCGGGAATATGATCATTCTTTTTTAAGAATTACATGTCTATTATTACATTACCAGTCACTGAATTAAGAAAAGTTAAGGATTGGATCAACATTTACATCCACTGTTTTAGTCATATTTAAAATAAGAAGTATCATTGTAAACCACGAATAAAAATAAATATGTATTCGAATTTATTAAAAATTGTATTCAATGACGAATATAAGAATACTTTCTCGTCTAAGGTATTTTTTATTTAAAAATTTGAAATATGAACAATGGAAACAAAAGTCCATTCAGTAGACAGGTAATCAATTACACCCCTCTAAAGCAACCCTTTCAAATATATTCCTACATTACATAATTTACTATGTACATTTTTATGTATTGGATACGACCACCTAATGCTATATTAAGATTAAATACATAACGCCATTGTAAGTAAACATATTTTCATACTTTCGGCATTTTCGTTTGATTATAAATGATACAATATTTTATCATAAAAATTAAAAATGCTTGGTTATAATTCGACCTGTTATTTTTAATTTTTATAATCATGTTACTTCACCAAGAATTGTCAAATAATTACTAAAAAAATAGTAGTGGATGTTCATTATTCACAATTAAAATATATATATTTCACATTTTTTGGCGTTCTGCGCGTAATGTGTTTAATGAAGAGTTCATCAAATCAAGCATTTTTTTTTCATTTGTACAGTTTGCAATTTCACCAAAAATTGTCATTTTATGTGTCGTTCAAAATTAATTTTTAATTCTTAGTAAAAATTAAATTAATAAAATAATGAATAAGTAAAAAATTGTTTCGTTTCACAATTAATTTTGGCCAATACCGAGCATTATTTTTATTTTTATAATTAAATTATAATTACACAGTTTCGCCAACATTTTGATTAATATCAATAACTTAAATACTGAGTAGCTTTATATACATAATTAATTAATTTTGAATTTCAAATTTTATACACGTTTCAAATTAGATGTTTTTTTTCTTAGACCAAAAAGTTTTTTTTTTAAATATACCTAACTAGACTAATAATTTAATTTTAAAAATTATTATATACACATTATTTGGTACCCCAATACTTATTATTTTTGAATAACAGGAACTCGTTTCTTATTTTGGAATGTAACTTTATTAGGTTATTATTATTTTATTATGTTCTATTTAGGGGGGCTTTTAATATTAATAGTATAAATAATCGATGATTAATTTTCAATTTATTATCTGTGAAATTTTCGATGGATTGCTGTGAACATTAGAATAGTATTTTTTGTTAGTTCGTATTATAGTGGTCTCGAGTATAAATTGATATTTTTGGAAAAATTTAACGTCATCAGTGCTGCTAAACTATTTATACGACGACAAAATTCGAATAATTGAATCAAAAAAATATATATTTTAATAAAAATTTAATTTGAAAGAGCAATCGTGTGTTATTTGCGTAAAACTTAAAAAAAGAGCAAGAAAGCTTACTATATAGCTTTTCACTAAAAAAATAATAGATGCTTATTTTGATAAATTTTCCAAAGTAAACATTGCACACATTTTTACTACGATTCATTCATGTAATGTTTTGTCATTGTATAAACAGTAAAGTCACTAAAGTATGTTTAATTTTAGATTATCTTAGCTTGAGATCACTGTACTAGAAAAATACTGTACTATATACGAGTATAATACGAAAATTATTGAAAATAATATATTTTTATAAATATACATCAAGAGGGTTACGACCACCATATATTGTAACTCTCCTGGTATATACTAAAAATGACACTATTTTCTAAGAGAGCATTAAAGAAAAAAAGCTCTGATAAGGCCGATGATGTCGTATATGTTCATTTTAGCCACGATGCTTAGACATTGGTGACACGATTAAGACGAGGATATATAAATCAGAAGCGTGGTTTTTACATATAAGGAAATCGTAAAATTTATTAGAAAAGATTAATGTACGTTTCGAAGTTGCTGGACTAAATAAGAAGTCTCGTCCAGTTGTAAAATGCTCGTTTCGAAGATACGAAACTAAATCAGATGATGTCGAAACTTAAACTTGTTTCGTAAATACGATAATAATTTAAACCAGTTAAAAGTAATATATTTATACATAAAAATGAATGTCTCTCTGTCTGTCTGTCCTTTATGCATTCCTCCACCATTAATCCGATTGCAATAAAACTTTGTCGAATTATTGCTAAGACTAGCGGGATGAAAATAGGATACTCAAAATTTTATTTGATTATAATAAATATAATGTTTCGACGTTACCAAACTAAAAAAGGTTTGGCTTCCTAGTAGGCCAAGCCTATTTCGTAGTTACGTGACTTAATGTCTGATCTAAGCATAGTTGAATGTATCTTTTGAAAGTTGTTGACTTTATATGGAGTCATATTTAGTTTTAGAATGCTTTTTTCGGCGATATGAGACTTTTTGTCTCATTCAATCATAGTTCAATGTATGTTTTGTAGTTTCAGGACTAAATAATAAGTCATGTTCAGTTGTTGAATGATTGTTTCAGAGCGTCGAAAATTAATATCTGACCTTAGTAAAGTTGAATGTATTGACATCAGCATGATATAGCCCTTGCTGACTGGTACCGAAAACCACGACATACAATCTCACGTCTCTTATTTCTGTTCGCTTGTCAGGCATGACTGTGAGTCACCATATTGGCGTTAGTTATATAGATTGCCACTTACGGCGCTGGTAACCGACCACGGGCCGCACGGGTCAGTTGTGTGCTGACGGCCGAGAAGGTCGCAGTACGGCCGGCTGGCATGTCATTCCGCCTAGGCCGGAAGCTTGTAAAGTTTATCATAAATATATGTCAATGTGCTTCTGAAAAGGTCTTTGTTTTGCTGACCTGCTCCTCATCATGCCCTCACGTGATTGAATAACACTCCTTTGAGAGAGGGGAGGATGTTAGTATATTTTGAAGTTTCTGGATTAAATAAAGAATCATGTCTAGTTACTGAATACTTGTTTCCAAGTGACGAAACTTAATGTCTGATCTATGCATAGGTGTATGTACGTTTCTAAAGATTCTTGATTAAAAAAATAAGTCATGTTCAGCTGTTGAATGCCAGCTTCGTCGTGACGAAACATTATATCTGATCCAATCATAATTGACTGTATAATTTGAATTTTATGGATTAAATAAGGAATCATATAGAGTTGCTGATTGCTTCTTTCGGAGCGACGAAACTGAATGCCTGTCATAGTTAAATGTATATTTCTGAAATTCTTTTATTCAAAATGAAGTCTTGTTCAGTTGTTAATGCTTGTTTTAGAGTTACGCGATTTAAGTGAAATTTAATGTGTGTTTCGATGTTTCTGGACTAAATAAGAAGTCATGTTCAGTTGTTGAATGTTTGTTCCGGAGTAACAAAACTTAATGTCTGATCGAAGCATAGTTGAATGTACGTTACTGAAGTTTCTTAAATAAAAAAAGAGTCACGTTCAGTGGTTGGATGTTTCTTTCGATTTGACGAGACTAAATACCTGATTAAGTCACAGTTTGGAAAAATTAAAAGGATCTTTCGAAGTTGGCGGACTAAATGAAGAGTCACGTCAAGTTTTTGAAACAACTAGAAAAGACTCATAAGCATACATGTTCGTTTCGAAGTTAAGACACCACATCCGGCGACTCCGCCTTGGGCTTGTGTCAGAACCCTTCTGCGCTGTTCATCTCCGCGCTCATCTCTGCCTCCATCTCTGCGTCGTCTCCCTTGCGCTGCATCACTCCTAGGCCTGCTAGTCCTGCTAGAGCTCCACGGTGCTGGCTACTGAGGCTAGCCATTGCTGTGCGGTGGCTGTGCATCATGGCCGAGTGGTGGGCCATGTGGACCTGATGCAAGTTGTTGGCGTTGGCGTCGCAGAGGGCGCCGGGAGGACTGATTCCCGAACCTTGAAGGTTAGCCAGCGTACGCACCTGCTGCAACGAAAACACACAAAAATTAAACACTGATGTTGTTATTAACATACAAGCAAGTTTAAGCATGGATTACTTGTTACATTACGCTGCTTTTTACTCGTTGTGTGTGTTGCTACAATATCATAACACCAGCTGCTGCTTGATAGTACTATACAGCCAGCCAGTGCCGGTTTTAGGGGGTGGCAAAGTGGGTCGGTGCCCCAGAGCGTCGAATAAGATAGGGCCGCCGAGATCAACCAATCTTTCTTAGATTTTTATTAAATATTAACAATTTGGGGTGCTAGAAAAAAATTGGTCTAGGGCGCCGCAGGGTCTAAATCTGGTACTGCAGCCAGCATTTGCAAGCAACCTGGTGTAATCTATGCTTACCTTACAAGTTTTAAGTCCAGACTTCACGAGCAGAGATTGACACTGTTAACTTCGCACAGGAAGGCAATGAAGTTGTTGCGGTTAGGTTAGGTTAGGTTAGATGGCTAGAAGGTAAGATTAGGTTAGGAATAAGGTGTGTTACCTGCAACAGTAGTCCAGAACCCAAGAGCCTCGCTTGGTGTTCTTGAGCCTTTGCACGCAGACAGGCGATGGAGTTGTTGCGGAAGGCCTCGGGGTCTTCTGGAGGGTAGGGCGGCAGCTCGGCGCCCCCGCCCGGGGACTCCGGGCTCGCGGGGCGCGCGGGTGCGTGCGGCGCGTGCTGCGCGTGCTGGGCGTGCGCGTGCGGCACGTGCGGCGCGTGCTGCAGGTGCGGCGGGGGCGCGTGCGGAGGTGAGCCGCTCACCGGGGTCTACAAGACAAACAAATATACTTATTATACGTTTCATTTGGTAAAAAAATGTTTCAATTTATTAAATAATGTTTAATGGTTACTATAACTCGTCTTCAAAGTCTCAAATCGTAATTGGCAATACTCAAGCTGTTTTACTCAAATACATATTTGCCTAATTGTGAAATAATGACAGTCAAACGTAATCTCCAATGTTAAAATTGCTTCACCCAGAACCTTATACTTAGTATATAAACAAATTGACATATATATACAAATTTACAGCAAATATCATATTTATGACATTTATCCCATCGATATCGGAGGAAAAAAAATCGCGAACTCGAACCGTTTGCAGCCCAATGTTCTGTCTGTACTCAACGTAGACTCACAGCCATTTGATCAGCACACTGAATCGAGAAAACTAACGCTTATTCTATTATTGACAGCCATTATTTTTACAGATGGCGCTTGTCGTAAATTATCGGTATATTTTATTTTCAAGATTCGATAAATTATTTTGATTAAACATTATTATTACTTAAGGACAATCTATTTATTTAGTGTACTCTCTCGATCACTTCTAATATATAAACTGAATAGAAATCACTTCTTGTTAATCCGGCACAATAATCTTATTATATAAAGAAGCTCTAAGTCTTAGGGCATAGACCGAAGTTTGTTAATATAAATTAACCAGTCGTAGTCGGTCTAAATTTTCCTATGATGCTTATAGAAACGTAAACTTTTGTATTTTAATGCGATGTCAAGAACGTTCTTTGGTTATTTATTGTTCCAACCAAATTCAATTTGCGTTGTTATCTAGATATCCAGGTGTTTAAACTCCTGACACAAACTTAATAATTGATCATTGTGCATGTAATCAGGTAAAAATGCAAATTCACGCGGTCGGAACAATCTATGAACAAAAACGTCCTCAAGAACGTATTAAAGTACTGATATCAGCATGATATAGCCCTTGCTGACTGATACCGACAACCTCGATGTACAATCTTTCGTCTCTTATTTCTGCACGCTTGTCGTACATGTATGTGTCGCCATATCAGAATTTTGGACTGTGTGACCGACCACGGCGCCGCACGGCAGTTAGTTGCGTGCCGACCGTCAGAAGGGCGCATTGTGGGCGGCCCGGCATGTTATTCCGCCTGGGCCGAAAGATTGTAACGTTTATCGTAAATATATGTTAATGTGCTTCAGAAAAAGTTTTTATGTTATTAATCTGCTCCTTATCCTGCCATCACGCGACTGAATTACAACCTTTTAAAGAGAGGAGGATGTTAGTACAAAAGTTGATGTTACTCTGAGCGCCATTGAAATTATAAATCAACTGCGAATGGTTCATATATATCAATCTATTCCGGTATTTGCTCTATAAATGGTTAAATCCTTGCGATATGATGATGCTGCAACGTGCAAAGCGGAGTGTGACTCACGTGAGAGTGCGGGTGCGGGTGCGGGTGCGCGTGCGCAGGCGCCGGTGCAGGCGTGGGCGTGCGCGCGCCACGTTCACTGGTGTCAGTCCTGGAGCCAGCATCCTCACGGTCTGACGAGGCAGCGTCCTCTTTAAGATGCTCGGCTGCCTCCAGCGACTTTCGATGCATTCCTAAACAACAACAAAAAATATGCAAGTTAGTTATAAGGTAGTATACCTCTCATTTATTTTTCTTTCGTGGTCTATGAATACATAAGCCTAGGATCATTTAATGTTTATATTTAACGTCCCAGATATGTATACTCGTGCTCGTAATCATCCCTTATATTCCATTCCAGTTGGTACCTGTGTAGTTTCGAGTTCTCAATTCAATTCAACTGCGATAGCCCTTATTGATACGCTAGCAGCAAACCACGAACATTTTTTCACATCACCTTCTTCTCTTTTCGATGGTATTGGTTTTATGTATATCATACCAATATATACATTCCTTGACTTAAGGTAACCCAGCTTAACACCCGTTTGCAGCGACGTTTCTTAAGATTTGTGGTGAGTCGAGGGCGGAGGATTCCTCATTTTAATCATTCTAAGCATTAACTACTTACTTTCCTTCAGAATCTAAAGGAAAGTAGATATCATAGGTTGGTTACCTTAAAAAATGTCTCTTTATACTTAAGTTGATTGATTACCTTAAGGCTTAAGCCAATGAATGACTTTGCAATTTATAAATGCAATTACATTGTAACTAATTATTTACTTTCGCCTTTTGACTGTAATTGGTTATAAAAAGGTTGATCATAATATTATTTGCAGCAAGTATTTATTGTTCAACTTAAAGAGGTATTTTTTATATAAAAATGCTGACAAATACTAATAAGGAGATATTCGATGGCATTTATAAGAATGTTTACTTAAAGAAATTGTTGAAAAAAAAGTAGAACTGTTAAATACTCAGCTGTAACTATACTCAGGAAAATAAGTATGATCCTGACTATTGAGCTAAATAAAATACATTTACTAATTTCCGGGCTTATATAAAATTTAAGATGCTTGCAGTTACTGAAAATAAGTACAAGGTTATATAAGTTATTTAGAAACATCGTAAAGCTTATAAGTAATAAATATTTAACCTGTTCGCATCGGTACGCGATACATGCCGTGTAAGATTCCCCGACCGTTGACATCGATAGCCGTGATATATTGTTTCGCTACTTTCTTAGAATAGTTTTTTATGCATCATCTGATAGCCAAAGGATACAAGAACCAATGCGATATATGAAAATAGACCAGATAAGTACATTTATGCTTCAAATACCAGTTTTATAATTGACAGTATAATTTGTATTCCACCGAGCCGTAATGAAAGGGTTAAGTTAATACTCGGGGATTAGGCTATATTTTTTAAGGTATAACCACAGATCTTAAGCAAGTACAAGTATATATAAGGACTGTGAGTACAACTCAAACATTCCATATGAATATTATACACACGTATATGCATTTTTGATCATCATCATCATCGTCATTTTATACCGGCTCTCCTAACTAAAGTATACAGAGACAGAAAGAGTGATAATATAAATAATGAAGAATTACCTTTGAAATCATGAAAAATTGAATAAAGTTTTAATTAAAAAAAAAAGATTATAGTGCTATTTCAATTCTAAGTCTCATATACTGCAACTCAGCATTTTTATTTGATTGCCACCGAATTTTCACCTTTCCAGACGCGCACTTCGCGAAACGAACCTTCCAGATTTAATCCTTTCATATTATTGGATAAGGTTTAAAAGGGAGGAGGAGGAAAGAACAAAAGGCTTCCCTGAGCCCCCTCCTTCTTTTCTTTATTCGGCTGACGAAATGCATCGCTTTGAATGAAGTTCTGAAAGTAAATTATGCACCTAAAAGTGAGTACATCCAAAACCACAATGACCACTGAATAGTCTGGTGAGATAAATATACAAATATGTAGTTTAATTATTTTTCATTTATAAATACGACTGTAAGAAAAAGAAAGCTTGTAGATTACATTTTTTTAAATTTATTACTTCTTCTGCATATCGGAAAATGTTGCAATTTATATATACAGGATGGACGGTGCTATTTCACCTTCTTTTACTTTCTTTTACTATTTTGTTCTTCACAAATTCATAATATCAATATTCAACGTATTCAACTGCTATCAAAATGCATCATAGAACGGCCTAAAGATTAATATGTAAGATGTCAGGATTCGAAGACGTACAAATGCATCTAATAATATTACTTTTAATGCGACCAATATTTAATTTTAATAATTCTTAAATAATTATGACATTAAGACGATGCAATACGTGTACAAATTGACATGCAGTGTTGCAAAAAATACTTCAAAGTACATTTTTAAGCAAATAAAACACAAAAAATATAATGCAGCTGTATAATAGGTTTTGATGCAGATGCCTCTGTAGAATGCTGGAGGTACGATAGATTGACTTTTTGAGCAACGACGACGACGTGAGAGTGTGGACAAGGTAGCTTTAAGTAATCGATCAAGAGATAAAGGTGTACCTTTCTAGGATGTGTACGAGTGGATGCCGTAAGAGAGCATAAATTAAAACAGCATTTTATTTAAGCTTCCAATCTCATTACAAGCTCAACAAAATAAACATAAAATGTAATTGACTATTATGTAATTGAAATTTAATGGATTAAGTGGAGCAGACCCTGTCACACATTCTGGAGTGTGCGCTGTGCCCGAATAGCTGCACCCAGGAAGACCTGATGATGGCCAGAAGAAACGCCATCGACGTCGCCCACTTCTGGGCAGACAGGATCTGACCCTGTTGTTTCCGACACGATTATATATATATATATATTGAAATGTAATGTCCCGATTGAACACTTGGACGTTAAATGCAATATTTAGCTTTTTTGAATTGTATTATAACCCACAGCGATCTCTCCAATTCACACACAAAACAAACATACATTTTTTGAATGCAACGTCCAGTTATAATGACTGAGGCTCATAGAACCTACTGGTCTCGACCGAATGTATTCTTCTACATGCGATTATATAAAGAAATGTAATATTCATGTTTTAGTTCATCCATCTGCAGCACGAGTCTGTTTCTGCAATCTCCTCGCATGTTGCTTCCATGGCGTTAGTCGAGGGTGTGTGATTACCCCTACTGGGACCACTCTGCCTAGCAACGAGATCATTTGCGTCCATCACCGCAGCCTCCGAGACCCAAATTACATTTTAAGCGAAGCCTTCCCCCATTCCCGTCCCACCTTTCACCCCCACCGCATATCTTATCTTTCATCTAAGGCGTAACAAAGCTGATATAACAATTATTAATTTAATTACATACAGAATAAATGTCCTATCAAATGGCACAAAAAAGAATAATACAGAAAAATATTGCACAAAGATACACACTTATAATATACTATTTATTGATGAGTGAAGCAATATCACACACGTATTTATAATTGTAAGTTTGTTAATTTATTGATCAACATTGATGCTATGAGTCTCATCTTTAGCTATATTTATGTGTATCTCAATGTCCTTGTGCTCACTGAAGTTTGTGCGACTGTTTATTTGGTGAAATTCTATAAAAGAATTCAAAACAGTTAAAGAATGATCCTCGAATGCTTACCTAGATTTTTATTATATTTTACATATTTGCTCCAAGTCAGTACTCTTACATACTTTCAGTGATTAAAGTGTTTTATCATTTATATTCTAGTTCTAGCCCATATTCTAGTTATTATTATTTATTATGTTAAAAGATAGTGAATAATGCTTAATTTTATTCACGAAAAATAACTTTACCAAAATATCAGTAGAATTTTTCAGAAAAAGTCGCTTGCAATATTAAAAAGCGGCGTTTTAATTGTAAATACGATACCAAGCTACAATATAGTGAAATTGTATTTATATTTTTAGCATGCACCTTGATATTCATCTCAAATATATAAGAAATTTACACCTTTCACCGTGTTTCCATTCGTATCACGTTGAGCACCGATAATTAACATACTGAAATACCATGGTTTTGCTTTCAAAGAGAGCTTATTCAGTGTAATTATAATATATGTAAATAAACAGTTTTGAATGAACACGTGTTAGGCCATTACAAACCATTTTTAAAAGGAATCTCTAACTGCAGACAGTATGCAAAATACACGGAGCTTGCACATCACACATTTTCGCTATTTTTGCATAGTCGACGTGAAAAGCAGTTACCCAAATTCTATGTCACATATTCACACGCCACTGGTTGTACTGTTGACGATGTATGCACGAAGTTAGGTCATTACCATTCCTTAGGAAATGCATTACACAAGAGGCTGAAGGCACAAGGCACCAGCAAAAGTACTGAGCCACAGTCACTGGCTTCATGGAAGACGTGCAAATTGCTGAACAGCGAATAAATCCCTTTGATTTAGAGAGCAGAGAAGGGAAACTTTTTCTTCAGATGCATTCTGCGCTGCTGATACAACCGAGAAGGAATTCTCCGCGTTTTGCAAGTTATATTTATCACACGGAAGCAACATTGACGCTAATGCTATTTGTAAGTTTACATGCAATCCACGGAACGCATACGTAACGTTATTCGAGAGTTTTAAAATAAAAAAATGTTCATCGTCATCACACATGTCCATTCCCCTATTTGGAGAATATGGTAGTCACGAACTGCCGCCACAAAGCTCTGTACATCCATGCAGTACATTCTATGTAAAGTTCCTGACGGCGACGGGCCGGGGGAGCTGAAGAAAATGCCGCTGTATTGTATGATCTGCTAGATCCAATAAATAACTCCCAGCCAGGTTCACCTTCGTATCATGACCAATTGAAGGATATAAACATCCCGTTTCCCTCCCCTGGCTTCGGTTTTTGGCGTGTGAAAGTAATTGCAATGGCGGCCATTTTTTTTTTCTCGCAACACTCAAAGGCATCGTTTTTAAGAGTAGCAACTTTGAGATAATTCAATGTAATCTAAGCTATAACCCTTACTTAAGTTACGGTTCGGTGGAATATAAATTATACTGGTCAATACGGCGTGAATTTTTCAAACCTTTTTTTGTTGTTGCTTAAAACTAGTATTTGAAGCATAAATGTACTTATCTGACCTATTTTCATATATCACATTGGTTCTTCTATCCTCTAGCTATCATATAATGCATAAAAAGCTATTATATTTAACGAACGTTCATTATGTAACTCCATACATGTGGTGGCATTGACACATGTGGTTTACAGAAAAATCGCTCGTGTGACGAAAACTAACGATATTTATTTACATGCTTAACAGATTCCTGTAAAGAATACATGTAGGGTGATAAAAAAAATAACTGCACTTCCAATTTCCTACGGTAGATGTCACAATGAGTACTGAAAGTAGCAAAACGATATATGACGTCAACCGATGTTGACGAATCTTTGACGGCATATGCTGACAACCGATGCGAAAGGGTTCATATTGAGACCAAACTCACCCTTGATATCTACATTTGATAGGGTAGTAAATTTAATATTTTAAAAGCAATAGAATATTAATTAATCATTGATTAAATACGAGTAAGTTGAGTTGTATCATATAATTAGGATTGTATATACTCGTATTAACACATATTAATATATAAAATACATAAATTTATTAAGTCTAACTTAAATTTTATTACACATCAGAAAGCTAGCGCCATTTACTCAGAAAGAACTGCACCAGATACTTTACTAAAATTCCCTAAAAGGCACTTACTTTGTGAAATTTCGCACAAATCAAAGGCTTCCTCGCTAATACTCTACTTGTCGTACCACAAAGAAGACTTTTTCACTTTAGTGACATTAGGTTTGGCGCCCATTCGGATAATAACGATTGTTAGGGCCGTTTCACTCTCTGCGCGAATCTGAAGATAGCGGTCCTTTTGTTTAAATGTCTTTTTTGTCCTTTGTCGAGACACGAGTGGGCATAATTACACTGATGCTCACAATTGAATGACTGAATGATATAAAAATGCATATTTATATGTATATATACGTAAATAAAGCATTGCAGTTAACTACTCCACGAATGAATTAAATATTGTAGTTATTCACATGCATGTATATAATGCAAAACAAATAAACATTTTTTCAATATTCAAACAAGCTTTCCTTTCAAGTAACAATAAAGCAGCCAAAACTAAAACTTTGCTAAATTATTGAATTATATTTATTTATTTTTATGTGAATTAATCTTCTTGGAATCACATTATTAAAAAAGTATATTTTCTTAACCCTTTCGCATCCGTTGTCGGCATATGCCATGATAAGATTCCCCAACCGTTGACATCGGTTGACGTGATATATGGTTTTGCTACTTTCTTAGAATAGTTTTTTATGCATCATCTGATAGCTAAAGGATACAAGAACCAATATGATGTATGAAAATAGACCAGATAAGTACATTTATGCTGCAAATACTAGTTTTATAATTGACAGTATAATTTGTATTCAAACCGAGCCGTAATGAAAGGGTTAAAAAAAGATTACACAAGAGGAATATTTAGTTTTAACATTTTGATTAGAAATTGAGTTATTTATGAGTGTCTCTTTATATACATTGGGATTAAACAAGATGTCATTACATAATTAAAGACTTCTAAACTATATTCTTATAGGAAACGGTTTATCATAAATATTATTAGGTATTAATCCATTATCGTTTATTACTCGATAACAGATACTCGATGTTGCCGAAACAAACCTTGAGCAAATAAAAAATGTGGAATAAGTATTAATTTATTTTAATTTGTAATTATGGAATTTCATCAAAATTTATCGATCGAAAAAATTAGGTATACCTGTATGTTGAAAGTGATGTTTATTTTTTTTATTTTTTCATTTTTATATATGGAAGGTATCCCCACACAAAATTTCTGCCATTAACAAATTGCTGTGTATTATTTTTTATTGATTATTTAATCATATTCATCTCAAGGTGTAAAGTTGTCAAATGAATAAATGGTATCCACCTCAAGAGCTGTGGTCCTGATCCTCTGCATCTCCATTCGCCCGGTAGAAAATCAAGCGTTAATTAAATCTGTTTTTATTCTTGCGCATGCGTCGCCGGCATTAATTTGCAGATACCTCCCACTCCCTCCTGAGGCAGGTCCCTCCTATTCTCCCCTCTCATGTAGAGCCCTCTTCTCAATGGCGTATCCAGAAATACTCTGGAGAACCCACGTAGCAAGTCATTTTTAAGAAAATCAAATTAAGTAATTTTATTAATTTATATGGTCGTATTATATTTCTTGTGGCGAGTACGTATATGCTTTGAATACTACAATTGTGTTTTACCCAGCGTGCTATGGAGAGATCCATGCTCGGAGTGTTGCTAAATAGCGAATCCGAAACGAAGAAATACGCAGAAGAACTCAAGTAGTGGATGCTACACAACGAATAGGCACACTCAAGTGGCAATGGGCAGGACATATCTGTCGAAGAGACTACGGTCGATGGGGAAGAAAAGTATTGGAATTGTGCCCAAGAACTGGCAAACGAAGCAATGACCTACCCCCTGCAAGATGGACTGACGACATAAGAAGGATAGCGGGAGTGAACTGGATGCGGAAGGCGGAGGATCGAAGAGGGTGGAGACTCATGCGGGTGTCTTACGTTCAACAGTGGACGGATACAGGCTGATGATAACTACAATTGACTGGACTGCCTGAAGCATTCGGGCTTGAGGCAGTCAGAAACTACGTACTTTGTGATTAAGGTTAGCTTAGGTTTCGTCAAACCACTTATTTACTTTATGTAAATCATCCTTTAGAGTTGTTTTTTTAGAGCTTTGTGTGAAACACCTCTAAACAAGTCAAATATATTTTTGAGCAGAGACAAATATTATAAAAGAGTAAGTATCTGTACTGTATTTGCAGGAATTTGTGGCGATTATATGCTCCAGCTTAAAAGATGATATGGAAGAAGAGAAACAATATATTCTGTGATGCAAAGGATTTGATTTATATATATTTTTAAATTAAATAATTCCAAGCTACTTGTATGAACATATACCATCATCCCCTTTCTCTAAATATTTTTTTGAGAAATCTTTATATGTCTTACGTATCAATAATGTCTTAATACTCTATGTGTAATAAATACATAAACGTGAATATTATTTAACTTTTTATTGTACGAATTATACGAGTATATTATATGCATTATACGTATTTCTTTAAAAACTAAATTGAACAATTTAATGTCATTTATCCAAGATTAAAATGTAAGTAATGAACTTAATAAATTATTTTAATACTTATACAGGTATATCATTTTAATTTTTATCTTGATACGCCCTAGTATCTTGGGCCGTGCAAACGCATACAGAGAGCTCGAGAAAATTACCATTCGCCGAGTATTTTTCTACAGCACTACCCGTACTGGTGAGTACCTTCACGGGTACCCATTACACACACTACATCCCTATACATACAGCGGAAGAAAGAGAGAGAACTTTCAAATACAACGTGGGGTCATAAGGGCATATCTACAAGAAAATTAAAAAAAAAACAAATTACAATTGAAATGTTTGTAAATCATCCATTTTTATATTTATGGTTTGTGTGTTGTTTTTTTGTGTGAAAATATATTCTAAATAAATTAATTTATATTTAAAATTTTTGTGTACTTTTATTCTATTTGTAATAAATTAAGATTTCAACAAATATTGAATCATTATGTTTAATTAGGGTTATCACATTGGTTTTTGTATCCTTTAGCTATCAGATGATCCATAAAAACTATTCTAAGAAAGTAGCAAAACGATATATCACGGCTACCGATGATAACGGTAAGGAAATCTTACACGGCATATATCGGGTACCGATGTGAACAGGTTAATAAAAGTGCTGAAAGGGCAAAAATAAAAAATTAATCTACTTAGTTACAAGATAAACCTTATAAATATAATTTAGTTATGATGTTAGCCTTATCCCCCATATTTAAAAATACTACTTCTTATTTACTTAAATATTTGATTCCAAAAAAAATTAAAGCAAATGTGATTATGGTATGTTGTCAGAAAAGAGATTGACTATTTAAAAGTAAGTAAAAGATGATAAACATATTGGTTAGTAGAAAAATCGTAAGGAAAAAAGATAGGACTAAAGAAAAAAAGTACTATATGTTTTAAGGCGTTGTAATTAGCTCGACTTGTGAAAATGAAATATGGAAAATTACAAACTACAGACATTTTGATGGTTCACGAAGGTAATCATCGAGAAAGAAGAAGAAATAAATAATGAGAGAGACGGGAAAGGATAAAGAATAATATTTTCACGCAGAAATTCGCCCTTATAATTCATAATCCCCATTCATATTATAGCGAGAGTGAAAGAGAGCTTCCAGGTACAACGTGTAGATGGCGCTGAAGTCTGTTTTCCTTCGCCTGAAAAGAATATTGGAGTGTATTTCAAAAAAACGAACGTGAAAACCGAACGCGGAACGGCGTAACTCACAACAAAAACGCAAGCGAAACTAAACCCTATTCGACGTGATTGTAAATAACATTATTGTTTGAATGTTGATGCTTAAGTTGTTGTTTTTTTTTTGGCGGTTGCGTTTTTTGCTGTGATAATATTGCATATGGCCGCCCGTAGATGGCTTGCGCTGTACTTGTTTTTTATGCTTTTGGGGTCGGTGTGATTATAATATGAAGCAGTATGGCGAGTAATTACTGGTGTTTTGTTTTAGCCGAGGTGGGGTCGCCGGCGAGGGAAGCCATTTCGTTTTACATTGTTTGGTGACTAGGCAATAATACGGCGAGGAGGTGAGCCAGCCAACATCTGGGGGAATAAGAAGCCATTATGTTTTTTTTCTTCTTCTTCTGCTTTCGTGTGTTGTGATATTTTTTTGTTGTGTCGTGTCAAAATATTTTTGTGTATTTACGAGTATTTACCAACACACATACAATTAAATAATTTATAATTCATTAATTAATGATTTTTATCGCTTTTTAGCGTTGAATTTACCATTTTTTGGGATAAATTTCTTATGGACATGCGTCTTATAACAATGGCGTTAAATCTTTTTCTGCATTTTTTTCCTTTTTTTTTCGACATCAGCATGATGTAGTCCTTGCTTAATGTTACCGAAAACCTCGATATACGATATTTCGTCTCTTTATTTTGAGTCGCTTGTCGTGTTATCATTTTGGACGGTTGCGCTAACAGATGTGTTAGTTAAAAATACCACCGCTGGTAATAAAAATATCGGAAGCCGGGACCGCGTGGAGATCATCAGTCGGTCCCCACCCTTTGGCGAGGCAAGTTTGCATTGAGGCCGCAAGGCATGTCATCCCGCGTGGTCGAAGGCTTGTAATATTTTTAACGTAAATATAATCCATGTGCTTCAAAAAGAAAGTGTTTGTCTGCTGACCTGCTCCTCATCCTGCCCTCACGCGACGTAATAACTTCCCTTTTTGAGAGAAGAGGATGTTAATGCAAATAGCTTTAAAAATAGATGCTTGCGTAGAATACTGGGGGTAACATAGTTTGACTTTGTGAGAAATTATGAGGTAAGGGAGTGCACATGCGGGCCTTTTACAGATACTACACTCGGCCGTCGGAAACTATTCTTAGAATGTACTAAAAAAAATGAAGCGAAGACTATGGCAGCTGACAGAGTTTTGTGGCGGTAGTTACTGCATGCTATATGCTCAATTTTGGGGAGAGGACATGGTATGATGATGATGATATACAGTACTCCATAAATATAGTCGAGGGACCTTATAAAATAAAGTATGGTGTGCGACTTACCTAGCAGCCACGGGGCCACGGCCTCGTTCTCCTTGGCGCTCTTGAGGATGGTCTCCGGGAGTGGTAACGAGTGTCGAACCATGGCACCATACAGTCCGTACTCTGCCATGATGGTTGAACGTCCCCAGCACTTTTCTGTCTTGCGCCACTTTGCGCGTCTATTCTGGAACCACACCTGGAAACAACAAAAAATAGAAATTACTCAAATGTTTGAATAAATAATATATTTCGATCAATGGCTAAGCGACGTTTAAACAACATTAATCATCGAACAAAAGACAACTTCACTTTGAGATGCATTTCAAACATTAAATACATAAATACATATTACCATGTTTTAACGTGAATCATTTTAAAAATATGTATTCCAGAACCGAGGTCGTGGTCCCGAAATGACGGCATCAGCTTAAATGGTGATGCCGGAATACCAAGGTTCCCATTCTACACTACAGGATAAATTCAAAGACCAGAGTTGAGTTGATACTGATTTATTTGATAAGATATCTCTTTTTTCATTTTCTGAGACACCGTGGTTTCACATTATTTTGAATATAACAGTAGCACTTAACTTATACAGGTATAAATCTCATTCTAACAAGTTAATAATGATGTGCTCAGTGTGATCCATGTTACAAACTAGGAAGTATTTCTTTTTAAAGGCGTAAATACGTTTTTCGTTTTTTTTCCATCTCAATTGTATTTTTTCACTGTGAACTTCACACTCAAGAAAATAAATTAGTATATTTTTGACTGCTGATATAGCAGGCTTGCTTGTAAAAAAAATAAATTGATTAAACGCAGTAGTAATTGATTGGTATTATATATATCATTTAATTTTATTGAAAAGGTAAAAATGCTGTCTAAGCAAGAATAAAATACAGTTTTTAATGAGCGGCATCTATAAATAAGATGTATTAATCATATAATAAGTGTTAATTTTTCGATTTGATAACGCGGTGAAAGTAGACGGATAGTCATTGCATTATTCAAAAGAACTAGACATTGTGTACGAGGTCCGTGGTTCAAATCCCCAAGTCTGCCGTTTGTCATATAAGGTTTTTTTGTGAACTTTCAAATAACATATATAATGATTCTTAGTTGTTATTTTGTACTCAACTCATATTTGCTTAAATACTTTGTGTATGTATTGCTTTTATTGTTTTTATTTAAAATTGCACTATATATTGAATATTACTAATTTTTAAGTTTTTACGTGTGTAACATTTTATTCTCTTTCGATCTTTACAATTCTACCGTTTACAATGGGTAAAATATATCCACGATAATAGTCTCAGAAGTCCGCCGTAGAGAGTCACAAACTAACAACTTCTCAACAAACGGTCCCTAGAAACTTTGCAAACTAAGTGAGTTTGATTTCTGAAATTCGAAATGGCCCTACACAGAAACCTTATAAGCATTATAAAATAACCTTTTATATTACATATCTAAAGCAGTAGTTTTATATAAGGGTATTGAGATTATTTAACTGCTAATCGCGAATTTTTCATTTATTACAATACACATTTGCCACAAGTTTTCCAGTTCTAAGCTCTACCAAAAATCTTACAGTAGATATTTAGGGGTGAATATAAGTTTGAAGTATCTGATTAAAAAAGTTGGGTTTTTTTTATATAGGGTCCGCCATCTAACTTTTTTTTTAACTAGTGCTTATTTCGTGAATGGTAACACTTAGCTCATGTCTGATTTGACAAATAATTAGTCTTATCCTTCCGCTAAACGAATATTGTGTATACGCTTGAACAACGCTGGGAAATATTGCGACATTACTTTGAAAATCATGGTAATGTTGCAGAATGTGTGCGAAAATTGCGTACGGATTTTGGAAGAAGAGAATCACCGTCAGCTCCGTATGTTTGTTATCTTGTGAAAAAATTGAAAGAAAATGGCATCCTCATCGACAAACCGAAGCGTGAAAAGCCAAAAACAGTGCGTACACCCGAGAATATTGCTGCTGTGGCAGAAAGTGTGCGTGAAGCGCCATCAATGGCGCTTCCATGCGGCGCGGCCATGTTGAATGAATTTTCGTTCACAAAAATTGAAGAGGAGGATATTGGCAACATTTGGTTTCAACAAGACGGCGCTACGTGCCACACAGCCGAAGCTACACTCGATGTTTTGCGCCCTGTTTTAAAAAAAAAAAAGTTATTTGGCGGACCTTTATAATGTTTTGAATTTTTTAATATCTAGCGTCTACCGTTTTTTCCTCGGATTTGTTTGATGAGCTAAATGTCACATAAAATGATTCTTTGTTGATAATTTGAATGTCTTTCAGTTTTAAAACATGCAGTTTTGAGAATTAATTCAATAGATTAAAAATATTTGGTTACAGTGTACATTATTTATTTTATATGCGTTTCGAAGCATTCAGTTATATTTTCAACAATGGGCCAAGTCTTCAACAACAGTCGATTATATATTCACAAATGGTTAAAAATTAAAATTCTATATTGAATTTGAAAAATTAAAAATGTTAATTAAAAATTACTTCTAATTCAATATTTAGATATTTTTATGCAGTTTTAAGAAGATTTTTTAGTTAATAACTTCAAAGTACAAAAATAATATTTTTATGAAACGTAAAAAGGGCTTAAAATAACATACATAAATTGATGGAGAAAAAACGTGTTCGGTACATTCTACATAATTTAATTAAGTAATAAAAATCCTTATGTAATTTAAATTAAAGGTAGCCTTTTAACACTCTCTTTAATCTCGTAAAACTGATACTTCGAAATGTGTTTTATGCTGAGGATATGTTAGAAACCCCTGGTTTTAAGGCTTTGTTCAGGACAGCTTTCGTCTCCCTGAAACTTCTGTTTGATTCCTACAGCTTGCTACTTCCGGTGACCACCGGGTCTGAATTTACGGCCCGACTTGGTTGGTCGCTTGCCACGGGTCCGAACCTCTTCTGCCTGATAGATGAGAACCACAACCAGCCCTGGCGTACGAAGCCTGAAAGCTTGTAAAACTGAGTGCCAAAGAAACTATTCTTAATCCTTTAGGGTTATTAACGAGTTTTTTTTTAATGTTAAACCACATATTATTTAAAATATGTTAAAGTATTTATTGGATCAACATACTGTTATAAAATGTATCAATGATTGTATTACACTCTCGAGAAGATTCATTAATTAATTAATTAATTAATTAAATAAATTGTATTCGATTAATCCTGGTTTACGTACAACTTTAAATATGAAACTAGTTATCAAGTATTAGTTATTTGAGATTAACATGTAAAACATTAAAAATTAAATTACTAGTATATATCAGTAATCTAGGTTAATATTTAGGGATAATACTGTATATTTTTTGAGTATAATTGAGAATAATTTAAATTACAAAAATAGTCACTATCAACGTATCTTATTTCTATTTTATTCTTTTATTCGTACTTTCGTTATTTTATAAAAAAGTTTATAATAACTTATTCTCTGTTGTGTATGAATAATGCTGGAATATTTTCATTATTAAAAACGTGAACGAAAAAGTTTTTTTCCTGTAAGGCAGCATATGAAAATGATCCGAGATGAAAAACACAAGAATGGAATAATTTGCACGGTCGTAATTATTAAAAAATGGGAACAATGTACTTCTAAGAGTTTTTTTAATAACGCAATGGTCGCTGTGTGGGCGGATAGGTGGGTCTCCCGGTTGAAGGGGCACTGGATGCGCCTTCACGTGGCCATCCAGCGGGGATCCGGTGCTCCACTCACTGAGTAGTACTTGTTAAAATTGTTAAATGTTATTTATTACTTAGTATTTTCTTTTTATATGTATGAAATTCAAATTTTTATGGTTCTGGTGGCTGAATAGATAAAATTATTAGTATTATTACTAATATTTTTTTCTTTTTGTATCTATTCCTAATCTGACACATATGATCATTAAAGGTTCTCGCCACTTAGAGCTAAATTACCATTATCCATGACAAAATATATCTGCACCAGAATTTTCACCTGGGCTAACACGTTTACCGTCAACATCGAAAGCAGGAGCCCGTGGACTTTAATAGACAGCTGTTTTAGTATACATATTTTGGGTGAATCGCTAATCGTATCTTTAAAAAGAAAACTGAATTATTAAACCGAGGCTTCCAAGGTCCGGATCATTTTAATCTTGAAGGGCAGACAAACTAAGCAATAACACGCGGTAATAAAAAATATTCAGTAACCCATGCATGTTTTAGTCCGCGCCCAACGTTGCTTAACTTCCCTGTTCTAATGAGTACTGCGCTTATAATATACCACTGTCATTAGTCAATACTAAATAGTACATACTTTGAGGTAATAATGATATATATACTTTTATAATTGCCCCATAAATAGATAGTATGATTCTTCTTCTTCGTAGTATCAATCCGGTGGATTGGTTTGCAGCAACAGAATCTTGCATCTCGATCTCCATTCCTCTCCAACCCTTTTCAGCTCAGCATAAGCGCTACAGTTCATGTCCTCGAATACTTGCTGCAAATACTCCCGTCTAGGGCGCCGTTCTGCAGTAATGTTCGAACATTCCAGGTGGCATATCTTGTTGGCTGAAGGTTTTTCTTATTTGTCTTGGTTGCTTTGTCTCGAGCAGTCCCCACCCGGAGATCCGATTGAGTATGATTACGTCGCAATAATAAATAAATAACATTGATTCATTAATGTAAAGAAATCGTCGCGTCCGCACACCTAATCCTGGCTCAGTGGTCTAGTAATTGCAATTCTACAGGGCCGATTATCTAGACTAGAGGTTAATTTTCCAGGGCCGGAGGAGGACCAATGATAGATTGCTTCAGTAACATGCTTGACAGCACCATCCCCTATTATCCTATTAGACCCTTTAGTTCAAAATAATAGCGCATGTACTTCTTACCCTCATTTCTCGAAACACATACATAAAGTTTGTTGATGACAATGTACTTGTCAAGACTCCGTAAATCATTAAAATATTCTATCTAATAATATACGTTTTGTTCAAAGATAAACGCATCAATATCGCATTTTAAAATCTACTATGTACGTTTTCAAATATGGAGGAAATAATCACCTCAAATCGGTCATTAACGAATTCGTTTCTTAACCGATTCCTTCACTTCGTTGTTCCTCAAAAAGCCAAACTATCGTCATTATTTCGTTCCCCTAATTGGAGCATATTCCATATAACACAAACTTTTTCAGAAGCACATTGATTATATCTACGATAAGTTTAACAAGCTTCCGGCAAGGCGGAATGACATGCCGCCAGCCGTGATGCGACCTTCTCGGTCGTCAACACATAACTGACACGTGCGGCCCGTGGTTGGTCACCAGCGCCGTAAGCGGCGGTATATCTAACTAGTCCCAATATCTTCTTCATAGTGTCAATCCGGTGGATTGGTTTGCAGCAACAGAATCTTGCATCTCGATCTCCATTCTCTCCAAATGTCCAAATATATGAATGGCAAGCGACAAAAATAAGAGACGAAAGATTGTTTATCGAGGTTTTCGGTACCAGTCAGCAAGGACTACATCATGCTGATGTCAACATATACGAGTTTATAATTGACACTATATTTGTTAAATAGCAATCGTGTCGCGTGTAGACTTAATCTCGACTCCGTGGTCCAGCGATTGTACCCCACAAAGCCGATTATCTTGATAAAGGGTTAATTTACTGATCGCAGGAAACGCCAAGTGACTGATTACGCTGGCATCCAGTGCGACAGAAACCGTTTCTATGTCTTACCATCGTTTACGATTAAGATTATACTTCTCTAGGAAACATTGTATCAAGCGAAATCAGCGCATATAATAAATAACGCGATAAAGATTCATCGCTTTGACATATTGAATCACATAGCTGCACCCAGGAGGACCTGATGATAGCCGGGAATAATGCCATCGACGTCGCCCACTTCTGGGCAGACAGGATCTGACCCTGATTATATATATATACGTTATATATATATACATATATTGAATCGCAATTTCAAGGAGTGTGATATATAAATATTATACCTCAGAATATTATTATTTTAGAATATATTTCAATATTCCAATACTTCATAGATATTTTTTAATATTTTATGTAAATACATACAGGAGAATACCGACAGATCGTGATAGTAATTCTGAAGTGTCATCTGTGGAATTCTATGACGCTAACCATAATGCATTTAAGCGCTGCATGTGGAGTGTTGATCCGCCAACGTCATAGACTACAGCCCGAGATTCACGCATCATCCTTATAATTACAAGAATTTACTATGAATGGGTGGTCTTCATGGGACGACTCTCGTCTACTACCAATTTTAATTGATATACTATGACTGGCATTTTACGGGTGAGCGTTCAAATTCACATCTACCGGGGGTATTTTAGAGCTCAGAAATCGATTAAAAATCATTTTTTAAAAATCTCCGTTGGGGATCGAACCCACGACTTTTGGCTTGCAAAGCAAACGCTTTGATCATTGAGCTATACCCGCCGATTGATCTATTTGTACCAATATTTTTAGTTAATTGATACACACATACAAATTTACATCAAATATTATCTTTTAGGACATTTCTCTCATCAATATCTGGTTTTGAAACGGGCATCTGCTTTTGAAACCAATCAAGCGGCTGCATTGACCTTTAGTGTGATGCCAAAATTTACAGCCGTTAAAGAGAATAGGTACAACGCAGGCGCTGTATAGTCGGTATTTTGTTTTGATCGAGCAAAGTTGTGAATCAATTATTATAGATGGCGATTTGTTGTAAATTGCATGTATGAGTATATATTTGTTGTTCCTTTTTTTTTCAAATATTGATAAGAGAAATGTCATAATACTCGTATTACCAAATAGTGCGATGAGTTATAATTTCCAATGATTCGTCTCATCGCCGGTGCCACCCCTGCGCATAATCTGCTCCTCCATTCAGGGCGCCTCCATTGACAGTTCCATGGGGTTGATTTGTTGGCTGAGTGAGACTAAAGCCGATAATGGAACGGCTTATTTGGTTAGTGGCACATATTGTACTTTAGAAATCCACTTGCGCACATCACCACTACTGGCTACAGTGTGGCAGGTTACTCTTCTTCAAACCCTCAATGATGGATGAAATCGATTTTAGTAAACAACACCTGCCTGTATATGGTTACTGAGTGGTGGCCATATGCTTCAAGTGAAGAATAGTTGATATGAAAGAGCATGAATCATTTATAGTTATATTTTGTTAAGGCTACTGGTTTTTGTGCTGCTTATCTTCATATTAAAGTTAGAATTAAATATGTTTTCCATGGATTTCAGAACTTCAGTGATTTCATCTTCAGTTTCAGCAATCAGAGCAATGTCGTCAGCAAACCTTATCATATCAATCTTTTGGCCGTGTATTTTGACCCCCTCTCTATGGCCAATTTTTTCTCTGATGTCATTTATTGCATGTTGTATGTACATTGTACACATTGAAAAAGATACCGATGGATCGGTCACATCATGCGCCACGATGGTCTTCGTCACGACATTGTGGAAGGGATGGTTGAGGGTAGAAAGTTCACAGGGCGCCCTAGATGGGAGTATTTGCAGCAAGTGTTCGAGGACATGAGTTTTAACTCTTATGCTGAGCTGAAGAGGACTGCAGAGGATCGAAAGGAGTGGAGATCGAGATTCAAGATTTTGTTGCTGCAAACCAATTCACACGATTGATACTACGAAGAAGAAGGTCACTGACTCTTGTGTTAATTGAAGATATGATATGAAGCGAATGTGGTGACTAAAATATTCATTAGCTGCTGTTTGTAGTGTCCATATCTTATAGAGGTGAAAGGCAAGGATACAGTTTCGCCAGCAGGGATGGCTTAGAGGTTAAGCGTTTGCTTACCATGCCAAAGCTCGTTTGTTCGACGTCTAACGGAGATTAAATTTTTAAGAAATACGTAAGAACTCCATATGTTGACATGAAGAATATTAATTTTGAAAATCATTATTAGTTGTTTATTACCGATTTCATACAATTTAGATATTTTTCAAATACATATCAATAACAACTTAAGTAATCTCTTCAACCATTATAGTTATACAATTATATGATCGACGGGTATGGCTTAGTGGTAGAAGCATTCGCTTACCATACGAAGGTCGTGGGTTCGATCCCCGACGAAGATAAAAAAAATATTTATAATCGATCTAAACACTATAAATACTCTTGTTTGGTGTGAATTTGATCTCTCGCCTGTAAAATAACAGTCATAGCCTCTTGATTAAAATTGATAGTAAATGAAAGTCGTCCAGTGAACACCACCTATTCATAGTGGTGTTCACTGGACGACTTATTTTCCAAAACTCCTTCCTTAATGCCACCGGTAAGCTATGGGATGCTCTTTCAACGACTGTGTTTCCTCCTTCCTACAATCTGGATCTCTTCAAGAAACAGATAAACATACACTTGCAATCTTCCCAACCCACACACAAACACGAATATAACACACGTTTCCCGCATGCAGCGTCCAGCCTCCCTGGCTGAGCGTCATAGTGCACTGGTCTTGACCGGGTGTGCTCTCTTGCATGCGTTTACATAAAAAAAAAGTGAGTCCTCGAAAAATGGGATTATATGTGTGAGCCGGGCTTGTAGTCTATGACGTTGCCGAATCAACAATCCACGTGCATTTTTTAAAAGGCCGTCTGCCTTCTATCGTCTATCTTATTATCAGCTTCGCGCTCGATTCAAGCTAAATATGAACTGCTCTAGACTAGAATGTTTGTCACGTCAGCACGCCTTCCAATTACCGCCCCCACGTGTCCCGCCCACCCGGGCCCCACCCCCGCCCACGTGCATTGTCACGTTAATTGAATCGAACGTGTAACGGGCACCGCCGGCCGCCTTTATTGCCCATTAGGAGCTGTCAATACCACAAAGCCGGCAATTACATTGTAACACGCATTTACACTTACAGCAGAGCACTAGTCTTCCAAGTTTATAGGGCGCAAGATTGTCTTGTGTTACCATTTTTGTAAAAAAATATTCTAAGTTCAAGACGCTTATAATACACTCGATCCCAATTTGGAGTATTTATTTCTTCTTCGTAGTATCAATCCGGTGGATTGGTTTGCAGCGACAGAATCTTGCATTTCGATTTCCATTCCTCTTGCTCCTCCGCAATCCTCGTCAGCTCACCATAAGAGCTACAACTCATGTCCTCAAATACTTGCTGCAAATACTCCCGTCTACAGTTTCTACCCTCAACCATCCCCTCCACAATGTCGTGAAGAAGACCATCGTGGCGCATGATGTGACCGATCCATCGGGGCTCGCCTCTCTGGGATGGTTTTTATTAGATGCCTACCTTCCTTAATTATACTTAGAACCTCATTGTTCGTGACGTATTTACTTATTGACCATTTTATTGCAGCGTCTTGGTGCATCATAGGATTTTTAATGAAGATAATAATAAATATTATTCTGTAAACATATATATATATAATTTATAGTTTTCGTATCCGATAATCATATAATCGGTAATATATATGTATATTAATAACGTTTTTTTTATATAAGCGCAGTTCTTATTTGATAATTAAAGTTAACCAACATCTGAGGAGGACCAAAACTTGCATGGGTTACCGTTTATTGGTAACCCCTTGTCATTGGTTCGTTTGATTCGCTTTTTAGGACTAAATGGTTAAGGATTCGGGAGCGTAGAACTCTTAAAAAGTTCAATTAACAAATCATTTAAAAAAGGAATAAATTTTACAATGGCTACTCCATTTAGCCGAAATATTAACATGTTAAAATTATTATATATGTTATATATTTGTCAGTTATTATAATAATAAAAGTTATCTTGTTATATATGAAAGCGTTTCTATATTCAAAAACCTATCAGTGTTTTACAAATACGAGTACATCCAGCATGTGTATTTTTTAAAGTATATATACAGTTTAATTTAAAGTTCAGCTGTATATACTTATTCAATGTTAGAGGCAATATAAATAAAAAGGTATTTTCTTACTGATGTCAAAAACGTACGTGAAGCATCTATGCACATTGTAGGTAGTTCGATCGCAATTCAAGTATCTAAAACGTTTGCATAAAATAAAGGTAAGCAATGGCGTGTCATAGAGCAGCATAAACAATGCACAAAAACTGATAAAAAACATCTCAAAATAAAGAAAAACTGTCACACACTTTTGCTCAGAAGAACAAATTTCAATAAGTGAAAGAAAATTTCTCGATAAAAGTTCCGAATAAAGACAAGACGCTTTTACAACAGGACGTTCTGCAAGACTATCATCGCGTTTACTGTCTTTCAGCCTATGGAAAAACTGCGCCAACGACTGAAGGTTTATGTCTAGATGTAGTTTGGTGACCCACATGTTTGGTAAGAACCAAGAATACAGTTCCACCCTCTCAGCACTTAAATGGAAATGTAAAAAAGCAGTAAAATGCTGCTTTCTTGAAGGATGGACTACCTTCTCTGTTTCGTGAAGTCTTGATGATGTCGAGGGTTCGTCGTAAATGCGACATCTTCCTTTGATAGTTTTCTTGTGTGTTATGCTGTAGTGTATGGACTATTGTTGTCTTTTTTGTGGATAAGATAGTTCGCATATGGCTGAATGTGGAATATAAAATGAAAACGAGACCGGGGATAGATACAGCGTACATGTTTACTTTGTTGTAATATTTTAAAGCACAAAGGAGTTTGTAATATTTTTTGTGAGGTAATTGTTAGTTATTTTATGAAATCAATTATTTCAGCTCACATTGTTATCAATTAGTAAAATCTTTATTCTACATAAATTTAAAAAATCTAAATATAGCATTTAATGCAACATGAAGTTGTTACTTTCATCTGTTTTCAAACAGCGTCAAAACACACAATTTTAAATATTTCAGAACAAATTAAACATGACTTACGGCACTTTTATAATCATAGGCGCATTTTACCCTTTCATTACGGCTCGGTGGAATACAAATTATACTGTTAATTATAAAACTAGTATTTGAAGCATAAATGTACTTATCTGGTCTATTTTCATATATCGAATTGGTTTTTGCATCCTTTACCTATCAGATGATGCATAAAAAACTATTCTAAGAAACTAGCAAAATATATCACGGCTACCGATGTCAACGGTATCTTACACGGCATATATCGGCTATCGATGTATCGTTTTGATACTTTCAGTACTCATTGTGACATCTACAGTAGGAAATTGGAAGTGCAGTCATTCCATTTATCAACGTACATGTATTATTTACAGGAATCTGTAAAGAATATAAATTAATATCGCTGCGTTTCGTCACAGGAGCGATTTTTCTATAAGCCACATGTATTAATGCTACCACGTGCTTGAAGTTATATAATGAACGTTCGTTAAACATAATAGTTTTTTATGCATCATCTGATAGCTAAAATATACAAAAACCAATGTGATATATGAAAATAGACAATATAAGTACATTTATGCTTCAAATACTAATTTTAAGCAAAAAAAATGGTTTTAAAAATTCACGCCGCATTGACAGTTTAATTTGTATTCCACCGAGCCGTAATGTAAGGGTTATTATATTTTATTAAATTATTTTTCTACTCTTGTAGCTCAGTGCACCTTTTATCTATATTTTTCCGTTTTATTGGTGAAAAAAGTAACTAAAATGTTAGTTTTTGCGCTGTGTATCAGTTGTTTAATATAATTTTTCTCGAATAATCGCATTACTAAGAAACCTGCAACATTTTTACGCGACAAAGTTCGCAAGTGAAACGTCAGTTGTTTCGCTACAAGTCCACTGTTACTCTAATTGTTCTCCGCGGGAAATATTAAATAAGGCGCACAATGCGCCATTAAATTGCTTACAGATTCAGCCGTTGTGTGTTTCTGCGAAATTAACAAATTGAATTTTGTCCTCGACTGTACGCGCTGGTTCTCAAACATAATCCTTAGAAGACATATATTTCATAATCCTCAATGGATTTAAAAATAAATGTAAACACATACAGGAGAATACCGACAGATTTGATAGTAATTCTGAAGTCTCATCTATTGAATTCTATGACGCTTACCATGGTGCATATGGCTAAGCGCTGCATGTGGAGCGTTGATCCACCAACGTCATAGACTACATCCCGAGATTCACGCATCATCCTTATTATTACAGGAATTTTCTATGAAGGGGTGGTCTTCACGGGACGACTTTCGTCTAACACCAATTTTAATTAATAGGCTACGACTGGCGTTTACGGGTGAGGGATCAAATTCACACCAAACGGGGCTAATTTAGAGCTCAGAAATCGATTAAAAATCCATTTTTGTAATTTCCGTCTGGGATCGGACCCTCGACCCTTGGCTCGCCACTACTGTACTCGTTAGTGAGATACTTGAGTACTTCCATTTCGAAATCTTATATGGCGCTGTTACAACTTAAGTGAATGTATCTACATATTTTTTTTTTGTAAAAGTGTAAATAATAATTATTTCGATTTTCTTCTTAATTGTTTCAGGGCCTGTGTAAGTCTGCTACGAAAAAGCGTCGTAGACGCGGCGTAGAGGGGGCAGGGGCGGAGCCGGCGGGCGGTTTAATTAACAAATTAAATTAGAAATTAACTGTTTGAATGGAACAGTCGCCGCCTGCGCTCCGCCCACGACCAACACAACACACTGCTACGCCACTGGCAACGATGCACGGAAGTATGGAGGGCATAAATATATTACTTTGCATAAAAATAAACTTTTGTCATTTTTTCAATTTTTACTTTTATTGAAGTATTTACAAATACATATTTGAGTGTTTCATGCGGAAGGTTTACGATCACTCACACCTGGCGGGCGAAACGAGGGGGAGATTCATCACGTACGGCTGCCAAACCAAGACTGAGCTCCACAGGCAGCTCGCTAGAGAAGGGACTTGGAGTGGAGGAACCAAGGTACACTACAGAATCGCGGAATCCACCATAATAGCGCTTTTCAGGACTGTAGCGCCATGGGAAACTTATTTTACGGATCACCCTCGATGTAATATATTATGTTTATTGCCGTGTGAATATAATTGCATATAACATTAAGGCATATATCAAGACATTTTGATTGAAAGCTCGAAGATCTATATAATGAATCTACGATTTAATGTGTTTATGAGAATGATTCACAATACATATACTATAAAAACATAAACTCGTATAATTGTAATTAAATAAAATTATTACATTTTCACACACCACACTTTAGCTCAGGTGGCCTCTCCATTAAAATATTTTGCTCTGCTGCCGTAGCAGCACGGCAAGTTATCGCTACGCCAGCAGCGGCTAATGAAGTTTGTTTTACTACGCAATGAAGCTCTTGGGCCATGAAGCTGTTCCGTAGAGGCCAGAACAGGAGTGTCTACGAGGCGCGTAGCACACGAATTATGCCTGAATAATGCATAAACACAAATACTTGTAATTGTAATTAAAAAAAAGAAAATGCTTGTGAATAAATGAAGATTGATTGAATCTGAATAATATAAAAATACATACACTCAATTTACAGCAAGGCGACATCTCTCATAATACAAAAATAACAATGATATAAATACGTTAATTCTCTCCACTCGATTAAGGCGGAGAAAAGTCACGGTCGATTGCGCTGTGCATAGAACAGAACTGAGGCGCATAGTTCATGGTTCGAATCCCAGCGTCTGCCGTTTCTTTTCCACCACAAATTGATGAGAGAAATTTGACGTAGATTTGTATGTGTGAATCAATATATTTATACTTGTAATTAAACTTGTACATTTCCAAAAATATAATTGATAAATCACGTGTTAAGCAGTGGAAGGAAAATGGCTATATTTTCAATATATGGACGTTTATTTCAAAAGTTAACATCGCGTGTATTTTTCGTAACAATACATCTAAAAATATAACAACGTCCACATTTTTCCAATATTTTCAATTTCTTATATAGGATTACAACGAAATGTGTTGTTACATAGCTAAAACAAAAGCATTATTTTTTTCGATAGTTTTGATAATTCTTGGTGGAATTCCCTAATTTGTGTTAATTATGTTGTGTAAACTAAGAAGATTTTTGGCTTAAATTCTACAATGACTTTGTCGAGAAGCCACTTGAGAATAATTTCTCTAATTAAAGCATATGGTCATAACAATCTGTCAACGCAAAGCTCTGACAGGCGCCATTGTCTACGTCTCTACCTCTCATAGCTCCGAAGAGTACATTCTACGCATTCCCGACGGCTCTTCAGAACAGCAAGAGCCCGAAAGCTTAAAAAAAAAACAATTTTATGCTCTACTTCTGCATACAAAGTATATGCTCTAAACAGATCCACTTTCGGCTTTAACTTACCGTAGTATACAAGACTACCTAGTCCACTCTCTCACTCTATTAAACGGCTGTATTGGCTCTTGGTTTATTGTCGAAATTCAAAACCATTTATACATTTGTATGGGAACAATACCAGCAGTAAAGTCGGTACTTTATTTTAACCTGATCGCATCGGTACCCGATATATGCCGTGTAAGATACCGTTTGACATCGGTAGCCGTGATATATCGTCTTGCTACTCTTTTAGAACGGTTTTTGCATCATTTGATAGCTAAATGATACAAGAAAAAATTGCAATTAAAAATAGACCAGATAAGAACTTTTATGCTTCAAATACTAGTTTTATAATTGACAGTATAATTTGTATTCCACCGAGCCGTAATGAAAGAGAGTAAGCTGAAAGTCTTCAGCGTTACTAATGTATTTCAAAGCACGATGTGATATACCTTCTAAATATTTTATAAAACTATAATGCTTTGCCAGGAGACAAACTTAGAAATGATTACACAACAGCCTAGTGTGCTTCCATTTCACGTTACCTTTAGAAGGTCTGCTGAGGGCCCTGTTTTGTTTATTCCCAAGGGTTATGGGCAATTCATTACTTGGCCTCGTGGACATGTGTTAAGTGTATTAAATCGCTTTACTTCAATCCAAAGCATAAGCCGCTGCTTGCCTACAAATTACAATGCATTGGGGATTATCCCACTTGTTTTAGATTAGGTTTTATTTCTATGAAACGATTTTAACGCTAGTAAAAAAATATTTTATTCTTTACATAAAATATAATATTTTTTTGAAATGGTAATTTAAATATTTTTTTGGGTAACTATGCACATTAAATTATTTTTAGATTATTGACAACATACTAATATAATTTACTATAATACTTGATAGTTAATAAATGATCTATACGAATATTTGTAAACAAATTGATATTTCTGTTCCTGCATCTTCCATATTCTTCTTAACAGCTGAGAATCTTGGATTATCACCAAAAGCTAACGCAGCCGCTTAATTGGTATTAAAGGCAGATGCCCACATAGATGACTGGGGTATTATAGCTTGAATTTGTGAGGAATAACGAGGTTAGGTTACGTTAGGTTAGGTTATTTTAGGTAAGGTTATTTTATGTTAGGCTAGAAGGTTAGGGAGCGGACAAGGCAGCCTTTCACATAGGTTAAATCATATACGTTGGAGAGCATAAATAGTGGCGTTTTCTTCAATCCTCTGGTCTCGTGCTGTTCTTGAATGGCATTGAAAATTATATATGATTTTTTTAATTTTTATTAGAATATTATTTTATTATTTCAATATTTTAATCTACTTTTATAGATCATTGACTATATTACAATATTATTTTTACTTAAATATACATATACTATACATAAATAAAATTCTTTTTTCAACGCGTCAATCCAAGCACAAAAATAACGGCAGAAGCGGGATGCGAACCGCGGACCTTGGAAAATGCAATGCAAAATAACAATGATATAAATACTAGTTTCAACGCGAGTCGGTCTAGGCATAGCAATGGCTCAGTTCGCCGAGCGGTATGAATACCTGGGCATAGTTGGTTTCCAAGGTCCGCGGTTCGCATCCCGCTTCTGCCGTTATTTTTGTGCTTGGATTGACGCGTTGAAAAAAGAATTTTATTTATGTATAGTATATGTATATTTAAGTAATGAAAATTATATCTTTAGAATGTACTCCGTGGAGCTCTAGGAGTAGTAGCTTACACGAAGACTATGGTGTTTGAAAGAACATAGTAGCAGTTCATCACGACCATATGCTCCAAGTAAGAGGAACAGATATGATATTATAATGATGATGATTATGATGATAAATATTAGTTATATTGACAAGCGTTGTCGTTTCTGTTCTGCAGCATTCTGCTCCTGTGGGACCTTCTTGTTTCGGTTAAATAGCAATTGATTGAACATTTGGCCTTTCGGGATAAGAGCGGGGCCATAATTGAAACATTCGCTTCCGAGGGCCCTGCGAGGATCGCGGCCCCCGTTTGGCCCCCCCTGCGAACCGAGCGGAAGATCGCGCATCGGTCATGCCTTCTGTTGCGAAATTTCATTACGATATCATCATATTTGCAACAGTGACACGATAACTTTATGATCGCCATACATTGTTAGTACTATCACTTGTATTAAGCTTGTTATGAGTACTTTTTTGTTGTAATTGAAAAGCAAAAATAATACACATTTTATACACGAAACCATGATCATGAAAAAAATTATACCAGATTTCATATATGTATAAAGTAATTTGGAAATATGTTGTTGATTTTTTGGCGCTTAAATTCTGAATTTATATAGTGCGACTAAAACTTATATAGAGCCCCCTAAAATTACTGGAGGACTCTGCGAAATGCCTTAAGGTCACAGGTCCGATGAAAGGAAAATCCTGATCTATTTCCTTCTCGTGGTGGGGGGTGAGCGACATCAGTCGGCCAATATAGACAGGGACCGAATGTTGGCCGGAATAAGCTAACACCCAGCTAACCTCATCAGGTCAAGCTGGTTAGGGCACTCTATTGTCCTGGAGGTAGTAAATGCCCTCCTAAGGCGGATGAACCTTTATGGTCAACGGCATTAGGATGTGGAAATAAAGGGGAAAATACCACATTAAAGGTCTTAAAGACATCCCATGTACCAGCAAAAAAAAAAAAAAAAAAAAAATGATTGCATCTCAAGTAAAATTTTCCGGAGATAAAATAGTCCCCCAATCGGATCTCCGGGTGGGGACTGCTCGAGACAAAACAACCAAGACAAAAAAGGAAAACCTTCAGCCAACAAGATATGCCACCTGGAATGTTCGAACATTGCTGCAGAACAGCAAACTAGATAACCTAAAATTAGAAATGCAGAAAATGAAACTGAACATTCTAGGGATAGCAGAAATGAGATGGCCAAATTGCGGAGACTTTTGGAGTGGAGAATATAGGATAATACACACAGGATGTATTGAAAACAAACCTGGCCAAGGCGGAGTAGGTATTGCACTGTACAAGGAATGGGGAAAGCGTGTGAAGGGATATGTGCAATATAATGGAAGAATTATTTTAGTCAAACTTGAAACAAAACCTGTTGATACTGTGCTACTCCAAGTATACATGCCCACCTCAAGCCACGATGACCAGGAAGTGGAAGACGTGTACACGATACTAGACAAACTACTGATAGATGTTAAGGCTGGAGAAAACCTGATTATATTAGGAGATTGGAACGCTGTATTGGGAGAAGGACGGGAGGGAACATGTGTTGGACCTTTCGGGCTAGGTACAAGAAATATGAGAGGCGACCGACTGACAGAATTCTGTGCCAAACATAAGCTTATAGTCGCAAACACCTGCTTTGAACACCATCCAAGGCAAAGATACACATGGAAGGCTCCAGGAGACCGACTCAGACTTCAGATCGACTATATAATTGTAAGAGAGCGATTTAAGAATCAAATTAAAGATTGCAGAAGCTACTCCAGCCCAGATATCGACAGTGACCATAATATAGTTATTGCTAAAAGTTCTCTGAAACTAAAAAAATAAAATATAAAAGTAACTATAAATGGAACACTAAAGCTTTAAAAAACAAAGATGTCAAAGAAGAATACACGAAAAAAACACAAGATTGCGCCACAAAAAATTTGACAAATGTTAATGAAATATGGGAGGAAATAAAAAAAAAATTAAAGATGTAGCAGAAGAAGTCATTGGCAAAGATAAGCCTAAGGCAAGGAAAGAATGGATAACAGAGGAAATCGTTAACATGATAGAAAAAAGGAGACTACTCAAAAATAACCCCAATGACAAGGCCCAGAGTGAATACAGAGCACTGAGAAACAGAATAAACAGAGAGTCACGAATCGCTAAGGAAGCATTCTTACAGAGAAAATGCAAAGAAATCAATGACAACATGAAAAAAGGAAATATTGAAACTGCATATGCGTCAGTAAAGGATTTCTTTGGCATGAAAATTGGAAAAGGCAAAGCGATAGAAGCAGAGAACGGGAAAATACTGTTTGAGGATACACAAATAGGGGAGAGATGGAAACAGTACCTGGAAACACTATACAACGGAAGTAATGATACCAGCTTTGAGAGTGTGATAGAAAACGAAACTGATGTGGACGCCGATGATTTGGGAGACCCAATTATCCGAGAGGAATTTGACTTCGCATTAAAAAGCTCAAAGATGGAAAAACACCAGGGATTGATGACCTACCAGCTGAACTAATAAAGTCGGCAGGAACCGGAACTCTAGATGCTCTGTTCACAATGACTCAGATGATTTATAATACAGGAATAGCGCCAGAAGACTTCAAAAAGTGTCTAATTGTAACTCTGCCAAAGAAGCCCGGAACAACAAAATGTGAACAACACCGAACACTCAGTATTCTATCCCATGCATCCAAAATACTGACCAACATAATCCTACATAGAATTGAACCAAAAATAGAAAAGACTCTCACTAGCGATCAATTTGGATTCAGAAAAAGAATGGGAACCAGAGAAGCAATCTTATCCCTGCGTATGATCTTGGAAAAGAGGATAAAAGTAGACCAAGATACATATATTGCCTTCGTGGACATTGAAAAAGCATTTGATAAAGTAGATTGGGAGAAGCTCTTCGATATTATGAAAGAAATTGGAGTCAAATACAAAGAACGAAGACTCATATTTTCACTTTACAAAGAAGAAGCTGCCATAATATCACTTGGAAATGTCCAAAAGGAAGCAAAAATACGTCAAGGGGTGAGACAAGGATGCTCTCTGTCGCCTGTACTCTTCAACGTATACATACAAAATGCAATTAATAACATCAGGGAAAAATGGGCCATAGAGAGGGGTTAAAATACATGGCCAAAAGATTGATATGATAAGGTTTGCTGACGACATTGCTCTGATTGCTGAAACTGAAGATGAACTCACTGAAGCGCTGACATCCATGGAAAACATATTTAATTCCAACTACAATATGAAGATAAACAGCACAAAAACCAAAGTCATGAGAGTAAGCCGCAATGAGCAGCAGAAAATTAACATATCAATGCTAGGAGTACCCCTAAAAGATGCAAAAGAATTTGTATACCTTGGAAGTACGATTACCTGGGATGCCAGAACAAAAAGAGAAGTCAACAGTCGAATACATCAAGCAAGGCTAGCTTTCAATAAAAAGCCAAAATTCTTGAGTCAAAGAATATTACTTTAGGGCTCCGCAAGCAACTTGCCAAAACACTTGTTTGGAGCATCTTAATGTACGGCTGTGAGACATGGTGCTTATCTGAAAGTGATAAAAAAAGACTAGAGGCCTTTGAGATGTGGTCGTACAGAAGAATTCTCCGAATTTCCTGGAGAGACCACGTCACGAACAATGAGGTTCTCAGGATAATCAAGGAAGATAGGCACCTAATAAGAACCATCTCAGAGAGGCGAGCCCGATGGATTGGTCACATCATGCGCCACGATGGTCTTCTTCACGATATTGTGGAGGGGATGGTTGAGGGTAGAAACTGTAGAGGGCGCCCTAGACGGGAGTATTTACAGCAAGTATTCGAGGACATGAATTGTCGCGCTTATGCTGAGCTGAAAAGGGTTGCGGAGGACCGAGAGGAATGGAGAACGAGATGCAAGATTCTGTTGCTGCAAACCAATCCACCGGATTGATACTACGAAGAAGAGACTAAAACATTAAGAATATGTGTAATGGAAAGAGTATAAACAGTTCTTTAGAATTATATAGGGTCTGCCATCTAACGTTTTTTTTTAACTAGTGCTTATTTCGTGAATGGTAACACTTAGCTCATGTCTGATTTGACAGATAATTAGTTTTATTCTTCCGCTAAACGAATATGGTTGTGTATACGCTTGAACAACGCTGGGAAATATTGCGACATTACTTTGAAAATCATGCTATTGTCCGCCATCTAACGTTTTTTTTCAAATAGTGCTTATTTCGTGAATGGTAACACTTAACTCATGTCTAATTTAACAGATAATTAGTTTTATCTTTCCTCTGAACGAATATGGTTGTGTATACGCTTGAACAACGCTGAAAAATATTTCGACATTACTTTGAAAATCAGGCCATTTTTCTTCGAAAACGAGCAAGGAGTGGTCGTTACAGTCAATGGCGATCGTTATCGGGCCATTTTTGTTCACAAAAATTGAAGAGGAGGATATTGGCAACATTTGGTTTAAACAAGACGGCGCTACGTGCCACACAGCCGAAGCTACACTCGATGTTTTGCGCACCATTTTCAAAAAAAAAAAAGTTATTTGGCAGACCCGTTACCTACGACAATATGCTAACATAAAGCCAACTGGTGACACACTGATTTTTAAAAATGATACGACAAAAAATATCATTTCTTTCCGCCGCAAATAATGTAAAACATTACTTATTTAAGTATACAGTTTCTTTGACTAAAAATATATTATTTTGACTTAATAAACCAATGAAGATTTGAAGGCATTCATAGATATCGACAGAATATATGCGTCCAGAGGAACCCCCTGCAGGGAAGAGATGTCATGGAAGAAGGCATGCAAGCAATAGCAAATGAGAGAACTGAATGGCGGAAATTCGTAGTGATATTATGTTTTAGATTTGGAGTGCATATGAAATGAACAAAAAACATTTATTAATTGAATATACGGTTGAGTTATCCCTAACGAACCAAACGATACAGCCCTCGTGGGGATTATCATCCAATCTCTTTAAAAATATGATTAGCAGAATGACCCAAAATACGCGTAGAATACGATTGCTGCGGTTTCTTCAAGACTACGGGCTTCGAGTGCAGAAATGTGTTAAGGTATGCATAATAGAAATAAAGTAGTGGGAATTTGTGACTATATGCTATAGATTTGGGAAGAAGAAGTATATAAGTCCATGAGATTTAATTGTTACTAAATTCTCTTAATCTCATAGTTTCTTTTAGCAATTTAACATTATAACGTATTAATCATTGGTATGTTATAATTAGATCAGTATTTTCAACATCAATGGTCAGTTTATTATATTTTAAGAATAGCAAAGACGTAGGAAACCACGCATGTACTTAGGTGAACCTTCAAGTACAGATATATTTTGAAACAAGCATGTTCAATGATAGCTGAGTGCCGGCAATTTCTGATGATAATATGCTCCATAAATCCAATGGCGATGGGCAGGACATATCTGTCAAAGAGACGACGGTCGTTAGGGAAGAAAAGTATTGGAATGGCGCCCAAGAACTGGCAAACGAAGCATTGGCCGACCCCCTGCAAGATGGACTAACGACATAAGAAGAATAGCGAGAGTGACCTGGATGCGGAAGGCGGAGGATCGAAGAGGATAGAGACTCATGCGGGAGGCTTACGTTCAACAGTGGACGGATACAGGCTGATGATGATGATGATGATGAAATCCAATGAAAAACGAAGTTAAACAAAATTACGAGTAAAATAAACAAAATATGCATTTTTTTCTTTCAATTTTTTTTTTGTTATTTTTATACAATTTATTTAAGAATATTCTATTATATATCGCATTTTTCTTTATTCCCGTCGATTTTCTCTTTATTTACTAATCATTTACTGCTTTCTCGGCGACTTCTGAAACTGCATCCCACCGGGGAGCTATCCGGTCGACACCTTGTACAAGTTTAATTCACTTCTGGTCCATCCCCATCCCGTCCCAGGGATCCCCCGGGATCTTGTCCCCTACTATTTGGGCCCTAAACGCTTCCCGTATTATTGCCTTTTTGTTTCCCCTCCCGCGCATCGATATTTTTTATGTAATCACTTATTTAAGTGACTCCAGCAGATAAAGTGTGGTAAGCTATGGCTAAGGTACGACTAAATACGTGGAGCAACAAACAAGAATACTTGTATATAGTGTTCTGCAGTATAACCTCGATATAACGGACCTTTACTTAACAAATTTTGGATACAACGGACAAACAATATATTTAAATATTTTAAAAACGTCCTGTTAATATTTTATCCTGGAGAGACCACGTCACGATCAATGAGGTTCCCAGCATAATCAAGGAAAAAAGGCACCTAGTAAGAACCATCTCAGAGACGCGATCCCGATGGATCGGTAACATCATGCGCCACGATGGTCTTCTTCTCGACATTGTGGAAGAGAAGGTTGAGGGTGGAAACTGGAGTGGGCGTCCTAGACGAGAGTATTTGCAGAAAGTGTTCGAGGACATGAGTTGTAGCTCTTATGCTGAGCTAAAGAGGATTGCAGAGGATCGAGAAGAGTGGAGATCGAGATGCAAGATTTTGTTACTGCAAACCAATCCACCGAATTGATACTACGAAGAAGAATATTTTACATGATAAGTTTGCCGATTTCCTGCAAGATGGACTGACGACGTCAGAAGCGGCCTGGATTTGGAAGGCGAAGGATCAAAAAGGATGGAGACTCATGCGGGAGGCCTACGTTCAAAAGTGGATGGACACAGGCTAATGACGATGATTAATTATATAGCGTCATAGAGTCCACAGATAAGATTTCTACATCATTATCAACATACTATATGTCGGTATTCTCCTGTATGTGTTTACGCCAAAAAATCTAAAATTACCCACTAATTTGTCGAACAATAATCATATTTATTTGTAATGTTCTTTTCTCGAATGCTACTCTTGACAGCATCCTCGCACGTGTCACAGGGCACGTGTAACAAGATAGTGTGCGCAAATTATTAAATTACTGGCAAATGTATGAAGAGAGTTGGTCCACGTGGGGAGGATTGGCAGTGAGAGTACTGAGGTCCGGGGGCTTTATTGACCGACATAATTTGTTTGCCAGAGACACCGAAGGGGAACACAGAGACTACTCAATAGTACCAGAGACGTCATCAGTGAAAAATCATTATTATTTTTTACTTAAACTCTTTCCAACAAAAGGAAATGACAGTCCCAGAGAAAGTGCTCTGAGGTCTAGAAGGGGGCGCCACAGGGGCAACTAGTGCTTAAAACTAAATGAAATGAGTATAATCTGTCAATAAAAGCGCCATGCCCAGTCATTAGTTGGGTACACCAGTGATCAGGGCTTATACATTAGGCAGTTAGTCTTAAGTAAATGACTGGAAAGATCAGAAAGGTTGTTCTGCCTTAGATGAACCCAACGACTATTTGCTTGGACTATTTGATTCCAATAGGTGGCTCGACTTTATCAACGATAAGCAACAGACGGTAGCCCATCCAACTTTTAGTCCGCGGCTAATGGCCATAAAAAATAAAATAAATATATTGGACACATCGTTATTATTATACGAGTAGTTAACTATTGGTTTATAAAATACAGATGACAATTAAGTTAATATTTTTTATGTATATGTAAAATCTTAGGTATAATATTGACATCAGCATGATATAGCCCTTGCTGACTGGTACCAAAAACGTCGATATACAATCTTTCGTCTCTATTTCTATTCGCTTGTCAAACAGTAATGTATCCGCCATAATTGGCATTAGTTATTTACACCACCGCTTGTGGCGCAGGCGAGAGCCCATACCGAGCGCGGAGATCAGTTGCCTACCGCCTTTTGGCGAGAGATATTGTACTGTGGCTCGGCCTACTGCTGCGCCTAGGTGCGGGCCACAAGCTTGTAAAGTTTATCGTAAATATACGTCAATGTGCTTCTGAAAAGTCTTTGTTTTGCTGACCTGGTCCTCATCATGCCCTCACGCGACGGAATAATACCCTTTTGAGAGAGAGGAGGATGTTGAAATGTTAAATTTTGGTGCATTATTATATATTGTATAACAATTTAAGATTTCCCAGTTATTTCGACTCCTAATAAATAGTCTAAAAATATTTTAGTAAAAATATTTCAATATTTAATTGTAATAATGCGCAACGCATATAATACAATTTGACCCTTTACGTACAGCATTCGTTTCGCTACAAAATATGAACAACAATCAATTTGTCGAAAGGCGAGTAAGGGGTTAATGGCTGGAAAGAGGGAGGGATTCACTTGTAGACTTTATCATTACAAACCCTAAATAATAAATGTAACGTGTAAATTACTATTTTCATACGTTTTATTACACACTGGCGTTGCCCGGCGCAAGTAATTTTCAACATTCGCCGGCGGGTATAGCTCAATGGTCAAAGCGTTTGCTTTGCAAGTCGTGAGTTCGATCCTCAACAGAGATTTACAAAAAATGGATCATCAATCAATTTCTGAGCTCTAAAATACCCCTGGTTGGTGTGAATTTGACCCTACAACCGTAAAATGCCAGTCATAGCCTATTAATTAAAATTGGTGGTTAATGAAAGTCGTCTCGTGAAGACCACACATTCATAGTAAATTCCTGTAATAATAAGGGTGATGCGCGTATCTCGGCCTGTAGTCTATGACGTTGGAGGATCAACACTCCACATGCAGCGCTTAGCCATATGCACCATGGTAAGCGCCATAGAATTCCACAGAAGAGACTTCAGAATTACTATCACTATCTGTCGATATTCTCCTGTCTGTGCTTACATAAAAGAAACATATTGCATTGGGAATATTCAAACTCGAAGAATGTAACTTAAATTTGACTAATGAATGAGTTACACTGGACAGGATGCGCGTGCGTATATTGCGATATTACTCATTATTTTTTCACGTTATCGTTTTGAAAATGTATTTTACAGAAACAATCACATTCATGCATGCAGTAACTCGTGTAAGTTTCACCGCAATGTATTGAACGGTATAGCAAGTGCATAAAATACAAAAAAACACACATTGATCTTATTATATTAGTTAAGACTTGGCATCACACCGAGAGCCAATGCAGCCGTATAGTTAGATTTTAGAGCAAGATGCCTTCGTAAAGTACTGTGTTTACGATTTTTTACTTTGTGAGGAATGACAAGGCGAGAGACCGGACAGAGCATCCTTCTATATTACAGTCAATCAAGAGGTGAAGGTGGATCTGGCTGGTTATATTGTAAGAATGACGCAGCAGATTATAAACTATAGCTGCCTTTTCTTCAAGCAACCGGGTTCGCGGCGTACTGAAATGCCGTCGGGAACTATAGACAGAATGTACTCTGTAGAGCAGATGTGGGATGAGACTATGACTATGGCAACTGAAAAGATTTTATGGCAAAAGTACGTGAATGCTATATACTCCAGTTAGGGAGCGAAAATGGTATGATGAGGATGATGATGATGATGATGATGATAAAAATGAGTGCTTTATTTATTTTTGTCCCATTTTCAAAGTCATAATAAATTTAATCCTGGTATCAAATATTTCTATTATATTTCCATTCTTAAAGTGTTTAGGTGTGCCGAGTTTTGGGTAAATAAGTAAATACGAGTGTATATATAGTATTATATCAATCGTGGGGAGCCATATATTTTCCCAAGTGAACCTTTGTGTACAAAGATTACTTGGAATAAACAATAAATCATGAAAAATATCAACTGATATTTTATATGATACAGATATGTAAAAAAAATGATTATTGCACAAATAAAATCGTGCGATGTTGTGTTGTGGTGTCTAAATTTACACCGTTAAGTATTCGGCTGGTTCGTGTTTTGGACCACTAAATACTCTGCCATCCAATGCAGAAGGGTGAGCGAAGGTCCAAGGCTAGGGTAGGGATTGCGAATGTTGAAAGTTTTATCCAAATTGGAAAGGACCGAGCCCGAGGGTCAAACTTTATCCCGAAAACCCGGCTAAATAACCCCCCCAATGACACGGAATCAATATTTCGCATTGTCAAGCCGACCTAAACACACCTTAATAAACACCTATTTATGTTAGCTTAAGAGTCTATACTCAAGAAAATATGGCAAGATCCTTGAGTATTTACATAAATAATTGATATTTATGAGAGTTTAAAATATTTCACACGCTTTCCCCAAAAAACTACCACTTCCAGCAATTTAATTATCAAATCTGGTTGAGCTATCCTTGAGCACAAAATGGTCAAAAGCGTCGGACCAAACGTATGATTTTCTTAAAAAAATATATTAAGAAATCACCCAAAAATATCCCTCAAATACTACAGCAACACTATTCAAGTACTTGGACTTCTGATCTGGAGGTTTTTGGGAACCAAATATGTTTCCAGGAGATCTTCAGGCGCAGATATGTCCTAGAACGAGAAATAGACAGTGAAAAGTGGCAGAATTGAATAGCGACAATTTATGATGACCATGTGTTACAGATATAGAACGGATATAGAGAGAAGAAGAAATTTTAAATAACGCATTTTTTTGTAATTGTATATATTTGGTCAGAATAAACGCTTTTTAACACTTTCGTTACGGCTCGGTGGAATACAAATTATACTGTCAATACTGAGTGAATTTTTCAAACCATTTTTTTTTCTTTAAAACGAGTATTTGAAGCATAAATGTACCATAATCTGACTTATTTTCTCATATCACATTGGTTCTTCTATCCTTTATCTATCAGATGATGCATTAAAAACTATTATATTTAACAAATTTTCATTATGAACCTCCATATATGTGGTGACATCGACAGATGTGGCTTACAGAAAAATCGCTCCTGTGACGAAACCTAACGATATTTACTTACACGCTTTACAGATTCCTGTGAAGAATACATGTAGGTTGATAAAGGCAATGACTGCACTTCAAATTTCTTAAGTACTGAAAGTAGCAAAAAGATGTATCACGTCAACCGATGCCAACAGTCGGGGAATCTTTGACGGCATATACCAACAACCGATGCGAAACGGTTAAGGATGCACACGTAAACGTTCATAATATGTATATTAAATAAAACTTTAAGTAATCAAGCAAAATACTTATCAATAATGCTTATAATATTTTTTATTTAATACCTTATTTGATTAATATTACTGATATTACGTAGACATTAACATTAAATATATAAAACAGACGAAAATTCTGTCTTCGAAATAACAAGGAGTTGTTTCCATTTCTAACAAAAGATATAAGCGAATTACAAATACAATGAGGAAAACGTAAATCTTCAATAATACGAGGTAATATGAAATAACGATACATAAAAAGCTCTGAAGAAATGTACCGGAAGAGAATGCACCGTAGCGGACTGAAAGAACTGAAAACCGAGTTAAACGGGCAGAGTTTTCAGTCAGTTAACTCAGTGCTCCGCAACCTTTTCTCATCTACGGCAAACCAAAGTACTTCTTTGGATTCTACGGCACACCAAAGTTCTCACCTTGAATACCGCGGCACACCAAAAGCCAAAAATATATATTAATATGATCAATTTCACTTTTTTTAAATTTCATTTAGAACTTGACAAAGCAAGTACCTCGTTGTATGTCTACATAAATAGGCAATAGGCGCTGCGAGCTTGAGGACCGATGTACAATTATTTATTTATAATATTGCCTTATTTGATCGCGGCACACCTGTATCGGCTTACGGCACACCAGTGTGCCGTGGCATACCGGTTGCGGAGCACTGAGTTAACTGACAACTTATTATTTGGTATTCAAATATTTTTTTCGATATTGTGGCTCTTGGCTTAAGCCGCGTGTGACGACTATTTTCCAATATTTCGACCGCCATTGCATACGTATTCTTCTTATTTTTCAGAGTTGATTACTTAGTCAAAAGCCACAATATCAAATCTGGCCGTGAAAACCTAAGAAAAAAAATCGTTTACTATAAATTTCCGCAACATAGTTCTACTTGTGCCGACATATCCCGAGAACGTATTTAGCACACGATAACCTTGAAAATAAGGAAACTTGAAGAAACCACAGCTTTACTGTCCGTGACATTTTTAGTTTTTTTTTCTTAATAAGAAAGCATAGAATACTATATATAATCAATTTGATGAGGAAAAGGAGAGGACAAGGATGTTTTCTATTCTTCAGTCGGTCAAGAGACGAAGGCAAACTTGGCGGGGACATGTACTCCGGATGCCGCAGGAGAGCATAAACTACGGCTGTTTTTTATTAACATCCCCTGCTCTCACTAAAGTTTATACATATTATATATTATTTGCAGATATATCTGTAAAAGAGACTACTTTGTTGAAGAAACGTGTTGAAGAAACTACATAACTGAGCGTTGGTCGAACCCCTGCAAAAATGAAGTGACGACATCAAAATTATAGCGGGAGTAGCCTTGATAAAGAGGGCGGAGGATCTAGAAAGATCGAGACTAATGCGGGAGGCTTACGTTCAACAGTGGATGATGATCGAGATACGTGCAGGGGAGCACTAAAAGTCAGTCGAATAGCGGTGATTCGTGACGAACATGTGTTCCCGTTAGACAAGAGTAGACATTGATCAATTGGTCCTAAAGGGCGGCATAACGTATAAATATTTAGATAGCTTGTAAATCACTGCCTGTGTAAGCTCAGCTTGAAGGCACTAAAGCTCGCAGAACGACGAGAGTAAGGCAGTGGCAGTTAACGTCCAAAATAATTGCTTATTTATGAATAACTTAAGACGGGCTGCTATCGTAAGTGGGCGGATGAGACGTGGGCGGTGGGAGGTGGGCGTGAGGGGGCGGGTGGGGGCGGGAGGGGTCGGGAGGGGCGGGAGGGGCGCCCTACAGACTGAGATCTGCCATATTCTCAACGACGTTTGTTTAGTTCTGCTTCGAGAGAGAACAGGGAAAGATAAGTACAGTCTATCTAAAATCATATTTTTTTTACTAAATGCTATGTAATTTGAATGGTACTTTGTTAAAAGATACAGATAAGCGGGTAGCACATTTATTAACGGTATTGTGACTTCTGGGTTTACTGACCGTGAGTGGCGAATTATCTAGCACCAATATTTCGACCGCCATTGCAGGTGTCTTCTTCAGGGTTAACGACTTTGTAAACAGTCTGGTATTGGTGGTAGAAAATTCACCACTCACGGCTAAGCCTAAAAGCCACAATACCAAATCTAGCCGTGAAAACCTAAGAAGTTGCGTTTATAAATATTTTTAATGTTTCTTATCCAAATATCTTTAAAAAAAACGCACGGTTATGAATTATATATAATTTAGAATGTGAAATTAATAAAGATTTCACATTCTTAATAAAGAACTGCTTAAATTTTTTTTCTTTCCATATCCGTTCCATCTCAGAGAGGCGAGCCCGATGGATTGGTCACATCATGCGCCACGATGGTCTTCTTCACGATATTGTGGAGGGGATGGTTGAGGGTAGAAACTGTAGAGGGCGCCCCAGACGGGAGTATTTGCAGCAAGTATTCGAGGACATGAATTGTAGTGCTTATGCTTCGCTGAAAAGGGTTGCGGAGGACCGAGAGGAATGGAGATCAAGATGCAAGATTCTGTTGCTGCAAACCAATCCACCGGATTGATACTACGAAGAAGAATCCGTTCCATATCTGGAACACATGATCAACATAAATTACCGCCACTCAATTTCCACCGTCCATTTTTCGTCCTATTTCAAGCCATTTCTGTTTTTGTCCGCGCCCAATGTTCCTCTACTTTGGTGATCTAACGAGAACAGGGCTTACAATATAATATGTCGTTGTATAATATTTATTTATATTTAAATATTTTATTTTTTTATTTTTCAAATAAAATATTAAAATTGAAAGTTATTTTTTATTACATCGTGTACCTTACAACAGTTAATAACAGTAATAAATTGTGATATTATAAAATATTCTAATTTTCTTTATATGATATAGATGCGAAACAGATGCTAAAATTCGGAATACATGCTAATAAATGGGATTTTCAGAAAATATGCAAAAATATGCTAAAATCATCATTATTTGCTAAATTTTTACTTTTTAAAATAATTTTTCATTCAGTTTGACTATAATTACTGTTTGTTTTTTATAATCAGTCAACTTAATTAATCTCGATTATCGCTGGGTAGGTTTTTCCTAAATTTTACTGTAAATGAAGTTTGTAGCTGTACCCTTGACGATTCCTGAATTTCTTGCCCTATTTTTAGATTATTTTGTTTAATTTATATTTGTAAGTATTATAAATATATTTTTAAAAATGTATTGGAATTATTAATTATTTGCGTCTTATAAAAATAGATGCTAAACAGATAATAAATAGATGCTAAAATCAGCTTTAAATGCTCTATAATGCTAAAATACACGCTTAAATGCTCCGAAATTCTAAAATCCAAACTTTTAATAATCCATTACTCTAAAAATTACGATTAAAATGGTCTCTACTTAAAGCTTTCAATGTAGTTATTTTTATATATTTATATATATATATATATTACAAAATGCCAAAGCAAAAAGTAGTCAGACTATCATACTTCTAATATTATGTTTGTTCTACGTGTTGTAAACCTGTTCTCAAAACCTATTAACAGCTTCGGCATCAGCTCTAGAAAATTCCGATCTGCAGCCGTAAAACAATGTACTAAAAATGCTCAAACATTTGGATTATTGCTTTTTATGAAATACTTTGTTTAAATATTTAAGTCTCAGTTTTTTTTAGTCGCTCCCTTCTTTCCCGGTCCTACCAACTTATCTTTGATGTTAGCACAATCTGCAGCCATTGTAGACAAATTATATTCTTAAAGCAAAGAGATATAAAATTAATTGCTCGGAAAAAAATCTAAAAGCCGCCCACTTTACGTCTCGCTCGTTCGCAATTCGCAACGAGCGAGTGCAACTGAGATGAAGAGAGTTCCTGATGGAACAATCCGCCCTAGCAGATGTATCTCTCTCTTCACGGTGACTGGTGATAATTTGCTCTGAACCTTTTGAGGGCGGGGAGGGTGAGGGGAGGGCGAAGAGTGGGCGGAAGGTAGGCGGGAAAGGAGAAGAAGACTATCGATAGATAAATGATAGTTTTTTACTATTACATAAAAAACGAGCATCGTTTTTAGCACGCATAAAATACAATACAGTTAAAACTCTATCGTGTTAAGAAGGACCTATCAAAATAAACTATGAATGCGGGATCAATTTTTGAAATAAAATTTATGAAATGAATTCGGATTAGAATATATATAAATGACGAATCTCTCAGCCCTCCTTTCTCCCGTCAGTTCATCACGTCATATCGCCAAAGGGATTGGTTACCGCAATCTTGATGTGACATGACTATGTAGGGCTCACCACGTACAGGTGGGAGTGGAGTTGGTTGTGAGAGGCTATAAACTGCTGTTTTAATAGCAGTCGGTAGGTGCGCATCACCGCCCAAAAGCCCCAAAGAAATAACTTCTTAAAAGAAATCGACAGGCGCATACAACTAGGATGGGCAGCATTTGGAAAACTAAAGTACATTTTTAAAGCGAAAATTCCGCAATGTCTTAAAACTAAGGCGTTTAACCAATGCATCCTCCATGTATTAACTTATGGCGCAGAGACGTGGAATCTGACAGCAAGTGTTACCCATAAAATAAAAGTCACCCAGCGTGCTATGGAGAGATCCATGCTCGGAGTGTCGCTAAAAGATAGAATCCGAAACGAGGAAATACGCAGAAGAACTCACGTAGTGGATGCTACCCAACGAATAGGCACACTCAAGTGGCAATGGGCAGGACATATCTGTCGAAGAGACGACGGTCGATGGGGAAGAAAAGTATAGGAATGGCGCCCAAGAACTGGAAAACGAAGCATTGGCCGACCCCCTACAAGATGGACTGACGATATAAGAAGAATAGCGGTAGTGACGTGGATGCGGAAGGCGGAGGATCGAACAGGATGGAGACTCATGCGGGAGGCCTACGTTCAACGGTGGACGGACACAGGCTGATGATGATGAAATGACGAATCCGGGAAAATTATTATTTCTGGAACTATAAATAGAGGATAGACTATCATTTAACGGGTAAGGATTCAAAGTGACACCAAATGGGGTATTTATAGCTTGTGAATATATTTTTTTAATCTCCGTCTGTGATTGAACTCACTCGACTGTAGGAAACTTCTTCTTGATTTGAGCTATGTGGTTATATTATGATACCCAAACATAGGGTGGAGTGTGTCGTGGGTTGCTTTGGAGATCTCCCTCTTGGTGTTGATTTCTCGACTTTCCTACAATCGACAACGGAACTGGTGATACCTGAGGCCACCCTGCGACTGAGCATGTGGAGAACCGCAACTGAGGCGAATACTTGGATTGCCCCGAAAGAGGACCCAGTCAATTACTACTGAAAAATTGACATATTTTAACACTTAAACTAAATAACGAAGAAAAAAATCAATTAACCAACGAAAAATATTTTCAAAAATTAAAAAAAGCAATGAGTATTAGATTAATCCTCGCATACTTAAAAAATCTTCTGATGCTACAATTTTATACCACTATTTCAATCTTCAAATTTAAAGTTTTGGGACAAATGTCGTTCCAGCTAGAGAGACCTAGAGATTCCAGTTAGGTGGAATATATGGAGGTCCCTTAACAGACTTCGGATTGGAGTATGTAAGACGAGGACACACATGAAAGTCAGTTTTACAGCGGACCGACTGAATGTGACTGCGGCACGGAGCAGACTCTGTCACACCGTCATGAGTGTGCGCTGTGTCCGAGTAGCTGCACCCAGGAAGACCTGATGATGGCCAGAAGTAACGCCATTGACGTCTCCCAATTCTGAGCAGACAGGATCTGACCCTGCTGTTTCCGACACGATTATATATATTAAGCCTACAATCTTCATGTATGATAAATAAATATTTTACCTCTAAGCCATACCTGTCGGCAATACATATTATATACTCATTATGAAAATAGATATTATTTTGAATAGATCTATTTACTGTTCAAATTAAATTATATTTATGTACTATGCTACAATAGTGAATTAATATTGCACAATTCATGACAAGACTATTCAAAGAAGATAAGTAACTTTTAAAGCTCAGCTAGGTAATAATAATGTGAGTCGCTTGTTTAAGGGGATGGGGGTCGTAAAATGGGCGATAAGAGGCGAATAGGGGTGAAAGTGGGCGGTGGGAGAGTCGGGTGAAGGTGGCGTACGATTTATAACATTTCTTGGTTCTGTCTGTGAGTCAGAAAAGGAAAAATGGATAAATGATGACCGTGAAATATGTGGTCGTTGATCCGAGTGAATGATTATTTATTATTTTATTTTCTGTCGAAGAAACGTTTGCCTGATTTACAAATGGAAATATATTTCATTTCCACAAAAGTATATTCCAAATCCAATGGAAATAATTTTACTTTATCAAATGTATTGATCGAACTGAAATGTTTTTTATGTATGTGCCGGCGGATATAGCTCAATGGTCAAAGCGTTTGCTTTGCAAGCCAAAGGTCGTGGGTTCGATTCCCGACGGAGATTAAATAATAAAACTACTTTTTAATCGATTTTTGAGCTCTAAACTACCCTCGGTTGGTGTGAATTTGATCCCTCACCCGTAAAATTCCAGTCATAGTCTATTAATCAAAATCGGTGGTAGACGAAAATCATCCCGTGTAGACCACCCATTCATAGTAATTTCCTGTAATAATAAGGATGATGCGTAAATTTCGGATTGTAGTCTATGACGTTGGCGGATCAATACTCCACATGCAGTGCTCAGCCATATGCATCATGGTAAGCGTCTGGTAAGCATAGAATCCCACAGATGAGACTTCAGAATTACTATCACTATCTGTCGGTATTCTCCTGTATGTTTTTACATACAAATAAAAAAAACTTTCGAGGATTTCTTATGAATGAGTTGTATTCAAAAAGACTTTCTTATTTCACTAATTAAGATAAATTTATCTAACTGCTATTATAACGAGCGAGAGAAAAATTTCACACTAACATTGTGAATTTATAAAACTCAAAAATTGATTTATTAAAATTACTTAGAACTTTGTTGTGTATCGAACCGAAGATCTCTGGAATAGCAAGCTATACCCGCCTGCTTTCACATCAATATAATTGGCTTATTAAAATCACATGTCAAATTTCCTTCGCTCATCAATCCGATCAACTAGCTGTCAATTAAATTGTTATTTAATAACGAACGGTGGTAGTAATTAGATGTTATGTGAGTGCCCACGATAGTACACGTCCAGCGCCACCTGATACTCCGCCATCTGCAGTTCCTCCCACGGTAGTCGTCTCCCAGCCAGGAGTCCAAACAACGAAGTGGTCGACTCGATAAACAACATGTGCTAATGGGAATAGAGACAATATTTGTAATAGGCTAAACTTTACCCGCCTCACACCCGCATCAAACTGAAGGACAAAAAATTCCTTGATTATACGCTCACTGAGATTATGATCCCATGAGATGAAAAGTGGCCAATGCGTATAAGTGCTAAAAGGGATTGTTATAGCCTAGTAATAAATTAGGACAATATCGCCTTGTAGCGGTTTCAAGTAACGTTTTTAATTTGTGTAATTTTTTTAATTCTCAAGGCATAACTTACAATATATAAAACGAAGTAAATTTGTAAATGTTTATTTTTTTAAATATTTTTCTTCAATGTTAAAAATTAATTATTTTTTTCTAAGGAAATGTTAAATATTTTCTTTTATTACAGTTTTTCGCAAAAAAAATGCAAAATAAGTTATTCGTAAAAAAAATCAAGAACGAAAATAAACGATAATACATTATGTATTATAAAATATACGTGAGGCATGTTTTTAGTGACATAACGGTGTAAGCTGTATATAATGTTAAACTTTTATATCCAAGAATATACTCGAGATTACTATGGGTTACAACTAAACCATGGTAACGCCTTTTGTTTACATTACATATGCCGACGGGTATGGCTTTGAAATAAAATCGTTTGCTTTCTTTAACCAAAATCGCGGGTTCGAGCTCCGACGAAGAATAAAAAATACATATTTTGTAATCAATTTCTAAGCGCTTTAAACACCCTTGTGTTGCAATAAAACTTTCTCTCGCCCATAGAATGATATACATGGCTTATTAATCGAAATTATTCTCCCTGCAATCCTCTTCAGCTCAGCATAAGAGCTACAATTTATGTCCTCGAACACTTGCTGCAAATATTCCCGTCTAGGGCGCCCTCTACAGTTCCTACCCTCAACCATCCCCTCCACAATGTCGTGATGAAGACCATCATTGCGAATGATATGACCGATCCATCGGGCTCGCCTCTCTGAGATGGTTTTTATTAGGTGCCTATCTTCCTTGATTATCCTGACAACCTCATTGTTCGTGACGTGGTAAAATAAAATGATATACATAGCTTATTAATCGAAATTAGTGGTATGCGAAAGACGTCTGTAAACACCACTCATATATAGTGAATCTCCGTAAAAATTAACGTTGCGTGATTACCGGGCTGTAGTCTAAAGACGTAGGCAGATAAATACTCTCAGAATAAAGCGTGAAAATCGCGTTTATCGCTATTCTCCTGTATGCGTGTACAGAATTACAAAACTTAATATTTAAAAAAACACAGCCGACGTTAATAATTAACAATTACTCAACAGTCGTTTAGCATCTTGTTAATACGTGATGCTGATAATGACGATGTTACTGTCACGTTTCGCGGTGGAACGTCTAATCGCCGTCCACTAGACAGCTCATCATGTTCCCTAACCAGCTCATCAGTTTGCATAATTTGCCATCGAATATCAGTTCTAGAGATGCCCACAACAGAGCTATTCAAAGCTGAACGACACTAACGACTTCTTGAAATATTTATTTAGCGATGGTGATAGTATCATAATAATATTCTATGACGAAACTCTAGTAACGAAACAGACTATGGTCTATTAATAATACGACTTTTGTATTATATTAAATACTAATTTATTTCATCCATTGAAATAAGAACATATTTTGCAATGTCAATAAATGTATTTTATAGTATAAATAATATATATATATATAATATTTACAATAGGATATACTCGTATTCTGCATTAAATGTAACATGATCCCTAAGCAGTTAACTTAATATTTTGACTTAAAAAATATGAAATACAGCTTTCAGTTATTTAGCGTAAGCATTAAAAATTCGAATAAATATAATTCATCAGCTGAAGTTGTACACCTTGTTGCCAGTCATCCTAGTTACCCCTAGTTGTTGCCTATTTTAAAAAAAAAGTTCTACATCTAGTTATCCCTAGTTGTTGCCTTTTATCATTAAAAGTTAGTAATTCTTAATTAAAGCTCTACTGCAAATCTCCCTAGTCCTTTTTTAGTTTTCGCCCTTGTTGCCAGTCACCCTCGTAATTCCTTGGTTGTTACCCATTATCATCCACAGCTTTCTATCTTGTTGCCAGTGGCCAAATCGTCCCTGGTTTATGCACATTATCATTCACAGCTCTACATCTTACTAGACACCCAAGTCCACTGTCTATCTATTGCCTATTATCATCCTCAACGGTAAAACTTGTTACAAGTGGCTCCATGCACTCCCTTTTTGTTGCCTATTAACATATGAAACTCTACATCTTGTTGCCAGTCATTCTTGTCACCTCAGATTGTTTCTCATTAGCATGAGATGTTTTACAACTTGTTGCCAGTTATTCTAGTATTACCCGAGTTGTCACCCATTATCATCCTGTACATCTTGTTGCTAGTGACCCTACTACCTTCCTAGTTGTTGTCTTTTATCATCTAAAGTTCTTCATCTTGTTGCCAGTCACTCTAGTCCCTCCCTGGTTGTTGCCCGGCAGTTGATTCGCTTGTGTTGAAATTACAGTAATTTCCCGATCATTACCCGAGGCTTCCCCTACATCGCCCGTCAACAAAACACAAAAACAAATGACTGGTCAATATTCAACTAGTCAATTTCGACACATGTTTTTCTGACGACCAGTGCCTCAAAAACTTTACCAACATTAATTTTTAACTTCTAATAAGGTTCAAGTCAATGTAAGAATATATCAGTCAAAGATTTTAATCTCCCATTAAGTTTTATAGTTAAGGGAACGGACATGGACAAATGGACCCATTAGACGTTGCTTTTAAATATGCATAAACTAAATAGAAATATAATGCTTAAAATTATATTTCATGTATTTTTTCAAGAAAATAATATTTTTGTATAAATAATATACATCCGTTTAATACCGAACCTGAAAATGACAGACTTCAGCTCTGGCAACAAGTCGCATCAGAGGATTTCATTACACCAAAGGAAGGCCTCCCAACTGGCGAGAGCCTTGACTGGCGGACCTGGAAATCCCTGAACAGATTAAGAACCGGAGTTGGTAGAACAAAGGACAGCCTCGAACGTGGGGGAATACTTTGGCAGGGAGAGTCATTATTGTGCGACTGCGAAGACCTGCAGGCCGCCTCACACCTGAGATCCTGCTCCATGTGCCTAACAAGCTGCACACCTAAAGACCTAATGCTAGGCAACACACAATCGATGTTGCAAGATACTGGGCAGAAATAATTTGACGTCGCTGACACGAAGAAGAAGAAGAATAATAAGACGAATAAGAAGAAGAAGAAGTGATCTAACGAAAAAAACATTTACAACGTGCAAACATTTTAGAGGAGTATCAAAATTTCTAGAGTTTTAAGACATCCTCTAAAATGACAAACATATAAGAATACAGACATTCATTTTGCACTATCTGTAAATTTTTAAAAATGTATTGCTGCTTTCTCTCGAAAAGTTTTGGTGCCGTTGATATGGCCTCCGCCGAGTATATTATTTATTTTGTAGCTCGCTTTGATCAATTAACTCGATTAATAATATAATTGAGTGTTGCCGAATGATAGGCGCTGCTGTCACCTGCGACAGTCTGGGGGGAGGGGGGGTCTGCTGAACCAGTCATTCTCAAAGATACTAAAGTTAAATATCGCAATATCAGATATGCATTAAAGTTCAGAAGATTCAAAAGTCACTTTTACTTTTGCAAAACACTCACATAAAACACCGCTAATGTGATAGTTTCTTTAACTTTTTCGCATCGGCACCCGATATATGCCGTGCAAGATTCCCCTATCGTTGACATCCGTAGCCGTGATATATCGTTTCGCTACTTTCTTAGAATAGTTTTTTATGCATCATCTGATAGCTAATGATACAAGAACCAATGTGATATGTGAAAATATACCAGATAAATACATTTATGCTTCAAATACTGGTTTTATAATTGACCTTATAATTTGTATTCTACCGAGCCATATTAAAAGGGTTAAGTGACAATTTGGAATCTAATGGTATACGATTCATTGTGGTACATTGAATATACTCAAGAAAATAATGCATAATTCCCGACTTTTATGATAAATAATAATTTGAATTCAGGCTTATATACGCTTAAAAGTGAAAATATGTAAATAAATAAAATAAGGTACAAGTTATTAGTTACTTGAGGCAAATATATAAAACATTTTAAAATTTATCGAATATCAATTATGTAGGTAAATACTAAAATGTTATGATATATTTTGAGTATAGATTTATTTTGTATTTGGATGACTTTCCTCTACCATTCACGATTCTAAGCCATACCAACTAGAAAGAAAATATTTGTTTATTTATTATTTTGTATACGAGGGTTATCCATAATACAAAATTCTAATGGCGCTACAGTCAGGATTTCTACCGGCGCAATGTTTTTTGCAGACTGGAAACGGAACACCGAACGCAGCTAACACCAGGCGGGCGTAGCGAGGGGTGATCCATCACTTACGGCTGCCAAGCCAAGACTGAGTTCCGCAGGCAGCTCGTTAGGGAAGGGATTTGGAGTGGGGGAACCAAGGTACACTATAGAATCGTGGGATCCACCATAACAGCGCTTTACAGGACTGTAGCGCCATGGGAATCTTAAATTACGGATAACCCTAGTATAAACGGAATTAATGCCTTCACAGTTTTATTTGAAATAACAACATATATTAATAAACATATCTAGTAAGATAAACACGTCTTATAATATATACTAAGCACATGATTTGTAATAAAGTAGGGAATTCAAATATAGGGTCCGCCATCTAACTTTTTTTTTAACTAGTGCTTATTTCGTGAATGGTAACACTTAGCTCATGTTGATTTAATAAATAATTAGTTTTATCCTTCCGCTGAACGAATATGGTTGTGTATACGCTTGAACAACGCTGGGAAATATTGCGACATTACTTTGAAAATCATGGTAATGTTGCAGAATGTGTGCGAAAATTGCGTACGGATTTTGGAAGAAGAGAATCACCGTCAGCTCCGTATGTTTGTTATCTTGTGAAAAAAGTGAAAAAACTGGCATCCTCATCGATAAACCAAAGCGTGAAAAGCCAAAAACAGTGCGTACACCCGAGAATAATGCTGCTGTGGCAGAAAGTGTGCGTGAAGCGCCATCAATGGCGCTTCCATGCGGCGCGGCCATGTTGAACGAATTTTTGTTCGCAAAAATTGAAGAGGAGGATATTGGCAACATTTGCTTTCAACAGGACGGCGCTTCGTGCCACACAGCCGAAGCTACATTCGATGTTTTGCGCCCTATTTAAAAAAAAAAAAAGTTATTTGGCGGACCCCTTACTTTTACTTATTTTAATCTATGTTTTGATATTGATATAAATGAATTAACTGTCTATTTGCTATGGACTATTACATAAAACATTCAGTCACCTCATAGTACTATATAATTGGGATGAAATTGACGTTGTTTCGATATCTAGTAGAGTCCTTGTAAGGGACATAAAAAAATCCTCAAGTCACGAAGTGCTGTTGATTCGAGAATTGATTTCGTAGTGTGTTAATACATCAATGATCTACCGTTTAAAAAATTACTTAAAAGTTATTTGCATTTAAGAACATTGAAAAAAATAATTGCATTACGAAATATTGAGAAGGTGTTATATTAATCGATGAATACAATGTAAATAGTGCAGTACAAGTATTGAGCTTGTGTATATCCGTGTGAGGTGTCATGCTCTCGACCAATCACAGGAACACAATGGAACAACGATGGCAAAGGAGCCAGCGTTGAGCGATCTGTTGACAGGAACTGGGGTGAGAGTAATACACTATTACAATATTATTGATTGAAGGACATCTATGTAATAGTATTTCACATATTACTGAATAAAGAGAAGACTGTCACTTGTAGATGGATACAGTGCCGGTTTTAGGGGGTGGCGAAGTGGGTCGGTGCCTCGGGGCGTCAAATAAGCTAAGGGCGCCGAGGACAACCAATGTTTCTTAGATTTTTAAATATAAACAATACTATTATTATTATATTAGAGCTAGCGCTCTTTATGACCGAATGATCATTCCCGAGTAAAAGGTGGGTCTTGAGTCTGCTTCTGAAGGATGCCTCCGCTTTAAGCTCTCTTATGCTTTCCGGTAGTGAGTTCCAGGCCATTGGTGCAGCGTAGCTGAAAGCCCGATTGCCAAAGACCGTGCTAGGACTACCTCCCGTCAGCTGCAGGGTGCTTCTATTTGCTCGCGCGCGCTTGTTTCTGAAGGCTTGATAAGTTCTGTCAGATAGCCCGGTGCAGTTCCGTTGAGTGCCTTGTAAGCTAAGAGGCATAATTTATACTGGATTCTAGCCGAAACTATCAACCAGTGCAGTCGGTGTAGTATTGGAGTAATGTGACAGAATTTGGGCGCGTTGTAGACTATATATAAATATGAGGCGCTAAAGAGAAAATGTCCTAGGGCGCCGCAGAGTCTAAAGTCGGTACTGGTTGGATATAGTTGTTTTAATAGTAGAAAGCCAGCATCATCATTCTTTATCGTCCACCCTAGGGACAATATTAATTTAAAAGCTCCACAAGCAACTTGCCAAAATATTTGTTTGGAGCATCTTGATGTACGGCTGTGAGACATGGTGCTCATCTGAAAGTGACAAAAAAAGACTTAAGGCCTTTAAGATGTGATCATACAGAAGAATCCTCGGAATTTTCTGAAGAGACCACGTCACGAACAATGAGGCTCTCAGCATAATCAAGGAAGATACGCACCTAGTAAGAACCATCTCAGAGAGACAAACCCGATGGATCGGTCACATCACACGCCACGATGGTCTTCTTCACGACATTGTGTAAGGGATAGCTGAGGGTAGAAACTGCAGAGGGCGCGCTAGACGGGAGTATTTGCAGCATGTGTTCGAGGACGTGAGTTGCAGCTCTTATGCTGAGCTGAAGAGAACTGGAGAGGATCGAGAGGAGTAGAGATCGAGAAGCAAGATTTTGTTGCTGCAAACCAATTACCGGATTGATACTACGAAAAAGACTAAAGAGATAAAGTTAATAAATACTTAAAAAATATACAGACTAATAGCTGATTTGAAATAGATCTAAATATAATCTAGCCACATTCCTGCTGAGTCTAGTATTTTGATGATATCTGAATTTAATCCCTCCCGTATTACTCCAGTCACAGCCGACAAATTTGTAGTAGACGAATTGCCGAACAATCCATGAATGCCGGTTGTAGTATATGTCGACAACAACGAACTTAGCATATTAAAAAATTCCTTCCTTAAATAATCCACATTTGTGACTTATCCATTAACGCATGTTTTCCAATGTACTATGTTATTCATTTTATTATTAATCTATTTTAATACATAAAAAACGAAGGATCAGAAGATGGAGCCATAGCACCAAAAATATAACCGACGTAAATATTGCAACCATTCTTTTATTCGAACAAGCTCTTTATTGGGGCACAAAATGGTGCAATGAGTCCAGCCTCCTTGGCATGAGCGTCATGTTACGCGCACTGGTCTTGACCGGTTGTGCTCTCCTGCATGCGTTTATTCTAAAAAAAGACATATATATACATTATAATAAGCCTGATTTGAAATAGATCTAAATATAATCTAGCTACATTACAAATGTGTCTAGTATTTTGATTATATGCTCGAACTATGTAGCGGATACGTCATTTTTTATGTACATGGTTATGAACTATTTTTAGTTTAATTACATCAATTTTAATCAATCGATTTTACACACATATGAAATAACCGGAAGTTATGAACGTGGGAACATAAAATAATGCTTATTTAGTATATTAAAAAAGTAAATTGCACGTATTATATCATAGTCCTAAATAAACATATTAAAAAAGCGTTATCTCCATTAGTAATTATTTATTTAATGTTAAAATGAACTTTAATTTACTTTGAATTTAATTTAAAAAAACATTCTAATATTGAATATAAATTTTGAAATACACACTTCATCATAATCATCATCATCAGCCTGCTGAACGTAAGCCTCCATGCCTCCGCATGAGTCTCCATCCTCTTCGATCCTCTGCCTTCCGCATCCAGGTCACTCCCGCTATTCTTTTTATTTCGTTAGGACATATATATCGAAGAGACGACGGTCGATCGGGAAGAAAAGTATTGGAGTGGCGCCCAATTACTGTCAAAAGATGCGTTGGCCGACGCCCTGCAAGATGGACTGATGACATAATGTAACTTATGATAGAATAATTGCTGTACACTGTTTCATCCCATTTCAGGAATCAATACAAAGTACCGCCTCTCAGTTCTCTCAGTTGCCACTGTCCATGTCATTTTAAAATAAGATTATTCTCATTTGCCAGTGGGTATGGTTTAGTAGTAAAGCGTTTGCTTACCATCTTAGCATACCGAAGATCATGGATTGATTCCCGACGAAGATAAAAATAAAAATGATATTACAATAGAATTCTAAACTGTATTAATTTCGCCATTTGGTCTGAATTTAATCCCTCACCCGTATTACTCCAGTCATAGCCTATTAATTAAATTTGGTAGTAGACGAATGTAGTCGATAGAATGCGTGAATGCCGTGTTGTAGTCTATGATATTAGCGGATCAACAACGCAGCGCTTAGTCATATTAAAAATTGGCAACCGTCAAATAACCCACATTTGTGACTTATCCATTAACGCATGTCAGTATTCTAATGTACTATGTTATTCATTTTATTATTAACTCTATTTTAATACATAAAAAAAATCGAAGGATCAGAAGATGGAGCCATAGCACCAAAAATATAACCGACGTAAATATTGCAACCATTCTTTTATTCGAACAAGCTCTTTATTGGGGCACAAAAAATGGTGCAATGAGTTGGCAAAACTCTCTCCTGGAACATGATTGCTGTTATTATGTTACGCCCTTTTTGTGTTATTTGGATTCTATGCTGCATAACATGCGTTCGTCTAATTGGGCTCGTACTAAGTGATATTATTCTAATTTAGACTTAAAGACAGTAATCTATAGATTATCTAGCACGAAGCCTGGACCCAAAACAGGTGATTTTTAAATTTAAAACTCGTAGAAAAGAACACAGTTAGACGCTGAAAGATTTTATTGTGGATTCTACAAAGTTTGCAATATTACCTATAAGCGGTGTCTTTTTCTAAATATTTTTTCCTCATATCCGTTTTATATCTAAAATTATTATAAGTTCCATATCCTGAGCATACAAATTTAAGACACTCAGTTCTGTTAGTTGCCATCCATCCTAACATAGCTACATGGCAGAAGATAGGGCCCATGGACTTAAAAGAGGCAACAGCTGTGAAATTTGAGGCATACTTTTATGTATTTATTAATTGGATTTTTTAAAAAGATCGGACGATCATACCGACCCTTCCGAGGTCTCTACCATTTGATTCTAAAGATCAGATCAATTCGAAAAAATATTCTTTGTAGTATCAATCCGGTGGATTGGTTTGCAGCCACAAAATCTTGTTCGAATAAATAGTGACCACTAATTACATCCAATCAGTTCTGTCAGTTGTCGGTCAAGCATTGTTCAAAAACATTTCTGCACCTGAAGGTTCCCCTGTGAACATATATAGTTGCCGACGATATCGATGATTGGGACCCGAAGACTTGATGAGATGGCAGCTGTTGTATTACAGACATATTTTAAATTATTATCCATTTATAAGCGGAATTACTGTGATAGAATGTCATCTACGGAACGTAGACTGCATAGACTATGACAGGTATAATCATAAGCAACAATTTACAATTTAAAATACTCGTAATTATAAACCTTTAAATTTTATGATATTAATTTTTAAGTCTTGTGGAGATCGTACGGGCTACTCCTCGATTGACAGCCGAATGCGTCGACCACTCAGCCATACATCTAGGCATAAAATAGAGAGCAATATTTTTTGAGATGGTTGAGCGTTGATTGGCTGATGATGATGATGATTACTATAAATGGTCTCGTTAACTTAATTCTTAAACGTTAACAAGTCAACGCTTTGTAGGAATGATGGAGTCAAATTTGAGGTGATTTGTCGTTTAAAAAAATGCTCATTCTGCATTAATTTTGTTTAAAAAAGATAAGCGACTGAAAATTAAATTGTGGAGCAATAAGGTACGATGATGTTTTATTTAAAAAGTAACTGCGATTTAACATTTAATAATCCATAATATATAAAAAACGTTTTTTTTTTTACTAAAACCACACCTGTTAGTATTGTCAGAATAGAAATTTGTAAAATATCATTATTTTTCATCGAAATGTCCGTCTTATATAAACTATAAAAAACTTACATATTATTTTAAATATTTTTTGGTTTATTGACTAATTTATACAAAAAACTATTAGACTAACATTTAACTTCAATATCGACTTAATTAAAAATTATGTGGATATTTTTTTTTCTCATGTCTATATCATACATAGATCATGTGATACAAATTGCTACCGCTCAGTTCTGTCAGTTGCCGCTGAAATGCCTTGTTCCAAGACATCTCTGCACCCGAAAGTCCACTCAGAAACATATACGGTTACGTGTTACCGATAATTACCAAGAAAGAAGCCCGGGGATTTGAAGAGATTGCTGATGTTTAGAGGCATATTTTAGTTGATTAGTTAATCGTAAATTTGAAGGAGATATAATTATTACCCTGATGATCGTAAGACAATTTAGTCTTAAGAGACGACTCAACCAAACAAATGACATGCTGTAAGAACTTTAAATTTTTTTAAACACAGTGCTATCGCGTCAACGAAAAATACGTATAAAAAAGTTGCAACAAGAACTCCAAAAGACACTCTCGAATCAAGATTGTGTGTTAGATTTCAGCAGTTGAACAATCACGCAAAAAGTATTGCTTTTATGAGCAAGGTTTAAAATACTCAAAATCAAAAAATAACTCAATAGGCATTTCATTATATTAACCCTTTTTCGTGCGAAATAAAATTTCATAAAAAGTCACGAAATAAGTCAATTTATCAATGAAAAATAAAGTTGAATATTTAAGGATGATTTTTTTATATGTTTTGATTGGTCAGTGCTGCATTTATATTCACCTTCAGAACTAAATTAAATAAATCCATTATTATTTTTAAAAAAGGGCAAATTTGAAACATGTGTAGAATGACCCACTACTCAATACATATCGTAAAAAAAAAAAATTTGACGAAGGAATGTCGTAATACGAAACAAAGTTATATTCAATATGGTATTCGGACAAATCCGCATCTCGCACTGAAGCGACGTGTTTTTTTCAAGGCGTGGGATAAATCCGCACCTCGCACTTAAGAGCAGTGCAAGTTGGTGCGGATATATCTTCACCTCGCATCTATAGGGTTAAGGACAGTAGTATTATTTCATATGTATACAGTGGTATAATAAAGGTACATATTTTTAATAACTTAGGCGCCTAACGGAAATGCTCTTAAAAATATTCCAAGCATTTTTTAAACATCGTAAAACAAGCAAGCGACGGATAAAACGAAACAGCGTGGGATTCGGTTGCTCGCATTATATAAAATATGATATTTGTTTAATAGTATTGACCGATTCACAAAAGGGGTTCAACCCGCGGCCGCCATTGTTAGAAACACTTGTTCAGGCAGTGTCTCTAACGTTTCGTCACATTCCCACGGCTGAAAAAGGATTCCCGGAATGTCTGAAGAGGAGCAGAAGGATCCGTGTGGAAGAAGAAGAATACAACGTTTGCTTGGAGACAAAAAATGTGAATTAACGCGTTTGCTGGGACCACTTGCGACAACACAATTAAGCCAGCTTAAAGATGCTCAAGTTAAAATATTTTAAGAAAAAAAACTTGAGATGCAGTAGAAAGTAGACAGTAAAACGATTTGAAAAAATGTTCATGACTTTACTAAAAGTAGTTATTTTTTGACATCATCTTCATAGATAAAGCAAAGATTTTCATAAATTGCAGCCATTCAGTTATGTTAGTAACACCTTAATTAATGTCTCAAATCGTGTCTGCAGTTCCAGAGATCCTGTGGGGTAGACCATCATCATCGTTCCATTTGCGCTACCTTAATTGGAAAAATGGTCGTCACGAACTGACGCCATAAAGCTTAATAAATTAAAAATATACGTTTTATTTTGAGACTCATAATTCGGCAGGTATATATCTGATCGTGCTGAAATAAATTTTACCTAAAAGCTAAAACCGTAGGCTGCAAACATTAGTCTAATTTCAACTGCCGGAGTGTAAAGTCTTTTCTATCCGATATTTTAAGCATGGCTGACTTCGTGCCTACAAAACCGTTTTTGCGGGGAATTCTTTTACATTACTTTCATCGAAAGACAACAGCAGAAGAATAGCAGGAGTGGCCTGGATGTAGAAGGCGGAGGTTCGAAGAGGATGCAGACTTATGCGAGAGGCCTACATTCAACAGTCCACGGACACAGGCTAATGATGATGTATAGCAAGCAGCGCCGATTTTAGGGGGTGGCGACGTGGATCGGTACCCCAGGGCGTCGAATAAACTAGGGGCGCCGAAGGCAACTGATCTAGCTTAGATATATTTTTTTAAATATAAACAATATGGGGCGCTAGAAAAAAATGCCGTAGGGTATAAAGCCAGTACTGATAGTAAGGATGAATATGAAAAGATATTCAAACATAAAAAGGAATCCATTGCAATTTTTGAACAATTTTAATGACCCTTCAAAAGTCCGATTCTATACCTCAAAGAACGTTGCGTACAATAACACAATACACTTGTGTGATTAGTGTTTCACGCTCTCCCACCCGCATATAACATAACACGACACAATGCCATCCTCGCTGCCAAGAATGACTCTCCAAATCGTGTAAATGCAGGAACCCATCCCTAGACTGCCCAGTGTGTATTTAGTGTTCACAGCGGACGCGCTAGATCGCTATTAAGTTGTCCAGTTAATATAGCAATTACTTCTTCATCGAGTTTCTCTCTCGCCAGGTCATTTTCTTGGCGATGAGTGAGGAGCGACTCACAAGTTACCACAGTAAAAAAATAATTAAAATTAAAATTATTTTTTATCACCTTTTTAGTAATTTACATACTCGTTTAATGTTAGCTCGTCGAAGCAACAAGAGGAAGAGTTGATATGGGATTAGGCGAAGAATATGGTGGCTGACAAGGCTTTGTGATGGCATTTCATGACGACCCCAGTTAGGAGAACGGACTTGCTCTGATGATATTTTGTAGTTTCGAATAATATTTGTGAAAAACTAGATATTCTTTAGAATCGTTGCCGTAAATTATTTCATAGGATTGACTCGAACACTATATATATTCTGTAAATTTGTGTGTATTAACGTAACAACTATTAATTGTACATCCCTTACCTATATAATCGACTGTCTGTTTAGTCAATCCATTGCTTAGCATGGCCTCGATGGAGTCCGAAACATGTAGTATCACATAAGAAAGTAAATATTTTTAATTTGTTGTTTTTTAATTAAAATAAATATAAAAGGTATACTATTATATTTATGTAAATTAATTGATTCAACTGACGTTCCTTATGAACCTATTTAAATCAATGCTAGAATACTTATGCATCGGTGTGAAGAAGTTTAAAAAATTGTATAATGAAGTAAGAATGATAAAAATTTGAAGTTTAACATTCATAAGCACTAATTCTGACTAAATGACTCGTCATTGAAACTTTTTTATATTCAAATAACGATTTTAATATAATATTTTGATATTTGTAAAAAAATTAAAATTTATATATTTTTTAAAAGCGTTTAAGTATTCTGAATGAAATTTTAAAAATCATATTTGATCATAGTCTGTTAAAAAATGCCTTTAAAATTCAATGTAAAGGAAATTCCGAAACGGATATAAACGGAATTTTTTTAAATATTTTTGAATATACATTTGACCGCAGCAGTCTCGCAAAAAGTCAATTTACAAACTTTATTTAAAATCAAACGCCAAAACAGAATTTTAGAGAAAATATTTTCATTATTTTTTTAAAACGTTTTGTTTGTTTAATGGAACTATCAAAAATATCTTTTAGTTTGCGATTTCGGAGAAAAAACTTTTCGGTCGTCCCATCGCTCTCGCTCGGTTGGCTGTGTTTTTTATTATTATTTTTCCGCTTTCCGTTTAGGTGGCAACAGTGACTGCTGCTCGCATTGTGGCCGACTTCGCACCGGATGCGGCTGACACGTGTCAACCGCCCGCCATTGTTCCCGCCTTTTCATAATCCGAGCGTTTTGTACGACCTTTTCCCGCTCCTCGTCCGAGATATATAATATTTTACATGAATGGCCGCCCGCGCGAAAAAATAATTGAATTTCAAACGTGAAAATAAAAAAGAATCGGACGCCATTTTCGCAAAAATGAACCGCGAAAATAAGAAAATCGCGCGAGGCTTTTTACTCTCGAAAATTCATGGTTTTTAAAAATCGAAACTATCAAATTTTGTGATGAAAAATGTTTGAAACAGAATTCTATCCAAATATACGCATAAATATAATTTTTCGATCAATTAACAGGATTTTTTTTATGTAACGATAAAAGACATTTTTTTATTCTAAGGCGGGAACGAATGCTTAAATAATATCGCTTTTGTTCTTAAACATTTTTTTTTATTATGAAAATCGAAGTTAAAATAAATACATTATTATATTAATATTAATTAGACAATATCTATAAATAGAGATTACATTTCTAAAATATAAAAAATACATGAAATACGTACAATATTGATTTTTTTATTTAATTAATGCGTCTGATTTTATTTAATTTAATTGTCAACAGATGTCAGTAACAGGTTCCATTTTTTGAATGCCTTTCTGTGATTGGTTAAAACAAATGAATTCACATCACCAATTTATTCCAAATGAAAATAAAATGGCAACTGGTATCGAAAAAATAAAAATGAAAATAAAATGCATATTCCCGCAATTAATCAAGAAAGCTTAAATATAAATGATTTAATATATAATCAAGTTGTAAGATAAATAAAATTCTTAAATATTATATTATGTTTATGTTATAAATATGAGATGTTGTCTGCAACTATAGCGACATTTCATAATTCATACATTCTATTTTTTAGTATATTTTTGCATTTCATTTTGCGCAATCTAGACGTATACATATGTAACAAAAAACATCACAGCATTTTCTTACATGTCTAGAGATGTTTTTTGCATCCGAGATTGTTTTCGCCTTGTCCACTAACCCCCCTCGTCCCCATCCTGCCGGGGTCGCCCACCACCCCAGCCCTTTCTTCGAGAGGGTTAACACTTACGTTGGTCGAGTGGCGCCGAAAGGCATTCTCCGCCGCGATATTAACACCGTACACATACAAAGCTTCTTCAACTGGACTGAATTTAAGTCTCCTTGATGATGAGCTCATTCATATAATAATCAGTTAGTAAATATTCCAGTGGGAGTCCTCTCAGAACAATTGTTACCACTCCACGGTGCTTAAGAGAAAGAACCTTCAGTAGATTGGAATCGATATCACGGGTTAGAAGGAAATTAAATTCTCTCACCGAAAATACGAGCAAAAATTATAAACGCGTAAAAAATAGTTAACACAAAATCTGCATGCCTGGTAGGGCCGAGACGCTATCCTTGAATTTCTCCTATGGCATCCGAAAAACATGCCCCAGTCATGTGATAATAGGAAATGTAGATATTACTTATTCCTTACTTATTCGTTCTGTAAAAAGTAAAAACTATCGTACTTCCATTATTCTATGCCAGCACCTGTTCTAATATTACATTATACTCGTACGTCTGCATTAAATTCAAAGTGCAAGGATTTGCAGCCATAAAGAATGGTAAGTGTAATACAGACGCTGTACATGCTGTCCTTTGTTTTGATCGATTATAACTGCGAGTCCCAGTTATTGCAAATGTAGTAAACATTTAGGGGGCTATACATAAAGCAGTGCCGGTTTTAGGGGGTGGCGAAGTGGATCGGTGCCCCAGGGCGTCGAATAAGCTAGTGGCGCCGAGTGCAACCAATCTAGATTTTATATTAGTGTAAACAATATGGGGCGCCAGAAAAAAAAATGCCCTAGGGCGCCGCAGGGTCTGAAGTCGGTACTGACATAAAAGTGTACTTCGCGATGCCTTGGGAAGCAGAGCTGGCATACTTGTAGAACGTGGCGAGGAACATGATACATGCTGTCATAACTTTATGGCAGCAGTTTGTGACGAATTTATGCTCCAGCTAGGAAGCGGATATGAAATTATTGTATTAAATGAACCAATATACAAGTTGTAATACAATTTTCATTTTTAAACATACAATTATTAACGACTGCATGGAAAAGTTTACACGAGTTTTTTGGCGCCAATCATTTTGAATTATTTGAACCAAGTTTGGGTGTCTCTGAGATGCTGCACAAAAGCCTGGAGGGTCATTTGGGGTCCGGACAAGTTTTCCAACAACTCCTTGTCTCTTGGAATCCTCAGGATAACTTCAACATTTGCAGCAGATTCTAAGAAATGTTTACGTAAGCTTTTGCCCCATGTTAACGAAAATATATTGAGATTGGGAATCATCGTTTTTAATTAGTCAAAATACAATAATATTTTTAAAAATAATAGATTATACAAAATGGAACTTTTCTCTTTCTATCATAATTCATTTTGATATTAGCTTGATATAGTTCTTTTATCTTTCGTCTATTATTTTTGTTCGCTCGCCTGACATGCCATCTAATAATGTTACTTTTAATTATATAAAATTACACGGCGTTTTCATACGCCATTTTATTTCTTATGACAGTTGCTCCATTTCATGTTGGTGAAACTGTCATCTATAATTTGCTTTTTTGCCGTGATTGTCTTGACGGCGCTGGATGTCACAGTGTTCCGGCAGTTGTCAGTTAACTTTCGTCCGGCTGGCGAACGCCATATACCGGTCGGACGAAGAAATCAAGTCTTTAATTAAAAATAATTCGAATCGTGCGTCAAAAACAAGTTCTTTGTGATGTTAATCTTCTCCTGCATCCTTCTACCACGCGGCCACGTGACGAACCCGCGACTTGACGTCTTTTTGAAGACGGGGGATGTCAATTTAAATTTAATTTATTGACATGAATTTGAAGGAGTGGCCATTTAATATGAGTCAAATTGATCTGCTTAGAACCAAATAGTCTGAGCGTCGAGAGCGACATTTTTTTCATCATACTGCCATTGAAAATATGATTTATTGGATACCTTAATATGAATTGAATACTACAGCTATCTTTTCTTTAAGTACTCGGGCTTTCTTTTTGCTACAGTAGGGAACCTTTCATATAATATACCCGACGTAGTTTCCGGCGATGGATGTCCAAAAGGCGGAAGAAGCAAGAGTAACGACAACCGATATAACTGTGTAACAGAAATACCTGCGGACCATATGCTTCATATCGGAAACACGTATGTAATAAAAATATAGTAGAATGCTTTTTATTCCATTGTTTTTAATTGCAATTATATAAAAGCGAGATAAGTATAATTTTTCCGGCGGGTATAGCTCAATGGTCAAAGCGTTTGCTTTGCAAGACAAAGGTCGTGGGTTCGATCCCAGACGGAGATTAAAAAAAATAAATGATTTCTGAGCTTTCCCCCGGTTGGTGTGAATTTGATCCCTCACCCGTTAAATTCCAGTCATAGCCTATTAATTAAAATTGTTGATATACGAAAGTCGTCCCGTAAAGACAACCCATTCATAGTAAATTCCTGTAATAATAAAGGATGATGCGTGAATCTCGGGCTGTAGTCTATGACGTTGACGGATCAACACATGCAGCGCTTAGCTAAACATATGCTGCTTGGTAAGCGTCATATAATTTCACAGATGAGACTTCAGAATTACTATCACCATCTGTCGGTATTCTCCTGTATGAGTTTACATAAAAAAAATGGAAAAAAATAAAATATATATTTATTCAAATGCGGGCTTACATAAAAGTTGGAATACTTATATAAAATTAATGTAGGTACACCTTATAAGTAAATTGTAGACAACGTGAAATATTTAAAAAATAATAATATATAAATTATCCACGTATTGTAAGTCTTCAGGAATCATTCTTTATTTTCTTATGTATAAGAGTCACTATCAAATTCTTATTATATATTAATTAATAAGCCTTAAGATTACAATGATTCTTACATTATCAATAATAAATTTTATTAAAAGAAATATGATTGTATTTAAAATCATATTTATAAACTGTTAAATAAAATTGCTAAATTCTAAACAATCTTGACCTAAGAATAGCCAAAGAGCAATGTTACTTAAAATCTCCAAGCCAAAAAATATTCCCCCTCCAAACTCCCTCCAAATTTCCTTTCCCCATCAAGTTCTGGCCCTCCCCAAGTGCGGACTCCCATTGTCCCCAAGTTTCCTTCTCCAGGTGAAATTATCCTCTCCTAGACCCATTCACTTCCAGGAGGAGGCAATTTGGGCAGCCAGGAGCAACACTCCAAGGTGTTTAGCATCTCCATCCTCCATCTCCAAACTTGGAGATATTTTCCATTCCCTTGCATTTGTCCTTTTTTCAGTTAATTGGCGGGCTGGAGAGGTGTGCAAACATTTGCCAGAAAAATAATTGGACCTTTTTTTCAGGTACGTATTTATTTCTACCAGAGGCACTCCGTCCCTAATGTCATATACATATTCGCAAGAGCTTAGAACCATAGTTCTATCGCATTTTTATCAACGTGTAAAATTAATGATTGACATACTATTGCGTGACATAGGCAATTAGGGTGAAATAGAATGGCGTCTTATTCATATTATTTACTAACCGATTAGAAGTTTATTAGTCTATTCAGTTTATGTAAGCGTAACATAAATGCTTCGAAGATGTTATGTGATCTATATAAGAGCGAAGTAAATATAGTTATCTTTTTTATTCAATAACTGCGTAGTTACTTTTTAAACAGCAAAATTGATAAAGCACTATGTTGGAAGGTAAAAACGTTAAAAGGTATTTCACACTGAAGGTTTATAATTTTTTCACCTTATTTTAACATTGATAACTTTAGCATTTTTATCATAGAATTCAAGGCGTTTTTTGTAAGCAATCATCGTCAGTTCATCGTTTGTAAACAGTTACTGGGATGATGTGGCCATAGAGACATAGCAGACTAAATGCCAAAAATATAGATAATTTATACGTTTTTCCTACATATAATCATTCGCTGGCGGGTATGGCTTAGAGGAAAAGCGTTTGCTTACCTCACCGATTTTCGTTAAAAGCTCTAGAAATACCACCAGTTGGTGTGAATTTGACCCCTCGCCCGGAAAATACTAGTAAATACTTATTAATAAAAAAATGATAATGGATGAAAGTCATCGACTATTCACCACGTATTCATAGTAAGTTTATTAAAAATAGATGATGCTTGAATGTTGGGCAGTAATCTATGAGATTGGCGAGTAAAGACTCGCATGTAGCGCTTAAACACAATTAATAATGCCAAGCGGAATAGAATCCACAGATTTAATCGCTACATCATGGAGCATGAAGTGTGGCTTGAAAGGACCATCGTTTAACCCTGGATACGTGTAAGACGAAAGAATCTCAGTGAACAGTGGTTGAAACCAACTTGAGTGAAGATATTAACATATTTAGAATAATATTGCTTCAGATTTAGTGCTGGTGTGGACGGATACGAAATGTTGGACGTTTGATTTTGTGACAATAATGCTGTGTTATTTGTGTGTCAGTCATGATATACTTATGACATGGTTTTTGTTGTCACAAATCCTAACTATTTGCGCTGCGTATTCCGACACTTGTTCTGAGTGTGAGGTTATTGACACTAAATGTTTCAATGCATTTACTTGATCACACTTACGTTAATACTTCAATAACGAATTAAAATTGTATATTTTGTAATGTCATTGAAGGAAAAGAAATATTTTGTTTAATAATCGTCTGTTAGTGTTAACCTATATGTTTTGACATAAAAAAAAACACAAAACTAAAACAAATGGACGTAGCAAAGTCTTTAAAAGTATGACAACTAATATGATCTCATGGGATCATTTAATATGATGTGCGATTTGATTTGTACTGTATATTGTATTGCACATAGATGCTTGTTAAGAGATATAATAAATACATTTTCTTATATAAAAAACCCTCTTCACTATCCACGATGATAGCTCACGCCAAGAGCCGATACACAATACTCATTATTTACCCAACTGATTGGCATTTAAGGTGTTAGGACTGTTAACACAGCGCCTTCTTTATGTATTTGAAAAAGCCCGTTAATATGCTTGAGATGAACAATAATATTATTCGAAGAACTTATGTTCGTACCAGAGGCGTAACCATAAATAATAAATGATCATCGAATTAATTTTTCATTTAGGTATAACTATTTTTTCATTCCATATACCTTCCATGTCTCAAGCACTTGATTCAGTTTTGCCTTGATCCATGTAACGTCTCAAGACATCTTTGCAACTGAAAATGCATCTGGATTATTTTTTTATGTAAACACATACAGAAGAATACCAACAGATGGTGATAGTGATGCTGAAGTCTCATCTGGGGAATTATATGACGCTTACCACGGTGCACATGGCTATTTGCATAATGTCATAGACTACAGTTTGAGATTCACGCATCATCCTTATTATTTTACAGGAATTTACTATGAATGTGTGATCTTCACGGGACAAATTTCGTCTAAAATTTTGATTAATAGGCTATGATTGGCATTTTACGGACGATTATATAAATATTTAAGAGCTCAGAAATCGATTAAAAATCTTATTTTTAATATAAAAATACATGCAATTTTTTTTTCAAAGCTAATATTTCACCCGCCGGATTAATGGTTCCCGTCGACCTAATTGGATACCGTGAATTTGAAGAGATGGCAATAGAAATTAAGCAATATTAAAATCGTATACAGAAGATTATTTCCTGTAAACAAGTTTTCAATATTTGAGCAATCTCTCAACCATTATCGCTTGGGTAAAAAATTTCACATTATGGCACAATTTATATTTTAATCGATTTTAACTAAAATATTTATTAATAATCTTATTTATTTATTTTAATTTATTAGATTTTTCGATCGATAATTCTCGGAGAATTCTTTAATGTCAATAAATAAATTAAAATATTTCATAAATAAATAAAAAAGATGAATTAATCCGCAATTTTATTTTCAAACATGTTTTGACTACGTCAAGAAACCATCTAGGAAAACAATTACCATGGACAAAAAAAGAGGAAAAATTGTATGAAAAGGATCGGTATCCTATATGCCATTTAGATTCCCCCACCTTGTACATGGTAGCCGTGAAATATAGTTTTGCTACAAGCACCACAATTATCAATCTGAGATCAAAAACAATGCATGACTACGAGCACGGATGTAGTTTGAAGGAAAAAAAAGTTCAAAACATTCAAGAATACCAAGGTTTTGAATTTTACCGCGAAGATGAAGGAATGAATGTTTAAGAGTATATATTTCATTACAAGTATTAATAAATAAAACATTACAATTAACATTACAAATAATTGCATTAATTATATTTTTTTTATATATTAATCTAATAAAGTAATTTCATCAAATATTTTGAGTATTTCTTAAATGCCTATTACACGAGCAACGTTCATCTCTAGGGTTCCCAAATTACACTATTTACTATAAAAATATAATGAAAGGTCTGCCCAACAGTGGGCCTCATTGTTTACATATCAGATTTTTTTGGCCACAATGGGGGTCCATCTTTCCGTGGTCCAAGTGTCAATTTTGAAGTTCTCGAGTGCTATCTTAGGGCCTCAAGGGCCCGGGAACAGCCGGCAGAGGGCCCGACACATTTTTTGAACATAATTAATTTACGGGGGAGGCTTTGAGGTCCTTTATTTCGAAGTCTGGCAGGTCCTTTGAAATGTTTAGGAACAGACCCGCACGTTCGTTAAATTATTGAACATTTTTTTAAAGCTTTGAAACGCGCTGCGTCATCTTTATTTTGATAATCAAATTAAATAATTAAATACGGCTCCGCAGGGGAATGGTAAAAATAATAGTTAATTTTTTAGTCTCGCTTCATAAACATAATTGAAAATATTTCACTTACATACTTTAATTCAGATTGTTTAGGTAATTTGTTAAATATATTTAGAAAAATAACATTAGATAATAACATTTATAATTTCCATTTACGCTGCCTTAATTTGAGTATAAAGACGTCACGAACGTTTTTTTTATCTAAACACATACAGGAGAATACAGATGGTGATAGTGATTCTGAAGTTTTACATCTGTGGATTCTATGTCGCTTAATATTCTATGTACATATGGATAAGCGCTGTGTGTGGAGTATTGATCTGCAAACGTCATAGATTACAGCTCAACATTTACTCATCATCCTTATTATTACAGGAATTTACAATGAATGAGTAGTCTTCACGGGACGACTGTCGTCGATCGCCAATTTCGATTAATAGGCTTTGACTGGAATTTTACAGGTGACAGATCAAATTCACAGCAACCGGGGGTATTTTGAAAATCAGAAATTGTTTAAAAATCCTTATTTTTTAATCTCAATCGGGATCGAACCAAATATCTTCAGCTTGTCAAGCAAATGCTTTAACCACTGATCTACAACCGCTGGCATAAATGCCTGTCAACCGCCATGATCTTCGCCTCATTTAATGACAGCTGTGTCCAACTGAGCTCCGCTAAGTAAATACGATGTATAATTTTCAAACGTCTTTCGTGTCAGTGGTATTGGTGGTAGACAAAAGTCGTCCCGTGATGACCACCCATTCATAGCTAAATCCTGTATTAATAAGGTTGATGCGTGAATCTCGGGCTGTAGTCTATGACGTTGGCGGATCAACACTCAAAATGCAGTGCTTAGCCATATGCACCATGGAAAGCGTAATAGAATTCCACAGATGATACTTCAAGATTACATTTACCGATATTCTCCTGTATGTGTTTAAATAAATAAATATGTATATATGTATCAAAGTAATCAGTTTGTTTTTTTTTCATTCAAACAGTTTATAGGTAAGTGTAAATCTAAAGTTAAAAAAAGCATTTAAAAATACCAACTTCAGTAGATCGTTTATAGATTTAAAAACATTAATAACTAATATTTATTTCTTAATTTTTTTTATTTTTTTTTATTAAATAAAATGTTTATAATGTAACAATATTAATAGGTATATAATTTAAGAAAATCTTTCATTGTTGTATATAAGAGATCTGACATATATAATTTTGTATTTTGGCGAAGATTTATTTTAAAAGAACATTATAAGAGGAGCACAACACTAAACGACATTACTTTCCTCATATTTTTCAATAAAGCTTCATTGAATATGTAAAAGATAAACGCGGATATGATAATACATAATGCCCGCCATACACGCTAAATTTACTCAATAAAAATAGAAGTCATCCAGAGAGGGCGGAGGGAGGAGCACACGTATAGGATGCTGTGCTCTGAGCATCTAACTCAGGAGTCGAAAACCATTATATTTTTTTATAAACTGTATACTATATTTACAACACTATATACGATGTAAAATATTAACTCATTAAAAGGGGTTACCCAACGAATAGGCACACTCGAGTGGAAATGTGACATATCTGCCAAAGCGACGACGATCGATGGGAAAGAAAAGAGTGGCGTTTAAGAACTGATAAACGGAGTATTGGCCGACTCCCTGCAAGATGACCGTCGTCTTAAGAAGAATAGTAAGAGTAGCCTGGATGCGGAGGGTGTAGGATCGAACAGGATGGAGGCTCTAATGCGACAGATACGCGTTCAACAGTAGACGGACACAGTCTGATGATGATGATGATAAACGAAGCAATGTAATCATCAATCATATCCGTTTCCTAGTTAAAGCAAGTCGACACGAACTGCTGCCGCAAAGCTTTGTCAGGTACGTCTCCGCCGAGCACATTCTGTGCTTAGTTTCTTACAGCTTTCCGGGATGGCGAGAGCGCAGTGTCCTAAATAAAAAGCAGCTTAAATTTATGCTCTCTTATGCGATCCGAAGAACGTATTTCATCAACGTTAAGCTTCAATGACCATATGCTACTACAGTTAGAGGTGCATATATGAAATAATTTATTAATTTTTCGACTCTATTTTTTAATAAATAATTTATAATAAAATGTTGAAATTACAACTCTGTAGGTTCAAGGTATGTCAAGTTAGGTTAGCTAGTTAGACTTAAAACTAGTTAGGTAACGTTAGGTAAGGTTAAGTTAGGTTAGGTTACGTTTGATCTAATCACTTTTCTTTAGAGAAATAGCAGTAAACTTTAATGCAAAATATGTTAATCATCATAATCAGCCTGTATCCGTCCACGGTTCAACGTAAGCCTCCCGCATGAGTCTCCATCCTTCGCCTTCCGCATCCAGGTCACTTCCATTATTCTTCTTATGTCGTCAGTCCATCTTGCAGCGGGTCGGTGCTTCGTTTTCCAGTTCTTGGGCGTCATTTCAATACTTTTCTTTCCCAACGACCGTCGTCTTATCGACAGATATGTCCTGCCCATTGCCGCTTGAGTGTGCCTATTCGTTGGGTAGCATCCACTACTTGAGATGTAAAAATTCCGCAATGTCTTAAAACTAAGGCGTTTAACCAATGCATCCTTCTTGTATTAACTTATGGCGCAGGGACATGAAGTGAACAGCAAGTCTTACTCATAAAATAAAGGTCACCCAGCGTGCTATGGAGAGATCCATGCTCGGAGTGTCATTTTGGCGAGTATAGTTCAATGGTCAAAGCATTTGCTTTGCCATCCAAAGGTCGTGTGTTCATTCCCCGACGGAGATTAAAAAAAAAAAATTTAATCGCTTTTTGAGCTCTAAATTATGTTAATATCTACAAGGTTGGTGTGAATTTGATCCCTCACCTGTAAAATGCCAGTCATAGACTATTAATTAAAATTGGTGGTAGACGAAAGTCGTCCCGTGAAGACCACCCATTCATAGTAAATTCCTGTAATAATAATAAAGGATGATGCGTGACTCTCGGGCTGTATACAGTCTATGACGTTGGCGGATCAACACTCCACATGCAGCGCTCAGCCATATGCACCATGGTAAGCGTCATATAATTCCACAGATAAGACTTCAGGATTACTATCACCTTCTGTCGGTATTCTCCTGTATGTATTTACTTAAAAAAAAGTAAAACGTAATATGATAGAAAATTAATGGAATGTTTTAAATTTGAATTATTCGAATATCAATTGCTGCGCTTTTGTTTCTTTCGACCTCTCATATAAATATTAGGTATTCCCCTGTATGTGCTTACATAAAAAAAAGATAGAATCCGAAACGAGGGAAATGTGTAATAAATGGGATATAGAAAGGTTTGTGACATCTTATTTAACCAGGTCTGGGAAGTCCCCTTCAGGACTCGGCTCCTAATGTGATTAGGGCCGGGAAAAAATGACACAGAATAAAGTTTGATGACGCGAAATGTTATTAAACGAACGCATTATCGAATAAACAAATCCGTCGGCCGTTATTAGGATTCGCTCGTAATCCAGTTTGCCAAGATTTATGTGGAAAATTCTCGCGAGAGAGACGCCGTGTATGGAGCGAGGCCTAGATGGTACAATAATAATACCATTATGCTAGCACTAGGCTTGCAAGTATGAGAAAGGGTTAAAAAAATTGAACAAACTCAAAGTTATAAACTTAAAGTATTTAATAAAATATTTAAAAAAAAAGTACATATTTGAAAATCTGGTTTAACAATCTTTAAATACAAAATTACTTAACTATATCAAGTATAGCGTGATACCAGATCATAAATTAAAAAAATATATATATTACATTTTTTACACCCACGTTTGGTGTTGCTCACCAAAGTCCATTACTTGTACAACGAAAAGTACTCTGAAAACAATGCCTTGGTAAGTGCTCCCAAGGAGCGCAGGTACAAGGCGACCGGCCAAAAAAAAAAAAAAAGATTCACATGCTTGCCTCATAAAACTATTATTTATATATATTTTCAGTGATTTTAAGCCCACAATCTTATGAATATATTTTATTTACTTATATAGTCAGGTATCATGAAAAATTTCTTGGTTTTACTTTTTCTGGACGGTATAAGACCAATGACAATAAAAATTTGTAAGTAGGATTCCCATTGATCATCGAATTTAAGCAAAAATTTACAATGACAAAAAGTTGGATGGGTTACCGCATGCTATTCACCACGTATTGTCACAGTCAAGTAGTCCCTTAGGACCAAGTAATTAAAGCGACGGGAGAGTTGGGCTAGTAATATTTTTCCTTTCACGTTGTTCCATATCCGGAACATTTGATTACCACAAATTACCGCCAGAGATTACCAAGAGATCTGACAGTTGAAAGTTCCCACGGAATCTGGCGACGAAGACAGCTAATGTAGTATCCGAGGAATATTTTTCTTGATTTATTAATCTGATTTTTTAAGAATATGTATCTGATAATTAGACCAACGCTTCCGAAGCCTTGACCATTTAAAGTCTTAAAGAGCGACTCAAATCGATTATATATGACTATGTATGTCAAATGATATTACATAAGTTATTGCATTAATAATAATTTCGCTTATCTTTCACAATGAAATATAAAGAAACATGTAAGTAAAATAAGACTAAAAAATCGAGTCTAGCACTGTATAGCAAACGTTTCAATTCTTAATAAAAACGTACATACTTTTACCGCATTTTTTATTTTTTGAAATTATAATTAATATTTTTACTTTATTTTATAGTGATTTATTAATAAAATTACAATGTACCAGCTTTACTAAAACAAAGCATGTTCGCGAGCTTTCGCCGCTCGGCCGACAGATGGCGGTGGCGTCTCGGAATTTAAAATTCGCAATTCGAATGCTGGATTTTTTAAATCATTTCACGAAGCTCCTATTAAACCAGACGTTATAATTTATGCCAAATACTGCTGGAAATGCGGATTTTAACAAGACTAAACGTAATTCTTCGCCGACATTAAATTTTACCACACGCACGTGACGAAATAGACACAGAAATTAAATTTAAAAGAGTTCCATTCCTGCCGTGCCTTATTAACCATTCCTATGTCATTTTGCTGTGGTTTCATACTGTAATGAAATTTGATTTGACATACTTAAGTGTTCATAGAGTTCGATGAACTTGCTTAATAACTCTTAACACACGTGAATACTATTCTGATTATTCTTTATTTGTCACATTTGCACCTACACATATCATCTAGACCTCCTATAACGTTTTCATAATATTTATAACTAGCCGGATGCTACCGAGGCCTGGACCATTTAGAGGCGGTTTAATATAACAACATTAAAGGTACCATTATATGAAAAATCGTCGCAAACACTATAATTAGGTTTGCTTACCATACTCATTGTAGTAATTTAAATCCTCAACGAAAATTAAAAGGTTTTCTTAGCTTGATTGGAGTAAATTGGAATCTTAACCCTTAAAATGCAATCAATCAAAATTTAGTGGTAGACCAAAGTTGTTCCGTTAACACCGCCCAATCCTAGTGAGTGTCCGCAAAACTGGATGATGCACAGATACCGTGCTGTAGTCTAATGAAGTTGGTGGATTAACACTCTTTACACAGGTTTAGGCCGTACTCATAAATGAAAAACTTCATAGAATTTATATAGATGAGATTTCTTCATCACCGTCGATATTCTTCAGTATGTGTTTTTATAAAAAAATGTATAAACCAGTATATTTTCCATGGCCATAGAACCTAGTTTCTTCTTTGTAAGGTACAGTATGAAATAATATATACTTCAAGAATATAACAAGTAAATCTTTGAATGAAACCACTTAGTTTTAATAAATAATCACTTTACCAGTTTCGGTGCTATAAAGCTTCTGAGGAAGGAGTGGTGGCATCGAAGCCGGTTAAGTGTTTATTTATCAAAAATCAGTGGTTTCATACAAACTTTTACTTGTTTTATTCTTTAAATATGACAAACCACAAATATTCTGCGTTTTTCGAGTAATATATATATTTGTTCATTTATTGCTTTATTAAAAATAAAGTAACTCATATATTGTTATATCAAAAATATCTAAACAATATATTAAATAAATTTAAAAATATTGTTTCTATTTTTCATCTGTCTTCTTTGATGCGAGCTAAGTGAATGAAAAGTACGGGTAGTACTTAAACATGTCAAAATAAATCACAATTATTTTGTACAAGGCCGAGATGCCAGTGCACTGGGCCCAGTGGGAGCCGCTTAGTGGACGAGCCAGTGCTCGAGGCAGTGGGGGAGGAAGTAATCTAATTTATTCTCACACAAAGTCCCCACTAAAGCGATGCGAACGGAAAATAATCGCATTAATTTCGTAACGAAAATGTATGCACGAGCACGACGAAGAAGATGGTTATAATTCCCCTAAGCATGAAATATCTACATTTAATTTTTAAACAACATACTCAAGACTACAGTGCGCGTAGAGTCCCCGTTCTTCTTTACGGCTGGGAATATTGGCATCTCACCAACGCAGCCGTATAATACAATTCGAGAGTACATGCCTCTGTATTGTGGCTTTTGGGTTTAGCCGTGTGTGGCGAATTATATTGCTGGACGGACGCAAAAAGCTACTTATTAGAGAGTGGCTGAAGGCCTTCCCGTGATTTTAGGTGCATCAGTTAAATGTCAAATAGACCTCAGTCTAAGTCTGCGAAGTTAGTATACTACAGCGAGTATCGAATTGCCTTCTTTGGTAACATGTTGATAACCACGAAATACGTATTTTCAGGGTTGGTGACTTTGTCTTAGTTGATACAAAGTCATCAACCCTGAAGGAGACCTCTGCAATGGAGGTCGAAATATAGGAACGAGATAATTCGCCACACATGGCTAAATCCAAAAGCCACAATACCGATTCTGGCCGTGAAAACCTAAGAAGTTATTTAGATGTTTGTGTAGAATACTGGGAATACGATGATTTGACTTTGTGAAAAACGACGAGGACTAAGAAAGCAGGCAAAGCAGCCTTACAAACTACAGTTGGTTAAGAGGAAAAGGTAGAACTTTTTTGTTCATCATCATCAGCTTGTATCCATCCACTGTTGAACGTAAGCCTCCCGCATGAGTCTCCATCCTCTGCGATCCTCAGCCTTCCGCATCCAGGTCACTCACGCTATTCTTCTTATGTCGTCAGTCCATCTTGCAGGGGGTCGGCCAATGCCATTAGAGAGTATAAACTACAGCAGCCTTCTCTTCAAGCACTCGGATTCGCTCTGTCCTAGAAGGCCGTCGGGTACGATACATAAATGCAATTGCGGGAAGCAAAACTGTCATGAAATGAGGCAAGAACTATGACGACTGACTAAAGTTTGTGACGGCAGTTTATAATGTACTCTACTTATGGCAGCGGACAGAGTGATGATGATGATAATATTTTATGATAGAAATTTAAATAAGAGACTCGATGTAGTATACTAATTTCGAAGCCTTAGACTGAGGTCTATTTGACATCTTACTGATGTGTCAGTAGTATTGAGTATCAAATTCAAGCAACATTAGACGCAGACCACGACATGGGTGGGTCACCGCGTGTTGCTAACCGCATGCCGCTGGTCAGATTAAATGACTCCTAACTGATATCAAAATGCAAGATTTTGTTGCTGCAAACCAATCCACCGGATTGATACTACGAAGAACTGATGTCTGCCATTTGCAGAATCTATTTCCCAACCTTAACATTTCCTTATCCATTCCCACGTATTTCGTGGTTAGCAACGTGTTACTAAAGAAAGCAATTCGAGACTCGTTGTAGTATACTAATTTTGCAGCCTTAGACTGAGGTCTATTTGACATCCAACTGATGCACCTAGAATCACGGAAAGGCCTTCAGCCACTCTCTAACAAGTAACTCTTAGAGGGTTTCACCAAGCGATAGAAATTTTAACGCATTTCCATTCAGTTGTATGTAAAATGATACAAAGTGGTGATTATTTGATTTGAGTGCATTTCGTTCGTGCGAACCAATTATAGAAATTTCATCAATTAATTCGCCACCGGCCTTTTATTGTACGGAAAATAATATAATTTATTGTTTGATGGCTTTTGCGGTTTAAGTTCGTTTCGCGTTTTAATTATTTTTGCCCGGGGGACTTTTAATTAACCGAAAATAAATTGTCATTCGGAAAACGAATAATTGAAAATTATGAGCGAAATCAAAAGCCAATTATTTCGACTGGCGCCGCTTTTAATGACTCATATTCGAATAATTCAAAAATAATTTTTCAACGTCAAATTATATTCAATGGGACTTAAGTAATTCGTTTCTTTGCAGAAATTTAATTACATTAATTTTTCTTGCCCATATGTTTTAGGGACTGCAAATATGGAAGAAATATAATAAAAAAACCTTATTTTTAAACACAAAAAAAAGTTGTCAAATAATTATTTAAAATCGAATTTTTATAAAATTATGGAATGACAATCAGAATTATAAAGCGTATAAATTAATTTTATTTTTTACTATGTACTTGTACGACTACTTTCAATCTTCAGGCATTTACGAATAATATACAAAAATAAAATTTTCCATGATCAAAATATTTTCAAAATAAATACTTTTAAAGCTCCATTAATTAAATAATTAATCACTGCAAATTTTTTGTGAATAATGCAGAAATTGATAAATTACATACAATAATTGCTATCTTCTTGGCAACCATATGTTCTAGCTAAGGTGCAAATATGGAAGAAAAATAATAAAAAAACCTTATTTTTAAAAATCTTTTTTTTTAATCTCTGTCGGGGATTGAACCCACGGCTTTTGGCTTGCAAAGCAAACGCTTCGACCATTGAGCTATACCCGCCGGTAATTTACATGCTATTATATATTTAAAGCAAATACGTGACGCATTAAAAATTATATTAAATATCAATTATTTAGTTAAATTCTAAATGAAAGTGCTGTATTTTCTTTTTCTTGCAGAGTGAAAAGCAAAACTAACGCATAAAGGATTTTAGATTTATATTGTCGTCGGGCTAATCAAACGATCTTATTAAAAATCTGATTAACAAATCACACAAAGTTTAGTTCAGATATTTCAGCGGCCGTCTCTTCAAATTCCCGGACTTTTACTCTGAAGTTCGTCGGGAATTATATGTATGTGTTTTCAAGAGAACTTTTAGGTGCAGAGATAGATGTCTTGTGACAAAACATGAACGGTAGAATTAAAAAGAACCCAGTGTCAGAAATTCTTCTTCTTCGTGTCAGCGACGTCAAATTATTTTTGCCCAGAACCTGCAACATCGCCCGTGTGTTGTCCAGCATTAGGTCCTGAGGTGTGCAGCTTGTTGGACACATGGAGCTGAATATTAGGTGTGAGGCGGTCTGTAGGTCTCCACAGTCACACAATAGTGACTCTCTCTGCCGAAGCATTCCCCACCGTTCGAGGTTCTTAATCTGTTCAGTACCAGACTCTGGTTGATTAATCTGTTCAGGGTTGTGGGGTTTCAGGGGAAGGTCCAGTTGGGCCTCTCGAGGCCATTCTCTAGATTCAAAAGTGAAGGAGTCTATCCAGATGGTGTCTGAAACATGTGCTCTCAACTTGTCCGCTGAGCAGTCTCTCATTTTACAGACAGAGGTTGAACTTTGATAAAGCTGCCTCGCGACTTCAGTCTGGTTGTGGGGTATCTAAGGTTGGTTGATTGCTTTACGCACGTCGGAAATGTGTATAAGCCTATACTGCAGATATGAAACGGATATCGAAGAAAAATAAAATACAATATTTTGGCGATCTTACATGAAGTTACATGTCATAATGTTTTTAATAATATTAAAATCCTAACCATAAATACGTTTTATACAATTTGTATTTAACGTAATTTCGTTAACAACATAAAAAATAATGATCTCTATTCAATAAACGACGCGTCGCGAATTCATAAAACGCAAAAAACACATTATCGTCATTATTAGATGTGATACGACCGAAACGACACGACAATTCGATTAATTACTATACTGCGACATTACGACAACGCTCTAATAAAACATCGGTCTTTTGTTGTGCTATTTGCTTGCAAAGAAAGAAATTATGATAAATGTCAGTTTCGCCACCCCCCGATAATCAAGTCACAATAATTTGATTATTTGGTAAGTTATGTGCCGGCCTATTCAAACATCACCCGCCCCAAAGTGTCAGTAGAATCGTTCGCAAGTCGCGTGGCGTTTTGATTTAATTTTTTTCTTCGACGTCCGCGGCGAATTCGCTCGTCGGACGATTTGTTTGGTGTGAATAGAGGGAAGCGATGATTTAATTATTATCCGAACTTCTTACATGATTGATGCGATAATTATTGTAATGTGATGCGTTGTGTTTCATTGCGTATCACGATGCTCGATGTGTAAATTAAATTGTGTAATCATATTACTTCAAACACGCATATCTTTGTTATGTTATTAGTTCTAAGGGATATTAAAATACAATAATGTTATTTTTTTCTCTCTTCATCTTTATTCACTTCTTTATTTATGTAAACACATGGTGATAGTAATTCTGAAGCCTCATCTGTGGAATTCCATGACGCTTAAAATTATGCATATGGCTAAGCGCAGCATGTGGAGTGTTAATCCGCCAACGTCATAGACTACAGCCCAAGGTTCACGCATCATCCTTATCATTACAGGAATTTACTATGAATTTGGGTGGTCTTCACGGGACGACTTTCGTCTACCACCAATTTTAATTAATGTGCTATGACTGGCATTTTACGGGTGAGGGATCAAATTCACACCAACTGGGGTGTTTTTAGAGCTCAGAAATCTACTAAAATATATTTTTTAGTGGATTTCAGCCGCCGGCTTATTGTTATAGTGTCCTATTTTGATAATTAACCTGTTTTAGAGATGTATTATTATTTATTAATTTTATAATTATAAAAAATACTATGATTTGTCCAGTGGCAGCAAATACTCGGCGCAATCTTTGTTAGAGTATCAAAGTCAAGCAATATAAGACGCAGACCACGACTTGTATGGGTCACCGCCTGTTGCTAACCGCATGCCGCTGGTCAGATTAAGGTGCATCAGTTAGCACCTAGAATCACAGGAAGGCTTTCAGCCACTCTCTAACAAGTAGCTTTTTGCGTGCGTCCAGTAACGGGTCCCCATCTGGGTCTCCAAATACAGAACGAGACAGGATGGGCTTATAATACGATCTCCTTAAAAACTCCGATTGACAAAATAACTAAAAAAATGCCACGAAGTGGATATCAAAGTGAATGCTAAGATATAATTAACATAATAAATAACTACACGGCTCAAATCAAGAAGAAGTTTCCTACAGTCGACAACGGAACTGGAGATACCTGAGGCCACCCTGCGGCTGAACATGTGGAGAAGCGCAACTGAGGGGAATACTTGGATTGCCCCGAAAGAGGACCTAGCCCCTGGACATGACCAAGGGTGGAATATATGGAGGTCCCTTAACAGACTTCGGACCGGAGTATGCAAGACGAGGACACAAATGAGGGCCTGGCAGTTTTACAGCGGACCGACTGAATGTGACTGCGGCGTGGAGGAGACCCTGTCACACCTTCTGGAGTGTGCGCTGTGCCCGAGTGGCTGCACCCAGGAAGACCTGATGATGGCCAGAAGTAACGCCATCGACGTCGCCCACTTCTGGGCAGACAGGATCTGACCCTGTTGTTTCCGACACGATTATATATTATATATATTAACATAAAAATATAAATTCTAACGTACGAGCGATACATGCAGATTCTTATAAAAGTATATAATTATAAACTATACATAGACAAAGAACTTGTGTGTTCGTATTTGTACCGCTACCTAATTGTCATCATTAATCTAACTCTAAACTAAACGTAATAACGAGCGAGGATTCCTTTTTTAATTTAATCATTGCCACTTGTGAGTAAAAGTAACACGTACATACACGTGGTCTTACTCATACTGCACATAAAACATAGCTTAATCTACGTAACAAAGTTAAAAAAAACGATACCCTTTCGTTAAAGTGGCAATGTTACAAATTCTAGCAATATACTTTAACCCTTAATAAGGTCTCTTATTAATCCAGAACGAGATAAACCAAATAAAACCTTTCGGACTTTTATTTACTGGTAGAAAAAACGTTTTTTTTTCTTCTCTTTTACGAACGTTATTTATGTATCTGAGACTCTTAGTGGGCGGGGCCGCCCTAGGACGGAGGGCGGTAATCTAATAGGAATTTAGTCGAACATAAATATATGGAGTCCGCCGCCGCCCACTCTCCTTATCACTAATGCCGCCCTTTATATCGCTTTCAACCTAGCTCAATCTCCGAGTCCGCGTAATGCAAATCAATTAATGTAATTGATATTTAGAGCCGCCCATGGATATTGATAGGTATACAATCTACGTGAATAGCGTAAGATTTTTTTTTGATGCGTGATTTACGATTTGGTTTTGAAAAATTCGAAAAAAAAACAATGGCATTGTACGTTTTTTGAAGTGAACAAAATTTCAGTCGACAATGCTCGATTTCTAAAAATATGTCATTATACATGATATTCTATCATTTATCACTTGGCATGTTTAGTGACGTTTTTCACGCATGATTTGCCTGAACTGTAGCCTCTAGGGGGAAGAAAAAAGCTTTTCTTTCAATTAAAAGCATTCAAATGTTTTAATTCAATGAGTATTATTAAGAAAATGTTTTAATGGTCATTAAATTATGAATATAATTTTCTTTTACAAATAAGATCGTATTAATTTCAAACTATGTATTAAAAGCATATATACCCAAATTTTTATCTGATTTAAATAAATTAACATCCTCCTCTCTTTAGTTATTGCATTTCGTGGTGGCAGGATGAGGAGCAGATGAAAAACACACATACTTTTTCAGAAGCACATATACATTTTTTATAAACTTTACAAACTTCCGGCCCAAGCGGAATAACATTCCGGGCCGGCCATAATACGAGCTTGTCGCGGTCGGCACACAACTGACTGGGCACCGGGCGCCGTGGTCGATGACACCCAGCGCCGCAAGTGGCGATCTATATAACTAACGTCACACCCATGACCGGACTTGTTAAAAATGACAATATGGTGACACATACATGTACGACAAGCGAACAGAAATAAGATACGAAAGATTGTATATCGAGGTTTTCGGTACTAGTCAGCAAGAGCTATATCACGCTGATGTCAATATTTTCTCATTCGCATTTTCTCAATTCAAAATGCCACCGGTATACTCTTGAACGTTTTTCCATTATCTGTGTTTCCTCCTTCGTGTAATCTGAATATTTTAAAAAATATATAACAATATACTCTTACACATGTAATCTCCCCAACGCACACGTAAATACAAACACAACACACATTTTCCGCATGAAGCATAGAGCCCACTGGTTTCGATTGTATCAGTACCGGCTTTAGACCCTGCGGCGCCCTAGGGCATTTTATTTCTTGCGCCTCTGATTGTTTAGATTTTAAAAAAATCCAAGAAACATTGCTTGCCCTCGGCGCCCTTAGCTCATTGAACGCCCTGGGGCAACGACCCACTTCGCCACCCCCTAAAATCGGCACTGGATTGTACAGTTTTATTTAATTACAAAGTAACAAGACTACATATTTATAAAGCACTACAACTTTATGTCATTTTTAATTATTGTATATATTATGTATTATTTATTGTAATTCTAAGCAAAAGATAAGTAACTAACTTTACTCGTACTATATATAACGTTGTAACTATCATTTAATTTATTTAGGTATAAGCAAGCCCCTAGTGATTTTTCCGAGCGTGATATTTTATCAAATCTCTCTCAGCCGTATCTCCGGGATAACCAATATTTAGTGCCTTCTCCTACAGTGGGCGGGAGGTGGGCGGTGGGCGGAGCCGCCCAAGATTTGTGATCGAGAGGAAAATCTGTGATTTGTAGAGGACAGACAGCCCTCCCTACTGGACAATGACCTTTCTGAGAAGAAAGGACTGTTTTGCATTAATTTTTCAGAGAATCTTCGAAAATTCTCTTGAATAACATTCATGAAATGATGGAACTGCGGCGGTAGAATAATATGGAGATTTGTTGGATGTAGACGATGAACTTTACACCAGAATACAGATGAACTGCTTTTCATTTAATATTCGAAGAAAATTTTGATCCCATTTTTCGGGAAAAAAATACTAACTCGTTTTCTTAAAATGACTAAAAAAAGGATACGATTCCTTGCAATAAGAAAGTGAGGAATTTTTCCATGCAATTTTATTAAGGTTCTTATTTGGGCATGCAGACAATGTGGTTACTAACAGTTATTTCTGCTCTTATAATTATTTAACTTGTACGTTAGAGAATCTATTTTTTTGACTAGAATTCTTCACGGTTTCAATCGCATTTTCGCTTTTGTCTCAGCCGCTCATTAGGCCCAACTCGTCCAGGCTTCGGAAGCCCCGGGCACAGCATTTGATCTTCTAATCTGATTGACTAATAACTCAAAAATATGCCTGGGACACTAAAGGTGCCGTCTTTTAAATAGTCACGATCGTTAGTAATTATTCATATTTCCAGGTGGATCTTCTGGTGCAAGATGTCTTAGGACGAGGCATGTTCTATGGTAGCTGACAAAACTAAATGGCAGAAAATGTTGTGACCATAGGTGGCAGATATGGAACGGATAAAGCAAGAATCACTTATGTGAAGAGCCTACAAGTGTTTAGAAGAGGCTCTCACTATACTGATCATAATCTAAATGAGCGCATTAGATTTGGATGTGCTAGGCAGGTGTATTTGTGGGAAATAGGTTGAGGATGGAACAACACTATCTAGAAGGAAGTGTTCTTCCATTCCACATGATTCTCAGTAGCGATATAAATACGTATAATATACTATACGGAGCTCCAAAGAGCAGAATCTATAAAGGACGAGAAGAGCACCATGGCGGAACGAAGAAAGTATTATAAATCAAATGCTTATTTTTTTTACAAATATCAGGTTACATTGCTTTTGTTTACAATCGATGCGTGTTTTTTGTATCTAGTAATATCCTCATTTGCGGCCGCAAAGTAAGCTCCAGCGAAGACCTGCATGATAGCACGTCACTAATGAGGCGTGAGGGGCTGTGTGCGTGTGGGGGACAAAGGGACGAGCACCGGGAGGCGCTAATGGAGCCGACACGTGCCGGGCAATCCACGTGCGAGACTAAACTTAAAAAATTGTAACAAAACGATAACTACTTACTCTTCCCGATCAGGGATATCAGAAATCTAAACAGCTCATATCTGCGTATTTAATTAATAAAATTAGCAAAGACCATTTTTGCTATCCATCAACATAATTACGGGGAGCGGCAAAAAAATCTGATGGTTTTCTGTAATCTCAAGTAAACGAACCGTCAAATCTTTTTGCCGCTACCTGTATATCATTTAAAAATATTTTCTTACAGTTAAATTATATATATATATTGATACCAGTTTATAGTTTACACATATGAGTGCATTTGCGATAGTAAACAACTTTTCGATAGAAGAGAAAAGCTATCATTTACAACTGCCAATGAAAGCGCAAGACTCGAGAAAGGAAAATAAAAAATAAAATGTCATCTTTTCTCATTTCTTTACGTTTGCTTGTATAAGTGGTGATAGACTCGAAGAAAACTCATTGTTTCTGCGATGACGTTATTTAAAGATGATCGAGATTGAAGGTTTTTTTCCGAACCACTCTTCCAGACCGTGAAATAACATTTTGAAAGGTTTTACACAAATGAAACGTCGTTAATATTTCATTGATAGCTTTAGTTAAATAAGTTTATTTATTATAAATTATTATTCATGCCATAGTGACGTGAGTTCATTGGTAGGAATACATAACTAATAGAAGGGAAAAAATATATTTAAAAAAAAAAAAGTCATTGGTTAACAACCCCTATTTGCAGCATGCGTTTGATACTTCGACAATTACAGCGAAAAAATAAGTGGACGCGTGTTGCAACCTGTACCTACATCGGTCTAGTGAGCCAGTGTAGGGTACTGAACATCAATATGGTACAATACTAGTATAGGAACTGAGTTGATGTACTAGTGTACTAGCCAGTACTAACATCACTGTATCTCTCAGTATGGGGCCAGCAGCGCTAAACCAGCGGTTTCCAAGTCGTTGCTCTCCTGTCGTAATTGGATTATTTGGGATTAGCCGGTACTCAGCAATCCACACTGTTTGTCAAAATTAACTTGCAAACCAACAGTACACATACAGTTGATACTGATATAAAATACAGATATTAAATAATGTCAAAAAATAAGGCGATTAGAGACTAAAATATTAATATCTTAACATTCACATTGATATCTATGTCAAATAAATATATACTCCCTGCCTTATTTCGACATGAATCACACTGAGCACTTGTAACTTTTATTGTACATTTATACATTTTGTACAGTGCCGGTTTTAGGGGGTGGCGAAGTGGGTCGGTGCCCCAAGGTGTCAAATAAGCTAAGGGCGCCGAGGGCAACCAATGTTTCTTAGATTTTTTTAATATAAGCAATATAAAGCGCTTAAGAGAAAATGCGCCGCAGGGTCTAAAGCCGGTACTGCATACGGAACATTAATAAAGCTTTCAATGAAAGCAAAGCCGCGGTATTTCAGCAAGTGAATAAACAGTACCCCGTATGATCCATGTTAAAACAAGGTAAGAAATCACTTATCTTTGTAACCTTAATTAACTGTTCTGTATTCAGGTTTAGTTTTTAGTAAGTAGCTCCTGACGAAGGTGTATGTCACTGAAACCTGTAGAGTGATTATTAAAACTCAGTAGTTTCAGTTTGAACTTAAGCTTAAGGTAAGAAGTACATATTTATTTATTTTAGATCCTTTAAGTACGAGTATAAAATTAGACGCAGGGGTATGGAATCTAGCAGCAGGTCTTACCCATAAAAAATAAGTCACATGACATGCTATGGAGAAATTTAAGAGACATATGTCACTAAATAATCTTAGATGACAAAATTTAATTATCAAAATTTCAATATGATAGACAGAATTTCTCAAAAGAAATGGAAAGGTATAGATTTGGTATAGGCAGCATATGAAAAAAATATTTACAAATACATATTTATAACAAAAATGATGCAATGTCTAAAAACGGCGTTTAACTAATGCATATTACCAAATGTGGCGCTGAGACGTGGAATTTCACAGCAGAGCAACCAATGTGCCATGAAGTAATCTATACTCAAAGTGTCTCTAAATGACAAAATTCAAAACGGGGATATCCGAAGATCAGTGGACGCTAACGAAATAATAAGTACACGCAAATGACAATATTAAAAGACATTTGTTAAAGAGACGACGGTCGATGGGGAAAAAAGTGTTGTCTAAGAACTTGCAAATGAAAGAAGTCCAATCTTTATCTTTATAATGTCAATTGAAGTCAGAAAAAAATAAATCGTATCCATCAATCATGGTTACTTTTCTGGTATATATTTTTAAATATTATCAGTGGTTCTTGCAGGTTTATAAATGTCATGTTCACAATGAACATGACCGCCTCACAACAGCCGCCCTTGACCGTCCGCCCTTCGCATTCAAATCTCCCCTCGAGTCCTACGTCCCTAATCCAATGAATACTGAAAATCACTAGTAAATCATAGTTTGCCGGGCGTAGGGCGCCAGATAGGATATATTTGCCGAAAACACGTACCACTTCAAAGGGGGAACCGCGTTCGCGCATTAACCCTGAACAATAAAACTAAGTCAATAATACCAGAGGACACACACTGTTGCGCAATTCTGCAACATGCAATGTTCAACAAACCGAATTAGTAAAAGTAATGTTTAGGTGATTTTATTGTTTTTCTAGTAACAGTCAGTGAAAATATCGTATCTATGCGAAAACACGAGGTTAATGCCATTTTAAAGGGGTCGGTGTCATGATTAATAGTCATATTTCACAGACCTTCGATCCTATTTCCATTGGAGGAACAGAAATAGAGGTTGTAAACGACTATACCTATCTGGACAAGTAATACAACTAGGGCGAAATAACTTCTCAAAAGAAATCGACAGGCGCATACAACTAGGATGGGCAGCATTTGGAAAACTAAAGTACATTTTAAAGCGAAAATTCCGCAATGCCTTAAACCTAAGGCGTTTAACCAATGCATCCTCCCTGTATTAACTTATGGCGCAGAGACGTGGAAAAAACAACAAACCGAATTAGTAAAAGTCAATGTTTATGTGATTTTATTGTTTTTCTAAAAGATAGAATCCGAAACGAGGAAATACGCAGAAGAACTCATGCGCGGTTCTCGAAGAGACAATTAATGGCGCCCAAGAACTGGCAAACGAAGCATTGGCCGTGGACTGACGATATAAGAAGATTTTAGGGGAGGATCGAAGTGGGTCGGAGCCAATGGGCGGTAAATAAGCTAAGGGCGCCGAGGGCAACTAATTTTTCTTTGATTTTTTAAATATAAACAATATAAGGCGCTAAAGAGAAAATGCCCTAGGGAGTCGCAGGGTTTAAAGCCTGTACTGGGTTAATGTGAGGTTGAGCCGCCCCTTAGAAAGAAATGTACTAAATCGTCCGATTTCATTTAAAAAACATCATTAACACATCACACAAAATATTAATTGAATACTAGTAATCAACGACAATAGCACATTTTAAGGTTCTCGTTAGATTACTGACGTCAAGCAATATTGAAGGCGGAAAAACTTTGATTTGTTGTTGGTAATTGCTAATTGAGCGTCGTGGTTTACTCTGGAGTCTCCGGAATCTTACCCTGGAGGTCATCGGGAAAAATATATGTTCCCAAATAGACTTTTGGATCCGGGGACTTGAAAAGACGGCTGCCGTATTATCCAATGCATATTTCTGGGATGATTTGTTAATCGGATTTTGTAAGGTGGTCTGATGACTAGCTCAATGCTCCCGAGGCCAAATAAGAAACTGTTCAATCCGGCCATCAATACGCGGTTGGCAACATGCGGTGACCCATCCATGTTTAGGGCAACGTACAACGTTGCTTAAACTAGGTGATGTAACAAGAACCGCACTTACTATGTGCTACAGTCGTTAGAAAAATCACGTTATGATAAAAAACTAATTAATATTTTGTTTATTTTTATTCAAAAATAAATAATTATGACATACTGCCACTCGTAATCGCCGAAAAATCGACTTACAAACGTCGGTATTATTCGAATTAATTCTCAAGTGTCGGAGATACAAGCCGACGTTAAATTTAAATAATCTCTTTTTATTGAATGGGATAATCCTTGCCCCACAATGCGCTATTAATTATTCACCAAAAAAAGGGGGCCGCTGGTGCCGAGTGTAATTTGGTCCCCCTTAGCTGGTGCTGCTCCGGTGGGGGGCGCACGCGACCTTATTGTGGACTCCCTTTAACATATTTGTAACAATTATTTTTAAAATAACCATTTTTTGTATTTTTAAATTGGTGCACCCCAAAAGAAGAATTTCACTTTTAACACGTTTGCTTATTAGACAATGTGTATACATTTTTAAATACATACTGAGTATATGCTAGATAAGTCATAACTCTAAACCTTTTTTATCTCTACTATCATAGAATCTGTTCTTCCAAAACTTCTGAATTTATCCCGCCTAGTCCTATTCATCAAAAAAGCATCAGTTCAGGAAGATCCTCCCAAGAAATGGCACTCCCAGGCGACAACACAGAACACGTCTCCTCTTTCAAGGATGATGCACCATTAGAGAATGTCTTAGAGTCTGATGTTTGCCAGGATCACATGTACAGACGTCATAAAAAGAGAGGACATTTCTTTTAAGGTAGTCTCTAAATATTCCGTATCCAATAAACGGTTAAGACGAGTAAAACGACAATCCTAAGATTTTTTATATTTCCACGTCAATATGTGATCAATGGAAGGAAAGAAAGACTTGCTTATTCCTCCAGAAGTCAACTCCTTGCCCTGCAAAGTTATGAAGAAGAGTATGTTTTCCCAGGTGCAGCTTCAGAGAACTGAATGGCAGCAATTTGTCATGTATTTCCCATATGCTACATGTATTGAAGAGATATGGAAAAAAAGTACAAAATGATTCTTTAAGAGTTCGCGATAATTGTGTTGCTGTTATGTTTGATATTAGATTTCCCAATAAAACGTGTTATTATTAACTTGAACGTTCCTCACACCAGCTAAACAACTAGAGACCAAGAAAACTCAAGTACGCTGGATCTTCAACATCATGAACTTGTTATTCGTACTGTATAATAATAATAAGACCAAACGTTCATAAACGATCGCGCTTAGTTCTATTGAATATTGATACAGTTGTTGTGGCAAATTAGTGCTTCTTCTTCTCTTGTAGCAAATTGACGGTTAGATTGGCTCGACGATCGACCGACGGTAAACAAACTGGGTCACTGAGTAATGCGAGTCTTGGCTCTAAACTTGTGAAGATCGCAAAAAATGGAGTGTCATACGAACTTGATCGCTATTGATCAACTGCATTCTTGAGATGAAAGAATGATAAATGATGACATTTTACTGCATCAATTGCGAAAGTGCGTTCCGATAAAAAAAAATATTAACATTACTTGTTAACATTTCTAGTCACGTAATTTTCATTTAAAGTTGTATCTTTATTAACATAAATAATAAAGCTTTTAATTTATTTGCTATCTATAACATGGAAAGTTTATTCGTATACACAGACGATTTAGCATGATTCCTGATTATTAAATATTTATATATTTATATAAATTTGTATTCAATAGAATTGGGGCTTATGTAAAGATTAAAATACTTGTTATTAGTAAACGAACTTGAAGGATTACTATAATTTCTTGAATACAATCATGTATTCGTAATTTTCAATTATAATGGTATCTTGTTTAGAAAGACTCTAACTCAGATAAAAATGTAATGTTATCTAGCGCCTAAATAATGTATCTAACTACCACATTTACAATTAATAAATCGTAGTAAATAAGTTTTCTTTTTTGTTTCTGTGTTAATATAGTTATCCTTTTTTTGTGTAAATCTAAAAAAAATACTACTGTACATTCAGTTTTTGAAATAAATGTAGATCCAATTTAAAACACATTAAGCATCTAATATGTGCATAATTTTCATGTACCCGGTGGAGCTTTGGGAGGCAGAGCTGACATGGTATGAGGTGAGGACCATGGTGGCTGACATAGTTATGTGGTGGCATTAGTGACGACCATATACTCCAGTTAGGAGAGCGTACATGGAAATGATGAAAATTTTTCGAATCTCGATGTAGCGTAGTTAATAGGCTAATGTTCAGCGTATTGGGCTACAGAACTGGAAAATTGCACTTAGTGTACTGAGCTATGCTTCAAATACCTGAGTTCGTCGCTTATTTTTCTCCGATCAATTGATGAGAGATATGTCATATCTTCTTCTTCGTGTCAGCGACGTCAAATTATATTTGCCCAGTATCTGGCAAAATCGATAGCCCGCGTATTGCCCAGCATTGGGTCTTTAGATGTGCAGCTTGTTGGGCACATGGAGCAGGATATGATCATGGTGTGAGGTGGTTTGCAGTTCTCTACAGTCGCAAAATAGTGACTCGCCCTGCCGAAGCATTCCCCACCGCTCGAGGTTGTCCTTTGTTCTACCAACTCCGGTTCTTAATCTGTTCGGTATGTCATATGAGATGGTGCTAAGAATTTCTGTGTATCAGTCATTAAAGTAATAAATAACAATGCATCGAATTTAATAAAAATGATTCACTGGTATAATCTATGTATTTTAATGATCTGTTTTGTGTAGTTGATAATAAAGCGAATTTATTTATATTCGTACTCGTATATAATAACGAGTGTGTTTATCGAGCGTGAATGTTTTAGAATCACCTGTTTGGCTTATTACTAACGACATTATTTGGACAATTGAGCCGATGAATGCGAAATTATTGACGTCTATATTAATTCCATTCGCCACACATTACGGTAATTGCTGTATTTAAGCAGACAATTAACAAACAAAGCCGAAACGCATTTTCCCAGTAGCTCGAAACGCGCAAACACTCCCCTCATTACCGGGAAATGTTTTTAGACTGGCAACCCCCACGTCACGTGTTTGATGAAGACCAGTAATACCAACAAACCGGGCAAAAAAATAAAATGGAATTATTTAAATATTTAACTGTTGACCACAGACAATCTGCATAGAAACAGTTAGGTATAAAAGTCACTGAATAAATTAATTTTGCGCATTGCGTTTTTGTAATGAGTTCGAAATATTCATAAATATACTGTTGTTTGTGGAGCAAATATAAATATTTACTAATTCTAGGAATTGTTTTAAATGTTTTTTCTGTAATTAGCAGCGATAGAGATTACAGTCGGTAAGTGCCTTATTATATTTACATTGCTTTTTACGAAATGGTGTTTTTTCTTAATTTAATTGGTTCTAATTTAACTAAGAATACATAAATTAATAAAATAAGTATTATTATAAATACCTGTATATTGAGACCTTTTTGCACTTTAAATACATATTTCGTACCGTACGTAAATTTATCTACTCATAGACCATATATTAGGTGATATATTACGTGGAGTTTCGATATCATTCCCACGTTTTCGTATGTTTTGGTACATTTTCGTACAACTCAAATTCGTACAATTATTATCAGAGTTTGGATAGCGCTTTTTAATAATCGAATGGTCATTCCAAAAGCGCTTAAACGCATTCAAAGTGCAAGGGCATTATGCTGACGAACTGAGTACAGTGAATGTAATTTATACATAAATAATCTTTATAGTATTTGATTTATATATAGTATAGTAAATGAATTGGCGAACCTATCTAATTTTATCTACATACACATGTGTTCAGCATATGTTGCTATGAGAAATACTTTTTTTTTTTTGATTGATAATTCTTGGTGGAATTCCATCATATCAATAATATTAAATTAAGAAATTATTTCACAAGTTTTATTTTTACTTTGAAATAAATTTAAGCTACGAATATAAATTATTATTTCTGTCAATTTTTTTTTTTTAATGTAAAAGTATCTTTTTTATTCCATCAAAATTATCATTTTACGATGATGAGCCCTGCAACGGAGGTCAATTTATAAAAGAAAAATACCTAGTACTTGATTGTCAATAACAAGTCTTTGTGCAAAATTTCAGCTTTATTAGATAATTATAATTTTAAATTTATTTGAATTACAAAACTGCTAAATTAAAAATATTTAGTTTCTATTCGCATTTATTTTAAGTGGTTACATGTTTCGGCCTTCCTGGAGAACATCTTCAACAAATCATTATTGAAGATGGTCTGGATGGGCACCATTTAAAATAAATGTGTAAAAATAAAATTAATTTAAAATTATAATTATGCAGTTTCACCAAGTATTGTCAGTTGATAATCTTAATGTTATTATTTGACAATGGTAAATGTGTCAATTTTCATTTCTACAATTAACAATCATTTCTACAGCAAAAACTTTGGTAAAAATAATTTATGTTCTCGTGTTAAAGTGACGTGTAAGTTCACGTTTATGCTGAAAAATAAACTGAAAAATCATCAATGATTAAGTATATATTTGTATAAAATATCTTTTTATAACCAGACAAAAATAAACAATGTTAATCACTATACCAATTATGTAACATTGTTACTAACGCCTTAATCCCCCGGGGCCAAGAACAGTGTCAAATATTAAAGTAAATAAAAAACTCTTCTAATAAGCATTTTTCCCACACCCTAGCGTTCTCACACGAGCCACAGGGACGCTCTAATATATTACTCATGTAATACAAAAAATGGCAAAAAAGTGCCAAAAAAATTATCTATTTCATTTTAATATAATTTATATGTTATTGTAAAATGAGTTCTTTAATCGAAGCATTTCGAATGATAACGAACGGTGGAGTTCAAGAAATGTGATCTCTCCCGCAATTCTTTATTTGCCAGTGCGCACGAATTTATAGTGTCAGTTCCAAACTTCAACAAAATCAAAATTTGATCGATTTTTCGAAAGCCTGTTTTGGCACTGGCGTTCTGTCAATACACATTCTCCATACACAACGATTTTTTTTTGTTATGATACATCACATTTATTGATAGTAACAATATAAAATATGCAGTAAAAGTTGCATTTCATATATGAAAGAGTTTTTTTTTATGTAAACACATTAAAAAATGCTGGCAGAGGGTGATAGTGATTCTGGAGTCTCATCTGTGGAATTCTATGATGCTTAGCATAGTGCAAATGGCTAAGCGCTGCATGTGGAGTGTTGATTCGTCAACGTCATAGATTACATACAGCCCGAGATTCACGCATTATCCTTATAATTATAGGAATTGTGAGTGGGTGTTCTTCACGGGACGACCTTCGTCTACCACCAATTTTGATTAATAGGCTATGACTGTCATTTTACGGGTGAGGGATCAAATTCACACTAACCGGGGTATTTTAAAGCTCAGAAATCAATTAAAAATGTTTTTTTTTAATCTCCGTCGGGGATTGAATCCACAACCTTTGGCTTGTAAAGCAAACGCATTGACCAATGAGCTATACCCGCCGGCAATACCCGCCGGTACCAACCAAAAACTAATGTGTAGAATCAATTGATTTTTTTCACAAGTAAGCATTGTAATATCAGCTTTCATTATACATAATGATTGTAAAGTTTGAAATGGTTGTGAAAGAATATAATTCAATCCTAAATTGGTAAAAAATATATATTACTTTCTGAACATCCTAATATCTGCAGAGTGTAGATATAGAGGAATACTCCCACGAAAATATGAATTTCGTGGTTGTTGGGTGGCCTTCATTAAGGGCCCCCAGGGGTCGTTTCTCGCATATTACGAGGCCTTTATGGACCCGGGGGCCCTGGCTCGCATCCCGCGGGAGGAATTGATTAGGGGAAATCGGAGGAGTAATAATAGGAAGTTAATATCATACTAATAGGCCGCGTGCTCCTAGAAATTTCAATATGATGGGAATATCTCTTAAATGATACTCTTTTATTAATCGTTCAATTTAATGATGTGGTGGCCGACTCGGCATAGATAAATTTGACTTTTCGTTTTGCTACATACAAACTGCTGTTCAGAATGTCCGACGCGACCTTAACACCTAAATCCATCAAAAAAGAAAACGCCATTTTACAAAAAAACGGCGTTGGCGATCAACGTGTTAAAGGCTACTAAGTGGATAGGGGAAAAGCTTCTTTTCAAGCAATATTTTCGTATTGAAAACATCAAATTATTAGCATTACCTATCTCTGTTCGCAACCAAATATAGTAAAACCGAGTTGCTTCAATGCAAAGTAATTGAGTATTTCCGTTGCCCCATCGATACCGGCGCCTCGCACAAATCAGAAGCTACACCCGCCCAGTCTCCCGCCCACTTTGCCACCTACTCTCCCGCCCACTGTCCCGCCCACTGCCGCATTCTGGGCCTCATTACGGCGGCCGCCTACTCGGCCGAAGAAGGTGCAACCAAGGGAGAAACCGAATCATCCCAACAAGCTCTTCCATGATACGATCAGTCTGGAAATCTAGTTCCAAGTTTCAAGAACATTTTTTGTCAGATGGCAAAAGTACCACCTTCAATTTTTTCGGTATTGTATAATAAGTCTTTTAAATGTCTTCAATTCATCATAAAAAGACGTATATTTCTTTGAAAGTAATAACATAAAGGGCTTGTGATTAAACGTTGACTGATTGAATAATAAATAATAATAATATACACACTCTGAATATATACTATAGAGACATCTATCGTTACACGATGGTAACAATGGTACAAATACATCTTCTTACGCGTGTCCGTTCAGGCGGATAAATAGTCGAGTGGACTAGGCGGTGTACAAGACCTGAGCAAAGGTTGGTTCCAAGGCATCCCGCGTCTGCCGATATTTTTCTTAATGAATTGATGCGTATAAAAAAAATGATGTATAATTGTATGTGTATATTTTATTACTAAGTATATTTCTTTGTCACAAAGCGTTTTATTATTGTTAAACTAAAAAGTACAGTATTGTACACAGTACTGGCTAGACCCTGCGGCGCTTTATTGTTTATATTTACAAATTGGTTGCCCTCGGCGCCCTTAGCTTACTCGACACCCTGGGGCACCGACCCACTTCGCCACCCCCTAAATTCGGCAATTCTTCTACACAAGTAAGTGTTTTTTTCTCAGTTGTATTCATTCGTATCCGCTTTATAGGTACAGCATAAGATTTTTTTTATTTTTCTATGTCATATCTTAAAAGATCCTTGATATGTGTCATTAAAGCTTACGCTATGGAAATTAATATCAGTTCAATACAAAGTTTCAATTAAGACGCATGTATGAATACCGACACTAATATTCGAGAGTAAAGGTGTACCCGATAAACACTTAAATCATTACTAAATCAAAATAATAAGTAGTAACATCCTCATGTCTCTCAAAAGGTTGTTATTCCGTCGCGTGATGGCAGGATTAGGAGCAGATTGATAACACAGACTTTTTCAGAAGCACATTGACATATATTTACTATAAAATATTACAAATTTAGGACTCGACCTATTCACAGTATTAGGTCGAGCCACAATACAATATGGTATCGCTGACGGGCGGTACACAACTGGGCTCCCCGCTCGGGATGGGCTCTCGCCCGCGCCACGAGCGGCGGTGTATATAACTAGTCACAAAAATGACGCACACATAAATGTTTGACAAGCGAACGGAAATAAGAGACGAAAGATTGTATATCGAGATTTTCGGTACCAGTCAGCTAGGGCTATATCATGCTGATGTCAGTAGCAATGTAAAAATAAAGTATCTGCAACAAATACACAAGGATCGAAGAAACAAGAATGAATTAACTAAGTAATTGCGGTACTAACTTGTCCTTTTTTCCACTGCCACAAAAAAATTGCTGAGTTCGGTACCGAACCTTATGGCTTATAGAACAGAGTCCACGTGGATGTGAGGAGCTTAAGTTTAAAAAATCACCATGCAGAAAAGAGTGAACAACACTATCGACGCATGAATTACCAAATAACCATTACAGTCACAGTAAGGATGAGTTCTACGTATCCAACATGTGTACGCCTCTGTTGTTCAGCTTAAAATATTGTTTTCAAATCAATAATATGATATGAAGCAGTTCTAAAAAGACTGTCGGAAAGTAATAATTTATAAAAAAAAACTTGTGAATAAATGTTGATTATAATTTTAGAATTAATTTTAATTAAAAAATTGATAAATTAAAAAATAATAATAAATTAATAAATTAAATATAATTGTGCAGTTTCACCAAGTATTGTCATTTGATAACCTTAATGTTAATAAATGTTGACTGATTGAATAATAAAAAATAATAATATACACAATCTGAATATATACTATAGAGACATCTATCGTTATACGATGGTAACAATGGTAACAATGGTATAAATACAACATCTCACGCATGTCCGTTCAGGCGGAGAAATAGTCGAGTGGACTGGGCGGTGTAAAAAGAACCGAGCAAAGGTTGGTTTCAAGGCTCGTGGTTCGAATCCCGCGTCTGCCGATATATTTCTGAATGAATTGATGCGTATAAAAATTTGATGTATAATCGTACGTATACATATGTTTAATTACAAATCTAAAATGCTAATATTTGATTATTTATTGTATTATATTCACACAAAGCATTAATTGCTTTGATTGGTATTTGCCCGAAGAGCAGAGTGGGTCAGTCCTAATGCCTCGCGAAGCCATTATTGGATATTTAGCAACCGTCCCTCCCACAGCAACCTCCCACCTCCCGAAACCTCCCCACAAGCTCCACACGACTGCGGAGATATATTATTATGCGAGTTAAGGCACAGAGACGAACTCTGCGTGTGTCCTGACTCACGAACTGATAAACAAAATTCAAGTAGGGAATAATATTGGACATAATTTCTATGAACAATACAAAAGAACACTTTTTAAGTAAAACATTATTAGTAATTAAATACACACATACAATTATACATCAAATTTTATACGCATGAATTCATTCAGAAAAATATCGGCAAATTCGAACCAAGAGCCTTGCCACCTTTGCTCTGTTCTACACACCGCGCTATCCACACAACCATTCTCCGCCTGGGCAGATACGCGAAATACGATGTATAAATATACCATTGTTAACGTCATATAACGACAGATGTCTCTGTAGTATATAATCAGAGTAAGTATATTATTATTTTTTAAGATTCAATCAGTCAACATTTATTCACAAGATTTTTATATTATTATTAGTTACGTATGTGATGCGTATACAAATTGATGTATAATTGTATGTGTGTATTTAATTACTAATAATATTGAAATATAGTCAATGATCTATAAATTAATAATAGAGTATTGAAAAATATTGTAATAAAAATTTAAAAATTAAGTCTGAGAGGAATCAAAAATTGTGTTTATATTTTTAATACAATCAATTTAAATAACTATACTCATAAGGGTATAATACCCTTATGGGTATAGTTATTTAATTTTGCGAGGAATTACGATATTATCTTTCGAACCACAGTTAGTCAAGAGACAAAGGTGGATTTGGCTGGGACATGTTTTTAGAACACCGCATGTATTAAACTAACATCCTCCTCTCTCTCAAAAGCGGTGTTATTCCATCGCGTGAGGGCAGGATAAGGAGCAGATTGATAACACAGACATTCTTTTAGAAGCACATTAATTATATTTCTGATAAACTTTACAAGCTTCCGGCCAAGCGGGATGACATGCCGCTGGCCGAAATGCAACCTTCTCGGTCGTCAACACATAACTGACGCGCTCGTGATCGGACTCCGCCCGTGCCCCTGGCGGTATCTATCATTAACACACCATTAAGCGGGCAAGCGAACAGGAAATAAGAGACGAAAGATTGTATATCGAGGTTTTCGGTTAGTCGGCAAGGGATACATCGTGCTGACATCAAAACATAAAGTAAAGCAGGTTTTTTTATAAGCCTCTGGGCTCGCACCGTGCTGAAAAGCCGTCAGAAACTATAGATAGGAGTATAATGTAATCGGCGGAACTGACATAGAATGAGGAAGATCATAGCACCTAATAAACATTATAGTAGCAGTTCACGACGTCCATTTGCTCCAGTTAGGGGAGAAGACATGATGATGATGAATATTCCAATGCTAGTTGTCCGGGCCTGAGCTAGCTGATGGGAGGTTCCCTCCTTACCCTCAGTCCTCTCATTCCTCAGTAGCGAGTGCAATGTATGGAGCCCGCGCGGAATTAGTCAATTATATTGGCAAAGCTCGCGTGCCTGGCGCGCCACTGCTCTGGACCAGGGATGGAGTAACCAAGGAAGTAACTATGGAAAATAAACCATATAAAACATAAAACATGTTACGGGCTACTTAATCTAGTAAAATCAAAGACACTAAGCTCATTATCAATATTAGCCAGAATCAGTGAGAGCCATCTTTAGCGTCATATAAGTCAGTGAGTATTGTTTTTCTGCATCGTCATATGTTAGACTTGAGGCATGAAGACTGTAGGTAACAAGTTACTTCATCGAAATAAAATATGGAGCGAAACTTCCACTTGAATTGGCACTTGGTTACTCAACTGCTTTTTCCTGTTATGTATGTATGTATACCTCAGACGAAGACTCATCATGGACGCTTGCAAAAAAGTTAATTTTATTATGAGTGGCTGAGGGCTTTCCTGCGATTCTAATGCGGCATACAACTGCTTACAAACCTCAGACTAGAGGTGTCGAAATTAGTATACTGCAAGCTTGTATCGGGTTGCCTTTTCTGGTGACTCTGGTTGGTAGACTACGCCGTACGTGAAATGACGGAAACCTGTTTATTTATTACATTTACCATCAACATCAACCCGCGTCCGTCCCTTGCTGGAGCCTTCCGCATGAGTTTACGTCCCTCTCGATCCTTCGCCTTCCGCGTCTAGCTTCTTCAAGCTATTATTTTTATCTCGGCAGTATATCTGAGAGGATGATCGAATGTCATATTGTTTGTAAGTCCTTGTGTGCCACTTGTCAATATTTTTATTTTTCATCGACCGTCGTCTCATCGACAGATATGTTTTGCTCATTGCCACTTGAGTGTGCCTATTCTTTTGGTAGTGTGAACTTGAGTTCATCTTCGGATATCTTCGTTCTAAATAATATTTTAGAAATAATCTAACCATAGATCTCCCCATCGCGCGTTGGATATTTATTTGTATTGTATAAACTTAACCGGCCTCATACCTTCATCACACCGAACGACAATTAAGTACACTTTATGATGCTCATTCATATTGTAATCAGTTTGAACTAATAAGTCCAGTGGGATTAGCTTTCCGAATAATTGTGGCCCATGTACATAAGTGCTTAAGAGAAATAACCCATAACGGGGTTAACTTTTTTGTTTATGCTGATATTGCTGATGTTATCCATGACGCCCAATTTCCTGGTTCCGCCCATGCTCAGCCACAGGAGTTAATAACCGGGCAGCCGCCTCGTGCTCCGCAATATAATTGACTAATGCTCCAGTCCGCCCCCCACTACACCACAAGCTTAGAACCAGCAAAATCTACTGCGACTCGCTGCTATAGCACCGTCTCTATCGCACTGACAGAAAATGTATAACCCCACCCCTTTCACGTAAATATTAAATATAAATTGAAGTCACCTTTGCTTCCGCAATTAAAAATTGACTTATTTTCTGGAGAATTATCCTTCTACATACATTAGATGCATACAGTCAAAGGTGTTCCTGACATGTCGTCAACTCTTTCAGTACACATTATTTTAAGCCTTTCTCATAGATTGTCGGCATATGCCGTCGAAGATTCCCCGACCGTTGACATCGGTTGAAGAGATATATCGTTTTGCTACTTTCAGTACTTATTGTAACATCTACGGTAGGAACATGGAACTGCAGTCATTACCTTTATCAACCTACATGTATTCTTTACAGGAATTTGTAAAGCATGTAAATAAATATCGTTAGGTTTTGTCACAGGAGCGATTTTTCTGTAAACCACATGTGTCAATGCCACCACATGTATGGAGTTATAAAATGAACGTTTGTTAAATAGAATAGTTTTTTATGCATCATCTGATAGCTAATGACACAAAAACCAATGTGATATATGAAAATAGAACAGATAAGTACATTTATGCTTCAATTACTAGTTTTAAGCAAAAAAAATGGTTTGAAAATGTCACGCCGTATTGACAGTATAATTTGTATTCCACCGAGCCGTAACGAAAGGGTTAACATGATCGCTTCAATAACGCCTTCTCTATTTTTTATAAGACAAATTCTTATATATAGAGGTATATATCTATTTTTTTAGTCCTTCAATGGGTCAAGGAGTTTCATTTCAGTGTTTATAGGTTTTTTTAATGGATTTTTTTTTTCAGAAATAATCTACAATGTCCACTTTGATCGCTTGTTTTCTAACTTCTTCGAATAAGTCATAACTGCTTGACATCTCGATGATCTAACGTCTAACCTTCAATATTTAGAACGCAGACGTAAAATTGGTTCACTTAGTCTTTTCAACCATCATTACCGCGGCCGCTGCTCCTCCGAACTCAAAATATTAATTTCTCTGCACCCTCCCTCAACCAACACACTCGTTTTACACATATTGAATATCTTCACACTATTAATGTAAGTCGATCAAGAACTATCAATTTCCAAAATTAATTCCTAAATGCTACCAGGTAAGCAATGAAATTTTCTATCGTAATATATGTTTCCTCCGTCATACTGATATCAGCATGATATAGCCCTTGCTGACTGGTACCAATAACTTCGACATACAATCTTTCGTCTCTTATTTCTGTTCACTTGTCGTACATGTATGTGTCGTCATTTTGTAATGCCGTGAGGAGGACTAGTTACGTAGATCGCCCAGCGTTCGTAATTCGCTGTCGCGAGTCGTGACTTTGTCCCGATCGATCGAGGCGAAAGTAACGCCATGTTACGGTCGATCGGGTAAACCAAGTCTTTATCGAAAATATACAACAATGTGCTTCGGAAAAAGTATGTGTGCTGTTAATCTGATCCTCACACTTCCACCACACAATTCGATAATTATCCTGGCGACGTGAAGTCGTTTCCCCCGTAGAGAGGAAGATATTAATACAATCTGGGTCTCTATAAGAAAAAGATTAAAATACACTCTCGAGCTTCCCAACCTGAACACACAAACATAACACACGTTTCCCGAATGCAGCATTCAGTCATCCTGAATGAGCTTCATATAATACACTGCTTCCGACTGGTTATGTTCTTCTCCTACATGCGTTTTCATGAAAAAAATACTTTAATATCAGTTTTAAGGCGTAGATAGTATCTGCAAGCTCTAAGTAGTCTGTCGTGTGACGGCAACATTCCGCCCCCGCCCAAATAATTCATTACACTTCCGCAGGGCGGCTGCATTGTGCCGGTGATCCGATTAAGCGGCTCCCGCCCTCTTTCACTCCCCGATCCACTCCCCAGCCCACTCCCCAGCCCACTCCCCAACTCCCGGCATTCCCGCACGAGCCCCGACTAGATTTTTCTTCTCATTTTACACAATTATTTTGTTGCACGTTTCCCAACGCGGGATTCTTTCAGAATGCGATATAAAAAAATCTCACAATCAAGCCATTTTGTAATTTTCAGGACATTCATAACAACGTTATTCATTTGTAAAATGCTCACACATTTTGTGTACAACTTGCTAACTTCGAGCGCTGCCAAAAAAATATTGATTTTAAAATATTATCTACTACAGCCAATGAGTATAGCCAGTGGTCAAACCGTTTGCTTTGCAATTCAAATGTAGAAGTTCGATCCCCGATAAAGATTTAAAAAATGAATGAATTGTGAATTTGATCCCTGACCCGTAAAATGCCAGTCATGGCATATTAATTAAAATTAGTGGTAGACGAAACTCGTTCCGTGAACACCACCCATTCATAGTAAAATCCTATAAGTATAAAGATGATGCGTAAATCTCGGACTGTAGTCTATGACGTTGGCGAATCAACACTCCACATGCAGCACTTGGCCATATGCACGATGGTACGCTTCATAGAATTTCACAGATGAGACTTCAGAATTACTATCACAATCTGTCGGTAATATCCTGTATGTGTTTATATAGCTTTATTTAAAATTTTAAAAGTCTCTAGCTCATCGGGAAATAATTAAACTATCTTTTAAGAAATTTATACTGTAATTAGATATTAAATACGTCTCACTAAAACATTTCAAATTATATTAATTAATTGAAATTATGCATTCCTGATAAAATCAAAATATATGTAACCTTAACATTTATTTTTTAGAGAAAATCCTATTTGAAAAAATAATAAAGGGTCCGCCATCTAACGTTTTTTTTCAACTAGTGCTTATTTCGTGAATGGTAACACTTAACTCATGTTTGATTTGACAAATAATTAGTTTTATCCTTCCGCTAAACGAATATGGTTGTGTATATGCTTGAACAACGCTGAGAAATATTGCGACATTACTTTGAAAATCATGTTATTGTCCGCCATCTAACGTTTTTTTTTAACTAGTACTTATTTCGTGAATGGTAACATTTAACTCACGTCTGATTCAACAGATAATTAGTTTTATTCTTCCGCTAAGCGAATATGGTTGTGCTTACGCTTGAACAATGCTGGAAAATATTGCGACATTACTTTGAAAATCAGGCCATTTTTCTTCAAAAATGAGCAATGAGTGGCCTTTACAGTCAATGGCGATCGTTATCGGGCAATTTTTGTTCACAAAAATTAAAGAAGAAGATATTGGCAACATTTGGTTTCAACAGGACGGCGCTACGTGCCACACAGCCGAAGCTACATTCGATGTTTTGCGCCCCATTTTCAAAAAAAAAGTTATTTGACGGACCCTATATTAGTAAATATTTTTATTTACGCACTATGAATTTAAGCATTACGACACATATCATAGCTTGGCTCAAATTTACTTTAACTGATGCATCAACACTAGTACTTGTAGATCAGAATAGTTGCAAAATGACCGCAAATCATCGATGCTGCAAAATGTACAAAAGAAGTATAAGGTTGGAAATAGTCTGATAGGCGTACCACATGGTCTCCTGGGCGGGACTGAGCCTGGAGCAGACAGGTCTATCAGCCGGGGCGGACTTTACAGCGATGCAAAGTGCTTTCAGGGGTCCTACTTCCCTTCCTTCATCTGTCGATGAGCGGAATTGTTTCCACTACAAATGTGACAGAGTAATTTTGTACGCGCAAAAATATTTGCTAGTGAAAATATTTACTGACATCAGCACGATGTAGGCCTTGCTAACTGGTACAGAAAACCTCGATAGACAATCTTTCGTCTTGTATTTTTGTCACTTGCCATACCTTTATGTATGTGGCCACATTGGGGCTAGTTACATAGTTTTGCCACTGGCGGCGCTGGTGACAGAGCACGGGCCGCGGAAGTGCGGAAGACACAGCAGTTGGTCCCCACCCATTGGCGAAGTAAGGTCCGCGTGCGGCCGCGCTGGCATGTCATACCGCGTGGTCACAAACTTGTAATGTTTTTAACGTAAATATAATCTGTGCCTCTAAAAGAAAGTCTTTGTCTGCTGACCTGCTCCTGATCCTGCCCTCACGCGACGTAATAACGCTCCTTTTTGAGAGAGTAGGATGTTACTATGTATTTAAGTACTGCTTTGATTTAAGTGTGCGCCCACAAAATTGCTTTAATAGGTTGTATTTTATTACTTTTCTGCCATATTTACCCTAATTTGAACAATATAGTCACCATGATAAAAAAAATAAAAATATATAGGCTTCTGAGCTCTAAAATACCCCCCCGGTTGGTGTGAATATGATCCCTCACCCGTAAAATGCCAGTCATAGCATATTAATCAAAATTGGTGGAAGACGAAAGTCGTCCCGTGAAGACCACCCATTCATAGTAAATCCCTGTAATAATAAGGATGATGCGGGAATCTCGGGCTATAGTCTATGACATTGGCAAATCAACACTCCACATGCAGCGCTAAGCCAAGTACATCGTGGTTAAGCGTATTAGAATTCTACAGATGAGACTTCAGCATCACTATCACCATCTGTCGGTATTCTCCTGTATGTGTTTACATAAAAAGACTTACAGTTATCAGTAAAAGAGATCAACCAGTGACCAGTGATAAGCCTTAATAGTAAGTAATAATCCCAAATAAGTTTCCCATACTAAAGTAAAAATATATTTTTTATCGCTAATTATTTATACGAGAGGTCGAGAGAAACAGAAGCGCAGCAATTGGTATTCGTTTTTTTTTTTTTTTAATATTTTACAAATTTAAAATATGCACTACGAGAGGCGTAAGAGACTATAGCAGTTTTTCTTCAAGACCCCGGTCAATCTTTGTCCTGAAAGGCCGCCAGAAACTATAAATATAACGTAATCGGTGGAGTTCCGGGAGGCAGAGCTGACGTAGTAGGATGAGGCGAGGTCCATTGCGACTGACAGCATTTTTTGGTATCAGCTCATGACGATATTCGTAATATTTTCCAGTCAGGGAAACATCCATGGAAATGATTATTTATTAGTATTGTATCTGTAGGAAAATACTCGTAATAATGAAAGGTAAAAAATATATAAGTACTCACCAGTCTAACAAATCGGACTAAAACACAGAGTCCGAAACTCTAGCGTGAAATTGAATTCATAATCTACAAATTCAATTAGGCATTGCCCATAGGTAGATACCCGAACAATTGTTTTCGAGCAAGCGTTGGTCGAAATTCGGCGAAATACATCAGCGATCATGGATTGGCAACATTTCTTACGGGTCGATAGTTAAAAAGTGGTCACCATCATGCCGTGTCCGCTCTCCTAAGTGGAACATATGGTTGTCACGAATCGTCAACAAAAAGCTCTGTCAGCCGCCATGATTCTCGCTTCATCTCGTGTGAGCTCTGCCGAGTACATGCTATGCATAGTTCCCGATGGCTTTTCAAAACAGTGCGAACTTGAAAAGCCGGCTGCTGTAATTTATGCTCTCCTGCCTCATCCGAAGTATATGTCCCAACCAGAAAATGCTACCTTGTCCACTCACTCACATTGTAATTTTTCAAAATACAAAAAAATCATACCCCAATATTAATCTAATCCGGCATCTGCTATCGAAATACATTATACGGCTGCATTGTCTTTTGACAACTTTTACAGGCCTAAAGAAGAATGGGGATGATACAGGTGCTGTGTATAGACGGCACTTTGATGGAGTAGAGCTACGAGTCCCAGATATTTTACGTGGAATTAAAAGACATTCCAAAAGAGGGTAGCAAGATCCCCATCGTTCTCAGTGATCTGTACGCAGTGATATCTCAACAAGTCTGATCCGCGCTGATGAATGCTCGATCTGCATCTCGACAGGCGCTGTTGCACAGCATCTGGGTCTTCTTTGCATTAATTCGCATGCCCAATCTCAAAGAGTTTGCTTACAACCTGTGAATAATGTTCTGCAGATATGCAGTGGAGTGCTCTATGATACCAGCGACACCAGCGTACTCCAGGTCTCACCCATTAAGAGAGTTGTTCACAGCGACTCTTCGATCTTGGATCACACGGTGAGACACTCTCTCGTGGAGTGCATCATCCATGAAAACAGGAGACGCATTCTGTGTTGTCGCCTGGGAGTCTCTTATCATTCTTGGGAGGATTTACCTGAATTGCTGCTTAGTTCTGACGGTCCCTTGCTGTTATCCTTCACCAGGGAAATCGTTGGAGCTACACAAGCGATTAACGAGGCTGACATGTAATAGGCTCCTACGTTCTTCAACTATTTCTCAGACGTATATTCTAACCATGTGTGTAATTTGCAGGGCAAAAAAAAAACTTTTCGATCTTGTGGTAACCGCTGATGTACTTACATAACAATAAAACAAAATAATAAACGTACATTTTTTATTGTTTCATTGTAGTGAAAGGTTGATCATCCCTGTGATGGAGTGGCTCGCTAAGCGTATCGTGATACGCGGCATCCAATCAAATTGCCACGTAATTAATGGGGTGGGGAGGGGGGCGGGCCTGCCGCCATGTTGGAATCAGAGGGCAAGGGAACAGCTATTGTCCAAGTAAATCAAACTCTAATTAAGGGAGAAGGAGGCACATACCATTAGTACCTAGATAGATACAAGGCTACATACGACAGATTATATCTCTAAAGCATTGTACGAGTAAATCATGTATGTATTTATTTATGTCATGTCTAGATAAGTAATTAAATACACACATACAATGATACATCAAATTTTATACTGTATAGTGCCCAGTCAGAGATTGGTCGTGTGGACTGAGCGGTGTGTAGAATAGAGCAAAGGTGCAAGGCTCGTGGCTCGAATCCCGCGTCTGCCGATATTTTTATTGTGAATGAATCGATGCGTATAAAATTTGATGTGTAATTTTATGTGTGTATTTAATTACTATCAACATAATAATTAATGGTAATTAACTGCAAACGGTAGGTAAGTACAAGCTTTAAAAAAATAAAAAGTCAGTCTGTCACCATGGCAAAAAAAATGTATCGAACAGTGATAAAAGCGATTATATTTATTTAAAAAATGGAAATATATCTGACTCTTTAGTATTTACGTAAATTATTGTTATGAATTTTAATTATTAATGTTTTATCTGAATTGTTTTGTTAAATATTTTTACTGTTAATAACTATTAGCTTGCTTTTAGTGATTTTAAGTTTTGCAACATTTATATAAGCCCGGATTTTTTTAAATAAAAAAAACAATGGTCTTACAAAATGAATCATTTCATACTTATAAATGTTATACAAAAAATTTCTGCGTTTTACGAATACATATAACATTGATTTATGTGCGCACTGTCATGTGATAGATACCTATTTTTCTGCATAATTGTGATTATAAACATTGATTATAAAGCGAAAGTATTTATTGTATATTGTACGTGTTCATATATTTATTAGACAAAGCAAAAGTCATGTCGATTTTGGGGGGTGGCGAGGTGGGTCAGGTGCCCAGAGCACCGAATGATCTAGGGCGCAGATGGCGGCTTAACTTGCTTAGATTTTTCTTATCGCGCCTTCCTATATTTAATATTTATGTGATATAAATTTAGTTTGTTGAAGATTTTTGTTCACGAGCAAAACATCGCAAACGTTCCTACACTTTTTTTTAACAACGACGATTTATGTTTCAAAGAAAGATGAAAAAAGGTTGCCCGTACTTTATTTACCAAAGAGAGTTCAAAACATTTTGAGGAACTCTTTACAATAAATTGATATACACATATAAATCTTCAACAAATATCATCTCCGATGACATTTCTCTCTTCAACATCAGAGAAAAAGAAACAGAGACGCTGGAATTCGAACCGCTGACGAGAGAAATGTCGATCTGTAATTATTTAAAAGTATTACAATATTTAAATATATTTTATAAAGAATTAAAAATAAATTAATGTGAACTCTATATGTATCTATGTAAGATGTAAAACATTAGTTAAACGCCTTAGTTTGTAGACGTCGCGTACTTTTCGCTTTAAAATGATGCCTTTCCTAATTGTATACAGTCATTTGAAATATTTATTTTATTTGATAGAGGTGGGACGTACGTATTGTATACATATATAGAGTGTCATATACAGGGTGTGTACTCGTAGATAGCATCATCCTCGCTGACCGCCGAGGTTCCCGGGGCGGGGGGCGGCCGAGGTTCCCGGGAACTATCGAATTACATCATTAGCGAGTTTTAAAACCGTGCCCGCGCGTGTGAATGCGCTTTTATTTACACGAACACAAACTACACGTTAATTGCACGGTAACAAAAATGTTACCAAGGCGAAAAAATTATTTAAAAAAAAAAAATTATCATACAAATGTAGTAAGAACGTTTTTTGATCAAAGTATGCATTTTTTCCATTTTTTATGACACTTTTTATCAGCCTGTATCCGTCCACTGTTGAACGTATTAGTCTCCATCCTCTTCGATCCTCCGCCTTCCGCATCCAGATCACTCTCGTTATTCTTCTTATGTCGTCAGTCCATCTTGCAGGGGGTCGGCCAATGCTTCGTTTGCCAGTTCTTGGGCGCCATTCCAGTACTTTTCTCTCCCATTGACCGTCGTCTCTTCGACAAATATGTCCTGCCCATTGCCACTTGAGTGTGCCTATTCCTTAGGTAGCATCCACTACTTGAGTTCTTCTGCGTATTTCCTCGTTACGGATTCTATCTTTTAGCGACACTCCTCTCATGGATCTCTCCATAGCACGCTGGGTGACCTTTATTTAATGGGTAAGACTTGCTGTCAGATTCCACGTCTCTGCGCCATAAGTTAATACAGGAAGGATGCATTGGTTAAACGCCTTAGTTTTTAGACATTGTAAAATCGTTTCTTGTTAGATTACCGAAGTTAAGCAACATTGATCGCGTACTAAAACTTGGATGGTTACCAACTGTTGGGTCAGTGATTGGGTTGCGCCGCTCGTTAAGAGTACACACATTACTTAGGCTTCGAAAGCATCTGGTTTATTATTTGATTTATTTTTAAGCTCCTATTAATAAACGGGAACGCCGGGCTAATAACCCGATTTCCTTGAAAAAACTGATTTACAAATCACTTAAAATTATGCCTCGAATACTACAGCTACCCTTTCTTTAAGTACTCTGACTTCTGTTCTGGAGGTTTGTTGGGTGTCCTATTGGTTTCCAAATGGACCTTCAGGTGCAGATATATCCTAGAACGAGAAATGGACACTGGCAACTGGCAGAAATAAGTGGCGGCTTTTGTGTTGTGTTTATGTTTCACAAATGAAATGGATATTAAAAGAATAAAATTAACAAAGTACCCAAAATATGCTTTAGAAACAACTACTGTCTCTTCAAAATCTCGGATTTCTTAAAGGCTTTCGGAAACTACATAGTATATGATTCTAGGTTAAGGCAGCAATTCGGGATGACCATATGTGCATATACTCCAAACATGGAACGGACATGGAATGAATGAACGGTAGTTGACTTTTGTAGTGACGAGGTCTACGTATCCAACCGTTTCAGCGCTGATTTATCAACGTTGAATATATTTATTTGTATTTGAATTTAATGTGACTGTAATTTCATGTAACAAGTTGCATTATGATGTCTAGAGAATTAAAAAAAATATATATTAGTAGGTATTAAACATCCTCCTCTCTTTCAAAATTGTTATTATTTAGTCGCGTGATGGCAGGATTAGGAGCAGATTAATAACACACAGACTTTTTCAGAAGCACATATATTTACGATAAACTTTAACAATGGCCCAACCTAGTCACAGCATTCAGACCAAGCTACAATATAATATGCTCTCGCCGACGGGCGACACACGACTGGCTCGCCCGTGTTGGGCTGTCGCACAGCGACACCAGCGACGATATATTTAACAAGTCCAAAAATGCCAATATGGCGGACACATTCATGAATGACGAGCGAACAGAAATAAGAGACTTAAAGATTGTAAATTGAGGTTTTCGGTACCAGTAAACAAGGGCTACATCATGCTGATGTCAGTATATATAAAGCATCAGCTTAGAGACACGAAATAACAGCCACACCAAATAAATAAATCTAATGTTATGTTTATAAAGTCTTCCAAAGGAGCTACTAAATCGCCTAGACATTCAGTGCAGAAATATCTATGGGTCTCTCACAGTCTGGAAATGGTTGACGAGGGTGAGGGTGGAGGAAGATCAGACACGTGGGGAGGGGAGGAGGTTCAGGAAAGGTTCTAACTATCAGACAACTCTTAGGTAAGTTTTCTACTGAGAGAAAACTACACCGAGGTTACCAAATAACTTCTCTCTATTTTTATATAGTTCGAATATTTAATAAAAAAAAATCACGTTAAAATTTAGACGAAAATACCAAGAGATAGTGATAGACAAAATCTATTTTTATATGTAAACACATACAGGAGAACACTGACAGAGTGATAGTGATTCTGAAATCTCATTTGTGGTATTCTATGACGCTTAACCATGGTGTATATATGGCTAAGCGCTGCATGTGGGATGTGTTGATCCGCCAACGACATAGACTACATCCCGAGATTCACGCATCATCCTTTTATTATTACAGGAATTTACTATGAAGGGTCGTCTTCACGGGACGACTTTCGTCTGCCACCAATTTTAATTAATAGGCTATGACTGGCATTTTTCAGGCAAGGGATCAAATTCACACCAAACTGGGGTATTTTAGAGCTCAGAAATCGATTAAAAACTTTTTTTTTTAATTTCCGTCAGGGATCGAACCCACGACCCTTGGCTTGCAAAGCAAACGATTTGACCATTGAGCTATACCCGCCGGCAGAGTCTATGATTATTATCATTTGTTGATATAAATTTTCGTATCGCTAAGTTGTGCATGTGGAGTGTTGATTCGTGTCCGACATTCACGCATCATCTATTCTTACGGGAATTCACTATTAATAGGTAATTACTACAGGATGACTTTCGTCTACCACAAATATCAATTAATAGGCTATGACTGGAATTTTGACGAGCGAGGGATCAAATTCACACCAAGCAAATAAATATTTTATAGTACATAAAAATCGATTAAGTAATAACTTACATTTTAATCTTCATCGGGGAGTAAAATATATACAAACAATTTGACCAACGACAATGACGCATTGTAAGCTTGTTTCTTATTATAAATTATAAAATTTAAGCAATATTGCAGACAAAAATTTGGATGGAGTGCCGACTTTTGCCTACCGCGAGTCGTTGGTTGGGTTGAGCTGCCCATTAGAACCAAATTATTATGACTTTGGTTGTGTCGCGTAAGTCAATTGACACACACGATTGACAAATCACTCAAAAATATACTACAGCAGCTCTCACACCAAGTCTTTGAACTCCTTTCCTAGAGGTCAGCGAGAAGTATATAGTTCGTAGGTGTAAATCTCTTGGGACATGACATGAGCAATGGTAACTAACAGAACTGAGTCGCGGCAATATGTCCAAGAAATGAGACGAATTTGTCACGAAAAAAAATGTAAGCGGCGGAGCTTTTGGATGAAGAGCCAAGAAGGGATGAGGCAAAGATCATAGCAGTTGATATAGCTTTACAGCGGCAGCGACAACGAAACTGGTGATACCTGAGGCCACCCTAAGGCCGAACATGTGGAGAAACGCAACCGTGGGGAATACTTGGGTTGCCTCGAAAGAGAACCTAGTCCCAGGACAAGACTAGGGGTGGAATATATGGAGGTCGCTTAACAGACTTCGGACCGGAGTATGCAAGACGAGAACACAAATGAAAGCCTGGCAGTTTTACAGCGGACCGACTGAATGTAACTGCGGCGCGGATCAAACCCTGTCACACCTTCTGGAGTGTGCACTGTATCCGAGTAGCTGCACCCAGAAAGACCTGATGATAACCGGGAGTAACGCCATCGACATCGCCCACTTCTGGGCAGACAGGATCTGACCCTGCTGTTCCCGACACGATTATATAAAGCGGCAGCTTGTGACAACGAAATGCGTTCATGATAAGGAGTACAAATATAAATGATTAATATTGAATGATATAACACTGTATATATTCGATAGTATAATATTATATATGAACGATGTTGTTTTTCTATTGAGCGTGTCGTCAAACACACAATATCGTCATTGATTTCGCCCGTGAAAATCGTCTCCGCCTTTGTTTGCTAGTAATTACAGTGAAAGCAAAATTCTCGATTTAATTGAATACTAATATAGATGTGCGCATTAACCCGGTGGGTAACTGGAGATGGGCGGTGGGCGGTGGGCGGGAGCAGGTGGAAATGGGCGGATGGGCGAGGGCGGATAAGGGCGCTAATCTGACGGCTATGCGTGTGCTCGCCTTGGCACGTGCGCCCACCATTGGCGGACACCAAAAAACATACAGATCATATATCGTAAAAGGCGGCTCAAAACAACCAACAGCACTGTAAACAAGCATTTGCCCATCCAAGTACAAACAATAATGTAAATAATGAATAGCCGGCTTAGTGGTTGAAGCGTTTGCTTACAACAGCGAAGGTCGTTTTAACGATCCCCGACGGAGTTAAGTCGATTTCTACGCTCTACAAATACCGCGAAATATTTGGCACTCACTGATCTACTCGATGAACATAATCAAAACATAGTGCCGACTCTACAGCGCCTGTGTCGTCACAATTCTTCTTTGCAGATGTGAATCTTGGTATCTCGCCAAGAGCCAATGCAGCCGTATAATGGAATTTGAGAGCAGATCTCCTTTCAATCCGCGGATGCCATTCTATTCTCATTCATGGGTTCTTTTTTTTTAGCACTTTTGTGCAGTGGCCACAATTCGAAATTCCACTGGACTTATCATTTGCTAGTTTTAAGTGTTCTCAGGTGTGAGGCGGGTAAAGTCCAGTCCAGCAGATGCCTGCTTACAATACTGGGGGTACAAAGTCAAAACATCGTAACCCCAGTATTCAATGAAGGCATGTGATTTCGAAACTCATTTAACAGTTGCATTGGCTTTTAGTGATATGCCTAGATTCACAGCCGTAAAGAAAGAATGTGTGCACTAGACGTAATTGATCAGAGAGATCTAGACATTCACTAAGCTTATCCGTTGCTAAATGTGAATAAAGAGCAACATCAAGGAGACTTAATTTTTCTCTAGTATGGATACCCTTGGTCTTCTTTGTAGTATCAATCCAGTGGATTAGTTTGCAACAACAAAATCTTGCATTTTGATCTCCATCTCCACTCTTCTCTATAACCTTGGTACAGGTAGTTTATTTCTTTAGCGCGTAATTGTCATTTAATTTCGAATTTGATCAAAATTAAGTAGATATATTATTTTAATTGTACACGCCTATGATCATAAAGCAAGTAGAGTAAAATTGAAGAGATGAGACAACCGTGACTTTCAGCCAATGGCGTAAGTAGCAAACATAATATCATCTGCAAATTGGTGGAAATACACCCAATCGGAAAATAAAGGATACAGCACATGGAAATAAATATGTTACAACGTCGTTGAATAGGAGGAGCGATTTAATAAGCATGAAAAAAAATACGATTCGTTAAAGTCTGAAATATTGACGTGTAATCAACTACGAGATTTTTTCATGATCCCCGACTATTTAAATATATAGATTAATAATATTCACTAGAATCCAGGCTTTGATAAAAGTTGATATACTTAAAAATCCCTGAAAGTATAGGGTCTGCCAAATAACTTTTTTTTTTTTGAAAAACATCGCAAATCATCGAGTGTAGCTTCGGCTGTGAGGCACGTAGCGCCGTCCTGTTGAAACCAAATGTTGCCAATATCCTCCTCTTCAATTTTTGTGAACAAAAATGGCCCGATAACGATCGCCATTGACTGTAACGGCCACTCCTTGCTCATTTTCGAAGAAAAATGGCCTGATTTTCAAAGTAATGTCGCAATATTTCTCAGCGTTGTTCAAGCGTATACACAACCATATTCGTTTAGCGGAAGGATAAAACTAATTATTTGTCAAATCAGACATGAGCTAAGTGTTACCATTCACGAAATAAGTACTAGTTGAAAAAAAAAACATTAGATGGCGGACCGTATATTAATTATTTGGGTGAGCATATAAACTATTTATGTTACCAATACATTATTTATTTGACATTTATTAAGATACTCAGGGATACTATAGTTTTTTTGAGTATAGAGAAAAAAACGATTAAAAAGGTTTTTTTGCTTGAATGCATTTATATATTCATATACCAAATATTGCTAATTTAGTTTAAAGTATTATTTGAGTTTTGAATTCAATATAAGTATTCAAATATTAATAATTATAATATGAAAATAATTAGTGATAAATAAAATAAAGTAATTAATTAGAACTTACAAAGATAAACTCTTATTCACATCGTAATTATTAATTAGGGATACGTTCTGTCAGTAATTTCAAGTAATGTAACATTTATTTAAGCCTGTATTTTAATAAATATAATCTATTTATATCGTAAAGGATCGGGCCAATTTTTATTAATTTTAGACGTATTACTTGATTAACGTTTTTAGTATAGGGTCCGTCAAATAACTTTTTTTTTTTGAAACAGGGCGCAAAACATCGAGTGTAGCTTCGGGTGTGTAGCACGTAGCGCCGTCTTGTTAAAACCAAATGTTGCCAATATCCTCCTCTTCAATTTTTGTGAACAAAAATTCATTCAACATGGCCGCGCCGCATGGAAGCGCCATTGATGGCGCTTCACGCACACTTTCTGCCACAGCAGCAATATTCTCGGATGTACGCACTGTTTTTGGCTTTTCACGCTTTGGTTTATCGATGAGGATGCCAGTTTCTTTCACTTTTTTCACAAGATAACAAACATACGGAGCTGACGGTGATTCTCTTCTTCCAAAATCCGTACGCAATTTTCGCACACATTCTGCAAACATTACCGCAATATTTTCCAGCGTTGTTCAAGCGTATACACAACCATATTCGTTTAGCGGAAGAATAAAACTAATTATCTCTTTAATCAGACATCAGCTAAGTGTTACCATTCATGAAATAAGCACTAGTTGAAAAAAAAACGTTAGATGGCGGACCCTTTAGCTAAGAAACCGTGCTTTATTTCATTATTGGTCAAATAAATGATGTATCATTGAAGTGGATATATAAAATGTAAAGAAAAATACTTGAATTATGTGAGCATATCATTAAAACAGTATTTTTTTAATGTATAGATATCTTATTTGTCTTTGTCACATCTCAAATATGAAATAAATAATTCATGCTGAAAATAAAAGATTTCAGGCCATTTTTCAGTACGCGGTCGCTCAATAACTTCATGATTTGATATCAAAGCACGCGGAAGGACATTCCCAGTCGAATTTCACGAGCCCAAAGTGGACCCTAATGAAATTCGGTCCCCGAGAAGCCTTCAGTTTCCAACATCTATAAAAAACGCGAACAGGGCCAAGAAGAGAAAGGAAAATACCGTAGCGGACCTAAGAAAGAGAATGAAATAAAGATAAAAAATTGCTGTAAAAGAAAATAGAAAATCGCACAAATATTCCTACTAAGTAGTGATGAAAAACTCATGTGGATAAAATTATACTTGCAATTTTCAACGATAACTGCGCGTCGCACGTAAATTGTTTAACTCTTATTGTCATTTAAGTACAGCTTGAAATTTACCTATCGTTCACCAATATTTCGACAGCCATTGCAGGGGTCTTCTTCAGGATTGATAATTTAGTTGTGATTTAGTTGTGACTTTGTGTTAGATTATTTTTTACGAGCGTTATTGATATCTCCATGGTAGCTACATACTCAAGTTTCACTGGTCCGGAGAATCGTGGGTATGTTCTAAGAATACATATTTTATCAGTTTGATTAATATTCTATTGTCAGTCATTTTTACGAATTAAGTATTTCAGCTTGCGGCATAAGAATGTTTAAATAAATATTTATTATTAATTAATATTACATGTATGTATTGCACATGGCTGAGTAATCATAGTCATACTCCTCTGTGCCATGATCCTAACCTCACCTCTATCAACTTTGCTTCGCGAAGAGCATTTTGTGTATATTTTCCGATGGCTTTCTAGAACGTCGAGAGCCCGAGGATCAAAGGAAAGACAATTGTAATTTATACATCTCTTAACTGACTGTAGTTTGGACGTTATCCGTTTCCTCACCTTATCATTGCTCATACACATAGTTAAAGTCAAACCACCGTACCCCCAAAGTACTGGCTTTAGACCCTGCAGCGCCCAAGGGCAATTTTTTTTTCTAGCACTCAATTTTTTTATATTTAAAAAATCTAAGAAGCATTGGTTGCTCTCTGCGCCTCTATTTTATTCGACGCCCTTGGGCACCGACCCACTTCGCCACCCCCTAAAACCAGCAATGCACCCCCCGTATTTTACACAAACATTGTTATTTAATTCTAAAAAAATATTAACATGTTTTTTGATATTTTTATACTCTTTTTTTACGAAAACGCATGCAAGAAAACACAACCGATAGAGAAACCAGTGAGCTCTATGACGCTCAGCCAAGACGGCTGGATGCTGCATGCAGAAAAATGCCGTTAAAAATGAAACGATATTTGTTTTAATTCTTATTGATATAATAATAATGTTTTCTAATTGGTATGTTTTGTTAGGCTTCAAAATCACAACAGTCGATCATATTTTAGCGAAACTTTCAGGAAATTTGGAAAGAGGTCGTCCAGAGTGTTCTGGAAAGAGGACATGGGGAGGGAGGACGGGTGGGAGGCTAGCAAAACGGGGAGATGGAGGGGGAAGCCGAAACAGAAGTCAGCCATTACTGAGTCGCGCACTCACACATGCATAAACTGTGTCTGAGAGTTAAAATCATAAATTTTCTATCTCATATATATAGATATATATATAGATAGAAAGATAAAGGTGGTGGGGAGGTGAGCGACATCAGTCGGCCAATATAGACAGGGACCGAATGCTGGCCGGAATAAGCTAACACCCAGCTAACCTCATCAGGTCCTGGTTAGGGCACTCTATTGTCCTGGAGGGAGTAAATGCTCTCCTAAGGCGGATGAACCTTTATGGTCAACGGCATTAGGATGTGGAAATAAAGGGGAAAATACCACATTAAAGGTCTAAAAGACATCCCATGTATCAGCAAAAAAATGATTGCTTGGAGATCGAGATGCAGGATTCTGTTGCTGCAAACCAATCCACCAGATTGATACTACGAAGAAGAAGAAAGGTAATGAAGCACGATCCCTGATTATATATTTATCTACGTAATTGATTGTAAGAATGGCGAAACTAGGTTGTGAAAGGCGGCTCAAAGCAATCAGCAACACTGTAAAACACTGTAAACAAGCAATTGCCCATCCTAGTACCAAATTTATTTATGTTTGACATATTTGATATTAAAAACTAATAGCTATTTTGCTACCTAATTCTTGTTATTTTAAGTATTTTAACATTCATATACTCGTAAGCCCGGATTGTACGAAATGTAAATTATTTAATTGAATAGGCAGGGATAGTACAAAATTATTTTGAATATACATATTTTAGTTTATTTAAGCTAATTTTTCGCAATTAAGTAAATCACGTTACATTAAACATATTTCAGGATAATCACGATGATTATATAAAATATAAATGATGATGCGTGTTATTTTTTTGTTTTTCCATTTTTTTATTGACTATTCTTTCAAATCTAACAATAGCAGATTGTTTACGTTAGATTGCCAAAGCAACATTGGACTCGAACCGAAACTTGGATATGTTGCTGCGTGTGGCTTACCGCTGGTCTTTGGTTGGGTTAAGCCAAATGGTGAAGGCATCGAGAGCATCTAGTTGATCATAAGATCTGCTTAAAAATTCCAATGAATAAATCACCCAAATTATGATTTGGTTACTACAAAAAATGTAAGCAATGCTTAAACATTGTAATGTGAGTTTTTGGGTGGCAAGAAGGATCTGATCTGGCTTCTGTTGCAAGTGACCATGTGTTAAAATATGGATCAGCTATAGTTTAGGTGTACAGAGATTTTTATTTCGTTTCATATTGACATCCTCCTCTCTGAGTTCGTTATTGAATTGCGTATCAGCGGGATGAGGAGCAGAAAAACAACGCACAGACTTTTCTAGAAGCACATATATTTTCATGATAAACTTTACAAACTTCCGGTCCTAGCGGAATAACATGACAGGCCGGCCGTAATACGACCTCGTCGCGGTCGGCGCACAACTGACTATATATATAACTAGTCCTCCTAACGGCATTACAAAATGACAACACATGCGTGTCCGATGAGCGAACGAAAATAAGAGACGAAAGATTGTATATCGAGGTTTTCGGTACTAGGCAGCAAGGGCTATATCATGATGATGTCAATATGTAAGAGGCCTAGAACCATCCCAAGGACCAAAGTGTCCTGACCTCGTTAGCCACGGTCTAATGATCCGATATCCTTAAATGTTCTGATTTCCGATCTACAAATCAATCAAAAATGCTTCGCATACTATACCTACTGTCTTATTAAGTCCCTGGATTCGGCTTTGGAGATCGTTGAGAACCATTTATAATATTGCAAGCTCCCAGGTGGACCCTTTTATGAGATATATCTCGAAAAAAATCATAGACAATGGCAACATACAGCACTGAGAGGCGCTAATTTATTAGAATGTGTTGCAATTATGCAACTGAAATGGGAATAAAAAAAATAACTATTATATTTGTATGGATATAGGATTTTCTAACGCCATTAGCAGTATCATCAATTAGTTATATATTCACTTAGAATTGTATAGCTTCCCCATCTACTTTTGGATTATCCACCAAATTTTTTTGTTAAAATTATCTAGAATTCTTACTTAAGTGCTATTAACCTATTGATGTAAATGCTTATTGTTTTTTAATGGCCTTTGTAATTATGCATATTATTTTGTGGTTTTCATCAATGAATTCCATTATATTATTATTTCTAAAACACATATACCCATCACACAATTCATATCCGTCTTCTCACTCACTCTGCTTTATATAGAGCCAACACTCACTGTACTAATTGACTTGATAATGGCCACTCGACGTGGCCGAAACATGTCGTCTACAAATATATTTTGGGATAATTTCAAAAAATTATTTTATTTATATCTGATATTACATTTGCTTTCCTGAAAGGATAATCTCTAGTTTCTGGACCTGATAGTTATAGTTTCGATGGTTAAGAGTAGGAATATTCAATCGGTGTTCTACAACTTTACTCACACTGGTGTGAATGTTTGTTGGTGTTAGTGGTTGTGAGTCGTATGTGAACGACTGTGAAGCGTGAGTGTGTGCGTGAGGTTAAACCTTCTATAATCCACAACTTTACTCACACTGGCGTGAATGCTTACAGGTGTTGGTGGTTGTGAGTTGTGTGTGTACGGTATTGTGATGAGTGTGTGTGTGTGCCGGCTGGTTGTGAATGGTTCCCCGGGGAGGGGGTCCAGCCAATCACAGGCAGGTGGAGGGGCCCCAGGCTTTTGTAACAAGCAAGGGCGTAACAGAATGAAAATAATGAAAATATATCTAATATATAACATAGTATGTAATCTAGTCAGTACGCTAAAAAAATACTATAAAAATAATAAGCAAGAGCTTTGAGTTGATCACATGGCTTATTTACAATTCCACGTGTTACTTTTTTCCCCATATTCGTTCCACTACTTAGTTCTATCAGTTGCCATTGTCCATGCCTTATCTTAAGAATTTTTGCACCCATAATATCTATCTTGAAACATATAGTTATATACGACCTCCAGGATAGATGCCCGGGGAAATTTAATAACTAACTATGTAATTCTATTGTTCTTATTTAATTAAACTTAGTATTAGCAAATAAATATTTAGCTTTATTTAATAACATTAGCACATCAACCTTGAATCAAGGTTGAAGGAAGTTTGCCACACATGGTTAAACCCAAGAGCCACAATATCTAATCTGGCTGTGAAAATATATGAAGTTTATTTAACATAAGCACATGCTTACAATTTATGTTTCGTAATTAAAGCAAAGTTTCATTCCATGTTTCTGATGATTGAAAGAAAGGACGTAATTATTATTGGATTGACCTAACTTGAATCTAATTGGATTATTCTCAGGTTTATTGTAACCTATAGAACTCTCAAAAATAGTGAGAAAGATCTTTCATTAAATTTTTTTTCTTGTTGTTCTTTAAATGCAAAAATTTGTCCAATTAAACGTAGGTATTTTTTTTATAAGAAATCAGAGTACATTGGGATCATTTACAAAATATATCTTCAAAAGAAATATAACGGAGTTATACCTGCATATCTATAAAACTTTTTAAAAGTAAATATAAGTTATATAAAGTAGTAATCAGTGTTGAAACTAGACATATATATTGCTAAATTTTCTTTATCATTAAAGTACGCAGATAAAAATTAAGAATTTTGCTTTTTCGAATAACTTTACTTGTATTTCCAGCAAGGAAGTGCTTATTTTCATATCTGTTCCACATCTGGATCATATGGTCACCACAAATTACCGCCATTCAGTTCTGTCGGTTTCTATTGTCTGCATTTATTTTAACACACGTTTCCCGCATGCAGCGTCCAGCCTCCCTGGCTGAGCGTCATAGAGTGCACTGGTCTTGACCGGTTGTGCGTTTACATAAAAAAAAAAAAAAATAACAGCAGCTGTAGTAACCGAGGCATATTTTTGAATAATTTGTTAATCGTTTTTTTTAAGAATGTCAAACAATTAGCCCGACGGTCGTATGTCCTGTAGCTAATCTTCCTAAGAAACCGATCAATCCGAAATTAACACGCATTTACAGCCTTTATCCATATAAAAGACCTTTATCGAAAGCAATATACCTATTTTCCAGTTATATACTTTCAAAATCGATTAGGTGCAAGCTAAATGAGCTGCCAGTGAACGAAAGTCTCTAATATTGGCTTACTGGGCGATATGCTCCAAATCGACAGCTAATATGACTAAGTGAGGTAATTAATATTAACAGTGTAATATGGCTGGATTTGCGATTACAAAATATTCAAATAACGAATATAAGTGTTGATCGAAATTTAGGTATGTAATATGGTATATTACAGGTATATATGTCTACTGTTATTGAATATTGAAAGCGGAATATTAAAACATAAATAATTATTAATAATAATAAAAAAATCTTGCTTACTCCGTGACAATCCCCCGAAGCGTCTTTTCTCAGCTCCTTGTCTCAAACTCTTCAGGGGGAAAACAAATAAAAGCAAACAAACAAACATATGGCCGTCTCGCTCTAACGCACGAACCGCGTTTATGTTCACTCCTTATATACGTCTCTGTCTCGCAAGGCTCGCGGGGTGGTACAGTTCAGTAACTTTACAAATAACAAAATAACTTAGACAAAAAGTAATTGTATAGACTATAGAGCATATTTTTAATCCAAATAAATAATATTTTGTTGTAATTTCTTAATTTAAAAATTATTATCAATTAAATTAAAATTTATTTTTCAGTTAAGTTTTATCGGAGACGCAGCCGCAGTAGGGTAAGTAAAAGTCTTGCAATAGTATGCCATTTGTGAGTGCGAGAGAGATTTTTTTTTACTTTATTTAATTAATAAATAAAAATATTTAATTTAATTTTAATATTTTACTTTCTCTTTTACCTACTGTACACAAAGTTTGAAACTGTACAGCACTGAAGCTATTTGCCTACATAATTTGCTTGTGTTAAAACCTCTCAGTAATTAGTCTGCAAGTAATTGGCAAGCGCTCGAGCAACTCTCGCCCTTGCGCACAACACCGCAAGGTGCAAAATCACAAATCACGTTCATAATGTTACGACTTTACGTTTACCGACCGCGACTCTTCGTTTCATCCCAGTCAATACAGAAATCTTTAGTGAAGCGTTTTGTTCAGGAAAATTAGTCTCCAACCAAGTATTATAATTGGCACCGCAAGGTCGACAATCGCGAATCAAGATCACGCTTTTAAGACCTTTCTCACGTCGATTTGTTCGAATAAAGTCAATGTATAAATCATTAGCAAAGCGTGTTATGTTCCATTAAGGAAAATTAGTAAGTGTTGTGTTAAATTGGCGGGCGATTTACGTTCTTGTGCCAAGTGCCTCAAGGTCGAAAGTCGAATAGCAAGACCATGATTTCCATACATTATGCTAAATTTTCTAAGGTTCTTTATGTTAGCCGAAGTCACACGAAGTGACCTATTACGCTCTCATCCTCGGCTAACTTTGAACCACTTTGTAGGAAGTATGGAATATTTATATATTTTTAACCCAGTTAGTATAGAAATCTAAATCTAAAAACAAATCTAAGATCTGTATTCGATAAAACATAGGTTATAAACATAGGTATACAGAAGGGACTAGCTGCTTATATATTGTGAATAACAATTGTAAATTTTATGAAATAAATAATACTGTTGTACATTTATCAAATATTCACATTAAAAGTGATGACTGACGAAGAGTACAGTGAACTTGAAACTGCCGTCTTATTTCTGTGATTAACATTTTATTTTTAGTTTCATATCCGTTCCATATTTTGAACAAATGTTTACCATAAAATGCGGCCACTCAGTTTTGTCAGTTGCCATTGTTCGTGCTTTGTACCAAGACATCTCTCCTACCTGGAAACATATATGTTTCGAAAAGGACTTACTGAGACGGTGGCTGTAGTATCTGAAGGCACATTTTAGGATGATTTGTCAATCGAAATTAATAAAAATATTTTAACTCTTTCGAAGTTTTTATCATTTGGTCCTAAAGGGTGACTAATATACTCGTATGTCGCATGTAAAAGATAAAAACGATTGCTAGATCGATTCCCTATGTACATTACGGAATATATGGCTTAGGTCAGGTTAGGTTAGGTAAGAAGAAATCTTCCATACAGTTGTAATTTTATCAACATCCACGAATGTATCAACAACATTAGAGATTAGAACAAATATCCATTTTCATCTCCTTGCAATATACTCTTATATATACATAATACATAGGCGGTCAATTAATTTATCAATATGATATGTACGCACCTTTATATGAGCGTAAAATGCAAACCTTCAAAAGATCCCTCGATTTCGTTGCAGCGTAAAATGAATTTGTTAAGCAGGTTCGTATATTAGGGTGTGATTACATAGAAACCCTCTGAGGGTGAAAGTTTTCTAGCCCGCTTCTTACTTAGCAATCGAATCCAGGAATTATATAAGGGGCAGAAATATTTGATGCCCCGGGCATCGCAATATCAGTGCCTCCAAATTGATCCCGAATCGACAGAATTATATACAAATTATGCGTCTTCAAATAAAAATCCAACCTATTCTACGATGGATTTATAAGTTTGTCTGTAAAGTTATCATCATCATCATCATCACCCCTAATTGGAGCATATGGTCGTCACAAAGCTTTGTCAGCCGCTATGGTTCTCGCCTCATCCAATATCAGCTCTGCCTCTCGTAACGTTTAAGCTTTAAAGTAAGTCGTTTGTAAAGTCTTAGCGTTTTTTTACCAACGAAGAACCTAATTGTATTTTTACACAGCCAATTTCATACTTTAACCGCATATACATTATATATTTTGACAGATGATATAGCATGGTAATGTTGTGAATTTTTTTGGTTGATTCTACGTATTAGTTTTTGGTCGGAATCCTTTCAAATATGTAAAGTGAAAAGCAGCACTGTCGGCTTATTTTACTATCGCAAAGATAAAAATACTCTTTAAAAAAAATTAAATATTAGATGTGCATTAAAAAGTATTATTTGAACACCAGTGCTTAAGCTGGCTTGCAAATTTTAGATTCGGCTATTTTAGTTTTAAAGATGCACCATGTTCTTGAAGACCAGTTGTAGCTGATGAAAACATAATAAAGGCATTGATTGATGCAAGCTGGCGAAAACCAACTCGAGAGCGCTGAAAAATTTAATTAATTGATTTCAACCATTCATTATCATTTAAAATACCTAGGTTTGATAGGTTTGTTATTTTTTTTTTCATTAAAATTGAAATTACGTCCCGGACAACTTAATATTAAAGTAAATTGCTGTGACGAAGCTGTAAATTTAAAAAATAAACATAATACTTAAATTTAAGATTGTAATAGTGCACGTGATTTGACTTAAAGAGTATTGGGTGACCCCCTGCAAGAAGGATTGACGATATCAGAAGAAAAACAGAAAGAGAAAAGATGCAGAAAGCGGAGGATTGCGAAGAATGCATACTCGTGCGGAAGGCCCATGCTCAAAGGCCGGACACATACATTAAGATACTGATGATGAAACTTAGGAGTATATAATCAGATTATCACCTTAAAATATCAGATTCCAGTTAGGTGATCTTTTGATGTGAGAATACTACTCACGTGAGCCACTTCTTTTGGGCCTCGAATTTCCCGTGAGCGGCCCTGACTCCTACACGTGTGCACGCATGTTTATGTGTTTTTATGCGTGTTTATGCGTTCTCCTTATCTTTAGAATTTGGAATCCCTCACAATAATAACCTCCCCCTTTACGCAGAAAATGCCTCTCTCTAAACTCTGAAGTTGGCAACGGTTGCCTACGCAGAGTATCGCTATACTCTATTCGCTTGTTTTTGCAAGTACACCTAATAATTAAATCATATTAGTGACTAACTTATACAAAAACCAATTTCAATAACTTATTAAATTCACAGACTGGCCGTAATATATCATCTAATATTCTGATTTTTAAATTAGACGCTATTGTATTATTTCATTCCTGCTTCATATCTGGTCATCACAAATTTCTGCAACTCAGTTCTGTCAGCTGCCTTGTACCAAAACACCTTTACTCTTGACGGTCCACCTGAGAACATATATATGATTCCAAAAGAACTTCAGGGCAACATACATCAGCTGAATACTAATTATACCGTCAATACGGCGTGAATTTTTCAAACCATTTTTTTTTTGCTTAAAACTAGTATTTGAAGCATAAATGTAGTTATCTGACCTATTTCAATATATCACATTGGTTCTTGTATCCTTTAGCTATCAGATGATGCATAAAAAACTATTATATTTAACAAACGTTCATTATATAACTCCATACATGTGGTGGCATCGACAAATGCGGCTTACAGAAAAACCGCTCCTGGGACGAAACCTAACTACATTTATTTACATGCTTTACAGATTCTTGTAAATAATACATGTAGGTTAATAAAGGGAATGACTGCACTTTCAATTTCTTACCGTAGATGTCACAATGAGTACTGAAAGTAGCAAAACGATATATCACGTTAACCGATGTCAATGGTCAGAGAATCTTTGATGGCATATGCCGACAACCGATGCGAAAGGGTTAAAGGTTGACGATGACCTACAGGGCAGCAACTCAGCAACATGAAGATATAGCAGCTGAAATACCCGATGGATACCTTTGGATGATTTGTTTATAAATATTTTTTAGAAGGTCTGTTGATTAGCTCAATGACCCGCGACAAGGACCGTTTGGTGATAATTAGCGGCTCAAACAATAACATATAAAAAATAACAACCCATAATATAATAGTTTTGGTTCACGTTAAATCTAGCTAAGGTCAATAACTTCTTAGGTTTTCACGGCCAGATTTGATATTGTGGCTTTTGGGTTTAGCCGTGTGTGGCGAATTTCTTTTAACCAATATTTCGACCGCCATCGCAGGGGTCTTCTTCAGGATTGATGATTTAGTTGTGAGTTGTTGTCGGATTATCTTTTTACGAGCGATATTGATATCTCCATGACAACTACATTATAAAAAATTAAATGGCGGTTAAAAGAAATTCGCCACACACGGCTAGACCCAAAAGCCACAATATCTAGCTAAGGTCGTCTAACAAGATCTGTGCTTAGGTAAAATGTGCTTTTATTGGTATCATTGGTTGGTCTTCGTAGCGGTAATCATTTTTTTTGCATAATATTTAAATATTTGTATGCGGAAGAGAACCGAATACATTTGTTGGCTCCTCCACGTGGGGCAGAAGCTGGTAGTTATGAAATTTTAATTTGGTTCAGACTTTTGTAAGCGGGTGCGTGTTTGTGGACGGGAAATGGCGTTGGGGGAGGAGAAGAAAGAAAACTGTGGAAGGGATGATGGTGGGGGGGAAGCTGAAAAGAAAGGAGAAGAAATGGGGGAGATTAGAGAAGGGCGCTGGCGATTGGCTGAAATCTAGAAATTTAGATTGTAGACAAAAAATGGGCAGAATATTTGAAATTGTATTTCAATTTTTACTAAAAAACTAAGTTCTTTCGTGTTTCTGATTTAATTTATATTTAACATTTATGACCAATGGTAATAGCGCACTGTTGCACCAACATAAAATGAAAAAAAAACTGTCATAACAAATAAAATGGCGTATGCATACGCCGTGTTATTATACAATTAAAACTAACATTATTAGATGTGCATGTCAGGCGAGCGAACAAAAATAAGAGACAAAAGATCGTTTTTCGAGGCTTTACGGCATCAGCCTTTAAAAGAGCTATATCATGATATCAGTATTATCCTAATTAAAAAAATAAAGGATTCAGCGACTGATACACATACAAATGTAGCAGTAACCACCATCTAATATGACATTTTATTCATCCATAAATCTTAATATAATATTTATTTCATAAACAAATAACTTGATGTGAGAAATATCATATGTGACGGTGTACTATAAATTAGTAAAAAAAAACAGCGGCTTATAAATGAGCGATTAAATATACATACACTCTACATAAAAATCCTTAAACGAGTCAAAATCATTCAGAAAAAATATCGGCGGGAGCGGGATGCGAGCCGCGGACCTTTGGAACCAACCATTTTGCCCAGGTAATTATACCGCTCGGCCACCGGCCAATTTCTTCCACCTGAGATGACTCGTCTCTGATCTTCTATAAAAGTTATAATCGTATGGTAGATGACGCTATAGTATATATTCAAAGTATGTATATTTTTATTTTCTTATTATTCAATCAGAATGCATTTATTCACAAGCTTAATAATGAATTTGATTTTGAAATATCTTGTAAGCCCACTATTTTTTTAAGCAAATAGTAAATAAAATTAATACCTTCATACTGAATAATACAATCTAAAATATATTACGTAAGAATATGGATGCAACTCGTGAGCGCGTACTTTGCGATTTCTCAATTTCCTTCAGCAAAAAATCATTTGTAAGCGAGGGCTCGTCAAAAAGCAAAATATTTGAATATAAGTGAGTGGGCATAGACGTCGAGCACAAAGCTTATTTTGGGGATAATGATGCGACAATACGTGCAGCCGCTACCTTCCTTCAGACTGAAAAAAAGCACTGTACAAAAAATGAGCAAAAAATGAGCTTGAGCATTGAATGAATGTAATGCGATACTTTTCTTACTTCCTTCCTTTTGCGGTTTTTCTTTCGCACATATTTCGGTAAATTATTTTTTAGGGGAACGTATTGCGTATCATATTATGTATGTCTTGCCGCTAAGTAATTTTAAAAGTAAATCATATATATATTGTTGTATCACGTGTACAGGATAACAGTTTTGTAATATTACAAATATTTATTTACTTATCTTGTTCTTACATGGATCACGTAAGATAAGTTGCCTATTAGGAGACTGCAGTGCGTGTCTATCAGGGAATGATAAGAGAGGGAGTCAAATAGGGTTGCAAGGATGAAGGAAACCAAAAGATTTAGACAAACCCCTACCCCCTGTCCTACATAAAATGCGTTTGACCCCTTATAAAGTACTATCACAGCTCAGTTATCTCTTAACAAGTGATGAATTGAGAAAATCTACGAGTTGGTCGAAACTGCAGTCTCTTAATAGATAACTTGTCTTACGTGATCCACGTAAAAACAAAGTAAATAAATAAATATTTATAATTTATAATGGATCTCAAAGTGAATGCTGAAAACATTGAAAAAAAAGTGTCGTAATACGTTTAGAAATCGTCACAGTTTTGAAAAGTAATCAATTTGCAATATATATATTTAATCAAAATAAAACAGCTCAGATATGTTTTTATTAAATGCTCAAAATAAGTATTTAATGAAACTGTAATTTAATTATTATTTACCTATCATTTTTTTAACGTAACTGGATTTATATTCACGTTAGAAATTATGTAAAAATATAACATATCAAAGATCAAATAAGGTACATTTACAAGTATATATAAATTGAAAATCAAATGGCAATTATAATACATAAAATATTATTGAATAATTCATTTATTTAAAAAAAAACATGTCATAGAAACGATTACGATATTGTTGTCAATAATAAAAAAATATTCTTCATAACAGGTGTCTTTTTAAATAAAAGTATAATTAAATATAGTTATGACGAAATAATATAGCGTAAAATTAAGTACTTGTAAGTATATTGTTAATAATTTCTTAAGTGCGTTATTTAGCTATATTACACGTACATCTGTCACTTTAATATGACACATTATTCTTTCGTATTAAAACTTATTTATTTCCTTGATTTGTCTAATTATATTAGTTGTTTTAATGTTAATACATTAACGATGAATATCTTCGTAGTATTTGAAAAAAAAACATCAAAGATTGCTGTAGTAGAATTCGTGAAAAATGCAAATAAAATTTAACACTTCGTGTAAGAATATATAGTTTTACGGACGTAAAAAATGTGAGATAAAAAGATCGATTTAACTATCTTGTAGTGGTGCGTACCTGTATGATAAAAATAACATAATAATCAGATAATGCAGGTGTATAAGTGAGCTATTTTGACTTACCTGTATGCGGTCTTCCGGTAAGTCAGTCTTCAGGCTGAGCATCTCTCTGGCGTAGACGTCGGGATAGTGGGCTTCCTTGAAAGCCTTCTCAAGCTCGTCCAGCTGATATGACGTGAAGATCGTCCTGCCACAGTGGGAGTCGAAGGGCAGTTATCCACGAATATACACGTCACGATGAGCACGCCAACAACAATTATCGTTAAACGAGAAACATGCGATTAGTCTATACTTTCAACTTTTTTTTATAAGTATCTAATAAAAATATGATTTTATTCATTTCAAAAGTCATTAAAAATGTTTATCGTTTTATAATGAGTTATATGTAATTTTTGTAAGGTATTTTAAATTGTAAATTCGCATTAAAAATGTTTTACTTCCTATGTTTTATTGATACAAGTATGTATGTATTTGAATGATGCATTTTTTTTGCTTTGAATTATTTTTTCCAGACTATTTTACTTAGGTATATAAAAGGCTATTCACACAAAATGTGGGACAGAATTATACAAACGTACCTATGTTTTTTTTGTAAACACGGAGTTCTCATGACAATAACAAAACACTGTTTTTTTACTAACTATAATTAATTCAATAAATCTACATCGATCATTATTATTATTTAGTTGTTGTTTTTTAAATACCTTAAACGATTTTACAATTCATGTCGTTCGTCTAAGTAGCATTTTATGGTCAAAATATGTTTATTAAATAAATCCAATGTACTAGAATCTTCATTTTAAAAGTAATAATAGACCATATTAAATTGATCTTATGTTTAAATGATTTCTTTAATTTTTTTATTTGCTTATAATTTATTCTCAATCATTTATTTAATGTACAGAAATAGCATTTGAATGCTAGATATATTTTTATTTATATTTTTAGCATTCACTTTGAGATCCATTTCAATATTAAGCATCTTGTTTTAACATGGATTATACTGGGCACTGTTTATTCACTTGCTGAAATAACGCTAAAATATTTTATATGGATATTAAAGTAGATGCTAAAAATATAAAAAATAACAATATTTAATTCTTTTCTGACACATCATAAATCTTTTTTTTTATTGTTTTCTTTTATTTCTTTAAAGGTTCACTCACCTATGTCGCCTCTTTTTCTTCTTCTTCTTATTGAACCCCGTAATGCCGTCCACTGTGAAGTCTTTACTGGCATCTAACGGTGACATTCCTGGAACAATAAAAAATAAACGTAACAAACAGATACCTTAAGTATACATAATATATACAATATATATAAGAAATATATTAATATTTTTAACATTGTCTTAAAATATATCACATTAAACACTGCTCATTCAGATACTGGAAGACTCCTATTTCACATTCAATGAGAACTCTATCAGTTCTTCATTATGTTAGTACGTTATAGGTGGAAAACTGACGATTGAAAACGAAACCGCGGTCTATAAATAAACAGTGGTCAACGTGATCCATATTAAAACAAGGTAAAAAGTATAAACATATATATTTAAAAAATCATTCCATATTTTAATTTACACTCAACATTTAAACTGTTTTAAAATTAGCTCGCAAAGGTTTGTTTTAAATTCCACTGGAAATATCTTACGCGACTATTATAAAATGCTATTTTTACACGAACTATACGAATTGAAAAATTGCTCAACTTTAAAAGAGGTACAGAATTATAAAAATACATTAATTTAATTTATGTATTTTAATTAATTATTTTTCTCAATTTCTTCAAGTACATAAATGTTTTTCAGTATCGTTTAGCTGTCAAAGCAAGACTGTGTTTGAAACGAGATGGACCTATAGTTATGAATATATTTGGATAACTCTGACTCTTTTTATACAATAACCTATTTTGCAATTCTTATCGTTCGTATAAAAATTCGTTGACACATTTCATATATTTTTATTAGAGTTCCTTTCAATTGAGGCATACTGAGTGATTTAGGTATTACTTAATTTCCTATATAGTGTATTAAATATGTTTGCATTAAATGACATAAAATGTTAATTATAATATATTAATTATTTAATACGTTGGTGATTTTTTAAATTTATACAAACTAGAATTTCGCCAATCTTCAACAACAATAAAAAAAATATTCATTAAGATATATACCTGTATAATATTATATTTTACCTATTACTTCGTTACTTAATATTTTAAAACGCAATAATATATGTCAGGTTTATGTAAAATAAAAGTCAGATGATTAACCCGATGCTTCGTATTCTGGATTATTTAATCCTAAAGGCGGTTCAACCCAAGCAGCCCGTTATATGAAAAACCACCGCAAACAAAACGCGAAGGGTTAACTTTAGATGTACAGTTCAATTTATTTATACAAAAAAATGAGACATTGTTTGCAGTCTATGTGACTTGATTGGTTAATTGTGGGTGTTTGATTGGGGTGGTTCAATAAGTCGGGTGTGAAATCGTGTCTCAGGAAGTCGCCGTCTCATCATCTATCCTCCCCCCTCCCTCTCATCGCGATCGTCATCTTCGTCAATCGTCAGAGTCGCTAAATCAAGTGTAAAAGCGCCCGAATCAGGGCCGGAAGAGTCGCGGAACGTGAAATTGCCTTCCTCGGCCGCAGAAATGAAAAACAGAAATAGCTGCGGCGGGGAGTCCGCAAACAAGCCAGTGCCGCAACGAGGGAATGCCACAAAAAATCGTAATAAAACTTTGGTTTGATATTTATATTTTAAGCATTTAGTTTAAGATACATTTCAAATGTGAAATTGATTTGCGTCTTGAATTAACCAAATTAGCACGTATAACGTATGTACTAGATATGGCGTATGTGACGTATGTGATGTATATGACGTATGGCTTTACGTGGAGTTTGTAGCCTCACATAACGCTTTATTCTAGTGTTTTAATGCTCAAAATAGGCTGAATATGAAATCGATTAGATTCCAGTTAAAAAAGATTGAATATTTCACAACCGATGTATTTGTAAGTATAATAAATTAATATTAATTAACTAAAAATTAATTCATAAATTCACATTTATTTGCATGAATTATATAAACGTATTGATGGGAGGGGATGGTTGAGGGTAGAAACTGTAGAGGGCGCACCAGACAGGAGTATTTGCAGCAAGTATTCGAGGACATGAACTGTAGCGCTTATGCTGAGCTGAAAAGGGTTGCGGAGGATTGAGAGGAATGGAGATCGAGATGCAAGATTCTGTTGCTGCAAACCAATCCACCGGATTGATACTACGAAGAAGATTGATGGGTTAATAAACAACAATCTAATGTGCGACGAATTATTTTTACCTTGTGTTTATATGTATCACGTTGAACACTGGTTATTCATATACTGGAAGACCACAATTTCCAATTCAATGAGAGCTTCATCAGTTTTGTACGTGGATAAACATACTCGACTGCTTAAATGTTGATGTATAAATGACCATCGAATTTGATTGTTCGCGCTCATTTTAAAAGCGCCTAGGTAAAAAATATTGGTTATTATTTTATTTAAAAATTAAATATCTTTCCAATCAACCTACTAAAACGATTAGATAAGGCCTGCTTAGCGTCAAAAATATTCACAGTGTTTCAAAGAAGCGGCATTTTTTTATAAATTTTAATTTTTATAAAAAAAAAGAGACATTTACTTTAGCATTTAGACATTTATATTCAGACCATCGGGCTTTCGCAAATATGCAGGGTCATTTGGAATTATGCATGGAATGTATTCGGTGGAGCTCCAGGTGGCAGAGCTGACATGGGATGAGGCATGGACTACTGACCTCTGTTGTAATGCGGTTGCGTGGCGGGAAAAGTCCAGTCCAGTTCACAGAAGTCACTGGTGGCTCTTATATGATGGGTGTACGCTCCAACTGGAGAGCAGATATAGCAAAGAGAAGAATGGAATGAGCTTAACAATTTATTAGAAGATTTAATCATCAAAGATTATTTATGATGACGAAAAGTTTAGCCTTCTTTTTAGAGCCAAATATATGACGAAGATGGATCTGCCTGTGACATGTAATCAAAACATACAGGAGAGCATAAATTCAAGAAGATTTCTTATTTAAAATATCTTAGCGCTACATGTGGATTATTGATCCGCTTACATACTAAGCCTTGGCATTCACGAATCATCCATTTTTACATAATGAATGGTGTACACGGGAAAAACTTACGTCATCCACCAATTTTTATTAATTAACCGGGGGTATTTAAAGGGCTTAGAAATATATCAACCATTTATAGGGCAAACACCAAAATTGGTTAACATCTTAAACAATTGCTTTGAAGTGTCATTTTCCTATGGCGCTCATAAAAATGTTATTTTTTATTTCATTTTCAAACTCTGTAGAGAATGTTCTTTGGTTAATTGATTGTTTTTACCTTTTTACAAAATTAACCATTTATCATTGTGTATGTAATCAGGTAATAAAGCAATTTTCGCGAGGTTGAAATAAGAGATTAAACAAAGAACGTTCTCAACAACGTATTAAAGTACAAAAGTTGACATTTCTTTGAACGCAATAGTATAAATAGACCTTAAAAGAAAGTAGTTGAAATATTAAACAATCTCTCATTTGTACTTCAAAGGATTTTAAATTATTTTTATTTCAATACAGGATACATCAGTGCCGGTTTTAGGGGGTGGCGAAGTGGGTCAGTGCCCCAGGGCGACGAATAAGCTAGAGGCGCCGAGGGCAACCAATCTTTATTCTATTGTAAAAAATATAAGCAATATGGGGCGTTAGAAAAAAATGCCCTAGGCCGCAGTAGGGTCTACAACCGGTACTGCGTCGATTGAACCTACGACATTATGTATGGTAAGTTAACCATTTGACACTATGCCATTCCCGCCGACTGACTGAAGATTAATTTAAGTATTAATCATTTACTTATTGTGCATTAAAATTTGTCTAGCGGCAAAACAACATCCTTAGCGCGATTCTCTTTAAATTACTGAAGTTAAACAACATTAGGGGCTGACCAAAATTGGAATAGATCACCGCCTGTTGCTTACTGCGTGTGAAGCTGGTCGGATTGACCCTTGGCACGAAAGCTCCAGGCTTTAGGAGTTTCGCGCTAATCATCCGGACATACAAATTATACTGTCAATTATAAAACTAGTGTTTGAAGCATAAATGTACTTATCTGGTCTATTTTCATATATTACATTGGTTCTTGTATCCTTTCGCTATCAGATGATGCATGAAAAACTATTATAAGAACGTAGAAAAACGATATATCACGTCAATTGATGTCAACGGTCGGGGAATCTTATGACGGCATATGCCGACAACCGATGTGAAAGGGTTAAGAAGTTTGATTAACAAATCACCCAAAAATATGCCTCAGATACTACAGCAGACGTCTCTTCAAATCATGTGACTTTTGTCCTGGGGCTTATCGAAAATCATATATTTTCTCAGGCGGAACTTCGCTTGCATGCCTTATGGACTGTGGCATCTTACAGTACTGAGTGTCGGCAATTTGTGGTGACTACACGTTCCAGATATGAAACGGATTTGGGTAGAAAAAAAGTACTTTTTTTCAAGTTATGATGCTATTACCCCAAGTACGGCCCTTTTCCAATGGCAGACGTATTTGCATGGTATCCGCGGCTCAATGGCGAGAAGTCGCCATTGGTGGATCGTAATACCAACCAATTTGGCAGAATTTCCGCTCAGAATAATTTTAAATTGCCAATTTTCGTGTAGCGCTCGTTTCCTCCTTTCTGCAGATTGCTGATTCCACCTCCTCCTCCCGGACTCTCGTCCCACACAGAGGATCGAAACTCGAGACTCGCGGAGCTTCGAAACTCTCGCAATTCGTAGCAAAGAAACATTTTTTGACGATGTTAAGCGGCGCCTTGAGTACGTCTTTCAAGACGTTTATCGAGCAAATGTCATTCATAATGAATATCAAATATTAATAAGATATTATTTAAAAAATATAACATAATTTTTTATAGGAGGACAACAGGTTTTGGCTACGTCGGGTAGCCATCTCCAGTCGAGTATCAGACTTGTATACAATAAATGTTGCTTACAATAAAATATTGTAGTATTTTTATTTGATATTATGGAAGAATTATCGATCAAAAATGAATCAAATACACGTGGACAAACATATTGTTTGTTTGTATGTATACCTAAGAAAATGAAGCATTATTCTTGACTACTTAACTAAATCAATTATATTTACAAGAATTTGGCCTTATGTAAATGTTAATTTAAATAAGCGAGTAAACACTAAAATAAATTAAAATCTAGTAGTTTTTTATTTAAGGCAAACATGTGAAAAATTAAGATTTATTTCTTTTTTTTTTGTACACACATACAGGAGAATATCGACAGATGGTGATAGTAATTTTGAAGTTTCATCTGTGGAATTCTATGACGTTTACCATGGTACATATGGATAAGCGATGCATGTTGATCCACCAATATCATTGACTACAGCCCGAGATTCACGCATCATCCTTATTATTACAGGAATTAACTATGAATGGGTGGTCTCTTCACGGGACGACTTTCGTCTACCACCAATTTTAATTAATAGGCTATGACTGGCATTTAACGGGTTGAGGGATCAAATTCACACCAACCGGGGGTATTTTAGAGCTCAGAAATCGATTAAAAATCTTTTATTTTTTAAATCTCCATCGGGGATCGAACCCACGACTTTTGGCTTCCAAAGCAAACGCTTTGACCATTGAACTATACCCGCCGCCAAACTAACATTAACTAGCATTACTCAGGGAATAAGCATTATTTTTTTGAGTATTATATCAAAGTAGTTACTTGCTCCAAACATACGTTTCAAACATCGGGTATTCATTTATTTGTAAGATAATTTAGAATATTGTAAGATACAATATTTAGGCCGTAAGAACCTACTACGTTAATTTAATATTCAAATTTTGAAACTCAGTTGAACGTTTCCTCCAAGAAGTGAAATATTGATTTCAATTCCGAAATGAGGCTGCTCCGCCCATTACGGTTAGCGGGAAAGCCAATATTCAAACCACTCAGTCGAATACGAGGCTCTATTAGGAGGTACTCGGCTAGTGCTGTGCCCACATACTCATCTAGGGAATACCTAAGAGTATAGGCATAAACTAGAAGCGTATACGCTTAGGTGTGTTCGGCCTAAATGGGTATTCGTTAGGTACCTTCCCATGGGGATGCGGTATTCGATCCAATTTCACGTGTGGAAATAGTATATATGATAATTCGAATATCGGGCCTATGGCAATCGGTTCGAAGAAGAATTTTTCCGATGCCATGTAATAATGAAATATTAAAATGTTTTTTAAGTATGTGTATAACATAATATTAAGTCTTACAAACGGTTTTATTTTATCATATAAAAAAAAGTTATAAATAGTTTAGTAAGTACGAGTAAAACAAATTTTCAGACACTAACGTCTTATTATTTTGTTATAAAATAAAAATATTATTCAATAAAATTCATTAATTTCCATATTTCAATTATGAAAAACTGATCATGGATTAACAAATCACTGATCTTATAATTACTTTTAAATGCTAAATATATTTTAATGTAATATTACCAATTGTAAATGGAAGGTAAGTTATTTACGATTCATTGACTTCTTCTTCCCAAATCCATTCCATATCTGGAGCTTATGGTCACCATTCTCTCAGTGCCACTGTATATACTGACATCAGCACGATGTATCCCTTGCCGACTGGTACCGAAAACCTCGAAATACAATCATTCGTCTCTTATTTCTGTTCGCTTGTCCACTCACGGCGAGAGCCCGATCACGAGCGAGTCAGTTATGTCTTGACGACCGAGAAGGTCGCATTACGGCCAGCGGCATGTCACTACGCCTGGCCGGAAGCTTGTAAAATTTTGACGTAAATATAATCAATGTTCTTCTAAAAGAGAGTCTGTGTTATCAATCTGCTCCTCATCCTGCTTCACGCGACGGAGTAACAGCCTTTTTTAGAGAGGGGAGGATGTAAATACATACATTGTCCCAAGACCTCTCTGGGAAAATATGCTTCCCGACAAGGCAGCATCTTAGGGACTTGGGACGGCAGCTTTAATATTTGAGGCATATTTTGTGTAATTTGTAAGTCAGATAATTTAAGAAGATTTCCCGATTGGCCCGACGATTCAATACAATCACAAATCTATCATAAATATACATTTTTTATTATTTTGTCGTTTAATATTCACGAGATACTTTTTAAACTAGTTATTTTTCAAGTACAAAACTGATAGATTAGGTAATAAATAAATTGAGTGGCTAAAGGCGTCTTGTTTTATTGGACTTAATGATATTTCTTAAATAATAATCTAGTTGATTTATTCGATTATGTATTTAAAGAGACGTTCGCAAATGTCGTGGTCTCGCGTAAGGGTTGTATAATTGAACATACCTGAGTCGTGTAGGAGGCGGGAGTGCTGTTTCAGGATCGGTAGGAGCGGTGTTCCATAGTACCTGCTGTCTCCTGGCAACATCGACACACGTTTAAAAACATGACACTCGTATATTCACAGATCACACAACTCACATTATATCAAAATACACACATTGTTATTCACACAGTGAACTTTATTCACACAGTAAATTAATTTTGATTTTTTTTTCACACTAATGGTTTTACACACACAACCAATATTTACACCATTTTTTTGTCACACAACTATAATTTCTCTTTTCTTCTATAAAATCAACCGAAAAACTGAAGCATATATTTGCCACAAAAACAACACCAAATTTCGCATATGCCATGTTTTTTATTTATGTAAACACATACAGGAGAATACCGACAGATGGTGATAGTAATTTTGAAGTCTCGTCTGTCGAATTATATGACGCTTACCATAGTGCACATGACTAAGAGCTGCATATGGAGTGTTGATCCGCCAATGTCATAGACTACAACCCGAGATTCACGCATCATCCTTACTATTACAGGAATTTACTATGAATGGGCGGTCTTCACTGGACGACTTTCGTCTACCACCTAATTTTAATTAATAGGATATGACTGGAATTTTAAGGGCGAGGGATCAAATTCACACCAATCAGGGGTATTTTAGAGCTCAGAAGTCGATTAAAGATGCTTTTTTTAATATCCCTCGGGATCGAACCCACGACCTTTGGCTTTAAAAACAAACGCTTTGACCATTGGGCTATACCCGCCGGCAAACTATATTTTTATTATAAATTATATTAATACCTTGTAACATGAAGGTGGTCTTTAAATGAAATTTAGTATAGTTTTAAGAAATAATGCTTATATATTTAAAGCATCTAAATTTTCTTATGCAGTGTAACTTTTATGTAAAAGTAAATTTTAATAAATAATATATATTTATTATTATAGAGATCGTGCATATATTTGACTTTGTATAGTAGGTATTTGTAGATAGGTGAGTATGGAAATATTAATAGGTTGGCACTACTTGTATGGTGCAAGTAAGTTGGTACTCACTGTAAGGCAACCCTTTGGCTCGTAAAGCAAGCTCCTAGCCCAAAACAACCAATTTATACCGAAGCAAACTTCACACTATAATATATTAACCGACGTAATGTTTCCAAATTAAATGTTCAAATACTGTTCTGACGACCCCATTCTACCGCGAGCACCGGCTCTCAAAGTGTTGCCACACACAAAAACTATTCAATTTAGGAATTTCCATAGAGTGAGGAATGATAGAACTATTCAATGAAGTAACTATGTAAGTAATATTTGTCTCGATGGATGTTAAAAACTGCTTAAATCCATATTGCGTTAAAAATATTTATTTTCATGAAAGTGTAATGCTCAAAACGTTATTTGAACATAATTATTTTGTATAAAACATCCAAGTCTTTAAAAAAGTATTAATTGTCAAACTATAATCAAATTCTCTATCTTAGCTCGAATTCGTCCATTCATACAGTCGGGTACGACACAGGGCATTGACCATCACAATATTTTGCCACCCCATGTAAATTGAAGCGATCAAGGTCTAAAAACGAATTTGCGGTGCATGAAAATAAAATTATTAATATTAATTTTGTAAAATACAGAATGGTTACTCATGTTGTACACTAAGTGTGACTAAATTATTTATTATTTAAAAAATAAGTGTTGAAAGTTTGTGAGGTTTGGTCGGCGTTTTAGAAGGGTATGTTCGTGTGTCCCTCGGGGCCTCGTCCCGCCCTAGAGGAGTTAATCGAAATTTCACTTTTTCACATATCCCCGGATTAGTGGCGAAGGGCGCAAGACAATTTATTGCTAAGCACCGTGGAGGGTCGTCCACCTCGCTCACACTCGCGAAACATTCCGAGCGGATTAAGCGGGAAACGATGATTAATAAAATCGAATTAAAAAAGACGATTCGTAATAATAGACAGTCATATAAGCATAACATTCAGCACTAAACTTTTCCCGCATCACATCTGCGGATGATAAAATCACTTTATTGATGCGCTCATTCAGATTGTAATCAGTTAACAGCTGATAAGTCTAGTCTATGCAGTAGCAAATTACAGAACAAAGTGGCGGCAATTTGATTTGAATATGAAATTTAGATATTTAACGAGAAGCAGAGAGTAGTTAAGGATGCATATTTTTAAGTGATTTGTTAATCCGAATTTTCAAGGTCGCTTTAGAAGCCTTAACCATTGTTCTAACAGCGCCTTAACAAATGCAACGACACGCGGTAAGTAGCAGGCGTTGACCCATTCAAGCTTTGGTCCTGATCAAACGAGACCAAAATGTGTTTTTATCGTTGATTCAGAAACCTTCATATAAGTATAGAAAATTATTTAAATAATAAATCTACCCACAGTTTTCACGTTACAATACATTTACCATATTCAGCGAGATTGCGAAAAGTTTGTCAGTTGTGAGTGGTTGCAAAAGGAATATATTTTTAGTGTTCGAGGAAAAGCCACAAAATAATTGTACAAAAAATGAAATGGACTTAATTATGAAATATTAAAATAAATTTAATATATTTTGAAATAAATATATTTTTGTAAACATTTTTTGGTAAAGCCTCGTGATATCGCTAATATTGAAAATTATTAAAAATCGCGTGTAAAAATTATGCAAGATAAGCGATGTTTCAACCGGAGTTTCAAAAAGGGGAATAATTCAAATGGAACAATTTCGAATGGAACAATTTCAAAAATCAACAAAATCTCGTTCCATGGCGACAAATTGAAATGTTTTCATCGGCGTGTTTGCCCAACGGGAGAAATGCAAAGCCAATAAAGACTCTATGTACTCGTAAAATGCATTCAGAGCTATAGTCTGGCTATATAGGACAGCCAGAAGAAACCATAGGCACGCGAGACGATTGTGACATACAACATCATCATCAGCATTTGTCTATCCAATGTTAAACATAATCATAGCATGATTTTCTATTCCTCTTTATTCGCCACCTTCCACATAAACCTTATCAAGCTATACTTCTGATGTCGTCAGTCTACATTTATTTTTATGAAATCGCATACAAGAAAAATCTTTGACGCTCGCCTTTAAACGCTCAGTGGTCCCATACGGGACCGCAAATTTGCGTCGTTCAATGCCCTAGCAGGCCAATGTTTGTAATGTTTCGTCGCACAATAGATTCATCCATGAACTCACTTTAATAATATTATTACAAATTAATGTCATCCGATTATGAAATGAACCATAAGCACTCGTGTATGGGAACGTAGGGCATTGAACGACGCAAATCTGCGGTCTCGTAAGGAAACCACTGGGCGCTTAAAAGTTAAGACGACTGGACGCTGCATGCAAAAAATCTTGTGTTTGCATTTGTGTGTGGAATAGGAGATTGCGTGTGTATTTGATCTGTTTATTGAAGAAATCTAGTTTGTATGAAGGATTGAGCATATATACTGGAAGAGCATTCCAGAACCAACAGCATTTAGGAAGAAATTTTTGGAAACTGGCAGTTCACTGTCGACTTACATTTACCTGAGTTAATGTATATTAGGTGTACGACAAGCCTGTTAGTTGTGTCAGTTGTGTGAGGGTGTAGGAGGAATCGATGTTTTAAGTTCTGAGAAGCAGCGACCGTGGTAATAACGAAAGAAATTACTAAGTGAACTTTTTCAATTGAATTATATGTATAATTATATATATACTTATATTTATGTTCCAAATATTAAAAGTTAAGCTTAAATGTAATTTCAAAATTAAAATAAAAGATTATTTGGAAATTATACTCCATTTTTTTATTATTTTTTTCATCCTATGGATGACATGTTTTTTTTTTTTTGATATTATGAAATTCCACCATGAATTATCAATTTAAATAATCGAAAAAAACATATATTTTAAATGAAAATGTGTGCGAATTTATTATTTGTTCAATTTTCGAGGAAGTTTCATATTAAATTTGAATATTATTGAATCATTATCTGATACACAATTTAGTAAGTAATTATTTTGTTGTAGGGTATTATAAAGAAATCTTTTATAAAGGGTGATTTTTTAATAGCTATAAGAAATTTTTCCAAAAAAAGACACATAAAATTAAGAAAAATGCATGAAATCTTTATTTGAATCGATAGTACAGTCCATATAATTTAATGTTTGAAGATTATTACATTCAAATGTTGACCGCGGCTGCGCCTCAAATGGTCCATCCGATAGTCCAATTTTGGCATACACTTTCCAACATTTCGGCCGGTATCTCACGAATAAATGCTTCAATGCTATCTTCTAATGCGTCAATCGAAGCGGGCTTGTCAGTATAGATATGAACTTTAACATTCAGCCAAAAATGAGCTTCGTCGCTGTACACAATTTTTCGATGATTTTGAATGTTAATAAAATTCAATGATTTGCAAGCGTTGTTCGTTTGTAAGACGATTCATGGTTAAATTATGGACCAAACTGAAGATGTTTGACAGTGACACAAAACACGAAACGTACGTGAGCTGTCAAAATCAGTGTTGCCAAAAAGGAAATTAGTTTAAAAATCACTCTTTATTTGCTATAATCAGAGCTATTGACTTAGTGAGAAGTTTATTCCAGCGTTCATTTAGTAAACAAATATAGTGCAAAAAAAACATAAAAATTACACTGAAGTCGTGAATAAATCAATTATTTGTTCACTACTAAAATGTTGCTGATGGATGTTATGCACTATACAGAGTAAAATATCTACTTTCTGGCTTTCATACAAAGTAGTTAATACTAGCGTTGATGTCGCTTTATAAGGTCTCTAGAGACCAGAGACTAGGTCCTCGGCAGCCACCCTCCAGCCAGCAAGACTCATGATGGACTCTTGGGGATGCAGAAGCATCCATCCGCAGACAATCGCATCAATCTGCAACTACGTATATGCTTGTAATTTGTACGAGTTTTTCAAGTGTTTTTTTTAGTATGCAGCAAATTAAATTGTCGATTTAGTAATTTGTACTTATTTTTGAAGCGCATCTTTAAAAGTGAATTGTACGTGTCGCGTTAAGTGAAAAGAAAAATGACCAGTGCGTAAATAATGCGAAACTTTTTTCTTGTAGTATCCGTTAAATATCTGTTACATATTATCACGAGAGATTGCCGCCACTCAATTCTGAACGTTGTACTAAAAACGTTAACCTGACGCTTTTTAAAGCCTTCTGTCAATCTTTCTACACGTGCGGCCTATGGGCTGACTATACTCAAAAGGTCTACAGTGCACTCCGGGTCCAGTATAATAACGCCTTTCGAATGTTGTTGGGTCTGCCGCGATACTGCAGTGCCTAAGACATGTTGACGGAGGCGCGAGTGGATGGCTTCCATGCCACAATAAGGAAGCGTTGCGCATCTATGCTTTCCGGGAACATAAATGGCACCCAATGAACCCTAAGAGTTTATTTGATTACATTATAGCGGTATAGAAAATGTGAATACCACTGATTTGGGAATGGCGTCTACAAATGTTAAATAATAAAATAGTTAACAATGCAAAGAAAACAACAAAATAAATAATGTTTCTACGACCTTAAAAATTTCATTTTTATGTCACTTTTTGTGCCGGCAGGAATAGCTCAATGGTCAAAACATTTGCTTTGAAAGCCAAAGGTCATGGGTTCGATCCCGACGGAGATAATAAAAAAAAATTAATCGATTTCTGGGCTCTAAAAGTACCACCGGTTGATGTGAATTTGATCCCTCACCCGTAAAATTCCAGTCATAGCCTATTATTCAAAATTGGTTGTAAACTAAAGTCGTCCCGTGAAGATCACCCATTCATAGATGATGCGTGAATCTCGGGCTGTAGTCTATGACGTTGGCGGATCAACACTCTACATGCAGCGCTTAGTCATGCACCATGGTTAGCGTCATAGATTCCACAGATGAGACTTCAGAATTACTTTTACCATCTGCCGATAGTCTCCCGTATGTGTGTATACATACATACAAAAAAACTTGATACTCTACTAATATTGGTTTGTGAACACATACTTTTTCGCATTCATAAATTATGTATCGATTTTATCATTAATAACATTTTTATATTCAAATTCAAATAGTTATTATTTATTTATAGCTGTTATGTTGCGAGTTTATGTCACAATAAAAAAAAATAATAAGCAAATGTAAATACTTTCGCTCAACTTTCTCCGAAAAATATTCCGCGCAGAAATCAACACAATAGCTTTATTTTCAAGGAGTGGTTTTCATTCCTGAAAAAATCCTTCTTTTATCATCCGAACTGGGGAGATAAGAAAAGATGTCCGCAACGATCATTTACAACAGAAATACTTAAATAATAATAATAAAAAACTTCACCCTTAATATCAATTATCCTTTAAGAAATTGGAGAAGCTTGTGGGACCGCAATAAGGTAACATCCACTCCAATCTCTGGAGGCTGTATATAAATTTCCACACAAAGAACGCAGGGAGCTCGATGTATTTTTCTCATTTGTGAAAAGCTGATACTATTGAATCATTCTTTTTATTTTTCGCCGTCTGCCCCTATTTAGGGTATTAAAAAGTGAGTTGCTTGCCCCCCTCCTTGTTCTTTTTTTAAGGGACCCTTTGGGGTGATATTTATCTGGTAGGTAGGAGACCCCTCTCGCTAAGATGGGCTTTCCTTTAAGAAAATGTCTGCTCAATTTTCAGCTAAAAAAAAAATTTTTCGCATATACTATCTAGATTGTTGGGATTTTGGTTTAAATACTCTAAATAATTGCATGTATATATACTAAAATTAAATAAATTTTAAGTAATATTTTATTTTATTAACGAATACATAGTAAAATTACTTTGAACTATTGCTAAAAGAGTAAGCGAACATGAGAGATCGTGCAAACTAGGCCACCCAATGGCATCAGCACCGGCTGAGCATCTGGCTGACACGGGACATAAGTTTTTATTCATACCCGAAATCGTGGCTCGAACGAACGGAAAACATGCACGCTTAGTAAGGGAAGCTATTGAAATCAAAAGACATCCCATCAACAGGGTATGACGGTTTGATTCTCAAAACAGCGTGGCTTCCACCACTAGCACATACTCACAAACCTGTACAGACAAGCAAGGACAACCATAGTCCGACATGACGTTCGTGGAGGTACGTTAGGCTGAATATATATAATATAAGCTTAACTACCTCCAGACACCAACTTATCACTAAGTCATCAACCTTGAAGAAGATCCCCTGCAATGGCGGTCGAAATATTGGAAAGAAGTAATTCGCCACACACGGCTTAACCCAAAAGCCACAATAACGAGTATAATCTCGTATATTCCTTTAATAAAATAAAATGGATTTGGTATGTATGTATATATATATATACTTATATACTTATTTACTCTTTTAATTGCAGTTTTAAGTTTCTGATATCTTAATGCTTTTTGATAAGTATGCACCTTTAAAAAAAACTTACAATAACAAATTCGCGAATTTGAAAAACACGAAAAAACTAATTTTACTTTGGTTTATGTTTCTTGAAGCGAGATGCGCGCGCAGCAACCTTCCCCTCCCCTGGAAAGCTCTTCATCTCACCCTAACATCCTCCCAGCATCCTCCCAACATCCTCCTCCGAACCACCATCCCTCAGCGAGGGTCGACATGAACACCCCTACTTACGTAAGTCAATACGTGACACGAGAATAATTAATTATCAACTAATTAACTCATTTCAACTGCATTTTATCTGCTTCAATTAATCGTTATACTACTTTGTAATTTGAAACGTTATACGCTCATTATATGAATATATATATGTTCTCATTATACGCATTTTCATGAAATGTTATGAATCATTCTCATAATAACGTACTTAACTCTTTCATTGCAGCTCGGGGAATATAAATTATTCTGTCAATTATAAACTAGTACATATTTGAAGCATAAATGTACTTATCTGGTCTATTTTCATATATCACATTGGTTCTTGTATCTTTGAGCTATCAGATGATGCATAAAAAAATATTCTAAGAAAGTAGCAAAACGATATATCACGTCTACCGATGTCAACGGTCGGGGAATCTTATGACGGCATATGCCTACAACCGATCCGAAAGAGTTAAAAATAATTAAGCATCTATTTGGCTTAGCCACCTTACCTACAACGCGCCCAAATTCTGTCACATTACTCCAATACTACACCGACTGCACTGGTTGAGAGTTTCGGCTAGAATCCAGTATAAATTATGCCTCTTAGCTTACAAGGCACTCGACGGAAGTGCACCGGGCTATCTGACAGAACTTATCAAGCCTTCAGAAATAAGTTAAAACCCTGCAGCTGACGGGAGGTAGTCCTAGCACGCTCTTTGGAAATCGGGCTTTCAGCTACGCTGCACCAATGGCCTGGAACTCACTACCGGAAAGCATAAAAGAGCTTAAAGCGGAGGCATCCTTCAGAAGCAGACTCAAGACCCACCTTTTTACTCAGAGAGGCAAAGAAGCGCTTTTGGAATGATCATTCGGTCATAAAAGAGCGCTATACAAATACTAATATAATAATAATAATAAACGTTTCGTGAGAACCTAACCTAGCCTAACCTAATCTATTAAAACTTAAATTATTCTTACCTAAACTATTCAAACATAGGTCTAAAAAATATATATTTAAACAAAATATGTCTCAAATTAAACGGTCACCGTCTCTGCAAGCTCCTAGTATCTTGATCTAGAGGTCGTCGGGAACCATAAACTCGTATGTTCCACGGTGGGCCCTAAACTACTGAAGAGATGGAGGGACAAATCAAGAAAAATGAGACCTTACACAACTGTGTGTTACAAATTTGTGACCATATGCCCCAAATATGAAACGTAAAAAATAAGCATAATAATTTAATTCATACTTCTGCTATACGCATTCAAAAGTTATCACGAATCTGTGCGTTTAATCAATATGTAAAAAGTCAATATCTGTAAATAAATTACTCAACAAAATTATGTAAACTAAAACAATTATTTAAATAATTTATTTATTATTATTCGGATTAATTTAAAATGGTGAAAAGTCTGCATTTATGCATATTAAAATTCTCCTCTCTAAGTTAGTTATTTCCTTTCGTGGTGGCAGGATGACGACCAGATTAACAACACAAAGACTTTTTCTGAAGCACATATATATTTCGATAACTTTACAAACGTCTGGCCCGAACCTACTCACAGCATTCAAGCTGGGCCAACCACAATACGACCCCGCCGACATCGGCACACAACTGCCTGCGCAACGGGCGCCGCGGTCGGTGTCCGATGAGCGAACGAAAATAAGAGATGAATAATAATGTATTTAGAAAAAAAACTTGATCTTCATCTTACGTATGTTTCGTGCATATTTCATAATTTATCTTCTGTTCAGCGAGAAGAAGTTTAATCAACGTTTATCATGAATTAGACAGCACTTCTACAACTGCAAAGTGATCGATGATCACCGATGTTGTGCGGACAAGAATGCAGATATTTTACAATTAGTCCCATATTTTAGTATTTTTCTCTCTCAAAGAATCTCGCGGCCAGTGCGTAATTACTCCAATTTCAATTAAGGCAAACATTCGGCGTGTAATGTACTAATGTACTAATGTGCTAATACCCGAGGCTAGAGGCATGCGAGGGCGCGAGCCAACCCAGGGCAGGGCCGCAATCGACTTACTAGTATTTTTTTTCCAGATATGCTCCATATTTGGAGCACATGAACACCGAAAATTACTGTTTCACTGATCTAAAATATCAGATTTCCTTGTCTCAAAACATCTTAGAGGTCCATATAAAAACATAGATGATTCCCGGGAGCCTCCAGGGTAAGAGCCCGCAAACTTGCAAAGACTGCGGCTGTAGTGGAGAAATATTTGAGTGTTCAATAATCAGGATTTTTAAGGAGATGATCAGTCTCGCTCATCAAAGATCAGAGACACTCGTGAGGCCTGAATTTTTTTTCTTCTTATCGTTAACCTTTTAATTACGGCTCGGTTAGAATACAAATTATGCTGTCAAATATAAAACTAGTATTTGAAGCACAAATGTACTTATCTGGTCTATTTTCTTATATCACATTGGTTCTTGTATCCTTTAGCTTTCAGATAATGCATACAAAACTATTCTAAGAAAGTAGCAAAGCGATATATCACGTCAAACGATGTCAACAGTCGGGGAATCTTATGACGGCATGCGCCGACAACCGATGCGAAACGGTTAAGGGGTGGCTCAACCTAACCGTGGGCATGTATAGAGCTTAGATTAGATAATCATATTATAAACTTTGTTGTACACTTTTCATGCTTATATGCAACATCAATTCAGTGTTCAATATATACTATGTATCTTTAAAGATTTAACAACCAATTTAAATCCTAAGACATTTATTTCATTGGATAAGAGGACAGCAATGTCTGTTACTACGGTACAAATAAAAAAATAAAAAATAAAAAATAAAAATTGAAAAAGTATAAACCGAAGTTCAAAGTGATACCCGTAACAACAACGACATTCTTATTCATAAGCAACGTGTTAAAAACTGATTTTTGAAGTTAATTGCTAAAAAATTATCACTTCTCTCAGCATTGCCTAATATGTCTCATCCCATATCTGAAATGTATTGAACAAATGAAAAATCTCGCATTGTTATCGGAACCGCGGTCTTCAAGTATGTAAATAAACAGTGCTCAATGTGATCCACATTATGAAAATATTAACAAATTCAATGTCAGATATTTTTTTTTTTTTATGTAAACGCATGCAGGAGAGCACAACCGGTCAAGACCAATGCACTTTATGACGCTCAGCCAGGGAGGCTGGACGCTGCATGCGGGAAACGTGTGTTGTGTTCGTGTTTGTGTGTGGGTTGCGGGAGATTGCAAGTGTATATTTATCTGTTTCTTGAAGAGATCCAGATTGTAGGAAGGAGGAAACACAGACGCTGGAAGAGCATTCCATAGCTTACCGGTGGCATTAAGGAAGGAGCTTTGGAAGCTGCCAGTTCTTGGTCGACATATATTAACCGTGTATGGATGTTCGGCAAGTGTAAGACGAGTTTGTCGGCTGTGAGTGAGTGCAGGAGGAATTAGTTCTTTAAGTTCCGAAGAGCAGCGACCGTGGTAATAACGGTAGAAAAGAGTAAGAGAACCAACCTTACGTCTGTGTTCCATTGATTGTAGATTAGACGTAAGGGTGTCATTGTTTATCAAACGAATTGCTCGTCTTTGAACTGAGTCAATTAAGTTTAGAAGGTATTTTGGGGCTCCAATCCAAAGGTGACTGCCGTATTCAAGGATAGGTCGGATTTGTCCTTTATATAGAAGAAGAAGTTATTTATCGTTGAAATACCGACGTGATCATATAATACACCTAGTTTTTTGGAAGCGAGACCGGCTTTACACTTAATTGACTCGTAATATTTGACATTATTCGATATTGATAATCCAAGCATGTTGATGGAGCTTGCTTTCGGAAGAGAACAACCGTTGAAAGACATGAATTGTCGAAGTGAATGAATCAAATAACACACTTGAATATACGATATTTACGCATATAGTAAATTTACTGATTCATTTACGTATTTCACTTATAAAAATAGATAATTTATTTTACAAAAAAACCTCCATTTAGGCTCGGATTTCTCTTGATCCGGTTCTGACCGTATGACTCTAGTATGTGCCTTATAGTGATGGCGCCATTATTACCCTTTAAGGGTAGGTCTGTACCCTTCTGTTTACGACGAGCGGTAAACTCTACATTTTATTTATTGCTTTTATTCAAATGTGCAATTTTCGCTGTCCGCACTGAAGGGGTCAACTTAAATCGTTGCCCTCACGTACTAAAGTATATTAACCCTTTGAACATAATTATTCAAACGCTTAAAATTAATAATATGTTTCTTAAATCGTTTTCGATTTAACCCTTTCATTACGGCTCGGTGAAATACAATTTATACTGACAATTATAAAACTAGTATATTTGAAGCATAAATGTACTTATCTGGTATATTTTCATATATCACATTGGTACTTGTATCCTTTAGCTATCAGATGATGCATAAAAAACTGTTCTAAGAAAGCAGAAAACGATATATCACGGCTACCGATGTCAACGATAGGGGAATCTTACACGGCATATATCGGGAACCGATGCCAACAGATTAAAGTCCCTTGCTTGGGAGATTGCATTCGGAAGAAATATTGAACAGCTGATATATATACATATTAGCAGCAAACAACGTCATATATAACACGTTTCTCAACAAAAATAAGAGAAAAATAAACAGGAGACACGGGGACTCGAACCACGTACTTTGAAACATGTCCATTTTGATTACCGCTTCTTTAACAATTTAACATCTTGGCTTCTTAAGCCGTTTAATGGAATCAAGAAATTGATACGTAATAATAAACTAATACGTAATATTTATACATGCACAATATGAACTGCATATTCTTATGGTATCTGCTATGAATTTTTATATGTACTAATTGTTGAATATTGGTATCTCTATTGGCTTATAAAGTATTAAAAATATTAAATATAAATCAAACAATGTAAAGATTTAATATTGTGGCTTTTGGGCTTAGCCTGACTCCTGCAACGGCGGTCGAAATATCGGATAGAAGAAATTCGCCACACACGGCTAAAACCAAAAGCCACAACATCAGATCTGGCCGTGAAAACCTAAGAAGTTATTTAATTTTAAGTTTTTTTTATTTTTTTATGTTTTTATGTTTTTAACCAGTCGGACGGGAGTATTTGCAGCAAGTTTTCGAGGAAATGAGTTGCAGCTCTTAAGCTGAGATAAAGAGGGTTGCAGAAGATCGAGAGGAGTGGAGATCGAGATGCAAAATTTTATTGCTGCAAACCAATCAACCGGATTGATGCTACGAAGAGTAAAATAATTAATAATAAATAAAACTAAATATACACAACTGTATAGATATATAATTATTCACAAATTTATTTTTTAACTACATGTTTCGGCTACGTCGCGTATCCGTTATCGAGTGAATTAGATGATAAATGAACGAGTTTATAATGCAAGGTCACAAGGTGTGAGTGAGTAGGTGGGCTTAGAATTTGAGATTACTATATACATAAAAAGTGTTACAGTACCTTTTGCCGTTCACACTAAGCAAATTGGAATGCTTGAGGAATGAATTTTGCGAATACTTGCTTAATATAACTGAGCTTAACTTCATTAATAGTAACTTTAAATATTATATTTTATTCATAACCATATAACGCATAATTCACAATAGTGTGAAGTCAGCCATTCGTGTTATTTCGCAGCATACTTCACACAATACACTTCTCATGCAGAGTTTTACCTATGGGGTGTTGGCCCTTAGAGTTTATTCCCCAAAATGGTGCTCGTTCCATCACAGAAGCCCTCCACGCAAACACCGCACTTATGCAGCATCGCCATTAGGACCAAAGTCGCTCGCAATCTCTGCTGAGTAGCCATTATTGGCCGAAACAAAGCCTCCACACACACAAACATACTCGACTCACATTTACGTGTCTTACGATTCAACTCACACACACAAACGATTTTTACACATGTCGTTGTTTTTTTCACATATCATGAATCACCTGAGATAAAAAGGGCACAAGAACCTATTTTTTATTGTATTTTTAATTTTGACACCTGATCACTACACTATACTAAAGAATATATTGATATTTGAGTATTTAAATAATTACTTAATATATATAATAGAAATTTTAATAATCACTTACACGTAAACTATTTTTTTTTATGTAAACACCTATAGGATAATACCGACAGATGGTGATAGTGATGCTGAAGTCTCATCTTTTGATTCTATGATGATTTCTATGCTACATATGACTAAATGTGTTGATCCGCCAATGTCATAGACTACAGCCCGTTACAACACATATCTATATCCGTGACTAGTTTTCGATGACTTTAAATAGAAGGTAGCTATAGTATCGTAGACATTATTGGAAATGAATTCATCAGCTTGTTTTAAAATAATATATAATAATGCTGACATTTTCGAACCCTGAATTACTCTGATCGTAAAGGGCAGCTCCACCTAATGCGGTGTTTTTATACGGTCACCTTATTTGAGTACGATGCCGTCCAATGTAATTTAACTAGGTTTTATTCTATATTAATGTTATCTATGTCATATTAACCAACGTCAGACTGGTGGAATTACACGATTGGAATATGTCTATTTAGAACGTCCAGTACATCAAGCTCATTTTTTACACAATCAGTTCTTAGAACGAATAGGGGGAGGCCTTACAGATAAGGATGGTAAGAGGGAAATGAAATACCTCCCGCGGACAAACAGGCTGGAGAAGGCAAACTTCGATACAAAAACCCACACTGGGAGGCTTCTTCAACACATTTTGAGGTGGAGGCTACCAGTGGAAGACCATCCATAGGCTTCTCCGACATATACGGAGGCGAGGCTATGATGGATCTATGTGGTGGGCAGGACCTCATAGCTGAGATGGTGGCGGTTGAACCGAATTGAAATGAACGGTCAACGACAGCTCTCTAGCTTTCCAAGAAAGCTACTGCCTTTGCGTCAGGTGGCAACCGGCAGTAAAAAAATCCACCAAAAAAAACCATGATGCACGATAAATGGCGAATGTGCACAAGGAGAGCCGACCCCAGATGATGGGAAATGGCGAGGCTAAAGAAGAAGACAATCAATTCTTAGAACGCTCTCCCATCATCTGTGTTTCATCCATTATATACAATCTGACTCTCATCAAAAAGCATCTTAATAAAACAGTAATCAGGTGGGTGGATATATTTAAAAAAAAAGAACCGAATGAACATATGTGTTTTGTAGATTGAAGATCAGATGTTTAGATAGCATTATTTATTATACGCAATGCTTTTTTTGAATTGATATGACCCAACAGGTGCAATATATCTGAAACGTGCAAACAACATCAGTTTTTTTTGGGTTTTTTCGCACTTTTGCCCTTTTTCATTTCAGATATTCATATTATAGGTATGTACATGTGGAGTGAGTACAAACCCCTCCCCCCTTTTACAGTTGTTGGTCCGCCCTTGCATACATTTGTAAGGAAAGAGGCGCCCCACGACTTTAAGAGATACGCCTGTGTGAGTGAGATGAGATGTTCGACTGTATAGAAGCAGTGACGTAACTGATCGATTATTATACATAATAAAAATAAATACTTATTATTTTATGTCAACGCATTTCACATGCAGGAGAGCACCGTCGATCGAAATCAGTGTGTTCTATGACGTTTCAATAAGGCAGCTCAAAGCGTTTGCTTTGCAAGTCAAAGGTCGTGGGTTCGATTCCCGACGGAGATCTTAAAAAAAAGGATTTGTAATCGATTTCTGAGCTCTAAAATACCCCGGTTGGTGTGAACTTTATCCCCCACCCGTAAAATGACAGTCATAGCCTATTATTTAAAATTGGCGGTGCACGAAAGTCATCCCGCGAAGACCACCCATGAATCTCTGGCTTTAGTCTATGACGTTGGCGGATCAACACTCCACATGCAGCGCTTGGCCATATGCACCATGGTAAGCGTCATAGAATTCCACAGATGAGATTTCAGGATTTCTATCACCATCTGTCGGTATTCTTCTGTATGTGTTTACATTAAAAAAAAAGCTAGACGCTGTATGTCGAAATAATGTCTAATGTTTTTGTAATGATAAGGGAGATTGAAATATTTTTATTTAAGAGATATAGATTGTGTGAAGGAGAAATCACAGATACTGGAAGAGCATTAAAAACATGGTGATGCTTAAGAAGGTATTTTGAAAATATTCTAAAAGTAAAAATAGTTATTTCATCGAATGTACCTTAATACATTTTAAGCATTTGAAAATATTTCGTAAAGTTATTATGACATTTTTTATTAGGTGATTTTTCTAAAATAGGAATTTTTCACTAGTAATTCAGAACTATATATTAACTTAAAGTTACTAAATAAAATCCTATTACCCAGATTCGTTTCAAATATAGTTAGATTATATTTATAAACTTTTAACCTGTTTTTAACGCATCGGTAGCCGATATATGCCGTAGTAAGTTCACTGCGTCTCGTTTGACCGATGGTTTTTAGCTATTAAATGTCAATTATTACTGCTTATTGACATCAACTATTATAAAAATTAAGCGATATCGTTTTGCTACTTTCTTAGAATCGTTTTTAAGGCGAGGGTTAAGAAGGCATTTTGAAAATCTAAAAAGAAAAAGCTAAAGGATTTTACAAGAACCAATATAACATATGAAAATAAACCAGATAAGTTACTAGAAAATCCTATTACGGATTCAAATTATTATTTTATAATTTTCACCTGTTTTTAACGCATCATTGACCGATGGTAGCCGAAAATCGGGTTAAAGGATAGAACCAATATAACATATGAAAATACATTTATGCTTCATTTTTTAAATTGTCAGTATAATTTGTATTCCAGTGAGCCGTAATGAAAGGGTTAATGATTTAAATTATTTATTTATATGATACGTGTGAGGCTGATCCATTGCTTATAAAATATATATTATCATAGATAATCATTAAAAAATATGGTAGAGTAAAGTCATGAATATCGTCATTGTAAATATTTTAAGACAAATTTACAAAAAAAGGATCCTGAAAAATTCACATGTAAACGTATATTAGAAAAAATCAATGTACGACTTTTGAAATCTAGTGGATTCTATAATTATTTCTATTTCTAGAGAAAATACTCAGGTCGTAAAAAAAATCGGTAGATGGCTAACAGGTAAACGTTGTTAACGTTATTGTTACGTTGTTTTTAAATGTGTTTTTAAATACTATTACTTTTAAAATTAATAATAAATTAAAAACAGGCATTTATAAACGTTCAAGTAAATGACTGTTTGTATTGCTGTAATATCCGAATAGGATTAAAAAATATATTTTTTTCAATGTTTTTAGCATTAACTTTGAGATCCATCATAAATAATAAATATTTAATTTTTTACCTTGTTTTTACAATCTTACAAGATCCATGTAAAAGCAAGGTAAGTAAATAAATATTTATTATGGCTAAAAAAGTTATTTCCATACTGGTCATAGTTTACCCAATACCAAAAAAAAGTACACTTATTAAACATATTATTATAAAATCAATACTTGTGAATAAATAATAAGTTGAAGCTTAACCTTCGCCTTACTATGTTAAAAACTTCCGCGCGTTCCGATGGTGTGTACTCGTTACACATTCTGATTTAAAGTGAATAAAATGAGTAGAAATTCGAAAAAATGAAAATATTCAAAGATATCGGTTAATTTTATAATAGTTGATGTCAATAAGCAGTAATAATTGACATTTAATAGCTAAAAACTTGAAAAACATCAGACGAAGACCTCAAACGGCCAGACGCACCTTGGCGCGTGAACTTCCGAGAGCTTAACACTACTTAGCCTGTCGACATATCGATGAGCCGACGCGCATCGATATCATGTCGAACTAGCCGACCAACTGAGGTTTCCCGTCTCGCTCACTCATATTAGTACGTCAGTGAGAGTGAGGAGTATAGATGCCGACGTATCTGGGTATTTTTTATTTTATTTTTGCACACGCTTTTTATGACTAAAATTATGACAGTTGACGCGTCTTGATTGTAGAATTTATTCCGGATTTTAGAAAAATATTTCCTGCTCCCGATGAGTGCCTACTATAATTTTTTTTTCAATACGTAAATGTGAGGAATAAAAATCTGAACCCTGTATTATATTTACAGAGATATTTAAGTTATTACAAGCAATGTGTAATCGATATACATCACCGGGGAGGAGAGGTTAAATAAACATGCATTTAATAACAAATGTTTTCTTTAAATTCACTGCGCCGTTTATTTATCTCCGATTTATTGATGAGAGAACTATCATATAAAATGGTGTTTGATTCGAATTTTTGGGTGCATCAGTTATTTGACGAATGATGCTTAAAGAAAACTCAATTCAAACGGTATGGTTTATTTCAAGCCCTGACATTACACAAACAAGCTGTTAAAATGTAAATAACAGTAAAAGCTTGTTAAGAGGAATTAAATTCTTTTATTTTTCGCCTCGCGCGTCCATCCAAAAAGCTGTCAAGTCCAAAACAAAGTGCCCAAGAAGTCCGATGCGAGCTTTTCGGATCCTGAATTGTGATCCGCGAGGAAACGTGTGAACGCTTCACACCTTCTCAATGGAACCGAACTCTCCAGAAACAGAGCCTCATTGTGAGAGGAGCTTTTCGACTGACGGCATAATGCCCTCAGGAGCTTTTGCTTATTATTTATTTACACAGTTTATTTTGTTTGTTTATTTATTTCGCGCGTTATGAAAGGAGTCCATTGAGGATACGGACGGTCCGGTCCCTGACAAGTTGCCTAACCTAACCTTCTCTTTGTGCCCTTTCTGTGATAATCTAGGGTCTTTTTGTGACCTCGAGAGTCTTAGAAATCGAAAAAGCTATGAAAGAAGCCAAAACAGAAAGCGTGCGAGTTCTTATTTCTTATTGCTTTGTTAAGTAATAGCTCGCATAGACGCGAAAATAGCCTAAGATGCTATCTCATACGCATAGAATGATTAATATGAATTGAAATTGAAGCATAATACAGCCTTATAAAATGCTTAACGAAGATAAAAAGCTTATTGTTTAATTTTATTTGAAAAAATTGAAAAAAAATAAACATATAATTCTATAGTAATAACAAACAGAAGTACATTAGTACACACATACAGTGCTACATCAAATTTTATACGCATCAACTCATTCAGAAAAAATATCAGCAGACGTGGGGTTCGAACCTCGAGCGTTGCACCTTTGCTCTATTCTACACACCGCGTCAGTCCACACGACCATTCTCTGCCTGGGCAGATACGCGAAACTTGATGTATTTATACCATTGTTAACATCGTATAACGATAGATGTCTCTGTAGTATTTATTCAGAGTATGTATATTATTACTTTTATTATTCAATCAGTCAACATTTATTCACAAGCTTTTTATATTATTAGTTACCGACATTAGTAGTTATTTTTTATATATCTATATACATTATATATTTGGAAGATATTTTCCCCTCAAATTGCCGCCACTGTATACCAAATAAAATAAACCACAAAGGAGATATATTTTCTTTCTTTTAAAAAAAAAAACTTTTAAAATCTGGTGGCTCAAAACATATGGTCACATAAAACTGCTGCCACTCTGTCACCATTTTCCACTACTCTGCATCATACATGATTATCTAAAACCTTCAGTGCAAGAACCTGTGATCTTGAAGAAACAGCTTCTATAGTATGCAAGGATGTTTTGTTCTTGCGTGTGATTTTTTAATCTTCATTTTAAGGATATCGAGGTATTAGTCCGACGCTCCGCTTTGCTTCGCTTTCGATGATCTGACGAAAACCACACTTATAATTTACTATTTGTATTGTTAAGTTTACAGAATAAATAAATATTTTTTCTACGTTAGAATTACCTATTATATAATATTATGTAGCACAATATTTAATTGAGTATAAATCTGGTCTCGCTTTCAAAAAACTAGATGTATTGTATAGATCACGTCGGTATTTCAACGAGAAACAACTTGTTATTCTATACACGGTTAATGTGTGTCGACAAGGAAAGTTTCCAAAGTTCCTTCCTAAATGCCACCGGTGAGATTTGGAATGCTCTTCCAGCGTCTGTGTTTCCTCTTTCCTACAATCTGGATCTCTTTCATCATCATCATCAGCCTGTGTCCGTCCACTGTTGAACGTAGGCCTCCCGCATGAGTCTCCATCCTCTTCGATCCTCCGCCTTCCGCATCCAGGTCACTCCCGCTATTCTTCTTATATCGTCAGTCTATCTTGTAGGGGGTCGGCCAATGCTTCGTTTGCCAGTTCTTGGGCGCCATTCCAATACTTTTCTTCCCCATCGACCGTCGTCTCTTCGACAGATATGACCTGCCCATTGCCACTTGAGGATCTCTTTAAGCAACAATAAATATACACTTGCAATCTCCCCAACCCACACACCAACACGAACACAACACAACACACGTTTCGCGCATTCAGCGTCCAGCCTTTCTGGCTGAGCGTCATTGAGTGCACTGGTCTTGCCGGATGTGCTCTCCTGCATGCGATTACTTAAATATATATATACTTATTGGTACACAGTATAAACTATACTTACAGTAATTAATGGTAGAGTTTTTTTTTAAATCGTTCCGTTCTTTCGTTTGTCGTTTTCTTTCAAGTTTCCGATAAAAGAAAAAAATGTGCCGCCAAACAATATTAATTAAAAGTTGCCCGGGGCCGTGAAAGTTGCGAAAAGAATAAAACGAAAGAGGTGGCTTAATCAATAGTATTTTTAAGCTACTTTTGTATTTAGCTTCGGGCGAAAATCCTGCGTTCGTATTGAAACACTAAAGTACTTGCTGAGAGTACTCGCACGTAGGAGTATGTGCAAATACAAAATACCATGTACAGAGTGTTTAACATTTTAAAATATAATTTATTTATTTTTGTTGTTATTTTTTAGGGAACCAAGAATAGTTGGAGAAATAGTCGAGTGGACTAGGCGGTGTAAAAGACCTGAGCAAAGGTTGGTTACAAGGCTCGTGGTTCGAATCCCGCGTCTGTCGATATTTTTTTGAATGAATTGATGCGTATAAAAAATTTGATGTATACTTGTATGCGTATATGTAATTACGAAATAAGAATATTTTAATGCAATTGAGGTTTACATAAAACCGACTTAACATCTAGTTCATTGCCTTACAAATAAATATATTGGAGGGTTTACATTATTTGATTATTTTTAACAATGTTAAGATATTCATCATATTCAAATAAATGATGATATCGTAGTATGTATCTTGTTTTTTTATATATAACGGGTCCGCCAAATAACTTTTTTTTTTAAATGGGGCGCAAAACATCGAGTGTAGCTTCGGCTGTGTGGCACGTAGCGCCGTCCTGTTGAAACCAAATGTTGCCAATATCCTCTTCTTCAATTTTTGTGAACAAAAAAGGCCCGATAACGATCGCCATTGACTGTAACGGCCACTCCTTGCTCATTTTCGAATAAAAATGGCCTGATTGTCAAATTAATGTCGCAATATTTCTCAGCGTTGTTCAAGCATATACACAACCATATTCGTTCAGCAGAAGGATAAAACTAATTATCTGTTAAATCAGACATGAGCTAAATGTTACCATTCACGAAATAAGCACTAGTTGAAAAAAAAACGTTAGATGGCGGACCCTTTACATGTACAGGATAATACCGAAAGACGGTAAAGGAGAAATATCATCTGTATGTTCTATGACGATTTTTAAAATATGAATTAGCTCTGCATGTGGGTGTTAAATCTGCCTATGTCATTAGACTACATTTCGGCAATTACAAATCATTTATTTTAACAAGTACTTACTAAGAATAAGCTGTATTAACGGGACAACTTTATATTACCATCAATTTTGATTAATATGCTTTGACTGGTCTTCTTCGTAGTATCAATCCGGTGGATTGGTTTGAAGCAACAGAATCTTGCATCTCGATCTCCATTCCTCTCGGTCCTCCGCAACCCTTTTCAGCTCAGCATAAGCACTACAATTCATGTCCTCAGATACTTGCTGCAAATACTCCCGTCTAATGCGCCCTCTACAGTTTCTACCCTCAACCATCCCATCCACAATATCGTGAAGAAGACCTCTCTATGGCCCATTTTTTCCCTGATGTTATTAATTGCATTTTGTATGTATACGTTGAAGAGTACAGGCGACAGAGAGCATCCTTGTCTCACCCCTTGGCGTATTTTTGCTTCCTTTTGGACATTTCCAAGTGATATAATGGCAGCTTCTTCTTTGAAACGTGAAAATATGAGTCTTCGTTCCTTGTATTTGACTCCAATTTCTTTCATAACATCGAAGAGCCTCTCCCAAACTGGTATTTGACGCATAATGGATCAAAATCACTCCAATCAAGGGTGTTAACATATGTTATAGAGCTTTAATTTTCCTTCGAGATCAAACCCACAACTTTTAGTATGTTAAGCAGACAATTAACCTCTTAAAACACGTGATAAAGTTAATAAAAAGTAAAAAGCACATTTTATAATTTAAGCAATAGTGAACGCGGATCAAATCTTGACTTAACTGAGTTTACCGCCTGTTAGACCAAATGATCCAACCCCCGGGATCTCCTTAAAAAAGCAGATTAACAAATCACCCAGAATAAACCTTGTATACTATAACTGCTGTCTCATCAGGGCCACGTTTTTCTGTCCCGGAGATCGTAGGAAACTATATACTCGTATGTTATCAGGTGCACCTTTGTATACTGAAATGTATTGGGACAAGGCATAGATAGTTTTTTTGATTAATTTTTATTTATCTTAAAAAATGTAGAAAAAATATATATAGATGCTTATTTTACCCTGCAAGTTACACGTAAGGTTAGATTATACGTCTGAAAAATAGTTGAAGAACGTAGGAGACTATTCCATGTCAGCCTTGTTAACCGCATGTGTAGCCCTGACGGTTTCCTTGATGAACTTTAACAGCAAAAGGGACCGTCAGAACTAAGCAGCAGTTCAGGAAAATCCTTTCAAGAAATGGTAGAGACTCCCAGGCGACAACACAGAATGAATCTCCTATTCTCATGGATGATGCACTCCATAAGAGAGTGTCTCACTGTCTGTTGCATGCCTGGATCACATGGACATGCGTCGCAAGAAGGGAGGCCAAATCTTTTTAGGATTTCAAAAATCAAAAATCAAAAATCAAATTAAAACCATCCAAAATATCCCTCTAATACTATAACTTCCGTCTCATCAAGGCCTTGGGATTGTATCCTGGAGATCGTAGGGAACTATCAGATGCATCTTTGGATACAGAAATGAATTGGGACAAGGTAAACAAAGTGGCAAACAACAGAACTGAGCTGTGGCCATTTTTAGTCACCTAATGTTATAGATAAGGAACGAACATAGAAGGAAGTTTTTTCTCTCTCCAAAAACGTGGAAATGGAACACGCAGTCTCAGACACCCAAAAAAGACGCACAAACTTAAATTTCCAATTACCCTTTCTTCTTTCTCCAGCCTTGGTTTACTTGGCCATTATATTTTCACACTCTGCTGAGCATTTTTTCTTCCCTTTTTTTATATTCCTCCTAACAACTCGGTTGCGGGCAACACAACACATAAATAAATAAGACCGTATTCTTCATAAGCTTTCTTAGAGGCGCTTATTTCTCATTGGTTCGTAAAAACGGGCGATTTCGCATTTAAAAGTATCGCGTAGCTTTTTTTTTCAATAAAAATCTGGAATGCAAAGCTTTTTACGCGAATCTTCAAAGAATTTATTACTTTGATACATATTTTTTTATCAATAACCCTATTACGCCCTCAATTTTTATTTTTCTTTGTGATGCAGAATTATTAATGACCAAGGCGTGAAATATTTTTTTCTCGCCATTAATTGGTTTAATAAAGGGTTAGAGTGCTTTAAAAATTCGTTTGATGTCAGAATAATTAAATATTATTCAGTTTCGAAAAAAAACGTTCGAATTTTTGAAAGTTTTAATGGGGCATTTAAATTAAGTGTCGATTGTAGTTTATTATCAATTATTTCTGTACTTTGTAAAATTAATTAAATTTATGCTTGAAAATTATTGATAATTAAACAAAGGTTTAATTAAGATTTAGATTTTATTTTAATCAAGATAGAAAAGTTTTTATTATATAATATCACTAACTAATGATAAATTGCCAGTCATCATCATCATCATCAGCCTGTGTCCGTCCACTGTTGAACGTAGGCCTCCCGCATCGGAGGTCACTTAAAAAAAAACGGTCCATCTTGAGGGGTCTAAAATAGTTGGTGTCAATTTGATCCCTTCAATACCCCAGTAAAAAGTTCAAATTGTCAAATGGTCAGCGTTTGCTTTGCAGGCCAAAGGTCGTGGATTCGATCCCAGACGGAGATTAAAAAAAAATCGATTTCTGAGCTCTAAAATAGTTGGTGTCAATTTGATCCCTCACCCGTGAAAAAAAGCCGTCCCATATTAATTAAAATTTGCGGTAGACGAAAGTCGTCCCATGAAGACCGCCCATTTGCGATGTTGCGTGATTCTCTGGCTGTAGTCTATGACGTTGGCGGAACAACACTACACATGCAGCGCTTAGCCATAATAAACATAGCAACCTATATAGAAAATACTTTCATAAAAACACTTTAAATATGTGTTACACTGTGTTATATATATATATGTATATGTTTTTACTAAGACTATTTGGATATTAAGAGTTGGCTTAACGCCGAGCTGTAATCTATGTCGCTGAAGAATCAACAATCCACATGTAGAATTTACAGATGCGATTGCTCTATTACCGTCTGTCGGTATTCTCCTGTATGTGTTTACATAACAAAAAACTCGTCTTGTCACGCCGACAAAGCAATTTAATTTACCGCGTTATTATCGCAGTCTGTTCTTGTCGACGGTGTTTTTTTTTTTGAAGTGTTACAGTTATGCCCTCAAATATTGTGACAATGTCGGCGCCTGGGATGTAATTCCATCCTCTCTGAAGTGGCGCCCGGGTGCACAGCAACCCGACACCACAAGGGAGAGGATGACGAAGCAAAGAGGATACAAGGATACATGACCTTCATCACATTCCGGAAAAGATGCGTTTGTGCTATATCACAAGAAATGGCTTTTTATTCGTCACATCAATACTCTAGATTAGGTGAATGCAGACCCTGCAGCGTCCTAGGGCAGTTTTTTTCTAGCACCCAATATTGCTAATATTTTCAAAAATTTAAGAAAGATTTGTTGCTCTCGGCGCCCCTAGCTTATTTAACGCCCTGGGCCACCAACCCACTTCGCCACCCACTAAAACCGGCACTGGGTGAAAGCTTCTTCCAAAGATGTACATTGTCTCGGTCTTGCGCTCGGTCTCCTGCATTTTTTTAAATTGCGTCTTTCCATCGTGTCAGTGATCTTTCTTTGCTTCTTGTCTCATGCAGACCTCTCTTCTGAGCTGTTTTCATGCTATATCTCTTGTCTATTATAAGCCTTGCTACGTTGTCTGACCATTTCTAATTCAGTTCTTGTGCATAGCTCGAGAAATAAACGGCTTTTGTTATTGCTCTTATTATTGTGTGCCTTATATTTTTTATTTTTTTTTATTTTGAGCACACTCTGCTCTATTGGTCGCTGGGATGTGCTAATTTTATACAAAAAACAAATATATCTCAAATTTGACCGGTAAGCTCTGCAACACTATTAACACGTTCCACGCCACGAAGGTCACCGGTGACCTACGCTGTTGTTGAAAAGGGCGCACTGTAGGTTATCGGTGACCTACGTTTTTTTTTCGAACAAAAAGTCCCTGTACGCCAGCGGTTACATTTCAACGGAATTTTAACATTGAATGTGACCTATATGGCGCCTCTGAGTCGAATGCATTAAAAACATTACGTTAGCGTTAAACGTGTTAAATTATCTATGTTTCCACATACATGCAAAATGATATCTTTTAAGAAGCAAATAAATATCATCATCTTTCCATATACGTTCCATATCTTGAACAAATGGTACTCAGTTCCGTCAGTTACCTTGTCCATGGTTTGTTTAAAGACATCTCTGCACTTGAAGGTCCATCTGGGAACATATACGGTCCCCGAAGACCTCCGAGGTGGCGACTTGAAATGTCAGCAGATGTAGTATCTGAGGCAGATTTTTGAGTGGTATATTAACTATTATTGTTTTAGGAGGTCAGACGATTATCTCGACGGTCCCAAATAAAAAAAAAATTAACTTACAATTTTCCCAACCATCACAGAAATACGTTTCGACCGGTTGTGCTCTCCTACATGCGATTACATATAAAAATAAACACAGTACACGTTTCCTGCATGCAGCGTCTAGTAGTTATAAATGAGCGTCATAGTGCTCAATGGTCTCGACCAATTGTGGTATTTTGTGTGCGAATTTAAAAAATATAAATAAATAAAACTTAAGAAACTGACGACATTAATTCTGCGTAGTATCTGCACTGCTTATTTCCCGGGTATATTGGCCACTAGAGGCACAATCGTCCCTCACGCAACAGGGAGTAACCCTCTATAAGGTGACCTACGAATACTTCCTCGACTAACGAGGACTCTTTATGCAGCATCACGATCCTCGCAGGAGTACGCAGATAACTGAATTGAGTGCCTAGTTATGATGCATGAATTGAGCTGTATGTACCACGCATATCTTCTGAGCTACCTATGATCACTCAAGAGTCTACTTCTCTACTTTATTTTATAAGTTTGCTATACAAGAATGTTCATTTTTTAATCCATTGCGCATTATTTTTTTAAATTATATACATTTCAAATATTTGAACATATTGTTAATAAGAAAAAAAATGTCAAAAAACGTCGAAAGAGTGTAACAGGCTAGAAACTCTAGAACTTAACAAGACCGTAATTGTAATATATTGGGTCCGCCATATAACTTTTTTTTTTTGAAAATGGGGCGCAAAACATCGAGTGTAGCTTCAGCTGTGTGGCACGTAGCGCCGTCTTGTTGAAACCAAATGTTGCCAATATCTTCATCTTCAATTTTTGTGAACAAAAATGGCCCAATACCGATCGCCATTGACTGTAACGGCCACTCCTTGCTCATTTTCGAAGAAAAATTGCTTGATTTTCAAAGTAATGTCGCAATATTTCCCAGCGTTGTTCAAGCGTATACACAACCATATTCGTTCAGCGGAAGGATAAAACTGCTTATCTGTCAAATCAGACATGAGCTAAGTGTTACCATTTATGAAATAAGCACTATTTGAAAAAAAAAACTTTAGATGGCGGACCCCTTACAAGGTATTTTTAAGTGATTTTTTATCGTTTGTTCCTAAGAGGCGTTTTAACTACAAAAAGTTTTTCGACGTTTTTGTTATTTTTCTCGTTTGTTTTGTTATCGATTGTTATCATTAATAAAAAGGTATTTTTATAAAATATAATTTCATATTTAATATAAAAATAATATAAAATATATCAAAAGATAAAAAATATTTAAAAAATATGTATTTTCTAAAAATTAGGAACAGTACGATAAACTTATATATTAGTATTTGGATACACGCATACAATTCTACTTCAAACTTTACGCATCAATTCATTCAGAAAAAATATCGGCAGACGCGGGATTCGAACCTCGAGCGTTGCACCTTGTCCGATATTTTTCTGAATGAATTGATGCGTAAAATTTGACGTAGAATTGTATGTGTGTATCTAATTACTGATAATATTGAAATACAGATCAATTATCTATAAAATAAAATTAGAATATTGAAAAATATTCAAATTTTTTTTTAAAATAACTCAAATGTTATATTATTGTTATAAATGAATACAGGCCTTTCAATCCAAATTATAAAACGAGTATTTGACAAACAAATTCAACATGTCAATTATTTTATGTTTCTTAGTGGACTTGCAAGAGCTGAAATGTGTTAGTACAAGGCGTAAGATATACATAGGAATAAGACAATGGTATCCAAAAAAACTGAGAAGAACAGATATGGGATTAAAAAGTAAGCAAACTTTATTTGAAGATCAACCTACGAATATATCAGTTTAGGGAGAGGATTTTTTGGCTTATTAAAGTGAAAGTTATTTCGATTAGAAATGTAAGTTGTTATTTAGATGTGCGTTTTAAAAGCAGTTTAAGTTCGTGTGTTTTTGGATTAAGTGGTTTAGTCTCCATCTACGCCATATGTTAAGTTTCAACAGCCCCGATCTTGTAACTTCCGGCGGCGCTTGTTGGGCGACAACACGACCACAACAACCTTAAGAGACACCCGACACGACCAGCGGCTGTGACAAATTGACTGGAAAGCTCCGTCACTGAAGTTACAACTCTAACATACTCGTATAAACATGTTGCGTTGTATCGAGGGTGAAAAACGTACGGGCCGCGGACCGGATATGAACCGCGGTACAATTTGATCGGGACCGCGGAGTAGTGTCATGTTTTGATTACACCTGAAAACTGTTCTCGTGCTTTGGGAATAAAATATTTTGCTTCGATAAAAAAGAATAAAGTCATTATTTGTAGGAAAATTCATGCTTATTTAAATGCGTCATAATTGCAAGGAAAAGAAATAGCTTAAGCAAATAAAATAATGTGTTAATTTAAATTAAAAACTGCCTTTATATATAAAAAGTGATTACTTTTAGTTTTTAGATCATATGGACAATATAACTTCTTAGGATTCTTGAATGTTTTAACTTCTACGTTCCAGATAGGTACACCCGTGCTTGTAGCCATCCATTGTTTTTGATCCCAGTCGATGCTTGTGGAGCTTCAAGCACTCAATTTGGTACAACGGCAATGTCGCTCCTAAATGGCCTACCGGCACACCTCGATCCTTTTCTTACATCCTTTTCCTCTTTTGTCGATGGTATTGTTCTCCTAGATCTCTGTGATCTTTGACACGTGTCATCTTCTTATTCTTTTGTGTTATTTTTATTTTTTATTATCTTCTCTATTTATTGTATATTTATGTATACTCTATGATTCTAAATACTTGTAAAAAAAATGGAATTTCGATTCTGTATATAAATAAATAAATAACAAACTTAATTATAAGTATATACTAAGCAACATATTGCATAACGTTATTCTCATAATTAAACTTTGGCAATGCGAAGGCTTTAAAGAATGAAATTCTTAAAAAAAGTTAAGTACTTATATTTCTCTCTACAATACTATTTTTCTTAACATTATTAATAATTATAATTAATAATAAAACATTTATATGCACCAAAATCCGTTTGTTCTAAAACCGTTAAAACCGTTATATTGTTTTTTTAAACGACAATATAAAAAACAAACACATGAACAAATGTAGTTAAAAAAACGTGTAAAAATTACATAGGTGTCGAATTTTCGACCCATTTCGAGACTGGAAATCAGAGACAAAGTGAGAAATTATGAAAAAATATAAGCTTTCGGCGTAGAAGATGTCGTGCGATGGGGACAATGAAGAAAATTATGCTGAAGAGATATTCATGAAAAAATGTGTAAAGAGTTGTAAGCAGCTGAAGATATATCACTAGGCATCTAAACTCCGTGAAGTCATATGAAAGATGGCGAGAGAGCTAGCCATCAATGTTGCAATAAAAGGCGCCGTAATAACAAGACGCAGTCTTGGATAAAGCAAAAATAAATAAATTGTACAAAAAAATCATTTTTTTAATGTTATTGTGCTTAGGCTTACTATTATGAAAAACCGTTACAAGGCATATAAAAGGTTGCCAACCCCTAATTTACGATATAAAATCTATAAGCAAGTCGGTGAAAGCTATGAAAAAAGTATGTAAAAAAAATTACTAGCCAACTATTTAGCTCATGAAACGTTATAGCTTTATGAAGTCAGTTTGCCGATGAGATTTGGCGATTTATTTTTAAAGAAATTTGAACCATTCAGGATATGACATAAGTATCCCTAATACTCTCTATTTTAATATTTAATATCATAAAATCTAAGCTCTTCGAGTATCCTACTGTATAAATAAAATGTGTACTTAAAAAAAAAAAATTTAACTATTGATATCATCTATGTATATTTTCACCCTTAGCGTTTGAACTTGAGAAAATTTAGCGTGATCTCTTTTTAACAAAATAAATAATATTTAAAAGAATCTGTGCTTATATAAAGAAGGTACAAGCTATTAGTTATTTGGAGCATACATGTGAAACATAAATAAAATAAAGTTATAATAAATTTGTAAAACCAATGGTTCCTTGACATACAAGTGACCTAACATACGATTTTTTTGAGATAAGAGCAATCAGCTTATCTGGTCGGCCGGTTGCACACGAACCGCGCGTCATACTTTCCCGCGTGAATCATCCGGCCGCGGTCAGAGAACCAGTTATCAGTGTGCTGTCGCTGTCAAAGCATCTTTGATAAGCTGCGCTCGCGTTTTATGACCTCAGTACATTTACAGCTTTGAGATACGAGTAATTTGAAATACAAGAAAGGTTGCGGAACGAATTTAATTCGTATTTCGAGGTGCCACTGTACATGAAAATAAATACATAAATAGGTTAACACAAGTACATACTCGTATTTAGGTAAATATTCATGGATCGTGGTATATTTCCTTATGTATTAGAGACACAACTGAATATCATAGAGTAAGTTTGCTAGTACAAACGCCATAATTGATTGCTTACTTAGTAATTATATATTTAATTTAACGAGGCTGAAAAATTCCAATAATCTATTCGATTTATGAAAAAAAGTCATATAATATGAGAAGTGTCATATACGAGGGATACTTACTGTGAATTTCCATATGTATCAGATATTTGACATATAGGGTCCGCCATTTAACGTTTTTTTTTTTCAACTAGTGCTTATTTCGTGAATGGTAACATTTAGCTCATGTCTGATTTAACAGATAATTATTTTTATCCTTCCGCTAAATGAATATGGTTGTTACTTAAATATACATATACTAAACATAAAATTCTTTTTTCAACGCGTCAATCCAAGCATAAAAATAACGGCAGAAGCGGGATGCGAACCGCGGACTTTGAAACCAAAATGTCCAGGTATTCATAAGCTCGGCGAATCGCGCCATTGCTATGCCTAGACCGACCCGCGATGAAACTAGTATTTATATCATTGTTATTATCGTACGACAGATGTCGCCATAGACAAATATCAAGAAGGTAAAAATTATCCATCAGTAACACAGGTAAATGATTGGTTATAAAGTCCGAGTTGGAACTATAAGTAGTCGTTTCACATCCATTCAGTCTATAGTTTGGTTCGAGACCCGAGTGGTACTTACTAAAATAAATAGACTGCCGGAAAGTAATAATATTAAGCTTGTGAATAAATGAATACTGATAGAATAATAATAAAAATATACATACTTTGAATATATACTATGGCGACATCTGTCGTACGATAATAAATAGCAATGGCGCGATTCGCCGAAATATTTAATTTGTATTTCACGCATTTTGGTTTAAAGTCCGCGGTTCGCATCCCGCTTCTGCCGTTATTTTTGTGCTTGGATTGACGCGTTGAAAAAAGAATTTTATGTTTAGTATATGTATATTTAAGTAATTATAATATTGTAATATAGTCAATGATCTATAAAAGTAGATTAGAATATTGAAATAATAAAATAATATTCTAATAAAAATTAAAAAATTAATGAATATGGTTGTGTATACGCTTGAACAACGCTGGGAAATATTGCGACATTACTTTGAAAATCAGGCCATTTTTCTTAGAAAATGAGCAAGGAGTGGCCGTTACAGTCAATGGCGATCGTTATCGGGCCATTTTTGTTCATAAAAATTGAAGAGGAGGATATTGGCAACATTTGGTTTTCAACAAGACGGCGCTACGTGCCACACAGCCGAAGCTACACTCAATGTTTTGCGCCCCATTTAAAAAAAAAAAAAAGTTATTTGGCGAACCCGTTATTTTGTTGTTTGATATGTCCTGTGTTATTTGAGATTTTAAATAAGTATTTAATAAATTAAAAATGAATAACCACCTGCTTAGACTCAATAATGTCAGGGATTTATATTGTTAAAGCCGAAGTTTCCGCTTAAGTTACTTATAATACTTTTTTTATTTAAAGTAAATGTATCGAGTTCGTTTTATTATCAAGTTTCGACTGAAATACACCTGCTTTATAACATTTCAATATTTAGATACCTAAGTATAAGAATGAAATGAAACTTTCTCGTTTCATTGTTTTGATATTTTTTCATAAATGTTAATTGTCTATGATCTTACTTAATTGTCGAAATATTTATTTTGTATTTCACGCATTGAAAAAGTTAAACTGATCAAAATAGGAATACACCAACGCACTTCATTTAACGGTATGTAAATATAAAATATTCCCTGATAATTGGTTAACGGGTAGTCCGTAAAGAACATACAAAAAAATTCATATTTATATAATAAAATATAATGTATTCTAACGACCAATACTTCCGTTTCCTGCGCTTTTCTTGCCGCTCAATTCTGAAAGCTCTCCACTGTAAGAAGAATCGTTAAAAATGTCTAACGAAATGGAATAATTCCAATTCTACTGAAGCCATTGCCACTCACTTGGAGGATATACCTAGAGATGATAGGTTCTGTAAGAAAAACTGGAGAGCTGGAAAATACGCAACTTATAAATTTAATATTATTATTTATTGTCTATTTTTATAAAACGCTAAATCTGAAATTAAAATAATTATACAAAATATAAAAACATATTTAATATTTTTGATTGGTGATTTGATATGCAGTTTAACCCTCGCCTTACTATGTTAAAAACTTCCGCGCGTTCTGATGGTGTGTACTCGTTAAATATTCTGATTTAAAGTGAATAAAATGAGTAGAAATTCGAAAAAATTTAAATATTCAAAGATATCGCTTAATTTTATAATAGTTGCACTCAATCGGGAGCAGTAAATATTGACATTTAAAAGCTAAAAACATGAAAAACATCAGACGAAGACCTCAAACGGCCAGATCATTCGGCGCGTGAACTTCCGAAAATAAAATTAAAATACACAGATAAGCCGGCGGCATCGATATCATTTCGAACGTACTAATACCAACTGAGGTTTCCCGTCTCGCTCACTCATATTAGTACGCCTAGTCGAAATGATATCGGCTCATCCATGCCGACGCATCTGGGTATTTTTAGTTTTATTTTTGCACACGCTTCCGACAGGTCGAATGAATTCATGACAGTTGACGCGTCTTGATTGTAGTGGTGAATTTATTCCGGATTTTAGAAAAATATTAAATGTCCCGATTAGTGCCTATTATCATATATATTTTTTCAATACGTAAATGTATTAAGCGATATCTTTGAATATTTTCATTTTTCAGAATTTTAAGTTTTATTCACTTTAAATCAGAATGTGTAATCGATAGACATCATCGGAACGCACGGATGTTTTTAGCATCGTAAGGCGAGGGTTAAACAAGAAATGTAATGTAATAACATTAACTATATGTAATCATAATAAATGGTTTCATTATGAAAGTAATTCACATTAGTTTTTACTGGACCCTGTATGTAATGTTAATTTAGTGTTAAGTGTGTTATGGATGAGTTCATGTCACCGCGAAACAATTATTTTTTTGCAAAAGGATGCAAAACAGTGTGCCGCCATGTTTGGACGCATCTCTTATGCATTCTAAAGTGGCCGTAAACACGCAGTGTGACACTCCTCATTAGGACGGTATAATTAAGGCGCATGCGCAGAGACGGCGAGCGCTATGTTTAAATTGCTGATTAAATGCGCATGCAAATCGGGACGCGGCGATGGTGGGGGGTGGGGCATGTTCCCGGCTGTCGTAGGGGGACCGCAGGGGCGGCCAAACGGGGGCCGCTTTGTTTTTTGGGGACAATACAGCGGCGGCGGCCGGCAGGTTTTTACAAATGGCTGCCGTACTATTGTCAACGCTGCGCTTGTCAATATTTTCGCGATTTGAATCAGTAAATGCTTCGAAAATTAATTATATTTTCCCAACCTCAGCATTTCCTTATCCATTCCCACGTATTTCGTGGTTAGCAACGTGTTACTAAAGAAGGCGATTCGAGACTCGCTATAGTATACTAACTTTGCAGCCTTAGACTGAGGTCTATTTGACATCTAACTGATGCACCTAGAAACACGGGAAGGCCTTCAGCCACTCTCTAACAAGTAGCTTTTTGCGGGCTTCCAGTAACGGGTCCCCATCTGGGTCAACAAAAACAGGACGGGACAGGGAGGGTTTTCACCAAGCTTCGAATACTGGTTCAATAAATATTAGTTTTCACATATTAATGGTACAAAACAACTAAGGTTTGTTAAAATTCTAGCGGGTATGGCTTACAAGTAAAGTATCTGCTTACCATACGTTGGTTCGGTCCCCGACGTAAATTGAAATAAAAATCGTTTAAATCGTTTTCTAAACTTGTACGAAACCCCCCGGTTGGTGTGAATTTGATATCTCATCCGTAGAATATCAAAGATAGTGAAAATATGTATACAGACAACTCATTATATCCTTGTAGCATCAAAATAGAGTATTTTTTTTAGAAAAACACAATGGAATGTTAGTTATTATTCCATATCCTTTCCATATCTTTAACATGCGATCACCACAAATTGCTATTCTTCAATTCACAGTCAGTTACCACTATTTATTCCTTATTTGAAGAAATCTTTGCACCCAACCGTTCACTTTGAAACACAGTGTCGGCTCTAGACTCTACGACGACCTAGGACATATTTTTTTTGGTGACCCATATTGTATCTATTTAAAAAAAATATATGAGATAGATTACTCTCGGCGCTTCTAGCTCAATCGACGCCTTGGGCCACCGCCCCACTGCGCCACCCCCTAAAGTCGGCGCTGTCTAAATATTTATGATTTCCGACAACCAACAGGTCAGGATCACGAGAACTTGAATAGTCAAACGGCAGTTATAGTTTTATGAGCAACATTTTGCGTGATTTTTAAATCTAAATTTGTAATATGATTACTCCGACTTCGATTAAAAAAAATATCCCAAGATTTGCTTTCAATAATATAGCTGCCATATATTCATGTCCCTGGGCGTCTGTCCTGCAAGTGGTCGATGATGTTCCCGGATGGACCTTTGAGTGCAGAGATGTCTTAAAACAACAGTATGTAATTATTATATATATATACATAATATTTCGAACTTGTATGTGTCACCATTTTGGTTGGTTTAACAGAAGATAATTCGTCAAAGGGCCGACAGGTGACAGAAAGGCGCTGCGGTGTTTCGAAGCGCGCCGTTAGTTCGGCTCGGCCGTCAACGAAGGCAGATCGTGGATTTTCGTGGCCCAAGTCGAATACCGAAGCTCGTCAATTTTTATCTTGCAATTAAATATATGTCAATGTGCTTCTGAAAAAGTCTGTGTGTTGTTCATGTGCTCTTCAATCCGTCTGCACGCGATCCGATAAATATCCTAGCGACGTGAAGTCTTTTCTTCTTCCTTAAGAAGAGAGGAGGATTTTAATACATTTGCAATGAGTACAAGCGTTTACTCTTAAAGCACCGATTAACATAACTGAGTGCGAGGATTTGTAGATGACAAGATGCTCCAGATATAGAACCGGATTTGAAATCTAAAGTGATCGTAAATAATGTCACTAGAATGCCCCCTTAGCTGGGACATATGGTCATCATAAACTGCCCTCACAAATACAAAGTCTTCGACTCATCGCATTGAGATAAAAAAATGTGCCATTTTATAAAGAGGTATGTTTGAGGATCCCTGCTTGAAGTGTGACAATAAGGCGCACACATACGTGGTTTAGTTTCCTGCTCGGCCGCAGGGCGCCGCTAGCGCAACAGCCTTCCCCCCCCCCCTCGCCCTCCCACTGAGGCTTATGAATTGTAATCGGCCGCGACCCGCACTTGGCCACCCCACCTGTTTTTGAATACTACAGGTCGATCAGGCATCCTGAATCTATGAGCATAATTAGTGCAATATCAAATTATACTTAAAAATGATTTTTAAGTCGAAATGCAACTAAACAAATAAGTAATTTAATCAAACAATGTCCATTCTCTTAACAAGTGCATATGTCCGTCACGAAATGCCACCAGAGGGCTGAACAAACCAGTAAATCATAGAATAATCCCGATTTGTGGGAATCAATACCTGCCTAGCATCCGATATCCCCTCCAGGCAGTGTTCTCCCAACTTTCTTCTGTATTCATACTACATTCTAACAACACATCCGTATATCTCACAAGCGGCCAAAATGATCGGAGTCTTCTTTGAGTCTATATACTTCACTCCAGAATATTATGTATGTGACGAATTATTTTAGTCGGCGGAAATGGCATGGAATAAATAACTTCTTTGGTTTTTACGGCCAGATTTGGTATTGTGGCTTTTGGGTGTAGCCGTGGGTGACAAATTACTCTTTTCCAATATTTCGACCGCCATTGCAGGGGTCTTCTTCAGGGTTGATGACTATGTAGGTGATGTGTAGGTGTCTGGAGCTAGTTTAGCCGTCAGCCGAACATACCTCGAGGTCATGTCGGAGAGTCGTGTACGGTGGGTATGTTCCAAGATGCGTATGCTGCTTAGAACATACCCATCATGAGGCTCGTAGAGGCACGCTCCATGGAACATACCCACCGTACACGACTCTCCGACGGGCTGAACCCAAAAGCCACAATACCGACATGGGATAAGGCGACAGAGCTTTGTGGTGGCATTTTGTTATATGCTTCAGTTAGGGGAGCAGACATGATGATGATGATAATAATGAGTGAATTATTCTAATTTATTTAACCCTTTTGCATCGGTTGTCGGCATATGCCGTCAACGATTCCCTAACCGTTGACATCGGTTGACGTGATGTATCGTTTTGCTACTTTCAGTACTCATTGTGACATCTACGGTAGGAAATTGGAAGTGCAGTCATTCCTTTTATCAACCTACATGTATTATTTACAGGAATCTGTAAAGCATGAAAATAAATATCATTTTTTTTTCTGTATAACACATGTGTCAATGCCACCACATGTATGGAGTTACATAATGAACGTTTGTTAAATATAATAGTTTTTTTATGCATCATCTGATAGCTAAAGGATACAAGAACCAATGTGATATATTGAAATAGGTCAGATAAGTACATTTATGCTTCAAATACTAGTTTTAATAATATTTATACCTATTTGGAGGAATGTGATTCTAGTAAATACATAGTAGATACATATTTTTTCAAATAAATGTTTTATCAATAATCGTTGTCGATACAGTTTATTTTTTTCTATAAGCATTTTAATTTTAGAAATATTTTATTAAAAATATATACGACTGGACATTACTCGAACATTCTCTTGAACAATGACCTAAAGCACCTCTTCCCTGAAAGTTCTCTGTCTAGGACCGAGCAAAATCGATATCTGCCGAAAACGAAATCACTCCAAAAGCAGCTTTCTTGATAAACACACAAAGACTCGTTTCCTTTATCAATAAGCCACCCCGATGTTATCTTTTGATATTAGCCGCTCTCCAGCCAATATTGCTGCAAACAAATTTGATCTTTATTGTGTCGGGCGCAGAGGTTAGTTTTGTTTGTTTGTTTGCGGTGGAGTTGCGGCGTTCCGGCTGTGAGTCGCGGAGGTGGTAAACTGGTGCATATTCATTATGTTGAAACAAAGGTTGGGTGTAAAGCGTTAAACACGGCCCTTGTAATAAGGGGTGGTGAGGGGAGGGGAAAAGGTAGGAGAGGGGGAGGTTAGCAGGGATAGGGAGGGGATACCTCGCAGAAGCATTAGACAGGAATAAAAATGTTTTCTTTAAAAAAAAAACAATGGATTTTCCCTTTTCACATGAAATTATCGACAGGTCGCAAGCAAACTTTTTGCGACAGAATTATTATTGAAGGCGGAGGATCGAAGAGGATGGAGACTCATGCGGGAGGCCTACGTTCAACAGTGGACGGACACAGGCTGATGATGATGATGATGATGATTGTGGCTTTAGGGTTTAGCCGTGTGTGGCGAATTTCGTCAACCCTTAAGATTAAGTCATCAACCCTGAAGAAGATCCTATTGGATAGAAAAAATTCGCCACACACTGCTAAACCCAAAAGCCACAATATCAAATCTGGCCGTGAAAGCCTAAGAAATTTTGAATTATTATATTTTTGGAATATATTTCCATATTCAAATACTTTATACATAATTGATCTTGCCGACGGGTGTAGCTCAATGGTCAAAGTGTCTGCTTTGCAAGCCAAAGGTAGTGGTTTCGATCCTCGACGGAGATTAAAAAAAAAGGATTTGTATTCGATTTCTGAACTCTAAAATTACCCCCGGTTGGTGTGAATTTGATCTCTCACCCGTCAAATGCCAGTCATAGCTTATTAATCAATATTGGTGGTAGACGGAAGTCGTCCCGCGAAGACCACCCATTCATAGTAAATTCCTGTAATAATTAAGGATGATGCGTTAATCTCGGGCTGTAGTCTATGACGTTGGCGGATCAATACTCTACACGCAGCGCTTAGGCATATGCAACATGGTAAGCGTCATAATTCCACAGATGTGACTTCATAATGACTATCAACATCTGTTGGTATTTTCCTGTTTGTGCTTACATAAAAAAAAATGTTAGAAGAGCTTCCCATTTGTGTTGATCAATAAATTGTATAGATGTAAAGTAAATGTGCAAAGTATCTATTGTGGGTGGGTGCAGGAAATACTAATTCTCTGAATTCCGAAGAACAATGATCGTTGTATGAACGATATAAAAGACTTGCGAGACGACAATTACACATGTGTTATATTACTTACAAAAAATATCGTTATATTAATGAAACAACTGATATTCAATTAAAATGTCAGCGGGTATGGCTTAGAGGTACAACGTTTGCTTACTATACAAAGCGTCGTCCGTTCTATCACTAAGGAAGATTAAATTAATAATGATTTCTTAATCAATTTATAATGTGTATAAATATTCTCGACTGATTTGAATTTGAATTCAGACACTCAACAGAGCTCAAATAAAACCGTGTCGGCAATGTGACTACCACAGGCTCAAATAAAAGAGCGTATATTTTATAACATAAAGTATTATAAATATTTAAATGTAAATTAAAGTTATTTCTACGCGTATGGTTTGTTAGCCAGTGCGTTCAGTTTACTTGTCACCTCGCAGCTTTGTTTGGACCACTTAAGCCCTCCTGCTTATCAATCCGCGATCTGGAGTGGAGGGGGACTTCCCCACCCCTTCACCTTTCCTAACACACACACAATACCCACATGTTTGTGGGACTCTAACACTAACAACATCCAGGGAAGAAGCCCAAGTACTTTTTTTTTCATAAAAAAATGTATAAAAATATATATAATTGCGTGTTGTACCCTGCAAGTTACACACAAGGTTAGATTATACATCTGACAAATAGTTGAAGAACGTAGGAGCCTATTCAACGTCAGCCTCGTTAACCGCGCGTGAAGCCCCAACGATTTTCTTGATGAAGTTTAACAGCAAGGGACTGTCAAGCCCAAGTACTGAAAGTGATAGCAGCGATAGTATCGGAGAAACATTTTTGGGTGATCTGATAATAATATTTTTTAATGTAATCGGATGATTAGTCCGATGCTCGCAAGGCCTGGACCATTTTATCCAAAGCAGCTGTCTTAACTCGAGGACGGCGTAACGCGGTTAGCAACGGACGGTGACCCATCCATGTTTTGGTACGCGATCAATGTTGTTTAACTTTAGCGATCTAACGTGCTAATGATATACGAGTACTGTTGTCGCTGGACAGAAAAATAATACATCCTCAAAATCAACAATGTTATCGCTTAAAAGAGCTGTCATATTTTTTTCTATAGTATTATTTTCAGATCAATTTTATTCCGATTTTCTTAATTCCTTGACTCTATATATATGAGCTTACAAGGAGCTGTTAACGTATTCAGCAAGAGTGCGATGATTCCAGTACCGGCTTTAAGCCCTGTGGCGCCCTGGAGCATTTTTTTCTGGCGCCCCATTTTGTTTACATTTAAAAAAATGTAAGCAAGATTGGTCTTCCTCAGCGCTCCTAGCTTATTCGACGCCCTGGGGCACCGACCCACTTCGCCACCCCCTAAAACAGGCACTGGACGTTTCTGACTTGTGAGTAGATTATAAGAAATTTTTAGAAGAAAGGGCCGTGGTAATAACGATAGTAAATACTGGGTTAACCAATATTACGTGTGAAGTTTACAGATCAAATGTTTGACGTGTAGTAAGTGGTTCAATATTATTTTACTAACCTAATAGCTTTATTAACTTTCATTTATTAGGTATTAGCAATTTAGTTTGTGGCAACCTAAATTCAAATATGAATTCCTTAAAAGTAAATCTACAATTGTATTTTTTTCCATCAAATAATTGTAAAGGGTCCGCGAAATAACTTTTTTTTTTTTGAAAATGGGGTGCAAAACATCGAGTGTTGCTTCGGCTGTGTGGCACGTAGCGCCGTCTTGTTGTAACCAAATGTTGCCAATATCCTCCTCTTCAATTTTTGTGATCAAAAATGGCCCGATAACGATCGCCATTGACTGTAACGGCCACTCCTTGCTCATTTTCGAAGAAAAATGGCCTGATTTTCAAAGTAATGTCGCAATATTTCCCAGCGTATACACAACCATATTCGTTCAGCGGATAAAACTAATTATCTGTCAAATCAGACATGAGCTAAGTGTTACCATTCACGAAATAAGCACTAGTTGAAAAAAAACGTTGGATGGCGGACCCTTTACTTTTTTTAAAATTATTTTGATAAAATTAAGTTTTTCATACCTGATAGACATGAAGGTGGACCAGCGGAACTGAAAGATGACTTCAGTTGTGAAAAACCTGAAAATGAGCAAAACATGTTTATTAGTTATTTGAAGCACACATTTGAATCATCAAAAATTGTAAAAAAATTAAATTATGTAGTTAAATACTCAAGAGATCATGCTTCACTTTCTTGAAAGTTAATGTTCTTACTCTGAATTTTTTTAAATTATATTTGTGGACCTTGATTATTTAGATAAACTTAACAGATGTAAAATATATATATAATCATAACAAGAATCTTACAAATAATTCTCGTATATATACAACAAAAGCTTGTTTTGTATTCTACAATCGAAAAAACTCCATTTTAGATAAAAATAAAAGTTATTATTCATATCTGAATCAAATGATCAGCATAAATAGCCGCAACACAGTTCTGCCAGTTGCAATTACTCATGTCTCATTCCAAGGCATCTCTACACCTGAAATAACAACATGTTCTTGACAACCTCCAAAGCAGAAGCCCGACGAATCGAAGAGACAACCGCTGTAGTATTCTAGACAAATTTGTGTAATTTATTTATCGGTTTTTTAAGGATATCGAAAGATTAGATTTGTAACCGTGGCTTAGACCATTCGGTCCAACCACACATTGTTAACAAGTTTCCGTTCGTGTCAAATGTTTCCTAATTTCTCTGATCTAAAGAGAAAAGCGTTTGCAATAATAAATAAAAATCTTTATAAATTACGTAAAACGTAATAGATGTTTTGTATTCTAAAAGTCTTAAAAAAAATCTCCATTCAGGTAAAAATGAAAATAAATTAAATTAGACGCTGACATTAGTCCTCGTATCCGCCACGGTAATCTCCAGCGATGCGGCTAACTTAGTTTGAATATCGATTCGAAATTGAATGGCGAAATTCGATATTCAGGAAATATACGGTTAATGAAACTCGAGCACCTTTTCACGATTCCCTCGCATCGAGCACTGACAAAGCAATCTGCGGGATTTCTGCTGAATTTGAATTTCTCACCCACTGTTGGTAATATATATTTTTGCACTATTGTCAAAAAGTAAAACGGTCACTGAAAAGGGGAAGTTCAAAGTATAACTTATTAATTTATAGTTACGTAATATTACGCTCTCTTCAGCTCAGTATAAGAGCTACAACTCATCCTCGAACACTTGTTGCAAATACTCCCGTCTAGGGCGCCCTCTACAGTTTCTACCCTCAACCATCCCTTCCACAATGTCGTGAAGAAGACCATCGTGGCGCATGATGTGACCGATCCATCGGGCTCGCCTCTCTGAGATGGTAAGTAAAGAGGACTGCAGAGGATTGAGAGGAGTGAAGATCCAGATGCAAGATTTTGTTGCTGCAAACCATTCCACCGGATTGATACTACGAAGAAGAATATTACGTTTTTTTTTTTTTTTATGTAAACGCATGCAGGAGAGCACAACCGGTCAAGACCAGTGCACTCTATGACGCTCAGCCAGGGAAGCTGGACGCTGCATGCAGGAAACGTGTGTTGTGTTCGTGTTTGTGTGTGGGTTGGGGAGATTGCAAGTGTATATTTATCTGTTTCTTGAAGAGATCCAGATTGTAGGAAGGAGGAAACACAGATGCTGGAAGAGCATTCCATAGCTTACCGGTGGCATTAAGGAAGGAACTTTGGAAGCTGCCAGTTCTTGGTCGACATATATTAACCGTGTATGGATGCTCGGCAAGTGTAAGACGAGTTTGTCGGCTGTGAGTGGGTGCAGGAGGAATTAGTTCTTTAAGTTCCGAAGAGCAGCGACCGTGGTAATAACGGTAAAAAAGACTAAGAGAACCAACCTTACGTTTGTGTTCCATTGATTGTAGATTAGACGTAAGGGTGTCATTGTTTATCAAACAAATTGCTCTTCTTTGAACTGAGTCAATTAAGTTTAGAAGGTATTTTGGGGCTCCAATCCAAAGGTGACTGCCGTATTCAAGGATAGGTCGGATTTGTCCTTTATATAGAAGAAGAAGTTGTGTATCGTTGAAATACCGACGTGATCTATATAATACACCTAGTTTTTTGGAAGCGAGACCGGCTCTACACTTAATTGACTCGTAATATTTGACATTATTCGATATTGATAATCCAAGCATGTTGATGGAGCTTGCTTTCGGAAGAGAACAACCGTTGAAAGATACAGGATCCATAGCAGTCTTCTTGGTGGAGAAAGTACATGATTGGGTTTTTGAAATGTTGAAACTGATGAGGTTAAGGTCGCCCCATCGTGAAACCCTTTCAAGAGACATGTTCATCTTCTCCACCAGAGATTCCCTAGCAGCAGATAGTTCCGAATGTTTCGGAGGTTTTTGGAAGATTATACTCTCATGGACAGTGCTGTCGTCGGCATAACAGTGAATGTTTGCGCATTGAAGCAAATCATTCACATGCAGAAGGAAAAGAGTGGGCGACAGCACAGAGCCCTGTGGAACTCCTTAGTTGATTTTATGGCAGGAAGACGAAAAGCCGTAATAATTAGTATTACATAATACTAATTATTCCTTATATTATGTAATAATTAATAGGTACCTCGACATACGAGTTTAATTCGTTCCGCAACCTTGCTTATATTTCAACTTACTCGTATCTGAAAGTGTCATTAAATAACTCCGATGCACAACCAGCGACTTTTTCTGGGTGTTTCTTGTTAAGCCCATTACTTATATGTCAAATTTTGCTCGTATTTCAAAGCAAAAAATTGCTCGCTCGACGGCTTTTATCTCAAAAAACTCGTATGTTGAGGTACTAGTATGTCAAGGAACCACTGTATTTAGATTTCAGTAACAAAATGTTTTATTTTCTCAGATATTTAGATTAATTATAATTTTAAATTATTAAAAAAAAAATAACAAAATAAAAATATTTAGTTTTGATTCACATTTATTTTCAGCAATCCATTACATGTTTCGACCTCCCTGGAGACCATCTTCAATAATTTATTAATATTAAACATTATTGAAGATGGTCTCCAGGGAGGCCGAAACATGTAATCGCTTAAAATAAATGTTAATCAAGACTAAATATTTTTAATTTGTTAATTTTTAAAAATTATTAATAATTGATTACGTTAAAAAGTCGTTTATATTTCCTTTAATGAATAATAATTATGTATACCGGTTAATTTTAAACCTTCCAAAATCGTTTCTATCGTAGTGATTCTCGCATTATTGTCACGTGTTGATTTTTTTTCCGAATCTCAGGCAGCGTGTAAAATAGGAACGTATTGGGTTTCAGAATCTGGGCTTTTCATAAAAGTGGTCCTTACAGTCCGGGAGAATGTCATAATATTGGAGCAGCGATCGAGGATTTATTTGTATGCAAGCACATACAAGAGAACACGGTAAGATAGCGAGGAAAAGATACATCTGTGAAATCTGCGACGGTTACCATTTTCAGGACGACTTAGCGCTGCACTCAATGTTGTAATACATCGACATTATTAGATTTATGCTAAATTTGCTCAATGAGGAACTCACTGGTGAGGCATAAGGTGAGATATAATATCATATCTGCACAATATATTGATTGATTCCTAACAATTTAACTAAATAAATTAAATTTACAAGCATTCGGCTTATATAAAAGTTTAAATACTTAAAATCACTGAATGTAGGAAAAGTTATTACTTATTTGGGGCGTGTGAAACATAAAACGATATTATAAAGATTAGCAACTCAGGAATCATGTTATATTTTCGTGAATAGGCGCTTAAACGTGTCAGTGATCATTTTCACACTAAATAAGATTCTTAGAAATAATTCAAAACTTATTGAAACCGAATTTTTTTTTTATTATACTGTAAATATATGCATTCAGACTACGAGTACTTCAAAAATGTAATTGGGCTTCTATGGAATATATCTATATGCTCAGCTAAGATGACAAAATACTGTGGAAATAATATCAATCTGCATCCTTAAGAGATTCAGAATTTATGTGGTATGAAGCACAGATTACAGAAGAATTCTCGAAATTTCCTGGAGAGATCACGTCACGAACAATGAAGGTCTCAGCATAATCAAGGAAGATAGGCACCTAGTAAGAACCATCTCAGAGAGGCGATCGGTCACATCATGCGCCACGATAGTCTTCTTCACAACATTGTGGAAGGGATGGTTGAGGGTAGAAACTTCAAAAGGCGCCCTAGATGGGATTATTTACAGCAAATGTTCGAGGACGTGGGTTGTAGCTCATATACTGAGCTAAAGAGGGTTGCAGAGGATCAATAAGAGTGGAAATCGAGATGCATGATTTTGTTGCTGCAAACCAATCCATCGGATTGATACTACTTCTAATACGAAGAAGAAGCACAGATGCTAGAAGAGCATACGAAAACCTTCATATTTGATTTAAATTAGAAGAGTAGAAGAATTTTTTTGTCGATATAATATATCAATCATGTAGGAACTATAATTATTTGTTAAAAATGGTGAATAGTAGCGACGCTAATTTCTCAGATGTCATTTTGGCGGCCATTATTTACTAATTAAATCGTTTTAATTTATCATTTTATTTTATTTTTTATACACTTTATAGAGTAACTTTTATTAAGCAACTAAGCTCACATACAACATCTGAATTAATGCAATAAAATTTTCAAAAAAATATATATATGTGAAACTGGTTGAAAATTTACTTTCAAATATTATTTTTTTGTGAGTTGAACTCAAGACTACCTGTATGACATACGTGCGCTCTAACTATTGACTATACCCCTCGGATTTAAGGCAGGTATTCATCCAATGAAACATCTAACTTTAGTTTATTGGAACTGACAGAACGCGAGCTTAGAACTACTCTTGATTTGGGGCATGTATGGGAATTCATAGATGAATAGACTCAATTATATTATTGACCTGAGGTACAAAAAATATTCTTTTTAATACTTGTACTAACAAATAACTATTTATTAAATTATTTTTGTTTATACCTTATATGATTTATTTTAAATAAATATAGACATTGCGCATTTTATTCATACTTATATTTTAATTTAATTTGCAAATAAAAATATATAAATCTTAATGTCATTTAGGAAACAAAAAGTGGTCTACAAGTGTACATCAATTGGTTTTAAGAGATGATCAAAATAACTTTTTGTTTGACGCTTTTAATTAACTACTGTAATTTTATTATATTGACATCCTCCTCTCTAAGTTCGTTATTGAATTGCGTGGTGGCAGGATATGGAGCAGATTAACAACACAAAGACTTTTTCTGAAGCACATTGACATATATATTTCGATAAATTTACAAGCTTCTGGCCCGGACCTACTCACAGCATTCAGGCCAGGCCAACATAATACGACCTCGCCTCTGTCGGTTCACAACTGACTGCGCACTGGGCGCCGTGGTAGGTGACAACCAGCGCCGCAAGTTGCAATCTATATAACTAGTCCTACTAAAGGCATTACAAAATGACAACACATACGTGTGTCAGATGAGCGAACGAAAATAAGAGATGAAAGATTGTATGTCGAGGTTTTCGGTACCAGCCAGCAAGGGCTATATCATGCTGATGTCAGTATTTAGTATTCAGAGTCTACATTTTTACACATTCTCTCCACAAATTGCCGCCATACATTTACATAAGCTGCCATTATACGTGCCCTATTTCGAGATATATATGCAATTACTTTATCAAAAGTACATTCGAACCCAAACGTTTTGATAGATTCTAGAGCGAGAATACAATAGCAAAAAGGAAAACAGGCAGATATATTTGGATGTTAGCAATCAGCATTTTGAAAAGATCTTATGATAAGCAGGACGCTAAAATAAACAAAATACATATTTTTAAATTTATTATTATTGGTGATGTATTATTTAAATAAAATTATAACTTCGCAACGATTTTATACAAAATGAACAATTCCATTCTTCGATGAATGCTCCAAAGAAAAGCTTTGCTTTGTGTGGGATCGTCTCGATACTTCGACCCTTCAGGGATCAGGTTGTATCGACTCGACCACCACACCTTCACCAGGACTAAAGTGGAGCTTTCTTCAAGTACCATCTTCAGCAGCCACTGTGCCTTTTTCATGCAAACACGAGCAGAAGAATGCCGACAAGAGGTGATGATAAAATCATATGCGAAGATTCTATGGCAGCTGCCATTTCGAGAATGATTTAAAACTAAAACGCGATTTTTATGCATTGTCCATATTTACGGACACTTGTGATATGAAATAACGTAAAGGGTCCGCCAAATAACTTTTTTTTTTGAAAATGGGGCGCAAAACATCGAGTGTAGCTTCGGCTGTGTGGCACGTAGCGCCGTCCTGTTGAAACCAAATGTTGCCGATATCCTCATCTTCAATTTTTGTGAACAAAAATGGCCTGATAACGATCGCCATTGACTGTAACGGCCACTCCTTGCTCATTTTCGAAGAAAAATGGCCTGATTTTCAAAGTAATGTCGCAATATTTTCCAGCGTTGTTCAATCGTATACACAACCATATTCGTTTAGCGGAAAAATAAAACTAATTATTTGTCAAATCAAACATGAGCTAAGTGTTACCATTCACGAAATAAACACTAGTTGAAAAAAAACGTTAGATGGCGGACCCTATTTAAGTAAAGGTATTATTCTCTTAACAGCTTCCATCTCCTACCGATTTTTCATTTTTAAAAGTAAAATATAAATCTTTGCCGGTATTTATACATGTAAAATATTATTTTTTGCCATCTCTGCTTCATGATTGAAAAATTTATGTTTTTGCAAATTTCCGCCACACGTCATTCCGATGAGAGCTGATAAAAATCAGCTCTCATCTCTTGTCCCAATTCATTTATACTCTTTTAAGTCTCTTCTAGTTCCCGAATACCTCCGGAGTGGGTGCTAAAGTTGCTTTCTGAGATCCATACAACCTCTCACATCCGGCCCTGAAAAGGAGAGACTCCAGCTCTGGCAACAAGTCGCACCAGAGGATTTCATTATTCCAAAGGAAGGACCAGGAAATCCCTGAACAAATTAGGAACCAGAGTGAATAAAACAAAGGACAACCTCGAGCGGTGGGGAATTTTTCGGCAAGGAGAGACACTATTGTGCGACTGCTGAGACCTGTATACCGCCTCACACCTAAGATCCTGCTCCATGTGCCCAACAAGCTGCACACCTCAAGACCTAATGCTACAACACACGGGCTATCGATGTTGCCAGATACTTGGGAGAAATAATTTGACGTCGCTGACACGAAGAAGAAGAAGGGAGCTATATAAATCAATGAGACAGAGTATTTGTGTTTATTGATCAGCATTTTTAATATGATTGTATAATACTTCCGACGTTTCTGAGGTCCTGACCAGGTTTTAAGAGACGTCTAAACACAACTTAAGACACGCTGGGCACAACTGCCGTTAACCTATCCAGGTACTGTATGAATCTAATGTAAATTAATTAATTTAACGAGAGCTGCGCTTACAGCATACCAACATCTTTGATGAACAATAATTATAGAGCTTGATAATTGATACTTGTTCCGGAACCGAGTTCGCGGTCCCAAAATTACATCATCAGCTAAATGGTGATGCCGGAATACCAAGGTTCCGGCACTGATATTTTTTCAGTTTTGTGGGATTGCACAGCCCGTGAATCTTTGCACAACAGTCGTGCGCTCTAACCACCGGTCCATACTTCTCGGTAAACTTGAACCTGTTGTGGGCAAGAGGCCCTGAAAGCTCGTCGCAAGAGTTGATGCTTTTTTATTGAGACGAAGAGTTCTGGTGAAGTGTTCGTATCGCCATTGAAGACGCTTAAAGCACCTTTGCATTTAATGACATAAATATATTTATTACTTTAAATAAAATAAATAATGTGAATAAGTTTACAAATCAATAAAGCAAACTTTCATAATATGTTCAATAGATAGTGATTTTTACGCTACTTTAACATGGATCACGTTGAGCAACTGTTACATACGTAGAAATAAAGATCGCGGTTTTACACTCACTTAAATTTTCGTCGGTCATTTTAGAAATATTCGCCTCTCTGAGATGATTCATACTAGGTGCCTATCTTCCTTGATTATGCTGAGAACCTCATTGTTCGTGACGTGGTCTCTCCAGGAAATTCCGAGAATTCTTCTGTATGACCACATCTAAAGGGCCTCTAGTATTTTTTTCATCACTTTCTGATAAGCACCATGTCTCACAGCTGTACACCAAGATGCCCCAATCATAAGTTTTGGCAAGTTGTTTGCGGAGCTTTAAATTAATAGTTTTTGACTCAATTTTCGTTTTTTTTTAATCTTTATTAATCGATTATTGAAAGTGTTGAAGTGTTAAGGGCACGTGACCACTTAATATTAATAATGATTAAATGGGATATTAGTAGCGTCTTAGCTAGTTCCCGTTTTAAGTAGTCCGGCTTATTCGCCCACTTGAAAGGCCGATCGTGAATAACATCGCCTTATCCCTGTTAAGTCCTTAGACCTTCCCGAAATGCATGAAAGTCCCAACAAAGGCCCAACAATGGACACACGGGTACCTCTATTAAGGACATAATAGACTTAAAGGAGACTTACCATCTACAAGAGTACAAAAGACCCAAAAGGCCGCTTAGGACATTTAGGAGCGTGGAATAAATATTTTTTTATTGCTACTCTTTTTTTCTCGGTTGTAATATTTCACGTATTATTTATTACTTAAGTGTTGACACAGAACGAAGCAGCTACTTAATTTTTTTTTAAATTTGAATTTGAACAAAAAATACGACGTTTCGAATTGACGGCAAAAAAAGAAAATATTACAAATTAGTTTTGTTAGTTGAGAGTTTTGGAAAACACAAAAAATATCGGAATACTGATTATTTAATTATGGACTATGATTATTCAAATTTGTATAATAAATTTAACTTCTTAAATATCTACTCTTTTTTGGAAATACATGAAAATAGCAACAATCATCAATTAATTATGTAGATTCATTTTTTATAGCAGAAAAAAAACATATTTACAGGACGATACTTTATATAGAACCTATCTTTTAAGTACGAGTTATATACTTACACTATAAGTGTGTAAATCTTATTACCCTATAAGTATGTATTACTAAAATTTTAACCGCATTGTTATTATTAACATACCCGCTTACTAAAGCGATTCCGCTTTACCGGGATCGTGATCAAGACGCGTGTTGGAGGGATGAGAAGCAGGTCTACAAATCAAGGAACTTTTCGAGAAGCACGTTGTAATATTTATTTAAGATTGACGTACTTCGATCATCTGCCCGGGATGAAACTTTCTGTGTTCCTTACAAGTCCTAGGCAGACTCTGACTGAGCGACCGCAGTAGTCACAGTTACTGGCCGAAAATAACGTAGTACGTTTTTACGGAATTAATAGCATGACGGGTAGGGTATATAATAGGAAGCGTCCTGTCACAACAAACAAAATGGCGACACAAGCGCCATGTCTTATGTTACTAACATTTTACGTTTATAATGTTGTTTTACGTGTTTATTTAACTATAAATACTTGAAAAATATTTATTAGCACAATAAATTAAAGAGGCAGTGAACGTGTTAAGTAAGAGTGTATAAAAAATGATATTTAAATGCATTATACATGCATTTTATATGCATATATGTACTTATTTAATGCCGGATCAAACAAGTTAAAGGCTCGATCATCTCAACTGAACTCTGCCACTTGATCAGCAATCAATGATACATTACTTGCAATAATAAAGCCTCTTATGTTATGGAAGATTCACGAGATGAGCGATGTAAAGGCTTTCATTGAAATCTCTGAGAGTTAACCCCTTCACTAAGCATGACATCTATAGTCGTCATGAGCTTAATTCATTGTCATCATCTTACTGGACCATATTGTCGTCATAAATTTTACCGAAAATCTCGATATACAATCTTTCGTCTCTTATTTCTGTTCGATTGTCATACGCATGTGTCGCCATATTGGCATTTTGGACAAGTCTAACGTCACACCCGCTCATGGGTGTGACGTTAGTTATATACATCGCTACTCGTTATTTCGAGTTTTTAGTGTGCCGCCCGTCGGCGAGAGCATTTTTTATTGTAGCTCGGCCTGAATGCTGTGACTCGGTCGGGCCATAATTTTATAAAGTTTATCGTTAATATATGTCAATGTGCTTGTGAAAAAGTCTGTGCGTTATTAATCTGCTCCTAATCCTATCATCACGCGACTAAATAACTACCTTTTAGAGAGAAGAGAATGTTTATATTTTATTTTAACAATTGCTTACTCAATAAAATTTAGCTTGTTCCTTAACTATTTATCTAAATGAATTATTTAGTATTAGAATAATATATGATATAATATTACTAGACTTTAATAACAGTTATAAATACTTGTAATCAAATGATCAATCAATCTGAAAATAGGTACAAGGTATGTATAAGTAATTTGGGGTAAACATTTGAAACATTCTTAATTATAATAAATGGTTTATTTACGAGTATGATTGATAATGTTTTATGTTCTTAAGTAAAGTAGTGATTGTTCAGCACATTATAAGATGATTTCTTAGTAGGGAGAGATTAAAGATTGTAAAACTGCAGAAAGCTGTTTTCATGCAGTAACAGTCTCTGTGTTGTGTAAGTAGCTGTCAGATCTGCTGGGTGTGTGGATGTTCCCCTCAGCCTGCAGCTCGCCTCGTACAAAAGGGCTCACATCTGTACCAACACCTCGAATGAATGGTGCGATAGCGAGAGAACCCTTCCGTAGGGATTCTCAAAAACAGCACCACTATCAAACACAGTGATGGCGTGCAAAATATAGCATTAAATTATTTTTGCTAAATTCTTAGAATACATTTGAATACTGAAATATAAACAGATCATTGAATATCTTTATCAAATAACAAAACTGAATCTTAATATAATATCTTAAATAACACATACAGCTTACAAAAAGCGTCATCTATAAATATTGTTTGTCAATAATACTATATATAATGTTAGAGTGGCGTCCAAGAACTGACAAACAAAGCATTGACAAGGTGGACTGACGACATCCGAAGTATAGCGGGAGTAGCATTGATGAAAAACAGTGCCGCATTCAGGGGGTGGCAAAGTGAGTCGGTGCCCCAGGGCGTCGATTAAGCTAGAGGCGCCGAAGGCAACCAATATTGCTTAGATTTTTAAAAATATAATCAAAATTTGGCGCCAGAATATAATTGTTCTGAGGCGCCGCACGTTCTAAAGCCGGTACTGATGCGAAGGATCAAAGATAATGGAAGAGGCTAACGTTCAACAGTGGACGGGCATGGATGATTATGATGATCAATAATGATATTCGGGTTCATTTCTCAACTCGGTGATCGAAGCAAACGGCCGTGGGCCGAGACTGAGTGAAGAATGAATACTGGTTGCAAAGGTTCGTGATTCGACGTTTATTTTTTCCGAACGATGAGACTGATTTCATCATCATGATGATGTTATCTGTGAATTTTTATCTGCGTATGAGTTGTTGAATATTTTTGTACGTTAATCAGAATCTTTAAATACGTCGGCTGAATATTTCAACGAGGTACAAATAATTTTAATCCTGCACAGTGGCTCAACGTTTAGTGACATGCGGTGTGTTTAAGCAGTCCCCATCTCTGGGTATTTTTCTTCTCATATTCGTTTCATATCTGGAACCTATCACCACCACAAAGGGGAGCAAAGAAGGAACCTCCGCGTGGTGCTCCCTGGAAACGGTTATTTACAATGCCGGCCAATCCTTCTACTACGGAAACAACAACAACACACGCAAAAGTGCACACCCTGTTGTTTACGATACGATTATATATATACCACCACAAATTTCCGATACTCAGTTCTATCAGCCATAATCTATTCCTTGTCTCCAGACATCTATGCACCCAAAGATCTATTTTAAATTATATATAGTTGCAGTTCCGTAGTAAAAGAGGCATATTTTGACTGATTACAAATCGGTTTTTAAGGAGCTCGGACAGTTACAACACCATTCCAAGTAGCAACTCAACCTGACCAACGATATTTGTTTAGGTTTAAGTGGTGACTGAGGCAAGTTTTGGTTCGCGTTAAATGTAGCTTAACTTCTGTGATCTAACGATAATGTGTCATTGCAAAAAACAACAAGCTAATAGAGTAAAGAGCAAACTATTATAGATAAAAGCATGAAAAAGTATGCTTGAGACGGGAAAGAGCTTACGTTCAAAGTTAAAAACAAAGTAAAAGTTATTTTGCGAGTCGCGTGTTTCAGGTCAGGGCTGTCGAGTGGCTCAAGGGCCTGCCCAGGTGCGAAAAAACACTTCAGCTGAATGTGGTCTCGTGAGGGTCTGAGAGCTCGGGGGAGGGGGAACCACGATATCTGTGGCCCTTTGAAGACAGCTTCACGTCGCTGGGAACATTGCATCGATTCACGGAATTCGGGAACCAGGTTAAATGCGCTTTTAGAAAAAAATGTGTTTATTCAAATAATAAAACTACATAAAAAATGATTGCATTTTTTTAATGTTGCATATTTGATTATTGACACTTATCGCTTATCAAGAGGCATAGTCGATAACAAAATAAATTTGAAGCTCACTGTTTAACTTTTTTTTATGTAAACACATACAGGATAATACTCTTCTGTGGAATTATATGACGCTTACCATGCTGCACATGGCTAAGCGCTGCATGCGGAGTGTTGATCCGCCAACGTCAAAGACTACAGCCCGAGATTCACGCATCATCCTTTATTATTACAGGAATTTACTATGAATGGGTGGTCTTCACGGGACGACTTTCGTTAACCACCAATTTTGATTAATAGGCTATGACTGGCATTGTACAGGTGAGGTATCAAATTCACACAAACCGGGTGTATTTTCGAACTCAGAAATCGATTAAAAATATATATTTTTTAATCTCCGTCGGGGATCGAACCCACGACCTTTGGATTGCAAAGCAAACGCTTTGACCATTAAACTATGACCGTCGGCGACGTTTAAATAAAATGATTGGAAACCCAAAAAAAACAATGATATTTTTATTCAATCTGAGTTTGAGATCGTGCAAAATTTTCTTTTATTTTTATTTATTATCATAGCTACTGGAATATAAATATCAATATGATTGTTCGATTTATAAGTAGTTGTTTTAATATATATTTAATGTTATTATGTATTTAATTTGGCAAAGTATTTAAGTGCCATTATAATTCATAAGTGGGTGCTAACTGATAATTAATTTGGAATTGCATTTAGCACTATTATTACTAAATCATAACCCTTCAAAACGCAACTATTGATCAATACACTTTTTTCATCCCCCACTGAAAAAAAAATTTCATTCATCATTGTGAGTTAAAGGGTTGGACAGTTACTTCCACAAAGAACTTTTACCCTTTTGAAAAGAGAGAGAGAACACGAAGACGTAGAATTGCTACCTTATTCAGGGCAATACTAGATTAACACTTTGTGAGACTCCTTCTTTGTAAAGGCACGTCAAAACCACACATGTCCAAATATTTTGGGTAACGAATAAAGGCAGAAACTACACGCCCATTATGTTTCTTTGTGACACATTTTGTGACAGTGTGAATTATCGGGTTCGCTTTAACAGACGCTTACGGACTCTTTCAGGGAAATTTCTTTGTGTGCTGAAGATCCGATTTCCGTTTCGGCGACAATGGACACGTCTCTCGGTGATCTCGGGTTCTTAAGACCCCATTCAGCGCGTCTATTTTAGTAGAGAAAGAGTTAAAAATAATAATGGGGCGCTCGCTTAAGGTGCGATGATGGGTATCAGGTAAACACTTAACTACTCTATTATTTAGTAAATCGAAACAAATCTGGTAACTTAATAATAATCTATTGTTAAATATACTCCAAAATAGACTAAATGATTTCATACATAGAAATATATAGTCATAGTAAGCAGTAACTTTGTGAGTTGCCATATTATAAATTAATTATTAAAATTTTATACAATGCCACTGAATTTTAATTTTATTTGTCTGCCGGTTTCAGAGATAAACGAAAATTGATACGGAATTTATAATATACCAAAGTTAATTGATTTATTAACTGACGATTCTTGGTTAAACTGCACATTTAAAAGTTTAAATTTAAATGACAAATTTAACAATTTTGACAGTTAACTGTGTTGAATCTCTTTAAGGAAGTGAAACGCATACAGTGTATATAAATATTTTGACAAACAAAAAAAAATCTATTTAATAAAAATTTAATTTATTATTAATTTACTATATTTCATAAATATTGTTTTTATTTTTCATGATTCTAAGATACTCGAGAACATAAAGCATTATCTCTGAGTTAAAAGAGTGAAATTTAATGTTCCATATATTTAATTTTCCCCAAATTACTAATAGCGTGTACCTCCTTTTAACGATTTTTTAGCAATTTTTATATAAGCACAGATTCTAGTAAAAGAAACATTTTATATAAATAGTTATGGATCATAGTGAATTTCCTTGTATATAAATTATGAATAAATATAAAAAAGTGTTTTCAGAGTGACAAAAAATCGTACTTAAATTAACCTGTTTGAATCGGTACCCGATATTACCCGTGTAAGATTCCCCTTCAGTTGACATCGGTAGCCGTGATATATCGTTTTGCTACTTTCTTAGAATAGTTTTTTATGCATCATCTGATAGCTAAAGGATACAAGAACCAATGTGATATATGAAAATAGACCAGATAAGTACATTTATGCTTCAAATACTAGTTTTATAATTGACAGTATAATTTGTATTCCACCGAGCCGTAATGAAAGGGTTAATTAACTCAGTTGTTCGTTGAATCCATTAATAATTTTAACAATTAAATCTACTTAAAAGATGAAGATATTAATTTATTTTCGAATTTACAAAAATCTAAAACGGCTTACAAATTTATCTGCTTATATTTTCATTCGTTTTCTGAAAACCTGCTTTTTAAAAGAGGTTGCGATAATACACGTGTCATCGAGATGAACTCAGCAGCCCTAGAGGCACTCCCCGATGCCGCCCACTCCCCATTCCCCGCCCACGCTCCCGCCCACTCCCCGCCCGCCCTGGGCGTCCGCCCGGCTCTAATTAACACTTGCCAACAAACACTTTTGCCAGCTGTTACTCCCACTTCCCATTCCCCACACAGCCAACTTCGCAGACTCTACACCTACAACCTTAGTACTGATATACTCGTAAAAGTAGAACATACATACTACGTACTTTGCTTTTTGCATATATTAGAACACTGTACCACGTTACTTTTATACCTGATCCACTTAATATTTGGAACATATAGAATCTGCAAATTACCGAAAAAATCTTTGGGTGTCAACGGCTCAGATAATGATGATAGTACCACAAATATCGAAAGCCAAAGTGAGAAAAATTACTTGATTAAAATTCCAGAATCTTTTATAATTTCCAAGTTCCCATATTCTCCTGCGACTTCGGGCTTTAGAATTTCAGACAATCAACAATTATATTTTTGATATTGGGGCTTTTTAGCTTAGCCGTGTGTGGCGAATTTCTTTTAACCAATATTTCGACCGACATTGCAGGGGTCTTCTCACCACGATCGATGATTTAGTTGTGAGTTTGTGTCACATTTTTTTTTTATATATATAAAATAATCTGACACAAACTCACAACTAAATCACAATTTAATCATCAATCCTGAATAAGACCGTTGCAATGAGGGTCGAAATATTGTTCAAAAGAAATTCGCCACACACGGCTAAACCCAAAAGCCACAATATCAAATCTGACCGTGAAAACCTAAAAATTTAATTATATTTTTATTGTGTGTTTGAAATTTATAGATGGTACTTGTTATAAACTGCATATATTTATTTATACAAGGTTTGATTAATACCTTCAACCTTTTTATTTTTTGAAAATTATGTGTTTGAATTACATTAGGTACAGTAAGTAGTTAAATACTTCGGTAATGTAATTGTGGTTATACGCGTAAATATATTTGTGCGCCACGTATGAGTACAGAGAATGTTTTACAATCTCCATGGCCTCCCTAACATCGCGTGTTCCTCCCCCTCACGTGCGCGACAATTCCAATAAAAATGTCAACGGGAGGTCGCCAAGCTATTTGGCTACCCAAATTGCGACATTTTCTCTTCAATTGTACTTGTATAGTCTATGTAAGCATGAAATAATCATTGATAAATAACTTTCTTATGTAACTGCACTGTGCATGTTTTGTCAAACTTTTACATTAGTAATTTTCATGAAAATACTCGTATTATAAATATCTAACTGGAATTGTGGCATTTGAGTTGAGCCGTGTAGCGAATTTATTTTCCTCTCCGATATTTCGACTAGCGTTGCAGGGATCATCTTTAGGGTTGAAGATTTGTAATGAAATAGACGGAGAAATTTTCTAAACACGGCTAACTTAAAAGCTACAATTTCAAATATGACCGTGAAAACCTACGAAATCGCTTAAATATCTAAATGTATATGCGTTACGATTGATTGTCAATTAGTATCTATATGAGGTTATCATTGATTATTGGGGTTGGCTTATAGATAAAGCCTTTGCTTACCATTCTAAACGTCACAAAAATTATCATTCATTTCTTATCTCTAAAAAAACCTCGGTTGCAGTTGGTATTACTTTGATTCCTCACCTATTAAATGTCAGCCAAAGATTTTTAATAGAAAATAGTGGTAGACAAAAGTCGTTACGTGAACACCACCCATTTAAATACCACGTAAAATGGCTGTAGTAGTGTACAATGTTAGTGGATCAACAATGCACATGCAGCGCGTAGCCATTTTTAAAAAACGTCATTAAATCACAGATAAGTTTTCTTCATTACCATCTTTTTCTACTCTCCTGTGCAATAATGTACTTATATAAAAAAATATATCGAATATTAGTATATAGTAACATCCTCCTCTCTCAAGGAGAGGGGAGTTATTACGTCGCACGAGGGCAGGATGAGGAGCAGGACAGCAGACAAACACTTTCTTTTAGAAACACAGATTATATTTACTTTAAGAACATTACAAGCTTGTGACCACGCGGGTTGACATGCCGCGTGGCCGCAATGCGACCTTGCCAAGTCAAAGGGTGGGGACCGACTGCCGGTTGCGGCACTTTCGCGGCCTGCGCTCGGTCACCAGCGCCGCCGGTGGCAAAACTATGTAACTAGCCCCAATGTGGTCACATACATAAAGGTATGACAAGCGACAAAAATACGAGACAAAAGATTGTCTATCGAGGTTTTCGGTACCAGTTAGCAAGGGCTACATAGTGCTGATCTCAGTAGTAAAACAAAATTACTATACAACTGCAAATAAGTGTATAAAAATAATCTTATATAAAATATGCACAGCCACAAAATCACTAGCAATCAACATCAGAGATCTCCGTTAACTTCCTACATTTCTCCTACAAAAAGTGGGCGTAGCCTCCGAACTTCTCCGCGCGAATAACTTCCGCAAATCTGTTTCGCAAGACTCATTTAAAGAAGCTGCTCCCCTCGATTCGCGCGATCTTTAAAATTCTAAGATCCAGCCTCCGGGCACTCCTCCAGCGACGTTTTTTCGGGACCGAAACGACTTAATTTGCTTCCGCGATTCTCACCCTCAAACTCACTCCTCTCGTCCTCCTATTCCGCCCACTTCTCTCGCATTCCTTGGCGCCCCGGCCTCTGGAATTATCGACTATTCGGCTATCTCTAAAGTGAGACTTGTCCTAATTAAACGGTGCGTTTTATCACCGCCGTATAAAGGCCAGAACACTCTGGATTAGATTAACCCGCCGGGGTGAAAGCATTATTAACGTTTAATCTAACGATAAAAGCAACTCGTTTGTGTAAGCAATTTGATGCGCTCTGTAGACTTTGGCTTCAGGATTTGCAGCAAACATCCAAACTCAATGTTCAACTGAGTTAGGTCAATTGAAAGCTCTCTCATATCACCATCAACATTACTATTAATACTCTTATGTATAATCTTATTTCATATTTAATATAAAACGTAAGAATACATAACTACATTTAGTTTTATCGTCGAGTAATTATTATTTAGTCTTAGCTTTAACTGCTTCCAGATACACCCGTGCTCGTAGCCATCCAATGTTTTTGATCCCATCATGTTTTGGATCTTCGAGTGCAGAGTTGTCTTGAAATAAGGCACACACAATGATAACTTTTTATATTTACGGTAACTATCCATTCAGTTCAATCAATTCCGAACATTTCCCAACTCTTTTTCTTCTAGAGATGCTTTCTTTCCATTCGTTAGAGTCCCGGAGGAAAATTGCTGCTCTCAAACATTCATTCCTTCTTCTTCGAGGTGCAATTCACAACCCTAGGATTCTTGAATGTTTTAACATCTACGTTCCAGATAAGTACACCTGTGCTCGTATTCATCCATTATTTTTAATCCCAGTTGATAACAGTGGAGCTTCGAGCACTCAATGTAGTACAACTGCAATGGCGCTCATAAATGGCCTACCAGCACACCTCGATCCTTTTCTTACATCATTTTCCTCTTTTGTCGACGGTTTTGTTCTCCTGGATCTCTGTGATCTTTGACACGTGTCATCATCTTCTTCTTTTATGTTTATGTATACTCTATGCTTTTTATTCTTTATTATTGTATGAACATTGGAACTGCGGTTATGTTAATTAAATAAATTAAATTAATTAATTTAAAAAAAAAACATTACAATACGTCAATATTGCTCATACTACGCCTCAAACATATGTATATATTTTTTTATGAAAACGCATACAGGACAGCACAACCGGTTGAGATTAGTAGGCTATATGACGCTCAGTCAGGACATCGAGAAACGTGTGTTGTGTTTGTGTGTGAAATGGGAAGGTTGTAAGTGCATATTGTATGAAGGAGGAAACATTGATACTGCAAGAGCATTTAGGAATGAATTTTGGAAACTGACTTGGTCAAAGCTGGTCTGTAATCTATGGCTAAACGCCATAAAAAATGGTTAGCGTCATTCAATCCTCAGATGAGATTTCTCCCTCACCGTCTGTAGTATTCTCCTGTATTTGAAATTGTGGCTTTTAGAGCAGCCGTGTGTGGCGAATTTTTTCTTTCCAATATTTCGACCACCATTGCAGGTCATCAACCCTGAAGAAGACCCCTGCAATGGCAGTCGAAATATTGGAAAGAAGAAATTCGCCACACATGGCTAAACCCAAAAACTACAATAAAAAACTGGCCTTGAAAACCTAAGAAGTTATTGTGGCTTTTAGGTTTGGCCGTGTGTGGCGAATTTCTTTTGACCAATATTTTGACTGCCAACTAAATCATCAATCCTGAAGAAGACCCCTGCAATGGCGGTCGAAATATTGGTTAAAAGAAATTCGCCACACACGGCTAAGCCCAAAAGCTACAATACCAAATCTGGCCGTGAAAACCTAATAAGTTACCAAAGAAGTCATTTATTCTCCTGTATTTGTTAACGTAAAATAAAGATAATCGCCTTTTTTTAAATTATGAAATTCTGAAAAGAATGCGAAGAATCATATAATTATTTAAGGTGTTTTGTTTTTTATTTGAATGTTGTTTAAATGTTTCGAAATCTCAAGTAGTAAATTGCGGCGAGCGTAAATTTTATTGTCCATCTGAAATTTTACTCCAAGCGATTGTTGACTGAGAGTTTCGAACCATTATAAAAAGGTCTCACTTAAAACTTCAACAATAGCTTTTCGTATCGAAATAATGTAACCATTACTGGTGACAAAGTACCTATAACTCTGTTTATGACATCGTTTAGAAATAAGTGTCAAGGCACCTAAATACGATGAGTGTTTTTTTGTATAATAAACACTTTTTTAAAACCATTTTAATTCATTTTTTAAAACGTATTGCTTCACACAATATTGTAGAATATTTTACGAATACTAGACAAAAGATCAGTACCGGCTTTGAACCCTACGGCGCCATAGTCTAATATATTGCTGTACTCACACACCTTACAGTGTTGATTTTATCTGATATTTTTATCCTAAAGCAGTTCAGCCTCTCGGAGCTCCAACAAATACATTCATACAAATATTTAGTATGTATTAAATTTTAATTAATCTTAAGCAGCACACCAACATAAGACAAAAGTTCAAAACGTTTTCAGGCGTACCATAAAATACTTTCACGAAATCACGAACGAACGAAAAATTCGCCATAAAACCTCCATTGAGAGGACAAGAGAAAGAGGGCAGAAGAAAGAGGGAGTCGCACGGCATTAATTAAGTTAAGCCATTTTTGTAATTTGAACCAGCAAGCCTGAAATTTTCAAATTCCATAGATTAGTCCGAGTACAATGCCGCCGCTGGGTCTTCCCGGCGGCTTTCCCATTGAATCGGCGCTTTCCTATTTCCCCGCTTTCCCAAGTCTTAAGCCGGGCATAATTATATTTCGTGAATACCGCGCCGCGGCTGAATGGAGCCACCGTTGGCCTGAAATTAGGGTTTAGCTCTAAAGGCAAGATTTATAACTTCATCTTGCGCGGGATGTTTTTCTCGGCATTTCTTTGCGCCTCTCTCCCCCATCGCTGAAAACAGCCTCACTGAAGACATTACCGAGGGGCAGGGCCGCAAATAAGGCCTCTCAGCTATCAAGCATTCAGTGCAAATCTAAATATTTTAATTTTACAGCCTAATCATTAATTGTGTCGGTTAATATCAAAAGTGTTAACACACTGTAAAAAATATGTCTATTTAAAATGCTCTCGAATAACCACTAGAGTCAACTAAGCAATTTTTAAAGGAGATTTTTTCTATTGCGTTTACGGAAAGTATTTCATAAAACGGTTTTTTCTGTGGTGTTATTTTGAGTTACACAGCCTCTTAGGAGTCAAGAGTACAGATTTCGGGAGGATCATGCTAATCATTCGTACATATTATACAAAACGATATTGAAGGGTTCAGTGCAATGAATTATTCTCATACCTGGAGCATATGATACCACAAATATCCACCAATCATTTTTGTAAGTTGCCATTGACTGGACTGGACTTTACCCGCCTTACACCCGCATCACACCAACAGTTAAGTCTCCTTGATGACGCGCTCATTCAGATTATTATCAGTTAGTAACTGATAAGTCCAGTGGGAGTCCCTTCTGAACAATTGTGGCCACTGCACAGAAGTGCTAAAAGAAACAACCCGTGAAAGAGATTAGGATCGCATTCATGGGTTGTAAAGAGATGGGATGGAAGATAGATTCTCTCACCGAAAATACGAGCAAAGATTGTAAATACGTGGAAATTATTTTTAGTGGCCACAAAGTCTGCATGCCCAATAAGGCCGAGGCGATTCCCTTGGACTGCATCGAAAAGGACTCCTCTTTCTAACGAGAGGAACTGACAGTCCCAGAGAATGTACTCTAAGGTCTGGAAGGGGGCGCCACAGGGGCAACTAGCTGCCATTGACTATCGTCGTCTGTCGTCCAAAGGCATATCTGCATCCAAAGGTCTACTTGGGAATATATTTGTTTCTATTTACAACTCCAGGACAACAGCCGGATATATTTTGGGTGATTTGTTAATTTTGAAAAAAAAAATCATGTCTAAACCATCGACGAAATTGGCAAGTATATGCCATCCACATAAGATATTATTTCACATCCATTTCGGGCTCGTGTATGTGTTAACTTACATAAAAAATACTTAGACACCTCCTATTTTTTTTTCTTTTCTCAGAGTTTTTCCTTTATTCTATCTCACCCCTCCTGCTCCAGCATCATCTTATATGATACTTTCAAATAATTACTTAATAATGAAATTAGCATATCACTAAAAACAATTGTAAATAACACGATTCTAGTACAAAATACATAATTTGTACGGGGTATTAGATGACTTTAAAACTCATCTACCATTGATTCGAATCACGAAAACAAGTCTGCTGTTTATTTTTCTCCGATTTATTAATTAGATGATAAATAATTCAGAATATTAAAATATATATATCCTTACCCCCAAGTTATTTATATTGTAAATTAAATATTTTTTAAAGTCCTCTAAACATACTCAGTTTTTATATATTTTAAAATATAAAGGTGAAAATTGTTTTAAGAAATCAACTACGTACACGTAAACAAATATTAATTTACATGCGAAGAGATATATAGTATTTTTTAGATTTTACCGATCGATAATTTTTGGTGAAATTCCATATAACATTATGTGAAATACGAATACATTATATAAATCCACCCAAGACCATAAAATGTGACTTCTTACTTATAAAGTATATTTTTGTATTTACTACGATACAAAAGCGTGTAAAAATAATACGCGAAATAAAAACCTGTTAAAAAATATTTTTAAAATAAAAAATGCCATAAATGAAAGTAAAGAAAGTCTTTAATCCGCGAAGGCGTCAGAGCTTGATTTAATTTTTAAATTCAGGATTAGTTGACAACAATACAATTTGCCGGTACTATCCCCCTCTCCTCCCACCTTGCTACCTCCTCCCCATTCCGCGACATTCCTCTCCCTCCAACTCACACTGCAAGTCTACATTCCCGAGAGCAGTGGCGTAACTTTTTTTTTATGTAAATGCATGCAGGAGAGCACATCCGGTCAAGACCAGTGCACTCTATGACGCTCAGCCAGGGAGGCTGGACGCTGCATTCGGGAAACGTGTATTGTGTTCGTGTTTGTGTGTGGGTTGGGGAGATTGCAAGTGTATATTTATCTGTTTCTTGAAGAGATCCAGACTGTAGGAAGGAGGAAACACAGACGCTGGAAGAGCATTCTATAGCTTACCGGCGGCATTAAGGAAGGAGCTTTGGAAACTGCCAGTTCTTGATCGACATATATTCACCGTGTATGGATGTTCGACAACTTGTCGAACATCCACTTTACACTTGTAAGACGAGTTTGTCGGTTGTGGGTGGGTGCAGGAGGAATTAATTATTTAAGGTCCGAAGAGCAGCGAGCTTGGTAATAACGGTAGAAAATAATAAGAGAACCAATCTTACGCTTGTGTTCCACTGATTGCATTTACACTATCCTAGCAATCACTTTTTATATATGAAAACGCACGTGGGAGAGCACAGTCACTGGGTTCTTTGATCTCGGGCAGTAAAACAGGATGCTTCGTGCGGAAAACGAGTTTTTTTTTATGTAAACACATACAGTAGAATACCGACAGATGATGAAAGTAGTTCTGAAGTCTCATTTGTGGAATTCTATTACGTGCCATGATGCATATACCTAAGCGCTGCATGTGGAGCGTTGATCTGCCAACGTTATAGACTACAGTCCGAAATTCCTGTATCATCCTTATTATTACAAGAATTTACTATGAATGGGTGGTCTTCACGGGACGACTTTCGTCTACCACAAATTTTGATTAACAGGCTATGACTGGCATTTTACGGGTGAGGGATCAAATTCACACCAACACGTATTTAAGAGCTCAGAAATCGTTTTTTTTTTTCAATCTACGTCGGGAATCGAACCCATAACCTTTGGCTTGCAAAACAAACGCATCGACCATTGAGCTATACCCGCCGCTGGCAATTTGTATTATTTAAAAATATATATCAATATACTTGCAATCTCCACAATCTGAACATGAACGCATGTAGCTTACAGCTGACCATCATATAGCCCACTGGTCTCAACGGGTTTATGTTTATTAATTAAATATACATATACTATACATAAAATTCTTTTTTCAACGCGTCAATCCAAGCACAAAAATAACGGCAGAAGCGGGATGCGAACCGCGGACCTTGGAAACCAACTATGCCCAGGTATTCATACCGCTGGATTTATGTTTGTTCAAGAGGTCTAGATTGTATGAAGGAGAAAACACACATACTGGAAGGGCATTCCAGAGTATACAGGTAGCTTTTAAGAAGAGATTTTTTTTTTTTATGTAAACGCATGCAGGAGAGCACAACCGGTCAAGACCAGTGCACTCTATGACGCTCAGCCAGGGAGGCTGGACGCTGCATGCGGGAAACGTGTGTTGTGTTCGTGTTTGTGTGTGGGTTGGGGAGATTGCAAGTGTATATTTATCTGTTTCTTGAAGAGATCCAGATTGTAGGAAGGAGGAAACACAGACGCTGGAAGAGCATTCCATAGCTTACCGGTGGCATTAAGGAAGGAACTTTGGAAGCTGCCAGTTCTTGGTCGACATATATTAACCGTGTATGGATGTTCGGCAAGTGTAAGACGAGTTTGTCGGCTGTGAGTGGGTGCAGGACGAATTAGTTCTTTAAGTTCCGAAGAGCAGCGACCGTGGTAATAACGGTAGAAAAGACTAAGAGAACCAACCTTACGTCTGTGTTCCATTGATTGTAGATTAGACGTAAGGGTGTCATTGTTTATCAAACGAATTGCTCTTCTTTGAACTGAGTCAATTAAGTTTAGAAGGTATTTTGGGGCTCCAATCCAAAGGTGACTGCCGTATTCAAGGATAGGTCGGATTTGTCCTTTATATAGAAGAAGAAGTTGTTTATCGTTGAAATACCGACGTGATCTATATAATACACCTAGTTTTTTGGAAGCGAGACCGGCTTTACACTTAATTGACTCGTAATATTTGACATTATTCGATATTGATAATCCAAGCATGTTGATGGAGCTTGCTTTCGGAAGAGAACAACCGTTGAAAGATACAGGATCCATATTGAAAACTTAAAGATTTTAGTCGTCACACATTAACCGTCTATAGATGTTCAGCAAGTGTGAGACGACTCTTCAGAAAATTAAATTAAAAAAATAGAAAAAAATATTAATTCAATTGTGTCTTCTTCGTAGTAGTAGTAGTATCAATCTGGTGGATTGGCTTGCAGCAACAGAATCTTGCATATCGATCACCATTCCTCTCGGTCCTCCGCAACCCTCTTCAGCTCAGCATAAGAGCTACAACTCATGTCCTGGAACACTTGCTGCAAATACTCCCGTCTAGGGCGCCCTCTACAGTTTCTGCCCTCAACCATCCCCTCCACAATGTCGTGAAGAAGACCATCGAGGCGCATGATGTGACCGATCCATCGGGCTCGCCTCCCTGAGATGGTTCTTATTAGTTGCCTATCTTCCTTGATTATTCTGAGAACCTCATTGTTCGTGACGTGGTCTCTCCAGGAAATTCCGAGAATTCTTCTGTATGACCACATCTCAAAGGCCTCTAGTCTTTTTTAAATTGTTTATAGTATCAAAAATTTATGTAAAATAAAAAATGGTAAAACAAGCTTAGGTTTTAGTCACGCCAATGGCCACATATCTACACATGGCAGTGTCTACATCACGCGGTATATCTACAGTCTACATCGCCTCGGCTCACAAAGCTGTCAGCTCCAGCGCCCCCGGCGAGCCGAACGTGAACTAATTAATTAGCAGACGCGAAAATACCACCAGCCGACCTGCTGCACGCGACTACACCTGAAAGCCCAGCTACCAAGCCAAACATATCAATGAGATAGATGAACTGGAAATCATTTAAATACTCTACTAAAATGGCTTCATCATCATCATCATCATCATCAGCCTGTGTCCGTCCACTGTTGAACGTAGGCCTCCCGCATGAGTCTCCATCCTCTTCGATCCTCCGCCTTCCGCATCCAGGTCACTCGCGCTATTCTTCTTATGTCGTGCGTAAGTGCATCTTGCAGGGGGTCGGCCAATGCTTCGTTTGCCAGTTCTTGGGCGCCATTCCAATACTTTTTTTCCCCATCGACCGTCGTCTCTTCGACAGATGGCTTAGTATAGTTCAATATATGGTCAATAAATTGCTGCAACAAAATTCTTTAATTCTTCTCAAATATCCCTGCACTCGTATAGTTTGTGACTACCATACGCTCCAGCTAAAGGTGTTTTCACGAAAAAGATGATGATGATGATAATCAAGCAAAAAAATATCTGGCGTGTATGGAGAAGATATATTGACAGAACGCCATTAGCAAAATGGTTTGCAAATTTTCGTACCGAAAGTTTTTATGCTGAAGTTGCATCGTGTTCTGGAAGACGAGTTGAAGACACAAGCAAAATTAAATTTATCGGATTCGATCGTTTGTGATCACGTGACGCCGGCGGGTATAGCTCAGTGGTCAAAGCGTTCGTTTTGCAAGCCAAAGGTCGTGGGTCCGATCCCCGACGAAGATTAAAAAATAATATATATATATCGGCTCCTGAACTTTAAAATACCCCCGGTTGGTGTGAATTTGATCTCTCACCCGTAAAATGCTAGCCTATAAATTCAAATTGGTAGAAGATGATGCGTGAATCTCGGGCTGTAGTCAATGATGTTGGCGGATCAACACTTCACGTGCAGCGCTTAGCCATATGCACCATGGTAAGCGTCATGCCTCGTTTAAAAAAGTGATTTATTTTTTCGAATAATGGTTTTTTACGAAATTTCTAGAAGGCTATTTGAAGATAAAATAATTTCATTGATTTATGCAAAATATTTAATTATGTAACTTCTTAGGTTTTCACGGACAGATTTGATACTGTGGCTTTTGAGTTTAGCCGTGTGTGGCGGACCTCTCCTGAAGAAGACCCCTGCAATGGCGGTCGAAATATTGGTTGAAGGAATTTCGCCACACACGGCTAAGCTCACAAGCCACAATATCGGTAAATTATGATTTTCCGAAGAGATTTAATTTTTGTACTGTATTTTTAAAGGTCATGTCTATTTTCATGATCATTTAAAATGCCTAAAAAATATTTTCCAAGCGTTCTTGTTTAGCTGAAATCTTTGCGAATTTTTGGTCAAAATTTTCAGCTATGACGTGTGACAAATGGAACAATAAGCGCTTAAGCCAAAATTTCAGCGGAATCTCAAATTGCCTCCAGGGTTTCAGGGATCCAAACAAACTTCAAAGAACAATCCGTAACTTCGTCCCTCTCACTCTGCACCTAGACGACGAATGTGCCAGAGGGATAAGACAATGGGAGGCTGGATTCAAATGATAAGGCTAGAGCAAAAATAAATCTTGACGAGGCGCAAAAGACGGTTTGTTTTAAAACCATGCCTGAGAGCAGGGCCGCTAAGAAAAAAATCAGGCCTGAGAATTGATGGTGTTCACGGGACAACTTTTGTCTGCCACCAATTTTCATTAATAGGGTATGACTGGATTTAATGGGTGAAGGTTAATTAAATAATTAAAACATTTCAACCGGGAGTATTTATAAAGCATGAAAATTTATTAAAAACACTTTACTTTTTATGTTTTTTTTTTTTTTAAGTAATAATATTAAGCTTGTGAATAAATGATGACTGATTGAATAATAAAAAATAAAAAATATCCATACTTTAAATATATACTTTAGCAACATCTAACATACGATGATAACAATGACTTAAATACTAGTTTCAACGTGAGTCGGTCCAGGCATAGTTAATAGCCGAGTCGGCTGAGCGGTATGAATACCTGGGCATAGTTGGTTTCCAAGGTCCGCGGTTCGCATCCCGCTTCTGCCGTTATTTTTGTGTTTGGATTGACGCGTTGAAAAAAAGAATTTTAAGTATAGTATATGTATATTTAATTATTAATAACTTTATTTTTTATTTGAACAACATTGTGATTCGACTTATTTGAATTGCCCAATTGCTAGATAAGAAAGCTTTAAAATTATCTGTACAGCTCTCTTATTTTAAACAAACGTCAACCCTGAAGAAGACCCCTGCAATGGCGATCGAAATATTGGATCGAAACAATTCGCTACACACTGCTAAACCCAAAAGCCACAATACCAAATCTGGCAGTGAAAAGTTATTGAACGATAATTTATATACTATATATATTTACATAGTTAAATTATATTGAGCTGACCTAGGGTAAGGTACATGTTTCAACAATAAACAGACTTCATGACGAAGATAAGACATTTAATCGTAAATATATATATAGCATTATTTTATTGTAATCGAATGCTATAATAATACTCATCATAATTAAATATGGTGTGACATTCAGTTGACGTTCGCCCTTTACAGTGAACAGTTGCCATTTACTTTATATTACAAGTACAGTGGAACCTCTCATATCGAGTAATTCGCATGACGAGCAAAAAAATGTGAAAAAATTTACTCCCTTAACGAGCGACATTTCGCATAACGAGTAACGCACAAAGGGCAAGTCACATAACGTATGACGCACCTGTGAGCCGGGACTTCTGCGTCATTGCGTCAGTATGTGTTTAGCACTCGTACCGTCAGCACGTTAGTGTTGCATGTGAACACACATTTTCCTTACTTATGTGCAAAAATTATTTGCATTTTTTTTGAGAGGTGTCACATTTTCACCAAATTTTATATAGTCGGCTAAAACAAATGTCTCTCGACAGCTTTCTAGTAAAAATGTTGCATAAATTAATCAATAATAAGCTAGTTCAAATTTGAAAAATGTTTTATCCAGGTTGTTACGATCTCTAACAGTTTATAAGCATGTACTTTTATTTGAATAAATGTTAAAAAAAAATATTCGCATGGAACGAATTATCGTGTTTTATATTGATTTATAAGAAAATTAATTTCGCTTAACGAGTGTTTCACATAACGAGCAAGATTCTGGAATGAATTATACTAAGATTGTCATAATTTTTTGGACGTTTGTTATTGTCACAAACACACGGACATATTACAATGGCGAAATATAAATACATTTTTTTTTTAAATGTTATTAAAACCTTCTCTGTTCTTGACCATCCAAGCCAATGCTTGGATGGTAAGACGGTACAATTACCGTCTAATGAGAAGCCGGCCACTCATTAGGTGGTGGACAGAGGCCCAGGTCCGTTGTTCCGGGAGGGGGCGGTGCGGACAGCCGCCCATCCAGCCCGCCTCCCGCTCGGCCGCCCACTTTACCTGGCCGCCGTCTTAATTAAGGAATTAATAAACTCGGCTTGGGGACTATTCGAACATTCCTCTTGTATTGCCGAAGCAAATCAGGCGAATTCATATATAATATAAATTAAAATTAAAATACAATTTTATGAAGTCATATTTGTCTCTTTCGTACTATATCGGCGGGTTTTGTGTTGTTTAGATTACTTTATGTTATCTTTACTGCTTAAACCTAAAAAAAATATATATTATCCTGCAGTGTTTCCCAAAATAATTAATATTTATTAGAGAGCTCAATTTTCCACATATTTGCCGTAAACAAAAGGTAACTTGTACAAAAGCAAGCTCCATCAACATTCTTGGAGTATCAATCTCGAATAATGTCAAATATTACGAGTCAATTAAGTATAAAGCCTGTCTCGCTTCCAAAAAACTAGGTGTATTATATAGATCACTGAGGTATTTCAACGATAAACAACTTCTTCTTCTATATAAAGGACAAATCCGACCTATCCTTGAATACGGCAGTCACCTTTGGATTAGAGCCCCAAAATACCTTCTAAACTTAATTGACTCAGTTCAAAGAAGAGTAATTCGTTTGATAAACAATGACACTCTTACGTCTAAACTGCAATCTTTCAATTCTCTTAGTCGTTATTACCACGGTCGCTGCTCTTCGGAACTTAAAGAACTAATTCCTCCTACACCCACTCACAACCGACAAACACGTCATACACTTGCCGAACATCCATACACGGTTAATGTGTGTCGACCAAAAACTGGCAGTTTCCAAAGTTCCTTCCTTAATGCCACCGGTAAGCTATGGAATGCTCTTCCAGCGTCTGTATTTCCTCCTTCCTACAATCTGGATCTCTTCAAGAAACAGATAAATATACACTTACAATCTCCCTAACAAACACACAAACACGAATACAACATACGTTTCCCGCATGCAGCGTCCAGCCTCCCTGGCTGAGCGTCATAGAGTACACTGGTCTGGACCGGGTGTGCTCTTCTGCATACAATTACATAAAAAAAACTCGTACTTACTTTCAGTGATCTTAGCATAATTTAACTCACGGAAAAAAATATTTTATATATAAAGAATTAATCGATGCATCTTTCATTTATTGTAGAAATTGATAATAAATTGATTCGTACAAATCTACATCATATATCATCATATTTCATGACATTTCTCTCGGCAATTTTCGGAGAAAAAGAAACGACAGACGCTGGAAATCGAACCACAAACTATGCACCTCAGTTTTGTTTTATGCCCAGAGCAATCAACCATGACTAATTTTCAGCCCATTTATGAAATATTGGTGTAGATCAATTTTCCAAGAAAGATTAGAGTATTAAAACATATTCTACAAGTAAGCAAGAAATTAAATTTAAAAAATACAGCGATTTATATACATCAATATAAATAAAAAATAAAAAATCATGATATTTTAGAATCGTAACTTTTATATAAGCTCGGATTGTAGTTTTTTTTTTGTTAAAAAATCAGCCAACATGCTAAATTTTCTTCAGCTTAGTTCTATGTTCGTTTGGTCTAAATGCACACCTTATCACGAATCACAAATTCGCGTAAATAAAAATTCTCATTACGCCACAATTAATTCTGCAACAAAAATTAAAAAACACGAATAAAATGAAATATATTTAAAATTAAAATATTATTAGTAATTCGCGACGTGGCGCCCACATATATTTTTTAATTAAAATTATTTAACTGCCAAGTGATTTCGTTCTCCATCCCCCTATAGCCCCCCCATTACTGCCCTCTTTACCACCCCCGAACGTTTGTTCGCGAGGTTGAAATTATTTCTTAATTATTTCATTAATTCTTAGTTCAGTCGGGAGAGCAATAACGTCTAATTTTACTGCTTGGAGGGGGTGGTGGTTGGAAAAGAAGGGGGCGTTATAGTGGGTGGTCCTTGTGGGTGGTCTTCGTGGTGGGCGTTCTATGGACGAGTCACTAAAATAAAATTATAATTAAATCCCACTCTGGCTTCAGCAATTATTGCTATTGTTCAATAGTGTGAGACCGAGTCAGAATGGGAGAATTAAAAATTAATTTTCGAATAATTATTCGCAAAATTAAAAATTCTGCTGTAGCCATAATTAAATGCTGACACCTTATTTCTTAGCGTATTACAAAAGTTAATGCGTGTATTTATTAAATTTAAATAATATTTATTCGTAAAACTTAGTAACTTTGAAGTTTGTCATCTTAAAGAATGAAATAATACGATTCGTAACGAAATGATATTTTATTTCGTCTACCGGTTTCGAAGATAACTCTCCTTCACCAGGACAAACTTAAAACTGCTTAAAGTTATTTATTTTACATAATGAAATGTAGTCTTCCTTGACTATTTAAAAAAATACTCGTTAACTCACTAGAATGTGGGCTTATCTTCGTAGTATCGATACAGTGGATTGGTTTGCAGCAATAAAATTTTTCATCTCGATCTTCACTCCTCACTGTCCTCCGCAACCCTCTTCAGCTCAACATAAGAGCAACAAGTCATGTCCTCGAACACTTGCTGCAAATACTCTAGTCTAGGGAACCCTTTACAGTTTCATCAGTGAACTTATATAAAACTAAAAGTATTCTAAATCACTGAAAGTACGAGGTACAAGATATTTAGTTATTTAAAGCAGAAATGTGAAACATTAGAAAAATCTAAAAAATATCAATTACGTAGTAAATTCTCAGGAATTTTGCTATATTTTCTCCAGTAAATATAATTTATTTTCAGTCTTACTGTTAGAGGCACTGTTAAAGCGTTCCTCGTGAAACAAAACGATCGAAAAAAAATATCTCTGAATGGATAAAGGTTTATTTTTTAAGCTGAAGGTCTGTCGTCCACATCGCGGTTGTGAATGCAAGGTTCGGGGTTAAGCAGGGTATTGGGTACCCGGTTTGTTAACCACGGACCATTATTTGCAAAAAAATGTTTGCGCAATATCAGGTCAAAATAAACGAATCAAAAGATTCGTTAATTAAAGCGAGTCTTATTCGTGGCTGTTGAATTAATATAAATATACTTTACTTGTGAGTAATATTATGTTATTTAAATTACTTAATAAACTAACGAAAGTGTCACATTGTGATCGCGGTTTTCATTAGATCACCGAATTAAGAAAACGTTAATTATACTGATGGTTTTCGTAGTTGTTTTGATTTAAAACCGTCAGCTTTTTTTTGCCGCTCCCTGTATTTTTAGCATTCAATTTGAAGTCTATTTCAAATATTTAATGTTTAAATACTTTTTATTTTGCTTCAATATGGATCACGTTTGATGTGATTAATTTTTTAAGGCACAATTAAAATGGTTGCTACAAATTACGCACAAGGTTAGACCATACAAAGAGATAAAAATAGAAAAGAAAAACCTTCTTTCGGCCTCGTTAACCGCACGCGTTATCCCATCGACATTCTTGATGAAGCAACAGTAAGCAATCATCAAATCCAACAGGCAGTTTGTGGAGGTTTTCCCAAGAAATGGCAAATATTTGGTTTGTTAACAGTTTTGTCAGTTCTCCACGCGCACAAACATATCCAGTACAGAGCTCTTATTGAAAGTGAAACCACCGTCTTCCAGTTAAATCCTCTTGGACGCGGAGCAAAACATGAATGTGTTATCGCGTGTCGTTAGTTGGGTTGAGCCATTCTTTGGGTGCGTCGAGTTAATCTCGGTAGCGTCGATCTTATTATCCGATTATAAAAAAAAATATTGCAAAATCTCTCAAAAATATGTAAATATCCTCTGCAATCGGCGATCGAAATATCGGAAAGAAGAATAAATTCGTAATAGGCAGTTCAACCTAAATGCTACAATACAGGTAGGTATACATAGAATGTACTTTGCAGAATTGACATGAGATACAGGTGGCTATAGCTCAATGGTCAAAGCGTCTGCTTTGCATTCCAAAGGTCGTGGGTTCGATCCCAGACGGTGATTAAAGAAAAAAGATTTCGAATCCATTTATGAGCTCTAAAATACCACCGGTTGGTGTGAATTTGATCTCTCACACGTAAAATGCCAGTCATAGCCTGTTTATTAAAATTGGTGGTAGACGAAAGTCGTCCCGTGAATACCACCCATTCATAGAAAATTCCTGTACTAATAAGGACGATGCGTGAATTTCAGGCTGTTGTCTATGACGTTGGCGGATCAACACTCCACATACAGCGCTTAGCCATATGCACTATGGTAAGCGTCATAGAATTCCGCAAATGAGATTTCAGAATTATTCTCACCATCTGTTGGTATTCTCTTGTATGTGTTTACATAAAAAAAATGAGATGAGGCAAAGACCATGGTGGCTGACAAAGATTTGAGGCGGCTGTTCATGACGGCCATATGCACCGGTTAGGGAAGCGCCTATGGTTATGATGATGATGATATATTTTTAAATTTAAATTATTTGGTTTCCTTAGAACGTAGTATACACACGTTTAGCAAAATCGCGCATGCGCACAAAGAACTCGGCTCACAAAATAAAGGAAGCCCATTGTACTGCAAATCATTTGTACCAAGTAATTCGGAGGTGTCGCGGACCGAGCGAGCGCCCCTCAATATCGCAACCTCTCTCCCTCACTCGCATTGCGAATCGTATTCACTCTCGCTCGCACGTACGAGGGACGGCTTAGCAGTTTGTAAAACACGAAATACGAACTAATTGTGATGACTGAAATATTATTAAGTTAGTATGTTTAATGTACATGTATAATATTATTAGCCAGGTGGTATAGCTCAGTGGTTAAAGCGTTTGCTTAGCAAGCTAAAGGTTGTGGGTTCGATCCCCGGCGGAGGTAAGAAAAAAAAAGATTTTGAATAGATTTCTGAGCTCTACAAAATACCCCGGTTGGTGTCAAGTTGATCCCTCACCCGTAAAATGCCAGTCATAGCCTATTAATCAAAATTGGTTTTAGACGAAAGTGGTCCCGTGAATACCACCCATTCTGAATAAATTATTGTAATAAGAAGGACGGTGCGTGATTTTCGGGCTGTAAAATATGCCCAAAATGCTGCTTTTCACTTTACATATTTAAAAGCGAACTAACCAAAAACTACTGCGTAGAATCAATCTAACTTTATCGTAAGTAATTTTTTCAATATCAGCTGTCAAAATACGTATTTACTCTGCGTCATAAATGTGAGCTTAGGTGTGAGAAAAATACAATAAAATCCTATTTTAGGAAACATCGAAATTATTTTTCCAACAACCTAATATATAATATAACATTTTCAAGCCATTAGACTTATCAAAGTGTTTTCTTATTAGCTTTTTTAAGGATATCGAATGCTTAAGACATGAGCAATTTGGTCTTTAGGAGCGCCTGAACCCAACAACGCGCGGTCATCAATCCATATTCTATCCGCGCCAAATGTTGCTGAACTTCGTTAATCAGATATGAAGAAGTGTTAATACGACTATTAGTCAAAAATATTAAAAAAAAATTGTTTTCGTAAAGAGGTTTTTTTCTATTATCAATCAAATCGTTCACAGATCGAAGCATTAATTAATAAGTTAAATCAAAGTCATCAACCCTGAAGAAGACCCCTGCAATGGCGGTCGAAATATCGGAGAGAAGACATTCGCCACACACGGCCAAACCCCAAAGCCTCAATATCAAATCTGGCCGTGAAAACCTCAGAAGTTATTCGTTAAATTTAAGTATTTATTCGCACGCTCCTCCCAGCTGGCAGTCTTCTCGCTCACTCTCGCAGTATTAATGTGTGCGTCTCGCTCGCACGCACGAGGGACGCCTCGCTAGTTAGCGGGTGATGAAGCGAAAATATTTCGCGAATATTGGTTTTGAATTAATTAGCACACCCAGGTGACAGCAAGCAAGGCATTTGGAGGCGTCACGTGAACCGGGCGGGTGACCCTCAAAGGTGGCTGCCGTCTCGCTCGCTCACTACTTATAAATGATGCTTTCTCGCTCACACCCGCGAGGGTCTTATCTAATAGTTTTGTCACAATTGTAAAAAATAAAAAAATATATAATTCACACATTATAATAATTTATTAAATACCGTATTTTCGTATGTTGTAACTATTATTTCGCTCTTTCTAAAAATAATGTTAAATTATGGTTTTTAACCCAATGTAATCTGATGCTTAGGATAATTACCTGAATTAATGTTTCATTTAAAAAGTTGTCTTTATACAGAATTCCTAGCTTCAGGATGCCGAGCTAAGATTTCCTTAGAAGAAGCATATATTCTGTGATATAAATGTTTTTTTACAACAATTTGTGGTGACCATATGCAAGTGATATTAAATAATAAACACCATCGCGATGTGTTAGTATTCTCCTGTATGTGTTAAATAATTTATTTAATTATAAAATACAATATATTTATTGTATTTTCGGTTTCAATTAACAATAATAATTCTTCATACAACTGAAGTGTTGGGTAACCATTTTAAAAAACAAGGTCACGCTTTAAACATGGCTATAAAACTTTTTAGTTACGCCAAAATCATGCAATGCTTATAATATTCAATTTTTAAAACCCTTTTTTACAAAAAGCTTTTAAATCAAGTTTCATAAATTGGTTAATGTTTTATTTACATTATCATAAATTGTTGTGAAAAATCAATAGCAATAACACAATGGTTTTCTTTAGATCACAGTTCAAATGAAATATGTGCATGCTGACAAATTTGGATGGGTTTATTTCATTTTTTTTTACCACGGCAGTTAGTTGCTTCTCTCCGTCAGTTCAAGCTGTTTCGGCCATTCGACGTGGTCCAAACATGTCGTCTACAAATATATTGTGGGATAGATTCTAAAAATTACTTTTATTTATATCTGATATTCCTGATGACGAATCTAACTACTGACAAATTATCCTAATCCTTCGGATTAGATTTTTAAAAAAAACCAATAATATAATGATATATACCATAATATGCATCTATCATTATATTATTATTTTGTTAATCATATAAAAGTTCTGACGTAAGTGACGCTTGATGCATGTTCCAGAAATAAATTATTTTAGCCTATATTAATGTTTTTTTTGACAAATGCCATCTCTTGCATTTGGTAAAATATACATTCAGTAATATTTTCAGCCATGTTTTAAAATTATTAAATCACTAGATATTTCTTTATAAAGGGCTTTTTTAAATGATTCCATGAAGAACACCATCTATGTGCATCATACGAGCTGGTGGCATGTTCTTTTGAACACACATAGAATAATCATTTTCAGTAACAGATTAAAAGATCACCGTCTCTGCATGCATAGCAATATACTCGTATGTACTAGTCCATATATTGAACAATGCAAGAAAAAAATGATTAGCTTAACCCTTTCATTACGGCTCGGTTTAAATACAAATTACATTGTCAATTATAAAACTAGTATTTGAAGCATAAATGTATTTATCTGGCCTATTTTCATATATCACATTGGTTCTTGTATCCTTTAGCTATCAGGTGATGCATAAAAACTATTCTAAGAAAGTAGCAAAACGATATATCACGCCAACCGATGTCAACGGTGGGGGAATCTTATGACGGCATATCCCGACAACTGATGCGAAAGGGTTAACGAATGTCTTGCAATACAGTTTGATTTGATTGAGAGTTCGCTGTAAATTTATCTCAAGAATTTACTCGTATTATATTTAATTAACATTTTGGGTAATTATCAGCAATTTTCGCAATTGATAAAGTAATATTATAAAGTTGTTCGAGTTTAGAGTACTTGTACGTCTTATCCAGTCGCCGGGGAGGCTTGTAAGCTGCAGGTAGAAGCAGGTAGAAACAGGTAGGTGGTTCATCCTCCAGTGTTTATTGTTAGACATTGTTCTAGAGCGCTGAGGGCTTATTAAAGTGGTGCCTTTCAAGTGTCATTTACTTCATTCAAAAGAGAGTATAAATATGATATTTCAGCAGCCGCGAGAGAGAATACTTCGAAAGGAATGTTCTCTCCATGCGGGTCCATTATGAGGCCAATTATTGCTGTGAAAATCTTGTCGGAGCTCCGCCGAGGCCTGTGAGACACAAAGGACTGCAAACCTGAGCCCGACAGCAAGGAGGCTTCTTAAATTTTAATTAGAACCTAATAAATATGACGGTGATAATGTACAAAAGACAATTGCGAAAGTATGGATTTTCACGCCTTTGAAGACTTGACATTTTAAAGATCTGTAATCAGATATCTGCACACGTAGACGATTAGCGATTTTCTTAAACCCTTTTGATACAATTAAATTGGTGTCAAAGAGTAATTGTAGCATTTATTTAGCATATAATATGATTTTCTGTCAATTTTTAATATATTATATTAAATATTTTACAATTATTTAAATAAATAAAAAATAAAAAAACAACTCCTTCTACACAATGCGTGCTTGAAATGTCTCACAACTCCTATTATCAGTTTTGTTTTGTTTTTTTTCGATAAATATTTTTACCTACTTTGAGCATGTCCATCAACCGGTTGCTCCAGTCTTTTCAAATACATTATCTTCTTATCTGATACTTAAAGTTGTATTACCTTATAATACGCTATAATGATTTCTTAGCAATTACCGTATCTTTTTTTTATTTTATTTTTTATTATACTGGAAGGCTATGATTTATTCACGGTACCCAACAACGCCCTGAAAAGGACGCCCGTACCTTGTCTGTACGCGTCGCACCTTGAAAAAGGCGCCCGATGGGCCTGTGCGGGACTCATTCCTCGTCGTAGGGAGGACCATACCCACTAAAAATAGCCTCCCAGTGCCTCTACCGACCCCGGTGTATCGCTGTCAGGCATTAGCTTCAGGGTGTAATTATTACCGTATCTAGAAAATATAGCCACCACAATTTTCCACCATTCCGTACTTTCAGTTGAGATTATACATGTCTTGTCCCTCAACATCTTCTTATTCAAAAGCCTTAGTTCCGATCTCGGAACGTATATAGTTACCGCCAGCATCCAGAGCAAGGGTGGCCAAACCGCGGCCCGCGGGGTGTCGGCTTATGGCCCGCAGAGCATATTATGAAAAAAATAAATATTTAGGATAATGTAAGTAGCGCCGCTTTCGTATAAATATACCTCAAGGGTGATTTAATAGTGTACATAAAACCACCAAAAGAACACTTCATCGTGCATAGTGTGTATCATATCCTATATTATGGAAGTATCTCAGTACATTGATTCAACTATCGTGACAATTTCTTCTATGGTAGGTAAAGCGAACACGCCGCAACAATACGCACACAAATTTATCTGTATTTATACAGATTTCAGGGTACCATTACAGAACCATATTCGTTCAGCGGAAGGATAAAACTAATTATCTGTCAAATCAGACATGAGCTAAGTGTTACCATTCACGTAATAAGCACTAATTGAAAAAAAAACGTTAGATGGCGGACCCTATAGAAGAAATTTTGTTGTGCGGCCCGATAGGAAATCTCATTTCCAAAATTTGGCCCGCCTGCTGAAATGGTTGGCCACCCATGATCCAGAGCGTGAAGAGATGACTGTAGTAACCGGGTAGTATTTTGGGTGATTTATTATTTGTATTTTTTTAAGGAGATGTTTAGTTCAACGCTATCAAGACATTTACCATTTGGTACTAAAGCCCGTTTCAAACAAACCTAGTATTAGTAATTAAATACACAGATACAATTATACATCAAATTTTTATACGCATCAATTCATTCAGAAAAAATATCGGCAGACGCGGGATTCGAACCACGAGCCTTGGAACCAACCTTTGCTCTGTTCTTTTACACCGCCCAGTCCACTCGACTATTTCTCCGTGTGCACGGATACGCGAACGATGTTATATTTATACCATTGCTACCATCGTATAACGATAAATGTCTTTATAGTATATATTCAGAGTATATATATTATTATTTTTTTATTATTCATTCAGTCAACATTTATTCACAAGCTTTTTAAATTATTACTTTCCGACAGTCTATTTATTTAGTAAGTACCACTCGGGTTTCAAACCGAACTATAGACTGAATGCATGAGAAACAACTTCTTGTAAGTTCTACGCGGACATTACAACCAGTCATTTACCATGTTACTGATGAACCTAGTATTTCTTATTTAGGTAAAATAAGTCACTAGTTTCTATGCACGAATCTAATTATATACCTACCTTTATAATTAATTTATTATGCTTGTATTAGTATAAAGATATATAACTTAACGATTATCTACATCTTATATCGTCTCATTTAATGCCTTTGTGCAAAAAAAAACACATAAAAATTGATTTTCTTTGTGCTAGTTAATTAATATTTATTGTGTACTCATTATTTCTTTACATTATGAATACAAATTTCATTAATTAATTGATTAATCATCCAGTCTTTACATAAACGCTTTCTAAAAACACTCACAATGCGTCAATGAGTATTTAAGTAGATACTAGATACTATGTACGGTACTCGTTATCCTCGAACAAGTACCCAGCAAAGTAAAGCCTATTTAGCGAATTAATTAAAAGTGTCCCAGTGCTTTGAAGAAAAAAAAAGGAATTACCCTTAGTATTATGTAGGGCAAAATAAACGGGTCGGGATAGCGGCGTTATTTTATATTCAAACGAATAAGTAGGTACAGTGGAATACTGCTTGAATCTCGCTGAAGAGATCTCATCTGCGGATTATATGACGCTTGCCAATTTAATAATTGATATACGCTGCATATAAAAATGCATGAAAGAGTTGATCAGATATATTATTAGTTAGTTAGAATAAAATACATGTTTTAATAGACAATGACAGTCATTTTTATGAATGTGTTTTGGTCTCACGCCAAAAAATTATATCAAAGGCACTAATTTTATTTTTTACACGTATTATAGAGCATCAGGTTAATCGCTTTGATTTACGGATAGGGTAGAGGATTATTAGAGCGAGCCCTTTGTTAAATTCATAATAAATATCATGCTAGTACTTACATATCTTACTGTATTTTTTGTGTATGAAATATATGATTATTTTTGTACTTATATCCAAAATGTACATTTTTATATAATGGTATATAAAAGAGTCTACCCGAAGGAGCTAGAAGAGCTGTAATATTAAATGTTACGGACCTGAGCCAAGAAGACAAGGACCCGCACCCACCGCCCGTAGAGCGGTTCAAACAGTCGAGGCTGACTGGTCGTCTACAATTAAACGAGCCCCTTTTTACAATATTGACAGTCGTTGATTTAACTATTTTTTTTTTATATTTTGTCAAAGATCTGACATAATTACATTGGCTACGAATATGTTAGTAATAACCATATTATCTCCATAAAAAAGGAAAATCAAATCTAATTATTGCTTAACTTTAGTCATATAAATGAATGCAAAAATGCAATTTCTAGGCAATGGCGCCCGTCTAGATCTGTTATTCACATTCAGGGCTCAGATCATTGAGAGGCTAGAGATGCATATATCACGGCGTACAAGTCACTGAGATCATATTTAACTCTATAGTTTCTGACCAGCTTCTTCTTCGTAGTATCAATCCGGTGGATTCGTTTGCAGAAAAAAAGTTATGTATCTCGATCTCCACTCCTCTCGATCCTGTGCAGTCGTCTTCAGCTCAGCATAAGAGCTACAACTCATGTCCTCGAACACTTGCTGCAAATACTCCCGTATAGGGCCCCCTCTACAGTTTCTTCCCTCAACTATGCCTTCCGCAATGTCGTGAAGAAGACCATCGTGGCGCATGATGTAACCGATCCATCGGGCTCGCCTCTCTGAGATGGTTTTTACAAGGTGCCTATACTCCTTCATTATGCTGAGAACCTCATTGTTCGTGACGTGGTCTCTCCAGGAAATTCCGAGTGTTCTTCTGTATGACCACATCTCAAAGGCCTCTAGTCTTTTTTTATGACTTTTAGATAAGCACCGCGTCTAAAGCTCTGCAAGCAACTTTCCAAAACACCAGATCGATACTATGAAGAAGAAGGTATACAATATTATATGGAATAAATACGTGAATATATGTGGGTTTTTTTGTACTGGGTTTTGCTTTACACTATATTGTTTGTTCTGGTGAGGCTTTGCTGTCGGGACACACATCCTAATTTGCTTCCTTTTGTGACACACAATACTTCAGTGAGTAGGTTCTGCTTTGAGGAATATTGCTTTCGCGCTAATAGCTAATGCTATGGAAGACAAGGGGGCAATTACGACTTGCTCTTCCGCATTCACGATTTATGTAGAAGTATCTATTTACAAAAAAAACAACTACAAAAAAATATACAAATCTGTTATTTTTCAAAAAAATATTAATAAACTAACAATAAACGTTACTTATATACCTATGTTATAATGTACCATTAGACATCTACGGTAGTAACTTGGGACTGCAGTCATTCCCTCTATCAACCTCTACGTATTCTTTACAGGAATCTGTAAAGCATGTAAATAAATACCGTTAGGTTTTGTCACAGGAGCGATTTTTCTGTAGACCACATGCGTCAATGCCACCACATGTATAGAGTTATATAATGAACGTTTGTTAAATATAATAGTTTTTTATACATCTTCTGATAGATAAAGGATACAATAACCAATGTGATATATGAAAATAGGTCAGATAAGTACATTTATGCTTCAAATGCTAGTTTTAAGAAAATAAAAATGGTTTTGAAAAATTCATGCCGTATTGACAGCAAAATTTGTATCCCACCGAGCCGTAACGAAAGGGTTAAATTGTGTATTTCATTTTCAGTAAAAACTTTTTCGTTACTTAATTCCTAAGCTGTTTATGTGACGACATAACTTACAACTATGAATATGTAGAAAAATTGTCATAGTTAATTTTGGTGTCAATTTTATTTCATTAAATGCAAATTTGCATATTTTATGAATAAATGAAAAAATTATAAAATATGCATTTACATATTTAGAGACTTCAACAAATAAAGACTTAAAAATAAAGAATGATAAATTTGCTACGATTTTTCACATTGAATTTAAAAATTGTGAAAAAATTTACCTTCTATTAGTATTATAAAATGTATTATTTTGTACATTTATATGTTACTTGTACAATAATTTTCATTTTTAAAGTATATTAACTATTTATTTGTACATTTATTCATAGTAAAAGCACTATGTGTCCTTGTTATGTTCTAAAAACAAATTAATTGCTTAAATTAAGGAAATATTACATTATTTAATTGGATAATGGGAAAAGGAGGAAACACAAAATAAGGGTATATATGTATATATCAATGTAAATTAATTTAAAGTAAATTACATATATACGAAATACCCCACTACAGATAAACTCTATGCAGTTTGAGTAAATGGGTTTCAAAATGCATAATTAAAAAAATACAATATGTAAAAATAAATAAATTGAAACTAAGAAAAAAATGGCTATGTAATCAAAAAAGCTAATCATCAAAGCAGCATGCACATGATAATCCTTACAGTTACTGTATTGTCCCCGTTTTTCTATATGACTACGAATCATGCAAGAAGTTAATGCAGCCGTATAAACGGTTTTGAAAGCAGATGCACAGAATATTGAGGAATGACGAGACACGACAGCCTTTCATACTACAGTTGAGAGACAAAGTTGGACATGTACTTCGGATGTAAGCCCTTGGCCTCTCACCGTAATAGATGTTCGTTGGGAATTATCGTATACATAGCTTACCTGCCGTTGCAGCGACAGGCACAACTCACATGGGATGTACAGCTTTATGTCAGAGACCTTGGCATATTCTTTGAAAGCAAGCTAACGTTTCATGCTCACATTGAAGCTGTGTGTGGAAGGGCACTGAAGATGTTAGGATTTGTTCTGCGTAGTGCCAGGACTTTCTCGAGCACTAACGTACTTATCGTACTGTACAATTCATTGGTTCGTAGCATACTTGAGAGCAGGTCTATTATTTGGGCTCCCCACGACTATAAATATGGCCTCATGTTAGAGAGAGTTCAGAAGAAATTTTTGAGATTTCTTTACATGAGGATGTGTGGATATTATCCGTGGCTGTGCCCATCTAACTTTATACGGGGTATGTTGGGATACAATGAGTTGAGAACTAGAAGAGATGTGTGCTTGAGTATCCATTTCTTTCGCCTAGTGCGCGGCGTGTTCAGAAATCCTGATATTTTGTTTGAAATTGGTTTGTTTGTCCCTGACAATTATTTAAGGATAAGGAGGCACAGATTGTTTGTTCTTCCTACAGGTAATACTAACTCGCCAGGGACTATGCCTCTTGGGAGAGTGATCAGACTGTTCAAAGATATCGCCTCGAATATTGATATATTCCACTTGAGAGAAGCCCAGTTTCGACATGAGCTCCACGAATTTATTTATCAAAGTAATTTCGTGGAGTCTTCTGTTTAGCGGGCTCCGGGACTTTTTAAATGATCCTATTATTATTGTGTTATTTATAAATTGTTATTTATCCTGTATCCTGTTTTAGAAATGAATTAAATATTGTTTTTTGTAATGTTTCTAAAAGAAAAATAAATTAAAATTGAAATGTTTGCGTTTATAAAGACTATATGATCCAGTAGGGAAATGGATATGAAAGAAGGTAAAAGTGAGATCACAGTATTGTTGGCAAGGAACGCTAACAAGAGGACAGCTTAGATCAATATGGACCGACTAAATTAATGATATCAGGCATATTTTGAGATTGCAAATGTACATTTATATGTTTCTTGAAGGGATCCAGATTGTATTAAAATGATAACACAGTCACTAGAAGAACACTCCAGAGCGTAACGGTGTTATTTAGGAAGGAATATTTGAAACTGTTAGTTCTTGATCGGCAAAAATCAACCGTGAATGGATGTAAAGTAAGTATACGTTTGAGACGAGCTTAAATTTGTTCTATCGTATATTGCATTACATATATCATACAGCAGATCGCTTTGAAGTTTGATAATCAAATAAATACTTTATATTGTGTAAGTAGATAATACATCTAAAATCATAAAATATGTGTGAATTAATCGGCTCAGTAGTTATTGTCAAGTACAATGGACTATATGTAGGAACACTATCTGCGGTTTTAATCTTTACGTCCTTAAATAATTTATCTAATTAATTGATAGAAGAATTCATATAATTAATGGTATTTACTATAGATTGTATGTCTGTTGATTTGATACCTTCTAATCCACAAATGTAATATAAGAAAGAGAAAAAAATAAGTGCGATATTATAAGACAGATGGTAATGAGAAATCTTATCAGTGGTTTCTATCCTGCTGTATTGTCGAGTATGGCTAAGTGATTCCATCTTTATTTGTACTTACTGTAAATGCGTGGTGTTCACAGGACGACGGTCGAATTTTTTATGAAAGTGCAAGAAGGAGAGCACAACCGTTCGAAATATGATGCTCTGTTGGGATAAATGCTGCATGTGTGTTCTGTTTGTAGTGTAAGTGTAAGTATAAGAGCTGACATGTAGAGAAACACAGATAATGGAAAAGCATTTCATAGATAATCGATGGCAAAAAAAATATTTTTAAGCACTTATTTAAATGTATGTCTGTATTTGTTGCATATTTGAAGCATATTTAAATTTAAAATTATGTTAGCTAGCGGTAAATCATGCTTTTATGAACACGATGCTGACTTACCAGTAGGTGGGCCGTGCAGAGACAGTCCAGGTGTGTGTTGTGGCAGGAATGCCGCTGCAACAGCTGCCTGCGCGTTGAAGTAGGCCATCCTGGAGGCTGCTGCGGAGACTCCAGGATGATGAAAAAACGGCGCTAGGGGGTACAGGGGCCTCGTGGGTTCACCCAGCCCCAGCAGCTCCTGGATGGCGAAGGGGCTCCTCTGCATAGCAGGAGGTGATCGCCGCGCCCCCGCGAGGCTCGGCGCCGCCACGTGCACGGTGCCCCCGCCAGGGGATCCCATCGCGAGAATCTTCAAAGATCACTTTGCAACACCACCGACGGCATCCGAAAACCGACCAGCATCAAAATGATCCACGCACTGATTAGATACAAGTCAAAAAACGCTATTTAACTCAACGAGTACACAAATAATCAGATGAATCTTAAGAGATCGCGTTTACTTTTCAATAAATACTCTAATACATGATGACAGCATGTTTAATGATTAAAAAAATGCTGAATTGTATTTTTAGTTCATTGTAATAATAACGTTGCTGCATCCAAAAACTGTAATTGTTAAAAACACCTTAAGTTAATGCATTTAAATGTTGTATACAATTATAACCACGATGAAATACTTGATTTAATAACTATTAACAAGCATAATCGCGTTTAAATAATGCTGGAATTTTATTAAATTATTTGTAAATAAAGTGTTACAGTATATAAAAAATAAATTGTTTAATAATGTTAATGCACTGCAGTAAATGAGTTACAAGTGCATCTTAAGTGATTATTGAAACTATTTGCATGAAAAATGTTATTTTTAAGATGCTGCTGTATTTTTTATTAAATAATCACAAAATTGTACAAAACGTATATATGCAAGTTGTATAATGCAAATCACTTTAGTCTCGTTGATTTTATTGCACAAAAGCGCACACTGTATAAAATATTTTTGGCTTATTTTTAAAATTAAATACAACTTTATGTTTGTAGTGTCTCTTTATACTGTAAGCTAGTGTTGATCGAAATGATGATTATTTTGTTGTGAGTTTGATTAAGACGTTGATTAGTTAGGTTTATTTCACCTGTGAGCACTTGCCTTAAGCGAGGTAGAGCATTCGTTGTATTAGATTGTTACAGTTGATGATTAGTAATTAAAACTTTAAGAGACAAGGTATTTTATGTATCATTACGGAGCTTTCGTTATTATAAGCAACAGTTATAAATTCGTCACTTGTTATATGAGATCTTATATTGATGTTATATTTCGTTGTAGATGCATTCATTATTATTTATCATTAGAGTTTAAAGTATTTATAATATTTATATAATTATTTAATTGTTTCTGTAAATTTGTAATTCAAATTAAATTTATGATACATGGAAAAATTTAAAAATTAATAAAATAACGCATAATTACTTAAAATAAAATAGATACAATATCAGAGAGCAGACTTTTGTAAGAAATATTTTTGTGTATTATTTCATTCACTTATGGGATTCTAACTGGTTTTTTACATGTTCGTAAGATAATTTTGAAAAATCTCATTTAAATACTCTAATATTATCAACAACCTTTGATCTATTAGAAGTAGATAGCTATATTAAATTATTACTGCACATTTTCAGTTATTTCAACATGCCGACGGCAAGTTTTTAAAAACATATATTTTAACATTTCAAAGTGAGTGTTTAATTATAAATATATATTTCAAATCAGAATTATAAAAATGAATATGCATAAAATTATACACAACAACACTTGTCTGTAAGTTATTATTTATTGACGGTGAAATTGTCTTTCGCTGCAATCTTTGATGAATAAAAAACAACAGAGTGACATTCCAATCATCAAAATGATATAACAAAACAATTTGAACGGTTAAAAAATAAATGTTATGTGCTTCAAAATATGCATTATGTACTTTAGCTAATTTGAAACTCGTTTTTTACTGTAACTAAATAAATATATGATACTTAAACGCACCTATATTTTTATTCACTTATTATAGATATCATATTATATATAGATACTTAGGTGACATTTAGTATGTTTTATTTTTAGGTTACGTTATAGAAATACAAGTAATTTATTTACTAAGCTTTCTATTTACAAAATGTTTTTAACTATAGTGTCTCTTAATTTTAATATCAGTTTTATGACATAATTCGTCTTCATTTCCACTTATAAAACAATTAACGTAGGTCATTATAAATTTGATAAAAAATATTGTGTATTGTAGATTTTTTTTATTTTTAAAAATGATTACATTAAATGATTTATTATTTTCAAAACATTCTGTCTTTGCGAAACGTAATTTTTTTAATAATTTTTTCTGCCAATGAAATGTTTTTTAACATTTTTTTTTGATTGAATGCGCCGTCGGCAGGTCTCGAACCCGTCCGTTGAGGTCCAAAGTGAGAGACAATAGAGAACACCTTTTGTGTGAGTGAGAGCTGAACGTTTTAGGCCTAACAAAGCCTGAGAAGCCCATTCACAAACGTGCGGCATAGAATCCACGAGAACTGTCACGTAATTAACCAGAGATCCGATAAGATCGGGGATAACTGCCCAGTTTATTTATTTAAGAAATAAATGAAACGGAAGATATATTTAACAAAATTAACACTTGACACGTAAAATAAGCGTACTATAATTTTTTAAGTTTAATTTATTTTAATAATTTTTTATGCATGACAATACAACAACATTAATTTATGTCGAGTCAGTATGCAAATAATACTTAATTTTTTAAATAATTTAATATTTAAATTTGATGTAATGTAATGTTTAAATTAAAATGTTTGTAAAAATAAACATAATTTTATACTTTAAAAAAAAAACAACATTTAAAATAACAAAAAAATAAAAACAAATGAATGCTTTCAACACAAAAAATACCTATTTAAAAAAAATTGCACAAAAATAAAATGACACTTTAATTATTTTTACAACGATTACTATTACATATTTAAAAAATCACAACACATTTCAGCGAAAAAAAAATTGTAAATTTTTAAAATTTTTACATTAAAGAAACTTTTTTATATATCACTACGAGATCACTGATTTTATTTACGTTTTGATTGAAAGCGATTTTTTTCGAAGTGTCAAAATTTTGTTATCAAGTGTAATTATTTCGTATTTTTTTTTAAGTAAATGCGGCTCTTGGAACATGACCGTTCTCGCGAGTGTACGAACCACCGCTGATATCCGAGCCAAAAGGCGCGGGCGGGGCAAACGCCAAGCCACGCCCACTGCCCCACCCCAACCACCTTCCATTCACTATCACGCACCACCCTCTACATCTCCGACACGCAAAAAGCCTCAAATCACTCGACAACGGCCATCAACATACTCCTTTTCGGTTTTGAGCGGCGGGCTCTCGCCCCCTCTCATTTTTTTGCGCCGCTCGCAGATTAGCCGTGTTGGAGGGGGGAGGAGCGCGGCTTCTGATTGGCGCAGCGCTCTAATAGCCAATACAAGAGTTTAGTTCTTTTACTCTATTGGCCGGATTTCGGTTTGGTGGGAACGCCTTCGCTTTAATCGCAAGCGAAAATGATCTTTATGTACATATAATATAAAGATTAATTTGGTTTGTTTTGATGGACGAGTGAGCGTTTGATTTGTGACATGGCTGGGTTTGCTTCTCGGCTGTGTAGCAAAATGCATCTGCATTGTAAACAGATGTTTTTTTCTTGCTTCAATTTTATATTTATTAAAAAAAAAACGTTATATTTTTACATTTAAATGCATTATATTTTACATAAAAAATATTAAACATCTATTTTACTCAAGAAAACTTAATTAGATACATATTTTTTTAAGTACAAAAATATTATTTTCTAGAATCCTTGAAAAATTTTTTTTTAGTCTTTTTAAAAAAAAAAAAATTGGCTATATTCCAGAAAATATGGCATAATTACTGAATATTTTCATAAATAATTTAAATTTATTTTATTTTATTTTGTATTGTTTCACACGATTACCTCAAATAACTAATACCTTCTCTACTCACATTTAGTATTATCACATATGCCATCATTTTTAATAGCTTCAATTCTAGTAAAACTAATTTATTTAGCTGCCTATTCAGGGAGCATGCTAAATTTTATTGAGCTTAGCCATTTATACTTTAAAATATTTTTGGCTGTTTCCTTTTATGTGGAAGTTTGCTTTTCAAATTTTTCATTCCTTATTCGATAAAAACCAAGAAGATAAGTGATAGTTTTTGAATAAAATCACATATTAGAATTTACATAAAAAATACTTGATAATTAACTAAACATTGGTGTATGTTTATATAAATCAGGGCTGGTGAAATAAAATATTTTAAGGCCTTATTATACCATCAAGTTGCGACTATTACAAGCTTGCTAATCCCGATATGCCTGAACTGATACTACCCAGCATCTCATATCCCATCCCAACAGTATTCTTCGTTCTCCTTCACCGTTTATCTATTCATCAACTAACCAGTATGGTTGTTGTGAGCCGCTCATTAGAATCAAATTGTTTATATTTTAACCCTTTATTTACTGACAGGACTTATAAATCCCTTACCAAAAAATTCAATATTGATTGTGCATTTTGCTGCAGTTGTGGCCTGACAGGACTTCTCGTCCTGTCAGGGCAAAGTCAGATTTATAAATCTATGAAATAAATGCTTATTGCGGAAAAAAAAATGCTTTTTCCTAATGTTTCTCTATCAACACTTATTCGTATAAAAATAATGAGTAGAGTAAATAATTATTACATAATTCAGTAATTAAAGGGTTAAGAATTGGGTTGATCTTCTGACCTCCTAACTTTTATTTTGATAACAAATAGTCACGAATAATCACACTTTATTTGAAACTTATAAAATATAAGCGTTCTTCTTCGTAGTATCAATCCGGTGGATTGGTTTGCAGCAACAGAATCTTGCATCTCGATCTCCATTCCTCTCGGTCCTCCGCAACCCTTTTCAGCTCAGCATAAGCGCTACAGTTCATGTCCTCGAATACTTGCTGCAAACACTCCCGTCTAGGGCGCCGTTCTGCAGTAATGTTCGAACATTCCAGGTGGCATATCTTGTTGGCTGAAGGTTTTTCTTATTTGTCTTGGTTGTTTTGTCTCGAGCAGTCCCCACCCGGAGATCCGATTGGGGGACTATTTTATCTCCGGAAAATTTTACTTGAGATGCAATCATTTTTTGCTGATACGTGGGATGTCTTTAAGACCTTTAATGTGGTATTTTCCCCTTTATTTCCACATCCTAATGCCGCTATAAGCGTTATGAAACAATAAATGAATATTTTAAAAAATATTTATCTATTGTCTATAAATACATAGTCCAATCGTTGTTTAATTATGAAACAGATAAAAATTAATGAGAAAGGGAATTATTTATGGCTTTGAGTAAAGAAAAGGCAGATAAGGAATATATATTTTAGTTAAAACATATTGAAATATAATATCAATTTACTCGTATAAAGAACAACTAGTCAAAGTCACGAGAATAAATAATAATGTATGCAAATTCAATACTTGTAGTAAGTAGTTGATTATATATCTGAAATGTCCTATTAATAGGGATGTTAATATAATAAGTTAAAGTATTCCAATGACAGATTAGTTCCGTATTTTTAATTAAATATGTGACCTTTTTGGTGAAAAATGCGATAATTAGGCAGTAACCTGCTACATGTAGGGACATCCAAAACCAACTACGGATTCTATTCTCATATGTTAAGAATGTGTAGACTGGTTAACTCCTCTAGTGACTTGGACTTTTTCGGGGTGGACCTTCCAGCATTTCGCAGATCCCTCTACTAATGTACTAGATGTGTTTTTTTACTCATGTTCATGTTTTGTCTAAATGTATTGTCTTAGCTATTATATTGTTCTGTTTTACCATTTCATTTATTGTACTTTAAACCGTATGTATTGGCCTAGGCCGTTAATAAAATAAAATAAATAAATAATTAATTATGTTTTTTATCGATTAACTAACTTTAGCAGATTATAGCATATATTTAATATTATATTTAAAATCAAGAAAATTTAGCTTGATCGCTGATTACTTAAATTTTTTTACATAATAATAGAATCCGGGGTTATATAAAAGTAAAAATACTTAAAAGCTATTAGTTATTTAAAGTAAATGTGTGAAACATTCAAAAATAAATATAAATTCTTTATATGAATTTTTTTTTAATTTTTATTAGAATATTATTTTATTATTTCAATATTCTAATCTACTATTATAGATCATTGACTATATTACAATATTATTATTAGGGAAAGTAATAATATTAAGCTTGTGAATAAATGAAGACTGATTGAATAATAATAAAAATATACATACTTTGAATATATACTAGCGACATCTATCGTACGATGATAACAATGATATAAATACTAGTTTCAACGCGAGTCGGTCTGGGCATAGCAATGGCGCAGTTCGCCGAGCGGTATGAATACCTGGGCATAGTTGGTTTCCAAGGTCCGCGGTTCGCATCCCGCTTCTGCCGTTATTTTTGTGCTTAGATTGACGCGTTGAAAAAAAAGAATTTTATGTATAGTATATGTATATTTAAGTAATAAATTCTTTAGTTGAATACTCTGGGATCGTGCTCTAAGTAAAATTTGCGGTCACCATATTTTCCAAATATGGGAAGTAATGGGAAGAAGAAATAATACGTATTCTTATTACGTAATAAACCAATAAAAAACTGACATAATTTTTTTTTAAATTAAAATATCATATCTTATGTTTGATCGAAATGCTTCTGATATTTAATAGAAAAAAAACAATTTATAAGATCCTTATTTCCTTAACATTGTTGGAATCTTTTTGAGAGTATGGTATATTGTATGCGTAACATAATCGTTAAAGATTTGTTATATTTCCCATGAAATTCTTACACATTTAACCTGGGGTATGGCTTAGAGGTAGATTATTTGATTATCATACGGTCGTAGGTTCGATCCCTGACGAAGATTAAAATAAAACTCATTTCGATAAAATTCTAAGCACTATAAATACACCCAGTTGCTGTGAATTTGATCCCTCACCCGTCAAATACTCGTACCAGTCGAAATTCTTATAATATACCTATCATTCGAAATTGTTGGTACACGAATGTCACCCCGTGAATTTATAGGGAGTACTCGTAAAAATGAATGATGCGTAAATAGCGAGGACATTACGTTGTCAGATCAACACTTCGTTTAACAGCGGACCGACTGAATGTGACTGCATCGCGGAGCAGACTCTGTAACACCTTCTGGAGTGTGCGCTGTGTCCGAGTAGCTACACCCAGGAAGACCTGATGATGGCCGGGAGTAACGCCATCAACGTCGCTCACTTCTGGGCAGACAGGATCTTACCCTGCTTTTTCCGACACGATTATATATCGTTTAACGACTCTTAAAAAATGTCATAGAATTCACAGAGGAGATTTTTTCATCATCGTATATCGGTAGTCTCCTGTATGTGTTCACATAAGAATCATAACTAAGCGCATTTACCGTACATGCACTAAAACAATGGCCGAACACTGTGTGTTATAAACCAACACTTGCTTAGTTGAACAATGGAGTTCGCAAGAGGTGTTATAGTGGAACAATGGGTATTTAAATCAGGTCGAAAGGACCTGAAGGGCGGACCCTGAGTGGAGGGAGGCAATTATGTAATATGGCCACCACTAGTTCCTGCCTCCTGGAGCGATGGCGCCGGACGTTTGCATTGATTGACTGAATTATTAAGTGTATAATGACTTAACAAATCATTGAAGGCCCTGCTACAATCTGTTTCTATCACAATTGAATGTAAATCATCAGCCTGTATCCGTCACTGTTGAAGGAAAGCCTCCGGTGAAAGATGAGTCTCCATTCTTTTCGATCCTCTGCCTTCCGCATCTTGGTCACTCCCGCTATTCTTCTTATTTCGTCAGTCCATCCAGGGGGTCGGCCAATGCTTCATTTTTTCATAAATATTTTTTATGTTAACACATAAAACGGAGAATACCGACAGAAAGTAATAGTAATTTTAATGTCTCATCTGTAGAATTCTATGACGCTTATCATTGTGCATATGTCTAAGCGCTGCATGTGGAGTGTTGATCCGCCAACGTCATAGAATATAGCCCGAGATTGACGCATCATCCTTTATTATTACAGGAATTTACTATAAAAAGGTGGTCTTCACGGGACCAATTTCATCTATCACCAATTTTAATTAATAGGCTATGACTGGCATTTTACGGGCGAGGGTTCAAATGCACACCAAACGGAGTATTTTAGAGGTCAGAAAGTGATTAAAAATCCATTTTTTTAAATCTCCGCCGAGGATTGAACCCACAACCTTTGGCTTGCAAAACAAACGCATTGACTATTAAGCTATACCCACCATGCAAAATCTATACATTAAAAGCTCCTTTATTGAAACGTCTTACTGAAATTACGCGTATACTGAAATCTTCTCCTAAGAAATCAACGAGAAACTCAGTGATGTAAAGGGGCGGATATAAAAATTGAGGCTTTGAATCGAATCAGTCGAGCGATATGCGGAGAAAACATTAGCAGAACTATTCATTGAAAGCTTTGTGCAAAAAAAAAAACAACTAGAACCAACGCTAAAACTAATAGTCAATCAATTGACGCACCTATTGTTGTACAGCTTACCTGTCAATATCGCAAATAATAGTTTGCTCAATGTAAATTGATCCACAATTCTTTGTTGGTAAGAACAATGACGTCCAGGAGTATTGCGGTCGTTTTCTGTATTAGGTTCAAGCTTAGATTTGCAGTTTAATAGTTTAAGCTTTAAAGAATGATGTTTTGTTAGGACCTAAATAACTCTTAAAGTATTGAATTACTTAGGTTTTTTTGTTGTTGTTATGGGACGTATCGAATACGCTCGAATTCTATTTTCGAAGTGTCCGAGCGGAATTTTTGTATGAAATATGTTTCATACTAAATAGAGCATTTTTTCGATATTTTGAATAATGATATATCAGCTTACAATGCAATATTTTCTTGTTTATTTTGTATACATAACTTAAAATTAATTCAAATTGAATAATAAGTATAAACATCCTCCTCTCTTTCAAAAGGTAGCTATTCAGTCACGTGGTGGCAGGATGAGGAGCAGATTAACAAGACGAAAGACTTTTTCTGAAGCACATTGACATATATATTTTGATAACTTTACAAACTTCTGTCCCGGACCTACTCACGGCATTCAGGCCGGGCCAACAACAATGCGATCGCCGTGGCGATCTACTTAACTAATTCTCTTAACGGCATTACAAATTGACGACACATACATGTACGACAAGCGAACAGAAATAAGAGCAGAATATGATTGTAGATCGAGGTTTTCGGTACCAGTCAGCAAGGACTATATCATGCGTATATCAACATGTTATATAAATAATGCTACCATCTTAAGTGTGAGTTGTTTTAGAATTTTTGATGTCAGCGCCGGTAAGGAAGCCGCTATTAAAGTTCTCCTAACTGGAGCATATGGTCGTCACGAACTGCCACTATAAAGCACTGTGAGTTGCCGTCTTCCTCGTTTTATCTCATGTCTCATGCTTCCCGGAACTCGAGTACATTATATATATATATTTAACGTCGTCTTTCCAGCACTGTGCGAGCCCGGAGCTGAAAGAAAATTCAGCTGTTGCTTATGCTTTCCTACGGTATCCAAAGAACACGTACCAGCCAGGTGCAATGTCGTATCTTGATCTTCTGTAGTATGGAAGGCCCATTAAGCCGCTCATGCACCACGTCATTCTTCACAAAGTAAAACCATCGTACCAAGCCCGCTACTATACACAGGCAACTGCTTTCAACACCAATTATACGGCTGCATTAGTTTATGCTGCATTATTTACTTCATTATAATTTAAAGTATTTCTTTGAAAGACTGCCTGTCAATTAATACATGTATTCCATTGTTTTGATATAAGAATTGTTCAAGAATTATTCACTCAATGTATCAATTGATTAAACTGTAGAGGGCGCCCTAGACGGCAGTATTTACAGCAAGTGTTCAAGGACATGAGTTGTAGCTCTTATGCTGAGCTGAAAAGGATTGCAGAGGATCAAAAGGAGTGGAGATCGAGATGCAAGATTTTGTTGCTGCAAACCAATCCACCGGATTGATACTACGAAGAAGAACTATCAATTGCATTATAAAATTATAAATTAATGTATATTTTGTATGTTATTTATTTAAAAACGCATTATACGGCTGCATTGTTTTAGTTAACAAAGCGAATAGTATTAAATTTTGTGTTGTTCGCCAATTTTGAGTTTCAGAATAATCAGACAAAACGCCAAATATGAGTTTTGACATGAATCAATGCCATCTAAACAAACGAAATGTGTATATTTTTATTTATAGTAAGCATGTAAATGCACACAGTTGTAACACATAGCTATATACATTACTTGTATGTACTTATATATAAAAACAAATAATGTTTTCAAAAGCAACACCGCTGCTGAGAAACCCAGGGCTCGGCCCTACTGAGTAAACAATATAAGTAATATTGATATCACTTAGGACGCCGACAAGTGTTTTCTAAACAATAGAAATTAGTAGAAACGAGTTCTGGGATCTTAGGAAAAGTGACGGTAGAAAGACGGTAAAGAGTTACTTCAGCAGAGGCTGCTTTGTAGCGGCTTCGGCAAACATCCTCTCAGTCCTATAACACTTATATTGACATTTCTTCAATGATAAGACCAAGGTGCATTACCGTTTGTCATCATATGATACTGACGTATAGTTCGATGCATATTTTCAATATTGTGAGGGAAGGTTTTGATAACTCGTGCAATAGAAAAAAGCGAGTAAAACTTATAGCAGACTTTCATTACAAAACTAAGTGTTTCAATTGCAATTTTGGGCGATGATTGGTGGTGGATATAAGCTTTATTTAAGGAGAGCAATTTATTATCATATTATTTATTGTAATGATGAAAAATAAAACAATAAGTTAAATCTTCTTCATAGTATCAATCCGGTGGATTGGTTTGCAGCAAAAAAATCTTGCATCTCTTCTTCCGCAACCCTCTTCAGCTCAGCATAAGAGCTACAACTCATGTTCTCGAACACTTGCTGCAAATACTTCCGTTTAGGGTGCCCTCTACAGTTTCTACCCTCAACCATCCCCTCCACAATATGTCGTGAAGAAGACCATCGTGGCGCATGATGTGACCGATCCATAGGGATCGCCTCTTTGAGATGGTTCTTACTAAGTTGAATATGAGACTATAAAATGATATTCAACAATTGATACACATTCAAATCTTTTAAATTGTTATTAGGTGACTTACAAAATATTTAAATACACTAATATTTATAAGCCACTGAAGATAAATACCAACTGAAATAATTTTCTGTGATTTTATGATTAGCGCGACGCTCCCATGACCTGGACCATCTGATCTTAATGGGCGGTTCAATCAAAAATGTACACTGTAAAAGGGACCGTAAAATGAAAAACTACAGCAAACGCCTTAGGATAAATCATTACAGAAGAGAACACTGTGTATGTATAATAGATATCTCTTATACGTATCCATGTATTTGTTAAAAATAACAGTAAATAACTGAGCAGTTAACTACTGGTTCAACTAAATTACACGTTACTTAACTTAATGTTAAACGGCACATCTTAACCGTACCGTAATTCTACAACAGTTAACTTTTAAACTAGGTTATCTGCGTTCACTGTTCTTTTTTAAATAATAAAAATGTACTTTTTGTTTAATTTTAAAAGCGTGTGAAACCAGTTACGTATTCGCTTATTTTACAGAGAAACTAAGAAATTTGCGCAAGGCTTTTATATAAATTGTACAAAACGCAGGTGACAATGGAATAATTGAGCATTATTCTGTAATTTACTTGTCAACGTCGTTACTTTATAATGTACAAATAAAGTTGCTCGCAAATTTCAAAGAATTTCCATCATGTGTTTTAACACTCATCAAATAGGTACAGTACATTATTCTTTATAAATAAATGCACACATTGCATGTCAATTACCAACTGTTCTCTAATAACTTCTTTGAATAAATATTTAGATGTCATTTGAAACAAAATATAATATCATTATTTTGTATGCTTGTGTATTAAAAACATCGATAAGGTAAACTAATACGATATATCTAGGACTGTATTAAGAAGTTTCCTTTTTTTCGATTCTGGCATAATTCGAACATAATAATAATAGTCTTTTCTACCGTTATTACCACGGTCGCTGCTTTTCGGAACTTAAAGCACTAATTCTTCATGCACCCACCCACAACCGACAAACTCGTTTTACACTTGCCAAACATCCATACACTGTTTATGTGTGTCGACCAAGAACTGGCAGTTTTTAAAGTTCCTTCCTTAATGCCACCGGTTAGCTTTGTGATGCTCTTCCAGCGTCTGTGCTTCCCCCTTCCTTTGATCTGGATCTCTTCAAGAAACAGATAAATATACACTTGAAATCTCCCTAACCCACACACAAACACGAACACAACACATTTTTCCCACATGCATTCCCAGTGCACCTCCCTGGCTGAGCGTTATCTCTATAACGCTCAGCCAGGGAGGTGCACTGGTCTTGACCGGTTGTGCTCTCCTGCATGCTATTACATAAAAATGTTGATTTCTCAACGTAATAGGCAGTGCAAACAACCAACACCAACGCCGGATAAATAAAATGAAAATGGTTTTAAAGGTTCGTGGTTTGAATCCTCGCGTCTGCTGTTTATTTTTCTCCAATTTATTGATGATAGAAATGTTAGATAAGACATGATTTACTAAAAATTGTAAGTACATCAGTTGTATACTGATATAAATAATTAACTGACGTGCACATATTACATATTGATATCAACATTATATAGCCCTTGCTGACTGGTACCGAAAACCTCTATATTCAATCTTTCGTCTCTTATTTCTGTTCGCTTGTCGTACATGTATGTATCGTCATTTTGTAATGCCGTTAGAAGAACTAGTTATGTAGATCGCCACTTGCGGCGCTGGGTGACAGCCCATAACGAAAATATATGGCAATGTTCTTCGGAAAAAGTTTGTGTGTTGTTAATCTGCTCCTCATACTTCCACCATGCGATCTTATAACTATCCTGACGACGTGAAGACGTTTTTCCGTAGAGAAGAGGATGTCAATATATATTGTATTTATAACGTATTTGTTACCAATCCAAGATGCATATAAGCACATAAAGAACATTTTCCCATTGGAGTAAGCGGCGTGTATACAAATAATTTACCGATATATAAAGTTACAATTCACCGAAGAACGTTAGATCGCTCCTACGGTCCCAATGTAATAAACTTTTATCGCAGTCTGAGGACGTAAATCCAATATTTAGTGCCGACGTCAGCGGAGAACCTTTACTTAGAACCAAATCAAATTATCTGGCGGGCAGTTTAAAATATGACCGCCACTGGACGACAAATCTCTAACAAAATAAACCAAATACAGCCTCACGAAAGCTGGAACTACCTATAAGGAAAGATACACGAAAAATGAGGATTTTCATATAAAAAAAATAGTATATTTTAAAATTATTATTTTATAATTTGCAAGATGTTACGAGGATGAAAATTAATTACCACAAAATAAAATAAACGTTGTACAGGTACGCCATATATACCAGTTAAGGTGAACTAATGAACAGTTTGATTTTGTATTATGTATATGTAATTTTGGCATTAACTTAGACAGATCCATTTGCCTTCTTAAACAGATTATATATGTTCCATAGCTTTTTTTTATGTAAACGTATGCAGGAGAGCCCACCCGGTCAAGACCAATGCACTCTGACGCTCAGCCAGGGAGGCTGGACGCTGCATGTGGGAAACGTGTGTTGTGTTCGTGTTTGTGTGTGGGTTAGGGAGATTTCAAGTGTATATTTATCTGTTTCTTGAAGAGATCCAGATTGTAGGAAGGAGGAAACACAGACGCTGGAAGAGCATTCCATAGCTTACCGGTTGCATTAAGGAAGGAACTTTGGAAGCTGCCAGTTCTTGGTCGACGTATATTAACCGTGTATGGATGTTCGACAAGTGTAAGACGAGTTTGTCGGCTGTGAGTGGGTGCAGGAGGAATTAGTTCTTTAAGTTCCGAAGAGCAGCGACCGTGGTAATAACGGTAGAAAAGACTAAGAGAACCAACCTTACGTCTGTGTTCCATTGATTGTAGATTAGACGTAAGGGTGTCATTGTTTATCAAACGAATTGCTCTTCTGTGAACTGAGTCAATTAAGTTTAGAAGGTATTTTGGGGCTCCAATCCAAAGGTGACTGCCGTATTCAAGGATAGGTCGAATTTGTCCTTTATATAGAAGAAGAAGTTGTTTATCGTTGAAATACCGACGTGATCTATATAATACACCTAGTTTTTTGGAAGCGAGACCGGCTGTACACTTAATTGGCTCGTAATATTAGCTTATTATAGCTGGATCATATGGTCACTTTAATTTGCTGCTACTCTGTTTTCTCAGTTGTCACTGTCCACGCGTTACCCTGGCATATCTGCACTCGAAAATTTACCTGGGAACATTTATGTTTCTCGATGACCCCAAAGACACGAAAACAGAAGGCCTGAGACATGAAAAGACGGGAGCTGTAGTAACCAAGGCATTTTTTGTGTGATTTTTTTATCTGTTTATTAAGAAGTCTGATGATTAGGCCATCTCTCATGAAAAAGATCCATTACAAAGACTAAATATATATTTTTACTTGTTTTCATATAGATTATCTGAGTCCTGTTTATTTACACTGTTTCCGTGCAAACAGAAATCCATTATTCAATAACAAGTACCACAAACGTCTTTTACATATATCAGCCCAGTGATGGAAAAAAACAAGAATTTTCACGATAGAAATCATCGAGATATTAAGGTATAACAGAGTATTTTCGTACACATATCTGTCGAAGAGACGACGATCGATGGAGAGTAAAAATGATGAAGTGACGTCCAAGAACTGACAATCAGAGCATTGGTAGAACCCTTGCAATATAAGCTAGGATGTGGAAGCCGGAGGATCGAGAAGGACAAAGACTCATCTGTGAAGTATACGTTAAGCGATGAACAGATTCAGGCTGATGATGAACTGAATATATTTTTTAGTCATGTTGCCTTTCTGCACGTAAAGATTCGCATTTATATTCGTGTAGCGTAGTAAAAGCAATGTACGTTGAAGGAACAGCGACCGCAGCACTTTATTGGTCCGGTCTCGGATTCGCCGAATGTTTTGCAATTTTCTTTAATGCGAATATTCGATAAATCGTCGAGTGCAAATAAGTGCTTCAGTCTCCGAGAATTGGTCAATGTATTATTCCATCAGTTGATTCAAATGTTTGGATCCGGAGCTCAATACACTAATGCCTTTCAAGTGATATTTAAAGCGAGCAACTGAACCATATTGTATAATTAAATAAAGAGTCATTATTGTATATTTATGTTTATGTACGCAATTATATTTATTTATTAATTATTTAGTTTTTTAAAAGTACTCGTAGTGGCACATTTTTACAATCAAAGTCTATTTACCCTTTCGTTACAGCTCGGTGGAATACAAATTATACTGTCAATACGGCGTGAAATTTTCAAACCATTTTTTTTTGCTTAAAACAAGTATTTGAAGTACTTCTTATCTGACCTATTTTCATCGCATTGGTTCTTCTATCATTTAGCTATCAGATGATGCATAAAAAACTATTATATTTAACAAACGTTTATTATGTAATTCTATACATGTGGTGGCATTGACACATGTAGTTTATAGAAAAACGCTCTTGTGACGAAACCTAACGATATTTATTTACGTGCTTTAAAGATTCCTGTAAAAAATACATGTAGGTTTATAAAGGGAATAACTGCACTTCCAATTCCTACCGTAGATGTCACAATGAGTACTGAAAGTAGCAAAACGATATATCACGTCAACCAATGTCAACAATCGGGGAATCTTTGACGGCATATGCCGACAACCGATACGAAATGGTTAACGTTGGCTATAAATTTGCTAAGCCATATCAATTGATACACAAAGAATATATAAAATCCGTTATTTAATAAATTAAAGAAAAATAAACGGAAAACGAGCGTATTTGAACCAAGAACCTTGCATACAGTATGTTCGTTTCTTTATTCAATTTCAACCGTTTGGTCACTTGCTATTTATTGTAAATTATTATAATATTGAAATATATTCATATCCACAAAAAATTAAAAAAAAAAATCAATTGAAACAGAACGAATGGTATAAATTACTAGATTTGGTTTACAAATATTTTCTAATAATAATGAAAACTAAATAATATCAATTAAAATTTTTAAATATTCCATTTTATATACAATTATATATTAATTTTAAAAACACTTTTAAATAGCGTTTGTATATACATTTTTATCAATTACAAGAATCACTAATCGTTGATTCATCCATGGCGTAACTGATTTTTTAACATTTATAAAAATATATATTTCCAATGTTGAAATATGTGGTTTGTTAAATATTTGATTTTAAATTATTTTAAGTGAATTATTTTATTATTAAAATTGAGTAATGGAATTCATAAAAGAATAATCCACTAATAGAGCATACATTATTTTTCTAAGATAACTGAATATTCTTAAAAATTGCGTAGACATAAATTTCACATACTTCATTTTTTTTTATCTATTTTAATATATATGACATTGGGCTTTGTTTATTTACACAAATTCACGGCTTAAATTTTTTGAGAGCTTCTTCAGTTCATCACATGTATATTATTGTAGCATGAAGTATGTATTATACAAATTATTTTTATATATGTGAAGAACTGAAAATACATTTATTGAAAGCATGGTGTTGAAGTATTAAATAAATAGTGCTTAACGTGATATATATATTCTATACTAAAATGTGAACAATATTTATTTATTTACAAATTAATGATTTTAACGTAACTGTTATAAACGCACCACATTCTTATATTAATCTTATCTTAGATCACACTATAAGGACTGATAAGGCCTTGATTAAGCTAGAAATAATGATTTCCTCATAATAGCTTTTTCTCTTCAGCTACGACAAATCCAGAACTAGGCCCCTCTACGGCTCCTCTACGCCGTTTCTTCTAGACACCCGACGGGGGGTCTTCGCCGATATTTTCTCATTTGTATTGCTTATAAGTGGAGGGGAGAATTAATCCACATTTTCCTTTTATAAGCACAATTTCTCTTTCCATTGACTACTTCAATTCACTCTCCTTCGAAGATTTGCTGTGGTTATCGTTTTGTCCACTCATCTCTATTTAATTTAATATCTTGCCTTAATCATTTTATTCCATATGTCTGTAATTGAGTTTCAGGCAGACTACAGCCTCCCTATTTGAGAAAGATATTTATTTCCATTACTTCGACGAAAATGATTAAGTATTAACATGATATATGTACTTAATATTAGTGTTTTAATTTTAAATAGTTTATGTTTATTATTACGTTTAATTGATAATAAGTATGTTACACTTAGTTAAATTAAGCACTAATATAAGCATTTTCTTTCCATATACTTTCTATATCTAATACATATGGTCACCACAACTTTCCGCCATTCAATTCAATCAGCTTCCACCAGTGCCGGTTTTATGCGGTGGCGCAATGGGGCAGTCTATCTCATATTTTTATTCAAATACATACAATATGGGGCGCCAGAAGAAAAATGCTCTAAGGCGCCGTAGGGTCTAGAGCCGGCACTGGCTTCCCCTGTCCATAGCTTGTCGCAAGGCTTATCTACATCCAAAGATCCACCAAAGAACATACATGGTTCCTGACAGCCCACAAGGAAGAAGCCCAAGGAGTCAAAGAGCAGCAGCTTAAGTATCCCAGACAAGTTTGTACTGATTTGTTTATCATTTCTTCATAAAGAGATCGGACGATTAGCTTAACTTTCTCGAGGCCTGGACCATTTGGTCCAAAAGTTCAACTCTTAAAATAATATACGTACCTAACAAAAATAGTATCATGTCATATATTTATTATTTATTATTACATTTCCTTATATTTTTCATTTTGTATTAGCATGTAGCACTCAGTTAGACTAAACGCCATTATATTCATTGATCAACCATTATTACGTGTACATAATTATTAAATAAATGCAGTAGGACTCACTGGTTCAAAAACGACTAATCTATGTTACTTTAAATACATTTATAAGAAGTAGTGGAATCAGATGGTTATATAGTAGATAAGAGATCATTAGTGCTATTATGATCAGTCATGGGCAACATCACTACGAACATAAAAACAATAGTTATGTTAAAAGAATTCTTAAGATTACTACATTACAATGAAACTTTAAATTACTCAATTTTTTTATAATACTTAATTGCAACAGCAAAAATATTTACGTATTAAATTAAATTATTATATTTTCAAATATTTTTTTATTAATTTATGTTTATTGTATTTCGTAATTATCAATACGTACATTATGAAAGGTGCGGTTAGCGCCTCTGTGATTTTCAATGGAAAGCTTTTTCAGATGCGGTGCGAAAACTCGCTAAACACCAAATAAAACGATTCAATTTTTCAAATTAAAATTTTCCCGTAGATTTTTTCAATACTATTACTTTGATATAAAAAACTTGTATTTGATGCATTTTTGAATTGAATTATTTTGTTGTATAGTTTAGTAATATATTTTAAGAATAAAATACAACATAGACAATTATAAAATGTACATTTTAAAAGATAATAGTAAGCTCTCGTAAAATTATTCGAGTTGATTTGTTAACACCAATGAAAAAATATAGAAGGCGCTGATTTGATGAATATTACAAAGTTTAAATAATTATTCTCGTATTTATTTAATACATTATTAAGCTAAGTAAATATTACACATTTAAATATTTCGCTGCCTTATGTATGTCTTAAATTTATAATTATAATCAATTAATTTTAAATAATAACCCTATTTAATATCAATATACATATAACAATTGTTAGGAACATTTTATCGACATTTATATTATTGTAATGTTTTTCTTTACCTCTTCTTTGTAGTATCAATCCGGTGGTTTGGTTTGCAGCAACAAAATCTTGCATCTCGATCTCCACTCTTCTCGATCCGCTGCAATCCTCTCTAGCTCAGCATAAGAGCTACAACTGCCTACAACTCATGTCCTCGAACACTTGCAGCAAATACTCCCGTCTAGGGCGCTGTCTGCAGTTTCTACCCTCAACCATCCCTTCCACAATGTCGTGAAGAAGACCATCGTGGCGCATGATGTGACCGATCCATCGGGCTTGCCTCTCTGAGATGGATCTATTTTCTTAACAAATAATATATAAAGTAATAAAAGGGAGCATATGATCACTAATTACTCAAAGAAGTTTGTTATTAATGATAACGTTTAAGGAATTTTTTACTTACTTACATGTAATAATTTAAAAAATCGATACACAAAACTAATACTCCAACAAAATCACGTTAAATATTCATTTACCAAGTAAAACCGACCCCATTATTATCATTTTCTAAACAATTAAATAATAAAATAGCTCTTACTTGTTATTTACATAGATTACTAATTTCATACAAACTTTTTAAATTTGAAGAACTATTTGTTGAGACATACATTTTCCAGAAATATACTTACTTGGTTGAAAAGACCGGATATCCTGTGTGTTTTTCGGTCATATTTTTCAATATTATTTCTTATTATCTGTGTACCGATCAAGTGTAAATAACGATCACAAATGTTCTGTAAATTGGCATGTTATTGCCTTATGTTAGTTTCTAAGTAAAGTCTTATTATTTGTGCACGATATATGTGTTATATTGCTGTTTAATGAACATAGATAATATACTGAAAAATGTCACTAGGTGATATAAAATATGTTATATGGAAATTCCAATGTTTATACTTGTAACGAAGCACTGAGTTTGAAGTATTAACCCAACATTATGATTACATAACAGGATTTACGCATCATCCACAAATGACATCAAAATGTTTGTATTTGCTCCATAACTAGAGCATATGGCACTTAATAATTATAACCACACACTTCTTTCAGATGCTATTATCTTTACCTTGTCCTAACACATCTTTCCTCCGAGTACATTCTAAGCATTAACTTCTGACAGCCTCTAAAGGAGAGCCCGACAGCTTCATTGAAATCCGTTGTATTCCTCGAATACGAATATAAATAATAAGGGGACAGTATAGTTAGCATGAAGGTCCCAAGTTCCGGACCATCTTCAAGTTCATTCCTTGCCCAATATTTATATTTTAGATGATCAAAATTTATTTAAAAATTAGCAAGATCCCTGAGTAATTACCAACAATAATATTTTTATATTATAGCTGGAAACTTTTTAACATGCTTGCCGAAAATGAATAATACCTTAGCCGACTTTGAGTAATTTAAATCATCGAACTTTATCTTCTTCGTAGTATCAATCCGGTGGATTGTTTGCAGCAACAAAATCTTGCATCTCTATCATACTTGAGATGCAATCATCTTTTTTTGCTGATACATGGGATGTCTTTTAGACCTTTAATGTGGTATTTTCCCCTTTATTTCCACATCCTAATGCCTTTATATAAGCACGGATTTTGGCAACTCTCATATAGAGGATACTCCCGTCATTCTTCTGATATCGTCAGTCTATATTGCTGGAGTTTGTTTAACGCGCTCAGTTTGTCATTTTTTGGACGTCACTCTATCACTTTCTTTCTCATCGACCGTCGTTTCTTAGACAGAATACGATAATAGTATATAACACCTTAATATACCGATAATTTATATTATGAAAATTCTTGCTTCCTTCCATCATTAGGCTGATATATGTAAAAGGCATTTGTGGTACGTGTTATTGAATGGGCGACTTTTGTTTGCACGGAAACAACATCTTGTCTCAATAATGCTTAATAAACAATTAATTCCTCGGCGGTGTTCAAAGTCACATTGGCTGACTTTTATCAGACAGTCAACAGCTTGACAATCTTTAACCTCTTCCACTCTTGATATGTTTATTTGAAAAAGGTCACCCCTAACAGCACGGTTATAAAATGAATTAAAAAAAAAATACATCAGAATTCAGACAATCCAATTTCAAACCAATGTTAATACTACATTCATTTTTGTCTATTAATTATTTCTTCTTCGAAGTATCAATCCGGTGGATTGGTTTGCAGCAACAAAATCTTGTGTCTCGATCTTCACTTCTCTCGATTCTCTGCAATTCTTTTCAGCTCAGCAAAAGAGCTACAACTCATGTCCTCGAATACTTGCTGCAAATTCTCCCGTCTAGGGATTATTTATTTAATGATTTATTAACTTAGTAAATGCCATCCCATATTCATTCAATACCTGCAACATATGATCATCATAAATTGCCGTCATTTAGCTTTGTCAGTTGCTATTCTCCATGCCTTATTCCAAGATATCTCACTTGGGAAACATGTATGGTTTCCGACGTCTTCCAGGGCAAGAGCCTTGGTGCTTGAAAAGACGTCTGCTGTAGTATCCAGGGCATATTTGAAGTGTTTTGATAATCTGATATTCTTAAAGAGATCGATTAGATCAGAAAAAAAGCAAAATTCGTAATAAGTTGGTAATAAATTCAAATAAAGTAACGATAAAAACTTATTTACCATTTCACAAAGCAAATTCAAAGGACTAGGGTTAAAATGGTTGAATCCTTGTTCGATCTAAATTTAACTTAAGACGATACTATGAGTATAAATACTCAAGAAAATATAACATGACTTCTTAGTATTTACATAAACCATTTATATTTATAAAATTTGTTAATGTTTCACATATTTTCACAGATTAATAATAGCTTTTACATACTTTCAGTGATTATAAGTATTGTATTAACTTTTATTTATTTATTTAACAGAGCACAAGCTCCAATACAATATACATAAATTTATAAAGATACACTAAGCAAATGAATAAAACATGATTAAAGAAGTAGAAATAGTATCTTTTATCAAGAAATAATATGTATATATGCAAGCATACTGGTAAATACGATTTATTTAGTATAATAGTAAAAAATCATACGTTTTTTTGTGTACAATAAATAAAATGCATTTGTAACACGAAATAAAAAAGCTTAACCCTTTCATTACGGCTCGTTTTGAATACAAATTATAATGTCAATTATAAAATTAGTATTTGAAGCATAAATGTACTTTTCTGGTATATTTTCATATATCATATTGGTTCTTGTATCCTTTAGCTATCAAATGATGCATAAAAACGATTCTAAGAAAGTAGCAAAACGATATATCAAGTCAACCGATGTCAACGGTCGGGGAATCTTATGACGGCATATGCCGACAACCGATGCGAAAGGGTTAAATAAAATGTCACATATTTTACCCATAAATACTAAGATCCGTTTGTTTAAAAATACGTGATAATATTTCAGGTTGAAAATAAAACCCATTAAATAAATACGAGGGGTAATATTTAATAGCTTCAATGCCTACTTCATTGAGGTAGTAATATAATATTATAAGAAAGATTTCAGGGCCTATTTTACAGGTGCTGACCAAACTGCCATCAACGCCGCTGGCATTTTCAGGCTAAGTGTCAAAATAGTCGTGACTAATTCCTTGTCTCGCTAACATTAATCTCGTTTCGTATGCTGCATCACGTCGGCAGTACTGGTAGGCTTAATAACCATAATTGTATGAGCCCCGGGCGGCCGCCCAACAGAGAGATAGGTGGGAGAAAGGATGCTTGAACGGTGGAAGTTCGGAAAGTTCTGTTTACATGCAAGAGACTGACATCAACATGATGTAGCCCTTGCTGGCTGGTACCGAAAACCTCGATATACAATCTTCCGTCTTTTATTTCTGTTCGCTTGTCATACATTTATGTGTCTGCCATATTGAAACTAGTTGTATAGACCGTAGCTGGTGGCGCCGGTGTGACAGCCCATCACCCCAGTTGTGTTCCGCCCGTCGGCGAGAGCATATTTTATTGTGGCTCAGCCTAATGCTGTGACTAGGTCGAGCCCTAAATTTTTCTGTGTTGTCAATCTGCTCCTAATCCTGCCATCACGCGACGGAATAACACCTTTTGAGAGAGAGAAAAATGTGTTAAAACATATATATATGCATCTTTAATCGGAAATATGTACAAGTTTTTTATATGTAAGGTATAAATATCAGAAATATATATAAGAAGTCTCGGACTCTCAAGCGACGATTTTGGACCACCCATACTATGATTTTGTTGACGTGTAGATCAACAGTTGATCGGCCCGTGCCTCGTCTTCAACGCTTTCTCGACCCTCTTTGAACATTTTGTGACACTCATAAACTGTTGTTTTCGATAAAGCTTGCTCACGGAAGGCCTTCTGCACTATTTTCAACGTTTTGGCTGAAGATCTTTTAAATTCCGCACCCTAAATTGAATGATACTGCGTTGTTGAATAGTTTCAGACATTATAAAAAACTTAAAAAAACACTTTTAGCTGTTTAACCCTTTCTTTATGGCTCGGTTTGAATACAAATTATACTGTAAATTATAAAACTAGTATTTGAAGCATAAATGTTCTTTTCTGATCTATTTTCATATATCACATTGGTTCTTGTATCCTTTAGCTATCAGATGATGCATAAAAAACTATTCTAAGAAAGTAGCAAAACAATATATCACGGCAATCGAAGTCAACGGACGGGGAATCTTATGACGGCATATGCCGACAACCGATGCGAAAGCGTTAAGACAGGTATTTCAAACACTAACAAATATTTTGAAGTGATATTTGGCACAGATATCAAGCGACATTAGTGCCAACGTAAAAATAAAATGATTAATTCGAATCGCTTGGCCCGCAAACTTTAAATTCAAATTTCCCGGTATTTTTTGCTGACAGTAGTACGTAATACAATAATTAACACAATCATTTACAAGGTGAGACATAACTTCAATCCAACAAAATAATAATGTCGAAATACCGTAGAAAATTATAAATTTCCCACACACGGCTCAACCCAAAAGCCAACTCATAATTACAATATTTTTAGTTTTTAAAGAATCGGTGATTGTTTTGAAAGGATTTTACATGCTTTCAACTGGGCGATGCCAAGCAACAAAATGTATGGAGTGAGAAATTTGTATCAGGCGCACAGCTTGTACCAGGAGATGGGGAGGTAGTTTTAACTGTAACCAGTGACCGCCCGGGGCTAGTGCCAAAAATCACGTAGCCGGGCTTAATAGGCGAATATATCTACTTCGCTAGCTATCAGTAACGTTGTATGAATGTACAGGTACATGTATGCGTACCGTTTTAGATGAGTCAAAACACATTGGCGTTCGTTGCTAAAATTAACAAGAAGTGAAGTTTGAATTTAACTTTTATTATTATTAATTTAAGTACCTAAGTACCTTTTATTACAACCAAAAATTTCCAGCGTACCTCATTGCTATTCAAGAAGTTTTTTTCTAGTTTTTTCGCGGTTAAAAAAATAAATTTTGTGTTTATTATATGTTTTTTTAACAAATGGAAGTGTAATACATTCTGCTAAATACACACGAGGTTTTGAGGGGAATAAAAATAATTAAGTAACAGTGTATTCTTTTTCAGTCTCACTTACTGCAAGCTGTTTCTGATGATATGTTTTATTCAATGTAGTTCAACAGCAAGTTAACGTCAGGACTAAGCAGCAGTTCAGGAAGGCTTATTAATCCCATATAATTCCGTGAGTACCAAGAAAGATTTGAGATTTTGATTTGAGGAAAAAAAAATCAGTAATTGACAAATTCAATGGTTCCAGTTTGTGCTGACCAACAGCTGTATGATCTAAATTCGTTTGAAAATCCTGCCTGTCCCGTCCTATTTTTGGAGACCCAGATGGGACCCGTTACAGGAAGCACGCAAAAAACTGCTTGTTAGAGAGTAGCTGATAGCCTTCCTGTGATTCTAGGTGCATCAGTTAGATGTCAAATAGACCTCAGTCTAAGTCAGCGAAGTTAGTATGATCTAAATAAGAAAAGAACATGGAATAAATATTATTTTAATCGTTATCATTGCCATGTCCGCTTCTCTAATTGGAGCATATGATCGCCACCATAAAGCTCTATCATCTCCCTTGTCAACTACTGTGTTCTCTTCCGCAGCTCCGCCGAATAGATTATATGTGTAGTTACCGACGGTCTTCTACGATAGCGAGACCTCTACGTTCGAAGAAAAGACTGCTTTATAATCTCTTACAGCATCTAAAATACATGTCTACACAATCCAAGTCAACTATCGTTTCTTGTCAGCCTTAAAGCTGCCTAGTCCACTCTCTCATATCGTCATTCTCACAAAAAACCTGTTTTCTAACCTCGCAGCATTGAATTTTCTTGAAATGTCAAAGTTCGTAGTCGTAAAGATGAATGAGGATGATACAGGCGCAGCATGGTCGGCACTCTGCTTTGATCAAATAGCTGCATGACATAGACATTAAAATCATAATATTTTGCCGGTCCCCACCCTTTAGCGAGACAAGGTTGTATTACGGCCGCGCGGCATATCATCCCGCATGGCCGGAAGCTTGTAATGTTTTAACGCAAATATAATTAATGTGCTTCTAAAAGAAAGTCTTTGTCTGCTGACCTGCTCCTTCATTCTGCCCTCACGCGACGGAACAACTCCCCTTTTAAGAGAGGAGGATGTTAACTAGTATTTGAAGCTTACATTTAAGCTACTTATCTGGTTTATTTTCATATATCACATTGGTTCTCGTATCCTTTAGCTATCAGATGATGCATAAAAAACTATTCCAAGAAAGTAGCAAAACGATTTATCACGTCAACCGATGTGAACAGTCGTGGAATCTTATGACGGCATATGCCGACAACCGATGCGAAAGGGTTAACACTGAACATCATTCTATGGCTTTTGTGTTTAAGATTAATTTGAATATTTTTGAATAGACATTATTAAGTCCACGTCTATGGTGTTGGCTCTTGGTGAGTGCTGGGCAGTAACTGCATGAATGCACTGCCCCGGGCCTCCATTACCGACGACCTCCTCAGATGAGTTCGTCACCATCCGCCGGCGTCCTCCGCAACAACGCTCGTTAACGTCACAAATGACGCATTACCATTGTCCTCTGCACGCTCGCAAGACTGTTGCTCGTCTCCCTCGAGCTAATTACACGGGACACCTCACCCCTTGACAGATAAGTACCAACTAGATTGTATCAACAATTTAGCTTAATAAAGAAGAACGCCTCTTCATTATTATATAACAATATACTCGTTTGAAGCGTCACGAAAAGAACATTTATACAATAGAAAAATATTTTTATTACATTCAATTTGATTTGTGCTAAAAACGTTTCATTAAATGTGTATTATTTAAAAAAAAAAATGATTCCTGACTATGTAACTAAATAAATAATTATATTTACAAGAAAAAATGTTTGTTATTTTTCTGTTCTCATATCTGAAACACATGTTTATCACAAATTGCTACAACTCAGTTCTGCCAGCTGCCATTATCCAATCCTTATCTCAAGACACATCTGCACCCAAATTCTCTACTGGGGACATATACGAGTATGCTTCTCAACGATATCTTGGAGGCGGCTTAACCTAACCAGCGACACATAGTTAGCAACAGGCGGTGACTCATCCAATTGTTAGTTCGCGCTTAATGTTGCTAAAATTAGTGATCTAACGACAACCGCACTTGCGATTTGCTTGGATCATGATACATTTACTTTAATACAGTAAGCGTGTTATTACGTCTTGGCGTAATAAGATGTATTTTAAAAGCGTTTGGAGAATAAAAATCTTATGCACTATAGATTTAACCAGTTTGTAATATCCACCTATATACTTACTATAATATTGTGTTTTATTTATAAATATTGAATACATGTATTTATTTTTGGATGGAGTATTATGTCGGGGAGAGACCTAAAAGATAGATATGGATATGTACACCTTTTATTCCATCATTTAAATCGGCAAGGGATATATTATTTCAAAAAGTTTTTCTAAAGTCACCTTGTTAAAATAAATCATGTAAATTTTCCCCATTTGAAATTCATTTGTGAGACATGTTTTTTTGGCGTCTCCTCCATTATTATTATTGTTCTCTAATATCGCACCATGATCTCCTCGGTGGAGAAATGAAGGTTATTTGATTCGGCGAAGGAAAAAGTTGGATTCGCTCAAAGGAAAAGTTCCCTAACAAGGGGGAAATGGGAAAATCGAGAATTCGCGATCGCGAAATGATATTACGGGAAAGTGTACTCATTTACATGCAATATACCATTTATATTTGAAAATAATTCAGGTGTAAAGAAATACGCAATTTAAATATTTTACATTAAATATATTTTAACTTCTTTCTAAGTTAACAGCTAAATAAATTTGTTTTGAAAGCATAAGCCTGCGTAGAATACTGACATCACAATGGCTTAATATGCCGACCAGAGACCAGCGACATATGGTGTACTTAAAAACAATACATTTAAATCATATTATTTGTTATATAATCGTGTCAGAAACAACAGGGTCAGATCCTGTCTGCTCAGAAGTGGGCAACGTCGATGGCGTTACTCCAGCCATCATCAGGTCTTCCTGGGTGCAGCTACTCGGACACAGCGCACACTCCAGATGGTGGGACAGAGTCTGCTCCACGCTGCACATTCAGTCGGTTCGCTGTAAAACCGCCAAGCTTTCATTTGTGTCCTCGTCTTGCACACTCCGTACGAAGTTTGTTAAGGATTAAAAGATTATATGTTAATGTTTGGTCTCGAAAAAACAGCGTAAATAAATCAATGGTCATCGTGTTGGGCAAAGAAATTTATGGGTCTTAAGTTCGAATCTTCGTGTCCACCTTTTTTTTATTAATTGATGAGAGATGGTGGAACGTACTCAAAAGATACTGTGAATTTGTTTAGGTATTAATTGTTGAATTTTTATTAATAAACCTCCATTGGTTTTTCAAAGTATTAATAATACATAAAAATACATTCTTCCATCAAAAAATTTACAATAGTATTTGTTGGAAATTTGTAAAGATATTTTTTTTGGACAAGATGTTTGACACCTCCTGTCGGATTCTGGGTGTATTAAATAATATTATTTGAAATGATTCGTTTACGGAGGAGTTACTGAAAAGAGAAAAAGTCTTGCTTTCCTAACGAGCCCGGTGACTTTTCATCACGTTCCCTTCAGTGTAACTTTCATCGTTCTATAACCCAACTCATCTAACTTCGTATTTGAAATAACAACCATTCAAAAATCATTGGAAGGTTTTAAAGTTGCAATAAATGATACTAATAAACGTTTCTCATTAGAATGTTCTCTTTTTAAATTTTAAAATCGAAAAGATATTTAATTTACGTATACTCGAAGTATATAAAAGCAATTTGTATTACATTTAATAGACGAATACTTTATATAGACCATCGGCAATAGCATATTGTAAGTGCGGCTCTCACACGATCACGAAGTTAAGCAACATTGAACGCAGACCAAAACATATATGGGTTACCGCCTGTTAGTTGGGATAAGCTGCGCCTTAAGACCAAGGTCCAAATCTCGGACTAAATAATAGTCGAAATCGCCTTAAGATATTCCTATTAAAAAATCATCCAAATATAAATCTAGAATATCACAATCAGTGCCGGTTTTAGGGGGTGGCGCAGTGGGTTTGTGGCCTAGAGCGTTGAATGAGCTAGGGGCGCCAAGGGCAATCTAGCTCGTGCATATATATTTTTACGTACATACAATATGGGGCGCCAGAAAAAAATGCCCTAGGGCGCCGTAGGGTCTAGAGCCGGCACTGACCACAATCGTCAAATTTCCGGGATCATATATAAGAGGTCGTTAGGAACTAAATACATGTTCCCAGGTGGACTTTTGGGTTCAAAGATGTCTTGGAACAAACCATAAACAATTTCAACTAGCGAAATTGAGTGGAAACAATTTCATTGGCGCACTTATTGATGGAAAGAGTATCACATAAGATGGCGTTTGCTATGAATTTATATATGTATCAGTTGTTGAATAGTGATATAAATGTTCATTGGTCTAGAAGGATTTAAAAATATTGAAACTATATTTCGTCTTTTATTTTTAAAATCTTGATTTAGTATATTTTTGTGGAATAATTTGTAATATATATTTCAATATTTAATTTTTCAGTACAGATTATAAGTGTATATTTTATACCCTTAATACGTACCTCCACAATTAAAAAGCCTCCTTAATTTTAAGTCAAAATGAAGTGCTTAGCTATTTAACCCCAACTCGTAATTAATTTTTGATTCCCAGTTATATCATCGTCTTCGTTATAACTTAATAATATAGTCATTACCAATGATTAATAAAAGGCACCGAGTTGTGGCGCACTGAGGCAACACTATCGCATTTCGCCATTAAGCGGAGGGGGCCTCTAAAGACCCCCTTAACCCCCCGATTGCAAATTTTTCTTTTGAGATCGCGTTTCCTTCAAGAAATAATGTCAAAGGAACGTCATTAGGAACAAGTACAAGACGATAATTTTTCATATCGTTATATAAATTGATTGCTACAAGTTTTTCTGTTTATTAGAAAAATGCCGCATTAAAAATTGGTATCGGATTGCAAAATGTAAAGAGGGCAAGATTAACATTTGAATTTACATTTTATACAGTTTAATAATATTAAATATATTATTTAATAAAATTAATTAATTCTTCTTTGTAGTATCAATCCGTTGAATTTGTTTGCAGCAACCAAATCTTGCATCTCTTCTTGATCCTCTGCAATCCTCTTTAGCTCAGCATAAGAGCGACAACTCATGTCTTCGAACCCTTGCTGCAAATATTCCCGTCTAGGGCGCCCTCTGCAGTTTCTATCCTCAACCATCTCTTCCACAATGTGGCGAAAGAAGACCATTGTGGCGCATGATGTGACCTATCAGTCGGGCTCGCCTATGAGATGGTTCTTACCAAGTGCCTATCTCTCTTGATTAAGCTGAGAACCTCATTGTTCGTGACGTGGTCTCTCCAATTAAATTCCGAGAATTCTTCTGTATGATCACATCTCAAAGGCCTCTTTTTTATCACTTTCAGATAAACACACATGATTAATTATATTTAATTAATCCAGTAACGTGAATACCGAATCTTAAAAGAGTAATCTTTGTCTTAAATTGATAATAACTCCTTGGGATCAAATAGTCTGACTAATCTCTGGTTTCATTAAAAAAATGACTAAAAAATCTGTCAAAATATGCCTCGGATAAAGCGGCCGTCTCTTCAAGCCTCCTAACTTATGTTTTAAAGGTGGTCGGGAACCATATATGTTCCCAGGTGAAGCTTTAGCTGAAGAGATGTCTGGGGCCGATTTCGAATTTGTGGTGACCATATATTCCAGATATAAAAAAGGATATGGAAAGAAAATAAAATAAATAATGTATATTTTTGAACACTTTTGCATATAGTAAAAAATGTAATATATATAAAAAAATACACAAAGAATAAAAAGACACCGTGAATAAGTATTCAATATAATTCACATGTATATATTCTCATATTTTGTATGTATGGGTACCTCAAATATTTGCAATTTTAAAAAGGAAAAAATGCAATTGAAAGAGTTCTAAAACAAAACGACCTGAATCTTAACCCCCCACCTCTATCAGCCAGGGCCATTTTGAATTCATCAGAGCAAACAATGGTCCTTCCGTCGCCGCGGGCCGGCAGTGGGCGCCCCTGCCTCCCGGCGGCCAATGGGAGAGTCTTCCGGGCCGCGGAGCGCTAATAGGGAAGCCGCAAAAAATGCACCGGATTTGCATGTTTGATGCGGTGGAACAACGCTCCGCTGAACTGCAGGTGAGAGCTGTAGATGCAAGAACACCAGGGCCGCATTCCCTGACTGAATAATTATCGTCGTTTCAAAATATAGTAACGACATTCAATACTGGACTGGACTTTACCTGCCTCACACCCGCATCATACCGGAGGACAGTTAAGTCTCCTTGATGACGCGCTTATTTAGATTATGATCAGTTAGCAACTGATAAGTCCAGTGGGAGTCCCCTCTGATCAATTGTGGCCACTGCACAGAAGTGCTTAAAGAAAGAATCCCTGAAAGAGATTAGAATCGCATTCATAGGTTGTTAAGAGATGAGAAATGGGTGGAATTTTTTTTTAGTGGCCACAAAGTCTAAATGCCCGATAGGGCCGAGGCGATTCCCTCGAACTGCATCGAAAAGGACTCCTCTTTCTAACTAGAGAAACTGACAGTCCCAGAGAATGTGCTCTAAGGTCTGGAAGGGGGCGCCACAGGGGCAACTAGGGTTTGAAACTAAAATAGACATTCAAATACTATCGCCAGTGTAGCAAAGAGACGGAAACCACTATTCCTCACTTATATATTATGTTATAAGTGCTATATGATAGCTTAGTTAAGTACCCCTAAAAATCTAAGTACATTATTATACGCCATAGAATTCATAAAAAGTGCGTCTTTCCGGCGTCCCTATATTTAAATGTACGGTAACTATCCATTTGATTCAGTCAACTCTCCACATTATCCCACCCTCTTTCTTCTAGGGATGCTTTTTTCCATTCTTTAGAGTCTCGTAGGAAAATAGCTGCTTTTAAAATTATTTTCTTCCATTTCGTGGTGCTATTCACATCGCTGGGATTCTTGAATGTTTTAACTTTAACGTTCTGGATATGTATAATCGTCGTCTTAAATAGTTTTTGATCGATTTCTAAGCATGAATTTTGATCCCCCACCCTAAAAATGACAGTAGTTAAACAAAAGTCGTCTAGTGAACACCACCCATTCGTAGTGAATTTCTGCATTAAATGGATAATGCGTGTTGAGTATTTTTTATAATCTTCTACTTAAGTTAAAATTGTAAAATATATTTTTTTTAATTATTACATAATTTTTATTAAATTTAAATGGTATCGTGAAAAATTATAGATGTTGCACGTTAAGAATTAAAATTTTATTCAGAATTGGCAATAAAATAACTATGAATATAAAAACGTGAATCCTGTGTTAATGAACAATCCACGTGAAGTGCTTAGCTATATACGAACATGTCAAGCGTCACAGAATGTATATTATTAATATATTCTATTCTTAAAAAAAATGTGAGTTATACAACCCAAGTCTAGATTAAGTAATTATTTTAATTAGTGAATAGTTCGGCCCTGTTTCGTGGCTGGCGGTGCCGCCCACAAGTGAGAACTCTTAATTTATTCTCTCTATAAGTGCGCCCCAGTATAGGGAGGTAACAGGGCCGTACTTATGAGATGGAAGGGGACTATAAATGCTTAACACCTCAGGATATTATGCAAAAAATATCATGGCGGTGGAAGCTGAAACGCGAGGCGTCTAATTTGCGAAATATTTTTTAATGATATATTTTTTCCCACTGCGTTTAGAGCAAAATTATTCCTTCTTCTTTTTCTTTTTCTTCTTTATATTTATTATTATTATTATTATTTTATTTATAACTGCTTTATGTTATTATTTCGTGCCATTTTCTGGGACATTGATGTTCAACTGTTGCGTCATCTTTTGTGGTATATACCTGTATATGGTCTTCCAGGAGGTGAGATGCCCAGTGTTTTCTCGTCAGCTGCTATGCTCTCTGTTCTTTCAAATATATTATTTCTACTTGCTCTTTTCGGCTAAGCATTTTGTTGTATATAGAATTCAACTCGTAGTAAAAGATTGTTTATCAATTTTAATGGGTTCGGAATATTTTCCAAGCCTTCCTTCCTTTTTTGACAGACTCCAATCTTGTCCAGTTTATCAACTCTTTTGGAAACAATGTTAATTCATTTATTTTCGTAAATATGAGTGGTAGCTAAATTTGAACTGAAAAATGCATTATTTACATATGACTTTCTTTAAAAAAATATGCAAAAAAATATATTAACTTACATTTTTTTAATCGACATTTTTGGCGAAATTTAATAATTACAATAAGTAATTTAAATAAATAGCTCACTTTAAATTCCACAGATTTATTTTTGACGACGCGTTTCAACTTTATCGTGAAGCCGGGGTCATCGCGACTTCGCTGGAGTCTCTCATGGAGCCTCAAGTGTGGCCTGAAAGGACCATCGTTCAACCCTGGATACGCATAAGACGAAAGAATCGCAGTGATCAGTGGTTGAAACCAACTTGAGTGAAGATATTGACATATTTAGTGTTATATTGCTTTTAATTCAGTACTGGTGTTTATGGAGGCGAAATGTTACACGTTTTATTTTGTGACAATAATGCTTTGTTATTTGTGAGTCAATCATGATATACTTATGACAGGGTTTTTGTTGTTACAAGTCAAACTATTTATCTTGAGTCTCCTGACGCTAGTTCTGAGTGTGAGGTCAGTGATACTTAATGTGTCAATAAATTTACATCACCACATTTATGTTACCTATTGTATTTTAATTTTATATTATATTATTGTATTTATATTATTGTACTTCAGAAATGCATTGAATTGATAAAATTTGTAATGTTTCTGCAAGGAAATAAATAAAAATTGAAATCGAAATTGAAATTGAAGCCATTTTCAATATATTTGACAGTACCTTCTCAAGGAAGCCGAAACATATCGCCACGAATAAAATAGTGAAATCAAAACTAAACAACATCCTTATCTTACAATGAATAAATTTTTATCTGATATATAAAATGTATTAGGCTATATCTTTAATATTTATTGAAAAAAAATCGGACTGTCATAAATATAAATAATTCACGTTATTTTGATATCCTTTTTGCACAAAGGGCACACCAATTGTGCCAGAAATTTTTGCAATGCATTGTAGTATTACGAATATCTACGGTTTTATTTTGCGAATTTAAAAATGCAAAACAATACGTTAGTGGGTCTGTCACGGCTCGTACAGACACCTCCATTGATGGCCACTGTCCTCATTCATCACCTGGGCGTGTTGACTAAATGTTTTGACAGTTGTGGACAGCATCCCAACACAAAACGGTGGTAACCTCTCATGTTCCTGGACCACTATTCTCTCAGGCATTGTCAATTGCAAAGGGCTTTCGTGCAAGCAATTTGTCCTCGAAAACACGGTACACATATGATTTTTTACTTTCCAAAATGATTTTTTTCTCTAGTAAGCATTAAAATATGCTTAAATAAAGACAACGATCATCCCTGCAACTACAAATTATCATCAACATCAATTCGATAGGCGAGATTTTAGCTCGATTGATTGAAGATAAGAATATTAATTTTTTACTTCGAGAAATTGATTCGAGCACGAAAAACATATAAAAATATACTGAAAATTGATTTAAATAATAAAAAAAAAAAAAAAATATGCGCTTGGATTGCCCCGAAGGAGGACCTAGGCCCTGGATACGACATGGGGTAGAATATATGGAGGTTCCTTAACAGATTTCGGACCGGAGTATGCAAGACGAGGATAGAAATGAAAGCCTAGCAGTTTTACAGCGGACCGACTGAATGTGACTGCGGCGTGGAGCAGACCTTGTCACACCTTCTGGAGTGTGCGCTGTGTTCGAGTAGCTGCACCTAGGAAGACCTGATGATGGCCGGGAGTAACTCCATAGACGTTGCCCACTTCTGGGCAGACAGGATCTGACCCTGTTGTTTTCCACACGATTATATATATATAACAAAAATATTATCGAAAAGAAAGAAAGGATGATAAATCATTCGCTAAATTATGTAAAATATATCTAAAATAGTAATAACAATTGCTTAAATATTTTTTATAAATTGTACATATATAATAACACACCTAAAAACTTTTTATTTACTTATGAATGTAACTTACGAGTAAATGCATATTGCATATGCATTTATATGTGAAATTATTTATATAATGAAACAATTGTTTTCTTTTTACATAATGCTGTGTTGTTTATTATTTGTAATATTATATAAAAGCCATTATTAAAGATAAAGTATCAAATTACATTTTACAGTACTTTACTACAGAAATAATTAGAAACAATTATAATTGCCACAATCGTCAACTATACACTTATATAGGAGAAATATATATAATTATCATTATTTTATAAGTGTACGGTGTTTTTATGTGCCTATATCATATAAATGAAATATATTCCTTATTTTTTGTGTCGTTAACGAAAATTTTAGAGTGCAAGCTACCGATACGTGGTTTTTACAAATGGCAGCCATTCCATGACATGATTTCGCGTATGTTGAGCCTTATAATATAATGTATTGGTGGTGGGTGTGTGGAGGGTTTCATATGCGAGGTGTCGGCTTGTTATGTATAAACAAAACTCTTGGCGGGAGTTGTGGAGGATTATTTGAAAAGTCCTCATGCGAATAATATAAAAGCTTCCGCTGAAACGAACCAATGGTATTAAAAGCTCGAGGTACCTGCCCGGCTATTAGAAGCAAGAGGACATAATGGAGAGTTGGAGTATATAATAACGAGGAGCTTTTCATTTTATTTTCATTTATTCATAATCTTTTGACGACACAACGAAGCATAAATAAATAAATTTTACCTTTATTTATTTATTTCCAATTTATTAATGTGAACAATGTTTTAAAAAATTTCACTGGTTTTATCAATATTTGTTCAATTTCACGTTTAAAATGGTTTTTAAATATTTAATATTGTTTCTGCTTGAATTCTTATATATTTCTTGAATGTTTTTATTTCTACGTTCCAGATAGGTACACCCGTGCTTGTAGCCATCTATTGTTTTTCATCCCAGTTGATACTTGTGGAGCTTCGAGCACTCAATTTAGTACAACGGCAATGGCGCTCCTAAATGGCCTACCAGCACACTTCGATCCTTTTCTTACATCCTTTTCCTATTTTGTCGATGCTATTATTCTCCTAGATCTATGTGATCTTTGACACGTGCCATCTTCTTCTTCTTTTATGTTTTTTGTTGTTGTATATATTGTCATCATCATCATCATCAGCCTGTGTCCATCCACTGTTGAACGTAGGCCTCCCGCATGAGTCTCCATCCTCTTCGAACCTCCGCCTATATATTGTATGTTTACGTTTATATGTTTCTTATTATCTATTTTTCTATCTTGGAACTGCGGTTCTGTTAAATAAATTAATGATATCTTTAATGATATTGTGGCTTTTGGGTTTAGCCGTGTGTGGCGAATTTCTTCTCTCCGATATTTCGACCGCCATTGCAGGGGTCTTCTTCAGGGTTGATGACTTTGGCAGTCGAAATATCGGAGAGAAGAAATTCGCCACACACGGCTAAACCCAAAAGCCACAATATCAAATCTGGCCGTGAAAACCTAAGATGATATCTTTAATATTTACTATTTAGCATTTCTGCTTGATTAATCGTACATACAATCACATTTTTTTTTTCTATATGCTTTTCCTCTGAATTGAAATAATTATACCCTCTTGTACCCATTCACAACTGGCATACTTATCTTAACTAACTCACATTTAATTTATATTTTTTGATCAAGAACAATCCAATTTCACAATACCCACCTAAAGAAAACTGATAAACACTTTGATTATTTTGAGAAATCTTGAGAAATTTTATAGTTTATGTAATCGGTAACCCTTTACAAAACGATAAGATTATTGCAATCACTTGCAATGTCGCCAATCCATGCGCACACGTAACACGTAATTTTGGTAATAGCATCCAGACTTGAGTGTCATAAAGCCCATTGGTTTCAACAGAATGTCTTTACATATGTTGTCATACAAATCAATAAGTTTTACTCAAGAAAAAATCAACTAAGGGGTCCGCCATCTAACGTTTCTTTTTAACTAGTGCTTATTTCGTGAATGGTAACACTTAGCTCATGTTTGATTTGACAGATAATTAGTTTTATTCTTCCGCTGAACGAATATGGTTGTGTATATGCTTGAACAACGCTGGGAAATGTTGCGACATTACTTTGAAAATCAGAATCATCATTAAAAAAAAAAAACAAAAATTAAAGAGGAGGATATTGGCAACATTTTGTTTCAACAGGACGGCGCTTCGTGCCACACAGCCGAAGCTACACTCGATGTTTTGCGCCCCATTTTCCAAAAAAAAAGTTATTTGGCGGACCCTTTATTTACGTTTAATACTCAGGAAATATTATACGTTTTTTTAGTACATTTGAAGTTTAAAAACGTATTCCTTTTCGTAAAAAAAAAGTCTTTGTTACGTTATTTTATGTATAAAATAATAAATATTTAAATCTACGATACATGTTTTTTTCTCTTTTATTTACTTAATATGTGCTTATCGTTTTCTTTTTGCATACATATTTTAATTATTATTATGGAATAATGAAAAAAACTATTATCAGGATCAGATGGTCAGGTTTCCTTTAGTTTAACGTAATAAGCCTGTTTTTACGTAAAAACATGAAAGAGAATACCGATAGATGGTTATAGAGTAATCTCAATTGAAGATATCCGTGAGTATTTTATTAAATAATTAGACATCTCGAATGATACTCCAAATAATACGTATTATATATATAAACAATATTTAGACATTCACGTTATTCATTCGTATTTTGCTCCTCGTTCTTTCTTGTTAACGTATTGTATAGAATACAGACGAGCGCCACAAGGGATGTTCGTTATACATTTCTAGAAGGGGTGGAAGTTTCTACGTTTTAAAAAGCTCGCCGGATGTTTACCCTCATTGTGCTTTATCTAAACATCTGAAAGCTCAGTACTGATTGCGACTAAACACCGCGCTGCGCTGTGACAACCAGTTACTACCTTCTATACTACCTTCAACACCAGCCAGAGGAGGAACCCAATGAGTTTGGGTCTGTCACAATTTGCTCACATACAACCCGTATCGGACACGGATGTTTTATTAGTGAGACATACGGCTCTCTGCACTTTACGTTCACTAGACAAATGGCTAACGCACACAATAATTTTTACATTATTTATTAAGTAAATACTCATTTAATTCCCGATGGATCGGTCACATCATGCGCCACAATGGTCTTCTTCACGACATTGTGAAAGGGATGGTTGAGGGTATAATTTTCAGAGGGCGACCTAGACGGGAGTATTTGCAGGTAGTGTTCGGGGACATGAGTTGTAGTTCCTTATGCTGAGCTAAATATGGTTGCAGAGGATCGAGAAAAGTGGAGATCGAGATGCAAGATTTTGTTGCTGCAAACCAATCCACTGGATTGATACTACGAAGAAGAAGAAATTCATTGGTTTATTTATATGCTTCATAAATTTCACTTAAAATCGATTTTCGAATTGTTTCTCTTCGACTCTTATGCACAAATGACATTTAAAAAAAATTCGAAATGATTTCTTAAGCTATTACTCTTTATTTCCCTTGCCCACCGTTACTTCCATGGCCTCTGAACATGGCTGCAGTAGATGGGGGTGGCAGATATTTCACTATTTTGACAGGAGAGGAAGTACTGGCTTGTTCCCGATATAATGATAACTGAATAAAACATTTCACAAATAAAATATTTCACAAATAAAACAATGGCCGCCTTTAATGATTTCCGCTCTTCAATTTAAATGCAGCTCGAATATTTTTATTCCATTTATTTAAATTTTAAACGGTCGTTAAGGTTTCTCTCGCATTATTCGAATATCAATAAATTTGACATTTTAATTTTAATCATCTTTCCTGAAAATAATAATCATTATTTATGCGATTTGTATTTATCAATCTATGTATGATGTATCCAACGATATATTTATTTCAGCTTTTTTCCTTTTCATTCATAATGGCCGGCGGGTATAGCTGAATGGTCAAAGCGTTTGCTTTGCAAGCCAAAGGTCGTGAGTTCGATCCCCGACGGAAGTTAAAAAATACGGATTCTTAATCGATTTCTGAGCTCTAAAATACCCTCGGTTGGCGTGAATTTGATCCCTCACCCGTAAAATGCCATTCATAGCCTATTTATCAAAATTGGTGGTAGACTAAAGTCGTCCCATGAACCCATTTATAGTAAATTCCTGTAATAATTTAGGATTATGCGTGAATCTCGGGCTGTAGTCTATGAAGTTAGGCGAATCAACACTCCACATGCAGCGCTCAGCCATATGCAGCATGATAAGCGTCATAGAAGTTCACAGATGAGACTTCAGATTTATTATCACCATCTGTTGGTATTCTCCTGTATGTGCTTACATAAAAAAAAATATTATCAAAACGAGGTTAAATTAAAATATCTATTTAACATTTGTGACGGATATCAAAGGGAATTCTTAAGAACAAATCAATCAAATGGTTAATATCTCTAGATGAATTATTGAAATACTTGTATTTTCCATTGTTTTCAAAATGGAACTAAATTTTTAAGGATATTTTTTAAATTAGTAATATTTTAAAAACAAGAACTTTACGTCCCAAGGTTATAAATAATTTTTAAATTTTAAGCAATTCTCAAACTATACTAGACAAGACCGAAGTATTGTAATTAAACATTAAAAATATATATTTCTCTTCTAAATTTTAGTAAATATTAAATTTAAATAAATGCAGTTTCACCGAATGTTGTCAGTTAATAATAATGTTAATATTTTCAATTAAATTTTAAATATATTTCTTAGTTTATTATTGATACATAATCATTCTAGATAATTAAAAGCTTGATTTTACGTGAAAATTACAATATTTGTGTCAAATATTCATTTAAATAAAATGATATTTAAATTTTTATATAAGCCAGATCTCTTAAAAGTAAATACGTTGAGAAATAATACTTACTGAGGTACATACTAAAAGTAAGACATAATGTCAAAATTTGAAAAGGAAAAATGTAAGACCGAGCTCTCGTTCTTGTAATAAGACGTTTTTTTCAATTTCAGCAAATAAGAAGTCTCTCTCTTGAGTAACGAAGAGAGGCCATTGGTTGGGAAGGCTTCGGCGCTTTCAGAGCTTTTCCCATTTGACGAGAGAGTCATTAGACGTTTCTTTTGATCAGGAAAAAACCAAAAGTCGAGATGAAAAACCTCACAAACGAAGGATCTCTCTTTGACGGGATTCCCTCAAAGGGATGAGAGGCCTTTAAGCTCTACTACAAAGTGCCAGATTAGAATGTATAAGACGGCAAAGCTCATTTGTAAACCCGGAGAGAGGATTCAATATTTGTTAATGCCCAGATGCTGTGAATCTCCGGCGAGTATCAAATTGCGTCTTGTAAATTAAGATTATTTTTTTCGATAAAAATCAAGCCCATTTCATTTTTAATGTACGAAATTATATAACAACGAAAATAAAACATTTTATTTTTGAAATTAGTAAAAGAAATAAAAAAAATGTGACTCTTCTCATGTCTAGAACATACAGTCACCACGAATTTTTGCCACTCAGTTATCTAAGTCCACGTGTTGACTCACGTCATCTCTGCACCAGAATGTCTACCTGGAAACATGATGACGGCAGTTTATTTAACCTGTTCGCATCTGTACCCGATATATGCGGTGTAAAATTCCCCTACCATTGAAATCGGTAGCCGTGATATATCGTTTTGCTAATATCTTAGAATAGTTTTTTATGCATCATCTGATAGCTAAAGGATACAAAAACCAATGTGAAATATGAAAATAGACCAGATAAGTACATTCAAGCTTCAAATACTAGTTTTATAATTGACAGTATAATTTGTATTCTGAGGCCTGAACTATTTGGACCTACAAAGTGGCTCAAAATAAATGACCCATCCAAGTTTCGGTCCACGTCCAACTTTGCTTAACTTAAATGATGTAACGAGAATCGTCCTATTATTGTAGTTACTTAAATACTCGTACTATCAAGAAGAATAGGTTTTCTTCACATGCTTGAACCTATCACGCATTAATTAGTTTATTTTAATTTAAGAACTGTATCTATCATACGTTTTATTTAATTATAAACACATAATATCGTATCAATCTTGCAAAGCTTGAATGTGAAATTTAATTAATTTATTAATAAAGTAACGTTGTTTCTAGATATGAATATTAGCACCAATTTTTTAGTATAAAAACCACCGAAATATCTCACGAATACAAAAATGAATACAATTACTAAGTAAACATTTAAGCATTTCTTTTCATCGCAATGACAGTGCGAAATTCCGAAGATTTGCACCCCTTTCTGCCATTCCTTCGCCCTTAAACTCCAAGTTTACCTTTCCGCATAAAATGTCACGCGAGGCGGTAAAGGTCCTTTACAATTTGTCCTCATTTCATTGTCAAGTATGATAATGGCGCCCGTACGGATTGTAAAATGACAGATGTTATGTGTGAGAACGATGCTACATACTCGCACTATGGGTGAAGCTTTCGATTCCATTTTCGGCTCCTGAAAGCTCTTTTTGCCCTCGAAAAGGAAGCCCTCGACTCTCACTAGAAGTAACAACTTTTTTGGCTTCTTCAGTGGATAGCTTCTCCACTTGTAAATGTGTTGAGGAGTTGATCGACAGTACGGGAGCGAGTGATGGAAGATGCGGGAACGGCTTCTACCCAGAATACCCACCTATTACCCTTCTACCCAGGTACCCACCTATTGTCGTAACTAAGTGTTAGCACTTTCTCACTAAAGCACTGGAGCAAATATTTTAGCTACCGAATTGAAAAATTCCAAGCGGAAAATTCGTACATTATTTCGCCAAACATCATAGAGTGGCTTTCGGTAAAAGCATCACTGTATTCACAGTTGTGTTTGTTAAATATTGTATTTTAAATCTGATGTTATTTATATTTTGAGCATTTACCTTTTTTAAATATAGATGACGTTGAGCTTTTTTTGTGTTCTTAAACGAATACTACGTATTTGGTAAAAAATATATCTTTCTTTCACAAATGCGTATTTTCTTAAAAAATAATCGACAATAATGATCTAAATAAAAATGTGCCATAGGGAGCATATTTGCCGGCGGGTATAGCTTAATGGTGAGAGCGTTTGCTTTGCAAGCCAAAGGTCGTGGTTTTGATCCCCGAGGAAGATTAAAAAAAAAAGTTTTTTAATCGATTTCTGAGCTCTAAGATACCCCCAGATGGTGTGAATTTGATCCCTCACCCGTAAAATGCCAGTCATAGCCTATTAATTAAAATTGGTGGTAGACGAAAGTTGTCCCGTGAAGACTACCCATTCATAGTAAATTCCTCTAATAATAAGCATGATGCGTGAATCTCGGGCTGTAGTCTATTACGTTGGCGGATCAGCACTCCATATGCAGCGCTTAGCCATTTGCACCATGATAAGCGTCATAGAATTTCACAGATGAGACTTCAGAATCACTATCACCATTTTTCACCATTCTCCTGTATGTGTTTACATAAATATATACATATATATATACACACACTAAAAATACATTTATAGCTTCTACAATAGTATGACTAAGTAGTTTAGACAAATGTTCGTGTATTCGTAGAAATTTTATTCAATACATTTCCAATACAATAAAATTCTTTACTGTTTCTTAGTACGTTTAATGTGACAAAAGTAAATCTTTAACCTTAATTACTCAAAAAATGTAACATATTGTATTAGTACTTAACATTATATACTTATACCAACTGTTACGTGCATTACTCGCACTCTATTGTGAGCGATCATTACATAATTGCGCATTATATAATTTATTTTTTTGCCACCATACTTGCCCCTACAGGGCAGCTGTGACCCCCTGCGAGCCCCCCTATGTCTCTGCCTCCGTCGAGGGGTCCACTGATACAAAAATTCAATAACCGTAATTTCAAATCTCCGCCAACTGAGCATTAAGGCCATTTTGCCGCCCATCAAAGATAAGACACGATTTTTCCAAATTGATTTTTATTACGTTCCATCGCCGAACGTCGTATTTGATACGAAATAAACTCAATTCATGTATTGGCCATTCAAAACCATCACTTCCTTACGACAGTGAGTGAAAAGTAAAAAAAAAACGTATTTTTTTTCTTTAAAAAGCGTTTATTTTTTTTAAATAGCTTCCAAGAAATCAAAACTGATTGGACAGTGAGCTATATGACGCTCAGTCAGATCGACTGAACTCTGCATGCAGAAAACATGAGTTAAGTGGGTTGGTGAGATTGTAACTGTTTATTGAAGAGATGCAGATTTCTTAAGTAAAGAAACACAGATAAATAAGAATAATTCTGACTTACCGGTGGCATTTGGAGAATATTTTGAAATCCTTTAGATCTTGGTCGACAAACATTAACCATGTATGTATGTTTAGTAAGTGTGAGACGATTCTGTCGATTGTGTCGAGTGGGTGAAAAGGAGTTAATTTTTCGACTTTAGAGTAGCAGCGGTCATGGTAATAAAGGTAGAAAAGACTAAGTGTGTATTCCAACTAATCTTACGTCTATGTAACAAAGATCGGATGGTTACTAAAAATGTATCGAAAATTATATTTCATAAAGTTACATCCCTGCGATAGTTAGAGATAGTTAGGTTAAGTTCTTTTTACGTGTGTGTTTCAAAGATTGGAGATACCAAAAAATTACATTTTATTACGAGAGTTATATCATTGCGAAGTTAAAGTAACAATGTCGTTTATTTACTTAGAACTCGTTTAAGAAGTTCGTAAGATTAGGAGACAGGTAAGGTTATGTTCTTCTAATGTCTGTGTTTCAAAGATTGGAGATACTAAAAATGTTATTTCATCTATAAAGTTATATCATTGCAAAGTTTAAGTAACAATGTCGTTTATTTACTTAGAACCCGTTTAGGGGGCATTTACTCGCATGAGCTGGGGGCAGGTTAGGCCCCTTATCCAATAATGGAGAACCAATCACAAAAACGGTGGGGCCCGGGGGCGCCTGGGGTCGGGCCCCTCGATGGTTATGTAATTTTCCAAATAACTATTTCACCCTCGCGGGTTTTTTCGACGCACCACGCTGGTAAGTACTCGTATATCTGCACGCTAACATCTCGCCATTCTCTCACCAGTGGCAGCCCATCCTTAAAAGCATTATCATCATTTTTATGTCCATAACTGGAACATATCGACATCACGAGCCTCCGACAAAAAGCAACAGTTATACTTAACTACAAATCATTATTATGTAAACTTTGATGTTCACTTACTCTATATTTATGACACCTTCTTTCTCTATGAAATGATTTCTGGACTTTATCAGCTTTGCTACCACAACACACCAATAACAGACAGACTCGTTTTATACTTGCTGAACATAGTTAATATATGTCAACCAAGAACTGACAATTTCTAAAATAAATCCTTATTGCCAGCGGTAAGATCTTAAATACTACTAATACGAGTACAATATCGATCTCTTCTAAAAATATTTCAATATATACTTCCAATCTACCCAAACACAACACACGTTTTTCGCATGCAGCATATAGCCATATTAGCAGAGTGTCATAGAGTACACTGGTGTTGACTGGTTGTAAGCTACTGCATGTGAACACCGGAGGTTATTGAAGTAGAGGGTCCGCCAAATAACTTTTTTTTTTTGAAAATTGGGCGCAAAACATCGAGTGTAGCTTCGGCTGTGTGGCACGTAGCGCCGTCCTGTTGAAACCAAATGTTGCCAATATCCTCCTCTTCAATTTTTGTGAACAAAAATGTCCCGATAACGATCGCCATTGACTGTAACGGCCACTCCTTGCTCATTTTCGAAGAAAAATGGCCTGATTTTCAAAGTAATGTCGCAATATTTCCCAGCGTTGTTCAAGCATGTACACAACCATATTCGTTCAGCGGAAAGATAAAACTAATTATCTAATAAATCAAACATGAGTTAAGTGTTACCATTCACGAATTAAGCACTAGTTAAAAAAAACGTTAGATGACGGACCCCTTATTTTTGATGATGCACTCATTTAAATTATGATCAATTAGCCACTGATAAGCCATGTTAATGTCGCATCTAAGCAGTTGTGCCCTTTACACAGAAGTTTCAAAGAAAAAAAAAACTGTGAAATATAGTATAATATCAATCGCAGGTCAAAATGAGATATATAGGGGCAAAATAATTCTCTCACTGAAGATACGAGTGAAATTGTCCACAAACTCTGAATGCCGATGAGGTGAAAGCATTTTTCTTGAATCGCATCCAAAGGGACAACTTTTTCTAGTGAAAACAACTGATAGTCTCAGAAAAGAGTGCTCTGAGGTCTAGAAAGGTTTGCCTATGGTTCTACAAGGCCACCAGTATCAATAAATAATACACGACAGAGCTCCAAAAGGCAGACCAAAGTGAGACGATGCGAAGATCGTGGCAGCTTACAAAAATAAATTTGCGACGACGATATTCTAGAAAGCGGATATATAAAAAAAAATGTACACAACAACGCTCATCGCAAGATAGCAACGAATCGCCAAGGAAGGCAACTCGAGGCACGCACGTAGTATACTAACTTCATCGAAACTAGACTAAGGTCTGTTGTCGCACGGAAGGCCATCAGCCACTTGCTAAAAAACTAGTTTATAGAAGCTTCCAGTAATAAGTTTGAGACCTGTATACAGGACAAAAAGGATAATTTTTGCAGCGTGAAACATTGTTTTTATAATTTAAATTTTTTAAATTGGTTCTTTACTCTTAGTTTTACCAATTTTACCATTGCAGCCCTACAAATCCGAACTCTCCAGGACCGCCACTGGCTCTCAGTCTCTCTTCACATCTATCATTCACATCAAAGCAGAATTCGGTTCTCTGGGGCGGAACACGCAATCAGTTTAATCGAAGCTTCTTCTTGAGTACATTTCGCATGCATCATAAAAATAATCGAATGAAAACATCGCGGCACTCGAGTGCTTTTTAAATTCGGAATTTAAACTGTTTTTAAGATGCATAAAAGTCGTTTGCACGTCGTGTATTCAACAAGCCGATGTGAGAATTATTTTCTTCGATATATATATTGATATCAGCTTGATATAGCTCCTTAAAGCCGATGCCGTAAAGCCTCAACAAGCGATCTTTTGTCTATTATTTTGGTTCGCTTGCGTGACATCTACAACGAATGTTAAGCGGTGTTTGCATACGCCAAAATAATTGTTATGACAGTTGGCCTATTGTTGGTTGGTAGGACTGTCATATTGGCAGTTGGTACCGTGGAGATGTGAGATCGCGCCGTGGGCTGGCAGTTGAAGTTTGACTCGCGCCCGTTACAGTGCGCGCATCCTGTGCGTTCCTGTAGCGGGCGACGTTTGTGACAATAAACATGTATCGTGAAACAGAAACAAGTTGTTTATAATGTGAACCTGATCCTGCATCCTTCATCCAGTTAATCGATGTCCATAAATGGAAGAGGAGGATATCAATATAATCGTGTCGGAAACAACAGGGTCAGATCCTGTCTGCCCAGAAGTGGGCGACGTCGGTGGCGTTACTCCCGGCCATCATCAGGTCTTCCTGGGTGCAGCTATTCGGGCACAGTGCACACTCCAGAAGGTGTGACAGGGTCTGCTCCACGCCGCAGTCACATCCAGTCGGTCCGCTGTAGAACTGCCAGGCTTTCATTTGTGTCCTCGTCTTGCATACTCCGGTCCGAAGTCTTTTAAGGGACCTCCATATATTCCACTCCTGGTCATATCCAGGGGCTAGGTCCTCTTCTTTTTCTTCGATATGTAACGTGTTTCAAAGAAATGGTATCTGTATTTTTTTTAAGCTAATACATACAGAAAAATGATCCCGGATTTTGAGGTAAGATTTTCATGAAAGGTATGAATGGTATTTAACGGGTGGGGGAACAGTCTCACAACAAACTTATATATTTTTTTTATGTAAACACATACATGAGAATACGAACAAATGGTGATAGTAATTCTGAAGTCTCATCTGTGGGATTCTATGACGCTTACCACAGTGCATATGGCTAAGCGCTGCATGCGGAGTGTTGATCCGACTACGTCATAGACTACAGCCCGAGATTCACGCATCTTTCTTATTATTACAGGAATTTACTATGAATAGGTGGTCTTCACGGGACCAATTTCACCGGGGGTATTCGAGAGCTCAGAAATTGATTAATTTTTATTATTTTTTAATCTGCATCGGGGATCGAACCCATGACCTTTGGCTTCCAAAGCAAACGCTTTGACCATTGAGCTATACCCACCAATCATATCTGTATCATGGATATGAGAGAGATAAATGAGAACAATTGAACAGCTTCTTAATTGACAATTGGCGTAATAACAATATCATGTTGTTGGCGCTATTTGGGTTCGATCACCGATGTTAACCAACATTGAACGCGGACCAAACCCTATATGGGTCGCCCCCTATTGCCGATCGCGTACATTTGGTAAGGTTAAGTTATCTCTAAAGATTAAAAAGTCCATGCCTCGGGAATATGATAATATCAACTGATATCTTGAAAAAACCTGATCTGAACAAATACTCAAGAATTCATCGGATACTACTATATCTAGCTGCTTTGAAGGCTGTTGTGGAAAAAATATGTTTCCACGTGGATATTCTAGTGCGTGAGATATTTTGAAATAAGACGTAAACAATTGTAAATTAAGTAAATATGTTGAAGCAATTTATGATGTACTCAGACATGAAGCGAACATATGAATATATGACTGATTTTTGTTGTTGCTTAACATTTACGGTAGTCAAATTCACGACCTCTCTCGTGACATGTCATCGCTTTAACCATTATTATATTATTATATTAGTATTTTTATAGCGCTCTTTTATGACCGAATGATCATTCCAAAAGCGCTTCTTTGCCTCCCTGAGTAAAAAGGTGGGTCTTGAGTCTGCTTCTGAAGGATGCCTCCGCTTTAAGCTCTCTTATGCTTTCCGGTAGTGAGTTCCAGGCCATTGGTGCAGCGTAGCTGAAAGCCCGATTGCCAAAGACCGTGCTAGGACTACCTCCCGTCAGCTGCAGGGTGCTTCTATTTGCTCTAGCCGATCTGAGTGTCTCTCCACGCGCGCTTGTTTCTGAAGGCTTGATAAGTTCTGTCAGATAGCCCGGTGCAGTTCCGTTGAGTGCCTTGTAAGCTAAGAGGCATAATTTATACTGGATTCTAGCCGAAACTCTCAACCAGTGCAGTCGGTGTAGTATTGGAGTAATGTGACAGAATTTGGGCACGTTGTAGACTAGTCGTGCCGCTGCGTTTTGTAAAGACTGCAATCGATTTAATTGTTTGGCTGGCTGGCCTGCGTGCAGTGCGTTGCAGTAGTCCATTTTGGAGACTATAAACGCATTTACCAAACTCTTTGTAACGTCTCTGGGTAAGCATCTTTTTACCGACCGTATCTGCCGCAGGAACCATATTTCTAAATGACTGTAAAATAATATAACAAAGTTATATTTTCTATCTGTTTATCAGCTGCAATATTTGTGGCGAAGCTATGCTCCAGCTGGGCAACATATATTAGAGAAGATAATAATACATTTAGTTATACATAATATTTAAGAGGACATACAGCATACTTTGGTTTTTTAAATACTGGAAGCCATTTTGTAATCACTCCCGCTGCTGAAAACTCAGACTAGACTACCTAGTATACAAATATTCAGTCGCTGAAAGAATTCATGCAAGATACATATATATGAGTTGATATACAGACAATTATTATTCTCGATGAATACTACAGCCATTGCTGAGCTTTCATCGCGGACGTAAAGCTTCAGCAGGATGTATAGCTCAAGGCTTGTCCCAGCGGAAGTGCAGAGAAAAAATATCAATTATGGCAAAGTGCAGTAAGGTGTTATAATGAATGCCTAGTGCACATATTCCTGTTTTCAATTTTAATGGGTATTGCATATTTGTACCTGGAGAAGGGTACCTCAAGTGCGGGAGTAATTAAAAAACCTTTTATAAATCCACGTCAATTACTTTTAACGTAAATGGAAAACGGTTTTTGACTTGAGTACTACACGCGTAATGTTTTTTTTATTATCTCAGAAGATTTTTTGACTGTCAAGATTGATAATTACATTTTAAAATCGAAGATACAGATTTTTTATATTGACTTCTCATTAAGAGCATAAAATATCCACAGAAACAACACCTGATACTTTAATTACTAAGTTCTTCATGAAACATAATCCCAAGTTTTTGACTATATTTTGTAAAAGATAGCTTTCAGGACAACAAATGCTTAAGATTTCAGAAAAATATATTAAGATCTTCTGCTCTTCTTTTTTACCATCATCATCATCATATCTATGTCCGCTCTCTTAACGAAAATATGATATTCTTCTTTTACGTAGTATCAATCCCGTGGATTGGTTTGCAGCAAAAAATCGATTCTTCGATCCTCTGCAACCCTCATTAGTTTAGCATAAGAGCTACAACTCATGTCCTCGAACACTTGCTGCAAATACTCCCATCTAGGGCGCCCTCTGCAGTTTCTACCCTCAACCATCCCTTCCACAATGCCGTGAAGAAGACCATTGAGGCGCATAATGTGACCAATCCATAGGGCTCACCTCTCTGAGATCGTTCTTACTAGGTGCCTATTTTACTTGATTATGCTGAGAACCTCATTGTTCGTGACGTGGTCTCTCCAGGAAATCCCGAGAATACTTCTGTACGACCACATCTGAAAGTCTTCTAGTCCTTTTTTATGGTATTTAAATCAGGCAAAAAAGGCAAAGAAAATGTATTAAAACATATATATTTTTATTTTCCTTAATATTTTTTTCATTTGTTCTTCAACTACTGGTTTTTGTGACAATCTTTGTATAACCTTTAAGAGCATACATCAAACTTTTAAAAACAAAGATAGATCGATTTTTTAAATTGATAATTCTATGTAGAATTCAGGAATTATAATGTCTACGTTCATGAACCTTTTTAATTTCAAATGCCGTGATTCCATTTACGATAACACGTTTTGGCTTCGTCTCTATTCACAAGTTCCATGTCGTTATCAAATGGCATTTGAAAATATCTTCTTGATTAAGCAATGCATGTTATTAAAAGAAGAATTTAAGGCATTTAGATTATAATGAGGATTTAATGATATAAATTAAAAATAATTGTACATATTAATTATGTAATTTAAAATCTCTAAAACTGTACAGATACGATTAAATGTGACCTCCTCTATACTCTGATTATTTAACCAAGTAATTGGATATTCACTAGTATCCCGAGTAATATAAAACTTAAATTACATAAAATCACTGAAAGTAGATAAAAACTATTATATATATTGAGGATACATGTTAAAAATCTAATAAATAATATATGAATTATTTATGTGAATTCTCAGGGATCAAACAAAATATATTATTGAGTATAGTTACGGTATTACGACTTCTCTCCTTCTTCGTGTCAATGACGTCAAATTATTTTTGCCCAGTATCATTGTTAGCCCGTGTGTTGCCCAGCATTAGGTCTTGAGTTGTGCAGCTTGTTGGGCACATGGAGCAAGATATTAGGTGTGAGGCGGTCTGCAGGTCTCCACAGTCACACAATAATGACTCTCCCTGTCGAAACATTCTTCACCGCTCGAGGTTGTCCTTTGTTCTACGAACTCTGGTTCTTAATTTGTTCAGGGATTTCCAGGTCCGCCAGTCAAGGTTCTTGCCAGTTGAGAGTCCTTCCTTTGAAGTAATTAAATCCTCTGATGCCAGAGCTGGAGTCTCTCATTTTCCAGATGTGAGAGGTTGTGTGGATCTGAGAAAGCTGTTTCGCGACTTCAGTCTGAGTGTTGCGGGTATCTGATTATACAAGCAGTGGGACGGTTGGTTGATTGCCTTACTCATTTCTTCGGCGCATATGACTTTGCGTTTTATGTTTGGTGGTGCGATACTAAAACAATTGAAAGTTACATGAGTAATCTCGATTTAACATAATTATAAAATGCAAAAATTAAATAAACATTCTTCCTGTGTTGACTTCATCTGCGTGCAAGTGGGTGTCGCGGGCGGTGGACATTATCCCCTTTATTTCTGCGTTCTCTCTCGTTAGTCTCCAGGCTGCTGGCTGGTGGCTGATGCTGGAGCCTCTGTTCCGCGATGCAGATGCACACAACTCACCTCGCAGGCACCAATGCATGCATTACTTTAATCACCGCCGATCCAGGAAGTGTGGACAGGTGCGCGCCGTTACAAACACCGGAAACGATATTTTTCTACGACGATCATTTTATACATTGTTATTCGTTCTTTCGCAGACAGTTTGTTTGAACTTTTCTCACGTTATTAACTTAAAAATGTGTACTCAGATTGTCAAATAATCCTCTTGCCGCATTCGTGAGAAACAATGTTTATTATAAAAGACATTCAATGTGAAAGCACAAATCTAGTACTCACTATTTAAACACTTTTGTCGGTGATAAATAAACACTGTTGTTTTAATTTAATATATAATAGATATTTACCTGGTATATGCTATATACGTTTGTAGCTTTAAGTATTTTTAAGGTTTGAAAATGTGATTTAATTCTTTCGAACGTTTTTAATAAGGGCATTCGAAATATTCGAAATCAGTTGCAAATTTTGATAAACTAAATCTGCCGGCAATCTCAAGAGTTGTTTTCTTTTGGTTTGCATCAATTGATGGATTTATTTTCCCTTAAATAGCTTCAACAGGGATTTTCAAAACAAAGTTAATTTTGAACATCGAAATAACCTAATATAAATTTTGCAAACCAGTTTTAACATTCTGCCAATAAAACAACACTTTCTACATCCATATTGTTTTATTTTTTCTTGCTTGAAAAGCATTTTTACACACTTATTTAATAGTAGAAAATACTGCTTACAATCCATTTCAGAAAGGGCAATAACAAAAACTAGTGCATAGAATATAAAAAATCACAAGCCAACCTAAAAATATAAAATTATTGATATGCTTTTAAGATGAAAATAAAAGTACTTTAAAATTTATTGTATAAAAAGAAATTATTTTCCGAAAATCTAATATTATATTAACAAATATGGTTCATAAAATATATGTAATTAACCCTGTTTGTTTGAGACTGATTCCTTCGCAAATAGCAAGGCATAATTTTAACTTATACGTTCCAGATAAGTACACCCGTGCTCGTAGCAATCCATTGTTTTTGATCCCAGTTGAAACTTGTGGAGCTTCGAGCACTCAATTTAGTACAACACCAATGGCGCTCCTAAATGGCCTACCATCACACCTCGATCCTTTTCTTACATCATTTTCCTCTTTTGTCGATGTCATTGTTCTCCTAGATCTCTGTGATCTTTGACACATGTCATCTTCTTCTTCTTTTATGTTTTTTTTTGTTGTATTGAATGGTTATGTATACTCTTTGTTTCTTATTCTTTATTATTCTATGTACCTTGAAACTGCGGTTCTGTTAAATAAATGAATAATCAAAATGAGAAGCACCATATAATCTGAAGATAAAATCTCTACCTTACCTCCTCTTTCACTTCGTTATTCCATACTGAGTCAAACCATCGTACCCCCAGTATTCTATGCAGGTATCTGCTCTCGAAACCCGATATACGGATGCATTGACTCTTGGTAAGAATTTAAAATTCACAACTGGAAAAAACAATGACACTCTTACGTGTAACCTGCAATCAATGGAACACAGGCAGTTATTACCACGGTCACTGCTCTTCGGAACTTAAAGAACTAATTCCTCCTGCACCCACCCACAACCGACAAACTCGTCTTACACTTGCCGAACATCCATACATGGTTAATGTGTGTCAACCAAGAACTGGCAGTTTCCAAAGTTCCTTCCTTAATGCCACCGGTAAGCTTTGGAATGCTTTTCCAGCGTCTGTGTTTACTCCTTCCTACAATCTGGATCTCTTCAAGAAACAGATAAATATACACTTGCAATCTCCCCAACTCACACATAAACACAAGACACGTTTTTCGCATGCAGCGTCCAGCCTCCCTGGCCGAGCGTCATAGAGTGCACTGGTGTACTCTCCTGCATGCGTTTACATTTAAAAAAAAAAATAAGAGAAAAAAAACATTTAATAAAAATAAATTACGTGTTGAGGCGTTAGTATGCGGCGCACCTAGTATCAGCATTTGTAACTAAAGCCCTCTTACACCTTATATGCCTCCATAGCCGTTTCGCGTAATACGTTTTTGCATATCACATAAAACATCATTTACATAACGAGCCGGGCTGCGGCGGGAGGACTCGCTAGGAGGAGCTCAGAGGAGGAGGAGGGCATACATCACGCCTGGCTGGGACAATGAGCGCGGTCCACGCATTGTCTAGAGCGCTTTATGTAATACATGAGTGATATGCGCGCATATTTAATAATGTTAAATGCAAGATGGCGATAATTTATGATCGGAAAGCCGCGCAGCTATTAGATTTTTTTTCCGAAAGCTATTTCGTTTTTATTTCAACAGAGAAAAAAATTAGCATGATAACTGACTATGAAAAGATCAATTCACATGATGCGTGACTTATTATCGACATTTGATCAAAAACATATGAAATTCTATGGATTAATATTAATTTTATAAAATGAAAAATGCTTACGCGTCGATACGGAGCATTGACCATCCCAATAATCTGCCACTCTATGTAAATTGAAGGCATTGAGTTCCAAAACGGTATCAAGAAATTTGCGGTGTGTGACATTTAATGTATTAATATTACTTTTATAAATGCTTACTCATGTTGTAAATTAAGGTGTAAAAAATGTATCTTATCAAATAAATCAGTACCAACTCAACTGCGCTCTTTGGACTTATCCTCGGTGCCGGATCCTTGGTATTCCGGCATCACCATCACCGGCTTATTTGAAAGTTAAGATACTTAATCTATTGAAAGTAGGCACAAGCTATTTGTTATTTCGGGCAAACGTAATATACTCGTACTTTAATTGCTAAGCGCATTGTTCTTTATTGTGTTTCAAATAATTGTATTTATTCGCAGCCAACTTCATAATCGTGCCACATTTTTTAAATCGCTATTACAGCATTGCTTGTTTGTGTAAAATTACAATTTATTCTACGTAGTATTTTTTAGTAGCCACTCTTTCGAATATGGAAAGTGGTAAGTAGCATTAGCAACAAACTTCGACATATTATCATGATATCAGTAATGTGATCAATTTCACATATGTTAATATGAAGGCAAATCACTTAGCCATGAATATGTAAAATGTATTTTAATTTTTTAACATTCACTTTAAGATCCATATGAAATATGAAATAAATAATTTAACCTTGTTTTAATATGGATCAATGTGAGCATTGTCTATTTACTTGCTGAAATACTGGAGTATTGTCTTCAATTAAAACATCATCAGTTCTTAACGTGTATAAACACACTGACGGCTTATTTTGTGCGTAAATATTATTTTATTTATTTATTTATTTACAGAATCGAAATTCCAATTTTACAAATATTCAGAAAAAAATAAACAAAAAATAGAGAAAAAAATAAAAAATAAAAATTACACAAAAGAATCAGAAGATGACACGTGTCAAAGATCACAGAGATCAAGGAGAACAATACCATCGACAAAAGAGGAAAAGGATGTAAGAAAAGGATCGAGGTGTGCTGGTGGGCCATTTAGGAGCGACATTGCCGTTGAACCAAATTGAGTGCTTGAAGCTCCACAAGCCTCGACTGGGATCAAAATCATTGGATGGCTACGAGCACGGGTGTACTTATCTGGAACATAGAAGTTAAAACATTGGGTTGTGAATTGAACCGCGAAGAAGAAGGAATGAATGTTTGAGTGCAGCAATTTTCCTCCGGGACTCTAGCGAATGGAAAGAAAGCATCCCTAGAAGAAAAAGAGTTGGGTAATGTTCGGTATTTTATTATATTATGCAAAAGCAAAGAGCGATTCACAAATAATACAAAAAAATAGAAGCAAGTGTTTATTACATTGGATTTATTTTCTTATTTCGTGTTACTAATGTACAATAATAGTAAATAGGTACTTGCTATGTAACTAGGAAATAAAGCCTTTCCTGCTCCCTCTATGCCCAGTACATGTGTGCTGAGGCGACACCACGCGGCTAGGCCCACAATTACTTTTCTCTCCTTCGCGCGTAATCAAATCTTTTCGGTGGGAAATTCAATTGGAAACATAAATGGATAATCCGGTGAAGAATTTGCATTTCCCGTCCACCGCTGAAGGGGCGTAACGGGGGCCTAAAAGGGGCCTTAAGGGGGCGCATGCATGAATAGTTTGAACAGAATTATCCTACAGACGCGGGTCGCGCCTCAATGGACGCGAAAATTGCTGAATTTTCAATTTCGCAAATTGTCTTATTATTTGGCGGGAATGGAAGGATATTTTTTTATATATAATATAACGTTTAATGGGATTACCAATCAGATACTTCTCTGTTGATGAACGTTTCAATGAAGATGGCGCAATTATTTAAAACGAAATAAAACTTTTTTCCAATTGCAGCTTTTGAAACGACTGAATGCGAATTGAAAGTGATTTGCCAAATTGAGTTTTTTTCATCTACGTATAAAATATATTTAACATTTAATGCATTTATTTAAACCGATCAAGTAATTAAGATGTACAATAACTTCTTTGGTTTTCATGGCCAGATTTGGTGTTGTGGCTTTTGGGTTTAGCCGTGTGTGGCGAATTACTCTTCTCCAATATTTCGACCGCCGGGAGTCTTCTTCAGAGTTGATGACTGTGTAATGAGTTGGTGTCTGGAGGTTTTTTGCCATTAGTCTAACGTACCTCCACGAGATCATGTCGGAGAGTCGTGTACGAGTATGTTCCAAGGAGTGTACCTCCACGAGCGTCATGTCGGACTGTTGTTGCCATTGCTTGTCTGTGCAGGTTTTTTAGTATGTATCCTAGAGATGGAAGCCATGCTGTTTTGAGAATCAAACCATCATCCCTGTTGATGTTGATGGGAAGTATTTTGATTTCAATGGCTTCCCTTACTAGGCGCGCATAGAGCCACGATTTCCGGTTCGAAAAGCTACAATATTTAAGATGTTTTTTTAAATAATCTTATATACTATTATTATAAGTTTGATTGAAATTGTCAATAGTTGCTTACATTGTTGAAAATGTTATTCTATAATTCAGGCATTTTGTAACGACTTATGGGGAACTAGAGAGTGGAAATGGAAATTATGAATGTATGAAGAATTGTTTTTTTAATACAAGGTCTACGTTGGTTTGACTTTGTGATTAATAGTGAGGAAAGAAAGCCAGACATACAATCGATTAAGAGACGAAGTTTGACCTTGTTGGGACATGTATTTCGAATGCCACAGGACAACATAAAATAATGCTGCCTTTTGACGACTGACATAGCTTTGTGGTGGAAAAGTGGATCGTTACAAAAAAGTTCTTTAGTAATGCTGACGATTTGTTTTAATTGCGTACATTTCAATATGTAAATACATCAACAATTATTATCAATTAACCTTCTTCGTAGTGTCAATACGGTGGATTGGTTTTCAGCAACAAAATCTTGCATCTCGATATCCACTCTTCTCGATCCTCTGAAATGCTCTTTAGCTCAGCATAAGAGCTACAACTCATGCTACAGCTAACCTCATCAGGTCAAGCTGGTTAGGGCACTCTATTGTCTTGGAGGTAGTAAATGCTTTCCAAAGGCGGATTTATCTTTATGGTCAACGGCATCAGGATGTGGAAATAAATGATAAAATACCTCATTAAAGGTCTAAAAGACATCCCATGTATCAGCAAAAATGATAATCGATTATGAATAAAGTATTATGTTATAACAGTATAATAAAATAAGCTCATTTCGGTGTTTTTTGGGTAGTGAGTAGTGAGTACTTGTCCCCCAAAAGGTCCCAAATATCGATAGAATAAAATGCAAAAGGACGAAGAAAATATAAACCGAATTCTGAATCCGACAATGCATACAAAATTGACAAAGAAGGCGATATAGAAATCATTTTCATATCTTCCAGAACGTTTCAGGACTCGGGTACTTCAGCAACTGAAAGAGTAAATTTCATCACATTCCCGCAGATAGTGTATCGAGAGTAGGGTGATCAAAAACTACTCAGTACTGTCATAAAATACAATTTTAAAAATATATATTTATCTACAAACTGACAAAAATAAAAGATTCCAGTAAACACCATCTTATTTGAGAAAAATAAACGGCGTACACTGGAATTCAAACAACGACCCCTGTATACACCATATTCATTTTGACATCAGCATGACTGGTATCGAAAACCTCGATGTACAATCTTTCGTCTCTTATTTCTGCTTGCTTGTCGTACATGTGTTGCTATATTGGCATTTTGGAATAGTTACGTACATCGCCACTTGGGCGCTGGGCGATGCCTCAGCGCCAACGAGCGCGCTCAGTCGTGTGCCGACGTCGGTGAGATCGCATTGTAAAAGTCACGATCGATCGTGGCGAAAGTAATGCCATGTTACGATCGATCGGGGAAACCAAGTCTATCGTGAATATATGTGCTTTTGAAAAAATCTGTTATTAATCTGCTCTTAATCCTGCCCCCACACGGACGGAATAACACCTTTTTTTAAAGAGAGGTGGGTGTTAATTTATATACCCTACGTTAACTGTTCGGCCATTTGTACAGCAGATCGATTGGGGAAATCAATACGTATTATATTATTAAGTCAAATTATTTATAGATGGCGCTTTTTTCAAACTTTTTATTTATTAATAAATTTCAATTGATTTATTTATTTTTAAGTAATATTTTCTTTTTTTTATGTAAGCACATACAGGAGAATACCGACAGATGGTGATAGTAATTTTTTGAAGTTTCATCTGTTGAATTCTATGACGCTTACCATGGTGTATGTGGCTAAACTCTGCATGTGGAGTGTTGATCCGCCAACGTCATAGACTACAGCCCGAGATTCACGCATCATCCTTTATTATTACAGGAATCTACTATGAATGGGTGGTCTTCACGGGACGACTTTCGTTTACCGCCAATTTTAATTGATAGGCTATAACTGGCATTTTACGGGTGATGGATCAAATTCACACCAACCAGAGGTATTTTAGAGCTCATAAATCGATTAAAACACCTTTTTATTTTAATCTCCGTAGGGGATCGAACCCACGACCTTTGGTTTGCAAAGCAAACGCTTTACCATAGAGCTATGACCGCCGGCAAATTGGCATTTACTGGATATACAATATAGAGAGTACCTGATAAAAATATTCTTCTGTTTTTATGACGCCTGTCCATGTGTTCCTGGCAAACAGCAAACCGGGAGAAATTCACTGAGGATATTCATAATGGAAAAATGAAAAAAAAAACGATGAGTCCTCTAAGTGCTTAATCATAAAATATAGATGCTCTTATTGATGCTCTCCACTATCGGAATCTGAAGTGTATGTCCCAACCAGGTCCTTCGTCCCATTGAGATGAAAATAAACACATTCTTAAACTCTGAGTTGAATTTGTTTTGGTCACCCTGTTGTTGAGCTACGGATAAGAAAGCCTTGCCTTGGAGGTTGCCGGTGGAGGCAGGGTGAAGCAATGCAGTAAGTGAGTGGGTGGTGGGCGGTGGGCGGTGGGAGGTGGGAGGTGCGAGGCAAGCAGCCCACCCGTCGATTTCTTTATAAGAAAATAGATTGAATTAAGTCGGGTATAGCCGCATTTACCGACCGAAGCGAGGCGATGTGTTGGCATCGATTTGGGGTGACCATGCAAAGCTAACATTTAATAAATACAGTATTAATATTAAATCGTTTGTATGTTATGAAATTGTTCAAAGAGTTATACGTTAAGCGAACGTAATAATCAAGGAACAAGTAAAACAACTGCGAGTAAAACATATTGCAAGAAGGTAATCAGATCAAGGGTTCATCAATTAGCAAGCTTACTTTAAGTTGAGTAATAGCCTCCCTCAAAGATGCCTATTTGTCTCAGTCTTTTGCTATTTGGCTCCAATTTTAGTCAGTGATATTTTAATTTGGTTTTTTCATCGTGTGTGTCTTCCTCTGCAATTTTTTCTTGTATTCTTTATGTAATCGCATGCAGGAGAGCACAACCGGTGGAGATCAGTGTACTCTATGCCGCTCAGCCAAGGGCGGCTGCACGCTGCATGCGGGAAAAGTATGCTTTGTCTGTATTTATATGTGGGTTGAGGAGATCGTAAGTGTATATTTATCTGTTTCTTGAAGAGATCCAGATTGTATGATGGAGGAAACACATACACTAAAAAAGTATTCCAGAGCTTACTGTTGGCACTTAAGGAATTTCGGAAACTACCAGCTCTTGGTTGACACATATTAATCTTTATGTTCAGCAAGTTTAAGATGAGTCTTTTGGTTGTGTGTAGTAAAAAAGACTAAGTGAACAAATCTTACGTCTGTGTTCCAGTGATTACAAGTTAAGCATAAGTGTGTCACTATTTATCAGACGAATTACTCTTTGTTGAACCAAGTCAATTGAATAAAAATGGTATTGTGAACCCCTCTTCAGGGTTGTTTCCATATTTGCTTTTATAGCATTGCTACTATATAGCTATATTCGTTGAAATGTTAGCTTTCTATAAGTGTTCTATACTGCTGCGAATCTTAAAACTTATTAAGTATGAAACGTGTACAATCGTATAATTAATTAGTCTTGTATAAAATATTTGAAGATGGTTTGGTTTTGAGAAGAATTAAGGAAGAGGAAAATTCACTTTTCTATCGATTGATACCATGTATTATTTCCAATTATTTATTAAAAATAAAATAATTTTGTCATAAAGTTATTTCCGGTACGCGAGTGTGGTGGACACCAGAGCCGGAACAAGTACATGTAATTTCGGTCGGGCGCCCTGGCGGCCTTTTAAACCTACCTCTTACAACTAATCTTCAACTGTGAGGACACCACTTAACAAAATAAATATGTTTACACGTTTATATTCATGAATGTCTTTTTATATATTGTAACTGTTCCGGAACAGAGGTCGCGGTCCCGAAATTACAGCGTCAGCTAAAAGGTGACGCCGGAATACCAAGGTACCGGCACCGAGGATAAGTGCAAAGACCAGAGTGGAATTGGTTCTGATTTATTTGATAACAAATCCCATTTTATATCTCAATGAACAACATGAGTAAGAATGCTGCATTTTATAAAATAATAATAATAATTGATTTTCATACATCACAAATTCCTCAATACCTGTCGTTTTTGAATCTTGATCCCTTTAATTCACATTATGTGGCAGAATATTGGGATGGCCAATGCTCCATGGCGATGAGTAAGCATTGTTTATTTCATAAAATTAATATTAATAAATTGATTTTTATACACCGCAAATTCCTAGATACCTGTTGTTTTGCTCCTTAATTCCCTCAATTTACATTAAGTGGCAGAATGTTGTGATGGTAAATGCCTTGTGTCGTACCAGAGTCGACAAATTCGAGCCAAGATAGAGAATTTGATTATAATTTGAAAATTAATACTTTAAAGACTTTTGAATGTTTTATACAAAAAAAAAATGTTCAAATAACGTTTATAACAATAACTTAAAATGAAAGATGCAGAAAATAGAATCGCAATCTATACTTAAGGAAATATAACATGATTTTTGAGTATTTGTCTAAACATATTTTACTCAAGCTGTATCTTTCCTGACTGAGTTTATCTAGCGCATTGAATTAGTCCTTTTGCTTTTTATTTCGTTCGGAAATCTTCGTTTTGGATTCTATCTTTTATGGACACTCCAAACCTGGATCTCTCCAAAGCACATTGCTTACCTTTATTAAACTGAAGGTCGTAAGTGCAATTTCCTGACTTAGATTAAAAATAACAATCGATTTCCAAGCTTTATAAATACCCTCGGTTGATGTGAATTTGATCCCTCAACCGTAAAATGCCAGTCATAGCCTCTTACTCAGAATTGGTGCAAAACCAAAGTCGCTCCGTGAACATTACCCATTCATAGTAAATTCCTGTAATAATTGGATAATGCGTGAATGTAGGGCTGCTATGACGTTAGTGGTTCAACTCTCAAAATGCAGCGCTTAGCCATATGTAGCATGGTAAGCGGCTAAGGCATAGCGGTATATAGGATTCGTACAACGATAAAAATTTGGTATCTTAGTTTTGGAAGCGTTGGACCCTTCAGATTTATTTGAAGTCTGCGGCCGCGTCCTGCCAGGAACATGAATGGAGTGTCCTCCCACAATGGCGATGTCGATTTGTGTCCTCCTTCTGCGCCCCCAAGACCCTCGTCCCGCCCCACTCCATTATAGCGACACCAGCAGCAAAGTGTATCCATTGTGATCGTCTGCGATAGCGGGAAGACGCTGCAGCAGATGGAGCAGGGACTACTGGAGAGTATAACTGAGAGCCTGAAGTGTGAGGCTGTCATTCGAGAGGTCTTAGATCAATTCCAGACGAAGCAAAAATTATTTTTAAGGTGTAAAGTGTTCAGTAATAGGAGCTGACTTGAAACTATGTACGAGTATACTCCAGAAAACTGCATGATCCCTGACTATTCAACTAAATACATTATATATATATAAGAATACAGGCACATATATAATAACATCCTCCTCTCTCTCAAAAGGGGTGTTATTCCGTCGCGTGATGGCAGGATAAAAAACAGATTGATAACACATTCAGAACCACATTGAAATTTATTTACGATAAGTTTTACAAACTTCCGGCCAGGGGTAATGATATTCCGGCCGTACTGCGACCTTCTCTCGCCAAAGATCGGGGACCGATTGCTCGCACTCATCGGCGCTATCGCACCGGTGCCCTAAGCGGCGGTCTATATAACTAGTGCCAACTGCCAATACGGCGGACACATTCATGTACGACAAACGCACAGAAATAAGGAAGGAAACCAGTGAGCAAGGGCTACATCGTGCTGATGTCAACAAGTTAAAGTACTTAAAATTACGTAAAATAGGTAGAAGTTATGAGTTATTTGAGGCATAGTCAATGACGTGGCCGGATCAACACTCCACATGCGGCACTTTAGCAATTTGTGACATGATAAGCGTCATAGAGTCTTCAAATGAGATTTATAGATAGGTTAACGCTTATTGTACCTAGGTTGAGCTACTCCTTTGGACTAAATGGTCAGGCTTCAGGAGCGACAAGCCAATCGTCAGATTTCTTAAAAAAAAATTTAACCAATCACGCAAAAATATGTCTCAGATAGTATAGCTGCTGTCTCTTGTCTCTTGAAAGTCCTCGGGAAACCTGTAAGTTCTTCAGTGGACCATCAATTGCAGAGATATCTTGTGATGAGTGACGGACAATGGCAATTGACATTGACTAATGCGCAAGTGTAGAGATGAAGTAAGTCAATGCATCTCTACATACTTCAAAATGACAGTCGATATAGAAAATTTACAGGTGCTATCCTTTCATTGCCATCTGTTGGTATTCTCCTACGTGTGTTTACATAAAGAACTAGAGACGAGGAGTTGTTTGCTGGCCTAGACCCTACTGGCGAATGCTCAATGGGCATCTTATTTCTCCTTGTGTACAAGAAAGATATATTGACTGTCTGTGGAATGTTTTCGGGAAAAATATGTAAAACATCGTGTAGAATGTATGATTTTGATTCTACGATAAAAGTACAGTCTTTTATGTCTTTATACATAAGTAATGATGTTTTAATGATCTAATGAACTTTCAATTTTCTGTTTCAGTTTTAGCAACAACGAAAAAATAATCTTTCGATTAAACACTTTTCTGACGATTTTATTTGTGATTGATTTGATTTGAATACTACCGTTTTGTTAACTTTTTTGAAATGAAAGTACAAGTAATAACATAATTTTTCATTCAGAAAGGATACGAGTAAGCTGAAACTGCAGTCTGCTAAACAGAGAAAATATCTTACGTGATCCATGTAAAAACATTTATAGTGGATCTCAAAGTGAATGCTGAAAACATTTAAAAAAAATATGTTATTTTCTCATTAAATGCATTATTATCTCATTAAATGCATCATAAAATATAATGCATTTTTTTGCTCTTGTTTGAACTATCTACATATATTCTTAAAAAATCTCACTAACCGCAGTTCCTTAACATTAGAATTATATTTTTGAATCAGTTCTACAACGTATATGCTCGTAGATAAATATTGTTGCCTTGATAACGCTGCAGCATCGCTTAATTACATGTGCAATATCTGGGACTCAAAGATATACTGAATCGAAAAAAGAACCGAATGTTAATATTATCTTCATCCTTCTGCGAATATTGGCATCCCTTAAAAAACCAAAGCAGCCGTAGATAGGCTTTAAAATCAGTATTGAGAGCACAATGGTTTGACTTTGTGAAGAATTACAAGGAATTAAGTGAGAGAGTTGTCAAGGCAGATACGAAGGTCGTATTTAAAAAATATATTTATATTAAAAGATAAGAAATAAATTGAGTAAATTTATTTCTTCCTAAACAGTGACGTTGTGCAATGTAATGTGCTTATTGTGAATATAAATTGGGGGAAAATGGGTGGGGTTTATAAAAAGGGGGCTGCCCTAACAAGGTGTCGCCGTCCATTCAAACTATGTATAGATTATGCTAAGTTATGATGGAAATAATGCTGGCATTGTGAATGTATGAATAAATATAACATGCATTGTATGAAAGATTTCAATGTTAGCGTTAACATTGTTGGTAGTTTGGTTAATGTAGCAGATTTTTTATTTATATTTCAATCCTTCTTGGGGATAGTTGTCGAGTCTCTTGAAAGGTTTGCTTTCTTGGATTATTTTCAGATGCAGATATATATCACTGAAATACTCTTTTAAAGTGTGTTTATATAAAATTGGAGCGAAATGAAATGATAAACCTTGAAAAAGGTGTACCGGAAAAGAATGTAATTTTTTTGTTATCGCTTTTGAGTGGTCAGTTGTGCTTCGGCAGTCGAACGTCTGTGTTGTTTCTCTGACTACGTAAACCTGGAGTGTACTAGGACTTTAAAAAAAAATACAACCCTATGAGTATATAATATGATTATACAAAAGATGTGCTTAGAAATGTTTCATGGGTACCTGCAAATTACACACAAGACTATGTAAGGGAAACCGTAAAATAAATGTTTATATAAAAATCACTTTCTTATTCTTCAACATCGCTAACTGGGCAGGATACATCATTCAAAGATACAACGATTGACAGAGAATAAAATTTCTGAGTGGTGCCCAAGAACATAACAACTGGAGTGTTAAGACACCCTGCAAGATCTTTTTTTATTTCATTTTTTCCCCTTATAGATCCATGGAAAACATATTTAATTCCAACTACAATATGAAGATAAACAGCACAAAAACCAAAGTCATGAGAGTAAGCCGCAATGAGCAGCAGAAAATTAACATATCAATGCTAGGAGTACCCCTAAAAGATGCAAAAGAATTTGTATACCTTGGTAAGTACGATCACCTGGGATGGCAGAACAAAAAGAGAAGTCAACAGTCGAATACATCAAGCAAGGCTAGCTTTCAATAAAAAAGCCAAAATTCTTGAGTCAAGGAATATTTCTTTAGGGCTCCGCAAGCAACTTGCCAAAACACTTGTTTGGAGCATCTTGATGTACGGCTGTGAGACATGGTGCTTATTTGAAAGTGATAAAAAAAGACTAAAGGCCTTTGAGATGTGGTCATACAGAAGAATTCTCGGAATTTCCTGGAGAGATCACGTCACGAACAATGAGGTTTTCAGGATAATCAAGGAAGATAGGCACCTAATAAGAACCATCTCAGAGAGGCGAGCCCGATGGATCAGTCACATCATGCACCACGATGGTCTTCTTTACGATATTGTAGAAGGGATTGTTGAGGGTAGAAACTGTAGAGGGCGCCTTAGCCGGGAGTAGTTGCAGCAAGTGTTCGAGGACATGAGTTGTAGCTCTTATGCTGAGCTGAAGAGGGTTGCGGAGGACCGAGAGGAATGGAGATCGAGATGCAAGATTCTGTTGCTGCAAACCAATCCACCGGATTGATACTACGAAGAAGAAGAAACATTACAACTCAATTCATTTCTGAAGTACAATAAGAATTAATCCAAAAATAAAAAAATACAATATATACAAATATAGGTACTTATGATTAAGTACTAAGAACAAAGCAATAAAGATAAGCAACAGAAGGTCCCAATTCTCATCAAACAGACGACGCCAACAAATTATTTCTCCAAAGAAACTTGAATGTTGGCCGGAATAAGCTTAAGTTAAGTTAATAAAACACCCAGCTAACCTCATTAGGTCAAGCTGGTTAGGGCATTATATTGTCGTGGAAGTAGTAAATGCTCTCCAAAGGCGGATGAACCTTTATGATCAACGGCATAAGGATGTGGAAATAAAGTGAAAAATACCACATTAAAGGTATAAAAGACATCTCATGTATCAGCAAAAATGATTGCATCTCAAGTTAGGATCAAGAAGAGCGGAGATCGAGATGCAAAATTTTGTTGCTGCAAACTAATCCACCGGATTGATACTACGAAGAAGATGGTCGGCACTTTGACAGTCTTCTACGCATATGTTATAATTTCACGTGTTCATATTACATAATTTTAATGGTGGGCATTAATTTTTTTATGTTCTCCCTACTCTCGACGTTGTGCACTCTCAATCAGCGGGCCGGTACGTCACGCGGCGCAAGATGGCGTCCGTTATAATAATTATCATAATCCGCGCCATTGGCACAAAAGGCAAAAATGGGCGGCGACTCCTCCCCCCCTGCCTCCCACCGCCACGCCTCTTCATTTACATGAGACTTTTATACACATTTCCCAACTCCGTACAATATTATTTGCATTTCAGTGACATAAGCACCACAGCGGTAACTAAAATATTTTTAAATTTAAAATTCCATCCAATATAGTTTGCCGAATCATGCTCGATGGTATTCTCCTGACATTTTTTTTTATTTATTTTTTTCCTTCATTGACATTACTAAATATTTAATTTTAGTTCGTTATTGAAGTACTAACATAATTGTGATGATGGAAATGTATTGACACATTTAGTGTCAATGACCTCACACTCAGAACAAGTGTCGAATACGCAGGGCAACTAGTTAGCATTTGTGACAACAATAACCATGTCAAATCACTTCTTAGGTTTTCACTGCAAGATTTGATATTTTTTGCTTTTGGGTTTAGCCATGTTTGGCGAACTTCCTTCAACCAATATTTCGACCGCCATTGCAGGGGTCTTCTTCAGGATTGATGATTTATCAATCATAAAGAATAATAACGCTCGTATAAACAATAAAATCTGAATAAACCAACTCAAAACTAAATAAATCATCAATCCTGAAGAAGACCCCTGCAATGGCGGTCGAAATATTGGTTGAAGGAAGTTCGCCACACACGGCAAAACCGAAAAGCCAAAATATCAATAACCATGTCATAAGTAAATCATGGTTGACATACAAATAACACGCCATTATTGTCACAAAATCAAAAGTCCAACATTTCGTATCCATCCACACCAGCACTGAATCTGAACCAATATTACACTAAATATGTCAATATCTTCACTCAAGTTGGTTTCAACCACTATTCTCTGCGATTTTTTCTTCTTACACGTATCCAGGGTTGAACGATGGTCCTTTCAGGCCACACTTCAAGCTCCATGAGAGACTCCAGCGAAATTATCCGAGGATAAGGAAGCACAGATTGTTCGTTCCCCCAAAGAGTAACACTTATCTGCCAGAGACAATGTCTCTTGGGAGGGGGATCAGACTGTTCAACTACATTGCCTCCAAAATTGATATATTCCTCACAAGGCAGGCCCAGTTCAGACACGAGCTCCACGAATTTGTTTGGTTGAGTAATTTGTTGGAGTCGTCTGCTTAGTGAACATACTTTCTGTTACTTGTCTTTATTTATTTATTTTTATTAAATAAAATTTGTAATGTTTCTAAAAGACTAAATATAATTTTAATTTAAACTAACGTTAACAACATGGTGAAAATCGGTTAAGATTTAATCTTAAATAGATAAGTATTTCTTACCTTGTTTTAACATGGATCACACTGAGAAATGTGTCACATGCTAGAACACTGCAGTTTCGCGTCTATGAACGATTCATCAGATGCAACAATGTGATCGATTGTGATCTACCTTAAAACAAGGTATGAAATCATTATCTATTTATATATATCGCACCACCGAACATAAGACGCAAAGTCATATGCGCCGAAGAAATGCGTAAGGCAATCAACCAACCGTCCCACTGCTTATATAATCGAAGCAGCTTTCTGAAATCCACAAAACCTATCACATCCGGCCCTGAAAATGAGAGACTCCAACTCTGGCAACAAATCGCACCAGAGGATTTCATTACTCCAAAGGAAGGCCTCCCAACTGGCAAGAGCCTTGACTGGCCGACCTGGAAATCCCTAAACAGATTAAGAACCGGAGTTGGTAGAACAAAGGACAACCTCGAGCGGTGGGGAATGCTTCGGCAGGGAGAGACACTATTGTGCGACTGTGGAGACCTGCAGACCGCCTCACACCTACGATGCTGCTCCATGTGCCCAACAAGTTGCACATCTCAGGACCTAATGCTGGGCAGCACACGAGCTATCGATGTTGCCAGATATTGGGAAAAAATAATTTGACGTCGCTGACACGAAGAAGAAGAAGATTATCTATTTAATATTGAATAGAATCTCAAAGTGAATTCTAAAAATATAAATAAAACTAATATTTAAATATAATAGGAATAGTTTAATCAACCTCTAAGAATGGTGACTATCCAGTGGTGTAGTGGTAAAGTTTGTAAATGGTTACCACTGGACCATGTCGGGAGGCTTATAGCCTTATATATATTACCCTGTATGGGTCAAGCTTATTAATATATAAGGGACCTCCATATATTCTACCCCTGGTCGTGTCCAGGGGCTAGGTTCTCTTAAGCGGCAATCCAAGTATTCCCCTCAGTTGCGCTTCTCCACATGTTCAGCTGCAGGGTGGCCTCAGGTATCACCAGTTCCGTTGTCGACTGTAGGAAATTTCTTCTTGATTGATCAAAATTGGTGGTAGATGTCGTCCCGTGAACACCACCTATTCATAGTTTTACGTAGTTTATGTAGGCAAATCAACAATCCACATTCAATGCTTCTTCTTCGTAGTACCAATCCGGTGGATTGGTTTGCAGTAACAGAATCTTGCAGAATCTTGCATCTCATTCAATGCTTGCCCATACTAAAAAATGGCAAACATCGTAGAAAATACAGATATTTTTCCCATTACCATCCGTCGGTATTCTCATGTATATGCTTACATAAAAATATGTATAATTTTTTTTAAATAAATAAATAAATTTAATTTGCGCAATTCAAATATACGTTTCATCCATTATGATTTTGCGACAAACAGCGGTATCGCATTATATAGCATATAACGAGGAGTATAAATGGGCAAAGAGTCGAGTACTAAGTGTGAAGGAGGAGGGCTGGGAAGGAGTGAGGATGGGAGGGAGGGAGGGGAGAGGGTTGTTGATTATCATTCAAGCGACTTCATGACTCCCCCTCCCCCTTTGATGATACGTCGCCCTAAACCCATTTCAAACGAATTTCTTTGCGACTGAAAACGTGTTCATTTTCAGCTAGTGGTTGGTATATGCGTACCTCCTTGATGGCTAGGTATTACTTGCGTTATTATTTTTTCCGTCTTTGATATACGTTCCCTTTCAGGCCATTATTTTGTACTCGAACTCTACGAAAGGAGCGTAAAAGTGAGTAGGTAGGTACTTATACTTATAATACCAGTTCAATTAAACATAAAACAATATTTCTTTCACATTATTACTTTTTGTATGGATGTATTTTGATCTCTGTTAGGGCATCTAATATATTGTTTTGACTTTTTTTTATCATAATTTGCTTAGTATCTTAATTGTGGAAACATTTATTTGTATTTCAATCTATAGAATATATTTTATCGTCTGGCATTTACCCGCCTCACACCAGCATCACACCAGAGGATAGTGAATTCTCCTTGATGATGCGCTCATTCAGATTATAATCATTTAGAAAATAATAAGTCTAGTGAGAGTCCTCTCTGAACAATTGTGGCCACTGCGCAGAAATGATAAGATTAGAATCGCATTCACGGGTTGTAAAAAGATGGAGGTGGAAGATTAATTCTCTCACCGAAAATACGAGCGAAAATGGCAAATGCGTGGACATTTTTTTAGTGGCCACAAAGTCTGCATGTCCGATAGGGCCGAGGCGATCCCCTACAACTGCATCGAAAAGGACTCCTTTTTCTAACAAAAGGAAATGACAGTCCTAGAGATTGTGCTCTGAGGTCTAGAAGGTGGGCAACAAGAGATTGAAACTAAATGTATTGAGTATAATCTGTCATCAAAAGCGCCGTGCCCAGTCATTACTTGTGTAGATCAGTGATCAGGGCTTATCCATTTAGCAGTTAGTCTGAAGTAAATGTGTGGAAAGAACAGAAAGGTAGTTCTATCTTTAGTGGAAGATGAACAACGTTTTTGCAATGCAGCCGTAAGGGCATCAGCATAAAGCTTTATGGGCTTGGGAGTAGCGCTCGGCTGGAGTACGTTGTCTCCAATCCTAGATATTTTATTAACAAGCCGTATCTACGTTTGAATAAATTGTATCATCAATCATAATTTAATATTCGCTCTGCTAACTTTAGCATATGGTCGTCACAAAATGCCGCTACATGTTTCTCGCCTCATCACACGTTAATTCTGCTTCCCGAGGCTTCGTTGAGTTCATTATATGTATATTTCCCGACGGCCTTCCAAAACGGCGAGAGCCCAGAGGACTGAAGAAAAGTCAGCTGTATTTTATTCTCTTTTGCAGTATACAAATTACGTGTTCTAGCCAGATACACCTTCGTATTCTTAATCGGCTGAAGTATGAAATGCTGCCTTGTCCGCTCTCTCACTTTAACATAACTCAAAAAGTCAAAAAACCGTACCCCAGGTAAAGTTTCAAAATCAAATAAAGTTTTTGTCATAGTATACTTAGATTCTTAGACATATAGAAGCAGTACCATCTTTAGACCCTGCGGCGCCCTAGAGCATTTTTTTTTCTGGTGCTTTATATTGTTTATATTTAAAAAAGTTAAACAAAATTGATTACCCTCGGTGCCCCTACCTTAATCGACGCCCTGGGGCAGCGACCCACTTCGCCACCCCCTAAAACCGACACTGTATAGAAGGTTGAAGATTATACGTGTACTGTATTTGCGGCACTTTCTTTTGATCAATTATTTGAGTAATAAGTTGCAGCAACCAAATTATAAGCTGAAGAAGACAAGATAATAGATACTTCAGTTAAATAATAATAATATATAATTACAAACAATTTAAAACATTTCTTCATGGATTACTTTAGTAGCTTGTATCGTGGAAACATATTATTACATGCAATATACTCTTATAGAAACATTTTAATAAAGCGTCCATTGCACAGACTAATGTAGTATCAATATAAATGATAAGTGGCATACATAATCCATATTAAAACAAGAAATAAAAAAATAAAAAAAAATCACATCTTAAGTCCAAAATTGTTTTTTTTTATGTAAACACATACGGGAGAATACCGACAGGTGGTGATAGTAATTCTGAAGTCTCATCTGTGTAATTCTATGACGCTTACTATGGAGCATATGGCTAAGACGATAACGTCATAGGCTACAGCCTGAAATTCACGCATCATCCTTATTATTACAGGAATTTACTATGAATGGGTGGTCTTCACAGGATGACTTTTGTCTACCACCAATTTTAATTAATACGCTATGATTGTTGATATGAGGTGTGGGTGTAAACAAACAAGATTTGGCTAAGATATGTATTTTTAAAGTTTGTCTAATTCTAAGGCCTCCGGACTCTCACCGTATTTTAAAACCGCCAGGATAATTACACAGAAAGTATTCGGCGGCGCTCTGAGAAACAGAGCCGACATGGGATGAGGCTATAACCATGCCGATTGACAGAGCTTTGTGGCGGCAGTTTGTGACGACAATATACTCCAATTAGGAGACCAGATTTACAATATTAAGACATTGATCTCATAATGTATATTACACGCAAGGGAGGCCAAGTTCAGCTACGAGCTCCACAAATGTGCTTCATCATCAGCCTGTATCCGTCCTGTATAAGTCTCCATCCTCTTCGATCCTCCGCGTTCCGCATCCAGGCCACTCCCGCTGTTCTTCTTATATCGTCAGTCCATCTTGCAGGGGGTCAGCCAATGCTTCGTTTGCCATTTCTTGGGTGACATTAGAATACTTTTCTTCCCCATAGACCGTCGTCTCTTCGACAGATATTTCCTGCTTATTTCCACTTGAGTGTGCCTATTCGTTGGGTAGTATCCACTTCTTGAGTTCTTTTACGGATATCCTCGTTTCGGATTCTATCTCTTAGCGACACTCCGAGCACGGATATCTCCTTAGCACGCTGGGTGACCTTTATCTTATGGGTAAAACATGCTGTTAGACTCCACGTCTATGCGCCATAAATTAATACAGGGAGGATGCATTGGTTACACGCCTTAGTTTTAAGACATTGCGGAATTTTCGCTTTTAAAATGTACTTTAGTTTTCCGAATGCTGCCCATCCTAGTTGTACTCATATACTCCAATTAGGAGAACAGATTTACAATGTTAAGGCATTGATCTCATAATAACAAAAATAATATTCTGTTCTATTAATTGCAAGACAACTCCTTTTAGTCTAAATCAGCGGAAAGTCTCGCAAAATTTGAATGTCTGGCTACCCTACAACCATCACATCTTTTCTGTAAGATATATCTTACATACTGTATGTACTACATATGTACTACTATATTAAACGCATAAATCAGCTTTGTTAATATTGTGCAGACAATGCGACTCCGATGACAATTATTTATTATTATCGTACATATTTGAGTAACGCTTATAAACTTTTATGCTCATCATCTAAAAACACAACCTGTGTAAAGATGTTGTTTTCTTATTAATCAAATACTGTTCATATTATTTACATTACTATATCGAAAATTCATGAAAAAGCAAGTACATTTTATATATTTTTTTAAGAATATTTTTCGCGTGAATACGATGGAATAAAAAATATTCAAATTATTTGAATTTTGTCTCGCGAAAAAAAAGGTCTTTTCAAATATGCTAGAGTTTTAAGCAATAGTGGTATATTGTAATTATAATAATTATTAATGATTTAGGAGGTTGTTTTTTTAATGAATTAAATGTTCAGTATATAAATTAATGGTACATATTTACATTATATTTATTTTGTGTCAGTTTCATCGAGAAGCCATTCACAAGAGTTAAGAATATGAAACTTAAAAACATTAGTTTACTCACACATTGTTATTATTGAAGTCGAAAAAATACAGATCTAATAAATAGAAAACATTTTTTTAAACACACATCTCTTAATCTTCTTCGTAGTATCAATTCGGTGAATTGGTTTGCAGCAACAAAATCTTGCATCTCGATCTCCACTCTTCTCGATCCTCTGTAACCCTCTTTAGCTCAGCATAAGAGCTACTACTCATGTCCTCGAACACTTGCTGCAAATACTCCAGTCTAGAGCGCCTTCTGCAGTTTCAACCCTCAACCATTCCTTCCACAATGTCGTGAAGACGACCATCGTGGCGCATGATGTGACAGATCCATCGCCTCTCTGAGATGGTTCTTACTAGGTGCCTATCTTCCTTGATGACAATTTACAATGAAGTTCTTAGCATACTCAAGGAATATCACTTAATACAGTGTTTTATTTATGTTGTACTTACTTTTGTTGTAGAAAATGTATCAGGTTTCGTGATCTTCGGGGATTTGGAGTGATCTTATGTAAAAAAACTGAATAATAAACCCCCAAAATACGCTGGGTATCATATTTGCCTAATTTACGTACGTTTTAAAGCGTTAAATAGTATCCATATAATGTAAGCTCAGAAATGCTTCAGATAAAGATATGACTGGCTACTTGCCAAATAATGGAACAGCTTATAGAACTGTGTGCGGTTTTTACTATTACTATTACATACTATTAACTTTTAATAACAGGAGATTATATGATCTATCTAGGGAGCGAATTTGGAAAAAAGAGATTTGGAGTTTTCGGAATATTCATCATTGCTTGCCGTTTAATAATTCATTTTTAAATATTGAAAATGTATATTTTATCTCATTGACTTGAGCTATTAATTCTTATTCTTTGCACAAGCATTTAATCGATATTGTGGCTTTTGGATTGAGCTGTGTGTGGCGAATTAATTATTTCCAAACTACCTCCAGACACCAACTCATCACTAAGTCATAAACTCTGAAGAAGACCCTTGCAATGGCGGTCAAAATATGGGAAATAAGTAATTCGCCACAAACGGCTAAACCCAAAACCCACAATATCAAATCTGGCCGTGAAAACCCAAGAAGTTATTTAAACATTTAAACATTATATTTATATATATAAAGCGTGTATAAAAAAAACATTTCAAAATATATTTATTACATGTTATTTTGTTTAATTGATTCTGACAAGCAAAGACCAGTTTCACATTTATGAGAACAATTGGTTCTGATAAGTTATAATTTAAAGCCAATTTTTTTTTAAATATATTAACAGATTGAATATATTTAGTTTTATTTAAAAAAAAATAAAAAGTAAAATATTATTTTGATTATATTATAATCATATAGTTTCACCTAAGGTTATCGGTTAGTAACCTGAACATTCTTATAAATTGATACAAAAACTTTACGTTAGAGTCTCGGCAATTGTCAAATGTCTCTTTCGAGGTCCTAACCAATTTTTTATAACACTAAATAGTCACCCCAAAAATAAAATGAATAAATTAATCAGTTGGTAAACACAAGTATTACCAGCTACGATAAAATTATAAGATATATTAAGAGGTTCCACTCTCGGTGTCTTAGTCAGCCTCTCTGAGGGCTTTACAGGTCCTCGAGAGCTTCAGGGAGGTCCTTCGGGAAGGTGCTTCAGGTTGGTCTTTGTGAGGGATCAACCCAGTTATATTTTCCTGTAAGTTGAGCACTTCTCCTGAAAAGTTCCTGAAACAAAGGAAAAATTAAAGCTTTGACGAAACGAGTACAAGATTACTGAAAACTTGTAAAAAATGTAAGCAAGCTTTGATATTCATTTTATTAAAATAATATTTTACCGTCTAAGATGTCAAGAAATAGAAAACCTAAAAAAAAATTTAAAAAAACCTTTTCTGAACATTTACATACATTATTGATACTTATAAGAACTTTTAATGTTTCACATCTTTGCTCAAGTATATACATAAATAGCTTAATTATTTTACTTTTTATGTAAGCAAAGGATTCTTGTTAATATTATTTATTTATTAAATTAGTCAGGGATCGTAAGTTTTCTTGAGTATGAGGTCTTACATTTTGTAAGAAGTTTTTGCTTTAAAAATAAACAATGATATTTTGAACAAAGGTGTTTTGCGATGTTGTTTTTCGTTATTAAAGACACTTAAAAGTCATTCGCAAACTATCAGTAAAAATCTTTTTCGGTTCTTAGTTATTGAGTGCTTATATTTTACACAAGTGTCTTCACAATTATAGAAATATGCTGATACAAAAATATGTTTTAAGAGAAAGAGAAGATTTATAAGACATTATGTTTTAAAAGTCATAAGAAAATAAGACGTTAGGTTTCTGGTAGAGGTATTTCTTTACATACACTATGTTAAGAGTAAATATAACAATGGAAATGATTTGTTCCAATAATACAAACCATTGTGAAGTGGAAGACCGTCCATAGGGTTCTCTGACATATTCGGAGGTGAGGCTTTGATGGATCTATGTGGTGGGCAGTAGCTCATAGAAGAGATCGTGGCGGCGGAACCGAATTGGCGGTCAACGGCAGTTCTCTGGCTTTCCAAGAAAGCTATTGCCTTTGCGTCAGGTGGCAACCAGCAGTAAAAAAAAAACCCGCAATAAAAACATGATGCATGATAAAAATTATAAGCGTAATACTGCGAAGCTGACAAGAAGACCTGGAAGACCACAGGCAACCTGGACTGCAACTGTAGACAAGGATCTGAAAACTTTGAGCTTGACCGAATGCAACGCAGAACAGACATGGCGAATGTCCACTAGGAGAGCTGACCCCAGATGATGGGAAATGGCGAGGCTAAAGAAGACGAATACAAACTATTGTGAAAATTAGGATAAATAAAACGCATACAGGAGAGCACAACACGTTAAAATCAATGGACTCTATGATGCTCAGCTATTACAGCCAGATGCTGCATGCAAGAAACACGTGTTGATTTTATGTACGGGTTACGGAGATTACATTGGAAATGTATATTGATCTATGTTTTTTAAGGAGATCCAGATTGTATAGAGGAGTAAGCACATATACTGGATGAGCATTCGAATGGTATTTTGAATTTCGGAAAGTCGCAGTTCTTGAGCTTCGTTCATTTATGTACAGCGAGCGTGAGACAAGTCTGTCGGTTGTGGGTGGGAGCAGGAGAAATAAATTATTTATTAAAACCTAACGGTATAAAATACTAACAGAACCAATATAACGTCTATGTTCCAAGGTTAAGAGGTTAGATTCAAATGTGCAATTATTTATTATATAAACTGACTTTTGAATGAATATACATACTCTCGTATATCTGGTATTGTGTCTTTTCGGCTTTTAGCCGTGTGTGGCGAATTCTATCGTAACAATATTTCGACCGCCATTGTAGGGGTCTTCTTCAGGGTAGACGACATTGTCGCCACAAATTACAGCTACTTAAGTTTGTCAGCTGCATTTGTAAATTTGTCGTTCTAGGACATATTTTCACCTGAAAGTCTTCTAGGGAACGTAAATAGTTCCTGTCAACCTCCAGAGCAAAAGTCCCATTACTTGAAGAAAGGGTAGCTCTAATATCAGAGAAATATTTTTTCTGTGGCCTGGACTATTTTTTTTATTTAATAAAAAATATTTAAATTAACACAAAAAAAAGTTTTATTACAATTTGTTTATTTTCAATGATTGTAAGCGTTTCTAACTAAGCAAGATTTTATTTTATTATGTAACGGACAATTGCAATTATACAGTTTCACTTAGAACTGTGTCTTGTTGTTTCCTTTGTAGAAGAACCGGCATTGTAAATAACCGTTTTCAGAGGACACCACGCGGAGGTTCCTTCTTTACTCCCTGAAAGACAACCTAGCTCCTGAATACGACCAGAGGTGGAATATATGGAGGTCCCTTAACATACTTTGGACCGGAGTATGCAAGACGAGGATACAAATGAAAGCCTGGCAGTTTTACAGCGGACCGTCTGAATGTGACTGCGGCGCGGAGCAGACCCTGTTACACCTTCTGCAGTGAGCAATGTGTCCGAGTAACTGCACCCAAGAAGACCTGATGATGACCGGGAGTAACGCCATTGACGCCCACTTCTGGGCAGACAGGATCTGACCCTGTTGTTTCCGATACGATTATATAAATATTTGTATATACTATTAATATATCACACTTTTTTAATCTAATATGCTGTCGTTTGCGTTAACCATTGCATCAAATATGTATATTTTTGGACCACTCAAAAACGAATGCCTTACCGAGCAAAAAAAAAACGTAGATAACCTATTATGTACCATGAATATTCAGCATTCTATCATAAGCATTCTCTGCCAAAATATTGTACGAAATATAAAACAGAAACCTGCATAATTCGTCTCTCGAAAAATGTTTAATATACAGTGGGGTGGAGACCGCGCAGTCTCGCACTCGAAATTTAAATTACGAAAATGAAAATGGCGCTTGAAAACAAGCCTCCATATTAGAATTCGCAGAGTATGGCTGCCATAATGAGCGCTGTAATTTGCATATTACAAATGGTTTCCGCGAAGGAGCCATATTTATTTTTTTCCGCAGCGACCGACCGCCTCGCCGGTGCACTCCACTGACCCGCGGTTCATTTCCATTAATGAATGCGAGGCGAGAACACCGGGGTTGCTTTGAGCGATTCCTTACACTTCACACGTTTGTAAATTTGGATCAGACATGTTTTTTCCACCTCTTTCTAGTCTCGTATTGATGTCCGGATGGGACACATCATAAAGGACGTTCACAAAAAAGCAAACATTTTGAAAGAGGCTGAAGGCCATTCGTTAGAGTCCCGGAGGAAAATTGCTGCTCTCAAACATTCATTCCTTCTTCTTCGCGGCGCAATTCACAACCCTGGGATTCTTGAATGTTTTAATTTCTAAGTTCCAGATAAGTACAGCCGTGGTCGTAGCCATCCATTGTTTTTGATCCCAGTTGATACTTGTGGAGCTTTGAGCACTCAATTTAGTACAACGGCAATGGCGATCCTAAATGGCTTACCAGCACACCTCGATCCTTTTCTTACATCCTTTTTCTCTTTTGTCGATGGTATTGCTCTCCTTGATCTCTTTGATCTGTAACACGTGCCATCGTTTATGTAAACTCTATGTTTTTTATTCTTTGTACCTTGGAACTGCGGTTCTGTTGAATAAATAAATAAAGGCTATCCCGCGACTCTAATGCAGCGCACATCGCAATAATCACATACTAGTTTTAGATGTTAGTACACTACAAGCGTGCCTCAAGTTGCCTTCCTAGGTGATTTGTTGTTAGATCACAAGGAGCGCAAGGATTAGTGGATCAGCTTACCATGCTGCATTCGGTCAAGAGATGATGGTCGACCTGATAGGGACATAAGCTTTGGATGCCGGAGGAACGCATAAACTATCCCACCGAAAATCAATGCAACATTTTTATTGGTTTTAAAAACAAATATGCAGAATACTATGGTTTGACTTTGTGAGGTTTGATGAGGTGAGGGAACGAACATGGCAGCCTTCTATACTACAGTCGATTAAGAAACGAAGATGGACTTGGCTAGGATGCTTCGGATGCCGCAGAAAAGAATAAGCTGGTTTATCTTATTTTAAGTCCCCGGGTTTCTGTCATACTCAAAGGCCGTCGATAAATATACATACAACGCACTAGGTGGAGCTACAAGAGGTAAAGCTGACATGGAATGAAGCGATGAACATGACGGTTGACAGATATATGTGGCAATAGTTCGTAACGCCTGTACGCTTCATTTAGGGGTACGGACATGGATATTGTGTAAATTTGAATTAAAACATACAGATCACATCTATAAAAAGTTTCTTCGAGATCTATATTTTTTCATTCACGGCAACTATCCATTCAATTCAGTCAACTCACTACATTATCCCACTCTCTTTCTTCTAGGGATGCTTTTTTTACATTCGATACAATCCCGGAGGAAGTTCAAATTTTAATTGTATACGAATATCTCGCAAATTTCGAAATGATCATTTAATACCCGCTCCTCAGACTTGAGCATTTAGCCATCATGAGCTGGCGCCACAAAACTCTGTGGTCCTCGATTTATCTCATGTCAATTCTACTTCCCGAAGCTCCACGAGTAAATTATATGAATAGGCTTGAAAACAAAGAAGCTGTAGGTTATACTCTCTTGCATCATTCGAAGTATGTGTCCCAATCTGGTCCACCTTCGCCTTTTGACCGACTGATATATGGAAAACCTGCCTTCTCCGCTCTTTCACCTCGTCCTTCTTCACCAAGACCGCGAAGATATTTTATTATCTAAGTTTTGACATCCCCCGTCTTTAAAAAGAGAACATGTCGCGGGTTCGTCACGTAACCGCGTGGAGGAAGGATGCAGGAGCAGATTATCATCACAAAGAACTTGTTTTTGACGCACAATTCGCATTTATTTTTAATAAAGACTTGATTTCCTCGTCTGACCGGTATGGCGGTTCGCCGGCCAGGCGAGAATTAACTGACAACTGCCAGAACACTGTAACATGCAGCGCCGCCAATGATCGCGGCAAAAAACCAAATTGAAATTGACAGTTACACCAACATGAAATGGAGCAACTGTCATAACAAATAAAATGACGTACGCAAACGCCGTGTAATATTATATAATTAAAACTAACATTATAAGGTGTCCATGTCAGGTGAGCGCACAAAAATAAGAGACAAAAAATCGCTTTTCGAGGCTTTACGGCATCAGTCTAAAAGAGCTATATCAAGCTGATATCAGTTTCTTGTCTGTGAATCTCGGCATATCACCAAAAGCCAATGTAGCCTTTTAATGAATTTCGAATTAATGACGTGCGGTATTTTTATATGAACCAATATTATCATTATATGTAGAAAAAAACAGAATTAAAAAATAAATTATTAAAAAGTGATTAAATGTGTTTACAACGACACCAATCCTTCATCAGTTGCCATGCACTACGGCGTCCTTTGAGACACAGGTAGGTACTCTACGTGGCGTATAATTTGAATAAATTCATATACTTAATACGTATTTACCTCCACGAAGAATGAAAAATCTTTTCCATCCGTATGGAAAATTCAGCTGAAGAGTAAACAGTATGAAGACCTATTAGATAATGAGATATATTCACTCACACACACACTATATAATACATATACGACACCAGCACTCATATATCTGGAGGCTTCATACAAATAATTCTTTTCTAGGAAAACTACTGTGGAATATTTTTTTCATGGAAGTCTACTGAAAAATTTCAAACTTATTTTCAGCTTGAAGCAACACAAATTTAATTCCACCTTTGAATATATGTTTGTACATTTTAATTTTGGGAACACATATCCTTACGACTGTTGAATCATTGAAAATTAATATGAATGAGTATATAATTAAAATTATCAAGTGTTTTTTACTAACCGTCTTACTTTAAATAATAAAATTTTATCAAACGTAGAACATTATTAAAGGACATTTTTTTTTATTTAAACTAGTATGAATGTTTATTTTAAGTGCTTTTTTTATCATGAAAAAAATACGTTTATTTCATTTTCAGATAACATTTGCTCACTTCTAATATACTCATATCTTATAACTATTGTATTAAACATTGGGGTTTAAATATTAAGCTTACTTATTGACGTTAAATTCCTCGTGACATTATGTCGTGTTCTCATTTTTTTCTTTCTTGTTCGGAATGTAGGAAGTAATTCCAGTAATCGCTTTCCAACACGCATAACAATTCCTTCACAGCAATCCACTGATCACAACACTTCCACGTCACTCCCACATCCAACACATTTATACTAGCCCGGAATCTAGTAAATATAATTTATTTAGTTGAATAATAATCAGTAATAAGGTTATATTTTTATAGGTTACCTACAAATTCAATATAATCGCTAAATAAACATTATTTTATCAACCTTTTCATTACGACTCGGTGGAATACAAATTATACTGTCAATTATAAAAGTAATATTTGAAGCATAAATGTACTTATCTGGTCTATTTTCATAAATCACATTGGTTCTTGTATCCTTTAGCTATCAGATGATGCATAAAAACTATTCCAAGAAAGTATCAAAACGATATATCACGGCTACCGATGTCAGCGGTAGGGAAATCTTACACGGCATATATCGGGTACTGATGCGAACAGGTTAATACTTAAACGTGAATCAAGGTTAATACTTAAACTTTCAATGTATGTATTAATATTAAATCTTACTGTTAGTATTGTACAATAATAAATATTTCATTTATATTTAATATTATTTTACCTCCTTTTTTGATAGCTAAATTGTTTACTATCCTATAATTCAGTTATAATATACCTAAAGGTTTTGTTTCAAACTCTATCGCCCAACAACACCACCTAAAGGTTATTATTGCATTTTAGTCTTGTGATCTGATAGATTGAAGATGCTTGACATTATTAAAAAATATTATTTAGATTGTTACCCTCTAAAGTCTAAATATTTGAATTTCTGACAGGTTTCATTTCTCGATAAAACCCATTACAAGAATCCACAAAACGCAACAACGGCTTAAGATTTGCTTTCATAAAAATATCCTCGTTACTTATTTGTCGTCAGCACACGTAAAGAGATTGGAAAAATTGCTTTGACATTTCCATTTACGTGATAATAAAACTCATACGAAAGAAGCCAAATTGATCAGAATGGAGATGGAAAATACGTAACGCCTTGTTAAATACGCTTAAAGCTCAGATGTGACCGGCGCCTTCAACAACACCTGCTACACAGCCTGAACCTTCATTTGATAACATCACCAATCTTAATTGTACAATCTATTCTTTTTCCATATAAAGTCACGAACAGGTGACGAGATTCCACGTTAGATTCAACATGAACGTAACATTGTATTGGCAGATTGACACGGTATCTAAATTGATCATTTTCAACACGAAAGGAAATCATTACGTAAATTGCTTTCATAGAAACAGTTCCTTCGATGATGAACGATAAACTTTACGTCAAAAATAAACACCTGTTCGTTTACATAATCAAATATGCATTCACTTATCGAATGTATTAATGTGACACTTTAGACATATTTTAATGATTTATTTTCGGCAGACTTGAGTACATCATGTGATGACATGTTAATATCATTTAGCCGACGACATGTTTGATTAATCATTAATTAAGTTATCTTGGTTGTTAAAGAAAAGAAGCCAAGGTGTCTCGTAAATAAATTACCAATAATAATGATTACTAATCGACTCTAAAAAAATGCAATTACTTTTTACAGTTCGAATGATAATATATGTGTTTTACGTAATTGACATTTGACTTCGATAAAATGTGTTTTTTTTACATTTATTTATTCAGACTGAATGCGTTTCATCTTGGCAAAAAAAGACATCGTAAATGTCTGCCATTTATTGTTGATCGTGTTTATTTCAATTTATTTTTTACGTAATATTACATATAAATAGGAAATAGTTTGTAAAATAATATTAACATAAATTTATTATTTACAAGTACAACAAATATCAGCGTATTACCAATTAATCTTGGAAACAAAAGTAATTGTACATAGGATTCAATATTTACTTATGTTTTGATCATCGTTTAAAGGCTAGCTACTGAACTATCTTACATACGATACAATTAAAAAATTAATGTATTATATATGATGACAATATATATATATATGACCTCATTTAACATTAAGTTATTTACATTAAAAAAAAGGTAATAATGAATAGAGTTAAATGATGATATTAAATTAAACGTAAAGTGTCTTTTAAATTATCCATATTTATATGTACAAATCAAACACTAACACTTTTTTACGTGACATTTTTTTTTGATTGATTAGAGAAAAAGCACACGATAAATATGAAATTAAACCGAAGGTAGCATTTACTACGTACAGTACTATCACATTCAACCTGATACATATTTCTCTAATTTCATCATCAGCCTGTGTCCGTCCACTGTTGAACGTAGGCCTCCCGCATGAGTCTCCATCCTCTTCGATCCTCCGCCTCCCGCATCCATCCTTCTCTAATTTATTAATGAAAAAAATATCTTAAATTTTCTATGGATATTGTGCTTTGATAACATATTTTGGTAATATTGAATCATTTTTTGATGGCATTTAAGATATCAACAAGTTTATTATGATTGTAAATTTGATTACAAATTTTAAAAATTAATTTAGTTATTGAAAACTGTTTTGGATCTTATAGAAAATATTATGCACAAATATGCATTATTTATGCAAAAAAAAAATCATAAAATACCTGATAATCAGCTTGTCTTAATTAAGACACACTGAAAAAGCTGATATTTCACTGACAACGTTAAAAGAAAGTGTTCAAGGAAAAGAGCTTCAATGGGTTGGAAAAAATTGATGATGAAAGTTACTGAATTACCATTTTCGACCTGAAAGAATGTATAGAAAAAATTAACGACAATATTTGACGTCCATAGCTTAATATTCAAAAGGTTGATCTTTGGCTTATATGGCTTAGATGCTTAAAAAATTTAATTCAATATAAATTCAAAATATATGATCAATAAATTGTTTATTGGATATGATATATCATAAATAACATTGGATTAGTAGCTCGGTTATCATATTGTATTTTTGAATATAGTCGTTAATATTAAATCTTTTTAATATCAGTTCATTTCTAGGAATTTAAATTATTTTCAATTAATACTGAATAAAAGTACTTTATATTAAAACAGCCAAAGATGTTATCTTATTTTAGGTCAAGATATTCACTTTTGTTATGTCAAATACTTTTCTTACTAAGAATTATTTTACAAACTACGAGTAGGATGAAGATACTTTTCCATTATTTCAAGTTTGAAATTTCGAATTTTCTCATATTTTTTTAATCAGCTTGAATCAACCAAGAATTATTGAAACTTAAAAATTCAAGCAATTTAAAGTATGACGCTGAGGGATATATATATATAATAAAATATATTAGTTGATAATTAAGTATTAACATGTAAAAAAAAATTAAATGCGTTGAAAACATGTTGAATATTTTATATATTTTTCTTCGTAGTATCAATCCGGTGGATTGCTTTGCAGCAACAAAATCTTGCATCTCGATCTTCACTCTTCTCGATCCGAAGAGCTGCAACTCATGTCCTCGCAAACTTGCTGCAAATACTCCCGTCTAGGGCGCCCTCTGTAGTTTCTACCGTCCACCATCCCTTCCATAATGTCGTTAAGAAGACCATCGTGGCGCATGATGTGACCAATTCATCAGGCTCGCCTCTCCGAGATGGTTATTACTAGGTGCCTATCTTCCTTGATTATGCTGAGAACCTCACTGCTTGTGACGTGGTCTCTCCAGGAAATTCCGAGAATTCTTCTGTAAGACAACATCTCAAAAGATTCTGTCTGAACACTTTTTTAAACGCTAACAATATATATTATTAGCTATTATTTAACAATGGAACACTTGACGTCTAACTTCCTATCCTTCGACTACAGACGTAAGATAGGTTCACTTAGTCTTTTCTACCGCAACTACCACGAAAGTTGCTCCTTTGAACTCAAATAATTCATTCATTCACCACACAGCCACAACCTTCAGAATATTCTAACACTTGCTGAACGACGACCAAGACCTGGTGGCTTCCGAAATGTATTCTTTAATATCAAAGGTAAGCTCTGGAATGGTCTATCTTCTATCCTCCTTCATACAATCTGATTATCTTTAAGAAACAGATCATCATACACTTGCAATCTCCTCAATACATACACAAACATTACACACGTTTCCCTTCAGTTTAGTTGTCCAGAGAGCGTCATAGACCTCGCTGTCCCATCAGCTTCTCGAATGGTTGTGCTCTCCTGCATGCGGTTTCATAAAAAACATGCCTTATTGAATTAACATCATTCCGACGCATAAAGTCCCACCCTTTGAATCCTAGAAATAAGTATCAAAATTTACTATTGATTTAAATTTAAATATTTGTCTACGTTTGTACTCGATAGATGTTTCTTCCGTTAAAAATAAAAACACAGGTTTTTACATACATAATGTACAACTTTTAATAACAGATAATAAAATAATTAAAATACGCAAAGGCATCGGTTATAGATATATGCCGTACAAAATTCCCCTACCGTTGACATCGGGAGCCGTGATATATCGTTTTGCTACTTTCAGTACTAATTGTGACATCTACGGTAGGAAATTGGAACTGCAGTCATTGCATTTATCAACCTACATGTAATGTTTACAGGAATCTGTAAAGCATGTAAATAAATATCGTTAGCGATTTTTCTGTAAGCCACATGTGTCAATGCCACCACACGTATGGAGTTATTTAATGAACGTTTGTTAAATATAATAGTTTTTAATGCATCATCTGATAGCTAAAGTATACAAGAACCAATGTGATTTATGAAAGTAAGTCAGATAAGCACATTTATGCTTCAAATACTAGTTTTAAGCAAAAAAATGGTTTGAAAAATTCACGCCGTATTGACATTATAATTTGTATTCAACCGATCCGTAACGAAAGGGTTAAAAGCATCAAATAAATTACGTCTTACAATTAGTAGTAGTTATACATAACTCATTTAATATAATAATTGTCTGAGATGACACAAATGATAACAAAGTGACTTTAATGCGTATAACATACAATCTAGGAATTTGCCCAAACTTTTTACATCACGTGTAATTTAACAACTTAATCCGATTATAATCAGAGTATTCTAATCCACATATACAGTAATATTGTGCATTTAAAACTTAATCCAAATTCTATGTAATCATTGAAAAAAAAAATCTAAGTACAATCTTGTGCTTAATACTAAAAAGTATACATCCTGTAATATCCTTTGTGATATTTTTCACGAAATGCCTTTCCTTTTTTTAATGTTCTTTTGCAGAGATGATCAAAGCCAAAATAGAAATGACAAAGTCTCGCCATTTTCAAAAGCATGATGACAAGATTGATGATTTACAAAGAGAAAGTGCTTTTCCACGCTCAGTAGAATTTTTCATAGTTTGTTGTTAAATTTCAACTTCAAAAAGTCATACTTAAAATTTCTTCTTTTCTTATATTTTGTAATTTAATTTTAAATATTATATCAATTATAAAACATGTTTTTTTCGGCTGCCGAAATTTGCCGATATAAAGTTATATCGGCTGCTGATAGGCATACCTTAACTCAAATCATTTCTGATCAATTAATTATCATCCAAGTACGTTCTCCGCATTAAGTTTCATCAAGATATTCTATATTTTGGGATGGGGAAGAAAAGTATTGGAATGGCGCCCAAGAACTGGCAAACGAAGCATTGGCCGACCCCCTACAAGATGGACTGACGATATAAGAAGAATAGCGGGAGTGACCTGGATGCGGAAGGCGGAGGATCGAAGAGGATGGAGACTCATGCGGGAGGCCTACGTTCAACAGTGGACGGACACAGGCTGATGATGATGATGATGATTCTATATTTTCTAAATCAATTTATGGATAAAATTTATTTTAATATTTATGATTAACCTATCAGTATATCAGCATCAGATTTTTATTACATAAAATACAAGCGTAGAATTTTGGCAATCTGGTCTAGTCTATGACGCTCAACTAAATTGGTTTGATGCTGTTTACAGAAAAAAAAATGTATTAGTTGTGTGGGCTTAGAAATTGAGTAAATCGCAAATGTAATTTGAATATTGAAGAATTAGAGAATTAAGTATTCTTTTAACGTTAAAATCTGTAAGAAGCAATATTTAAATCTTCGGTTTCTGTGTGATTTAACTTGTGTAACATATATTGGTTTCTTATAATTCATTATTAATTCTAAGTATTTTAATAGCCAAATTAGTTAAATTTTTAAATTGAATTTTGCTGAGATTTTTTAAAAGTATATAGTATTTTTATGTTGGATGTTTCATGCGGTCAAAAATAGTTATTTTCAAGATAATTTAGCATAATCGCTAATTATTAAACTAAGAACATTATATTTTTTAGAATCCTGACTTATATAAACGATTAAATACTTCAAACCACTAAATAAGGTATACTCGTATTAGGTACATAGTTATTTGTGGCAAATATGTGAAGCATTACAATAAATATCAATTATTCATGTTTTTTTTTTTTAATATTTGTAGCATTCAATTTGAGATCCATTATAAATTATTAATATATATTTATTTACCTTGTTTTTACGTGGATCACGTAAGATAAGTTCTGTATTACGAAACTACAGTTTCGAATAACTCGTATCCTTTCTTAATCCATCACTTGTTAAGAGATAAATGAGCTGCGATAGTACTTTATCAGTAGTCCAACCCATTTTATGTAAGAGAGGAGGTAGTGGTGTGCTTATCAGGGAATGATAATAGAAGGAGACAGATAGGGTTGCAAGGATAAAGAAAAAAAATATAGAGCATAGCTTACGTTAATTTCATAGTATTCATTTAAAATAAAAAACCTATTGTTTTGACCAAATTAAGCTGTTCATTTATTCAAATATATTTTTAGAAATACCGTATCAAAATGCAGCGGCACGACTAGTGTACAACGCGCCCAAATCTGTCACATTACTCCGATACTACACCGGCTGCATTGGTTGAGAGTTCCGGCTACAAACCAGTACAAAATATGCCTCTTAGCTTATAAGGCACTCAACGGAATTGCACCGGTTTATTTACTAGAACTGATCAAGCCTTCGGAGATAAGCGCGCGTGGAGAGACACTCAGATCAGTCAGAGCAAATAGAAGCACCCTGCAGCTGACGGGAGGTAGTCCTAGCACGGTCTTTGGCAATCGTGCTTTCAGCTACGCGGCACCAATGGCCTGCAGCCTCTGCCACAAAGCATAAGAGAACTTAAAGCCGAGGCATCCTTCAGAAGCAGACTCAAGATCCACCTTTTTACTCAGAGAGGCAAAGAAGTGCTTTTGAATGACCATTCGGTCATAAAAAAGCGCTATACAAATACTGATATAATAATAATAATTTAATATGGCACAAGCTTAGATGAATCCTTTAGTTTTATAGATAAAAAATCTTTAAAACGAATTCGCTTCTGTATGGGAGGATAGAGTTGAGGGAATGCAATATAATAAAAACGTCTACCACAAGTACAATAGTCCAATATTATAAAATGCATTGATATTATATTGATATATGGTCTACCTACTATCGAACTCATATCGACCGGATTGAATCAGTCCAACATCGCTTCTTGTCAAGAGTTGCACGACTGATCGGCCTTGAGAGAGGTAGCTACTCCTATGAAGATATAGAGAGGCGACTTAATGTATCTACATTGGAGAGACGTAGAACAGTGACTGACTTGCTGTTTATTTATAAAATTATGAACTCCATAATCGATGACTCGACATTATTCCAGGAAATTACGTTCAATGTCCCTCCCGGTTCACTAGAGGCAGTGACCTGCTATGCTACATGTAAGGACATCCAAAACCAACTACGGATTCTATTCTCCTATGTGAAGAATGTGTAGACTGGTTAACTCCTCTAGTGACTTGGACTTTTTCGGGGTGGACCTTCCAGCATTTCGCAGATCCCTCTACTAATGTACTAGATCTGTTTTTTTTACTCATGTTCATGTTTTGTCTAAATGTATTGTCTTAGCTATTATATTGTTCTGTTTTACCATTTCATTTATTGTATTTTCTATTTATAAACCGTATGTATTGGCCTAGGCCGTTAATAAAATAAAATAAAATAAATAAAAATATTAGGATAGGTGGGAGATGTGGCTATAAGGAGTAAAGAGAGAGGAGAGAGAGTTCCTAATAAGATACATCTATTGAATACCAATGTATATATTGTGTTGATAAAAAAACATACAAAATGATGCTGTGAACTGTAATTAGCATCAAGTACTAGTTGAGCATAACCCAGCAATGGAGATGACTCCTGGAGAAAGCTGAGGTTTATATCTTGATGTAGTTATAACGATTATGGTGCTGATAAATGTGGCATAATGGAATATTTAGAATTTAAAAGCTTGTATATTTTCGCATTTTATCTTAACAGTTCGTCTATAGATTTAAATAAAATACCAAGACAGACGAATTTCAAATAAAATAGAATACATGCCTACCAATTGAAATATATATCAACAACTTAATTATCGTTGGTCGGGTTGTGCCGCTTATTAGAATCAAACGGTCCAGGACTCGGGAGCAACGAGCTTATCATCCGACGTCTTCAAAAAAGATTAATAAATCATTAATACATGCCTCGGATGCCACAGCTGCCGTCTCTTCAAGTCTTCTGCCCTGGAAGTCGTCGGGGACTATATATGTTCCCAGGTGGACCTTCAACAAAAATGTCTTGGGGCAAGTGATGAACAGTGGCAACTGACAGAACTAAATGGACGCTATTTGTGGTGACCGTATGTTCCGTTCATGCAACGTATGTGGAATAATATTTTTTTTAAGAAAGTACTTAGTCCATATTTTGATTATATGAGGGTCAGTATCACCTTAGCTTATTTCATTTTGTTTGGATGTTTTAACTACCGACAAAACAAAAAACGATGTCCAGATAATTTAAGACGTAACATTTTTTTTCTTGACTTTGAGTTCATATACCGATCTGAATATAGAAAAACTCAATTTGTAGATAATGTATGATAACTATTAAAAATAGACAAAGAAAAAAATATATAACATGTAAAATACATACTAACGCTGGGATTCGAGCCATGAACTCTTGCAACCACGTTCATTTCATTAATCCATTACATTACAAATATTGAATATTTGTATGAATCTTCAATGATTTATAAATATTACATTATTGAAATATATCCCAAAATCCAACCAAAAAAAAAAACCATTTTAAAATGGCGCCGCGTTACTGTACAGTCTAAAACAGCTGCAAAAAAGATATAAAAATACGTGATAAAATGCTTTATTAATCTTGAAATTTAGTTTGATAATATTTTTCATATGGCATACAAGAGAGCACCAAAAATGTCCTTCAGTTGTTGATGGTGGAGAAGAAATTGATTCTGAGTGATATTTTGAACATATACATTAGTATCATAGCTAAAACTATTGAGAAATAAAATATTTTAGACTAAAATTTATTAACTTTACACTGCATGCTTCATTCTTATTTTATATACAACAACAAAAATACCATATGATGGTAATATTTATACATTTGTATGTTTTTAATGACAAACGTCCAATAAATACTTTCTCGTTTAAATTTTAAATTATGCAAATATAACCCCATATGTAATAGTTCTGCCTTAAGGTTTTGCTATTAACAAATTATATAAAATGCTTCTAATACGTATCACACGACAAGATGCTTTTAGTCCCTTACTATTAATTTTAATCTTGTTGGTGCAGTTATCAGTAAGTACGAGTACTTCACACTACAATATATAAAAAAAATGTATCAGTATTTTAAAAATATTAATTACAATGAATATGTTATATTTTTGTTTCTGAATAAGTTACAAATATTTGAAAATACTTAATAATATGTATATGTAAAATAATTCTTCAGAACGATATTCTTAACAGTTCCATATTTCTACAAAGCCGAACATACTATCTAAGTATACATATACATTTTACGCAAACTATGTTATATTATATTATCATAATGGTTTAAATATATATTATTTGAAATATATGTATAAAATTTATGTAATTTAATACATTTTAAATCAAGAATTCAGACCTACATAAATGACTATAAAATTGCTTTAAGGGATACATCACAATAATAGTAAAAGAAAAAAAATGAGAATGGTTACCATTTAACATCAATTATGCATAGTTATCGAATATTTAGTTTATACATCACATTATCTCTGCCTACACATCCTACGCATTGTTTTCACACCTTCTCGTTATATACGAGTAAGTAACGGTGAGTAATAACAAAAATGGGTGTAAAAGTATTTCATCTATCTGAACCAAATAGCAGATCGTCAATAATCTCTATGTAGGTTAATGTTTTTGCATATTAATGCCCTTTTGCTGGATTATATATAAAGGGTCCACCAAATAACTTTTTTTTTTTTTGAAAATGGGGCGCAAAACATCGAGTGTAGCTTCGGCTGTGTGGCACGTAGCGCCGTCCTGTTAAAACCAAATGTTGCCAATATCCTCCTCTTCAATTTTTTGAACAAAAATGGCCCGATAACGATCGCCATTGACTGTAACGGCCACTCCTTGCTCATTTTTGAAGAAAAATGGCCTGATTTTCAAAGTAATGTCGCAATATTTCCCAGCATTGTTCAAGCGTATACACAACCATATTCGTTCAGCGGAAGGATAAAACTAATTATCTGTCAAATCAGACATGAGCTAAGTGTTACCATTCACGAAATAAGTACTAGTTGAAAAAAAAACGTTAGATGGTGGACCCTTTATAATAAATAAATAAGAAAAAAAATGTAACTGATTCACAGTGACAAAATATTTTTTATAATATGATGTTTGATAGATTTGTATGTGTTTATTAATTTATTCAAAATAATTAAACTATTTTTTAAGATTTAACCCGTTACTACACCTATAATATATTTTGGTTTTATATTATGTGAATTTATCTAGATCATATTAATGTACTGGTTTTCAAATGTCGAATAACCGAATAACCGATTTTGAATGTTTGAAATAAATAGGTACTATGTTTTTCAAAAATATTTCCACCTAATACTGGAAATGCTTAGAAGTTAGAGGTACATTTCACTTAGATTCGCGTAAAAAGGTAATTTAAAAAGCCAGAGAAATAAGAATATTTTTTCTTTAAACAAATATCAGTAACGCTTTTAATAAGCGATCTAATGTAAATAAATAATACCTTATTTCTAATTTATATTTGTATTTAAAATATTCATTTAAATGACTGCGTTTCACTTGCCAAAAAAAAATTCATAAAAAAATTAACTTATTGTTTATTTTTATGAAGTGTTTATATTTAGTAATATGATAAATTTCTTTAATATTTTTCTCATTTTGAAAACGATTTTCAAATAATTTGTAATATTATTTGACATTTTTAATGTTTTGGCAATCATTTTGTGGATTTTTACAACTATATACGAGTATGTATACAAGTTCTAACTTTTTTATATAGTTTTTTAATAGTACATAATCTTTTCGTTATTACTATTTATGATTCACAATTATAACATAAAGGTTCTAGAAAATAAAAACATTTATGTAGTTGCCGTCGGCGTATTCTAAGCACGGCTATATAAATACTTATATTAATACATACTAATAAAGTGTTTATTTTTTTCTTTGTACATAAAACAGACTTTATTTCAATGTGTATGTAATATTTTACAATGATACAATATTTTATTACTTTATATTATTTTATTTAATATTACAAATGTCTTACATGTTTATTTAATTACGCAAGTAACATTAACAATATAATTACACATACCTACAAAAATTATCAGCAACATATATTTTCAAATCAAGAAATGGCACATTGAATTTTTTTTTTTTTTAAATGCTTCAAATCATTTGAATTTCACGCGTTTTTCTTTTTCTAAGAGTATGACACCACATGAAAAAAAAATAATATATATTTTAATTTATTTTTGTAACCCAAACGACTCCTAATTTTGAAAATACACATAGAGTTGTAATTAATATAAAATGTATCTAATCAAATTTTTAAAAATCTAATCCTAAATTTGTGAATCCTAATACCACACGAAAAGCTTGAACAGAAACCAAAGGTGATTAAAAAAAATAAAAATGTGTACTAAACGTACTCTTATCCCCTTTTTATTTCAATCATAGAGAGCAAGCAAAAATGGGCACTGCTAAAAGAATAATGAGGGGTGTTATTCATTTGAGATTTACCCGCGGTGGTTGCGCCCTTTCAGAGGTGCGGCCCTGGCGCGGGTCTCATTTCCACTAATTACTCATAATTATTAACGCCACTAATTGTATGGGAGAAATTATTTCATTCACACACCCCCTAGTCTCCCCCACAACCTCCTGGTGCCCTTCTCCCCTACATGAAGAAGGGTGTAGTCGAGAGATGAGGCGTAAGACTGTCATGCGAACTATCGTGAGTTCACTTTCGGTACATCTAAATAAAAAAACATTTTCAATAATATTTATAAAAAAAAAAAAAAAAAAATTTTTACTTTGTAAACCAATGAAGATGTGTACCAATATGCAATACTGATAAACATATAAATTCACAGCAAACACAATCGTATATGACACTTCTCTCATAAATAAATTGATAAAAAATAAACAGCAGTCGCGGGGATTTAACACGTTCATCGCCTATACCGTTTTTTGTCTGGTGACGGAAAATGTTTTTGTTATTTTGGATGTTAGGGCCGCGTCGGACATTCTGAATAGCAGCTTGTATGGAGCGCAAGGCCGACAGCGCAAAATGAAAAGCCAAATTTATGCTTGTCGTGTCGGCCACCGGTGGCCGACGCGGCCTGATTGTAATAACTCAGTGTCGGCCACCGGTAGCTGACATGGCGATGAACGTGTTAATGAATACTTAAGAATTCTGCAAAAATAAGTATATTTAGCAGCTTACAACAAGCGCTATTTATAAATAATAATTATTTTTAATTTAATACGTTTTAATATGACTCGATAAAGCGGCGTATTATCGGTGCTCATCGCAATGGGCCGAGAAATGGACGCGATATATAAAAGTTCGTGGTTCCAATGCACGTGACTGCCGTTATTTTTGTCAAATTTATTGGCGAGAGAATCGTCATACGTGTGTAAGATAGTATTTGCTGTGGATTCGTATAAAATATTTAATTTTCAAAATATATTAATTTTAAAATATGTTTCTATTGATAGTGGAAGCGAAACATACCATGTCATAGCCTATCAATCCAAATTTATAATAGACAAATGTCGTCTCGTAAATAACGCTCATTTATATTGAGTCATGTAATTAAATTTATCTGTTATTTGTGGACGATACGTGAATGTAGGCCTATGATGTAAAATTAAGTACGATATAAACGCTTCAAATAAAACGTAAAGTCATTTTTCGCTAAAAATATTTTATTAATTATACTTGTATATCATGGTTATCGATCTTTCGAAATTTCTCTATTGATCCCTTCTGCACCTATATTCACCAACGTTAAAGTAATCCGAACCCTTTTCAAGATCATGAAAAACGACTTCTCAAGGCTCTTTCTTTAACAATATGGGCAGGCTTTAAAATGTTCTCCCAGCATCTGTGTTTACTTTCACATTGAATCTTAATAATTTGAAGAAGTAGATTAATAAAACACTTGCAATGCCTTCAATACGAACACGCCATCAATTACTGTGCATCAGTGGAATTCACATTTTAAAAAAGTGTAAAAAAATTTATCAGTGCCGATTTTAGGGGGTGGCGAAGTGGGTCGGTACTCCAGGGCGTTGAATATGCTAAAGGCGCCAAGTACAACCGATCATTCTTAAATATTTTAAAAATATAAACAATATGAGACGCTAGAAAAAATACCCTAGGGCGCCGCAGGGTCTAAAGTCGGCACTGATTCTTATCTATTTAATACCACGCATCCTTAACGTAGCGTTCAGAATGCCTAGTTCGAACGTAGTGGAGTCTGTGAAGGACCTTTAACCTTTACAGGTGCTCTCCTGTGTGTATTTATAAAAATAAAAAACACAAATTCACAATCTCACACTCTCGCACTCACATTTCACATTGTCCAGAATGTTCATCCACTCCATCCCTCCCCAAACGAGCATTTTCTTTAGGAATGTGAAAATTTTGAAAAGAAAATAATATACACTTTCTAGGGGCATTTATAAAGAATACTTTTACATTATAGCGTGTGTAATTACAAATAATGACTAGTGTTTTTTTTTTATATACTCATAGTAAATTATTAACACTCTTTGTCCGTCTTTGATTGAACTAACTTTATTCAGTTAGTTCAATCTAAGGTAACTTCGAAATAATCGAAATATCCCATTTTTAAAAATATGATTATCAATCGACGAAATATGCATCTGATACTACAGAGTCTGCTTTAAGGCTGTCATTCTTGAGGCCGTCGACAACTACGATTAACTCTTTCGTTACGGCTCGGTGGAATACAAATTATACTGTCAATACGGCGTGAATTTTTTATACCATTTTTTTTGCTGAACTAGTTTTGAATCGTTGATCTACTTATCTGACCTATTTTCATATCACATTGGTTCATCTATCCTTTAGCTATCAGATGATGCACCAAAAAATATTATATTTAACAATCTTTCATAATGTAACTCCATACATGTGGTCGCATTGACACATGTGGTTTACAGAAAAACCACTCCTGTGACGAAACCTAACAATATTTCTTTACATGCTTTACAGATTCCTGTAAAGAATACTTGTAGGTTGATAAAGACAATGACTGCACTTCCAACATCCTACCGTAGATGTCACAATGAGTACTGAAAGTATCAAAACGAGATATCACGGCAACCGATGTCAACGGTCGGGGAATCTTTGACGGCATATGCCGACAACCGATGCGAAAGGGTAAATGCATACTTGGCGGAGCTCCATGTGCAGAAATGACTTGGGACGATGCATAAATAATGACAGATAAAAGTATAGAATAGCGGCAATTTTATAGGCAGTCATGTACTCCAGATAAACAGCGGATATGAAAGAAAAAAAAAGACAATATAAATATACTCTTGGGCCCTCGCATCTAGACTGTAGTCTTTACTGCATATTTGTTTTCTTCCCATATCTGTTCAAACTCTGGAACATATGGTCGCCACATTTGCCTCCACTCAATTACATCAGTTGTTATTGTCCATGCCTCGTTCCAAGACATTTTTTGCACTCGAAAATCTAACTGAGAACATGTATGGTTTCCAATCACCTCCAGCGCAAAAAGCCTAATATTTGAAGAGACGACAGTTATAGTATCCAAAGCATATCTTTGAGTAATTTTTTATTCGGATATTTTTAAGGAGATCGCATGATTATACCGACGCTACCAGGACCATTTGGTACTAAGGAGAGAGTCAACCCGATACTGAAATAAAATGAAGCAGCTTTAGTTATGCGCTCATTATTATCACGACAAGTTAGCTTGTGAAATGTCCAGTATTGTTAAGAACAATTAGATAATTCTTTAAACTCTTAAAATTAAAATAACATTAAAAAGAATATCTAATCTAGATCAGATGTGAGAAGGAATTCCACGTGAGTCTCCACCCTTTTCGACCCCTTCACAGTTAGACTCCTCCTGTTATTCATTTGAAGCCGCCATTCGATTTAGTAAGAGGTCGTCTAACACCCTGCTTACTGGTTCTTAGGCGCCATTCCTTAATTCTTCTCCAATCGACTGAAGTCTCGGCGGTAGATGTGTACACTGTAATTTTTTTTTTTTTTTTTTAATAAGTACAAATATTCATGCCTCTATAAAGCTTAATGTAGATGATACATTGTTAGATAGATCACGGTTTAGAAGGTTCTTCAAGAACAATTAATGGACATTGTAGGATAGGAGATAATGGAAATGACTCAAATCAGGCTGTAGTTCTCATGATGATGATTCCTACTTCTTGAGCTTAACTTCAAGATTTGGAGTAAATGAGATGAAATAAACACCTTTATATTCAAAATTAGATAGTTTTCGTCAATTTTTTCAACTTTGAACTGTTAACAAAAAATTAAACGAATATCATTACAATTTAAGTGTTGAGATTTTAGGATACTTAGTGCTGAATAGTATGAATTCATTTGCTTAGCTAGGCACTATCGAATATTTATGATTAAAAAGTTTAAATATACGAGTAAACAATGGAAAAATACTTAAATATTAGAATACACGCGCAAAAGCTCATATTTTTCGGGTCAGAAAAAATATTTTTTCGGTCAGAATATAAAATAAAAGAATTATTATCTTTCACTAACTCAACTCAATTAAACATAACCTTACCAAAACTAACTAACTTTATTAAACCTGTAGTAAATTAAAAAAAAAAAAAACTGACCAGAAATTGATCTAAATTCTGGCTATTTATTTATTTATTTTTATTATATGAAACAAATACAATGATAAATAACAAAACATAAAAAATGCTACAAAATTACTAGATACGAGTAGTTATTAAAATTTTACTTTGTGTATTTTTTATTAATAATAAGGCGGTTAAATTAACATTTAAGTAACACATATAATTAAATACTGTATTTTTTACATTTTTTCTTGTAAATACTTATAATATTTAATAATTTATTTCCTTCAAAGAGTTTTTTTCAAGCCTGATATTTTATTTACCAAAAAGATTAAACGATATAAATAATTTTACCAACACCTTTTGATGCGGGACAGATGCGTTTAATGTGTTATTATGTTATTATTCATTTAAAAAAAATATTGATTTTTTTTCATAATTTCTCTTCTATAATAAATCCGATCGTAGATATCGTCCGTGGGCCTTTGTGTTAAATTCTAAACACCTTTCAGGCCCCGGCCAAACAATCTAATTAGCTCAAACCTGACAGCCCCTTAGAACGTGACCCTGTAACTGAATACAAACTTCAAAACTGTTTATTTATATCTCGCGAACACTTTGCTCATAATAATATTAAATATAGAACATTTAGTGAATAATATTCCACGATTCATGTTTAGAACGTCATTTGAAAAGTTTCAAATTCATGTTTCCATTTATAAAAATAATTCAATAGAATTTCAGTTTAAAATGTCCGCGTTGTGAAATTTCTATAAACATGTCTTGAAATTTGACGATGGTCAGGTTTTATGTCTATCTTTTATATTATATTCTATTTACAATGGAGTATTTACACAATTAAAAATATATTACGCTCTATACACTGCAACGTTATAATCTATTCTTGAAACCTACTCGTATACTATAGTCACAGACATTATATTATTAATAGTTTTAGCATTCATTTTGAGATCCATTTTAATATTAAATAGATAATTATTTTAAATCTTGTTTTAATATGGATTACACTGAGCACTGTTTCACCTGCTTGAAGACTGCAGTTTCACGATCAATGAAAGCTTCAAGTTTTTTTTTTAATGTAACACATGCACATACAGGAAATACCGATAGATGTTTTTTTGTGGTGATTTCATCTGTGGATACTATGACGCTTATAATTTTATATATGGATATGCGCTGCATGTGTAGTGTTGATCCGCCAACGTCAAAGACTACAGCCCGAGATTCGCGCATCATCCTTATTGTTACAATAATTTATTATAAATGGGTGGTCTTCACGGGACGACTTTCGTCTACCACCAATTTTGATTAACAGGCCATGACGTGCATTAGGGCGAAAGATTAAATTTAAACCAACCGGGGGTATTTTAAAGCTCAAAATCGATTAAAAAACTTGTTTTTTTTAAATCTCCGTCGGTGATTGAACCTACGGCATTTGGTTTGCAAAGCAAACGCTTTGACCATTGAGCTATGCCCGCCGGAATTAATTTGAATTATTTGGGCACTATATATACTCAGGGATCATACTTAATTTTTTCAGTATAAATACTCGTGTGTAAAACATGTGATCTCATTACAGGATGTTTATAAAACGACATTATTTTTTACATAATTTTTTGGTAGTAAAAAGTCTCATTATTATATTGTATTGAATAGAGTGAAAAAATGATTCATATTAAATTTGCAGCTCGTTAATAAGCGTGCAATTGCTCTATTATCCAATACGTCTTGGTAATTTAGTTTGGCCCTGAGGCTTAAAATTCAGCAACAGAGTTTGTATAATCGCATCCGACGAGGAAAACAATCACTGAGCCTGAGATAATTGGAAGTGAAACTCAGCCATTGAAAATGAACACCCTGGGCGAATATTTCACTAATTGTTTGCTTAAATACATATAAATATAATACATTAGTCTTTATTTTGTACTATAAATCAAGCGAATTCAATTACACCAAAAATTACCGCAAATAAGTTCTGTCCGTTGACATCATCTTGGGAGAGGGATCAGACTGTTTAACCAAATCGCCTCGGATGTTGATATATTTCACGTAAGGGAGGCCCAATTCAGACATGAACTCGACGAGTTTCTTTGGAGAAATAATTTGTTGGCGTCGTCTGTTTGATGAGCATTGGGACCTTTTGTTGCTTATCTTTATTATTTTCGTTCCTAGTACTTAATCATAAGTATATATATATTTGTATATATTGTATTTTTTTATTTTAGGATTACTTCTTATTGTACTTCAGCAATGAATTGAGTTGTTCAAATTTGTAATGTTTCTGTGAGGGTTTTTTTTTATTGAAAATCATCCGTGATTCTTAACGTCCCAAATTGTCCCAAGATATATCTGCAACCGAAGATGCTCTTATAAAAATATATGGTTTCCGACGTTCTCCATGGCAGGAACTGAAGAACTTTTAAATACTGCTGGTGATAGATTCGAGGCATATTTATTAATTCTAATTTTTAACGACTTCGGATAATTAGCTCGACGCTCCTGAAGGTCTTCTTAAGAACATGCAAGTATATGGCTTCCACCAACCTCCAGGTCAGGAACTTAAAAACTTTAAGAGATTGGTGTTGTATTCGAGGCATATATTTAACCCATCTATTAATTGCAATTTTTACCAACAACCAATATATTGGATACTAAATTTTAAAGCTAAATTACAATACGTTTTAAATTAGTATCAAACGAATCAAAATAATATTTTAAACTTTTTCACTTTATTATTACAATATTACCACTGTTGATTCATTATAGGCGTAAATGTAAAATCAATCATAAAAAAGTGACGTAGAATTTTGTATTTTATTTGTATGTACTAAGTATGTAAAACTAAGAATAAAATATTTCTATCGTATTTTTAACAATTGATAACTTACAATATTTTTAAAATTATAGATAAGCTAATAATCATATCGTCTTTCATCACTTTTTAAACAGATATATTGAAGTAATTAAAGATGAATTATTTGTGTTTTTCAACGAAATTAATGCAACGTCCACAAATTATTTGACATTGTTTCATTACAATCGGCGGTAAGGGATGTACATTTTCTATACGCTAATAAATATAATTCTATTTTTTTAAATATCACAGTGTTCATATTGCTCGCGATGAGCGAGCCGACGGAAAGCATAAATATTCAAAACAAATAGCATTTTACATCTAAATTTAATGTATCTATATTAATTGATCTTAAAATATGTAAATAATATTATTCGGAGATTGACTTTATTTGTAAATTTAAATCATCCTAGTTATTTCCACCCATTAATACAATATAAGCAACACAATCGAGTAGTTAAAGCATGAAACGTAAAATCCATACATTTTGTGTTCCATACATTTCATGTGTTATTTATTTTATTACAGATATTAAATAATATCATACTTTTGTTTACGTTTTAGTTTCTTATATATATTTTTTCCTAATATATTATTTAAAACAGTTGATTTAATGTTTTGAAAATAGTCATAAAACACTTTTTTAAATCAGGATTGTGTCATAAGTTTGTTATTATATAATAATTCTGTTTAAATGAAATTTTATTTAAAAATATATTGTAAGATAACTATTTAACTATTAATTTTGATTAATACAACAGAATCCAGGCTTATATAAAAGTTGAAGTACTTAAAATCATTGTAAGTAGAGATACAAGCTATGCATTATTTAAGATAAAAATGTGAAACTTTACATACTAATAAATATCATCTATTTTGGAAAAAACTTATACTATTTTCTTGAGTATAATGGTTTGTATTATATCTTCTGCATCTCAAGGGGTTAATTGATTTTAGCCACCAAATATAAGATTACTTACGTTTATTTAAAAATTAAAGAAATATACCAGAATTTTACTTAAAACCGTGACATGCATTAATGCAAATACCGTTAGACCACACCGCAGACAGAAAAACTATCCAAAATCAGGAACGACTCAACCTTAACCCGTTCACAAGTGATAGTATGCGGAAGACTAAGGGCCTAGTTTTTCAGGAATTTAATATAGTTTTAGTTATCATTTTTGTAATATATTTTAATTATTTTGTATTAAATGGATTGTATAGAAAAAAGACGTCGAAATAAATAATTTTTATAGAATTTGAAATAAAATATATAATAAAATAGATACTAAAATATGCTTTTAAAAACAATGCCAGCGTACATATGTCTTTCTACCAATACAATCTTACACTATTTAAAAAATCCTTTTGAAACCTAAAAAAGATTTATATACTTAACTCTAATAAAGTTAATAAGTTAATGCCACAGAATGTGTTCAGCGTCCTGAAAGCGGCTACCGTATGGGCAGTCTGGACTATCAGATACTTTGTATTATTAATCTTAGTTACACTATTTACTTGGGAGTCCATGGTAAGGTTATTCAAAAATTTAAGAGGTCCATGGGTATAATAAGCGAGTATGTAATGATTTTGATATCAGCTTGATATATCTTCCTTAGGCTGTTGCCGTAAAGCCTTGAAAAAACGTTTTTTTTCTCTTATTTTTGTTCGCTCTCCTGACATGCACGTCTAATAATGTTAGTTTAATTGTATAATCTTGCACGGCTTTTGAATGCGACATTTTATTTGTTATGACAGTTGCTCCATTTCATGTTGGAGCAACTGTCATCTTTAATTTGCTTTTTTGCCGCGACTGTCTTGGGGCGCTAGTGTCAGAGTGCTCCGCCAGTTTTCATTTGACTTTTCAACCGGTATGGCGAATGCCATATCGATCGGATAAGACAGCAAGTCTGTAATAAAATAAAACGAGAATCGTGCTTCGAAAACAAGTTCTTTGTATTGTTAACGTGCTCCTGCCTCCTGTCACCCAGTAATTCGATACCCAACTTAAAGAGGAGGATATCAATTTATACAATTTATATAAAGAAGCTCTTCAAAAAGCAGATCAATAAATAGATTCAAACTGTTTACCCATCCTTCTGAAACCTACATGGTGCTACTAAGAGTAGATATGAGTACATACTATTGTATCACTGAAGTAAATGTCAAAATTTTCGAATGCAAGTTCAAAATGATCTTTCACACCTTTCCTTAGTTTAGTTTTCATCAGAAGAAACCACCGTTGCGTGGCACATTTCTTTGGTTCTCCCCTCGAATTGCCATTGCAATCACCTCTCCCAGCGGCGCAGAGAGTACTTACAAACAGATCACACATTCAGCACCATTATGTCTGTCACTTTTGTAAGCGTGAAATCATGTTAAGCCTCATTCCTTTCTTATCGTCATTTTAAATTATTACGAGTTAAATCAATTTAGCGTTGAATAATCACGTCAATTTTGACTATATCAAACTGCTGCCAGTGATTTAAGCAGTCAAGATTATCTCTTGTGAACGGTTAATGATACTACTCGTACAATTTACTTATCTCTTCAGAGTCTTCGTAGCATTGCTACAAAATTGCATCCAATATTCCTTTACTCATCAATCGACAGGTTGTTTAATAGTGCGATTTCTCTATGGAATACATTTATTTCCAATCCAATCTCTTTTTAATCCAGACCAATGATCCTCCAATTTCCTAAACCCAATCATGCACTTTCTCCACCAAGAAGACTGCTATGGAACCTTTATATTTGTTCTCTTCCAAAAGCAAGCTCCATCAAAATCCTTGGAGTATCAATCAGTTTATCTAATTTCAATTTCAATTTTGTTTATTTTGCCTTTCAGAAACATTACAAATTATGTTAACTCAATTCATTTCTGAAGTACAATAAAAAAAATAAAAATAAAAAAATACAATATATACAAAAATAGGTTCTTATGATTAAGTACTATGAACAAAGCAATAAAGACAAGCAACAGAAGGTCCCTATGCTTATCAGACAGACGAAGCCAACCAATTATCCCTCCAAAGAAACTCTTGGAGTTCTTGTCTGAATTGGGCCTCTCTTACGTGAAATATATCAATATCCGAGGCGATTTGGTTAAACAGTCTGATCTCTCTCCCAAGAGGCATAGTCTCTGGCAGGTTAGTGTTACTCTTAGGGAGAGCGAACAATCTATGCTTCCTTATTATCAGATATCTATCGGGGACACACAAACCGATATTCATCAAAATTTCAGGATTCCCGAACACGCCACGCAACAGTCGGAAGAAATGCATACCTAAGCACATATCCCTTCTTATCCTCAACTCAATGTACCCCAACATACCCTGTATGAAGTTAGTTGGATACAGCCACGGATAGTATCCATACACCCTCATGTAGAGAGACCTCAGAAATTTCTTCTGTACCCTCTCCAACATGAGGCTATATTTCAACTCATGGGGTGCCCAAATGATAGATCCGCTCTCGAGTATGCTACGGACCAATGAGTTAAGCAACACTACCATTACGTGTATGCTCGAAAAAACTCTGTGTGATCTACCTAATGTCACACGCACCACCTTGTAATGCATATATTTGATTACTTCGAAAAGATATTAGTTAGCATACTGTTTTATTTGTTTTTTGTTTGTTTGTTAATCATAATTACGTGGTAAGGATAAGGCGATAGTTGACGTAGTGATGAATTGATATCTGTATCGTGAGCACTCCTGGCAATCCGCCCTCACGCCTCCCGGCCCCCTGGCCCCCTTGCGGGGACAGACAACGTGGCAGGCGCGGCGGACTAATTACCCGGCTACGAACCAAAATCTCACACAAAATATTTGAAAAAAATAATACTATCATCAGATAAATAAAATATAAAATTAATACACATATTCTGATTAATTTTATTTTCATATCTAAAACATACCACCATAAATTGCCGATATTCAGTTATGTTAGATGCCATGGCGTGTCCTAAAATCTATCTGCAACTGAAGGTCCACCTAGGAGTATATGTGATTCCCGATAACCTTCAGGATAAAATCTCAGAAGACTTAAATAGACGATATAAATCTCAATCAATATTAATAATGCATTTTTAAAGGATATTTATACCGATTCGTTTTCGATTCTCAAGGTAAACACAATTGAGGCTCTGATGCGAGACTTCTCTCATCAGGTAAGTGTAGTCCTAATTGCCTTCACACCCCCGGATGTTTCATGCCCTCGGATCACTCTCACCTTTATCCTCATTCCCTCCACGTCCATTCTTCTCGTTCACCGGGATCGTCTTACAAACAAACACGAACACCAAAGGCCGCGTTTCGAATATCACTTGCGAGAAATCGTAAAGAAAGAACTCTTCACCGCAGAGACGCTGCTTTGTTTTGGTCTGTGAATAATGTCAAGGTGACACATGTCAAAACACATTCGACGAATGGCGAAACGACAAAAGGCACACTGAAGAAATAAGTATTTTCACGAAGAGCCATTGTCATTCCCTTTCAATTTCTTTGCTCTGTTATATGTATTTAACGCATTAAGCGATTAAGAATCGTCGGACCTTTATTTAATAATAAATTGCATTGTCGTTGAAATGGAGCGCGTCTCACTTCTGAAATCATTATCTAAAGATTGAAAGTTTTTTTTTGTACACATACAGGAGAATACCCCCTAAAAGTACTGGAGGACTCTGCGAAATGCCTTAAGGTCACAGGTTCGACGAAAGTAAAATCCTGATCTATCTCCTTCTCGTGGCGGGGGGTGAGCGACATCAGTCGGCCAATATAGACAGGGACCGAATGTTGGCCGGAATAAGCTAATACCCAGCTAACCTCATCAGATCCTGGTTAGGGCACTCTATTGTCCTGGAGGGAGTAAATGCTCTCCAAAGGCGGATGAACCTTTATGGTCAACGGCATTAGGATGTGGAAATAAAGGGGAAAATACCACATTAAAGGTATAAAAGATATCCCATGTATCAGCAAAAAAATGATTGCTTGGAGATCGAGATGCAAGATTCTGTTGCTGCAAACCAATCCACCGGATTGATACTACGAAGAAGAAGGAGAATACCTACAGATGGTGATGGTAATTTTGAATTATCATCTGTGAAATTCTATGACGCTTACCAAGAGTGCATATTGCTAAGCGCTGCATGTGGAGTTTTGATCCGCTATTTATCCGCGATAATTATTTTGTACCTTGTTTTAAGATAGATCACGCTGTTGCATCTGATGAATCGTTTATAGATCGCGAAACTGCAGTATTCTAGTATGTTTTTTGGGCTTTAGGCCCCCGGGCCGGTCGCCTTGTTCCTGCGCTCCTTGGGAGCACTTACCAAGGCATTGTTTTCAGAGTACTTTCTCGCTATACAAGTAACGGGTTTTGGTGAGCAACATAGTATTCTAGTGTGTTTTTTTTTTTATGTAAACGCATGCAGGAGAGCACAACCGGTCAAGACCAGTGCACTCTATGACGCTCAGCCAGGGAGGCTGGACGCTGCATGCGGGAAACGTGTGTTGTGTTCGTGTTTGTGTGTGGGTTGGGGAGATTGCAAGTGTATATTTATCTGTTTCTTGAAGAGATCCAGATTGTAGGAAGGAGGAAACACAGACGCTGGAAGAGCATTCCACAGCTTACCGGTGGCATTAAGGAAGGAATTTTGGAAGCTGCCAGTTCTTGGTCGACATATATTAACCGTGTATGGATGTTCGGCAAGTGTAAGACGAGTTTGTCGGCTGTGAGTGGGTGCAGGAGGAATTAGTTCTTTAAGTTCCGAAGAGCAGCGACCGTGGTAATAACGGTAGAAAAGTGTGACACATTGCTCAGTGTGATACATCCCAACAAGGTTTTTATGTTATTAATTTTGATGTCTCATCTGTTGAATTCTGTGACGCTAACCATGGTGCATACTGCTAAGCGCTGCATGTGGAGTGTCGATCCGCCAACGTCATAGACTACAACCCGAGATTCACGCATCATCCTTTATTATTACAGGAATTTATTATGAATGGGCGTTCTTCACGGGACGACTTTCGTCTACCGCCAATTTTAATTAATGTGCTATGACTGTCATTTTCGAATGAGGGATCAAATTCATGACAACCAATATTTTAGAGCTCAGAAATCGATTTAAAAATCCATTTTTTTAAAATCTTATTTGGGGATCGAACCCACGACCTTTTGGCTTGCAAAACAAACGCTTTGACCACTGACCCGCCGGCCAATGTTGAACAAAGAGAGAGATTTAAACGATTATCCTTTTAAAGAAGAAATTCTCATGGATTGTATTATTTTCTTTCACTTGCAGTGTGCTACTGTTAAAATATTAAATATTATTATGTGAGAAAATGTTTTGTAGAAATTATTTGATAGAGCGCTGGACAGACGTGCAGACAGGACCAATTTAAAAGTGACAGCAGAGAAAAAAAGCATTCCATCGAGAATAATACGCAGATTATAAAATTGTGTAGACTTTATAAAGATATTATTGAATTTATTTCTCATTACAAATTGTTCATTACAGTCTTTTGAAGATAATTAATGTATTTTTGAGTCTTAAGCGGCTCCAACTAGATTTTATTTTTCATTGAAATAATCTGTGTTTTTTTTCCTGCCTTACACCCGCATCACACCGGAGGAATATGAAGTCTCCGTACGCTCATTCAGATTATGATCAGCTAGCAACTGTTAAGGACAGTGGGAGTTCCCTCTGCACAATTGTAGCCACTGTACAGAAGTGCTAAAGAAAAAGAACCTGTGAAAAAGTCTCTAATCGTATTCACGAATTAAAAAGAGATGGAGATTCAATTTTTGTTTTTTGCTTTTAACATCATTCTTGTGACCCTTGTGTACAGATACTCATATATTAAATAATAAATATGTAAGCAATATAAGCTGTAAATTTTTGGGTTGAGCCGCCATCAGACAAAAAGGCTCGGAAGCGACGGACTAAGCACCAATTTTCCAAAATATGCTTCAGATACTACAGCAGCCGTCTCTTCAAAAGCAGTGCTCTTACACTGGGGGTCATGAGGAGCCATATATTTTCCCAGGTGGACCTTCAGGTGTAAATATAATTTGGAACAAAGTTACATGCTATACTGATATGAGTAAAATCCTCTCCTGCGGTATCCGATGTACGATTATATCTCCCAACCAGATCGACCTTTGTCTCTTGAGCGACTGCAATATTCCTCACAAAGTCAAGCCATCATACCCCCAGTATTCTACGCAGAAATATACTTTCGAAACCTATCATACGGCTGTATTGACGTTTGATGAGATACCAAAATTCAAAGCCGTAAAGAGAAACGGGGACAACACAGGCGTTACATAGAAATTGTAGTCAAAATTGTAATTACTTCTGTAATAATGTATTTAGAACGTTTGTGAGATCAAATGGTGTTACAGAATCGTTTACAATCTGCTCGCAATTTCTGAGGATATTGAATTTTCGTCATCGGGTGAATCTCATAATCCGATAGCTTCCTTCAGCTGATGCGACACTTCATAAACCCACTTACCGTCTCACCGGAGCCAGGTACGACAGAGAGTTAAAGCGATCAACTCTCATGCGACAAGTGGCTGGTTCAATCTCCGTCGGGGCTTTAAAAAAAACAAAAACCAAATGTAATTTAAAATATACTTTTAATTTCTATGAACGCTCCCGATTAGTGTAAATCACAGTAGAGAATATGCATGATTGTATTGTAATAATATTTTTAATAATCATTTTTATTACATTTGTCTGAATTTATAATACATTATTATTATTTATCGGTCAGAATAAAGAGGCAAAAACAAATAATTTATGATCACACATTAAAATTATTTTTTTCTTATTCAATTTAGTTTTGAGAAACCTAACCTAATCTAACATTTGCAGGGTACATGCAAAACATTTTTTTTACTTTATTGTCTATAAAAAAATAATCATAAAAAATCTAATATGAAAAACATCATGCCCAACATAATTTTAAATGATTCAATATTCTATAAACTATTAATATCTTTTTAATTCAGACCATGAATTGATTTCAATGCTCATCATTTAATTTGTTTCTTATAAGTAATTTATATCATGAGCAAGTAGCTTAACGACATTAACGGTTTTATATAGGCGGAATTGATGACGAGTTTGGCTTCACGGAAATATCAGCGGTGGACACATCGGCTGGAGGGTGCCGCGGCCGGCCGTACGTCGCGCTGCTCTGGAGAAAGGCGGCCCTGCTCGACGTGTCGGTAGTGATGTGTAGCAGCGTGCGTATTCTAATATTTATCGGTTGGAATGCGGAGTAGTACAATAATAATGATGTGGTGTATGTATATACGCCGATTTATATTTTCTTTCTATTCTGTTTAATTTAATTGTTGATTTTTTCTGTATTTGCTTGGAATTATTGTACGTAATTTTTTTATTATGGCACTAGTGGCTAAATCAATATTTATTATTATTAATATTATACCCCACGTGAAGCCTAGAATAAGTTGTTTTTCTATATTTAACCTGTATAGTGTCTTTAATGACTCAGTATCGTGTCACTAATGATTTCGTATAAGTCTTCTATATTAATGCTATTTTGAAAAAAGGATACTGGCTCTATAAATCTTAATCGCTTAACCATCTTTAAATAAGCAAATGTCATATAATTCACTGTTAAGATGTGTAAATTACCGTTTAACAGTTTTCTACCGTGTGTATTTATGTAAAAAAACAGCGTCCGCAAAGTAATCCTGTTAATTTTAATAAATTCGCGATCCATTCTCGCGTCCATTTTTCTGACGCAATAATTCGCTCTCACAGTCACTTTTAATTCTGGAATGCACTAATGAATTACTTTAGGGGGCTGGCTGTGTCCGAGGGGGCCGAGGGGACTGAAGGGGCGTTAAAGGGGGGCTAAATGGGGGCTCGACTCGCCCCCCTCTGCCACCCAATGTCACCCCGGCGGTCTGTGACGCTACAAAATAACCAATCAAATTGATGGAAGCTTCGTACCAGCCAGTGGTGCGAATTCATTGCGGTGGATAAAGATCACTCTTCAAAAACCACGATACTTCAAACTGTCCACCGATTTAATGATAATATTACTATTCATATCACCGACATCATGAAATGATTCAGCCCAATATAAGATCCTGGAAGAAGGAGATGGTCAAGTACATTAGGCAGGATCTTTGATGTGATGTGGTCTGGAAGTCTCTGCAGTCGCACAACACTGACTCTCCCCGTTGCAGCATTTCCCATAAGTGCAGGTTGTCTCGCGTTCTTTACATCTCGGTCGTCAATTTAACATTTACAAAACTTAAAATAACGGCATTATATTATCTGAGCTTGAGAGCCATTAATTTTTTTACTTATTTTTATTACGATTTCTTCCTATTCTAACATTTATAAGACCGTCTTTTTGAATGTACATAGTATGCTTGAAGAGAAGGCAATTATATATTTTTTAAATTTTATCATTATATTCTACAATGATTGCTTCTTATATTATGGAATTCTAATATCTTATTAATATTAAAATGTCTTTAACAAGACCGTTCAAAAATTAAATAAATATTGTGAAGTAATGGTAAAGTACTTTAGTTTTCCAAATGCTGCCCATCCCAGTTGTATGCGCCTGTCGATTTCTTTTGAGAAGTTATTTCGCCCTAGTTGTATTACTTGTCCCAGATAGGTATAGTCGTTTACAACCTCTATTTCTGTTCCTCCAATGCTCGGAGTGTCGCTAAAAGATAGAATCCGAAACGAGGAAATACGCAGAAGAACTAAAGTAGTGGATGCTACCCAACGAATAGGCACACTCAAGTGGCAATGGGCAGGACATATCTGTCGAAGAGACGACGGTCGATGGGGAAGAAAAGTATTGGAATGGCGCCCAAGAACTGGCAAACGAAGCATTGGCCGACCCCACAAGATGGACTGACGATATAAGAATAATACCGTGGATGCGGAAGGCGGAGGATCGAAGAGGATGGAGACTCATGCGGGAGGCCTACATTCAACAGTGGACGGACACAGGCTGATGATGATGATGATGATGATGATGATAGTAAAGTAAATATTGTGATGTAAAATTTGAAAGAATATTTGAAAACCATTGAATATAAATGCAATGCCAAAATAACAATTGTGATTTATCGTAATTATCATGTTTAGCATCATCATCAGCCTGTGTTCATTCACTGATGAACGTAGGCCTCCCGCATGAGTCTCCATCCTCTTCGATCCTCTGCCTTCCGCATCCAGGTTACTCCCTCTAATCTTCTTATGCCGTCAGTCCATCTTGCAGGGGGTCGGCCAATGTTTGCTAGTTTCTTTTCTTCCTGAACGTCGTCTCTTCGACAAATATGTCCTGGCCATTGCCACTTGAATGTGCCTATTCATTGGGTAGCCTCCACTACTTGAGTTCGTCTTCGGATATCCATCGTTTCGGATTTCATCTTTTAGAGACACTCGAGCTGGGTGACTTTTATTTTATGGGCAAGACTTGCTGTAAGATTCCACGTCTCTGCGCCATAAGTTGATACAGGGAGGATGCATTTAAAGGATAAAAACGAAAAAATAAAGAATACAATTTTTGCACATAATATAACAATAATATTACTGTTACCTCGTGTTTTCTCACAAATTCAAACCATCTTTCCCCCAGTATTCTACACAAGTCATCTAATTTCCAAGACCATTACTCAATAAATAGTAGTAATAAATTAAGTAATAAATAAATCGATACAGTTTGAGAATGCACTTTGGGGGCAATTTGCATTTTATTTCTTTCGATAATAATTCTTTACGCACTCGGTATATTTTTTTTATTAAATGAGCTGATAGCAAATACATACTTCTCCTACGTGTATAAACCATTAATAAATTTACCATATTAGGAATATCATTCAACATAACTACGAGTATGTACCTAATCTATTAATAGTAATGATAATGATAACGATCGACATCGAGACTTGTCTTATCTCATCATTGGAGCTTTTCTGAACATGATAACAAATCGATTAGAAGCCTTCGTCTTCTTCATCAGCTTCTCTATCTAGAATTTCGTCCTGTTAAAATGCGGAGCCTGCACCTGCATAGATGTCTGTCGTGCCATCATCATGTGGTCCCTCTGGTAGCTCAGGGACTTGAAGAAACACCAGCTGTTGTATCCGAAGCATATTTTGCTAATCGTAATTTTTAATAAGATCGGATTATTAGTCCAACTATTCCGAGGCCTAGAAATTTAGGGGGAGCACCGTGTAAAACACGTTTAACGATACGTAATGTTTTTAATGCATTCGACTCAGAGGCGCCATATAGGTCACATCCAATGTTAAAATTCCATTGAAATGTAACCGCTGGCGTACAGTGACTGTTTTTTCGAGAAAAAAAAAACGTAGGTCACCGGTAATCTACGTGGCGCCCTTTTCAACAACAGCGTAGGTCATGGCTTGAAACGTGTTAAAAACAATTTATAATCATTCATTATCATTTCCAAGCCTGCTTATTTAACTGGAGCATATTTACATTAAGAAACGGCCGAGACGAGGATCAAAGATTTGACATGTACATTCTGTGTATACTTCCTGACGGCTTTCTAGAACGGCAAGCGCTCAGAGGCTTGAAAAAAGACAGTTTATGATTTTTTACGACATCCAAAGTACATATCTCAGCCAAAAACCATTATCGTCTGTTAACCGACTTATAGTATGGACGACTAACTTTTTTTTTATGTAAACACATACAGGAGAATACCGACAGATGGTGATAGTAATTCTGAAGTCTCATCTGTAGACTTCTATGACGCTTACCATGGTGCATATGGATAAACGCTGCATGTGGAGTGTTGATCCGCCAACTTCATAGACTACAGCCCGAGATTCACGCATCATCCTTTATTATTACTATGAATGGGTGGTCTTCACGGGACGACTTTCGTCTACCGCCAATTTTAATTAATAGGCTATGACTAGCATTTTACGGGTGATTTCCGCTCCTTTAGTTTAAAGTCAAACCTCAGTATTATATGCAGGCATCTGTTTTCAAACCCTAGACATAAATAAGTATGGCGATTATAAAGGCGCTGTAAATTTATAGTATTTTTTTTTACATATTTTTAAATATGAAAAAGTGAGGACCTGGCTGAGCGCAGTAATCATCACTCTGTCCCCCGAGAAGAGGAGCAGATTTTGAATCCAGTGGGAAAAACAAGTGACGGTGTGAGGATGGGGAAGAACTGTGGAAGGGTGACAGGGTTTGGGGATGCAGGGGGAAGAAAAGAAAGAGAGAAGATATGCGTAGACAGCAGAAGGGAATGTTCACAATATTCGACGAGACGGGTTATGATAAAAAATATGAACACCATTGGAATTTTAAGTGATGCGATTTTTAAAAATTTGCATTGAATGTATTCGGCGAAATTTTGGTATGAGAAAGTCTCGTTATGTACAGTTTGTATGTAAGATTAAATGGCTTACTTCAGTTAAGGGCAAACACACTTATTCATTTTTTCCTTCAGTCCTCGACATAATGGATATGCTAAGGTTTGTTCCAAAGTATCGTCAATTTATAACTGATTACAGCAATTTGAATGCTTCAATTTTAGCTTTGATACTCCAGATTTGGAGAGTATGGGCCTCACAACACACTTACAGATCCTTGTAGTAGTACTAAGCCAGCTTTTCATACTAAAGTACAACTGAATACGAACGTACTGATATCAGCTTGATATAGCTTTTTAATGCTGATGCCGTAAAGCCTTGAAGAACGATCTTTTGTCTCTTATTTTTGTTCGCTCGCTTGACATGCACGCCAATATGTTAGTTTTAATTATATATTATTACACAGCGTTTGCATACGCCATTTAATTTATTTTGACAGTTGCTCCATTTCATGTTGGTACAACTGTCATCTTTAATTTGCTTTTTTGCCGTGATCGTCTTGGCGGCGCTGGATGTCACAGTTTTCCGGCAGTTGACAGTTGAATTTTCGTCCAGCCGGCGAACGCTATACCGGTCGGACGAAAAATCAAATCAATAATAAAAGCAAATGCGAATTTCGCTTCAAAAACAAGTTTTTGTGTTGTTAATCTGCTCCTGCATCTTTCCTCCACGGCAACGTTACGAACCCGCGACTTGTCGTTCTTTTTAAAGACGGGGGATGTCAATACGTTACGTAAAAAAGACTTTTGAGGAGACAAAAGGCGAACTTAAATAAAAAGTTAAATAACATCCATTTTTTATATTTAAATTATAATAACACATCAGACATCAAATGTAGTATAAAGCAAATAAGTGTATAATGTAGTAATAATGATGTGTTGTGTTGGAAACAGACTGTATATTTTTAAGGAGGCAGGATAATTAAGTCCATACTTTTCAATATCCGAGCAATATAACATTATAAACATGATTAGTGATTATCCATTTTCATCATTTCACACATATTATCATCATGAACTTTCATAAATATCATTTAGGTACATGTTTGATCTGAAAATAAAATATTTTTTAATTTAACAAGGGAATCATTTTCCTCTTTTTAACCAGCCCTTTCGAACCCGTTCCATGCTACACCTACTTCTAATTATTTATAAAAAAAAACATATTTAGCAAACAAGCGCGTGTTTTTTCTTTCCATATCCGGAACATATGGTCATCACAAATTGCCGCCACTCACTTATGTCAGTTGACATTGCGCCTCGTACCAAGACATCTCTGCACCCGAAGGTCCACCAAAGAATGTATATGCTTCCCGACGATCTCCACAGCACCCGAGGATTTGCATAAACGGCAGCTGTAGCATAGATATTTATTTAAATACATATATTTCTAAAAACTGACAGTATTGATGCGATACACCTATAAGGAGGCTTAAATAAGCAATGCTAGTAAAAAGAGGGATCCGATGTGTCTGTGATTGGGGGAACGTAAGTGCGAGAGGGACAAACGAAATATTTCAAGGTTTTATTTAAAAATGGGCGGGATTTGCTTCTGCTCCCCTACGAGTGCCTCCATCTACCGACAAATGGCGATACTAAAAAAAGTCTTGCAAAAATTAAACAAATTTTCTTTTGGTGTATTTTTATAATTACACGCGTTCCAAATTAAGGAGCTGTTGCTAGAGAAGAGCATAAACTATAAATATTTCAGCACATATGTTTTTGATATTGTGGCTTTTGGGTTTAGCCGTGTGTGGCGAATTTCTTCTTTGCGATATTTCACAAAGTCGTCAACCCCGAAGAAGACCCCTGCAATGGCGGTCGAAATATCGGAAAGAAGAAATTCGCCACACACGGCTAAGCCCAAAAGCCACAATATCAAATCTGGCCGTGAAAACCTAAGAAGTTATATATGTTTTTATAATCGAGAGCGACCATTGGCTACAGATGCATTTGGCGGTATTTAAACATGCAAAGCTTAATAAGGATAATTATAGCAATATAAAGGCTGGCAAAGATTTTTTATTATAGATGGAGTAAACTTGTATTTAGTGGTATATTATATAACATCCGAACTGCTAACAAACCTTACCATTTTTCACATGTCAAACTATTTATCTCATACACAGGGAAAGTAAGCACAATCCCAGTGTGTTGTACTAAATAAATGATACTTACTAAATCCGAGCTTATATAAAAGTTGAAATACTTAAAATAACTTAAAATAGGTACAAGACATTAGTTATTTGGGGCAAGCATGCGAAACATATAAAATTTCCAATAAATATCAATTACTTAGACAAATACTAATAGAAAACATAATTTATATTCTTGATTTTAATATTATATTCAGCTTTTGAAACCTTATTTTACAGCTGCCCTTGGAAAAATGCAATTATTAAAATCATTACAAAATAATGGGAATACAATATAGGCGTTTCATATAAATATATCAAGTTTATGGACTCTTTGGGTATTAGTTAGATTTATCTTACATATAGTAATTAGACGAAAGTGGAAACTACTAAAACTAAAAGGCATAAAATACAGCTACATATTCTTCTAGTCTTCTAGGACTGTAAAACGAATGTTCAAGAATCAAGATGTTAAACAGAATATTGTTTGTTGAGTTTTGGGATGCAGATATAACTTAAAATGATGGTAGAATCTTGGCGGCTGACAGAGTTTCATTTATAATCAACGGTTCAAATCCGATCTTCTTAAAAAAATGCTGATTTACAAACCATATAAGCCACTACAACAGCTTTCTTTTTAGGATCATTTTATATAATAGGCAATACTATCATAATAAAAGATAAGTTAATGTTATATAAAATGGAACTATTCGTATTAAATTGCAACCCAATTTTACTGAAACTCTGTAACTCTTTCAAAAATAAATATTTTTAAAGAGTTGACAGAACTGTTTATTATGGATTAAATTTTAGATGTTGAAGTGCTATAATTTATCAGGCTCCCCCTTTTGTATTTAAGAATAAGCAATGGGTAAAATATCTACGTACCATACAAGGAAAAATTTGGCTCTCTGATCTAAAGTTAGCTGCCAAATTCAAATCCAAGAATTCTAAAGAATAAGCAACTGGTAAAATACCTATGTACTATACTTGTAAAGAAAATGTACAGAACTTACACAATAGTAATAATTTACTATTCAATATTTCTATTTCCCGAGCTCTCGAGATACAACTATATTCTAAAAGTTTTATCGTAGAGTTTTATTATATATTTGAGATTTTCAAACTTTTGAAATGGTCTAATTCCCACGGGAAAAATCGTGAAGGTTTTTGTTAAAATCATAGCCTTTTATTCACTTTTAGAGAGAAACGATCATATGTAGCCGTGTGTTCTTTAACACTGCGATCTTTCATGTAAAAAAAAAACTGAAAAAGAACGAATGTGAATGTAGATTTTAAGCATATTTTGTGCTCTATGACCTTTATGTATTATACGAGTATAGTTATGGTTGTGGAGATTGCTAATTTATTTGAATTATTTCTAGAAAAGTGATTAAATTATCCAAGTGGGGCATTATGTGAAAATATCTTCATATATTGCATAATGTCAACTATATAATACGTTTTTTAATAAATTTTAGTAGATTTTTTTTTAAATATAGTAGTTTCGTTATTTACGTTTTTAATTAAAATTTAAATATGCACGTGCCCATTTGATTACGTACAGCAGGTATATTACCGGGGCAATATTTGCAGTGATTTTCGCATGATTTACTCGAACTAGGTAGTCATTAAAAACTGAATTTTGTGCAATTAATTTATCCCCACGTCGTTTAATCCTCAGTTTATATCGGAATATTAAATAATAGCCTCACAATTATCACGAAAATATGAAATGCAATCAATTAAAAAATACCTGTCAATGCAAGCGGAAAATCACATTTAGAGCGAGAAAATACGTATGTTTTTATTATTTTTTACATAATTTATTTCACTTTTTTATGGTCTTCAATAAAAAAAATATTGTGCCAACATTTTGTGTTAACCTTTCTTGATAAATGAGAGCAATAAAACTAATTGAAGTAACAATCTGTGGCGGACTTCTATTTTATAAATTTTACCAATTTCCATAATATATGTTCCATACGTCGATAGAATCGCCGTCACCAGAGGTTGCTTCAAGTACTATTGCACAGATAAAGGTGGGAGTCGAGCTGATGATAAACAGACGATCATACGGATCAGATCTCTAATCTCTCCACTACGACGCTCTTTATACCTGAGCACTTATCAAGCCGCCCGTCAGAGAAATCACTGTGTTACGTGCCCATCTACGAACTTCAAGTCACACCTACCTACAAGTAACATTTCATTATTCCGAAAATCGTTTCTGGAACTTGTCAAATAAATAGAATCTCGTTTATCATTCAATTCAATCTAATGTAAATATTCTATTACTTTTCACCTTAAAAACTGTTTAAATATTAAGCTTACTCACTGACATTAAATCTCCCGCGAGATTATACCGCGTTCTTATTTTTTTATTTCTTGTCCGGAATGTCGGAGTATTTCCAATGATCCTTTCCTAACACGCAATAAAAAATCCTTCTCAGCAATCCACAGATCACAACACATCCAGGACACTCCCAGATTCCGACATATCTAATCGTTCCAATATGTAAGAAAATAAATATTTTATATCGGCTTATAAAACGAACAGCTCTGCCAACACATTTGTTAAGAGCCACCTGCATACGTTGTAATACTCACAGCATCTTTGTTTCCTCTTTCATACAATTTGACCAACAACAATAACTCATTGTAAGCGCGGTTCTCATTACATCACCGAAGTTAAACAATATTATGCGCAGACCAAAACTTGCATAGGTTTACCATATGTTTTTTAATAAGTGTGATTTGTTGATTGTATTGTTCGGTTAGTTAGGACAAACTGGTCCAGGCCTCGGGAACGTCGAGATAATCATTCGCTCCCCTTAAAAATATATTAACAAATTACACAAAATATGCTTCAGGTACTATAGCTGCCGTCTCAAGTCCCCGGGCTCCTGTCTCGGAGGTCGTTGGGAACCATAAATGTTTAAAGGTGAACCTTTAGGTGTAGAGATATTTTGGGCATCAAGGCATGGACACTCGCTTGGTGAAAACCCTCCCTGTCCCGTCCTGTTTTTAGAGACCCAGATGCAGACCCGTTACTGGACGCATGCAAAAACCTACTAGTTAGAGAGTGGCTGAATGCCTTCCCATGATTCTAGGTGCATCAATTAGATGTCAAATAGACCTCAGTCTAAGGCTTCGAAGTTATTATATTACAGCGAGTCTCGAATTGCCTTCTTTGGTAACACGTTGCTAACCAAAAGCAAGGCATGGACAATGACAACTGATAGAACAGAGTGGTGGAAATTTGTAGTTACCATATGTCTAGATATGACACGATCATGGGAAGAACATCTCGATCGCCAGATGCATGCAACTACTACACATCATTTAATGTTAAAAATTTACTCTTGGTGCTCTTCTGTTTGTCTCCGTATAAAAACATATTCAACCAAAGACATGTAAAAACCGTAGAGGCATGTTAAATATCATAATCGAAAATTGTTTAAAAGTACAATATAAGCTCTCACATAAAAATGAATTGGCAAAGCATATTATTCACCATATCACACCGACCGGAAAAATATTGTTTCCGTGTCTTAATAGTAATGAAAAAAAAGCTCTTTATATAAGATACGAGTATATAGGTGCCTATCATCACATTCTTATGTGTATATTATCATACACTTCTCATCTCCTCGCATGTGGGTGCATACATTAAGAATAATTACTACAGCTCTAGTTGGGCCAACACTCGACACGAAAAATGCACTCCTCTTAGAACATTTTCGTTGACCAGCAACGAGATATTAAGTGCAAAATCAAATATTTTTAGTAGCCTTCTAAATAATATTATAATGTAACTTGTAAAATGTGGAGAATGTGAGTAAATTCTGAAGGCATTCATTATTAAAGAAACTACACCCAACTCATTGTGAAAACGTTTTGTGCAATGGACTACATATTTAAAAAAAATACTTAATAAATAATAAAAAACTATATTTAGGTAATGTGGTGGATGTGTTTTATAATATAAAGGTCCGCCAAATAACTTTTTTTTTTTAAAACAGGGCGCAAAACATCGAGTCTAGCTTCGGCTGTGTGGCACGTAGCGCCGTCCTGTTGAAACCAAATGTTGCCAATATCCTCTTCTTCAATTTTTGTGAACAAAAAATCGTTCAACATGGCCGCGCCGCATGGAAGCGCCATTGATGGCGCTTCACGCACACTTTCTGCCACAGCAGCAATATTCTCGGGTGTACGCACTGTTTTTGGCTTTTCACGCTTTGGTTTATCGATGAGGATGCCAGTTTCATTCACTTTTTTCACAAGATAATGAACATACGAAGCTGACGGTGATTCTCTTCCTCCAAAATCCGTACGCGATTTTCGCACACATCCTGCAACATTACCATGATTTTCAAAGTAATGTCGCAATATTTCCCAGCGTTGTTCAAGCGTATACACAACCATATTCGTTTAGCGGAAGGACAAAACTAATTATTTGTCAAATCAGACATGAGTTAAGTGTTACCATTCACGAAATAAGCACTAGTTGAAAAAAAAACGTTAGATGGCGGACCCTATACATATCAGAACATTGATAAAATTCTATCCACGTCACTATCGATATTAGGCAACTTAACCTATTTATTTTTGTGTGATTTGCAAGGTACTACGCGCAAACGTTTTTATTTTACATTTTTTATGTAAAAAATAAATAAAATCAAACAAACCTATTTCCGTATATCATAATGCCTACTCTGAGTACATAGTAAGCGTATGTGAAAAATGTATTGAATTTATAAAACGTTGATTTATAATGTTCCTTAAAACATTTATTTATACACTCGTATGTACTATATATACAACTTTGTAAAACAAGAAGTTCTGTGCACAGTGTTTGTGTTTTATAAATATTTCTTAATCTGCTAAATTATTAATGCTTCCACTATATAAAAACAACTCTTGGATTTGCTGGACTCTTAATGAATTGTGTTTAACAAGAAACGCAAAAAAAAACCTATTAGTTCATTGAAAATTTGAGAGACTTTGTTTTAAGCTCAAAACACTGATAATATATATTTACAAACAATCAAAAATTTCATTCATTTTAGTAAACAGCCTAGAAAAAATAATTAAATTAATTTTATCTATAATTTCTCAATCCTCTAACAGTTGTATAACTGTTTATCACTATTTTCTGTCATTTTCTTTAGCTCACAATTAAAAACGTCATTTAAATTTCAACAAAATCAAGAAATATTTTTTTATATATTTTTCGAAGTGCACTTTTTATTGTTAATATTTATGTTATATGGTATATTCTATAATTAACTGTTTACACGAACAGTAATTACTAGTTTTGTGATTATATAAAGAAGTGTCTAGTATTTAATGTATTCGTACCTGCACATGTATGACGATACTTCACTCGGGGGTGAAGGGTACGGGCGGGTACAACATCGCGGACTCTTTTAAAGGGTTAAGTGAGAAATCATAATCAAGGGGCAGCGCTACCACCCACCACCACTCACTATGCACCTCCCAGTGCCCCAAAGTGATTTTAAACGTAATAATTGTTCATTTAACGAACACAGCGCTCCCACCTTCACGTCTTGTTAAAACATATATATGTACTTGTCTAAAACACAGGTTTCAAACTGAAATTCTAATCCCAGATCCAAATTAAGGTTTTATAATCGTAAAGGGTGCTAAGATAATTTGTAACTTAATTTAATTTTGTCAGCTTTCATTGTCCATGCTTCATCTCAAGACATCTCTGCACACGAAGATTTATCTGAAAGCATATATCGTTCCCGACAGCCTCCAAACACAAAAGAAATATTTTTGTGTGATTTTTTAATATTTTTTTTTAACCCTTTCGCGTCGGTTGTTGATATATGCCGTCTAAGATTCTCCTACCGTTGACATCGGCAGCCGCGATATATCGGTTTGCTACTTTCAGAACTCATTTTGACATTTACGGTAGGAACTTGAAACTGCAGTCATTCCCTTTATCAACTTACATGTATTATTTACAGAAATCTGTAAAGAATTTAAATAAATATCGTTAGGTTTCATCACAGGAGCGATAATTCTGTAAACCACATGTGTCAATGCCACCACATGTATGGAGTTATGTAATGAACGTTTGTTAAATATATTTTTTTATGCATCATCTGATAGCTAAAGGATACAAGAACCAATGTGATATATGAAAATAGATCAGATAAGTACATTTATGCTTCAAATACTAGTTTTAGGCAAAAAAAATGGTTTGAAAAATTCACGCCGTATTGACAGTATAATTTGTATTCCACCGAGCCCAACTTCTTTAGATCATCGTATCATAATCTGAAAAATATAGTACGTATACTAGTTAAAAATTATGATAGAATTGTAAGTTAAATATTATTAATAGAGTATAATTTATAAAATATAAATATAAAAATTCAGTATACAATTTATGTTACATACCTAAACAACGTTGGTATTATTTTATTCGTTTTTATTAATTTATTGTAAAAACTACTAACAAGGCTTTAAAAAATAAGTACATATTTTGTAATATAAAATAATTTCATTATACTGATATTTATAAAACAATTAATAATAGCAATATATTTTTAGGTTAGCTCAATTCATAAAATGAAATTCGAAAATATATATTTTTAAATAATTATATGGCTTTCGGTTTGAGATAAGTAGGTACCTACATACTCTCTTATAATAATGGACTTGATTGTATAGAAATCTTTCCTGGGAGATGCGCCTGCAGGTTGGGAGTCCCGCTTTTGCATACATTATCATCCGTAATCCGCAATGAGTCTTCAGAGCCCTTTGTCGTCGTAATTTGAATCATAAAAATGTTCCGTACAGTCTACAGTCGCGCCACAAAGGAATACGGCTGCGGGTGATGCGACGGACCGGAATGGAAATTCATTAGTGAAAATGCATAATCTCCTCTTTCACGTTTTTTAAAGGAAAGGGCTTTCGTCGTTTTCTTTCTTTCTCTTTCCGACTGATTCGCGGTGAAAGATAATTGACGATACGAGAACGTTTTTCAAAAAATTATAAAGAAACAGTTTTTCATTTAAATCCCCTACCGTCTTCTTCTACTTTGTGTCGGCAAACGGTTACACAATTTATATACAGAACAGTCAACCTCTCTTTAGCACACGCTTTTTTATTATTTGTAACGGAGATGTTTCTTATAGTTTTTGCGGCGATTTTTCATAAAACAGTTTCTTCTATGTTGTTATTTTGTGTTGAGCCGCCTCTTGAAAAAGTTATAGAAGGGTAGACTGTAAGTATTGAACAGATAACATCAATCGCCATTGTTTAAACAGTGATAATTCTGCCTTCTTAAAAAAACTTACTACAATTTTAAATTCAATTTTTGGTCATTCTTTTAAAGACATTACAAATTTGGGCTTAGTTTTTTTTTTAAATTATCAAGAATAAATATATATTGATGGATATAATGGATGAATAAAATTAATTTCATTTTTTTTATATCCATATCCGCTTTATATCTTGGAGCATATGGACACCGCAAATTGTCGTTTTTACAGTTCAGTAAGCTCAGATTGTCTATAGCTATACTTTGTCCCAGAACACTTGCATACTCAGAGATCCACATCATGTGGGTCACATGGAAACATAAATGGCTCCAGAGACCCTCCAGGGCAAGAGCCCGCGAACTTGCATAGACTGCGTTTGTAGCATCAGAAATATTTGGGTATTCAATGATCAGGGTTTTAATTACATACTATAATTGAACAAAAACACACAGCAACTGTAAAAAAAACATATTAAAGGCAAAAGAAATTCATAATAAAGTCCCGCAGCTTGCTTAATAGACGACCAAAAACATTTTTTTCTCCAAAGAAATTCATTGAGTTCGTGTCTGAATTGGGCTTCATTAGCGTGAAATATATCAAAATTCCACTTCATATTACCCATACTCCGTACGTAATCCATGACTGTTAACGAAAAACGGCTTTATTACATCGGGCCTTGCATTATATAAATGCACACTAATGTTTATCTCTACACTAGCTTTTCACTTCATAATTTACATATTATTAATATTATTATTTATGTTTGTTTTACATATCCCTTAAAGCCTGTTAATATTCACTTATAATTGATAATAATTCTAATATTTAATTTTTTTAGGTATATACAAAAACAATCTAAAATACGATTATCTATACCCCAACACTGGTTTTCGCAGCAATATGAGTTGCCCTTCCACATGCGTCAGATATGATATATATTTTTTTTACAAATTGCCGTATTTTTGCTAATTAGTAACAATATGTATATATTTTATTATTTTGGTTGTATTGTGATACATTTACCTGAATAACTTATTATATATATGAGAGGCTTTTGTTAATTCCGATTAAATTAATATAGGGAGAGAATGTTTTTACAACTTTATATCGGACGATATTCAGCACAGGGCAATAAATGTGTCACAAGACTCTTCCTTTATTGAATGAACTATAGCCATTATTTGAAGAGAAGAATAATAAATGGCTTGTATTTTACTATTTATAAGTAGTATTTTTATACAATTTAGGATAAATATTAAGAATAACCAGTTTGAACATAAAAATGAAGTATTTAAATCAAATGGCCAAATCATGTGTTAATACCTACTGCTTCTCTCTTCACATTGTCTTTTCACTAGTTATTTATAGAACGTAAAAACCTAATAAGTAATAATTTACAATATAAATATAATACTGACCGTTTAATTTTCTCATACTGACCATTTTCATGGTTTTGCTGCTCTACACTTGATTTATGTTTTGACAAAAAATGTATTAATCTGCTATAAAAAATATGTCTAGAAAATTCAATTCATGGGTAAAATGGGCGCACAATAATAAGAAAAGATAATTTTATTAAAAGATTCATTGAATAAAAAAAATACAGTATTACTAAGCATTTTTTTATTTACATCTTATAAATAACAATAAAAATAATATATATTTGAAATTTAATAATATTACATAAATTACATTTCAGCAATAAAATTACAAAATATTAAAAAATTAAATAAAAATAAAAGATTATTTACAGCATTTTTTTGACAACGGCAACGAAAATTCGAATAATTCTAAATAATATTTTATTTGTATTTGATATTATGGAATACCATCAAGAACAATCCATCAAAATAATCGTTTTTTTTAATGAGTCTTGGTGCCACCACAAGCTTCTGTTAGGGCGCTCCGGAAAGGTGCCGGAAGGGCCTTTGCCCGGGGCCACACAATATAAGGGGCCGTCTGTCGAAGAGGCAATAAAAGGAAAAAAGCCCCTCGTCAGGATCTACTCCATTCCTGGAGGTAAAGGTTCGTTCATCATTGTAGAGTCCATGTTCATTTCATTCATGTCCTGGTCCATTCTGGATGCCTCCATCTGAGAAAAAAGGAAATGTTTGAATTAGTTTACCCGGCATCAAATATTTTCTAGAATCTTATTTTAAGGAAGTCAATCCATTGTCGGAGCTAGAAACACCACTGATATTCAATGTAATTTTTCTGTAATATTAGTGAAACGCCTAAAGCAAATTGACAATAGAAATGGAGACAAATTCTTTAGCCGACAACATTGAATGTGATCGTCTCTCACGCATTGTTAGATTTAACACGCATTGTTAGCATAGGCAACAACAACATTCAGCACGTCTGATGATCCGTGGTTCTGCAGCTCCTTCAAAGAACGTTACTGGAGTGAAGATGGCGTATCTTCACGCCAAGGGCCTTCACCCAGATACATCGACTGAGGACTTGCAGAGCTTTTTGGCAGCGACCGCTGCATTCAATCCTTCTTGGATGACCATCAGGAGGATTGTCAGCAGGCGGACGCTGTCAACTTCTTTCAAAGTCGGGGTCATCGCTACTTTGCTGGAGTCTCTCATGGAGCCTCAAGTGTGGCCTGAAAGGACCATCGTTCAACCCTGGATACGCATAAGACGAAAGAATCGCAGTGAACAGTGGATGAAACCAACTTGAGTGAAGATATTGACATATTTAGTGTAATATTGCTTTAAATTCAGTACTAGTGTTTATGGAGGCGAAATGTTACACGTTTTATTTTGTGACAATAATGCCTTGTTATTTGTGAGTCAATCATGATATACTTATGACAGGGTTTTTGTTGTTACAAGTCAAACTATTTATCTTGAGTCTCCTGACGCTAGTTCTGAGTGTGAGGTCAGTGATACTAAATGTGTCAATAAATTTACATCACCACATTTATGTTACCTATTGTATTTTATTTTATTATTATTGTACTTCAGAAATGCATTGAATTGATAAAATTTGTAATGTTTCTGCAAGGAAAAAAATAAATAAAATGAAAATTTACTACATTTAATATTGCAAATAATTTTGAAAGCTTGTCTAATATGAATAAAGTTACAATTGTTTATTAAAAATAAATGTAAGTAAGTGAAGGTTGCTTACCATTGTATCTTCGTTGGCAGAACCAGTTGTCGCTATGTGTTGTGCAGCGAGAGCGGCTGCCAAGTCCGGACAAGAGTCTAAAGCCATGCGGAGCGGTTCCGGAGGAAGCGCAGCCAGAATATTTAGTGACTGCGGTTTCAACCACTGGCAACACTTCAGAAAACCCTCCCACACCACCTTCGTCTCCCACACCTAGCAAAAAAAATATCAAAATTAAAAAAATAACTTGATACATAAACATTTTTTTTTATTTAATAATAGATGGAGATTTTTTATGCCACAAATTTGCTGTCACAGTTCCGTCAATTGCCATTGTTATTGCTTATCTTCTCAAGTTATCTCTGCACCGTGAGCTCTACCCAGTACATACGATGCATTATTTCCGACTGCGGTGATATTCCATAGTTTAATGAAATAAATGTATATAATAATAATTAAGCAAATTTGCCGGCGGGTATAGCTTAATGGTCAAAGCATTTGTGTCAACAAGCCTAATGTCGTGGGTTCGATCCCTGACGGAGATTAAAATAAAGATTAATCGATTTCTGAGCTCTAAAATACCCTGGTTGGTGTGAATATGATCCCTCACCCGTAAAATAACAGTCATAGCCTATCAAAAGAAATGGTGGTAGACGAAAGTTGTCTGGTGAAGACCACTCGTTCATAGTAAATTCCTATGATGATGCGTGAATGTCTGGCTGTAGTCTATGACGTTGGCGGATCCACACTTCACATGCAGCGCTTAGTAATATGTAACATGGGAAGTGTCATAGAATCCACAGATGAAACTTCAGCATCACTATCACCATCTGTTGGTATTCTCCTGTATGTTTACATAAAAAATAAAGTTGGTGTGTACTTCTTGGGATTGAAAAACTTCTGATATTAAAGCATCTTCTTATTTATTTTTTATTGTGGTTTTATCAACACCTTCGTTAATTCCATTTCCACACTCTGTAATGCTCTCAGCATGCTTGTTTCCTCTCTCGTACAATTTAAATGCCTTCATGTAGCATATTAATAAACAGGTAGTATTCCCTTAACTTGTTATTTGTTTTGACCAACAATAAAACAATGTAAGTGCGATTCTCAATAGATCATTAGATCACTGCCTGGAATACAGCATATCAAGAATCAACCTCGGGATGAATAACCAAGTCTTTCTTTCTATCCATCGAACACTTATTGACGTGGAAAAAGACGAGCTCTGTGGACTCATCTCACTCAAGCGTTTACCGGACATGGAATTTTCAGAGAATTCCTAAAAAGATTTGGCCTCTCTTCCTGCGACGCATGTCCACGTGATCCAGGCATGCAACAGACAGTGAGACACTTTCTCGTGGAGTGAATCATCCATGAGAACAGAAGACACATTCTGTGATGTCGCCTGGGATTCTCTACCGTTTCTTGGGAGGATTTTCCTGAATTGCTGCTTAGTTCTGAAGGTCCCTTGCTGTTAAACTTCATCAGGGAAATCGTCGGGGATACAAGAGCGGTTAACGAGGCAGACATGGAATAGGCTCCTACGATCAACTATTTCTCAGACGTATATTCTAACCTACTGTGTAACTTGCAGGGTACAATACGCAACTATATGTTTTTTTTTCATTTTTATCATTAAAGATAAGCAACATTATACCCTGAACAAAACATGTAACCGCCTGTTGCTTAGCGTGTTTTTCGGTTGCTTTACTCTGTCACTAGGACCAAATGGTCCAAGCTGCAGGCTAATTATTCGATATCATTAAAAATTGTAATTAACAAACGCTTAAATATTCCTCAGTTGCTACATGTAGCTTGTTTTCAAGCCTACAGACTGTTGTTCTGGACGCCTTTCACAACTATGCATAATGTGTATTCAGCACAGTTTTGGGTGCAGAGATCGATTGGGACGAGGCAAGGAAACTGTGTGGCTGTAATTTTCAACAATATTATACTTCAAATTGGAAATGGGTATGGAAGAAGAAGTACCTCTCTCTCAATGAGAATATGCAGGATGTTCATGGCCAGCGGGGCAAGGCGCGCCATGTGCAGCGTGAGGGACTGCAGCAGCGAGCGCATCAGCAGCACCGGCAGCTGCGGGCGATCCACCAGCTCCTGCAGCACTGTCCCCAGTACCTACAACAGAAACAATGTTTTTTTATTTTTTATTTAAACACATAAAGGAGAATACCGACAGATGGTGGTACTAATTCTGAAGTCTCATTTGTGGAACTATGACGCTTACCATGCTGCATATGGCTAAGCGCTGCATGTGGAGTGTTGATCCGCCAACGTCATAGACTACAGTCCGAGATTCACGCATCATCCTTAATTATTGCAGGAATTTACTATGAATGGGTGGTCTTCACGGGCCAACTTTCGTCTACCACCAATTTTGATTAATAGGCTATGATTGGCATTTTACGGGTGAAGGATCAAATTCACACCAACCGGAGGTATTTTAGAGTTCAGAAATTGATTATAATCTACGTCTGGGATCGAACCCACGACCTTTGGCTTGCAAAGCAAACGCTTTGACCATTGAGCTACACCTGCCGGTTATATCATTATCATGATAATATGATATTTCACGCAGGGCGGGGAAATAGTATTTGTTGTATTGCAATCAACGATCAATTTTTTGTGATATTTTATTGGTTCACATGAATATATTTTTTACATTTATACAGTCTTAAAATAAATCATTTTCAAAATTAATTTAAAAATGCATAGGAGTATTCCAATTCACTTTAGAGTTCTATACATATCTTGCTTGTTTATAGTTTAGAAGTGACCCATTGGGTACACTACATAAATAGATAATCAAGTAAGAAATAAAAATTGACTGAATCTTAAAAAAATATATGTTGACATCTGCACGACGTAGCCCTTGCCGACTGGTACCGAAAACCTCGATATATTTTTTTATTTTATGTTCGCTTGTCCGCTCACGTGTGTGTTAGTTATAAACATCATCACTTGAGCGATGGGCGACAGCCTAAGCGCCGACTAACGAGTAAGTGGTGCCCTGACGGGCGAGAAGGTCGCATTACGGCCGGCGGCATGTCATTCGCTTGGCCGGAAGCTTGTACAGTTTTAACGTAAATATAATCAATGTGCTTCTAAAAGAAAGTCTGTTATCAATCTGCTCCTAATCCTGCCTTCACGCGACGGAGTAACACTTTTTTGAGAGAGAGAAGGATGTTAAATGGCGCCCAACGTGCAATTTTCAACGAGCGACATGCAATAATATGTATCAATAATATACACATGTCTAAATTCTCAAGTCGGTAGGTGGAAGCAATTGATAAATGGACAGCACTGTGTATAGAATAAAACAAAAGTGCAAAGTTCGCAGTTCGAATCCAGGCGTCTGCCGTTTCTTTTTCTTCGATATTGACAAGAGAAATGTCATTGAGGATGATAATTGCTATAGATTTGTATGTGTATATTCATTTATTAGTAACTATATAATTGAAACTATCTGTTTAAATGTTACAACAATTGCAACCCTTAAAATTTAAAATGATGCATTAGAAAAGTTTGTGCAATATCTGGGCTCACAACTTTACTTGATCAAAACAAAATGCCGACTATTCAGTGCCTGTGTCGTCCCTATTCTCCTTGACGGCTGTGAATCTTGGCATCTCACTAAATGCCAATGCAGCCGCTTAATTGGTTTCAAAAGCAGATGCCCATTTCAAAACCAGATATTAATGAGAGAAATATCATATTTGTATGTGTGTACCAATTTACTAAAAATATTGATACAAAAAGATCAATTATCTAAAAATATGTTATTATATGTAACAATATGGATTGCATTATTTTATAAAGATATGTACATATATGTGCGTATATTAAGTAGTTATTACAGGTGAGGTATGTATAGAACTCTAAAGTGAATAGCAATAACATTATGCATTATTAAATGAATATGAAAATTATTTATTATAATACTGAAATACTTGAGTGTATTAGCATTACATAATAATATGACTGAACAGATTGAGGGATACAAGGAATGTACATACATCAGCCGTGTAGGCTTGCTTCTCCGCGAAGCACAGCGAGGTGGCCTTGATGACAAACTTCAGGTCGGTCTTGGCCGGGTCGATCAGGTGAAGGGCGATGAGCAGGTCGGCGGGGGTTACTGGGAAATATGCATTACTTATTAATTAACTTGGAATATTTTGGCAGCATTTTCAACCACTTCTGTGGTCAACCTCTTGAAAAAAGTTGGTCAAAATAAACCACCCTTTTTTTTAAAAAAAATTGCCGCTCGCTTCCTTCCAATGCGTTCTCTAGAGACTGGTGACCCGAGCTGGATTCGGGCAAATCACTATTAAAAGTTTTGTGTAAGATGTGCCCCAATACAATGGGCAGCACACAAGTGGTTATTTATTTTGTTTAAATACACACGTAAAGTACAATACTATAATACAAGGATACTTCCAAAAGTAATATATTCTTCTAGTTTGAGGAATACAAAAATTTTATATTACGTTTTCAAAGTTTAACATCATTAGCCTGTGTCCATCCACTGTTGAACGTGGGCCTCCGGCATGAGTGTCTTCTTTACGGTGCAATCTCCACTACTTGAGTTCTTTTTCGGATATTCTCGTTTCCGATTCTATTTTTTAGAGACACTCCAAGCATGCATCTCACGTGGCACGTAAGTTGGCCTTCTTTTATTAAGTAAGACCTGCTGTTAGATTCCACGTCTCTGCATCATAAGTAAATACTGGGAGGATGCATTGGTTAAACGCCTTAGTTTTGGAACATTGCGAAATTTTTGCTTTAAAGAGTTGTCGATCAATACATTTTTGTGGACGCTGACATAAAAATTCATCACCGATTGATGATTGATACGGACAGCGAATCATCTTTTACAAAAATTAAGTTAAATAATCAGAGAAGAGGAACGATGAGCAAGTATACCAGTATATTCTGAAGTTTGTTACCAGTTACTAGAAGATTCTAAAAGGATATTTGCCTTGGTTCAATGCTCCCTTGACAAACTTTCGTAGATGTTCAGAGTACTTTTTACTTACTAGGTGATGGGTTCAGTTCATCGACTTGACTTCCAATAAGTTTATGGAATGCTTCTTTCACTACTGCCGGGTTAAGTTTAATCAATTTGGGTAGAGCGGCTATAACCTGAACAAACAAATAAAAATATATTAATTATCGTAGAGGGAAAATAAATTGTAATTATTATGGAAATTGTTAAGTTTTCTGTGAAATAATAAATACCTCCTCTTTTGTCAATCCATTTATCACGGGTATGAGGAACCTCACATCGGAGAACCTCTTGGCGTAAAGTTCTCTGACTCTGGAGACCAGCTCCTGTGTCGGCGGAGCTGGAAATTAATCACAAACGATTGAATTACAACTGAAAAAACATTGAACCTAAAAATAAATTTCACAGCTGTGTCCGCTCCTTTAACTGAAGCATATGGCATTCACGAACTGACACCACAAAGCACCGTCAACCGCCATAGTCTTCATCTCATCTCATGTTCGCTATGCCTCCCGCAACTCCGTCAAATACATTATATGTATAGTTCCTGACGGCTTTCCAGGACAGCACGGGCTTGAAGAAAAGACAGCTGTAGTTTGTGCTCTCCTGCAGCATCCTTAATACATGTCCTAATCAGGTTCACCTTTGCCTCTTGACTGACTGTAGTATGGAAAGCTGTCATGTTTGCTCTGTCATTTGTTATTCTTCACAAAGTCAAACCATTATACTCCCAGTATTAAAATACTTCTGCTAAATTAAATCGATTCTGCTCTCGAAACCCATTACACGGCTGCATTGGCCCTTGGTGAGATGCCAAGATTCACAGCTTTTAACCCTTGCTTTACGATGATATATTTACTACAACTCGACTCTAATAATGAGAATATCCATATAAAATATAATAGATACTGAGTGAACAGTTTTTGTATTCTTCTGTGATGTTATTAAGTATTAAATAAAAATATAATAATTTATAGTTATTCATTTGTAGCGATGGAAATAAATAAACTGTGGAATAATCGGGGAAAGAATCACATGCTCATGTGATGCATCTACGCGAACGGCTGCGTAGACAGACAAACTTGTTGTTAGGGTAATGCGCGGCTTCTCGAACGTTCCGTCAGTATGAGTTCGGCTGCGTACAGGTCAATATACGCCCTGAATTTGTTGCAGCTATAGCGACTACAAAAATTGTTACATTTCAACTTCAACCAAAGTCACTCAAAGCAATATTTAAGAATGTTCACATTCTTCCCGTTATTAAATGACATTTTCATATGGTGTAGAAAATACATTTCATCTGAGCTCTCGAATGTTTTTAGCACAACAAGGGAGGGATTAAGAAGAATGGGAGCGGGTTAATAGGTTAGTGTGTTTACCTTTATCGGTGAGTATGTGTATGATCCTGGTGACTAGCGTCTCCGCTCCCTTGGGGCACTCCTCCACGAGCGCCAGCAGCGCCGGGCTGCCGGGGCCCAGGCAGCGCACTGGCGCATCCATGAGCCTCAGCACGCAGCGCTTAGCTTCAGCGCTCGCCGCCACGTATACGCGCCACAACTCGCTAATCAAATCTATAAAATACAAAATTACTCCATTAATGAAAACGTTGCAACTGGTTGTGCATTGGAGCTGTTTAATAACACTTGCCTAGCTTATTTCCACATCATTCTGAAAGGGAGAAAGAAAGAAACCTCCTCCTAAAAAGCCTCCCAAAGTGGTTGCCCCCCTTAACCCTTTAAATGCGGCGTGTCTATATATCGGCATGACATTTTATGTCACTAGAGTGCGGTGGGGCCGATATATAGACAAGGTCATAGAAAACTGCTCGCTCAATGCAGCGATACAAAACTTAATAAACACATGGGGAATGCGTGTCCCTGTCGGATAATCACTCCATGCGGCGAGCCTATATATTGGCGAACCATGCTATGTCACTAGAGTGCGGTGCGCCGATATATAGGCAAAACCATAGTTTTATTACAAAAGATAAAGTTTGTTTAAATTGATGGTTAATCAATTAATGGATATAGGTGTGTACATATGTATAAAATGATACGAAAGGTTTTCGGACGTTTGATTTTGTAATAATAATGCCATGTTATTTGTGGGTCAAACATTATATACTTATGACATGGTTTTTGTTGTTGCAAGTCCAACTATTTGTGTATCCCGACACTAGTTCTGAGTGTGAGGTCATTGACACTAAATGTGTCAATACATTTACAATGCCACACCTATATTTAATTTACTTAAATAATGAATTAAAATATAAATATTTTGTAATGTTATTGAAGAAAGAAAAATAAATAAAAGAATATTTTATCATAAAAATTATCGACACTTCATATGGAACAATGATAAAAACAATAGCCGCACCTAAAGGGTTAAATACCTCTCACTACTTTCAAATGAATCTGGATTATATAAGTCTTGAATTGTATTACAGTAATAAAATGATATATCATTTCCCACAAAACAATTTAAAACATTGCTTATCCCTCCAGCGGGCACCGACTAATGCACCTAATTATATAATTTAATTATGTCTATAAATGTTCATTATATTTTATACCTTCGTTGTATGGCAAGAGAGCAAGATACAGTTGCAGACACAGCTTGTAGAGTTCATCGTTCCACGCGGCCGCGGTCCCGATGCGGCCGCTGTCGAAACTAAACAGATCCCTCGGAGGCACCGGCAGGGCAATGAAGCCCACGTACAGGCTGGCATTCTTGTCGATGCACTTCCTCAGGGAATCATTCTGGTTCTTGTAGATTTCAATAATGTGATCTACGGCTGTTTCTCGTACCGAAGAGTTTTCGTAAACTAAAACAAAACAATTGTAATATATTTCAATAAATATTTAAGAAAATGTCAAGGGAATAAGGCTACAAAGTCATAAAAAAACTTCCTATCGTGTATCATATTTCTGTATATCAAAAATAATGTGTTATCACAAATTGCCCATTATACAAACTTACTACAGTGGCACCTTGATATACGAGTGCCCCAACATACCAGTTTTTTGAGATACGAGCCGTCAAGCGAGCGATTTTTCACTTTAAAATATGAGCAAAATTTGAGATGCAAGCAATCGGCTTAGCGAGACGGCCGGTTGCACAGGAACCGTGCGTCACGCTTTCCCGCGGTCAGAGAATCAGTTATCAGTGTGCTCTCGCTGTCAAAGCGTCTTTGATAAGTTGTGTTTGTGTTTTGTGACTTTTTTGAAATTTGCTTTGAGATGCGAGTAATTTGAAATACGAGCAAGGTTGTGGAACGAATTAAGCTCGTATGCGGATCAACCTATCTTTGAATTTTAAAACATAAGGATTGATTAACATAACTAATTGCACAAAATACACCCCATTTTTTTTATATGTAATAATTGGTTCTATAAAACACGTAACAAAACTATTTTTTTATGTAATTCAATAAATCGTTTCCAACAAAATCGCTTTAAAAAGTACCAAATAAATCAAATAAAAAAGTAATGACGCCACCGAAATAAAATTGCATGAAAGCGAAATCACATAAAAAAAGATGCAGAAAAAAGGGCTGGGTGTACAGCATATCTATATGTGAAAGTTATGCAGGGATAACAGTTGTTTAATATAACAATAAAAACTTACGTGTTAGCGGTAGCATTGCAGAGACATATTTGGTCGCTTTCGGAGGTTGGAACAATATCATATCTCTCATTATCTTAAGTCCGGTGAGCGTCTTTCCTTCTTCTGTGCAAATTTGCTTCAAGAACATGAGTGCATCATCAGTGACGATGGGAGCTTCCAGGTAGATGCGGCGCAGCAGGCTTTCCTGCAGGATCTCCTGAGAGGGATCGCTGAGCTCCGATATGTTGGTCACGAGATTGCTGATCAAATAATTGTAATTATCCATTTTCTCGCCTATCTTTAAGGGAGTGTTCATGTGCGTCTGGCTGAACCCCTGCAACTGGCTGTACTCTTCGTACAACCAAGCGAGTGCCAAGTCTATCCTCGAAACGATATCTTCGTGGATGAACGCGAGGATGACTTTACGAACTTGAGGTCCGTATGCAACGGCAAACGATGTGATGACCTTCTCTCGCTGACCCCCGACCCCCGCCTCCTGCCCGGCACGCTCCGCGCGCAAAATCCTCTCCACCGCTCCAACTAGAAGCCTTTCTTTCACATCCCGAGGGAGCGGCTTGGTCACCTCGTGCAGCTTGATTGTTTTGACTCTCTGTTTCAATTTGGGGATCGTCGGCGTAGGAGGGCAGATCAACTTTTCTTTGTCGCCGAAGTTTTTCAAAATTTCTTTTTCTCTCGCCGTTTCTAAACTGTCATTCTTCGTCTCTTCCATCAGCTTTGACACTGCGCTTTCAAACTTTTTATCGAGCCGCTTCGATTCGAGTTTTGAAAGAGCGTTCTTTTAAGTTGGCGCTCTCGTCTTCTGGTTTCATTTCCAGCTGTTGAGCGCCCGGCTCGTTTTTTATTACCGCAATCAATAATTTAGCTAATATTTCCTTGCTTAAAATTACTCCTGACTTTGATATCGGATCGTACAATTCGGCAAAGTGTGAGGGCATTTCTTCTGGAAGATTAGCCATCGTCGCGAAAACTAAGCCTATAACCGAATCGATATTCTGCAGCCCTTCGAAGACTGACTTTTCCGTAGCGGTAATGTTCTCCAATGCCGGAAGAGAATCTTCTCCAACCGATTCCAAGAAAATAGATCCATCACTGCGATCACTTCCCTGGCTGTTGCTCTGTGGAGAGTCGACTCGAGCTCTCTTCGCTGCGGAGCCTCCGTTTTTAAAGTCGAACAAACGCTTGTTTCTTCTTTCTCTCGGGATCACTTTGAGAATCTCTTGCTGGGAGATGCCGAGGTCCGATAAAAGTTGGACAAGCTGGGGAAGCATCTCAACAGATGATGGACTGCGGACGATGTTAAAGATCTGCATCTTCAGATGCTTCTTGACAGAGTTGCCCTGGGACTGTGACAGTGTGGGCGGCAGGGCAGAGATGAGCTCCCCGAGTGCCTGAATAACACGCCCCATGTAGACCGGCCGCGCCTTGGCCACTTCGCACAGCGCTGTCATGCAGGCCATCAGGTTTACTCCGGAAATGTGTTCAGAGTTGTGGAATTTCAGCAGCAGGTTCAAGATGTGACTGAAAATATACATTCATAATTGTTAAATAGTAATTTTAGTAAACTCCCGACCACATTTTATTTTCATTTAACCTTTAAACGAAGATTTGTGTCGATCAATGCCCTACGGTCCCAAACAGCAGTGCTCCGCAACCGGTGTGCCGCGGCACACTGGTGTGCCGTGAGCTGGATACAGGTGTGCCGCGGTCAAATCGAATGTTTTTTGACATTTTAGTATGGAATAATAATTATTATTATTATATAATTTTTCAATGTTTCTCCAGCGCCTGGTGCCAATTGTTGAAAACTGCGCAGAATGCTTTGTACACACCATGGCCGCACCAAACTAGTCATAAACAAAGAAAAATGACTCTTATGCGCATCGCTGAAGACTCATGCCCGTGAGCATGCGTTATAACGCATTTGCACTAGTGACGGGCGAAGCAGCTCAGTTCACGTGCACTCGTCTGCCATTCCTGTCGTGTGCAGAGCTGTCACTATTTTTACAACACAAAGTTAAGTAAACAACTTTCCACCACTTATGATAATTACCATTAATTGTGTGTGGTTAGCCTTCTTCGTGTGATACATATTTAGTTTTATACCCCTTTAAATATGGATAATTTTTTACGTGGAAAAGATCCGAATGAAGAACCCAGCACAAGTGCTACAAAAAAACTAAAAAAAATAGTCAACAGAAAGTACGACGAAGACTATATTAAATATGGATTCTCGTGTTGTGGTGACGAAACGGCTCCAAAGCCACAGTGCATCATTTGCAGCGAACAGCTATCAAACGAGTCAATGGTACCCAGTAAATTAAATCGCCATCTACATTCAAACCATCCCAGCCACGCCAACGAAGACAGACAGTATTTTAAGAGGTACATAGAACAAAATAAAAAACAGAAGATATTTATGAAATCGGCCGTTGAAGTTTCTGATAAGGCCTTAGGAGCTAGCTACCATGTTGCAAAATTAATTGCACGTCAAAAGAAACCACATACGATTGGCGAAACTCTTATTAAACCAGCATGCATGGAAATTGTTCGACTTATGCTTGGGCCCAATGAAGTTAAGGAAGTGAATAAAGTTTCGTTGTCTGCTGATACTGTTAAAAGACGTATTCACGATATGTCAAGCAATATATTAGGAACACTGATTAGAAAACTGTTACTGGCTGAAAAATTTGCGCTTCAGATCGATGAAACAGCTGATATTAAAAATAAAGCAGAGCTGATCGCTATTGTAAGTTTAGTTGACGAGGACTTTTTAATTTGATTTAATTTTCCATATTCGTAAATTACAAGTGAGTGCATAATTTAGATTATTATAAATAAACATAAATTAAAAATATATATATAGGCTTATAATGTCAAAAGAAGTTAAAAGAAAAGTTATTTCTTAAGAAACTAAAATCGAAATTTTGGATCGCTTTCGAAAGGGAGATAGATTAGTAGGTGTTGCAAAATCATATAGCATGAACGAAGCTACAATAAGAACTATTAGAACAAATGAAAACACAATTAGAAAGAGTGTTGCAGCTGGCAATACCACGAGTATGGGCACAACATCATACACCAGAAATATCGCAATGGAAAAAATGGAGAAAGCGTTAATGCTTTGGATAGAAGATCAAACACAAAAAAGAGTACCCATTGATACGGCCGCTATAACAAATAAAGCATTAAGAATTTACGAAAAAATTGTAGAGCAATTACCATCTTCTTCTTCAACTGAAAAGAAGCCAAATTTTTGGCAAGTCATGGCTGGTTTGAAAGATTTAAAATAAGATATTCTTTACACAGCTTAAAATTAAAAGGTGAACTGGCTTCTGGCGACGTAGATGCAGCCCAAGAATATCCAGCAAATTTTGCAGAAATTATTAACGACAATTCATACACCCCTGATCAGGTTTTCAATGCTGATGAGTCAGGGTTATTCTGGAAAAAAATGCCTGAAAGGACTTATGTCTCAAAATTTTATAAATCGGCTAGTGGTCATAAAGCAGCAAAAGATCGCATAACAATTCTTTTCTGTAGCAATGCTTCAGGAGATTATATTATGAAACCATTAGTGATTAACAAATCAAAAATGCCCCGTGCCTTTAAAGGAGTAAACATCAATAATCTTCCCGTTTATTGGAGGGCTAATAAGAAAGCGTGGGTTACTGCTGCAATGTTTACTGAATGGTTTCATGAATGTTTTATCCCAGATGCCAAAAAATATTTAAGTTCAAAGGGATTGCCTTTTAAAATGCTTTTGTTAATTGACAATGCGCCGGGTCACCCACAAGATCTAGAATATGAGAACGTTGAAGTAAAATTTTTACCAAAAAATACAACTTCATTATTACAACCATTGGACCAAGGCATAATTTCTACTTTTAAAGCTTTGTACATAAAACGAGCCTTTACATATATTTTGGAACAAATGGAGAACAATGAATCTTTAACAGTTATTAGTGCCAGTATGGGCGAGGTCTGCCCATACCAAGAAAGTGGATATTGCTCTGAATGAAACGTGCCGGGTGGTTACGGGGTGCCTAAAACCTACCCCAATATCAAAGCTACATCAACTCTCGGGCATTGCCCCACCAAACATACGGCGAGAAGTTACTACCAAGAAGGAACTCACCAAAGCAACCCACGACGCACTCCACCCTATGTTTGGGTACCAAAAGATAACTACACGGCTCAAATCAAGAAGAAGTTTCCTACAGTCGACAACGGAACTGGAGATACCTGAGGCCACCCTGCGGCTGAACATGTGGAGAAGCGCAACTGAGGGGAATACTTGGATTGCCCCGAAAGAGGACCTAGCCCCTGGACATGACCAAGGGTGGAATATATGGAGGTCCCTTAACAGACTTCGGACCGGAGTATGCAAGACGAGGACACAAATGAGGGCCTGGCAGTTTTACAGCGGACCGACTGAATGTGACTGCGGGGTGGAGCAGACCCTGTCACACCTTCTGGAGTGTGCGCTGTGCCCGAGTGGCTGCACCCAGGAAGACCTGATGATGGCCAGAAGTAACGCCATCGACGTCGCCCACTTCTGGGCAGACAGGATCTGAACCTGTTGTTTCCGACACGATTATATATAGTGCTTGGAAAATTTTTACAATACATATTAGACTGTGTGAAGCATATCGCCTTATCATACATTGCGATTAAGCAAACAACGCTCAATAGCTGTTGGAAAAAATTGTGGCCAAATGTAGTCAAAAATGAACATTCCATTTCAGCGTTAAATGATGAATATTCGCAGATAGTACAGATGGCGCATTTATTGGGCGGAGAAGGTTTTGATGATTTTACTGATGATGATATCGTAGAGTTAATGGCTGATAAAGAACTAAGTGAGGATGATTTAGTTAACTTAGTTTGCGAAAGTGAGTCTGACAAATCTGATGAAGAGGAATTAGTACCAGTAACATTCACTGCTAAAGTCATCCGCGAAGGACTCGCATTGGAAAGAAAGCTGGGTAATCATTTTATACAAAATGACACAAACGTTGAAAGGGCTTTACGATTCCAACGTGACATAAATCGCTGCTTGGCTCAATACAAAGATCTTACAAAAAATTCGAAGCAATTGTTAATAACCGATTTTATTACCACCTCTCAGAATGTAAATATTTCTGCTTCAAACATCGAATCGTCACAAATAACTTCGAGTGATGAAAGTGAATTCCAACCTTCGATTCCGAAAAAAAGAATGAGAGTAATTTCTGATAGTGATGAAGGATAATAAAACACCTTTGGTTTTATTTTTTGTTCTTCTGTTTAATGTATGTATTGTAATTAAATAAAAAAACAGTGTTTCCGTAATATATTACATATTTTAACCTGTCAATGCATTTTATTTTTATTTCTGTGTACACCTAAAAATATTGAAAAAAATCACAACTGTTAAATAGCAAAATTATGAATTTTCTGCATGCTTTTCGATTTACACGGTTTTGACTTGAAAATTTTTAATTTTCGATCTACACGTTTTTCTCAGGAACGTATCTACCGTGTAAATCGGGGGATAGGTGTATTTTTATTCCATTAATAATGAACAATACGATTGGATTCGAAATGCTTTTGCAACTAATGCAATAATTTCTACGGAAGCACTGCTTCTGCAAATTCGAGAGGAATTTACAGATTTAAGTAATAACATGACTCTAAAACTTCACTTCTCCGAAGTTCCATTAGATGTTTTCTGGATTTACGTTAAAAAAGAATATCCTCGCATTTTCGACAAAGCAATCTTAACACTACTTCCATTTTCGACAACATATTTATGTGAGCAAAGTTTTTCAACGCTTGTATTAATCAAAAATGATAAGCGGTCATGCTTAAAAGGTCTTGACCAAGAACTTCGGGTTGCGCTGTCAAAAATCGAACCGAATATAAAACTTTTGTGTTCATTGAAACAAGCGCAGGTATCACATTAGTTTAGTTAGCTCCTGATTTAATCATTTTACACCCAATTCGCGCCTCCGCCAGGGATACAGAAAAGACGACGATCTGATCTGTGCACACCCTACTGGGACCAGAAGCCGCCTTACACAGTCAGCAGCCCACTCCCGTTTATCCAACGACTTCGCGAACGCCAGCCCTCATATGACGAAGCCTCAACAGACGGCAACCCTGCACTGGGCGGAGGAAAACATGCGCGATCAGACAGTTCTCTGCATCGGCGGAGCCAAGAATCACCGAAGATAACGGAGGAAGATCAGGCGCCGCCGTCAGAGAGGTAGGGCGAGGATGCTCTGCCCCAGCAAGTGCTGGTGACTCAAGAAGATCGGCTGCCGCCGACAGAGAGGCAGGGCAAGGATGTTCTGCCTCAGCAAGTGCTGGTAACTCAGGAAGATCAGCTGCCGCTGACAGAGGGTCTGAATAAATTCAGTGATGTGCGACTTGTGTGCACAGTGTTAGTTTGGGAAACATTGTTAAGGGAGCTCGTGAAGCGTCCGCCACGAAGACCTCCCGAAGTGACTTTGAAGAACTTGTGTTCAATGTTTGTTTGTGAAACATTGTTCAGGGAACCGTGAAGTGCCCGCCCCGAAGACCTCCCGAAGTGGTTTTTAAGAACTCCCCACACGCCGCCTAAAGGTTGAGGCGTACGATGGGTTATTCTAGTTAAAGCCTAGTCGTAGTGCATTATAATTGTTTTTTTTATTCCAGTAGAATGTTTCTTTTAATTAGTAATTTTTAAATGTTTTTATTTTCAAGTAATTTGTAACTTTTGGGTGTTATTTTAAGGCCTTCGCCATCTGTCCCGGCGACTGGCCATTGATTGTCAGTCTTAAGTATCATTTTGTATTTGTATTTTTTGTGGTTTTCTTTGTAATATTTTGTATTTGTATTTCTTATGTTTTTTTCTGTAATTCTTTGTGTAATGTTGATTGTGTGATTTTGTGTAATGTTGAATGAAATACACATGTGGGCATATCGACAAGCGAGCTTAAGATCGTTTATCGCGGTTTTCTGTCTCTGAAGGGAGGGCAGTTGACATCAGCATGATGTAGCCCTTGCTTACTGTTACCGAAAACCTCGACTGACAATCTTTCGTCTTGTATTTTTGTCGCTCGCCACACCTGTATGTATGTGGCCACATTGGGGCGAGTTACATAGTTTGGCCACCGGCGGCGTTGCTGACCGCGCGCACGCCACGGAAGTGTGGACACAGTCAGTGGGTCCCAAGCCTTAAGCGTGACAAGGTTCGTGTTGCAACCGCGCGGCATCATACCGCGTGGTCACAAAACTTGTAATGTTTTTATCGTGAAAAATATAATCTGTGCTTCAAAAAAGAAAGTCTTTGTCTGCTGCCCTGCTCCTCATCCTGCCTCACGCGACCTAATAACGCCCCTCTTCTTTTGAGAGGAGGATGTTAGTATGAATACTTTTCAAATAAAAAACTAAAATTATTGTAAAATTTTGTATCAATTTAATACCTAGATGTCTTAGCTTTTGGTGTGCCACGGAATTCTAGGAAGAATTTTGGTGTGCCGTAGGTGAGAAAAGGTTGCGGAGCACTGCCATACAGGACAAGTGCTTATGGTTCATTTCACAATCGGATTACATTAATTTGTAATAATAGTATTAAAGTAAGTTCATGAAAAATCTATTGTGCGATGAAACATTACAAACATTGGCCTGCTAGGGCATTGAACGACGCAAATTTGCGGTCCCGTATGGGACCACCGGGCGTTTAAAGATCTTTACGGCTATGAATCTTGGCATGTCACTCAAAACAATGCAGCCGTATAATAAGTTTTGAATACAGATGTCTGCATAGAATACTGGGAGTATGATGCTTTGACTTTGTGAGGAATGATGAAGTGAGAGAGCGGACAAGGCAACCTTCCAAGAAATGAAGGTGGACCTGGCTGGGTCATGTATTATGGATGCCGCAGGGGAGCATTAATTACAGCTTCATTTTCTTAAATCCCCCAGACTCGTGCCATCCTGGAAGGCCGTCAAAAACTACACATAGTATAGTAATGTACTCTGATATGGGATGAGGTGAGGACCAAGGTGGCTGACAGAGCTTTGTGGCAGCGGCTTTAAATGTCCACATGTTCGTACAATAAATGCTTATACTAACTTGGATTCATCTTCCAGTTTTTTTCTCCTAGCGAACTTGAGAGTGAAGGGAACATCATTCAAAGAGAAGTCCCCGGGTTTCTTCTCAATGCTTTCATCCGCGTAAGTCTGCAGGACAATGATGCCCTCCAGGAACTTTATGGAGTTGGTTCTTATCCCTTCATTTTCACTGTCAACCATATTTAAAATACGAACCTGTAGAAGAAAATAATGAAAATAGACATTGAAAGCATTACATATGACAATTTGAAGTAAAACTTATGTCTTCCTTTTTGTCAGAGGAAATTAAAATATTTTAGGGAAGCAATTTTTTACATATCCTATCAAATATTTATTATGGGAGGAAATTGACGACATAAAACGGAGCCTACAAAATCATATTAATGGAATTTTTTCTGTTGAAACAATACAATTAATTTCATTCACTAGTGAAACAATAAAAAAGGAACTGGAATTTTATTTAACTGAAACTGCTAAAAAAAGTCTTCTTATACTTGAGTCTCAATTTAGTGATAAATAAGACCAATTTATATTACGAGACTTTGAGTCAACTTTTTAATCCATCACTAGCAGGTTCAGAATGTACCATTAATGTTAAGCATGAATTTGCCATTATTTAACTTATTATCAGAATCTCAATGTATAAAACGATATCAAAATTTTGTAAATTATAAAAAGTGATTTAAACCCAGATATTTCACAACTCTTATTGGCCTCAAAAGTTAAGAATGAAAATTTTCATTGTGCTACTATCAAATCAATTTGGTGTCCAGTAAATAGTGTTGATGTTGAAAGATTCTTCAGCAAATCTAATTTAATAGTAACTGATCGTTGCACTAATCTAAAAAATTCTTCCATTGAAACATACTCCATGATTAATTTTAAGAAATATTAGTTAGATATTTTTGTTTGTAAGATAAAATTTAATAATATACATTTTAACCCTTTTTTATTTCTATTATGGAGACTAAACAAACAACTTAATTAAACTCTCCGTTGTCGGTTTTCCCTCAAAATTTCTATAAATGAACTTGGTGACTGTTAAAGTTCATTCCTGAAATTTTTTATAATTGAATTTATATTTTGATGATTGCCCTATTTTTGTATTATTTTCTTTAATGTGTTAGTATGTTTAATAATTATTTATAATATTTATGTATATTTGTCAATATTTTAATAAAAAAATGTTAAAACTTAGTGTAATTGATAATCATTTGATATTTGTGTCATACAAAAATAGATGCTAAAATCCATATTTTTAAATGCTCCATAGCGCTAATAATGAAAAAAATAGATGCTAAAAATACGAGTCTCTAATAATTAGCTTAGTCATTAATTTGCTGCTTATTGTTATTAAATAGGCCTTATTTATGTATGTTATTCCTTTTATCAAAACTTTCTAATGCATAATTGCTTTCCATTATTAGATAATAATTAACAGCAATGCAAAATTTACTTAAATTTAGGATACTTAGCTTACTTGTTAATATTGTTATTTATTGTTATTTAATAGCATTGTAAATGTATATTAATTTAATTATTACTTCCCACTAAATTACATAACACATTTTAAATTAATATAATCAAACTAATTCAATTTATATCAAATATACTTTAAAATAGCTTTTAAGGAACCTTCAATGTGAAAATCTAAAATTAATGTAAATGTTTTTTCACTGACAAATTACTATAGGTAAACAGGTCTTCAAAACAAAATTGATTAACTTACAAAAAATGTAGAAAATGCAAGAAATACACCTGTCTTGTGTAATGTTGTAAATATGTTCTTTGCCAAATTGTTCCCTTTTACCCTGGATGAATCCAGATCATACCTCTTGATCTTTGATTTTTTACTTCTATGAGTTTAAATATAAGCAGTGAACATTTAATAAAGACAATTAAATGTTAAATATTAATTGACTATACCTTTAGTTCATTTAGAAGCAACCAAGTACTCTCCATGACGCTGGGACTGTCGTCTGATGTGCAGATCCACATGAAGGCGTTCTTGTAGACAATGTTGGCCGCTTGGATCACTCTCTTCTGCACCTGGATCACGTCGTCCATCAGCAGCATTCGGAACTGCCCGATCATTTGAGGCAGCAACTCTATTTTAACTTTACTAAAATAAAAAAATTAAAAACAATAACTTTCACTGTCTACCATTAAACTTTTAATAGCAGCGCCTTTATTGTGGATATATTAATATATTTTTAGCCAATTGTAATATATTTTCCAGTAAATATACATATCAGTTGAATATACGAATGCATATCATTCCGCCTGGCCGGAAGCTTGTAAAGTTTTAACGTAAATATATGTCAATATGCTTCTGAAAAAGTCTTTGTATTGCTGACCTGCTCCTCATCATGCTCTCACGCGACGGAATAACACCCTTTTGAGAGAGACGAGGATGATAGAGTATATGGAGATTTTAGAAACAACACCACGGATCAAATTTTCGCCAAATACAGTGGTACAGCCTTCCACAGCAAGACTCTCTTCTCGAATAAAAACTTTGCAATGCATTGTTAATTAATTTGACTCACCATGCTTCTTCGATGAACCCGGCGATCAGCTTTTTGACTTCAAGATTACGGTCAGTGGCAAAGGCGAGGACGTCTTCCACATACTTGGGCAGCAGCTCGGGCGCCTGGTGGATGAGCATCTCCTGCACCTTTCGCAGCAAGAGGCTCTTCTCGCCCGGCGCCGCAAACGCAATCTCACCCAACCATGTCTCGACCTAAAATAAAAACAGGATATCGAAAAACAATTGAAAGTGGATTTTTGGATAAAAATTAGAAAAAAACTGAGTTTTCAAAATTTCAAATCACACTGGAAATTCAATTTTCAAACTAATTATAACAATGAATGTTGAAACTTATTTTTAAATGTTTTAACGTAATAATTTTGTACAAAATATTGGCACCTCACTCCATTTCATGAAATATATGGTATCGGTTCAGTATGAAAATAATAATTCCTTTTTACTGTTTTTTGTTATTACTTTTATTAGTTACTGTCTTATGATACACATGAAACTTTTTCATTTCTTCCAATAAATTCAGTGGTGTGGTCTTCCACTAGCTCTTCCGCACCAATAGTATAATGTTCTAAATAGTTACACATTATTTTTCTCGCCTGTTTGTTCATGACAATAAAACTTTTGTCAAAAGCTTGCTATTTCTAGCATCTTCAAAATCGACAAACAAAACATATTCCTACGGAATACATGAATCTCAAAGCAGCTGCAGTAGCCAGATAAACAATATTATTTAGGAGACCTGATAATAAATCAGACACTTGTGTTTCACTAAATAAAAAATATATACACATAATGAACGGTGTTATGGGTCGCTGTCATCTGTTTCCTAACCTGACTTTCTACGTCCGATGAATTAGCGACGCCGGAAGGATTAAAAGACATCTTTAAGGTAGATGGTGGTATACTGTATTATAGAAGTTTTATTAAGTAAATATTATGTTAGTTGTGTTCTCGGCTTGGAGTTTACAAACATTATGCGAGTGGCGAATGTTTGACAGCCGAACGAAGCGTCCGCCATAAACAGAATGCCTAATAGCCAGGGAAATTTGATCTTTAGGTACTAATGGATTTATTGTTGGTAGGTATTACAAAAATACCCAAAGAAATAATAATTGTCGAAATAAATCATGTGTTGTTTCTGCGTTTGCCGAAAACTTCATATTAAAAAAGGATTTCTTGGATAATTAATTATATCGGTAAGCACTTACAAATATAAAATGATAGCAAAAATAGTTGAATTTTATATTTTGTAATTATATAAAATTAAAATTATTTCTTTATTTAGAAAAATTTAAAAATATTCAAATTATTGTGGTTTTTGTTTTATTTTATTATTTATAATTTCATTGTCATTTTTTTTCAATAAATTATGTAACGTTTAAAAAAATCTCTAATTTTTCTTCGTTTTATTTAAAAATTCACAAAGGTTTTGTGAATTTAAAGAAATAAATATATTTTCTTCCTTGTTTTCGTTTATAATAAAATTAAGGTAGGTAAAATGAAAATTTATAAATTGATAGGTATTGAGCTTTTGTTGTCAAGTCTACATTCGATTCGTTGTCCATGCTCTGAACCGCAGTTATTATTATTTGACATTTTACTTCGAACGAGTCCTGTCGTGAACTTCGCCACTCAAGTTGCTGAAGATAAAAATATGTCAGTGGCGAATGCCTAATTTAATTAAAACCATGACCGCGCGAAATTCGACTCGCATCTCTACGCCTGCCGCGCCGCAAACATTTCTCGCCGTTAATAATTTATTAGCCATAATTTTCAAATACTTGTGTCGATCATAGATGAGATTGTATCTCTTTTTTCGCCGTGGTCTCCGAATAATTTCGGAGAGCGCGAAGAGAGTCATGTCCACACCGGCTTCTCAGAGTATTCGGGACGTCTCCGAGGCTGCGGAGGTCCCCAAAAGCGGGGGCTCGCCTTACGCCACATACGAAACTCTTAAAGATTTGTGTCACAATAATGCAGAGTTCTTCAAAGTTGACGAGAGTGAAAACGGCCAGCGGCTCCACAGCGGCTTCCTGAGTCTTAATGAGAACGTGGACGCGGTTCGGCCGCTCGTCGATGAAATCAGAAAGGTAATTGGACATAATTAACACAATTAAGTAGGCGTAACTTTCTCCATTTTAGTATTTTCTTGAAAAAGCTTTGTTGTATTTTTAATGATTCAGAACACGTAATAGAAACATTGCTCCTTGCTTTAGTGGATAGTGGGCTAACATACAGTTCATTTAATATTGTGAAAGCAAGAGTAATGAATTTAAACTAACATCTTTCACATTTATTGAATTTGTGCAATATTATCACTTTGTTTATTGTATCTACAAGAAAAAAACCTCGTCTGCTATTACAATTTCACGATTTGTGAAGTATGCAATGCATGTAATTAATTACAATGATAATAAAAATGTTTTTTTCCAGTTTTGAACACATCTGGTTAACCCAATTATAAAACATAAAATAATTCAAGAAATAATTATTATCTGTAATTTGGTAACCATCTAAAATTATGTTTTAATTATCTTATAACAATTTAATTACAAGTTAATGTTATAATTTCAAGTATATGGCTTAATTAGGATCTATGATTTGTTTAAATTGTATACAATTATATTTTTGAATTCCTATCATCCTTCGTTTGGTCATTTACAGCCCTGTGTGTACATTCTGTATTTTGTGTTATTTTGAAAATTTGTTTCATAATATTACCCAGCTTTATTATTACAATCATGAATATATTTGTAAGATTTAACTTGAGAAACATTGCAAGATCACGATTCGAAAGAGACACACCTATGTAGTCATAATAACCTGTATCGGTGACTTTTTCCTAATATTGTGTTGTCATGACAACGTACAACTGTGAAAGAGACTCATATACAGGTTTATATGTTCTGATATTAAAGCAAACATTGAGTAGAGTTAAAATTCATCAATTACACCTTTTGTTTAGAATTCTAGAAATCCATCTCCAATTTCAAAGATCATCATTCTTCCTTAACTTGAGTTTCTGAGTGTCCATCAAATTGGTATATAGTCGTTGTAATTCAACATTGCCTCATTTTAGACATGTCGCCAAATGAGATATTATCATCATTGTGTGATGTGTCTTCATCCTTCTTGATCATCTGCCTTCCGTATCCAGGATACTTCTGCTATTCTGATGTCGACGGTCCATCTTGCAGGGGGTCGGCCCACGCTCCGTTAGTCAGTTCCTGGACGCCAATCCAACACTGTTCTTCTTGATGAGATATATTATGTAATTATTTGTGTGGTTCTTCCCAGGTCGCTCCATCGTATGACTATGACGAGCAGACGCCCGGCAACGGCTTCCGCAGCTTCGTGCTGCTGGTGGACTCCTGTGTGCTACACGGCGTCCGCTTGGGTCGCCAGGTGTGCATCGCGAGAGACGCCCTCATCTTCCGCAAGTGGTACTACACCAAGTAAGTGATGAATCCATATCCTACTTACATTTACAGCCAACAGACTCGCTGGACTCTTACTGCACGTAAATAAGTATCCCATAGTATCAGATAAGTTACACCATTGCATATAAACCGATAGGAAGATGGAAGGCTGCCAAGTCCACTCTCTAATCTCGTCATTTCTCATTAAGTCAAACCAGGCACCTAAAACTAAAATTTGTGCCTTTATAAGCTCTCATATAGATGCCAGAATTCTCAGTCACACAGACAAAAAGGCACTATATGTGTGTACAAAAATAACCCGCTACATTTGTATAATGCATTTTATGTATTCCCGTGTAAGTTTACGTTAAATGTATTCACAAAGGAATAAAGAAAGTTGCATACTGAAGTGCTGAATAATCTATTATTACATGACATTTGTTAACAGCTGAGCGGTTATTAGGTTATCTTTCCTCGTGTTACAGAAATTTCTCCTTTTGTATCCTTTATCTGTCGTGGACTTCGTCTATGACCTTTTGGAGATAATATTACTAAGCGTAGTAAGTACTCGTGGGATTTCCAAACAAATTAGTAATGACTGATTCACTGCCATTACAGTATATATAGATATCAACACATTTTTATACACTGATTTATTTATCATTTGTTTCATATATAGGTTAGAAGATCACATTCATATCTTATATTCTGTCCTAATAAATAGAATTTCGATTATTGAATTGATAAACAATTTTATTACAAAATTTTTAAATGATGGAATGCACACATTCTACTTCAAATATGTTTTTATGATTTTTGATTGCATATGCCGCTCAATACAAATGAGAGAATACAGTAAGACCCCGCTTAACGCTAAGGATACGTTCCATCAAAGTAGAGCGTAATGCGAAACAACGCTAAACGAGGCTATCTTAACATGTAAATAATGAGGTATGGGGAAGATGGGTAGAAAATTGGTTAGGTATTAAATTTAATAATTATGTTGTTTTTTTAATAAAAATAAAACCAAACATTTATTTCTTACAAAAAATAAAAACAATATAAACGAATATACTTATAAAAACAAATTAAATTCTAAGTCAGTCAGATCATTCAGTCTATTCGGTGTTTCCAATTTTCTGCCTTTTTGTCAAATAGGCATTTAATGTAATTTGCGTTTTCCTTTTGCGTTCCGTTAGAAGTTGTTGATAAGTGGATTAAAGCATCTATAACACCCCGTCTTGCTTTTGAACTCCTGTCAAAATTTGGATCATTTTCAACAAATTGGTCCATAATTTCAGTTATAGTGGTCAAACTCCTGTTTACAAACACCATCGAAAGTTCATTTTGGTCTTCTTTGAAATCACTACTATCAATATTTTTGTTTTCTTCGTGCTCAGTTAATTTCTTGAGCTCATCATTAGAAAGACTAGCTGCTGTTTCTTGAACTATTTCTTCGACGTCTTCAGCGCCAAGCAAAACAGCGTTAAGCATGGTCTCACTGTACTTAACATCTTTCTAGCATGCACTAGCACCGAGAGAAGGGAATCCCATGACTTTTGACTGACTGTAGTATGGAAGGCTACCTTGTCCGCTCTCACAAAGTCAAACCATCTTACCCCTATTACATTTCTAACACACATACACTCCTAATGTCATACTATATATATACCCTCAAGAGAATGGGTTAAACGACAAAACCGAAACATGTAGTAATTAAAATAATGGAATTGAATATTAAAATCATCATCATCATTATCAACCGTTGAACGTAAGCCTCCCGCATGAGTCTCCACCCTCTTGATCCTCTGCCTTCCGCATCCAGGCCACTCCCGCTGTTGCGTACGTCGTTAGTATTAGTTGTTGTTTAAATTAAATGTTTTGTAGAATGTAGACTCGACAAGCGCCAGGCTGATGTGAGAGCTTTCAATAAAGCGATTTTGCCCGATCAAGCCCACACGCCGGCGGGCGTCGTATAATGTTTGAACCATTCTGTATATTTTAATATGTAAATGTTGGAAATAAATATAATGAAAATTGTAAATTCGGTACATGCGCTCTCAAAGTTGCGAGGCGTGCGTCTGGGAGCTCCCAAGCATTTACGCGTCGACCCACGCAGGATCCTTGCGGCGAGCGCTAATTCAGGCCGCGAGCCGAGCGCGCTGATTGGTCGACGTTCCTCCCAGGGCGCGCCTCCAGGAGAGATTATAGTATAAATATAGGTGTCAAAACCAAAATAAACCAGTATAGACTTGACTCTCTTGGGTTTCATTTCTACCTCCAACCCTCGTCTGGACTTCCTGCCTGCTGCCTACTCTGGAGAATGAGCCTGCCCGCCTACTCTGGAGAACTGGCCAACTAGCTGCCTTACAACCAGCTGGGAGGAGATCGATCGAAGAGAAGAGCAGAAGACCGCAACACGCCCGTAGAGCGGATCGACCAGCCTGAGAGCTGTCGTCTACACCCGCTATTCTTCTTATGTCCTCAGTCCATCTTGCAGGGGGTCGGCCAATGCTTTGTTTCCCAGTTCTTGAGCGCCACTCCAATACTTTTCTTCCCCATCGACCGTCGATGTCCTGCCCATTGCCACTTGAGTGTGCCTATTTGTTGGGTAGCATCCACTACTTGAGTTCTTCTGCAGATATCCTCGTTTCGGATTCTATCTTATAGTGACACTCCGAACATGGATCTCTCCATAGCACGCTGGGTAACCTTTATTTTATGGGTAAGACTTGCTGTTAGATTCCACGTCTCTGCCCTATAAGTTAATACTGGGAGGATGCTTCGGTTAAACGCCTTAGTTTTAAGACATTGGAGAATATTTGCTTTAACATTAAAATAACTTCTCTTATTTAAACACTGAAATAATAAATACATATTTCAAATTTTGTATTGAACCACTGACATAGATTTGTCTCAACTGACCCAGTATTGACCTTAATATAGGGTATGGCATTGTGCAACTTGTTTTGTCCAATTGAATTGTACATGTACTTTGTTTTACATTTCACAATATAATGCATTGGCTTTTCATATATTTTTATTTATCGTTAATGACTGTGTGTAAATAATTATTTATATTGCGAGATAAAATCATTATACAGGTTGTCCTCGACTTACGACCGAGATACGTTCCTGGACTTTGGTCGTAATTCTAATTGGTCGTAAGTCGAATTTCATACAAAATACGTACATATGTACATAATTACATATTAAAATAAAACATGTGTATTTATTTATATATTTTTATTGTTATATTTATACTTATTTATTAATACATAATCAAATATTTCATCATCATCATCATCATCAGCCTGTGTCCGTCCACTGTTGAACGTAGGCCTCCCGCATGAGTCTCCATCCTCTTCGATCCTCCGCCTTCCGCATCCATTTCTTCTTATACGTCAAAAATACTTCGTACATATGTACATAATTACATCCATTAAAATAAAACATGTGTATTTATTTATATATTTTTTATTGTTATATTTATACTTATTTATTAATACATAATCAAATATTTACTTCATTAATATCTAAAATATTTATATCAATAATATTTAAAATAATTATTTCACTAATATTTAAAGTGTTTCGTCATCTGGGCTTATATAAGTACAATCCATTGGCTCATCAACAGTAGTGGAAGAAGAAGCAGTGGTAGTCTTTTTAAAAAACATATCCAATTTTAATTGAGTTGTTTGTTGTTTTTTTTCCCCGTATATTTCTTTATAGCAAACAAGATCTTCCTGAATACGGCGGTTTATACTCAAAAATCTTTCGTTATGCAAAACCATTTTTGCAAATTTTTGCATTGCTTGGTTTATTTGAAGGAACGCTGCTTCCATTTCTTTCTAAACAAATTTTGTTGGAGATTCCATGATAATTTTATTTTTTTTGGTCTCTTCTTCAACCCTTTCATTTTCGATGCATAATAATTCTTTATTTGTATAAGGTCTTCCGAATCATATTCTATAAGTTGGTCTAAGTCTTCACGATCAATATTAATATCAAGTTTCTTGCAAAGCCCTACGATGAGATTTGTAGTGTGTTCAATTTCATTTTATTTTTCAAATTGAGACTGAGTTTTATGTTTTTAAAACGTTTAGTAAGATTTTTCCATATTCCATACATGCCCGATGATGTGACCTCATGCCATCCCTTACCAATATTTCTAATTGCTTGGTGAATATTAAAATTCTTCCAAAACTCTTTAAACGTTTTTTCCTCGTCAAGCGCTACTATTGCTTGGGCAAATGTAGTTTTTAAATAATAGGCTTTAAATGTGGCAACAGCTCCCTGGTCCATGGGTTGCAAAATACTGGTGGTATTAGGGGGTAAATACACGATTTTAACGTTAGGATGTAAATTTCCAATATGTGGTGGGTGTCCTGGTGCATTGTCTAGTATTAAAAGTATATCGAATGGAATTCCTTTCTGATTACAATATTGTTTTACTTCTGGAATAAATAAATTCAAAAACCAGTCTTCAAAAATAAATTGTGTCATCCACGCTTTTTTGTTTGAACGGTAATATAGTGGTAACATATCGATATTGATTCCTTTGAGGGCTCTCGGATTTTTAGAGTGATAAATCATTAATGGTTTCAATTTATATCCAGCAATATTGCCACCCAATAAAAGTGTAAAATGATCCTTAAATGCCTTGAAGCCTGGCATACTTTTTTCTTCCTTATTGATGTAGGTACTTTGAGACATTTTCTTCCAATAGAGCGCGGTTTCGTCAACATTAAAAATTTGTTCCTCGATGTATCCTTTTTTCCTAATCATTGCGTCAAATGTATGGATAAAATCTTCAGCAGCTTGTAATCGGCTGCTGTAACTAGCTGCCTCTCCACTTATTTTCACATTTTGATAATTCGCCCGTTTTCTGAATCTCGTAAACCAACCATTACTAGCAGTAAATGTTTGCTCGTAGTTGGTTTGCTCCTTTAATTTTAGGTTTTCAAAAAGACTCAGCGTCTTTGTCTTTTTGGTCACAAGGCTAAGGGGGATTCGTTTTTTTTTTGTTATTATTGTAGATTTTATAGATATTGCTCCTTTAACAGCTTCACTGATACTTAGTTTATTCTTCAAAATTGTAGAGATCGTTGAAGTGTAGATCCCGAGCTATGTCCTTCACTCTTTTACCACTCTCATATTGTTTAATTATTTTAAGTTTTATTTCTAAATCTATAGCACTTCTGTTTTTTTTGTCACTTCTACTCCGTTTGCCAGTCATTATGGGCACGATTTATTAATATTGACTTCAGATATTGTAATATATGTAATATTTATATCTTATTATATTAATTGTATATATGAAGGGAAGAAGTGATCTACTGACCGGAAGGAAGTTTTTATGGCATCATTATTGCGTCATCTTTGTTTACGCATGATTCAGGTTGACACGGGCACCGCAAAACAATTTTTTTGGTCGTAATTTAAAAAAAAAATTTTTTTTTTTTCAAATTTTTGGTCGTAAGTGCGAATCGTCGTAAGTAGAACCGTCGTAAGTCGAAAACCACCTGTATATATTGATTAATTAAATGTTTGCTGCTTGAAAATATTCAGATAGAGATAACCTTTAATAAAAAATTTAAAAAACATTGTTCAATTGTTTTTTATTTCAATTTAATTGGAATAGAATTATCTATTTTTTTCAAAACTATGTTATTTTGTTATCCTTTGTAAATTTGTATTGTAATTATGACAATTCAAATGCATGCATCATTAGTATTGTTATGATATAACATAAATGAGGCATCCACAATGTGACTGATTGGGCATGAAATTGTTTGTACGGCACTCACATGCTGATTACCGCACCAAGGACAATTTCATTATGAGTCAATATTAATCTTATATTCTTATTTTATTTTTACTGTGATGTTTATTCTATTAAACAATACAGCATGATAAATTTCTGATATCCTCTAAAAGATGTTGATATCCTCCTCTCTTATTTGGATATATTTTTACTGGATGAAGGATGCAGGATCAGGTTCACAATATAAAAAACTAGTTTTTGTTTCACTATATGCGTTTATTTGTCAAAAACGTCGCCCGTTATAGTGAACGCCCTAGGCGCGCGCGCTATAACGGCCGCGAGTCAAATTTCAACTGTCAACTAACGGTGCACCCTGACATCTCGGGGGTGCCAACTGTCGCTGCAGAAAAAAGCGAATTCAAAATGACAGTGGTACCAACAGGAAATGGTCCCACTGTCATAAGAAATATTTTGGCGTATGTAAACACCGTTTAACATTCTACAATTACAGACATTAGATGTGCATGTCAGGCAAGGCAACAAAATATGAGACACAAGATCGTTTTTCGAGGCTTTACGACATCAGCCTAAAGGAGTTATATCAAGCTGATATCAAGGTCTAAATATGACATATTTTATTATAACAAGTTAGAAACTGATGATAATCACCAGAGAATTACTTTTTCTTTATTTCACAAGGGTTTACTCATTTATTTTCGTTTACTGCTTTTAACGCCACATCAGGAATCAGCTTCCAGAGGAATAACCAAGTCTTTCTTTCCATCCATCGATCATTTTGTAGACTTTCATCTCACGCAGCCGTTTACTAGTCAAGGAGTATTTAGAGAAATCCTAAAAAGGTTTTTCCTCTCTTTTAACGACGCTTGTCCATGTGATCCAAGCATACAACAGACTATTAGAGATTCTGTGATGCAATACATCATCCATGAAAAGCGTTCTGTGTTGTCGCCTGGGAGTCTATGCCATTTATTGGGAGGACCTTTACTGAACTGCTTCTTAGTTTCTGACGGTCTCTTGCTAGTAAAATACATAAAGGATATCTTAAGATTTATGTTCGTGGTTAACGAGGCTGACACGGAATAGGCTCCAATGTTCTTTAACTGTTTGTCACACGCATATTCTAACTTTGTGTGCAACTTGCAGGGTATCACATGAAACTATATAATCTTTTCTACATTTTTAAGTTCTGAATTCCCAAGTTTATGTGAGTGTTGTTTCTTCCAGGGAAGTGGAGGCTTGCGGGCAGCTGCTGGCCTCCCTGAGCACCTGCATTGAATACCTGCAGACCATGATGGAGTGGTCGGAGCCCGGCCAGCTGTTCCCCACCGAGGATCATTCTCCGGATGAGCTGTTTGAGCGCAGGCAGACTGTCAACCAGTACTGCTTTTATGGAAGGTGCCTCGGGTTTCAGGTAATGAAATGAATTTGTTATATTAATTGCTTAGTACTTTGACAAGAGCAAGCTCTCTGCGAATCATGCACTCACTTGTTAAAATCCCTATCAACATTGAAGATTGAGAAAATCAAATGGCGTAACCTGCAGAGAATTCATTACTCATCTTTTCACCTTGGGTATATTAGTCTCTTTCAATTTGATGCGTAATATCTGGGACCAGCAGCTGAACTAGATAAAAAATGTTCCAATCATGCAGAGTCTGTATTCTTCTTATTCAAAAAAATGCTTTCTAATCCTGGCATATAACAAAATAACCACAAATTGTCGCCTTTACGTTTTGTCATCTGCCATGATTCTCGCTGTCTTCCAGGTCATATGTATCATTCTTGATGCCTGCTCAGGACAAGAGAGCACAGGAGATAGAAGACATCCATATTTTATTTCTAAGTGGGTAACTAAACCCTTGATAGAGATTAGAATTGCTGTGAAGCAGAGATGGTGACGGAAGATAGATTTTCTCATTGAAAACCAAACAAAGGCGTGGAGTGGACAGCGACGTCATATCTTCTTCGTGTCAGCGACGTCAAATTATTTTTTCCCAATATCTGGCAACTTCGATAGCTCGTGTGTTGCCCAGCATTAGGTCCTGAGATGTGCAACTTGTTGGGCACATAGAGCAGCATCGTAGGTGTGAGGCGGTCTGCAGGTCTCCACAGTCGCACAATAGTGTCTCTCCCTGCCGAAGCATTCCCCACCGCTCGAGGTTGTCCCTTGTTCTATTAACTCCGGTTCTTAATCTGTTTAGGGATTTCCAGGTCCGCCAGTCAAGGCTCTTGCCAGTTGGGAGGCCTTCCTTTGGAGTAATGAAATCCTCTGGTGCGATTTGTTGCCAGAGTTAGAGTCTCTCATTTTCAGGGCTGGATGTGAGAGGTTGTGTGGATTTCAGAAAGCTGCTTCGAGACTTCAATCTTGGTGTTGGGGGTATCTGATTATACAAGCAGTGGGACGGTTGGTTGGTTGCCTTACGCATTTCTTCGGCGCATATGACTTTGCGTCTTATGTTCGGTGGTGCGATACCAGCCAAGGGGTATAGTTTAGCTGAAATAATAAATATAATAAATACATGACGAGAGGTCTTTATCAACGTATTTTTTCATTTTTTTTATCATACGTGATGTACGGGAAATATGAATATTATTATTATATTAGTATTTGTATAGCGCTCATTTATGACCGAATGATCATTCCAAAAGCGCTTCTTTGCCTCTCTGAGTAAAAAAGTGGGTCTTGAGTCTGCTTCTGATGGATGCCTCCGCTTTAAGCTCTCTTATGCTTTCCTTATTATATGGACAATATTATTAGCGACCATTAAGAATAACTTTAAGTAGATTTACAATATTCGTAAACTGTAATTCGTAAAACATTTTTTTTGTTATTGATAAAAAGTAATAACATAATCGTTTTAAAAAAAGAATTAAATGACTCTTTCATAGGTAGGTTGCTTTAAATGGCACAATGCAACTCATGAAAGAGACATGTAAAAGATTACCCAAAACAAGTATAATATAAGCATATTTAGGCTATATTATTTCTGCCTAGTATTTGGCAACATCGATAGCCCGTGTGTTGCCTAACATTAGGTCTTGATGTGTGCAGCTTGTTGGGTACATGAAGCAGGATCTCAGGTGTGAGGCGGTCTGCAGGTCTCCATAGTCGCACAATAGTGGCCTCCCTGCCGAAGAATTCCCCACCGCTCGAGGTTATCCTTTGTTCTACCAAGTCAGGTTCTTAATCTGTTCAGGGATTTCCAGGTCCGCCAGTCAAGGTTCTTGTCAGTTGGGAGGCCTTCTTTTGGAGAAATGAAATCCTCTGGTGCGACTTGTTGCCAGAGCTGGAGTCTCTCATTTTCAGGGCCGGATTTGAGAGGTTGTAGTTTTTTTGCTGTCGCTGGGTTGAAAAGATTGGCCAGAGGAGGAAGTCCAAGATTCCGTTTCCAGGGGGCACCGCGTGGAGGTTCTTTTCATGCTCCCCAGTTATTTATTTTTAGTTTAATATTAGTTTTTATGCTCCCTAGCTCCCATTATTTTCAGTAGCCACATTATTATTATTATATTAGTATTTGTATAGCGCTCTTTTATGACCGAATGATCATTCCAAAAGCGCTTCTTTGCCTCTGAGTAAAAAGGTGGGTCTTGAGTCTGCTTCTGAAGGATGCCTCCGCTTTAAGCTCTCTTATGCTTTCCGGTAGTGAGTTTCAGGCCATTGGTGCAGCGTAGCTGAAAGCCCGATTGCCAAAGACCGTGCTAGGACTACCTCCCATCAGCTGCAGGGTGCTTCTATTTGCTCTAGCCGATCTGAGTGTCTCTCCACGCGCGCTTATTTCTGAAGGCATGATAAGTTCTGTCAGATAGCCCGGTGCAGTTCCGTTGAGTGCCTTGTAAGCTAAGAGGCATAATTTGTACTGAATTCTAGCCGAAACTCTCAACCAGTGCAGTCGGTGTAGTATTGGATGCATACTAGATAGAAGTCAAGTCGCTCTGTTTGAATAATAAAGATTGTGTTGTGTTGCAGTTCCCTCCGGCGATGCGCAGCATCTTGAAGGGCATCTCCATCTGCATGGCCGGCTTCTCGGAGGCGTACTACGGCGGCGGCACGGTGGTGGGCTCGGTGGTGGCGGGCGGGCGCTTCATGATGGACCCCGAGCTGCGCGCGCGGCGTATCGTGAGCATCTCGCAGAGCGCCGACATCCACTTCTGCAAGGCCTTCTGGTTCCTGGCCGAGAACGGTGAGACAACATTTTTCTATACCATTCATTCATGACTAAGTAATATTAAAATTCTAATATACATTTGTGTACCCATCATTCTGAAAGTGGTGTAATTCAAGAAATTAATGAGTTTTTCATTTATTTCAGTTCACATTCTTGTGAATTAACCTTTAAACGCCGAGTGGTTTCCTTACGAAACCGCAGATTTGTGTCGTTCAATGCCCTACAGTCCCATACAGGAAGTGCTTATGGTTCATTTCACAATTCGGATTACATTAATTTGTAATAACAGTATTAAAGTAAGTTCATGGAAGAATCTATTGTGCGACGAAACATTACAAACATTGGCCTGCTAGGGCATTGAACGACGCTAATTTGCTGTCCCGTATTGGACCACTTTTTTTCCGCGATTTTCATCCAACATTATTTTATAAAATCTAAATATAGCATTTTCTGCAACATGAAGTTGTCACTTTCATCGGTTCGTAACCGACATCAAAACACAAACCTTTGAATATCTCAGAACAAATGAAACATGACTTACAATAATTTTATAATCATGGGCACATATATAGAGAGTACGAATAATAAATGATAAAGTAATACCCGATCTAATATACGAGGGTGATCCGTAAAATAAGTTTACCATAGCGCTACAGTCCTGAAAAGCGCTGTCATGGTGAATCCCGCGATTTTTTAGTGTATCTTGGTTCCCCAACTCCAAATCCCTTCCCTAGGGAGCTGCCTGTGGAATTCAGTCTTGGCTTGGCAGCCGTACGTGATGGATCTCCCCCTCGCTTCGCCTAAGAGGCAGTACAGACTCATTGTATTTTTTATTTCCAGAAATAATGCAGAAGATCCCGACATTTGTGTCGGCGTCTGTTGCCGTCAACCGCCTCATCTCCATCCCCCCGGAGCCCATCGAGCTGACGGCCGAGGACGGCTCCGTCATCAACATCCCAGTGCCCATGTCACACATCGGGGCTCAGAGCCTCAATGTCAGGCTGATCAGCAAAGTCAAGCGACAGGGAATGGTGACAAAATATTGAATATATTCACTCATTAGTACTGTTTTTGCCGCTCCCTGTGTTTCATAAAGCTATGAATTTATATTAAGAGATCTTTGTTTGATGTTTCTTTAAAAAATAGAAATTAAATGAGGATATTTAAAGAAGTACTTAAATAGCAGACTGTACTAAAAAATTATATCTCTTCAGTTTAAATGGGAGAGGACATATCTACCAAAGAGAAAATTGTATCACATTACTCCGATTCTACACCGATTGCATTGGTATAGAGTTCCAGCTACAATTCAGTACAAGTTTTGCTTTTTAGCTTATAGAGCATTCAACAGAGCTGCACTAAATTATTTGACAGAGCTTATCAAGTCATCAAAGATGAGTGCATGTGGAGAGACACTTAGATCAGCCAGAGTAAGTAAAGCACCGTGCAGATGACGAGAGGTAGTACCAACACGGTTGATGTCAGTTTTGTGGCACCAACGGCTTGAACTCTCTTCCGTAAAGTACAAGAGAGCTTAACACGGAGGCATCCTTAGAAGCAGACTGAAGACCCACCTTTTTACTCAGAGAGGCAAAGAAGAGCTTTTAGTGACTTTTTTCATACTTCTCGGCCTTGTGTTTTTATCTGTTTTTGAAATATGATCCCTTTTTATGTCTCGCACTTTTCTTATTTTGCATAGTAATATAAATATTGTTTGCCTATACTTTTGACTTAGCTAACGCTGTTCCAGAATTGAATCGGGAAGACAAAAACAGTACACGTTTCGTTCATAAATTGTTAAAAAAATATATACAGGTATATTACTAAAAAATAAAAATGTTGGAAAAATTATTTTCTTTAATTTTATTGAAATTCCTGATAATGAATTTTGCACTTATAAATACTGGCTGAATGGGTTAAAATTGATCTAAAAGTGAATGCTAAAAATTTTAATAACAGGTATGATAACATTTTTTTGATGATTTCCAGGTGGGCGAAGGTCCCGGTGGGGAGCCCAAATCTCGTATGCTGCTGTTCCACTGTCACGGCGGGGGCTTTGTGGCGCAGAGCAGCCGCTCCCACGAGGTGTACCTGCGCGACTGGGCCGCGCGGCTGGGCGCCCCCGTGCTGTCGGTGGACTACAGCCTGGCCCCGCGGGCCCCCTACCCCAGCGCTCCTGAAGAGATCTTCTACGCCTACTGCTGGGCGCTGAAACACGCCGACATCCTCGGCAGCACAGGTTAATAAGTCAATTTGCCGGCGGGCATACACTACAGCCCGACATTCACGCATTATCCTTATTATTACAGGATTTCACTGTAAATGAGTTGAATGTTCATGGGACGACTTTTGTCTACCACCAATTTTAATTAATAGGCTATTACTGGCATTTTACAGGTTATCAAATTCACACCAACCGGGTATTTATATGACTTTTAGACATTGATTAAAAAACTTTTTGTTTTAATCCTCCCAGGCATTCAGCTCAGATAGACTCTGCTGTACCCGACAACAAAACAGTGTCTTCAAGCTCTCCTGGACCTTGCCATCCTGGAAGGTTGTAATGAATAAACTGAGGCAAGGATCATTACTGCCAACCAAAGTTAACTGTAACAATTTGTGCCAACTTTCCGGAATATGTTATATTTGGAGCATATGGCATTCACAAACCGCTGCCACAAATCTCCTTCAGCCGCCATAGTCTTCACCTCATCCCAAGTCTGCTCAGATCCACATTCGACTCTTGTTGATTGTATTAAAAGAGGCTGCCTTGTCCGCACTCTCGTTTCGTCATTCCTCACACGAGACGAAAATATTTTACAAAAGCATAAAAATAAACAATGTTTTTTTATTATTTCAGGCGAGCGAATAGTGATGGCTGGCGACAGCGCCGGAGCCAACCTGGTGATGGGCGCGTGCTTGCGCGCTGTGAGCCGCGGCGTGCGGCCGCCTTCAGGGCTGTTCCTGGCCTACGCCCCGCTGCTGGTCAGCTTCGTGCCGAGCCCCGCCCGCTTGCTGTGCCTCACCGACCCCCTGCTGCCCTTCGGATTCATGATGAGATGCCTCAAAGGTAAATCTTAACCTATCATACATCTATCCACATCTGACAGGTGGCATAGTCCAGTCAAAACCAGAATAAATTTAATTTTTTGAAAATCGATTTAATCAAATCTAAGCTACATGTCCCGCATAGATACAGTAACTATATCTTACTGAAAAATATTTATCTACAAAATACTATGTATCGCAGCTTTGCTTCCTATCAGCAACACCACCGTTAAAACCTCTCCTCCTTGACAAAATGATTCTGAACATCAGGAGGTGTTTCAGAAAAAGTCTTTGTGTTGCTCACCTGCTCCTCATCTGTCGTCTTTCCTTAAGTAAAGGTGATGGTGATGTTGCGAGTATTCATCTTATCAGTAGCATTAAAATAAAAATATTTTTACTATCTACTATTGATAGTTTGGCATTTAAAACTGATTATAAAAATCTTTGTTGTGAATAATTAATTCAATGGATAATTATTGCATTGTTTCAAATTATTTTTTTCTGATTATTGAATAAAAGATAAGAAAACAATTATGGCTTTGTATTTCAGTAGCCATCATGTTATGTAATATAAAATTACTCATTTTTATTTTCATGAATAATAATAAATGGAAAAAAAAATCTTTTACAATTTTATTATAATTAATATAAATATGCTGATTATCAACAACATTAATTGTGTATTAATGATCAGGAAATAAGTAATTTGCTTATGTTTTTTATCTCTTGTTTTATGTATTGCTTAGATAATTTGTCGGATGCGGGAGTGTAGTTGATGTGTTGTGATCTGTGGATAGCTGAGAAGGAATTGTTATCCGTGTTAGGAAGGGATCACTGGAAATACTTCGGACATTCCGAACAAGAAAGAAAAGAAATAAGAACACGGTATAATGTCACAAGGAGTTAAATGTCAGTAAGTAAGCTTAATATTTAAACAGTTTTAAAGGTGAAAAGTTACAGAATATTTACATTAGATTGTTTTTTTTTTTATGTAAACACATACAGGAGAATACCGACAGATGGTGATAGTAATTTTTTGAAGTTTTATCTGTGGAATTCTATGACGCTTACCATGGCGTATATGGCTAAACGCTGCATGTGGAGTGTTGATCCGCCAACGTCATAGACTACAGCTCGAGATTCACGCATCATCCTTTATTATTACAGGAATCTACTATGAATGGGTGGTCTTCACGGGACGACTTTCGTCTACCACCAATTTTAATTTATAGGCTATAACTGGCATTTTACGGGTGATGGATCAAATTCAAACCAACCGGAGGTATTTTAGAGCTCATAAATCGATTAAAAATCCTTTTTATGTTAATCTCCGTCGGGGATCAAACCCACGACCTTTGGTTTGCAAAGCAAACGCTTTACCATTGAGCTATGACCGCCGGCATTTGAATTATTAACGAGATTATTATTATATATTATTTAATTGGCAAGTTCTAGAAATGATTTTTCGGAATAATGAAATGTTACTAGTAGGTAGGTGTGACTTGAAATTCGTAGATCGGCACGTAACACAGTGATTTTCTGTCAGGCGGCTTGATGTGTGCTCAGGTTATAGAGGTGTCGAAGTGGAGAGAGAGTTAAAGATATAGTATAATTTATTATTTTTATTTCCAGCTTACGCTTGCCCTTCTTCTTCCTCTGAAGATTCAAATGGAAAGTCAGCCAATGGCCAGAGCAAGATGAACGGTTCAATTGATTCACAGTCAATGGACAAAGATTTCCTTCACGTGAGTCCCACAATAGGTACGATGACAATTATTAAACTTTATAAATATATATTTTTAACCTCTTATTATTAATATTATTAATATTAACCCTTTTGTTACGGCTCAGTGAAATACAAATTATACTGTCAATACGGCGTGAATTTTTGAAATCATTTTTTTTTGCTTAAAACTAGTATTTGAGGCATAAATGTACTTATCTGACCTATTTGCATATATCACATTGGTTCTTCTATCCTTTAGCTATCAGATGATGCATTAAAAACTATTATATTTAACAAACTTTCATTACATAACTCTATACATGTGATGGCATTGACACATGTGGTTTACAGAAAAATCGCTCCTGTGAAGAATACATGTAGGTTGATAAAGGGAATGACTGTACTTCCAATTTCCTACCGTAGATGTCACAATGAGTGCTGAAAGTAGCAAAACTATATATCACGTCAACCAATGTCAACGGTCGGGGAATCTTTGACGGCATATGCCGACAACTGATGCAAAAGAGTTAATAAAACTTAGTGAAACCCTTATTGTTCTATTTTGTGCATGAACTGTTTTCTGTTTATGCTGTTTCTTTGTTTGAATGATGTGCTAGTTTGGTTTTCCAATATCAATGAAATAAAAATGTTTTGAAAAGTATGCCTTGCAACGAGAAGTGACAAACTGAAAATAACATTAGAAAAATAGTGGGAGAAGGCTGGATGCGGAGGCAAGACGATATATTCCACGCGGGGGAGGCCCAGTTCAAGCACAAACTCCACAAATTTCTTTGGTAGAGTAATTTGTTGGATTCGTCTGTTTGATGAGCATTGGGACATTTTGTTGCTTGTTTTTCTTTAGTACTTAATCATAAGTACCTATATTTAAATAGAAAAATAGCAGGAGTTGCCTGGATGCAGAAGGCAGAGGATCACAGAGGATGGAGGCTCATACGGGAGGTCTATGTTCAACAATGGACATACACAGACTGATGATGATGATGACCTATATTTATTGTTTCTTTTTATATTATCATATTTCAGGATCCTATTAAATAAAATTTGTAATGTTTCTGAAAGAAATAAATGAGATTTAATAAAATAAATACAAAAAAAAAAATCTAGGGATGAAAAATCATGTGGGAGGTATTCAATAGTGTACGAACATATGCTGATGACTTAGGTTTTCACGGCCAGTTTTGATATTGTGGATTTTGGGTCTAGCCGTGAGTGGCAAATTCTCTAGTACCAATATTTAGACCGTCATTGCAGGGGTCTTATTCAGGGTTCCAGGTAATACAAAGTCGTCAACCCTGAAGAAAACCCTGCAATGGCGGTCGAAATATTGGTACTAGAGAATCCGCCACACACGGCTAAACCCAAAAGCCACAATACTATATGCTAATGATGATTATATAAATAAACAGCTTCTTAAATTGGAAATAATCAGTTTTTGATAATAAAATGCCACAGGTTTTTATTTTATAATATAACACAGGAGAATATTTATAATATATTTTATGAACACACAGGAGAATACCGACAGATGGTGATAGTAATTCTGAAGTCTCATCTGTGGAATTTTATGACGCTTACCATGGTGTATATGGGTAAATGTTGAATGAGGAGTGTTGATCCACCAACGTCATAGACTACAGCTCGAGATTCACACATCATCCTTTATTTTAATTAATAGGCTATGACAGGCATTTTGCGAGTGATGGATTAAATTCACACCAACCGGGGGGTATTTTAGAGCTTATAAATCGTAAATATTTATTTATTTATTTACCTTGTTTTCACATGGATCACGTAACAAACGTTTTGTTACGTGATCCATGTGAAAACAAGGTAAATAAATAAATAAATATTTATAATTTATTATGGATCTCAAAGTGAATGCTCAAAACATTGAAAATCTTATAAATCGATTCAAAATTATTATTTTTATCCGTCGGGGATTGAACCCATGACTTTTGGCTTGCAATGCAAACGCTTTGACCATTGAGGTATTTTTGTTGGAAACCATCGTAACTTTTATTTCAGTTATTATTATATTTTAATTTCATTTTTAGATGGTATTAATGGTGTAATGGGGATATCAGACTGCTCGTCCTTTGAGGAGATCTCTGAGAGTGACCTGGTGGAGCTTCAGGCCCACAAGTCTCCCAGCAGCGACCACCTCTCGGACACTCTCAGTGCCGCATCGCTGACCAGCGAACACAGGACACTAGGGACAGGTATAAAACAATCACTAAAAGTATTGCGCTATATATCAAATTTAACCTTTTCCGATTGTTTCGTCAGAAACAGAACTCCTCATCATGAACATCAGTACGCCCGTTTTTGAATTCTGTTACATTTGCACACGTATTGCATGCTCATACACTTGTCTCCATAGATTTCGCATAGCTGGGTATGGATATGTACCGGCGCAATGTTTTTTGCAGACAGGAAATGGATCGCCGAGCGCAACTCACACCTGGCGGGCGAATCGAGGGAGAGATCTATCACGTACGGCTGCCAAGCCAAAACTGAGCTCCGTAGGCAGCTCGCTAGGAAAGAGATTTGGAGTAGAAGAACCAAGGTATACTACAGAATCGCGGGATCCACCATAACAGCGCTTTTCAGGACTGTGGCGCCATGGGAATCTTATTTTACAGATAACCCTCGTATATTTAGTTTAAATTTATTCTGATGAAGGGGGTTGACTAATAAAAATTAAAACTCTGTGGTTTTACAATGTGTATTATTTCATTTGTATTTTATTCAGCAGTTACGCCATCAAATGAAGACCGCTCCCAACAGTATGTGTCTGAGTTCCTCGACAAGTACGTGCTCGAAAGCGACACAGATTCGGAGGGACACAAGGTGCCGGTTCTGCGGCGCCGCTCCTGCGAGCCCGGAGACTCCTCGGGGGAGTCGCACACGCTGGTGGAGGAGGCGGCTCCTGCAGACGCCACTGTGGACCTGGGCGCCTCCAGGCAGCTGCCCGCTAAAGGCATCCATACGAGGTAGATAGTACAATGATGTGGAATGAGAGTTTACGGTTGAACAACATTGGGTTAAACTGTCTTTTAACGCCAAATGTTTCAAGCCTTAAAACTGCTGAAAAGAGGTGAATAATAGACACCCAAATATGCCTCGAATACTAAAGCTGGTTTTTCTTTGAAGGGTGCAATCACCTGCCGATTTTTGAAAATTTGATGTTTTTTTTTTTTAAAAATCGTGATTAGTGCTTGGGTCTTGGTTGTCTTTTTATTAATATTATGAACTACATAATTTGAAGAGTTTTTTTTTTAAATTGTTAGCGATATAAAGTAACGTCCTCTTTACTTAAGAAAGAGGGCTTCAATGGATCGTTATTTTAACGCATGGTGGAGGAATGAGGAGCAGATGATAAACACAAGTACTTTTTCAGAATCACATTAAGATATATTTAATTAAAAGGTCTACAAAATTTCGGTCTGCTCAAGGAATGACGTGTTAAAGCCTCTAGCAGACACAGACTGACGGCTGGCAACCGAGCGCTCTTAATCGGTGTCACCCAGCGCTGTAATTCATCCAGTGGCGATCCACAGAATTACACCTGTCAAACAAGCAATATGACGACACATGCATGTCCGGCGAGCGAACAAAAATATAAGACGAAAGATCGTATATCAAGGCTTTCGGCACCAGCTTGTAAGGGCTATATCAAGCTAATACCAACAGCTTAGTCCCGATGTATACTAATTTTGTTATTAGATGGACTTACTTATAGTAAAAAATTGGAAAATTGAGAGGCATTTGAAGAAAGATGATTATTTTACACTTTTTTTTTAAAAAAAAAGCTTATTTTACACTTCTTTTAAAGCAAAAAGTGTTAAATAAGAGAAAAAACATGAGTTTTTTGAGATACGAGCCGTCAAGCGAGCAATTTTTTGCTTTGAAATACGAGCAAAATTTGAGATACGAGCAATCGGCTTAGCCGGTCGGCTGGTTGCACACGAACCACGCGTCACGCTTTCTTGCGTGAATCCCCCGGCCACGGTCAGAGAATCGGTTATCAGTGTGCTCTCGCTGTCGAAGCATCTTTGATAAGTTGTGCTCGCTATTAATTTCTATGGGCAAATTTGCTTTGAGATACAAGTAATTTGAAATACGAGCAAGGTTACACAAAGAATTAAACTTGTATGTCAGGTACCACTGTATTTTGTTTGCTATGAATATGACATCAATAATAAAGAGCACAGGAGACTCATGTATATCAATCATTATTAAAAATTATGATTACATCTTCAAAATCCTTCTAATCTTTGTCTGTGGTCTAGATTATAATTTTTGTAAGTATTGCCATTGTAAAACAATAAAATGTACAATAATTTAAATTTTAGAATAAGTGAAGCAGCTGGCAGCATTGTTGGCGCTGTATCAAATAGGATATCCAACTTCACGTCTTCTAACAGCGTCACACAGAGTGACAGCTCGTAAGTGATAACATCAAACTACAATATTATATTTTATATCTGCACAGCCATTTTGTTTTTTTTTATTGTTATTTAAAAAAAAGAATAAGTTGGACCTGGTTGGGACATGTTTTAAGAATGCCTAAAGAGAGCATAAACTACAGCTGGTTATTCTTCAAGCGCCCAGGCTTGCGCCTTCCTGGAAGGCCGTCGCGAAGTACACAGAATTTACTCGGCGTAGCTGACATGGGATGATGAGATGACTATAGCAGCTGACAGAGCTTTGTGGCGACAGTTTGTGAGAAACATATACTCCTATTAGGGAGTGGATATTTTATTATGATGAATATTACTTAATGTTTTTTTTACATGGTTGTGTAAAATAAATACAGTATTTTGTTTATTTTTATGTAAACACATACAGGAGAATACCGATAGATGGTGATAGTAATTCTGAAGTCTCATCTGTGGAGTTCTATGTCACTTACCATAGTATACATGAATAAGCGATACATGTGGAGTGTTGATCCGCCAACGTCATAGACTACAGCCCGAGATTCACGCATCATTCATCCTTTATTATTACTATGAATGGGTGGTCTTCACGGGACGACTTTCATCTACCACCAATTTTAATTAATACGCTATGACTGGCATTTTACGGGTGATGGATCAAATTCACAACAACCGGGGGTATTTTAGAGCACATAAATCGATTTAAAAATAAACTTTTTTTATTTAATCTCTGTCAGGGATTGAACCCACGACTTTTGGCTTACAAAGCGAACGCTTTGACCATTAAGCTATGATCGCCAACAAAAAGACCTAAAACAATCTGGCCATTTTGAGAGGACATCTTATAGCTGACATATAGAAATGTGCATTACCCTCTTTTTTAGTATATATTATAAATATTTTTTTATTGCAGAATAACCATTCGTCCCAATCTGGATACATTAATATCCAAGAGTCCATCGGATGAATTCAAGTTCACGGTGCCCAAGGACCCGTACCTCTCCCCTTACTGGGCTGACGATGAACTGCTCAAGAAAGTGCCTCCGCTCAAAATACTGGTTAGTCTGCAAATATACAGCCATATTTTTATATCAATGTTTTAAATTATGAGACCAAGAACCAAGAAATATGTATTTATTTTATCTATTGATGAAATCAAGTTTATTTTTTATGTAATCGCATGCAGGAGAACACAGTCAGTCAAGACCAGTGCACTCTATGACGCTCAGCCAGTGAGGCTGGACGCTGCATGCGGGAAACGTGTGATGTGTTCGTGTTTGTGGGTTGGGGAAATTTCAAGTGTATACTTATCTGTTTCTTGAAGAGATCCAGATTGTAGAAAGGAGGAAACACAGACGCTGGAAGAGCATTCCAAAGCTTACCGGTGGCATTAATGAAGGAACTTTGGAAACTGCCAGTTCTTGGTTGACACACATTAACCGTGTATGGATGTTCGGCAAGTGTAAGATAAGTTTGTCAATTGTGGGTGGGTGCATGATGAATTAGTTCTTTAAGTTCCAAAGAGCAGCGACCGTGGTAACAACGGTAGAAAAGACTAAGTGAACCAATCTTACGCCTGTGTTCCATTGATTGCAGGTTAGACGTAAGAGTGTCATTGTTTATCAAACGAATTGCTTTTCTATATGGATTTTTAAATATTTATTAGAATATTATTTTATTATTTCAATATTCTAATCTACTTTTATAGATCGTTGACTATATTACAATATATTATAAGTAATTAAATATACACATACTATAATGCAACAAATTCTTTATACGGATCAATTCGTTCAGAAAAAATATCGGCAGAGGCGTGATGCAAACCAGCGAACCTTGGAACCAACCATTTGTTCAAGTTCATTACCCTTGACCGCTCAACCATCATCTGCCCGAACGGCAGAAGCGGGATGTGAACCGCGGGCCTTGGAACCAACCTTTGCCCAGGTCTTTATATACCGCTTAGCCACCTCGGCTATTTCTCCGCCTGAGCTGACACGCATTAGAACTTGTATTTATACCATTGTTATCATCATATGACGATATATGTCTCTATAGTAATATATTCAGAGTATGTATATTATTATTTTTTATTATTCAATCAGTCAACATTTATTCACAGGATTTAATATTATTACTTTCCGACAGTCTATTTATTTTAGTAAGTACCACTCGGGTATCGAACCGAACTATAGATTCGAATGGATGAGAAACAACTTCTTGTTGGTCCGACGCGGACTTTACAACCAGGCAAAGGTTGGTTCTAAGGCCCACGGTTCGCATCCCGCTTCTGCCGATATTTTTCTGAATGAATTGATGCATATAAAGAATTTGATGTATAGTATGTGTATATTTAATTACTAATAATATTGTAATATAGTCAATGATCTATAAATGTACAATAGATTAGAATATTGAAAAAATAAAATAATATTCTAATAAATATTTAATCCATAAAATAAATATTTTTTTGACATGCCGCTAACAAGATTTGTGATGTGTTTTCAGTCGGTCCAGTTGGATCCCTGCCTGGATGACTGTGTGATGTTTGCCAAGAAAATGAAGAAGCTCAACAAGTCTGTAGGACTGGACATCTTGGAAGGACTCCCTCATGGATTTTTAAATTTCTCCATGGTATGTGGTGTAAATCCAATATTACAATTCATATTATTTGACTTATTAAATTGAATAACCAGATACCTAGAAATTTGACAGTTTCAAGTTGCTTAGATAATTAGCGTTCAAAGACGCTTTTCGTTGCTTTGACTATTGCTTTTTTTTATCACTTTTTAATCTATTAACCCTTTATTTACTGACGGGACTTATATATAGTCCCATACCACAAAATCCAATATTGATCGTGCATTTTGCTGCAGTTGTGCCCTGACGGGACTTATAAAGCTATGAAATAAATGCTTATTTTAGAAAAAAAAAATGTTCTTTGTAAATTTTTCTCTATATCATATCAACACTTATTTGTATAAAAAAAAGCTTAGCCATACGCACCATGGTAAATGTCATAGAATTCCACAGATGAGACTTCAGAATTATTTATTATATTCTCCTGTATGTGTTTACATAAAAATAAAACAATAGGTTGTCATTTTTCGGGGAAGGGATCAAATTCACACAAACCGGGAATTTAAAGAGTTTAATCTGTTCACCGCGTATGACCGCTATGTGTGTTCAAACGAACATGCCACCAGCGCATATGACACACATAGCGGTCATGGAAGTTTCAAGCCCTATATAAGAGCCATCTAGTGAGTAATAATTTTAAAACTTGGCTGAAAATATTACTGAATGTATATTTTACCAAATGAAATAGATGGCATTCGTCAAAAAAAATTCAATATAGGCTAAAATAATTTATTTCTGGAACATGCATCAAGCGGCGTGAACAACGCACGGGTGTCAGAAATCGTACGAGGTTCACGCTAGTCACTTACGTCAGAACCGTGCGCGGACAACAAAATAATAATATAATGATATATGCATATTTTGCATATATCATTATATTATTATTTTGTTATTGAAAATGTAATCCGAAGGATTAGGATAATTGTCAGTAGTTGGATTGGTCATCAGGAATATCAGATATAAATAAAGTAATTTTTATAATTTATCCCACAATACATTTGTAGACGACGGTATATATGTAGATATGTAGATATATACCGTCGTCACAAATACTCCCGTCGATATATGTAGAATATAGACGGGAGTATTTGCAGCAAGTGTTCGAGGACATGAATTGTAGCTCTTATGCTGAGCTGAAGAGGGTTGCGGAGAACCGAGAGGAATGGAGATGCAAGATTCTGTTGCTGCAAACCAATCCACCAGATTGATACTACGAAGAAGACTGTGACAAGTGGATCATTCGATGGTGTTATTGTTTTTTTCAGATGTCCAAGGAAGCTCATGCCGGGTCTTTAATCTGTATAGACAAAATTAAAGAGCTGTTTGATGTTGAATCTCTGGACGAGAAGCCGACGGTGGGAAATAGTGAATCACCAGAAAGGAAGTAAACATAACCTATGAGTAACTAGTACTTAGAATATATTAATTTTGATTGATGCTCAGAGAGTCTAATGACATTACTTGATATTATTTTATGTACCTTCCGTAAAACGTTTAATTATTATTTACTTGTACCTCTATTATTTGATATTGTGATATTTTATTCGGTAATTTCGCTGCACCGTAATCTCAAGTCATAATTGTTTTGTAAAATTATTTTTAGCTCGTTTACTATTTTTTTTACCTGATACTAAAAATTTACTACAGCTAATTCATTTCAATATACTAGGGTTATCCGTAAAATAAGGTTCCCAGTGATTTTTCACAGTGTTAGTGATTCATGTTTAATTCCATGAATGCGTATATTTTTGAAAGTTCAGACTTTTGCCTATTTTTCGCCACTGAGGTCAATGCATTTTTGCATGCGGTATACGAGCTTTTGAATGCCCCAGTCAAAAAAATCTGCCGCCAAGCCACGCAGAAACTTGAGAACCGCTTCTTCTAGCTCTTCTCTATCGGTGAAATGCATTCCACTCAGGTGTTTCTTTATGTCAAGGAAGAGATGGTAGTCACTTGGAGCTAAGTCTGGGCTGTAGGGTGGGTGTTTGACGATCCCCCATCCAAATTTTGCATCCAAACATTCTTGGCACCCACCTCGCGCAAACCTTAGCATACCCCTAGATGCTCCATCGAAATCTTGTCAATAGAAGTTTTGCTGACATCAGGGATCATTTCGGAGAGCTTACGAACCGTCACTCTTCGATCTGAGAGCATCGCTGCCTCCACTTTTGCGATTGTTTCGTCAGAAACAGATGGCCTTCTGGAACGCTCCTCATCATGGACGTCAGTACACCCGTTCTTGAACTCTCTGCACCATTTGCGCACGTGTTGTACGCTCATACACTTGTCTCCATAGATTTCGCATAGCTGAGAATGGATTTCTATCGGCACAATGTTTTTCGCAGACAGGAAACGGATCACCGAGCGCAGCTCACACCTGGCGGGCGAATCGAGGGGGAGATCCATCACGTACGGCTGCCAACCCAAGACTGAGCAAGCAGCTCGCTAGGGAAGAGATTTGGAGTGGTGGAACCAAGGTACACTACAGAATCGCGGGATCCACCATAACAGCGCTTTTCAGGACTGTAGCGCCATGGGAACCTTATTTTACGGATAACCCTTGTATAATATTTAAAAATATATTTTTTAATGTCTTTGATCAAAAATGTAAAATTTACTATAATTTATGCTTTGCTACTTTTTTGAGAGACCAACAATTTAGTTATAGATGTTAAATTAATTAATTAAATAAATATCACGAACATATTTCTTAACTTCAGGTCATGGCCAAGTGAAAATACCTTTTATTGTTATTTAGTTATTATAGATGTGAGATCAGCCTCGTGCCCCAGGACAAAACATAACCAAAAAATAAATGTGATAATATATATTGTAACGGTTTTAGTATTATTTAAACCTGTGTATACCTACAGCTTTGAAATAAAGAAAAACCTTTCATTATTTGTTTTTAGAAATGTCAAACATTCCCATTGTTTTCTAGTTATACACTTAATTGTGATTGATTTTCTTTTATGTAATTTATTTACATCTACAAGTCATATGGTATTATTAAATGGAGTTATTTAAAAAAAAAACCTAACCTAAAAAAATATTCATATTTGTATAGGGTAATTAAAAAGTCTATGATTATTTTTTTACTCTATAAAATATAATAATTTATTGTTTAAGTTCGGTCAAAATAAAAACTTATGTTTATAAAAAAAAACCATTAAAATAATTTAAATGTCAACGTGCAGTTCTGCCAACTCTTAGCTACCTAATAAATAAAGCAGCTATTTTCCTCTCATTAATCAAAACATTGATTCCCTGGAAAAACAGATTCATGTTATTAAATACTTTTTTGTAAAAACCAATATTGTCTATGATTTATTAATTGTACACAAAAATACTTTTTGTCTATGAAAGTAATACGAAATGGTGCATATTTGAATAGTTTTTTTTTACAAGTGATGTAAAGTGTAATTGTCAAGATTGGCTGACTACTGAAAGTTTGTCAATGATTTTTGTAAAATATGCAAATATTTATATAAAATTGTGACATATGATTGTGTATTTGCATTTTTGCTGTCAATTTGTGACAGTCTGCGGCTCCATCGTTCCAAGAATGTGTTGCCCGACTGTTGTATGAAGAGTTCCTATTTAAACTGTTTTATTTTCATCAGTGGTTATTATTCAACACTGGAGTCAATTTCTAAATTTGTTTAAACTCTTTATAAAAGTCATGATAATCCTATGTTCTTCATTATAATGCAATTAATTATAACTTATTATTATTATTCTAAGGCCTGCCGCAGTTTGGATGCTTATTTTGTAATGTACGTAAACATGTCTATTCGTAGACAATCGTTATGAAGGATTTCTGTAACATAGAAATTATTTGCTGGGGACTCTTATTGTACTTGGAAAATTAGAATGTTTCGTCCCCCATAATGCGGCGGGTCCTAATGTTTAACAACAGTATTGTTACTTTGTATACAATTAAAAAAATAAACTTATTATTGACAATACTTGTAATAGAAGCAAGTATTATTTACATATTACTATAAATAAATTAATAAACTACTATGTATTGTTAGAACCTCATCGATCAAAGTATTTTTATAGAAATAATATTATATTACCATTATATATATAACTATTAATGTAAATGAAGTAGACTGTCGTTTAATGGGGACTCTCCGCTTTATAATTATCGCTGTTTTTAAGATTACATTGATATATTCTAAAATATAAATCCATTGCATTTGAATTTCATTAATTTGACCAACGGTTAAGCGATTACTTTAATAACGAGAGTCCTCTCTTAAGTCTAAGGTGAAACTGATTTGGTGTGCCTAAAATATTTATGTATCTAACTTAGATGGGGAAAGGTTTTGTATTTTATGTAATTAATAGTGTATACAATTAAAAAACTTCTCATTCCATGCTTAGACACGTTTTTTACTTTTACAAACGACAAAATTATGAATCTTATTATCTGTGAAAAAGTACATTTATTTTACATTTAAACATGATTGAATACGTTAAGTTATTACAGTTTCATTTGGCACACAACAAAACAGTTTCACCCCTTTTATCAACGCTTGGATTATTAAAGCATCACCCGGTGAGCTCCAAAAAGTTATATCAGCACCGCTTCGTGGTTGTTTAATATGAATAAGACGTAATTTAAACATGGCTATTCTGTTTGTGGATACACAAGTATTATGTCCTATTCGCACCAGCCTTATAAATGATCAAATATTCGACTTTATCTGTCAAAGTATTAAGAGGCTCTAAAGCAGACAATAATTATTACGTGTTGCTGAAAATATTGCATGCAACTACCGATTAACCCGCCCATTACTGAGCTAAAGACACCCGAGAGTTGCAATGATATGTATTTTCTACACCATATTAAACTTTACTAATTAAATACACACATACAATTATTTTATACGCATCAATTCATTCAGCAAAAATATCGGCAGACGCGGAATTCGAACCTCGAGCGTTGCACCTTTGCTCTATTCTACACACCGAGCAGTTCACACGACCATTCTCTCAAAACTCGATGTATTTATACCATTGTTAACATCGTATAATGATAGATGTCTCTGTAGTATATATTCAGAGTATGTATATCATTATTTTTATTATTTAATTACTAATAATATTGAAATATAGTCAATGATCTATAAAATAAGATTAGAGTGTTGAAAAATATTCTAATAAAAATTAAAAAATCCAAATATTAAAGTTTCATTTAAAAACTGGAAAAATGTGAATATTCCTAAATATTGCTTTCATTGACTATAATTGAAGTTGAAATGTAACAATTTTTGTTATGTAAGTATCTAAAAAAGAAAAAAAGATTGCAATTAGCCGCTATAGCTGGCGTAGCCAACAAATTCAGCGCGCATGTTGACCCGAGCGAATCCGAATTCATACTGACAGAACATTCGCTAAGCCGCGCATGTGCCCGGTTCCAACAAGCTTGTTTCGTCTGCGCCGCCGTTTGTGCAGATGCATGAGGCGGGCGCATAAATCTATCCTCGATTATTTCACAAATTATTTATTTCGATTACTACAAATTAATAAGTAAGCACGTTTTTTTTAATATTTAATAATAATACGGTTGAATACAAAAAGGAGTAACTCAGAATCTATTATAATTTTGAATTAAAAAATTAACAAATTAAAAATATTTAGTTTTGATTCACATATATTTTAAGCGATTACATGTTTCGGCCTCCATGGAGACCATCTTCAATTATTCAATCAAAACTAAATATTTTAAATTTGTCAATTAAAATTCATTTAAAATTATAATTATGCAGTTTCACCAAGTATTGTCAGTTGATAACCTTAATGTTATCACTATCTATTATATTTTATATGGATGCTGTCATTATTAGGGTCGAGTTGTATTACATACATATCATCGTAAAGCAAGGGTTAATATTGACTCGTATGGACTGCTAACAGTGAAAGAAGTAATCGTATACAATATTTCCAGTAAAACAATTATTGTTGTCTGTTTACGCTGAAAATATTTTTCGATGAAGTCACTAATAATTATTGATCATGAACTTTGTAAGTTGTATTATTATGTAATAAATATATTTTTGGGGCCACCGCGACACATTTTAGAATACATTATTTTTGTAATTGACAATATTCGATAGTGAAATAGATCATGGATACTCAAAACGATATTCTAATAATAAATACTCGTCCACGTACTTGTTAGCATGTTGAAGAAATAATAGTTATCTGATTTTAGAATTACTGTGAAAATGTTTAAAAATACACTTGAGCTATTATATAAATCTGATCATTTTATAAATGTAAACATTTCAAATGTTAAGGTAAATCAAAATTTCATCAAAGAGTGATTCTAAATGGCGGCTATATATTTAAATATTAATATAATTACATAAATTTTGTCTAAATTAACCCTTTTGTTACGGCTCGGTGGAATACAAATTATACTGTCAATACGGTCTGAATTTTTCAAACCAACGTGGTGGCATTGACACATGTGGTTTACAGAAAAATCGCTCTTGTGACGAAACCTTACGATATTTATTTACTTGCTTTACAGATTCCTGTAAAGAATTCTTACTGTAAATGTCACAATGAGTACTGAAAGTAGCAAAACGATATATCACGACTACCGATGTCGACGGTAGGGGAATCTTAGACGACATATATCGGCTACCGATGCGAAAAGGTTAAGAATATATAAGATTTTTTTTAAGTTACCTATTAATAAACTACTAGGATATTTAATTCTGGCAACATATTTTGTTATAAACGAAACCAAAGATTGGAAATAATTACGATAACTAGGCACTGTATTAGAGTTGTGAATATATTATAGGTTATTCAATGAGATTGATTTTTCACGGGTAGTCGATTTTTATAATTGAATTTTATGTGATATTAATTATATGAATTATTATATGCATACTTCACATGTGACTTAACGTTAGGTGCACACAATAAAGCATGTCTTCGATTATGTAAACAGGGAGACGGTCAAATTAAGGGTTCGAGGTAAGGTTTATTAGATTTTAAATTGCTATGATCTTTCACCCGGCATCATGTTATGTGAAACACGTTGCAACACTATACAGTCCGCGCAGTTATGCGATTAAACTACCGCCTGAGGCCGACTGTTTTTTTTAAAAATTGCTTATAAAAATTGGCATATATTTTGTTGTTTATAAATATCCATCCTCCATCAACGTCGCTGTCTTGGATCTCCTCGGCGTCTGAGGGAATATCGGAAAAGCATCAACGTATATCATCAACTAATTCAGACCAAAAATATATTGCATTGGAATATAAAATAAAATTAAATAAAACAGCTTATATTTTGGGAAATACTTATTTTGCTAACAAACATAAAATTTAAATGTATACAATCGAAATGCATAAAAAAAAATGATAAACGTTTTACCAATTTAAAAATAATAATTATAACAAGCGAGATAAAGTCTAATCTCACATTATTTTATAAGAATTATTTTTTTATTACAAAAAATGCTTGTTCAAATTTTTTATCGTTAGTGTTCAAATAAAATTAAATGTGACCCTCACTGAAAAGGTTTGAGTTCTCTGAATTATGGTCGAAAGTATAAACAACACTTATGTTGTGTGATCGACCACTAACGTTTGAAAAAAAAAGCTAGTATGTTGTCGGCCACTAAGCGTTAGCGGAACGATCGCACACATGTTGTGTCACCCGCCTTTAACGTTCGGCCTGGCGATTATACACATGTGTAATCGGACTGTATAGTGTTAAAGGAATCTAACCATTGTTTCTTTCAGTGAAAAACTTCTCTACATCATGATACTTTGTAATTTATTCAATATTTACATAAAAATGTTTATACACTCAATATTAGTATCACCCATGTGAAGATCTGTGTTACCATAATATCCACCTTATTCCATGTCAACTTTGTATCCTATGTTTGCTCGAATACTTGACATATATTGCTGTTAACAATCCTGTAGGATTTTGTAGTCTGGGGACTAATGAAAGGTGTATATGATATTCGTTTTTGGTTTCATATCAAATATTTATCGTATCTTTAGCTGGATTTGTCAATAATAAAAAAAAATGACACCTGTCATCTTAACATAACATACAGACCCTAGGGATGGGACACTCAGCCGCTAGAGATGAAACAAATATTAATTATAAAACAATATATATATGACGCTAAAAATATTTTGATAAAACATGTTAATAAATTATGATATTTGAGGATATACTTATAAAAATGGGTTTTAAAATATATATCTGTATATATAAAAGTATTGATTAAAAAGTAAGATACGTCATGTTAATTAAATGATAATGAAGTTCATCACCATTTATTTATACTAATTTGTTTAACTCTCATCTTGCTGTCTAACTTATCCACATTTGATGTATTATTTACTGATCCTATTTATTTAATGTCCATACTGATAATAAATACTTACGTTGATTTTGTGCATTTTTAATATTTATACTTAGTCTTTTTCTTTAGCCTCGCCATTTCCCATTATCTGGGATCGGCTCTCCCTGTGCAAATTCGCCATGTCTGTCTGTCCTGCGTTGCATTCTCGGTCAAGCCCAGAGTTTTCAGATCCTTTTCTACACTTGCAGTCCAGGTTGCCTGTGGTGTTCGGGTCTTTCAGGTCTTCTTATCGTGCATCATGGTTTTTTTTTTTTTTGTGGGTTTTATTTTTACTGCCGGTTGCCACCTGACGCCAAGGCAGTAGCTTTCTTGGAAAGCTAGAGAGCTGCCGCTGACCGCCAATTCGGTTCATCCCCCACCTTCTGAGCTATGAGGTCCTGCCCACCACATAGATCCATCAAAGCTTCGCCTCCGAATATGTCGGAGAAGCCTACGGATGGTCTTCCACTGGGAGCCTCTACTTCAAAATGTGTTGAAGCCTTCCAGTGTGGGTTTATGTATTGAAGTTTGCCTTCTCCGGCCTGTTTGTACGCTGGAGGTATTTTATTTCCCTCCTACCATCCATATCTGGAAGGCCTTCCCCGTGTTTGTTTATCATCATTTTATCATTGCTGCACAATAAGGTAAGTTACATTTAAAATTTCACTAAATTATCGCGGATATTTCAAAAGTTATAGATTTTTAAAAAATGTTAAAAAAACTCGCGCGCGAACCCAAATATCGCCTGCGCCAGGCGGCAATCAGCATAAAACATTGCCCGCAAACAATGTGTTAACATAAATAAAAATGTTTTTTTTTGTTTTCTTGGAAACTCCAACAGTGTACTTGTGGTGTGCGTTATATTTTGAAGGAGTAGGAATAAATAATGCACTTAAAATTGGACAGATATATATTTGAACATATTATCTGGGAATCATACAAAAATGCAGACATGTTTTTCAATACTCAACAAAATAAATACCTTACATTCCAAAATAAGATTATATAAAACAATGTAATATAGAAAATTGTCGGCTGCAATTATAAACTGTTCAGAAATTCAGAGCTCAATCTGATAACAAAAAAAAATTGTACACATACAATAGACGTATTGCTGTTCTTGCATTTCCAGATGCGATTATTACAAATACGAAAAAATGTTTAATATATATTTTTGAACGGCAATTCATTCGAAAGAAATCAATATAACAAAACTAAAAGCGGAATTCTTATAAAAACTAAGCTACAAACAAAACTACATTGTATTTCAAATTGATAAGTTCAGCCACAATTGCAAAATTTAATTCAGATGGTTCGGAGCTAAGATTACCTCAAGTATGTAAAACAAATATTTTGATGTAATGAATTATACAAACATAATATTTAAATTCATTATAAAATGCTATGAATTGTTATTAAATTTCAATATTACACACATTGTAACACCATATTTGGTTAAACACTGTTTAAGTTGTGTTGTCTTTAATTACAAGGAATATATTTTTTTTACATTGTGTGCTATCACCTTTAATGGAGTGTAAAGCCAATAAAGTGTAAACCGCTACAAATGTTTCAATAATCTCGAAACAGAAAGTTACATCCTTCCAACCCAGAAATCTTTGCACATATTATAAGGTTACAATCTTATAAAAACATTTCTTATCATTACTGTTTATTATAATTTAAAAAAATGTAATGAGTGATCACTATAAAAGTGGAAAAACGCTTCTTTCTCGATTTCTAGAAAGATGACTTAAAAAAAAATCACATGTAATTATAACTTTGGTACCGAGTGTGCAGTTTATAAAGTGTAATATTCGCATTAGTGTGGTATGCCTGATTTATTTTTAAATTAACTAGTTATGAAACAATACATTAGGACACACCCAGAGAACTGTTCAAATAAAATAAATAATTTGTTTTAAATTTTTTTAATAACATTAGGTTAATTTTGTTCTCTAATGGCGCTGCACACCGGTCACCTTTATCTAATTATGTCAAAATTCAAGCACAGCATTATTTAGTATACATTACATTTGTGCTTAATTAGGTTAGTCTTGAATTACTTCAGTATCATATTTAACATATGGACAGGCATCTTGAGCTCTGAACGACCCGATATAATTTCATTCCTCCTCGCCGTTGAGATTTATAACGTATTGACATGCCCACAACACCTTTCAAAACAATAACTAGATATAACCATATCGTAACAGTATCAAACATTCAAGGACCACAACATACAATGACAATGATCCGGGGCGAGGCCCGGGGGTGACTATCAACAAGATGATGCTTCTGCGCTCGGAGAAAGACCACAGAGAAGAGCGGCGACGAGAGAAAGAGAAGAAATGTCTTTGCACCTCACTCTGCAGGTATGTGATGATCAATACAACATAAACATTATATGGGATACACGTAAATGTGTAGGGACTCTTAATACTCCTAGATAACACATTAAAGATGTACGCATTGAAAAAAAAAAAAAATATATTGCTATTGCAAAATGTTTATATGTGGCTATATTTTTTCACAGATTTATTTTCTGAAGATTGATTATCTTTTTAAGTTAAACGTTCATCAGAATTCTTTCGTCGGGTAATTTATTCATCAGGTGAGTGTTTGGTGTTTTGTCTGCGATATCAGTCTCGCAGAGGTCGACAGAAGCCAACTTCACACATACTATACACACACACGACAGCACGCTATCTGCTATTGGGATTGCAAGTATTTATTAAATATACTCGATCATCTTAGTTTTGTTATCTAGGAGTAAAGAACAAAGACTGCATAATTGGCTGCCGTAACGCGTAGTTATTATTATTAAACAATGCTATTATCATCGGTCAAGATTTAGTGAATTGCATAAACTCAAACATTCATATTTTTATATTGTCACGCACGGGATATTAAATATTCCTTATGAGCGAGTTTTAAACCAATTGAAAGAATCATTTCGCACTCATAAATATTACTGAATGGTCTGATATAATCTGAACCCAAGTATTAGATGACGAGCTATAGATTTTAATAATCTTTGGTAGTCGGTATAGCAATGTCGGTACTCCAGCCGATTATGCGTAAATAATATTTTGAAAAGAAATATACAACACGATGCTTTCTGTGTAGTCTTTAAAGTGTGCACGAAGCATGCCGCTGCTGTGAGACTTTAGTGGCCGCGCGTCACCGCGGCCCCACGGCGCGAGGCTCCCCCGGTGTGAGCCCCGCGCTGCTACTCGTGGCCGTTGCTGCGCGCGTGAGTGGGGCCGTTGCTAAGCGTGTTGGTGCCGAGGCCGCCGGGCTGGCGGAGAGTCTTCTGCAGGACGTGAGCGTCCGCCGGTTCGATACGCTTGTAATAGTGCACTTTGGTCTCGACAATTTCGAAGCCGAATTTTTTGTAGAAATCTATTGCCCCCTCGTTGTTCACCTGCACGTGCCTGGAATGTTAAAGATATCACATGTTAAAAACTTAAGCTGGAAACCTTTATGGCCATCAATTGCGTGTAGCAGTGTACAATGTTTCTATTTATTTTTAATTTTAATGAAATTTTTTTTGGCCCTGTAGGGCAAATCGGCTGATGAGACAATAAGTAAAATACTTTCTGCCAACATAACTACAACAGCCATACATATATCGGATGCATCGCTAGCGTTGTTAGGTGAAGATTCAGTAAGGGTATGAAGAATTTCAATTTAGAAGCGGCTACTAGTGATAAATAAGAAAATTTATAACAAATGTAAAGAAAGTAGAATATACAACTGTTTTTAGAAAGTTTTACTATTAACGTACAATAATTTCAGTATTTCTTAACCCTTGCTTTACATCGAGATGTATTTACTAGAACTCGACTCTAATAAAGAGAATGTTCATATAAAAATCTTCTGTAATAAAATTAAGTATTAATTAAAATTATAACAATGTATATTCATTTATAGCGATGAAAATAAATATTTTGTGGAATAATCAGGGATAGAATCACACATACGTGTCATGCATCTGCGCGGAAGGCTGTGCAGACAAACTTATTGTCTGGGCACAAAAGCGGCATCGTGAACAATCTCTTAGTGTGATTTCAGATGGACACACGTACACATGCACATTGAATTTGTTGCAGCTATAGCAACTAATTGCAATGTTTTTTCTCTTTTTCAGATACTTACATTACAAAAATTGTTACATTTCAACTTCAACCAAAGTCAATCAAAGCAATATGAAGGTATATTCACATTTTTCCGATTTTTAAATGACATTTTCATATCGTGTAGTAAATACATATCATTGGAACACAGTAAGAGGGGACAGTTGAATTACACTGATATGTGCCAATGATTAACCTTTTTGTAAAAATAGTATTAAAGTAAGTTCATGGAAGAATCTATCGTGCGATGAAACATTACAAACATTGGCCTACTAGGGCATTGAACGACGCAAATTTTCTGTCTTATATGGGACCACTGAGCGTTTAAAGGTTAATAACTATAGATGAAAGATACTCACAGAAAGATGCTGTCAAAGTTGCCGTCCTGCTTGACAATTTTTAAGACGTGTTGGACCATCAGAGAGCCGATGCCCAGTCTTCTGTACGGGTAGAGGCACCCGAGGGTCATTATGTAAAGCCTACGTGAACTCTCCGTAGTGTCTATCCGGCAGCACACGGCGCCCACCACTATGTCGTTGTAGTACGCCAGCTTGGCCAGCTCCTCGGCCTCCAGCACGTCCTTGTAGAACTTGTCATTGTAGGATACGGGGAAGACTACAGTGTTCAGCTTCTTCAGCTGCTTTATATTGTGGGGCGTGACGTCGCCGAGCTCTGTTTTGGCTCTGAAACAAAAAACAACACATTTTTTTATGTAAACACATACAGAAGAATACCGTAAAATTGTAATAGTGATGTTGAAGTTTTATCTGTGGATACTATGACGCTTAACATGTATACGTATGGTTAGGCGCTGCATGTGGAGTGTTGATCCGCCAACGTCATAAAACTACAGCCTGACATTCACGCATCATGCTTATTATTACAGGAATTCACTATGAATGGATGTTCTTCACGGGACGACTTTTGTCTACCACCAATTTTTATTAATAGGCAGTGACTGGCATTTTTGTAGGTGAGGTATCAAATTCACACCAACCGGGGCTCAGAAATTGGTTAAGAATCTTTTTTTTTAATCACCATCCGGGATCGAACCCACGACCTTCGGCTTGTCAAGCAATTTTTCTTCAAATATTAAAAGATGACGAATCCTATTCTATCGATTTGATGAAAAATCACACACAACCTTGCCTCTTACGGAAGTTGTGATAAAATAAACGGACTGGAAGTCCCGCTGAATATTTAAATCTACCATTAATAAAACAAAGATTCTTCAACATTTGTCGAAATTTGAATCCTAAATACTAATGACAGCTTTAAATGTTTCAAAGCACAAATAGCGGTGTATTTTACACTTTTTAATCAATGCATTAATTTTGTAATAATGTCTATCTCGTTTATATTGCGATATGTATTTTTCTAATAGAAAATGCAAATTTAGATTTGGTTAAGGTTAGATTTCAATTAGCACATTCAGACACATCATTTTTGTTGAAAACATACACATGGTTTTTTTTTTAAACTGCTTTGAAAGCTTGATATATCAATAAAGTGCTACCAATATCATTCCATAATCATCTAGTGTTATTTTTTTAATGTTTTTTCATTAAAAACAAATGAAAATAACTATTCGCAATTTCAAAATTGATGTAACATTTTATTGTCACATCATATTCTACGAAAAATCTTCATTATACTATAAATAAGCAGTCAAATACCTTAAGATATTATATTTTTTATATAACATTCACAATATATAAGAGCCACTCGTAAAGATCATGCAGTGATTCACGGAATATCTAAGATATACTTTTTATTATTATTATTATAAAAATAATACACATAACAAAATAAATTGCAAGGAAAAGACAAATCAAAGGCACATTGACTCATGGATTGTAAAATGATAGTCTTACAAATATAATATGTTTTTTTAAAAAGCAAATATTGGGTAAAATATTTTTAAGCGCGTGAATCAAGAGAACATCATGACGGTGTATTATATTTTTTAATTAAAAAATGTGGAATATTTGTTACGTTCGCAAAGAATGGGGTTATAAAGGGAGTATGACATTTGTATTTGTCTGAATGCGTTCGCGGGGGCGGCGCGCGGTCTCGCACATTACCTGGTCATTTTTTTTCCAGCGTTACTTAATAATTATGTTGCAGGTAATTGTAGTTTACCCGGAGAGCCTTTGGCAATAATTTTGTAAAATCACATTCACGAGCCTAACCCTCGGCATGTCCCTCAAATATATTGGCGAATGGCGGTCGGTGTTACCAGGACCTCCCCAATATCACGTACGCAATTTTTACGCACATTGTTTTAATAAGTATTTTTACAACATTATAATTATCTAATACAATAATAACATTTAAAAAATTCACAAAATATCAAAATAAATAGTTTATAAAAAAACCGTTCTTATTTAATTTTTAAATGTTACGATTAAAAATATATATTAAAATGTTATGACTAAAGTATTTTACCATCTTTATACAAAATATATAATACCCATTAATTAATATAATAAATAAAAAAAATATTAACCATTGAATAATGTAATAATTAAATAATAAATAAACTCCTTAATAAATTTATCGATACCAAGCTTCTAAATTTCAACTTCCAATAATGCAGCCAACAGTGAATATCCTTCTCGTAAAGTTTTTCATGTAATGAATGAAACCATTATTTTCCATCTAATGATTTGAATACTATTTTTTTACAAAAAACGTTATTAAATTCCGTGAGAAATATTCCCAAATAATTAAAAATTTCGAAGCGAAAATGGATGAAAAAATATATAATTTGGTACCTTACATCTTTTACCACAAATAAAGTCTGTGTACTTTGAAATAAATGAATTTTAAAAAATATGCCAAAGGGGTAAAATATTTTCCCCCTCTATTCCAAAAAATAAAAATATTAGCAAAATATTTGCACACCATTTTCTTATGTTTAATTTCTTTTAATTTAATAATAATAATTTTAATAAAATATAATTTACAAAACAGTTTAATTTCACATTCATTATTGTTTTATAATTATTGTTTTATTATTATTATTATTATTATTTGAGGATTACTTAAAAAAATATATGAAATCAAAATAATTATTTTCAATCTGTTTAAAATGCAATTATGCAATTTCATCAAGTATTGTCAGTTGATAGCCTTCTGATAAAATGAATAATTTATTATAAATATATGGCTTCTTGATAGAGTCAACACATGTCGTTAAAAATAAAAATTAAGGAGTTTATAAATGTTTTTTTAAATTTAAATTATTAAGATACGATTAAAATATTCAAACTTGATAAACATCAAACCTAAAATATCGTACGAAGAAATAATAAATAAATCTCACATTCTTATTTAAGAATTATACACTGAGATATATAATATTTGTTTTAGAATTACTTTCGTTTATATATTTATATAATTTTTTAAATGTGCAGTTTTTATTTGCACGTACCTACTAAATTGAAAGTGATAAAAAAAGACTAGAGGCCTTTGAGATGTGGTCGTACAGAAGAATTCTCGGAATTTCCTGGAGAGACCACGTCACGAACAATGAGGTTCTCAGGATAATCAAGAAAGATAGGCACCTAATAAGAACCATCTGAGAGAGGCGAGCCCGATGGATTGGTCACATCATGCGACACGATGGTCTTCTTCACGATATTGTGGAGGGGATGGTTGAGGGTAAAAACTGTAGAGGGCGCCCTAGACGGGAGTATTTACAGCAAGTATTCGAGGACATGAATTGTAGCGCTTATGCTGAGCTGAAAAGGGTTGCGGAGGACCGAGAGGAATGGAGATCGAGATGCAAGATTCTGTTGCTGCAAACCAATCCACCGGATTGATACTACGAAGAAGAGACTAAATTTGAAATACGTATTTTAAGATTAGAATTTAAGAATACGTACAACGCATCTATTTATTTGTCTGTGGAATAAGTCGCATATATTTCCGAAGTCCTCAGTCGGAATGAACGGGTCGACGCGTTAGGGTGCGCCATTAAATTGTGATTTAAAATTTATCATCATACAACTGGTAAGTGTTCAAAATATTATCTTTTAATGTTAAGTGAATAATATTAGACGTATTTAATATAAATTTATTAAAGAATTGTTCCGAAATGTTATTTTATTTCAAATGATTGTGGACGCTTTTATTTACGCTTTATAAACTTAACAAATAACATCCTTTTAGCTTTGCCAACTAATACGAGCTGCAATATTCTAGATTTATAAAATATAAAGATCAATATAATAACTTTAAGAAACACTTGATGATTTTTTTTTGATTTTTTTTAATCCATAATCATCCATTTATCACTAAGTGTTTTTACTAATTAAAATCTCGTATCATTTCGCTAATCGTTTAAGACGCATTTTATAATTTAATATATTATTTACGAAATGTTGTGACATTTCATTACATTTCGCATGTTTGTGCAACATAAAAATACACGTTTCATCTTGCTGTTTATATTTAAACAACCTTTTAGTTTAGCCAATTGATAATAGCTGCAGTTTTCTAGATTTGAAAAAGATTCGAATAATATTATTTTGTTTTGTTAACAAGTGAACGGGCCATGCTTTTATGAAAAATGTTGTAATTTTATTTTGTAACAATAATTAATATCACTTTTCCAAAATGGCTAAATAGACGCAATTGAAATTTCGGAATTACAGTTCGATTTTCTTTTACTAATTTCATTAATTTATTTTTGTATGTTAAATCGAATAAAATTTGATTGCTTGACAACTAGAGCGGCTGTAGTACCTGAGACATATTTGAGTGTTATTTAATCAGCATTTTTATGGAACTCGGATAAGTTAATCGCTTTTGCGGCCTGGACCGTTTGGTCCTAAGAAGCGGCTCAATCCAACAAAACACGTGGTGGTTAACAGACGGTGATCTGTCACTCACCGATGGTTTATTTTTAACCCAACTCCAAAATCAAATTTTGGTTTACGTACTTCATTATTAGGTTCCGAAACAGCGCTAAACGAAACAGCGTTAAGCGGGGTCTCACTGTATATAGTTCACGTATTAATGCAATATAATTGTTTCTTTCTTTAATCGTTCATTCACAAAGGTATTAAAACACATTTGAAATATGTTTCTATTAGCTATTGTGACAAATTTTTCGTTTTGTACAAACCGGTATGGTATTTACAAATTTTCTACAGCATCACTCGATACATTCACTCAGAAAGTGTAATAATAATAATCAAATAAAATCAATCAAATAAATAATGTAATTCATTAAAATAGTTTTGGAAAAATATGCATCATGAAATGTTCTTATTTTAGAGCTTAATCCGTTTTTTTAAATGTCTCGGTACTTCTCTGAATTTCAGACCTTTTGACTATAAAATAATATTTTTAAATATTCAATTTAATTACTTTATAGTACGTTACACATTTAAAGCGTTAATAAATGAAACATAAAATTGAATAATTTGACGAATATTTATTTATTCACTGCACAGCTTTATTTATATTAGTGTACAAATGTTGATCTATAATAAGAACTTTACTTCAAGCAACGTACACTGCATACTTACTGTATAATTCAAAAAAATTCAGAATGTTTGACGTCAGATGCTGCAACAATTAATTGCATGTCAAGTTATAGCAGCACCAGACACCGTTATCAGATTCCTCTACAGTAAGTAAAATCCTATATATTAAAAAAATGGGGTGTAACGTAATACGCTTCCTCGCAGTGCACCCTGGGTAACGCCAAATGTATTACACCGCAACCGAGGTGACTCTCGGTTGCACTACTTGAATAAGTCAGTTTGGTTTTGTGGGACATCTCCGCTCACGGAAGCTCCTGCCGTGGCGGCGACCGGCGTGGGCATGCAGGCGTGGGCGTGCGTGGCTAAGCGGGCAATCATCAACCTGAGTTGTGGTATGGCCCTGGAGATTTCCGGTAGTTTAACTTGTTATTCAAGCCGGTAGGTCCAAGTCTGACCTGGTGAGAAGGCATTACGACCTCTGTCTACGCATGCCCTCTGTGCGTAGCGGAATAGCGCTGTACGATGACCCAGTTGGCACCTATTCAGAATAGGCCGGATCCTAGATACGAAGGGCGTGATTGATGTCAGTGATTTGCTCGAACGTCTGCCCTGGAAACCAAAACCAAGGGGGCCAAGTTAGCAAGCACTGTCTCACTAAGCCCAACTGACAAAATTCATAGTAGTTATAGTATATAAGTAATTAGTTTATAAGTTATTAGCATATAAGTAATTAGTTTATAAGTTATTAGTATATAAGTAATTAGTTTATAAGTTATTAGTATATAAGTAATTAGTTTATAAGTTATTAGTATATAAGAAATCAATGTCAGTAATTAGTAAGTCCTTATTTATAAGTATTTAATTAATTTTGTAATAGTTTGTAAGTCATAGATTTTTAAGTATTCTTAAGCTAGCATAAGATATCTGTAAGTTTATTTTAAGTAATTAATTCAACATTTCTTACAGGGATTTACAACTTGATTTTTTTTGCATCTTTATTACTGTCATGTTGTGTTTTTTGATAATTTAAAATGTTATTTTACTGTATTTGAAAGGTTGTGTTTTCATGTAACATTAACCATTTAATTATCTTCCAGCCCTTTTACAGGTGTTGCATTACTAAAAAATGCATTATAAAATATTCTACTCGCTTCATTACGCGGTTCAAATATCAATGAAGACTAAAACAATAATCTTCACAGAAGACACAAGACTTAATCATGTTTTTTAATCTCCATTGTATTTGTAATATTTTTTCTTATGTTAGGGTACCTGGTTTAATATATTATTTGTTAATTTTTTCGCGGCCGATTGGTTTTCGAACCTCCCAATTATCTGGGCAGGTTAACTGCATACAGCGGTCAGCCTCCTCCAGGTTGGCCGTGTGGGGAAGGTCGGAATGTACTGCGGCCATGCGTTATGTTTAACTACAATAACTGGCGAGGCGGCGATCAAACTGTCTCATGGTTTTCTGCCCTGGCATACATTCCGATCGAGGGAGGTTCTTCACCCAGCTGGTTGAACAGCGTCCCTCGACATTCGGAAAAAGTAATAGTCAATATTTAAGTGTAAGTGCGCTTCCTCTGGTCCCCTTGACCGGGGGCTGAGCTTAGCGGGCAAGTGGAGGGCCGAATGCCTACAACACCCGTAGTGATGGTGCTTTCATTTTTTATACTTACTTTTATAAACTCAATACTTGTCTCACCTACTTTAATCAAATAAACATTACATAAAGTAACTTATGACTGACTTTTATTTGTATGCATTTATATTCATCTTCCATTATCCGCGATATTCCTCCTACAATTTAAATGAGAACAGACCCCAATTCACCATCACATAATATGCAACATTCGTCCAACCGAACATCCTGAAGGAATCCTTTCCAACATTAATTGATACTGTTTGAAAAAAATCATAGGATGATTTAAATAAAAAGACAACAAATAAATTGCAGATAATATATTTAACATTTATAAGCATAATGAATTCAGTAGTCAATTAAAAAATAATTAATATTTTATTTATTATATTTAACAGAACAGATGTTCTAAATTTATGATGGGGTAGATTTTATTGAAACAGATATTATTAAAATTCTACAAATATAAGATAAAATCAGGTAATAAATTAGAGATGGACAAAAAAGTAGATAAAACATCCAATTCAAATTATAATAGACAACAAATTCCCAATAAGTATATTTTACATTAATCTACAATAAATTCAGTAAAGTCATTTAAAAAATAATAACCATTTTAAGGAATTACTTTTAAATATGTTGGATGGTGCGACAACATAAAGATCAATTTTTATATTATATTAATACTAATTAAAATATTAAATTGAAATAAATATAAAATTATGCAGTTTCACAAGTATTGTCAGTCGGTAACCTTAACGGTAATGATCAATGATTGTTATTATAATATTCTAAAAATTTCAAATGAAATTTTCCTCAAATAGACTCCTCCGGCTGTTGTACATGTGAATAATCTCTCCATGATTTCCCAGATCTTCTTTTTGTAAACATCCTTTGTGAAAGCCTGAAAAAATAAAAAGAATAGATTAATACAAAATTATAATACAAAATTTTAACTGAAAAAAATACTGTACTTAATTCAGTTATTGTGGCAATTGGCAATTTAGTTAAATTATACTTTGACATAATGCAGACAATAAAGTAGTTGATGAAGGTTATGAACCAACAGTTCTTGGAAAAATTGCAAGTTTTATTATACTTTTTAAGCTAAAGAAAATAGACGAGTGGTAATTTACCAAACAAATTACAATCAAATAGTAAAAAATAAAAGCACCATTCAGCCTCATTAACAGTGCATGTCAAAGTCTTGTATTTCAACAGTGAAAGATTGTCAGGACTAAGCAGCAGTTCAGGGACTCTCCCAAAAGATGGTGCAAAGCTCCAAACGGCAACACTGTTTTCATGGACTCCACAAGAGAATGTCTTACTAGTCTGCAGGGGGCAAATAAACAGGCATTATCAAGATAGAGTTCAAACAGCTTGGGGACTATATGGCATTCTAAGTGACTAAATTACTATACTGAGCGATTTACAGTAGTAGTTAAATGGAAAAGAGTAAAAAATTTAAAAATACACTTTGTAGAACTAAGTTTGTCCTGATGAAGGAGAGTTGTCTCCGGAACCGGTAGACTAATCAAATTAATAATTCGGTTTTTCAAAGTGCATTATTTAATTTTTTAATATGACAAACTGCAAAGATACTTACTACGAATATAGATAATAGTAAATTTGGTGTGTCGTGGTTGTACTGATTACGGACTCACCTCGTACTACCAGCAGCCATGGCCGTGTGTGCGGCCAGGGAGTGATGGAAGTCCTGCAGGAATGCCATGGCCGTCTTGGCGATGGGGACGCTGCGCCATTTTCAATTAGTCTTGCAGTGAGCGCAGGTAGTGTAAAAGGTACAGTGCTAGAAAAAAACCAAAAAAACATAATTCTATATTAGTTTCTTAACTTCATTAATATATGTAGACATGTTGGCAGGTACGGTTTAGCTTTAGGCTTTAGAGCAGTTATTCCCAAAGTGGTCTATATTGACCCCCCTTATATAAGACGTTTCTCATACGGTTTATAAAAACGCATTTTTCACTTGGAATGAATAAAAACCGTCAAATATATGCTGGGCACGTACTGTAACATAAATCTATCGCAAAAATCGTTTAAAGTAACAGATATGTATAAAAAATTGCGAAAAGTGCATGCCGAAATACGTTTCATATATAGTTTTATGAAAACACGTTTTTCACTTGGGAAATAAAAACCATCAAATATATGCTTGGCACGTACCGTAATAACCTCCATTATTTATCTCATAACTAAGCTTCAATTATTAAAAAATTCCAAAGGTGCAAATTAATTATTATTTTTCGTAAACTAAAAAAGGTTAATCTTAGATAAATTTGTCGGAATGCAAAAATGTTTATTTAAAATTTAATCAAATCCACTAAAATAAATATGATTTTTATGTTTTAACATCAGATAAATAAACACTCAAAAATTTAATCAAAATTTCTCAAGTACTATTCATAAAATACAAAAACAGGTGGATTAACACGTTCACTGCCCTATAATTTTTTTTTAAATGACAGTTTTTTTTCTTGTTTCTTTCGTTCTCTTTGTAAAAAGATGCCGCGCCAGTATGGGTGAGGTCTGCCCATAACAAGAAAGCGGATATTGTTCTGAATGAAACGTGCCGGGTGGTTAGGGGGTGCCTAAAACCTACCCCAATATCAAAGCTATATACACTCTCGGTTTTAATGTATAAAGAAAAAACTAATTTGGGTGTGTCATGGTTGTACTGATTGTGGACTCACCAAGTACCCCTCAGAGTCATTTTCTTGTGTGTTGGCCAGCGGCATCAACTCCTCGGCAGTGCATGGCCGGGCAGAGAGAGTAGTCCAGCACGGCCAGCGAGTGATGGAAGTCCTGCAGGGATACAATGGACGTCTTGGCGATGGGAATGCTGTGCCGTGAGCGCAGGTAATGCAAGACGTAGCAGTGCTGAAAAACATATTATTAGTTACCTAACTAGATATAGAGACATGTTGGCAGGTATGGTTTAGTATTAGACTTTAGAGCAAACATACTCAAGCCGCAGGACTATCTACAAAAAAATGTATGTGGCTGGAAGAAGAAAAAGGCTGAGTATGATTGGATTAGAGGCAAATCACCAGTTACCATAGCATGGTCATGGGATTGAAACTCGACTGAGAAAAAAAATCAATATACATCCTTATTAAATATAATAATATCCCTGTATTAACTTATGGTGCAGAGACGTGGAATATAACAGCAAGTCTTACCCATAAAATTAAGGTCACCCAGCGTGGTACGGAGAGATCCATGCTAGGAGTTTTGCTAAAAGATAAAATCCGGAACGAGGATATCTGCAGAAGAACTAGTAGTGGAGGCTACCCAACGAATAGGCACACTCGAGTGGCAATGGGCAGGACATATCTGTCGAAGAGACGACGGTCGATGGGGAAGAAAAGTTTTGGAGTGGCGCCCAAGAATTAGCAAACGAAACATTGGCCGACCTCCTGCAAGATGGACTGGAGACATAAGGAGAATAGCGGGAGTGACCTGGATGCGGAAGGCGGAGGATCGAAGAAGATGAAGACTCATGCGGGAGGCGTACGTTCAACAGTGGACGAATACAGGCTGATGATGATATAATAATATCCCATCAAGTTAATACCTCACCTGTAAAATACCAGTCATAGCCTATTAATCAAAATCAGTGCTGGACGAAAGTCATCACATAAGCACCACTTATTCGTAATGAATCCCCTATTTTACGGGGATTTATTGGACGCTGTGTGATTGCCGGGCTGTAGAATAATAACATTGGTGGATTATCACTCCACATACAGTGTAAGCAATCATTAAAATGACAAGCTTTAACAAATCACAGATAGTTATTTTCCACCACCATTCTCCTGTATGCGTTATAAACATAAAAATATATACACAGTTACCGGATTTGTTGGATCAGGCCCTCAGGCCAGCGTACGTAGCAAGAGCTGTTCTGCAGAAGCAAGTCCCCACAGTACTCCTCGCCCAGCTCTAGAGTCCAGCTCCCCGATGCAGGGCGCCGAGACACGTTCAGCACGTCATTGGTACCACAATGCCCTTAAAATACAACACAATGAATTGAAATGACTTGTTTTCAAACACTTTGGCATCTGTGGTCATTTGTAAGCATATGTCAATCGGTATCAAGAGGTACGGCAGTAGGAAAAGCTGCTGTATTTGCTCCTTGTCCCACTTTAATCCAGTCATTCTACATTGTACATAAATAAATATGCAAGGAATATTATCCTAAGTTGACATAACACTTATTGAGCGAGTATACATTGTCTTAAGCACATTCACTGTGTATGACGTCCCATAGCTGTATGTGGATTTCGTAGCCTCATATTACAGCTTTATAACAACTAACTGAATTTACAAAATATTAAATTCCAGTGGAAAGTTATTTGTAACAATTGATTTAGATATTTGTTTACTGGAGAATATATTACAATCTATGTAATAGGTCCGTAAGCTTACAAGACACAAGGTCCCCCATTCGGATACAGAATTACACAATGCCCCCTTGAAAATATATCTTTTTAAAATTAAATAAAACAAGACTTCTGTGAAGTGCACTTATTTTTTAGTACACTTATTCATAGTGTTATAAATAAGATGTATTGATACTTAAATTGTTGAAAGACAAATCATACGTACTGTAACCAATAATTCTATATTTTGCAGTTTTTTATTTGCAATATAATTATATTAAGAAATATATAAACAACGAATCTTTTTTTTAATTTTAGAAATGTATTTTGGAAAGAAAACAATTTGAAAAATAACTTCATAAAGGTAATTATCGCAATAAAATAATCAAAGCTTCTTCTCTGCCAGGGCCAGGTGAGGGGCCAGGGGGCTCTGCCAGCCTATGATCTATATCAGTTGTCTAAAAACCGCTAAACAAAGCCATCAAAAGACACCAAGTGACAAAATGTTAAGTGATATTGGTAAATAATTACATAGCAGTCATAGGTGGTCTTGTTAGCTTCTAGAAGGAACTTGTGGGAGAGAGCTACTCCGGCTGCTATGGTGGCTGGTTGTGCCCCCAACTTGGCTCCATAGTCGAAGATGTAATGAGTGACCGTGGCCCGGCTTCCAAAGGTAGTGTCTGCCTGGCGGGCCCCCCCCTTGTCTCGCTGCAGCGCCATGGCATCTATCACGTCCTTCATCATGATGGATTTCTTGAGCAGTCACAACTAAAAAAAAGACATATTTCATGAAAGCACATTGAGAAGAATCATTTCGTAGGTTTTAACGGGCAGATTTGGAATTAAGTTGGAGGAAAGAAGAGGAACAAATCATTTTTCCACAGACCGCTTAACCTAAAAGCCACAATTCCACATTTAAAGGGATTTCATAAATTATACGTACAGCGGACGAAGCGCTTATTTTTCCAACAGGTGTGACTTAGAGGTAAAGGACATGCTTACTAAGCCAGAAGTTGTGGGTACAATCCCAGAAGCTGAAAAAATAATATTTTTAAGCTTTTTATAGACAACCCTCCTAAAATGCACGCCTATTTTGAATGCTAGGCCACAGTTTTACCTCTAACTAGACTATATCTCTTGACTAAATAAATCATAATATATTTACACAAGACAATATCAGGCTCACCATATACAACTGTAATAATTATTCAACTTTTATCTTATTGACTAGAATAATTAAGGATCTGAATGTCAAGATAATGTTAATGATGACAGTGGGATCGAACAATTTATTGATTATAAAAAATAATGACAAAAACATTCGTAGATTGCCATCAAGCATTGATAAAAACAAACCATAATAGAATTGCCAAGGTTGGATGTCGAATAATAATAAAGAAAAAGCTTACGTGTGAAATGACTGTTACCAATGTATTGCTTGCCATTGTATCAATGTAATTTCATTTGCTTTGTTGCATAAAATAACATAATATTAATATATTATTATATTTACTGATTCAAATAATTGTGAGTTAACCTCAAAACAACATCCGATCTGACTTAAGTTTGAGCCACAAGCAACAAACTTGTGGATACGTTCATGAATACTTCTTCTTCCTTTTCTTATATGGCTATTACGTTATATTGTAATAGTCTTTAATCTAAAATAAAAAACAACAAATAATAAGATATATAAAAGCTTCAAAATCCAAATCAGAATATTATAGTTTACTTAGATTAGTAGTGTTTATGTTGCATTTATTTAATCAGTGCTTTGTTACAATTAACCAAAAGTGTTCCTTATTTTTTTTACCAGATTCACTATTACAAATGAATATTTTGAGATGACTTTGATAGTGAAATTAAAAATTAAATACTAACTGTCGAGCCGAATTCACATCTTTTATATATTTAATGACTTGTTATATATTGTTATAGAGCATAGACTACGTAGATATAACCATGGGGCAGTTTTTTTTAGAGTTTGAGTATCGTCCAAGTATTTATTGAAATAGACAAGTACTCCAATATCATATTACTTTTTCAATAATATATCAACAGTATTTTTTTTAATAAGTTGTTTATTATCACATTGAATAAATAATAAATATTTACACGTCACAAAAATATTGCACCTATACAATAAAATTAATATTTAAAAAAATGGTAAAAACAATACAAAAAACATTTTGACTATGATTAGGTTCTATGAGCAAAAATAAATATAAAGAATTTATATAACTGCTTGCGGAAAATTATGTTTATACGATTTTCTTACATAAATAAAAAAAATCTCAAAGAGCTGTATATAAAAGAAAATTATGTTGGACTATTTTATTTACTATGAAAATATATATATTAGTTTCATAAATGTTCTATAATATTTTTTATATAAATAAAATACTTTTTTTTTTAAATTGTAAAAACTGTTATTTATATAAATTTATCCTTTTTATTGAATTAATATTTAAAAGTACAATGTAGATTTTAAAATTATAAACAAAAATACTATTTTCTACATTGGTTAAAAATATTAATAAATAATTTATTATTTTCAAAAACATATTTCCTACTTAATTTATTAAAATAAAACAAACATGAAATAATCATTAAATACTTAAAAAATAACATTTAATTTAAAGTCAACTCTATAAAATGATGAAAAATAAGAATTATTTATGAAAATACGTACATATGATAAATAAGTTAAATATTTTAAAAATTATATTATTTATTTAATTCCTTTGGTGCACAAGTAAAGAATTAAAATTGGAGTAATTATGTCACCATACATAATTAAAATACGTATTAGTATATATTGTTATTTGTTAAAACTGTACCTATTATTCAACTAATGAACTTAGTTTCATATTTAAAATCACCTAGTTTTAAGTGGTTGAGAATTCGGTTGTAGTCTAATGAGGTAGGCGGATCAATACAGTATGTGTGTAACAATGAAGTATCTTTAAATGACAAGACTCAAAATATATATTTATAATAAAAGTGTGACATTTCCCTCTGAATATGTTTACACAAAATACAATAATGTATTTTAAATATCAATGCGAATTAACAACTCATATGCAGTGTATAGAAATAAATATGAAAATAAAATAAATGTTTAAAGCTTGAATATTTTTTTTACCCATATCTTGTATGGGAAGCTGAAAATATGACTTTCAGTCCATAGAACAGTTTCAGGAATGTATAAGGAATTTCTTCTTTCTGTCTTATATTCCATTTAATAACTAAAATTAAGTTAATTCAACAAAATCTGTGAAAGCTGTGTATAAGAATGCCTTAGTTAGCGGTCTAGAGGGATGCGGGTTTCTGGTGACTATTTGTAAAGGCTATGTGTCGTTTAAGTAAGCAAACGATCAATAAATAAAATAATATTTGTGCATCATACAGAATTGCATTTAAACAGTCAGTTTCTTTTCAAATGTCGACACAGTTTGTATAGTTGTTATTGCATGGTCAATTAGCAAATATTTGATCTATAAATAAACAATTAAAGCATCTATCATATATCCCAAGGATAAGGAGCCAATAAAAATACTCAATAATCCCTTAACGAGCATCAAATTATGTACTCGTACATAAAATCTAGCCAAAGTCTAGAAATGGTTCTGCAGGGGCAAATAGGTAAAATAAGTGATTTGAATTATGATAGTCTGTTGTTAAGAACACCACCAGACATTGTAATGAAATGAGTCTATCAATAATGAAGTTTTTTTCTAAGTAAACATGCTCAGAAGAGTAACTGAGTTAGGTTTAGCCTTCTAGTGAACTTAATGAATCTAACCAAATCGACTGGACGCTGCATATGGGAAAAGTGTTGGTCAACTAGATAGGTTTACTTTTAGGCTGAAACTAAATGAGTTGTGCAATTTATGGATGATTGACTGTTGATTGTTAACTATTGTTGATAGCAATATATTGTAATTTTAAAATTAATTTTAATTAAAAAATTTATAAATTAAAAATATTTAGTTTTGATTCACATTTATTTTAAATGATTAACATGTTTCGGCCTCCCTGGAGACCATCTTCGATAATTGTATTGTTTTTACAGGCGCATCGTGGTTCAAATCTCATCACGGTAAAAATCTCAACGATCTTCCTAAATGGTGTTTTTTTTGCGATACGACCAAAAGCCCTGACAATACGACATGATACAAATGATGTTAAAAGAAAAAGATTATCCTAAAATAAAACATTGTGTAATATACACCTTATTTTTAATGCAAATTAATTTTACACGTGTTCATGGGGAATATTATACTTAATAAATGAATGTGAAATTTATTTCTACTTGTAGACGTCACTTAGGATTATTCTTATAATAATTATGAGCAATTTGAGAAAACTAGATTTACTGGTTTGACCTGTATTGTATGCGTTTTGGAACCAATGGGACCATTTTAAACCTATACATGCTCGAGCACCGTGCGCAATAGAAGTAGCACGGCCCAAGCATTTTTTTTTAAATATTTGTGCAACCCGTAACAGTTATAAAAATAATTATATCTTTAAAACTATACATCATATTTGGGTAAAATAAAAAACATTTATCATAATGGAAGATTGTTTATAATATAAAAAGGTTTATTTACAAGTTTTCACATTTCATAAAATTATATGTACATTAAAGTTAAGAATGTAAAACGATAAAAAATACTACAAATACAAAGAATTTAAAAATATAAAATTATTACAATTACAAAAATACACAGAAAAATTATTTTGAAAACATTTTTTTTTTGGTATGCCAAATTTGCATACATTTGTTCAATACAAAGATATATTTTACACTTTTGGCATTTGAATATGGATCTAACGATTTTATTATTTTTTGAGCATATGCGACATCTCAGTGTGTTTTTATTTTTTTATGGCCTATATCCCGTACGGGACCGTAGGGCATTGAACGACGCAAATCTGTGATCTCATATGGGACTAATGGACGTTTCAAGGTTGATAATGGACAAGAAATAATCACTGGTCCCATACGGGACCGCTTGGCAACAAATCATAACAATCCGCGGTCAATCACCATTAGGACTTAAACATGTACTTTGGTATAATGTTTCGAGAAACAAACTCCATTTCAGTAGAGATTATATCACATAGCTGTAGATTACGGTCAGCTCAGATTGAACAGATTCATATTATCAGATAGATGGGTTTATTAAATAAGGTCATCACTGAACCTTATTACTTCACGAGTATATGGACGAAGGACAAAAATGGTTGTGGACGAGTATTATATAATTATTAATTTAGAACATTTTCAACAATTAATTGTCAGGTAATTCATGAGAGAAAAAATAAAAGTATTTAAATTAATAAGGCAATCAAGGGAAGTATAAAAGGCACATTTAAGAACATGAGATATAATGATGTTTTTTATGATGTGTTTTTAAACTATGCGAATTTCCCCCCAGTGTGATTTCGTTTTAATGATGTTACACATTTATAACTACATACCTTGCAACTGAATGACTTTTCCCCAGTGTGTTTTAAATTATGCTGTTTTAAACTATTTGACTGAGAACATTTATAACTGCATACCTTGCAACTGAATGGCTTTTCCCCACTGTGCGATTTTAATTATGCTGTTTAAACAAATGAACTGAATGGTTTTTCCCCACCGTTTAATATTATTTAAATTTTAAAACTACATACCTCGCATACATTTAACAACTGAAAACTACATTTATTTTGCAACTTTTCTCCCCAGTGTGTGTTAAATTATGCAGTTTTAATTGATTTGATTGAATACATTTATAATGACACATCTTACAACTGAATGGCTTTTCCCCAGTGTGTGTTAAATTATGCAGTTTTAAACTATTTGATTGAGTACATTTAAAACTGCATACCTTACAACTGAATGGCTTTTCCCCAGTGTGAGTTAAATTATGCTGTTTTAATTGGTTTGATTGAGTACATTTATAATGACACATCTTACAACTGAATGGCTTTTCCCCAGTGTGTGTTAAATTATGCTGTTTTAATCGACTTGATTTGAGTACATTTATAATGACACATCTTACAACTGAATGGCTTCTCCCCACTGTGAGTTAAATTATGCAGTTTTAAACTATCTGACCGAGTACATTTATAACTACATACCTTGCAACTGAATGGCTTTTCCCCAGTGTGAGTTAAATTATGAAGTTGTAATTCACATGACGTAAAATTACGTATGTCACATTCAAATTTATTTTTTTCACTGTCACATGATACATTGTCCACTTTCTGATCCAATGTTCCAGAAGTGTAAATATCAAGGATCACACCGCAGCAGCCCAGCAATTGATGTAGTCGCAGTGTTCTTGGGGGGGCGACAAAGCTGCACAGGTCACAAGCCCCAGACTCCACTCCACCACCAACTGCAACTGATTACATTCAAACCAATGACGTTATCATAATAAAGTCACCAGATCTTCTGATGTCGTGCGTCTCTTAAGCATACCTATTCGTGTTTGACGTCCGGAAAATTTATATAACTGTCAGACTTAGTTTGAGCAGCAGAGAAGCCTTGTTTACAAAAAACTTCAGAAAACAAATAAGTGCCTAGTTTAGACAACTCAAGTTATCAAAATGTCTTACTTGGCAGTCTCTCAAGTAGGACACAGCACGGCCGAAGCGTCCTCACGAGAAGAGATTCAGAATATTGTTGAGGAGATTGGGTAGAATTACATGTGCTGGACTCATCCACGGTGTTGTTGGAGCAGCCCAACAGCTTATGCAGCCGCAGCGCCTGAGGGAGACCCAAGAAGTTGCAGCAGCCACACCAGAGCATGTCATCTGCAACTATACACAACAAATGTTTATTGAGACTGTGAGAATCATTATTAACCAACTATACCATGATACATGCGCCAGCTAGATTATGGAATACATTATGTTTTTTCTTTCTTCCATTGCAGTATTATTGTTCTGATATTTTATTAAATCTACATGATAAACCTAATAACTAGGAACGCCACTAAGAACAAATACCTGTTTTTATAACATGTTATTTTGCCGGCGGGTATAGTAGGCACGGAGGTTAAGGCGTTATCTTCCGAACTAAATATCGTAGGTTTGATCCCGACGCAGATTAAAAAAAACATGATTCCTAAGCTCTAAAATACCCGGTTGGTGTAAATTTGATCCCTCACCCTTAAAATGCCAGTCGACCCGTGAGCACCACCCATTCATAGTGAATTCCTGTAATAAATGGATGATGCGTGAATGTCGGGCTGTAGTCTGACGTTGGCGGATCAACACTCCACATGCAGCGCTTAACCATATGTAACATGGTAAGCGTCATAGAATCCACAGATGAGACCAGCATCACTATCACCATCTGTCGGTATTCTCTTGTATGTGTTGACATAACAAAACGTAAATGGTGGATATTGTTCTTAAGAAATTTTCTTCATCATGAAATTTATAGTTGAAATAGTGTTTTAATATTTTTTTATGATGACTGACAGCACAAAATATCTACTTAAATTTCTTTGAAGACATTGACTTTTTTCTTACTCTTAATTTGTTACTTTGTTCTCGTTTGGCTAAGTTCTGTTAAACCAGCAGGATGACTGGTTTTCCCAAAATAATTGTTTACATAATTACTATTTATTTGATGACCTACCAGCTGAACTAATAAAGTCGGCAGGAATCGGAACTCTAGATGCTCTGTTCACAATGACTCAGATGATTTACAATACAGGAATAACGCCAGAAGACTTCAAAAAGTGTCTAATTGTAACTCTGCCGAAGAAGCCCGGAACAACAAAATGTGAACAACACCGAGCACTCGGTATTCTATCCCATGCATCCAAAATACTGACCAACATAATCCTATATAGAATTGAACCAAAAATAGAAAAGACTCTCACTAGCGATCAATTTGGATTCAGAAAAAGAATGGGAACCAGAGAAGCAATCTTATCCCTGCGTATGATCTTGGAGAAGAGGATAAAAGTGGACCAAGATACATATATTGCCTTCGTGGACATTGAAAAAGCATTTGATAAAGAAGATTGGGAGAGGCTCTTCGATGTAATGAAAGAAATTGGAGTCAAATACAAGGAACGAAGACTCATATTTTCACTTTACAAAGAAGAAGCTGCCATAATATCACTTGGAAATGTCCAAAAGGAACCAAAAATACGTCAAGAGGTGAGACAAGGATGCTCTCTGTCGCCTGTACTCTTCAACGTATACATACAAAATGCAATTCATAACATCAGGGAAAAAATGGGCCATAGAGAGGGGGTTAAAATACATGGCCAAAAGATTGATATGATAAGGTTTGCTGACGACATTGCTCTGATTGCTGAAACTGAACTCACGAAAGCGCTGACATCCATGGAAAACATATTTAATTCCAACTACAATATGAAGATAAACAGCACAAAAACTAAAGTCATGAGAGTAAGCCGCAATGAGCAGCAGAAAATTAACATATCAATGCTAGGATCCATTGCAGATGCAAAATTCTTTGTATTTTATGGAATCTACGATCACCTGGGATGGCAGAACAAAAGAGAAGTCAACAGTCGAAAACATCAAGCAAGGCTAGCTTTCAATAAAAAAAAGGAATAAATCTTTAGGGCTCCCAAGCAACTTAAAAAACACTTTTTCTTCTTAATGTACGGCTGTGAGACATGGTGCATATCTGAAAGTGATAAAAAAGACTAGAGGCCTTTGAGATGTGGTCGTTCAGAAGAATTCTCGGAATTTCCTGGAGAGACCACGTCACGAACAATGAGGTTCTCAGGATACCTTATTTGTGGATCGGTCACATCATGTGCCATGTGGTCATTTCACGATATTTCTGTTAAACCAACTGGATTAGACGGTACTTAGTATTTTTTGAAGTTTTCAAAATGATTGTGAAGAGGTACCAGAGGATGAATAATTAAAATTCTATTGTTAATTACTATTTATTATATCTAAATAAGAAAATGACTTTTAACTCCTGAAATAGTTAGTCAAAATGAGAAATACTAAAGACTACATCAGTTAAAATAATTGTAAAAAAGTTAGAATTGAGTGTTGTACAATCGTGTGGGTGGGGCTGTTGATAAAATGTTTCACAATGCAATACAATACACTTAGGTGGTTATATAATTAATGTATATTTTATCAACATTCTATCTCTATTATATCAACACTTGTTTTTGTTATTTCAATGATTAGGATACCTCATTGTATTTAAAATATTTTTACCATACTGGCAAAACTATAAAACATAACTTCCGCTTTGATAAAAACAACAGTTAATATCGAGATATAGTCACCACTTTTCACCTCTAAACGTTTAAGTCGTCTTCATCACCTTTCAGTAAAACACTTCTAGTAGTTGGTGTTCCGGAACCAATGACTCGGTCCCCAAATGACGTCAGCTAAATGGTAACATTGAAGCACAACGGTTTCCGGCACAAAATGGTGGTACCCATACGCATACCAAAACACACATCCATTTTATTCCTCAACTAATTGTATCCCTTTATACCCGTATAAAGTTAAATGGGTACAGCCTAGGATTACATATATAGATATATCTTCTAGTAAAAAAATCACATAAATTTCTTCTGAACTCTCATACGATCAATATGTTGATGCTCGAGAAAGTCCTGACACTACGCAGATCAAATTCTACCATCTTTAGTGTCCTTCCGAACACAGCTTCAATATGAGCATGAAACTTAATATATTTTGGGGCCTTAGGCCCCAAGGCCGGTCGCCTTGTACCTGCGCTCCTTAGGAGCACTTACCAAAGCATTGTTTTCAGAGTACATTCTCGTTATACAAGTAACTGGTTTTGGTGAGCAACACCACACATGGGTGTAAAAGTTAGTAGTTCAGACGTTAAAATTTGGACTTTTAGACTTCTTCGCCGAAGGTTGCCGCGAATACAGAAAATGCATGGTAGTTGGGCTCCGTAGATTTGAGATCGATATATCCAACCGGTCCAGACTTCCGTTGGATTACGCTAAGGAGCCTTTTTGAAAAAATAAAGCCCAAAACTTTATATTGCTTTCAAAGAATATAATAAGGTCTCTGACGGATGATACTCGCCATATGAAAACTGCGTGATCAGTTAAAGCCATAATATACAAACAGCTGTCTGTTTCTAAAATAAATTCCAAGCAGACTTAGAAGACCATGAAATACAGTGGCACCCCGACATACGAGTTTTATTAGTTTCGCAACCTAGCTCAATTTTCAAATTACTCGTATCTTAAAGCAAAATTTCCCATTGTAATTAATTGAACTGTTGATGACATCTAAGATGCTTTGACAGCGAGAGCACACTGATAACTGATGCAACAGGCCGACCCTCTAAGCCGATTGCTCGTATTTCAAATTTTGCTTGTATTTAAAAGCAAAAAATCGCTTGTTATATGGCTCATATCTCAAAAACTCATATGTCGGGACACGGGATGTCAAGGTACCACTGTACTGCTATTTTCAGAATCTGCGAATCACCTTAAAAGTAATAATCGTAAGCGTAGATAATCTTCATAAAAATAGTAAGAGACTTGATAATTTAGAATCACTAAAAATAAAAAAGCCATCAAAGATCCTTAATAATCAATTACTTTTAATGTATATTCCGGTTCTTCATGTGTTTCTAATAAACTTGCTGTTAAACCATTCCGTCTACAGACGTCTCTAACACGTCTCCTATCCCTTCCACTTCTCTTTGTAATCTTAATTAACTGTTCTGTTAGTAGTTCCTGACGATGGTGTCATGTTACCGAAAATGGTATTATTTGGCCGCTGATTATTAATTAAATCTCAGAGGTTTCATACAAAGCTTTACTTGTTTTATAAGAATAAAAGAAGTAAACTTTTTAAAAAGAGTAAAGATACTCCTATTTAGTTTTATTTTTCAAACGGTCAATGTTGTCAAATGCTTTTGTTCAGTCATTATAGGAACAGTCAACTGTTATATAAGGCTCTTGACACACAGTAAGTAAATACCATTAAGTAAGTTTCAAGCTCGCGGCCAGCTCTTCATGGTCATCAGCATGTGTCCATTTATTGTTGAACGTACGCCTCCACATGATTCTTCATTTTCTTCGATCCTCTGCCTTCTTCATCCAGGTCACACCCACTATTCTTCTCATGTCATCAGTCCATCTTGCAGGGGTCCGCCAACGCTTCGTTTGCTAGTTTTTGGGCGCCATTCCATCACTTCTTCCACATCGACCGTCGTCTCTTTGACAGATGTCCTGCCCATTGCTACTTGAGTGCGCTTATTGGTTGAGAAGCCTCCACTACTCGAGTTCTTCTTCTGATATCCTTGAGATTCTATCTTTTAGAAACACCCATCTCATTGATCTCTCCATGGCACGTTGGGTGACCTTTATTTAATGTGTAAGACTTGCTGTTAGATTCCACGTCTCTGCGCCATAAGTTAATACCAAGAGGATGTATTTCACCATACTATTAATTAATTAGTACAGACTCCCAAAATATTGGTCTAATACTCTAATGGATTATCATTTCAAACACTTCTGCCGGTGCTAAGAGCTACCGGTCTGTAGTTTTCTACTGACGACTTTCCACCACTCTTATAGACAGGAGTCACCTTAGACATCTCCCATTATTTTGTTCTATCCTTACGAGTGTAATTCATTACAACAAATTAAATTAATATGGTCAATTTATAATAAATATTTAAAAATAATAACAAATAAATTGCGCTTTAAGGTCCGCACGCAAAAATTGGCGCCTAGAGTCAAACGCAATAGCGTCGCCTCACCGTTCGTTGTTTTATACAATTATTTTTTACCAAATACCCTCCAGATTAGGAGCATATATTGCCACTTTTACAGTTCTATAAGCTCAGATTGTGTACATCTTGTCCCAGAACAACTGTACAGCCGAAAGTCCACATCAGAACATAAATGGTTCCCGAGAGCCTCGAAGGCATGAGCCCATGAACTTGCATAGACTGCGGCTGTAATACTATCGAAATATTTGAGTGTTTAATGATCTTTTTAAAGATATTGGATGATCAGCTTGACTTTCCCCAGGCCCAGACATCTTTTTTGTCTTTAAGAGATGGCTCAACCCTACCGGGGGCATGTATAGACCTTAGATTTAATAAAATGTATTTTTTTTTAATTAAGCTCGGACGGATTTTGAGCTGACATCGTCTGAATGACAAACAAACGCTGTTACTACTGGACTATGCCACCCAGAAAATATTTATATAATTGTCTTAAATACCTACCAATATATATGTTTATATAATTTAGTCCTGGCAAATCCATCGTACGCCTAGCGTATTATATAATACTAGATAAAAATTTTACTGCCAGAACATGAAACAAATCAAAATACTATTTATCTTGATTATTTTCATTTATAAATTGATAATTTTGAATTGAATTAATAATTTTTTGACTATGGCACCCATTTTATACAATATTTCAAGTTAAATAAGTATTTAAATAAGCATTATAATATTTTTTATTTAATTGATATTGAATTGAATGATTTCTACGAATTTTAAAATATCCCAATTAATTGGCCCAGTTTTTCTGGACTTTTTAATGTGCATTACAATATGAAATAAATGATTATATATTAGTGTACAACATGAGTAAGCATTCTGTATTTTATAAAATTAATAATAATAAAAAGATTTTCATACACTGAAAATTCCTCGATACCTGTTGTTTTGGACATTGATCCTTTCAATTTACAAAGAAAAATTGGTAGAAGAATGAGCATTCCTCATGATCTGATATTATTATATTATATGAGATCAAGACAGAGTTTGATAAAAAATTGACAATTAATACTTTAAAGACTTTCTGATGTCTTATATAAAGTAATTATGTTCAAATAACATTTAAAAACAGAATCCCTATGTATATGCCATAATGTAAAAGACTTTTTTATTTTTATATTATTCTCCTCAGGTGCCACACGTTGCAATTATGTTGGAAATGATACAGCCGAGTGGCAAAGTCCAGTGGTAAAAGCGTTTGTTTGGCATTCAGACGCTGTCGGTTCAAATCCCGACAAAGTTTGATTTTAAAAAAACGTTTAATCAAATATAAGCTTTATACATGCCCCCGGTAAGGTTGAGCTACCAAGAACAAAAAAAAATTGTCCAGGCCTCGGAAGCGTCGGGCTGATCATCCGATTTCCTTAAAAACGCTGATCAATGTACCCTCAAATATTTCCCTGGTACTACAACTGCAGTCTGTACAAGTTTGCGGGCTCTTACCCTGGAGGCTCCCGGGAACCATCTATGTTCCCATGTAAACCTCTGGGTATACATGTGTTCCGGGACAAGGCGTAGACAAAAAATGAGTTTACAGAATTGTGAAACGGCAATCACGGTGTCCATATGCTCAAAATATTGAACAAATATGGTCAGCAACGTGGCTCCCAATTTTATTAACATTACTTTATATTGGTGACAATAATGTTAAGAATCTGCGTGCTAATTCACCTGGCTGACTGTCGTGGTTAGGCTCGCTCTTGATGCAGCGAGGTATGGCCGCACTCTCCATGTTGTGATAAATATTGAATTAACCACTAATATGACCAATGATTGTTTTATTCACTAGATCATAAGTCTCTAACATCAGAAACACCGGTACAGCGATGCGACTTAAATGATAGCTTACGAAGTGCTGCCATTATAATAATTTTTATTTCCCTGAAGGATGCTCGCTTCCTGACTGTAACGCTTGAGCTTCTTTATTTAACCTTTATCCTGCCATTTACGCGCATAGACGTACAAGCAATCCGTGCCTCAACTATCATTGACATGCATAGACGTAAATCGCCAGTATGAATGTTTCGAGGATGATATTTCTAAGTTCTAACGGTAAATGGGGCTAAATATTATTTTGCAAAATATTATTAAATGTTTCTTAATAACATCTCTTGAGAAAAATTATAATTTATATTGTTTATATTACGCAAAGCAGCATTCAAAAAAGGTCTACAGATTTCTTGACGTATTTATTTGAATGTCCCGTTTTATTGTGGGTATCACGTGGTGCTTATTTCGTTGCTGTGGTGTGGTTCCAAAAGTTTTTTTTATATTCGACGGAAACATGGACTTGCGTTTTCATTCCGGAATTGAGAATTGATTTAATTATAATGGATTCGGCAAATCATCATACTAGTGCAGGCGTCTTCAACCTTTTTATGCCTAGCACCCACTTTTGCCTATTTTTTTATGGTAAAATTTCCCTACCGCCCACCAACCTTACTATATTTCAATTCAGTATATGGGTGGAAAAAAATCTAGAAGTATTGTGGGAAATTTAAAAATCGCCCACCGCCCACCACGGAAGCCCATATCGCCCACCAGCGTGCGGTATGGACTAGGTTGACGACTCGTGCACTAGTGCATATCAAAAAATATCAAGGCTATCATCGACCCAGAGCTCTCCCTCTCGCAGCTGCCTGCTGTGCGTCATCTGCACTCTTCGAACAACCGTGACTAATCAACACTCGCACTACGGGGAGCTCCGGTGGTGCGCGTCACGCGTTAAGCCCGCGCACTGAAATGTATAAATGGCCCTGACAATACGAAATAAATTTAGTCGTCTACAATATCCCTAAATATGTCAAGCCGCGATTTTAGTGAAGAAGAGATAACAGAATCCGTCCACGATCTTTACTCTGAAATTGAGGGAAGTGATGATGACTCATATTATATTCTGCATCTTGACGACGAAGAAGAACCTATGGAGACTGAAGTTATCCGAACAAGTTCGTCGGGAAATTGGACTGTGAATTCCGGAAATTTTAATCCAATCATACATCCATTTAATGATTTTACATCTGGAATAATCGCGAACCCATTATTTTCATAAAATTCCCCAAAAATTTTTTTTTTTTTATGAACACTTTCTAAATATAAATATAATGTTCGAAATTGTCAACGAGACAAACAAAGCGCGCCGAGCTGCAATCAGCATAAAACAATGTCCGCAAACAATGTGTTAATTTTCAATTTTAAAAACATTGTGTAAATAAAATGTAGTACAATCTAGTGCAAGATCAAATATAAAATGTGAAAAAAGGTTGAAGAATCGTTGCCAAATTCGATAGAATCCACGACAATGTGTGAGTGCATATCGTATATATCTTTGTTTATTTGCGTCAGTGAGTCATTTGGTCGCGCAAAGTTTTCTGAAAGTGTTCCTTATTGATGTCAAAAATAAATTATTTATACACTTGAGGATTGAAATTATTTATCAAGTATGTACTACAGATGTAAGACATGAGTGTCTAATATAAACAAAGTCCTCAATGGCAACGGAAATGCCGTAAACATTAATTTAATTGACGACTTAAAAAATACTGAAATGGCTTGGCGTGTCATAGTTGACAGATTATATTATCTGCGCAGGCTAAGGGTTAAATTATTTCAACCATAGGTATTTTTTTGTTACATAATTAAATCTTTTATGTCGAGCCTTGCAAGTATTTCCTTTACAATAGCAAACTCTTTTGACAAATCTGACGTTTACCATTGTTAACATTCGTCGAGACAAATGAACATTTACTATTTATTATTCTAATGTGGAAATTTAGCAGGCTGTTGGAATATTCAAATCAATTCATGGTTATTTTTACAATTCGCACGAATGAATAGCCATCCTGATGTAAACATTTGATAACAGACAATCCAGGCGGAAATCTATGGGAATGTGATTTCCACATGATTTACCTGTGAAATATTCTGCCTGGTTTTACTTGTTAATATAATACATATAATGGAAGGCTGCCTTCTCAACTTTCTCACCTCGTCATTTTTCATAAAATCAAACCCTCTTACCTCCAATATTCTACACAAGAAACTGCTTTAAAAACACATTATAAGGTTGCATATACTTTTGATGAGATACATTTTGTTTTGATCAACTATAGCTGCCTCATCCAAATGTGTATGGACTCTTTAGGGTTCCTTAATGCAGGGAGTGAGTTACAAACAAATAACAGATTACATGGCATTAAGATGTGTTGATTTGAATTTTATTCGAGAATTACTATGATTATTACTATTTTAAAGACAGACAGCAGTTTGTATCCTATGGCTTTTATCGATCACGCAGCTTTTATACGTATTCGGGAGTTCCGCAGGGCTCTAACCTGGGACCGTTGCTGTTCTCGTTGTTCATAAATGACATATCTGATGTTTTAAATCATGCCATGTTTTTGTTGTTCGCTGACGACTTAAAGCTTTTCATGGATGTAGTTACCCTGGACGACTGCAGACTTCTCCAGTCGGATATTGATAATATATCTGACTGAGGTGCGCATAACAAACTGATATTTAATATTGCTAAGTGTAGCGTCTTATCGTATACTCGTAATTATAAGATGGTATACCATAGGTACAGTATGGATGGTATTGGCATCCCGCGAGTATCATCCATCAGAGACCTTGGCATATTCTTTGAAAGCAAGCTTACGTTTCATGCTCACATTGAAGCTGTGTGTGGAAGGGCACTGAAGATGTTAGGATTTGTTCTGTGTAGTGCCAGGACTTTCTCGAGCACTAACGTACTGGTCGTACTGTACAATTCATTGGTTCGTAGCATACTTGAGAGCGGGTCTATTATTTGGGCTCCCCACGAGTATAAATATGGCCTCATGTTTGAGAGAGTTCAGAAGAAATTTTTGAGGTTTCTTTACATGAGGATGTATGGATATTATCCGTGGCTGTACCCATCTAACTTTATACGGGGCATGTTGGGATACAATGAGTTGAGAACTAGAAGAGATGTGTGCTTGAGTATCCATTTCTTTTGCCTAGTGCGCGGCGTGTTCAGAAATCCTGATATTTTGTTTGAAATTGGTTTGTTTGTCCCTGAAAATTATTTAAGAATAAGGAGGCACAGATTGTTTGTTCTTCTTAGAGGTAATACTAACCTGCCAGGGACTATGCCTCTTGGGAGAGTGATCAGACTGTTCAACGATATCTCCTCGAATATTGATATATATTTCACTTGAGAGAAGCCCAGTTTCGACATGAGCTCCACAAATTTATTTATCAAAGTAATTTCGTGGAGTCTTCTGTTTAGCGGGCTCCGGGACTTTTTAAATGATTCTATTATTATTATTGTGTTACTTACAAATTGTTATTTTATACTGTTTTAGAAATGAATTAAATAATGTTATTTGTAATGTTTCTAAAAGAAAGAATTAATTGAAATTTAAATTATTATGAAATGCGTAGATTCTTCTTTTTCATTCTTTTCAGTATTACTATCAGCTTTGACTCTAACTTCTTCTGACTCTGCTGCACTGAAATCTTCAAGTTATACACTTCTATGACATGATGGCTTAGAATGCCTTAATTATGTGATTCTTCAATCGCAACTTCAGTCTACAAACTTTTCTTCTTTCTCCTGGTACCCATGGGAAACTTTTTTTGGAATATGTGATTATTTTATTATCTCAACATATGCGGTCATCTCAGCCTGCTTAGTATAATTTATACAGAGCTTGGGAACTTGTTCTTGTTGGACTACTTTATGATGTGTCTAATTTTCCCTCCCTCTTTTTCACCATATCTGCTCCATATGAGGAGCATATAGACACTAAAAATTGTTGTTTCACAGTTCTGTAAGCTCAGGTTGTGTATGCATTGTCCAGAAACACCTGTATACCCGAAGATCCACATGGGGGCATAAATGGTTCCCAGGAGCCTCTAGGGCAAGAGCTCGCGAACTTGCATAGACTGCAGCTGTAGTATCAGAGAAATATTTGGGTGATTCATAATCAGCGTTTGTAACCTGTTAACCGGGAATTTAATTTTGCTAATGTTAAAAAGAAAACACGCTGCGAGTCCGTGCAACTCGATGCCTAGATGTACATAGGGTGTCCCAAATTTTATTTTTGTTTTTTTTAAGGCTCACCCCCTCATTTTGTGTGAATGATGTCCAAATAATTGTATAAAAAGTTTCACGTCGTTAAAACCTTGGGAAAAGATAGCGACTTGCATCGAAAGATTTCAATACTAGAGTTCTAAGGCGCGCAAAAGGTGACCTAGAATGGTCTCTTTAATACTGGTTTTCTTTATAAGAATACGCATTTTTTCATACAGTAAACATTTGTGTGTAGTGACGTAGTTATAAAAAGCTAATATTTTAAATTTGGGACGTAAAACATTTAATTACCGATTCAAATCATCCCTCTAATAGAATGGCCCTAGAAGTACAATGTTAGGCAAATCTTAATATTCGTGAGTACATTATTTTTTGAGAAAAGGCACGTCCACCGACTATATCTTTACAAAACTTTATTAGAAAACTACTTACCTTATATCTGAAATAAGTTTATTGACGGGATATTATACCTGAAGTAGGCAAAAAATTACCAACAAGGAAGAAAATACGCACCTTAGAAAAAATTAAGTTGAAAACCGACATGCAAAATATTTTTCATAGTCAACTCATTTTACATCATCTTATATTCCACCACTTCTAGAAACGTAGTAATCTACTTCCGATTTACAAAAAAAAACTTGCACTTTTTAACTGATATCACATAGATCGATATTACAAGTAATAAAACTTCTACGAAGAAAATTTATACTACTCCAAAATTAGTGTCGCCGATAGGTGTCTCTAAAGTATCCGAAATTCTGAATTTATGATAAAATAAACTATTTAAGCACTTGGATATAGCACTGCGCAAAATCCAATTAGCAGATCATGTATTAGAAGATTCTTACGGAAAAGTACTCTGAAGAAACTATAAAAGTCATTTTTTAAACGAGGTACCTCGGGTACCTCGGATACTGTAGCTGTCTATTGGAATGGAAAACTGTTAACGGCTATATATAAATACACGCAACTTAAATTAATAATGTCTACTTATAGCTATTTTGTATAGAAATAAAAAAAACTGATCGCTTCCCCAAAATTGGACAACCATCTCGAAAATCAGCAGGCACAGACACTTTGGAACGTTATTATTGGCTGAAATCTTGAAGATAAAGTGAAAATTTTGTGCTGTGATACTGTTACTTCATTAGAGATCATATTAATGGTATATGTGTGTTTGAACAGACACTGAATAGAGAGTTTCTTATTTTTGTTTGTTATCACAATAAGTTCGTCAAATAACTGAAAACACTGACAATTCATTGTTCAAAAAGTTTAAAGAAAACTGAAATAATTTGGGTCTTGGGATAATACAGAGCCATATAGAAAAGCTGGCATGGTTGAATGTTTCGGAAATTGACAAACTGCTAGAATTTTACTGAACTGAATCGACTAACAAAATGTTCGACTATGGAGAATTAATAGAGCTTTCAATTATATTTCTTGGCGGAGATACTAGTATTTAGCAGAACTTAAAACTCGGCCTCATGTTGCTATGCATCAAGCTCGATTGATGACAAGAGCAACTTAATCATTAAAAATTTCATTACTTATCTATTCAGTCAGAATTTCAAACAAGGCTTTTGTTTCAATCGAAAGCAAGTGTTTGTTCAATCGACTCAAAATTGATAACATTTTTTTCAAGGAGTGTCATACTTTAAGACTAAAGAATGCTTGATTTTGACACACTCAAACATAGGTGCTGACACAAAGAACAGTTAACGATAAGATGTTAAGTTGATGTGATACTTTCATCATGAAACAGTATTCCATTCAAGTTTTATTAAATATTGTGAAAGAGGAACAAAGTTACTACGCTACGTAAAAAAACAAATACAGATGAACCCTGAATATGGAAAGCAAAAATTAAGATTTTCTATAATATATAACGTTATTTACATGATAGATAATTAATAAATGTAATATAGAGGTAAAACAGTGTTTTAATTGCTGAATAAACACTATGTTTTCAAAAGCTCCTTTTGGCCTTCATACAAAAATTTATATTAAAACTTCAACATCAAGTCGCTATCAGAAAACATTGCCCAATAGCAATAAAATTTATTATGTGAGTTATTAAGACCAAATCACATAAAAATAGAGGGTGAGCCGATTTCATTTCGAAAAAAAAAAAATTATACATAGCCTGGGACACCCTAATGTACATGGTATATGATGAACAAACAAAATAAGGTAGCTCGTCACGCCCGTTAGAGTGTAATTTAAATTTTATTCATTAAAATGTCTTGAAGATATATATCGTCATACCCGCTACAGTTGCTTTTTGGCATGACGAAATATTACGTCATACCCGGTCAACAGGTTAAGGATATCAGTCCAACGCTCCCGAGGCCTGGACAATTATTTTGTTCTTAAGGGGTTGCTCAACCCTATTGAGGGCATGTATATAGCCTAGATTTGATAAAATATTTTTTTAAAATCAAGCTTGGTCAGCATTTGAACTGATAGTGTCTGAACGACAAACAAATGATTTTTTTCCTGGACTATTCCGCCCGGAAAATTATATCTCCATATTACTCCCATCAATCTCTAGATCCAGGGTTCTTGGCAGTAATCTCCACTAGGCATGTCTAGCATCTCATCAGACTTTGCTGTTTGTGTCTACGTCTAACTCCATGTACTCGTAAGATAAAAAGTAGAAGATTTCTGTGATTTCCTTAAATTATATTTGATTTGCACAATTTATGAAATCTATATAATATGTGTTGAATAATTGGAATGTACCAATTTTCTTTAAAGTTCAGTAAATTCAGAAATAAAAACATAAATAATTTGAAGCAATTTAATGCACAAACCAATTTTTAATTTTTGTCCACTTAAAATAGAATATATTATAATTCTTATATTGACACAGTAATAAGTAATTTGGCAACATTTAATTGGCTTAGTATATAGTAGTCATGGCTCATTGTTTATTTTTGTAAGTTAAATTTAGAAATCTGACTTTAATAATCCTTTGATCTCATCTCATAGTAATATTTCTATACAATTTGTTAAAAAATATACACTCCAATTTGATTTAATAGATATCTTATTTTTTAATATATAATAGAATCCTACAACTTATATATTTTTTGAGACGGTCTCTCACATTAAAAGTGTGTTACACCTGTTGACAATAAATATGACTGGTTTGTTTTAGGTTTACGAAGTATAAAAATCTGATATGGTACAACGGACAGTACAGCGTCGTAGTTGAGATCATTTTTTGTGTTCATTTTCAATTGTGTAGCGTGGCGATGTAGCGTTTGTTCTGCCACTTCAGCACCTGGGTGCGGATGCGTGATACATCTGCTGCGTAGGTCCTACAGCAACCACCCACATACGTCACACCCAGATCCAGCCACTCATTGACAAACTCCTCTACAGGCTCGCATTTGTCACGGTCTATCCAACTGAAAGAAAACAAGAATAAAATAAAATATAACAACGAAAATAGAAGTAACAAATGCTCATTCGTTAATTTTCAGGATTCACAAGATTTTTGTAATTTAAATATTTTATGTTTTAGTATATATAAATGTAATGATGCGAGGTAAACATGGAATCTGTTTGAAGATTGTTTTTTTGAGTGAGCAGTGTGCAGTTAATAGTTTTACTTGATATTTAAGGGTGTGATGTGTTAACACACAATATATAATAATCACAACCTAATTTTGACCTCCATAATATGCCTCAAAATATCAGTATATAAAAAAAAAAAAAATAGTACAAATTTTAACCATAAAAGATAAATTAAAAAGTACTTTAAAAACCAGTCACCTATCAGATAATGCTTTTTGGCTGGTGGATATAAATAATCAGTTATTATTACAAAGTTATTAATTTATCTTGAACACTTAAAACTTATTCATTGGAGAAAACACCGATTTCGACTAACTAAAACATACAATATATCATACCCGATTTGTGGATTGTACTTCTCGCCGCTGTTTGGATAGACGATGAGAGGTATTTTGTTGTTTTCCCGGCCTTTGTTGATGCCGGTGATGAGACTCTTGACCCGGCTGGGGCTGATGCAGTTCACGCCCACGGCCACCAACTGCTCTGGGTTGTTCTCCCAGCACTTGATGGCGACTTTTTGGAAGTTCTCTCCGTGGGCTATACTGTGGTCATCCTACAGTATACACATCACATTAAAAAACAATATTTCAAGTGTTTCGTATTGGATATAGCTATGCAGTATGATAAACCTTAGTATTGATAAAAGAATGGTAGGAGGGCTGAAGAAACACGACTCATATGAAACCATGGTCACTTTTGTAAAAGCTAATGATAAGAATATTAATAAAAAATTTAAAAAAACTAATGGAACAATATTTTTCAATGTATAAGGGAAAATAATATTTTTTGTAAAAAAAATTGAGCTATATAAAATAATGTAAGAAATAAAATCTATGTACTCATGGCTCATTAATAATTGAGGTTTTCTGTGTGTGTCTGGATGTCAACGAACTTACTTTGCAACTGAAAGCCAGCCAGGCTTTGACTTTGGGATATTCTTTGATCAGCTCCACCAACATTTCTGCTTCTTCCTGACAGGGAATGGTCTCCAAAGCCAAGATCTCCACTCCCGCATCCACCAGAGCAGCAATGCGGGGCTTGTGCCACGCCCTCATCGTCTACAGATAGAATTTGTTTACAAAATGATTTTGTTGATATGAATATCTATGATAATTACCTACGACATACACATTCTTATCAGTTGTATATTTGACTTTGTGGTTTTCTTTAAACTTATCTGAATTATTGTTCTCAAATATTTCAAATTTTACCTTGTATTATTTCAACCAGTTATTGGTGGTTTTTGTCTAGTTATTTCAATATTTAATTTTTCTGTAACAAACCTTGTTTTTATAATACAGATATTTTCTGCTAGTATTAATCTAATTTTTTTTAAAATAAGACTTTGTGTCAAATTAACTTTACAATTCACAAGGATAAAGTGAACTTATTAACACTTCGAATAAGTACAACATAGTTGCTATGTTAATATGCTATTTATCATTGCCATTAATGCTAACATTTTATATCACAGACATTTAATTACATTCTTAAATGGTGTTATAAAATGGTAACATTAATGGCTATAATAATAAACATATTTATTAACATTGTAACTATATTGTACTGACTCAATATCAATTTTATTATCACATTGCGCATATTAAATTACAATCTTTATATAGAGTGAATTAATAAAAAACCACCAAGTGGTGTCCCCTGGTAGCAGCTGTTACAGGCAATCTTTGCAAGCCAGAAAAAATTTAACTCCAATTAAATATATTACTGAATGTTGTAGAGCCACAGATCATTATTTGAAGTTCTTAATTACTTGACAAAATTAGTCAAAATAGCAAGAAGTGACTTTCAGGACTCATTCTCGGTTTACTTCGGAATACTTTGTGAGTTGTATAGTATATATATTGATGATATTACACTTTATACGGCCTAAAATGCTGTATACTTTAATTATCATAATGAAAAAACATTCAGAAAATTATAATAAATTACCTAGTGTTTATAACTTGTAGTATACTGTCACACATGGAGCGTTTGAATATTTATTAACTAAATTTTCTAGCACAACCACTAACTTTTGTTGCAGCATTACAAACTCAACGTTGTTCTGCCAAGATGTTTACAACTCTTTCTCCATGTCTTTATATAATGAAGTATGAATGACTTGGTGAATTAATAAATCTATTGAAATTCAAAGTTACACTTGATATGTTTCATGTATCTTAATGCAACCAACGGGAGGACGAGAAAGCACCTTAAAAGCATAAACAGCATAATACCCCGCTTAATGCGGGCATACGTTCCATCAATGTAGAGCGTAATGCGAAACAGCGCTTAACGAGGCTTTATTAACATGTAAATAATGGGGTTAGGGGAAGATGGATAGAAAATTGGTAAGGAATTAAATTTAATAATTAGGTTTTTTTTTTAATAAAATAAAAGCAAACATGTATTTCTTACAAAAATAAAAACAATTTAAACAAATATACTTATAAAAACAAATAAAATTCTAAGTCAGTTAGATCATTCAGTCTAATCTATGTTTCCAATTTTCTGCCTTTTTGTCAAGAAGGCATCTAATGTAGTTTGCGTTTTCCTTTTGCGTTCATAGAAGTTGTTGATAAGTGGATAAAGCTTCTATAACACCCTGTCTTGCTTTTGAACACCTGTCAATATATGGACCATTTTAAACAAATTGGTCCATAATTTCAGTTATAGTGTTAAATTCCTTTTTACAAACGCCATCGAAAGTTCTTTTTGTTCTTCTTCAAAATCATTATCAATATTTTTGTTTTCTTTTTGCTTAGTTAATTCCTTGAGCACATCATTAGAAAGACTAGCTGCTGTCTCTTGAACTACTTCTTCGACATCTTCCACATTTACCTCATCTAAACCGGTTTGTTTCGCTAATTCCACTATTTCCTCCACTTCTTCATCCATATGGACAGAGTATCCAATGTCTTCGCTTTTACTTAAAATCTGGCGCTGCGCACAATTTCGGGGAAATTCCCGGGTTGAAATAAAAGAGCGTTAAACCAAAACAGCGCTAAACGAAACGGTGTTAAACGGGGTCTTACTTTATATTTATTATTGTTTAAGATCTGTGATTTTACTCTCCCATAGCAACTGCTATCTAATTTTAGAACATATGTCAGAAATGTAAAGTATTAATATCATCAATATATTTTAAGGCATGGCTATAAACTCAATACTATATTAACCTCTATAGCAGTGACTCTTAACTTTTTTGGAGCCCCAGAGCACCTGTGATTGTAATGAAAGTTTTAGTTGTATGAAACTAATCATGGTTCCTATTTAGTTTACTAAAAAACATAAAAATGCACCACAGGCAAAAAACAGTATGAACTTCACCCTTTTAATGTCCATGGTTAGAATAAAGAAAAAACTTGAGTTAGGATGCTCATACATTACTGTCTTCTCAATATATTTGGACATGCTGTTTGATTTAACGCACTTCCCTATTTTTTAAAAATATTTCAGTCTTACAACTATGGAATATATTCCATAGAGCTCATAACTAGTGGAAGCACTAGTTATGAGCTCAGATGATGGAGAGGATGATGATGTAAACCTCCAAAAGAGGGCATCAGAAGTATCTTATTATAATAGATGACATATTCTGTCATCACATCCTTGGTTGTTGCAAACTGGACTATCCATGTGAAGTTATGTTCTCCCGGGGGCGCCACTCACCTCACCTCGACTGTTGTGGTGTCTGCATAACTGCCTGTGTACTCGGAGCCATCGTGGAGATGTGCTCCATAAGGACCCACTGATCCAACCACCTTGGGCTGTCTCTCTGTAACATATATTTTTTTGTTCCGCATTATTTAATGACAACCAATCAAGTTACTCTTATGACTAATAAACTTTAAAAAGGAACTGATCGCAAATTTTTGGAGTATTTTATGTTGTTATGATAACACTCTATGATGTAGGTTATTATTCTAAGCATATATTAAATTTTATCTACATACCTTTTTATTGGTTGATATTATTTTTTTTATTTGACAAATAATTTCCTGTTATTTTTTATGGCATTTCACTTATGATGTAATTTGTATTTTCACCATTTTTAATTGGCACTCAACAAGATTGAAATGTATGTAAATATAAAATATAAATTAAATATGAAGTTTATCGTTTAGTTGTACAGACTGTAGCTTGACTAGCAGTTACAAGCTTTTCATGAAGAGTGGCCACTAGTTAAAATAATGTCTTCAGATTCTATGTCAATTATAGGAAAAAATTTCATTATACTTGAGAAAATATAGCATGATCCCTAAGATTAGTTTTAAAAATTATCCGTCTTGGAATGACGGTTAGTAGTTTTATAATTTTAATTAACAAAGATTGTAATATATTTGCTTATTTAGTTAAAAATATTACATTAAAGTAATAATAACAACACATTAATTTATTATATTGTTGCAAATGAGAAAAAATATAAATAAACTCATTAATAACAAATTATATTTGTTAAAAACGCATCACACCTTTTTTTTTTTCAATCGATTGCTTAAGCAAGAAATGGTGTATCCTTAAGCCAGAAATGGTGTATCCTTAAGGACATTTACGTTTGCTTTTTATAAACATTCTATATTTGTGATTAGTATTAAATCGTGGAATAATGAAATTCATAAGAGAAGGAGATAAAAAGGAGATAAAAAGTAAAAACAAGGAAACGGTAAGAAAAGTTCACCTTCATATTAAAAAAAAAGAATGCATGTGAGTTAGCTACGATGAACAAGTACCAATAATGTTATGGAAAAGCAAGATTATTACCAGCATCTGGGTATTCTTCGTGGAATATCTCTCTCGCCTCCTTGGCGAGCTGCACAGCCTTGTAGATGAGCGCCAGGCCTTCCTCCGGAGTCACCCCGAGATACTGCACGAAGCCACCGATGGACGCCTGGTACGTGTTCGTAATGATGAGATCTGCACCGGCTACCAATAATAATGTTCAACATGAGGACGGTCAATATATTGAATTCGTTTGTGACTTAGAACTAAATAAATCTCGTACGTTGATATGGATTAAGATCAAAGTAGTGGATCGCTTTATTATTTCATATAAAAAATGTCATATGTCTCTCCCCTTTTACTTCTTTTTTCGTTATTTTGTATATTCATAACTTTTTATATATGCTCATTTCCATATGATTTACTACCTGTCAGGTTTATTAAAAAATCCAGTTTGTAAATATAATGCAACAAATAGTTCGTTCTTAACATAAAATAAAAGTAATACACTTGTATTTGCAAAACAATGTGTATGTTATTTAAAAAAATCAGGTTTACCCCTACCTACCCTACCTCTCAATAATTAATATGAAAATTTACAAATTTCTTATAAAGTTTTCAACCTATAGTTTATCTCTTACTTATATATTATAATTCAATTATTCACTTATTATATGTTGATTGTTGGACACAATCGATAATAAAATTTATTTTTGTAATAACATCAGGTTTACTTAAAATTCTGCTTCTGAAATCACAGCAACGCCTTACAGGTCAGCTAGTTACGTATTTTTTTCACTTAAATGAAGAAATCCCCATGATTCTACAATAATTTTATATTGAATGTATGTATTATAAAGTAATATTTTATTAGGATACCTACTTACCTACCTACCTATCTACTGCAACGAGATATGTACTGTATTATTTTATAAGTGTAACTACATATATTGTTTTCCCATCCATCACTTATCTTGAGTGCTGCTTTTTTATTAACATTTGCTCATTATAATCCAAAAAACTCTGATATGAATAATGTTGTAAGGTAATTAGATACAATGACTTTCCAATAACAAGAAAACTTTTTTTTAATAATACATTATTTTTTGAAAAAAAATTTTTTAGGATTTTCAAAGTATTTTTCATCACAGTAACAGCTTACAATTTATTATTTATAGAAGTATTTATAATTAGAGATTTCTTGCGAGGCTTCGACAACGATTTTGATATTTCAATAAATTTATCTTATTTTATGGAGAAGAATAAAATAATTGTATGAAATATTGACACACATAGAAAATTCACAACATTGCGTGTTCTCAAAATTAGAAACATGATGATGATTTGCTGATATCAAAAAACCAAATATATTTGTATACATAACAATGAGAAGAATATATATACAGAATAATAATACAGTACTTGTTATTCATTGGCTAAAAAAAATTATTTCAAATAGATCAGAATATTTTATATGCTGTGGGTAAATATTTATTTTTAAATAATTTTATACTTTTTTTAGGTATACAATACATTTATGGGTTCAAATTTAACAATGTTCCTGTTCCAAGATAAGTTGTTATAGCATCGACTTATAGCTTTCCTTGGCATACCTTGACAATACTACAATGTCAATATGATGCATCCGGAGTGAGGCGCACTGCCACACAATGTGTAATAACATTATAATATCACGTGTCGAATATTAATACTTGCTTATTCGCTTTGAGAGGATCCAGTGTAAACAAGACAATATAACCTCTCCTCCCCGGTGATGTCTATCGACTACACATTGCTTGTAACAACTTAAATATCTCTGTAAATATAATACACACAGGGTTCAGATTTTAGGTATTCTTCCTTAATACATTTACGTATTGAAAAAAAAAATATTTATAATAATAGGCACTCATCGGGAGCAGGAAATATTTTTCTAAGATCCGGAATAAATTCACCACTACAATCAAGACGCGTCAACTGTCATGAATCATTCAACCTGTGGGAATCGTGTGCGAAAATAAAATTAAAAAATACCCAGATGAGGCGGTATTTATACTCCTCACTCTCGCTGACGTACTAATATGAGTGAGCGAGACGGGAAACCTCAGTTGGTCGGCTCGTTCGAAATGATATCTTTGCGCGTCGGCACATCGATATATCGACAGGCCAAGTAATGTTAGTATCTCTCGGAAGTTCACGCGCCAAGGTGCGTCTGGCCGTTTGAGGTCTTCGTCTGATGTTTTTCATGTTTTTAGCTATTAAATGTCAATTATTACTGCTTATTGACATCAACTATTGTAAAATTAAGCGATATCTTTGAATATTTTCATTTTTTCGAATTTCTACTCATTTTATTCACTTTAAATCAGAATGTGTAATGAGTTGACACCATCGGAACGCGCGGAACTTTTTAGCATAGTAAAGCGAGGGTTAACAATGCAAGCATCCCATACCGACAGATAAACAAACAAACACGCCAAGTGTATAATATAAGCCAGACGATCTAATTGCATCAAATCTGTAAGGATAATGCGAAATTATCGAATTTAAATACAATAGAGTTTATTGTGTTACCACATTATTAAACACTATACGTTTCTTCATTTCAAAAAAGTATTTTTTACAATAGAACAAAATTATTTATTGATTGTATTGCTTTTTTTTGGTGATTTTCCAATTACGAAATTAAAAATCAAATATTTTCAGTTGTTAAAAATCGTAATTAATTTATATTAATCATTATTGGGTTATATTGCTAGTTTTGTAGTCTGTAAAACACACTGTTTACACAGTTTCTGAGCAGTATTTGCTTTACAGATTTTGACATTATGTAATATTTATTACTAGAGGCATTGTCATTAGAAGGTAAGCCAATAGAACTATCTTCTATGGTTAAGTACTACATTGGAAGCTTTTTTATTGGTCGATTCAAGACGCTGGTTTTACCCGGCGCCTTCTTCTTCGTGTATGGGACGTCAAATTGTGAATTGTTAATTGTGTGGGGAACATGAAAATAATCCACGCGGCGCTCCCTGGAAACAGAATTTCGGACCTACAGCTTATCTTTTCGATCCAGCGACGAAGAAATAAAGAGAATATATTAAAAAATGAGAAATGCGCCGCAAACAAAAATAAGTGTGCGTACCTATAAGAATAAAATTTAAATCGTCAAAATGCTGAGATATAAGTATGTATCATTGTATATTTCACGTTAAATTCAATTTGGATACACATATTCATGTACGAGTACATATATACAATACAATTATTATTTACGAAATTTCATATCTACCCTTTCATGCTTCGTGGGACTTGTCATACCTGAATAGCCTCTCATTGTATCAGCCGCGTTACTTCAACCAAAGCGGGCTTACAGTGCGATGATCTATTATGTGTTTCGTACTTGCACCAAGTCATTATTCATTTACGATTAATTCATTGGGCAATCTGAATGATGAATTACGATTACGGGCGATTAGATGTCACGGCAACCGCAGGCAATGTTAATTTGTAGCCCATACAATATTCTTAAAATGTGTTCGAATAATTATGAATTAGGTGTGTAGCAAATAAAATCCAAACAATTTTTTCTCAATATTTTCAGCATTCACTTTGAAATCCATTATAAATAATAAATATTTATTTATTTACCTTGTTTTTACATGGATCACGTAAGATATGGCCTCTGTTTAAAAATAAAAATTATATACCAATAATAGTAAATATAAATCATTATTTTCTTCATCTTTGCAACCTTATCTGTCTCTCCCCTCTTATCATTCCTTGATAGACACACCCCTTCCCCTCTCCTACATAAAATGGGTTCGACCACTTATGAAGTACTATGCAGGATGCAGCTCAGTTGTCTCTTGACAAGTGATAGATTAAGGAAGGCCAGTGCCGGCTCTAGACCTTGCGGCGCCCCAGGGCAAAAAATGTCTTTCGCCCCCCCCCTATTTTTTCTTATTAATTTAGTTATGTATTTTTACCTAAAATAAAACATTACTTCTAAAAATTCTCTTTTCTGACCTTTTTATCCGCAATTTTTTTCATTTACGACGAAAAATCTAAATTTTTAGCTATATAGTTTTCAATTCCTTCCTACAAAAAATTTCCTTAACTACAAAGCCCATTTTGTGACAGAGGGGACCTCAGATACGTTTGGCTTAGTTTTAATTTTGAAAATCTACGTTCTCCGCTTGCTACGGTTACAGGTAATGTTATTAAATTCTTATAGGCTTAAATTCTTACATATATTTATATATATGTATATTAAATTTGGCCTTTCAGGCGTCTTAGGCGTTTCGGTCATTTAAATACTGACTCGATTTGTAAATTATTTGCTAAATTCTTGGCGGTTAAAATAGCTTTTTTAAACACACTTTTCTTATAATTTTCTATAAACCAGCAAAAAAATATCAGCATATTTGCATGTTTTGCAATTCGTGATGTTATATATGATATTTTATTGTGATGTTGTTATGTGTAAATGTAAATGTTGTTAGCATATTGCTAACAACATTTATTTGAAAAATAATATCATTCCTAACAGTTCGTGTATTATTCTTGAATCAGATCATTATGTTTTGGATAACGTAATTAAAGCATCGTGGACATACCCAATTTGATAGTGCAGTGCTTTAATACTTGTTAGTTTTGCTTCCCAACGCGTGTCACTAGGTTCAGTAAGGTATAATAACGGTTAGTTTTATACCTAAATACCATTGTTTTGTCGAAGCATAGGCGTCATATAAAAAACCAAAAGGTTCGAAATGTGTTTTTGTTTGACATCTACAGTTTCTGATTTTAAGTACAAATTTAGTTAACATCCTAATCAGAATTTCACTTAGACTCGAACCGCCAGTATCTTCAATAGGATAAAAACAAATAAATTCTAAAATAAAGTAAAAAATCCTATTCTAAATATATTTTGTAAATACTCCGGAATCAAATTTAATTGATATTTACAATAATTAAACCATTAATACAGGTACGCTTAAAAATATACATAAAATTGAATATATAGAATGTTTAATACAATAAGTTTTTCGATCATCAATGATTAATGAATGAAAAAGCTTAAATATTTTATTTCATAAAATAGTTTTGAGTTAAACTTTTAACTTAGGTAATTTATGTCTTATAAAATAAATGTATGAATAATGACATTCTTAAAACAATAAATCAAAGGATTAAATAATAAAAATACTAAACTAAATTTAAAAAACACGAAATTTAAACGAAATAAAATATTTGCAATAATTAAACCGAATATACAGTTAAACATAAAAAGTATATCAAATATATATAAATAAAAAAAAACTATTTGTAGATAGAACAAAAAATAGTTTTGAAAAATACGTAAATTATATCTAATAATAAAAACGTAAAAAAATTGGACAAATAATTATAAATCATAATTAACCAAATTTGTAATTATTTTTAAAAAAGCTATGTAAATTATAATTCTCTGTAATTCTATATTGAGTAATAGAGCACTATGCAAATTTAAATTATAACACATTAAATTACACCTTCCTCAACAGAATAATTCAAATAAAGGAAACACCTTTTTGCAAACAATACATTTATAATCCCTACCCCAAGCCGGATGCAAGTACATTTTAACCTGTCAATTCAATTTTATTTTTATTTCTGTGTTCACCTAAAAATATTGAAAAAAATCACAACTGTTAAATAGCAAAATTATGAATTTTCTGCAAGCTTTTCGATTTACACGGTTTTGACTTGAAAATTTTTAATTTTCGACTTACACGTTTTTCTCAGGAACGTATCTACCGTGTAAATCGGGGGATAGGTGTACTAAAATATTGTTTACAACTACGGCGGTCAAACATAAGTTACTTTTTAGCGACAATATGTAATAAAAATATCCGAAATGCCGACAGAGTCATAAATGGGTCATAAGATTCAAAGTGCATTTTTTGTTTTCTATTTGAACAATGTTTGTTATTTCATATTTACTTCTTCGAAAACAATTTATGAATCGATGTTCAGGCAAGTGTCGTGAATGACTGTTAATGCTTACTTCTCCGAATAACAGATCTTCGTAGTAACTAACTGTGGGAATATTTGGAATCTTTTGCTTCATTTCAAATTCCACAATCTACGAAAGGGCGCAATAAGAAAAGGAACTAAGCAAGTTGCCCTCAGCGCCCTTAGATCATTTGGCGCCCTGGGCCGTTGACCGACCTCGCCCCCCCCTAAAACCGGCACCGAGGAAGGCTACGAGTTAGTCGAAACTGCAGTCTCCTAAACAGAGACCACATCTTACGTGATCCATGTAAAAACAAGGTAAATAAATAAATATTTATAAATATCTAATCATATTACAAAACTGTTTTACAAAATTATGAAATCGAAAATCGTAATTTGTAATTTTTTTTTTTTAATTCAAGTTGTATATATATTATAGTAAAATAGATAAAAATGAGCCTTTTCTCAGTAAACGTTTGTTATGGGTCCACACAGTTGTAGTTTTAAATAAACTATTTTTGGCAGTACATATTTAATTAAATTAATGGACTGAAATTATTTAGCAAACGGCCTGTAATATATACCTAAAAGGATAAGTAAAAAATAATCATCTGGTAATAGAAAAATAATAAATTGGCAGAAAATAATTAATTAATGGTAATTAATCATAGTTTAAATTTGGTTAGGTTTCCATGTTAAAGGTTAATTATTCATTAATTTTCTAATAATTTTTACCAATATTGAATTTAATACTGCCATTTTAATTTTATAACTGACCACTTTCATACTGAGGCAGTGGATACTGACATATTATTTAGTCTAGTGCCGATAAATTATCTTTACTGTCAATTGATTATACTAACTTCCAAAATATTGAATTAGTTAGTGAACAAAGAAATACAGGTCTAGTTCTATTAATGTACACAATATTTTACAAACAATATACAAAATGTGCCTATTTATAAAAAATAAAGATTATTTACAAATATAGTAATAATTACTTATAATGTTTTGTTTGACAATAATAAAGTCATGTAATAGGCAATAATCATCGACAGTTAAGGATGTCATAAATATATCAAATTACAATGAAATTGTGAAATATTATAAGAATTACTATCCAATGGGTAAGTCATGAAAAATAGTCGATAGTAAAATGTGAATATTAATTATATCTTTGCATACGCAGTGCTATTAGTGACGTCATTTAATCACTCAAATATAATATAAGCATGTAATTATATACAATGGCGATTAATGCACTATTAATAGCTCCACGTGTCACGAGGACTCACAAAACAGTTCGGAGTTTAGTGCTGCCAACTGCACCGCAATGGTGGCACAAATGATTAACAAAAACCGCCTAACGATGTAATTAAATCATCTGTTATATCTATAGTATTACTGACACAACATTAGTTATCAATTATATTATAATATACTATAAAACGATTTACTTTATACTAAATTTACTTTTTTTTATGTAAGCTCATATAAGAAGATAATATTGACTGATGATAATGGAGATACCTGTATCTCATCTGTGGATTCTGTTGACACTTGCCACTTTTTAAATATTGCCAAGTTCGTATGAAGAGTGTTGATCCACCAACGTAATGGCCAGTACCGGTTTTAGGGGGTTGCGATGTGGGTCGGTGCTCCAGGACTTCGAATAAGCTAGGGGCGCCAAAGGCAACCAAACTGGATTAGACATTTTTAAATATAAACAATATGGGGCTCCAGAAAAAAATAATTTAAAGCCGGTACTGGTAATGGCGTTCATGCATCATCTAATTTACGTGGAATGGGTGGTGTTTGCGGGACGAATTACCACATAACCAATTTTATTTAATAGACAATGACGACGAATTTACAAATTAGGAATATGGATTTTTTTTAAATTTTTTTAAAATATTATTTTATTATTTCAATATTCTAATCTACTTTTATAGATCATTGTCTATATTACAATATTATTGTTAATTAAATATACATATACTATACATAAAGTATATGTATATTTAATTAATAATAAATTAGGAAATAAATTTCACATCAAGCGGGATATTTAAGAATTCGAATACAAATACATTTTATTTTAATCTTTATCGGGGATCGAACGCGCGATCTTTGGAATGCATACGCTTTACGTCAAGACATGCCCGCCAGAAAAATTCTATATTTTTTCACTAGTCTGTTTTTTTTATTAGACTACTCTTATTTTGCACATTTTTATTGCATATGAAATAATTTTGCATTTAATTTAAAAATAAAATAAAATCGAGATTACTAAGAGTGAAAATAAATAATATTTTTAGAAAGATGACGAACTATCAATAAAGCTATGCAAGTCTTACAAAAACTAACTGGGTTGGATTCTAGTTCATTTCAAGTTGTTTCTTAATTGTTTTTTCGGCATATTTCATTCGAGTTTATTCTCGTTCGCGTTATCTAACAGCTGTAAATACATTATGAAAAGCACTCAAAATAATTTATAAGGTGGATTTTGAGGATGAAGAAAGGAAGTTGCCGTGACCTAATTTAACTGTTTTAAAATGATTTCTTCACACCCGACTGAGGCTGAAGTCTGTCTTGGATCTTGATGTCTTGTTATTAGATTGTGTAACAAGTTATTTGGGAAGCTGTGGAAGTCTCTGAGGTGTCATCTCAATTAATATCCACTTAGGGCAAACTCGTTTTGTGTCTCGAGAAAGTTGACGTGTTTTAATATGATTGTTACATTCAATCTTTTGCGAGTCTATATTTATAATGCGACTTGTGATGTTTTCGTCATTTGGAATTTGGAAATTCGTGAATTGTTATTATCACTTTTGACACAGAATTATACGAAAAGGATTTTACGAAAGATAAGTAAGTATCTAGCCGGCAGGCGGTTTTTATAAATTATAAGTATATTTCGCAACTATTTATCCAACGGTATTATTTTAAAGGCCATATGGCGTTTTTAAAATTGGAAAGATTAAGCCGATACGATAAATCAAATGAAAAAAATGTATTTCTTGATGTAAAAACACTAAGACTGTTTTTCTGTAAATATTTTTCTTAATTTTTTGGTTTCATTGTTATTTAACTGATTGTGTAAGCTATTTAACTTTTAAAATCCTAAGTGGTTCATTTGTAAAAGATAAATATTTCTCTGCAAAAATTAATTTTTTTATTCATAAAGCCATCTCACACCATTCACTATCCTATTTCCTCAATAATTGACTATATTTAATCATTGATACGACTTTATTGTATCATTTGAGAATGGCTGGCTAATCAAAAATGCCGAATCATATCAACAACAAAAACTAATATAATTCAATGCTACTTTAATTTACATGGTTTTAAAACAACTTAGTATTTGATATGAAGAAATTTAAATGTATTCAAAAATATATTTCTGATTTGAAAAATATACAAAATCATCGTTTAACTATACAACGATAAATATATTCGTAGTTTTTAGTAGTACGAGTATTAAAAAAAAAAAACCAGATTTTTTTTTACTCATGATGTTTTAATTGTTTAGTTTAGAAATGATGCAGATTAACTTGTGAATTGACTTTCTTTTTCTTTTGTCACGCGCCGCTTGTGCGCATGCGCTCATCGTTGGCGCGTGTAAGTATCTGCTTATTAGTCAAGTCACAATGTGTCAGTGAGTGCTCGTGGAGGAGTCGACTTTGTTTACAATATTGACTAAAAATAACTTATTACAATGTAAAACAATGAGACCTTGAAGATGTACTTATCAATTTGAATCATCGAAGAAAATATGACGCCACAGCGGAATGAAGATCACTTTTATAGTCATTTTATTGTACACATTATTATTTGTGTGCATCGCATAAATATTAAAATAGAACATGCTCCAATGAAAGAGATCGTTGGAGCACAAAGAAGATGTTTACAACCTTGCAGCTGTAAGGATCATAATCGTAAAAACTGGAAATTGACGACTACTTTATTGAACTATTTTATTGAGTTTTGACTCATCAGAGCAGTCCAAAATGTTAATATTATCAATTATTTATTATATTAAAATAAATTTATTATTTAAGACTTTGTGATAAATAGAATATCCACAGCATCGCCAATAATCAAATTTCATATACTCGGATACGCTGGCTGCATTTTGTTGTCGATGGTAATTCAAAATGGCGAGAACCCGCAATTTTGAAGAAAAGTCGCCGCTGTTGCGCCAATTTGTTTAAAAAAATGAAATTATATAAATATTTATCGCAAGTCTAGTGTGTCCTAATATGGTGGTCTACAATGAGCATCCATTGGATGGAACTACGGAAGGAAACTAACTGTAAGCAAAGTAAAGCTGTTCACCTCGGCACAAAATGTTTCCGCATAACCGAAAATACTCATACAAGCAAATATTTACAGTCGAAGAATAAAATCTACTAAGAGATTCAAATATTATTGTAATAATGAAACAAAACAATGGATTCGTGACATTTTAGCTGAAGGATTGACAATTTTGTTGGTCGCGTCTAACATACTCGCGTTGAAACTAGTATTTATATCATTGTTATCATCATTGCGATAGATGTCACTATAGTATATATTCAAAGTATGTATATTTTATTATATTCACAATTCGTACAATATGCCCAGGTACATTTGTTTTATGTTGACTTTTTTGTACTAGAGTTGTCGCCAAAATCATTTGTATGTAATCAGTGTCTATTTAGGTGGTTTTGTATGAGAAATGAACTTCTTACGAAAAAGAACTCAGAAAGTATGTCTGTACAACTGTAGTAAGAAATAGCTTAATCTAAAAAATCTGGAATAAGTAATATTTTTTTGGCAGATGGTGATAGTGATTCTGAAGTTTCATTTGTGGATTCTATGTTGCTTACCATTCTACATATGGACATGTGCTGCATGTGGAGTGTTGACCCGACATTCACGCATCATCCTTACTATTATAGGGAGTTAACTTTAGTAAAGTTAAGTTTATTAAGTTAGAACTATGAGTGGGTGATCTTCACGGAACGACTTTAGTCTACCACCAATTTTGTTTAATAAGCTATGACTGGTATTTTACGGGTAAGGGATCAAATTCACACCAACCAGTGGTATTTTAAGAGATTAGAAATTGTTTTTTTTTAATCTACGCTGGGGATCGAACCCATGACCTTCGGATTGGCAAACAAACGCTTTAACCTGTTCTGCATAACTGCTAAAAATACACGGCCGATTGGGAAGAACATTGTTGTGACAGGATATTGGGAGGATACTCGGATGTGAAAATGTATGATTTGGGAAAGATTACAACGCACGTTGATGGACTAATGCTTAGATTGGGGAGTGAAGTCAGTAACGATGATTGCCTCACCTCTGAGGAAGTCCAGGTGTGTGCTGATGACGTGGTCGGGGTGCGTGGACAGGAAGCGCGCGCTCCATAGCGGGTCACCGTCCACAACCTCCCCCAGGTGGCAACTCAGTTGTGATGAGAAGCCGCCGTCCAGGATCACGATCCTCTCGGGTTTCCTCTGCGACTTCATCCTGAAGCTCTAATTCTAAAAAAATGGATTGAAAATACGATCATGTCAATCACAATTATTATGTTTCATCTGATCTATAAAGATAAGAAATAATAACCTGAAATCAATGGAACACAGACGTAAGATTAACTTAGTCTTTTCTACCGATATTACCACGGTCGCTGCACTTCGGAACTTAAAGAACTAATTCCTCCTGCACCCACCCATAGCCGACAAACTCGTCTTACACTTGCCGAATATCCAGTTTAATGCGTGTCGACTAAGACTGGCAGTTTCCAAAGTTCCTTCCTAAATACCACCAGTAAACTTTGTAATGCTCTTCCAGCATCTGTGTTTCCTCCTTCCTACAATCCGGATCTCTTCAAGAAACAAATAAATATACACTTTCAATCTCCCCAGCCCACACACAAACACGAACATAACACACGTTTACCGCATGCAGCGTCCAGCCCCCCTGGCTGATTGTCATATAGTACACTGGTCACGACTGGTAGTGCTCTCCTGCATGCGATTACATAAATATATATTTTTTAAATACTTGAACTTTTCAAGTTTGTCATACATCCATCATATTTATAACCGTCTTGTCGTACCATTTTAAATGTTTTGTATTTTTTTTATGTAAGCACATAAGGAGAATACCGACAGATGGTGATAGTAATTCTGAAGTCTCATATCTGGAATTCTATGACGCTTACCATAGTGTATATGGCTAAACGCTGCATGTGGAGTGTTGATCTGCCAACGCCATGGACTATAGCCCGAGATTCACGCATCATTCTTATTATTACAGGAATATACTATGAATGGGTGGTCTTCACGGGACGACTTTCGTCTACTACCAATTTTAAATTTATAGGCTATGACTGGTATTTTACAGGTGATGGATCAAATTCACACCAACCGGGGGTATTTTAGAGCTCATAAATCGATTAAGAATCTTTTTTTTTAATCTCCGTCGGGGATCGAACTCACGACCTTTGGCTTGCAAAGTAAACGCTTTGACCATTGAGCTATGACCGCCGGTAGTGTTTTGACATGTATATTGTATTTTAGTACTCGAGACGTGAAAAACGGTTATTAGGATATCTTATTGTGGATTCCTTAATTTTTTTTAAGGACTCACAGTGAATGGGTAGTGTTCACGGGATGACTTTTTTCTACTACTGAATTTTGTTGCTATGCTATGACAGTAATTTTATCGGTAAGGGATCAACTTCGCACCATCTGGTGTATTATGTAACCCTTTTAAATTGATTCAAAATATATTTTTCTATTTCTTTCCTCGGGGATCGAACCATCGACCTTTGTCATTTTAAAGCAAGCGTTTCACCGCTTTCCGTACCCGTCGGAAATGCCGAGTGATTGATTAGTTAAGTTGCCCTTTTAGAACCAAAACAGTCTACTATTAGGTCGTAGGAATATATATAATATATATAGCTGACAGAACTGTATGGTGAAAATTTGTGGCGACCAATTGATCCACTTGGGGAGTGAAAATGACAAAATATAATAAACTAACATTTCTGTTACTTCACTGTTGGATAGTTCAGTTCATTGGCCAGGGTTGTTAGTCTGCATCTATTTTAAAACTCAGGCTTGCATTTTAAAAACATTTAAAAATCTAAATTTAAAACATTTCCGGGATTTTAACGGCTTTCCAAGAATCTTAATATGATAATCAACGACTCTGAAAATACCATCGAATTGCATATTTTTTTGTTCCATCCACACATCTGTCTAAATATAAATCACGAAAGAAACATAAAGGTCATAATATTGACAAAAAAACAAATATTATAATAAAAGAACTCAAACCAGAAGCACCGGCGAGTACATATTACATATATGTAGTTGCCAATGGCTCTATAGTTTAAGAGCCCCGGGATCTTGAAGATGCAGCTATTTAAACTTAAAATAAATATTCTTACAATCGATGTAAGATAAAAAAGAGACAGTACTACTATTAGGAGCCTTAAAGCAGTGGACGAATATCGGAGGAAACCAATTCACTGCAGACGACTAAACCTAAAAACTACAAATTATTATTCAAATATTACATAAAAACAAAAAAAAAATTATTGACTGGCGTAATGGTTTGATTTTTAACAAATATAATTCTTCTTTGTAGTATCAATCCGGTGGATTGGTTTGAAGCAACAGAATCTTGCATCTCGATCTCCATTCCTCTCGATCCTCCGCAACCCTTTTCAGCTCAGCATAAGCGCTACAATTCATGTCCTCGAATACTTGCTGTAAATACTCCCGTCTAGGGTGCCCTCTACAGTTTCTACCCTCAACCATCCCCTCCACAATATCGTGAAGAAGACCATCGTGGCGCATGATGTGACCAATCTATTGGGCTCGCCTCTCTGAGATGGTTCTTATTAGGTGCCTATCTTCCTTGATTATCCTGAGAACCTCATTGTTCGTGACGTGGTCTCTCCAGGAAATTCCGAGAATTCTTCTGTACGACCACATCTCAAAGGCCTCTAGTCTTTTTTATCACTTTCAGATAAGCACCATGTCTCACAGCCGTACATTAAGATGCTCCAAGCAAGAGTTTTGGCAAGTTGCTTGCGGAGCCCTAAAGTAATATTCTTTGACTCAAGAATTTTGGCTTTTTTATTGAAAGCTAGCCTTGCTTGATGTATTCGACTGTTGACTTCTCTTTTTGTTCTGCCATCCCAGGTGATTGTACTTCCAAGGTATACAAACTCTTTTGCATCTTTTAGGGGTACTCCTAGCATTGATATGTTAATTTTCTGCTGCTCATTGCGGCTTACTCTCATAACTTTGGTTTTTGTGCTGTTTATCTTCATATTGTAGTTGGAATTAAATATGTTTTCCATGGATGTCAGCGCTTCAGTGAGTTCATCTTCAGTTTCAGCAATCAGAGCAATGTCGTCAGCAAACCTTATCATATCAATCTTTTGGCCATGTATTTTAACCCCCTCTCTATGACCCATTTTTTCCCTGATGCTATTAATTGCATTTTGTATGTATACGTTAAAGAGTACAGGCGACAGAGAGCATCCTTGTCTCACCCCTTGACGTATTTTTGCTTCCTTTTGGACATTTCCAAGTGATATTATGGCAGCTTCTTCTTTGTAAAGTGAAAACATGAGTCTTCGTTCCTTGTATTTGACTTCAATTTCTTTCATTACATCAAAGAGCTTCTCCCAATCTACTTTATCAAATGCTTTTTCAATGTCCACGAAGGCAATATATGTATCTTGGTCCACTTTTATCCTCTTTTCCAAGATCATACGCAGGGACAAGATTGCTTCTCTGGTTCCCATTCTTTTTCTGAATCCAAATTGATCGCTAGTGAGAGTCTTTTCAATTTTTGGTTCAATTCTATGTAGGATTATGTTGGTCAGTATTTTGGATGCATGGGATAGAATACTGAGTATTCGGTGTTGTTCACATTTTGTTGTTCCGGGCTTCTTTGGCAGAGTTGCAATTAGACACTTTTTGAAGTCTTCTGGCGCTATTCCTGTATTATAAATCATCTGAGTCATTGTGAACAGAGCATCTAGAGTTCCGGTTCCTGCCGACTTTATTAGTTCAGCTGGTAGGTCATCAATCCCTGGTGTTTTTCCATCTTTGAGCTTTTTTAATGCGAAGTCAAATTCCTCTCGGATAATTGGGTCTCCCAAATCATCGGCGTCCACATCAGTTTCGTTTTCTATCACACTCTCAAAGCTGGTATCATTACTTCCGTTGTATAGTGTTTCCAGGTACTGTTTCCATCTCTCCCCTATTTGTGTATCCTCAAACAGTATTTTCCCGTTCTCTGCTTCTATCGCTTTGCCTTTTCCAATTTTCATGCCAAAGAAATCCTTTACTGACGCATATGCAGTTTCAATATTTCCTTTTTTCATGTTGTCATTGATTTCTTTGCATTTTCTCTGTAAGAATGCTTCCTTAGCGATTCGTGACTCTCTGTTTATTCTGTTTCTCAGTGCTCTATATTCACTTTGGGCCTTGTCATTGGGGCTATTTTTGAGTAGTATTCTTTTTTCTATCATGTTAACGATTTACTCTGTTATCCATTCTTTCCTTGTCTTAGGCTTATCTTTGCCAATGACTTCTTCTGCTACATCTTTAATTTTTTTTTATTTCCTCCCAGATTTCATTAACATTTGTCAATTTTTTTGTGGCGCAATCTTGTGTTTTTTTCGTGTATTCTTCTTTGACATCTTTGTTTTTAAAGCTTTAGTGTTCCATTTATAGTTAGTTTTATATTTTATATTTTTTTTAGTTTCAGAGAACTTTTAGCAATAACTATATTGTGGTCACTGTCGATATCTGGGCTGGAGTAGCTTCTGCAATCTTTAATTTGATTCTTAAATCGCTATCTTACAATTATATAGTCGATCTGAAGTCTGAGTCGGTCTCCTGGAGCCTTCCATGTGTATCTTTGCCTTGGATGGTGTTCAAAGCAGGTGTTTGCGACTATAAGCTTATGTTTGGCACAGAATTGTCAGTCGGTCGCCTCTCATATTTCTTGTACCTAGCCCGAAAGGTCCAACACATGTTCCCTCCCGTCCTTCTCCCACTACAGCGTTCCAATCTCCTAATATAATCAGGTTTTCTCCAGCCTTAACATCTAGCAGTAGTTTGTCTAGTATCGTGTACACGTCTTCCACTTCCTGGTCATCGTGGCTTGAGGTGGGCATGTATACTTGGAGTAGCACAGTATCAACAGGTTTTGTTTCAAGTTTGACTAGAATAATTCTTCCATTATATTGCACATATCCCTTCACACAAATATAATTAATTAGTCGTATAAAATTATTTTATTATTTTCATTACTAAATTGTGATTGGGGAAAACAAATAGATGTTGAGTGTTGAGATGATTAGTGATTTATACGATTTATTGAATATAATAAAATAATAATTTTTTTTTATATATATTATACAATAACCTTTTCATAATAATATTTCATTTTCGTTGTATCTGATAATAAATAAGCAGCAAGTCTAAGAGTGTTTGGACTAGAGAAACAGAATATCTTTATTCTTAATTTGAAAAACATGGCTTTTCTATACTCTGTGAGATGTCACTTTTGAGTGTAGTTTTGATCTACCAACCTCATTTAAATGTGGCCTGACATTACTGTATAATCCATTTCAAAAGGGACTTACTTCGATTGAGTGCTTAATAAGATTCGAAGAACAATGCGCTTCTTAGTCAGAGGCAGCATTTGATGGTAACAGGTGAGAACAAAATCAATATGACAATATAAACCTACCCAAGAGCAGTCAAGTACATATTTTAAGGAGGCCGGATTACCCCGTCGCTCCGTTGTGAGCACTAATACCGTTAAATATTTAATCATTTTATGAACATTGTTAAATTGCCAACAGTGTTAGTAATTAACAATAGGTTAAACATCGCAGAAGGGTGTTTAACGACGTAAATTAATACGCAACTATACGCATTAATGGTCGCTTATAGGCAGGGCCGCTTTAAGTAACATTTTTGATCCGAGAAAATAATAATTTTGGTGCCCCTTTAGCGTTTTTTTTTATTTAATCAAATATAATAGGATACATTTAAGATTTTTTGATAGTATTACATTCATTTTATTTTTTATTTTTTATTTTTTTGGAATTCGCCACTTAAAGGTGGATCTTGTGTGTGGCGTGGGATTCATCTTTGATTTAAGTGTTGTATAATTTATATTATTATTTTTTTTTTGTTTTTTTACATAACAATTTTTTTTTAGAATATAAAATAATATCATTAATATTTATAAATTTTTTATAATCGAAGTGACAATTTCAGCATCATTTACATATTTTGTAAGTGAATTTAAAAATTACAAATTCTTTAAATAGTTTTAGGCATTAATGTTTAATAATTATTTTTGGGTTTACTTTTACATTTTTTTTTCTACTCGCGGACATACAAGAGGCATATCTGATATGGGATGAGGCGAGGAGCATGGCAGCTGACAGAGTTTTTGTGGCGGGAGTTCGAGACAACCGTGTGCTTCAGTGAGGGGATCAAACATTCTATGATGATGATAATTTTAGGGCAGATTATTTTTTGAAAGGAATAATAGAAGAAGATTGCCCGACAATATCATATATTTTTTGGCAGGAAAATTATGTTTTGTTTGCTCATCGAAAAGTCGAAAGCTAAAAATTAAATGAAAAAATCTCATCAAACTCTTGGGAAGAAAAATTACTTCATTAGAGTGAATTTCCTTATGTAGGTGATAAAGTAGGGATGAGCGGAACAAAAAAGATTGCAAGCCACATTACTTTTATATATTAGTCTACTATCACCTCTCTATGGACAACTAAAATTGACGTCCTAAAATGTTGGCGATACGTAATTTTGACATTCTGTAGGAAACATTTGTGATTTCCAATTTTAGAATTCACTGATTTCGATGCAATTTTCTTTACTTCTTCTGACGGTCCTGTAAAATTATTTCAGATATCAAGTTATCACTTAACGCATTGAATATTAAAAATATGGTAAAAGTCAAGAAATTATAGTAAATTATCATTTACAATTAACGCTCAAAGCATAATAATTTCCGACTAGTCATAAACGATTAATTATATTGAACAGTATTATGTATTGCACTCGCACAATACATATTTTTTCACGTCAGGGTAATGGGCAAACTGAAAAAATTGCGTAATAAAACTGACCGATTAGGGTCCGCCTAGGCACCGGTGTACTAAAAAAATAATGACAGGCACTAAGGGCGATAAAGAATGTTGACTTTACGGAAACATAATTACACACATGTATTTTTATGAAGCGTTATCGGTTTGTTTTTAAAATTGTTTTTTAATTATTCTATGTGGAATTAGCTTATCAAAGATAACAATTATGTATCGTATGTACATAAGAACAGACTTGACCATTATAAGTATCGTTATCACGATACGGCATTGCATACAAGTACACTGACCCCAACAATGTTCGTATAAATGATAGAGTAAATATTGCAGTAACCAAGTCCATGGCTACTGAGGCTGCGAAGTGGGGCGTACTCTGTACATGTACTAATTATAACAACATTATAGATACTGCTTTAGTGGATGAACGAGACATTACTGTATATATGCCATGGAGTAAACACTTGCTAGTAGTGCCACGTGGCCACTTGCTCGAATGAACGAATAGTTGAACTTTGGGTTGACGAAGTACGAGTATGTCGTAGTTTCTATTTTTATGCTCTCCTTAATAACAGTTGCTCTAATAATTTGACCTATAGTAAACTACATAAATATTCTTTTTCTTCATTCTATATTCTGCCACACACAAGATCTTATCTTTAAGCGGTGTGGTAAGCGAATGTAAAAAAAAAAAAGATTGGAATGTAAATTACTAGGTAAAAATGTATCTTTTTATATTTGATTAAAAAAAAAAAAAAATATATTTGGCTAGAATCTGATATGAAGAATAAGATGACAGACTAAGAAGAATAAGAAAAGCCTCCATAAAGCTCTGCTACCATTCTATGTCAGCTCTATCTCCGGAGTTCTGCCGAATAAATTATACGAGTACGTATGTATAGTTTTAGAAAGTCCGGATGCCTGAAGAAAAAAACAGTCCAAGTCTATGTTTTCCTGTGGCACCCAAAGAACATGTCCGAATCAAGTCCACCTTCGTTTGGAAGGCTGGTATTTCCACTTTTTTACCTCGTCAAACACTTGTTCCGTTTAAAGAGTGGCGATGGCAATAAATACATGTGATTAAAAAATATAAGCCTACCGAGAAGTGAATTTGCGAGTATATGAATATTGTATTCCTTCATTTATAAAAATAATTATCGATTCGAAAATTTAAAAAGAAAAGTAACTTTTTAAAATTGAACTTGATCATTTTTAACGTTGAATTTTGAACATTTCAATGCCGCCTCTCTCATATTTTTCTTTATCGCGAATATTCAATGCACAAAATATCAACAAGTCGACCGAAAATAATAATATTATGGAAGTTTCGTTCGTCCGTCATTAAAATGCCATTTGGCGTCAATCCAACCAACGCCATATCGAAGAAATTGCATTTCCAAAGCGACGCATTATAATATTCTAAGACGCCTATTTTTGTCTGACAAAAAGCTAAAGCGTATCGATGCGCCATTTGTTTCATTTTATTAATGGCGGACTCAAACATTTACAGAAGCATTTATAATTTATTGCGAATAGTTTAGAGCTTTCCATTACCATGAATATATTATTTGATGATAATTACAGAGTGGGCTAAAATCTGTCTAATTAAATATGTTTTGATATTTACATTATTCAAATTCAGTGAAAAGATACGAACACGCCGAAGTGAAGTTAGTTACAAATGTCACGTAGCAATATTGTATTTACATTACAATATTTTTTGACGTATTGAGGGCGCCACTTTCTTTTTCTCTGCTTGGGAAAACAATATGAATTTTTTTTTTTTTTTATTTTTTTTAATATATGTACTGTTTTAATATATGTTTTCTAGACTCGTACAAATTCCTAACCCCATATAGATAGTTATGATGATTTGTAATTATTAATTGTAATATTCACAATATTTTTTTTTAACATAAACATAAAAAAATATGTAAATAAAATTATGTATTTATTTCCTACAACATACTTATTTGTTTAAATGAATTGATGTTACTTAATTTTGACATTAATTTAAAGATATTTTTTCCTTTTTAGTTATTGTTATCTAATAATTCAAAATATTATCGATCTTAATAAGAAGTAATTATTTAGTTCAAACACATTTAATTACAAAACCTTGAAATACTTTACTTAGAAAAATATTATAATATAATATTTAATCAATAAAATTAATAATATAATAAATTGCTTTATATAGACCATAAGAAGGAAATGACCAAAAAAAATGAGTAAAAAAGCCAACTGCCATAATGAAAAATTTAAGAAATAAGTAGTTTTATAAATAATATTTTAAGCAGCTTTAATAATTCATGTCAATGTTTTTAATTATGGAACACCATTGACGAAAATTATACGAAAATTAAACCAAAATGAACAACGATAAATATTGAGTTATATAAGTTTTGTCTGCATCATAACACCATAATATGATGCAACAACAACAAAAACAGCAACAAAAGCTCGAAATGATTGGGCATTTTTGATTGTATTGCTACAAATTGATAGCAAAGGTTGTTATTTTTTGTAGCACTTTATACTCTAAAAAATGATTTATTCAATATTCATACGTTCACGTCTCCTAACAACAATCAAAAACAGAACCACGCGCTTGCATAATTTGTATTTTGTATTGTAGTCTCTTGTTATTTATTCCAACTTGTAGCTTCATTGTTTATATTACGTGTTCAGTCACAAACAAGGACAAGCCGAGACCTTAAAGCAGGTCCCTAACGTCTCAACCCGTCGACATCAATTATCTTTTAAATAAAAACAAAATTGAAAAAATATGTATATTGTAAAGAAATTCGCAAATCATTTTTACAGTATGATTTAAAGATAGTTTAAAAAAATATATAATTCCCTATATCTATTGCATATCTTAGATTTTTTTCTATTGCTGAGTGGAAAATAAGAATTAATAAATTTAAATAATATTCAATTGTCAAAAATATTAACGTTTACTCATTCTATTAATCGATGTAAGTAAAGTATGGAAATTAAGGAATTATTCCAATTATAGTAGGAATTACCTAAGACGAGATAAAAAACCCTTTTTTTACTTTTTGTCTTTGAAAAAAAAACAATGCAAGTGACATAAAGATCATGCTTTAATTTACTAAGTAATTATGAGATAAATTAATTTAAATTATTTCATTTACGAGTTCTTTTTCTTTACAGTTTCTTTATCACAGTCAACATATTTAAATAATACGAAATAAAAGGGGTAATAGATTTATCAGCTGTTGATATTATTAATTATTATTAGCATCATTTATGGTGGACAATAGTCACCGTCTGTCTGTCTTATGCAGCCATGTGCCTGGTCATGTCTAATCCAGTTAGGCTAAGTCCTTTTTATAGAAACGCCGGGCTCAAAGGGTTAAGACCGATTTGTGGATCAAAACCGACCAAGTGTATTGTTTATTGCCTTGTTTACTGTATTCTCCAATAACAAGTCTCGAGACGAGAACCTCTGACATTTGGACACGATTTGTGTCTTGCCGGTACCAGTCCAAGTGTTCGCTGTTACCGAAACACGAAGCGGCGTGCGTTTGGAATGCGCTTTGCTTACTCGTTGCCTTCGTCTTGCCTTGACCGATATCACCCGCATGAAGTTCGGCGTTTCTTAAACAGTGATATACGGAAGCACTCAAGTACACTCTAACTATGTTGTATTCGCTACTACTTGGGGCGTATGGCCAATATTACTCATTTACCTCATCATTCTGTAGATCCAAAGTCAGCTGCGTGCTATGAATTAACACATACGCCAAAGAAATAATGTAGTCGGCGGTATGTCGTGATGATGACTGTGAAAACGGTGTCCGTGTATACCACTCAGTCAGCCTTTATCATTATTTCCACGACTGCTCGCCTAACTGGAGCTTATGGACTCATGAACTGCCGCCATATTTTTTTTATCAGCCGACATGGTCCTGGCATCATCCCATGTCATCTCTGCCCCTGAAGCTCTTCCAAGCACATCTGTGTATAGTTACCGAAAGAATTTCAGAATTGAAATATGTAGTATGTTTATACTCTCGTCATATAATCCACAGATGACATTTAAGAATCAGTAGTTGTTCATATTCTCATGAATGTATTTACTTATTTAATAATCCAATTAATAATTCCATTTGTATCAATATCAAACAACAAGTAATAACGTTCATCAGTAACACAAGTAAATGGTGGTTGTTTAATGTCCGTGTCGGAGAAACAAAAATATGTTTCCATTCAGTTTATAGTTTAGACGAGACCCGGAGGGTACACCACAATTAAATATAGATTGTCGGTAAAAAATAAAAATAAAAATTGTTTGTGAATAAATATAATAAGTTTATTCGATTCTTTGTATTTTCATATTATTATGAAAATACATACTCTCAATTTACAGCAAAGCGACATCTATTGTAATACGTCAACAATTTATTTTGTTTTTTGATGTTGTAGGTTTGAGAACGAATGGTTTACTACGAGTGCCGCCCACACAGCCGTAAGATATTATTAGTTATTTTTTACAAGGAGGTCTATGAACTGCCTGATTGAAACAGCGGCGCGCGATAAGCGACGTATTGGGCAACTCTTTATGTAAACATATGTAGGAGAATGCCGGCAGATGTGAAGAAAACGTGCACGTGTATGGCATGCAGCTTGCCGAAATGGCTGTGAATGTCAAAAATATTCTAAGGCATTTAAAAAACAAAATTTTAACTTACAATACACGAGGAATGCACAATAATGCACAATAATTTAATTTAATAATAATCAATAAATATTTTATAGTATGTTTTAAGAATTGGGTGAAAAACTTCTACAATTCTGTAGACTTAGGTAATAATATTAAAATTAAGTCTGCTTGCTAGAAGATAATTTTAGAAATTTGATTTAATAACTGGAGTCAAATTATTGATTAAGCACCACCAGGATGTGTTTTTAGGGCTAATATTTCTTCAATTAGTAAGCGATTATCTCAAGACAGTTTTACCACAGCTGCCTTTTTTCAAAACCCCGGGGTTCTCGACATACTCAATGAAGTATCTAACATTGATAACATCGATTCTTATAGGCGAATTGTAGGAATCATGTGCTACGATTAGGACTCGATAAACGATAAGTGTATCTTAGAATATGCACGAGTATATAGGTATTATGTCTATGCGTAGTTTATCGATATGCATATTGTATACTTATCTTCCCATAACCGTTCCTTATCTGAAACATTTGGTCACCATAAATTTTCGCCACTTAGCCCTGTTAGATGCCACTGTTTATTCCTCCTTCCAGGGCATATCTGCACCTGAAGGTCAATTTAGTAACATATATGGTTCCCAACGAAATCCAAAGGAGAAGTCCGAGGGCTTGAAGAAGGAGTAGCTGTACTATCCAAGTAGACATGCAATAGTCACTTGAAAATGTATTTGTTAGTAAGATCAATATGATTTTCAATTGTGCTGAACCATTTTTTTTGCATATTTAAGGCCTTAATATTTAAATGATTTAATCACGCAACGTCACTTAATCTATAAATAATCAAATAATATATTTCCGATATTTGATTTGCTTTTACCTCACCTAACTTACAAGCGTTAATTCATGGCTTATGCTGACGAGAAGTGTTTATGTCAAATCATTCAAAGGAAAACAGCCCAAAAAATATGCATTGTGAATTTTTAATTCAGTTTAATTGCAATTAAATTGATATATGTTTTCCCTATTTTATTATATAATAGATCACGTTGAATAATTATGTTCGTTACACTGTCTCTTTTCATTTATTTGAGAAGCAATTCGTATCGCTCGTGTAAATAGCTTTTAACATTATATTAAAACATACGACATGAATGCGAAAAATGCTCAAATTTAAAGAGGTCATACAAAAATCATCGTCAATCATTTTTATATTAAACGCAGTCTTAATAATATTGAAATACGTTATAATATTACTTATAGAAATAAGATAAAGCTATTTAGGTGATTATGCTTGTATAGCTCTATCACTTGTTAAAAAAATATTTCGAAATTTCAGATTGTTGATGTGAGTAGCCCTTTGGTTTCGTTTGGCAAAAATATTGAAATTGTCAAGATTGTAATTATGTCATTATATGAATGAAATATTACTTAATATGAGTCGTCCCAAAGGAACTATAACATTGATAATGGATTCTAGGAAGGCTTTACTCCCGGGAAAATTAATTTGCGGTTAAAAGCTAGTGAAAACACTTGTTGCTAGCCAGCCGCCTAGCAACACTACGAAATACCTTCATCTTATTATTACAAGAGGTGTTACGCCATAGACAAATAATAATCAAAATAGTAGATCTTGCCGAGGGATCGTTTGCATTGTGAGAAGTTTCCGTTTTGAACGATTTTTTGTATAATATTTTTGTTCTCTACATTTTTTATATGATATATGTAACGTCCTCATACGTTTCATGTATTATTTATCATGAAACAAGATTTTCGGCATATCGCCTTGATTTAAGAATATTTATAAAAAATGATATTATATGAAAGATGTAGAGTAATTTGATGACGACCACAACAATATTAATATGTATAATTATTAATGACAGTGTATAATTATTTACAATTGAATTTAATTGCACATTATAATGAATCTTTTTTATGTTGGAGGACCAGTGATAGCTAGAAATGCTTCATTTTCTTGGTCGAAACACTTCTTTTTTTATAAATTCTGTTGTACATGAAGAAAACCTAATAACGCTGCAACAATGTAGCTTGATAAAACAAAAAAATGTTTATAATGATAATATAAATTAGGTTTTGATATTTCTTTTTTTTTCGTATTCGAACGAATTTATTTACAATATTTGTAAGCTTTAAGAATAATACTTATATTAATTAGCTCGCTGTATGATATACTTACCACAGTCCACAACAGATAAAAAATACGCACTGATCTATTAAATTCAAATCGATAAAATTAAAACTTCAAAACGTTATTTAAATTACTAAGTTGACCCAATTTTATGCGTGCATAATTACGCTGATCAAACGTGATACAAAACTAATTGTTTTTATTTATTTAATTATTATTGAATAGGCAGTAAGTAACAATATCAATTATTTAATTTTACGTTAGCAACTGAAAAGATGTTAAATATTTAATGCACAGTCATTACAAAACATTCTAAATACTATATATTAAACTACTCGAATGTATTAATAATTAGGTATGGAAAATAAGTATTACTACTTCAATGGGCTTAAGTTATTGGAGCGGTTGCTAGGGAATCGCTTAATTAAATGCTTATTTTATGTCAACACAGTTATTATATCAAACTATGAACATTATTAAGCTCTGAAGTCAATTATATTCGTGAGATAAGCAGCAGATGATTATTTTTTCGCATTAATAGGATTCACGTTTTAACTGATATCAATCTGAGTGAGCGTGTCGTCAAGGAAACCAAACTGCCGACCGGTATGATTAAAGAAAATTCAAAAAATGCAAATGATAATGTAGCTATCTCTGTGATTTGAAATAAATTATAATTATATTAAATTTATTATATATATTTTGTTTCATTGCTGAAACATTTACTTAATATTGTATAATATGAAACTATTATTACAGAAAAAATGTTTTTATTTCAGGTAATACATTGTGTTCGTAAAATACACATGTAACAAAAATAAAGATGAAAACAAAATAGTAATTTTGTTAGTAATTAAAAATTCTTATAAGTCTACCACCATTGGCAACAGTTTTTTTTAAGCATTATATGTAATATATTACACCTATAAAGGTAAACTTTAGTAAATTGCTTTTTGAGTAGAAAAGAGAATATAAAAGTGGGTTAAATTTTCTGTATAAAAATCCTATTTGTCTATCCACGGAAAAATATTTTGGAAAAATTAGAATTTATTGAGAATATGATCTAACATAAACTAATTCAATTTTAACAATTAATTTAAGAATCTAATTTAAAAAAAATATTCGACGAAATTTATTTCAGAAATACGTAATTCTTTATGACAAAAATCGTCATAAAAAGTGTGAAAAACGACATTTATCTAAGGAAAAAGGTACAATGGTAATAAAAAGCTCTATAAAATATCATTTCCTGTCATTTAAAATATAGTTTTGATATAATTGAGTGTGATACACACTATATGTAGTTAAATGTTATCAAATTAGCTTTTGCAAATTAGATAATTAAATTCCTCTAGGCAAGAAGTTGTTGAAAACTGACGAAATGATTACAGATAATTTTAATATCAATTATACAATGATTAAACCACTTGTTTTCATAAGTTTCGACTGAGTGTGTTCGAATGACAAATATTGCAATTTATTTATAATATAAACATTGTTCTTGCCTTTGGGTATTCAAATATTAAAGGTTATAAAGAAAATTGGCAGATACGTACCTTTTACAACAAACAGCTGACACGGGAGAAAACTTCACTTATTTTGTTAATCCACATAGAAGACCTCACGATTGCACCGATATTTTCGTTTTGTAATTTTGTTTACTGAATATTTTTAGGTTAGGTTCACGGGGTGTTGTGTATGGCAACAAGTTGCTGGGACAGTGCTCGAGTAGCGTGCCGGTGGAGTGTGCACTGGTGGGTGTCGTGGCTCAGCGCTGGCTGTAGGCTCGGCCGGCGCCGCGACAGCTCTGCATCTGTCTGATCGCCGGTTGTTGTCGCTCTAGCCACTGCGGTCTCGGACGATCGGGCGATATAGCACATGGAGACGCCTCGATCAAAACATGCACATTATTTTGTAATATTATTTCAAAATCCGTTCCATGGCTAAATAATAAGTTTGCCACATATTTCCGCGCAATATAAACTTATGTCGGGTACATTGTCCCAAATCGTCACAACGGAGTAGTATATAGTATACAATGAAGGACTTCTGGAACATTTTCGACGTTTCGGCAGCAGAATTTTCATTCTGCACACAAAATTTATTGGAACTCCGTTGTTGAATAGTTCCAGACATTATAAAAAACGAAAAAAATACACTTAGCTATTTACAAATGGACAGGTATCTTAAACACTAATTAATATTCTTACGTTTTTTTTAATTTGGCACAGATGCATCAGGAATGCCAACATAAAAATAAAAATATCAATTTGCCCCACGAAATTTAAATTCAAATTTCTCGGCATTTTTGCTCACTGTGTTACATCATGATGTACTAGTTCTTCTAGAAATTGAAATGATAATAAACACATATTCCTATATAGTGATGATCAATAAAAAACATAAAATTGCGTCGTTAAATAAGGAATATTTTAGTCGAAGTGACTCGGAATTGGCATCATTTATAGCATTAAATAATAATAAGTGTAATTTGCAATCCTTGTCCATAACTTTATACTTATCATTTCTATGTCGCATTTTAATTTTTTTTCCAATCTTAAAATCAAGTTTTTTTTTCGAATTATGTTTACCACTGTTTCTTATAGCATATTTCTCTGATCCATTACAAATACAATATAAACAATACGAAAAGATTTATGAGAAGAGAATAAAGTTAAGAGTAAAGGAAAATTTTATTCACCAGACTTTTATAAAGATGCCCGGTATAGTGAGGTGTTTGCTCTGTGTTTAGCCACTAATCATCTTGTTTACGAGCTGGTCTACACTTTCTTCTCCGCATGGAGGACAACACTAACACACGATACACAACACTATGCTACTCATGTTCAGTAGCATAAAGGCTTATTTCGCTCCGAGCTCAAAACAACATACGCCCTTACGCAATGATAATAACACAATAAGTGTGACCCGCGATATTCGGTTGCAGAGATAATTGCTATCTTTATGATTCAAGCGTTCAGTAACACAAGGACGTATCTTGCTGAGAACAAAACTCGGTTACGTCGTTCTGTTACTAACAACGCGACACGTAAAATTATCCCTGCAACCAAATATCGCGGGTCACAACTTATTGACATAAGACTTATATTTTTGTGTTTTAGGTGGAAGATACGATCTTGTGTTATTCAGCTTGCTTATAATGCTCAAAAATAGCATTTAATCACAGTTGTAGGTGAAAAATATAAGCTTAAAATAAAAAAATGCGAGAACGATAAAAATATAACTTTATGTATAAATTGAAAAAAAAAAACAATGTGACATTTCAATAAACTAGTAAGTAAGTAGTAAGTAACGCAGATCATAGTTATATTAAATATTACGCAACTGGAAAATTTCAAGCAATTCATGCTAGAGTTTTTGAAATTTGTAAGTAGTAATCTGAGGTCTTGAAACTTTGAACTACAGGATCCGCGAATCTCAGGGTATATAACATATTATTTAGCTCTGTTAATCCACATATTTAGTATTTAAATTCTAGCTAGGTTAGTTTTAACACAAATATGGTAATATACACATGATATATATTTGTAATATGTGGCAGCAAAAAATAACTTCTTTCGTCACATTTTTTTATGAACATTGAAAATTAATTAATACTCACATATTAAAAAAAATGCTTCCTATTGAAAATATATTTTATATAAATGAATCATATGAATGTAGTCAAATTGAGACATCAAATATATTTCATTGACGCGATGTTTTCCATTGTAAGAAATACAATATTTTTTATTTCTCACAGTAATATGAAGGTTACCGCCAATACACAAGACCGGAGCCGGATATTTGTCAGCTTAGTTAAGTCGCTTCCTTTTACAAATGATCGAGGTCATTCAATATTTGGATACAAGCGGGGAACTCTCGAGTCCCTTCAAACACCCCGACCAAATAATCTGTGCCGCGATGTCGTCATAGACAAGCAGCAAAAAGGTTTTTACTTTTATTCTAATTCTAGGTAAAATTTTTTTTTTTTAGAAATAGGATAAAATAGAATCAGTTGTGTAATTTTAAACATAACTTTTAACGAAAAAAATATAATCACTAATTCCTACAGGTAGAAAATCATTTCGATCCTTCAATATATTATTAAGCTATCCCAAAAGTATAAGGAGGCACAGATTTTTGAATTGATTATGAGTAACATTAACCTGCCAGAGACTATGCCTCTTGGGAAAATGATCAGCTTTTGTGAATGCCACGCAGAAGAAGTCCACTACAGACGTATATTTCTCATTTATTTGTTTATAATAAATTTGAAATGAAACTAAATATTTTCATTTTCATTTTTTGATTAAAATTAACTTTAAAATATACTTATGCATTTTCACCAAGTATTGCCAACCATAAACATTAATGTTTTTTAATCTTAAAGTCTTATTTGAATTATCAACGACAGGTTAATTCATTGCAATCTGAGTAAGTAGGATTAAAAAATATGTAAAAATCCATTTATTTTGGTATCTTCAAGTACAAATTAACCATGTGCCGCCGCGCACCCAAAACGAATAATTTACTCGTTTAAATGTAAATATCACACATTCGTAGTAGCGGTGTTCGAACATTGACGAGAAATATTTAGCTCCGGATACACTACATTTTCTCCAAGGTTGTGATGCTGCCACGCTCACCAGGCGATAAACGTTGTGAAAATTCAGAGTCAAGTCATTTAACATTTTCTTACACAATTGACGTTGCAAAGTGAACTCGAGTGTAAAACACGTCAAACGTTGCAATACACGAAAATCAGTTGACACATTGAAGCGATCCTTGTTTGTGCCGATGACATTAACGAGGTGTGACGGCCGATCAGAACTTGAGGGGTCATCGTCGACAATATGGAGAATTTGCATAAACTTACTGTCGGATTGTCGTGAGTCACGATCATGAATATGAATAAATTATTAATATTTTGTCGAATAAACAACGTTCGCATGTTTTCACGGCCATGATTATAATTCATGGTTTTTGGCTTTCGAGCCGCAGAAACCAAATTACACAGCGACTGAGGACAGTTCTCTCGGATTTATTAATTACAAAAACGATACTCGTTTATTATAAGTATAAAGATAATATAACTCATAAGTTTTTGTCAGAAGTCCAACTTTATTCAATGAAATGATATAATAACTGTTACAAAAACAGACGATCATTATATATATTATAATGAAGTTAAAGTTTGACAATATTAGATATTTGTATGTAAATTTTAAAAGTTTTAATAAAATAAATAACAAAAAAAATTCAAATTAAACATACGAGAAGTTTTAATATAAGTATTTGTAATCAACATAAAGATTAATGAGATTGAAGGCTTTGAGGGATTGAGGCGCATTTTGAAGGCCCACCTTTTTTAATAACGTTAAATTTTTGTCTTATCTCAACATAAAAATTAAAATATTTTTGTTATGTTGCATACAAGTCAATTATGAGTCCTCTGAGATTCCGGGGCCTTCAATGCACACACTTTGTTTTTACAAAGTAATCCGCCTCGAAACAATAAATGTTAAAATATGTTAAAAAATACATATTAGAATGCTGTCGAATGGAAAAAACGAGATAGTGGTAGAATTAGAAATGCAGTCTACCATTATGATGACGCAAAATATTGCAGTCTTAATACAAGTGCAGTATAACATTATGTTTTGTAGGACTTCATATTTGAAGTTCGTAATGTTATAATTTTTGTTTCCAGATTGGCAAGTGTCGCAATTGCGGGGTTAAGGGAACTTGTTGACTATCGCGTGTGAAGCAATCATCTCAATTACGCCCTATACTCAATATATAAAACAGTGACACTCTAATATCAAAATACTAGAAGCTTCGACCTCGGTTGCTACGCGGCTTAAACTACACCACCTTATTAAGTTCAACCTGGGCCAACTGGTGAAAATAATAATGGAAAGGCAAGAGTCTCTGACTGTCCTTATAAAATATTCAAAACATCATAACTATTTTAAATTATGACACGTCAAATCCAATATTAAAAATGAATAAATAGCGTTTAGGAATACTTCGAGTTTAGCAATAATACCTAAGCTAAGACTCATAGCAGAATATTAACAGCTTTTGTTAAAATGAAATATAATGATAATCGTCGCTTAAAAACGAAGTTTGAAATTAAAAAGTTTAAAAATAGACTGCGGTACTGTTTTTGTTTGGAAAAATATTGAAATCAAATTAAAATCACGATATTTTGTTGTTCCGATTGATGAATTACAATTAAGAATCTCACGAATAGGTTTCGATTCTTTTGTTTTTTATGTAAGCACATACAGGAGAATACCGACAGATGGTGATAATAATTCTGAAGTCTTATTTGTGGAATTATTTGACGCTTACCATGGTACATATGGCTAATCGCTGCTTGTGGAGTGTTGATCCGCCAACGTCATAGACTACAGCCCGGGATTCACGCATTATCCTTATTATTACAGGAATTTACTATGAATGGGTGGTCTTCACGGGCCGAATTTCGTCTACCACCAATTTTAATTAATAGGCTATGACTGGCATTTTATGGGTGAGGGATCGAAGAGATCGCACCGGGGGTATTTTAGAGCTCAGAAATCGATTGTTTTTTTTAATCTCCGTCGGGGATCGAACCCACGACCTTTGGCTTTCAAAGCCAAAGATCGTGGGTTCGATGGTATTGTTCTACTTGATCTCTGTGATCTTTGACACGTGTCATCTTCTTATTCGTTTGTGTTATTTTTATTTTTTATTATTTTCTCTATTTATTGCATATTATGTTTCTAAATATTTGTAAAAAAATTGGAATTTTGATTCTGTATATAAATAAATAAATAAAGCAAATGCTTTGACCATTGAGCTATACCCGCCGGTGAATGATGTCATGGAAATTCAAGTCGGATGCTCTAGAATCGCTCTAGAAATATAAAATAGATTGACGTGCTTGAGTAAATGTTCTAATAAATAGACAAGTAGATTTTTAAAAGATGTTGCATAATGATTACGTGTACAATAAATATTTACGTTTGATAATATGTCATGAAATCAGTTTTCTGAACTTCAAGTGTTCTAAAAAATATGTTAAATACTTGACTACCTTTGTCATATAAAGCGCTGAAAAATGATGCATTTTAGATGGCACCTGGCGCTCAGAATGCGTTCATCTGTGATAAAAACATTTATATTTTAAGCCTTCCTCGCTGTCGGGAGTTAGAGTGAACACGTGTAGCGACGGGAGCTGAACGACCTGTTGATGCACCAGCTGGATATCGTCTCACTCGCTTTCAGGATATTCAGTTTTATAACACGTGTAAAGTATGTAATAAGTTGCTAGAGCTCGTACATATCGCATGTTCCTCAAACTAGAGAATCCTCATACTGCTTCTTCTTACATACGATTAATTTATATTAACTTTTAATATTTCTTCTTTCATATCTTCTCCTTAGCTGCAGCATATGTTCATCTCAATTTGCCTACACACGGTACTGTAGGTTGTGATTAAACACTGCTAAGTACATTATATTCATAGTTCCTGACAACTTGACAGGCTTGAAGATAGACGTTTCTCGTAAATATACTCTTTAAAAAATAAGTAGCTTGATTATTTCGACGCTTTAAAAGCCAAAAAGCAACATATTTAACAGAAAATTCGGTGTTTCCGGATAATATAGCATCTAAGACTAATTCAATAACGATTTTGGTACAATACTGCTTAAATTCGGTGACCGATCGAAGAATGGTGTTTTAACTTGGTATAGTCGTCGCTTACATTAAGATAATCAATGATTGTAGACCCTTCTGAACCATGACTTTGGTCTTGAGATTGATAATCTTAAAATGTGTTATCTAGATACAGCTAATCATCTAATATCACTAAGAAAAAGTTCCGCAGTACTAGTACAAGTACCTAATATCGTTTATTTTAAAAATAGTATTTTTTATAAAACATAATTTGTGTAGCAAGAATACGATATTTCAGTAAATAATTTTTCTCTGTATAAGGTTTATTTTTAGAAATTGAGTACATGTTGTATTATTGTGTACTTGTACCGGTAGAGGTCAACAATTTGTGACGTTTTTAGTGACATTTAAGTAAAACTATGCAGATATAAAATTTGTTATTCGAAATGATTACATTATAATTAAGATATGTGGTAGGTATGTAATACTATGTACATTTAATTTGCTTTGTTCTTAAAGTTATTATCAGTAAAAAATAAATATAAATTCAACTAAAATAAACATTTATTGAACGCTGACAATGATTGTTATAATAAAACGAAACATGTGCCAAAGTGGTGCACCAATATATCGTGTTTATTTAAAATATAATGTCATGTAAAAATCAATTTTTGTTCTACGTTTGTGAACCAAATTCATTAATATTTATTCATTAAAATAACCGAAAAATACTCGCAATTTAATATAAGTTATTTAAATATATATATCATATTGTTTTTGGAGCCTAGGTTATCAATTATTGTACCACGAACCGCTAGTCTAGACGACTAGACAACGTATGCAATGACTGAAACAAGCTTTTTACTATGTGCGATAGCATTGATGACTTTAGTAGATAACTTTTTACTAGCGTTTATATATATGTACACTGACATATAAACTATGTATATGCTTAACCAAAAAATGGTTGGATCGCATTCGGACGTTTGAGAATGTTTTTAAAGTGACCTACATTGTTATATGAGCCTTGGTGGAGCTGTTAGTGAGTAAGATTAGTAATGGATTTGTAGTCTTATTCACCATTATGTACGAGAAAAAATAGAAATTCTATAGTACAAGTGTATTACAATGTTTATTTGTGTTGTTGAAAGAATACTTTAAAAAATTATTGCTATGAGTCGATTTAAGGTTTTAAATTGATATGCTGGAAGTGCAGTGTCTTTGATAGACAGCTAAATATATATTTCTTAACGTTAATGCTAAATCAGTTGCCTTTTTTCAAGAAAATCGACCTTTTTTAATTTGAACCGATTTTTAGTTACCAAAGTAGGTAGGTAGTTGGTAATCAAGAATGAGGTGAAGTTATTTGTATCGGTCTACAAACGTTACAAAATAAATATGTGCATTCTTAATTGATCTTGATATTTTTCAATGAAGGTATTTTGAGCTAAAACATATTCGATTGTGAAATGGTCAGGACTGACTGCGATTGGAATCTTTTTAAAAATGGCTGAATTGAAACCCTAAATTTAAGATAGATGTCCCGACTGCACAAACTCGGCTTACGTCAGCTTTGGAAAGACTTTTTGAAAGAATAGTAAAACATCTATCTAGGGAAAGAAAGCACTTAAAAGTTGGAAACTTGTTTAAATTGAAATGTATAGAGAATGGTGTCATTAGAATTTCTCAACTGGATACGAATGTAAGAATCTCTATTAAATTTCTGTCTGGATGTCTTATTTATGTAAACATAGTCTATAGAAAAGACAAAAAACCTTCATTGAATCAAAACAATTTTTGTATTAAACTTTCCATTCTATGATACGATAATAATGTTTTCATGTTTTTTAAAGAATCAATAATTTTAATACTCAGCCATAGCTTGCCGATATCCTAATCGTTGAAAAATAAATATCTTACAATAAGCATTTAAGTATAAATTCAAGAAAATAAAATTAATTTTAATATTAAAAAAAAAGAACTAAAAATACAAAAAAATATGAAATATATAAGTACATATATTTTATAATTTTTTGTGCATAAATTTATTTATTTTTATACCTGTATATTGTTTGAAAAATCTATAACGAGAAATAATTTTTTGTATACTCAACTGCAGATTTTATATATAATTTTGTCAATTCAAAACGACTACTTTGTAGCAAAAAGATTATTTTACAAACAGTTTTTTGCTTCGGTAATATTTATACTTATTGTTCGCCTTTTCAGCGTTCAAGCCAGCAATAATAGTAGATTACGAATTTAGTCGGTTTATCTGTCAACGATGTGTATGCGCAGCTTTTAATTAAAAAAAAAGTATTTTTAAAATTTATATTCAATGATCGCATGATGATGATGTTGACATCTCGTGGAACATAAAATTGATTTCCAAAATCTAATAGTATGGGAATATGAGATTTTGTGAATTCCAAATATTATTATTTTGTAAATACAAAATGCCTGCACACATTTTTTTCTGACTGGCGAACGTCAAGGAAAATAAAATAACGTGAAATATTGTTAACAAGATTATAAAATAATAATACTTTGTGTTGCGAGCTAGAACAGTAGCAAATTGTAAAAGTTTAGTTACGGGTTTGTGAAATACATTATAATTACCGTGTGTTGTTGAAATTAATTAATTTCGTAGCACATCAGTAGTTGCATACGTTACGACGTAAGTTGTAGCTTTCTGGTATATGTTATAGTTATTATTAATTGTTTGATTTATATGTATAATGTTGCTAGATCAGTAGCACATTGTGTAAGTTTGGTTACACGTTTCTGGTGTGTGAATTGTAAAAAGGTTACATTGTGTAAATGCGCCGGTAAACACGAAATGTAAGCAGGGCATTTGATTATCTCTGGAACATAAACACGTGTCAGGCGTAATTAACCAACTTCCTGAATGGTTAATTTAAAGTTTACTGAATTACGGAATAACGGTGTGCTGATACCTGGATAATGCAGAGCACATGTTGGTCCGATATCCCCCCTTCTAATGAAGAGATGATATCGTATTTTTTAGAAATGTGTAAATGAATATATTTTTTCATAAACATCATAAAGAATAGGTATAGTTAACGAATATATATTTCTTTAAAGTTATCATTATTACTAATAAATTATAAATATGTATTGGCATTAGCTGAACTATCTTTGGTGGAAAAAAAATAAAATTTCTTAACAATACTAATACGAAATATAATTTATGCAAAGGAATTTTAAAATTTTTGAGATATAAATATTTCTTCGTATATTTTCTTAAAATTTTAATTTTGTAAATGAATGAGCGCTTCCAGTACTAATTTTAAATTTTTGACGACACTTGAGAATGTCTTGTAAGAAGCCAATTCATGTCGTCAAAAATAAAAGTACGTATTTAATACTATAAAGCGACTTTCAATTTAAATTTTCGTGTTTTCAGATATATTATTTCATTAATTGTAATTTTTGGTATTATCTCCATGGTGTTTATAAATGTAAGACATGCAGTCAATGCTATTTGTTTAACATAAGAAAAAATAGTCTCTTTACTACAGTACTAGATTTGAAGATTATATAAATAGAAGATCATATAGATATACATATAAACAGTTCTTAAATAAAAAGACTATTGATTATAATCGGCTTATTTCGACAACAGAAACGACGCGCAACAATGCTGATGTTAGATAAAAGTTTCTTTCTTAATCCATATATAAATGCGACGTTATAATTGACGGTCCTAAGTTATATTTTTATTAAAAACGCTAAATGTTGTAGAAATAAGAGTTATTCACTAACATTATATTATTTATTACGCCCGATAAACTTTCCTCGACTCTTGAATGTTATTATGAAAACAGTTAAGTAAATATTTTGACACACACTTCAACATATTATTATGTAATATCATAGATAAACATATTGATGGATGCGTTATCAAATTCAATATTTATCTGAAACTGTTCCTGATAACATTCTATGAAGAGAAAGCTTTCTTAGCAACTGGATTCAAACGTGGGGCTGTGTGCTATCAGCAAACTTAGCTCTTGTACTGTTATACTCTCAACAGAAAACTATGGCACTAAATAAATACCTAACTAAGTTGTTTCTCAATCACATGGTTTTTTAAAATCAGTAATGTTTTTTTTGCACAACTCAAATATATTTTGTATGGTAGCGTATTTGACACCACTACAGCTCATCAATTGAATTACCTCAGGGAATTATAGTTAAGCAAGGTTTTGACAATAAATTAAATAAATTGTCAGTATCCTCGGGTCAAACATAAAATTCAAAGTTTCAGTAATATATTTAATACTGCCATTCAGTAATGGTAGAATAAATGAATAATTAGCAAATAAAATGGAAAACCTAACCTTACCTATTATTAATAAACGAATCACTAAATATTTACGACTGATTTATTATTTTTCTACTGCAAATTTATATTTTTACTGACCGTTTTTTAAATAACTACAGATTATTAATTGAATTTATTACTGGCTAAATAATTAGTTGCCAACCAAAAAGCATTGCATAACAAAATATTATACTTATTTTCCTTATTTTTCATAATATTGCATATTCAAAGCTGGATCATATTGTCGCTACAAATTGCTACCACAAATTACCGCCACATATGTCACATGTCAGTACTTTCATATCATTATACATGACAAATTCCATGTCAACGTGCTGTCTGCATTTACAAACTATATGTAATTTCATACTGCGTCCTTGATGAGAGCCCGGAAGCATGCGGAGAGAAAGCAGCTGCAGTATATTTGAGTGTTTCTTAAGATTTAATGATAAACCTGGCACAACCGCGCCATAAGGCTCTAAAGAGCGGATCAACCCAAAACATGTAACTGAGTTTTTTCAAATAAGACAAAACTTTAGCATAAAAATATCAATTTTTGTCTACTTGTGAAACCAAAACTTATAATAAATCTATTGCTACATATTTTTATTATTTAATACGTTTTATACATCGTGCTCAATGTTTTGTCGAAATATTAGGAAATGTTTTAATTATTTAATTAAATAAAATTGGCAAGTTATCAAGCTTACTACCTTTTAAAATAATTGATTATATCTCTACTACAACAACAAACAAATTTATAGCTGATAAAAATATGTTTGTTGTTTTTTGGTTGCCAAATTTTTCAATTAAGAAGTGGTTGCCGCAGGAGAACGAAGACTAAAGTCGCCTTACTATTAAGCTTTAATTTAGCTTACAAGATCGTCATCCCGGATGACCATCGATCAAATTGCAAAAAATATGATAGGCAAAATATTGACATCAGCATGATATAGCCCTTGCAGACTGGTGCCGAAAACCTCGATATAAAATCATTCATCTCTTATTTTCTTTCGCTTGTCGGACATGCATGTGTCGCCATATTGGCATTTTGAAGTCCGGTCACGGGTGTGACGTTAGTTATGTACATGGCTGCTTGTGATTGGTGCGCCATTAATTCTGTAGATCGCCACTTGCGGCGCTGGGCGACGGCCCACTACGAGCGCTTAGTGGCCAGTAGTTGTTCGCCGACCACGACGAGTGTCGTATTGTGGCCGGCCCGGCGCCTGAAAGTATATTATTCCACCCGGGCCGGAAGTTTGTCAAGTAATCGTAAAAATATATGTGCTTCTGAAAAAGTATGTGTGTTGTTTATCTGCTCCTCATCCTGCCACCTTGTGATTCAATAAAAATCCGAGAGAGGATGATGTTAATATATATGTTCTTTAATATTATAAAAATGTATACTTTTTTATATACTATACTAGCTGACCCGGCAGACTTTGTACTTCCTCAATCGATAAATAAAAGACCTAATCTTTTGTATAAAATAATCTTAAAACAAACAAAACGAATCCGTATTTAATAAAAAAACATTTTTTTAATGAAGCATGAAGTTGATACAGTCTGTTAATCAATTTAAAAGCTTTCTCATAAACTTTTTGTTTTGTTTTGTGGTGCGTGAATAAACAAAGAAGACGGTTTTCCGACGCGCAAACACGCGACGTATAATTGTCCATGCTCGAAACAGGGAAACTCCAAGTTGATTCCGCAAACTTCTAACGACTGTCCTTGCGATTTATTTATGGTCATCGCAAAGGCCAGACGTACTGGAAATCGTAAACGTTTAAAATCGAATGGTAAATCCATTGGAATCATCGGTATCCGCGGGATCAAGACATCCTCTCCTTTGTATTTTCCTTTTATGATTGTTGCCTCAATGACGTTATTCATCAGCTTTTTCACAGCCAGTCTTGTTCCATTGCACAGTCGAGGTTGATTAATATTACGCAGCATGATGACAACAGATCCTACTTTTAACTGCAAATTGTGAGGTGGTAATCCAGACAATTCCAGTGAATTTAAAAACTCCGTGGGATAGTTGACTACGTCATCCTGGTTCATAACGGTGTCGACTGATTTGCAGGAAACCAACTGTCCTGGAAGAAAATTCTGAGTGGTCGCATTGAGATCCTCGACATCTTTATTTTCGCCGCCAATATTGCTCGTTCACCCAGCCAATTATGTTTATTGAACTTTTGCGCCATATCTGGGAAAACACGCTGAATAAGCTCCTCTTTTGAGTCTGTGATGTGACAGAAATCTGTGGGTAATGTGATGAATCCGGTCAAGGTGTCCACTACAACTTTATTGTTTCCAATGTCTAACAATTGCTTCTCAAACACATTTGCAGTTTCATCTTTTGTTGCAAAAATACTCGCATGTTAGTTGTTAATTAGAATGTCTTTACATACTGCCACAAATTCGATGATTTTAGGCATGCATTTAGTTCATCAGCAACAGTTGATCGGGGAATAACTGGAAGAATCTGACGAAAATCACCTGACAACAGAATCATGGCCCCACCAAAAATATTTTGGTTGTCACGAAGATCTTTCAACGTTCTGTCCAGTGCCTCCAGTGACCTCTTATGGGCCATTGTACATTCATCCCAAGCAAACAATTTGCATACCTGTAGGATCTTGGCCATTGCGCTATTTTTGGCGATGTTGCAAATTGCTGTTTCGGTGATTTTCTTATTAAACATTTAATGGTAATTTTAAGGCAGAATGTGCAGATCGCCCGGCTTCTAGCAGAGTCGCAGCTATTCCAGATAAAGCCAACGCTAGAGCAACATCATTTCGCGATCTAATCCTCGCCAAAAGCAATGAAATTAAGAACGTTTTTCTGGTTCCTCCAGGAGCATCAACGAAATAAATTCCACCAGATCCACTGTTCACAGCTTCTATCAAAGTGTTGTACGCAATTCTTTGTTATTGATTTAATTGTGGAACATTTGTACGAACTGTTTCGGCCAATGCTTCAATGTCGTACTGTTGTTCTCTTTGCAACTCATGGCTTAATGCATCGTGCATATGACCATTTGGTGCTGTCATTCCCAAACACGACAAAACATCCTCAGACATGTCATCTCTATACTTAACCCACAAATCTCTTGGATTCGAGGGGAAACATGTCGATATGATAATCGCAAACAATGTACGAATTTGATGCGGTGATGAAGATATTACGGAATCCTTGAACGTACATCCCAGTGCGAATCGTTCTCAAGTAAATGTAATAGTTGACATGCCTCACGGTAAGTCGCACACAGCTGTCCATTCATTGTTCTCAGTTGTTTAAGCGATGTCGGACCACGAACAGTCACCAACAACAACCGCAAATAATAACATTCATCGTTATTTGGATGTACTGTGTAGATGCGACCCAGAGCGTCTGAAGCAAATACATTTGGATGTCCTTCAACTGGTGTTCCTTGTTTTCGACGCTGAAATGACTTCGATGATGCATTCCATGTGTAATAGCGTGGCATGTCAATATACAACAAAGTGCGAGCAAAATCATCAGTTTGACAGACTATGAAGAAACTTGTTAATGTTGTTGACGGTGGACGTGCCGCTCTGTCTGCCGCGTTCGATTCATTAAAATAAACTCGTTGACCATTTTCTAAATAGACTGCCAAATGGACTACAGTAGGTTGTCTTTCATGGGTCGCAAATGAAAAGATACGCCAAATTGCTTCGTTGCTACTTACATAGCGACCCATCTGGTACTGTGATATTTCATCATTTGGATTGGTTACAGCGAAGACAGCCATATCGCTACCTTTGTTAACATATTTACAAATGTACTTTATCCACTATTTTCTTGATCTGTCGCTCTCTGGTCAGTGCGGTTAGCACGTGAGGTAGCTCTTCGCACATTTGATTGACTGCGACGACCTAAGTCAGGTCGTCTTCTCCTCGGCATCGTAAATTGTAATTAATCAAAGTGAGAAAATTTCTCGCTAACTTAGCAGTAAAGTGTCACTATCACAAAATATCAACAACAAAAAGAACCGCGTCAATGTTGACAGTTCACTCGTTCGCTTTGCGCGTCCATTTCGCAGAGGTACCAACCGATGGTGTTGCCATATACTACAGATCACCAAAGTAAAGAAAGTTCTCGCGCACTCATAGATATCGTAACACATTATCGTAATACTTTTTTCCGTGTGCGACAGGATGGATTGACATATTAGTTGGTTGTCAAATCTAATGTAAAATATTATTGTTGCGTTCAGAAATTTAATTTGTGAAAAAACTTAATATTTATAAAACAAAATAATATGATAGATTAACAATTGAAGTTAGCTAAAACTAAGTTTCGCGAAGCCGCCCAAATTGAAAATCAGTACTACTAATGATCTATTACATTTTGTGACTATACAATTTGGTCGCATTCGCGATATTATCACTTTTTTTGAGTTTCGGAACACGACATTAGATCCTCCAACGCACACGCGAAGACTATTTTGATAGATATGATTGAATTTGAATTTTGTACAGCGGTAATAAATTGCAAATTGACTCTTCGAAGTTAGAAACACACCTTCATTTCTTAGACAACAGTGAGTGATTATAATTTAATTTGAACTTTATTGAATAGCAATAATATAGATAGATCTATAGATAATACGTACTGAGAAACTATGTCAAGTGCGCGGTAAGCACTTGTATCAAAGTTAATTTTGTGTGCGGATCGTAAATAGAGATATTTAAACGCGTGTCATGTCAACCGCGCGTCATGTCAACCACGCGGTAAATATTATGTACACACTTCGCGTTCTCATAATAACACGCGGTGCGTGAAATGAATAAAGCATATGAAAGATGATATTGTGTATAGATCTTGTTTATTTGGCACGTATATATGGGAAAAAGAAAAGGCCTGTTTTGATGGGTTTCCCGGCCATTATTCAGATTTTTCTCACCTTTTAAACCTTCCTCAGACCTCCACAAACATTTCAAGACCAAGATAAGACAAATCCGTTCAGCCGTTCTCGAGTTTTAGCCAGACTAACGAACAGCAATTGATTATTATATATATATTGATAATAATTTTTCTACACTATGTAGTAAATGATATAAGAAAACTGTATTTTTTTATCAACAATTTTCACTCTTATAGAAGTATATCTTAGAAATAATAGAGTTCTGAAGACTGCCAAAAGAATGAAACACTCAATTGTCACATTTTTCGTAGCATATGTAGAACAGATCGTAAAGTAAACCTAGGTAAATAAAAAATACATCAATAAAATAATATGAATTACGTCACGGCACAACGAATATAGTACAAGTGTTCTATTATAATTCGTGTCATTATGACTTACACATTTTTGTTGAATTCACAGCGAGTAAAGATTGTATTTTGTTATGATAATTGCGTCAGAAAAGCCGTCAATTAATATCTTGACTTGCTTAATGAATTATTTCCAAATTGATTATGCTGACGGTCGGTTTATACTGGTATGCATGTGATAACAAAGTATTTGAAGCTCAATGTTTGTACGTTAAGGCATATAAATATGTTTGTTTATATTCACAACACCGCTAAAAGCTAAATAAATATTAAATAAAACTAGATTTTTATTTCTTTATTTAACTAACTCAATTAAAGATTAAAATATATTTATCACCCAACTACTTCTTAACCAGGATGAAGATTCAAATTTCTTGCCCTGAACCTTCATAATAAGGAATATTTCTGCTCTTCTTAAGAACATTTATCAAAGTATTGTTCGCAGATCACTATCTCGTTACATGAGTAACGGACTTTGTTTAGCAACAGAAAAAAGAGATATCGAAGTAAAATTATTAGACATTTATATACAGCGGTTTTTTATTTACCACTAGCGTGTACACGGCATGCATTGCAATGCCACTAAAAAAAAAAGAAACCGCCAGTTTTTATGGAAACGCCTCGTCGGGAGCCTCTCGCCTTCCGATTGGATAAGTCGGACTTGAGGCGTGACCGGAGCCAATTAGAAACAATAAACTTAGGTTCTGTTGTTCTTACCTAAATTTGACAGTGGCGCCCGTATCTGTTTTTATTTATTGGAGTGCTTTTGGATACACAATGTTTTTTTGTTTTTCAGCCGTCATTTACAACTCTGCATCGCGTAAATGAACATACTCTGCGGAACGCAACTTGGTTTGATTTAATCAAATATAGAGGAGTCGTTCAGTTTCTATTTTCGCAAACATGTATTGATAGAACAAATTTCGAACTTTTAGGATATGATTTTCAGCGTTTTCACGAATCATCAATCGATATGAATAGTAATTCATGGGACTGACTTTCTTAGTCATTTCCTCATCTGTTTGTGGAAACGACTAAGAAAGTCAGTCCCATGAATTACTATAGATATACCCTAAAGACACAAAGTCTTTCATATATGCGGATGACTTAGGTTTGGCAGCACAAGCAGTAACGTTTGAAGAAGTTGAGGACATCCTAAGCCAGGGACTCAACGAGATGTCCCATTACTACGAAACCAACCATCTCAAACCTAACCCATCAAAGACACAAGTCTGCTGTTTCCACCTTAGAAACAGGGAAGCTAACAGAAAGCTTCGTGTCACGTGGGAAGGTAGAGTACTGGAACATAACGACCATCCAAAATACCTCGGAGTCACTCTAGATCACACCCTCACCTTCAGGCGTCATTGCAGCAACACCAAACAGAAAGTTGCAACAAGGAAAAACCTCATCCGCAAACTGACCAACACTCACTGGGGAGCCCAACCACCCCTTCTTCGTACCTCAGCTTAAGCACTTTGTTTCTCAGCCGGAGAATATGCGGCACCAGTGTGGGGTCGATCAGCCCACTGTAATCAAGTGGATACTGCCCTGAATGATGCATGCAGAGTCGTCACAGGCTGCCTCAAACCAACACCCATTTCTAAACTATACCCCTTGGCTGGTATCGCACCACCGAACATAAGACGCCAAGTCATATGCGCCGAAGAAATGCGTAAGGCAATCAACCAACCGTCCCACTGCTTGTATAATCAGATACCCCCAACACCAAGATTGAAGTCTCGAAGCAGCTTTCTGAAATCCACACAACCTCTCACATCCGGCCCTGAAAATGAGAGACTCCAACTCTGGCAACAAATCGCACCAGAGGATTTCATTACTCCAAAGGAAGGCCTCCCAACTGGCAAGAGCCTTGACTGGCCGACCTGGAAATCCCTAAACAGATTAAGAACCGGAGTTGGTAGAACAAAGGACAACCTCGAGCGGTGGGGAATGCTTCGGCAGGGAGAGACATTATTGTGCGACTGTGGAGACCTGCAGACCGCCTCACACCTACGATGCTGCTCCATGTGCCCAACAAGTTGCACATCTCAGGACCTAATGCTGGGCAACACACGAGCTATCGATGTTGCCAGATATTGGGAAAAAATAATTTGACGTCGCTGACACGAAGAAGAAGAAGATCTGTTTGTGGATTTCTCAACGGGATGTTGAAATGGTATCCGTCTTTTCCTTGCCAAAATAAAATCGGATATTGCAATCCATCGTACGATCGATGCGTTTCTGAGACTTGCTAAAAATGACCATTTGTACGATGAGGAATGATTTGCGTTCGGCAGTGGTAGTGATAAGAATTGTACTTTCGTATGTTTGTCTAGAAATGTTTTGAATCACTTGTATCACCCGATACCAACGTTAATAAAGGTTCGGGGGGTGAATCTAATTCTGGCAATTTCAATTTTCCACTCGTGCAGCACATTCCTAGTGTTTCATTTTTAAATTTAAAGGCACTACAATGCACGCATAATTTATCAATTTTTCCAATAACAATACTTGGGTGCAGACTGTAATCATAATTAGGATCGTAATGGAAAGCACTATGATTTAAATCAGCATGCAGAGTGCGTCTGGTATGATCTACACGTATTCGATCTGCTTCCAATCTTGCTTCCCGTTGCTCATCTGTTTCATGTGAACGGGTTTGAGCAGTGTGTACTCTAACTGTTTCTAATCTCGCTTCCCGTTGCTCATCTGTCCAGATGATCGGGATTGATCAGCGTGTACTCGATCTGTTTCCAATCTTGCTCTCCTTTGCTCGACTGTTTCTGAAGCTCGAGATGCCCTTTTCATTGGTGCTTGAGTTGTACTCTTGACCTATTGCTTTTCGTTTGGGTGGCATAATTGATTTCACAGTGAATGTTACGTTTTGAAATTCACTTTTGAAAAATAAAAATAAATTGATTTATATAATACTAATATTAAGGTTATCAACTGACAATACTTGGTGAAATAATTATAATTTTAGAATTAATTATAATTAAAAAAATAAAATACCTAGTATTTCATAATATCTTTTTAAATTGAAAGCAAAAAAAATATTATTGTATAACGCTGGCTGTCATAGCTCAATGGTAAAGCGTTTGCTTTGCAAGCCAAAGGTCGTGGGTTCGATCCCCGACGAACATTAAAAGAAAAAGGATTTTTAATCGATTTCTGAGCTCTAAAATACCCCGGTTGGTGTGAATTTGATCCATCACCCGTAGAATGTCAGTCAAAGCCTATCAATTAAAATTGGTGGTAGACAAAAGTCATCCCGTGAAGACCACCCATTCATAGTAGATTCCTGTAATAATAAAGGATGATGCGTGAATCTCGGGCTGTAGTCTATGACGTTGGCGGATCAACACTCCACACGCAGCGTTTAGCCATATGCACCATGGTAAGCGTCATAGAATTCCACAGATGAGACAAAAAATTACTATCACCATCTGTCGGTATTCTCCTGTATGTGCTTACATAAAAAACAAAAAAATAATAATAAAAAAAAAATCTCTAAACATTAAGACTAATCACATACCAATTAATTTTTAAAATTACCTTTTTCAATTGTTGTACCCGCACACATATACAACCTGTAAATATGTGTGTACTAATATAGGATCTTGTCAATACCTATATAAGCCACGGCCTGTTTTAATTTTTTCATTATTGAAGATGGTCTTCAGGAAGGCCGAAACATGTAAACATTTAAATAAATTGTGAATCAAAACTAAATATTTTTAATTTATTAATTTTTTACTTAAAATTAATTATTAAAATATGATATAATACTATCCGAAGCCGACCAGCAATTAGAATTCCATAATTAACTCTTTCTACTGATTATCACACACTATTAATACGTTATATTTATTTTAATTCGATAAACAAAAAAGTCGTCAAAAATTCAAATATTGAAATAGTTTATTCGAAAATCGAATTTTGTTTCAAAATATAGTACCTTAAGTTAATACCTACTTAAAATACCTACTAAAATTACCTACTTAAAATAACTTCAGGTCAATGAATTTTTGTTTACGGCGTTCCTAAGGAAACACAATGTTCTAAATTGGCCGTTCTGTATTATAAAAGTCTTGTATGAAAACATGTTTTACGTAAATATTCAATTAATTTTTGTAATTAAATCAAATTTTGAGTATCCTATCTTTTACTTTCTAGTATCAGAAATAATTCGACAAAGTATTATCGTAATCGGGTTAATGATAACGGAATGCATCAACGACACACATACAGACAGACAGACAGACAGACAGACATTGATTTTTATATATATATATTGGAAGGGCGCCACAAATATTAATAACCATCTTAGTTGACATATGTAGATTTAAGATCTATGTATCTAGCCGGCTTATACAAATTAGATTACGATTTAGGGTGATTTTTATTTTTATTCAGTACTAGCTGACCCAGCAGCCTTCGTACTGCCTCAATCGATAAATAAAAGACCTAAGCTTTTGTATAAAATAATCTTAAAACAAACAAAACGAATCCGTATTTTAAAAAAAGCATTTTATATATTTCTGAGCTGTTATATTTCTGAATGTTGGCCAAGAAGTTCTTAGAATCATTTCCAATCCCAGAAACTAAAGATCGTAAAGGATCTGGTGGTGGGACCAACTGTGGCAATTTCACTTTGCCTCCAGCACAACATAATCCAGTAGATTCACCAGTGTATTTTAACGCCTTACAATATTTACAAATTATTTTCATTTCCCCAATTGTTACCGATTTGTCGGCACAATAATCAATTGCCGGATCATAGTGAAATGCAGCTCGTTCAAGAATCACAGGAGCACTGCGTCTGCGGATTCGCTCAATTTCATTATGTCGTGCTTGCTGTTGTTGTGTTTGATGTGCACGAACTCGTTGCATTCTAAGCCTATCTACTTCATTGTCACTCACTAAATAACGCAATTCTGACATAGCAATACGACTATTTTCTTGATCTGTCTCTCTCTGGTCATCAGTGCGGTTAGCATGTGAGGTAGCTCTTCGCTCATTTGATTGACTGCGACGACCTAATTCAGATCGTCTTCTCCTCGGCATCGTAAATTGTAATGAATCAAAGTGAGAAAATTTCTCGCTCACTTAGCAGTAAAGTGTCACTATCACAAAATATCAAAAACAAAGAGCACATTACTTGGAATGTCACTATCACAAAGGATCACCAAAGTAAAGAAAGTTCTCGCGCACTCATAGATATCGTAACACAATATCGTAATACTTTTTTCCGTGTTCTGAAGTGCGACAGGTTGGATTGACATATTAGTTGGTTGTCAAATCTAATGTCAAATATTATGCTTGCGTTCAGAAATTTAATTTGTGACAAAACTTAATATTTATTCTTCTTCTTTATCCTAGCCATTTCCCATCATCTGGAGTCGGCTCTCCTTGTGCACGTTCGCCATGTCAGTCTGTCCTGCGTTGCATTCTCGGTCAAACCCAGGGTTTTCAGATCCTTTTTCACAGTTGCAGTCCAGGTTGCTTGCGGTCTTCCAGGTCTTCTTCTCAGCGTGGGTATGTTGAGGGCTCTCTTCACCATATGGTCCTCATCTCTCCGTGTCACATGCCTATACCATCTTAGGCGGTTTTCCCTTATCTTTTAAGGTATAGGGGCCACCCGAAATGAACTCCTCATTTCGAACTCTGTCTACTCTAGTCACACCGCCCGCCCACCTCAGCATCTTCATCTTTGCCACATGAATCCTATCCAAGTCACGTTTCAGCGGGGTCTAACACTCCGATCCGTATAGCATAGCTGGCCTTACAGCAGTTTTGTAGATTTTACCTTTGATCCTAACGTGAATATTGCTGTCACACAAAACCCCAGGGAGAGACCTCCATTTCAGCCATCCTGTGTTTATTCTATGCTTCACAGATTTAGTTTTGGCATCTAAGGATATCACAGAGCCGACACATTTAAAAGTATCAACCTCTTTTACGGGTGTGTTCTGTAGGAGGAGTGGTGAACACACCACTCCTCCTACAGAATAAATTAGTCTCCATTCCTCCAGCATTTCCTGAATACTTTGGGCATTTTCACTGATAAGAGCAATGTCGACAGCATATAAAACTTAATATTTATCAATCTATAAAAAAAAAAATCTGATAGATTAACAACTGAGGTTAGCTAAAATTAAGTTTTGCGAAGTCGACCAAATTGAAAATTAGTACTACTAATGATCTATTACATTTTGTGACTATACAATTTGGTCGCATTCGCGATATTATCACTTTTGTTGAGTTTAGGAACACGACATTAGATCCTCCAACGCGCACGCGAAGACTATTTTGATAGATATTATTGAATTTGAACTTTGTGCAGCGGTAATAAATTGCAAATTGACTTTAAAGTTAGGTTAACACACCTACATTTCTTAGGCAACAGTGAGTGATTATAATTTAATATGAACTTTATTGAATAGCAATAAAGTTCAAATTGACTCTACATTTTATTTAGAAAACGTTTATATGGGAAAAAGAAATGGGCTGTTTAAGGTTTTTCCGGAAATTATTCAAATTTTTCTCACCTTTTATACCTTCCTTAGACCTCCACAAACATTTCAAGACCAAGATAAGATAAATCCGTTCAGCCGTTCTCGAGTTATATAGATATATAGATATAGATAGATATATAGATAATACGTACCGAGAAACTGTGTCAAGTGCGCGGTAAGCACTCTGCGCACACAACGTTATTCGATCACAAAGCGCGCCGCACAAATTGAATTGTGTGTAACAAAGTTGATTTTGTGTGCGGATCGTAAATAGTGATATTTTAAAGCGTGTCATTTATTTATTTATTTATATACAGAATCGTAATTCCAATTTTTTTTAAATATTTGGAAATATAGTAAAATTTAGTAAAGTATACATATATAGTAAAGTATACATAAATATACAATAAATAGAGAAAATAATAAAAAATAAAAATAACACAAAAGAATAAGAAGATGACACGTGTCAAAGATCACAGAGATCAAGTAGAATCAACAATCAAGTTTCATGTCAACCGCGCGGTAAATATTATACACACTTCGCGTTCTCATAATAACACGCGGTGCGTGAAATGAATAAAGCATATGAAAGATGATATTGTGTATAGATCTTTTAATATGTTAACGCGTGTCATGTCAACTGCGCAGTAAATAATATGTACACACTTCGCGTTCTCATAATAACACGCGGTGCGTGAAATGAATAAAGCATATGAAAGATGATATTGTGTATAGATCTTTTAATATGTTAACGCGTGTCATGTCAACTGCGCGGTAAATAATATGTACACACTTCGCGTTCTCATAATAACATGCGGTGCGTGAAATGAATGAAGCATATGAAAGATGATATTGTGTATAGATCTTGTTTATATGGGACGTTTATATGGGAAAAAGAAAAAGGCTGTTTTAAGGGTTTTCCCGGCAATTATTCAAATTTTTCTTACCTTTCGTACCTTCCTTAGACCTCCACGAACATTTCAAGACCAAGATAAGATAAATCCGTTCAGCCGTTCTCGAGTTTTATCCAGACTAACGAACAGCAATTGATTTTTATATATATAGATAGATAGATAGATTAGATTGTTGAAAAACATATTTGGCGTTACAGCATGAAAATTTTGACTCGATGATGATATTAAATTTATTTAAGCGAAGCCTTGAAATTGCTGCGAGCAGTCATGAATTGGTGAGTCCACTAGTTTGTAACAAAACACGACATCTCTAATCTGTCTGAATAGGAAATAATGCGTATATCTACCCTTGAGCAAGGTCTTCTTCTTCTTCTTCGTGTCAGCGAAGTCAAACTACTTCTGCCCAATATCTGGCAAAATCGTTGGCCCGTGTGTTGCCCAGCATTAGTCTTGGGATATGCGGCTAGTTGGACACATAAGGCAGAATCTTGCGTGTGATCTGAAGGCTTCAACAGTTACACAACAGTGCCCCTCCCTGGCGATATATTCCCCACCGCTCGAGGTTGTGCTTTGTTCTACCAACTCCAGTTCTTGAGATAGGTGGATGCAATAAAAGCTACACATTTTTCGTTTTATCCAACTTTCTCTTTTGTAAGATGTATGGAAAAAATTATCAAATCAACACTCATAAAAACATGAAATAAAAGCAGGAGAATAGTTATTTAAGTACGCCAGCTTTGAATCTAATTTGTAATTCAAATTACGGCTACCCGTGATAAATAAATAGTCTTAGCATTTTGTTCATAATTTTTACATAAAAACGACTCTCAGAGGAGTGAAAAGCATTTATAAGAACTGCGTTAATCCTTTGAGTTCTGTAACACTACCCATAAAATATGAATGTATTTGTACAGCGGGTGTACAGAAATATATTTGAATAGGTGTGTAATTGATGAGTCTCCGTGAGTCCGGTCAAGTCGGAGTTTTCCACAAAGCTTCCTGAAGGAAACGATGAAAAGTGCTGCGGGAGAGTTTTCAGTTGACAAATAATTTGTGTTCTGCACTCAAAGGAGCTTTTTTTCGTTTACAAGTACACACAACATAAGGAGCGTTTGAATTCAAAGTCACAAGCATTAGTGGGCCGGAATGATTTATGGTCGCCGGCCTGATTAAATATTTAGCAGCTAAAAGTAAATTTCTTAAGATCTCGCTCCCTCTTGGTCGCTTAACCGCTAAAGGACAAAAAAAGGAATTAAGTTAAATTTCAAGAAATATTAATAAACTGTGATAGATAATCCATTTTTTTATGTAATCGTTTGCAGGAGAGCACAGACGGTCGAGACCAGTGCACTTTATGACCCTCAGCCAGGGAGGCTGGACGCTGCAGGTTGAAAACATGGGTTGTGTTCGTATTTGTGTGTGGTTTATGGAGATTGCAAGTGTATATTTATCTGCTTCTTGAAAAGCTCCAGATTGTAAGAAGGAGGAAACACAGTCGCTGGAAGAGCATTCCAAAGGTTAGCGGTAGCATTAAGGAAGGAACTTTAGAAACAGCTAGCTCTTAGTCGACACACATTAACCATGTTCGGCAAGTGTAAGACGAGTTTTTCGTTTGTGGGTCGGATGCAGGAGGAATTCATTATTTATGTTCCGAAAAGCAGTGACAGGTATAATAACGTTAATTTAGACTGAGGAGGGAAAATTGGAAGAGTCATAAAATTCTTAGAACATTTTTTGGCTATTATGTATTCATTCTGTTTTATTAATATTGATCTGTTTTATCAGTGTGTGGGAGGATAGGTGGGACTTCGGTGATCCGGTGGGAGTCTCTCACTGAGAGTCAGTAGTTACTTAATATGAAAATTGTTAAATGTCATTTATTTGTATTTTCTTTATTTTATGTATCTGGTTTCAATACGTTTATGTAAAATTTTAATTATGGATCTGGTGGTTGAATGAATTAAATTATTATAATGATAAATATTATTTTTTGTTAAAGTCGTGATAATTTAAGTTAATGTCAAGGCTCAGACAGGTTAAGAATGGGTCGGAGGTGTGAACAAGGGACGGGGAAAAAATGTAACTGTGGGCTATTTTTCTTTTCCAGGTGGTTCGCGTCGAGTTACTTCACAGGCCCGCTCTGCCAAACTTTCCATATTAGTCACATCATAAAGACTCCCTTCGGGAAGTTTGGCGCCCCCTGAATAGCGCCGCCCGCCCATCAAGTGTTTCGGACATTTTCTCCTTGCTTTTTTCGCAGCTCTTCTTTGCAAATAAAATAATTCACTGTCATTAATGTGAGCGAGAGTTTTGTGAACGAAAATTGAATTACGTTTCAAATTTGAGAAGTTTCTTTTATGTATTTTTAATAATTTATATCTCACTAAAATTCAAAGTGAAAATCATTGTTTCTTTTTTTTTCAAAGTTTTCATTTCATTAACTTTGATATCCAACTAGTAGTTGTCTTTTGACAGTGACGGATTGAGGAAAGCTACGAGTTAATCAAAACTACAGTTTCCTAAACAGAGGCCATACTCTACGTGATCCATGTAAAAACAAGGTACATAAAAAAATATCATTGTTCCTTAGCTTTGATGATATTTGTTATAAATTTATGACTTGCACCATTTTTTTTTATTAGAGATTAAAAATTATTATTGTACATATGTAATATATTCAGTTTCAGTTTATTATAATGAATATGTTTTTTCTAATGGAATTATTATTTACGAGTATTTAATAAATATGTACAATAATACGTTTTAAGTGAAACAAAATTTATTATATAAACATTTGATATAAATAATCCACGTTAAATAACTGCTCATATTATTGTAAAAGTAGCTTAGTTATTAGACGTTTGACTCGTATGATTATAGTTTATTGTATATGTTAAAAAACTTTAAATAATAATGTTTTTGCTTAATGAATTTAATGTTTAATGAAGCAAATTATTGCAGATATTTTTTTTATGAAATACAATGTTGTTTAATTTCAAGAGAATGTTTCAATGAACTCGTTCACTATCAATTAATATTATGTTTTGACACTGAAGAGACATTGAAATATTTAATTATTATCGCAAAAAATACATTGCCAACAAATGAATATACGAGTACAATTTGTAATACTCGATCAAAATTTCATCATGCATTTTTGAAAAGATACAAAACAATTTAACTATGGTATGTATAATTTTAGGTTAAGTATTCGTAGCGTATATAAGAAGTAAATAACTTTAAGGTTATCATGGCCAGATTTAGTATTGTGCTTTTGATACATGACAACGCACGATCCCATGATGCAAATGTTAAAAAACTACCTGGAGAACCTCAAATGGGAAGTCCTGCCCCACCCGCCGTATTCACCAGGCATTGCCTCCTCCGATTACCATTTTTTCCGGTCAATGACACATGGCCTGGCTGAGCAGCGATTTTCTTCTTATGACGATACCAAAAAATGGGTCGATGACTGGATTGCCTCATAAGAACAAGACTTTTTCCAGCGTGGAATCCACATGCTACCTGAAAGATGGGACAGTATTTTCAATGATCTGAGTCTCACAATCTTCTCTAAATAAACTGTTGATTTTTATAAAAAATTGCAAATGCATTTTTGTATATATTTATTTGTGAAATATGTCTGGGAGTTTTCTCATGATATTATATCACCTCAGAACTACAATATTTTGAGTATACATTACTCATTAAGATGTATTTTTAGATTTTATTAAAAATACACATTATCATTTTACGATATCTTGAAATATCAGTGGAAGAAAACATCGTACGACAGTCACACAATACTATGAAATCCGTGACCTAGATTTTTACGGCGCTATCAGTTATCAGCTCTGACTGTAGCTGTAATCTTTACCTGAGGAGACGGAGCGTCTAGTTCTGCGGCTGACGTACGATCTAGTAATGATAACTCCGCCAACATGACCAGGATATATCGCATTTCCATGACTACTGCAAGATATCTATTGACTGTATTTCATAAAGTACAGCCTCATTACTAAAAAAAAATATTTGTACCTTAAAGCTGCAGGCAAAGTAACAATGTTAATATTTTCAATGTTTTGAGCATTCACTTTGAGATCCATAATAAATTATAAATATTTATTTATTTATTTACCTTGTTTTCATGGATCACGTAAAAAAGGATTACGACTTCAGTTTCGCTGGAATCCTTCTCTAGTTAGAACGCTGCGTTGTATTAGTCACATTTTTTGTAGGGAGTCTATCAGGAGATAGGTAGTGTTGCAAGGATGAAGGAAGTTATTTATCTCTTCATCCTTGCAACACTACCTATCTCCCTCTCCTTTCCTGATAGACACACCCCACCCCTCCCCACAAAAATGTGTTACACCACTTATAAGTACAACGCAGCTCAGTTATCTCTTTAGAGAACTTTGTTACGTGATCCATGAAATAAATAAATAAATATTTATAACAATGTTAATTTTGACTCTGAAAACAGATACTTGCGTAGAATAATTATGACACCCATATACTAAAGGAACGACTACACGTCGCTGGAATAGTTATTAGAACGCATATAGTCAAGGTATGAGGAGCAGATGAGTTGCACAAAGAACTTTTTAAGAAGCACGTTGAAATATATTTACGATTAAATATTAAAAAACGGTATTCTGTTCGGTGCCACTAAAAGAAGATGTGACTTACACCCCGGGCAGACTCAGACTGGCTTCGAGCACGCTGAAATAGCTCAGCACCGAAATTATTATAGTGGCTATTTATAGAATGAATTGTGTGCCAACGACAAGACCTGTCAAATAAACGAAATGGCGATACATGCGTGTCAGACGAGCGAAAAAAATAAGAGAAAGATTGTATCTCGACGCTTTTCGGTACGGGCTATATTGAACTGATATCAATTTATATTAAGTTTTTATAAGCATACAATGTATGGCGTGGTGAGGGACTACACAAACGAGGCAACTTTGTATACTGTAGTCGGTTGAGATACGAAAATACACTGATCTGGAACTTGTTCTTTGGATGCCACAGAAGAGCATAAAATAAAGCTGCTTAATCTTCTGGTCTCCGGGTGTTTGCCGTTCAAAACTTTATTTTTATGTAAACACATACATGAGAATAGAGACAGATGGTGACAGTAATTCTGAAGTCTCATCTGTGGAATTCTATGACGCTTACCATACCGCTTAGCATATAACTCGGAGCTTTGGAAAACAGCTGATACGCCATTCGCAGATTTTTGAACCGGCAGCTTGGGCAGACCTTATGATCTATTAAGAGGGTGGATGAGAAATGAAAAAAACTGAAAAAGTTGAGGAATTAAATTGAATTCTAACATTATTAAATTCTATGAATACAGAAATAAAGGAAACCGTCTTCTGGCTTTAATATTCAAGTTAAACATTTTATTAAGCATATTGGATATATATACACTTGCAATAATAGTACATAAAAATAATATATTAATTGAGTAATAACTTAAAAAAAATTAGATTTAACTTTAATAATTCGTTACAAAATTCGAATTAATTTTCAATACTTCAAAAAATGTCTAAAAAGTTAATATTATAAACATAAATATCAACGTATCAATTTCATTTTTACGGAGATATATAGAAGCATAATATTTACCAGCTTGCAGGGAATAATAATAGTTTTATAGCAAATTATTAATTATTCAAAGGTACCTTCCAGCTACATTCAGGCGAGTTAAAAAATAATCAAAATATAACTGAAAGGTTTAAGACACCCTTCTGTCCCTATTTAAGTTTTAATCCTCGAGTGAACGCGGAAATATTTGAGATGGCCGCCAGGGGCCAGAATACAATAAATTTGCTTAACAATCACAAAGTTTTCCCGGTTACACCTATCATCATCTGAAGCGTTGTTTTGACATAATATTCCTAAAATGACAAATAAATCAAAATTAGAATTCCATTTTTAAATAGATTACTTAAATATATATATTTTTTCTGATAATTTTAATAAACAAGTACCATATTTAAATGTATACAATAAGTCTTTTAAAGTATATGTTACATTGCTTTGTTAATAGAGAAATTTTAATATAATATTTTCTTGTTAGTAAATAGACGCTCCATAAATATTGATAAAATGTGTTTTATGCGATACGATATTCATATAGTCATGAATTATAAGTCTCAGTCGAAGAAAAATATTTATATTACGATACGTTTGCTAAATACAAATAACACTGTTTTGAAGATAACAATTTTATATTTTGTTATTGTTCGACCTCGAACTTTCTTTGATTATTCTGTTAGCTAAGTTTCTACCACAAATGATAAGGAGAAATACCAATAAATGCTTTAACAGCTTAGTTAAATTATACGTTTGATTTAAAATTAAGATTTTTTGTTATTTCAATGTTTTATTAAGAAATAATTTATCAACCAAACAAAGATATTTGTAAGAGCATAGAAGGAAAAAAGTGAAATAGACTAGATATTCACCACAACGCTATGCCGGCGGGCATAGATTTGTGGTTAAAGAGTTTACTTGCGTCGTGTGTTCGATCGTCGTGGGAGACTAAAAAATATTTTTAATCGATTTCTAAGCTCTATAAATACCTCCGGTTGGTGTGAATTTGATTCCTAACCCTTAAAATGCCAGTCATAGCCTTTTGAGTCAAATAATATTTCTTTAGGGCTCCGCAAGCAACTTGCCAAAACACTGGTTTGGAGCATCTTAATGTACGGCTGTGAGATATGGTGCTTATCTGAAAGTGATAAAAGAAGACTTGAGGCCTTTGAGATGTGGTTGTACAGAAGAATTCTCGGAATTTCCCGGAGAGACCACGTCACGAACAATGAGGTTCTCAGAATAATCAAGGAAGATAGGCAACTAATAAGTACCATCTCAGAGAGGCAAGCCCGATGGATTGGTCACATCATGCGCAACGATGGTCTCCTTCACGATATTGTGGAGGGGATGGTTGGGGGTAGAAACTGTAGAGGGTGCCCTAGACGGGAGTATTTGCAGCAAGTATTCGAGGACATGAATTGTAGCGCTTATGCTGAGCTGAAAAGGGTTGCGGAGGACCGAGAGGAATGCAGATCGAGATGCAAGATTCTGTTGCTGCAAACCAATCCACCAGATTGATACTACGAAGAAGCCTATTAATCAAAATTGATGGTAGACGAAAGTCTTCCTGTGAAGACCTAGATAATGATGCGTGAATTTAGGGCTGTAGTCTATGACGTTGGCGGATCAACACTCCACATGCAGCGCTTGGTCATATGTAGAATGGTAAACGTCATAGAAACCACAGATGAAGCTTCAGAATCACTATTACCACTTGTCGGTATTCTCCTGTATGTGCTTACATAAAATTAAATTAAAAAAAAGTACGTTTATTGAACGTTGCAAGAATCTTCGTGGTAGTGGGAGAGTTATTACACTCGATGCATATACATACAATGCATACGCCCATGAAATTTTAACAAGGATGACATTAGTGATACGTGTGTATTTGATGTCAATATTTATTAATAAAGGGTGGAGTCTTACCGAAAAATATATCAACGAAAGTGTTGACAGCACGGCAAGCCCGAATGAAACAATAGAGGAAAAACGGAAAATTGATTTTATTTTAGGTTTTTCCGCTTTTTCGCGATTTATAACCCTCCCCATAAATTGCCAACCTTCCGGTCACAGAAAACGTATTGTACATTGAATCTCACCCATTAGCAAAAGGGTTTTCCGATATTAATTGGAGTATATTGTGCGAGGACGGGGAATCGAGTTTCTTTTTATGTAAACACATAGAGGAGAATACTGTCAGATGATGACGAAAAAATATAATAAATCTGATTACCCTTTCAAGGATAAGTAAACAGTAGACGTAGAGTCACGTTAAATTTGAATTGTGTGACTGTGCAAGTGGCATGAAAATAAAATTCACACATTCAGGCGTCGTTTAAAATGTAATTTTCAGAGTTCTTGCTTACGTAATCGATTCATAAAAAACGATCAAAAACTTCTACCGATTAAACCAAGAGAAGACGTCACATGACCTTTAAATTTTTTCACATATTTGTAGGAATATTAATACATAATATGGATAAATTTGAAGTATATTTTAATAATGTTTCGTTAAAAGTCTTTTCTAATTCATTTTTGAACCTAATAATTGAAATACAGTAAATTGAATATTTTATTTAAATCCTGAAATTATTGATATTGTATGACAGTTTACTATTAAGAGTAATTTTATAGCGTTTACAGGTATTTGATCCCAGGATTGTAGGCTTGACAGTCGAGCGCTCTAACTCTCGTAATAGTCCTCGACAAAAGCAGATGTGGATTAAGGTGGGCGGGGTGTTAAGGGTGGCTGGGAGGCTGCAGCCGCCCCCTGGGTGACATAATGACATAATGCAGCTATTAGCCCAACAATAATAGTGGGCGGGGTCTTCCGCCCTTCGACCTTTCTCTTGATCCGTTTCGGCATTCACTAAGCTCTTTGTTGACAGACTTCAAGATAAGGGCTTTCATAAGACGAATATTAATTAGGCTCGCGTTTGAGATAACTAATTATGTGAACTTTTATTGTAGCTTTCAGTATTCTTGACATTTATTACAGAAAATATAATACGTCCAATCGAATATCTCAATTAGTTTCCAATGGTATTTTTTTCTCTTAATAAAGTTTCATATCAATGTAAAGGCATGGCATTTTTCATGGTAGGATTTTTATTATAAGAAAGCTTCTTTTACAAGTTTAAGCACTATTTTATGAACAGATTAAATAACTTAATAAATCATTTGCTTTCAGCTAGATTTTCTATTTGTAGCCATTACCTGGAGTAATCGCTATGAAATACACATAATTTATTTAACAGATGAGATTTATTTTTGCTTTAAGACAACTTTATCCCGATTAGATTAATAATGTTTTTTTTATACCGTTAGAAACTACTTTTCTCATTCATATTATTATACATAAAAATAAATGACATCGTGAATTCCAAGTATTTTTAGTGTTGATTTAGTTTTTTTTTTATTAAATTAAGAAATCGAGTAGTGTTATGTATTACATACATGAAATAGATAATCCTAGTAGTGCACTTATTGCATTGTGTGTAATATATTTTCCGACACTGAGCTTGGTTGTTATCACGTCAAAGCAAATAGCCGACATGTGTTAGTCTCGTATGTTTTGATTGAGATTATGGGGCGAGAGACTGAAACTGCGCGGGGCCTGGAGCACCAGCGGAGAACCGCGGAGCACCCCGAAAGTGGACTGTGGTGTGATAACGTGATACTGGGCAGAGAGACGGGCTCAGCTCGCTCAGTCCACTGCAGACAAGATTAAAGCACGGTGAGACAGAACAAAAACAGAAAAAAGTATGACATGTACCATAAATATATGTTTTCTTTCGATGACAGAAGTGGATTAAATGGTAAATGTGTTTGTATTTTACACATTCATAGTGAAATCCTGTAATGAATGAATTATTTTATTTTTATTGAATTATAAAATCTATGACTTATTACAAAGATAATAATAACCTACCTTCTAGAAGACTGCAGTTTCGCGATCTATGAAAGATTTTTCAGTTCCAATTTGCACAAACGTACTGACGTGTAAATTAATATTAACTGATTAAGAAAACATATTTTCAATGTTTTGAGCATTCACTTTGAGATCCATAATAAATTATAAATATTTATTTATTTATTTACCTTGTTTTCACATGGATCACGTAACAAAAGTTCTCTATTAGGAGACTGCAGTTTCGACTAACTCGTAGTCTTTGTCAATCCTTCTCTAGTTAAGAGATAACTGAGCTGCGTTGTACTTTATAAGTGGTGTAACACCTTTTTTTGTAGGGGAGGGGGTGGGGTGTGTCTATCAGGAAAGGAGAGGGAGATAGGTAGTGTTGCAAGGATGAAGGAAGAGATAAATACATAAAAAGTGGTTTAGGTATAATTTTTTTTTTTTTTTTTTTTTTTTTTTTTTTTTTTTTTTTTTTTTTTTTATATATTATTCTTATATGTCGTATATATAATTTTTAAACTTATTTATTTATTTAACGGAAACAATTTTAAAATTGGTGAATTACTTAAGGTATTTAGTTGGTTATTAATTATATCTTCTTTCTTATTAATGGCTTTATAAATTTCTAAGTATTCTAAATTATTTAATTTAACGGTTTTATTTTCTACATGTAATATGTTTAATACTTTTTCTAAGTTGTACGAATGATTATTTTCTATAAGGTGGTTTGCGAATTCAGAAAAATTAGTGCTTTTTAGGCACCTTAAATGTTCTTTAATTCTAATGTTAAAATTTCTTGACGTTCTGCCAATATAAAAAGATTCACAATCTTGGCAATTTAATTTATATATTCCAGAATTATTACGTTTATCATTAGTATCTTTATTATTTATAAGGTGGTATCCTAATTTATTATCTGTATAAAACGCTGGCTTTATCTCATTTGGGAGTGATTTAATTATTTTATGGGTAAAGTTATTAACGTGTAGAATTCGTCTCCACATTCTATCGTCTTTAATATTTTCTTTAGGATACAAGTATTTATATGTTATGTTTTGACGTTTTTATTATTCAAGATACTGTCTATTAATTGGCTATGATAGCCGTTGTTTTGTGCTATATTTTTAATTGTATTTAATTCTATATCAAAGTTTGTTTGTGATAATGGTATTGAAATTAATCTATGTATCATTGCATGGAAAGCTGAGTGTTTATGAGATTTGGGATGATTAGAAGAATTGTGAATGATTACATCTGTGAACGTCGGTTTTCTATATATATTAAATGTTATTTTATTATTTATCCTAGTAAGTGTTAGATCTAAGAAGTTGATAGACTTATTGTCTTCTATTTCAACGTGAATTTAATATTTTTGTGAATATTATTAATACTACTTAAAAAGTTTTTAATTGTCTTGTTGTTCCCTTCCATATAACAAGAATGTCATCTACATATCTTTTCCAAAATATTATTTTGTCCGAGAGTTTAATTTGTGAATTTAGTATTTTATCCTCAATATCGTTCATGAAGATATCCGCAATTAATGGACTTGAGGGATTACCCATTGGTAATCCTTCTGTTTGTTTATAAATTTATTGTTAAATTGAAAGTAGTTTTGGTTCATGGAAACTTGTATTAAGTTAAGTATGTCTTTATTTAAATCCTTTGCTAATGAGGAATTATCTAGGGTCTTTTTTATAATTAATGAACTTTCTTGAACTGGGACATTAGTAAATAAATTTACTACATCAAAGGATACAAGTAATGCATTATCAGGAATATTAATTCCTTCTAATGATTTTATAAGTTCAGACGAATTTTTGACGGTGTGTTTAGGTAAGAAGATATTAGCATTATTAATAAACTTTGTTAAATATGTAGATAACTGGAATGCGGGAGATGAACAACTTGCAACGACCGGTCGGATAGGACTATTTTCTTTGTGTATTTTTATGGTGCCATATAATTTGGGTATTTTTGGGTTCTTTTGTAACAGTAAATTTTTTGTATGCGTATTTGTTAGAATATCACTTTTACAATTTTTGAGCGTAGTTTTTATATTATCTTGGAATTTATTAGTTGGGTCTTTAGGTAATATAGTGAAGTTATCTGTATTTAGAAATGTTTCTACTTTATTAATATATTCTAATTTATTCATGACTATTGACGTATTCCCTTTGTCGGCTTTAGTAACTATTAAATCATTTTCTAAGATTTTATTCCGTATGTTTTTTACTATTTTATGTTCATGGTTATTTACTCCTAATAGAGAACTTTTGTTACGTGATCCATGTGAAAACAAGGTAAATAAATAAATAAATATTTATAATGATTAAGAAAACGTTTCACTAGAGGCTAATTAAATAGTGTGTAGGATCTGTGTAAGTAAATGACTAATAAGGAAAGAGTTTCACTAGAACTAAGGTAGGGAGTTATAAGTGGGGGTAAGGGGTATGGTCAAAATGTGTACATCAAAGTTGCAATATAAAAAATACTTTTAAAAAAATCATATTCATACGAATATGATTTAATCGTATATTTTTATTTCTTTAAATAATAAGTTCATAAGAAATATATGACGATGCCAGACCAAAACTCCACATACAGCGCTTATCTATATCTAATATGATAAGCATTATAGTATTCACAGATTTCTACAATTCCGTCATTAGTCAGCATTCTACTGTGTGTGTTTACGTAACAAATGCTCAGGAAGTGATGGCGTGGAATTGTTAGCTAACATAAGAGTATTGCTCAACCTTGTGTAATCCGTATAATTCAGCTAGAAAGCAATGATTGAAAAAACAAAACAGATGACACATAAAAAAAACAAATGTAGTACATTGATGCGGATCTGGTTGTAATTTGCGGCTCGTACCAAAACATGTATCCGGAAAATTTCCCGACCCCCGGTGTTTCCTCGGACGCGGTGATCGAAGAGCAAACGTTACAACGAGAACTGTTGCACTAAGTTTATTATATTTAATTTACACAGATAATCTCACAACTTGTTTGGGTTTCGGTTTAGACACACAAAGGCGGAGCCGAATACGAGTAATAATGGATGAAAGCCTTGCCGTGAATACGGATTAGGTTTTATCACAAAAGCGCATGTTGTTATAGATTTTTTTTCAAGCACAGTGCGCTTCTGTTACTTTAACCATATTTCATTTACAATAACAGCAGGTTTATACCAGAGAACTGCTATTGAATATATATTTACTTAGAGGATATAATGAAAAACGACACACAAGACTTTTGTGTAAATCAATTCCAAAGATAAAAACGGAAGAGTTATACATTAAAAATACATTATCATTTTTAATTAATTCATCATTCATTATGAATAATATGAATTACATGCACAAGTTATAGTGAGAATTATACATTTAGAAGCTTAGACAGTGCTGTACTTTACTTTTAAGTCTGAAAAACAAAGCTTTATTTAATATTTATTTCTGAATAAAATGGAGAATATAGTTATTACTTAAATATACATATACTATACATAAAATTCTTTTTTCAACGCGTCAATCCAAGCACAAAAATAACGGCAGAAGCGGGATGCGAACCGCGGACCTTGGAAACCAACTATGCCCAGGTATTCATACCGCTCGGCGAATCGCGCCATTGCTATGCCCAGACTGACTTGCGGTGAAACTAGTATTTATATCATTGTTAGCATCGTACGACAGATGTCGCCATAGTTTATATTCAAAGTATGTATATTTTTATTATTATTCTATCAGTCTTCATTTATTCACAAGCTTAATATTATTACTTTCCGGCAGTCTATTTATTTTAGTAAGTACCACTCGGGTCTCGAACCAAACTATAGACTGAATGGATGTGAAACGACTACTTATAGTTCCGACTCGGACTTTATAACCAATAATTTACCTGTGTTACTGATGGATAATTTTACCTTCTTGATATTGTCTCAAGGAGACATTATTAATTAATTTTTTTTAATTTTTATTAGAATATTATTTTATTATTTCAATATTCTAATCTACTTTTATAGATCATTGACTATATTAAAATATTATTATTACTTAAATATACATATACTATACATAAAATTCTTTTTTCAACGCGTCAATCCAAGCACAAAAATAACGGCAGAAGCGGGATGCGAACCGCGGACCTTGGAAACCAACTACTATGCCCAGGTATTCATACCGCTCGGCGAATCGCGCCATTGCTATGCCCAGACTGACTTGCGGTGAAACTAGTATTTATATCATTGTTAGCATCGTACGACAGATACGACAGACGGAGTCTTCGGTCCGAGTCGGAACTATAAGTAGTCGTTACACATCCATTCAGTCTATAGTTTGGTTCGAGACCCGAGTGGTACTTACTAAAATAAATAGACTGCCGGAAAGTAATAATATTAAGCTTGTGAATAAATGAAGACTGATAGAATAATAATAAAAATATACATACTTTGAATATATACTATGGCGACATCTGTCGTACGATGCTAACAATGATATAAATACTAGTTTCACCGCAAGTCAGTCTGGGCATAGCAATGGCGCGAATCGCCGAGCGGTATGAATACCTGGGCATAGTTGGTTTCAAGGTCCGCGGTTCGCATCCCGCTTCTGCCGTTATTTTTGTGCTTGGATTGACGCGTTGAAAGAATTTATGTATAGTATATGTATATTTAAGTAATAATAATATTGTAATATAGTCAATGATCTATAAAAGTAGATTAGAATATTGAAATAATAAAATAATATTCTAATAAAAATTAAAAAAAAATTAATTGGAGAATATAGCTTTAAAATTAAATTATTTATGTATACCTAATCATGTCATCAAGTCAGTAGAGCCTTATTCCAATGAATTATTGTTACGGTGACTAGGATATTGTCTTTATACAGGAATGGCAAAAAAAGAAACAGTTTTAAATCAAAACAACGACAAAAACCGTCAGATTTTTAGTTGTTGAAAGAGAACATTTAGAATTTTATTTTTTAATCATATCCCTTATGCAGAACTAAATTGTAAAATCAAATACTCTATGTGAATAAAATGCAGTTTAAGAAACTCTTTCTATTTTAAAGTATAAATATTAGATGTTGGGATGAAGTTTTCTCTTCGTACTTTTTTCATCATTCTAGAATTCAGCTGCCTTATAATAGTAATGAAGTAACTCATATGCAACTCATAATTTCGGAAATTTCTTTCTACGTGATTTCTCCAGTACCTTTGATCTTGCGACGGGGAAGATGATTATTGATCTTCTTAACCGCAACATTTTCGACGTCATTCTTAGTGAAAAGTCACTGAAGAAAACTGAGAATGAAGGTAATTTAAGTTTCATAATTTATGCGGGACTTTATTCATCTAAATATCTTAATTATAAAATTAATGAATTATGTTGTACTCTTTTTTATATGTATTTAGTTACTCATATCAATATATGATAATTTATGACAGTTATATGATAGCTAATCCACGTGAGAGTTATGACTTGTGAAGGCCAGACGAAGGGTACAACAGGTACATGAGCTGTTACATATATTGTAACTTGGAGCATCAAAGGATTCAAAGGTCAAGGCTCAATAACACATCCTTTTGCTTGATCATTTGAATATTAAATTAATTCTAGACAAAGTAAATTAATTAAATTACATGTATTACAAATTAGATTTGCCATTATTTTTTTCATTATTTGTTTAAAACGAGTATTCTAATCAAATATTTAAATTTTCTTAATATCTTCAAATACTTAAAACAAACTTTGAACTTTGATTGTAAGCGCATATAATGTTGTCTTTTAAGCAATAATATTGGGGCGATTCAAAATAATATTTCAGTTTTCATCAGTCAATTGCATTTAAAAAAAGGAGATTCTGTACATTTTTTGACATTTTGTTTATATTTGTTCGAGTTTATACTATCAGTATAAGTGTTAATATTTTAACAAAATTTTATTGTACACAATATAAGCTCCGCTTATATTGTGTACAATAAAATTGACTGACTGTCAACAATAGATCTTGACATTTTTGCACGTTATAAGTAATTGTAAGTGCTACCTAAACATATATAAATAATGTAATCTAAAACACACAATATCCTGAAGTAAAGTGTGTTCAAAAAAAGAAGAAATAATTATGAATTAGTAACTGTTTGAATGTTCTAGAACAGAAAAATTAAGGTGATACTTAAAGTAGTGAGTTGAAATATTGAGGTAAAATAATCTATTTTTGTTACTATAAAAGAAGCTAATGTAACTGGAAAGCAGTACCGTTATAAGAAATACTGTGTAAATCGAGCTAAGTGAAAAATATTTTTTAAAAATTTACAAAAAATATTGCATTAAATTGACTTATTTACATATTTGAACTATCGTGACAGATTAAAAACACTCAAAATATAGCATCCTGACGTGAATTTTTGTTATTTTTTTGTGATTTCAGTTATTTTTTGGGTGTTTTCATTATAAACACTTTAAAGTAGACGCGCTGTTATGAAATACATTGGCCGCCCAAGTTTCCACCAACGAAAATGAAAAACATGATTTATTATAATGTTCTGGGTAATATGAGGCATTAGTACCTGCACTGCCCACATGCGCCGCCATTTAAATTATAATAATTACGTCATCCTTCCGGCGGCGGTGCAACTTATAAAATGGCGTCGTTTGCTAAACTCCCGCGCAAATAAGACTGCCGCGTTTTTAAATTAATATGATAACCCATTTATGAGTCCCTAGGGAGGGGCGCGAGTGGGAGGCACTGCATAAGTCCCCGAAACAGAATTGCCAACCTCTGATAAATAAAAAAATCTGCGGGATAAAATAAATTTCCCTGTTATCCCCAGGTAATGAAAATATTACCATTTATTTTAATAGGACTCATCTTGAGATCCATAAATAATAAAATACTACCTTTTTTACATGGATCAAACCGAACACTGTATATTCACTTGCTGGAATACCCATGAATTTCTCATTGAAGGCGAAAACGCAGTATTCTAGCAAGTAAATAAACAGTACTCAATGTGATCAATGTTGAATCAGGTAAGGAAATATTTATATATTTAGTATTTGAAATGGACCTCAAAGTGAATGCTAAATATATAAATAAATAAAAATACAAATATAAACTGAAATTCAAAGTTTTATTTAAATTTTATTTTAAATTAATCAATTCAATATATTTACTTTTAATTCACATATAAATGGCTACTTATTATTATGTCAGTATTTAATTCAATAAATGTGCCAGTAAATATTTTAGAAATGATGAGCAATAAATACATAAAAAGGTCAGTAAAAATAATAAATTAGCAGTAGAAATATATAAATTGCTTGCAGATAAATAACAAATTGGCAGTAAATAATTAATGAATGGTAATAAGTAATGGGTTTGGTTAGGTTAGGTTTCCATGTTATGTGCTAATTATTCATTCATTTTTCATTAATCACTGGCAGTATTGAGTATATTACTAGCATATTATTTTAATACTGACACCATTTGTACTGACATATTCTATACTGCCAATTTATTTAATCTACTGCCAGTTTATTCAATTTACTGCCAATTCATTTAGTTTACTGTCAAAGCCCTGAATTAGTTATTAAAAACATAAATACAGGCCCTTTTAAATTTACAATCTCTTCAACTCATACCTCTATTTAAAAAAAAAATCAAGGTTATCATTGCAGTTAACAAAACACCTTAAAATGACGGAAGCAATAATATTAGAAACGGAAAAATATGTGACTGTGATTGAGAACTCAGAGATATAGTTGTACTAGGGAATGATGATGATGAGTTGGGATATGGTCAGCGTGTAGGATGGACAAGTAGATTTGTAGGACTTCGATCTAACAGTGGATACACATTCGTTAGAAATATTACGATCCCAGTAGTGTTGGCAATCTAGCCTCTAGCTCTGTAGCGGCGGCCACCTGGCCGCCCGCCTGGCTCAGGTGTTGAGGATTACGGTGGGCTTTTCACGGGACATGGGCGGTACGTCCAAGTGGGCGGCAACCAGAGGTGGGTGGCAGTTATACACAAGCTGTGCAATGCCCGTTCAAAAATTGGAGCATATAACATGGAGAACTCTGATTGGATACTGGTTAGATTTATCCACTGGCGTGCGACAAGGCTGTCCTTGTTTCACTTCACCCTCGACATGGACTTCATCCTACACAGGTCAATACCACCAGATCAAGGAGAAGCTGTGAACAACTCTTTTAATGTAAGCGACTTGGAGTACGCTGATAACGCTATTGTCATAAGACACTCCATTGCAAATCTGCCCAATATTATCAACTGTTTGAAACAGAACTCTCTGCAACTTGCCGCCTTGTGAACGCTGGAGCGGCCTTTAACGCTATGCGATATGCATATAAGTAGATAACAAATACAGGAGCATATAAAATATATATCACAGGCTTTAAGAGTGACGAAGAAAAAACATTGACCAACTTACAAAATGTACAAACAAACGTTAAAAAGGTTCGATAGTTATGTTACAAGGTTTGCATGTACTATATTATCCATACAATATGACTAGAGTAAAGGCCTTTTTTCTCAAAAACATGATATGATCCCGTGTTTGCTCGCATAACTATCGAGCGCTTCAATACTATGCCATTCCTACTGGTAAAGTGGGCGGGGTGGGTTGGAGGCTTTACCGCCCACCAGCCGCCCACCAGTAATGCATGGTTAATGCCGCCCGCCGCATCACGGAGCATTTATGGTCGGTTTTATGCGGGAATATGATGCCCTCAGTGCGCGATGCAGATTTGAAGATGCATTACAAATGCATTCTTTTGCGGCTTCGGTAAAACACGAATGAAGTTTGTGATATCCATTAATTTATTCGGGCATAAATCTGACAGTTTAATTATTAGTTATGACATTTTTACCTCAAAACGTTCAAGTTAATATTAATTAAAGCATAATCAAGTTACTTCATTTATAACTCATTTACTTCAGATTTTGATTTAGGAATCCATTTATTTGCCGGCGGATATATAGCTCAATGGTTAAAGCGTTTGCTTGGCAAGCCGAACGTCGTGGGTTTGATCCCTGACGGAGATTACAAAAAAAGATTTTTAATTGATTTCTGAGATCTAAGATAAGGTTGGTTTGAATTTGACACGTCACCCGTAAAATGCCAGTCGTAGCCTACTCATTAAATTTGGAGGTAGAAGAAAGTCGTCCTGTAAAGACCACTCATTCACACTGAATTCCTGTAAATAATATGGATGATGCGTGAATGTCGGGCTGTAGTCAACGACATTGACGGATCAATACTCTACATGCAGCGCTTAGCCACATTTAGAACGGTAAGCGTCATAGAATCCACAGATGAAAATTCAGAATCATTATCAAAATTTGTCGGAATTCTCCCGTATGTGTTTGCATAAAAAAAATCAGGCCATATAACATTGTATATTTTAGGCCCTAAAGATCATCCTCAATATGAAAATACCTCCACTCGAAAGTTCCGATTCTCTTAATTATTTCAGGGTCTTAAAGTCAACTAACTGATTAGTGAGATAGCCCCCTTTTATATTTTTTTTTTTTTTTTTTTTTTTTTTTTTTTTTTTTTTTTTTTTTTAGGCCGGGCCCCGTCGCCTTGTACCTGCGCTCCTTGGGAGCACTTACCAAGGCATTGTTTTCAGAGTACATTCTCGTTATACAAGTAACTGGTTTTGGTGAGCAACACCACACATGGGTGTAAAAGTTAGTAGTTGAGACGTTAAAATTTGCACTTTTAGAATTCTTCGCCGAAGGTCGCCGCGAATACAGAAAATGCATGGTAGTTGGGCTCCGTAGATATGAGATCGATATATCCAACCGGTCCAGACTTCTGTTGGATTACGCTAAGGAGCCTTTGCCTCGCTAAATCTAATATTGGACAATGCCACAGAACGTGTTCAGCGTCCTGCAAGGGCTGCCGCATGGGCAGTCTGGACTATCAACGAGGCTAAACTTGAAGAGTTTAGCCTTAAAATTGCCGTGCCCAGTCATGAATTGACTAGTCCAGTGGTTTGGAATAAGCCACGGCATCTCCATTCTATCGAGGACAGAAGGAAAGAAGGAATATGTGTGTCTACCCTTGAGCGAGGTCGACCATCTGCTCTGCCATGCTGCGAGCGCCGCCAGTCTTACTTCTTTTCGGTTTCTTTCGTGATCTTACCCTGCGGAGGATTGAGACAAGTGCCCCCGACCTCCGCAGAGAAGCCACGTCTAAGCAACGACATAGCGGCGCTCACCTGCACTTGCAGATCCAACGGCAGCACTCCCGCAAGGATAATCAATGACTCGGTGGCAGAGGATCGATAGGCTTTAGTAAGTGAGAGAAGTGGGGTTCTTTGACCGCTCAAGAGAATGCGTCTAATGAAGAGTAGTCGAGTGCGCTCAACCCAGCACCGCGCCGCATATGTCACCGTGCTGAGAAAGATCGCGTCATACACTGTTTTAAGGGCTCGAAATTTGAGTCCCCATGAATTCCCCGTAAGGCGAGAAATACAGAAGAAAGCCTTCCGCGCCTTATCTACAACATGGCGAGCGTGAGCGGCGAAACTTCTTTTACCATCTATGATTACGCCAAGGTATGTAACTTCTGTAGAAATTTTACTTTAGCACCTTGGAAGTAAATAGCTGGTGGACGTAGTGGAGATAATTTTCCCTTTAAAAGAATAGCTTCTGTTTTATGTGGCGCAAAACATAGTTTGTTTCGTTGGCCCCAGGATGAGATTTGGTTTAGAGCTTCTGTAGTTGAGCGCTCCAGTGAAGATCGACTATTAGCTTCTACTGTTAGAAGTGCATCGTCAGCGTATGCTACAACACCACATCCGGGAGGCAGCGGTAAGCTGAGGATGTCATCGAAAAGAATGTTCCAAAGCATTGGGCCAAGAACGGAACCCTGAGGACACCCTCTAGAGACGTTACGTGATATACGAACGCCTCCAGCGTCAGCGAAAATTTTACGGTTGTGGAAATAGCTCTGTAACAATGCGTATAGGTTTCCGGGAATCTGTCGAAGGCGAAGCTTAGCCAAGACCATTGGCCACCATGCGTTGTCAAAAGCACCTGAGATGTCCAGAAGAACACCCAGAACGTAAGTGCACTTGGAGTCAGTTGTTGTCTTGATTGTCGTGAGAATAGCATCTTCCGTTGAGACTCCCGGTCGGAAGCCGAACTGTCTCTTGGAGATTGGCATATTTGAAGTGACTAGATGTGATTCTAGTTTACTTACGACAATACGCTCCAGGATTTTGCCGAGGACTGGCAGAAGAGTGATTGGACGATATGCTTTAGGGTCGGTGCGGGGTTTGTCTCCGGATTTCGGAATGACTGTCAGAAGGCCCACCTTCCAACAGTCGGGGAAGGTTCCTGTTTGGATGCATAAAGAAAGAAGGTTTGTGATCTCTGGCTTGGCCATGAGCCAGACCATTTGACAATACGATTATCAATACGGTCTGGTCCTGGTGCTTTGCCAGGGTCAAGGGACGAGATTATTGTGTTGATTTCGCTCTCTGAAGGGGCGTGCACGAGGGCGTGTCAAGAGGAAGTGCCGATACACGCCTAACCTGCAACGCGTGATCGTCGTCTGAAAATGGGTCGTCCTTTGTGAGTAAGGAGTCTACAAGGGCGCCAGCCGTGTCAATGAGAGTGGATGTAGGTGTATCACCCAAGAGGTGGGCGATACCACAGAGCGTGCGGCCTGGCTGTAAGCTTGCCTTAACTGCACGGAAAGCCTTTCCCCAAGGATCTGGATTAGATGTAGATGTTACGAAATTGCGCCAAGAGGATTGTTTCGCTTTCATTATGGAGCTCTTATACATATATGTGGCGGAGCTATGTTCAGTCTTAAGCCAGCTTATTGTCTCTGTAGCGAGACCGGATTTGCGAGCGCCCTGGAATGATCTGCGGGTTCTTTTTACTAGAGCCTTTAGGCGGGAAAGTTCAGGTGACCACCATGGGACAGTTTGGGGACGGCGCTTCTTTATGCGGCCAAGGGCTTCCTCGGCTACTGAAATTATGCAGTCATTTAATCTACGAGCGGCATCGTGCGGGTTTGTAACAGGGGAATTAGCAAAACGATCCAGTTCTGTCCCGAAAAGGGTTTTAAATCTATCCCAATTTGCTTTGCATGTTTTGAAGGGAGGTTGGAGAGAATGCTGGAAAGGTGATGTGATGGTTGGAACGGTATTTGATAGTGACTTAAATGTTAAGAGACGATGGTCGCTGCATGATTCATCAGGATGGACACGCCATGAGCATATGGAGACTTTTTAGTTGCAAGTGTGATGTCAATATGACTCTCACCCATAGCACCAGAGAAAGTGGGTGGAGATGAAGTGTCGTTCATAATTACAAGCTCATGTTGTACGATGAAGTCCTCAATCGCCGTGCAGCGACCAGCGTCCCTTGCCGGGTTGTCGGGGCCCAGAGTGATGACATTGCGTTCACATCGGCCCCTATTATGACATTCCTTCCGCGAAGAGTCACTAGTGCCCTGTCCAGCAGCGAAAGGACTCTGTAAACTTGTTCCGAATGTTGAAAATATGCCGAGATAACGTAAAAGGATCCTGATGGCTGAGAAACCTCGATGACCGTTACATGTTCTTCAGAGAGGTGGTCCAGGTAAAGGATGCTGATGTTCGGGTCGGCCACGATTATGGCAGCAGCTGGGTTGGGTCCTTTCTCCAGGATCCTGGCTTCGCCACCGAGGCCTCGTGTCTTGCCGCCTGAAGCGTATTGCTCCTGCACCATGACTATGTCCAGACTGTGAATTGATATGAGCCGCCTCAGCTCCGATGTTGCGGCGCGGCTTCTACTAAGATTTATCTGTCCGAAATTAGTCATTTCAGAAGACTGGAGGCATTTGTTTCGAACGATATTCGAGAAAGCTCTTTTACTTCGGCTGCCTGGCGCGCTGGACAGTCCTTGGAGCCAGTACGGTGGGCGTTTGGCTGTCCGAATCTTGTGCATGAGGCGCAGCGAGGGTTGTCTGCCGCTTTTGGACAGTTGTCTCGGCTGTGGCCTTCTTCAGCGCAGTGGTGGCATATTGGTTTTGGCCGGTCGCAACGTCCTGACAAGTGGCCGTACGACTGGCATTTGGAGCACTTGTGGGTGTCAAGCCAGTCGCGAAAGCGAAAGTTTTGCCAGCCAACGTGAACTTCTCCCGTTGCCATCAGGGAGTTTCTGGCATCAGGGGAAATCGTGAATATATGATAGCACGATCCCGTGCGAGATCCGGATTTATGTGAGAATCTCACTTTTTCCTTCCCCACTACTTTGCCTATTGCCTCTAGTATGAGGCTGGATGGCGTGGCTTGGTCAGCATAAGTGGCGACTCTCGGGTGATGCGTAGCTGCCATTTCAACCCTAAAGCCAGCTGCCGCCAGCTCAGGAGCCGCCACAAGTTTTGCGGCCTCTTCTTTTGTCTTGGGGTGTACAAGAATTCCTGAGTTGCGGATCTTTTTAACACTGCAGATCCGAACTCCTAAAGCGGACGGGTCAACAGCGTTTTGGACACGCTTTTTTGTGTCATCTGATGAGACTGGTTCTATTGATGGGTAAATTAACACTGTCGGGCGAGCCATCGGCAGTGGTTGAGGCAGGGTGGGGAAAACTGAGGCTGCTCTGGTAGTTGGCATTCCGGCGGAGGTCGAGACGACCCCTTTTATATTAAAGTATCAACTATACAGGTATACATCGATTGTTATTAAACAGTTGTTCTCTAATCAACTTCGTGACTAATCATTTAAACGGTAAACGTTACAACAAAACAGAGCTGGCTCACAAATAAAGTAGTTGATACGTTTGACTATAGTATGTCATCAGCATGATATAGCCCCTGCTGACTGGTACTGAAAATCTCAATGTACAATCTCTCGTCTCTTATTTCTGTTCGCCTGTCGTATATGCATGTGTCGCCATATTGGCATTTTGTACAAATCCGGTCACGGGTGTGACGTTAGTTATATACATGGCTGCTGTCATTGGTGCGCCATTAATACTGTCGATCGCCACTTGCAGCGCTGGGCGACAGCCCATCACGCGCGCTCTTAGTCATGAATTAGTCCCATTCAACCGAGGCGAAAGTAACGTTATGTTACGGTCGAGCGGGGAAACCAATTTATTATCGAAAATTTATGTCAATGTGCTTCGGAAAAAGTCTGTGTGTTGTTAATCTGCTCCTCATACTTCCACCACGCAATCCGATAATTATCGCGGCAACGTGAAGTCGTTTCTCCCGTAGAGATGAGGATGTCAAGTAGTTTTATGTTAAATGTCGATAAGATTTGTACAATTTTGCAAACATGTCATTAGAATGTCTATTATTATATTTTTATAGCGCAACGAATATTTTATCAGTTTAGAAATATTTTTTTGCCATTTTTTATACTAACATAATTTATTGAAAAAAATATAAATAAAAAAAAATAAAACTTTATGGAATTATGGAAATATTTGTTTATGTAAAACAGTAGGTAAGTCTGAAACAATATTATGATAAGACAAAACAATTATAGATTTGGCATAAGTAGAATTTTTATGTTGTTTTAAAACCCAAATAAATAATACCAGTGCTTCTAAATACTCGTACATTTATATTATCAGTATTGAAAATTTATTTTATTATTATCATCTTCATTTTGAAATATTCCGATTGTTATTTTCCATTTTTCTTTTAGTATTACTACTTTGATACCAGGTGCAGGTTGTTATTATAAATGAAAAATATTTAGACGGCTATCGAGTGTTTTCAATGTAACTTGTTCGCTGCGGACTTATGATGTCAAAGAAACTATCAATTGCAAAAATGAACAAGAAACAAGTAAAATATAAAATACTTCGCAAGCAAATAAAACTAACTTGGAAACAACTCCGACAGACAATTTATGGACTTCGCTTCTATCATAAAGTCCATCACTATTACTTAGTATTACGAGTATGTATTACAATTGCAATACATGTTTCGTGTTAGATAGAAACAAAGTCCTATCTCAAAATATTTTATTACAAGCTAAATATAAATGACTTAATCTATCAATGTTTCATATTTTTTACTCACTAGCAAAAAAACAACCTTTCATATAAAACCTTACAAAATGTTTATAACGCCCTTATTGGGCTAAGTAAATTGTTTTGTCAGCGATGCTGCGCGGCGTCTCACTCGTACACTAACCCCAGTATGCAGAGACATTCCTTGATATATGTTAAACTACTTATCACCCAAATAGCTTTATACGTTTTCACGGCAAGATTTGGTATTGTGGCCTTTGGGTTTCGTCGTGTGTGGCGAATTATCTCGTACCAATATTCCAACCGCCATTGCAGGGGTCTTCTTCAGGGTTAACGACTTTGTGTCAAAGTCGTAAACCCTGAAGAAGACCGAAAGAGACGTTTCTTTAGTTTTGAGGTGAGTCAACGGCAGATGCTTTCCTCACTTCAATCTAAGGAAAGTAGTTATTATAAGTTGGTAACCTTAAGAAATGTCAACCACGAACATACGTTTTTATCAACTGCCTCTTGAATTTCAAAGACATTTCATTAGGGAAAAATATTTGTACCTCTTTTTTGAAATTAATAATACGACGTGCTTATTAAATTTAGAGGATATATTATATGAATAAGAATGAGTATTTATTTTTATAGTTTCTTCTCACTTATATATAAGGAAATATGTACTAGTATTTTTTTTACAGATTTGAGATGTATTTTAGACAAGTTGTATGAATCAATGTTAAATAAGATTCATAATGTTTAATTCATTTTATCACTTTCTTCTATTAAAGCAGCTCTTTACCTGCCTCCTTCTTACTCCAATTCCCGCCATACTATTATATTATCTGTCATTAAACTAAATTCGTTCGAAGTCAACTCCGCATCCAGCGCTCCGCCGCATGCATACATATGGATATTGAATACCTCCTAAATTAATTAGGGTTGTTCAACTCAATTATATGATGGATTTTACCATCGAATAATTTTAGTTTGTTACCATATTTATGTTGTAGTGTTTGAATAAATGTTATGTCAAAATAAAAGGAACATTGTAGAAATATTTTTTGATGTAAAAGCAAGATTCTTGTATATGTATGCATACCGTAGTACATAAGATACGTGGTGTATTCCCTCATTCTGGGAGCAGGCAAGAGATTTAAAAATTACTCATCCGTAAAAGAAACACGGAGAAAATTCGCATGCGTTTGATTTTTTTCGCATGTTATTTTTTTATTAGACATACCATTTTATGTACTAAATCTAGTACAAAAGCAATAATTAAAATAATATTAGATTAAAAAATAATAATATTGGGATGATCTAAGGGATTTGCAATTTGACACTTGCATGAAAACAACAAACACAAAATGTTTTATAAAACAATATTTCATTAAATTTAAAATAATCCAAATTTCACATATATATCTTTATCGTCTTATACTTTTTTAGTGTACTCGTAGATCATTGAAATATTATGAAACAAATTGTGATGGTAAAATGTGAAATTTATTAACGTAAATATGTCGAAAACCGATCATCAAGATATCAAGTAAGTTATAGTATTATGTCGTTCAGTTGCTACATGTTTCAGATGCGGGAGATGAGAATTCACCGAAGTGTCAAACTTTACGGCTGGAAAAAGATGTTCACTTTATCCTAACGATTTATATCGGGATGTGATGATCATCTTCCCGTGTCCCAAACGGCTCAGAACCAAGGATTTATGGAGCTTATCCGAGTCATTGAAGGAAGGTCGAGAGGCAGTTTCTAGAAGTTACGGAAATGGCTGACGGACACGTATCGCAATTTGTATGCAAATGAACCTACTTATGTTCGCAGATAAATAAAAAATATTCGTTCATAAAAATACTTTGTTACACATTGCAATTGATTTTTATATTATTATTGTTATATTAATAACATCAACTTACATTTAAATAAAAGTGTTTTTATTTTTCTACAATACTTAAATAATTGATTTCAGTTATACATTTGTAATTTATTCATTTTTTATAACATTTTACATACTAGTAAATTGTGAAAATAAATATCAATTTGTATGAATAAACAAAAAATCTATAATTTATAATGCAAAATATTCTTTAATGTGAACTCGTAAATATGAAATTTTACATTATACTTTAGAATATTTAGTATACATATACTCTTCTTTATGGTCTTCGAGTACTATAAAGAAAAAATAGTTTTTTTTAATTTTGAAAAAAAATATTAAAAGTGATTTTATATTTATCCGATATAATATTATGTGTCCAAAACACACAATTGTGTTTTACAACAAGAAGCGGAGATCAAGAGAGAATGTTACAAATCTTTGTTAGGCCATGCAATATTTACACAAATTTATTAGCTTTACAGTCAGAGGGGCTCAAAATAGCTTACCAGAGTTAGACCTTATGGTCCAATTATACGGTACGGTCCCACTAACTTCGGATAAATGCATTTGTGTCTGAATTTACTCTGGCTATCCGGGAAAAATGTAATAAAGCGGTAAGCTAAGTGTTATAGATCAGGGGTTAAAGCGCGCGACTCCGAAATGTGCGAGTTTTAATAAAATTTAAGCTAAAAATGATTTTTTGTAAATTGTATTACAACAGAAGAAAGCTGGTCGAAGAAGGCGGAAGAATGGCTTACATTCAACAATGGACAGACGCGTGCTGATGATCTTGAAGCTGAAATTGTTCACAAATATTCAGAAACATTTTTTTGAATATTTGTAAACTCTCGTTGGTTTGGGAGTGATACTTTATGAGTAAAAACGCAAACCATAACAACATTATCTATTCAGATAATGTCTCAATAACAAAGCTGTCTTCTCTATGAAGCTTGTAAATAAACATCCATAAATGATTTTTTCAATGTTTTAAGCATTCACTTTGAGATCCATTATACACTATAAATATTTATTTATTAACCTTGTTTTTAGATTATTGATAGACAGCCCCCACCCCTCGTCTACATAAATGCGCTTAGCCACTTATTATACATGCAGCTCCGTTGAATCTTGACAGTGACGGATTAAAGAAGTCTATGAGTAAGTCGAAACTGCAGTCTCATAAATAGAGGTAATATTCCACGTGATCCATGTAAAGGTTAATAAATAAATATTTATTATCGAAATTTACAACAAGTTTTTATCCGGCATATCTTTACAAATAAGAATAACCCATAAAGCACGTTTACTGAAGGAATTTGATCTCATCAGCTCTATGTTAGATTGTAGTCTCATGCGGTTTGTATTAATTAGGCGCTTAGCTATCCCTAAAATAGCAAACGTCATAGAGTCGCCGTCAAGCGGCATTCTCTAGTTAGTGTTTACAAAAAATCCCGCCCACAAAGCTCGTTAACCGGCCGTATTTCATCCGACCCAGCAACAGTTATCAGGCCACGTGAACGTATACGTGTACATACATGGCCGCCGACTAACTCGGTGCTTTCACGTTTACGTGGTTTCCTTTTTCATGTCTGACGTACCGCTCTACTTTCTTTTGTCTTGTTTTATATTCGCGCCGTAAGAAGTCGGGTCAAAGTGGATGAACTTGCCGCGCTTTACTCTTTTTTTATTCAAATTTTCATTACAAGCTTTGATAAAATCTGGCTATACTTTTGGAAGGTCAGTCAATCACTCTCACCATATAAGAAAAAAACACAGTCTGCATATTATTGTTTACTCTTTCAATATTCATTCGATACCAATTCAATTTTATGAAGTAGTATGCAGGAGTTTTTGTAACTAAAAAATTCTTAATATTTTAAAAATTAATCACAAAATGATTGTTACCAGAATTAAAATTACCTTCCAGGAAGGCCATCGGAAACTGTACATATAATGTAATCGGTGGAGCTGCTAGAGGCAGACCTGACATGAGTCGAAGACTTTGGCGGCCAACAAAGCATTGTGACGGCAGTTTGTGACGACCATTTGCTCCAGTGAAGGAAGTGAAAATTATAATAACTAAAAGCATATTTCATCATGATAATTAAATTAGTAAAATGTTCTTTTAAATTTGTATAATTGCTTACTTACGAAAGCCAGTCTTCAAGAGATGATTAGCCACATTAAATGTGGATTTCGTCAGTTCATAAACTCGTCATTTTACATTTTACTTTTAGACGTTTACGGGATGAGATCCCAAGACATCTCAATTGATAAACAAGCATGTTAGAGCTGAACTTAGAAACACGTTTTTCTTTTACACAGCTGACGTGTTCGGCGCGTGTCTCTCTCTTCGCTTTATATGCTTGCCGTATGAAGGGAAGTTAAAGTGGATGAACTTGCCTTGGTTTATTCTGACGGGAAGAGGGAATTGAAAATTTTAAATGTGTGAGGGAGTTCTGCCAAAGCACATATATGCCCCAGTGAATTGCGAACATTTGGCAGCGTAATACGCAGTGAAATATTGTAATGAAAAAAATATATTTCAAATATTGTTTTGCTTGATATATTTTTATACATTTTTATATATGAGCGTTTATAATTTTATGATTTTTAAGTGATTTTAAGTTATTGTTCTCAACATTATACATTCACTTTATACATTATTTCTAGTTGTAAAGTTCTCGATCAATTATAATAATCATTATTATATATCTAATCCCTTATTGAAGAATATGAAAGTGACATATTGTAATCATTAAGTTTTGTCACCCAACTATCATCGCTTTAATACATCTCATCGGCCTCTTGGATCTTTCTCATGTAAGCACATACAGGAGAATACCTACAGATAATGATTCTGATGTTTCAACCGCAACACAGTTCTGGTTATTAAACTCTGTTTCTTATACTGTAGGTTGTTGTAGTAAGGGCATAATGCATAAAATTTAAGAACGAAAGGTGGTTAACCTGATGCTTTCTTTATTAGTTCAGTTTAATTAAGACCCCCGTTTCCCAAAACGTGATAAATAAGTACAAATAAATAATAGTGATACTTAACATTTAAATTTGTCCTTTTTCCGGTTACGCAACAATATAAATATTGTTTCGTATTACCTCGTGTGGAGATAATAATGTGCGGATTTCAGTGGAATTGATGGCAAATTGAAAACAAAAAAGCTGCGTGCATTTAATTCGGGCGTTATTACTTCGGTGAGAATCTTCTTGGAAAAACAGGGCGCGTGCTATTTTGGTCACGACATCTCATTACAGCGAATACGGAAACCTGAACCGGGGAAATATGAAAAAAAAATTAAATAGCCACCCGAATATTTCACAAGCTTCATCTAATACACCTAACTTATAATTCGAGTATTTATATAAAATTCAAAGAAGACCCTGACCGTACGGTTAGGTCAGTTATTAAATTATTATTTTAACTGGTTTTCTTTAAAATATAAATTCGCTTCTTACTCTAATACGATGCTTTCATTTGTCGCAATATACGCTTTGATCAAATGTGTTTTAGCAAGATATATTGTTTTGGATTATTTATTAATGCCACCCGGCTATTTTTACCTACTTGTGAGTCGAAAAAAATTACAACTTAATTAATTATTGTTACGTATTATCAATAAATGCCGCTTGCTCTAAGATGCATGTATTTTTTTTATTAAGAATAAAGAAATTAATTGATTTACAAGTATCTATTTTATACCGAAATTCATTTTCTAAGACCCTCTTTGGGTCACGTCTAAACTACAATATAAAATGAATAGAAAAAAATATTGTTTGATTTTACATAGACTTTACAACCAATTGTGTATATACGAATGTATACAAATACTTATGTGCTGATAAATCTTACTTACTTTTTTTGACTGTAATTCTCATTTTTTTTAAAATATTTTATAGTAGTAAAACTCATAAGTTATTCTTTCAAATTAAAACAAGACAAATATCATTAAACGCACATAAACTTAAATAAGCATTAATTAAATCATCATTATTTTTAATACTACTGACTCGACCAGGAAATAACTCTATCATTTTTTTAAGAGTAGAGTTTTATGAGAAGTAGCATCAGTTTTTAATAAGTAATGAGAGATATAAATTTATGATGTATTTGTTATATCATTTCATTAATAAACATTTCAGTTATTTTGTATTAGGCAACTAATTTTTTGTCAGTATTTAATTAAATTAATGGGCAATAATTATTAAACAGATGGTCAGCAATAAATACCTAAACAATGAGTAAAACCTAATCATTTGGCAGTAGAAAAAAAACATGGGAGGAAATTTTTTATGAATGGAATGTAATAATAGGTTATGATAGTGTAGGTTGCCATTTTATGAGTTGATTATTCATCTATTTTACATGAATTTTTACCAATATTGAATATATAACTGCCATTTTAATTTTATAACTGACCATATTCCTAGTGACATAGTGGATACTGACAATTTATTTAGTCTACTTCCGATTTATTATATTTACTGCTCATTGATTAAATTTACTGCCAAAATCTTGAATGAGTTACTGAACAAAGAAATACAGCCCTTTTTATTACAAACCTGTTATTGATTGAATTTGAATAATATTCAATTAAAAAACCTACGATATACAATTTCAATGCCACATATGTTTAATTATGGTTTATTAAAAATATACAAACTTAAAAAAAAAATAACGGAAATCTGCAGGTTATTTTTTATTTCAGTTGAAACATGACTTTTTTTGATAGTAAACAGCGTTTTTTCCGGAAAGTCGGAGCCTTATGGATAATACGATGGAGAGAACGTAACTATGGATTGAACCATTTTTTAGAAGGAATCCCACGTCAGTTTTTACATACAACGCTGGCTTCCAGACAAGTACTTTTACTTCGAAACAAAAGAAAATTACGAGCGAGAAAGAATAATCTTGAAAAAATTTATATAAAAATGATGATCTGGCAAAAAAAATCGTTGGAAAATTACCTTTCAATGAACTGCTCGAAAAGATTGCAAAGTTTTATAAGTGAACGGGTTTTTCATATACACATAAAATATCCAACTTAGTTTTTTCTAAAGAACATATGGAAATAGTAAGAATGCAAATTTATGCGGGTTTTGTGTCTATTATATTATCTTAGTGTAGAACTGATACTTTATTTTAATATTATATGTCACACTTAAATACACTTTACCAAAACCAAAAATAACTGATATAATTATTATTAAATACAATTAAATAAATTACGTATAAAAAAAAATATTTTCACAAAAGCCGTGAGTCATTGTTTGATTTTATAAAGAACATTGAGGCAAATAAATAGTTATAACAACAAGATAAATTTGACAGGGAGATATTCTTTGGATCATCATCCAGCTGAATATAATAACTGCTGCCTTTTTTCTTGTCCCAAAGATATAAATGTATTATTGTTTGTTTATTTAATTTATTAAGATGTTTATATACTCCTATACTCGTAATGTATTCGATGCAGTATCTGGATGAAGAGCTAACTTGATATAATGTCAGAACATTGGGAACTAAATGCGTTTACTAAGGGAAAAAAATCATCAAAGGCACTGTTGCTCTTTTTAAAGGTTATTTTAAAGCATAAAAACGAAGTGATCGGTCAACTTATGTATTATTTTGATCAACTTTTAGCGGAATATTAAAAAAAAACATCAAAATTCAAAAGAGCTTTTAATAGTGTAAACTAAATGTGCTGTTTTGACAAAATATGAAAAATACTGGTGCCGTAAAATTTAAAGCAATCAATTTTTCATAGGATTTTTCAATAAATATTTGGTGTAGTTTTTCAGTTTTTTTTTTCAGTCCATTGAAGAATGCGTGAATGCATTGTTGTGTAAAAATAACCGGTCATAGTTGGGTTACCAGAGGCAATCCAGTGGTTCATATATAATTAAATTGGATTTGATTATGCAATAGGCCCAACCGGTGCACTTTCATAAATTTAAGTTAGCGCTCAACTGACCATACAACTATTTTCGTTTGCATTCGTGTGTTTGATTGCATATTCAGAGTGCAGCTTAGTAAGTGTATGTGGCACTGCAAGAGAGTTATTTGTTTTTACAATTACAGTGCATCATAAATAAAAACATTATTTCACTTAAAATTTTGCACAAAATTTTATTAAAACAATAATATTTGTGATAAAACGTAAAATGTTATGCGGACTGTTTTTATTTCATATCAAAAATGACAGTTTATTTTTACTTCAATGACCAACAACATACATTTATATATTTTTTAATATTTCATAATTCCACTTGAATCAGAAAACCATTTGAGAATCGAGCTAATCACTCACACTTTAAAAAAATAATCTTGATTTTATTCCTACCACAAGAGCTTGTGTCTTGCATTGTGTACTCATTGATGTTCTATATGTATGCTCATCAGTAGAATAGTTATTGCAGAAGAACATAAATTTAAGCTGTTATTTGTTTTTTAAGATTGAAATTATATTCGATTACAACAAGTTATTAATATGATTTTGGGATTGAAATCTGTACAGTAAATAATCAGACTTTTGAATTTTTCTTTTGTTTTAGAACCAAATGTGACAGAGAAATAAAACCACTATAATAGACGTGAGATTTAAAATATTCATAGTCGGTTTGTATATTTGGCCCGTTGTTATTATTACGAAACTAAGCAGAGAATAATTTAAAATGTTATTTGTAAATGCTTTACTTAGTTAAATAACGCACTTTAGTTTAATGTAATGACCTTTTTGAAGTAATATAATGTTGAAGGTTTATTTCTAACCTGTTTACATTAATAAAACTTTGTCTAATAACTTCAAATTAAGTAACGGCTAACAAAGTAAGTTTAACGCATTTTTGTTTGTTTTGACTTTCAAATATTCGCTGCAAAAAAAGCTCCTGTTTAGGTTACTGCTTCATCGAAAGTGTTTACTTTCGAAAAACACAATATACGCTAAAAGTTTTTCGTGGTAAATACGTGACATCCCCTGAAAGATAAACTGAAACAAAGGGAGCTTTGGTATGTTTGTGGAAGGCTCCCGCAGGATGATGACATACAGCCTGTCCCGCGGCGGTCCTTCTTCTTTATTGAAGCCTGACCGGACCAAGTACTTTCGACATGACCGACGTATATTATTTTCAGGATAAATGTCCTATATAAACCTAAGAAATATATTTTGTAGTTTAATGAAATATATGTCTAACCTTTCAGAACCCTCCGCCAAAATGGGAAAACATCTCATAACATGTATTGAACTATAACTTTAAAATATGACGGCCCAGTTCTACAAAAAAAACATAAGAATACGTAAATATTTTTACCTTATTTTCAAAAATATAAAATTAATTTATTTCGATTTTTTCGATCGATAGTAAATTCAATCGATGTAAATGTTTATTGTTTTTTAATGGCCTTTGTAAATATAAATATTATTTTGTTTTGACATCAATGAATTCCCTTATACATTATTGATTTCCAAAACCACATACACCCATCACCTTTTCACTCACTCTTTGCTTTATATAGAGCCAACAAACATTTAACTAATTGACTTGAAAATGGCCATTCAACCTGGCTGAAACATGTCGTAAAAAAAAATTAGTGGAATAAATTCTAAAAAATCTTTTATTTATACTGAAAGTTGATTTACTTATCACATAAACAAAGACCATCTTTTTATAGTTAAAAATGGTTTTATCAGTTACTGTTTTTCTTTTTCAGCTCCGTATATTGTAAACAGATAGATGATGTATGATTCTGTTAAATATATTATATTCCGTATATTTTAAGTGATTAAAAACACAAACATTCCTTTTTTCTTATATTATTCTATTACAGATAAATAATGAAATAAAATTGCATTTATCTTGCTAATGCAAATGCAAGACTTATTCTAATGCAAGGTCTTATATTTATTTTTGCTTAATCAGTTTATTTTACGTCAAAAATTTGTAAGTATTTCCTCAAAAAGTAAAACATTCCTTTATGAAGCACTAACTGTGTCCGTAAATTAATTAAAGGTATTCACCTTTCAATGAATATAGAACATAAGCTTATAATTAAATAAACATGTATTAGTTATTCAGTGGTAATTTATTATTTTTTAAATTTAATTTCAAATATACTATTTAAGCTACGTTTAATTAAATTTTATCAAACAAACATATGAACAGTATAAATTTAAAATATTTTATTTGGATTAAAAATTAAGAAATATTATTTTTGATTTGAAAAGTATCAATCAAGGTTCAAGTATTATTTATGTACGAGTACATCTCTCATTGCTAAATCATATCCTCATTGAAGAGCTTCTCATATTATGTCTACTTGGCTTGGAAAGAGATTAAATTGATGCAAATCTTTCGCTTCAAAGAGCAACGGTTGACAATAATTTGTAGGCTTTTCGTAAATATACCACTGGGTTCTACTCCGATGTTCCAGTGACCCAGAAGCAAACACACTGGGTAGAGAAAGGGTGGCAAGGAGATCCACTTTTTTCCTACAGACAATATAACATCACATAAAGGGTAGGGTATTGTTTATGAAGTTTATTGTTTCGTGTGCATATTTTTTCTTCGCCGAGGAAATAGAGAAATATTGGTTGCAAAATAATTCTGCTATCGTTTCGAATGGATTTGTTGCTGCATAAATGTTTACGTCAAAGCGAATAAATTTACTACTTTTATTTATTTTTATTATAGGTACACATAGATTTATATTTTAATATGTGTTATGTAAAGCTTTAAAAAGCAACGCAGATTGCGTAAAATATTTTCCCGGCGCGCAATACATTTTGTGCTTTTGAAGAAATTATATAAATTATTAAAATGCGTAGTAATTTACAACACGTGTAAGATTATAAACTGTTATTTCATGTTATTAAAATGTTTTCTTGTTTATGAAGGCACTTTTGAAGGTTTTATTGAAATTCACAGAATTACGAGAAAAATAACAAGAATAATTTTATAATATAAAAGGAAAAATAGTACATAAAATAATATGAAATAGTTTTAAGGAGAATATATTTTGACGTTTTTGTTTTTGAAACGTTATCTATATAGACTTAAAGGTTCTATATACTTGAACGTTCTACAAGATAGTGTTCTTTGTTGCATATTCCCAAGGAAATTGACGTGAAACTGTTTACCAATTTTCTTTAGAAGAAAATACATATTTTGCCGAACTTATTGCGCATACACCTTGTTTACTGTGAACAATTTTATGCAAAATTTACTTTGCCATATTTATAAAATATCAAGATAATATTATAAAGAAAATTTTTTTTTTGCTTGAGCTTATTTTAAAAAATAGATGAATTGATAATTATACATGTTTTTGTGAATACATTTCATTTTTAATGAAAAATTTAGTTCAAATATAAATTACTTGGATTTAAATTTTTATTAGATTTTTTTTTCATTACTTTAATCTTCTTTTATATATTGTTGACTATATTTCAATATTAATAGTAATTAAATATACACATACAATTTTACATCTTTTTTAAATTTTTTCAATTTTTTTTAATTATCGATATTTTTTCCGAATGAATTAATGCGTATAGAAAAATTGATGTGTCATTGTATGTGTATATTTAATTACAAATATAAATATTTTAAGCAGTAGTTATTTTAAATCGTTGTTACTTATTTAATATCAATCATAATACATTATATACTGTAGACATATACCTTATTTAGTAATTCGGGTGTACAAAGTTGTATAACATTTTTTAATTATAAATTGACTTTGATTATTGTTAATTTATTTGGAAAATAAAATGATAACGTTGATAAAAATATCATATTTGGGAAAGTTGGTTTGCTTGAGGACTGCCGTAAACTTACATTTTTATAAATATTTATTTATTTATTTACCTTGTTTTCACATGGATCACGTAACAAAAGTTCTCTATTAGGAGACTGCAGTTTCGACTAACTCGTAGTCTTTCTCAATCCTTCTCTAGTTAAGAGATAACTGAGCTGCGTTGTACTTATAAGTGGTGTAACACATTTTTGTAGGAGAGGGGGTGGGGGTGTGTCTATCAGGAAAGGAGAGGGAGATAGGTAGTGTTGCAAGGATGAAGGAAGAGATAAATACATAAAAGTGGTTTAGGTATAAATTTATTTTTATTTTTTATTTTTTCATATTATTCTTATATGTCGTATATATAATTTTAGAAAATGATTTAATAGTTACTAAAGCCGACAAAGGGAATACGTCAATAGTCATGAATAAATTAGAATATATTAATAAAGTAGAATCATTTCTAAATACAGATAACTTCACTATATTACCTAAAGGCCCAACTAATAAATTCCAAGATAATATAAAAACTACGCTAAAAAATTGTAAAAGTGATATTCTTACAAATACGCATACAAAAAATTTACTGTTACAAAAGAACCCAAAAATACCCAAATTATATGGCACCATTAAAATACACAAAGAAAATAATCCTATTCGAACGGTCGTTGCAAGTTGTTCATCTCCCGCATTCCAGTTATCTACATATTTAACAAAGTTTATTAATAATGCTAATATCTTCTTACCTAAACACACCGTCAAAAATTCGTCCGAACTTATAAAATCATTAGAAGGAATTTATATTCGTGATAATGCATTACTTGTATCCTTGGATGTAGTAAATTTATTTACTAATGTTCCAGTTCAAGAAAGTTCATTAATTATAAAAAAGACCCTGGATAATTCCTCATTAGCAAAGGATTTAAATAAAGACATACTTAACTTAATACAAGTTTCCATGAACCAAAACTACTTTCAATTTAACAATAAATTCTATAAACAAACAGAAGGATTACCAATGGGTAATCCCTCAAGCCCATTAATTGCTGATATCTTCATGAACGATATTGAGGATAAAATACTAAATTCACAAATTAAACTCTCGGACAATATAATATTTTGGAAAAGATATGTAGATGACATTCTTGTTATATGGAAGGGAACAACAAGACAATTAAAAACTTTTTAAAGTAGTATTAATAATATTCATAAAAATATTAAATTTACTTTGGAAATAGAAGACAATAAGTCTATCAACTTCTTAGATCTAACACTTACTAGGATAAATAATAAAATAACATTTAATATATATAGAAAACCGACGTTCACAGATGTAATCATTCACAATTCTTCTAATCATCCCAAATCTCATACACACTCAGCTTTCCATGCAATGATACATAGATTAATTTCAATACCATTATCACAAACAAACTTTGATATAGAATTAAATACAATTAAAAATATCGCACAAAACAATGGCTATTATAGCCAATTAATAGACAGTATCTTGAATAATAAAAAACGTCAAAACATAACATATAAATACTTGTATCCTAAAGAAAATATTAAAGACGATAGAATGTGGAGACGAATTCTACACGTTAATAACTTTACCCCTAAAATAATTAAATTACTCCCAAATGAGATAAAGCCAGCGTTTTATACAGATAATAAACTAGGATACCACCTTATCAATAATAAAGATACTAATGATAAACGCAATAATTCTGGAATATATAAATTAAATTGCCAAGATTGTGAATCTTTTTATATTGGTAGAACGTCAAGAAATTTTAATATTAGAATTAAAGAACATTTAAGGTGCCTAAAAGCACTAATTTTTCTGAATTCGCAAACCACCTTATAGAAAATAATCATTCGTACAACTTAGAAAAAGTATTAAACATATTACATGTAGAAAATAAAACCGTTAAATTAAATAATTTAGAATACTTAGAAATTTATAAAGCCATTAATAAGAAAGAAGATATAATTAATAACCAACTAAATACCTTAATTAATTCACCAATTTTAAAATTGTTTCCGTTAAATAAATAAATAAGTATAAAAATTATATATACGACATATAAGAATAATATTAAAAATAAAAAATAAAAATAAATTTATACCTAAACCACTTTTATGTATTTATCTCTTCCTTCATCCTTGCAACACTACCTATCTCCCTCTCCTTTCCTGATAGACACACCCCCACCCCCTCTCCTACAAAAATGTGTTACACCACTTATAAGTACAACGCAGCTCAGTTATCTCTTAACTAGAGAAGGATTGAGAAAGACTACGAGTTAGTCGAAACTGCAGTCTCCTAATAGAGAACTTTTGTAACGTGATCCATGTGAAAACTAGGTAAATAAATAAATAAATATTTATGATTTATTATGGATCTCAAAGTGAATGCTCAAAACATTGAAAATATTACATTTTTTAAATTAAAAACTTGCATGCGCCATCTTATTACATAGTAAAAAAGGACGTTATCTCTTGAGTGTCCAAGTTCATGAGTCTACATTTCTTCTGTCTGATAAGGTCCAGGGTTGAATGTCTGGAAACTGCGAAGATCTTGAACGACCTCTTCTAGCATCAGTGACGAGAAGAGATTCCAGTGCTTGAGGCATTTCAAAGAAAACACTTTTTTCCTCTTGTACATCTTTATTATTTCTCATATTTTTTTTTATTGTGAAACAACATATTTTCATAGAATTCTATCACGTTTTATAAATTGAACGTAATGCTATTTAATAGTTGATATTTTGTGATGATGAGAGCATACGAGTTTGATTAGGGTGAATGCTTTTATTTATGTCTCTCTGAAATATTTATCAGATTAAAACAAAGTAAAGTGAAGAATGTACTTTTAAGCTGCTTTTTAATATATTTTTTAATATCCATCTAGAAGGCAATCGAAGACTTAAAATATACAGTACTTGATTGTTTACCAAGATCAAGCGTAAAATAAAATAAAATGAAGAGTATATAGAGTATATATCAGAACTCTCATGTCGATTCTGACTCCATAATCAACGCTGAATACTTTCTAAAAACGTTTATTTGCCATTAAATTTTCAAGACTCGCCGTTTTTTAACCCGATATTCGCCATATCCGGTTAAAAAAAAGAATTTAGTTTGTAGTTTCTTGTGGCATACAATATAACAAAAAACGTATCGGCTTGTATTCTCAATTGTCTATCGGTGGCATAGTTTTGATTGAGTAATGCTCCGAGTCCCAGGTATTACGCATAGGTTAAAAGAGACTCCAGAATTCTTAAAGAGAAAAACAAAGTCTCTTTTCAATCCACTGCTTCCAACTATTATACGGATACATAAGATTTTGTAAGATAGCTAGATAAGATATAAAGATAATTTTATTTAAATATAAACGTATTTTTTTAATTTAAAAGTAACGTAATCACTTTTATTATTCTTGTTCTTCGTAGTATCAATCCGGTGGATTGGTTTGCAGCAACAAAATCTTGCATCTCAATCATACTTGAGATGCAATCAATTTTTTTTTGCTGATACATGGGATGTCTTTTAGACCTTTAATGTGGTATTTTCCCCTTTATTTCCACATCCTAATGCCGTTGACCATAAAGGTTCATCCGCCTTTGGATTATTATGTTACTGAAATTAAAAAGTAATAAACTAATTTTTCAACACGCTGTGAGTTTGTTTTATGATTTTTTTTATTTATTTTTAGTATGGTGGTTAAGCAGTTTTGTGTTTTCCATGTCACATAAATTTGGTGCCTCCTACCCTACTACACGGTAAGTATCTTGTTCTTTGTTCCTTGTCCGGCCCTGTCTAATAGCGCCGACATTTGTAAGCCCCGCACAGGAAATAAGATGGCTCAGGGCCGGGTTGGGAAGACGCCAGTATTGTGGCCATATTGGGGCCTTCAGAACTTGTGTATTATCTGTTAGGAGCTTTCATGCGAGCTTTCTCTCTCCCGCTTTCTCTTTGCAGGGCAGCTCAAAGAGGGCCCGCGCCCTCGTTTCGAGTCATGGCGATATGAAAAAAGGGGCCTTTATGTCGGTTTTGTATTAAAAGAAGATCATACGGGGTGAGTAAGTGGGTATGTGTCGTATACACATATCGCTACGTGCAATCCACCTAAATTGTAATTTTTCCCAAAATTCCCACAAAAATTTATAAAAAAACTATATCATTCTGCTTATTAATAATAATGCACAATTGCTATACTCGTATTTAATAATCTTTAAAATATACTAAAAATATTGTTCATATTTTTTTTTTATATATATAAGGACAATATTAATAAATAATCAATATTTGGAGACACAAATTTACCACCACAATATACATATATTTTGCCAATTAATAATAGAAAAAAAACTATGGGTGAAGTTTTCAATATATTCAGGTATTGTTTACGATACATTAAATTTAAGAAAGATTTTGAACAGTTTAAATAATGAAACTTTTTGAGTTTCTGAAAATGATTTAGATCAATTGGCCACCTACGATATTTGTTTTTAATATTTAAATATATACATATATAATATGCGTATTTTAGTATTTTTTGTAAAATAATTTAAAAAAAACTTCAGTTCACAATTTTCTGTTAGTTGCTTGTGATTATTTTTATATAATTTTCTTGATAAGAATATAACCACAGTAAATAATAAATATGAAATAAGAAAATATAATTCTTTGGTGTCATCGATTATATTTTAACTTTTTCATATAATTTGAACTTCTTAAATAATTCATTTTACAATTATAATTTAAATAATTTAATTTGAATAAAGTTAAATAACTAACATACTTGTATCCCATAGTGACCGAAACAGTTGTGGTTTACAACAATGGTTTTATCATTTTAAGCATCTATGAAAGCTGGGAAACTTCACCGACGCTCATAATAAGGCATAAAATCATATCTTATATTAAATATAATTAAAAAAATACTTTTATTTAAAAAAATCAACAAATTAAAAATTATTATTGTTAATTTCATATTTATTTTTAAAAGATTTTATGTCTCGGACTCCCTGGAGTCCATCTTCATTAATGGTTAAACTATAAACCAACAGTCGGTTATATTTCATATTAAAGTCATTGTTATCGATTTTAGTTTAGAAAATTGTAAATTTATAGAACTGCACATATAGTGTAAATTGGATGTATTTTTTTTGTTGCTTTGAAACTGTTTATTGAATTTAATAAATTTAAAAAAAATTGAATCCTATGGCATATAATGTCTCTAGTTTATTTTATAATAATATGAAACGAAATATCTAGAATCAAAATATCTCATACCGCGGTTAAAATTTTGTCCAAGAAAGCTTGGCGATTGAATGCTGGATGCCACAATAGATAATTATTACAGTAGACAGGTCAAATTTCCTTTTGTTTCCTCCTTCCACCTGGTCTCATTAAGGGCGGGAAGCCTCTGGTCGAGCCCGGACGTCTTATTACTGGCCTTTGATGGATGGGGCGGGGAAGCCATTTTGAATTATTATTACAACGTACAAGAAAATATTATTTCAGGCTGCATTGAAATTTCAAGTTTTCAGCGATACACATAACTGCTGCGATAAATATATTTTTGAATGATCAGTAAGTACCTTATTTTTTCTTAAAGTAATATCAGGGAGCTTCAACGTCAATTATGACACGTGTATAATTGAGGCTTTAAAAATACGTTGACTGTTTTGAGCTATATTTATTTGGTTATTAATTGCTAATCAAATATTTAAAAGCTAGGGGACCTGTTTTATGTCCGAACCTCGTACAACAACTCGTATATTCCTTCTCTTAGTATTTGCTTCAGTTAAAAACATTCCATTTTTTTTATTGATCAACAATTTTCTACTACCCTTGTTTTTTATAGCACATTTTATTTGTTATTCATATCAATCCGTGGAATTCTCACCATTCGACCCTGTAACTACATATTATATATCTCGCATGTCTCTATCCAAATACTTTATTATATTGATTAAACAATATTTAGTCGATGATAATGATTGATACGACAAGAAATTGATGATAATATTACTTCCTATTTCAAAAAATTGCCGCTACACAGCTATGTTTATTTTCCAGACAAGTATTTTCTGCGGCTTTAGTTACTATTACAGCAGATAAACTCAAAATTAATACATATTTTGCTTTAAAGAAGTACAAAGTTTAATAATTATGCTATATTAAAAGATTATTAAAAATACTAAATTTTCAGATTTTTTGAAGTAAATTGTCACAGAATATCGTGATTAATTATAATATTTTAGATTGTTGTTTTCCATAAGATATATAATAAGTCGAATTTTGTTTCAGTCTTGATAAAGTATTCGAATGGGATGAGGCGAAGACTGTGGTGACTGACATAGCTTTGTGGCGGAGGTTTCCGAATAACATTTGTTCCAGCCTAGAATATACATTGAATTATATTGGAAACTATATTTTTTAGTAGTATTTACTGCCAATAGATTTAAATCACTGCAACAACCTTGAATTAGTTACTGAACAAAGAAATACTAGCAAGTTATGTGTTTACCTAACTAAATAATGAATTGTGTTAGTTTTGCCCATTGCAAGTGCCGCAGTTATCACTCCAAGTTTTCCGCGGCCGTGCAGAATTGCTGCCCCGGGGAATGGGGCATTTTCTTCGTTGCAATTACTTGCTCCGGCGCCGTGATTTACAGTGCACGGCTCTTAAGTGTTTTTCTTGTTAGCGTTTTAAGCAGAATTTATTATTAACGGATGATATATGGGCGCCGGCATTTCTCATAGCGAAATAAGTCAAACTTCGGGGCGCCTCGGCTGCGGAAGGTTTCATTCAGTGCCGAATTAGGTAATGGGCAAAGTTGGCAACTGCCCACATGACCCGACGTACACGATTTGTTTTTTTTTATAGAAATGCGGTTCATTTATATTAAAATGTTCTAATAATATATATTTATATATTTACTTAGCTTTTACATGGATAACGTAAGTTTTGACTTCTGTTTAGGAGACTGCAGTTCCGACGAACTCGTGGCTTTCTAAAGATTCAACATGACACTTTGCAGTGACGGGAGAAGGCTACGAGTTAGTCAAAACTGCAGTGTCATAAACAGAGGTCATACTCAACGTGATCCATATATAAACAATAAATAAAATAAAATAATTTTATAATGCATCTCAAAGTGCTATTTTTTTATATAAAAATGTTCTTCGTCTTTAAAATATTTAGATCAACACAACTTTAATATCGTTTGAGGATAGTACTTGCCAATATTTAAAGCTTTGTAGATGCCAAATTCACATATAAGCAGAGATATAAATATTTAAGAAAAATCACTTGATCTGTGAGGAATATGCATTTTTTTAAATGTTTGATTTTTACAGCGTCTTTGATTTTCGCAACGCTGCTTGGATCATTATGGTCAAATAACCGAAGCATACATTTCTTCTATTATACGTCAAATCTTTCCTTTATATAAAACTCTTCAATGAGTGCGCTTGCGTTTCAAATAATGAAAATTTATTTGTTTCAGTACGCTATACCTACACAATTTATGGAAATTGTGTAATTTTTTTGTAAATATTTATTGATATCATATATTAAGAAAATACCACAAAATTATAACTAAAAGGATATGAGTTCAAGAATTGTTACATGTAATTACATGCGTGTATTAAATGATGTTTTTTTTTATTGATCTGCTTTATGAATAGATTCAGAAAGTATATAGAACGAAACACATATTCCGAGAAAGTATTCCATAGCCTGCTAATGGTGAAAAAAATAACTGAAAAAGATTTTTAAATTTGATATATTTCAACGGTATAGGAGTTTTTGTAAAGGGCTACAAGAATCTGAAGTCTGATGAACACATGCAAATGAATAGAATTGAAAACTGATTGTAAAACTTTTGTAACAGTGTTTACGATCTTTGCGATAAAAGAGGCTTATTGAACCAATTAACCATAAGTATTCTTTAGCTTTTCTTTGAAATGAGTCGATAATATCTAAAAAACATGTAACAATAACTGTTTTTGTTTTTCAATCATCTTTATAAATTAATAAGAAAAAACTTCATAAAGAGCGTCGGTATTATTTTTTATTTATTTTTTCGAAATGTTATGTTTTAATCTGACTCTGTTTCTATAGAGAATGTCCTTGTGGTGCTGTTGCCTCGCGACATAACGCCTCGCTGATCTTGGGATTAAGCAATACTTCACAGGTGATTAATTTTGCAAATATTATTACACATACATAATTAACATCGAAGATTCCCCTGGCATGACGCTTAATTATCATTATGTATTATTTAAAATATAAATAAAACACCAAATTCTGATTTTTAAATATTTATTTGTGCAGTCAAAATGTATTTTTTAAACCATGTATCAACTTTGTATTTTGTAGGCTCAACCTCCGGGAGCACCAAAAGCCAAAAGCAATTTTATCAAAATATAGTTTTTGACGGCTTTCCAAGACATTTAAGGCTCGTAGGGATGAAAAAAGGTAGTTGTAGCTTATGCTATCTTGCAGCTTTCTGAAATCTTAACCAAGCCAACGTCATCTTTTGACCAACTGTGGTATAAAGAGATGTCATTCTTGTCTTTCCCTACGCCATCTTGTCATCTCACAAAGTCAAGCCATCATATTCATTATACTTTGTGCTTGCACTTATTTTCCAAGCCTATTATAAAGTTGCATTGGCTTTTGGTATACATACATGTAATAAATACTAGCCGTAAAAAGTATAAAATATGCACTTTGTATACACAAGACTTATATTTTTTGCTTACCATTTATTATGCGGTTTATCTTTTAAAATGCGAACACAATAAGGAAAACTCGCTACTGGGTATGTATAGTGTTAAACATTAAGCATAAAAATGTAGTTATTTTCCAATATCATATTTATTTATTAGAGTTATTGAAAATTCCATTAAATATGTACATAAGTGATTTGAAGAAAAAATATTTACGATCATTGCAGATTTAACCTCACAAAGATAGTTCAGGACTCACGGTAAATAACGGGTCCGCCATCTAGCGTTTTTTTTTTCAACTTATTTTGTGAATGGTAACACTTAGCTCATGTCTGATTTGACAGATAATTAGTTTTATCGTTCCGCTGAACGAATATGGTTGTGTATACGCTTGAACAACGCTGGTAAATATTGCGACATTACTTTGAAAATCAGGCCATTTTTCTTCGAAAATGAGCAAGGAGTGGCCGTTACAGTCAATGGCGATCGTTATCGGGCCATTTTTGTTCACAAAAATTTAAGAAGAAGATATTGGCAACATTTGGTTTCAACAGGACGGCGCTACGTGCCACACAGCCGAAGTTACACTCGATGTTTTGCGCCCCATTTTCAAAAAAAAAAAAAGTTATTTGGCGGACCCTTTATTTGACTCTCTGTCGTAGCGTAGACGATTTTCTTTAAGTCCCTTTAATCTCGTATGATTTTAGGATAAGGTAAACTGCAAATGTTCCCTTAAATAAAACATTGCGTTGATTTAGCACAAAGTGGCACTACTAAATGAAAATAATAAACAGAGTTTGCAAGACAAGAATATTTTTATTTAAACACATTAAGAAGTAAAGTGTGAATTTTATGACAGGTTTTTCTAGCGTTTAAATATTAAAGTTTTTACAAAAGTTTATTAAATAACATTATTTATCAAAAATTAATTCATATGTTTAGATTACTCGACTTTAGTCTACACAGTTGATTTTATTTTAAATTTATTTATAATAATTTGGAGCATATGTATGTTAAAAATTGTTTTTGTAAGGATTTGTCATTGCGTCGTCGAATGTAATTTTCATATAGTTCCCGTTAACCTTCTAAAATGGAGAGTGGGAGTGTCAGAAAGCGGGCCCTTTGGTTCTTGCTCTCTATTCATAAATAAAAGGAATTTGTAATTTATGCTATCCTTGTGTATTTAAATGACATGTCTAGACCAGTCCAACTTTTGTATTTTGACCGACTGTAGTATGGAAGGTTGCTAAATATGCTCCTTACCATTTCATTCCTCATGAACGTCAAACAATCATACTTCCAATAATTCTCTATGCAGGCATATAAACTTCTTCTTCGTAGTATCAATCCGGTGGATTGGTTTGCAGCAACAGAATCTTGCATCTCGATCTCCATTCCTCTCGGTCCTCCGCAACCCTTTTCAGCTCAGCATAAGCGCTACAATTCATGTCCTCGAATACTTGCTGTAAATACTCCCGTCTAGGGCGCCCTCTACAGTTTCTACCCTCAACCATCCCCTCCACAATATCGTGAAGAAGACCATCGTGGCGCATGATGTGACCAATCTATCGGGCTCGCCTCTCTGAGATGGTTCTTATTAGGTGCCTATCTTCCTTGATTATCCTGAGAACCTCATTGTTCGTGACGTGGTCTCTCCAGGAAATTCCGAGAATTCTTCTGTACGCCCACATCTCAAAGGCCTCTAGTCTTTTTTATCACTTTCAGATAAGCACCATGTCTCACAGCCGTACATTAAGATGCTCCAAACAAGTGTTTTGGCAAGTTGCTTGCGGAGCCCTAAAGTAATATTCTTTGACTCAAGAATTTTGGCTTTTTATTGAAAGCTAGCCTTGCTTGATGTATTCGACTGTTGACTTCTCTTTTTTGTTCTGGCATCCCAGGTAATCGTACTTCCAAGGTATACAAATTCTTTTGCATCTTTTAGGGGTACTCCTAGCATTGATATGTTAATTTTCTGCTGCTCATTGCGGCTTACTCTCATGACTTTGGTTTTTGTGCTGTTTATCTTCATATTGTAGTTGGAATTAAATATGTTTTCCATGGATGTCAGCGCTTCAGTGAGTTCATCTTCAGTTTCAGCAATCAGAGCAATGTCGTCAGCAAACCTTATCATATCAATCTTTTGGCCATGTATTTTAACCCCCTCTCTATGGCCCATTTTTTTCCCTGATGTTATTAATTGCATTTTGTATGTATACGTTGAAGAGTACAGGCGACAGAGAGCATCCTTGTCTCACCCCTTGACGTATTTTTGCTTCCTTTTGGACATTTCAAGTGATATTATGGCAGCTTCTTCTTTGTAAAGTGAAAATATGAGTCTTCGTTCTTTGTATTTGACTCCAATTTCTTTCATAATATCGAAGAGCTTCTCCCAATCTACTTTATCAAATGCTTTTCAATGTCCACGAAGGCAATATATGTAGCTTGGTCTACTTTTATCCTCTTTTCCAAGATCATACGCAGGGATAAGATTGCTTCTCTGGTTCCCATTCTTTTTCTGAATCCAAATTGATCGCTAGTGAGACTATTTTCTATTTTTGGTTCAATTCTATGTAGGATTATGTTGGTCAGTATTTTGGATGCATGGGATAGAATACTGAGTGTTCGGTGTTGTTCACATTTTGTTGTTCCGGGCTTCTTTGGCAGAGTTACAATTAGACACTTTTGAAGTCTTCTGGCGCTATTCCTGTATTATAAATCATCTGAGTCATTGTGAACAGAGCATCTAGAGTTCCGGTTCCTGCCGACTTTATTAGTTCAGCTGGTAGGTCATCAATCCCTGGTGTTTTTCCATCTTTGAGCTTTTTTAATGCGAAGTCAAATTCCTCTCGGATAATTGGGTCTCCCAAATCATCGGCGTCCACATCAGTTTCGTTTTCTATCACACTCTCAAAGCTGGTATCATTACTTCCGTTGTATAGTGTTTCCAGGTACTGTTTCCATCTCTCCCCTATTTGTGTATCCTCAAACAGTATTTTCCCGTTCTCTGCTTCTATCGCTTTGCCTTTTCCAATTTTCATGCCAAAGAAATCCTTTACTGACGCATATGCAGTTTCAATATTTCCTTTTTTTCATGTTGTCATTGATTTCTTTGCATTTTCTCTGTAAGAATGCTTCCTTAGCGATTCGTGACTCTCTGTTTATTCTGTTTCTCAGTGCTCTATATTCACTCTGGGCCTTGTCATTGGGGTTATTTTTGAGTAGTCTCCTTTTTTCTATCATGTTAACGATTTCCTCTGTTATCCATTCTTTCCTTGCCTTAGGCTTATCTTTGCCAATGACTTCTTCTGCTACATCTTTAATTTTTTTTATTTCCTCCCATATTTCATTAACATTTGTCAAATTTTTTTGTGGCGCAATCTTGTGTTTTTTCGTGTATTCTTCTTTGACATCTTTGTTTTTTAAAGCTTTAGTGTTCCATTTATAGTTACTTTTATATTTTATTTTTTAGTTTCAGAGAACTTTTAGCAATAACTATATTATGGTCACTGTCGAAATCTGGGCTGGAGTAGCTTCTGCAATCTTTAATTTGATTCTTAAATCGCTCTCTTACAATTATATAGTCGATCTGAAGTCTGAGTCGGTCTCCTGGAGCCTTCCATGTGTATCTTTGCCTTGGATGGTGTTCAAAGCAGGTGTTTGCGACTATAAGCTTATGTTTGGCACAGAATTCTGTCAGTCGGTCGCCTCTCATATTTCTTGTACCTAGCCCGAAAGGTCCAACACATGTTCCCTCCCGTCCTTCTCCCAATACAGCGTTCCAATCTCCTAATATAATCAGGTTTTCTCCAGCCTTAACATCTATCAGTAGTTTGTCTAGTATCGTGTACACGTCTTCCACTTCCTGGTCATCGTGGCTTGAGGTGGGCATGTATACTTGAGTAGCACAGTATCAACAGGTTTTGTTTCAAGTTTGACTAAAATAATTCTTCCATTATATTGCACATATCCCTTCACACGCTTTCCCCATTCCTTGTACAGTGCAATACCTACTCCGCCTTGGCCAGGTTTGTTTTTAATACATCCTGTGTGTATTATCCTATATTCTCCACTCCAAAAGTCTCCGCAATTTGGCCATCTCATTTCTGCTATCCCTAGAATGTTCAGTTTCATTTTCTGCATTTCTAATTTTAGGTTATCTAGTTTGCTGTTCTGCAGCAATGTTCGAACATTCCAGGTGGCATATCTTGTTGGCTGAAGGTTTTCCTTTTTTGTCTTGGTTGTTTTGTCTCGAGCAGTCCCCACCCGGAGATCCGATTGGGGGACTATTTTATCTCCGGAAAATTTTACTTGAGATGCAATCATTTTTTTTTTTTTTGCTGGTACATGGGATGTCTTTAAGACCTTTAATGTGGTATTTTCCCCTTTATTTCCACATCCTAATGCCGTTGACCATAAAGGTTCATCCGCCTTAGGAGGGCATTTACTACCTCCAGGACAATAGAGTGCCCTAACCAGCTTGACCTGATGAGGTTAGCTGGGTGTTAGCTTATTCCGGCCAACATTCGGTCCCTGTCTATATTGGCCGACTGATGTCGCTCACCCCCCACCACGAGAAGGAAATAGATCAGGATTTTCCTTTCATCGGACCTGTGACCTTAAGGCATTTCGCAGAGTCCTCCAGTACTTTTAGGGGGCTAACTTAAAATGATGGAATTGTTTCTTTTTTAATAGTAAGCACAAAATAATAAAATCACGTTAAAAAGTCATACATTCAAATGTAAATAATAATGAAAAATCTAAAAAACGGACAGTTTATTTATACTTGCAATGGAATACCTTGATTTTAGTTAATTTTCAACATTAAAAAGCCAATTAATACTTTGTTCCAGCGCTGTTCTTGGCACAATTAAGTTGCAATGTTCCGATGACTGCTTGGAGGCTTTCCTGTCGGGGTTTTTCCACGTTGAGTTTGCATAGCTTAACCCTTCACGAGATTTTCTTCCCGTGTATTTAGCCCGTCGTGAGCTTTTCTATTCCGTCTCGAGCTCTTCCCCGTGCACTCGCGCCGCGGCAATCGAGAAATTTCTCCTTTCGTCGTAATTAAAGCGTCTCGCGACTTGCGTGTATTCTGACTCCGAGTAATTTGATAGCGAGGCTTCGTGTTAAATGGGACTTGTATAAGCTTATAAGCTTACATGTTAATGTCCCGCCCGGTGAACACAGAACGCTGTTCACTGTTTCTCTTCGACAATAGAATATTTCCACGCACATATGTGTGCTCTGCAGATTTAGCAAGAATGTTTAGACGTATACATGTCACAATCTGATCTGAGATTGTGATTCAGTGAAACTGATACTTGTGTGTACTCTACATATTGGCAATATCAGATGGCTCAATTAGGAATTATTGTAGATGAATAATCATACAATTTTTAAAAGTTAAACAAATTATTATAAATCCACCATTTCTATTTGTAACGGAGATTTTTGTTAAAGTGTTTGCAGCGATTTTTCATACAACGATCCCTTCTATTGTTATTTTGGGTTGAAATGCCTCCTTGGACTAAATAGTTTAGGCCTTCAGACGGATCAGAAAAATCATCCGATCTCATTTAAACATTTTAGGAGGGAAACCTACGCCAAAAATTGTTTAATTATTCTTGCTCATACTCGTATTTTCCCGAGAATATACTCAATAATCTGATGACGTCGTTATCTAGGTGCAATGTAACCGAAACAAAAATGTAAAGAATTTATGTTTGTTGAAATTATTCAATGAAATGAAATTATTAAGTAGCGGTCGTATATTTGAATTTAAATTTATAAAACCTGATTATTTATCAAGTTACAAATTAATGCAATTTATCGATACAGATTAGTCTCACACTTCATTCCAACACTTGAGTAATAGGGTTTTAAACAGTGATGTTTTGTAAGGAAAATTCTTTAAATAACCAAATAGTATATACAATATAATAATACTTGTGAATAAATGAAGTTTGATTGGATCTTAATAATATAAAAATACAAACTTTCAAATTACAGCAAAGTTACATGTGTTATTATACGAATGTATCAATAATATAAGTAAATAAAAAAATACAAAAATCACGAATCATTTAGGCGGAGAATAGTCATGGTTGATTGCGCTGTGCATAGAACAGAACTGAGTCCATGGTTCGTGGTTCAAACCCCGGCGTCTGCCGTTTCATTTTCTCCAAGATTGACTTTTAGAAATTTCATAAAAATATGATATTTGATGTAAATTTGTATGTGTGTATTAATTTATGAAAAAAAAAAACGCTGTTGCAAAAATGATAAATAGATTTATTTTTATCGTAATTTTTTAACTCTTCTTTTGTTAATATTCATTGAAGCAGTTTGTTATTATTTTATTTTTTATCAAGCTATGAAATAAACAATTCAGTGATATCATTCTCTTTGGTAGAAGAAGTTAGACAAAGAAGAGTTAGTAGTGAAATGTTATATTAATAAATAGAACAAACATTACATGCAATATTATTCTACTTCAGGTGATCAAATCAGTTCTCGAATTAACATGATTATAGTTGTGTAAAATATTAATTTATTTATGTATATTATTAATATTTACTCATTTATTATAACATTGTAATAAGTCAAAAAGTACACAATTCCTATGCGCAGTAAGAAGCTTAGTCAGGAATGACTGATGCAACTAGTTGGAAGTGTACAGGTAACTACTTACCTGACTACCTATCTACCCTTCTACCTATCTACCTATCTACCCAAGTCAAAGGTAAGATGAATTTCTGTTAGTGAAACTAAGTAGCGTCTAAATGGGAAACCGCATTTCATTTTAGCACATCCTCGAGGAGAACAAATATTGTGCAACTTGTTCCGAGTGAAATATTTCTGAGGTAAGAGTAAACTATGTGTTATTATGGAAACTGTACAAGTAAGCAAGCTAGCGACTGCTTCACGTATAACAATCTCATCCGATATTCATGTTAATTAATGAATATCTGATATAAATGAGTATTTATTAGATTCTTCGTGACTGTTCTTCATTGATATAATTATTTTGTTAATGAAAATACATTTTATTACGAAATTTTCCAGTACTAATTACTATTTGTAACTCTATCGACATGTTAATTGTTACATATAAACTGTGAAGGGACAATATCATCATGTTTACCATTTATATGAATTTGTAAAAAAAAGTTAATTATTTAATAACATAACTTTTGAAATATGTACAAACAAGCTATAAGAATAACTTTCTTTTCGCGTTGGTGTCTTTATATATTGACCGTGTAGAAAACTTAAGGAAATGTAAGTAGTGCAAGTAGATAAATTTGATATTTCCACGCACACACAACACAAAAATAATTTATAAATATATAATAATAATAAACATTGAAAAGTAATTTAATTTATATATTTCTAAATAAAACAACGAAAACATAAATTGTTTTAATTACTAAAAATTCCAACAGGGTATTAATATAATTGTATATTCGTTGAAAGGGTTTAGCCTTTGTATCCGGAAATGAAGAGAAATTCACGATGAAAATAATATTCATAATTTTTTTAGATTGCTAAATGCCCAATTAAAGGCCTAAGGGCAATTGAAAAATGACTTTCTTATTTACTTTTATATTTAAACTAGTATCAGTGAAAAAAAAAAATCTGAGCATAATGTGTTTTCAATTCTTATTCAATTACGATAATAAATTTAGGAAAAAAATTACATAAATTACTATTAAACTTATTATTGATTGAGTATCATGTACAAGTATTATATAAACTTCGAATGCCACAAGGAGTCGTATTAAAAATAAGATGAAATAAATTTATAAAAATCGATTGAAGACTATTTTACTCACTGCTTTATTAAAACTACTTGCAGGCTATATGTTTTTTTTTCATAGTCTGTTTTCTTCCTTATAATTTCTAATAAATTAATAAAGCAGATTAAAAATGTATCATATTCAAATGAATCTACCCATGTGCAAAATGTTGCTAAAATCATCACATAACAAACACGCTTATTTGCCTTATAATCTACTAGAATCCTTAACCTTCTGTATTTTATTGAATGTGTGCTTACTTTTTTAAACATTTGTATGATAGTTTATCGTACTTTACATATACAAGAATTATTATTCAATATAGAAATATTATAATAATAATGAAAAATAACATCGATTGCCTGTATGTTGCCCAACATATAATACTTTTTAACTCTCTTAACCCTTTCGTTACGGCTCGGTGGAATACAAATTATACTGTCAATACGGCGTGAATTTTTCAAACCATTTTTTTTTGCTTAAAACAAGTATTTGAAGCATAAATGTACTTATCTGACCTATCACATTGGTTATTATATCCTTTAGCTATCAGATGATGCATAAAAAACTATTATATTTAACAAACGTTCATTATGTAACTCCATAAATGTGGTGGCATTGACACATTTGGTTTACGAGAAAATCGCTCCTGTGACGAAACCTAACGATATTAATTTACATGCTTTACAGATTTCTGTAAATAATACATGTAGGTTGATAAAGGGAATGACTGCACTTCCAGTTTCCTACCGTAGATGTCACAATGAGTACTGAAAGTAGCAAAACGATATATCACGTCAACCTATGTCAACGGTCGTGGAATCTTTGACGGCATATGCCGACAACTGATGCGTAAGGATTAATATAAGAATGCTAAGAAAGTAATTTCGATTCAAAAAGAAAAAAATGTTTTTAATATATGCTTTTCAAATGACCACAAACAGCCAATTTAATCTCCGCAATATCTTCTATATCCATTCCATATCTACTACATATGGTCACCATAAATTGCCGCCACTCATTTCGGACAGTTTCCACTATTAAATGGATAATCCCTGATCACTGGTCTACCCAGTTAATGTCTGGGGACGGTGTTTTACAGATTCAACTCATTTAATTTAGTTTCGAGTCTAGTTGCACCTGTGGCGCCCCCATATAGACCTCAGACCACATTCTCTGGTACTGTCAGTTACAAGAATTAGAATGAGGGGTCTTTTTGGCACCGGCGTTCTGCCAATACATCTTAACCATTCACATAGAATCCATTATTTTTTTGTTTGAACTGCATTTTTACCTTTTTAATATTAAAAAAGTAAAATTTGCCAAAAACGCTGCTTTTCACTTTATATATTTGAAAGCGTATAAACCAAAAAAAAAACTTCTGCCTAGAATCAAACGACATTTGTCAAAAGCAAGCCTTGCTATATCAGCTGTCAAAATATACAAAGATTTTGCAGCTTATGTATGAAGTTGGCTGCAAAAATATACAATGGAGTCATCTGTTGAAAAAAATCTAAATTATTTTCTAAGCAATCTAATAATTGAAATTGTCATTTTATATTTTGTAAGCATTTTTATTTGTTTTTTTTTTGTTTTAATATTATTTTTAATTTATTTAAATGATGGCAGCTTTAAAAAAGTACAGTGGGTTACTTTAGAGTAGTGGTTCTTAACCAGGGGTCCCCGCACCCCCAGGGGGTGCGGGGAGCTGCTCATAGGGGTGTGAGACAGAGCTCTCGGTTAAATAAATAAATGGGAAAATTAAGTTATATTAATTATTTTTATAATATTACATTGCTAATTTTTGTACAAAAAATTATATAATAATTTTTATGTATTTTTGAAATATTTAAACTTTAAAAAACCGAAATAATATTAAATATTATTTATATTTTCTAATGCTAACCAACCGCAACATGAAAGTCCGATGGATGCTGTCAAAATATCTGATGCCATCGGTTTACGTCACCGGGTATTTACGAAAAGGTTTCCGATGCAACCGATGTACTACGATTCACCGCTGATGTGCACCGAATGTATCCGACGGTGGCCAACGGCTTCGCTGACCTTGAATACTAGCCTTAACCAACTCGCATGTCAGTACTGTACAACTTTGCAATAGTATAGTTGTTTCTAGTAAACTAGTGTTTAATTTAATAAGTGAAAATATTTTATTTTATATCCCTTGCAATGTCGAAAAAACGCTGCTGGAGTGACGATTATGTTCGATACGGTTTCACTTGTACGACCGATACAGATAGTATTCAACGACCGCAATGCATACTGTGCTATAAAATATTTTCAAATTGCAATCTCAAACCCTCGAAGCTGTCAGAACATTTCAAGAAACTGCATGGCGGCGAAGACGCTGGGCATTGGCTTGACAGCCTCAGCTGTAAGAGAGCGCGGTTTGATTCGAGGGGTACTATAACGACGTTTACATCTGCGTCAGTTGAAAAACCCTTGCTGCAAGCATCATACCAAATAATATATCTTTATGCAAAGAAAAAGAAGCCACATAATATAGCGGAAGAATTAGTGAAACCTTGTGCATTGGAAATTGCCAAAATTGTATTTGGCTCTGAAGCTTATAATAAAGTTAAGCAAATTCCACTATCAAATCATGTAATCCGATCTAGAATTGAAGCAATGAGCGAAGACATTTTACAACAAACAGTAGAGGATATTAAGAAAAGCCCCGTGAAAGTTAGTGTTCAACTTGATGAGTCTACTGATGTTGACAATTGTAGTCAGCTAATGGTGTACATCCGTTATGTTAAAGAACAAAGTGTTATCGAAGAATTTTTGTTTTGTGAACCATTGGACTTGACGACAAAAGGAGTTGATATATTTAACCATATTAATCGTTATAAGCAATTAAATATACATATACTATACATAAAAATCCTCAAACGAGTCAAATCATTCAGAAAAAATATCGGCGGAAGCGGTATGCGAACCGCGGACCTTTGGAACCAACATTTTTGCCCAGGTAATTATACCTAGAAGATCAGAGACGAGACATCTCAGGTGGAAGAAATTGGCCGGTGGCCGAGCGGTATAATAACCTGGGCAAAAATGTTGGTTCCAAAGGTCCGCGGTTCGCATACCGCTTCCGCCGATATTTTTTCTGAATGATTTGACTCGTTTAAGGATTTTTATGTATAGTATATGTATATTTAATTGCTTATAATATTGTAATATAGTCAATGATCGATAAAAGTAGATTAGAATATTGAAATAATAAAATAATATTCTAATAAATAATTTAAAAAAATATCCACATTAATCGTTTTTTTAAGAAATATGAATTATCAATCAATGTGATTGGATCAATTTGTACTGATGGTGCGCCCACAATGTTAGGAAAGCATTCTGGTTTTATTGCTTATATCAAAAAAGAAGTTCCAGAAGTGACAATTACACATTGTATGTTACACCGACATGCGCTTGCATCAAAAACATTGACAGGGAATTTAATACATACTTTGTCGACCGCAGTAGCCGTGGTAAATTACATCAGAGGACGTGCGCTGAATCATCGCATCTTTCGGGCTTTTTGTGAAGAAATCGGTGATACACATATAACACTTCTTTTTCACACTGAAGTGCGGTGGTTATCTCGTGGCCGAATGTTAAGCAGAGTATTTGATCTGCGCGAGGATATAATTCAATTTCTTAGAAACCAGCGCAGTAATTTAGTTGAAGACTTTGAAAAAAGAGAATCAATCCTTAGATTGGCGTATTTGCCGATATATTCTCGCACCTGAACGTAATAAGCATATCTATGTAAGGATTTGGAGTTAACACAATAACGGCAAGAGAAACATTGTCTGTTTTTATTAGTAAACTTTCTGTATGGATAAAACGTGTTCAAAAAAATAATTTCGCAAATTTCCCTTTGCTTAAAGAAATTGTTTCGGATATTGAGTTCAATACAATTTCACAGGAGATTGCAATTCACTTGCACCAATTGAGTGAGTCTTTTCAGGGTTATTTTACAGCAGGAGATATTGAAGCTGTTGATGGATGGATAGTACATCCATTTCTTTTTGACATTAATTTAATAGATGACGCAGTATTAATGAAAGATGATCTCATTGAATTACAAACAAACCACCGAATTCAATTGGAGTTTGCAAAGATGAAACTTGAAGATTTCTGGTGTGCCCAGCTTATACTATTTCCACAGTTAGCAAGGAGAGCATTGCAAGTTCTTGTGCCCTTTGCCACAACATATTTGTGTGAGTTAGGATTTTCATCACTTTTAAATATAAAAACGAAAACCAGAAATCGTTTAAATGCGAGTAACGACATGCGTGTGGCTCTTTCAACCAAAGAACCCCGATTTCAAAAGATAATTGAAAGTAAGCAACAGCAACGAAGTCATTAATTTCTTTGTTTGTATCTGTACTTCATACATAAATATTTGTAATAAATAAATATAAATAAATATTTGTTTATTGGACTAAACATTAATAATTATTTTAATAAAAGAAATTACTTCAAAATCGCATTAAACCATGTTATTTCCTTTCATATTTTTCTCCCAGATATTTGGGGGTGCCAAATCATACTTTAAGATACACGGGGGTGCGAACACCTAAAAAGGTTAAGAACCACTGCTTTAGAGGTACTCCATTTTTGAGATTATTTTATAGCTTTTAGTACAACCCGTGAATGCGATTCTTATCTCTTTCCCGGTTTCTTTCTTTTAGCATTTCTGTGTAGTGCCCACAATTGTTCAGAAGGGACTCCCACTGGAGTTATCAGTTGCTTACTGATCATAATCTGAATGAACGCATCATCAATGAGACTTAACTGTCCTCCGGTGTGATGCGGTTGTGAGGCGGGTAAAATCCTGCTTTTAGTACATTTTTTTTTTAATTATGTTTAATTATAATATTAAAGGCATCCCATTCACGACCTTTGGCTTGCCAAGCAAATACTTAAGCCACTGAGCTATACCTACTTGCTATATAGAAAATATAAATGGAACATTAGATACCTGTGAATTTATAAACATTTTTAAATTTTTATTAAAAATATTGAATTGGATTAAAATATTTAGAATTTTTGGAAATGCATTTTTATTTTATTTCACTCATTTTTTTTTTTTTTTTTTTTTATTGGGACAATTTTTATTAATTTAATATTAATTTTTAAATAAAATAATAAGTTAAATATTTCACTTTTTAAGTTAATTTTGATTTAAAAACTTTGTTAACAATATCTACTTTATAAATTTACATAATATTATGTTGTGTTTTAATATATAATAATGTTTTATATTAAAATATATATTATTTATATTGATTATGGTTTAATTTCCCATGAATCATGAATGTTCTCACTCTATTAAAGAAAGACTTTCTAAATGGATCATCAGTAAATTATTCTCCAAGCTGTCAAGATTAAAAACTTATAAATACACCTACTTGTAAAATATCAATTTTTTCACTAAAATGTATATTTTTATTGTTCTGGAATAAGTGTGCCTGTCTTAGAAAGATTTTATTTTACAAATTATCAACATTTACAAATTAAAACAAATCCAAAATATTTTAAGGATATCGCTGGCGGGTAAGGCTCAGTGGTAAAAGCGTTTGTTTGGAAAGCCGAAGGTGGTGGGTTCGATCCCCGACGGAGATTTAAAAAACATCTTTTAAAACGATTTCTGTGCTCGAAAATATCACCGGTTGGTGTGAATTTGATCCTTTACTCGTGAAATGCCAGTCCAAGGCTATTAATCAAAATTAATGGTAGACGAAAGTCGTCCCGTAAAGACACCCATTCATAGTGAATCCCTGTAATAATAAGGATAATAAGTGAAGGTCGGGCTGCAGTCTATGACGTTTACGTATCAACACTTCACGTGCAGGACTTATCCATATACAGCATGGTAAGCGTCATAGAATTCCACAGATGAGAATTCAGAATCTGTCGGTGTTCTCCTGTATGAGATTAAATAAAAAAATTCCACAAATACACAACTGTGTAGAAGTTCATGCAGATCAGAATGACGAGTTATTTCACTACTCTTCGTAGCTCATTGTGCCACTCTTACCGCATCTCTCATCAAACAATCTCTTAACAACTTTCTCTCAACAATTTCTAGAATTCACCGTTCGCGCTTCAGCACTTCAGCGTTTCAGCGCCTTGCCTGCCAACCTACATATCATTACACGTTGCGCTCATTTTTAATTACGAGAGTCCTATCTGAAGTCGTCAACCGAGGCCCGAGGACAGCGACAATGCACCCGTCACATCGCCCGCAAGACCCGCGATCATTAGGGGTGAGAATTTATTATTATGACCTCAGGGGAGCTCATTATTGGGCCGCGGCGCCGCTAATGCGCGAGAGGTGAAGGCGGGAGCACTCCTTCAGCTTCGCCGGGTACAAATCATCTCGGCGCCGAGAATTAATCATTCCAGCTAATTAAGTACATTTCTACTAACGACTTATTCCCCTTATTCTTGTTATTTATTCAGATCTTATTCTTATTATTCACCCCCGCCATCTTGGAAGGCGGCGAACAAACTGCTAATAAACGTTTTAAAAAATTGCTTTGTTTTTGCTGGATTCAAATTAACATTTGGAACGTCTTGTAAGTGCATGCTAAAGAGCACCTAAAATGAATTGCAACCATCTAAATGATTCTTTGATAATGAAACAGTGTACCTTATACTTCCAGTATCTGTGTTTGTCATATCATGATATCTGGATCTCTTCAAGAAAAACATCAATAAACATTTTCAATCTCACCAATCCACACACAAACGCACATTTCCAGTCGTCCTTACTAAGCGTCATACAGCCCAATCGTCTCGACCGGTTGTGATCTCCTGCATGAGCTTCCTTATGTAATTCTTATTTTTATAAAAAGCTTTTCTTTGCGTGCGTAAATTATGTGTAATGTTTGTCGAAGCCTTACATTTCATAAGCTTAGGTGATTTGAATAAATATTGTAATGTTTCTTAAATATGTCGTGATTTAACAATGAAAGAAAGACTGTGATAAGAAAAATGTAACAAAAGGGGCATTAAGGTAACAATTTTGAACTTTATTTCTTCTACAATATGTTGACTAATTTAGTTACTATGCTGCACATAAAATCTATATATATAAAAGAAAGTCGGATTATTTTAGTTTTTATAACTCAAGAACGGCCTAACCGACTTGGCTGAAAATTGGTGGAAAGGTAGCTTAGAACCCAAAAACGTCCATGGGATACTCAAAATTGATTTGATTAAGAAAAAATATTGAACATTTACGTAAACATGTTTTCATACAAGACTATTGTAACTTGACAGCTGTCAGTTGAGAAAGTGTTGCCATAGTCAGCAACATAACTAAAAATGACGCAATAGTAGGTATTGTAAGTAGGTACCTACGTAAGGTACGGAATATTTTGAAACAAAGAAAAAACAAAAGGCAGGAAAAAAAGACAAAAACAAAATGAATATTAGTGAAAATATCAATTTAATCTTTTATTTGTTAAAAATGTTATAACAAAAAGCAAATGGAAAGGCATCTTCTTATTCTATTGTATTATTTTTATTTTTTATTATTTTCTCTATTTATTGTATATTTATGTATACTCTATGTTTCTAAAAATTTGTAAAAAAAAAATGGAATTTCGATTCTGTATATAAATAAATAAATAAATATATAGATGTGCCATCTATGTTTTTTTTGTCTATGGTTTGATAGATATTTTGTCAATCGGTTGACGTTTTGTTTCGACACCATTTTGCTGATTTTATTATTGATTATTGATTATTGATAATGCCGACACCAAAACGTTCGAATCTTTCACAACAAAGCCGTCACGCAACAAGGAATCGAAACATTGTCAATGAAAGGACTGACGAAGTGCAAAAAATCTCGCGTGAACAATCCATTGAACCCATCTAACCCGTGGCACAAATACAAGAATAATATGTCAGAAGATATTTTACATCAAATTCGTGTTAGATCAAGAAATCCTGATCTTAAGATGAATGAGGAAATACATAATCGGGCTTTGCTCTTAATCGAAGACATGTGTTAACCTCATGTGCGGTAGTTTATTAGTCAGGTTAGGAATGCCAGCACCAAATCGTGAAATGAATGACGCATTTAATCGAGAATTGGAACGGGAACGTGAATATGATCACCATGAATTAGATTTAGTAGTTCAAACGAATGTACCGCTGTTGAATCCTCAACAAAAGGAAGTTTATGATACATTAATGAAGGCAATTGATGATGGAAATGGTGGTTTATATTTCCTGGATGCCCCTGGTGGAACTGGTAAGACATTCCTCATGTCAGTAGTTTTAGCCACTGTCCGTGCGAGATCCAACATTGCGGTTGCAGTTGCTTCTTATGGAATAGCAGCCACATTGTTAAAAGTATGCCGTACGGCTCATTCAGCATTAAAATTGCCGTTAAATCTTCAAACTATTGAAGAACGTACATGTAATATTTCAAAACACTCCGCAATGGCCATAGTTTTATCAGAATCGAAAATCATCATCTGGGACAAATGCACAATGGCGCATAAACGTGCATTGGAAGCACTTACCGATCATTGAAAGATTTACGCAATGACTCGAGATGTTTTGGAGGCGCAATGATTTTACTGTCTGGCGATTTACGTCAAACACTGCCAGTAATTCCAAAATCAACTGCTGCCAACGAAATTAACACTTGCCTCAAATCGTAGAATCTATGGCGCTATGTAAAGAAGCTTCAACTGACAACAAACATGAGAGTTGCATTGATGAATGATACATCTGCTGAAGATTTCTCTGAGCAATTGCTGACAATCGGTAATGGTCGAGTACCTGTCGACATATCGAATGGATTGATTTTATTTCCTCAGAATTTCTGTTTCTTTGTCTCATCGAAAGACGAACTCATCAACAAAGTATTCCCAAAAATCATGACTAACCACAAAAATAATGAATGGTTGAGTGAGCGAGCAATTTTGGCGGAGAAGAATAAAGATGTAGACGACCTTAACTACATAATTCAGAATGATATTATTGGTACACTGCATTCATACAAAACTATTGACTGTGTAACGAATGAAGACGAAGCCAATATCTATCCAATTGAATTTTTAAACTCATTGGATGTGCCTGCCTTACCACCGCACAATTTAAGACTAAAAGTTGGCTTCGTAGTTATCATGCTTCGAAACATAAACCAACCAAAACTGTGCAATGGGACGCGTTTGGTGATAAGTAAATTGATGAACAATGTGATTTACGCAACGATACTCAAAGGAAAATTCGAAGGTGAAAAAGTCCTCATTCCGAGGATCTCGATGATCCCAATCGATATGCCGTTTGAGTTTAAGCGACTTCAATTTCCGGTCCGTCTTGCATTCGCCATGACCATTAACAAATCACAAGGCCAATCCTTGAAAGTTTGTGGTCTGAATCTTGAAAATCCATGTTTTTCCCATGGTCAATTATATGTGGCATGTTCACGGGTTGGAAGACAATCTGCGTTATTTGTTCTTGCGCCTGATAATAAAACAAAAAATGTCGTCTATCACAAGGTGCTTCACGGAATAGTGCAACCCATGCACAAAAATACATGGCCAATAAAGAATCATTAAAATACTAGGATTCAAATCATTGCAAATTAAAGGACTGAAGAAGAACAATTGCACCTGGACGTATCGAAGAACGAGGATTTAATCTGACATTCAAGGTATTTATTTATTTATTTTAGTACTTACACACAAAATAATTAACAGAATAACATACTACACTTATATTTCACAGACCTTTGATCCTATTTCCATTGGAGGAACAGAAATAGAGGTTGTAAACGACTATACCTATCTGGGACAAGTAATACAACTAGGGCGAAATAACTTCTCAAAAGAAATCGACAGGCGCATACAACTGGGATGGGCAGCATTTGGAAAACTAAAGTACATTTTTAAAGCGAAAATTCCGCATTGCCTTAAAACTAAGGCGTTTAACCAAAGCGTCCTCCCTGTATTAACTTAAGGCGCAGAGACGTGGAATCTGACAGCAAGTCTTACCCATAAAATAAAAGTCACCCAGCGTGCTATGAAGAGATCCATGCTCGGAGTGTCGCTAAAAGATAGAATTCGAAACGAGGAAATACGCAGAAGAACTTAAGTAGTGGATGCTACCCAACGAATAGGCACACTCACGTGGCAATGGGCAGGTCATATCTGTCGAAGAGACGACGGTCGATGGGGAAGAAAAGTATTGGAATGGCGCCCAAGAACTGGCAAACGAAGCATTGGCCGACCCCCTACAAGATGGACTGACGATATAAGAAGGATAGCGGGAGTGACCTGGATGCGGAAGGCGGAGGATCGAAGAGGATGGAGACTCATGCGGGAGGCCTACGTTCAACAGTGGGCGGACACAGGCTGATGATGATACTACACTTATTACTTTGAATTATGAATGCTAATTCTAAAAAAAAGTGTTTATAAATCAGTAATATTGTCTTTGCTTTTGATTCTGTAGATACAAGGACAGATTCACCATTGAATCGGATCATTCCAACCTCTCGAAGATGCAAAGCATAAATTTGTACAAATATACTTCAATGACAATATGGAGGAAGAACTTGATCGACGTCTACAAAGTCGTGATCAGAGCGGATAAACGACCATCTGGTACACACGTCGTGATACTGGGTAACTACAACAGATATCTGAAACACGTCGTTCATATGACACGTTGCAATACCCACTGATGTCTTGGCACGAGAAGATGGATATTATTTCAATATCAAAATGAAAAATCCATTGAATGGTGAGTAATCAATATATTTATAATCAATATCATAGTTTTGATTCCGTCATGACATACATTTTAAAGTGCTTGGTTTTGCTTTATGCTTCCAATAAAAGACCAATTACACTGCTTATTACCAGGAAAATAACAGACTTAAAGATTAAGATGTTTTTTTAGAAAAAATTTGACAAATAACCGGCAAACGATTTAAAATCATTTATCTTCACCCCTTTATAATTATGCTACAAATATGGATGTTAGCTTTACATACAAAATTACAAATCTATTGTCTTAATTTCAGGTGAAGAAACTACCAAGAATCTAAGCTCGATGGAGCATGAAAAGAACCTCCACGCGGTGCCCCCTGGAAACGGAATCTCGGACTTCCTCTTCCGGCCAATCTTTTCAACCCAGCGACAACAAAAACAAAATGAGAAGCAGCAAACCAGCTCTCACCACCATGTCCATCAACATAGAAGGACTATCTTCCTGCAAAGAAGAACTACTTTGCCACATGACGAAACAAATACAATGTGATGTTCTTTGCATGCAGGAGACCCATCGCGGCATGCAAAGCAAAAGACCATCCATTGAGGGAATGCGCCTGGTCTCGGAAAGACCTCACGAGCAATATGGAAGTGCAATTTTTGTACGGGATGGCCTGACGGTTACCTCGACTGACCACACAGAGGTTAATAACATCGAAACCCTTACGGTCGAGTTGGACCATTGCACCGTTACATCGTATTATAAGCCCCCAATTGAAGATTTCCACGTCCATGAACCAGCAAATTTCCGAAATAAAGATATAAAACTTATCCTGGGCGACTTCAACAGCCACAACATTCTCTGGGGATACAACAACACTGACCCCAATGGAGAAGCCCTTGAAAAGTGGTTTGAGGCTAACCGATTATCTTTGGTGCATGATGCTAAACAACCGGCATCTTTTAACAGCGGCAGATGGAGGAGGGGATACAACCCGGATCTCATCTTTACCAGCAGCCAAATTAGCCAACAATGCACCAAAATAATGGGCACGCCAATTCCACACTCCCAACACAGACCTCTCATTCTCCACGTAATGGCAGCTATCAGGCCAAAAGATACGCCATTCCGTAGAAGATATAATTTCATGAAATCGGACTGGGATGCATACACAAATGCCCTAGAAGAATCCGTCGGACATGTCAAGCCAACACCGGAGAACTACGACACTTTTACAAACATCATCAAAAAAGTGTCCAGAGCCCACATCCCCAGAGGATGTCGAACAAAATTTATTCCCGGTTTACAACCTGACACTGTAGCCCTGCTCGAAAAATACACCTACTGCTTTGATACCAGTCCATTTGCAGAGGAAACTATGCAGCTAGGCAAAAAGGTGTCAGCTGCAGTGGAGCAGAGCAGACGGGAACGCTGGATCTCGATGGTGGAAAGCCTTGACCTTACCACAAATAGCCACAAGGCCTGGAGACTCCTGCGAAAAATGGATAACGATCCAACAGCTCCTGTTAAGCACGCGGCCACAACTGCCAATGAGAATTGCTCATCAGCTCCTCCTCAACGGGAAGCTGAACAATAAAACGAAAAAAGCAAAAATTGGACAGAGACCCTCTAATTGAACACAGCGATCTGTCAAAACCCTTCTCAATGGCTGAACTGGAGTGTGCTATCAAAGCCGCTAAAGACAAAAAAGCGGCTGGATTGGATGATATATGCGTAGAACAGATAAAACACTTTGGCCCCCAGGCTAAGCAATGGCTCCTTGAAATGTTTGATGCCTGCATGATCGGCAGTCAAATCCCAAAAATATGGAGAAAGTCCAAGGTCATAGCCATTTTAAAGCCAGGGAAAAACCCTGATGATGCTAAAAGCTACCGCCCAATATCTTTACTATGCCATATATTTAAAATCTTCGAACGGATACTACTCAACCGACTCACCCCCTTTATCGAACCTAAAATGATACCCCAGCAGGCGGGCTTCCGACCCGGAAAGTCATGCACTGGGCAAGTACTAAACCTGACCCAACATATCGAAAACGGTTTCGAACTAAGGAAAGTGACCGGAGTGGTATTCGTCGACCTAACCGCTGCATACGATACAGTGTCGCACAGCACACTCCTCAGTAAATTGTACAGAATGACAGGTGACTTCTCGCTAGTGCAGATGATCGCGGCTATGCTGCATAACAAGAGATTCGCTGTGGATTTTCAGGGGAAAACCAGCCGATGGCGTAACCAAAAGAACGGCTTACCACAAGGCAGTGTACTTGCTCCTATACTATTTAATATATATACAAACGACCAACCCACCCCCAAAGACACAAAATCTTTCATATATGCGGATGACTTAGGTTTGGCAGCACAAGCAGAAACGTTTGAAGAAGTTGAGGACATCCTAAGCCAGGGACTCAACGAGATGTCCCATTACTACGAAACCAACCATCTCAAACCTAACCCATCAAAGACACAAGTCTGCTGTTTCCACCTTAGGAACAGGGAAGCTAACAGAAAGCTTCGTGTCACGTGGGAAGGTAGAGTACTGGAACATAGCGACCATCCAAAATACCTCGGAGTCACTCTAGATCGCACCCTCACCTTCAGGCGTCATTGCAGCAACACCAAACAGAAAGTTGCAACAAGGAACAACCTCATCCGCAAACTGACCAACACTCACTGGGGAGCCCAACCACCCCTTCTTCGTACCTCAGCTTTAGCACTTTGTTTATCAGCCGGAGAATATGCGGCACCAGTGTGGGGTCGATCAGCCCACTGTAATCAAGTGGATACTGCCCTGAATGATGCATGCAGAGTCGTCACAGGCTGCCTCAAACCAACACCCATTTCTAAACTATACCCCTTGGCTGGTATCGCACCACCGAACATAAGACGCAAAGTCATATGCGCCGAAGAAATGCGTAAGGCAATCAACCAACCGTCCCACTGCTTGTGTAATCAGATACCCCCAACACCAAGATTGAAGTCTCGAAGCAGCTTTCTGAAATCCACACAACCTCTCACATCCGGCCCTGAAAATGAGAGACTCCAACTCTGGCAACAAATCGCACCAGAGGATTTCATTACTCCAAAGGAAGGCCTCCCAACTGGCAAGAGCCTTGACTGGCCGACCTGGAAATCCCTAAACAGATTAAGAACCGGAGTTGGTAGAACAAAGGACAACCTCGAGCGGTGGGGAATGCTTCGGCAGGGAGAGACACTATTGTGCGACTGTGGAGACCTGCAGACCGCCTCACACCTACGATGCTGCTCCATGTGCCCAACAAGTTGCACATCTCAGGACCTAATGCTGGGCAACACACGAGCTATCGATGTTGCCAGATATTGGGAAAAAATAATTTGACGTCGCTGACACGAAGAAGAGAGATAACGCATATCGTTTGACGATTCGTCGAAATGCTGAGAACTACTTGCTGAAGTTTCGTCGATTACTGCAATAGAATTCAACCAGACCAAATATATGATATCATATGTACCGAAAAATTCAACTTAATAAAATCCAAAATCTGCTCATTTATTGCCTTTCGGGTGAAACAAAGTTCACTGGGTCAGCTAGTATATAAATAAATGTCAAAACGTGGTTCTAATTCAAGCGTCTGCCGTTTCTTTTTCTCCGAAATCGACAAGAGAAATTTCATTAAATAATATATTTTTTTATGAAGATTTGGATGTGTATATCAATTTATTAAGATCATTTAAAGTTTTGATCAATTATTAATGAAGGATTAGTGTATTGAAACGTTTTATAAAAAATAATATAAAAAATGTAAGAATATAAGAAACTTAAGCGTTGTGTTTTCTTCGTTTTGTATGATTGTCAACTTTTGAATGTATGAGTACAGAGAAAATCTATACTTAAAAAAATACTTGAAGGTGTATCTCTGATTGTTTACAAGTTCATGGCGACATTTTTTGATTATTAGATACTGTAAACGTGCAACGGTTATGAAAATAAAAACAAGATAAAGTAGTACACAGTTCAATCATTTAATATGTTGTTGTTGTCATTCAATATTGATGTTGATAAAGACAAACAAAAATTTAGGTCGTAATTAATGTGATAAATTGGAACATATTATCTATTTAATTAAAAGTTAGCGCAGCTTCCAATTTTTTTTAAAAGGTAATGGTAATTTTTTTTATTTTATTAATTTAATAATAATTTATTTCAAAGCCCGATAAATTCATGGCTTCTCTTCTACCAAGGGGTTAAGTGTTTATAAATGTTACCGTAAATTATTTCCGTTAGAGGGAGAGAACTGCCGGGAAGGCCGTAGTTGCTCTCCTCAATCATTTATTTAGAAGATTTTCAATCTTGACAAACGAAGTTCTATCAAATTTCCTCACCAAGCATTAGTTAAACTTTCTGAATAATGCTCAATATGTCCTAGAAGGTGAAGTATACACGAGAAGCTCTCTTCCGGCAGTCGTTACTAAGTAATTTCATTACACTGAGAACATACTTTGTTCACGGTTGTGCAGCTTTAAATTCATTATTTAACGGAACGTAAAATAAGGAAATACTTATAAGAGATTCTATAAATTTTTCTTGAAGTGATTAAACGTTGTTTTAACGACGTTTGAACACTTAAAATGTGTACGTTTATTATATTATAATATTGTAGCTCTAACGAAAATGAAATGTATTTATTTATTTTAGTAAGATATACACTATTATGTACAGTAAACTGTAACTAAAGTTTTAATATAAAGTCATTGCATTCAAAAACTAGAATCATTTTTAATAAATAAGATTATCGTCCTTCAAAAAATAATCTCCGTAATTAACTAAATACAGTGATATTTAGAATAAATATTTATTAAGAAGAAAATGATTTATAATTAATACAACGCTTTCACAATGTAATTAGGGTTTTTTATTGGATAAATATGGCTCAGGGACTTATATACTATATATCAATATTTTGTTTTACTATCGACATCTAAAGAGGGTATATTAAAGCAGCACAGTTAAGAAAAGTAATTTTTCACATAAAGTTGCCGGCGGGTAATGCTCAGTGGTTAAAGCGATTGCTTGGCAAGCCAAAGGTCGTGGGTTCGATCTCCAAGGGATATTAAAAAAAAGAAGATTCGTTATCAATTTCTGAGCTATAAAATACCCCTGGTTCGTATGAATTTGATTCCTCATCCGTAAAATGCCAGTCATAGCCTATTAATCAAAATTGGTGTTAGATGAAAGTCATCCCGTGAAGACTACCTATTCATAGTGAATTCTTGTAATAATAGTATGATGCGTGAATGTCGGGCTGTAGTATATGACGTTGGCGGATCAACACACCACATGCAGCGCTTAGCCACATGCAGCATGATAAGCATCATAGTCTCATCCACAGATGAGACTTCAGAATCATGTACTTACGAGTAAATTAAAATCTTAATTTCTGGTGAAAGAAGGATAAATATATTATTTATAGGAGAGGTATGGGAAAATTTAAATATGGACACTCATTATTTATAAATACAATACCAATCATACGTAAAAAACACAATTATTTTCGGGATCGCGATTGTCAGAATCACAAAGTAATTGATCCTCAACGCGTGATTTATCTGAAAAAAAAAACTATTTTTATCGTCGATTCGGCAATTATGTAGCGCACACCCCCAAGGGCCGAGAATATACTTTACTTTCCACGGCCAGTGTGTGTGATCAGTGTGTACGAGTGTGTTATAGATTTTTCCTCCCCGATATAAATCATATCGGCAGGGAGCGGCCTTTGTCTTTTTTTCTGCAACCAGCACGTCTCCTACAGGTCCTGCCCTAATTTACTGTGACACGGCCGCAGAGGTCAACTTTTTCAATTTCAAGATAAAAGATATACAACTGAGAGCTTTTTTACGTTAACACATACAAAATATCACATATAAACTAATGGATAAATCTCATATGCCAATTATTTGAAGCCTGTCATTTTTTAAACTAATAATATATGACTAATCACTGGTTGCAGTGTTGATCCGCTACCGTCATATACTTCATACAGTCCGGTGCTTACAGTAAAATCGTCCCCAATCACGGAATTTTGATTCACGCCAAACGGGGATATTTATTGACTTTAATAAACAACTAATAATTATTCTTATTTTACTTTTCGTCGATAATTGAGCCAGCGACCTTTATTTTCATTTTTATAGAAATTCAATCACTTCACTTAAAGGGTTTAATACAAACAACATTTTTGAATCCGTTCGTTACGCTTAAAATGTTTACAAAGTATTATAACAATAATTTTATGAAAATATAATGTGGTTTGTGTTGTAGGAACTTTCATATTATTTTGAACAAAAATTTAAGCTGTCAAATATGTTTTTAAATATGGCAATACGAAGCATTTTATTCGGTATATTTTATGTATTAAGTCTCGAACTTATTTTTATAGTTCGGCATATCCATTTTTTCTTACAAACAAAAGACTAACGAGGTGATAATGAAACAGCGGTCTTTATTGTTGTTATAACAGTAATTCACCGTTATCAATGGTAAAACAGACTTCGGACCAGAGTATGCAAGACGGGGACACAAATGAAAGCCTGGCAGTTTTACAACGGACCGACTGAATGTGAGTGCGGCGTGGAGCAGACCCTGTCACACCTTCTGGAGTGTGCGCTGTGTTCGAGTTGCTGCACTCAGGAAGACCTGATGATGGCCGTAAGTAACGCCGTCGACGTCGCCCACTTCTGGGCAGACAGGATCTGACCCTGTTGTTTCCGACACGATTATATATATAATATTATGTTACAACAACATGAAACTTTGATTAATGTAACAATAAAAAATATATTTTATAAATAGTTTTAAATAAAAAAATTACAAACCGATATTACAGTTGAACGGAATGAAAGAAAAATTTAAATAAATACCAATCTGACTTCATCTCGGGAAACGACTTAAAATTTTCATACACCGCATACACGACCTGCGATAAGTCTCAGCGAGATTGTATGCGAACTTTTGCTAAGTCTTATGAAAGATAAATAAAAAATCTCGACTTGATTGTTCACACAATTGAGTTACAGCCAAGAAAAACACAACTCTGAGACTGCAGAGCTCATTCATAATTTAATGTCGGTTTTCAGAGCGTTTTATTTGATTAGCTCCCCGTGCACCTTTGCCCAGCTCAGGTAATTGAGTTGCCTTCAGCCTTATTAGAGAGCAAATGCAGGTTTTACATTTGAATGTTAACACGGTTATATTTATCGTACGAGCGGACGCTTTATTAAATAGTGCCTAATTCAATTAACTTCTACTATTTGGTGTTTGACCAATTAACGTACATCAGGAGCGAGTCAATACAAGAGTAATTATTATATCCTTGTGAAGAAACGATAAGGATTTTATTTAAAATATCGATGATAACATATTCATCATTCGTCGAGGGTACTAATTATCTTGGTTAATAATATTGTATCCTCCTTTGCCATTGAAATAACTTACTTCTACTATATTATGCTTACTTTTCTGTGTTTGTTAAATCATACTCATTTTAATATTCCATGAATAAATTTCATTTTTTTTGTCTTTTTATGTTATCTACTTATCTACTAAATAGAACATTACCTTATTCTCTCTTCACGTTTGTCATTTTTCGGTATTCTACTGTTATTTTTCGTCTCTTATTTATCTACTTTTTTATGTCTGCTATACTGTATTATAGTAGCTTATTTATTTTAAGATTTTTATAATTTTTACAGTATTTTTAATTATTTACCATGTCATATATATGCATAATGTCTTAATGTTTCTACCGTACTCTATAAATTTGGAATATCTGTTCTGTAAAAATAAATAAATTAAATACACATAAATGAATAGCCCCATGCTCCCGTAACCTAGACCACTTGGTCCTAAAGATCAGCTCAACCCGACCAGCGCGACTTGTGATTAAGGTTGATGGGTTGTGATATTTAAATAAAACACGTTCATCAACTTGTCTTGCTCTTAGTCATATTGAATATTATAAAATTGAAAAAAACATTTCAAAATGATTCACAGTTTTACACACAAACTTATTCAATGTTATTCAATTTATATGCATGTTGAAAATAATTCAATTTCAAACAACAAATAAAAAATAAGCTTTAATTATGTTTGCCGCTTTATCTCAAACGAATTGATTTATTTGGTTTCAAATCGTACTTTCATTTGAAAATCACATTTTATCGAGTGAACGTAAATTTACCAAATGAACCGTGTACAAGAGATAAATAAATTGAGATTGTACGTTCGCATTCATAAATTAACGCGCTACAAAATGTTTATTCTGTTCGGAATCAAATGAAGAAGAAAGATGGTACATTTTTATAACCGGTGTAAATTTCTATTACTGCTGTGGTTCCCTCTGTCTGTAATATCAAAAAGTTGCGCTATTAACTTGATTTAAATACATGTACGAGTATTTGACTGAATAAAAAATTTGCAAAATTTATATAAAGAAGATCGAGTTACACAAGAGTAGTTCCGACTATGAAGAGTCGAGAGCTCGCAATATTTTGGCGTGTTGTTCACTGAGAGTAGGGGTCTGCAAAAAAGCTCACTCTTCGTTTTGGAAACTCTGCTGTCTTTTATTTCCATAGGAATCGGAGCCACACTTAATTACATTTACAAAATGCTGACTATACAGCGCCTATATTGCTCCTATGCTTTTATATAGCTTCTAATTTTGGAATTTCACTAAAAGTTATTGCAACCGTATGATTGGTATAAGAAACGGAGATCTGCGTAAAATACCGTGAGTACGATGATTTGACTTTGTGACGAATGAGCGGACAACGTAAGCTACAGACGATTAAGAGACGAAGATGGACCTAACTATTACACGTACTCCAGATCCCGAAAGAGAGCCTAAGCTACGGTTACCTTTTCTTCAAGCCCCCGGACCCTTACCATACTCAAAGGCCGTCGGAAACTATACAAAATGTACTCGTCAGAGCTCGAGAGTATGAGGCGAGAACCATGGGAGATTATAAAAGTTTATGGTGGCTGTTCGTGATGACCGTAATCCTCCAAATACACTAGAATGGTAATGATATGAATTATAGAGCTGAGAAAAACACCGTAATTTATTGTATAATAAATACATTATTTATTAAAATTTTCAAAGTATGTAAAAATAAAAATAAATAAAATATTCATACTTTCCCTTCATTATATTACATTTACACTTCTTCTCTTTTCACAAGAACTAAATGAAATCTGCAAAAAAATTTCTTCGCGCAACTTCAGATAAAATTCATTTTAAAATGCTTTTCTTGGCTTCGCTGAGTTGTCGTTCTTTTGAACTTCTTCGCATGAGATTTCAGAGTTCTTTGCCTTATCATGTGTAATTAATGTGTCATCCCATCAATAAAATAATATCTTATTCCCAGGAAGACCCGACGATGGCCGGGAGTAACGCCATCGACGTCGCTCACTTCTGGGCAGATGAGATCTGACCCTGTTGTTTCCGACACAATTATATATATTTAATCATACAATTTATAATCGATATTGTATTCTGTGTAGTTGTGATATCCTATAACAATAATAGTTCCACAAAATGATCCTTGCTCTTGGCAGCTACGCGGCCTAGTCTCTAAAATTATATCTGACAGGCTTTAAATATATCGACAAAGTATTAGTTCTATGCATGCCTACATAGCCTAATCTGGTAAATATAGAGAACCTGAAAGTAGAACAAACGTATTGATATTAAATATGTCTATAATTTTAAATTAATTTTAATTAAAATAAAAAAAAATCGTTTTGATTCACATTTATTTTAAACGATTACATGTTTCGGCCTCCCTGGAGACCATCTTCAATAATTTATTTTTGGAGCATATGTCATTATCACAATTTGCCGCCACTTATTTCTGCATTCATGTCATCAGCCATTGCCCACGTATTGTTTTAGGATATCTGTGTACCATAAAGTTCTCCAGGAAACAAATATATACTTTCCAATGACCTCCAGGGCAGAAGCCTGAGTGCTTTAGTATCGAGGCACATCTTGGGTGATTTATTTATCAGAATTTAAAGTAGAATGAATAATAAGCCCGACGTACTCAAGGAATGGACCATTTGGTTTTATAAACAGCTCAATTTCAAAAGCCTACTAATTATTACCAAAAACATAATTTAATGTGAAACGTTTTAAGATAAAAAAAAATACTACAGTAATGAAGTATATGAAAAATAAATGGTATATTCAAAGAATCAACTTGTACAAGTATGTTTCATATGAAGTTACTTATCTCATAGAATGTAGAATGGATATATAATATTTCTTCTACTTATTTTTATAATATTAACTCAAGTGTGCTATTTATTTTTCGCCAAATGCTTATCGATAAAAAACCTCCCGACCAATAGTCATCGGTATTGAAAAGACGAGTGTACAAAAAAAATAAATGCGTATAACTGAATGAAACTTATCATCATTGCGAGACATTGAAAAATATTTTCATCCGCAAATATTGTTCGGGTTCTCTCCTGTACGGGATATTTGAAGGAGAAAAAAATGCGTTCTGTGGGACGGGAAAGCGTTGACAGACGGTCATAGCCTGAGACCTGGGCTCGTATCGGATCCGGAACACCGGGCATATCTATAATGCAATGTAGCACTATGGTGAGTAAAATAAAGAACACAAAGATACGTTATCTTCATATATAGTATTCGAATTATAAAAATAAAAAAAAGTAATACTCTGAAGCACCGAGTTGCATGCAGGCTATACATTTTATTGCAGGTTAGAATAATTTTTAACATTTTCAATGTTTTGAGCATTCACTTTGAGATCCATAATAAATTATAAATATTTATTTATTTATTTACCTTGTTTTCACATGGATCATGTAACAAAAGTTCTCTATTAGGAGACTGCAGTTTCGACTAACTCGTAGTCTTTCTCAATCCTTCTCTAGTTAAGAGATAACTGAGCTGCGTTGTACTTATAAGTGGTGTAACACATTTTTGTAGGGGAGGGGGTGGGGGTGTGTTTATCAGGAAAGGAGAGGGAGATAGGTAGTGTTGCAAGGATGAAGGAAGAGATAAATACATAAAAGTGGTTTAGGTATAAAAAGAGGTTGTAAACGACTATACCTATCTGGGACAAGTAATACAACTAGGGCGAAATAACTTCTCAAAAGAAATCGACAGGCGCATACAACTGGGATGGGCAGCATTTGGAAAACTAAAGTACATTTTTAAAGCGAAAATTCCGCAATGCCTTAAAACTAAGGCGTTTAACCAATGCATCCTCCCTGTATTAAACTGGCGCAGAGACGTGGAATCTGACAGCAAGTCTTACCCATAAAATAAAAGTCACCCAGCGTGCTATGGAGAGATCCATGCTCGGAGTGTCGCTAAAAGATAGAATCCGAAACGAGGAAATACGCAGAAGAACTCAAGTAGTGGATGCTACCCAACGAATAGGCACACTCAAGTGGCAATGGGCAGGACATATCTGTCGAAGAGACGACGGTCGATGGGGAAGAAAAGTATTGGAATGGCGCCCAAGAACTGGCAAACGAAGCATTGGCCGACCCCCTACAAGATGGACCGACGATATAAGAAGAATAGCGGGAGTGACCTGGATGCGGAAGGCGGAGGATCGAAGAGGATGGAGACTCATGCGGGAGGCCTACGTTCAACAGTGGACGGACACAGGCTGATGATGATGATGATGAGGTATAAATTTTTTTTATTTTTATTTATTTTTATTTTTTTAAAATTATTATTAATATTATTCTTATATGTCGTATACATAATTTTTATACTTATTTATTTATTTAACGGAAACAATTTTAAAATTGGTGAATTAATTAAGGTATTTAGTTGGTTATTAATTATATCTTCTTTCTTATTAATGGCTTTATAAATTTCCAAGTATTCTAAATTATTTAATTTAACCGTTTTATTTTCTACATGTAATATGTTTAATACTTTTTCTAAGTTGTACGAATGATTATTTTCTATAAGGTGGTTTGCGAATTCAGAAAAATTAGTGCTTTTTAGGCACCTTAAATGTTCTTTAATTCTAATATTAAAATTTCTTGACGTTCTACCAATATAAAAAGATTCACAATCATGGCAATTTAATTTATATATTCCAGAATTATTGTAAATTAAAAATTGTAAAAGTGATATTCTAACAAATACGCATACAAAAAATTTACTGTTACAAAAGAACCCAAAAATACTAAAATTATATGGCACCATTAAAATACACAAAGATAAATAATCCTATTCGACCGGTCGTTGCAAGTTGTTCATCTCCCGCATTCCAGTTATCTACATATTTAACAAAGTTTATTAATAATGCTAATATCTTCTTACCTAAGCACACCGTCAAAAATTCGTCTGAACTTATAAAATCATTAGAAGGAATTAATATTCGTGATAATGCATTACTTGTATCCTTTGATGTAGTAAATTTATTTACTAATATCCCAGTTCAAGAAAGTACATTAATTATAAAAAAGACCCTGGATAATTCCTCATTAGCAAAGGATTTAAATAAAGACATACTTAACTTAATACAAGTTTCCATGAACCAAAACTACTTTCAATTTAACAATAATTCCATAAACAAACAGAAGGATTACCAATGGGTAATCCCTCAAGCCCATTAATTGCTGATATCTTCATGAACGATATTGAGGATAAAATACTAAATTCACAAATTAAACTCTCGGACAAAATAATATTTTGAAAAAGATATGTAGATGACATTCTTGTTATATGGAAGGGAACAACAAGACAATTAAAAACTTTTTTAAGTAGTATTAATAATATTCACAAAAATATTAAATTCACGTTGGAAATAGAAGACAATAAGTCTATCAACTTCTTAGATCTAACACTTACTAGGATAAATAATAAAATAACATTTAATATATATAGAAAACCGACGTTCACAGATGTAATCATTCACAATTCTTCTAATCATCCCAAATCTCATAAACACTCAGCTTTCCATGCAATGATACATAGATTAATTTCAATACCATTATCACAAACAAACTTTGATATAGAATTAAATACAATTAAAAATATCGCACAAAACAACGGCTATCATAGCCAATTAATAGACAGTATCTTGAATAATAAAAAACGTCAAAACATAACACATAAATACTTGTATCCTAAAGAAAATATTAAAGACGATAGAATGTGGAGACGAATTCTACACATTAATAACTTTACCCCTAAAATAATTAAATTACTCCCAAATGAGATAAAGCCAGCGTTTTATACAGATAATGAACTAGGATACCACCTTATAAATAATAAAGATACTAATGATAAACGCAATAATTCTGGAATATATAAATTAAATTGCCAAGATTGTGAATCTTTTTATATTGGTAGAACGTCAAGAAATTTTAATATTAGAATTAAAGAACATTTAAGGTGCCTAAAAAGCACTAATTTTTCTGAATTCGCAAACCACCTTATACAAAATAATCATTCGTACAACTTAGAAAAAGTATTAAACATATTACATGTAGAAAATAAAACCGTTAAATTAAATAATTTAGAATACTTAGAAACTTATAAAGCCATTAATAAGAAAGAAGATATAATTAATAACCAACTAAATACCTTAATTAATTCACCAATTTTAAAATTGTTTCCGTTAAATAAATAAATAAGTATAAAAATTATATATACGACATATAAGAATAATATTAATAATAATTAAAAAAAATAAATAAAAAAAAAAAAATAAAAAAAAATTATACCTAAACCACTTTTATGTATTTATCTCTTCCTTCATCCTTGCAACACTACCTATCTCCCTCTCCTTTCCTGATAGACACACCCCCCACCCCTCCCCTACAAAAATGTGTTACACCACTTATAAGTACAACGCAGCTCAGTTATCTCTTAACTAGAGAAGGATTGAGAAAGACTACGAGTTAGTCGAAACTGCAGTCTCCTAATAGAGAACTTTTGTTACGTGATCCACGTGAAAACAAGGTAAATAAATAAATAACAATTATAATTTTTAACAATTTTCATAATTATATTTTCATACATAAATAATAATCGATTAGTCTTCAGAATAATCATAGACGAGAGTTTCACTCAACATAAGGTAGGAGGTTAATAGGTGGGAGTAAGAGGTTTGGTGTCTAATGACAAATGACCTTATGTTTAATGAAACTCTTTCCTTATTATTCATTTACTTACATATATCCTACCTATTTACCCCCACTTCTACACAATACTTAACTAACATCTAGTGAAACGTTTTCTTTATCAGTATATTCATTAACACGTTAGTACATTTGTGCACATTGGAACTGAAGAAACTTTCTTAGATCGCAAAACTGCAGTTTTCATCAAATGAAACAGTGCTTAAAGTGATCCATATTAAAAGAGGTATGAAATTTTAAACTATTTATTATAATAAAACATGAAAATATTAATGTTTTTCTTAAAGCGCTGAAAATATCCTGAAATGACGTATAACGCCTCCAAACATTATTTCCCTGAAAGAGTTGACTGGTTAGGGTGGACTGGGTGTGAGTGTGTTATCGGCTTCGGTTATCGGGACCCACTGATACTAACCAACAAGGATCAGCCCTTGTGTTGCCCTTCTGTATCCACTGTATTGCTCTGTGAGTATCCAAAATTACTATATCCTTTTTGTAAAGTAATAATGAATATATAATCGTGTCGGAAACAACAGGGTCAGATCCTGTCTGCCCAGAAGTGGGCGACGTCGATGGCGTTACTTCTGGCCATCATCAGGTCTTCCTGGGTGCAGCCACTCGGGCACAGCGCACACTCCAAAAGGTGTGACAGGGTCTGCTCCACGCCGCAGTCACATTCAGTCGGTCCGCTGTAAAACTGCCAGGCCCTCATTTGTGTCCTCGTCTTGCATACTCCGGTCCGAAGTCTGTTAAGGGTTTTATTTTCATTCAATAATGAATGAAAATAAAACATTATTAAGCTTCGTCAGAAATAATCACTCTTGTGAAAAGTATATTGTTTTGTACAAAATATTTACAAAGTACATTTTTCGATGATTTTTGCTGAATAATTTGTTAATGACTATAATATTTTAAATAAAGAGAATTTAATATGATATATTTCACTTATTTTAACGCCATGTATTGGCTTTGTCAAAAAGCCATTCTTGAGTTAAAGGACATCTATGAGCTTATATACACGTAATTAATGAGTGCTGTAACTCTGAAATGTTTTTAAAGTCAATGAAAATATATATCATATTCATCTTGTTTGGTGTAGATGCCTTCAAATTTCATCGAATATTATTCTTACCTATTATTTAGAATATATTGTTATTTGACTTATTTTAACATCGTACATGTTCAGCAGCAGTCATGAAGAAAATTAATTTAGTTATTACTAACTCTTTGGAATAATCGTTTACAGAGATATGAAAATATGACATGACACTAAGCTATGAATTGTAAATTTGTTAACGAAATGTCTTTATATATTAACGCTCGTATGAAATGAATATATACTGGAAAAAAATAAAAACTGCAGAAAGGAATAGTTAGAAAAATATAATAATAATTATGGTATAATTCTTGAATCTTCATTTCAAATTATGTTACAGTTACTCGTACTGTAATAAATTCAGTTAAGAATCTTAATAAAAGAAATGGTAACTTTCTAAAACGAAGAAACAAATAACGTTTTCTGAGATACTCGCTCAGTTAGAGTGTAATGTAAAACAAGAAAATGGTATTTTTACTGTGGGCAGGCTATTTTATATTCGGTATACTCCGTTAGTAATCTATCTCAGCATACGATGAATACAAACGGCAGCATTTGTAATACAGTTACCGGGAGAGATTTTCTTTTGTGTTGACATACGACCTGGAAAATAGGGGACTCGAGCTACAATATACGCTCCAAAAATAATAATAAAAAGACAATTTCCCGTGTTGGAGAATTCAAAAAAAAATGCCGCGTCAAAACGATCCCGGGAAGAAATCTTAAAATTCCCCACAGCTGAGGAAATAATACAGAGTACACATTCCATAACTGTGTATTGTTTTATATGTAGAGTCTCTTGTAGAAGAATAATTCTATATTTAAAAAAAACCTGGATTATTCGAAAAGTTTTTATTCAAAGTTGTTAGGGTATGGTTATGAGGCTGCCTGCGGATATGGGGATCGTATTTATCCCATGTGAGGATATTTATGTGTCGGTAAGGCAATTTTCTCAAGTTCAGAAGAAAGCAGAAAAGTATACTTTTACTTTCGATTTTCTTTCTTTATAAAGCTATTAAAAATCATATTATTTCACCGTCTTATCTTGAAATGTCACAGGTTTTAATAATATCCGAGGGCGTTGTAAGGATAAAACACATTATTTTTATCCTGTCAGATTTTCACAATATATTGAGAAAGATGATTTTTAAATACATTTCTATGTAAGATTATATACATATATATATTTTTTATTTAATCAAATATAAAAAGATATATTTTTTACATAGTAATTTACATTACCTATGTTATTTTACAGTTTTATATAATTGTACAGAGTATTACATATTTATACATTTGCATGATTTTGATATAGGACTAACATTATATGATTAAAGATTTAATATACTATATGTTGAATTAAATTTAATGTATATGTAATTTAATAATACATTTTTGGTACATTTCATTATTTAAATTTGTTATGCAGTGACGTCGGTTCTGTTCGTAATTCTTTTAAAGTACTTTTTCACCTTTTCAATCAATATTTTAATATCGCTGATCTCTTTTATTTCCCGAGGAAGATTGTTAAAATTAACTATTCCGTTATATTTGTAACCATTTTTTGCATGTTGTGTGTTAAATTTTGGTAATAATAAGTTGTACATATACCTAGCAGAATGACAAGTGTACCAGTTTTCAATTCTCCTTTCTTTAATAGTCTGTAAGATAGTGTATTTTTGGTATAGTGTATCTACCGTTGGCACTTTGAATTTATTGTATAGGCTTTCTGTTGGGTAGGTGGAAGGCCTTTTCATTATCACTTTGATGATAAGTTTTTGCACAGTTCTAATGGGGTTGGTAGTATTTAGGTATGTTCCTCCCCAACCAACAATACCATATTGTAGTTGAGATTGGACAATGGAGTAGTATACCATTTTTAGATCTGCTTTAGTTAAGATGTTTCTGAGTCTGATGAATATATAGATGCATTTGCGTATACGTTTAACTAATTCAGCTGTGCGTGGTTTCCATTTTAAGTTACTGTCAATAATTATACCCAGGTATTTTATTTTATCAGTAGCTTTGATCAATGAGCAGGTTTTTTCGCAGTTGGTATTATTACATCCAGGGTAATGAATAAATAATTTAGGTATGCGAGTTGTCGTTATTTTTTTGTTTATGGAGAATGGGATTAGATATGTCTTTTCTGCGTTTAATGTAAGTAGATTAACGTCGAACCATCGTTTAAGACTGTTAATGTCATCATTTGCTAGTTTTATTGTATCATTCCAGTTATTGCTCTCAATTATTATTGCTGTATCGTCAGCATAAGATATTATTTTACCGTTCAGATTCTGTTTGAATATATCGTTTACGTAGATAATAATTAATAGTGGTCCCAATACTGTTCCTTGCGGTATTCCAAATTCACTTGTTTCTTTTTGACTCGGTACATTATTTATTTTGACTAATTGTGGTCGTTGATAAAGATAAATTTTTATCCATTCCATTGCGCTATTACTTATTCCAATGTGATTTAATTCGATATTAGTTTTGCATGAGAAATGCTGTCAAATGCCTTTTTCAAGTCTATAAATATACCTAAACATTTATGATTATTGTCAAGTGAACATAGTATATAATTTGATAGTTTAGCAATGGCGTCTTGTGTGTTTCGGTTTTCCATAAATCCGAATTGGTTTTCATTTATTAGTTTATTAGTTTTAATAAATTCATTTATTCTTTTTTTTACTATGTTTTCGAATATTTTTGCTATGTTTGAAATTATTGATATTGGTCTGTAGTTTGTAATATCGTTAGGGTCACCAGATTTAAAAATAGGGGTAACATTTGTTTGTTTGTAAACATCTGGGTATATTCCAGCTTGTAAGCTTTTATTTATAATATACGCAATCGGTTTGGATATTTGTTTTTTAACATATTTTGGTGATTTTACTTTAATGCCGTCGAATCCTGGTGATGAACCGTCTTTCATGCTGTCGATTATTGATTCAATTTCAGCTTCTGTTGTATTTTGGAATTTTGTAATTTTTTGTTCAAAGTTATCGTTAGTAATGTAATTCATACTAGTATTTTTGGGGTCAATGAGTTGTGCAAGTTGTTTTCCTACGTTCACAAAGTAATTATTAAATACTGATGCGGCCTTAGAAGGGTTTGTTTTGAAGCAGATTAATTGGTTTTCGTGTTTTATTTGGTTAATTTGATTAGTTTTATGTTTATTTTTGTCTAATATTTCATTGGTTACATTCCAAACCTCTTTGCCGTTTTTATCAGCGATGTTTAGTTTTTGTTTATAGTAAGATTCTTTTGTTTTCTTTATTAAGAAGGTGAGTTTATTTTTATATGTTTTATATTGTTTGCATAATTTGACGTTATTTGGTTGTTTAGTCGTAAGTTTATAAAGCTTTATCTTATTTATATAAATACTTTTTATATTATCTTTATGGCGTATTTATATTATTAGTCCGTGAGTAATCCATGGCTTGATAGGTCTGAATTTAGAGAGTTGTGGTTTCGTTCGACTTCTTGATGATAAACTTAATATTTCAATGATTTTATTGTTAAATATTTCACCACATTCGTTTGCATCATTACAATTATATAGATTTTTCCAGTATTCGTTCTTTAGTTTGTCTTTAAAAGTATCTAGGTGTATGTATTTTGTATTTTATATTATTGTTACATTTTAATATTTCAGTATTTTTGGTTGTTTGTAATTTGTATTGTAGGTAGCATGAATAATGATCAGTGATCTTAGTGTGAACGACGGAAGATGTTAAGTTGGTGATATCAGTTAAATTTGTAAATATATGATCAATGCAAGTTGGTGTTTGAGCCTGTATATTTCTCGTGATATTATTTATACACTGTAGGTAGTTTAATTAAGCTAACATATTTAGGTATATATCTTTTTCAGTTGTGTTAGAATCACTTAAAATATTTAAATTCATGTCCCCAACAATAATATTTTTTTTGTTTTTTATTTTTAATAGAGTATTTTTGAGTTCTTCGATGAATCTAATTACATTAGATGCGTGGGTGCGATATATAGCCATTATATTAAATAATTGTTTTTTAAATTTAATTTCAACATTTAATATGTTGGTTTTATAAATATCTTTTATCTCGTCAATTTTTACTATTTCCAGTCGTTTTGAGATGAACATCGATATTCCACTGTTTTTGTTGATTTTAGTGGTTGTTGAACAATAATTGTATCCGGGCAATTGATATGTTTTTTCTCTGTGGGAGTGTGATTCCGTCAAAACTATACAGTCAGGTAAAAATTTTAGTGATGCCAAAGAAATTGTTAATTCGTCTATGTTTTTTTCAATGCTTCTAATATTCATGTGGTAAGTTGTAAGTGAGAATTCATTATTATGTACCAACTGGTTGAGGTTTTCTATCGAGTCATGTATAAGTTCTTTTATTTGAATTTTATCATTAACATTGTTGCATGTGAAGTCATTCATTTTTATTTAGTTTTTGATTTAAATTCAGTAGTTTGTAAGTATTTATATTGAAATGATATAAAATGTACATCTTTTATTAGCTGAAGAATATATATTTTCAGCCAAAATCAATTCGACTATATTCTATTTTCATAATTTTATCTCTTACCATGCAAAAGTGGCTATTGGCATTATGGTTAGTAGGTGTGTTTGTTTTGTGGATTTTATTTGAATTCGTGCAGTTGTTACAAACGGGAGTCTCCTTACTCTTACAATTTATGTGATTGATATTGATATTGACCTGCACAGTACAAGCAGATGGGAGGTTGGGTTTTGGCTAGACATCTTGCTTCTGTGTGTCCAAGCTTTTGGCAGTGGAAACACTGCATTAGTGGGTTGCAGTCCTCAATGTTCACTCGGCTGTATCCAATGTTAATTTTTTTTTCTCAATTAGTTGTCTTCTTATGGTAGGCGTTACTTGAATAATATAGTTAGTGGTATCCCACTCTTTTCCATCATTGTTTTTTTTTTATCTTTATTTCTTTATCAATTTTATTTTTGTCGTGTCCTCTTCGTTTAGTTCGTTTTGGTTCACGATGTTACTTATAAGATCACTCTCACTCATGTTTTTTTGTAGCCTCTTTATAATTAGGTTAGGTAGTTTTTTTTTATTTCCTCAGCCGTAACTTCGTCACCAATTTTATTGTTAATTTCTTTACAAAGTGAGTTTGCTTCCTCTTTTGTTGCACAGATAATTAAGTTTTTCTGTTCACCAATTTTTTTAAAGCTTATGATACCCATTTTCATTTTATTTAGATTTATGTTTTTTGTAATATTATTTTTTATTGTTTCGGCACTTGCACTCTTTTTGATTCGATAATAATTGCGTGTTTTGTGTCTTGTTTAGTATTGTAGTTTGTTTTATAGTTTGTTGTATCTTTTGCTGCACTTCTTGTAATTGTTGCATATGATATCTGGGTCTTTGTCAGTTCTTCTATTTTTTTTATGTGTTGCTTATTGTTCTGTATTATTTCATTTTGTAGTTCTATTATTCGTTTTTGGTAATTGATTTTTTCGGTCTTTGTCGCCTCTTCAATCTCGTTTAATTGTCTTTCAATTTGGTTTTTGATTTTGGTGTCTTTAACAGAACTGATTTTATTGATCAGTTCCTTTAATTCTGTGTAATATAAAATATAATATATATAAAATAATATAAAATCAAATAATTTGAATGATACATATATAATATGGTAATATTCAAATGAATAAGAAATAAGTGGCAAACATTTTTTTATACAAAAAAATATATTTAAAGTTTGATTTAATGCTTGATGTAGATCTAAATATTTTAGATTTTGTAATTACAATTAAAAACTTAAAATAATTAGACTGACGGAAAGTGATAATATTAAGCTTGTGAATAAATGCTGACTGAGTGAATTATAAAAAATAATAATATTCACACTCTGAATATAAACTATAGAGACATCTATCGTTATACGATGGTAACAATGGTAACAATGGTATACATGCAACTTATTCCACGCAATAGTTCGGGCAGGAGATGGTCGAGTGGTCTAGTGTAATGAACTTAAGCCAATGGTTGGTTCCAAGGTTTGTTGGTTCGCATCCCGCTTCTGCCGATTTTTTTCTGAACGAATTGATGCGTATAAAGAATTTGTTGTATTATACATTATAGTATGTGTATATTTAATTACTAATAATATTTTAATATATTCAATGATCTATAAAAGTAGATTAGAATATTTAAATAATAAAATAATATTCTAATAAATAATTAAAAATCCATATTACTTAGTAACGTTTAGTAGAAAGTAATGTTGCTTAGTATCAAGTAAATGCGTCCTTGACCTTTCTTACAGTAGACCAATTATATGATCTAAAATTTATGATTCATATAACCGTATAAATGACGATGTTGTGCCTAAAAACTATCAAATGTAGTCTTTTTCCGGTAGTTAAATTTTGTATTTAATGAACATACAGTTCTTACATATTTGCTTAAGTAATAAAACAAAAAACCTATAATTTGTAATAATGCGATGACAGAATCTACCTGATGCTATGCTTTTATAAATAACTTGGTTTGGAACTTTAAAAACACAATTATAGCATTAAAGCATAGTATCATATAACATACATTTACATTATTTAAACTTTCATTAAATTGTAGTATAATAGCTGAACTGGACCAACATGTACTTACGAATTCAGATGACGGTGGATCATGAAGAATGGAGACTCATGTGGATGTTTATAAGCTGATAGCAATGGTGAGTATAAATATATTCTCGAATGCCTACTAAAATGTGAAAATAATGACCAATTTCAGTAATGGAGAAAGTGGAAAAAAAACATTTTTTGTCATCATGGTGGTATTATAGGCTTTTTGCTGCTTATAATGGAGAATATATGTTGGAAGATGAGAGTTTATTATAAATAATAAAAGTTAGACTTGCTGAGTGTCACGAGCTTTAAGTAGCGTACTGACAAACTTCCTGGGCCTATTGTTGATGGGGTAATGTGCCGTAAGATTTTGCATTAATTCTTATAGTACCTGAAACGGGAGAAATTCTCTTAGAAACAGGTCGTTACTCGCACACCTGAACTCTGCAATATTACTGAGTAACGTTGCCAGCAATTTATTTCGTTCTCTTCAAAAATTTTATAGGCTTTGATATTCCTCTGGAATTATTTTTGAATGCCTCCTCGTAAATGCTACGCCCGTTTAATGTTGTTGTCTTCAATTTGCTTAACAGTACCTAGAGCGATTTATTTATTATTTCACCTTCCCTAATACTAGAAAAATGTATGAGTAAATACGTTAGAAGAATATATTTTCCGTGGGTAACTAGAAACGATAATAATAAACAGTTTCTTTGAAACCAGCCTCTCGATTTCTATTTATTAAACAATTATTTTTCAGAAAAAATATGTTTCTTTTATTTTTATATAACAACTAAATATATTTAAAAGTACGCGTTAATTAAAACAATACAAGATAATAAATAAAGTTTGTAAAATATGTCTTTCTGATACGCTAAGACCACGACATATTGGCCAAAAATAAATTGTAGAAAAATATCATACGGTAGTTAATGAAGTGTGAATTTATGTTTTAGTAAATTTACTACAAGATATGTTTATTTATATTCAAGCGTAAATTATAATATTTTTTAAAATAAACATTATTTAAAATATATATTTGGGGCTCTTGGGTGGTGATGCGCACCTACAGACTGCTATTAAAACAGCAGCTTATAGCCTCTCACAACCAACTCCACTCCCAACTGTACGTGGTGAGTCCTACATAGTCATGTCACATCAAGATTGCGGTAGCCAATCCCTTTGGCGATATGACGTGATGAACTGACGGGAGAAAGGAGGGCTGAGAGAGTTATCAAAAGAACTCTCCCAGCTTCAACTAGGCACGGTGTAAGCCGGCCATAAACACGCCAAGCCGCCTGGCAAGCGTGGCGTTTTAAACCAACCACCCCAAATGAAAACACAACAAAAGATCCGGCCCCTAGTTCCCAGCAGCTTCGCTATTCCTGGCCACGGCAGCGGCCATGGTAACGGCGGGGCGGGGGTGCTAAGAATCACTGGGTTACTGCAGGCTGCCACAGACGACTATTTATCGCTACCTACAACACAAGAACATTGAGACTAGATGAGAAAATCGTCGAACTGGAAGAGGAACTCGATAGAATCAAATGGAGCATAGTTGAGCTGGCCGAAGTTAGACGAGAAGGAGAAGGTCTGATTAAACTCAACTCAGGACATCTCTTATACTATAGAGAAGGGGATCAAACCTCTCAAGGTGGAGTTGGCTTCCTTATCAACAAGGCAATTGTCAACAACGTCACCGAAGTAAATAGTATATCCCCCCGAGTATCATACTTGACGCTTAAGTTATTGAACCGATACTCCTTACGAGTGGTGCAAGTTTATGCCCAACGTCTAGCCATACCGATGAAAAAGTAGAAGCTCTATATGAAGACATCGAAAAAGGCCTACAATACAATAAGACACATTACTGCATAGTTATGGGAGACTTTAATGCTAAGATTGGAAAGTGCTGTAGAAACGAGAAGTTTATAGGACAATATGGAACCGGACTCCGAAATAACAGAGGACAGATGCTGATAAACTTTCTACATGCTAACAAAAATTTTTGCATGAACACATTTTTCAAGAAAAAACCAAAACGCAAATGGACCTGGAGAAGCCAGGATGGTAACATAAAGAACGAAATTGATTTTATTATGGCTAATAAGAAGACCATAGTCACTGATGTCTCAGCGATGCAATGCTTTAGTACCGGAAGTGACCACCGTCTCGTTCGAAGTACTGTGCACCTAGACATCAAACTGGAAAGGAAAAAGCTGATAAAACAAAGAGTTATACGTCCGTTAAATGTTCAGAGCAAGCCTGAGGAAACTTTTCAGTTTGAACTACAAAATCGATTCGCAGCACTGGAAGATAGTGATGACACCGACAACGTCAACAAACTTAACGACAGAATCATTTATAGCATTAAAAAAACTGTCAAAAAAGTAAAAAAGCAGTGCAAAAAGAAAAAAAAAGTTAAAAACTCTCAGACAAAACGATAGCTCTTATGGACGGACGTCGTAAAAGCAGAAGCATCCAAGATTACAATACCCTGAACAAAAAAGTGAAAAAATCCATGAGATTTGACATTCGTCGCTCAAGCACCGAGTATATCATGGAGATTGTTGCACAAGGCCGAGGGTCAAATGCATTAAGCAGACACACCTCTATAGGACAGGCCCAACTTTCCAAACTAAAGACACACGATGGGAAGATAACAACAAATCATAATAATATACTGAAGGAAATATAACATTTCTACGGATTATTGTATTCATCTACGATGCCAGGTCCTATTGACAGATCTGCGGACGACAAGAGGGCTACTCTCACAAAGCACTGGTCTGAAGACATCCCAGATTTAAGTATATTCAAAATTAAATCGGCCCTAAAATAACTTAAGAACAACAAAGCCCCTGGAGAAGATGGAATTACATCTGAGCTCCTGAAAGTAGGAGGAACCCCTCTGTTGAAAGAGGTTAAAAAAACTATTCAACAAGGTAATATAACATGGAGAAACCCCGGCGACATGGAGTACGAGTATTGTGATATTGTTCCACTAAAAACGGTATAAATCACTGCTCAAAAACTACCGACCCATTTCCCTTCTTTCCCATGTGTATAAAGTATTCTCCAGAATTTAAAAAAAAAGGCTAACGGGTCGATTTGATGAATTCCAACCTCGAGAGCAAGCTGGGTGTAGAAAAGGCTTTAGTACTATTGATCATATCCACACGCTAAGACAAATCATTCAGAAAACCGAAGAATATAATCAGCCACTCTGCCTCGCCGTTGTAAACTATGAAAAGGCATTTGACTCAATCGAGACTTGGGCAGTGCTAGATTCACTACAACGCTGCAAAATAGACTATCGGTATGTAAAGATAATAAAATCTCTATACAAATCTGCAACAATGATGGTCCAGCTCCATGATAGCACTAACAATATGTCTATAAACAAAGGTGTTAGACAAGGAGATGTTATATCTCCAAAACTCTTCACAAACGCCCTAGAAGATATTTTTAAACTGCTATCCTCGACAAAATGTGGAATAAATATTAACGGAGAGTACATTTCTCACCTCCGATTTGCAGATGACATAGTGCTAATAGCCGAATCACCTGACAAGCTCCAAGACATGCTCTACGACTTCAATGAAGCGTCGAACAAAATTAGTCTGAAAATGAACATGGATAAAACAAAAGCCATTATTAATAGTCATATTTCACAGACTCTTGATCCAATTTCCATTGGAGGAACTGAAATAGAGGTTGTAAACGACTATACCTATCTGGGACAAGTAATACAACTAGGGCGAAATAACTTCTCAAAAGAAATCGACAGGCGCATACAACTGGGATGGGCAGCATTTGGAAAACTAAAGTACATTTTTACAGCAAAAATTCCGCAGTGCCTTAAAACTAAGGCGTTTAACCAATGCATCCTCCCTGTATTAACTTATGGCGCAGAGACGTGGAATCTGACAGCAAGTCTTACCCATAAAATAAAAGTCACCCAGCGTGCAATCGAGAGATCCATGCTCGGAGTGTCGCTAAAAGATAGAATCCGAAACAAGGAAATACGCAGAAGAACTCAAGTATTTGATGCTACCCAACGAATAGGCACACTTAAGTTGCAATGGGCAGGACATATCTGTCGAAGAGACGACGGTCGATGGGGAAGAAAAGTACTGGAATGGCGCCCAAGAACTGGCAAACGAAGCATTGGCCGACCCCCTACAAGATGGACTGACGATATAAGAAGAATAGCGGGAGTGACCTGGATGCGGAAGGCGGAGGATCGAAGAGGATGGAGACTCATGCGGGAGGCCTACGTTCAACAGTGGACGGACACAGGCTGATGATGATGATGATGAAAAAATATATATATTAGCAACTAACTGAACCGCGAACTTTGTATCGCTTCACCATCAATATATATTGTGTTAACTAGCTGAATTATTTACAGCTTTTTTCAATTTAAAATCATTGTACTCATTTTTGTGCTCCTTCTCGTGCTCGTGCTCGTGCTCGTGTTCGTGCTCGTGCTCGTGTTCGTGCTCGTGCTCGTGCTCGTGCTCGTGTTCGTGCTCGTGCTCGTGCTCGTACTAATGCTCATCTTCGTTTTCTCATTATATGTCTTATTATATTATATTATATTGCGCATTGTTCAATTTAAAAGTCACAGAAAAACATTAAAAAGAATCCACAGAAACCAGTCATTTATCAAAATCCATTATAAACAAAATGCATAATAAAATAATTTTTCGTCGTATATTTTAACCGCTGCTTCAAAAAAATTTCCAACACAAAAATAGCTCTCATTTTATGAAGATACTGAAATTATAGTGTAAGTACAAAATTATGTTTGGAATTAAATACGCCAAGTGCGTCCGTATATTCGTATTTAACCACATTTAACAAAACTGAAAGCAGCTGAAATTCAGGAAACAAAGAGGTATTGTTTCCCATAGGAAAAGTAACGAGGCTTGCATTCAATATATTCCCTTTTTTTCAATTTCAAATATTTAAAAATATAAAAATCCTTGAAGGGTCCATGTGTATGAAGTTATATCTATATAATATCTTAAACAACTATTGTCATTTTTATATACATATGTATTTCACTTAGAAAATAATGATACAATTTTAACTCTTACGTAATTTTTTAATAGCAATTAAATAAGGTATTAAATTCGGCTCTTATAAAAAGGTTGAATATTTATTTATTTTTAAAGTTGTATTGAAGTATTTTAAAACGAAGAAGAAAAAAATAAAACACAAGTACAAGTCAATAATAAAGAGAATAGTTTTTAATGTGTTTAGAATATAATTAGAAATTCTTAAATTAATACACCACTGAAGATATTCAATAATTCGCATACAAAGAAAGTAATGTAACACATCAAATTTTTTATACGCATCAATTCATTCAGAAAAAATATCGGCAGACGCGGGATTCAAACCACGAGCCGTGGAACCAACCTTTGTCATTTATTTTCATATTTTATTTTTATTAATGTATGTTTATACTTTCGTATTCAATTACAAAAAAATACTGTGGTATAATGGATTTTAAATACAAATGCATGCGTAGAATGCTGATGGTACGATGTTTTTTTTTTATATAAACACATACAGGAGAATACTGACAGATGGTGATAGTAATTCTGAAGTCGCATCTGTTGAATTCTATGACGTTTAACATTGTGTATACGGCTAAACGCTGCATGTGCAGTGTTGAACCGCAAACGTCCATAGACTACAGCCCAAGATTCATGCATCATTCTTAATTATTTTAGGAATTTACTATGAATTTATGAGGATTAAACTGATGTACACTGCGGAGCTCCGGTAACCACATTCCGCATGGGTTGGGGTGAGAATCATGGCTCTTTGGTGGCAGCTTGTGACGACCTTGTGCCACAAATAGAAGAGCGGGAATGAAATAATAATAATGATGATGATGGATGCACGCGAAGATATCGCCAAATATGAAAATTTTGGGAAAAAATCGGACAAAAATATTATTGCGGAATACACAGGAAATTAAGATTTCTCTTCTGATATAATCACGATAAGCGAAATACGCAAAAAAGAGACGAATATTTAAAAAAAACGACGATAGAGCTGAAAAATAAAACCTTATACGGGTAGGTTTTCGTATTATTTAATTAAATGAAACAGTAGGCTTGTACGCGGTACGGCTCATTGATATGTTTCGCCGCGGTTGTGGTTATATCGGGGATTTATGCAAATGGTAGTCGGTGCCTTGATTGATATAGGTGAGTTCAGTTCTCGCCTCTGATTTGTGGCCTGCAAACTAATTTCCAAGAGCTGTTAGAGTGGCTTTGTGTTGGTGGGTCACCTGTGTTAGTGACTCTGATCACTGTCGCTCCGGTGGACCGAGATGATGACGCCTGGCGCTCAGGTACGCGCTGACAATTGATCACAATTGATCACAATCGATGCCCAATGTCCATGCAGGCACTGCACTCGGTCAATAAACCAGTGGGTTTGTAATGCACTGATATGGACATGTATGCGATCACAACAAAAGTATGCAGTTTGATTTGTCATGTGATTATCATTATCGATATATTCATTGCATTTCAATATATTCAGCTCATGTATATGCATACAAATTAATGAAAACAAGTCTTCCCATATAAATTCCATTGACTAATTTCCGTCACTGAGTTCTGTCAGTTACCATTGCTATTTGTGCCAAGATATTTCTGCATCCGAAGATCCACTTGAGAACATATATGCTTCCCAACAACTTCCAGGGTAGAAGACTGATGGTATAAAGATACGGCAGCTGTTATATTTATGGCATATTTTTGGGTGAAATTTTATTGGATTTTAAGGAGATTGGATGACTTGCCTGACGCTCCCGAGACCAGGACCAATCGTTCCTAAGGAGTGGCTTGCGGTTATCAAAAGGCAAGTAATGGTACGCGTCCAATGTTGTTTAACTTCTTCAACCATTTGCCCTTTTTATTTAGTATGCAATATTTTTCTCAGTTTCAAGGCGTTTGTTTTAGGTGGAATTTAAAGTTATAAGCCACGCCCATATTACAATGATCTACTTTAAAATTGGTGTATGGCAGTTTACACTGATACGAAATCCATAACATAAACTGTCATCATCATCCTGTGTCCGTCCACTGTTGAATGTAGGCTTCCCGCATGAGTCCAAATCCTCTTTGACTCTCTGCCTTACACATTCAGGCCACTCCCAACATTATTTTTATGTCGTCAGTTCGTCTTCCAGGGGGTTGGCCAACGCTTCGTTTGTCAGCTCTTGGGCGGCACTCGAACACTTTTCTTCCCTATCGACCGTCGTCTCTTCGATAGATATTTCCACCCCATTGTCACTTTTTTTTTAATCGGTTCTTTATTTAAGGTATTTTTTTTATTGTTACAAGTTTGCAAAAAATAATTACTCTAACTTAAATTACGAGACTTGATTGTCTCTTAACTTATCACAATAATGTGTTAGATACTTTGACATGAACTTAATATATTTTATGAATTTTTAAAATTTTTATTAGAATATTATTTTATTATTTCAATATTCTAATCTACTTTTATAGATCATTGACTATATTACAATAATATATTTAATTATAAATTAATTTACACCTTCCTTGAAATGGAAGACATTTCTTACATGTGATTCTACTGAATACTAGGACTTAAAACTAGGATATATATTCAAAAATTTAGAAAGAAAGAAAATAAATCATAAAAAAGAGACATGACAGACACATAAAATGAAACACTTAAACATACAGGGAAAAGCCTTCACTACTTGAGTTCTTCTTCGGATATCCTCGTTTCGGATTCTATTTTTTATAGACACTCCGAGCATGGATCTCTCCATAGCACGCTGGGTGACCTTTATTTTATGAGTAAGACATGCCATTAGATTCCACGTCTCGCGGCATAAGTTAATACAGGAATGATGCATTCGTTTAGCGCCTTAGTTTTAAGACGTTGCGGATTTTTCGCTTTAAAAATGTTTTTTTTTTAAAGATTTTCAAATGATTCCCATCCCAGTTGTATTCTCCTGTTAACATTAACTGTATATTTACATTGTAGTTAATCTTTATTATTCAGGGAAATTATTCAGATTTCAGCGTCATGCCATAGTATCTATATTTTCTTCAATACTTATTATACATTTTTTTGTTTGTATCAACTTTTATATAAAGCAATTTTAAATTAATTTATTATTGTAATCTACTTATAAAATATCTTAACTTAATTTTTTACCTAAAGTTACGCATGAGGTTCTCAATGCGGAATTCATTAAAGGCAGAAAACTCATCAAAGTTGCTTGATTAGTTCAACTGTTCAGGATAGCCAACTTCCAAGTGGCGAGAAACTATGAAGAGGTCTGGATGAGATGACTTTGGTGTGTGCAAAATTCACTGTGGTCAGTACGGGGAACAGGCAAATACCCTTCAGTCTGCTGTTAATACAATCTTGATGGATTAGAAGGAGATTGGAAGGTTAAAGTTTTGATTGTTTGCTGGCATAATTTATAACGAGTGGGAAACCGTCTCACTTTATTGATCGGATGCTTTTTTAATCAAAAATATAGCTCTTTAAATATATAGATATAAAAATCATTTTCAGGTTTTTTTTTAGCAACCAGTTCTACCTCCAGGTCTTTTACTAAAGTTATTATTATTATTTTTTCTGTTTCACAATTCTGAAAGCTTAGATTGTCTATGCCTTGTCGCTGAACACCTATCTACCTGGAAGTCCACATGGGAACAATTACGTACCCTGGAGCATCCAGGGAAAGAGTCTATAATTGAATAAACTGCCGCTCTAGAACCAGAGAAATATTCGTGTGCTCCATTGAGCACCCGAATATTTCTCCTAAGAAACCGTGACCATTGTCAGGGTTTTTAAGAAGATCGGATTACCCTGACGTGGCCTGGATTTTTTCTTCCAGACCTCAGGAGCGGACCATTTGCTTAATCCTTAAGGGGTGGTTCAATCCTACTTTTTTTTTTTAATTGACAGCGTCTGAATGACAAGCAAACGCTCTTATCACTGGATCATGCCACCTAACAAAAAATGTACCAAAGTACAACCGAATAAATTATGTGGTAAATGGTGCCTACAAAATGTCAATATTAAAGGTAAAAAACGTTTACTTTGTATTGACTGAAGATAAACGCTTCTTAGTTGATTTTTCTTAATAACTGCAACCTAAAAAAATACCCCAGAAATTGAAAAGGAAAATAATAAATGCAAGAATATGGATTATTAATAAAAACTCAGTTCTAGAATAGCGTAGAGTACTATACATATAATGTAATCGGTGGAGCTCTGTAAGATATGGCTGACATACTATAAGGTGAAGACTGTAGCGCCTGATTGAACTTTACGAATATGCCACGATAAAATATACACGACTGTATATTGAATATGAGGTCAAATATTTTTCAATTTGAAAAATGAATCACAATAACATAAATCAAAAAATCTATAATTAATTTCTTTATTGTTATGGTAGTTATTCAAAGAGTTATCTGAATCATTACGTGATTAAATTAAACGTCACCTTAATTAAATCATAATCAATCAATAAATGTTAATTCAGTTCAAATTAATGATCCGTTAAATAAATAACTGATTCGTCGTTTATTCGATGTGTTTATTAATGCTTCGTAATAAATAAATTAACGATTCGTTCATTTAAATTGCTTGTATAATTTATGATGACTTCCTTTTATAAAAATCGATAAGCAAATCTATTTTAAGTGTGAATTATTGCAATATATGCAATAATTCACACTTAAAATAGATTTTTGTATGCAAAGGTTAAATCAAAATATTTATTTAAATAAATATTTTGAATAGCTATTTATATAAATTTCAATATTGAACCGTTCCTAAGAACCTCCTAAATGCAATGATATACTACACGGGTCAATTAAACTTGTACATGGTTTAGTTATTTATATCAATAAAATAAATGAAAGAATATTCAGAAATATTTCATAATTTTATTTTGATGTGACATGTTTTGGAAGCCATTTCCATGTATAGATAATAAGTGAACGAGTTTATATAATGCAAGGTGTGAGGGAATAAGTATGTGTATAGTGTGAAGTAACATTTTATTATGAAGTAATGTTATATAGTTTTAAATTATAAATACCTGGATACAAATATGATTTTCCGACAGTCTCTAACGCAGTAGGCAGCTCGAGGACTTTGATGAAACAGCCACTGTAGAATTCAAGGTATACTCGTATTTAGGTGTTTATAAATTAGCATTTCTAAAGAGTTTAAGAGATGATTAGCACAACGCTCCCATGTCATACTATTTGGTATTATTGTGTGGCTCAATTTATATTTACAAGTTCTACACAATGTATTCATCATCAAAATTACACATTTGCTCCCATAATTATAATTTAATTAAGGTCATCACAAACTGCGGTCATAAAGCCAGTTGCCATGGTTTTCGCCACATCCAATTGCTCTACCTTTCGGAGCTCAATTGAGTCATTTTATGTATAATTCTCGAAGACCTTCCAAAAAGGCAGAAGTAGTTTATGCTTTCCTGCAGCATCCAAAGAATATCTCCCAATCAGGTGCTTTTTTTTTCTTTTAACCAATTGTGTTTTAGAAAGCTACCTTGTACGCTTTCTAACCTCATCATAAACGTAAAACAAAATACCACCAGTATTAGAAGCAAGCGTCATTTTACGGCTTGAGTAAGCAACCAAAAATCAAACATACATTAGATGCGACATTTTGCTGTAACAATTTTGGTTACGAGTCACATATGTCACATTGCATGGAGACAAAAACGATTAAAATCGACATGAAAATGCTATGCTTATTTTCATTATAATTTTATAATTAATTTCAATTAAAAAATTAATAAATTAAAAATATTTTGTTTTGATTCACAATTTATTTTAACGATTACATGTTTCGGCCTTCCTGAAGACCATCTTCAATAATGAAAAAATAAAAACAGGCATTGGCTTATATATCTAATATATATATATAATCCTTCGTAGTATCAATCCGGTGGATTGGTTTGCAGCAACAGAATCTTGCATCTCGATCTCCATTCCTCTTGGTCCTCCGCAACCCTTTTCAGCTCAGCATAAGCGCTACAATTCATGTCCTCGAATACTTGCTGCAAATACTCCCGTCTAGGGCGCCCTCTACAGTTTCTACCTTCAACCATCCCCTCCACAATATTGTGAAGAAGACCATCGGGCTCGCCTCTCTGAGATGGTTCTTATTAGTTGTCTATCTTCCTTGATTATCCTGAGAACCTCATTGTTCGTGACGTGGTCTCTCCAGGAAATTCCGAGAATTCTTCTGTACGACCACATCTCAAAGGCCTCTAGTATTTTTTTATCACTTTCAGATAAGCACCCATGGTGCTTATCTGAAAGTGATATGGTCTCACAGCCGTACATTAAGATGCTCCTAAACAAGTGTTTTGGCAAGTTGCTTGCGGAGCCCTAAAGTAATATTCTTTGACTCAAGAATTTTTGCTTTTTTATTGAAAGCTAGCCTTGCTTGATGTATTCGACTGTTGACTTCTCTTTTTGTTCTGCCATTCCAGGTGAATGTACTTCCAAGGTTTACAAACTCTTTTGCATCTTTTAGGGGTACTCCTAGCATTGATATGTTAATTTTCTGCTGCTCATTTCGGCTTACTCTCATGACTTTGGTTTTTGTGCTGTTTATCTTCATATTGTAGTTGGAATTAAATATGTTTTCCATGGATGTCAGCGCTTCAGTGAGTTTATCTTCAGTTTCAGCAATCAGAGCAATGTCGTCAGCAAACCTTATCATATCAATCGTTCGGCCATTTATTTTTATATAGGTATGGACAGTTAATTAGTTCCTACACACATATTTACAAGTTGTATATGTGTGCGGGTAAAATAATTGAAAAAAGACATTATAAAATTAATGGGTATGTGGTTTTCTAATATATATATATATATTTTTGTTTTTTGTTTATATAATGACTTAATAAATTAGAAAAACCACATACCCATTAATTTTATAATGTCTTTTTTCAATTGTTTTACCCGCACACATATACAACCTGTAAATATATGTGTAGGAACTAATTAACTGTCCATACCTATATAAGCCAATGCCTGTTTTTATTTTTTCATTTTTGAAGATGGTCTTCAGGAAGGCCGAAACGTGTATTCGTTAAAATAAATTGTGAATCAAAACTCAATATTTTTAATTTATTAATTTTTTAATTAAAATTAATTCTAACATTATAATTATGCAGTTTCACCAAGTATTCTCAGTTGATAACCTCAATGTTATACTTATTTTCAGTAAACTGTACAATGATAATTATGTGGATGTATAAGTGATATGACTACATTTGTATGAATATTCTACATTGAGCCTGGAGTACCAGGACACTGCATTTCTCTGCCTCATGATGGCTCCTCTCATCTAGGTCGAGTGACCCTGCCTCGCCTCTGAAGGGTGATAAGACTGCCTGCATGTTGAGTTTCATTAATGGTTTGTATTGTGCTAGCTCGCGAATACTTACAAACGTACTATACACTTAGTGAGTAGGCTCCATTCAAATGCCTCACCTTCATGTCATACGAATTTTGCTTAATAATAAATTAGCTATAAAGTAAAAAAAACATTTCTCTAATGAATATTATAATTTTAACGATATTGATATTTGAATTCATAACGTAGCAACAAGTCAAAGTGATTGACTTTTGGTTTAACTCTGAATATTAAATCAAAAAAGATTTTTAAAAAGATCATGTCATCTTCCCATTAAGGAACGCACTCGTATGGTCATCACATATAGCTGCAAATAAGTTATGTCAATTGCGTCTGTCCATATCATGTATCAAGAGATACCATTTATGCAAAGGTTGACTTGAAAACATACATGGTTCCTGTTGATCTCCATGGTCCAGGAACTTAAAAGTACGGCTGCTGATCCGAAGCATATATTTGAAAGGTTTAGAATGTAAATTTTTAGAGGGATTATATGATTTGCCTGACGTTCTTGATGCCCGGATCTGGTAAATTTAGGTGATTGTACAAGAACCGAGAGTATGTACAAGAGAATAGATTGTCATTGATCTATATTTAAATATAATACAAAGTATAGTAAACGATTTAAATTTTGGCTTATAACTTAATTAAATATGTAGGTTACTAGACCATATTTACTTTACTACTAATATAATAATATTTTGTTTATTTTAAAATTTTAAGTGTTACCAATTTTAATGAAACATTACTTACAATAATTTATCATTATTTATTAACATAAATAGTAGAAATTTAACTCTAATAATTGTAATAATGAGTCTTGTAAGATGGTTATCTGTTAAGTTATGTTTCGATGCGTTGTTAATATGAAAACGCTTTATAGTAGCGCTATAAATCTTCAAAGTAATATGTTTCAAAAGCTGTTTAAGTCAAAACTAGAGCTTTCATATCGAATATCTAATATCACCCGCTGAGGCAACGTAAGTTGTGGGAGTGACAGGTGACTGCTGAAGTGGAAGGGAAGAATCAGCTGATAACATTGTTATCCGTGTTAATATTTCTAATCTGTGATACAAAGGAGCACAACAAATCTTATTGATATACTGAAGGAAATAGAACATTTCTACGGGTTATTGTATTCATCTACGATGCCAGGTCCTAATGACAGATCTGCGGACGACAAGAGGGCTACTCTCACAAAGCACTGGTCTGAAGACATCCCAGATATAAGTATATTCGAAATTAAATCAGCCCTAAAACAACTTAAGAACAACAAAGCCCCTAGAGAAGACGGAATTACATCTGAGCTTCTGAAAGTAGGAGGAACCCCTCTGTTGAAAGAGCTTAAAAAACTATTCAACAAGGTAATAGAACATGGAGAAACCCCGGCGACATGGAGTACGAGTATTATGATATTGTTCCACAAAAAACGGTATAAATCACTGCTCAAAAACTACCGACCCATTTCCCTTCTTTCCCATGTGTATAAAGTATTCTCCAGAATTTTAACAAACAGGCTGACGGGTCGATTTGATGAATTCCAACTTCGAGAGCAAGCTGGGTTTAGGAAAGGCTTTAGTACAATTGATCATATCCACACGCTAAGACAAATCATTCAGAAAACCGAAGAATATAATCGGCCACTCTGCCTCGCCTTTGTAGACTATGAAAAGGCATTTGACTCAATCGAGACTTGGGCAGTGCTAGATTCACTACAACGCTGCAAAATAGACTATCGGTATATGGAGATAATAAAATCGCTATACAAATCTGCAACAATGATGGTCCAGCTCCATGATAGCACTAACAATATTTCTATAAACAAAGGTGTTAGACCAGGAGATGTTATATCTCCAAAACTCTTCACAAACGCCCTAGAAGATATTTTTAAACTGCTATCCTGGACAAAATGTGGAATAAACATTAACGGAGAGTACATTTCTCACCTCCGATTTGCAGATGACATAGTGCTAATAACCGAATCACCTGACAAGCTCCAAGACATGCTCTACGACCTCAATGAAGCGTCGAACAAAATTGGTCTGAAAATGAACATGGATAAAACAAAAGCCATGATTAATAGTCATATTTCACAGACCTTCGATCCTATTTCCATTGGAGGAACAGAAATAGAGGTTGTAAACGACTATACCTATCTGGGACAAGTAATACAACTAGGGCGAAATAACTTCTCAAAAGAAATCGACAGGCGCATACAACTGGGATGGGCAGCATTTGGAAAACTAAAATACATTTTTAAAGCGAAAATTCCGCAATGCCTTAAAACTAAGGCGTTTAACCAATGCATCCTCCCTGTATTAACTTATGGCGGAGAGACATGGAATCTGACAGCAAGTCTTACCCATAAAATAAAAGTCACCCAGCGTGCTATGGAGAGATCCATGCTCGGAGTGTCGCTAAAAGATAGAATCCGAAACGAGGAAATACGCAGAAGAACTCAAGTAGTGGATGCTACCCAACGAATAGGCACACTCAAGTGGCAATGGGCAGGACATATCTGTCGAAGAGACGACGGTCGATGGGGAAGAAAAGTATTGGAATGGCGCCCAAGAACTGGCAAACGAAGCATTGGCCGACCCCCTACAAGATGGACCGACGATATAAGAAGAATAGCGGGAGTGACCTGGATGCGGAAGGCGGAGGATCGAAGAGGATGGAGACTCATGCGGGAGGCCTACGTTCAACAGTGGACGGACACAGGCTGATGATGATACAGAGGAAATATTGGTTTAATGCTATTAAACTGATAAAATATGTTTACTTATTATGCGTTAGTATATTGGTATTCTTAGATGTATAAAATAAGGTGTCATTGAAATTTTATAATTTAAGAATTTATTTCAATAAAAAATAAAAAATAAATATTTAGTTTGATTCACAATTTATTTTAATGATAACATGTTTCGGCCTTCCTGAAGACCATTTTCAATAATCATTAAAATAAATTGTAAATATTTTTAATTTATTAATTTTTTTAATAAAAATTAATTCTTAAATTATAATTATGCAGTTTCACCAAGTATTATCAGTTGATAACTTTAATGTTAGTGAAATTTGATTGTTTTATATGAAATAATTGATTTAAATCAATAGATTTTTATTTGTAAATTGTTTTATATAAATGACTGCTGCCGAAAAGTTTTATCAGCCGTCAAAATTCTCTCCTCATCGCATTTCAGTTCTGATTTTTGAATCTCCGTAAATTGCTTTTGTGTACTTTCCCGACGGCGAGAGTTCGGGGTCTGAAAAATAGGCACTTGTAGTTTATTCTGTCCCACGGCATCTGTAAAACATTTTCCAGCCGTGTCCACTTTCGTTTTGTTACCTAATTAAGAAAGGAAGGTTATCGTGTCTGCTTCTTCATGTCATAACTCTTCACAGAGTCGATCCATCGCATCCCCAGTAATCAACGCAAGTACCCGATCTTAAACGAATAATACGACTGGATTGGCTTTTAATGAGACGCCAAGATTTGCAGCTGAAAGCTTGTAAAGAAGGATGCCGGTCATAGAGCTGCTGTATGCGCGGCACTTTGTTTTGATCCATAATAACTGCGAGTCCGGAATAAAATATGCGAAGTTCTCATTATGTGCTTTGTGCTGCTTTAAGTAAATGCTTAAATTAAAAAAAAAAACATTCAAGTTACTTTAATCGAAATTACTTTGAAATATATATTTAAATAAGAATAAAAACGATTTATTTACTTAAATTTTGGTTTCCATACTTATAAGAAGAGTTTATATCGGTTTTGAAATCCACAAGCACGTGATGAGTCTTTTGATTTTTTTTTTATTATTTACCGAAAAATAGGGAAAAACTTAGAATGCAAAAATTAAGGTTTCTGTTTCCCGGGAAGATCTTAAACAACAGTGAAATAAAGTTATATCTGAATAACAACTCGAGTGTTTCATTTGCCTTGTTCAATGATAAGCTGATTATTCTAAAATTACGCAACATCCGTTAATTTTCGGGTATTAAATAAAACATGAGAGGCTTACGTTCATTCTTCTCAGGATTCGCAATTGTTATTGAATGAAATGTACGTTGGGTTAAATAAATATCCATAATTATATTTGGGGAGAGTCATTATTCCGTTCTTTGAAATGACCATTTCCTCTACAGAGCGCGCTGGTCTGGAATAATCGAGCGACAATTGAGATAAATGGTCGACCGGTTACATAAATAAAGCTTCGAGAAAACTTGCTTCTCCGACCGCCGTATAGGTAATACTGCACTTTGTCTCTGGAAGTTTTTCTTCTATTATCTCGGCCTCGCATTATGTTCAATTATTTATTTTGGGAGAAAGCACCCAGAGCTGGTTCCGATCATATACTTTGCCCAAATTGATATTAAATAATATAAATATACCTAGCATGATTTTTTTCAAACAGCAATTTCATAAATATTTCAATTGGAATTTTTTTACAAAAAAACTACGGATATTCATTCTGATAACGCTTCACCACTTGATTGACTTCGCAATTTAAAACATAGGATTTGTATAATGTCTTGTAAGACTCAAAGCATATATTTTCAGATATTTGCTTTTAAGCAAATAAAACTTATAAGCTTTCCTTTTAAGGTAGGCTTATAAGTTTTATATGCTTTAAAAATTGTGCATTATTTCTAAATAACGTAGTTTCTAATGGTTGTGTCGGCATTGAATGGATTATATTAATAATATAATGATTTCAATTCATAATAATGTGAAACACTTACAAAATTACTTCCCTGTTTTGAAAATTCAATGTTGAAATAAAATTTATCAGAACCGACAAACCAATCATACAAACATTCTTGAAAACGTCAGTTTTTGTACATCATACAAATTTTTTTTAAAAATAAAATTCATAAATCTTAGTGTGTTGTACGATTTAGAATGCTATTTGTTTTATCGTGTTTCCCCTTCAAATAATCATAATTTCTTCAAGAATTATATCAATCTTCCAAAAAATCAAACAATTTTTTTAAATGCTGATTACTTACAGCTATTCTGAGTGAACGATGTTCCCCTGAATGCTTAAAATAGTTATCCATTCAAACTATAATAAAAATGAAACTATTATTAAGTTGCTTTATATTTCAAGTTGAACCCTGCATTTGCCGAACCCGACTTGGGTGGAGGACCATCTATACAGCGAGGCCGAGGCATAAACAATGCGAGAGGGTTCCTTTTAGTTTATTAATGAAACCCAAAAAGCGTAATTGCTTCAGAGTAACTATCCATTTAGCTTTTCATGGATGATATTTTTCACGTTTTCTGCTACACGCATCATAAAGTAAACACTACACGTTTAATTCCATGTAAGCCAAATTATTTCAAATCTTCTTCGCACAAGGATACTTAATTTTGTAAAAATTACATTGTGTACCGATGTTCATTACTGTAACAGAAGTGGAAATAGTTTTAAGCAATCATTTCTCAAATTTCTTGAACTCATATTTTTGTGTTGACATAAGAGATTGAAAACAGAAGTATTTGTTTTTTCAGTAAACAATAACATTTACTCATGTAGACTAAAGGAATAAATACGTAATATGAATGCTTAATTGTTTCAAATTATTTTTAAGCTCATATTTACGAGTATATTATGTTTATTTAAGTTATACTTACAATATAATATAAGTAAAATAGCAGTCCTTGAATTTCACTAGTTTCGCCAGAGAACGGATTTTAAAGATTAACAAGCGCTTACAACTGATAAAAATATGTGATAAGGTGAAAATATTTAGCTAATTTTAAAAATCTCGTTCGCTTATTATTTAAGAAAATATTGCCGCGAGATTCAGTCGCCTGTTTCAATTTTCAGGCGGGCGATCGCAGGCAGTGTAAAAACGTTGCAAGTTTTTTATTGAAATATTTCAATTAAGATGTGATGGGAAGATTTGTGAGCGGGCTGTGCGATGGGCAGAATGGTTCTTCCTCCTCTCCATTTTTCTGGAGCATCCTCATGTTGAGGGTTGCTATGATTTCTAACTCCACTTGAAGAAAGCAAACGATTTACTTTACAGCAATCTTGCCGAGTTATTTTTCTGCCACGATACCGGGGCCTCGCATAACGCCAATCTTAAATAACTTCAGTGTTGTTTTCAAGAAGGATTTTATTTTCTTGCGTTGAATGAAAATAAATAAATACATTAAGGATGAATTTTTTAAATTTTTATTAGAATATTATTTTATTATTTCAATATTCTAATCTACTTTTATAGATCATTGACTATATTACAATATTATTATTACTTAAATATACATATACTATGCATAAAATTCTTTTTTCAACGCGTCAATCCAAGCACAAAAATAACGGCAGAAGCGGAATGCGAACCGCGGACCTTGGAAACCAACTATGCCCAGGTATTCATACCGCTCGGCGAACTGCGCCATTGCCCTGCCTAGACTGACTTGCGTTGAAACTAGTATTTATATCATTGTTATCATCGTACGATAGATGTCGCTATAGAATATATTCAAAGTATGTATATTTTTATTATTATTCTATCAGTCTTCATTTATTCACAAGCTTAATATTATTACTTTCCGGCAGTCTATTTATTTTAGTAAGTACCACTCGGGTCTCGAACCAAACTATAGACTGAATGGATGAGAAACGACTACTTATAGTTCCGACTCGGACTTTATAACCAATCATTTACCTGTGTTACTGATGGATAATTTTACCTTCTTGATATTGTCTCAAGGAGACATTATTAATGATTTTTTTAATTTTTATTAGAATATTATTTTATTATTTCAATATTCTAATCTACTTTTATAGATCATTGACTATATAACAATATTATTATTACTTAAATATACATATACTATGCATAAAATTCTTTTTTCAACGCGTCAATCCAAGCACAAAAATAACGGCAGAAGCGGGATGCGAACCGCGGACCTTGGAAACCAACTATGCCCAGGTATTCATACCGCTCGGCGAACTGCGCCATTGCCCTGCCTAGACTGACTTGCGTTGAAACTAGTATTTATATCATTGTTATCATCGTACGATAGATGTCGTTATTTTTGTGCTTGGATTGACGCGTTGAAAAAAGAATTTTATGCATAGTATATGTATATTTAAGTAATAAATATATTAAGTTTTTAGTACTTAATTTATTACAAAACTAATTATCATTAAGTAGGATTAACTGCTCAACATTAGCGGCTGTTACCAATGAATGTGGAATTAAATGTTGACAGCAACTAAAACAAGTCTCATTATTTAAAATTAATATTTTTTATACTGTCTATTTTTAATCTTCAGATAAAACGAAGGTTTTTAATAAAAGAGAACATTATGGTCTTCCAGAATCATTATTACAACAATATTTATCCCCCAACTTATACGCGCAACTTGTACACATCTTTCTCGATATATATCACAAAAGTATTTTATTATTATATACTTTATATTAATATTATTTAAAAAATTTATAGCTTACCTAAAAGCCTACAATATTGCTCACTCACACCTCGCATTATATAAACTTATACAATTACCATTTAATTCATTCGATAATGTCTACACGAAGTAGTCATAACATGTAGTCAACACTCGAAAAAAAATGTGTAAAATTTCTAAAAAGCCCTTTATTTTTATTTGACAGTTTTTTTTATGTTTGCCATAAAATGTGTGATTCTTAGTACATCCCGAGTATTTCTTGTTTCATAAAAAAAACAAAGTGAATACAAAAAATATTCGCTCAACTATTTTTTTTATCACATTACAAATTATGAAAGATACAATTTCAGATTTGGGCGCGCTCGCCATCCCGTCTGTGCTGCGAAACGTGTATTTTTAGATGAGGAGTGCCGCTATTCAGGTGATATTATGAAGGTACAAAAGAATTGGAAGACACTTCCTTACTGAGGACCGAGAGGATGGGCTAGTGGAGGCATCCACACGACAGCCCTCTGACATATGTTGTAAGGAGGAAATAAAAAATGAATCCAACACACAATACACGAAAATAATTTCCTCACATGAGGTTGAATCATAGCGCTACGGCCACGTTTGGAATTTGAAACACGTAGCTCATTTTTGACATTATTTTTCATTTCTTGTATTTATTTATGGTATTGAATTGACATTTTATTTTTGAGAGCCGTAACTCTTTCGAGTGTCGCAAATGGTTTTTTCAACACACGATTTTTGTACTAAAGAGTATTTTTTTTCTGAGAAATCATTTCCTGATTTTTTTTTTGAGAAAGTCATCGTTGCTTGGCATTTTTTTTCGATGTGCGTATTTTAAATCAGATTACCTTATTTATGTTATACAGGTATCTGTAAACATTACGAAGTAAATATACATATTTTTATGTAAACGCATGCAGGAGAGCACACCCGGTCAAGACCAGTGCACTTTATGACGCTCAGCCAGGGAGGCTGGACGCAGCATGCGGGAAACATGTGTTGTGTTTGTGTTTGTGTGTGGGTTGAGGAGATTGCAAGTGTATATTTATCTTTTTCTTGAAGAGATCCAGATTGTAGGAAGGAGGAAACACAGACGCTGGAAGAGCATTCCATAGCTTACCGGTGGCATTAAGGAAAGAACTTTGGAAGCTGCCAGTTCTTGGTCGACATATATTAACCGTGTATGGATGTTCGGCAAGTGCAAGACCAGTTTGTCGGCTGTGAGTGGGTGCAGGGGGAATTAATTTTTTAAGTTCCGAAGAGCAGCGACCGTGGTAATAACGATATAAAAGACTAAGAGAACCAATCTTACGTCTGTGTTCCATTGATTGTAGATTAGACGTAAGGGTGTTATTGTTTATCAAACCAATTGCTCTTCTTTGAACTGAGTCAATTAAGTTTTGAAGGTATTTTTGGGCTCCAATCCAAAGGTGACTACCGTATTCAAGGATAAGTCGGATTTGTCCTTTATATAGAAGAAGAAGTTGTTTATCGTTGAAATACAGACGTGATCTATATAATACACCTAGCTTTTTGGAAGCAAGACCGGCTTTACACTTAATTGACTCGTAATATTTGACATTATTCGAGATTGATAATCCAAGCATGTTAATGGAGCTTGCTTTCGGAAGAGAACAACCGTTGAAAGATACAGGATCCATAGCAGTCTTCTTGGTGGAGAAAGTACATGATTGGGTTTTGGAAATGTTGAAACTGACGAGGTTGAGGTCGCCGCATCGTGAAACCCTTTCAAGAGACATGTTCGTCTTCTCCACCAGAGATTCCCTAGCAGCAGATAGTTCTGAATGTTTCGGAGGTATATTTGATTAATATATATATATTTGTATTCATTATACTTAAACATTTTAAAATATATAAAACAACCTTAAATGTTGATGAATTGTATAACTGAAAATCAATGATCCTGTGATATTGCGGTTAAATTATAAACGACCTTTATAACATAAATACATTTTTTGTTATTTTAATTTCATCTCAATATATCATAAATGATATATTGAGATGAAATAAGATAAATATACTACGAGTGTCATGCATTTTTTTAACCCAAAACATGCATTTTTTTCAATATTTTTTTCCGTTTGGAACTCAATAATAAATACAAAGATACTAATTTGAGTTGGAACTGACAAAGCTTTAATAAATCGCGAAACTGCAGTATTCATTGCAGATATAATCGTATAATTGACAAAATAGTTCAATACTTTGGGCTCGTGAGGACTGAGACTCTTAGAACTACATAATTGGATCAAGTCTAGATAGGGTTTATCATCGGATATCATTTGAAAAATTTTGATCAACACATCTCGCAAAAAATGCTTTTCTATAATACAGCTGCCGTAGTGGAGGCCGTCAGAAACTATACGAGAATGTGTTGTAATTGTGTGGTAATATGTGGTCATCATATGCTCTATATAAAGGGTCCACCAAATAACTTTTTTTTTTTAAAACGGCGCAAAACATCGAGTGTAGCTTCGGCTGTGTGGCACGTAGCGCCGTCCTGTTGAAACAAAATGTTGCCAATATCCTCTTCTTCAATTTTTGCGAACAAAAAATCGCTCAACATGGCCGCGCCGCATGGAAGCGCCATTGATGGCGCTTCACGCACACTTTCTGCCACAGCAGCAATATTCTCGGGTGTACGCATTGTTTTTGGCTTTTCACGCTTTGATTTATCGATGAGGATGCCAGTTTCTTTCACTTTATTTTACAAGATAACGAACATACAGACCTGACGGTAATTCTCTTCTTCCAAAATCCGTATGCAATTTTCGCACACATTCTGCAACATTACCATGATTTTCAAAGTAATGTCGCAATATTTTCCAGCGTTGTTCAAGCGTATACACAACCATATTCGTTTAGCGGAAAGATAAAAGTAATTACCTGTCAAATCAGACATGAGCTAAGTGTCACCATTCACGAAATAAGCACTAGTTGAAAAAAAACGTTAGATGGCGGACCCTATATAAAACGTTTGTGGCTTGGAATATTAAAAGAAAATAATGTAATAACATTATTTTTTAATTATTATAAATATTAACAAATATGAAATAAATTTCCTTGCTACACACGTCTCGGAATGGCTTACATTATTTTAAACTGTAATAGCGATATGAAATGACGTTATGTTTCCTCTTCAGTTAGTGACGTCCTTCTATTAAAGTCAGGTTTCCGTTTTTGGCATTTCGGTTTCCAGCGAGCGGCATGACATTTGAACAATTGCTTAAAAATTGTATTAACCTTGCGGGAATGCGCAACTCTCCTCTTGCAGCGAGGAACGTGAATCGCGAACCGACTGAAATGTAGGCCAAGAAATTTCCTCAGTGATGGAATCATTCAAAAGCCATTTCATTTATGCAAAAAGGATTTCTCGAGAGGAAAATTAAAATAATAATTACTCCTGGAAATCACAGTTTTGTGCTGTTTCCCGTTTATTGTGGGACAAATTCAAAGAACCTCAGACTATATAGATATTACTTATTCTGGTCGATATTTTTTTTGATTTCGTTGGATTTTTAAAATTAATATCAAAAGACGGCTGATTCTCAGAAGTCTGTCAATAAAAAATAATACATTCAATTTTCTCAAAATTGAGATAATATATTTTTTACATATTGTATTAATATTTTTGTTCATGTATTATCAACAAGACTCTTCACAACTTTGTCAATTGATACCTAATGTACTTTTTCACTAAGTTCAAGATCGATAAAACTTTTAAAACTTTTAAAGCATCCATACACGGATGATATATGTCGGTGAAAAGATTTTGATCCATATTTAACACCACAAGTAAACTTTGGAATGTTTTCCATTACCCGTATTCGAACCACATAAAAAAATATTTTAAGAAGTATTGTATATTAGTATACAATTTTAAGCCCTTCAATACCTTCACGAACGCAAACACTCAAAAATATTGTAAAACTTGGATACTATCGCTGCCACCTCTTCAAGTCCCCTTTTTACTATCCTGAATGTCGAGGAAGCCACGAATGTTCCCAGCTGGATCTTTATATTTTGAAAAAAGTCAAGAACAGTGGCTACAGACAGTACTGAGTGGAGGCAATTTTGTGGAGACCATATGCTCCAGTCATGGAAACAAATATGGTAAGAAGAAGATATAAACAAAATAAATTGTAATAGCTTTGACTCATCGTGTTGAAAATACAGTAATATCGTAAAATAATATGTTTTTTGTATCAGACCAATAATGTGTAAGAAAATTAATAGTTTTTCTGTAAATCATTTGTGACACAAAGAAATTCAGGCTATTAGATGGTGTTTTTTCTTTGATATTTTCTTTTGACATTGCTTCAATTATAAACCAAATTAAGTTAACTATTCTAACAAGAAAATGTTATGTCTTGAAACTAATTAAACAATTTTCTCAAAGCCCGATAACGACAACAATTGATGTGGTTATAAAACAACTATATTCGCTAATACCTTACTGTTCCAGAAACTGTAACTTCAGTCATAACCTGCCTTCATTCCGCCATGAACAAATCAGGTAATATGTAATAAAGTGATTTAATATTACGTATATCATTTATTGTTATTACATTTATGCTGTAATAAGACAAAACTGTAATATGAGTGCCATGCCTCCTCAAATTACGTACGCATTTTATATAATATGTTAGACAAGGATGTAAGCAAATATTCCATAACAAATACCCCGTTTATTTTATTTACTGCAGAATTTTATTGATAGAAACACAACATCGCGATATTTAATAATTGCAAATTAATGTAAAAGTCATTCATAACAAAATATTATTCAATTGTTCAAAAATAATTTTAAATACGCAACCACTTATATATAATAATAAGATTTTACCCTACAGTATTAATTTATTCTATTTTAAATCGCTAAAAATTATGTTTCTCGGATAATATAATAGTATTGACTATTATCCAGATATCCACTGAGAAGACATTAGTTACCTTCTCGCTTGATAATTTTAAGACTTTAAAAAGGAAAAAGATAAGAAATATCTAGTGTAAATGTTTTTTTTTTCAACATAAAATATTAAGTAAGTAAACAAACAGTTATGCCCCCATATCCGTAACAAATATATATTTTTTAAATCCGTTCTAACCAAGAGTCTTCACAAATTTCATGTATTGTCGTAAGACATCTCTGCACCCACAAGTCTACTTGGGAATTTTATGGTTTCTAATGACTTCTATGGTAGAAGCCCAGAGAACAAGATACAGCAGCTACTGTATCCGAGACATATGTTGAGTGATTTGTACATAGCTGTTTTAGGACGTGTAATTATTAATCCAAAGCTCCTGAAAGTTAGTCCACGTAGTTTAAAGACGCGATTTAATTTTTAAAACCATTGTACAAGTATATCAATATGAAGCTTACTAAAGATTCTTATCGCAATTCGGCATAAGCTTTCAAAATAATTCCAACGAGGTTATAAATCAATGTATGCTAATCCATTATCAAAAACCATCAAATTATGCAGCGCATTCAAATTGCCAAAAATCAAATTCTCCAACTGAGACTGTTAATAATAGTGCACACGATTCGATTTGCCAAATATAATAAGCCATTATAAGTGGATAAAGCCTTCGTGCCGTTCGAATCCGAACGGGCGGATGAACAAATTGAATTATTCGTCGGGGAACAGAGTTGTTTGCAGCCGAGGAGTTGTTCGAAATTGTGGCACGTAGGAATTGGAATTTTATGCACATGCCGTGTTGCGCAGACGTACTGCTGGAGAGTGCAGTTTCCTCCTGCAGGCTCAGTTTCCAATCTCGGTAATAGTCCTCCCATCATGGAGGCCATTTTTCTTCCGCAGAGGGGCTGCAGTGCCGGTGCAAGTGCAGCCCGGATTCACTTATTTCCCTCCTGTGTGCTAAATTATTTACCGACTTCACACCGGCAGCCGCCCGCTGGGACACCACAGCGAGCTTTGAAGCACCAGGATTTTTCAGCGAACGTGTCATACTTTATGAAAATTTACTGACATGTGTTTTAATTTGTAATTCTTTATTTGTTTGTCAATGTCCTTCTTTTCTACGTCTCAAGTAAATGTCGCTTAGAATTTACACCACACAACTTTGTCAGCTGCCATTATCATCTGTTCATCCTAAGTCAGATGTGTACTTGGAGCTCTGATCTTTAATCTTCATCATCATTTGCATTTTCTTTTTCATAACTGGAGCATGGCAGCTATAAAGCTCTTTCAGCCTCCATGTCAGATCCGCCGAGTACTTGTACATTCTACGCACTCTATTGTTTCCGATGGTCTTCCTAGACAGTTTTTTATGCAAACACATACAAGAGAATACCGACAGATGGTGATAGTAATTCTAAAGTCTCATCTGTGGAATTCTATGACGCTAACCATGGTGTATATGGCTAAGCGCTGCATGTGGAGTGTTGATACGCCAAGGTCATAGACTACAGCCCGAGATTCACGCATCATCCTTTATTATTACAGGAATTTACTATGAATTGGTGGTCTTCACGGGACGACTTTCATCTACCACCAATTTTAATTAATAAGCTATGACTGACATTTTTCAGGTGATGGATCAAATTCACACCAACCGTGGGTATTTTAGAGCTCAGAAATCGATTAGAAATCCTATTTTTTTAATCTCCATCGGGGATCAAACCCACGACCTTTGGCTTGCATAGCAAACGCTTTGACTATTGAGCTATGACCGCTGGCATATTTGTTTTGTTGCAATGCAATTTATAATTATATTGTATATTTTATTATTTTTCATTTACATTTTAACAAAAACCTTTATTCTATGACTTTATCTCTTAAAAAAAACCTTCATTTGTATATTTATTTTATTTTCGAAACAAAATATATGGTTTTGTTATCAAAAAACCAAATCAAAAAGTGACTTTTTCTATTATTTAAGTCATTTAATTATTATTTAATAGACTTGTGATTTTTTCTCAAACGTGACACTTTCTGTTCCATTATTCTTTGATTTTTTAATTTTTTATTAATCATTCTATATTTCAAATATTATACGAAAAAATTCTATGATGTTTTTAATTTACTCGTATGTACTCGTATATTATTTAAATATTTATATTCCCAGAGAGCCAAAAAACGTGAAACTATAAAATATATAAATATGGCGCTCATTGGTATTCATTTTTTAAATTATTTATTTAAAATAAATCTTTTAATGTCTATTGTAAACAAAAAAATACCAAATATTCATTTTCCATTCCATCATGTTAATTTAAATCCTCGTACTAAAAATGACATTTCCTCTTTATCCGATAATGGAAAGTTTCAGTTTGGTTTCAGCTAGGTTGCGACGACTGTAATAAAATTTTATCGGTTTATGGTTGGTAATTTGCGGCTCTACTTGAAATTTAATCCGCGTACACTATAACTCAAATGCATATTGCAAAGCTACATATGAAATAAATGATTAATTGTATAATTTTAACTACTTATGGGTACTCTTTATTAGGAGAATGCTATAATAGTAAGCACAAAATCTATGAGTAAAATTTAATTAATATTTTAAATTTCGTAAGATGTTAATAGATTTTTAATTCATTATTTCTCTCATTTGATGAAAAAATTAATATTTATTTGATCTACGTGTATGAAATTTTTGCACTGTATTTTTATTTATTTAAATAAGTTTATCAGAGTGGTTTGAAATAGTTGACCCCGAGCTAAAACTTTTTGGGGCGTTAATTTTTTATAATATTTTTATAAATTTATTTACCCACCAAAAGAAGATTGGAGCGTTGTTCGTGTCACTAATTAGTTTTCCAATATTTTCCCATATTTTATCAAATAAATTAACTCCGTTGTATTTATTAATATGCCTTTATCTCATGGATGAAAATACGGAGGCTGGCAACTCCCAAACAAACTTCAGCCGCATACCTATTAGCTTCACGTGGATAGAACTCCACAGGGAACTGTTTATGCAGCAATGGCGCTGGGAGAAACTTAACATATTTCCAAACGTTTTGTTTGACTTTAAACTTTATTTAACGTTTTTTTGAAAACAGCTTTACTTTTATTACTGATTTATATTATTCATGGCGTTTATAAAGTTTTCTCCAATAGTAGAACAGGGCGCTATAGAGCTTTTAAAGAGTTAGCGACGATACAAAAGTCAGTGTTAAAAACAAAAGAAGATAAAACTCTTCTGCAATTTGTGAACAATCGTTTTATCATTATAATATATTAAAAAATAATCAAGTTGTTTTTCGTTGAATGAAGCAAAGGTATATTTTCTTAAAAATTTTTTTTTAAATACTTACGTTTTTGTATTATTAGTAACTAATTGAGATTTTAAACGTAGATTAAGTAATTAAAGGTTTAAATTTGAAGTATGAATTTAATTAATAAAATAAATATTGAAATTATTTTTTTCATTGATTTTTCTTTTATTCGAAGTAAATTTAATGGTAAAAATGAGTTGTTATTAAATAATATTTTATTAACTTAACACTTGCTTATGCTGTAAAATGATTAATTAACTTCAAGACTGCACAGGAATTTTAATCAGAAAATAAATTAATGAATGAAATTTGATGATTAAAAAAATACTGAAGTGAAAGCCTTATTTCCTCCAAAGCTTTTATTAAAATATGGCGCGAAATTAACACTGCTAAGTTTGTTTACGTAGGCGGTCATAACATTTTAACAATTACGATCATTTAAATGGAAAAAATCCTGAGGCTGTACATTTAAGTCGGGTTGTAATAATTTAACGACTGTTCTTCGTTTGTTTGGAGTTCTGCTCAGATGTAATACGACTTGTTATATTTTTTATGGGAAAACATTGAGAAGGAAAAGTGTCAGCTCTCACTTCAATAAGCAACCTGAACTGTTGATAAAAATATTTTTACGTCCGAGTACAAACAGTGAAAACTGAATGTGTATTTTTTCATTAAATGAAACCTTACTCTTTTACGCGAAAATATATAGAAAAGTTAATCACTACACTGTGAGTTGAAATGTTAGTTAGCGTATTTTGAGAAAACCAATTTCAAAACACTCGTAAAAAAATAATAGACGGGCTTGATGAATTAAATTTAATATCAATGAGGATGTAATACATGTTTTTAATTGATAAACATATATTCAATGCTTACTTTAAAAACAGCCTTCATAGCAGTTTTAAATAAAGCTTTGGGAAACTCTGTATTAGAATATGGATTTTTAAATATGTATTAGATATTATTTTATTATTTCAATATTCTAATCTACTTTTATAGATCATAGACCATATTACAATATTATTAGTAATTAAATATACACATACTTATATATGTTTGTGAATATTTAATTACTATATGTATTAGAAGTATGAAAAAAACATAGAAGAAGAGAAACACATTTTTAAAAAAATACAGATAAAGAATATTTTTCTTTTCTCAATTTCGAAAAAAAATACTGTTTTTATCAATCAGGATTTACTTGTACAGGATACATTGTGAAATAAAATTTGAATTTATATTATTAATATTTTTTTAATTTCTAGTCTTGTTTAGGAAAGTACATAATTTTTTTTTAGTAAAGATACTGGATCTTTTTAAAGCCTCACTCGTAACAAGATACTATTTTATTAGAAATAAACTACTCTTACATTTAAGTTGACATAGTAAAATATGTAATGATAATTAATGTAAGATTCAACTATGAAATTAAATACGATTCCATTCCTTCCATTTTGTTATTTTGACACTTATCTATAGACAGTCGTCTTAAAATATGATCTTTCTTCATAGTAGTAGTAGTATCAATTCGGTGGATATAACTCATGTCCTCGAACACTTGCTGCAAATACTCCCGTCTAGGGCGCCCTCTGCAGTTTCTACCCTTAACCATCTCTTCTACAATGTCATGAAGAAGACCATCGTGGTACATGATGTGACCGGTTCATCGGCCTTGCCTCTCTGAGATGGTTCTTACTAGGTGTCTTTCTTCCTTGATTATGATGAGAACCTCATTGTTCGTGACGTGTCTCTCCAAAAAAACTCCGAGAATTCCTTTGTAAGACCACATCTCAAAGACCTCTAGTCTTTTTTGATCACTTTCAGATAAGCACCATATCTCATAGCCGTACATCAAGATGCTTCAAACAAATGTTTTGGTAAGTTCCTTGCGGAGCTTTAAATTAAAGTTTTGTTGACTCAAGAATTTTCGTTTTTTTATTGAACGCTAGCCTTGCTTGGTGTATGCATCTATTGACTTCTCTTTTTGCTCTGCCATCCCAGGTGGTCGTACTTCCAAGGTATACAAAGTCTTTTGCATCTTTTAGGGTTACTCTTAGCATTGTTATATTATTGTTCTGCTGCTCATTGCGGCTTACTCTTTTGTTTTTGTGCTGTTTATCTTAATGTTTTAATAATAATATAATATTTTAAAAAACTTTACTTAGAATTCAATATATATTTTTTTCAATTTAGCTGCTCAACATTCAAGCATTAGAATATTTATACTCTCAATAATGTGATAATAGATGTAATAATTCAATAATATATTGATTAACAATGACTTATTTAGAGACATAAAATTTACAGCCGGTGATGAGATATCTCATTATAAATTTAATGAAAAATAGCTAAGCACTGATGTGGTATATATCGACACCATTAAATAACGTCCACTTTTACGGAAACAAACTATGGATATGTTACATTCATGAACAGATTTTTTAAATGCAAATAAAAATTTGTATGTAGACAAGACTAATTTCACACTCACTTTATATGAATATTTATAAGAGTATATAATGTAATTAAAAATAATATTAATTTTGACCTTTGTCAGATATAGAAACTGTTTCTTGTGGCATGGTAGGCAAGTGCTCCACCTCTAAGCCATACTCATCAATAAAATAAGATTTTTTGTTTATTATATTACCAACCAACTTATACAAAGCATATTTGGTATTATAAATATAAAGTTATTGGTGTGATCACTTAATATGATCCATGTAAAAACAAGATTATAAGTAGATATTTATTAAAATAATTTTAATTTTACTTCATGAAACGCTTCTCTTCTAAACGGGGTCGGATTTGAATATATTGATATTTGATACTCCTTGGTAAGTTTTGGCAAGGTGTGGGCGATAAATTAGTTACTATTGAGAATAATTATCTTATCAGTCGTTCAACGGGCAAACAATATATATATTACGCAAAACGCTACACGGCGGAATCGCTCGTTAATCACTCAACCTGATCCCTCCAGAATGACAGTCCTCCCGTCAAACAGCGCAGGATCAATACTCGAAAACGTAGAAGACAATAGGCCGGTTATTATGTTCGGGAGTGTGAAATGTGAAGTGTGAAGTGAAAGTTTCCCACCGCCATCTGCTCTCCGACAGGAAGCTGGGCAGAATTTAATCACTCACAGTATTTCTCGCAGTCGAAACAAGTGGCAAAGACCGCCTTCTACCACTGGGTCGGGGTGCTCCAGCTAGACGAATAAGACGAATATTTCTCTGTGTGTTTTCTAATTCATCACTTCCTTTGCTCGAGCTGCGAGCCTACAAACGGATGGATATACAGCATACATACTCTGAAATGATTTGAATAAGTAACTTCTTTCTTCTTTCTGTACAGCATCTCTATGAGTTGATTTAAGCACAGAAAGTGTATATCTTCTGATAAGATATTGTCTAATTTATTTAAAATTTAACAAAAACAATTTTTTCCCACATCCGTTATATCTGGGAACATTACAAATTGCCGCCACAGTCACCAGCCATTGTCCGAGCATTATCACAAGACATCTTTGAACTCGAAAGTTGACCTGGGAACAATATAATAATAAATAACTTCTAAGGTTTTCACGGCCAGATTTGATGTTATGGCTTTTGGGTTGAGCCGTATGTGGTTAACTTTTTTCAAAGAATTATATAATCTGAAAAAACCAACTCAAAACTAAATAAATTATTAATCCTGAAGAAGACCCCTGCAATGGCGGTCGAAATATTGGTTGAAAAAAGTTCACCACACACGGTTCAACCCAAAAGCCATAACATCAATATAATAATAATTCCTCGTGATCTCAGGGACACGAGTCCAGAAACTTGAAAAGACTGAAACTGTAGTATACATGGCGAATTTTGATGCTTGTTAATAAGCATTTTAATGGACGCCCGAGGGCTTTCATTTGGTTTTATAATCAACCCAAAATGTATGTATAGTATTACAATTTTTTACTTTGAGTCGAAGACATGATGGTAAGAAAATGAAAGAAATTCTTTAACTTTTTTATGATTCTTTACCCTTATTGAACCTCTGTTGTACGGTCCATAAAAAAGCTGCCTTAAATTATATACAGTGGTGCCTCACACAACGAACTTAATTCGTTCCAGGAGCAAGTTCGTTATGCGAAAAGTTCGTTATGTGAAACGCGTTTTCCCATAACAATACATGTTAAAAAAAAAAATTCGTTCTGTAGCATAAAATATGGTAAGATGACATAAAAAAAGATAAATTTTTTGTTATTATTTTTATTTAGATACATCTAAAAACATAATGAAAAAACACACATTTTTAATTTTAAGAAATAATCGAATCTTGCACATCTTCATCCATTTTCCGCTTTTTGGCCGATGGTGCAGTGAAAAACCTGTCCGAAGTCGTTTGTTTCTCTCTTTTCTTCAACATCTGCCGGAAATAACGGACAAGAGTATCGGAGTACAGGTCGTTGATCCTGTTTGCTTCAGTGGAATCCGGATAGTGGGCATTGGTAAACTCCTGAACTGCTTTCCATTTGACCAGGATGTTCTTGATGTCAGCAGTTGGAATTGGTTGATTGTTTGATTGTTGCTCCTCGTTATCAGATGACGCTTCCCTTTGAGCATTGTCCTGTTGTTGGGCCAGAAGTGTTTGAAGCTCAACAGTTGTCAGCTCTTCTTTGTGTTCCTCAATAAGCTCCTCTACATCCTCTTCCTCTACCTCTAATTCCAACCTTTGGGCCACTGTGATGATGTCCTTCACCACTTCTGTGTCATCAACTACTGCTTCTTCCTGAATCCACGAAGGCACAAGCATCTTCCAAGCAGAAATGAGGGTCCTTTGTGACACTTCTTCCCAGGCCTTCTGTATAAGTCGTATTGCCAAAAGGATATCAAATTTCTCCTTCCAAAACATTCGGATAGTCATATTGTCTCCACCAAACTCGCATTCTTCAAACAGCTTATTAAAGAGGGCTCTAGTGTAGAGTTTTTTAAAGTTCGCAATAACTTGCTGATCCATTGGCTGGAGAATGGATGTGGTGTTTGGTGGCAAATACTGCACCTTGATAAAAGGATAATTTTCCTGCAATATTTCTTCTAGGTCTTTTGGGTGAGAAGGGGCATTGTCAAGTATCAGAAGGGCTTTGAGCGGCAGTTCTTTTTCCAACAAGAATTTCTTCACGGCAGGAGCAAAGGTTTCCAGAATCCATTCGTTGAAGATAACTCGGGTCACCCAGGCTTTTTGATTGGACTTCCAATGGACGGGCAATTTGGACTTAATAACGTTATTTTTCTTAAAAATTCTTGGATTTTCAGAGTGATAAACCAATAGAAGTTCGTTGTGTGAAGCGAAGTTCGTTGTATGAATCGTGAAATGAACGAAAAGGAAGTTCGTTGTGTGCAGCGTTCGCTGTGCGAGGCGTTCGTTATGCGAGGCACCACTGTATATATATTTTTGACTGATTTGAAATCATATTAAGATGTTTTTTAATCAATTTTTACTACTGAAATTGGGTTTTACAGAAGGTTTAGAAGCTTAGTCTATTCAGTACTAAGAAAGATTCACGCTAATTATAACTATTGTATCACAAATCCTTTTGGATGACCAATTATTCTGTTCTAAATAATGTATATTGTCCATAATGAAGTGGTGAGAAGTATTATTCTGTATATGCTATTTTAGAGTATTCTAAAACAACCAGAGCTCAAGATCCTGAATAAAAGATCTCTCCCGTGTCTTTCCAAGAATATGACCTGACCGGGACTATTTTCGTATCTTAAACTGAGTGAAGAATGCAAGATTGCTGATATCTTAACTAACTCTAGTTAGCCGATACCAAGCCTCAAAACAAGTACTTATTCGTTGAGATCTCACTGCATTCACTTTAAAATTTATTTTTTAAGAAAGGGGAACATTTGATGTTATTTGACCTTGTTTCAATATGGATCACATTGAGTAACGGACAAAAATGAATCATTAAATGAGACCGCGATTTTGTGACAACTTCACGTTTTATCGGCCATCGTAAATTATCACTAATGTGACATAAAATAATATTTGATATGGGTGTACACAAACTTATTATTTTATGCGATTAAAATTAACTCGACGTTTCCATGTAATACAAGATAATCAAAATTTTATATTTTGATATTTGAACATAACAGCATCATTCGTTATTTTAGTGAGAACATAATACGATTTTAATTGATTTTTTGTGTTTGACCGGCGCTCTGAAAGTATACAAAAGTACCGCTTCGAATAGCCTTCGTTCAGGCCAGTTGTCAATGATTGATTGCTGGAATTTACATTAATTAATTTATTCATAATGCCGCTCTCTATCCGCGATACACTCGGTGGCGTGTTTTGTATAATCTGCGGCAATGTTCGCGGAACTTTTCGCGCCCCACAAGTTATATTTCGCAACTTTAGGGTAATGACTAATGATCAAGTAAAAAAAACTCTAAATTTGCAAACCAAGCAATATTTTCGTCGTGTATGCGAGCCGATACTCTACAGCAATAAAATTGTATTACGTAATAAATAGGCACTAAACATAATCATTTACTTTTTAAATGTACCTTCCGAGTCACGTCTACGCTATAAACTGTATGGATATCATGTTATTAAGGTTTATGGTTCGAATTCTAGCGTCTACTGTTAATTCTCCTTCGATTATTTGATAAGATAAATGTCGTGTAAGATGATGTTTACTATGGATTTGTGTGTGTAACAGTTTTTACAATTCTGTATCAGTTGTACTTCTAGAATCTCTACCAAGTATATATTGTATGCATAATCCCTCACAGCCTTCCTGGAAGGCAACTGCCCGGGAGCTCGAAAAATAGACAGTTAATGCTATTCTGTGGTAAATAAAGTTAACATTTTCTTTATTTGTTCGCCAGAAAGATAATAATCCTAGCCGGTCATTTACATCGAAATTTTACATATAAACAAACCTTCGTACACCCAACATGCATACACTTATATGTTCTTCAAATGTATTGTATAGCTGCTGATTGTTGGTGAAATAAAATTAATGAGTATTTATTTAAAAATCGAATAAATATTTTTATTTATTTATTTACCAAACTGTTAGTTGTATGTATTTTTTTCAAAGTTCCAACATCTATTGTAGATATTAATTTCTTCATTTAAATAAAATAACTTCTAATTTCAATCTGTGTAAAAATTAACTAAAATATCATTTTATTAAGTTATTCAATATTTACAAGTTTCCTTCATATGTTCTTAAAAGCTCATTTATGTACTTGTATTTTCATTGAAATATTTGTTTTTTCCACATTTCGGATTCTATCTTTTAGCGACACTCCAACCATGGATCTCTCCATAGCACGCTGGGTGACCTTTATTTTATGGGTAAGACTTGCTGTCAGATTCCACGTCTCTGCGCCATAAGTTAATACAGGGAGGATGCGTTGGTTAAACGCCTTAGTTTTAAGACATTGCGGAATCCAAATGCTGCCCATTCCAGTTGTATGCGCCTGTCGATTTCTTTTGAGAAGTTTTTCCGCAGAAGAACTCAAGTAGTGGATGCTACCCAACGAATAGGCACACTCAAATGGCAATGGGCAGGACATATCTGTCAAAGAGACGACGGTCGATGGGGAAGAAAAGTATTGGAGTGGCGTCCAAGAACTGGCAGACGAAGCATTGGCCTACCTCCTACAAGATGGACTGACGATATAAGAAGAATAGCGGGAGTGGCCTGGATGCGTAAGGCGGAGGATCGAAGAGAATGGAGACTCATGCGGGAGGCCTACGTTCAACAGTGGACGGACACAGGCTGATGATGATTTGATTTTTTAATGTTACATTTAAAGTTAACATTTCTTCAAAGCTTTTATCAAAAATATATTAAAAATAATATAATTTAGTAATAAATATTTAATTACCAAACTGACAAATGTTTTTCCAGATAAAAATATCTTATTTGTAGATATACTTTAAATAAATAAAAAGACAATAACTAAATTTATATAATTATTTTCTATACCAAAATTTATTTTTTATAATCGATACGAGCTCCATAAAAATGTTTCGTTTGGTTATTTTTCAGGTTTATCATTTATTTTTCGAAAAATAAAAAATGGACCGAACACATTCCAGGCGTCCTAGTCTAGATTAGTGGGAGACAACACATTTGTTTACAGGGTACGACCCTCAATAGTAACGGCAATAGTAAAAATCTGAAAGCCAAACAAAAATTCAGGACAAAACATTCATTTGAATAAATATGCTCATCACAAAAAGCCGTGAAAAGGCCACGTATAAGGGGTTTTCCCTTCGCAACAAAGAAAATGTAAACACTAAATTTAACGAATCACTGATTTATACTTCGCTGAATTTGTAGAACAGTGAGGAAAAACATTCTTATACAATCCAATAACATTCACCCTTAAAATATTCTGATGTAGTATAAAGATTTCTGGAAAAAGAAAAAGCAAAACAAAATAAATTATAGTTAAATAAAGTTAAAACAAGATTTAATGGATAACATGAGTATCTTTCTTTTTTGAAAATATAAGCTAATTATCCAATTTATATATATAATAAAATATTAATAAGAAATGAGTTTTTTTAAATACATAACTACAATTTTATACATTTTTGTTGCATTTTGGATTTAATAAAATATACTTACATCAGTTCTGATAATAAATACATATTACATACATTATAATACAAAGAATACAGTTTTTTGCAACAAAGAAGCGTTATCGTTTTTTTTTGAAAATTTAGATTAAGATCTAAAGGCAAAAAAATGCTGCGGTATTTCTGTTGTTCTTCACTAAATCTGGGGCTTTTGTATTTTTACCGTGTACCTATTCGTTACTCTCCCATTTTTTGGATCAAACAAACGTAATCGTCAACATTCTGAATGATTAAGTGCGTTTTTTGTGAGCGAAATTAATTCATTTGTTTTGGTGTCGCCCTGCAGAGTGGTCCGTTTAATTATTACTTTTTGAATTTCGCGCCGCAAAACTTGAACATTTCCCGAAAATAACGTTAAATATTTCAAACACGCATTTTCTCGGAAAATAATTAAGCGTCAAGATAATGAGAGCCTCGAGATTTTTCAGCAATTTAAAGTGGACCTGGAATGTTTGCCCACTTGTGCCTCGTGACTGAAGTAATAAAATATATGAAGTCGAGACCTTTCAATTAAATCGAGTTGCGCATCGTAGAGTAGTATGGGTTTATCATTCCGATTCAAAGAAATATCGCATTTTATTTATTATTTTCTTAAAAAAAAAGTTTGTTTTTATATATGAATTTTTGTTGATTTTTTTAAAAAATATTGTTCGTTTTTTTGGTAGAACCATGTTTTGTGGATATTGCGCATTTACTTAATTCGTTCACTTCACAATATTCTGGAACATTATTTTTTAATATTTAACAATACACATATATAATTGTAACAAATACATAATAAACATAGCTTAACAAGCCGAATAAAAAAAATCTTTAAACAAGAGTACAGTCAAATTAATATAAATAAGTGAATCCTAATATTGTAGTCATGGAGCACTTGATTTATAATGCATGTTTAAGAAGACTTAAATTATTTAAATTAGATTTTAGTAATGAATAAAAATAACCCATGTGCCACCAAAAAAAGGAGCAATGTGTGATTCGCGGAGCACTTTAAGCATCTTTGAAAAGCACCATACCTCCACGGAGCACCGGTTTCTGAGCTCAGCTTCAGAATAAAGAAAATATTACGAGGAGGTTGCATACAGAAGACGAATTATCAAGAATGTTAGATACTCTACTAATTAGTTGTGGGGCTTACATACATTAGTAGACACTGGGACAGTATGATAAGTGATTTATCTGAGGCAGACATTTACTTATTATACTATTTATTTTATCACATTTGCACAATATGCCAGTGGGCATAGCTTTGCGATTAAAGCGTTTGCTTACCAAACCGAAGGTCGTGGGTTCGATCACCGACGATTTTTTTAAAATTTTATTTCTTATAAACATATTTTTTATGTTGACCAATTTATTTTTTCATGTTACGGTCCACCTTTCTGTGTTTATCAATACACCCGATATAGTTTGTACTCTGTGTTCTGTACCGTACAGCAAGTTCCTCGCACGCGTGTTTCGCCGCCATGACACGCGGTGTCCTCACCTACTTCGTCATCCATCAATCTTCTTCAGCATTATCAGTTGTCTCGCACTGTATTTGGAGCCCCTCGTGTTGCGGGCAGATATTGCATAGTTAGGACTTTAAATTAAAAACCCTCTTATTAATCGACTCATAAAGTTATACTATTATATTCAAAATATAAATAAATGAATAAACTCTATCTTTATCGAGTCAGCATTTTTCAAATACGCAAAAAATTTAAATGACAATATATACATTATTTTAATTTAAAAATAATCATCATAATGTACAAACAGTAGTTCTGTTGAATTATCACCGTCATTGTCACTGTCACTATGATCACTACTTTATTCTTATATCCGCTTTTCTGAAAAACGTGAATATATAGAGAGTATAATAAAATTGAAAATTTAATAAATATTCGTAAAAATTCTGAATCCAGTACAATATTTGAATACATAAATTCTTAAATTAATTTTAAAATATGAAATAAAGCATAAATATCTACTATTCACGGCAACTTATTTTCCCTTACAGATGCGTTATTTACTCCATTTTTAAGTCCTCTTATGTAGCATTTATTAACACTTTTTTTTTCATACAAATAAAATAAATAATGAGACAAAAAAGAAAGACCGTTTGCGAATTAGTTACAACTCGTCTTGCATATGGATTTGATAAAAGGATCGTCTGATCTTGAATCAGCTTTTGAGATGTTTAGATAACATCCATATATTCTCTTGAACCTCCATGTTCTCAATTATACGGTCTACAATTATAGTATACTAGCTGACCCGGTGAACTTTGTTTCACCCGAAAGGCAATAAATGAGCAGATTTTGGATTTTATTAAGTTGAATTTTTCGGTACATATGATATCATATATTTGGTCCATTCCAATTTTTTTACAAATATTTAGAAACATATATTTAGAATAGTATACATAAATATACAATAAATAGAGAAAATAATAAAAATAAAAATAACACAATAGAATAAGAAGATGCCTTTCCATTTGCTTTTGTTATAACATTTTTAACAAATAAAAGATTAAACTGATATTTTCACTAATATTTATTTTGTTTTTGTCTTTTTTTTCCTACATTTTGTTTTCTTTTTTGTTTCAAAATATTCCGTACCTTACGTAGGTATCTACTTACAATACCTACTATTGCGTCATTTTTAGTTATGTTGCTGACTATGGCAACACCGTCTTATCTGACAGCTGTCAAGTTACAATAGTCTTGTATGAAAACATGTTTACGTAAATGTTCAATATTTTTTCTTAAGCAAATCAATTTTGAGTAATCCATGGACGTTTTTGGGTTCTAAGCTACCTTTCCATCAATTTTTAGCCAAGTCGGTTTGGCCGTTCTTGAGTTATAAAAACAAATATAACCCGACTTTCTTTTATATATATAGATATACAGAATCGAAATTCCAATTTTTTTACAAATATTTAGAAACATATATTTAGAATAGTATACATAAATAAACAATAAATAGAGAAAATAATAAAAAATAAAAATAACACAATAGAATAAGAAGATGCCTTTCCATTTGTTTTTGTTATAACATTTTTAACAAATAAAAGATTAAACTGATATTTTCACTAATATTTATTTTGTTTTTGTCTTTTTTTTCCTGCCTTTTGTTTTCTTTTTTGTTTCAAAATATTTCGTACCTTACGTAGGTACCTACTTACAATACCCACTATTGCGTCATTTTTAGTTATGTTGCTGGCCTATGGCGCCACCGTCTCAACTGACAGCTGTCAAGTTACAATAGTCTTGTATGAAAACATGTTTACGTAAATGTTCAATATTTTTTCTTAATCAAATCAATTTTGAGTATACCATGGACGCTATTGGGTTCTAAGCTACCTTTCCACCAATTTTCAGCCAAGTCGGTTTGGCCGTTCTTGAGTTATATATTATTATATATATATATTATATAGACTTTCTTTTATATACAGTGGTGCCTCGCATAACGAACGCCTCGCACAGCGAACGCTGCACACAACGAACTTCCTTTTCGTTCATTTCACGATTCATACAACGAACTTCGCTTCACACAACGAACTTCGCTTCACACAACGAAGTCGCCCACTTCACACGATCACTGCCGATTTATTGCATCCTTCCGCGCAGGCAGTCGTTAGTCACTGAGCAGTACGCTTAACTTACGCACGTGTCGCAGCAATCGTTCATCATTACAACGAAGTCGCCCGATCTTCTACGATCACTGCCGATTAATTGCATCCTCCCGCGCAGGCAGTCGTTAGACTCGTTAGTCACTGCGTAGTACGCTTAACTTACGTACGTATCGCAGCAATCGTTCTTCATTACGAATTAAATCGCACACGTATCACGGCAGTCGTCCTTTTAAGATAAACTCAACATTTTTTTTTATATGATGGGTTCTAAAAAAAACAGGAAGGTGATTTCTCTTGAAATGAAATAGGAAATAATTAGAAGGAGTGAATGTGGGGTAAAACAGTGTGACCTCGTCAAAGAGTTTGGCCTCAACAAGACCACCATTTTCACCATTTTGACAAACAAGGATGCAATAAAATCAGCCAAAGTAGCCAAAGGAGTATCAAAACTATTTAATGAAAACATAGATCTTCAATCCACGAGGAAATGGAGAGGCTATTAGCGATTTGGATTAAGGACAGGCAGGTGAAAGGTGACGTAACAACCCAAGATATTATCTGTCACAAGGCCAAGATAATTTATGAAGATCTAAAGAAAAACATCCCTGGAAGTAGCAGCAATCAAGATAATATAGATAATAAAGAAGATTTCAAAGCCAGCAGGGGGTGGTTTTTTAGATTTAAGAAAAGGTATGGAATCCACAGCGTTAATATGCATGGTGAGGCTGGCAGTGCTGATAAAAAAGAAGCAGAAAAGTTCTCTATTAATTTTCAAAAATTTAATATGGATGAAGGATACTGCCCACAACAAGTGTTCAATGCCGATGAAACGGGTCTTTTCTGGAAAAGAATGCCGAGCAGAACCTTCATTACAAAAGAAGAGAAGAAATTGCCAGGACACAAAGCCATGAAGGACAGACTTACCCTTATGATTTCGTCTAATGCCAGCGGAGACCTCAAGATCAAACCTCTATTGGTTTATCACTCTGAAAATCCAAGAATTTTTAAGAAAAATAACGTTATTAAGTCCAAATTGCCCGTCCATTGGAAGTCCAATCAAAAAGCCTGGGTGACCCGAGTTATCTTCAACGAATGGATTCTGGAAACCTTTGCTCCTGCCGTGAAGAAATTCTTGTTGGAAAAGAACTGCCGCTCAAAGCCCTTCTGATACTTGACAATGCCCCTTCTCACCCAAAAGACCTAGAAGAAATATTGCAGGAAAATTATCCTTTTATCAAGGTGCAGTATTTGCCACCAAACACCACATCCATTCTCCAGCCAATGGATCAGCAAGTTATTGCGAACTTTGAAAAACTCTACACTAGAGCCCTCTTTAATAAGCTGTTTGAAGAATGCGAGTTTGGTGGAGACAATATGACTATCCGAATGTTTTGGAAGGAGAAATTTGATATCCTTTTGGCAATACGACTTATACAGAAGGCCTGGGAAGAAGTGTCACAAAGGACCCTCATTTCTGCTTGGAAGATGCTTGTGCCTTCGTGGATTCAGGAAGAAGCAGTAGTTGATGACACAGAAGTGGTGAAGGACATCATCACAGTGGCCCAAAGGTTGGAATTAGAGGTAGAGGAAGAGGATGTAGAGGAGCTTATTGAGGAACACAAAGAAGAGCTGACAACTGAAGAGCTCCAAACACTTCTGGCCCAACAACAGGACAATGCTCAAAGGGAAGCGTCATCTGATAACGAGGAGCAACAATCAAACAATCAACCAATTCCAACTGCTGACATCAAGAACATCCTGGTCAAATGGAAAGCAGTTCAGGAGTTTACCAATGCCCACTATCCGGATTCCGCTGAAGCAAACAGGATCAACGACCTGTACTCCGATACTCTTGTCCGTTATTTCCGGCAGATGTTGAAGAAAAGAGAGAAACAAACGACTTTGGACAGGTTTTTCACTGCACCATCGGCCAAAAAGCGGAAAATGGATGAAGATGTGCAAGATTCGATTATTTCTTAAAATTAAAAAATGTGTGTTTTTTTCATTATGTTTTTAGATGTATCTAAATAAAAATAATAACAAAAATTTATCTTTTTTTTTATGTCATCTTACCATATTTTATGCTACAGAATGAATTTTTTTTTTTTAACATGTATTGTTATGGGAAAACGCGTTTCACATAACGAACTTTTCGCATAACGAACTTGCTCCTGGAACGAATTAAGTTCGTTGTGTGAGGCACCACTGTATATAGATATGTTGTTTAATTTTAGAACAATAACAGAATCATATAAACACTAAAGGTCTAGTCAACTTGAAAGACCATCATCTATAAATAGATGAAATTATTGTTTTATGGCTGATATTATTTTTTTGGAGCGAAACGATACAAATTTACAGCACAAAATAATCGTACTACAAATAAATATACTCCATGGAATAATGATTATTTGATAAATACTTGGGATTTAGTGTTTGAGGTAAAACAAAATAAACGTATTTATTACAGCGGAAACGAATCTCGTTTTATTCATAGCTGGTTCCAATGCATAATTAAGTATTTTATTAGGTGTATTGTGAGCCCTTCTCTCAGGTCACGGAAAATTCAAAGGTCTCTGTACCCTTGTCGTCTGTATTGGCTCAACCAGTGGCTAGTAGGATTAGGTAAATTGCCTATGCAAATTTGATTCGGATAATGCCTAGGTTTTATTGCTAGAATTGATAAAATACGGAATTAAAGCATTCTGCTGAATATTTATAAATTATTTATCATTTATTTGAACATTTTGAACCAATCGCTTTTAAATAAATATTTAATAAAAACTGTGTTTCATAAATATTTATAACAAAAACCTATCCAATTGACTTCAAAATTCAAGATCTGTCCTATTATTGACCGTTTTAAAAAAGTATTAACATCATTTGTATTTTTTTTATTCATTTAAATAAGGATTATTTCTGATGGAATAATATAATTATAATTTAATTGAAAAAAATACGTCAATTTATCGATTTATAAAAAAAAACTTTTGTACCAAATTGATTTTAATAAAAGTGTATTAATTAATTTTTTAATTTTTATTAGAATATTATTTTATTATTTCAATATTCTAATCTACTTTTATAGATCATTGACTATATTACAATATTATTATTACTTAAATATACATATACTAAACATAAAATTCTTTTTTCAACGCGTCAATCCAAGCACAAAAATAACGGCAGAAGCGGGATGCGAACCGCGGACTTTGGAAACCAACAATGCCCAGGTATTCATACCGCTCGGCGAATCGTGCCATTGCTATGCCTAGACCGACCCGCGATGAAACTAGTATTTATATCATTGTTATTATCGTACAACAGATGTCGCCATAGTATATATTCAAAGTATGTATATTTTTGTGCTTGGATTGACGCGTTGAAAAAAGAATTTTATGTTTAGTATATGTATATTTAAGTAATAAAAGTGTATTAATTGTGAGTGCCTTGTACAAGGTGAAGAATAAAAGTAAAATTTTAAATATTTTGTATTTAATTGTATAAAGATGTAAGTTTATACTGAAACATGCAATTTTCACTGTTAGATTTCTGAATGTCACTATCCATATTTTTAGTATAAGAAATTGTTTAAAGACAGCAGGTGCAGTTATGATTGCAAATCATTTTAAATTTACATATTGTTTATAATGACTTGTTGACTAAAAGGACAATTCATGGAAAAATATTTTGTACTATTTGTGTTTGAATAGTTTGTTTAATTTAAAAGTACTTTTTGAATGTGGTTTATTTTGATATTAAAGAAAGAATATCGTTTGAACATATTTCTACTAGATGGAGAGATCTCGTGAGTGCGCAATTGGACTATTAATCTCAGGGACATTTCGAAGTGCAGACGACCACTCTAGAAGTCCGGAGATCATGTTGAAAGGGTAGCTAGGATGCTACTCACCGTTGAGGGTAAAGGAAAAGAAGACAATTATGATAGAAAATATAATTATTTATAATACTTTACGCACTTATTATTAAAATTTTATCATAAGCATATTTACTAACTAAGTCTTATAAAAATATTTTATAGGCACATTTTATCTTAATTGACCTCATTGTAAGGAATAATATTTTACAATTATAACAGTCATAATGTTTTTTGGTTTTATTTTCTACAAGATCTTCTCTCATATCCGATTTCATTATTTAAAAAATATATTTTTATGTTATTTTAACATGGATCACGTTGAGCAATGTAGATCGCGATTTTAATGGTGAAGGCCTAATAAATGTGAATCTATGCCCTTTATTTTTGTGATGAACTTTTATCAATGTCATCGTGCTTAGAGAAGGTTCAGACAGTTTTAAAATAAGGTTAACACAATGTTAGAACAAAATTAAAGCAAAGTTATAAAATAATGCTAAAACCAGGCAAAAACAAGGTAAAAAATGTTACAACAATATGAGTTAAGACAAGGTTAAAACAAGGTTATAACAATATTGAAACAACACTAACACAATGATAAAGCCATGTTAAAACTTGTTAAAATAAGGTTTAACCACGACTAAAACGATTTAAAAATGTTAAAACGAGTATCTATTTCATATTAGGGATGTGTGACAAGTATCTTATAAGGAGCTGACTTAGAGATAAATGTATACGTTAAAAAATATTTTTGGTTTCAATTTGTGATGGTTCTATGTTTCAAATTAGGCAATAATGTAGTAAAAAAATAATGTATAAATTGTTTACGTAAAGTAAAAATTCATGAAGTTGAAATACAATATCTCATTGATTTCTAAATCGATAAGGTTTAATGAACATTTAAATTCTAAAGAAAACGTACATAAAATATATGACCACCGATGACGCAAATCGAATCACAAACTGCTGGAGGACGGTAAACGGTGATCGAGGAACGTAGAGTATAAGCCCCGTGTGGGTCGTATAACGTGGGAGGATGGAGGGTCACGCGTCTTTCGTTTACGAGGACCGAGGACTGCCAATAACGACCATCAAACAGACAAGGGATGAGAGCTGCCTGCAGGGCGGCTGGCAAAATCCTAAACTAGGCCCAAATATAGCAGAATGATTTTTGCAGGCATGCACTAAAGTTACTAGACTGATAACGAAAATAGCTTTTCAGTAGTGTTACTCGTTTTTAATAAGAGCGGTTTTTATTCACTTTTTTTATAAAAAGTATTTCATCTCGATATGTGCGATGAATTTACAAATATTTTTATAACTTTTTAGTTTTTAACAGCCAGATTTGGTATTGTGGCTTTTGGGTTTAGCCGTGTATGGAAAATTCTCTCGTAGTAATATTTAGACCACCATTGCGGAGGTTCAGGATCGACGAAAAAAGTCATATTATAAATATAAAGCCACAATATTATGTATTTATATTTGTTTCTTCCAAAAAAATTAGGAAAAATAAAAGTGTCACTTATCACAGTTTGATGCCTTTTTTATAAATTATTTAGTAAGCCACTATTTTTTTAGAAAATGGTGACGTAAATTTACATACATAAAAATCCTAATTGTTTATTTGTAATAATTGTAATCACAGGTGATACCGAAAGGAAATATATATTATTTAATCGAAAGTATATTTATTACATATAAATGTTTTTTTTAATAGATGTTATAATTTATATGTACTTCATTAACTGGAGCATATGGTCGTCATGAACTGCTGCTATGGTGCTCGTCTCATTTCATGTTAACTTCGCCTTCTAGAGCTTCTACAAGAATTATACGGCTGCAATATATTTTTTGGCAAGATGCTAAAATTCGTAGCTGTTAAGAAGAAAGGAAATAGGCTGTATAAACATGATGCCTTAGAAGGCGCAATATTTTTTTTAAATCAAAGTTTTATTCAATATATAATATAAATTATAACTCTTGGTAACAAAAGGATATGACAGTTTGAGAGTACATGCTATGACATCTGGAGAGCGGTGACACTTGCGGCAGATGATAATTAATTATTTGAATTCAATTTGCCACTTGTAATGCAATAAATGAGATAAGTTTTATTCAATAAATCATTTATTAAAAAATATTTGTATGTTTTTATATTTATTTTATATTTATTATCGATTCATTTTTTAGTGTCAATGTTGTCAAGATCTCCTGTACCGTTCTTATATAATCTGGCCGGATTTAAAAAAGACTCTTGGCTAATATTTTGTTGGCGCTCTCGTAAACAAGTAGCTGTGTGAACTCTCAGGTAAACGGTGACGATAAATCACCAAATGGATTCTTTTTTAACAATTCAAAAGAACCGGACGGATGAGAAGAGGAGAGGAAAATGCAGAGGACACCCGCGGTGGGCTGAAGGGTTGGGAGGGAGTATATCTAAGGGTGACACAATAATACCTCTAGATTTAGTTTCGTGCTTAGTGTGTTAACTTGTATTGCTTATGAAAAAAACTATGCGGCTACATATGGAATAATTCGCAGTTGAATGTAAAATTAAAATTTTCTAGCTTCTCATACTCTTCAGCACACCATTTTAAATATTTTTACAAATAAGTATACTTTACACGTTGAGGACTGATGAAGCCTTCATTAAAGGCATATTTTCAGTTTTTAACAAGTGATTAAACAAAATTTAGTTTAATCAAGGCTTAAATCAATGCACGACATATTATTTTATGGAATATTAAAGTTATTAATTAAATATACATATACTATACATAAAATTCTTTTCAACGCGTCAATTCAAGCAGAAAAATAACGGCAGAAGCAGGATGCGAACCGCGGACCTTGGAAACCAACTATGCCCAGGTATTCATACCGCTCAGCCAACTGGGCTATTGCTATGCCTGGACCGACTCACGTTGAAACTAGTATTTATGTTATAAATATTTATTTATTTATTTACCTTGTTTTCACATGGATCACGTAACAAAAGTTCTCTATTAGGAGACTGCAGTTTCGACTAACTCGTAGTCTTTCTCAATCCTTCTCTAGTTAAGAGATAACTCAGTAACTAGAGAAGGATTGAGAAAGACTACGAGTTAGTCGAAACTGCAGTCTCCTAATAGAGAACTTTTGTTACGTGATCCATGTGAAAACAAGGTAAATAAATAAATAAATATTTATAATTTATTATGGATCTCAAAGTTAATGCTCAAAACATTGAAAATATTATGAAAAAAAATAGTATTTATGTCATTGTTATCATCGTATGATAGATGTCGCTTTAGTATATATTCAAAGTATATATATTTTTATTTTTTATTATTCAATCAGTCATCATTTATTCACAAGCTTAATATTATTACTTTCCGACAGTCTATTTATTTTAGTAAGTACCACTCGGGTCTCAAACCAAACTATAGACTCAATGGATGAGAAAACGACTACTTATAGGTATAATAATAATATTGTAATATAGTCAATGATCTATAAAAGTAGATTAGAATATTGAAATAATAAAATAATATTGTAATAAATATTTAAAAAATCCATATAATTATGTCTCCCTGAGACAATATCATGAAGGTAAAATTATTCATCAGTAACACAGGTAAATGATTGGTTATAAAGTCCGGGTTGGACCTATAAGTAGTCGTTTTCTCATCCATTGAGACTATAGTTTGGTTCGAGACCCGAGTGGTACTTACTAAAATAAATAGACTGTCGGAAAGTAATAATATTAAGCTTGTGAATAAATGATGACTGATTGAATAGTAAAAATAAAAATATACATACTTTGAATATATACTGTAGCGACATCTATCATACGATGATAACAATGACATAAATACTAGTTTCAACGTGAGTCGGTCCAGGCATAGCAATAGCCCAGTTGGCTGAGCGGTATGAATACCTGGGCATAGTTGGTTTCCAAGGTCCGCGGTTCGCATCCCGCTTCTGCCGTTATTTTTCTGCTTGAATTGACGCGTTGAAAAGAATTTTATGTATAGTATATGTATATTTAATTAATAATAACATAGTAATATAGTCAATGATCTATAAAAGTAGAATAGAATATTGAAATAATAAAATACTATTCTAATAAATATTTAAAAAATCCATAGAATATTAAAGTGATCTCAAAATGAAAGCTACAAAATTAAATTATTTTCTTTTATACTCGTAGAACGCTGACAATTTGTGGTTTGTCATAATTATAAAATAAAACAAGTACAACTTTGTATTAAACAACTGAGTTTTAATATATAATCACTTGACTTGTTTGGATGCTACCAAACCTTCATCAGAAGACAGTCTATAGTAAGAAGCTTCTGAAGAGGTTCAGTGATTATTTATTAAAACTCAGTGGTTTCATACAAAGTTTTACTTGTTTCATTCTTGAATTTTCTCTTGATGTCATATTTACTCTCGTTTTGTATTTGGCATACGGTCTTAAACTGCCATCAATGATATCTGCAAGTAGAAAAACTATTCGATATCGATAGCGTCTAGTTCTTTCAGACACTTTTTCACTGAAAACGTTCTGCAGGTTTCTATGCAAGGCTTATTTAGATTTACATTTTCCTACAGTAACTACGATCGAGTACGACATATCGGAGGTTAAATTTCAAATAATTATATAACTAAAAGGTAGCATGATTCGGAATTATTTATGATGATATATTCAATGATTTTTAAGACATAGACATAAAAGGACACCTTTTATTTTCTGAGGACTCGGGTGGGGGCGTGAGAACCTACCAACCGTTAGACGCCTCAGACTAAAATTTAATTTGATGTTTTTACGTACTGGCATTTATTTACGTTGGGTTCATTATTTTTTAACTGTTCCGCGTAATTATTATTTTCCTTAACCCATTATTTCGTTTATCACCCATGAAAATAATCAACGGCTCTCTTGCTGCTTGAATGAAATAAAATATCTTTCAATTTAAAATTCGCTTCATTCATTTGCACGATGTAATGCTACTGCTATGTTACTGACCTAGATAGAGTTTGGTACATTTTTTATATATATTCATTGAAAAATGTATTGTTAACCACCTAAACACTAGCCATTTTTAATAAATCCCTGATAAAAATGATGTAAATGCCGGGTTGTATTGATGTTGGCCGATCAACATTCTACATCCAGCCTTATGTAAAATTGTAATTGTAATGGAATTCACCGATGAAATTCTCCTGTTTGCGCACACCTGGCGGGTGAAGCGAGGGGGAGATCCATCACGAACGGCTGCCAAGCCAAGACTGAGCTCTGCAGGCAACTCGCTAGAGAAGGTATTTGAAGTGGGGGAACCAAGGTAGCTACAGAATCGCAGGATCCACCATAACAGCGCTTTTCAGGACTGTATTGCCATGGGAAACTTATTTTACTGATGACCCTTGTATATTGACGTGTTACATTTTGTTTATTACACTCTCATATAGTTTATGTTACAGACCATTAAGATGTATTTATGACTCAGACAGATCCTTTTAGAAACCCCAGTCTTGACGTAAGGATTCGCAGTCACTTCAAAAATACCTAACCTCACGCTTCTTCGTATTATGCGCCCACATGACGCAAGGTTATAAATTATATTATCATCTGATTTTCCACTAAGGACTTTACGAAGCCGTTTGCAGGAAAGACGTGATCTTACCATCTAAGTCTTCTTGATTTCAGTCATAAAAAATAGCTTTAATTAAAAACACTTCTGGTACTTGCGTATATTAAGATATTGAGCCATTGATTTAAGAACTGTCTCGATACATAACATTGTATTTTTTGGTGATCTAAGCCAAATGTGTGTGTCTGTTCTCGGCTTAAAATGTTTAATAAACCATACTTTGTTGATCTAATTTTGAAGAAGATAAAAATGACTTGAACATAAATAATATTTTTATTTTTAACCCTCGCCTTACTATGCTAAAAACTTCCGCGCGTTCCGATGGTGTGTACTCGTTACACATTCTGATTTAAAGTGAATAAAATGAGTAGAAATTCGAAAAAATGAAAATATTCAAATATATCGCTTAATTTTATAATAGTTGATGTCAATAAGCAGTAATAATTGACATTTAATAGCTTAAAACATGAAAAACATCAGACGAAGACCTCAAACGGCCAGACGCACCTTGGCGCGTGAACTTCCGAGAGCTACTAACACTACTTAGCCTGTCGACATATCGATGAGCCGACGCGCATCGATATCATTTCGAACTAGCCGACCAACTGAGGTTTCCCGTGTCGCTCACTCATATTAGTACGTCAGCGAGAGTGAGGAGTATAGATGCCGACGCATCTGGGTATTTTTAAATTTTATTTTTGCACACGCTTCCGACAGGTCGAATGAATTCATGACAGTTGACGCGTCTTGATTGTAGTGGTGAATTTATTCCGTATTTTAGAAAAATATTTCCTGCCCCCGATGAGTGCCTATTATTATAAATATATATTTTTTTTCAATACGTAAATGTATTAAGGAGGAATACCTAAAATCTGAACCCTGTGTGTATTATATTTACAGAGATATTTAAGTTATTACAAGCAATGTGTAGTCGATAGACATCACCGGGGAGGAGAGGTTAAACTGTCAATAAACAACAAAAAATATTAAATGTAATTGAATAAAAGAAGATATTTAGATTTACTTTAGTCAAGAATTTTGCATATTATGTACTATGTACAGTTTCTGGCAGATGACATAATTGTCTTGCGGAAATTCTTGACAAAAATCTGCACATTTATTAAGGGGATATGAAATAAAAATATATATTTACAGAAAATTTCCTATAATGGCCATATATTCCCAGACGATACATTAACTAATATAGAATGAAAAAATATTTTGTTTCTGATATCAGTGAAATATCAATAAAGTGGTTTATGCAAGGCTTGTATCATGCAATGGTTAACGACATTTTCTTTTCTTTAAAAACGTATTATTTTGAAATGCCATATTGCACTTGCTCGTTAAGACACATCGAATGTAATTTATACCGAGTGATCAAATAGTATGCAGGCGTCTACGTAGAGAGTGCAGCTATGGAGCAGATGACAGAGACTGGCTGAGAGCCAGAATATTGAGGCTGTGTTACAATTTTATTTGGCATGTTGTTTCGAGATTGACATAGTGGGTAAGCCACCAGACTCTGAAACTGCTCCGGGGTCATAATTTTATTGCAATTTGAAAGAAATGGTGTCAAGTTACCAACGACCTTAACATGTTTAAACGACAAAAAAATTGGACTAAGCTGTGTTTGTACTTGCATTTAAGTGAGTTTTTTTTGGAATATTGTTAGTTATGTTGAGTCACTTTTAAAAATAAATGATATCATCCACTGAAAAAGTTAGGTATTCACAATATCTTCTTACAGAGTTGTTACACTTAAATATCCCACGGATACGAGAGCTACCTTTTCATTTGTTTAACGTCTTAATTTCTTGTCATCCTAGATGAATAAAACATATAGTACGTTTAGCGGTATAACTTGGGTCGAGACAAAGATCATGGCTGATATACTCTTACATCGGACCCCTTATGGTGACCTTATGTTCCGGAGAGGGCAGATTTTTTTTATGTAAACGCATGCTCCTGCATGCGTTTACATAAAAAAAATCTCTGAGCACACCCGGTCAAGACCAGTGTTCGTGTTTGTGTGTGGGTTGGGGAGATTGCAAGTGAATATTTATCTGTTTCTTGAAGAGATCCAGATTGAAGCAATGAGGAAACACAGACGCTCGAAGAGCATTCCATAGCTTACCGGTGGCAAACCTACATAATTTGGACAAAAATTTATTTAAAAATGATCAAAAATACGCCGCGTTCAAATATATATATCTATATATATAAAAGAAAATCGGGTTATTTTAGTTTTTATAACTCAAGAACGGCCTAACCGACTTGGCTGAAAATTGGTGGAAAGGTAGCTTAGAACCCAAAAACGTCCATGGTATACTCAAAATTGATTTGATTAAGAAAAAATATTGAACATTTACGTAAACATGTTTTCATACAAGACTATTGTAACTTGACAGCTGTCAGTTGAGAAAGTGTTGCCATAGTCAGCAACATAACTAAAAATGACGCAATAGTAGGTATTGTAAGTAGGTACCTACGTAAGGTACGGAATATTTTGAAACAAAAAAAAAAACAAAAGGCAGGAAAAAAAGACAAAAACAAAATGAATATAAGTGAAAATATCAGTTTAATCTTTTATTTGTTAAAAATGTTATAACAAAAAGCAAATGGAAAGGCATCTTCTTATTCTATTGTGTTATTTTTATTTTTTATTATTTTCTCTATTTATTGTATATTTATGTATACTCTATGTTTCTAAATATTTGTAAAAAAAATGGAATTTCGATTCTGTATATAAATAAATAAATAAATATATAGATGTGCCACCTATGTTTTTTTGTCTATGGTTTGATAGATATTTTGTCAATCGGTTGACGTTTTGTTTCGACAGCATTTTGCTGATTTTATTATTGATTATTGATAATGCCGACACCAAAACGTTCGAATCTTTCACAACAAAGCCGTCACGCAACAAGGAATCGAAAAATTGTCAATGAAAGGACTGACGAAGAGCAAAAAATCTCGCGTGAACAATCCATCGAACCCATCTAACCTGTGGCACAAATACAAGAATAATATGTCAGAAGATATTTTACATCAAATTCGTGTTAGATCAAGAAATCCTGATCTTAAGATGAATGAGGAAATACATAATCGGGCTTTGCTCTTAATCGAAGACATGTGTTAACCTCATGTGCAGTAGTTTATTAGTCAGGTTAGGAATGCCAGCACCAAATCGTGAAATGAATGACGCATTTAATCGAGAATTGGAACGGGAACGTGAATATGATCACCATTAATTAGATTTAGTAGTTCAAACGAATGTACCGCTGTTGAATCCTCAACAAAAGGAAGTTTATGATACATTAATAAAGGCAATTGATGATGGAAATGGTGGTTTATATTTCCTGGATGCCCCTGGTGGAACTGGTAAGACATTCCTCATGTCAGTCGTTTTAGCCACTGTCCGTGCGAGATCCAACATTGCGGTTGCAGTTGCTTCTTCTGGAATAGCAGCCACATTGTTAGAAGGATGCCGTACGGCTTATTCAGCATTAGAATTGCCGTTAAATCTTCAAACTACTGAAAAACCTACATGTAATATTTAAAAACACTCCGCGATGGCCAAAGTTTTATCAGAATCGATAATCATCATCTGAGACAAATGCACAATGGCGCATAAACGTGCATTGGAAGCAATTAACCGATCATTGAAAGATTGACGCAATGACTCGAGATGTTTTGGAGGCGCAATGATTTTACTGTCTGGCGATTTACGTCAAACACTGCCAGTAATTCCAAAATCAACTGCTGCCAACGAAATTAACGCTTGCCTCAAATCGTCGAATCTATGGCGCTATGTAAAGAAGCTTCAACTGACAACAAACATGAGAGTTGCATTGATGAATGATACATCTGCTGAAGATTTCTCTGAGCAATTGGTCGAGTACCTGTCGACATATCGAATGGATTGATTTCATTTCCTCAGAATTTCTGTTTCTTTGTCTCATCGAAAGACGAACTCATCAACAAAGTATTCCCAAACATCATGACTAACCACAAAAATAATGAATGGTTGAGTGAGCGAGCAATTTCGGCGGCTAAGAATAAAGATGTAGACGACCTTAACTACATAATTCAGAATGATATCATTGGTACACTGCATTCATACAAATCTATTGACTGTGTAACGAATGAAGACGAAGCCACTAACTATCCAATTAAATTTTTAAACTCATTGGATGTGCCTGCCTTACCACCGCACAATTTAAGACTAAAAGTTGGCTTCGTAGTTATCATGCTTCGAAACATAAGCCAACCAAAACTGTGCAATGGGACGCGTTTGGTGATAAGTAAATTGATGAACAATGTGATTTACGCAACGATACTCAAAGGAAAATTCGAAGGTGAAAAAGTCCTCATTCCGAGGATCTCGATGATCCCAATCGATATGCCGTTTGAGTTTAAGCGACTTCAATTTCCGGTCCGTCTTGCATTCGCCATGACCATTAACAAATCACAAGGCCAATCCTTGAAAGTTTGTGGTCTGAATCTTGAAAATCCATGTTTTTCCCATGGTCAATTATATGTGGCATGTTCACGGGTTGGAAGACAATATGCGTTATTTGTTCTTGCGCCTGATAATAAAACAAAAAATGTCGTCTATCACAAGGTGCTTCACTGAAGAGTGCAACCCATGCAGAAAAATACATGGCCAATAAAGAATCATTCAAATACTAGGATTCAAATCATTGCAAATTAAAGGACTGAAGAAGAACAATTGCACCTGGACGTATCGAAGAACGAGGATTTAATCTGACATTCAAGGTATTTATTTATTTATTTTTGTACTTACACACAAAATAATTAACAGAATAACATACTACACTTATTACTTTGAATTATGTATGCTAATTCTAAAAAAAAGTGTTATGTATAAATCAGTAATATTGTCTTTTCTTTTAATTCTGTAGATACAAGGACAGATTCACCATTGAATCGGATCATTCCAACCTCTCGAAGATGCAAAGCATAAATTTGTACAAATATACTTCAATGACAATATGGAGGAAGAACTTGATCGACGTCTACAAAGTCGTGATCAGAGCGGATAAACGACCATCTGGTACACACGTCGTGATACTGGGCAACTACAACAGATATCTGAAACACGTCGTTCATATGACACGTTGCAATACCCACTGATGTCTTGGCACGAGAAGATGGATATTATTTCAATATCAAAATGAAAAATCCATTTAATGGTGAGTAATCAATATATATATAATCAATATCATAGTTTTGATTCCGTCATGACATACATTTTAAAGTGCTTGGTTTTGCTTTATGCTTCCAATAAAAGACCAATTACACTGCTTATTACCAGGAAAATAACAAACTTAAAGATTAAGATGTTTTTTTAGAGAAAATTTGACAACTAACCGGCAAACGATTTAAAATAATTTATTTTCACCCCTTTATAATTATGCTACAAATATGGATGTTAGCTTTACATACAAAATTACAAATCTATTGTCTTAATTTCAAGTGAAGAAACTACCAAGAATCTAAGCTCGATGAATTATAACGCATATCGTTTGACGATTCGTCGAAATGCTGACAACTACTTACTGAAGTTTCGTCGATTACTGCAATAGAATTCAACCAGACCAAATATATGATATCATATGTACCGAAAAATTCAACTTAACAAAATCCAAAATCTGCTCATTTAATGCCTTTCGGGTGAAACAAAGTTCACCGGGTCAGCTAGTATATATATATAATCGTGTCGTAAGCAACACGGTCAGATCCTGTCTGCCCAGAAGTGGACGACGTCCCGGCCATCATCAGGTCTTCCTGGATGCAGCTACTCGGACACAGCGCACACTCTAGAAAGTGTGACAGGGTCTGCTCCACGCTCACATTCAGTCGGTCCGCTGTAAAACTGCCAGCCTTTCATTTGTGTTCTCGTCTTGCATACTCTGGTCCGAAGTCTGTTGAGGGACCTCTATATATACCACCCCTGGCTATGTCCAGGGGCTAGGTCCCCTTTCAGGGAAATTCAAGAATTCCCCTCAGTTGCGCTTCTCCACATGTTCAGCCGCAGGGTGGCCTCAGGTATCACCAGTTCCGTTGTTGACTGTAGGAAACTTTTTCTTGATTTAAGCCGTCTGATTAACTTTTGATACCCAAACATAGGGTGGAGTGTGTCGTGGGTTAATTTGGAGAGCTCCTTCTTAGTGGTGACTTCTTGCCGTATGTTTGGTGAAACGATGCCCGAGAGTTGATATAGCTTTGATATAGCTTACCGGTGGAAGATCTACATAATTTGGACAAAAATCGAATTTATATTTATTTATTTATTACACAGAACCGATGTTCCAAGGTACGAAATTATAAGAAACAGAGCATACATAAATATATAATACATACAAAAGATGATAAAAATAACATAAAAGAAGAAGAAGATGACACTTGTCAAAGATCACAGAAATCTAGGAAAACAATACCATCGACAAAAGAGGAAAAGGATGTGCGAAAAGGATCACGGTGGGCTGTTAGGCCATTTAGGAGCGCCATTGCCGTTGTACCAAATTGAGTGCTATTAGCTCAACAAGCATCAACTGAGATAAAAAACAATGGATAGCTACGAGCATGGGTGTACATCTCTGGAACATAGAAGTTAAAACATTCAAGAATCCTAGGGTTGTGAATTGCACCACGAAGAAGAAGGTATGAATGTTTGAGAGCAGCAATTTTCCTCCGGGATTCTAACGAATGGAAAGAAAAATGATTAAATATTCATTTTTATGTGTTAAAAAAAAGCGAAATTTTACTAAAATAATCACTGTGCCACCGCGTAAAATATGACATTTCGTCTGCGTTGTGTCGGTCATGTAATTTTTTTTTTTTAAATGAAAATTCATCAATTATTCTATGTGATTTGATTGTATAAGCACGCGTACAGTAGGTATTATAAAATTGTATATGACATTTGTATGGACAATAGAGCAAAGTTTTATTCTGCGTCTATCTGAGCACAGTTCATGCATTGCAACAGCTTTAATTGAGGAAACGGACAATTTGCCATTTGATGTCCAAGTGTTTCATTGTTAGACTTGTGTCAAACTATTATACTCTAGAGCCTGTCTCGGTTGAGGGCATCTTTACTATATGAAACGTATTTAAAATAAAATGTCATCAAAGGCATATTCCAGTGGTAAGAGCGTTTGTTTGTCATTCAGACGCTCTCGGTTCAAATCTCGACCATGCTTGATTTTTAAAAAAATATTAAATCAAATTTAATTTTTCAATTTAATTTAACTTGATTTATTTATTTCAGAAACATTACAAATACAAATCGATTTAATACGATCCTTAAATAAGATATAATACAAGAGAAACAATTAGGTATTTACTATTATTAACAACAATTATTAAAAAGTCCCGAAGCTCGCTAAGCAGAAAACTCCACGAAATTACTTTGATAAATAAATTCGTGGAGCTCATGTCAAAATTGGGCTTCTCTCAAGTGGAATATATCAATATTCGAGGCGATATGGTTGAAAAGTCTGATCACTCTCCCAAGAGGCATAGTCTCTGGCAGGTTAGTATTACTCCTAGGAAGAACAAACAATATGTGCCTCCTTAACCTTAAATAATTGTCAGGGACAAACAAACCGATTTCCAGCAAAATATCTGTATTTCTGAACACTCCGCGCACTAGCCGATAGAAATGCATACTCAAGCACACACCTCTTCTAGTTCTCAACTCAATGTATCCCAACATACCCCGTAAAAAGTAAGATGGGTACAGCCACGGATAATACCCATACTTCCTCATGTAAAGAAACCTAAAAAAAATCTTCTGAACTCTCTCTAACATGAGGTCATATTAAGCTCTATACATGGCCCCGGTAAGGTTGAGGCACCCCTTAACGACATAACAAAATTGCGCCGTCCTCGGGAGCGTTAGGCTGTTCTTATAAAAACGTAGATTATTGAACACCCAATTATTTCTCTGGTACTACAGCCGCAGTTTATGTAATTTCGCGGGCTCTTGCTCTGGAAAGTCCCGGGAACCATCTATGTTCCCATGTGGACCTCCGGAGATATACAAATGTTCTTGGACAAGTGAAACGGAATTATGTGGTGTCTATATGGTACGAATATCGATCGGATATGGTAAAAAAATATATATATCATCACACCATGTCCGCTCCCCATAACTGGAGCATATGGCATTCACGACCTGCTGCCAAAAAGTTATGTGAGCTGCCATAATCTACACTTCATCCCATATCAGCTCTGCCTCCCGCGAGTACATTCTACGTATAGTTATACTTTTGGGAGCTTGAAAAAAAGGCAGCTATATTTTATGCACTCCTGCGGCAACCTCAATATTTATCCCAGCCAGGTCCATCTTTGCCTCTTGACCGATGGTATTATGAAAAGCTGCCTTGTCCGCTCTCTCACCTTGTCATTCCTCACAAATTCAAACCAACGTACCTCCAGTATTCTTTGCGTCTGTTTTCAAAACCCATTATACGGCTGCATTGACCCTGATTGGTGAAACGCAAAGATTCACAGCCGTAAAGTAGAATAAGGACAATACTGGACCTGTATAATCAGCACTTTTTTAATCGAGTAAAGCTGCGAGTCCCTGATATTGCGCATATTTTAAATGTAAAGTATTTAGGAAGCTAAGCTAAGTATTAAATTATATTATCAAGAAACTTAATTTTGGTCTGAAATATATACAGTTTTCGTTTTTTATTTCATAATCTATCTTCTGTATGCATTTTTTTGCAACGAATTGTCTGAGGACGATAGATTGTGACAGCATTTATTTTAACCTATTATTTTTTAACCCATTACTTTTACGGGTTCTTGCTCTTTAACACTTCTGTGTAGTGGCAAGGTAGTAGTCGTAAATTGACATAATTTTTTTATCAATCGCTTACAAATTAACGAAAAATTATTTTAATCATCTAATTAGCTCCATGACTTTAAGCTAAAATTAATCTAAAATAAACTTTCAGTATATATATTATCGTGTCGCATACAAAAGGGTCAGATCCTGTCTGCCCAGAAGTGGGCTACGTCGATGGCGTTACTCCCAGCCATCATCAGGTCTTCCTGGGTGCAGCTACTCGGACAAAGCGCACACTCCAGAAGGTGTAACAGGGTCTGCTCCACGCCGCAGTGGCATTTAGTCGGACCGCTGTAACACTGACAGGCTTTCATTTGTGTCCATTTAATCCATGTAGAACTTCATTTGGGGAGCAGAGAAGGAACCTCCGCGTGGTGCCCCTGGAAACGGATAATTACATTGCCGGCCAATCCTTCTACTACGGAAACAACAATTTTCAGTTATCCATGTAGAATTCCATTTATAATTTCAGATACGCCCATGGTCCCATACGTCAGATGATCGAGTTAGTAGTTTCAATACAGCATTCAAGGCTGTTTAAATATAGAAACAATTGTTGGTCACTGCTCACATACCATAATATATCTATTTAACTGCTCGAATATTTCAAGCATATGGCCACGACAATCCACAGCCAGAACCGCTATCAGCCGTCAAGCACAAATTGCAAGTGTATTGATTTTCTCTTAGATACTCGTATCATAAGAATACGATTTCTCAAAAACGACTTTGTCAGAGTCTACCGCTTATAAATGACAGAATCTAGGCATCTCACCAAAGGAAGATGCAGCCGTATAATTTCAAATAATAAAAATCAGGATTTCACCTAGTTCCATATTAGTTCTGTCGGAACGTGGGCGTGTGTGGAGTGGATATGTTGTTTTGATCTGGGGATTGTTGAGAAGTAATTGTCATGCGTGTTAGGAAGGAAACACTGGAAATACTCCAACATTCCTAACAATAAAGAAAAATAATAATAACACGGTTTAATATCACGGGAAATTTAATGTCAGTAAGTCAGCTTAATATTCAAGCAGTTTTAAAGGTGAAAGTTACAAAATATTTACATTAGATTGAATGAAATGCCTAATAATTATATTTTATTGGCAAGTTCTAGAAATAATTTTTGGAATAATGAAATGTTAATAGTAGTTGGGTGTGACTTGATCGGTTCGTAGAGCGGCACGTAACATAGTAATTTTTCTGATGAGCGGTTTGATGATCAGGTTACGGAGGCGTCAGAAGTGAAGAAAGTAGAGATCTGATCCGTATGGTCATCTTCTTATATAGAGCCAGCACGACTCCCACCTTGATGGGTGCATAGTACTTGAAGCGACCTCTGGTGACGGTGATTATATCGACATATACGAAACATACAAGGCAATAATTAATAAACAAGATAATGATATCGAAATTGATAAAACAGAAGTCAGTCACTGTTCTATCTCACGGACCAGTAACAAAATAGACATGTATTTGTGTGATTTTTTAATCACACTAGGCCTCATAAGGTCAGTATTTTTTATACATTAAAATATGTTTAGTTAAACATATAAATCTTTTACATATATTACGTTTTAATGTGCAAAATGTACTAAAATTGGATCACATGACAATATATATATATATATATATATATATAAATAACTATTTATATATTACAGCTGTATATTCACTGTCAATGTTGTTACAAGAACTTAACATGAAAACCTTTAGAATTGTTTAATTACAAAAAATATTAGAGGTTTAGTTTTCATGTAAAATGAGGTTCCCTTTTTAGTGAACATGCGTGCGAAAATATTTTTTACATCTACGCAGTACCTTTTTTTTAAACTGTCTTCAATTTTAGTAATAAATAGACTCATGCAATTTGAGAACACTATACAACGATGGCATGAGAAGTGTTTTAGTAAACCAAGAAAGATGGATATAATTAAAAAAATATATAAGTATATTAAGTTTTCTTTAATATCCGCTAGTTTTTACCGTCGGGTATAGTTCAGTGGTTAAAGCGTTTGCTAAGCAAGCCAAAGGTCGTGGATTCGATCCCCAATGGACATTGAGCTCTAAATAACCCGGGTTGGTGTGAATTAAATCAATCACCCGTAAATTGCAAGTCATAGCCTATTTCACATTTTGTAATATCCGCTAGTCTTACCGGCGGGTATAGCTCAGTGATCTAAGCGTTTGTTTGACAAGCTCGTCAAGCTCGTCAAGCTCGACAAGTTCGATCCCCGACGGAGATTTAATATTTATTTTAAATCGATTTCTGTGCTTTTAAATACACCCAGTTGGTGTGAATTTGATCCATCACCCGTAAAATGCCAGTCATAGCCTATTTAATCTTCTTTAATATCCGTTAGTTTTACCGGCGGGTAAGGCTTAGTGATTAAAGCGTTTGCTTGGCAAGCCAAATGTCGTAGATTCGATCCTCAACGGAGATTTAAGAAATATGATTTTCAATCGATTTCTGAGCTCTAAAATACCCTAAAGATTGCAAATGTATATTTATCTGTTTCTTGAAGAGATCCAGATTATATGAAGGAGGAAACACAGATGCTGGAAGAGCATTCCATAGCTTACCGGTGGCATTAAGGAAGGAGCTTTGGAAGCTGCCAGTTCTTGGTCGACATATATTAACCGTGTATGGATGTTCGGCAAGTGTAAGACGAGTTTGTTGGTTGTGGGTGGGCGCAGGAAGAATTAGTTCTTTAAGTTCCAAAGAGCAGCGACCGTGGTAATAACGGTAGAAAAGACTAAGATAATCAATCTTACGCCTGTGTTCCATTGATTGCAGGTTAGACGTAATAGTGTCATTGTTTATCAAACGAATTGCTCTTCTTTGAATTGAGTAAATTAAGTTAAGAAGGTATTTTGGGGCTCTAATCCAAAGGTGACTGCCGGATTCAAGGATGGGTCGGATTTGTCCTTTATATAAAAGTAGAATTTTTTTATCGTTGAAATACCGACGTGATAAGGATGACGCGTGAATTTCGGGTTGTAGTCTATGACATTGGCGGATCAAAACTCCACATGCAGCGCTTAACCATATTAAACATGGTAAGCGTCATAGAATCCACAAATGAGACTTCAGCATCACTATCACCATCTGTCGGTATTCTCCTGTATGTGCTTATATAAAAAAAAAAATGCTTTAAGTTAATTTGTCACAATTTAAGTATTTGCTTATACGAGTATTACATAATTTAATTTAAAAATAACAATACTATTATTTGAAATAACAAATACCAAGACAAATGTACGTGGCGAAAGAAATATAAGTCGCATTAGAGAATTCCTTTACTCCAAAGGAAAGCCTCACAGCTGGCAAGAACCTTGACTGGCGGACCTGGAAATCCCTGAACAGATTAAGAACCGGAGTTGGTAAAACAAAAGACAACCTCGAGCGGTGGGGATTTCATGGGCAGGGAGTGACACTATTGGGCGACTGCGGAGACCTGCAGACCGCCTCACACCTAAGATTCTGCTCCATGTGCCCAACAAGCAGCACACCTCAAGACCGAATGCTAGGCAGTACATGGGCTATCTATCGATGTTGCCGGATACTGAAGAAGTAAGTAGAAATTGCCATTGAATATTCAAATACGAAGTGTATATTATATGAAACTAAATAGTTAGTAGGTGAGACAAATAAAATATAGGATAATTCACCAGCAGTAAGACGTGTTTAGCTTTTTTGTGCAGAAAAACAGCGACAGTGCTTACTTTGGTCGTTAACTTAATAAATTAATCAGACAAATGGATTTGTTAACGAGTTGTGCAACAGTCGACACCTGCCTTGCCCGCGGCAAGCTCAATGGTTAAGCGTTTGCTTGGCAAGCCGAAGGTCGTAGATTCGATCTTCGACGGAGTTAAGAAAAAAATATTTTTAATCAATTTTTCAGATTTTGATGTGAATTTGATCCCTCACCCGTAAAATGTCAGTCATTGCCTATTAATCAAAATAAGTGGTAGACTAAAGTCGTTCTGTGAAGACCCAAAAAGACTGCAATGGATCCTATATCTTTTAATAGTTGTTCTCTTCCAAAAGCTCCATCAACATCCTTAGAATATCCATCTAGAATAAAGTCAAATATTACGACTAGCTTCCAAAAAAACTAGGTGTATCATAAAGATCCCGTCGGTATTTCAACATTAAACAAGTTTTTATATATAAAGAACAAATCCGCCCCATCCTTGAATATGGGAATCACCTTTGGATTGTGGAGCCCCAAAATACATTCTTAACATAATTGACTCAGTTTAAAGAAGAGCAATTCGTTTGATGAACAATGTCATTCTTACGTCTGACCTGCAAGCAATGAACACAGGTGTAAGATTGGTTCACTAAGTCTTTTCTACCGTTGTTATCACGGTCGTTGCTCTTCGGAACTTAAAGAACTAATTCCTTTTGCACTCACTCACAACTGACAAACTTGTCTTTCACTTGCCAAACATCCATACACGGTTATGTGTCGACCAATAACTGGCAGTTTCCAAAGTTCCTTTCATAATGTTACCGATAAGCTTTGTGTATATAGTAATGTTCTTCCAGTGTTGACACGTTTCCCGTATACAGTGTCCAGCCTCCCTGGCTTAGCGTCATAGAGTGCACTGGTCTTGACCGGCTGTGCTCTCCTGCATGCGATTGCATTAATAAAAACCCATTCATAGTTAATTCCCGTAATAATAAGAATGATGCGTGTATTACGTTGGCTTATCAACACTCCACATACAGCGCTTACTTATATGCAGCATGGTAAGCGTCATAGAATTCCACAGATGAGATTTCAGAATTAGAATATCCATCCGTTGGTAATATCCTGTATGTGTTAACACAAAAAAGTCACAGGCAGTGGAGGCTAGTTAGCAATGTTGGATTTGATAGTGGAGGACGTGGCAGGAGTCCAGTCGATTACGAGGTCCGAGGACTTTTCACTTTTATCTTTATTGCGAGAGCTTCCGTGAATATTAAGTTCCTTTAACGGTTTAACGGTAACTTGGCGTCGCAGTCACTTCACAGGCTCCGCTTAGTTCGCATCCAATATGCAATAACGAATAAACGCTCGCTGTTGCCTTAAAAATACTCGAAATATTCATATTACCGAACAAATAATATCGGCGCCACTGACTTAAATTAGGCTGTTTTTATTTTATTTGCTTTTGCTTGTTTTCGTCTCTTTGATCGCCGAAGTTTGAAGAGTAAACATAGAAATTTCAAAAAAACATGCAATGTACATCATTTGAGTAAACTTTATTTATTTAAAAAATATATATAAAGAAGCATATAAAAATGACTTTTAATTGTATTATAATAAATAAAATATAATACATAGTCTCTAAATTTATGTTAAAATACTTCGATCCATAGCGAAATAGAAATCTCTAAAGTTTGAGTGAGTAAATCTAAATATAGGTTGAACGTCAAAAATACTTAAAGTAAATGAATAAAAATTAAAAAATCCTGATCGTTGTGGGAAAAATAGATGATCGGATTAGCGTTGGTAGATCCTAAATCTCCAAGATAAGAAACATAAGTGACTAGGCTGGCATACGAAGCATTGCATATATGTTATGTGTTACACAAGTCAGAGAAATTTACTAATTGTGATATCTTATGTTCTTGACTAGTCATAGCACCTAAAAAGACGGAGTACATTGTATGAAAAAAGTTGGTTTAATCATCCAACTACTTTACTTACATATCAATTTGTTGAAATGGCAGTTTATACGAATGAAAACGTAGTTAGATGGTTGGAGATCTCTAATATTAGCATGTTTGGGGTTTATTAGGGTTTATTCCCAATTGGTTAGAAATACGGCATAAACTGATCAATTATTGTAGAGAAAATATTATAGTGTGTACGCTTGCTTTAAAATGGCAAATCGTCACACGTCTCAAAGTAGGTAGTATTATAATTTTTTTGTGTGATGAAAAATTCCGTTTCAGAAAGAATAAAAGAATGCTCTTAAATGGCGAATTTACACAATAACATAGAAAATTAATAGTGATCTAAAATATTTTAGAATGATATTTGTGTGTAGACTATTTAATGTAACACATCCAGGAGTTAAGAAATGTGGCCGAGAAATTAAAGCGATTAACAAATATATATTGTGTATAATGTGAATATTTACACCAAAATCGAAAATAATCTTTTTTTCATTACCAAACCCTATTGAAAAGTTAATACTCTAACAGTATATTTATGTGTAAAATAATTGATCATGTAATTATAATATTTGTTTATTTAGATGTCGTATAAATATGTAATCAATTAAATGTTTCATTTATTATTTGAACGAATCTACCTACCTTTTTTTGCGACAATAATCAAATATCACCGTTTTTTTTGCTCTCGAGCGACAAGCGCCACGGGATGTCATAAAAAGAAATAGAAGAATAATTTGAACCATTTATCTTATAAAATAATATTTCTGTTAAGCGGGCATTTTTCTTTTGAAAAATGAATACAAATATTTTTCGTTTCGCTTTTTTGCATTCATTGCTCGGTGACTCTGCGAGAGAAAAAAGTTGTCCTCTCCCCGCCACCGGCCGCCTCTACGGAGCCTCTACACCGTAGAATAGAGTATGGATCTGATTAGTACTGAATTCTCTCCCGCGGAGAGTGGTCGCGTTCGTTTCCCGGCGCAATGCTCTACCATCGCAGCGTAATATTTACGAAGTTTTTTTGTACTCAAGTTAGACCGAGTGCTTCGAATATTGATTAATTTATACCTTCCGTTGAATTAGAGTTTTGATGTATCAATATTGTTTTAAATAAGTTTTCGTGAAAAAACTTTCAAATATGCAAAACTTAGTTACGATAATTTTTGATGATAAACTGTATTTGATGTTCGGTAGCGATTAAAAATAGTTGTTTCTATAAAAATACAATTTATATCACGAAATTTGTAAATTTATTGATTAATTGAGTTGAATTTTTTATAACAATTCGGCGTTTTTTTGTAAATTGAAATGTTATTTTTAATAACCATGACATGATGCATCATCACACAAAACGGCCTTCTCCGAGCTCACTTAAAAAAAATAGAGATCAGGGCAAGTCCACGCGTCATTCGCCAAGAGTAATCCATGTAAACCGCGATGTGGCAACCATGGTGGACGAGGTGTCTCCTCCTTCTGGGCCAGGAGGACACCAGACTCCGTGTGGCAGCAGCGACTCTTGCGGCCGCGGTGACACCTGGAGTCCTGGAGACGAACTCCCTCCCTTCAGGCCACGCACCTTCAGCGATGGCTTCGTTCGCAACAGTAGCGAAGAACTACTCCTCGGCATCGGCTGTGATGCCTGCGGTCGACCACCTGAACCATCTTACTCATGCCAACAATCCTGGAACAGAGTATTCACCAACGAAACAGACATCGATCTCTTGTGCAACTGCGACTCCGAAAACCCCTCATTTGTCTCCGCGATCCCCCCAGATAAAACCCCCGAGGCCTTCAAAAGTGACCTAGAAAAATACAAAACGAGGCACTCTTACGTGAAAACCAACAACTCGTACCATCGCAGCCTCGATCGCAAGCACGTCAAGACGAAAAACTCAACCGTGATCAGCTTCATCCCCGGCTACACAGGATATCCCGAACGCAACTCGTCATTCGTGAAAAAAATCAAACGAAATCTGTCATCATTGAAAAAAATCGGAGGCGACAGCGCACCGAAGAAAAATAATTTAGCCCTTCCTCTAAGCGCGGTGCCGACAGATTTCTCTCAAAGAAAATCTGAGAGTCTGGCGAGGCATTTAAAAAATTCGGATCACGGATTCGGCTCGAATTGTATTTTTGCGTCGCCGAACTTTGGAAATAATATTTCCACCTCGGATTTCATAAGTTGCAACGTCTCTGGGGGAGCGGAATATCCTTCAGAGGCGAGAAACTTTTTGCCGCAAAGTGCAAATTACAAGCAAAATACTAAGTCTGGCGAAAGCGAGATGACCGGAGTGCACAAGAACCAGAAACCGCAGCATGTGAGCTCAATCAATGTCACGCTGGACGACAGGAATGTGGATCGGTTCTGTCAGGACGGCAGAGGCGCTCCTCACAAGATTTTGTCTTATAACGAGTTATGGAAGGAAGGGATGTTGTCTAGTTACTCGAATCAGAATGAGCCGATGGTTTATACGAATTATGATGGAAGGGGGGCTACAGTGGAGACTATAGAAGGAGGCTACATCTGTAGGGGTGCAGGCCGCGCAGAGCCTTGCTCGTTCAAGCGAGGTGATGAATCCGAATGCGATATGATAATGTTAGAGGCAAAACAGAATTTAGCGGGATATCATCATTGCTTATGCGACGATAACACGCGAACTCTCGACAAGAAGCGGTGCGCTGCGTACTTCCACTCACAGGTAATAAACTATTTCATATTCATATACTTTATTGCCCTGTTGCTTTTATAATATAAACAAAATATGCTAAAACTTTTTGTACATTTTTTGAGATTTGTTTTAAGGTAACGTATAATTCTTCTTTATAATATTTAGGACATAATAATTTTATACTCGTTAATGGAGTACTTCATTATAACGAAATTAAATGAAAGTAGGGTATATCCCATTAAACGAAGAAAACCGCTATAAGGGATAAGCTGTCGTAATATTCGAAACGAGAATGGTTGAATCTCTAAAGACCTTAATATTTTTGAATATTATTTTTCATCTTTATATTTAAAGCGACCGGTATTTTTAGTAATAAATATTAAATACATTTCAATCAACCGCGACTTAGTCTAGAATGCAACCACTACCGCTGCTTCTCTATAATCAAATAATGAATCACTCTTTCAGCCTCCAAAATAATCGTCTCATACTTGCTGAACAAATTTAGGCTAATGTTTGTCGAAATTAACAATGGAAATTTCAAAATTTCTTCCTAAACGTCATTGGTATGTTATAGAATGATCTTTGAGGATATATGTATCCAAATTTATTTACTCTAGACACGAAAATTTTTACCCTTCAATATTAAAAAGTTAAATATACTCTGTAATATAATAAAATAAAAGAGAAAATAAAAAACAACCTGCGGTTGCTTAAAGGCAACAATCTTAACCTAATTTAAACAAACAGTATTTTTTATTTATATATATATTGACAGTCATCAACCCTGAAGAAGACCCTTGCAATAGCGGTCGAAATATCGGAGAGAAGAAATTCGCCACACACGGCTAAACCCAAAAACCACAATATCATATATTGACAGTTTTATTTTTTTACAAATATATTTTTTATTTTTATTTTTTTAAATAAATAAATAATTTAAGATTATTGCAGTAATTGTATAAAATAAACATAATTCATTTCTTAAACAGGGTTGATAGATGGTACTTCTAGCAGTGTTTATCTGTTAAGTAAGTTAGGGCTTAAGAAATCGATTAAAGATTCTTCTAATATGAAAGACGCTTAAAGGAATGTTACCTCGGTAAATTAAATGTATTTATTATTGATACTTACATCACAAATTATGTGATCATCAACATTTTTTGTTTAAAATATGCAGTATCTTAGAAAAAATAAAAACTCATTCATTAATATTTGTTTTTTTTTTTAATTTACTGAAAAAAATTCACACAGTATTTTTGAACGATTACAAAAAATAATAAATCAAGAAAACGAATACCGGGATTCATCACTTTCAAGCATTTTTCGTCTTTTCATATCCACTCTATATCTGTAAAACTACGAGTGTGTTCACCATAAATGGCCGCCAACTTACCACTTTGCATGCCTTACCCGAAAACATATATATGTACCCAAAGATGCACTTGGAAACATTGGTGATTCTTAACAACCTCCAAGGCAGGAGCCCAGAAGCCAGATGAGACAGCAGCTGTGGTATTGGTAGCATATTTTCAATGATTTCTTAATCATAAATTTTAAGGAGATCGCACGATTAGACGCTCTCTACGTTTGGAATATTTAGTCCTAGGAAGTAGCTCAAAGCAACCAACGATACGCAGTAAGTAACATTACCCATCATGTTTTTTTTCACGTCTTATGTTTCTTGTGATCTAACGAAAATATTACTTACCATGTGCTATAGTATAAGAAGATAGTATTTGGACAATACTAAGCCACTACATTTAAATTGATAATATTTTTATTAATATTAATATATTTTAGTTGTTATAAACTCACAAAATACGTATTGGAATAGTATGTTTTAAATATTTTGTGTATAAAGTTCATATTTTCAACACATGAATGTGATATTACTTACGTATTTACCTCGACGAAGCTTTTTTCTTCGTAAGGTCTTATTTGTGACTTGATAATTAATAGTCCTACTTGATGTCAGTATTAGCTCCTTCACACACGGCCTCCTTAAGGGTTTCCTCTGAAATAGGCTCTATTTGTATGCATAAAGCTGTGTTATTCGTCACTCGACAAGAATAATTCGCTACATTTGCTGATTAGCCTACTAAGCATCGTTTGTACAATGTTTTTAGAATATGCTGAAACAAACATTTCATGTCATATAATAAATACAGATTTAATATATTTGTACTATATTTTAAATGAATAATAAAGACAGAAAAAAATAAGCTAGAGATAAATAGTACGAGTACATTCGATTTGTGCTTATTATGAAAATAAAGTATCACCTTCACGAATATTTGTTCACAGTTCTATACATACATATACAGTTCTAATTTGATATGATTCAATTGTACATAGAATAAGTATCATAATCATAGAAAAGTAAATAAATTTGATTAATTTGACTTTATTGTGTGAAATATTATTGTTAAACATCGTATCATACACTTTAAGTTATTGTAGACATTTTTATTGCAGCATAAAATTGTATGCCTATAGAAGCTATCGGCAATAGAAAAGCATTTACTCGTTAGATCATTGAAGTTAAGAAACATTAGGCACGTACCAAAACGTGTATGGGTAACCGCCTGTTCATAACCGCGTTTTACTGGTTTGATTGACCCATTCCTGAGGATCAACTAGTGCAGGCCTAAGGAGCGTCATGCTAATCATCCTCCTTTTAAAAATCTGTTTAAAAAACCATTCGAAAATATGCCTCAAAAACTAAAGCTGCTGTGTCTCAGGTCCCCGGAGGTTGTAGGGAACCATATATGTTTGGTTGCTGGACGTATTGTGTCGAGCCATAGACAATGGAAACTGACAAATGAGTGGCAAAAATTTGTGGTGACTATATGTTCCAGACATGGAAGCGATACGGAACTATTATAGTTGTCTCATAAATTCAAATCAAGAAATTGTTCAAATATTTTAAATTTCAATTATACGTTGATATAACAAAAAAAGGCGAAAAATATTTACTACGTTAAAACAAAAATAATAACATTATAATTACATTAAATTGTGGGCATAATAATTCATATGCGAAAACGTATTTAAGGAAACAGAGAACGTACTTGTATAATATCACATAACAAATGTGCGAATGTCGGGCGCTGTACATTTCAAGCAAATACGAAAATATGTTGAAAATCTTTATATACGGAGAGACCGGAGTACAGGGTAACCATTCGTCCTAATATGTTTATATATATAAATATATGTCCGTATATATATATATATATATATATGGACATGTAGGGACATGATACTAACAGAGATTAGATCAATTTTCTAAGGAAAATGATCAATTCACGAAATATCTTAAGATTACAACTCCTTGGAATGATTTTATTTAAAAAATTAAGCGATTAGTTTGAACCTGACCTAATCTTACTAGACCTACACTATCGTAATAACCCATCCGATTTTTACTAATATTTAATTAATATTTATACCATTTACTTTGAGATCCATTTCCATTGTAAAAAAGGTATTACCTTGTTCTAACATGGATTATACTGAGCATTATTTCACTTCCCGGAAGACTGTAGTTTCGTGATCTATAAGGGCCTCATCAGTTCATAAATACTTCACATATAAACAATCATATTAAATGCTGAATTCACCTCTTGAAAATTTTCGATTCAATAAATAATATTTTAATAACAAATATATTATATCCACATGCAATGGTGGTCATGTTTGTAAAAAATGCAATATTTTTTTGTTCATTAAATTTTCTGAAACAAAAAAGCGTAGTTTACACTTCATTTAAAAATATTCACAGGCGCAATAGGCAGCGTTATAATAATGCTTTTTTTTTTGAGTAAGAAAACGGGGGAGATTGTCCCGATGGGATTTCAGAAAAATATGGCAACTCTATAGAAGTAGCGAGAGAGAGTACATCTTCTGCCTGGGTTTATTAACATATATTCACCTATCGCCACACAAGAGAGCTGCCTTTGATGGCTTGGTAAATCTCTGTGTCCTTTAGTCTCCACTGGAATATAGCGGAGCGGCATCCTTCAATGTCGACAGACTGACAGTGTGCCAACTCTAAGGTGCCCCCTTGAAATGTATGGCTTCCCGGGATTTAGCATTCAGCGAGGCTCATTTATATCCTGGGAATCATTCAGCGGCTTATATCGGAAAACACCGAAAATCGCTTCTTTACCGACAGACTTTCAATATTAACGACTAAATTATTTACGTCTCTTGAGAGAGTATTATATCCCGCGAGCATTCGAGAAAAACACAATTAATAATATTCACTCAATTTCCGAGAATCTCTTCAGGATTTAAAACGCTGAAATCAAAAAATATCACAATAATAATTATACCTGATAAAGATAAAAATTTTCCACTCTCACTAATCTCTCTTAATAAAAAGCTTTGCACGAGTATTATGTGAAATATATTTTACCTTGATTATATTATTTTGGTTTTTTTCAACTAAGAGAGTGAACGCTACGAAAGAGTGTACGTAAATACTCGAGTGACAATTAAAATATGGGGCTGTTAGAAAAGGTGTTTTTTTTTCATGTTAAGTCATTAGAAATAGTATGTGTCAAACCAGTTCATTTTATATAGGACTAGCGTGTACCCGACATGCGTTGCAATGCCACTAAAAAAAAAGAAACCGCGAGTTTTTATGGAAACGCCTCGTCGGTAGCCTCTCGCCTTCCGATTGGATAAGTCGGACTTGAGGCGTGACCAGAGCCAATTAGAAACAATAAACTTAGGTTATGTTGTTCTTACCTAAATTTGACAGTGGCGCCCGTATCTGTTTTTATTTATTGGAGTGCTTTTGGATACACAATGTTTTTTTGTTTTTCAGCCATCATTTACAACTGCATTGCGTAAATGAATATACTCTGCGGAACGCAACTTGGTTTGATTTAATTAAATGTAGAGGAGTCGTTCAGTTTCTATTTTCGCGAACATGTATTGATAGAACAAATTTCGACCTTGTAGGATATGATTTTCAGCGTTTTCACGAATCAGCAATCGATATGAATAGTAATTCATGGCATTGACTTTCTTAGTCGTTTCCTCATCTGTTTGTGGATTTCTCAACGGGATGTTGAAATGGTATCCGTCTTCTCCTTGCCAAAATAAAATCGGATATTGCAATCCATCGTAAGATCGATGCGTTTCTGAGACTTGCTAAACATGACTATTTGTACGATGAGGAATGATTTGCGTTCGGCAGTGGTAGTGATAAGAATTTTACTTTCGTATGTTTGTCTAGAAATGTTTTGATTCACTTGTATCACCCGATAACAACGTTAATAAAGGTTCGGGGGGTGAATCTAATTCTGGAAATTTCAATTTTCCACTCGTGCAGCACATTCCTAGTGTTTCATTTTTAAATTTAAAGGCACTACAATACACGCATAATTTATCAATTTTTCCAATAACAATACTTGGGTGCAGACTGTATCTATAGAAATCATTATTAGGATCGTAATGGAAAGCACTATGATTTAAATCAGCATGCAGAGTACGTCTGGTATGATCTACGCGTACTCGATCTGCTTCCAATCTTGCTTCCCGTTGCTCACCTGTTTCATGTGAACGGGCTTGAGCAGTGTGTACTCTAACTGTTTCTAATCTCGCTTCCCGTTGCTCATCTGTCCAGATGAACGGGTTTGAGCAGCGTGTACTCGATCTGTTTCCAATCTAGCTCTCCTTTGCTCGACTGTTTCTGAAGCTCGAGATGCCCTTTTCATTCGTGCTTGAGTTGTACTCTTGACCTATTGCTTTTCGTTTGGGTGGCATAATTGATTTCACAGTGAATGTTACGTTTTGAAATTCACTTTTGAAAAATAAAAATCAATTGATTGATATAATACTAACATTAAGGTTATCAACTGACAATACTTGGTGAATAATTATAATTTAAGAATTAATTATAATTAAAAAAATATAATACATAGTATTTCATAATATCTTTTTAAATTGAAAGCAAAAAAAATATTATTGTATAATGCTGGCTGTCATAGCTCAATGGTAAAGCGTTTGATTTGCAAGCCAAAGGTCGTGGGTTCGATCCCCGATGGAGATTAAAAAAAGGGGTTTTTAATCGATTTCTGAGTTCTAAAATACCCCGGTTGGTGTGAATTTGATCCATCACCCGTAAAATGTCAGTCAAAGCCTATCAATAAAAATTGGTGGTAGACAAAAGCCATCCCGTGAAGACCACCCATTCATAGTATATTCCTGTAATAATAAAGGATGATGCGTGAATCTCGGGCTGTAGTCTATGACGTTGGCGGATCAACACTCCACACGCAGCGTTTAGCCATATGCACCATGGTAAGCGTCATAGAATTCCACAGATGAGACAAAAAAATACTATCACCATCTGTCGGTATTCTCCTGTATGTGTTTACATAAAAAAATAATAAAAAAATATCTCAATACATTAAGACTAATAACATACCAATTAATTTTTAAAATAACCTTTTTCAATTGTTGTACCCACACACATATACAACCTGTAAATATGTGTGTATTAATATAGGATCTTGTCCATACCTATATAAGCCACGGCCTGTTTTTATTTTTTCATTATTGAAGATGGTCTTCAGGAAGGCCGAAACATGTAAACATTAAAATAAATTGTGAATCAAAACTAAATATTTTTAATTTATTAATTTTTTACTTAAAATTAATTATTAAATTATGATATAATACTATCCGAAGCCGACCAGCAATTAGAATTCCAAAATTAATTCTTTCTACTGTATATCACACAAAATTAATACGTTATATTTATTTTAATTCGATAAACAAATAAGTCGTCAAAAATTCAAATATTGAAATAGTTTATTCGAAAATCGAATTTTGTTTCAAAATATTCAGTACCTTACGTTAATACCTACTTAAAATACCTACTAAAATTACCTACTTAAAATAACTTCAGGTCAATGAATTTTTGCTTACGGCGTTGCTAAGGAAACACAATGTTCTAAATTGGCCGTTCTGTATTACAAAAGTATTGTATGAAAACATGTTTTACGTAAATATTCAATTAATTTTTGTAATTAAATCAAATTTTGAGTATCCTATCTTTTTCCTTTTAGTATCAGCAATTATTCGACATTATTATCGCAGTCGGGTTAATGGTAACGGAATGCATCAAAGACACACAGATAGACAGACAGACAGACAGACAGACAGACATTGATTTTTATATATATAGATGATGTCATGAAACATAATATTTTTTTATATTATACAATTACAATATCATAATTAAATTATTAACATACTCATATTTTGCACTTCTTTATACATCAATTCATAAGTTTACAGCCGAATTGCAGAGTATTATTTTTGCATATTCAATTTTTGTAAGCAAAAATGAGTATTTATTTATACTCATGAAATGGGATTTTTCGTCAGTTGTAAATTATGTCCTGAAGAAGAAGCCTTGTCTCTGAAACCAGTGTAGACAACAACATTAAAACTCAGTGGTATCATAATAATGTTATGTTATTTCATTGACTAATTAAACTTTTATAAGGGGGAATATTTTTTTGGAGTGTTTTCATAAAAAAATGGGAACAAAAAATGGGAGCCGCTGCTTTGATCGTTTAGCTCCCTCTTATCTTATTGTCTGATTCATCCGGAAAACTGAAATTATTTTTAACAGATATCTGCCGAACACGCATAAAAACCGATTCTGAAAGCTTAATACTTGTATATAAGCCGATTCCTTTTGTTGCAAGAATAATGGCCCGGCTATTGTTATCTTTTATTTATACATGTTTACCTGAAATTCTTCGAAAATAATTTTACTCCGTATGAAGTTCTATTTTCATGAAAACCACGTCCGAGGACACAAAATAAATTCCTTCTTTACTCTATTTTTTCGCGGTCTTAATGCTTTTCTTATATTTTTAATTTGCGCTGTTACGCATTTTCAATGGCTTATTTCACAATAAACTCCTCATAACAATTTCCTTACTTCTTAAATTTACATATTTCTTAATGTGTTTATTAACATATAGGAATAAAAGACTACTCTCCTTCAGGGCTTCCCAATTTATTTCATGGCTCGCCCCTCTAAATCTGAAAAAACTGATTTTCAGCTCCCTGAAAAGGAAATTTAGCCAAAAGGATTATTTTCCAATAAATATTATAATTATTTTACCCATAACTCAGGACAAAGTACAAGAAACCTGCTCAAAGATATACATTATTTTAATATGTTATGTGGAAAAATATTTAAAAATATTTATATAACATTCAAGTGAATATTGCCGGCCCCCACAATAAAATATACAGTCCCCCAGGAGAACACCTCCTTTATTTGAGAAGCACTGATCTTCTTTTCAGTGAAACTGTTCAAATTAAAACCCAACCAATTCCAATATAACATTATTAACGTAATTCTTGTTAGATTACTTTAGTTAAGCAAAATTGGACGCGGACCAAAACATGAATAGGCTGTCGCCTGTTGTTTACCACGCGTCGTTTATTATTTTGAGCTATTTTTAGTACTAATGGTCCAGATCCCTGGAGCGACATGCTAATCATCCGAATTAACTCGATAAAGAAATCATCCAAAATATGACTCGAAAGCTACAGCAGCCTTTTCTTCAAGTTCCAGATTTTCTCTAGAACCTAATCTAGAACAATTTATTTTCCCAGATTGATTTTTAACTGCAGATGTGATGAGAGGCAACAATTAATGGTGCTTACATGTTTCAGATATGGAATGGATATTGGACGAGATAATATATTTAATCCCTTTTTAAACGTATTATAACATTCATTTATTATGAGATCTATTTACATGTCATGTCAATTTAAATTAGAAAAGAAACCACACAAACAACAACACAACAAACAATATATCGTTCATATTTGAATTGTCCATTACATGCTACTAATGAAAAAAATCCCAATCATTATTAACAAATTTGTGACTGTTATATCTTGAATAATCAGTTAGTCTTTGAAATCTACAGTTATTGGCATGTATACAATCATGAATACATTACAAAACAAAATTTAATTTCTAATGGTAAACGAAAGATATAATAATTAACATTTATTTATTAAAGATTCGGTTTTCATTTCCAGATTAATCATTCGTGGTTTTTGGGTTCTGTCTTATTTTTGGCTCGCACCAAAAATTGTTTACAATGAATTTGGCAATCAACTAAATTTGTAATTAATAAAGGGATGCTTTTTTGTTTGTTGATAAAAGGTTCGTTTATGTTGGGTTAAATGATAATTATTCTGAAAGTTAATATTTATGCGCACACGTGTATAATGATTCTAGTTAAAATAAAATCGTATGAATGGATTATAGAGAGGATGTTTCGGATGGTGTGATTTTTAAATGAAAATGAAAGGAATACAATTATTTTTTAGAACAAAGTTCTTTCCCGACTACCTTGGCAGACATGAATTAACATAATATGTTGAGGATTTTATATCACCTGTTATATAAAGATGAGTCAGCGCTGAATTATGTGTGTTTATGGGGACCATTTTGTTGTCAATATTTATTATTTGTCATAAGGTAACGCATTCTACCTTAACCCTCGCCTTACGATGCTAAAAACTTCCGCGCGTTCCGATGGTGTCAACTCATTACACATTCTGATTTAAAGTGAATAAAATGAGTGGAAATTCGAAAAAATGAAAATATTCAAAGATATCGCTTAATTTTACAATAGTTGATGTCAATAAGCAGTAATAATTGACATTTAATAGCTAAAAACATGAAAAACATCAGACGAAGACCTCAAACAGCCAGACGCACCTTCGCGCTTGAACTTCCGAGAGATACTAACATGACTTGGCCTGTCGACATATGGATGAGCCGATATCATTGCGAACTATGCGACGAACTGAGGTTTCCCGTCTCGCTCACTCATATTAGTACGCCAGCGAGAGTGAGGAGTATAGATGCCGCCTCCTCTGGGTATTTTTTAATTTTATTTTCGCACACACTTCCGGCAGGTGCAATGATTCATAACAGTTGACGCGTCTTGATTGTAGTGGTGAATTTATTCCGGATTTTAGAAAAATATTTCCTGCTCCCGATGAGTGCCTATTTTTATAATTTTTTTTTTTTTCAATACGTAAATGTATTAAGGAGGAATACCTAAAATCTGAACCCTGTGTGTATTATATTTACAGAGGTATTTAAGTTATTACAAGCAATGTGTAGTCGATAGACATCATCGGGGAGGAGAGGTTAACTATGATATATTTATTAACTTTAATTTCACTGAATCTCACTCACTTAAATTTTACTCCTCCCAGACTTCCATCAAGTGCATTTTAAATATATTAAGTAATTCGGAATGAAATGACCTTTTTTTGCGTCACTTTGACATCAGTTTTTCAACGGTCGCCGTTGAGTTAGCACGTCGTGTTTGGTATCATTTTAAAGCTCTATTAGTACTCTTTCTATTTAAAAATTTTTTTTTGCCGCTATAGAAAAATATAGAAGCCTGAAATTTAAAAAACACATTTGCGTCATATCATACTGTTTTTTTTAATAATAGACTGAATTCCAAAGAAGCTACTAGAAGATGTTTGTTGGGACATCGTGAAGCTTCAAAAGTACTCTAGATAGTTTAAAAAATTTAAAAGTGGTGGTAGGAAGTTAATGGTCGAACCAAAAAGTGGAAAACCCCAAAACAGCGATGATGAAACCCTGAATTCGATGGTAGAATCTGATGCACGCAAAACAATTGAGGAATTGTCACATGAAGTTGGTTCGTCGAAGACTACAGTATAACGAAGACAGCAATTCGAAAAGAAAAAAAACATGGTTATCAACAAAGCAGGTACCTTTGGGATTTTAAAGGAATAGATCACTATAAATTATTAAAACGTGGTGAAACCGTTACTGCAGTAGTTTATTGTGCCCAATTAGAACGTTTAAAACAAAAATTGCTCAAAAAACGATCGCTTTTGGTCAACAATCTTAGGCGAATTCTTCATCACGTCAATGCAAGAAGGATCACCCAGGATAACAAAAATGGTTATTTCTTTCCGAACAATCTAATATTTCCCGATGATATTCCAAGATGACGTGAGCCTGGGTTTCTATAGAGAAGGCATTTGAAGTTTATGCTCTCCTGCGGCATCCGGAGAGCATGTGCTAAAAAAGTAAACGTTTGCTTATAGACCGACTGTAGGATGGAAGACTGCTGTATCTCGTAACTGATCTATTATTCTTAAATAGTCAAACCATTTTATCTCCAACTTTCTACGCCAGCATTTGTATCTCATAACTCATTATGACTACGTTTATCTTATAGTTGCTTAGAGAAATGGGTGAGATGTTCAAACGTAGATAAAACTTGGGGTAATACAGACATTTTGTTGACGGTATTTAATTTTTTTCACAAATAGCTGCGAGTCTCATTTATAATTTTATATCTTTTTTATGTATATTATATATTTGATCGACTTCCACCTTCTGTTCTTAGAATAGGAACGACTTTCCACAAATATATTGTGCCAAACCTAAATCTTACTCTAAAGCAAACCTTTATACAACATTATGCATTATTGGGCTAAATACTAATATACTCGTATTCGTTATGCCTAATTCCGCGTGAACAATAGTTTCACATGAATTATAAATCATTAATTTGAGGTTACTGCACAATTTATTGAATATTGTTACTAAGGGTTTTGTCTAATTTGCATGTCTTCGGTAAGCTCGGTGCAATAACTCTGGCCCATGTTTGTCTAATTGTTTAACATGCCTCATACATATTCAAGTAATTACATCAAGAAACCTCCATAGAATAATACGTTAGCACAGTTAAATACAAAGTGGATGCACCAATTAATTATCCTGGAGATAAATATATGATAATTTATGGTATTAATGAAGATGAATTTAATTTTGAATGCAAAATTTGTGTTAATTTTCGTTACTTCTACTATACATTAAAAATATTTTAAAAAACAACTGTCGGTAGTTATAATAATAATGTTTAATTGCAACAGGAAATTAATTTGAAAACTAATGTTTCCACATTATTATGAAGAACGAGTATATACTCGTATCTCAGCGATACTTATATCTACTCAAAAAGTGGAGATGACAAAATAGTATTTGAAATTGACAATTAATGTAAAAAAAAGATGTCTACAGTTATCTTTTCCTTTAAAGCGTTGTCATGAAAACAAAACAATAGTCCAAATTTATACTGTTCGCAAGTATATAGTAGATACAATGGATTGATGAATATATTTATATGACTCTTAAGAAATGTTGAAGGATGTTGCATTTCTGTAGCTTATAAGAGCTTCAACTAAAATTTATTTATATTTTAAAGTAATGTTTTTTCTTGCTGCCAAAACACTGAAAACATGAAAATAATAATATTAGTAATCTATAAGTTCATAACTACTCGTTTAATAATACAATTTCAATAAATCCTTATATTAGTACAAAAAAGGTGAATATAATATTCTGACATAATTTTATGATATTAGTCATAATAAAAATGAAAAAATCACAAATTTTATCTTTATTCATACGAGTTATATGAAATAATGTGGCGACACTTGTAAGTCTTCATATTTAAAATCCCATTAAGTTTTCCGTTATTTTCAATAAAGGTTTGTGAAAATGGTGCCTTTGTATTTCGCGAATATCTTCTCAACCCCTTGGTTCATTTTGTCTACAAACCGCAAGTCTCTATAGAGCCTTCTGGAGCGCAATTCTCCTTATTTTCATTTTCTATTTTCGTCAGTTTCCTTTCACATATCATTTGCTCATACTTTAACTATATCATTATATCTTTATAAAGAAAGCCAGGTTTGCAGCTCTCCCAGCCATTTTATAATAATTCCGCCATTACTCATCCCGTATTGCGGTTTTTTAGAACAGTATGTTAATGTTTTTCTTTCAGTAAATCGTTGTTTATGAGAAGGATAAGCTTTCAATCAAAAACAACCATTTCATTTATCTAGTAAATAATACAACGCTATTACATACAAAAAACATGGGGGTTAATTTATTTACTAAAATCGTTAACAACTTCATGCACGGTAGGTTAAAATATTTACCTTTTATATTGTAATATTCATTTAACTTGTCTACATAAACAAAATAAAAAATATATAAATATATAGATAATGCAGCTACAGCAGGGTAAAATAAATATGTTCATCACAATGTCTGAGAGTGCGAGCTTGAAACGTTAACTTAATTTCATGGTGAGGAAAGTAAGCCGAAATACTCGTTCATGTATTTCTTGTTTGTAGTTACGAGCGAGACATGCAAACTACATGCGAATGACGTATACCTTTCACACGATATTTTTATGTGTGGTTTTAGCAAGTAATCTTCGTCCCTTTTAGGTAAACACATGCAGGAGAGCTCAAATACTTGTAACCAGTGGGCTCTAAGACTTTCATCTAGAACGGCTGAATGCTCAATGTATAAAATACATTTTGTGGATGCGTGCAAGTTAAAGGGATTGCATGCGTATATTGATCTATTTATTGTAGAGATACAGATTTTACGAAAGAGGATACAAATGGAAAATTATTCCAAAGTCTACCGGCCACCTTGAATAATTTTGGAATATGATTGTTCTCTGTCGACATACATTTAACTTACAAAAATGATTACCTAGAGTGGGGCAAGTTTTTCAGTTGTGGATGGATGCAAAAATATTAGTTCAGAGAAGCAGCAGCCGTGCTAAGCACAGTATAAGCGAATAAGCAAAGCACCCAGCGTCTGTTCTTAGGATTGAAAGTAAGCCGTAAGTGTGCTATCATTCAATTAATAATCAAACCGAGTTAATTAAGGTCAGATTTGTTATGTATATAGTTGTAAATAAAAGATGTTTGTCGGTTAAATAGGAGTACTTGTTTTTTTTTTAATTTGCCGATTATCAAGTCGTTTCAGGTCATAAAAATTAATTTCTTAGGTGAGTCTTATAGTCTGAATAAATATATTTTTACTGAAAATTCATTAAAACCGACTGTATTTGATGTTAAGTAATTATTTATTTTCACAATATTTACATTCGATTGATTTTCTTCACAAAGCTCCGCTGTTTAATCTTGATTTATGACTTTTAGCGCTCAGACAAATAAGAGCCCGAAATCAGTTGAAGGAGGCGCTGTATTTTTCCAAAGTAAATTTAAACAGCATTACTGCGGCTATCGGTGCGGAGAAAAAAATATTGCGCCTTTCAACCTTTCTTTCGGCTTTGAGAAGTACGTGAAGCGAATGCATAACGAGCCAATAAATTGTTGTTGAATAAAAATGATGAAGAGTTAATGACAGCTATTATTGTACCAACGACGACAGAAAATTTTCAGCGCTGTTTTCGTTAAATCATCGAAGTTAAGCAACACTGATCGTCGATCAACGAACGATGTGTGTCGTTGCTTGGATTGAGCTGCCTCTTTGGACTAAATGATCTCGGACTCGTGAACGCCACGCCACTTGTCTGATCTCCTTGAAAATAACTATTAAAAAATACATGCTTCAGATTGCCGGTGGGCTAAGTGGTTAAGGCGTTTCGTTGCCAAACCGAAGTCGTGAGTTCGATCCCCGACGGAGAATAAAAAAATATATTTTTAATTGATTTCTATACTATATAAATACTCCGGTTTGTTTGAATTTGATCCCTCACCCGTAATATGGCAGTCATCCTATCAATCAAAATTGGTGGTAGACCAAAGTCGTGAAGACCACCCATTCATAGGAATTCCTGGAATAATTGAATGATGCGTGAATATCGGGTTGTAGTCTATGACATTGACGGATCAACACTTCACATACAGCGCTTAACTATATGCAGCATGATAAGCATCATAGAATTCACAGGTTAGACTTGAGAATCACTATCACCATCTAATAGTTTTCTCCTGTATATGTTTATATATTGTTAAACAAATACTATAGGTTGTGGTGTCCATATATTTCTCATACGGGTTGCATAGGTTCAATAGCTCAATTATTATCTAAGTTTTTTTAATATTTTCTTATAGCACAACAGGGATGGATGAAAAAATATACTTTTTTAATTAGTTTGTTCCAGTAAAAATATGTTTTCATTAACATTATTTGCATTTTAGATTTTGCTTTATCCCTAAGTCTCACAGTTTCAAATGATGTGGAAGTTACTATGGCAATTTAAAGCTGCGTATCTATCAGGTTAATTGCGATCGACCGGAGGCACTAAAAGACATTGCAACCGACCAAGGATTGATAATGTTCTTTTGCTGTTGTAGGAGTGCTTTTTGATTTTTCCTGTCTTGAATATAGATACTCATATATAGTGACAACCCGTTTACTCATAAGAACGACTTGATGTCGCCGAGATCGTCATCGGAACGCGTTATGGAGGGATGAGGAGCAAATGAGCAACACAAAGAACTTTTTGAGAAAAACATTGAAATATATTTAGGACAAAAGACTGACAAACTTCGGTATTCGGCTCAAGCCGCAAACAATGAACGATCTTCCTCCGTCGAGACCCGAGCTGAAAGTCAAGTGAAGCGCGCCGTCCGATCACCAGCTTTTTGATGAACCATCTGCTGTCACAAAAACAAAATTGCCACGCAACGCCTTTCCTTACATTACTGACATTTTTATATGTGAGTTTTCGAAAAGCGAAGAAAATTCAGAGACGAAAGATCGTATATCGAGGATTTTCGGCAACGGCTTAATCAAAATATTGAGCTGATATCAACAGATTATGATGTTTTAATGACAGGTGTTTTTTATATTTGACAGGAAGAGAAGATGTTTCCTCCGGCTCCGGATGTTACCTGGGCGGGGGCGCCCTCAGCAGGTAGCGCCTCTACACCTGGTAAGCCGCCACCGCCCTGGCCGGCGCCTCCAAGTCAGAGCTCTAGTGCGACGGGAAGCTCAGCCAGTAAGTGTACAAATTTGTACCGATAACACTAATCACATTTTAATCTTGTAACTGATGATTTCGTATTATTGGAAGATGTATACGATCTATGAGGAAGGTGATGGAATAATTCAAACGATTGTTCAAATAATAGCTCATAATTGGATGGTGTTTCATTTTATGCTCTCTCTAGGTTACCTCACTTCTAAAACTGCATTATATCATCTCTCACTACTAAATCTGTTAGCAAAACAAAAATTATGGTCACTACGGCAATTAAACCAGTGATTTCAGCTGTTGATTATTAATTGAATTAATAAGACTAATACAATTTAGTTAGACACCTTAGATTTATGTTCGTCTGTTGCAATCAATAATTAAATTGCGTAATTGATAATATTTAATTATACCCTAATATTTACCTGATGCTTGAGAGGCTATTCAATTCACTAAAATCAAATTTTTTATAAGTTAGAGTACGTTTTTATAGATTTTGTAAAAATCAAATATTCGCTTCATCGACGTATTATAAGTTAGTAATTGCTGGACATTTATAGTAAGACATGTATTTACATTTACATATAACTTCGCCCTTTTGCAAAAATTTTTTTTTTAAGTGTCTTATTAATATAGTAATCAAATTTTTTATTAAAACGCTTATGCGTAAAATACGGATTTTTTACTATTAATATATAAATAATTTTTATTCTCAATCTGAAGTCAGCCATCGAGAGTGAACCCACTTTTAATAATACTCGTACATATAGTAAATACTTTTAAAAAATACATTTATTGAATCTTTTTCATTATAAATCATATATGCTAGAAAACTAATTACGTATTTCAGCACTCTGTTTAACATTGTTACATGTTTCAAATTCACTTTGTTCTATTGTAAAGTAAAATAGCCTTTCCATACCTGGGCATCCTGATTGGCCGGTAGTTGCTACTCTACGATAGCCTTTCCAATTTCAGGCAGAGGCGATACCGATCGCCAGAATTATTTTGCGAAACCATTGGGATAAAATTTAAGTAAAACGTACACAAATTGTTTCGGCGCTCGAGCCTTTAGGGATGAGTGCCACAAAAGCTCAACGGTTTATATCTCCATGCGAGACATGACGGATAACAATAATTAAAACACGTAGTTAAAATGAGACAAGATAATTGAAATCGATTTATGTTTCATCCGTTTTTGGTATTTGTTTTTAAATGAAAAGCAGAAGTAGTCAAAAATTTATGAGCTTTAAATAAAAGAGTGCTTCAATTTACATAATTCTATTTTTGACTACATATTTCAGCTTCGTCAAAAAACCATTATCAAGTGTGGTTTTTCGATAAAACCGCCAATTTAAGATCCTGTTTAATGCACAATATTGAAATTTCACCAATCTATCGAAAATACAGTATCTTACATAACCATAAGACTTTTGGATATTAACAGAATTAATTATTTTTTTAATAAATTCAGTAAAACATTTTAAATCGAAAATTTTTATTTTTCAAAACACATTTTTTATTGATTAATAAGGTATTTACAAAAAACGAATAATAAAGCGATTTAATTAAATTAAAACTAGAATCAATTTGTTAAATGTTTTGTTTATAAAAAATTTCGTTATATTAAGCCATATGTACAAAATAAAGTCAACCATAACCCATTAAGGTTATCAACTGACAAAACTTGGTGAAACTACATAATTATAATTTAAAATTAATTTAAATTAAAAAAATATCTTTGAAGATGGTCTCCAGGGAGGATGAAACATGAAATCACTTAAAATACATGTGAATCAAAACTTAATATTTTCAATTCGTTAATATTTAAATTAAAATTATTTTTAAATCTATACATATAAAAGAAAGTCGGGTTATATTTGTTTTTATAACTCAAGAACGGCCAAACCGACTTGGCTGAAAATTGGTGGAAAGGTAGCTTAGAACCCAAAAACGTCCATGGTATACTCAAAATTGATTTGATTAAGAAAAATATTGAACATTTTCGTAAACATGTTTTCATACAAGACTATTGTAACTTGACAGCTGTCAGATAAGACGGTGTTGCCATAGTCAGCAAAATAACTAAAAATGACGCAATACTAGGTATTGTAAGTAGGTACCTACGTAAGGTACGGAATATTTTGAAACAAAAAAGAAAACAAAAGGCAGGAAAAAAAGACAAAAACAAAATAAATATTAGTGAAAATATCAGTTTAATCTTTTATTTGTTAAAAATGTTATAACAAAAAGCAAATGGAAAGGCATCTTCTTATTCTATTGTGTTATTTTAATTTTTTATTATTTTCTCTATTTATTGTATATTTATGTATACTATTCTAAATATATGTTTCTAAATATTTGTAAAAAAAATGGAATTTCGATTCTGTATATAAATAAATAAATATGTAATGCCATCTATGTTTTTTTTGTCTATGGTTTGATAGATATTTTGTCTATCGGTTGACGTTTTGTTAATGGCGCATTAGAGTGTCGATTTTATTAGGCGAGGCGTAATCTTTCACGACAAAGCCGGATTGAAACCAGACTTCGAAACCTTGCAAACGAAAGGACTGACGATCAACGACAAATAGCTCTTGAACAATCCCGACTTCGCATTTCTCGACTTCGCGCTTTACGATCACAATCTCAAATCGACGCTTTTCGTGAAAACGCTCGCTTAACAATGCAAAATCGTCGAGCAAACCTTAGCCATGAACAAATTGATAATTTGCGACGTTCACGAAGAAATTTATCAAGCACTGATTTAATTCGAGCAGCGTTTCGATACGATTGCAGCATTGATTACTGCTTGCATACTAGCGTTCGCATTGGGCCGATGGACGTTGTTTGCGAGTATTGTGACGCATTGAAGTTTTCCGGAGAAACACCAGGATTATGCTGTCTCAGTGGGAAAGTGAAATTGTCAATATTAAGTCAGCCACCTGAACCGTTGCATTCATTGCTTCCTGGCGAAACACCCGAATCGCGACATTTTCTAGCAAACACTCAAAAATACAATGGTTGTTTCCAAATGACCTCATTTGGAGCAGACATTATCGAAGAACGAGGATTCAATCCGACATTAAAGGTATTTATTTTTGTACTTTTGTACACACAATACAGTAACATAATAACATACTATAATTATACTTTGTATTATGTATGCTAATTCTAAAAAAAGCATTTATAAATAAGTAACACTGTATTTGCTTTTGATTTTGTAGATACAAGGACAGATTCACCATAGAATCGGAGCATTGCAACCTCTCAAAGAGGCACAGCATAAATTTTTGCAAATATACTTTATGGGCAACATGGAGGAACAACTTGATCGACGTCAAGAGATCAATGCAGCAATGAAAAGACCAAATGTTCACGATCTGCAGCAATTACTTCATGAACATCATGCGTAGGTCCGGCTTTTCAAGAGTGCTTTGGAGCGTATGCCAAATGACGACTACAAAGTCGTGATCAGAGCGGATAAACGACCATCTGGAACACATGAACGCACATTTAATGCCCCTACAATAGATGAAGTTGCCATTCTGATTGTTGGTGAAAACTTGGAAACACGCGATATTGTGCTTACACGTCGCGATACGGGGAACTGCAACAGATATCTGAAACACATCGTTCATATGACACGTTGCAATACCCACTGATGTCTTGGCACGAGAAGATGGATATTATTTCAATATCACAATGAAAAATCCATTGAATGGTGAGTAATCAATATATATATAATCATTATCATAGTTTTGATTCCGTCATGACATACATTTTAAAGTGCTTGGTCTTGCATTATGCTTCCAATAAATGACCAATTACACTGCTTATTACCAGGAAAATAACAGACTTAAAGATTAAGATGTTTGTTTAGAGAAAATTGGACAAATAACCGGCAAACGATTTAAAATCATTTTTCTTCAACCCTTTATAATTATGCTACAAATATGTTTGTTAGCTTTACATACAAAATTACAAATCTATTGTCTTAATTTCAGGTGAAGAAACTAGCAAGAATCTAAGCTCGATGAATTATAACGCATATCGTTTGACGATTCGTCGAAATGCTGACAACTACTTGCTGAAGTTTGGTCGATTACTGCAATAGAATTCAACCAGACCAAATATATGATATCATATGTACCGAAAAATTCAACTTAATAAAATCCAAAATCTGCTCATTTATTGTCTTTCGAGTGAAACAAAGTTCACCGGGTCAGCTAATAAATTATAAAGGCAAACATAGTAAATATTCTGTAATGTTAATGAAGTTTAATGAAAGCATACTATAACATTAAAGTTTGACTGCAATGACAATGCTCTTTATTATTTTCGTGTATATATTAATGCGTAAATGGCATTTAAAAAATCTGAATATCTCAATAAAGGAATCTTATTTTTTGTTAAGCCCTCCTTCCGTGTAAAAGTTGGCTAAAAGTTGTCACTCGGGAAAATCTTTTCCGAATGAAAAACTTTTTATTCGCAGCGTGAATTAATTTTTCGTTTCTTCTCTTTTAATATTTCGCGACGGGATATTACTTTTTTCTTTATTCGAGTTACAAAAAAGTGAAACTATCGGTGATTTATTTATTTTGATTTCGCTTTTATGGGCCGACTATAACATATTTGTATGCCGTTCGTAGCGGCTGAGGGTATCGTAAATCCGAGACGACGGGGCAGATTTTACCCGTCGAGAATATATCGCAAAACGTTACGTTCGAACGGGAATCATTTTCAGACATTTTCAGCGGCGAATGCTCTTTCTATCCACTTAAAAACAAGAACCCAGTGGACTGAAGCGAGGAATGAAAGCTGGGAGAGTCGCAGCGAGAAATCAACAAATGGACTGAGAGTTCAGGAAAGTCGGCAACTGTAAAGGATCACGCGTTTTCCGCTAAGAAACTGAGGGAAAAGCTTCAGGGTGGTGCATTAGCGAACCCAACCGCTTGATAGAAAGCTTCGCTCAATTTTTTTATTCTGTTTACAGTATACGGAGCTTTCACGTTTGCTTTTCAGTTTGGAGGACCATTTTTCGCTAAGTAGTCTTATTTGTGTTAAACTTGAACGAAATACTTCATAGCATAGACTTTTTGGAGAAGTGGCAAACTTTTGAACAATCGAATAGACCGCATTCATGGAACTTAGAAGATTTAATACTCTTTTCAATAAGGCAACTAATTTTGTCAGTAATTACTTCAATTAATGAACAGTAATTATTTATGAATTTTTCAGTAGTATGAACATTAAAATATCAGTAAAAATAATAAATTGGCTGTAGAAAATATAAATTGGCAGTAAAAAAAAATGGCTGTAAATAATTTATAAATGATAATTAAAAATATATAAGATTAGGTTAGGTTTCCATCTTATGTGCTAATTATTCATTCATTTTACATTCACTGTTGACAGTTTTATATATATTACAGCCATTTTAAATTTTATAACCGACCACATTCATATTGACACATTATTATATTATTATGTTAGTATTTGTATAGCACTCTTTTATGACCGAATGATCATTCCAAAAGCGCTTCTTTGCCTCTCTGAGTAAAAAGGTGGGTCTTGAGTCTGCTTCTGAAGGATTCCTCCGCTTTAAGCTCTCTTATGCTTTCCTGTAGTGAGTTCCAGGCCATTGGTGCAGCGTAGCTGAAAGCCCTATTGCCAAAGACCGTGCTAGGATTACCTCCCGTCAGCTGCAAGGTGCTTCTATTTGCTCTAGCCGATCTGAGTGTCTCTCCACGCGCGCTTATTTCTGAAGGCTTGATAAGTTCTGTCAGATAGCCCGGTGCAGTTCCGTTGAGTGCCTTCTAAGCTAAGAGGCATAATTTATACTGGATTCTAGCCGAAACTCTCAACTAGTGCAGTCGGTGTAGTATTGGAGTAATGTGACAGAATTTGGGCGCGTTGTAGACTAGTCGTGCCGCTGCGTTTTGTAACGACTGTAATCGATTTAATTCGATTTAAATCGATTAAATCGACACAGTGGGTACCGCCAATTTATTATAGCCATAACGAGCTATACGTTTATTTTAATAACAGCAGCTATTGCATAAAATATTCTTTAAAATAATTATACACATAAAACAATATACAAAAACGATATTGTAAGGTTAACGATATTGTAAAATTACAGATATTGTAAAATTAGACGTCAAAAGGAAATAATAACCAAAAATATTTAATAGAAAAAAATAAGGATCGATAAAATAACTAATCTAATTCATGTTTATTTATACGTATAAATATGAATAATATATAATTGATTACAAATGGGTTGCAAAGAGCAACATCAATTTACTGTCAGTATTTTCACAAAATGTTCTGAACGTTGTTAAACGGAATATTCAAATTATTCTTCAAGGATGAAAAAACACAAGGCGTCATATTTTTCAACATAATTATGTTTGCACAGTGTGGGCGCAAAATTTAACATATTTTAAATTTGATTCAAAATTTATTAAAGTTAATTCTTCACGTTTAATCTTTATATAAATTAATCATGAATTATTATCAGCCCGAAAGTTTTGCTCGGGTAGGATAATTTGGGATGGCTCCTCGGAGTTTTTTTTTATACAGGGTTTCGCGAAATACGACCGGTCGAATAAAGTTTGCAAGATACCGACAACTCGGTTAATCCATCACTGGGTGTTCCTGTAGCAAACGGTCGGCGTAAAAAATGCAAAGATTGCAAAAGCCTCCATAATTTTTGGATTCTAAAAAGTTAATGACTGTATTTCAGATGAAACGGAAAGAAACTTTCTTAATCATTTTGCCCTTTAAGAGTTCATTCAATGATGGATAAAATATTTTTAGAATTGCTATGTGCCAACGTACAACGTAAAACGTAAAAAATGAACATGTTCTTTTCTAACATTTTTTTTCCTTGTATGAAAAACAATATAATTTATATTAAAGCTGCATCTTTCAATCATATAAAAATTTGTTTATTATTCAATAAGTATTAAGATAATATTTAAAATAAGTCAATAAAATTCAAATAATATATTTATCATCATAAATTCTTTCAAGAATGTAAATTATCACATTATAAATTGTGTTTAAAAATTAAATTACACTTTTTATTATAGAAAAATATTAATTAGTGTACTGATACGCTACGTAAGATTCTCTTCATTACTGTTTACACATGTTATTCTGATATGAATAATGTATGAAATTTTCGATGTAAGAACACTCGACATTAAATAACAATACATAAACACGTGCTGGCACGTCGATACTGAACGATATCTTTATATTGGCAAGGATAATAAACAACATGTTCATTTGGTAGTGAATAAAATAATGAGTGTAAAGAAAAAGCGCCATGTTCAAGCGGATATGATCCTTTAGTACGTTTCAAGGCGCGGAACGGAAAATTCGGTTTTATCGCAGGGTTCCAACCGCACTATGTAAACGATCTTTATTCCCCCTGATTGAAGCTTGTATTCTGGAAACTCGCTCCCTTCTGCCGTAAAAGAAAATATCACTAAAAAGGGGACGTAAAACTAACTCAAAACCTATCTATCGTGACGCACCTTTTTAAATTTGTGTAAAAATCTAATAAAAATGTTAATTTCGGGCGCAATTTATAATATAATGAGAGCGATGTACACCGTGAAGAGCTGCCGTGTTACTCACAGCTATAAAGTGAATAATAATAAAATACAACTAGGGCGAAATAACTTCTCAAAAGAAATCGACAGGCGCATACAACTGGGATGGGCAGCATTTGGAAAACTAAAGTACATTTTTAAAGCGAAAATTCCGCAATGCCTTAAAACTAAGGCGCTTAAACCAATGCATCCTCCCTGTATTAACTTATGGCGCAGAGACGTGGAATCTGACAGCAAGTCTTACCCATAAAATAAAAGTCACCCAGCGTGCTATGGAGAGATCCATGCTCGGAGTGTCGCTAAAAGATAGAATCCGAAACGAGGAAATACGCAGAAGAACTTAAGTAGTGGATGCTACCCAACGAATAGGCACACTCAAGTGGCAATGGGCAGGACATATCTGTCGAAGAGACGATGGTCGATGGGGAAGAAAAGTATTGGAATGGCGCCCAAGAACTGGCAAACAAAGCATTGGCCGACCCCCTACAAGATGGACTGACGATATAAGAAGAATAGCGGGAGTGACCTGGATGCGGAAGGCGGAGGATCGAAGAGGATGGAGACTCATGCGGGAGTCCTACGTTCAACAGTGGACGGACACAGGCTGATGATGATGATGATGAAGTGAATAACATCCTCGCTTCTAGTAGTTAGTGTATTTACACATAATATTTTATTACGTACAGTAGTAAAGCTACGTAAATCGTACTGAAAAATCGTATTACTTAACAACAAAATCATCGTCATACCAAGTCCGCTCACTAACTGGAGCATATGACATTCACGAACTGTCACCACAAAACTTTTTCAGCCATTATAAAATGTTTTTCTTCGTGAGTTAATACACATTTTTAACACATTATACGTTAATACGGGAAGTGGCTATGGAGATACTACTTTTAAGCTTACATTATATGTTAAAGGTCGCAAATGAACCCTCTACAAAGTATCTGAAAGTGCTGGTTGAGATATTGATGTAGATAACGCACTGAATACCAGGAGTCAGACTACTGAGATAATTGATATTCGCAGATATCTTGGGGTATAGGTCAATGCAGAAAATTCGTTTTTCACCTTGAAAACACTAAATCACCTTTCACTAAGTCTAACTACACAACACTACTCATAATTGAAGGACTATTTGTTTTATTCGATCAAAACAAAGTGCCGCCCGTACTGCGCCTGTAAAAATAAGGCATAGATCAAGGCTGCGGGTAGGAAATTTTGGTAACAGTTTGTCACGACTTTTTCCTCCAGTTTTTCTGGAATTTAAATATCCACCTACTTGGGTATAGTATTTTTGATAGTGTTAATATGTAGTATGGCAAAGATAAGTTATATAATGGAATGAATCTGTACTATATTTGTTGCTCCCGGAATTATTTTGTAAAGTATGAATATACTTCGAATTTTATTCCTGTTAATTATGTTATTAATTTATAAACCCTGATGCATCCATTATGGGTCGAGCGATTAAACAGCTGCAGGGGATCGAGAGTCGGATTAACGGCGTTTTTAATAGCGCAAGATTAATCATTTTGACTTTGAAATACCGCCCTTCTATTAAAAATATTCCTTTGATTTAGCATTCCATAAGTATTTTTCGTAATCCCATTCCGAATCGTACTAAATTTTGATTAACGACGAGTCCGAATGTTTGTTTTAAACGGCGGCTCAGTGCGGATTTTAAAGAAAAAATGTCAGGTGGAATGTCGATTACTGAATTTTGTTTTAAAAATACAATTAAAGGGTTAAACATGTTTTCATATAACGTGGCGTTTCAAATAAAAATGAAAGTATTTTAAAAAACATCTATGTTAGTATGACTATAGTGTTTTAATAACTTTATTTAACTTAAGCGCAAGATAATAAATACTCTTCGAATATCATTAAGCAAACTTAATTTCGCCTTTCGGGTAAGCTATTAGGTATTAAAGAAATATAAACGATGAATATATGAGATTGTGATTTTATAAATTTTATTATATATAAAATCTTTTTAAAAAATTTAATTTTATATATACTATTAAATACTGTAAGAATTTACAAAATTATGAAAAAAAACCTCGTAAGATATATTAATACACAAATATGTTCAATATAACAGTATTTTCTCTGTATTGTACATAAATAATATATTATTTTATATTATTTATTTAAATCATCATGGATAAACATATATTTTTTAAATATAATTATAATACATAATTATTATATGTAATCGTATTATTTTCAATGTTCTCGTATTCTTATTTAGTATCAAATAAATAATACGAATAAAGAATAAACATTATATGGGTTTATTTATTTTTAATAACACGAAGATATACCAAATATGCTAAGAGTTGCTACGAACCTTCAATACCATCGCTAAAAATAAAACGTTTTAAGTCCCCACCACTTATAAACTTGACCCACCGCTGTTGAACTCTATGCAATTTAACTGTTTGGGCTCAAGCCTTGAACTAAAAAATGTGAACATGACTTTTATTATACTTGTATAAATTTGATTTAATTACATTTTTCCGACAAAGCTGTTTATAAAAATAAATAAATTATAAACTCATAATTTCAAAACTATAAATTCACTCAAAGTGAATGCTGAAAACATCGAAAATATAAAATAAATAAACATACATTGACTTATATTACTTTGTATTTTATCAACAATAATTAATTTTCTGTTCATCCATCTATCAAAATGCCATTAAGCAAGGAACATGATTTACACATTATTATTTCATCAGACATTTCAGGTTCAATGTTATTATTGTATATGATAAGGCTTCGTGGCGTTTTTCGTCGAAACCATCTGTGAAAGATAAATATTTAGATGTTTTTTTTAAATTGTAATAAATACCTACCTAATACTAATGGCAGTGAATCTTAGCATCACAAAAAAGTGATTGCAACCGTATATTGGTTTTCGAAAGTAGATTTCTGAGTAGAATACTAGGGTTTTAATGGTTTAATTTTGTATGGAATGACTATATTTTCATATAGAGCGGACAATGTAGTCTTTTATACTATAGTCGGTTCTGAGGAAAATACCCACCTAGACATATAATTATCATGCCGCAGGAGAACATTAACTACTTCCCTAAGTAACTAAGTCCCCGAGCTCGCGCCATCCTGAAGGCCGTCGGGAACTGCACATAGTATGTACTCGGCGGAGCTGCAAAAGGCGGAGCTGATATGGGATGAAGCGTGGACCGTAGCGGCTGACAGAGCTTTTTTGCGTCAATATGCTCCATTTAAGGAAGCGGAAATAGTGATGATAATAAATTTGATTAAATAGCATTAAAAAATATTAGATTAAACTACAACGCACGAAAAATATCTTTTGGTTCGTGTACAAATTTTACGTTTAAATGTAATTAGTAAAAGTTTTATTACATTTTTTTGTGACTTTATGAACTCCTCATTTATAATAAGTTATTATCGGTAATCTTTTAAGAAGATTCATTTATCTAAGGTCTTAAATTGGTCTGAAAACTTTGGTTATTTAAAAAAAGAATTATTTGCATTAAGCCGCCCTATTGGCTTGGAAAATGATGGATATTTTTCGTACTTCCCTTCGCCCCCATTTTTTAATTTCCTTAATTTTTCCTTCATTGTGATTATTTTCTTTGTTCAGTGTTAATTGCTTCGCTTTGCGTACATTTTCTATCATTCTGCAACATAGAACATTTTCATAAATAAAACAATTACTACAATTTTATTTCTTATAAATAATATGGATCATATTGAATAAAAAACAAAATTTGAAATTGATTCGAATGTATTCATGTAAAAAGCCACCCTCAGTTGAGCTTAGCGTTTTCAACAATCAATAATATTGTTAATCATGATATATTCCACATGTTACATTAGTTAACGCTGAATGTCGACATTCTTAACATCGATAATTTCATACATTATTCATAACAGAATAACCGGTGTGTAAACAGTTATGAAAATAATCTTACTCAGCGTTTCAGTATATTAATTAATAATTTTATAAAAGAACTTCAAGATATGATTATATTGAAAACCATGAGAAGGGACTGGTGGATGATTCTGATAGTTAAAACTTGTTATATAAAATTAAATAATTAGTTCATTGTTTAAAAAATGTTTTGAATATTTCTTTTAAAATTTTATATTTCTTGTTAAAATAATTTAAGAGAAAAATGTGTAATATGCTCGTATGTATCGTAAATTTGGTAATATTTAAGTCATATTTTGAATTTTTCATTATAATGATTTTTTCACATAAAATTATCGTTTTAATAAATATTTTAAAGGAACATGAATTTCATTTTTTTTACCCTTGATAAACAGGTCATTATATTTTATGATCTTATATATATTAGGTGTTGCTTTCGGTTGAATATTATCATTAAAAATGCAAGCTTAATTAAAAGTTGTGCAACGAGGAAATGTGACTATATGAAAATGAAAATATCACAGTAGAGTGAGAAAAACGAGACTGTTGTGCGAAAATATGACCGTTTACAAAACGGAAATATTCTTTAAAAAATCGCATTTTAATTTCAGTGTAATTTTAGAAACAATAAATAAGGAATCAAAATTTCTAAAATCCATTTATAAACAGTTTGAAATATTCTCAATATATAAATTTATTTAACTACATCGAGTGATTAGCCCGATCATTGGAAAGAACCTCCACCGGCATGATCCACGGTCTTTAACATGAACTTTCTGGCAGCAGTTCGTGAATGCCATATGCTTCAGTTGAGGGAGCGGATATTGTTTATTATGAAGATGATGCCTTTTCTCGAACCCCTTTCCCAATTCTTAATATGCCTAATGTGTATATATTTTTCAATATTCTCAAGATATCAATGATCATTTTTGCAGATATGCTCTTAACAAATAATCGTACAAATCCATCCCAATACCATGTTGCATGATATTTCATTCATAAATTAATCGAAGTAAAATAAACTTCGGACATGCGAATTTGAATCGCTGACCTCAAACACATGTGTCCAGTTGTATTTGTTTTATTGTCATGTTAATTATGTACATGCAGACTGCTTCTCGCCGTGGAAAAGTTACATTGTATTTGAATCATCAATCAAAAAATAATGGAAATGAATATGCTTCTCAAGTGTTGTGGTGGATGTATGTCATGGCAGAGTGCCATAGGATTCTAGGCACTTAAGGGAATTCGAGGTTGTAGATTTATTTCTTGTTCCCACATCACCTTGGTCGGATATCTTTCAATAGATTTGGTTTAAGGTGGGAATTTTCTTTAATGTTAACATATTATTTTTTCAATTATCTCCTTCAATCAAATCATAGGTTTATTCAGAAAAAACATCAATTTTTAACAGAAGAAATACAACATCTCAACATTTTATTAGATATTTTTTAGATTAGATAGTCTGAATAAACCAACTCACAACATAAGTAAATCATCAATCCTGAAGAAGACCCCTGCAATGGAGGTCGAAATATTGGTTGAAGGAAGTTCACCACACACGCCTAAACCCAAAAGCCATAATATAAAACTTAGCCTTGAAAATCTTAGAAGTTATTTAATATATAACTGATTTTTATGAATGAAGAGACACATATGCTGGCGAAGGATTTTGGAACATCGATATTTTGAAAATTCCTTACTTATTCTTGGTGGATATTTTTTAACCGTAAATATGTCAGCTATAAGTGGAAAAAAAGTAAAATGTTTACGTGAAAAAAAAATGGAATCGTCATTTTTATGGCATATATATACTTGTACATTGTGTAACATGTAATTTTGTATGCAGTATAAAAGAAAGTCTTAAAATATCGCTTGGGATTAATATTTACGCTTGCTAAAAGGTAGCAGAAGTTTCCTCGTGCCCCTTCTCTGTGTATCAAGCAACTCGAACGCTTCAGAAATATTTCCTCCCTTCTAAACGCCGGGCATTAAAATGTAACAAAAAGTATCGTTTACATTAATACTTAACGAGGGTTTTTATGTGAAAAATTTATGCCCGTCGCCCGAATGCCGCTGCGGATGCTTCTAATGGCGGGAAAGGAATAAAAGCCCAGTCGGATGATCAGCTGAGGAGTTGGAGACGGGAGGATATGTCAGCTGGTGCAAATCCCCGTCCCAGGGGCTGGACAGCGATTTGGGCCATCATTCCGCGCTTGTCTGGATAATATTTTCGGGCGTAAACGAACGCATAAAATCAAACGCTTCGATGAATATCGATATGGACTTAAAATTTTCTCGGTAATTGTAAAGTAAATAAACGTTTGTGTATTGCGCCACCTACTAAGTACGTAAAAGAATAAAAAACACTTGTTAATTTTTGTTTTATATTATTTATTAGCATAGGCAGCCAGTATATTATATTTATTTTTAAAAGTGTGTGACATGAATTATATATCTTACGTCCTATATAACTTTATAGCAGGGGATATAAGTGTGTAACATTGCTATAAAATTATTAATTATATTTAAAACAAAATGGGCATAAAAACGTTAAATCTTAATTAACAGACATAGTTTATAAAACTTGAATCAACTTATAATCCAAAAACTTTCGTATTTATTATTGCTGAACTAGCTTTGTAAACAAAGTTTCTTAATAAATATAGAAAAGCTCTGTAAATGAGAGAATCATTATGAAATAACATGAATTTAATCATATTTTCAAAGTTTTCAGCATTCACTTTAAGAGCCATTATAAATTATAAATATTTATTTATGTTACGTGATCCATGTAAAAACAAGATAAATAAATAAATGTTTATGAATTTAATTAAATGACTATTGAATTCAGCTCTCAATTTTATTTGCTAATTAAAAAAAAACATCATTAATGGCAGAAGTATGTTGAGACAGTCGTCATTATTCGATAACCAAAGTTAAGTTTATAAGTATTGGCATAAGATGGCCACCGTATTAGGATGATGTCCAAGTTATTTGTTAAATTTTGCTGCTCAATTTACACTAGATTCAATAGCTGCCATGTTTTCAAGCCCTTGAGCTCTCACCTTAGAAGCCGTTGGTCCTTATTTATTGTATATACACGACAGAGTGTAAAGAATATGAACGTGTTAATGATGATGACTACTGACAAACTTGTTTGGCGGTAATTCGTGACGACAATATGCTTATCCGCAAATTTAATCAAATAAAATAAACAATAAAAGGATTCGTATTTTAATTGATCAAAAAAACATTTATTTGTTTTTATTTAATACATAGTTACATATAGATACCAATATAATAAATAAGATAATATATTGTGAAGATTATTCTCTTAATGGTTTGCGTATAGAATTGCAAATTTTAACCGAGTTTATCAAATTTATATTACAATACGGACCGTTTTCAAATAAGATGTTATAAAATAATTTTACGGCTCCTTAAATAAAATATATATTTGACATGTAACATACTCGGAGCAGGGAACATGTTCTTACAATAATCTTTAATATTTTATTCTGTAGGTGCCCCCTCATTGCCTGAAGAAAATTTGATTTATGACAATTTAATGTTACGCGAGCCAAATTTCAGCGTTTCAGCTTTCTTACTTTCTGTTCCAAGTGATAAAAAACATTTGTAGTAAATTAAAAAGGCTTAGTATTACAAAAACACTATTTTTATATACCCAGTAATAGATAAAATAAATACATTGCTTCTAACAAAAATATACGCAAACTTATTTATTAGTAATTTCTTAATGTAACATTTTTTATGAATTTCAGTATCCTGAAGCATTTGTTCTGAGCCTGAAAGTTCGCCAAAAAAGTACGTCGGGCATAAATCTTATCTCAGCCGCCGTATATACCGAACCTTCACCACTGACGTGCGATACAAACAACACAGCGAATCCGGCTTATTCTTCAGCATAGTAGAGGGCATTCTTCAGGTCACTTGATTATTTTTATCATGTTCTGGGGTTTCGGTTTTTTCAGCCTGAAAAGGTTCCCGACGTGCGGAGGGGCCAGGGCATAAGCAGCCGTATCAGCAGAAGCGGGTTAATCGTTTAGCTGGTATTTATGAGTTCTCGAAACCTCCCCGGCCCGCAGCGTAGCCTTCGTGCTTAAAGTGCCTGCGAATATATTGCCCCATAATTTAAGTTCACACATGCTACTTTACTTGTGATGTGAATACAACATTTTTAATTACGGCCGAAATTAAATTTCATCTCGTCTCACAGCTGAGATGCTGCAAATTTCATCGCATTAAAAGTCAGTTAAACTTATAGTACGAGTACTAAGCCAATGACCATATCACGTATAAAAACCAGTCTTTTTTAACATATCTTCGAAGTTATATTAATATTTGGCATACTTTGCATTTAGATGGATGCCTTGGAAGAACCCTTATCGTTGATGAGGTTTTCTTATCTCTTCGGTGCTATTATTTAGGAACTCAGAAACGTTAGATTTATCATCTGATATAAAAAATGCTGGTAACTTAACAGAGTTTTATAGCAGAGTTTTTGCCATATATTACTAAATATAATCTCGTTCTGAAAACGTCTTATTTATTGTTTTTCAATGCTTTATGATTTATTTATTTAAAATGTACCGTAATTAGGGACTTATAATCACCCTATTTATAAGACTGTGTATTATAGATTTCATTTATCAATCCTTGACGTAATATTATATTCTTTAGAAATAAATCTTGTTAATATACACTACCCACGAGTTGAATTTCTTAAATAATTCGAATTTAAATTCAAAAACTCGCATAAACATAATAATGAGACATTTATAATACTGGAAAAAAAAATGTTTATTCAATTAAACCTTTGATATACTTATCTTTTTTTTTACGAAAGTCTTCTCATATGACTCATTCATAACTAACACCAGTTAACATTATTAAATAACAATTATTATAACAGCATAATCATAAAAATATTTGTAATTTAAGTAAAATGGAATAAATACTTTTAAAATATTTAGTTTTATTTCATATTATTTATAGCAATGGCACGCGTTTTATCTCCTTAAAAAAACAGTGTCATTAGTGAATTTAAATTATTACAACGGCACTTTAAATAATATTAGTTTGAAACACCATTGAATTGACGAATTTAGTCAAGCTGGGGTTTGACTAAAAGAAACGGTAAGCGATACTCTTTTGCGGTCATTTATCCAAATTAAATCCACGTTCATTTACTTCTGTGATTGTTCCACAAAAATTTCGTAATTGTTTTCATCGAATCTAATAAAAAAAAAAAACAACAATAACTAATTTCGAAATCTAACTAACTGTTGTAAACTGTCAATAATTAAAGCTTAACCATGCTTTAAGTATTCAAATTACGAGCGCGTCGTTAAATTTTCAGAGCAACCGTATAGCGGACGGTGCTTTTTAGTAGGCCGTGAATTTTGATTGCACTTATGCATTCTAAAAGTGCATTCCGGCGTCGCGATATTGCAATGCGACAAGGTCTGGCTGAACAACGAAACTTGAAACATTACCCCCGGGAACTCAGCGTTCAGTCACATGCTACCGGAGTTATAAAACTTTTATATAAAAGTTAACTAAATTAACGAAGTATTTTTCGTACCACATATATATTTTTAGTTATAAATGAGCCGATCATTACGAACATTAACTCAGAGCCCTTAAAAATACATAATTTATTTAGTTTGGGCTGCTTAATTGTGACCATAAATTAATAATTTCACAAATATAAACAAAACTGAACAATACGAGGATGGGACATTCGTGTGTTGTACAAATTGTAATAAACAATTAAATCCTTTAAGTCAATAATACGTTTGACAGTGAACTAATCTAAGCTCTTAAGAACGTAGAGTGTCTGAAAACACTTTATAATAAAAAAAACTCGTAACAATATTTAATTACATCCAGTAGACCTTCAGTTGTTCATCAATTATTATGATCGCAGTAGTTTTTTTAATGTACTCGTACTTACGAATTAAAACATGCAGCAATAGTACTTAAAGGACAACGCTCAAAGGGAACTACCATATTTTTGTTGTGAAAAACAAATAAATCTAAGTTCATATTGTAATAACCAAATAGCCTACTATTCAGCATTACTAGCTTTCAATTATAGAAATTATATTTAAAATATAATGATAATTTACATAATACTATTCGTTAATTATAACTCATATTTTAAACATACTCAGATATCATGCAATTACGAGTACGTAGTAATGAAAACATTTTTTCATTCGAAAGTAATATATATTTTTGTGTTGATGCCTGATTGAGCCGCCCCTTAGGACAAAATGGTGCAGGCTTCGGTAACATCAGGCAAATTATTTAATCAAAAATTAACAAATCATCCAGAAATATGCCTTGGATACAGCTACTACCTCTTCAAGTACTCGGAATCCTGTTCTGTAGGTTTTCGGAAAGCATATATGAGTGGATTGTCAGGTGTAGATATGCCCTAGAACAATGTACGCACAGTGGCAATTGACAGAATTAAGTGGCGACAATTTGTGGTGACTATATGTTTCATATATGGATCGGATAATGATGAAGAATATATAATAACAAGGTGGCAGTTTTATATTAGCTTTTTTGTCGTGCTTTTCAATATTCAAATGGATGAGTAAAAAATGATGTCATATTATGAAAGCTCGTAGAAAATTGTCGTTTACAATTATACTGACGAACGCTCTTGTTCACCTCTGGAGTAACAATATATAACACTGCAACAGGCAGGTTGGGAAGGAAGCACTGGGAAACTTTCAGCTCATAAAGCAAGCTTTAAGCTCACTCGCTAAGTCCACGGTTTTGATATCAAGACACATAATTTGTTTGCCGAGCTGCGAGCGTTGTTCAAAAATCAAGAAAGTTTCGCGAGCGAGCTCAGCATAAAATGTCACGAATAAAGTCTATGATATATTTTACTGCTAATTGCACACGTGCACTGTTTTCCATTACTCCAAATTCTTATGGCAAAATAATAACTTCCACATCTCTTATTATTACTGTAAATTTCAAAAATCACATAATTCGTCATAATATTTATTTCAACGCAGTTTCTAATATTTATAACATTAAATATATAAGAATTTCATACCTTGTTTTACTATAGATGACATTGATCACTGTTTTACTTAAAGGAAGAGTTTTACTTTTTCCCTTATTAGTCATTTACTATAATAGATCCTACCTTTTTATCCCCACTCCTACACACCACATAATTACCCTCTAGTTAAACGTTTTCTTTGTCAGTTAATATTCATTTACATGTCAGTACGTTTATGTACATTGGGACTGAAGAAGCTTTCGTAAATAGTGAAACTACAGTCTTCCATCAAGTGAAACAGTGCTCAATGTGATCTATATTAAAATAAGATATGAAATTATTATCTATGTATTTAATATTAAAATGGATCTCAAAGTAATTGCTAAAAATAATAATAACATATTTATAACATTTTTATCGTCATCATTAGCAGCATCTCCATTCCTTAATTTGGAGCATATGGTCATCACGAGTTGCCGCTTAAAAGCTTTGTCAGCTGCCATTGTCCTTGTCACAACTCCGCCAATCACATTCTATGTGCAGTTCTTGACGGCCTTTTAGGACTTGCGGGAGGTATTGAAAAATATAAAAATACATTTAAATACTATCAAATAATTAATGACATCTTTAAAAAAATATGATAAAGTTTAGACATACGAGTATAAAAAAATAAATTTCGTAATTATGAGTCGACTTTGTTATTTTTTTGTTAATATTTCTTAGTGTAAGTGTATTAAATATTGCGTAAAGATAAAAAACAGTTTCAAGAGCTTTTATAAAGCTGTATGGAACACTAAGTACCTTCTTGTTTTTAAAAAAGTTGCTGTGTGCCTTATAGCTCGCTCGTCTTACAGTTTTTCCAATGAACCTTACCATTTTCAGAAAATACGCATCGAAGCTAAGAAATAATATTCTTGGAAATTCGATATACTTACGCTATCTCTTATGTAACTATGTAATAACGGTCAGTAAAGCCTTATCTCTTTAGTTATATAATATAAAACCGCTATAAGGGTAACAATAACAACAGTTTTTGTTTATGTAAAGGCACACAAGACTTTATACCGTTAGGCAATGATGGAAAAATATTATCAGCGTATGACGGTCTATGACGATTATTATTGTTAGTTAATTAATAAAAAAATATATAAATTAATTGAAAACATTGACTTTTATTTCACTTATTTATATCTTCTTCGTAGTATCAATCCGGTGGATTGGTTTGCAGCAACAGAATCTTGCATCTCGATCTCCATTCCTCTTGGTCCTCCGCAACCCTTTTCAGCTCAGCATAAGCGCTACAATTCATGTCCTCGAATACTTGCTGTAAATACTCCCGTCTAGGGCGCCCTCTACAGTTTCTACCCTCAACCATCCCCTCCACAATATCGTGAAGAAGACCATCGTGGCGCATGATGTGACCAATCCATCGGGCTCGCCTCTCTGAGATGGTTCTTATTAGGTGCCTATCTTCCTTGATTATCCTGAGAACCTCATTGTTCGTGACGTGGTCTCTCCAGGAAATTCCGAGAATTCTTCTGTACGACCACATCTCAAAGGCCTCTAGTCTTTTTTTATCACTTTCAGATAAGCACCATGTCTCACAGCCGTACATTAAGATGCTCCAAACAAGTGTTTTGGGAAGTTGCTTGCGGAGCCCTAAAGCCCTTATTTATATAAAGGATTGTATATTACGCATTTCATTGCCTTCTTTTTTGACGATTCTATTACACTTGGTATTTGTAGATGTATTTAAGTTTTCCGTGTAAAGTAGTGATCCGCAAGCGTCATGAGAAAACAGTCTGACATTCACGCATCATCCACTTTTACGAAGAATAACTATGAATGGGTGGCGAAAAAGGGACATTTTTTAAATTCTAATCGATGAACCCGATATCTTTGATGTAATAAACAAATACTGTACCGCTCAGTCACACTACCGGAAAAAATTATAATTTTTTGGCGTATGGTATTTGTTTTTTTTAACGATATTGGAAGATAATCTTTGCAATCTCGAGCTTTGGACCGTTGAATCTTATAGAGCGGCTCAATACTTAAGCTATCACTATCGAGATATGTTATGCGTCAAACGTTGATTAACTTCAGTGATCGAACGAAAAAAAAAACGTTTTTAAATTAATTAAGTGTTGTAAATATTTATGAACAAGTAATGAAGATTTAAGTTATTATCATTATTCACTTCCTTTTTGGCTGTAAATTGTATGTATTCTAATTTAATATAAATTGTTGTACAATAGACATATATCAAGTGAACCTGTTGCTCGTGAAACTCAGATTAATTGCGAGAATCGGTTGCTTTTGTTTGCTCGGAGGTTTACTTCAACATAAATTTTAAATACGTGTATAAGTTCCTTAGGTATTAAATACCATCATCAATGTAACACAGCGCACTGAAATATGATGTTAGCAAATTTGTTTAGGAAGATGTTAACATTATCATGAATATAAAGCATAAATACGTTAAAGTATGATTTTAATTTGAATTGAAAACATAAAAATAACAAATATTTTAATACTATTTACCTTATTTTAACACTCAATAATCACGCTGAGCACGGTTTTTTCACATTTTCTACAACTGCAGTTTCGCATTCAATATTATATATTTATTTTATTCTTCTTATACCCATTCTATAGATGAAACATATTGTCACCACAAAACGCCGCCACTAAGTTCTGTCATTTGTCACTTTCTATGGCTCGTGCCAAGACATCTCTGAACCCGAAGGTGCAACTGGCAATATACGAGTATATATCCCGATGACCTCCAGGGCAGAAACCTGAGGGCGTGAAGACACGGCAGCTATGATATCAGATGTATAATTTTGGTGATTTGTTGATTGGCATGTTTTTAAGCAGATCGTTTGAAGTCCAACGCTCCGAAGATCCAGACTATTTATTCTTAGTAACTCAGATAAATTTTGACCACTGATACGCATTAAGCTGCAGATGGTGACTCTGCCAAATTTTATTCAACGCCCAATGTTGTTTAACATCATTGATGTAACAATGTGCTATTGCCGATTGAATGAAAAAATACTGACCTAATTTTAATATGGATTACTTTGAGCACTGTTAATTCGGATTCTTAAAGCAAACATACCGCGGTATTGATTTCAGTATTTAATATTCACAAATACATTGACGTAAAATATGACGCAATTTGTTTATTTTCTATTTTTTCATATCAAGTAGGAGATCGAGACAGCACCGCTTAACTTTAAAATATTAGACTCCAGTCTGAGTCACATATTATTTTATAAAAAACATAATTTAATCCATACTGACAGATTCATAAGTAAAATTTTTTACTTCACAAATGAAAACTTCAATCTAAGTCAGAACGAATGAATTTCAATCAATTCTGCACTTGCATCTGTCATGAATGATCAACTGCCAATTTATTCTCACAAATTGCTCCATCCATCAATGTTTTTTATCGTATAGTACCATCTCTGATTAAACGATATCTCACACTTTTTCTCTCTGTCACGATATTTACTCTCAAATAGTGCATATGGTCACCGTCACCTACCAAATTGATGCAAGCCACCTGATTTTTATATTCGTCGCAAATCAACTTTTTTTATTAAATTCTAAATACCCTTCGAATATTATTGTATATTGTTATTATTTATATAACAATGCAGTTACTTAAAGTTATGACTAATCGTTGTATTTTTGATATTTATATGCCAACGACTACAGCCTGACATTCACGCATCATCCATTTATTTCAAGAAATCACTATGAATAGGTGGTTTTTACGAGACGTTTTTTGTCAAAAAATTTAATTAATAGATTTTTGCGGTTATTTTGCGAGTGAAAAATAAAAGTCAACCAAGATGAAAGATATAACAAGATGTTTGAAATAGTTTTTTTTTATAAACTTTATCGGGAATCAAACTCAAGGCTTTTGGTGTGGTAAGCAAACGTTATACCACTAAGCATTATCCGCCGACAAACTGATTCTTAAATACAACACATAATTACTACAACCTAGATAACATATCTCAAATAGTCTACAAACTTAGTAATGTAGTAGCATATACTATATTTTTATGTTGAGGTTGATTAATTCCGCGTTTTCTTAATTTACTGAAGGAATCATTCAATTTTACTTAATGCTCTAAGTTATATATATTAAGCAGTTCACTTTTTAATGTTTTTGTTTTTATTCACCAAAACAAGAGCATATTTGACGTATAAATATTAGTTCACAGAAAATAAAACCATGCAGTTGAAATTAAAAAAACTTAAGTATTATATATTTATTCATTCCGACGTTACATTTAATGCCCATTTTACTTCTGCTTCTTCTTTGGGAATTATTTCGGAGAATAAACCGGCAGTAATAGTATTTTTTTTTCCTTTTTAGTAAAGAAAATGCTCCGTCGGTTGCAAAATTAATGATTTATTGCCGAAGTTTCACACACACAATAATACAGCATCATAGAATGCATCCCAGCAGAGCAATAATATGGATTAGTGCCAAAAAAATTTGGCTGCAAAGAAAAAGTATGCCGAGATAAAATTATGTATGATTTTTCGCTACTCGCTACTACGAGTAGAAAAAAAGAACATTGAAAAGCAATAATACGTTCAAAACACAGCAAAGTATGCATATTTATGTTAATTTTAGAAAACACAATTTTATCGCTCCAAAATGTAACGCAAAGGCTAATTTACTCTTTCAAAATGCATGTAGTTATATGCGCAATTACTAAAAAGCATTTTTTTAATTTTTTTTTATTGGGTGCAGTTATTTATATCTTATGCAAAATGTTACCATGGTTTTACTCGTAATTCTTTAACTCTTTTAAATACATTTTTATTTACACATATTGTCTGTCATTTATATATTTAGCATTCACATAGCCATTGCATTTGATAAGTTGTCATTTTATTATCTGTTACCCAGACTGCAACATATCGTCATTAGAACTTGCGACAACTTATAGTGCCCATATGAGTATGTTCCAGATATGGAACAGATATGTGAACATAGGTACGATTATTTATCTTATAATATTTGAAATGTGAAATTATATACATTTATTTATAAAATATATTTACGAATACTTTATTTTTTATTTACTAAATATAAATTGAATATTTTTTAAGTATTCAAAATAAATAACATATATTTTCAATTTTAAAATTAATTTTAATTAAAAAATTAATAAACTAAAAATATTTAGTTTTGATTCACAATTTATTTTAAATGATTACATATTTCGGCCTTCCTGAAGACCATTTTCAATTATTAAATTAAATTTTTGAAGATGGTCTTCAGGAAGGCCGAAACATGTAATCATTTAAAATAAATTGTGAATAAAATTAATTTTTAAATTATAATTATGCATTTTCACCAAGTATTGTCAGTTGATAATCTTAATGTTATATATTTTCAAATAAATATATAGTCAAATAGTAATAAATAAATAAAAAAATTGTATATATTTTTTTAAACCATATTCGCCCCATATTTGGAGTATATGGAAACGATAAATTGCCGTTTCACAGTTTTGTAAGCTCATTATGTCTATGCCTTGTCCCAGAACACTTATATACCCGGAGACCAACATGAGAATAAAGATGGTTCCCAGGAGCCTTCAGGGCAAGAGCCTGCGATCTTGCATAGACTGCTTCTGTAGTATCAGAGAAATATTGGGGTGTTCAATGATCAGCGTTTTTGTTTTAAGGAGATCGTGTGATTAGCCCGACGCTCCTGGTTCCTAATATATATTAGGTAAGGTAATAGAACATATCATATATCTTACATTATGGAATCATACATAGTAATACCAACACACAGCTTGCAACATAAATGTAAGACTATTTTAATATAAAATGCATGTGTAATTTTGAAAGTAAGCTTTTAAGATATCTCGGCAGTTACATTTTAAAAGCGTATCACAGGCATACGTAAATCGTCGTGACGCGGGTCTTTGCTCCTCCATATAAAAGCGTGGTTAATGGTGTACCTTTTATGCTAATTTTATCGTAGGCCAACACGGCTCAGTTTTCTAGCGCTACATAGAATTTCAATTTATTTAGTATGATAAGCCCCTCTATAAAGCCTTAAACTGCACGCTTTCGCGACTTGTAATTGAAAAATCTCTATGCAATGCCAGAGAAATTAAAAACGTTATGACTCAAATTTCAACGCTTTAACGCGATTAAATTCAATTGTCTCGTTTTCGGACTTAAATATTTAATACTATTTAAGTTTTCGTTGATAACTTTGACATTCATTGTAAAGCTGATTACGAAATTATATATAAAATTATTTTAATATTTTTTTACGAGTAGATCACATTTAATTTAGTTAAACTATACACAAAACGCTGTACTATATTTCTTCACAATTAGGACCACATAGCCATCCATAAATTAAGTCAGCTCCTTAGACTAAGGTTCTGAAGGTGAAAAACCTTTAATAAAACGTCGATTATAGTCTTTCATGTTGACTGTAAAATAAATGCGACTTTGATTTGTGTTTTCTTGCGTCAACTACTTTTAATTTATGTTCAGATAATATGTGTTTTGTGCTGAATTTGTTTAAGTAGGAATGTCTGATTACTTTAAGAAGGAAAAAATAGTCGAAATATACTACTTTTTTAATTTCTGGGTTCATAATCTGCTCAAAACGTACCAATTTTACTATATATCTGATGCATTTAATATTTTTAATATAAATACTTTATTAACAAAATTAAAATCATTTATAATCATCATCATCAGACTGTGTCCGTCCACCGTTGAACGTAGGCCTCCCGCATGAGTTTCCATCCTCTTCGATCCTTATTTATCATTTATAATATCATTAATTAAAGGTCTCTAATTTAAATTTTAGTATAATTTAAAAAACAAACTCAAATAATAGTTGCTTAGTGAAAAAGACATTTTTCTATATAAAATACAATATACATTTAAAAAATAGACATAATAAAAAGCTATCAAAAGTGTTATAAAAGAAAATGTATAATTTTTGTAACAGAAACTATGATTGTATTTTTTTAGTGAAAAACTTATAAGTAGAGTTGTTCGAAGACTATTATTATGAACGTAATGATTTTATGTTCTTTTTGATAAGATCTATGAAATATTTTGCATTCTCTGGTATTCAAACTGTTCAAATGTTTGTTTGAGAAACTGCTGCGCTGAAGTTTTTAAACGCGAACATTTCGAATGTTCAAATCACGGGGAAACTTAAGACTAGATTGGGAAAGTTCTGGCTTTCATTTTGAAGATTCAAATGACATAAAACCCGAAGTCTTATTAGTTGTGTAAATCACTAAACTTGAACAATAAGGTTGACATTTATTTTATCTGGAACAAAGCGACGTCAATACTGGAATGTATGTCTAAGTTAGAAAAATAAGATACTTATTTATAATCCTATGCATTTCAATATGGCCCAAGAAGTTAGTGAAAGTTAAGAAACGCCAGATTGATCGCGAAATTCATGAAAAAAAAGTATTCACCACAACAAATTTAGTAGATGACGTGGTTTTCAAGGTTACGCCGCATTTACTTTACAGACAATGCATTCAGCGACTCATCAGTAACGAAATGGGGCGCTCTGGACGTGTGGTGCATTAACTTATCATTAATACATTAACTTTGTGATCTTTTAGTGATTAGCTAATGACAAATTATATTTTTTCTTCTCACCCTCGTTGAATACTCTAGAGCCTACTAAAGAGTTCTTACACTTTAATTTTTATTAAAAATCAAGAAAATGTGAGCTAAATAATTACATGATATTCAACTAATTCCAAAGCGTCTTAGTCACTTAACAAATTGACGAGCCCAATTTCGCTACCAAATAAATACGTCAAATCTATCTTAATATATATAGAAGTAAATATATAAGCAGTTGTATATTGCCTCAAACGAAGTGTTATTGATACGAATAACTTTTGAGCCAATTAATCTTTTAAGAGCTAAGGCAGACCAACATCGCTAACTTAGTCCTGGTACTTAAGTCAGATGTCACAATGTAAGGAGCAACTTTGTCATACGATTGATGTTGTATTTACTTATATAATATATGCTTTGTTATATCTTAGATGAATTCTCATTTAAGTATCAATTACATATTTACTTGAAATTTGATAAAACATAAATTATGAAACAATGTCTTACGTTCATATTTTTTCATATCAACGTCAGTTTCACATGTATAATACAACTATCGTGGAAAAAATATTTAATTTAAATGTTTATAAAAAGCAATTAACATATATATTTTGACTGATAGTAGAAAACTGAGTTAGTTGTCTTAATTTTCAGAGTCAAACTATCGTACTTCTAATAGTCAATGCTGGTTCGTATTCTCAAAACCCATTACGGTTGTCAAAATTTTTTATGTAAAATAATGTAAATATAAATATGTCCCGTGTCTATGATTAAAAATGCTATTATTGCTATAGGAATTATTTTGTCACGATAATTTCCGCAGTACTAATGAATTTCCTATCTGCAAACATTAATTAATAATTTAAGAACCATTAAATGCGGTAAAATATTGAAATACAGAGATAAGCGGCACGGAGACACTTAATAATGTGAAACAGAACTGTTCACTGTGGGATATCGTAGAAGGTTACAGAGATACAGATCGGGGATGAATATAAATTTTGGTTACTATAATTCCAGGGCCGTCTAGGAAATCTAGCCCTTAGGGCATTTTACAGCCGCTTCAAGTACACGAGCTCAATTTCCGTTGAGGGCTTTTCATGAAAAAGGTTCCGTTCCCTTGTTCGCGGACGGCCTCAAGTCATACCTTTAATGGCCGTTGATATACAAAGACCGCCCAATAAATTATGACGGCTATTTAAGAATCATAAGGTTCCGCAAAATCCTTATGTGACTTATGAAATGTAATATTGCTTATCCGGTCCTTTCGCTGGGCTCGGTATTTCATTGTTGAATCTGGTGGATGCTTAAAGTTACGCAGGTATTTCACCTTTATTCATCATTATAATACTTGTACATTGTATAAAAATGGGTTTCTGATTGTAACATGCTTTGGGAACGTGACTACCTGGAAAATCCGAGTTATTCTTCTCACGACAGTCAAAGTAATGATTGAATAAAATGAAAAAAAAGCGTAATGAATTTTCTACTTCTTTCCATACTTATATATGCAAAAATATTTAAAATATTTCTATGTTATTATGCTAACAAACTTACTTTTTTTATTAAATTAGTTTAAGTAATAATTTTAAAATGTACTTTTAAACAGTGAAAGTTAATAAAAATACATATTGTGATTTTATATAATTATTCTAACGGAATCATTATACTTATAAAAGGTAGATCCATGTGGATTTTGATGGCTGGAAATGTTTTGTATATGTTATTTCACCGTATAACCTAAAAGCTTTTCTAGAATGTTGTTGTTTAATATGGTTTCAACCATATTGTTTAATATTATGATCAGGATGAAGCCCGTAGTTATAGTATAAGACTCGTATTTGAAACAAAGTATATGTATCTACTTCTTTGCATGTAACATATTATTATTCTAATATGTACAATGTACATGTGGTAAATTATCGAAATCGGAAGATTTATGTTTTCAGTGACATATTGGGTAAATTATTGCTAACCATAGTCGAGCGACATAGAACAACCTATTTTGATTGCCTATACCAGCAGTCGGAGAACCGGGGTAAATTACCCCAAATGGGGTAAAAATATTTTTTTTGGGGTAATAAGGAAATTTTTCTAGTTTGTTATTTCATAAAACTTACTATTTTCATGTAACTTTTTTGTTATTTTCTTTGTAAATTAATTCAATAAATAATGTTAATTTAAATAAACATTGATTGTCTTCTTTTCAAAATGGGGGGAAGGAGTAATATCGACTTATGCAAATATATTTTGGGGTAATGGTTAAAAAAGTTCCCCGACCGCTGGCCTATACTGTAGGCAATCAAATCTATCTGTATATATGCTTAATATATTTTTGTAAGGCTATGTAAAATATATTTAAACATGTTTAAATGTGTCTTGAATAATGTAGAAAATTTTTTGCAGTTGTTAAATCTGGAACTTAAATTAACATCCGTCTTATTCTTTACATCCCTGGGGGAGACTAGGAATTAAACTTTCACGTGGTAATCTGTTGCAACACATTCATCAAGTCATTCGTTTTACAATAACGAAAATTAAGCATCCAACAAACTCACCTGCAGCTAATATATCTTAATGTGTATATTTTTATATGTTTCTTTCGTTATGCCATATAAAAAATCATGTAATTGAGTATTCTGAAGATTTTTTTCGTAGTATCTACACGTCAACTATGAAGACGATATAGTTAAAAATGACATAGAATCATATTTTGTGTTCTCATAGGCGTATCTTAAATCCACCCAAACAAATTTTATAGTTTCGTGCGAAGATTAAAGGAAAACGTGGCGAGCAACGTGAAGATAACAGAAAATTAGGAGAACATAGAGGTAGGGTATTTTTCCTATTTAATGGCGCATTGAATAGCTGTTCAATTGTAACGATGCTTTGATCGCATACTTTCAAAATACAATATTTTGACAGGCAAATTTTCAATTTAGAATGATACGAGAAATAAAATATGTTCAAAAATAATAAAAATAAACCTTTGTGAACATACTGTAGCATGTAAAATCTAGCTTTGTTTTTTTATAGTTTCGCTTATAAGGCATTTACGGAAAAAATATTATCATATATTGTAAACATGCCTAGCTATAGATATCTGGACTGAAGTGTTATAAAACAAGGGAGACAGTAATCATTTAAAATATAACTATATCATTTATGCGATGATAGGTGTATCCAAAAAGGTTTGTATTTCTTTATTCAGTAACTAATTCAGGGATTTGGCAGTTAGTTAAATCGATTGGCAGTAAATAAAATTAATCAGCAGTAAACTAAATAAATTGGCAATATCTACTACAAGTATGAATGTGGTCAGTTATAAAATTAAAATGACAGTAATACATTAAATATTGGTAAAAACCAATATAAAATGAATGAATAATTACCCATGAAACGGAATCCTAGTCTACCCTAACCTTACCTATTATTAATACCATTCAATAATTATGTCTTGCCGATTTATTATTTTTCTACTGCCGATTGATATTTTTTTACTGCAAATGATTAATTTTACTTACCTTTTGTGTATTTTTACTGACCGTTTTCTAAATAATTTCTGCCCATTGATTGCATTAAATACTGCCAAAAAAAATAGTTGCCTTCAAAAAATTACCATGAAATATACATTAATAGGATGATAAAAAGTTTTTTTTTGTTAATGAATATAAATTTATAAAATTTATATGAATCAAAAGAAGGTATACTTAGCATATTATACATTAGAGCGCGTCGGAGAAGATCTCAATATCTTCTTATAGAATACTTCAGCAACAATACATACTTTATTATTATCGAGTGGTTTTGCTTCTGACAGGAGATGTTAGGATATCTAATGACAACTTTTGTTCGCTTATTATTATTTATTGCCTCAAACAATTCAGAAACTAAGAAACGTATTACATATGTTCTAATATAACCTTACATAACCTGTGCTTTGTTAGCTAATATTTACCATTCTTATCATATTAATTTATCTTTGTTTCTGTGGCAACTATATGGAGGCAAAAATGTAATATTTTTGGTTTTTTTTTATAATTGCAATGGATTGTGCTGACTTTCTTGTTAGATCAATTATATATTAATAATTTTAAATTAATTTTAATTATGAAATTATAAAATTAAAAATATTTAGTATTAATTCACATTTAAATTCCGAAACATTTAATCATTTATTTTATATGATTACATGTTTTGGCCTCCCTGGAGATTAATAATTATTGAAGATCGTAAATATTTTTAATTTATTAATTTTTTAATCAAAATTAATTTAAAATTATTATAATGCAATTTCACCAAGTATTGTCAGTTGATAACCTTAATGTTATAATTGTAGAATTAATTTGAATTAAAAAATTAATAAATTAAAAATATTTAGCTTTTATTCACAATTTATTTTAATGATAACATATTTCGGCCTTCCTGAAGACCATCTTCAATACCTCAATGTTATTAATTATATAAATGTATGGAATATATTGGCATGAGGTTTAGTACATTATAAATTCAAATATTTCTTTATACTACTGTGGTGTTATAAGTAAAAGGTGTTGCATGATAACCTAATGAATGATGACAGAACAACAAAAAAGAGAATTATATTTTGTCATATTTTAACTTGGATCTCGAAGTTTAACTATGGTGATGTAAACAATCAATAATGATTTTATAATGAATGACTGATGAAGTGCGCGGCGTATAAAATTAAAGCTTGATTCATATTAAAAATAAGTTATAACCACATATTTATAAAAATAGATGTGAATGCTACAAATACATATATAAATTTGAAGCGTTTGATTTTAATGCTGAAATGTAGTATCCATCATATTAAGCTATTCCACAAATGCAGGCTTACTTTAAAATATTTATGGTAGATAAAAAAGATTGTTTTTTGTTATAAATAGTCAATTGATATATTTATTATTTTGACTTATAAAACTGCGCCATAAAATGATCACATGATACGTCACGTCTATCGATACATAAAAATAAATTTATAGCTATATCATGATCATAAAGGAATATTAATTTATTAGAAATCCAAGATCATTTAATTGAACGCATAGTGACTTAAACTACACCCTTACCTTTACCCTTAGATCTTAAATACATTTAATTTAAGAGATGATTTTGGTGAATAAATTATTGTCTTATGGAGTAACTCCCTCCCTGTGCTCCTGGATTGAAAAATTCTTGAGTGATCGAAGCATCATCACTGTCGTAGATGGTTTTTCTTCTTCCTGCCATAAAATCAACTCAGGAGTTCCACAGGGCTCTGTGCTGTCGCCTCTGCATGTGAATGATTTGTTTCAATGCGCAAACATTCACTGTTATGCCGACGACAGCACTGTCCATGAGAGTATAATCTTCCATAAACCTCCGAAACATTCGGAACTATCTGCTGCTAGGGAATCTCTGGTGGAGAAGATTATCATGTCTCTTGAAAGGGTTTCACGATGAGGCAACCTCAACCTCATCAGTTTCAACATTTCCAAAACCCAATCATGTACTTTCTCCACCAAGAAGACTGCTATGGATCCTGTATCTTTCAACGGTTGTTCTCTTCCGAAAGCAAGCTCCATCAACATGCTTGGATTATCAATATCGAATAATGTCAAATATTACGAGTCAATTAAGTGTAAAGCCGGTCTCGCTTCCAAAAACTAGGTGTATTATATAGATCACGTCGGTATTTCAACGATAAACAACTTCTTCCTCTATATAAAGGACAAATCCGACCTATCCTTGAATACGGCAGTCACCTTTGGATTGGAGCTCCAAAGTACCTTCTAAACATAATTGACTCAGTTCAAAGAAGAGCAATTCGTTTGATAAACAATGACACCCTTACGTCTAATCTACAATCAATGGAACACAGGCGTAAGATTGGTTCTCTTACTCTTTTCTACTGTTATTACCACGGTCGCTGCTCTTCGGAACTTAAATAACTAATTCCTCCTACACCTACTCATAGCCGACAAACTCGTCTTGCACTTGCCGAACATCCATACACGGTTAATATATGTCGACCAAGAACTGGCAGCTTCCAAAGTTCCTTCCCTAATGCCACCGGTAAGCAATGGAATGCTCTTCCAGCGTCTGTGTTTCCTCCTTCCTACAATCTGGATCTCTTCAAGAAACAGATAAATATACATTTGCAATCTCCCCAACCCACACACAAACACGAACACAACACACGTTTCCCGCATGCAGCGTCCAGCCTCCCTGGATGAGCGTCATAGAGTGCACTGGTCTTGACCGGGTGTGCTCTCCTGCATGCGTTTACATAAATAAAAAAAAAGATTGTTTAAGTGATTTTTTGTCAGGAAAGACACGACTAAAACCACAGAAAGATTACTTTTTTTCGTTTCTTTCATCGTACTCCTATCCTTTGTGCGTTTTTAGATTTATTTATTACATCGACTCAGCTGCTCTGTGGTCGAACAATGCTGCCTATCTTGCTATATTAATTAAACATCCTATTTTGGATCGAAAAATCGTAGAAGGAAAAATTAAAAATCTGCTTACGCCGAGTCAAGGTTCGCTTGTTTCCCTAGGCAGAAGCATCCTATAGTTGGAATGCATTTATATGGCAGAAACTTGGAATATTTGGACGTGGAATGTAAAACGAACAATAGAACTGAGGGCAGACAATACGACGGGTGAGTAGTCAAATGCATGGGTTAAGTGATTATTCGCCTTGTTTGTATTGAAGTACTTATTTATATTGTTAACTGTGATGTTAAGTTGAATATAAAATATACGTTTATACATAAGCTTAAATTATGCAAGAAATATACTTGCAAATTGAAGTTAATAAAAAAATTAACACAATAGATGTTATACAATGGGCACATAAAATGAGGAGTTGGAATAAAAGTAATGAAAATATTTTTTATTTTGTAATGCATAGAATAAATATTAATAAACTTATACTAATCTTTTGAAATATTTATTAAAAGCGCGAATCAACACTTTTCTTCGCATTATTCTGCGCACTAAGCTTCCCAAAACTTTCGAAGATAAGCTGAAATTAACAAAAAAAGTATAATATGTTATATTTTAACTAAAAATAAACATTATCGCAACGCAGTCGTGGTTTGCTGGGAATTTAGATAACTTAATTTTGAATCCCCATATGCGAACAGCAAGTGTCGGTAGTTTACTATTGTGTTTGAAAAAGTTGCACTAAGCCATTCAGCCATTAATCGCCGGCGGTTATACCTCAATGGTAAAGCGTTTGCTTTGCAAGCCAAAGGTCGTGGGTTCGATCCCCGACGAAGATAAAAAAAATGGATTTTTAATTGATTTTTGAGCTCTAAAATACCCCGGTTGGTGTGACTTTGATCCATCACCCGTAAAATGTCAGTCATAGCCTATCAATTAAAATTGATGGTAGACGAAAGTCATCCCGTGAAGACCACCCATTCATAGTAGTTTCCTGTAATAATAAAGGATGATGCGTGAATCTCGGGCTTTAGTCTATGACGTTGGCGGATCAACACTCCACATGCAGTGTTTAGCCATATACACCATGATAATCGTCATAGAATTACACAGATGAGACTTCAAAAAAAAAAAAAATACTATCACCATCTGTCGGTATTCTCCTGTATGTGCTTACATAAAAAAAAAATTAAATCTCTCTCTTTGTGTGCCTTTCTTGCACACATACACAGACAAGCTTTCCAGCGTATTCTCTTCTCAGCGAACAATATATCTAAATGAATTCATTAAAGACTATGAATACAATTTGTCACATATATTTAAGCGTCTTCAACTCTTATATTTTATATAATTGTTTGCTTAAGAATTAAAATTAAGCTTTTTTATTACTCACAACAAACGATAATAAAGACAAAAGTCATACATGTATTGGTACTTACATGTCAAAACACATGTACATAAAATGTTTTATACCTGTAAGTTAATATAGATTTGTGAGATACCTGTATGTGTTTTTGCCTGTATTGTTGCTGAAAAAATTACTCGATTGTCGATTAAAAATTACCTGCCGGATAAAATATGTAAAGAAGTGAAATATACCCATACATTTTTCCATCTTTAATTTTTAATTTTCGTTAATATTAAATTATAACTATGCAGTATTCCTAATAGTTTCCGTCTAATCATTTTGATAAGTTTAAACTAACTAACTATTTCGATAAGTTCTCACGTTCAACGTCGTCAGTTAAAAACAACTTATTAATCTGTAATTTGCTAAGTACGATGATCGATCGGTTCGATTTGTATCGAGCGCCGCGAAGAGGATAGTTAAGTATTAAACTTGATGCTCATTAAAGTATTCGAGTACACCCCGCGGCCCATCGCTCATTTGTAATGAAACCGAACATTGCGCGAGAAACACAAGCTGCTTCAACAACCACAGATGTCTGCGGCCGAGCAGGCACCTACCGAAAGCTCCACAAAACCTTAACATAAAGTGTCTCTAAAGTAGGAACGTTAGTTTTCAATTTCACACCATTTCTTAAATAAGTTAGTTTGAGTATTATTCTTTCACTTTTGCTACACTTGCATTCGCCCGACCACCACAAATTGCTACAGTTCACGTGTAAATTGAAGTTGTAGCAAAATCGTAGAATTTAAAATGTTAAAAATAATCCTTCAGTTTACACTATATAATAATGAAAGTCCACCACGATTTAATGATCGATAAAATCGAACATATTATAACATTAACTATAATTTAGTTATCCTTTCATTGTTTTACCTCATACGAGTATCAGCTGAGTACATTCCATGGACATTCCTTTTGGTCACAACTTTTGAAACAACATTCTGAGAGCCAAATGAAACCACAACTGTAATTTATTATACATGTTTTAGATTTATTTGAGAGTACTGATGTTTATCCTACATTCATATATGCATATAATTTTCATAAAACTCAACTCATAAACTATTGGAAGCCAGTGGATTCCATAGCAAGTGTATTGATTTGTTTCTTGAAGAGTGCCAGATTGTATGAAAGTGATGCTGTAAGAATATGACAGAGCTTACCGGTGGTCAGGCCCGGGGTTTAACCCCATATCTGTGTGGCAGAATACCAGAGTTTGTAAATCTAAATATTTCAATGTCGTTTCTAAAAAGCTTTTTGTGTTGCTAAACTACTCTTCATCCCTCGACCAGGCGTGCTCATTACTATCCCGGGGACATGAAGTCATTCCTTTAGTAACGAGGATGTCAGTAGGTTTGTAATTAGATTTAAATTCTATTATCCTTGCAATTATTGAGTATGTCAAGAGTTGCATGTGCAGTGTCGATGCGTATCCAAGTATGTTGGTATTCATGGGATGATATGCGTGGGGCAGAGTTGGTATTCATCAACGATATATTATAGTTTGTAGATATCAGCTGTTGCACATCAGCAGTTTTCATCGTCGGTTCATGCCGCGGTGAAAGAAAACTTTCAAATTGAAGCAAGTGCTTACGTTGGGGCACCCTAAACAAAGCCTTCCGCGAAGCCTCCGATTCCTCCCGACCCGCCCACCTTCGCGCCTAGGCTCCGGAGCAACTTCCCTAGCCTGACAAGTGCTGGCAGTAAGTTCGGTTCCAAGTTATCGGGCCGCCCAAGAGTTCCGCCCGACCTCACCGATGATTTATTTGCACGCCAGCAGTCGGCTTTTCAGACGACAACATGCACGAGCACATTCTCACGGTGCATCGGGCAAAGCGAAGCATTCAACAGCGGATGTTTGACTTTAAAAATATATAAGTAACTGCATAAATTGCAAACATGCAAAAATACATTTGTGAGATATTAACGAAACGAATATTTGCATTGATGATAGAAATAGTTCTGAAATTAAAAAATAAAGTTTCATATTTCATATATGAATAATAATTTTAGCCTTCTTTTAACATGGTACTACTAAAAGAAAGTACTAAAGAAATGTCAAATGACGGTGATAAAGACCTCACTCTTATCACTCATTTCGTCTTCCGTTTGTACACATTTAAAACGTTATTTTTCATATGTTATTGGGTGAGTAATTGTTTCAAAACGAAAAACTGACAAAGTCTTAGTGTGGCAAAACCGAAGGATTAATTTTTGTGATTAAAAGTTTCTCAACAGGGGCCATGTATAAACATTGTAAAAATACTTATTAATTTATTATTAACACTTCTTGCAAGATACGGGAGCAGAAACGACGAACTCAGACATGTTTTTTTATTAATAAAGAAAATATATATATATAAAATGTCGTATTATTAACCCTCGCTTTACGATGCTATAAACTTCCGCGCGTTCCGAAGGTGTCAACTCATTACACATTCTGATTTAAAGTGAATAAAATGAGTAGAAATTCGAAAAAATGAAAATATTCAAAGTTATCGCTTAATTTTACAATAGTTGATGTCAATAAGCCGTAATAATTGACATTTAATAGCTAAAAACATGAAAAACATCAGACGAAGACCTCAAGCAGCCAGACGCACCTTCGCGCTTGAACTTCCGAGAGATACTAACATTACTTAGCCTGTCGATATATCGATGTGCCGACGCCCATAGATATCATTTCGAATTAGGCGACCAACTGAGGTTTCCCGTCTCGCTCACTCATATTAGTACGTCAGCGAGAGTGAGGAGTATAGATGCCGCCTCCTCTGGGTATTTTTTAATTTTATTTTCGCAAACGATTCCGGCAGGTGCAATAATTCATGACAGTTGACGCGTCTTGATTGTAGTGGTGAATTTATTCCGGATTTTAGAAAAATATTTCCTGCTCCCGATGAGTGCCTATTATTATAAATATTTTTTTTTCAATACGTAAATGTATTAAGGAGGAATACCTAAAATCTGAACCCTGTGTGTAATATATTTACAGAGATATTTAAGTTATTACAAGCAATGTGTAGTCGATAGACATCACCGGGGAGGAGAGGTTAAGTAAATCAGCTTGATTTAAGTGTAGTAGAGTATATTTTTGATATTTACACGTGAGGAAATTGAAAAACATTTTAATATTTGTACTTTTTTTTTTCAATATAAACAGTCTATCAATTGATCAGTTATCAAATAATTTTTCGGATGGTATTTTATTTTAAAAATGGTCGATGTAAAGACATCGTGAAATATTTTGGATTATTAAAAAAAATGAATAAATATTTACATCAAAATGCACTTAAGTAAGAATTCTAGATAATTTGAGCTAAAACAAAAAAAATGTTTCAGCTCAAATTTCACCACACTTTCTAACGTCTTCAACATTATCATCAATTATATATATTTACTTAGAATTGTATAGTTTCCCCATCTACTTTTGGATTATCCACCAAAATATTTTTTCCTAAAATTATCTAGAATTATTACTTAAGTGCATTTTGATGTAAATATTAATTGTTTTTTAATGGTCTTTGTAATTATAAATATTATTTTGTTGTGACATCAATGAATTCCCTAATACATTAATGATTTCCTAAACCACATATACCTATCACACAATTCATATCCACCTTTTTACTCACTCTGCTTATATAGAGCAAAAACATTTAACTAATTGACTTGAAAATGGCCACCCGACCTGGATGAAACATTTAGTCTAAAAAAAATTATAAAAAATCTTTTATTTATATTTGATTTTTGTAAATGTGTAATAAATACATTATGAAACATACATAATCCTCATATTTTTACGAGTATTAAAAATAAAAGTATTTGTAAAATAATTATCACAAAGATTTACTTTGATTTATAATTTTGTCACCCTAGAAACTGAAGAAGAAATAATAAAACCCTTCAATTCCATAAGTGAATATCAAATAAAGGTGTTCAAAAGGATTCCCAAATTGAATAGTTTGTTTCTTTATTGAATCTTTCAAAATGCCCACATCACAAGAAGTTATTAAAAATATTGTTGAGGGTGTTTGCATCAATTCGGAAAAAGTTATTTATTTGATCGATTAAATTGTACTCATAATAAAAAAGTATGATATCATGATTCAAGCTATGCGAACTTGGCATTTGATTAATATATTGTTATGTTTACTTTGTATCAAAGAGAAACTACATCAAAATGTTCGTGATCCCAAATTTTCTTACATCACATTGCTTCGCTTCCGATTAAGACAATAGATTTGAAGGATTAATACTCGAAGCCAATAAGTTAAACTAATTAAAAGTTTTCTAATTTTGACAGTTATGAGTGTCTTCAGGATACACAAGAAATATAAATTAAAATCTTCTTAAATAAATCAATAAAGCTTTAATACTTAAATTGTTTGACATTGAAGTTTATAATTAAAATAATTTTTGTCAGTCCTATTTTCAATTATAGTCAAAATTAGATTTTACCTGAAGCTCGAATCATATTATTTTGAATGTCTGAAAAATAAAATTAAGACACTGCTATGTTTAATATGTACCTGATAGAACATTTCAAGAACTTCTACTTGAAATCAAGTTATTCAATTACGAATTATTTACATAATTTCATAAGTTTGACAATTCAATTCAATTGTAATTTTGCCTAGTCACGTTCTCGGGGCAAGACTCTCGTACCGCCTTTTGAAAACAGAAAATCTTTTCACTTAGTTATATTTGCTGATTGAAAATGATTAAATACTTATTTCGGATAATAATTAAAATACCCGTTTTGGTGAGAAAAATTAAGATTACATATACTGGTCATATTGAAGAGTTAGTAACACAAAATAATATATATTAATTTCTTGAAAAAAATAATTTTTCGTACTTGCTATGACGAATAATACTGCCAAAAGCTAATATTTCATAATGGGGTTATTTATTTTTTCTGTTTCACCTTATGATGTGTACGTAAGTCTTGATTTACTTCACAAAAAACTTTCAATTCTTAAAAAAACATATTTAGATAAGTTTTTTTTCTTATAAAATACAAGTATTTTGTCAAATGAATTAATAATGTGGTTATAATAACATCAACATCATCATCAACATCATACCATATCCGCTAAGCATATGGCATTCACAAACTGCCTCCAAAAAGCTCTGTCAGTCTTCGCTTCATCCAAAATAAGCTCATCCTACCGCAGTTCCACCGAGTAAATTTTATGTATAGTTCCTAAAAAATTACTAATTAACAATAAAAACACCACTTTTGAAGGCATATATTTTTTCAATATAATAAGATGTGAAAATGTTAATGCTGTATTCCATAGTTTTACCGTATCTATGTTATAAAAGCTGAATTCCGTTTTCAATGGATTTAATACATTACATTAAATATTTACTTTATCTAGTATGAAGATAATAAAAAAATAATATAAATAAAGTTGTATAAAAAGTTAAAGAGAAAAAGTAATCTTATATTGCTGAATTATCCAAGATATTCAAACGTTGTCTAGCGATTATACCAAAAGTTTACGATTTATCTGGAATATAACTTTTCTTTGCTAAAGGGTCTTGAAAATTTAAGCAAAATTTTAAATCATCTCACCTTAGATTTACGACATTCGAATTCACTAAAAATATGGTAATTAGGTATAATAAATTTATTTTATTTTATTCAAATAAATATAAAGTTTACATATTCAGGGGGGCTAATTTAATCTTATATTTAAATTAGTTCATGTAATATATATAAAGCTTAATGAGGATAGAGATTTCTTTATTATATATTTACAAAGAATTAGTATTATAAAACAAATATAGTATATTATTTTCACTTAATATGCGAATATTATGTACATAATATTAATATTAATATCAGCTAACTATTATATTATAAAGATTAATTGTTTGTTTCAATTTGTATTCTCCATATTAAATATGTAAATGATAGTATCGTTGAGAGAATAATTATTGTTAAAAGCTTAAAATTATTCTAATTACTAATTCATTGTGAACATATTCATAAACATTAGAATTTATATTAAAATCGTAAATAATACAAAAGTCACCTTTAAAATTAACATCAGCGCTCAAGCTTTGTAAACATAATAAAGCGCTTTATAAATATTAATGAAACAAAAACAAAAATATGCTTTAGTTAGGAGACCGGGAATGGTGATGATGATGATTCATTCATGTACTCCATACATTTCCATCGAAGTATTGTTTTATTTACAATCTGTTATTGACAGAAAAGATTTCAGCAAGTGGATGATTTCATTTTTGCTCTTGCGTTTGTGTATCTTGAGAAAGTTGAAAGAGAAAGGCCAAAACTCATCGGACAATGGCAGAAAGTTCCCTCAACGGGGACCCCGGGGGGAATAATACAAAGAATATGTTTCGTAATTCAATATTGGCCGCGGCATTGAAAATGTAAATGTTTCCAAACTTTTAATTAATACCCGAAATACAAAAGTTCGCGGAGGGTTAACTATGATATCTTGACGTGAGATACTTTCTGGCTGATATAAGTATTTCCAACGTGTACTTAAAATACATTTTCGTAAACAAAAAAATGAAAATAAAAACCACTTTTTTTGAATTTTTTCTAACAGTAACGTAACCTTCGAGGAAGAATCGTTGAAATATAATAAATATTTGACTTGACTCCTTATTATTTGAATTTTGTGGATCACAGTTGATCGTACTGTCATTATCTGATCTTCTTCTTCGTGTCAGCGACGTCAAATTATTTTTTCCCAATATCTGGCAACATCGATAGCTCGTGTGTTGCCCAGCATTAGGTCCTGAGATGTGCAACTTGTTGGGCACATGGGGCAGCATCGTAGGTGTGAGGCGGTCTGCAGGTCTCCACAGTCGCACAATAGTGTCTCTCCCTTCCGAAGCATTCCCCACCGCTCGAGGTTGTCCTTTGTTCTACCAACTCCGGTTCTTAATCTGTTTAGGGATTTCCAGGTCGGCCAGTCAAGGCTCTTGCCAGTTGGGAGGCCTTCCTTTGGAGTAATGAAATCCTCTGGTGCGATTTGTTGCCAGAGTTGGAGTCTCTCATTTTCAGGGCCGGATGTGAGAGGTTGTGTTGATTTCAGAAAGCTGCTTCGAGACTTCAATCTTGGTGTTGGGGGTATCTGATTATACAAGCAGTGGGACGGTTGGTTGATTGCCTTACGCATTTCTTCGGCGCATATGACTTTGCGTCTTATGTTCGGTGGTGCGATACCAGCCAAGGGGTATAGTTTAGAAATGGGTGTTGGTTTGAGGCAGCCTGTGACGACTCTGCATGCATCATTCAGGGCAGTATCCACTTGATTACAGTGGGCTGATCGGCCCCACACTGGTGCCGCATATTCTCCTTTTCAACCCAGCGACAACATTATCTGATGCAAATGGAGTTGTATCTACGAGTTGAAATATGAAAGAGTAGTCTGTTAAATTTATAGTTCATTGTACTTTTATTATAAGGTGATAATTTCTTTTCATAAAGCTTAAGTAAGTTAAATAAATATAATTGTAAGTATACAAATTAAGCTATTACTCATGACTTTTTGTCATCTTAGTGGTAAAACAGTGCTTAACGTGATGTATATTAAAAGTAAGTAAAAAATAATATGCATATTTTTTAAATCGATCCCAGAATTAATGCTAAAAATATAAATAGACATATTTATCTTAAAATACTAAGAATTATATGTCTTTCGTTTAATTTTTTCAAATTATTAGTTTCCACTTTTCTATTTTGATTCGCATTGAAAGCTCAGTTCACTGCCCCAAAATTGGCAGTCGAACAATCGGTAAAAACAATTTGGCGATCATCGCTCTGCTGAGCGAAATCGGAACAAGGCAATCGCAACTCTTCCAGCAGGGGATTATCACGCATTCGGTCTAGGCATATAAGTGTACATCGAAGAGTCCTAAAAGTACAATGAAATCAATAAAATGGAACAAGATGTGTGGACATTAATCACCGCTCAACTATTATTGGATCGAATCACAGCTTAATCATTTATGAATCCGTTATATTTTTACATATTCTTTATTCTCGAAGCCCAGGTCACTTACCCCTCGGCACATTTCACTCCAAATTCAAACCATGCGAGACGTTTGCTTGCGCTACAGGAAATGGTCCGTCCCTATTAGGTGAAAACTTTCAAGTGGCAGAGCTTAAAGCTGCTGCGTATGCGCTTCCTTTTACCTGAGCTTATAAAAGCTCAGCCACACATTTACCGACTGCAAATTATGTAAGATTCATTCGTTTTTTCTTTATATTCCAGTCATTTTAAGATAATTTTGCAACGTACTTAAGGATCCTTCGCCAAAACTTATTTATCGTAGAGTAGTCCGCCTTAAGATGGGACGCGGTTCCAACTTATGTTGGCGGTTGCTTCGTAAAGTGTTGACTATAATAACGTACTTATGCCTAAGCATTTCAATACAATACGTATCGGGTTGAATATACGTAAAGTTCGCAACAATTTATCAACATTGTTCAGCTGTCTACTTGAATAGTTGCACAACACAAAAATCAAGTGATAAGCTTTAATATAATATTAATGTAGAATAAAATACTATTTTAGTACAAAGAAATATCTCTTAAAAATATCGACCAAAAAATGTTCAAAGTGAGTACGTTTAATTAAAAAATATTTATTGTATCTTAAAATGGAATATATTTTTAAATTTATAATGTTTTTTTTCTTCATATTTTCATATAACAAAAACGTTAGAGTATAAATTTACTAAAATCTTGTGGTTTTGCTCGCACGAATCAAGCAACACACCACGCCACAGTTGTCTGTAAAACGTTGCGATGTAGGTTTTTTTCAGAAACCCCACTTCTTTTAATTCAATATTGGTATTTAATTGACTTATTGTTCAGTCAATTAAAATCCTATTAGTAAGAAAGCCAAAGAAAGCGCTGCGTATTGAAAAAAAGTAAGATTAAGAAAGTCTTAAGTTAAAAATAACATTTAATATTCCAGATATGCCCGGTGTTAATTAGGTCAATTAGAATTCTCGCAAAAACTGCCATAAAATACTTCTCACGACGTTAACGAACGCTGCGAAGATATTCCGGTGATTCATAACCTTTTAAGGGCTGAAACTTTTTTTTATTCCCGCGCATTTCAAGACTTTCCCTCTTAAAATCGAGAACGACACATAAACTTCCTCGCAAGTATGATCGTTACATTCCCTTGAAAGTTTAAAGCGTTAACTGCAGGACAGAAGTGGAATGGCCCATTTCTTACTATCACCATTACGTGTTACTATAGGAGCTCCTATAGAACGTACGTAGAAGAGGAGGAACGTGGAAGTATTCCGAGGGCATACGACTCCCTACGCTACAAAAAAACAATGGCTCCTCGCTGTTCTTTTTTTTTCATACCCTCGAAGAACTCTACGTGGAGTAACTTTTTAAAATATTTGCCAACTTAAAAAATGTTTCCTTCAATATCATTAATGGACTGAACTTGAAAAAATGTTAATGTTTATACGTGATTACTTACCCAACATAAAATAAAACAATTCGATTTATTTTTATGTTCACTTAAATTGTAGAAAATAGTCCATTTTAATAAATATTGATAAAACCAAAAAAAAAAATTAGTGATGATTATGGACTATTGAAATTACAATCAAATAGAAATCATTAATGTACGGTTAAGGTTTAAAAAAAGTCAGTAAAAAATATATATTTATTGTATAATTTATTGTGTAATGTGTAGTATACCGCAATCGAACATTATTAAAATGATTCTATTATAATATATTATTAGGGAAAGATAATGGTGCAGTCAATATATTTGACGAAATTTAAAATTGCTAATCTTACTCGAGACAAAGCTTAGATTCTGTCAGGTAGCACAACTTTAGATTCGTAATAAGTGACAAACATACCGTTAGTTGAATTACAAAACTAGTCAATTAGAAATTCAATTTTCAGACGTTTTATGTTTCGACATACTTTTGTCATGTACGACTTCTTTGACTATGTGGAACCACGTTATATTTTTAGGGGAAAAAATATGGTTATAAAACATCGTTAGAATTGCGTTACATAAAACATAATTTTTTCCGCCTCCAATAAGAATATAAATTTAATAATATATAATATATTTTGTAGGATTGAAAAATGCTTTCGGAGAGTGATTCGTTGAATTTAAAATTTTGAGTAAGTAGTTATTTTTTCCGCCTTTATTATAGTGTTATTAGTGAAGAAGGTGCTGACACAGCAGGAATAGAACGGAAATTGTAAAAATAGTTTTAAAAGGCAAATTTCCATAGAGATGTCACAATTGTGAAAAATTCTGATTTTTCCAAGAGCTCTAAGTGAAATAAAAAATAATTATCACAATTATCATGAACATCTGAAAGCTTGGTGTGTCTAGAAATCTAGATCATTGACTCAAATGTCTGATAAAAAGTCAAGTAAAATAATACGATTCAAAAACTGACATATTTTAATAATAATATTTTTTTATTTAAAAGATAATTTAATGAGAGATATATATTATCCAGTCAAATACAATGATTAAAGAACATCAATCTTTGTTTTATTCAATACAAGTGTTAGAATATTTGAATAAAATATATTATATTTTTCGTGAATACGCCGTATTATTTTCGAACTTATTTATTTTCATATGTTGGTTATCAGTTTTTAACTTGAATGCTCGAGTTAGGTTTTGGGCTGCTAGATTCGAAGTCTCCTTAAACAATTATACAAAATAGATGATTTTAGAACATTCGTGAAGAAAATTACTTCCAGTTCAGGTGCGACTCTAAATAATGTTGTTTGAAATATTACAGACATAACAAATTGTACGTTGTTTTTTATGCTTAATAGTTATTTGTATAATTAATAGTTAATGCTGAAACGCTTCAATATTATATATTATTCATAATAAATAGCAAAGCAAACGTATTTTTAAGTTTAAATGTGAGTTACTGCTATACTATTCCTGTCTAATACGATTTTCTCTTATCTTATTTGTACTAACGCGATGGTAAACACCCCTAATCTATCATTAATAATAAAAACTTGAACGTATTTAATCTTAATCGCCAGATTGTAGTGGGAAGTTCTCTGAATAATACGCACAAAGCTAATCATCTCCAACTTTGCGCCAAAAGAACAAGAACATAGAAATATAATAACTTGCGTAAAGGAGGAACTCATCCTCAGATGGAATACATAATCGGTGCTGCATATTACAGCAAGAGATATAAGGACACCCAAGTGCTTTCCCTTTGCTACTTGTGAAGACAAAGAGGATGTTATGTAAGGATAGCATATCTAATGACACCTTTAGTTTATGTATATTTAATACGAGTAAATTGATTTATATATGAATAACATATTTTTGCAAATAATATAACAAAATCTTTGGGGTAACTTTTAATAATTATTGCATTTAATATTTTAACAAACACTGATTATTTCGCTTTATTTTTCACAAAATTTTTATAAGATTCTAGAATTAAATTCGATAAATAACGTTGCTTATTATCCAGAAGTATACCACATATTCCTGGGTGTGAGACCTGATGGGATCTAAATGTTTTAATTTCATGGACAATCGTTTTTAAGCTCGGCATAGTTCAATGCAAGAGATGTTGCATGAGTATGGATAATTAAGTCAGGTAATGTTTATAACAAAATGAATGTGGTGAAATAATAATATTATTTTAATATCTTGTAAATCATCATCATCATCATCAGCCTGTGTCCGTCCACTGTTGAACGTAGGCCTCCCGCATGAGTCTCCATCCTCTTCGATCCTCCGCCTTCCGCATCCAGGTCACTCCCGCTATTCTTCTTATATCGTCAGTCTTCTTGTAAATACGTTTTTCAAATAATTGAAAATCTAAGATTTTTCTATCTCACTAATGCAAACAAAATCATGATTATTTGTACCTATGGTATGAAAGTTTTGCCGCCTCTTTTATAACATAAAAACTATTGATACAAGTTATAAAATAAAATATCAATATTTTTTTCTTCTTACATAATTATATTTTGAATTGAAATGTTTTTGAATTACAAGTAAAGATTCATCTGGCGGTAAAAAAGTTTGAATCGTTGGAGTGGCCCCCAAGAACTTGCTACATAGTAAATCAATAAAAATAAAGATTAATGCGCGAGGTCTGCTTTCAACTGTCGATAGTCTTAAGATTTAAAAAAAAAGTATATAAAAAATATAAAAAACATAAAGATAATGACTGTTTAACATATGTAGTGACTTTTTTTTTCTGCTTACCACGCCACTGTAATAAGAATCTTGAGTGTATAAGAATAATTATTTTACAATGTTTTATCATAATGTTCCGATAAATGACAAACTAATGAAATACTTTTTCATCTTATTAAACTTATAATAAAAAACTTATTATTCTTCTTTATGATCGTGAGGGTTAAAAGTATTCATTTTGTACAATATAAAACTCGAAATTGAGAAGAGATATACTCGAAAGAGGATAAAACAATCTTCTGAATCTGAATGTATGTTATCTAAATACGATATCTTAATATCCGTGGAAGACGAATCTAAAATAATTATTTTCTCGATCTGGAATAATATTTAGTTTCAAAATAAATATTGGCGCTGCTTGTTTGTTAAACAACGGCGTGGTCCTTCTGACCGTACATAACAAAGTAAAATGTATTAAAGTATCGAAGTGGGTCAGTACTCTAAGGACACGGTGCCGAACACCGGTCATATAGATTTGCAATTCCGGAGAATTTATAAACCCTGACCATAATATAATATTCATCATAAATTATCCTCATTTAGCTCGATATGAAAACAAGAACTATAGGTTTGCTGAAAAGTAACTAACTACTTCATATTTTTTTTATAATACTTCTTCTGATTTTTATTTGTGCTTACATACCCTCTCCTTACTGAAAACACTTGATCATCACATATTGCCGCTGCAAATTTATTTCAAATAGTTTGTACCAGTATTGTCTTAAATGAGTTCTGCAATATAAAACCTTGCATACTCTGCACAACATCATCAACGAGCTACAAGCAAACTCTCTGCTACTTGCGAATTATAGCAAAGAAGACCCAGTTGTTGTGCAATAGCGTCTTTCGAGACGCAGATAATTCACTCACCAGCGCGGTTCAGATCATTGAAAGGGTTGAGAGTTGTAGATATCTCGTTGTACAGGTCACAGAGAATGGTGGCCTGCAGAAAGAGCTCGCGTCCTGCCTTGGGAAAGCTTAAGTGTCTTTCAATTATATATATATATTTTTTTTATGTAAACGCATGCAGGAGAGCACAACCGGTCAAGACCAGTGCACTCTATGACGGTCAGCCAGGGAGGCTGGACGCTGCATGCGGGAAACGTGTGTTGTGTTCGTGTTTGTGTGTGGGTTGGGGAGATTGCAAGTGTATATTTATCTGTTTCTTGAGGAGATCCAGATTGTAGGAAGGAGGAAACACAGACGCTGGAAGAGCATTCCATTGCTTACCGGTGGCATTATGGAAGGAACTTTGGAAGCTGCCAGTTCTTGGTCGACATATATTAACCGTGTATGGATGTGCGCAATATCTGGGACTCACTGCCTTACTCGACCAAATCAAAATGCCATCTTAACTAATAAGTTTCGAAAACAGGTGTCTGCGTAATATATTGGAATTGCAATGGTTAAACTTTGAAATCTGTTGTATTTGTTCCATCATTTCGTCATTCCTTGCAAAGTCAAATTATCGTATTCCCAGTATTTTACGCTACCACCTGTTTTTTACAAATCTTTTATATGGCAGCATATTTTTTTTTAAATATTTACTTACCTCTTCGACACCCAGTTAGCGATGAAGACCACTCTCGTCTCCCAGCAGTTAGTTGAGCAGCATCCGTGACAATGGCCGGCTTATGCTATGCGGCTATGTGAATAGAAGATCCAAGGATCTTCTTGAAAGCCATTCAGTGACGTCTTTAAAATATAATCAAACCCCATAACTTGACTGAAACTCTGTTTTCAACCCAGCGTTATTATATTTTTGAAACCAGAGACCAATATGTGATGCGTTTTTGTTTGGGTAGGTTGCAAAAAATATAGAGATATGAATATTGAAGAGATCCGGATTGTATGAAAAAGAAAACAATGATTCTTGAACAGCATTCCAGAGTTTACAGCTGACATTGAGAAAGAAAACTGCTAGTTTATAGTCAACATCGTTGATGGATTTTCAGCAAGTTTTAAAGAAGTCAGTCGGTTGTGGGTGAGTGCAATAAAAATTAATCCTTTGACCTTAGAAGAGCAGAGGCTAATAATGGTAGTAAAAATATTTTGAACCAACTTTCGTTTATGTTTCAAGAATTGGAGATAAATTTTTAGGAGGCCTTTACTTATATTTCTAATCGTGATAATCGTGAAGTGTTAATAAGTTGTTGGGAGTATAAACTGACATCATTTACATAGTATGTACTCTACTATATTGACCGTACATTCAATATGTACTATAAAAAAATATTACAAATTCAAACGCCTGTGTTTTTTCTTTAAATATTTAAGTTGTAAATTACGGCCAAGCACACAGTTAGTTGTAAGAACTCACATTTTTCATGTCATTTTTCGGTAAAAAAAAAAACTAGCCAATTTATTTTATGTAGGTACAATTACAGATTCAAGCCAATAATTTCTGAACGAAAAAAAAACTTGTCAGGCATTTCAGGCTTAACGTTTTTCTCAAAAGACCTCCATGATGGAAAAATACATTAAATATAAAACGCGATATTTTATATTTTTATCGAGAGTTCGTTATATGAAAATATGCAAAAAAAAAAACTAATACAAAATTTAATTCAACATTTTAAAAATATTTCTTGACAATTTTATATGATATATATTTGCCGCTTTATGTAGCATATAATATAAGGCATAAGTTATTTGAAGTAAAATGTACTTGAAAAATAATTTAATTATTTAGTGTAAATGAATACATATTTGAATGTTTTCTTATTCTTAAACGTATCTATACAATCAATGCTGATACGAAAACGATTATATTTTTACAGTGCGTATAACTTAAAGTATTATATGTCACTAAAGTAAGCAGTTTTTCATGGATTTATCACTCTATGAATTATGCTTTTTGAACTAAAGTGCTTTTTGTAACCATACAAACACACCTGCGAATATAGTCAAAAGTGTCGTCTGCTTTGAGCTATTTTCTAATCCCATTCACACTTGATATTCGTTTATTTTTGAGCAGGCACTTATAAATCAAAACATACTATTTGGCCGTCAGTGAGATTTTGTAATTTTCTTTTGCAATATGTTACATATCTTATATTTTATAATATAACTTTAATAACTTTAATAATTTTCATCTGAAAGTAATTTAACTTTTTAATTTTATCCCTTATAAAGACTTAATTTTATATTTGTATGGCCAACTTCACACTTAGGCCACAGATTCATTATAAAATTGTATTTTGATATCTGATTTAATCCTTTGAAAAAGTTCGCTTAAATTGCACGTGTTTTAGGTTGGTTTACTCTCAAATATGGAAAGTAAAAATTTTTGGCATATTTATATTTTTAGTATCACTCTTGTTTGTTTTTTTATTAATAGAAGAAAAAAATCTGATGTGTATGGAGACAATATATTAACAAAAACGTTATTGTTTTTACGTTTTTGAAGGTCAGTTGAGTTTATGAAGGACAAAAAAAGGCATTTATTTATTGATGCTAAACGTTGGTACAAAACGGCAACAACTTTTGAAATCGCTTAGGTTTTTTTTAATTCGACGGTTCATAAACATTTGAAATGCAAAAATTAAAAAGGTATTTAATTTTATTCCGTTAAAAACGTACATTTCATTTATTTATCGACAAACTGGTATAAATATTTTTCATGCAGGTTTTTCAACAAAAATCGAAGATAAAAATATGCCGGTGTGTGAAACAGCTAACAAATGGCGAACAGTTAAAAAAAATGGCTCATGGAATTATTAAAAAAAAAAAAAAAAATTCGTTTCTGAATACGGTAAGATGTACATTATTGATGTGGGATTTTAAGAAACTGTATAATTATCTACTCGTTGTTGATAAAAAACCGTATCTCTAAATATCACAGATAATATCTTTAGATACAGATATCAATTCATCATAAAAATGGGGTCACGATTCTAGAGCTTGAGGTCCTAGAGCCAACATAAAAAAAATGTTTATTGAAATGAAATATTCAAATTTTGATTGATGTCCATAAAGAAAACGGTTTTCTCGAGCCAAAAATGGTAGATGATTTTTCTTCTGTGATATATTTGTGTGCTAACACTGTCCCATTGACGAACCTAGTAGGGTTTATATAAAAGATCACTTACGAATTATGAGATGAATAAATCTAAGAGAATTGCATCAGTAATCCTAATCTCTTTCATGCTTTTTTATTATTAAAACTTCAGGGAAGGAACTATAACTGCTTAAGAAGGACCCTCGCTGGACTTTATCAGTTGTTAATTAACAAATAAATTAATGAGCGCATCATCAAAACTACATTATCCTTCAAAGTGGCATATATTAAAGGCAGAAGAAGTCAAATTCAGTCAACTGTATTCAAGTTAAACAGTACATTTAAAGATACTTATGAATGTTGTCTTGGATTACAAATCTTATTGAATTACATGTTTGTTGATCGTGGAGACTATAGGTAGTTTTCGATGTAAACTAATAATATTTTTTTTAATGATGTTTAATATTCGTTAGTAGTTTCAAAGAGCAATTCAGTCCGTTTTATATTTAACAATTTATTTAATTAATTAACTTTGTAATTAATATCTAACTTTTACTAACGAACTTTATATTTTCTAATTTGATTTATTCAGTTCAATATATATAATATTTAAATTTAAGCAGCTTTAAAAACAAGCGTTTGCAGCTGTCTGAAATCATTGGTGATCACACTTGTGCTGGTAAGATCTTTACCACCGCATCTAGATACTCGTACTAAGGTCAATGATGCATGTGCTTCTCGAATACATTCCTTAAAACACCTTTATTATTTAAAGTCTGAACGTGCAGTGTCGACTTTCTTATTTTGTAGTCACGATCGTTCTCGTGCTTGCGATGCGGCGCTTTCATATATTGCTAATATATTTTCATTTTTGTGGTTGTCCTCGTGCTTGTGAGAAGAGTCTACTTACTATTGCATTTGCACTTTGTCAGTAAGCGTGATATGAGAAAACATTTTATTGTTTCAGGGTTGAGTGTGCGCAGTCGTCAGTGGTCGTTGGTGGTCGCGCTCGTGCTTGTGGCAAGTGCGGCTGGCGTGGCTGGACCACTAGCTTTGCGCGCTTCGGCGGGCGCGCCTTTGGACGAACGGCTTGCACTAGCTGCACGACTTTTGCACGAAACACCTCTCATAGACGGCCACAACGATCTTCCGTGGAACATTAGAAAATTCCTGCACAACAGACTGAAAGATTTCAAGTAAGTAAATGTCACTGTTAATCAGATCCGACATTAATTTTATCATACATTTTTATTAATTTAAATTTTATCTTCACATTATTATTTTTCATATCATAATAATGAAAATACTGTTTGAGGATACACAAATAGGGGAGAGATGGAAACAGTACCTGGAAACACTATACAACGGAAGTAATGATACCAGCTTTGAGAGTGTGATAGAAAACGAAACTGATGTGGACGCCGATGATTTGGGAGACCCAATTATCCGAGAGGAATTTGACTTCGCATTAAAAAAGCTCAAAGATGGAAAAACACCAGGGATTGATGACCTACCAGCTGAACTAATAAAGTCGGCAGGAACCGGAACTCTAGATGCTCTGTTCACAATGACTCAGATAATTTATAATACAGGAATAGCGCCAGAAGACTTCAAAAAGTGTCTAATTGTAACTCTGCCAAAGAAGCCCGGAACAACAAAATGTGAACAACACCGAACACTCAGTATTCTATCCCATGCATCCAAAATACTGAGCAACATAATCCTACATAGAATTGAACCAAAAATTGAAAACACTCTCACTAGCGATCAATTTGGATTCAGAAAAAGAATGGGAACCAGAGAAGCAATCTTGTCCCTGCGTATGATCTTGGAAAAGAGGATAAAAGTGGACCAAGATACATATATTGCCTTCGTGGACATTGAAAAAGCATTTGATAAAGTAGATTGGGAGAAGCTCTTTGATGTAATGAAAGAAATTGGAGTCAAATACAAGGAACGAAGACTCATGTTTTCACTTTACAAAGAAGAAGCTGCCATAATATCACTTGGAAATGTCCAAAAGGAAGCAAAAATACGTCAAGGGGTGAGACAAGGATGCTCTCTGTCGCCTGTACTCTTCAACGTATACATACAAAATGCAATTAATAACATCAGGGAAAAAATGAGCCATAGAGAGGGGGTTAAAATACATGGCCAAAAGATTGATATGATAAGGTTTGCTGACGACATTGCTCTGATTGCTGAAACTGAAGATGAACTCACTGAAGCGCTGACATCCATGGAAAACATATTTAATTCCAACTACAATATGAAGATAAACAGCACAAAAACCAAAGTCATGAGAGTAAGCCGCAATGAGCAGCAGAAAATTAACATATCAATGCTAGGAGTACCCCTAAAAGATGCAAAAGAATTTGTATACCTTGGAAGTACGATTACCTGGGATGCCAGAACAAAAAGAGAAGTCAACAGTCGAATACATCAAGCAAGGCTAGCTTTCAATAAAAAGCCAAAATTCTTGAGTCAAAGAATATTACTTTAGGGCTCCGCAAGCAACTTGCCAAAACACTTGTTTGGAGCATCTTAATGTACGGCTGTGAGACATGGTGCTTATCTGAAAATGATAAAAAAGACTAGAGGCCTTTGAGATGTGGTCGTACAGAAGAATTCTCGGAATTTCCTGGAGAGACCACGTCACGAACAATGAGGTTCTCAGGATAATCAAGGAAGATAGGCACCTAATAAGAACCATCTCAGAGAGGCGAGCCCGATGGATTGGTCACATCATGCGCCACGATGGTCTTCTTCACGATATTGTGGAGGGGATGGTTGAGGGTAGAAACTGTAGAGGGCGCCCTAGACGGGAGTATTTACAGCAAGTATTCGAGGACATGAATTGTAGCGCTTATGCTGAGCTGAAAAGGGTTGCGGAGGACCGAGAGGAATGGAGATCGAGATGCAAGATTCTGTTGCTGCAAACCAATCCACCGGATTGATACTACGAAGAAGATATCATAATTAAACATAATGTATAAATGTTAAAATGTTTCTACTATACTTGATATACGACAATGATTATGGTTACAAATATAACCTATTATGACTAGACAAAAGTCCACGTAGCTTTCTGTATTGATGTTTTCTTGTATTGCGCACTTGGATTTTCTTAACGAGTTTTTGGCTAGTTTTATAAAAAGTCAAGTAGACTTAGTGGTAATTGGTAATATAACATACAAAAAGACCGAAGAATGAACCTTAAATGGATCATGAATCTCAAAAAAAAATATCTTGACGCTTGAATATGTACAATAAATATTTGATAATTATTAAATTTTTATTGTTGTTTCAAATGTTTGACCCAAAAAACCCGTAGCTTGTATTCTCTTTCAGTCCTTTAAAGTTCTTCGGTATTTACTTATGCTCACATTTTCATAAATATAGTTTATTTAATTTTCTTTTCTGAAACATGCCTAATTTTTTTCAGTAAAATATATAAATTTGAGACCATATTAGAAAACGCTTTTTTTTACCAAGGTAATAAATGTAATTATAATTGTGTTGAATATAGTAATAGTTTTGTAAAAATTGTGTCTATTTTTCTGAAGAACCTATTCAAGTTTGAATATTTATTTGAATCAATTTGTAGTAAATATACCTTAAGCTTTTGATAAAAATATCATCATCATCATCAGTCTGTGTCCGCTCACTGTTGAACGTAGGCCTCCCGCACGAGTCTCCATCCTCTTCGATCCTCCGCCTTCCGCATCCAGGTCACTCCCACTATTCTTCTTATATCGTCAGTCCATCTTGTAGGAGGTCGGCCAATGCTTCTTTTGCCAGTTCTTGGGCGCTATTCCAGTACTTTTCTTCCCCATCGACCGTCGTCTCTTCGACATATATGTCCTGCCCATTGCCACTTGAGTGTGCCTAATCGTTGGGTGGCATCCACTACTTAAGTTCTTCTGCGTATTTCCTCGTTTTGGATTCTCTCTTTTAGCGACACTCCGAGCATGGATCTCTCCTTAGCACGCTGGGTGACTTTTATTTTATGGGTAAGACTTGCTGTCAGATTCTACGTCTCTGCGCCATAAGTTAATACAGGGAGGATGCATTGGTTAAACGCCTTAGTTTTAAGGCATTGCGGAATTTTCGCTTTAAAATGTACTTTAGTTTTCCAAATGCTGCCCATCCCAGTTGTATGCACCTGTCTATTTCTTTTGAGAAGTTATTTCGCCCTAGTTGTATTACTTGTCCCAGATAGGTTTAGTCGCTCACAATAGTCGATAAAAATATAGCATATTATATTATACGTAATTTATTCAATAAAATTTATGGATAGGGTGTTGATTTGAGACATGGCAAGTAAAATATTATAGATAATTTTTATTTGTTGTTGCCGTTGCGAGTGTATTTTACTTGAAACGTTGCTGAATATATTTTTCTTGAGTGTACATTACACTTTAACTGAGCAATAGTGAATGAGGTCGAATCGCACCGTGTGATCAAGTGCTGAGAAAAATAATGAAACACTGCAATACTTAGTAAATTATAATCTGTTTTGTTGCTCAGAGCGCAAAAGAAAAGCAGTTTCAACGTAATTACTCAAATACAAGATGTGTAAACCTGCATACTATGTTATTATTGGTTATATTGTTAAATAAAATGAGACGTTGTTAACTAAAAATAAAATTAAATTAAATTTGTAATAACTACTTTCCTAAGTACATTAGAACCAAAATATATAATAAAAGATTATTGGATAATCACCTGTCTTCTTTGAAAACTACCGGTTATGTAATCCAGAGATACTTTATAACATAAATGGCTTAGATTTCTCTAAACTGTAGTGGAAAAATGATCCAACCATCGGTTACAGTTGGATAACGCAAAGCTACTGTTAAAAGATTCATACATTTTGTTTTCCCGTCTTCTACTTATATGATGCGTTGTAGACTTTTGAATTCATAATTGGCTTGAGACGAAGCGCCTTAAATTCAAAATCTGGCAACGGTTAGTAAAGACTATATAAACCTATTTATCGCATTGAGGCAATCATAAATTATATTTATTGCATATGTTTACTATATCTATTATTATACTTTTGTTTTATTCATTTATTTTACTTTATGTAAACACATACAAGAGAATACCGATAGATTGTAAATACAGATTCTGACGTTTTTCATCTGTGGATTCTTTGTCACTTACCATTTTTACATATGGATAAGCTCTGCATGTGGAGTGCTGATCCGACAACGTCATAAACTACAGCCCTAGATTCACGCATCATCCTTATTATGACAGGAATTTTCTATGAAGTCGGTCTAAGAAGAGGTGGTCTTCATGGAACGACTTTCGTCTACCACCAATTTTAATAAATAGGCTATGACTATCATTTTTACGGTTAGGGATCAAATTCACGACAACCGGGGGTATTATAGACCTCAGAAGTCGATTAAAAGTTTTTTTTCAGTCTCTGTCGAGGATTGAACCCATGACCCGTGGCTTGCAAAACAAACGCTTTAACCACAGAGCTATACACGCTGGCCATGAAAATAATCAAGGCTTTAGGAACGTAAGACTAATCATTCGTCTTCTAAAATCTTATGAACATACGTCCGAAATTGCTTATGTAAATAAAGCAGCTTCACCAAAAAACTCCAGGTTTCTATTCTTAATATTTTCAAAAAACAGTTACAATTCTATAACCTTTTTAGCTTTCAGGTATTTTTTTAAGGCATTTACATGCCGAATATAAACAAATATGTGCTCTAGCTAGCACAAGTGGATATTGAAACTCAAATATAAATGTAAGTTCTATATTTTCCTAAATTAAATTATTATCAATCAATCGTATCCATAAACACGATATCAAATGGCGATAATGTTTATCGTTTAATCCATACATGTATTATTTCAATAATAAAATGACATAATATATATCTATAAATACTTTAACTCACGACAATTAATGATGACATATTTCGTAATAATGTTTTCTTGCGGTTAATATCCACCGAAAGAATCAACATACATATTTAATGCGTCCGTCAATAATGGACCTCTAATGGGAAAAGCTCTTGAGCATATTAGAAGCTATTTGCTACAAGGCAAGATACTTTGTGGCCATATTCTATTTGTTTTATCCGAATGCGAATGACAACCCATCTCGGCCGGAATGGCCACAATTCAAAGTGGCAATGCTCCCAGTATATCGAGTAACCCTCCCATAGTATCCGGTTTGTATTGCGTTGAGCTTTTTTTTTTTTTGAGTAGGATCGTTTTATATTTGAAGTTGAACGTAGCCTCGAATACTTCCGAACTTTATAGTTATTTGCCGCGAAATAATGACTCTCTTGTTGTAGAAATATTTTTTTCGATTTTATTTTCTTTTTTGAGTTCCTAATTTTATTATTGTGTCAATAAAATTAGGAACTCTTTATCACATTTTTGTTATTTTTACATACTCGTCATAACAGAGCATATGAACGCCTTATTATGAATTAAGAATATATTGAATTTGATATTAATGGAATCTAATTAATCTAATTAATCTAATTAACTTATTTACTATATTGTCTTCTCATTAAGAATATGTACTTTATAAAAAGTAATAAAATTCTTCAGCCACTAAGCAGATATAAATCTGCTTAGTGGCTGAATAATACGATCGACATAAATCTCTACAACATACTTCTGTCGACTGCCATTATACATGCTTTATTTTCATTTTTGACATTTTCCAAGTTTGATCTCGCAGTTCATGGTTCCTTTTTTGGCAGATATGATTAAGTTTAAGGCGCCGACAATGGCGGCTGACAAGCGTGGCGGCTTTTTGTTGCAACCATATACTCCAATTAGAAAAACATAACTAATTGAAAAAATATATATATTAGATACTTAATATGTAGGCTGTAAAAAGCCAACTTAAGAATAATATAATCCATTATACTGACTAATAATCAAGTTATCCATATCCATATCACACAAAATCCACAAAAATAATAAAAAAGTAAACAAATCATGAAAAACGTAAAGTAATGAAAATCATTTTTCATAAAAAATCGCGTGTATTTTCTTGCAACCAGTTCATAATAAATATTAAGATCAGAAGTGACACAACACCGCATAAAACCGTATTGAATAAGCATAAAAAATCAGCTTGAACGGTTAGTACTGAAAGTCTTCCACATGAGTGGTAATTGAATATCCGCTCTTCTCACTCTCCTTAAAAAACGGTTAAAAATAATCTAAGCGACCATCAAGCGTTGCTAATTTTAATTCTACGTGAGCTGTTTTTTTTTCACAATTTTTTTCAGCAACTACAGTAGCTTTCATGAATTTTTTGAAGCATCACATTTACGGGAGTTCTCTCCAGGGACTATCTCAGCGGACATTTGACGCAGGTCAGAACTGCAGCCTGACGCATTGAGGTCCTGAAAGTGGCGTGGAGTTTTGCAACCGGAAAACATTTTTCATATCCAGGGTCGGACGGTGAACCCGACCCTTTTTACTTCATAATGAATTCGAAAAAGATTTACCCAACAGCAGTTGTAAAAGTAAATTTACTGAAGTTCGTCTGGAGGGCGGCGCCGCGTAATGGAAGGAAAAATAACAAAGTATTTCGTTTTATTTTAAATCTACTTTTATGAATGTATTTTTTTAAGGTTTTTTTAAGTCTTGTTATCTTATCAAGGGCGCTTATATATTTTTGATAATATTTTTCCATAACTGTTTTATAAATAGATTAGATATATTTAACTAATTGAAAATTATTTCATTAGAACTAAAAGTCATCACAAAAACAGCTACTTTGATCATAGTACATTCAGTGTATTGTTCCCCAGGGATGGAAAAAAGCCCTTGTTCACCCAGTTCTAAAAAAAGGAGACCGAAGTGACTCACAAACTATCGCCCAATAGCCATCACATCACATCTTTCCAAAGTGATGGAACGTTTAATTAAAAGCCAACTTCTAAACTACTTAGAGAAGAATGATCTTCTGTGCGATCGGCAATACGGCTTCCGCCGTAGTCGATCGTGCGGCGATCTCTTGGCATATGTCACACATGTTTGGGGGAAATCCGTCGAATGCTATGGAGAAACGCAACCTGTTGCCCTGGATATCTCCAAGGCGTTCGATAGAGTCTGGCATCGCGGTCTGGTAAATAAATTACCGTCTTATGGACTAACTCTCTCCCTGTGTTCCTGGATTGAAAACTTCTTGAGTGATCGAAGCATCATCACTGTCGTAGATGGCTTTTCTTCTTCCTGCCATAAAATCAACTCAGGAGTTCCACAGGGCTCTGTGCTGTCGCCCACTCTTTTCCTCCTCTTCTTCGTGTCAGCGACGTCAAATTATTTTTTCCCAATATCTGGCAACATCGATAGCTCGTGTGTTGCCCAGCATTAGGTCCTGAGATGTGCAACTTGTTGGGCACATGGAGCAGCATCGTAGGTGTGAGGCGGTCTGCAGGTCTCCACAGTCGCACAATAGTGTCTCTCCCTGCCGAAGCATTCCCCACCGCTCGAGGTTGTCCTTTGTTCTACCAACTCCGGTTCTTAATCTGTTTAGGGATTTCCAGGTCGGCCAGTCAAGGCTCTTGCCAGTTGGGAGGCCTTCCTTTGGAGTAATGAAATCCTCTGGTGCGATTTGTTGCCAGAGTTGGAGTCTCTCATTTTCAGGGCCGGATGTGAGAGGCTTTTCCTCCTGCATGTGAATGATTTGCTTCAATGCGCAAACATTCACTATTATGCCGACGACAGCACTGTCCATGAGAGTATAATCTTCCATAAACCTCCGAAACATTCGGAACTATCTGCTGCTAGGGAATCTCTGGTGGAGAAGATGAACATGTCTCTTGAAAGGGTTTCACGATGGGGCGACCTCAACTTCGTCAGTTTCAACATTTCAAAAACCCAATCATGTACTTTCTCCACCAAGAAGACTGCTAAGGATCCTGTATCTTTCAACGGTTGTTCTCTTTTAAAAGCAAGCTCCATCAACATGCTTGGATTATCAATATCGAATAATGTCAAATATTACGAGTCAATTAAGTGTAAAGCCGGTCTCGCTTTCAAAAAACTAGGTGTATTATATAAATCACGTCGGTATTTCAACGATAAACAACTTCTTCTTCTAAATAAAGGACAAATCCGACCTATCCTTGAATACGGCAGTCACCTTTGGATTCGAGCCCCAAAATACCTTCTAAACTTAATTGACCCAGTTTAAAGAAGAGCAATTCGTTTGATAAACAATGACACCCTTACGTCTAATCTACAATCAATGGAACACAGACGTAAGGTTGGTTCTCTTAGTCTTTTCTACCATTATTACCACGGTCGCTGCTCTTCGGAACTTAAAGAACTAATTCCTTCTGCACCCACTCACAGCCGACAAACTCGTCTTACACTTGCTGAACATCCATACTCGGTTAATATATGTCGATCAAGAACTGGCAGCTTCCAAAGTTCCTTCCTTAATGCCACCGGTAAGCTATAGAATGCTCTTCCAGCGTCTGTGTTTCCTCCTTCCTACAATCTGGATCTCTTCAAGAAACAGATAAATATACATTTGCAATCTCCCCAACCCACACACAAACACGAACACAACACACGTTTCCCGCATGCAGCGTCCAGCCTCCCTGGCTGAGCGTCATAGAGTACACTGGTCTTGACCGGTTGTGCTCTCCTGCATGCGCTTACATAAAAAAAGTGTAATTCAAAATTCATTGTTATACAATAATAATAATTTAAAAATAAATGATAGTAAGAAATAATTTCATTTATATATAAATAAATAAATTAATTATCTTCATAATTTTAAATAATAAAATTTTATACGTAAGAAAGAATCAAATTATTTTGTAATTTCACTTTTTCATAAATTATTTATAATGTTTAATGCAAAAAAGGACTAAAAAATAATAAAAATAAAAATAAAAAATTAAATAAAACACAAAAGCTCATTGAGAACGTATCTCTTGTTAGATGACCGAAGTTAAGCAACATTGGACGTTGACCGATATTTGGTTGGGTCACCACCTGTTGGGACCTTACAGCTTATCATCTGACCTCCTTATAAGATCACCATAAAGGACGAGCTTCTGCTTAGAAAGTTTATCGGCAACCATATATGTTCCCAAGTGGACGTTTGAGCGTAAACATATCTTGAGACGAGGCAGAACTGAATGGAGGCAATACGTGGTGATCATATAGCCAGATGTGGAACGTTTATTAGAAGAAAAAATAAATAAAAACAATATCAGATGAGTCTTATTGTCTAGAGGTTTTACAAAACTTCAATTCATCACAAATTTATTCAATAATTATACAAAATATGACATCTTGATCATAATATCACTTGGAAATGTCCAAAAGGAAGCAAAAATACGTCAAGGGGTGAGACAAGGATATCACCATATCAAGGACGAGCTTTTGCTGACGACATTGCTCTGATTGCTGAAACTGAAGATGAACTCACTGAAGCGCTGACATCCATGGAAAACATATTTAATTCCAACTATATGTTCCCAACAAAAACCAAAGTCATGACGTTTGACATATCAATGCTAAAAAGAATTTGTATACGTTACCTGGGATGCCAGAACAAAGAAAGTCAACAGTCGAATACATCAAGCAAGGCTAGCTTTCAATAAAAAAGCCAAAATTCTTGAGTCAAAGAATATTACTTTAGGGCTCCGCAAGCATAACACTTGTTTGGAGCATCTTAATGTACGGCTGTGAGACATGGTTTATCTGAAGTAAAAAAAAGACTAAACAAAGAATTCTCGGAATTTCCTGGAGAGACCACGTCACGAACAATGAGGTTCTCAGGATAATCAAGGAAGATAGGCACCTAATAAGAACCATCTCAGAGAGGCGAGCCGATGGATTGGTCACATCATGCGCCACGATGGTCTTCTTCACGATATTGTGGAGGGATGGTTGAGGTAGAAACTGTAGAGGCGCCCTTACAAATTTAAAAGTATTCGAGGACATGAATTGTAGCACTGAGCTGAAAAGGGTTGCGGAGGACCGAGAGGAATGGAGATCGAGATGCAAGATTCTGTTGCTGCAAACCAATCCACCGGATTGATACTACGAAGAAGAAGACATCTTGATAGTCTCTACAACTGATGCCATAAAACAATAAATGTATGATGACGCATATTTGACGACATCGTGACACTTGCATAATAGAGCCATCGAAGAACACATGAATGTTTAATAAAATGTTTGATGGTCTTACCTTGCACTTACATCGGCACTTCCTCAAAGAGGAGACGGCCGTAAAAGACATCATTGATATTCGCTTACTTGCATTCCTTCACGGTGCCATCTGATACAAATTGAAATGGATGGAAACGCATAAAAATAATGTATTTTGATAGCTTTTTTATTGTAGCGTCTTGAAAGGAATGAGGAAGCTTAAACTGCTTTCCTTTGTTCAAATAAACTTTTCAGAGTAACTCAAAGGTATTGTTGTAAAAAGTCACTTCCACGTGTCAAAGTTTACAAGCTATAAAATAATATGAAGCTCATATAAACTTTGATTATATTATTTATCTTTAGGTGTTTGATTAATATTAAGTCTCTTAATTTATATATATATATGTATATATATATATATATAACATTATAAATTTATAAATAATAAACATATACTAAGTTCACAACGATTAATATTAATTATAGTATTTTCAATGTTTTTTGCATTGACTGAGATTCATTATAAATAATAAATATTTATTTAAATACCTCGTTTTTACATGGATCACGTTGAAAATGTACTCTGTTTATTAGACTGCTGTTTTGACTAACTGGTAGCCTTCTTCAATCCGTCACTGTCAATAGTCAACTTTCATATTCAACCGTCATATTCAATGCAATCTATGTAAAAACAAGGTAAACTAAAAGTATTTATTATTTTTAATTATAGTCTTTCTCACCGTATTATTTTTTTCGCATAATAACTCAGTTCTATCAGCTACCATTGTGCATGCCATATCCCAAGACATCACTGCACTTGGCAGTATGTAATATTGAATATAGAAACCCTGCGACTTGAATAAATGGCTGCTTTGTTTATTCAAGATATTTATGTTAATCGATTGATTACCTCGGAAATTCTTAGGCATGAACCATTTAGTCCAAAAAGGTGGTGCAAACCAAGCAATAACGCACGCCAAGCAGAAGATGATTTAACGAGAACTAAAGTGGTTTAACGAGAACCGTACTTACCATGTTCCATTGTAGTAGGCTACAGTGGTAATATAAATAACAATATAACATATTTACAAGAAGGCTATTTATTTTACCGATTCTCTAAAAATTATAAACTCCGTTGATATATTGTTACATAAGCCTACACACGATTATAAACTTCAAATTAAACTTCATATATATGTACTTCAAAATTATAAAATATACTTCAAATTAAACAAAATAAAAAAATAATATATGCTGTAATTTTAAAATTCATAATGTTATATAAGGAAGAATACTCGTTTAATAATATATAGATATTTAATAGTTAATATTATAAGTTTAATTTTATTGTAATGTTATTTTAATTGTTTTGTTTGTTTTCTACAGATTTGATGAAGATCTAAGAACAGTACCTCCTTGGTCCACTAGTCAATGGAGTCATACGGATCTGCCGCGTATGAAAACTGGACAAATTTCAGCACAGGTGAGAATAATATAATTATAAAAATATATACTTCAAGTTAAACAAAAATAAAAAAATAATTTAGCTTTAATTTTATTTTCTCACAAGCCCTTATTATTGTCACATTATTCATTACTTTTTTACATTACAGGTGACATAATCATGTCATTCTATCGAAAATATATTATAAATAAGCCGTAATGTACACGTGCCACTTTTGTTGACCAAATAGGAAAGGGTTGAAAGATACAAAAAGAATATATTTTTTCATATTAGAGTCATCTAAAAATAAATTTGTTATATTGACGAACCAACCGGAATTGTTATATTTTTTGTTTTTTTTTTGTTGAAATAGTCTACTTTAATAAATTATATTACAGTTTTTCCAAGCAAAATGTAAAAATACTTTTAGTAAGCCATTTTTAGAAATTTTGTGATGAAGTTTCATTTCTCTCCATAAAAAGGCTAATTTATACAGTGTACAATGCCAAAGATTTACTAGTTCTTTATTGCATTTTCATAATAATTGTCTATTTAAATCATAACTAAAAATCAACCCTGTGAAAAAATATTTTTCGGTGAGACACTGAGATCTATAAGACTAACGAATCCATAAGCTCGTAACATGCAATTGGCAATTTCGCTAACTTATATATCAGAACTCCTTCATACACTCATATAAAGAATAGTTTTTAATATTGATGGAGAATTCTTCAAAATGCGTATATTTTGGTTACTAAAAAAAATATTGAAACATTGCAGCTTGGGTCTAGGCTGTAGCATAATTCATTGCTCGGCATCCATTGTTTACCCATCAAAATGCTATTTTGAAGGGTCTCTCAAGAGATTCCAAGTTTTTCTCTGCGAGTCGATTTCTTTGTTCCCTCTTTTCTTTATTTACGTATAAAATGGTGAAGTAAAATTGTATTATTTCTGTTAGTATGATAAACAAACACATACACAATAAAATGTTTATTGTCTAAAGATAATATTTTAATGATATTATCAATTAATTTGTAAATTATACCTTTCTTATAATATTGTCTGCTCCGTTGTTTGTGAGTTTGATCTCCTAATTTCAAAAATGGCTTACTGAAACTGTTATTAGTTATAAGTTATATTACGCCTTATCTCTGTTTATATAAAACATCTTGAATTCTAGCTGCCACATTGTTTTGCTCATCTAAATGTGCTTATCTGTATGTACCACAGTTTCATCGAATACATTATTAAGTAATATGGTCCTTTAAAGACATAATTATAGCAATTAAGTATAAAATTCTTGTGATACTATTACTAATATAAAAGATTTAAATTCTAGAATAACATATATATTCTTTTTTAGTATGATTATTGATTATAAATAAATTAGTAAAAACTTATGAATGGTAGAGCACTTTGTTACCACGAATTCTCGTAATTTAATAAAGCTCGCCGGTTTATTGACCTGCTATTACAAAATAATAGCATCAATAACATTTCAAGGTTTAAGATAACAACTCATGTGTCAAATTTCGCTGATTGTTTTCCGTTAATAATTTATGGATATTTTTAAACTTTTTATTTGTAAGTAGGTTAAATATATATTGTGTTGTAATTGAAATTTAATGTAATCACTTAAAAACACATTTTGTTAATTTTGATTTGTTTATTCAATATTTTTATTGTCATCCAAATACGAGAGTTTTAGATATCTTGGTGTACATGTCACTGAAAGTAGTAGCCTGAATAGAGAAATTACTTCTAGTCTTTTAAAACTGGAACCTTTTTCAACTCTAAGCATAATATTTGAGACTCGATGATATAATCGATCAAAATAAAGTCCCGCGTAGAGCGGTTGTATGTTTCCTGAATCCTGTAATGTTACGAAAATGCAATGCAGACATATCATAGATTTTGAGAACAGGTACCTACGTACATTTAATATAAGTACAGTCAACCCTGCTGCGTTTGTTTCAGACTTCGGAGACATCGGGCTAATCAATCGATCATGTGAAAACATTATAGGAGGGTTGACTGTACAACAATTTTTGGTCTGCGTCCTACGTTGCTTGACTTAGGTGATCTAATGAGAACCGCGAGTAAACTGTTCTATTATCGTTGGTCAATGAAGAGGTTACATGATTTTTTATTATGCCGAGTATTGTTTACCGTTTGGAATTTAAATATTACATAAAAGATGTTTTGCGTAATATTTGTATGAAAGAATATTCTTCAAGTGGTCGGGTATTGTTTTTCAAAGTTTTTTTTTTCGCTTCGTATTTTTTGGTCGGGATCGAAATTAGAATTCCAAGTTTCACTTGAAATACGAGAAAGGGCTCCCGAGGGAAATTGTACGTGGCCATACGTAATGTTGCATGTTATTATTCATAGTATCACTTTCTGGATCATTTGAAAAAAAAATTTTTTTAAATTGTCGATAAGTTTTGGTCCAATCTCCCTGATTATCTATCTAGAATACCCTTTGGAAATAGAGAAACTGAGAAAAAATACATTGATTACAGAAAAAAAAATAAGTGTACGCGCTTTTTCAGTACTATCCCATATGTTGGAATTTCTTCTTTCAGTCTGAAACTATCTGTATCAAATTGTTTTTGACAGTGATGAGAGTCTAGATTTTGAATAAAAGTTATTTTAAAAATGTTCTTCTGCAACAAAAATTTGAAAAAAATAACATTTCATGCAAGTCATATAAATTATTTTACCGAAACCGGTAACGGATTATACCTTCTATGTTATATAATTATGTAAATAGTATATAATATAACACATACTCGTACAACAGTATACAGAGTTTATTTAATTGCTTATTTGATGAACACCAAATTCTTAATTGATTCCCACTGCACATATTCAATAATATTGTGCCTAAAGTTACTCAATAATTTATCTGTAATCATTCTCACAAGTACTTATAGTTTATTTATTAATTTTCTATTACTAATTGTCTTTTATTAATTCGTATTCCTATGAGTAAATTTCAATTATCAATTAGCACTCTAGTATTTAAATTTCAAAGAGACTCTTGGCGACTCTATTTTAAAATACAAGATTAATAAAAAAAGAGCGAATAAAAGGGACTGCGAATAATTTATGTTCTAAAAATAAACAAAGGCACAATAAAAACGAACAGAACCTGAAGTTTTGACAATACCGTAAAAAGCTCAGAGGTTAGCTATTGGAAAAGATACAAGAATAATATATCTATGGAGCCTTTACCTTTGCTGGAAAAGGTAATATTGCGACAATTCAATCAACTTTAAGATATAAAATCTGCCTGGTATCTTCTATCATTAAAGATGGTATAGCTGTATGTACTTGACAAAATCAAAGTTTTCCGACAAATAACTCGGCAAAGCCACTTCCGAGCAAACAATGGTGGGGCATTCCTGAAGAACGGGCGAAGAAGGAATACCTCATATATATTATATATACACCGGAGAGGCCAACCTGGGAACATTTATTTTTATGGAACCACTTACAAAAGAACACTGACAGACAGTGTTTCACGAAATAAATTTTGTATTCTAAGTCGCTTGGAATAGCTCGGCCTATATATTTTATAGGTCGTGGTTTTTTTTTGATGTAAACGCATGCAGGAGAGCACATCCGGTCAAGACCAGTGCACTCTATGACGCTCAGCCAAGGAGGCTGGACGCTGCATGCGGGAAACGTGTGTTGTGTTCGTATTTGTGTGTGGGTTGGGGTGATTGCAAGTGTATATTTATCTGTTTCTTGAAGAGATCCAGATTGTAGGAAGGAGGAAACACAGACGCTGGAAGAGCATTCCATAGCTTACCGGTGGCATTAAGGAAGGAACTTTGGAAGCTGCCAGTTCTTGGTCGACATATATTAACCGCGTATGGATGTTCGGGAAGTGTAAGACGAGTTTGTCAGCTGTGAGTGGGTGCAGGAGGAATTAGCTTTAATTAATGAATTAGTTTTAATCCCCGACGGAGATTTAAAAACATCTATTTCTGATCTCTATAAATACCGCCGGTTTTTGAGAATTTGATCCCTCACCCATACAATTCCTAGTCATAGCCTATTAATTAAAATTGGTGGTAGACGAAAGTCGTCCCGTGAAGACCACCCATTCATAGTAAATTCCTGTAATAGTAAGGATGATGCGTGAATCTCGGGCTGTAATCTATGACGTTGGCGGATAAAAACTCCACATGCAGCGCTTATCCATATGCACTATGGGCCATATGCACTATTGGCCATTTGCACTATGGGCCATTTGCACTATGGTAAGCGTCATAGAATTCCACAGATGAGACTTCAGAATTACCATCACCATCTGTTGGTATTCTCCTGTATGTGTTTACATAAAAAAGTGTAAAAACAAATTATTTTCTTAGATAAATAATGGTCTTAATTGAGAATAATCTTTTAGTTCAATATTACAAACGCCAATTAAAATTTAATACTACCACAATAATAAGAATAGTATAAAGCTTATACAACGTGAGAATTCTATTTTATTTTTAGCTTCGTTGGGTATTGAACCTGTGATGTATGCGTGTCAGGTAAGCGCTGTACTCCAGGTTGTAGTCTTCGTAAGGTGCTTTTTTAATATACTGATACACTATATTTGAATATACGCTACGTTTCAGCTATCAAAGAAAAAACGACCACCTGAAAGTTCTGAAAATATATCGTTAGCTTTGTATGGAATAATGTATCTACTTCCAGGAATCCTTTCAGCGATGTACGAGTATGTTTGTTTGCCATGTGTGGTCTTGTATCTCGGTGAATGCGTATGAATTGTCAATGAAAAAATATATGAATGTACAAGAACACGCTGTTTTATACGATTTTAAGAATTATTATTTTTACAAAATCATTACATTAGTTTTAATCCATACTTTATTTGTGAAATAGTTCCCTAATAATTATATCATTTCATTGTTGTTTTTTAAATTTTGTAAATTTTACTTATATTTTTTTTATTTTTTAATAACGGCCTAGGCCAATACATACGGTTTTAAATTAGAAATACAATTAAAGAAGATGGTATTACAGAATAAATATAAAAGCTAAGACAATACATTTGGACAAAACATAAACATGAGTAAATAAAACAGACATCACGCACATCAGCAGAGGGATCTGCGAAATGCCGGAAGGTCCTGCCCGAAAAAGTCCAAGTCACTAGAGGAGTTGACTAGTCTACATATTCTCAAGATAGGAGAATATATAAAATACTATAAAAGTTTCACATTTCTTATGTTAAATAATATAAAAGTTAAATAAATCTTTTAAGATATTAATGAAACTAATAACGATTATACATTTATTTATTGTTTAATACATCCACGACAAGATTTTTCAAATGTTGTTGACTGTGTGAAGAGCCATGAAGAAGATCCCTGCAATGGCGATTGAAATATTGGAAAAAATTAATTCGCCACACACGGCCAAACCCAAAAGCCATACTACTAAATCTGGCCGTGAAAATCCAAGAAGTTATTTATGCATTTTCGCTTATAATTCTCATATTTAAATTTAAACTAATTATAATTTTTTTGAAATAAAATTTAGAATGCATTTGAACCGCTGGTATAACTTATTAAAGCAAATATTTTAAATCGCGAAACTTTTGCGAGCGATGAAGAAAGGGGTTAAGAGTTGATGTGCGAATTTCCAGCGTCAAATGTATATATGTTAATTTACGACTCTTGAATTTTAAGTTCTCGCTGAGCACTTGAGGGTCGGCCTGATGGATTCACTCGGAGGTCCTTTCACAAAGGTTTACAGCTCCTCGACGGTGAAAGTTTCCCTTAAATTAAAACTCTCCCTCCCGCCCCGGTGTTGATTTAGTGCAGGGTCGAATACCTTTCATTACTTTGAGCCGATAATGAAACGTCCGACCGGATGAATTATTCCCGATATGATTTATACGGAAAAAATCTTCGTCGGGACTCTCACAATGGGAATAATTGAAATGAAGTTTTTGGCGAATCCGCGCACTTGTCAGAGTTATATTGCCGGCCATTTTTTATTGCTGAATTAAAATTGATGGTTTTGATGAAGCTACGGTGGAATTGAGCTATTTACAAAAATGCATTGCGTTTAAAGGCCATAAATCTTCGCCATTTATATATTTAATTAAACAAGGTTTATCAGCCCCTAAGAATTAATTCACTTATTTTATTACGAAGCGACGTTTATATAGAAGTTAATGTTGAAAAACAAATAGAAATATATATGTATATAAAAATTTGCATGCTAATATAAAAAACTAGCACTTACCAAAATAAATTTTGTGTACTGACAATTTTTCTGATTTGAATTCGTTATAATTATAAATTCAAAATGTTTTCTCAATATGCCCATATATTTATGAAAAGATAACTTTTTATTTAGATACTTTAATTGTTTTCGTATGAAAACCTTAGTTATGACATCACACTTACATCAAAGTAATTGTAATGATTGATTATTCAAAAGAAGTCTTACAAAATATAAATACCTACATAAATATGTAACAAACCAATATATTATACGTCAGCTGAATAAGAAACTCCTTAAAAAAATTATAAATAATAAATCTACCTAAATTTGACATGCCACAAGTACGATGCGAGTATTTTTTAACTCAGAACAAACACATCGGGTAATTGCTAGTCTGTAAAAAAATATTTTTTTTAAATGAAAACGATTAAAACTATGCAGACGGGTAAGTGCTTAGAGATAAGCACTTGCTAACCATTGGTTGGATCCTCGACAAAACTTTTTAAAATTAAATAAATATAATTGTTCAGCCTGTGTCCGTCCACTGTTGAACGTAGGCCTCCCGCATGAGTCTCCATCCTCTTCGATCCTCCGCCTTCCGCATCCAGGTCACTCCCGCTATTCTTCTTATATCGTCAGTCCATCTTGTAGGGGGTCGGCCAATGCTTCGTTTGCCAGTTCTTGGGCGCCATTCCAATACTTTTCTTCCCCATCGACCGTCGTCTCTTCGAAAGATATGTCCTGCCCATTGCCACTTGAGTGTGCCTATTCGTTGCGTAGCATCCACTACTTGAGTTCTTCTGCGTATTTCCTCGTTTCGGATTCTATCTTTTAGCGACACTCCGAGCATGGATCTCTCCATAGCACGCTGGGTGACTTTTTTTTAATGGGTAAGACTTGCTGTCAGATTCCACGTCTCTGCTCCATAAGTTAATACAGGGAGGATGCATTGGTTAAACGCCTTAGTTTTAAGGCATTGCGGAATTTTCGCTTTAAAAATGTACTTTAGTTTTCCAAATGCTGCCCATCCGAGTTGTATGCGCCTGTCGATTTCTTTTGAGAAGTTATTTCGCCCTAGTTGTATTACTTGTCCCAGATAGGTATAGTCGTTTACAACCTCTATTTCTGTTCCTACAATGGAAATAGGATCGAAGGTCTGTGAAATATGACTATTAATCATGGCTTTTGTTGTATCCATGTTCATTTTCAGACCAATTTTGTTCGACGCTTCATTGAGGTTGTAGAGCATGTCTTGAAGCTTGTCAGGTGATTCTGCTATTAGCACTATGTCATCTGCAAATCGGAGGTGAGAAATGTACTCTCCGTTAATATTTATTCCACATTTTGTCCAGGATAGCAGTTTAAAAATATCTTCTAGGGCGTTTGTGAAGACTTTTGGAGATATAACATCTCCTTGTTTAACACCTTTGTTTATAGAAATATTGTTAGTGCTATCATGGAGCTGGACCATCATTGTTGCAGATTTGTAAAGAGATTTTATTATCTCTATATACAGATAGTCTATTTTGCAGCGTTGTAGTGAATCTAGCACTGCCCAAGTCTCGATTGAGTCAAATGCCTTTTCATAGTCTACAAATGCGAGGCCGAGTGGCTGATTATATTCTTCGGTTTTCTGAATGATTTGTCTTAGCGTGTGGATATGATCAATTGTACTAAAGCCTTTCCTAAGCCCAGCTTGCTCTCGAGGTTGAAATTTATCAAATCGACCCGTCAGCCTGTTTGTTAAAATTCTGGAGAATACTTTATACACATGGGAAAGAAGGGAAATGGGTCGGTGGTTTTTGAGCAGTGATTTATCCCCTTTTTTGTGGAACAATATCACAATACTCGTACTCCATGTCGCCGGGGTTTCTCCATGTTCTATTACCTTGTTGAATAGTTTTTTAAGCTCTTTCAACAGAGGGGTTCCTCCTACTTTCAGAAGCTCAGATGTAATTCCGTCTTCTCCATGGGCTTTGTTGTTCTTAAGTTGTTTTAGGGCCGATTTAATTTCGAATATACTTATATCTGGGACGTCTTCAGACCAGTGCTTTGTGAGAGTAGCCCTCTTGTCGTCCGCAGATCTGTCATTAGGACCTGGCATCGTAGATGAATACAATAACCCGTAGAAATGTTCTATTTCCTTCAGTATATCATTAAGATTTGTTGTTATCTTCCCATCGTGTGTCTTTAGTTTGGAAAGTTGGGCCTGTCCTATAGAGGTGTGTCTGCTAAATGCATTTGACCCTCGGCCTTGTGCAACAATCTCCATGATATACTCGGTGTTTGAACGACGAATGTCAAATCTCATGGATTTTTTCACTTTTTTGTTCAGGGTATTGTAATCTTGGATGCTTCTGCTTTTACGACGTTCGTCCATAAGAGCTATCGTTTTGTCTGAGAATTTTGACCCTTTTTTCTTTTTGCACTGCTTTATGACTTTTTTGGCAGTTTCTTTAATGCTATTAATGATTCTGTCGTTAAGTTTGTTGACGTTGTCGGTGTCATCTCTATCTTCCAATAATATAATTGTTATGCTCTTCAAATACCCTGATTGGTGTGAAATAATCACTCGTAAAATGGCAGTCATAGTCTAATAATCGAAATTGTTTTTAGACAAAAGTCGCCCTTTAGACCCTACCCATTTATGAATGAGTCCCTGTAAAATTACCAATGCATGTCAAGACTCCACATGCAGTGTTAGCCTTTAAAACAATTAAAACGGCAAATGCCATAAAATTCACAAATGAATTTCTCCATCACTGACTGTAGGTATTAATCTGTATGTTTCTACTCGTACATAAAAAATAACAATGAGATCGTTGTCTAGTAATATTGTTTTTATTATATTAAGCACAAAGATATGTCATGTATAATATTGATCAAAACAAGTCATATTATTCACTGGCTTGAGGAATACTTCTCTCAGCGACAGAGCAACGCTTAGCTGCTTCTGATGGCGTTCTCCATTGAAGGAGGCTTCTTGGCCTGAATCACAATAGAGCGGAAAATGCGCCAGCCACAGGCTGTAAAGTCTATCTTCATGAATGCCTCTGCGGCTTGGACACTGACCCAACTGGATGAAAGAACCCTTAGTAACGCAAAAGAGAAAAATATTGCAACGCATAAATATATTCTTCATATCCGCTTTTGGTTCACAGCATAAAACCGGCATACAGATCCTTTAACTACCATTATAGCCTACATCGTCTTTAGATGTCTATACACCACCAATTATATTGTACGCATGTATGGAGAAAAGGCAATGTAGTATTCAAGGCATATTTGAGTGCACATAATTCAGATTTTTTAAGGAGACTCGATGATACTCTAACGATACTAATATCAATGGTCACGATTACTGGATTATTTAGTTTTAATGAGTGATCCGCTGTGTTTCGACGAAAATTTTCGCAAATTTTAGTTTAACTTTCCATTCCATCCTTATGCTAATTTAGCATATTTCTTCTTCTTATTTTAAATTATTTACCAATATTTTATGTTTAGTGATATAACATGTGTTTTTTATCCGCTATCAGTTTGGTGTGAGTTCTAAAGTGGACTATTTAAAATACTCGCAGATAATTATATTTAAAATCATAATTCATTTTACGATCAAATCCAAAATTCATACAATATTATGCGAAAACCTTACCTCACAAATCTACTTATCGGCAACACGCGCAATTTTGTAAGATATTTTTATGTTTATATATAATTATATATTTAATATGTTTATATAAAAAAAATTATTACCATTATATCAGTAAATAAATAAGAAATGCAGGCTTGCAGGACGCAGATCTATTCTTCAGTCGTCAGAGCGTCGCTTACCATTTTCAGATGCTCCTTTTAACTAAAGGGTTTCCCTGTGAATCACAGACAATGGAGCGAGAATATACCAAGATCCAATGTCTCCAGCAGCCTTCTTCAGCCGCCCCTCGCGAACAGCCGGCAGCCATTTGTAATTCAAATTATGTTGTTTGGGATACATCCCTTCATTTCAAACGGGAAGCTCCCGTTGTATCGCAATACAGAGACACTGTGCCGTGTATTTTCTCCATCAACAGATGCCACCAACTTTTTTTACGCTTTATCTCCGCTCATGCATTTTCATTCCTTAAGATGCTACACGTGTTTTCTCTTCGCCATATAATCACCATTACATTTCACTACATGTATTTATGCGTGTGAGATGAAAGTAGATTTATTATTATTAGATTATTTGAGATAGTTTCACGTTCAACTGGCGCATGAATGCATATTCTAGAATCTTGATTTGTTACATATTATATTTGTAGGATTTTGTTTAAATATTCTAAAAAAAATCTTTCCGCTTACGTGTAAGTGAGTTTACTTATTATTAAGCAGAGTTATTTTCAGTCTTGTGTTGAGCCGCTCTTTAGAACTAAAGTACAAATCCTTCGAAATGCACGGTTAGTCATTAAAAAAACTGATTAAAAAAACGTTAATTATGCAATATATGCTTTGGATCAACAGCTACTGTTTCTTCCAGTCTCTAGGCTCCCACTCAGGTAGACTGTCTATAAGCGTAAATAAGAGAGAAAAAAACTTTTTACTTGTATGCGATTTTATCTCATTGCTTGTGATAAAATATTCATAATACTTTTAATGGCAAAATAGAAAAAAAATACTTTTATGGAATTTTGTTTTCTTAGACCTATCCAAAATAAATGTTGCTATCATTAGCTTTTATTATTCCATTGCTGTATTTATATCTTCCACAAACAAAAGTACAAATTCCAACTTCTCACTGAAAGCATATGAAAAGTTGACTATTAATAGCCATTAATACTGAATGGTGGATTGATAATGATAAAGACAATATATAATACAATTATAAATTCTTGATTAGTATTTATTTAGTTTATGGCATTTTCTTTTAGTAAATTACATTTAATATTGCTCATACTGATTACAATTTAATGATAATTGTCAAGCGACCTCGATTATTCGACCCTTGGCACGGATCGAGGTCTTTGTCAAGCCGACCGATCCCTGGGGGCTGATAGAACCTCCGTTGGGGATCCCTGTCTCAGAGATTAAAGCTACTGTTCCTGTAATAAGGCACTTGTTAGACCTTGATTGTATATTCAATTTAATATGTATCTATTTTCAACCTCCTTTTTAACTATGTATATGGTTACGCAAAATGAGCCAATCTTTATTTAAATAACTAATTCAAAGTCTGTCACATATGACTGTTGTTAGCAGCTCTAAATAGCATCTCGAATGTTCTGAACACTGTTCAGTCTTGCATATTTCAGAATCATTAAATATGTTTTATCCATACTACGTTAGCATTAAGTTTTTCATTGATGCAGCCACTCCTTTCACTTTCCAATTAAATGTACCAGGTAGGACACCTTCTAGGTTTCGATATTTTTTATCAATTGTCGATTCACTTTTGCTGTCTGTACATTATTTTCTATTGACCACATCAGTTCATGCAGTGCATAACAATCAATGATATATCCACATCACGTTTGCTTTTAGCTTATTCACAATACTGATGGAATGAAATGGATGAAAATCAAGCAAAGAAAATATTTAGAAAATATAATGAAGCAATATAAAATTACATCATCATATCATGTCCACTCCCCTAATTGAAGCATATGGCATTCATGAACTACTATTTACTAGGCCACAAAGCCGCCATAGTCTTCACGTCATCCCAAGTAAGCTCCGCCTCCCAAAACATCACCGTGTGCATTCCATGTATAGTTCCCGATGGCCTGTAATGACAGCACGAGCCCAGGGGCTTGAAAAATAGGCAGCTATAGAAAGTTTATGCTTTCCTGCGGCATTATTAAAACATGTCCCAGGCAGGTCTACCTTCACCTCATACATAGAAAACATACGATTAATAAATAATACAGAAAATCTATTATTTAACTGTTTAAATTGTATGTAATTGAATGCTTATTCAATACATCTTTGTTCTACTGAATCTAATTTTCATTTAACGATCTGAATTTATGCTTCATTGTATAAATGAATATGAATACAGTGCATTTTTATTTTCGGTATCTTAAGCAATTGTCTAACTAAATCGCAATTGTGAACATAGTTGCACAATCCAAAAAAAGAAGATTTAGTCAATGTTTCGTGCAACAGATCAGGTTATTGACCTGATGCCTTAAATTAAAAAAGGCCGTAATTTATTTATAAATCGCGATTTAAATTTGTTACGTTTATTTTTTATTTGCCGCCTTATCCAGATTGCCGGCAGATGGCTGGCAGCGATACTGAGAAGGAGTAGAAAATGAAATAGTCCATTCACTAAGATCTCGGAACTCCCTGTGGATTCCTGAGCTAATTTAATTTGCGCGGCCCACTTTAATGGCGATTGATTCAAAATCGCGCAATGATTTTTGCATAATCAACAAAATTGGAAAAGAAGAGCGTTTCGCCCGAAAACAATTTTGACAAATAAGATTTGTTTTATTAAATTCCCGCTGCGAGGCGCTCGCTCGCTTAAATTTTTGAAGTCGGCATTGTGATATCAAAATCAATGATGTTTGAAAAAAAATCTAAATTAACGTCGAACAAGACTTTGATACTTTGCGCTTAACTTGCTAATATGAAAAGTGTTAAAATTCTCTTACGTGTAAGTTATTTGCGAAAATGATAAAATACTGCTAAATATAATTGTGTCAGTAATTTCAGTTTTCCTGATAAAAAGTCTCGTGAAACATATGTCTAAGTAAATTTACATTTACTCGTTTTTTTATTGAATAGGTTTACTTAAATGCACAATTTTAAAGATGACGAAATCGTGTTTTCGTAATTCATGGCGTACACATGCTCCACATAGAGAGCGGATTTTCAGGAAGAATAATTATGTACCACTTTCAGTTTAGGCTATGATCAACAAAAGTTAATCAAGAATTATCTTTTGTATTTCAGGCATAATATTTTAAGAGCCCTTATATTTTAAAAAATCTTTCTGATAAATTGTCATTTAATAATCTTCTTCGTAGTATCGATTCGGTGGATTGGTTTGCAGCAACAAAATCTTCCATCTCGATGTCCACTCCTCTCGATCCTCTGCAGTCCTCTTCAGCTCAGCATAAGAGCTACAAATCATGTCCTCGAACACTTGCTACAAATACTCCCGTCTAGAGCGCCCTCTACAGTTTCTATCCTCAACCATCCCTTCCACAATGTCGTGAAGAAGACCATCGTAGCGAATGATGTGCCGATCCATCGGGCTCGCCTCTCTGAGATGGTTCTCACCCAGTTGCCTATCCTCCTTGATTATGCTGAGAACCTCATTGTTCGTGATGTGGTCTCTCCAGGAAACTCCGAGATTTTTTCTGTATAATAATAATGATCTATAAATTATAAAAAAAGTTTTGAATATGAAACAAAGTTGACTTTTTTCTTAAGAAACTGTTTTTAATATTAATACTCGTGTTATACATATTACAAAAGTAATTAATAATATTTTATTCAAATTATTTCAAATTTAAACGCATTTATAAATTGTGGAAGGTGAACAGTTTTGTTTGAATTTTAGTAGTATTAACTTTTACGCACTCAATGAATTATTAATTCAATGCAAATAAAATTCATCAAATTACCTACTCGAAAATTTAAATTGAATTAGAATGTAATTATACTGATTTATATTATTTTATTTCCAAAAGTACGGCAATATCTTATTTTTCTATAAGCCTCTTGTCGCCGCAAGTCTCTATTATTTCTAGAAAGTACCCATTGAATTTACAACAAAACGATTGCTGGTATATGGTATAATAATAAGAAATGTTGAGGGAAGGAAGTCTCTGTTTTATTTCCCCTTTAAAATCTGGTTTTGAAAGGATGACATAATTTTGAAAAATATACGCTGGATAAAACCTTCAGTATCTAACCCCGTCCGCAACGAGTGCTGCAATTGCTTTATGTTCTTTCATATGGAAAAACAAACACTTCCGCCGCATATAATATTATATTAGAGATGTACGAAAATAACTGACTTGACAATGCGAAAATACTAACATCAAAAACATCGTGTAAAATTGTGGGAAATGTTTATTTTGCTTTCGATAAAGGATAAACCTTGTTATGCACGAAAAACATATGCTGCGTAATCAAATGCACTATTTAATTGGCGAAATTTTCATAAATTGTTGTCATTGCGAAATATAATCAATTTTATGATTCATAAACAATGTCTTATATTGATTTTTACGAATTGGCTTAAATTAATTTAGACAACGGATATTAAGTCGACAGAAATTCGGTCGATGGACATTTGGCTAGTGAACATTTGACCCATTGTTCATTTGGTCAAATGTACATTCAACTGAATTATTTTTATTGATAAGGAAGTAATTCTTTTAATTCTTTAAATAACTTCATTATTGGTTTGTCTGATACGATAATTACAATTATTATTCATTTAACCATGCATAAATATTTTTTAAAGATTTTTTTAGATTTTTGTGATAAACAAAACATATTTTAAGCACAGTAAAAATTTTTAATGAACCGCAATTAAGATTTTTCTTTGCATTTTATTTAATTTATTATCCTATATTAAAAAAAAATCCTTCTACTGCCCATTGGTTCAAATGTCTTTTAGCTAAAATTAAATTTATTTCAGGCAATTGTCTGAAAAACTTTTCTATCTAATGTATTCTTAACCAAGCTAGATAGCGTCATATTTTTGCCATATTTATACCACCAGTGGTTATAAAACTTTAGTGCAATGATTATTTTGGTAACGTCGTCTACTCAATGATGAGGCTGAATTTGTAAATCAGGTTATTAAGAGAGGCAGAGATTTATTCCTCTATTTATTTGGAAAGACTAAGTTCAGCAGTGGATGGCCAATAATGATAATCATGCTAAAAATGTGTTTATATTAAATTCAGTCGTGCGGGAGGAATAAAATTTAATTTCTATATATTCGATCAACATTGCAGGAATTATCATCAGATCGTAGACACTACCATCAAATTATAAAGATATTCGAAACATCGCATCTTTTTTATTATAATTATTTAATAAGCATAACTTGTTACGTATGATAAGTTTTTTTTTGTACTAGTTATAAACATACATGTAAAAATCTTTTGACAGTCATGTTTTTAATATATTTTTTATTCTTTGACAACTCATTTTCCAAGTAAGGTTTTATTTAACTGAGTGATCTTACGGAGGCCGCTTCCTTCTGGAGAATTATCTCCAAGATATCTTCAAATAATCAATTTATCTTATTTCAAATCATTTTTAGTATTGCCAGTTAATTTTCTTAAAAGTTTACAAACGCGTCTGGATATAAACACAGTGTAACTTGCAATCTGGAGAAATTATTTAATCTTTTTCGCTGTTAAAGGTGTTCGTGAGCGGTCGCGATATAATATTTTTGATTGGAGTTCTAAATAAAGAGTTTCTGGGTTGAATAATACTTTATATAATATACTTATTAACATTGAATTAAAAATAACCGAAAGAGGAATACTTACGATACACTTGAACAAATGACTTTGCTATGAATTTGTATCTATAAATCAGTTGTCAGCTACTCGTATGCAATTAATCGACTTATCGACTCTGAATTGTTAATAGTATAAAGAGTAATATCAATAGCTACGATACACTTGCATACATGAGAGATTCCCTATTCGTCAGATTTAGATAGGAATTTGTATGTATGTATATATCAGTTGTTTACCATGCATTTAATTGATTAATAAGCATTGAATTGTATTTTGTACACAGAGTAATGGCAATAGCTGCGATACACTTGCACAAATTAAATATTTACTATTCATCAGCCTAAAACTCTGACATACAATATGAACTACTTTATACGGACGAGCAGAATCCCGACTGCTGCCATTTTAATATCGCACGAGCGAACATCTCTAGTAGCGAGTCTAGCCACACTCCGCAGATTATTTTTCCCCTTAATATTTCACAGGGCGACCGCAAAGTAAAATTGGCCTTTATCGGTTACAGTTCTGGGCAGCGTACGTGCCTTGCGAGTCTCAGCATCGAGACGCGGTCCAGCTGACCTTCGAGCAGATTGACCTCATCCGGAGGCTGACCGACCAGTACCAGCCAACCCTCACACTCTGTACCACAGCTGAAGGTATGATGCCAACAAGAGCCTTTCATTTTTTTACTCCACCTGCTACTCTATACGGCTTAAGGTAAAATAAATACGCAGGCAATTGGAAACCTGCCACGAAAATAAGGGGAATTATTTTTTAGTTGTAGATACTTTCTGGTGTATAATATAATAGTTTGCACTTAACGATAATTGACTTAAAGATAAGTAATTTAATTTGGCATCTTGTCTTAATTTATATTTTAAAAAAACTATAGTGAACGTGATAAAAAAATCTAGAAATTAGTGTTTTATTTTGACAAGTGTTATCCTATTTTTATGGCTCTCTTATTATTTTCATAACTTTCAATATGTTATTTTATGCTTGTTTTCTCTTATTATTGATTGATGATGATATGATTTACTGTATTTTTAGTACGTGATTTTCTTCATACCTTTTTTGTCAATTGTACTGTTTTTTTAAATATTGGAACTATAGTTACGTGAAAATAAATACAATGTGTAGCTCTATTTGATAAATATGTCATTACATAAATAATTTCTTAGGTTTTCACGGCCAGATTTGATGTTGTGGCTTTTGGGTTGAGCCGTGTGTGGTGAGCTTTTTTCCACCTATATTTCGACCGCCATTGCAGGGGTCTTCTTCAGGATTAATAATTTATTTAGTTTTGAGTTGGTTTATTCAGATTATATATTTCTTTTATGAGCTTTATTGATTAATATCTCCATGGCAACTCAAGTTTCATTCTGAAGTATCGTAGGTATGTTTTTTAAGACTACGGTAGGTATGTTCAAAGAATACTGTAGGTATGTTCTCGAATTGTACATCGACGAACGTCATGTCGGACTGTGGTCGTCTCTGCTTGTCTGTACAGGTTTTAGAGTATGTGCTAGAGGTGGAAGCCATGCTGTTTTGAGAATCAAGCCGTCATACTTGTTGATATTGATGGGATGTCTTTTGATTTCAATGGCTTCCCTTACTAGGCGTGCATATTTTCCTTGTGTTCGAGCCATGATTTCGGGTTCGAACGAAAACTTATGTCCCGTGTCAGCCAAATGCTCTGCCAGTGCTGACGCCATTGGGTGGCCTAGTTTGCACGATCTCTCATGTTCACTTACTCTTTTACTTATAGTTCGTGATGTTTGTCCGACATACACCGTTGAGCAAGCCTTGCGTTGGAGTATGTACACTCCATCGCTCTCTACAGAAAATTTATCTTTGACCGGTCTGAGAGAGTCCCGGATCTTTGACGATTCCTTGTGAATAGTTTTTATCCCAAAGCGTTGTAGGACCCTGGCGACTTTCTCAGTTGTACCTTTCGTGTATGGTAGAAAGGCTTTGTGTATCCCTGTTTCCATCTCATGGGTTTCTCCCTGTGCCATGTTTCTTGTTGCCCTTTGGATATCTGACCTTTTGTATCCATTGCACTCTAAGGCCTGGCCAAGTTCCTTCAGTTCTTCCTGTAGATTTTCCTCCTCGCAGATACGTTTGGCTCTCTGTGTTAGTGTCTTAATAACTCCAATTTTCTGAGCTGGATGGTGGTGCGAATCCGCGTGAAGGTATCTATTGGTATGCGTCGGCTTTCGGTAAACCTTGTGGCCCAGACCTCCTTCGTTTTTCTTAATAACTTCAATATCCAATGCAATGACGGTCGAAATATTGGGTGAAAAAAGTTCACCACACACGGCTCAACCCAAAATCCACAATCTATATCTTGAAAATATGGTTACCATAAATTTCCACCACATGTCAGCTGCTGCTGTTCATTCTTGGACATATCTCTACCTAAAGGATCACTTGGAATATATATAACCTTCAGAACAGAAGTCCGAGTAATTGAAGAGAGGGTAGCTATAGTAACCGAGGCATATTTTTGAGTGATTTGATAATCCATATTTTTTTAAGAAATCGGATAACTAGCCCAACGCTCCCGATGCCTAGGCCATCATAAGGGGCGGCTCAACCCGATAGTATCACAACAAAATTTTGAATGAATTTAAATATTTAATAGTTGGATAAGAAATTATTTTTTATTTTGTAAGTTCAGGAGTCTCGCTATAAGTATTAATAAATGTGATTTTATAAAAAAATAATAAGCAGCACCGAAATTCAATGATGTCTTGAAAAATAAAACGATGTGCCATTTAATATAAAAAAAATGAGAAATTCGTTAGCTTTTTAATTTTTCCGCAGCAGAGAACTTCTCAAAATTTATAAAAAAAAGAAAACATTACAATAATTAAAAATGCCTCATATTTTTTATGAAATTTAATGTAGCATAAGGGTACGAGGGTATTATTTGCAATTATTTAATAAACATTTCAAATATTAAATTTCTAAGAAACATTCGCCATATTGGGGAGGACCGTCTCTCAAAAATTATTAAAATACACTTTTCTCAACAAATTTAATCCGAGTGTTGACAGTCGCCTCAACGAGAATTCTCAACTTTTAAATAGCGGTAGTTACACAAAAACTTAGCGACATAAATAATCTGAGAGGGGTTATTACTCTGTTAGCAAGCCACTTTGAAAGTCAACTTTTTAATCAAGGCAATTTGGCTTGCATCCAATTTTCCATTGTGACGTAATAAAAAGTTCTAAATTAACGTCCCGGCTATGAAAGCAATGTCCATCAGCTGGATGGAGCACTCTTCAGCACTCGAATACTTCAACTGGCCGAGCTTTTGAGAAACAAAACACTCATTACTTGCATCCACAGTTGGTCGGGGAACTTTGTATTTTTCATTAGTCTGGAAAGTTTCGCAGCGCTGAGAGAAAAATCGTTTACATTTTTTAAAAGAAAAAATCCGCTCGCTGTAATGTAGTGGCAAAACAGTTTTAAAATGGCGTTCGGGCGCCTCATCCTTTAAGCTGTTCTTCGTGTTAATATAATTTTCTTCTCTTTTCTGCGTTCTACAAAGAACTGGCGAGCTTTAAAAATTACTGTGCATTCCGCGAAACAGGCGGGAGCTTTACGATACAAATGCATTATAAATTGTAAAAAGACAGCCAGGAATAATTGAACAACTAATTATTCCGAACCGAGTGTTGTGCTGAATGTTTGCGCTGTGATTCAAGATGTTTACGAGTTGAAATGCAAATTGAGCGTTTTAAAAATGTACACTTAAATGTTTTAAGCACGGTTGCGACGACCACTTAATAAATATCCATTCACATTTTCGATATTAAAAATAGTATTATGTCAGCGTTTACAATAAAGTGTGTGGGCAAGAAATTCATTTGTAGATTATATTTTATTATTAATTTCTTGCAATAAAAGTAAGAAATTGCACTTACAACAATGGTTACTTAAATTTAAAAAAAATTGAAGCACGTATTTTTCAGTGTTCACTTTTAAAAACTTAAACTTATCTATTAAAACTGTAATCCCTACTTTTAAACGTAGTTGTAAAATTAAGAATATAAATCTACCGTAAAATTGTGTTTCAACTTATAAAGCACCAGCAAAGTTCCAACTTTATAAAATTAAGAAAATTTTCTTGTGAAATTTAATAGTTTAATTAATGCACGATGTGAAAGTAATGTTACGTTAGACTGTTTGCATTAAGTGTATACTATTTAGAATATTTAGACAATTCAGGACATCTATCAGAGTGAGTGGTATAGTAAAAGGATGAAAGGTGGTGTTGGTCTGCAAATGCACAAGACAGATAGTGGAGAAAGTCTACCCAAGATCTTCAAATGCTATCATCCATCTTAATATTGTAGGCTATGTTTGTAGCTGGCTCATTGTCAGTACGTACTAGTACTCCCCGGGGTAATGGCCGGGGTTTGTCTGCTGTTAAACGAGACGGTTATAATTGGTAACAACATAAATTTATATTTGAAGTGTTGTAATGGCGGCGAGGGACAATAAATTAGGGGCCTACTTCATATTGTATTACAAAGTATATTTATTTAATAGGTATTTATATTTTTCACGCTGAAATTTTACGACTAAGATAATATTTATAAATCTTACCAAAAAACACCTTTGTGGTCACGAATAATGATACCTACGAGTATATTATGTTTAACCTATTAAGCTAGGGATAAGATACGTACATATTTTAAAATATGATATCTACAATACATACTTAAGAAAAAATCTGGTTCAAATACATATAATCTTTAATAAACACCACCATCATTATCAGCACTGCCTTATTAAGATCTTCATTGTATTTTAGATATTATATTTATATATATAATACAGAAATACACTTAAAACAGTATGTTATGCTCTGCAATAATATTATTTGTAATTATAATTACAATATTGTTAACACTTTATATATTGAATGACATTTATATGGATATTCGACAAATGATAAATATTAGAATCATTTCAAACAACAAATTCGTTAATTACCCGACTAGTTGAGGTGGTGTAAATAGACGAATGGAAAGTGCGTTGGGCTAAGAACTGGACTTAGTAAACAGCTCTGTAGTTCAAATTTTCGCATTCAACCGTTTCCTTTTTTCTGATTGTATGTCAGATAAATGTCATATTTGATAGTGTTTGCTACGAGTTTGTGTATTCTCGCTTTGGAAGAGTTTTACTCCTTAATTTCAGCAATGTAACTTGTTTAAACAATTAAACTGACTAAGTTTTCATATCTTCCAATATTGATAACTTTTTTATAACTTAACTGTGGGGAACCAGGAATATGCCGTATATTCTCGTATTGCAGTTAGTATGCAGTATATTGCAGGTATGCAGTTCAACGGTTCTCATTATCACACGCCCGTAAACTAATTTGGCAATGGTGTGCAGATATTCGCGCGCTGCATGCGACCAAATAGCTAAGCCCGTTTGTCCACTTACGACGCTCGCTGTGCACTCTGGACTACTACTATAGAGTACTGCCTAACCAATATATCCACTTCCACGCATACAATACTATAAATGTAAGGCAGAGGCCATCATTAAGTACACGTTCCGCTGCGAAATCAAACAAAATTTTTACTCATAATTTTTTAATATCGACCAAAACTCCATATTATATTATTATTATAAAGGGTCCGCCAAATAACTTTTTTTTTTAAGACGGGGCGCAAAACATCGAGTGTAGCTTCGGCTGTCTGGCACGTAGCGCCGTCTTGTTGAAACCAAATTGTGCCAATATCCTCCTCTTCAATTTTTGTGAACAAAAATTCGTTCAACATGTCCGCGCCGCATCGAAGCGCCACTGATGGCGCTTCACGCACACTTTCTGCCACAGCAGCAATATTCCGGGCGTACGCAATGTTTTTGGCTTTTCACGCTTTGGTTTATCGATGAGGATGCCAGTTTCTTTCACTTTTTTCACAAGATAACGAACATACGGAGCTGACGGTGATTCACTTCTTCCAAAATCCGTACGCAATTTTCGCACACATTCTGCAAAATTACCGTGATTTTCAAAGTAATGTCGCAATATTTCCCAGCGTTGTTCAAGCATATGCACAACCATATTCGTTCAGCGGAAGGATAAAACTAATTATATGTCAAATCAGACATGAGCTACGTGTTACCATTCACGAAATAAGCACTAGTTGAAAGAAAAACGTTAGATGGCGGACTCTATATTATATTAGTATTTGTATAGCGCTCTTTTATGACCGAATGATCATTCCAAAAGCGCTTCTTTGCCTCTCTGAGTAAAAGGTGGGTCTTGAGTCTGATTCTGAAGGATGCCTCCGCTTTAAGCTCTCTTATGCTTTCCGGTAGCGAGTTCCAGGACATTGGTGCCGCGTAGCTGAAAGCCCGATTTTTTTTTTATGTAAACGCATGCAGGAGAGCACAACCGGTCAAGACCAATGCACTCTATGACGCTCAGCCAGGGAGGCTGGACGCTGCATGCGGGAAACGTGTGTTGTGTTCGTGTTTGTGTGTGGGTTGGGGAGATTGCAAGTGTATATTTATCTGTTTCTTGAAGAGATCCAGATTGTAGGAAGGAGGAAACACAGACGCTGGAAGAGCATTCCATAGCTTACCGGTGGCATTAAGGAAGGAACTTTGGAAGCTGCCAGTTTTTGGTCGACATATATTAACCGTGTATGGATGTTCGGCAAGTGTAAGACGAGTTTGTCGGCTGTGAGTGGGTGCAGGAGGAATTAGTTCTTTAAGTTCCGAAGAGCAGCGACCGTGGTAATAACAGTAGAAAAGAGTAATAGAACCAACCTTACGTCTGTGTTCCATTGATTGTAGATTAGACGTAAGGGTGTCATTGTTTATCAAACGAATTGCTCTTCTTTGAACTGAGTCAATTAAGTTTAGAAGGTATTTTGGGGCTCCAATCCAAAGGTGACTGCCGTATTCAAGGATAGGTCGGATTTGTCCTTTATATAGAAGAAGAAGTTGTTTAACGTTGAAATACCGACGTGATCTATATAATACACCTAGTTTTTTGGAAGCGAGACCGGACCGATTGCCAAAGACCGTGCTAGGACTACCTCCCGTCAGCTGCAGGGTGCTTCTATTTGCTCTAGCCGATCTGAGTGTCTCTCCACGCGCGCTCATTTCTGAAGGCTTGATAAGTTCTGTCAAATAGCCCGGTGCAGTTCCGTTGAGTGCCTTGTAAGCTAAGAGGCATAATTTTTACTGGATTCTATTATATTTATCCATTATTATTAAAATTAGTAAATTGAAATTGACAATCATCCACCCTTGCTCAATATTGCTAAAATTTAGCAATAATAGAAATAATACCGTTGTGTTATCATGTAATCATCATCATCATCATCATTCCATATCTACTTCCTAGATCAGTGGTCGGGGATTTTTTTTAACCATTACCTCAAAATATTTTTGTCGATATTACCCTCTCATTTTGAAAAAAGGATTAGCAATGTAAATTTAAAATTACTATTTTTTAATTAATTTACATATAAAATAATAAATGCATTATAATATTTAGTATGTAATAGACCAAAAAAATAAAACTCTCATTTGCAACAAACAGAATTCAATTGAAAAATTTCCCCCTTCAGAATTCGGAGAAATGATGCTGCTTCATGTTTGATACAATTTTGATACGATCTAAAAAAATAAAAAAAATGAGTAGTAGATTGATGTTCAAAGCTTAAGAATAGCATCAGCCATACTTTCTTATCTTCCATTAAAATACTAAAATCTTTATAAAATGGCAGATTAGAAAAAAATCCGGTCAAATTTTTTATCTTTGCCGTATTTGGGATAATTTATCAACGATAAGGTTGTATGCCATAAAGTTATTTAAGTGACAAAATTCTTGCCTCATTATACTTCACCTATGCTTCCCATAGCTCCGCCGAGTACATCTCATCTTTGTATTTCAGATATTCGCGCTGCGCACGCGAGCAGGCAGTTATGCTCGTTGGTGGGCGTGGAGGGCGGACACGCGCTAGGAGGCTCACTTGGCGTGCTACGCGCGCTGCACCGCGTGGGCGTGCGCTACCTCACACTCACTTCCACGTGCAACACTCCTTGGGCCGACTGCGCGCTATCGGACTCGCGCGCTAAGCCGGAGCACGGAGGACTCACTCATTTCGGAAAGGTAATCAAATGCATCATCAAGCACAAGTGATTTCCAGACATTCAGGGTGGCGCGCGGCAGACGTATAGATTTTAACGTATTTTACATATGAATCCTTGCGTCTGCCGCGCGCCATCCTATACTATGCATCTATACCTTGTTTTTCACAGACATACTACACGTCAGAAAAAATACTTTTTGATCTGATTTAATCCAGTTTATAATTCCTCTCACTACACCACTTACTTACTGAGTTATCCTTACTACATACTACATACTACGACTATCATAAAATTTGTATACAATACCAGGGCATGTTAGTGAGTAGATGTGCTTCGAATAAAAAATATTGTTTTTTCCGCGTGATTTTTGTGGAATCGAGAAAAAACGATCAATTAAATAATTTAAAAAATATTCATTAGAGTTGTTAGAACTATTTGAGTTAAATTTCATGACGATCAACATGAGCCAACATAAACGTAACCAAAACAACATTAAAACAGGCTTCAAACAAAAGAATGATTATTTCTTACTGTTTGAAGGATATTTTTGCGACGCGTCTTAGCGTTTCATATTGATCTTATCATTTGTATTGCGATTATGATTTTATGTATAATTATATTCTTAAAACTCACATCAAAATCTACGTAGTGTTTTATAATGGAGTTACATTTCGTGATTCACTTAGAATAATGACTAGGCTCAGTGCACACTGTTCTCATTCTTACCATTTAAAGTTTAAGGTTATATGATTATGTACTTGTATTTCATAAATTTGTTTAATTGTGAATGAAAAAGGAAGCATAAATTTCAAAATTAAAAATATTTATCTTGGTAATACAACTTTTCGTTGATTCACATAAATAAATATTTTTCTTCCATTCCATATTTAAAATATATGTTCCCTACAGATTGCTTGTCTCGAGAGATTTTTGCACCCAAAAGTTCATCTGAAAACATATATAGTTCCCGACAATCTCCAGGACAGAAGCCCGGGGACTTAAAGAAACGGCAGTTGTAATTCCAGAGGCATATAGTTATCTAATCGTAGTCCATTGCTCTCGAAGCCTAGACTAAATAATTTAACTCGGGTTACATTAGCAGCTCAATTAAAAAATAAGTTTAATTTCTTTAACAACAATTAATTTAAATAAATTTGTATTGTCTTCTTATTTCACATTATCAAATACTTGTTTAATAATTTTACCATATTTTACGCGACAAGATATTTTTCCACTTTGACTTTTGCAATAAAAATTCTACAAATACCTCCCGTACGATAACAAGTCTCAGCGGGATAATATCGCTGAAAATGAAAGATATTTGCTCGGTATAATGTTTAACATTCGCCGGAGGCAACGGACTCGAGACACGTATAGACCTGTCATAGATTGCCGGCTTTCCAGAACTTTCCACCCATCCTCAGAGCTAATTTGCCCATCTGATTCCAGCCGATGTACTTACAATTATTTTTCAATGTAAACGTACCGCCTCCAATCCTGAGCAAACTCTGTTAAATTGCGCTAATTATTTTTTTAGCTTTCGCAATTATTTAACGTCTTACAATTTATTCCAATGTAATTAATAACCGATATCTTACGTTATTCAATGTATAATTTTTCCTAGAATTTTTTTATGGAAACACATGTAGAAATGAAAATGTATGAAATGTGATATTGAATGGTATGAAAACTCATTAGGCCGTAGCATATGGAGTGGTGATGCGTCAACGTGATTAAACTACAGCCCGGCATTCACGCATCATCTATTTTTAGAAGTGTCACTATGAATGTGTAGTGCTTACGGGACGCTTTAAGGGAAATTGATATACTGATATATTATATATTTATATACTCATAATTGATCAATCAATGCTTATACATATTTGAACAGCAAAATAACATCGTTGTATAAAACTTGTCTAAATTCAATAAAAAACTTTTTCCATTCATTCTAATAAAATTTAATTACCAAACACTAAAAATATCAAAGATAGTTTTTATACATAATTATTTTAATAGACGAAAAAAGTACATAATATTTATTTTTTGACAGGTTTACAAGAGTCATTTACTGATAAAATAAGATGTATTTTATAACATTATTTATTAGATTTTAACATCAAATACACAGTATTTCAAATAAATACGAATGAAAATGAACATTCGAATTGTAATACATCAAAGCAAAAGAGTTCTATCACAAATCCTCATTTATATTGCGATTTATTATCAAATGTATAGATAATCCTGCTTACAAAATTGAAATATTTTACATCAAACAACATGTGAAATACCCCAAAAGATAATTATCAACTTTTGTATCTTTATTTTGAATAAACGATCCGGGGAACAACTTTTAATATCCGATTTGAAACGAACGTTAAGAAGTATGTTTGTGTACTGTTTTCATTCAATTTTCAAACATAAACATACTATCATGTAACAAAGATATTTATTAACTGGTGGCAGACGAAAATCTTTCTGTCAATAATACCCATTTAAAGTGTGTCGTCTTAAAAATGGACGATGAGTGAGAGCCGGATCTACTCCTCACATATAGAGCTCCTCAAAAATGAGTAGCATTATATCCATATACTACAATTTATTTAAAAAATCACATTAAGCACCTGAGAATCAAAGAAGCCACTAGTTTCGATCGGTTGTGTTCTCTCAGCTGTTTCTTCTACTTCGCGTCTAAATGACAGTTTCGCTAAATTACCAATCGACGTATTTAGAGTAATTGTAAGACTTTATGATATATATGGCTTTTATTTTACTAATTTTAGCTAAGCACATAAATATTTATGTTGCTTGTAACTTTAAGGTAAAGGTCAAATAACAAAATCTTGAACAGGCTTGTAATTCAAATTTTAAAGCTGTAAAAGCAAGCAGTGATACTTTTGACATGAATAATTCAAAAGTGACGGAATCGAGTGTTCATTTTTAAAACAATCACGAATTAAAGTATTTTTTTTTTATAAAAGTATACATAAAACTTTGATGAAAATATTTAGCTTATATATTGCAATTATCCTAGTCTTCATTCTTTTTATTTTTTTTCATTTTCATTCTTTATTTCGAATTTACAAACATCACAAACGTTAGTTTATTGCGTTCATAAATAATAAAACAATCAATATAAAACTTTACAAACAACGAACACAAAAAATAAGTTCCAAGGTACTAGTAAGTAGAAGTAAGAATGCATTAAATATACGTATGTACTTATGATTAAGTACTTAAGTAATAGAAAAGAAGAAAATCAACAGCAGTAAAATTATTAAAAACAATTATTAAAAAGTCCAGAAGCTCGCTAAACAGAAGACTCCATGAAATTACTTTGAAAAATAAATTCGTGAGGCTTATGTCGAAACTGGGCTTCTCTCAAGTGGAATATAACAATATTCGAGGCTATATGGTTGAACAGTCTGATCACTCTTCATAGAGGCATAGTCTCTGGCAGATTAGTATTACTTCTAGAAAGAACAAACAATCTGTGCCTCCTTATCCTTAAATAATTGTCAGGGACAAACAAATCGATTTCCAACAAAATATCAGGATTTCTGAACACGCCACTATTTAATGTTAATCTACAATAGGATTAAAATAATACTTATACATGTGAATACATAAAAAATGATTCAATTTTAAAAAGTACATAAACATGCAATTTACAGCGAGTGCATTCTGCAATAATACGTATCAGTAATATAAATACGTCTACATTTTAAAGTCAAGGTAAGCGGAAGCCATTGTTAAATCTACCAGCGCTGTGAATAGAATCGAACAAGAGGTTAAAATTCGCGGCTCGAAATCCAGCGTCTGCCGTTTGTTTTTCTGCGATATTGACGAGAAAAATGACATTAAAGAGATATTATTTGCTCTGTATTTATATGTGAATATCAATTTGTTCAATATCTAGGATTGTAAAATAAATTTGATACTACTACATAACGATTTGTGGTGCTGCAAAAAGTTAGAAAATCTCCGATACAATATTGTCACTGCTGTTTTGTATTTACATTTCATCATTTGTGTAGTGTTAGTTCTTTCTCTTCTATAAACAGTGAGTGAAAAGCTTATCTGCCGCCATCGTGGGTTCAGGGGCGGAGGCTTTTTGGGGGCGCGCACGTGGGACCCCTTTGTTCCTCGGGATTGGATTTCGATTTACGGTTGCGGATATATTAAACGGCATGTTTAGTTGTCAACGCAGGACGTCAGGAGCCTCGGGTCTACGCTCCAGCAGCCTGCGCCTCCGCCCTATCGAATAAATCGCAACCGCGGAGACCGCTACCCTTGTAAAGCCCTTTCGGTACCAATAATGATGATACACGGAAGCACCCCATACGTGTTTTACCAACCTTAATGTTAAGTTATCATTTAGAACTTTATTAGTCTCTCTTTGAAACATGCGCTTCAAATTAAACTTATGATTACCACAGAACAACACCGGGATTTCAACCAATAAGTGCTGTGCAACTTACAACAAAACTTCTAAGTTCTGTCGAATGTATTTTGTGTATTCGATGTGTCTTAATATCTTTGTTTCATATTATTTTCTAATTTCATACTTTACGTGAATTAACTGTTTTTTTTGTTCTATCATAAAATTTTATAGAGGTACATAAGGTAACCACATTCTGGATGAAATGATTTATCCAAGGTTATAGAATCAGAGACTGCTATTGTGGAATTCATTAGACCCTACTAAAATTTACACTTTTTTATTTGAAATACAGATTTTTTCTACGGCGTTTGTGGCGAATTTACATATAACGGTCTTTTTTATGGTGTATCTTTAAGGTTTAACTCCCTTTAAAAGCTATATATTCCAGACCTCGAGAGCTTTAAGCTTATAATACCATATTCTTAAAACGCTTTAAAAGGAATGAGTGTATTAGTAAATGTTTTTTTTTTTTTACGAATAGGCATCCATTATTGCGTATTTTTCTAACTTTTGAGGAAAAATGTGAGGTCCCAGAACTTTAACTCAATATTATCAGTTTTTTACATTTTAAGTGATTATCATTTTTAAAGTTAATCTTTTTTGCTAAATCCGGGGTAAATGTCATTTTATTTAGTGCGGCTTATGCTAGAATATAGAGTTCATAGATCACTAGTACAATCTCCATTGTTTGCTTTATATCCCTTACTTAGGATCAAATTGTCATAATAGAAAAATAAAACTTCAATACGGTATAAATTTGTACATTAAATGCTTTTTTTATCAATGTTATTATTAGGTTTTTTTTTTAGAAATTAATTAGCTTATATAGTGAGAAACTTAATAAATTAACAATATATCATTTAAATAAGTAAGAGAAAATCATTATGTATACTATTTATAGAAGAACAATAATAAAAGAAATATTACAACAAAAAGGACAATTAAATAACGACATCATTTATTATTTATATATGTCGACCAAGAACTGGCAGCTTCCAAAGTTCCTTCCTTAATGCCACCGGTAAGCTATAGAATGCTCTTCCAGCGTCTGTGTTTCCTCCTTCCTATAATCTGGATCTCTTCAAGAAACAGATAAATATACGCAATTAAATATACATATACTATACATAAAAATCCTTAAACGAGTCAAATCATTCAGAAAAAATATCGGCGGGAGCGGGATGCGAACCGCGGACCTTTGGAACCAACCATTTTGCCCAGGTAATTATACCGCTCGGCCACCGGGCCAATTTCTTCCACCTGAGATGACTCGTCTCTGATCTTCTATATAAGTTATCATCGTATGATAGATGTCGCTATAGTATGTATTCAAAGTATGTATATTTTAATTTTTTTATTATTCAATCAGAATGCATTTATTCACAAGCTTAATATTATTTCCGGCAGTCTATTTATTTTAGTAAGTACCACTCGGGTCTCGAACCGAAACTATAGATCAAATGGATGAGAATAACTTCTTGTAAGTACGACGCGCACATTGCAATTAATTATTTACCTGTGTTACTGATGAATAATTTTTACCTTCTTGATATTGTCTCAAGGTGACATTATCATATGGATATTTTGAATTATTTATTAGAATATTATTTTATTATTTCAATATTCTAATCTACTTTTATAGATCATTGACTATTTTACAATATTAAAAGCAATTAAATATACATATACATAAAAATCCTTAAACGAGTCAAATCATTCAGAAAAAATAAAATTACATTAATATTAAGCTTGTGAATAAATGCATTCTCTTTGAATAATAAAAATATATATATATACATACTTTGAATATATACTATAGCGACATCTATCATACGATGATAACTTATATAGAAGATCAGAGACGAGTCATCTCAGGTGGAAGAAATTGGCCCGGTGGCCGAGCGGTATAATTACCTGGGCAAAATGGTTGGTTCCAAAGGTCCGCGGTTCGCATCCCGCTCCCGCCGATATTTTTTCTGAATGATTTGACTCGTTTAAGGATTTTTGTGTATAGTATATGTATATTTAATTGCTTATAATATTGTACAATAGTCAATGATCTATAAAAGTAGATTAGAATATTGAAATGATAAAATAATATTCTAATAAATAATTTAAAATATCCATAAGATAAATACACTTGCAATCTCCTCAACCCAAACACAAACACGAACACAACACACGTTTCCTGCATGCAGCGTCCAGCCTCCCTGGCTGAGCGTCATAGAGTGCACTGGTCTCGACCGGGTGTGCTCTCCTGTATGCGTTTACATAAAAAAGATAATATATATATTTAATTTTATATGTTGCCGAGTAATTCAATTCCACTCTATAATTAAAATTATATACGCATAAAATAAATATATATTTTAAAATTCAATATTTTTTATTTTATTTCTCATACGTATGCGATCAAATCTAATTAAAAAATATTTTTTTTTACAAATTGAATTCTAAGCCAGTTTTATTATGTTATATATTTGGGAACGATTCAATTTATTAATAATAATAAACATTTGATTATAAAAATTAAATAAAGTAACATTTATACATTTTTTTGTGGAGGTATCAAATTAACGACAACAAGCGTCGGTTACCAAACTAATAACTATTATGGTCCGCTAAACTTAAATTTAGCGAACAATTTGGTTTACCATTTCTCACTGCAGGGACTCTAATGAAACAATAGCAATCACAAAACGAATATTTTGCCTCAACCTTAAATTGTTCTGAAAACAATTTTGTAAATTTTAATATTTTACACATTGTTTTAATTTTACAATAATATTTAATTCAGTAAAATTATCGAACAGCAAATTTATTAATTAGTGGTATCACGCCTAATTCCAGAAGACCAAAATCGGAGACTACTTTTTTTTTAATTTTGTACACGAGTATTAATTTAAGTACGATTACAGAGAGCTGATAATAATTTAGTGTATAATAAGTTCAAATTATAAATATATTTCAATTTCAAATAATCTCATTACCTAAGGAGATAAAAACGCGTCTAGGTTTGTAAAATTAAATAATTGTTATTTCATTTTTTTTTTCAATTTCAATTTATTTTTTCTTCTAGAAACATTACAAGTATAAATATTTAATTCGATTCTGAAACGGGATATAATACAACAATTTATAAATAATACAATAATAATAGAATCATTTTAAAAGTCCCGGAGCCCGGTAAACAGAAGACTCCATGAAATTACTTTAATAAATACCACGAAATTACTTTGATAGATATAAAACAATATATTTTTAATATTAATTAAATTACAAAAATTATTATTATTACGTACTTTCACAAAGAAAAGTCATAAAATATTTCAATACGAGTACATTGTGTAGATTCCAAGGTACATCCTTAAATATACATAAAGTAAGCAAAACAATATCAAGGAACAGAGTAAAACAATTCTACTAAATACAACTTATTTGAATATTATATAATAGCCAACTAATTAAAATACTACAAACTTTTGAAATGTGAAACCTTTTGGTATAATGCTAAAATAATAAAGTACCGCAGAAAAGAGAGAAATGTTAAAATAAAAAATAAGAACAATGAATATTTTAAAACACCAAAAATGCTGAATTATACTAATTCAGCACTTTCAGTCCTTTAAGAAATAATCTCAACAAGAATATTCCAAGGAAATAAACTTGCGGAATAATTCAAATGAACTGAGTTTAAAACGTAGACCGCCCTTCCAATATAATACACTTTTAGAGGGAGAGGCGAAAAAAAGCGATTTTATTTTAATCTTTTGAAAAAGAGAAGTAAGCAACTCTTTCGAGATTCTTTTTTCTTGCATAAGTTTGTTTCTGAATTTTAAAATTGTTTTTTCAGCTGATTATAAAGGAGATGAACAGGCTTGGGATAATCGTGGACCTGTCCCACGTTTCCACCAAGACGATGAAGGACGCTATCGCAGTTTCTAAAGCTCCTGTGATCTTCTCCCATTCTTCTGCTCACGCTCTCTGCAACTCTTCACGCAATGTACCAGATTCGGTACTGCGGAGGGTGGCTGCAAATAGAGGAGTGGTTATGGTCAACTTCTACTCCAAGTTCCTCACTTGTAACGCCGTGGCAACAGTCCAGGATGCCATAGGTAAGAACATTTTTACTTCTTTATGTAACTATTCTTTTCAATATATGCATTTTAATTTTTTTTTAACAGTTATTTATAATTTACATTCGTCAATAAAATATTATCAGTACTTTTCAGTGATGTATTTTGAAGTCGTAAGCCTCATTTTGAAACAATAAAAACCGTCGGACAGGAATTACAATGTTTCACATTTAGCGTAGATTATACTTTTTTATTAAAGGTCATTGATTCAACAACGTCTTCGATAGATGACTTTCATCCAACACAATATTCAATTAATATGTTTTGACATGCAGTTTTACGAGAGTGAGATTAGTTTTTCACCAAATAGGATTATTTATTAATATTAACACCTGATATTTTTGGTTTATATATTTACGTTGTGACTGACTAAAGGTTAATAATACCATATATAATATGTTGTAGACTCAAAAATGAGATTTTATAAACAACGACTCGTAAGTATAAAAAAGATTGTTTCCGTCTACATTTCTGAAACCTTTTGTTGAACGTCTACAAGAGACGCCCTCTTAAGCCTTAAAAGCCTTTTTATTTACAGCACACATAAATGAAACGCTTTTCTATTTATAAGCGTTTAAAAATATACGCATGAAGCATTATTTTTTGCCTATTTAAAGACGCTTAAAATCAACAATAGGTTTTTTGCTATAATAGAAAATTATTAAAAAGAAGGTTCTCGAGAATTGAATTTGAAGTAGATTTATTTTCTTTAAACAAGCCCTAGTGTTTCAACTCAAAGCACTCAACGAATTGTTTGTGATTATGTATCAGAGGAAAGATCTTTCCTTTTTATCTCTGGAAAGGATTGCGTAGGTGGGTGTGTTCTATGTCAGGTTTATGTATACCTTCACTTTTGTGAATTCCGCCTTATAAGTAAACCAATGGAATAAATAATTTAACCCGAGTTTACAGCAGCGTTGTGGAGAATTTTCTAAATTGTGAGCGAGTATTTTTCAAATCTTGCCTGAATAAACATAAAGGTTTATATCCTTTAATGTATCACGTTCAAAGCGAAATATCATGAATGAGTTCTCAAATAGTTTTATGGGCATTACATTGTTTAGCACCAAAAAAACATATCTAACATTTGATATTTTTTTGAACCTTTGTAGATATTTAATTTTTTGTGATTGTATTTAATTTTGTAATATTTCCCCAAGATTAAAGTTTTCTTAATCGTAAAATATAATTTAGTAACTCGTAATCTATATAATAGGAAAATGATGGACATTATCAGAAATTAATAAAATATCAGCCAATTTAATAAAAGAACAGTAAACCACTTCAAAATTCAAAATAGTAAATCTGGTGTGTTTTGTTTTTGTCAAATATAAGATTATATTTTTTTATCGAAACAATACTTTAAGATTTATATTGAATATTAAACGTAAGTAAACCATTTCAAGTAACAACAATAGCGCGTTATAAGCATGGTTCTCGTTAGTTCACTGAAGTTAAGCAACATTTGACGTTTGCTGTTTTCAATAATTCTATAAACAAATCACTGAAAGGATTCCTGAAGGTCATCGAGAATAGTATATAAAATAATTATATATGATTCCAGATGCAAATATGTCTTGAAATTAGGCAAGAACAACTGAGAAAACTGAGTGGCAGCGATAAATAACTTTGTAGTTCTATTTGGCAGCAATTTATGGTAACCATATGTTGACCATCCTCCGTATTATAGAACGGATAAGGGGAGAAGAGACATTCTTATGAATGAAATCGTGGTTTATATGAATGAATAGTTTATTTTGTGTTTTATTGACAAATTTATATAATTTTTCATTGAATTATTTCTCATCACAATGTTTATGAGTGAGTATTATTGACGTATGAAAACTTTCATAAATTCGGTTGTACAAATGAACAAATATTTCTCGATGGAGCCAATTGGGATCTGAATTAATTATTGTATAAAGTAAACACAAAAGTTTTAAGGTTGTTTTCCTCTATATACAGTCTACAAATACGTAAAAGCATGACAATGCATGAACGTAACGAAAACCACAACGAACTATATAATATTAATCAACAATATTTAGTTTATGTATCGTACAGTGTATATAATATATTATTTTATAAACAAAGTTGTTCAGAAAATACATCAGCATAGATGAATCAACAAACAGTCGAAATTTAAGAAAGACGATTACAAATTTCGTTATTGAATTAAAATTATTTTCTATTTCATTAACAAGTAATGAAAAAAGAACATTAAGGCTACAAATAAAAAAGACAGTAAATAAATAAATAATAAACATAAATTTTAATAGACACATTTGTAAAGATTCTACCATAAACCAGTACCAATAGATAGAAAGGATATTGTAAGAATATGTTAATTTTATGTGAATAATACTTGTAGAATAATAATGCAGAGAGTTGTCTTTGGTTTATGCAAGATCATGGTCGTAATTCATTATCATCGTCACCATTTCCCCTACCCTACCTTGTGCATACGTTCAACCATTTTGGTCCTGGTCTCAACCTCTTGTCAACTCAGCCTTCCACAGTTCTACCAAATGCATTATATTTATAGTTACCGATGGACTTTCATGACAGCGAGAACTCAGGGGCTTGAAGAAAAGGCAGGTACAGCTTATGCTTTCCTGCGATATCCATATATTATTTCCTGGCCATGTCCATCATAACGAAATATCAATTCGATTTTTTAATTTTTTTTTATTTACATTATTCGACAAAAACAATTTCAATTAAATTTTAGAGTTATGCTACTTGTATCATAAAATTCATATTTTTTCATTCAAATCAGCATATGCTTACAAACTTACACGTATTTCTTCTCTTACAGTCTTTGTAGCACAATTCATGATATTTTTTTAACCTCTTGCAAAGCTGTTTTTATCGTATTTCTAAGGGTGTGCTTGCGATGTTGTGTGAGACGTGAAAGGTCACTTTGGCCACGTGTATTCAGCCACCGGACGTCCGTCAATCAATGGCAAAAAGTCTTTCGAGAAGCATCTGCGAATGAATGATGGCCTAGAAAAACCACATTATAAAAGCAATGAAGTATTCAAGTCGATAATATGGTTTTATATATTTTTACGTGAGAGTAATATTAAATTTAAAATATTACAGAAACATAAACTCGTATTTCTCCTTGATTTATTTACAGACTTATACAAAATAATATTTCTTGTCTAATGTTATAGATTGTGTCAAATTGCTTTTATATCTGTTATGAAACATTCAATTGTCTTTAAAAATTTTACACAAACTTTCAAAAAATTGTCATCATTTCTACAAATTTAATCACTAATAGTACGGTTTTTTTACTTACTTACAAAGCTCCGACAAGTACATTTTATTTATATATTTCAACGTGTTTTCATACGAATCCGAGTCCATCTTCATTTTTTTAACAACTGGAGTATGGCAGGTTTCCCTGCTCAACACCTCGGCTTATATTTTCAAAACCCATAATATATCTTTTTTTTTTTTTTTATTTAATCAAATATAAAAAGATACATTTTTTTCATAGTAATTTACATTCCAATCATTTTTTTTTTCTTTTTTTTTTTTTTTACATTCGCTTACCACACCACTTAAAGATAAGATCTTGTGTGTGGCGTGGGATTCATCTATGTAATATTACAGTTTTATATAATTATACAGAGTATAACATATTTATACATTTACATGATTTTGATATAAAACTAACATTATATGATTAAAGATTTAATATACTATATGTTGAATTAAATTAAATATATATATAATTTAATAATACATTTTTGGTACGTTTCATTATTTCAATTTGTTATGCAGTGACGTCGGTTCTGTTCGTCATTCTTTTAAAGTACTGTTTCACCTTTTCAATCAATATTTTAATATCGCTGATCTCTTTTATTTCCCGAGGAAGATTGTTAAAATTAACTATTCCGTTATATTTGTAACCATTTTTTGCATGTTGTGTGTTAAATTTTGGTATTAATAAGTTGTACATATACCTAGCATCTGGATTGGCTATTGGTTTAATGCTAAGATTCGCAGCTGAATATGTATGTAGAATAATAGGGACAATACGGGCGTTGTATTTGTCACTTTGTTTTGATCGAGCATCTAGGTTTGGTTGAGCCTCTCGTACTCGTATTAACAAATGATCCAGCCATCGGTAACGGTAGGCTGATCATCCGATCTTCTTAAGAATTCATATTCACAAATCACCCAAAAACATGCTTCTCATACTAGACTTCTTGAAGTCACCGAACTTGGGGGTCGTCGAAAATCATTTATGTTCCCGGGAGTACCGAGTTCAGAGACGTCGTAGTACAAGGCATTGACAATAGTTATTCGTTGTACGAGTGTGTATTAGATATGGAAAAACTGCAGCTGCGAATTCTAGATAGTGCGTCTTTTTATTAAAACAATTAAATCAAACAAAATTAAACTTAACTTTTTTTTATATTAAAACGTGATTACAGTTGGCGTTAGCTGTTTTTTTTTTGTTTGATTAAAAAGCGGATGTTACAGTCTGCCTTAACATTAAATTTGTTTGCGCTTTTACGAGTATGTATTAAGCGAGACGCACTGTGCTGCGTTCGTTTTCATTAATTTTGCTATCCAAGTGGCAATAGCCAGTGGAAACTTCTGATTTGATTTTATGAACCACCACTCTCTAATTGTCTTCCCTAGCAGCCTCTTTGGGATGCCGGGAGATAAATCGCGTCCCTGGCCCTCGCCCAGGCGCCGCGACGCTTGTTTTGTAACTTTTCACTTCAATTACGTGAATAATTACGTTACATTTAACTAGCCCGAGAATGAGAGTATTCACGAGGAAATAACAAACAGCGACCGTATATTATTTACTTTTTATGTAAGCACATACAGGAGAATAGTGACAGATAGTGATAGTGATTCTGAAATTTTATCTGTGAATTCTATGACGCTTACCATTCTACATATGGATAAACGCTGCATATGGAGTGTTGATCCGCCAACATCAAAGACGACAGTATACAAGAATACACTATGAATAGGTGACCACCCAATTTAAGGAACGACTTTTGTCTTCCAACAATTTCGATTCATCCGCTATGACTGGAATTTTACGGATGAAGGTACAAATTCATACCAACCGGGAGTATTCAAGAGCTCAGAAATCGATTAAAAATCTTCTTTTCTGTCGGGGATTGAACCCACGAACTTCGGTTTGCCAAGCAAACGTTTTAACCACCGAGCTATACCCACCGAATTTTTCTACAATCTTGCATGTATGTTTATTTACATTTCTAACACTTGTCAATGATGACTGAGAGCCAGGAAATAAACGCTATCATCTAAAGAACAAAATAATGTGAAAAAGGTTTCAAAAAAAGGTAATGTGCTGTTAGTACATTTATATTTTAGAAGCACCGTTGAACTAAATTGATTATGTATTTAAAAATATAAAATAAAAGAACAAATTTTTGATTAATTTCTCTGATAAATAATATTTCTTCATGTTTTATTTAGTTTAATTAAAACTATTTATTAAATTGTCTATTCAGTTTCAATATTCGACTTTATTTTGATTTTATTAAGTATAACTCTCTATAAAATAAACTAAGTAATAACAATGAAATACAGAACAATGACAAACATGCAGAGTAAATATCATGTTTTTTAATAAAACATTTGTATTTAATATCTAGATACAAAGTTTTTTGTTTCGCTCTATGAAAAAAATAATAATATGTTTATTAAATCAAAAAACCTGCTGTCATCTACTGTATTTGGCTATATTTGAATCATTTTGCACAGACGTTATTTGCTACAATGCTTCAAAAAAATATTATCAACAAATGTGTCCACCTATTACTCACATGTGGCACCAGAAGTACAACCTTAAAGCTTGGACACAAGCTTAAAACTTACGTTATTTACTCGTACCTCCATTAGAAAAATATCTGCGATAGATAATGTAGAACTAATAAAAATAAATACTTGCAAAGAATAAATGAAATACATTTATTTATCAGACGTTCTACATATTTGGTAATCTTATCGTTTTATAATAGCTTTTGAATAAAAAATCAATATTTCTTACATAAAAATGAAATTATTTTTTGATTAATATGTACTCAAGAAATCATAAAAAATATTTCATTAAATATTTGACATTTTGTCTGTTCTTGCAGTTATATATTATTGTTGTAGACATTCAGTGGTGAAAAATTACAAAAATATTTTAATGTGTCGAAACCGAATGGATATACTCCTATATTTGCCATTATTTTTCTTTCGAATGTAAAAATAATAAATTTTTGCTTGTGGTAGGTGAACATTTGCTTTTAACGAAATTAAAAATATCCTACCGTGGATTTTATAACATTGTGGTATTTTATTACAAGGTAATTCTTAAAATATATGCAAAGATATTTGAACTGAACATTTGAGTAGTTAAATATTGTTATTAATATTGTTATTAACATTGCTAAAACATTAACGTATTTTAATGTTTATCAATAAATATGTCCAGATATACATTAATTTTATTTACGTGTTTTGCTTGATTTGTACATAATTTTCCGAAATTAGTTAAGCAAAATATATAAATCTTGTTTTCTTAAAAGAACGGTTATTAAAGAGATACAACATTAAGCGAAACAACAAAATTACTCCTTTTTCTTTTAACATCTTTCCACAGTTTATTACCTAAAAATTTTCCGCTTTTGTGAACATTAAACACGTTTAATACTGTTACTACATAATTCAGCAAGTGGAATATTTTTTCTTTATGTAGCTACTACAATTTACGACTCGAGATACATTAATGTCATTAACAGTTTTTCATTGCTCGAAATGCGGCTCCGCAAAAAATGGGCTATTGGACCAGAAGATTACAACCTTTTAAGCAGAAAGAAAGCCTTTGATCGACATTTGGTAATTTCACTCTGAACGGTGAATTATTAAATTTGTACGAATAATACACTTTGAGAGAATTTTATGCTAATAAAATAATCATTAGTCTATATTGTGCCTGCTTATAAAATTATTTTTATAAAACAGATAGTTATTTTCATATTGAAAAAAAAATGGTAATATAACGCAGATAATTATATAATTAATCAATATAGTAAGTAGTCTTTCATCTTTCAGCTTAATAGACAAAGGTAAACTTGACTAGAACACGTTTTTTGTAAGTAGCAGGAGAGGATAAATTTCACATATATTTTTTTTAGCCCTCAGACTTCAGGCGGAAAGTTTCCGAAAACTATACATACAGTGCACTCAGCAAAGCTCCGGAGGTAAGACTGACATGGTATAAGACGACGACAGAACGTTATTGCGAAAAAATAAAATATTTTGTTCCAGTTTGGGAAAAGGTGGAATAAGGATGATAATTGTGATGATGAGATGATGATTGTGAATTGTGCAGTAGTGTAGACACAAGCTGATGACTTTTGATGTACGTTTTACATATTTGTAATGACTGATTAAGTAAAATAAATAAAATAAACACCACTTAGAAGCATTAAAATACTAATTTTTTGATATGAATAGGGGCAAGATTTATTTGACTTATAACAGTATTTTACTGCAGGACTTGAAATATAATAGGTTTTTATTTTATTTTCTGAGTGGAAATGTATTGCGAAATTCTCGTTGTCTCGCGGGACGTCAGAGTACTGCGGCACACCAGTTGTTGAACACTTCTAGCGGTGATCAATGCTAAACTGAACATTATTGCAGGGAGATCCTTCAGACTTGTGGTCAGTGTGAAACCAGTTATTGCTATTGTGGCTGGGGTATAAACCGACTGCCTGAGACTAAAAATCTACAAAATTGCTCATTTTGTCTTCATAATAATAGCACATTTTTGCTGAATTATTTTTTGCAATCCATCTCTTTCGAAGGATATTGAACCTTAACTTGATAAATTTATGAAATAACCTTGGTCGGGTTTTGAACCGACGGCGTCAGAATGACAAACGCTTTACCACTGGCCTATTTCGCCCGGCTATACACATTTATAATATCTACATATCATTTGAACCAACAACGTTCAGTCGATGCAGCAAAAAGACATTATTGTGGATGCTACCTTTGGTCAATATTCTATTAAATGTATTGACATAACAAAGAATGCTAACAACGCAAACTATTCCAGCTTAAACTAACATTTATAATCATAACATTTAATAGTATGTGAAATCGACATCATATTTTTATTACGTTGTTGGTACTAAGACACGTGTTCTAATAATATAGTTTTGAGCACTAAAAAAACAAATCTTTCTTTCTGTATATAATAATTAAAAAAATAATAATCTACTTCTTTCTTAGAATACACAATTAAAAACTTTTCAGGTACTTTACAATGAATTATTGAAATATTGAACAAACCAAGAAAAAAATAACAAAATTATAATTAATTAATTCCGACAAGTGACGTCAACAATAGTTTGTAAAATTCATAAATCTTCATTAATTAACGCTCCGTAGATATAAAACATTGATTACTTCTCATCTCAAGTTTGAAGGAAATGCTTTAGTTGACTAGGTAAGAGAGATGGGTTGGGTAGTCAGGTGGGTATGATGGGTGGGTTGGGTGGGTATGACTGTAATCCATTGTAGGAAAGGTGTGCGGTTGGGTGGGTTAGGGGGAGAACAATCAGAGTGGCGTTATCGCCGACCACTCGTTAAGGCAGATTGATATTGCCATTGTAATCAGCGGCGAAAGCTCCGGAAAGCTCCCTTCATTACTGCACTTACGGGTGTGCTTTGAATCGCAAACTGTTTGAGTGCACCTTCTCTCTCTGTCTGGCTTTCCATTATTTTTCAAACTACATCATTATCTGATATTTTTGCTTCGCGAAAACAAACAAACGATGTTTATTTGTGTGCACACGGCGCTTTCATACTTTGAAGAAGTTAAGAACAAGCAATTGCCTTGTTTGAAATTCAACGTGATTCATTAAGAAAAAAAAATTTTTTGCTGCCATCTCATCAGTTTTTCGGGTTAAGAGTTCGTCAACAACCATATATGTTCCCAGGTAGACTTGTGTATGCAGAAATGTCTTTGAACAAAACTTGGTTAAAAACAATAAACAAAACTGAGTGGCGGCAATTTATGGTGACCATATATTCCAGATATACAATTGATTAAGAAAGAAAATAGCACATTGAAAGTTAATATATCAACGCATTTTTTCATAAAGATTAGACTTTGTAGAATAATGCTTAAAAAGAACATGAAATTAGAACTAAAAAATAAAATAGTAAATTTTTGAATATGATACGTAATATAATAATTTAATTCATATTAAAATCATAATTAAAATTTTCACAAAATACAATATCCCAAATAAGATTTTAGAATTTATTTTTTATTATTATTAGTAGATTTTTTTTTAATATCAAACTATATGCATAGAAAACAAAAATGACGATCGATTTATAAATGGAAAATTAATATTGTACGATGAACTGTTTTTTCGGCGAAACATATTTGTACCTTTTATGGTATTCATAATATTATCCTGACATAAAAAGTAACGTGGCGCCAAGAAAAATATTTAATTTATCAACATTAATGTAACAGGACATGTAAAAATACAGGCGGCTGGATTAATATTTACTTGAAAACTAGATTCTTAAGTGCCTATAGAACTTAAACTAAAATACTCCAGCGTAGCTCGAGTACAAAAGTACTATTACGTAGTTATACTCATTTTTTTTGTAATGTTCTTTTTCATTGAGAAAGTTCTCGTTTTATAATATCTACCTACTTTAAATACATGTTTCTATACTATTGTGTACTTATAAATAAGTAATTGAAATATATTTTATTATTTATACATAGCTAATTACTTTTCTAATAATTAAACACTACAAATAAATTTGATGCAATTTCAGTGATTGAGATTAAACAATTTGATAAATTGAATTGAAAATACTTGAAATATTTTTTTTAATCGTATCATCAATAACTGTAAATTATTTTAACACACATTATTCAAGCACTGCCAACATAATAAGCTTTGTGAATGGATTAATAATCGATTATCAATTTAAATGTTTTGCATTACATAAATTAACTGAATGTGTTTTTTTTTTAATAATTTAATTGGTATTGTGGCTTTTGGGTGTAACCGTATGTGGTAAATTATCTCGTTCCAATATTTCGACCGACATCGCAGGGGTCTTCTTTAAAAACCAGAGTTTATTTAAGTTAATTGATTTATTTTAGATGATTTAAACGGTAAAATATACAAATATATATTTTTTTTATTTTGAGTAAGAAAGCTCATTCACCATCATCATCATCAGTCTGTGTCCGTCGTTGAACGTAGGCCTCCCGCATGAGTCTCCATCCTCTTCGATCCTCCGCCTTCCGCATCCAGGTCACTCCCGCTATTCTTCTTATTTATTTATTTATTTATTTATTTATTAATTTATTTATTTAAATTTATTTTCTTTTAGAAACATTACAAATAACAATATTTAATTCATTTCTAAAACAGAAAGAAAGAACAATTTATAAATAACACAATAATAATAGAATCATTTAAAATCCCGGAGCCCGCTAAACAGAAGACTTATATCGTCAGTCCATCTTGTATGGGGTCGGTCAAAGCTTCGTTTGCCAGTTCTTGGGCGCCATTCCAGTACTTTTCTTCCTCATCGACCGTCGCCTCTTAGACAGATATTTCCTGCCCATTGCCACTTGATTGTGCCTATTCGTTGGGTAGCATCCACTACTTGAGTTCTTCTGCGTATTTCCTCGTTTCGGATTCTATCTTTTAGCGACACTCCGAGCATGGATCTCTCCATAGCACGCTGGGTGACTTTTATTTTATGGGTAAGACTTGCTGTCAGATTCCACGTATCTGCGCCATAAGTTAATACAGGGAGGATGCATTGGTTGAATGCCTTAGTTTTAAGGCATTGCGGAATTTTTGCTTTAAAAATGTACTTTAGTTTTCCAAATGCTGCCCATCCCAGTTGTATGCGACTGTCGATTTCTTTTGAGAAGTTATTTCGCCCTAGTTGCATTACTTGTCCCAGATAGGTATATTCGTTTACAACCTCTATTTCAGCTCCTCCAATGGAAATAGGATCAACGGTCTGTGAAATATGACTATTAATCATGGATTTTGTTTTTTATCCATGTTCATTTTCAGACCAATTTTGTTCGACGCTTCATTGAGGTCGTAGAGCATGTCTTGGAGCTTGTCAGGTGATTCTGCTATTAGCAATATGTCATCTGCAAATCGGAGGTGAGAAATGTACTCTCCGTTAATATTTATTCCACATTTTGTCCAGGTTAGTAGTTTAAAAATATCTTCTATGGCGTTTGTGAAGAGTTTTGGAGATATAACATCTCCTTGTCTAACACCTTTGTTTATATAAATATTGTTAGTGCTATCATGGAGCTGGACCATCATTGTTGCAGATTTTTATAGAGATTTTATTTGTATAGAGATTTAAGCTGAGAGAGTTATCAAAAGAACTCTCCCAGCTTCAACTAGGCAGGTGTAAACCGGCCATAAACTCGCCAAGCCGCCTGGCAAGCGTTGCGTTTTAAGCCAACCACCCCAAATTAAAACACAACAAAAGCTCATTATGCCCTTATAATCCTATAACGTGAAATATGCAATAAAAAATCATTGACTGAATACCGTTCAATTAAAAAGAAAACAATAAATACAAGCTAACAGATGAGTCATAAAAATGTTATAAAAATATGATATTTTTGCTATCGTCATGTTCAGTGTTCTGAAATGTTTTGCGTGATTTCGCAACCAGCCAATTTGTACATTGCTTGGCGATCTGAAAACGCTTTGAAAATGTTTTTTTCGGCGTGAAGGAATAATGTGTGTGGTTATAAAAAGTGCTGAGATGATCAATTATGGCGTAATAGCTAACTTTATGCATCGGTGATTCGAGTAGTAAAAACGCTCGCATCGCTAACGGGATCCCGTATGAGAATACAAATATACAAACATACAAATAGTGCGAGTTCGCCGAGGCTATTCCATGAAAAAACACTAACCGAAAATGTGAGGAATATAAATACTAATATCAGTTAAAAATATATTTAATTATTCCAAAACAATTGACTTGTTTTGAAAGTTGTCATTTCTGTTATAAACGATATCTTTAAATAATTATCTTTTTCATCATCCTGTGTCCATCCATAATTGAACGTAGGTCTTCCGCTCTCTCCAATCTCCATATCAAGTCTGGAGACTTCCTTTTCAATCGATCCTCTGCCTTCCGCATCTAGGCCACTCCCACTTTACTTCTGATATCGCCCATCTTGTAAGGGGTCGGCCTACGTTTCGTTTGCTAGTTCTTGGGCGCCACTCCAAAACATTACTTCCCATCGACCATCGTCACTTCGACAGACCTGCCCATTTCCACTTGAATGTGCCTATTCGTTGGCATGCCTTAACTACTTGAGTTCTTCTTCGGATATCCTCGTTTTGGATTCTTATCGGATCTTTAACACTCCGAGCATGGATCTCTCCATACCACATCGGCTTACCTTTATTATTAAATAAAAATTAGGGTTAGACTTTTTATGGGTTAAGATTAGTTTTATGGGTACGACTCCTTTTTACATATAAATAAATAATAAGTAAAAAAATGCAGGCGCTGCAAAGGAAACACTTTGTATTGAGCGAGTATAGTTTCAATCCCAGACATTGTGTATGGACTTTAAATGATCTGTTATAATAATTTTGTATCAGTTTGATGGATTCAATGATAAAAAAATATTGGTGGTATCACAATAGTTTCAATAACCACCAAGATGATAAATGTTAAAGCAAAAAATGACTTACTGTTGTTAAACAGTGAAACGACGCAACATTCTCATATTCCCGTGTATTAATATTATATGTACTTTTGTTTGAATATTCGTTGAGAATAGTTATCGCTTTTATAATCCAATAGTAGTTTTTCTCGATTCCTCGAATAAACATTCATTAAAACTATATTCCGATTCAAATCAAAATTTATATTTAAATGCCAGAAGGACTTTTTGCTCGCCGCTAATTGAGCATTTATGTTTTGTTATTAATGCGTTAATAGGTACGGTAATGTAATTATCGTTGCTCGTTTTTAATATCATTTGAATGCAGAATTCATAATTTTTATAGCGCAAAACGTATTTGATTACCATTCGATGAGAAAACTTTTTAAATCCAATTAAATACATTTTACAATGAACCATTATTTATTTGAAAAACTATTCGATTGTTTTCATTGTGCATTTGAAAACTCATTACATTTATTCCAACGACTTTATTTAATAATGGACTACTCATTTCGATTAAAAAATTACAACGCGTATGTAATTTTGAAATAATATTATGTAAGCTAATGAGAAATTAAGTATATACGATATAGTTGTTTCATGCAATGTACGTTTACGCATATTTACTTTCGTATTTTCATTCTTCTTTATGACTTAAATAAATATGTGTTAATGGCACTTGATAATGAGTTTACTTTAAAAATTTCATAAGCAATTAAGTAAAACATAAAAATAAAAATAATATTCATTAATATTATTTAATTATTTCATCAAATTTGTGGTTATCAATATTCCTCTTACAAACACTGCATTTATTCAGATAAATCGTGTAGCCATCCTCAAAATGACAAACGTCATATAATCCCTATACATCAAAGGTATACTTTAGAAAGCAATACTTCTATTCTCATACAATCTGAATCATTTCAATAAGTATATGAATACTATAAGCACCTGAAACGTCTTCAATTCCTACTTGTATACTATCACTACACATCCAAAGCACATGTAGCATCCAACTGAGACTGTTGAACGTCATATTATTCACTGGAGTGCCAAAACTCTTCTTGAATATATTTCTTATAGTAAATGTAACTCTTTTTTATTTTTATTATTCTATGCTTTGCTCGAAATTGTAACAACTTATGTTACCGTATTTTTTAATGTGTTACGACACAGCATTTTGTTCTAATGTAATCATGAAATAAGTAAGTAAATATTTGATCTGGTGGAGCGTACATTTGGCGCATATGGCGAGCCTAGAAATAAGTGCATTTGCCTAGGCATGCAATTAACAAATGCTTCCGATATCTGGTTGCACCGTGAGTGTTTGCTGAATTAATATGCGCAAAACTGTTTACTGTCGCACGGCATTCAGTCTAAATCTTTATCGACTGTAAAAGCGAGTTCCCATACAACTTGCTCGCCTGCATAGAAAACTCTTAGCTTACTTGCTGTAACGGTATTACTGACATACAGGTGTGTCTGATGCAGCAGAATCAAATGAAAATGTGTAAAATTATAATAAACATATCAAACCAGACATTGTCAGTGGGTAAGGCTTAGTTGTAAAACGTTTGCTTAACCAACTTAACTTTGTGAGTTCGATCCCCGATTAAATTTAAATAAACGTTTTAAATATATTTCAAAGTAAAATTCATATATGTATCAGTGAAAAACACCAGTCATAGCCTATTAATTAAAATGGTTTTCAAACGAATGTCGTCCCGTGAATACCACCAATTCTTATAATATATGGATGATTCGTGAATGAGCGAGGGATGAAACATTTCTGTGAATTTTAGTATTAATTATGAACCTACTTTGAAAGTTTGATAGGCGCAGATGAAGCCATTATACTACTCATTTTCGTAGGATAAAATGACACTAAGATCAATTTGAATGCTGTCAAATTAACTTACTATCAGCTTTAGGGTGAAGAGTAAGAGTGTTTTTAAAAAGCTTTCTGAGAAGATAACTTTTAAATAATGAATGCCAATCATGCTGTACAATTTAAATTACGAGACAACTCGTGAGAAATGAATCCATTTGGCCTAGTTCGTAGTTTTATGAGAATCTGTCTATCTGTATTTAGTACGTCTGAATGAGTTAATGTGCCAATACTATCTTAGTTCTAAAACTCGGACGGAGGAGAATCGATGATATTGTTATCAATTTTCAATGCGGTACACGGGTACGTACTCGTATATGTTATATCTCTTTGACAAAAAATGAAGTGAATATGTTTGGTTGTTTGATAGTTTATTCGTCTTCCATTCCATTGGTAATTCGATTTCCGGTGCCGCAATGGAATCGATACATCAAAAATATGATACATACCTGAAAACGGAGCTTCGGGTCGCTGAAAGCGAGGCTTCTTTGCACTTGGGGAAATGTTTTCAGATGCGAGGGTTTATTTAAAAGGTTTGCACAGGACGTGTCTCAACATAAATGTATTCTTATTGGGTGTTTGCCTTTTGTTATTTTTTATACAAATATTTACTTCAAATTTATGGTTTATTGTTTATTTATTTTCAATGTTTTGAGCATTCACTTTGAGATCCATAATAAATTATAAATATTTATTTATTTATTTACCTTGTTTTCACATGGATAAATGTATTAAGAGATAACTTTTTAGGAGACTGCAGGTTCGATGTTCGTAGACACAATCCTTCTCCCCATAACCTGCAAAAATGGGTTACACCACTTATAAGTACAACGCAGTTCTTAACTAGAGAAGGATTGAGAACGACTACGAGTTAGTCGAAACTGCAGTCTCCTAATAGAGAACTTTTGTTACGTGATCCATGTGAAAACAAGGTAAATAAAGAAATAAATATTTGTAATATTGTTTATTTTTTTGCTTGTTAATTTATTATTCACTGGCGTAAAGAATAACAATTCTAAGAGAAACTACATTATTATAATAGTTATTGAAATATTTTTATAAATTCAAAGAAAACTTTTTTATTATACATTTATCGTGACTAAAATATTTACATTTCCCAAAAAATAAATCATAACGATTTAATTTTATAAGACAACTGTTTTATTATTTTACTGTGAATAATTTATAACAAATTATTTCCAATAGGATGCACTATAACATATTAAATTTTTGAGTGGGTATAATAAAAAATCGTTATGATTATTATACTATATTATTACCAAAATATTATTTTAAAATACTAGGAACTACAAAATGATACTGACTGAGATCCATAAACTGACTCTTTAGCTACTGAAGATATAATATTCATACACTTACAGTTCGTTTCCTTGCTCTTACCGTGGTTGTGACGCATTTATATTAGATTTAAAAGTTTTAATAAACGATCAATAAATGCAAAAAATTGCAACCTGTCAGCAAGGTATGAGTATAAGCTCAAAAGAAATAAAAAAAAAATAGAATATAACAAAATAGAATATGACACTAAAAAATAAGATCAAAAACAAAATCCACTAGTGCATTGAGTTATGCACAAAACATAAAGTAGAAATTATCAGATTTCATAAAAAGACTCACAGACTACAAGTTTAACCATGAAAACAACTCTTTAAAGAGGTTGACTAGGTAAAAAAGGCAAGAGAAGACCATTAACACTATCGGCGACATTAAAAATTTTCGCCTCATACTGAACTCACATAGCATAATACAGAGACCGATAGGCATCTTTTCTCGGAGAGGGATCATTACAAGAAATAAAAGACTTTTTAATGTACAAATGGATTTTTAAACATTTACTAGAATATTATTTTATTCTTTTCAATATTCTAATATACTTTTATAGATCATTTGACTATATTACAATATTATAAATAATTCAATATACATAAACTATACATAAAATTCTTTAAACGAGTCAATTCATTCAGAAAAAATATCGGCAGGAGCGGGATGCGAGCCGCGGACCTTTGGAACCAACCATTTTGCCCAGGTATTTATACCGCTCGACCAACGTGGCCATTTCTTCCACCTGAGCTGACTCAGGAGCTGACTCGGGAGCTGACTCGGGAGCTGACTCGGGAGCTGACTCGGGAGCTGACTCGGGAGCTGACTCGCAAGTCAGCTCAGGCAGAAGGAATGGCCACGGTGACCGAGCGGTATAAATACCTGGGCAAAATGGTTGGTTCCACAGGTCCACGGTTCGCATCCTGCTCCTGCCGATATTTTTTCTGAATGAATTGACTCGTTTAAAGATTTTATTTATAGTATACTAGCGTTTACCCGGCATGCGTTGAAATGCCACTAAAAAAAAAGAAACCGCGAGTTTTTTGGAAGGGCCTCGTCGGGAGCCTCTCGTCTTCCGATTGGATAAGTCGGACTTGAGGCGTGACCGGAGCCAATTAGAAACAATAAACTTAGATTTTGTTGTTCTTACCTAAATTTGACAGTGGCGCTCGTACGTGTTTTTATTTATTGGAGTGCTTTTGGATACACAATGTTTTTTTGTTTTTCAGCCATCATTTACAGCTGCATCGCGTAAATGAATATACCCTTCGGAACGCAACTTGGTTTGATTTAATCAAATGTAGAGGAGTCGTTCAGTTTCTATTTTCGCGTACATGTATTGATGGATTAAATGTCGACCTTTAAGGATATGATTTTCAGCGTTTTCACGAATCATCAATCGATATGAATAGTAATTCATGGCACTGACTTTCTTAGTCGTTTCCTCATCTGTTTGTGGATTTCTCAACGGGATGTTGAAATGGTATCCGTCTTCTCCTTGCCAAAATAAAATCGGATATTGCAATCCATCGTTTGATCGATGCGTTTCTGAGACTTGCTGAACATGACCATTTTTATGATGAAGAATGATTTGCGTTCGGCAGTGGTAGTGAGAAGAATTGTTCTTTCGTATGTTTGGCAAGAAATGTTTTGATTCACTTGTATGACCCGATACCAACGTTAATAAAGGTTCAAGTGGTGAATGTAATTCTGGCGATTTCAATTTTCCACTGCAACACATTCCTAGTGTTTCATTTTTAAATTTACAGGCACAACAATACACGCATAATTTATCAATTTTTCCAATAACAATACTTGGGTGCAGACTGTTATCATAATTAGGATCGTTATGGAAGGCACTATGATTTAAATTAGCATGCAGAGTACGTCTGGTACGATCTACGCGTACTCGATCTTTTTACAATCTTGCTTCCCGTTGCTCATCTGTTTCAGATGAACGGGTTTGAGAAGTGTGTACTTTAACTGTTTCCAATCTCGCTACCCGTTGCTCATCTGTTTCAGATGAACGGGTTTAAAGCAGTCAATACTCTAACTGTTTCCAATCTCGCTTCCCGTTGCTCATCTGTCCAGATGAACGGGTTTGAGCAGCGTGTACTTGATCTGTTTCCAATCTTGCTCTCCTTTGCTCGACTGTTTCTGAAGCTCGAGATTCCCTTTTCATTCGTGCTTGAGTTGTACTCTTGACCTATTGCTTTTCGTTTGGGTGGCATAATTGATATCACAGTGAATGTTACGTTTTGAAATTCACTTTTGAAAAATAAAAATAAATTGATTGATATAATACTAACATTAAGGTTATCAACTGACAATACTTGGTGAAATAATTATAATTTTAGAATTAATTTTACTTGAAAAAAATATAATACCTAGTATTTCTATATAATATCTTTTTAAATTGAAAGCAAAAAATTTATTATTGTATAATGTCTTAATACATTAAAACTAATCACAAACCAATTAATTTTTAAAATAACCTTTTTCAATTCTTGTACCCGCACACATATACAACCTGTAAATATGTGTGTACTAATATACGATCTTTTCCATACCTATATAAGCCACGGCCTGTTTTTATTTTTTAATTATTGAAGATGGTCTTCAGGAAGGCCGAAACATGTAAACATTAAAATAAACTGTGAATCAAAACTAAATATTTTGAATTTATTAATTTTTTACTTAAAATTAATTATAAAATTATGATATAATACTATCCGAAGCCAACCAGCAATTGAACTTCCAAAATTAACTCTTTCTACTGTATATCACACACAATTAATACGTTATATTTATTTTAATTCGATAAACAAAACAAGTCGTCAAAAACTTAAATATTGAAATAGTTTATTCGAAAATCGATTTTTGTTTCAAAATATTCAGTACCTTACGTTAAAACCTACTTAAAATACCTACTCAAAATACCTACTTAAAATACCTACTTAAAATACCTACTTAAAATACCTACTTAAAATACCTACTTTAAAATAACTCCAGGTCAGTGAATTTTTGTTTACGGCGTTGCTAAGGAAATACAATGTTCTAAATTGGCCGTTCTGTATTACAATAGTCTTGTATGAAAACATGTTTTGCGTAAATATTCAATTAATTTTTCTAATTAAATCAAATTTTTAGTATTTTATCTTTTTCCTTCTAGTATCAGCAATAATTCGACAAAGTATTATCGCAATCGGGTTAATGGTGTCGGAATGCATTAACGACAGACACACACACAGACATTCATTTTTATATATATAGATGTATATTTAATTACTTGTTTAATGAACATTTTGGTAGAATCTGACGCCAAGATACACTTGTTTTCTGCAGTAGTCGAGTAAATATTTGTATTTGTTTACTTTCAGCTCATATTAACCACATCAAGGAAGTGGCAGGCCTCGACAACGTAGGCCTGGGGGCCGGATACGACGGGATTAATTAGTAAGTTACATAATTAATTGCTAATAACGATCAATAAGGAGGGTAATTTTTCCAAAACGCTTACGTACAGGCAGATTAACGCGGAGAAAATATTTTCTTTACGTCTCGGGTAATAACATAATAAGAAATATACAACGAAACGAAGTTGTTATATGATATTTTTAGCAGCAACTAAAGCTTCTCGTCCGGATTATTTTAACGATGATAACATATAAATAAGGGATTCTTATTTTTTTTCATAATAGGATGTTACAATACTCCTACGTTTCATAATTGGATGTTATATTATATTTTTAAATAGCTTTTATATAAATTGTTTTTATACTTATATTTTATTCTTTTACAATATAATATATTTTTCTTCTATTTAAATTTATTTTATTTCATTGCGATTTGCAACGATCAGAAGCTTGGTTTTAATAATAAGTTAAAATCATATAAACTTTGTTGACCCACAAACATAAACTCTGTTAATCTAAAGCAGTGGTTCTCACCCTTTTTGAAGTCACGGTGCACTTTTGATCGTGGAAAAAAATGGCGGTGCACCAGAATCAAGAGGTCAAAAAAATATATGGAAATTATTTTTGTTACATACTTATTTTACAAAAAATGTTACATACTAAATTACACACAATTTATTTGACATATTTTCTTTTTAATTTAAGTTATAGAAAAAAAATGTTTAATATTGAATATAAATTTACTTCGTAAATTTATCTTTAGATTTTTTTTATATTTATACATGTTTTATTAAAATTATTTGTATTAAGATTTGAAGGTGAATGTAATCTAGAAAGGGGGTCATTTCTTTCCCGGCTCTTCTCCACCCAAAATGACGTCCATGCTTAATAAAATTTAAATTATATTATCAATCAAAAATCAATCAATGGGATACCTGAGCTTGTTGGTTTATGCATATATCAGAAATATTTGCTCGAATATTTGATATAGCTACCCTCAATTCATCGTCTAAATTTGTAAGTCTTTGTCGTTTTATATTTTTTATATTAGTTATTGTTGAGAAACCAAGCTAACATAAATATGATGTTGAAAATTGTAGCAAAATTTTCAGTGCCTTCATGTGAAGAACTGGATGTTCATCTTGGACAGAAATCGTATGAAAATCCACAATACGTTGTATCAATTGTAGCAAATGAATTTCGTATCCAGTCATAATTTTCTATATTTAAAGAAGGAAAAAACAATGCGATATTTTGTTCTTATAAAGTGAAATGATCTATTATCGCGGAAATAATTCCTTCGGGTATGTTTTCGTTGAGTGAAGGAAACATATCTATTTTTTTTTCTTTTATTAGATTTTTCCAAAGAGTTATTTTTTCCTAAATCCTGACAATTCGTCAATGGATGACAAATAATTTTCGTTTTTTCCTTGAATAGTTGTGTCAACGTTATTTAAGTTATTAAAAATATCTGCTAAATATGCTACTTTAGTATACCAATCATTATTCTGAAGACATTTAACAAAATCATCCATACCTTCATTTCGAAAAACGATTAATAACTCATTCTTAAGTGCCTTGAATCTAGAAATAACTTCACCCCTAGAAAACTATCTGACATCAGTGTGAAAAAGCAAAGACTCATATTTAGCTCCCATAGAAATGCAAAGTTTTTTATATATGTGTGTTTTAAAAGGTGAATCTTATGAAATTCACCATATTTACAATTTGATCTAGTACAGGTTTTAGTGCCGCTGGTAATGTTTTCGACACTAAAGATTCTCTATGTAAAAAACAGTGCGTAGATATAATATGAGGGTTTCTTTTCTTTGCAAGGGTATCAAATCCTTTAATTGAGCCTACCATTGAAGGAGCACCATCTGTACAAATTCCTACACATGACTCCCTAGATATTTTAAGTTGTTCTAAATATAAATAAATATAATCAAAAATTTCATTCAATTCACTATTTTATTTTCGATTTTAAAAACGAACGAACCCTAGTAATTGTGCCTTATTGCTAATTTCAGTCGATTCGTCGACTTGTAAAGCAAAAGTTTATCAGTAACTTTTTTTCCGATATCATCCGACATATTTAAAATTCTTCTTTTCATTGTATCGTTTGAAACAGGAATTTTCATAATTTTATTTTTTGTTTCATCACCAAACATAATTTTTCTACTTCACAACATGCAGGTAAAATTAGAGACTCTGCTATAGTATGTGGTTTTAATTGTATAGCGATCAATTCAGCAATCACGTATGACACCAGTAGTGCCTTATCGGTAATTTTAACAGTTTTCTCAAAATATTTCGCTTGTTTTTTTTGCATGCTTAACAATCTTTCAAAGTAATCTTTACTTTTGGATGTAAGATCGGCGTGCTTCGTAATGAAGTGGCTATTTAACTTGTCGAGATACATCGCGCTATTGGACAGTTTTTCTCCTCATACGACACATAGTGTAATGTGATATCCTTCCTCATTGATGCTAGTAAAACCGAAACGTAAATATTCTTCAGAATACTGTCGATTAATTTTTTAGATTTTACTGGATATATTTTCTTTTGTTTGAGACGTATGATGTCTAATAATATCGTCATTACTTTTTCCACTTGTACTCTCTGTGTCATTAATATTTTGGTCTGATTCACGATTTCGTTTGATTTTTTTTACTCATTTTTCTCGCGGTGCACCTGCAACAAGCTCGCGGTGCACCAGTGCACCGCGGTGCACCGTTTGAGAACCACTGATCTAAAGTAATGTTACTCCCAATAAATGTACGTCCATTAACTATATATTGACTGCTGTTGAAGTATTTTGCTCATTGTTAAAAGTGTACCTGGATAGGATCGCCAAAAAACACGTACAATCACTTTAAATGAAATAATGTCACTAAAACTAAACTAAATATTAATGTTTTAATTATTTTAATTTTTGATTAAAATCAACATACATTGATATTGATGCAGTTTCAACATGAATCATACATTGATATATTTGTCATGTAATATTCCTGTTATAAACAAGCAATCGATGTACATACAAATTAAGATTTCTTATCTAAATATATTAGTTATTTAGCTTGTTAAGTACCTTAATATAATTAATAATAAAAATTATTTTTACTTACAAAACACGGTTTATTACATGTTTTTGGTTACTAAAAATTTAACAATTGATTTTCTTTCGTGATCTGCGCACAATTGTAGACTCACATTAAAATTCAAACCCCATTTTTCAGCACCCCGCGAGGTCTGGAAGACGTGTCTTCGTACCCTCTACTGTTTGCTGAGCTGATGGCCAATGGATGGTCAACGGATGAACTGAAGAAGCTTGCAGGGTTGAACCTGCTGCGTGTCCTGGAGGCCGTGGAGAAGGTCAGCGACGATCAGCGAGCAGCTGGAGTTCAGCCATATGAAGATACCATTCAGCCAAGGCCACCTGACCCCTACAACTGCTCCAGTCAAGACCTTTTCTAATTCTTAAAAAAAAACATCTTGCAAAAAACTCAAAATATTTTCGTTGTTGTTTTATTAGTACTCGAACATCTGTTTTCTCAAGTTTTGTTAAGTCCCTGGCTCTACTTTTCATGGTTAATAAGCGTCTTCTTCACAAAATTAATTCGATAGATCCCTGAACTAGTATTGACTTGAAATATTTATCCTAAAAGGTTTATTTTCGGTATTTTGTGATAGCTTTATGCGAGTTGAGAGCAGATGTGGCACAGATATTTGAGAATAAATAATTAAGTTACAGATTCATGCGATGGATACCGATGTAATAAGAAGTGTATTAAATTAATATCAATGAATCAGAAAAAAAGTATACATGTATTACCGAGTTAAATGTAAAAAAGAAAAAAAAATCATACATAAAACCAGTAAATTTAACTTTTTTATTATTCAAAACAATGTTTATTGAGGAAAAATTAATGATTAAAAAAAACAGTTAATTATAAAGAAATTACCTTTTGAGGCCTTTGCATTATAAAAATATATCTCTTCTCTTATGTACGAGTTTTGAAAAAAAAAGGGATTTTACCATAATGTTTTGTGTCTCATAATAAGGAAAGTTTACCTTATTCATCGATAATCTAGAAGACAGAACTTTAAACATATTTTATGCTTAAACTTATTTCAGAGAAAGTGCAGTGGCTGTTTTACTTTTTTACGAATTGTAGATTTTAGTATATTTTTTGTGTTAGTGAAATAAAAACAAATTACTTATGCTTGTTGCTGAAAAAAATATCACTCAAAAAAAATGCATGTTACAATATTGCTTTGTTAACCATGACAATCATAAATAACTACTTCTCAATTTAATAAATAGCAATAACAATTACTTTAATCATGTTAATAAATTAAAATAATTTATCTTCTCATAAATAATATTTTCAAAAATATTTCAAATCTTCTGCTTCAGTAAAAAACAATATAAAACATCTTTTCAGTAGTTAATTGCCTTATAAGTTATAATAAAAAACAATTAATTACTTGTAAAATAACTAATCTTAAATTAATTGATAAATAATAACCTAATATTTATTTTAAGGAATTGACAATATAGACTCTTATGATTTAAAAAGATCAATAAAATTCCGTAAGTTTTTTTTGCTAATCACTTAAAATGTAATAATTAATCTTTAATCAAAATCAAATTAAATGAGAGAGGTTTTTGTCTTTATTAATATATAATAATAATTTTGTTGTAGTATTCTTGCTTACAATACAATATAATATCATAGAAATTGTAGTATCCATAAGGATGATATAATATTTATTACTTTAATAATTTCTCAAAATAATAAATATAATTTTATTATTCAATAATTACTACGAGTATTATTAAATAAAGAAATATCTCTTTATATGTTCTTTTAAATGTACGTACTCAGAAATAAACGTAGGCATTACATCTTCTCATTCATTTACTGAATTGCTTAACTTGTAAGGGAATTATCTTTTCATACCAAAAGTATGTACTCGTATTAACGTAAAATATTAATTACAAAGTGTGTAAAATAGGCTTCAGAGATCAGTTACACAAGAGAATCAATAGAAAGATAAAATATTCTGCGCACAAAGCAGTTTCTCTTGTCAAAATTCTGTATAACGGAAATTCAATTGAACCCTCATTGAAAATTTATATGTTGAATGCGACACGTAATCTTAATGTGTAACTAGTTCCATGACAAAAATGTACTCAATTAACTGAATTAGAGTAAATACATTTTAAGTAATAATTTATATAATAATATAAAAACAGTTAACTTAAATACTTATCGCACAACAATATTAAACAATTTTACGAATAACCCTTTAATTCTAAAACTCTACAGCAAACTAAATATTTATGTTCATACGAATTTAGTTTTCAGCAAAAATTTATATTTTGAAAAACAATGTCTAGGTATAGTAAAAAAGGGATTAGACTGATTATAAATACCTACATATCAAAACATAATCCCTTAATCAATCCGTTTTTGGATAACCAGTAATATTTGTAAATACAGTAAATTTTAATCCAAAAGGATAAAAAATAAATAAATAAATGTACTACTATTGCTATATTTAATAGTTCTATACACTATATTGTTGATACTCGCATGCCACATTTGCTTAAAAATTGAACTTATTAAGAATTTAATCTGGATAACGAGTTTGTAATACGCTTATAATTTTTATTTCCAGAAAATTTTCACCATTACTATTAAAAAACATTAGTTTATTTATCAATCAATCAATTATTTTATACATATGATTTGAAAATACATAAAACATAATTGTTAATAAATAATATATTATATTAGCAAATAATAATGTTTTATATTTCTTACAGTCAATTTCCTTGTAAAGCTTTATAATATAGCGACAACTATTCTAATGTTATTATAGTTTTTTATGTAAGCTAACAGTGGAAAATATAAACGCTTAATATTCCTTTTATAAATTAAAAGTAAATAAAAATAAACTCCTGCTTTTTATAATGTATATGATAAAATGATTTGATATGAACAAAATGATCAGTAAATTTCCACTTAAAAAAGTAGATTAATAATACCTATTCATAAAATAAATAATTATATCTAATATATTAAAATGATGATTTTTTCGATTTTTCTTTGATAAAAAATGCAATTCTTCAATTAAATCGTCTGGCTTTAGAATTGTAGCTTTTAGGTTAATCCATGTATGTCAAATTTCTCATTTCTATCTCCGATGCTTTGACTTTCGTTGCAGGGGTCATCGTTAGTAAATATGACATTCATCACTTCTCATCAACCCGAAAGCCACAATTCCAAATCAGGCCGTGAAAACCTACGAAATTATATCAATTGTATTTGTATACTTACTATATATACGAGTATTTTCAATGCAATTCTCACACGTTTACTTTATATTTTTCTTCGTATTATCAATCCGGTTGATTGGTTTGCAGTAACAAAATCTTTCATCTCGATCTCTAGTCTTCTCGATCTCTAGTCTTCTCGATCTTCTGCAACCTTTTTTAGCTCAGCATAAGCTGCAACTCGTGTCCTCGAATACTTTCTGCAAATACTCCTGTCTAGGGCACGCTCTGCAGTTTCTACCCTCAACAATCCATTATAAAATGTCGTGAAGAAGACTATCTTGGCGCACGATGTGACCAATCCATCGAGCCTAATGGATCGGTGGATCGGTCATCGGAACCATCTCAGAAAGGCGGGCTCGCCTTTCTGAGATGGTTCTTGCAGTTGCCTATCTTCTTTGATTATGCCGACAACCTTTTTGTTCGTGACGTGGTCTCTCCAGGAAATTCCGAGAATTCTTCTGTAAGACCACATCTCACGACCGTACATTATATTTTATATTACAAAGAATTATTTTGCATTCCGTACAATAAAACCAAATTACCCGTTTTATTTATTTCTAATTATTTATTAAAGATATGCGATGCTTAAAGTTGGAGTTGTGTTTTTTTAAATTATAATTTCAACATTTTATAATAACAGTTACGGCTTTTAATGTTGTTTTTTTACTGTAATAACTGTTTTTTTTTCGGATATTTCCTGTGGATTTTTTAACACAGACAACCTTTATGTACCTAAGACTTAATACTCAAATAAACATCAAACAATAATAAATAGACATATCAAAATCGCAATGGGAGGATATTTACTGATAATAAAATCATTTTTTTTGCTTCATTTAATTATAGTTTATTTGTCTTATGCTACGAAAATAAATTCGATAAATAAGTATATTAAACATGTACTCAACTTTTATGTAGAAGATAAATCGTTAATTGAATAATGTTCTAACAAATAGAAAGGTTCAGCTAAAAATAAAATATTTAAAACATTATTATTTTGTAAATTTTTATTATCCATATATTAATACAAACTTTTTTTTCCACTTCAATGTAGATTTTTTTTTTTTTGGTAATTGAAATAAATACATAAGTATGTTTTTTATTAAATATTTGTTTCTTTGATATTTAATATATTGTATTTATTATTTGGTTACCTATTTTAAATATAATAAAATAAAAAGCAATGAAATTTTTTGAAATCTTTACGTAATAGTTCAAAATAGATAAATCCACAAAAATATATTCAAAAATTAGTTGTGAAAAAATATTACCTGATTAAAATTTTGTCTTTGTAGGTTTATTTATTATATTTATATTTGGAATTTAAAAGAAGTATTTTAGAACGAATTATCAAAAAACGTTGTATTCACTGTAATTTTTTATTTTATTTTTAAATACATTTGAAATATTATTGAAATATAATAATGTTATGCACAAATACATTTATTTTTAAGTTAAATAATGTTGGAATTTATTGAATCTCTTTCTCTGTAGAATAATTAGAAATGGATCCCACAAGAGTGTAACTATAAGTAGTAAATTGTGTTTTATAATAAATTATTCATAATAATGTTGAGACCAATACGTTAATAGGTTAAGGTAATCGTTGAAGTAAAGTATTGTAAAAATAATGTTAAGAAAATTTTATAAATCAAGTTAACTATGATTATGTACGTAGATAACAAACATTGTCGGTAATAGTGATTGGTAGTGATCGGTAAAGGTTCAATAATAGACCGATGCTATTATACTATGTATTGATACGTTAATTTAATGCTGAAAAGTCAATAAAATAATTTATTCGAGTACATGAAGCATTTTTATTATTGATTATTTATACCATTCACTCTTTCCCAAGTCATAAACTATGTTAAATAATATTAATCCTTATCCCTTATCATAATACGTGTACCTTTTTTTATTAAATTTATACAAGCATTTGTTTTCATATAAATTGTTAACATTTTCATCACAATGTCCACTTCCCTAACTGAAACAAATGGTCCTCACAAACTACCGTCCTAGCCTCATCCCATTTCAGCTCTGCGTCCTGCAATTTCACCGAGTGCATTCTATGTAAACTTCCTGATTGCCTTTCATGACGGCACAAACCCAGGGGCTTGAAGAAAAGGGCAGCTTATGTTTATTGAAACACAAATTATCATACTTTTGTAAAATTCTTCGTTCTTCCAAGGGTCTTTTGTTGATTCGTGATTTGTACCCTCTAGCTGGATTATATGGTTGCCACTAAATAATGGTGGCATAATTTTTTGTCAGCTTCTATGACATGTAAATCATTTCCGTGCTCGAAGATATGCTAATTACATGTTATGCATATTCTTCAAAGTTCTTTAAAAAAAAGGTATGACAGAGACTCTCTTTTATTCCCATATCTGTTCAATATATACAACATATCTTCAAAAAAAAATGGCACCCTTGAGATTTGTAAGCTGCCACTGTTCATTTTTGCGATCTAAGATATCTCTGCACCTGAAAGTCACCTAGAAAGATATTCTTGTGATTCTCAACCTTTTTAAAAAACTGTTAGAATTTATACTGTATACTTTATAAGATCAGTTAATTTTTTTAATTAGGGAAATACCAAATATAATGAACCGCAAAAAAAAAAACGAAAAATTATACGCGGAACAAGCAAAATATTTTCAAAAAGTACTAAAACATCGAATAAGCACTGGCTAAAGAAAACTACTATAAAAACACGAAGAGAAGGCTGTTGTATCCGAAGCATGAACAAAAGCTGCGCTAACTATTGCAGTGAAATACTTATGTATTGTGGAAGATCAAATAATATATATTGATATAATCACTGACTGAATTGTTCCCGCCTCACACTAGCATCATTACAGGTGAGGACAATAAAGTCCCTTAATGATACGCTTATTCAGATTATGATCCGTTATCAATTGATAAGTCCAGTGAGAGTCCTTCTGAAGAATTATGACCACTTTACCGAAATGCTAAAAAAATAATCCTACCAGATATTAGAATCCATATATCATTTTGGTCGAAAGTAGATGGAGAAGAATGATATATTTCCATACCAAAAATACAACCAAAAATACAACCAAAATTACAAAAGGCTTAGAAATTATTTTAAAGAGCCAAATAGTCTTTTTTATGATAACTTTTTAATTATATTGATTGTAATTACTTACAAAAATAAATATTTATAAATTCAAAATAAATATAAAAATATTCAAAGGCTACCCTCTACCAATCGGCTTACAATGTTTTCTCGCTGAAAGACTATTACTTAAAATCTTTAACCATGTTTCAAACCAACAAAAAACATATTTAGGACCCCTTTTGACATTTTTACACACATTTAAAACATATTTCGAAATTTAACACGTGTAGTTTGATATCAATATTTTAATATATCGATTAAAATGTAATAACTTATGACAATTAATCCATAATCAATATTATTATATATTTGTCATATTTAATTTAAATTTAATATTAATGAATAAAATTTAAATGTATGAACATCATCATGGACATCTTTCGTAATTTACTGAAAATAGAATAGTTTCACAAAACATTCTCTGAAAACCGACATTTAAGTGCAAGTCACACCTTTTAAGACTGCCATTAATTATTTTTATATTGTAAGTTGATTTTTCTTATTTAAATATTTTATCATTTACCATGTCGTATATATATATTATATAATATACATGTTTTTTTCATTTGGACACTCTTTGTTTATTCTAGTAAATGAAAATTCCTGAAATTTTTTTGACAGTACAAGTATCAATACATAGATGGCGTTACGTATTTATTTTAAGCCTTGCATAATAGATAAATATTTTTCCTTTACTACCTGCAACTCTCCATTTAACTGCTATAAACGATACAAAACAGATTCTACTTTTTTCCTGATTTTTGATAATATCTACTTAAACGATGATACAAACAATCAACCATATTTAGTGACTCCTTTACGTCTGTCCCCTCAACTTTTGTCGTCATTGAAAAACTATACTTCAAATTAACTTTACATTAAATTAACTTATAATGGGTAAATTTTATGTTATGTTTCATTATGGAATGAGGCGAGAAACATGATTGCTGAGATGGTTTTGTAGCGGCTGCTAATGACAAAAATATGTTGCAGTTAGGGCAGTGTATATAAGATTATGATAATGATTGTAAATGTTACAACATAAATTTTGACACAGATTTAATATTGAAATTTAAAAAAATAGATATGACAAATTTATTTATTGACAAAATAGTTTTAAAATTTTACACAAATTTCGATCTATGAATATTGAAGACATCTTTTTAAAAAACATAAGAGATTTTTTTTTTATTGATTAAGTAATCTTAACACAAAAAATATATATAAAAAAATTACTGAAACCACGTTAGTAAGGCTGAAATACTTTGTAAGAAAACGTATTTTTCAATTTCGGTGGAAATTGAATCATATATCAAATGAAAAATCTATATCTATGTATATTAATCAAAGTTATATATTCTTTTAATGGAAAATATAATGCGCATTAAGTTATAATATTAAACTTTTTGGGGTATCATCATCATCAGCCTGTATCGGTCCACTGTTGAACGTAAGCCTTTCGCACGAGTCTCCATCCTCATCGATCCTTCGCCTTTCGCTTCGAGGTCAATCCCACTATTCTTCTTATATCGTCAGTCAATCTTGCAGGGAATCGGCCAATGCTTCGTTTGACAGTTCTAGGGCGCCATTCCAATACTTTTCTTCCCCATCGACTGTCGTTTCTTCGACAGATATGTTCTGCCTTTTGCCACTTGAGTGTGCCTTTTCGTTGGGTAGCATCAACTACTTGAGTTCTTCTGCGGATATCCTCGTTTCGGATCTTTTATATTTTTGGGGAATACCAAATATTTATTTTAAGCAACTTATTAAACAATTATTTTTCATAATTTTACTTTATAACTGATCATTTTTGTTTTCATCCAACAATGCAGAATAAATTTGTATTCGATAATTTCGCGCGCCTCTGTGGCGAAACTTTCATGGACCTATTATTTGAAGATAAGTTGACTATTTTGAATAATGTTTCAGAGTTCGCTCACAAAGTCGGAAGATTCTGAAGGTAAAGAGCTCCAGACTTGTTGGAATCAGCCTACCGTGACAAATGCGGAGAATTATTAAGCTTATCTTTAACACCATTCAGGCAACAACAATAGAAAAAAATTCAAAATATATTCCACACTCGCACGCCGCAGTTTTGATTTATATGACCGCTTTACAAAATTCAATCATCTTACATGAGGTAAAAAGGTAAAAATATGAAAGCCAAAATTAGAAAAGAGTGCTAATATAGCAATATTTTAATCAAAATAAATATTTCATTTAACCATTGTGATCTATTTCAGTGAATTACTATTAAAATGTATTGATAATAAAACATTATTATTATTTTTGTTTCTAATCAACAGTCTTATTAATTTAAACATTTTATTTTTGTATTTGCAAATTATAAATATGACTTATTTTAAATTGTTTAAGAAGTCATATTTGAACTCAAATACAATATGTAATTAATATATATAAACAGCCAACACTAAAATTAACCTTTTTTTTGTTTTATTATCAAATAAATGATGTCATTAATTGTTGTGGCTTTTGGGTTGAGCCGTGTGTGGTGAGCTTTTTTCAACCAATATTTCGACCGCCATTGCAGTAATAAATTATTAATCCTGAAGAAGACCCCTGCAATGGCGGTCGAAATATTGGTTGAAAAAAGTTCACCACACACGGCTCAACCCAAAAGCCAAAACATCAAATCTGGCCGTAAAAACCTAAGAATTTATTTGATGTTATTAATTGTTTAAGTAAATATAATTATTATATTTTGAAAAAAAACGCTTCTAGGACAGTATTTTCGTATTTATGCGGAAAAAACCCCTACCAGTAATATTAGTAAAGATACTTGACAGGTTTCAAAGAAGAATGCTGTATAAAGTGATGGAATGAATAATCATGTAAAATTGCGGAGAGTTAAAACATCATACAGTTTGACTACGTCTACAAAGATTCCAAGCTCTCTGAATATAAGAGTGAATAGCTTGGTATGAGCATGAAATGTGAAAGTAATACCGTCATCACAGGTACCAAAAAGAGTATTTTTGGACTGGAAAAATTAATAAACGTCAACACTACGATAAGAGAATGACAAATAAATATACATCCTTATTTTAAATAAAAGTGAGCTAACAGGAAAGTTGTAGAGTTTAATAGAAGACCTTGAAAGCTGGTTGAAAAGAAAGCTTTATTTTATATGAATTACAAAAGTCTATTTCGATATAAAAAATGTTTTTTTTATTATTCTTTTGTGAGAGTATGATTAGGCAAAAAATTTAAATGGTTAACCGCGGCGATAAAGGCATTTTGAAAATGCCGCAAAGAATTTTATTAAAACACTGGTATTTTATTAGAGTGTATACCCGTTATGTGTTTATGGTTATATTAAACATTAAACAGCCCACACGGAGTTGATATATCCGACATTCTTCGCAAGAAATATCATACTAGCCGCACGTTATGCTACAAAAAAATTTCGCACAATGTAGGCACTCACTTAAATAAAATCATTATTCAACAAGTGCGGGTAAATAAACCGTGTGAATTTTTTAAGGGAGACTCGGCAAGTTGATTTTAAAAACACGTATTTCACGGCACAGGAAAATTGCGGTGTGCCAATATTTAAAATATGGTAGTCGCATTCATTGAATACAAAATGTGGTAAATCTTCAAGCAGTGTATGGCCGACATTAAATGACCTAATTTTGTAAGGAAATTTTTACATAATTTAATAACAAAAATTACTTCTTTAGCTGCGGTTATTCGAAGCAGCAATATACGAAAACAACTCACGTGAAAAATAATTTCCTCCGTGAATATTTTACAGTGCAAAAGTAACTCATAAAAATGCATAAAGATAGTTACACACTTTTCTTTTACTCCTAACAAAAATTATGTGAGTTAAATTGAATTATAATTTTAGAATTAAATTTAATTAAAAAAATAATAAATTAAAAATATTTAGTTTTGATTCACAATTTATTTTAATGATTACATGTTTCGGCCTTCCTGACGACCATCTTCAATGCCTGTTTTTATTTTTTCATTATTGAAGATGGTCTTCAGGAAGGCCGAAACATGTAATCATTAAAATAAATTGTGAATCAAAACTATTTTTTTTTAATTTATTAATTTTTTAATTAAAATTAATTCTAAAATTATAATTATGCAGTTTCACTAAGTATTGTCAGTTGATAACCTTAATGTTTTTAAATTGAATTAGAAAAAGTTAAAAATATGACAAATTTGATTTACTTTTTAGTACATTTTTTTACATTGTCATTTATAGGTGTAACTGTTTTATGAACATATTATAATATCAAGAACTAATAAAATCAAGTAAACATAATGTGCAATTTGTTTTCTCTTTGATGGCATACGTTTCAACTTTAAATTATTTTTAAGCCTTAATGTGTCAAGGTAACTTAAACTGATGAAAAAAAACATTTATATTTTCATCTTACAGTCAGTACATGGACACTCGAACACTGCAGTAGAGCATAAATTACGTAAATTCACTCTCGTGGAAAATTATTGGCAATAATATGTTTTTTATAATAAATAAATAAAATGTTCCATTTTCATCCATTAAGTTCATCTTCAACAGTTTTTACTATTTTTTCATTTTTTTTAAATATTCATTTATAATTCTTCTTAAAGAAATAAATAAACATGCGTGGGTCATGTAATCTTTATTTAATTCAAATATTCAGAATAAAATTTCCAAGGAAAATATCCCTTGGGAGATTATTAATCTTTTTCAAACGTATCATTTCGATATTAATCTATTACTTAAGAGTCTCAGTTACCACTCTGAATTAGATTGTATTTTGTTTTATGTAGAAAAGCTTATGATTTATTCGAATTTGTACAATATGTATGTTATATTTTTTATGTCAAAATATTATTAAAATGAAAATGTTTTATCATGAAATGTGAAAATAAAATGAAATTCTGAAATAAAAATAAATTGTTTTATTCTTACATTTCTCAAATAGAAAATAACTTTATAATGTTTACAACGCAATTGATTCAATAACATTTGAGTGATATTATCTTACTTGAAAATAAGGCTGTTTATTTTATGAACTGTGCCTCCAAAAAATTAAGAAATAATTTGTGCATGTAACAAAACTGTATTCTTGTAAAAATATCTTATAGAAATGCATAATATAAATCACAAAACAATTATTCAATTAATAATAATTTAAAATGGAACGCAAAATTATTTTTAAATGTTTTTAGCATTCACTTTGAGATCCATTAAAATCATTTTTTTACTTTGTTTTCAAGTTCTAAACTGCAGTCTCATAAATTGATGTCATATTTAACGTGATCCATATAAAAACAAGAAAAATAAATACATATTTATTATGATCACAAAGCTACTTGTAATTTACGAAAAAATACGTTTTTTATACACAACCTATCTACGAAGAAAATATTTGACGTCTAAATAATATAAATCATAGATATTATAAAAATAAATATCTTCATAAAAGTGTACTCATTTTAATTAGCAATGAAATTAGCGGACAAACATAATAGTGTTGACGTTGTATCGTCATCACAGTCTGGCGATAATCTTATGTATTTGCTTTCATAAAAATAAAAGCTTATATTTAATAATCGATGAAAAATATAAAACTCATTCACTGTGCTATTTAAGTCAATTGTAAAAATCTGCACACTCGAGATGCATAACGTGGAATCGACTAGAATAAGTTGTCATAGTTACCATTTGCTCTTTGTAAGACGTTCGTTCTCGAGCAATTTAGTCTCACAGGGTCCTTCAGTAGGCTGCTGCAGGCTTCTCGTCCATTCAGCCGCACTAAGTTGGTGATTTATAAAAGAGGTGAAGAGCCTTAGAAGGTAGATGTCGTTGGAGTCTTCTTTAATACGATCTGGGACCCGAGCGGCGACAATTCGCCTTGGGAATAATCATAGAATGTAAGGTGTTGACACGGACTCTGAGAAATCGTTGGAATTGCCAGACTTTACACCTCCCGTCCACCTGTTTTAATCTCTAATCCGAATGAGATTTATTACGCTGTCAATATTGACGTCATCCGACGCACAACGAGATAAACAAATGGCTGTCGACTGCATTTAAAAAATGAAGCAATTGTTTTGTTTTTTTGCCAATATCACTGAAAATAAAACGAATCCGACACCTATTGACATTCAAAAATAAGCAAATGTCATATATTTTTAGATTATAATTTATGTTACATAAATAAGTATTGAAATAGATTAATTTATTTTTATTTTCATTATTTCTATACCAACACTCACTCGTATATGATTCTTAAATTGATTTTAGGTTAATTTAATCACGTTGTGGATATTTTCATTTTATTAATAACAAAAAACAAAAACTTTCTTAGGGAGTAATATATATTTTTCATTCAGTTTCAATCGGCCAATCGGTTTATTTTTTATAAATTTGTATATTCTTGTTGTATTGTTTCAATATTTACATCGAATTTGATAACTGAGTATTTTTTAATATAAACTTATTACATGCAAGTGTGTTCAAATGATTTTGTCTTTGAACAATTAAGCAGAAAAACATGCTTCTAAATACAAAACATATAAAATTACAAAAGTAAGCACATGAGAGAATGTTTACACAAATTTGATTCGAAGTAGTTGTTATTCCTAGCAGAGTTATTCATGCACAATGTTTACCTCGCGTATCATAATTCATAAGGTCAAACAACACGTAATACCCCGATAAGATAATTAAGTTTCGAATCAAATACACATAGCTATTAAGTAAGAGCCAAATTTACTCAATTGTTATGTGAGTGGGCTTCAGTTCGAATTCCGACAAAGTTTATTTTCAGTATTTTCAGCATTCTCTTGAAGATCCATTAAAATTATAACTATTTATTTATTTATCTTGTTTTTACATGAATCGCGATGAGTAATAATTTTCTTTTCTTGAATACTTAATTTAAAAAATATATTTACATCCGTTGTATACGTTGACCTTATCTTACAGACGGAATCTAACAGCTATGCGTTTTGTATATATGGCGCTACCTTTGACGAGGAATACGAGAAGTCTGAATTTTCACGTCTATTGCTTTCACATCTACGTTTAGTGTTGCCCACTAAAGGACGTTTAATGATGACGAGAAGTGCCCTGGAAGAAATGCTGTGATAATAAATATTTATTTATTTACCTTGTTTTTGCACTGATCACGTTGATTTTGGCCTCTGTTTATGAGACTGCAGTTTCAACTTACTCGTAGTCTAAATTGTCTCTCAACAGTGATGGATTGAGGACGGCTACGAGTTAGTCGAAACTGTAGTCTCCTAAACGCGATCCTTGTAAAAACAAGGTAAATAATTAAATATTTTTTTTATAATGGATCTCAAAGTGAATGCTGAAAACACTGAAAAAAACCGTGATAAGTGCAAGTATAAAACCGATTCTATGGGCAAAAATTTTTCCATCCAATAGTCCGACCAAGAAACAAAGATGGAGGTCGAATGAAAAATCAAACTTTCTTACATTAAATTGAGATGCCTTTACATTCAAATGCTCTTCTTCTGTGTCAGTTGTGAATGTTGTGTGATGTTTAGTGAGTATTATTAATGATGAGAAGGAGAATTAACCTTCAAATGGCTTACCTTTGTATGTCTTTGTTTACACTAAAAAACAACTGCGCGATAAATCCTCTCAGAATAAGGATATTCCATTTCCAGCGCCATAAATTTAAAAAATGCAAACGCTTTCATAATTTACACGTTAATGTTATAATAATCTGTATAAGGCTGTTTCAAAGTAATTTATGGCACACGGGATGACCTGAAAGGCGCGCTCACTGTAAAGTTTTTAAGATATATCGTGGACACACCAGAGTGCCCAGAACTGAAGCACGCAACCAGGTTGCTATCACATTTTCCAAAAGATCTTGCTTAAGACTTTTTGGAAAAGCTTTAGTCAGCTTAAATACACAAGCTTTCTTAAACGTTCAAGATTTTTAAAGATTTATTCCACAATATTTATATGTGGGGACAACATGTTGACAGCCATTGACAATAGTCGAGAATCACACAAAACCGTTTATTTATATTTTATATATGTGTTCCATTTTTGTTTATAATTTTAAATTAATTTAATTAAAAAAATATATAAATTAAAAATATTTAGCTTTTTTTTTTTTTAAACTTTTTTTTTGTTATTAAAATTAATTTAAAATTATGATTATGCAGTTTCAACAAGTATTGTCAGTTGATAGCCTTAATGTTATATGAAGTTCCATCAAGAATTACTGAATGAAAAATAATAACACTAATGTGTAATAAACCTCATTTACCTTCAATACTACATTTACCTTTTTATTTGTAAATGGCGGTTATAGCTCAGTGGTTAAAGCGTTTGCTTGGTAAGCCATAGGTCGTGGGTTCAATTCCCGACGGAGATTAAAAAAATATTTTGCATTAATTTCTGAGATCTAAAATAACCCCAGTTGTTGTGAATTTGATCCATTAAAATTGATAATTTTAGTTTTAGCCTATTTATAAAAAGTGGTGGTACAAAAAAGTCGTCCGTGAAGACCACCCTTTCATAGTGAATTCCTGTAATAATGAGTCTGATGTGTTAATGTCGGACTGTATTCTATGACGATGGATTTATATTGAATTCCTGTAATAATAAGGATGATGTGTGAATGTCGGGCAGTATTCTATGGCGTTGGCCGATCAACACTCCACATGCAGCGCATGGCCATATGTAAAGTGGTAAGCGGTCATAGGGTCCACAGATGAAAAAATTTCAGAAAAATTATCATCATCTATCGGTATACTCCTGTATGTATTTACATTTATAAAGAACAACTTGTTTTATACTACAGTTACATAAAGTAAATAAATATATATACATTACAAAATCATTGTTATCGCGTTGCCTAATATAATTATATTATATGATAATATTTATAGTATCGGTTCCATAACTACGCAATACATAATATATTTATTTTTTTGCTTATTGATTTATTATTAGATGACTTTAAATTAAAAAATAACTATTTTTAACACATTCGAGAGCAGTACAAACTAACAACAAATCGATTTAATAATAAAAAAATCCGATCCCTCAACTTTTCGCTGGAACTTTCTGAAATAAAGTGTAAATGTCTCTGTAGGCAATTGCCGCTAGCAGCACTGAGCGTTTGCGTGTAAATTGACCGTTATCCTGCAAAGCCTTCTTCCGACCCCACGAACCTCCACCTCACGTGCCATTTTACCTTCCGGCGAACGAACCATTTCATTCAACAAATTTTCTCTTAAGGCTCCTTGGGCGACGCTAATATAATTTGATTTTCCCCACAAGCTGCATTAAGCGACCCGCATTAAAAATATATATACGTAGAACAACTCTTTTGATTTTATCAGTAACAAACACTGATGAAACACATGTAAGCACATGTAACTATTTATGGCATATTTTTATCTGCTTTATTTTTAAGACATTTTTTTTAGAAAAAATGCTCATTTATATAAATAAATGTAAAGCAAAAATAAAATAAAATAATTTATGTATTTATAATTATGATATTGCGGCTTTTGGGTTGAGCCGTGTATGGCGCACTTCCTTCAACCAATATTTCGACCGCCATTGCAGGGTCTTCTTCAGGATTGATAATTTATTTAGTTTTTTAGTTGGTTTATTCTGATTATATATTTTTCATGAGCGTTATATTGGTTGAAGAATTTAGCCACACACGGCTCAACCCAAAAGTCACAATTTTAAATCTGGCCGTGAACACCTAAGAAGTTATTTATAATTATGTTTGTTATAATATCGTTTTCGTCAGACACTCGTACATGGCTTCAATCAATATTTTTAGTATTGTTTTTTATTATTATTTTAAGCGGTAAAATATACCTTTTCAGGTTTTAATCCACTCTTTAATGACAACAACAACAACCATTCAAATGTATACTTGAATCAAATAAAAGTAAATCTACGAACAAAAACAATAGTTTGAAGTAATTGAATTTGTAATTTGTTATCAAAGGATTATTTAATTAAAACATTGTAGTAAGGTCTGAAATAGCAATCATCAGTATTTAAGTTTGAATTATAACGATAATTTAATAAAATTATAATATTCATAGTAAAACTGTAAATTTTTACAATTTAATACACATATTGTTTTATAGATAGAACTTGTTCTATGCTGTGAGCATATTATTCTCTAGTTAACTATTACTTGTAAAGGTTCATGATTCGAATCTCTGTATCGACCGTTTAATTTTTTCCGATTTAATGATGAGTAAAATAACATACAATATGATTTTTTTGTGAATTTGTATGTGTTGATGATTATTTTTTATTCAGAAACTTGAACTTTAACAGACTTACGTATTAAGATGACACACCTAAGCCGATGTTATACATAATACATGTTAATATTTCAAAAGTTTTATTAAATATTTACATGGATTACACGAAAGCAAGTGAAAAGTAATAGAACTATTATTAAAAATCTCTTCTTAAATGTGTATTACGGGTTATTAAGTTACTTACTTTTCAAAAATTCATTCAGAAAACCTTGATACTTTTTATAATAACACATGACCCAACTTTATATTTTGGGAAAACAAACTTGTTTTGTCATAGTCCACAGACAACTTTAATATATTTTTTCCCCGAATACTTAAGAAACCCTTCAACTGGAATCATAAACTATAATACTCTTATATTATTGGAAAATTCCCTCGTATTAAGTTATAAATACTGCTTCTTGTTAGTATGTAAGTATTAAGCCAGTATTTTTTATCCATTCTTATTTGTTGTATAAAATAACCCGAAAGTCATATTATTTGAACAACTTGATAGGTTTTTCTACTTCAACAATAAAAACCAAACAACTAATAAATATCATAAGAACTTAAGACCAAACAATTGCATTTATAATAATTAATCAATTGCAACGATTGCAAAGGGTAAAAAGTATAACTTTTCAATTGCAAATTATAATTACTACAAATATGGTTATTTATTTCGTATGGCTTAAGTATGATTTACTCGTATTTAAATCTGCTATGTCCTTTATATATATCGCACCATTTTTTAACTTAAAAAAAAATCGGAATGTATTTATGTTAAATGTAGTGATTCTTAAAATAAAAGCTGGTCATATTAAATGTTGAAGCAATAAAAGTTTTGTATATATATCGTTTGCATCTACTTTTGATTAATATTAAACACTTTAACATTAAGTAATAATATAAAAAGCTTGTGAATAAATGTTGACTGATTGAATAATAAAAAATAATTATATACATACTCTGAATTTATACTATGAAGACATCTATCGTTATACTATGGTAACAATGGTATAAAAACATCATCTTTCGCGTATCCGTTCAGGTTGAGAAATAGTCGAGTGGACTGCGTGGTGTGTAGAACGGAGCAAAGGTTGCAAAGCTCGTGGTTCGAATACCGCGTCTGCCGATATTTTTACTGAATGAATTGATGCGTATAAAATTTGATGTTTAATTGTATGTGTATATTTAATTACTAATTTAACATTAATATTTATTTCATGAATCATCATGATAATCCACGAATAAGCAAGATAAATTAATATATATATATATATATTAATAATTTATTTTTTGATGTAAAATAACTATATAATTAAAAAGCATAATGTATTGAATAATTTAGACGGGAAATATACTAAAATAAAATTACATAAAACGTAAATACCAAGATTTTCGTAAGCCCTGCAATAATAATAATCTGTTATACATCTTTGTAAATAATAAATTTAATCTTGTTTGAACCATGTCGCTCATAAACAAGATATTTTCCCGACAAACATCCGGGTGTTTTCTTTGTGTAAATGAAGCCTTCGACGTTAAAAACTTCTCGGATAAATATAAGTTAAAATTTGAGGTAAGAAAATTACGCGTTTGTCAATTACGTTATGCGCTCTAAGGAAAAGTTTTTTCCCTGAATCAGTGAGCCCGAATGGTTAGTTTTGCGCCTAAATTATTGCGAAGTCAAATACGCGTGGAGGCAAACCTAAGTTTATCCAAAGAGAAGTTGAAATTCTTTGATAATATCGGTGAAATAACGTGGGTAGAAAACGTTTGAACGTCAATTCATCGCGTGTGTTCGAAAATTATCACTTTGTCGCGACAAATATGATTTAGAGAAATACGATGTGTATGTATTGAAATTTTATTGTCAATTTATTAAATATTTTACGTTTTCTTTTTCACAATCCATAAACAAATTATTTTACTAAATAATACAATACGATTGATAAAAAATTTCTTCTATGGAAGTCAATCGTTTTCATTCAGTGAAAAAAAGTCTTGTACTCCTAAAACACATTTCAAATAAATTTATTTGAAATATTTTATGTTATTTTCATGAAATTTAACTTCGTAAAACCTTGTTTATGGTTCTGATAATCTGGAGCTGTTGCCACAGATGATAATAATATTTATAGATTATTTCCAAATTTCTGTAGCTTTTGTCATCCATATTGCATTTGGTCGATTTTAAAAATCCTTCTTCTTAATTATTTGAATTCTAGCACTATAAGTGTTCATCCAGCTAGTGATTTTTGAAGTTAGAGTCACATACGGGGTAGATATAATAAAAGTATTGTTTGTCTCATTATTAATATGAATTTGGTATTGCAAAGTATTGTTGTCTCATTATTAATATGAATTACTCGCCTAAAGTATTGTGTTTATAAATATAGGTAATAAGCAATTTAAAGGAAAATTTTAGGGTCCTCTCATATAAGTATGCAGACTTGTAAACTAATATTAAGTACTTTTACGACGCTTTATAATGTATATTCCTTATATCTTGAAAACTAATCATTTGTATCCAAGGAGAGCAAATTTAAGAACCAAAAATTAGTTAGACTTTTTTCCTTAGACTTCTTTTGCTTTCTCAAAACCAAATTTGGAATGTTTAACATGTTATTAATAAAAAACATTTTTAATTAATAATTCTACGTTAAGATATGCAACTTAAAATTATTATTTTTTGTAAAATATTAAGATTAAATAAATCCGCTGGAACGGAGGAAATTAAAAATGGATAAAATATTCATAACTTATTTTGATGTAACGTAAATTTTCGTAGGTGTTTATTTACTGAGTATCCGGTCATAACCTCAATCAACAATTCGTGTTTAATAAATAACTAAAATAACCAATAGATTTATAAATATTATAATTTATTTTTGTTAATTGACTAATTTTATGCAATTTTTTTTTAAGTATTTGCCCACAGAAAAGTACCAACAGATGTTTTGAATGTCGAATAGATTAAAATACGTTTTTATCCGAGTTGGCTAGATACTACCTATAGAAAACTATTAAGCAGCTGTGTTCGTGTAAATAAGCATTAAAAAGATTTTTCCCGTCTTGTTTTTTTAGAGTGAATTCATATTTTAAGAGGAAAAATATACTGAGATATTATAACTATGATGTTAGAATATTTTTTTTATATTTGTAACAAGTTTTAATCAAACCAAACTACTTTCAAAACACAAATTATACGACAATGCTAAACCATAAGAAGAACGCGTAAAATAATTTTGCAAGTAAAATATGTGTGAAAAGGCAACGAAATTATTAAAAGAAAAAATATATTTAAGCCGTTTAAGAAGATGTATATAAAATCACAAGGTTGCTCTTTTGGGTTAGAACTCATTTGAAGTTTTTTGTAATGCAGTAAACGTGACCATAAAAACTAACATAAAACGTTCTTTTTGAGCAACAAGTTGTGAAATGTACGAATGGCTTTGCTGTATTAAAGAACGTGACTTGCAAAAATTTACATGGCGTTACAAGTCCTCAACAAAATGTCCAAATACTTCATGCGTAAGGGGCGCTTGAATTTACTATGATAATACGTTTTCTGACATATCAAAGTCAGCGATATATCACCAGAAAAGGAACGTGCCCTATTGTGATGCTAAATCATACGTGATCTATTTATTAATAGATATTATCAGGATTCTAGTTTAGTTTTTTTTATTATTTTAAATGTTCCAACAATTTTTAATAATCTTTATCTATTTATCATTATCATAGCCTGCGTCCATTATAGTACGTTGGCCTCTCGCAAAAGACTCTTCGGGTATCCTTTTTTTCAATTATATTTTTAAGAGACACTCGGAGCATGGAACTCTCCACGGCGCGTTGAGTGACCTTTATTTTATGGGTAAGACCTGCTGTAAGATTCCACGTCTCTGCTCCATAAGATTTCTCTCAAAGGTCATTTTTAGTTTTACAATAAACATTTGTAGCCCAACATTGATGAATTTTTTTATTATAAACACGCATTTACACGACAAGAAAAACACAAAAAAAAACAATAAATATCACTTAAGATTAATATTTTAAATATAATATTCTCGTAAAGTTATATTTTCTATCAACATTCCGAGACCGATAATCTCCTTCGGTCATGACCTTTATTGGTCTTAGTACAGTTAGATGCTTAGATCCAAGAAAATACTCTCTATTGTTGACATTCCTTCTATGACACTTGTTACCGTAGTAAAAGCCTAGTAAATCCGTAGTAAAAGTTTTACGCAGATATTCCTTCTTGCAAGTACAAAACTTGATAATTGAAAATTTGAGTAAAGTTCATATCCTCATACTCCTAAAAAACTTTTTTTTTTTAATATTTAAAGAATTTTAAAAGAACGTCTTATGAATTTGACAACTTGTGATTAGACAGTCCACTTGTATCATGGACTATTAGGTAAAAAGTGAATGTGGGGAAAACAAATAAATTTATTCTACAAATATAGCATATAATAAAAATAAAAAAATGTGTTTTTTTTATGTTTTGATAGTTAATTTCAAGTAGAATCTATTCATGCGTTGTTTTTATAAAAGTTTGTAAAAATATCGTTTATTTAAGTTTAATTAAAATATTTTAGATACATCAATTAATATTCATATCCGTTTATAAAATTTAAAATAATACGTTTAGAATAAATAGCTTATCAAACTGTGAATTGAAATACTTCAGACATTTGTCCAGATCAATTTACATCCACTGTTACAAGTATTATGATTTATGAAACTCAATAAATTTAATTCTCAAACTACGACTAGTTGTCTACCGTTATCAATCACTTCGGAATTTAAAGTGTTTCAATACTTCAGCGTACGCAAAAGAAATTGTAGGCAAGTGGTAAAACTGTTTTATTATGACGCAATAAGTTCCGGGTTACATTTCAAAAAAACATATGCAAAAAATATCCAGGTGAAACCAGTCGTTTGATTTGGCGGAGTATGATATGGTAGACACGTCTACCTTGCAAACGTTAGAAACCACTTATTATGAATCACACTCCCACAACAAACAGATTACTCGCACACTTGCTGATCATCCATATATCCTCTGCCTTCGAAATATAGATTCCTCCAGCTATTCTTCTGATATCCTCAATAAGAATATATTATTTCTGGTTCGTGGGCGCCACACCAACACCTTCCTTTCTTGTCGATAGTCATTTTATCAGTAGACTAGACACAGTTTTTTGTTATTTCAGTGTGATACTTATTTCCTTAGCTTCCAATGCCTTCTAATCGTTTTATGAGAAATACTCATTTCAGATGAATTTTTTAAGAATACACGAAACTTCCATCTATTCATTGAGTCATATATTTATTTGTAATGTATATTTTGCTTATTACGAGTACATTGATCTGAAATATGATTTGCAAGTAATAATAATTCAGTTGAATCAATATATCGCCATCTACAGCTTTGAGATGGGGACCATACTATAAAAAGTAAGTCATTCCCTACATATACGTAGTATGTCACCACAACTGTATGTCACCCAGTTCCTTTACTTCCTTCAGTTGTCATTGTCCATGCATTATCTCAAAACGAAACAAAATCTTAAAGAAAAAATTGATTTAAAAGTTTACGCTAAAGTAGGGTTACCTGTAATTGAAATAAATTTGCAATCTAATTTAATTTTCCATTTAATATTCATGTATACGTATTAAGTTGTCACCGTATAAAACTATGTTAGTAGATGATAGATAAGTATCCGTTGGTTTGTAGCAAGAACAAAGAAGATTAAAGAGCGCCAGTGACAAAGGAAAGGGTTTTGCAAAGCGAAAAACGTAAATGAAGCTTTCGTGTAAGTCAAACCCTTTCAGAACCACTCGGGGGGAAGAATCAATATTCATCAAATGAACGGATGTGAGACATCCGATACAAGAACCCACTGTACTGCCATCTTCGGTATGTTGTTAAAGTAGTTTTTAAGAATGTAAGAATGACTTTTATTTGTATTTATCGATTTGAAAATGAAATCCATTTAGAATACTAAATATGTCTACTAATAAACACTAAATTGAATATCATCATCATCGTCATCACCATGTCCGCTCCCGTAAATGGATCATATAGTCTTCAAGAACTGCCGCCAAAAGCTCTGTCCGTCGCCATGGTCTTTGTCTTATTCATATTATGAGATCAGTCTATGAATAGTTCCCAGTGGCTTGAAGAAAAGGCAGCTTTTTTATACTTTCCTGCTGCCTCACAAGCAAAACTCCAAAAAATCAAAACCCAACCAGGTCAAAAATCGCTTCTTTACCGACTGTAGTATGGAAGGATGTCATGTCGAATCTCTCACCTCGTTGGTCCTCACAAAGTCAAACCATTGTACCCCTCGTACTTTATGCAAGAATTTGTTTTTGAAACTTATTTTACAGATGTATTAAACATCAATTTCGACTAACTCGTTGCCTTCCTCAATCCATCACTGTCAAGAAACAACTGAGCTATAAAACTAATAAATAAAAAAATATTTATTATTTATAATGGATCTCAAAGTGAATGCTAAAAGCATTGAAAAAAATTATGTCTTTGATATACTTATTAATATAATTAAAGAATATTACCTAACGTATTATATTTTCCGCAGATACATTAATTATAAGTGTTTAAAGACCAAGCTAAAACTGTTTTTAATATCAAAACTATGTTACCAACTAAATGTTTGCAATTTTTTTTAAGTCTTTGAAATTTATGATATACTACATACTATACATTTCTCTATTATTCAATTTAATTACCAGAAGCCGTTCCTTTGGATCTGAAATGCTCATTTTAATAATTAATAGCTGGGCGTTTCTCTAATTAACCATTAGCAACTCAGCACAAATAGATTTGAGGAATTGAAATATCTAATAATTAAATTTCATTTGAAATTATATCGTATTTATTGTGATTCATATTTAATTGTGTTGCGATTATTAGAAAATTAATTAATTAATGAAATAATTTGAAACGATAAAAAACTAAAAATATACAACATTTAAACGATACTGTAGAGTTTATCACTTTTTGCTTTGGATTTATATGCTGATTGACAGAAGCGCAAATATTATTAAAATACTATATATAAGTACCTACTCTAAAAGATCCAAGGTGTTTGAGCGTAGAATTCCAGATGCAAGGATAATTAAGGACAAGGCATGATAATAGTATCTTACGGAACTTTGTAAGAACTTTTTGTGGCCGTCATATGCTCCAGCTTTGCAATGGAATAATTTTAACAAAATACTTACATCTACTAAGTGAATTTTGTTATAAAATTGATTTGATCGCTTAAAATCTACTTACTACTAGGGTTGAACCACTCATTAAGGACAAAATTTCCAGATCTCGGGTGCGTCAGGCTAATCATATGATTCGTCGCTTGACACTCAAACCGGGCGGACATTTCTTGTCATCCACCTACAGGATGGCTCCCAGTTGCAATTGAGAAATTGCACAAATACATCGTCGCTTAGAAGAACACCGATTGCTGCTGGAGCGGCTCTTAAAGGCTGTTGGTTGCGGAAAGGTAGATGCACTGACATCCGTTGTTGTGGACTCTTCACTCAACCCAGCAAGTCTCCCGTCTGCCCGCAGAAGGCGCTTGCCTCGAGCGTGCAAAACAATTCCGGCTACCTACGCTTAAGCTGTCACCATTCCTGTCTCGCCGTCGTGTGACAGCAGAGACTCCGAGCCTGACGTCAGTGAAGCCGCTTCGAGCGAGGCCTCCAAAGGAGCCCCTGCTGTTCTGAGCAAGGCTCCCAAGGAGGTCCTCCAGTTCATCGTATAAGAACCTGCAGGTCCTGAATGCTCTCTCCGTGGATGCCCTCTCTCTCCCCCCCAAGCAATCTTTCCGAGGAAGTTCACCACTTGGATATGAGTCGCGCCTCTTCTGATGGGAAAAAGCGTTTAGCACGTCGGGTGATCCGCGGTCCTGGAGCTCCTTCGAAGAAGGTTTTTGGAGTGAAGATGGCGTATCTTCACGCCAAGGGTCTTCACCCAGATACAACAGCTGATGACTTGCAAAGCTTCTTGGCAGCAATCGCTGCATTCAATCCTTCTTGGATGACCATCAGGAGGATTGTCAGCAGACGGACGCTGTCAACTTCTTTCAAAGTCGGGGTCATCGCGACTTCACTGGAATCTCTCATGGAGCCTGAAGTGCGGCCTGAAAGGACCATCGTTCAACCCTGGATACGTGTAAGACGAAAGAATCGCAGTGAACAGTGGTTGAAACCAACTTGAGTGAAGATATTGACATATTTAGTGTAATATTGCTTTAGATTCAGTGCTGGTGTTGATTGATGCGAAATGTTTTCAGATGTTTGATTTTGTAACAATAATTCCATGTTATTTGTGTGTCAAACATGATATACGTATGACATGGTTTTTGTTGTTGCAAGTAATTGCAACTGTTTGCGTGAGTATCCTGACACTAGTTCTGAGTGTGAGGTCATTGACACTAAATATGTCAATGCATTTACAATACCACACTTGTAATTTCTTAAATAATTAATTATAATATAAATATTTTGTAATGTTATTAAAGGAAATAAAAAAACGCTGATTATTGAACACCTTTATTTTTTAGTGGAACTACAGTTGCAGAACCGTTTATGTTCCCGTGTGGACCTCCGGGTATACAATAGTGCTTGGACGAGGCGTAGATAATCTAAGCTTAGCAAATTGTGTAACAGCAATTTGCGGTGTCCATATGGTCCAAATATGAAGCGATATGGTAAAAAATGTACTTTAAATTAATTCGTTCAGAATAATAACAATCATTATATAGTATTGTGGCTTTTGGGTTTAGTCGTGAGTGGCGAATTACTCTTTTACAATATTACAAAGTTATCACTGAAGAAGACCCATGCAATGGTGGTCGAAGTATTGGAAAAGAGTAATTCGCCACACACGGCTATAACCAAAAGCCACAATACGAAATCTGGCTGTACAAACTTAAGAACTTATTTAAACATTATCTATTTTTATATTTTGAACATGTATTCTAAGTAATTGTGGTTTTACAGTGATTCACCTGGATTTAAATTCCGTGAATTGAATTATCGACATAAAAGGCACCACCTACAAGTATTATTATATTAGAATTATAAGAATTTCTAACAGACATGAACCGTTTTAACCCTTAAATTGATTTAGTCCGTTTAATGTGACGTACCAATTACACGCACATAGAAAAAAATAATGCATACTTCGGAGTCGCGTACATACGTTACGGCCTAGAACAAGGTCTCTCGTTCACACTCACATATTTTGCGATTACGCTGTGACGACCGTTCGCCGAATTAACTGAGTTTTAAAAAAGCAATGGTAACATCTTTTCAAGCTTCGGTGATTGAAAATGTAAGTATTTAGTTTATTTTGGTTATTTTTTTAATATACTTGGTTGAAATATGAATGAATATATTGAATTATAATCTTTTTTTTTTATATTAATAAAATTAGTACTATAAACTTGGTTTATTCGAAGTGTCCTACAAAACGGACCTTGCCAATTAGCACTATAAGTTAGGGTGTTACTAGGCAGTCCTATTTAACGAAAATTGCTAATTGGACTTAGATGCTTTATTTTCATATGAAACAGACGTCACCCATTAGCTCGTTGTTAAAAATTACTTACTCCTAAACAATATTTTCAAAAATTCTTCTGTGATGAATTATTAGATTTCATAGTTGAGATGTCAAATTTATATTCGGTACAAAACAGTGTAAAATCAAAAGGTGTGACGAGAAAGTAATTATTCGAAGAGACAGCGCTCAACTTCAAGAAAATAAACTGATCTTGAAAAAGTTTCGGGTTCAGTGTGCTCTTGCGCTTATGAAGACCAATTCAAAACCTTAAAGACAGAATATTATGACCGTTTCTCCTAGACCTGCCATAATTCAACTTGGTTGCTGGCATACACTTCCTATACAAAACATGATCTCAACTATTAATGAATACATTACTTTTGTCATTCAATCTCTTATTTATAATGTGATATATATTGATAAGCATAATTGGCAATGTCCGTTTTATGTGACATTAAAAAAAACATATTAAATAGTAATTTTTTCAAAAAAATCCAAAAGATTTTTCTTTTCTATCCCTATATAAACCTAAAACCAAGAAAAAATCTTAAAAACAATTATGGGATCGATGAGTGGCAATTTAAGGGTTTATGCGCACAAAGTTTATTTGGTTCATAGACAGAATTTATAAATAAATAAAATGATAAAGACTAAAATTATTGGTAATTATAACACTATCAAGTTAAATGAAAACTAAATTGATATTTTTATCTTAATAAATAATCAATAGATTGATAAGATTTCTTATGTTAGCTCACACAGGAAAATACCGACTTACAGAGTCAAGTAATATAAATAAAAAAGATATGTAATTTCATTCGTTGTTGCTGTATTAGAATATCTGAGAAGGAAACTATCACTGATGAGATTTTACTTCAATCTGGCATATACTCGTCTCTAACATTACTCAAACAAATGTTGTGAATAAAACGAAGTCACAATCCAATTTTTAACACAAGAAAGTAAAGATTTTCCGTGGAGAAAAATATATTGTTATTTCAAAATTGATTTCTACGCCTTTGTAATATTATCTTTACAAAACCATTAGTAGAATCATTTTATTGTTTCTGCGGAGCATGTAATAATGTTGTAAATTTTCAAGAGAATCAACATATCTGTTGAAGAAACGGCAGTCGGTGGGGAAAGAAAGTGTTGGTATAGCGCACAAGACCTGGTAAACGAAAAATAACCGGCTAGACGCGGAAGGCGGTAGATCGAAAAGGTTGTATACTCTTACGGAAAGCCTATAAGCAATGGATGTATTATTTTTATTTGTTTCAATGTTTTCAGCATTCACTTTGAGAAACATGGTAAAGAATAAATATTTTTTTACAAGCCTTATTTTATTACATGGATCACGTTGACCTCTGTTTATGAGACTGCAGTTTCAACTAACTGTCAACTCAACAAAAATCAACCACTGTCAAGAGTTTACTATTGACAGTGACGGATTGAAGAAGGCTACAAGTTGGTCAAAACTGCATTCTAATAAACTTAAGTCATATTAAACGGGATCCATGTAAAAAAAAGGTAATTAAATAAATATTTATTATATGTTTTATTTACTAATAACAATAATACAAATAAAATGTATTCTTTATAATTTATGTAATATTATAATTAAGTGCATTTTAATAATTTTTCGCATCCACTTCTTATTGGAGTATATAATCACTACAAATTGGCGATAAATGGTATTGAATTTAGCGTCACATTTAATGTAATAAAAATTTTAATATAATATATTTCACAAAATAAAATCATTACATTTAAAAAGTATTAGTGAAACTATTTACTGAAATATTTTTTCTTAACTGCATGCAGTCTGAAAGTGAAAACTCCGTCTATATTTTTAGTCGTTTAGTCGTAGTTTTCTGAATTCAATGAATCGTAAGCCACTTGTTTATATCACAATGAAATGGTTGTTTCACTTGCAAGAAACACTAAGCTATTTTGATAAAAACAACCCATCAATAATCAAATCGACTTCATTACATTTATTTCTTCCGTATCTGTTCCCTATCTATTGGCCTGGAACTCACTACCGGAAAGCATAAGAGAGCTTAAAGCGGAGGCATCCTTCAGAAGCAGACTCAAGACCCACCTTTTTACTCAGAGAGGCAAAGAAGCGCTTTTGGAATGATCATTCGGTCATCAAAGAGCGCTATACAAATACTAATATAATAATAATAATAATATCTAGAAAATATTATTTTCACCGATTTTATGCCATAAACTTTTTTTTATTTATTAACGTAGCAAATGTTCCAAAAAGAGTAGACCAAAAATGATATAAAACATTTATATTACAATATCCATTTATTCAAATCAACCATGAAATAATGACAAATAATTTCGTATTAAGCTTTTAAATCATATTTTACAAAATATCGATATTTCGTAACTGTGCACCTAGAACAGAGATCAGAAAATTGAGATCCGTGAACCAAATCTGGCAGATTAATTCAATAAAATCTGAAATCTTTATAGCTACTGATACTTTGCCGGCGGTCATAGCTCAATGGTAAAGCGTTTGCTTTGCAAGCCAAGGGTCGTGGGTTCGATCCCCGACGGAGATTAAAAAAAAATGGATTTTTAATCGATTTCTGAGCTCTAAAATACCCCGGTTGGTGTGAATTTGATCCATCACCCGTAAAATGTCAGTCATAGCCTATCAATTAAAATTGGTGGTAGACGAAAGTCGTCCCGTGAAGACCACCCATTCATAGTAGATTCCTGTAATAATAAAGGATGATGCGTGAATCTCGGGCTGTAGTCTATGACGTTGGCGGATCAACACTCCACATGCAGCGTTTAGCCATATACACCATGGTAAGCGTCATAGAATTCCACAGATGAGACTTCAAAAAATTACTATCACCATCTGTCGGTATTCTCCTGTATGTGTTTACATAAAAAAAAAAAAAACTCATAAATAAATCATATCAAACACTACATTATGATATTTCAGTTATAAATGAATTGGGGGAAAATAAACGACGCACGCGAATGTTTGATCCTTTGACCTTGTATACCATTTTCCAGCTCGTTTTGCCCAACATTATGACGGAAAGTCGAGAAGTTAATAAATACATATTGTAACATTAATTTGTATTTATTTTACAGGTGACGTTTGTTTTAAGCCGAATGTAAGAGTATATTTTATGTTGCAGGGTTAAATCATTTTGTTAAAACATTTTTTTCTTTTGTTTTACGGATACGAATGTTGGCAACTCATAGTCAATGCAACCGTATAATGAGTATTGAAAGCAGATGCTGTGGGTATGCTGGTTTAACTTTCTGAGAAACGGCGAGGTTAGGGAGTGGATAAGGCAGCTCCCTATATTACAGTCGGTCTAGAGACGGAGGCGGACCTGTTATTTTAGATGCCGCAGGAGAACATATACCATGGATGCTTTTAGTTCAATTACCAGAGTCGCACCTTCTGAAAAGTATATACAGACTGTACTTGGAGGAACTCCTGCAGGCGGATCTGACAAGGGATGAATCGTGGACCATGGCAGCTGTCAGAGCTTTGTGGCAGTAGTTACATACATATTTAGGTGAGAGGACATGAAAATTATTAAGATTATTATGTTGTACTTTTTATCATTAATTTAATGTTTTTATTACTCTAATGAACGATTTTTTTTGCCAAATATTCAAAAATGACTAGTGAAATATTAAATGACAAAAAAAAGGTTTTCAACTAGTGACCTAGACCATTCAGCGATATTTTATGTCAAGTGGTCATGACAGTGTGCTTAAAACCTTTAATCACACCCAAATAAAATAAATAGCCTATTATCTGTCAAAAATTTGCGTTCATTTCGAATGCCGCGAATTTATAATTTCAATGCTTGAAGCGCACCGCGAAATGGGTGTTAACTACCTACCTATTGGACAATTTATTTATGCGTTAAGTCTCTCTAAATATGAATTAAATTATACTCTGCAAACAATGTAGCATGCGATCATTATAATAAACCGCTTTAATTATCCCCTACTATTTACCTATTTATTATATACTATTTGAGATAAACCCTGTATTATACTGAGCGGTGTTAGTACAAAAACATAAAACAGGAACTTGATATGTATCGCCAAATTTTATAAATATACTAACATCCCCGTTGCTCAGAGAAAACGACTTCACGTCGCCGGAATAGTTATCAGGCCGCGTGGTGGAAGGATGAGGAGCAGATGAGGAACACAAAAAAAAATTGAAGCATAGGACATGTATTTTCGGCAGAGATTTACAAACTTTCCGTCCAAGGCGGACCTTATGCTTTCAGGCCCCGAACGGATCACTACTCATTACTGGTCACGGTCGGAGCGCAACTTACGACTCCGGCAGCTGCGACAGCACAGCGCCGCAACTAATGCAGTGGCGATTTTTAGAATTAATGGCGCTCCAATGACAGTCAAACAATACCAGTGCCAATACCTGTCAAACAAATGAAAATGGCTGCACAGCATCATATGCTCGTACTCACAATTCCTAAGAGTAGGATCTCGGAAGATATATAAGTAGTTAAAATAAAAAAATTAAATGAGCTCATTATCAATCAAACTTCATAGTGTAATGCAGATATCTGGTGAGATATTTCGACATCAAAAAATATGTGGTACTCGGCCAATGAAATAATACTTTTATTTTAATCCAAAAGTATGTTTTTTTAAGAAAAATTTAAATAATATTTTATTATTATCTTATTTTTATTTGCAAAAAAAGTTTTAATAAAATTGTAATATGTCAACAAACTATTTATATTATGTTGTAGAAGTTAACTGGTTGCTTTAATCGGAACTTGAACTATTAACTTTAATTTCATTGAATAATTGACTATCTGTAAACATAGTTAAGGTAATTAAGCGAAATGATATTCACTTTGTGGTAAAAATTATGACACATTCTTAATAAAATAGCTAATCGCTGTAGCCTATTTAATAATATCCTTTGTTTTCTACTGTTTTGGTTGTGATGCATATATTTCAGCACTAAAATATGTTATACCAATCCTTTTCTGTTATTGCGTTATTTTATCAAAACGGTAGACAAAAAAAAAACGTATAAAGCAGATGTTTTTCAATGATGAAGCAGATCACATAAAAAATAAAAAGATTAAGACAAACATAAACATTAGAAGGCTCTTATTCCATCAATCTCTCCATCACCATCTGTATTATTTGTATTTATATATATGTATTGCATTTTTATGATACAAATTAAAATACAAATAAAACCAAAATTAAGTAAAAATTGTGCATTGTATACGCTTTACTTTTTTATTTTCATAATCGATTATTTTTGGTGGAATATTATTATTGTCAATTAAAGAGGAATTTATACTTAATTATAGATTTTTCTTTATATTCTTGTCACTGAAACATGAGTTTCAAATGTGTTTTAAAAATCATAAAATTTTAATCACTCACATTAATGATATTATTATTTCAATAACAATGTATTTAGTTGATCTTTAAATCGTTTCCGATATGCGATTAGTTTAATATTGATGTTAGGCAAGAACTTTACATTACAGTGTACGTGTATAATATACAATATATAAACTCGTAATTGCAGTACACCAAACCAAGATGTTACATTTATCATTATTATGTCAAAATGAGGGTTTTGGGTTACAGATAACAGTTTGTGGGAAATTGTAATCTGGCGACATTTGCGTTGAAGTATCATTCATTAGAGATGATATTTACATACCCAAACTCGCTCCGTTAACACAGTAACATACAACATGGCTTACTTCGATATATATTATATCAGCAAATACCGTATTACAAAATTTAATCGTCAAATATGCAATCATAACAATTTAAAAAACATATTTATAAATGTATGACCATCATGATAAAATCTACTTGGAGGAGTTTTGGCATGCAGAGCTGACATGGAACATGAAATTTTACAAATCTTTATGAAGTTTTATTGTAATTGCTAATTTTTTCATGAAAAAAACAGTTGCTATGGTTGCGTACCTTAAGGTGTAATTTTTTAATTGTACCTTAAGGTGTAAGTGTATTTTTAGCCATATAATCTGACTAAGGAGCGAATATATAAGAAGAATATAAATTTCAAAAAAATAATAAAAAAATGTAAAGGTATGATCAATTAAATAAATACGTTACTCGAATATGTATTCTTATTACTTTCCCATGTAATTTTCATACCTGGAGCATATGACTAAATATATACATGGTCTTAGATGACAATGTGATACTTTGGCTTGCGCTCAAACTTACACACATGCAGAGTGATTCCTTGAATAAATAATGAAATTTGAATAAATATTCAATACATAAGCACCACCCCATTTCCTCTTTTATTCTTAAAACCTAGTACATTTTTTTAACCTATGATCTTCCTATACTTTTCTATAGTTGAAAAACTAATGAAACTCTCATTGAAAGCGATACCTCAGTTTGTACAAGTATGTAAATAAATAGTACTCAAAGTAATATATAAACATGATTAAAAAATGTTGATATATTACTTTGAGTACTATAATAATAAAATATCTACGGATATAATATTTGTAATCGATTTTGAAGTGCAAGATAAAAATATAAATAACATAAATTAGTACCAGTAACACACTAAGTTTTCTTCGTAGAAGTATCAATCTGGTGGATTAGTTTGCAGCAACAAAATTTTGCATCACGATCTCCACTTTTCTCGATCTTCTATACTACGTAATGACTTGTAATTCACCATTAATCTAAAACAAATATATTACTTTTTTTTCATCAGACGTCAATCGTTATACGATGGTAACAATAGTATAAATACATCTTCTTACGCGTGTCCGTTCGGGCGGAGAAATAGTAGAGAGGACTAGGTGGTGTAAAAGACCTGAGGAAAGGTTGGTTCCAAGACTTGTGGTTCGCATCCCGCGTCTGCCGATATTTTTCTGAATGAATTGATGCGTTTACAAATTTGATGTGCAATTGTATGTGTATATTTAATTACTAATATATTACTGTTTTCATCTGAGGTTCGCTTACAATCAATATGATAGATATTTCTTACAATTACAGTTCAACAAAAGATTCAATTATATCTCTATTATGTTTCCAGTCTACTTATTACTGGAAGGATTGGTCGGGATATTGTCGCGTCAAAAGTGTGAAAGAAATCATTTTCTTCGCTTTCTCCGCGACGAGATATTCTATTCTGTGACGAGTTTTCGAGCTAAAGGGTGATTTTTAAATTAATTTGTTATTTCTTAAACATTTCATTAATGTTCTCAAATATTTGCGTGAAACTAAAAATAAGTAGCCAATTTAAAATAAGTGAAACTCAAATTAAACGTAATTATTTTTCCACTTACTTAGGTAATAGCGTTTTATGAAAAGCCAACGTGTCACAATTATTTTTTTATGCTTAATTTTTCATTCTTTTTCATGTTTTTCATTTCAGCACAATACTGACAGACGATGAAGAATCTTATTTTCGGGTTAAATCATTTTTATGGGTGGCTAATCGTTTTTCTTTAAAAGCCTCGGGTTCGCGCTGCCTTGGAAGGCCGCTGAGAACTATACATTGAATGTACTCAGTGGAGCTGCGGGTGGCAGAGTTGACATAGGATGAGGCGACTGCCAAAGTGACTGACAGAGTTTTCTAGCAGCAGTCTGTGACATCCATATGCGTCATTTAGGGAGCGAATATAGTGATGATTATTTAAGATGATCTGCAAATTTCATTAGACTACAGCCCAACATTCACACATGAACCTTTCTGACGATGATTCACGCAATAGATGACGTCCACGGGATAACGTTTGTCGACAATTATGGAAGTAATTTTTGTTTTTGAATATGTTTTATTAGGCATTGAATCCGTGACCTCTTTCATTAAAATCGAGCGCTTTATTCTGAAGCCAATGTTATCTTCATCTTCGTGTACCTTAAAAATACAAAAACAAATAGAATGACAATGATTGTAGCGTAAATGTTTTTAATTTCAACTAATAAATTTGTTTTTTTCCCTATTTACGGCACATATAACATTAAAATCTAACCAAGGACACTTAATGGACGTAATTATGCAAAAAATCTTGCATGCTAAATTAAATACATCACTAGTTTGTCTTTCCTACAAATACTGCTAGTCTACTTAATTTTATTTACAGAGACAGTAAGGTATACATAGTTTATATAAGCTTTTATTCTATTAGTTTATTTGTCAGTCTTAAGGTTAATAATAAATATATAATCTTAAAGTTTATAATAAATGTATATTATAATGATTACACGATAATTTAAAAAACTATAAATTTATTAAATTGATCGTTAAAATATTTAGATTGCTGACTTTTATAAACTATAATATATTTCCTAATGAAAATATCAATTTTCAATGCCATGAAATTCCCAAAGATTATTATTTTTCAACATAATTTTTTAACGATGTTTATGTTCACTAAGATTTTTTTAATGTGAAATCTATGAGCATGATTTTTCTTTAACTAATACTTGTAAGTACATTACTAATAGGTCCAATTACCTTTAAATTTAAGATGTATTACTTATTTGAATAAAACAACCTGTAATGTATATTTTAATAACATTTTAATGATTTTCATTTGTGCTTGGGTTGTGTTGTAAATTAAAAAAAAAACATATTTAGTATTCTTTATGTAAAATATATCATAAGATAAACTCAATGCAGTTAAAAATATATATTTATAATATTTTATAAAAAAATCTGCTCCGTAGTTACTCATTTAAGTATTTTAACATTTCTAGACACAAAACTAACACACCGAAAATATTATAAACTTACTACTTAAACAGTTAACGTTAGACTTGTTTATATAAACAAAAGTACCTCAGATAAATGATAACTATACGTATTCATAAATTATTCAATATTATTCACATACTTATTATAAATTGTGTACATATTTTTATTCAAAGAATGATATCTTCTTCTTCGTAGTATCAATCCGGTGGATTGGCTTGCAGCGAAAAAAACTTGCATCTCGATCCTCTGCAATCCTTTTGGCTCAGCATAAGAGCTACAACTCATGTCCTCTAACACTTGCTGCAAATAGTCCCGTCTAGGGCACCCTCTGCAGTTTCTACCCTCAACCATCCCTTCCACAATGTCGTGAATAAGTCCATCGTGGCGTATTATGTGACTAATCCATGGGGCTCGCCTCTCTGGGATGATTCTTACTCGGTGCCTATCTTCCTTGATATCTGAGAATCGTACAATGTATTACTGTGAGTACTCTCTCTAATCAATATATATGTTACCTTTTATCTGCCGTAAAAAACAATTTAATATATAAAATAGCCTTGCGCTCTCATGTACGACAGTCTTATGCCAGAAATAATCAATCTCTATACGACCTAGGGATTTTATCATAAATTTACGGAAAAGGGGGAATTGGATGTAAAATAAATCCGAGACATATTTTTCGATTCCTGTCCAACGTTATGTTTCCCGACTGAAAGGATCCCGACCTAAGTTTGGAATATTTTTTCGATATTGCCTTAGTATATCATCTCAATTCGCGGGTGATTATATATCACAGAGATAAAATAATTCTCATATGCTGTGTATGTATTATATAGTTTTTATCTTTTTGGTTTAAGATTTGGTTTTTTTATGTTGAATTATTGATCTTTTTTTTTACATGTAAGCAGAATATATAATTATTAGAAATAACATTTTTAAATATTCCTTTTACATGTAATATTATTTTTAGATTAAATGAACGAATTCACCTAAAAACGCTGAGCAGAACATTTATTTCGTTGTCATATTTTTTGGTAATTATCATTTATATTTACTGAGGTAATAATTTTTAAATAAATAACTTTCAAATTAAAAAAAAAATATTAAATAGATAATTTGAAAATTGAATTATATTTTTCTTGAATTGGTTGTTCTACAAAATAATACAATACAAAATTAAAAACACTATATTTCTTTATCACCTTAGTATAATAAATTCTAGTCTTAAGATTGTATTTGAAAATTCAATTAATTGTTAATCAAAAACACATTGGTGAATGGTAATTCAGTTCTCCTGTTTAAAGTGTATATACTCGTACTTCAACGATTCAATTCAAAAGATCTGTAACTTTCTTGTGAAAGTACTAAAAGGACCTCTCATTAATAATGTGCTGCCATGTCAATTATTGTCCTTCGGGTGAGAAAAGGAAAGGATGGCAACATCTGTGGACCTTTCTAAAAAGCTTTAACTTGTTTATCGTTAATTGAGTAACTGAGTATCATGAAAACGATTACTGGAAGAAAAGCTTATTAACTATTTAGTTGACAGTAACCTGCTAGTCGTAATAGTTATTGATGTGCCAAAAGCAGAACACCATATCTCTTTTCTATATTCTATGATTTTTGCCACTGTTTGAACATCATTTGCTTACGGTGCGGTATTCATATATATTTTGATTGACTCATTAAATATGAATAGGCCGTGTTTCTAAAGTATTTGCGAGTTTTTAGATATAAATATACACGTCTTCCTTTTTTACACGATACATGGGTTCCAGAATGTGGCGCGTAAAAAATCACGAATAAAAACCCTACAATCAGTTTTATTTATTTAACAGAACACATGTTCTAAATATATGAAGTTCAGAACAAACATTAATCATACAAACCAAATATTTGCTTTTCTCTCGAGGCCTGGACTAATTTGCCCTAAGAAGCGGCTCAACTCGAGCAACACATCTACAACATTTTTTATTTTTGCAACGAGTCATACTTAACACCCAGTGTGTAACCTTATCCCACTAATTTCCCAGCATTCGTATCCACACCACATTTCAATGGCCTCTCTCTCTTTACCCTTTTTGACCTTAGAAATCTCAGAACCGCATGTTTTATATGTATCTCACTGGCAAATGGATAGGAAAAAATATAATACAAATGTTAGGTGGTCATATTACACTTTAAGCGCTGTTACGATATTTTCTATAGAGTTAATTTTATCGTTGGGGTCACGCAATAGTGTTGAGTCTTAATATCTTATTTGGGTACTTCTTCGTATGGTGTCATAACTATCACTTCTTATTTCATAAATCTGATAACAAAATGTAATATTGGATAAAAAAGTATTTTTTTTCAATTTATTAATTAATTTAAAGAGTCTTGCGTTAAAAAGTCTATAATTTACCTCAAACATAGATGATCTTTGTTAGATCATATTTATATATATTTTTTCTTTAATGGCAATTAATTAAACAATGGATGCATAACTTTGTTTTATTAATGTATTTCTTTGATCAATAATTAATTGCTTACAAAATTTACGTGTATTCAATATTTATTTAAAATATATTGCTTAGTAAAAACTCCTTGAAAAGAGTTGTATTTCTTATTTAGAAAGTTATTATAAATAAACAAATGTAAGAGTGAAAACTCAGTAATTGGGGGGGTATTATTTGGAAGGAGAGGATAAATAATAACGAATTTAATGAATAAAGGTTAGTAGTGGCCGGCTAAAGATTCAAAGGTTCTTTGTAAAATGTTATCTAAGCTCGTCACTTACAAATGCCTTACTTATGATGTCTCTTTTCCAAGTATTTCTCGCAAATTCAATATGAGAATTCGGGATCCCACTTTTTAGATATTAACACCTAGTGACCTTGAACTAATACTTAGTCATTATTTTTTTAAATACAAGTATAAAAATTTCAGCCACGCATTTCAGTGAGTTGCCATTAACTTTGTTTCACCACAAATCATTAAAAAAATCATGAAAATAATTTTTACTTTGCACAATTATCTTTACTGAAAAACTACGTATTAAATATTTCAAATTTAAATTAAGATGATTATAATAAATAAACATTCTCATATTACTGAGTATCAACAACTAGACACATATTTTATGAGTCGTCTCCGTTTCGCTCATTTGTGATTTCTTGTTACAATAGTGTTAAATTAATAAAATCCCTTAATACCCCTTGGCTGGTATCGCACCACCGAACATAAGACGCAAAGTCATATGCGCCGAAGAAATGCGTAAAGCAATCAACCAACCGTCCCACTGCTTGTATAATCAGATACCCCCAACACCAAGATTGAAGTCTCGAAGCAGCTTTCTGAAAGCCACACAATCTCTCACATCCGGCCCTGAATATGAGAGACTCCAACTTTGGCAACAAATCGCACCAGAGGATTTCATTACTCCAAAGGAAGGCCTCCCAACTGGCAAGAGCCGTGACTGGCCGACCTGGAAATCCCTAAACAGATTGAGAACCGGAGTTGGTAGAACAAAGGACAACCTCGAGCTGTGGGGAATGCTTCGGCAGGGAGAGACACTATTGTGCGACTGTGGAGACCTTCAAACCGCCTCACACCTACGATGCTGCTCCATGTGCCTAACAAGTTGCACATCTCAGGACCTAATGCTGGGCAACACACGAGCTATCGATGTTGCCAGATATTGGGAAAAAATAATTTGACGTCGCTGACACGAAGAAGAAGAATTAATAAAATAGACCTGTTAATGGGTAGTGGTATTAAGTGTCTAAATTTCTTGACAAATGAAATTTGGTTCTAAGAAATAAGTATACAAAACTTTTAATAGAATGTAATTAATTTAAATTAAATTGCTCAAATTTTGATGGAACTACAACGACGCGTTAGATATTCCAACGAATGATTTCGACTAAAACATGTTTACTAATAAGTTGCTCAGAGACAATTTTCCATTACCATTTATTTTCGTTTTATTTTAGCACTTTATTTAGAATATCACTAAATAAAGGAGATTCAAAAAAAAAAATTTAACGAATAATGGCACACAAACGTCTAACCTCGATTTATAAAGTTAGTACACAAATGTAAGTGTTTTCTATCGTTATTACAATGGCCACTGCTCATTTAAACTCACAAGAAATTTATTATTCCTTCTGTAACTATCCACAATTTACAGACTCAATATACACTTGCCGAGCATCCAATCATGGTTGATATATGTCAACCGAGACCAAACAGCTTCCAAAATTTCTTTCTATTTGCAATTATCTTCCAGTGCAGACATCAAGCTAACTGAGCGCCTTAAAACCTGCTGCTCACAACCGATTATGATCTCCTGCATGCGTGCGTTTCGTTATATTTTATTATTGTTAGCTACCAACCCCCAATTGTGAGACTTTTAAAACACACGGAAAATGGGTTGATTTCAAGTGTACATTCAAGGCAGACGCAGCACATGACGACCAATAAAAATTACGACAAATAGTCAAGCTTAGTTATAAATGAGATTTTGTTGAAATATTATTTGATACTATATTTATTGATTATTTTAAGATTCTCAGAGAGAGAGAGAGAGAAGAATATTTAATATAATTAATAATAATTTTTAATTGGGTATGTGTGTATAATATATAAATAATAATTGTTTACGCCACATTTTGTCCGACAAATGCGGAATAAATATTAACGGAGAGTACATTTCTCACCCCCGATTTGCAGATGACATAGTGCTAATAGCCGAATCACCTGACAAGCTCCAAGACATGCTCTACGACCTCAATGAAGCGTTGAACAAAATTGTTCTCAAAATGAACATGGATAAAACAAAATCCATGATTAATAGTCATATTTCCCAGACCTTTGACCCTATTTCCATTGGAGGAACACAAATAGAGGTTGTAAACGACTATACTTATCTGGGACAAGTAATACAACTAGGGCGAAAAAAAAAAATCTCAAAAGAAAACGACAGACGCATACAACTGGGATGGGCAGCATTTGGAAAACTAAAGTACATTTTTAAAGCAAAAATTCCGCAATGTCCTAAAACTAAGGTGCTTAACCAATGCATCCTCCCTGTATTAACTTATGGCGCAGAGACGTGGAATCTGATTAAAAAGATCTTACCCATAAAATAAAGGACACCCAGCGTGCTATGGAGAGATCCAAGCTTGGAGTGTCGCTAAAAGATAGAATCCGTAACGAAGAAATACGCAGAAGAACTCAAGTAGTGGATGCTACCCAACAAATAGGCACACTCAATTGGCAATGGGCAGGACATATCTGTCAAGATACGACGGTCGATGGGGAAGAAAATTATTGGAATGGGGGCCAAGAACTGGCAAACGAAGCATTGGCCGACCCCCTACAAGACGGACTGACGATACAAGAAGAATAGCGGGAGTGACCTGGATTCGGAAGGTGGAGGATCGAAGAGGATGGAGACACATGCGGGAGGCCTACGTAAAACAGTGGACGGACACAGGCTGATGATGATGAAGTGTTGACTCGTCAATGGTAATTAACTTTAATGCATTGTAAAAGTTATATTTAATGACTTTACTGCATAACTAAAAATATTTTCAATTATTAAGAGATCATTGTGATTCCAAAAACAATGCACTATTGTATTGTTCTATCATAATTAATAACACGAAATTTAGCTTGACATTTTGGACTTCTGTGTTTTTGAATGCTTTCTTTAAGCATCGTCGTTAATATTGATAAATTACCTAAAAATAAACTATTTGCGATGTCATAAAATATGCTTTCAATATTTTTCACAAACTTTCAGAATATTGACATGTTGTAGTTCAATATCAATCATGAATAACTTACGACAAATATTGTTTAATAACAAATAAAATGATTTTCTTTTGAATTTTATAAAATTCTTAATTAAGGTTTTTGGATTTTAAGAGTCATTTGAAACCAAAATGTATCATGGCATGAAGCATGGTAGCTTACATTCCAATAACGACTACATTGCCAAATCAAGACAAAGCGGAACGTTTTAATTTTAAACTGTGCTTATTTGGTGGTGGTTTGTAGTGCATATGTATTTCGCAAGCTGAAATTAAAGGCATATATTAAAAAAAAAGTGTCTTTTACTTTTCAGGTAAAATCAAAATTAAAAATTATACACGTTTTAAAATGAAAGACTCCATAGTTAAATATTTGTAAACTTAAACATCATATAATAACCATAACAAAATGTCATATTACTAATTGACATATTACAACCGTATTGTATCGTAATTATACATAATAACTTGTGGATTTCGTCAGTATCCTTGATATCCGTTTGTGAGATTACAAACTATGCTCAACACAGAATCTTTAAATCTAATGGGATTACATCCAATAGAACCTACAAAGCCTCCTTCCAGCTTGCCCAATATGATGTAGTCAATTTCAGCAAGGGAAGCTCTGATCGACAAGGAGAGTGAGAGCAGAGGCGGCTCGTGAGCATACATACTAGGGGTGACACAAATTATTTGGGTAAATTTTAATCAGGAAATTGCAATTTGAAAGATAAGCCTGGATGTAGAAGACCCACTATAGAATTTGCCAAACTTTCTTTTAAAATTGAAAAAAATGTTGCATATATTATTAAAAAACTTGCAGAACATTATGAAATTTATGGTCTAGTGTTCAAAGGAGTATTAAATAAATTCTCCGGCCATGATAAGTAAGTATGATAAACCAGGATGTGCGGGAAATACTCCAGGTCAAATACATGAATACGAATGAAATCGTGAGCATTTTTTATACATGACAGATATTTTGAGGTGGATCTTTACGAGCAAACAGGTGACGATATAACATCATATTTTTTAAGCAACAATAAATTCATCTTCGGCGATTGCATGCACTTTTTTTTCATAAGCATTTATAGCTCTTGATTCAGGGTTGTTGTTGTCCAATATTGTCATAGGTTCTTTTACACGCAACGTGAAAGAACTGAAGCCTTCGGCGATTGATACTTTTTTCAAATCACCTTTTGATGTGTTTATCGAGAACTTTATCGAGTCCATTAACACATGTTGCCCATCTCAACACCATTTAATTATTTGTCTGAACTGACGCATAATATTATTTTTATTAAAGCAGACTTTGAACCGTTCACTTTTTATTGACGTGTTAAAGAATTTAAAGTTTTGCCGCCTTTACTTCATAAGCACTATTTGTTGGACATCATTGGATACTTCTTGAATGATGTTTGATGATCTGACACAGTTTATTTTTGGTATAATCTTGTGATAAATATATTCTCCAAGCCGGTAACAAGTATTGTACTGTATATGTGTGCAATCTTTGAAGTCTAGCACCCAATGTCGTACATAATTCTGATAGTTCATAGTTATTCTATTACTATTATACCTTAAGCTTTGCGATCGGACAGATCGCACCCTCACCTTCAGGCGTCATTGCAGCAACACCAAACAGAAAGTTGCAACAAGGAACAACCTCATCCGCAAACTGACCAACACTCACTGGGGAGCCCAACCACCCCTTCTTCGTACCTCAGCTTTAGCACTTTGTTTCTCAGCCGGAGAATATGCGGCACCAGTGTGGGGTCGATCAGCCCACTGTAATCAAATGGATACTGCCCTGAATGATGCATGCAGAGTCGTCACAGGCTGCCTCAAACCAACACCCATTTCTAAACTATACCCCTTGGCTGGTATCGCACCACCGAACATAAGACGCAAAGTCATATGCGCCGAAGAAATGCGTAAGGCAATCAACCAACCGTCCCACTGCTTGTATAATCAGATACCCCCAACACCAAGATTGAAGTCTCGAAGCAGCTTTCTGAAATCCACACAACCTCTCACATCCGGCCCTGAAAATGAGAGACTCCAACTCTGGCAACAAATCGCACCAGAGGATTTCATTACTCCAAAGGAAGGCCTCCCAACTGGCAAGAGCCTTGACTGGCCGACCTGTAAATCCCTAAACAGATTAAGAACCGGAGTTGGTAGAACAAAGGACAACCTCGAGCGGTGGGGAATGCTTCGGCAGGGAGAGACACTATTGTGCGACTGTGGAGACCTGCAGACCGCCTCACACCTACGATGCTGCTCCATGTGCTCAACAAGTTGCACATCTCAGGACCTAATGCTGGGCAACACACGAGCTATCGAAGTTGCCAGATATTGGGAAAAAATAATTAGACGTCGCTGACACGAAGAAGAAGAAGAAGACCTTAAGCTTTGACAGGCATACATACCTTAGACAAGGGTAGACAAGTTGACTGTTCCTATAATGACTTTTCAAAAGCATTTGACAAAGTTGATCATGATATTTTGCTTGAAAAATTAAACAAAATTGGATTATCTCATGGTCTACTGAGTCTGCTTGGAAGTTATTTTAGAGACAGACAGCAGTTTGTATCCTATGGCTTTTATCGATCACACAGCTTTTATACGTATTCGGGAGTTCCGCAGGGCTCTAACCTGGGACCGTTGCTGTTCTCGTTGTTCATAAATGACATATCTGATGTTATAAATCATGCTATGTTTTTGTTGTTCGCTGACGACTTAAAGCTTTTCTTGGATGTAGTTACCCTGGACGACTGCAGACTTCTCCAGTCGGATATTGATAATATATCTGACTGGGGTGCGCGTAACAAAATCTTATTCAATATTGCTAAGTGTAGCGTCTTATCGTATCGTTTTGTTTGAAATTGGTTTGTTTGTCCCTGACAATTATTTAAGGATAAGGAGGCACAGATTGTTTGTTCTTCTTAGAGGTAATACTAACCTGCCAGGGACTATGCCTCTTGGGAGAGTGATCAGACTGTTCAACGATATCGCCTCGAATATTGATATATTCCACTTGAGAGAAGCCCAGTTTCGACATGAGCTCCACGAATTTATTTATCAAAGTAATTTCGTGGAGTCTTCTGTTTAGCGGGCTCCGGGACTTTTTAAATGATTGTATTATTATTGTGTTATTTATAAACTGTTATTAATCCTGTATCCTATATTAGAAATGAAATAAATATTAAAGTTATTTGTAATGTTTCTTAAAGAAAAAAATAAATTGAAATTGAAATCAAAATACTTATATTTTTCTATTTAAGCGAACGTATCCACTTTATTGGCTCATTTCTTTACGGCGATAGTGAATAAATATGTTGTTCTTATTAAGCGAGTGTATGCACCATATTAGCAATTTTTTCATAGCGATTGTAAAAAAATATGATTTGAAGTCAATGACATTAATTGTATATCACTTTATAACTGCAATTCTTAAGAACGATCCGTCACTGACTGAGGACCATAATATGTCTTCTGAAACAGGAGTCCGGTCACCATCTGGTTGAAAAGCCGACACTGCTTAAAATTATATAATTAAAATAATGTTGAACTGTGCGGAACGGAACGGAGTCCGTCGACACGGAAATCCTTTTGAGAACTTTGCCTTGACTTTATATTAAAAAGATTCTAGTACTGAAGATGTGTAAGTCACATAAAATCTGGAAGAATAAAATCACCAGAGAAAAAATCTTCACGTAAGTTTTCAATTAATTCTACTCGTACGTAAATAAGATAATTAAAATTTAAATTTTATGTTCAGCGTCTTATTTATTAACCATGATTTAACAAACTTATTTACTTAAGCTTTAACAAACAAATTCAGTATATAAATACGAATTTTCTAAGAATTTACTGTTCAAAATATTTTCACGTTTTTTCAATGAGCAGGCAGCATATGTACTTGTAATAACATTGTTTTAAAGCTAGAAAATCATAATCGTATACAACAGTACGGTACAAAGTTATAAGAACAATATTTTTTTGTATTTTAAATAAAAGGTTGTTGAATGACATAATTAAAATGATAAATTTAATCTACCAATTGAAATGACAAACAAAAACATTTTTTTGGTGGATTGAGAGGATGAACTATGTTTTATATAATTTTAATTCAAAAAATCAACGACACATCTTATAATGATGTTTCATAAAATATGCATAATCTTTATTTAAATTTCGCTGAATCTATTTATTTATAATTGAAACTTTTCCTTCAAAACTGAACGACTACGACGTACGACTGAAGATACTCATTGTTTTTTATACATATTATTTCACTAATCTTTTAACTATCCTGTAAGATTTTAACCTTTGTTCGAAATAAATAATAACTTTTCACTGAAACTCTCAAATCTTTGTTTATCTCCCGACATATATATTATTTACGCAGGTTTATATTTTGTAAGCCACAGCTGGTATTCAGTCATCCCGAAAATTTACATGTACAAATACCTTTGTCATACTTTTGAGTCATAATCTCTACTTTGATGAGCATTCTTCGTTGATTTTCATATGTGCATGAATTTTATCCCTTTGTCATTAGCGCAAAAATTTAATTACTTCTATGTCAAATAATCAAGCCACTCAAGTCTCTGCGTAAAAGAAAACCAGACAACAAGAATTTATTTATAATCCTAATAAGGCTTAAATTACATTCATACAGTTCATTTGTAATATTTATTCATATAAAAAGAGATAATAAAATTAAAGCATTCAAGCAAAACTGTGATTTTCTGAAATATTCAAGGGTATTTCACGTACAATTGAAATAATGAACCTGACGATAAAAATAATTCAAATATTATATAAATAAAGTTATGTAATAAATAGTAATTTGTTATCATTTTTAGAGCGAATGGAAAATTTTTACGTATGCTATTTTTTTACTGTCATTATCAGCTTTTTACTTGTATCATTCAGTGGATTAAAAAATACTGATGTTTGTTATATTATGCTGAATTTATTTTGTACTCGTAGAACGCAGTAACTTTGTAGTTTGTTAATTATACAACAAGTTAAACTTTGTAAGAAACCACTTAGCTTAAATATATAAATCAGTCTACCGGTTTTGGTGACATGTCATCAAACATGTTTCCAATAAATTCGCTCTGTTTAACCGGTCTGTCTACAGATCCCTGACACTTCTCCTCTCCCTTCCACTTCTCTCCGTAGCCTTTATTAACGTTTCTGTATTTATGTTTAGTTTTAAGTACGAGTATATCATAACTATGGTGACATGTCAGAGACAAAACGATAGACTGATTGATAAACTCAGCGGTTTCTTACAAAGTTTAACTTTATTTGTTCTTTAAATTTATTATGTTTTTATAAACACCAAGTGACAGATTGTGACGGACACGGTGTTTTATCGCTTGGCTTTAATTCAAATTTACCACCAGTAAAAATACTAGAATATTTTTTGTAACTCTGCCAACTTCGCACCTTTCTTAAAATATGATTATCTCCATATCTCCATGCAAAATAAATTTCTCCAGCTGGGCTTTAATAAACTTAAATTATGTTTGTCATTCCGGCGCAAAAAATATGCTCCAAGAAGCGAACTCCCGCAAAAGAGGATAATGAAATTCACAACACCTTACCTTAGCTCTCAAGTTAATAACTTATGTAAATATAATCCTTCGGTTTTTATAACCATAATAAGATGTACTCTTATATGATGTGGTATATAAACGTTTTTTTTATCTCGGACGTTTTGACGTTTTATTTCTATTGGAAGGATGTGAGTGGGAGATGGGAGGTGGGAAAACAATTTTCAGGAGGGGAAATTCAGGGGCTTTGGGGGTGGACTGAAGACAGGCAGCGTGGCGGACTCGCTCAGTCGGTCTAAAGCGCCGCGACGGTTTACACGAAAACCTTCCGATACAAACGATAGGGCGCCGGTCATTAAAATACGCGTCGGACAGTTATGTGATTTATTGACGTATTTTTTATAAAAGTAATAACTCTTTTAGCGTATTTTTTATTATTTAAAAAAATATATTTTCATTTTTTAAGATACATAACGTTTAAAATTAAATATTATAAGGAAAGTCATTAAACATAATAACAATATTTTTATTTCAGATTTATATGTATGTATGAATATTCACGAAAATGAAACTATTACATATATTTTGAGGAATCTGGTTTTTAAATTTGATATAATTGTATATATTTTTAATCGATGTATTAATTTTACAGAATCGTAAATAATCATATTGAATGCTTATCCAAAAATTGACGATTCAATTTTTAAGCAGAATTATTTTATACTTGCAATGATCTATTTATAATGATGATGATGATGATGACAATGGATTCAAGTTCAATAACAAAAACAGATCCGTTGAAAAATATCACTTTCATTGGATCGCCATTAAATGGAAATAAATTGCAAATTCATCAGATAAACGCAATTCCACTGAACCACTCAACCCAGGAAGAGTCAACCGAATACATATTCGATAGGACGGATATTCGAGCGATATTCATCACTTTGTATACATCGGTATTCTGTTGCTGTTTTTTCGGTAAGCAATTTTTCATACGATAAATAACAAACATGTTTCACTGTCGCTTGCGTACCGGAATGAAACACTGTAAAATACTGAATTTTTCCCCTTTATCTGGATTTACATAAATTAATTACGAGTTCAAAAATCCAATGAATTTTGAATTTTGTATCGCCGGCCAAATTAATTGGACCCGCAAATACACCGAGTCTGTTTGCTTAACGACGGTTTGGTTTATAGGATGTGATTGTTCCATGGTGATTGCTTTTTTATTGTAAAAGTCTAAAGAGCGATGTTCAGTAAATAAAATTCGTAAATAAAAATATCTCACTGGCTTAATGAAACATTTTCATCAATTTCTCAAGTATCTCGTACAATAATTTACTTGTCAATACAAAAACAAATTAAATATGTTTTTGACAAACTCAAGTCTTCTCGGAAGCTTACTTCACGATCCCTCATAATGGCAGCCGTCAAAACACTTCAAATAATGTCATTCTCAAGTGTCAATATACCCAGTTGAAAATGGCTACTCAACTGTGGGCAATCGAACCTGTGAAAGTTGTACTACAAACATTTTAATTATTTAGAAAACAACAATTTATCTAAGTCTACTGAGCACTATTTAAATATGTTTATCTACAATTTCATTTAATTCCAACAATCCAATATTTGCTGAGCATTAAGTACTTAACTTTTTTTTGGATTTGTATCTTTGTGGTAAAGCTTTCAGAAGCAGTATTCTGGATTAGATAATATATATGACACCTGTTACACGTGTTGCATGCTACGAAGTGGTAAAATTTTTGAATGATATTATGAGTTTCAATTAATTTAGTGGAGAACTTTAGTTAATTTATCTTTAAAATATATATATATATATATCAATAAAATACATGTTCAACATGCAATGTTATTATTTTTCTAATAATGTAGTCTAATAAATGTATAAATGTAATAATAAATGTATCAATATAATACGCTAAGTTTACAATGGGTTTCGCAGTGTTATACCTTAAATATTATAATAAATATTTTTTGGTAGATATTTAAGTGGTTTTTTATGTTAAATGTTGAAGCTTAAATATATCCCAGAATGAGGATATAAATTTTAGTACCCAAATGAATACATATTATGTAACATATATTTTTCAAATATCCATATTTATCAATAAATATTTTTATAAATGAAAAAACTTATAGCAATTCAAAAAATTTATTACAAAAACTAACAAATTATTATTATTGATTTCACATCGATCATTTGAAGCTAAGAAATCAATCATTACATTTAAACTATTAATACTGCTATGGATTTTTTAAATATTTATTAGAATATTATTTTATTATTTCAATGTTCTAATCTACTTTTATATATCATTGACTATATTACAATATTATTATTAATTAAATATACATATACTATACATAAAATTCATTTAAACGCGTCAATTCAAGCAGAAAAATAACGGCAGAAGCGGGATGCGAACCGCGGACCTTAGAAACCAACTATGCCCAGGTATTCATACCGCTCAGCCGACTCGGCTATTACTATGCCTGGACTGACTCACGTTGAAACTAGTATTTATGTCATTGTTATCATCGTATGATAGATGTCGCTATAGTATATATTCAAAGTATGCATTTTTATTCTCTATTATTCAATCAGTCCATTTATTTACAAGCTTAATATTATTACTTTCCGACAGTCTATTTATTTAAGTAAGTACCACTCGGGTCTCGAACCAAACTATAGACTCAATGGATAAGAAACGACTACTTATAGATCCGACCCGGACTTTATAACCAATCATTTACCTGTGTTACTGATGAATATTTTTACCTTCTTGATATTGTCTCAAGGTTAGAGTGTCAAGATTGGTTATAAAGTCCGAGTCGGATCTATAAGTAGTCGTTTCTCATCCATTGAGTCTATAGTTTGGTTCGAGACCCGAGTGGTACTTACTAAAATAAATAGACTGTCGGAGAGTAATAATATTAAGCTTGTGGATAAATGATGACTGATTGAATAATAAAAAATAAAAATATACATACTTTGAATATATACTATAGCGACATCTATCATACGATGATAACAATGACATAAATACTAGTTTCAACGTGAGTCGGTCCAGGCATAGCAATAGCCCAGTTGGCTGAGTGGTATGAATACCTGGGCATAGTTGGTTTCCAAGGTCCGCGGTTCGCATCTCGCTTCTGCCATTATTTTTCTGCTTGAATTGACGCGTTGAAAAGAATTTTATGTATAGTATATGTATATTTAATTAATAATATTAATACTGCATTTTACAATGCTCCTTTTCTTTGAGTGTGATTAACCATTTCTAAAAATGTCTAGCATCATAGTGAATTCAGTTAGATTTATTAATCGCATTCTGTTAGTAATCTATTGTGATGTGCTTACACAAAATAGGTTAATATCGCGCTCTATAATATTATATAAATTATATATAATATTGCATTAATTCAACAGAGTTTTACTTAAGAGGCTTTAAACACTTTATTTTACATTCGATGTCGTTTTTTTTTTCTTGTTTTTATTTTATGTAATCGCATGCAGGAGAGCACAGCTGGTCAAGACCAGTGCACTCGATGACGCTCAGTCAGGGAGGCTGGACGCTGCATCCAGGAAACGTGTGTTGTGTTCGTGTTTGTGTGTAGGTTGGGGTGATTGCAAGTGTATATTTATCTGTTTCGTGAAGAGATCCAGATTGTAGGAAGGAGGAAACACAGACGCTGGAAAAGCAATCCTTACAGGTGGAATTAAGGAAGGAACTTTGGAAACTGACAGTTCTTGGTCGACACACATTAACCGTGTATGAATGTTCGGCAAGTGTAAGACGAGTTTGTTGGTTGTGGGTGGGTGCAGGAGGAATTAGTTCTTTAAGTTCCGAAGAGCAGCGACCGTGGTATTAACGGTAGAAAAGACTAAGTGAACCAATCTTACGTCTGTGTTCCATTGATTGCAGGTTAGACGTAAGATTTTCATTGTTTATCAAACGAATTGCTCTTTCTTGAACTGAGTCAATTAAGTTTAGAGGGTATTTTGGGGCTACAATCCAAAGGTGACTGCCGTATTCAAGTATAGGTCGGATTTGTCCTTTATATAGAAGAAGAAGTTGCTTATCGTTGAAATACCGACGTGATCTATTTAATACACCCAGTTTATTGGAAGTTAATTGACTCGTCATATTTGACATTATTTAAGATAGATAATCTAAGGACATGTCAGTTTGATAATTACTTTGGTTTGTTTCAATATGTTTGCTTTTCAACAGGTAATTTGCTGGTTATTTTGGTGGTTACCCTTTCAAGAAGATTACGATCCGTGACGAACTTCTTCTTAGCCAACCTAGCAATTGCTGATTTGTGCGTTGGAGTGTTTTGCGTTTTTCAAAACCTGTCAATTTACTTGATACCCAGGTATAATATTCAAAATATATTTTAATCATATAATGTTTACTTCTATTAATACTAAGAATCATACATTTGAGTATGTCCCCATCAAAGAAACCACTAATGCTTTGTAGTTTGCTGTCGACTTCAAACTATAATCCGTATAAAACCAAATATTATGTAAGTTGAGACTGGTCTTTTGATGGGGTTGGTAACATACAGTAGCTACGTTCTCCAAATTACGAACAAAAATAGCTCATTGTCATGACTAATGAGATAATTTCCAAATCATTCGCTTGATATATTCATATATTTTAATTATTTCATGTTATTGAAACGTTATCATCATAATAAATATAAAAAAACTTAGAGCTCATTATTTCAGAAACTGATTTAACATTTTAGGATTATTATATTTTTGTTAAGCTGAAATTCCTTCAGTATAACAGCAATTAAGATTGTATTTAAATAAGACTGGTTTAAGCGAATAATACAAATACAATATCTCTAAAATAATTAATTTTCTAATTAATTCTAAAACAAGTAACAACCACTTGTCTTATAATATATAAATAAATAATAGTTTATAATAATTCAGTATTTTATTTGTAAAATTAATATTTGTTTTTTTTATTGTTGTAGTAGTACTTGTTCATAAAATTGATTTTTTTTTCATATCGTAAAACTGAATGTAGTCAGTTGATATTTTTGCATTGGTATGCATAAAAATATTTATAAAAATAATATATACACTCGTATGTCAAGAATACTGGAAAAACACTACTTATTAAATACGTTATTTATCTTTCGAATAAGTGATAATGTTATCATGTGAAAGTAGATTATTGTACAATTACTATTAATAATAATCTAAGGCTTTCAATGATTAAATTCATAGTATCAATAGTAGAAATAGATATTGAAGTCATCATCAATTAACTAAAAGAAAATTAGTTCGATACCACTTGCAAGCATAAAATGAATTATTCTTTCGTATAATATTAACCGTTATTTAGGTATATGTTCAATATATTAAGTAAAATGGCATTAGCTAATTGAATTAGTAGTTTATTATGTGGTGTACATGAACCTAATATAACGTGGTTTTATGTGTTTTTTTTCATTAACTTTTCTCTAGTTGGGTGTTTGGAGACTTTTTGTGTAAAATGTACCAGTTTATACATTCTTTGAGTTACACTGCATCCATTTTTATCTTAGTGGTGATTTGCACAGAAAGATATTTTGCAATTATTCACCCAATAACATGCAAGCAAATTCTTACGCCATCAAGATTAAGGGTAAGTTTAATACCAAATTAATAAATATCTTCAAAACTGTTTTATTTGTTTTAAAAAAACATTATGAAAAAGTATTAATTAATCCTCCAAAGCTATTTTTTATACTAATCATCAAGTCTTAAGCAAAAAACAACTTAAAAGAAGTTGGTTGTTTTTTTTTTTCTTAAAATAATAGTTTTTTCATACAATAGAGCTTAGAGTATTCTAAATTTTTGAAACTCTCGATATAATTTATGCAATAGATGTAAATAACGTAATATTATCATTTAATCAATATATTTAGTTATACATAAATACGATGACTTCTTCGAGATGCTTTTATGTTAAGTGTTGTAAGTATATATGTTATAAAATAATATATTACTAAATAACTTATATGTAATAATTTAACATGGTTGCACAAGGACATGATTCGAATCCCAGCATCTGGCGTTTATTTTTCTCCGATTTTTTGATGAGAAAACTGTCATATGAGATTATCTTTCCTGTTTTGTATGTGTATAAGTTGTTTAATTATGTAAAAACTTTGTACACATCTAATGCAAATGAAAAAAATATCGAACAAATCGGAAAAAACCAAAATATTTATACATGATTTTTTGTAAATGCCATTTACAAAAAATCTATAAATATCTTAAAAATATATTTTAATACGGCTATAGAGTCAAAAATTTAACGCACCGACTCTATTTCAAAGCCAAAATGTTTAAAATTTCAAATCGTTTTTATAAATATTAATGTATGACATATAAATATCAACAACAAAAAATTGTACACAAACAATTTAGATGCTCAATGAATGATGAGTTTAGATACTTTTGAAATACTTCTTCTTTTAATGCAACTAATAGGGCTTAGATGATATTTTAGGGAGTCATTAAAGAAGATATGGTTTATAGAAAGCAGGATGCTTTACATAGTCTGTAGAATGATGTTGAAATGAATGAGTAATCCTACTAGCAAATAGTTTTCATTATCTTATGTTTGTCTCATATGCTTATGCTTGTGCTTGTGCGACTAACTTTTTATGTCCTTTCATAACTTCCGCAGTGTGTCATCGCAGGAGTATGGTGCACTAGTGCCGTGTACAGTGCTCCTAAATTTATATGGGTTCAGACCATAACCAACCACCTGGGCAACAACCAAACCGAGACTATTTGTATCTCACACAGAAAGAAGTACAACGCTGAGCTCTTTGACATCATCAACTTCTGCTTCTTGTACCTGACTCCACTGTGCATTATGTCTGTAAGAAGAATTTAATATTTTAAATATTATTCTAAACACACACACTTACAAATTGACATTTGAGTTCACGTGTCAGCATAAGCCAATATCTCCAAAACAATATTTTGTAACTACTGATATATGTACAAATTCATGGTATACATCATCGCACAATTTTTTTTCTCATAGTGAAATCAGAGAAAAATAAATCGCAGATACTGATATTCGAACCATAAACTTTTACAACCATGTTCATTTCATTACTTTATGCTCTCCGCTTTTTTCGACATTTTCCTCATCAAAAACCAAAAAAAAAACGCATACTCTTAAAATCAAACCACAAACATTCGAACCATGTTCACTTCATTACTTATCGCTATCCGCTCCGTGATTCGAGAAAAATGACGTAAGAAATGATGTTTTCTATGAATTTGTATGTACGAGTAATTTCTACAATCTAAATGATGATACTCATGCGGGAGGCCTACGTTCAACAGTGGACGGACACAGGCTGATGATGATGAAATGATGAGTGTTAGGTGAACTAGCAAAATTCTGACAAAAATAGACAGTTTTTTTTACCTATCGTCGAGTTTTACCGAAAAATTAAAAAAAAAATACTTAAAAAACCCATCGTAATCCATGCTTTTACAAGGTATCAATAGATTTATAATTAAAATTTAATATATATTTAAAACGATTTTTTTTATTAAAGGCTCATTTCACATACATATTTGTTCATAAAAATGAAATTTACAATTATTTAATATATTTTGTTGTTTTTGGAAATATGCTAAGTGACTTCCCAACTAAAAGAATAATTTATCGGATTTTACTCGTACATTGATTAAAAAGCAGATTTTTTTTTTACAAATATCTTGATGTAACTTTTTTGATAAATTTTGTTCTTTGATAGTTAGTTGCCTTTTTTCTTGTACTTTGATGATAAACTCTGATCGAACGTAAATATTTATTTACTTTACCATCGAAATTATAGCAACATCACCTGTACTGCTGTTTTAGATCTACGTCAACAAATTAAATCATTGCTATGATAGAAAAACGCATGAATAGCTTTTATTCGTAAGATTTAAGCAATGAAATTGCGTAGGCGAATTATTCCTTCAATTTAACGATCCATGAAGAACACACGATGCAAATATTTGGACTTGAAAATTAAAAAAAAAAAAATCTTCATGTTTAAGTTGAAATACACGCAATGAATTCACATACCAGTATTTCTTCATTGCTTGGAAGATTTTATTTTTTTATTTAATTCTACTTCAACAATTAGATAATATTTTTTTACGAACATACCCGTATTCAAATATTTAGTTTTGAATAATATAGTTCACGTTCCATTATGTATTTTTTGTTTATTTACATTTATTTTTAATACAGTTTATATTGATATTTGCTTGAATAAGAAAACGAGTTCGTTTAGTAGATTTCGCAGTTTATTTAAAGTTATATTATTACCAGAGATAAAGATGTTATATAAAAAAATGTTAAATATTAATTAACAAGGTTTTGTGGAATATTGTTTTTAACATTTTTAAATAAAATACTCGTATACATAACTATGTCTTATACTTGATGAACACATATTATCATAGTGTATGTATATTTTAAATACAATATTTAAAACTTATTTACAGATAATGTAATGTAATTATAAGGTATTCTTACAGTGAATATAAGTGATCAAATTATTGGTGGTTGTAATTAAAATTTGATAAATGATGTTATCATTAAATCAATAGGCTTTTTGAAATAATGCGCAATTATAAAAATAAATTATCATATAGATTTCCCTCGAGATATGAATTTAAATTCTACTGTCGTAAAAATTGGCAATTGAGATTGTTACCAAAAGTACCTACATTGTTATCACAATATTTCATACTGTGCTAAAACCATCAAATGAAATTACATTGCTAGAAATTAAAAAAAAAAACATTTTGCTGACATATGTAAAATTAATATCTCATCTTCGGTTGCAAAATTCTTTGTTCTATTTTAACATTAAAACTTTCTGCAGCTTTTTACATTTTATCAACATTATATTCTTGTTCGGCGTCCAATGTTGCATAACTTTGGTTAGTGAACAAAAATAAGCTATAGATTGACGACAATAGCATGTAGTAAGCTGTCCAAATTTCTACACCTTAAAAACCTATGCATGTCCTTTCCACTTACATTTTTTAACCGACTCAATTTGACATAAAAGAATTTTCATGAGTTTATATACACTTGTGTTCCATTCCTAAAATTACAGTTACATATTTCAAAGTGATTGCTTCCTTTGTGAATTGTAAAAATCATTTTATTCCGTCATCTTAGTATTCATATTGTAAGAAGGCTTTTTATTACGGCTTTACAATAAAAACTTTGACATATTGCATGAAGAGGCTCAGAGATTAATTTATTTGTATCTCGAAGGTCCCATCTTTGCTTCTTTGCTAAAAGATCTCATTAAGCCCCTGGGCTATGAAAGGGACGGCCACCCAAAGAAGAGATAAATCTTTAAGAGATAATATTTCCAAAGAACAGAAGAACAGAATTCAAGCATTTTAAAACAGTTTTATTTTAATATGATCAATGGCACATTTCCGCTTTTCTCGTGAACGTGAACCGTTTCTTTTTTTTTGCAATTTATATATAATTTTTTTCGTTACATTTGAACTTATGAAGTGTTTTATATTATCGCTACATTATAACTTAGACGACAAGACGGCATTCACATTGAAATTCGATTTTACATAATACGATTTTTTACGTGTTTGATTTTATTATGATTTGATTTAACATGAATCGCTTTAGCAAATAATATTTATTACAAGATCTAATTTTAAAACAAAATACTGCTTACATTATAAGCTTATCGATTGTCTAGAAAAATATTTAGATAATTTCAAGAAAATTGAAATTACGAGTATGTTTTGTTTATAATCGTTACTTAAAATTATTATTTGTGATGATTATTGAAGACCATACCACTGAACCAAGAAGCAATTCTAGTAAGTCACTAACAGAACACGCGCATAATAAACATTTAAAGCTCCTACCTACAATTATCTACCAGGTTCCAAGCCCCTTAATTTTAAAAAATAATAAAAATAAAAAATAAATGTTAATGTTTGTGAAATTATCGTTGTACGCTTTTTTTTTAGATCAGCGCAATATTTTTCAATCATTTTAGTTAAATTAGGAAAGAGTACAAGAGCTTCATTATTATCACATAGTTTAACCATTAAGTTCGATGTTAAATATTACTATCAAATCATCAACTACATTCATAATTCAATAATTGTTAACTCACAACATATTCGGATACATACTCGTATCGGCGCGGGACCGAGTGCACATAATGGCCTTATTTTCTGTAGGAGTAAGAATACATATAATGAAAAAATCATCGTATAAGATAACTTTTTTTTTTTTTTTTATTAATATCTCCATGGCAACTCATATGAATCATTTTTCTTGTACGAAATTTTACGCAGAAAAACAATTTGCGTTGTGGTTGATGATAATTTTAAAGATCAGATTTTTTGGACCGAATGTTGGCCGGCATAAGCTAACACCCAGCTAACCTCATCAGGTCAAGCTGGTTAGGGCACTCTATTGTCCTGGAGGTAGTAAATGCCCTCCTAAGGCGGATGAACCTTTATGGTCAACGGCATTAGGATGTGGAAATAAAGGGGAAAATACCACATTAAAGGTCTTAAAGACATCCCACGTATCAGCAAAAAAATGATTGCATCTCAAGTAAAATTTTCCTGAGATAAAATAGTCCCCCAATCGGATCTCCGGGTGGGGACTGCTCGAGACAAAACAACCAAGACAAATAAGAAAAACCTTCAGCCAACAAGATATGCCACCTGGAATGTTCGAACATTACTGCAGAACGGCGCCCTAGACGGGAGTATTTGCAGCAAGTATTCGAGGACATGAACTGTAGCGCTTATGCTGAGCTGAAAAGGGTTGTGGAGGACCGAGAGGAATGGAGATCGAGATGCAAGATTCTGTTGCTGCAAACCAATCCTCCGGATTGATACTACGAAGAAGAATATAACTAATTATTAAAAAAATACTCCTAATTATTTATTATATAAATTCTTTGTATTTTTTTATGTCACAATAGTATTCTTCTATTTCTCAGAAAAACTGTAAAAAATATCATATTTCTAAAAAATATATAAATTTTAAGATTTAAAATCACCTTGTCTTGAATAAAAAAAATGACTTTACTGGATATTTATTGCCTTACACTCTTACATGACACTACATGACAATGGAGTCACCTTGACGATGGCATTCATTATATAATCAGTTAGCAGCTGAGAAATAGACTGGATTTTTGCTTATAAATAAATATATTTTTTTGCTCATAAAGACTCTCCCTACATATACGGGAGGGCGAAAGATGGAAAACGATGGAGACTTATGCGGGAAACCTACGTTCAACAGTGGATAGACAACAGATGAAGATGATGACTTAAAAAATGCTAATGGAAAATAACCTGGTAAACCATTCAAGCAATTAAAATGACTAATATAATAATAAAATATTCAAATAGTTATTAATTATCGACGAGGTTTAATCACTATCTGAAATTCAGTGATAATTTGAGCGTATTAAAATATATGTGTTAGCGTCTATACGCGAAAAGCTTCTCTATAGAAGCTTTCCGAAATTCAATTTCTCGAACTAAATCCCAAGTCATTCTCGTTTCTCATTTTACTTGCGTCCTCACATTCCTCAGGTCCTGTACACCCGCATAGCTGTCGGTCTGTGGAGGAGCAGCCGCGGGCTTCACGCGCCCACCTCCAGTTCTGCCCAAGCGCTCACTTCCACGACCGCCCACTTATCCGCCCGAGGTCCGCCCCTGTGTATGAAGCACGGCGCTCAAAGAATGTCAAGTCACTACCAGGTAATTACTCGATTAAAACTTAATTACATATTTACATACAAACGAAGCGTTAATACTTTTTTATTACAATTCCGACTGTTCTTGTTTCAACACTCTGAAAACTTGATTGTTATCCCGCAAGTTCCCTGAAATATATAATTAAATTTATTCTTTATAAAATAAGAATAAAAACTCTTTAACTGGAAAAAATAATAATCACAGTACGCAATGAGCACTATTTTTTTTGATATTTGTGATTATTAAACAACATTTGAAGGTTATGTTCAATGGAAATAGATTGTGATGGATTTGTTATGGAAAAAAATGTTAACTTTTAATGATATTTTATGTATCACTGTGCTAATGACCAGTTTTTTCTCGTTAGTAAGTTTTTAGAGCGATCTAAATATGAAGAAATAAATTTAATATTTACTTATCATTTTCACTCATCGACAAATAATACAGAACTAAATGCCCACGCTAATTACATATTTGTTTTATTTATTAATTCATACGTTAATAAACGAACAAACAGTTCATTACAATAAATATAAAAACTCGCATAGCACTGTATTATGCAACTTTCTTAACTCTATAGGGCATTTTTTTAAATATTAATTGAAACATGAAAATAAATCATAGCGAGTAATTTTCACGTTTCTTTTCATACTCAAACATACTGCAAACGTTCAAAGACAATCCAAGACAATCAAAATTCAAATTAACCATAATACAGTAATAAGCGTGAGATTAAGTATTTGTAAATTGCAGCATCATGATGCTCTGGAAAAGCCGCCGAGGACTTGGAGATTCCGTGGACGTCCTCACTCGCAACAAGTCAGCCATCTTTCACAGAACGTCCTAAAGGCTCGTCGAGGAGTCATCAGAATGCTGATCGTAGTCGTTCTAGCATTCGCGATTTGTAATCTACCATATCACGCGCGAAAAATGTGGCAACACTGGTCTTCAAATTACGAAGGAAGCAGCGACTTCAGCACTCTCCTCACACCATTAACTTTCTTAATAACTTATTTCAATTCCGGACTGAATCCGTTGCTGTACGCTTTCTTGTCGCGCAATTTCCGGAAAGGCATGCGCGAGCTTCTGTTTTGCAACTGCAGAGGGTCACAGAGAAAGCAAAGGCAATTGACTCCCAACAGGAACTCTAGTAACCAGCTTTTGACTCTTCTGGTGCACAGTTCCTCAACTTCTACCAGGGCAGCATGCAGTTCCATATCGGCGTACGCGACGAGCTCAGATACGAGGGCCGGTTCGATTGATTACAAATTAAGGTAATTGAGTTCAACAGATTAATTTGATATTTACTCTTTTTATAAACTATGTGTGTCAAATAAATGTCTATGATCGTAAGAACTGTCTGTTATACGATATACGTAATATGAAGATTTTATGGATCAATATTGGGATTATATTTAAAAATTGCTGTGGTAACTTAAATGTTTTAAATTGACATTGTAAATATTCTACAAATATTTGTGGCCCTTTTCTATGACTAAGTAGTTATCGTTTTACAGTGACACTCAAGAGGATTATACAATACATTTTGCTCAAAGTACATGTTAAAGTTCTAGCATCTAGTTTCAAGATAAAAAAAACTGATAGATTACAGCCCTTGATGATTATTTAGTGGCAGCCATTTGCTTCATAATGGGATAGAAAATGGCGTAAAGAGATATATTTATATACACTGTACCTACAAAAAAAGACATTTGAAATAAAATTGTATATTTTTATAAATGTATATTTTTTGTGACTGAAAACATATTTTGACAAATGTATACTTATTTGAAAACATGTACAAGAATTTGTTATAATTAACTTCTGCACATCAATTACTTTTTATAGGCAATAATGAGGTTATAGATTAAGTTGTATTGTATTAAGATACTTTTATAAGCAATAAAAGAAAATGGACTCGTAGCTATATTTTTTATGATGCTTATTTATTTTTGAACAATGTAGACATTTATTAAATAGTGAACTCGTTAGTTGTGAACATATCCAATGTATAGAATAGGAAAAAATTATGAATGATCTACATTATAATGGCGCTTAGCGTCAATATAAAATTTTACTAATGTTAGATTATTTTAAGATAGTGATGGATGTTAACTATAAAAAAACGGTTATATTTTTAAATATTTTTTTTAATAAATATGATTGATTTTTTTTTGTATTGTTTCAAAACAGTATTAATTTTATAATGACTATGTTTATCAATAAAAAAATTAAAATATAAGACTGTGTTTTTAATTTATCATATAAAACATCAAAAAGTATTGACGACATATTTTGTTAAATTTATTAATCAATGGTATTAGAATGAATAATTAATTTTAATTTCATTTTACTTGAATTTCTCCCCTTTTCTCGTTAGGTCTTCCTCTTATACCTTCCCTTAATACTAAATCTCATATTGTATAATTTTTCCCATCAATAATTATTTACGGGTAAATAATTTCAAAATTCCACACGAGTCACGAAGTTAATATTACTCATGGTGATCCATGTTTAAACAGCTTAAGAATTTTATATATTCATGATATATTAAAAAATCTCAAAGATAATTTAAAAAAAAAACACAATAGTTTTATATATTTCTTCTTTTCTTTTTCGATAGAGTAACTATTTATCTTATCAATATGATATTCAATAAACATAACATATTTATTTTTTAACTCAAACGAGTGGAATATTAAAATAAAATTAAGAATATAAAAAATAAAATTGGCTGTGTAAGTAAATTCTCAAATAAATATATACTCTATAATAGAATGGTATTAATAATCGTTTAATGATTTATTTATGTTGAATGTTTTTTATCAACGAAAATACTGTTATATACACACAGTTTTTCCCTAAGTATAGCATTACATAGTTTCCGATATATTTACCTATACTGAGACCACATTATATAAGTGACTCATAATTATTTCAATATGATTAACATATATTTATCATGTGGAAGTACGAGTATATTGTTTTATAAAAGTTCTTTCTTTTGTAAATAACTAAATTATTTCATATTTATAGTTTTTAATATGATTTTTAATCTTACAAAAATAAAATACTTTAGGCACCTGTTATTGTTTTTTCCTATGCCAATATATTGTATTTGTAAGTACTCATTTTATGTCCGAGGTACATGGTCGCCAAAGCCTTAAATACTTAAGTCTATTCTTTATACGTATTCTTTTATTTTGTCATTTTATGTTAGCGCAAATTCTATGCGCGGAATTATCCACGTGAGAAATTTATAACAAGCCACCCAATAAGTTCGTAAAATAGATGTATAGCATTTTGGTTTTGATACGTTTTACCATAAGTACCATAATTCATCAAATAGCTTCTAAATTTCATTGAAATCTTATGTTTAATTAACAAGTCAATTTATACAGATTATTTTATGATTTCCAAAACTATCGAAAAATTAAAATATACTTTGTACTTAAAATATTACTTTTTAATAGGAAAAATACTATTTTAGTAATTGAATAGCTTGACACGTATTATTTGAATTATGTTGAGGTTCAATTGTGAAATCATTTTACAAATTTAAACATTTTTCATGTCCAAAAATAAATTGTTTTGCAAAAAAATCATTAAAATGTTAGAAAAGCGGTGAAATGAATTACCCTTGAAGGACATGTCAACTTAAATCTTTTTAGTTGTTGTTGGTCGTATATTAGTCATCTTAAGAACTTGAGACCAAAATAATTTATTTATTTAATGATTACCCCTAGAAAATATAATCTAGAAAATCATTTCTAAAAAAAAATAGTCAGACAAAATATTGCTAAAAGGGCTTTATCAGTTGATAGTTCATCTGTAAGGTTATTAGTGGACACAATAAAAAGAAACAACAAACAAAGTTCTGAAGAAGAACCTTCTCAGTTTGTTTAATAATAATAAGACAGTCCTAATATTTTCATTCTTGGAATTGTCCAACTATTTATGGCTCTTTGTAATGAGCTCAATATATTTTCTGTACAATAAAATTATTTTGTACAACGAAGGTTTCTAATTACTGGTGGAAATAAAAGAGACGTTTCACTGCCGAAGCAAACAGAGACTTTAGTTAACTAGAGACAACTTGAGGCAATCTGATACAACTTGACGTCGAGAAAAGCTATCCGAGGTAATGAGAAGAAACTCAAAACACTTTAAACATCACGAGTATATTAGCAGGAAAATGAGTTAATTTTTAAATGTATGTAATTTTAAACAAATTGCTGAAACTGGAAGAATCCTGTAAGGTAATAATTAATTTGTCATAATATTGTATTAGATAAAGTATTGTTTTAAGACCATACGCGCAATTTATTTGACTCGCAGCTATACACTATCAAAACAATATTACCTGTAAAATTTCTGTCTACATGTTATACACCAAAAGCCAATGCAGTCAAATAATAAGTATTTAAAACAGATGCTTGTGTAGTATACTTTGGGGTACAGTGGTTTGACTTAATAAGAAATAACTATGTGAGGGAACTAATAAGGCAACCATCCATACTGCATTCGGTTAGACAAAGATGTATATGAGACAGTCTGAGGAGGTTGTGGAAAGCAGATTCAAAAAAATAGGACACAAGTACGGTATAATAATCTTTTAAGTATATGAAATTTACATTTTAACTATATTTATTTAAATTTTTTTGATCGACATTTCTCGGTGGAATTCCATAATATCAGATATAAAATAAAAGATTCTTTAGAATTTATTCCAAATATATTTTTTTGACGACATGTTTCAGCCAGTTAAATTTTTGTTGGCTCTATATAAAGCAAAGAAGTGAGCGAAAAGGTGTATATGAATTGTGTGATAGGTATATGTGGTTTTAGGAAATCATTAATGTATAAGGGAATTCATTGATGTCACAAAAAAATAATATTTATAATTACAAAGGCTATTAAAAAACAATAAACATTTACATCAAATTGCACTTAAGTAAGAATTGTAGATAATTTTAGCAAAATATTTTTTGCTAAAATTATCTAGAATTCTTACTTTATTTCCTAGAACGTAGCAAAATGGGCTTATAAATGCTAAGATACGAGTAAAGTTTGTCATAATTATACCCAAGCATTCAATTATGTTGTTAATTATTTGAGTAAACAAACAGCCACTCCAAAAATTTTGAAATGCAGTCTTTATAATAAATGAACAATTGCGCCGTCTAATTGTTCTTGATAGTATATCATTCTTGAAGTGCATTAAACTGTATCACGTGCCTATTTTTACGTGAAACGATTTCATAAAAAAAGTATTATTCATTTCACATCAGGCCAACACAAGAAATAAGTGCATTTTATTTACTTTCGATATATATTTAACTTTCAATATATATCTGATTATTTTTTCATGTTCTAAAAAATATAAACCGATGCACTACCTGCAATGCAGTGCAATGCAAATGCATTCAACAAGGTAAAGTTTTTTTTGTCATATTTGAATGAAATAAATTTAACATTTTCAACGGGCGCGATCAGAATTGATAAAATATTACCAATTTACCAAATTCACACAGTATGATTGTTTTCGTACGGTTGTAATCACTATACGCCCGAATTAAATTCTGCTCTGAAAACATCAATCTTTATTTTTGGAGAATATATATGTTAAGCAAGTATAAAATAATGTTGAAATGTGTGATAATAGAATAATAACCTTATGATTGTATGTCTAAGGTTCTAAAATTACTAAATTCAGTTTCGAAAATTTGGTTATTTCAGTAACTCAAGGGTAGTTGATGTAAATGGCAAACATTGTTTTTCTTGGACAGAAAATATAAGACGTCTAATTTTGTTCCAATAATATATGCTGTATTCACATTGAATTACAAATACAATACATTTTTTTATAAAAGCTTTTATGTTTATTTGCAATACGGATATGATAATGTAGATTATTTTATTTTCAAAAATTCGTTTAAAGAAAGCAAGTATTGCAAAATTTCTCTAGATTGTTATTGTATACACCAAGACAATAATACCCCACCGCTTGTGCAATCACACAAACTGCATATTTGATAACGCTCTTCCAATAAAGAATTGTGTATGTTTACTCTATTTCTCCTCACCAGTAAGCGGCAAGCAGTATGTATTAGAGTTTCCACTTGTGTTAAATATATAGGTTAGTTGTCTATACAGGTTACCCAGGTCAAGTTTCTACAAGTTTTATCGATCAATAGACTTATCTTTTTGGCAGTAATGTATTAGTTTGTTTTGTGGTTATCTTTTATAGGCATTTTCTTTCGTAGGTATGCATCTTAAATGGCACACTTTATTTTCTATATAAGATGTTAATGAGGCATAATTATGTTACCGTGTGTATGTTTCTGAATAAAAAATCACTTACAGTAAACTAGAGTTACTAATTTTTCACAATCGAACATGTTTACCGGCTATAATATAGTATTCATTATGTCGCGAGATTAATATCAATTATATAGTGACTTATTCGGTGACTGTCATCATTCGTCTGTACACAAGCTGTTTTAAGGTTGAATCAACAACTGCCTCTTACATAGCTCTAAATATGCCCACGTCATAAATTACTTTATCTTTATTTTATCATATCAAACATTATCTGACTCCTTTCATATATTTCTTCTTCTTGCAAATCTTTATTAATATTTCTTACATTTGTCTACCTTCTAACTACCGTATATTGGCACTCTAGATTCAACATTACTATTCACGCTTTTATTAATATAGTATGGATTTGTTCATTTATCAATCTTTTAAGTCAAAGCACCAGTTATACCGTATAGATTCTTTCTTAAAATTATTTTGTGAAACATTTCTATTTTTTTTTTTGTATATTATCTGTTTTTTGTTTTTTTTGTAAATTTGATTTTAATTTGATGTTATTAAAAAGTAGGTGTAAAGAAATATGAGAATGGCTGCATAATTTGAATTAAAATACTATGAGCTTAAAATGTTTCTTTGAAACGTTTCATATTACTCTAAGACGCTTTTTCAGTATTTGTAAACTTACAAAATCTAGTCGTTCTTAAAAATAGTGTCAAATATTAAACACATAAAACATATATATTATTAAATAATATTTTATCAATTCAATATAAAACTAATATAATTAGTATTCACATCTCATAATCGCACAATTACTTCACTTAGCATTATAATATAAGTGAATAGTGATATCTAGTCCTAGATAGTGAATCTATTCCATACTGAATAATTAATGGGCAGGTAATGCTGTTGCAGTAACCGGAAACATCATCATTATCTATTTCCAGAAGTAGACCGGATATGGATTAGGAACATAGTGTATTGACACAATAATAGTATTTATCTTAAATAATAAATTATATACTTTGTAATTTATCGTTTTCTATGTATTTTGAATTTTCGCAGTTATTCGTATTTATACATATTATATGATGTGAAAAAATAAAATTTCTTCGTAACTTGCAAAGATTATCTTCATTACTATCTCTATGATAGTAATACTGTACATAACGTGGTGCTCTTAACGTGGAATGTAATTTCTGATAGATTCTGGTCTTCGATACTAAAATACATTGTACTACGAATATTTGGTAAATCACTACGAAATATTTCAGTCGTCCTGAAAAGTTAACTAGGCGTCTGTGAATGAAGCGTTGCTTAGGTGATGCGTGTAAATTCAGTGAACAAGTACATTTAGAAACAAGTAAACATAATTGAAAACTCTGAAACTTCACGAGTGCTCTACCGCCTGAATAATGATTGCTTGGATTATTTTAAAAGTAATAATCGGGAAAGATTTAAAGCTTTGAATTTTTTACTGACATATATCGTAAAAAGTTTTTCGACTCTTTTAAAAAGTTAGCCCAGTATTCATTAAACAGTTTTTTTTTATGTTCATTTTTTTTCAATGGTTTTTTTTTAAAGCAGCCGTTTATCCTATAGTTGATCAATACGAAAACGTATACCAGGATGGAATATATTTTCCAGATATTGCAACCGCGTGAGAAATTAAATCCCAATTGACTTGTCTTCAAGTCCCAGGCTACCGTCATTCGGAAAAAAAAACCTGTCAGGAAGGAAATCACAAAATGGGTAACACATAGTGTATATAGAAGATATAGTTGACATCTGAAAGTGATAAGAAAAGACTAAAGAGCCTTTTGAGATGTGGTCGTACAGAAGAATTCTCGGAATTTCCTGCAGAGACCACGTCACGAACAATGAGGTTCTCAGGATAATCAAGGAAGATAGGCACCTAATAAGAACCATCTCAGAGAGGCGAGCCCGATGGATTGGTCACATCATGCGCCACGATGGTCTTCTTCACGATATTGTGGAGGGATGGTTGAGGGTAGAAACTGTAGAGGGCGCCCTAGACGGGAGTATTTACAGCAAGTATTCGAGGACATGAATTGTAGCGCTTATGCTGAGCTGAAAAGGGTTGCGGAGGACCGAGAGGAATGGAGATCGAGATGCAAGATTCTGTTGCTGCAAACCAATCCACCGGATTGATACTACGAAGAAGAAGTTGACTTATAATTATAAATGTAATTTTAATTATTATCAATATATGTATTTTTCATATTATTCATTGTGGCTTATGCTCGTTATTACAAAGGTGACATTATGTGATTGAGTTGTAAGAATTACAAAATATAAAATCAAATGTCCTAGATTTTTTTTAAATGCGCAATACTTAAATATTTGTCATTCATATAAAAAACGATAGTTAATTTACTACTAAGTGTATGGTTTATTTCATTTTTAACTATTTAACACATTTGTCATTATTTTTTGAGTTCAGTGATCGAAAATATTTTTTATTGTCCAATAAAGCAATTTTAAATAATCTAACGATTCGATTTCATCCATTGTTTGTTGTTTATTCAGCGTTTGGTGAAATTTAATATTTTTTTTTTAAATTCAATGTTTCCTATTTTGGTTTACCAAGCTGACACTCCATTTATTTCTAATCCGGTCTCTGCAAGTAACATCTAAAAGAGATGTTGGAGACCATTGTTAAGAATAAATATAATTTTTGTATCAAAATTTCACAATATATAAAAGGCAAGAAATGTTAAGAAGTCAAATATTCAATAGTGTTTTTTTTTTTGGAGAAAACTATTATTTTTTATTGATATTAAAAACTCTTTTTTCAATATATTATTTTATTAAATAAATCTTGAAAGTTTATTTTCACTATCAAATAGTTGATGAAGACATACAACATATAATATAATATCGAAAAGCTATTTTTATGTCTATAAATATTTATGTTTTATTAATTGAATAATGTTGAAGTTTAATTATAAATTTAATTAGAATATTTCAAATCGTATTTCATTAATTTATAACTTTAGTGAACGTCGGGACTGAACTAACAAGAGTTGTTTTTCTCTGGTTTAGTTAAGATTCGGGTGAAATGCGCTAAATAAATAAGTTGAACGATGAATTATAATTTATTTCACCTTACAGAAATCTGCATACGTTTTGGATTAATACCTCCTAGAATATTAAATAAGAATCAAATGAAAGATAATAATAATATATTATCTGACATTGAAAGCTTTAAATAATTTATAGCCTCAAATGCGGGAGAGTTCTTATCTCTATGTGACTGATAACCAATATCAAAAACTTTCACTAACCAATAACCGCCATTTCTGCAAAGAAATTAAAAATCCAATTTAAAATCTGTATGTTTTTGTTTCTTTAGTCAGTCAAGGAAAGAAAGTTAAACTGTTATGTCACAATCTCCGTTTGCTACAGGATTACATTAATCAAAGCTTCCTTTTCTAACGCCTGCTGGGTACTCGCCGTAGTAGAAGGCCATTGCTCTGGAAACTACGTTGCAGAAGGCAGAGCAAACTTTTTATTCTTTGATGTTAACACACTAAATTCTCTTTTGTCGATTCTATGACGTTTACTATGCTGAATATGGCGAAGCACTGTATGTCGAGTGTTGATCCGTTAACGTCATACACTACAGCCCGAAATTCACGCATCATCACTAAAATTACAGGAATTTACTATGAATGGGTGGTCTTTACGGGATGACTTTCTTCTATAACCAATTTTGATAAATATGCTATGACTGGAATTTTACGAGGGAGGAATCAAATTCACACTTGAGACGAGTTAAGCCCATGTCGGTTGATTTCATGACAAAAATTGTGGCGAACAAATGTTCCAGATGTGAAATAAAACCAATGAAAGCAAGCCGTCAATAAAACAAACTATAACCGAAACAAATTAAAATTGAAATTTAATGGAAAGGTACTTCAAATACATGTTATTCTGTTGTGTTTACCAACCAGACGGAAACTTAAGTATTTACTATTTATCCGGGTCAGTGAATCTAAATAATAATGCCGACTCATATGTTATGTGGGTAACCTGGGCACATAACGATACACCAAATAAGGGGAAGGAATGCTCCATATTCCACTTTGATTTTGAGGCATGCGAAAATTTCCGAGCGAGCAGTGAAGTAGCAAAGAGAATCTTCAATAAATATTATACCAATTAAATATGAATTGTTTCATGCGATACAAATTTTAATATAAGTAGGCATTGTTGAAAACGATAGGCATTCATAATTTATCAATTAAAGTTATAAATTATAATTATTATTAAATCTCTCATAATGTGTTTTTTTTTTTATAATAACCAATTAAAATAGAAATAATCAACAATAATAAAATACTTATAAATCTTTTGAAAATAAAATCTCAAATATTTTTTCTTCCCGTTGGTTAAGGTCCTCTAAAAAACCATTTAAATTCAATTAATGGCCAGTAAATGTTTAAGTAATGATCAGTAATGAATACAACAGCAGGAAAATAATATATAGGCAATAAATAATTACTGAATGGTTTTTAATACTAGGGTAGGTTAGATTTCCATTGTATGTGCTAATTATTGATAGTGCTTCCCCACAAATTTGCATTTATGACCATAGACTAACTAGCTGCCAATTTAAATCTAGCCATTCATTTAAAAAAACATATTTAATGTAAATATCAAGCATTTTACATTATTTACTGGCAGTATTAAATAAATTACTGAAACTTTAATTTTTAACTGACCATATTGTATACTGCCAATTTATTTAATCTACTGCCAGTTTATTTATATAACTGCCAATTCATTTAATTAACTGCCAAAACCTTGATTTAGTTACTGAAAAAATTAATAGAGGAATGTCAATTCGATAAGTCAATTAATTTCGTAATGATGTAGCATTGAGGTTGGTGATTGTTATCAAATTATTTGAAATTTAAACAAATGTAAGTCAATGCTTACGTTACAACTCCTCATTGTTTTTTTTTTCTTCTCAATACTTCACTTTATTAATTTAATTTTCTAGATGAAAATTGTAGAGATGTGTGATAACTTCATGTATAGAATTTAATTTACTTATTAACAATGTACGAGTAGATTAAGGTTTTTTTTTCTGACGACATGCTAAAGGAATAATCGAGAAATCCGTTGAATTGGACTTCTCTATGTCACATAAATGGTTTAAGCATTGGAAAATTATATTTAATGATATAAAAAAATATTAAATAAACAAATTTAATATATTTACTTTAAACTTGTGTATTTTTAAGTGATGTTTCCGACCTGAACCGGTCGTCCCAATCAATTCAATACAAATACAAAAATTAAAAAAAAAAACTTATTTGAGGCTAATTATATTACAACAGACCGATTAAGACAGATCATTCAGTTAACCGAAGAATATAATCAGCCACTCTGCCTTGCCTTTGTAGACTATGAAAAGGCATTTGACCCAATCGAGACATGGGCAGTACTAGATTGACTACAACGCTGCAAAATAGACTATCGATATATAGAGATAATAAAATCTCCATACAAATATGCAACAATGATGGTCCAGCTCCATGGTAGCACTCACAATATATCTATAAGCAAAGGCGTCAGACAAGGAGATGTTATATCTCCAAGACTCTGTACAAACGCCCTAGAAGATCTTTCTAAACTGCTATCCTGGAAAAAAGGTGGAATAAATATTAACGAAGAGTACATTTCTCACCTCCGATTTGCAGATGACATAGTGCTAATAGCCGAATCACCTAACAAGCTTGTGTGAGACTTTTTCAATTGTGAGACTTTTTAAACACACGGAAGCTGTGTTGATTTCAAGTGTACATTCAAGGCAGACGCAGCACATGACGACCAATAAAAATTACGACAAATAGTCAAGCTTAGTTATAAATGAGATTTTGTTGAAATATTATTTGATACTATATTTATTGATTATTTTAAGATTATCAGAGAGAGAGAGAGAGAGAGACAAAAATATTTAATATAATTAATAATAATTTTAAATTGGGTATGTGTGTCTAATATATAAATAATTAGTGTTTACCCCACATTTTGTCCAGGATAGCAAACTGCTATCCTGGACAAAATGCGGAATAAATATTAACAGAGAGTACATTTCTCACCCCCGATTTGCAGATGACATAGTGCTAATAGCCGAATCACCTGACAAGCTCCAAGACATGCTCTACGACCTCAATGAAGCATCGAACAAAATTGGTCTGAAAATGAACATGGATAAAACAAAAGCCAAGATCAATAGTCATAATTCCCAGACCTTTGACCCTATTTCTATTGTAGGATTACAAATAGAGGTTGTAAACGACTATACCTATCTGGGACAAGTAATACAACTAGGGCGAAATAACTTCTCAAAAGAAATCGACAGGCGCATACAACTGGGATAGGCAGCATTTGGAAAACTAAAGTATATTTGTAAAGCGAAAATTCCGCAATGCCTTAATTATTAATTAAGGCGTTTAACCAATGCATCCTCCCTGTATTAACTTATGGCGCAGAGACGTGGAAACTGACAGCAAGTCTTACCCATAAAATAAAAGTCACCCAGCGTGCTATGGAGAGATCCATGCTCGGAGTTTCGCTAAAAGATAGAATCCGAAACGAGGAAATACGCAGAAGAACTCAAGAAGTAGTGGATGCTACCCAACGAATAGGCACACTCAAGTGGCAATATCTGTCGAAGAGACGACGGTTGATGGGGAAGAAAAGTATTGGAATGGCGCCCAAGAACTGGCAAACGAAGCATCGGCCGACCCCCTACAAGATGGACTGACGATATAAGAAGAATAGCAGGAGTGACCTGGATGCGGAAGGCGGAGGATCGAAGAGGATGAAGACTCATGCGGGAGGCCTACGTTCAACAGTGGACGGACACAGGCTGATGATGATATTATAAACATATATAGATTTTACAATAAGATGATACGATTATTTACGTAGAGCATGTGGAGTGTTATACGCAAACATTATAAAGGCCAAGAAATATAAAGCTTGGAAATTTGATTGAAAAGTGTATTTTTCTACTTACTTTTGGGGATCGAACCCACGTCTTTTAATTTGGTAAGCAAATACTTTTACTAATAAGCTTTATAGTTAGAATAGTGACGTAGCGTATAAAACGAATTAATTATTTTTTTCTAATTATTTACTTGATACTCATTTGAAAGTACACATAGTGTTATTGTTTACGAATTCTTCCCACATGTCCATATTATTGCTTTTGTTGTATTATCCACCGTTTTATTTAAAACGTCTTTGTATTACTTGTTTCGCAGATCTAAATGATTATCAGACTCGACATATCCAAGAGTATGGAATATTTGAAATAACTATTTTAAAATATAGATGAATCCTGGAAAATTTCAGATAAATCTTTCATTTGTTTTACTGAAACAATTTATTTTGTGTTTGCTTTGTCGAGAGATAGAGAAATGGTGAATTGAGATTTTTTATTAATTATAATTTTTATCATTTGAGTAAATATTTATATTTTGTTATTCAAAATATAATTTACAAACACTAGACAGACTGGAAAATCCACATATTATTTACTGATAGAAATTTATTTAAGTACTAAAAAAAATGTTTTCAAATATTTATAATTAATTAATTTCAAAATTAGTGACTCGTCATGTCACTAAAGTATTTGTAAAAGCATAGAATTAAATAATAATTATTACTTAGAATAGTACTTCTAGTTAGAAATTTGTATGTTGTTGCCTTCACAATCGTCATTTTTCATGTTAATGGAACTTACTCGTTATTCAGAAAATCTGCCATATAATTAAAGTAGTTAAAAAAAAAATGCTTTAAAAAAACAGCGCATAAAAAATTCAATCAAATAGAAAAACAAAAACTTCATTCATCAAATTCTATAATATCTTTACATGGCAGACATAATTCAGTACTTGATTCTCATGTGGAAGATATCAAGCATATGGTCATCACATCTGCTGCAACAAAGCTCTGTCAGATGCCCCGGTACTAGCCTTATCCCATATCAGCTCTGTATTTTGAAGCTCCGATAAGTATAGTTCAGTGTATAGTTCCTAATGTCCTTTCAGCACTGCGAAGCCCGATGGCCTAAAGGAAAGGCAGCTATAGTTTATGTTTTCTGTGATAGTATTCATAAGCATGCATAATCACATCTTGTTTTCAAATCGTAGCCAAGCAAACCCAATAAAAACTATAATAGGTATATCGGCAGATAATATCCATACACCCTGATGTAACGTAAGAAGAATATATTTTTTTCTAAACTGTTATTTGACATCATATTTCAATTCTTATTGTGGTGAATATTATTCCATTGATAGCACATCACTTATCAATTTCCAATAAATACATTATACACCAACAATAGTAATAATGATTCGAAATCTAATATATTCGTTTGCTGTTAAAAATATTCCAGCTGGAATCTGTATCATTTTTTTGTATTCCTCTAATGAAATTTACTTTTGATACATGAAAAGGGATGGAAATGCTCCACTATTTTTCAAAAATAAACTAAATTTATTTCATTTAATTCTCTTGGTACAAATTTAATTAAAACGGAGGTCAAACGTTATTTCGTCACAAAGCGCTGTTGTTGTACTCTATATGGTTAGTATTATATGTTTTAAGATAAACCAAATAAACTAGTTACTTGCCATTTTGCTTCGGTAGGTTTGTAATTAATTTAAAAATAATTCAATGTGACATTTTGCAATCGAAATTGATCTAACATTTAAAAATTAACGAGAATAAATCATAATTATGACGTATTCGAAATTCTCATTAACCATACAGAAATAAAGGTTTTGTAAGACACCCGCAGTCTACAAATTAAGTTTAAATGTTTCTTAATTCATATAACATAAATTGATATTGTGAACGTCCATTATTTGGTACAAATTTATTTAAATTATTTTACATTTGCATGTTATTATATTTGCTTTACTTTAGAGGGATGATGGCTAGAATACATGTGCTCATATAAAGAAAATTATTGTTTTTGGGTGGCGTGGAAAATTTAGCAACGCTTACTTTAATTTTGTACTTTGTACAGTTTATGTGTGTGAATAAATTAATTTAATAATTTTAATAAACGAATCTAATTAAATACATCATTTAATACTTCCATTCAATTTAATTAAGTTTTTAATAAAGTATAATAGTTTCTAAAACCAATTAGAAAATTTGAATTCGTGTAGAATGCTTAATGAATAATAAATTTGATCTAAATTAACTTCGCGAAATTCTCACTGAATGTACATTTTTCTAAGAAATCATTTTTAAAATCCCTCGTTATTCTCAGATTCAATTATTTAAATATTACAACATAAATAAAATATTATGTTATCTATTATATAAAAATAAGTCGGGTTTTCTTTCCTGACGCTATAACTCCAGAACGCACAAACCGATTTCCACGGTTTAGCATTCGATGGAAAGGTATCGGGCTCCGTATGTTTTATAGCAAAGAAATTTAGGAAAAAATTTAAGAGAAAGGCAGGAAAACAGGGAAAATCATTTTTCACACACAGCGCCATCTCTGATACATAGCAATGTACTACTTGGTAGGTGGTGTGTGACTTCTAAGATGGCGCCGGTGCGTGATACATTGTTTGACAGCTACGCTTTGTACTCTGCTTAGTGAATTTCATGTGACATTTATTATGCGCACGTTCTTTCAAACGCTAAAAAAAACGGTATTGTGTTCACTGCGAAATTGTGAAATTGAGGTTAAGGTGAATTTAACGTCAAATGCACGATCCACATAACTTTGTGAAATTGAGGTTAAAGTTATTCGTTTCCTAACAGTTCAATTGGAAACCATCAAATCAACTACGCGTATTGTGCAAATTTTTATTCAATTTCAACAGCAGGCATTTGTCCTTAAGGTGGTAAGTTGAACTGTGTAAATTATGTGGATCGTGCATTTGAGGTTAAATTCACCAGTCTGTCCGTAGTCCAAGATGCCGAGAGAACGACGTGCGAACATCGGCCACCGCACTAGACATGCAAGCTAGCAAAGAGTGTATTCACAGAACTTAAGCGAAGAAAGACAAAATATAATAAGAGACAATGCCAGATTGAGACAACGCGTGAGCACACGAAGATCATTGGTATCATACAATCGCTTGGCATTCCATTATGACCCCACTGCAAACTACAGTGATGATGACAATTTATATATTGGACCAATGACGACTGTATGCCGATATTGCAATTCGTTAAAGTGCAAAAGAGAAACGGCTGGATTGTGCTGCGCAAGTGGAAAAGTCAAACTGGATCCATTACTTACACCACCACAGCCACTGAAACCATTGTTCGATGGAACTTATCCCGATTCCAACCATTTTCTTCAACGCATCCTTGAATACAATAACTGCTTTCGCATGACTTTCTTTGGAGCTAATATCATTCGAGAAGGCGGCTTCATGCCGACTTGCAAGGTAAAAGATACAACACACACAACCAATCACTCACACCAATCAAAACACAAAAAAAATTGCAACACATAACAACTACACATACACCACACACTACACTATCACACGATCAGAAGTCACACCGTATTCTTTAACAAATGATTGTTTGCCATTACAGATACAAGGACAAATATATCATTTGCATGGTTCAATGGTGCCAACACCAGATGAACCGCATCAATTTCTGCAAATATATTTCATTTCGTCGATGGTGGATCAGCTGAATGTGCGGTGCAATATACAGGAAACACGACAGTTAAAGAGACGAATTATGGAACAGTTGAAAGCATTTTTTCACACTAATAACACTGTGGTTATAATTTTCAAAACATCATTGGAACGAATGCCATCGAATACGCACAAATTTGTCATAAGAGCGGATCGTACCCCAACAGGTGAACATGTGCGAAGATTCAATGCACCCACCGTTGATGATGTTGCTGCAATTGTTGTTGGCGATCCAACTACATCACGAGACATTGTCGTTCAGCGAAGAAGCAATATCATGCATCGTGTAAGCGAGACACATCGTTTGTACGATGCGTTACAATATCCAATAATTTATTGGCAAGGGCAAGACGGATACGACATCACGTTGAAGATGGTCGATCCAATTACAGGTACAATATTCACACACTAATTATTGCTATTATTGGTTTCCATTAACAATCCATTTAATTTTGCATTTTCGGGCGTATCAACGAACAAAAATCTAAGCGCAATGAATTACTATGCGTATCGTATGATGATTCGTACACATGAGGAGAATGTCATTCTGAAGTGCCGTCGGCTATTCCAGCAATTCGCTGTCGACATGTATGTCAAAGTCGAAACCGAACGCTTAGCGTTCATGCGATTTAATCAGGCAAAGCTACGATCTGAGGACTATATACACTTGCGTGATGCTATTCATTCAGATGGTAATGTTCACAATATTGGACGCCTGACGATTCTCCCATCATCTTATATCGGAAGCCCACGCCACATGCACGAATACGCTCAAGTCAAAATATATGATATCATATGTGAAAGAAGAAAATATATGATATCATATGTGCCGAAAAACTCAACTTACAAAATGAAAAATCCATTGAATGGTGAATAATCAATATCAATATATATATATATAAATATATATATAATCAATATCATAGTTTTGATTCCGTCATGACATACATTTTACAATGCTTAGTTTTGCTTCAGATTTCCAATAAATGACCAATTACACTGCTTATTAACAGGAAAATAACAGACTTAAAGATTAAAATGTTTGTTTAGAGAAAATTGGACAAATAACCGGCAAACGATTTAATATCATTTATCTTCACCCCTTTATAATTATGCTACAAATATGGATGTTAGCTTTACATTCAAAATAGCAAATCTATTGTCTTAATTTCAGGTGAAGAAACTACCAAGAAGGTTAGCTCGCCGAATTATTACGTATATCGTTTGATTATTCGTCGAAATGCTGACAACTACTTGCTGAAGTTTCGTCGATTACTGCAATAGAATTCAACCAGACCAAATATATGATATCATATGTACCGAAAAATAAATCTTAATAAAATCCAAAATCTGCTCATTTATTGCCTTTCGGGTGAAACAAAGTTCACCGGGTCAGCTTGTTCCTATTAAAAGTTATTTGACAATCTACCGATTCTTATAATATCATTACTTTCAACTAACTATATATGACAAAATATACTGCCCAACGCTTTATGTAAAATCACATAATTATGCGTGATCAAACAAGTCTATAAACAATCACCAGTAATAACCCAAATGCGCGGGATTAATTAAATAAGAGAAATTAGACCCACAGGGCTCACATCGGTTTTTCTTCCAAATGAAATCAATGAAAAATTCCTTGCTAAACAATATCTCATAGTTATGAAAAATATAACTTTATAAAAATTAAAAGAACATTCAAAGACAAATACAATATACAAGATGGATATATCACGGTAATTCGATTTGTTATATTGATGATTCAATGTCCAAATCCTTGCATTTCAAAACATATATAAATTCAAAATTACACATGGAATAAAATAGGTATGTTTAAAATAAATAAAATATTGTAAACTTAAGAGATAAGGGTTCACTGACTCTCAATAAAACACGAATAAAACTGATTATATACGAGTAGTATGTAAGAATAATGTATGGAGATATACATATATAAAATACAAAGATCAAAATCTTTAGATTTTTCAATATTTACACTATTTGTTGCCATGTGCAAAAAATAATAAACTTGGATTATTTTTACTAAATTGTTGATTTTGGATACTAAAAAAGTTAGCATACTATTCTTAAATTAAAACAAGAAGAATAATCTAACTCAAGTGTAAGATATTTGGTCATATTGCCTTAACCGTATATTTTTTTATCTTTATCTGAGTTCATAACGAATCACTTATTATAATTACAATTTGTATTTTAATAAATAAATTTCTCGAAATCAAAACTATCAAGTTGAGTTTGGATAGGAATACCTTTTTATTTAAATTACATTTACAAATTTTTTTAAAAATAACTGAATAAGGTTGAATAATTGTGCAAATGAGTATTTGAAAAAAAACCTTAGTTTTATGAAATATAATTTCACCCATTAAAATATGGTTTACTTCATTTTTATATTGTGGATACATACATCAATTTATTATTGTACCTCTGAGCATAACATTATTATAAAGTGTAAAAGTCTTGAAAAAAACATCTGTCGTTGACACTTGACAGCCATAGTAATGTTTTTACATATTTTTCAAACAAAAATACTTTTAAAATACGCTGTTTTATTTTAAATACTGTAGAGTATTTTGAGTTGACTGCACTGAAGCGGTCTGGTCGAGCGTTTTTCAATTTGGAAAAATTTCGTTCAATTTTTTCACGACGATTCTCAGTTTTTCAGTTTTCCTTTATAACAAAGTCAGGACTGTTATTTTCGGACTTTGTTATGTATTATTATCATACAGGTCTTTTTCTTTCTACGAATATTTTAAATTGGTGCACTACTATTTATTTTAAGCGTTTGAAAAAACGTTTAATAATAATGTCGTCTTAATGCATACTTCAATGGACAAAACACATCTACCAAAAATATGTTTGCTTTATAAAAAGGAAAGGTGTTGAAGTAGCACCCAAGAACCGAAAAACGAGGTTTCTTCCTACCCTTTTTTTTAAAATAATAATGATATCAGTAGAATAGCAGATGGCTGAATTTAAAAGCAGATGATCAAGAAAGATATAAATCCTTACAGAAGGTCTAGGTTGAGTAGTGTACACACTTAGAAATACGATGAAAAATAATATATGATTTTTTTTTTTCCAAAAATATGATTATAGGAAATTTTAATAAATAAAATCCTGTAAAATTTAATTGACGAATTAACTTTATGTAGAAAGTACTGTATAATGAAAACAGATTTCTTGTTGGTATTCTTCTACGTGTGTAGGTTCACTATCACAATACCTAGAATGTATTCGGTCTGATTTTGTGGTATCGAGCGCAAGAAATATGGCAGCGGAGAACATTTTACGTATTTTACGTCAATAGAAATTATGATAGCGATAAAACGTCTCCAGAAAATATCTGCTAAATATAGCAGAAGTTAGCTAATTTAAGTAGAAAGCATATTATCGATAACTAATAGAGACCATTAAAAATATTATCAATAATAAATCATTGTCAATTTTTAGCATACTGTCATCAAATGTGTTGTGAATTTTCTTCTTGTCCCAATATTTCGATTAATGATACAATTATGAAATTTCTATGGAAGATTTAATAAACTTTTGTGGAATAGCCTAAATGACAATGATGTAATAATTTTTCAAATTGAATAGTCTTATTGTCTTCAGAATTAAATCATTGCCACTTCGTTCCATCATGTTCCATTCCTTTGATGTAGAAAATTGTTCCTAATATTAAAAATTCCATCATAAACTTTTCCTCTGTGAATTCTAGTGGCTTTATGGCAAGGCATTGTATCAAAGTATTATACTTAGAAATTAATATTCTAACAACCTCTTATTTTTAAATGTGCCTGAATTTTCTAATGTTCCAAAAATACGAGATATAAGAAAACAATTGGAGTTGAATGTTTCTCTGACATTTGAATTGGATACAATTAATTTCATAATTAAAGCTCCAGGCGTCGCTGGCGTAAACATCTAAAGTATAAATTGACAATTAAAATGAAATTTAATTAATCATGAGCTCAGATAACTTTGAAATATATCTGAATATTATTTAAACGGAGTTTTATATGTTTTCTTAAATTCTATCAATTTAAAAAGTGCTACATTGAAAAGACAACTCATTTAAGGATTTTTTTGTATATTATGAATGAATATAATTTTCAAATGGTAGTTCTGGGCTAACTACCACTAGGTTATAAAGTACAGATTTTGGGATATAAAGAGAGGCTAACTAAATAATCTTCTTAAAAAACAATTACAAACACGCCTTAAATACTATAGTCTTTTTCAAACCTTTTAATCTTTTCGTCCAGGAAGACTGTTAAAAAGCTGTATTTAATTTGTATTCGGCAGATTTTCGGAATGCAGAGCTTATAAATTGAGATCAGGTGAAGTTAATTGCAGGTGATATTTTAAAAGCTAGGATGACAGTCATACATCGAACAAGTATATCTATAAATCCTTTGTAAGTAATCAAAACTAATCATCTTTTAATCGTTATTCTAATAGATATTTTTAATTTATTAAATAAATTATTTGGTAAGCTTTGAAAAATAAAGTGCAGAAAATTGTAGGAAGCTTTGGTGTATTAGCAGTAGGAAAACAAATAAATATTTTTGTTTAACGAAGGTTCGTGTTAAATACAAGGAGTGACTTTTCCGAAAGTATTCTAGTGACTTTTCCGAAAGTATTCTGTTACAAATTATTTTAATTATAGAAGTCAAATATCAATCAATAATAAAACTCCGCAATGTAGGAGTAAGTAGGATACCACAAATTTTATTTTATTATCAATTTTTAAATAATAAAATTTCACCAAAAATAAGCAATCGGATTTTTTACACTATTAATAAAGATAACATAAACAGTTCTTATTTAAACAATATCTAAAGAAAAGTAATATGTACTACAAGTAGTATAACAATTGATTTGTTCAAAACAATTCACGTACGTAATTATTTTCGTATTTTGCTGGCCTACTGTGGTCATGAAACCGACTCCCACATTCACTATGTTTATAACTTTTCTCACCTAAGCCCAGTACGGAACTTTGGTTCATTAAGTAGAGTTACTGAACGACCTCAATAGTTTCACACTCCTTGTTTGTTCGAAAGCTCTCAAAGAAGTCAATGAAATGTAGGCATTGTTCCGTTTATTTGGCCATATATTCAATACTTTTGACAGGTTAGTACAAGTTTGTATAGATTTATGTCAACTTCTCACATTTTTCTATAAAAATTACTAAGTACTAGAATACCAAAAAACTAGTTTTTTGATGCGTAATTTAACACTCAAATATTATAATTAGATGACGCATACTAGAAATATGTTACTGACAACATCTAAAAAAACATTTAATAATTAATATTTTTACATTATATATGTGTGCAGTCTACATTTGTTCCCATCTAGGTGCATTCATAAATTGCGAGTGATATGATTTCAATCAATAATTTAATATATATTAATTATAATTAGTTTCCAATGGAATTCCGGATGATCAAGATATTAGTTCATTCAATTATCTAAAACCGCATTTGCAATGCAATCAACAACCATGATTAAAATCGTTAATATTTGAACAAAATTATATCATTAAAGTTAAAAAAAATCTGAATTGCAGAAGAATAAATTAATAATCAATTTTCAAAATAAGTACGATCATATTTATCTTTTCTTCTAATGCAATAAAAAAAAAATTTTTTTTTAAATCAAATACAAATACAGTCTACTTTTATGTGATTAGAAGTTATCATAAATCGCTGAAACCCATTAAAAAAAAACAAATAAGTAACGTGCGTTAAGGCTTCTTCTCTGTGATTCATGAAAAAAAAACATAATCGGATCGGGTAATCACCTATCATTCTTGAAAAAAACAATAAAATAATACCAATAAAGCATCCTACTACACCGCTGATTTGTTTTAAAGAATTAATTTTACAGTATATCATAATGACCATATTCATAAACTAGTTACAAGATAACAGTTCTTATATAAGAACAAACCACCAAGACATACTCGTATAAGATAAATTAATCATCGTAGAAATAAATAAATTTTTACTAATATTTATTGTTTCGTTTTTCAGCTAAAATAATTGTTTTTCATGTTTATTTGTCAGATAACACATATTATTTAAAAAAAAAGAATAATACAATCTTAACAGTCTTGTTATATTTAAATGCTCTTTAGAAAGAACGCGTTAAAAAAATGCACATCAGGTTAAAAATAAAATGTTTGGCTTACTCGATTTTAAGAAATCAAAGAAAAAGTGCAGATCTTTTTTTGCGGCTCCAAGTAATTGTAGCCGTCAATTCCACAAGCTTTCAATAATTGAACGAGTTTTCCTCCATATGGTGAACTTTTGATTTTCAGCGAATGTTTTCAACGCTTCAGTGACATTTATTCAACCCATAGAGAAAAGACTCTTGAAAGATCACTTGCAATGTACAAGTTTATGTGTGTACTTACAGCAAAGTTATCTCGTCTTGACTACATACATATATTGGCGAAGAGTTAATGCAATCAACTTTCATGCGAGCACTCACGAGTTCAATGCCTGTGAAGCTGGAAAAAATACATGGTACGGATACCAGAATTGAAATTTTTGTAGCTATGTAATTTTTTATTTTTTTTATATGTTTTAAATATATTTAAATTTATATTACAACAAAGTGATGGTAAAAAAATCCAATGAAAGAACGTTTGTGTCTTTCTAATATTTGAGCATACATTTTCCTTAAAATATTCTTAATATTTTTCCATTTTCAAATTGATCATAAAATCAGCAGATGTAATTACAACCATTACTATCTGGCAGTATTATCATGCATGAATTTACCTGGAAGGTACATATATATGAAGTGTAGAACTTGTTGTATGTGTTTAGCTTATTTTTAGTCTTTTATGAAAGCCTACGACAAAGTGTTGAGAAGACTTTTGATGTATGAATGAACACAATATGAGCGCACCTTCGTATCATAGACAACTGCTTGAAAATTTTTAACAAACATCAAATGATAGAGTCTTCTAAAGTTTTTTTCAGTTCAATGTGATTTACAAGCAATTAATTTGTATACCCTTTAAAAGATATCTAAAGAATGAATGAAAACCTAAATGCATTATTGTGAGCTTTGATACAAAAATATCAATATAATGTAGTACAAAAAACTCAAATCGTAATATCATTATTATAATTCATTTCAAACTATAAATTAAATACAAAAAAAATAAACAAAAAATATTTCTTAAAGTATTTAACAGTCGATCATGTTTATACGATATTGTTTATCATTTTAATTGTATGATAAATGTGTGATATTGTTAAAAATATTCCACATTTTACTAAGTAATCTCTTTAAAAAATATAATAAAAGTGGGTTGTGATGATAATCACGCCACTAAAATTAAAAAAAATATATATAATTAATAGTATTTTTGAAGATTATATAATACTTCAGGCTGAAAGTAATTTTTACATTTATCATTGCTTTATTATTTCTTAATAATAATAATATGCAAAACACTTAGGAATAATTTCCTCTGTGCGAATCCCCTAGAACATTTTGAATGCCCGCATCTTTAAAGTTTTCCATAATTAAGCTTAGCTCAGTAATCGGTATTAAAATTAAGTTAAATAATTATTTAGTTTTAATTATGAGAAATCAACGATTTAAAAAATAATTTTCAGTAATTTATACATAATTTCGTTAGAAACAAAATAGCACCAAATAAATAGCGTTCCTTTTTTGCTTTTTGTTCTTTAGATTAATGTCAATATAAGCATTCATTAATTTTACAAGGCTTTCTAAAATACAAAATATATATTAAAATAAGATTGTTCACAAAAAAATACATAACTATATTTATATAACATCTACTAATAATAAAATTAAGGTTATCAACTGACAATACTTGGTGAAACTGCATAATTATAATTTTAAATTAATCTTAATTAAAAAAAAATAGTTTTGATTCACATTTATTTAAACTGATTACATGTTTCATCCTCCCTGAAGACCATTATTACTGAAGATTGTCTCCAGAGAGGCCGAAACATGTAATCAGTTTACATAAATGTGAATCAAAACTAAATATTTTTAATTTACTAATTTTTTAATTAAAATTATAATCTACTAATAATTTATGTAAAAGTTGGCATTGACAATAAAATTCCTCATTTATTTTATACGGATAATATTATCTCTCGTGATGATACATTTAATAAAATGCTTTTATAAGAATACAATGTATACTTTTTTTCGATTTTCTAGATACTTTATACGAATTTTATAGCTTCTCAAATAGCAAAACAAAGTAGCGATTGATTTTTACTACTATTGCCCAAATGTTTATTTCACTTTGCATACAATCCCGCTTCACGCGAGCACAATGAGTTAGTGAACGATAGTACCGATAGTAAGATTGTGTGTTCAAGTACGCTGTAAGACTGCATTTGCTTTCAGAACTTGGGGAACAAACACGGGAAGGGAAAATGGAGAGCGCGTTCTATATCCTGGGGAGATCTCTGCACTGCTGCATTTGCAATTTCCATGAATGGAACCTTTGTAAAGCGAACGGAAAAATAAACCAGATTATAAATCGATACCTACATTGCTGCTGAAATAATTCAGGCATCTTTGTTTTTCAAGCGTTAAAACAGATTTTATATTTCTTTAGATGTAAAAATTAAGATTATTACAATTTTCAAATCGGATCTCCAGCTCTGCTAGTCACAAGTCACAGTTATGTTAGCCGTGATTTTTGACTCATCCAGCGTCATATACTTGTATATTTTATCATATATAGGTTCCAACAGTTTTATAGCTATTAAACCTGATGAAAATGCAGCTTTTAAAACATTTCTTAGTCAAATCCATTTATATAGCATCACCAACTGCAGGATGGAACAATTGTCTGCATACACAAGACAAACTATTGTATCCTTAAATATACACCGCAGCACTTTACGCAAGCACATGTTCTCAAACCCATAATATGGCAGAATTGGCATATTTTAGCACACAGTACAAAAATGTTTTTCGATTTTAGATAAATGTCTTATCAATGACCCTTAGTATTTTTAAATAGTTTTTAATCAACTAATATCAAAAGATAACAGGCATTAGGTATCCTCTTATAAAGAAAGTTTTACTGTAAACTAGAGGTGTTCCTAGAAGGATTTTAACTAACTACGTATTTGATTAAAATATTACTAAAACGATGAGATATTTTTTGTACACCAAGCGGTGGTATGTAAGTTTTAGGTAAATAAAATAGTGTTTAAAAAATGTACTGAAAATCATTATTTATTTTAAGCTCTTAAGCTGCACTTTGGGATCTTAAGTGGTCTTAACTTTTAAAGGGCGAGACTAATTATCTGAGCTCCTATTAAAAGAGGAAATTATTAAGCACCCAAATGTCTCAGAAAAAATCAATGAGTATTTTTTTTATTAAAATATAAGAATTATACCAATTTTGACCAATGTAAGATTTTTTAAAGGAGATCGGTTGATGTTATTTATTATTTCTAGACAACATTCTTTTAATAGGATTTCCAATAACTAAGTAATTCATTTATGTTTAAAAAAACTTTTATTTTTCTTATGTCTGTTGTAGTTGAGGTTTCTGTGTATAAGGAATATGGAGAACATAAGTATTATTTAAGATTGAAGAGATTAAAAGTCTTTATTTTTATTCACCTTTAGGAAATTCTGACTTGAGATTAACAATATTGAAATAAAAATATTTTTATATACATATATTTCATGAATCCACTATTTTTATGCGTCGAATTACCTGTGATATAAAACTGGTACGAATTGATTCCAATATCTTTGTTATACCTGTATGTATATAAATATAAAAAAATCTTGTAGTCAACATTTTGAACCTAAACCGACATCAAGTGAATAACAAATTAATTAAGAAATACATATGTATAATCAATCAAAATTACTAATAAATATATACGAGGTGTTTATTCGCTGAAATACGTAATTACAATTACATTGATGTTATTAATTTCGATAAATCAATTACAAAACTTATAAAAAAATATATTCATTCAATTTTTAATAAAAAAATATTATTATATAAATTATAATAAACTAGTTTAAGCCCTTAATAATAATTTGTACAATATAATAAATAAAAATATCTCACATTTATATAATTTCAAGGTTCGATATTATCGCCATACACGAATAAATAATATTTTTCTTTGAAATAGACTCCTACAATATAAAGGAAAATAAACAAAGAACCCATATCATATGAGTATTTTGTTATATTATTTGGAATAAGGTTCAAAATTTATTTCAAAGTATTTATTATGAGAACACTCACAAACCAATATTTATAACTAAACTAGCTGACCCGGTGAACTTTGTTTCACCCGAAAGGCAATAAATGAGCAGATTTTGGATTTTATTAAGTTGAATTTTTCGGCACATATGATATCATATATTTGGTCTGGTTGAATTCTATTGCAGTAATCGACGAAACTTCAGCAAGTAGTTGTCAGCATTTCGACGAATCGTCAAACGATATGCGTTATAATTCATCGAGCTTAGATTCTTGGTAGTTTCTTCACCTGAAATTAAGACAATAGATTTGTAATTTTGTATGTAAAGCTAACATACATATTTGTAGCATAATTATAAAGGGGTGAAGATAAATGATTTTAAATCGTTTGCCGGTTATTTGTCCAATTTTCTCTAAAAAAACATCTTAATCTTTAAGTCTGTTATTTTCCTGGTAATAAGCAGTGTAATTGGTCTTTTATTGGAAGCATAAAGCAAAACCAAGCACTTTAAAATGTTTGTCATGACGGAATCAAAACTACGATATTAATTATATATATATATTGATTACTCACCATTCAATGGATTTTTCATTTTGATATCGAAATAATATCCATCTTCTCGTGCCAAGACATCAGTGGGTATTGCAACGTGTCATATGAACGACGTGTTTCAGATATCTGTTGTAGTTGCCCAGTATCACGACGTGTGATCCAGATGGTCGTTTATCCGCTCTGATCACGACTTTGTAGAAATCGATCAAGTTCTTCCTCCATATCGACAAAACCGCAGCAAATAGTTGTCAGCATTTCGACGAATCGTCAAACGATATGCGTTATAATTCATCGAGCTTAGATTCTTGGTAGTTTCTTCACCTGAAATTAAGACAATAGATTTGTAATTTTGTATGTAAAGCTAACATACATATTTGTAGCATAATTATAAAGGGGTGAAGATAAATGATTTTAAATCGTTTGCCGGTTATTTGACCAATTTTCTCTAAAAAAACATCTTAATCTTTAAGTCTGTTATTTTCCTGGTAATAAGCAGTGTAGTTGGTCATTTATTGGAAACCTAAATCAAAACCAAACACTGAAAAATGTATGTCATGACGGAATCAAAACTATGATATTGATTATATATATATTGATTAGTCACCATTCAATGGATTTTTCATTTTGATATTGAAATAATATCCATCTTCTCCTTGCCAAAACATCAGTGGGTATTGCAACGTGTCATATGAACGATGTGTTTCAGATATCTGTTGCAGTTGCCCCGTATCGCGACGTGTAAGCACAATATCGCGTGTTTCCAAGTTTTCACCAACAATCAGGATGGCAACTTCATCTATTGTAGGGACATTAAATGTGCGTTCGTGTGTTCCAGATGGTCGTTTATCCGCTCTGATCACGACTTTGTAGTCGTCATTTGGCATACGCTCCAAAGCACTCTTGAAAAGCCGGACCAACGCATGATGTTCATGAAGTAATTGCTGCAGATCGTGAACAATTGGTCTTTTCATTGCTGCATTGATCTCTTGACGTCGATCAAGTTGTTCCTCCATGTTGCCCATAAAGTATATTTGCAAAAATTTATGCTGTGCCTCTTCGAGAGGTTGCAATGCTCCGATTCTATGGTGAATCTGTCCTTGTATCTACAAAATCAAAAGCAAATACAGTGTTACTTATTTATAAATGCTTTTTTTAGAATTAGCATACATAATACAAAGTATTATTATAGTGTGTTATTATGTTACTGTATTGTGTGTACAAAAGTACAAAAATAAAAACCTTGAATGTCGGATTGAATCCTCGTTCTTCGATAATGTCTGCTCCAAATGAGGTCATTTGGAAACAACCATTGTATTTTTGAGTGTTTGCTAGAAAATGTCGCGATTCGGGTGTTTCGCCACGAAGCAATGAATGCAACGGTTCAGGTGACTGACTTAATATTACGCTAGTATGAGAGCAGTAATCAATGCTGCAATCGTATCGAAACGCTGCTCGAATTAAATCAGTGCTTGATAAATTTCTTCGTGAACGTCGCATTTTTATCAATTTGTTCATGGCTAAGGTTTGCTTGACGATTTTGCATTGTTAAGCGAGCGTTTTCACGAAAAGCGTCGATTTGAGATTGTGATCGTAAAGCGTGAAGTCGAGAAATGCGAAGTCGGTATTGTTCAAGAGCTATTTGTCGTTGCTCGTCAGTCCTTTCGTTTGCAAGGTTCCGAAGTCTAGTTTCAATCCGGCTTTGTCGTGAAAGATTAGAACGCCTTGCCTAATAAAATTGACAGTCTAATGCGCCATTAGCAAAACGTCAACCGATAGACAAAATATCTATCAAACTATAGACAAAAAAAACATAGATGGCATTACATATTTATTTATTTATTTATATACAGAATCGAAATTCCAATTTTTTTTACAAATATTTAGAAACATATATTTAGAATAGTATACATAAATATACAATAAATAGAGAAAATAATAAAAAATAAAAATAACACAATAGAATAAGAAGATGCCTTTCCATTTGCTTTTTGTTTTAACATTTTCAACAAATAAAAGATTGAACTGATATTTTGACTTATATTTATTTTGTTTTTGTCTTTTTTTTTCCTGTCTTTTGTTTTTTTTTGTTTCAAAATATTCCGTACCTTACGTAGGTACCTACTTACAATACCTACTTTTGCGTCATTTTTAGTTATGTTGCTGGCTATGGCAACACTTTCTCAACTGACAGCTGTCAAGTTACAATAGTCTTGTATGAAAACATGTTTACGTAAATGTTCAATATTTTTTCTTAATCAATCAATTTTGAGTATCCTATAGTCATTTTTGGGTTCTAAGCTACCTTTTCACCAATTTTCAGCCAAGTCGGTTTGGCCGTTCTTGAGTTATAAAAACCATTAGAACCCGACTTTCTTTTATATATATAGATAAATAACCTGACCTAACCTAACCTAACCGAACCTAACCTAACCTAACCTAACCTTATCTAATTAGGTTATTTATTTGTTGTTATATGTTATTATTAGGTTATTATTTGATTTATATGGTAGACCGCATACGACAAGATTACCTTTTTTTCTTTGTGAAAATAACTTATATTTAGTATGGCTCATGTTGATTGAATGAATATGAAATGAATTGAACGATGAGTAAGTTGAATTTTGTACTATCACATTATCGATTCAAAAAAATGTTTACTTCATAAAATCAATCGGAAATATTCAAATTAAAACAAAACAATCACTGACATCTATCTGTCTTTAGTAAAGTTATGTGAACTGCTTAAAAAATATAAATTCATATATTATACAGCGAAATATTATGACAATAATAAAATGATTTTAAATGACTTTTAATACAAAAACGAAATGAAATATTTATTATTAGTTTAATGTATTATATTACATCATAATGATTTATTTTTTATCGTCAATAAAAGCTTGTTCAAAATAAAATACATACTTTCTCACTGTCTCTTGGTATTATCCTGTAAATGCTTAAATTCATAAAAAAAAACTGCGACGAATCTAAGCATTTATATGATTTACATCACCTGTTATATTTACTTTTTAAGATGAAATTTAAGTTTGCGTTGTTGTAAAACAAAGCATTATTTTTAACAATTTCATAAAAAAAACTAATTCAAAGTAATCAAACGATAAAGTTTCTTTTGATGAATGTTTTGATAAAATTAAAAGTATTCATGTTGCTTTTAAACTTGACCGTAAGGTTTTTTGTTCTTATAATCTCTTGGCAAAAAAGATCACAGACTTTTTTTAATGGCGTTGAAAAGTTATGGACGCTCTAAATCTCACGGAGGAGCTGTTAAATTGTCCACAATCAAGTATAAAGTTGAAGTTTACGTAAACACTGAAAGCTCTAAGCGAGGTGGTGAGATTTATTCTTGAAGCGTTAAATGATGACAGTTCTTAATCACTCTCAGGAAATAAAACATCAATGAAGCCGAAGCTTTAAGATGGCAACGAGCGAAGAAAGCTCGGGTAGCTGAAAGGTGTGGATTAGAAGTAAAGTATTTGTTTCCTATGCGGGTTCTTATTATGCAAGTAACTATTAGTTCTTGAGTTCCTATTATGCAAGTAGTATTGTTATTTTATGTGAGTAAATTTTGAAGCGTGTTAGATTTAAGTAGAGGGATTTTTATTAGAGTATTTATTAATTTATTTAAAGAATCGAATTTCTAGTTTGAGAGAAATAAAAACGAAAAAAACACCTTTAGCTGTTTACAAACGAACGGGTATCTCAAACACTAATGAATATTTCGACGTGTTATATGGCACATATCTTAGTGACAGTAGTGCTAACATAAATAGAAAAAGGTCAGTTTGAATCACTTAGCCCGCGAAATAAAAAAATAGTAACAAACTTTTTTTTCCCACAGTATTTTATGTAGATGACAAAATAATTGGTATAAATATAAGTGTCCTAATAATTTACAGTAGATAAAAAATAGTAACAGGTAGGTAAAATACAAGTAATCATTATCAAATGAATCATAATACATCAAAAAATACTTATCAAAACTCAATAGTATAATATAAAAGCTTAAAATAAAAAAAGTGAATAACACGATAGAAAACAAAAAAATATTAAGCCTATTTTCAATTGTGAAAAGAAATCTTTGGATCAATTGAGAAATAACTTTATTTTTTACATGGATAATATGTGACCCAATAAATATATGCAAACTCCTTTTTTATTGATCGTTTATATTCAACCATATTCTTAAAAAGGAGATTTTCTAGATGCTTAAATGGTCGTCAAATTTAAAAAAAAAATACAAAGCCTTGCGATCTTTTAATGCTTTTGGATGAAGTTAACATCCTAAGAAGATACAGCATCTGATATTGATTTTCATAAAGAAAGTCCCGATTTTGCAGCGAAAAAATTATTTATTTATTGTTCATACTTCTATAAAGAAAGTACCGCAAATTTGAGACAGATATTAAAGTAGATTGCTCTTGTTTGAATTGTTCTTTCTTATTTTGCAACAGTTTTTCATGACGTGAAATAGCTAGCATTGAAATGTTGTCGAAAAATTATCATTATTTTTCAGTCCCAAAACAAGGCAGAAAATAATTGTATCATTTAATAATTATATTCAATCATTTTCAGAACTTGGCTGACAATAAATTTTAAAATCGTTTATTCTTAAATATGTAATCGTTTTTTTTTTGTTTTTATCATTCGCTTTAAGATTCAATTTAATATTAAATATAAAAATAATTCGTACCTTGTTTTAAGATGCATCACACTAAGCACTGTTTTATCACTTACTGAAATACCGTGGTTTTGCCGTCGATTGACCCTTTTTCTTATTTGAACAACCTTAATTCATTATCTGTGTTAGAGTAGTTCATTTCTCAATTGAAAGGTAGTTTTTAAATTAATTTTCTTCTCCCATGTTACTTATAGTGCTTAGAATAGTTTTTCCACTATTGTGGCTAATATTTTTAAATGTTTTTTTACTACTAAGAATCATATTATTTCTGTTTTACCATAACCAATTCACAGGAGCTATGCTGGTAATCATATAAGCATAGTCGTATTTTGAGGAAATTAATTATAATACATCAATATGTTATAATTATACCTTGTAAGTCATGTTTCGTAGGTGAGGGGGTCAATCTTACCCTAACCCGAGGTTATTAGGTTAATATAATCGATAAATCCAAGTTTTCAGATCGTCTGTCATAAGTTGAAGCGAGGTCATAATTATCGTATCCCTTTCATTGCCACTCTCGTACGTCAACCTCCAGCGACTTTAAAAGCCACATCATTTTCTGATCAATCAAGCACCTCATTCATCTTGTGTGAAAGTCACAATTCATAAGTTCTTGCATGTATTACAATTTATTAACTTTAATTATTCTATGAATTTTTTTAATTTTTATTAGAATATTATTTTATTATTTCAATATTCTAATCTACTTTTATAGATCATTGACTATATTACAATATTATTATTACTTAAATATACATATACTATACATAAAATTCTTTTTTTTTTCCCCGATTGTGAATAAATGAAGACTGATAGAATAATAATAAAAATATACATACTTTGAATATATACTATAGCGACATCTATCGTACGATGATAACAATGATATAAATACTAGTTTCAACGCAAGTCAGTCTAGGCATAGCAATGGCGCAGTTCGCCGAGCGGTATGAATACCTGGGCATAGTTGGTTTCCAAGGTCCGCGGTTCGCATCCCGCTTCTGCCGTTATTTTTGTGCTTTAATTATTCTGCTTGCATTTATTTTATTTCTGCGTTAATAAATATAATCCAGAGAAATGTGACTTGTCTGTGCGCGACTGTCACTTGAGTTTTCGCGAGGTCAAATCCTAGATATATATTGTATATTTTTTTATTATATCATCTTCTATCTTCACCCACTGCCACGTTTAAGCATACAGTCATCATAAACTAAGACATGTTCTCTGTATTCCGCAAGAAGTATATACTTTAGCATCCTTTTTCAGCTCTTCGGGATCTCGCCGTCCTGCAAAACCATCAAGAGCTATGCATTTAATGTACTCAAGGGAGTTTCTGAAGGCAAAATTGAAATTAAATGAGGCATTGGCGGCTAGCAGATCTTTGTCGTGACAGTTTGTGTCAGCCATATACTCATAATACTAAGGAAATATAGAATTATGATGTTAATAATGTCGATTAAAATATCGCATTATTTTAACGCCCAAAAAACGAAAATTAAAAAAAGCAATGTATGTACGAGTATATTGGGAGCTGTATATAAATTTAATGCAGATACAAAGTAAGTATTTAATTTTTAATTTCCCATATTTCATTATTAAATTGGAAATGTTAATATTACACATACTCGTACAAACAGCTGTACTTTCATGTGATTCAATGTATTATAGAAGCTCTGTCTTTCGCGATGTTCAAATTTTATATTTTGATAGAGAGTGTTTGCTTTCACTAGTATTGAAAATTTATTTGCTGAATCATTTTATGGTAATGTGCCGAAAACACGTTTTGAACCTTCCATGAAGAATAACTCTTTCCCATTTTGTTTTGCAAACACGGTCTGAATTTCAGCGTCGAACTAAGCAAAAACCTCCCGGGAGGCATAAAATTACACATCACAAGTATTATTCACAACTTGTTCTTTCTTTTGAAAATAATACTTTGACGAATTTTTTTTTCATTTACTTGATAAACTTTTGACAAGCATTGATGTTTTTTTTATTTCTATCAATCTGAAAAAGACGTCAATATTCTAAAATAATACTTCTCTCTACTTCTAAAATTTGCTCCTAAAATAATTTATTAAAAATATGAAAATATGCTTGATTTTAAAATGAATACAGCTATTTCCAGTCCCCCCGTTTTGCCTCAGTATGTACGAATATGTTATGTACCATACTTTTAAATTTTAATAATCTGTTTTTTTTTTCTCATTATTTTTTCAATTTTCTAACATTTTGCATATTGTTGAAACCCAATCACTTAAGCTGTTTAGGGTTTTATTGTGTAGAGTAAAAGAATATTATAAGTAATTTATATAAGTCTTACCAATTAAGAATATAAGAGAACAATAAAATCGATCTGTGAAAATGAATGCATATAATGAATTAAGATTATTTTAATGGTGCAAAGTTCAATTTTGATAACGCGTAGATCATGTCAGCTGATATAACTTAGTGCTAAGTATCTGTGGCAATTATTTTCTCTGGTCAAGGAGTAAATATAGCAGCTGATGAAACCGTCAGAAATATTTATTTAAACTTACATAAATGTTTCAAAACATGTTTACATATTATTGTTCATCAACTCAATTTTTTACATGTGATGCCCTTCATCAAAAATTATATTAGTTATATTAGCAATTCGGAATGTTAAAAAAAAATTGTATTCATTTGTGAAGAATGTTAATTATTGTGTAAGATATTGATTGAAATTGAAATCGGGAAAATGAATTGAAATAATTCAATTAAATTCCTATTTTAATTGCGTTGTGAGAAATATGAAAGGGTCACTTACTGAGCACAGACTTTCATTTTAGCCGGTGACAAAAACATGTAATCCAAGTAAAAAGTTGACCTTACGTAATGAAGGGTAAATCCTTTGTGAATCCAATTTCTCGTGGTATTATTTAAGAGTACGTGAGTTTCTTCTTAATTTCCCTACTTACTTTAGGGTGAACAATAGATAATGAGTTCAATCAAAATAAAAGATCACTTAAAACCCAATTTCTCAGTAATTAGCTACACACTTTTGTATAAGTTAGGTCACTGAAATAGTAAAAAATTTTCTTTTAAAAAATAGTTTGACTATTTTTTAAAAGTGTACAATTCTACATCGCATTGATGTAATTTAATTTTTACCTTTATCGCGTTCTAGATTGCCAAGGGCGAAAATGAATCTATTTTTAGTCGCTTATTTGGGAATCTGTGTGCTTTAATTAAATATACACTGTTAATTGTAATCTTAAACATTCAACTGAGCAAAAATTACAATACCGTGTTTATTCTATTTGCCACGGAGTATGGTCGAATATTAGAGCACTATTTTTTTATGTGGAAGTTTGTGAGTTTGATCTCCAGCGATACTAAACAGTATATTTTTAAACCGTATATGTTTCACTTTTACTTATTATATTGTAAATTTGGTTATTTATTCAACCTCCACACGTTAGAGGCTTGTCATCAACATAACGGTAAAATTTAATACTATGCATCAAACATCATTCAATTAAAGTATGAAAAATTAACGATGCTTAAATACTGGAACGTATTGTAATGGCGTTGACAGTTGACAGATAACAAAATATTGGTGCGATTTTTATTCCTCACCCGTGAAATATCAGTCATATTCTATTAATAAAATTGATGGTTGACAAAAGTCATTATGTGAACATTCATTATGATTTCATGTAAAAATTGATGATGCGACATTTTCAGACTACATCCTATGACGTTGGCGGATCAACACTCCACGTACAGCTATAATACATACTAACAAATAGAAAATGAATACACAAATGAGATTTATAATTGCTGTCTGTCGGTATTCTCACGTATGTACGAGTACTTAAATAATTAAAAAAGAAACACGCACAAATGCAGCAAAAGCCATCCAAAACATAGTAGGCGTCATAATAATCTACAAATAAAATATCTCTAACGTCGTTTGTCAGTATTCTGACAAAAAAAAAACCACCCGAAATATTTCAAACTAGTAAATTTTTAGAAACGCCAATTTGGTTATATATTCAATTGTTTATTTGATCGACGCGCGTGAAGCCAGTTTCAGTGAAAATGAAATCATCTAATATTTATGTTTCTCGTCATGAACGTTGCAAAAACTGCGAATTTGATTTATCTTAGCAGACATTTGATGGGATCGTAAAGACCGTTTTGTTAGAATAAACATAATTTGATAACGGTTTGTTATGATATACAAAAATGCTGAAATAAATATTATCCATAATCGTATATAACTATAGAAGAATTGCATTTAAAGCGCTGTAAAATATTTAGCAAACAAGCAAATACTGGTTTGTAAATTATCTAACAAACATTCCTTTTTCTTAGAAATGGACAGATACCCACATTTCGTGAGAAACTTAACACATGAAGACAGTAGATAAAAATATGTAATTAAATATATGGCTGGATTATTTCTCATGCTTATTTTCTTTAAATACAAATAAATACATAACTAACCATTCCAATTCATACAATATTACAAGAGTCGTGAAAAACTGAGCATCCTTATCACACATTGTCATTAATCGTGTAATGCTTCTAATTAACAATACATTTATTACTCTTATCATTTACTTTGAGATCCACTTTAATAATAAATAGATAAGAATTTCAATCCTTGTTTTAATATGGATCACACTGAGCACTGTTTCACTTGATGGAGTTTTGTCGTTTGTAACTACAGTACGCATATAGTGAATCTCAGTATGATCCATGTTAAGGCAAGATATGAAATACTTATTTATTTCATGATAAAAAGTTATTCGTACAAGAACATTTGCGTAATTTTTATTTTTATTCCATCATCAATCTAAATAATTTACTATGACACCAATATTTTTTAGATAAATATCGTACATAAATTGAGCCAGTTCTTGTTTAGATAGAAACCTCAAATTAATAGCTGGATTTGATTGATTCAATTTTAAAGCAGAACGTCTAAGAAACAATACCACCCTTCTGTCTTATCTCCAATCCATTAAACTGGCTTCAAAAATAAACCGATACTACTATCTTAAACTTTCTCAATACATCCTTTCACCGTTTTTTCATGAAAGTTTAACCCGATTATTCTATTTCAAGCCCATTACATATAATAGTACATTAGAGCAGTTCCAGCTCCTCACTTCATCATTCAGGTTTTTGAAAACTATTTAAATAACTCGTATGGGTTTCTTCCCACGTACACCGTGATTACAAGAAGTAGATTGATAAGCACCTGCAATCGTAACACGTACGCTCTACAGTTGAGCATGATTGTGTCCATAGTAAGTCAAGCTCTCCCGTAAATAAAAAATAAATAAAAAATATATACAAACGCTTAAAATCTGTCTGCCGCTTCAAAAAACATGATCCTTAAAAGCGACGCCATCCAGGTGATGTATCACTTTCGTGGAATTTAAAAAAAATACCATCGATCATTTTGATAGTCAAAATGACACGTTGAAACCTGGCCAAAATCATGTGTGACCTACTTTTACATTTTTGTTCACAAAGAAGCAAACGGAAAAGGATTGCTGAATATTTGTTCTTCGGGTTAAAAATTTACGCAAGGAAAGTTAGATTACTTCCTCGAATGTTACGGGTAAAGTTTTTAAATTCAAAAGTTATTGTTTGGTTGTCGCAAGCTATGCGCCCAGGATCAGAGCATTTGTCTCAAACCGAGTATTCTTTTTTCCAATAAGAGACATCCAATGACAATTTGGTCGACATATTGCGGATATTGAAGAAGCCTAAAATCATTCAAAGAGGTCCGTTTTACATAAATAACAAATTTTCTTGCCCAAAAACACTTCATTGTTTTTTTCTGTGAATAAATAATATATAATATTTTATTTGTAAAATAAGAGCAGAAGAAAGGGAATATGGTCGTGTCTTAAAATATATTCTCATTTTCATGACACAATTGGAGCATAAAGTCATCACGGATATACAGTCAATTGGTACTGTACACAACTTGTCTTTAGAAAGTTTTGTACAATCAATTTATATGAGATTTTTCTTACGGAATTTCTGTTGATTTTTCATAGAACTGTCTTTCTTTGAACACATTTTTAATCGAATCACTTCATAAGGTTAATGGTTCAGGCCTCAGGAGCATCAGACTAATCATCCGATCTCATGAAAATGTTATGGGATGGTTGTTGTACAAAAGTCTGAGAAACCTAGAAATATGATGCCACACAAACATACACGGTTTCCGACTGCAGCTATAGTGATGCATTGCGTGTTTGTTCAGTTTCATCTTCAGTGAACGGATAGTTAGCCTGACACCCCTAGTCATGGACCATTTGGTCCAACGATAAGCAACAGTCACCTGTCTATGATTTCGTCAGCGTCTAATGTTGCTTAATTTGGTGATCTAACGAGAAACACATATACAATTTGCTATTGTCATTGGTCTTATAATAGCCAGTTTTCTACCATTTTTGATTCCAAAAATATAATTCTCTCCATTACCATCTCCCGTTGGTCTCTTAAAAAAATACGCATTTCTTCCAGTAATTTGAGAGAAAAGAGTATTGATAAATTACAAAAATGTTTAGTTTTCTAAGACTTGTTTTATTTTTAGAAATTTAAAAGAATTATTTTTTCAACAAAACATTTTATTAGAAGCCATATAAAGCATTACGAAAATCATTCATAATCCACGCAAATACAGTGACCATTTCATTTATTATCACGGCTTAAATTATTATTATCATGATTGAATATTTTTCTTTTATGGCTTATTTTGAAATGTTATATTAAGGTAACAGAGATCTTCATTTTGACTCAAGAAGAAAATATTTTTAAAAATATGCGCGTCTCTAAAAACGAGGATTATATTATTTTTTATTAAAGTGCTACTTTTTACTAAATATAACAAATGCAAAGTGATATACATCACGCAGAGAAATTGTGCTCATTTGTTAAAGACGAAAGTTCTTTTGCTTCATGATTCGTTACTGACGAGATTTTTCACATTTTTTCGTAATATTTTTTTTTCTCTAACTCGTTTGAATAAAAATTTTTTTTTTTTAAATATTAAAATTAAAAATGTAAGAAATATACGTTTTTAAAATAAAATAATAATAAATAAAATTTAAATTAAACAAAAATTACTAATAAATATAAACCAATATGTAAAGACTCTTATATTAGTACGGCTGTAATACTAGCATCTTATAAAATCCATTGCAGCAAAGATTTCTAAAACAAGATAATATTAAGGGTACGATGGTTCATTTTATGAGGAATTACGGCGTAAAAAAGAGGCCATTTCACCCTATTTTTTGTAGATATTATTTTGTTTTTATTATTATAACTTTCGTTTATTTGAATAAATCTTTTCAGAATAATTACGTAAAAAACGAAAGAGAAAATATATTTTTTTGAACATTTTCATTGCGAAGCGGCTCTTTGCAATTTATGTTTGCTGTTTTCCCTTTTTTTGCAGTAAAAAACTCGAAAAAAATAAAAAGTTCGATTGCACTCTGAAAGGTAAACCGTTTTTTTTTTAGTAAATATAATCGATCGCTCTGTTATGTTATAAAAATTCTACGCATGGTGTGAACAAATGCCAAGTTAAAATATGCAAAAACTCTCTTATGATAGATGAAATTAAAGCTAAAGGTGACAAGGTAAACACCAAGTATTGGTTTAGAATCCCAACAACATACCAAAGCGAAAACTCTCTCATCCAATAAATAAATATGATTTTCAGGAAGTAGTCTGGTGGCTAGGAGCCAGAAAAATATATGGAAGTTCTCGCGTTGAGGAGATGAAAATGGAATCGGTGTCCGGAAATTTGTTGAAAATTGCTAGGAAAGAAGACATGAAAAATATCCGTAGTTAGTCAACATAGTAAAATTATCACTAAAGATTAGAAAAGGTGCGACACTATAAGCTGATAAATTGTTTCATATTTGTTTTACTGGACCAGATTTGACATTTCTAACACCTGCATCTCACAGAAGGGTAATGAAGTTTTCTTGATGATGCGTACATTTAGATTATTGAAAATTAGTCAGAAGATAAATTCAACCACGGCTCAAAATTGCTGTACAGAAAAGCCTGAGAAAGAGATTTGAATCTATTAATCACGGATTAAAAGTAATATTCATAAATTTGTATCGTTAATGTTACTTTTCATCATAATTTATCTGCATTCATTAAGTTAAATAAGGGAATTGTAATATACCTGTACTTGTATATTGCTGATTTTGAGAAAACATATAAATATTATAATATTTTTGTATCATAGAATATCCATACCCATATTCATTATTTTATAGACACATACAAAAAAAAACGTTAAGTTTATTTAAAGATACCGAAAACCAAAAAAGAAAATATCATTACAAAAAAGTTATCGGCAAATAATTATCAATGAAACAAGTAAAAAGTACATTAATTTAATAAAATATTATTAATTCGCTTGCAAAAAAAAGATATTTATACAAGTATGTAAGGTTTTGACAATTTATATTAAGCTCTGTGAGGATAGTTTAGAAAAGGAATGCTTTTGAAAAATAAATACACCCACTCGTATTTCAAACACAAACTTAATACTCTTACTGCTTTTGTCTGATAATATATATTCAAAAGATTTAAAAATAAACATTCTTGATAAACGGTTTGATAATCAATCGACCCCTTGCATTTCAACAAACACATACTGTCACTGATGAGCCCACGTGCATGTTTTTTGTTCAACTACTAACTTTGAAACTTGTATAGATTTCGTAAAAAAAAACACAATATCGTGTCACTCAGCTGACGCAAAACTACGAGTCTTATATTCAACATATCTCATCAGAATTCGATATCTTGATGTCTGTTTTGTTATCATTTCCGAAAGCTATTAATCCTTCTAGAAGCTTCAAGGTTGTGTACTATCAGATGTTCCCTTTGTTAAAACTAAAACCACTTTTCATCGGATTATATTTTATATTCCTATATAGGATTCAATCCTTAAAATACACAAATATATCGTCTGAAATTCTAATTATGATATTTTATCAATTTCCAAATTAAATTAATTATTATTAATGCTTCGAATGCTTCATATATTACTTTCGCTCTGTTTTCATCCAATATTGAAAGATTTTGCACACAATTTGCTTTCGTTTTTAAGATTATATATTTTTTATGTTTTTATTAGACTACAAAAAATGATATAAATTACTGATACTTTTTGGATGTAAGTAATAAAATTTTCTTCACACATCCATTCCATATCCATGTCTGGAATATATGGTCACCACAAATTGTTGCTTTTTATTCTGGCAGTTGCTACTATTTATGCCTAATCTCCAGACATCTCTGCACCTGGTATTCCACTTATAAGATCTAAAGATGAAGGAACATAACGGGTCCGCCATCTAACGATTTTTTTTTTCAACTAGTGTTTATTTCGTGAATGGTAACACTTAGCTCATGTCTGATTTGACAGATAATTATTTTTATCCTTCCGCTCAACGAATATGGTTGTGTATACTCTTTAACAACGCTGGTAAATATTGCGACATTACTTTGAAAATCAGGCTATTTTTCTTCGAAAATGAGCAAGGAGTGGCCGTTACAGTCAATGGCGATCGTTATCGGGCCATTTTTGTTCACAAAAATTGAAGAAGAGGATATTGGCAACATTTGGTTTCAACAAGACGGCGCTACGTGCCACACAGCTGAACCTACACTCGATGTTTTGCGCCCCATTTTCAAAAAAAAGGTATTTGGCGGACCTTTTATAAGATTCCCGGCGACTCGCAAGATCGAATCCCAGGGATTTGAAAAAACGACATCTTAAGTATATTTAGGATGATTTATTAATCGGACTTTCTTAAGAAAGTTGGATGATTAGCCCGACGTTTCCAAGACTTGCACTATTTGTTCTTAAGTAGTTCAACCTGATAAACATTAAAGCTTAACATTGAGTTACAGATTACCTTAACAATAATTTAAACTAAATAGGATTTTACATGTACAATAGATAGCTTATAAATATATTTTTTCATGAAAAAAAAAACATTATTTCATACTTTTGTACAATGATTTTAAGGTTATAAAACTCATTACACATTAACGATTACCACATCACCTGAGTGTGGTTCATACATTAAAAGTCCACAAACCACACTTATAAATCAGCGAAGAGTCTGTGAAACTTTGGTTCGAACTGCGAAAACTTCTGCTCGCATTAATATGCTATGAAAAAACTAACTGGGTACTTCGAGGTATTCATTATTCGAAATTCTCGCAAGATTTTAATACAATTCTAAAACCTTGTGAATTGGATAGCGTCTCTTAATTATCTGAAGGAATTTTAAATTATAGAACAATCTTTTACCAATTTGCACAATAACCAAATATTAAACAGTTCAGACAAAAAATGTTATTATTATAAATTGAGTGTTTTATTTAATCTGTGTGTTATTTTTATATTCGTAATATTTGATCATTACAAATTACTGCCACTCATTTCTGTCTCAGTTGCCATTATTCATGTGTCCCCAGATATCTCTGCACGCAAAAGTTCACATTTGAACAAATATGGTTCTCGACGACCTTCGGGGGCAGAAACCAGAGGACTTGAAAAACAAATGGCTGCTAAAGTATCCGAGGCATATTTTTGGGTGATTCGTTAAACTTTTTTAAGAGATCACATGATTAGCCCGATGCTCCTGGCCTGAACTATTTCGTACTAAGAAGCGACTCAATCCGAGTAACAGGCGGTGACCAATATAAGTTTTGGTCTGTGCACAATGTTGCCTATGGTGATCTAACCAAATCCGCGCCAACAATGTGTTATGAAATAACGATCCATACATACTAATCCTATACCGCAGGAGAGCATAATCTTCAGCCGCAATCCATACGCAATCTTTTCACTTATCAAAAGACTCATCAATTAAAATTAAGAAATCCTTTTTTTTAGAATGCTTTTTTTCATCATCAGCCTGTGTCCGTCCACTGTTGAACGTAGGCTTCCCGCATGAGTCTCCATCCTTTTCGATCCTCCGCCTTCCACATCCAGGTCACTCCCGCTATTCTTCTTATATCGTCAGTCCATATTGTAGGGGGTCGGCCAATGCTTCGTTTGCCAGTTCTTGGGCGCCTTCCAATACTTTTCTTCCCCATCGACCGTCGTCTCTTCGACAGATATTAGAATTTTTAGAATGCTTCATATACTTGAAATGACTTGAAAATGATTTCTCGTAACTAATCTAAATCAATGTAAACTACGAGTATAATTTATATTTTAAAAATTAAGTTTTTAAACATCAAATAAATTTTCCTCATTACATAACAAATTGTTAATGAATCGACAATTCATCCGTTTCCATTTATTTGTCTTCGTAAGAATAATATCATGATAAATATAATATAAGTTGCAGAACTCTTTAGAGTAACGATTACTACATATCTGTAAAAATGGCAAACTATTGTCAATTAAACTTATAGTGAAGATCAATAAATTGTAAACTTAATTCCAGTAAATAAGCTAAGAAAAACAATTCTTAGTTTTTCTTTTGTGTTCAGTGCCAGAATATATCTATAAAATGAATATCTTTATTAAAGCCCGCATCACATTTAATATTTGCGTCAGTTCAATATATTCGCTCCTTTACTTGGTACATATTCATATAAGAAATTTGATACTATTAAGCAACGTGTAATTTTATGATTGTAAATATCTGCATGAATAAGCACCCATAATATGTCAAACTTTGATGAGCATATTTACTTATCTTCAATAGAAATGAAAATCAGTCAAACATGCATTGACGCTAGACGAAATTATATAAAAGCTCTTTGTTATCGTTCAACGATTTTAAGACTTAAATGTCCCGTAAATTTATTTTTGTACAAATCAAATTTGAAATTCATAATTTTACATATTAAAGTGAAACCTTTGTATGAATATTTATGTTCATATGGCTGCGAATCCTGGCATCTTATCAAATTCGTAAAATGAAATTTGATAACAACTGCATTCGCAAAAAAAATAGGATTGTTTCACTTTATTTAAATGACCAGGTAACAGAGTGACAACGGTAATATTTCAGATATAAAATAAAAGATTCTTTAGAATTTATTCCACATATATTAATATTATTTTTGACGACATGTTTCAGCCAGGTCGGGTGGCCATCCGACCTGGGTGAAGCAAGATATTTTTTCGTCTTTTATTTGCGGTTTCTGGCTATCCTTGTTCCTTCCAGAAAAATTCCGGGTAAAAAATCTGATACAGAATAAGACTAAGTCTATGATAGTTAGCAAAACTTGACAGCATAAATATGTTGTAACTAGGTGTACAGCTAGGGAGTGGAATTGGTAGAAAAAAACATCATAAGAATACTGTTTTTAATATTTTTTTAAATGCACGTTATTTACTCAACTGTATTCAACTCCTATCCTAGTGAATATGCTCGTTTTATGTGTTCAGGGTCTTATGAAACGTCAAATAGTTTAATGAAAAAACAGTACCAGATTCATGAAGTCTGAAACTCTGGTAGGTGTAATCTTTGTTCTTGAAAGTCCCCAATGATTAGAAGGCCGTGTCTGTACCAATTAAAGACATTAATAAAAAACTTTCTTCAATTATATATTTTAAGACTTCCAATCTTAAGATTTAAGAGTTAAAAGTTAAGAACCGACTAATTAAATTATTGTATTTGAATTCTCAACACTATTCGACTGAATAATTTTATTGTACGAATCATTAATTCGCAGAATTAATAATTCAAAATTTATAGATGAAACGCTTACCTTTTTTTAATATTGTTAAGAAATTTAAATTTATTATTTAGCGTTATTTCACATCTTTTACTTTTGCCGGTCTTTTATTTATTTTGTAATTATAATTAATATAAATACAACAAAAAAATTGTGGCGTTCAATGTTTATGTCTAAAAACCAATTCATTCTGAATAATAATAAAACTGCTATTTTTTACAAATATTAATAAAATTTGATTTTGCTTCATTTTTAATGCTACATCTTTGATAGCATAACGACTGCAAGAAGAGCATGAATATCGCGATGGTGTTATCAAAGCTTTAATAGAAAAGGAAATTAAGGATACTTATCGCGGGTATTAGTTAGCTGATACCTGCATTCAATCAAGTGTAACTTTAAATAGCTTTTGAATTTGGATTACAAACGCCTCATGTAAATTGTATTGTCTGAATATATTTCGTAATGCATTTTTATAATAATTTGTTACCATCATACTTGCGTAGAAAAAATAATTTTAAATAAAAAAAGGTTTTTCCAATCACTTTGGATTAGTACAGGGAGCGGTAAAGAAAGCTGACGATTTTCGTCGTTGTTTTGATTTAAAACCGTCTGCTTTTTTTGCCGCTCCTTATATTATATTTGTGAATGATTGAACAACGGTCATAACATCTTGAAACACTTTTTCGATCACCCAAGTAAAGCAACAGTAAGCGCGTAATATACTTGAACGGCGACCACTTGAGTACTAACACTTATTATTTATTTATTGTTTGGTACTTTTGATGTAAGCAATTACACTGGAGAACTCTATACAGATATTTCTTCAAAAAAAATTTACTTGCAAAAGTAAGCAAAAGTTGTTTTCCATTGCCTTTTCCTTTAGATTTGCCTGTGGAGCGTTTCCTTCCATTAGCCGGCGTACTTACACGACTGAGCATAAAAAAAACCTCATACATTAGATAAAACGAGCCGCGTTTGGATTTTTTATTTGACAGTTCATAAGAAATGGACATTCAAGAAGAATATATTTCTTCTCATTAATGTAAATAAAACATTAATATATTACATACTCCCGCAATATACCAAATAATATTATTACCATGGAATCATTACAATTTATATTTTAATAAAGTGTGAGACAACTGAACCTAGGTGAGGTACTGAAACACTTTCTATCCATGCAGATAAGAAATTCTCGTTCTTCACACTTTAATGTTTTGTAACCATGCAGCGTTTGTAAACTATGAGGTTTTACTGTTTCCAGTATCTTATAAACGTGAGGGTAAGCTACCGCGCCATGTACAAATATGTGCCATTCCTAGTATGTAGCTTATAAGGAATACATATTGCAGTCAGGAAGTTCATCTTACTGACTATTATTTCATTTTATTGCAAGACAGTGCAAAAAATCTGTAGTTGCAAATATAAAATTTATTGAAGTGATCTACAAAAAAACTCCAGATATAGAATTTCGATTTTTTCGATCAATATTTTTTGATGGAATTCCATAATATCAGATATAAAATAAAATATTTTTTAGAATTTATTCCACATATATTTTTTGACAACATGTTTCAACCAGGTCGGGTGGCCATTCTCAAGTCTTGGAAGGACTTGAGAATGGCCACCAAGCTGAAACATGTCGTCAAAAAAATATATGTGGAATAAATTCTACAAAATCTTTTATTTTATATCCAGATATAAGATAAGAAATTCAAACATATGACATACGCATGCAGGAGAGCACAAAAATGTATCAAAACTATTATTTCAAATGAACTCAAATATGACGGTGCATGTGAATATTATGTCTGATGTTTGTTTTAGGGCTGGAGAAATAACACATTTATATCGGTTTCTTGAAGATATTTCGATTGTATGAGGAAGAAAAAAAAAATTCTAGTAGATAGTAATTTAATACACACCGGTGGGGTTGGAGTACGAATTTTTAAGAATACCTGATCTTGTTCGACATATATTAACTATATATGAGTGTTTTGCAAGGTAAGTCATAGCGCTATGGTTGAGTTCTGGTGCTATTTTAAATCGAAGTTTTAAATAAAGTCGTAACATGAAAAAAAAACTGCTAGTACATCCGTGCATCAAATGTACATTTTTTATATTTTTGTTAAGATATTAAGAATTATTTTTGCCTTAGGATGATATAAAAATAAAACTTTAAATTTGAAACTTGGAGTTAAGAAAATCTAATTATGTAACATTACACTTGTGCCAATCATTGTTAATTTAAGCAAGGTTATATTCTGAAGTTAGTTTGAGAATATTTTTATATTTAAAAAATAAAATAGCAAGATATACAAAAACTTAACTTGTCATTTTAGGTAATAGAATGTTTTGTGTGTGACAACTTAATTTCGTAAAAAAAATGGACTTTAAATATATAAACACTAAACCATTTATTTATTATAGACGCATACTCGTACTGCAACAAAACAATCAACATTTTAGTAACGAAGCCTTAAAATTACCATATATGGTGCTCGGAAGCACACTCTCTTAATCGAATATGTAAGTACATGAAGCATGCCTGAAGATTTTGTCGCATAATTAAGAGATTATTCTTCAACACATACCTTCTTGTGTTGTTTCAGTTTAAGTCGTAAGATTTTCTGTATATAGAACGACGTAAATATTTCATTTTTCATGCTGAAGTTGCTACATCATTTATGACTATATTAATAACATCAGCAAACTGCTGAAATAACAGACACGTTTGCAATAGCGTGAAGCATTCCCGTGCCTGTAAATCGTTACACAGTCTCACGGCACACCTTTTTAAACATTTATTAAAAATATTTAAGTATCTCGTATAATCATACATCATCGCCATATTCCACTAGTCTCTCACGTGAGAAGTTATCTGCTGTCTAATATAAATATTTTAGAGGTTGCCTTTCATGACGAAAAGGCTCTTTCCGTCATGAAAGGCTTTTATCAACGATAAATTTGTACTAGCAAGACCTTTGGGATCTGTAATTGACAATTCATAAACGTTTCAGGGATCAGAAATGTAAAAATAATATCAAAATAATTGACAAAGAAATAAATTACAAAAAATAAAAAATATGCATGTTTTCTTTATAGCTTTTCGTGATTTAATTTGAACGCTTTATATTGATTTTAAGAATTATTAGAATACTTTTTAACAGACAAGTACTTGCTAATTTAAATTGAATACTATTTTGTGGATACAAAGTTCATACACTAAGATTAAGACAACGAAAAAAACAATACGAAGATAATGTACTCGGCGTCGTTTTGGAATGCAAAGCTTACGAATTTGCGAAAAACGCACTTTGTGGCTGCTATTTTGTGAAATCATCACCAGCCTGTATCCGTCCACCGTTGAACGTAAGCCTCCCGCATGAGTCTCCTTCCTCTTCGATTCTTTCGCCTTTCGTATTCAAGTCACTGCCGCTGTTCTTCTTATATCGTCAGTCCATCTTGCAGGGGGTCGGCCAATGCTTCGTTTGCCAGTTCTTGGGCGCCATTTCAATACTTTTCTTCCCCATCGACCGTCGTCTCTTCGACAAATATCTCCTGCCCATTGCCACTTGAGTGTGCCTATTCGTTGGGTAGCATCCACTACTTGAGTTCTTCTGCGTATTTCCTCGTTTCAGATTCTATCTTTTAGCGACACTCCGAGAATGGATCTCTCCATAGCACGCTCGGTGACCTTTATTTTATTAGTAAGACTTGCTGTCAGATTTCACGTCTCTGCGCCATAAGTTAAGACAGGGAAGATGCATTGGTTAAACGCCTTAGTTTTAAGACATTGCGGAATTTTCGTTTTAAAAATGTATTTTAGTTTTCCAAATGCTGCCCATCCCAGTTCTATATGCCTGTGTATTTTTGAAAATGTGTTTCTATAAATTAGAGATTAAATATAAAAAATAAGAACCTATTAGAAATATATATATATTGATATCAGCTTGATATAGCTCCTTAAGGCCGATGCCGTAAAGCCTCGACAAGCGATCTTATGTCTATTATTTTTGTCCGCTTGCCTGACATCTACATCGAATGTTTATTTTAATGTTATAATGAGCTTTCTTAGAGTGTAAAACAAAAAGCTTTTCCGGTCGTAATTTTCTCTAAGCCGAACCAAGTACAACTGGAAGATTCTTCCGGTTATTGGAATATAAAATGCGGCCCTACCCGTTTAATATCATTGCGACAACCACAGGAATTTAGCTGATTTTTAACAACCGTGCTATTAAGACTTCGCGTTAAATTAACGATGAAAGGCCAAGTCTATTAAAGTAAAAGCTCGACTTCTATTAATTGTGAGATAATTCTATGCGTTAATATGAAAATATAAAATGCGGCCCTACCTGTTTTTTCATTGAAACCACAGGAGTTTGAGATAATATTAAACTTTTAAATGTATTAATTTGAATTACTAGTATATCATTATTTTCAGTTATATTTCGTCACTTTATTTCTAATAGAATATGATGTTATTGAATATTTTATACGCAATCTTTAAAGATTAATAAATATCAAAATATTTAAATTCATTCTTAAAATCAATCAAAAAAACAAATCAACAATAGATATTAAATAACACTTTATGAACGAATATTTTATTTTGAGTAAAAATAGCATTCGGAGTATTTATAAAAAAATTATGTTTTATCCAAAAATTTATAGAAAATGTTTATTTCTGCTTTAAATATACCCGTGTTTTAAATGAAACTGCACATGCGGAGTTTAACTGTATGAAAAAAAATCTTAATAAATTAAAAAAATAACTGAGAATGATGAATATAGATATTTAATATTTTTTTCTGAAAATAAAGTATTATCACACAAAAAGTCTCTTTTTCTCATCATAAAGATCGTAAAGTTACAAAAAAAAAAGAATATTCTGTACATAAATTGTAATTTTAATAAAAAAAATTGTTTCAGTAGGCTAACGAAGTTATATCATTCAATTATTTTTTACTCTTCAAAGTTAAAGAGCACTTTGAAATGTATTTTTTAACGTAGAACTTTCGGATAAAAATTCAATATTTAACCATTCATTGTACATTCAAAAATAAATATAATATACAAGTAGATTTTTTTCATAAAGAGGTTTTTCAAGATAATATACATGTATAATTGTATGTATATTATACATACTCGTATATATATATAGTTCTCGCCTCATCCGCCTCCCACAGCTCCGGCGAGTACATTCATGTAAAGGTCCCGACGGCCTCCCAGGACGCCATGATCCCAGGGGCTTGAATAAAAGGCAGCTTTAGTTTATGTGTGTAAAAATATTTTTTTTTAATTTCAAAATTGTAAATGTTTAATTTTTATTTTATATTAGTATAACGTACGTATGTACTACAATTTTAAATTTAAAGACATATTCTATCTTCACTCACACGAAAATGTTTTCATAAATAAAATTATACACTTAATACTAAATACCTTCTTACATGAACCACATTGTTACTATGGAGTTTCTTATAAATAAAATCTAAAGAATTACTTGAAATACTACTTAAATTTTAACTGTTAAATATATTTCTATCTTAAAATGTTATTTTCTTTTAATTGGTAATATTTTCGTGAATGAGCTTTAAAAAATGTATGAATCTTTGTGCATATTGCAGTAAATAATATTTTTTCGAAAATTAATTTCTCGTTGACAAAATTTAATGCAATGGAATGCAAAGCAGGATCCAACTTGCCGTCAATATTTTGTAGCTATTGTGTTGTTATAAGTTTCACTGGAATATTCCAACCTTTGGCCACGGGAATCAAACAGCCGATGCAAATTTACATAACAACCGTGCAGACAACCGGGGAACTGAAAACTGTGGAATCATTTAATGGAAATCCAGACTTGCTGGTAATTCAATTCCGTGAACGCAGGTGCATATCAGAAATCCATTTATATTTATGCAATTGCACTGCAAATGATACACCTTTATCTGCATATAAAACGTTTTAATCTTGTACGCTAAATTTAATGTAAATTCTTTTATACGTTTATTTATTTCGACAAGATTTGTATGTGTTTGCCAATAGAGCAGAAAACAACATAGTGAAAATATGTGATGAGCATACATTGTGATGTGATGCTTATTAGTTTTTTTTACCATATCCGCTACGTATTTGGAGCATATAATTACCGGAAATGTCCGTTTCACAGTTCTGTAAGCTCGGATTGTCTATACCTTGTTACAGAACACCTGTATACCCGGAGGTCAACATGGGAACATAGATTGTTTTCAAGAGCCTCCAGAGTCTCCGAGAGAATCTTCGAAATTGCATAAACTGCGGCTGTAGTACTAGAAATATAATATTTGGGTGTTCAATGATCAGGGTTTTTGAGGAGATCGAATTATCAGCCCGACGCTCCCGAGGTAAGGATATTTTTTGCTTTGTCCTTAAGGGATGGCTCAACTTTACTGAGGGCATGTAGAGAGCTTTGATTTAATTTAATCAACATAAAAAAAAATGATCCGACTACTACTACTAGTTAAGTTGTGGTTAAAAACCACATTTTCTATGAGTTGAAGATAAAATATACATTAATTATGTTAACATAATGCAACATATTTTGGAATCAACTAAAATTATTTTTTTTATGATTAAAGATTATACAAATTTTCTGTACGCATAAAAATGTAGAAAAAATGGCGTGGTAAGTTATGAATTACACACAAGGTTAGATCATGCAAAGGGACAAAAAATAAAAATAAATCATGGGAGAGTATTCAATGTCAGCCTAGTTAACTGTCGCGTTATTTTAAAGATACCCTTGAAATAACAGGACGGTGATCCTTTGCTGTTAAATTATATCAAGCAGCAAACGAAGCAGCAGTTCAAAAAAGTCTACACAAGAAGATACATTAGACATCTATGTCTCAAAGTTGCCATTTTTATTCAAATAATACCGCAAGAACAAATTCATATAAATAAGAAGAAAACTATGATACATTTTTACGTTTGATTAGATTTTCCAATAATAATCAACAAGTTACATTAATTGCATTATTATTTTTTTTCATCAAATAAACAACGTGAACGTAATAAAAGAACCAGAAAAAACATCTATTACATTTCCCGTGAATTTAATTACAGTTGTCTGAGTTAAAAGAACTTTATAGGGTTTGGTTACATCATAAATTATCCGTGAAACAAAACCTTGCATGCGGCGCCCTCTGCCATGCTTCATCGGGCTTTACGACAGGTTTATTAAATAAAACAGTTATTTAAGGTCAGTAGCAAAGGTTGGAATTTTCTCATAGGGGTTAAAAATAATGAATTACAAAAAAAACGAAGAAAAAAATGTTATGTTCATTTTCTCTTCCTGGTTGAAATAAATGATTATCAGCATCTGTATTGTTTGGTTTAAAAGAAGAATTCTAGTTTATTTTTAAATTACCCTCCTGAAACTCTTAGCTCATTGTATAGTATTTTTTATGCAATTGCATGCATGATATTACAAGCACTTTAAGCCAGTGGACTGTAGTGGAAGTATTGAAAGACTCGTTTTTGAATACTCCCACTACAAAGTGAATACGGAAAACTTTGAAAAAAAATATCGAAGCTTTACTGAATAAATTATGAGTATTGTGCTAAGCGGTTTTTGAGGAAGGCGAAAGCTTATACATTTAAAAAGATAATATAATTAAAAATAATTAACGTAACATTATTTGATTAGCTTATTTATTCACAAAGTTAATATTTACTGTGTAAGTTAAGTGGTGTATCTTGATAAGTCACTTGATGATTTGCATAAACAACTACTTATCTAGGCTCATCTTGGTTCCCAACAAGGCCGTTTTACCTTTTCGGTTATATTGATAACATAAATAAGCTTAAATATGCACGAACCCTTGTCATTTCAGGGCCAACGACACTGTTCGCCTCACCTGGAGAGTAGCCGTGAAAACCTAAATAAAACAAGCCTAATACTCGTCTCAATCAGTACTCCGCTCTACGAAAATATGTGAGACTAATTCATTTTGTTTTTTCAAAAAATTTAAAAAAAAATTAACTTTCCCTTTTTTGAGGCCATGTAAATGTTGTTTTTCAGTCAAAAAGTATGTGAAATTTACTTAAAATATTTAAAAAAAAAACTGAAGTTTTTAAATGTAATTAGGATTTATACAGGCATTCACAGATTGTAAACAAAACAAAAAACTGTTATTAAGGCACTAGTTATGATTGGATGGTGCTTACGCAATGACATATTGCCATAAAAAATATGGCCATCATAACAACTTATTTAGAAAAGTCGTCTCGTAGCCATCTCTCGTTCATAATGAGTATCTTTATAAAAGACTACATTATGTTTGCAGCGATTTTTCATGGAACGATCCCATGTTTCTTGCTTTTTTGGATTAAGCCGCTTCTTAAGACTAAATTGTCAAACCTTGAGAGCGTTGGTTTAATAAATCCATTGTATGGAAACATTATAAGAAGATTAATTATATTTACAAAAAATATTATTAAAATAATAAGTCCAGTAATAATAAGTCTCCTTCTTATAATACGATACTTAAGAATAAGTATCGTATTATAAGAAATAATTATAATTGCGGTCAAAAAAAATGGAACAACTAATTTTATTGAAGTTGCTATGGTATTATTATATAATATAAATAAGTATGTTATAATATAAACGATTTTCAGAAATCAATGTCATTATTTCAATAGTTTCACCTTATTTTACATTATATTATTGACATTGGGTACTTAAATTAAGAATCTCTTGAAATACACTTCAATGTCTCATTAATTTTGTATTATTTTTATACCAAATGCATGTACATCAAGTAAATATTAAGTGGTCCAAAAAGGACACTTATTATGTCTAGAGTCTAGACCGATACCTTTAATTGTTCTCAAATAGCATTTATTCATTAAGAAGACTCCATGATATCTGAAATTAAATAACTTAACATTTTGCGTATTATTTGAAGCCCATAAATAATATTTATATTTTACTTATATATGCAATAAGAAATTTAATTAATTATTTAATCATTTTAATGAACCATACAGATTGTATAGGCATAGTTGAATTTTCAGCTCAACACAAATGTAAACAAATAAGTTGACTTAAAAGTTAATAAGCAAAATAAATTTGTAAGCTTATATTTCTATAGCGAATCTTAGAGAATTGTAAACGTAAGATTCAAATTTCCAATTCAATCATCATCACCATGTCCACACCCTTTAACGGAGCATATGGTCGTTAAAAGCTATCACCAGAAATCTTTATCAACCGCCATGGTTTTCGCCTCATCCCATATCAACTCTGCCTTCCGCAGCTTTGTCGAGTACATTCTATGCTTATGTTCCCGGCAGCCTTCCATGACGGCGTGATTTCGAGGCTTGATGAAAAAGCAGCTGTAGGTAATGCTCTACTAAGTATATGTCCTAAACCGGTCCACTACTTCATTTTTCACAAAATCAAACTATCTTACCTCCAGTTTTCTACGCAGGCATCTGTTTTTTATATATATTATATGGCTGCGTTGACTTCTGATCATATCCATAAATCCATAGCAGTAAAGAAGAAAAAAAAAACATTATATATTTGTATCCCTAATTATCTAATGTGTTTTTAGTTAATTGTAGTAATTAAAAATATATATATAAATGTATAAAATGAAAATTCATCTGTGTTTCAAATTTTAAAAAACCATTTATAAATTAAAACCAAACGATCATCAAAATTATATTATATCAATTTGTACAGCCCTGAATCTGATTGCAATATTTAAAGCCACAGGAAAACTAGTCGTCGCATTATTGGAAATCATAGTTTCAGTTCATGGAGCAGGACCGGCTTGATTTATTGAGCTTTCAACTTAATGTCATGAATTTTCTTGAAAGCAAACGCGAATTAACCTGAGGTGGGAATTCGGCAAAATATCCTAGCGGAACTGATAGGCCTCCGAAGAGATCCTTTGCTAATTTACGGAACATTTATTGGGACGATATCAATTTAAGCTGAGAATGCAAAGTACCAGCCAACCGTGCGTACCTACAATTTCGAAGAAGCCTTTTCGTTAGAGCTTTCATTTCATTGAATATCTGAATTCTAAATTGTTAGATACTCGTGTATGTATTCTAAGCGAAATCATTTCGTGTTTTTGGGTCTAATGTTTCCGAGAGCAATTAATTAATATTTAACCTTGTACCTGTTTATTACAAGTAATTATTTTTAAACGTATATTAAGTTTAAATTGCGGGCTATAAATATTTACCATAAATAACATTTACAGCAATTTATAAATATTTTATATTTCATACTATAAATTTGTACTAGATATAATTAATCCAATTAAGCATTTGCGTGCTGAATTTAAGAATCTTGGTACTCAAAATATGTATTTAAGGATAGTGAAAAGGCTTGAAAAAACTGCCCGAGAGGGAATGGCCCTCTCATTATTTATCACTAAATAAAACCACAAATGTTAATATCAGACATTTGTTCTCGAAACCCAATACACGGCAGTATTTGCATTTTGGCTTTTTACACGCCATCTGTTTATTCTATTATTGCATAACACTGAATAGTTTATCTTATTAATATTTATGCAGCCAATTACACAATAAACATTCAATTAGAACAGTAAGAAAACTTAACTTTCACATTTGATATTTTTATTATTATTTTAATATTTATATTTCAATTTCAGGAATCAAATATTCACCAAACACAAAATGCGTAATATTCGGTAAAAAAGTCATACAACCGACATTTATAATATTCTATCAATTTTGAAAAAACATGAAATAATTTTATAACATCAGTTAGTATTTTTACAGTGGTTAATTATGGATGACGTTGAGTAACATTTATCGTGGATAAATACTAAAACTCAAAACTTATTAATCCTGCCAATCAATATTGGAAGACTGAAGAAAGTGTGTGACAACCATGACATCCAAATAAATAGGTTGTCTACTATGTAATCCTTATGAAAGTTTTTTTTTGTATCCATTACGAATCTTGTGGGTGATTGCTACAATAATATTAATAAATTAATAGTAGTAGTTAGCTTTAAAACACATTAAATTTGAAATATTTTAATGTTTTATTTACGTATAGTTAAGTTATTTTCATACTGGTAAAGTTTTCATGCTACAAGCTTTTTCACAGTACAAATTAAGGCAGATGCATGTCATGTTAGGAAACAGATGGGTCACAGTAGCTTCTTACATATTATCATAATTTGACTAGTGAAGTTCAAAAGTGCCAATATTAGGGAAAAATATTATTTATATAAGATTGAACAATGTTCTCTCTGAAACACACTGCCCTAAAATGTTTAACATATTTCAGCCTAACAAAGAAAATATTTATTTCTCTCTACTATTTACAGGTTAATTATCCCTTTACTCTGTTAATTACGATAGTATTTAAGACTTTACGAGTATATAAAAATACTAATTTATTTTTAATGATTTTTATGATTTTTTTATTTTTTATTATGACTTAACAAGAATTTATCATTTGATAGATGAAATTGACGTAAACATCAATTACTAACTATCATACAATTGCGAAAACCTTTTACCATTTCCGTGTCAAAACCAATCAATCTGCATTGATTTTACGTTTAGAGGCTTTTGAGTATATCCGTGTGCGGTGAATATCTTCGTCTTCCCGTTATTTCGACCGCTGTCGCAGGAAACATCTTTAAAGTAAACGATTTATTAGTCAAAGAAAATGATCAACCTTGTAAATGACCCCTGCAATGATGATCGAAATATCAGTGAGGAAATGAAATTCACTACAAACGGCTCAACCCAAAAGGTGCTATTTCAAATCTGGTCATGTAAATTTATGATTTTATTTGATTTTACGTATAGTAACGCGACGCCATTTTTAAAGTAACGAATATAAAGTTGTTTTTTTTTGTTATGACTGAATAATGTATAGGTTGTAGTGAGTATTTTTAACACTGAAATATAATTTCACACCTTGGGAACGTCTGGAATTCATCAATTAGGCAATATAATTTAACGATGCATATTTAACAGAAGCCAATAATAAATTATCAGTTTTATGTATCGTGATCATGAGCAGCCAGAGATATTAAAGCAACGTTAATGTATCTTCACTCTTTCAAACTTATACCGTAAACGTTTTGTTGTTCACTTGTTATTTCGGTCTTTATTACAGACGAAAATAACTATCGTTAATTAATAAATACTCTTAAATTAAATGTTTTTGTGCAGCGCCAATAGCACATTGTAAGTGCGGTTCTAGTTAAAGAATAAAATCCTGTAATAAATGATGCGTGAATGTTGAACTATGACGTTGGTATATTTTTTTTATGTAAACGCATACAGGATAATATCAAAAGACTGAGATTCTGTGAGTCTCATCTGTGGAATTCTATGACGATGACCATGTCTTGATCCGCCAACGTCACAGACTACAGCCCGACATTCACGCAGGGTCCTTATTATTACAGGAATTCACTATGAATGGGTGGTCTTCACGGGATGATTTTCGTTTACCACCAATTTTCATTAAAAAGCTATGACTGGAAATCATATCAACACTTCAATTTCAGATCAGACACCAACCAGAGGTAAGTTAGTCTCAGAAATCGATTTTTTTTTAATCTCCGTCGGGTATTGAATCCACGACCTTTAGCTTGCCGAGCAAACGCTTTGACCACTGAGCTATACCCGCCGGCATTATTAATACACTACATGCATCGTTTGGATATTCCTTAATAATCGGTAAGCGTCATACAATCCACAAATGAGATTTCTACATTACTTTTACCATCTATCCGTGTATGTTTAAAGCTTTACTGGAATTCGATCTTGGATAATCACATGTAAGTCGAATGCTTGACTGCTAAGCCATATTCGGTAATCAAGTAATATTACAAAATATGTTTTGTAGATACATTGATACACTCTGAGAGTTGCGTACCAATTCTTTTTGTGTAATGGACAAAAGCGGCCGACGGATAATATAGAAATGAAAAAGTACTTTCTTGCGTAAATCGGAACAATATCTTCATAGAAATGAAAGCACTGTCTATTAAGTAGAATGAAATTTCTAAAAATGTGTTTCTAACACGTGAACAAGTTGTTTCGCTTAGCGAAAACGGATTACCATCTGCCGGCGCCTAATGACAGCCGCGCGTCGCGTGTGCGGCTCTTGGGTGCCTCAATCAAAGCGTCATTATAAAACACTTTTTACCATTTCATCACATAATTTTTTTCTGAACCTGCACATAGAACTCAATAACCATCATAGAACCCTAAAACCTCATTGAAATCTTCACAAATGAGACTCACAGCTCAAACAAATTCAAAGTTTAACGATAAAAAACGCATATATTAAGTAAAGCGAAAAATTATCGCCGTGATTTTGGTGTAAAAAAATACATTAATTTACCGCAAAATTACAAATAATCTATGACGCTCAATATTTTCCATCCTTATTTATAATTTCTCTATTTAACTCGTACATCACCTTCATTATCCTATGTACGTCAACCATTGCCTCCCACATAATACAACATTTAATCTTATTATCTCAGTCTTATTATGAGAATCATTTTAACATTATTAATCTTAGTCTCCTGTTCTTCAAATTTATTTTCTTCGTGCAATTCTTCTGATGTCACTAGTCTTTTAGGCAGTCATCCAATACTCATTAATTAAGATCTTTGACTCTATTTCAAAAAACATCTTCCCCTTCAAACATCGTCTCCTCTGTAGATATTTCCCATCAATTGTCACTTTAGAATACTAAGTCTTTCACTAGCATTCAAAACACAAATTATTTTACAAATTATATTTTTACAGTCACTGTAAGCATGTATCAATCCATGACATGTAGTAAAACCTTTCTATGGAAAAGGCATGCTTTTAGAGTCTATGTCATTTATTATTTTAACCTAACTAAACCTATTCTAATAACTTACAAACTAAAATATTTACAGAATACTATTTTATTTAATTTATCATTATAACCCTGTATCCAATCACTATTGCACTTTCTATTGAGCCTTTCACCCAATTTTCCGTCTCTCTTGATCTTCCGTCTTCCCTACTTTTATTGGTTCAAAAAAATGTTATACCACATGTGAATTCTTCGATCTAATTGTCAACAACAAGCATCAAATTACATTTTTTTATATTATCGTCACACAACTCAATCGTTAGATATATTTATTGATATTTTACCCTTTCATTACGGCTCGGTTTGAATACAAATTATACTGTCAATTATAAAACTAGAATTTGAAGCATAAATGTACTTATCTGGTCTATTTTCATATATCACATTGGTTCGTGTATCCTTAAGCTATCAGATGATGCAAAAAAAACTATTCTAAGAAAGTGGCAAAACGATGCGAGAGGGTTAACGTGTACTCACCTTAATTTCGATAACATAATGACGTCCCACTGAGTTCCTAGAAGGTCACTGAGTTCCCAGTAAAATGTGTTTACTAGTCATTACCAAGTACTCTCCTAACCTAATCTAATGTAATTATAACATTATTGTTAATTTTTTTATTAGAATTAATTTAAAATTATAATGTAACAATAAAAAATTATTATGACACTCGTATTGTAAGAACATAGTTCGTATTTTCTTTATTGGTGATCAAAATTTTTAGTTATTGCGAGATTTATCATTTTTTCTGCTCAAATACTTTGATACAATAGCCTCGATATATATATATATATCTTTCGTCTCTTATTCGCTCGTCTGACACGCATGTGAGATGTATTTAAACTTTTTAATTTTGCTATTTTAATGACAGTTTTGAGGCCTGTCTTCAGATCAGACTTGACACAAAAGGAATTCAATTTATATGCATTGTTGAAAAAATATTTTTGAAAAATGTATATACGTATTTAGGATTGCGGTATACAGTTCCGTGATTAATACTCGGAGACTAATCTCGGTATGAATATTGATGATGAACTGGTGATGATATGAATATCAATGTACTGTTTCTACTTGCAAGCGGAACATTGTTAGAACATGTTCCTGAATTTTTAATTGGTATTTTCTTCAATCAGTCTGTTCTAAACAATTGACTGTTATATCAAATGACATATTTTGTCGATTATATCAGAATACACAAACCTAAATAAAATATAAATCATATTTTTTTAGATTGATTTCATATTTTTTGGCACACCTAACTGAACACGATTTTTTTTTATTATGATCATCGTCAGTTGTATTATCATATTTTTTTAAATCAGAATAATTATGACTTTCACGGCCAGTTTAATGTATTGAGGCTTTTTTTAGGTTCAGCCATGTGTAGGAAATTTTTCGGGACCAAAATTTCAAAGATTATATTTATAATCGTAAAAAAAAAATCACATCACTTGATATTCGACTTAAAAAAGAGGCCATTAAAGTTTACGTGATTATTCAGATATATAATTTGTGATGGAATCGTAAGATCACCTGATTTATTTCAATGTTGTAATTTAAACAAAACATGTCGTTAGAATTAAATTGATTAAATTTTATTCAAACGACATGTATTAACTTCGTTAAGAGGATAATTTCTAGAAGATGAAAGGTTATTAAGTTCATGGCCCGTATTTATTTGTTCAGTAACTAATTCAAGGTTCTGGCAGTAAATCAAACGAATTGGCAGTAAATTTAAAAGGCAGACAGCAGATTGAATAAATTAGCAGTATCCACTGTGGTCAGTTATAAAATTGAAATGTCATTAATATACTGCCAGTAATTGGTGTAAAATTAATGAATAATTAGCACACAAAATGAAAACCTAACCTAACCGATTATTAAGTTAAATTTATAAATTATTTACTGACACTTTTTATTTTTCAACTGTAAATTTATATTTTTTACTGTCAATTTAGTATATTTACTGACCTTTTTATGCATTTATTACTGACCATTTCACACATATTAACTGGCTATAAATTTAATTTAATTCTTACAAAACAATTAGTTTCCTAAGTTCAGGACCATTTGATTTAAATCCTGTGCTATATCATAACATTTATTAATAAATGGTGTATGACATTAATATGAATACTAAACGTCGCATACGAAAAGAAATGAAATAAAAGACTTTATCACAAAAATAATACTTTATTTAACCTGTAGAAATATTTACATATTTTAAAAACAAGCTTTAGCTTAAACATTACAATACAATTATTAATATTTATGATCTACTATCACAATTCTAAGCATGTCGTCGTGATAGAACATACATGCAAACATCTCAAAACTCACTCCAGAAACTGTATTCATAAATCATTTACCAAGAAGTACATCACCGTTGGTATTCTAGCAAAACGCATTAATTCATTTATTTTTTTCATTTGAAAAAGCATTAATATCCTTTACAACGGAATGAATTTCATATAAAAATAATCATTTTATCTGTAAAAGTGTTGGTTTTATTTGAAAATGAGAGAATTTTATTTGTAAAATAATTAATTTCATATGCTTAAAGGGAGAAATGGACTTTACAGAATGAAAAACAATAAGTATTTTAACAGAAATAAAAAATCTCAAAGTGTTAAAAAATAATAAGATCAAACAATAAATTTGTTGTGATTCAAAAATAATAGAATGATTCCTAATAATTTCACTGAAATTTATAAACGGACATAAAAAGGAAAAATACTTGAAAATACTGTAGTATGTTATTTACATACACAATATTAGCTTTTAGGGCAAACATCTGAAACATTACAAACAATTGCAAATTTAAAATTATTTCGATTATTTCGATTGATATTTCTTGGTGGAATTCCATAATATCAGATATAAATAAAATATTTTGTAGAATTTATTCCACATATATTTTTTGACGACATGTTTCAGCCAGGTCAGGTGGCCATTTTTAAGACTTAAAAATGGCCACCCGACATGGCTGAAACATGTCGTCAAAAAATATATGTGGAATAAATTCTAATAAATCTTTTATTTATATCTCATACAAATTTCACGTGCCATATTTTCTTCAGTATAATTGAAAAAAAATGTGTTTTACACTTCCAAAGTTGAATAATTGACTTGTTTTATCGCAGAACATAATAAAAATTGATGAAACATTCCCAATACGCCGTTATTAATGCTGAATAACGTCTCAACAATAAATCAGATTAAACGTTAGAAATAAGAATGTCAAACATTTAATTAGCGTTATTGAAAATATTTGGCACTCAGCATTTCTAAAGTTGTATTTTTTACTTAATGCTTTATTGCAGAACGCCCACGATACATTTCAAACACGTCCTTCATTAACGCTGAACAGCGTCTAAAAAACGGAATACATTTAACATCAAGAATAACAATATCAAACAACAACTTTAAATAATTGAAAATAAATAAATGTTGCATTTTGAAATTAGTGTTTTTGGCTGAATGCTTCATTGCAAAACACCCACAATAAATTCTCAAGTTGCCCTTCATTAACGTTGAAGAGCACCCAGACAAAGGAGCAGATTTGACTCGTCTTGTAATTCTCTCGTATTATTTTGATCGCGATGGAATTTACATATTACGTCGCCCACATTTCTCGTCACGATAATTCTCAGCATCAAGTCAGATCATTATTAACTCTCCTCGTTTACAAGACACGGGAAGTGTCTCGGACGATTACAATGGTGACGAATCCGTCCCGTTGCAGGACGCCGTCCCGTGCATATGGAATAATGTCATTATTCCATAAGTGAAGCCATCATACAGTTGTACTTCAATTAATCACAATCACGTATAGAGACCTCTTTTGACAAAAATGCAATTATCATGAACATTGGCTGGACGTTTTTCTGAATTACCACGTTTTTTTTTTTCAACGCTTAAGCTGAATACAATTTTGTATGCTTTATCAACATTAAAACAGACATAAAAATTTCGTTCATCTTACTGAATGATTTACTAAATACTGTAGTTATAAATAAAAAAAATTAAATGCGGTAACACAAATTCCTAACATTTACTTTATAGTACAATTTAATTTAAGATATTATTATGAATTATTTTATTGGTAATAACTTATATATGTGTGAATATGATAATATTTCAACTATTTTGTATCAAAAATACACTTTTTTATAGTTTTTTTTAAATTACATGTAATTCATGTTCTTTGCATTTATAAATCAAACAATATAATACATTTCACAAGAAAACTATTGATGATTATATTAACATAATTTATATTTTATATATTTAATAACAGATTGATTAAATATTATCTGATTTGTTAATTAAATAAATATGTGCTAAATATTAAAATAAATAAATAAATATTAATTTAATGATGGGTGTTCTTTTTATAAAATACAATACATAAACGCTTCCATATTTATTTTTGAACTGGATGTCACACAATATTCAAATACACACATCAAATTTACATAAAATAAAAAGTTAATAATATTTTAATCTAGTTAACAAAAAAATAGGAGTCAATAATAAAAATCGATACATTTTGTATTTTTACAAAATATTATAATTTAATGCATTTAATATTTGAAAAAAATCTTTGAATTTTACTCGTTTGTGTAATATAAATAAAAATAAATTATTCATGATTTAAAAGAAAAACTATTTTTTGTTAGAAATGAATAAAAACAACTTGTCTTTAGCTATTTTACTACGCACAATAAAAAAAAACAACAACAGACGATAAGCAGACAGCTATATATTAAACTTTACATTTACTCGTATATAAGGAGAAGACTAAAGATTATTGTTTTTTAATTACAAAAAATGGAGTATAAATAGAGCACTTACATAAGTCATGGGTTGATTGAGTGTACGATTATATGATAATACGTAATATAATAATAATAACTTCATAATTTTATCAAAAGATGGTATAGTAATAATTATTTAATCTCATTAAATCATTAAACATTTCTTATATTATGCATATTCCTAAAAAATAAAATGTTTTGTAATATTATTATAAATTTAAGCAACTTCGTATTAATAAAACATTTAAGTTGTAAAAATAAATAATTTACGATATGCTATCAAAGTTCAACAATTCAGTTTTGATATAATATTTGGAAAAGTTACATAGTAAATTCTTCGGCAAACTGGAAATTTTTATTACAGCAGACAGAAGTTTATTTACAAACATGTGCAAGTCGGATCCACGAAATTTCCAAATTTTCCCGAAAATATGTTTACACGGAGAAAGTCGTAAAACCAGTTTACCTAGCCTTTATACGACCAATCTCGTGCAGAAAGCAATGTCAAATATACGCTTATTCACGCTTGAAAATTCGCTACCTTTATGGAATAATAAACCATGTGCATTTCTATATTTATTAAGATTTATTATTTATGAGCTTACGTGGTATTTTTATTGGAATAAACTTTAATTTCAAAATTTACGCACGTTCGCTGTTATATATATAATAGAATCGTTTTTGGCACAAGCATTACAGCAGTTCAACATTTTCCACTTGAAACACAGCGAATATATTTATTAATAGTTTATCATTTAATTTTAAACAGTTTATTATCGATCAGGAATTCATTCGATGGCTAGCTGTCTTCAATTTCGAATTTGTAACTGTTGAACTTTTGCTTGGTTAATTTTCAGGAAGTGTCCGTTCCGTTGGCGTTTGTGGCGAGAGTAATGGAACTAGCAGGTGCTCGAGTAGATCGTGTGGAGCTCCTCCTCAAGCCGGACATGGGCTGGTTTCCTGATTGCTGGTTGTACATCATCCTGTTGTTGTCACTCTGACTGCGACCGCATGCGCAGAACACGAGCTCGCGCATGCCTTTGCGGAAATTTCGTGAAAGAAACGCATACAAGAAAGGATTGATTCCTGAATTGAAGTACGTTATCAAGAATGTTGTGGGTGTTAAAAGTGTACTGAAGTCGCTTCCTCCGCGGTAGTTTGTAGACCAGTACTGCCACATTTTGCGCGCATGGAAAGGTAGATTACAGATGGCGAAGGTGAGTACTACGACAATCAGCATGCGGATGACCCCACGACGTGCTCGTAGGACGTTCTGAGACAGGTGACTTCCTGGGCTAGGGGTGCTCTGGGTGGGACAGTTGCGGACACGTGGTGGACTCACCACGGCCATGTACTTACCGCGGGCGTCCACCGATACCTTGATAAACATAAAAAAGCTTTTAGTATACATCAAAAGCGAAGAGTCATTCTCTTGGAGTAAAACGATTTCCTTGTTTAACACCTGAACATAATGAAGTTTCTATTCAAAAATGTGTTTGAGTGAATATATGTTTGTGCTTCACGTCAAAGAATGTGAAAGATATTTTATATAAAAGCATTCTTCTAATATATTATTACGCAAAAATATTACTTGTATTTGAAAACTTGAATGTTAGAAAATGATCTATGTTTTAGTCAAAATGGATACACACTTGAAATGATAAGAAAACCTGATTGTTGTATGAAATATGTTTATATTATCTCTGTGGATACTAAAATAAATTGTTATAAAATAATATTATTTCTTTTCAAATAATCATTTTTATTTAACTATATACATAACAAACATGTTAAGCCGTATTTTTTATCAATGAAGACATCTTATTTTATAATGATCATATAACATTATTATAAATACATAAATAAAAATGGTAAACTTAAGTCAAATACAAATAAATTATATTTCAATATAAATTGAATATTAAACATCGTTACTCTGATTTATTTCACTAAAATCACATAGAACGTCTTTACAATCTAAGCTATTACATTTTAATATTAAATGGTTGCAAACGTTACAGAGATTTCTTCTAGTTTTCTGAATTCCCTTTACCTAGATGCGAAAACCTCGCTCGACTGCCGATATGTAACGGTATCATTAACAAAACCTTTTTTCAATGCTTTTTACGTGCTCGCCATTTTTGCCGAATAAAAATAAAAGGGAATAAATAAGAAGCAGGTTTTTCATGTTTTGTAGCTCTCGCTAAGTATCATTAAGTATGAAAAACTTTTTGTTTTTTATTATTAAAATGTTATGTTATGTAGTTGCATAATAATAATTTTAATTCGTATTTTTAATGTTTATTTTGTGGCTATATTTATTTTTTCCAATAAGCGTTCCATAACATATAACTAATAAGAACCATCTCAGAGAGGCGAGCTCGATGGATTGGTCACATCATGCGCCACGATGGTCTTCTTCACGATATTGTGGAGGAGATGGTTGAGGGTAGAAACTGTAGAGGGCGCCCTAGATGGGAGTATTTGCAGCAAGTATTCGAGGACATGAATTGTAGCGCTTATGCTGAGCTGAAAAGGGTTGCGGAGGACCGAGAGGAATGGAGATCGAGATGCAAGATTCTGTTGCTGCAAACCAATCCACCGGATTAATACTACGAAGAAGAACATATAACACTCCACAGATTTCCACAAATTTATTCAGTTTGCTATTATTGTCCACGCATTATCACAAAATATCTCTGCATTTGGAGGTTTACCTAGGAGCGTACTCTCAGATTTTGAGTAGTAGGCCGCTGTAGTTTCTGAGACATATCATTATCTTTTTCTAAAGTGTTTTCAACGAAATCGTATATTTAAGCATTCAACTATAAGGGAGAGCTCAACCCAACCAGTGACACGCGGTGTACTTAAGCAGCCACTATTCATGTACATTATCCGTCCACAAACACGTACCAACGTACTGAAGTTATTGGCATATAATTATTACTCAATTAATTTAAGTAATGTAACCGATATAAATATTGAGCATAGTAATTAATTAATAATAATTTGTAAATATTCGTCTAAAGATTACACAAACATTATATTATATTATGTTTGTATTTTTTGACCGTACACGATTTTACACAAATTAAAGAATTTTAGAACAAAAATTTGAATGTATAAACCACTCGTAGTATAATTTACACGTCCATCTTTCTGTCTAACTTTGAAAATTCTTCTTAATTTATGGAAAAGCAGCTACAAAATAAGAGAAAAGTTGTAAGAATTTTGTGGTCTCTACAGTTCTCAAGGAAATACAAAACATTTCTCACCTTACTGTAAACAACCACACATATTTAAGTATATTCAATGGAAAATTCACGTTTTTTATGAATAAAAGTGAGAATTATTTTAATAACGATGAATTTTTTAAAGCTCGGGTATCTTTTAATTTTATTCCTTTTTACTTTAAATTTACATTATATTTTACTTTAAGTGTAGACGTATTTTTTGTCAGCTTAGAGGTTTTCTGTAGATGAGTAGTAGTGCACATTTGTATCAAATATGAAGCGACAACGAAAGAAAATTATTTTGTATAATAACCAGGCACAATAAATACAAATATATAGTTTTTTAGGTCACCACACAATTAATGTCAGTCAGTTTTCATAGTCCTTGTATTATAGCTAGATATCTTTATATACCTGGGAACAAACGAATATATAGTTCCTGACAAACTCTACTACAGGAGCCTCAAACGACGGCTAAAGAAACTATCTATAATATCTGGAACATATTTTAGGTGATCTGTAAATAATTATTTTAAGTAAAACGGATGAATAGTCTGACGCTTAAGAGACCTGGCCAATTTATTCAACAGAAGTCTGCTCAATCTAATATATAAATAGCATCGGAAAACTCACTATGACTGTTAATTTTAATAAAAACATAAATTATTTATTTTTGTTTTTAAATAATAAAGTTCGTTATATAAACATGTACATGCCAATTTATTTTTAAATAAATATCACGTTAAAAAAATAACAGACTGACTTCTTGGACTTACATTATTGAATTATCATTTCAAAAATTCTACAAAATAGCAATAAAAGAAAAACTCTTACGAATAAGGTGAGCTAATTTGTTCGGTATTACTTAATATTCAGGAAACAGAGTAATACAAAAAAATAGTACTTCGTGAAAATTTTAATAAATCGTTGAGATATGAATTTGACATTGAATGAAATTAAAATGTACAAAGCGTTTTTTGCGGCACGTGCTCACTTCAAAGAAAAAAAACTGTTCAAGCGGTCATAATTCCCCAGGTGTTGTACATAGCCGATTTCTAACCAGAAAATTTAGCCGGAACCTAAGGGATTAGCGCAAACCCCGAAGAGATGTGCCACTTGAATCCGAGCTTTAGATACTATACATAATATAACATTTTACGAGAACCTCTTTGCGCTGAAATTACTAATTTCTTAAGCATTTTCCTACTAAAGGGTGATTTTTAAACTATTTTCTTTTTGGCAACATTGATTTTGACAGCTCACGTACGTTCCGTGTTTTGTGTCACTTTCAAACATCTTCAGTTTGGTCTATAATTTAACCATGAATCGTCTTACAAACGAACAACGCTTGCAAATCATTGAATTTTATTATCAAAATGCGTGCTCTGTTAATAAAGTTCATCGCGCGCTTCTTCCATTTAATGGTCAGTTTAATCGACCCACTGAAGCGGCTATTTGGGCTATTGTGTCTAAATTTCGCACCAAATTTACATTGTTGGACATTAAATCACCAACACGCTAACGTACAGTGCGAACTGAAGAAAATATTGCAGCTGTATCGGCCAGTATTAGTGATGACCATCAATTATCGATTCGGTGCCGTTCGCAGCAATTAGGCCTCTGTTACTCAACAACGTGGAAAATTTTGCGGAAGGATTTAGGTGTGAAGCCTTACAAAATACAGCTGGTGCAAGAATTGAAACCGAACGATCTACCACAACGCAGAATTTTTGGTGAATGGGCTCTTGAAATGTTGGCGGAAGATCCATATTTTTATCAAAAAAAATTGTTCAGCGTTACTGCTTGGTGCGGATTATAGGCTGGTGGCATCATTGGACCGTACTTTTTCAAAGATGATGCGAATCGCAACGTAACTGTGAATGGTGAGCGCTACCGTGAGATGATATCCAACTTTTTTTGCCCAAAATGGAAGAGCTTGACTTGCATGACATTTGGTTTCAACAAGACGGTGCCACATGCCACAAATCACGCGAAACAATAAACCAATTGAGTGGCAAGTTCGGTGAACACTTTATTTCACGTTTGGGACCGGTCAGTTGGCCGCCTAGATTGTGCAATTTAACGCCTTTAGATTATTTTTTGTGGGGCTATGTTAAAGTTCATATCTATACTAACAAGCCCGTTTCGATTGACGTATTGGAAGACAGCATTGAAGCATTTATTCGTGAGATACCGGCCGAAATGTTGGAAAGTGTATGCCACAATTGGACTAAGAAGATGGACCATTTGAGGCGCAGCCGCGGTGAACATGTGAATGAAATAATCTTCAAACATTAAATTATATGGACTTTACTATCGATTCAAATAAAGATTTTATGCATTTTTCTTAATATTGTGTGTCTTTTTTTAGAAAAATTTCCTATAGCTATTAAAAAATCACCCTTTACAAACCTTAACACTTTCATTCGTCATTGTATTTTTTTCTTTCCATATCCGTTCCATACCTTGAACATTTATTTACCACAAATTGCCACAACTCAGTTCGGTCAGTTGCCAACGTCCATGACTCATCCCAATACATCTCTTCACCAGAAGGTTCACCTTGGAATATATACGAGTATATATTTATAGTTTCTAATAACTTTCATGGAAAAAGATCCAGAACACTTTTTGGTTTTTGGTAATCAGTTTTTATAAGGATATTGGATAATTATCCGGAAGTTCACTAGGCCTTGACCATTTGGTTTTAAGGAAAGTCTTCACCGGACCAACAACACGTGGTAGCCCGTCTAAGTTTTGTTCCGAGCCCAATTTTGCTTTACTTCAGTGATCTACCAAAAACCGCGCTCACGGTGTTCCAATGTTGCTGGATAATTTTCAATTACAAAAACTGGCAAACGAAGCGTTGGCCGACACCCTGCAAGATGGATTGAGAACATAAGAAGAATAGTGAGAGTGGCCTGGATATGGAAGGCAGAAGATTGAAGAGGATGGAGACTCATGCGGAAGGCATACATTCAACACGGATTAGACGGACATCAATAGTTTTAAAACAACATCAACCAAAACTGCCTTTATATCGTGTTCTGGCTGTTACCATCCTAAACAATTATTAAGCCAGGAATTTTAGGTAGCAAATTTGAATGAAAATGATGTAATGTATGGCAAAAGTTCCTGATGCTAGTTTATAACTTTACAGTGAATAAAATAAGCAGCATGGTGCTACATGAATGCAAAAATATACTCATACTTTCCCGTTAGCAATTTTATTACTTTAATGAAAATCTAAATAAAATTTCAAAGATGTTTCTTGCAATACATTTTCATTTAATGTTATGACAAGAGAAAAGAGAAATCGCATCACAAAGTGCAAGCATCCTCTTTCCGTGGAATACCTAGATGGTCAAATATATATTTTTTATATACGATAAGCAAACACTTTTTTAGAAATAAATACTACTGATAGAAAATAAAAGTATCAAAGTTAAAGAATCATTGTTATTTTGTTTCAAAAAAAAATTGTATTTATTTTGAAAAATATATTTTAAGCTTTAAAATGTTAACTAAAACTAAGCAATATTTATTACTACGCTCTTTATTAATATGATGCGACAAGACGAGTAAAAGAACAGCCTCACACCAACCAAGTGTGTGCCATATTCACCCTTAACTTGGATCATATGGCCACCAACTTTGACATCTGCCAGCAAATATGTACATATCGTAATACCAAGTCAGTTCTGCATTCTAAATGTCAACTTAAAATTCTCTGTATTCGAAATACTCCTAGTATTACGAGAAACTGCTGCTTAATAAAGAGCCGGTTTTATTTATTCTCCTGCGGCAACGATAAACAACTTCTTCTTCTATATAAAGAACAAATCCGACCTATCCCTGAATACGGCAGTCATCTTTGACAAACTTAATTGACTTAGTTCAAAGAAGAGCAATTCGTTTGATAGACAATGACACTCTTACGTCTAACCTACAATCAATGGAACACAGGCGTAAGATTGGTTCTCTTAGTCTTCTCTACCGTTATTACCACGGTCACTGCTCTTCGGAACTTAAAGAACTAATTCCTAGTGCACCCACCCACAGCCGACAAACTCGTCTTGCACTTGCCGAACATCCATACACGGTTAATGTATGTCGACCAAGAACTGACAATTTCCAAAACTCCTTCCTTAATGCCACCGGTAAGCTATGGAATGCTCTTCCAGCGTCTGTGTTTCCTTCTTCCTACAATCTGGATCTCTTCAAGAAATAGATGAATATACAACACACGTTTCCGGCATGCAGCGTCCAGCCTCCCTGGCTGAGCGTCATAGAGCGCAGTAGTAACATACAACTTTAATTCTTCATTGAGGTAACGAAAACGACTAAATCAAGAATTTCATTAGGTTTTTGTTGATATTACTAAAAAATTTTTTTTTAATATTTATTGCCAAATCTATGATGACTCGCATATCAGACAAAAGCTTTTAGTAGAAACTGTATCCCTCAGCATACATATTTATATGGGAGGGTTACTGCAGGTAGTCTAGCAACCAAGGAGATCTCTCCAAGGTAATCGCAAACGTCAGACTGTAAAAAGCACAGAAAAAGAATGATGCTTTTTTGAGTGCCTCAAAAATTCACACATATCACAATACTGGAGTATACAACATTTTTTATTACCTTCATTTAAAAAATATACTTGTATACGGAAAGCAGTTTCACTTACATAATTAAAAAACATGTAACATACATTCTTTATGCTGTCTTACCAAGAATTGGCAGTAATTATCGATCTCAGTACTAATTTATTAAAGTGAAACAAAAAGTTCTAGATAAACTGATTTTGTAAGAATGATTATTAAGATTAATGTCACATTTTTTCAATCATAGAACGTATTTGCTGCGCAGGTAGTTTCTACAACAGTGACACAATTTTTCTCGAAAATTTCATTAATCATTCAGTATAAAAAGACAAAACTATTTTGAAATAAAAAATTCGTTGCTAGTTTTTACAGTTTCCATGAATCCTGATATTGACAGCCTGTTATACCAGACGACAGCAAGAATGACATTTTTTATTGAAGGTGGATATTGTAGATATACCTGCAGAATGCCAGCCATAATGCACCTCATTTATAGGTAGCCTATTAAGTACTATTAAATTGGAAAAAAAATATTAATTTACTAATAAATAATTGTAAAACTTAATCATAAACCTAATAAGCTTGGTGATATGGTCACAAAAAATTATTTCTGGTTGGAGGTTCTGTCAACTGCCATGATTTTCGATTCATCAAAAATAGATTCATAGATTTCTTCACCAAATATATAAAATTCATATATTTATCGACAGCTTTTCAGGACAAGAGCCCTGGCTTAAATTAAAATTATCTCTAGTAACTAAGGTAATTTGGACTACATCATCCATTTAAATAGGAAATATCTCCTTTGTCGTCGTCAAGGATTCTGCCATATTTCGAGAGGACATTCCCTTACTGCTTAGTTCTGACTGTTCCTTGCTGTAAAAATACGTCAAGGATATCGTTGGCACAATGCGCGCGGTTAACAAGGCCGGCATGGAATAGACTCCTATTTTTTATTTGTTTGTCTTCTTGCATGATCTTATCTTATGTGTAATTGGCAAGCTACCAGACGCAGCCATTTTCAAAAATATTTTTTATGTTTAAAAAATAAATTAAAAAAGCAAGTCAATTTTAGGTCTATTGTTAAACATCTTTTTTAAAGTTAATAAAGGATCATTATTCCGATACTCTCGAGTTCTAGATATTTTAAATTCTAATGGGAAACTTAACCGAAATATTTTAATTACGAGTATCTAATATATTTATATGTACATTATCGGACGTAACGTTTGTGAACTTTATTTTATAATTTTCATTTAGTATTATATGTTATGTTTCTATTATGTCTTATTATTAAATTAAAAAGGAAATTGTAAAAGTTTTACTTGTAAAGCTACTCCCCTTTAAGCTCATATCTACTTAAGTATTCTCTCTAATATCACTAATGGAACATCGATGTTTTAATAATACTAGTATAAAATTTCCGTATCATATTCATATTTTTATATTTTTTATAAGTCTGTATGATTTTAAATTACACTTAAATTCGGTAAATATTACCTTATTTTCATATGTATTGCAATTTCACTTGACTGTAAAAGTTTCTCCTCCTGATCTAAGCCATTATAAAAATAACAAAATAAAGGCCGTACGAAAATTAAATATTTTTATTTTTATTAAAATTAATATTAACCGTAATAATGCTGTTTTACCAATATTTGTCACTAAAGAACGATCATTTTACCATCCCATTTCATATTAACACCAATAGGATAACAGCATAATGAAATTATAAATGGTCCTTCACGACCTATAATATCCTGAACTTGGTCTTTTTGTTTTGGATTAACTAGTTTTTATTACAAAATCTCAATCTTAGCAGAAAATTTTAGTGCCTCTTCTTTTTTAGGTGAATTAAATATTTTGAAACAGATCAGAATTAGATTGTTACATTTTGCCGACACACATATGCAGACAGCTATGTTGAACTTCTAATAATAATAAAATCTAGTAAAAATAAACTCCCATTGGTTTCGCACGTAATAAACGAAGCGTTTAACAACATTCAACTGAAAATAATGCATTATATAAAACACTGACTGAGGGAAACCTGTTAAAAATAAAAGTAAACAAGATAAATCTGGCGAACCATTGAATAAGATAACGACTCTCCATCGAATTACTTTATAATAATTACTCGCAGTTAGTTTAATGTCTGTGAAAATTGGCCTGGGCTTCATTCGTACTGACATGAGAGAAACGACACAGAGGAAAAGGCTATCAAGAATATTCTTGTTAAAACATTTTTTTTTTTTTACATGATGTAAAATCAAATATAGTGTCTTATTATTACAGTCACGTCAGTTACTTTAACTTAACGTTTGTAATCGCCAACAAATATATGTTTGTCTGTATAATATATTGTATATTATTACAAAAAATACTCATCATATCTTCATATGTTTTGGTTGAAATATTTTTATGCAAAGTTTAAAAAAAACGTAAAAGGGTTGAATCTACGGGGTCCATGTGACTCAGTTGAGTGATATTGAGCCCTTGCTACAGGTTCTTGACTTTTATGTATTTATATTAGTATATAAATTATTTACGTTATTTAAATGTAAATAATCTCTTGACGGATTTTATTTTATGTTTTCATAATTTTAGATATCCATGTTATTATTAAAGCAATTACATGCTATATCAAAAAAAAAAGTTTTTTTTATTTACATATTCGTAATAACATACCAAGAATTTTATTCAACGTAGTTACGTTGAAAAATATTATATGTATATTATATATATATATATAAAATTATATATATATAATATTCATATTTTTATATTTTTTATACATCTGTATGATCTTAAATTATACTTAAATTCGGTAAATATTACCTTATTTTAATATGTATTGTAATTTCACTTCACTGTAAAAGTTTCACCTCCTGATCTAAGCCATTATAAAAATAACAAAATAAAGGCAATACGAAAATTAAAATATATATTTGCATATATATATTTTAATATATGCAAATTATCCAAACATGAATTGCCGGCGGGTGTGGCTTAATAGTAAAGCAAATAACTTCTTAGGTTTTCACGGCCAGATTTAATATTAGCTTTTGGATTTAGCCGACAGAAATTCCCACACACGGCTAAACCCAAAAACCCACAATATTGTAGTAAAGCGTTTACCAAAACAAAGGTCGTGGATTTAATCCCCGATGGAGATAAAAGTTAATATTAAAAAGGTAAAATATAATTATTTCCGGTTGATGTGGACTTGATCTCTTACCAGTAAAAGCCATTCATAGCCATTCTCAGTCATATAAATTAGTAAATTCAAAATTGGCGTAAGAAGAAAGCCGTCTCGTGAACACAACCCACTTAAAAAGAATTCCTGTAATAAATGGATGATACGTGAATTTAAGTAGTCTACTTTAGGACGTTGGTGGATCAACACTTCACATGTAGCAATTAGCCATATCTAATATTCAAAGCGTCGTAAAATCCACAAATGAGGTTTCAACGTTACCATCACCATCTATCAATATTCTCCTGCATGTGTTTACGTAAAAGAAAGTGACTGTCGGGTTCATCACCGCCCTCAATATTACAAATAAGATTGAAATATTTTCCAATTAAGGGTTAAAATTGATGTGCAATTCAAATTGGCACATATTCTCCTATTCTTTACAAAACATTGAATAACTGCGGCAGGGTTCCATCTTAGCTGCTATCCTGTCGAGATTATATGTGATCAAGGTACTCCACAAATCTTCTAACTCAGTGGTCTTAAATCTTTTTGAGGCCACGAAGCACTTACGCTTAAAACTACAGTTAGCAGAGCGCCGAAACCATTAAATTCTAAATATATTTTAATGTAGTTGTAGTATCTGAGGCATATTTTGGGTGATTTGTCAATCAGATTTTTAAAAGAAATCCCACTCAACCTGATATAAATAATTTCAGCGTTAGATTAAGACTTGCGGTGTACTTACTTCACAGTCGATGGGGGCAGCATGTCTAGTGCAGTGGGCGGCTGTGCAGTGGGCGGGGGCCTGGTTGGGCGGACTGGGCTGGGCGGAAGTCACGGGTCTTGCCACTAACCCATGAGAACTACGCCACAAAGCAACCGCGATCCTCGTGTAAAGTATCTGAAAAGTGGCAACTATGCAGTAAAATTCTTGAGGCGCCTATACACTACAGGATGAGCACTGACTGATATTTAAAGATATAAATATATAAAAGATAAAAAAATACATTTGTAGTAAATCGGCTTTTACATATGGAAAATTAATCTTACAAATTTATAAAAACTGTTCATATAATTTTTGTACGATCAGTTCCAAGTTAACTCATTCTTGAAAATTATATTTATATGTTATTATTTTTTTGTCAATCGCATAAAATTTTCTTATTATCAGATGATTGGTTCTACTGTATGTTTTAATTAATATTCTATACTTTTAGAAACAATTGGGATTGTATTAAGAATTAATTTGTCGATGAGAAGTTGTAATAAAAAGAGGTCAGAAAAATTCCTAGTAAGATGGAGTGACTACGTTCAATTTTCTATTGATATTTCTCAGCATTTTATCTGTTGTATTTATATTGTTTTTTTTATACTTCACTATTTTGATTATGTACGCATACGTATGATGGTCAAACATTGAAAATAATAACGAGGTGAAGAAGCAAACAAAGCAGCTTTCGATCCTACCGACGGATAACAAACTTAGATTAACCTAACTGCAATATGTTCTTCCAATACTGCAGAGTAGCATAAATTAAACCTGCGTATTTTTTAAGTTCTTATGTTATTGCCGTTTTCAAAAGGCGCTGGGAATTACAAATATTTGACGGAGCTTCGGGAAGCAGAGTTGATATAGAATGCGACAAGGACCATATCAAGTAATAAAACTATGTGGCAGTACGTAATGATCATATAGATATACTTGGGAGTTGTATGATGATAATGATAACGATGATAACGACAATTGTAATATTGTGTATGTATTTGGATTATTTTAAGTGTATTGTTTTATAAAAATAAGTAAAGCTTTACACAAATAAATACGGAGACATTAAAATTTTCTAACCATCTTAAGTCTGTCTAGCGTTTGAATTAAATTTAGAACCTTCGAATCTTAGAGCAGCTTTAAGAATAAGAGAGGCTTTTCTTTTTCCCTCTGCGAGCCCAAAATTTTGTACCTCACCACAAGAGTATGTAAGTTATTCTCTTCAGAGCTCTATTCTACCTGAAAGTGACCGCGATCCCCGTATAAAAATCCTGAAAAATAAAAGCGTTGTTGTAAACAGCTTGCGAAACTTGCTGCGCACTTATAGAGCTACTTGTATCTGTAACGCGAAAGTAAACCGCAATAGCTTTAATGCAGGTCCGCCTCATAAACTACAATAATAACAGTTTTGCGGAGTAATGGTCGGTTTATACCTGTCTTTATCATCGCATTAATTCAACCAGTGTAAACCCTGTAACCCGACTAAGCTTGATTTTTTAAATTTATTCAATCAAATCTGAGCTATATACAAGCCATTGGTAGTGTCCAGCGACACTTTAAGGACAAAAGAAAAAAAATCCAGCCCTCGGAAGCGTCTGGCTGATCATTCGATATCCTTATCTTCTTCGTAGTATCAATCCGGTGGATTGGTTTGCAGCAACAGAATCTTGCATCTCGATCTCCATTCCTCTCGGTCCTCCGCAACCCTTTTCAGCTCAGCATAAGTGCTACAATTCATGTCCTCGAATATTTGCTGTAAATACTCCCATCTAGGGCGCCCTCTACAGTTTCTACCCTCAACCATCCCCTCCACAATATCCTTATAAACGCTGATTATTGAACACATATTGAATATTTCTCTGGTATTACAGCCGCAGTCTATAAAGTTCGCAGCCTCTTTCCCTGGAGGCTGCCGGGAATCATCTATGTTCCCATGTGAACCTCCGGGTATACAGGTGTTCTGGGTCTAGACATATACAATATGAGCTGAAAAAACTCTGAAACAACAATTTGTTGCGTCCATATGCTTTAAATATGGAGCGGATATGGTAAAAAAAACACTGCATTCCTTTCTCAATCTAGAAAACATAATATAATCAAGATCATCTATGTAGCTATTGTAGAGTATAACACATATATTTTAACGATAAAGAGGTGGTTTAATTAACATAATAAAGGATAATAGCAGTATTTTCAAGTTTTTAATTATTTTCTTAAATTTTAATATTATGAAATTAGATCTTTTTTATTGTTAAAAGCTTTATGTTCACGTGAGAAACTATAGACTTATTGACAGTCATCACAGATCATCAGTATGAAGGAACAAGAGAAAAATATAGTCTACTGATGAAGAATATAAACTATATCACGATGGACGAATTAAAAAGTCCAAATATGTCTCGGATATTATATTCATTACGTCAAGGGCCGTTGGGAACTATGTATAGTATGTACTAATTAAACTTGTTTTAATTATTTTTTCATATTCAACAGCCTGTTAAAATATCGAGGATAATATTGAACATCATTTATTTCCTTGTGAGTTTTAATCAATAAACATACAATAACCATGATCAAAGCAATGTTTCTAATTGTAAGTAATTTATGGTATAATTATCTTATGTATGTTTTCGATTACAAACGCATCGTGAACATACAAAATAATTATGTTTTTACTCTTCACCACTAAGTTAGTACTTTAAATACTGGTTGCTCTATTTTCATAACGATCTCTAGAAAAGGTCCTTAAATAATGGTGGGCTTAATAAGTAGGCTCTTTTGACTACGAGCAATGCGTATTTAATATTTCCATTATTGCGCAATCCAAACACATTAAAGAAATCCATCCATAAAAAACCATCAAACTGTATTGGAGAGCTCTTTTCAGCTTGCCTTAGAGTTAAATTTTTAATATTAATCCGGCAACTTCACTAGACAACAGAGAGACATTCGCACATAGTTCATATTTTCTGAACTTAATGTTCAAAGGTGATGTGAACGAGCTGACATAAATGTATTTTTTTACAAGTGAATATTCAATTTGGAAACAATAGTTTTTATGAATATTTTAAAATATTACATTAACTTTTTTTAAGACTCGTCGGATATTTATCTATTAACTTTTAACACGACAGTCTAACGCTTTATACACGTAAATAATCAATAACTTTCAATGTTTCTTTTAATGATAAGGATTGGTAATAACAGTATGAAGCAACTCTCACTTCGACTAATGTGCAGTAACTTTTATCACTTATTTATTGACTTTTACACCAAGGGAAATATGAATTGTTATTGACTGTTGGCAAACGTTCGACATGATTACGTGGATGTGGTCTGAAAACGTACCACTTTGAAAACAACTCATACAAACATTTCATGAAAACAACTCATGAAAACATGTCGTATCGGACGTTTCGCGGCTAATGCGTTAAATTACAAAACAAAGGTCGAAAGATCATCGTTTGGAATTAATGAAATTCTCGTCTGCTTAATTTATTTTTTCAAACACTCACAATTTGCATATGCAACATAACGAAAAATTCGTTTAAAAAGGTAAATAAACGATGTCTAACTGAATGTTTAAATTTTAAAAAATTTTTTTTCATTTATATTTTAATTTAAAATATTCACATTTAAAGTGCAAGCATTAATGTGGAGAAAATATATGTGGAAAATTAAATTACTTTTTTCCAAGCGGAGTTACAAGAACTACTAATAAAATGTAAGAATTTAAATTATTCAATCAAAGGTTTTCTAAGAAACATCTATTAAATTATATGAAAATTAAATCATTTAAGAAATACGAGTGTTATAAGGCAAGGCATGATAACTTTATAAGAAACCTTGTTTGTGATTATACGTATATAAATATTTGTATCCTAAGTAACAAATTACTGCGTCGTTTCGTAAGTTTATTTTATAAAGTTAGTTAAAGTAAAACACTGTCTTAATCGCTTAATATATATTATTACTCCAAAAACTGAAACGTTTGCCTTTATCTAAGGTCCACGAGTCTGAACTGGATCCAGTTGGTTTCCCGTGAGAGCATTGTTATCTAACCGACACGATATGTCTTAAGTCGCTGCCAATATAAGGCAATCTATTATTCGAGAAGTATTGCCAAACCGTCTAATATAACGAAATCCAACACCTAAAAAATCGCATTTCAAAGACGCAGCCTCACGTTGCGTGAATTAAGGAGAAATTTCCAGAGGATTTCCCAGCGGAAAGAGTGAGAAGACCAGGATTTTCCTAGTGGAAGCTTTTGTCTGGGAGAAAGTGTTTATTTATCTCCGTTGCGACTGGTAAACAGAAGAACAATACACCGAGATTGTAAAGCAGAGGCGATTTCGCGGTATGACCCAACTTGTTACGTATTCTATATTGCTTTATTCGGTTTGTTTTTTCTCTTTTTAAAACAACTTGGCAAAAGGATATTAAAAAAGTGATTACTTTTAATGCCCGCAAGGATACCTACGCGAATTATTTTTCGCCTTATAATTAATTTTAATAAATGAGCAATACAAACAAATGGAATACATAAATACGTTTCTTTTGTGTATGCCTAAGTCATATGTAATTTACAGTCTAATGTTAATTTTATAACACTAAAAATATAACTTCTGACAAAAAACGATACACAAGTGGCACACCACATAAAACATTTGAAAAAAATGTTTTATGTGGTGTGAATAAATAATGAAACTGTCATATCAAGCGAAAAGCTTTTTATATTATCTGAAATATTACTTATTTCTTATTTATGTATACATATCTTTTAAATTAATAGCAAATTGTATCATTTCATTTCAAAAATATAATAAATCAAGCTCCGTATCAGATTTTTATTACCGGGTTTTAATTTTTTTAAATGTAGTCAAAAGGTGTATTCCATGAAATCAAATAAGCTAATTAGATCGCGACACCTTGTCCGACTGGTTGAATATTAACTGCACGTGACTACATCACGCTAAAACATTCTAAAGTAATAAAAAGTGGCTAGAATATTCCATCATTTTCTTAATTAATTTATATTGAATTGATGAATATCGCACGACATAATTTTTTTTATTAGATGGATATTAAAACTACCACATTCCAATAAAAATTGTATGTTTTAGTTAAAATCAGTTAATTCAGATAAAATATAAAAAGCGAAAGTAAACTGTTAATTACTGCCTATTGTTTTTTTAAAGCAAATTAATTCATACATTTTCACAAAAAATCAACCAATAAAAATCAGTTGGAAAAGATTTTTATAAAATATAACGAAGCATTAAAAATAATACTGAAATAATTTCTATAATTAGTGAATATTTTTATAAGCCTGTTAAATTGAAGTAAAAACGTTTTTTTTATTGTTTTATTGCCATATTTATTGACTGTAAAATTTCTTGTAAGAAATAACATTATCAAGCGGATCGTGAAACATTTTACAAATTGTTATTTTTAATAAACCAATTATTATTATCCCAATGCTAAAAATAATTTTACATTAAAAGCAGGGATCAAATGAAATATTAAATAATAATTTTGTTGCTTTATACGATCAACAACATCAAACATACCGCAAATAAAAAATACATCAACATTCGATTTTAACGCCTGTTAAATTTGCGTTTTTTTTTTTCATAAATATTTTGTGTATATTCAGTTCAATTTAAATATTACTGAGAAAAAATATATATTCGTACATAACTTACAAATTATTACAATAACATGACCAGATACGATAACATGTTGATCAGATCTCGATCGATCACCAAAGTTAAGAAACACCGGACGCGGGAAACACTTGAGCGGATGGTGACCGCTAAATTACACCTATGTCACTGGTTTAGTTGAGCCGCCATAAGGCGAATCCGGAACTTTTCCGGATTCTTCTCGTAGCTTCTGAGGTATATTAAAATCTACAGCAGAATTCTCTTACAACATCCGAGTCCGTCAAGAAGCATACAGCTGTATTCAGTTGGAGCTCCAAATATGTGCAGAGATGACATGGTAAAAGGGATGAATAATGGCAACTGACAGAATTGTGCGATGGCAATACGTATACTTGTAAAATAACTGATTTATATGAAGAAAAAAAACGTGAATGATGTATCCAAAAAAAAATAGAACAAATTATTGTATTATATAGTATTCATGTAATTTTTAATTTTTTAATTTCTGAATACTTATTAAACATTTTTGAATTTAATGGCAAAGAATTTACACGCATGTTTTTTAGCATCGCAGAATTTCAATTACATTATAATTATTAAATTATCAAATGTTACATTAAAGAAGCCACAATAAAAAAATACAAAACAATATTTCAACACGCTTGTCAAATGTTGCCATAATTCTTTTTTACTGGAAGTCAGTTAACCTCACACGTTATTCTTGGAACACGAGCAAGTGGTGAAAGTTATTTATTATATGTGTTCAAAAAAAAATATTTCATCAAACATTTACTTTTATTAAAACTTAACCGCTAGCTTTTAGCTTTTAATCCAAAAATTGTGATGTTAAAAAAAAAATATCTTTCAGTTAAGTTTAGGTAAGGTTTCCCTTCTTTGTTACTTTTCAACATGGTAATATATAAATAAATTTAATGTTAGTAAATGCATAACTTTTAGATTGTTCTTCAGACATTTTAACTAAACTCTGGGGTCTTCAAGGATCGAGATTAGTCACATGTATGATAGAATCTATATATATAAAAGAAAGTCGGGTTATTTTAGTTTTTATAACTCAAGAACGGCCTAACCGACTTGGCTGAAAATTGGTGGAAAGGTAGCTTAGAACCCAAAAACGTCCATGGGATACTCAAAATTAATTTGATTAAGAAAAAATATTGAACATTTACGTAAACATGTTTTCATACAAGACTATTGTAACTTGACAGCTGTCAGTTGAGAAAGTGTTGCCATAGTGTGTAGTGGCAACATAACTAAAAATGACACAATAGTAGGTATTGTAAGTAGGTACCTACGTAAGGTACGGAATATTTTGAAACAAAAAAAAAACAAAAGGCAGGAAAAAAAGACAAAAACAAAATAAAAATTAGTGAAAATATCAATTTAATCTTTTATTTGTTAAAAATGTTATAACAAAAAGCAAATGGAAAGGCATCTTCTTATTCTATTGTGTTATATTTATTTTTTATTATTTTCTCTATTTATTGTATATTTATGTATACTCTATGCTTCTAAATATTTGTAAAAAAAAATTGGAATTTCGATTCTCTATATAAATAAATATATAGATGTGCCATCTATGTTTTTTTGTCTATGGTTTGGTAGATATTTTGTCTATCGGTTGACGTTTTGTTTCGAGAGCATTCTGCTGATTTTATTATTGATTATTGATTATTGATAATGCCGACACCAAAACGTTCGAATCTTTCACAACAGAGCCGTCACACAACAAGGAATCGAAAAATTGTCAATAAAAGGACTGAGGAAGAGCAAAAAATCTCGCGTGAAAAATCCATCGAACCCATCTAACCTGTGGCACAAATACAAGAATAATATGTCAGAAGATATTTTACATCAAATTCGTGTTAGATCAAAAAATCCTGATCTTAAGATGAATGAGGAAATACATAATCGGGCTTTGCTCTTAATCGAAGACATGCGTTAACCTCATGTGCGGTAGTTTATTAGTCAGGTTAGGAATGCCAGCACCAAATCGTGAAATGAATGACGCATTTAATCTAGAATTGGAACGGGAACGTGAATATGATCACCATGAATTAGATTTAGTAGTTCAAACGAATGTACCGCTGTTGAATCCTCAACAAAAGGAAGTTTATGATACATTAATGAAGGCAATTGATGATGGAAATGGTGGTTTATATTTCCTGGATGCCCCTGGTGGAACTGGTAAGACATTCCTCATGTCAGTAGTTTTAGCCACTGTCCGTGCGAGATCCAACATTGCGGTTGCAGTTGCTTCTTCTGGAATAGCAGCCACATTGTTAGAAGGATGCCGTACGGCTCATTCAGCATTAAAATTGCCGTTCAATCTTAAAACTATTGAAGAACCTACATGTTATATTTCAAAACACTCCGCAATGGCCAAAGTTTTATCAGAATCGAAAATCATCATCTGGGACAAATGCACAATGGCGCATAAACGTGCATTGGAAGCACTTAACCGATCATTGAAAGATTTACGCAATGACTCGAGATGTTTTGGAGGCGCAATGATTTAACTGCCTGGCGATTTACGTGCAACACTGCTAGTAATTCCAAAATCAACTGCTGCCAACGAAATTAACGCTTGCCTCAAATCGTAGAATCTATGGCGCTATGTAAAGAAGCTTCAACTGACAACAAACATGAGAGTTGCATTGATGAATGATACATCTGCTGAAGATTTCTCTGAGCAATTCCTGACTATCGGTAATGGTCGAGTACCTGTCGACATATCGAATGGATTGATTTCATTTCCTCAGAATTTCTGTTTCTTTGTCTCATCGAAAGACGAACTCATCAACAAAGTATTCCCAAACATCATGACTAACCACAAAAATAATGAATGGTTGAGTGAGCGAGCAATTTTGGCGGCTAAGAATAAAGATGTTAACGACCTTAACTACATAATTCAGAATGATATCATTGGTACACTGCATTCATACAAATCTATTGACTGTGTAACGAATGAAGACGAAGCCACTAACTATCCAATTGAACTTTTAAACTCATTGGATGTGCCTGGCTTACCACCGCACAATTTAAGACTAAAAGTTGGCTCCGTAGTAATCATGCTTCGAAACATAAACCAACCAAAACTGTGTAATGGGACGCGTTTGGTGATAAGTAAATTGATGAACAATGTGATTTACGTGACGATTCTCAAAGGAAAATTCGAAGGTGAAGAAATCCTCATTCTGAGGATCCCGATGTTCCCAACCGATATGCCGTTTGAGTTTAAGCGACTTCAATTTCCGGTCCGTCTTGCATTCGCCATGACCATTAACAAATCACAAGGCCAATCCTTGAAAGTTTGTGGTCTGAATCTTGAAAATACATGTTTTTCTCATGGTCAATTATATGTGGCATGTTCACGGGTTGGAAGACAATCTGCGTTATTTGTTCTTGCGCCTGATAATAAAACAAAAAATGTCGTCTATCACAAGGTGCTTCACTGAAGAGTGCAACCCATGCACAAAAATACATGGCCAATAAATAATCATTAAAATACTAGATTTCAAATCATTGCAAATTAAAGGACTGAAGAAGAACAATTGCACCTGGACGTATCGAAGAACGAGGATTTAATCTGACATTCTAGGTATTTATTTATTTATTTTTGTACTTACACACAAAATAATTAACAGAATAACATACTACACTTATTACTTTGAATTATGTATGCTAATTCTAAAAAAAAGTGTTTATAAATCAGTAATATTGTCTTTGCTTTTGATTCTGTAGATACGAGGACAGATTTACCATTGAATCGGATCATTCCAACCTCTCTAAGATGCAAAGCATAAATTTGTACAAATATACTTCAATGACAATATGGAGGAAGAACTTGATCGACGTCTACAAAGTCGTGATCAGAGCGGATAAACGAGCATCTGGTACACACGTCGTGATACTGGGCAACTACAACAGATATCTGAAACACGTCGTTCATGTGACACGTTGCAATACCCACTGATGTCTTGGCACGAGAAGATGGATATTATTTCAATATCAAAATGAAAAATCCATTTAATGGTGAGTAATCAATATATATATAATCAATATCATAGTTTTGATTCCGTCATGACATACATTTTTCAGTGCTTGGTTTTGCTTTATGCTTCCAATAAAAGACCAATTACACTGCTTATTACCAGGAAAATAACAAACTTAAAGATTAAGATGTTTTTTTAGAGAAAATTTGACAAATAACCGGCAAGCGATTTAAAATCATTTATCTTCACCCCTTTATAATTATGCTACAAATATGGATGTTAGCTTTACATACAAAATTACAAATCTATTGTCTTAATTTTAGGTGAAGAAACTACCAAGAATCTAAGCTCGATGAATTATAACGCATATCGTTTGACGATTCGTCGAAATACTGACAACTACTTGCTGAAGTTTCGTCGATTACTGCAATAGAATTCAACCAGACCAAATATATGATATCATATGTACCGAAAAATTCAACTTAATAAAATCCAAAATCTACTCATTTATTGCCTTTCGGGTGAAACAAAGTTCACCGGGTCAGCTAGTATACTATATTTCTAGGGTATTCAACAGAAATCTATTACTTTTTTATTAATTTTTTGTTGAATTACTTTTAGGCTAGAATCTTGTTCAAGCATTTAATTTTAACATCATCAGTTCAACAGATGAACAAAATGTTTATTTTAGAATTTTTAATGTACATACAAATCGATTATAAAATTTGCTACTCAACCTACTTCAGGCATTTGACAATTCGCTTCAATTCAACTATATTTTCCTTATATCTAGTCCTTGCAAGCTACTGTATATATTATTATTATCACATAAACAAATTAATAAACAATTCATAATAAATATTGCATTTTAATTGTCTTATAAACTCAAATTAATTGTATTTGCCAAATTGTTTTAATTAAATTTATCTACTATTATAATCAAAATAAATTAATCCAAATTTAATACAGTATTATATTGCAGGGAATTACGATTCATATCACTTTTGCCATAGTATATTAAATTGCTGTTTGAAGTGGGCAACATTTTCTTTTGTATTTGCTTATTATAATTGTAGCTTACGGCTATAACTGATATTAGTTTTATTAACTTATTAATCAATACTGTACCAGTGTAACATTTATAATGATCGGGATTAAACCATTACAGATAAAATAATCAAAAGCGACGAATTGTTACGTGATCTCGAATTCTAATTAAATGGGTTTCAATAATATATTTCTTAAGCTATACCTCGTCATTTATACATTTAGCGCAGCTACATGTTCTCAAAAACTATTTATATAGCTGCATTGTCTTTTTGTTAGATATAACAGATTCAATATATATTGTCAAATACATTAACTACATTAGCAATTAACTGTCTTTTTAATTTCATATCGAGATAATAAACATTTAAGTAAAATAATCATAATAAAAAATATTTATAAATGAATCGTCGAGTAGTAAGGCGAAATTTTATGAAATAAATGTTTATTGTTCCTCTCTAAATAAAACTATGTCAATGCGGGCAAATTTCCATTGCATATGACAAAAAGGCATTTTTTCACAAAATCGATCTTCTTCGTAGTATCAATCCGGTGGATTGGTTTGCAGCAACAGAATCTTGCATCTCGATCTCCATTCCTCTCGGTCCTCCGCAACCCTTTTCAGCTCAGCATAAGCGCTACAATTCATGTCCTCGAATACTTGCTGTAAATACTCCCGTCTAGGGCGCCCTCTACAGTTTCTACCCTCAACCATCCCCTCCACAATATCGTGAAGAAGACCATCGTGTCGCATGATGTGACCAATCCATCGGGCTCGCCTCTCTGAGATGGTTCTTATTAGGTGCCTATCTTCCTTGATTATCCTGAGAGCCTCATTGTTCGTGACGTGGTCTCTCCAGGAAATTCCGAGAATTCTTCTGTACGACCACATCTCAAAGGCCTCTAGTCTTTTTTTATCACTTTCAGATAAGCACCATGTCTCACAGCCGTACATTAAGATGCTCCAAACAAGTGTTTTGGCAAGTTGCTTGCGGAACCCTAAAGTAATATTCTTTGACTCAAGAATTTTGGCTTTTTTATTGAAAGCTAGCCTTGCTTGATGTATTCGACGGTTGACTTCTCTTTTTGTTCTGCCATCCCAGGTGATCGTACTTCCAAGGTATACAAATTCTTTTGCATCTTTTAGGGGTACTCCTAGCATTGATATGTTAATTTTCTGCTGCTCATTGCGGCTTACTCTCATGACTTTGGTTTTTGTGCTGTTTATCTTCATATTGTAGTTGGAATTAAATATATTTTCCATGGATGTCAGCGCTTCAGTGAGTTCATCTTCAGTTTCAGCAATCAGAGCAATGTCGTCAGCAAACCTTATCATATCAATCTTTTGGCCATGTATTTTAACCCCCTCTCTATGGCCCATTTTTTCCCTGATGTTATTAATTGCATTTTGTATGTATACGTTGAAGAGTACAGGCGACAGAGAGCATCCTTGTCTCACCCCTTGACGTATTTTCGCTTCCTTTTGGACATTTCCAAGTGATATTATGGCAGCTACTTCTTTGTAAAGTGAAAATATGAGTCTTCGTTCCTTGTATTTGACTCCAATTTCTTTCATTACATCGAAGAGCTTCTCCCAATCTACTTTATCAAATGCTTTTCCAATGTCCACGAAGGCAATATATGTATCTTGGTCCACTTTTATCCTCTTTTCCAAGATCATACGCAGGGATAAGATTGCTTCTCTGGTTCCCATTCTTTTTCTGAATCCAAAATCGATACATGCTTTTAAATCATCATACGATATACCAGCGAAAATAGTGGAAAGACATTGTCAAACAGAGTTCACGACATTTGTGAACCTTGTTGTCAAAGCATCCGGAAACTTCTGAGATACGAAGCACCGTAATAAACGTTGAATCAAAAATTTTAGATATTTTCTGTTGTTCATTGTATTTTTCCGATATAACTTTTTATATTAAACGTTTAAAAAAATGGCTGACAGTTTTATTGTACATTCACATATTTATCAGTTGTTAAATATTGGTATAAATCATCAGCTTATAAAACTATATAGTAAATTATTAAATTATTGAAATTCAAGTTAGTATATTATGATCTAACCAATTATTTTTTTCAAATTTTATTTTAACAATTTCAGATAAATATTCATATATAATGTAAGATTCACGATTATTCACAGTTAAATAATAATTAATATTAACTCTTCTTATAAAGGGTCCGCCAAATAACTTTTTTTTTTGAAAATGGGGCGCAAAACATCGAATGTAGCTTCGGCTGTGTGGCACGTAGCGCCGTCCTGTTGAAACCAAATGTTGCCAATATCCTCTTCTTCAATTTTTGTGAACAAAAATGGTCCGATAACGATCGCCATTGACTATAACGCTCACTCCTTGCTCATTTTCGAAGAAAAATGGCCTGAATTTCAAAGTAATATCGCAATATTTTGCAGCGTTGTTCAAGCGTAGACACAACCATATTCGTTTAGCGGAAGGATAAAACTAATTATTTGTCAAATCAGACATGAGCTAAGTTTTACCATTCACGAAATAAGCACTAGTTGAAAAAAAAACGTTAGATGGCGGACCCGTTATTATAAGCTTTCAGAATTTTTTTATAATATTTAAATTGCAAATAAATAAGTACAGTTTATTTCAAATCATACCCATATAATAGAACGAAAATCATTGTTAGCTATATGAAAACATAGTACAAATTTAAAGTTATCAACTGAAAATACATGGTGAAACTAAATAAGAAGTATTTCATTACATATTGTGAGTACTTAACGTATTTAAAATGATTTCACTTGAGGCGAATGAGTAATTAGGATTTTTTGATCATTTTGAAGTGGATTGTTTTCATTAGCATTAAAAATATTTGATTACGTGTACGTCAAATTTTCTAAATATAGAAGTTTATTTGTTCTCTTCAATTTATAACTTTTAATTTAATTCCATAATTTTCGTGATGTTATGTTATATTACATAAAAATATGAGTATTAAGGTTTATACAGAAACAAAAATATATGAATTTTACGATGTCCACTTCATATTTTTGTTATGGAAGATTACTCAATATAGTCCAAAATAAGCGTTATTCTCAAACAATGAATATAAAACCTCAATCAACGACCCAACAGTGCCTGATCTATAATTCACTCATCGCGCACAATACTTTCAGCGTATTTGGTCGCTCTTTCAGTTTTCAGGTGATAAATAAAACACTGGAAACCCTTCACCACTCACAGCCATGACGCACAATGGGGTGACGCACAACAGTCTGAAGTTGATTATATCAAACATTTTTCGCATTTTTCTGTGTGCGAACCTAGACATCCAAAAAAAATCTAATGCAGGTGTATAGTGTACTAGATATCAGTGGTACAATTGGATGATTATATGTGAAATGTTGAAAATAAAGTGCAAATATGGCAAAAAATTCTAGAATATTGTCTTAAAATTTCACAAGACAGCATTAACATAAGGTGTCGTTTCTTCGAGGCCTTTACTTTTTATAAACTAAAACGTGAACGTAACTTTGGAACATCACAAAACAATAGGAGTATACAAAAGTATATAGCGGCAATTTTTGCTATCTGTTTGATTTTGGTAATATAAGGAAACACAAAGTGGATAAAAATTGCTTCTGAATAAAAGTTTTAGTTACATTTTTCATATGCTGTAGAACATACAATACAAACAAAAGCTCAACGATAATCAAACTCTCATAATTTTGTTGTCTTAGAAGACCATAAAAAAATACTTAGCTATGAAATTCTTATCAGAAATTGCAGTTCATAAGTTTTTGACAACAATTTGTATAGATAATATTTTTCAGCTACAGAGATTATATGCATATAAGAATAAATTGTCATCAATATATTTGGTACTTCAGTCAAAAAGCATTATGTTGACCTTCATTAGTTGTCACCAATCAATAATTTTCTGAAATTTATTTCTTAAGTACCTAATACTCGGTCCAACCACATAAGCTAGGGCTTGCCGATGCTGAAGACATAACCAAAGATATAAATCAATATAAATGACTTAAAAGTAAAATTTGACTTACCGTCATGACGCACAATGGGGTGACATACAACAGGGCAAAGTTGATCATGTCAAACAACTCCGAGTCGTACTTTTGACGATGAGGGATGCAGATGGTTTCCAGCTGACCATCACCAAGGTTGTTGGTTATCGTCTGCACCCAGATGAACTTGGGAGCGCTGTAAAGGGCACTCGTTATCCATACTCCAACTATCACCAACTGCAACAAAGCTTAAAATTTAACATTCGTAGAATATGGATTGTCCTCTTAAAGACTAAGCTATTTGAGGCATATTTGGAAATGTGTGCTGTTATAAGACAAAACTATAAGCGTCATTCATCTTAATTTAATATTTAATTTATATTTTTTTTTTCCTTATATATATGAATTCAATGTTTTAATGATTGATGTCAGAAACTGCGATGCTTATATGTTTAAGGGTTTTTTTAATACTGTAATATTCTTACCCTTAATCTGGATGGCGTAAGAATCTGTTTGCAGGTAATAGGATGGATAATAGCAAAATATCTTTCCGTGCAAATAACAATCAGGATAAAAATTGAAGCTGTATAACTTAAAGAGTGTATGAACTGGTACATCTTACAAAGGAAATCACCAAACACCCAACTGAAAAAAAAACTAATTTATATACATAAAACCAATTTTATTTTAAGGAACAACAAAAATATAACTAATGATTTTGTAATTCTAAGCTGAATAGTAATTACAAAATGCGGAAAATTTCATTTCATAAAATTATGTTCTATTTCCTTTCAAATATTTTTATGATTTCAATTTATATAACGCTTACTCAATGATTTTTTTTATTTATATAAAAAAATTCATTGAGCAAGCGTTTTTTTTCACTAAATCATAAATAATGCTGAAATAAGTTTTTATTGAATGGTTTCAGGCCGCCTCATTGTCAAAAGTTTTTTTTTCTTACGAAACCTTTACTACAGAATTTGAGATTGAAATAGAAGACTTATTTTAAATACAAACACTTTTTCAAGACTTAAGCATTGAGATTAATTAGGTTTTTCAATTAAAACGCGCAATTCTTAATAAAAAGCAATGATACTCACAATGGCTATCTTTTAACACTCACCTCGGTATAAGGTAGATTGAGAGGTTCTGAAAAACACAGAATACTCCGACACAAAGATCCGCTAAGGCGAGATTAGCGAGAAAGAAGTTTGTTATCGATCTCAATCGTCTCGATAATGTCACCACCAAAATAACTAAAAGATTACCTATAAAAAACAAGTTAATTTAAAATTTGTTATAAAATAAATGTATTTTTTAGTAAAAATAAAAAAATGAAAACGAAAATTGACCTGGTTTTTACATTAAGAACTGTTTATTCATTGGCTGGAATACTGCGATGGAACTGATGTAGCTTTCATTTAAGAGGAAATCGTGGTTGTAAACAGTGTTCAGTGTGATCTATGTTAGTCGATGCTATTCTGGTAGGAATTATGTATCTTCTTAATATATAAAATGCATCTCAAAGTGAATAAGGAACGAAAAATAACATTGAGATGAGGATTATTATAAATTTACGTGAAAGCATTTTGCACATGTTAGGCTGAACATTTATCATAAAATATAAATGCCCCCGTACAAATTCTCATGAGGCCGAAAATATTTCAACATCGTAGAAAGTACTATTTCGGGTTATTCTCTAGAGATCCCAAGACAATATTAAGAACTTTGAGTAACTTGACACGGACAGTTTCCACATATCATTTTACTTTAACTTTATTCCCAGTCACAAGTATTAATCATATCAACAAAAAGGAAGTAAAATCATTTGTAATGCATTACTTACTATTTCATTTCACAACAGAAAAACGCTTTTTGTAAAATAAAGCTTTGCAATGTATTTTTGCCGTTATTGTGCTACGTTATTACGTCGCTTTTCGTTTTCAGATATATTGGTGCAGATTAAAAATGAATAATTCGGCAGTCTCTTACCAAAAAAGCAGCAGCAAAACACGAGCGTATATAGGGTAATAAATATCGCCCGAATATCTGTTCTATCGAAAATATACTCGTTCATTTCCTCGTCCATAGTAAAGTTATCTGCTGCTTGGGGAAATGATTGGTTTCTGCCGTGCAATGGACCGCCTAACTTCGAGGCCCCGCTATGTTGGAGGTGGCTTCCGTTAGTAGTCATATTATCTTCCAAAATCGATTCCATTTCCGCGAAATATTTGCTTTTAGTGCAACTGGCACTGAGAGGATAAGAGTAAATCTATATTCTCATCCTCGGAATACGCTCTTATCAATTTTATTGTACTCGACATATATTGACATCTTTGTCACATATATTTTCCGCTATCAATGATATTATCGGCTTATTTCATATTCAAACATCAACCTGAAACAAATACATAAGTTAATTCATTCATTATCATATTAACTTAAGTATGTATTTACATTTATTATAATTCATTGCCTATAAAAAAACAGTATTTTTTTTTAATTCAAGACTTTTATAATTTACCTCGAACCAAACGTAAAATTAAACAATCGAAGACGTCATAATTTGTTAAAATAATTAAAATAGATTATGATATTTGTATTTCATGTAGTTATCACTTTTATAATACCTATTTACATTTGTACAATATTTGTAATTTACTATATTAACAAACATTTATTTTTATTTTATACTCTTTACTAAGTACGCACGTGAAACATTTAAGCTACATGGACAGTAGCATGAATGGAAACAGAATATTGTAATTCTTAGAATGGAAATTTACTCAATACACAGCTGTGTGTATTCAAGATTGCTTTGTTTTCTTATGAAACATTATATATTTTTAAACATTGATAAGATTAGACAATTAATTTTCAAGGCTGCTTAATTTGTTTCTTTTTAACTTAAAAAACTGTGTTAAGTATACATTTATTTAGTACAAAGAAAATTGTATCACACTGTAAACAAACACGATATTTCTAGTATTTATAGTTATTATATTTTTATATTATATATTAGATATTTTTTTAATTTAAAAGAAATTTTATATTCACTACAACAAATATTTTATTTCATTTAGCTGTAGTTTTGTATAATTTTAGAATTAATTTAAAATGATAAATTAAAAATATTTAGTTTTGATTCACAATTTATTTTAACGATTACATGTTTCAGCCTTCCTGAAGACCATCTTCAATATTGAAAAAATAAAAACAGGCATTGGCTTATATAGGTATGGATAGTTAATTAGTTCCTACACACATATTTACAGGTTGTATATATATTTGCGGGTAAAACCATTGAAAAGACATTATAAAATTAGTGGGTATGTGGTTTTCCTAATGTGTTTAATCATTTTTCAAAATTCGTCGCTCGACACTCAAACCGAGCGGACGTCTTGTCATCCTACCTACAGGATGGCGCGTAGTTGCGATTGTGACATCGCGTAAATACATCGTCACTTAGACGATCACCGTTTGCTGCTGGAGCGGCTCTTAAAGGCTGTTGGATGCGGGAAGGAGGATACACCGACGTCCGTTGGTGTGAACTCTCCACCCAACCCAACAAGTCTGCTGTCTTCCCGCAGAAGGCGCTTGCCTATGAAGTGCAAGGAGGTTTCGGCTACCTTCGCGGAAATTGTTACAAGTCCTCGCCAAGTTTCATCATCACTTAACTGTGACAGTAGAGACTCCGAACCTGCCGCCGGTGAAGCCGTTACTTCAAGTGAGGCTTCCGAAGAAGACGAATCCTTGGAGTGTGCTATGCAAGGAGCCCCTGTTGTTCTGAGTAGGGCTCCCATGAAGGTCCTCCAGCTCGTGGTTCGAGGAACTGGAGGCCCGGAATGCTCTCTCCATGGATGCTCTCTCCGTGGATGCTCTCTCCGTGGATGCTCTCTCTCTCCCACGAGCAGTCTTTCCGAGGAAGTTTACCACTCGGATATGAGTCGCGCCTCTTCTGATGGGAAAAGGCGTTCAGCACGTCGGGTGATCCGCAGTTCTGCAGCTCCTTCGAAGAAGGTTACTGGAGTGAAGATGACGTATCTTCACGCCAAGGGTCTTCACCCGGATACAACAGCTGATGACTTGCAGAGCTTCTTGGCAGTGACCGCTGCATTCAATCCCTCTTGGATGACCATCAGGAGGATTATCAGCAGACGGACGCTGTCAACTTCTTTTAAAGTCGGGGTCATCGCGACTTCGCTAGAGTCTCTCATGGAGCCTGAAGTGAGGCCTGAAAAGACCATCGTTCAACCCTGGATACGTGTAAGACGAAAGAATCGCAATGAACAGTGGTTGAAACCAACTTGATTGAAGATATTGACATATTTAGTGTTATATTGCTTCAGATTCAGTGCTAGTGTTGACGAAAGCGAAATTTTGGAATTTTGATGTTGTGACAATAATGCCATGTTATTTGTGGGTCATCCATGATTTACTTATAGCAGGGTTTTTGTTGTTACAAGTGAACTATTTGCATTGAGTCTCCTAACGCTTGTTCTGGGTGTGGGGCCACACTTTTATGTAAATACTTCAATAATGAATTAAGATGTAAAAATATTTTTGTAATGTTATTAAAGGAAATAAATAAATAATTGTCTAAATTGTCTAATTGTCTATATTTTTGTTTTTAATTTGAAAAAGGCATTATATAATTATAAAATTACTGGGTTTTTGTCATTTTAATATTTTAAGCTATTATATAATACTAAATTTTTGTTTTCAATTTAAAAAGGAATATAAAATTACTTAGTATTAGTTATTTTAATATATTATATAATAATAAATTGATGTGTTCAAATTAAAAATTCCTTGTAATTACATTGAATTACAAGAATGGCCTTCATCAACACTGGAGAATTCTCCAGTGTTGATGAAGGCCATTCCTTGGTAGTTTTGATTTTTTCTTTATTCTTTTTCCCAGCTAACCTAGATGTATCATTTTTTAAAATCTCATTTAAAGACCGTTATTTTTGTTTTCTTATAATTTTTTTATGGATTGAAGTAAAACTTTGTACATAAATTTATTATTTGATTACAACATAATATATTGTATTATTTTGTATATTTTTATTTCGGCTGTATTTCTTTGTTTCGTGACAAATTCAAGGTTTTGGCAGTAAGTTAAATCAATTGGCAGTAAATAAAATTGACTGTGTCAGTTAAAATGTGGACAGTTATAAAATTTTAATGGCAGTAATATATTCAATATTGGTTAAATTTATAGATATATAAGAATAATTAATCCATTAAATAAAAACCTAACCTAACCTTTTATTAATTACCATTTATCAGTTCCTGCCAATTTATTATTTTTCTATTGCTGATTGAAATTTTTTAATGGCCAAATGATGTTATACTTAAATTTTTAGATATTTATTGCTGACCGTTTGCTAAATAATTTGCACATTAGTTAGAGTAAATACTCCAAAAAAGTTACTTACCTTTTTATTTCTTACGTTATTTCACTAAGATATTTTTTATATAAGAACGTAATGAGCGTGTAAATAAATAAATTCAATGAAAATTTCATATTCAAAGATTTATTTTAATTTGCTATTTTTATTTCAATTTTACAAACTTTTAACACACGCCAAAAGCAATGATAAACGTAATGGATTTCTGAAACGGAAAAGTTTAAAACTGCTGATTCGAAAGTAACACTCGATGTTAAAGAACAAAAGGCTTTATGAAAGCGGAAATTTTCGCAGGAGGCTGTTACTCATAATAGACTTAATAGCCTGATGATGATAAACACAGTCAGCTACTCACATTGGGGAAGGCTTTCATGTTACAATACATTACGCAGATAACGCCTTATTTTGATGGTAATTGTTATAAAAGCAATGCTTGCAGTGAATACGAAGTGGTCATATAAAATAATCATCGTTTCAAATACTTTGCTGAAAAATTTATCACTCTAACATTTATTTAATGTAAACGAATTCTTTATATTCGATATTTTAAGCCAAATTATTTTTTTATTGTATAAAACGTATAGTGACAATTTTTTTGAATCAATATGTGTGAACTGCAATTAGTATTGCATATTTTTTTATTTTTTTATTTAGTTATTTTTGCACCCCACGATCTGCAGAGTATATTAAATGTATACTTTATTATTCATTTCTAGTACGATTAAAGCTCGGGGCTTGAAAAAATTATTTTTTATGTCGGAAACGTATTTGAAATGATTTTTTTTCATCCCCTTCTATTAGAAGATTTGTTAACGTTATTCTTTTAAGACCTAGGCCTTTTGGTTCTAAGACTCAACTTGTATGCAGTATGATTTGTAAATAACTTTAAATTTTATATAATATTCAAAATATATTATTTATAACTTTTAAATCTTATAGGCTGAAAAAAATTACTACATTGAATTAAAACAATGTTAAAGGATATTTCAACACTGAAAGTGAAGAAAATGTAGGTTGGGTATACTCATATATTATCAAAGGAAAACAAATAAAAATAAAAACACTCTACAATGGCTACTTTACGTAGCCGAAACATGAAAAAAATGGAATCATTATAAATGATTTACTATTCTTATATGATGTTATGGAATTCAAGTAAGAATAAAATTTAATTACTAAATTTTAATAATATGAAATATGTGTGTAAATCCATGCCAGAGCTACATACTGCATTCAGTCAAGTAAAAAAATAAAAAATAATTTAATCCTTTGCAGTGGAAATCAAATCAAAGAAAGAAAATTATTTAAAATAATGATGTCATAAATGGTTTTGTTTATTTTCTAATTATGCTTCTTTTCTTACTAAAAAATCGCAATTTTTCAGGTGATAATAAATTAATAAGCAACATTAAGAACGTCAGTTTTCCATAGAAGTATGAAATTTAATAGCTTTGCGCTTCATAAAAGATTGTAATAAGGTTTTAGTACGATGCTTTAAAAATAATATCTATCTTTTACTATTAAATTCATTTTGACTTTATGTAATATCGCTGAGATTTTTGACGTAATATTATCTGTATGATCATCGATGTATTATTTCATGCAAACTCGTATAACATAATCAAAAAATTTACTTATATTCGAAGGATTTTTCAAATATATTTTATAAACAATTGAACTTCCTTTATGGGTTAATAATTAGTTTACTAATTTTTAATCAGACGTAACATAAACTGGCTTAATCTCACCTAATGAATGTGAATGCCATAAAATGGTCGACATTGACAATAATTATTATTCTGCACATATACCTTGTGACTTTATGACCTTACCAATGAAAAACATTAAAAATAAGTAGTTTATCATAATATGAATGATAAATAAGTCAAGCATAAGTACTACGGCAAGTCTTAATAATATGAAATAGTTTATTCATATTTTGTGATTTTGGTTTCAATAAGGTGACTTTGTAAGTTATATTCATTTAATAAAATTTTCGTATTTTCATTGTATTAATTTTAAAAAAATGTATCAATAAAACAACAACAAGATTACATAACGGAACAAAAAACGTTAGAAATTGGGCACAAATCAATATTAAAATACTAGGTGCTAAATTTCGTAATTCAGGTAATTTTAAAAACAAAGTTTATATAAATGTTTATACCTTACGTACATAAAACAGTTCGATATAAAAACGTGTATTGCATTTATTTATTTACATGTAGTTACGTTTTGGTACGTTAGCTAAAAATTTAGTCATATTCAGACTGCCAGAATAATAAAGATTCTTAAATTTGGCCGAGGTTTGCATTTACAAAAAGTTATTGCCATAATAAACATGCCTCTGCTTATCATCTGCATTTAAATATGAATACTTACACTTCTACAATTTAGACGAAAGAAACTAAAATTACAAAATATTTTTTTTGTAAAACCCCATTATGATTTTTCATTAATTTTCACTAACTTTTTGATATTCAATTGTTGGAAAACTAATGTTCACTTATTATGATTTATCTACTACCTCGTATAGTGCTCTTATGAAAATTTCTTAATTAATCCCAACATTTCTTAATAAATATGTAACTTTCAGTCATTTTCCGACTATCCTTACACAGTTGACATAAATCGAATATCTTTCAAGCAAGTGTGTTTCCTCCGTCAAACAATCTGAATCTCTGATGAAATTGAATTTCTATAACCTTCAGTCCACCCTGTTGAGATTAAAAACAAATGAGTCTCAGGTTGCAAAAATTATATTTACACAAGAAGTAGTTATACGTATTGAAAGCAGGTAGGTTTATTTATCAAAAGTGTGCTAAAGTAATCCATTACAAACTGAATATTATGTAGTGGGGAATTTTCAACTACAAATATATTTAACTCTTCTAAAAAACCTCCTGTTATAACTGAAACGCTTAAATTGTGAATTTGAAAAATATTTTTATATTTATAAAGTAAAATATATTATTTTTATAGAGGCTCTTACATTGTTATAGTGGGTTTTAGCCAGCGTATGCATTCCAAGTTAGGGTACCTAATCCCATGAATGCTGCTGTAACTATCGTTACTAGGACTAATGACCTAAGGCCAACTTGTTACCGAATAGCAACGGCTGCTGAAGCTTATATGATTAAGGAATCACAGAGCAGACGACAACCAGAAACCACAGAGTAAACTTTCCTAAGTTAATCCCCAAATGATTGGGGATCACGATATTTAGTTATTTTAATAGGTAATGGTTAGAGACAGACCAAAGTGTTAAGCCGAACCGTAGGTTAAATGGTTAAATTAGATATTTTCCTTTGATTTAATATGGATCAAAGCACATTGAGTGAACATTGAGTGAACATTGTCAACACAAATTTGACTTGGTTTCGTGTACTTTGCACACATCATCAGTCATTAACAAGTAAGCACTAATTCAAAAATGATTGTTAGTTGATTTAAAAAAATGTAGAGTAGTGTATGAAAGAAGAAATTTAGGGGAGAAAGAAAAGATGTTATTGTTATTTATATCGGTAAATTTAAAAGGAGATATGTTTTATCAAATAGCAGATTTAGTATGTCTTACATACTAAATCTGTTATGTAAGTATCAAATATTTATAAAAATCTAATAATAATAATTTATTGATAATAATTATATTTATGACAGTTATCTTAAATTTATTAAATTGCAAGTTGTTAGTTCAATAATTACTCATATAAAATAAAATATGAATATAAATATTTTTTCTGGTATCTACTTAACTAGGCTTAAGGCGGACTTTATTTGTAGCAAAAATGTTATTTAATTAGTATTTTCCAATTCAATATTATATTAAATAAATTAAGAATTTAAGGCAACTTAAATAAAAAATGTCTCTACGACTAAAAACTGGTTATATCATTTATTATTAACATCATCACAAAACTCCCTATGATAAAAAAATTAATCGTTGTTTATTTATAATTTAATTATATATTTTTTTTCATGGTTATTATAATAACTTTCCATACAGCAAGTATTCTAAACTACGCAATATAACCTTAAAATCGACTGCTTTTTTCACCAAGTGTTCTATTTTTCATTTTTTCTTTCACTCAATCTTTCTCTCCCTCCCTCCATACAATCATGTATCTCAAATATTTAGTGCTTTAAATCACGATAAACCTACATCTTCATCGACTGCCTTTACAACTGGCAGATCTACTTCCTCGCTTAAAATAAAAATACCGTTATTAATTCTTTCAAACACACTCTTCACTCTGCAGTTTTTTTGGATTCGCAGAACTTGGAGCTTGAATAAATGGCAATGGAATAAATGGCGGTCAATCGTAAATAGCTTTCTAAGAAGAACATTTGACTTCAATAAACAGAAGATTGTTTTCCACTTAGACACACCACGTCAAAAGCTATAGTGTATGCCATATAGATAATATTTACAAGACCATTTACGAGTATATTATATTCATTAAAATAATTCAAATATGAACAAAATTATTCTAATAATAATTGAAAATAAATTAAATAGATTATTTAAAATATATCAACTTTACTTATTTCACAAAGTGAAAGACATTATTTTGAATTATTTTCCCTTCACAGATTGATGCAATGTATTTCCATATAATTGGCAAGATTTTTTTTGATATACGATGCGAGACTTCCATCAAAAAGAAGTTATTTCTCAGACAAAGAAAAAATATCAAACAGAGTCCTTAAATTCCTGAAACGACAAAATTTCAAGACATTTTTTCTCGATATACTTCAATGTATAAATTATTTTCTCATACAGATTCTAAGAAATCCTGGCAATGACCTTAATTTTAACTACATATTTAAATTATTTGTTAAAAAGAAACTACTTGATTATTGTAATATGTATTTAATTTAAAATATTAATTTACGAAATAAAATGTAAAGTATTTCAATTCAATTTATATAAACAACATTAAAACAAACTAAAGTTCTCTAAAATAAACATGATTTCTAAGAAAAAAGTTTGTATTACATATTTGGATAAAATACAAACCTAACAAAAAGAAAGGATATGGTGATGCATCGATCATACATTTTCAGGTAGTAAAAATATCATATATTCAAGCATTATAACTTACTGTAAATAGGTGGTATCCCCGAAACTACTTTCATCAATAAATATTTTAGTTTGTAGACTATGGTTAATATCTGGTTCTGTTTTATAACAACTAGTAGTATATATAGATGTTGGACAACATTTTAATAGCTTATTTTTATTTATAATAATCATTAGCTAAAATTGTTTGCCACCAATATTTATTTAAAAAAATATTTGATGCTTGTTGCAAAACTAACTAGGGCTTTTGCATGACAGCCAAGTACCGTAACTAGTCAATATAAATATCTTTTAATTCTTAGAATAACGCTTTCTTTTATAAAATACATAAATATTTTTCTTTGTAAAATATCCTAGTAAGTTATGTTGGCATTGCCGCCACTGGAGAAGGTAAATTCAGAATTTATCACGTGAAAAGAGAACTTTGAATGCAAGACGACCTCTTAGGCATTGACGTCAAGATACGTCCAGATAAAAATAAATGAAACTTACAACGTAGGTATTACGTGTGTAAACATATCAAGGACATTCCGTGAAATTGTTCATATAACATTTGGAATGCAAAAACACCTCCAAGAATAGTGAATATGTACACAAATACTGGAGACACATTTCCAAACTAAAAATGCTTTTATTAAGCCGAATGATTTTGTAGCTTTTTATTTGCACTCTTTGGGACTACTGATAAAAGCATTGTTTTCAAATAATTTTCTTGTTAATAAGCTCGCATTAACAATAATAAACGTGGATGTAAAAGCAATTGACAGATATTTGATCAAAATTGTTAACTATATTTTAATTAATATTGCTTGCTACTTCATTTTAACCTGACTTTGCTCGAGCTCTACCGGCCATGATGAAATGGTAATGATGTCAAAAAGTCAACTGTAGGTGTAATGTTAAGGTAGACTAAAATATAAAGACGCACATTGTATTGTTGTCAAATAAGAACAAAGTATGTTTATATCATGTGTGTGATGGAATAAATTGTAATATCAATAATAAATTAACCCTTAAATTAAATCGTACAAAAACTTTTCATTTCTTTACATATTAGTTAATCGCATTTACATTAACAGCATATTTAAACTGAGGTGGGGTAACATAACGAAACCAAAAAATAATAATTGAAAAGCAACTTGGTATTAAAAAGAAAGTCTTAATTTGTAAAAGTTATTGATTTTAAAGACATATTTTATTTTTGGACTGATCGTACTTTTAATTACTGAAAACTTATTGTCCACAGTGGATATTGCTTAAAAATTAAAATAGTTGTTATATAAAAATTCTCAATGTTTGAATTCTGCTTTTTTATTGTAATCGGATTATAATAGATGTTTTTGAAATTCCGCAACGCAATTTTTTTCTATTATTCTTATATAGTAAATTTCAGTTTTTCCTGGAATTTTCCTAACGGTTATATTGTCAAAGCTTACATCGTTAGTTAATTAAGTTGAGTCCGTGAAGCATTGATGGATGGATAGTTCCGTAAAATCGATAACATTATCACTGTTATCTAGAATACTCCCAGTCATGACAATCACCCAGTCCTCGTTCAATATAAACACGAGTGTATTAACAATCCATAAAGCTTTGAAATTATGAAGCCACTCGAGCATTCGATAAAATGCTCTTCAGTTGTCATGTCACTTATAACTAAGTTTTGTATTCCCCATATAAAATGACTTCGTAAATGTATAAGATATCACATTTTATTTTATCATTAGTGCTCTTTTGAAATGTTGGGGTTTATACTAATTCTTCCAACTCGTAGTAGTCCGTTAACATAGTTTCATATATTCATGCCCTGTTCTTAGCTTCGTACAGGTGTTACACTATATTGGTAAGCTTACATACTATAACTCCGAATCGTAAAACATAAATTATTTTATTCTTCTTTTATTAACTTAAGCCTCTATACTTGTTCTGAAAATAACGAAAGTAATTAGCATTTGATATAAAACTATATAACATTCGTTTCGTCTAAGCCACTTATTCACAATAAGTCTCTAAGTGAACAACAAATCTTTGTATTATGTAAACGACGAGCTATTATTCTCTAGTGAAATAATCACTGGTGATTATGTGAAAAAAATATTTTAAGGTACTGTGTAAAACTCTTGAATAAATTATTTTTCATTTTCCATCGGACACCGAGTAAATCTGACTTGAGTACTAGAATTAAGGCCTTTATTCTTACACGTTAAATTTAGGTTGAGCCGTCTCTTAGGATCAAATGGTCTAAACGTTTAGTTTGCTCAGCTAACTATCCGATATAATTCAATAGTCTAATTACCAAGTATATATCTCATAATATAGCGGTATTCTCTTCGAAACTTATGGAAATTGTCGGAAACTGTTTGTAAAGTTCCTGTTATACTGATTATTTGGGACGATGGAATAATAATTGTATCTGATAGAAAGTAAGTACTTTTATTTAACTTACTTAACTTTTCGCAATCAAAATAATATATGTACTCGTAAGAAGAAGTATAAAAAAAAAGTTCAATTATTTTTCAGAAAGCGCCAACAAATACGATTGGAGTAGATCCCTACTCTTACATTAGTGCCACGACACTCAATCACGATCAAATACGATAGCAAGGAATCACTTTCAACAATCAATATGCAATGATAAGCCAGATAAAAACATCAAATACGAGTATGATCAAGAAAATTCCGCATTATAATCATTATATTTTACATTATACATGTAGGAAAACGTACTCGTAGCGTACTTTTTGACCAACAATTTGATTTTATGATTCTGCATGAAAAAATAATTTCCCATGTTTGTGTGTAGCTAAGAAGATTTTTAACATGTATTGATAAAGCTTTCTGAAGAGATCCAGATTGCTTGAAAAGTGAAACACGGTAATATCGTTTTAAAGCTAACCAGTGGCATTCAGATAGAAAATTTAAAATTTGCCTGATCTTTGTTGATACACAAAAAAACAACATAAGTATTCCACAAGTTAAGTTTATATTTATATATTGTAAATATTTTTGATCGGAATGCTGTAGTTCTTTCAGCACCTAAGTTAATGTTCAGTGTTAATAGATTCAGATTCGTGAAATATCTTGTTTAAAAACTGTCTCAATTAAATATCTATCTCGGCCACTTTTGTAAACACCGTTTTAATCCAACTTTATGTTTATGTGGAGCTCAAACATCCGGCCGACGAAACTCGTCTGAAAATAATTAAGTCTTTAGACGTATCAATATTTTCTTAGTCTGTATACAAACTTTCCGATCCCCTATTGAAAATATTTCACGAAATATTTCTTGACACGTTTGAGTATTATGTTACGTAATTGGCCGATTGAATTAATAAGCTTTTAGTTTAGTGCATACTCATTTTGAATACAGACTGAATAAAAATAGCACTTTTTATTGTATGTAGTGAGCTACTTCATACTGAGTATGTGAATCCTTATTGTCTAAGGCTACTGCCCTATTGGTTGCTTGGAAAAACGACTAGACATCTTGAAACAAAGGTAACAAAACCTTCCTGTTATTCCTGGATAATTACATTAATCTCACTAGTAAGTGAATAGACCTCGATCATTGCATGGCGCTTTTAATGACAGAAAATAATCATTTAATTAAGTTTTGAACACAAGTTGACCCTGTTCAGACCTCAGAGCACATTTCAGTTCTTTTTGTTAGAAATAGGTTTCCATTTCGATGCATTTCGAGGATAATGCCTCGACCCTATCGGGCATGCAAACTTTGTGGCCACAAAAATCAATGCATTTACCATTTTCGCTCGTATTTTCGGTTAGATAATCTATCTTCCATCTTCATCCCTTTCTTTTTTGGGTTCGTTCTCTTAAGCACTTATGTGCAGTGGCCACAATTGTTCAGACTTCTACTGGACTTATTAATTACTAACTGATTATAATCTGATGAGTACATCATCAAGGCAACTTAATTGTCCTCCGGTGTGATGCGAGTGTGAAGCGGGTAAAGTCCAAACCTTGATCTTTGATCAACCCAGCTCAGTACTTGACATAGCTTTTAACGACAGATTATTTGTGTAATGTTGCCTTCATTTTAAGCCCCCGAGCTTTCACCCAAGAGACTCTCAAGAACTATTCACAATAAGTCCTCGACGGAACTGTAAATACAATTTCAATCGAGGCAAGGATAGTGACAGTTGCTTGAATTGTATGACGCAATTTGTTGGGGAACATATATTTCATATATGATGGCAAAAATATTTATTATTATTTTGGATGATTTCACTTAATCATTGTTTTTAGTTCTTAAAAGAAGATTCCAAAAACTTGTTATAAAAGTGTATAAATGTCTTTTTTTTTTGATACATTATCGAAATTCACATTGCATTACAAAAAACCATATTTATTAATATTCGAAATGGTGGTATTTCAAAAATGATTTATTTTCAATTAAACAATAATTCAAATTTATACAAAATAGAACATAACTTTAAAAAGTTACCAAATAATTAATTTATATTAAATATAAATTCATTAAAATTATTTATAAAATATACATTTTAAAAATTAAAGTTTTTTTTTCTAATAGTTGTATAATTGAGCGTAATTTAAACTTGTTTATTTACATTCACCTCTGAATGTTTATATTCATCAACTTATAATATTAATTATTTAAATTTAATAATTATAAAAACAAAATAATTCAAAATCAATTATATTCACCTAATTGTTTTTAATTTACTCCTACAAAGTATGACATATTTTTTGTCACACAATGTATTAAATAAATTTTATATTTTTATATGAATAAGCACAATATTTTGTATATATATATATATTCTAGAGATGAAATGTTTGATGATTTCCATAAAAGTATTTTTTATGGTAATCCACGCATTGAAATATTGTAAAATAAAAGCCACAATAGAATAACAAATCAAAAAAATAACAAAAACATCAATAAATATTCTACAAAATAACATATAAAAAAAAAAATTCAAATATAACTATAAAGCAACGATTATTATAAAATTTAAATGATATTTGTTATTAATCATCCATGCATTAATTTTAAAACCACAAATTAATAACTCGATAAATAATTTCAATATACTTACACTCAAAAGGAACTTTTGCATCTTTATTTTATATGAGAATAAAAAACATTCACTTCACAAGAGTTCAAGTTCCAAACATACTTTTAACTCATCAAATTCATCAACAAAGGCGTTTAATACAGCATAAATTCAATATATTTTTTTCAAGTGTATTTTTTGTTATATTTTCTTTATATTTTTAAATTTATTTGTGTAATTTTGGATTGTTTTTCCGTTGCGTTTTGAGACGACGCTAGCTATGTGCGTGGCGCCGCGACGTTCGCGGCGGTACTGATCGTCGTCGGCGTTCAAACTAAACTCCCGCGCGGGGAGCCACTCCAAGTAGCACCCACGCGTCGCGGACATCCACATCCGCCAAAAGCCGACCGCACAACACCATCGAAAACGCACCTTCAACAAACGCATATTTGACATTCACCGAAAAATCTTCTACGGCGTCACCAGATGATTAAGACTTACGCTGAAAAAGAAAACTCATCTTCAATTTTGTAACATTTTTTTTTTACAGAAACCTCATTATAATTTTCGGTCGCCTGGCCTTATACCTAAAATAGCTCTGCATTCTAAAGTTTCTTCCAAATTTATTGTGTAGTTTTATTTTCTTATTTCTATGTAAACACATACAGGAGATTACCGACAGATGGTGATAGTGATTCTGAAGTCTCATCTGTGGAATCTTATGACGCTTACCATGCTGCATATGGCTTAGCACTGTATGTGGAGTGTTGATCCGCCAACGTCATAGACTACAGCCCGACATTCACGAATCATCCACATCATTACATGAATTCACTGTAAATAAGTGTTTTTTACGGAAAAACTTTCGTCTACCACCAATTTTGAATAATAGGCTACGACGTGCATTTTTTATCAAAAATTCTCATTACAAAATATTTAGTCAAATTACTATTGTATAAACAGAATGAAAAGTTATTGATCATATAACGTCAAAATCTACGTTTACAAAATATAATATACGTATAATTTTAAATATATTGGCTCAAAACTAGACATCAAATAATAAGTAATGCATGCAGCAGGATTCTGGTACTGACTACAAACTTAAGATTAAATTCAGATTACATTATAGGATTATATAATTCAATTTAACAAATAAAAATTGGATAGATTAACTACTTATAATCGTACCCAATTATACCACGAAAACACCCATGATTATTGTTAATGGGTATTCTTCTTGTACAAAACTATTGATTCTACAATTCATAACTGAAGCACCCGGATATTATGATTCATAAGTGTTTGTATTGAATATTATGTTGAGTTAATTACTCCCTTCAATGTTGATATATTTAATATAGCCTTCTCCTTTCTAAATGAAAAGCTGATTAAGAACAATACCAAGGACTCTATTGATAATTATAAATGTGTAAAATAAATAATGATATCCTTCTGATAAAATAAATAATTTAATCAATATTTTTAGTAGACATAAAAACCTGATAATATGTTTAATTTTTTGACCAAAAACAAGTATAAAATTGATAAACATATGAAAATTTAGTATTTATGAATGTAAATTTCATCTTACATTTTTTTATAATAAATCAGACTTATTTGTAATATAAATTGATAATAATATCATTTTATCTTCTTGACACACGTTTATAAAAAAATACTATTTTAGGTAAAATCCTTTTTTTATGTTTATAAATTATTACCAATAAATGTACAATTATTAGTTTCCAGGTTAAGTGCATACACGAATGAAAACAATATTATATCGTTAATAAAAATTATATTGTGGAATACATTCAATATACCTTTGCAATGAAATGGTTATACTGTAACCTTTAATTGTTTTGTTGCTTAAAGTAAACATTTTCCATCTTTAAATATGAATCAAATTGTGTATCGTTTACCGTTGACGTTATTTTTATGCTCACACTGGACATACATTACAACACAAGACTACGTATGAATGCTTGCAAAAAACAAATCTTAATGTTATTTTTTCTCTTTTTAGTAATTTTAACTCAATCTACCTAATAAAGAATATAAATATTCTTTCGTGTCTGGTTTCTAGATCCAGTTTTCGCACATAAGCAAATTACCATCTTAATGAAATTTGCAATGTTCGATATCAGCTCCGCATCCTGACCTCCACCGACTATTTCAATTATTATTGTTAACGGCTATCACTATATATATAAAAAGCCCATATAAAAGTGTCTCTCCGTATATATACGGAGAGATACAGTGGTCTTTACGTTCTTCTGTGGCATCTGAAACACGGACATTTATTAATCATTTCAATTATTTTAATGATTTTTCATTATTAATAAATGTGATCAGCAATTAATATCTATAATAATTTTCGATGGATAAAATTAAGAATTAATTAAAAATACATAGCGTTTATGAATGGATTTTAAGACTGTTAATTTAATTTTAAGACATTTAAATACAAATAATCATGAATTAAACAAAAACCTGAAAATAATTATGTCTTTCTTGGAAAATGTCCAAACGTAGTATTTACGTCACGAATATTGTAAACAATTACTTAATTAAAATTACGAGAGTCTGAAATAATTCATTTCATCTCATTTTAAGTGACGAAATTGTTATTTACCTTTAATTTCAATGCTAATTATAATAGTGATAACGAGAGACTTCGTTTTGTCCGCTTCACAGATACAAAAATAGATTAGAGTTTTGTGAAAGTAATAAAGTTCAAGCTAGAGGCACCCGATTACATATAAATGTTTGAACAAAATATCAATACGATTCAAAAGTATGGTAATTTGATTGTTATGAACAATCGATGGCAGTTTGGTTTAACAGGCTGCGGTGATGTTATCAGTTTAATAAAAAAAGTGCAAATATAATAAATACCTAACTGTTATCTGTTACATTACATTTAGCTGTAAAAAATACATTTCAATTTTAAATTTGAACTTTTTAATTTAAATTAAAAATCTTATAGTTGGCCACTTATTTTCAGCCACACAAACAAACATCAGACATTTTTTTGTCAATAGGACTATACTACTTTCGTTAATAAAGAAAATACATATTCTCGTTCATTTATTATATTTATGTAGTTATAGACGGCTGGTTATTATGTAGTTTTACTTAAATAATTTCACGCAAAAATAAAATTAAATATCGCAAATCATCAAGTATGTGGAAGTGTTTTTCTTTCTCAGATATGTGTGTTGATATCATTAGAGAAAAATAATGAGAATTTCAGAATTTGAGTTAGCATTATGAAAAAAAACATCAAATATCAATACGAAATATAATTTTCTTTTAAAATGTAATTACGTATATTCATTCCAATATACTAAAATAAACATGTTTGGTTTCGTCTTTGAAGAGATTCTATTATCACAGTAATATTTCGAAATAAAAATAAATGATTATCTTCAAAATAATATTAAGTACATGAAACATAATCTAAAATATTTTTAATACACATAATCTACATATAAAAAGATTTTTCATCTGGAATAAGAACAATAAGAGCCTTCCGGTTTTTAACAATAGATTCTGTAAATTTCACCATGTGAAGCCCGCCGAAAACTTAAGGTATCTTAATTACACAAACTTATTACCAAAAACTCAATTAAACAATTCAGTCGTTTTCAGTGTTCCAGAAATTTGTGTAATTTTAAATGGATAACAACTTTTACCTTATTTAAATATACATATATATCGTTGGTGAGTAACTATGTTTCGCTTACTCAGTTTTTTTCTTTCAACCAATCGTTCAATCACACAATATTTAATTGTCCAGTGAAAAATTGTAGCGTAAGCCGTGATATTTGCTGTAATCTTTAAAAATGATCTTAAAATGAAGGGTATTTTCTGCTTATTATATTTTTAACTCTTGAATTCGCTTATTTATCCGTTTCTTTGTGTGAAAGCAGCTTAAAAAACAATATGATCTCCTCATCCTGTCTGAGTTCTGTGTCCATTCTATATTTTTCGCCACACCATAATTTCCACTCCGATGAGCAAGGCGCTTTAGCAGATTTGCTTTTAACGTAGAAATAATACGAATGATAGTACATTAAATAATACGACCTAGCGCAATATCCCGTGAAGGGCAGACATAAAACATGACTTATGTCTATTTTGAAATTCTAATTTTGCACGAAAATAAGTCAACATTTATCATCCTAATATAACATAAATTATTACTTTAAACTGGTTTTATATGATATTTTTATTGTTTAATTTCCAAGAACCAAGGAGAGATTCATGCTCATAGTATCCCTAAAATATTGAATTCGAAATGATTATATCCGAAAAAGAACTAAAGAAGTGGAAGCTAGTCAAAGAATGTGGTGTGTGTGTTTAACTGAAAATGGGGAGGTGATGTCGAAGAGATGAAAGTCGATGTGAAATAAAAATGTTGGAGTGGCATCTAAGAACTAGCAAACAAAGAGTTGGCCAGCTCGCTGTCAAATAAACTGACGACATAGAAGAAGGTGTAGTTTTGACGCAGAGGACTGAGGATAAGAAGGGTGGAGACTCATGCGAGAGGATTACGTTCAACAGTAGACGGACAGAGGCTGATTATGAAGTATATAGGATACCGCCAATGGAGAGTCTTGGAATTGAATGGACTTTATGATGGTCGTCTGGACGCTATATTTGAGAATAGATTGTTTTACGGAAGTGTACGTACTGTTATCGAAAATATTGCAAGTATTTACGGATATACTTATCAAAAACATTTAGATGTGATTTGTATGAGGAATAAAATATATTTGGTGAAAAAACATAGAAAAACCTGCCTATGTTATAATATAAAGAGTAAGTCTATAAACATTTGTAATTTAAGCCAAAAATAAAAATGCACGGACGTTAAAAAAATATGGCAATATAAGTATGTTATGTTATTTTTTTGTTTGTAGAAAAAATAAAACATTTATGGATTGTCACAGACCCTATTCGATTTTCGAAGTTAAAATTTTATCGCAAAACTTGCAATGTTGCAATATCGTATAAACTATAAAACATATTTCAAACGAGTTTTCCAGCATAACGTGGATGGTAAGCCAAGCACTTCTGGGGATTCAAAGTTCTCGGTTCGCGTCTTACGAGAGGCTAAAGGACACATGTTCTTAAAGAAGTTTTTAACTTACGAGAATATATGTTGATATTTTTCAATATTGCATTTTTATTACGAATAACAGTTGAATGTATGAGTATATTTTTTTTATTATAGTAAACGTTTTGTTTTCACAAATAAATAAACAATACTAATAAAAGTTTCAATCGATCAAACAAAAAACTACAAGCTATGCTTTAGTAGCAGTTTTTTTCGGACCACCAAAGTTAGGGTACATAAGACGCATATAGTACTTGGATAGATGACCGCCGGTAATACTAGATGTCCTTAAAGGTAGGGCTGATCCACCCTTCATTACCAAATAATCTTTATCACGGGAGCGTTAGACTAATAATGTGATTCTCTTAATAATACTGATTGACAAGCGCTTAAATACGCCTTCAATGCTATAGCTTTGTTTAGTATTTATTTAAGGAAGTTCTAGGGAAAATATTAATTGAGACAAGCAAATTTAGTGACGGCTGACAGATTTTTAACTGCATTTATTTACGATTATTTGTTATATAATATGAAAGAAGATAAAGAAATCGTGTAATAACCTTAAATGAGTTTTGCTATAAATATATTTCCTTTATATTTTCGATGATAGTCTTTACAAACAAAGTAAATTTATCTTTATTTACACCTCCAAAAACAATTTTACGGATACACTCAAGATAAGAGTGATACATTGAGGATTGAAAAATCTATACTCGCTTCTCTCTGTTGCAGTAATCAGAGTGTTTTGTGTCCGTAGAACCTAAGGCATCCAACGCAATTTCCCGAGTGAGGTTTGATCGGAAAATTATACTGGTCGCGTGAAAAGGATCATTGTCAAATCCTTTCTCGAATACGCCGCAATGAAGGTGTTAGCCAGGGAGAGTGTGGCGATTGATGAGAATAATAGAAGAGTCACCTTCCGAAACTATTGGACGCCTCAAGGCCATGCTTGAGGACTGAGTGACGTGCGAAAAAGTATCAAAAAAGAAAAATCAATATCAACAGGCCAATATAAAAAAAGAAAATTAAGACCCTTTTTACGAGATATTTTTGCGAAAAAATGTATACCTTGAAACGGATATAAAACCGATAGAGCTTCACTATAGAAGTTTTTAATTGTCATTCACAATCAATATGTGACTATCTATGTCTATTTATAATAAGAATGTGACTATGCAAAAATATATTACAATCATTTTTCGAATCATCAGCCTGTATCCGTCCACTGTTGAACGTAAGCATCCCGCATGAGTCTTTATCCTCTTTGATCCTCTGCATTCTGCATCCAGGCCACTCACGCTATTCTTCTTATGTCGTCAATCCAGGGGGTTGGTTTTTATATATTTTTCTATCATGTATACAAATTAAAGATTCTTTATTTATCGGTGACCTCAAGGCTGGACGACGCGATCACTTACTAAATTTCAAAAATTATTTTTCTTCTACCATTGGATACCTGATTTTCTTTCTTGCACCGTCGTCTTACAGACCATACTATTTATATGTATTTTTAATTCACCTATATTTATATGATAATAAATATTTATTTATTTACTTTGTTTTTACATGGATCACTTTGTGTATGGCCTCTACTTAGGAAACTACAGTTTCGACAAACTCGTAGTCTTCCTCAATCCATCACTGTCAAGAGACAACTTTACTGGATTAATGAGTGATGGATTGAGGAAGACTACGAGTCAGTACCGACGGGTATAGCTCAATGGTAAAAGCGTTTGCTTTGTAAGCCAAAGGTCATGAGGTCGATCTCCGGCGAAGATAAAAAAAAAACGATTTTTAATCGATTTCTGAGCTCTAAAATACCCCCGGGTGATGTGAATTTGGTCCCTCACCCGTAAAATACCAGTTATAGCCTATTAACTAAAATTAGTGGTTGACGAAAGTCATCCCGTGAAGAACACCCATTCATAGTAAATTCCAGAAATAATAAAGTATGATTCGTGAATCTCGGGCTGTTGTCTATGACGATGGCGGATCAATACTCCACATACAGCGCTAAGCTATGTGCACCATGGTAAGCGTCATAGAATTCCACAGATGAGACTTGAGAATTACTGTCACTATCTGTCAGTACTCTCCTGTATGTATTTACATTTAAAAAAGTCGAAACTGCAGCGTCCTTAACTGAGGCCATACACATCGTGATTCATGAAAAAACAAGGTAAATAAATAAATATTTATTATTTATAAAAATATCATACAATAAATAAATGAATATCTATATCAAAAAAAAAAAATGTTTTATACTCGTATATTATATGAAGACATACCCATTGACATAGAGATAATGGAAGTCTTCATTACTCATAATCATCTTCACGTTGGTATCAGTGTCAACCTACATTTTATTTTCGCTGAGAAAATTCAAATCATTTATACATTGTAGGAATACATTAAGGCTAGGCGCCTCGCCTTTGTACGAGTATGTACCGAAGATAAAATGTTTTTCTCGTGAAGTCATTTGTCGTCGACTTTGCGTTTGTTCTTCGCATGTAATATTTAGATTTACTAGGCGACTCCCACCGTCCCAGGCAAGATTCACGTCCACGGCCCTAAATCCATTGTATTATTAAAATAAATTGATGTCAACCTGAGGACTTGAAACACCTTTAGACAAACATTACCCATAAAAACATTGTATTTAGTCTAATTATATTTTTTTAAATATGTACAATATTAAGCCTTTTAGTATACACGTCGTAATTTTCAACATTCGATAACTTTTATTCACACAAAAAACTAAAATAAATTTATCAATAAACATACAATTTACAAAAAATAATATTGCATTGATTTTATTATCAACTAATCACAACAAAATATGAACATAGAATTCAAACCATAGTCGATATACCCAAAACATAATCAGTGCACCCATTCAAAGAGTCGTCCAATTCAAAATATTTTTATTTAATATAGTTTACTGGTATATAATATGCAATTCTAAAATAAACTTAATATGTTTTAATAAATGGCATATTTTTTTACCGAAGTGAAAGAGCGGTCAAGGCAGCATTCTAGTCGGTCAAGAGGCGAACATTGTTGGGAGACAGTACAGAATAATGCAGGAGAGCATAAATTACATCAACTTTTTCCGGGCTCGCGCTGTCCTGTAATACCGATGGGAACTATACGTAGAATGTATTTGGTGGAGCTGCGGGTCGCAGAGCTGACATGCTATGAGACCAAGACTATGGCGGCTGAGAAAGCTTTGTAGCTGCAAATTGTTACAACCATATGTTCCAGTTAGGAGTATGTACATGGTAATAGTGGTGTGTTATTTTATTGTATAGTGACTTAAGTTTATTGCTAATCATTATTTTGAAATATGGTCTTTAAATATTCGTTGATTTATTAAATATATACTCGTATTTAATAGTATTTTTATTAAAATTTAGTTCAAAGAGGCAACTTATTATTTTGTCACTACTTAATTAAATTAATGGCTAGTAAATATTTAGGAAATGTTCAGTAATAAATACAAAAAAGATCAGTAAAAATAATTAATTGGCAGTAGAAAAATAATAAATTGGCGGTAAATAATGAAATAATTGAAATTAATTATTGGTTAGGTTAGGGGTTAGGTTTCCATTTCATGGACTAATTAATTTCACTTTACATTAATTACTGGCATTATTTATTATATTACTGACATTTTAATTTAATACCTGACCACATTCGTAATGACATATTGAATACTGCCAATTTATTTAATTTACTGCTAATTCATTTAATGTATTGCCAAAACGTCGAATTAGTTACTGAATAAATAAATACAGGCCGTTCAAAAATATACAAGATCAATTGATATTATTTACAATGTGATCATTTACGGTTCAAATTTAATATTCCATTGAATTTACTATGAAATGAAAAATAGTATCACCGTTTTCATTTGTCTCTACAATACTTAATGAAGACGTTTGACATTTAATATTTATTATTCTTTGTGTCTGCAACGACAAACAGATTTTTGCCTGAACTTGATAGTACAAATAGCCTATTTATTTACTCGTATTACCCAGAATCGGCTATAAATTGGAATTAAACAACAAAAAATCAATAGTCAACAGTTAAAAGTGGACATGTAAGTTGTATACCATTAATTTTGTGAAGTATCAAAAAAATCGACCAAATAAAATATTTCTTAAGTATAAAAACAAAATAAAACCACCGACTTATGTGGAATTCTTAAAGGTGCTATATTTTTAACCACGTCACGTAACTTGGTTTTATCTATGTCATAGTAAAAGCATTTTGGAGTCAGCTGATATTGCATTTTTGAAGATTATCGTGAACTTTTTTTTCATTTTTGTTTCAGAGTATTATAAAGCAATCCTTGGATGAGTTATCATTTTATGAGATATCATGTCTTGACATATTTTTCACGTATTATTTTGACTCCACTACATTTAAATGTTTTACATATATTTAATCCATAAATTAAAAATTGTTTTATATGAGATGTCATTAATCAAATTTCATCGTTTACGTTCGTTCTGAAAAAAGGTTTACTGTAAAGAATACATATGCAAAACGTCGTGCGTTCAATACTGACATAAATATGATTACAATAAATATGGTTGTGATTACATTTTATAAACTCCTTACACTATGTACATCTATTTTTCACAAACAAAATTGGCTTCAATTTGATGGTACATCTATAAAAAGAGCCGTCATAACCTATTCAATTTAATTGGTGTTCACCATCATGTCACAGTATTTTTTTTAGATTTAAGATTATACATATTAAAAAAAAAGCTTAATAAAACAACATCAACAGATCTTCTTCTTCTTCGTGTCAGCGACGTCAAATTATTTTTTCCCAATATCTGGCAACATCGATAGCTCGTGTGTTGCCCAGCATTAGGTCCTGAGATGTGCAACTTGTTGGGCACATGGAGCAGCATCGTAGGTGTGAGGCGGTCTGCAGGTCTCCACAGTCGCACAATAGTGTCTCTCCCTGCCGAAGCGTTCCCCACCGCTCGAGGTTGTCCTTTGTTCTACCAACTCCGGTTCTTAATCTGTTTAGGGATTTCCAGGTCGGCCAGTCAAGGCTCTTGCCAGTTGGGAGGCCTTCCTTTGGAGTAATGAAATCCTCTGGTGCGATTTGTTGCCAGAGTTGAGTCTCTCATTTTCAGGGCCGGATGTGAGAGGTTGTGTGGATTTCAGAAAGCTGCTTCGAGACTTCAATCTTGGTGTTGGGGGTATCTGATTATACAAGCAGTGGGACGGTTGGTTGATTGCCTTACGCATTTCTTCGGCGCATATGACTTTGCGTCTTATGTTCGGTGGTGCGATACCAGCCAAGGGGTATAGTTTAGAAATGGGTGTTGGTTTGAGGCAGCCTGTGACGACTCTGCATGCATCATTCAGGGCAGTATCCACTTGATTACAGTGGGCTGATCGACCCCACACTGGTGCCGCATATTCTCCGTCTGAGAAACAAAGTGCTAAAGCTGAGGTACGAAGAAGGGGTGGTTGGGCTCCCCAGTGAGTGTTGGTCAGTTTGCGGATGAGGTTGTTCCTTGTTGCAACTTTCTGTTTGGTGTTGCTGCAATGACGCCTGAAGGTGAGGGTGCGATCTAGAGTGACTCCGAGGTATTTTGGATGGTCGCTATGTTCCAGTACTCTACCTTCCCACGTGACACGAAGCTTTCTGTTAGCTTCCCTGTTCCTAAGGTGGAAACAGCAGACTTGTGTCTTTGATGGGATAGGTTTGAGATGGTTGGTTTCGTAGTAATGGGACATCTCGTTGAGTCCCTGGCTTAGGATGTCCTCAACTTCTTCAAACGTTACTGCTTGTGCTGCCAAACCTAAGACATCCGCATATATGAAAGATTTTGTGTCTTTGGGGGTTCAAGGACATCAACAGATGAGATCTCATTTATCACATTTTATTGGTATTTTCTCTAATATTTGTGTATTAAAGAGTGTATAGTTCAGAACTGATTGGAAATAATATATATTTTGAAGTTATTGACAACTACATGTACAATGTACATAAAAGACAATTTACAGTTAATATTTATTATTATAACATTAAGGTTATCAACTGACAATACTTTGTGAAACTGCATAATTATAATTTTAGAATTCATTTTAATTAAAAAATTAATAAATAATAAAATATTTAGTTTTGATTCACAATTTATTTTAACGATTACAGGTTTCGGCCTTCCTGAAGACCATCTTCAATAATGAAAAAATAAAAACAGGCATAGGCATGGACAGTTAATTAGTTCCTACACACATATTTACAGGTTGTATATGTGTGCGGGTAATACAATTGAAATAAATTATGAATCAAAACTAAATATTTTATTCTTTATTTATTATTTATTATTTTTTTAATTAAAATTAATTCTAAAATTATTTTAATTAAAGATCGTGAAAAAAACATTTTTTATTGCGTTGGAATTCCGGCTGAAATTAACCCGCGGGTGGTTGTGTTCGAGGCCTGAAAGTAAGTACGTGCTCCGACCCGCTTCTGAACGATTGCTTCTTTAGAAAGCTGGATATAATTAATGACTCGTCGTCAATACTCCGTCCTCCATCTGTTTGTTTTACTGTCTTCTTTAACTTGAAATTTCCCTTTCTTTCATTCTGCGTGCACCGATTTTTCTGCTATCGATTCCCGGAAAATTGTGTAACTTTTCTAATTTTAAATCAAAGCCTCTCAAGAATTGACGAGGTTTTTCACTTACGGAAAAATACCGCACTTATTCCTTTTTGTTATTGTAGATTCGAAAAACTTTTTAAAAGACTTGTGTAATAAGATTACAATACTTTTTTTTTGCAAATATAAGTTCGTTTTTTTTACATTTACGTAGAATATTTTGTATTATTACTTACATTTTATCATTATTGATCATACCACTTAAGCAAGTCTTCACTGAAGCAAATTTAGTCACTCGACTATAAAGCGACTAAATTATCATAACAACATATTTAATGTTATATTATTCACATTTTAAATATGTTCGAATATCTAATTATTTTATTTTCAATGTTATCAATCTCTTTAGTTGTTCATTACTAAATTATTTATTACTTACTAAATAACACTCTTACTTCTTAATTAAACTCTTTAAATATAAGATAAAGCTGACATGGATAAGGCAAGGACCATTATAACAGACAAAACTTCGTAGTAGTAAAGGGTCATAAGCTCAAACAACATGATCGGATACAGAATTGATGAAGTGGATTCGACGATATATAGGCTTATGGATTTTTTTAATCAAGACACAACTACAGCATCTGCATTTTTAATCAATAAATGCATAAGTGTCAAATAATTCATTTCAAAAAATCCACCTGCTTTGAAAATTTTAAATTTAATACATATACATTTGGAGGTTTATTTTTCGTTTTTCGAGTTCTACGAACTAAAACTGAATCATTTATGTCACGCATTGTAAAAAAAAGTAGTTCCATGCCATAATCAGATGTGCTATAAATCACCAAAAAGGCTTCATTACTCGACCACACATACTACATTATATAAAAATTGTTTTTTGCGCAATTTTATATTATATTTGTCCATTGCCATATATTAAAAAAGCATTTTAGTTTGACATTTTAAAACTGGGCGTGTATTAATTTCGTGTCGTGAATGTAGTTGCGTTTGAATAAATGGGTGGCGTTAATGTACCTTTAAATTGAAAATTATTTTGAAATATTTTGTTTTTTACATTACGCAATTAATTAAATGTAGTTTAATTGTTTTTTTTTATTATATATTACTCAAAAATATTAACTAAAATTTAAAAAAAAAAAACACTTTTTTCATAAGTGATTCAGAACGTTGATAAAGTTCTTACAGTGAATGTTTTTTTTAATAAAAATATAATATTTTTTATTATTAAAATGCTTATCTTACGTATTAACGACTTAAAATAAAGCCCGTCTGAAAAAAACCTTAAAACTCTTTTATGACAATTTTAAAAGTAAAACTATATGCACAAAACATTATAATTTGTATTATAATGCTTAGAATACGGCCACTAAATGGACATTGAGATTAAAAAAATAAAGTTAATTGCCTGATAAATACAAATGTTTGACCCTTTCGGAAAAAATATATGGGAGTTAAATGAAAACGGGTGAACTTATCTCGTAAATTTTATTCGTCTGTGAACAACCTCAGAGTTATTTTACGGAATTGTACATCCAAGTTATAAGAATACGGTAGGTGTATCTTATAGTTAAAGACAATATATTGTTGCTGTGTTATTTATTAAGCTTTTCTGAGCTTTTGCTCAGAAATTTCACATCATTGGCAATATATAATACATTTTAAAATATGATTTGGAATAAACTTACATTTTATTGCAATCAATAAAGTTCAACTAATAAAGAAGCGACGCTTTTGTTTATTGCTTAAAAATAGTTTTCTCTTTTTTTTAACTACAATAATTGAAAAAATTGTTTACCTTTTATGGAAGCCTCTTTGTTATAAAAATATCTTTTTTTGTGATTTTAATTTTGATAATTCTTGGTTGCATACCAACTTATTTTTAAATTGAAATAATAAAAATAAAAAATCTTGTATTATTATTTTTTCATATCGTATTACACAATGATCATTAATTAAATAAATGTTACTAAAATTGAGTACGTTGATTGTTAGTACGTGAATAAAGAATTCATTCTACTAGCTCAGAGATAAAAATGTAAAGATTCTAAGAATAGAAAAACTAGTTAAGAGAATAACTACGTTCCATAGAATCATAATAAGTCAATTTGAAATACCGTTGACTATATATATATAGTCATCTGGTCTTGGGTATTATATATATATATATATATATATATATATATATATATATATATATATATATATATATACATATAAAATACCCATCATAAAAGTCAACGAAATACGAGTGTTCGAAGCCCCGCTGGCCTGAGTAAAGCATTTCAAGTGAGGAGCGGTGTTCACCGGGGCTCAGCCCTAAGTCCATTGCTTTTTAACCTCTCCATAGACTATGTCACCAGTGATATTCAAAAATCAGTCCCTTGGAATATTTTATATGCTGACGATATTTCTCTAATCAGTGAAAGTGCCCAGAGTATTCAGGAAATGCTGGAGGAATGGAGACTGGCTCTGGAGAGTAGTGGACTACGAATAAGTAGAAGTGAAACCGAGTCGATGTACTTCAATTTCAATTCTGGTTGCACCGCGGTTAACACACCACTCCTCCTACAGAATACACCCGTAAAAGAGGTTGATACTTTTAAATATATCGGCTCTGTGATATCCTTAGACGCCAAAACTGTATCCGACGTAGAGCATAGAATAGATACTGGATGGCTGAAATGGAGGTCTCTCTCTAGGGTTTTGTGTGACAGCAAGATTCCAGTTAAGACCAAAGGTAAAATTTATAAAACTGCTCTAAGGCCAGCTATGCTCTACGGATCGAAACGTTGGACCCCGCTGAAACTTGACTTGGATAGGATTCATGGGGCAGAGATGAAGATGCTGACAGAGTTTGAAATGAGCATATTCGGGGTTCATTTCGGGTGGCCCCATACCTGAAAAGATAAGGGAAAACCGCCTAAAATGGTATTGGCATGTGACACGGAGAGATTAGAACCACATGGCGAAGAGAACCGTCAACATACCCACGCTAAGAAGAAGACCTGGAAGACCACAGGCAACCTGGATTGCAACTGTAAGTAAGGATCTGAAAACTCTGGGCTTGACCGAGAATGCAACGCAGGACAGACAGACATGGCGAATGTTCACAAAGAGAGCAGACCCCAGATGATGGGAAATGGCTAGGCTAAGGAATAGAATTGAACCTATAAGAAAACTAAATATATAAAAATAATAACGTCGTTAATTGCCTCGTGGAAAAGTTTAATTAAAATCTATACATACCTGTAAATAGTTAAAAAAAAAAACTTTATTAATTTTAATTCATTTCAAAGTCAAAATACTTAAAATTAGTATTTAAAAGCCTTCTTATGATATTTCTATACCTGTTTTCGGAATGAAGCTCTTTTTACCACCTTCAAAAACATATAGTTTTTATAAACTAATTATTTTTTAGTCATATAAATATACATTATACTTTCAAATGGATTTTTTAAGCTACCACCATCTGGTAAAGTCGGCCAATCAGAATTCTTAGAGCTGAATGGTCCTAAAGGGCTTAGAAGTCTTCAAAGTTTGCCGTGATCCGATACCCAGGCGCGAGGCCAGCGGGAAACATAAAAGACCATTATTATATATTAAGAATACTTTGGAGCGAGTTTCCTATAAGTTTGTGATTTTTTCAATGGCAATCAAAATCGATGGTTTTTCGGTAATTCGACTTTTTAAAATGTTTTTAAAACGATCATTATTTAACATGTGCGATTAAAATCAAAACAGTTTTAAGATGCTTATATAATTTTCAAAAAAATTTGAATCATCTTAACATAATAATAGTTTTATCTTATCATTATTTAATAATCCACCCTAAGCAAAAAATACTTTTCAATAAAAAACCTGAACATTATAGACAAGATAAAATCAATTTGCTACTCTATTAAACTGTGTATTATTAATTATTTCTGTTTATTTTCTTTTTCATTACTATATTATTTTGTTTATTAAAACATACAATTTTTTTTTAAATTATCATTATACTCAACAAAAGACTCATATTAATAAACTGACATAAATATTAGATTACTTCGAGAAGCATGAATCATAGATAAAACGCTCTCCAGTCATCCAAAAAGGACACTGCTTTTATCTTTCACGAAGCTTAAAATAAATTTATCATTAAAATATGTACGTTTGTTGTATGTTCACATATTATATCTGTAAATACCCCAGGTTTGTTTGAAACTGATCCTTTACCCGAATAATTACATATCTTAAGGCCAATTCATCAAAATTTCTAGCAAATTTAATTCATCCTCGTATGTTGACAACAATTTATTTTAAGCTGAACAAACGTGAATGCATGGTTATAGGCAAATAGCATTAGCTTATCAGTACTCCAAATATATCACATACAATTCTTAAAAAAATACATCAAAAAAATTAATACCTTTTTAATTTTCTACATTTTTTAAATATATTTTTTTATCGTGAGACAGGAAAAAATACTCAACAATATTTCAGTTTTCATTCCAGGTCAAATTAAACATGCGATTCTTATTGTGCATCAAAAGACCAAAGTTTAAATTGCCGTTTTAGAATTCCAGTTGGAGAGAGGCCAACTTCCATTAAACTATTAAACAACTTTTACGACAAAAGAAGGGTCCAATATACTTATACCGTCAGAAAAATTCAAAAATTAAGTATGATTACAATATTTTATTATATGCATATTTTAAAGTTCTTGCAGGTTTTCACATATTTTAAATTCGTGGCTTTCAGGTAGAGATATAAAATGTGTTTTGATTACGACACCTACAATATAGGCCTAAATATCAGAAAAACAATTATTTGCTGTACTTATTTAAATTTAACTGATAACTAACCTAAAATGTTTCGTCATATTCTAGTGGTACTAAAACTGTACCTGAAACCATTGATTTTCACCTGTGATTGAGCAAAAATTGTTGCCTTAGAAGTTGCAAACCGTTTATGTTCCCAGGTACATCTTCAGGTGCAGTTATCTTATGACAAAGTATAGATGATGGCAACTGAGTGAACTAAGAAGCAGCGATTTGTTGCAACCACAAATTTAAAATGACAAATGTTTTTATCGAAATGTTTTTTTTTGTCACTCCTATTAAGGAATAACATGTTTTGATTACCAAACTGTATGTTCGTGTAACACACTGTTCGGTAATCAAAACATTTTTGACATATCAATGTAGTACATTGAAACAAAAGGTTCATGAGCTTAAAAAAACAAGCAAAACTTTTATCTTAACGTATCGTAATATTACTCTCTACTTCGCGTGATATTCACTTGTTTTGACGGTTCATTAAACATTGTGTTTTTTTATTAAATTTTAGCTGCCGCAATTTTTCTGCGTACCTTTATCTAGCGGGCTACTCACGCGCGAAAGCCTTCAAAAGAGCGTTTTCCACCTGCGAAAGCTCCGCACCTGACATAATATTTATTGTAAAAGGGCTTTTTCGCGACACCTGAGCCGTCAATGCGAAATATCCGGCAAAACCAGACATTCTTACTGAAGCTCAGATAAGCTTTCATAACATAGGCCAATCTATTGCCGAGCCAATGTGAGCTTAACAAACTCACGCAGCTTTGTAGTACACGTCTTGACTTAATAAATAAAATGTTTGTTATGAGTTCCTCATATAAAAAATACTAGTTTTATTTATGTACTCGTCTTGTGAAAAGATGAACACTCAGCGCACATTTTTTTTCATATTTATGTAAAGAAAAAAAAATATTATTCAAACCATAAACAATATAATTGATTTCGCTGTAATCAAAAGATGATAAAGTGTACGGAGTATTTTTTTTTTTAATTATACTAAATTTTTTTTCTTATGTTAAAAAAATGCGATGCATTAACATTTAACAAATTATATAGAGAGATGTAAAGGAATATCGTTCAATAAAATAAAGCTTCTTAAAATAAACCACTTATTTTAAGCGAAAAAGTATTAAATCACATTATATGTATATATACCAAAGAAATTGTTTAATATATACCAAAAGTTAAATAAATATTAGGAAAACGTGAAAGCATGATTGTTTTTTCTATTTTCTCAGCCAAATTTATTTTAATCTGGAGCTTACAAAGTAAGCGCTACCTGTAATTTGTTTTATTCCGGTAATTTGTACTACAAATATATTGTTAAATGGATCAGGAACCAAAATTAATTGACGATTCATTAATCTCCCATTTAAAGTAGACTTTCCATCGACCGTGTTAAACAATTCAGGCTTAATACTTTATTGATACTCGTTTAATATTCATGAAACGTTCTGATAAATATACGCGTATCATATTTTATGCAACAAAAACTTTTATTATGCTATCGAAACATTACTTTCATTGCGCGAATTAAATATAATAGTTTTTGTAATTGTTTGACATAATAAAATTAAATGATGATTTAATACACAATGGCCCAATTATACATAATTGAGTGTCAACTATGCAGAATAATAAGTGTATACTCGTATTTGTGAATGTTCTTTTTTCTCATCAAATTTTACATTTTAACCCAATCAACATACGTTTTAATCAGAAAAAAAAGGATCATATTTGCATTGTTTAATTTTTTAAGATACTTAGTTATTTAAATAATAATCTCCGCTTTTTTTGAGTAAATTAATAATTAAGACGATTCGTTAAAAAATACATATTTCGTTATCATATCCACTTCATATATGGAGCATATTTCCATATACAGGATGACACTAGAGGTCTGGGTTTTCGAAAGATATTTTGGTTTCAGCAGAAAAGTCAGCTTGAATTAAAACTCTCTTGCAAAACCTATATCCGGAAAAGAACATAGTTACTGAAAAGTCTATAGCGTCAACAAATTCACTCGTTTTTGAGCAAAATAAATATGTCTTTATAATATATTATTATAATTTATATTTGTAAGAAGATTCCATTTTCTAAAGCATTATTACAATTGACTCTCTGATTATCTTTGCTTTCTTAAAATGTGAGCTTTCATAAATTTTCTTATAAATCAATATATCATCTTGGAAAATGTTCCGGAATAATTTTTCCTTCAACTTGTCATCCTTGGGGACCGGACCGCTCAAAATAATGTATTCTTCCGTAAAATTTAAGATTTACGTAAAACTTTGAACCCTTTATTCAGATTTTTTTAAGATTCCGTAATGCTATATTCCAACTTTATCAACTTTTTTTTCTATCAAACGTCTGCCTCTAAGGAGGGGCAGTGCCCCCCTTTCATGTATCTTCTCAGGTTCAGTAGACAACGAAGCCTGAGTAATGGCATTTATCCACAGCCTGGCTGCAATAAAACATTGTAAATTTACTTTTTAACGTTTGAAAAATGATATCTTTTAGTTTGGAAAATAAAATGATCCGATTTTCCGATTTTTAAAGTGTTTTTCACTTAAAATCTAACTATTCTATGCAGGGCATTACATTTGTCCTGCAAACGGAATAATTAATCTTTTTTGTTTGACACACAAATCTTATTCATTCTAATATCTTAACGTAATGCATATTTTTTATATCAGTAAATACAAGGGAGATTTAAATTTATGCTACCAAAAAGAAGAATAAATAAAACAGTTAATATAAGAATCTACTATTAGAAAGAAAGTATAACTAACAAGAATTTAAAAATTAATACAAATTATATATATATTTGGATAAATATTTCATTGGATGATTGAATAAATAAAAATCTATAAAGCAACCATTGCTTTCAGGTTGATCAATGTGGATTAATGACAAGCATCAACTAAAATTATTAAAAAATATATATTAAGCAAAGATTTTTTTCCATTAATATAGTTTTATATTCTATGAATATTTGAATTATATACATGCAATAAAATTTGCATTCATTGTCATAATTTAGGTGATTAAACTCATCTGTAGTTAATCAAGATAAAGGCACATGGATCAAAGAGCTTAAATTGAAACAATGGATTTTTTATACGCGATAAACAACAAGTAAATAAATGAGTCACTTTATCAGATGAAAACCACCGTAAATGGTCAAGGGATTTAAATTAATTCACCTGACTGTGTTATATTTTAAGGTATATTGCCGCGTTTATTGATTACATGATGGTCCGGTAAAAGAAAAACAAACCGAAAAATTCGGGACAAATGATACATAAAAAAACACCACAAGGAAGATAATTAATGACCATAATTTATATTTCCAATTTAAATACAATAACCTACAATTAAAATATAATTAATAAGTGATGTATATTATAATATGAAGACTTGAAGAAATGTGAAGAGATAGAATTTATATTTTTTCATTCAAATCAATTCATCATCATTACAATGCCGCTCTCCTTTTTCAGCATATAGACGTCATGAAATGCTGCCACAATGTTTCAGCTGTCATGCAGTTCCACCGAAAACATTTTATATATAATTCCCGATGTTCTTCCAGATCGGATGCTTGAAGAAAGGGCTCTATTTTCAAAACTCATTATACTGCTGCATAGACTTGTATTGGGATGCCAAAATTCACAGCCTGACAAGAAGATATAGACGTTTATTATAAATCTTGTTTTGTTCTGAGTGGACGAGTGTTTCCTTGAAAGTTCTGCCAGCAATCATGGGTTTTGATCCTTTTGAACTTCAAAATAAAAATTAATAACAAAAATCAATGAGCAATTCACAATCTCTCAAAGTTTTCACATATATATATAAATACCCCTGGTTGTTGTGCGATTTATCTCTCATCCGTAAAAATGCATATCATCAAAATCTATAGTAACACGTGAACACGGCCTAATCCTCTTAAATATATTTCCTCAAAATAGGTGATATGTGTAGTCCAGAGATGTAGGCGTATCAATACTCTGCATCCTCGAAATGGCAAGCATCATACATTCCTTCAGTCGAGATCCTGTATCACTGTCTGACAGTATTGTTCCTTATACGCTTAGATAAATAAAAGTCGTATAATTTGTATCTGTTAGTTTGAACGCCGTATAATGTTTCAACTGATTTATTTGACTCGCGCTCGGGCACTTGAGCTGTTTCGCTACTCGAGCACCACTGAGACGGTCAGCTTTTTACTAAGAAATACATTATTCAAGAAAAGGAGTATTCACATATATTTACTGTTCGAAAGAGTTTCTTTTTAGTATTAAAAGCGATAAACCACGTATATTTGTCTAGATAAATTAAATATTTTTCTAAATCCTCTCTTATCTAGAACTATAGCGGCTGAAGCGACTTTGTGGTACAATTGCCTTAGTATTTTAAGATCATAATATGGTGACATTTTTATTGAAATTCCATTAAAAAAGGGACTGATATTTTATCGTTTTTAAAATGTTGTTTTTCTATCACACTATATAATAATAGTTTAAAACACGCACATAATAATCATATCAATATACTCTTAAATACATTTTCTCTATATTTTTACTTATTTCCACTTCCTATGTGGAGCATATGGTCGCCACAAATTGCTGCCATAAAATACCGTCAGCCACAGGGTTTTCGTTGCTCAAGTCAGCTTAAAATTCCAATGTTTTATCATGCACACTATGTGTATATGTTTGACAGTACTTTTATTTTATTTCATGTTTTTATAATAATTTTAACATACCATGTAAATTAAACCCCTCTTTAAAACCGGAACATAAAAATAAAATCACGGAAAATAGCATAAAAAGTACATAACATCGCTACTATTAGTCGTACATAAGTAGCAGTCTGATTCACGTTTTTTTAGACAGAGCATATGGACGCCATAAACAACGGCAATATATTCACGTGCCATTATCAATATTTCGTCCCAAGTCATATCTGCAACATAAGCACTACCTGTTAACATACAAGATTCCAGTGTGAGAGCTCGGAGACATGACAAGTGGGCAGTCGTAATTTCTGTGGTATATTTTAACGTTTATGTTCTTCAGCATTTTAAGGACATTGGATGAGCTTTCTTTCACTTTCTTTCACTTTCAATGCATAGTCAGTCTTAAATGTGCAGCTCAACCTTACATATAACATACGGTATACTTAAGCGGTTTCAATACAAATACGTTTCACGTCAAATAGATTATTTTTAATTTGTCATAATGCTTAAAGAAACTGAACTATTTGGAAATATTATTTTCACTTGGTCAAAAGACGGGACAATTTAATAGGTAGGTTATGTAATCCGAATGCCATCATTATAAAAAAAAACTGTCTTTTCTTTAGACATCCAAGCTTTCACCGTCCTCAAAAATCTTCGAAGAATACACATCATATAATCGGTGGAGCTCCGGGATGCAGGGGAATTACACGAGGACATGGCTGCTGACAGAAATTTATGGCATAAATTTGTGAAGACTATTTGCCTCAACTAGGTAGCGGACAAGAATAACTTTAGTATTTAAATGCTTAAAACGTTTATTTTTATTAACGTTTAGGTGATTAATTTTTTAAGTTTTACAGTCGCAATTACAAAGGTTTCTATTGTATTCTAGTAAACCAATACATTTAACAAACATAATATAATTCAAAGACAAAATACAAGTTCCAAGAGATTTTAAGATATTTCATTCAATATAAGGTAATTATAATCAAAGCAAGAAATTTAGTTAACTTCTTAGGTTTTCACGGCCAGATTTTATATTGTGGCTTTTGGGTTTAGCCGTGTGTGTCGAACTTACTTCAACCAATATTTCGACCGCCATAGCAGGGGTTTTCTTCAGGATTGATGATTTATTTAGTTGTGAGTTGGTGTCAGATTTTCTTGTATTAGCTCGTAAAAAGATAATCTGAAACCAACTCACAACTAAATAAATCATCAATCGTGAAGAAGAACCCTGCAATGACGGTCGAAATATTAGTTGAAGGAAGTTCGCCACACACGGCTAAACTCAAAAGCCACAATATCAAGAAATATAGCATTAATTTTATCAATTTGTCATTACAAATTTAGAAGAATTGTTACCTATAAATAAGACATGCATATTAATACCGTACACTGCCATTACCCATGATTTTTTTGTCAACATCTATAACGACATGGTCACGACGAATAACTGTCACGTAGTGTACATGCGGAGAACTGACGAAGCTCTTGTTAAAAGCAAAACCTCGAAAAGTCTTTCAGTATGTAAGTTAACAGTGATTAACGGGATCTTTATTAAAAAAAGATAAAATGTCTTAATAATAAGGATATATTTTTAATAATAAATGGGTCTTAAATGGTTAAAATATTAATAATGTTACATAAAATAATCAATTCTCAACTCCTAGTAAAATAAAAAATATCAATATTATGTTTGTACTTACTTTAAATAAATATTAAAATATATAAATAAATAATTATACTGCTATTGAGACTGTTTATTTTTAGTGTTGGTATTATAGTCTATTTAAAAATAGTATAACTATTGATAAAAACAATAACCTTTGTTCGTCCACTACTGAAAACAACCTTCATGAATCTTCATAAATCCACCAAGTGTAATAGATTATTTTATTAATTTACACGTCGAATAATATTAATCGGTATTGTAACATTAAACTGCTTAATATTTTAAATACATTCCCTCGTATTCGAGATTACTGCATAATCATATCATAGGCAGCTTGAGCCTGGAATTAGTAATTAAGTAAACTTGGCCTCAAATTTACTAAATAGTCCCAGAACTTTAATCACTTACTTATTATTTTATATTCTCGTGGATTATAATATGATAGGAAGTTTGTAAGCTGGAGTAATACTATTGAAGATATGCCTAATATAAGTTTATGTTTCATTTATATTTTTATTGAGGAAAAAACACTAAGAGTATTAGTCCTCCTCGGACTATATCACATTCAATGTGGTCGATTAGGTAAGATGTGTAGTGGTTGTGGGCGTGTAGAGATTGAAAAAACTTCAAGTGTTTATTAAATCCACTACTTACAGTGATTCAGATTGTGTGTTCAACAAAAAGACAAGATGCAGGAAAGAAACCATACAAAAAACACATCATCATCATTTCCACATCCACATCCTTAACTAGGGTATACACGGTCGTCACGAAATGTCGTCACAAAGCTCAGCCACCAAAAACATTTTTTTTATGTAAGCACTTACATGAGAATACCGACCGATGGTGATATTGATGCTGATGTGTGGATTATATGACGTTTACCATGTTACATATGATTAAGCGCTGCATGTGGAGTGTTGATCCGAGAAGCATCATAGAATACAAACAGACGTTCACGCATCATCCTTATTAAAAAAGGAATTCACTATGAATGGGTGGTTTTCACGGGATGACTTTCTTCTACCACCAATTTTGATTAATAAATAGCATTTTAGTATTGAGTATTTTACCGGTGGTATTTTTGTGCTGAGAAATCGATCATTATAAACATCACTTGTGTTACTCCTTGCTATCAATAACATACTCTTAATGTTTATTAATTAAATCAATCAGACAAATCGTTCATATTAGTAAGATAATTAATTCAACTATTATTTAAAAAAAAACTTAATGTGTGTAGAGAGCATTTCTTTTTGCGTTGGCGTGACAGGTAATATTCAACAAGAAGCTAATGGAACTGGAGATGAAATATTAAATACCATAAATCTCATCCGAGTGCCACTCGGTCCACTATTTATTAAAAAATAATACAGAAAATGACGTTAGTTATGAAGACATAAAAAACGACGATGAAATATGATATTCTATCAAAATATATTTACAAGTGGACTGGCACTTGACGCAACAAAATTAAAGATAAGGCTGGCTGTGAAAATTAAAATTTTCATTTTCATTTGTAAGCATTTTATTTTCGCTATCAAAGAAGATAGCTTTGTGGTTTTATGACTAATGTGTTGGTGGTTGATGAAACTGTATTATGTGGATCTAAGTCATTCTGTAGATGCTTAAAATCTATCACGATTCTCGTTCATCTCTTCATATCACGATGACAAAACCGTGAGTTAAATATTTAACTGACTTGTTATCTCTTGACATTGACGGATTGAGGAAGGCTACGAGTTAGTCGAAACTGCAGTCTGCTGAACAGAGGCCACACTCAACGTAATCCATGTAAAAATAAGGTTAATAAATAAATATATATTAGTTATAATGAATCTCAAAGTGAATGCTGAAGCATTAAATAAAATCTAATTCCTTATTTGTACGTGTCCGCTCCCTCAACTGGAGCATATAGTCACCATGAGCCACCGCCACAAAACTCTGTCAACCAACTTGGTCCTCGCGTCGTGTCCCGTCAGCTCCACCTCCCGCAGGGAGCTCGGTGGAGACCGAGTACATTCTGTATATAGTTCCCGATGGCCTACCAGGACGGTGAGAGCCCGGGGGCTTGAAGAAAAGGCAGCTGTATTTATTTCTCTCCTTCGTGTCCTAGCAAGGTCCACATACCTCTCTTGACATGTAATTGTAATAAACTTTTTTATATAACATAAAGTTTATTATGTATGTCAACAATTTATATAAAAAAAATACTTATATACCATACAGCATCGAGCAGATCTTGCTTATCTTTGTAGAGTATAATGGGTCGAAATTCTCTTCTTTTACTTTATCATGTGTGATTTCATATGATGTTTAGAACAATACTTGCGGTTGAATGAAATTATGATACACATTGAGCGAGTACTAGATGTTTAGGGTCACTTGATCAAAACAGATCGCGTAAAAAGATACTTGATAAATACTGACAGCTTGTAAAACTTAGCAATTATTTATGGTTGAACATGTATAGTATGCGCGTTTGCTATTCAAATCTAGATTTGAAAATCTCCTATTTAAAGCATATAATCTTCATAAATTACCACTACATAGTACTATCAGATGCATCTTTGCCGAGTCTCTGCACTGGTTGTTTTGTTAACTACTTACAATGCATAGTGTACGAAGGCTTCCAGGACGAAAGCGCGGAATCTTGAATGAATGGCAACTATAGTATTCTAAACATTTTTGGTTGTTTTTAAAGCAGCATATTTAAGGAGAAACCCTTATTCTAACGCTCTCAAGGTCTATAACATTTGGTCTTAAGGTGCGGCTCAACCCAACCTAATAAGCGATATATACTACATATAACCTATTAACCATCCGTTAACCTTTCAAAAACATAAATTGGATATGGGACCATTTTTTTGTTTTTTCTTGAGATGAATAAGCGTAATTTATTTTTTTAATTCATTTTAAGTTTTTGTAACATTATTTTGTTTTTTGGAGGGGTGGATTTGCTCTCGGCAGCCATATTAATCAGATTCAAATTTATCAACGTATATATATTTATTTTATTATTTAAAATAAAAATATACTATATTTACGTTTAAAGTACAAATGCAAACAGCCCTTTATTATTTATTGTGTCACGTCAAGAGGTTGGCACTTAAATATTTTGAAATGAGAGTAACGATTTGAGGAGCCAACTTCAGAATACAAGAGAGATACTTTATCAAAGGGGGGATGCGTGAAATTGCTCTATTTAGGACTCTAGTGAGGGAAATTTCAAGGCATTCTTCAAGACAAAGCCTTTCAAGGCAAATCATGGTTTACCCTTTTCCATGCGATGTTTGTTCTTTGACGCCGGTGTAAAAACAAATTATTTCTCGCAAATAAACCGGATGAAGAGCACGTAAATCTTGCTGAATATATTTTCTGCGTACGTTATCGCCTTGATATCAAAATGATGTTGTTTACAAGGAATTCTAGATGCAACATTACAGGTAATTTGATGTTGCAATTTCGCATGAGGGGAATGAAATTTACATAGAACAACAAAATTGTATTTTTTTTTTATATTTTTATTAATTAAATTTGTTAATAGCATTTACAAAAAGTAACTTTCAGCTCTGAAAAAATGTAAAATCCTTTCTTTCTCTTCTTTCTCCCTTTTCAATTTGGTGTTTTTCTTTATATTATATACTAAAACGTCTGAGAAGGAACTTTCAATTCGCAATTAAAAGAGTATTCCATGTTTTAGAACAAGTAATTGTTGCGTAAAACTCAAATAAGTGGGTAAATAATATTGTTCTTGATTTTTTAATTTATAAATCTACAAAATGAGATATACGGCAACCGAAATAAATAGATAGTGAATTTTAATTACGTAGTTTCAATTAAGTAATCATTCGAAGAATAATAACAAAATGAAAACAAAACCATAAAAAACCTACTTGTTTGTGTATTGTCTATGCATTAATACATAAATCAACCGATTTTTGTGAATTTTTTAGAATATATTATTTTCGTCAAAATAATGTTTTATCTTTTGCATGGCGTTTTATAAACTTTTTTGTAAGACTTGAAAATATTAAATATATCTTGAAAATATATTTACAAAATGCTAATAATTATAAATATCATAATAAAAGCTAAGCTAATCTGTGTTGTAATTAAAAAGAAAAGATTTCTTTAAATATATAATATTGTTGTTAAAACGGTTTTGGTAAGATTACTCACTTGATTCTAAGTTTAGGGAATTCTGGCTTACATTATAGACCTTCTGTTTTACGTAAGCGCCCTAATTAATTCATAAAACCCCCGGTTGACGTGAGATTGATCCCTTACCCACATAATATAGTAAACATAACCTATTAAATACAATAAGTACTTTAAGACCGAGACATGACCGTAATACATAATACATATATTGAGAAATAGTTTAATGACACAAACGCTATCCTCGCCACACACGAACATCACATCAGTACTTTATATAGCGAAGTTTTCTGGATAATTGTATTATCTGTTGAAAATGACGCTATTACCTTACTTGAAACGTGCGAATTCTTTTCCGCAGACGAAACAAAGCATCGCTTATAGATGTTCTATGTTTTAATTATTGATTGTAATGATGTCGTTTTATCGTGGTAGATTTTTGTTATTTGGTTATAACTTACAGTTTTCTTTGAATGTTACCTTGGACAACTGCATGCTTCTCCAGTGGATATTTTTGAATAAGGTTAACATAACTTGCTGACATATAATATTATTAAGAGGAACTTTTCATCTTATACTCGTTTTTTTAAGTAGGTATATCAGAATTATTGTTTGTATGTTGCTAGCATTTTATACTTACAATGTAGACTTTTGGGTCTACATTTATACACACTTCTCTTTCTCAATTAACCTCTCTTGCAGCTGTCTATCAACGACAAACTAGAGAAATTTGATCCAAGCAAATGTCGACTCAGAATAAGCAGTTTTACCTCGTGGTCTCTCAGCATCCATGCTTCCTACTATAAACAGTCTGAATTTCTCTAATAAATACATTTATAAAAATTTGAGATTTTTTAATACCTCCATGCGTGAAAATTATACACATGCTTTCCCCACATAACGTCTAATTAACTCGGCTAAACAAAAGCTTCGTAAAATCCATGAAGGACCAAAAACTCTCGTGTGCTTTCCTGTATGTGTTTATATTTTTACAAAACCGTCTGAAAAATAATATTCTAGTACACTTTATTCGTTGTTTACGACCATTAATTAGGCTCTATATCCAGGCTCTATTACAGCCGCTGAGATAGCAAACAGATGCCTTTTTTGCTTATTTTATAACGTTTTTTACATAATTTTCATAGCAACTCTCGAACAAAAGCTTAATGAAAATGTATTGTTTATGGTCGATTTAGTCAGAACCTTGCGGTAACTAAATTACAATACTTATCTACGCCCACCATTTACTTAATAATTAAACAATGGACTTTTATATAAAGTAAAGTTTAATTTTGTACTCCTTATGACCAAAAATAATAATATATTCACAAAAGCTGTCTCTTATCATATACAGGTGTAATGCATACTTTTTAGGCACACGGAAAAGCTTTGAAATACTCACGTGGAATCTTTTTTAAATCAAACTTTTCAATCTGAATATCTGGCGTATTAATAAATAATTACATTCACCACAATATGATATTAATTACAAATCATTTCCACAAACAGCGTTTGACCAATCAAACTTAATGGTATAGAGTCCACTGGAAAGTTGAAATTATTGTTTTTGGGTCTACAAAAAATAATTCTTGTTTAGTTTTAAAGCGTTTGCTTACTATATCAAAGGTCATAATTTCAATCTCCGACGTAAATTGAAATTAAAACATTAATTAATCAGTTTCTTATCTTTATAATTTATTTTATACATTTTTTTTTTTTTATTAATTTATTTTCTCTCGGTTTGTGTAAATTTGATTTTTAACCCGTAATATTCCAATTACATGAATTTATGTGATGAAAATTCATGATAAACGAAAGTCAACCGCTGAAAACCACCCTTTTAAAATGAGTTCGAAAAAATGGATAATGTATTAATGCCGGGCTGTAACACTCTATAGTTCTACACGCTGCATTTGGCCATTATTAAAAATGACAAGCGCCCTACATGTCACACATAAGATATCTCCTTCACCGTCTGTTAGTATTCTCCTGTATGCGTTTACATAAATAACTTTTACATATTTTAAATATCTGTTCCGTTAAACGTTTTTTTATATGTGTATGTCCATATTTATATTATTTATGTAACTATTTTAATTAAACGTGAGACTATTGTGATTACCGGCTACAAGGTAAAACGAAATATTGAAGTTTTATTCCATATTATTTATATATGTATATTTAATTACTAATAATATTGTAATATGGTCGATGATCTATAAAAGTAGATTAGAATATTGAAAAATTAAAATAACATTCTAATAAATATTTAAAAATCCATATTATTCCATGTTCACTGATCAAATTTAAAGCCATAATAATTCTATAACAGTGTTTTTCAATGGACTTTAAGATATTTTTTAATCTTTAAAATCAATGTATCAACAAAGGCACTCTACGTACTCGTATATTCCTAAATGAAAAAAATCACAAAATAAATGGCAAAAATCTCAGTAAGCGTTTGATAATTTTTTCATCAACATTTTTTATCGGTAGGTAAACAAAAAATACTGTTTTATTTTAATAAATTGATAATAACTAAAAACATTAATGATTTCTATATTTTTAAGTAACAATTTATTTAATACATTATACACATACAGATTTACACTTGCCATCTTAATAAAACGTTTCTCTCAACAATAAATGGATCATAATTAAAAATTGAAATTTCGATTCTATATAAATAAATAAATAAAATAATTTATCACACAATATAATAGTAGATGGTAATAGAAATAAGACTCTCATTTAGAACTTTTTAAAGATAACGAGTAACATCTTTTACCAATATGTTCAAAGTAAACCACCTCTTTGGGCCACATGGCTTAGGCTTCGAAAGTATCGGACTAATCAATCGATCTCATAAAATTTTGCTTACCAACAGGCTAAAAAATGGTGTCAGTTCTTGACAGCCATTTGCTCCAGTTAGGAGAGTGGACTTGGAAATAATGATGATGATTTTTTGATAAATTGGACTTTCACACAAGAATATTTACTTGATTAATAATAAATATATCTTATTATATTGAAGTATTAGAAGAGAGTTAGCTGCATTTTTATTACATATTATTTTTAATAAAATCTTTCTCCGATATCATATCTCAATTTTTTTAGCAAAAACCAAGCTTGAGGCACCATCTGTTGTACGATACCCATACCACAAAATAAAGAAAATCAAAGTCAGGTAGCGAAAATATATCATCTTTGTTAGGCATTGATACAAACACCTTTAACAACACACCGTTGCATTTTGTAATATTATCGAGCTTAGTGCATCATATGTAAGCTCTCTTTAGCCGGATAAGATTATTGCAGAAAACGCTTGTCACAGTTGTAGATACAACCAATGTGTAGTAGTTAAAAAAACACATGCTGAAGTTAGGAGATTATTACGAGTATTATGACATAAATTTAACTTACTTACAATAGTTTGTCGTCTTCTTAAGTTTCTGTCCATTTTTATCTCACATATTTTCCTCTTATATTATGTTACTTTAGCTAAAATATTTTCTTTAATTATTTACTGAAATTAAAGAAACTGATTACACAACTTTATCCCACCCAACTATGTAAAACATATTATTCAATTAGTTTCGACAGGGGTAAAATAAAGTTTGGTATAGCTCACTTGACACATTTCTTGATCAAAATGCTTAATTATTATACACATCAATTCATATTAGACTTATAAATGGCGTCTAGGTCCAAAATTTTAACACGCATCTGTGAATGTCTTACTTTTTTAATATGATACTTTAAAACACTTATTTTAGTTGAACCGGCCCATAAAATTATAATGGCACCTGATAAAACTTTATTGCGAAAAAATCTGATACCATGTATATCATCAGAGAGTACTTTTAAAAAATATGTTAATACCTTACACATAAATTTTCACGTATTAATCGCTCTTCCATTATTTTAAGTATTACTTTATAAAACTAATCATCATTTGACTTTTCCTCTTTAGAGAACGATGCGGGTAAAAATTAATATTTTATAATTAAACAAATTGTTATTTTTATATCTATTATTCAAGCAGTTAGGCAGTATTTTATTTTATTTGAGAGAAAATAAGCATTCATAAAACCTTCTATTCCTTGCAGTATTGTATTTTAAGATTGTTTATTATTATAATGCCTTAGTTTGGCATGCGTGGATATAAATACAAAACAAACGTATTAATCCATAAAGCGGATATTTACGACGCTGGATTACACACGATTTAGTTTGCAGAAATACACACGACTTAGAAGGAGAAGTTTGGGTAATGATGAAAGCAAACAAGAAAATTTCAAAGAACAGCAAGCAGTGGAAAGTTTTCTAATCTCAGTGATCTGGAGGCACGTAGCTTTGTACTGTGCCACAAAGCCTTCAGCAGGTATCTGCCTACTGGTAGGCAGAAAGCGTATCGATTCAAATGGTGTACTTTTTTTTACGCGGAATGTCTGAAAAAATCTGCGACAAATTACATCAAGAAAGGTCAGTTTTCATATTCGTTTTAAAACGAGCATGTATTTTATAAACTTGTTTGTTTATAGCTACAAAATTTTAAAAATCAATGGAAAACGTTCTATAGTATTTGTATTTTAAAAACCTCCAATGATTATTTTTGCACACATAAGAGACCCTACAACAATGATTTAAATATAAGAGAAAAAATACAAACGTGGCTCTGATTTAAAACAATAACATTTTGAAACTTGTTTTCTTTCTTTAAGCAATATTAGGAGCAAATAGTTTTTGGATGACTTATAGCTTGAGATCGTGTCGTTGTTTAGATTGAGCCGCTCTTTCGGATCAAATATTTTAAGTTGATGAATAAAATTTAGAATAAAATATGTGAATATCAATAAATATTATTTCAATAATATCAAAACGAGCAATAAACACCGTCTATTGAGGAAAAGATTTGAAGATGAATTCTGTCAGCTTGTATTTTGAAGATAAAAAAAACACCGTTTTATTATTTCATGGAAATTTTCCGATAGAATTCATTTCATTCGTGATGCCAGATAAGAGAGATGTTATTTTTCAGGGTCGATACTTTCAGCTTTCGGCAAAAGAGCTTTTACGCTTAATAAAGCTGCACTGAAAAAATATTTCATTTATTATTATTTTGACATAATTTTTGTAAATATTTTATCTTCCGAGTACATTTTGCAATCTTTCTAGTTGAATAAATTTTAGTAGCTCACCACTTACTATTACTATAAGCCTCACTCACCAGCCAAGGCCATTATTTCTCCTTTTTCAGGTATCTCATAGATTAACCGAAGCAACACAATCATTACCGTCATCATTATATACCCATCCACTACTAGAGTATATACTATGAGCACGATTGTAACCAGGAGCGGGGTAAATTGGCCGCCCTGAGCAGTATATATTAGAGGGCGGCATTTCGTTGGCTTAGTTCATTTTTACCATTTATTGCTTTAGGAGCATTAATTTTTGTTACTTTTTGGACGAATTTTTTTAAAGTATTTTATTTTACATCGTTAATCAATTATATATTTTCTTTAATTTAGGAGAGCCAGTAAAAATATTTTTTTTGCTGATCATTTATTTCTTGTACGAAAAGGTAGAGGTGAAATTTGTTTTTTTTAATAGGGGGTCGGAAATTAGAGACCGACTTGGACGGCAAACATATATACGCCACTGGTTCAAACACCACTATCATCTTTTCGAAACCCTTCCGCATTTAACTTTTTTAATATATGCTTGGATAAAAAAAATACTCAAATTGTCTAATTTTTGACTGATTTGGATAGTAAAACTAAAACATATTCATTACTTACATATATATTACTTGATGAAGTTCAAAACATGTACAACATTTTTTTTAATATTTGCAGCAATGCAGTTTACTCACATTCAGCAATTGCTCTACGACTGTAGTATTACTGTTTACTTCAAATTCAATTAAACGAATCAAAGGCTTGCAAGATTTCAAGACTTCATTAAGCAACTAAACACTACTTTACGATGAGTATCGTTAAACTGTTACAACACATATTGCATTTATAACTAACGAATCTTGAACATTTAAATAATAAAAAAAGAAACTTAAAGATAAAGGTTAGTTTGCAGGTATTATTTTATTGATACATGAACAAAATTTTTTTTATTTAATCATTGGGTTAATTATTGGACATATAAAAACACATGTTAATACTGCTTACACAATATTACTGGAATTAAAGCAAAGACGAAGCGTAAATGTAAATTACATATAAATGCAAAATTACAAGAACTTCAGTAATTATTTATTCTGTGAACCTAGATTAAAGGGCATTATCATTAAATAAAATCGTCAATTATAAGTTTTAGTCAACGTTTCTCTCGTTAATATCAAAGTTGCATTTTACAACTCAAAGGATCGCTAATCGTTGCATAACTGATGCATCTTTTCTGAAAAGTTTTTAATTAGGTTTTTAAGCGTCCATTAAATTATTCTCGCTTTGAAAAGATTATTTATCTCGCCATGGAAACTGGTAAAGCTTTTTTACCAGAATAATAAATGTATAGGTTTAAAGCACATATTATTTATTCGGTGAGTAATACGTTTTCAATCATTCGGCCGACGGATATGGACTGAAGAACATTTTATCGAATGCATATTTGACCGAAAAGACATTTGGACGAACAGATATTTCTCAAAAAAAAAGACTTTTTGCACATTGAACATCTGTTAATAAAAGTGAAATAAATAACATTTTTGTGTGCGTCATCTCATCAAATGTCCGTTTGGCTAAATGTCCGTTTAACTCCGGACACCAAAATTTTGACAGATTTTGTATTTTTTTGTTACCACCTACTTTGGCAATTATTTTGTAGTTGTTTTTTCTTCATGAGTTAATTCGATACAAAATTAAAATGAATCTGCATTTTTTTGAAACCATTAGATTCTCATTATTTGGAAGAAAAATTGACTTTATTAATTTCATGAGGGACACTTTTCAATTTGAAATAAACCTTTATTTTTGGTGCGGTTGGGATTCAAATTAACTTCTATACTTCAAATTTAATAAATGTAAAAACCAACGAAGAACACATTTTTTAATGATTTTCAAAAAAATAACGGAAACATCCTAAAAACGTTAAAAACGCTTAGGAAAAATATGACATTAAAAAAAAATATTTCTAATAATAAGGATATTTTAACCTCGTATATAATATGAAAGTAATTATCAAATATTATATACTGTTTTTCACTGTTGGTTAACACATTAATATCAGCTTGATATAGCTCCTTAAGGCCGATGCCGTAAAGCCTCAACAAGCGATCTTTTGTCTATTATTTTGGTTCGCTTGCGTGACATCTACATCGAATGTTTGCATACGCCAAAAATAATTGTTATGACAGTTGGCCTATTGCCGGTTGGTAGGACATCTTGGCAGTTGGTACCGTGGAGATGTGAGATCGCGCCGTGGGCTGGCAGTTGAAGTTTGACTCGCGCCCGTCACAGTGCGCGCGTCCTGTTCGTTCGCTGTGGCGGGCGACGTTATTGACGAATAAACGTGTATGTGAAACATAAACAAGTGCTTATATTGTGAACCTGATCCTGCATCCTTCATCCAGTTAATCGATGTCCTAAATGGAAGAGGAGGATATCAACATTTACTCAATATTCTAAATGGATCTTAAATTAATTATGTATTAAGATTATAAATAACGTTAAACATGCTTACTACGAGATATAAATGCAACAAACAATAAAATTGACATCAACTTACATCGTGAACATACCGAAAATGTTTGCCTTTTTGTGAAAAAATAATATTTCTATCACATAAATGCTTGAAACTGACTTGACGCAAAAAACTGAAAATACTTTATTTTTTAATTTATGTATGTTTTCTTTATTTTATTTCCGGTATTCATGATACGTAAACGTTTGTTAGTGATAAAAAAAAATTTTTTTTATAAAAGTTCAAAAAACAAAAATCGCAATCCGCACCGCGTGCGCAATAATGCTTTTAATTAAACCGATTGACAAAAGTTCAATATCGACCGCTCAAAAGTGGCTCGTGGGAGTACATTCAAAAACAAACGGTCGTTAGAGGAATAAAGAGCAGATGTCACGTAGCAGTGAACCGCGGACCATGCAGGCGCCCTGCACTGGGGCCACGCGATAAGACCAGGGCCAGATTCATGCAAAAAAAGAAAAATGCAAATTTCATCAACAGCCTTATCCATCCAACGATGTACCTAGACTTTAGCCATGAGTCTCTATCACTCTCGATCCTCTTTTTTAGGCTTGCATCCCAAATCTATACCCTTAATAAATGTTTAATGTTTTTGAAAGCCTTATTGATCGAGAAGCGCAATATGATGGAAACATGATTATTATGAACTAACGCAGAATACAATACACTAAGTAAAATAATTTGTCATTCTTAACCATTATAAATAATGTGTATCATTGCGTTTTGTTTATGCATCACATCTTACAGTTGATTCAAATTCATTTACAGACACTATAATTTAACAAATCTTACAGCAATCAGATACATATACACATATAATACGCTACCAGGTTAAGGTATCACTAAAAAACACAAAAAATCTTTGAAATATATATTCTGACATAGTGATAAAAGTCATCAATCTTTTTTTGCCTTTCGTTCATAAAGCTCGTACCTTTAAAAATTTCACTTCATAAATAACGCCATTTTCTGTTACATTTTAAATAATTTTCCACAATTTTTTTCACAATTTACTTAAACTTTTTGACTCAGATTGATTTCAAATTCTGATTTACGAGTTCAAATTATGAAAAAAAAAATGTTGAGCTTGTAGGGCTTATGGGCTTTACTAATAGCGGCCCTGGTTGGGCTCGTGGCTTTAACCGGTTGTACAGGTATCACGTAAGAGCCCAGAGTAGAGAGTGCAAACACTCGTATCCAATTCCTACCCCGCATAGACATCCACTTTTATTATATAGAGAGCTTTCACGTTCATTTTTCAGCATAGTTTCAGCAACCACTGAAAACTAATCAGACTTATTCTGTCCAATTGAATCCATAAACTCATGTTCATTGCATTGCAAAATCAACTTGATTGACTAATTTAAATGCGTGATTAGAAACAAAAACATCAATATTGACTTCAAAAAAATATTTTTAAAAACACACAATATTGTTAATATTGATATTCTTGCTGTAAAATGTGAAAAATTACATTACTTCACTCTGTTGCGTTGTACTATCAATTGTATTGAGCTTCTCAAATAATTTATTCTAAGATCCATATACGAGTGTATAAGGTTTCAAGTTGTTACTGTAGAGTATTGACGTATTTGAATGTGCAAATCATTTTATTCATTATATAAAATATTTTAAACTATATTATTATGGAATAGATTATAAATTAGTGGTGTATATGTGTGCTTCATAAGGATGTAATTTTTGTTATATTTTATTCAGAAACCTGTTATTTGTAATGTATTTTAAATACTTAACTTATCAAAATATACGTTTAATAATAAAAACCTTGTTATCCTCAGAAAAAACATTGGCGTTTTGAAAAGAAATGTCAATTTATTTTTAAATCAATGAACTCCAAAGTATGTAGTTAAAAGCGATTCTGATGTATCATTTAGTATACTTGCATAAATTATTCATAATAATATGCTTTTTTTACTTTTTTTTCTAAAAATTTAATACAAACTAACGAATATACTCGTCTTTATACTATTTAAAAGCTTTTTTATATATTAATGTTACGAGTAACGAACACCTATTCACTTTTTATTTATGATGTAGTAAAAATGATAAAAAAAAATACAAAACTCTTTTTGTCTTATGAGTATAAGCTTCAGAAAGCCTTCACAGTAGTGAGCTTTCATGACGTTGAAGCTTAGTACTAACAAGCGAGAAAACCAACGTACACTGCCTAACAATGAGTAAGCAGCTTAATGTTGACATTTATCGTTTAATTGAAATTGCATTATTTGCATTCATTTCAAACGATTTAATGCGATTTGTAGGGTGACCTTGAACTTTTTATGCAGATGAAACCTTGTGTTAGGATTTTGTTAGTCGTGTTATTTTTCAAAAAAATATCCATTCTCCACGTGAGCTTTCTACGTCATGTAATATTCAACGCTTATCGCATATTTCCAGAACAGCAAAGTACTTATATTTTCTTTCATTGAAATCATCATCATTATTTTTCCTCTCGCCTAAACGGAGCATATGGTCGTCACAAATTTCTGTCATCGGCTATGTTAGGCTCATCTCATGTCTGCTCTACTTCCCAAAGCTCCTTCGAGTATTTACTCATTATATTAAGTTCCCAATGTTTTTTAAGATGGCGAGACATTGAATAAAAGTCATTTTTAGTTTATGTTCCCCTGCGGCATCAATAGTAAATTTTTCATCCAGGACTTTTTCGTTTCTCAACCAAACGGTTTCATTAAAAATAATGATCAACAATCTTTATTTTATGTGATTAAAAACATTTTCTTTCTTCAAAACACTATAAAAATACTATGAAATAATTGTTTTATTTATAATATTGTCAAAATCATCAATATTCCATATCCGCCCTAGAGCATATAGCCATCATAAAATGGCGGTAGAATGCTCTGTCAGCTGCCATTGTAACGACTAAAGTGAGATTCTAAAAAGAAGGCCGTGTAGTTTTTGCTCTCCTAAGCAGCCGTATGGTTGAGGGTAGAAACTGTAGAGGGTGCCCTAGACGGGAATATTTGCAGCAAGTTTTCTAGGACATGAATTGTAGCTCTTATGCTGAGCTGAAGAGGGTTGCGGAGGACCGAGAGGAATGGAGATCGAGATGCAAGATTCTGTTGCTGCAATCCAATCCACCGGATTGATACTACGAAGAAGAAGCAGCCGTCGTGTCCGTCCCAGTCAGATCCATATTCTTCCTTACCCAGCTCTAAGCCATCGTTGTTTAAAGATTTAGAATAGCATTTATTTTAAAAGTTCACAACACTGCTGCATTGGCTTTTAGTGAAATGTCAAGATTCAGTGACGCACTATACTCTCTTTTGAGATAATAAAGATGTCGTATGAAATATTTTTCACTGCTTAACTTGATAAAATACTCCTAATAAATAATATAATAATAATATGTGCTTGTTTTCTCCGTATGAGTACATTACTAGTGACAAACAGACAGATTTAATATATTTGATTCATACAACACAGTAGTATATTATGTTAGGAAATGCTTAAATAGATAAAGATTCCTGGTATCGCTTAATATGTTTGAAAAAATATAATTATACTGATACTCTTGGTTAGTATTCACTTAAAACTATATTCGCTGGGAAGTTAGTAGTATGCTTTACATTATAATATTAATACGTGCTTAGTAAAGTTGTGCCATTAATTTCAATCATAACAGAGAAACAACAATATACTTAACACAAAACACAGAGGACTATAGTGACTAATTTAATAGTAAGTAATGCCATCTTTGAAAATCATACAAAGTTACTAGAAAATTGACTCCATCTAAAAAAACTCTTTTAATTCTTTATTTATTCGGGAAATATTGTTTTTAATAAATTTATGGTCTGAAATATGGTACAATATTATATTTCGATCTCTCTTCGCTATGTCAGCTCCGAATATAGACAATATGATTACCACTAAAATATTAATGTTAGCTCAACTGCCCAATTCATCCGTAACATGTTCTTTAACGTGTCCCTACCAGGTAAATGCATTATTTTGGGAGATCAATTACAGTGTTAAATATTATAAATTAAATTTTAGAATTCAATATTTAAAATCAACTCATTATTTATTAAAATAACTCTCAATATAACGATATTTCTAACGTTTTTTTATTTAAAAGTATACTTCGTTAGAATGATTTATTTTTCTTTTTAATCATACCGCAAATTGACTGATTTATAAATAAATTTGTTATTTGTAACCTTCATGAGGTAGTGAAATAAATTGATTGTTTCAATATTAAATTTTGAATAAAAAAATTTGAAGAGTTTGCCTACTCCCTGCAAGATGGGTCACATAATGTGTTCGTCAGTAACAGTTGTGTTAGATGTTGTGGCTTGATCAAAATTAGCGACGATTTTTTTTCTCGAATTTTTTCAGCGATTATTTTTATATACGATTAATGGGTATTTGAATTCAATAAAAAATATTTAGAAATATAAAAAGTTTGTCATATTTTATATTATTCTGTCTGTTTTTTTTTTATTTCTTCCAGAACACAATAGCACTTTCGACTTGTATTTATCTAGATATACGTGAATTTTAAAAAATAAATTGATCCAATAACTTTGACCATTATTTTTTACTTAAAATGATGTGTTCCAAAATCACTTCAACCAAATATATAAAATTTTCATTTAATGGAACATTTTTAATTAATATTTTTTTTTAAAACAAAATATATTTACATATGTGTTTTAATATACTCATACATCCACTAAGCATAACCAGCATAACTCCCTTAACTAAACTGATTATATCACTTCGATATCGTTTGTAACTTTGTACTTTTGTACAACTACTTATAAAACTGAAAAATTCTTGCCCAAATTGTTTGTAGGGGAATAAATGAAAATTTAAAATAATATTCACTTTAATTAAACTCTAAAAAACAATCACTGAGAAAACGCAAAAATACCTACATTCTTAAAATAATATGGTATACTTTTTAATATATTATATCCAAAAACTTTTCCACGAAAAATTCTATACTCACATAATAAAAAAGTTTTTTAAGAAATGCGTGAGGTACAATACTTAAGTAATGGTGCTGAATTATAAAAGTTTATTCAAAGAAATACCTAAGAACTTTCCATTTTCTTGTTTTAGTAAAATAAGTGGGTGCTTAACACAAATTTTATGCCAGAGGTGAAATTAAACTTTTTAGTGAACATAAATTTTATTAAAATCCATACTTACTATCGATTGGCTCTGATTCCGCGTAGAAACTGGAAACTGCCTTTTTCAGCTGAAAAATTGAAAAATTCAAATACCCATAGTGAAAAAATATCATTTTCCTGTAGAACATTCTTTATTTTACATTATAAAGTAATATTTATTATAAATATTGATTTTTTTTAATTGGGTATGCAATGATATAAGAAATTAAGAAGAATAAATAATTTTATACATTCATTACAAAAATAGAATATTTTTTATTTTAATATTTGTAATAATCGTATATCGATGTTATTCATATTATAAACATTCATTTACGAAATTTAATTGAAATAAAGTATCAAATATGAAAACATGATTTAGATTCTTTTAATATGGATCACGTTAAATATTGTTTATTCACATATTTTAACACCAAGGTATCCCTTTTATTAATGAAAGCTTCAACAGTTTTTTACTTAGTAATCGTTTATTATTTTTCCACAACACAATTATCTACATATCTTTTATTTTTAATTGTGGTACCATGTATTTAACTAGCAAAATGTATTTAAATGATTATATAATTCCAATATTTTTCATTCAAAGAACTTTCATCTAGTTATCTGAACTAGATGAAAGTTGTTGTTACACTTCCATTTAATATTTTCAATAAACAAATACAGTATTATATTTATGCTCTTGTCTGCAAAATCAAAAATGCATCGCAATTGGCTTGATAAGTATCAACGTTAATAATATTTCACGAAAGAAATTTAAAATACAAAAATTGTACAAGACTGTTGAACAATATTTACATCATGTACAAAATATTTATCATTTGAAAACCTTCATTTTTAGTATAGCTTTCAATTCTGTTGCTTCATTTTATTGGATACACTTTGTATGAAGAGTGATGATGCTAGTGAATGACCGCTTGAAGTGCAATAAAAGCAGCTTCTTCTCTTGCTGTGAGTTTTAAAAGCTTCTCTTCATACTGCTCGCCGGATATCCGGCAAAGCTTTCATAAACATATTTGACTTTTCAAAGATAAACATCTCAATCGCTCGGTTTGCAAAGTAATTAATTAAAGTTCACATATTCAACATATCAAAGACTTGAAGTGCATAAAGTTAAGTACAACATTACACGATTAAGTGCATTTTTTATTTAAATAAGTTAGTTACGAGTATAATTATTTAATTTAGTACATAATAAATCTATAATAGTCATAAATTATTTCAATTAAATTCCCATCTTATATTATTCAATGATGTTTTTAATTCATTCATTATATTATATTTATGTTGTTAAATATATTTTAATTCTTTTTGAGTTCAAATGTCAGTGCGATGTTTTATATTCATTTTAATAAATCGATAAGCATGCAACATTTTCAAAAATATACACTTTTTTTAAGTTGAACAAAATAAATCTGATATATAAATCGGTTACTATATAAGTCGTATTTTTATATTAAAACAATTTTTTTTTAACCGCAAGAATATATTTACAGAAAATTATGATTCATTTTAATTGCACAAAAATATTATAAATATTAACGTTTGACAAATTAAAACAATATATTTGCGTTTTTCGTTTATTCGCGTATTGCGTTTTTTTCTGTTATAATATAATGTTTCCATAGTGTAATATAACCATAGTCTAGACGACTATTCAAATTGAATTCAAATGATATCTCTAAGTATCATATAATGTAAATTATTATTTTTATAATCTTAGAAGAATTTTCATTACAAACTTTGTAAGTTATTCTGTCAACTCTAGAAATTGTGACTACTCAAAAAGTACCATATTGAAGTATCAATTCATCATATCCAATGTTTAACTGTGTTTGTTTGATGACATAGAATTAACATACTATTTACATTTACGTGTAGAGCTGAATACACTTTATGATATGAAGGAGAATATATATTATTACAAAAATTAGTAACGACCTTATAATTGCATAAGAAGTGAGTAAGATGTGAAAAAATATATTCAAATCTGTACAAAGTACTCGAACATTCACGACTTATACGAGTATATAAAATTTAAGCTGATGCTTTTACGTGGTAATAACTAACAGTTTCTAACAGCATTGTGCTTAGATTATATAATTATAAATGTATGAGTATGTAAATAACGTACTTACATGTGAATAAAATCATTTTTTTGTATCCATAAATAATATTTTTTTAGTACACCACATAATGTGGTTTACTAAAAAACCTTAAAGTATTTGGCGATTATTGTAAAGCTTTCATGTTCCAGAAAGTCCATAAATAATAAACATAATAATTAACAAGAAAACCATATTTCAAACAATGCTTCAGTGACTGCGATAATATTGTATCAGTTTTATCTTTTAGCAGTTATAAAACACAAAGAGAAACGATAATTTTATGCCATTAAGTATAATAATTGAACGGAGGGAAAACACTACGAAAAATAGGCACGTATTACATTTTACCGGATCTGCTGTAAGTAAGCAATGTAATAAAATTTCTGGTCACGCGCTTTTAACTTAAATCAAACGAAGACAACAAGCATAAACAAAATACATTTTACGACACCGAGCTTTGTGCATTAAAGTGTAAAGACCTTCTAAGCTTTTTACTCCGTGAAAGCTTGCGTTTCATACGTTTTCACTGTTTTGCTAGAAATGTTTTCAAATACAATAAAAAGTATGTTCTATAACTCCATCGGCTTTGTTTGAGTCACTAATAACTAAAATCTAATTCGTCCTCTTTGGTTACTTTTACATTTTAAGTAACAGTCAAGATTCTACACCAAAAATGTGTGTACAAAAGAAGAAACATTAGTACAAAAACGAGTATTTTATAATAACGTATATTAAAATGATGTTTTAAATGCTTCGTATTTTCATTCAGTAAAAAAATATACGGGTAATACTTTAAGATGTGGACACTACTAAATGTAATAGTGTACACTTTGGTCAATGGGGAAGAACAATAAGTCTCTTTATAAAAATAATAACTCCTAAAATCACTATAAAAAACTAAAGAGATTACTAAATTTACTAAAAAAAAAATTACATAAAATTACATTTTAAATTACCTCCTCCAAAATGGATTAATAACTTTTGAATAAAGTAATATTGTTTTTTTTCTCTAGAACGACCTATCGACCTACTTCAACAGTGGATGAAAAAAGAATAATGAAAAATTATTATACCTTAGTCATAAAAAATCAACCAAATAATAAACACGAGCGAATAATAAATATTTATTGATTCACCTTGTTTTTACATGGATCACGTTGAGTATGGCCTTTGTTTAGGAGTCTGCAGTTTCGACTAACTTGTAGCCTTCCTTAATCCGTCACTGAGAACTTGTTTTTTGATGGATAATCAACGTGTTCCGTGTTAAATAAATAAATATTTATTATTTATAATGAATCGCAAAATGAATCCTAAAAACGTTAAGAAAAACTCATTATGCAAAATTTCATGTCATTCTGACTTTTATTTTTTAGTCAACTGTGTTTGTTTTTTCAGGGTTTTTTTTTCTTTTAACTTTACGGGTTACATTATAAATAGCTTATACATTTGTCTTATGCTCGAATAAATAATTGCAAAGCAATATGATAAACCAAAGGTTGTTTTCCACGTGCTCAACATCTAATTAACTAAACCTGGTACAAACTTTTTTCTTATAAACATAAATAATTACTTAAATATACATATACTATACATAAAATTCTTTTTTCAACGCGTCAATCCAAGCACAAAAATAACGGCAGAAGCGGCATGCGAACCGCGGACCTTGGAAACCAACTATGCCCAGGTATTCATACCGCTCGGCGAACTGCGCCATTGCCCTGCCTAGACTGACTTGCGTTGAAAATAGTATTTATATCATTGTTGTCATCGTACGATAGATGTCGCCATAGTATATATTCAAATATAGTCAATGATCTATAAAAGTAGATTAGAATATTGAAATAATAAAATAATATTCTAATAAAAAATTTAAAAAATTCATAACATAAATAATGTTTTCTATTCATTATTACAATATTTAAAAATACTTTGTTCTTCAAAAATTAATGAATCTGTAATGTTTTTATACTTTTAAACACTTTTAATTATTAACCCTTTAATTATCTCATTTTCAATTATGCAAATTAGTTTTTTTATAGTTTAAAAAAAATACGTAAAACTGTAGATTAGCGAACCAAAATACTTATTATCTAATTAAACTTAAAATTCCAACTGTTTATACAAAGATTCACAAGAAACAAATTTTCTATAAGCTTACAAGATATTATAACTTTGTGTTTGTGTCAAGGTCATGATATTTGGCTTAGCTGTTCCCATTTATTCATTAGTTTTAGTTTATGCAACCACAAAATCATAACTTTTCTCGTTATAAAACTAATGTATATTTACGAGTATAAATACAAAAAATTTATCTCTGCTCCATATATATGGTATATATTCACCAAAAATTGCCACCACACATTTCTGCGAGTTCTCATTGCTCTTTAGATGTCCCAAATGTCTTTAACCATATCTCTACCAAGTGCATAATGTTCATAACTAACAAACGACTACAGGACGAAAGCTTGGGGGTATAATAAAGAGAGTGCTGTAGTATAACCTATGTTTATTAAAAATCACTCATTAAGAAGATCCAATGATTAGATAGACATTTCTGAGGCCTGCACCACTTTTCTTCCTAAGAGGCGGCTCAACCCAGTAGAAGTAATTTCCAATATTTCCTGTTTAATGTTCCTTATATTTCCAAGTCCTCCCAAATGCTACTCATATTAGGTTATTAGGCGAGATGCTATGTTCATCAGTCTTTGGTCACAAGAAAATAAATAAATTTAAAATCATACCTATCCCCCGATTTACACGGTACTTGTTTTACACGTTTTCGCTTTTACACGGTTTTCCAAATAAGTTTTTTTTTTGTTTTTATCGCACTCTACTAAATGCTACTGTGTTTGAACACGTGCGCTGTGTACACATCTCACGGGGAATCCCGAGCTAGTTGTGCTGACTTGCTGCACACGCACACTGTGTCTGTATTTCTTATATATTCGCAGATAGTACAGATGGCGCATTCATTGGGCGGAGAAGGTTTTGATGATTTTACTGATGATGATATCGCAGAGTTAATAGCTGATAAAGAACTAAGTGAGGATGATTTAGTTAACTTAGTTTGCGAAAGTGAGTCTGACAAATCTGATGAAGAGGAATTAGTACCAGTAACATTCACTGCTAAAGTCATCCGCGAAGGACTCGCATTGGGAAGAAAGCTGGGTAATCATTTTATACAAAATGACACAAACGTTGAAAGGGCTTTACAATTCCAACGTGACATAAATCGCTGCTTGGCTCAATATGAAGAAGTTTACAAAGATCTTACAAAAATTTCGAAGCAATTGTTAATAACTGATTTTATTACCACCTCTCAGAATGTAAATATTTCTGCTTCAAACATCGAATCGGCACAAATAACTTTGAGTGATGAAAGTGAATTCCAACCTTCGATTCCGAAAAAAAGAATGAGAGTAATTTCTGATAGTGATGAAGGATAATAAAACACCTTTGGTTTTATTTTTTATTCTTCTGTTTAATGTATGTATTGTAATTAAATAAAAAAACAGTGTTTCCGTAATATATTACATATTTTAACCTGTCAATGCATTTTATTTTTATTTCTGTGTACACCTAAAAATATTGAAAAAAATCACAACTGTTAAATAGCAAAATTATGAATTTTCTGCAAGCTTTTCGATTTACACGGTTTTGACTTGAAAATTTTTAATTTTCGATCTACACGTTTTTCTCAGGAACGTATCTACCGTGTAAATCGGGGGATAGGTGTAATAATATTATGTCTTTAATTAATTTATGTAGCTAAGGTGGCTGACAGACAATTTCAGGAAATACATGGTTATGATGATGATGATAAATTTATTGGAAAGCTTATTCATATGAAAACTATACGTTCTGATTATTGATTTTAAATTTTAAAAACAAAAAATATAAATATTTTCCTTTTTTCATCCCTATCTGATCTAAAATTTGAGCACATTGTCACCATGGATTGCCACTATAAATTCCCGTCTATTTCAATAATTTTATTTCCGTATCCATATTTGCTTCTGCAAAAACATTTATACTAAATATTTGTAGGGTTCTTATTTTATACATCTTTCTGGACACAGTTTGTTTTATACTTTTGAAAGTAACATGTATTTTGTTTATGCGACAGTAGAGAATAATCATACAATGCGAACAAACTGTAAACAAGTATGCCAGGTAAACATTGTTGTTACCTGTTAGAAATGTTAATGTCGAAATGGTTTACTACATTGTGAGTTATTCACTACCTAGCTTACCTGCATACTGAGTACAACTGCCATTAGATAAACTCTATACACATTGCATGACGCGAATTTTCGCGAAGTTGACTATCCATCTGTAGTTGTATAAAGTTACTAATTCAATTAAAGTTGTAACATGAATTCTTACCAAATAATTTAACTGTGCTTTCAAGTTTGTTATATTGTAATATAAACTGGTAGTTATTCAAACATTATTTAAATATTTTAAGTAATTAATAATATTAACATTACAAATATATGAATTTGTAGAATAAATACGAGTAACATTATTTTTTATAAAATTCTGCTTTCACTTCTCTTTTTACATCTTTTCTAATTGCATCCAAGATGGCTTTAACAAATTATCTATGTTATTCAATATATAACTTAATTGCATTCGGTTGTCAATAAAACGATTTTCGAAAACCAGCTTTAACATAAGTGTTTTTTTGTGTAAACCTTTTTATGGATTTGCTTTGCAATCAAAATAAAGAAACTCGTGATCTATCATTATATATAAGAACTTAAATTTAAAAATCATATCTTATTTTTAATATAAAAGGATTGTTTTTTTATACTTATGGAAAATAATCACCAATTCAAAGTGCATTATTAATATTCTATGAATTTCAAAACAAAAACTTTCAAATAATTCAAGAAAATATCAATTACTTATTCATATATTTGAGGAATTTTAGTGATTTCTGTTTTCAATTCCTATTTGGTAATCGTATATTCATATTTAAATTATAAATAATCTTATAAAATCACTCCTGGAAGTAATTTCACATGACAACTAAAGAAAAAACTTTGAAAACTAAGAGTACACTCGCATTACAAGAATCTAGCTTGTTTGATTGGCATAAACGGAAGTACTTATGTTATATTTCTCGGAAAATAATTATTTTCCAAGATATTAATGAAACTTGTAAATAAATCTATAATTTATGTTGGAATCATAGTATTTTAATGAGAGTCAGAGAAAACAGGTTAAACCTAGTTAGGCAGAATAAACATTTACAAGAATTTTATTAAAATTTTACTTTTTTTAAGTTATTATTGAATTTAAAAATTGAATGATTTAAAAAAATATGTCATCATAATAAATAGTTAAATGATTGTCACATATGAGAAGCACACTTAAAGAACTCATTAATCAATGAATAATTTGAGGAATTAAGAAAATAAGTATTACTTTGAGCACATTTTTTTAAACTTAAACGTAGAAAGCTCTATGCTTTTTTTAATATTGTATAAAATTTCTGTCTAAGAGTAAACATATTAAGAAAGTGTGTACCGTAAGTGATGTTTGTACCTCTGAGTTTTACGAAAAACCTACGAAACTGAATGATAAACCTTCTTCGCATTTCCCGGCCGGATGTTTTACTCGACTTTCTTCATACTTACAACTGCGTGACTTTTTATAGCCAGCAATCTAAGATAGAGGAAAACCACGGTAGGTTGAAACAGTTGCCGAATTCGGAAAAGCTTTCGGCTGTAATTTCTGCGCGGTCTCACCAGATTTATATCCTCAAATTAACCAATTGTTTTTACTCTTATGTAACAACACTTCGATTAAGTTTATTGGGAGCGACGTCACAAAAAAAACAAATCAATTGTTGTAAACATACAATGAAATTAATTTTCATTAGGTTTAACCAAGAAGTTAGATGCTCACAAATTATGACAGTTTTTTGTTTTAATATTATGCTTAAATTGAATATATTATTGTTTTTTAAAATGAATTTTACATTCATTTAACATCTTATCTTTTTAAACTCTTCTCATAAACATTAAAACATAATATAACAGTCATTATAAGAATTGCTACCTTAATGATATTTTCATTCTCAAAAATATCATTATTTTCGAAAGAAGTTTTACGATATTTTACAGGATTTACGAAACGGTGATATTAAATATTAAAATTTTCTTCCATTCATCTGTGTAAATCGTTTCTGCAAAATGAAAATGTTTAGCGGAAATTCGTTTTTTGAATGACTTAAGAAAATAGAATATTTCAAATCGAATCACAAATATTGAAATCAAAGCCGACCACTTTGTGAAATAATACATCTTTTGATTAAACTTCACTAAATATTTTATGTTATTTACAAAACATTAAAATAATATTTAATTCAAATTAACATATTTTTCGTTCTACTCTAAAACTTTAATTTTAATCAATCAATTTTGCATTCATATCCCAAAATTTTTGTCATACACACAACCACAAACATCTTTTCCACATAGAAAGTTTAGCTGACCTAGTTTAACGCCCTTGAACCCATTGAAAGGTCAAATCATTCTGCTGGTGCTCTCCTGCGGGTTAAATTAAGCGCGGAACTTATTTGTATGGTGACCACTCAAAGTATGCCGCATGTTACTTACTTACTACGATTATAAAATTAAATGATACAGAGCTCAGGAACTTTCGGCTAATCATCCGATATCCTTAATAATTCTTATTTAATATTTATTAAAGTTATTTGACCATAATTATTATAATAAATTTAAATAATGATAAAAATATATTCGCGTTCACGAAAAACAACTAAATTTTGCGAGAGTACCTCCTTTTTGAATGATTGTATCGGTGAGGTAAATTTAGTGAAATACCATTTATGTGCAAAAGTTGTTTTTTTGGGTACATTACCTTATTTGATTATAATAACATCTGTCTGTACTGTATACTGAAAATATGAAGTTTTCATATGCTTTAAATCTGAGCGGAATAAAAAAAATAAAAAAAAAACATATTTATCTAAGAATACAACATTAATTTGTATTATGAAGATTTTATAACCTATAAAATATTTTTGTTTAATAATATTTTTATCAACAACAAAAAATGAACATAAAAATTCTCGTAAAATAAGTGAATTACGGCCTTTTTGTCATTTCATTGCGTATTCGCTGTCACTGAGGATAAAAATAATCTGCCAATAAACCAGATACTAAAGCAAATAATTTGATTTTCTGATCATCTACAAAAGTCGGTAATGATATTATGGAACGAAATGTCAAAAAGGTCACCAACATTGTTTGGTGTTTTCTCTTATCTATTAAGCCATTGATTGAGAAGATAAAGCTTTCTTTCATCACCTTCTATGTAATACCTTTTTCTATTCAAATTATTTTGAGGTTCTTCATTGAGTCACTTACAAAATGGTCTTGCCGAATTTCTATTTACAAATGAATGAAAAAAAATCTATTTATATGTGATGTTGTTTTGTAACATTTATACTCTTAATATGAAAATGGCGATTCGAGGAAGTCAAAACATTATATCCACATATTTATTCATTTATTATTTTTAATTTGATATTCATAAAAAATATGAAAATATCGTAAATAAACATAATTTTTAATGATTGATAATCAACGCAATAATTACATTTTCAAGTACATCCTTTATTCATTCTAATTATTAAAAAACAACAACATTAAATTTGAGAATATAAAATACTCATTCATTACAAACTTTTAATATATACGAGTACTTCATCTAAAAAAATATTTCATCTAAAAATGCATACAAATATGGCTTCTGTGGATTGTACTTGGTTGTTAGACATTTTTAAATTATTAAATAAACTCATCACCAACAACATCTCTATAATCAATCCTCAGTTGCTGTGAAGATGATCCCTTACTAGTAAAATGCCTGTCATAGCATACTTTTAAAAATTGGTAGTAGACGAAAGTCATCCGTGAACATCCCCTATTCAATATTAAGATCAAATTGTTATTTATTTTGAATATAATGGACAATCGTGGATAGCTGTGGTTTAATGATGTTGGCAGATCACCACTCTTTGAAAATGGCGTTGTATTTTTTATGTAAGCACCTACAGGAGAATACCGATAGATGTTGATACTGATTCTACAGCCTATCATTCACGCAGCATCCAATTATTACAGGAATTTACTATTAATGAGCGGTCTTTACGGAACGACTTTTCATCTACCACCAATTTTGATTGATAGGCTATGAATGGCATTTTACGGGTGAGGGATCAAATTCATACCAACCGTGAATATTTTTGTAGCTTGGAAATCATTTTTCTTAATCTCTGTCGGGGATCGAAGCCACAACCTTTGGTTTGGAAAACAAACGCTTTAAGCACTGAGCTATACCTGCCGGGTGTATAATACACAGATTATTTCTCCATTATTAACTGTCGGTATTTTCTTTTATGTTTTTACAAAAATAAATAAACTAAATTACTTAACTTTAAGAAAAATATAACATATTATTTCTATTACTTACAATTATATTGTATTTTTTACAACAGTGCTATTCAACCTGTGGTTTGCAGACCGGTACCGGACCGCAATAGTTATAATCAGGGACCGGCAGTTGTTTAATTTAATATTAATTTATATTCTCGAATCGAATTAATTTTCAGTTTATTTTAAGTTTGCAAGAAACAAAGAAATAACAACACCACGTCGCTTGGCGCAATTTATTCTAGATGGTTAATTAAAACTCGTTAAAGAAAACACTTTATCGATGGTGATTTTTAATACGAACTTGTTTGACTTTTGAATAATTAATTTATCTTGAAAAATTGCAAGATTTTATTGCTTTTAAAACACCTAATAATATTTTTTAAGTGATAAAAACTTAGTGATTGATATAAAAAAAAGTTGAGCCGCCTTTTAGGCACAAAAGATTCAAGAGCATCGGGCTAATCATATTCTTAAAAATTCGAATTGAAAACACCCAAATGTATTTCCAATTCAGCTACCGTTTCTTCAAGCCTCTGGACTTTTGTCATAGAGTTTGTCTAGAACCATATATGTTCCCAGGTGGACCTCACATTTCAGAGATATCTACGGATAAATTATTTGTAACGACAGCTGGCAAAACTGTTTGGCGTAAACTTGTGGAGTCCATATTCCCTGCATATACTCCGTATATGAAGGTGATATAGATTAAAGTAAAAATGTCTGTAGAAAAGTATTCTCTTCTTTCAAATAACTCAATTGCACTCAAAGAAAGTAAATATTTAGTACCAGCTATAAACTAAACCATAATAGTGCATAATAAAGAAGAGTTTTTACTAAAAATTATTGTATAAAAGCGGATATATTTTTAAATATCGTATGCGAAAAAAACTTTGAATATTAATTAAACCTTAATTAAACCAAGTTTATTTCGATTGTCTGAAAAGTTTTCGTAAATTAAAGTGCTTAATGGCTTAAAAATATAAATAACATTTTAATTTTTTTGAATTTATTGAAATGATGTGCTTACCTATGGTCGACGTTTTTTTATAATTTTTAACAGTCAGCGAATGTTAAAAGGTTGAAGATTTTTTTTCTAAAATAACAAATCCAATTCACGCTCCAGCTACTATTAGAAAATTCTCCAGAAAAAGTTGTTCTTTGACAAGACTCTAGACAAAACTCCAAAATGCAACGAAAACCAGACAAACCTTAAGCTATATTATGTTTGTATTTCAGTTGTGCATTGTTAGTTAAGATGTTTAGTTAACAATGAAAATTTTGATTAAAAAAAAACATACTTTTATTTATTTATGATATTGTTTTAAGCGTTGAAAGTTATGTACAATGTACACTCGTGTAACTATGCTGAATCGCAAGAGAGAGTACTGTAAAGAAAGCACTCGCTTCGCCTACTCGAAGGGTGTGAGAAATATGAATCCAGAGAAAGCTAAACGGAACACATAACGGAACATAGAAGCGACTCACTGTGAGTTATTCACTTTGTAACCGAATCACATTCTAAAAATCTCATTTTGGAAATAGGCTACCGCGAATCGTTCCGGACCACTTGCCGTAGGGTGGAGTGAAAAAATTCCTAAAATTCCCCACTGTATGCTCTCCCACATATAAAACCATTCACTTTTTGCTTTATATGATCCAGCTCTTTTATTTTTCATATATTTAAATATTTTATGTTTTTCTTCGTTTTTATTATTATTAAGTTGTTTCAGATTTTAGTATTTTTTTTAGTTTTTTTTAGTTAGATTTATACACTTTGACGTTGGTATGAATTCATTAGTTTTTTACGTACTGTCACTTCATTTGCCAAATATAGAACATTTTTTTACTTTCTTTTAACATAGATCAACGTGAAAATTCTACCATTTCTTAGGTGGGCCTTTCCGAAGTGCTGCTTGGTTCAGTTTCACCCCTTGCTGTTGAACTACATCAATCTTCTTCGTATCAGCGACGTCATACTGTATCAGCCCAATATCTGCCAGCATTAGGTCTTGGGATGTGCAGCTTGTTAGTCACATGGGGCAGGATCTTAAGTGTGTGGTGGTTTGCAAGTCTCCACAGTAGCACAACAGTGACTCTCCCTGCCGAAGCATTTCCACCGCTAAAGGTTCTACCAACAGCTTTTGTTTTACCAACTCCGGTTCTTAATACGTGCAGGGATTTCTAGGTCCACCGGTCAAGGTTCTTGCCAGTTGGGAGGCTTTTCTTTGGGGTAATGATGTCTTGTGATGCGACTTATTGCCAGAGTGGAGTCTTTCATTTTTAGGGCCGGATGTGAGAGGTTCTACATCAATGATACTCTCAGACATAATTTACTCGGTTAACGTTGTTATAGAAACTATAAAAAAAACTTTTCGTATGTTCTAACTTTGTATGTCATTTCCAGGTTACAATACGCAACTATTTTATTTCAACATTATTTAGTCTTTAAAAATTTTAATTCTAAAAAAATAATGACGCATGTCGTTGGTTGGGTCCAGCTTCGGTATCATCAAGCTTATAATCAAATTTCATTAAAAAAACTGATCTAAATATACGGCCAAACAATACTCAGCATTTTCTTTTGAAAACTGACGGCTTTTATAGTATGTATTCAGTAGAACTTACAAAAACAAGACAATGATAAAAAAACACTTTACAGAACAACGTAAACTTAAATTTTTGGCGACCATATGCTGGCGTATGTAGAAGTTTTCACATAACAATGTCGATTACGTTAATTGAAAACAACCCTTCTATCGCAAATAGATCTCACGCCCCTCGTTTTAACGAAAGGAATGGTCCATTTATTCCGATAGTCAATATAATTAATAGATATGAAATAATTTAGTTTTAAGTCGCTGTGATCAAGCAAGAGGAAAGTCAAATGTCTACCGAATTATAAGACAAAGGATTCAGTCAAGTAATGTATCAAATTGAGTGAATCCATTCATTATTTATTATTTATTGCACACAGACAATAAGAACCATAAATTAAATAAGTCATTAAAACACATTCAGATATACTGCGTGGGGCTAATCACCTGAATTCCTAAAAATACACATTTTCACTCCATATTTTAACAAATTTTCGTCATCAAGCGAGAAGTCACCACCATAAAGGAGCTCTCCAAAATAACCCACGGCACACTTCACCCTATATTTGGATATCAAAAGATGACCTAACGGCTCAAATCAAGAAGAATTTTCCTACGGTCGACAACGGAACTGGTGATACCTGAGGCCACCCTGCGGCTGAACACCTGAGGCCACCCTGCGGAGAAGGGCAACTAAGGGGAATACTTGGATTGCCCCGAAAGAGGACCTAGCCCCTGGACACGACACGGGGTGGAATATATTAAGGTCCCATAACAGACTTGGGACTAGAGTATGCAAGACGAGTACACAAATGAAAGCCTTTCAGTTTTACAGCGAGCCGACTGAATGTGACTGCGGCGTAAAGCAGACCCCGTCCCACCTTCTGGAGTGTGCGCTGTGTCCGAGTAGCTGCATTCTGCTGGAAGTCACTAACACTCCAACACTTTTCTCCATAAACCAATGTTCCTTCGACAGTTTTATATTGCCCATTGTTACATAACGCTAAGGTTATCAACTGACAATACATGGTGAACCTGTATAATTATAATTTTATATTAAATTTATTTTATAAAATAATAAATTAATAATGTAACCACTATTGAAGATGGAGTCCAGGGAGGTCCAAACATGTCGAAACATTAAAAATAAATGTGCAATAAAAAAAATAAAAAATATATATATAATTATAATTAATATAAAAATATAACATTGTCATAAAATTATTTAATGTTATTGACATAATTAAAATTAAAGTCATTTCTATACTACAATAAGTAATTTCTTTCCAAAGTGTAAGCAAGTCGCTTCTAAAACAAACGGTGAAATTAATCGAAATATATACTTATATTTAACATTTTTGTTGCGTTTCATACGTGATAATATTAAGAAAGAAGCTCAAAATGGTTTTATGAGTGTGCATTGTCGGAAGGTCACGATCGCGAAAAATGTAGCCAACAAAAAAGTATGTTGTAAAGAATCACCACACGTGGTATCTAAGAACTACATAAATTATGCAACGGCGAGGAAACATGTTCGCCGAAAAAATAAATGCGAATGTGAAGCACAAAGGTCATAAATGCCGACTTGCGTATCAAAAAGTTTAAAATAGAGCATTTTTCTAAGCCTCGCACCTAGTAAGATATAATTTGTCATTTTTCTTGTTGTAAATTCTTTGTGAAACATTTTTGTAATAAATATTTATTAATATAACTCGTTTTACATGGATCACTTTGAGTATGGCCACTGTTTAGGAGACTGCAGTTTCGACTAACTCTTGCCTTCCTTAATCCGTTACTGTTAAGAGACAAATGAGTTAATTTACGCAATTTCACCTATTTTTACTATCGTCCTCACAAACTCAAATCATTAAGCTCGATTATTTTGTGATCGCTTGGTTCTTAGAATTGTACTTGCCACCCGCCAACTATGTTAAGCCTCTAATGCGAACCGCCAGGTCCAAAAGTTTTCCCAGGCCTGCTGTAGTTGACTCTATGACACTCCACAAAGGCTTTTGAAAAGATTTTATGCGGTGTAAATGTGAGAATTGGATAAATTCTTAGTGTTCTTCTTCTTCGTAGTATCAATCCGGTGGATTGGTTTGCAGCAACAGAATCTTGCATCTCGATCTCCATTCCTCTCGGTCCTCCGCAACCCTTTTCAGCTCAGCATAAGCACTACAATTCATGTCCTCGAATATTTGCTGCAAATACTCCCGTCTAGGCTGCCCTCTTAGTGTTATTTTAATAAAAATAAAAAAACAGTGAAAAGTTACCTAAATGTGTGAAAAACATTTTTTATTGGAGCTTATAAAATAAATATTCAAAACTAATATAGTCTTTTATTGATTCGATCATTATAAAAGCTTGAATACATATGATTCAACGAATCAAAGTGAAATCATAAACAGAAAATGAAAGTATTTTCAAAACAAATATTGGCCAAAACTCTTATTGATATACCAAATTATTCATCTATATATTGAACCGCGTATACTAAATTTCCTGCAAATAATTTATTTGTATCAATTTCGATGGCTTTAAAAGTTACCTTATATTATATTTTTTACGTGTATCATATATTTTTAGATGTTTTACAAGTTTACAGTAATTAATTACATTACATAGATAAAATCATAGATGTTATGTAAGAAATTTCTATGAATGATTGCCAAAACCTCTCAACACATGAAAAGTTCTTTAAAGTTGAGAGCAAAGTGAAATGTGTTTTTCCGTAATTTGTCCAATTATTAAATGTGGAGAAGGTGCTTACAGACTTTTCAATTAAAAAACTTTTGTTTTGTTTTTTTTTCTTTAGGCGTTTCAAAAATATGTACTTGAAAACTTTATTAAAGAAGTCAAATTCAAATGTATACGTATTACAAAATGGTTAACGAATACATTTTTAGGAAAAAAAATGTGATCAGTAAATTTTTATATATAAATGTATTGCCTTTTGCTTTTACGTTATCACTGAAAAGTAACAATACATGGAATTGTAATATGATTCATTTACATAATAAAAAGTTTATTTAATAAAAGTTAAAGTTCTCAGCATTCCAGTTTCATATCATAAATACTTGGTGTCAATGCACTCCTTAAAACACCAATTTGTTCTGCGGTTTTCCAGTAATTGCAATTTTCTTTAAATATTTCTTAACTTCGATCGAACTCCAAATCATAAGGTCACTTAAACTGACACTCTTATTTTAAAATCAAACTGTCATACACATACTCCTTATAGTTTATTAATTTAAAAATATTATAATGAAGTTTATTGAACTGTTAAAGAAATAACAATTTTGTGCAAAATAAAATTGTTTGGTGCTTTATTTTTTGTGATAAAATTTAACCGATGAAAGAATTATTATTATTTACATTTTATTATTATTTTATATGATGACATCTATCATCTTTAATGACTTGACATATTATTGGGATGCCGCAGGAGAGTATTAACTAGTGTTACCTGCTATCGTATTCGCTGTCTCGAAAAACCATCGGTAACCATACATTATACACAAATAAACTTACGTATTTCAACCTCGTGTGAAAAATTTTCACGTTTCATTATTTATGTTTGAATTCATTTTTATATTCTACAAAATTAAGCGCAGAATTTAAAAGGAAAATTCTGTTTCAAAATGTTAATTAAAAGTAAAATCGTTTTTAATTTATTTCATTTGATATTTATAAATACAAAGCCCTTTTCGTTGGACTTAAGTAACAAAATTGGGTTATAATATTTATTTATATCGAGAGCTTGTTGAAAATAATATCTGAATATAATTTATTTAAATTTTAGAATATATTTCAGGAATTCGTCTCTCGGTGGTTCAAATATTTTCATATTTGCTCATTTTACAAGATTGGCTATTACTTTGCAAAAAAACAAATTATTGTTTGTTTCAATTTCATTAATTGACTTGTTTTTGCATTTTAATGAATGGGCAAACCATAACAACCTCGACTTTTTATTTATCTCAAATACATAAAATTAATAACCGCAAATTTAAAAACATAAAAAACAACTCACTCCATTAATTAACACTGAAAAATAATGTTCAGAAAACAAATTGAATGAAAAATTATCTTTATGTTATAAAATTATTTCTTGTTTTGAAACATTTAGACTGATTCGCCTCTTGGGACCAAATGGTTCGGGCCTTAGGAGTGTAAGGATAATTTTTTAAGCTATTAAAAAGTACAACTAATTAACTAATAATACTACAACTGACGTCTCTTCAAGTATCCGAGCTCATATTGTGTAAAATATCGAGAACTATATACTATATGTTTGAGGGTGGGCATTCATATGTAGGTTTTTTTTTGGACATGCCATGAGCATATAAGTGAAAATCTGAATGGCGTCAATATGTGATATACTAATTGGTATACAAACTTGACGTCAATAATGTGAAACAAAAATGGAAAAAAATATATTTATCGGTGCTGTGAGTTAAGTATAGCTAACTGTTAAAATTCTTGAAGATAATTGAATTATGAATTTAATGTAATAAGTTAATTGATTTTGAATGTATGTAGACGTATTATATTATATTCATTTAACATCTGATGTAATTAACAAGATTGACAAATACTATTTCTAAAGAAAAATGTTCAATCAAATTAATTTCGCTTGGCCGACAACACGTCACAAAAACAAATTAATACTTTCAGCGAGTAAAGCAAACAATCCTCACCAAATGTGTGCCAGACCTTCAAGGATTAATCGATTTACCTCCCTTTTTTATTTTCTGTACGGCAACTGCTAATACTTCTATGTAGTAGTGAGCGTCAATAGGTAAACTACCGAACTTTTCATATTACTCGATTACAAGACATAAGATATTTTTATCAGACTGTGATGGAGAGATCTTATCTGTTGTACCTATATCTATCTATATTATTTGTGTCATTGCTGTATCATAATTAGTAGCCATAAATTGCTGCCACAAACTTACGTCAACTACCGTTATACACAAAACATATTTACGATCATAGCTTCTTTTCTCTCGTAAATATTATGTAGTTCAGCTTCCAAAGAGATATCTTGAATAGCTTAAACACAGACAAATATAGTATCTAAAACTATTTTTTATGTTTTCTTATTTGATAATGATTACCCGTACGTAGACGCAACATATTGTGGCAGAATTTAAAATATTATTTTATTTTTATGTATTATGTCATAATAAACGGGTCACTAATGCAACTTACTTACTTAACGTTATACTCAATGGTTACTCTATTCAACAAAACCATATAAGGTCTGAGATTGACCTTCGAGTGCAGAAACAGGGCATGAATAAAGACAAATGAGCGAATTGAGTGGCGGAAATTTGTTGTGAACATGTGATCCAAATATGGGATAAATACGGGAAGATGTTTTTATAAAGGAATCTAAAAAAAATCACATGGATAAGATTGCTAGAGTGCCATTCGATCATTTAAGTCCTTAAAAATCTCTTGACAAATAACGACGGTCACAATGCACAGGATAGAAGATAGAGCAACCGGATATCTCCATCCGGGATATATCTGTGCGATTTTAAACCCTTTGGCGATATTTTACACTTCTCTTTGATATCATCCTTATTTGCTGATGATAAAATTTACACTCCGTTTCTGAAATATAACTCAGCGCCGGTGTGAAACCGGATGGGAATTAAAGCTTAAATGTAAGCAACTTACCTACAACTGTAGTTGAAAAAGCAAAGAAATTTTTCTTATACAACGTTTAACAAATCCTATATTTATTCTTGTTTGGAAAAATAAGGAAATCCTAACTTTCTTGACACTTAAACTGAAAGAAATTGATGCTATTTTAATAATCTATAATCATCATTGGGCTATCGTTCATTCTATAACGCTTATCGTTTATTATATGGATTGCTAACCGTTTTACACTACAGCTCGGCATTTACGCACCGTCAGTTTGTTCTTAAACTGCTGACTCCCAACTGGAAGTTTTATATTCTCTATATGTATATCTAACGTATTAGACGCTGTGGACCTGGTTAAGCTTAATATACCTATGATATATTCAATGAATCATGTTTTTGTTGTCATGAAAAAATAGAATTTAAGTTTTTTGGAATTTAATTTAATAAAACAAAATTTGAATCAATGTCAGATTAATCAAAAGGCCTCATTGAAAAAGAATCATTATATTCTTACCACGGCAGCTTCAAGCAACTATGAGCTTGGTTGAAATGTGTTTTAAAATATAGTAATCATATTGTAATGATCAAAAATCTTTATCTGACAATCTTAAGAAAATATACCAAAGCTGCATTTTATCAAACCCCAAAAATAAGGGTCATCAAGCCATATTTATTATATTATTTTTTATTGATTTCATTGAATATAAATTTGCGATGTCAACTTGGATTCTAAGAAATGGCCAGCTTTTGATTCTTAGTGGTTATAAGCAGATCTAATTACAAAGATAATAACATAATATATTCAGAGGCATTTAAACATATAGAGCGGAATCGGTATTAGACAAAGGCCTGACAGGTGACACAGAAGTTGATAGGCAGTTAGGGAAGCTTTCGCGTGTGTTCCAATTAGAAAATTGATCGGGTGTGCTGTTGAAAGAAACGGTAAAGTGAACAGTTACCCTAGCGGAAAAAAAAGAAATAAATAAAACGGGTTAGCAACTAATCTTAGTCCCTTTCTTTCTTTCCTGTAGACTTTTCTCGCAACTTTTATACGAGGTGACCTATTAAGGATAATTACACTAAAATAGGTTGAAACTTTACGTGCCAAAGGTTTATTTATCATTTTTTGAGAGTTTATTAGTGACGTAAGAAGATTATCATTGTATTTAGTATAATATGATAAAATTATAAATAATTAATATACGAGTAAAAGGGAAATCATGAATTTCTTAAGGCGCAATACCAGAAGTATAATTAATAAATAAATCATTTTCTTAATACATGTGACTATTGGTTTTATACTTTTACTCAATAATAAACACCATTAATTAATGCAAGTATATTGAATAGTAGCTTAGATTTTGTCAATTAAATTGACCTCCGTTAATAATCGATAAAAGGGATATGATCCGTATTGTTAATATATAGTTAAGATTATTAACTGATAAAGTCACATACTCCAAGCCGAACCATAAATACTTATTTCTTTATTTACTCATTAAAATGTGAATTGCTACTGAGAGACATCATTTAGAGACATGTTAAAAACGAATTAAACGTGAAGTATCTCGTTGTCTAAATTATTTAATTAATACATTTATATACACTAAAAATATCGATTTAATCTTTTCAAAATGTGCCATTTTCAAGTTCCTTTACATATCATATGAAGAAAAGAGTATAGAGAGCTTGCAATATAATTATTCGGAAGGTTCTGATATCAATAAGACTCTTAGTCGACACTCCATTAGGTGTTAACTACAAGCATCCCATTCATATCAGTAATTAGCAGAGCGTGACTATTATACATTAAATAATTATATAACTCCTTTAATAAAAAGACGGTTTTTTTATCATATGTATAAGATTTTTATTTATTACTTTTATGCTTTTGGGTTGATCTATATGCAGCAAATCTTTATAATTACTCATTACACACTAATTGTAGCCCACAATTTATTAAACATAAATAAAGCTAGATATGACTTCTTAGGAGCATCGTGTTAATCACTCATCATCATCATCATCATCAGCCTGTGTCCGTCCACTGTTGCTCGATTGAGTCAAATGCCTTTTCATAGTCTACAAAGGCGAGGCAGAGTGGCTGATTATATTCTTCGGTTTTCTGAATGATTTGTCTTAGCGTGTGGATATGATCAATTGTACTAAAGCCTTCCCTAAACCCAGCTTGCTCTCGAGGTTGGAATTCATCAAATCGACCCGTCAGCCTGTTTGTTAAAATTCTGGAGAATACTTTATACACATGGGAAAGAAGGGAAATGGGTCGGTAGTTTTTGAGCAGTGATTTATCCCCTTTTTTGTGGAACAATATCACAATACTCGTACTCCATGTCGCCGGGGTTTCTCCATGTTCTATTACCTTGTTGAATAGTTTTTTAAGCTCTTTCAACAGAGGGGTTCCTCCTACTTTCAGAAGCTCAGATGTAATTCCGTCTTCTCCAGGGGCTTTGTTGTTCTTAAGTTGTTTTAGGGCCGATTTAATTTCTAATATACTTATATCTGGGATGTCTTCAGACCAGTGCTTTGTGAGAGTAGCCCTCTTGTGTCCGCAGATCTGTCATTAGGACCTGGCATCGTAGATGAATACAATAACCCGTAGAAATGTTCTATTTCCTTCAGTATATCATTAAGATTTTTTGTTATCTTCCCATCGTGTGTCTTTAGTTTGGAAAGTTGGGCCTGTCCTATAGAGGTGTGTCTGCTAAATGCATTTGACCCTCGGCCTTGTGCAACAATCTCCATGATATACTCGGTGTTTGAACGACGAATGTCAAATCTCATGGATTTTTTCACTTTTTTGTTCAGGGTATTGTAATCTTGGATGCTTCTGCTTTTACGACGTTCGTCCATAAGAGCTATCGTTTTGTCTGAGAATTTTGACCCTTTTTTTCTTTTTGCACTGCTTTAAGACTTTTTTGTCAGTTTCTTTAATGCTATTAATGATTTTGTCGTTAAGTTTGTTGACGTTGTCGTTGTCATCACTATCTTCCAGTGCTGCGAATCGATTTTGTAGTTCAAGCTGAAAAGTTGCCTCCAGCTTGCTCTGAACATTTAACGGACGTATAACTCTTTGTTTTATCAGCTTTTTCCTTTCCAGTTTGATGTCTAGGTGCACAGTACTTCGAACGAGACGGTGGTCACTTCCGGTACTAAAGCATTGCATCGCTGAGACATCAGTGACTATGGTCTTCTTATTAGCCATAATAAAATCAATTTCGTTCTTTATGTTGCCATCCGGGCTTCTCCAGGTCCATTTGCGTTTTGGTTTTTTCTTGAAAAATGTGTTCATGCAAAACAAATTGTTAGCATATAGAAAGTTCACCAGCATCTGTCCTGTTATTTCGGAGTCCGGTTCCATATTGTCCTATAAATTTCTCGTTTCCACAGCACTTTCCAATCATAGCATTAAAGTCTCCCATAACTATGCAGTAATGTGTCTTATTGTATTCTAGAGCTTTTTCGATGTCTTCATATAGAGCTTCTACTTCTTCATCGGTATGGCTAGACGTTGGGGCATATACTTGCACCACTCGTAAGGAGTATCGGTTCGATAACTTAAGCGTCAGGTATGATACTCGAGGGGATATACTATTAACTTCGGTGACGTTGTTGGCAATTTCCTTGTTGATAAGGAAGCCAACTCCACCTTGAGAGGTTTGATCCCCTTCTCTATAGTATAGGAGATGTCCTGAGTTGAGTTTAATCAGAACTTCTCCTTCTCGTCTAACTTCGGCCAGCCCAACGATGCTCCATCTGATTCTATCTAGTTCCTCTTCCAGTTCTACGATTTTCTCATCTAGTCTCAATGTTCTCGTGTTGTAGGTAGCGATAAATAGTCGTCTGTGGCAGCCTGCAGTAACCCAGTGATTCTTAGCACCCCCCGCCCCGCCGTTACCATGGCCGCTGCCGTGGCCAGGAATCACTCAAGGTCCTTAAAATGCTAATGTACTAACGTAAAAGCTGCATTTTTTTTATTTAAAGTTTCATTTGGAATTAAACATGTTACCTTTCATTGGTAGACGAATGCATTACCCGTTTTTTCTTTCAATAGTCAACACGAAGTGCCAACATATAGTTTTATCAGCTGCCATTATCCATGTCAACGACCTTCAAAACAGGAACATGGGGACTTGAAGAGACGGATGTTGTAGTATTCAAGGCTTTTAAATCATAGTAGCAAAGATTTTTTTATAAAGCTAAATTCATAAATTGTATTTTTTTTTAAGGAATATGTTTTTGCCTCAAGAGGTGGCTCAACACTATCAATGATATTCGACAAGCAACAGACGGTAACCTTTCCAAATTTTATTATGTATGCAATGTTAACTTCAGCTTAACTTATCTTACAAGAACATTGCTTACAATGTTCTATGTTTTAACAAGCGAATCTCATCATTTAAGACATGGATGAACATATAAACCAGGCTCAACCAGTCTAACCGCAATTTTCTAAATAGCTCATAGTATAGAGGCGTATGTTGTGAGAGTTTTATTAGTGACATTTGCAATCAACGCATTTAAAAGGTCAATAACCGTGTAATGTTGTATCGGTGAAAAATGAGGTATTCACTATTTCCAACTATAACAGTTTTAGCACCCTACTACCTTAACTTACTGATTCATACATGACACGGAAGCTAAAAATTTAATTTTCGGTAATTATTGTAAAGTATAAATAACTAGTTACTTACTGTAATATTAGGACAAATAATCAAACAAAAATATTAATGTATTTCTTTATATGTATTATTAGATAATAAATATTATAGAGTATTATTAAAAAAAACCCTACTGCGGGTATACTATATAAGAATAATACTCTAGAATTATAATTCAGGCCATAATTTACTTACGTGACAACCGTATCTCTGAAGTAATCAGTAATTACGAACTAATGTTAATTAAGAAAAGATAAATAAAGATATAATTAATAACGGTCTTCTCTGTTATTTAATCAATTTTGTTTTTTATCAACTTTTCAATGCTTATAATAAGAAGAATAAATTAATCATAGAATAAAACATAATATTTTGTGTAAATAAAAATTGAGAAATCGTTTATTTTTTTTAGTAAATCTTAAAAACATATTAGTTTTTCTTGATGTTAAGAAACAAAAATATTTTCATTGCGGTTTTGGGTTGAGTCATGTGCAGAAAATTAAATTTATTTTCGTATATTTCGACCGCATTAGCAGGGTACATCTTCAGTTTTGAAGTTTTGACACAATATCAAATATGGCCATGAAAACTTCACAATATGTTTTTTTTTTAATTTCTAATATTATTTGCATCATCGTTATACTTATTTATATTTTTTTATATTTACCTTATTTATATCAATATATATAATGTTTTAAGTGTATCTCAAAGTGAATGGTAAAAATATAAATAACATAAAAAATATATAAATTTCGACGGTACAGGAATGCTAGCTGAGCAGCCTCCATTTAAAACGTAACCTTACCCGTAAACGTATTTTAAAAATCCGTTTCCCAGATGCGGATATTTTTTACGGACAATTTCACACAGCAGATACACACGGAGACATAACTTACCATACAATGACTAGACAACGGGGCCATAAAACAATTGCGAGCAGCGACAATCTGCCGGAATGTTTTTCGAATGGCACCATTTTGCACTCCCTTGATGAAAGTTGGTTTTTCAGCAATCCCAACGTATGAAATATTGGAATAAAATATTTTTTTTGGCGCTCACTTGTTACATACAGCAGTTCTTTCCTTCCAAATTTGTGTTAGTCGAAATAACTCATAAAATATATTTTCTAGAACTTGATTATTTTTTCTTTTGACAATGTGAAAACGCTAGTAACTTGTTTGCTCATTTGTTATTTTTCAAAAACGTTATATTTTTGCATATAAATTCATATTAACTTCTTAACAACAATCCGTGTATATCATCATTCAATAATCACATCTTATTAGTCTATCTTCCATTGAAAAAAAAGTTTTATCAACGTTAAAAACCAGAGTGCTCCAATATTTATAATATTCACTAGTTTTTTTAAAATATTGTTCGGAAATTAATTTTCTTTTAAAAGAAAAAAACTAGCAATTTAAACGTAGGCGTTTCATAAGATCATGATCGGTAAAATTCTGTAATGTTATTCACCAGTTTGTATCAATTAATGCATACTTTATTGTGTCTTAATCTGTTTTAACTGGGCTTCTCAAACGTGGTGCATTTTACCGGATCATATTTTTACATATTTTTTTTACATACACTTTTTTCTTTGTCGAATCTATATAACTTTTTCGTAAGCAAACCTTGCTACATCAGCTGTATAATTATATAGTAAGTATGCGGCTTCAGTATTAAGTTTGTTGTGAAAAAATAGAATTTAGTCATGTGTTGGAAAAAAGCGCATTTACTTTCCAACAAATTAACATTCTAGAGAAGTTTACAATAGACGAAAGTTTTTTTTTATATCTCATAATATTATGATCATTGCAATACAGATTTATTTAAAATATGTTGTTCTTTCATTAGTCTCATAACTTTATTGACTGCTTATATCGCTTTTAATGTACAACAATGACTCAAGTGTTAATTTTCAAAATCCATAACTACAAAAATAATCATAGATTATCCTTACCAAATACCATCGTCAACGTTATTCATAACAAAATACTCAATAAATAATTTCAAATAAAATCGTTGTCTTATGGTTTCTACTCTTCTAACAAATTACAAACGAAGATTAAGATTATTAATGTGCGTTTATGTGAATCGTTTTATTTAACAACGAGTTGTCAACACATATTTTCAAATTATACGTTCTTGAGGAAGTAGAAACTTTTTTTATTTCATGAAAATTGGGTGCCAGGTAATATTATTTACGAAAAAGTTATTATCAATTATAAATTACTATTTTTTGCGTGCATTCTAATTGTAAAATTTTCGAGAAAAGGATTTTTCATACTTTATGGTTTTTTTTGTAAGTTGTCTACAAGGTTTTTGGGGTCAGATTTAGTTTTCGAACCCAAAATATATTTTGGAATGGAATCCTAAGAATACTGAAGCACACTCCACGTAACTTATCCTCACATTTGAATGGCCCTTTAGATAAATATCCGATAGCATATTATTACCTACATATCACTAGCATTACCATCCCCAAGAAAATATATGTCTAACATATGTATTCCTATAGTGGGCAAAGAATACACATAAGAATTTTCGCATTCGTAATTTCAAATACGAAAGTACTCGTAAGTCTGTCGTTCGGGGATGGCTTTATTTGCTTGAATAAAAAGTCGATTCGTGGATATAAATTTTTTGTAAATGCTGATGGTCTGTCATGCAAAAGTACTCGGTTTCAATTGAACGGAAATTTAAAATTAAATAAATACGAGTTCATTCATATATTGATCATTTTATTTCCGCTTGATTTTTATTTATTTTCATTATTAATTATAAGATGAATTTAAAATATATAATGTTTATCATGAAACCTTACGAACGACAAAAGCCAAACATTGAAATATACCTTTTGAATATGTACCTACATTTTTGTAGTTTTAAGTTCTGATGACAAATTATTTGGTAACATATTGAATCAAATTAACCTGAAATCAGAAATATGAGTTTCACATATGGAATTTGACTATCTTAATTATAATGAATTTTAAACATAAAAGTAGTTAAGCTGATTCAAAAATTTCAAAAGTTTACATTTGAAAAAAACAAGTTCAAATTTTTTATAACATTAATGAGGTTTAAATAACTTATTAGGTTCTCACGGTCAGATTTGATGTTGTGGCTTTTGGGTTGAGCCGTGTGTGGTGAACTTCTTTCAACCAATATTTCGACCAGCATTGCAGGGGTCTTCTTCAGGATTAATAATTTAGTTTTGAGTTGGTTTATTCAGATTATATATTTATTTTATTTAAAAGAAATATATCATCTATATATAATTTGAATTAACCAACTCAAAACTAAATTATTAATCATGAAGAAGACCCCTGCAATGGCGGTCGAAATATTGGTTGAAAGAAGTTCACCACACACGGCTCAACACAAAAGCTACAACATCTTAATGAGGTTTATTGAGTAATTTATTGTTACTTTTAGTACTATAATTATTTTTTTTATTACTTTTTCAATTCGCACTTAAATATCTGCAGTTAAATTTGTTTTGGTACAAAAAAACCCGTTGTAAGCCTTTAAAAAAAATATCCGATCCTGAATGTACAACGCTTTGATGATACAACATCCTTAGCAGATTAAAATTATGGATAAAAGAATAATCAATGACATTTTGTAGCTGTAACATACGAAAGATATTGAAAATTTAAATTATTATCCAATTGGAGTATTGTAAAAATCTTTGATAAAATATCTTAAAAAACGATCCTTTTATTGAGTTTAATTTCCAAAAGATTATGTTTTTCAGGCTCTGTAGTCAATGAATATCGTATTGCAACGTAACAAGCTTAAAAGCCAAACGCCTGAAAAAACGTTTCCTTTCAAAGGAAAGCTCCTTTCACTTCTCAAGCAGCTAATCATTTTTGAACCGTACTTTTACAAACGACTCAAATCAATACAAATGGAAAATAAAAAAACACAATCATGCCCTCTGAGGGTACTTTTTGAAGATAAAAATAACTAAGTGTATTCTGAAGAGTTATTGGGTTTTTAGTTCTTGTTTTATCATTTTTTACTCTCAAATTTACACTTTCATAAATCTTTATTTCATTTTTTTGGTTCTGAATAAAAATAACTATTTTTTTTTCGCTTAAAATAAAACCTTTTCAAACATACTCGAATATGATTAAGTTTTTTGTTCGAAAGATTCTATTTTTAAATAACCCATTTTTCTATCAACTAGAAAGAATAATGCCTTTTTTGACTTTCTAATGATAATGCACCATCTTTTTCATCCAATGTCCTTTCCATATATGGAACATAAGATCACCGCAAATTTCCGCCACTTAATTATGTCAGCTGCCACTGTCCATTTCTTCTACGACATATCTGCACCTAAAGGTCCACTTAGGAACATATAAAGTTCCCGACATCTTCCAGAGCAGTAGTCCGAGAACTTGAAGAGAGCGTAGATGTGTAATAGTATCCGAGGCATAATTGTTGGATGTTTTGTTAATCGATATTTTTAAGTAAATTGGGTAATAAGCCCGTCGTTCCCGAGGCATCAGGTTCAACTCAGCCAGATTATTTACCATACGATAATAAAATATTTGAAATTATATATTACTTGGGAATAGTAAGGACTAAATCTGACCTCCATTCCCTATAAATATTTTATAAAGTATGTGTCATCATCAATTTTATTATCAAAAATATAATACGTTCATATACATAATACATTTTAGCAAATTATTATTTTTAATGAACAATCCATCAAAAACAACGTAAAATGTTTTTAAATTTTTAACAATAGATTTAATTGTTATAAAATACATAAATTATGTTATATATTTTTTTAAGCTTTCAATAATTTCCCCAACTCAACAATTGTAAATATTTTTCACAACTTTTTCGCATAAGTCATTTATTTGAAATTATAAAAACAAAAAAATAACTTTTTTATTTAGTAATAGATATTTCTTTTGGCATATTCACAAAAATTAATTACAAAAATGTTAATATATATCAGTAGTTGCTTACAGATTTAAATGATTACTTGTATAATCAAATGAGTATATTATTCTAGTAAAGTTTAAAATTAGTATGTTTGAAAAAACAGTTAGTATTTAAAATAAAAATAAAATATTTTATTTCGTAACGGCATTTAAACATCAAAATTTATTTCTAGTTTAACATCGCTTACTTGAAAAAATCATTTTCTTAAAAAAAAAAACACTGAAATAACAAACTCATATTAAGTAAATATAGAATAAATATTTTTTAATAACTTACGATGGTGCACAATATTTAAATATACACTCAATTCTTAATCGTTTTCTTGCATATATAATTCATTACTGCAAACACATTCCGACACTCGGTATCAATTATTTATTTACATCACTAAAGAATCTGCGTCCATTCAAAACAAAAAATTATCTCAGAGTTGAACCGTTTTAAAGCAATTTTTTAAAGTGAATTTTTGTATTTATAGAAGTTCGCATCCTTTGGCTAGATTTCTTGCATCTCAAAATTTCCGGGCGAACTTTTGGGTAATTTTCAAGAGTCCCCACCATTGGGTGCGACTGTCACCGTACTGCAGGGTGCCCTGGTAGACCGCGTGGAGCTCCTTCTCAACATGGAAGGCTGCTGGTTGCCTGATTGCTGGTTCAGCAACTGCTGCTTCTGTCGCTTGTGAGAACCTCTGCAATTGCAGAACAGCAGCTCACGCATGCCTTTCCTGAAGTTGCGCGAAAGAAACGCGTAAAGCAGAGGATTGATGCCAGAATTGAAATATGTTATGAGGAATGTGAGAGGTGTGAGAAGAGTGCTAAAGTCACTGCCTCCTCTGTAGTTTGTGGACCAGTACTGCCACATCTTGCGCGCGTGGTTGGGAAGGTTGCATATGGCAAATGTGAGGACCACGACGATCAGCATGCGGATGACTCCACGACGAGCACGAAGAACGTTTTGAGAAAGATGACTAAGGTTTCCTCCTTGCGATGGTCCTGGTCCGCGACTTCGCCTCGTTGTCATGTAGCTGCTCTTTTCAGAAGCTAACGAAACCTAAATAAACAAAAAAATACACTTAGTTAATAAAAAATAATTATTTATTTTACTAAACATTAAATTTTTTTTCTCGTTACCTTAACGGCAGAAGCGGGATGTAACCGCGGACCTATGCCCAATTCATACGCTCGGCGAATCACGCCATTGCTATGCCAGACCTCTTGTGAATAAATGAATACTGATATTCAAATAATATAATAAAATAGATAGATACATACTTTGAATATATACTATGCTAGCAGGTCCGCGTGATTCGCCGAGCGGTATGAATACCACAGGTCCGCGGTTCGCATCCCGCTTCTGCCGTTATTTTTGTGCTTGATTGACGCGTTGAAAAAAGAATTTTATGTTTATAGTCAATGATCTATAAAAGTAGATTAGAATATTGAAATAATAAAATAATATTCTAATAAAAATTAAAAAATTAATTATTTATTTACCTATTTTGTACATGGATCACGTTGAGTATGACCTTTGTTTATGAGACTGTTATTTCGACTAACTCGTAGCGTTCTTCAATCCGTCATTGTCAAGAATCAACTGATCTGTATGTATATTTCGTAAGTGGTCGGAAGGAAAAAAACAGGAAAATCATATTAATAATCCATTTCAAAAAGAATGCTTAAAACATTTATAAAAAAGTTTAGTTAAATATATCCTCTCAATCATATTATTAACCTTTCTATAATAATTTTGCGTCAGAATTAATCTTACAGGGAATCGTTGGTAAACTATTTTGTATTGACGTTAAATAAAACTTTTACTAGGTGAGCTCAGAGACCATAAATCATCATTTATGTCTCAATTAGTATATTGTTTCCCAGTAAGTTAATTATATAATAAAACGGGTGATTTTATGGGTTCATCAATTCTCAATTTTATGAACTCTCCACCCACTCGTTCATATGTCAAGGGACGAGCGTGGGTAACTTAACTTTTTAAGCGCAAATATTACGATCGATGTTGTCTATTACAGTAAGAAACATTCGCCAAAAGTGATTTACGACATGACTTCGCATGTTACTTTTAACTCATTATGCTTTAAAAATAGCTCTATTTTGTGTAAAAAAACTTTCCAAAATAAAAAATATTTCCCTGTCAATAAAGCAAATTATTTTTTTATTCACTTTTTATTATCATCTATTAAAGCTTTTACCTCCACTGCAGAGGATATTATCAAGGCTCTTTATTTCTTACTGACTTACGGTCAAGTGACAAATAACATTAAAAAGTCAACTATAGATGCCAAATAACTGAAATTTAAATTATCATAAGATTTTTTTTTGAATGAGTTTTTTATCAGTTTCATTATTATTTTTAGTAGCATTGACTTTTAACATTTTAAATCAACATTGCGTTACTAAGCCCCATTGTTGTTTTGAAATATATTTACGTTTCGAAAATAAAAGTGTATTTTTTAAATTTTATAATTATGATTTGGCGCGTGAGTTTGTAATAAATATAACAATGCATATATTAATGTGACTTTCTCAGACGAGCGTGCCATTATACCCTCTACTAATGACACATTTCTGCGTCACGTCAGTTCGATCAAAGCTTAAGCTTACATGTCAATTAAAAAGAGCGCTACGTTTGATAGTATTTTCCAAGAAATTTTACATAAATAGCCCAAAAAATGTTACACAAAGAAAATTAGGGTGATTTTTAAATCAAATAATCAAATATTTCCATCAAATAAATCATTACAAAGTTAATATTCAAAATATATTTTTTTAAATAGATACTCACTGCTTCTACTAAGAGTATATACACAAAAATAACCAAAAACATATCGTTTACTTTTACTTTAAAATAAAATAGTTTTAATATTTTCCACAAACACTTGTGATTGTTAATTACAATAATAACATCAATTCGATATTTTCGATCGATATTTCTTGGTGGAATTTCATAATATCAGATATAAAATAAAAGATTCTTAAGAATTTATTTCCCATATTTTTTTTGACGACATGTTTCAGCCAGGTCGGATGGCCATTTCCAAGTCAATTAGTAAAAAAATTGTTGGCTCTATATAAAGCAAATGAGTGAGCAAAAAGGTGTATATGAATTGTGTGATGGGTATATGTGGTTTTAGGAAATCATTAATGTATAAGGGAAATTATTGATGTCACAACAAAATAATATTTTAATTACAAAGGCAATTAAAAAACAATTAACATTTACATCAAAATGCACTTAAGTAAGAATTCTAGATAATTTGTAGCAAAAAATATTTTGGTGAATAATCCAAAAGTAGATGAAACATCTATGTTAGAAAAAGGGCTCAAATTTTGCCCCAACCTTAAATTAAATAATAACGACTTCGAAAACTTGTCTGTAGATGTAGAAGCAATTTTGGGTACCGATTTGACAAATAAATACATTTGCTCTTAAATATTAAAATCTGACGCCCAGTTTATTAAAAATAGTTCACCTCACTCAGACGATAGGATGGTCAAATCTTTAAAAAATAAAATAATATCTAATGATCTCATTATATCCAAGGCTGATAAAGGTAATACTACAGTTATTATAGATAAAAAAATGTATTTTGATTAAATATCAAATTTTTTAAATAACGAGAACATCCTATTACAAAATAAGGACCCAACACCACGTTTTAGAAAAAGAAATAAACTCAATACTTACGGATTGTAAAACCATTTTTGGTGATAACTCTAAATTTAGATATACTCAAATGAACAGTTGATTTCCTCTTCTATACGGAATGCCTAAAATTCATAAAAAATATACACCGATTCGACCGGTTGTGTCTTATTACTATTCTGCCCCAGCATATAAACTTGCCAAGAAGGGAAATCATATCATAAACTCTACACTACACTTTCAACCGAAGTACGGAATAAAAAACTCACTGGAACTTGTTAACAAAATAAAAAATGTTGATATTCTTAGGAATTCAAAATTAGTTTCTTTCGATGTTGTAAATTTGTTTACCTGTGTCCCTATTTCGGATTTAAAACTCTCCTTAAAAGACTTTATACAGCAAAAAGTGACATAAACCCAATCGAAAAAACATAAATCGCACGATTGATTGATACTTGTATTGATCAAAACTATTTCCAGTTTGATGGTAAATATTACATGCAAACTGAGGGAATGGCCATGGGCAGTCCTATATCCCCCGTCTTAGCAGACTTTTTATGGACCTAATAGAAAAGAAAAAGTCCAAATTTTAACGTCTGAACTACTAACTTTTACACCCATGTGTGGTGTTGCTCACCAAAACCAGTTACTTGTTAACGAGAATGTAAAACAATGGTTTCCCAAGGATGTCGGCCTGGGCCAAAAAAAAAAAAAAAAAATAGAAAAGAATATAGAAAAATTAAATTCCTTCAAAAATAACGTTAAGTACTGATACAGATATGTCGATGACATTCTATGTTTATGGACAGGTACTGAACGACAATTGCAGTCGTTTTTTAAAGAAATAAATTCGATTAGTTCTTCAATTAAATTTACAATGGAATCGGGTATTAGTACGATTAACTTCCTAGACCTAACTATTAATATATTAGATAATAAACATGAATTCAACATTTTTCGAAAACCTACATACAGTGATAATATAATCCATGCTTCATCAAGACACCACATATCACACAAAATGTCTGTTTTCCACAGCCTGGTACATAAACTTACTCATGTCCCTTTATCCCAAGAAAACTCCAACAATGAACTAGATGTTATTAAGAATATAGCTATTAATAATGGTTATGATCAACTAATAAGAACCATCTCAGAGAGGCGAGCCCGATGGATTGGTCACATCATGCGCCACGATGGTCTTCTCCACGATATTGTGGAGGGGATGGTTGAGGGTAGAAACTGTAGAGGGCGCCCCAGACGGGAGTATTTGCAGCAAGTATTCGAGAACATGAATTGTAGTGCTTATTCTGAGCTGAAAAGGGTTGCGGAGGACCGAGAGGAATGGAGATCGAGATGCAAGATTCTGTTGCTGCAAACCAATCCACCGGATTGATACTACGAAGAAGAAGATAATAAAGTCATCGATAGTATACTAAAAAATAAAAAACGTTCAAATGCATTAAAATATGCTAGCCAAGGCTTAACATCCCAAAGGGATAAGTCCGAATTTAAATGGGGTAAAATAAATTATTTGGGGAAGACTAGTGAAAAAAATTAGTAAGGTTCTTACTAAAACACAAGTCAGCTATTATACTAGTAAATCTTTAGGATTCATGCTGGTAAATAATAAAGATAAAATCAGTAAATTTTCTAAAAATAGGGTCTACTCTATACAATGTAACGATTGTAATGCTACATACATTGGACAATCTGGGAGAGCTTTTGATACAAGACTCAAGGAACATATGAGAAGCTGGAGACTTTCAGACGATAAATCTACTTTTGGGAAATATTTATGGGAAAATTCACATAATTTCAATCCCGAGGATAATTTCAAAATCTTACACGCAGAAAAAAATGGCACTAAGCTCACAAATTTAGAAATCATCGAGATCAATAGAGCAAAATCGGACACAACTATAAATCTTATTAATGACCAAATTATATTTGCTTCTTCCCCTCTTTATACCCTATAAAACGTTGATACTGCTTTTATTTTTGTTTCAGCTCAAATTTAACCGGACTTTATAACGCCTTCATCAGTATCTTCAATTTATTATATTTTTACCTAGAATTGTATAGCTTCCCCATCTACTTTTGGATTATCCACCAAAATATATTTTTTGCTAAAATTATCTAGAATTCTTACTTAAGTGCATTCTGATGTAAATGTTAATTGTTTTTTAATGGCCTTTGTAATTATAAATGTTATTTTGTTGTGACATCAATAATTTCCCTTATACATTAATGATTTCCTAAAACCACATATACCCATCAAATAATTCATAAACACCTTTTCGCTCACTCATTTGCTCCATATAGAGCCAACAAAATTTTTACTAATTGACTTGAAAATGGCCATCTGACCTGGCTGAAACATGTCGTCAAAAAAACATAATATATGTGGAATAAATTCTAAAGAATCTTTTATTTTATATCTAATAATAACATCGACTGTAGTTATTAAATTTAAAATAAATATTTAACAATTTTAAATTACTATAAAGCTAAATAAAAAATAGAAAATCTTCACATATGGCCACCATTGAATGTTATCAGTTTCCATTTTCCATGCCACGCCTCAAGACATCTCTTCACCTGAAAACTTACCTGGGAACGTTATATGGTTCCCGACTCCAGGATAGAAGCTCAAAGACTTAAGGAGATAGCAACTATAGTATCTGAGGCATATTTTAAGGTTATTGGTTAATGTGTTTCTTAAAGAAGATCGGATTATATACGAGTACATCCCAAGACCTGGACCGTTTGTTCTTAATGAGCGGCTCAAACTGAATATAGGAACTTATGTTTTATAACTCATTGAAAATAGTGAGTTATAAAACATAATTTTTATGTAGGTTAATTTAAACATCATTCAAAATTGACGTAAATCTTTTATATTTTGTGCCGTGTGTGTTTGGTCGACTTATATCTTACCGTTTTCGATGTATGTAAAACAACATGAAACATTGCCTCTTCGAGTCAATACGCTGTAATATCAACCCCATTTGGCATCTGGTGGGCACCGGAAAGTGAATGAAATATGCATACGTGGGTGCCGCTAGGGGGGCGCTCGCAGTGGCGCTCGCAGTGGGCAGCGCGACATGGAAGGGGCGCCGGAGCGCGGGACACACGGCGCTGCATGCTACGGGCGCTGCGCCAAAGTCCCACTGCGATCCGCGTGTACAGCACCTGCACAGAAAACAAGTAATGTTACCAATGAAGTTTCTTTCTTCTCTAACTACTTGTGACTAGTACCCAACCACTTTACAAGCTTACTCCTGCAACGGCAAATTTAAGACTAAAGTATACAACTTAGGCACCCCATCCTTGGCAGAGTGGTCATGCGACGACGGATTCTTTAATTACTTAATTATTTACTACTTTTTTCTACAAACTAGCAACAAATCACCAAAGAAGACAATTCAAGGTACGCTTATGGTGTACTAATATCAATAAAACTAGCTTGCGTGAGTTCGTTTTTGCGCTGTGCGCTGCATTAGAACCGCGGGATCAGCCACTTTAAAATTGTTTTTTTTTGTGAGCGTCCCTTATGATAAGTCCCATCAGGACATCAATACGGGAAAGAGGTTAGCAAAACTTGTCTCATTCTCTTATTATTTTGTAATTTAAGTTTAAATCGTATGAAAATTTTCTAGATTTATTTTCATCTGTGTGATAAATCATTACAAATTTACATTGAAAAATATGCACTACAAATGAAGCAAAATATAAAATAGTATTTTTTTTAATATTATTTTTTTATGAGTAAGCCATGAGGATTTCAGTGTGATATAATATTTTTTTAAATAATTTTTAAATAATATAGCATCGTTTTTAAGCCATATTATGTTATAGGTGAAGTCCATCGAGACATTTTGCAAGCAGCTATTTCTCATTTCGTGTTATCGAGCTTGTCGTAATATTAGGGTTCATAAAGCATGATATTATCAACCACAAGCAATTATTACAACAACAATACACTTATAACAATAGACTATCTACTACCTTGGTGATTTTCTAGTCTAACAATGGCTGTCCTGCAAATTTCTACGTCAAGAATTAAACGTCAGACATTGATGACCTATACATCATATTATCTATCTTGAGTTGAATTTAAATAATATTTAAAAAATATTATCCTTTCTTAGACCAGCTATTTTTCCAAAAATGTATCAGCCTTCTTTATAATGAATACATTGTTGACAGATTTTTTCTAATAAAATATTGTTTCTAGTCATAAACTGGATAAACTCTCACGTTTTGTATGTACAGTTGCAATAATAATTGATTTGTGTGCGCTGTGTAGTACAAGAGATGAGAAAAGCCCAGTTCCATCAAAAGCTTAATCCTTTTGAATTTACATTTCCTGATGCAAACATGTTTGGAGGCTCAAAATGAAACCTGCAATGTGAAAGCGATGCTCATAACGCTACCTAGCATTGTGTACAACGTTGACAAATCAAATTTAATTTGATTACCTCTATGCTTTCAGTGATATACGATTAGTGAAGACAACGTAAAAAATAAATGTACCAAATAAAATCTGCAAATAAATAGCTATTGGGGAATCTACATAATATTTAGTGACAAAATATCATAAAAAGGTATAAAGTGAGTATTTGAAGCAGACAGGTAAAGTAAGACATTTATAATAGTGTGCATTCCAAGCAGATTGGCTCTACGCGATCACAGACACTCTTATAAAATGTAATACGACAGTCAACTGACCGGGAAACCGGCAATAAAACCAACGTAACTATTAGAGACGTAACAACGTGACATATTCGTAAAACATTTCAGGTATATTTTTCACGTCCGTAGCATAAAGTTAAATACAATATTTTTTAATGTCACCTGATCAAATTGAATGTTCTATGTCAAAAATTATGTACATAACATACTTTTAGGTGCTGCTTCCTTAATACTCGTAATTTTACAAAACACTTCCTATTAGGGTTAAACTGTATCTAAAAAAAAATACGCAATATATTTGAAAACGGCCAGTAAAATAATTAAACGAACACTTTTATGACACAATTTACAGTAAAAGTTAAATAATATTTATTATTTTATTCTTATCAAATTTTTAAATTTCAATACAATTTCTTTTAAACATTTCAGGATGTGCATTTATGCTATTTCAGCATCTTTGCTTCTTGAGTCATAAAACACGAATCTATTCGATGAACATATTAATAAAATTAGTATCCAATTTCTTTGATATTTTCACAGACAACACATCTTTTTTAATTCACAATTAAATTAAATTGAACTTCAAAACTATTTTATGGCTGCAACCCACTTTTGGTGTTGTTTTTCATGTTTTACAGAAAAATAATCTCTTCCATAACACAACTTTTTATTCAAGAATTAGATTTATACATTCATTTTAATTCGTTTTCGTATTGCTGACGTATAGGCGTCTTTGTTAAATTATTTATTTATATACAGAATCGAAATTCCATTTTTTTTTACAAATATTTAGAAACATAGAGTATACATAAATATACAATAAATTGAGAAAATAATAAAAAATAAAAATAACACAAAAGAATAAGAAGATGACACGTGTCAAAGATCACAGAGATCAAGTAGAACAATACCATCGACAAAAGAGGAAAAGGATGTAAGAAAAAAATATATATATAATTATATCTAAAAGAATGAGGAATTAAAACCTAGTCTGGATATTTTTCTCTGCTTATTTTTATAAAAAACAAACAAATGAAGACATATTATATCATAAAGCGAAATCTATAATAATAATTATTCTTGGTATATAACCAAATATACCATAGCTTAATGTCATTAATATAAATATGAAAGAATTTTTACGGCCAGTAAATACGTCTTTCTGAATATATTCATGGAAAATGGGTTTTTCTTAATGGTACGTTAACATCACGTACATAAAGTTTGCCGAGTACTGTACTCAGCGCCTACTAAGGGATTTCCTCGAAAAGGTGAATTTTGGCGCTCGAGTTCTCCCATTCTGGCCGCTCTGTCATTTTTAAATCTTGTCTGGAATTTTTCCATCATAATGGCTTTCGACTGTCATGTTACATTGTCAATGAATGTTGAGCTCGTTTTTAAATCCCTTATCGTTCAGAATACCTTGGCTGTGAAAAAGCGAGAGCGAAAGTTACACGGGATCAAATACGTTTTATTGGCCCATATCATCCTCATAATCGTTTCTCATTCATGTACATTATAAAATCCAGAAAAGTAATTATTATATAAGAATATAAGAAAGTAGTTAACAAATATTGAATAAATAACTTTATTATTTTAAGCTCCCTCATCCTTTTTCTCGCTATTTCTCAATCCCTCTTTATTGTAAGCATATGACAATCAAATTTTACAAAATAAGGTATTTCAAATTTCAAGTAAGCTTCTAATTATTTTAGGCTGACTAGAGATCATATAGATACCACTGTCTAAATTATTTTATAGCTTTTGTTGTTTCTCATACTTCCATTTCTTCTTTTTTGCTTTCGGTGTTGTGTTCTATGGCAACAAACTTGTCAAACTAATCTATCCATCTCAAATATTTTAAAAATCAACCGGTTAACATCGTCTTACTTTATGTTAAGATGTTATGTATTTATAATCAAAAGTTTTTTCTCTGATATATAAAACATTTTAACTTCAGAAGAAAAAAGTATAAAACGTTCAACCTCATCACGCAAACTCCTTAAAAGAAGAGATGGTCCTTTTTCTAGGTCTATTATATAAACTTATGTCTCCCTATCGCTTTGTCCTAAACATGTTTTATTTACTCTTTAATAATAAAACTATATTCACTATCTCATATATATTTTTCTATCTTAAATATTTATTTATATCAAAAGCAAATTTAATATATATTAATAATGTAACTTGGTATAATTAGTATACAACAGACGCCAAGAATTCCCGCGGTAAATTATGATGTCAGAGTTTAGTATTCAGTTACACGCCACAGCTAACACTTGGTATTTATCCACTCAGTGAATTAATCATATCAAGGTTTAAATATTCGTATTACCTGTTTTGTTATCTAACTATAAATTATAAATTTCGTGATAATCCTTATTTATTTATTAATCCATTATAGCCTCCAAAATTAATTAATAATTTGAATACTTTTTTCCACAACAATATTTTTATTTTTTTATCATAAAGTTTAAAATGAAGTCATCCGCAGTTATTTTACATCAAATAAAATTGATTCGAACTAACCACTTCTAGTTGATCTCCTTTTTTGTAAAAATGTTAAAATAAAAGTAATATTTACGACTATATCTGATTCTTGCGAGTTTTTTATGTTTTTATGCATTTATAAACATAAATCTCATTTGTATTAAAAATATATTATGATGATATATACATGCCTGCTCTCTTTACAAAAATACATAAAGCAAGAAAATAGTAATAACATTATGTTTGTAAATACAAAATTAATATATTGTATTCTCTAAAATTCATACATATAAATACGTTTATTTATATTCTTTTTCAATATCTCACTCTTTTCTATTTATTTATATTTAATTTTAAATTTATTTACTATTATACGTATCAAGAGCTAAATAGACTTTTTTTTAAAAAACTAAAAATTGTTAATATTCTACTTTACATTAAATTATAACTTTTTAATTGTCATCAAAACTTTTAAAGATTTTAGGAGTTAAAAAAAAATCATAAATATGCAGTTTCAAAAATAATTATTAGTTAACAAAGCTAATTTGATTCAGATAAAATTATTTTTAATATTATCACCATCTATTTCTTATAAGAAAAGTATTTGAAATAATCAATACAAAAAAACAATACAATTGTATGGGCCAACAAGTAGCTAATTATATAAAATAATTAAGTTGAAATTTAAATTACTTACAATGAAATTAGTATTTTAAATCTACACTCTATAATCTATAATTATTAATAATATTTTTATCGGTCTAACAACAAAACTATTTGAAGTATGCACTTTAACTCAACTTACACTCCTTGACGATTCATTCAATGATCTAAAAGCCCGTCCACTTTCACATTCACCTTAACCTTTCCGGCCACTAACAGGCCGACCCTACCGGAGGCCCTTGACGTTAATCCTGTTATCATTCACCGAGTAGAACAATAACATAATTAAACCCTTATAAAACTTTCACACTTTATCTCCAGGGAGACGACTAAAGGTGTATTTTTACTGTACAAAACTCTTAGAGAAAAATTCCCAAATTTAAGAATTAAACAATTTAATTCTTGTCGTTTAATATATGAACGCATCACGTTATATACGAATTTGTTTATTATTTAATAATTAGCCTTGTTTTTTACGGATTGAAAATAATCTTTCACATTATTACATTTAAACGGCTTCTTAAAATATGTGCTATGAATTATAATAGCTACTCTTTTTATTTCGCCTTCCGCAAAGCTTTAAACGTGAAAAGTTTTGTGTAACGTAAATTATTTTATGCAATTACAGTTTGTTGTAAATATTTCTTACTGAAAGTGAGATATCTGGCATTGCCATCAAAACTTAATGGCAACTATTTGTTTTGGCAGTATTTAATTCAAATAATTTGCGGTAATTATTTATCAAACGGTCAGTTATAAATACCTAAAAATGAAATTAAAAAATAATCATTTGGCAGTAGAAAGTATCAATAGGCATTAAAAAAAATCGCAAGAAATAATTAATGAATGGTAAATAATATAAGGTTAGGTTAGATTAGGTTAACATTTTATGGGTTTATCATTAAATTATTTTACGTAAATTTGTACCAATATTGAATATATTACTGTCATGTTAATTTTGTAACTGACGTTTTTAATTTTTTTAATTTATTTAGTCTACTTCCGATTACTTTTATTTACTACCAATTTATTTAACTTACTGCCAAAACCTTGAATTCGTTACTGAACAAAGAAATACCCGCCCAACTTAATTATATTCAGAAGGCTGGTGTTTGACTTTACAAATAGGCTCTCAAGCTCTCGAAGAGGCATATTTATTATAAAATTATATCGTGAAATAATACGACATATCTCGATACGCTATTCAGCAGAAAAGAGAACGGTCCTATTAAATAAAATGTCCTGATGGGGGAGCGTTAAACAATATTAGCCAATTTATTCATAACAGACTTTCCATCGCCTCTAGAGATCCATTCCAATACGGGCACATTGTCATGATGTTCCTCACAAATTCTTGTAAGCGGAAAATAAATATGTTATATATTATAATATGGAAAATAATTTTTCATATCACTATACTTTTAAATTAATCTGATCCTTATTCTATTTTCATTCTAGTAAGCGTATCGTATGCCAATAGGTGCTCTTAACATTTTTTGTATTATATAGATTTATTCATTTAAAAAAAATGAGATTTATGTATTTTAAAATAAGTATAACGTACGAGTATATAAATTTGTATTTCAAAAATAAACAAAAATATTTTATATTTATTTCATTACTTGGAAATCACAAAAAATATTAGATCAAATATGTGTACAAAAACCTTTACTCCTTCTCTCTATTTTAATAAAAAATAAATATTCCACTGGCATAAATTATTATTTAATGAATAGTAATTCATACAGGTATATTAAGATAACCTTAGAATTGATTTGTTTAACCCCAGTACAGTTTGTAATACTTACACATATTTTAACAATCTTAAGCTAAATACTCGTATATATCATCATACCATGTCCACTCCCCTAACTGGAGCATATGGCATTCACGAACCGCCGCCACAAAGCTCTGTCAGCTGCCATTTTTTTCGCTTCATTCCAAGTCAGCTCCACATCCCGCAGCTCCACCGAGTACATTATATCTATAATTCCCGACGGCCTCCCAGGATGGCACAAGCCCGGAGTCTTGAAGAAAAGGCAACTATAGCTTATGCTCGCCTGCGGCATTCTCAAAAAAATGTCCCAGCCAGGTCCATCTTCGTCTAATGGACTGCAGTATAGGAGGCTGCCTTGTCCACTAACTCACCTCGTCATTTAAGCCATCATACAATAGGTATTCTACGCAGGCATTTGCTCTCCCCATTATGCGGCTGCATTGGCTCTTTTTGACATAGAGAAGAAGAAGAATAGGTACGATACAGGTGCTGTAAAGTTGGCACTTTGTTTGTATAAATTCTCAGATATTTAGAGTTGCGAGAATTCCTTGAAATAGTCTTGCAAACTATAAGAAATATCAGGTATACATCCCAAGAGTTGATACTCGGCTTGGACACATAGAAAAGAAACTTTAGTTTTTGCACATATTATTAGAGTTCTGTAAATGGACCTACCGTCATGACAACAAGTGGTGTGACGTAGAGCAGTCCAAAGTTGATCATGTCAAACAGCTCCGAATCGTACTTCTTCCGGTTGAAAATGCAGATTGTTTCCGTTTGACCGTCTCCCAAGTCGTTGTTGATAGTCTGCACCCAAATAAACTTCGGGGCACTGTATATGGCGCTCGTTATCCACACCCCCACAATAACTAGCTATAACAGAGTAAAGTATCAAATTAGTTTCATGGAACACTGTCAAGTCCACGTAACGAGCCTCCGTTGTTATCGGTTATAAAATAATGACAGAAACAGTGACGAAGAATAATAGATCTTGTAATACAATATATTTACATTAAAGCTAATGAAAATGTTTTCCAATATGCCACACGCACATTAGTCAAAAAGTAGCCATTTAAGTAATTAGATCATAAAATTTATTATAATGTCAGTTTTTATAGTTTTACACAACAGTCATAATTGTTTACAGAGATTCTACTGAAATGAGATTCATTTAACAACTGGCATCAATATATAGTAGCTTATGAAGTATTGGAATATATTCTTACAAATCAACAATACCATTTAATAAATTCGTTTAGTTTTAAAAGTAACATTTTGTTTATGAACACAATATGCCCGCAATTTTTTAATTTTTAAGACTCAACATATTTTTTGAATGGATGTGCTCTTTTCTTAATGATTATAATTTTATATTTGTATTAATTTTGTGTAATTATAAAAAAATGACACACATTTTAAATATTATTATTATTTAGCTGTGTTTATTATTACATATTGTATTTAACTAAAATTTGTATATCTAATGTTGTTTCACTTATGTACATTTATAACTGAAAAATTAATAAAAGTACATTTTTTATGGAAATAATCAATGAGCGGGTGTCCAATAAACACATAAATAAAAATAATGACTATATATTTATGTCAATTATAATTTTTCATATATTTTTTAAAGTCACTTATGAACTAGTATTTTGGCATTTTTTCAGTGGTCATTATTAGGTGTGATTTGTTAATTTGAAGAGAATTGAGTAAAGTATGAATTGAGTAAACCTCTTCGAAAGCAACGCGAGTAAAGTAACTTCTCTCACTGTCTTTTTATGTTGGTTAAATTTATAATATTTGCAAATAGAACATAGCATATAGATATTATTTAACTCACTGTTGGTTGATTCATTGCTCAAAAATACATTTCAACTACTATTTATTTTTAGTAAGAGCACAAAGTGTTATCACGTCAATCGAGGTAGTTATATAAAAACATATATGTATATATTTCCATCATCACTCCAATATTTTCTTTTCGATACAAAGTTCTTTGTAAAAAAAGTTACGAAAGCACGAATAGTACATGAATTTATATATTTTATATGTAACGCTGTATATCTATCTATTCGGTAGAACGTGCTTTGAAGAAATAAATTTCACATAAGCCCTAAAATCCTGCCTAGTGACTGAAAATCAAACTTAAATCTGGAAAAGAGGTAGAAATAACATGAGAATTGCTTGTCTTTCAATAAAGTTTCAATCTGGGTAACCAGCCTGATAAATTATTACGTATATTATATTATTTTCTATTTTAAAATATATATATGTCAATCGATCACAAATACTTTTAATGTGTCTAGATATTCGAGTATCTTAAATATTCCATATAATTTTTAATTCGAGCTAAATAACGTTTTTAATCATTTTTTAATTAGCATTTTCATAAGATCGGATAATAACCAGAAACCTTTAATGCTTAATCTATTTGGTCTCGAGAGCCATGGACAACATGTTTTGACCCATCGCAAATTCGGACCATGTCTATGTTACTTAACCTCGGCATTCAAACGAGAACCACGCTTACAATTTTCTATCATCCTGGTCAATTAGAATTTATAATTCAATTATTTTTTTTTCAATTTCAATTTTGTTTATTTTGCCTTACAGAAACATTACAAATTATTTAACTCAATGCATTTCTGAAGTACAATAAAAATACAAATAAAAAATACAATATATACAAAATTAGGTACTTATGATTAAGTACTATGAACAAAGCAATAAAGACAAGCAACAGAAGGTCCCTATGGTTATCAGACAGACGAAGCCAACCAATTATCCCTCCAAAGAAACTCTTGGAGTTCTTGTCTGAATTGGGCCTCTCTTACGTGAAATATATCAACATCCGAGGCGATTTGGTTAAACAGTCTGATCCCTCTCCCAAGAGCCATAGTCTCTGGCAGGTTAGTGTTACTCTTAGGGAGAGCGAACAATCTATGCTTCCTTATTCTCAGATATCTATCGGGGACACACAAACCGATATTCATCAAAATTTCAGGATTCCCGAACACGCCACGCAACAGTCGGAAGAAATGCATACCTAAGCACATATCCCTTCTTGTCCTCAACTCAATGTACCCCAACATACCCTGTATGAAGTTTAGTTGGATACAGCCACGGATAGTATCCATATACCCTCATATAGAGAGATCTCAGAAATTTCTTCTGTACCCTCTCCAACATGAGTCTATATTTCAACTTATGGGGTGCCCAAATGATAGATCCGCTCTTGAGTATGCTACGGACCAATGAGTTAAACAACACTACCATTACGTGTGTGCTCGAGAAAACCCTGGCATTTCGTAATACAAAACCTAGCATCTTAAGTGCCTTACCACACACAGCTTCAATGTGCGCATGGAACGTCAGTCTGCTCTCAAACTCTATACCAAGGTCCCTGATGGAGGACACTCGTGATATTCCTATGTTGTTCATAGAGTACCTAAGATACACAGTTTTCAAATTTCGAGTATAGGACAGAACGTTGCACTTAGCTATATTAAACTTCAGCTTATTACGCTTACCCCAGTCGAATATATTATTTATATCCGACTGCAGAAGCATACAATCATCCAAGGTAATTATGTTCATGAATAGTTTCAAGTCATCAGCAAATAACAAAAACATAGCATGATTAATGACAGCAGGTATATCATTAATGAACAATGAAAACAGCAGTGGTCCCAGGTTGGATCCTTGCGGGACTCCCGAATATGTATAAAAACTGTATGATCGATAAATGTAATATTCAAATAATATAATGTTCAACAACTGATATGTATACACAAATTCACAGCAAACATTATCTTATGTTACAATTGTCTTATTAATAAATCGGAGAAAAAATAAACGGCTGATGCTGAGATTCGAACCACGAATTGTTTGCAAGCCCAATGTTCTGTCTGTACTCAGCCCGCTGCCACTTTGATCACTGAATCGATAATTTAACACTTATGACTATATATTATGGATACACATTTTTTTAAAGATGTTGTTAACTGTGTGTTTGAGATTTAATTAATTAATTTTATTCACAAGTATTTTTTCTTTATTTACCAAAATTCTCTTTATTTATTGTACCCTTAGTTAAATATTGGTAGACATCATCACTTATCTATTAAAGTATTCGTGTATTGAAATATATTCTGAAATCCGCGAAAATCAATTTAATGTGAATATGTTTATTTATAGAATTCCTTCATAATAATAACAACACATGAACTAATGTGATTATTTCATTGCTTAATATAATCTCATATTCCCATTTTAATCATCGCCTGTGTCGTCACTTAGCGGGATTTAGTCGAAAAGCAAAGATTCTAGTTTATCTACTTAATAATATGATCGTACTTCTTGCGGCTGCTATTAAGACGGATTAAGTCACCACCTGAAGGGAATCCAATAGAGATTAAGCGGAAATACGAGGACGTTTAGAGGTGCCCACACATATCTCCTCTAGCGCACGAGTTCTTCCCGAATTTACTTTGAAGCAGTATAAGCGCCGGGTAAGTATATAATTGTTCTCTGATAATCACATCATTTACTCAGCTGAAACTCAGTGTTCACAAGTTTTATATACATTTTGTTATTAATAATATAACTTGAACAACTGATACAAACAAACGAATTCAAACATAATCTTATATAACATTTCTCTCATCAACATATCGGAGAAACATAAACATCAGACGCTGGGACTCGAACCACGAACCTTTACAAACGTCTTCATTTCATTACACGTCACTAGCCGCCATTTATACCACCTTATTGCAGTTGTATTGCTTTGCCACCGTCATATTAATGGTTTTGTACCATATTTTTTCTATTAATGATGCAATAATTTCAGTGTTTCTATAGAAAAATTAATTATAGTTCTTCAGCATCAAATTTATACATGGATATTGTATAATACCAATTCAATTTTTTTTAATTTAAAAAATGTTTTGAAATTAACAATCTTTTCAGCTATACGAGTATTTCTCAGAATTTATCAAAAAATATTTCTAACAAAATTATTTTTATTAATAATTTTAATAAATTTGAATTTAATTAATTATGTATAATAAAAACTACGCACACGAACGATCCAAAGCAACTGGTGAACTATGTTAAAGTAAAAAATGTGTTAATACGTAATTATCCTTACAGCTTAACACATAATTGTAATTTAAATGAAAAATATTGAAAAACGTTGCAATATTTTGTTGAAAATGAGAGGTTTTAATAGATAATAGAAATTATATTTTTATTTTTATTCATCATCATTTTCAATTTGCAAAACGGTATTTTTGATAGAATCTCGTCAAACCAACCAACCGTATGTTCTGACATGATGACAACGGGAAGGGTAACTATGAAGTTGCGGTGTCTCGTTACTTTCCAAATTACAAATTGCAATCCTACAACAATACCCTTGTTGCAAGTCTGCTTGTGGTTTAAGTATGTCAATCATTTTCAACCGTAAGACAGCACTGAAGTATGCTACGACTACCATCCAATTATTTGACCTACAAAATAATTTATCTTAGTAATTTTAATTATTTTGTGATTTTTTTTCATTACTTTTACTATTGAAATAACTTATTATATGTTCCAACATTGCGAGTATTTATCATTTGTACAATTAATTGTACTTTTTTATTTCAAAAATATATTTACATTTTTTAAGAGGGATATATATGATGTATTATGAAACTAATGCGCATTTTTAAAAAAGTTACACCTATTAATCGAACCTGTAGAAATAATTAGCAATTTAAAAAAAAAACCCACCACATTTTCTGACTGGTTTTACCGCGCTGCCATGAATAGTTGCATCACAATAAAAACACTCGTATGTATAAACCAATGTTGTCAAACTAATTTATCATAAGAAAAAATAATGTTTTGTAAATAATGTTTTAGTACTGCAAGTTTAAATAAATAAATAAAATAATATTATTTTTTTTTAGATCTAGTAGCCAAATAAAAGGAATCTAACTTAAGGTACATTTTTTGTTTATTTTGACCTTTCTAACTCAAAAATCAAATAAAATAAGTTATATTTTTTTTGTTTATTTTAGAAGAATATTATATTAATTAAATAATTAATAATAAATATAACATAATTAAGTATTAGCTTCATTATATTACTAAATCTAACGTTATAAATTAATAAAATTCTCGACACTGAAATTGTAAGCCGTGAAGTACAAGAATTTATTAATTATGAAAATATTTCACATCAACCTGGAATTTTCTTCGAATACCTTTTTTATTAACGAAAATCCCGACTATCCCGCGAAATGATTAAGCACAAGGAAACGAACATAAAATCAATAAAACATGAAAATAATTAATATTAATTAAATCTTGTATTTGTATCAATAATTGATAATGGAATTTCGTAGTTCTATTTTAGTAAATAAATTAATATTTTTTAATGAAATCCACGAGCTTATTAAAATATTTGTAGAAGTAAAAAATTGCTACTTCCTAGTGTAGAAGCGATCTTTAAGTTGTGTTTTTTGCAGATTTTTTTAATAATTAGAAGGTTTTGAAAGTTAACGGTCCATAATTATTTCAATAATTTTAAAAACATGATATTTGAACATTTAAATATTATTTTTCCAAAAGCTGAATAGAGTCTTATAAAGATTTTTAAAAGTGTACAAATGTTCATTTATGCTTAATTTTAAATATTTATTAAATTCCAGCGGATGACGATCCCGCTACATTCATATAAATAGGATTTATTAAGATCTTTATTAGACATGTATTTTATTAAATAATGGGATCTAACTTATATGTATTTTTTGAAGGTATATAGTATGAATTTGAGGCTAAGCTTTTTTACAAGCCTTGTGGACATATTTTGTCCGTTTGCTCAAAAATGAAAACAACAGTGAAATACGTATTACAACTCATCCATCTTTAAGCAACCATCCTCAACATCAAAAGTTTTTTTTTCGTTTTTCATACATCACAACACAAGTTTTTTATATATAAAACAAACAGTCTTCGCATGACTCAAATGAGAATGAAAGTAGACCACTGACACAGCTACTATTTTCTTGCCTTTAATATTTCGCGAAGGCGTTTGCGACATGAATACAGTGGAGCATTTTTCAGCTCTTTTTGACAGCTCTCCAAGTCACTCGTGCATGTTGCAGAATACTTTTGAAAATAATACAGCGACATGAATCGACGGTTTTTTTTTTTTTTTTTCGACGGTTATTTTCCCGAAGTATTTTTTTTATGATTTATTTCCGCGATACGTCCAATTCACGTGAACGCCAATACGGCTGAAACCTTGATGTAACGCACATAAAATAATAAGTTTGATAAATAATTTATAAATAAACAATAGCTTATGATTTTCTTACTCTTGCTGGATATTATGCTTATATCTATAAATTCAAGTAAAATCCGCAAACATTTTTTTTACGTCACACAAAATAAATTTATGAAAATCGTCCCTAATTTAGGTTTATTCGAAATTTTCGCAAATACTATTTCGATTTTTCAATTTTCAAAAATAGAACGTTACAAGATTCCGTAAATATCTACGAGTTTTTTGAGGTAATACGAGGATAAAGTCTAATATAATAGATAATGTAACATAATAACTAATCATTTTAGTGGAACTCTTTATTGATTTGCCAATCTGTTTTACTAACTACTTAATCTATTTTAAAATAAAGCAAGTAATATTTTGCACAGGAAAATTTGAAAAGTGAACCATTGCCAAATAGATTTTATATATATATATAAAATATATATATATAAAATGATATAGAACGATAGTTTTCAAAAATAATGTTCGGATTAAAAATCTGGCTAAGGTTCAATTATGTAGAAAAACTCACAAACTAACTATATGCTTATTTAGAGAAAAGGCTTACAAAATATTTTTTTTATCTATCTAATGGATTCATTTTGTTAGATTTGTAATTATCATTGTAAATGATGAATTATGCTTAAAATCACACTATCTAAAGTTTTTTTATAAAATTACAAATATTAAGTGTCAAAAGTCACAGAAAAATGAGCTTGAGACATTTTTTTTCATTAAAGATGAAAATCGTTTTACAGTCACCCCATGCCTTGCCATAATTTATTCGTTTTCGTAATAACTTCACACATAAAAATATTACACAAAATAGCTTTATACAAATTAATGTTTATTTAGTAGAAAATACATTGATCCCGAGCACGTGCATCAACTTGAGCATTTCAATCAAATAATAATTTTCACTATTTAAACATCACTTTTGCGTTGTGTTCTCTCAATGAATTCTAAAACCTTCCAGGCAAGAGCTTACTGGAGACTGGGGACTACAACAATATAAATCAACACACGAGTGGATTACAAGTGTTACTAAGGTGATGCCTTCCACTTGGGTGAAAAGGATTTCGCTTTAAATCTAGAATTACATCCCAATGAAGTATTTCTCAGAAGATTAATTATTAAACGTTTTAATTCAGAGATTCTTAAACTAACATTATGAGTAAAAAATAACAGGAAACTTAAATTAAAATTTTGCGGTTGAGAGATTCGCGATTCTAATCGATATTTTTTATTTTATGTTAACATAACTATTACTGAAATCTGTGCCAAATAACACGTCAAAATATTAATTTTTGTTCGAAATACCCGTCCATTTGTAAACAGCTAAAATAGTTTTTTTTTTCATCTATATATATAAAATAAAGTCGGGTTATATTGGTTTTTATAACTCAAGAACGGCCTAACCGACTTGGCTGAAAATTGGTGGAAAGGTAGCTTAGAACCCAAAAAGGTCCATAGGATACTCAAAATTGATTCGATTAAGAAAAAATATTGAACATTTACGTAAACATGTTTACATACAAGACTTTTGTAACTTGACAGCTGTCAGTTGAGACGGTGTTGCCATAGCCAGCAACATAACTAAAAATGACGCAAAAGTAGGTATTGTAAGTAGGTACCTACGTAAGGTACGGAATATTCTGAAACAAAAAAGAAAACAAAAGGCAGGAAAAAAAAAGACAAAAACAAAATAAATATAAGTGAAAATATCAATTTTATCTTTTATTTGTTAAAAATGTTATAACAAAAAGCAAATGGGAAGGCATCTTCTTATTCTATTGTGTTATTTTTATTTTTTATTATTTTCTCTATTTATTGTATATTTATGTATACTCTATGTTTCTAAGTATTTATAAAAAAAAATGGAATTTCGATTCTGTATATAAATAAATAAATAAATATATAGATGTGCCATCTATGTTTTTTTTGTCTATGGTTTGATAGATATTTTGTCAATCGGTTGACGTTTTGTTTCGACAGCATTTTGCTGATTTTATTATTGATTATTGATAATGCCGACACCAAAACGTTCGAATCTTTCACAAAAAAGCCGTCACGCAACAAGGAATTGAAACATTGTCAATGAAAGGACTGACGAAGAGCAAAAAATCTCGCGTGAACAATCCATGGAACCCATCTAATCTGTGGCACAAATACAAGAATAATATGTCAGAAGATATTTTACATCAAATTCGTGTTAGGTCAAGAAATCCTGATCTTAAGATGAATGAGGAAATACATAATCGGGCTTTGCTCTTAATCGAAGACATGTGTTAACCTCATGTGTGGTAGTTTATTAGTCAGGTTAGGAATTCCAGCACCAAATCGTGAAATGAATGACGCATTTAATCGAGAATTGGAACGGGAACGTGAATATGATCACCATGAATTAGATTTAGTAGTTCAAACGAATGTACCGCTGTTGAATCCTCAACAAAAGGAAGTTTATGATACATTAATGAAGGCAATTGATGATGGAAATGGTGGTTTATATTTCCTGGATGCCCCTGGTGGAACTGGTAAGACATTCCTCATGTCAGTAGTTTTAGCCACTGTCCGTGCGAGATCCAACATTGCGGTTGCAGTTGCTTCTTCTGGAATAGCAGCCACATTGTTAGAAGGATGCCGTACGGCTCATTCAGCATTAAAATTGCCGTTAAATCTTCAAACTATTGAAGAACCTACATGTAATATTTCAAAACACTCCGCAATGGCCAAAGTTTTATCAGAATCGAAAATCATCATCTGGGACAAATGCACAATGGCGCATAAACGTGCATTGGAAGCACTTAACCGATCATTGAAAGATTAACACAATGACTCGAGATGTTTTGGAGGCGCAATGATTTTACTGTCTGGCGATTTACGTCAAACACTGCCAGTAATTCCAAAATCAACTGCTGCCAACGAAATTAACGCTTGCCTCAAATCGTAGAATCTATGGCGCTATGTAAAGAAGCTTCAACTGACAACAAACATGAGAGTTGCATTGATGAATGATACATCTGCTGAAGATTTCTCTGAGCAATTCCTGACTATCGGTAATGGTCGAGTACCTGTCGACATATCGAATGGATTGATTTCATTTCCTCAGAATTTCTGTTTCTTTGTCTCATCGAAAGACGAACTCATCAACAAAGTATTCCCAAACATCATGACTAACCACAAAAATAATGAATGGTTGAGTGAGCGAGCAACTTTAACGGCTAAGAATAAAGATGTAGACGACCTTAACTACATAATTCAGAATGATATCATTGGTACAATGCATTCATACAACTCTATTGACTGTGTAACGAATGAAGACGAAGCCACTAACTATCCAATTGAATTTTTAAACTCATTGGATGTGCCTGGCTTACCACCGCACAATTTAAGACTAAAAGTTGGCTCCGTTGTAATCATGCTTCGAAACATAAACCAACCAAAACTGTGCAATGGGACGCGTTTGGTGATAAGTAAATTGATGAACAATGTGATTTACGCGACGATACTCAAAGGAAAATTCGAAGGTGAAGAAGTCCTCATTCCGAGGATCCCGATGATCCCAACCGATATGCCGTTTGAGTTTAAGCGACTTCAATTTCCGGTCCATCTTGCATTTGCCATGACCATTATCAAATCACAAGGCCAATCCTTGAAAGTTTGTGGTCTGAATCTTAAAAATCCATGTTTTTCCCATGGTCAATTATATGTGGCATGTTCACGGGTTGGAAGACAATCTGCGTTATTTGTTCTTGCGCCTGATAATAAAACAAAAAATGTCGTCTATCACAAGGTGCTTCACTGAAGAGTGCAACCCATGCACAAAAATACATGGACAATAAAGAATCATTAAAATACTAGGATTCAAATCATTGCAAATTAAAGGACTGAAGAAGAACAATTGCACCTGGACGTATCGAAGAACGAGGATTTAATCTGACATTCAAGGTATTTATTTATTTATTTTTGTACTTACACACAATCTAATTAACAGAATAACATTCTAAACTTATTACTTTGAATTATGTATGCTAATTCTAAAAAAAAGTGTTTATAAATCAGTAATATTGTCTTTGCTTTAGATTCTGTAGATACAAGGGCAGATTCACCATCGAATCGGATCATTCCAACCTCTCGAAGATGCACAGCATAATTTTTTACAAATATACTGCAATGACAATATGGAGGAAGAACTTGATCGACGTCTACAAAGTCGTGATCAGAGCGGATAAACGACCATCTGGTACACACGTCGTGATACTGGGCAACTACAACAGATATCTGAAACACGTCGTTCATATGACACGTTGCAATACCCACTGATGTTTTGGCAAGGAGAAGGTGTATATTATTATTAAATATCAAAATGAAAAATCCATTGAATGGTGAGTAATCAATATATATATATATATAATCAATATCATAGTTTTGATTCCGTCATGACATACATTTTAAAGTGCTTGGTTTTGCTTTATGCTTCCAATAAAAGACCAATTACACTGCTTATTACAAGGAAAATAACAGACTTAAAGATTAAGATGTTTTTTTAGAGAAAATTGGACAAATAACCGGCAAACGATTTAAAATCATTTATCTTCACCCCTTTATAATTATGCTACAAATATGGATGTTAGCTTTACATACAAAATTACAAATCTATTGTCTAAATTTCAGGTGAAGAATCTACCAAGAATCTAAGCTCGATGAATTATAACGCATATCGTTTGACGATTCGTCAAAATGCTGACAACTATTTTCTGCGGTTTCGTCGATATGGAGGAAGAACTTGATCGATTTCTACAAAGTCGTGATCAGAGCGGATAAACGACCATCTGGTACACACGTCGCAATACTGGGCAACTACAACAGATATCTGAAACACGTCGTTCATATGACACGTTGCAATACCCACTAATGTCTTGGCACGAGAAGGTGGATATTATTTCAATATCAAAATGAAAAATCCATTGAATGGTGAGTAATCAATATATATATAATCAATATCATAGTTTTGATTCCGTCATGACATACATTTTAAAGTGCTTGGTTTTGCTTTATGCTTCCAATAAAAGACCAATTACACTGCTTATTACCAGGAAAATAACAGACTTAAAGATTAAGATGTTTTTTTAGAGAAAATTTGACAAATAACCGGCAAACGATTTAAAATCATTTATCTTCACCCCTTTATAATTATGCTACAAATATTGATGTTGGCTTTACATACAAAATTACAAATCTATTGTCTAAATTTCAGGTGAAGAAACTACCAAGAATCTAAGCTCGATGAATTATAACGCATATCGTTTGACGATTCATCGAAATGCTGACAACTACTTGCTGAAGTTTCGTCGATTACTGCAATAGAATTCAACCAGACCAAATATATGATATCATATGTACCGAAAAATTCAACTTAATAAAATCCAAAATCTGCTCATTTATTGCCTTTCGGGTGAAACAAAGTTCACCGGGTCAGCTAGTTATGTAATAAATTGTAGAAAATATGTTATAATTCGATGCAGTTCGAGGGAATCGCCTAGGCCCTATCGGGCATGCAGACTTTGTGGCCACTAAAAAAAATTCCACGCATTTACAATCTTTGCTCGTATTTTCGGTGAGAGAATCTATCTTCCATCTCCATCTCTTAACAACCCATGAATGCGATTCTTATCTCTTTCACGGGTTCTTTCTTTAAGCACTTCTGTGCAGTGGCCACAATTGTTCAGAGGAGACTCCCACTGGACTTATCAGTTGCTAACTGATCATAATCTGAATGAGCGCGTCATCAAGGAGATTTAACTGTCCTTCTGTGTGATGCGGGTGTGAGGCGGGTAAAGTCCAGTATGTAATAAACAAGAATTAAATTTCAAGAAAGTTTTATTAATCAATGTTATTTCTAATTAGGTTTAGCATTTATTTTGAGTAAATATGTTATTTGATGGTGGCAAACTATACGGCATTCACAGATAAAGTGCATTATCCATAAGAATAGGTGATGCATTATGTAATACATTGTCATTGTAAAGATTGCGCCATGTTTGATTTTTCACCATCGAAAAACCTTCCTCAACTCATCTTTTGTCGTTACAATCTTTTGCCGTTAAACTACATCAAGGACATCCATCTTCTTCTTCTTCGTGTCAGCGACGTCAAATTATTTTTTCCCAATATCTGGCAACATCGATAGCTTGTGTGTTGCCCAGCATTAGGTCCTGAGATGTGCAACTTCGTAGGTGTGAGGCGGTTTGCAGGTCTCCACAGTCGCACAATAGTGTCTCTCCCTGCCGAAGCATTCCCCACCGCTCGAGGTTGTCCCATATTCTACCAACTCCGGTTCTTAATCTGTTTAGGGATTTCCAGGTTGGCCAGTCAAGGCTCTTGCCAGTTGAGAGGCCTTCCTTTAGAGTAATTAAATCCTCTGGTGCGAATTGTTGCCAGAGTTGGAGTCTCTCACCGGATCTCATCTTTACCAGCAGCCAAATTAGCCAGCAATGCACCAAAATAATAGGCACGCCGATTCCACACTCCCAACACAGACCTGTCATTCTCTACGTTATGGCAGCTATCAGGCCAAAAGATACGCCATTCCGTAGAAGATATAATTTCACTAAATCGGACTGGGATGCATTCACAAATGCCCTAGATGAATCCGTCGGACATGTCAAGCCAACACCGGAGAACTACGACACTTTTACAAACATCATCAAAAAAGTGTCCAGAGCCCACATCCCCAGAGGATGTCGAACAAAATATATTCCCGGTCTTCAACCTGACACTGTAGCCCTGTTCGAGAAATACACTGACTGCTTTGATACCAGTCCATTTGCAGAGGAAACTATGCAGCTGGGCAAAAAGATGTCAGTTGTGGAGCAGAGCAGACGAGAACGCTGGATCTCGATGGTGGAAAGCCTTGACCTTACCACAAATAGCCACAAGGCCTGGAGACTCCTGCGAAAAATGGATAACGATTCAACAGCTCCTGTTAAGTACGCGGCCACAACTGCCAATGAAATTGCTCATCAGCTCCTCCTCAACGGGAAGCTGAACAATAAAACGAAAAATCAAAAATTGGACAGAGACCCTCTAATTGAACACAGTGATCTGTCAAAACCCTTCTCAATGGCTGAACTGGAGTGTGCTTTCAAAGCCGCTAAAGACAAAAAAAGCGGCTGGATTGGATGATATATGCGTAGAACAGATAAAACACTTTGGCCCCCAGGCTTAACAATGGCTCCTTGAAATGTTTGATGCCTGCATGATCGGCAGTCAAATCCCAAAAATATGGAGAAAGTCCAAGGTCATGGCCATTTTAAAGCCGCGGAAAAACCCTGGTGATGCTAAAAGCTACCGCCCAATATCTTTACTATGCCATATATTTAAAATCTTCCAACGAATGCTACTCAACCGACTCACCCCCTTTATTAAACCTAAAATGATACCCCAGCAGGCGGGCTTCCGACCCGGAAAGTCATGCACTGGGCAAGTACTAAACCTGACCCAACATATTGAAAACGGGTTCGAACTAAGTAAAGTGACCGGAGTGGTATTCGTCAACTTAACCGCTGCATACGATACAGTGTCGCACAGCACACTCCTCAGTAAATTGTACAGAATGACAGGTGACTTCTTGCTAGTGCAGATGATCGTGGCTATGCTGCATAACAGGAGATTCGCAGTGGATTTTCAGGGGAAAACCAGCCGATGGCGTAACCAAAAGAACGGCTTACCACAAGGCAGTGTACTTGCTCCTATACTATTTAATATATATACAAACAAGGACATCCATGAGATCGTTGGTTAAGAAGACATAGTAAAGAAAGAAAATTAAATAAACTGTGTATTTATTTTATTCTCTTTGCGTAATCCTGGTTTGTAATTTGCAAATTAAAACACCAACCAATGAAAAAAAAACCTTATTTTTAATGTTGTATACATATGCTTCATCTAAGAAGCGTACATTTAATATGGATCTCTTTGAATATATTTTTACCCTGTATCATGTTTTCCATTTTCTAAAAAAATGTAATATGTTTAATTAAATATTATAAATATACCATTTAAATGTATAATGTATTAACACTGTTTAAATGGACTTTCCCAATTTCATTCACCAGCATAGTCATTTAATTTATACGCTATACATTATTAATACTGCCTTACAACTAGAAACAAGAAGACTGGAAACAAGTTGACCTCCTGCAACGTGCCTATCTACGGTCAAAAAGGACCTAAATTTTTACAGATTTCCAGCCAGCTGTTCCATGACCGCAAAGCTTGGCGTGACCTTTATTAGGAAGGACGACCCCAAGTAAATAGAAATAAAGCTCGGAGAAGCAAATAATGGCATACATTATATTTACTCGAGTCACTTAAATATTCGAAATAGGTAGTTAAAAACAAAATTTCAAAATACGCCTTAATCAAATCATATTATTTTAAAACGTTGAATTTCGAAAACGAAATTATATTTTCGCCGAAAGCTCATTATGGCAGGATTTATTTACGAGAAATCCCCACTACTGACCCACCAAATGGTGTTTTTCTTATAACATTTAAATGTAAGGTTTATGGTTTATGCCAATTTTATTGCCTGCTACTCCGTGCTTAATAATATTTTTATGTTGAAACCAACACACTCGTACATTTAGTATATGAGTCAATATCATGGTGTATTTTTTTTCTTATAACAATTTCATAATTTGAAGCATAAGGTCATTACAAATATTCATCACTTAGTTCTCTCATCTTCATCTTCGTAGTATCAATCCGGTGGATTGGTTTGCAGCAACAGAATCTTGCATCTCGATCTCCATTCCTCTCGGTCCTCCGCAACCCTTTTCAGCTCAGCATAAGCGCTACAATTCATGTCCTCGAATACTTGCTGCAAATACTCCCGTCTAAGGCGCTCTCTACAGATTCTACCCTCAACCATCCCCTCCACAATATCATGCAGAATACCATCGTGGCGCATGATGTGATCAATCCATCGCCCTCGCCTCTCTAAGATGGTTCTTATTAGGTGCCTATCTTCCTTGATTATCCTGAGAACCTCATTGTTCGTGACGTGGTCTCTCCAGAAAATTCCGAGAATTCTTCTGTACGATCACATCTCAAATGCCTCTAGTCTTTTTTTATCACTTTCAGATAAGCACCATGTCTCACAGCCGTACATTAAGATGCTCCAATCAAGTGTTTTGGCAAGTTGCTTGCGGAGCCTTAAAGTAATATTCTTTGACTCAAGAATTTTTGCTTTTTTATTGAAAGCTAGCCTTGCTAGATGTATGCGACTGTTGATTTCTCTTTTTGTTCTGCCATCCCAGGTAATCGTACTTCGAAGGTATACATACTCTTTTGGATCTTTTAGGGGTACTCCTAGCATTGATATGTTAATTTTCTGCTGCTCATTGCGGCTTACTCTCATGACTTTGGTTTTTGTGCTGTTTATCTTCATATTGTAGTTGGAATTAAATATGTTTTCCATGGATGTCAGCGCTTCAGTGAGCTCATCTTCAGTTTCAGCAATCAGAGCAATGTCGTCAGCAAACCTTATCATATCAATCTTTTGGCCATGTATTTTAACCCCCTCTCTATGGCCCATTTTCTCTTATGAATTGACTTAAGACATCTCTGCATCTGGAGGTCCTCCTCGAAACATATATAATTTTCCGACAAACTCAAGGGCAGGAACCTGGATACTTCCAATTACGGCAGCTGTAGTATAGGAAGCATATATTGGGTGATTTTTTAAACAGTAAATTTAAGAATATCGAATAATTAGACCGACGCTACGAGGAGTACAGAGCGGCTTTACCCAAAATATGGTAATACTTAATATTTAATTATTTTTAGTGGATTGCTAAATATATGTCAATACTCTGATATAAATAATTAAAGACGCATAGCATTTATTTTATTTTCTACTGATTTATTAATAAGATAAATGTCATAAAATATTATTTTTTATATTAATTTGTAGGTTAATGTTATTATGAAAAAATATATAATTGCTCATTGACATTGATATGTGTGACTTTGTTATGATAAGAATGTGTTCTATTAAAAAAAATGACACTGTTTGGGAAACACTGGTTTAATCAATACCAATTACTTGATACAATGAACGGTGTAACTTACCCTTAATCTAGTGGGCGTTAGAATCTGCTTACACGTGATTGGATGGATGATGGCGAAGTATCTTTCGGTGCAGATGACGACCAAGATGAATATGGAGGCAGTGTAGCTCAGGGAGTGCACGAACTGATACATCTTGCACAGGAAGTCTCCAAACACCCAACTGACAGAAAAATAAAACATCAAGTCATTGAAATCAATGTCAATAATTGGATTAAAACATATCGTCAAGAAATGGATACATAAAAAAAGGGAGCCAAATCCACCTATTGCAAGCTGAAGGTTTCTTTATTGAAAGATAATATTTTAGAATCTTTTTCTTCTTCGTTTCAGCGATGTCAAATTATTTTTTCCCAGTACCTGGCAACATTGAAAGCTCGCTAGCTTATTTTAGAATTAAAGTAGTTAAATATATGTTGTAATACAAAAGTTAATAATATTTAAGAAAGTATTTATTCAGCAATTTTGCTCGTAGTTGATAAAGACATTTTTTTTATTTTTATGAATATTATTGAGGGAGTATAATGCTTTCAACATTTGCCATGAATTTTCAGTTCATAACCTAAACTTTTTTAAGTTATCGATAATTTGAATTGTAAAATTCCACCAATAATTATTAATGTAAAACAAGTAAATACAAATTATAAAAATAACTTGTTAAGTAGTGTCTTTGTATGCAATTATTTCTTATTTTAAGAATTGTGTTTCCCATAAAACTTAATTTTCTATAGCTTTCACAACTCGAATAAGTACATCACTTCCTATTTATTTACAATAGCAGAGTCACAACAGTTTTTTTTTATTATTATTATTTATATTTAATAATAGGCATTTCCTAATTTTACCTAAATAATACTTGAACGTTTTTAATATAGTATAATGTAATTTATGTGATAGTTAATACATTATTGTCATTTAATTTACCTTTGAATTTTTTTAAAATAACCTTCCTTATTCTTCCTCGGACTTAACGAAATTCATTGACGAAAAATCATTACATTTTCCTAAAACAAAAACTGTCTCAGCACTTTTCTCAACAAGGTTTGTGATTTGAAATAATTTTTATTTCATTTAAGAGAGATCGCCTTTTCGAGAAATTTGAATATCGTTCAATTTCATTTGGCAATGTTAATATGATTACAAAATATGTAACGAAAACGCAATCTTTACTTATTACAAGAAGCAATATACTTATCAAACAATCGTTTCACGTCAACCGTCCTTTCTATTAAACTTAATGATCTTTGTGCATGTAAATGGGATATTACACCTTGTATACCACAACGCAATCATGAGAAAAATATCCTTTGTGTTGAAATAATTAAGGCCTGGTGTTATAATACTAGGAATAATCGGAAAAAACATCGTTATTATTTTTTTGGATTAAGCTTTTTTCCGGTTAATAGTTATACTCTCAAGCTCGTTAAGGTTTTATTGTTATTAGACTTATTAAATTCATAATAAAATTAAACGGTTTTTATCTTTTTAATTAGAAAATTTTACTGTTCATTAAAGCGCTTATTAAATAATATCGGGGTGACAAGCCGACCTAACAAAATGTGTTTATATTGACTTAAATTCTCGTAAAGAAGATTATAGTACGAACATAACAACATATTTGTCGTTATAACAAATAAACATATTTACATACTGCTAGGGATATTGAAATTATGTTACACGAGTATTTTGCTTTTGTATATTATAATACGAGTATATGATGTTTAATTATCGTGCTTAAGCTACCATATTTCGTTTAACAAATGAATGATAGTCAAATAAGAGGAATATGATTTTCATTAAATAACAGCACAATTAGAGATTTCACAAAATTTCATAAGAAATAAAACAATAAGATTCTTCCGTATGTGGTAACATTTATCTTTGTCGTGGCGACGGTAAAAGTTACTCGATCAAGTTACATAGGTAATCATTTCGTATTAATTATGATTACGTTCGCACAATTATATTAAATGATTTAATATTATTAATTTGTAATTTGATATCGGACAAATTAAATTTTAAAATTATATTTCGACTTATTTTAATATTTGGGTTTAATTATTTTACATAATTTTCGTAGAAAACTGGGCTTAATGATACAAGAGGCTAATAATAAAGTCAAAATAAACGAGGACTGAAACATAGTGACGTACAGATTTAAGCAAACCACCTCAATATTGTCTCATTAATAATCTCGTATTAATAAACAAATCGCTTATACTTTTTTTCATATTTATCTTCTATGAATTTTACAATCTATAAAGCCATATGAGCATACTTTAAGACTGCTGCTTAAAAGTGACGCATTCTGGCACAAAATAAAAAGAAATGGTTCCGTACAATAATAAATAATCAACATATGTGTTTTTGTATGATATAATCTATGGTGGTTTTCCAAATGTGCTGAAAAAACATCAAATACTAATAATACAAAATTAATATTTTAACTTACTAACGATGGAAGTTAGTTAGAACATATATTCTTGGTTACATACTGCCAATATTTATATAACAAAACTAATCAGCACACTACTTTATAAAGAGAGAACCATTGAAGAGGTTTAATGAGATTCGTATAGTAGTAAAAGGATATTTTTGTCTTGAAAAAAGGAGTTTATCGAAAAAAGAGTGGATATTTATTTTTTCCTGCTTCTTCTTTTTACGGTAAACAGAATAAATAATCAATTACTTAGTAACTATAGAGGTGTATTGAATTTAAGATTTTTTCTCTCTTGTAATCGAAACTTTTTGTAAGCTATAGTAATTAATTAGTTAAAGTCAATTAAAGCAACTTGTTTTTAGTATTCAAACAGTTTAATTTTTCCTGGGAGATTTAATTACATTGCTAATTAGAATCTTTTATGGAGTGAAGATACACTTAATGGTAAAAGTTTTTGCAAGTTTTCTCTTAGTCGCAGTGTTATGAAAGCAATTACAGAAAAATCTAGGTCATATTTACATAGCTAAATGGAACAATGCTGTAAAGGCTCTCAGAGGTCAAAATACTTCCAAATTTTACTTCATATTATTCTGACACTTAAAAGTGATATTATCAGTAGAAACAGTGAACCGGTTTTACACACAGTTTAGAACATATGTTACCACAAGCCGCCACAAAAAAGTTCTGATATATTCAGATTGGTCGTTATTTCTTATAGTCCTGAATACACATCTTAAATATGCGTAAAGTACGATGGGTACATAATCGGCTTATAGATGCTAGAATATAAATAAGACGCTCCTTAATTTCAGATTATTTATAAACCCAAGCTTACTGGAATTACAGAACATGAAAATATGGAGATGGAAATAGAAAGATCTTTACCTCATCCTCAAAGCTTTTCTAAAGATCATCGACACTTCAATTAGATGCACACGCAGAAGAAACTTGGTTTATTTCACTTTAATACTAATTTATTCTGTGGAAAGCTTCACTTTATTCATAAAAAACACGTCAAAATATTAAATATAAGAAATAAATTCGGGTGGCTGGTCATATTGTTCATGCGGATAAACCTTGAGTCCTAAAATCGAAACATAATAGAACGCCAGCTGACGCACAGCCATTTCTTCTGAATCGTAGAATAAGATCTCGAAACAGATTGATTATTATTTATTCTGGATAAGTAAGAGATTAGAAAACAATAATCTACAAATAGCTTCTTAGGTTTTCACGGCCACATTTGATATTGAGGCTTTTGGGTTTAGTCGTGTGTGGCGAATTACTTCTGAAAAGTAATGCGCCACACACGGCTAAACCCAAAAGCCACAATATCAATAATCTACTAACTACTTTTTTACCCATATGATTTGTAAAGTTGCGGTTAAGCCTAACCAACAACATACAGCGTACTCAACGGTCATCCATACAAATACGATCTACACTCAATGTTGCTTACTCTGGATTTCAATAAGGTATTTATATGTGTATATGTTGAAGTTTTTTTTCAAATTAATACTATGTGGAAAATAAATACCTCATGGCAAAAAATTGGTAACTGACAAAAATAACGTTTCGAGATTATGAGATTTTTGTCTTTTGATTTATATTTGTAAATATTATAAGGAAATACCAAACACATTTCTTTACATGATTTTTTCAAAATTTTAATAAAAACATCACAATTTATTAATTCGATAAAGAAAATTAAAATAAGCAAGAATCTTATCTTAGATATTTTTAAATAAAAAATCTCAGTTAACATTTTCATGAATTGGGGTCTTTCAATGATATAACTATTACGATTACATAAAAAAATGGAATATATATTCGTAAAATCATATCCTTAATATCATTGATGTTTATAGCTTTCCATTGATATTATGACACTTTTATATGTTAATTATATTCATTACACCTGCATATTTGCATCATCATTTGCCGGCGAGTATCACTTTATAGTGAGAGTGTTTGCTTACCAAGCCAAAGGTCGTAGGTTCGATTTCTGACGGAGATTATTGATCGATTTTTAAGCTCTATAAATACTTTTTTACTGTTGTGGTTGGTGTGAATTTGATCCCTCACCCGCAAAATGCCAAACATAACCTATTGATTGCAAATGGTGGTAGACAAAATTCGTCCAGTAAAACACCAGTAATTTATAGTGAATTTCTTTAATTAATGGATGATGCGTGAATTTTGCTGTAGTATATAACGTTACCGGATCAAAACTCCACATGCAGCGTGAAACTTAAGTACAAGAGAATACTACCTGGAGGAGATTCGGGATTGGCGGTAATCAGTTTGGGCACTTTATGATTACCGGGCTCGTTGCTAATTGCTTATATAACTTTTCTGAGAATGTTTTTTTTTTTAACAAAATGTATTTTATCTCTCTTAAAGAAGGAGTTTCCAGAACTAAATACGAAATACAATTATTATTTACGCTACATGGTCTAATAGATAAATCATTTATAAATAAAATTACTTTAATGACTTAAATAAGAGCTAATAATGATAAATATTAAAACATCAAAAAATGTAATATCATGTAAAAGCTTGTGATATCGTCAAATAATTTTCTGAGAGTACATATTTTCTTTGTGAAAGAAAACTTTTATTATTATCAGCAAACATGTATTTTGTTGTGTAATCACAGGACTTTTTATTTCGCTTTCAATTTCAAATTTTATTATCTGTACCAAAATTTCTCCTCTTAGTCCCTGAAAATGTATTATATATTTTAAATACTGAAAAATGTAAAAGCTTTCGAGAAACAGTTTTTTTATGAGTCACTTCCATGAATGAATGAACACTTTAAAATATATTTATTTCAATGAAATCATACATTATACTTTTTCAATTACAATACTTGTGATACCTATTTTTAGGAATAGTATATCAGGATATATTTTTATACAACATAAGGTTACCATATCTATTTTAATAAAATCATATTTATTGTCAAATCCTTCGCTCGCGATCAAATCCACTTTTTCCACAAAATACACGGAATACGCTATGGCTATTTAGAGTCCAGATCGTAGAATGACTATATTATAGAAATCTCAGAAAGTGTTAAAAAATGTACAATATCAATTGGCAGTAGAAAAATAATAAATTGGCAGGAAATAATTAATGAAAGCCAATTAATAATAGGTTAGGTTAGGTCTCCTTTTTGTGGGATTTATTATTTATTAATTTAATATAAATTTTTACCAACATTGAAAATATTACTGCCATTTTAATTTTATAACTGACCACTTTTATAATGATACAGTGCATACTGCTAATTTATTTAGTCTACTATCGATTGATTTTATTTACTGCCAATTGATTCAACTTACTGCCACAACCTTAGAGTTAGTTACTGAATAAAGAAATACAGGCCTATCGGATTTCTAATATTCTAGGCAAAACACTTGTTCTCTTATCTTATGATATTGCTGTATTTATTTATTGATGATTCAAATTCGCAGTCGAAAAAGAACAATACAATACAAGATCAAGTGTTGCTGTGAGCCCTTGACAGCAGTTTTATAAAAATATAAATAGAATTGCGTATAAATCTCCAAGTAATAATAACAGATTAACAGACTATTTTTCCACTATACTCCTATATTACAAATGACCAAAAGCTAGCATAAAAGAATCTTCACCCGGCATTGACTCTTTTAAGTTAATAAAAAAAATGTAAGAAGATACAAATAATTAATTTTATTTTATTTCCGTTCCGCTACAAGAAACGTTCAATTAACCGACATTATCATTACAAATGGGCAAAGCTCTGCGTTCCTTTCTTTTAAGTTTCCTTGATTTTTGTAAGGACCACGCATCACCCCAAGGCCCTCATTAGGATGCCCTGAATAGAGTGGGATCCAATCCGAAGCAGAAACTGGGGGAAGCCGATCAGATTCCTAATCTGATCATTTCCCCTTCCAGGCTGCATTTTCCGTTAAGACGCCTTGCGAAGTTTCGCAAATGAACTACCGGAGGATAAAATTAGTACACGTTTTAGTAATTCAATTATTTTAATAAAATTAATGTATTTCCGACCTCTAAAGGTACGCTAATACGACGGTAATACTTTACTTTGTTAAGATATAAGCGCATTTAATTATTTGATATATTGCATACTCGTATGAAATTGAAAAATGTTAATATATGGATATCATTTTACTACTTCAAATATTACTTTATGGAAAAGTTTTGTTACATAATTTTTTCAACCATTAATCATTGACTTATATTATACTATAGTTGTGATAACCATAATATCTAAATTAAATTTATGCTTAGAAATATTATATTTTTGATAATAATTGACGGACGTTAAACATTTACGAGTATGCACTGTATGTATATAAATTTTTGTATAAAAACGATCGCTATTAAATTCCACATTTTTTATTTTAAGGAATATTAAATTTTTGACGTTAAACTATTTTTAAGGATATCGAATGATTAACCCCACACTTCTGAGACCTTAACCATTTAATCTTAAAGAGCAGCTTAATTCAACCCAACGATATGTGGTCACCAATCATAGATTCATATGTTGCTTAACTTCAATGATTGGACAAGAGTTTGTGTGTCAACATAGTGTTTGTTACTCGAAAGTAGATTAAGAGAGACAATATCAGCAAAGGCTTATTTTCAAAACTTATGAGCTTCCTCCACCCTTAGAAAATCGATGAATAAATAACATTTAATATTTTCATCTGAAACGTTATGTGTAGAGCTGATTTTGGACAACAGTTGGCAATGAATTTGGAAGGTCTTAAATTTTCAGCAGATTCATTATAAACCTGGAGTAATCTGTAATTAATATTTTCAATGTTTTGAGCATTCACTTTGAGATCCATAATAAATTATAAATATTTATTTATTTATTTACCTTGTTTTCACATGGATCACGTAACAAAAGTTCTCTATTAGGAGACTGCAGTTTCGACTAACTCGTAGTCTTTCTCAATCCTTCTCTAGTTAAGAGATAACTGAGCTGCGTTGTACTTATAAGTGGTGTAACACATTTTTGTTGGGGGGGGTGGGGGTGGGGGTGTGTCTATCAGGAAAGGAGAGGGAGATAGGTAGTGTTGCAAGGATGAAGGAAGAGATAAATACATAAAAATGTAGAAAATAAAACCGTTAAATTAAATAGCTTAGAATACTTAGAAATTTATAAAGCCATTAATAAGAAAGAAGATATAATTAATAACCAACTAAATACCTTAATTAATTCACCAATTTTAAAATTGTTTCCGTTAAATAAATAAATAAGTATAAAAATTAAATATACGACATATAAGAATAATATTAAAATAAAAAATAAAAATAAATTTATACCTAAACCACTTTTATGTATTTATCTCTTCCTTCATCCTTGCAACACTACCTATCTCCCTCTCCTTTCCAAATAGACACACTCCCACCCCCTCCCCTACAAAAATGTGTTACACCACTTATAAGTACAACGCAGCTCAGTTATCTCTTAACTAGAGAAGGATTGAGAAAGACTACGAGTTAGTCGAAACTGCAGTCTCCTAATAGAGAACTTTTGTTACGTGATCCATGTGAAAACAAGGTAAATAAATAAATAAATATTTATAATCTGTAATTAGTTATAAATATAAGTAGTTGTAGTGTTACATATTCAAAGAACGCAGTAATTTTCACATTAAAGATTAAAATAATACACTTACTACAGTAACTTAGTTTTAATGTATTCAAGGTTAAAGGTATTCATCTACCGGTTCTGAAAACAACTCTTTTTCATCACGACAAACTTACAACTCTGCAACTAACAGTCTTACGTTTCAAACTCAGTGGTTTTACGAAATGAATTTTTGCATTCTTTAGTTTTCATGTTTATTATTATATTTTTTTAATTAAAAAATATATAAAATTATAAAAAACATGTAAAACTTTTAAGTCAGTTTCACAGCGCAAAACTCTTTGGATAAGGAAAGCACAGAGCTTGGGAGAACAACACTTACCTGGGTATTAAGTAGATGGAGAGGTTCTGAAAGACGCAGAACACTCCCACGCAGAGGTCCGCGAGGGCCAGATTAGCGAGGAAGAAGTTGGTGATGGACCTCAACCTCCTGGAGAGGGTCACGACTAGAATAACAAGGAGGTTACCTGAAACAACCCAAACAGAACCATTAATGTAAACTACATAGCTTCACATAAACGACCTGCCCTTACCCCACTTCGAAACGCTACAAACTAACTACACCTGGATTACAGAACTCTTAATTACTCATCCGTAATGCGTAAATGTTTACGTATTCTTCAAAAGCTTAGTTAATTACTATAAACCGACTTAGCAGTTACCAATTCCTGATTTATAGTGTCAGTCAAAAGTAACTTTTGGGTTACTAAAAAATTACTGGGAACATTTTTCATTAATTTGGTCACCTTTTGTGCTTCTTTCTAATCGCCACAAATTTCTTCAAGATCTATCAACTGCTTTGTTCCTTGTCTCATTAAAAGTCGTACTTTTTTATATAAACACATACAGGAGAATACCGAATGATGGTGATAGTGATTCTGAAGTCTCATCTGAGGAATTATATGACGCTTATTATACTGCATATGGCTAAGCAATGCATGTGGAGCGTTGATCCGCTAACGTCATAGACTACTGTCTGACATTCACGCATCATCCTTATTATAACAGGAATTCACTATCAATGGATGGTCTTCACGGGTAGACTTTCGTCTACCACCAATTTTGAATAATAGGCGAGGGATCAAATTCAAACAAACCGGGGGTATTTTAGAGCTCAGAACTCGATTAAAAATAAAAAAAATATATATCCGCCGGGGATCGAACCCACAAACTTCCACTTTAACCACTGAGCTACAACCGCCGGCTATACTGTATCTGAAGCGAGTAAAATACTTATGTTTTACAAGTCAGTACAATTAATATTAATAATCATCTTTTAACGAAGTATTTGGGTGTTTGTTTATCACATTTATTAAATATAAAATTAACCCGACCATCTCAGTACTCGGACTTTTCTTCGTAGTATCAATCCGGTGGATTGGTTTGCAGCAACAGAATCTTGCATCTCGATCTCCATTCCTCTCGGTCCTCCGCAACCCTTTTCAGCTCAGCATAAGCGCTACAGTTCATGTCCTCGAATACTTGCTGCAAATACTCCCGTCTAGGGCGCCCTCTACAGTTTCTACCCTCAACCATCCCCTCCATAATATCGTGAAGAAGACCATCGTGGCGCATGATGTGGCCGATCCATCGGGCTCGCCTCTCTGAGATGGTTCTTATTAGTTGCCTATCTTCCTTGATTATTCTGAGAACCTCATTGTTCGTGACGTGGTCTCTCCAGGAAATTCCGAAAATTCTTCTGTACGACCACATCTTGGTCTTAATTTGCAGTTCTGCTTAATTTCTTTATATTCAAGTATAATATAATTACAGACATTAAAATATTTATTACTTCACATAAACGTTCGTCCTCAATTGTAATTTTATACGAAAATTAATAAACATTTTGGGTGGATTGATTAATTAACGAAATCTTTCGTAACACAAATAATAATTATAACAGATATTATAACAGATACCAATTACAAAGTAAATATTTTATTAAATCATTAAACAAAATACTTTTATAAAATTAAATTAGTTTGAAATGTTTGAAATTTTATATTTTATTCTAAATGAGCTTTCAATGTTTTTTTTTATTTAATTTATATATATCACTTAATAATTTATCGTGGAAATAAATTATTTTCATTATTGGTATATATTACTTTTAAATTCAACACATTATCTTACTAGACTGTCCTTTATGTCGTTTCTTTATAAAAATAATTACTTAAAAATATATAACATTTTTAAATTAATAAATTTCATTTCAAATGGATGTAAAACGTGGAGAAAATAAATACTTCATAGATGAACGTATTCATTGAATGAATCGAATGAAGAAAATCACTCGAACGTATTTTCACCAAATACTGGCAGACCTGAAAAACTGAAAATTTTGCATTCAGTTTGGCTGGCAAACTGCTTAAATTTTTAAAAAGTTTATTTTGCATGCTACATTAATGTAAAAAGTCAGCGGCACAGATGTGGAGGTTTGTGCTTTTTTGCTCGACATTATTTTCCAGAGGTTTTTTATGTCGTTAATGATTATTTATAAATAGTTTTTTACTAGCAAACTGCCTGAAAAGTTTTTTTTGCAGATATTACAATAAGTATAATAATTACAATAATTTTCTCGAAAGCTGTTAGTTAAGATTAAAAGTATTTCAACAGTATATTAAAATTTGTATTACTTAAAAATCCACGTAAAAAAATCTTTTGTGCCTGAAATTCGGCGTACGATACTCGTTATAAAAATCAACAGATTTGTCAACATATTTTCTACAACTGACAATCACTCACTGATGAACGGCACTTTTCTGGATGAAAATAAGCTTATTTGAAAAGCGCGTTGGCTTTCAAATGAAACGAAAATCAGAAAATGGTCCTCTTTGTCATTTTTTTATTTATTACTCATCCCTTTAAATCAATACTTAATTTAACAAAACAACCTCATCTAGTAAAGTCTCTGACAATAAACAGTGAAAAAATATACTATTCAATTTTAATGAAAAAATAATTTTATGCTAGTGGTAAAATTAATATATATATTAAATTACGTATCGAATAATTAAAGAATTTCGATAACTTACATTATCATGTTTTTTATTTCGAAGAAGTATACTGACAATTTTTTAATCTTGTGAGATTTCTTGTTTTTTAACTAATTTGAGATGGGATGTCATTGTCATTGTATAATTTCATTGTTCAATGTAACTAAATAAGACAAAAATAAGAAAAAAAAAATTGTCAAACAACATTTGTCGCTTTAGGTTATTTTTTAATGATTAATTCTCCCCAAACACGAAGCATGTTGATGGTGACTAAAATGTTCATATAAATTTTATAAAATTGTTTCTTACCTAAAACTTTTTTTTGTGAATAGTTATATAATACTCATTTTTCTAGGATCGACATAAGTCTTCTTCCTACGCTTTATGATTAACAATTATTATTTATTAGTACATACATATCCATAGTAATTGACAATATCCAAGACATGACTTGTAGCTTGAAGGAAAGGTGGCTATATTTAGTTATTTTTTAATATATTATATTAGTCCGATTCTCCCAAACCTTGGACCATTTGGCCCTACTAGGTGATATAACCCAATTTAGTTTTCTACCGTTGAAAATAATATTAATATAATTATCAAACTATTGCAACACGTTGTACGTTATAAAGAATTCTGAAGTAAATTTTAAATAGCTTGAAATTTATGAGTGTTTTATTTTAAATAAGTTACGGCCATTAATAATATCTTTTCTAAATCTCGACTTTTCGCTCAGCAATTAAAAATGTTCGAGTTTTATTTCACAGAGAACTTTAAATTTCTCTTAAATGTATTTTAACAGAGTTTTTGTTTTCATATATTTACTTACAAAAGAGATTTTGCGTCTGTAAGTGATAGATTATTTCAGAAACCATAAAAATCAAAGCTTTATTCACACCATAAGTTTGGTTAATACTTTCATTGGTTTTTTTATTAGTTATTATATTAGATGCCGTTGATGCGGTATTCTATTGAAAATTCGTATGTATTTTACTAAAGTAAAAAATATATGTTCAAAATAGCATCGTTACTAAGCACCATAATCATATTACTTATTAAAAAATATATTTAAAAAGTATATTGGTGTGGACATGACAACTTTTATGTTTGTTTTTTGCAATTGGCGGGTCAAGATATCTAAAAACTAGTAACAAACAATAATGATATTCTAATCTGCTATTTTATTAGTATAAAAAATATTTACTACTAAAAAAAGATTTGCAGAGTCAACTAGTTATTTATACGGGTGCTTATATGTGTGTCTATTTTTGGTGATCGTATATGTAATACTTGAGACACGATCGATGAAGAAAATAGGCTTTTACAAGACTGAAAAAAATTCAAGACTGTTAACTCAAGGAGGTCTGCTACAGTCAAGCATGTCTTACAACCAACAAATAGATTGTAAAATTGATAAAAATTAAAATCGAAAATTTTACGTTATTTCCAATCCTCATCGATCACCGTCGTGATAACTGATCCAAAAGCCTGTAAAAAACATGGATTAAGAAATATCTTTATCATATATTGGTTTTATATTTTCATTTTTTTCTTATATTTTTCTCCTTTATAGGACTAATATATTTATCGATAGAAACATCTAAAAATATATCAAATTGGTTATGGAATATGACTACCCAATTTTACCAATACGAAAATGTTCCAACTCGCAAGATATTCGCAGGTGGAGTAAGTCCTATCAGATTTGGTACTAAGAAATCATCATACAGTCTATTGAATTTCTGAGAATGGGAAATTTATTTTTCTCTTCGAAAATACGAAAAAATAGTGTTTTACGAGACATTTTTTTGTTTGGCGTATTTCGAATTGTTATGAATATTTTTATATGTTAAATTCAAGACGAAATATTTGGAAAATACGGGTATGGCTTATATATGTACCATTTTCACTTTATATTTTTATATGTTGAATGTTTATCAACTCAGAATTTTTAGATGTCAGATTATTTTTATGTTATAACACATAAATTTATTTAATTTTTATGTAAATAGATGTATCAATAATATGTGCTTAGGTATGCATTTCTTCCGACTGTTGCGTTGCGTGTTCGGGAATCCTGAAATTTTGATGAATATCGGTTTGGGTGTCCCCGATAGATATCTAAGAATAAGGAAGCACAGATTGTTCGCTCTCCCTAAGAGTAACACTAACCTGCCAGAGACTATGCTTTTTGGGAGAGGGATCAGACTGTTCAACCAAATCACCTCGTATGTTGTTATATTTTACGGAAGAGAGGCCCAATTCAGACAAGAACTCCAAGAGTTTCTTTGGAGGGATAATTGGTTGGCGTCGTCTGTCTATTGTCTGATAAGCATTAGGACCTTCTGTTGCTTGTCTTTATTGCTTTGTTTATAGTACTTAATCTTAAGTATCTATGTTTGTATATATTGTATTTTTTATTTTTATTTTTATTGTACTTCAGAAATGAATTGAGTTTATATAATTTGTAATGTTTCTGAAAGGAAAAAATAAACAAAATTGAAATTGAATCAATTCGAAATGAATTATAGAGTTCTTTTATAATATAGTTGTTACTATATATTATTTAATAATTTATATATTATATATTTTCCTGGTTCACAGAGATTTCTTGTATTTATATTTAAATATTGACTCTTATCAGCGAACATTACAGGCTATTTACCAGAGTCTTCAAAAGGAAAGCAAAAAAAAAATACATATAAACAACATTTCATTTTAAATTTATTATCTCAAAAATTGCTAAATCTATACATATCTTCGGATTACTAAGAAAATTATTTTTTCATAATGGTTTCAATCTTTGACTGCGTTGGTTAACTTTATTATATAGATATTAAAAATACATATTTAGGATGTGAAAGATTTTTTTAAAGTAAACGCATGCAATACCTGACACGCCTGAACGTTTATGCTAATAGTGTGTAAAGGAGGAATACTATTGTAGTTGCTGAAAGATCATTCGATAACTTATAGCTACCGTTTGGAAAGGATTTTTAAAAATTACTTTTACTTGTTCAACATACATACTTGAAATTACATTAAGTGTGTGAAAAATCTGTCAGATATGACCGGGTGCAGGGGCATTCATTATCTGACTTCAGAGAAACAGCTGTCGTGGTGATACAAAAGACACTAAGTGAACCATCCTTACGCCTGTGCTCCAAGGATTGTAGGTTATGCGTACTCGTACTAATATCATTACTTATTAATCGAACTGGTTTATTTCAGTCAAGTAAACATTATTAAATACACAAAACAATGACAGCTATTATATGTTTATTTACGAACCAAGTTGTATAATTTTGTAAGTACATAACGTCCTTAAGCAATATTTATTGCGATATTGACACAATGTTATTTTTGTTATCAATTATATTGCCCGGGGGAATATTTCGATATTTTTCGCGTTATTAGATTACTCGTATTATATAAATGTTTATTCATTATAGCTACAAATATTTATTTCTTAATTAAGTCACTTATATTTGTAATAAACAGTAAAAATTATGTTCCAGAAATGAACTGTGATTTAATTTTAGTCGACGAAATCAAATTCATAAATATTTTAACAAATTAAAGTATATTTAAAAATAAAGATATTTTAGATATACTAAGAAAATAAAAACATATTTTTCTAAAATAAATGTACTTAATTACACAACTGTAAATAGATAGTAGTTTGTCATATATGAAGAATAAAACAAGCCAAAATAAATATGAAACTACTGAGTTCTTTCAGTGGTTTCATATAAAGTTCTTTCAGCTTGGCTCATTGGTTTCATACAAAGTTTTATTTCATGCTTTATTCTATAAATTACGTTTATCATTTAAAAAAGCTGTTTTTGACATTAAAAATAGTTTTAAAATATTTTGTATTTTCCTTGCGTTTATTACATGTAATTAGTAATGGAGTTGGGTTAGTAATGTACTCTCAGCTGGTTGAAATAATATTTCCATTTTCAAAATAGAATGCCGACATGTTAATTTTGTAATTTACTAACTTGCTTTATTCGAATTGTGAAAATATTACTATTTGGCAGTGAACCCATTAACTAGTTAATCAAATGAGACAGTAGCGTTAAATGATGTTACATTCCTACATTATGAATATTTTTTTTAACATGTTTACTTCAATATTATTTTGACGTAATGCATAATATATCATTGTTCATACAGAGTTTCCTTACAAATAGTATTTATGAACATACAAATACACAAAGATTATAGAATAACACACTGCTAACTTTATTTTTTTTTCATTATACACCCACTGCAACATTGCATAACTACAATTGTAAACCTTTTTTCTTCTCTTTTTCAAAATAAATTTAATCTGCTTTCAGATTTCATACTCTTCCGTACAAGATTATCAGTTGCAAACAATCTGCACTAGTCCATCATCAAGAAAGCTTTGTTATCTTTTGGTGGTCATAATCACTCTTTGGAAATGTTATAAATTTTAACAGGAGAACATATTATGTATAAGATATCTGTCGATTCCTGAAGACCATGCATTGTACTCTCAAACTAAAGAAAGCGTAGAGGCTATGAAGAAAATATTATTTGTAATTTTTTCGTTTATTAATATTACTTGAAGGAGTTGTATTGACTGCAGTTTAATATGATCGTTCATTTCATATTGTGTGCGTATAAACATAAATGGACGTATTTTATTACTTTTAGAGTTTTCAAGATAGATTAATTTACAATTAGATAATTGAATCGTTATTGATTACGTGTTTGAATTGGTAGTATATTTGATCTCAAGTACTTAAGAGACATAATCTGTTTTACTTTTATAAAGGAGTCCAGTTATTGATTAAGAGAAGTTATTTTCAAGCACGCATTACTTTAGCAAATAAGGGTAAAAAAATATATTTAAAATTAATAGTTTTTTTTAAATAACGATTGGTGCGAATTGTTTTTAATTAGTGATTACGATAAAAAAATACTTAGCAACATAATATAATAAGGTCACGTAATGACCTTTTCTTTAACGAAATTTTTTTTCTCTGAAATTTCCACCACTGATAAAAAGGGTATTAGAATTGGTTTCAAATTCAAAGCCATACTTTTTAAAAACTATTTAAAAAAATATATATTTATAAATAATATAAATGTATTTTTTTATATTAGAGATACGATTAATATTTTGGTTAAATTTTTCAGTTTTCCTATAAGTATAGATTTTTCAGGCTTCATGAGACTAAATCTTTAGCGACACGAGTACGAATGTTGACTATTTCATGGACACACGTTGCGAACTATCCATCCTTTCCTTAATTGATAGGCAGCAGCCGACATTTTAACGGGTGTAGTCATTATTCTTGCTGCAGCGTTGTATTTTCAGGAAGCTAAAAAAGCTTTTAAATTAAAAAGTACTAGACTTACATATTGAGAAACAATGCTTTGTCTAACAACATCATCTTATTTTTATTTTTTTTGTCTCATTAAAATACATATACCTAATTGTTACTAAAAAAATATAAGCAATATATTTTGTTTGACAGAAAATAAAAATAATAATTAATATATATATACAGATTTTTTCTATTTTCAGCGATTTAGTATTTTTTTAAATAAATAAACTCAATGGATATGTAACGAGTATCTATAGACATAAGATAAGCGAGTAATTCAAAGTAAATTCGATTCAAACGTCACATACTATTCTTTGATTACCTTACTTAAGCTAACCATAAATATTCAGGTTTATATCTTGAAAGGTATTTAATAAATTATGTTTTTTAAATTATTGGTGTTTTAATTTTTGCAAGAACTCAAATACATAATGAGATACTATGTTAACAGTATATTTGATAGCTTGTATTATTAAATATTGGGCACATGGAGCAGCATCGTAGGTGTGAGGCGGTCTGCAGGTCTCCACAGTCACACAATAGTGTCTCTCCCTGCCGAAGCATTCCCCACCGCTCGAGGTTGTCCTTTGTTCTACCAACTCCGGTTCTTGATCTGTTTAGGGATTTCCAGGTCGGCCAGTCAAGGCTCTTGCCAGTTGGGAGGCCTTCCTTTGGAGTAATGAAATCCTCTGGTGCGATTTGTTGCCAGAGTTGGAGTCTCTCATTTTCAGGGCCGGATGTGAGAGGTTGTGTGGATTTTAGAAAGCTGCTTCGAGACTTCAATCTTGGTGTTGGGGGTATCTGATTATACAAGCAGTGTTCTATGTGCCCAACAAGTTGCACATCTCAGGACCTAATGCTGGGCAACACACGAGCTATCGATGTTGCCAGATATTGAGAAAAAATAATTTGACGTCGCTGACACGAAGAAGAAGAAAAATTATTAACTATTGACTATAACAATCAATAAGTCATTAATTCTTTATTTCTCGGAATTGTACGATCCTACATCTTTCAGATCTCACATAAAGGCGCAGTAATATAATATCGTTGATTTCTAACGAAAACTTTATTAACTTGCAAAATATTCGACATGATTGGAGAACGATTTTTTTTTATCATTAAACGCCATTTTATTTATATAATAAAATGGATAAAACTATATTTACATAGTATTTGAGTTATATTTTTTGAATTCACATTAATTTTTTGTGGAATTGTCTGTTTCAAAATTTATTTAAACACAATAATACAACCGTTCCATTGTTAAAAGATGAATGTCATCCCGTGAACGCCACTCATATCGTCCCATTAAAAATGAAGTATGAGTGATTGCCATATTGTAGTTTATTGATGTTGGTAGACTATGTACAGATAAACTTAAGCTTAAAAAGTTTACTCCTCTATTAGTTATGACGAAAACATTTATTAAAACTATATGCTAGTGGGAGCTATATACAGAATGTACTCGGCGAAGCTGCGGGAGGCAGAACTGACATGGTATGAGGCGAGGACCATTGCGGCTCACAACTTTGTGGTTGAAGTTTGTGACGTTCATATGGTCCAATTATGGGAGCAAACATAGTGATGATGATTATAAATATACTATAGTATTATATTTCTGGATCGTTAATATCGGTAGCACGAAAAAATTAAATGGTACAATAATGAAATTTGTTCTTATTTAAATATTGTAATTTTTTTTTAGAGACTTTTTTTTTCTTCAAGCCTTCTTATTATTAAGAATTTATCTCACACAAAGTACTCACTATATCTCAAAGCCAGTGAAAAATACCAATACAGTAGATATAAAAACCTAATAATATGTGATATATTGAAGTTAATAATTTACCTCATTTTTTTCTGTCAATTTTTTACCGGAGGCATCGTTTATTCCAATTTGCATATCTGTCTATAATGTTCCCAGCTGGATATAGGTTGTACGAGTATTCCATCGGAGATCAAGTGGTTTATTAAATTTGACTCGACTGTCATGGAGAGGGTGCAGTAATACTATTCAAATAAAATGCAGTTACCCCAGCAATATTCTTCATTAATTCATTCAGAAGCCGCGGAATATACCACTCACTACTCTGGATGTAATTTGTATGAATAGCACGGCCGTATAAAGGTCTGGAAGCTAATGAAAATTACATCAGAAGTACAATAATATGAACGAACCCTTTTTTTAATTATGTAAAAAAAACCATTGTTTTGCTTGTCATGAATACATTTTTGTTTATGTAATATCTCATAGGCGAGGCATTAATTTCACACCAGCATTTATGTTATTTGTGATAAAAGCTTAAAAGATGTTAAAACTGACCATTATTTTATATTTAAACACAAGTACACTGCTGAGCATAGATAGCTAAAGCAAATACTTAAATATATTGATGAAACTAAATGTTAAAGAAAACAACTCAGAGAGAGTATCGTATTTGAATGGGTGACCTCCTAGAAATAACTCTGATATTGTGATATATACATTTTGATTCTTTGTTTTACCTTTATTTCGACATTCAAAGAAGTCAATTACGCCTTTTGTTCTTGCACAAAAACTCTTTGCATAAAAATAAAATTGTAAAGAATATAAATTCAATTCTATAATATTGGGAAATATATTAAATGTAGTTTTTCCGTTGACATATTAATATTTGAAAATAGTTATATTATTTCAAAACATTGTGAGGTATGAGTTCTATTCACATAAATATACAACACAATTCGTTTATGGCATTCTTCAAACAACTACCCAATTTTTCCGTTCGTCCTTTTTGATCCTATGAAAAAGGCAGTTATGAACTGTTTTATTTGCCGTGCTCGAAGAAAATGGGCTATTTTGAGTAAATAAATGTTTTTATCATCGAATGGTTCTAAACTAAAATTGTTAAATCGAATTCAATCCCTAAACCTTTTTACCTGTCACGAGACCCCACAGATCTCATCCCGACCTTGGTTGGGTTACATATTACGTCTCCGCTCCAGGTTGCTCTTCCTGTCGTCCTAAATTTATTAGCAGGACGTAAATATATCTTGAAAAATCCCATCCTAACAAACGAAAACTAGATCTCAAGACTACTTCAATTATTTATAATACAAAACATTTTTGTTCAATAAAAAAAATAGCACCACTCCTTGAACGTGTTCACTTTTATATCTAATTTATTAAAATATCTTACATAAATACCTTTTTTTTATAAATATCATGTGTTTTTCTTGAAACAGGCAAATGCCTGACTTTAAAACTAAAAATATTAAGATATTAAGAACGGCAAGACTTGACATTTACCCACTTGTCTGTTATATTTTCAACTAAATTTTGATAATCATATGCCTTAAATTTAAGAAATTTCTACAGGCTTACGCCTATGTGCTATTTGTTGTAGAAAACTAACAAGATAAAGGCTTTTTTGAGGGTTGCTGACTTTTGAGGCAAGGAGCTAAATTAGTAGCTGATTACAATATTTTCTGGCGATCATGTGCTCCAAATTATTACGAGAAGGTCAATTTTACCATAGCTTACAATCTCTTCTCACCTTATCTAGGGCATTGCTTGATAGTATTCATGTTAGCTTGTGCAGTGATAATTAACATGACGACGTTATAATTACTTTGCCGCTTACTTTAATCGATAATCCATAACAGGTAGTTAGGTACATTGATTAGTGATTAGTTTTACACACACATACCTTACTGAAAGTTTCAAAGGTTTGTTTAAATAAATCGACTTATCCATGATTCGTTAGAAAATAAACTTTGCCTTATAATTTTATTAAGTGCTACCATGAATTAGTGAGAGATGTCAACTTTTATCACAGTAGTAATATGATTAAGTCATCACAAACAAGCAGAATGTTACAAGGATGAAACCCTTTTTTTTTAATAATAACTAACAGGAAAATATCGATTGAGGGTTATAGAAAATTTTCATCTTTGAATTATCTGTGGTCTGACACTTTTGGGATGATGGATGGCTAAGCAATCGATGTGGCTAGTTTCGCAAGATTGATATCAGTCACACTATTACCATATATATTTGATGAACTAAATAGCTTACAAATTCTGAAAAAATAACAGCTTTGAGGATATCGTACTTTTCATGTTGTAGACGTCTGATTTACTTCTAGAACCGATCACTGAACACTTTATTCAGAAACCTTGTCTTATATTGGAATATTTTAATTTATTTTCTTTGAGTCATTCATTTGTTTTTTGTCTACAACTGCAGCACTGGTATTATTGTAACAGCAATAAACTAATAATCGACAGGACACTATTTCTAAACTTTACTAATCCAAATGGTGATGAACTAAGTTGAAACAAGTAGATTTATACATCTTTTCCATTGCGCATATTAGCAGCGTTCAAAATTATTTTTACAAAATATGTATTTATTTATATTGAATGTTCGTACGTTACTCTTACTGTTAAATATATAATTTACTCATTGTGTTTCAACCTCGATACTCTACTAAGACAAGTCTAAATTTATATTCTTATGGAATTCCTCTTTTATGTATTAGAAAGATAAGTCCTTTTACAGGAATATCAAGTAAGTAGTCCTTTTACAGGAATTTCAAGTAAGTAAGTTATCCTCTTGGAATGTGAATATTTAAGCTCCAAGAATACATGCCTGGAAAATAATTACACATTCATTAAGAATTTAATCTATTACATTAAGGTTATCAACCGACAATACTTGGTGAAACTGCATAATTATAATTTTGAATTTAATTTTAATCAAAAAATTAATAAATTAAAAATATTTAGTTTTGATTCACAATTCATTTTAAATGATTACATGTTTCGGCCTTCCTGAAGACATTATTATTATTGAAGATGGTCTTCAGGAAGGCTGAAACATGTAATTATTTAAAATAAATTGTGAATCAAAACTAAATATTTTTAATTTATTATTTTTTTAATTAAAATTAATTTCAAAATTAAAGTTATCTATTTTCTTTTATTTTCTCTCATATTATCGTATACGCAAGAACTAAAACTTAACTCGAAAAGACGAATTAACTCATAATTTATTACTAGTTAAAAAATGTGTAAATGCAACAAGTAATTATTTATAATAGTATAAAAACGCTTTCTTAATTAAACATTACAATATTAAATTTCTCCTAAGTTTCTTAATGATTTATATAATATCCATTGTGTTTCAAAATAATTAAAGATTTTTCAGGCTTTTGAAAGTCAGATGTGCATCTTACCGAACAGATTATTTAATAGGTACTCAACAGCCATGTTGAAGGCACTAGTTATCATCTGATCACCGAAGTTAAGTAACATTGACCATTTGGAATGCCGAGTACCTCTTGGGACCAAACATTTTGGCTTCGGGAGAATAAAGACAATAAGCCGATAAATAAAAGTTTATTAACATACTTCCGAATGTGCCTTAAATAAGACTGTTCTTCTTGGAATTTTTTGAGCAGTTTCAATAACACATACTTTGCAAAATTTCAAGTGCAGAGATTTAAAAAAATTAATCTTCAAGATCAAAATAAATAGTTAAGCATTGTTAAAAAGATGATAATGATGTTTTTATGACAGTAGACATTCACTGGCAATAGTTGTTAAGCCCACTACATTTTTTAAATGGTATTGTAGATAAAATGTCATTAAAAAAATATGTTTCAAACTACCTAAAATATTATTAGCTACCTAATTAATTTTCAGTAAATCATATTACATTTTAGCACATAATCAGATCTTCAAAATCTTAAAACAAAAGATTATTATCTCCAATGCCACTAAGATTAAAGAAGAAAAAGTCTAGATTGAATTCAAGAAAAAAAAACTCTTTAGACAGTCGCTGAAAGAAGATTTACTATTTCATATCTCAGACGTTACAAATTACATCAAGAAAAATAATCTTTTACCTTGTTTTACAAAAGTTAAGAATTGTCAGTTTTATGCAAATGAGAATATCTTGCCGCTTTTGAAACCATTCTGGATAATTAAAAGGAGCGGATATAAAAAAAGGTCTACGGACTAAATATTACTTTGGTGTATGACTTGAATTAAAAAGCGCGTTAATTTACTTTAAAATATATCGCAGACTAACAATTATGTACGTTACAGAGCACGCAACAAGCAAATAATTAATTTGTGTTTTCACAAAATAAAACGGTACCTTTTTTAATTTCATTCATTACTGACTTTGAAAAAAATGTTCTGGTCAATACATTATAATGTTATGCTAATTACCAGGTATTTTTAAAAACTGTTTAACTCTTTCATTTCACTTGTACTATAAGCGTTAATGACACTCTCTTATACTAATGTAATGGGATTTATTATGTCCTGCATATTCTTAAATGTACTGATGATCAGAAGTTTAGTTGAGCCTCCTCATCCTTTAGAACCAAATAATCAAGATTCAGAGAGTGAGTTGATCATATGAATTCCTTTTAAATGGTTTAATATGACTCGGATGCTACTACTGGTTTTCTTCTCATTCTCCTAAATTCAGATACAGACATGACTTTGGATGAAATATGTTTAATGCTAGCTGACAAAACTGGCCATATGCTCCAAATAAGTTGAAGATATTTAAAATAAAGATAAGTCCTAAATCGAGAATGAATATTTTTGACAATTTGTGGTTCTATGCAATAGGCTTTGATTATCTATTATAATCGTATTATGCTCTTTATCATGACTTTAGACTTTAGAGAATAAAATTGACTCTTGATAATATTTTATTTAACTGTTACTATGTTTATGCAACATTTTTTTCGGTGGTTTTTAATTCAATTTATTAATTGCTTATTAGCACTAATTATTTAGCAAACGGTCAGTAAGAAACACCTAAAAAGGTAAGTAAAAAATAATCACTTGGCAGTTGAAAAATATCAATCGCCAGTAGAAAAATAATAAATTGGCAGGAAATAATTAATGAATGGTAATTAATAAAAGGTTAGCTTACGTTAGGTTGGGTTATCATTTTATGAGATAATTATTCATTCTACCAATGTTGCCAATTGTGCCATGTTGTTCAATTTTAACCAATGTTGAATATATTACTGCCGTTTTAATTTTATAACTGACCACATTCATATTGACACAGTGGATTCTGCCAATTTATGTAGTCAACTGTCGATAATTCTTTTTAACTGCTAATTGATTTAACTTACTGCCAAAACTTTGAATTAGTTACTGAACAAAGAAATACAGGCCCTATGCTTCATATGTATTAAAATATTGTATCGATGATGTTAACCATTATTATTAAACCCCAATTTTGCGATTGAATATTATTTGTATTGTTCGTTTTAATACTATATATCGAGCAACTCAAATATATAAATTATTTATTTATTTTATTGAATGCTCGATAATACAATAGTATTCTTCTATTACGATAACTTGCATTTAGAACATTTTATTAGGATTCTTATAGCATTTCATCCTAAAAGTCTAGCACTGCTAAATTTGCATTATCTAATTTCTCAATAACTGCTTAAGGAAACTGGGTTATGCGAACGTGATTTAAATTCACGTTTGAATTCACATTTCCCAGTTAAATACGTCAGTTGCCATCACAAACATTAATTCTACTGATGATATTTATTTCTTATTTAATACATCAAATAATTCCATTATCTTCTTTTTTTCTTTTTGATCTAAAAAATTCATTACTTGTTTGAAAGAAAATATTTGCCTTTTCTTATATTTTTTTTTAATTATCGTTCATACATCATCATCATCATCATCAGCCTGTATCTATCCACTGTTGAACGTAAGCCTTCCGCATGAGTCCCCATCCTCTTCCATCCTACGCCTTCCGCACCCAGGTCACTCCCACTATTCTTCTTATGTCATCAGTCCATTTTACAGGGGATCGGCCAACGCTTCGTTTGCCAGTTCTTGGCGCCACTCCAATACTTTTCTTCCCCATCGACCGTCGTCTCTTTCACTTGAGTATGTTTATTCGTTATGTAGCCACCACTACTTCTTTTATTTATTTTCTTACGTTCTTTTGATAAGACTTGCTGTTAGACTCCACGTCTCTGCGCAATAAGTCAATACATCGAGTATGCATTGGTTGTGGATCGGTCTTAGTTTTAAGACATTGCAGAATTTTCGCATTAAAAACGAACATTAGTTTTCTAAATGCTGCCCATACCAGTTTTCTACGCCTGTTGATTTCTTTTGAGAAGTTATTTCGTCCTTCGTTCATATATAAGATTCATTAAGTGAAGATTTTCTGTTTATTTTATTTAAATCTTCATATGTTTTTTTTCTTGTTTGTAGAATTATTCAATATCTGTTCTTACTTCTTATTCATCAAAAAATATATTAGTTTTGATTTATATTTAACATCTATGTAGCTTGTATATTCTAACAATACCTCGAACCAATCGTAAAGAGTTTTATTGAAATCAAACGTATTTGTTTATTCGAGCTGCTAGACTCCCACGTCAACTTCTTATCCGGAAATTCTATCCTATATATTTTTTTTCAAAATGAAATCATTTAAATTGGAGCTTTTTATTGCTTCTGCGAGCTTTTTATAGAAGTGCAAAATGAAAATAGTATAAAAATATTTCCACGATAACTTTCGAGCGTTATCGTAACGTTCTGCTTTTTGAATTTTAGTCACACACCGTACCGTTCAGAAACCGGAAAACTGCTCCGAAAATTAAATCAAGGGCTGGGGACGGGCTTAACGACTTATTTTTCCCAAATCCACTTCATATCTGGAACATGTCACTACAATTTGTTGTCACTTAGTTCCGTCAGTTGACATTACATGTTGTCACTATCCTAAAACATCTTTGCATTCAGTAGTCTAACTGAGAATAAATATGATCTCTAACGATCTAGATGGGAAAAAAATGGAGGACTTTAAAAGACGATAGCATCCGAGGCATATTTTTGAATGACTTCTCAATCGCATTTATTTCAAGAAATTATTAGTCCTAACTCTCTTGAGACCTGGTCCATTTGATATTAAAGATCGGCTCAACTAAAGTAACACAAAGTAGCAATTACTTACCAAAAAAGCAGCAGCAAAACACGAGCGTATACAGGGTGATGAATATTGCGCGAATATCCGTCCTGTCGAAAATGTACTCATCGGTGTCCAAAAGTTCGGATTCGTTGCTCGCACGGGACCTGTTCCAAGGACTCTGATCTCTTGGGCCTGCGGTAGTTGGATGGGGCCCAGAGCTGATGTTTCCGCCTCCGAAAACAACCTCAGAGGATCCGCCCCCGTCTTTCTCTTTGTACTCGCTCACGACGAACTCCAGCCACGATCTGTACATTTTTAATCACTTTTTTTCACCACGCGGATGCGGAGCCTCGCTGTAATTATTCATCGATCGAAGCTCACATCGTCACTTTTTTTGAATAAATTTTACAGCGTTTATTTATGAAAAGCGCATTTTCAGTAATCTGAAAAAATGAACTGCAAAAATATAATCATAGAATTTACTTTTTTAAGCACATGTTTTTAAACTTGTAAACGAAAATTTTATTCACATTTGTTTTAATTTTTTTATGCTACTAAATTAAAGTTATGTTTTGATTATTTTTTAAATCGACGCATTTTTGTTTTATATTAACGTGATATTACTATGTGAAAGTCAATATGGAATTTTCTATTTTTATAAGCATTTTAATTACAATGTCACTAGAGAATTTATACTATTTAATTTTTTAAAGAGATATAGTTTTTTAAATAAGAACGTTTTTATTTTGCTTACAAATCTTCGGAAGCATAAAAAAAATGTACCAAGTTGGAAACTAAACTTGGTGGCAAAAATACAAGGTTTGCCACTGACAAAGCGAATAATAATTATTATAAAATTTAACAAGCATACTCTTAGATTAGTTAAATTTTTCACAAACATTTTTTTTTGGTGTACACAATTTTATTTTTATTTTTTCATTTATAATTAAAATATTCATTAATATTAATGATAAGCTTCCAATGAGATGTTTATATTTTTAGGACTATACGCTCTATTTACTCTCAATTATTTGTTCTGTTGCCTTCTAATCAATTATGTTTGTAAACCATTTTATATGATCTAAAATTAATATCCCACATTTGACACGTAAAATAGTATTGTGTTAGTTGTAGCCGATTTTAGTAAAATGAAATACTGTTTTATATTAAATTTGAACCAATTTGGATATTTGTTAATTGTAGTGGAAAATTCATTAATCAAACATAAAACGCACAAAGATGTAAAATACATCAAAGGAAATTATTTGCATGCTGAAATAATTTTAAATATTGAATGATATTATTTTATGATAATTTTTACCAAAATTTGCATAGTTACATTGCAAAGGGAATTCGGGCAATACGTACTAATTAATCTGAGGGGCTATCGCCCTTCGCTTACTCCTTCTTGTTTTAGCATTAGAGAACACTTAGTTTTAAGGGAAGATAATCAGCGAAATTGAAAATAGATTTGGATGCCTAATCCTTCTCACATAAAAAATATGATAATCTTTGGAGACCGCAAGAGTGTGCATTAGATATTTTTTTTATAATATATTGTAATTAAAAAATTAAATTCACGCGAGCTTAGCTTCTTTTCTTACAATTTTTAATTCATTCATTTCTAACCGATGGGATGTTGGGATAAACACAAAAACGTCTGCAATACCGAAACGTTGCAAATTCAATTACCGACGAAGCTTAAAATAAAAATTAATTTTAATTATTGTATACTATATACACTCGTACTTTTTATATTGGTTTATTTTGCTAATGCATCTTCCCAGTATTGACTTATGGCACAGAGTTGTGGAATCTGACAGTAGGTTTTACCCATAAAATAAAGGTCACACACTGTGACATGGAGAGATCCGTGCGAGGAGTGTCTCTAAAATATAGTTTTATAAACTAAGATATCTAAAGTAGAACTCAAGCAGTGGAGACTTCCGAAAGAAAAAGCATACTCAAGTGGCAATAGGCAGGACAATTTATGTCAAAAAAATATCGATCGACATCGAAGAAACGAATTAAGCAAAACCCACTGGCAAATTTTTACGGTGATTAAGAATAGAATAATTATACGATGATCATTTTAAGATCAAAACATACAATTAATGACATTAGTGATTTCATTTTAATGACAACATGGAAAATGTATTTTTTTCCTTCAAGAAATATTATTATCCCATTATACAATTTAATAATAATTGCTGTCGTTGTTGTTGTCACAATATTCATTATTAATACTCATCACGTAATATGCGGTGACTCACTTGAAATAAATATTAACGGAAATATATAAAACAAAAGTAATAGTCTCAATATGTGGTAACGTGGAAAAAGGTTGAGTGTAAAACCAATAAAGGTGTGACCAGCCACGTGTATGAAACAAAAAAATAATAATCAATAATTACAGAGATTGAAGATACAATGTTTGTTGTCTAATTACTATGTTGTTGGTGAAAATTAAGCTTTTTTCCTTCCTATATCCGTTCTTTATCTGGAACATTTGACCACCACAAATTGACGTCACTTTGCCTTAAGACATCTCTGTATCCAAAGGTTTTTAAAATACCATATATGGTTCCCAAAAAGCTTCATGGCATGAGCCTGGAGACTCGGAAGAGACTGAGGTTCTAGTTTCTGGGTAATATTATTAAACTATTTATCAGTCTGATTTTTTATGGACATTGGATGATTAAACCAACGAAAAACGGTAAACAACAGGCAGTAACCCGTCGCAGTTTTGGTCCACGTCCAATGTGGCATTACTTCGGTGTCATTACTACTATCGTCGATAGTAAGAATTTACGTACTCGAATTTTTTTTTAAAATAGTTTTTGAATCGAATTACGTATTTAATTGTTTAATTAAAATTTTTATCTTTATATATCTTGTTCTTCCGCGAAACTAATTATTAAGTATGTTAAATATTTAAATTTACTTTAAAATGTTTTACTTATTAAGTTTCATAGTTAAGGAGAATGGTATAATAATCTCGAAATAAAGTTCAAATTTCTTTAAAACTATTTTGAATGTATAATGTATTCGCGAGATGTTCTGAATATTACGTAAATTGTAACAGATTGACAAAATACTTCACAAAGACGAAGTATAAAATCTTGTATCACTGACTTTTGACTATATCAAGATAAGTATTAAAATAAATTAAATGAAATAAAATACAGGAATATTCATTTAACATGATTAATAAAAAATCTCCAGGTAGAGTTTTTTTTATAATTTTTAATTACTGATAATTAACTTACTGGTTAGTGAAAACTGCTTGCCCACTAAATGAATATTAAGATTTTTTAAAACAATTTTTAATTGAATAGCTCTACTTTAAGCAGAAATTAAATAATTAATTATTTTCTAAAAATAAACAAATATTTATAAGTTCACATTTAATTGATGGTGCACTGAAAACTTATAACACGGTCAGAATTTCATAGAGTATAACTCTATTATTTTTTTAAATTCTCGTTCACCTACTGTGTTTTTTTATATGTAAACACATAAAGGAAAAATATCATCTGCGGATTATATATCACTTTACGTTCTTAGACGCTGCATATGGAGTGTTGCTCCGCCAACGTCATACGCTACAGCCTGACATTCACGCATCTTGTTTTGGGTATCAAGACTACGACATTGGTATGGTTAATAAACGCTTTACTTCTACATATTCGTAGAACGTAGTTACATTGTAGTTTGTCATATTAATTATAAACTGTATGTAAAACCATTAACTCAGTCGCTTTACAAAGTTTATTGCATCATTTTTTGCTTTACTTCTAAGCTATACTCGTGTTGACGAGTGTCAGTTTTTTTACTATATATCTGTTCACTATTAAATAAAAATTTGCAATTCTTTCAATCCTAATACGCTATTTAATATCTTTGTCCTTCTTGAAAAGTTAGTAAAACATACACTGCATATATGTCATGTGGTAGCTCTTAAGTTGAATTAAAATACAATATACATAGATATTTTCAATAAAGGGTTTTCGTCGAGCGCCGAAAAAATATCTAAATAAGTTTCGAGTGTATTCTTGATTTCCTTGGAGACTTTTTGAATTTTTCAGAACACATTCGAATAGTAAGTTGTGGCCGTCATACGATTGTGCGATAAAATTCACAATAAAGGTTGACATACCTCGGGCCAACATAAATCAGAACCACGCACTAAATTTACCATAGATCTGAGGCGATAATTCTAGAGAAATAGCCGAAACAAAGGCATAAATATAGCCTAGCCTTACTTTAGATAAATTTATTATCCACCTAAGCACATATTATTAAAAAAAATAGTTTATTAATTTATATTAAGGAAAGTACAGCCTGATTTCTGTGACAGTTCAGAAAATCCTCACAAAACAACCTTAGAAAAAAGTTCAGTATTTCATATCAAGATTTATTTTAGCAACACTTGTGACAAGCAGCCAAAAAAAATACAATAGTTCCATTGAAATAAAAGTAATGACAAATCAAAATCAATATATTGTTGCAAATTGGCCAAAATATGTCAATTTGCTTAAATCAAATAATGTCGTAGATTTCACATCATTCAAATCATATTTAATTTAAAAAAATGGAATTTACGTCATTCATGCAATATACGAGTAAGTAAACTTACATGTTCAATTTGAAATAATAATCATTAATTTATTTTAAAATATCATATCGCAACTTTAACAGGTCTCATGCTATGATTTGTTTAAGCATAGTGTTTTTTAATTAAATTAATTATGATTCACTTTAAAATTTTGATGAGTTTTTTTAGAATATATATTATTCCAATATTTCATAAGCCACTGAAAATTTAAAGCAATATTCAACAACTGTCTGCAACAGTTATCTCAGCGCCATTTATTTTACTCTGATTTATTAATGAGAGAAATATCATATAAGATGGTGTTTGCTATGAATTTGTATGCTTATCCGTTGTTTAATTCTAATTTAAATAAACTTTTCGACATTTTTTTTTTTCAGAATTTCATCCACGTATTTTTTCAGCTGCAAATCATTTTCAAATTCTGACTAAGGTGTCTTCACATGACCAAAACTTAATTAATTATTTTTTGTTTAAGTAGGTCATTGGTAGGGTTGGTGCCAGCTCTGTCTTTGAAAATATGATTAATTAAGTACAATGAATCATTCGTTTTTCACTTATTACTTTAGCTAGATTAATGCATAAGACAATACAATTAATTGTATGTTTGATAAAATTTTAATAATACGTATTGAACCGTATTACAATTAAGAATATGCTTAAATCATGCTGACGTTTATATTTGAGTAGAGGTAGAAACTCGACATTGTAATATATCATGTTTGATTGTAACGTAATACATGTCGACTTTATTAAATTAAACTATCAACATCAATAAATTGATGACTCTGACGATCAAAGGCAATTTGTCTGGGCATCTACAATTTTTTATAACAGTAACTTTTTGATTCATGTTAATATATTTCATAATACTAATCCGTCAATTTCGATATTCTAGGGTTGGAATATATATTTAAACGATTAATAGCTCTTTATGTTAGGCATTTAATGTAAGCAATTGTTTGACTTTTGAAAGAATAACAGAGTTATACAAACATAATCATCTCTATATCACAACAAAATTCATTTAAATGAGTTTAATATCGTTGCTTGGCATGACAGCATTCCTTTAAATGAGTTCGGACGATAGGGATAATTTTATTTTTTATAATATCATAGCTAAATTATTCTCCTATCAATAACTTTCATTATCAATGCAAATCTTAATGAGTACAATAGTTATAAATGTTTTTTCGGTCTAGTTTATTTTCCAAATTTATTTTACTTAATTGAATTAAATTCTTGTTTAACAAAAAAGTTTATATATATTTTTTTTGTTTTGTTTACAAACAAACAAATTAATTTAGCTCTTATCTAATCACGAAATGAGTACTGAAATTTTTTTAGTACAAATTTAATTAAATTACTTTTTTCTAGACAAAAGCACATACAATTTATAAATGAAAAAAAATATATAAACAAAAGTTTATAAATGCAACCACATACTGGATTCTAACTAGAATAACCCACCTTTTTAATTCCAGCACTTATTGGAAGAAATGTATGAACGAGAGTTATAGAGTTCGAAGAACATGAAGAGAGGTACAGACTTCATCTGTAATTCGTGTTTTTATGATATGTACGTATAAAGTGTTTATTTTATAATTAAAATAGTTCTGATAGAAAGAGATAGATATTTCAAAGAATTGCTTGACGAACGGAACTATTCTAAGGTGACTCAACTTGGCATATAAATGCTAAACCTTCTGCATAATTTATCGTGTCTTGTAACATGCAATCCACAAATAGCATTTGCTTTAACCTGGCTCGTATATGATCTTAAATTCCACATTATATGACGGTAGTGAATTTAATTGTTGTGAAAACTACCCACTTTTTATGTCCTTTCTATACAACTTAAATATGAACCATTTTATTAAAATATTTTCTTTGTATTATGACTCAATATGAGAAAGAAAAAACATTGAATAATAATTCACATAACATACTTTAATTTAAACTAACACACAGTCTATTTCTTCGTGTGGAGCAAGAAAATTTCAACGCCCTACTCTTTTCAAAAGTTATCACATAACCACCGTAATATTTCAATAAGTATTTTCTTTTAGTGATCATAAACTTCTTGTCGTAAAAATCCCCTTTCCGTATCTTTATTTCGTGCAGGATATAAAAACATGGGTGATATTTACCTTCCCTCGCATAAATAGAACACACTTCGACACTGCGTATAGTGTAGACGTTGAAGGCAATATTTTGGAATTATTATTCAACATTTAATAAACCTGAAGTACATTATCCTTGTCTGTCTATAAATCACATCCTTTGAAAGCTACGGGCTTGTGACGAGGTTTATTGATTACCCCTATTTCTAAATATTCAGATTATCTGTCACGTGTCAGCGGCCCTATAGTTAACACCCTGAATTGACGATATTCAGTGGAAACGATTTTCTTTTCGTATTAGGGTAAATACCTAATTTTCTTAATGCATGAATAAGTACCTATTCGTGTAAAAAATAAAAAACTCAATTTTGTATGTAATCTAAACAGTTTTCGTTGTTTATGAAAAAAAATATCATAAAATAATTTAAAAACTATTGCGGCTTACCACCATTCAAAACGATTTAAAAACACTAGAGTCAACATAAAATATGTTTAAGGGAGATTTTTATTGTAATATTTTATATTTATAATATTTAACAAAAACTTTGATGACCTTTTTATCCTAAGATCATGTTTATATGTAGTTTTGGATAAAAAAAAACAACAAGATGACAGTTAAATATAATATATATTACATTTTTAGACATTCAAATTTATGCTGAAATTTTTTTTTCTTACAAAATGTCACTTGTGACTGTATAAATAAAAACATTCCTGACATTTCATGATTAATCTCTGCAAATAAAACAAACAAATAATCAAAAGTGTCGTCGAGACAGAAATTTACATGGTTTCGAGAATTTCTAGATTTGTGTATTTTATTTTACAGTCATTAATCACAATTATGACATCTCTGACAATCTCCCTAACATCAATTTTATTTACAAAAAAAAATCAAACAAAAAACAATAATTTTCGTTTATACTCGTAACATCCACAGATGCTTGAAAGAACTGTTTCTTTATAAAAATATATTTAGCTTAGTATTGATAGATTTCCGTATTCATTTTCTTTTTCTTTCGAATTACATTTAAATATCGAACCACATTGAAATAGAATGAAAATCGTTGACCTATTTAGAGTCAATTTCGTTTCTCCAAGGTTGCCACCCAATTAAAACTGTGCTAATAATTCCTTGTGTTCCAGTAATGGCTTTCCATTTCTTGGCGTTATTTGTCATTAACCATAATCAAACATCTCGACATGAGCCGTCAGATCTTCGATTTTCATCGGATTTCTTAGCCTTAGAAACCGCCTTTCTGTTCTTATCAATCACTGAATTAAGACGCATGCGCGACAAGTTTTTTTCCCCACTTAAAAGCTCTTCAATTAGATCCGACGTGAATGTCTTTTTACTCCATTTTTATTAAGCGTCATCAATATTTATTAAACAATTCTATTGATTACTTTCTTAATGGTTTCAATTTTCCTGAATAAATTAAGTTATGTACACATAAAAAGTTAAAAATGAATGAATTTGTGTATTGGTAGTTAATTTCATAATTCTTAGTTAATCAAAAGTAATAAATATATTTTTGGTTGAGCCGCCCTTAAATTATCTGAGCCTCAAGAGCATCTGGCTAATCATCCAATATCATTAAATATTTTGATTAAAAAATTACCCAAAATATCCCTCGGATACTACAATTACCATCTTCCCCTAGCTCCCGCTCTAGAGTTCGTCGGGAACTATATACTCGTATATACTCCCAGGTGTTCCTGCAAATTCAGTGATGTTTTAAGTATAGCAACTAAGAAAAAAAATAGTTACTACAATTCACAGTGACCACATTCTCCAGATGCGGAAGGAATATGAGAAGAATATTTTATTTATACCTTATTTGTACGATACAAAAATATTTTGTCTTTTTTTCAATTATTATTTACCCATTTTCAAGTATTAACCATTCTTATTATAAGTACAATATTGCCTCTAACAAAATTATTTATCTTGTTGTTCAAACAAATACTCTGAAACTTTGTATTACACGTAATTTGTCTTGAAAACCGCTGAATAATTACATCTCTTCTCGATTGGTCATCTATTCTCTTAGCAATTAACTGAATATATATTAATACCTTTTACTCTATTTATGTTTTCACCTTCAATTTTTTCTTTCAGTTTCTAGGGACCACCATACATCTCACTCTTATTGAGGAAAAAAATTAAATTACTTACCGAATATGAATGAAATTGATTTTATTCATATATTTAAGATGTCACGTCTACCTAAGTACTATATAATTCGATTTTCAATGATACCCTTTTCCAATTTTCACATTCAGCAACAAAATACTATAGGTTTCGGTATATTTATGAGCTCTTTATTTACATAACATCTTTAAAACATCTAAGCTAAAAAACCGCATTCATTCAAGAAAGCAAAGTCGTAGACATAACAGAGAAATTATTTCAACCACGTTCGTAAATTTCAAGAACAGCTCGTTTCATATAAGATTCAATAAATATCTATTAAAACAAGATACGACAAGATGTTTGCATATTACGTGCGTCATATAAAATTAAGCAACACCTTACACAAAGTAAATTTTCATTGATATCCGGTCCTCGTACCTAACTTACAAACTTGATTACGTTTGCTATAAAGTAAATAGTCACTCTACACATAGGTGTACCGAGCTTACTATTTACATGCTAAATTATACTTTTGCTTACGTAGGTACATGGATAATTTGTATGATTTAGTTTATATCATGTTGCTAGATTTTATATCTTATTTTACTGGCTATAAAATATACGTCTTACTTAAAATTCATATTTATAATATAGTGAATAAATATTGATTTACAAACTTTAAATTTCCCGAGTACATTTCAGTAAAGAAATACGAGCAAATACACGTTGTATAACGACTATGTTAATCTTTTTTTTCGATCTATATCGGATGACTAGCCCGACGCTTCCGAGGAATAGACCATTTTGTTTTATGTAACGGATACTACAACTAAACCCCTCTTCAAGCACTCGGACTTCTACCCTGGAGGTTGTTGGGACTTGATATGTTTCCAAGTGAATCTTTAGGTGCAGATATGTCTTAGAACGAAAAATTTACAATGGTAGCTTAAAAATCTTTATGGCGGAAATTTTTGGTGACCATATGTTCCAGAAATGCAACGGATATGGGTAGAACAAAAAAATATTTTTTGCGAATATTAGTAAAACGACGACAAATTTGACAGCGGGATGAAACCATTGTGTTTTATTTGTGCTTAACATCGATTAACATAGCTCATGATTTTAATGTTTTTTACTCTCTCAAATTACATAATCAATTATGCTTAAAGTAATTAATGATATCGATAAATCTTTTTATCTGTACTTGCAATCGAGATGCTTTAATTTTTGGTCATGAAAGATTTTTTCAAGGCCTCACGAAGTTCGTTTTATCTTAAGGCCGCTTAATCAGTATAACTAAAATAAATTTAAAAATATCCAAGCAGAAGATAAGGTTACCCAAGTGAAGGTGCTTCTGTTTGCGTAATGGACGTTAAGCCTTGTTATTTTAATTATAATTATTTCCATTTTACACTTGGAATTTGAACAAACGCGAGTGGTTAATAAACATTACGTTTTAATTATTAGCCCTGTGCCCTGAACTTATCTCCCGGCGGGGTTATTAATGTATTTATTGTAATAGGTACCCTTCCAATCCGTACACCTCCGTAATTATTTTCTGCAGAATTTAATGTTCTGGATATTATTGTGATTTGACAAAAAATAAATCAAATGCTTTAATTGATTAAAATATATAACACAGTTAATCTTAACAACAATATAAATAGATTTTAAAAATACTAAAAACAATATTTTTGTCCATTCACAAATGTGGCAACACTGCTTACAACAAATGATATATGTAATTGACATTTAAATACAAACTTATTATTTTTAAGGTTGTTATGTTTTACTATTTCTGAATAATAAATTATTCGTTTCAATCGATATGTTTTTGTGTGTTATATATTTATAAATCTAAATGCTCATTTTGCGCGTAAATTTTTATTTTGCAATTCAGCATTAAATATAAATTTAATATTTTAGAAAAAGGTTACTAAATTACTTACACGATTTACTTTTGTTGACAAAATGTAAAACAAAACTAATATAAGTTTTCTCGAACGGATATTATGTTCACTTTTAAGGTAATTAACTCACAATCTAGTGGTTGCATGTTCGAATTCCAATATAAAAAAAAACAATTTGTATAATCTATATTCTTCACAATTCACTCAACTGTCCTATAATATTTTTATATATTTGGATGATTAGTCCGATGCTTCTGAGGACTGGACTTATTAATTGACAATAATGTTACACGAGTAACGTCCCGTAAATATCAACAAACACTGTGAAACCTAATCTGAACAATCTGCTATAATTTGTGGACGTAAACGTAAATTACTAATAATAAAATAATTAATCATTTCGTTATTTTACGAGTGCTTAGTGAATGAAATAATAATTTGAAATTCTCAGTAGATGAGATAATTATTCTTAGACAATATTAAAAAAGGTATCTTAAAAAATATTATCATTACACATTTAAAAAAATACAGTAAAATATTGTTATTTAAAGAAATCTCTTAAGTCTCTCATTTATTTTTACACTAAGTAATACTCAGATAATAAATATAAAAACTCAAATAATAAAAATACTCTTTATTTATTTGATTCTCAATAGATCGGGTGTATTCTGCTGGTTGCTCGATGATTCGGACGAAACAATTAATGGTTTTTAACAATTAATGAAATTCTTATATATGTTATAACTCAATCACACGAGTATATTTCTATGTAAGCACATACATGAAAATACCGCTAGATAGTAATGATAAGATCTCATTGGTGAATTTGATCTGTAAGTGATATTAAATTGTCAATATTCACGTATTGTCCACAAATTACAGCGATTCTTTAATAAACAAACTGGGAATGGGTGTTGTTCACTGGATATACCTTGTGCCACGACATATGTCCACCTGGGAACATACATGGAGCGGAAACCCGGGGATGGGAGACGTCAGATGTATCCGATGCAATTTTTTTTTATAAAATCGTTTAATGATATTTTGAAGGATATTGAATGATTACTCCAACTCTCCTGAAGTCTGGACAATTTGGTTCTAAGGGGCAGATCAACCCATAAATATATTGATCGTTATAACAAAAAAATAGAGTCTTGTGTATACTAATATAAGCATTTAATAATTGACATCAAAATCATGATCGACATGAGTTGATGTACCCTCACATCTCTAACCGTCTAGAATTGACATTGGTTGGTTTAAAAATACGAGTACACATATAAATAATTGTAGGAACATAAATATTTCAATATTGTAAACTAAAAGTAAATTTATTCGCGACACATATTTGAACTATATTTTTTTATTCGACGCGAAGATTTATTCTTCAAATTTTTTAAAAAATACGTGTGTTACATTTTATAAATATGACTTTCAAACTACTCCGATTACCTATTTGGATTGAGCTCAGAAATATTGACGAAATATGAATAAGAATGAAATGTTTGTAGCATTATTGTACATAAGCGATACTATATGCTAGGAGTTCGCTGTTCATAAGAGCACGAATAAAGATTTTTAATACGAAGTGTTACAGAGAATAAGAATATCTTAAAGATACATTATTAAATTGCATAGTTTTAGGGTTACATTGTGTTAACTAATTGTTGATATTTCTTATATTTCAACTACAATTGCAGGTATGATAAAACTATCGGGTACAAAATATGTTCTGACAGATCATCAAGGTGTAAGGTGGCAGTATATGTCATACCTTGATGTAACGGTGTTTGAAATATCGGAAAAAAAACATTCCATCGAACCACACGGTTCAACCCAAAAACCATCAATTCTATATTTGTTGACAAATAAGTATTTAATGTGATCAATTTACACTTGATAAGAAATTTTGATCATATTAATAAAAATTCATACTTATTTAGTACAATAAATATAAAATAATGGAAAATATTTTTCATAAAATTTAAAAATAAAAATAAAGTTAAGTATATATTTATTGGTTAAGCTTTCAAATTTGATAAATTAAGATAAGTAAATTTTACAACAATATTTTTTTTTGAATAAATGCTTTTTTTAATCTGCATTCATGTAATTACACTAAAATAATACAAAATATAAGTAAATTTTGTTACTACTATAGTTGTAAAATATATTTAAGTGACTACATAAGCTCACAAGTAAACATAGTAATTGAAAAATAATAAGCTTGAGCATTTTCTATAAAAATAATGTTAAAAAATCTTATTTCAGTTGTATTATATGTACCAGCATTTTATAAAGTAGAGTATATAGTTTTTTCAATTGATCATAAGAGCGTTTTATATGTAATAATTAAATAGTCTAATATATTTAAAAATAAATATTTTTAAATAACTTACAAATATTTAAAAATATGTATATAACGTTACATAAAAAAACAATAAACCTGTCCAACGCGTATTACTTTATTAAAAAATAATTAATGTAAGTAAATAAATAACTTTCAATAATAAATAATGATCGTATGGAAAAATATGATTCAAGTATTTAAAAATCTTTAAATGCGTATGTACGATAATGTAATGTTATTACATTGTTTTAATTACCTTTTTGTTTATTTTCTAAAAATCACAAACTCACGTCATTTAAGCATCAAAATCGGGCATTATTTTTATGTTAGTAAAATAATAAAAAATATTCTTAAAAAAATCTTTCGCAATATGTTTACACAATATATTTGTGAGAGGATGGAAGTGCAGTTGTTCGCGGGATTGCGTCTAAGGCGTCGGGACGCGTCGGCGTGCTGACTGTCGCGGCGCCGAATAGCGACTAAGGCAAAAGGCCCGGCGCTCGCTCGCCCACTAGCCGACCGTGCCCTGAACAAAAGTCTGACAACGATCGCCCGAAAACATGGCCCTTTCATGAATGAAGCTAACCTCTGTCTAAGCAACCCCTATTTGATATCGCGATTTGTGCTTATTTACAATCAGATTTTTAAAACAAAATTTGCCAGCAAAATATCGCTTTAAATGCTCTTCATATTAACAATCTGAGCAATAAATACCGGTATACTTAAATTTAAATTTCGTGGTTTAAGCGATTCGAATAGATCTTATATTTTTATGTTGGCACTACTGTCACTGGTATTTGTGAAAAATTACACGTCAAAATATTCATTTGTGAGATACCCGTCCATTTGTAAACAGCTAAAGGTGGCTAAAAGTCACACGTCTAAAGTAAATACTGTAGTGTAAGGGGGAAACAAGATTTAAAATGTCAAAATATCGCTATATATAAGACAAGCAGATTTTTTTAACGTCAACACTTACAGGAGAATACCGACATGACGGTGGATAGTGATGCAGAAATCTCATCTATGGAGTCTATGAAGTTTACCATGTTTACCTATTGCTAAGCGATGCATGTAGAACGTTGATCCGCTTACGTCATAGACTACAACCCTACATTCGAATCGTTCATTTATTACAGGAAATCACTATGAATGGGTGGTATTCACGGGACGAATTTTTTCTACCACCAATTTTAATGTATAGGCTATGACTGGCATGTTACGGGGGAGGGAACAAATTATAGCCAACCGGGGGTATTTATCTCTCTTTATCCTCTTTATCCTAGCCATTTCCCATCATCTGGGATCGGCTCTCCTTGTGCACGTTCGCCATGTCTGTCTGTCCTGCGTTGCATTCTCGGTCAAACCCAGGGTTTTCAGATCCTTGTTTACAGTTGCAGTCCAGGTTGCCTGCGGTCTTCCAGGTCTTCTTCTCAGCGTGGGTATGTTGAGGGCTCTCTTCACCATGTGGTCCTCATCTCTCCGTGTCACATACTGATACCATCTTAAGCGGTTTTCCCTTATCTTTTCAGGTATGGGGGCCACCCGAAATGAACCCCGAATATGCTCATTTCGAACTCTGTCCACTCTAGTCACACCGCCCGCCCACCTCAGCATCTTCATCTCTGCCACATGAATCCTATCCAAGTCACGTTTCAGCGGGGTCCAACACTCCGATCCGTAGAGCATAGCTGGCCTTACAGCAGTTTTGTAGATTTTACCTTTGATCCTAACTGGAATCTTGCTATCACACAAAACCCCAGAGAGGGACCTCCATTTCAGCCATCCTGTGTTTATTCTATGCTCCACGTCAGATTCAGTTTTGGCATCTAAGGATATCACAGAGCCGAGATATTTAAAAGTATCAACCTTTTTTACGGGTGTATTCTGTAGGAGGAGTGGTGTGTTAACTGCGGTGCAACCAGAATTGAAATTGAAGTACATCGACTCGGTTTTACGTCTACTTATTCGCAGTCCACTACTCTCCATAGCCAGTCTCCATTACTCCAGCATTTTCTGAATACTTTGGTCGTTTCCTCTGATTAAAGCAATGTTTTCAGCATATAAAATATTCCAAGGGACTGGTTTTTGAATATCTCTGGTGACATAGTCTATGGAGAGGTTAAAAAGCAATGGACTCAGGACCAAGCCCTGGTGAACACCGGCCCTCACTTGAAATGGTTTACTCAGGCCAGCGGGGCTTCGAACACTCGTATGTATTTCGTGGTACATATCTTTGAGAAGTTCCACATAGTAGTCCGGAACCTGTTGAGACCTTAAAGACTGCCAGATCAACTCTCTCGGAACTCTATCGAGAGCCTTTTCGAGATCGATGAAAACCATGTACAGATCCCTATTATTTTCTCTGTATTTCTCAGTGAGAAGTCTAATCGTTTGGATAGCATCTGCACTGGATCTTCCCGACACGAAGCCACATTAGTTGAACGTAAGGTGTGTTAGCTCTGTGAGTCTTTTATTTAACCGGGGGTATTTAAAGAGCTTAGAAATCGATTAAAAAAAAAATTCTAATCTCCATCGAGCATCAAACCCACTTTCGGTTTGATATGCAAACGCTTTCACCATTAAGCTATACCCGCTGGCAGCGATTGTTCAAAATTTAAGATAATACCACAATATACAAGTGTATTATTAAAAAAATTGATGATTCGTTGATATTTCAAGGTAATTTGACTACAGTTCATGTCATTCATTAAGCCGTTTATAGTGAAATTGTTTCTGTGAATGATGATTCTTACGGAACGACTTTGGTATTACTTTAATTTTATTTTTGAATTAATTTTTAACTCTATGTTTATTTAAACCACAATATAAAGTATTTATAGATTAGCTTGTATAAATTTACGTTATAAAAACTATATCCCGATTTCACAGCGCCCGAAAACAAAATAGTTCGACCGATCTATTCTACCGGTCATTACTTACGGAGCGGAAACATCACACTGACCAAGTTTTCCGCCCAAAAACCTAAAGTTTCACAACAGGGGAGGAAGTGAACTATGTTCCGGATATCCATACCAAGAGGGATGATAGCATCCGAAGGCAAACTTAGGTAACCGACGATGTCTAAAATATGTGTTGGTAAAGTGTGCTCCACAAGTCATATTACCTGAATGTCGCCAGAGCGATGGAGTAGACGTGTTATATAAAATGACGTTTAAAACGCAGTACCACACCTTCACGTTGGTATAGAAAGTGAATTAATAGGAAAATTAAAAAATCCAAGAAGAGACCTATTTGTCTTAAAGTCGATTAAAAATGGCTGGTATGATGATGGTTACGAATAAAAAAACATGTACTTCGTCAGGAACTGAACCCAGAATTTCTCGCATGACTATTGCCGTCGCAATTATTATACCTCTGAGGCATAGAATTTAATAGCATGTGTTTCGTCACAAGTCTAGCTTATTGAGAATTGATTTTTCTGAAAGTCGCCAGAAATTCTACGATGCTTGCTAATCAGATTTTTATTTTTCGTGTAATCTTGAATTCGAAGCAACAACCTCAAATATATCAGAAAGAGTAATACGAAATTTGTGTCATTATTTTTTTATTAATGCCTTTTAAATGTATTCCTTAATTTCACATCATACCTAAAATTTCATGTTTAATAATATTATAATTATGAATTTTGGATTCTGTTTTTGTTTATTGTGTAGCGTGCGCAAAGTACTAGATTTAAGTAGATATTAAGAACGAACTAGAATATACTGAACCGACGTGTTGTTACAAATGCTCAGATTAGTTGATTTTATATATAATAACAGTGATATATAATTATCAAATCGATATCATTTCAAGGTTCTAGAATAGGGATTTGTTACGAGAATTTCAATATAGTGAGTAAATATTTTTCTTGCTTTTACGATATTCTATTAATTTAACTTTAAAAGAACCGGCCTCACGTGGTGAGCGCAATTTTAATCTGAGTCGGAGAAATAAACCGTGCCATGTTAAAAGTAAATAAATGTCTTAATCAATTGAATAGAAAATAATAATTCAGTTCAAAAAACATCTAATATTAAATATTCCAACTTATTTATTATTGGAAAATGTAACAAAATTTAAAGTCGACTTGTTGAAATGAAAAATCTTTTAAAATTTAAACCATAGTTATACAATGGCTTGGCGTCAAATTTATGACAAAAAAGTGTAATAATATATATATATATATAAATGAATGTCTCTCTGTCGTTAATGCGTTCCGACACCATTAACCCGATTGCGATAATACTTTGTCGAATTATTGCTGATACTAGAAGGAAAAAGATAGGAAACTCAAAATATGATTTAATTACAAAAATTAATTGAATATTTACTTAAGACATGTTTTCATACAAGACTATTGTAAAACAGAACGGGCAATTTAGAACATTGTGTTCTTAGCAACGCCGTAAACAAAAATTCACTCACCTGAAGTTATTTTAAGTAAGGTAATAACGTAAGGTACTGAATATTTTGAAAAAAAAATCGATTTTCGAATAAACTATTTCAATATTTGATTTTTCGACGACTTTTTTGTTTATCGAATTAAAATAAATATAACGTATTAATTGTGTGTGATATACAATAGAAAGGGTTAATTTTGGAATTGAAATTACTGGTCGGCTTCGGATAGTATTATATCATAATTTAAGAATTAATTTTAATTAAAACAATAATAAATTAAAAATATTTAGTTTTGATTCACAATTTATTTTAATGATTATATGTTTCGGCCTTCCTGAAGACCATCTTCAATAATGAAAAAATAAAAACAGGCCGTGGCTTATATAGGTATAGACAAGATGCTATATTAGTACACACATATTTACAGGTTGTATATGTGTGCGGGTACAACAATTGAAAAAGGTTATTCTAAAAATTAATTGGTATGTGATTAGTTTTAATGTATTAAGACATTATACAATAATAAATTTTTTGCTTTCAATTTAAAAAGATATTATAAAATACTAGGTATTATAATTTCTTCAATAAAATTAATTCTAAAATTATAATTATTTCACCAAGTATTGTCAGATGATAACCTTAATGTTAGTATTATATCAATCAATTTACTTTTATTTTTCAAAAGTGCATTTCATAACGTAACATTCACTGTGAAATCAATTATGACACCCCAACGAAAAGCAATAGGTTAAGAGTACAACTCAAGCACGAATGAAAAGGGCATCTCGAGCTTCAGAAACAGTCGAGCAAAGGAGAGCAAGATTGGAAACAGATCGAGTACACGCTGCTCAAACCCGTTCATCTGGACAGATGAGCAACGGGAAGCAAAATTGGAAACAGTTAGAGTACACACTGCTTAAACTCGTTCATCTGAAACAGATGAGCAACGGGAAACAGGATTGGAAACAGTTAAAGTACACACTGCTCAAACCCGTTCATCTGAAACAGATGAGCAACGGGAAGCAAGATTGGAAACAGATCGAGTACGCGTAGATGGTACCAGACGTACTTTGCATGCTGATTTAAATCATAGTGCTTTCCATTACAATCCGAATTATGATTACAGTCTGCACCCAAGTATTGTTATTGGAAAAGTTGATAAATTATGCGTGTATTGTAGTGCCTTTAAATTTAAAAACGAAACACTAGGAATATGTTGCACGAATGGAAAATTGAAATTACCAGAATTATTTACATTCACCACCCGAACCTTTATTAACGTTGGTATCGGGTGATACAAGTGAATCAAAACATTTCTTGACAAACATACGAAAGTACAATTCTTATCACTACCACTACCGAACGCAAATCATTCTTCATCGTACAAATAGTCATGTTCAGCAAGTTTCAGAAACGCATCGATCGTACGATGGATTGCAATATCCGATTTTATTTTGGCAAGGAGAAGACGGATACCATTTCAACATCCCGTTGAGAAATCCACAAACAGATGAGGAAACGACTAAGAAAGTCAGCGCCATGAATTACTATTCATATCGATTGATGATTCGTGAAAACGTTGAAAATCATATCCTTAAAGGTCGACGTTTGTTCCATCAATACATGTATGCGAAAATAGAAACTGAACGACTCCTCTACATTTGATTAAATCAAACCAAGTTGCGTTCCGCAGAGTATATTCATTTATGCGATGAAGTTGTAAATGTTTTTTTTTATGTAAGCACATACAGGAGAATACCGACAGATGGTGATAGTAATTTTTTGTTTCATCTGTGGAATTCAATGACGCTTACCATGGTGTATATGTCTAAACGCTGCATGTAAAGTGTTGATCCGCCAACGTCATAGACTACAGCCCGAGATTCACGCATCATCCTTTATTATTACAGGAATCTACTATGAATGGGTGGTCTTCGCGGGACGACTTTTGTCTACCACCAATTTTAATTGATAGGCTTTGACTGACATTTTACGGGTGATGGATCAAATTCACACCAATAGGGGTATTTAAGAGCTCAGAAATCGATTAAAAATCTTTTTTTTTTCAATCTCCGTCGGCGATCGAACCCACGACCTTTGGCTTGCAAAGCAAACGCTTTACCATTGAGCTATGACCGCCGGCAAAGAAAATGATGGCTGAAAAACAAAAAAAACATTGTGTATCCAAAAGCACTGCAATAAATAAAAACACACACTGTCAAATTTAGGTAAGAACAATATAACCTAAGTTTATTGTTTTTAATTGGCTCCGGTCACGCCTCAAGCCCGACTTATCCAATCGGAAGGCGAGAGGATCCCGACGAGGCGCTTCCATAAAAACTCGCGGTTTCTTTTTTTTTAGTGGCATTGCAACGCATGCCGGGTACACGCTAGTAGCTTATATTTTAGTATTCATTTAACAAATCAACAAAATAAATAAAAGTATGATAAATATAACGAGCAAAAAATATCCCCATCAAGGACTTTTATACAGTCATATTTTATAATTATTTTTTTTTACAACTTTAATAACTTAACGTCTGAAATTTAATGAGCAATGCATTTAAAATTGAAAAAATAATAACAAGCAGACGACAGTAAAAACTCCGTTAAAACTGTGAAATAAGATACTTGACTTTAAGCAGACGCGAAGTGGATTCCATTTGGCCCTCTTATTTTTTCCAATAAACCGCCATTTCTTTCATTTTGGCAGTGCGACATATCGAGACGTATTATTTTGAATAGAAAAAGTTTTTTTCATTTGTGAGCTATTCTCCCCCGTACTCTGTTGCAACAATAGATTCAACGACGTTTTCGTTTCAGTTCAATCTTATGCGATATATACAAAATATGTAACTTACCCCGTCTGAGTGAATGCCGTACTACACAGTATCGATTTATTTAGAAAATTAAATATAAAAGTCTTATCTTCGATATTCGAAAATAAAGAAGGTATAAGGTTGCTTCAAGATCGTTTCAATACTTATCTGAGCTCAATATTTCCAGTTATATAAATTTCAGAGAAACAATACACCATCGATAATGTGGATAACTCGAAAAGATTGTGGTTAACACCGATGTCTCAAGTATAATAAATGCCTTAATTTATTGAAATGTTTTATTATTATTATTATGCATCTTATTAAAAAATATGAAATATCCCGTTACTGTATATATTATTTATTTTTAAATAAAATAAACCTAAAATTGGAATAATAATAGTTTACTTGTAGTTGTACCTGTATTTAAACTCCAAATGTATTTTACTTAAGCTATTAAAGTTGAACTTTTGTTGTTATTATAAACTTAAGCATTTCAAAAACTCCTATGTTTTATTTCGAACGTCCATCTAACGAGACAACACCATGTGAACAGTGTTTTTAACACAATAGGAAATATGGGTAAGAAATATTGTTTTAATTATACCTCGACATAATAGTTTTATTCGTTTTGCAATCTTGCTCGTATTTCAAAATTCTCGTATCTCAGAGTCTCATTAAATAGCTCCGATGCACGACCTTGTTGCGACTTTCTCTGGGTGTTTCTTGCTCAGCCGATTGCTCGTATCTCAAATTTTGCTCGTATTTCATAGCAAAATATCGCTCGCGTGACGGCTCGTATCTCAAAAAACTCGTATTTTGGGGTACTCGTATGTCAAGGTACCACTGTATTTCATATTTGAAAAATATCACATATAAATTAAAAAATTAATAACTTTACATCATTTTTTCGCCTCATCGAGTAGAGAAATTAAATCATAATTTACGAATTTTATTTCTTCCGTGACTACAAATTCTTCGGACATAGTATCCCAAAGTTATGTAAGTACTCATATTGTATTCTAAATTACGATCGACATTAATTTTATATGTTAGACTTTTATATTGTATATATTACGGAAACAGACAAACTTAAATCGACCGCAAACATACGACGACAAACAATACGTTGACTTCCAAGCCACTACTAGTAACCAAAGGCATTACCGTGATATACTCACTAGTGATACCAAGTGGTTTCATTGTCGAATCTCAAGCGCCACAACTGTAATCTAATCGTATTACTAGTATTAATATTTCATAATTACGATGTAGTACAAGCCGCAAACGTTTACTATATAATTTGTGTTTTATATTAATTTAGAGAGCGTAGGGCTTATGAATGCAAAACGTAGTTAAAAAAATAATAACTTGAGTAGTTGATGACGCCTAAAGAATATGATTTATCGATGAGTAGAACAAGCTGTTGAAGAAATGGTTGATGGAGAAGAAAAATTTTGGAGTGACGCGCATGAACTGGCAAACGTGTGTCGGTCAATCTCCCACAAGACGGATTTAGCAGAGATATGGTGGATGTTTATTTTGTATAATCATTAAATAACATTATCTGTAATACGAAGAGTACGAACATTATTAAAAAATCAAATACTTCACCACCAATATCGTAAATGCATCCCACTCAAAATAAATAGTTTGATTAAAATTATAATATAAACAGTACTCTGAAAAAATATATATTCAGGAAAATTCTTTCTGCAGCAATACATCACAGAGTTTTAAAATATTTTATTTTTACTATTTTTTTTATATATCAAATAATTATTTTTTATATTTTCAAAGTTGAATGATGTTGAAACACAAATTCAATTGAAATGGAATTACCATTATTATTTAAATTAAATATAAATTGTTTACAAAATTATGGCATAATATCACTGATAACTTCAAAACATTTCCTAGTATACAAAAATACCATATTAATGTTACATCATTTGTAGTATTCATTACAATCTTTTCAGAAAAACTAGGGGGTAATTATACTCACGAATACCCGTGAATCAGTAACTATACTCATGATTAGTAGTTATTCACCAAACTTAGTGAGTTTTTTTCTGTAATACTTGTATTAGACAGTGCCGGCATTAGGGCGGAAAAAATGAACACCGTCTGTGTGCGCCGAACAAATTGGGGCGCTGAAACTGATAAAATCACCGCCCTGAATTATATTTGTAGAATACAAATATTGAAGCAAACAATTCATAGTTGTATACAAAAACATGTTTTGAAAATGTAAATACTGTGTCAATAATGACGAACACAAAAATTAATTTAAATATTTGTGAGTATTCCGATACATGAAATACTCAATACATTATTCGTAGCATAACTTTTAATATAAAATATAATATTCCATGAAAAAATACTTGAAAGCTTCATTTTGTCAAACATCTTCAAATATCACAAAGAACCATCTACCTCGTACTTTATAATCACCACAAGTAGCAGGCACAAAACATAAATGAGTTTTGCAGCTCCAACGATTTCATTCGGTTTCTCTTTTTCGACGCTCTTTCAGGACAACCATGTTTGATATATTTAATGAGTTTTACGAAATAACATCCAAAATCATGAAATGCGCTTGGCATTGAGCTGAAATTAAATAAAATGTACTAAAAAATTAACGGTAAGATAAATACAAAAAAATAGTCATTGATTCAATGTATTTTTTTCGAATACACAAAAGGTCAGAGTTATTAATTTTTCAGAAGCTTAGAACGATCGAAAGTAAAAATGGGCACAAATCACTAAGGTCATCACGCTCAGTTAATCATTGGGGCGCTGCATAACTTAAAACCGGCACTGATATTCCACACAAGCAACGCATATTGTGATCAAATCCCCACAGTCGTGATTATTTTGTGGCCTATTTAAGCTTTCCCTATAATGAATCGAACTTGCACATTTATTAAGTCCATAATGATACACTGCTAGTAGTAAATTACGCATTCTAAAAGTATAGTTGATTAGATATTCCATTTTTGTTGAAATTCTGAAACCTGAATAGCATTAATATCTGTAAAAGACATAAAAAATAAAATAATTATTCAAATATATGAATCATCGCACGCAATTTTTTAATCGAACGTACATACTAGATGAAGTGTTCTCCATAGCAACAAAAACAATATTAATTGGATTTTTTGTTAGTTACTTTAAAAAGTTATTATCTAAAATAACATTTTGATTGCAAATTTATATAGTTTAATGACGTGTTTTAATGCTTTATATGTGTATCATCCTGAAAAATATTCGTTAGCCTGAAAAAGTAAATATACAGTTGTTAATTTTTTATAACTATTTTCACAATTTCAATACCAGTATTATGCATTTATCTATATTATTCCACGTATTACCAAAATCAAGTATTAAAAAAACCACGTATTAAAAAAAATTAAGAATCCACTATGAAGTCGATTAGAGTATATTATTCCGACATCTCTAGGACATTGGTACAAAGTCATAACCAATTCGAATTATATATTATAATACTCGTAACTAGATTCATAATTAGATCAAGGTATTTTTTGGCACTACCTGGCACCGCTCAATATTTTTTACAACTTTCTTCGATTCAAAATTTATTTTAGGATTCTGTGAAAATTTCGACACGAGTTTTGATGTTTGTGTAATTTTGAAGTTCTTTGAGATGTGAAATTATTAAAATGGTGTCGAAACGATTTATCGTCAATTAGAGAAATCTCAATTTATTTCAGGACTGAAATCTGTTCCATAAATCAAACTTCAATGGTATTCTTCTCACACTGTATAATATGGAAAAAATATATTTACTTTTACATTTTGTACAGTAGTAATGTTAATTAATACTTAAAAAATATCAAATTAGTATATTGAAGTGAAACTAATTATTCTTTAGGTTTTAATTATATTAGTAGTATTTTATTAGCAAAACTTTTTGTATTGTAGTTTATAATACAAGTACGAGACCTTCAAAGTTCAATATCGCCTTTGATAATAAAAACTTAAGAATGTTTAATATTTTAGACAAAATGGTTGGCAGAAAAAAGTCTCATAATTTATGTATTAGTTCAGGAGCAGAATTGTAAAATTTAAGAATCTCCGTTTCTCATTCTTTAAAAATTTCCCTATTAAAAAAAAGCTTGGAGGCTGTCAAATACCCACCCAAGGCCAAAACATTACGGCCCATAGAAAAGGACGAATCTAAAGAACTGAGTACCTTTTTCTGGATTTTTCAGCCTGGTTCAGCTCTTTAGCCTTTCTGTTAGTGATAATACACCATCCGACCAAAATATTCATCGACCAAATTCAATAACTGTATTTTAATTTATTCATAATAAATCATTTTAATTTCAATAAAACATAAGCGTTATCAATTACTCGCCAATCTTATGTTCACACTTCAGATTATTATTTTTAAGCAGACATTTGTCAGAGATCAGATTTTTATTATTTATTTTAGACATATATGGAAAAGGAACTGAAAGGAATAAAACTATTTCATTCAAACCATGGTCGCACAAATATCATATGCTTATTTAGATAATTATTATATTTGCTGCATTAAATGCAATTTAATTTAAAACATAATTTAGTTTTATAAGACACTTTTATTTTTCAAATGCATGAGTTTCTGTCACATTCCGAGCACTTTTTGACAGTAACTAAATCATTGTTTGATAATAGATACTATTATTTTTAATAACAAATGGAATGAATTGAAATGTTTTGGTCATGGGATGAAATTGGAATATACAATATAATGTATGTTTTTATTACAATCTCATAGGTTACATGTAGCAAACAAAGATAATGCCAATAATTTATAGTATAACCATTACTTTAAAGATGTGTTTCAATATATCTTTCAATCAATGCTATAATGATCTCATACTTGATACTATTTATCAATTGATTTGAGTAAATTAACGAAAAACGTATTCACTTGTGATATTTTTTGTACAATTCTCAAAAAAGTTTTTTCGCACGTTTCATATTCTGTCGAAAAGTTTCCTCCCATCGAAATATCTCAATGTTATTATCGCCAGTCAATCATATTTCGGTATCGATTAATTTGTATTCATGTCTTAAACTCACTTATAATCCCAACAATATTTTATATACATGTGTATACATATTTATACGACCATGAATATACTAATATGTTCATGTGACTGATATTTTGTAATTAAAATGATCCCCGGGTTCGTAAAGTCATTAATTTCTTAATATAAATTCATGAAATTTCAATAAGACTTTACGAGTGTTCATTAATTATTATACGATAATGGATTATTTAATAAACATTATTTAGATTATTCCGCTCTCTTTCCTGAAAAATTTGCGGATAATTTAGCAATATGTATATTTGTGAGCTTATTACTTTTTAAAAAAATCGTATTTCTTCAATTCATGTTACGATTGATATATAATAGCTTTATTCAAAAAAAAATTTCAGAACATTTATCAGTGTTCTATTTTTGTAAAAAAAAACATTCGCAAGAACTCTGTACTCTAGTACTTCATTATAAAAAATGTACATAATATATAAATAAAATTTAATATGGCTATATAACTGGCCATATTTTTATTAATAATTATTTGTTTTGTTGTTCAAATATGAAATAATTAACTTTAGATGATTTTATTTCCTTCACACGACTGTAATACATCGTGAATGTTTTGGAGATTAAACAATGGATATTCTCAGTATGATTGTAACATAATGCTTCTATTTTGGAACACTTTTAACAGAGAGAATTGAATGTGGGTCTACCGGCATGTTAAGTAATACTTTGTGAAGGCGATTTGCTCCAAAATATAGATTAATAAGACATTTAGAGAAATAGGATGAAAGCGAAATAAATAACCACTCAGACATTTAAAAGTTGTCAAGTACTAAGTACGTGGAACTTAGCTAATTTTACAGCCAATTTAAGAAGAAGAACTCGCAATTTATTGTTTCATTTGCTTTTGTTTTAACGTTTGTATTAAGGCTGTATTTGGATTGCGAGTTGAATGAGAATCGTAAATAAGTAGACATTCAGGTTTCATGATTTTAATTCAACCTCATTATTTAAATTTCTTTCTTTTGTTTTGGGAGGCTTCCCCGCCACGAATTTGTACGAAAACTGTTCGCTTATATTAAATATCCTAATTGACAGTTCGCGACCTTAAATAATGTGTTTAGCATTCCTGTCTACTCCAACATAACAAATCAAATCAAATTTTAATAAAATCTCTCGAAAGACTAAAATACAAATATTAATATCGTTGATTCTTGCGTACAATAACACTTACAATAAAAGTGCTTGAATATTGGATAATGCTGGAAACGATAATTTCGGGATTCATTATGTACGGCAACCACGTAAAAGGAATATTAAGAAATACTAGTCATGGAATTTTAAAGTTCACCTTAAATTGTTTTTTTGAAACAACTTTTAGATAAAATTAATTGTTAAAAAAACTCAATAATAAGCAGAATTTGAAAAAAATAAAATTGATGACCATTGACTAACAAAAAATACGGAATATAAATATTGTTATACTTTTTCTTATTATTATTGTTTTTCTTAAATATTAATTTTTGTAACATTACTTCATTATTTTAATACTACATTCATTTATTATAGAAGAATAAAATATATATTGCAATACATACGTGTAATTCAGTAATATTATAATATTCATTATTTAACAAACGTTTTTAATTATTTTTTTAGGCCTGTATTTATTTGTTTAATAGTTAATTCAAGGTATTTGACAGTAAGGTAAATCGATTGGCAGTAAATAAAATTGATCGGCAGTAGACTCAATAAATTGGCAGTATCCAATGTGTCACTATGAATGTGGTCAGTTATAAAATTAAAATGCCAGTAATAAATAAAAAATTGTAAGAAAAAAAATTAATAATTAATCCATTAAATAGAAACTTAACTTTACCTAACCTTACCTATTATCAATTAACATTTCCTGCTAATTTATTATTTTTCTATTTCCGATTGATATTTTCCTCCTACCAAATGTTTTTGTTTTACTTACCTTTTTAAGTATTAATTATTGACCGTTTGGTAAATAATTACTGTCCACTAATTGAATTAAATACTGCCAAAAAAAATAGTTGCCTTATTTAATGTTTTTAAATACGGCCTTCAGATTCTGATGTACATTATAGACCGCCTGGAGAATACAAATACTCCTTAAAGGTATATTCATACTTATGAGTCAACATCATCCTACTCAGGTTTTATAAAATCTGAAGTTTTCTCAAGATTGTTGTCACCATATGATTTAATTTAGAAGTGATTACCACAAGAAGATATTTACCAAACAAAAAATTATGAATATTACAATGATTGAAATAATAATACCAATAATATTAGTAGCCAAATGTAGGTAAATGCTAATACGACGAGGTATAGTACTGAGTGTGATTATATAACACTGGAATTACAAAGTATGCAAAAAAGTAAATGGTTGTAGGCGGAATATATTTCCAAGATAACCAACAATTGTTAAAAAAATCTAATAGCTAGTGGTCCGTGGCAATTAGCTGAGCAAAAGCCGCTGTAAAGGTCACTGAATTACCGAGATAAACAAATTCCAAAAAATAGGTAAAAAAATAAATTCAAAAAGAACAATAGAGAGTAATATAAACATAAAACGTTCATCTAGAATATTTACTTAATTAAAGTTGTTTACGAAAAACGCAAAATTATTTTAATCATTTTAAGCAATCCTAAGTCCACAAAGAATTAAAATATGTATATAATAGTACATATTATGTAAAATATATATGTTTTGTTATTTAGTGATGGATATAGTTTATTTTTAGTTTATGATAATAAAAATGTTCTTTGTCTTATAGATCCGCTCCTTAACGAGTCTTAAGTCAATTAAATCTATTACTGGCGAAATCTAAATTAACTTCATGTTTATAAATATAATCGAAATGTTTCGACTTATGGAAAAAGTCATTTTCAACTATAAAACAACCTTTAAGATTTTCTCTGTTCACTTGGTGGCGTTCGCATAAATTTCTTGCTAAGTCTTAAGGTTAACTAGACTATGTAATTACGGTACAGTGAAGGACAATAGGATCATCACCATCATCACCATCATCACCATCATCACCACCTTGTGTATATCTACTATTCAACTCAATTTTTATTTACTATTTTTTTTAATATTTGAAATTCAGGAATTCTTCATTTTTAAAATAATCAACAAAGATTAAAATGGGTATTTCGAATAAAATACTATCAATTAATACTCGTTAATTATTTAAACAAGGATAACTAAAGACAACTATTAGTAAAATAGTAAATTGGTAGGAAATGTTAACAAAATTTGATCATTTTAAAAACTTATATACTTTTTTTCCATTAATAAAAAAAATGTTTACAAAAAGTATTTACATACAGATAATTCATAAGTGATTGACTACAATTTAAGGTGTAATTATTTTTGCCCTCTAGTGGTGGATATATTCATTGAAGTTATACGGGGTAGTGGCAATCTATCATAATACTATCACACAGACCTTTTAAGAAAAAAAATCATTCTATTCGTTGATTCAAACCGAAGGAATCATAACCGCCCATGTAAATTCTCAGATTCCCATTATTTTGAAACCTTTTCAATTCACCGTGTTAGAGCTTCTACTCTCGAGTAATACATCTATGTGAAAAGCCTTAGATTAGAATAAGCTTTTTACCTCCAGTAATAAACGAGAGATATATCAAATCGTTCAGTGATCACAAAAAAACAAGAGTAAGCATTTTCATGCAATGTTATCATATGTCTCTCATTCGTTTATACCAGTGGTGTCCAACTGGTCGATCGTGATCGACCGGTCGATCGCGAGCCAAAATCTAGTAGATCCCGAAAAGCATCAAGATTTTTCTTTTAATTCTAATGTAGTAGTAAAATGGACCCCGAAAGTCGAACCAGTTGGCTCGACAGTATTGTAACTTTATCGTAATAGCGCAGCTCAAATATTACAATAGCAAAGCAAATTCAAGTAATTCTGGGTATTGATGGGAATGTAACAGCTGCACCCATTGTTTTGAAGGAGCTTGCCGTATTTCCATTTTTTTATCTATATACATATCTTTTGTTTGATTGACCGGACGGGATCATGCTTAAATAGCTAATCCATAACATGTGTTATTTGAACACGTGTTATGGATTAGTAAATCTACAAATAACGATAGATTTCAGAAAGGTGCATCATTTCGTTTCACGGTTTTGCTCTTTACACACCTCAAAATCTCTGCTGTGTCTCTGTTGCGAATCTGTTGTGAATATATTGTGAACAAAGTTTAATTTTCCGTTTCATCAAAAATCAAATATATCCATCCTTGTTTTAAAAAAAATATTTTGACATTAAAAATGAGTGCTGTGAAGAAATCAAAATTGCATCATTTTAATAATGATTGGGAAGAGAAGTTTTTTTTTCATAATGAACAATAACAAGTACCTTTGCCTAATATGCAATGTGATAATTTCTCTACCAAAAAGAGGAAATCTAAATCGACATTATAGTACTGTGCACGAACATTACAATCGTGATTACCCTCTAAATTCAAAACTACGAAAGGAACACGTACAAAAATTGAAGACTACACTCCATTCGCAGCAAACATTTTTTTTTAAAGTTTGCGACAAATCCACATCCGCAATAGTGGCCTCTTTACGTGTGACACATATATTGACGAAACACAGGAAACCCTTTACTGATGGTGAAATTTTAATAGAAGGATTCTTAGCAGCTGGTGATTCATTATTTGAGAATTTCAAGAACAAAGATGAAATTATGAAAGCAATTCACAGTATGCAATTATCAAGAAACTCTGTGGCGAGGTGATTTGAATTATTAGCAAACGATATGCGTTTACAGCTAAAAAATTACTTCGAAGCTTGCACTCACTTTTCACTTCAATTCGACGAATCGCTTGATATATGTGACACGGCGCAATTGAATATATTTGCACGTTTGACTTTTTCCAATTGCAGTACGAAGATGGAACAAGTAAAGATAATTCCAACGAAAGGAACATGCAAAGAAGAAGATATATATAACAGTTTTAAAGACTTCATTAAATCAGAATAATTATCACTTAAAAAACTCGTTTCTATTACGACGGACGGTGCACCATCCATGGTTGGCAGTTAAAATGGTTTTATTGCAGGAAAGATGAAAATTTTCCCATGTTTTTATCATAACACTGCATCATTCACCAACAAGCATTATGCGCAAAATTCATATGCTTGGATCAAGTGATGAAAACCGACGTAAAAATAATCAATTCCATCAGAAGCAAACCGTTGCAGAGAAGAAAATTTAAGTTACTACTAGAGGAATTTGAAAAACAACACTGTGATTTGCTGTTGCATAATGAAATTAGATGGCTAAGTAAAGGACTAGTCGTCGCTCGGTTTCGGGAATTATTACCCGAAATAAAACTTTTTCTACTCGAGAGAAATGATGACAGGTCAAGCTATCTACAAAACGAGAATGGCTTTTAAAACTGGCGTTTTTTAACAGATTTAACATCGAAGTTAAATGAAATTAATGTAGAATTACAAGGGAGATCCAAAACCATCATAGATTTGATTTCATCGGTGAATTCTTTCAAAATGAAATTGAAACTATGGATTTCAAAGCTGAAGAAAAAGGATTTATCTTATTTCAGCCATTTGAAAGATGAGATTGGTGAAAATGTGGATATATATGATTATGAGGAATATGCTGTTGTATTGAAGAAAATATTGGAAGAATTCGACAACAGATTTGCTGATTTTAAGAATTTGAACACAATTTGCAGCTTCATATCTTCCCCATTGGATATAAATGAAAATTTAATAGAAGGTCTTGCTAAGGATATAGCCATTTTATTTTCAATGGATAGCTCTGATGTAGAGTTACAGCTAATTGAGATAATAAACGATGATACATGGATCAATTTCAAAACTGATGCATGGAAGGTATTAAATCTGATCAAATATTCGTATTTGGTAGATGTTTATTTGCGGGTTTCATCGGAAGTGCTTCAGAAGTACTTATTTGAGTGAAGCCTCATTTGCTCACATGAATTACATAAAATCTAAATATCGGTCGCGTTTGACGGATCTAGATTATTGTATGCGATTAGCATCGAGTAATTATCGGCCAAATTATTTGGAGATTGGCAAAAATGAACAATGTCAAATATTTCATTAAATTTGATTTTTGTATTATTGTAAAACAATAAAAAGTTGTAAAAAAAAATTTTTTTTTTGATTCTTAAAACGTTAAATAAAATGTTTATAAGAAATAAATAATAATACTGGATCATATTTTTATACACATACTAGCGTGTACCCGGCATACGTTGCAATGCCATTAAAAAAAAAGAAACCGCGAGTTTTTATGGAAGCGCCTCGTCGGGAGCCTCTCGTCTTCCGATTGGATAAGTCAGACTTGAGGCGTGACCGGAGCTAATTAGAAACAATAAACTTAGATTTTGTTGTTCTTACCTAAATTTGACAGTGGCGCCCGTATGTATTTTTATTTATTGGAGTGCTTTTGGATACACAATGTTTTTTTTTTGTTTTTCAGCCATCATTTACAGCTGTATCGCGTAAATGAATATACCCTTCGGAACGCAACTTGGTTTGATTTAATTAAATGTAGAGGAGTCGTTCAGTTTCTATTTTCGCGTACATGTATTGATGGAACAAATGTCAACCTTTTAGGATATGATTTTCAGCGTTTTCACGAATCATCAATCGATATGAATAGTAATTCATGGCACTGACTTTCTTAGTCGTTTCCTCATCTGTTTGTGGATTTCTCAACGGGATGTTGAAATGGTATCCGTCTTCTCCTTGCCAAAATAAAATCAGATATTGCAATCCATCATACGATCGATGCGTTTCTGAGACTTGCTGAACATGACCATTTGTATGATGAAGAATGATTTGCGTTCGGCAGTGGTAGAAAGAAGAATTGTACTTCGGTATGTTTGTCAAGAAATCTTTTCATTCACTTGTATCACCCGATACCAACGTTAATAAAGGTTCAAGTGGTGAATGTAATTCTGGCAATTTCAATTTTCCACTCGTGCAACACATTCCTAGTGTTTCATTTTTAAATTTACAGGCACTACAATACACGCACAATTTATCATTTTTTCCAATAACAATACTTGGGTGCAGAGTTTAATCATAATTAGGATCGTAATGGAAAGCACTATGATTTAAATCAGCATGCAGAGTACGTCTGGTACGATCTACGCGTACTCGATCTGTTTCCAATCTTGCTTCCCGTTGCTCATATGTTTCAGATGAACGGGTTTGAGCAGTGTGTATTCTAACTGTTTCCAATCCTGCTTCCCGTTGCTCATCTGATTCAGATGAACGGGTTTAAGCAGTGTGTACTCTAACTGCTTCCAATCTTGCTTCCCGTTGCTCTTCTGTCCAGATGAACGGGTTTGCGAAGCGTTACTAACATTAAGGTTATCAACTGACAATACTTGGTGAAATAATTATAATTTTAGAATTAATTTCAAATAAAAAAATATAATACCTAGTATTTCATAATATCTTTTTAAATTGAAAGGAAAAAAAATACTATTGTATAATGTCTTAATACATTAAAACTAATGACATACCAATTAATTTTTGAAATAACCTTTTTCAATTGTTGTACCCGCACACATATACAACCTGTAAATGTGTGTGTACTAATATAGGATCTTGTCCATACCATATAAGCCACGGCCTGTTTTTATTTTTTCATTATTGAAGATGGTCTTCAGGAAGGCCGAAACATGTAAACATTAAAATAAATTGTGAATCAAAACTAAATATTTTTAATTTATTATTTTTTACTTAAAACTAATCATAAAATTATGATATACATAATACTATCCGAAGCCGATCAGCAATTGGAATTCCAAAATCAACTCTTTCTACTGTATATCACACACAATTAATACGATATATTTATGTTAATTCGATAAACAAAAAAGTCGTCAAAAATTCAAATATTGAAATAGTTTATTCGAAAATCGAATTTCGTTTCAAAATATTCAGTACCTTACGTTAGTACCTACTCAAAATACCTACTTAAATAACTTCACGTCAGTGAATTGTTGTTTACGGCGTTGCTAAGGAAACACAATGTTTTAAATTGGCCGTTCTGTATTACAAAAGTCTTGTATGAAAACATGTTTTACGTAAATATTCAATTAATTTTTGTAATTAAATCAAATTTTGAGTATCCTTTCTTTTTTTTTCTAGTATCAGCAATAATTCGACAAAGTATTATCGCAATCGGGTTAATGGTGTCGAAATGCATCAAAGACACACACGCAGACAGACAGACAGACATTGATTTATCTATATATAGATAACAATATTCCGCCTTCAAAGTGTATAGTTAAACTTTTAAGACTTATATAAAATACTAATGAAATTGTCTATAAGAATTTTATTAAGTCGATCCTTTAAAATGTAAAAGTAGCTCCCAGTGATCAAAAGGTTGGACACCGCTGGTTTATACGATCAAAATGTTTCATTTACTTTCAAAAATGGCAACAAATTATTATATCGGTAAGTACGAGTATAAATCTTACCTTTATGGATTACCAATACATACTGTATATGTATATATAATAATATACCAATACATACATCACTGTTTTACCAAAAATCATAATAAATTTATTCCACGTAATACGTACATGCGTACTATTGGTTTGTTAATTAATACACGGTTGAGTTTGTTCCACTTTGATGTTATATCTACTGCATATCATCAAGTAATAATGGCGTCTTTGTTGTACGAAAACATCCCTTGTTGTTATGCACTGATCCATACAAAATTTACTACTTGAAGTCAAACAAAAGTGAACAAGAACTTGAATTCCGAGTAACCTGTCATAGATTTTTTACATACGAGTAAATTGAAATATTTTCTTCATTTTTTGAAGATATTTGGCAGCTTGTGTAGCTTATCGAAAAAGTTCAAAGAATTCGAGCATCAATAATAGACCCAAGCCTAAAGAGTTGATCTGTCTTACAACTGTGATAACCAATCAATGACGGAGAGTTTTTAAAATTTATAAATCATCAATCTCGTGCCAACCAATAAATTACAATATTTTGTATAAGTAAAATATTATCATCTTGGTATAATTAGGATGATGACAATGTGAAAATTTTCCTAACAAAAACCTCACATTATGATAATTTCTTGTAACAAGCAAAGCTGGAGCTTATCCCTGGATATATCCGAAAGCAGTGCGCATGGAAACAATAGCACCTTAACTTATAATATCCTATCCAAAAATTGGAGACATAAACTTTTCGTTAAGCTTTTAAAATATGATCACTGCTCTTTCGAGCATTTTCAAATGAACCTGACTGCATTCATTCATTAATATCAGCCTCAGAATTTTGGACTTTCTTATTTAACTCAACATGCAGGTTTTAGAATGCCTTCTCAGCATGTTTTTCCTCTTATATTTCAATGTGAACTTTTGGTAATATATTATCAAACAACGCATTTTATTTTTATGTATCGAGTGGAATTAGTATACACCTATTTATTTTTCATTATATAAAATAACACAAGAAAATGGTAGTATGTCCTTCCTTCAATGAAGCTCATCGCTGTGTGTATGAGGGTCCTTTCTTTCCTGTGTATATTGTTAGTTAGACCAACGCTTAAGGACACAGCTGGCGAATGCCTCGAGGCGTGGAATAATGATAAATTTTACTGGAAATTCATACAAATGGCTATTTATCGCCTTCATTTCAAATTTACTTTATATTTTCTGATATCTATAGCCCCGAGAAATTAGCATTTTTTCTTTATGGCCTTTTCGATATTACGTCTTAAGTTTAATATAAATTTTATGATAATCTGTTCCTTGTACAACCATAATTATAAAGACGTTTAACTAAATATTGTAAACGTTTCCTTTAAAATAAAATGTTATTACAAAAAATACGATAAATATTAGAGAATATTAGCTTTTAGTATTGATTTGAAGACTGACTTAAGTGACATAATTTTAAAATTTCAATCTGACCTATAAATTTTATACATTGAATAAAAAAATATTAATGAGTATTTCAAATATTATAGATAATGGTCTTTTTACTCTAAATAATATGATTTTATAAAATTGTGTTTAATAATTAGGTTATTTATATTATTAAATCTTAACAACATATTTAATATATTGTATAATGACATTAAATGTCCTACTAATCTTGTTTCAAAATCTTTTTTAAATAACTAACAGAAATTATGTACGAGTATACTTAATTTATTGTGCAAGAATAATTTGGGATAATAATTTGAATTCAAAAATTTATAAAAACGAAAATAAATGTTCAATTTCCGAAAAAATATTTTCTGTGATAGAATATATTTTCAATTTCTAAAAGAGTTTCTACGAAACATTCGCCCCGATAATGGTACAACAAGATGTGACGAATATTAAAGTTTTCGTGTCCTATTTAATCAAATTTATAGCCAGGTGAGCATGTAATCCGTATGGGAATTTATCCACGCTTAGCGGGGTAATTTTTTTTCGAGAGGACTACGAGAGGCAGTTACTCCGACATAATGATGCTCCCGGTGTCGGGAAATGTATACACCGGTGTGTACCAGGAGAACATACACATGGGAAGTCTCCACACTGGGGAGCACTCAAAGAAATAGTAGAAAATGTAGTAAAAAGTGATACATTTATCCACTCTTCTTTTCTCTTCTCCTGTATATATACGAGTACATATACAACAAATCAATAATGTGTCGGGCTGTACTTTCAGGCTCGTTTTATCACGTATATGATTTTTACATAAACAAATTCAGAAAAACAACAAACAGTGGGTTGTGAGCATCTAGTATGATCTATGACGTTCATACAAAACAGCTGAATGTATTTGGCAAAAAGTATAACTTTTGTGAAGTTACAAGTTTGCAAGTAAATGTTTTTATCTCTTGAATATTTTGCATGACAAAATAAACACAAATGCTGTAATGAGACTATTACTCTAAAATTACTCTAATTATATTTTTAATAGCAGTAACATGCATCTTTTAAATATCGAGTATTAGAAATAAAATTATGAAAGTTTCTACAAATTCTATCTTCGATCCATGAGGGAAAATTGTTTAAACGTCATGATGACTTGATTATTTTCTATAAGGTGGTTTGCGAATTCAGAAAAATTAGTGCTTTTTAGGCACCTTAAATGTTCTTTAATTCTAATGTTAAAATTTCTTGACGTTCTGCCAATATAAAAAGATTCACAATCTTGGCAATTTAATCTTCCTTCATCCTTGCAACACTACCTATCTCCCTCTCCTTTCCTGATAGACACACCCCCACCCCCTCCCCTACAAAAAGGTGTTACACCACTTATAAAGTACAACGCAGCTCAGTTATCTCTTAACTAGAGAAGGATTGACAAAGACTACGAGTTAGTCGAAACTGCAGTCTCCTAATAGAGAACTTTTGTTACGTGATCCATGTGAAAACAAGGTAAATAAATAAATAAATATTTATAATTTATTATGGATCTCAAAGTGAATGCTCAAAACATTGAAAATAATAATAAATATGTTTCCTTATTGCTATGTACTATACATTATTTCCATTCTTCGCATACAACTTTCACTTCCCCGTTCTTTGGATATGATCAGGCTGAGAGAGTGCCGTCGAGTGTCGAGAAAATAAGGAGAAGTTAAGTGTACCGGAGCCTTATTTGCAATACCGAAGCGAAAGATTGCGGTTATCTAAAAATAATGAAGTAAATTATTTTAAAATTAAATATTATAAATTAATATAAAACCAAATATTAATGAGAGAAAATTTGTGGTTGTTTTTTATTTATATCTGTTAAACACACAAAATTTTGCTTAATAATAACGATATTAATAAAAAATATATAAAACCAATATTCATGTGACATTACGACAAAAACGGCGATTTTCTTATACGTGTATGTGAAGAAGACATTTCACAATTTTCATAAGTTTTAACAGTATAAAATGATAAGAAACAGCAAGCTGTATTTAATTGTAAATGAAAAACAAGGGTGTTCATACTTAAAGAAAGGAATCAAGTTTTGTATGTTTATACTTATATATTTAGTTAAAGTTATACAGACAAGAAAAAAACATTATTGAAAAACAAAATAATTAGCATAGTAACGACAAATGATATTTAAATATTTTTTTCAATCATAAGATACTGAAATATCATTCACGGTGTAAATGAGCTTTTTCATAGAACCGTAGATTCAACAATGTCAAAACACTGGTAAATTCAAATAATAAAATCTAAGTCATTTCCACCTGGCGAACCTTTACACGTACACCTCATTCAAAATATATTAATAAATTCACTAGATGCTTATTTTACATAGATCCAAAGTTACTTTATTCAAAATACAGTGGTGCCTCGACATACGAGTGTAATTCATTCCCCAACCTTGCTCGTATTTCAACTTACTCGTATCTCAAAGCAAATTTTACCATTGAAATTAATTGAACTGCCATTAATCCGTTCTAGCCCCCAAAATGTCACCCCAGTTATATTTGTTACGTGTTTTTTGATAAGAAATATGTATTTATAAATGAAAATATTGTACAAAAACATAATAAAAGAGAATGTAAAGAAATAAACTAGATTTATAAAGTGTTACTTTCGCTTAATTTTCGTCACTACTTTTCGCTTTCCTGGTCTTTGCCTTTTTCACCACGCTTTTCTAACTTTCACCTATAGGCTGTTTGAAAAAACATGTCCTAGGAGGTCTGTTTCTTCCTTTTTTTCAGAATATTCCGGAAATGAGTAAGGCAAGTGTCATCAATAGCTCCGATACACGACCAGTTGCTACTTTTTCTGGCTGTTTCTTTACCACTATGTCCGTGTGCAACCAGCCGACCCGCTAAGCCGATTGCTCGTATCTCAAATTTTGCTCGCATTTCAAAGTAAAAAATCACTTACTCGACGGCTCGTATCTCAAAAAACTCATATGTTGGGGCACTCGTATGTCAAGGTACCACTGTATTTGTTTATTTTGTTGTTTTATAGGCTTGAATAAAATTCATTCGTTTGTTATATTAAATTAACGCTACAAAGGTCCAAATAGATCGCAATCATTTTAAATTCATTTGTTTTTCTTGTTGTAGTATACCTGTATAATATGTTCATATATTATAACATTTGCAAAATAAGTAACAACAGAACCACAATACGCAGAAGTTATTTAAGGTTATTTATGCTTACTTAAAGCGTGCGCAATAATTATAAATTTAAATGAAAAAATACGAAAGTTAAAATTTAAAACATTTTATACTCGTATTATATTTAAGATATAAGGTTATACAAACTGTACTTTTTTATACTCAGAGTACTCATGTTTTTTTTTATTGTTAGCATATTTCGATGGCCTTGATTAAAATTATAGCTAAGTGTTTTTATTGTTCCTCTCATTCTCATTATCTTAATTGTGAAGATTGAAAAAACTACCGTGCATAAACGTCACGTTAACGGAGTGGGTAATTATTCCCTGGCTGTTTCATAATACGCTACGTGGGATTGTCGCCCGAGGGGCATTCAGGACACATCACCGAGCACGGGAAAATATCAAGTCTCTCTAATGCTCAAGTATGAAAAAGTTCCACTCGCAGTCATCAAAAAGGCCCCTGAGATCTGACGAGCTATTTTAGACCGTTTCATTTATAACCCCTCTCTGTTTACTTCGCCTTTTAATTAGCATTTAAAATTAGTCACAAAGTAGCTGTTAGCGTCTTTTTACACCAAATAATTACTTACTACGGTTAATATTCATAATGAATCGTAATCCATTTTTAATAAAATCTCGCTTATTAATTGAAATCTGACTTTCTTACATTTAAACCAGTTATTATGATAGCGTACCTGTATATAGTAAAATTTGGGAGCATTACTTTAATGGTTCAAATTATTTTGATGGTTATAAAGTTTATCAAAGTTTTGTCAATTCAAACTAAAGTAATGTTTGGCTTTAGAGCTATTTAGGGATGTGATATTTATTTTAACCCGTGTTTAAAATACCATTGAAGGTATTATCTGTTGGAAGATATTACTCAGACTATCACCACTTATCAGTTTAATTTGTGAAAGTTATGCCTAAGAAATACTTGAGAAGCCAATTGTTAAACCCTTCAAATGAATTTAGCCAAATAATATTTAGCCTTTGAACCAAATAATCAGGCTTCGGGAGCATCAGGTCAAAAATCCGATCTTCTTTTAAAAATTGACTAACAGATCACTCAAAATATATAATATTTCAGATACCACAGTGTATTTATGTCTCGAGGTTCCCACACTGGAACTCGTTGTGAACTATGTACGTTCCCAGGTGGACCTTCGGGTGTAAAAGTGCTTGGGAAAAGGCACGGATAATGATAGGTGACAGAACTGTGTGGCACCAATTCGTGGTGACCATATGGTTCACAGTTTTATAGGGGCTACTTAAACCACTAAGTCACGGACTTGATAATCTAAAAGTACCCGAACTAATCACTACTTATCATTCTGTATTTCCTCCGAGCAGTTTTTCCCATCCTTAATATTCTTCATTTCTAACTAGGCCTATTTCTAAGGCCGATATAGTCGGGGTAAACTGTTCCTTAAGATCAAATGATTCAGACCTCGGGAGCATCGGGTTAATCACTCGATCTCGAACAATCTGGCGGCAGTGACGACCATACGTTTCAGTAAGGGGAACGGATATGGCATGAATATAGATGAGATGTATTAGACTTACTTAGTTGATCAAGAAATAATACGTATAATATCATTTTTCCTCAGAAGATTTTCATTTATTCGTCAATATATTTTTTGCGTCGAAATTTTTCTCATCATTTACAGCGCACTTGTGCCAGTGCCAGTGCTTTATCCAATCTTCGAAGTACTTTTCTCAATTTTCAGTCGCATGGTTATGAATGAAATTTTTATGAGAAATTCGATAATTCAGCAGTACCGTCCATAATAAATTGGCCGGCTACCAAAATATTATGATGCCCACTGCATTATTGATGAAGTGACTCGCCATTTTTGAGCATATTCTCTGCGTTGCAGCTTCATCCGGTAATAATGCAGACTCTGGTGAGCGAGATGCGGAACAGCCGCGGTTCCGGGATGATTAATGGCAGGCAGGCTAGTCTCCATGTGCACACTCTGCGATACACAATGCACCTTGCATACACTACAACTCGTCCTGGAAATAAGAAGAGTATCGAGTTGACTCACTGTCCTGGATTGCACAGAGACAAACAATGACTATCCAAACAATGGCAATAGGCACAAAGTTGTTACTTTGCACTTTACTTTTCTGGAAATAATATGTGCAGCTGGTTTGATACAATACTTAAATATACTTGATGAAAAAGCTAAAAATATCCCTTTTGATAAATATACAAAAAAATATAAAGTATTAAATTATAATTATCATTCTATATGACACTGATAATGCCATGTTAATACTAGGAGATAAAAAAATCATATCCATTCTAACCTAGAACTATTTAGTTTTAATAAGCTTTCATTATACAGTTTTACGAACTGTTTTTATTCTTTCATCGTCCCAAGTCTTTTCTGCACATTATACATATTTCCCGATCCCTTTCAGGACAAGAGCTCGTGAGCTTGAAGATGAAGCAGCTATTGTACCCGAGGTATATTTTATCGTTTGCCAATCAGCATTTTACAGGATATCTGATCATTAATCTGCTTATCCTGGAGCATTTGGTTATAAAAGGCAGTTTAGTGCAATCAACTTTTAATAAGAGATTTAGATAAAATATAAATATTTTCTATGACGTCGAAAACCTATGATTTGATTTAATATATTTGATATTGAAACCAAAATTGCTGGATTTTTATTTAGAACATATTATGACATATTTTTAACTCTTTATAAATTTCATGAGGATCACTCCTCTTGTATTATTAGACAGTAATATTCATAAGCTCACTTTATACATATTTGTCATGTAGAACACATCACTATATCATTTCTTTTGAGCAATGAGTGTAGTAAAACGGATCAAATTTTTTAGTTCTCTTTGCAAAAAAACTTCAAATTGAGAGCAACATTCAGAGAGAAAATAGATTTAACAAAAACATTTACATATATGCCTGAATGGAAAATGAAATTTTTTTGTTAGCGTTGTGAATTAGATTAAAATATTTTATAATTAACCCTGATGTTTTTTATATAGATTACAAAATTAGATTTATATTAATTTTAACTTTAAAAATATGTCATATTCCTAAGACACCTTTACAAAAATCAAGTTTATTATATTAAAATTTTATGTTATAAGTGAAGGATTTGACAGCAATTACATCTCGCATAATATTCTGTATGCAATTAGTTATTAATTGTCACAATCGGTATGTAATCAAATTGTGGATTTCAAGATAATTAGCTGAAAGGGTTTTACATTTTTTTATAAAAATACCTTTATAAAATGCCTATAATAATTTGCTATTAAAAGAATCTTTGTCAGTTAAATTAAAATTTCCTGGAACACAATGACCACTGCGTTTTATGTTGGAAAAATATGAGATTTTGAGAAAACGGTAGCCTATCTGAGACTAAATCTCTTACAAGCGTAATCTTCTGGGTATATATCTTTATTAAACCATCCACAAAGCACAATCCAGCAAAGATGTTTAATCCCGTCTTGCCAGATTATTGTTTATGATACAATCTTAATAATAATGTCTTTGTTTTCACATGATAATTAATATATCACGCATATCAGAACTTAATCATAAACAAAAGCAACAAGTAGATTATTCTGAAATCAAAACACATTATAATCGTCTATTTACTTTATACTTGTTTATATAATTGAAGTGGAAAGATGTTTGTTCCCGATGGACAGCTAAAACACTTGACTGATCATCGTGAATTTTAACCGTTAAGTATTTTTATTAAATTTGAATGATAGTAATTATGATGTGCAGTAATTGTTGGCAATCAAATATGGTTACTGACAACCTCCAGAGCAGAAGTCCGAGTACTTGAAGAAAGGGTAGCTGTAGTATTCGAGGCATATTTTTTGGGTGATTTGTTAATCGATTTTTTCAAAGAAACCGGTTGATTAGCCCGACGTTCTCCATGCCTGAACTATTTTGTCCTAAATGGCGGCTCAGCATATAATACGTAATACACTAGCAAATCTATAGCTAATACCATCTTATATGATATTCTTTTATCATACAATCAGACGAAAAGAGACAGTGGATGTGTTATTCGAACCGCAAACACACCATTAGTGAGAGTTGCAACCTCAAAATGATATATTTCCAAACTCAAATAAGCATCAAAGATCCCATATGAAACTTTTTGTAAAATTCTGAAGTAACTAGAAAGGAACTTAAAAATAACAATTTATTTCGGACGCGTATCAACGCGTAGCAACACGCATCGGGTTATGTTAGTTCTTTGAATAAACAAAATAAATTTGTCTTAAAAAAAAGGATTTGGTTTATTATATTACAGGTATTTGGAAAAAACATATATTTGTTAAGCATATACATACTGAAAACAATTTTAATCCTTTTAATAAAAGACATTAACACACAACCAACATACATACGTAAGGCCATTAAGTTTAATTTATTTACCGCAAAATTCGCATTACGAGAAAACTTCTACTATTCACGATTCGGGGGAAAGAAATAGCGTTAATCGCTTCAAGAAAACTTTCTAAAACTCCACCTCGAGCATCACTCGAAACCTTTTTACGAGAAACCAAAATATTTTTTGCCCCGCTTAACTGTAAATGTTACACTTATATTTGATCACTTGTGTACCAAGTACTTTTAAAGTTTTGCAACCCAGTCAGCCAACATCTATGCAAGTACATCAATAATTCAAGGCAAGTAAAATACGTGCCGCAAGAACTGTTTTATTTGAGAACCTCCTATATTTAAAAGATGGAGTCGACATTATACGTACTTAATGTTTTACTTAAATAGACTTACTAATTATATCACATATGCCGTCTAAAGACATGTGAAGTTTCATTAATTTTCCTTTTCATTCTTGTGACCTTCGCAGCAGAATATGTATCAAAGTTTTAGAAGTCATTTGTTCGCGCCGTTTCCCTGGGAAACATGAAATTATTACACTTTCAAATTTAACAATCACCTGTTCTTATTTCATTCAAACTATAGACTTTACATATAAACTTCAAACAATTATTTATCTTTCAATTAGTTACACATATAATATGAAAACTATTTCTACATGATAGTGAAAAAATTAAAAAGTGATTATATGATAACTCAGTGGTTAAAGCGTTTGCTTCGCAAGGCGAAGGTTGTGGGATCGATCCCCAACGGAGATTAAAAAAAAACGACTTTTGAGTTCTAAAATACCCCCGATTGGTGTGAATTTGATCCCCGTAAAATGCCAGTCATAGCCTATTAATCAAATCTGGTAGAAGACGAAAGTCATTCCGTGAACACCACCCATTCACAGTGAATTCCTTTAATAATAAGGATGATGCGTGAATATCGGGCTGTACTTATTCTTCAAATCCCGGTTTCTCGTCTTCCTGAAAGGTTGCACATCAGGAAATACGAATAGAATATAGTCGAAGGAGATTCAGATTTAGAACTAGAAAAGATTCATGGCAGCTTGAAGGATGTGTGGGGGCTATTTTTAGCAACCTTGTGCTCCACCTAGAAAGCGAATATAGTTAAATAAATATAAATTTATAATATATCTATTAGTCAATTAATTATTTTGTGTAACATAAAGCGCTTAATTTTTAAAGTTTATATTTAAACTACTTTTATATTGCAGTTAAATAGTTTCATAAAAAAACACTTAATAATTTAAATGTTATGTGATTTAAATCATTGGCACTTTCTTTAAAATATTATAAAAAATATTCGTCGGTAACAAAACAGATACGTGATTTTATGTTTTGTTGGCTTTTAGCAAATAATTGTTACCGATTCATTTAACTAACTCATTTAACCACCATTATTAAAGTAATGAGATTTTAATAAACTGTAACATAACTTAAATTTTATTGGACTGTTAAGTCATGATATAATCCTTTTAAAATATATTAGTTTGGCAATGATATCAACTACATACTTTGTTATATTATATATATACTTTATCACAAGTGTCCAAGTAATAAACTTTATCCTACTCTTACATTGGGTATATGGTAATAATTTAAAGACCTCCTTTGCCCGGAGTTGCTTTCAAACAATATTACTTTAATGTTAATATATGATTTAAAAATTAATTTTAATTAAAAAACTAATAAATTAAAAATATTTAGTTTTGATTCACAATTAATTATTTAAATTGTAAATCAAAACTAAATATTTTAAATTTATTATTAATTATTTAATTAAAATTAATTTCAAAATTATAATTATACAGTTTCACCAAGTATTGTCAGTTGATATCCTTAATGTTATAATATTAAAAGTTAAATTCATTTCATAATTATTAAATTAACATATTTATCACCACATTCTTCATACTAATAAATATATTGAAGTCACGACTTATAAAAAAACATTGTACAATTACATATTATCATTCATCTATAATATCATTCACCATCACACGTCATCACAAACTACCCCATAACGCTCTGTCAGGCACCATTGGCCCTCTACCGGATCTCTACCGAGTACATTTCATGTATTATGTTTGACGGACTGCCACGACAGTGACCGCCTTTAGGCCCAAAGAAAATGCAGCTTTAGTCTATTTTTTTCTGTGTATATTCTAGTCGAGTCCATCTTCGTCTCTTAACCAACTGTAGTGTGGAATACTTCCTCGTTCGCTGCCTCACCACGTCATTAACACATAGTCAAACTATAACTCCCCCAATATTCTGAGCAAGCGTCTGCGTTCAAAATCCACTATACGGCTGCATTAGCTTTTAGTTAAACGCCAAGATTCAGAGCCATATAGTAAAATGGGGATTATATCGATAACTAATGTAAAAATACCAACACATTTTGCTGATAATAATATATATGTAGTCTACTACTATTGAAAACTACTAAGCTATATCTGCTTTTCTTCAAGCCCCCGGGCTCGCGCCGTTATGGAAAGCCATCGACAATTATACAAAGAATATAACGGGTGGAGCTGCGGGAGGCAAAGCTAACATGAGATGAGGCAGGGACCATAGCGTCTGACAGAACTTTATGGCGGCAGTTCGTGATGATATATGCTCCAGCTGTAATAGCGAACGTGATGGTAAATAATATATCATTCTTATCGATCTTTATATTTGATCATAATTTCTTACTCATAAGATAGTGCCAAATATCAACGAATATAAGAGCAATTTTTCATTTATAAGGCTTTCGACAGATACCTATTTTAAGGTGGTATTATCGACTAAAGTGTTCGGCAAAATCTTACTTAAGTCTGACTCGATGATAGATGAATTGAAATTTCAACCAATTATTTGAAATTCTTCTCTTACCCTTCACAATAAATCTAAATAAACTCAATCTTAGCGAAAAGATACATTGCTTTCTCGATACAAAAGTTATTGCACGAGACTGTAAATAATGTAAATTGATTATTTTAAAAATAAGATTTCGATATCACCATAGGTTTATATTGAATGCTTAAATTGTATTAAAACTGTAGATACAACATCAATTAATCATTCATTTAATTCCTAAATTATGAAATTCATAAAATATTTTATAGGTTATAAAACAAACTCAAATATAATTTACGAGATATGAATTTTTGGTTCAATGGAATGATGTATCCATATCGTTAAAGTAATTGAACTTCTTGTGTCATTCGGTGGTCTTTTTTGTTTAATGTATATATTTTTTTAAATTTTAAATTCATTTTTAATTTGGCCTCCTGGAGACCATCTTCAATAATAGTCAATAATAATTAATTAATTTTTTAATTTTTATTAGAATATTATTTTATTATTTCAATATTCTAATCTACTTTTATAGATCATTGACTATATTACAATATTATCATTACTTAAATATACATACACTATACATAAAATTCTTTTTTCAACGCGTCAATCCAAGCACAAAAATAACGGCAGAAGCGGGATGCGAACCGCGGACCTTGGAATCCAACATATGCCCAGGTATTCATACCGTTCGGCGAATCACGCCATTACTGTGCCCAGACTGACTGCGGTGAAACTAGTATTTATAGCATTGTTAGCATCGTACGACAGATGTCGCCATAGTATATATTCAAAGTATGTATATTTTTATTATTATTCTATCAGTCTTCATTTATTCACAAGCTTAATATTATTACTTTCCGGCAGTCTATTTATTTTAGTAAGTACCACTCGGGTCTCGAACCAAACTATAGACTGAATGGATGTGAAACGACTAATTATAGTTCTGACTCGGACTTTATAACCAATCATTTACCTGTGTTACTGATGGATAATTTTACCTTCTTGATATTGTCTCAAGGAGACATTATTAATTAATTTTTTAATTTTTATTAGAATATTATTTTATTATTTCAATATTCTAATCTACTTTTATAGATCATTGACTACATTACAATATTATCATTACTTAAATATACATACACTATACATAAAATTCTTTTTTCTTCTTCTTTTGTTCTTTTTTGCCGGAAAGTAATAATATTAAGCTTGTGAATAAATGAAGACTGATAGAATAATAATAAAAATATACATACTTTGAATATATACTATGGCGACATCTGTCGTACGATGCTAACAATGCTATAAATACTAGTTTCACCGCAGTCAGTCTGGGCACAGTAATGGCGTGATTCGCCGAGCGGTATGAATACCTGGGCATATGTTGGATTCCAAGGTCCGCGGTTCGCATCCCGCTTCTGCCGTTATTTTTGTGCTTGGATTGACGCGTTGAAAAAAGAATTTTATCAATAATAATTATTTAAGATGGTCTCTAGGGAGGCCGAAACATGTAATCAGTTAAAATAAATGTGAATCAAAACTAATTATTTTTAATTTGTTATTTTCTTAATTAAAATTAATTAAAAATTATAAATAAATACATACATACATTAAACAAAAAAGACCACCGAATGACACAAGAAGTTCGATTACTTTAACAATATCGATACACAAACTAAATGAATTATAAAATCATACCACATTCAATATTCCAGGCAAAAAAATATGTCTTCAGTAAAAAATACATTAACCATCAGAATAAATAATTTTATTAATAACTATTGAATTGCATCAGGCTTTGCTTGTGGATTTTTTCTCATCTTCAAATATTATGGTTATTTCGAGTTGAAAAATGGTTTTCATGACACAGATACTTTTTTCGTGATATTTTTCTGAAAGCGCAATTCATATTTTTATAATTTCATCGTAATTGGATAAGTAGTAAAGACATCCGTAAGTAATTTATATAGATACTCACATATAAACATTCATTATTTATAAAGCTGTAAGGCGTAGGCCACCGGGCGGCATAGTCCAGTGATAAGAGCGCTTTTAAAATCATTCACACGCTCTCGGTTTAAATCCCTGACCAAGCATGATTTTTTTAATTGGTTTAATCAAATCTAAGCCTTATACATGCCCCCGGTAGCCCTTAAAAGACAAAATAAAAGTTGTCCAGGCCTCGGGAGTGTTGGGCTGATCATCAGATCTCCTTGAAAAGATCCTTATCATTTAACACCCAAATCTTTCTCTAGTACTACAGCCGCAGTCTATGTATTTATGTAAATACGAGCATATGCACATCTAATTATTGTGTGCTGAAATATAACAGATACAAATTTATGATGTGTTTATCTTAACCAAGCAAATTCCAAGAAGTTAATATCAATTTAAATTTTAATTACATATCCCTAAGATTTGTTCGCGTAACATGAATTGAATGGCAAGAGTTGAGAAATCGTAATAAATTCAACTTACGATTTGCACGTTCACAATTCCCCGAGTCTTATAATTTACTTACTTATTCAAACAAACAAGTTTTATGCTTGGTTATATAAAATTGAATATTTCACTCGCTTTCGTTCAAACTTCATGAATTTAATGATATACACAAAGATAAACACAAAAAACACTTCTAGAAAGCTGGCGATGGGCTACAAGGCGATAATTATGGTAATGAAAATACAATAATTTTTAAATGAGTAATGTAAGAAACATATTCACTGTTACAACGCTGTGTATTCGTTCTTTTTGTTAAAAACACAGGCTCTTTTTTAAAATAATAAAACAAATTAATATCTTTACAGCACTCAAAAACAGTCATGTCGCTGTTCAGTTCTTTTATCACTTTCTTATGCATTGCAAAATATATTTTACAACACATTTTTCTGAATACATTTCACGAATAATTATTTTTTTAAAGTGTAGTATACGGAGGACTATCGCGTATGTTATGAGGAAATAGTAATTTATAATCGTCATTTTCTAGTCTAGCAATCATCTTTAATTACATTCCACTGATTCTGTCCGCATTGGATCCATTCTCTGTGCAATAATCGTCGTACCCGAAAAATAAATTAAATAAAATGGGCGCCTTGTAATAATTTGATTTTCATTTCCCTTGACAAAGCTGCTCCGAAAACAATTCCCATAATTTAAATAATTTGATTTTAAAAAAACGCCTACCTTCTTTTGCTACTAACTTGTAATCTTAAAAATACCTCCCAATCGTTAACATATTTTTCTGATTAAATAAATTCTTCAAGCAAATTATTTGTCAATCAAAGAAACTTATAAACTGTAATCAATTTTTTCTCATTAAAATTTTTACATTCATTTTGCAAACGTTTATCTATTTCCGTTTTTATTAATAATACAAATATTTTATGCATCAGTCAAAAAATACACAACTATTAAAAACACTGATTTTTAAAATTCACAGTTACAATAACGTAAGTTTCTTAAAAATATCCATTAAATATCATAAAAAAATATGGTTAAGTATTGTTTCTTTTCCAAAATGACCGAGTCTACCTGTATTTAAATACGAAAAGGAATTACAAAAAATATCGTTAGGAATATGCACTTTCGAAAATAAATATTATATCTACGTATAAATAACTGTCTGTTAATTATTTACACCTATAATTTAACTTAAGACAACTACAAAAAAATATAAAAGATGTGTTTCTCTGTAGAAGAGGCTCAAGAGGTGATCGATGAAGGCACATTTTTTCTATTTTAATCGTAAATACTGTTTCCATTTTTTTATTTGATAATGGTTCTGTACTTTTGATACAAATGGGTTTAATTTTTTTTTAAACAGCGTTTTTATCTTAGGCAGATCCAACATATCGAAAGAAGGTATACGACTACGATATATGATTGTATTATATTTTTTTATTAATTATTTTGAAATAATAATTTAAGAAAATATTAAAAATACATGAATCCATATTTTAATGATGTATTTAAAATACTTGTACGTTCGTGTATTTTGTCTGGGTCAAGGGTAGCACCTACTGCAAGTTTATGTAGCACACACGCCACTAAAAGCTTCACAAACTAATATCTTAACTTTCAAGTTTACCAGAATCATTTCAACCGAGTTCCAAAGTTCATATGTTTCGAGTACACATATTTCACCAGAATTAATGGTTATTCTATAGAATTTCAATGTTCTTTATCTTGTTTTTGGTAAAAGGTGACAAGAGAAGATGAAAGTTTTCGAACATATTAAAATAACACGTAAACATCTGACTCATTGACAATCAAGCTTTTTTAGAAAGTTTTACTTCCATCCGTTGTGTTCAAATATTTACGGCTGCATTAAACCAGCATTTCTTGGCTAAGAGTGAATAATATCTTTAAATATATGAAAATAATTGTAATTTAAAAAAGACATTATATGCATTTTAATAAATCTTATTTTGCTTACGTTAAAAATATATATAAAGATCTAGACGAAAGCAAATTCATTTATGTAAGCCACAGATTTACATATTTTATTTATCATTAAATATTAATGCACAGTAAATATCAATTCGGAATATAATGTTATAAGATAACACAAAAATTAATGAAAATTCTTCATGAAATGCGAGTACACCTAAATTATTATCAATCTCGAAATTTGTCAGTTTCACTTGCTGTTTTGCTCAACAATAAATTTTAATTAAACCAAACAAGTATCTTCCGTTTAAATGGAAAAGCAGCGTTGTTTCCTGACGTCGGGCTGAAAGCGTATATTCGAAACAGAACGTTTACGGGGTGTTTTCTCAACAAATATCAAGGAATCAATAATATTTTACGACTTTACGACTGACCCTTTTTAGGATGGGATCGAAAACAGATATCTCCCTTGAGGTTACCTCGACTGGGCCTCTTCGACAATAAAGAGAGATTCAGATATATAAAAGGTCCATTACACAGTCACAGTCTTGACAGCTACCAATAAACTATGCAATATGAGACAGCTCCTCCCTAGGTGCTTTATAAGTCAAAGTAATCTCTCGATTACCTAATTTATCTATCGAGGTATTATATTATATATTTTACTAGTAGTACTACCAACGATGGTGTGTTAGTGTACGAGTAACTACGTTTAATTGTTTTCGAAAATACAGAGACACATGAAAAATGGCATTTAAAGATTATATAGTATTGACCAACTTTGATTGTTTCCCTGTACTTTTTCTAGCAATGTCATTGATTTGCCACTTAATATCTCTCGGCTACTTATTTTTTCTACTATTATTAAAAATGCTTTTTTTAGTATATAGCCTGCATTGACACTTTACCACAACCTCATAAATTATTCGCATTACGACATTTATAAATACAACATAACATGTTATGTTTCCCTTAAATATAAAACGATTAAATAAATTCTAACATCAAAATAGTACTACAATAAAAGCGTATTGAATATGCTTAGTAATTTTACATGTTATTTTCTATACTTTATTTGCATAAAAGTGAAAATAAAAATACATAATTTATAAAAATAACATACTAAAACATAAACAGAAAAACAACTGTTTCTGCAAATGGCGCAAGGAGACACTTATCGGAGTAAACCTCGGAATTCCGTATTAAGTGGCAGTTAGGAAACGGTGAAATACTGGCAACAATACGAAAATAAAGAAAAAACGTACCAGCAGCTGGTATACTAATCAATGATAGCAAAATATGAAATGCTCTGTATTTTTCTCTGTCAGCAGTAATAATTCTGGCACTATATAAAATGGAAATTTTATTTCTTATTCCGTCACTTTTTCTGCACGCCATAAATAAAAGCTTCAACATACGAAATAAACTTAAAAGTATTTAATAGCGTATCGTGTAGCTATTGGTAGACGTAATTTTCTAGATTGGAAAATTATCACATGGCTCAATGTTAGTATTAAAATTCTTCTAGACTATCCTGGAATATTCCTTTGCCGATGAAATACTATGGCATGAATACTGTTTCATGGACTCGTAATATAATAAATAAATCACTGTGTGAACTACATAAATATATCAATATAAAAAGCTGAACATCAGAAAAAGTCGAACCACGTTAAAACTAAAACAATAATTTATATATTATTATAGATATATTTGAATGCAAGCAAGCTGGGTTTATGAAAGGCTTTAGTACTATCGATCTTATCCACACGCTAAGACAGATCATTCAGAAAACTGAAGAATATAATCAGCCACTCTGCCTCGCCTTTGTAGACTATGAAAAGGCATTTGACTCAATCGAGACATGGGCAGTACTAGATTCACTACAACGCTGCAAAATAGACTATCAGTATATAGAGATAATAAAATCTCTCTACAAATCTGCAACAATTATGATCCAGCTCCATGATAACACTAACAATATACCTATAAACAAAGGTGTTAGACAAGGAGATGTTATATCTCCAAAACTCTTCACAAACGCCCTAAAAGATATTTTTAAACTGCTATCCTGGACAAAATGTGGAATAAATATTAACGAAGAGTACATTTCTCACCTCCAATTTGCAGATGACATAGTGCTAATAGTCAAATCACCTGACTAGCTTCAAGACATGCTCTACGACCTCAATTAAGTGTCGAACAAAATTGGTCTGAAAATGAACATGGATAAAACAAATTAATAGTCATATTTCACAGACCTTTGATCCTATCTCCATTGGAGGAACAGAAATAGAGGTTGTAAAAGACTATACCTATCTGGGACAAGTAATACAACTAGGGTGAAATAACTTCTAAAAAGAAATCGACGCATACAACTAGGATGGGCAGCATTTGGAAAACTAAAGTACATTTTTAAAGCGAAAATTCCGCAATGTCTTAAAACTAAGGCGTTTAACCAATGCATCCTCCCTGTATTTACTTATGGCGCAGAGACGTGGAATCTGACAGCAAGTCTTACCCATAAAATAAAAGTCACCCAGCGTGCTATGGAGAGATCCATGCTCGGAGTGTCGCTAAAAGATAGAATCCGAAACGAGGAAATACGTAGAAGAACTCAAGTAGTGGATGCTACCCAACGAATAGGCACACTCAAGTGGCAATGGGCAGGACATATCTGTCGAAGAGACGACGGTCGATGGGGAAGAAAAGTATTGGAATGGCGCCCAAGAACTGGCAAACGAAGCATTGGCCGACCCCCTACAAAATGGACTGACGATATAAGAAGAATAGCGGGAGTGACCTGGATGCGGAAGGCGGAGGATCGAAGAGGATGGAGACTCATGCGGGAGGCCTACGTTCAACAGTGGATGGATACAGGCTGATGATGATGATTTAAATGCTAAAACATGTGTAATGATATTATTGTATATCGGTTTCAAAACCACAATGAACGTTCATCCATCAAAGTACATTGCAATATTAATTACAATTTAACTGTAAAATCTATTGTGGAACGGTTTTTTTATTTAAATACAGACAGATGATGGAAATATATATGAGTATTTTCTGACGAATCCAAGACGCTTATCATTTTACTTTACTTTTGACTACAGCTTTCCACTCTTTCTTTGTAGGCCACGTCAGTACATCAAAAATTTAAATGAATTTATGTAAAAAAAAAAACAACTCAATAACTTATATTAAACATCGACTAACGTTTGTTTAGCCGCTTTAATTGAAAAGATATTGAAATAATATATATTAAACGAACTTATGTAAAGGGATGTAATGAATCTTATATTGACTTCGAGTCAATGGCCCACATTATTTGTGATTTATAGTAGGCACACAAGTTGTATTCAAATAGTAATGATGATTTTCTGGTAAAAATATAATTATTGATCGGCATCTACTAAAAATACTTACCTCTGCATCAATACACTTTCAGAAACGTGCCTCAAAAGGCACACTAAAAGTCCTTGACAGGAATGTCTCGCAAAAACGTTGTAACATTCTTTTGGATGTTTTCTACGGTCTCTCAATGTTTTTTTAGCTTTGTCTGCAGTCGGAGAAACATAAAATGTTACAACCAAACCCATTTGGGATTTTAAGAGAGCTAGGAGACCACCGGGTTGTTGCTCCGAGTCAAAAATTTGGTAATGATGAAGAGCATATGGCTTGTACTCGAATATAATATACCTGTGTGCTCATTATGTAAGCTGGTATTATAAAAAAATGATTTTCCATATTGAATATACTGCGCAAAGCATCAGAAAATATTTTTTTCACGATTAAAATTTATTGACATGTTTCGAACTCACAATTAGGTCTTTATTGAGCCGTAAAACGCATATACGCTAGGGCAAGGTAATGACATGAATACGTGCTTTACAGTTTACAGTACAATCACGAGTAGTTGAACTGGCGCTCTGCATCATATTGCAGTGTTTACAATGATCGGTAATGTTTCATTGTACTCGCAACGAGGATCTCTACGCGGTTCACGTGCCAACTGAATAAATCCACGCCAGTTGGTTAGAGATTAAGCCGACCGCGGGGCTCAATGAAACCGCCAAACTCCCAGCCACGGAGATCCCCATTGTGGACCAGTTAGTATCTGTGCACTTACTCCGACCGCGGAGCAAATGCATATTATAAAGCACTCGCCCGAAGGCACCGAAGCTGTTAATAATGAATTTAATTGAACTTTATTCGATTTGTTATATATACACATCGACAGTTCAGATATCGAAATAACCAATATTGAGAATCCCCTTGAGCAGCTAGCGAATTATTCAAATTTTCAAGATGTCTGTTATTTGCATAAGGGCTATTAATATTTATATATTGCATTTGAAGTGGTATTTCATGTTATTAATATTGGTAGATTTACTTTGAAATTGTTTGACCATATTAAGTAAGTGGGTATTATTTTACTTGTTTTAATATGGATTAAATTGAGTGTCTATTTTACTTTAAACTGATTTTCAATTACATACATCTAATTTTTTTTTTGTCAAACTTAGAAACAAAATGAATATATATATATATATATATATATATATATATATATATATATATATATATATATATTAACAAGTAACTAATTATAAATACTACATTTTTAATGCAATATCTATATATATAAAAAAAAGTCGGGTTATATTTGTTTTTATAACTCAAGAACGGCCTAACCGACTTGGCTGAAAATTGGTGGAAAGGTAGCTTAAAACCCAAAAACGTCCATGGTATACTCAAAATTGATTTGATTAAGAAAAATATTGAACATTTACGTAAACATGTTTTCATACAAGACTATTGTAACTTGACAGCTGTCAGTTAAGACGGTGTTGCCATAGTCAGCAACATAACTAAAAATGACGCAATAGTAGGTATTGTAAGTAGGTACCTACGTAAGGTACGGAATATTTTGAAACAAAAAAAAGAAAACAAAAGGCAGGAAAAAAAGACAAAAAACAAAATAAATATTAGTGAAAATATCAGTTTAATCTTTTATTTGTTAAAATGTTATAACAAAAAGCAAATGGAAAGGCGTCTTCTTATTCTATTGTGTTATTTTTATTTTTTATTATTTAACTCAAAAACTGCTGAACCGACTTGGCTGAAAATTGATGGAAAGGTAGCTTAGAACCCTAAAAAAAATTAAAAGATACTCAAAATTGATTTGATTAAGAAAAAATATTGAACATTTACGTAAACATGTTTTCAAACAAGACTATTGTCATTTGACAGATGTCAGTTGAAGAAAATGTTGCTATAGCCAACGCCATAACTAAAAATGACGCAATAGTAGGTATTGTAAGTAGGTACCTACGTAAGGTACGGAATATTTTGAAACAAAAAAGAAAACAAAAGGCAGGAAAAAAAGACAAAAACAAAAAAAATATTAGTGAAAATATCAGTTTAATCTTTTATTTGTTAAAAATGTTATAACAAAAAGCAAATGGAAAGGCATCTTCTTATTCTATTGTGTTATTTTTTATTTTTATTATTTTCTCTATTTATTGTATATTTATGTATACTATTCTAAATATATGTTTCTAAATATTTGTAAAAAAATTGGAATTTCGATTCTGTATATCTATATATATAAAAGAAAGTCGGGTTATATTTGTTTTTATAACTCAAGAACGGCCTATCCGACTTGGCTGAAAATTGGTGGAAAGGTAGCTTAGAACCCAAAAACGTCCATGGTGTACTCAAAATTGATTTGATTAAGAAAAAATATTGAACATTTACGTAAACATGGTTTCATACAAGACTATTGTAACTTGACAGCTGTCAGTTAAGACGGTGATGCCATAGTCAGCAACATAACTAAAAATGACGCAATAGTAGGTATTGTAAGTAGGTACCTACGTAAGTTACGGAATATTTTGAAACAAAAAAGAAAACAAAAGGCAGGAAAAAAAGACAAAAACAAAATAAATATTAGTGAAAATATCAGTTTAATCAAATTTTTTTTTAATTTTTATCAGAATATTATTTTATTATTTCAATATTCTAATCCACTTTTATAGATCATTGACTATATTGCAATATTATTATTACTTAAATATACATATACTAAACATAAAATTCTTTTTTCAACGCGTCAATCCAAGCACAAAAATAACGGCAGAAGCGGGATGCGAACCGCGGAGTGGTACTTACTAAAATAAATAGACTGCCGGAAAGTAATAATATTAAGCTTGTGAATAAATGAATACTGATAAAATAATAATAAAAATATACATACTTTGAATATATACTATGGCGACATCTGTCGTACGATAATAACAATGATATAAATACCAGTTTCATCGCAGGTCGGTCTGGGCATAGCAATGGCGCGATTCGCCGAGCGGTATGAATACCTGGGCATAGTTGGTTTCCAAAGTCCGCGGTTCGCATCCCGCTTCTGCCGTTATTTTTGTGCTTGGATTGACGCGTTGAAAAAAGAATTTTATGTTTAGTATATGTATATTTAAGTAATAATCAGTTTAATCTTTTATTTGTTAAAAATGTTATAACAAAAAGCAAATGGAAAGGCATCTTCTTATTCTATTGTGTTATTTTTATTTTTATTATTTAACTCAAAACTGCTGAACCGACTTGGCTGAAAATTGATGGAAAGGTAGCTTAGAACCCTAAAAAAATTAAAAGATACTCAAAATTGATTTGATTAAGAAAAAATATTGAACATTTACGTAAACATGTTTTCAAACAAGACTATTGTCATTTGACAGATGTCAGTTAAAGAAAGTGTTGCTATAGCCAACGCCATAACTAAAAATGACGCAAAAGTAGGTATTGTAAGTAGGTACCTACGTAAGGTACGGAATATTTTGAAACAAAAAAACAAAGACAAGAAAAAGTCAAAAACAAAATAAATATGAGTTAAAATATCAGTTTAATCTTTTATTTGTAAAAATGTTATAACAAAAAGGCAAGGAATCTGACAACTGATATTATTATTGTCTACGGTTACATAGATATTTTGAAGTCTATCGGTTGACGTTTTGTTTCAAGAACTTTCGAGTTTCTGTTAGCTTATTGTGCCGATATTTGCGACCAAAACGATCGAATCTTTCACGAAAAAAGCCATCATGGAACTAGGGATCGAAACATTACGAATGTAAGGCAGTGATTTGGTGGTTTTGGCATCCTAACCTCGAATACCAACGATGAAATTGCGCGCTTTCAAGTTTGGTACAAAGCGATTTGGCGTATATTCGCAATCCCTTATCACGAACGTCATACTGCTGTTGTGCATTTGGCGGTGCATCTGGAGAATGGTCATTGGGTATATTTCACGGCTTCAAATGTTGTTCAACGTGCTGAGACACCTCCAGCGACAACATTGACAAGTCTCTTTACGATATGCCAAAGCGATCCGTTTGCACGAACTCTAGAATGGACGAGGATTTAATCCGACATTCAAGGTATTTATTTATTTATTTTTGTACTTACACACAATCTAATTAACAGAATAACATACTACACTTATTACTTTGAATTATGTATGCTAATTCTAAAAAAAAGTGTTTATAAATCAGTAATTCTGTCTTTGCTTTTGATTCTGTAGATACTCGCGACCAAAACGATCGAATCGTTCACGAAAAAGCCATCATGGAACTAGGAATCGAAACATTACGAATGTATGGCAGCGATTTGGCGGGTTTTGGCATCCTAACCTCGAATACCAACGATGAAATTGCGCGCTTTCAAGTTTGGTACAAAGCGATTTGGCGTATATTCGCAATCCCTTATCACGAACGTCATACTGCTGTTGTGCATTTGGCGGTGCATCTGGAGAATGGTCATTGGGTAGAATGTATATATACCTTTTTAATTATGCTACAAATATGGATGTTAGCTTAACATGCAAAATTAAAAATCTATTGTCTTAGTTTCAGGTGAAGAAACTACCAAGAATCTAAGCTCGATGAATTATAACGCATATCGTTTGACGATTCGTCGAAATGCTGACAACTACTTGCTGAAGTTTCGTCGATTACTGCAATAGAATTCAACCAGACCAAATATATGATATCATATGTACCGAAAAATTCAACTTAATAAAATCCAAAATCTGCTCATTTATTGCCTTTCGGGTGAAAGAAAGTTCACCGGGTCAGCTAGTAACTTAAAAAATCAATCAATCTACGTATTTTGTATGCTAATTAGGAAAACTTTTAATATTAATAATTATCAATTTAAGTAATCAAAATTTTGTTTTTTATTGCATAATATTCAATTCATTGCTTAGGCATTCAGAGCTTCATTACTTGATTATAAAATAGAAATATTTGGTCATATTTTAATAAATTATAAAAATTCAACAATTTTTTTGGCAGTATTTTATTCAATTAATGGGCCGCAATAAATACCTAAAACGGTACAAAATATAATCATTTGGCAGGAAAAAAATAACAATCAGCAGTAGAAAAATAATAAATTGGCAGGAAATAATAAATTAATGGTAATCAATAACAGGTTAGGTTAGGTAAGGTTAGGTGTCCATTTTATAGGTTAACTATTCATTCATTTAACATTAATTTTTACCAATATAGAACATATTACTGCCATTTTAATTTTATAACTGACCACATTCATACTGACGCAGTGGATACTGCCAATTTATTTAGTCTACTGTAGATTGATTTTATTTACTATCAATCGATTTAACTTACTGCCAAAACCTTGAATTAGTTACTTGACAAAGAAATAAAGGCCTAATAAAAATATACAAGTCGTCTTAAATCGCAATAAATATAACGCGGATTTGCACAAGTCAAACTCGCGCTTTGCGTCATTATTTTTTAAATTTTGTATTTCCAAAAATAAATAAAGGGATTTCGTTAAAAAAAACCTACAATCTCTTTCTTTTTTACAGCATTATTAACGGTATAAAAATCTTACGTACGGAGAATCAGAAGATGATAATATATTTTCAGGCTGTTCATTAGTACTTAAAAGTTTTATCTTTTCCGTAAAAACTGATCAAGATCAGCAGAGGGTCGGGATTTAAAGTAGCAAGGGATGGCCAAATTCAATCTAAAGATGTAAAATCAATCAAATACTTTATATCTCTAGGCCTTTTTAAAATATAGCACATTCGATCAATATTTTAAAATGTTCTCAATTTAAAAAATATATTTTATTAAACAAAGTTTTTAACAAGCTAAAATTATTTCATTTAATAAACACATTCTGTAAAATGATATTAATTACTACAATTATATTTAGGCCTGTATTTTTTTGGTCGGTGACTAATATAATAAGGTTTTGATAGTAAGGTAAATCAATTGGCAGTAAATAAAATTAATCGGCTGTAGACTAAATAAATTGGCAGTATCCACTGTGTCAGTGTGAATGTGATCAGTTATAAAATGGCAGTAATATAAAATGGCAGTAATATAAAATGAATGAACTCATAAAATGGAAACCTAACCTATTTTTAATTTCCATTCATTAATTATTTCCTGAAAATTTATTATTTTTCTACTAGAATTTTTCTACTGCCAAACGATTATTTCTTACTTATCTTTTTACTAAATAATTGCTGCCCATTAGTTAAATTAAATACTGCCAAAAAAATGATTGTCTTAAATTTAAGCGGCTTGATATGCTAATTAAACTTTATTTAAAATTTTGCATGTGCTTCTAATATTCAAACTTTGAATTATTCCCAACGTTTATTAAAAAACATATTCGGTAAGAATATTCATAGCCCTATTACAAAATAATAAGTATACATTTGCATGTTCGCGCCTACAGTGTAACATGTCATAAATAATTTTACACAAACTAGCTGTCAGCGATTTCAATTACTTTCCTTTTCAGTTGTGAAAAATAGCCAGCGATATTACACGCACTTACTCAGAAGATTTTCAAATTCGTTTCATATGAAACGTCTCGCGTGCTTTCTCAGCCCATGTACTTTGCTCAAGTAGGCTAAAGTGCCGAGAGAGGCTCCATACATTTTATCATCGCTTTTGAAATTAACACGAGGAAATTTTATTACAAGTTTCGCAATTTCAATAAATCTATTTGAGTTTGTTTTTTAAGCGCAGCTTCAGGTTGAAAATAATTATGTAAATCAGTTAAGCTGCTGCAGCTTTATCGATATCCAAGCCTATTAGTGAAATAATCTGAAGTTTGCGCCATTTTATTTCTTAGAAAGAAAACAAGTTTGTTGATGTTGTTTCAGCTTTAGAAAGATATTTATTCCAATATAAAATTTCATTATTAATAAAATAATGGTTATTGTTAAATTAAAATGTATTTGGTGGATATTTTAGAATTTATATCAACACTTTTTACTGATGAGAAAAATGTCATAAGATTATCATTATTATCATCATCAGCTTATGTCTATCGACTGTTGAACCCACAGGAGTCTCCATCCTCTTTGATCCTCCGCCTTCCGTATCCAGAGCACTCTCGCTATTCTTTTGATGCCGTTAGTCCATCATGCAGGGGGTCGGCTGATGCTTCGTTTGCCAGTACTTGGGCGCCACTCCAACACTTTTCTTTCCTATCAACCGTCGTTTCTTCAACAGATATGTCCTGCCACATCCTCACAGATGACCTACGTGACATTGAAGACTTAGAGCGGCAAAGAAGAGCAATAAGCGTTCTGCTTTCTCCGAGGTTACCATTGTAGTAATACTGTCAGGAAAGTGCTATTCAAAGCACACTGTATGGCATTATTTACCTGAGAACTCTGGTCTTGTTATCCTAAGTAAGAGTGTGAGAAGCTCAAAGTTGCGTATAATAATTCATATCGCCAACTGATGCAACTCCCTAGATTTTGTAGCGCATCTGACATGTTTGCGGAGGGCGGAGTCCATTCATTCCCAGCATTATTGCGACACCGTGTTGCTGGCTTCTGGAGCAGGATAAGGAGGTCCAACAACACCATCATCCTGGCTGCTTCTGAATGGCTCAACTCCTCCCTGAGCCATCGCTGGATGGAGATGGTGCAGCGACCACCATGAAATACTATTTTATATCTATATTTATATCTATTTATTTTATATCTATATGTTCAATGTTATGTATCTAAAAATATGGCAGATTGGGTATTGCACAACCCACCCAATCCTGCTGGAATAAAAGCTTTATTAATATATTTTTTTATTGCCACTTGAGAGATCCATGGAGACGTCCATGCTCCCCAATCCGAAACGAGAATATCCAAAAAAGAAGTCAAGTAGTGGAGGTTACCAAATCAATGAGATGATCTTCTTCTTCTTCTTCGTGTCAGCGGCGTCAAATTATTTTTTCCCAGTATCTGGCAACATCGATAGCTCGTGTGTTGCCCAGCATTAGGTCCTAAGATGTGCAGCTTGTTGGGCACATGGAGCAGCATCTTAGGTGTGAGGTGGTCTGCAGGTCTCCACAGTCGCACAATTAAATGATATTCGCTGTGAATTCATATAACGTAAAAATTATTAAATTTGTAAAATTATATAAATGTTTATGACAATGTCTTTCTGTAACCAAATACTATAAATCATTAAAAATAGTACTACCAAAAAGATACCTTTCAGTTTTTTTCAACAAAGTCTTTCATTTTTCAACATTTATTTTTTGATTTATTATTTTTGTACTCTTATTTTAACGACTGGTAATATAGGATTATGGCAATACTTAAGAACTTTATTTTTTATAGTACAAGTTATAATATACTTGTTGCGGTCAATAAAATCAGATCTCGTTTGAAATTGTTTACCATTCGGCGTGGCAAAGCGAGGGCCGCATAGTCGACAACCCGTTCAAAGAGTGAAATTAAGCTTTTCAACCAACTTTGCAAGCTATATAAAAGGCTCTGAATAGGCGGCTACGCGGCTATAATGTGCTACTTAACGACGAGAGCCCACTTCCGTACTGTGGTACCTCACGAAAATAGTGAAGTTACAAACAATTTCATATTTTTAGCGGGAAGCAGTTACAGAAACAGAAAGAAACTTTTTGATGAGATTTTAAATTAACAACAATCGGAAAAACAAGTTAACAAACATTGTGAAAACATTAATTATGAACATTTTTTTTTGTCAAACTCTTACATATTTATTTGTTTGTAATACAAGAATAACAAAACAACAAGTAAACTATTTAATTAAAAAATTATGTAAAAAAGTGTGCTTACATTTATTAAACTAAAAGCATACAATCTTTTCAAAATATCTAGCATTTAAATATTATATATTATTATCATCATGGCCGCTCCCATATGTGGATTATATAGTTGTCATGAACTGCCGTCACAAATCTGTATCAGTTGCCATGGTTCTCGCCTCATGCCATGACAGCTCTGCCTACCGCTGCTCCATCTTATACATTAAATGCATTGTTTCCAACGGCCTTCCAGGTTAGCGCGACCCTGGTGTAGCTGTCATTTATTTTCTCCTGCAGCATCCGTAGAGTTTATCCCAACCAGGTCCCCATTCGCCTCTTGTCCAACTGTAGTATCAAAAGCTGCCTCGTTCGCTCTCTCACCTCCTCATTCGTCACAAAGTAAGACCACGCACCTTCAGTATTCTACGCAGGTATCTACTTTCGAAATCCATTATAAGGCTGCATTGGCTTTTACTGAGATGCCAAGATTCACAACCATAAGGGAGAGTGTTGCTTTATAGGCGGTACTTTATTTTGATGGATTAAACCTGCGAGTCCTAAATATTGCTCAGCGAAGTAAAAGATAATATTATACTGATTTAAGTTAATATTTTTTTTACTTTAAAATAATTTATTTATGACTGTAATTATCTTTGAATTTTCATTTAAATGTTTTCGCAAGCTACAAATCTCCATCTCTCCTTCCTCGCCTAGATATTTCATCCCAAGTGAGGCTCGACAAAGGTTACATTACAGTTTTATACACAAAAAGCTTTTTCATCTTTTGTTACTTTGACGCGTCCTCACTTCACCGTAACCTCACATTCAATCTCGAAACTTGCTACACAATGGCGTATAATATTCAGTGAGCAACAATTATCCATTCATTAATTTTTAAACCAGGCATTTTAAAGCACTTAAAAGTACTCGTAGTATCCTATTCAAGAAAAAAATGTGAAACAACTCCAAAATTATCTACGAAAGGCGACATGCAATATTTAAATGACCTGTATTTCTTTGTTCAGTAACTAATTCAGGGTTATGGCAGTAAGTTTAATCAATTGGCCCTAAATAAAATTAATCGGAAGTAAACTAAATAAATTGGCTGTATCCACTGTGTGAGTATGAATGTGGTCAATTATAAAATTAAAATGGCAGTAAAATATTTAATATTGTTAAAAAATAATGTCAAATGAATGAATAATTAACCCATAAAATGGAAACCTAACCTAACTTATTTTTTATATCCATTCATTAATTATTTCCTGCAATTTTTTTTTTTTTTTAATACCGATTAAAATTTTTTTACTGCCAAACGATTATTTCTTACTTATCTTTTTACTAAATAATTACTGCCCATTAGTTGCATTAAATACTGCCAAAAAATTGTTGCTTATTTTAATACATGTAATACATACGATTGTATACGATTGATTGTGTTATATCATTGAAAATATAATACTTTAGAATTTCATTTTCTTATTTTGTTATTTTTCACATCATTTTATTCTACATTGACGTGTTATTGCAATAAAATTGTCGTAGCTTTTACAATTAATTGAAAATGTTAACTTTATAATAAGACACTATAAAAATATCATTATGTCTGAACAGAGGTTATCATTTCCTATCAAAATATGAGTATATAGATTAAGCCTTAAAAAGGGTTGGCAATATGTTTTTCACCCAAACTACGTTTTCATGAGAAAATCTCTTAAAACACTTCTCAATATCAGTAAATCCAATCTAAGTTTACAAAACAAATGTACTTTCAAATGATCCACACGAAGACTTTACGTTGTTAAAAATTTATGCTATAAAAGGTGATGATATGTTTTGTTTTGTTTCCACTTCGTTTGTAAAGAAGCCATATTATCAACATCGAAAAACTATTAAAAGAATCGTTATCAACTTTCATTTTAGTTGTGAACTTCCCAGCATCAAATAATTTACTGGAATACCTATTTCTTCTTCCCCACATTTCTTATTTAACATACAGAAGGATTTTTCTTTATAAAATATACAGCCTTTTTAAAAGTAAAATTTTCAAGAATATTTTTAAATTCTGATTTTGAATCTCATTTGGGATTATGCGAGCTGTTTATTAGCATACTGTAATATAATTTAAATTAATCAATTGATTTTTTTTTAAATGTAAACATTTTTTTTAAGAATAAACCACTTTTTACCTACACTTAATTTAGCTTATATTTTGTACTGTAACCACATATTACATCCTATTTATTTTTTAACTTTATTTAAAAAAAACACATTTAATATTTTAACATTTTTACAGCTTATATTAAAACGAAACTTACCACTATCGGCACTAATAAAAATTCGATTATTTTTATCTCCACATTCAATGTTTAGTCAACCCGATTTAGCATCATAGACTCTGTAAGACCACGGCGTCTATGCCATAAATATATAACACATTTTATTACTTAACAGAAATATCATGAAATAAGATTTTAATGAAATTAAATATTTTTTATCCGTACTGAATACAATTCAACCTGTTTAATGCTAGTAATATATCTCAGTGTGAAGTTAAAATGATCTTTATTCACGAAGAATCGATGTACTTGTATTCTATCGAGAAGCTCAACATATTGCAAACTAAACGCCGCAAGCCAACCGATGATACTCGTACCAGCCCTACATGAATGAAGGCTTTGCTGCTTATGTTTGGTTACAGGTAGTTTTGACGTTATATCGACAACAGCTATATTAGCACCCTATCGAAAACATACTGTATGATGATACCATTACCTCGACACATAATATTATCGTGAATATGGTAAAATATGCAGATGAAATTATATTTTCACTGCATAGTAAGGGAACAGTTGAGGTTATTCAGTATGACGATATTTCACCAGAACCTTTATGCACAATTTGATCAAATTTAATTGTCAAAGTTTGCAAATATTATAAAGCACTCATTTACTTAGAAGATTAAACAAAATTATAACATGGAATGTTTGACGTAAATAATACCATTAAGGTTATCAACTGACAATGCTTGGTGAAACTGCATAATTATAATTTTAAATTTAGTTTAATTCAAATTAATTTTAAACGATTACATGTTTCATTTCATACAAATATCAATTTTATTTTAAAATAACAAATTAGAAATATTCAGTTTTATATAACATTTATTTTTAATTGATTATATGTTTCGGACTACTTCGGGTCCGAGTGCTGAAGATCTTTGCAATTTGTTTTTTATTTGTTAAAATAAAATTATAATTATGCAGTTTCACCAAGTATTGTCATTCAAACCTTAACGTTACTATCAAGCATTGAGTTGCTCTATGTCACCAAATCGCGAATCATGTTTTATTGCGTAAAAGCACCGTTATAAAAGTTCGAGTTACGAGTATTTCTGTGTTATTGTGCCAGTTTACGAGTTGACTAAAGATAACATTCTTCGTAAAAGATATACTTTGATGAAAAGTTCTAGTATGTATTAATATGTTAAATAACCCGACCGTCCTCACACGATACATTTCACAAACAAGAGTTTCGCTTCAAGTTTAGTTCCTCCGGAGCCCGCCAGGCACCGCCAGCTGTGGTCACGTTTGCTGTAATTCCTAACGACTTGCCAGACATTTAATCCTTCAGGCGGGTGCTGATATTCGGGGCCCTAAATGGGTCTACAAAGAGGCTCTTTGCATATCTACATAATTAATTTAGAATGGATTTAAACCATTTTACTTTATGATTTCGCAGAATCACAATATCTCCACGTCGTCAAATGACTACGTGGAGTTATCGTGGTAAGACACGGAGTGAAAACACGGATAAGTTTGATATGAGTAGATACTATTTATAATGGTACAATTTCTGCTGTTCTGATTGTTGTTCTTATCATATAAAAGGCAATATCAATCCGATATGTATTTTTCTCGATTCCCGCGATGGGAACGCTGGATCATTTTTAAATTCTATGCGCAATATCTGAGACTCAGAGCTTTACTTGATCAAAATTAAATGTCAAATACACAGCGCCTGTATCGTCCCCATTTTTTTTAGGGCTGTGAATCTTGGTATCTCACTAAAAACTAAAACAGCCGTATAATGGGTTTCAAAAAGCAGATATCTGCGTAGAATACTGGGGGAAAGAGAGGACAAGGCCGCCTTCCATGCTGCAGTCAGTCATAAGGTGAAGATGGACATGGTTGGCAATTGCGGGACGCAGAACTGACATGGAATGAGGTGAAGGCTATGGCGGCTGAAAGAGCTTTGTGGCGGCGGCTCATGATGACCATATGCTCCAGTTAGTAAAGCGCACATGATGGTTATGATATACATTTAAGAAATTAAAGAAACTGTAATTGAAGAATCCCACAAAATTATGGGATTTATTATAATTTTACATACACTTTTTTGTTTGCTTTACAGCGATGTTTTTATACAATCTTTCTTCGAATCCATTTGACGCATTGTTATATTTTTTTAAATACTTAGCTCTTTCATCTTTTGATTTACTATAAAAATAAAGAGATCAGATCACTAACAAAAAATTGAAATCTAGTCGAGATAAAAATGTTCTAAAGATTTAACTGTGTTTTTACAAGCAAATAAAATTTTGAGTCTAGATAAATTATCGTCTAACGAGTATTATTGGATTTTGCAGGTACCTAAATCGAGACTCTGACTAAAGTTCGTTGTTTTGCGGGTCAATAAATAAATACGCCCGTACATATAATACATAGAAAGCATGTATCCATAACTTGCTAAATAATATAATACGAAAACAGTGCCCAGTTTCAGTGGCTCGAATGAATCAACCTATTGAATTTTAAAAGAATTAAATTACAACAAAAGTCTCGTTTGTTATGTTTCAGAAAAAATATCTTAAATAATGTTTTTTGTGTTTTTGTTTTCAAATGAATAAATATATTTATTTAATCTTGCAAACAATTTTCTTGGTCTGTTAAACAGTATATAGAAATATTTTTTTATGTGACTCTTGTCATATATTTTTTCAATAACATTAAGGTCTTGAGAGATCGTTTAAGAGAAAAAAGTAAATTATCAAATTCCGTTTGTAATTGAAAAGTTGTTGTTTTATGTTGCAGTAAATCGTAACAACTTGACAATAATATAAAAGTACTTTGTATGCAGTATTTAATAAGTTTAAATTGTTAAGCTTTGCCATTATAAATATAATTACATCCCTTTGTGTCATTTCCAAGGGGGGCTTACAAATAACTAAGTGGTGCTCAAGCTAAGCTCTCAAAATATCTGAGTTCAACAAAGTTATAACAATGGCGTCAATCCGCGCGGTCCCGCGATTTATATTTTTAAATTCATTTAACCACCTAAAAGTTTTAACCTCAAACATTATCTATTCATCCTGGAGAGGAACAGTAGAAAGTTGGACTCTTTCGCGGTTTTTTCTTGTGTGCAAAAAGTGTAAGCTCGAACGCTGGCTGAATTTTACGCCAAAATCTATTTGATGAAATAAAAGTCTTCTACACCTTGCGAGACAGCCAGGAACCCGAGAGCTCTCCAGGGCCGGGCGGTGTTCTGCGACAACTCTAGACAAATTAAATTAACCTTATCCCGGACTGACAATCTACGGTAACAAATATATATCTACGGTGAACTAACAGATTGAAGGTCCATAATTTTCAAAAATTGAGTCAAACACATAACATCTGCAAGAAACCTTTGATTAAAACATATTTTGTCGTAATATAATTATAAAATACAATAAAATAATATTTGCAAAAATATCGACATTTATAAATTGGCTTTTTTCGGTATATTACCTGCAAAAGTCTTATTTTCACAAATATATTTTGTTCTAACCACATTCTTAACGTCGCCTATGCCCTGTACGACTTTTGATCTTCATAACGATCGGAACAAAACTAAAACATAAAATTATGCTTTCTCAAAACATACATAACTAGAAACACTCATATAATATATGTGTGTTAGGCCTATGATATGATATGTAATCAGTTTTATTAAAATAGTTCTCTCATTTGAATAAATATTTATTCTTATAATCTTCATGTCATGTCATGTTGAATGTGATTACAATGAAATCATAGTCAAAATACTCAATAAAATAGCTAACATACTCGTCTTTCTCGCTTCATACCCACATCACGCCATTGGATGAAAAATCGTCCTTAATGATATATTCCAATGAATTAGTTCAGCAGGTCTCTTGATCAATTTGAGGTACTACACAGATCTGCTAAATAGAAAGAACTCAAATAATTTCATAAGTTTTCAACACAGAGTCACCTTTAGAGTTGATATATAATAATTGTGATAATCTGGAAAGAACTCATGTAAGAAAATGACACTACGAACTTTAGTGAGGAATCAACGATCATGAAATGATTGTTGTTGCTTGTCTGCGTGAGTTGACTATTACTAATGGTGTTTCGTCTTGACGTCGACCCTAGCGGCCCTGGCGGCCCTTAGGAGACTCCTGGCGGCCCCAAGTCCATCAGAGGCCCTCTCACGTGCCCCGCGTCCTCACGTGTCAAGCTGCCGAGGGACTTCCGTGCCTGGCATTTATTTCTCAGACCGCTTAATCGCAATAACCTCGACCCTTTAACCGTTAATATTGAAAACAAGAAATCTCACTGATAAACAATACTCAACAAATTCTTAATTGAATTTATTTGATGTCTCCTTATTCTTTCAACCAATTTACTTTCATAAAAATATTATTTGTTGCATTTTTTTTTCATATCTAATGCTTACCCCAAGCCGCTCCGGGTTCATTCGTTTTTTTTTAAATGTATCAATACTACGAGTATCAATTATGGATAAAATATATTTTTTAGAATTATTCCACATTTTATTGAGTACATGTTTTGGCTACGCCATTGTCTCCTTTTTCTATTTTCGTCTCCTTTTTCTATTAGTTCACTTTTGAATGTCGTGGTCCACTAGAATGTCACTAGTCTTCTGCACCATTCTTCTACATACCTCCCAATTGTAGACCATGCTGATTGCTACGCCAAAAATATGGATTAGTAGTCTCTTTTATTGGGTAAATCAAACATTTTTTTGGTTCATATCTTAGCAAATTATTTGTTCATATGTACGAGTATAATACGTTTTTTTTAAATCGACGAAAATATATTTTTGATAAAATAATTGTCAAACTCTTTATTGTGTGTAGATAAAATTATACTCTATCTTATCTCTCTAATACGTATTTTTAACAATAATAATAAACATAATTTGGCGAGTAAAATCAAACATAACATAAACATCGAAGCATCATCACTGTCGTAGATGGCTTTTCTTCTTCCTGCCATAAAATCAACTCAGGAGTTCCACAAGGCTCTGTGCTGTCGCCCACTCTTTTCCTTCTGCATGTGAATGATTTGCTTCAATGCGCAAACATTCACTGTTATGCTGACGAGAGCACTGTCCATGAGAGTATAATCTTCCATAAACCTCTGAAACATTCGGAACTATCTGCTGCTAGGGAATCTCTGGTGGAGAAGATGAACATGTCTCTTGAAAGGGTTTCACGATGGGGCGACCTCAACCTCGTCAGTTTCAACATTTCAAAAACCCAATCATGTACTTTCTCCACCAAGAAGACTGCTATGGATCCTGTATCTTTCAACGGTTGTTCTCTTCCGAAAGCAAGCTCCATCAACATGCTTGGATTATCAATATCGAATAATGTTAAATATTACGAGTCAATTAAGTGTAAAGCCGGTCTCGCTTCCAAAAAACTAGGTGTATTATATAGATCACGTCGGTATTTCAACGATAAACCACTTCTTCTTCTATATAAAGGACAAATCCGACCTATCCTTGAATATGGCAGTCACCTTTGGATTGGAGCCCCAAAATACCTTCTAAACTTAATTGACTCAGTTCAAAGAAGAGCAATTCGTTTGATAAACAATGACACCCTTACGTCTAATCTACAATCAATGGAACACAGACGTAAGGTTGGTTCTCTTAGTCTTTTCTACCGTTATTACCACGGTCGCTGCTCTTCGGAACTTAAAGAACTAATTCCTCCTGCACCCACTCACAGCCGACAAACTCGTCTTACACTTGCCGAACATCCATACACGGTTAATATATGTCGACCAAGAACTGGCAGCTTCCAAAGTTCCTTCCTTAATGCCACCGGTAAGCTATGGAATGCTCTTCCAGCGTCTGTGTTTCCTCCTTCCTACAATCTGGATCTCTTCAAGAAACAGATAAATATACACTTGCAATCTCCCCAACCCACACACAAACACGAACACAACACACGTTTCCCGCATGCAGCGTCCAGCCTCCCTGGCTGAGCGTCATAGAGTGCATTGATCTTGACCGGTTGTGCTCTCCTGCATGCGTTTACATTAAAAAAAAAAAAAAAAAAAACATCTTTTTGGCATATCATGTAATACATAATTCCTTTTATTAATCTCTTTTTTAAATAGATTTTCTAGCAAAATTATGCAATAATATGCAATAAATTAATTTAACAAATAATAAATAAAATAATTCAAATTTTTTATTTCTATTTTTTACAGATTTGCTAGCGAGTTTATGTACTCGTAGGTATATTATCTGTTAGTTTGAATTCCTCTCACGTAGTACATTCCCAATGTAGATACATATTGTTATTATGATTTATCGTTGATACGCTATTTTATTCAGACATACAATTATTGTATTATAATGTGATATTCTTCTTTGAACGACTATTTAAGGATTTTCACCTCCATATAGAATGAAAGATGATTATCACAATCGTGATTAATCGCTCACTGACTTAAAAATTAACTGATAATATCAAACTGAATTACATACTCACCTCAATTCACCGCGTAAGAAAATAACTTTAAGAATGATCGTCGTATTTCATATCAGGGATTATAAAGTGCTTAACTTTTTTAATTCCCCAGACTCGAGTCATAAAAACATAAAATAGCTTCAATCGACACCACCCTTTAATGTTTTACAGTATTATAAGAAAAACATTCAAAAATATAATTGTTATGATCGATTTGCGATTCTCATATAATGGAGAATAAATATCAAAAATATATACCGTCATAAAAAAATGCATCGAAAAAAAAATCATCAATGCAAAGCATCGACTGGTATTTGGAAAAAAAAACATATTGTTTGTTTCTAGTTAATAAAATGTAAAGAATTATAAAGGTATCTATAATCCGTAATTCATAAACTAGTCAATTGCATTTATATTAATTGGTTTTTGATTTTGTTTTTTTAAAGGATTTATATTCGTTTTATAGGGGAATTTTTTTTATTAGTGTTTCAACAAGATTGGGTGAATTTTCGGAGCTTTTGAAATCAACTTCAATACTGCAACGAAAGTTGACATTAAAGTCATTTATCGTATTAAGTTTAAAAGCGAAAATTCTACGCTAATAAACCAAAGACATTAAATAAATTATAGTCTATGCCGTAGAGTGTCACTTTTCCAATTTAAAAATAATAGAAAAACAATTCGCTAGTGTAAAATTATGCAATCTTAGAAAACGGTGATCAAAAATATGATTTCAAGATAAATTTACAAAAAATTTGTGTTTGATTTGAAAGAAGATTTGATGAAGTATTTTTACTTTTATTTTTATTTTTATTTTTATTTTTATTTTTATTTTAATTTTTATTTTTATTTTGAATGAAAAATATTTTTTTTGAAAAAAATGTGGAAATTCTAATAATTAACCTAAAAAAACTCTAATTCATTTATCATCTCAGTTTCGTTGAAAGCCGGAAATTCCGGAAATTGATTCTCTGGTTGTCTCACCACGCTATTCCCTGTGCACGTATATCAATGGCGTGAAAATATAATCCTCTGTAAAAAGGTTTTATTCTCGAAGATAGCCAAGTATGGAATAACAATCTGTCATCTACATATTTGACATTTCAAAGATTAAAGAAAATATTGGATCTGCCGACGAAATAAATAAATATTCTCAAAATTTTCTGACTTAACCTAGCCATGTTTTAAAGCGCTCACCTACCATGCGAGCATTTACATGTTTAATCCTCAAAAAACTTCAATTAATAACACTTTTTGAATCTTCTACTGGTGAATGTCATCCCGTGATTAAAAATGTATCTCTTTAGAGAGTATAATTCACAAATAATATTACTCCATCACAGTATGTCAGATTATCCTTACTTGTAAGCAAGAATAAAAATATATATGTTCACTACAATTCCTTTGTTGTCGCAGGGCTGTACTATTTGTGCTTCAAACACCTGACCGAAACAGTATGGATTATTGACGAAAAGCATCAATCACTGAATAACCATGGGCTAAAACGGGGTATTTAGAATAAATTTCAATCGCAAATAAACTAATGTGACGTTGTCACGTTAGGGTTTTTGGTGTTAATAACGATCTTTTTGCTGAAATCAATTAAAACCATAATTAAACCAAAATCAATTTAATTAAATTTGTGAATTGTACACCAAAAGTACACTAATTAATTTTCGTTAAAACACTTTTAATCTAATAGCACAATATTTTAATAATTATTACAAAAGATTTCCTCATTTAAGCATAATTGGAACAATTTTTTTTTTCACCAAGTAAACTTGGATTATATTAATTAATTCGTTAAATATATTAATTAATCCTCTGAAGTTCTGAATTAACTTTACCCACTTAACCTACAACGAGTCCTTGAATTTATGTCTATTTTCGCATCTACATGTCAAAAAAGCAGTATTTCACTATTCAAAGCTTCTTCTTCGTAGTATCAATCCGGTGGATTGGTTTGCAGCAACAGAATCTTGCATCTCGATCTCCATTCCTCTTGGTCCTCCGCAACCCTTTTCAGCTCAGCATAAGCGCTAAAATTCATGTCCTCAAATACTTGCTGCAAATACTCCCGTCTAGGCCGCTCTCTACAGATTCTACCCTCAACCATCCCCTCCACAATATCATGCAGAATACCATCGTGGCGCATGTTGTGATCAATCCATCGCCCTCGCCTCTCTAAGATGGTTCTTATTAGGTGCCTATCTTCCTTGATTATCCTGAGAACCTCATTGTTCGTGACGTGGTCTCTCCAGAAAATTCCGAGAATTCTTCTGTACGAACATTCCAGGTGGCATATCTTGTTGGCTGAAGGTTTATATATATATATATATATATATATATATATACACATATATACACATATATACACATATATATACACATATATATATATATATATATATATATATATATATATATATATATATATATATATATATATATATATATATATTAAATTTACACATTTTGGAAAGAATCTTTTAACTTTGGTGATTGTAAAAGTACACGTACTATGAAAAAAAATATAGGAAAGGTATCAAGAAAGTGATTTTCTTTATTCCACGTTAAAATATATATATATGCCTTGTCGAATCATAAAACTAAGACGATATTAAAACACACATAAAATCTAACGACGTTCGTGAAGAAATTCCTCGATAATAAGAACCTATTGGTATTTGTAGAGTGTTAAGAACTTACACTGAAAATCCAATTAACTTGTTTAAATATATTACGTATTCTATTGTTAAATATATTACGTGTTCCTTATACTCGTACAACTGTGGGGTTGCTGTGTATACAGGTATATAGTCCAAACGTATATATAAAAGTAAAGTATTTCTTTGAATTAATCGGTGTTTTACGATGGATCATACATGGACGCAGGTTAGAGGTAATTAGTCATAAGCCTTTTACACTAAAAAAACACTGAATTGAAAAACACGCGAAGTATCGTGACTATAAATAGCAAGTATTTATATTTTAGTATTGACGGTTAATTAAAATCATAGCTTAATTTATTTTTACAGTCTTATCTCAATAGATCCATCGAAGAAGACCGCATCCATTGAAAGTAATTAAAATGTGGTTTAATAGAATATGGCGCTGGGCTAGGGAGTGGATGCAAAGCTGTTGATTGCGCGAATGGCGGTTACACTCAAAGCACCTATTCACCGTGCGGAAGTCCTTCAGAAATGCATCCTGAAACTTTATTTGAATTCTGCAGCCTTCGTGTTTCAAACGTCCAAAATTATAATATTCAACCGTTCTTCAAACGTTCCCTTTTACGCTAAAAGTTTATAACGCTACATGATAACCGAACTTTTCAAAATCGTGTTCTTTTTTACAAATTCAAAACATATATAAAATAAAATTATTTGAGAACTGTATCACAGAAAAGGGGTCATTGGATTTTCAATATGGAGGTAAATTTAAAATTCCTCAATTTGCAAAATATTTCAAGCACAAGCACTTGTCGATTTACGCTTTTGTCTTACCACATTTATAGCATAAATTTATGCAAAAACTTACTTTTCGTGATTCAAATATTGTTATCCGTAAAATAACATTCAGATTCATTATTTTCATTTAATAATCACTGACAGTGTTACCAGCTTGCAAAATTATTTATTCTTTTATTTTTCATAGTCAGCAACTATGTCATTGTCATTTTTTATTATTGTTAAGATGTCTAGTTTTCAAAAGACTTAAGTTTTTATTGGACATCGCAATTATTTTATATGAAAAAATTCAAGTCAAATCGTTAAATTGAAACAAGATATAAAATAATTATGCGAATATGTCAAAATAAACTACTATAAGCATCTTTACTCTTGTATTTATAATTTAAACTAAAATATTTAATTTACACTATCATAAAATGCTCAATTCATTACATTTTTAATTGTTACATAAAATACATAAAAATATACCCAGTGCCTTAAAACGTTTTATTCTTTTGCGGAAAAATTGCGGAGAAGCATTTTCAAAGAAAAACGCTAATATTTTTTATCTCACTTAAAAATATATATACTTCTTTTTAGCCAACGAATAAAACTTCTGGCATTAAAATCTACATTTTTCATTAGCAAACCAGCCAGTTATCTGAACTCATAATTTCTGAGGTGAGATTTTTTTATAAAAAAATTTTTTCTTCTTAGCATCCTACTGGTGGGTTGTTTTCGTTTATATTTATATGGGTAGGTAAGGTAAGATTTAGATTTAATTCACAGTTCTACATTACGAAAATATTTATTATATTATCTTACAATAAAATGCAGAAGTATGTCTCTATATACATTCGTTATTTAATATTACTAAATACTCCACTTCAACTATTGATCTATCGATGTCAGTATTACAGAACTGTTAATACTTTTCTTTAATGAAATAACAATATAACATTAATTTTATCAACTGACAATACTTGGTGAAACTGCATAATTATAATTTTAAATTAATTTTAATTAAAAATAAATAAAATATTGATTTATTATTTTTTAATTTAAATTAATTTAAAATTACAAATAACGATATGACAAATAACAATATGATAAATAAATAATCATTTAAAACGTTAATACTTTTCAGTCAATTTCTATAATTTCAGGTTAGTACTCGTAAATACGAGTACTAACCTGTTTTCATAAGCAAAATAAATATTTTAATAATTTATCTGCATACGATCCTCATCAAATACCATCGTACCGAATACTTGTAATTATACTATGAATTTTAAAAAACAATTAAATGTGTAGGATTCGAACTGCAGTCACTACAACCAAGACAATATTCATTTACGACAAGTTTACTTTTATCACAACTGCGAAGTTAAAATGCATAACTTAACATTTCATTATATTACGATAATTACCGGACCAAATGCTATAATTGTACAATATTCTTAACATAGTGTTAAAAGAATTGTACACCATTCGTTTTTTTTATGATTAATTGCAAATAAAATAACCGTAGAAAATGTTGAAATTTTTCTTATATTGTTTGCATGTAAAAAAAAAAAATGGCTAAAAAATCTTCAAAGTAAACATAAAAAACTTATTGTAATTTAATTTATTTAGAATTCATTCGATTCACAATTTTATTTGAATGACATGTTTCGACTTAAGCAAAAAATCATTATTTTGTTTAATAATTCATTATCTTATTATTATTTTCAGTCTATTATTTCCTAAAAAGTAACTACAATAATGTTTTATTTTATTTTATGTAGGCAATCTCACAGATGAATAATTATGTAGATTTACATTAATCAATTCCAAGCTTAAAAACAATAGCAAGTTATTTATTTCATATTCACCGGACTTCCAATGTGGGACTTCAAAAGTTTTCACATCGCTCATTTCGTCATTGACTGTAATAACGTATGTATGTAGTGCCAACCTTTATTTTTATTTTCCCTCGAAATGCGAATAAAAAGCCTTTATTCTTAAATAATACGATTGAAAAACAGCAATCACGTAACAGTCTTCTTGAATAGGTCCCACTAAGTTGATAAGTCTTGTTTGAGTAGAAATACCACGTTCCTAGTAGAGCCTCCCCTGCAATAGTAATGTTAGCTTAGAGGCTTCGGTGAGCTTACAGGAGCTTTCTTTAAAAAGCTTACATGACAACGGAGTAGGCGCCCCATTGTGCTCAGAAACAAGGGGATAAAACTTGAAGAGTACTTTAATTTATAATTTCAATATTTTAATTCTCATTACGATATTTGTGTGTTTCTTTGCAGTTTAGTAACATTTCAAATATTTATTATAAAAAATAAAGTACGTATACATGAATTTATCAGATTTTACACAGTACTTAAGTTTAAGTTTTATGTACACTATTAAATCACGCTTGAGGTATATTTATACGAAAACGGCGCTACATACATTATCCTTAATATGCTCCGCGGGCCATAAGCAGACACCCCGCGGGCCTCATGCAACCCGCGGGCCGCGGTTTGGCCACCCTTGACTAAGATCTTCGCTTTATTCGCTTGCAATCTACAACATATGGCCACTCCATTCAACCACAATCTCTACAAAAGAGGTCCATATTATTGCTCCGCGTCAGCTCACCGTACTAAAGTTCCACAGAATACTCTCTGTAGTCGATATCCTTTTAGAAAGAGTTTAGAGTTAGAAAAAATAACGATTTGAGGTTGATGTTTTTCTATACCAACTGTCACCTAGTTTTGTGTGCATAGGAGAATATGGCCACCACAATTTCATAGTACATATCTCAAACAGGTCAATACTGTAGAAGGGTGCTCTAGCGTTGATATAATATGTTCACATATCCATGTATTATGTATTCGCTAATCTGTGTAATTAACTGATTAGATGCTTAATACCTAGCAACTGAGGTAACAGTGCTTCAGGTAAAGAACAATCCACATGCAGCGCTTATTTATTTTAAAAATCCATAGACAAAAAGTTTTTAGATGAGATTTGTTCAAAAATCTTTAGCTGTATTATCATGTTTTCAAAAACAATACAAAGTATCTTGTAATTGTAATCTTAAAATAAAGTTAGCTACGGTAGCCCAAACCCCTACCACTTTAATTAAATTGTTACATTTATACGATTCATTTAAATTTACACTAAAAATAATTTTGATAATGCGACTTAATTTAGGGACCGCGATGTTTATTTCACTTTCCTGGGAAAGGTTTTTGCTGTAAATAGATAATTGTGTAATTACCTCAAGTACTTTAACTAAATGTCTCTAAGTAAATATTCATATCATTCCAAGATTGTTCACACGAAGAGTATTATCTCGTTAAATACCGTAGAAAGATTCTAAATAATTGACACATTAAAGAACTGTACATTAAAAAACGAATTACCTGGTAACACTAGAATGGCATAGACGTAGAGGCGTGCGTCCTATAATTATAGGCAGAAAATTTAGAGGCGACATTTCATCGGCGAGTACAAAAACAAAAAAGGTCAAATCTTTTCCCAACAAAACTTAAAACGGAAAAGGATTTTTATTTCCTCACATTTTTTTCTGTAGTTACAAAATATTTTTTGCGTAAATACTCACAAATGATACTTTGTTCCGATAAATATTTTTTCTCCACTTTTTCATTCTGAAAAGCTTTTGTTTGAGGCTGCGACAAACTGGACACCGGGTGGTATAAACTCTTGTTACCCTTAGACGCTTAAAATATAGTACTACAATAAAAATAGCGTTAAAATTAATTTCTGTTAATATGGGGGATACTGTTTTTTGTCTTGAAACTGTTGAATGTGACAGTTGGTCAACACTCAATTTTTACATTTAAATATGAAATTATTTTTAATTACTGCAATATGTTCTGTTTTAAATTACTTATTTTTCCAAAAATCGCTCGTGTGCGGCATAAACAAAAAACGATCAAAGTTCAGATGGGGCCCGCAGGCCGTTGTTTACCCAAATCCGCCCTAAACATGGGGTCGACAGTGTGTCAGGTGAAAAGCGCCAAAGTATCGTAGAAACAGAATAAGAACCGCATATATATAATTAACATGCATTATTAATTATCTCATGGTCTACTGAGTCTGCTTGGAAGTTATTTTAGAGACAGACAGCAGTTTGTATCCTATGGCTTTTATCGATCACGCATCTTTTATACGTATTCATGAGCTCCGCAGGGCTCTAACCTGGGACCGTTGCTGTTCTCGTTGTTCATAAATGACATATCTGATGTTATAAATCATGCTATGTTTTTGTTGTTCGCTGACGACTTAAAGCTTTTCTTGGATGTAGTTACCCTGGACAACTGCAGACTTCTCCAGTCGGATATTGATAATATATCTGACTGGGGTACGCGTAACAAACTGATATTTAATATTGCTAAGTGTAGCGTCTTATCGTATACTCGTAATTATAAGATGGTATACCATACATACAGTATGGATGGTATTGGAATCCCGCGAGTATCATCCATTAGAGACCTTGGCATATTATTTGAAAGCAAGCTAACGTTTCATGCTCACATTGAAGCTGTGTGTGGAAGGGCACTGAAGATGTTAGGATTTGTTCTGCGTAGTGCCAGGACTTTCTCGAGCACTAACGTACTGGTCGTACTGTACAATTCAATGGTTCGTAGCATACTTGAGAGCGGATCTATTATTTGGGCTCCCCACGAGTATAAATATGACCTCGTGTTAGAGAGAGTTCAAAAGAAATTTTTGAAGTTTCTTTACATGGGGATGTAGGGATATTATCCGTGGCTGTACCCATCTAACTTTATACGGGGTATGTTGGGATACAATAAATTGAGAACTAGAAGAGATGTGTGCTTGAGTATGCATTTCTTTCGCCTAGTGCGCGGCGTGTTCAGAAATCCTGATATTTTGTTTGAAATTGGTTTGTTTGTCCCTGACAATTATTTAAGGATAAGGAGGCACAGATTGTTTGTTCTTCCTAGAGGTAATACTAACCTGCCAGGGACTATGCCTCTTGGGAGAGTAATCAGGCTGTTCAACGATATCGCCTCGAATATTGATATATTCCACTTGAGAGAAGCCCAGTTTCGACAAGAGCTCCACGAATTTATTTATCAAAGTAATTTCGTGGAGTCTTCTGTTTAGCGGGCTCCGGGACTTTTTAAATGATTGTATTATTATTATGTTATTTATAAATGGTTGTATTATATCCTGTTTCAGAATCGAATTAAATATTTATATTTGTAATGTTTCTGTAAGAAAAATAAATTGAAATTGAAATTGAAAATTGAACATATGTATAGTATATGAAGACGGCTATACGAGACGCATACGGCTCAAGAGCCTTTCCTGTCGACCACTGGCTTAGACCATAGAGAAACAGCTAAAGTAATATTCAAAAGATAGTGTAAAATGATTTTTTTACCCCTTTTTGTAAATATTTTTTATCCATCGGCGATATTTAATACGTCATGACTTTTTAATGACATTGAAATGAAGAACTTATTTATATCGGATGTAAAAAAGAGATATGTCTCATTAAAAGGTTAGAAGATAAATTCGATTTAGCCAACAATCTTTATTATATTTTTTAAAAAAAGGTGAAAACAAGACATTTCAATGAACAATTAATACAACTCATTTTGTGCAACAATTATTATTTTGAATTTTGTTTATATAGGTGTATTAATAATATTCTAATATGAGCATATTACGATACATTCATAAAACTATAATTAGTGTAACATTATTACTATCTTATTCTCCATTATGTCTATTAATGATTTTTAAATTATATAATTTATATTTATGCTTACTTACTTCTATCAAGATAACATAATATGTATATTATATTAAGATTTGTAATGAGCATTTGTAGTCACAGGATTATGAGACTCGGTTTTCAGATTGAAGTCTATTCATCGAACGCAGTTTTTTTAACATTGTCGATATTTTACCAATCTCTTACACCGTGTCCAACTACCAAAATATATATATACATATATTTCGCAAGTGCGTTAACATGCTAAATTGAGTGACAGTTTGGGAAATGTTGGTCTATGTAAAATAAAATTATAATAAAAATATAAGCCAATTACAATATTCTAGTAATCAAGATATGGCAGTCCATGATGTTTCGGAACTGCATTATTAAAATTTATCATGTGCAGGCGTCGGTAAATATTAAATATAAGCACTATGGATAGGTCAATATGTTGTACTTCAGACTGGGCTTGTAGAATATATTTGATATAAGCGCTGTGGGTAGCTTAAAACCCGAGCTCAGTAACTATCTATAATATTTTTCATTATAACTTGTCACCCTCCATGCGAGCAAGATAATTACACTGGGGAACACAATTTTCATTTAATTGTATGACACTCGTTTTTAACTAACTTTTACAATATGAATCCGGTAACTATCTTGTGCCTTTTGAAATGACTATAATTTTAGTCACATCAACATTTTAAGTTACAGGATACCCTCTTTGTCCTAAAAGTCAAACAAAAGAAAATAAATTGTTCACAGAAAGTATTTTTTTTCATACAAAGACTAAATTAGTTAATACAAATCAAATTGCATCAATACATTCAGGTGAAAAACGCCAACGTCACACCACTTATACAAGTGCATTTTATGGGCATTTGAGACATGCGAGAAATTTATTCCTAAAGTAAGTAAATCAGGATGTATGCCAAGGTAAACCCTGAATACTAAAAATGCATAATGCAATTAACGTGACTTCTTTCCCTATCTTCCAAATTAGGTTGTGGAAAAAATCTTTTAAGGAAAGGCGACAATATGTTTAAAATATCGCTTATAGCTTTCCTTGGAGTGTGGAATCGGAAAAAAAATTGCCTTATAGTGCTAGAATAATCATATGTAAATCGAATCAACCATTATACTGTAAGTTTCGAATCGATCACTAAGATCTGAACAAAGATTTTTCCAGACAGAAAGATGACTTTACATATCACACATCGATATTCATTCTGCAATCAAGCATTTAGAAGATCTCTAAAGATAATTTCGATATTCCTAAAAAGTATGTGACAAAGTTTTTGAATGAAAAGCAAAGAATTATTTTGTCCTTCATTTCAAATAAAAAGATCATATTTAACAAACTAACAAATGGACCGGTCTTTGAGTGTGCGGTGTGGACAATTTAAGCCTTTATATTTTCAAAAGGCAGGCTAGGAAATGTCTAAATGAAATACTTGTAATAGTCTCCTTCAGATGGCAAAACTACCATATAGTCGTATGAATTACAACAGTAATTCCGATTATACATTCAATTTTTATACAGAATTATGTTTAGTTTGAACCTGATATTAAAAGTAGTTTTTCACGGCTTTATAAGACTCAATTTGAGAGCACATTAGACACCTCAAAAATGCTAACAATTGTTTTAATTTTTATTGAAATGTAAGTCATTCCAAAAATTAAATTTTCCTACAAAAAAAAACATGTAAGTCTTCATATTAAAAATTTATATTTAGTTGTATCTCAAACTATAGTATAATAGTAGTATATTTTAATCACTTAGTAGTTTACAAACATGTTAAATTGCATTAAAAATAAATATTTACGATATCTATAAAATAATATATGTTAAAAAAGTTAATTAATATAAATGCAGTTAAATAAGTGATTTATTAAAATTTCATAAATAATAATTACATATTTCATTTAACTTGTAGTGTATAAACATTTTTAAAAGAACTTAGAACTAAAAAAATTGTATTAAATTCATTACCTATAATTTTATAAGAAACTGAAACATATGGAAGCATTTTATTTTTTATTGAGCTTTATTGAATGATTCTTAAACTAATCAAATAACACAAAAGATCAAAATTGCATATTCTATATTAAGATCAATGTTTTAACTAATAAATAAAAAAAAATAACATCTTCAATACTCTATATAAAATACAATATTTATGACCAAATCATTATTACTAAAACAAACATTTTATGTACTATAATGATATATACATTTGTAAACTTATTAAATAGCTGGATATATGCCATGCAATATTTATATATATTTTTAAATACATAACATTAACCAATCTGAAGTTATATCTTTATGAATTGAATTGGTAGTCAAAAGTTCTAGATATTTCCATAGTGTCATCTTTAAATATGTAGTTCCATAGAGTATTTATTATCGTGCAAATAGATGTGCTATGTTGCACTAGGCATACCCAGCTAAATACTTAAATAAAAAGAATTCATATGTAGCTTGTATTTTTTTTGTAGTAAATATTTAGTACAAAAAACAATACTCAAAGAGACAGATATATAATAAGGTGGTTGTTTTATGTTTTCGAAACATTAATGTGAATTGTTTCAAAATAAATAATATTTTTATTTCTATCAATTAACAATACAGTGATGCTACACAAAACACGTTTATCTGGTTTCATAAAATGCTGCGTGATATAAAAACGAGTTTGAAAAGATCACAAGTTCGTACAAACTTAAGCAACGTGGCCAAAAAAAAAAAACAAGTTCTTAGTAAAATAAATATTTGGAAACATATACAATTACTTGTAATGAATGCTGTCTTTGTTTTCTTGAGACATGACTACAAACTATCAGCCAACTGCAGTCAATTTTGTGTGTATCACTTTATAATTTGCACCTTTTGACTGTTGCAGTTGTTAAAAATAAGTAAGCGCACTAACTAATCTAATTGGGGATTTAATATCAATCAATTCCATTTGATTTTTATACTAATATAATGTCAGATTAAGAACTAATTTAGGAAAAGATAGTCTTCAATGTCAGCAGTTATTTCTATGTTTGATTTAATCTTTTCACCTGGATGATGTCTACATAGCAGTGATTAATTTTTGAATCTCATATAATATAAAGTTATATTCTAAAATAAACTAAATACATATATAATGAATATATAACCGTTTTAAGTTGAGTCCAAAACATCCTAATTTTATCGTTTATTCTGTAACACCAAGCACGTTAATTCCCATATCTTGAGATATGTAACAAAGGATGCCATTTTTTTTTGTAAAACAGTGCGCCACCTAAACCAAAAATTACAAATTCTGTTCTATTTAATATATTTTACTTTACCAAAGTGGGTTAAATGTACATATATGTCAATTGACCTGCACTGGTAAATTTATTTCGATTTTTTTTGTTGTTGTTGATATTATATCAAATTCTTTAAGAGTTCTTCTTAGCATATGAACAATGGCGTCGATTCATCAAATACATCACAGTTCTAAGAAAAAAAAAATACTACCAATAAAATACACGTCAATTATAAAAATGTAGTGTATTTCATTATTGATAAAATTATAGGTGACCACTATTTGGTTATTTTATAACGTTACAATCTATATTTAGTCTAAAAACTAATTGACAAATCCACCAAATAAGTGCCGGATACAAAATGTTAATATTGCTGATAAGTGAAATATGGGTGCAATGATACAACCTAAAAACTGACAATTATTCCACCACAGAAGATAAAAATTGATCAACAAATGATATGATAGAAAGTCACGTGACTTTAGACTAGTGCTGTAAGATATTTTAGACCAAAAAACAAATTCACAACCAGCTTTTTTACTTAAATACCAGAAATAAACTGCTTTATAAATTTATCTTTCTGTGGGCTACATATCATAACTGATAAAAACTATAAATATTTATTTATTTATTTACCTTGTTTTCACATGGATCACGTAACAAAAGTTCTCTATTAGGAGACTGCAGTTTCGACTAACTCGTAGTCTTTCTCAATCCTTCTCTAGTTAAGAGATAACTGAGCTGCGTTGTACTTTATAAGTGGTGTAACACCTTTTTTGTAGGGAGGGGTGGGGGTGTGTCTATCAGGAAACACTACCTAGATAGGTAGTGTTGCAAGGATGAAGGATCCTTCATCCTTGCAACACTACCCTCCCTAGACACACCCCCACCCCCTCCCCTACAAAAAGGTGTTACACCACTTATAAAGTACAACGCAGCTCAGTTATCTCTTAACTAGAGAAGGATTGAGAAAGACTACGAGTTAGTCGAAACTGCAGTCTCCTAATAGAGAACTTTTGTTACGTGATCCATGTGAAAACAAGGTAAATAAATAAATAAATATTTATAATTTATTATGGACCTCAAAGTGAATGCTCAAAACATTGAAAAAGATAAAAACTAATTTCAAAAAAGAGAATAATGCCCTTTTTTACTTTTGATATTCACTTGTGATGTAATAATAACCTTAAAAAATAACTCACTGAAGTTTCGCGCAGTGTAAGTAAAACAAATAAATGCTCACAACTTATTTAAGTTTTCGAATTACAATAAATAACTACCATTATACTATTATTTGTCACTTATACATTATATTCACTTCCACGTTATGACAACTGAATCAAATTATTTGTCTTTTGATATTTTTCTAAGGAATCGATCCAGTCCAGAATTTAACTTTAAGCACATTTTTTATATTGTTAATCTATTTTCACAGCTCCATAAATTTTCCTAATAAAAGCGTAAGCTGCGAAGAATCCTATTGTTCCAGTTAGTAACCAGAATGTTAACACCATCAAACCTGAAACAAAAAATATAACAATTGTGAATTAAACCAATTGATTTGTATTATAAAATATAAACTTCTAGGTAAATTAAAATTCTTCCAAGAATAAGTGATCAACATTATTTTAAAATATTACTAATAATTTTCACTTATTGTCATTTTGTCAATAGTTTGTATTATCTTTGCCAAAATTTTGTTATTAAACATTACATAATACTAAATTTATAACTGAGGTCTTTAGTTTAATTTAACACATTAAAAAAAGTCCACATGAATAATGGTATCTGTTATATGCTCTCCTGAATAGTTAACAAATAGCAATATATACATTTTTAAGTTAATGACATATATTATTTTAATTTTAATGAATGATTTTATATTATATTAATTTTTTAATTTTTTATTAGAATATTATTTTATTATTTCAATATTCTAATCTACTTTTATAGATCATTGACTATATTACAATATTATTATTACTTAAATATACATATACTATACATAAAATTCTTTTTCAGCGTCAATCCAAGCACAAAAATAACGGCAGAGCGGGATGCGAACTGCGGACCTTGAAACCAACTATGCCCAGGTTTTAATACCGCTCGGCGAACTGCGCCATTGCTCTGCTCTGCCTGGGCAGAGCAATGGCGCTGTTCGCCGAGCGGTATTAAAACCTGGGCATAGTTGGTTTCCAAGGTCCGCGGTTCGCATCCCGCTTCTGCCGTTATTTTTGTGCTTGGATTGACGCGTTGAAAAAAGAATTTTATGTATAGTATATGTATATTTAAGTAATGATTTTATATTAATTATCCTATAAAAATATATTATTAATTTACCTGTGTATCCAACATAGAGCAATATGGGTATAAACTCCGTGATTTCTAATTTGGTAAAAAAGTAGAAAACAGCATATGCTAACACATAGACTGCAGATCCTCCAGATACAATGAAACTTCTCCACCACCAGTGGTAATCCTTGAAAATATAAAGAAAACTAACTTCAATAATATTCGTAGCAGGACTATTACACATTAATTTGGTTAAGAACTTTTAATGGCTTACTATGTATGTTATTAAAAAATATGTTATAATTACCTCACCACATAGCTGAAAGTAAACCATCACAATCGATATTTGTGAGCATGATATCACCAATATACAAAATACGAGGAACAAAAATCCAAATAGATAATAAATTTGGTTTTCCCATATTGCTGTGAAGATGAAGAATAACTCAATGAATACAGCCCCAAAAGGAAGTATTCCGGCCATTAGTGTACTAAAAAAAAATACAAATTAACTTCAGAATAATCATTTAAACGTTTAAAGACAATCATATTATGTGACAATCGTACCTTACTTTATTGTTAATAAAAGTTTAAAAAAATATGTGTAAGATTTTATTGTGTATAAATATGATATACAACATAACTGATAAATAAAAGTACTTATTTTAAGCTTACCTTAGTACTGGATTCATATACCACAGTTGTTCTGGGACTTGTCTTGGAATTTGATTTGTCCTGACCGGATGTTGGAAAGGTTGTTTTCTATAGCCAAAGTAATATCCCAGATACACCAACGGCAGAGAGATACAAAACCAGAGACACAAGAGAGCCATCATGGTCGAAAATGGAACGGCTCCACTCGAATGCTTTCCCCATATGAAGAAATTCAAAAAGAAACAAGTTCCGAACACAATGGCCGGATAAAATAAGGCCGTCGACAAAGCCGCTTTCTTCCACTCTCGGCCCTTCATGGTTTTATAAATGCGAGCCGAGAAGTAACCGGCTATTAAGCCCATGAAGACGTATAGGAATATAGCAGATGTCATCAGGGCACCTCTGGAAGCTGGTGACAGCATTCCAAGCATAGCGAAAACTGAAAAATAAAAAATAAACAATTAATGCAACTGGTACATTGAATGAAAATATATTTGTGTTATAAAATATTGGCAATAAACTGACATATGGTTATCAGGGCCATAAAAAATATTTGTATTCCGCTCCCGATTACAGCTGCAAATAGTCTTGATTTCCTGGGAGGTCTAAACACGTCACCGTGGACCAACTTCCATCCGGTTTCCTCTATCACATCATCCATCCCCTCATCTGCATTGTAGCGGGCAATATCTCTTCTCAAAGTGCGCACCATTATCATGGTTAATATTCCTGAAATAGTGAAAGATAAAACATATTAATTTCACAATTACTCAACAATATATTCAGTCAATAATGTCAGCAAGGGTGTATCAGAACCTGATAAGAAGAAAACGACCACCAGCGAGTTGATGATTGAAAACCAATGAATTTGCACATCATTCATTCCAAGGTATATGTCCCATCTAGACGCCCATCCAATGTCCGACTGGATCCACTCAACCGAATATGTGAAGAAGAGTTTTGTTCCAGTTTGCGCATTGACCAGTTGTGGTTTAGCATCGCTGGGAAAAATGCAAGCATCACCACTGAAGAGGAGTTCCTCTCGGTCCACACTCATTGGCTCCACTTCGAATCCCACAACTCGACACCGATCTCTAAAACGATACAAATGTTACAATTTAAAATATTTAGGCTAACACACAAGAAAAAATAACACACAGCTCTCGTATGCCGATTTTCTTTTCTGTATTTGAAGGTGTATCATTTGTAGGAGTATCAATCACATGGATATTATGATAACTCACACGTCTCTCACGTGATACTGGATGATGAGCTTCAAGTGGTTATGAATGTATGGCTTGTTATGCACCATGAAGCCCAGTCGGTATCCTTGCTCCACAACCTTCTCCAGGCTCTCCCCATTCATCGTCCTGGTTGCTACGGGAAGATTATCTACTAACCTGCAATATAATGAGACAATTAACTATACATACAATTACAAGCTTAAATACAATGTCCAATGTAGATACATATATAATTTAATTTAATACATTTAAAACAATGGTATAACTAATGGATTGAAGTCCTGAGTGTTATTTATCATTGTTAGATTTACCGTTGAACTTAAATGGATATTTTGAAAAAACCAGCGGTCGTATTGAATTAAATGAACCAAACCTAACCTAAATTAATCCAACAGAAAATTTATTTATTTATTTAAATAAGTTATTTTACGAAATTTAGCTCACCATAGGTATTTAGACTTTCATTTTGCTGTCAAAGTCATCTTAAAATGTGTGAAAAGCGACATTTATAATGAGGAAATCTGATAATTAAAAATACTACAAAGCAACCCAGCAGCATTTTATTACATCGTTTTGATTATATTGGGCTTGTTGCACTACAGATATGTGTAACAGATAAAGATAGTAAGCTTTATTAAATTTAAATGAAACTTACAAGTGGACATAGTATTCGTGATCAATTCTGCCCGCTACGTTTTGAGATTCTTCAGCATTCCAGTTCATGGGGTTATTTTTGGAATGGCACAGCAGCTTACACTGGACGTCTTCCGCCATCTGAATGAGGTACGGCGTGTTGACTATCCGGTCACCCCGCAACACCTCGCCGAGGTTTTCAGACTTGTACACGAACGTTCCGTTTTTAGGCAAGCAAAACGGGAGCGAATAATATTCGTATGGCAACTGGGTGTGGATGCTCGTCATCTTGACAGCTTTAACCTCGATCCTCTGTCCCTTGCGGAACTCCACAGGAGCGACTCCCGGCACATAAAATGCCTCCGCGGCAGTGAAACACAACAAGATCGAGAGGTATATGACATTTTCCTGAAAACATCACGATAATGAAAAAACATTTGTCATTTTGGAATTATATTGAAGGCAAAATTATATGGCATGTAATATCCTAGAGATACTCACGAAACCCATATTATTCTATAAAAATGTGTAATTAAATTGGAGCCACCAAGACATCAATCGAGACGTATACTGTTTTATTGTAATACCAATAGTCATAGATAATTACCGAAATATTAGAGAACTGTCAAATTCAGTAAAGTGTAGACAATTTCGATATAGTTTTTTGTTTCAGCTGTTCTTATACAAGTTTAACGAGAGAAAAGGAACACACCTCTTTTAGTTGTCTATTTGTTTGATTCGTTGGCTACGTTCGCTTCTGGAATTTTTCATTCGTGGCATAGTATTTTGCAAACAATTTATTAATATTTCATTATGCGTATTGTATAAAATATTATTTTACATTTAATTATGTGTTATGTAATATAATTAAATTGATTTTAAAACACATTTTGATAGTTATTCAACATTTTGTATTTTAATTTCTATGCCTTCTACTAAACATTTTTCTAGCTTACAATTTTTGCGAGTTTTTCTGAGCGTTCTCCAGTGAGCCACTTTTTATCACAATTCACAATAAAAATGATTTGTACTTGTTTTGTGGTTGGAGTGTAGCACGTGCTGGCGTTTATTTTAAATATTAGAGGATTAAATGTATGAACGTTGTGTTGAATTATATTCAGAATCATGGTCCAGGTAAATATACATCGTTATGTGACATTTACTCGCCCGGCGATAGTTTATAACTTGTAAACTAACCAAATTACTTTATGTCAAACTCAACTTTTTCCGTCATCCATTTGACAAAAAAAAGATGGGGTCGTATGGATTTTATGTTTCCCCGTCAGTAGAGGGGAGAATGTTTTTTTTCTCTATCCGTATTGACGGACGTTATCCAGACGCGCCAGATATATTTTTCGCGATTATCAAATAAATTTGTTAAAGTTTACATTAATCTTTGACGTTCACGCCATGTGAGGTTCATTGCTTTTAAAAAATTGTATTCCGATTTAATAATTAATTATGATTCCATTTTGGCAGGCGGCAGAAGAAACTGAGCAGCAAGACTTGCCTCAGGCGTTTCGTCTCTTGGACGAAATGAACAGCAACGTTTTGCAAGTGACCCAGCTGGTGGATAACATGCTTCTGAGAGTTAAGAATGGAGAACTGTCAACAGACAGCGGCTTGAGCTTCCTGGAGATGAAATATCACATGTTATTAAGTTATTTAATTAATTTAACTTACATCGTTCTCCGCAAATGCTCCGGAGAAAAAATTGAAGCGGATCCGGCTATCGACAGACTTGTGGAGATCCGTACAGTTTTGGAAAAGATACGACCCATCGACACAAAGCTCAAGTACCAGATAGACAAGCTCGTCAAGAGTGCCGTGTCGGGCAACGATCCCACAGTCTTCAGGGCTCACCCTGAGAACTTGGTCAGCAAGCTGGACGGAGGCAGCGAAGAAGACTCTGAAGCCGATGAGGAACAAGACCAAGATACTGAGAAAAATGTCAAGACGGGAATATACGTCCCTCCCAAGCTCGCTGCTGTTCCCTACGAAGGAGACGAGACCAAGAGAGAAAAGGAAAAACGTCAAGCAGAACGCATCAAAAAACGCACCCTTAATTCTAGTGTAATGCGTGAACTTCGTGATGAATATCTGGACACGCCCACAGAAGTGTCCAGCGGCGTGAAGGGACAAAACTCCATCTCCAAGTTACAGCAAGAGAAGACGGAGTATGAAGAGAACTATCTCACCCGCCTCCCGCTGACAAAAATGGAGAAGCACAGGCAAAGGAAGATGACCACTATTGGCTCGTTAGGTGATGAAATCACCAGATTCGGGGACTATGGATTTAATGACAGTGAACCCGGTAGTGGCAGTAAGAAAAAGAAAAGAAAATTGAGTTCTAAAAAGGGTAAAAACTCAAAAAAGAGACGTTTTCACTGATGATGGACTCTTCACACACACCAAAATACTCACCCCTAAATAATGCATTTTTAGGTGAGAAAAACAAGTTAAATATTAATCTATATTTATTGTGTTTCGATTATTTGACTAAATTGAAAACTGCTTTACTCTCGATAATCTTTGTAGTAACGATATGTTCCAATATAAGTAATACAGTTCAACAACAAAAAAGTTAAGATGCATGGGAGAAGGGTTCCATTACTGAAGCATGTTATTTGAAAACCGTGTAAAAAGAGGATCGGGTGTACTTAATCTATTATGAAATGAGTAAATATTTTTGCCAAATATACTTTGACGTAACATTGTTCTGACTTGCCATTTTTGTGGAGTTAGTCTTTAAAAAGCGTTAAATTCATATTGAAATGCTAAATCCTTGTTATTTACATTACTGTAAGTCCATATGACTTTATTTGACTCTCCAATACCTATACAGTGGTTTGTGATTATTTCTATATAACGTTTTTATCAATATTGTTTCTGTAACTTCAAATTGAATGGTATTTTTTATGATCTGTTGATCCTATGATTTTAAAACATACTTTAATCATTCCCTGACAATATTTCTGTTATAACTGGTAACAGAACAACATCCATTGTGGAATATGTATGATTAAGTATTATTATGATTATCATCTTATTGCAATAATAATCTGATATTGGTGTTGTTGATTTTCTAGATTTAACTAACCTATTGAGTAGTGTAGATTACGGTAACACTGCATAACATTTTGATATTTAAAGGTAACAGGGTAAAAACCATTTGATTTCTGCATCACCGGATGTACTCACCTTGTAAATACATATATGCTCACCTCTTATCTCAGCATGTTGTTATATTTGCCCTCAGAATCTTGGGTGATTTTAGTACAAAGCCCACACCTTTTATGCTAAAAATCTACAACATTCTTAATCATAATATTTATTTAAAATATTGATAAATATACTAGTTCATCATATTTAATTAAATAGACCTCTGGTCGTATTTATTTAGCACAAACAATAATTTGTTAGAATGTTTGTTGTGGGGTATGCAAACGCATTATATTTTTGGAGAGCAGCCTTTAAACAATAAATATTAGCATCTATTATAACTTACTTATTAGGTTCTAGTTTTAAAAGGCCTTGAATGTTAAAAAATACATTTTAAACTGAAATGTCATTTGAAAAATTGTTCATATTGAGTTAAACGGCGGCACAGAAAAACTAGTTAATAGAGGTGCTAAGATAATATTTATAAAGCTAGTTTTTTTGTACAGCTTTATAGCAATTTAATATTGGGATAATTTTTTATGTTGGCATTAGGTTTTAAGTATTGTTAGATTTAATATTTCCAAATAATTATAGATACACACTTCAAAAAGTCAAAATTCTTGGTACATATCATCTCGATTTATTAATTTAGGCTGATTGTTGGTAAAATATGTACCTCGCTCAAGTGTATCTATAATGAAAAAGGCACTAATCTTAAGTATAATCCCTCATAAGTATTGCACTGAGTTATTCAAATAATATATTATATATATTGGCTAAATTAAATATAACTAATAATATTAATTTACCTTATTGCAAAGATTTTTCCATTGAAATATTATTATACAAAATTAAGTGTACATATTGAAAGAAAATCATCAATTGAAAGTGAATTAAAATCATGGTTTCTTTACAAATGTTTTATGTAATAATTAATTTTCTGATCGAATGAGTAAAAAAAATGAGCAATGCACAGATATTCCACTTGTTGGAATATAATAAAAGCAAGATCATAAAATGTTACAAACAATGATAGAGATAAACAGAAACATTTAATGTCATTAACCCTCATACTAGATATGACATCTATAGTGGTCATGAGCTTTACATGGATTATTAAGTCTCATATAACAGCTGTATTCTACTAATGCAACATTCAAAATTAGCAGAATATAACTGAATATATTTCATTTGAGTCGAAAATTGTAGGTAATAATTGTCATTTGTTAACTAGCTATATTTAACTAAAAATCTAATAATCGATCTAACAAATTCACAAAAAAGCGATGTTTTAAAAAGGTTAATAATACAACTTCCATCCTACCATTCTTTCAACTTTTATAAAGCATAAATTGTCTGATTTCGATCTCTATATTGTCTTGATCAGTATGAACATAATGGTGTTTTGTTTAATTTTTATTATTATTACATACTTCCATTGTTAAATTAACTATTTGTTATATTATTTACATTATTACTGATTATTTTAACTTTCAGTTTATTTTGTTATTTCATGAATGGCTTATCCATTTATAATTTTGGATGTTATTGTTTATTTTTTGTTAAACTGAAATTGGTTAAAATATATCATAAACACTAATTATAAAAGTTCCCAGTTGGAATTAGTCAACTGTATTACTTAGTTCGTGTATTATTTGTTTATGATACAAAGTGTAGAGGGATATTTAAAATGTATCCATCCTAAATTTGTTTATGGGACAGACATTTTTATAAAATTGAATTTGAATACTTACCTGCTTAACATGATTCTTATAAAATAACTTATGGGTTGATTTTGTAAAAACATATACATGTGTATGGTGATGAGTATTTATTTTGTAATACTCCATTTCTTTAATAATACTTTTCTGTATTTAATTTAATAATCTCGACCATTTTAGGTGACCTAGTGCTTACACACTGATTGTGAACTTTTCAAAACATTTTAACAATTTTCTATTTAACTTACTCATAATTTGATTATTGTACTTTTATTTAGTACTACAATTATTAAACCCAACCTTTTAGTCCAAATGGCTTTTACTTTTATCATTATTTTATTGCTCTGTTTGAACACTTAAATTCTTTACCCATTTATAGAAATGTATTATTCGATTCTATTGCATAATAACAATATTTGCAAACTATTAATTTTTCTTTTTTCAATAATTACATCAATTTGTAATATTGGCTTAGGTAAGTTGTGGTATGTTTGTTTAACTGTTTTGTTTTATGTTTTGCTGTTTAGCTATTAGATTTTACTGTCGAAGTAAAATTCATGTAATTTACTTTAGACAATTGATTATTGAATACAAAAGTTTTTATACACAAATTTGTCTCATTTCAAGTTTCTTCACTCCATTATAATCAGTAAAACCTACTGTCACTATTTCTTCCCAAATAATCCTTCCTGAATATTATCAAAAAATAAAAATCATTTTTAGACAAATATTTTTAATTATAAATCATCATATAAATATATTGTGAAAAATTTAAATGTTTTTAAAAATAAAAAAGCGTTATTAACCTTAACATTACTTTCAAAAAATAATGTCAGAAAATGATAAGTAGTTGTGATATTAAATAATGCATAAATAGTTTCAATTAACTTGCACAGGTGAAATTTACAAGTAAATAAGTAAAAGCCTACACTATTACACTTAATTAATAATTGTATAAAAACATCAGCCAAGAATAAATAACAAGGTTTAAGTAATAGTAAGTATATTTTAATTAAATAACCTGAAACTATGCAATCAAATGTTCATTCTAATAATATATATTTGATTATATTGAATATTTTATCTTAGAAAAGAATTATTTTTCAGTTTTGAAAAGAATCAAATCTTTATTAAATGAAAGTATGTATCTATAATATATATTAAGCGAGCACTTAAAATAGTGGTATTCATCTTGATTAGTTAATAATAATAATAATAATTTGGAACAGTTGTTCCAAATTATATTTATAGAGTATTCTTATAATTTATAATTACCCAAGCCCCACATAAGCCACGTTTGATACATCATAAATAAAATGACTTGTTATAAAAAATAACTATCGACTGGATTTATTTCCTATAGATTATAGGGCACAACGTTTAAATAAGGTTCACTCGAACTCCTGTTTTACTACATTTTTTAAACAATGTTTCAAAATAATAACATGGCTTAAAAAATATTAAAAATATAATTTTGCAACGGTAATACTATTAATTTTGCAATTCCTACATCTCTTCCGTGTACTTTTTACACAGTATGCAGAGAAAATGGGGCTGGGAAGTCTGATAAGTGTTTTATACCAAATAATAAAATGTATATTTTTCTATCCTGCATTAATTTTTATACAAAGATACCTAACCGCTGATATTATTTTTGAATATATCAACAAACAAAAAAATCGCAAGGCATATAGTAACTAACGCATATAATATGTAAATGGGAGTCAAGTGTACAAAATATTGGGTTAAGGTTTTCACAAAAGGTACATAGCACTGAAATATTTATAATTCAAATATAAATATGTGTGCTTTTATAGACCTTTACAATAATACTAGGGATCCCTTATTAATTTCATTTTTGAAATCATTTTTGTTAAATATCTTCACTGTGCAGGGTAGCCCATAAAAGTTGTAGAACTTTGAAACAAGTTCCATGAGGCAAATAGATAAATTTTTACTCAATTATTACAACATAGCTGCACTTAAGCTCGTAATAAAATTAAAATATTAGTTTTTTTAAGTGCGCACACATAAATATTTTTCAATGGAATTATGTATCCACCTTTTCTGATAGAAAGAATAATTTTCAACATTCCACAAATCAGTAGTTTAATGATAATAAATTATGAAGTATCGAAGACTACAATACTATCATAAAGTAAGTATTTAAAATTTCTCAAGCACTGCAACCTAATATAAAAACTTTTGTCTTCCTATCAAAGAAAGCGAGTTACACAGAATGAGATTTTCAAATAGTCATTTGAAATTGGAAGATTAAAATGTCTTGCGATGTACTGCTCTCTGCCCTTCTTCATCGTACTCTTTTTTAGAAACCCACATCTTGCGGAAAGCATCAAGAGAAGCAAGAATTGATCCCCCAATCCAAGTGGAGTACAATCGTTCTTGTGGCGCTGAGATCTAAACAACAAAAATATTTCAGTTAGAATTAAGCAAAGCAATGTTTACATCAAAAGCCTAACATTTAATCATTTTATTAAAATACAAATTTAATAACTTACAATATCAAAAACAAAAGATGTTATTGGAATCAAATGCATATTTTCATAATTAACGACATATTTCAGCTCAGCAAGAAGCCTTTAGTTTCTTACAGAATCTAGGTCATATATCCCTAATAATAAACTTGATTGTAATTATAGAATTCTTCCCAGCATTAATAATCAAAACAATAAAAATACCGTACCCTTATTTTCATATCCTTTGGAGCAAGCCTTTTGATTTCTGCAAGTAGTCGATCACCGAATCCTCGGAAAAGAGTTGAACCACCAGACAATACAATGTTTTGATGAAGGACCTTCCTTAAATCCATATCAGACTTCTGGATCGCAAACATCAGTACCTCGTGGATCCCTAAAACACAATGAAATTATTAAGAATTACTAAAAATGTAATATTTACATTAATCACCATTTTTCATGAATGGGCTATGACATACATTTTATGCTTTGCAGCAATCCAACCTTCAACCATTCACATGGCAGTCAAATGCCTTAACCTCTCGGCGAAGGGGTTCAACAAAAATTATTTCAGAAAAAAATATTTAAAAAAAAAAACAATTATAATAACTCGATATGAAAACATGTCATTTTATAATAAAACTAAATACTTCTTGAGTTTACAACAATTAAGAATATTAATATTGTTTTAATGTATGACTTACCTTCACATTCTTCGCCAAGTAAGTCAGGTCTGAAAAGCACTTCCGGAGCACGGAACCGAGCAGGTCCAATCTGCAAATGTATACATTTACAATATATATTGCATTAAGAAATCTTATTTTTTTTATGAAGAATAATGAATATGCAATACAAGAATAGAAAGAAGATCAATAAGATTATCAATACTGACATGTCACAACAAGTATCATATTAACCCTAACATAACACTACCTCAAATGTAACGGTACTTTGAAAATAACGCTATAAATATATTTGTTCATGTCGCAAAAATTGTGAATAGGATTCAAAAACATAATAAAACACAACTAAGACAAAATCTCGAGTCGTATGTATCAAACGAGCCCATTCACTCTAACTGTCGCACAATTACTGGACGCATGAGATGGAGAGGCATGCATTTATTTAAATTCCCTTGACTTTTGCTACCTTTAACCACAACACAACACTTAGCGAGCTACTGTTGATTTAGATTATTCCTACTAATATTGCCACTAAAAGTCCCTTGATTTTTGAATCACGTTACAAATAAATTATCTTCATTTTAATTTTCTACTTCGCTAAAAAAACCATCAATACTAAATTATAATAATTAATTATGCATGCATTAGGCAAAAAGGCTTGGCTTCGTGTGTTGCGCTAACCTGGACACAAGAATAAGGCAAACAGTTTAATATTTTCTTTTTAAAATATAATATATCGTTATATTCAGGCAAGAAGTTAAGTAATAAAAGATAACATAAATGTTTTTACAGTACCATATGTATTTTATTGTATTACTGTGCTAAAAATATTCAATAAAATAATAATGTTATTATGATAAGGGATAAGTTACCTCTAAGGTGTTTCCATCTGGCAATGTATATTGCAGACGCTCGGCATCCAAGGCTTCCTCCTTAAGTGGACTAGCCGCCAGGTAGCAAGCTTTTTCTTTGACCGCTCTGGCTACCTCCAATTCTGCTGAAGTTCTTAGTTGAACCCCTTCCTTTCGTAAGAGTAACCTGTAATATTTTAATCCATAATTCATTCAAATGTTCTAACAATTATTACACAATTACATGTTTAAAAAAAATCTAACTGCGTTTAAGATTTTGTATAACATTTTTTTTACATATCTTTTTAATTGGGTATATTTTTCACCTTAAATATCTAGTGACATCTCTTCCAGCAATGTCCACTCTCATGATGGAATGTGGCATGGCAAAGCCTTCATAAATGGGAACGGCGTGAGTGACTCCATCACCTGAGTCAAGGACTACACCTGTAGTTCGCCCTGTAGCATATCTAAGGAAAAGTAATATGTAATCATTTATCAGATAAAAAATTTACCTATGATTAAAAACATTTCAATTCAAATTTTTTTTTTATACTATATTTTATGATACTTTAGATTGTTTGTTATATTTAATTTTGTATGATAGTTTTGTTTTAATAAAAATATTGTCTGGTGTCTTTTACATAAAGCATTACAATCATTAAATTTCAACAAAAACAGATTTCAATACAGTCCCAATTCATTGCGACACATCGGGACTAGGGCATTTTGTCCCAATTAAGCGGCTGTCCCAATTAAGCGAATTTCACATTTTTTTGTAAATTCATTTATTTGGTTGATTTATCAATGGATTCTAATATGTAATTAACCAATTTTCCACGATAAAAAGTCTTAAAAAAATTATTACTTCCATGTCCATTGGTTGCACTAACGATGTGGTATTAGGTGGAAGAAATTCCAGCTGTATATTTTGTAGATTGTCTAAATAAGGGGGTGCCGCACAATTGTCAACAAGCAGCAAAAAAATTATTTGTTTAAGTTGTAAATTTTGGTCCCAACTAGTAAGCCAATTTTGAAAAATTTCAGAAGTCATCCATGCATTTTTGTTTGCATGGTACTCCACTGGTAAACCCTCCATTCTTAACCCCTTAAAGCATCGAGGTCTAGCACTTTTTCCTATGATCAGTAGCTTTCGTTTGTCAGTACCTGACATATTTGTACAGCATAAAACAGTAATGCGGTCCATCGCCTTTTTACAACCAGACAGTGCAATGTGTTTATAGCTTATGTGTAACATAATATGTGCTGCGATCTTAAATTTACTGTCCCAATTAAGCGTAATGTTGTCCCGATTAAACATATAAATTTACTATTGGTTTCTTGGTTTGGTTTCTGTTCTTTGAGATTTGTCCCAAATAAGCGGCTGTCCCAATTAAGAGGTGTCACAATTAAGCGGAATTGACTGTACATAAAGAGCTACCAACTGCCGCACACCCAATATGAAGACTGCTATTTCCCAGCTTAACCTAACATTTATATTTCACTGTACGTTCCAGAGTCAAGTATGGTACTTGTTAGTATTTATTATTTTATTTACAATTACTTTAACTATGATTTACTTATTTCATGGTTCAAAGAAATACGGGTATTTCAAAAAAATATTCTTGCTTCTGGAGCTCAAACCTATGTAAGCTATTCAACTATTAATGTACTTACAAACTAAGAACAGCTTGCATGGAAACAAATAATGCTGGAACGTTAAAAGTTTCGAAGAAAATCTCTGCTGACTTTTCCCTGTTGCGGCGAGGATTAAGAGGGGCTTCCGTCAACAACACCGGATGCTCCTCAGAAAACATCGACAGTTGGTCCTAAAAGAAAAAATAGTAATACAAAAACATATTCTGATGTGATTTTATATAAGAGTTACGTAAAATAAATGTTATAATCATACTTTATGGTAGATGTAGTTCCAAATTCTTTCCATGTCGTTCCAATCGGTGACGATGCCATGCTCCATGGGATAGCGCAGGGCGAGGAGGCCTCGGTGCTCCTCGGCTCGGGGGCCCACAAACACATCCCCCTCCAGAGCTCCGGCCATCACTCGCACATGTTTGGGCCGGCCGATACTACAAAAAAAAAACATAACTATCATTAGAGCATGTAAATCATGGAGTTTAATCAATTGTTGTGAGATATCCAGGAAAGTATTATTTAATGTAATTAAAATGTAAACAATTTTCACATAACATGAAAATACTTATGTTGTTAACCTTTTACGTGCGAAATAAGATTTCATAAAAAGTCACGAAATAAGTCAATTAGTCAATGAAAAATAAAGGTGAATATTTAAGGTTGATGTTTTTATGTGTTTGGATTGGTCAGTGCTGCATTTATATTCACCTTCAGAACTTAATTAAATAAATCTTTTATTACTTTAAAAAAGGGCAAATTTGAAACATGTGTAGAATGATCCACAACTCAATACATATCGTAAAAAAAAAATTTGAAGGAATGTTGGACTACGAAACAAAATTATATTCAATATAGTATTCGGATAAATCCGCATCTCGTACTTAAGAGCAGTGCAAGTTGGTGCGGATATATCCGCACCTCGCACATAAAGGGTTAAACAAAAACAAAGTTCAATAAATCTTTGTATGTGACTGCATCAATTCATTCTTTTTCGTTTTTACAGTTTTTTTAAGACTCCCACCACATCTATACTGTAGCTGTTTAGATTGCTCTAATGCAGCAGTCGGGAACTTTTTTAACTATTACCCCAAAATATTTTTACTTAAGTCGATATTACCCAAAAATATTTTTGCGTAAGTCGATATTACCCCAAAATATTTTTGCGTAAGTTGATATTACCCCTTCCCCCCATTTTGAAAAGAAAACAATCAATGTTTATTTAAGTAAACATTATTTATTGAATTAATTTACATGGAAAATAACAAAAAAGTTACATGAAAATAGTAAGTTTTATTAAATAGCAAACTAGAAAAATTTCCTTATTACCCCAAAAAACATATTTTTACCCCATTTGGGGTAATTTACCCCGGTTCCCCGACCGCTGCTCTAATGGTAGCGTTCAGATGTTAATGTGAACGCTATTGCAGAATTATTTCAAATACAGATCTTCATCATCGATACTTTGAGATGTGGTTCTCATTGTGAATTTAGAATAGGTTGTTTCCAGTAGTTTATTGTGGCCATAAGCTTCAAATTAACCAAATTTACGGTCACATTCATTCAAATTAACCAATTCATATATTACTGAGCATTGAATATCAATTCAAAATCAAAAATAGCAGTTTGCGCAAAAAATTGCATTTCGAATCACAAAATAGTAAATTCAACAATGATACTCACGACCATTGGTAATATTGTAGTTTTAATTGTAAAAACTATGAATTGATTTTAAAAAAATAATTAAATTTTGATACACCACAGTGAAATATTACAGAACTGAAGACGACACGATGAGAGCATCAATGTTTCCTATAGTGCACAATTTCCATATGTATGATGTACATAATGGACCAAGCTCTGGGCATTACAGTAAATTCACTAGCAAAAACTTTTTATCCTTGAAATGAGCAACCTAAATTTGTTATCAATGGAATAATGTTCAAAGTTAGGATATACTTAATTTGCCTACGTAAAAGGAATACTTACTAATTTGGAAATCTACATTTTGGGATTTGATCTCCTGCAAACCCTGCTTTGATCACTCCAGATCCCTGAAACCATTGTCAAAGTTTAATTTCATAGACTTTAAACGTAACAATGTCAAAATTTTAACTGTTTTTATAATAAGTGAGACATGAGAAGAATAATATTATTTATGTCATCTTTAGAGAGCTTTTCCGTTTGGAATGAAAAAATGTTAAATGCATAAATTATAAGTATAAACAAAAGGGTTGAAATTACATTATCGATCACGACCGGTTGATTTATCATTACATCATAATGTTCCATTTTAGTGAAATATTACAATGTCATACAAAATATAAAAAATTATGAGAGAGCGACGGCTGACATGTCTTATGAATCACGAATCGATTTCTTCTTCTTCGGCTCACTTTGACATTAGCGTGTTACATCGAGTTGTCATCCTGTCATCGATAAAAATAATCGTTTTAGAATTTTTGTATTAATAATAAGCATATAGATTTTTACTTCAATAATGTTTTTTTTATTTTAAATATCATATTATTTAAGGTCTCAACAAGGAATATCTTAGCAAAAATATTTAATTTAAAAAACTTAAGTAATATAATATAATACATATTCATAACATATTTTAATTTATTTCATGGAGTTGATACAAAATACAGTTAAACCATCAATTAGCATTCACTCACTGTTAGTACGAAAAATACATATCTGCTCTAAACAAAACAATAAAGCGGTGAAAGAGTTTTTACTAAATTATTTACTCGACAGAGATCCAGAAAGCAAAAAAATGGGCAAGATATATGAATAAATATGATTTACAACCTAGGGTTATAAATCATTTATATACCTATTATTATTATATACCTAAACCAAAAGTATTGACGACCAAAACGAAGTATGTATGTATTCGAAAAGTTGGCTGCCACATTGCTTAACCTCTCCTCCCCGGTGATGTCTATCGACTACACATTGATTGTAATAACTTAAATATCTCTGTAAATATAATACACACAGGTTTCAGATTTTAGGTATTCCTCCTTAATACATTTACGTATTGAAAAAAATATATATTTATAATAATAGGCACTCATCGGGAGCAGGAAATATTTTTCTAAAATCCGGAATAAATTCACCACTACAATCAAGACGCGTCAACTGTCATGTATTCATTCGACCTGTCAGAAGCGTGTGCAAAAATAAAATTTAAAAATACCCAGATACGTCGGCATCTATACTCCTCACTCTCGCTGACGTACTAATATGAGTGAGTGAGACGGGAACCTCAGTTGGTCGGCTAGTTCGAAATGATTTCGATGCGCGTCGGCTCATCGATATGTCAACAGGCTAAGTAGTGTTAGTAGCTCTCGGAAGTTCACGCGCCAAGGGGCGTCTGGCCGTTTGAGGTCTTCGTCTGATGTTTTTCATGTTTTTAGTTATTAAATGTCAATTATTACTGCTTATTGACATCAACTATTATAAAATTAAGCGATACCTTTGAATATTTTAATTTTTTCAAATTTCTACTCATTTTATTCACTTTAAATCAGAATGTGTAACGAGTACACATCATCGGAACGCGCGGAAGTTTTTAAGATAGTAAGGCGAGGGTTAATGGACTGGCAAAACCAGGAAAACAATACTTATGAAACCAGATGCAAGCTTAAAAGTATTTGGACGTTAGGTGATTTAAATGTTTTTAAAATTTATACGTTTCGAGGAAAAATGATACGTCTCATAAATCTTGTGGTTAATTTTTAACTAAAATATATTGTTCCTGAAAAACAAATAGGAATATATTTTGTTAAATTATCATCTGCATTCTATTACAGCATTTTTTTTTGTTAGTCTGACAAATTACACCCCTGAAGAAGGCTTAGGATTTTTGTACTAATAGAATGACTTGAGTGATGTCATATTTTTAGCATTGGTTTAAGCTATGAAGTCATCATCATCATCATCATCATCAGCCTGTGTCCGTCCACTGTTGAACGTAGGCCTCCCGCATGAGTCTCCATCCTCTTCGATCCTCCGCCTTCCGCATCCAGGTCACTCCCGCTATTCTTCTTATATCGTCAGTCCATCTTGTAGGGGGTCGGCCAATGCTTCGTTTGCCAGTTCTTGGGCGCCATTCCAATACTTTTCTTCCCCATCGACCGTCGTCTCTTCGACAGATATGACCTGCCCATTGCCACTTGAGTGTGCCTATTCGTTGGGTAGCATCATCTTTTAGCGACACTCCGAGCATGGATCTCTCCATAGCACGCTGGGTGACTTTTATTTTATGGGTAAGACTTGCTGTCAGATTCCACGTCTCTGCGCCATAAGTTAATACAGGGAGGATGCATTGGTTAAACGCCTTAGTTTTAAGGCATTGCGGAATTTTCGCTTTAAAAATGTACTTTAGTTTTCCAAATGCTGCCCATCCCAGTTGTATGCGCCTGTCGATTTCTTTTGAGAAGTTATTTCGCCCTAGTTGTATTACTTGTCCCAGATAGGTATAGTCGTTTACAACCTCTATTTCTGTTCCTCCAATGGAAATAGGATCAAAGGTCTGTGAAATATGACTATTAATCATGGCTTTTGTTTTATCCATGTTCATTTCAGACCAATTTTGTTCGACGCTTCATTGAGGTCGTAGAGCATGTCTTGGAGCTTGTTAGGTGATTCGGCTATTAGCACTATGTCATCTGCAAATTGAGAAATGTACTCTCCGTTAATATTTATTCCACATTTTGTCCAGGATAGCAGTTTAAAAATATCTTCTAGGGCGTTTGTGAAGAGTTTTGGAGATATAACATCTCCTTGTCTAACACCTTTGTTTATAGAAATATTGTTAGTGCTATCATGGAGCTGGACCATCATTGTTGCAGATTTGTAAAGAGATTTTATTATCTCTATCTAGCTATGAAGTATGGATACATTATTCAGTAGGTCCATATTATTACTCTTTATATATGTCTAATTCATTGCCCATTAGTTTTTATACATTTTTACAAATTTAGCAACAATATAAAATATTAATGTCATCAAATTGAATCCTTTCGCATTGGTTGTCGGCATATGCCGTCATATGATTCGTGATATATCGTTTTCTTAATATATAGTTTTTTATTCATCATCTGATAGTTAAAGGATACAAGAACCAATGTGATCCATGAAAATACACCAGATAATTACGTTTATGCTTTAAATACTAGTTTTATAATTGACAGTATAATTTGTATTCAAACCGAGCCGTAATGAAAGGGTTTAATATGTACTCAAATTTATATTTTCAAGGAAAGTAGTAACAGTTGTGATTAAAAATTAGCATTTTTTAAAATATGCTTATTTACCGATTTCGAGCCAGTGAAACCCAATCTGGCTATAAAAAACAGTTATTGTATTTACCTTTTAAATTTCCTCAATGACCTCAGTTACTATAAACCAAGTCATAAAACCACCAGCTTTATAGCTTACACTTCTGCCCTATATATTATTATTTAGCCATTGGTGCATAATTATATATACTCACCTATAAATGCACAATTGGGTAAGGGTTGGGCTACGGGAATCAATTTTGATTAATTATGATTTTTATTAAAAGTCTTTCATCTACTATATTTTAATAATATATTTATATAAGTAATATGTTACTAAAAGTGATACATATGTTTCCAAAAATATTAATAATAATAATAAGTTTTCTTTAATATAATATATTTTACTTTATAGTGAATGTGTTTCAATTGGTCTCATCAAAAAATGATCAAACAGATTGTGTTTTGTCCATTTTAAAACTCTGCGTTTTCAAAAGGATGATACTTGTGTCCCAACGCTCTGAAATAAAATATATATATAAATATTAATGAAATATATACTGTAATATAAAAAATAACAAATTAAGTATGAACATTCCTTAAAATCAAATTGACTTTCTTTAAAGGCCAATACTTCATTTCAATGATTTTTTTTTTTTTAATTTTAGCATTAGCCTATTTTAAAATAAAATACTTACCCAGTCATAGGTACAAGTCGACCATTACAATCAAAAGAATCTATTAACTTCACATCTTCGGGAGATAATTTGAAATCGAAAACATCAAAGTTTTGTTGTATGCGGGATTTAGTGATTGACTTGGGAATGACAATCTGGCCGCGATCTATCTGATATCTGGAAAAAAAAATAGTTGATGAAATGCAAGCCATGTTTATTTGCGGCCAGTAGATGTACCTGTATGATAAATTCCACGCAGAAATATTACTAAAACAATAATATATTATTAGAAGTTTTCAATGAGGGTTTGTCTGCTTGTATTTTCAATTTTCAATTTTATTTATTTTTTTCCTTGCAGAAACATTACAAATTTTATCAATTCAATGCATTTCTGAAGTACAATAATAATAAAATTAAAATACAATAGGTAACATAAATGTGGTGATGTAAATTTATTGACACATTTAGTATCACTGACCTCACACTCAGAACTAGCGTAAGGAGACTCAAGATAAATAGTTTGACTTGTAACAACAAAAACCCTGTCATAAGTATATCATGATTGACTCACAAATAACAAAGCATTATTGTCACAAAATAAAACGTGTAACATTTCGCCTCCATAAACACTAGTACTGAATTTAAAGCAATATTACACTAAATATGTCAATATCTTCACTCAAGTTGGTTTCAACCACTGTTCACTGCGATTCTTTCGTCTTATGCGTATCCAGGGTTGAACGATGGTCCTTTCAGGCCACACTTGAGGCTCCATGAGAGACTCCAGCGAAGTCGCGATGACCCCGACTTTGAAAGAAGTTGACAGCGTCCGCCTGCTGACAATCCTCCTGATGGTCATCCAAGAAGGATTGAATGCAGCGGTCGCTGCCAAGAAACTCTGCAAGTCCTCAGCCGATGTATCTGGGTGAAGACCCTTGGCGTTAAGATACGCCATCTTCACTCCAGTAACGTTCTTTGAAGGAGCTGCAGAACCACGGATCATCAGACGTGCTGAATGTTGTTGCCTTTCCCCATGCGGAGAGGCGCGACTCAACTTAGAGCGGTGAACTTCTCCGGAAAAATTGCTCGGGGGAGGGAGAGGACATCCACAGAGAAAGCACTCAGGTCCTCCAGTTCCTCGAACGATGATTCGTCCTGGCTGAGAACGGGAGTCCTTGGGAGCCTTGCTCGAAACAGCAGGGGCTCCTTCGATAGTATCTTCCTAGGAGTCCTCTTCGGTGGCCTCACTCGAAGCGGATTCATTGACGGCAGGTTCGGAGTCTCTGCTGTCACAGTTAAGCGACATCGACTCAGGAATATTGACAGCTTCAGCGTAGGTAGCCGGAATTGATTTGCACGCTTGAGGCAAGCGCCTTCTGCGGGAAGTCGGCAGACTTGTCGGGTTGGGTGGAGGGTCCACACCAACGGATGTCTGTGCATCATCCATCCCGCATCCAACAGCCTTTAAAAGCCTCTCCAACAGCAAACGGTGATCGTCTAGGCGACGATTTATTTGCGCGATATCACAATCGCAACGGTGCGCTATCCTGTAGGTAGGATGACTAGACACGTCCGCCCGGTTTGAGTGTCGAGCGACGAATATATCTTATACAATAATATAATTCTTACCTAATAACGATTTGAGCGGCAGTTTTCCCATATTTTTCTGAAATAGATTTCAACTTTGGATCATCTAGTAGCTGAGGATCTTCAGGCTTAGCCCAGGGTCTATCTGGTGACCCGAGAGGACTGTAAGCTGTAATGAGTATTCCATTATCTTTGCAAACTTGCGCTAAACGGGTTTGATTTAAATATGGGTGACACTCAACCTGAAACATTTATTTTATTTAAGAAACAACAATTTAATGGGCGGATAAATATTATGACTACAGAGAAAATTATTTATCTGTCCAAAAATAATATTACGTGCTATAAGTTATAATACAAGATGTAAATATTTACCTGATTAGTAACAGGCTTGATGGTAGCAAATTCCATTACTCTTGCTACTTGAGCGGCATTGAAGTTGGAGATACCAATACTTCTTACAAGACCGGAATTAACCAAAGCCTCCATCGCTTTCCAAGTTTCCAAAAAATCCACATCAGAAAATTGGATTTTTCCATTAACAGTAGGAAATAATTCACCTTCTTCCTGTAAATACACAATATTTTATTTTTAATTCCAGATATAAATTCATTTGAATATCGAGTGACTAATTTATTTCAAATTCAAATAATTCAATTTTTATATTTATTTCCTAACAAAAAGCAAAAAAAAACATTAAATTTAAGTCTATGATAATAAAAAAAAAGGTTGGGTCAAAATTGAGACAATAATACAATTCAACGTTTCAAACGTTAATTACTAATAGCTCACCAGTGATTCGATTAGTAAAACTTCTCAACTTTTCAAGTGGGATAAAGTAATATAAACATAATCATCTCCATCTGTAGCTCTATCTCATTTCAAACACAGAGTTTTTATGAAAATGAACCATACAAAAAGAATATTACGCTTATTGAGATAGAGATAATGATATTTGTATAACTCTGTACCTCTTTAAAAGTTGAGCACTTTGAAATACCCATCGACCGTGTGAATATCCCTTTAGAGTTTAGATATTTAAAAAAAAGTAGACAGATAACACATCAAAAGTATCTGTATTTCCTCCTGCATACAATCTGAATCTCTTCAAGAATGAGATTAATGGACACTAGCAATCCCCCCTAATATGAGCACAAATACAACACATATATTCTCCGTGCGTCGAGTATACTTATGTTGAGTGTCATAAATCTCACTGGTTTAAACGGGTTTAATGCTCTTCTTGATACGCTTACTTGAACTGTATGTATGTATATTTAGAAATAATATGATTAAAATATATTCATAAATCATCATAAAATAATAATTCAGATTATATTAACCCATAATGGTACTATGAAGTACTCAGTAATCTCAAAATAATAGAAGGTACTACTAGTATTATAAAATTACTTTGAAAAGTGGCGGATGCTTTAGACATGTATTAGTGCAATTATTTATAATGATTACATGGATGGTAGCATAACATGTATTGGTAGGTATACAAGAGTAATTGCACCTACATAAAACATCAGAGTGACTTGCAGCATTATCGAAAGACAAATGAATGTACACACGTCATGTTTTGAAAATCAATAAGGTAAATTATTAATGAATGTGCCGATAGAATTGTATACGTAATAGTAAACGTTCTACTCGATATTGATATGACCTATTTGATTATATAGTTTGTATTAAAAACATTTGTAGTCTAAAACGTAAGTATCAATATTATGATTTATAAATTACAACCTTGTACGCAAAAGGCCAATGCATAAGATAAAGATCAAGATATTCCAATCCAAGATTCTCAAGTGTTTTGCGACAAGCCCCCTCCACTAGATCTGGGCGGTGAAAGGTATTCCATAACTTTGATGTGATAAATAGTTCATCCCTGAAATAAAATTTATATTATATATCATTATAGTGAATATGTTTTTTATTTTAAAATATCACTTTGCCCCAGGCTGACTCTGTTCTGAAAGACAAACCCGGAAACTATACATAGAATGGAGGTAGAGCTGATAACAATCCAATGCAACAATCCAAATAAATAACAATCCAAAAAATTCTATTGTTTCATCTACAGTACAGTCTAATCACCTCAAATTACTCAATTATCTCACTTTCTTCACATTATTTCACTGTTCTGTAGACACAATTAACTTGTTAAAAAAATATTTTCTATTTCCTTAAGAAAAAAATGCAAATATTATGTTTTTTTTGTCTGTTAAAAATTATCTCTAATTGAAGTTTTTTTTTTTAATTGATCTTAAATATTTTTCATCAGATAAATATTATAGACACTTGAGTATGTAAAATTATGACAAAATTGAGCCACGGGTCAATGAAAAAAGATAACTTATTCATTTAAATTTATATGATAAACATATTATTTTACTTCAGTTAAGTTTAATTTTTTTCTGCACCTGATATTGGTATTAAATGTATAAAAAAAGGCATAAGTTCTACAATTAAATATTCCATGACTGACAAATTTAATAGGACATAGATCAATTGAATAAATTCTACCTATATTATAATATTATTTCCGGAATAGTTAATATATTTTCTTATGCTTATATATTGGTCTGATAGCAATTTTTGACTATACTATACAAGTGACTATCTGGACAGCAATAATTATAACAAATTGACGTCATTAACAGACATACATAAATATTCTTATCAGTGGAAACATTACATGGTCTGTAAATGTAATATAAGAGTTTATTGATAATTGTGTCAAGTGGGAGTGTAATAAATTTAATTATTTATTATTCAAATTGAAATTTATCTATGATCACCATAATGAGATAATGGTTTATCGACAAATGTACTCAGCAAATAGTGTAAGCATAATAACTGTATTTTTCGAACATAAATTAAAAAACGAAATATAGATTAGGATAATATTATTACAACTTTTTTCAACATTAGTCATCCAAAATTATTATTCAATCAAATGAATTATCAAAAATAAAATTTAATATGTAAAATGAACAATATAATATAATCATACTTAGTCTATTTTTTTAAAATATATTATAAAGAGATGTAATGTAATGGTAAAAAATTAATACACAACACCGCAATGAGACAAAGCTTTTAAGGACCAGTTTACAGGAGCGATATGAATGACATATTGCATATATTATTGGAAAGAGACAGACCAACATCACAAGAAACCTGTAGAGGTGCTTGTTTTCAATAATTAACATGCCAATCATATCCCTAGTGTAAACAGCGACTTGCATTTTGTATTTCTCGTATAGATGGTTTAAGGAACCCACCAAAGTTTATGAACAATAATAATTCTATGTTAAAAAATAAAGACCTGGTTACGCTGCCATCCTTTAATTTTCCCTCCAAGCTTTCACCAATTTCCCGTTCATTTCCATACACATGGGCACAATCAATGTGCCGATAGCCAATATCTATAGCTGCTTCAACCGCAGCTTTCACTTCACCCGGTTTTGACTAAAAAAAGCAATAAGGTTGGATTATTTATCAAATATTTTTTATAAAAGTTATTATTTCTGGCCCGGTATATAAATTTATTAGTGTATTTATTCACAATCAGTTTAGATTAAAAATGTAATACTTTGGTGGGTATAAATTACATTACAAGGTCATATAGCAAGGATATGTGACTATACACCAAGTCCCTTTTTAGGCGACTTTATTTCACGCGACATTTTTTCACACGATTTAGTTATTTCGCGATTTTTTTCATTCTTACTTGGTAAAAAAGTAAATGAGCCATCCAAAATCGCGTTAAAAAGGGTCGCATAAGAAAATCAGTTAAAAAGGTTGCGTAAAAAAGGACTGTGACACAGTAATTTGCATCAGCAGTGACCTACTAATGAAAACAAGTTGAGAACACTACTAAGGGGAAGAACGTGATCAACTCAAAACTATTATGATGAATTACATATTCTGTTTGTAAAATATTGCACAATCTTAATAATTAAGAATTAATTTATTGTAAGTTTTTTTTATACTTTTATGTCGAGTATTATTTTACCATATTTTGTATATAGTTGAATCTTAAAATATATGTTTAGCGATAAACAATTATATTCTGACAAATATAAAGACAGTTTTTTCCATTCAAAATCATGTTAAAAATTTATCAATTTTGGTATTCGATGTTATTATAACTTACTTTCCAGGTACCCAATCCCAAAATTGGAATTTCGCGACCATTGTTAAATTTCAATTTCAGCATGTTAAAGAAATTATCTTTTTACAATCTCAAGCACTCCACGACTAGCAAGTTTAGAAAAACGTCACTGACTGATCAATTGTCAAGCGCCGGGTGGCTTTTGTGGGCGAATTTTGAAACCTCCTCTTCTTTATTGATGATAATACATTATAGGTATACATATACATACATAATACTTATATTTAACCCTTTCATTAAGACTCGGTTTGAATACAAATTATACTGTCATATACAAAACTAGTATTTGAAGCACAAATATACTTATATGGTATATTTTCATATATCACATTGGTTCTTGTATCCTTTAGCTTTCAGATGATGCATAAAAAACTATTCTAAGAAAGTAGCTAAACGATATATCACGTCAACCGATGTCAACGGTTGGGGAATCTTATGACGGCATATGCCAACAATCAATGAGAAAGGGTTAAGTATCATAAGTGTTCCTCGATTATAAAGTGGGTCACACAATCGCAATTCTGCGTATTGAAATAAAATAATCTGAATATATATATATATATATATTCAGAGTTTAGTTTTATATATATATATTCAGAGCCTTTAGACTGAGGTCTATTTGACATCTAATTGATTCATCTAGATTCTAGAATCACGGAAAAGTCTTTAACCACTCTTAAAGAAGTAACTTTATGCGTGCGCCCAGTAACGGCTCACCATCTGAGTTTTTAAAACCAGGATGGGCCAAGGGGTTTTGTTACAAAACGTGTACATTTTATGTAAAAAAAATAATGTATTCTATCAAATTATTTTATTATTATTATTAGAAACGAGGGTTATGTTAAAACGATTAAATTACTGATCAATCTTACAGGGTTGTATAATAACAAATTTACGAGCTATAATAATGATAATGCTATTTTTTTATTTTACCTTTACTATAACATTATATAAATTTTATAGTGAATACTTCATGTTTCTCTGATAAAATTATTCATAATGAAAAAAATATGACATTGCACTGATTCCACAAAAATACTTTCAAGAAACATCTTGATCTACTATTTTTTTCAATTTTCTACCTTATTAAAAAAACTAGGGATTAATCGACAGAGATTGTTGTTCCATTTTGCATTATTTTATATTTTATTATTTGTTGTCTCTGGTCGTTGTCGTCGTTTGACAGATGAGACATGTCCCTACTGATTTTGTTATTTTCCGTATATTTTTAATTTTCTGACAGTAGTTTCACGGACATATTATATAGACAACGTTTCAATAAGTTTCGCTTGTTTCAAACGATATCACAAGTAAATATGGATATTAACTTTGCTGATGACGTTCAGTTAGATGGTGAGATTATTTTACAATATTCTTCTTTTTTTTACTTATTATTGTAACACTATACATACAATAATGAAACATACGTATACAGTTAACGTTTGTTCATAATTATTATCCAACATTACTCAATTTAATGTCATAAATGTGTTTTTACGTTGATTACCTGTATATGACGAAAATATATAAATATGTGTATCATTATATTAAATGTTTTTGTTTGCAGATAAACCAGTCTTACATTTTGAGGTAATATATTATGAAAGCTTAAAAACACTTTTTGAAATCAATAAATGCTTTATACTATGAAAACTACTTTATAATTGATGAATATTGGACCTGAGTATCCTTTCTTATTATTGGATTTATTATTTCGCCAGTAAAATAACATTATTTTCTATTTCTTCGCCACTGGCAGTGGTAATTCATACTAACGGACTTTTTTTAATTTTTAAAACGTAAACTTATATTGTGTAAATTTTTACACAATATAACTGTATGTGCAGAATATATAAACTAGTTCACGTGTGAAAATAGCTGAATCACCTGATAAGCTAAATCTCATGCTCTACAACCTCAATGAAGCGTCAAAACAAATTGGTTTAAAAATGAACATGGATATAACTAAAGCCATGATAAATAGTTATATTTCCCAAATTTTTGAGTCGATCTCCATTGGAGGATCAAATTCGAGGTCGTAAATGAATATACTTATCTGGGATGAGTTATTCAACTAGGACGAAATATCTTCTCAAAAAAAACGACAGATGTAAACAACCGGGATGGGCAGCATTTGGTACATTTTTAATTTTTGTTTTAAGTCCATTTTTAAAGCGAAAATTACGTAATGTCATAAAACTAAGGCGCTGAACCAATGCATTTGACCCTGTAAATTGGACTGACGACATCAATTTAATAGCAAGATTAGCCTGGATGCGGAAGGCGGAGGATCGAAAAGGATGGAGACTCATGCGGGAAGCCTAAGTTCAACAGTGGACGGAAACAGGCTGATGATGCTGATGATGATGTGTCGACGTGTGTGTTTAATTGAATCTAACCCAGGGCTGGCGAACCTATGGCACGCATGCCACAGGTGGCACGCGAGACGATTTTGCGTGGCACGCGAATGAGGAGAAAAAATAAAAGTGTATTAGAAAAAATAAAAAAAGTTATAGAAATAATATTAAAAATATATTTAAATAGCGACGTGTATTTTCTTCGTTCATAAATAATTTCAGAAACAAAGGATATGACGACATTCATGCATAAATAAATCATATTGTTCAATGCTTCCCGGCCGGTGCTAGTTCCTTGAGGTGTATTTTTTTTTTGTAATGAACTTCGCTCCCGGCACGAGCTGTTCCGAAATGTTCACGAAGGGTCACGACATACGTCACACTGCGCGCTCTCGATGCGCATTAGATCGTCAGCTCTCGTGTGGTTTAGGTGTGTAATTGCTACTCTTGTGGATGAATTTGATTTATCAACAATTTAAATTCGACGATTTGATGTGTCAGTGACAGAATAACTCTTTACCTGATCGGACAGTTTTGTTATCAATTTTTGATATAAAAACAATCTAATTAATACAGAAACAAACTGTTTATTGGCACCCACAAAGATGGCTGTACCATATAAGAAACAAAAACTTGGTGAAGCCAGCAGTAAAAATTCTGGCAGACAATTTCAAAATTGGTGGACTGAAATGTACGGTGTAATTGAAAGAAGTGACAAAGCAATATGTGTTATATGTTCTGTGTCAGTGGTATCTAGAACATCATCTGTAAAAAGACACTATGAAACAATTCATAAGGAACTTCTTGGCAAAAGCAGAGATGAACAAAAATAATATATTTTAAGAGCAATCAAAAACAAAAATCTACAATCGAGTGCTTTAAATAAGTTTGTTAATAGTAATTCCAATTATGTTGCTGCTAGCTTTGATATAGCCAAAATGATTGCCAAAAATGGAAAACCATTCGGCGATGGAGACTACATCAAGAATGCATTTTTAGAATGCGCACCATTTCTTTTTGAGAATTTTGGAAATAAAGAAAAAATATTCGAACGAATAAAAGAATTGCCTATCGCTCGAAATACAATAAAAGCCAGTATATTGAAGATGGGTAAAAATGTAACATATCAACAAAAAACAGATATAAAATTATGTGATTGGATTTCTATTTGTCTTGATGAAAGCACTGATGTCACTCTCTTGGCTCGATTAGCTATTTTTGTTCGATATTTTGTTGGCAATAAAATAATGGAAGAATTAATAAGTTTGGTATCTTTACCAGAAACTACTAAAGGCACAGATGATTGCAAAGCAGTTGTAGAGGCTCTTTCTAGAGCAGAAATAAATTTGTCGAAAATCGTTTCAGTAAGTACAGATGGTGCACCCAGTATGATTGGCCAAACAGCAGGATTCGTCAATTTATTTACAAAGTTTGTTGGCCATCCACTGTTAGCATTTCATTGTATAATACACCAGGAAGCGCTGTGTGCAAAGGGTGGTCGTAAACCTTTTGAAGATGTGATGAAACTTGTGACTAAGATAGTCAATTATATTGCTGCGCGTCCTTTATGCAAAAGAAAATTTGAATCATTATTAAATGAGGTCAATCCGATGTATAATGGATTAACGATGTATAATAACGTTCGTTGGCTTAGTCGCGGCAATGTACTTCAGCGTTTCGTCGAGTGCTTTGATGAAATTTATATGTTTTTAAGTAACCAGAAAATAATTCAGTATGAAGAATTATCAGATGTTGAGTGGATTTCGAGATTGATGTTCTTTACTGATTTTTGCTCCCATTTGAATGATCTAAATATAAAATTACAAGGCCGTGGCAAAATAATTACTGTTATGTTTGATAATATAAAAGCATTTGAAGCTAAGTTACAAATATTTAAGCGTGATATAATGACCAGAAATTTTAAGTACTTTCCAAACCTAAAAAAATACATGATGGATCTGGAAATCCATGAAAAGCCAGACGTAGGAAAATTAATAGAATCATTTGAAAATACTTTAGACGCAACAATAGAACAATTTTCAAGAAGGTTTGTTCAGTTTCGACAACTTGAAGAAACTACAAAATTTATTACCCATCCAGACACATATAAGTATCAACAATTAAACTTAACAATGTTTGAATACATGGAATTAGATGATTTTGAAATGGAATTGGTAGATTTTCAGTCGAGTTCGATATGGACACAAAAATTTAAAGACTTAAGAATTGTTTTGGAAGAAATTGAGCGAGATCGATTCGTTGGACCAGTCCAGAGGAATGCCGAAATTGAAGTACTTATAACTTGGCAATCCATCCCGGAAACTTTTTCTTGTCTTAAAAAAATAGCAATGGGCATATTAACAATTTTTTCGTCGACGTATTCCTGTGAATCATTATTTTCTTCGATGAATTTTATTAAATCAGACATAAAAAGTAGCCTTACAGACGAAAGTACTACTGCTTGTATTTTATTAAAAGCTACCAACTATGAACCCGATATAAAATATTTGGCATCTAGCATCCAACAACAAAAATCTCACTAATAAGTTTTGAGGTTCACAATTTTTTTCAAGTCTATTTTTTTATTTATTTTTCTTAGTTCGCCATTAATAAGTACTTAATTATTTTCCTCAACGTATTAATTTTTGGTTTTATTAAAAATCTGAAGTTACACAAACATTTGATGCATGTTTATTTCCATAGCATGTGGCACGCGACATATTATTTTATTGAAAAAAAATTTTTTTTGGCACTTAGTCTCAAAAAGGTTCGCCACCCCTGATCTAACCTATCTTTCTAGGACACATTTTGGATAAGAAAAACACATTTTTAATGAAACATAGCTTTTCAGTAGGTATTTAATGCTTCAGAATCTTTATAGTGTGTACAATGAAATTTTGAATAGGAAAAAGTAAAAAAGCTCGCGGGCTGGATCCGGTCCCCCAACAAAAACTTGAAAATATATACAAACAAATATAAATTTATATTGTAACTGGATTCCAATAAAAATTGGTTTGATGTTCGACCCCTAAGTTTTATTTCCCTTACTTAACATACATATTTTTTAATAATCCATGAATTATATATGCACAATAAGATCATCTTTATCTTGTTTCATATCTAGAACATACTGTCACCACAAATAGCTGCCACTCAGTTCTCTCGGTTGCCATTGTTCATGTCTCGTCTCAAGACATCTTTGCACCCGAAAGTCCACCTGGGAACATATATGGTTCCCGACGACCTTCGGGGCAAACCGCGAGGCCTTGAAGGGACGGCATTTTTTAAGAAGATCGGATAATAAGCCTGAAGCTCCCGAGGCCTGGACTATTTCGTCCTAGGAGCGGCTCAACCCGACAATACAATCATACGAAATTTTAATTTTCCTTTAATTAGTAAATGATTTTGTTATAGAATACTACAAGTCCCATCAATATTTTTAAAAATGGTTCGTCTTTACATGTTATGAATGAGATGAGAAACCAAAAACGCCCATTTTGTGATGAGACGCTTGATATATCTAATAGAAGTGAGTACTATTGACAAAATACAAACTGAAATCGTAAATATATATATGTTTCTAAGCTGTTTTTATAATTGTATTTATAATATTTTCATTATTTCAATTTAAGTTTCTCCTCATTCTGTAAAAAAGAAAGCTCGGACAGCAATAAATGGAGGGAAAGAAGTTGGAACAATTACTCCAACCCCGCAAAATAATCCTGTGGCTTTATTAAATAAACTATGCCAGAATATTGATTATAAAGTGGTGGCACAAGAGGGACCATCTCACTGCACAACATTTACTATAGCTGTTAATGTAAGTCTAGGTATTATATATCGGAATCAATCAAATTACTTAAATTTATTTATTCCGAAATATGTATGATGGCATTTGAAATTTTTAAATTCAAATCGTAAAAAAAAAAATTATGCATGTTATGTAATTAATTATATTTAATTTTCAGCTCAATGGGCAAACATTTATCGGTTCCGGGCCGAGTAAGAAAATCGCCCGAGCTGAAGCGGCAAAGAAAGCCTTGGTTATCATCCTGCAACCAGCCGCAACTGCTAATAACAAATCTTCCAATTTAGACTTTACAAGTGATGAGATTATGACAGAGGATCCCATTCACAAGAACAATGTGAATTTAACTATCAGTGAGTTCCGTTTAAAATAATATTTTATTTTGTTTATCATGGATATAATCGCCTTTGTAATAAAATTGTTTATTATTTAAAACAAACACAGTTGGGTTTACAGAAGTAATCATAAAAAATGTTTCATATGCATTGTCTTTTCATAACTTTATCTATATCATTCAATATATATATAGAATAGCTGCACCCAGGAAGACCTGATGATGGCCAGAAGTAACGCCATCGACGTCGCCCACTTCTGGGCAGACAGGATCTGACCCTGTTGTTTCCGACACGATTATATTATATATAATATATAAAATATAAATAAATACAATTATATTATCCAATCATACTTAATTATTTATTTATTTTTAATTTTTTACCATTTCCATCAGAAATGAAGTTGATAAAATAATATGTAATATTGTAATGTACTCATATATTGATTCATTATTTTTGTTTGTTCCTTAATACAGTGGAACCTCTCATAATGAGCATAATTCGTTCCAGAATCTTGGTCCTTATGTGAAATACTCGTTAAGCGAAACTAATTGTCCCATATAAATCAATGTAAAACACGATAATGCGTTCCACACGAAACATTTTTTAACATTTATTCTACTAAAATTACATGCTTATAAATTGTTAAAGATCGTAACAACCTGGATGAAACATTTTGAAAAAACGAAACTAGTTTATTATTTATTAATTTATGACAAACAATTAATTATTTTTTACTAGAAAGCTGTCTAGAGACATTTGTTTTGACCGACTCTTTAAAATTTAGTGAAAATGTGACACCTCCACAACAAATAATGTCTGCACGTAAGTTAATAAAAATGTGTGTTCACATGCAACACTAACGTGCTAAGGGTACAAGTGCTAAACACAGACTGACGCAATGACGCAGAAGTCTCGGCTCACAAGTGCGTCATACGTTATGTGACTTCCCCTTTCTGCGTTACTCGTTATGCGAAATGTCGCTAGTTAAGGGAGCAATTTTTTCACATTTTTTTTTGCTCGTTATGCGAATTACTCGTTATTAGAGGTTCCACTGTACTTGGAAATATTGAAATTCAATTTATTGACATTAAGTGCACTTTACTATCTTCCCTATAAAATATTTATTACTTATGCTGTAGTACTGGAAAATCTTTTATTGGCAAAGTGTATTCTAATGAAAGAAATAATAATTTTATATAAATGCTATGAATATTAATTATTAAGTATAAATTTAAACAAACAATAGAAATTTAAATTCCAAAGGATGCAAAATTAAAACAATATTTTTTTACAATATTAATAATAAATTAATATTTTTTCAGATAAATCTCCTAAAGTTCCTCTGCCCGTTAATGAAGAAGTTAAGTTTGTAACACCACCTTCTGTGAAGGCTCCCGCGGTGGCCGCTCCTACTCTGCCCAAAAGTCCAATCAACGTCATCTATGAAAAGTTCCCTAATGCTAGCTTCCAATTGGTTCCCTCCGAAGGTGGAACGGATGTTTCAAATCTACGTTACAAAGTTGTTTGCAATGTTCTAGGACAAAACTTTGAAGGATATGGTGAGTGCATATGAAAATCTTTTCTATTAATCTTTTGAACGCGGCGCCTTTTTGGTAGATTTTTGGGCAAACTTTACAGATTGTATTATATTTTCTAGTAAACAAATATATCAGATTTTGCTTATAGTTTTTGCCTGGAATTCAATATATTTTATATTCAGATTTATATTTAAGTTAATTTTGAATATCACATCAGTAGAATAAAGCTATAATATGAGGCTACAAATTCCATGTTAAGCTCATGACCACTATACACGTCATACGCAGTTAATGGGTTAACAACATTTAATAATTTATTTTATTGGATAATATTCGTAATTAATATTATTTATTTTAATAATAGACCAATTTTAAATAATTCTAACACTCTGATAATATTTGTTCATTCAGATCAATTTGTGTACCTTTAATGATTTGGCTTGAAGGACCATAAATATAAACTATTAAATACATTACTTTTTATGTTCATACCTGTGGCTAGTTCACTTTTGTCAAAGCTCTTAAATGTTTTTTTTATTCTTGTCATCAAATACGTGCTGTGTTTTATTTTAAGGTTCAAATAAGAAAAGTGCTAAATTAGGAGCGTCTAAAGCTGCTTTGGCTGCATTGCTAAAGGAAAAAAATATTGGAGACTTAGAAATAAATTTATCACCGCCGGCTGCTGGAACCTCGTCTTATCAGCTGCCTCCTCCCTTTCCACAAACTGTAGCGGATCAAATAGCCAAGTGAGTATTATTCTTCATTTATTTATTTTTGAGAAATAATCATTGTTATAATAACCTAGGAGTAATGATGAAAATACTACCATACTATCGGTAAAAGTGAAAAGTTGTAGTGTTACATTAAGAGGCTTAACACATTGTTTGCGGGAAACGAGTAAACTAGTCGTCATGATTCTATTGCTAGTAGAAAAAATATTGCATATCATATTGTAGCAAGAACAGTATATTGACAGTTAACTGTATATAAACATATTTTTAAAATAACAAATTGTTTTATGTTTCCAATTTATGCAACTGGTCACACTTGGGCATTATAGCAAATCAAACACATTCGACAATCATTGTAGGCTTCTATCTATGTTGATTAAGAAACATTTCGAATCCATTTCATTTTTTAAATATTTAGATTCCATCGGGATTGTGATTCCTTAGTTCTGAAAAGTGTTGCAATTTTTTTTCCTTTTTTTTTGTGTTTCCAGAATTGTCATTGACAAGTTTAATGAACTTCTTCACAATGATCCAATACACATTCGAAGAAAGGTCCTGGCTGGCATTGTTATGACCCACGGACCCAATTATCAAAACTTTGAGGTAATTGTTATATATTTGATAAACATTATTTTCTATGAAGATGTCTACTTGTATGTATACATTTTTTACACTTATTTTTTGAGAAACTTGGTGTAACATATATTTGGATAAATATTGTATTCAGTTTACCAAAACATACATGATAAGAATACTAAATTTTAACCTAACCCAAAAAAAAAAAAAAAAGATTTTTTAATACATTGCGCTTGGGCTAAAGTTAAGTTGAGTTTGTTATCGCTTGGAGCCAGGTAATATTAAAATCAATAGATTTATCATTGAAAAATAATCACTTTTAAAATTCCAACAAATCTTAATGATTTTTTCAACAAAGAAATTGACATAATAAAATTTCAGCCAGTGCACTAAAAAAAGTTGATATTTAGTACTCGTATTTTAGCAATCGTTATCTTTCAATTCAATTCAATTTTATTTATTTTTAAAATATTACAAATTTATGTTTGGTTAGGTTTTAAAATTAAAATAACTATCAACAAAGAAAACAATGAATTTTAAATTGATACTTATAATGTTTTTTTTAACACTGTAAATTAAATGAAAAAAGTAATTTATAGTACTAGAAACTCTAACAAATTATCTTCTATCCAGTAGAATGTTGTCTTATAAAAATATTCAATATTCTAAAATCGGTATAATCATTGATATCCTTAGTATTTCGCATGTGTTTTCCCCTTTCCTATCCAATCTCCTATAAGTGCTTCTCTAATGTTATCACTACATATAACTGGAGATCGCTCGACATCCCACGACTCGACATATCACTTGTTAGTTCCCAGTCTTCTATACTTACACATTTCTTCCCCATTAACTATCATCACTTTGAAGTTGTGTCCTGCCTACTTCCATTTAATATCCTAATTCCTTAGAATCGTAAGTATTAATATATTTAAAATAAAGTTCATTTGTAATCAATGCATCGGCTGAATGACATTTAATATTGCTGTATATTTACTTTTAAAGGTTATAGCTGTCAGTAGTGGCACCAAGTGTGTGTCGGGAGAAAGATTATCCACAAGTGGCCTGGTTCTCAATGACTGTCATGCGGAGGTCGTTTCTCGCAGATGCCTTCAAGAATACCTCTATGACTGTTTACAAGAGATTGCAGATTCCCCCAGTAAGTTGCTTGAAAGCTTACCATTCTACGCTAAATAACCAATTTGTCATAACTAACTAATAAATTGAATATATTGAATACAAAAATATTCAATATTTGTGAAACTTAAACCAAATAATTTAATTTAATTACTTTTTGTTTACGTTTATTCACAAATTGTATATTACCGTTTACCAAATTTAAACTCATAGCATTTGATTGGACTACATGCTGCGTTTTGTTTTCCAACATGTTGCACACTTACCCTTATTATATATATATATAGCAGAATTATTGGAAATATCACTAAACCAAACATTTTCTGGATACAGCAGAATCTAAAACCATTAAATCCGTGTGACGTTTACTGTTTATGTATTGAAAATTATTTCGATTTTTTCAAACGATATTTCTTGGTGGAATTCTATAATATCAGATATAAAATAAAAGATTCTTTAGAATTTATTTCACATTTATTTATTTTTTGACGACATGTTTCAGCCAGGTCGGATGGCCATTTCAAGTCATGAAAATGGCCATCTGACCTGGCTGAAACATGTCGTCAAAAATATATATGTGGAATAAATTCTAAAGAATCTTTTATTTTATATCTGAGTTTATGTATTGGTATTGTTAATTATGTTTGTGTGCAATTTTAGAAGACAAATTCTTAGACAGCAATCCACTGGAGCCGGCGCCTGGTGGTGGTTACAAGCTGCGCGACTCCTACAACTTCCACCTTTACATCAGCACCGCACCTTGTGGGGACGCCCGCATATTCTCGCCTCACGAGGAGTCGTGTCTTCCCCCTGATAAACATCCAAACAGGTCAATTTACTATTTTGCAGTACATTCCTTTTTTAATGGACACAAGCGTTGTTCCATGCGAGACGATCATCAGTAAAAGAGTATTTATTTGGAGTTGTAACCTTCCACCCGATCCCAATTGCACCATCAGCTCCGAGGCTTGAAGAGAAGCTGTAATATTTGAGGCATATTTCATGATTTGTTAATCAGCGTTTTTAAGAAGATCATAGAAAGTAGCCGCTGAATGTTGCTTTCCATTTTACTGACTTGTATAAATAAGCCAGCGGTCACTCGTTGCATTCTGCCTAGTCTAAACGAGATCATTATTTTATTTTGGTTTTCATATTTTATTGACATTTCAAAAGAGTTTAATTACTAATTGTTTAATTATCAAATGAGACATGTTGTTTATCAATAAGATTTAATTGTGTAATCGTATAATTTATCTCAAAGTGCATTATTAAATTGTAACCTTTTTTTTAGACAAGCAAGAGGGCAGCTGAGAACAAAGATTGAATCAGGTGAAGGCACAATACCTGTAAAAAGTAGTGGCGGAATCCAAACTTGGGATGGTGTATTACAGGTAACTATTTTTTTATTACTTACACTTAAAACTGCACACTTGCAATGTAAGACAGTTAATAACCTTCATAACTATAGATGAGACAGTATTGTCATCTTAAAATGGTTTAATTAATTAACTAGAACCCATATCACAATATTAAATATCAATTTATTACACTTCTTTTAACCATGTATATGCGAAACCAAGATTCCCTTGATAAAAGGTAATAAATTTACATAAAAGTAAAACCAAGTCAAAAACACCTCTGTTTACATTGTAATAAAATAATTTAATAATTACGTATCAAAGTTATTACCGCCAATAATACAGGAATTATTTTTTTAACCGATTAAATTAAATGTTGTTTTTATTTTATTTTCCCAGGGGGAAAGACTGTTAACGATGTCATGTTCAGACAAGGTCTCCCGGTGGAATGTCTTAGGTTTACAAGGAGCTCTGTTGTCTATTTTTATTAAACCAATATATCTCCAAAGTATCATCCTCGGGTCACTATTACACCCTCATCACCTGTACAGGTAAGTCCAAATACATATAAAAATATTTTTCACTTCCGAAAGGTTAAATTCATAAATAATATTGATAAACTGGGAATATTTCAATTGCATCAGAATATGGACCATATAAATATAAATATCAAATTCTTATTTACAATCTTATGGGGCATCCCTAATTGCGTATTTGCAGTGTTTTGTGAATAGTAAGCTAAATTATCTTTTTTCTTACTACTCTCAAATCTCTCATATGATTAAAGATTATTATTGTCACAAATGAACACTTTACCTTTTGTTTTATTTAAAATAAATAATGGTCAAGTTGTAAGTATAAAAGTAAGTTCTTATTTTTTAAATTCATTTATTATATGATTGAATGTTATAAATATATTTATTTAATTGTATATGGAGATGTCCCAGATGTTTTTGCATAAAATATCCCTCTCACCCTATAAGAAAAAATAATATTTGATGAGTTACTTTTTAAATTTAATATTATAATAGTTTTCATAAATAATACAACCTTATAAATAAAGTAAATTAATTACGTTCATAAATAAATATATAACAACGTTCTAATTAATTCAATAAATAAATTTCACCACAATTTAAATGTTAAAAGAGTCAGGTGTAATTAAACATCAATTAATCATTACGGTGTTTAGTAAATAAATTAATAATGTTAAATAGGGAATACAAAATGCAATATTCCATATAAATATAGTCCACATATATGAACCTGTATACATTTGTCTTTTTCGCTTTGTTAGCTTCGCTGTATTCTAATGTTTATAGGTAAAATTTCCAGCTAACATTTTTTTTTATTAATTTATTTACTGCTCTATCCAATCTGCCTTAAGAAAAATATTTATCATAGAATATGTATACGAAATGAATAAACACATACTGTCTGCTTAATCCAAATCCCATAAAAGCAAAAGGATATCCTTCAGATGAGCTGTAGTAAGTTGGTTTATCACAATCACTCGAGCCGCACGGAACACTCGGGTATGACTTTGGATTTATGACTGATTCTGCGTACAGTTGGTATGACCTCCAATGGCTACAGAAAACTGAAATCAATAAATTATATAGCAAGATATTTTTACGATTATTCATTTATAAACTAATTGAGTTGATAATAACATACATTTTTCCAAAAGCATCAATCTCGGTATGACTACTTCTAGTTCGCATCCCGGCTGTGGACTCTTACCGCCATTTACGTAAAAATCAGCGTGACCCATCGGTGCACTTATTCCTGTAAAATTCAAATATTTTTAATATATAAATTTTTTAAATTATCGATTTGCCTATCATATACAAAAACACAACAATATGAAAAAAATCTTCCTTTAATTTAAGCAATTGAAATAAAATAATAAAATCAATCAACTCTCAAGAACATTTTTAACTCTCGCAAATTAAAAAAAAAGGTTATAAAAACTAAGGCAGAACTAAAAAGAGCTGTTTTCTTACAGTTTATAATTTGGTTAAGAAAAATTTGAATTTACAAAATAAATAAATCGCTTGGTACTAAATAATATTTTCGAATTTAATCATTTAATTAAACTTAACAGAAATCTGGAATAGAATCTAAATGATAACTATGAATGACACCTACAATCGAATTTTTAATTACTCAGATGATTGTATTTGTGTATCTTAAATTGTCAAATATATTTGAGACAATGATGGCACAGCCGATATAACATCAATGTATCAGAGTAGGCTATTGTGAGTTCGAATCCCATGCCTGCTGAAGATTTATTTTTCTCTGTTTTATTGATAATAATAATAATTTCCTGATATGATAGTATTTGCTGTATATTGTTTGCAAATCAATAATTTAATAACGATCATAAATTTTTATTGTTTAATATGTAAAAAATATTATGTATAAATGTTATTACTTTAAACCCTTTTGTGATTTGCCCGAATACAATTCGGGTAGGTATTTTGCAGACACAGTGATTTGCCCGAACTGGATTCGGGCACATCGTACACGAAACTTTTTATAGTGATTTGCCCAAATCCAGCTCGGGTCATTCCCCCACCAGTCTAGAGAACGCATCGAAAGGACGCGAGTGGCAAAAAAAATAAAAAAAAAGGGTGGCTTTTTTTGACCCACTTTTTTCCAAGAGGTTGACCACAGAAATGGTTAATTTATGGGTATTTTTTTCTTTGATATTAATAAATATTTAAATGATTTCAAATATTTACCAAATATTCCCGCATCTGTGTGTATTATATCCACAAAGTCAGCATCTTCTCTATCTAGACGCCTGTCTAAGGGTAATTTAGGGAAGAGAGGAAGCGCCGGGTCGAGGCCCGTTATACGTCCCGGGCGTTGACTGGCAGAACCCCCGGCAACTCCCGCTGCTTGTCCTCCCAAACTAAGTCCCACCAAGTGTAACATGCTGGGCTTCAAACCTCTAAAAGTAATACAAATATTTTAATTTATTATATATTATAACCGCATTTAGGATAACTTCATAAAATATTAATAAATAAAACTTAAATCACCTGCTGTAGAGATAGTCCATGAAGCGTGCAGCATAGATACCAATTACACGTGTGTTTTGGACGGATGTAAAGTACCAGGGACCTGCTATTAGTCTTGGCGCAGACACCATGATTATGTTGTGATCTCCGCGCAGTGTATAAGCTTCAAAAAAAATTTCTCACATATTTCATCAAGAAATCTTCTGAAATAATAATGTAGAATGTATATTGAAGATAAACATACCCTGTCTGATAAGCCTTCCACTCATTGAATCAGAGCTTTCAAAAAATGCATGAAAAAATATAACCGTCGGTAAAGAGAAGTCCATGTAGGACTGTTTCAGCAGTCGATCATCTCCTATTAGTAAAGTTTGTGAAACTAATGGATTGTGCCTGTAATCATTGAGATTTATTATCATATTATCATATCTTTTTTCGATTATTTGCCATCCTTAGTTCTTGGTGGTATTATATATATATAATCGTGTCGGAAACAACAGGGTCAGATCCTGTCTGCCCAGAAGTGGGCGACGTCGATGGCGTTACTTCTGGCCATTTCATACCATCAATTCTTGGTGGTATTAAATAATATTAATTCAAATAAAATATTTATAATTATTTCACCATTTTTTATGTTTTGTGACATTTCAGCTTCTGTTTTAAAATATGATTTTATTTTTACTAATATTATTATAACTTTGCATTTGAGTGAAGTGTACATTTTAAATAAATAACATAAAATGTGGGTTTTTATTATGATGAATGGATAATCTTGGAAATCTTGTACAGCTTTAAAATACCATAATTCATTTGACTGGCTAAAGGTAGGTTTTGGAATGCTCTTCTAACATCCGTGTATCTTCCTTCATACAATATGAATCTCTACAAGAAGCTTATTCAAAACGCATGTAAACTTCACAATCCCTACTTGCACACAACTTTTCTACATTCTTTCCATACGACATTCTAGTGACCTGGTTTTGATATAATAAAGTGAAAACTAAGCCTCAAAACCCTCTTCTATGTTTTCAAATATATAAATAATAATAATAATAAAGCTTCTATTCCAGCAGGATTGGTTGGGTTGTGCAATACCCAATCTGACATATTTTTAGATACATAACATTGAACATATATATATAAAATAAATAGATAAAATATAGATATAAAATAATATTTCATGGTGGTCGCTGCACCATCTCCATCCAGCGATGACTCAGGGAGGAGTTGAGCCATGAATAAATAATAATTTAATATTATTTCTTAGCAATGTTGTTATATAACACATACTCCAATGGTTTAATTATTTACTGTTGTTATGTTACAAGTTCAGCAGTGTATTATTAATTTCTTTTCATTTGATAAATTGTTTCACACAGTCAACCGATGCAAAACATGCACCTTGTTGGTAATCAATTAGGTTAATGAATTCACAATAAGCAAACACATAAGACATGTAATTATTTCATAGAGAGTATATTACTTTCCCATATAAACTACTGTTCTAAATATTTTAATAAAAAAACTGCATGTCTTTTTCAATCTGTATTATTATTTCAAAAACGAAAATTCAAAAACTTATTATAATTAAATATATATATATATATACTTCTAATCCTATTTTGCTTAATTTCAAAATAACATAGTTGTAAAAAAGTTAAATTTGATTTTTCTTCAACTGATATACACAAACAAATTCACTGCAAACCTTTTCTTATATGCCATTTATCAACAAATCGGTAAAAATAAACGTCAGACATTGAGATTCGAACCACAAACATTTGGAACCATTTTTACAAAGATTTTTTATAATTGTGATTTTTTTCATGCATGTTTATTAATATTTTTATTTTATTTATAAAATTGTGTCTTCATTACCTTGTGTAGAGTTCAAATCTTACAACTTTCGCCAGATCGGTCTTTGGACAATGATCTATTTTCAAGGGTAACAACTGTAGATAAGCATCTTGAAAACTTATGCTTGGAGGACCTGTACAACACAATTTTATATTAATTAATTTATAATTATTGACGAGGTCAATTATTATAAGGATAAGTCATTATAATTATTGAATACTTTTTTGATTTTACTCTTTTTTTACTTTTGTAATTTTTTTTTTTATACTGAATACTTGCGTCCTAACTTTGTACATCAATACTGATTATACCATCGCATAAAAAATAATATTTCTCGATATACTGTAAAAATACGAGTATGTACCACATATTTATGATACAGGATGCTAATTTGAAAAATCCATTGTTACATAAAAAAATGTTTGATTTGTCTATTTCGATTAGATCTGCGAGCCATCAGAAAAGGGGATCGCCACCCAAGAAAGTACAAAAAGTTTTAGAGCCAGTATACCGAAATTCACGATTTTCAATGATTGGAAATATTACTCGAGAATTAAAAAAAAATATTTCATAAATTTCGCGCGAATCACGATGGATGCGACACCAGTAGGCAGAATCTTTATTTTTTTGTTCCTTAAAACATTTTTTAAATACTTGATTTTCCATATCAGCTCCCAATATGGATCAAATCTTATCGTCTTTTTCCATATCCGCTCTCTCACTGGTTCATATAGCCGTTATAAATTGCGGTCATATCTCTGCACGCGAAGCTCTTCTGAGTACATACTATGCATAGTTCTCGATAGCCCTCCGTGTCGAGAGCTAGGAGGGGGCTTATAAAGAAAGAATCTTTATTGCCCGAAATTTTGGCGCGTTTTAAAATATTTTTTTAATGAAATCGGATAACTAGTCGGACGTATTGAACATTAACGATAACTTTTTAGTACGAATACATACAATTTGACTACATATTTACGTAATGCCGCTTGTAATAAAAAGTAGTTTTTTCTTTACGTTAACACTATTAACCGGGATTAATGAAAATATTCCTTCCTATCAAGTATCGTAGAAAGTAATTTGCGTTTTATTTGTAACTCACCAGGCAGAAATGATAGAAGGCACGCCAATGTGAAGTGATGAAGGGCCATTTATATAACTTGAATTACCTTTGAATAAAAATTATTCTTATATGATTAATGAACTATTCATCGATTGAAAAACAATTTTCATGATTTATTCAATTTAGTCAATGTATTTTCAAAATCATAAAAATTTTGTAATGCACGTTACATTCATATTATTAATAATTCTGATTAAATTTGTATAATTCCGTGTCTCAAAAAATAACTTTTATAAACTATTTTTTCTCTCTCATTCATGATCAATCAAGTTCGTGAAAAGGTTATTAAGGTTATTTTAGGCATTGATGTGCAGTGCTGCCAACTAAAATTTACCGGACTATTTATTGTACATACAAAAAAACTTTTACAAATTAATAAAAAAAACATATTATTACGCTTAAGTAAGAAAAATATGCATTTATTTGTTTATTAAAAGGCTTTTATAATAATTGGTTTATATGTATTTTTTATAAATTCACTTATTTCTATATGATATGAAGCAATATAGATTTAATATTAATAATAAAATCATTATTTCCGACTAATATGAGTACTGAAATGAATTGAATAATTGTGTTTTATTTCATCAGTTCGATTTTATTAAACATATAATTTCACCGATTCTTGACCGGCTGTTGTGTGGTACCGATGCACACAGAAAATATTTCTCAATGATAAACAATTTTAACCATACTGTATCTTTAGTTGTACATATGAGTAATATAATTACGCTCTATAATTATGGTATTAAGTCGCAAATCACAATTACGCTGAGTGCACCGATCGAGTGTACAAAACTCACTGCCCCTAGACAAAAGGCTGCTTGATAATTTTGCCTCCACCAACCAACTCGAAACTGCCCCTTCCTAAGAGCTTAGATTTTTCTAACAAAAACGAGTCTGTGGGGAAAGAATATTCAAAGCGCATACACACACCCACCATACGACAAAGTTTGACATTAACCTTGTATACGCAATGCCCTTTACGACTTAATGTTTTGTTTATCGCGTGTTTTAAAAACCTGATTCAATAATCGGAGATCCTAAAATGAATTATGTATAGGACACGTTGCAGGTATTTTTATTGCGCAATGCATTTTCCACGTGCGTCAGATTAAGATTTGCCTAAGGCCGAGGCTGAAATTAAGGAATTTGATATAATTTGAATGTCGCGAACCCAGGAAAATAAAATGTGTAAAATATTTATAAATAGGTGACACACCCCAATTTTTATAACTAATCCTTCAATCGAAAAATATTTACATATGTAATATTCATAAATATGTTGTAGACAAAATTAGTCACGTGAATATCACACATCTACAGTGAGTCAATTAACGAACAAATCTCCGTCAATTGCGAATGATTTATGAATTCCGGGCTGTGGTTTAATGATGTTGGTGAATCAACAAGAAATATACAGCCCTTGGTCATTCTCAAGATGGAAAACATCACATTAACTCTAAATACTTGTATTCTACTGTGTGTTTTTGTTAAAAAAAAGTAGAAACCCTCACTTCCTTTTCTTTGGTCATCGGACCATCAGTTCAGCAACTAGTTGTCCTGCATAATACGAGTATCATCGATCCCGGAAGACTTTGGTTCATTGGCTAACTGGGACATTGTTTTCTTCTTTATTTCATTATCTCACGACATTGTAGTTTACTCTCACAAGTGCTTGTTTATAAACCTTTTATATAATGTACACGTTTTTAAAGCATTAAACAGCGTTTATATTTTCCTTCCAATCTCGTCTTTTCGATAAAAGTAAACGGGAACAGTCTGCCATTAACGTAAGAAAATAATGTGTAATGTTGGAAATGAAGTCGTAAAATAGTACACGTCTTTATGATTGACATGAATAATTATTTGCGAGGTTTATTATTACAAAATAATCATACTATCAATACACGCTTTTTATGATTGTTTTATCGTCACTTCTCCGCGAAACTTTAACATAATTGTTACGAGCATTTTACTGTTATACTGTCATCAAATATCGCTATACATAATATTAAAAATGCATCAACCCCGATTGACCAAACGAATGAGTGCATATTGTATGCAACTATGAAATTTGACATTTTACGGTTTTCTTCAAGCCCAGAGGCTCTTATAATTAGGTGAATTTAAACCAAGCGAATATTCACACATTATATACACACTCCTATGAATTCGCTTTGTGTAATCGGTAAAGCCGTATTCTAACGCTGCTCTATTTAATTTAGCTGCAAAATTCTTACGAATTTGAAGTAAACGGCGTAGTTTTGATAAGGAAAAACAAAACTAATTACACTAAAGGAATATTATTTCTCGTGCTATAATTCGTTTTTTTCTGTACTCTCATCGGAGGACCATCATATGCAGTACACAGTTTGTATTTAACGCAATTTCGGGGATCTGGGATAAGATAAGAACTTCAAATCATGGTGGCATATGTTCAGCTAAAAAAAGCGGAGAAAATAATACATAAAAATGTGATAATATTATTGGAAATTATTATATTGTGTTGTTATTTTCTTCATTAAAACTATGCTCTCACGAATCTCAAGTATGCGTCATAGGTACACGACATATTGTACATACTTCGTAATAAAATAAGAATACCATTAGAATAAAATTGAATATTGAGATCAGTAGGTAATTTCTCTCGATTCGAAACGATATGACGAAATGTGCAAACTGTAGAAAGTTACATCATATTGACTACAACTACTTCATTGCGTAACGCGGGAACTGTTTACGTACTTCATATCGTACGATTCTTTAGATATTTTTTTTGCTTAAAACGTATCAAGGCAGTTTTAAGAGAAGGTGGCATCTGGATAATGCCAAATACAGACACGAACAAAAAGAGTAAATTTTCGTTTTTTACCCATGTTATAGTACTTACAATTCGTGCAACATGATAATCATTCTCAGCATCGAAGAATGTGATGAAATAAATAAATATTTTACATTTGATATCATTATCATCTTTAAGTAATTCAATAAAGTTTTTAACTGCTCTATTTATGGCTCTCCAATATTTAAATCGTAGAACCGACGAAAATAAAATCCTTTTAAAGCCGAATTCACATCGCACTCATTGGGGTACAGTCTTGAATGTATGCAGGCCCCCCAAGAGCATATCCGGAACCATAGATTTTGCTGAGCAAAAATAAACACTTTTCCACGGGCCTTCCAAAATAAACCGACAAAAAAAAACACCCTTCGCAAATCTTCCAATATTTTTCGTTGCTAAAATTTAGTCTCCCCCACCCTCCTCTCATTGGGCCTGAATTTATGTAGACAGTAACGAATTATTATTGATCAATGCCAATACTACCAATTGGTATATCCTGGTAAAATTATCACTGTGAGGCGTTAATTGTATATTTTTAATATTCTGGACAACATTTAACAGTTTTTCGTATATTTTAGAATTTTCCGCCAACCTTAAAATTCATTTAGCGTAAGCCGGGATTGATTAATTCTAAATATTAATCAAAACTCGATAATAATTTAAAATATTGTTTAGCATTATTACGTAATCAAGATTATGTATATATTTATAACAGCTCGGTACTATGTACAAAATAGAATCATGGAAAGTTATATGAAAAAATGTTTGCTTAATGAAGGTAACGCAATAACCACATACAAATAATGCATCATTGAATTGCGACTTTTGCAATTGATTTCCCGTTTTATTTTGGTTGTTTGAACATTTGGATCACCAATGATGAGGAATGCACCGGTTATTGATTACAGACTATTCGCATACTTATTGCGACAAAACTGTTAACCTCAGTATTAATGACCATAATAACATCAAACTCATATCGATTATTAATTCTTATAATAATATATCATTACGTAATAATACTAGTACCACAGAAATGGTTTTGCTTTTTATAATTTTATGCCTTTAAATCTTTAAAATAATGCGTAAAGCATTTTAATTTTAGTAATTTAGCGATCAACGTATTTTTATATTACCAAAAAGTCTTAAGACTTCTATTGAACATCTGTTTTGTCAAATAAATATTGTTGAACCTAGAAAGTAATTTGAATTTACTAGAACTTAGAAACGTTCATAAATAAATAATATACATATTTTATCACGGCAAATATAAATACACTAAACGCTTAGTATCATTTTCACGGAACCAAAATATGTCAAAACTCCACGCACTTTGCAAATCGCGACTTGTTTTACGTGATGTTTTTGGCGGCACCATTATTTTTTACGCGATTTACTTGATACTTTGTAAGCAACATTTTGTTTGTTAGAACCGATCCATTGAATGAAAATGGAGTTTCTTTGTAGCCGCTCCTTTATGGAACCACTGTATCGCGTAATAAAGGATGAGGCGTATACATATTTTTTGTTTTATGTTTTGATGCGCCTACATGAATGACAGTTGTTAAGTTAAATTAAAACACTACGGTTTTGTTTAAGTTATAGTTTGGAAATATATATTGTAAATAATAAATAACCATCAAAAAATAATAATTTAAAATTAACATTTTTTTTATATAAAAAGAAAAAATTATTGACTGGTTTTTGTATGAAATATAAAAGTTAAAAAATTGTAATCTATTTAACTCGTTAACGGTTAACCAACGTAAAATAACTAATTATTGACATGTATACTTGTATGAGCATTTTAATTGCGAGTTGACTAAAACGAGTTTTATAAAATATAGAATAAATTGAGTTTACAAAAAAGTACAGTTTTTTTAAATTTTAGCTATGATTTATTGAAAATTGATTAAATCCACTCCTTGTAGAAAATCGACCACAACATAGCATAGGGGACAAACACCAAGCCTAGACTTAAAAAATTAATCTAAGCAGACTTATGACAAACTGGTGTACCAAATAGCCTGGGTTTTCCATTGATAAATTAACAATTTCATTGATCTTAATTTCAAAATAAATTCACAGGGCAGTTTGTGGGCGGCTCATGGGCACACTGAAGGGCCTCCCACCGCCCTTCCGGCTGAACCGGCCGCAGTGCGCCCAGAGCAGCTCAGCAGAGCAGCGCAGCGCCATGCGGGCGCCATCCTTCAGTGTTAACTGGGCAAAAGGACGAAAGGTAACCGATCCAGCTCCTTCCAGGGTCCAGTGGCTAACTGACAATAACATTATCAAGAAGACCACCAAAAACATGATTATATACTTGTGTATACAAGCTTAACAAAGTAAATTCTTAGACCTCTCGCCTTGAGTTTTATTCCTAATAAATACAATTAATGAACATTTTGGTTTCAATATTTTATTTCATATATTATGGAACCGATAGCATTATGTATGTTTTCTCTAACTTTATTCACCTTATTGAAAATTATTTATATTTCATTTTAATAAACCAGTATACCTTTATCCTTAAATATTTTTTACCATGTATACGCTATATAAAAAATATTGTGTAGTATTCGATGTATTTTTACCTATATTTTCAGTCTGCTGAATTGGTTAATGCGATCACTGGAAAAACAGATACAGGAATGGCATCAAAAATTTGCAAACAGAATATTTTTAAAAGGTGGTTGGCAGTCGCTCCATTTCTAAGTCCACTCCTTCAAAGTAATTGGCCATCAGATGAAACGATTCCTGAAAATGCCGACAATCTCCACCGAATAAAATTTGAGCTCGAAGGCCTTGAATACGACATAGCGAAATCCAAAGCTCGGCTTTATCAGGTAAATGGTTGTATTCTCTTTTAAATTTTATTTAACTTGTTTTAATTTACTATTCCTTTTTTAGTGTTGCTCACATTAGATGATTCCTAACTGATTACCAATTTAATAATTTACAGAATTCCAAGATTCAACTATTCGATGCATTCCACAAAGCAAACCTTGGGAAATGGTTGAAAAAACCAATTGAACAAGATCAGTTCCAAAGTTTTGATATGAAAAATATATCATTTCAGCCAAACATAAATTGAAATGTATTAATTTATATTAGTAGTTTGTTTTAAATTGTAGCTTAAAGTTATAATCTTCCTATGGACAATTAATTTATAAATAGTTATCTATTTACCTCAGAATTATGTCAACTTCTTCCAGTTGAAATGAATTATTTCCAGTGAATATTGTTTTCTAAAATATATATAACTCAAAACATACCATGTGCATGTGTAATATAAGAAATATTAATTAGCTCCTACCGTTTACCTGATATACTATTATTGAACTGCATTTTGATAATCGCTTATGAAATAAACTCGAGACAAAGAAGAAACCCATTTCTGTGGATTTTATGATATTTTCCATAAACTATTCTGTGATTCAATTTTCTCAACATAGAATATAAATTTTCAATTGTGATGCATGAAATAATATTTCTGTAAATTTGATGAGTAAATTAAGTGAATTAGTCTTGCATTTATTATGTACTTTTTTTAATATTTGGAGAAAGCTTACATTTATGTTATAACTCTGGAAGAAAAACCAAATTTGGTATCATCTTCCTGATTACTTTGGGTAACACTATGATGTAATACACTTATTAGATACCAAAGTAAACTTCAAATGTTTGATTATTATTAAGGAAATGTATTAAAGATCTGTAATTATAATTTAATATTATATTAAGTCACTATTTATTAATTTTTAGAAGACATACTAATGAATTTAAAACACCCTTTTTCTCAATCTATGATACTTATATTTTTGGGGGAAAAGATTTTTGGTAGTTTTAGTGAAATGTACGAATGTGAATAGTTATAGTTGAGTCAAATGTCAAAACTTAGTTTATAAACTAATTCATTTTGTGCAACAGAAGTAATAATGTTTATTACTATTAATAAATTAATATTTTTACTACCTATTTGGATTTTATTTATCATATTGCTTGAGTCTGAGCATCATCAATATCTTCATCAGCTCTGCATCTTGAGTATATGGCCGTCACAAACTGTAGCTGAAAATTTCTGTCAGATTCCATGATCCTCGCCTTATCCCGTTTATCAGCTTTGCCTCCCTGAGTTCTACCGAGTACATTTTATAAATATAGTTCCTACAACGGCCTTTCAAAATTGCAAGAAGCCAGAGACCTGAAGAAGAGGAAGCTGTAGTTTATGCTCTTCTGCGGCATTCGAAGAACATTCCAGACCTGTTTCTCAAAAAGTCAAACCCTCCTGGTTCTCCCTTAAGCATCGCCCAGGGTTATTATTCTCGCCAATATGTGGACATAATTTTTTAGGGTTGCCGAGGACGGTGATTTCTTTGAAATTATTTCAGTTCAGAAACCCTGCTGAAATAAAAATCCAGGCCTCCAGCTCTTAAGCAAAAAATTATGCTTCTTAGGGGCCTCCCAAAATTCAACCCGCCAAGCTAAAAACGCCGCTCATGGGCCGAAAAAAATCGATTCCAAAAGCGAGCAAATAAAATAGTTCTAGGGAAGAAAAAAACGGGAATTACATATAATGCTGTCTCCTTCCCTCTTTTCTAGAGCCTTTGTATAGGCCGCCGAAAGCAAATACGGGCCTCTATAAAAATATGACACGTCAAAAACGTTTCCAAAAATATTAGTGAGCTACAAAAAGTATAATTATTGAGCATTTTAAATATTTCTTCACTTAAAATTTAAGCAAACAAAAGAAAATCGCTGACCAATATCTTCCAATTTTTTTCTTCCGCAAACTTTTAAGTGAGCAAAAAAAATCTTCTCGAATCTGATATATCACACTTTATTCAAGGTTAAGAAACTTGAAAGTTTAAAAGACTTAAATAATTCGGTAATTACTTGTAATTCGCTACACTATTATTCTTCTAGCCTTTCAATCTAAAAATATCTCTGGTTAGAATACTACTAATATTATTGTCTTTGGAACAACTTTGACAGATGACATTTATGTTGTGAATAAGTTTATAAGAAAAATTAAGAGCCGCGAGCAAGCTGGACATCATGGCAGACGACACGGCCGCTAAATTAGCGGCAGGTCGTAAGATGGTTGGTATTTTCATGTTAAAAAGTAAACTCCTTCTTAAAATACAATGTAAATATTTAAATTATGTTACCAGATTTACGCTTCAATTTCATAATATAATCTGACACGTCATCTCTTCATAATCTGGAATAGTTAAGTTTCTCGTAATAAAACATTTCTCGTTTCTTATATTGCAATATGATTTAAAAACTAAACGTAAATATGTTAATTTATAATTATTATCATATGCCATACAAACTGCCTATACTATTAATAGTAAATTGGTCCCAATTTATTTGATATTTTGCAGTTAAAGGACTTTCAAAAAAGGAAAACCGGTGAAAAAGTTCATTGCGAGGTTAAACAAGTGGATCATGTTCATACAAATAATGGTCAATCCGGGGAAAACATTGATGTCTACAATAAAATGATTCATCAGGAAGCATACCACAATTATCAAGATTTGTCAAATCAAATAGAAATGTTTCCATCTAACTCAATACAGCAACCATCTGAAAACATAAATCAGCATAGTTCATATTTTCAAACATCGCACAATAATAACTTGGCCCCCTCCACAGCCACAGCTTCAGTATTTTTTGATCAAATAACTCCACAGAACACAAACTCAGTGCAATCAGACAATAACATATTCAATGGAAATGCACCAGAAATTCCGTTAGCAGATGTCTTATTTTCCAATCAAACTTTACAAAGAGAATCTAACATTAATGTCCAACCTAATCCTGTCCATCGAGCTCAAAGTATACATGACAACTGTACACCTCCAGATACTCACGCAGCTTATAACAAGGAAGTTATTGAAAGTGGTGGAGAGGAGGACATAAATGACATGAGATCCATTGTAAAAAATTCTAAATTGCAACAGCAGTTACAATTTCATATGAAAACAGTTGAATTTTTAGTTTCTGAGAAAACTGAATTGACATCCAAAATAAATGACCTGGAAAGAGTAATACTTGAAATGAAAACCCACAATGATGATATCTCTGGTCGATTGAATACGTCTAGGCACCGGGCGTCGCATATGGAAATAGAATTTTCCAATCTGAAACAGAAGAACCATGAAACTGAAAGTCGCCTGACTCAAGTGATGCAGGACCTCACCAGGTACCAGGCTACGGAGCTGTCATTACGGAATGCAAAAAAAGAGTTAGAGGAAGAGCTACAAGAAACTAAATCATTAATGAGCACAAAAGTACAAGAAAATAAAGAGCTGCAACAAAATATTGAAGAAATGAAATTTCATATAAGCACCAGTGAACTTCTCTTTCAACAACTCGCCCAAGGAAATTATGGAGGATCGAATGTTGATCACGTAATAAGAGATCAGTTTGGAAATATGGAGCAACAAGTCAAATATCTTACAGAACAGCTGGCAGAAGCGGAACATGAAAAGAATCAGTCAAATTTGCAATACCAACAATACGTTCAACAAATCAATAACCAAATTGAATCCATGGCTGAAAAGCATGAGGAACTACTTCTCGAAAATGAAAATTTGTCTAATCGGGAATCAAATCTTCTTTCACAAATGGGTGCCTTAGAAAAGCAGCTGCAAACATTACAAACGCATAACAAAATAAATCTGCAACTTAGTCAGTCTGCGTCACAAATTGAAGATCCATAACTTAAAGAAAATTTACAAAGATTGGAAAAGGATCAATCTGAATTAAAGGTATATCACATGATGAACTTTAGGAATCACATAAACATATTTTCAAAATAAATGCTACAATTCAATTTTGTAAATATCTGAATTAATTGAAAAATTAGGGGTCACTGTATTTAATATTATGGTATTTTTAATATCATTTTATTTTAAATTCCTATATTTTTAATTGTATACAATAATTATTAATATATTTTTCATTTCTATGCAATGTTATTTCTTAAAATTTTTAGGCGGATCTTCAAACAAAGGATAAAAACCTACAAGCCGCTCTTGCAGAACTGAGCGAAAGCAGATATCAAATTGAAGAATTAACCAACTCACTGCGACTAATGCAGTCTGATCGACCAGACGCGGCTAAACTTAATGCTGCAAATGAGAGTGACAGACTTGCTGCACAGAAAGCCACTACACAAAACGCTAAAATGAAACTTGATTTGGAACACTTGGAAGAAGCATTTGGACAAATGGTATTTATACAATATTGTATATTATTAAAATGTTTTACTTACATTTCTAGTACGACAATAGAGTGAAATAAGGCTATACTCATTTTCATTGTCTAAATAATAATGAATCTTTATTTTTCAGACTAATAGTAAATTAGAGCTAGCAGAACTTTTACAAGCTGAAAAAAATCTGTCCAAAATGTTATCATTAAAGTTAGCTGAAAACGAAGAAAATTTTAAAGAAGTGCGTTCAAAACTACTTGCTAAAGATGAAGAAATGATAAGACTTCAGGCATCATCAAGTAATTTGCAAAAAGAAGTTCTCAAAAATGCTCAAATAGCTGATAGGCTTAGTCATTATGAAGCTCAGGGTCAGTCATCTGATGTCCTACAAAATGAATTAGAATCAGCTAAAAACCGCTTGTCCGTTATATCAACTGAAAATGCTAAACTCAAAAGAATGTTAGAAAAAATAAAACAAAAACCAGAAGACGTTGAAGTTACAGAAGATGTAGAAGTTCCAGATGATGTAGAAGAATCTAATGAAGCTATCTCCTTAGAACAGGATAACCAATTGTGCGCCAATATCCCAAACACTGAAGCTATGGAAAAACTTCAAGGTCGGTTTACCAAGTTAATGAAAGAAGTTGCCGACTTATCTGATGAGAAACAGCGCTTGGAACATTTGGTTTTACAACTGCAAGGAGAAACGGAAACTATTTGTGAATACATAACACTTTATCAAAAACAGAGAGGTATTCTTAAGCAAAGGGAGACTGAAAAAGATGTCCAATTAAATTTATTAACCCAAGAAAGACAACATATGAAGGAGCAGCTTGATCAATTGAATGGTTTGATTCAACAGTTGGTGCACAAAAACAATCAAGCTCCAGATCAAGAGACACATCACCTTAATAACACCAACAATGAAGAAAATAAAGACAATTTACAAACTGCTGATAGGATAATGGATCTCCTTTCAGAGATCAAAACGAGCCACCTGATAGAGCCAGGAAATAATTGTGCTGGATTGGGTACCTTTCATTCTTGTGCATGGTGTTCAGGAAAACTGATTGATGTTTAATGTATTTAATTAATTTTGTAAAAAAATGCATTTGACTGTATTGACATAAAATACTTAGTATTCTAAACAAGCTAAATTTTTACATCATGCCTATATTCATAACATAAAATTAATTATTGTCATAAAACAGATGAATACACATTTATAAATAATGTAACTTGTTGTGATACCTTTGTTTTTAGACCTTCAATATATTTGATTTATAGGAATGTTATGTATATTTGTATTTTTTTATTATTTCATCATTCCTATTACTTGTTATATGATTTTATAATATTGGTGTGACATTCTTTCTTAATGCTTGGAATGCTCCACATTAATGAGCTTATATTAACTATTGTTTTAATATTGTGACCTTTTAAATTAATGATAGCAAGTATTTTTTATTTAATGTTTCCTGAAGAAGCATCTGTCTATACAAGTGATAGAAATTGTATGTTGCGTCCAATATTGTTTGGCACAATTGTAAAAGCCGTAAACCATAGCCAAAAGGCATATACTAACCAGAATAGGTCACTTTCCATGTGCAATCGAAAATGCATGATGTTGTATAACCATAAAATGATTATATTTGTATAAAACTCGAATTGTATGACTATGCAACATACATTTGATTCACATTTAAATACAAGGTGTTTTGCATGTTTAAACATGCCTTTATAAGATTGTTTTACTATTAAAACACATATTTCAATATTGATAATTTTGTGTTTTAAAGTATTATAAGTTCATAGTACATATGCATAAATTAATATTTTGAATTTTATTACTTTTATCAATTACATTAGCTCAGTCCTCCGAAACATTCGGAACTATCTGCTGCTAGGGAATCTCTGGTGGAGAAGATGAACATGTCTCTTGAAAGGGTTTCACGATGGGGCGACCTCAACCTCATCAGTTTCAACATTTCAAAAACCCAATCATGTACTTTCTCCACCAAGAAGACTGCTATGGATCCTGTATCTTTCAACGGTTGTTCTCTTCCGAAAGCAAGCTCCATCAACATGCTTGGATTATCAATATCGAATAATGTTAAATATTACGAGTCAATTAAGTGTAAAGTCGGTCTCGCTTCCAAAAAACTAGGTGTATTATATAGATCACGTCGGTATTTCAACGATAAACAACTTCTTCTTCTATATAAAGGACAAATCCGACCTATCATTGAATATGGCAGTCACCTTTGGATTGGAGCCCCAAAATACCTTCTAAACTTAATTGACTCAGTTCAAAGAAGAGCAATTCGTTTGATTAACAATGACACCCTTACGTCTAATCTACAATCAATGGAACACAGACGTAAAGTTGGTTCTCGTAGTCTTTTCTACCGTTATTACCACGGTCGCTGCTCTTCGGAACTTAAAGAACTAATTCCTCCTGCACCCACTCACAGCCGACAAACTCGTCTTACACTTGCCGAACATCCATACACGGTTAATATATGTCGACCAAGAACTGGCAGCTTCCAAAGTTCCTTCCTTAATGCCACCGGTAAGCTATGGAATGCTCTTCCAGCGTCTGTGTTTCCTCCTTCCTACAATCTGAATCTCTTCAAGAAACAGATAAATATACACTTGCAATCTCCCCAACCCACACACAAACACGAACACAACATACGTTTCCCGCATGCAGCGTCCAGCCTCCCTGGCTGAGCGTCATAGAGTGCACTGGTCTTGACCGGTTGTGCTCTCCTGCATGCGCTTACATAAAAAAAAAAGTCCTCAATATCAATTTTCAGCAATAAAAATTATACAGGTATGATTTTGATTTTTAAATACTTTTATATATATATATATATATATTATTCCCTCTTCCAAATCTTTTTGTGAACATACGAGTATTTTATTAATGTATAAAATTATTTTCCAAATTGGGTTTCATGTTTATAAAACAATTCAGTTAAGTAACTTATATTAAATCTATGTTAATGTTTATATGTTAGTAAGTACCTATCTCCTTTTACTTTTTATATGTATTTCTCATGTTTATTTTGCTACATAAAAAGTGCCTATACACTATCTTCAAATTAAATAAATCACCTGAAATCAGGTTGTTTGAACATAGATAATTAAGCACAATTTATAATGGTTCTTTAGAGAAAATAAAGTATTGAAGCTTTTATGTTTTATTTTGACCTCAATAAAGAAAAGGTACTAGTTTGTCTCCTGCAGCATTCTCAAAACATGTCCCCAACCAGGTCCACCTGTGACTCTAGATTTATATAACATTGTGTAATTATATTTAACTATAATTATTTCCATGTCTTATTTTATTTATAAAGTGAATTACACTACAGGTAAATATTTATAATGCGTTTTAACCCTGCAAACTACCCTAATCAATTTAAAAATTGATATGTATTGGACTAGGCCATAGGTTTCCAAACTTATTTCAGTCGTGGACCCCTTACCATGATTTTCGGCTATCGGTGGACCCCCTCATATGTACTTTTTAAAAAAAAAAAAGCATTAGTTCAGTGGTGTCAAATTCAAAAATATCAAGGGCCGGATAAGGTATTTTGAGTACGCCTATTTGTGGACCAATAACCTCTTAATATTTAAAACAGCTATAAAAAATAAACGCGCCATGTATATCAAAAACTGTAAATTGAGTTTTCAAGTACATTAATAAGGGTTTTATTTTTTGAAGATAATTTTTTGAACATTGTGTAAATATTGACCTTGTTTATTTTTACACTCCTATAATCTGGACTGAAAAATTTCCATTACAATCCGAAAAATGGTTGGTGAAATATCATGCAATTCATTCCACATGTTCTCTTTTAATTCTTCAATAGATCCTGGATTGCTAATATAAAGTATACTGTGAAGATATCACAAGAGAAAAAAGTCCACTGGAGACAAATCCTGGCTGTGGGGTGGCTAGTTAATGTCACCTCTTTTAGATATCAGTTTTTTTACTAAAAATTCACAAACTGCTACTTTTATAGTAATTTAAAACAAAGTTCGCACAAATAAGTGGTGCCGAACATTTCCACATTTTTATTGACTGATTTTAAAAGTTTGTATAGCTTTTGGGGAGTTATTATTATAAACTAAGTATCCCCCACTTCTAAATTCTTAGATTTGAGTGTAGACTGCATTTCTATTAATTCTATCTGCTTAAAGTTATTTTCTGCTGCTATCGTAGTTTTCACTTCTTTGTCAAGGGTCAGCCGACTTAGCTATTTGTTCAGTAGAACTCTGTTGTCGGCCAGCAGCCGATGTGTTTGTAGTGCATTTTTGTGCGCAAAAAACTACTTAGGCGACATAACTTCTTGTGATTTTTACAATATTGATTTTGATATTTTCAAACAATTTTGAACATTTTAAAATATTATTTTACAAAACAATCACGTCTGAAAGATACTCATTCCAAAATGGCTGGAACTTCGCGTGATATGTCATCTAGAGACCATCTGTTTTCGGAAGATGATTCCTAAAATACTGATTTACTCTTTTCCTTGGGATTATGAATATTTCGAAGACGATAATGACAACAGTCCAGATAGTGATGATAGAACCACATATGTCGATAGCGAAAAAATGAGAAGAAGTACTGGATTGAAATGACAGAAACCCGAGTTCCCATACTCTCCTACCACATCAGACATTAGAATTCCAGACAATAAATGACTTAAGTCTGCTTTAGGATTCGTTCAGTTCTTTTTACAGAACATTTGATGTCTCAGATTGTAACAGAAACTAACAGATATCACAAAAAGCTTAGGAAGGAGTTAATTTTTCAATTAGTAGGAGGCGCAAGACTTGACCGGGAGTCCAGAAAAAGGGGACGCACAAGCACGATAGATACTGAATAACGTTTGGAATTAAAGCCCCACTACATTGCAAAACTAGACAAAGACTCTAAAGACCGTACATTAACAAAAAAAGTCTATGAGGAATACAAGAAACAGTTTGGTTTTGTGAGACCTGCTCGAGAAAATCTGGTCTACATACTGAGCAATGCTTTAAGAAATATCACATTTCATCACAGTTAAGATTAAACCCGTCGACTCGAACTTCCGCACCCAATTTTGCATTGCTTGGATTGTTGGAGATTGATTTGCGTTCCGAATATTCTAATGAAAACAAAATTTACGTTCATCTGCGGTCGCAGAATCCTTGTTCCCATAGTAATATCAAAAGCAGAGCGTACATTATGCTTCGTATAAGTTGCCATTACACTTAATTCCTGGAATCAGCCTTTCTCGAGTTTGGTATCCTTCCCGCACCGATATCTATATTCGCGCGGAAGTAACCGGCTTCCTAAATGTTTAGAAGTTATTGGTCCATCCCGTATTTTACTTCTTTTTGTCCAAGACTAGGATATTTATTGTATGCACTTCACAATATTCACATCACGCATATTGAATTTATATTTAATGATATTAATGATAATGTGTCAAAATTTCTTATAATTTTATATTGAACCTTCCGTGGACCCCCTAACGATGTTCAGGGACTCCCAAATCAATTTTCATTTTCCACGGACCCCCTGAATGATCCCAGGGACCCCTGGGGGTCCGTATGGACCACTTTGGGAACCACTGGACTAGGCTATTTTGCAGCACTCCTTTTAATATAAATATATTAGAAATTTACACTTATAAGTATATGCCACTGTAGGGAGTTTTTTTTTCAAGAAATCATTTATATTTTAAAAAACAATCAGAAGTCTACATAAAACACCAATATGTAATGTTATTTTCATAGGGAAAAGGAAAAATTATCGCCATACAATGTAACATGGAGAAAATGTAGTTTTGGACTACCAATTTACAGCTTTGGGCTACTTAATTCTTACAGCTTTGGGCTACCAACACTAAAAAATTATTTAGCAATTTTATTAAACATACTTTACATTAAAAAAAAATGAAGTGATAAAATCCTGCCCCCCCCCCATCATCAGTTATAATGGTGCTGCCATAGCATTGAGGCCACAACCTCTTCACTAAATACAAACCATTGAATTCACAAGACTATATGGGATTAACTTGTAAATCCTTTGCCAATAATATAATAATTGATAGACAATCACCATTTTTATAAACAGATATTTTAGGGTATATATAGATCATGTTAAATGAGGGATAAACAAATCAAACAAAAAAGATCAGGCTTTAAAAATCAATTTTATTAAGAATAGAGGTGCTCATGTTTAAGCTTTGACTGCAAATATCCTGGGCTTGTTTCTGTAGTTCCTGCGGATATCCTTGCGGGTCTTCAAGCTGGATTCCCTTTTGGAAAGTGCACGTCTGATAGCACGAGTCTTCTTGGGCCTGAGGTCAAGGGGCTTGTACTTCTTATTCTTGTAAAATGAGCGCAGATTCTTCTTCTGCTTCTGGTGCATTACAATGAACACACGTGCGATGGCTTTTCGGACCACCCGGCTGTAAAAAAAACAGTTATCTACTTCTTAAATCAATTAAAATAATTTCACATTTTTATTACAATTAGGACTGTCACTGTCTGACTCGGACATATATTTTTTTTTAGTTCCCGTATCTGCAACATAAACCGCATATTGCCTCCATTCGGTTCTGTTAGTTGCCATGCTTTGTTCCAATATATTTCTACATCTCACAGTACACCTAGGAACATATATGGTTCCCAACAATCTCCAGGGAAGAAATTCGAGGAATTAAAAGAACCACAGCTCTAATATGCGATGCATATCTTTGGGTGACTTTCTAATAATAATTATTATAAGGAGATTGGATCATTACACTCCCGAGGCGTGGACCATTTGGTCCTAAGGAATGCCTACTCAACCAGCAACACGCAATCGGCTACATGTGGTAACCCAATCACATTTGATTTATATCAAATGTGGATTAACTTCAGTAATCTAACAAGAACCGCACATGAAATGTGCTATTGATATAGGTTAAATTGTCATTTATTAATTATACTCAACATAAGTGTTTTTTTTTTTTAAAAGTCCTTCAATTTGAACAAAGATAAATCAAAGTCGCACACTTTTAGGAGATCATCTATTTCTTGGAATTAGAAAAAAATATATATATTTTGGTCGTTACAAAAGATAAATGTTGCTCATGGATGCATACTGGAAACATTAAAAGTTTAAAACTACGGTGACATATGCAACAACGGATCTTGCTTATGTCTCTGCAGATCTATCATCATCAGTCTAATTAAGTAGTAAGTACCTACATTTATATGTATTTTTTCTATTGAATTATTAATTCTACTTGTATTTCAGTATCGCATTAAATTAGTAACAAATTGTAATGTTATTGAAAGAAGAAATAAATAAGAGAAAAAAAACAAAAATGGTCAATCGGGGTAATATTTATGACGGGTCCATATTATTTAGATAGATCGAGGAAATCAGAGCTTGGTTAACCCTAAGACGAGCGTGATCATATGGTAACAGTGATTGCTATTGTGTCCTTGCCATTACTTTGGTCCCATGTCTACCACATCATAGCCATCACTTAAACTGGTTCAGAAATGTGTATCTCTTACAGATATCCTGCAGCCGCGGCAATGGAAACAAATACACTTGCAATTTATTTTATTATCAGTTAAATTATTTTCATCAAAATGGTTATTTCCATTGATATTTATATTTTACAATGAGCGTCTCTGTAAAGACTAGCGTGTCCATAAGGTAACATCATTGTGTTATTACAAAATTATTTTCACTAGGTGTAGAAAACTATATATATTGAAATAATATAACTTAAAACGTCATTTATTCGTATCAAAAAAAATATTTTGACTCTGAGGGTTAAAGCAGGATAATTTATCCTTTAATTTTTTTAAATTGTTTAACATAGGTGCTTGCGGAGACTACACAAAATGCGGGAAAATGTATAATCGGGGTTCCACTGTATTTAAATATAATGGTGATGTATATTATTAATTATTAAAAATAGTACTAACCATTTAAATATAGAAAACAAAGAAACTTTGGTTAAAAAAAATTAATGGGGAGGACAACTGCATATCAAGATGTATTTAATTAATAAGTTTCATACATCTTCGATAATTAAATAAATAGCTTAAAAATGTAATTAAAATAATATTTTTTAATATAGTAGAGGTAACAGTAGTGTTATGTGGATGGGACACATTGTAAAGGCAACCTCAAAATACAATACAAATAGTTCTGACGTCTCCGAACTGTTCAAGATAACAAAGTAAAACTTACATCTTTGACAGCTTGGAAGCTGCTCCTCCAGTCACCTTTGACACCCGAAGGGTGGTCAGTTCGGTCTTTAACTCATCGAGCTGTTTTGTAAGGTCCTTTTTATCCTTGGTTCGCAGTTCCGAGCACTTGACTTTACCCTGCAAAAAATACAATCCACCATTAACTATCGATGAATATACGCAAAAATATTGATCTCTCTAAACACAAGTTATAATAAGGAGTCAACATATCAGCTAAATACGATTTCGGCATTGCGATGTTTTCAGAAACACCGGATTAATATTTACTGTGACACCAACTCACCATGTTGGATATTGGAAAGAAAGAAGACAGCAAAGGCGGTTTATGAGTGTTGTAATTATTCGAAAGATTATTGTACTCGACCAAAAAATACACTTTACACTTGGTAGGTAGAAATCTACATCTTATATTTAAACGGCTTATATTGATTTAAATTTAATTATAACTTACTTAAATGAGACAGTTTTTGACAGTTCTGCATTAGAGGTTCCATATCAGAATATAGAAAAATATATTTTTTAAATTAATCAAAGGAGAGAAAAATAAAATTATAAATAAAATTGAGAAAATAATGACGTTTTTTTATAATTCATGCCATATATTTTGTACAATTATAACATTATTAAAAATAAATAACGTTTTATTCATTATACATTTTTGTACAAACTTATTTTGAAATTATCAGATAAAATATTCTAAAACAACCAAATTCAATCGCCAGCTAAGCTTTTATATGCGACCAGTAAAAAATTTATTATGTTGAAATAAACGCTTGAATAAATGTTTATTTTGGGTTTTAATTTTTTGAATTATGTATTTTTTGACTAACAGTATCCTGACAAACAATATGTATTATTCTTATTGTGTTTTATTCTATATTTTTAAGCTCTTGAAAATGTTTTCTAAAAAGGGGGATTTTATCATACCAGTAAAAATTAAAAAAGGATTATAATTAGTAGACTCTATATGTACCATTTCACAAAATATCCTTTAAATAACTTTACCAATAACTCAAATATCAACAAATCTGATCAACCCAATAGAGTAACCAAAGAAAGTAGTTATATGAAATTATTTAGGATAAATGCAAGGAAAAAATGAGAAACTAGAAATCTTCACAAGTGTGGCGATTTCAGTGGCATTGAGCTTTACAAATCACTCGCGTGTCCATTGGCCACTTCCTAGGACAAAGAGCAACTGTATAGGTGGGTTCAAAAAGCCACACTGAGTCATGAAGCTACTAAGAATTTGCGCGCACTAATCCGTCTACGATGGTCTTCTTCACGACATTGTGGAGGGGATGGTTGAGGGTAGAAACTGTAGAAGGCGCTCTTGACGGAAGTATTTGCAGCAAGTATTCGAGGACATGAATTGTAGCGCTTATGCTGAGCTAAAAAGGGTTGCAGAGGACCGAGAAGAATGGAGATCAAGATGGAAGATTCTGTTGCTGCAAACCAATCCATTGGATTGATACTACGAAGAAGAATCCGTCTAGCCAAGAAGTGGTACTCATAAAACCGTCGCCTGATAATTAATGAATAAATAAAATTTTGTTAAAAACTAATAAATATACAACCTATTTTGTTTATTAAATAAAAAGAGATAACGTTTTCGTTTCTTATTGTAATAAATACCTCTAGTTATGAATTTTCAAAATTATGAATACCATTTTCGTTGCTAACCAATGTGATAATTACTGGAACCGTTTTTTTTTTGTGTTTACTAGCCATAAAGAGTATTGTCCATAATAACATTTTTGTTTGTGACCGTCTAGCTAATGTCAAATTAACTTCTCCCATTGTACATTTTACATTGAAAAATCGAATTATTCCTTTGCAATGTCTATTATATTGCTGTTAAACAGTAAATTCGTCCGTGCAAATAAATAAAACCGTTCATTACATCGCGAGCCGTTATAAAAATACCGGCCGAAATGTTTAATCCTTCGGTCAGGACACATGACCGTCATTAAAGTTAAGTCGATGATAGCCTTGGAGCCAGATCTGAATCAGTGTTAGTGTCATTGTTTGTTGTTAAGTGCACTTAAAACCATTAAAACAGAGGACGTCTCGCTTGTACGTAATCGGTTGTGTTCTCTTTTCTAGAATGATCCACCCGAGAGTGAAGAAAAGAAGTGCTGGCTTGTTGGCTGGTACTTGGACATGTTTCATAGCCGTAATCTGCGCCGCTGTCACAACCACCCCCTGTGACAAATCGCGCCGGGTCTTCACTGAGTCGTCCGGCATAATAACAGATGGACCCACAGATCACAATTACACTCAGGTAAGCAATATATCAGATCGATTAAATTTAAAGAAAGGCAGAGCGTCCGATAAACAATGGTATCTTAACCTCTGATACGCAATCTATGGAATATAGATGTTCAGTCGCCTATTTTATCCCTACTATAAGTTTCCTTAATTGATCTTACCTGTAATCTAGACTTCTCAGTCGTCATACGTGGGAATGTTTTCCGATCACCCTTCACGTATGGCGACTTTGATCAGCTTCTCCAGCTTCTTGAAGCCACATGCTGATTTTAGAATACTCTCTTTGTGTATGTTTCTTTCCCCATTCAATCAGAATCTCTATAAAGCAGATTAATCTAGACAAGCTCCTCAATCCTTAAATGCATCCAACCACTTCACATTCTTTCGAAATGTGTCCAGCCATGTTGAGCACCATACATTCCACTGGACTAGATAACCTACAGCTGGTAATTGGTCTCAGATTGTATAGATTGACATTTCAAATATGTACTTGTAAACATTTTATTAGTTTATCATATTTTTTTTATTTTTATAAAGAACATATAATGCAAGAAAGACAACACCCGGCCTCACAGATATGCCAAAAAGAAAGTAAAAGTATGTAATTCATGGTAAAGGATGGGTACGGCAGGGTATTAACAAGAATTTGTATAATATGTATAAATATTTACCAATATCATATGTACTCGTACTTGTTAAATTAAATTGTTCATTTCGAAACGTTTGCCTTTGATATTTAATTTTTGTTTCAGGATTCTCATTGTGAATGGTTAATAAAGGCGCACAATGACAGCCAGTATATCACCCTCAAGTTCAAGAGCATGGGTACGGAGTGTTCTTATGACTATGTGTTTGTTTACGATGGCAACTCATTCCGAGCCCCGCTGTTGGGAAGCTTCAGTGGCAAAACTGAGCCTCAGCAAATCATAGCCACAAGCGGTTACGTATGTTACAGTTGATCTATATTGTCCTTTTGTTTTTATTACATTTTCTATATTTTCATTTATAGTTTCCTGATTTTCTAAACGATTGGCATTAGTCTAATGAATTATGTTTGATGTTTTAGATGCTCATCTTGCTGTACAGCGATACAAATTATGTCTTGGATGGGTTTAAAGCCGAATTCTCCGTGGACAACTGTCCTAACAACTGCTCTAACCGGGGAGCCTGCGCCTCACACGTCTGCGCCTGTGAGGGGGACTGGGGGGGCAACGACTGCAGCGTGGAGCTCTGCCCACATTCTTGCTCAGGCCACGGCAACTGCCGTGAGGGCCGTTGTCAGTGCCACAAAGGGTAAGAAATAATAGATGTAATTCCATAATAAAATAGTCAAAAACTAAAAATATTTTCATCTATTATTTAAATACATTGTATGAAAACAAGGAATTATAAGATTTTGATGTCTCTAATGTCGTATATATAATCGTAATTGTTTTGCTGGAATTAATCATATTAATTATAATTTATTTCGATTTTTTCGATCGATATTTCTTGGTGGAATTCCATTATATCAGATATAAAATAAAAGATTATTTAGAATTTATTCCACATATATTTTTATTTTTTTTTGACTACATGTTTCAGCCAGGTCGGATGGCCATTTTCAAGTCAATTAGTTAAATTTTTGTTGGCTCTATATAAAGCAAAAGAGTGAGCGAAAAGGTGTATATAAATTATGTGATGGGTATATGTGGTTTTAGGAAATCATTAATGTATAAGGGAATTCATTTATGTCACAACAAAATAATATTTATAATTATTATAATTTTAATAGCCTTTGTAATTATAAATATTATTTTGTTGTGACATAAATGAATTCCCTTATACATTAATGATTTCCTAAAACCACATATACCCATCATATAATTTATATACACCTTTTCGCTCACTCTTTTGCTTTATATAGAGCAAACAAAAATTTAACTAATTGACTTGAAAATGGCCATCCGACCTGGCTGAAACATCCCCCCCGGCCATCACTAGGGTGCTAAAAATTAATCTTGAAAATGTAAATAATATATTTTGTGTCTTTCAGGTATTCCGGTGTAGCTTGCTCATTAGATTATTCAGACTTTGTCGGCAATAAGTGGCATTGGCTTTCTCACACGAGAGGAGGTCTCTCTCCGAGAGCCGCACATTCTGCTATTTATATGAATTATACGGACTCTCTCTACGTTTTTGGAGGATATGATCTCAATAATGTTTTAGGATCTTTACAAATTTACAGGTAACTACATTTTACTTTAATATCTGCTACTCAATTTAAAAAATATATTGCTTTGCTTTTTTGCAATATTATTTTTAATTTATAGATTTGATTCGAGCCAATGGGAAGATGAATCTGGAAAAGTCATCGAAGGCTTTCCAACTAACGTAATAAATCAATCTATACTGAGGGAAGTTTTAAATATGGTATGTCTAATTAAATTAACTTTTCATAATATTAAACTTAAATATACATTGATTTAATATTTTTATTTTTTTCAGGAGGGTTTTAACAGATGGGGAGTGAAAGGTGGTACATTATTTAATCAAATAATATCATCCGTTCGACGTAACAGATCTCCAGGCAGACACGTGGAGCCGAACTCTGAATCGGGGGATATTGAAGATGATTTCCCTGCAGTCAACATGACAGATGAGACCAATGAACATCCAAAGACCAATAAGCCGACACCTCGATATGGGCATGCAGCTTGTCAGATCGGAGAAAAATTTGCTATTTATGGGGGAAAGCTGGATGATGGGAGTCTATCATCTGAACTTTGGGTGTACGATGTGTTTACAAGGCAGTGGTCACTCCGAGCGCAGAACTCCAACACCACGCCCCCAGCGCTCACCCGACACACGCTCACAACAGTCAATGCCAGTCTCTATTTGTTTGGCGGCAGCACAACCGATGGAGAATTTTCATCAAGGTATTTCTTATTATTTTAGTATTTTTTTTTGCCCTTTCATATTTGTATAACACGAATGTCATCATTATAACTGTATATATGTATAATTTTAAATTAATTTTAATTAAAAAATTAACAAATTAAAAATATTTACTTTTGATTCATACTTATTTTAAACGATTACGTGTTTCGGCCTCCCTGGAGACCATCTTTAATCGTTTAAATGTAATTGTTTAAAATAAATGTGAATCAAAACTAAATATTTTTATTTTGTTTATTTTTTATTATGCAGTTTCACCAAGTATTGTCAGTTGATAACCTTAATGGTATATATGTATATTTGATAATCATTTGATTTATTTAAGTAAATCTTGTGTGAGTTTATAGTATGATGTGCTGGTTTTTACTTTATATTATAATTTTGTGTTTATAAGGTTTTGGCATGTCGCTTATGTTTATCAGTTTTATTTTTATTTACATTTGGTTTGTTGTAATGATGTATTATTATATTTAAACAAAGTGAGACTCGGGATAAAGAAAGAAGAAAGCATTCAAATTTACAGACTATCTAATGATTGTCTTGCATGAGGTGATGGAAGGACCGTAAGTCCTTAGAACATCAGGAATGGTAGGGTCTCCCTTTTTCTCTCCTATCTTTATTTACATGTCGGAATTAATATTTTAAATAATTCATGAAATGTAAAAAAATAACAAATTTTATTAAAATTGTCATCCTATTGTATTTACTCAATCTTTCAATTTTGTATCGATTTATTGTACATTATTTTTATATTGAATTTTATCAAAAAAAAAAACCTACTGCTGATTATGTTTTGAAATATCCTTTAATTGTACATATTCTTATTATCATTACAATTAATTTTCTACGCCAAAATTGTGAAATACCCTTTTAACTTTTGATCCACATAAAGAAATTCATTTTAATATTACCACTAATCATACGTCATAGACACTCACAATCACATTCTGATGATAAAATATTGAGACAAAATTTTAATGAATTTCAATGCCATAAATAATACGGCAACTATTATTTTTGCACTTTATTTCTACTTTTTTCCCTACATATTTTCTTTTTATATATTTTTTATCTATATACTTTCGGCAACGGATTTCTTTTGTGTTTATATTTACTTTGTTATTGTTCTAAGATATGGGCACTTACAATTTCATTACAATTTTACAGGATGTTTCGCATCAATCTGGACACGAGTGCGACTGAACATTGGGAAGAAGTATTTGCTAGAGGCGGCAAGGAGCTTGATGTGCGGGTCGTGGCGCACAGTACTGTATATCATTCCTACTCACATTCCATTATCATATACGGCGGAGTTGTAGCGGGCGTCGCCAGGTAAATTTAAAATAAGAACATTGCAATTAAATAATTGACTGTTAATCTACAAAATATGAACATCAAACGTTTATCTTATAACCAGGCTTTAGTTTGCACTGAACGGTTCACTGACGGCCTTTCAATGTATAGTAGTAATAGCATTATAGTTTTGCAATGAATAATTCAATTTAGATGACTTTGTAATAATAATTTGTGAAATATTGTACTTTGGTCTTTTATTTCAGATTTTCTAAACTTTCCGATAGAATGTTTGCATTTGATTTAGACAGTAGACATTGGAGTGAATTGCATTACCCCCGAGCTCACTTGAGAGACACCTACGTACCGAGAGAGCGGGCCTTCCATACAGCTACAATAATCGGTAATAACATTTATCCAGGAAATTTGTAATTTTTTACCTTGTTTTATAGATTTTATTGACTAACCGTCTTGTTTATAGAAATGAAACACCTGCACCTTTTCAGTGATTTAATAGTTAACCACCATTGATTTATTTTTAATTCCTGATGAAGTATGTAGGTAAACTAAACAAAGGTCTGATTTCTAAAAGCGGCAGTTACTCAACGTGATCCATTTTTAAAACAATGTAAAAATATGTTATCAATTTAATATTTAACCCTTTAGATGCGGCGTGCCTATATATCGGCATGACATTTTATGTCACTAGAGTGCGGCGTACCAATATATAGCCAAGACCATACAGAACTGCTCGCGGTTTGGTATGTAATGATACGAAATTTAATAAACACATGGGGAATGCGTGTTCTTGTCGGAGAATCATTTGATGGGCGTGCCTATGTATCAGAGTAACACGACATGTCACTAGATATATAGTCAAGGTCATAGAGTTTTATTGAAAAGAGGTATAGTTTGTTTTAATCGATAGTTAATTAAGTAATATGATTATAAATAAAAATGAAACGGATATAGGTGTGTACATAGGTGTAAAATAATAATTCATCATAAAAATCTAAAATATTGTTATTTTATTTTTCCATGGATTATCGACACTTCTTATTAAACAATAATAAAAACAATAGCCGCACATAAAGGGTTGAAATAAAACTCAAGGTGAATGCTAAAAATGCAATTAAAATTATAAAACACCTTCAATAGTTTATTTAATTTTATTATTTTATTAACATGAGTACTGCAATAACGAAAAATAAACATTGATATATTGTATACATAAAATATATATAGTATATGTATATTTAAGTAATAATAATATTGTAATATAGTCAATGATCTATAAAAGTAGATTAGAATATTGAAATAATAAAATAATATTCTAATAAAAATTAAAAAATTAATATATTGATATATTGCTTTAAAATATAATTGTTTTCTAAGATTTTAATATATCATTAAAATTTTATCAGGTAACTACCTCATCATCTTTGGCGGTTATTCTCACCGCCACAATAAAGAAGAAATCTGTTACGACAATCAGATGTACATGTACCATCTGGGTTGCCACGCTTGGGTTAGCGGAGAAGTCTTGGGGAGTTCGGGGGGAAACGCCAGCTATCCCAAGACCCAGGGAGTGTTTGCACACGCGGCAGCCCTGAGGCCTCCTTCGACCCTCCTTCTCGCCGGAGGATACCATGGAAATGTGAATGGTATGTTAACTCTTACACGATTTAAATAATGTGTACACTTACATTTTTTATAAAAATAATGTTTGCATTATAAAAGTATTTCAAAAGAAATCATCAATTTCAATATTTCAAATTCGATTTCAAAAATCATTAATTTTGCCAAAAACAACATAACATTAATTTTTATAAAGATTCTTGGAACTACATCTTGGAAACTATTTATGTACGGGTCTCTCAGTATATTTAAATATGTTGAAAAAAATCAATTTAGTAAATTGGGGGGTTAAATATTTTTTATTGAAATGTAATGAAACGCACAAATCTTCTTTGATTTAATGGTGCTGACTTCTATGTTTTTCAAAAGGTGATCTGCTGGCATTCGTGGTGCCGCGTTGGCTCGGGGGTGTGAGTGATGCTGACCCAGAAGGTGCGTGTCCTCGCCACAAGTCCTATGGAGAATGCCTCGCAGACCCCGAGTGCGGGTGGTGCTCTGTTGACGAGGTGAGGAGACACAATTACTTTATTTACTTTTTTCCAAAAAAATTAAATTAGTAATTGGCACACATCTCGACGCTTACAATATGGGTATGTTATGTAAGCAACTAGAGTGCAATCTGATAATTTATTCAATTCTACCACCGCAGATCATTTTTTTTACAATTCATAACAAATGTTTTTTATATTCATAATCTATATATACACCTACCCCCCGATTTACACGGTACTTGTTTTACACGTTTTCGCTTTTACACGGTTTTCCAAATAAGTTTTTTTTTGTTTTTATCGCACTCTACTAAATGCTACTGTGTTTGAACACGTGCGCTGTGTACACATCTCACGGGGAATCCCGAGCTAGTTGTGCTGACTTGCTGCACACGCACACTGTGTCTGTATTTCTTCACATAAAATTAAAGTTTTATCTACGGAAAATTGTATTTATGTGAAAGTTTCACAGTTTCAGAAAGATTTAATTTTCCATATTCGTAAATTACAAGTGAGTGCATAATTTAGATTATTATAAATTAACATAAATTAAAAAAAATAATAGGCTTATAATGTCGAAAGAAGTTAAAAGAAAAGTTATTTCTTTAGAAACTGAAATCGAAATTTTGGATCACTTACGAAAGGGAGATAGAGTAGTAGATGTTGCAAAATCATATAGCATGAACGAAGCTACAAAAAGAACTATTAGAACAAATGAAAACACAATTAGAAAGAGTGTTGCAGCTGGCAATACCACGAGTATGGGCACAACATCATACACCAGAAATATCGCAATGGAAAAAATGGAGAAAGCGTCAATGCTTTGGATAGAAGATCAAACACAAAAAAGAGTATCCATTGATACGGCCGCTATAACAAATAAAGCATTATGAATTTACGAAAAAATTGTAGAGCAATTACCATCTTCTTCTTCAACTGAAAAGAAGCCAAAAAATTTGGCAAGTCATGGCTGGTTTGAAAGATTTAAAATAAGACATTCTTTACACAGCTTAAAATTAAAAGGTGAACTGGCTTCTGGCGATGTAGATGCAGCCCAAGAATATCCAGCAAATTTTGCAGAAATTATTAACGACAATTCATACACCCCTGATCAGGTTTTCAATGCTGATGAGTCAGGGTTATTCTGGAAAAAAATGCCTGAAAGGACTTATGTCTCAAAATTTTATAAATCGGCTAGTGGTCATAAAGCAGCAAAAGATCGCATAACAATTCTTTTCTGTAGCAATGCTTCAGGAGATTATATTATGAAACCATTAGTGATTAACAAATCAAAAATGCCCCGTGCCTTTAAAGGAGTAAACATCAATAATCTTCCCGTTTATTGGAGGGCTAATAAGAAAGCGTGGGTTACTGCTGCAATGTTTACTGAATGGTTTCATGAATGTTTTATCCCAGATGCCAAAAAATATTTACAATATTAGACTGTGTGAAGCATATCGCCTTATCATACACTGCGATTAAGCAAACAACGCTCAATAGCTGTTGGAAAAAATTGTGGCCAAATGTAGTCAAAAATGAACATTCCATTTCAACGTTAAATGATGAATATTCGCAGATAGTACAGATGGCGCATTCATTGGGCGGAGAAGGTTTTGATGATTTTACTGATGATGATATCGCAGAGTTAATGGCTGATAAAGAACTAAGTGAGGATGATTTAGTTAACTTAGTTTGCGAAAGTGAGTCTGACAGATCTGATGAAGAGGAATTAGTACCACTAACATTCACTGCTAAAGTCATCCGCGAAGGACTCGCATTGGGAAGAAAGCTGGGTAATCATTTTATACAAAATGACACAAACGTTGAAAGGGCTTTACGATTCCAACGTGACATAAATCGCTGCTAAACATAGACTGACGCAATGACGCAGAAGTATGTTATGTGACTTCCCCTTTCTGCATTACTCGTTATGCGAAATGTCGCTCGTTAAGGGAGCAATTTTTTCACATTTTTTTTGCTCATGCGAATTACTCGTTATGAGAGGTGCTCATTATGAGAGGTTCCACAGTATATATATACCTTAATTAACTATTTTTAACCCTTGCTTTATAATATATAATCTTCTATATATATAAAAATGAATGTCTGTCTGTCTGTCTGTCTTTGATGCATTCCGACACCATTAACCCGATTGCAATAATACTTTGTCGAATTATTGCTGATACTAGAAAGAAAAAGATAGGATACTCAAAATTTGATTTAATTACAAAAATGAATTGAATATTTACGTAAAACATGTTTTCATACAAGACTTTTGTAATACAGAACGGCCAATTTAGAACATTGTGTTTCCTTAGCAACGCCGTAAACAACAATTCACTGACCTGAAGTTATTTTAAGTAGGTATTTTAAGTAGGTACTAACGTAAGGTACTGAATATTTTGAAACAAAAATCGATTTTCGAATAAACTATTTCAATATTTGAATTTTTGACGACTTTTTTGTTTATCGAATTAAAATAAATATTACGTATTAATTGTGTGTGATATACAGTAGAAAGAGTTAATTTTGGAATTCCAATTGCTGGTCGGCTTCGGATAGTATTATATCATAATTTTATAATTAATTTTAAGTAAAAAATTAATAAATTAAAAATATTTAGTTTTGATTCACAATTTATTTTAATGTTTACATGTTTCGGCCTTCCTGAAGACCATCTTCAATAATGAAAAAATAAAAACAGGCCGTGGCTTATATAGGTATGGACACGATCCTATATCAGTACACACATATTTATAGGTTGTATATGTGTGCGGGTACAACAATTGAAAAAGGTTATTTTAAAAATTAATTGGTATGTGATTAGTTTTAATGTATTAAGACATTATACAATAATATTTTTTTTTGCTTTCAATTTAAAAAGATATTAAGAAATACTAGGTATTATATTCTTTTAATTAAAATTAATTCTAAAATTAGAATTATTTCACCAAGTATTGTCAGTTGATAACCTTAATGTAAGTATTATATCAATTTATTTTTATTTTTCAAAAGTGAATTTCAAAACGTAACATTCACTGTGATATCAATTATGCCACCCAAACGAAAAGCAATAGGTCAAGAGTACAACTCAAGCACGAATGAAAAGGGCATCTCGAGCTTCAGAAACAGTCGAGCAAAGGAGAGCAAGATTGGAAACAGATCGAGTACACGCTGCTCAAACCCGTTCATCTGGACAGATGAGCAACGGGAAGCAAGATTGGAAACAGTTAGAGTACACACTGCTTAAACCCGTTCATCTGAAACAGATGAGCAACGGGAAGTAAGATTGGAAACAGATCGAGTAGGCGTAGATCGTACCAGACGTACTCTGCATGCTGATTTAAATCATAGTGCTTTGCATTACGATCCTAATTATGATTACAGTCTGCACCCAAGTATTGTTATTGGAAAAATTGATAAATTATGCGTGTATTGTAGTGCCTGTAAATTTAAAAATGAAACACTAGGAATTTGTTGCACGAGTGGAAAATTGAAATTGCCAGAATTACATTCACCACTCGAACCTTTATTAACGTTGGTATCGGGTGATACAAGTGAATCAAAACATTTCTTGACAAACATACGAAAGTACAATTCTTCTCACTACCACTGCCGAACGCAAATCATTCTTCATCTTACAAATGGTCATGTTCAGCAAGTCTCAGAAACGCATCGTTCGTATGATGGATTGCAATATCCGATTTTATTTTGGCAAGGAGAAGACGGATACCATTTCAACATCCCGTTGAGAAATCCACAAACAGATGAGGAAACGACTAAGAAAGTCAGTGCCATGAATTACTATTCATATCGATTGATGATTCGTGAAAACGCTGAAAATCATATCCCCTAAGGTCGACATTTGTTCCATCAATACATGTACGCGAAAATAGAAACTGAACGACTCCTCTACATTTGATTAAATCAAACCAAGTTGCGTTCCGAAGGGTATATTCATTTACGCGATGCAGCTGTAAATGATGGCTGAAAAACAAAAAAACATTGTGTATCCAAAAGCACTCCAATAAATAAAAACACATACGGGCGCCACTGTCAAATTTAGGTAAGAACAACATAACTTAAGTTGATTGTTTCTAATTGGCTCCGGTCACGCCTCAAGTCCAACTTATCCAATCGGAAGACGAGAGGCTCCCGACGAGGCACTTCCATAAAAACTCGCGGTTTCTTTTTTTTAAGTGGCATTGCAACGCATGCCGGGTACACGCTAGTATTGAATATTTACTTATTTAATTTATAAAATTACATTGATTATTTCGCATGCAGTTTCTAGCCGACTCGGCTAAACAATTTATAATCTACAGGAGAATCAAAACACTCTTCTGGTACTTGTGTGTGTTTGAAAATAAGAAAAACAATATAATTCGAGTATCATTTGCTGATCCTGTAGTGCAATTATAGGAAATTCTCGATTATTTCACTATAATCATTAGCATTGGTCTTTATACGTGATCATATATTATATACCTGGCACAAACTTGACTTGTGAACATAAAAATCATTGAACAGATTGAAGACCGGAGTCAGAAGATCGCAAAACAACCTGAACTGATGGGGAGTGCTGCAACTGGGAGAGATTTTAAAACAGCATAACGTTTAAGATTTTACCACATGTAGCCGAATAGATGTTACTTCCAGGACCTTACGTCGGACAACAGAAAGGCCATAGATTTTTCCAGATATTTACCGTTTTAGTGCCATTGTGCCATTTTGCGAGTCCTACAGCGCTCGTGGCACTTTTGGGTATTACGCGCACAAGCGTGATTGCGCTCGTCGGCACTCTAACGGTTAAGCTAAATTAACTTGATTTCGCTGATACGAAATAGTAAATTTCATAATTTTTACCTGTAGAACGCACTAACTTTGTGGTTTGTCATATTTTGACAAATTCCATCGTCAGTAAATAGATTCTGAGGAAATTGCGGTAATACCGAAACCGGTAAAGTGATTTATTAAAACTCAGTCCTAGCACGGTCTTTGGCAATTGTGCTTTCAGCTACGCGGCAACAATGGCCTGAAATTTGCTGCTGAAAAGCATAAGAGAACTTAAAACGGAGGCATCCTTCAGAAGCAGACTCGAGACCCACCTTTGTACTGAGAGAGGCAAAGAAGCGCTTTTGGAATGACCGTTCGGTCATAAAAAAGCGATATACAAATACTGATATAATAATAATCAGTGGTTTCATGCAAAGTTTCACTTGTTTTATTCTTTCACAATTTTTGGTCGTATCTTTGAACTCGCATGATAACTGTTTGAATGTTTAGATTTGCTACGGCCGCACTGTGGGCTCCAACTGCACGACCAACCTGCAGTCAGTGCGCTGCGGGGGCGTCTGCCCGGCGCTGGGCGACTGTCTGGCCTGCCTCACGCACGGGGCCGCCGCGTCCAGCCCGGGCCGCTCACTACGCGCGCCGCTGCTTTCCATCAGCACCAAGCTGGGCCTGCACCACTGTACCTGGTGCGTGCAGAACGCTCGCTGTCATCACAAGGATGGTATTATTATCTCTTATTAACTCTTTTTTCAATTCAATTTTATTTTATGGATTTTTAAATATTTATTAGAATATTATTTTATTATTCAATATTCTAATCTACTTTTATAGATCATTGACTATATTACAATATTATAAGTAATTAAATATACACATACTATAATGCAACAAATTCTTTTACGCATCAATTCGTTCAGAAAAAATATCGGCAGAGGCGGGATGCGAACCAGCGAACCTTGAAATAATAAAATAATATTCTAATAAATATTTAAAAATACATATAATAATGTCACCTGAGACAATATCAAGAATGTAAAATTGTTCATCAGTAATACAGGTAAATGACTGGTTATAAAGTCCGTGTCGGACCTATAAGTAGTTGTTTCTCATCCATTCAATCTATAGTTCGGTTCGAGACCCGAGTGGTACTTACTAAAATAAATAGACTGTCGGAAAGTAATAATATTCAACTTGTGAATAAATGTAAACTGAGTGAATAATAAAAAATAATAATATACACACTGAATATATACTATAGAGCAAGGGTGGCCAAACCGCAGCCCAGGGGTGTCTGCTTATGGCCCGCAGAGCATATTATGAAAAAAATAAAAATAATAAGGATAATGTATGTAGCGCCGTTTTCGTATAAATATACCTCAGGGGTGATTTAATAGTGTACATAAAACCACCAAAAGAACATTCCATCGTGCATAGTGTGTATCATATCCTATATTATGGAAGTATCTCAGTACATTGATTCAACTATCGTGACAATTTCTTCTATGGTAGGTAAAGCGAACACGCCGCAACAATACGCATACAAATTTATCTGTATTTATACAGATTTTAGGGTACCATTACAGACCCATATTCGTTCAGCGGAAGGATAAAACTAATTATCTGTCAAATCAGACATGAGCTAAGTGTTACCATTCACGAAATAACCACAAGTTGAAAAAAAAAACGTTAGATAGCGGACCCTATAGAAGAAATTTTGTTGTGCGGCCCGATAGGAAATCGCATTTCCAAAATTTGGCCCGCCTGCTGAAATGGGCCACCCATGCTATAGCGACATCTTTCGTTATATGATATACAATGGTATAAATGCAACTTATTCCATACAGCAGTTCGGGCAGATGATGGTCGAGCGGTCAAGGGTAATGAACTTGAACAAATGGTTGGTTCCAAGGTTCGCTGGTTCGCATCCCGCCTCTGCCGATATTTTTTCTGAACGAATTGATGCGTATAAAGAATTGGTTGCATTATAGTATGTGTATATTTAATCAATTTTATTTACTACGATCCTGAAAAAAATACATAAATATAGGTATTTATGACTAAAGAAAAAGAGTTCTATAAAGACAAGCAAGAGAAAGTCCCAATGGTCATTAAACAGACGACTCCAACAAAGTACTCCTTCATACAAATTTGTGTAGCGCATGTTTGAACTAGGCTTTATTATCTCCACACTGTACTATGTAGAATATCAATAAGTTCTTGTCCGATCAATGAAGTTTAGCAACATTGGACCTGGAATTAACTTGGATGGGGGACCATCTGTGACAAGATGAATTAGACCTTCCAATAAAAATCACACCAGAAAAATAAATAAATAAAACATAGTTTTTTTATGAATGCACAATGTTGCGCAATGTGTTATTAATCTGCTGAAGTTATAAAATTACAACCTTGATAAACCATTTTTTAATAATTTGTTGGTGGTTTTTTAGATGTCACTAAAACAAGGTATTTTCAGATAATTATGGCGTGTGTGGTGATGAAACCCCCGGATGGTGGGGATCTACCGGCACCGAGGTCATCCATCCTGAGCAGTGCCGCTCTTTGGACAAAAGACCCGGCCTCACCTTTGTCAAATACCAGTACCCGGTAAACTGGAGCCATCCCGACCATGTGGCTATCATCAATGCCACAACTGTGGACTTCAATGTGTTAAGCGGCACGAGCCGTGGCGACCTTTACCTGGACAGTGACATGGTGGCCCGGCTGAGCGGGTTCCTGCACATCCCGCCCAGCTGGCGCGGCGCCGGGGAGTTGTTGAGGGTTTGTGCCGGACACTCTCGTGTCGAGCTGACCTTAGGAGGAAAGCACATAGCGGCCAATGTCTCTGCTGGATTGTCCACTTGTGTCGCAGCAAACTGGACCGCGCTGCAGCCGGGCAGACTTGCAGTAGAATTTCATGCCCACAAACCTAATTTTTTACATATCCACAACTCCCATCAGCAGAGCAAAATGGAACTGCAGCACAACAAAACAAATGAAAATGCTAAGGTTTGTTATTGATTTTCCGTTGTTTAATTCTGTTATTCATTTTCTTCACTACATGTTTCATTAACTCACTGCTAAAGTCGGCTGATTTTATAATATTTTCAATGTTTTGAGCATTCACTTTGAGATCCATAATAAATTATAATATTTATTTATTTATTTACCTTGTTTTCACATGGATCATGATTCATGTGAAAACAAGGTAAATAAATAAATAAATATTTATGATTTTATAAATCTATACCTCTTTAACCTTCCAACCAATTTAAATAAAAATTTAAATGATGGTTTCTGTTGTTAGTATATATACAGCAATATAATAGAAGATAAAAAAAATAAAATCAAAAGTAACGGTCAGGGGTAATCAACTCTTTTAAACATTAAAATTTTCTCGTTATCGTTTTATGCCAATACACTAAACCTCTTTTTGTGCGACTTGTTGTTGTGTGATTTTGAAGTTATGCGGTTTTTTTAAATGCAATACAGTGAAATCTCTATCTATCGTTCCTCGAATAATCGTTTTCCCGGATGTGTCGTTTATTTCTTCTAGTCCAAATTCATTTCATACAAAAATAGATCGTTTCTCTATCCACCATTTTACCGCATTCATCGTTTGAATTACGCTATGTATTTGTTATATTTTGTCTGTGTTTTAACGGCGCCAGACGGCATTTGCATTTCACATTGACTGCTTGGCGTCAGGTGAAACAGACAACAGTTGTAAACTGTTTCAACAAATGCGGTTACAATAGAGTGTCAGAATCTTTAGATGAACACGTTGAGGTTTCTGAAGATGATTGGCTTAGATTAGATACTCAAATTATACAAATTTTAACAATTTTGTTACTTTCGACGAAAATATTCCAACGTGTGGGATATAAACTATCGAAAGCTTGTGTGACGCAAGGTTGACGGAGACAGTAGAAGAGGTCGATATTGATGAAGAGGAGTCGCTGCCTGTACCTTCATTTTCAGAAGCATGCACACTCTTTGAAAGATTAAAAACTTTCTACTATGCACACTCAATAACTGATGCCGAAAAAAATATCATTTGCAAGCCGAAAATATACTGTTGGAAATAAAACAGTAAAAAAACAAATGTCGATGAAAGATTATTTACAAAGTAATAAACTTTAATATTTTTTTGGTTCTGTTTAGCCTTGTATTTTTTTAAATAAATACACACATTTCTTTACATCTAAGACTTGTTTTCTTCTTATAATTTTAATCTACCAATGGTGATGCAGATTGGGAGGACGGTATCTTTACTCGATCGTATCTCCTTGCGTTTTATCCTCTTAATCCCGCATTCATTGTTTTCCCGCATTCATAGTTTATTTCAATAGGTCCCTTTAAAAACGATACATAGAGGTTTCACTGTACTTAAAATTCCGAATTTTAAGATTTCGAAAAAATCATTAAAATTTTGATATGACGTTGTATATTTGTATATATATATTGATATTACGTAACATTCAGTGACATCTTATGACATAACTTCGAATTTTTATCGCATGGATTGATGGCTTTTTATGTATGGAAGTGCGCAGTACCTTAAAACACAGTATGTGTGTTGCCGGATCATAATGAGTTAATAACTGATCAATATAATTGTAGGTTTTCACATTTGAGTACTTGGAGCCCTTCTCTAACGGCACCTGCAAGCAATATGACAACTGCCTTCACTGCCTGACCGACTCAGAATGCGGATGGTGCGAGTTGACAAATAACTGCATGTCGAGAACGGAAAATCAAATTCAAAATTGTTCAGCCAACGGTGATTGGCGATACTTGACTCTCCAACCGTCTTCTTGTCCGAACTGCTCCAACTACATAAGCTGCTCACGCTGCGTGGCGAGTGACGGCTGCGAGTGGCTGGTGGAAGAAGCGCGGTGCGGGCGCCGATGGCGGGTTGCCGAGGCTGTCCATGTTGCCGAGCAGTGCCCAGAGCCCTGCCACACTCGCACAGATTGCTCCACCTGCTTAGATGAACGCGGCCGCTGCGTTTGGTGCGAGGCCACTCAGCAATGCTTCACCTTCAGTGTCTACACGAGCGAGTATCAGTTTGGCATTTGCAGAGAATGGTTGGATCGAACGGCGACTCCCAACAACCCCTCAACCGTCTTGGAAGGTTTGCCTCGACGTGCCGATCAATGCAGATCTTGCACTCGACACTTAAATTGCAGCTCCTGTTTAAAGTCTCTCAGCTGCGGATGGTGTTATACCAGGGAGAACCCCATTAAGGGAGGATGCATGAAAGGCGACTTTGGCAACTCTCATTCAGATTGTGGGGAACTGTTAAATATTACTTCCGATGAATCTCAATGGGCCTACGCTCAATGTCCCGATGTAGATGAATGCGGGTTGGGTCTGCACGACTGCCACAAAGAAGCTACCTGTACGAACACTCACGGCTCATTCAGCTGCAAATGTCGAAGAGGATTTATCGGCGACGGGCACACGACTTGCACTCAGACCTGCTACAACAACTGCGTACACGGTTACTGTCTCGGGGCTCCAGAGTTTACTTGCCAGTGTGACTTGGGATGGACCGGCGTCGACTGTTCCAGCAACTGCGGGTGCAACAATCACTCCACGTGTCACAAGGCTGTTGGGTTTTGTGACGAATGCCAAGACTGGACGGAAGGCGAATTCTGTGATAAATGTAAAGTAGGCAGCTACGGAAATGCAACTTCCAGTCGAGGATGTCGCAGGTGCAACTGTAATGGACACGGGGATGAGGATCTGGGAGTTTGTGACTCACGAACCGGAGAGTGTTTTTGTCGTGACAACACGGAAGGACCCAACTGTGAAAAATGTAGCGGAGATTATTATGGAGATCCTCGTCACGGAGGCATGTGCTTCTATCAGTGTGAAGCCCGAGGGATGTTGACTGGGGAGGTGGAGCAAGGACTCGGCTCTCACAAAGCTCATTTGGCGCCGTGGGGAGGGCCTCCTGTGAAGGAATGCCTGTGGATTATTTCACCTGGTAATTTAACTTCCGATGGCATCATTCAATTGACCATAAATTCTTCAAGATTAAACGTTTCCTGCGGAGACAATGCTGTTTACGTATATGACGGCTTGCCTGATCTGGGTGGAGCCCAACAGAGCCAGCTTATTGGAGTGTTCTGTAGTGACGCATCTCCGACAACAGTGGTGGCTCGCTCCGGTCACTTGACAGTCCACTACAAGCAAGGTCCTGCGGGTCAAGGCTTCGAGGCCGTTTATAAAGTTATAAGTTGTGAGACCGGATGCGCTCCACCGAGAATTTGTAAGAAAAATCATTGCCTCTGTCCTGACAATTTGGCAGGACTGAATTGTGAAAGGCAGTTGTGTCCAAAAAATTGCAGCGCTTCTAATAAACAAGGGACCTGTGACAAGGGATACGGCAGATGCCTGTGCGCCCCCGGCTGGGGAGGTCACGACTGCAGTGATAAGCTGTTCCCCTTTCAGCTCGTTTTTACGGAACTATTTAATTCTCAACATCTGGCAGACACTCTGGACCATCTTCGCAAGACTTTGCCACGCTTCGGTCACTCTTTGGTGGCCGACAAAAGAGGATCTCTGTGGATGTTCGGTGGATATTCATTATCTCACGGCCCACTTAACGACATCAGATTATTTGATACGCGGAACAGCACCTGGATGCAGGTTACCGTTGAAGCTACTCCGGAAGCGAAAATGCCTGAAGGGCGATATTTCCATGCGGCCGAAATGATTCACGTCCGGCAGATAATATACATTTATGGAGGTTTAAGCGTTCAAGGGAAAGATGCTCAAAATAAAACTCTTGGAGATTTTTGGCAATTCACTCTTAAAGATCAACGATGGAGTGTCATATCGGGAGAGGAACAGCAGCCGCCGTCTTTGGCTGGGCATACGCTTACATTACAAAAGCATCAAGAATCCGAGAGTCTGTTACTGATTGGAGGTTTCTCACTGGAACATGGATTTTTACCTGACGTATGGGAGTTCGATCTCGAAAAGAACAAGTGGGAGAAACTTATCACGAAAGGCATAAAGCCCACAGGGATCTGTGGCCACAGCACCGTCTATCATTCTTCCACTCAGAGTTTTTATGTGTTTGGCGGCTACTTATATTCTATCAACGGATCGATGGTTTCTAACAAACTGTTTGCCTTGCATTATCCGACACTCGTTTGGAACGAGTTGCCCACTTTTCCGGAACTGAATTATCCCGGTGATAATTTACCCCGGGCCAGATTCCTCCATTCTGCAGTCACCACTGAAGATTACATGATCATCTTCGGCGGCCGAACTCACCCCCACAGCTCCACGGACCTGCTATCTGCATATGTCTACAACTGCAATCAATGGGTACGCCTTGTAAAAGGTAATTGCATCAATTAATATTTCTGTAAAAAATATCATGACATTTAAATATAATGAATGCCTTTAATATCACCGTTTTTTTATCAATGAAATCTAAACACGTTTTGATACTTTTAGACGTGGCCATTGTCGGTGAGTTGCCCCCTCCCACTTATGCGCATGCCATGACCTTGGACGCAGAGAGTGGGGCATTGTACGTGGTAGGGGGGTGGGACGGAGGGGCTCAGTGTCAGGTGACTCGCGTGGAGTTGCCCACAGATCTGTGCCGGCTGTGGAGTGGCGGCAAGCACGCCTGCAGGCATCACATGGGCTGCAGTTTCTGCAGCATTCAGCCTAACGGCGGGTACAATTCTACGCACTGTCACTCCAACGGCAGGTATGACTAATGAACCATAATCTGTGCTCATTCAGTGTTGAAAGTTCACCCTTGAATGAGGCCATCCCTATCAATCCCCTGCCTTCTGCATCTAGCTTCTTTCTTCTATTATTCTGATGTCATTGATACATCTATTCTTTTATAATTATTTATTTCTTTGAAAATTTACTATACATATCTTGAAACCTATGGTTGCATTAAAAATAATACAATGCCTTTTGCTATCCTCAGATCTGATTTGTGCAGCAGTCACAATGGAACTGTCATCACCAATAATGGAGCTGCATGTGATGACGCCCTGGTTAAGAGACGCACTTGCGCCAACTTTACAACTTGTGGCGCTTGTCTGGCCTCCTGGCCTGCACACCCTGAGGAGATGCCGGTCTGTCAGTGGTGCGTGGGCTGTGGAAAAGGTGAAGATAATTTTTCAAAAAAATATTTACCTTACAATTACATTTCCTACAATCTGGATCTCTTCAAGAAACAGATAAATATACTTTTTAGGTTTTCACGGCCAAATTTGATATTGTGGCTTTTGGGTTTAGCCGTGTGTGGCGAATTTCTTCTTTCCGATATTTCGACCGCCATTGCAGGGGTCTTCTTCAAAGTCATCAACCCTGAAGAAGACCCCTGGAATGGCGGTCGAAATATCGGAAAGAAGAAATTCGCCACACACGGCTAAACCCAAAAGCCACAATATCAGATAAATATACACTTGCAATCTCCCCAACCCACACACAAACACGAACACAACACACGTTTCCCGCATGCAGCGTCCAGCCTCCCTGGCTGAGCGTCATAGAGTGCACTGGTCTTGACCGGGTGTGCTCTCCTGCATAGATAACTAAACTATAGTTTAGTTATCTTCATTTATGTACTTTTACCAATTGTAATAACAGTAAATGTATCTTCTGCTTTGCATTAGTCACAATAAACACCTTAGGCATTTTAGGCCAACAAATATTGACACTTAAAAAGATATGATGTAATGTAAATATTAATTGCCTATTGAAATATCCCTGTTGAAAATGTGTAATAATTTTACAAAATTTTAATTTAATTTTTTAGGGGTATGTGTTGCCCAAAAAGAGTGTTCCAGCGGTATCAATGTAAAGTGTGAAACATCCATGACATCCGTATTGCTCATAGACTCTTGCCCTGAAAACAAGTGTGCAGCATCTGACTGCAATCAGTGTCCCCGTGAGAGTTGCATATGGACAAGACAAGTTTTACTATCCGGTAAGTGTAAGAAATATTTTTTTATATTAGTTTTGACCACCATTTCTATCTAAAATTGTCAAATTCGTCTTTTCAGGTGAGTCCGCACCGAAAGTGTCGACCGATCAAAATTATGACTGGACCTGCATTTCAAAAGAGGGACTCGGTCGAGGAAGCTTAAAATTAAAAGAATTCGATTCTTGCCCGGCGAGATGTCACACGCACGGTGATTGCCGATCTTGTCTGACAGCCGAGGGCGCCGAGGGAGGATCACACGAGTGCCACTGGGCGACTCACCTGAATCAGTGCCTGGCACCTTCCTACCAACCTCTATACTGCGCCGGTGGAGTGTGCGGTCTCGTTCTGAGACCCGAAGACGTGGAGCAATGCCCGTCTCCTTGTTCGAGTTTTAATCAGTGCGCCAAGTGCCTCCGACACGCGCACTGCGGTTGGTGCGCTAAAGATGGTGGATTAGGCGACGGCATCTGCACGGAAGGATCTCTCGACAGTCCGACTGAACATCCTCTACATTCAACGTGCAATGCTCTTTTTGCTGAACACCATGGAATAGAGTTGGAAGCAAATGAAACAGTCTCGTGGCACTACATCAGATGTCCTCCTGAGAATGAATGCGAAAATGGACACCACAGTTGTGATCCTGTTTCGGAGCGGTGTAAGGATTTGTTTATGGCATACGAGTGTGTTTGCGGGCCGGGGCACCGCGCTGCAGGAGGCTCCTGTGTGCCGGTGTGCACGCGAGGGTGTGTCAGGGGCTCCTACGTCCGCCCGGATGTTTGTGATTGTGATTTTGGATATGTGGGAGCCAACTGCAGTATTCAGTGCCAGTGCAACGGTCATGCCAAGTGTGAAGGGCCTGATAAATTAAATCAATGTCTCGAATGCCACAATAATACTAAGGTAACTTTTTATCTACCGAGTAAGTCTAAATAGTCCTATCTTTACATACGAGTATTTGTTTTTTTTAGCGCTGTAATATAAAAATATAAATTTTAAGACTAATAAAATTGTTCTGCAACGTAGTAATTTCATATTGATATTTCAGGGTGCTCAATGTGAGAAATGTAAGCCACTCTTTGTTGGAGACCCGACGGACAATGGACAGTGCGTGCCGTGCTTGACGTACTGCAACGGCCACAGCAGTGTTTGCTTGAGTGAGTCGGCTGACACGACGACCATCTCACCGGACATGACCTTAGCGCAGCTGGAGAGCTTTCTAGGAGAAGGACCGACTTCTAAAGCAATGTGCTTGCACTGTGCCAATAATACTGACGGACTAAGATGCGACAAGTGTATTGATGGTAACTTTCGAGGAACTGAAAACTTTCGTGATCCGTGTCGCCCGTAAGTACACACGTTTTAGTGATTTCATATCCATTGATGTTATGTAATTGGATAAAAAAGAATGGCTTTTGATTTAGTTATATTTGAATTTAATTTGATTTAGATACTCCTTAATTTTGAATATTAATCAAACTTTGTTGTTCATCAAACACTATAAAAATATATTTTCAATATATATATATAAATAATGATATCACCTTCTCAGCCTGTGTCCTTGTACTGCTGGACTTGATAATAGTGGATTTTTACTTTCAGTTGTGAGTGCCACGGTCACGGTGACATCTGTGATCCAGTCACCGGGGAGAAGTGCAACTGCGGCAACAACACAGAGAGCGATGCGACTTGTCAGACTTCCAGCTCCAGCAAGAACTCTGCTCAAGAGTGCTGGCGATACCAATGCGTGAAGTGTAAGGACTCGTATATGGGCGATCCCAAAAATGGACACCAATGTTACAAAATGATGACGGCCGATAACAAAATGTGCTTCGATGCTAAACTAATAGGTAACTACAATATGTATATTTATTAAATATTCACATACACTCTTTAGAAATAATCTAATCGACTTGATTTTCAATTTTATTACAGACGAGTGCAAAGTGAAGCCCAGCGTTCTGAACCCCGGCCAAACAGTTTACTTTGTCGTCATTCCCAGGTTCATGAATGTCGACATACGCGTCATAATAGACGTGACACAAGGAGCTCTCGACATATTTATGAGTCCAAACGACAGCACGTTTGTAGTTTCAGTAAACGGAAGCAACGGAGCTCATCACGTAGACTTGGACCCTTCATTCTTGAGGAACTTGGACCACTTCCATTCGGGAGACGTCTTTTTAGGAAGCAACAGCAATCCCGATAAACAAAACAGAGCGAGAAACTTTGATGGAAATATCGAATACACCATGATAAAGCACCGGGCCGAAGACTTGAGCACCTACGTCACCGTCGATAAGAGGAACACTTTGCTTTGGATTCAGGGGCTGAAAAATCGGCTCGTTCTGACACTGCCCCAGACCGTTCACGATCTCGGGTACACAAAGTTCTATTTGATTCTGAAAGCTTTGAACGGCGAAGACGGACCGACGAGAGCCAGTAAGGGAATGGTATTCTTTAGACAGGATCAACTTCACATTGATCTGTTTGTCTTTTTCTCCGTTTTCTTTTCGTGTTTCTTCTTGTTTTTGGCTGCGTGCGTAGTCACTTGGAAAGCGAAGCAGGCGGCCGACGTGCGGCGGGCGAGGCGGCGACACGTGGTGGAGATGCAGCACATGGCCAAGAGGCCTTTTGCTTCCATCACGCTCATGTTGGGGCCGCAGTCTCCGCCAGCTCAACGCAGGAAGAGTCGTCCCAAGCAGGGCATCGTAGCTTCCGAGCTGCGGCCGGTGGCCGTGGAGCCGACAGAGGACGGGCTGGCGGCCGTGACGTCAGTGTTTGTGCGTCTTCCCGGCGGCCGAGCGGCTCCCGCCCGCCTGGCGCTGGGCTCCTCCCTGGTGCTGTTGGCTCGGCAGCTGCCTTCGTCCGGCAGAACGTTCCTCAGACGTCGGAGTGTTCACAATGCTCCCGCTCCGCCGTCTTAAAATTAATTAATTATAAATGTACCTTCAGATTTATCACTATAACGCAAAGTTCTATCGGATGCGTCTTTACATAAATAATCCTGAAGACGCAACAGAATCTATATTATAGTTTGTGGTTTTCAGGCTTTTCAGCCTGATCTTAGAAATAGATGGCGCCCAAGTAAAAGCTGCCAAATCAACGGATCAAAATGTCATAAATTGTGCCACGGAGTCTTCATAAGTCAGATGGAACCGAGGCGGGAGGGAGTAGTTAGTAAATTATCACCGTTCCAGGTATCACGGTAGATTTCCGCCGTATACTTTTTATTACCAGAGGTGTTTGTATATAAAGATATGTTCTAGTTGTAAGCGAAATTGTGACAAAATAAATTATTATATTATTATGTTGAGGGAAACCGCGATAACCTTGAGACTGTATATACGTGATTAAATTGATTTCCGAGATCATTCCATAAATTTGGGCGGCTGCAGATTAATACTCGTTTGATAAATGACAAATCGTTTGACGTTTAAAGATATATAATCATGTAAAAAATATTTGATTTTAAGGATATGATATTTTGACAGGCGTGACAGCTAAACTGTGCAGTATTACTTTTGATTACAGTTTTTGTATATATTGTGATCCTTATGTATTTTGTATTATTATGTATATTTGTATTATTATTGAAATTACATATTGTATTTCATGTTGAAATTGCGTGTATGATTTCTTATTACATCCATACTGTACACATTTTGTTCATCAGTACCCGATGTTCATACCTGGTTATATCCTGCAACTGTCCTTAAACATCCTTTCTTTTCTATGACTCTATAATCTAGAATGGAATAATGGAAAAATATTTATTCTTAGACTGTAGATGTCGAGGGAGTCAAGCCTCAAAGCAACTCTGATAAAGCATGTAACATGATGATCCCATTCTCAGCATTGAAGATTCCATGAAAATATTGAATAATTTATTTTATTTTTATTTATACGCAGAGGAAAGCACCAACCATGTTGGGCTTCAGTGGGCTCAGTGACTCCCAAGTTTGGAAAATACATGTATTTCTTATGTGAAAATAGGGATTAAAAGAATAGGAAGTGTTTATTAATCTTGAAGAGATTTATCCTTAACCACTGAATCATTTATTATCCTTGCAGGGCAATGTTGGTCCTACAAGTGAAAGTGATTGCTCATGTAGGAGGGCTGGGGGACTACTTCTATTCCTTGGGGTAAGATCATGAGGCAGCTTGAAAATAACAGAAATTTTTCACCTCGAGTGTAGATATATGTTTTTCTTCCTTCCCACCATCTTTAACCAAATGGAGATTTCGTTGCTGGTTTCTAACCACTGGGTCAGCCATTTTGTAATTAGTAATTATAATTTCAAGGCAAAACTTACGTTTAACCTCGTTTATATATTCACTTTCTGCACTAGAATGATCCTGACAATGCTTAGTTCTGAGGGACATATGTTTTTTTTTTAAATAACTGAAGTGCTAATAACAAAATGGAAATGCAAGCGTTAATTAATTTATTAGAGTAGCATACATATTATTTCAGTTAGTCAATATATTTGCCGTACAGTTCATGAGTCTTTTTGTGAAAGTAGATGATTTTTGATGAGTTGCAGCAGCTCTTTCTTGACTGTGTCGGAGACCAAGGATCGAGCCCTGGGGGTGACCTTTGTGACCAAGGTGTCTATGCTGATGTTGGGTCCCTCGTTCTCTTTGACAACATCTCGGCAGAGCATCCTTACTTGGTCCTTCCACCCGCATTCTAACAGGCGACGCCTAAGCAATTCCTTGAATCTGAAAAATAATTACATTTTCTTTAAATGTATACTTTATCTAGTTATAACATAATATAGCTATACATATTATATATATATATATATATACAGTGGAACCTCTCATAACGAGTATAATTCGTTCCAGAATCTTGCTCGTTATGTGAAACACTCGTTGAGCGAAAAAAAAAACCCATATAAATCAATGTAAAACACAATAATGCGTTCCATACGAAACATTTTTTTTAACGTTTATTCTAATAAAATTACATGCTTATAAATTGTTAAAGATCGTAACAACCTGGATAAAACATTTTAAAAGTCGAAACTAGCTTATTATTTATTAATTTATGAAAAAAAAAAAATATTTTTTACTAGAAAACTGTCTAGAGACATTTGTTTTAGCCGACTCTTTAAAATTTGGTGAAAATGTAACACCTTCAAACTCGCAAAAAAAATATACAAATAATGTCTGCACATAAGTTAAGAAAAATGTGTGTGTACATGCAACACTGACGTGCTAACGGTACGAGTGCTAAACATAGACTGACGCAATGACGCAGAAGTATGTTATGTGACTTCCCCTTTCTGCATTACTCGTTATGCGAAATGTCGCTCGTTAAGGGAGCAATTTTTTCACATTTTTTTTGCTCATGCGAATTACTCGTTATGAGAGGTGCTCATTATGAGAGGTTCCACAGTATATATATATATACCTTAATTAACTATTTTTAACCCTTGCTTTATAATATATAATCTTCTATATATATAAAAATGAATGTCTGTCTGTCTTTGATGCATTCCAACACCATTAACCCGATTGCAATAATACTTTGTCGAATTATTGCTGATACTAGATGGAAAAAGATAGGATACTCAAAATTTGATTTAATTACAAAAATTAATTAAATATTTACGTAAAACATGTTTTCATACAAGACTATTGTAATACAGAATGGCCAATTTAGAACATTGTGTTTCCTTAGCAACGCTGTAAACAAAAATTCACTCACCTGAAGTTATTTTAAGTAGGTATTTTAAGTAGTTATTTTAAGTAGGTACTAACGTAAGGTACTGAATATTTTGAAACAAAATTCGATTTTCGAATAAACTATTTCAATATTTGAATTTTTGACGACTTTTTTGTTTATCGAATTAAAATAAATATTACGTATTAATTTTGTGTGATATACAGTAGAAAGAGTTAATTTTGGAATTCTAATTGCTGGTCGGCTTCGGATAGTATTATATCATAATTTTATAATTAATTTTAAGTAAAAAATTAAAAATATTTAGTTTTGACACAATTTCACAATTTATTTTAATGTTTAAATGTTTCGGCCTTCCTGAAGACCATCTTCAATAATGAAAAAATAAAAACAGGCCGTGGCTTATATAGGTATGGACAAGATCCTATATTAGTACACACATATTTACAGGTTGTATATGTGTGCGGGTACAACAATTGAAAAAGGTTATTTTAAAAATTAATTGGTATGTGATTAGTTTTAATGTATTAAGACATTATACAATAATAAATTTTTTGCTTTCAATTTAAAAAGATATTATTAAATACTAGGTATTATATTTTCTTAATTAAAATTAATTCCAAAATTATAATTATTTCACCAAGTATTGTCAGTTGATAACCTTAATGTTAGTATTATATCAATCAATTTATTTTTATTTTTCAAAAGTGAATTTCAAAACGTAACATTCACTGTGATATCAATTATGCCACCCAAACGAAAAGCAATAGGTCAAGAGTACAACTCAAGCACGAATGAAAAGGGCATCTCGAGCTTCAGAAACAGTCGAGCAAAGGAGAGCAAGATTGGAAACAGATCGAGTACACGCTGCTCAAACCCGTTCATCTGGACAGATGAGCAACGGGAAGCAAGATTGGAAACAGAGTACACACTGCTTAAACCCGTTCATCTGAAACAGATGAGCAACGGGAAGCAGGATTGGAAACAGTTAGAGTACACACTGCTCAAACCCGTTCATCTGAAACAGATGAGCAACGGGAAGCAGGATTGGAAACAGTTAGAGTACACACTGCTCAAACCCGTTCATCTGAAACAGATGAGCAACAGGAAGTAAGATTGGAAACAGATCGAGTAGGCGTAGATCGTACCAGACGTACTCTGCATGCTGATTTAAATCATAGTGCTTTCCATTACTATCCTAATTATGATAACAGTCTTTTTTTTTTTTTTTTTTATGTAAACGCATTCAGGAGAGCACAACCGGTCAAGACCAGTGCACTCTATGACGCTCAGCCAGGGAGGCTGGACGCTGCATGCGTGAAACGTGTGTTGTGTTCGTGTTTGTGTGTGGGTTGGGGAGATTGCAAGTGTATATTTATCTGTTTCTTGAAGAGATCCAGATTGTAGGAAGGAGGAAACACAGAAGCTGGAAGAGCATTCCATAGCTTACCGGTGGCATTAAGGAAGGAACTTTGGAAGCTGCCAGTTCTTGGTCGACATATATTAACCGTGTATGGATGTTCGGCAAGTGTAAGACGAGTTTGTCGGCTGTGAGTGGGTGCAGGAGGAATTAGTTCTTTCTTTATTATTAGTTATAATTATAAGTTATAATTAGTCTGTAATAAAAAAAAAAATAATAAAAAAAGTTATTATTAGTTATAATTAGTCTGCACCCAAGTATTGTTATTGGAAAAATTGATAAATTATGCGTGTATTGTAGTGCTTATAAATTTAAAAATGAAACACTAGGAATGTGTTGTCAGTACGATGGATTGCAATATCCGATTTTATTTTGGCAAGGAGAAGACGGATACCATTTTAACATCCCGTTGAGAAATCCACAAATAGATGAGGAAACGACTAAGAAAGTCAGTGCCATGAATTACTATTCATATCGATTGATGATTCGTGAAAACGCTGAAAATCATATCCTAAAAGGTCGACATTTGTTCCATCAATACATGTACGCGAAAATAGAAACTGAACGACTCCTCTACATTTGATTAAATCAAACCAAGTTGCGTTCCGAAGGGTATATTTATTTACGCGATGCAGCTGTAAATGATGGCTGAAAAACAAAAAAACATTGTGTATCCAAAAGCACTCCAATAAATAAAAACACATACGGGCGCCACTGTCAAATTTAGGTAAGAACAACATAACCTAAGTTGATTGTTTCTAATTGGCTCCGGTCATGTCTCAAGTCCAACTTATCCAATCGGAAGACGAGAGGCTCCCGACAAGGCGCTTCCATAAAAACTCGCGGTTTCTTTTTTTTAGTGGCATTGCAACGCATGCCGGGTACACGCTAGTAGTAATATAATAATAAATATAATAGGTACTGAGCTCAGAATTTTTGTATTGAATAATATATGAATAAATAAAATTAAAATAATGTATATTTATTCATTTGTAGCGATGGAAATAAATAATTTGCGGAATAATTGGGGATAGAATCACGCGCTCGTGTCATGCATCTGCGCAGAAGGCTGCGCAGTAGACAAACTTGTCCAGGCACATGTGCGGCATCACAAATATTCTATTAGTGTTAATTCAGATGGTTACGCGCAAACATGCACACTGAATTTGTTGCAGCTATACCGGCTAATTGCAATGTTTTTTCTTTTTTTCAGATACTTACATTACAATTTTTTTTACATTTCAACTTCACCTATAGTATCAATATTATAACCAAAGCAATAATTAGGAATATTCATATTTTTTCAGTTTTTAAATGACATTTTTATATGGTGTATAAAATACATATCACTAGAGCTCACAGATAATTTTAGTACGGTAAGAGGAGGGTTAAATATTATAACCATAATAATATGAATAATATATATAGTGAATTCATATCACAGGGTGTAAAAATTAAATTGAAAGATGTAAAAAACGAATCTTTGATGTTGAAATGGTAAAACAAATCTAACAACAGACAATAAGGCTTCAGAACTGTCAGTATGTCATATTTCTAACTGTAGATTTTGTAAAAATATATCAAGGGTACCATAATTAAGTGTGCAGTTTACTATAATTAATCAGTAGGCCATTTACATTATAACATAATCAACACTTCTATAATTTTATTGTAGCAATAATAAGTTACAATAAATTACGGATATTTGATAATTTTTCGGTCAAATATGCAAGTGAAACTCAAGGAAATGATATACTTACAAAGAAAAAAAAGGGTTGATTCCAAAATCAGTGAACATGTATTTTTTTTTTGAAATTGGTGTAATTGGTACTCTAAAATAATTGTATTTATCATAAAATACAAGTATGTTATACTTGTTACGGATATAATACAGTTTACTTACCGCTCCCTATCTCCAGTGAGAATTAAACGTTGATTTGCAATAGCATTTAAAGTCATTGTTTCTGCAGTCTTATGTCAATAGCGTGTGGTCTCCTGTCATTTGAAATAGAGGTTTGTGTGTGTGAAATATTATTTTGTTGGTATAATCAAAATATAGTGTCGTATTCTTTTTCTTCTTCTTCCCATCTGCGCTCCACATCTGGAACATATGGTCACCGCAAATTACCGGGACTTATTAATATAAGACATATTTGCACGTGACAGTTCACTTGGTAACATATATGATTTTCCTTTTTTTTAGTCCTACACAATTTATAATACTTGTGCACAATATAAACAAAGCGTGTCCAACGTTAAATATGTTAGTAATAATTTCAATTTAATGATAATTTAATATAAATAAGATATTGTTTTAAAGTTTTTAAAAGTTCAAGGTTTTTGTCCAATAAATTCATGAGTCATTTCAAGTGGAAAGTCTGAAAACAAATAATATTATTCTTTTTTCAATTTATAATTTTTTCGGACTGCTTTATTTTGAAACTGTTTAAATAAATAAATTTGGGAAAATTGATCTATATGTATTACAATAATATTTTTTACAAAATATCTCAATAAAAAAAGGTGCTTTCATTTAAACGATATTTAAAAATAATTTATTTAAGTAAACATATCGCATTAAGTATTTAGAAAGATTAAAACATATTGTTACAAATAAAGACATAAATTTTATTAAATTAATTAATAATGTTTTTGCATTGAATGTAACTTTATCAACTATAACCCAAATATTTTATATATCTTTATAAAATAATCTGTCATATTTTTTGTAAATAATTAATAATTCCATTAGTAGTAATGAATATAAATTTATTTAAGCAATTATAAACATTTAACCATGATTAGATTATATCTTTCAAAAATATTTTCTTACACTTATTAATTTAATGTGAGTAAACTTACATTTTTTTTTAATTCAGCCAAGAAAACGAGAAGTAAATATTGTTAAAACCAAAAATGTGCTTTTTATTTTCAATCCCTAAAAACAAAATAATGCAACTTTCATAAAGGTCATGGTATAATTTACTAGGTACATATATTTACCTAATAATCGAAATTAAATGTTAAAAGTACAATAGACAATAATATTTATGTTCTTTCTGACTTTCTCAAAAGGACATAGATAAAAAACATCAATCCGTGTACGTTCTCTACGTCAAAGTTAATGTCAACTTTATTATTATTTAAAAATGGCCCACCGAGGTGCCAGGGAATTTCCTAGTAAATCAACTCCCACATCCAACGTACCCACTAAAAGATGTCATATTCATGAACACAATAGAAGAGCTGACAGCGCAGCCGGTATGTTTCCTCCATCAGGGACGATAGACTTGAAAAGTTTAGTTTCAGAAAATCAGTCTATAAAATTGATCCCGTCCGTGGAAGAAGTCGTCCGTAATACTGGCGTAACTTTCGATTCAAAACTCGATCCAGAGACAGCGGAATGGCTGGAAAAATTGCGACAAATGTGGAATCTTTGGAAAAAAACTGCAGCTGTCAAGGTCTTATTGCTCGAACACTTTGAGCAGTCGCCTGACCCTTTCACATCTGTATTGAAATTAATATTGCAGTTTCCCAGCTTGTGGGAATGCAAGCAAAACATGCTCCCATATACCATTGTTGAAGAGTTGTACTTTTGGTCGGAACCCAGAATAGCTGAACTGAAATATCTTCTTACGACAGATTTGAAGTTTACCGCATTCAATATAGCAAAAGAGCAAAAGAACTCGGCGTTTCTTAAGCTGATTATGGACACTTATCGTTTGATGGAGGACGCCGAGCAGTTACTGCCGCATGTAAAGGGTCTGCTACAAGCTCACAAGTACAAAGCAGCTCAGCAAGTGGTGCTGGCGCTGCGCCTACAGGCGCTGGTGTCTGTGGAGGAGCTGCTGGTGCCACTGGTCTTCCAGGACAAGCTCAACCTGGTCTATGATTACTTGGCCACTTGCCCTGAGCAGGCCAAAGATCTAGTTAAGTTTTTAGACAATCTACTTTGTAGAAATGAAAGCATGAAAAATAAAATCGGCAGTTTTGTCTCAATTCACCAGATTCCAGATGTAAAATGGGGTAAACTCTACCAAAAGCCGTTAGGGAAATATATTGCAAGATTATGCAGCACATATAACATTCCTCTGAAGTTTTCTGTAAATCTGACAAGGCATAGAGCCATTGGGGGCATTCGATTTCTTATTCATCAAAAGTATCACGAGAATGTTATTAGTGGGAGCGCATGGGCCGACTTGGTCACCGACACTGTCTCTGACAATCCAGAACTTGTCGAAGAGCTTGTTAACTTAGTGTCAGAGTATGACACCAAGGAGGCCTTAAAATGGGCAGTACATTTCAATCTCTCTAAAGATTTGTATCCGAATTGTGTTAAAGATTTTGAAGAAACAAAAGGTGGAGTCTTAGATGATTTGGATGATGAAATTTGGGATTCACCCGGAACATCCCAAAACATAGAATACCATGCCCTCTCCATACCTTCATGGGATGTTGTTTTTGTTGATAATGCTCAACTGTTTCAAAGTGTCCAGAGAGATCTAGCTGGTGTTACATTGATAGGAATAGATTCTGAATGGAAACCTTCGTTTGGCACAAAACCGAGTTGTGTGTCTCTCATTCAAATAGCGACAAAGTCAAATGTGTATCTTTTTGATGTACTCGCTTTGAATGATCCGCGATATACTGGACTGTGGACAAACTTGGCTGAGACAGTTTTCGATAATTCAAATGTGACAAAGATCGGTTTCGGGCTGGAGTGCGATATGCGCGAAATAAGGTCTTCCGTTCCCGGCCTCAATTGTGTAAAATGTAAAGGCATGAGTTATTTGGAATTGTCAAAATTGTTTAGTGCTCTTCAAAGTGCTGGAATCAAGATGTCATATCAAAAGCAAAATGTAGGAGAAGGATTGAGTTCTATAGTTGAACAGTGCTTTGGAAAGGCTTTGAAGAAACATGAACAATGTTCCAATTGGGAAAATAGACCTCTTCGTAATACTCAGTTAGAATATGCAGCGTTAGATGCTTTTGTTCTTTTAGAAATTCATGAAGCTTTGAAAAATAAATGCATGCAACTTGATTTGAATTTTGAGGACATTTGTTATCGTGTGATGTCTAGTTCAGTTCAAACTAAGAATAAGAAACCTAGGAAAAGACACACAAAAGGTAAAGGTCATATTTCTCCAGGGCCCAACAAACATTCAATTGAACCCAAAAACCTTAAATTGTTACTTCAATATGATTTAAATATACTAGCTAGTGTTTTAAATCATTTTGGTATAGATATTAAGTTGTGCTTAAGAAATGAAACTTGGGAACAGAATGTATTGCTAGCAAACACGACCGCAAGGCATTATGTTGCCATGGATGGGAAACACAAAAGTTCAAGTGAGATCCTTCCTAACAAAAATGTATTTACCCTTCAAAGTGACACTCTTTATGAACAAGCCCAAGAAGTTATCACTTATTTTAATGTTAGAGTTTCAACACCTGAGGATGTGTACAATACATGCCAAATGGTGACGAGCAAATATAATAAATGTTAATGTACCGCAATAGTGAATCACAAATATTTGATTCATTACGGAATACACTTATTATATTATTATATCCATTTCACTCTAGGCTGCTAAAAGATCACAAAGTACTGCATATTGTGGATCCAATACCTAACATGTTACAAAGTTCTTTAAAAGTACATATTAATAAGGCACTACTAGAAAGAATTATATTCATTAAAAATATAATAAAAAAATATATATATGACAAATGTCTGAAGTACATTACAAAATTGTTTCTAGAAATATGTATCTTTCAGTTACTATACACATAAACTAACGATTGAATAAGTAAACAATACTTATTTTTAGCTAAATTGCTAAAATAAAGTATTCTTATTATAAAGAGATTATTAAAACATTCTATGTATTAATTATTGAATTTAAATATGATATCTCAAAAGCAATTAATGTGATAGCTCTATCGGCCAATTTTGTCCAGATATTCATAATTAAAATGGTGACTATAATATATGTTTGATTATATATTTCTCTAAATGTGTAAGAAATATTGTTTCTAAATAAAACATAATTAATTTTAATGTTATTCCTCTTTATGTACAATCTGTATGAACAATTGACATGTAAAATTGTAAAGCAATTATATTATTCTTTATATTATTAAATGCTTGAAAGAGTTTATTGTTTAAATACATAGCTTTAAGTTTTTTTTACTATTTTGATACTTATGATTTTTTGTATTTCAAATGTGACAATAGTGTTAAAGAATATGACAGGTCGTAAAAGTCACACAATTATTGATTGTACTGAATTGTTCAATTTCAGATGTTTAAAGCAATTTATTATTAGAAAAATGTTTATTTTTTAGTTTTTATTGTTGACAGGCAGGATGTTAAAATAATTACTTAGCTGGTTAAGGAATTTATTGGTCTTGTTTTGTTAACTATATAATGATACTTTTAGTTACTACATTTAAGGTTTAGACCACGTAATAAATAATTTGAGCATAGAAGCTATTTTGTATTATGATGCTCTTATTATTTGGATGTACCTAATATTTTTCGATGATTGTTTACAATTTATTGTAAAGATAATAAACATTGTATGTCATAAACATTTTGTTTTTTTTTATTAAATTTACACTCATGGATTTCTGTGTTGACCACAGCTTGCCATGTTTACAAATTATTATAAAATGTAAGTATTTAGCCTTGCCTCTAATTGGCTAAGATCTATTATTTTCATGATATCTTCTTAGAATATTTTTACTCATACTACACATATCCCTTATTATACTCAAAATATAACAGTATTTATTTTACGAAATGTTTTTATACAGGTAATTTATACATTTTGTATTGGACTCGGGTTAAAAATATCTTTAGAATTTATCATTCTCTAATCACTAATACAACTGTTGTGATGATGACAAAATATTTTTCATAGGTTTTAACGTATGGTTTTTTTTACGTAAGGTAAATTTATTCACGCATATCAATGCATTTGCCTGGACTCTTATATTGTATTTAAAATAAAGAATATCCCTTGAATATGTAAAATCTTCCCCACATTTACTAATCTAATGACCAGAAATTGTATGAGTTTTTGTATATTTAAGAATTCGTACATCCAGAATATGTTAATTATATTATGGAATAGAACTAAATTTTTATTTTTTATATATATTCTTTATTAATAAAATAATTCTAGTATAAGGCACTCAAAGCTTTATAAGCATATATATCGCAGTATAAATGGACCAAAAATAAAAAAAATGTTTGAACAGAACGGTGTTTATAAACTCGAGATTGTTTTTAGTAAATATATTTCAATTCATTTCGATTTTTTTTTTCACTAACAGAAACATTACAAATTAAAAAAAAATCAAATCGTTATTGTAGTACAATCAAAATTAATATACAAATATAGGTACTTATGATTAAGTACTAAGAACAAAGTAATAAAGACAAGCAACATAAGGTCCCGATGCTCATCAAACAGATGACGTCAACAAATCCATTCCTCTAAAGAAACTCGTGGAGTTCATGCCTGAATTGGGCCTCCCTTACGTAAAATATATCAACATCCGAGGCGATTTGGTTGAACAGACTGATCCCTCTCCCAAGAGACATAGTCTCTGGCAGGTTAGTGTTTCTCTTTGGAAGAGCGAACAATCTGTGAAATATATAATATATATATGATACATGCATGCAACTGACTAATTTCAAACCTATTTTGAATACCTACTGTTGTAACTATTATTTTTTTATTCTGGCAATAACATTTTTTGTGACAGCTGTCAGATTGTTGCTGTCTAGCCCACAAGATATCAATTAGAATTCAGTAGAATTAATAACATAATTTTGCAATAGTTTTGTAGAGCTTACGTTGAGCAACTTAACTAAAACATTGTTTTGAAAAATAATATATTGTCCACTTATTGAAAATGGTACGTATGATCTTATTAACATTTTGTTTTGTACTATTAGGTATTACACTTTTATACTTTACGTATTGCACATCTCAAAGGGAGTAAATGATTCCGAGCTATTTCCTGAAGAGGTATTAGATTACAAAGAACATCGATGTGAACATTGAAATGAACAAAATTGTACTTCTTACATTGAGCAGAATATTAAAACCTAACTTCCAATACTTGATGTTAATTTTATTATGAATGCTGAGAATTAAAAACATTTTTGTGTTTTTACTTATCAGAAACTATGTTTTGTCATTGATAAAAATACATGTTAACTGAAAATGGATTACTCGAATTACATTATTTTTCAATAACATTTCACTTTTGGTATGAAATTTTTAAAAATAAAATATTTATGAAATCAAAACTATCATATAAATGACGGATAGTTCTCCCATTCTTCTCGTTAAATTTTCTATTTCACCAGAATTTCTATTTCTTTTTTTGTCAATTTTATTATCACGTGCAAAATAATCTTTTAAAATAAATTTTACCCAACGTAACGAAACTCATTTTTTTTTTGAAATTTGAATTATCAGTAATTATATTGTCTTTGATTTTATTATCAGAGTTGTCATAGAAGTGTGAAAATAGCATTTTCAGCTGTGAAATAGTAAATTTGACAATAAGGAACACTACTGAGGAATATTACGCATTATTCATATCATTATATTGAATTTATATAGTATGAGGCATTGAAATGATGTTTTAAATTTTGGAAAACTAAATTACGCAATACATAAGGGCTTTGTTTCGGAATATTTACAACCTTTATAATTTATATGAATAATAAAACATATTTCATTTAACATTTATTAGTGAAAGAAAATATATATCTTCTCACTTTTGTTTTGTATAATTAATATTATTATTAATGAAAATATATTTTTTCAGCACGGACGCGTTAAAGTGAGAACATCTGAAGAGGAAAAAGAGAGAAAGGCTAAAGAGCGACAAGCAAAAGTTAAAGCCTATAATATTGGAATGGGAAAAGTGATTGATAAGGTTATCTTACAAATTATCAATAATTTAATTCATATTCATTTAGATTATATTTTCATTGACATTTGCAGGTGTACACTTCTTTACTAATTTACAAGTAATGTAAAATGTAAAATAAATCAATTTTATGAAAATGATCATTGTATACATCTCTGGTGTTGATGCTACTGTTTTTCTATTTATCTTTTTTTTTAAACAATATGCTATGGACATTACCATTAAGTATTTTATTACATATTTATAATGTGGCTTAAAATTTCAGAGAGCCAATAAAGAGTATGACAGCGAAGCTTTAGCACTCACTTCACAGATATTGTTTGCGAATCCTGATATTTACACTTTATGGAATTATAGAAAAGAGACTCTGCTTCATTTGACAAAAGAGTAAGCTAAATTGTTCATATTATGTCATTAATATTGTACACTAGGTCTTGGCTGCACTCTTTCTGCATCACTCAAATCTAGGTTTTGTGAATAACTTATATATTTTTTAAGGGAATCTAATGAAGAATCTGAACAATCAAAAAACCTATTTGATGCTGAGCTGCAGTTGACTGAATACTGTCTCAAGGTCAATCCAAAGTCATATTGTGCCTGGCAACAGCGGGTGTGGATCTTAGGAACCAGGAAAGATCCAAACTGGGATAAGGAATTAAAGTTGTGCAATGCATATTTAAAATTGGACGAAAGAAACTGTAAGCAACAATTAAGTAGAATGTAAATTTTTATAATTATTATTCAAATGTATTTGATAATTGTACTATAACTTTGTTTTAATTTTTTTTTGTAAATAATTCAGATATATTTATTATCAAAAATATTTCGATATTTCTGTAAGATTTAAAATTGCCATCAATTTTATCATAGACTATTATTTCTATTAAAATTTTCTACAAATTTCTAAATGGCTGTTGATTTCCATGAAAATAAACTACAATTGCTAGTGATAATTATTAATATTGACAAACCTTTGTAGCGTAACATATGTTAATAATTTCATATTTTATATTTTATTCATCAATATTTTTACATTGAAAACATCAAAATGAAATATTTATATTAAATATGCTTAAATACATAACACATTCTTTATTATTACATTGAGTGTTTTTATTATTCCAGTTCATTGTTGGGATTATCGTTGTCAAGTTGTGTTTCACTCCAAAGGGTCTCTGGAAAATGAGTTTGACTACAGCACTGAAAAAATTCACGAAAATTTTTCTAATTATTCAGCATGGCATTATCGCAGCAAGCTTCTGAAAAAGCTGTTTCCAGATAATGAAGGTATTTTAAAGATCCACTATATTTTTTTTGAATATACTTAAAAAATGATTTATAATTAGAATTAAAAAATAAAAAACATTGATAAAAATATTGTGATGTTGGTATTCAAAGGACTTCTTTTCTCATGTGCAATTTTTTACTTTTATAGGTCTCCGCTCAATAGAGGAATCTCGTCATAGAGATGAATTAGAATTGGTTATTAATGCCGCATTTACAGATCCCAATGATACAAGTGCTTGGTTTTATCAAAGATGGCTGCTAGGTAAGAATATTTAAGCTATGTCAAATTGTTTCACTTAGTCTATTTTATTAATGATATCATAAATACTGTTGGTCTGAACTCTTTCAATTGATCCCAGACTCATGGAATACTTTCTGAGCAGCTCTACACATTTGGCGTCATTTGAGACAGGATGTACATTTTCTTGGGCTCCTTCTTGAGAACACTGCAGGAAGGCGTTGCAATTCTATACCAGTGTTTATGTTTCGTTCCTCATACAATCTAAATCTCTTCAAGAAGCAGATAAATAAAGCTGAGAAATCTTATCAATTCTAACACGTACAAAAGTACTACACATGTTTCCCACATGCAATTTTCGACTAAACCAGTTGAATGTCATAGTCAATTTGAGGGGCTTAAATACATTGCAGGTGCTCTCCTGTGTTTGTTAAGTTACACATAAGGTTAGATTGTGCCTGACAAACTGTTAAAAAACAAAGGAGCCTACTCCATGTTGTGTCACTTTGAATACTCTATCAGTTAATATATACAGTGAAACCTCTATCTATCGTTTTTAAAGGGACCTATTGAAATAAACTATGAATGCGGGAAAACAATGAATGCAAGATTAAGATGATAAAATGCAAGGACATACGATCGAGTAAAGATACCGTCCTCCCAATCTGCATAACCATTGGTAGATTAAAATTATAAGAAGAAAACAAGTTTTTGATGTAAAGAAATGTGTGTATTTATTTTAAAAAATACAAAGCTAAACAAAAAAAATATATTAAAGTTTATTACTTTGTAAATAATCTTTCATCGACATTTGTTTTTTTACTGTTTTATTTCCGCAAGTCAACAGTATATTTTGGGCTTTGCAAATGATATTTTTTTCGGCATCAGTTATTGAGTGTGCGTGGTAGAAAGTTTTTAATCTTTCAAAGAGTGTGCATGCTTCTGAAAATGAAGGTACAGGCAGTGGCTCCTCTTCATCAATATCAACCTCTTCTGCTGTCTCCGTCAACCTTGCGTCACACAAGCCGAGATAGTTTCTATCCCACACGTTGGAATATTCTCCGAGAAAGTAACAAAATTGTTAAAATTTGTCTGAGTATCTAATCTAAGCCAATTATCTTCAGAAACCTCAACGTGTTCGTCTGAAGATTCTGAAACTCTATTGCAACCGCATTTGTTGAAACAGTTTACAACTGTTGTGTGTTTCACCTGACGCCAAGCAGTCAATGTGAAATGCAACGCTTGTAGAATGTCAATCTTTAAGGTTGTTTTATTTACTGAAGTGTCCGAATCCATCAAACACACAGCCTTCCGCACAAGTTGTTTCCGATAAAATCCTTTGAAACATTTGATAATTCCCATATCTAATGGTTGCAAAACGCTCGTACAGTTTGCAGGATAAAAAATAACTTTAATATTCTTCAAAAATGTCTCAGTAGGGTGAGCTGCACACTTATCTATGAACATTAAAATGTTTCTTTGTTTTACGAGCATTTCCGCATCAAGGTCCCTTAGAAATAAATTAAAAATGTTTGTGGTCATCCATGCCTTTTTGTTAGCGTAATATTTTACTGGCAAAGTTTTATTTATTTATTTTTTATCGTTTAATTCAAACGATGAATGCGGTAAATGGTGGATAGAGAAACGATCAATGCGATCTATTTTTGTATGAAATGAATTTGGACTAGAAGAAATAAACGACACATCCGGCAAAACGATTATTCTAGGAACGATAGATAGAGGTTTCACTGTATATCAGATATAAAATAAAAGATTCTTCAGAATTTATTCCACATATATTTTTTTATTTTTTTTGATGACATGTTTCAGCCAAGTCGGATGGCCATTTTCAAGTCAATTAGTTAAATTTTTGTTGGCTCTATATAAAGCAAAGGAGTGAGCGAAAAGGTGTATATGAATTGTGTGATGGGTATATGTGGTTTTAGGAAATCATTAATGTATAAGGGAATTCATTGATGTCACAACAAAATATTATTTTGTTGTGACATCAATGAATTCATTGATGTCACAATGGAATTTCACCAAGAAATATCGATCGAAAAAATCGAAATAATTAATATAAATATATATTATAAATTTGATGAAATATTTTTTTTTTTTCTGAATATTTCATGTCGAACATAATATTTGATTGGATTTTATATTGTAGGAGCGGTTCCAAAAAAACTGAGTCTGGCGGTATGTAACGTGACTTCAGAAAAAGCATTTATATCATTCAACCAATCACTGCCTATGCCGTCTCTAGAATGGGATATATTAATTGAAATTAACGACAATAAAATAAATGGTGCATGGATATCTTTACTTGGTTTGACACATGATGTGTTGTGGGTTTTTGAATATAAAGAACCTTGTCAAATAAATTCTACATCTAAAATAATGGTGCGTAGTTGTAATTTATAATTTTTTCAATGTTTTCAGCGTTCACTTTGAGATCCATTTTAAATTATAAATATTTATTTATTTACCTTGTTTTTACATGGATCACGTAAGATAAGTTTTCTATTAGGAGACTGCAGTTTCGACTTACAATATTTACAAACATTAAACTACATCTTATCAAAAGAATGCAAAACTATGCTTGCCTTCGTTTTATCCAAACCGCAGGTTTTAATATAAATATATATATATATATATATATATATATATATATATATATATTTCTTAATTTTTTGATTGAATCTATTTGTTTTCACCTTTTAGATTAATTTATGCATTGGTGATGTTAATAAATCAGTCCAATGTTTGAAATCTGGAGATACTTATGTTGGTTATGTTGATGTCAATTTTAACAGTAATTTTGGATCATCTGTTATTGAGGAGTTGAGGAAACAACAAGAGTCATGTGAGCAGCTTCTCGAACTTGAGCCTGATAGTAAATGTATGTTATGTTTTAGTTATATTTCATATTAGTTATCAGTTATGCTTTTTTTTTTTTTTTTTTTATGTAAACGCATGCAGGAGAGCACAACCGGTCAAGACCAATGCACTCTATGACGCTCAGCCAGGGAGGCTGGACGCTGCATGCGGGAAACGTGTGTTGTGTTCGTGTTTGTGTGTGGGTTGGGGAGATTGCAAGTGTATATTTATCTGTTTCTTGAAGAGATCCAGATTGTAGGAAGGAGGAAACACAGACGCTGGAAGAGCATTCCATAGCTTACCAGTGGCATTAAGGAAGGAACTTTGGAAGCTGCCAGTTCTTGGTCGACATATATTAACCGTGTATGGATGTTCGGCAAGTGTAAGACGAGTTTGTCGGCTGTGAGTGGGTGCAGGAGGAATTAGTTCTTTAAGTTCCGAAGAGCAGCGACCGTGGTAATAACGGTAGAAAAGACTAAGAGAACCAACCTTACGTCTGTGTTCCATTGATTGTAGATTAGACGTAAGGGTGTCATTGTTTATCAAACGAATTGCTCTTCTTTGAACTGAGTCAATTAAGTTTAGAAGGTATTTTGGGGCTCCAATCCAAAGGTGACTGCCGTATTCAAGGATAGGTTGGATTTGTCCTTTATATAGAAGAAGAAGTTGTTTATCGTTGAAATACCGACGTGATCTATATAATACACCTAGTTTTTTGGAAGCGAGACCGGCTTTACACTTAATTGACTCGTAATATTTGACATTATTCGATATTGATAATCCAAGCATGTTGATGGAGCTTGCTTTCGGAAGAGAACAACCGTTGAAAGATACAGGATCCATAGCAGTCTTCTTGGTGGAGAAAGTACATGATTGGGTTTTTGAAATGTTGAAACTGACGAGGTTGAGGTCACCCCATCGTGAAACCCTTTCAAGAGACATGTTCATCTTCTCTACCAGAGATTCCCTAGCAGCAGATAGTTCTGAATGTTTCGGAGGTTTATGGAAGATTATACTCTCATGGACAGTGCTGTCGTCGGCATAACAGTGAATGTTTGCGCATTGAAGCAAATCATTCACATGCAGAAGGAAAAGAGTGGGCGACAGCACAGAGCCCTGTGGAACTCCTGAGTTGATTTTATGGCAGGAAGAAGAAAAGCCATCTACGACAGTGATGATGCTTCGATCACTCAAGAAGTTTTCAATCCAGGAGCACAGGGAGGGAGTTAGTCCATAAGACGGTAATTTATTCACCAGACCGCGATGCCAGACTCTATCGAACGCCTTGGAGATATCTTGGGCAACAGCTTGCGTTTCTCCATAGCATTCGACGGATTTCCCCCAAACATGTGTGACATATGCCAAGAGATCGCCGCACGATCGACTAGGGCGGAAGCCATATTGCCGATCGCACAGAAGATCATTCTTCTCTAAGTAGTTTAGAAGTTGGCTGTTAATTAAACGTTCCATCACTTTGGAAAGTAGTGATGTGATGGCTATTGGGCGATAGTTTGTGGGCTCACTTCGGTCTCCTTTTTTTGGAACTGGGTGAACAAGTGCTTTTTTCCATCCCTGGGGAACAATACCACATCTAAAGGACAATCTGAAAAGCTTAACCTTAATATAAGTTAGTGTATGTATAAAATAGTTAGGTTAGTTTAAAACATTATTATTATTTTCTCAGACTTTATTAATAACATGATTACTTATAATAATGTGACGTTCATGAATGTAAAATGACAAATAAGTAATTACAATTTAAAAAAAATGGAAGTGAAAAGAAAACATGGCTAAACCATTATTTTAATAACTTTCTTAAATATATTCTTTATCTTTTGTTTCACAAATCTTTGCTAAAAACATTGGGTTTTTATTTTGATTTTTTTGTGGAGAACAATTTTTTGATCTCATCGGATAATGACACCAATATTATTAGTTTTAGATATTATTGCTTATTTGCATTATAATATAATTTTTATATTTAATATAGTTTAATATTTAATTTGATGTTTTTGTTTACAGGGACCTACCTCACCCTTGCAGTAATAAAGCATTCCATCGATCATATCGGCAACTATGAAGATTGCAAAATCATATTTGATAAACTCATACAATTAGATCCCAAGCGTGTCAACTATTACAAAGATCTATCTTCCAGATGGCACATTGAGTATTTCTTGCAGAACAATTTTGAAATGGTTCAACAGGGGAAATTCACTATTCCCGAAAAAAGTGATACAACGATAAAACTTTCATCTTTATACCACTTACAATATTGGAGTGGATGCTCTGCTGTTGATCTGAGCGGTCATCAGCTAACTTCACAGTGCTTGCCTTCGTTGTATGTGCTCCAAAATTGTCAGGTAAATGGATTTAAATTTTATGAATTTTGTTTTTAATGTGATGACATTGCTTATACAAGGCAGGTTTTGATATTTATATATTGTAAACATAAATACACGTATTCAAAAGTTATAGCCAAATATAAGCAAAAATATATCTCTTTATAATTATTAATATATCATACTATTTTTTTAGGTTTTAAGTCTTGGTAACAATAATTTGGAATCGCTTAAAGGTTTTCCATCTCTGCCAGAGCTGCACACATTGTTATTAAGCGGTAATCAACTCGACAAAGAAGAATTAAAATATCTTGCTACCTGTGATAAATTGCAACACACTATTTTGTAATTCCTTTTAATTAAATATAAGCATTGCGTATTTACTATTTCATTACTGAACAAGCCTACTAAATAAATTTTAAAATATCGAAAATCATTTTATTTTGCTATTTCCCTATGTAATAACTCCTTAAACGAGAGAAGGAAACTGTATTCGTGGAGCTTTAGTGTATTTTCCTGTCCATAGATGTGTTTTTCTTAAATAAATATTTATAGGAATAGTTGTTAAATATAAATACTACTAATTATATTGTTATATCGCATAATGAATGAGATAAATAAATAACATCATAATAAATATTAATTTTTTATCTTAGAATATCTCCTTGATATTTGATTATCTATATTATTAATATTTTTTCCATATTGATAGGCAACGAAAGTAATGGAATACGTAACAAACACACTATAACTTAAGTGTGTTAGTTACATATTATATTAATAATATTTAAAAAATAAAAATACCAGTGAGACATTAATAATATTTTTTAAAATAAAAATACCAGTGAGACATTAATAATATTTTTTAAAATGAAAATACCAGTGAGACATTAATAATATTTTTTAAAATAAAAATACCAGTGAGACATAAATAATATTTTTTAAAATGAAAATACCAGTGAGACATTAATAATATTTTTTAAAATAAAAATACCAGTGAGACATTAATAATATTTTGTAAAATGAAAATACCAGTGAGACATTAAAAATATTTTTTCTGTGAATAAATAAGTTGAGCCACCTTGCTTATGATAATGTAGCCTTATTAAATTTTTCAGTTAATTTATTTTCTAATTATTATTTGAAATCGCTCGAATTCCACCACAGCAAAGCAAAAAAATATTATTCTTAAATCGTTAAATTTGATTAAAATTAAAATACACCCGCCAAATATATAATTCAAGGTAGGTTATATTCACTATAATATTACGATAAATTAAGTCTACACCAAAGCTATATAAAAATAATTTAATTAAATTTGTACACCGGGCTCATACAGTTCATACTTTAAAACAATAAAAGTGAATGGCAAAGTCGGCATTTTATGCGCGCGTAAAGAAGGCTTTGCTCATTTACCTCCCCAAGTAGATACCTACATACCTACTGGGAATCATAAAATCAATATTTTTTATTCAAAAAATCCAAAGTTGATGGGACCAAAGAGTCGACAATTAAAAGCAGGATTAATTATGATATAATTCATCACGGCCTCTTTCGCGTAGCCTTTGACCTCGAACATAAATAATTGAACCCCACTCTGAGACTCGCACCTGGTGCCCCCGCGCTAACTTGAAACAATGTAACCAATCATTTCGCAACAATGTCCCTAATACAATCCGATCCGGTAGTCCACCTCGTGCTTTCTGAGGGATAATATAATGCCGCCATTGAATTAAAGTTTTCATTAAACCCCTCCGCAAAAAGCCGGCGGGATTCGCCGAATTTTGATTGTCTCAAATTTGATCTCGGCTTATTATTTCGCCGTTATTATTCATCTGACATTTATGACAATTGCACACCATTCAAAAACGCTTCCGAACATCGGAACATCGTAGGCACCGAGAGGATATTATTAAATTGAGATATCATCCGAATATTTAATAAGGTATGAGTCAGGTTTTCTCTCTTTCTCTTTACGATATCAGCTACCAAATTGGTGTTGTCACTAAATACATTCGTCAAAACTGCCCAGGAGAACATCTAACGGTTACACTTCATTTAAACGAGTATCTATCGAGTATTATAAAAATTTACACTTGTGTGTCATAAGTGGTATTTAAGGGTTATTGCGCATTAAGCCATTTTACGATGCTATATGAATCCTATGGTATAACAAATATTCGTTTAAAATTTTAAAAGCATCACAGTAGTTATGTTTTTCTAGTTTCATCATGATAGCAATATATTGTTTTGATAGATATTTTGTGTTGTTGGCAGGCACCTCATTATTTCGTAATTTTCTAATATAAATTGCTTTTAACCAATATTAATAGTTAATATTAATAACCAATAGCTAAGACGAAGTTCGTTGAAAGCTCAGTGTGTGATAATTGCTAAAGTAATCACTTTGATGCATATATCAATAATATTAATATAGACTTCCAAGTGGATGGAATTAATTGGCTAACGCTGTTCTCATTTTTTTCTTGAAACGTAGTCGATTGATAAGTGTTTTTTAGTTATTTTGAATTAGTAATAGAAATCGTAAATTTCTATTCAAGAGGCACTTAAGCAGAGATCGAATGGCTTATTTTTATTTACGTAGATGTTGGAGACATTTTCTCAATATGATATGCCCGAAAACAAATGATATATTATAAAAATCATGTAGCCAAATCAAGTAAAGAATCATATATTTATTCTATTCCATCGATACTTAAAGTATAGGAACACAAACGTTATGTTCTTTTCTTACTTAAATACTTGTATTGAAACAAAGTGCAAATAAAATATTGATGCAAAATAATATTGCTTCATGCTCTTTTTGAATGGACCATTTGATTCAACGATACACCTCAAGCCAATATCCACTACTCTTATATCAAATATTTCTTAATAAAGTTGTCATAATAATTAATATAAAATAATTTAAATACTTTAAATTTATGAATAATTCATTTTAGTAAAATTATTGTTATATAACTAATAAAATGAGTAGTATTTACTGAGCCATTTTCGTTATAACTATTACAATAGCGTAAGAACGATGAAAAACTATAAGTCATCGAATATTTTCATGGTTATCTGATTTTCCGTTATTGTTGGGTAGGAGTTTATTTAATTAATTAAAAGTATTTATACTTTAATAACATATAATAATTAATTGTTTCTCATCCAATTGTAAAATAAAATTACCGATGTGCGTCAATCTTTCACTGTCGTCTCCAGGCCAAAGATTAACGATAAAAGAAGATATACGCAGTACTTGGGGAGATATTGGATTTTTGCTCTAGCCAAGATTCCAAGACTCTCTTGGAGTAAGTGAATAAAGTTTATGGGACGGAAGAAATTTGTTAAATATGAATTATTATAAATCAAAAGGGACAGCTATGTAATAAAATACCTATCCACAGACTATGATAGATTTAAAATAAGTAAGGCACTTTAAATGTGTGATTTATGTTACAATATGCTGAACTTATCTAGACTTTTTAATCGAGTATTATAATATTTTTAGCCATCACTCAGGCTAAATGGTGCAGTGCTTTATAGTGTCAAGCTAAATACTATAAAAACATCGATTTTCAAATGTTCAAATATACCTTGAATATTTAACTGCCCTTTTTTATGAAGGTATTTCGATTCCGTGAATTCTATAACATTGATCTGGGTCTGCTAGACACTGGGCGAGGAAAAGACCTGCACTATGTATGTAGCTGTTCGGATTATTTGATTAATTATCTTATTTCACATTCGCTCCGTAGATAATGAATGGCAGAATACAGCAATGCAGACGTTTATTTATATCCAAAGTCTCATTTAGAATTTTTCTATTATACTGGATAACAAAATTGGTTTAATGCGATGAATCTGGCGGTTGATAAACTTCTCTCATTGCGGTTTACGGTGGCCAAATGCTTAAAATGCGAGTATTGTAGCTTTTGGGTTAAGACGTGTGTGATGAATTTATTTGTACCAATATTTCAACCGCCATTGGTCATCTTCAGAGATGACGATTTTGTCGTCAAAATGCAATGGCGGGCGAAATATTGCAAATATTATTCGAAGAAATTCGCCACAAACGGCTAAACCTAAATGCCACAATAACAAATCCGATCCTGAAAACCTACGTAATTTTACTGTAAGTAGAAGAAAAATGCACAGTGAATACCAGCTATTCACAGTGACTCTTTGTATCTTGTAATTAATTGTTAATTTTTAACATACTTTTAATTAACTTGCCCATAAATAAAAAAGCTCTCACGCTGTACAAAATAATAGTATTTCCATAAACATAGTATAATCTAGTTTAAATTTTTAAGCGGATACTTGAAAAAAAAATCTTGTCATGCGTACATTTAAATGTCCCAAAAACTGAAGAATGCTCTCGTAATAAGGTGGTAAACCCTTGTGTCAATTTCCCATTTAATTTACTCATCAGAAACAAGAATAATCGTGTTTATTTATAGGATGAAATGAAATCTATTTTAATTTAACATTTGACTAACCGATGGGTACACGTCCACGTGAACGAATATATCTGAATCAGATTATTTATTCAATAACATGTTGATTTTATTGAAAAAGCTCGTCTATATAAAAGGGAAGAAGAGGGCTTACAGCTTGGCCTCTATCACTGAAAGTAAATAATAATGTAGTTAACCCTTGTCTCAATTTAGCATTGAGTGTTATTGACTTGAAGTCTCCTGATATTCAAAGTTTATTGCTTATAATATTTATGGAGTAATGCGAGTAGCGCGTTTTCTAAGATTAATTTTATATTGTGTCAAACTGTCGGACGGAGCTCTCGAAATAACTGACATATTGGAATTAGCAGTTGCGTCAATCATCAACTGTATTTCAAATCAAAATATTTAATATTTAACCAAAAATCACCAACCTGCAATTATATCATTTGCTAGATATTTCGTAGTAGATTAACATCGTATGGTGAGGCTTTCTCAAATTCATCATTATGCATTGCATCTAATTAGTTAGTTTGATCAACTTTTTATATTAGAAAATACAGAAAAATACTGTCAGACAAGGATGAAAAAATCTCATCTGTATATTCTATGATGCATGCCATTTTAATTACGACTAATATGTGAGTTGATTTGCCAACGCCATTAGACTACAGCGCACCATACACCCATCGTCCTATTGTGTTTTTACGGATTCTTCTCAAATCAATTATGATAACCGGTTATGACTGTTATTTTACGAGAGAGCCATCAATTTCACGCCAACCGTAGATATTTATTGAGTTTGTGAATTGATTACTAATTAATTTTATTTTAAGCGTCGGGGATCGAACTCACGATCTCTGGTTTTGTAAGGATTGCTTTACTTCTACGCCATACTCACCGGCATCTGTTTCAATGCACGCCCTACCCGCATATTACAGTGATAAAATTTAATAACATTAAGGTTATCAACTGACAATACTTGGTGAAACTGCATAATTATAATTTAAAATCAGTTTTAATTAAAAAAATAAAAATATTTAGTTTTGATTCACATTTATTTTAAGGGATTACATGCTTCGGCCTCCCTGGAGACCATCTTCAATAATGATCGTTATCGAAGATGGTCTCCAGGTAGGCCGAAACGTATAATCATTTAAAATAAATGTGAATCAAAACTAAATATTTTTAATTTATTATTTTTTTAAATTTAAATTAATTTTACATTATAAAATTTAATCTGTATTAGATTTAAAGCAAAATCAATTAATGTAATAGTCTGTACGAAAAAAAAAACAATTTTCAATTATGATATTGTGGCTTTTGGGTTTGGCCGTGTGTGGCGAATTTCTTCTTACCAATATTTCGACCGCCATTGCAGGGGTCTTCTTCAGGATTGACAACACATTCAACTAAGTCATCAATACTGAAGAAGACCCCTGCAATAGCGGTCGAATTATTGGTAAGAAGAAATTCGCCACACACGACTAAACCCAAAAGCCACAATATCAAATCTGGCCGTGAAAATCTAAGAAGTTAATTTTTAATTATGTATACGAGTGCGGGATAGTGTGAACTTTATTTTTTGTAAAATATGCAGCTGACTTAAGAAAAGAGAGGAGTTATTTATATTAATTAAAATAAAAGTTTTTGTTGAAAACTGTTGTATTACTGTTAGTGCATTATTCTTTTTAATAGCGGTGTTGACGTCAAAAGTTAAAAATTAAAAGTTTCTAATTACTGTTAGGGTCCCACCTAGCATTGTTCTAACACACTTGTTACCTGGAAAGTTTTGCAGGGTCCCCTGAATGTGCAAAATTGTAATGTTTGACCCGAAAAGCTTAACTACAAACCTACTTCATAAGCTTTATTAATTGAAATGTATTGGTTTACATAATTATTAATTATAATGCTTACATATTTCACAAAGTATTTTCAATGCAAAATGTGATTTTAGATTGTTTGACCTCCGCAATGTAGAAATATAAACAAATTGCAGTAAAGTAAGAATAATAAATTATAAATTACAGGATACTTAAATGAGTCAGCATAAAATACACTTTTTTAAATGGACTATCGAATAAAAATTTAGTTTGTCTCTCGCTTTATGTTATTTAATCCGGATGTTTTTTTATTCAATGGAAAAATCACGATAAAAGTCTCACAACTACCTCGCTGGTTGGATTATGAAAATAACGATGTTATGTAATATTTTCTAAAAAAATGTTTATCCAAAGACAATACAATGAAATCTCCAGCGTTAAGAAATAAGCATCTTAAAAAATATAAAAATAAATTCTGTTTTATTCTGTCTAAGTACTGTATCTTGTTATTCTATATTATAACAGAATATTAAATTTTAGATTAATATTCTGAAGACCAGAATTATTTATATTACAATATTGTCGATAATTATATTATTTTACTTGTTCTGGAAATTTTTTCTCGTATTGGGTATAAAAAGGAGTCATATCATTGTCGCTTTAGAGCTGTTCGAGCATTTAAATGATATTCAAATGCATTGTAAAGGATGAATTTTATACTATTTTCTTTTTGGCAACACTGATTTTGACAGCTCACGTACGTTTCGTGTTTTGTGTCACTGTCAAACATCTTTAGTTTGGTCTATAATTTAACTATGAATCGTCTTACAAACGAACAACGATTGCAAATCATTGAATTTTATTGATCCATATTTTTATCGAAAAATTGTGTTCAGCGACGAAGCTCATTTTTGGCTGAATGGATTCGTAAATAAGCAGAATTGTCGGTTTTGGAGTGAAGATCAGCCAGAAGCATTGCAAGAGCTACCAATGCATCCAGAAAGAGTTACTGTTTGGTGCGGATTATGGGCTGGTGGCATCATTGGACCGTACTTCTTCAAAGATGATGCGAATCGGAACGTAACTGTGAATGGTGAGCGCTACCGTGAGATGATATCCAACTTTTTTTTGCCCAAAATGGAAGAACTTGACTTGCATGACATGTGGTTTCAACAAGACGGTGCCACATGCCACACAGCACAAGAAACAATAAACCAATTGAGTGGCAAGTTAAGTGAACACTTTATTTCACGTTTGGGACCGGTCAATTGGCCGCCTAGATCGTGCGATTATTTTTTGTGGGGCTATGTTAAGGCTCATATCTAAACTGACAAGCCCGCTTCGATTGACGCATTAGAAGATAGCATTGAAGCATTTATTCGTGAGATACCGGCCGAAATGTTGGAAAGTGTATGCCAAAATTGGACTAAGCGGATGGACCATTTGAGGCGCAGCCACGGTCAACATTTGGATGAAATAATCTTCAAACTAAATTATATGGACTGTACTATCGATTCAAATAAAGATTTCATGCATTTTTCTTAATTTTATGTGTCTTTTTTTGGAAAAATTTCTTATAGCTATTAAAAAATCACCCTTTATAAATAAAATGTAAATAAATAAATAAAAACAAGATATAACAATTTAATAATCGAAACATTTAAAGTGCACAGCACATTGATATTCCAATGTATACGATCATAGTTGCATATCATAAAATAATTATAATTTAATTTCAATAATACAATTTATTAAATGCTTTTTGTTTTCTTAAATTTTATAAATGAAATAATAAAAAACGCGGGCTTATTTTAATGTAAGATAATGCACAGCTATAATATATGCATTGGTAATAAGATGGCATATCGTTTTCACGAGTATTCTTTATTGAAAAATGTTTTTACTACGCTTCTTAAGGAATTTAATTTATTATCACATTGAGAGCGCATAAATGTGTCACATATAAGACGGGAAATGGATTCTATTTTTTCAGCCCGGAGTCGTTCCCCATCCTTTGTTTGATGGATGTTCACGAAGATGTGTTTTGTCTTGAAAAGTAGAATATTACTGCTGAATAAAGGGAAGTGTACTCATTGACGAGTAATGTTATATATATATATATATGTGTGTGTATATATATATATATATATATATATATATATATATATATATATATATATATATATATATATACATATATATATATATATATATATATGTATATATATATATATATATATATATATATATATATATATATATATATATATATATATATATATAACACATATATATACATATACATACATATATATGTATATATATGTGTATATATATATATATATATGTATATATATATGTACATATATATATATACAATACAAACTCTAATAATATTTATTTGTTTTTATGTTTTAAAATTACCTATGTTAGTAAGAAACTGATCCCTCACTCGTAAGATATACGTGTTGTACACATAATAAAAGACCCATTGTAGGTTAATTTTACTATGCTTATAACATTTGCTTAAGTGTAAGCAATCGATAAAGTTGTATCTCAAATGGATAAACAGTATGGCAGCGCATGAAATAAGTTGATTTTTATGTATTTAAAAAAATAGATTTATTTATTAGGAAATGAATAATACTTAAAATATAGTGCGAAGTTCCTAACATAAGATGGAAGAAATTAATATAACTAAATTTAATACAAGCGAAATAGAATCACATGATTTGTGTTGTACTGCCATCTCATGATAAAAGATACATTTTTATCATATTTTCATGCACCACCACATACATTATGAATTAATAATTCATTGAATTTTGTTATTGCTTGAAGTGTTAACCCAATTCTATAAAGTCACATTTTTTCTTTTTTTCTTTCATTTTTTCTTATAATACGTACTCACGGTAATACAAACTTTTCCTCGGAGCTAGATATTTTTACGAGGAAAAGTTTTTTCTAGGAAATAAGTATTCTTGTTTCTGAATTTTCCTGTTTTGTCTTACATAAAATAGACTGACATACGAGTATAACAAAGAATAGAATTTCAACAACAAACAATAAAATATTTTCAATATTTTACTGTGATTATAAATTAAACATTTCAAATATAATCACGTTTTTAATTATAATATTTTATTATTTATAAATGCTTACTAAAATTTACTAACAATAATCTAGTTTTTCTCTTTTTTATAAATTGTACAAGTAAAAATAAAGTCGTAAGTACATGTCTTCTTCTTCCATATTTCCTGTCAATTGGAGAATATTGGTTGTTTCGTATTTTCGTCATTTGATGTGTCAAACGACGATGGTCTTCGTTATGTTACATGTTAGTTCGACATACATTTTATGTATATAAATATCTTGATGGTCTACCAGGATGATGAAAGTTAAGAAAAACATGTCCCAGCCTGGTTTGCCTTAGTATTTTGTTTGATACTGTAAAATGAAAGGCTGCCGTATCTGCTCCCGTAACTCGTTACTCATCACAAATTTAAACCAATACACTCTTAATTCCATACGGAGGCACCTGTTATGTGGTTGCAAAACAAAATAATAAGGTTATAATAAAGGTAAATAAATTTATCAATTTTCATGTCAAGAGTTTTATTTTTACCGCATGATTCGGGTTTACATTATCGTAACTATGTAAGTCCACCAAGAATCATCGATCGAAAGAAAAGTAAATACAATTAAGTATTCTGTCGTTGGTGAGCATTTCTTTATCCGTTATTGTAACTGAATTAAATGAAAAATAAACTGATTCCGCGCTTAAGATTTTAACATCCCGCTGTAAAAAAACTTGGTCGGAGGCGCGAAAAAAATAAAACACTCGGCGAGGTTTCAAAATGGAGTGTTCCTGCGTGTCGTTGTGAGATCCATTAAAGTGATAATACACCCAGAAGAGTTGGGAAGACTTCCGAATAGCGTTATTCGAGTATTCGACTTGGGGCCGTCGATGAAATGGGATTCTCGGTACGTAAATTTATCATTTTTCAGACGTTAACTGTGACGACAGCCACATTGAACGGTGCTTTAATAAAAGTAGTTTGTGGACCGAAAAATACTTTGCTGGTTGGTGTCCGGACCGGCTGCAGGAGAGCTCTTGCATCTCGCTAATATATTTTTGAAATATCGCCGGCAAAACTACGATGAAAGCACGTTCATGAATATTTTAGAATAGTAATTATCACACGGCTGAAGGTTTCCTTTATTAATTGATGACGTTAAGCAAATGAGCTTTTCAGTTTCAGGATTTTATTTATTGATATTGCTTTTCACAAAAAATGTAAGTACACATTTTGCTGATAGTCTTTCAAGCAGATTTTGTGCATATTTTAAAATTTTCTTTTCCATTTGTAGGTATAAATTCAGTATGATAAAAAAATTGAGATTGAAATTATTATTTTTATTTTCAACATTTTCCTTATTTTATAATTTTTTTATTATATTTTATAACTTTTCAAATACTTTTTCGTCCCATATCCGTGGTATATATGGAACATATGATGTATTAACCATAAGTTGCCTACATTCAGTTCTTTTGGTTGGGATTGTCCATGGCTCGTTCGATGACATCCTGGGTAGATACCTAAGTAATTGAGAAGAGCAGTTGTAGTATACTAAGCATATTTTGAAGTGATTTATTAATCAGATTTTTTTCTTGTTATAATATGGATATTTTAATGGGTCGTTTTGGAAAAAAGCTCCTTGATCAGCCACTATGAAAAGCGATGGTCATCACTCTTTAAAGACATGCGATCTGTAACGCAGAACCTTCTCGATCTTCCCCATTGCACAACATCGTCGCAATACTCAACAATTGCCAGTACCGATTTCGGATGCAAAAGGAGAAATTATATAATTCATAGATAAATAAGCAGCCAATAACAAAAAGGTATCAAGGTATAGCTTGGAAAACAAAGCATTAAAAAAAGTTTCACATCCTAATAAAAATAGTCAATAAAAGTAAAGAAGTAATTTATCCTACCATTTTACTGACAACCATCATTTGATTAAACATTTTATAATTAATCTCACACTTATCATTTTTTTTAGTTATCAAATTAATAAAATACACCATTAATTCTTCTCGTTACAACTAACTTACTCCCACAATTTTCCTTAAAAAGAAAATGTAAATTTTTGTGAAAAGCAACACTTGATAATGACTTCGAATGTGTTGTTTTTAAAAAAATAAAAATAATATTGTTCATAATTGAAAAAAATCTACAATTTAAGTAAGTTTTGAAGTCATGCACGTAACCATCTATTGTTTATTAAGCTGCCATACTATATTCATCTGAAAAACAATGGAGTTATTTGATTCTCAACACGTGGTTCGCAGGATCTGTTCTAAGCTTCCATCATCCGCCCCGGTCTGGTCTTCCATCCGGATGGTTCCTAAACGGCGCCTTTGGTAACGTAATCCTCTCAACGTCGAGGTAATCTTGTGTTTGGAGAGGTCCTCATCTCCACCAGTCGCATCCAATGACGTCCTCAAGCACATCATTCCGTAGCCTTTCTCGTCCGTCGCCCTCACATGGTGAAATGTGATTTGCATGTGTGCGGGAGCGAAAATCGATATCCCTTCCATCAACGTGATGGATAACCGGAACCGTAATTGAGTATCCGCTTATATATTAACGACGGAGCGAAATCACTTATGTATTGGAAAATATTTTTCAACCTTTCAGAAGAGCGTGCGCTAGAGTCGGTACTTGTTTTCAAATAAGGTATACTAAATATAAAATTATATAAGTTTTCTTAGAAATTATTTAAGCATAAAAAATTGTCTACATGTCTCGAAAATAATTCAATCATTCGTAATATTTATGTGATATAAACCATTCGTTGAAATATCACAACACATAAAAACAACGCAAAAATTAATTTTTCTATTTAAAATTTAGCTATTTTTTTTCATATCAAATTCCTTGCTTTTATATTTATTATTTGCTGCCATAAAATTGTGTATGTTGGAATTATCTTTGGCTCGTTCGAAGTTATCTGAGCACCTGAAGTTTCATCGACTACATACTATGCATAGTTCTTTCCAAGATAAGAGCCCGGGATCTTGAAGAAAAGTTCGCTGTAATATAATCAAGGTATCTTGAAGTGATAATTTATCTAATTTTTTAAGGAGATCGGATGGTTGGTCGTGAAACTCGGACCGTTTGGTCGAAAGAGGGGCTCGACCGCATATATTCTACAAAACTAGTTTATGAAATAACTATTAACACATGTCTTATTTTTCAATATTATATAATCAACAAAAATAACACATTGATGCGTGGTTTTCGTTATATCGTTAAAGTTGAGCAACATTGGAAGTGAACTAAAACTTGGATAGGTGGCTTAACGCGAGTCATTGGTTGGGGTAATCCGCTTTTTAGGATTTAATGCTCTAGGTCCTGAGAGTGTCGGGCTAATCATCCAATTGTCTTAAGAGATCCGATTAACAAATCACATGTCTACAAATGCCTTGGTCACATCATGTCCCTAGGTTCCTACTCTGGAGGTTTTCGATAGCCATATATAGTGTTAAGTGGACCTTTGGGTGTAGATGTTGTGAGACAAGCCTTGGCGGAAAGTTGTGTCCACATGTTCCAGATATCGGAGAAACAATAATAAATAATACTTAAATTACAAGTATGTTGTCTACAGAAAAAAAATCATTCTCGGATAACAATAAAAGCTAATAATATTTATTTCCTTTTAGTCTGCTTGAATGTAACACGATTACCTTTAATGTTACATTTTTCTTATGCAATCCATTGCTGGTATCCAGTAGGCAATATCTTTTCTTTAGGTCACAGTAAGGCGATCATTCCCGGTATTTAGATGCTATTTCAGGATATTTCTTCGCGTCAACCGTCGTCTCTTCGGCAGATGTTCTCTGCCCAATGCCATTTGAGTCCGACATTTTTTGGGCTGCGTTCGTCGACAGATAAAGATAGGCCTTGCATTAGCATTTATACGAGTGAGGTCATCGATTTCACACCAACAGAGAGATTTCTCGATCTTGATATACGTCAAGGAAACCGAGTCTCTCTAATCGGATTTGAACTAAATGTGATTCGACGATGGGTTGCGCTGTTATACAAAAAATACTACAACTACTGAATGAGTATTGTTGTCTGAGTATACTGTCTAAAGACATAAAATTACAGCATTTTCTCAAAATATAAAAGTTTTTTTTTTATATATTAAGAGTATAAGGGTTTGATTGCCACACGAAAAGTCACGAGTTTTACTCTTGAAAGCTTAAATATATATTTTTTAATAATATGTATATAAAAAATTGCATAAATGCAATTGGTTACAATATAAGTAAGGGATAGGAATTCGCATGCAGCGATTAGTTATGATTTAAAATGGTATTCAACATACAATATTAAGACAGTCATTATCTTTTTATCGTATGCTCATTAGCTAAATTACATGAGGGTCACATATTGTGGTCACAATGCTCTCTCAGTCGCAAAGGTCCTCGTCTCATCCCCTGTCAGCTCTGTATATCTCGCAGCTCCGCCAATTCTATGTATTGTTTTCGATCAAGCGAAAGCACGAAGGCTTTAAAAAAATAAGTTGTTGCTTATACTCTTCTACGGCTTGCGAAGCACACGTCCCAGCAAAGTATACTTTCGTCTCTTTACCTATTGTAAGATACAAGGCTGTCGTGTCCACTTATTCACCATGTCATTCCTCAGGATGTCAAATTATCGTACTCCTAATATTCTACTCAAGCGCTTGTTCTCAAAATCTATTACAGGACTGTATTGGCTTATGATTAGACCCAAAGATTTGCAGCCGTATAGAAGGATGGGAGTAATACTTGCTCTGTAAAGGTGGTACATTTTTTTTGATCGAGTATAGATGTGAGTTACACTCCTGCGTTCACAAAGCAAAAAACAAGCTTATTCTACAAGCTACCGACTTCAGTGACCTATACGCCAAGATTTTTACATTAGAAGTACATTTTTGAAAACATTAAGGTTATCAACTGACAATACTTGGGGAAACTTCATAATTATAATTTTAAATTAATTTTGATAAAAAAAATTATCATTTTTTATTTTATTGAAGATGGTCTCCAGAGAGGCCGAAACATGTAATCATTTAAAATAAATGTAAATCATCTTCAATAATTCTCAAGATAGTCTCCAGGGAGGCCAAAACATGTTGTATTTTTAATTCAATATCTTCAAATATTCTCATATAGGTGTTTTGTAAATATAAAAGTGAAAATGTTTACCTTTTCGAATGATATAATGGTGCTTTACATAAAAAATACTCCAGCCTTCGAAGGTTATACTTGCGCAGCGAGGAAAATGACCACTTCGACATTTCAGCGGATAATGATGCCGTAATTTTTCAGGCGAAAAATATTTTCAGCACTCGAGCCGCCCGGGGAGTGATAACACGGTAATTGGGCTCATGAGCCAAGTCGCTTACACCGTGGAATTATAATTGATAAAAAAGAAACGGGGCAACTAGACAATCTCTGCGTTATATCTGTTCCGGATTTGGAACAATCTCCGCTAAAAAGCATAGGAACATTTGAAAACAGTGATCTTTCGCCAAATTCAAAGACATTTTTGTATCGTTTCGATTTTATTGCAATAGTCAATGGAGCTACTTTAAAGCCATGTTTATGCTTTGCACGTCAGTTTTCGACTATTTGAAGCAAATAACTTCATACTTCATTTAATTAGTGATAGACGAAAATCGTCATATAAATACCACTTATTTAAAAAACCCTTAATATGCATGTACGCTGAGTTATATTTTGATTAGTTTCATTGATAAACACTCGTGTATATACAGTCTCAAAACAATATATGCGTTATAGATTTTATACATTATTTTTCTCTATCACCACAAAAAGGTTACTATGATTACTTAAGTACGAGTATCATTATCATCATCATCATTACCATGTCCGCTTTCCTAACTGGAGCATATGACATTGACGAACTGCCGCCACAAAGCTTTGTCAGCCGATATATACTTCGCCTCATCCCATGGCAACTCTGCATCCAGCAGTTTCACCGAGTACATTCTATCTAAAGTTACCGACGGCCTTCCAGCAAGGCGTTCGCCTGTGGGCTTGACTCATGTATTAAAGCAGTAAATGAAGACAAACCACTTCTTTGAACTTCTGAATAGTCTATATAAAAGTATATGTTTTTAAAAAATGCACCTTTAATTTATTCTCTTTGTCCTAATACAGTTTTAAATATGTAGGTTAATGTCTTTTACTTGAGAACTGTCGATATCTAAAAGTTTCAACCTTTTTCCTTAAAAATCAAAATGTACAAATTTTTTTCGTTTAAGAAATGTACTTTTGCTCAGGTATATGATTTTTGGCTAAAATAATTATTTGTTAAATATTATTTAATATTCAACAATACATAAAGAAGTTATAACTATACTTATGTTATATATATAGCGCTTATGTTGAGCTGAAAAGATAGATCTCACATGGAATGAGGTGAAAACCACAGGGGTTGACAGAGATTTGTGGCGGCAGTTCATGACGGCCATATGGCAAACAAATCAAAAATAATAATTAGTTTAAAGTATGGAGATTAGTTAATTGCTAATTAGTTAAATTTTGGCTTATTTGATAGAATTATCATTTGTAAAAATATAACATTTTTGATAATAAATTTGAAAAAAATGTCCAACAATAACGACGAGTCGGCGTCTTTAGAAATAAAAAATCCTCTCTTAAAGCGAGAGCGTGTGTTGAGAATTTTCTAAAAGATTTTTTAATATGATTGATATGGCTAACTAAAAAATGCCCTTCGACTCCTGAGAGACGTCTAATTTTCTAGAAGTGGAATGAAAATATTTAGGAGAAAAAATGTGCGTGTGTCGTTTCCGAAACGGCGTAAGTTCCCGCCGGAAAAGCGCTCCCTATAAATTAGTTTCGCAAGGGGCAGAGTTGCCTAAACGAGCACTTAGATGCGCATGGTGCGACAAATTACACATGAACATTATTTTATGGCCGCCGGGTCTGCGTGAGTGAAATACAACGTTGAAAATCGTGTATACATTACTCTTTGCACACATAATTATTTTTTACATTAATTAAAAAGTAATATTTGTTTTCTTTCCATATCCGTTCCATATGTGGAACATATGGTCTCGACAAATCGCCGCTACTTAGTACTGTTAACTGCCACTGTCCTCGTTCTAGGACATATAAGCAGCTGAAGGTCCAATTAGGAATATATACGGATTCCTACAACCTCCATAGTAAAAGTTCGAGTACTTGAAGAAAGTGTAGCTTTAGTATCCGAGGCATATTTTTGGGTGATTTATCAGTGTTTTTTTTTAGGAAATCAACCCAACGTCATAGTTTGCCTTGTTTTAAATGGATCACATTGGCCAAAATAGAAATTCACAGAAATTAGATATGCGCTCTCTGCGTACTTCATAAGTCATTAATCAATCACTTACGACTATGAAGTACTATAGAATTTAATTACGAGTATTATTTAAAATGTATCACGAAATGAGCACTACTAAGATAATTTTTTATATATTTTCTACGAATATACTTGTCATAATTATTGTAATAATTTTTTGTATCGAGATTTCCTTTAAGACCAAATGCTTAACGTTAGTTTGTTAATAACTGAATCTTTTTGAAAATATAGCTTGTAAATGTCTAATTATGCATTGCTTACAGCAATAAGTTGTTTTTTTCTTGAAACTCCTGGATTCTCGTCCTAGAGGTAGTTGGAAACAACAATGCATAGTAATATTCGAAAAAAACAAGGATAATCATAGCTGTTAATAGTGTGGTTAAGAATTTTGGTGACCATATGCATCAGTTCCAGAAAATAAAAAAAAATACACAAAATTAATTTAATTTCGAATTTTCTTATTCGGGATTTTCCGATATACTGTATCTCTATTGTTGTTCTCGTATTTAGTATTTTTCTCATTCAATCATGGTCTGTATTTTTTTATATGTTTTCCAGCTGCGATGATGGTTATTTTATTCAAATAAAAAAACTTAGATATTTTATTTATTTTTTGTGTGTTAAAATGAAATGAAATTTTATTTTTGTATTTTTAGCACTCAACAAACAACTGTGAATACGAAAAAGGCTGAAAATATTCTGTGATAAAAATTCCGATGTCGTATTGTATGAAGATGTGTTTTATTTTTATTCAGGAACTTAAATACATCGGAAAACCACAGTTATTCCTGCATTTCTATCAATATCCACCCAGGTCTTTGGTAGTTTCAGTGGTTTTTATGCCGCGAAGCACTTCTTGGATTGGATCAGCGTACGTGACCCTCTCGCACTTTATCCCAAAAGCGAAGTATGTATGTGTTTGTATGTTGTTTATTTTAATATTCCTGACTTGCTGTTGATTTGAAATAACAAATAAAATTACCAATTTTAACCGACACGACCGCAGCCAAAAATAAATAAATACATTCTTAGCAAAGTTTGAGAAATTCTTTTGTAATCTTATGTCAGGTCTTGGCATTCATGTGTGTGGTATTTTTACCTATATTTTCATTTTGCTTGCCAATGTATGTTGTGTTTTAAAAAAAATATTTTTCCGTTTTGAATTACTCTTAAGGATATTTGACTAGTTTTACAAACGTGTTCTTCAAATATGACAGTTGTTTTTTAGTCTCTACACTCCCACTCTTTTGCATTTGTATTCTCATTATCATTAGTATTTAATCACTGTTAAAGAGGCCTTCCTGAGTCTACACCTCTTTCAATCCTTTGCATCGTCAAAAAGCTTTTTTTTGCTAATCTTCCGATGTCTGCATTCCATCTAGCACCATCAAACTGACACCCTACATATCGGTTCTCTGGCACAACTCCAACATCATTCTTTCATCAACAGAGTTTCACCAATTTTCACTAGATTATTTAGTTTTAAAACATTTACTAGACGTTCTTGTTATTGTATATCGTGGGAGTAAACAAAATTCGTCCTGTGAATTCCACCCATTCAGAGTGAGTCGCTTTAAAAATAGACTGCGTATAAATGACGGATAATCTAATGATGTCAGCGAATCGACGCTCTACAAGTAGCGTTTAGCCATCATTATAAATGGCATGCATCATAAAATAAACAATCACTGTCTAATAGTATTAAAAAAAACAGATATCTTCATTACGAAATCGTACACGGCTATAAAATATATATTTGGCGGAAATATGGGATAAGCAGTTGACTTAATTTTGGGTAAATGATTTTGTTTAATTTAGATTTTATTTAATAATTCAATTATTTAACATGAAAAAAAGTAAAAAAGAAAAACTTGTATGCTGCAAATTACACAAAAGGTTGGACCACACGAAGAGACAAAAATAAGTAGATAAAAATCCATTTCATGTTGGCTTTGTTAATCCCGCGCGTTATTCTGACGATATTCTTGTCATATATTGTGGCTTTTGGGTTTAGCCGTGTGTGGCGAATTTCTTCTCTCCGATATTTCGACCGCCATTGCAGGGATCTTCTTCAGGGTTGATGACTTTGTTGTGAGTTGGTGTCAGGAGATAGTTTAGCCGTCAGCCTAACATACCTCCCCGAGCGTCATGTCGGGTAATCGTGTACGTGCATGTTTTGGAAGATATCCGAAGGGCAGCAACAATCAGAAACAAGGCACAGAGAGAAACCCATGAGATGGAGACGGGGAAACTCAAAGCCTTTCTGCCATACACGCAAGGTACAACTGAGAAAGTCGCCAGGGTCTTACAACGCTTTGGAATAAAGACTATACACAAGGCGTCGTCAAAGATCCGGGACTATCTCAGACCGGTCAAGGACAAGTTTCCTTTAGAGAGCGATGGAATTTACAAATTACAGTGTAAAGCTTGCCCCACGGTATACATCGGACAAACATCACGAGCCATTGCGAAAAGTGTAAGTGAACATGAGATATCATGCAGACTAGGCCACCCAATGGCGTCAGCACTGACAGAGCATCTGGCTGACACGGGACATAAGTTTTCATTCGAACCCGAAATCTGGCTCGAACACAAGGAAAACATGCACGCCTAGTAAGGGAAGCCATTGAAATAAAAAGACATCCCATCAACATCAACAGGGATGACGGCTTGATTCTCAAAACAGCACGCCTAGTAAGGGAAGCCATTGAAATCAAAAGACATCCCATCAACATCAACAGGGATGACGGCTTGATTCTCAAAACAGCATGGCTCCCACCTCTAGCACATACTCAAAAGCATAGACATACAAGAAAGGACAACCATAGTCCGACATGACGTTCGTGGAGGTACTCTTCTTAGAACATATCCACAATACACGATTACCCGACATGACGCTCGGGGAGGTACGTTAGTCTGACGGCTAAACTACCTCCTGACACCAAATCACAACAAAGTCATCAACCCTGAAGAACACCCCTGCAATGGCGGTCGAAATATCGGAGAGAAGAAATTCGCCACACACGGCTAAGCTCAAAAGCCACAATATCAAATCTGGCCGTGATAATCTATGAAGTTATTCTTGTCATAGTTCAATAGCAAGGTATCGTAAGATCCAAGTAGCTGTTTAAGAAGACCTTCAGATGATACACAGAAAATATCTGACGTTGAATTATTCATGCAGATGTGTTTTGTAACTATGCAGCTATCAAATGCTAAGAGATTGTTGTCATTTTTTCAATGTTTTGCTTTTCTTTTCGTTCACTTTGAGATCCATTATAAATAATAAATATTTATTTAATAACCTTGCTTTAATATGAATCGTTTAACATAACGTTGAGTTTGACCTCTGTTTACAAATGATTCCGATAAATATTAAACTAAAACCTAATTAAAGTAAAATAAATGTTATATACAAATAGTAGTTAAAAATAATAATACCTAAATCATTCTTATCTTCGTCCTTGTAAAACAATCCGTATCCTCTTATTATTCCTTGATAACCATACCCCCTCACCTACATAAATGTGTTCGACCACGAAATATACATCCAGATCAGTTGACTCTTGACAGTGACGGATTAAAGAAGGCTACGAGTTAGTCGAAACTGTAGTCTCATAAACAGAGGTAATACTCAACGTGGTCCATGTGAAAACAAGGTAAATAAATAAATATTTATTATTTATTACATTGTTGTATGTTGTTTATAACATAAAATATAAGCTATAAATAATTAACGAATGAAACCTCAAACGAGTGCGACATTTATATAAATGTTAAATAGATGTTAAAATTATACGCCGTGAATTACAAATGGTGAGTGAACATTTAATTGAAATTGAAAAGTTTCATTATTAGGAGCGAGAAATTCGCGCGCATTTTGTATTATTCCATAAGTAACGTTCGTAAGAAGGCAGTATGGCGCGACAAGGGCGACATCTCGCGAGCTGACGTATTGCGAATAACTTATGTAGACACTCCCTTTAATAACTGAAACATGTTATGCTTATTCAGCCCGTCTAATTGCTAAGTCAGTGTCTGAAGTAGTCCCGAGCACCTGACAAGCCTTCCGGCAGCATTAAATTGATGCCACCTTCAATAATTATTATCAGAGCCTCCGCCCGAATAAGACGCAGGGCGAAAACTTTTTGGAGAAGTCTTATTCAAAGTTTTATTCGAAGCCCTCGGGTTTCTCCATTAATTGCCATAGTCTCTGAATTGGGTTAAAGTAAGTGTTTTGTGACCTTATGTAGACGTTTGGGTTGTGTAAATTAGAATTCTGATGAAACATTACGCATTTATTTATGTTTTAAGAGCTATAAATATTTTGTAACCAAAATGATTGATTATTAGCTTATTTATAATGAAATAAATGACAGATATGTTTTTTTTAACTCTTTTATTTATTTATACAATGAAAAAAAAACGATTACTTGGTCATATTCTTCATTTTTCTGTTTGCAATTTTAATTACCGTTTTTAGCATATATATAAATGAATATCTAAAAATCACAAAAACATAGATTTTTGGTAAAGTTCTATGCTCATTCACTTATTTGCAAAAACAAAATTTTTATTACTAGTAATCAAAAAAACACGTATTAAATATCATCTAAAATCTGTTTTTTTATGTAAGCACATACGGGATAATTCCGAGAGGCGGTTACAAAGAAATATCTTTTGTAGATTCTATGACGCACGATTCTAATCATGTGGAGTGTCGATCCGCCAAAGTCATAACTACAGACTGGCATTCCGTATCATCCAATTTTATGGGGATTTACTATGAATAGGTGTGGTTCACGTAACCAATTTGGTCTACAATAAATTTTGATTAATAAACCGGTGTTTTACGGACGAATGATCAAATTGACACCAACTGGGAATATTTATAGAGTTTGGTAATCGATTTAGAATCTATGTTTTTTCGATCTTCGTCGAGAATCCAACCCACAGAGTTTGGTATGGTAAGCATCCGATTTACCTCAAAGTCATTCGATGTCTATAAATAAGTATAGAGAGTATTATTAAAGGCATTTTAAAAAATAAAGAATCTCTTTGTTACACTCCCTTTTAAGGGATTACCATCGATAGTATCTACAAAAATAAGTATCCAGCATATTTATTATAATATTATTATATAACTCAGCTCGATGCAATATCGTAGGACGATATGGCTTTTCATAGCACCAAAGCAGAGGCTTATGGCTTCCTTTCCTATTATCCCTTTCTTCGTTCGTCGACGGCATTAACAATATACATTTTTGAATATTCTATCTCCTTGATAATTTAACATTAAGTTCGTATTTTACTGTCGATGAGATTTTTGTGATTATTTCTGACGCGGTAAGCTGATTTAATTAATAAAAATTATTTCCAGTATTAACTTCACTCATTGTCAATCAAGAAGATAGTAAACAGTTTCTGTTCCTTATAGCAAATCCTTTTAAGTATACATAAAACACAAGTTTTAAGTCGATAAATTCAACTTGGCGTTTGTTTACGTTGAATTTAATGGATAAATAAAACAATGAGCATTTCAGTATATTCCATTTGTTTATATACTTGCAGCGTGCTTTGAACTTATTGATCATTTTCAGATGTTCATATTCCTAAATACTAATTGATTTCAAGAATTATTTTAAAATTGAAAGTTTTAAGTATATTTTTTTCATTATAGTTGGACCATATGGTAATCACAAATTACTTTTATAAAGTTATAACAGCTGCTATGGTATTCGACATGTTTCATTTCTGCCCTATAGAGCTCCACCGAATATATTCTGCTTATAACGCCTTTCCAGAACAGTGAGAGTCCAAGAACTTAATGAAAAATCACCGGTGAAAATCGAGTCATAAATTCATAAAATTTACAGTATTCTATATGGCTCTGTTGTATCCCAGAACCCACATTTTTCAATTTTCTTTGAACTTTTTGAACAATGAAATATCAGGGTTTTCAGGTATTTCAGTAATTTTTGCCTAAAACACGACCATTCATACCAATTTGTAGAAGTGATGACAGAAAACACACTGAATATATCTATTCAGCTTCTGTTCAATCACACAGATACCATTAATATGATCTGTATTTGAAGAAATATTAGTACCAAAACACAAAAATTGCACTTTATCTTCAGCCAAAAATAACGTTACAAAGTGCCTGTGTCGGCTGATTTCCTAAATAATTCTAATTTTGGTAGAAAAATAAGTTTTTTATTATTCTACGAAATAACTATATGTAAACATTATTCATTAAATTTGCGTGTATGTATATTAAGCCATCAACAGTTTTCCATTCCAATAGCAGCTACAATATCGAGTACCTCGTTTTGAAAATTGACTTTTATAGTTTCTGTGGGGACTTTCCCGTACGAATCCTTCAAATGGAGAATTTGCTACACAAATGTGTGCAGTGCTATGTCCAAGTGCCTGAACAGTTTTTTTTTATAATAAACACAAAATTGCGCATACTGAAGTGACACCTACCGGCGACACTAATTCTGGAGTAATATAAATTTTCTTCATAGACGTTTTATTGCTCGTAATATCGGTCAGTGTGATAACGGTTAAGAAGGGCAAGTTTTCTTGTAAATCGAAAGCAGATATCTATGTTTCTAGAAGTGATGTAATATAAGATGATGTAAAAAGAGTTGACAATGTAAAATATTTTGCATCCCGGTTTTGATTCTCATTTTTTCTAAGGTGCGTATTTTCCTCAATTTTGATAATTTTTTGCCCACTTTAAGTATTATATTCCGTCAAAAAACTTATTTCAGATATAATATACATATATAGTTATCTAATAATTTTTGTAAAAATATAGTCCTTAGACGGGCTTTTTCCTAAAAAATAATGCAAACAAGAATATAAGGATTTGCTTTAATATTGTACTTCTAGAGCCGTTCTATTAGAAGGATGATTTGACATTGTAATTTAATGTTTTACGCCCCTAATATAAATATTCACCTTTTATTATTGCATTACTACACATACATTTTGACTGAATGAAAACAATGCGTATCCTGATAAAACAAACCAGTATTAAAAAGCCCATCCTAAGTCAGCTTTCGCGCGACTTAGAATTCTAGTACATATTGACATCTTCCGATGCAAGTCGCTATCTTTTCCCGTCGTTTTAATGACGTAAAACTTTTTTTACAAATATTTAGACACCAATCACACAAAATGAGAGGGTGAGCCTTAAAAAAAACGTTTTTTTTTGGGACACCCTAATGTATATATATATTTGAGAATATATTGTTAGAATGACGCTCCTGGGGTCCTGGACTATTTGATTCTAAAGGGTTGTTCAACCCAAGCAATGATAAGCTATAAACAACAGGCGATTACACGTCAAGTTGCGTCAAATGTTGCTTAACTTCGGTGATTTAACAAGAACTTCGCTTAGAATGTGCTATTGTCCTTAGATAATATATTAAATTATTTTATAAAATTAATTTCTAAATGAGCAAATATTTCAGATACTAAATAGCTCAATTAGCGTAGAAGGCTTAGAAGTTTTGTGCAGTTTACTTGTTAATTAATAATTTATAGCGCGGCTTAAATCTGTAGATAGTAATACTTAGATAAAACACATTCACTAAGTTGACATTATTATTTTGTTGCTATGCAAATGCCCCCTAGTTTCTTTCGCGGAGCTGAGGTTCCTTTTCGCGGGGCTGAAGCCCATAAATCAATCCCGCGGGATGGCTGAGGGCGCCGCACATCCTGTGCAGCTTTCATGGTTACTCGTAGGTGCCAAGTGCCGCCAGACAAGTTTCTTTAAAAAGCTTTTCAGCGAGATTTTCCGCCACCGCTTCGTATTATAAGCCAAAGCACTGACTATTGTTGTGCTAATAGAAGGTTCAACGATTTATTTACAGTAATTTCGAGCGCGGTATGTTTTTTGGGGTGGTACGGATGCGCATTTCTCTATCATAAATATTAAAGAAAAAAAAAAATAGAGAAATCCACGATCTATGTATTAAAAAATTGTAACGTTTTTAAAATGAATTATTTAATTAAAATATTAAAATGAAAGTTTCCTGAGACTGGGCAACAAAATATGTATAAAAAAATAAACTTTATGACAGCGACACTTTGTTAGTGGATATATAATCAACTTTTGTAAATATGAGTATTATAATGTATTTTGTAATATATTTTCATATAATGGTTAATTTCAGACGTGTTCAACTTGTTTTCATCTTCGTTTAGTTTGTGTTTTTAATTAAGATCAAATATATTGTGTATTAAAATTATTTTTTAGTTTATTTTGAACATTCCGATAGTAGAATATAGCTGTACAACCTGTGTGAAATCATGACGGCTGTAGACGTCAACCGCAGTAAAAGAGGTTTTGTATATAACAGCGATATTTTTCCATATACACTCTATAGCTTGAGAATATGGCCTTCACAAACTTTTGCCATACATTTTTGTCAACTGCTTAAGTAGATAAGATGGTTAGCTTGAGTGCTCAAGACATGGATCATTTAATTCAATACGGCAGCTCGATCCAACCAGCGAAGTAAAATACACAGGAAGACACTGTATAAGTATACCAGCATTTAATGTCATAACTTCAGTGATCAAACGACAATCAGTATTATATCTTGATATGGTTTGTATATTAAAAAACAGGTTGCGTTTTTTATTAACAAACTATAATTGAAGAATTAGAAATTCACAAGAAATTTAATTTGTAATTGATAAAAAAACTATAAAATACAATCAACTCTGCAGCTTTCTGAATCATGAAATCTTTGGCCTCCTTCCAAAATGAGCAAGTTGTGAGTACCAATAATAAACGATTTATAAGCTTTTCAAATAGCAATTAAATAAAACAATGTATAATTTAATTTCAATCTATACATTTTTCTTAAGATAATAATTAAATTAAAAATAATTACAAATAAATTATGATTTCTTACGAAGTATGATAAATTTATTAAATAAAATACATGTTATGAACTTGTGAATTTTGGTACAAGAATGTCATATTCCTTGTACACCCATGTCCAAATTAGGGCGTAGCGCATATTCTGACTGCCGCACTTAATTCGGTATTATACAAATTAATGTCAGGATTCTTTGTATTAAAATGAATTTCTGAAAATGCTTTCTCTTAAAATTATTATTCTACGTCACAGCCGTGAGGATCTTCTCCATAATTTTACAATCCCTCGGGCATCAAAACGGTATCACTGTCCACAAAGGAAATGAGTAAATATTTATCTATCTTTTCTTAACCAAATATGTCAAGGTCTTCATTTATTAATTGAGTTTATTTTATTAAAAGAAATAACATAATTGTTTCATTGAAGCTTAGTGAATGTATTTATATGACAATTAATTTTTAGATGTTTTTAATCAATTTGAGTTATCATTAGTGGTGTGTATTCCAATTAAGGATTGGTTTAAATAGTTCTACGTACTCGTATTACAATATAAACGTTAAATTTTAAGGTATTATTCGGTTGTAAGCAAAAAATAGTTAAAACTAATCTTGAAACTATTTTCAACTGTTGTGTTATTATTTTATATCCTTGTTTTGTATGTACTTGATTTCTTCGAAATGAACAACTATTTTTATCAATTTAAATTCATACCTAAATACCTACCGTAAAATTATTAATTTTAAGCGATTAATACTGTCCAACTTATCGTGAGCTTAGAACTATTTGTACATAAATGATGGTAACTTTTTTAACAATAACCATAATTCACCTTTATATAAAATATTGTATTATACGATAAAATGTAATATTTTCTTTTTGATTAATTTTACAGAACTGTCGTTGGACGACATACTCTTATAAAATCTGCTAGTTGATTGAGTTTCTTGTTTTGTGTTGAACTTTTGCTTCAAATTATGAAGCATATTCGGCAATATGAACTATTATGTTTTATCGATAATCTTGAATGTGAACATTGTAATTCAGGTTTTCTGTTATATTTAGTTGAGGCGTGGAATTTAGGACATCCTAACCTTTTAAGGTCTAAGCTCTGAGCCATCAGATGGTATGAGTTATTGATATGAGCTCAAGAAAGAGATAATCGTAAATTTTGCGTAAAAGAGAAAAGAAGTAAAATGTGCTTCACCAGCGTTTCATTTATTGAATAGTTTATTAACGTCATCCGGGTATAATAATGCGTAGACTAATATGATATTATATACAGATATTATGATGCTTAACGTATACTTTCATTCTGATGTACGGGAATCTAAATAATGTATAATATTAAAAGAGCCCTTCATTTGCATTGCAGGAACATTGCCAAGTTAACTAAATGCTTTCTAGTAGTATTTATTCCTCTTTGTCATTATTTACCCACAGAGTATTTAATATTTTGACCATTCGAATGGTGAATCGAAAATCCCTGCAAAACTTCTGTTTTGTATCATCATCATTATACCATGTTCGCTCCTCTATCTGGAGCATATGACATTCACAAGCCACCGCCAAAAAGCTCCGTTGGCTGATATATTCTTCACCTCATCCCAAGTCAGCTCCGTCTCCCGCAGCTCCGCCGAGAACTATATATGTATAGTTCCGACGTCCTTCCAGGACGGCACGAGTCCTGGAAGGAGGACTTAAAGAAAAGGCAGCTATAGTTTATGTTCTCCCGCAGCATTCATATATGTTGTAGCCAGACCTATCGCCTCTTGGCCGGATGAATTAAAAGAGTCTGCCTAGTCTGCTCTCTCACCTCGTCATTCCTCACAAAGTCAAATCATCATACCCCCAGTATTCTACGCAGGCATCTGCTCTCAAGCCCTATTATACGGCTGCATTGGCTCTTGGTAAAATGCCATTATTTATACGTACAAAGCTCCTGTTTTGTACAATTCATCATTCCAGAATATTAAATCGGCAATAGAACATTCCTAAATAATCTAAAATAATTTTACTATCAACTCTGAATCTTATTTTATATTTAAGAATAATATAATTGACTATTGAGATTATGATTTTACTAAAGGTCTTAAAATATAAAGTAAAATTGAGGAATAGTAAGAGGCTTAGACTTTTAAGTTTACTGTTTTTATATTACGAGTACATTTGTTAAATGAAATAGTAGGGTTTCAAACTAAATTTATAAAAATACATATTAAAATATTTATATAAAAAGAAAAACCCGCCAAAGGTATGTATTGATCATGAATTCAGAAAGTTAATTCAGCATGCTTAAAATTCTCTGGAAAAAAAAACTTTCTCGAACTTTCTTCTTTGACATGAATACAAGAGCTTCTAATACCGGCTTATTGAGCGAGTGATTCAACTATACTTAAAAAAGCTGTAAAATTATGTAAGGTTTCTGAATATATCATGCAATATTAACTCGTATATTCTCTTATATTAGTAAAACTGTGAATGTACAGATTTTTAAAAATATATAAGAATTTACTACTTATTCGAGTATAATACAAAATGTAGTAAAAGATGTTTATGTCAAAAATATGCATACTTGAATATTCAACTTAGTCGCTGTCACATAATGTAGAAATTTTAAGACACTTTTATTTAATAGTTAATATATATTCGCACTTCAGTTAACGCTGTTAAAAGTGCACTTCGGGAAAGCTTATAGAAACGATGGTTTTGATCACATTTTAATATGGAAGAAATTGGCTTAGCTTGATAACAATTTTTCAGTCGCTTGAATGCTTTTAAGGGCTAATTGAAAAAAAATAAAAACTAGAACGATACCATATTAATTCAGCAAAAAATATATTTACAAAACGTGAGAATAGATTATAGCAGCTAAAATTTTAAGTTATGTGTAATATGAAGAGAAGAATAATGGAAAATAATCTTGAAATGAAAGTTTTTGCTAGAATATGAAAAATATTATAAGAGTATTTTAAATTTATTTTAATACAAACAAAACAATAATATGATACGTTTTTATGGTTTTGTTTTGTTGCGTGATAAAAGCCGATATTTTCGTAAATTATTTTTCCCGGAAAACGATTGAGAGTCTGTTAAGGAACCATTCCGAAGCGCCGCCCGACTTACTTTGAATCCTCCTGCTTTATATAATTTCATAATTTAATTTTCGTTCAAAAAATAATATCAACACAGTCTTTGTGATACAATGGAAAAGAACAAAAAAAATGGTCCGACTTCTTCTGTGAATGTTTTTTACGTGGGACATTTTCTTCAAAGTCGATTATCGTTTTTCGGCATTTTTAAAAACGAATTTCACAATTTTGTTTTTAAAGACGGGCAAAAGCGGCGTTTTGACTTTCGGAAACGTTTTTTGTGACACGTTTAAATTGGTTATATTTATACCTCAGAAAGCATTTATTTTCAAACCAACTGCTAAGATATGATTACCTTTAGATGACTTGTATTTTTAAATATAATTATCTGATTACCCATGATTTTTCAGAAGCACCATTTTAAAAATTTAAATATATGATAAAGTATGTTTATATATGATAAGAACTGAAGAAGTTTTCATTGAAAACAAAAACGTGATCTTCATGTAAGTGAATTAACTGTGTTCAACGTGATCCAAATTTAAACAAGGCATATATTATTTTATATTTGAAATGAATCTCAAAGTTGAAAATTAAAAAAATGTTGAATGAAACACGAGCATATAAAGTAAATCAAAATCGTATTATGCTGTATCCGTAAACATAAAAATGGAATATTTTAAATATTTCGAATGTATAGTTACTTTATTTACGAGTATATACGGAAACTATTTAGCGATATTTAGTATGAAGGTTTTAAATAAAAATTATGAAATAAATGATAAAAAATGGATCTTTTCTTTAGAGTAAAAAATAAGTGTGCGCTTAGTCCCCAAAGTAAAATAAATCAGAGCGAAGATGGCCCTTCAGTAATGGGGATGATGAGATAAAGGAATAGTTACAAATTTAGGGCACGAGAGTCGATAATACGAGTATTAAGGGTGGGAGATGGGGCATCTCAGTGACGAAGAGATCTTGAAGGCCCATCGAAACAACCTCGTAGTTTGTTTATCCCAAGGCAGTGATGGAATATTCCCTTTAACCGCAACAAAAAGTTCTACTTTTCGGGTTAACGTTGCTCATTTACTGCCTCGCAGTATACCAACAGAAATGTTAGGGCGTATAAAAACTTTTGACATCACTAGCCTACAAATACCTATTACGCAGTCTAGTGCCGCCTCTGGATGCCTTCAGAACACTTTTTTTCTTAGAAATCTATCGTAATATATTTTAACCACAAATATCCTGAAAATTTTATATAAATTTTTCAAAACGTCGGATTTTTGTACCAAGGAACTTATTGCGACTGTTAATTATAGTACAAAAAATATGAATTTAAGGTATAAGAAAAAAAATATAACTTCTAAATTCGCTCCCTTAACTGGGCCATATGGTCGTAACGAAATTCCACCATAAAGCTATCACACTCCACAGTTTTCACCTGAACGCCCGGAGCTCCGTCGAGCACATTCTATGTTTAGTTCCTGACGGCCTTCCAGGACAGCGATATAATATAATTTTTTACTGTACTGTTCAATCACTCGTGGCATGATAAAGTCCATTTTATTAAAAAAATAGTAACCATATTTAAAAATATTCAATATTTTTACTATTATATTAACCGGATACATTTAAAAATATTTTTTTTACTTCATTCTTTATGAATGAACGTGCTTCATTTTATGAAGATAACATTTTTGACAGTAACTTAAATTGATGAAAAAGGTAATATTTACACAGATTAAAATGCATTACCATGATGTAATTTTGAATTTAAATAACTATAAAAATTACGCAGTAACAATATTTAGTAGTTGATAATCTAAATATTACTTAGTGCCAGTAGCAAATATCAACATAGATATCCATAATTTTGCCACATCGAGATTGAAATACAAGTACATCTTTCGGGTCGTTGTCACAGCGGCGACCTTTTTGAGGAAATTGAATGTCGGCTTGTCTTGTTCCGTGTTTGCTTATGACCGGTCTTGTTAAATTTTCGATTGTGTTCAAGCTATAATATCACATAATATATAGGTACAATAGCGTATAAACTAGCGGCATAACTATAAGACAGGCTGTGCGTTTGCTCTGCGAAGGTTTAGGAAGAACAATCGATGAAAGCGGGACTCTTCAAGAATGAATTGTGTCATTATGTTCAATTTTATTTTACGAGACAGATAGAAGGAAATGTTTGCCACATGGGTGCAGCTTTATGTTGTTATTGCAGCTTTATATATCTGAAATTCGAATACATAATATTAAACGGAAATAAACAATACCATAAAATGTTTGTAGTAAATCGATTATTTTATACTGTAATAAAAACATATTTTAATAAAAAATAATTCGTCTATATTAGTGCCTTAGTTGTAGGGAAAATGTTCACCATAAATTACGTCTATAATATATTGTTTAAATGTAATTATTTTAGCCATATTCCAGGTCTCTTCACACCTGAATCACTGCCAAATAAAAATTATGCATAGTTTTCGATGCCATTTGGTGATAAAATAACGTGATTATTAGTTTTTTTTTTATGTAAACGCATGCAGGAGAGCACAACCGGTCAAGATCAGTGTACTCTATGACGCTCAGCCAGGGAGGCTGGACGCTGCATGCGGGAAACGTGTGTTGTGTTCGTGTTTGTGTGTGGGTTGGGGAGATTGCAAGTGTATATTTATCTGTTTCTTGAAGAGATCCAGATTGTAGGAAGGAGGAAACACAGACGCTGGAAGAGCATTCCATAGTTTACCGGTGGCATTAAGGAAGGAACTTTGGAAGCTGCCAGTTCTTGGTCGACATATATTAACCGTGTATGAATGTTCGGCAAGTGTAAGACGAGTTTGTCGGCTATGGGTGGGTGCAGGAGGAATTAGTTCCTTAAGTTCCGAAGAGCAGCGACCGTGGTAATAACGGTAGAAAAGACTAAGAGAACCAACCTTACGTCTGTGTTCCATTGATTGTAGATTAGACGTAAGGGTGTCATTGTTTATCAAACGAATTGCTCTTCTTTGAACTGAGTCAATTAAGTTTAGAAGGTATTTTGGGGCTCCAATCCAAAGGTGACTGCCGTATTCAAGGATAGGTCGGATTTGTCCTTTATGTAGAAGAAGAAGTTGTTTATCGTTGAAATACCGACGTGATCTATATAATACACCTAGTTTTTTGGAAGCGAGACCGGCTTTACACTTAATTGACTCATAATATTTGACATTATTCGATATTGATAATGCAAGCATGTTGATGGAGCTTGCTTTCGGAAGAGAACAACCGTTGAAAGATACAGGATCCATAGCAGTCTTCTTGGTGGAGAAAGTACATGATTGGGTTTTTGAAATGTTGAAACTGACGAGGTTGAGGTCGCCCCATCGTGAAACCATTTCAAGAGACATGTTCATCTTCTCTACCAGAGATTCCCTAGCAGCAGATAGTTCCGAATGTTTCGGAGGTTTTTGGAAGATTATACTCTCATGGACAGTGCTGTCGTCGGCATAACAGTGAATGTTTGCGCATTGAAGTAAATCATTCACATGCAGAAGGAAAAGAGTGGGCGACAGCACAGAGCCCTGTGGAACTCCTGAGTTGATTTTATGGTAGGAAGAAGAAAAGCCATCTACGACAGTCATGATGCTTCGATCACTCAAGAAGTTTTCAATCCAGGAGCACAGGGAGGGAGTTAGTCCATAAGACGGTAATTTATTCACCAGACCGCGATGCCAGACTCTATCGAACGCCTTGGAAATATCCAGGGCAACAGCTTGCGTTTCTCCATAGCATTCGACGGATTTCCCCCAAACATGTGTGACATATGCCAAGAGATCGCCGCACGATCGACTACGGCGGAAGCCATATTGCCGATCGCACAGAAGATCATTCTTCTCTAAGTAGTTTAGAAGTTGGCTGTTAATTAAACGTTCCATCACTTTGGAAAGTAGTGATGTGATGGCTATTGGGCGATAGTTTGTGGGATCACTTCGGTCTTCTTTTTTTGGAACTGGGTGAACAAGGGCTTTTTTCCATCCCTGGATTAAATAAATAGTGTGAAGTGACTTTGTGTACTTTAATGGGAATCAATATTATTTACTCGAACATTTAGTATGGAAGGTATAAAAAAACATTCAAATTTTTATTTCTATCAAGCATTTTGAAAAAGTAAACACGATCTCCATAAAGATTCTTAATTACTCATATATGCCGGCGGGTATAGCTCAATGGTCAAAGCGTTTGCTTGGCAAGCCAAAGGTCGAGCGTTCGAACCCCGACGGAAAATATTGTTTTTTAATCAATTTCTGAACTCCAAAATAACTCTCGGTTGGAGTGAATATGATCCCTCACCCGTAAAATGCCAGTTATTAATTAAAATTACAACATATTTAATTAAGCAGCCTATTCATCAAAATTGGTGGTAGACGAAAGTTGTCTTGTTAAGACCACCCATTCATAGTAAACTCCTGTAATAATAAGGATGATGCGTGAATGTCGGGCTGTAGTCTATGACGTTGGCGGATGAACACTTCACATGCAGCGGTTAACCATATATAATATGGTAAGCGTCATAGAATCCACAAATGACACTTCAGCATTACTATCACCATCTGTCAGTATTCTACTGTATGTGTTTACATAAAAAATATATATATCATAATCATAACATAAGATGTAGTTATATATTGCAGATAATGATAATTGATGTTATGATGGTTAGTCATTAGTGAAAATATAACTGTAAAAATAAAATCGATATTTAATTAGGTATTGTATTGTATATCGATTATTAAGATTAAATACTAATCGTCAATCATTTTATCATTCAGTTACATTCAGAAAATCAATAAAGTAGATATTGGTAAAATGTTGTGAATAAATTATCCTCATTTCGTATTATTTTGTACTTCTCGTAGAACGTTATTCTTGACATTGTTTTTGGCTTGTATCGACGTTTTTGGTCTTTCAATCATCTTTAGAAAATCAAGCCATTGTTGTACTCGGGGCAAAGAAATAATCGACGAGAATTGAAAAGAAATATTTAGCTGCAGAGAGAAATTCTCCGATGATTATTTCTTAAATAATTAACCGGTTTCAGCAATTTTTGTAGAATGAATATTCGTATTCCATATAAAATTATACAATTTATGTGTCTTTGAGTGATACTTTCGTGCAAGTTAATTACACAGAGTGCTCGAGGGGAACAAATTGATGCTCTTTGATCTCTTTGAAATCGACATTTAAATAGATTCGACGGTAAGCTGTAATAACTTCATGGCAAGCATTTATTTTTTTACTAATTAAATACCGCAACGTCTCCATGTCTGAAGTATGATATGAAATATGTATGAAGAATATTTTAAAATGAAAATATACATATTTTTTTTACAAAACGCCAATAAATATTAAAATAAGGCATAATAATTGCTTTTGTGATCAAAATATAAAATAAAATAATTAGCCTTTTACATTATTTGACAAAGTTAGTTTTATAAACCCAACTCAATCTAACCTAAGCTAACCTTCATTTTGAACCTGTGTTAAACTAAAAGTATTTTTTTTCTGACCAAAAACTTAAGAGCACTTTGACCAGAAATTGATTAAAATTGACCAAATATTTTGTTGCCTTTAAAAATATCGTTTTCTTAAAAATTGTACCATTGTATTAAAATGTAGATATTGGAGATTTCTATAAAACAATGAAGTAAAAATGATTAAGTTTTTAGTTAATTGTATCCACAGTACCATAATGTACTTGAAGTGTCACAATTATACTCATAATACGGCCTGCATGGGATTTTACGAGGATTTATTGGTCTAAAAAGGTATACGACTATCCGCTTATGCATTTCAGTACATCGATTTTAGAGCGCTTTCTAGGTGTTAAAATGTAATTTTATTTTTGTGTGGTGTGTGTAATAAACTGACAATAAATTATGAAAATATTATTGAATAATAATAAAAAATATTTGTAACATATATTTTGGATTGAATTTGAAAAAAATGCATGCAAACAGTATTGATTTGAATTTAAAAATGCAATTCTTATTATGCTTTTTTGTCATTAAGTTAACATGTTTTAAATGTAGGCTTTTTAAGAGTACTGTAACTCAGCGCAATGTGCAAACATTTTGTAGGTTCCAGATAAATGAGAGGTCTTGAGTTTGAAAACTCAACTTTGAGTATTAAATCACTTGTTCAATAAGCTAACCAGCACGTTTGATAAAGTTTCACGTGAATGGATTCCGAAACATTAATATTTAAGTCCGGAATACGTTGGGAAAAAGCTTCAGCTTTAAATAGTGATTTATTTGTGTGCCTACCTGGGTAATTGTAGTATTTTTCATTTCATTAAACACAAGTTTACCCGTAAGCTCATTATATTCTTAGACTAATGGGCGGCAAACTTAACTTTCTTAATCCCCTTCCAGTGAATGTAAATTGTACGCCGCCAAACCAATATTATTTTGCTCCTTGTTCCAAAGCGCGTTACTGTGAAAGAATATTACGCTTTAGAAATACGTTTTCGTAAAATAACAATGCAATAATATACAATAATAATAATATTGTCTTGATGGATAAATTTTGTGTAATGTTTTCAATTTTTTATATTTTTTAATCGCTCTTCTTTGACTGAAATAACAGGTAGAATAATACTGTTGTCTGACATAAAATTAATAAAGGAATGAGTTAAGCAAGAACTTTTTTTTCAGTATCGAGACAAAGTTGAATAATGCCACATAAGAAAATATTTTAATAAATACAATCTTCTCATTTAAAGTGTTATTGTTTTTTAAGAAATAAATTTACTGCATTAACACTGCAATTATAAGATGTTATTTTATTTATTTTTGATCCTCGGAAGTTGAAGTTTCCGCTCCGAGAGGAAAATTGTAATCCGATGTAACCTTTATATTATTTATTAGATTGTTTGTGGGACAACCTCACCTTATAAATATTAATTAAACTTGCTTGCAAAGTTTCAAGGTGAAGCTCGTAAATTATTTAAGTCCTTAATAACTACCGGTAAGACGCTTGCTTATTTAACTTCTGAAACTGTGAAATCGCAATCTTTCTTTGCGTGTGTATTTTGAAAACGGCAACTTTTCCAAACAATAATTTAGCATATAAATGTGAAAATAATCAGCGATAATGCCGCGGGAAGATTTTCCTTCCATTCCATAAATAATCGCTAAAAGGCATATAAAGATATTTGCGTTAACGAGAGTTACTTGTCTAATAGGTTTAGTTAGAAGTTTTTCGAGTCGAAGTTGTCCACTGTATGACATTAAAACTTATTGAGTATATCCTTCAAGTAACTTTCTCCGAGAAACTTGCTAACAAACGAATCTGGCTACAATGATTTAAAAGATAAGATGATTTTAATAATACTCACTCGACATACATAAAATGGAATTACGGATGTCAGTTTTTTTTCAAGGAACCGATGTTTTTTTATTTTCAGAGAATTACGATAAAATAAACTTAAGCATACTCTATTTAATATAAATAAAATGTAATTCTTTCTTAATTTAAAAATACGTTTTTTTTCCTGCCTGATTTTCGGTCTAAAAATATTTTTCAAATTTTACTAAATTTATAATCTAAAAAAAATCACTGTCGCCATTCTCTACTCGAGCGTCTCCACATTCTGCAAATGCCAGGTTTACGATGTGGCACATAGTAATGTGACAAACAATGAAACATTTTTTTTTTATATTGTGTATTGCTTCAAATAAAATACTTCTTACTAAAATATAAATTATATTAATAAAGTATTTTTTATATTTTTGGATAGTTAAAACTCAATAAATGTTATTAAAATTCACATTGTTCTCACTAGCATATTCACTGTGAGATTAACATATAATGAATGGTGATATTTATTTAAATCACACACATCAAAGGTCTAAAAGACGTCCCATGTATCGGCAAAAATGATCGCATCTTGAACGATGCAAGATTTTGTTGATACTACTACGAAAAAGAAGATATTTTTTATTGAATTAATCAGTACATTAAAAATAAAATGACTCTGCTTTAATAATATGAGTACACTGTCATTATTTTAGTGTTCTCAATAAAAATCTCAATTGTTCATGATGTTGATATTTAGTTAAAATTTGCACTGAAAACGTATAATGGCTTAATAAAGTAGTCTGAATTTATTGTTACGCAGCCCATTTTTTGCGTCTATCATTTTGATGAATATAAGCTGATATTATCGTGCTAAAACTGACTAACATTTTAACAAACTTGTTTAATTTAAAATGTACCTACAACTCGTCAATCGAGCTTAAGCCAGAATGGAAACTGCCAAACTGTAATTATTATGGAGCTATAATTTGATGCTTAAAATATTACAAAACTGAAAGTAAATAATCGCATGCTCGGACGAATTTATTCAATTTTTGGTAATAAAATTAAAAAAGCAGTTTAATATATCCTCTGGATTTATATAAATGTTTGCCAATTATATCTAAATACATGATTTAAGTATAAAATAAAGCTAATATAGTCGAATAAATATGAAGATAAACAGCACAAAACCAAAGTCATGAGAGTAAGCCGCAATGAGCAGCAGAAAATTAACATATCAATGCTAGGAGTACCCCTAAAAGATGCAAAAGAATTTGTATACCTTGGAAGTACGATCACCTGGGATGGCAGAACAAAAAGAGAAGTCAACAGTCGAATACATCAAGCAAGGCTAGCTTTCAATAAAAAAGCCAAAATTCTTGAGTCAAAGAATATTTCTTTAGGGTTCCGCAAGCAACTTGTCAAAACACTTGTTTGGAGCATCTTAATATACGGCTGTGAGACATGGGGCTTATCTGAAAGTGATAAAAAAAGACTAGAGGCCTTTGAGATGTGGTCGTACAGAAGAATTCTCGGAATTTCCTGGAGAGACCACGTCACGAGCAATGAGGTTCTCAGAATAATCAAGGAAGATAGGCAACTAATAAGAACCATCTCAGAGAGGTGAGCCCGATGGATTGGTCACATCATGCGCCACGATGGTCTTCTTCACGATATTATGGAGGGGATGGTTGAGGGTAGAAACTGTAGAGGGCGACCTAGACGGGAGTATTTGCAGCAAGTATTCGAGGACATGAATTGTAGTGCTTATACTGAGCTGAAGAGGGTTGCGGAGGACCGAGAGGAATGGAGATCGAGATGCAAGATTCTGATGCTCCAAACCAATCCACCGGATTGATACTACGAAGAAGAAGTCGAATAATGGGCTTCAATAACATAAAATAAGTATTTTGGTAGAATATTGAGAAAACGGTGTTAAACATCTAGTAAGAGATAAGGAAGTGAAGGAGCAGATATGGAATTCTTCATCTAACAGTTGGTCTTAATACTAAAGTGGAGATGGTTAGGACATATTCTTTAAATGTCGCAGGAGAACATAGTTTATACAGACTAAAGAGTTTTTCCATCATATAAGTAAAGTCCTGTTCAGCTGCCTTTTCTAAAAGCCGTAGATCTGTCGTTCTGGAGGCATTCAGAAATTTAATACTCAGCGGAGTTCTGGGTGACTTAGGGTAATGCAAGAAAAAAAGCTAAATGCCGGCAATTTTTTGCCAATATATATTATAGTTGTGACGTATATGTTGTTAATAAATAAAAAAACTCAATTTTCAGTTTTCTTCATCAATAAACAGTTAATATTCAAATGGTTTACGCAGCAACGGATTTAAGAAAAGCATTTACTTTATATGTGTTTTTTAAGCTAGTCGAAGGGACGCAGTTTAATAGTTCAGCCGGGGTAAAGAGGTTAAGGGAAAAAGGTCCGATGAACTAAAGGCTGCGCCGTATTTCCAGAACAACTAACTACTGTTGGTTCATATGAAGTTATCCCGAATCAAAAGAGCACTCAAAAGGGTCCCCAGATCTTCGATAAGTAAAAGACTGGCAATATGGACGATGCGAATAGAAGAAAGTTTACTCTAATAGAACTGTAACTGCGTTATAATGAAAACACAGCTTTCCACTTTCCCCGAAGTCACTCTTTTAAAAATACATTTATATAAGAAAACTATTGATATAAAAATAAATTTATTTGTAACATAAGATAGAAACTAAAAATAATTAAAACTACATATTTAATGTACTTTAACTTCAACATCTGTACGTTATTAACTGTTAATTGGCGTCAAAATATTGAAATGTAGGTCCAATCTTTCCACTTTCCCCGAAGTCACTCTTTTAAAAATACATTTATATAAGAAAACTATTGATATAAAAATAAATTTATTTGTAACATCAGATAGAAACTAAAAATAATTAAAACTACATATTTAATGTACTTTAACTTCAACATCTGTACGTTATTAACTGTTAATTGGCGTCAAAATATTGAAATGAAGGTCCAATCTTAATGTTCACTTCTATTTACTTAAAATACTCGTATTTATTTACTTATTTTTTGTGTTTTTTTAATAAAATATTTATTGACGACTCTCTTCTGACAGTTAGTCTACTTTATATAGCAAATACAAAATATTTATCAATGATATGTCACAAAATAACTACTTACTTAAATATGTAACAATCACTTTTTCAGAGCATTCAAACTAAGAATAATAAAACTAATTAAGCTTCATAAATAATACCTGCCTGTGTGTTATAAAAACTGTTATAAACATCATCTGTCTCTTATATTAATGTTTAATCTATCCTGATCAGAGAGAACTTAAATAAATAAAGAAATCATTAAAAACACGGTTATGATGTAACAAAACAAAAATCAAAAAAAGAAAGTTGGTAATATAAAAAAAGATTAACAAAAATGACTCAATTGAGGTTGATTTGGTTTGTGACGTGAGTGTTGTGCCTGTCGAGTATTTGTATGTATATATGAGTGCTATATATGTGTATATAAAATTAAAACTCACGTCATACATGCACTTATGACGTTGGCGATATTTGGCATTCCATCGTGCACTTTAAAATTTGGTATGTTTTTGTTGTATCGACATGACACATGTAAAAATAAAAAAGTACAATCTCTGAAACATTTCATTGCAAAATTATCAATTTTGACTTGTGTTCCTCTGGTCGTGCATCAGCTTTATACGTAATGTATAAAGAGCTCGTATAAATTAAAGGTTGTCCGAACGGTCAATGCATCACGATTTTAATCAAAGTTTCATGTTCTATTCCCTCGAGTTTTACCAACTTTTCTACTTATTACTACAGCTACTCAGAAGTCACGTTTACATTAAAAAACTGTGTAAATGTATTCATTCATTCAAATACAAAAATAGTATAAAAGTTAATTGATGGAATGAAAATTACGATAGAGGATTTTTTTCATAGAATAAAACACGTAAAACCTTGTATAATACAACTAAATGAGAGAGAACTCAGTGGTTTTATACAAAGTTTTACTTTTTTATTATTTAAATATGAAATAACAAGTTTACTGCGTTCTACGAGTAAATATTTGTTTAATTTTCGTATTTTTAAATTATGAAATTGAATCCAGTGAATCATCTTTGCATGTGTGTTCTAAAGATTGGAGGTTACAAATAAGTATTTTTTTACGTATTAGTCTAACTGCATATAAAAAAAAGCAAGCAGAACTTGATAATACATGTGTAATAAATGTAAACTCTACTACTTTTTGGTGAATTATTCACAAATGAATTTCAATAGAGAATAAATAAGTTATGTTTAATAGTTGCATTTAAATATATGTTATTTTGTTGTTTGTAGGAAAGATCAAATAATAATTGTATTAATTTATTTGAGAAAAACAATAAAGGTTTAATTCGGAGCCGAAAAATAATCTCGAAATAATACAATAACAAAACAATTTTTCGCGGCACGCCCGGCGGCCATTTCCCGGCGGGAGCGCAAATGAGCGTATGACTCGCCTCGCTAATCGCTTTTTGAAAATTTAATAATGGAAGTGAATACCAGATTACAGTTATTAATATTTGATAAAGGGGTGAAAAATAAATTGCGGGGCACTGTCTCGGAGAGATACAGCGCGATCCTAATTGAATAATTAATTGGAATCGCTGATATGGATGGCACAGATGCAGGCTTCTATCTGTGTGGTGACTAGGAGGACGACAGCATCCATCAGCCGGCCTATCAGATCTATCATCAAAATAACGCTGAATCGAATAACTAAATATTTCAAAATGTATTGATTTGAGTTAAATACACTTATATGTTATGCCGATTTTTAATTTTTTTTTCATTCGGTTAAATTTGTATGAGGCTCTCATTGAAATTAGAAAACGCGGTATCCAAATACAAAGAATGCTCAATGCGATCCATATTAAAAATATTTAACAAGTATATAAGTTTCTATTAAATATTTGTATGAAGAGTTTTGGGTGTTGTTTTTACTAATACTCAAAATGTTTTCAAATCATTTTTAAGTTAAATATGTATTTATCTTTTATAAGATATTTAAATTAATTTTAATATTATAAAAATATGTTCTCCTTTGTAATGGATTTGTTTATCAACCTTTGGATACTAAATGTCATTTGAACAAGATGTTTATACATTTAATAATAAGTGTTTTTAATTAATTCATCTGAAATTAATTGATTTGGTTAGATTAGTAAACCTAAAATTAAACCATATCATAGTGGATCTCCAATATCTATCGCTTAAATATAATATATATATATTTTGGCCAAATATCTGTATATTCATCATTCTTTCTTTTTCATTACTTTATACATTACTAGCGTGTACCCGGCATGCGTTTCAATGCCACTTAAAAAAAATAAACCGCGAGTTTTCATGGAAGCGCCTCGTCGGGAGCCTCTCGTCTTCCGATTGGATACGTTGGACTTGAGGCGTGACCGGAGCCAATTAGAAACAATCAACTTAGGTTATGTTGTTCTTACCTAAATTTGACAGTGGCGCCCGTATGTGTTTTTATTTATTGGAGTGCTTTTGGATACACAATGTTTTTTTGTTTTTCAGCCATCATTTACAGCTGCATCGCCTAAATGAATATACCCTTCTTGTATCACCCGATACCAACGTTAATAAAGGTTCGAGTGGTGAATGTAATTCTGGGAATTTAAATTTTCCACTCGTGCAACACATTTCTAGTGTTTCATTTTTAAATTTAAAGGCACTACAATACACGCATAATTTATCAATTTTCCAATAACAATACTTGGGTGCAGACTGTATTCATAATTAGGATCGTAATGGAAAGCACTATGATTTAAATCAGCATGCAGAGTACGTCTGGTATGATCTACGCGTACTCGATCTGTTTCCAATCTTGCTTCCCGTTGCTCATCTGTTTCAGATAAACCAGTGTGAGCAGTGTGTACTCTAACTGTTTTAAATCCTGCTTCCCGTTGCTCATCTGTTTCAGATGAACAGGTTTGAGCAGTGTGTACTCTAACTGTTTCAAATCTTGCTTCCCGTTGCTCATCTGTCCAGATGAACGGGTTTGAGCAGCGTGTACTCGATCTGTTTCCAATCTTGCTCTACTTTGCTCGACTGTTTCTGAAGCTCGAGATGCCCTTTTCATTCGTGCTTGAGTTGTACTCTTGACCTATTGCTTTTCGTTTGGGTGGCATAATTGATATCACAGTGAATGTTACGTTTTGAAATTCACTTTTGAAAAATAAAAATAAATTGATTGATATAATACTAACATTAAGGTTATCAACTGACAATACTTGGTGAACTAATTATAGTTTTAGAATTAATTTGAATTAAAAAAATATAATACCTAATATTTCATAATATCTTTTTAAATTGAAAGCAAAAAAAATATTATTGTATAATGTCTTAATACATTAAAACTAATCACATATCAATAAATTTAAAAAAATTTAAAACCTGTAAATATGTGTGTACTAATATAGGATATTGTCCATACCTATATAAGCCACGGCCTGTTTTTATTTTTTCATTATTGAAGATGGTCTTCAGGAAGGCCGAAACATGTTAGCATTAAAATAAATTGTGAATCAAAACTAAATATTTTTAATTTATTATTTTTTTACTTAAAATTAATTATAAAATTATGATATAATACTATCCGAAGCCGACCATCAATTGGAATTCCAAAATTAACTCTTTCTACTGTATATCACACACAATTATTACGTTATATTTATTTTAATTCGATAAACAAAAAAGTCGTCAAAAATTCAAATATTGAAATAGTTTATTCGAAAATCGAATTTTGTTTCTAAATGTTCAGTACCTTACGTTAGTACCTACTTATAATAACTTCAGGTGAGTGAATTGTTGTTTACGGCGTTGCCAAGGAAACACAATGTTCTAAATTGGCCGTTCTGTATTACAATAGTCTTGTATGAAAACATGTTTTACGTAAATATTCAATTAATTTTTGTAATTAAATCAAATTTTGAGTATCCTATCTTTTTACTTTTAGTATCAGCAATAATTCGACAAAGTATTATCGATATCGGGTTAATGGTGTTGGAATGCATCAAATACACACAGACAGACATTGATTTTTATATATATAGATTATCAATTAAATTGACTTTATAAATTGATCAAAATATTGTTTATTTTAAACTTCGTCGGGAATTGGACCAGTATTCTCTATTTATATATATTATATATTCTATATTTTACCCCTAGACTATACTCCTCGTGTATGACTCATATATATTATATATAATCGTATGTATATCATAATTATTTATTATACGAGTATGTAGTAAGCGAATAATTTTTGTTGGGTGGTTCGGTCCTGCAGATACAAAAGGTTGGAAACCCTAAATACAACAAAAGAAATACTAAAAGCTATTTCGTTATTATACTTGCTAATTTTGGAATATTATTTTTATATATTAAGTATGTATTTGTCACCTTCTGAAGGTATGTGTTCCTTATGAGTCTCCACCCTTTTTGATTCTCTGCCTTCTGCGTCTACCCTCCACCAAAATTCTGCCGATCACATTCATTTGAAAACAAAAGATTAAAATCATAAGATAAGAAGAATGTAGAAACTATAATCAGTTACGTTTTTAATATAATCTACGTATTTTTGAGGCATGCTCTCCTGTGGCATTCGAAAAACATATCCTAGCCAAGTTTAACACATCCTTCCGATGACTGGATGACTTACCTATAATAAATAAATTATAGCATTGATTAAATCTAGCATAATAAATACTTTTAATTATATATTCTTTATATGCTTACATATAATAATCATCCTTGAAAACGAAAAACTTGTTTATTGAAGTGCAAAAGAACAATTGATGTTCATTAGCCACTTATTAGTACTAGTCATATGACATTCATTAGCCGTTCATTAGTACTAGTCATATGACATTCATTTGTCACATGACTAGTACTTTTCGATCAGTAAATAAATAAAGCTAATATTTAATAAATGAAATTAGTGAATATTTCATAATTTCACAAAATGTTCGTACCAATATAATATTAAATATCGTATATATTTTTGATGATGTTCGGCTGTGTCGCGATGGAATAAAGGAATTAGTATTTGGAAAAAGGAGTGAAAAGTAGATTGGGGTCACTGTTTCATAGAGATGCCGCGGCGTGGTAGTAATTGAATAATTCATTGGAATCGGATTCTTGATACCTACCAAAATGTTCTAGCGGCTATAGTGGCGAAAATCGAAACACGAAATTTGATAGAAATTTATTATACTCTAAAGATGCGAGTACATACATCGAATACGAAAGGTCAAAATACTTCTTTTTTGTTTCTTTGTAAGCTCTTTATTTTTTTATATTACTTTTATATAATAGATGAATTGATCACATTCGACTTGGGTAATTAAAGCAACTGGACGCTGCGTATGAGAAATATGTGAAATGGTTGCTCTGTGTGTAGGTCTTTAAGTGCTTAGAGGATTGAAGTTATTGATGATTAATTTGTTAATTAATCAATTCTGCTTCTTGCAGAGATTCAGATTGTGTGTGGAAGGAAACACAGATAATGATTTCGCATTTCAAAGCGGGCATATGGAGTTAAAGAAGGTGTCTGAGATGAAGTTTGTCCCAAATCGATATATTTCAAACATGTAAGGAAGTTTAGAAAATGTTACTGTTGTATGTTATATAATGTATGTTGGATTTTAATAAATAGGTGCAGGAAAGGTTAATTAAGAATGTTTAGAAGAGTATGCTTAAGACGGTATGAAGTGACAATTAGTGATCGACTGAACGTATCCTATTTTGAAATATTTAAAAACACTACAAATATATTCTTAGCCTTTTAAAGACGAGGATGTATATAATTTAAAATTAATCAATCAATGACGGTGACCTCCGGGGAGTAAAAATAAATATCATTTAGTCAAAGAAAGTCGGGGGAAATTATATCTTTGTTACCAGCTATATTATTATATTTCAAATGTGGAGAGTATAATTATGTTAAAACTTAAATTTTCCCAATAGAATTCCATTATATTATTTCGTTGTGTGAAACATTTTAACTAAAAATTATTATATATGATATCTAAATTGATATTTGAATGATGTATTATTTATTTTTATATTTCTGGAAAAATATTATTTAAAAACAACTCTATTCTGGTATATTGTAACAGTTTTCTCTCAAGTTACAAGGTTATATATTGATACGATTTAGATAAAAAAAATGTATGTACACAAAATCCTGAAGTAGTCTGTATATTTAATATAAAGGTTTGTTGTTTATGTTTATTAAATAATTTCCATACAAAGCAAACATAACATATAATGAATTGCCGCACCTACGCTTTTCAATTGACTAAATGCCAATGTAAATTTGCTAGACATCTATTAATAAATTGCTAATTATTTGTGCTAAGTGATAAGGTAATAACAACTTTATGTAGTTTTTAGCAAATATAAATGATATTTAGTAAGTTTTTTAATGTTTCAGAATTTCTGTTCAGACATATTATAAGTAATTTAGCAGAATCTGGATACAGACTGCATTCAAAAATAAATAAAAAATAAATTAAAGAGCCAAAAAATAATTTGAAAAAATTTGAATTTCAAACTGTCAAGGATATCAGTGTATGTAAAATGACACAGGGAAGCTAACAGAAAGCTTTGTGTCACGTGGGAAGGTAGAGTACTGGAACATAGCGACCATCCAAAATACCTCGGAGTCACTCTAGATCGCACCCTCACCTTCAGGCGTCATTGCAGCAACACGAAACAGAAAGTTGCAACAAGGAACAACCTCATTCGCAAACTGACCAACACTTACTGGGGAGCCCAACCACCCCTTCTTCGTACCTCAGCTTTAGCACTTTGTTTCTCAGCCGAAGAATATGCGGCACAAGTGTGGGGTCGATCAGCCCACTGTAATCAATTGGATACTGCCCTGAATGATGCATGCAGAGTCGTCACAGGCTGTCTCAAACCAACAACCATATCTAAACAATACCCCTTGGCTGGCATCGCACCACCAAACATAAGACGCAAAGTCATATGCGCCGAAGAAATGGGTAAGGCAATCAACCAACCGTCCCACTCCTTGTATAATCAGATACGCCCAACACCAATATTGAAGTCACGAAGCAGCTTTCTTAAATCCACACAACCTCTCGCATCCAGCCCTGAAAATAAAGAGAATCCAGCTCTGGCAACAAATCGCACCAGAGAATTTCATTACTCCAAAGGAAGGCCTCCCAACTGGCAAGAACCTTGATTGGCGGACCTGGAAATCCCTGAAAAGATTAAGAACCGGAGTTGGTAGAACAAAGGACAACCTCGAGCGGTGGGGAATGCTTCGGCAGGGAGAGACACTATTGTGCGACTGTGGAGACCTGCAGACCGCCTTACACCTACGATGCTGCTCCATGTGCCCAACAAGTTGCACATCTCAGGACCTAATGCTGGGCAACACACGAGCTATCGAAGTTGCCAGATATTAGGAAAAAATAATTTGACGTCGCTGACATAAAGAAGAAGATGTAACATGAGGATTTAAATAAATTATGCGAATATTGGAAAAGTTATCAGGTATTTTCAGAAAACTATTATTTTGTTAATTTATCAACAAAAACTATTATTCCATGTAAATTATGAAGGTATGTACGAGTATAGTATTTATTCATTCCATTTTAATAATTAATTATATGTATTAAGATTATTCCTCGTTCCAGATTTTTATTTATACTATAGAAGGGACTGCTTAATGAAAAATCGCCGCAAACACTGCATAAAAAATCTTCATAAAAGTGTACGCTATTGGATAGTTGACTGTTATTATGAAAACAGAGCAAATTGAGGCATCGGTAAGGTAATTGAATTTCAGTAAATAATGAACATAAATTTGTAATTACTCAACTGTAAGATTAAATTACTCTACTAGATCTGAAAGTAGTGGGGTTAAGCTGTCAAAATTTTGGTTAACGCAGAGCAGAAAAATATCATACAAATTAAATAGTCATATAATGAACACAGCGAGAACCATAAACATCTTTAAATTTCTTCAAAGTTAAGTGATTCAAGATAACAATACAGATGCAATTTATTTTTTTATTTTGAGTATTTTATTTAATGGCCAAAGTCGCGAAGTCGACTCTCTGTATCATTGCCAACCAAAGGCAATAATACGACATTATATTTCCTCTAAGTATCCGACAGTTTCAGCTGCCATTTTTAATGAACTCAGAAAGTATTTTCTTCGCCGTATATACTTACTCCATCCTCTTACAATAAGCCCCATATTTTCTTAAAGCATTACATTTTTTAATGATTAATATCATATTTATGATGATACAATATTCATTATTCAAAAACATATATATTTTTACGATTTAACACGTGTTATTTAATATAAATATTTATTCCCGTTATTGAAAAACGATATTTAAGATACGTATCTATAATATATCAAATTAATAAATATTGTACCCATACATAAGAGTCATAGTCTCATAAAATATATAATTTTTAAACAAATTTTGTACTATATTGTGATATTTTATATAAAGTAATTTTATTAATTCTCTTCTTCATATGACGCTGTCTTAAGTACTTGACTTGCTTTGGATCTTGTAAAGTACATAAGACAGGAGTGTTTCAGATGCGGTTTCACACTGTGTTTCCGATTATGCATCGGCGAGTATCGTATTTCAAAAGTTCTCAGTCGAGATTTTGTTTGGGAGATTTCCGCTCTGGCTTCAATACCGTAGACGACTATTATACACGTTTTCCAACTCTGTTTTTGCCAATCCTAATCCCAAAGGGGGATTTAAAGACAAGGTAAGCAGACAATCTTTAAATAAAAATGCGCAAGAACCGCTGTGAAAGCCTGAAAAATAGCTAGATGATTGATAAGTATTCAGAATGCAACAAAATAAAAGTATATTCTATATTATTTAATGGATAAAAGCCTTTGCCTTATTTTTCGCTCTTTTCGCGTAGAAAATTATTCTTTATAAAAATATTCACAAGTGATTTTCAAAGTAAAATAAAAAATAACTGTGCGTACACAAATAACGAATAGTTACTTAAAGAGAATTTAACGAGCACTAACATCTAAGTCATCAGAAATTGTGTTAGAGAAAATATAGTTTTGGTGGGAGTGGATTGTCATTTAATGTTCATCCAGACATGAAAAAACTAAGGCCAATGTCTCCAGGGGCTTGGCCTCTGGCGGAAATTGTGATCGCGAAAAACTGAAATATGATTATTTGGCCGACGAGGAAGTGAAAATTCGCTCGCACGGGTTGTTCTGTCTAGCGAAATGGTTATGAGTAAGAAATACATCTTATTATAGCATTAAAAACGAAATTAATACCCTCTCTCTCAGAAATCATAACAATAAAACTGTTTACCCAAAAATAAATAAAAAACCTTAATTTTTTATTAAACCTTATCTGTATACATATATTTTTACATAATATTTGAGTGTTTTATTAATGTTGTTTAATAAAAATATGTTAGAAAAGTCGTAACAAATATTATTGATTCAATCGTTTTTAATGATAAATTTCTGAATTATATTGTATTGTACTTATTTATTATATTGTATTGGAATATACAAAAAAGCGACACCTATTCCCAAATTGAGAAATTATTAAGAATCATTGTCATTTTACCTTTTATTTTCGTTGTAAAGATTTGCAATTATTTATTATTAATAAAAGAGTTGTCACATAAACTTATATTTTTAGAAGTTAGTCTAATTAATAGCATTAACACAAAATTTAACCACCACATTATTTTTAAAATTCATTTTAACATATTGATTAATGAAAAACATATAATTCAATATTCTAAATGCGTTGTATAAATTAATATGTAATGGTTGTTAATGCTTTATTGTTTAAAACACTATTATATTTTTCTTCAGCCTTTCACTACACGTCAACTGAGACATTTCTGTTTACGAGAGAGTCTCAACATGGGTTTTCATAACGAGTGAACACACACGAGTGTATAATGTACCGTGAAAGGATTAGTGAAAAACACTTGAAGCGATGCGAAATATCTGATTTCATAGGAGTTACGTCCTTTTCGTTCAGTAATGCTCCATATCAAGTTGCACGGCCTGTACTAATCTCGTTACTCGTGTATTAGAACATTCGCGCTGCCCATATCCATAGAAGACAGCTTCAGAGTGCCATCGTTACGTATAACGGAGAAACCCCACTATATGTTAGTTTTAATGCGTGTCTGGCGAATAAGATCAATATTAATCTGTCTGAATACTTCATCATCATCAGCCTGTGTCCGTCCACTGTTGAACGTAGGCCTCCCGCATGGGTCTCCATCCTCTTCGATCCTCCGCCTTCCGCATCCAGGTCACTCCCGCTATTCTTCTTATATCGTCAGTCCATCTTGTAGGGGGTCGGCCAATGCTTCGTTTGCCAGTTCTTGGGCGCCATTCCAATACTTTTCATCCCCATAGACCGTCGTCTCTTCGACAGATATGACCTGCCCATTGCCACTTGAGTGTGCCTATTCGTTGGGTAGCATCCACTACTTGAGTTCTTCTGCGTATTTCCTCGTTTCGGATTCTATCTTTTAGCGACACTCCGAGCATGGATCTCTCCATAGCACGCTGGGTGACTTTTATTTTATGGGTAAGACTTGCTGTCAGATTCCACGTCTCTGCGCCATAAGTTAATACAGGGAGGACGCATTGGTTAAACGCCTTAGTTTTAAGGCATTGCGGAATTTTCGCTTTAAAAATGTACTTTAGTTTTCCAAATGCTGCCCATCCCAGTTGTATGCTTCTGTCGATTTCTTTTGAGAAGTTATTTCGCCCTAGTTGTATTACTTATCTCAGATAGGTATAGTCATTTACAACCTCTATTTCTGTTCCTCCAATGGAAATAGGATCGAAGGTCTGTGAAATATGACTATTAATCATGGCTTTTGTTTTATCCATGTTCATTTTCAGACCAATTTTGTTCGACGCTTCATTGAGGTCGTAGAGCATGTCTTGGAGCTTGTCAGGTGATTCGGCTATTAGCACTATGTCATCTGCAAATCGGAGGTGAGAAATGTACTCTCCGTTAATATTTATTCCACATTTTGTCCAGGATAGTAGTTTAAAAATATCTTCTAGGGCGTTTGTGAAGAGTTTTGGAGATATAACATCTCCTTGTCTAACACCTTTGTTTATAGAAATATTGTTAGTGCTATCATGGAGCTGGACCATCATTGTTGCAGATTTGTATAAAGATTTTATTATCTCTATATACCGATAGTCTATTTTGCAGCGTTGTAGTGAATCTAGCACTGCCCAAGTCTCGATTGAGTCGAATGCCTTTTCATAGTCTACAAAGGCGAGGCAGAGTGGCTGATTATATTCTTCGGTTTTCTGAATGATTTGTCTTAGCGTGTGGATATGATCAATTGTACTAAAGCCTTTCCTAAGCCCAGCTTGCTCTCGAGGTTGGAATTCATCAAATCGACGAGTCAGCCTGTTTGTTAAGATTCTGGAGAATACTTTATACACATGGGAAAGAAGGGAAATGGGTCGGTAGTTTTTGAGCAGTGATTTATCCCCTTTTTTGTGGAACAATATCACAATACTCGTAATCCATGTCGCCGGGGTTTCTCCATGTTCTATTACCTTGTTGAATAGTTTTTTAAGCTCTTTCAACAGAGGGGTTCCTCCTACTTTCAGAAGCTCAGATGTTATTCCGTCTTCTCCAGGGGCTTTGTTGTTCTTAAGTTGTTTTAGGGCCGATTTAATTTCGAATATACTTATATCTGGGATGTCTTCAGACCAGTGCTTTGTGAAATTAGCCCTCTTGTCGTCCGCAGATCTGTCATTAGGACCTGGCATCGTAGATGAATACAATAACCCGTAGAAATGTTCTATTTCCTTCAGTATATCATTAAGATTTGTTGTTATCTTCCCATCGTGTGTCTTTAGTTTGGAAAGTTGGGCCTGTCCTATACAGGTGTGTCTGCTAAATGCATTTGACCCTCGGCCTTGTGCAACAATCTCCATGATAAACTCGGCGTTTGAACGACGAATGTCAAATCTCATGGATTGTTTCACTTTTTTGTTCAGGGTATTGTAATCTTGGATGCTTCTGCTTGTACGACGTTCGTCCATAAGAGCTATCGTTTTGTCTGAGAATTTTGACCCTTTTTTCTTTTTGCACTGCTTTATGACTTTTTTAGCAGTTTCTTTAATGCTATTAATGATTCTGTCGTTAAGTTTGTTGACGCTGTCGGTGTCATCACCATCTTCCAGTGCTGCGAATCGATTTTGTAGTTCAAGCTGAAAAGTTTCCTCAAGCTTGCTCTGAATATTTAACGGACGTATAACTCTTTGTTTTATTAGCTTTTTCCTTTCCAGTTTGATGTCTAGGTGCACAGTACTTCGAACGAGACGGTGGTCACTTCCGGTACTAAAGCATTGCATCGCTGAGACATCAGTGAATATGTTCTTCTTATTAGCCATAATAAAATCAATTTCGTTCTTTATGTTACCATCCGGGCTTCTCCAGGTCCATTTGAGTTTTGGTTTTTTCTTGAAAAATGTGTTCATGCAAAACATTTTGTTAGCATGTAGAAAGTTTACCAGCATCTGTCCTCTGTTATTTCGGAGTCCGGTTCCATATTGTCCTATAAATTTCTCGTTTCCACAGCACTTTCCAATCTTAGCATTAAAGTCTCCCATAACTATGCAGTAATGTGTCTTATTGTATTCTAGGGCTTTTTCGGTGTCTTCATATAGAGCTTCTACTTCTTCATCGGTATGGCTAGAAGTTGGGGCATATACTTGCACCACTCGTAAGGAGTATCGGTTCGATAGCTTAAGCGTCAGGTATGATACTCGGGGAGATATAGTATATCCCCCCGAGTCTGAATACTTAGTTATCCATAATTGAAATATGTACAAGAATATTTTTCTTATTCTTCGTCATGGTTACATTTTTTTTGTATCTACAACTCCAAATATATTCCTCCCAGTATCTAGCTATATTGATGACTTGTCTGTTGCCTGTTGTAAAATTCAGTTCAAACTAATACAATTGATTGATTGATTATTTTAGTGATGGATTTGGAACTGTTCGAAGAACATGATTTTTTTGAAATTATTGTTTTCCGTACACTCTAAAAATGCCCGACTATAAGCAATTCGTGAAGCGGGTGTTACAATGCACCAAATATATGACTTCAAACTAGGGGTATTAAAAAAGAATATTCAGATAAAAAAAAATTGATCGTAAAATATAATACACCATTATATATATTTTTTATGTACCTGTATTTGTGAGAATATAAAAACTCCAACATTCTTCTTACCAGTAAGTTAATCGCAAGATTTTTTAACGATCTTTATTTAATCTAAGCACTAGAAGCTTCGCTGAAAATTAAACGTTTACCTGTATATATATATATCTTCTTTCAGTTAAATAAAAAAATCAATCACTATTTTCATAAAATATATATTAAATTTCACATGTTGAGACTTCATTTTCATAGTCTTTTCAGGAGGAAACTTTTCCATTTAGCCAAGAGCGAAGAAGAGATGGAGAATAGCACTTAGATGTATTGATAAACTAGTGGAACGTGAAAAAATATTTTCTATAGCAATAAGGAAATTTTCAAAAGATAGAAAATATTCCGTGACGAGAAATTCAACGTGGCTTCCACGAAAACATATTCAGAAAGTCAATAATTATATAAATGATTATAAAGATGGTTGTATTTTTTAAAAATGTTTTTTTTGTTGATAAAGTAAAACATAAATTTCCTAATAACATGAATAATACTCGTTCTGAGGAAAAATCTCTTCACTGCATTGCATGCCGCTTACCATCTTTAAGGTTGGCTAAGCACTGTATGCTGAATGTGTTTCCACCATTTTTGTTGACTAGTACAAATTAGTAAAAAGTCTTATACAAAGTACGTTTATAAGATAATCTTTTTTAAATTGGTGGTGTTTTTGGAATGACTTTTGTCCTCTAACAAATTCGATCGAAATACTATATTTCTTAATGAACTGTTACGCAGAGCTGATTTGAGATGAGTATAGACCTTGACATCTGATATAAATTTATGTTGGCGATTTGTAGAAAACCTGAATTCTGAAAATGAAAAAATGAGTTGATTGAAAATGATTGTAAAATCATCATAATTTTTAGTTTTGCTGAGATAACCGAACCTGCTCCCTTTCGCATGACAGTTAACCCCCTTAAACTCACGTTTATATTTAAAGGTAAAATATTGTTTTTTTGTTATTGCATAATAAAATATCCGAGGAATTATTTTAACCCTGCGTGGGGCCAACGTGTCTGAAGCGAAAGTTGATCCTGAAAGTTACTATCTGTTTTTCATTGAGGTCGTATATAAATAATATTTATAAGATAATTCTATTATTTTTTCTCAATTACTATGAGAAAAGATTTATTTTATTTTTCGACGGAATTCTCTTAATAATCGTACTTTTTATTATAACATATTTACCTTTTTAGCTAAAAGTATATTTATATCTCTTCGGCAATTTTTTATGCCAGCTACAAAATTTAATATTTTTATTTTAGCCAATCAGCTCATTTTAATTTAATTTATTGTAAAGAGAATGTCTCCATAAAAAATTAGAGGAAATATCTTCAAAATATCCGCAATGTAGTAGTAGGGTGCTGTGAGTTGACCATAACCTGTATTTAATTTCATGAAAAAGTATTACTCACTGTAAATTAAATTATGCAAAAAAATATATTTTATTGAGATAGCTTTGATTCTCTTTTAATGATGTCTGTGCAATGTCAATGTTAATCAGGAAAACAACAGACTGTAAGGTATCTTACCATACCAGCTTAAACTCTTGCTTAGTCCTGACTGACTTTTGATTTTAAATTTATTCATATCATCAGCATTACGAGTGCCGTTAACAAGGCTAAAAATTCATTTAATTTTTATTGTTTCTCTCTAATAGAGATTGTGTATAATTTTCAGCGTAACCTAAGCAGGTCATTGTTATCTACATTTTATTTTGACTTTTTAAAATATTAAAAAATCTAGCCCTATCATAACCCCCTTTTTTACCTTTTTTCACTATGAACTAATTTGATATTTGAACAATTGCTGCATAATAACGCAAGCAGAAGTTTTTTCCTTGGGTTTCCTGCTTTCTGGTTTCTAGTTTTATCGGAAGAACATTAACAACCAAATGTATTCGCTGGAAGTTTGACATGGTGAGCTTACTTTAAGCTAAGACATATATTTTGCAGTTGGTAAATGCCTTTATTGTGGTATGCCTTTACTTATGGTTAAGCTATGGTAATATATGTTGAACTATCGTCAAAATGTTTTATTATACAATGCGATAAACATATTTTTATTACCGATTCAATTTTAGTAAACATTAAGATTTTGTGACTCGTTTTAAAGATTTGAGAACATGTTTTATCATGCGAAAATGGCGGCGAAATGCCTTTTCGTGATGCCGAAATGGCCGCTCGGACGTGCTGTTAACAGATACAATCAGCAATTGGCACTCTTTTATGAAACCCTCGTAAAGTAATAATGTTTTCGGACTGTTTGATGCGTTTATTTCGCGGACTGACACACGATGTGAGCAATAAACATCACAATCCCCGCAGACATTACAATGTATTGTGTTGTATTCATATCACGAATCTTTTGGTTCATATTTTCGCTGATGGTAAACTTTCACAATCTCCTAATTACTCGTAGTTCATAAAAATTGGAGCAAACTGGTAACTAACCTTTATTCATTAAAGTTCTTTAATGAAACTTAAATAATATATACTCGTGTAACGTGAACGTTCCTTTAAAAAATTAAAGTTAGTTTAAAATGGTTCTGTATTTGGTAAACATATAACTGTATGTATGTTTTCGGATGAAAATTCTATTTAATATTTTTAAAATTATAAGTATGATTATTTTATATGAATTTTGATGCGATTATTTTTTAAATATTTAAATAATAGTATCAGTTGTAATATAGAATTAACCAACGCCCAAATGTGCTTTGGTACCTTCTTTTCAAGACTCAGAGCTTTCATCTTGATGGACCGTCTGAAACTATACATAGTATGGACTTATTGGTGTTAATATGCAGATATCGCTTAGATGATGCAACAATGGTAATTCATTTATGTCAGTACTTTTTTACATCATAATAACAAATTATATAAACCCATACATTGAAAATTAATTTATCTGTGGTGGGAAGAAAATATAAAAAAATAAATATAGCTTATGATCCTCATCGGTTAACTCACTTCTGCGGCATTCACTACAAGTGTATGAAACCATCGCATGTGCAAAGAAATAAAGTTCCAATTAGTTCTATGGCTTAACCTAACTTAAGCTGATGCTTCAATTATGAAACTACTGTAACAAAAAATACTTTTGACCTGCAAGATGCGTTTATTTCATATAGGTTTGATGATCCAATAAACCAGAGAAACAAGAGTATCTATACGAGCATACCTGTATTTGTATTCTTGCCACGATCATTAAGTCTGATGGGGAATAGAAACGAATACATTCACACCATGCTGCCAATAAGTTAACTTTTGGGGTGTTTTATTTGTAATTATAGCCATCAAGATGCAGCATATAATAAGTAGCGATCGCAGCCAAACTTGTCTGAAATAAAAAACCAGACTGTTTATTATCACTAATATTGGTAATCACAGGTTTTGTTTGTGTGATTTGGTGAAGTATCATATAGACGAAACATGTATTTATCATTCAAATTGACTAGCATTTAAAAAAACACAATTTTGTTTTGTTGATTTTAAAAATATGTGTAAATAATGGATCCGCTAAATGATAAAAATGTCAACTTTTATTTGGAAACCTTTTCAGTTCGTTACTTTTACTGACATTTAATTTATTTGCTCATATTAAAAATATATACGGGTTAAATAACGTTTTTTTGACGTCATCTAGTGTAATATATAAACCCCAAAGTATGACGTCACTAATTGATATACAGAGACAATTAGTAAATTCATACACACATACAAATCAAGATCAAATATCATATTTTATGATATTTCTCTTATCAATATCGGAGAAAAAGAAACAGCAGACGTTGGGATTGGAACCGCGAACTTTGCATCTTAGTTATATTTATACCTACTAACTTAAGAATTTCGTACGTATTTATATTATTGATACATGTAGTGCTTATTGATGATGGCAGATAATGACTTTGTTTTTTTGTTATATATGTGTAAATATATTATATAATGCCTAAACATTTTACACTCTGACATCACATTTATTATAAAATTATTTAAAACATTTCATTCTCTTATTGAATAGAAAATCAGAAAATTAGCTCGATTCAAATGCAATTTTTTTCATATATTCATCAGGTAATAACGCCTTACCTTGAGATTTTCATATATAATACTCGTATATACACAAAAAAATATCTGTTAAAAAATGTTTTGGAGGAATTTCAGGATGCGGTTGTTTTTACTAGCTGACACATGTTAGAGGCAATAAGAGCGCTACAAATAAGAAGATCGAAATAAGACAGCATTTGCAGTCTCCTCACGATTCATTTGGTGCGATGGGGAATAGAAATGAAAACATTCATACCGTGCTGCCGATACATTCATATGTGGAATGTTACTTTCTTGCTAATATTCTATTTTGCGAAATGGCGGAGGTTCGCGTCTCGCTAAATAACAAAACCAAGCTAGACGTATTATTATGTAGATGTTCCTTATTGATCAAGCGCAATGTTGCAATGCGATTTTCATATTGAAAATACTGCCATCGCAATGTAAAAGCTTTAAGATGTTATTTGTATAAACTCGGAGGAAACAAAGTTAAAAGGATGTTATTATTGCTTCTTACCTAATATTAAAGAATACAAATAAATACCCAACTGTTTGTTTCGTAAATTTTTAATGTATAAAAAAACATAATATATTTGTATGTATAGTTTATTTATTGTAGCTGCATAATTAAAAAGGTATAATAATTATAATGTAATATTGTTAAATACTCGTATATAATGTAATTTTTTCTTTCTATTTTTGACAAGTAGATAGCTAGATGTTCTAAACATTCTTATTTTCTATTGAATCATAAAAAATATATTTTAAAACAGTTTATATTGTAGTCTATATATTGCGGGTACACTAAATGAAAACGTCTTGAAAATTATATTTGTGATTTAATGTTTGGTAAGGTCTAATGGACAAGGCTTGAATACAATATCTCTAATTATTATTATTTTTTTTTTAATTTTTATTAGAATATTATTTTATTATTTCAATATTCTAATCTACTTTATAGATCATTGACTATATTACAATATTATTATTATTTTTGTGCTTGGATTGACGCGTTGAAAAAATAATTTTATGTTTAGTATATGTATATTTAAGTAATAACAATATCTCTAGTTTTAATCTAATATCAACTGTTTCTTTTTCTCTAATTGGTGAAATAAATGAAACATAATATGGTATTTGCTTTTAATTTGTATGTGTATGAATAATGTACAATCGTATGCTTAAATATATATTGTTGTATTAAAATAACTAAAAATGATAATGCGACAATTTTATTAGTAAGTAGTATACTTTATAAATAAACAGCATTAAATATATCGTTTACAAAGTTTAACTAAGAGAAAATGGCCGTGTTATAAAGATGGCTTTGAGGTAGAAAATCTAAATAGTGTAATTTCGGCCCCAAATATTTGCATAACTCATCCATAGTAATACATTCTTGATTCGCAAAATTAATATCTTTGAACCCTCCCGTAATACATATTATATTTAACAAAGGTAACAGCGATCATTTATTTCAGGCTTTGTGGTTATCGCGTATAATTGGTGCTTTTGTTAAGCTTCACATCTAATACATAACATATATTTACAGGTATAGGAGATATTACATGAGAGATACGTTATGTACACGAGAGTGTTTGTCGATGAACATCAACGTTAGTCTTGTGAAAAAACTGGATTGATGTGGGAATCTTCTCACCTGCGATCGAAATTTTCATTCCTAAGCATAAAAGCTATGGGCTTTGATCTGCCTTTCCACATTCGCGAAATGAGCGTGAAATTGGGATTTTTTGCATATTATTTACAGATTTCACTTCGGGATAAAATTTGCTTTTATTCACTTGGATATTGCAAAATTGTGTCGAATAAATGGGAGTGTGATGTGAATTATATTACCATGGAAGACTTATACTAATGCGTCGAATCCCGATAATTGAGGCTTTTAAATCTCTAGAATACAGTAAAAATGATGGTTAAATAAAAAAATGAAAAATTAGATACTATTCCAATGCCTTTTATAATTAGCAATGAATACCATCGAAAGAGTTACATACAAAATAAGATTATTTTCAACTTTACTCATAAATCTTCCTAATACAAGAATATGAGAGTCACCGTTGGGTTAAAACCCTTACAATCCGTGTATTGATTCGTATCTTGGAAGGGGTGTTTGGCTGGCAAATGAGTACATACTCTGATGTCTGATTTCCAATTCTGGAATAAATAAGGATAGTGTAAGTCACTCTGATAACACATTTGTAGATATAATTTCATACCTATCTTATACTACATGTCTTAAGAGCTTTTTTAAGCAAAAGTTCAAGGATACATTATAAAAAGATATGCGTTTAATTTCTATATCTACGAGGAATAAAAATAAAGCAGTTTCATTATAAAATAAATACTTATTTATTTATGACATATTAAGACGTTTGTTAATCAGCATTTTTAATAACATCAGATAAATAGCTGCTCTTGAGACCTGAACCATTTAATTATACGGGCGGCTCAAATCAACCATTGTCACGCAGTGTACTTAAATGGTCACCATCGAAATGCGTTCCTAGTCCGATGTTTCATTTATTAAATGCTTGAACGAGATCCGATATTTTATATTTAACTATACAAAATAAATTAAGTTAATAATAAAAACGTGTTCTGACCTATAAGGTGTATTTTCCAGGTTTTTATTTATATTTTCCTAATTATATTTTATTCCAATAAACGTTCCATATTTGGAACATATGTTAATTAAAAATTATCGGTGCTCAGTTCTGTCAGTTGCTATTATCTACGCCATGTTCTAAGATATGGCTGTCTTCCACAATAGAAAATAAATATGTATCTCTAAAGGATATTTACATTACAATAAATCAATTTTGATTAACATCATGTGATAAACAACTGACAACACTTGGTGAAACTGCATAATTAAAATTTTAAATTAATTTGAATTAAAAAATAAAATAAATAAAAATATTTTGTTTTGATTAACATTTATTTTAAAAGATTACATATTTCGACCTCCCTGGAGATGAATGTATTGAAGATGGTCTCCAGGGAGGCCGAAACATGTTATCATTTAAAATAAATGTGAATCAAAACATTTCTTCTCTATAAATTAAAATTATTTTAAAATTAAAATGAACATTGCTTAAAAATATTCAGTTATGGATTATTCTATACTTTTACAGTCAAAATAAATACAATTAAGAGACACAATATTGATCGACGGGATAATTCCTGCGAGTGTTCTAAAAAAAATAAACGCGAATACAAATGGAATCCTTCCAAGAATATGACTTGCAGATTTCCCCGAATACACCCGAGCGCTGTATCACGTTGTTTGCATATTTTTAAATATGTATACGATTATAGGTGGTCGGTACAAAGTGGTTGTTTATTTTTCGAGCGAACGCTAAGTAGGCATTCAGTGAAGCCGGCGGTAATAATGTATTTAATATGGTGACTAGCTTATATTTCGGCTACGGATTGCCCGGATAAAGAAGAGAGGGGCGCATGTATAAATCAGAGTGTGGTTCTCGGGGGATGCTTCAAACAGGAAACGGGGTCAAAGAAACAGAAACAGCTTTATTTAGTAAGAAATTATTCACTGCCATTAGGTACCGTGGCGGCTGGGGACACTGGGTGGAACAACTCTAATATTAATTACTGGCTCCAGCCGTTTGCCCGAGATCATAATAACTTGAGGTACGACTATACGACGTATGACTTTAAATTACTATCGATCAGCTACCAAATAATTAATAAACATGTTTGTTTCTTATTAAGTTTTCGCAGCCGTATATTATATGATTGGGTGGCATAGTCCAGTGGTTAAAGCGTTTGTTTCTCACTCAGACGTCGTCGGTTCGCATCCCGACTAAACTTGATTTTCTTAAATCGATTGAATTAAATCTAAGCTCTTTACATGCCCCCGGCAGAGTCGAGCCACCCCTTAAGGACCAAATATTTTTTTTTGAGGCTTCGGGAGCGTCGGGCTGATAATCCGATCTCATTAATACTTATAAAGTTCTCTTAATTAAGCCGCAGTCTATGCAAGTTCGTGGAATATTTTCCTGGAGGCTCCCGGGAAACATCTATGTTCTCATGTGGACTTCCGGGTATACAGGTGTTTTGGGACAAGGCATAGACATTCTGGGCTTACAGAACGGTGAAACGTCAATTTGTGGTGTCCATATACGGAGCGGATATGATATGTAGCGGACAAGGCACCCTTCATCCTATATTCAGTCGATTGGCGAAGAGACACCTAAAGATGGTATTGTGGCTTATGGGCTTAGTCGTCAATCCTGAAGAAGACCCCTGCAATCGCAGTCGAAATATTGGTACTAGAAAATTTGCCACAAACGGTTTTAACTAAAAAGCCATATTACCATTATACCATGGCCGTGAAAGCCTAAGAAGTTATTCACCTGAAGATGATTGTACTTTTGGCAGCACTCCGGGTGGCAGAGTTGACATAGAAATAGACGAGGACTCTGGCAGCTGATATAGATTAATGGTAGCGTATAAAGTGTACTCGAAAAGTACTTGACTACCACAGCAAAATCTAATGTAACATATTAAATTTTTTTGGTAGGTGAAATTAACGCAATTGCTTGGTTTACTTTCTTAAATGTGATTCAATAGGTGAAAAGGTTTCATATTATGAGAGAAGTTAAACCTTCTGTTCCGTGATCTTAACTTGAAGAAACATCGACTGCATAAATGTATGAATAACAATGCAAAACAATGCTGAAGTGAGTTTCTTATGTAAGAATAAAAAAATGGTTATTGCCAGAGGTTCCTGGTAACAGCTGTATTAGCCATATGCATGGAATTGGGGTGAATATGGTAACTATAATTTTGTCAAACGATTGTGTTTGGTATTTGATATATGTGTGTGTTATTAAAGCTTTCATAGTGAGATTAATATTGTCTCTATATACATAGCAATGGATTTTCTAGATCATCATTTATGCATCAAAGTGTATAGAATGTAGAATTTTCTAGTCATCATCATCATCAGCCTGTATCCGTCCACTGTTGAACGTAAGCCTCCCGCATGAGTCTCCATCCTTTTCCATCCTCCGCTTTCCGCATCCAGTTCACTCCAGCTATTCTTCTTATGTCGTTAGTCCATCTTGTAGGGGGTTGGCTACTTCTTCGTTTGCCAGTTCTTGGACGTCATTCCAATACTTTTCTTCCCCATCGACCGTCGTCTCTTCGGCAGATGTGTCCTGCCCATTGCCACTTGAGTATGCCTATTCGTTGGGTAGCATCCACTACTTGAGTTCTTCTGCATATTTCGTCGTTTCGGATTCTATCTTTTAGCGACACTCCGAGCATGGATTTCTCCATAGCACGCTGGGTGACTTTTATTTTATGGGTAAGGCTTGCTGTCAGATTCCACGTCTCTGAGCCGTAAGTTAATACAGGGAGGATGCATTGGTTAAACGCCTTAGTTTTAAGACATTGCGGAATTTTCGCTTTAAAAATGTATGTACTTTAGTTTTCCAAATGCGGCCCATCCTAGTTGTATCCGCCTGTCGAATTTTCTAGTGATGTTTATTAAATTAACTATTAATTATTATGTTTAAACATAAAATTATGCGTTTAAATACGAATGTTTAAAATATATATATATATATATATATATATTTTTGATTTCATATACATATTTAACAAAACACAGATTCTACGATTTTTATTTAAAAAAAATACTCATTTACAAATTTCATGTATTTACCTCTGGAACCTTAACTCTTTGCACTCCTATATACGAACTATAAAGAAATTAAGTTGATTTCGCATTTTAAACCTAATTGCAATGTGTACAAATAATTATTTTTGGTTTTAAGCGTACCATGTGTATTCTTCTTCTTAGTATCAATTCGATGGATTGGTTTGCAGCCACAAAATCTTGCATCTCGATCTCCACTCCTCTCGATCCTCTGTAAGCCTCTTCAGATCAGCATAAGAACTACAACTCATGTCTTCGAACACTTGCATCTCAAAGACCTCTAGTCTTTTTTTATCACTTTCAGATAAGCACCATGTCTCACAGCCGTACATCAAGATGCTCCAAACAAATGTTTTAGCAAGTTGCTTGCGGAGCTTTAAATTAATAATTTTTGACTCAAGAATTTTCGTTTTTTTATTGAACGCTAGCCTTGCTTGATGTATGCGTCTGTTGACTTCTCTTTTTGTTCTGCTATTCCAGGTGATCGTACTTCCAAGGTAAACAAACTCTTTTGCATCTTGTAGGGTTACTCCTAGCATTGATAATGTTTTGCTGCTCATTGCGGCTTACTCTCGTGACTTTGGTTTTTGTGCTGTTTATCTTCATTTAATTATTTACCGATTGAGAAGTGTGCTTAAAATATATATGTGTTTTATCTTATCACCATTATACTCATATTTTTTACATAAATGAAGATATTAATTTGTCTGTACACGTATAAATGTGTTTTTATATGATTGAAATAAATTGAACTTTATTTAATAATAATAATAGTTATAATTATGTATTAAATATATTTAATTCAAAAATAAATTTAAAGAACGAGGATATACTCGTATGCTTAATATATATTAAATAAATTACTTAAACAATTATTTATACTTTTGAACAAAAAGTTTAGCCACTGTAAAATAACCTTTCACTTATTTAAAGAGTGAAATAATGTTTAACATTTGAATTCTTGGTACACTCGGCAATTATTTAGTTTCCCTGCGATACGTTACTTCTTTTTGTATTCCCCACTGTTATTTTAAATTTATATTACGGCGCTGTCTTGACATTTATTAAAACAACTGAGTGCTTCCTTTGCAGCCATTTTACAAAATAAAATAAAAATAATGCAGGTGAAATGTCTGTTTTGTTTTTAGGGAGTTTTTTTTAATCCGATTACCCAAAAATACAAAAAATAAACTTTAAATAATAAAATTTTATCATTTTAATAATCTGATTATAATATATGACTTAAAAAAGGTTTTGTGAATGTTTTATAAAAGTTGCCTCTTTTTATCTGTTTTGTGTTTTCGCTGAAAATATATTTTGTATTAATAATATTAACATTTTAAGCATTCAGTTTGATATTAAAATTTTAATGATTCAATGTTGCTTGGGAATACCGTCTGTGTTTTTTGAGCTTAATTTTTATTATTATAGTTTACGAAGAATCGACCCTAATTACGTCGCAAATTCATAACATTTTTCTTATAAAAAATACAATCCGCATAACCGAAAAATATTATTGATTGACAACCATTTTTTCTTATTTGGAACATATGGTTACTATAAATTTCTGCCACTCATTTGCCATTGCTCATGCTTTGTTCCAAAAATCTCTGTAAGAAGGTCCACCAGGAAATATATATAGTTCTCGACGACCTCCATGGCAGAAGCCAGGCACTTAATAAATATTGAGCTGTAACAATGCACGAGGCATATTTTGGGTGATTAATTAATTTTTAAAGGAGATCGTATGATTAGACCGACTTCTTTGTGATCAAGACAATTCGGTCCTTACTGGTAGTTTAAACCATCTGTAAAATTATTATGACGTAACAAAAAATGAGATTTAGTAAAAAATAGTTCGAAGATAATAGAAAATAATTATTAATTTTGTGTCAAATATAAAACTCATTGAAGCTGTTAATTTTAAATAATACACATTTATCTAGTATATGTACTCGGCAGAGTTCCAGGAAGGAGAGCTTATATGGAATGAGGCGAGGACTATGGCGGCTGTTAAAGCTTTATGGCGGCAGTTCGTGACGACCATATGCATAAGTAAACTTAGTTGGAGCTGACATGGGAATTATGACATTTATTTTATGCATTCATTTACGCGAGAAAAGTAACTCTAAAGTAATATTTCGGCCACAAATGAAGTTAGATTGTGTCTTTTAGAGCCAACAATAATATTATTTTAGTAGCATTTTTTTGTTTTGACAATAATAATTTTGCTTTTTTTGATTTGTGTCATTCTAGGCACTATGAATTAGCGATACCTTAAATTATATTTTATATAAACAATAAAAACAGTGTGTTTATTACTGCATAAACAATTTTGATTATTTTAAATATATATATATTATCATTACTTAAATATACATACACTATACATAAAATTCTTTTTTCAACGCGTCAATCCAAGCACAAAAATAACGGCAGAAGCGGGATGCGAACCGCGGACCTTGGAATCCACCATATGCCCAGGTATTTCACACCGCTCGGCGAATCACGCCATTACTGTGCCCAGACTGACTGCGGTGAAACTAGTATTTATAGCATTGTTAGCATCGTACGACAGATGTCGCCATAGTATATATTCAAAGTATGTATATTTTTATTATTATTCTATCAGTCTTCATTTATTCACAAGCTTAATATTATTACTTTCCGGCAGTCTATTTATTTTAGTAAGTACCACTCGGGTTTCGAACTAAATAAATATAATAAACTAAATAATATAAATAAATAAAATAACTAAATAAATAAACTATAGTTTGGTTCGAGACCCGAGTGGTACTTACTAAAATAAATAGACTGCCGGAAAGTAATAATATTAAGCTTGTGAATAAATGAAGACTGATAGAATAATAATGAAAATAAATAGACTGCCGGAAAGTAATAATATTAAGCTTGTGAATAAATGAAGACTGATAGAATAATAATAAAAATATACATACTTTGAATATATACTATGGCGACATCTGTCGTACGATGCTAACAATGCTATAAATACTAGTTTCACCGCAGTCAGTCTGGGCACAGTAATGGCGTGATTCGCCGAGCGGTGTGAAATACCTGGGCATATGGTGGATTCCAAGGTCCGCGGTTCGCATCCCGCTTCTGCCGTTATTTTTGTGCTTGGATTGACGCGTTGGAAAAAAGAATTTTATGTATAGTGTATGTATATTTAAGTAATGATAATATTGTAATATAGTCAATGATCTATAAAAGTAGATTAGAATATTGAAATAATAAAATAATATTCTAATAAAAATTAAAAAATTAATATATATATTAGATGAAAATTTTTGTACGCTACAAAATTGTTTATTTTTGATGATGCTGCACCTGCACATTTTATTAAGAAACCATTATGGTCCTTCCGAGGGAAGAAAATCAGTATCCCAGTCACGTGACAGAGGGAAGATATGAATTCGCTGTGAATTGTAGATATACCTGTATGTGAAAAATAAGACTCCTGCTATTTTCAGTGTGTCACGTGATCGTTAAATATATCAAAAGCGATCGATAAGAAAAATAAGAATTCTAGAACAAAAAATGGATGCTTATAACAGTTGAAAATGAATCATTTCATTTGAAATTCGTTAAAGGATGGTGTATATATTTTGAAGTAAAATTATCATCAATGTACAATGCAAAATGTAATCAGTTGATTATAGTGACGTTCCAGTCGCAGAACCGATTGCCTTTTGTATGAAGAGCTGATGGTAGACTGCTTTCTGAATATATTTCGGTTCATTACTTGTACTAGACACAAAGCAATATTGATTTAGCTAGTTCAGATTATGTGTTATCGGATTATTAACAACTGACTCAAAGCGTATTATTATTTTCACATATTATTTTCCAGAAGTTATTGGTAATACTTGTATAATGGAGTGAGATTTATAAAAGTTGTATTAATGCTTAATTAAATTCGAAGACTAATGGTTAAACAGCTATTAAACAGTGTAAAAAAATCAAATATATTTCGATCATCAAAGTCAAACGACATTGAGTGCGGATAGGACATGGATTGGTTACCGTCAGGAACACAGAGTGTAATGGGAATGTTGGGTTGAGTCGGCTTCTAAGATGAAAGATGATTCAGACTTCGTGAATATTGGCCTAATTATATGATCTACTTCAACAATAAGCTACCAATAAACACCCAAATATGCCTTGAATAACAGATGATGCGTGATAATTGGATAGCTGATGAAACATTTTATTATAAACATATGCTCACGCTTGCAAACTTATATTTAAATAGAAAAATACATTTTATGTACTAATCAAAACATTTAGTTATAGATAATTGTGATTAAAATCATTTTTATGGTATTGCTGTTCTTCATTTTGCTAATGAAGATTCTAATATTAATATATTTATATTCTACCGAAAATATGAAAAATAGTCCGATTATTGAAAATAGAAACACTTTTTGTTCAACCAATATTTCAAAATACACTTTCTATCTCTTTAATTCTGTAATTCAACTCACATGTTTTCAGAATGTCAAGTCTTAGTGTTTAGCTATATGACTGGGTGAGCATCTTAAAGTGTACTGGATTCGGTTGTGATCCGCTACCTGCATTTACTTAAAAAACGTTATTTATAGAAAAGATCGATTAGTTTTGTACCTCAGTCACATAAAGATAATTCTAAATACTCTGTGTTTGGTATTGAAATTAAGCCAGCTTCACCCTCTCTATGGAGTTTGCAATTATTTAACCATTAAAGCTTAGTTCAAAAGTAATAGAAATTTAAACTCATTGCTTCTCATTATCGGTCGATCGTATCTTCGAGAAAATACTACCCGAAATATTTTAATCTAATCTGGTTGACTTACTTTACAAAGTCTATAATGCGACGTACACTGAAATGTGTTTTTGATTGGAGGAAAAGCTAAACGAGAGGAAAGTACTCGACCAGGTGAAGCACCCTTGAGTTGTAGCCTCGGGGTTGTTAATACTACGTCTGTGGGTCAGAAGGGAGCTTACTGCTAGATAATTACATATTACTAATGGGTACTATTTCAGGCTTGGAGCCGTTCTTTCCCCCTTTTTATTGAGTTACTTTTAAAAGGAAAAATAAACGTTTTTCCTCATTAAGAAAATAGGTAGCTCCTTATCGTCAAAATACTCAAAAGGAATAATTAAAAATGAAAGTAAGCGACGAATCGCTAGATTATTACTGCGCAGCGAAAATGACGGAGTCAAAATAGGAAAAGTAAATCTGCGAGAAAAAAATAAAATGGACAGAGATGAATTATTTCAATTGATTATTAATGTGAATAAGAATATTGAATGATGCTTATAATTATTTTTTACACTTTGTAAATTTTATACATCTAGAAGATTTTAATGTAAAAACAAATAATTATTTCTTAGACCACAGTCCACTAGCCTGCGGGTAATTGTGAATTTTTATTAAAAAATGAGCTTTTTATTATATCTTAGACATAAATACACACGGTTATATTTAATTTATAGTAAATTAATTATAATACATCATTTTATTTCATCAACTTATTTATTTAGTGTAAAATATTTTAGAAAAATCTAAAACGCTGAACGTTAAGAGAACAAATAAGAACAAATAAGCATTATTAAAAAAGAAGTAGTCTTCATTGGAAGTACATATTTTTGTTTAGTTTGACTCTTTATATACGAGGATAATACAAATCTGAAAAAGTCCAAACATTAAACGTACTTTTACTCTTTTAAAACAAAATATCTTGAGTCTTAGGTAAAATTTTGATACTAAAAGAGTATCTTCCAAGAAATAGAATATCTTGTAGTTTATAAATGTCATTATGCCTGACATTACAAAATGGAAAATGTTTTACAATTATTATTTTTATTTATTTAGTTTTAAGTTTTTTTTTAACAATTTTTAGAATGTTTAAGAATTTTCAATTTTTAAACTTAACACATGCTATAAGTTAAGTGAATTGAATAGTTTATAAAACAATCAAATATTTTATCAGAAAAATAATGGATATATTCTTAAAATATATATAATGTAATATTAGTGTTGGTAGAAAGGTGAAAAGCAGGTGTATTATATAAATTGCCAAGGTGTTATCCGACGTAGGTATGGTTATTGGCAACTCGACCATTTATCTTATACAATAGAAATTCTCCATTTTTATCACGATTTTCTCAGTATAAGTGTTGTAAGCCGGGGATAAAGAAGAGCTTTGAAAGTTTCTTGAATATAATACGAAATATAACAGGAAAAGATTTTTAGAAAGAGTATTTTTTTTTTCATATAAAATATCAACATTTGAGTTTGCCTAACTAGTTATATTTAAATAAAGCGATTCGTTTTGAATGCCAATGAGTCGGAAAGTCAATTCATCAATGCGATTTTGCTACATTAGTCAAAACGATAAAAGTTATAATGTATTCCAACCGTGATTTAAAGGTATTTGAATCCACACAAAGTACAAAAAATAAAATGAAACACTCACATGCTTACAAATCATGGTAATTTTTTTAACCATTATTTACGTAACTTTTTGACATTTTATGTGTAGAAACCTTAAATGTATTTTTTCGAATATTTTTTTAATACACCCAGAATGATGCTGCCAAAGAAGATGTTTTATTTGTAAGATCTACATTGTAATATATTTTAAATGATTTAAATTTGGTTAAGTGTTGTGGGATATACATTTGAAATGTTGCGAAAACTGGTATTTGAATAATGAGATTTTTCACAACATGAACCATTATGATAATTTAAGAGCAATGTTCTCGTTCGATAACCAAAGTTCAGCACCATTGGACACGGACCAAAATATTGTAGACTGTCGTCTGTTGTACACGGCGTATCATTGGTTTGGTTGAGTCATCCTTTTGGACCTAATTATTTATTATTCTGGACTATTGGACTAGGTATCCAATCTCCTTAAAAACAATATGCTGCAAATTTTATTTATATATCTTTTTAATAACCCGGGCACACAATTTATTTCCAATAATGTGACATCTTTTAAAACTGTTTATACTTAAAAAATGTTAAGTAACAGATATATTAAGGGTGTATATTTTAATTTTAAGAAGAGATCTTTTTTAGAACCAAGTGATTCAGGCCTTTGGACTAATCACATAATCTTCTATAGAAATATGATTTACAAAACAATCAAATGTATTTTGAATATAGTTGCATTCAGTTAAAGCCTCAGGGATCTCGACGCCTTTGGGGACTCCGTATTACTTGTACTAACTAAGCTCTGGTTATAAGAGTTTACTTAGAAGAAATCAAATTTAATAGCAATTAACGGAAGCGTGAGACGGCAATTTGTGGCTTCCATAACTACAACTTAGATGCGAATACATCACAAAGTAAGAGAAGTGAAAAGATCAAAGTTAATTGTGTTGTAGCGAATCAGCATAATATCTTCATGTGCTCATATTTTCAAATTAAAACTTATTTTTCAGTAAATATCAATTAATTTGGTCCTTGTTTTCTCAAGCTGGGTGTTTAACTAATGGCTTGGATTTCCAATATTTATTCAAATAGTATTTATCAGTCCACGAGCCGACCCTCTTGATATTGCCATTAGGTACTGAAGGGATCGGCTCATGTAAAACTAAGGGTTCAATAATCGGCTTTTGACCTTTGATTTTATTTGAAGATTTATAAATAAATAAACAAAGGGCCTTGTCCTTGTGTGGCCTAAAAACAATTGTTTATCATTAGTATACATAGTTCACGAAATGTAAATTAGAAAATTTGTAAATTATTTGAAGCCTATTTAGTTTTCAATTTGAATTAAATTTCTATGTTAAATTTTACGAAAGTCGAAAAAATAATTAATTTAACTATTTGGATATTTAGATAAATTGTAAATAGCATTGAAAGATGGCTTCATCAAAAAATAAAATAAAATAATTCTTTAGCCTTGTTATTATTTAATTTCGTATATTTTTTATAATAAGAGGAAGAGAAATTTTTGTAAATTTATTTAATGGATTTCAAATATTTTATTCAAATACATACTTTGAAATATTTTATAACAGGTTTATAAATCGACCTTCGTTTTACAGTAAAATAATTTCCGCATTATTATTTGAATTGTGAAAGCGTTCTTAAAAACATTACAGAAAAGATTTCATATTGTATTACATTCTTTTTGTAAATGATTTAAGTCTTCAAAATAAAATAAACCAATTCATATGTCTGTAGTTTTTATGTACGTTTGAATATATTTTTTATTATCAACAGAAAAATACTTAAATTTATTTTGAGGAGTTGTGTTCCACGCATTTGTGAGAAAATTGAATGCTTCTATTATTTTTGGTTGTACTGTGAATCGAGCCCGTTATTTTTGTTTGATAACCAAGTGGATAAATATGTTACATCCATCAATGCTGATTAAAGTATAATTTTCAAATATGTAACATGTCCTTCTGTTACACCATAGGCAGTGCTCAGCATAAGTGGTTGTGTAGCCATCTTTATATATTCCAGAAGCAGATTAATTAATACAAATATGTAAACTCCTTTATAAATAAAGCCACTTTCACAATCTTTCCCACATGCAACGCCTTGCTTACCTCTATGAACATCATAGAATCCAATACTGGATAGACAAACTGATGATAACAATAAAGGTACGAGTAAAGACACCCAAGTACTAACATATAACAAATATACAGTGGCGTTATATTTTAGGCATTCACTTTAAATGAATGATTAAATAATTCATTATGATATATTATAATTCCATTTTAAAAAGTAGACTTGGGTTGACTTTTGCACTATTATAACTGTCCTACCAAAATATAATAATTAATATTTTTTATCCTTTTTTGCAATCTCGCCTTATTTCATTTCTGCAGAAAGGGCAATATTAATTGCTTTTTTGATTGAAACTCTTCAATAAAGAATAAGTTTATTTTAATCAACCCAAAACTCTATACATCGGTAGTAAATTGAAATTGTTCGGACGAAAAACTCTCAAGATTTACTAATTTATTCAATGAAAATATTGATTATTCAGTGAATAAAAAAATAACGCTACAGAATTTATAAATATTAATTAATGAAATAAGGGATTAGTTAATACTTTTTTAGTAAATGTATGAAAACATTAATATCAAACGACATTATTCCAATATTGAATCTATTTAAGTTTTTTTGTTCAATGATCGGCATGACAACAAAACTAATAAAAGTATCTAATTAAATTATAAAGTGCGCAGTAAGATTTATTTTAGAAAGGTAACCCCTTTAGTATCTTATCAGTATTTCACTACATGTGTTGTTGTATTAAAAAACAATACACACGTAAATTATGATTACATACCAAAACTTTTAATTTATGTTTTAACATTTAATGATCTTGTGCCAGTAACATCATTCTTTTATTAGTATCTGGGAACATTGATTATCCATGTGTTTTCCGGAATCAGAGTATTTTATACCTATTTAAAATAAGCGTGGTTACAATGAATATTTAATACTTACATAAAATAAAAACTCAAGATTTTATTTTTTATTTTAATGTCATATTTTGTTTTACGTAACGTTTATTTATAAAGTGTAAATCTATTATTCTACAATATCACAGAAAAAAAAACGTCTTGAAATAAACATAAATATACAATGTATATTTTTTCTCGCTTAAAGCTGAAAAAAATAGACGCGCAAAATGTATTGATGTTTATTTGAATGGATATAAATTAAAAAGGGGGATCTTCTTGGCCCCTTGACGTATTTTTGATGGGGTCGTCACGTATTATATCGGGGCAATTTGGGAGAAATAAGACAAAAGCTTTTTCAATAAAGCTCGATCAAAGAGCTCGCATTGAAAACTACCAGAGCTTTCTTCCATCGACCTGAAGTGGCGACATCCTCCTTTCTGAACACGTTTCAGCGAAACCCCCTACCCAAGTGCTTCTGCTTCTGCTTCAATCGATTCAGGCGCTTTTTTATCTCTAAAACACAGAAAATTGTTTCTCAAGCTCGACCAGGGCCATTTCACGTATTAAACTTACTATAGTAGCTCCGCTGTGGAGCTGTGGAATTGTCATATGGTTTCCTAAAAAATATATGGATTGTATGCTCTTCTACCACAAGCAGTATGTGCATTAATTCTATTATTTGATTACAGCGTTAATATTTGTTAATGATGCTTTTTAAAAAAATATATAATAAAGCATAAAAAGTCTATGTGGTCTGCTAGCATTTATACAATTTTTAAAAGTGGTGTTTGTAATGACATTGTAAGTGTATCAGATGGTGAATATATTTTATAAATCTATAGTGATATATAAAGTACTTATAATATTGAAAATTATTAAATAGATAAGTATATCTTATCTTGTTTTAATATGGATCACATTGAGCACTGCTTCACTTGATGGGAGACTGCAGTTTCGCTGTATATGAAAGCTTATTCAGTCCCAATTGTGCACATTGGAATTAAAGAAGCTTTCATTTATAGCGAAACTGTAGTCTCCTATCAAGTGAAACAGTGCTTAATGTGATGCATATTGAAACAAGGTATGAAATGTTTATCTATTAAACACTAAAATTGATCTCAAAGTAAATGCTCAAAATATAATTAACATTGAAAAATATACTGTTAAAAAAATGTCTATCGAGTTAAGTGTCCATTCGGTCAAATGTTATTTAAGTAAACACATTCAGGAGAATACTGAAAGATGGTGATAGTAATTCTGAAGTCTCATCTGTGGAATTCTATGACGCTTGCCATGGTGTATATGACTAAACTCTGCATGTGGAGTGTTGATCCGCCAACGTCATAGACTACAGCCGGATATTCACGCATCATCCTTTATTATTACAGGAATTTACTTTGAATGGGTGATCTTCACGGGACGACTTTCGTCTACCACCAATTTTAATTAATAGGCTATGACTGGCATTTTACGGGTGATGGATCAAATTCACACCAACCGGGGGTATTTTAGAGCTCATAAATCGATTAAAAATCCTTTTTTTTAAATCTCCGGTTAGGGAACGAACCCACGACCTTTGGCTTGCAAAGCAAACGCTTTGACTATTGAGCTATGACCACCGGCAAGTTATTGAAAGAATCGAATAAAATAAGAATACATAAAATGTTTTAAAATTTGGTTACTATTTTACTCATATTTTGACCGTTAAAGAGATAAATATGGAAAACTGGCTGAATTAAAACATACACTATAGCTGCCTTTTATTCATGCCCCCGGTCTCTCATATAATAGGTTGGTGCAAAAGTTTTGACCGTTTTTTACATATACAATTAAACATTTTTTTTTTAGATTTGCATTATTTATTTAACCAATTATGTAATTTCCGTCAGTTCTTATAACCTTCTCCTATCTTTCTAACAACTTATTAATACCATTAGTGTACAATTCCGTGGATTTTGATGCGAAAAATGTAGTAAGGGATGTTTTTACCTGCTCTATTGTATCAAAAATTTTATCATTAATTTTTTTTTGCAGTGATCGGAATAAATGAAAATCGGAAGGAGAAAGATCTGGAGAATACGGAATATGCTTGATAACATCCCAATTCAACTCATTTAGCTTGTGTTCATCATCACGACAACGCGCAACCACATGTGGCATGATGACCGAAGACAAGCTAAAAGAGTTGAATTGGGATGTTATCAAGCATCTACTGTATTGTTTAGATCTTACTGTACTAGAAAATAAAAATCCACGGAATTATACACTAATGGTATTAATAAGTTGATAGAAAGATAGTAGAAGGTTATAAGAACTGACGAAAATTATATAATTGGTTAAATAAATAATGCAAATCTAAAAAAAAATGTTTAATTGTATATGTAAAAAACGGTCAAAACTTTTGCACCAACCTAATATATAATGTATATTTGGTCAATATTCCATTCGTCCAAATATCTTTATCGAATTTCTAATCTGATTTATGTTATTGAATTTGTGATTGTGTTGCTTACTGTACTAGAAAATATAAAAGAACAAAATTATTTATCATCTAAAATCGAACCCAGGATATCAAATATAATACAAAATCACACTAACCAGTATGAAAACCATCTAGTACCCACAAGTAGATATTGCCTACAGTAGTAGTAACATATAAGGCATCGCGTGTATTGGACAGTAAAGTTTTTGGAGTGATTTGGTAGTATTGACATGTTTCGTTTGACGCCTCTGAAGGAGTGACGAAGTGGATTATTCTCTGTAAGTGTGGGTTTACTCTGGGTAACGATTTATACAAGTATAAAAAAACATTCTGAGAATAAAGTGATTTATATGCTTGTTTGAACACAGTTTGGTAAATAATTTATGTCAAAAGAATAAAAAATAATGGGACTATTTTTAAATCTAACTTGGTAGATTTTCCTGCTAATGTTTATACAATAACAAAATTGTTTAAAAAATACGTTTAGATGTAAACAAAATATTTACTGTATTTAATTATCATTTGAAGATGTTTAACTGTACTCTCTACGGGGAGTCTTTAAATACAATTCGCAATACGAGTAATATACGAATATATTTGATTAGTATTTGTGTAGACCAGGGATTGTCAACCTTTTTATGCCTAGCGCCCACTTTTGGCTATTTTTCATGCCTAAATTTCTCTACCGCCCACCAGCCTCACAATATTTTGAATTCAGTTTATGGGTGAAAAAAATTCTAGAACGAATGTAGGAGATTTGAAAATCTACAAAAATCACCCACCGCCCACCACGGAAGACCGTATCGCCCACTAGTGGGCGGTACGAACCAGGTTGATGACCCATGGTGTAGTGTAGACCAACGACAATGGTACATTTTTATTGCAATTCTCATGACATCACCGAATTTAAGCTACCTTGGAACCGATTAAGACTTGTATTGGTAAAGCCCTTTGATTACTGCGTGTCGTTGGTTGGGGTGAGCCGCTTATTAGAACCAAATGGCCCAGGCCTCGGAAGCGCAGGGCAAATCATTTCATATGTTTGAATATTGTAAATTAAAAACTCACTGAAAAATGCTTCGGATACATGGCGTATTTAGGAAGTCGTCGGAATATAAATATATGTTTCTAGGTGGCGGCAATTTGTGCTAATTAATTATATGTTTCATGTATAAAACCTAAAAGTTAAGAAATATTATATTATTTTTTACGATTTTAATGCACGTAATAAACGACATATATGTTTGATTTTAAAATAAAAGATTCAATAAAAAATTAACTTGATAAAATGTGAAAAAACATTTTTATGCTAATTGATATAAAAACATGTTAAGTAATAACTTGAGCTATCAATATTGTCAGATATTAAGAAAAATTAATTTGAGTTTGCTGATTCCTAGAAGACAAATAATAATGGATTGAAATATAAATATATTTAAATATTTCAAAATAAATCCTGAAAAAAGTACCGCGCTGATGAACTTTACAGACTACGTGTATTCAAAAATAAACATGTTATTTTAGCTTCAAAATAAGTTTTTTTTAAAAATTATTATATGATATAAAGAGTAAATATACAGATTTATGTGTGTATTTACTATTCAAAACGTGGATGTATTTTATTCCAGTAGATCATTGTGTTATCGAAGGATGTTCTAATAAAAGCTTATAAATTATCCGCAAAGTGGAGGGCGCTCGTGTTGTACAATGCTCAGAGGATGGTGTGATAAATTGAGCTCCCAACTAATGCACTCCACAGCAGAGAGGACGGATGTTGTGAATCAGAAACCACTACCGATATCCCCAGCATTGGGACAACGATTAAGAAAAGACGGATACTGGCGATTAAATGTGAACAACCCATTTGATTTAGAATAAAAATTGTATCCCCATTTCCGCGGCAAACAGATGTATTTTTTTCCGTATCTGTATAATAGATTTTGAGAGTAGTGGGTACTGTTATAACTCCAATTGCAGTGAGAAAAATATTGCACTTTTGACACTTTAGGTTAGGATTGTTTTTACTCTAGATGTCTTATAGGTTGTGAGATAACGACCTTTATTTGCAGGATAATAAGGCCCTTAATTGAAATACTTACGCTTTTGTGATATTAAATGATTGAGTTGAACTCCATACTACAGGTGATTATCATATGAAATGTATAAAAAATATTTATGTTGTTAAGTATTTTTTTTTGTGATCTAGATTAAGCCATTGAAAGTTTATCAATAATAAATACAGTGGAAGAAAGAAGTCAATTCATACGATATAATAGCGATCAAATATATATTCGTTTTACCGAAATTTTGTCGCTTCAATCTTCGTTCAATACATTACGAGCACAAAAGCCAAAAAAAGGAAAATTCCGTATAAAATCATAACAATGAGTCCCTTTGTATCCGATGTCCGGCCAGTGTACGCCAAGTAAGTCGATACCAATAAAAGTGGGTCAATCCGAAGCGGTAAATTTTCAATGAATCTGAATCCAATAAATATATCCCGGGAAGCGCGGCTCGCGGCTCCGGAGCCTCGCAGCTCGTAAACCGGACTAGGAATGTCCCGCTGAGTGCATAAGATTGAATGCACATCCCTAGGGATCCGCCCATACAGCATTATGTGAGAAAGAGAAATTGCGATCTGAAGCTCCACGCAATCTCTTCAACGAAGACGCGGCTCTTCGAAAGCTTTCCGGATATAGCACAAGGACAAATTAAGATTGATTTTGACTTAAAAAAAAGCACATACCTGCACAAAACACGGCTGCCAACCATGTGGTGATTGATTATTCCTTATTCGATTTTAAAAACTGTCGCCGCGGATTAAAAATGAAACAGCGCGAAATAATACATTAACAAATTTCGTTATGGTGTGATTTCGAGGATAAATCATCATCCAAGAGAAAAAGAGACGCAAAAACACGTAAACGATATTCGTATGAAATATTAATAAACGAGCAATGAAAAAAAAAACGAAATACGTGGGCAAATTTATAAATACGAGAGAGTCGTGGCACCCGCTGACGAAATAAATTGATTGAAATTCTTTGTGAATCATACGGAATAGGATCCGATATGCGTACACGACTTTTCTATTAACGCTTTTACTTTATTATTCAAAAATAAAAATCTCTTCGCGGGACGACAATTTTTATTTTTCTGATAGAGGTTAATTAAAAATACATTTTTTTCTCACAGTACGAATATCAAAACGAATAAAAGCATTTTAAGCATGTTAATGTCTAAGTGGTTTTTTGGAGCCTTGCCACGCTGCTATACACCATTCTGACGTTTCCACACTCCATTCAAACTTAGAAAATAAATAATTATTGTAGTCAGAAATTATTAACATTTAAAATAATAAATTGAAATATTATTTAATTTATTTGCTTTCAAACAAATATTGTTTTCATTATGCTGTTAAAATGTTGATTTAATTAATATTGCTACAGCAGACTTCCAATAAAAGTTATCTCGATAACTTCTCTCTGTTCATTAGCATATTGTACTTGAGTTTTTAGTGGAATAATGATTTTTAATTACGCCTAATAAAAATCACTTGAAAACCGTAAAATTAATTTATACCGACAGATCTCTTTGTAAGTATGATAGAAAAAACTTTTTTGAAAGTTTGCTCTTTGTAACTGCGAATAAGATTACATCACACTCCTGAATAATACTTGTTTTAAATTAAATGATAAAAGAAAAGGGAGAGAGTCTTTAATTATAAATCTTCTCGGCCAAAAAAACCTCGTTCGCTCTTTTGCCAATTTTTCTTAAGTTTTTGGAGTGGGATGAAGCGAAATGTCACTTGTTGACCAATTTATTTTTAATTAAATATTCCTTGTGAAGTCTCCCGTACTCTAAAGCTTTGTAATCGAAGCACGTAAAAGCTTAAAAGCTTCAAAGTCCATCTATCCGACCGGGAATACATGTAAAGGAATTTAAATTATATTTGAGAAATGAGAGTTTCATTTTAACCAGTGCTAACTATAGATAAATACATTAACGGAGGAAAATGACCCAAATGAGAATAGTCCCATATTCTCATACATTATCGCGATTACCAAAACCTTGTTTAATATTCACCATTATATTATCTTACTTTATTATTAAAATAAATATACCACGTCGTAATATATAATTTTTCTATGAAAATATTTATTATTTTTTCAATTATCGTTTTCATACAAATCTGTTTATTGGCTTTAGCTTAAGGTCACCAAACAAACTGCATCTATACGAATTTGACAGCAGTTCTATTCATAAGAATTCTGTTGATTATTTTGACGCATTTCTTCGCTAGTTCTGGACCAATACTTTTTCATAGGAGGATCATTACTTAAATATAAATTAATAATAAGTCGTCATAATCTAAAGTAATGTCAATCATTTTAAGCAAATAATATACTTGATCTTAGCATTTTGGGTATAAATTAAATAATTAAATATTTAGCATCGCTTATAAAGATAAGGTAAAAATAATTTTATTCATTAGTTTTACAAGTAATCGCACGCAGTTAATTACAGTGGTTGAAACAAATGCGGTGGACTCTATGACGCTCAATCAAGGCGGCTAAACGCTGTATTTAGTAGGAATGTGTGATGGTTGTTTAAGGGTTAGAGAGATTATATGTAAATGTTGATATGTTTTCTGAAGATATCCACTTTGTATGAGGAAAGACTCGTTTTTTTTTACTCATGTTCATGTTTTGTCTAAATGTATTGTCTTAGCTATTATATTGTTCTGTTTTACCATTTCATTTATTGTATTTTCTATTTTAAAACCATATGTATTGGCCTAGGCCGTTAATAAAATACAATAAAAATAAAATAAAATAAAATAAATATTGATCAGGTAGGTATATTAATTTCATTTTTATGAAACATGTAGATCATTTTATCTTTAAAAATTTAAGATAAAAGTTAATATATTTTATTTAATATGTATAATATAAATGTAAATTTTTATGATTTTTTCACAGAAAACTAAGATTAAAATAATATTTTAGATGTGGTTTCATCGAATAAAATAACCAATATTTATTTCAGTCTGGTAAATGTATTGTTACTAGTAGTCATAACCTTGAAATATTGTCTTGTAAATTCGATATGAAAGATTATTTTATTTGATAAAATAAATCTAATATATAAATATTATCGGCTTCTTAAGAAAAAATGGTTTCATAAAAATATCAAGAAAAAAAATGTTTCTCCGATGAATAGAAAAATATGACCAGCCTATATTTTGGTTCTACAAAGTAAGTGGTCTCATTTTGAAATTATTCTACCATGAAACCATATCGCTTAATGCAATGAGAGACTTAATCTCTTTCAATGTCGAGTTTGGTACTCATAAATTTTCTTTCGATTTTTTAAATATAAAATATCCAAGACGGTAGACTTGAATACTTGTATTAAAAATGATAATTTAAGGATATTTTTTGTTTAAATAAACACAGGAGAGTAACAGTATACGTGTACAGTAGTGTTTATCCTCCAAACACAGATATAAATCTGTGTGTAATAATTGTGTGTGTATATTATATTGTATAATATCCATATCTGAACCATATGACGACCACAAATTTGCCACCTTTTAGTTCTGTCAGCTGCTATTATCTATTCCTCGTTCTAGGGCATATCTGCACCTGTAGGTTCACTAGGGAATGTATATGGTTCTTGAAAACCTCTATATATCAAGAGATTGAAGATGTTTATAATATATTTCTTGAAGATATATATTCAAAGTAAACTCATATGTAGGAGAAACACATATACACCCTGGGATACATTTCAAAGCATGCATATAACCTTAAAGAAGGGGCTGGAGAGGCTGTTCATTCTCAATAGACATACACGTATGTAATCAATATTTCGACTTACATAAGGATGCTCGGAAAAGGTTTCACAAATCTGATAAATCATTGTGGGCACGATTCATTGAGAAAAGGTTGAGGCAATGATAGTAGCAATAAGTAAGAAAGTTATAAGACTGAACGTCATAATATGCAACCATCGAAAAATATTTTTTCAGGAAAACATAAATATATATTTTTGAATGTGACTCTGATTTTGGCAAAAAACCAAACAATTACCCCAAAAGACTTCATTAGTCCATAGAAATACTCTTTATTGGAAAAATCATTAAAAGCGGCAATAATCGATGGGTTATGCTTGCAACTTGGATTAAAATTGATCTTTAGACCGCATCATATCAAATATCCTGCCCCTTGTACTTGATTATATTCTCTTCCCAGAAACTTATCTTAGACATCAGAAACATGGATGTCGTCATATATAAGACTGAGTACACTTTTAGTCACTATTAACAAAAATATGCAGTGGTGACCATATTCTCCAACTTGGTAGATAAATAAATTATTGTAGAGAGATGTAAAGGAGATACAAATTTTGATTTGTGATATTTTTGATGGTATTTTTTAACAAGAAAAGTTTTAATGACGCTTAAAACGTTGATCATCTACTTAATTGATAATTTCGTCTACAAAGTTAAGAGATCTCAATTTGAAGTATCAAAATGGCTTAATTGACCAACAATGTCAATTACAAAAGAAGTATTTTTTCCTCAAAAGAAGCGCCGATAAGTCATCTGAACCGTCGCTCTTACAAAAATTCAAATTTAAAATGGTGTGATTAATTGTTTAATATTATTTATACCCATTACATTTATAAGGTACTTAAATATTTAATAAAAAAATTTGCGTTTGAATGTTTAACTTCTTAAGTTTAAAGTACCATTATGCTTGATTTATCTTATTAATATATGAAGAGATTTTCAAACAAACCGTTTGACCAAAATTAATGTGATCGTAAATATTTTCTTAATGAAATTTTCTTACAGATTCCGTTTTTAGATAATATAATATAAATCTATAGTCATTTGAAAAAGTATTATCTAATCAGTTTCTATAATAATTCATTGGCAACAATCTTAATTCATGAAATATAATCAGATATATTGAGCTTCTTGAAGATATAATTTTTATATCGTTATAGTCGCACCAGCTACTCGATGATAACTGTTGAATATATGCATTTTGATGAGTCTTTGATTCAGTTTTGATTCATTTGTTAGACTAAGCTTTGTCTGGTAATAGAGTTTTCAAGCTTCAATAATTGATGACTACTTATAAAATTAGCTTTTGTATATATTTTTGAGTATATTTTATATATACATAATATTCTTCTTTATATTGCATATTCGGTTGCCAAAAACCGCCACACAATTTCGTCAACTGCATTTTCTCGTTCCTAGTTATCTCTAAATCTGAAGGTCTATCAAGAATATTTAAATAGAAAAAAATTAATTGAAAAATCTCATTTATCGTTCCAGCCACATAAAAAAATGCATATTTGAGCTTTTTTTTAATTTAAAAAGCTTTAAAAAAATAGCTTAATAAGTGGAACGATATCGATCGAAATCGTCTTTGCATTATCGCATATCAGCTATAAGGTACAATTCTCGACGCCCTAAAAAATACAGCTGCAATTTATGCTTTCATGTGTCATCAAAAGAATATGTCCATCAAGATCTACCTTCGTCTCTTGAGCGACTATAGAATATTAAAAGGATATCGTGTTATCTTTTAACCTTGTCACTCATGAGTGAATTCATCGTACTTTTATTATTCTAAGTAAGCACATGTTTTCAAAACTGATCATATGACGTTTGTTTTTAGTAATAGAACCGACGTATATTGGAAAAACAAAACATATATACTAAGAAATATATGACTCTCTTACAGGTGGAACGATAAATATTGGGCGAATTTACATAGCGGCGTTGTCGAAGAGAAATCCGCGAGGTAAGAGCAAGTCTATTAGAGGATTTCTCCGCCATGAATAATCGTAATTAATTCACTCTGGCATCGCTCTATTACTTCTGATTCACTTTGAGATCAGAAATGTCGCGTCAGTCTTTCAACGACGCCTGCACTCCACATAATTAATCTAAGCCGCGCTCAGTCAGTTCGTAAAGGATAAATAATTCTTGAGAAAACCGATATTCTTAACGCTACAATACGTAAGCCAATATATTCATCCATACACTCTCTCTTGGGTGCGTTTGCAGGCAGGGTTCTGTAACTACTTTACATTTTAGACAATAGACGGAAGATGAATAGCATTTTTCACTAAGCCCACGTGTGCTATTAAATATTCGAACCATTGTTAAGGTCCGGATTATATTTTTCGGAGGTTTAGCGGGTCTCTTTCAGGCTGTGGATTGCGCCTTTCAGCGCCGCTTTATTTCTTTTGTATACCTCTATTTTAATTCAAAATCTCTGTGGCACGTTTAATTTAACTGTATATACAGTTTGCACAGCTCCTTTTCACCTCGTGCATGAATTTAAACCGCTAAATAACGTACGGCATTTGAATTCGCACTAGCGAAATTTAAATAAATGTACATTTTTGTCACAGAAAAGTAGTTTTTTTCCTCTCGATAAAAAGCTGCTTTCATTTGAAAAAATTACCGGTAGTACTCCCATATATTTAAATGCCTTTACGTTTTTTAACAAAATGTTTATGTCATTAAACTATTTCTTATTTTGTATATAATTTTAAAAATAAATTAACATAAAGTAACATTACATAATATTGTATACTTTGAATAAATATATAGTTTTGAAGTAATAATAATTAACAAAGAAGAAGCTGCCATAATATCACTTGGAAATGTCCAAAAGGAAGCAAAAATACGCCAAGGGGTGAGACAAGGATGCTCTCTGTCGCCTGTACTCTTCAACGTATACATACAAAATGCAATTAATAACATCAGGGAAAAAATGGGCCATAGGAGGGGGTTAAAATACATGGCCAAAAGATTGATGTGATAATGTTTGCTGATGACATTGTTCTGATTGCTGAAACTGAAGATGAACTCACGGAAGCGCTGACAGCCATGGAAAACATATTTAATTCCAACTACAATATGAAGATAAACAGCACAAAAACCAAAGTCATGAGAGTAAGCCGCAATGAGCAGCAGAAAATTAACATATCAATGCTAGGAGTACCCCTAAAAGATGCAAAAGAATATTTATACCTTGGAAGTACGATCACCTGGGATGGCAGAACAAAAAGGGAAGTCAATAGTCGAATACATCAAGCAAGGCTAGCTTTCAATAAAAAAGCCAAAATTCTTGAGTCAAAGAATATTTCTTTAGGGCTCCGCAAGCAACTTGCCAAAACACTTGTTTGTAGCATCTTAATGTACGGCTGTGAGATATGGTGCTTATCTGAAAGTGATAAAAAAAGACTAGATGCCTTTGACATGTGGTCGTACAGAAAAATTCTCGGAATTTCCTGGAGAGACACGTCACGAACAATGAGGTTCTCAGAATAATCAAGGAAGATAGGCAACTAATAAGAACCATCTCAGAGAGGCGAGCCCGATGGATTGGTCACATCATGCGCCACGATGGTCTGCTTCACGATATTGTGGAGGGGATGGTTGAGGGTAGAAACTGTAAAGGGCGCCCTAGACGGGAGTATTTGCAGCAAGCGTTCGAGGACATGAATTGTTGTGCTTATGCTGAGCTGAAGAGGGTTGTAGAGGACCGAGAGGAATGGAGATCGAGATGCAAGATTCTGTTGCTGCAAACCAATCCACCGGATTGATACTACGAAGAAGAATAGGGACGAATACCGACAGACGTTAATGAATTTTTTTAAAGGTGAACTTTATGACGCTTGCCATTTTAAAGATGGCTAACATCAATATAAGTATTGAAATTCACGCAACGTTAATTTTCAAAAATATGTGTGAATAGTTAGTATTTATGGAATTAATTTCGATCATTGAATTTTAATTAAGAATCCACGATGACCATTTTAAAGAGGCTAGTCTCAATATTAATCGAGTTTCGTAAGAGTCGAACTCAAATCCTCTTGTATGGTATGTGCTTTTTGGTTAAACTAGATTTATAAAATTATTTATGTGACTTTTTAAAGAAAATTTATTATTTATGAATATGAAATAATAAGGTCCCCTGCTTGTAAGAAATATTATATTTATTTATTTATAAATAACAAAAGTATTATTAATGGGTATTATTAATATGACCGTGAAATACTTCTAGTACATTTTGTTTTTTTGCTACGTTATTAATACTAAAACATAATAAAATAGAATTTGCAAGTAAGATATAATTTTTTGTTGTGAGGCATGATATTTTCTTTTCGTTTCTTTTTTGTGTGTTTACGATTTGGCATAATTTTCGCTTATAAGAAATTGACGCCTAATGAATTTTTAATAACACATCAATACATTGATAACATTTAGAAATAATGTGTCTGCGATTCTTTGATGAAATAAAATATACATTTCACTTTATTTTAGCAAAAAATCCAATATAAAATATCCATCTCATTTGACAAAGATAATATTATCTAAAAACCAAAGAAAGCCCATATATTTTAAGTAATACTTTGTATGGTTAACGTTTTTATAATAAACAGTAAGTTAAAATATATGTAATAGTATATTACATATATTATTAAGTTTATTATTGACTAGACTCGACTTTTACCCATAAAGATTAAACAAATATATATTTCAGAATGTTATATATACGTACTTACGAGTACATGATTTGATGTTCCATTCTGAGTATTCCATCTGTAATTGAAACTTATAAAATACTAATGAATGTAGTTGATATAAATTTAAATTGAATTGAAAGTAGTAGAAAGTATCAATATATTTATATACTCGTATTTAAAATAAATAATTATAAACAATTTATTATATATATATAAGACATGTATGTACTATAATTTAAAATAAGAATTTAAATATTTGTAAAAAACATAACTATTTGGTTGTAAAACGGCTGGAAAAACCCATCATTGGTTAAAATTATATACTTATTAAATTATAAATCAAAGTGTATAATTTTATTTCTAAGAAAAATAAATTTATCTGAATTCATTTCTCAATCAAAGTTTTATTAGTGACACACAGTAACATAAATCATACCAATAATTTAATAGCACGAAACTCAAGTAAGTTCACAATACTAAACAATAAAAAAAACGGATACTTTGTGCGTCCGGCATAAATCACTGTGAAACGTTTTCAGGAATAAAAATCATGTCAGCCTACATGGTTATGTATGACGTGAACCGATTCCAATTATTATAAAAAATAACTACGATCATATCGCGGGTAGGAATAATAATTGTGGCGTTGGTGCTTTTGCCTGAGGTCTGTGTGTAATAGACCACTCATTTGGAGTACAAAAAACGAGTAAACGAGCACCGACACGCCACCGGCCCCATTTAAGGTGGTCCCTGAAGAATCCTAGACCAAGAGAGAGCCGCATAACTATTTCACTTGTTTACATTTTTTCCCAGCGCGAACCTCTCTCCCCGCAGAACATAACTCAGTTGTATTATAATACAACTACGACGCCATCATTAGACGAGTATTGCAAGTAATGGATGCCGGCTAATTACGTTTGTCGGATAACGTAATTACCGCAACTCGAGAGACGTGAACTTATTATATTGTGTATTATACGAGATTATTATTTGAGTGCTTGTTTATTGACGTCGATATTTATATTGAGCAATATTTTTAGGTTATGTTCAATCAAATAAAGTGATCAATAAAAATGTTTTTTTGTTGAAATTGAAATATAGCTTACATTGTGTCTGATGTAAAATAATAAAATTAAGAATAAAGGCATTGCTCTTGGCTAGTTATGATTAGAATTAAATTACCTCGTAAGGTTTTGACAATTCCATAGGTTTATAAAGACAATACGTCTTTTACCACGGATTAAACAGTATATACTCAAACAATATAACGTTTATTACCTTGTTTTTTCACAACATATGTTTACACATCGTCAGAATAATTCAATATACTGTCAATTTCTGTGATTTTCCCCATACCTCAAAATTTGGTTGAGTTTTTTGAAAGCTACCACCATTGACCAGGGCATATTTAAGTTCGGGCGACAGTTCAAATCTGGTGCAAATGTTGCTTTCCATTGACTAGGAAAATTTATTGAAAATTGCATGCACGTGCTAGAGTCGCCAGGTAGCAGAAAATGTTTTTTCAATTTTAGAATACCCGTTTCGTATCTGGAACATTTAGTCAACACAATTTGTTGCCACTCACTTCTAACAGTTGTCATTGTTCATGACTTGTCCGAAGATATCTATTCACCTGGCAACAAATATGGTTCCTGACGACATCCAAACCATGAGCCCAGGGACTTGAATAAGCCATAAATAATTTTGAAGGTTTTTACGGCCAGTTTTGAAATTCAATATTTTGGGTTGAGCCGTCAGTGGTATTTTTTTTCTCTTCGATATTTCATAAACTAATCATCAACCCTGAGGATGACTTCTGCAACGGTGGTCGAAATACCGGAGAGACGAAAAAATTCGTCACACACAGATCAACCCAAAAGTCTCAATTCACGGCAGCAGTAGTATCCAAAATATATTTAAGATAACTTCTAACCACAGGATCTAACTTGTTTTTGTACTACTGTAATTTTGTTAGTGTAACAATTTTTAAGTTTGAGGAAATCGGATGGCTTGTCTGTCGCTCACAGAAAAGTACATATGAATTAGAGATAAAATAAAGCTTTTAAAAAAATATTCCAGACAAATATATTTTGCTTGTAATACTAATACTAAGAAATGTTGCAGACAAAGTTTAATATATAATAATAAATAAGTATGGATTATTATAGTATTAGAATTCCATAATTATTAAAAATTATATATCATTTGTATGTATGTATGTACTTGCATTCTTTAAATACCATAACTCATAAATTAAATAAAATCCAAATTTAAAATTTAAAATTAAATACTCGTAATACTTAGAATGAATATGGTTGTGATATTTGACACATTAAACATGTATTTTAGGATTGATTACTGAATAATTTAAATAAGTCCATCTAAGAGAATATAAATTAAATTATAGTATGAAGTATTAAGTTTGCGCTACATACTACATTATGATATTTAAATTTATCTGTCAGCGACAACGTAATTAAATAATCCTGAAATACTTCGAATTGTATTGGAATTTCCATTGATATAAATAGGCTGTTCTATTAAGTAAGTAAACATAAGGCAGTATTCCTCCTTTCTGTCTAATAAGCCTGAATGAATAGATTCAATAATAAATGATTGATTTATCACCGTAATCCTCATTTAATTAATGATTATGTTTTAAGAACGTTTATATCTCAGGAAAAGGGATTGTAAAATTAATTATCTTCTCCTTCAAGAAGCTCATTATAATATCTAGGGACTTAAGAAAAAACGTCAAGTCGTTCTTTGTTTTTTTAAGCATCATTAAATTAAGGTAATTGATTTGTCCTAATTGCTTTTCTAAACTCTACGGAACGTTGAAAATACCCAATTTAATCTAATTGAAAATTTGTTTTTCACTCGTATTATAATGCAATACAAAACAAGATGTTTTTAATTTTTAATTTAAAATATCATCATTAATTATAAAAAAACAATATTTTAATACGTATATATTATCCACTTTCAAATGGAGCTTCTAACCACAGAAAACTCCCGTCATAGACTTTTGTCAACTGTCAAATTTATCACTATATTACAAGTCGGTGGTCTTCCAGGGTAGGAATTATAAGAAGAAAAAACAGCTTTGTTTGTGTTTAACTGCGATATTTTGTTAGTATATCCGGAACTTATGGTTGTAAAAAATACTGTTATTTACTTTTGTCATTTGCCACTGTCTATACCTTGTCCCAAGATATCTCTGCATTTGAAGGTTCAACAGGGAACTTATCTGTTTTCCCGGCGACCTTTCAGACAGGAATCCGGGTACTTGAAAAGACGGAGGCTATAGTATCTAACTCATATTTTAAGTGATTTGTTAAACAAAATTTTCATAAGATTGTTTGGATTATTTTGATGCTACAGAAGTCTGGTCCAATCGTACACTATGTAAATAAATATTATAAGATATACTGTTGCAAAAACTGTATAATTTTTTTCTTAACTCAGTGGTTTCAAGTTTTAATTGTTTTATTCATTGAAGTGTACTCTACAGAAACATTAACCGTATGCTTCTTAACTATTGTAGCTTTAATTAAATTTTTGTTACTCTAAGAATCACATGGAAAATTCAATTAATACAATTGTTGTAGATTGATATTTTTGTTATAATACGTCTTATTAAATTGTTAATTGTATATTATTAGAGTATTGTGAGAGTATTGTGAGAGTATTGTGACAGTATTGTGAAAGGTTACTTGAGATATTTTCAGATACAAAAACGTTCCGTCACTTAATAAGTTTCTGAAAGAGAACTAAAAGTTCTTTGTTTTATTTCCCCATTGTTTCCAATTTTGTGTGCATTTATATGGAGGTTTCTCTCTCGCAAGCGTCGCAAGCTATTTATCAAAGATATGGATCTCTTGGAGTGTGTTGTATCACACCAGAGTTTAGTTCCAAGTGGTATATTTCGGAGGAAACGAGTTTTCTCATTTCGCAGCCTCCAAGCTGCATTTCCATCTAAATTTCATTAGCCACAATAACGGATACGCATTTAACTTACAGTCATTACTGCTTCAGATATTCCGCGCGACGTCGTTTCAGTATCAATGATTTCCCAATAGTCTATTACAGTGTTTACGGTGGGAAATACCTCCCTCATCATGAGTGACTTCGAAACATCCAAGAGATGAAGAAAATTGTATTTTTTAGGTTCATGAATTTTTTGCCAATCTTGGCATCTTACAAAAAACCATGACAGCCTTATAATTGATTTAGAGAGCAGATGCCCGTGTTTAATACTGGGGATACGATGGCTTGACTTTGTAAAGATTGACGAGGTGAGAGAGGGGACAAGGCAGCCTTCCATGTTACCGTCGGTCAAGAGGTGAAGGCGGACTTGGTTAGGACACGTAAAAAAATGCCGTAGGAAAATATAACTACATCAGCCTTTTTCTTCCCGTCTTGCGCTGTCCTAAAAGGCCGTCGAGAACTATACATATAATGCACTCAGCCGAGTTACGGGAAGCGGAGCTGATATGGGATGAGGCGAAGACCATGGCGGTTGACAATTCGTGAATGCCATATGCTCCAGTTATGAGAACATTATTTTAAGAGTCATAATAGTTCTAGAAGTGGGATCATATTTTTTACTAACTTTTGAAAGTACAAAAGTTTCTAAAATATAGAATAATTTTATACTCATTCAATTTGTAGAGCCTTAAATATTAAAAATAAGGGGTAATGACTTTAAAAAAAAAAAGTTGAGTGCCTTTTTGTTTATAATATTATTGTTTTTTTTTTGGATACTTAATATGTTTTCTCACCAAATTCGTAGGAGATAGATAATTTTTTATGATGTAGTGAAGAGGTGAATCGAGCAAAAAAGGTTGTTAACCACTGAAATAGTAAACAAGACGAGATCAAAGGTACGTGGAATCGTATTGTAATAATACACCATCGAAATTATAAATTTAAACGTGATTTCACTATTGAATTTTATACGACGTAGTTTGAGTTTACTCTTAAAAAGCATAATCAACCTGCGTAGGTGTTTAATGTTATGCCAAAGTAATTGATTGATGTTTATTATTTTGATATATTAAAACAATAACACGACTTTACGATATATTTGCGTTTCGTAACTTTGAGTGCTATATTATTTATCGACGAATGTATAATATGTAAATAATTTGTATGGCATCTTATATAACGTTGACTGTGATAATAAATACCTATAATTATTTATTAGCAGAACAAACGTTCAATCAAAAATGTTACAGAAATAAAAAAAACGGAGATGTTAGTAAAAAACCCAAGTTATGACAAGTTATAAAAAAGAGTTTACTCAAAGAATAAAAAGTAATTAATTACAGAAGGATTAAAATTAAAAAGAATAAACCATATTGACAGTAAAACTATTAAATAAAGATAAAACAAACAAAAAAATGTAATTGTAAAATAATACAGAGGTGGAATCTCTTACTCCTAGATGAAGTACATGCTCAATAAAATTCCTACCTTACAGGAAAAGTATGTCAATTCAGACTTGATTTTAGACCGTTAATTATAAAAATATTACATATTTGATTAAAAAGAACCCGGGTTTTTGTTATCCTAGATCTATAAGATAATTGAGAGCTCTTCATATAATTTTACACGGGGGGGCTATTGGATGTGGAGTTGACGACTTGAGACCAGGTGAGAATGTCAGTTGACATATTTAATTGCAACCATTTGTGCCACCTTTGTGGCCCAGTTGTATGAGAAGAAAAAAAATATAATGAAAAATACCTTTATTAGTTCTTTATAAAACACTAAAACCACATTGTAATGACATCTTTTTTTTTTGCTTTCGATTACATGGAATAATAAAACACATTTAAATCAAAGAATCAAGAAACAATTAAGTTGTTTTGAATAAAATTAAAATACTTAATCGAAAAATAAATGACGTATGTACTCTCAGTTATTATTCAAAACCACTAATGAATCTGTTACGAAAAGAAAATGACGAACGAAAAAATAATGTTATACAACGAAGTACATTTCCAACCACTTCAGAAGCGTGTTTTAAATATTACGAAAGTTAAAATTCTCCAAGTTTCTGAAAAACTTCTGTGAATCTATTATTTTGTAAGAAGAGGATAATTAGCATAATATTTTGTGCTATTATGTGTTTTGTAAATGTTCCATGAAATTCTAAATATACAAAATTTGCTTTCATGAAAAATCGTTTATTATTAATATTTAGTTTGTTAATTTTTGGACTCACTGAGAGTACTAAAATCAATCTGTCAGCATGATGTACTGTCTTAATGCAATTAATTAATTAGTTTGATGTTAAAATCTAACGGATGGACCATTATTACTTCTATTAAGTGCCCTAAATTTATAAATATTTTATGATTAGATATGCGTGATTTGAACGCGAGAAGTTGCTCGAGGCAAAACCTTAAGGATATTTTTTTTTCCAAATCCGATTTATATTTGGAATATGTGCATGAAATACGGAAAACGCACCTTTTAATCACAAGATTCTGCATTTTTTTGGCGAAAATGTCAAAACAGAAAGAGAAACGAATAGAGCTTCAAAATGATTCCAACTACAACTTGTTAACTTAACGACACCCGGTGACAGACTGATTTTGTGTGTAAAGTGACACTATAAGAATTTAGTTATTATGCACATAAAATTATAAATTGAGTATAAATATTAAGTTTACAGACAGAGTTATCTTTTACTTAGGCTACATTAATTTTGTTGGTTATTATTACATGAAATCCCCTTAAAACACTAAGATATATATTCTATAGAATCCTTTTCAAGGATTCTATTTTTTACATGAGTAAAAAACTTAAACCTGGTTAACATACTTAACACTAGACAATTTAAAAACACAGAAAATTAAAGAAACAGTGAAAAGAAAAAAATAAAAATGAACATAAGTTCAGCCGCTTAGAGCTGATGATGGTGAGAACTGCGCAAGGACATTGATTCCCCTAACCTTCTGATCAGGGGATTAATGTGTGTTTTGGTATTAAGGCACTCAGGGGTTTACCGAAACAGTAAATCAAGGGCTTGCTGGTCCCGAGGTGCTTGAACTGATCGTTGCCTAGAATTCTATATTCTCTCCAGGTAGTGTCCTTCCAAGACCAACACTTCATAAAGAGTTATCGGAGAAATACTAAACAATGCTTGATGTACTCCGTAGAATAGCAAAAAAGAAAATTACTACTTGCTCACATTTTAATATGATTTACTGTGAAAATTTTGTCAATTTAAATCGATACAAATACCATAGCGAAGTGTGGCCGAATTCAGTTAGTATATATATAAATAATTAAACAATCACAATTTACACAAGCAACTAACAGTGACACTCATTTGATTAACGTTAAGGTTAGTTTCGGTTAATTTAGAGTTTAAAGTCAGTTTAGAGTTTAACCTGATGAGGGAGATAATACTGATGACTAATACTGGGATAATACTGATACTCGAGAGAGTCTGAAATATGTAATCACTTAAAAATTAATGTAAAATCAAAACAAAATATTTTAAATTTTTGAATGAAAATAAATATAAATTTATAAAAAAGCGTATTTGATTTTTAAATTCAAATTTTTTTTCCAATTAATAACATTGTTATCTGACATTGTTGTATTTTAAAACGATTCAAATGAAAAAATATATATGCAATATAAGAAACTAAAATAAGAAAAAATACATTTCGACAAGTTTTTTACATCGAATTCGACAATTTCGACGATTTCGAAATTCAATTTATAGTGGATTGTTACTCCCGAGCAGATATTTGAAAAGTTTTCCTTCAACTGATTGATGTCTCCATCAGAGAAGCTCTCGGATTGCTCCTTGCCCGGCCCACGGGGGTATTAAAAGTCTAGTATGATACACACAATCTCAGGACGTAATTAACTCTATCTCTTCTCTTCCTCTTCCCGGAATGCCACCGCAATTTGTAAGGCGATTATCCTTCGCAATTTGTCACAAATATTTTTATAGCCTTATAAATTATACATCGTATATTATACTTGCGCACTGTGCTGGCAAGTTATTAAGTGAATTCACAAGCAATATCTCACAGCTATATATATTACGAGTATATCGCATACAAATAATAGATGCCGTATAATTGTATCGTTTTATTATTATGATAGAAATAATGTACTAGGTATTGTTAAAGTAAACAAGAAAAGAAAAACAATTTTACTTTTTTATGTATCACTACACATACAATTTCAATGGTATCATACGCAGAAAAAACAAAATAAAATATGCATTTGCAAAAGCATATGAAAAATCATTTTATGTGAAATATAAATAATATCATATTTTTTAAATGAATCTATGGAAATAATGATTGTATAAAAACATTTAATTTGTTCGATTTTTTAAATGCACATCGTAAGTGTGGTTCTCGTTACATCATCGAAGTCAATAAATATATTAGACACGAACCAAAACATGAATGGGTTACCGTCCTACCACGTATTGTTGGTTGAATCTAGCTGTATTTAAGAACCAAATGGTCCTATGATCAGAAGCGACGAGCTAATCATTCGATCCGAAAATATGCCTCAAAAATACAGCTGCTGTCTGATCAAGACCTGAAAGTCATGGAGGATGATATATATTTCCTTGTGAACTTTTGTGCCCAGAAATATCTTAAGACAGTGGCAACTAACGGAACTAAATAGCAGTAGTTTGTGGTGACGACGGATGAAAAAAAAACAGTTTTTTAATGGAAATTCTACAAGATTAATTCCGACGGACATATTATTCATAAATGATAATTCTTCCATTTGAAATGATAAAATATTTCATCATGAATTAAATTATATTATTATTCTTCACAAAAATGCTAATAAACAAACAATATTCTATACGGTAATGGTGATGGTTACAGTGTCGTTTTTTTCTGATTTTACTTTTTGTCAGTCGAGTACGCAACGAGTGCAAAGCTTCTCTTCAAAAATTCGTTTAAAATGGCCTTCAAGGTGAACGGTAGTAAAAATAAATCGATATTTCTTATCAACTTTTTCTTATAAAGTATCGTGGTCTCTGGATTCTTCATCAAAATACTGAAGACTCTGTTCATCAATCACGAGAGTAGAACGTCGAGTGGTCCCAACAAGAAACATGTCCGATGCAGCAAATAATCGGAAAAATCTTAGTCAGATAATCTACACCGTAGCATTTAAAATAAACCAGCACCATCCAAATAAGTATATAAGTGAAAAAAAAAATGTATTACATCAAATTTTATACTTTTTAAATGTATAAATAATGGTTCTAGAGCAGCGGTTCGTAACCAACAAAGAATTCCCTCCCGTAAATTTTTGAGTTCAAGAGAATGTTTTTGAAGGACGTTTTTTTTTTCAACAAATAAAAAATATTTTACATCTTTTATTTGCTTACGGCTATGGTTAAAATATTAAGCACTTGTTTTTATGCCAGAGATAGTGGGCTTAATCAGCAAATAAGTTTAATTTAAAAAAATATTTTTTTATTTATTTCTGAGATCCATAAAAAAGTCGGTTTGTGTAAAATTAACTCTTGATCGTTAAATATCTGCCATAGCCTATTAATCAATCTTGTTAAGCTCGTATTCACTCATGGGTACAATTTTTCTTCATTCATGGCCAATATTTAAGGTTCTGGGTCTTCCTTAAAATATTTTTATTCAGTAGTGATTGTTTATTTTTAAGTGATTGACGTAGTGCACAGCGTAGACGAAACCGTGGTCTCATTTCTACAACTGACAGTTATTCAATGAAATTAATTTTAGTTTAAATTAATGAAAAAATACCACTTTTCAGATTGAATACCGAATCGGTAGAAAATGTTCGTTTTTAAGTTTATAGGAGTTTTAATAATTTATCATAAAAATATATTTGAAATTATGCTACGATTTGTTATTTGTCAATAATATGTTTCTAGTAGTCATTATCGAGTGAGTTAGCCATTATAAGTAATTTGTTGAAACAAATTTAATATAGTATTTTTTAACATATACTATATTCCGACGTGTTAAAATTGAATAAAATTATAAAACAAAAACGATTAAGTATATACGAAGCAATTTTGCGTTGATGAATTTTCCTTACTTACAAATGTATTACTTAAAAGTATACTGGCTTTGCTAATTGAACAAAGCCTGGCGCTCATAAGGTTTATCCGAATCCCCGACGAGATTCTTCAGACGTGTGCGTGTTATTAAAAGCGACTGATTTAAATTTTCCCCTCATCCATTACACATTCACGCACAAAATTACGAGGTAAGCGACCCGTATTACTCAATTTGCGGGCGGTACAATTAAAACTTAAACCGGCGGAGATTCGAGACTGAAAACTTGGAGCTTGGTGAGCTTGTCGGCAGGCGAGGCCGGGCATGTGATGTGCTGACGAGGCGTTGCGTGAGTTGCATACATTCCAGTCCGCCCATCTCCGGACTACCGCCCTCGCCACCTATTTTACTCATACTACCTAGCCACCTACCTAGCTAGCCCTCCCTGTGACGTCACCGCCCTAGGCCGCCGCCCTCAAGCGCCCTCTCTCTCCCTTAGGATGCCGACATCCATCTTTACGTCTTCATTATGTACGACGCGTTTTTTTGTACGGTATAATCGGCACGGGCGGTGGAAATGCCGCCGCAAAGGAAAATATTTATTTTTCCCCGGACGCGGCTCGCTATTCCTCTATTTCGCTCTCCCGTTATAGAGCATTCCGATTCGGTTGAACTTGATCGCAGGCGGCCGATTTTCTGCGGCCGACAGACTCATGAAAACAGTAATTTTTTCACGCAAGCTGAAATGAAAATTCAGCATTTTTTTACGACCACGCACAACATTATTAAGTTACAGTTAATAGTCCGTAACTCAAGAAAAATCTGCTGGAAAGGGTAGTAGAGTTATCTCAGGATCTCAATTTTACTGCAAATGCAAAGATAACGCAAATATTCAATCACTGTAAATCTTATAATTTTATATTAATTTTAAATAAAAACTAATTAAACAAATTAAAAATATTTATTTTTGATTTCACATTTATTTTTAAATTATTACATGTTTCGGACTCTCTGGAGTCCATCTTTAATAACAACGCTTGTAATTCTATCACTCTAAATATTTTTTGGATAACTTTATTGTGGAGTGCAGATCTACCATTTTTTTGGCTGATCTTGATATCTGCACTTCACATTATTCTCAGGTAAACAAAATTCATCCATCAAATACAGAAAATTGTTCATAAATAACTCATTGTGCGTTGGAGCTCGTTTTATAATACACTGTACTCGATATACGAGTATATCGAGTCTTGGATGTACATTAAATTTCGCCTCTAACTTCAACTATGACTATCATCCACTGCAACATTCTACTTGGACATTTTTAAAAGTTGCATCCTTATTTGGTAACATTAAGCTTATCAATTGACAATACTTGGTGAGACTGCATAAACATAATTTTAAATTAATTTTAATAACAACATTAATAAATTAAAAATTATTTAGTTTTGATTCACAATTTATTTTAAGTAATTACATGTTTCGGCCTCCCTGGAGACCATCTTCAATAATGATATTTTAATTTTATTTTTTAATTAAATTTTATTTATTTTATTTATTTATTTCATATATATTTTTTTTTAAATTAAAATTAATTTTAAATTATAATCCTTATTTGTGTCATCCTCCCACTGCACTTTTCGGTCTAGCCGTCCTTTTTTATTTCCAGCATATTTTTTATTGTCCTTATATATTTTTTCTGTCTTAAGTTACTAGAGTATTAGTTACTGAAGTATTAGTAGTTAATTTAATATAAGGAAGTATACCCTTCCAATATGTACCTAGTTAATAAGTTAAAAAAAACTAAAAGAAAAATCTCTTCTCATGAAGATGTATAATCTTTCAGTCTTTATTCTGAAAAGTTTTAATTATATGAAATAGAGCAGGATCTTTTAGACTTAAATTTAGTATTTAAAGCAACTTAAGGGATCCCATAGTTTTCTTTGCGTACTTAATCAAGATGGAAGGCAAGAATATTTATTGTAATTAATTTTATAAATTTTCATTAAAGATGAGTGGTGTCGAAAATCAAGAGTAATAATCAAGTAACATTAACTTAAGGCAAGAGTTATAATTAAGTATTTATTATCGATTACGTATTTTAAACATTATAAACTTCAAATAATATTTAATTATAGCTTTGTTTCAAAACTACATAAAAAAATATTTTTATTATTTATTATCCTTATAAATGTAATTGGCTTTAATGAACGTGATTAATTATTTTTTGTTTTAGTGATGGCTAATACTAAAAAATAAAACTGGTTATTTTGTGTTCTGTTAAAAAGTCAATCATTAAACGGTCCTAGGAGATATAAAAGAAAAATATCAGTGGCGTTCGAAACAAAACCTTCAGAAAAATAGTAATGTATTATTTGTGAACCGTCTGGGGAGTTAAATACTTAGAAAATAACACAGAGAAAGAGCGAACACGATTCTCCGATCTTTGCCATTGCTCCCACGTACAAAAAACTCCAATTTGATGCAAACTTGAGGCATTCCATTAGCGATATAGAAGTTTCATCTTCTTCGTAAAGTATTGGGTCTTCATGCGGGAGATAGTCGGTTTTGGATTGCATAAGATTAGCATACTCAAGTAATATATATATATAGAAATGTGCTCGGTGAAGCTTGCAAAATCAGAATAATAGTGAAGAGCAATAAAAATGAAATACTGGTGAAACTTTCACCCGTATGCTCAAATATATGGAGTTTTATTTTCTGTAAGCATTCAGCTTAAAGTGTATTTCATAACTCGAGCTACTGAAAAAGTTTACGTAAGTACTTAATGCGAAAACTCTTTTATAGTGTGTCGTTGTAGATTTGTTTTAAGTCGGGGACTTGTTACACAAAGAATAGATAAAGACGTTTTAAATTGCAGTACACAAGTAATTCAAAAAACCTCAAACTTGGTATTTGATAAGTGTTGTATACATTTTTTTTAATTTGAATTATATTTCTGTTATAATTTGACCTAGAAGACGACTAAGTTTATAAACACTTGCATGATTAATTTAATATATTCTTCACTTAATAATCCCCTGCTTACTATTAAATAAAGCTCACAAAATAGTAACGACACGCAGAATTTCAAATCACCTTTTACATGCAATTCGACTGGAATGATGAATGAAATTCATCCCGAAAACGAAATATTTTGGATGAAAAGTAAAACTAATCGTAGTTTATGTATTTTTATTTTACAAAATGAATGTAGCAGATTGGATAGTGTCTGCTTTTAGTTTTGAAACTTCAGTGATTAATTTTTCTTTACAGAGTCTGAAAAAGTACGAGTATGGCTATTTGGTTAAAGAATACTTGACCAAAAGAATTTTGACCGAATGGAAATTTAATCAAATGTACTCGTAGTTGTAAAATGTCCCTTCAGTCAAATGTTCATATGGTCAAATAGTTTTTGGTCAAATGTTAGAGATAATTTATTTATTAACCTTTTCAACTTAATATATACACAGTACTTCATAAAAACTATATATTAGTCGTATTATATATGCATTCAAATATCCAATAAATGTATATAAAAAACAATGAAGTATGATTTTCACTGCCGGGCGGCATGATCTAGTGGTTGAAGCGTTTGTTTCTCACTCAGACGCCTTTTCAGTTCAAATCCTGACCAAGCTTGATTTTCTTAAATCACTTTAATTTAAAGTTCTATACAAGCCCCCGGTAGAGTTGAGCCACCCCTTAAGGATAAAAAAAGTGGCCAAGCCTTTAAAGCGTCGGGCCCATCATCCGATCTCATAAAAAAAAAACTCTCAAAATTGAACACCCAAATATTTCTCTGATGCGACAAGGCATAGATAATATAAGCTTAGAGAACTGAGAAACGGGAATTTGCGGTGTCCATATGCTCCAAATATGGATATGCGGATATGGTTAAAAAAAGGTAAAAAATATAATAAAAATAATAAAATTAATATTCATGTGAAATACTGTTATAACATTAAGGTTATCAACTGACAATACTTGGTGAAACTGCATTGTTATAATTTTAGAATTAATTTTAATTAAAAAATTAATAAATAAAAAATATTTAGTTTTGATTCACAATTTATTTTAATGATTTCATGTTTCGGCCTTCCTGAAGACCATCTTCAATAATTATAATTATTGAGGATAATAAAGAATATAAGATAAAGAAAAAGATAAAGAAGAATAATAATTATTGAAGATGGCCCTCGGGAAGGCCGAAACATTTAATCATTTAAATAAATTGTGAATCAAAAATAAGTATTTTTAATTTATTAATTTTTTAATATAATTAATTCTAAAATTATAAATACTGGTATATAATTAAAAATGTATTTATAATTTAAATGTAAAAATAGTCGTAGTACGTACTTTATGCATGAAATTTAAGTGCAAAATAAAAACTACTTGGTTACATCGAGGGGCCAATATGTGTCTTCTTTGTAAAGGGAGATATGTAAATTTGAACTTCAATAAAAATAAGGAATCGATAAAAATAAAGAATGTCCGATACCGTTCTTTTACTGAACTAAATGAATATTGCAAAAGTTATGACTGGCCGTAATAAATTATTACGAGATTGGGAATATATTTGAACTTTTGTATTATTCCAAGATTTTTAGAATAAAAAGTTTCTTTGCAATTACCCCAAGGCGGTTCAAAGATCGTTAATTATGTTTCAAATAAAATTATTCACCCAAAATTTTGTGGGATCAGTTGTTAGCGCGCGGCTCTCGGAGATGATTTTATTAAAAGTCGAAATGTTACATCTAGATAATTATGTTTAAAAATACAACGAGACTAATTGTATTTAAGTTTTTGTATCGTTTTATTTGAATAACAGAGCAATGCAATTAATTAGCAGTTAAAAAATAAAACAATAATGACATTTGAGAAGAAAGAAATGAGTGTTATGTACTTGTATTTATTTAGCACTCAATTTGATATTTATATCAAAATTTAAATATATAAGCACTTTTTTCTTTATTTTAACATATATCGTCGTTCTTTGCATAAATCCCGTTGAGCACTGTTTATTCAATAAAGACAGCAATTTTGCTTCCAATGATATCTTCTTCAGTTCTTAACGTGTATAAACGTTCTGATGGGTTAAATTATAAGTGTAAGGAGTTTCGAAAAGTGAAACTAATGTGAGTTTAAAAGGAGAGTAGTAAAAAGAGAGTGCTCTCAAAATTAGATATCGATTTACTGGATGACAGGATGCAGGATCAGGTTCACAATGCAAAGAACTTGTTTTCGTTACACAATTCACATTTATTTCTCACTTTTTTTTTCGTCTACCCGTTATGGCGAACGCCGTTAAGCGTGCGCCATAACGGTCGCGAGCGAGTTTAAGATGACAGTGGTACCAACAGTAAATGGGCCAACTGAAATATAAAATAAAATGGCGTATGCAAACATCGTGTATTATTATACAATTAAAACAAACATAAGATGTCCATGTCAGACGAGCAAACAAAAATAAGAGACAGAATATCGTTTTTCGAGGCCTTACGGCATCAGCCTAATGGAGCTTTATCAAGCTGATATCAGTACTAACGTAGAACGTTTATTTAAGTGAAAAACTGAAGTAACTCTCATTAAAAGCGTGGTATTCAAGTACGTTAATAAATAGTGCTTAATGTGGTTAATATTAAAATAACATGAAAATTAATTATCTGCATAATAAATTAATATTGATATCATTAAGTGTGTTGAGTAGTGAAAAAAGCAGGATTTAGTGGTAATATTATGAGTAATTTAATTATAAATGCTGGAAAGCCAACTTAACTAGTTCATAGAAAAGCTTTCAGGAAAAAATAATACCACAAAAACATAATATATGCTGTGTACGATGTTCTTTCAAAGAGCCGCTCATGTAGGCTGTATGGCAAAGCTTGTGTGACGTAAGCGACTATCCTTTAATAACCCACATGAGTGTTAATGTTTTTGTAAGCTTAATACTGCAATGTATCTTACAGAGTTGTATGGCTTAGTGGTAAAATACTTGCTTACCTATCCACATGTCGTGGTTTGATTCCCGAGAAAGCTTATTTTGTATCAACTAATTCATTTTATATAAAACCTGTTTTGCGCGGAATGAATCTCTCACCAGTAGCATGCTTATAAAAGCCTACGAATCAAAATTGATGGTGGACAAGTCATTCTATGAACAGCATTCATCCACAGTACCATTAAAGTGGACGATGCGTAAATATAAATTTGTCGAATTAACATTCCAAATAAACGCTTTGAATATAAAATTATTATCAATAAATCTATTAACACTAATAAGACTCTCAACATTGATCATTCATATGTTTGTCATATGCTTTTAAAAAATTATATTGTGGACAAAAGTCGTAAATATCAAATTATAATTCAATTTCCGTAAAAATGGAGAATCTTGTATGACATCTTAGGTTTTCACGGCCAGATTTGGTATTGTAGCTTTTAAGTTGAGCCTTGTGTGGCGATTTATCTAGTATCGCTATGTCGACCGTCATTGCAGGGGTCATCTTTAGGGTTGACGATTTTGTGTGAGTCATCAACCCTGAAGTCATAAAGTCGTCAACTCTGAAGAAGACCCCTGGTCGATATTGATATTGGTACTAGAGAATTCGCCACACATGGCTAAACCCTAAAACCACAATACCATGGACGATCTGTTAATACCGGGATGTAATTAAAGAGGTCGATGAATCAATACTGCATATACAGTGATAAGCCATTTATAAAAGTTAAAAATGTCACAACGATATTTCTGAAACACTGTTCTATCGTATTGTGAATAAAAATTGCACTAACAAAACAAGTCCAATGATCACTTGTTAGTTACTTATTTGTACTATCTGTCTAGTTTTTGTTCTGTAAATCTATGCAAATAATGATATTGATTTTGTTATTCGTACTGACCCAACAATGTCAGCAAAAATGTATACGGAACTTTAAATAAATGAATTTTTATTTGCAACAATACAAAATACTTTTAGGTGTAGTTGGGATTTGGCCTCATTTGGTATCAATAAGTAGAGACGGAAAGGCATGATGTGTTTCGTTGCCAAGTGAACAAAACAGCTGATAATATGTTTCCCAACTGCCAAGCGAGCGCTAGAAAACAAAATCACAGAAGAATAGTTGCACATTCAAATCGTTTGAATGGGCGTTACGTATTTGTGTGCATATTATTCACCGCCGTATTACAATTTTTATAGTTTTAATATAATAATATTTATACTTAACCATCATATTCTATAGAGCATGTCAGACTATAATTGATAAAATACTTCTATATAAAGTACTTTGACCTGTATATTTTATACTTGATCGAGTTTAATGAAATATAACAAATTTATATCTAACATTCGATTCTTGGAATAGAGATGCAAGGTTACGAACTTAATCTTTTCTTTATCTATCAACAAAGCTGCTACTCCTCTAAACTTAATTAATTAATATCCCTTATCACTTATCGTTTCACTTATCCACAACCAAAATATTGTCTTACACTTGTTGAACACCCATTTATAGTTAATATATATCATTCAAAACTAGTTCTTTATCATCATCAGCCTGTGTTCGTCAACTGTAGAACGTAGGCGCTCCGCATCGGTCTCTATCCACTTCGATCCTCCGCCTTGCACATTCAGGCAACTCCCGCTATTCTTATGATGTCATTAGGCCATCTTGCAAGGAGTCCTCCAACGATCCGTTTGTCAGTTCTTGGACACTCTAGAACTTTTCTTCCACATCGACCATCATCTCTTCGACAGATATGTCCTACCCATTGTCACAAGAACAAGTACGGTGGGTGATTTCATCTTCAAACATCTGTTTTTATTCTATCAGAAGTAGGACATGAATCATACTTGGCCACTTGCGAACATTGCATATCGACGGCATAATTGAGACAAATGATACAAGCCTCTAGGAAAACAAGTTTTTAATTTGTTTTTTAAAAAATACTGTTCTAGAAATGCTTAAATTTGCCTCGGATACTGCAGCAGTCTTTTTTCAATCACCTAATTTTAATATTTTTTTTGGTAGAGTTTCAGGCGACGAAATGATTTGAGATGTTCGAAAAATAACGACATTTGCTAGAAGTGTGTAGTGGAATTTAATTGTGCTCACACTAGACAATGGATATTAAAAAAGAGATATCTAGATGCTGCAAAGCAAGTATCTATGTACGGAATATATTTTCTATTCAACAAAAATCTATAAGACTATGTAGTAAATATTATGAAAATATTCATCCTCTAAACTTGGCATTGTGGTCATGTGGCTTGTGCGAATTGGATTTTCTTCATTGTGTAACCGAAATTTGTGATCCATCTGTTTTTATGGGCGTATGGAGGGTTTACTACGTTTGACGGAACGCCTAAAAGCCTGTCCTCACGTACATCTCTGCAGGCTGAAGTCTGACCTAGTGAGAGATGAAAGGTGCCGCCGTACCTTTGATGGAAGATTCTACACCGCGTACATATGTAGACAAATACGAGACACCTTTATGTGACGATCTCTTGAGCGAGCTATTTATGACGAACAAGAAACAAAGATGAACACTGTTTCAACTAGTCACAATTGTTTAGCAATAAATATAATACAAACATTAAAAAGTAGTTGCTTAACTTTAAGTAAGCGTGGTATAAAACTACACGATTTATTATTCATTCAATTCTAGCATGGAGATGAGATGCAGCCTGTATGGATTGCAGCAAATAAAAAAGCAAAGCAATACCTACATAAAAGTACCTTACTTTTACTTAAGCATTTGTTGTACGGATCGGTTGTTTATTTATTCATTTAAACTCAATTTATACTAAGTTTTTAAATAAAAAGGTTTATGATTGCAATAATAACATTAAGGAAAAAAAGTATAATGTTGTCATTACATAATGCAGTAACTTACAAAGTAAAATAAAAAAATATATGGCTTAAATGGAAAAGTATAAATATTTATTTTTTATACTCAAGTATTTGTGACAATTTGCTGATAAACTCTGAACAGTTTGAGTGAGTAGGCTTAAAATATATAAAAGTATTTAATAACTAAAACTGAAAAAAGGATGATATTTGGTTCTAAAGCAAATGAATGCTTCTAAGACTACATAGTTTTATAGATGGAAGCTCGTTTTCCACACACAATTGCATTTAAACAAAACCTCATATATTGTTCCATGTTTTCTAAGCACTTGATAGTTAAATACATTCAGCTAAATATTTTTGGATTTGTAGTTGTTACTCTTCAATAAGAATTGACAGGATGTTTTTTTAAGCTGTCACTTATTACATGCGTGAAAATATGTCATTGATAAAATGACAACTTGTGTTTCATTGTGAAATGCTTTAAAAGAGACGTGACCACGAATAATGAGACCTGACTATCCGAGGTTATCTACAACAAATGTACTATATGGTAGTGTTTTTTGCACATTCATATCTGTAGGAAAAATATTGATTCTCTGATGTCTTGCATAAAATATTTTGAAGACTGAAAAAAACTTTAACAAGTTACATTCCACCAATTCTTCTTCTTTAATACTTCCGTCTTCATTCCAGTCTTTTAGATTTTAGAATAACCGATCGGGAAACTTTTTCTCATTGAAAAACTTATGTAGGTTAAACTTATTTCAGATCTAGTTGGGGCTGAAGCTATTTGTTAAAATGTGAATTCTTGCTTAGTTTCTTTAAATTAAAATTTCGTCATCATTAAATAGTAAAAAAATGATTTTGGAACAATTGCTATTTTTGAATCCTTCGTGTTTCTCGTATTTTGGTCAGCACGTACAGCGGTCAACAGTACAAGAGTTTTCGTTTTACGACCTACAGCAAACAATAAGAAAAATGAGAAGCCTTGTTGTATATATGAAATATGCCACTATTAAGACGCAATAAACAAAAAAAGGACCCGTATAAAAGTTTTCAAAAGCGCCGTAATATGCGACCGACCTTTTTATGTACGATAAATATAATGTTATTGGTCACTTTATTATTTTGAGGCGGACAGAACTTTGGAGAACGCCATCAATTAATGCAGTGTATTTGTAATAACTTATAAAATGTTACTGCCTAGTAATTTTCAAAGAAAGCACGTATATTCGTATATATGGGTTTCATCCATCTTATTCAGGGGTACAATACTCGAAAATAGTGTCGTGAGATTTCACCTTTTTCCACACCAGAGTAATCTATTAACTTTTTTATATTATATTGTAGTTTTGCTCTCAGCTCATAGATACTTGTAGATGCTAGCTATCAATATAAAGTCAAGTAGTTACATGTAACCATATGATTAGTTGTTAAGTCCTGAATTGCACTTTAAAATACAAATCACTTTAATATCTATTTTTTTAATCAAAGTAATTTAAAAATACATAAAACATCTATTCATCGTGAAAATTTGCATCTTTTCCGTATTTATTTGCTGTAATGAACCGTTGTAAATGTAGTGGTTGTATGTCATATGGAATTGCGATGCCATTTTTAATGTACGAAAATTAAATACTCTTATAAAGTTGTTAATGTTTATTTAAGTAGAAATTAATATACATTATTTTTAATGCTGGACAATTGAAAAAAAGGGACATTTGTATAACTTTATGTCTGCGGTAATATTAAAACAATAAAAAATAAAGCATTAGATATATATAGTCATTATAAATTGTATAATGAAGTTAAATGTCTGTTTATTTGACATTGGAAAAAGAGAATCACCAATTTAAATTGCAAAAGTTTTCAGAATAATAACATTGCCTGAGGGCTTTCGGTTTTTCAGTTTCAGCTCATTTCTCATTCATTATTTTAATAACTAGGCCAGTAGTTGCTTACTTTGTCTGAGTGATTGATTCACTTACTACACAAGTACTTTACAGTATAACATAAAGAAAGAAAAGTAAAGATTAAATGAAATGATGAAATAATATGTGGTTAAGTTTATAATTATTCAACTCCAATACATAGAATTAATAGGAACACTTCAACATATACATCTACTCGTGTGCGCGCCCATATATATTGTAAAAGAAAGTGGAAATACTTTTACCCAATTTGTATTAATTTTTTTGTAAAAGTAAAACATTAGATTTATCGGGTACACTTTGACTCCTTTGGGTATTTTTATACGGTAAGATAATTATGTTAGAATTCATACACAGGTCTGTTCCATTGAGTACTTTGTATTGAATTAATAATTGCTGTGCGCTAATGTGAAATGGTTTAAATGACATTTGAATTTTTAAAGATAGACTGTAGATGTCACCATGATTCGTTGTATAATGATAATATATGGCGCCATCGTATGAATTTATATGAATAGAAAACGACGTAATTAAATGTAGTTTAATATATAATTTAATTTACAATACCTTATAAAATAAATTAAATGAAACTTAAGCGCTCTCATTATGAAAAGCATTTACTTCACTAAAAATATACGTTCATAGAGGGCAGAAAGTTTGGCGTATACGATAATATTTTTTTTTTAAAGAAATTTCGAAGTGAGACAGGATTGAACATACTCAGTTAAAGACTGGGAGTTTGAAAATATCAACAATGTATTAATACTATGTAGTCAAGAAAAGTAAATATTTATTCTGGATAAGCTCTTAAACATAACAAATATTTACCTTTTAGTCATTACTCGTGGTAATTAAAACAGCGTATGATAGCAATGAACAGTTATATATAAACTTATGACGATGATATATTAACATAAATAATATATTGTGTATAATATACATACTTCATGGACATTGAAAAATCATTTGATAAAGTAGATTGGGAGAAGCTCTTCGATGTAATGAAAGAAATCGGAGTCAAATACAAGGAACGAAGACTCATATTTTCACTTTAAAAAGAAGAAGCTGCCATAATAACACTTGGAAATGTCCAAAAGGAAGCAAAAATACGTCAAGGGGTGAGACAAGGATGTTCTCTGTCGCCTGTACTCTTCAACGTATACATACAAAATGCAATAAATAACATCAGGGAAAAAATAGGCCATAGAGAGGGGGTTAAAATACATGGCCAAAAAATTGATATGGTAAGGTTTGCTGACGACATTGCTTTGATTGCTGAAACTGAAGATGAACTCACTGAAGCGCTGACATCTATGGAAAACATATTTAATTCCAACTACAATATGAAGATAAACAGCACAAAAACCAAAGTCATGAGAGTAAGCCGCAATGAGCAGCAGAAAATTAACATATCAATGCTAGGACTACCCCTAAAAGATGCAAAAGAATATTTATACCTTGGAAGTACGATCACCTGGGATGGCAGAACAAAAAGACAAGTCAACAGTCGCATACATAGAGCAAGGTTAGCTTTCAATAAAAAAGCAAAAATTTTTGAGTCAAAGAATATTACTTTAAGGCTCCGCAAGCAACTTGCCAAAACGTTTGTTTGGAGTATCTTAATGTGCGGCTGTGAGACATGGTGCTTATCTGAAAGTGATAAAAAAGACGAGAGGCCTTTGAGATGTGGTCGTACAGAAGAATTCTCGGAATTTCCTGGAGAGAACACGTTACGAACAATGAGGTTCTCAGAATAATCAAGGAAGATAGGCACCTTATAAGAACTATCTCAGAGAGGCGAGCCCGATGGATTGGTCACATCATGCGCCACGATGGTCTTCTTCACGATATTGTGGAGGGGATGGTTGAGGGTAGAAACTGTAGAGGGCGCCCTAGACGGGAGTATTTGCAGCAAGTGTTCGAGGACATGAATTGTTGTGCTTATGCTGAGCTGAAGAGGGTTGTAGAGGACCGAGAGGAATGGAGATCGAGATGCAAGATTCTGTTGCTGCAAACCAATCCACTGGATTGATACTACGAAGAATACGAGTATTGTAATATTGATTTTGTAAATTTATATCACAAAAACACTTCAATTATACTTTTATTGTATTTAACTAAGGTCAATCAATACTGTGAAAAAAAATTTAATGAAGCAAACAAGTAATTAACGTATGAGTCTAAATTTCTCTTGATTGTGATGACTTCAGCTCATCTTTCAGGGGAGATACCGATACTCCATTGGCCAGTTTGTGGGCGCTAATCTAAGACATGTAATAATAAGTAGCTGTAATAACGTAAAAATTGAAAAAAAAAATTGATTTCAATCTAAAAAGAATTAACTTTAATGCAGTGCTATTTTTAATATTTAATATCACAAGTGTACATTTTTGAGATTTGTAATATCGAGATTTAAATCTTTAACAACTTGTATTACAAATGTTTGTCGTGATACGGAAACATAAAATCAAAAAACATTGATAAGTTACTTTAAATTAGGGTAGGCGGTTTTTGGTCGCCCTGCGGACGGGGTCTCCTTTGTATGTAAAATGTGTTTTTCATTTGACGGTAGGCGCAATTATCCAAATATGGACCGCTTAACATTTAATGTGACCATCAAGGGCGGCACGAATTTATTTTGATGGTAAGTAGGGGTGGCTTCTTACAATACCAATTATTATCATCCCCTCCCTTCAGAGCAGAGGTCCCCGACTAGCCCTTAATATCAATTGCCGTCCTTATAAATTCCGCTTTAACTTGTCCCCGAATTCCTGGCCGAATTAAGGTAAATTTATTGTGATGAATAATATCATAATAACGCCCTGAAAAAGATAAATACAGTGCTGAGTGAGAGAAATTATGAAGTCTGTAAGCGGGATTAAAAAAAAAATAACAAATCTGTTGGGTGTTGAGTGGTTATAAAATGCGAAATTTACGTAATTTGATATTGAACATAATTTCAATAACAGATTACGTTTTACCGATAATAAAAAACAAATCTTATAAAATATTTTTTTTATCCATAATTATAAAAATATGTTTCAATTTATATTTTGCCTTTTTATATTATAAATTTGTTAAATATAACGATATTTATTAATTCGAAAAATATTTATGTCAATTTCAACTTGTACGTTATTTTATTTTCTTCTTATGTAGAACATATTATTACCAAAAATTGTTGGCACTTAGTCCTGACAGTAACTATCGTCTTTGCATTATACCATTATATCTTTGCAACCGAAGATTCACCTGGGAACATATATATTTTTTGACGACATCTGCGAAAGAAACTCGGTAGCAGACGGCAATTGTAGTATTCGAGGCAATTTTGGGTGATTTGTTAATCGAAATTTCTCAACAAGATCGGATGATTAACCAGTCAGTACTCTGTTGAGCATCAAAATATTGAATTGATACAGTATATTATTGTAGTAGAAGTATTTTAGTTTAAAGTTATTAAAGTTGTCCTCAATATGATAATGCACATTGAGAGCTATAGAGAAAATTAATTAATATTTTTTAATAATAGCTCTGGTTTATGATAAAGTTTTATTGTCAGGCGCGCCAGATATGATAGAAAATTATTTATCGCAGCCGTTTCAAACCTGAGGAATTTCATTTCGTATTTCAAGATTAATTAAAAATGCTTTGTTATTTGCTTATTTCGCTGTACTCCAACTACGAACTTGATCCTTAATTCCACATGTTTTCGTATACGAATATTATAAAATTTTGCGAAAAGTAAAAAATATACATAAAACAAAATAAAGTGATAATTTTTGTCGTGATTAAAAAGGTCAGTAATGATTTAAATTTGTGTATTTGTGAAATTTTTGTTTGCAAACTTTTTGGCGCTGAAAAGTTCTCACAGACAGCTTTAAGCATCAATCGAAAATTATTAAGAAAGTTTAACAAAACGCGCGAAACACAAGGTATTCTAAAAATAAAAATTGAGCGCGAAAAGTTTCCGCAATACGGAACGAAATTTCCTCCGATTCATGCTACCTGTCTCGGAGATGCGTAATCTACATCTTGGAAACCGAAAACTTCAAGAGGTGAGCTTAAAATCTTGAAGATCAGGGGGGGAGAGATGCTCGCAGACCGCCAATTCGGATCGCCTCGGATCTGAATAGGTTTTCTAGCTAATTAACCGGCTGACCGCACCCTTACAATGAACCAAACTTGAAGCAGGTAGCCTCGGGGTGATCGGGATCAGATAACTTCGTTACTCGCCCCGTGAGTCGCCTTCTCTTCAGGAGAGGGTAATTCTATGTACCATTAGAGGCTATTCAGACATCGCAACGAGCGCTAGCAAAGTAGACAGTAGGTAGTATCTCGCGCCGAGCGTTTCAGACTTTTGTTTGCGCGCTAACGAAATATAAATACATGGAGATTGTGACATTTTTTTTTACACATTTTTGCCCTTCTGCGTTAATTGTGACCTAATAAACACACACACCTCGCGCCAATTCGATTGTCAATGGAAATTGAGCGTCGGCGAATGTTAATTTAATGACGGCCGGCTTTAAATTACGTTTTGGCGAGTTTATTTGTCACCAGGTTTTAATTGAAAATAATAAACAACAGTTTTGTTAATCTACATGACAAACCAAATTAGCTAAGAATTTATTTTATTTAATGAAATTTAATGTAGATAATTTGTATAAGAAATAAATAAATAATGTTTAATGAAAAATCTAGTAGAAAATAGTTTTATTATTGCCATATCACTTACATATCTGAAACATATGGTTATTAAAAATTACTGCCACATACTAGTACGTATGCCATTGGCAAAGATACTCGTATTTATACATCCAGAGATCCACTTGGGAAAATACGAGTATATGGTTTTCTCAATTTCGAGATGACTTGAACATCTTTAGTGACTGAGACATATTTGGGTGTTTGTTAATCAGAATTTTCAATGAGATCGGTTAATAAGCCTGAAACTCGAGAGTTCGGGACTTTCTACAATAAAGCTTAAAAAATATATTTTGTAGCATTAATTTTTAATATTTATTAATTTTCATATGTAATTATCAAAACTGTACAAATGCAAATTATATTCGAAAAACAAACCTTAAAAAGCTTTGATTTAATTTTCAAACTTGTAAAACAAGTTTATATTAAATAGTTTCATAAAAATGCTGTAAATAATAGTTATCAAATAATGTTTCACTCGAATGAATTTTGTATAAATTTTGTATTTGCACCATTGACAAATTATAATTCTGTTTGATGACTTTGCATTCAGTCTCTCTCTCGGCGTGTTTGTTTTGTGTCTCTAACAAACTTAAATATTCCATAAAAGTTTAAGTTGGATGTGAAGTTTCCATTTGGTTTAATTCAAGTTGAGCGGATTATGGTCGGAGAGACGTTCGTCTGACGTAGAGATGCTGAAGATGGACGTGAAAGTCGCGGTCCACGAATTCTCAAATCAAACGTAGTCTAGTTGATGATATTTGAAAAGCAGTTAGTTCTCACTCTTCGCATCTCTACTGATCTGTGTCTCGTCTCTATTCCGGTTCAACTCCATTCAGAGTTTGTTTAAAACGGCAAACTTGGACGGAGATTTCATCTGGTGTGTGTTTTCAATCCAGATTCAATGTAATGAGATTATACCATCAATTGTAAATATAAAGTTGTAACCGACATTATTTATCGGCCTATGAACGAAAATAAAGACAATTAATTTCATGTTGATTTTTCAGAATCATAAATACTAATTAAAAAAATTATAAAATTATATGGACGTGAATCATTGGTGAGGGGAATATTGTTGAATGAATACAGTTTAGATTGGTTTGTGTTTCAATTCAGCGTATTGCTTAATTTATTTGTAATTGAAAAACTATTAATATGTTAAATTATACTTTATTTACAAGTGAATCATCATCATTCCACATCGACTCCCCTTACAGGAGCATATGGTCGTCATAAAAACCAAACTAAGCCGTTAGACGAAAGTATTTTCGCCTCATCGCATGTTAGCCCTGCCTTCTATGTGTACTATCTTTGTGTAGCACGGGTACTTGAATAAAAGGTAGCCGTAGCTCTTTTGTAGCATCCTAAGCACATGTCTTCACCTGACTGTAGTATAGAAGATTCCCACGTCCACTTCCTCACCTCATCATTTCATACAAATTCAAACCATGGTACTTCTCTCTTCACAGGCATTAGTTTTTAAAACCCATTATACGGTGTGATGCCATGATGTACAGTTGTATGGAAGGATATGGACAATACAGGCGCAGTATAGTAGGCACTTTGTTTCGATCGAGTGAAGTTGCGAGTAACAGATAAGATATTTCTTCCCTCAATGACCTGTTTGCCAAGATATATGTTACTCTCGACAAGACAATACAATATATATATAAATGTATTACTTTTCTTAAATACTCATACAAAAATGGCTATTAATATAATTTTTAATAACCTCTAATTGATGACACAAATTGTAAGAAAAATTTCATTTCGTACGAATTAATTTATTATTAAATATGCTGAAAATTATATTAATTTTAATATAAACAATAGATTGCAGCTGTAGACAATTCGCGTTGTCGTCTCAGGAAATCACAACCAATAATTTATGACTACCGTCAAGCTATTTGCATCGGGTTGCAGAATATAGAGTATACAATGGTCTATAGACTTATGATGAATGGTCATCAACATACCCATTTACTACCAGGCCATCATGGCATTAATAAAAAAAAATGTTTTCTACTTCTTCTTCATTCATGTTGATTTCTTAAATGAAGCATTAAGTTGCCATAAATTGTATGAATGCAGATCTCTGTTATATGCAATGACTATTGTCCCGTCCAAAGTCATCATTGCTCCTGAAGTCGCCAAGTTCTCACTTTGTATACTATATATAGGGTCCGCTATCTAACGTTTTTTTTTTCAACTAGTGCTTATTTCGTGAATGGTAACACTTAGCTCATGTCTGATTTGACAGATAATTAGTTTTTATCTTTCCGCTGAACGAATATGATTGTGTATACGCTTGAACAACGCTGGGAAATATTGCGACATTACTTTGAAAATCAGGCCATTTTTCTTCAAAAATGAGCAAGGAGTGGCCGTTACAGTCAATGGCGATCGTTATTGGGCCATTTTTGTTCACAAAAATTGAAGAAGAGGATATTGGCAACATTTGATTTCAACAAGACAGCGCTACGTGCCACACAGCCGAAGCTACACTCGATGTTTTGCGCCCCATTTTCAAAAAAAAAAAGTTATTTGGCGGACCCGTTATATGTTATTGAGTACACTTATTTAATAATACCTCTTGAAAGAGCTGAGAGGTTTCTAGAAATGCAAATATAGTAAACATGTCATATTCACGGATTTGTTATTCAGAGTTTTCCTCCTTTCCTTTAGTTATTTTCTTTGTAAGATGTGAGCATACATATCACACATTGATAATAACCTCTGCAATGCAGATCGAATAATCATTTGCCGTACACGGTGTAACCCAAAAGACATGAAATTCATTTTTTAAATTGATTAATTCTTTTTTATATTGCTTTAATATTATTCAAGTTGAGCACTGTTATATCACATACTTGAAGGCAGCGGTTTCGCTTTCAATGATAATATATTCAGCTATTCGACAGCATACGTGGAAAAATATTGAAATATTTTCACTGCTTATAACTGAAATATCATTTTATGAGAACAATTTAATCAAAATATATGTAAATAATATTTGTGTATTTTTTAATTACATTGAGTGGCTTTAACAAATCGGACCGACCGTCTCTCATGAATAACTCACATTCAATAAAACATATGGAAATATGGGATCTCCTCTAGAATGCGTAACCAAAAAGATATCCTTTTTACAAAAGGTTTCAGTTTGCATAACGAGAACATTCTAGAATCTTTCAGCAGGTAAAGTTATCAGAGCACGGCAGAACGCCCCCATCCCGCATTATTAGTGTCCCTTTTGTCGTATCCGCTCCCCAGTGGGAGCACATGACCACCGCAAATCGTCGTCGTAAAGTTTTGACAGCTGACAGGTTAAAAGAGTTCACTGCCATGTCAACTCTGTTTTTCTAAAATTTGTTGACTATATTTTATACGAAACTTTATTTAATCGGTTTTAACTATCTTATTTTTTTCATCATACTTGTACACTTACCTGATTGTTGTTACACAGTTTAGTCAGTTGCCATTATTTTTACCCTGTAGTAAGTAATCTCGGCATTTTGGACTCCACGTGGGTAAATATATAGTTCCTAAATGATGGGTTCTTTCTTTTTAGCACTTTTGTGCAGTAGCCATAACTGTTCAGAGGGGACGTCCACTGGACTTATTAGTTGATATCTGATCAAAATATGAATGAACGCATCATCGAGGAGACTTAACTGTCCTCCGGTGTGATGCGGGTGTGAGGCGGGTAAAGTCCAGTTCCTAAATGATTCCTAGTTGAGAGCCCAGAAGCTTGAAGAGAAAAAAGCTGTATTATAGGAGTCATATTTAAGCTATTGTTGATTAGTATTTTTTAAAGATATTATCTGAAGATTTTCCAACTATTGTTATGATCAATTTTTAGGTCTTAAATAGAAGGTCACCCATTAAATAAACAAAATAATAATTCCATATTTTTAATTTATATGGAAAATATTGGCGATGGAATTTTTGTAATACAATTTTGTCAACTGCCACTCTTTATATCAATGCAGGGGTTTGAATAAAGTCTAGCTAAAAGATAGTTAATATTGGATGATTTGCCCAACGCTTCAGAAACCAGAATCATTTGATCCTTTGTGGCTAATGAACACATTTACGAAATTAAGGCGTTGATATTTGAAGGATAAACCAAATACCTTCAAATATTAATATCTATAGTATTGAAGAAAATTAAGTATATAAACGTATGTCATCTAAAATGCCTCAAAGTGCTACATCATGTTAAAGGTTGTATTCTTTTGGATATCAGAATTTAATGAATATAATCTTATCATTGTTTAGAGTGTCTGAATGAGATTTTAGTGGGCGCTTTTTTTACATATTTATATGAAGCGGTAGTCTGATTGCTGTAAAGCTCGAGTGCTATTAGTTATAGTGGCCAATGAAACATAAAATCAATAAAGCAAACGGAAGATTTTTCTTCACACGAGCCCTGTCAGTACAAGTGATCTATCCTCGTTAATTTAAGCGGCTTTATTCGAACTCCCCAAACAGAAGGTCACGAAAAATCCGTATGATAAGTTTCCTCGAGATCCTCCTTTGTTTTTCTTCATTTATTTCAAACACCTTTATTTTTGCAATTTCTTTTGCGCCGTCAAGAAAAAAAGGGTCAACATAATTTATGTGCATATAACTTATGTAGACAGACTTTCACACTAGATTCCTTAAACGAAATTTGATCCTTTGGATATATCCAAAAACGAGGGACCGTTTTGCGTAAACTTTTATTTTTTGTTTGGAAAAGTCGTGTTTTACATTTTTATTGGCGGTATTATGTCGGTGATGTGACCTCGCAAAAATATTCTGTATCGAAAATCATAATCGTATAATTTCATAAAAAAATCTATAAACTACATTGTGTTACAGATGCGTTGAGATAATAAAAAATATATTCTGGTATCTGTTGTGTATAAAATTATTTTTAAATGTGTTCAATATGTATTATTTTTGATTTTTGTTAAATTATTGAAGGTGCATGTTTTTGGGAATTTATTACTTAAACTCGAACCCTTCATAGGCTTTTCATTAAATGATCATTTGAATACAAACATATTGGTTGTAATAAAAAAGGGTTTCCATATAATGTATTGTATAATAGCTGGCCCAACAGATGCTCTTTTTTCGGTAAATAATTTATATGCAAGTAAAATGTAATAATGAGATGGGAAAAATAAAAGTACTCGTTTATGATATCCATTCCTTAACGACGCTTGCCGGATCCAAAACCAAAACATAAAAAATTGCCACGTATTAAAAGAAATAGAGCATAATAATTTTATAATTATGTTCAATATAAGCGTATTTTCGAACTTTTTTGTTGTTGTAATAACTCAACTGTAGTGCCACTGATCAGTTTTTTATGATATATATTATATTAAATATTAAAATATACGTAGAATATAAGTCAAATCGGACCATAATTAAGAATATTTGAATTAACGTCACACCGTGAATATGGCTCTAATTGCTTTAGAAATGTCCAAGATGTAATACCAAATGCACAGTTTATTTCAAGTACATAAAATATCCCAGTTACAATTAAATTCTAAAAGTATGTTTTATATTCAATTTATTAATTATGATTTTAAAGAAAACGGCAGTATTGTACGACATAAAGGTATTCTGAAGTGAATAAATTTAGATTTTTTATTCATTCACCGTATGTACTCGTAGTACAAAACTTTTCATTTTTCTTTGAAGATTCTTCGATAGAAATAGCTTTGATTAATCTCAAGAAGAGGGCTGGGCTTTTTTATTCTACGGACTGAAATTTGATGAACGGCATTTTGGGCATATTTTTCATCTGCTTTTAAAATATCTCCGATATAGGAATATCAATGACTTTAAGGTCCCACGTATAAGTATTTTGAATTGATTGCATTATATTTTTCATCTTTTATTTTAAAACTTGTATTAATTTACTTTTCAAATTAAAATAAACTTACACTGAACTAATGTTTTAATAAATATATGTATTTTTATGTAAAGTTTATGAGTTGTTTACTTTAATTCTTTATATTCTTATCCCTATCGGTTCACGTACTTAAAGCATGTGGTTGCCACAAATAACCGCCAAAAATTTGTGATATCTAGCATTATTCTTAGCTTGTTATTGTATCACCAGATCTGTATGCCAGAACTCGACCAAACATTTAATATAGTAAGTAGCAATAAATTGAGTTACTTTCTTCGAAATACGTGTTAATTATTATTATATTTTATTGTGTGAATTATCGTATGTATAGTTTTCTTTAATGAGTGAATGAAATATATGGATGATGCGTGGATGTCAGGCTCTAGTCTATGACGCTGACGGATCAACACCACACATGCAGCAGTTAGCCATATGTAACATGGTAAGCGCCATATAATCCATAGATGAGACTTCAGCATGGCTCACTTATTATCACCATCTGACAGTATTCTCCTGTATGCCTTTACACAAAAAAGTTAAAGGCATGGATGAAACTTGAGGCAGCCATATGGTCCAACTAAGAAGCGGGCTTCTAAACCATTTTTTTTATTTCATAAAAATACTATGATAAATTCTCGGAAAACTAAATATGATTCGTCATTCATGTGTGGTATAATAAAATGCAGAATCAGCGCTACTGAAGAACAAAGTGTGAAACAATGAGAAAACAAGTAAAGCAAAGTAAAAAAACTAAGATGTTTGAATGAGAAGTGGGACCAGAGCCAAGACATGAAAGTCAGAATTGAGATGGAAAAATGTGGCTTTCAAAAAGTAAACAAATTTTCCGCATAAGAGACATATCCAGTGTATACTGTCCGGTGATATGTTCCACGCCAGTAAATATCTACCAAAAGTTATAAGCTTTTTAAATATGAATATTCCGTATAATCAAAATTTACAAAAGCAGTATTGACATGAACGTACAAATATAAAGATTGCAATTTTGATTATTGTAATGCTCGTTTTTTATATTGATCTAAAATAATCAATAATACAAATAAATATGTTTATTAATAATTAACTATACATATACTATACATAAAATTCTTTTTTCAACGCGTCAATCCAAACACAAAAATAACGGCAGAAGCGGGATGCGAACCGCGGACCTTGGAAACCAACTATGCCCAGGTATTCATACCGATCAGCCGACTCGGCTATTACTATGCCTGGACCGACTCACGTTGAAACTAGTATTCATGTCATTATTATCATCGTATGATAGATGTCGCTATAGTATATATTCAAAGTATGTATATTTTTATTTTTTATTATTCAATCAGTCTTCATTTATTCACAAGCTTAATATTATTACTTTCCGACAGTCTATTTATTTTAGTAAGTACCACTTGGGTCTCGAACCAAACTATAGATTGAATGGATGAGAAACGACTACTTATAGTTCCGACTTGGACTTACCAATCATTTACCTGTGTTACTGATGAATAATTTTACCTTCTTGATATTGTCTCAAGGAGACATTATTATATGGATTTTTTTAAATTTTATTAGAATATTATTTTATTATGAATTAATTATTTTTTCAACGCGTCAATCCAAACACAAAAATAACGGCAGAAGCCAGAAGCAGTAGAATAACGGAAAGTTATAATATTAAGCTTGTGAATAAAAGAAGACTAATTGAATAATAAAAAATAAAAATATACATACTTTGAATATATACTATAGCGACATCTATCATACGATGATAACAGTGACATGAATTCTAGTTTCAACGTGAGTCGGTCCAGGCATAGTAATAGCCGAGTCGGCTGAGCGGTATGAATACCTGGGCATAGTTGGTTTCCAAGGTCCGCGGTTCGCGTCCCGCTTCTGCCGTTATTTTTGTGTTTGGATTGACGCGTTGAAAAAATAATTTTATGTATAGTATATGTATATTTCTTTATTAATAATATTGTAATATAGTAAATGATCTATAAAAGTAGATTAGAATATTGAAATAATAAAATAATATTCTAATAAAAATTTAAAAAATCCATAAAATATGTTTATTTCCGCATGTATTTTATTTGTATTATTTTATACGTGATGTATAGTTTATAGCTGAAAAGTTTAAGTAATTGGAACTAATAATTGTAAATAAAATATTCCATATTTTCATACACGTAAATGTATATCCACTAATATGTACTTGATTCCAATGTTATTTTAGACACCGCCATCGATGTAATAATTTAATTCAATTGTAATAATATCTCTTTCGTTAAGTGAGAAGTATATAATTTAATAAAACCATTTTTAGTTTTTATTTAAGTGATGTCTTTGGACAATTTATCGACAGTGGAAGCTGACAGAACTGAATGATGGAAATTTATGATGAGAATATGTTACAGATGTGGAATGGATGTAAGAAGAATAATCATGTTAATAGTTAAACGAGTATGTTAATCAGATATGAATAAAAGATTTTGTAGAATTTATTCCACATATTTTTTTTTTGATGACATGTTTCTGCTAGGTCAGGTGGCCATTTTCAAGTGTTAAAACGTTGTGAAAGCGAAGTGTTGAGCACTTAAAAATTGCCATCCGATCTGGCTGAAACATATCGTCAAAAAAATATATGTGGAATAAATTATAAATAATCTTTTATTTATATCTGATATTATGGAATTCCACCAAGAAATATCGATCGAAAAAATCGAAAGAGGATGTTAATATTTAAGCATTTGTTAAAGATTTAAAGTAGGTCAAACATATTGGGTATGTATCGATTGACAAAAAACGTTTTTAAATATTGCATAATAATTGGTGAATAGGGTGTCGCCAAAAATGAATTGTAAATGAAAGAATAATTATAAATAAATATATATATCTGAAAATTAAAGTCCTGTAGCTTTATCGTGCTAGTAGGAAGGACGCATCTGCCACAAATGCGATGGTTAATGGGAAAAATGTCGTATAATGGCTATTGAAGCCTGTTAAAAAGGGTGTCTACTGACCTCTACGTAGATGCAATGGATATTCAGGAGACGGCAAGAGCCTTGATGAAAAAATGAGAACCCTTTCAAAGTTATTTATTCAGCAGTAAATAGACGATTATATGGAATTATCAATATCTAATAAATATCTAATAAATACAACATTCATAATAAAATCATCACTGAAGCGCTGATGTCCACGGAAAACATATTTAATACTAACTTTAATATGAAGATAAACAGCACAAAAACAAAGTCATGAGAGAAAGCCGCAACGAACAGCAGAAAATTGACATTTCAATGCTAGGAGTACCCCTAAAAGATGCAAAAGAATATTTATATCTTGCAAGTACGATCACCTGGGATGGCAGAACAAAAAGAGAAGTCAATAGTCGAATACATCAAGCAAGGCTAGCTTTCAATAAAAAAGCCAAAATTCTTGAGTCAAAGAATATTTCTTTAGGGCTCCGCAAGCAACTTGCCAAAACACTTGTTTGTAGCATCTTAATGTACGGCTGTGAGACATGGTGCTTATCTGAAAGTGATAAAAAAGACTAGTATTTGCGTCACGATGGTCTTCTTCACGACATTGTGCTTGGGATGGTTGAGGGTAGAAACTGTAGCGGGCGCCCTAGACGGGAGTATTTGCAGCAAGTGTTCGAGAATATGAGTTGTAGCTTTTATGCTGAGATGAAGAAGGTTGCGAAGGACCGAGAGGAATGGAGATCGAGATGCAAGATTCTGTTGCTGCAAACCATTCCACCGGATTGATACTACGAAGAAGAATAAGATATAAACCCATTTTTTTTAAAATACGAGTAAATAAATAATAGAGCTGACCATGATGTTGATTTGTCAGTTAAAAAATACAAGTAAAGTACTTGTTAAGAAAATTACATTTTGTTAATTTATTTATCAAAGAAACGAAGGGATGATAATTTGAATCGCAGAGGGAACATGTATTTATTACACTCGATGTTGATCACTGAGCCAATTATACCATCTCATAAAATCGAGATATTAATACATAAAATAATATGCATCTAATATGCATATATATAATTAAATAAGTTACGTTAAATGTATTTTCATAAATTAATTTCAAAAAGTTTAATAATTAATTCAATAAATTTTTACGTGTATATCCATTGTTTTTCCTATTATTTTTGTTATGAGATTTACATTAATAACATATTAATAGATTATAATCGTATTTAAATACCAAAAAAATGGTTACTAAAGCAATAACATTAGGTATGTATAATAAGTAATGACACATTTAGTTTAAGTAAGCTCACGTTTAGTACAAATGTCAACGCAATACTCATCACTGGAGACCTGAAATTGCAAAAAAACAACCACACTATGCGTAGTACATCAAATTTGATGCACAACTAACACAAGGCATTGTTATTATACAATAACATTGTCACAAAATGAAACATCCAACACTGATAATTATATCTATGAAACTTTATTGATTATTATGTTGCAAAAATATTATTTTGAATCAATATAAAGTAACTTAATTTAAACATAAATGTCACAGCTTTAGGATTGAATTCACTCTGTGATTCTCTAATAGAAAACGATTTTCATATGTTATCAAAGCAATTAATGCAAGTTCAAAATTCAAGCATCGCTTCACACTAATGTTGAACCAAGTGTTTGGTACATGGTGTAATTTTCCGACCAATTAGTGAGCGGAATATACAATTTCAATATAATATGTAGATCTCCATTTGCATAAAAGCAAATTAATGATGATGAAAGTGCACTCAGCAGTAGTTTATCTCGAGCTGAGACCAAAAGTAGTGTCCCAGCCTCGGGCTCTTGAGGCACTGCGGGTGGTGCGCCATCTACATACGAATATAACTGCTCCACTTTATTATATATTAAACATTTTCACTTAAATATACTTCTATAAATTCAAAAAGAGAATGCAGTTCTGAAAAACACACACAGAATAGTGTACACACATATACGAGTATGTATGTTCTTGCATATTGTATATATTGTAGCGTGTAAGATGTGGGTACTCATAGTATTACATGATGAATTATTTGAAAGAGTTCCATAGTCAATAATGTTCATACAGATCAACAGACAATACTATCTTATATGAAATTTCTTTCATTAAATAAAAATTATCTGTAGACGTGAAGATTAGAACCGCGCAGAGTATATGTTATATATATTGCACTCGAGGTTGACCACTAAGTTGACACAACCAGATTTTTTAAATTCTTATGAATTATCTAAATATCTATTCAATCAGTTTCATTACAGGTTAAAAATTATGGAATTGTGATTCATTACACGTTGAGTGCGTAGTTATATTTTCAGGATATCATAGAATAAAAAATATTTTAGATTTGTAAATGAATCGACTTATTTTTTAGTAAAATGTTATGTTCGATTATTAATTTGTATATTCAGAATTAAAATAAATAGTTCAATATAGAATAAGTAGATGTTTAAATTGAAAATATCTATATGGTTTTTAAATGAAACATCAAAGGAAAATATTCTTATAAAAAAATAAAAGTTTTTCTTATTTTTTTGCTAAGCAGTAATCAAACACTTAACAGATCAGTCTCAGTAGGTGTACAAACAAAAGCATGCATATTCTATGGAAAATGATTCATCACAAGTAAAATAATTCGAAATTGAAAAGATTAATTTAATTATAACAAAAAAAATATGCGAAGACAAAATATATAATATTGTAAATATATTTATCAGAGCGTTAGTCTAATTACCAAAGGCATTAAGTGTATTTAAAAGTAAATTGCTTGGATTGAGTTAAATGCAAAAGAATCAATACATTTTTTAAAGTGTATTTTTTTATAGAATATATTGAATGTTTTTATTTGTTAAATTTAACGACGGACAATGTTTAATAATTTAAGCTACTACTGAGACAAACATAATAGTATTAAAGTTAAGCTGATGATACCTACGCATCATCTATAAAGTATTAGAGTAAAACTTATTGGCCTCGTTTGTTTGATATATGTTATCTGTATTCAAATAATAGAACGCCTAGTGGTGTTTATTCCAGAAAAACACAAAAGCTGCATTTCTGTCTAGTCTAGGTCTTTCAGTATCCTGTAAAACTGTCGAATAAAGAAAGTATGCGATAAAAATTAAATAAATACTAACATAGAATACATCTTGTAAGTAGATATTTAAACAAGCAAATGATGAATTTTGCTGGAAAATAAAAATCAGAGTTAATTGAAAATTTTCCAAGCAGGCTAAAAAAATAAGATCACCAATTATTCAAAGTTTTTTTTTCGTTTCGATGGTGTTTCTAAAGAAGACATTATACGATATTTCGCATATTCAATCCACATGAATGTACAGCCTTCCTCTTTTAGGCTTTTACAGTGAATGAGATTTCAATTGGAATATTTTTATTCCAGGATCCTTCGTTTGTAGGAGGGATAGACACTGAAAATCTACACTTGAATGAGGCTCCCACAAAGCTGGTTGAACGTCGCAGCCAAGTGATACGGCTGGCGGGAAATCACTGAAAATGAATGTATCAATTGAAACTGAGCGGAGAATACGAGCAATCGCAAGCAAAAATATAAATGGGCCTAATACGTTCGGCAGAATTTCTGGGAAACGTTTATAATTCGTGGCTTTTAGGCTTTTAAAATAACAATTTAATTTGCATAGTAAATTTTATTAGATCTGAGATATTTACAACTTGAAACTTAATCAGACACTCAGTTGCAACAATTGTTTATTTGTAATCAAATATACACATACAATTATAAATCAAATTTGTATACGTTCATGTGTATGTTCATTTGTATACATCAATTCATTCAGAAAAATATCGGCAGAGGCGGGATTCGAACCACGAGCCTTGGAACCAACCTTTGCACTGTTCTTTTACACTGCCCAGTCCACTCGACTATTTATCCGCCAGAACGGACACGCAAATATGATGTATGTATACTATTGTTAAATCCATGTTTTTGCTTATTTATTTAAATAAAATATATCTAATATATATAAAGTAATATATTAAAGAAATATATTACTTTAAGTTAAAAAAAGTGGCATATTAATCAAGTTACTAACGATTATACGAAGACAGAAAACATGCATTTATTGACAGAATATTTTATACCTTTATTTAGTTCATATGATTTCATACATATTAAATAAATGTTAATTTGAAGATGAGATAATTCATGTTTAGCGTGCATCACAGAAGAATTTGATCATTATGATATTTAAAAGATTTTCATTACCACCTTAAATATACGGACAAAATAACAATATTTTCGTGGTCTTATTATTGACTTCATAAAACTTATTTATAAAAAAGATATAGGATTTGTAAATTTCTTCTTCAGCATTTCAATATATATAAATCGATCCAAATTCAAAAAGCGGTGACATAATACAAAAAAAATAATTTCGCCACATCTTAAAATAAATTTTAAGCATTACTTAGAGATTTTATTCTTTTTGAATCCAAGGACAAGAATGAATGAAGTTCTGAAAAAAAAGTCACATTTTGTCTGTTATAAAACAGCATTAAATGTGGTGTGAACTAAAAGAATGTTGTATAGTCAGCGTGTGACAGCTAAGATTTACGTAAGATTAGAGGCGAGCAAGATTAAAAATTACTTTAATTATTTTTCTCTGCTTTTTTGTGCTGAAACGTAAAAAATGAATTTTTTAGAACGTCGGGTTGTCCGGCTTTGGTATTTATATCACATTAAAAGTAAAAATAACACCAGAAATGTTATGTAATCAGTTTTGCAACAGATCAGTCTCAGTGAGATCAATTTTATTTATATTGCTTTATATTTTATATTATTGTATAGAAATAGTGTATCATAAATTCCACTGGTAATGTATATTTGAATTATTGCACACACCTCGTTTTTTTAAAAGTAATTTGCACATGCTTACCAATGGAGAAATTACGGTTTTGAACCTGCTATTAAGCTTAATGACAAATTACTCTCTTACCTTGAATTCCTATCGCAGGCTATTAATCAAAATTTGTGGTATACGAAAGACTTCCTGTGAACAGTTACCATTAAGTGTCCGTAAAAAACGATGATTGTTATCTGAAAACTAACTAATTAAATTGTCGGATAAATACTCTACAAACATTAAATAGCTTAATACTTAGTACCTTGCTTTAACATGGATTACACTGAGCAATATTTATTCACTTACTGGAAAATAGCAGTTTTGTCGTCAATTCAAGCATCATCAGTTCTCTACATGTACATATTTACTGATAGATGAAGTAACGTTAATGATCTAAAGAGTAAAATAAAAATTAGAAAAATACGTGTATATAGGGATGTCAGGAAGGTGGGATGGGTGGATGGTTAAGAGAGTTAATTAATAGGTTTAGACTAGTGTAAGTTATCTTATTGCGTTAAATATATTTTTTTACGATATTTTTATTACATACAATATTCATAATCATTAATAACAGCCAAATAATAATAAAAAACTTTTTTTTTGAAAGCGAAACCGCGGTATTCCTGTAAGTGTGAATAAACAATTTTATAAAAACCACAGATGTCGATTATAAAAATTACTTAAAAAAAAACACAAATCATTTAGATTTCCATTAAATTCTATTAGAGGTAGAAGTAGGCTTCGTGTATGGAATAAATAATTGATTTCATGTTTTTTTAAGGCTTCAAAATTAATATTTACCATTGTAAGAATAGTGAATAACTGTTCTACAATATATTAATACTTATTATTATTAAGATGACGGTAGTTAGGAGTATGTCATTATGATAATAACGAATAGATTATATTATTTTATTATGTTTTTAAGTTTAATTGAAGCATTTTTTATTCAAGGAATTGCGACTATACACTTAACATACACTAAAAAGGAATGACTATAGAGTGTTTGTAATTGAAAAATTGAGAAAATATACAAATTTTAATTTTTAAATTCATTTTTATTAAAAAATTAATAAATTAAAAATATTAAGATTAGATTCACAATTTATAAAATATACTAACTGCTTGAAACTATGGCGTTATTTGTGTTAACTGAAATTGTTTAAAGTGGTTCATATTAAAACAGCGTAAATATCATCTTCTTTAATTTCGAAGTAAATATTAAAAACATGGATTATTTAATTAGGTTAAAAAGGTATTTTGTAATACAAAGCTACACACCTGTATCATTGATCCTGAAAATGCCAAGTTAATTGTAATAATATTCAGATTAAGTATTGTAATCTTTTATTATTTATTTTATATACTTCTTTATTCCAGTTAATATTTGTTTTTTCTATATTTTAAAAGTAATTCTAGATTATATTTGTTATATTATGTTGGTTCTGAAAATGGCTTTATGTCTAGAAGTGAATTATTGGAAGTTCATTAAATTTTAATTCTAATTACCAAATGCAAAGAACATATGAATACAAGTGTTCTGTTATATTTTCTTAATACATTACACAAAACAAATGTTTCCATTCTAAAGAATCTTAACAATGCCTCGTATTTGATTGTTCTATTATAATGAGCTGAATAGAATTGATGAAAGTTGAATTTGGAGGAACGAAACGAAGCTTTTGAGAAGAGAAAAATCAGTATTGTTCAATAAAAATTTCATGTTTTATTACACATAAATTAATTTGATACTTCATATGATTGATTGTCGAAGATGTGAAACATACAGGTAATACATTAAAAATGTCAAAATCAAAACAAATATATAGTAGTCAGAAATGAAACGTCAGAAATGTTACAAAAATATTTGTTATTAAACTCTGAATAGTGTTCATAATATAATATCTTTTTTATATCAGGTTAAGCATCAGGCGTCCTTAAAAAATATTGACTAGGAGTATTTTCTAGTCACAGTAGTTTCCAATATTGTATTTGGCTAGCATATGCTATCCTATTTTGAAGTCCTGATTTATTCTATAGGAGCGACGACTAAATAAAATAATTTAAAGAAGCTAAACTTTGTTGGGCAGTAGCATTTAACTTGCGGCTGTGATTCCTGGCGTTTTTCATGTGGTGTCCACATGTTCCACTTAAGATGTAAAAGTGTTAAAATAATGTAATAGCTGAGAGCACTAAAGTAGATAATAATCATAACAATTAGTTCATAACCATTTCATAGGAACAAATAGCCACCATAAAGTTGTCAGTCTCGTGCCATTTCAGCTCTGCTTCCCAGAACTCTGCTGAGAAATTAAAAAGCTCTAAGAAAGTGACATTTTGGAAGCCTGATTAAATATCCAGATATAGTTCTTTAGAGCAAAACTTCTGTGGTATTTGGAGAAAATGTTTCAGCCAGGTCCACTTATATTTCTTGACGGACTGAAGAAACTGTAAGTCTGCCGTGTCAACTTTTCTCAAACAAATTATATGACTGAATTGGTATTAGTTAAGGGACCTGAATTCGCAACTGTATAGAATAGGAAGCTAATAATGATTCACGTCACGAACAATGAGGTTCTAAGAATAATCAAGGAAGATAGGCAACTAATAAGAACCATCTCAGAGAGGCGAGCCCGATGGATTGGTCACATCATGCGCCACGATGGTCTTCTTCACGATACTGTGGAGGGGATGGCTTAGGGTAGAAACTGTAGAGGGCGCCCTAGACGGGAGTATTTGCAGCAAATATTCGAAGACATGAATTGTAGCGCTTATGCTGAGCTGAAAAGGGTTGCGGAGGACCGAGAGGAATGGAGATCGAGATGCAAGATTCTGTTGCTGCAAACCAATCCACCGGATTGATACTACGAAGAAGAATGATGCAATATACTCGTAGTAATAGTATAATTTTTATAAAATACTGTTATAATAGGGATAAAATAAATATGTTTGTATTCAATAATCTATTGTTTGAATTGAATTTATTTGTTCTATGAATTTAAACGAATGGTTCAATATTCCGTTGCTGAAGAGAAATTGACAAGATTACAAAAAGAATCACTAATGTACTCGTAGTTGAAATGTCAAAAGGGCTTTGATAGTTAACGCCCTCTGGCCCCTAACTTTGTAAACGTCAAGCAACTGACATTTCGATTGGCGTGGATCCATATTTCACCACGCAGTACAACTGGAGCTTTTTATTTGAAGGGATAATTGACGTATCAGTTGATTGGTTTAACCAGAATTATTGATATGATCAGAAAGTAACGTGGAATTTTCCACCACAATGGATGATTTTTAGTGACATGCTTATGACAAACCAATTATGGTTATTTGAAGAATACTAAAATGAGATTTTTTAATTGATTTTAATAATATTTTTTGATATTCAAGAAAGTTTTGTAATAAAAGTATGTTGATAATTTACCACTTAAATAAAAACGTTAAATATAGGTTTTTAATACGCTCTTGAAAAATGTTACAAAAACGAAATTATTTTTTGTTGTTAAATTAAAAAAATACATTTTTTTTTCTTTAAATTATGTTGTAAATTAAAGTGAAATATTTTATACCGGAATATAAGTATATTTTTTATTGTTACTGTTGTACGCATTTTTAATAAAATAATTTTTCTTCACGAAAAATGTAATATTTTTCTCTTCTTCTTTCAAGCATATAGTCACCACTCAATAAAAGATACATGATAAATCAGCTTCCCATTATAAAATTAAAAAGAAGCATATGTTAGAATCCTCTAGGATGACAAGATTTTGGCTATTGAAGAAATGGAGATTGTTTGATATTCTCCTCGGAGAGTCATCCACTAGTTGAAATATACGTTAACCACAATTAAGAGAGCAAATAACATTGGTTCATTGTGTTGTCAAGTGCTATTGTGTGAAAATATAAGTTTTTGATATGTATAGTTGAATAGGTAGACAATGTTTTCATGAATTATTTGTGACAAAATTTCTGAAATAAAAGCGTAATTATTACTTAACGTTTTCATATTTATTTTAATTAGGTCGTTAAAAACGATGGCACTAAAATAAATAAGTATGTTTGCTTTATAGACAATTTTTTAAATTTTTTTCACTAGCTGCTGTGAACATATTTGTGTTCCCTTCAATTAATGAGCGAGTAACGGAAAATTATCAATCCGAATATTAAGCAACTGGCTCACGGTACACGCGACGCGCATCCCACACTCTCGCGTTATGTAAATGGTATTGCGTATCGGTAGCCGAATATATAATAATATATTGTCTGTTGAATTAATTCTTCGGTCGATCCGTTCAGGTAGTTGTTTATCACGTTTGAGTTTAGGCCGAGCGCCACCACCGGGAAATCTCAACGCTTTTCCGGCGTCGCTGGCTATGGGTGAAGTAAAGTACGGGGCGCGGGGTTTCAGGGGTTTCAGGGAGCTTCAAGAGGGGCGAGGGAGCGCGGCTGGGAATCGCAGCCTCTCTTCAGTAAACCTTCAGCCACCACCGTGGTCGCGCCAAGTGTCCCGCTAGGAAACTTAAAGCTCTGCGGTTAGAGCGCGCGTTATGAAAAAAGTTTCGTGTTAATAGCGTTGTTTTGACACGTGCCCTAGAACTGAAGGAAACCGGACGATGTGAGTGACATTTTTTTGATTACACGCCCGTGGCTGTTGTATTATTTTATTTTTAAATTTAGAATGCGCACATAATAACACAACGCACTTATAACATGCTCTTAAAGCAAAGATATATATTAATTAAAAAAATATATTAAAGAATGATACAGCACTTTTAAATGTATACATATATCAAATTAATGCAATGTTATTAAAGTTGTCTGAGAAAATTTGAAATTATTTACTTTTTAAGTATCAGGTTAATTTACCATTTTTTTTTCGGTTTACTGAAATTCAGAGGGTATTTTTTTAAGCATCGAGCTATGCAAAGTAATTTCTTAGGAAAGGGGGCCTTTTTAACTATAAATCATCGCCGCCTTTGCCCCCTTATATTGTGATTTCCTTGTCACCCGGTCTGAACATAACTCACGCCTGTTTCAAACTTCTTAATCTATTTATCCTGAACTTGCTAAGTATATTAATAATTATTACATTATACGTATCGATTTTCCTGTGATGACTATTCATCAATATTAGAAGCGAAATAATGTATATAAAGATAGGTATACCTTACGCAGAATATGTTTTATTTATATTTTATTTTATTATATGAACTAAAAAACGGGACGATAATTAATTATTTATTCACGTATTGAGTAATTTTTTCCTTTTTATTTCTTAGACAGGCGTTAGAAGAAAACTAATTTTTAAATGTGGAATTGTTTTTTAATAAGTACGAGCATATAAATTCTACATGTAATCTTAGGACAGTAGTTATGTTTATTTATAAAATTATTACTGATTTTTTTAAAGGAATAGAGGAAAAAAAATATTCTTGTAATATCTCAATATAAAGCAAATAAATAAAACTTCTTTACAACTAGTTGAATGCTAACCAGACATATAAAAAATACTCGATTTATTTCAAAGTCATAACTCTTACGGAAAATTTCCACTGAAATTTATTGGAAATGTTTTTTTACCGTGCATGTTTTCTATCAAATGGTTTCTGTAGCTATGTAGACACACTTATTAAACCTAACAGTGTTTTTATTTTCAGTATATCTTGCTGCCCTCAGTAGCCATAAAGCGTATCAATAAATCGAACGCCCGTGATCATTTAAAAAAAAATACAGATATGTACAAGCTTCAGACAATTAAAAATATTTTTGTACTAAAAAAATAAAGCTCTCATATGATTTAAAAATTATGAAAAATTTATTGATACGTTATTTTTAAATTTAAAAACATAAATAAATTATTACTTTTTAATGTTATTATTCAATGAATTATAAAATATGTAAATGTAAAGGACCTGCATTTCTTTGTTCAGTAACTAATTCAAGATTTTAGCAGTAAGTTACATCAATTGGCAGTAAATAAAATTTCAAAGAATTTATTATTATTATTATAACAAATTAAAACGCCCAACAAAAAGTTAACTGACTAACAATTATAATTTAAAATTAATTTAAAAGAAAAAAAAACAAAGTAAAAATATTTACATTTCATTCACATTTATGAAACGATTACATGTTTCGGCCTCCCTGGAGACTATCTTCAATAATTTACATTTCATATAAATTATACAGACACAGTCATTATACATTATACATCAATAAGTAACATTATTGAAGATAGTCTCCTGGGAGGCCGAAACATGTAATCGCTTAAAATAAATGTGAATCAAAACTATTTTTTTTTAATTGGTTAATTTTTCAATTAAAATTAATTTAAAATTATAATTATGCAGTTTCACCAAGTATTATCAGTTGAAACTCTTAATGTTATTGACTATCAATTGAAATGTAAGAGAATGCAATTAAAAATATTTTATAGTAAGCAAACGTAAAAATGTTTCATAGACAGCCTATCATTTATTTGATGCGTGTTTTCACAAGTAGGTAATAAAACACTTTTTGCAGAATGTTTTCCATGAATATTACCTCCTAGGTACGAGAATGTTCCGTTTCGCGAAGCTAAAACCTCTGCGCGCGATGTTCAGATCGTTAAATATAATTATTTAGTAGAAGAACATAAAACATGCTTTAGGTATCTAATTCGCTAAACAACAAATACATACGCAACAATTAATTTAAATTGTGCCAAAATAACGTATGTTTGCTACTCACAAAATTGTAACATAAGACGGGTCGAAAAACATTTAATTTGCATATATAAAGAGAGGCTGCTTTCAAAATAAACAAACAAAAACATCTCACATTTTATTATATGCTTAAGAAATTTTATTTCAAAATTCTTTAAATCATTTAAAAGCAAATATATTTATAAGTACTCCTGAGTATGTTCCGCATTTACATTAGTAAAAACTTTAATTGTAAATAATAATATATGAAATAAATTATTATAATTTGCTATCCTTTAAGGCCCCGAGACGGAAAGTTCTGAAAAAGAGTATCTTTATTTGTTTTTACATATATAAAAAAGATTCTTTACAAAATACTGAATTTTGAAAGTATGTGAAAATGTTGTAATGCAGTCTGTCTTAGATTACACGAAAATATTGTGCAAAATCATTAATAATAAATAAATACTAGTCATTATTTCTGAGTAATTGTAATTATATTATGATGATTGAGAGTAACTTCTTAGAAGTGCTCTAATAATTATATCTACGAAATGATCGGTAATACACTAGTGTTTCCCTGATTGCTTTGCCAAGCGTTAGGGATTGATTTATGTATTTTTAAATTATTATACTTATCTTTTGGAAAAAAAATATTACGAATTTTATATATTTTATAATTTGATGGACTTAACACAAATGGGACTTTTTATTCCCCAGATTAATTCCATAACTGGAACATATATTCACCACAAATTGTCAACATTTAATTCTGTCAGTTACCATTGTCCATAATTTGTCCCATAGTATCTTTGTACTCAAAGGTCTACCTGGAAAAATATTGTTCATGATAACTCTGACCTATAGCAGTTTGAGTAGAGTTTTTAAGGGGATCGGATAATTACCACGACACTCATGAAGCATAGACGATTTAGTCCCAAAAGATAGCTCAGCTCAACCAACGACACACGGTAAGCAACAAGCGGGAACCTAACCATGTTTCTGCCCATGCCCAATGTTGCTTTACTTCGGTGATGTAACAAGTACCGCGGTTACAATGGCGTTCACAATATGCTATTATTGTTCGGTAAGCCGATGTAACTTAACCTTATCAAAACATAAAGTAATGTGAGCATCGACATAACGTATGGTGTGAACGTGTAGTGGTTTTCGAAATTAGTGATTTAAAATTTAAAACAAACGTTTAATCCTTTACAAGTAAGATGTTTACAATTGTAATCAGCATAAATGATATATTCGCGATTGTAATTAGATTTTTTTTGTTGTTCTAAAAATAACACAAAAACGTAAGACGTCTGGACCTTTTTTAAATATGTAAATCAACTCAAAATATAAAAAAAAATAAAGTGCATATTTTTGTTTAAATATTCTAAATACGTTTGATATATTACTATGTATTAGAAAGAACGTAACTAAAATTTTCCTTCGACGTTTTTTTTGCTATTAGTTTTGAGATTATGGAGTTGTACACATTTATTAGATTCATACTCGTAAATCATTTTTCTGTGCTTGCCTTTTGTTTTCTTTTCAATTTTTGAGAAAAATATATTTTACGTCTAGGTATTGCCTTTTGTGTTTCTTTGTAGGTTGCCATTTATAATTTTAGTATTTTAAATTTATATTCCAATCGTCACATAAACAGAAAAAAAGTGTTGTTTTAATGTTATATGTTTACTGAAATTTTGAGCTTAAGTTTTCATTATTTAATTTAATAATAATGTTGTTGTATAATTTATTGAAAAATAAATATAATAAATATTTAAATATAAGGATAAAAGTATATTAAATATATACAAAAATTAATAAAAAACTTTTTTTTTGGCTAGAACATTCAAAGGAAAACATCTCTAGTAACGGTAAATATATTTATTTTTGAAGAAAATTTTACGCTCTCAAATATTGAAATATTTTTATTAAATTGAACGCAATAAATACCACTGTATGATAGAAGCAGGTTGTCTCATTTCGGTTGAGAGTTTTTTAATATCGTTACTCTTGACAGTTGGCAGTAATAACTTGAGAAATGCATTTAAGTTTGCTCTTTACCTTAAAGATTTGCAACTAAGATCGGTTGGGAATAAATTATTTGTTTAGAGCAAATAAAAAAATAATGAAATAAAATAAATACTTTCAAGTAAGCCAATGTATTTTTTACACCGTCAATTTTGAAATACAGGATGATTTTTTATTGAATATAAATATGTGATATAATGTATTTGACCGACAGCAATTAGGCTTAAGGATATTTGGCCAAATAAAATTTTGGCTTAACAGCTTTAAGGGTGAATGGAAAATTGCTAAAATATCTAAATAACTAAATAACATGGTACAAGGTGAAGACCATGGCTGTTGACAAAATTTTATACCGGAATCGGTTTCATACTTGTTATGCTTATATGTTCTAACTAGGCCACAAATATGAAAGGATAAAAGTATTATTTATTTTTAAGTAAAAATTAAATATAAAAATTAATAAATATAAACATTACTGTAATTTTCAACAAAATTCCAAAGTAAGAATTTTTTTTATTAGTATGAACTTTTGAATTAAGAAAGACGGTGATGGAATATGGTGTGTCATGGAAAAGATGAAGAAGGTGGTACTAGAGTAATTACGTGAAAATGATGTTTTATAAATCAGAAATAAGCATAGTTGTTGAAGAACTAACATTGAGGATTCGACTTACAGAAAGACCTAATTAAATAAGTTTGTGCCACTGCTGAACATATACAAAAAATTTAATTGTTTTTTTTTAAATGAATTGAAAATTGACACCCATGTCGCATGCACAGGCAGTGTCCAATATAGTGCTAGAAAATATAAAATAATAATAATTAATATGAGAATAATAACTTAAAATGCTAATCATATATTTTTTTGAAGATATTTTGAAATTGCTGCGTTAAAATCGCAAGAGCGTAACTGAAAATATAACAGCGTTAAAGTGGATGGGTAGTAATAATAATTACCAGTCCCCCTTTTCAAGCAATTTAATTTGCCTTTCCTCTCATGACAAACGCATCCCGTCCTCCACCACCTTGGGCCACCTTAAAGTGCTTCATCCATTCTCAACCTCCGCCATTTTCCTCCTCATCCCTCTTCCCTCAAACCGTTTCATCTTCAGACTTTCAGGCTCAGCACTCCTCTAATGCTGGACGGATCATACCGAATTAAACGAATCTTTAAGAGCGTGTTCGATGTATTATTTTGCAAGTTTCCCAGTGGATTACGTACTTTGTTACTCCGAACTAAAAATTTATGTAGTGAAAGTCGAAACTGTTAATTCCCCACGCTCCACTCGGCTTCTTCGGTAGTTCGGGTTTTCTATTTGATCAATTAAATTATTTACATAGAACTGCGAAGCGGAGAGATCTCGGATATATTTGTCTGCAGATCAAAGATTAAGTTAAGATCTACACGATTAATTGCGCTAAGCTAAAATGCTTACTTAAACATAAATATATATTTTTTAACTAAAATAAATTAACCTCATTTTTAATATTATTTGTATACGTATATATTAGTAAGTTTATTATTTACATTTATCGATAAACTTCTTCGACAAACAAATAATTAATTGTAGTTTAAAATCTTTAATTTACCGGCGGGTATAGCTCAGTGGTTAAAGCACTTACTTGGCAAGCCGAAGGTCATGGGTTCGATCCCTGACTAAGATTAAAAAAAAATGATTTCTGAGCTATAAAGGCTCTAATACGTCATCTGTAAAATGCCAGTCATAGCCTATTAATTGAAATTAGTGGTATACGAAAGTCGTTCCGTGAACACCACTTATTCATAGTGAATTGCCGTAATAATATGGATGATGCGTGAATGTCGGGCTTTTTATCTATGACGTTGGCGGATCAACACTCCACATACAACGCTTTAACATTGTTACATGGTAAGCGTCATAGAATCCACAGATGAGACTTCAGCATCACTATCACCACCTGTTGGTATTTTCGTGTATGTATTTATATTTAAAGAAATGTGATAAATGATAAATAGACTTTAAAATGTGTCTTTTCATTATCATTATGTCTGTTCTCCTACTGGACTATAAAATCGTCACAAACTGTCATTACAAAGCTGTCAGCTGCCGTTGTTCTCACTTCGTCACGTGTCATCTCTGTCTCCCGTAGCTCCACCGAGTACGTTTTTAACATCCTTCAAAGACGGTGTGATCCTGGGCAGTTACTAATGGTCTCCTGCGGTATTCAAATTATGTATTTATCATCTTCAATGTGTAAAAGCTACTTTCAAAGGAAAAATATGCCAAGTTTATAAAATTGTTTTCTTATTCTTCTTCTTCGTGTCAGCGACGTCAACTTATTTTTGTCCAGTATCTGGCAACATCGATAGCCCGTGTATTGACCAGCATTAGGTCTTGAGATGTGCAGCTTGTTGGGCACATTGAGCATCTTAGGTGTGTAGCGGTCTGCAGGTCTCCACAGTCGCACAATAGTGACTCTCCCTGGCGAAGCATTACCCACCGCTTGAGGTTGTCCTTTGATCTACCAACTCCAGTTCTTAATCTGTTAAGGGATTTCCAGGTCCGCCAGTCAAGGTTCTTACCAGTTGGGAGGCCTTCTTTTGGAATAATGAAATCATTGTATTCATTTTAGAGGTTTCTTTAAAATAAATAATTTGCGTTGACCCTCTTTGCAAATTTTTAAAATTAACAGTTGATGATATCAATGTAAGAAAATCATATTTTATTTTACCAAAAATAAGGAAATATAGAGGAAAATGTAATCGCGTATGAATTCCAACTAATCATAGCTTTAGTAAAAATTTAACTGATGTATGAAAAATACACCAGTTCTACTCAAATCAACATTTCATTATGACGTATTTACACAAGGACCCCAAAAGACATTGTTTTATAGTTGAGGTCATATCCTGTAGAATTCTTTGTTTCCTGAAAAGGCATCTAGCTGACATATTTGCGGCAACTTTCGTTGAAAAAATTACAAAGTAACAATATTTAAATATTTTATTCTTTTCATTTACGTCAAATGAAATACCATTTACAATGTATTATATTGCAAGGTACGGTGGAAAATGACATTTTACTCTTAATAAAAAACAACAAAAAATTAGCTCATTATTACTTTTAAAATTAAGTAAACCCTTTTTACTTCAAATGTGTAATTTCTTCTCTCATTGTACTCGTACATAACAACATTTTTAATTTTTTATATAAATGCGTATTCTACTTTAACTGAAATTTATAAAAAGTATTTAAATTTGAAAAATGATTAATATTTGTAATTAAAATATGAAGAAAATAACTTCTGAATACTTTAAATTAAATATAATAATAATACGGAAAGTAAAGCAATATGAATTGAAAAAGAAAAAACAAATTAAGTATTTCTTTTTATTTTCTTTCGAAAGTATAAGCCATGTTGACATAATAAAAGAAAACAGTATACAAATACTTTAGTAATTAAAATATTTAAATATGAGAACAAAATTGGCCAAAGAAAGTACATTTTATTTGAATAATTCTGTTTAATATATTAAAATTAAAAAGTTTAAATTAAAAAACAACCGAAAAAAGTTCCAACAATTCTTCCGTATTTTTAAAAATTAAATTGGATGTTGACCTTTCACCGAATATTGCTGGAAAACTATCTCCACAAAACCTTTCTTCGTTTATAAATCAGTACGTATTCATATTTTCCTTGATTTCTGACGTTATATGTAGTAAGTTGAAAATCTGTACGTGGGAAGGTTGTGTAGTTATTTTATTCTAATTATCGAAAGGAATGCAAGCGTATATTAACATTCTTCCTGAAAAGATTCAGATATTATTTGAAATGTATTTTTACGAGTGATGTTCCTGTATTCGCTTTTTAGGCGAAGTATTATAGTCGTCATAAACTGCTGGACAAAGATTTGTGAATTGCCACGGTCTAAGATTCATATCACTTCAGCTCTACCTCGCTAAGCTTTGCCGAGTACATTCTATGTTTATTTCCCGATGCCCTTCCTAGACGTTAAAAGCTCAAGAATCGTAAGACAAAGTGGCTTTAGCTTATGTTTTATAACTGTTCCAAAGAGCAAGTTCATATTTATCACTTGAATGAATGAAATATGGAAGGCTGCAGAGTTCATTCCATCATCTCATTAATCCTGAAAAAGTCAAACCATCATACTCTAGTATTTTGACTAAGGAGCTGTTGTAAAACATAATTATGTGGCTGCATTAGCATTTAGTAAAGTGATAAGATTTGCGTCAGCATAGAAAGATGAAGGTAATACAGACGCTGTGTAGGCGGCACTTATTTGTACTAAAAATAAATTAAAAACAAAACTTTTACTCCTAGAATAAATTTCGTTTTAATCTTGAGTTTTTATTCCGATATTGAATATTACAGAAAACTTTACATACGAGTTTATAACCATGCTCGAAGCTGAGATATTAAAAAAAGCTGGTCTGGTCATACTCCGGATGCGAGGCTAAACTTTAGCCTCAGTCGGTGTCGGTAGATAAAGCTCCAGACTGAATAATCAATACGGGCAACAAAACCGAAATTAATAACAGACAGCTACCTATGTAATAAGAGGCTTTTGCAAAGAACAATCGGAAGGAAAACTTTTGTTGGCAACGATGGGGTAATATTCGTGAATACTGCATGAAGTCTATGGCAGAGTGTTAATGTTCTGGACTGCTATGCAAGCTTTTGCGAGTTCAAATGGAATATATAAAATATTCTCTTCTTCTTTGTGTCAGCGACGTCAAATTATTTTTTCCAGTATCTGGCAACATCGATAGCTCTTGTATTGCCACTATTATGTCCTGAGATGTGCAGTTGGATCTAAGGTGTCAGGCGGTCTGCAGGTCTCCACAGTCACACAATAGTGACTCTCCCTGCCGAAGCATTCCATACCGCTCGAGGTTGACATTTATTCTACCAACTCCGGTTCAAAATCTGTTCAGGGATTTCCAGGTCCACCAGTCAAAGTTATTGCCAGTTGGGAGGCCTTCCTTTAGAGTAATGAAATCCTCTGATGCGACTTGTTACCAGAGCTGGAGTCTCTCGTTTTCAGGGCCGAAAGTGAGAGGTTGTGTGGATCTCAGAAAGCTGCTTCGCGACTTCAGTCTGGGTGTTTGTTCTGGGTATCTGATTATACATCGAGACGGTTGGTTTGTTGCCTTACACATATATAAAATATTATAATAAAACATACTATTTAGTCAAAAAAATCATTAGTTGCATAATATTGTTTTCTAAAGCGATCAATATAATACAATTTTAATATATTATTATAATACTGGTAACACGCACAATGAACATCAGTTCTCAGTGTGAGATTACATATTTAAATAGACTATTTTTAACTTTAGAACACGGAAGGACTTTTATTAAAAAAAACGAAACTATGATGAAAAATATTAAGTATTTTTATTTTACATCTTTTGTGTTCAAATTTATATAAAAAATACGAACCAAAAATCTTGTTCAGTATGATATATGAAGCTCCTTTAGAAATACTTAAAATTTGTATGATACTGATCTCTTACCCGTAAAAAAACATTTCACTGTATACTAATCCAGGCAAATATTTAGTAGCCCGATTGTTACCCTATACAAAAAAGGTAATTAATAATAAAACATCCAATAATAAATAAAAAATGTATTTTTTGAATGATGTTTAAACACCAGACTGTAGTAAATCACAATGGTTTGGTTAACGATAAAAACAGTAAAATATTTAAAATGTGTTATTGATAACAGTTTGGAAGTGGACATGGCAAAATAATGTTTTAAGGTGATTATTTTTTGTGAAACAAATATTCATTACCTGTATTGGTACCGTCAAATACTAAGGGTGTGTAAAAGGTTTCGCAAAACGACTTTCGAGTTTTTAATTAAATAAATCTTAAAAAGTATTCCATCCCTCCCCCCCATCTCCAACCCACTTCTTCACAAGTAGGTATCAAAGAAATTTAATGAAGCGTCACTAAATTTCCATTTGAAATTGGAATAAAGTTCATGCGGGAATTACAAAGTACACAAAGAGGCTACTTATAAGACAACAAAATACACAACAGAAAGTATATTATGCCATAATATATTGTGGACTTTTCGATGTGCGTATAAGTTTCAAGCAATATTATTGTTAAGGAAGAAATTAAGCAGTCTGTTATTTTGCTCATAAACTCGAGTAATGTTCCCCATACAAGTGATAAATTCGCTGATTCGTTCACTTTATTAACTGGCCCGTGTTTATCGTAACATATCCGAATAATTTTATCAATTTAGTAAGTAGAGGGTGGCTATTAATTTAAACGCTTCAGCGAATACATCACGGTATATTTTACAAATGACGCGTTAACATTTTTTAAAAGTATAAACTTAAATGCATAAGCATTAACTTGATTATAAACAAAGTTAAGCATATATATTTTTATTTTTATTTATTTACCTTGTATTTATATATTTATATATATATATGTTGAGTGTGGATATAAGCCATTTAGGAGACTGCAGTTGCGACATACTCGTTGCCTTCCTCAATCCGTCACTGTCAATAGACAACTGTAGTCTCCTAAACAGAGGCCATACTCAATGTGATCCATGTAAAAACAAGGTAAATAAATAAATATTTATAATGATCTCCAATCTAATGCTAAAAACATTGAAAAAATTAAGCAGAGAATTCTTTAAGAGAGTTCGGAAAATTCATTTAATTAAAAAAATATATCAGTCTGCAAACCTTTCACTTTTAAAGGAAGCAGTCCTGTATCTCTATTGCGCTCTTCTATTTCCTTCATTCAGCTTTCCTCCGCTTTAATTGTGTTGTCGTCAATCCATCTTGTAGGGCGTCGGTCAACACTGTGTTTGCCAGTTATTCGCGCCACTTCACTTTTCTTCTCCATTAAACGTTGTCTCTTCCAAAAGCATGTCCGCCCATTGCCACTTGAGTGTGCCTATTCTTTCAATAGCGTCCACTACTTGAGTTTTTTCTCTGGATATCTACATTTCAGATACTATCTTTTAGAGTCACTTCGAGCATGGATTTATCTTTGGTATATTGTGCAACCTTTATAATATATTTATTTTATAATACTTACAAATCCTAGTCACTAAAATATTCAGTTATTAAATTATTTTTAGTGGAAAATAAATTGATAGTAAATGAAGTTTTCGTGAGTTGAATGTACACTCGTATATGTATTTAAATTTCAGTATTTCTTTCGAAACATTATTTTTAAATATAATTAATAAGCAAAAAAGATTTATAGAAATACTAAAATTATAAATATAGATACAACTTAATAATAAAAACGAATATTATATTATTAAATTGTTTTTTATTTATTCACCTAAAAATATTTATCATAAGCAAATAAAACGATTATTTTTTTGACATGATGAATAGTAAAATAGCTCAGTAGTCAACGTGCGTATAATAAAAATACTTGGATATACTGTTTGAAAACATTCGACGATATTTTTTATGTAATTTTGTTATAAAACATTATATTTGTCAGTAGTTTATGAATATATTCATAACATGATTTGACGTTATGTAGTATATCTTCTTCGTAGTATCAATGCGGTGGATTGGTTTGCAGCAACAGAATCTTGCATCTCGATCTCTATTCCTCTCGGTCCTCCGCAACCCTTTTCAGCTCAGCATAAGCGCTACAATTCATGTCCTCGAATACTTGCTGTAAATACTCCCGTCTAGGGCGCCCTCTACAGTTTCTACCCTCAACCATCCCCTCCACAATATCGTAAAGAAGACCATCGTGGCGCATGATGTGACCAATCCATCGGGCTCGCCCCTCTGAGATGGTTCTTATTAGGCGCCTATCTTCCTTCATTATCCTGAGAACCTCATTGTTCGTGACGTGGTCTCTCCTGGAAATTCCGAGAATTCTTCTGTACGACCACATCTCAAAGACCTCTAGTCTTTTTTTATCACTTTCAGATAAGCACCATGTCTCACAGCCGTACATTAAGATGCTCCAAACAAGTGTTTTGGCAAGTTGCTTGCGGAGCCCTAAAGTATTTTATTGTAGTATATATCTACAATAAAAGCAAAATAATTAAAAACGCCAAATAGAAAAAGAGAAGTTATGTATACGTTGAAGGGTACAGGCGACAGAGAGCATCCTTGTCTCAGCCCTTGGCGTATTTTTGCTTCCTTTTGGACATTTCCAAGTGATATTATGGCAGCTTCTTCTTTGTGAAGTGAAAATATGAGTCTTCGTTCCTTGTATTTGACTCCAATTTCTTTCATAACATCGAAGAGCCTCTCCTAATCTACTTTATCAAATGCTTTTTCAATGTCCACGAAGGCAATATATGTATCTTGGTCCACTTTTATCCTCTTCTCCATGATCATACGCAGGGATAAGATTGCTTCTCTGGTTCCCATTTTTTTCTGAATCCAAATTGATTGCTAGTGAGAGTCTTTTCTATTTTTGGTTCAATTCTGTTTATGAGATGTTTAATATGTCATATTTTTATGTTTTTGATAATAAAGTCAAGATAAAAACGATTATACTAAAAAATAGTTTCAAGTTTTCAAAAGAAAAACAATATCTCTTACGTGTTAAATTTACTCACATTTTACGACGTCGTAATCTCGAATTTTCTTAGACTTGTGTGATTCCAAAGGTTCCAATAAAAGCTTCAAAATTGTCCAATTGATAAAACAAATAAAATCGGTAAAAGCTTACGTGGGGCTCCGCATCTTTTCTTCAAAATGAAATCGTTAGTTTACGATACGACATAAAGTAAAATTCACTGTACATTTATAATAGAAGCTATAAAACCCACCTGCGTTTTTTCTCACAAAAGGTATGTTTCTTTATGCGTATTTAATACCTTAAAATTCCACTCACTGGTCTGAATACTTCTCTCTTCCAAAAACCGTATTATAGGAATACAGCCAAAGTACTTATTTACATAATAAGCATTCACTTAGAACACTTTTATATTTGGTATTTACCGAATGCTCTGTACGATTAAACGACTGCTTTAGAGTCTTAAAAATTCACGTTTTTTATTTATTTAACGATACACGTCCATTAAAAAACGAAAAAGCAGTATTAATTTTCAAAAAAAAAACTTCTGCCTTTATTATTTTACTAAGCTCGTAATTTTGTTATTCAAAAAAACTAAATCATAAGCTTGTAAAAATATATTGTTGGATAAATATAAAAGACATAAATGTAAGTATATATATTATATTCCTTGGGATGAGGCGAAAATTATGGCGGTTGCCAGAGCTTTGTGGCGGCAGTTCGTGAATTCCATAAGCCCAATTATGGGGAGCAAACATGGTATGATGATGATGATATATTTCTTGTCATACTATTTATTATAAAATATCTGTTTGTGCTTTTTTCGCACACCAAAGTTCCACCATATATATAATGCAAATAAAGTACAAAATATTACTATCATATTGGTTTTCATTTATAATGATATGATGAACAATAACTTCAAATACAACAATAAGTCTTTTTTGAAACACTAGTCTTTTCTATTCAATTTTTCTTATTTTCACATGGATCAAATAAATAAACTGTTTTTTATACGAATCACACTTAAGTTTCGTACATTTTGACCACTTTATTGAATATATTTTCTACCTTCAAAAAGGTGTAAGATATTAATAGTGTTTTCTTGCAAAATACGAGTAGGAAGAATATAAAAGTATGAATAATTAAGCATGTAAGCAAACATGCTATTATAATGTATTAAAATACGAACCATAAAAGTTTGATGCTAACATTTTTATTATGATAAAGGCACAGTATGTCTGCGACTTAATATTCCAAAAAATAATTCCTTGGAATATGAAATAATAAAAAATAAAGAAAAGCCTGCTACCCAAGCAAAGACCGTATGGCGCTCTTTGGCTCAACTTTTTATGAGATATTGTTCTTTATTCTTTTAAAAGGTAATTGAAGTTATAAACTAAACATTTTGATTTCCATAAAAAATATGATTTTCAAACAAACTTTTTGTGTCTGTCGCAGATTTTTACTAATTTTTAAAATGATCATTATACATAAATGTACTTAGTTTTACCTTTATTATACATTTTAGTAACAATTTTTAGTTAAATATATCACTTTATTTTACTGTCGAAACATTAAGATCAGGCTTTTAATAGTATTTACTTATTACTTTATAATATAATTACAATGTTGTTATTTAAATACTCATAAAAAGAGCAGTTTTTCCAATAAATGGTGGCGCACTTACATTCGTTTCATATCCAATCCTTAAAATGCAGAAATAAAGCTGGTTCACTAAGTATTTCTTACCGATATTGCTAAAGGTGATATCCAACTGAATTAAAAAAAAAAACTTTATAGTATTCTCTCACTACCGACAAACTCGTTAGCTTGCCGAATACCAATACATGGTTAATTTATGTCAATCAAGAAATTTAAAAGTTATTAAAGGCTTTGAAATTTTCCCCCAGCATCTGTGATTCCTCTTTTAACAATCTCTTTAAAAACATAATTGTACACTTCTTACAATTTTCACACAAACATCACAAATCTTTTTTGCATGCATTTATTAGACGCCCTGAATAAGCGTCATAGAGTCCATTGATTTACACCGATGTGCTGTGCCGTTTTATATGTAATGTTACTATTTTAATGTTAGTATTATTAATAAAAATATATTAATTTGTCTATTCATTAAAATACGCTCACATTTAACTACGTAAACATATAACGCTCCGCATATAACTTTAGTTATAAAGAGTACTTGGCAAAGAAAACTTTTAAGTCACAGTCGAAAAGTTGCTTAGCTTAATGTGAAATCATCACTTGTAAAGTATGTTTAGTCTCAAATTAAACTGTATACACAATTCAATTAAAGCGGAGAAAATGAATGGATTTTCCACTCGGAGAAAAGTTTCGAGTAAATCGTTCAAGAGCAATACTTTGACAATGGAGATAAATATTTTCTTTTGGCGCTCGAAGAAATCCCTCGCCTTCTTAGAATCGGCTAAAGTTACAGTTGCGTGCATGCACATTTACAATCGGTGTTGAGCTGGAGTACTTCTTTCTTAGTCTTCAGAACAAATGGCATGGTTTTATCAAGCGTCCATGGCTCGATTCAGTTGAATAACTTTATGGATGGAGTATCAATAGAGTAAGCAATGGGTTTTACGGTGGGAGCTTTTCAAATGTCTGACGTTCTGCCTTAAGCTTTCTTTTGGCCTAAGTGCGTTGACTCGTCGTGGATTTGGAAATGAACTAAAGTACTGCCAGGAAAGAATGAAATACCTATCGTCAACTTTTCGAAAGAGATTTGTCGTGAATCGCGTGACAGCTGAAATTGAAATTTTCTTCTTAGTGTGTGTAGACATCAAGCGTATTACGGAATAAAACAGTAAAAGGAAAAGAAAAACAATGTACTTACTATAAATAAATAATCAAAAATATAAATATATATGTATACTTTTGTGTGTCTATAAAATTATAGATATATACTCGTAGGAAAGCGAAATAATAAACTTCTTGAGGATAAATATCTAAAAATCCAGTATAAAAATACTTAATATTCAAATGTTCAAACATATAATGATAGTATATAAAACAATGGAATAGTATTTATATAATCGTGTCGGAAACAACAGGATCACATCCTGTCTTCCCAGAAGTGGGCGACGTCGATGGTGTTACTCTCGGCCACCATCAGGTCTTCCTGGGTGCAGCTACTCGGACACAGTGCACACTCCAGAAGGTGTGAATAGTGAATATTAATTTTAATAAAAAGCTTTTTAAAAGTACATATACTTTATATCAAATGAAATCCTTTTGTCATTAAATATCTTTATATTCGTGAAAATAATGCTATCAACGACAAAGCTTAACAGAAATATTACATAATTCGATATTGAAATTTAATTTAAAATATATATATTTTTTTAAAATATAACCATTGCTAAACAAAAACACAAAACTAAAATACATATGAATACGAAACATAATAAAAAGTACGTCATATATAATTTTTCTTTTTCTCGTATTGACTTACATTTAAGAAAAATAAAAACATTCTACTTCTTTACATAATAACACATACTTTTCTTATGTAAGTAATTTATTTATAAGTATATGATGTATATCATTCGTGGATAAAGCTTATAGTAAAATCAGTAAAAAAAACATTTTTGGTATTCGGTTGACGAATCACTTTAATCATGCAGATTTAATTTGTAAGCATCAAGGTTAGGGGTTTTCAGTCACGTCAACAGTTTGATCACTCAAATCAAAACTATGTCAATACTTCCAAGAAATTCCATGCGGGCTTATTGTATCGGCCCCCTTTGGTTTTAGCTGTACGATTTAACAAAGTTTCAAAAGGAATTTAATTAATTCCCGTAACGTTTTGCGATTAAAGTTCGTCTGTATTATTTGAGGTCTTATATGTTAACAACATTATATGGATCTAATGAATACGTGATAATCAGAAATTTTAAATAAATTAACAAAATCATTTAAAGTGTAATATTTTAAATATATTATACACAAAAATAAATATTTCATGTTTCATGTATTCATTTTATTATCTTTAGTAAATTCATGAAAAACTAACTTGCATGTTAGGACCTCAAAGAGTAAATGTATACAATGAATCCTCAAATGAGTTTTTCAAAAAGAAAATATGTAGATTGAAAAACACGAGATTTGAAGAAATTGCACTTAACAGGGTGGACGAAAATAATAACATTATAGAGGTACCTGTATGCACGACAAATAACATGTATTTATATATACGATATATAAACATGCTAAAACGGGAATTATTACTAATGAATCACTTAAGTGAGGGATTATTTGAAAATTAAATTAAATTTAAAATATGATGAACACTGTTAAATAATCTTCATACAGAATGATTTGTGTCTAGTTGTTATCAATAATGTAATGTTTCAATTTTCAATTTTTTTTTTTTTCTCCTTGCAGAAACATTACAAATTTTATCAATTCAATGCATTTCTGAAGTACAATAATATCAATACAATAATATAATATAAAATAAAAATACAATAGGTAACATAAATGTGGTGATGTACATTTATTGACACATTTAGTATCACTGACCTCACACTCAGAACTAGCGTCAGGAGACTCAGTTTGACTTGTAACAACAAAAACCCTGTCATAAGTATATCATGATTGACTCACAAATAACAAGGCATTATTGTCACAAAATAAAACGTGTAACATTTGCCTCCATAAACACCAGTACTGAATTTAAAGCAATATAACACTAAATATGTCAATATCTTCAAAAACCACTGTTCATTTCTTTCGTCTTATGCGTATCCATAATATACGAGTAAAGTCTAAATAAAATAAAATATGCATTAAAAATTAATTGAAAGAAAACTATTATTTGAATGCGTTAAGCTTCCGATGGACTTGCCATTGCTAAGCACTTTATGGTTGGTGTTAACTTCATCATAAAATAATTCATGTTATATTTTTGAGTAATCATATTTTAAAGAAAGCAACAGTTAAATATTTAATAAATATCTGTTTGGTAAGTTTACTCACACTTGAATGGTACGCCCATCATATTCAAACAAAGGGAAATGCAAAAAACGTAATCCTAGCTTAATCTATTATGAAATGTGTAAATTATGATAAAAACGTGTATAACCATGTATGAATTATTTATGACTCATTATTGTTATTTTTAACATGTAATAAATAATAATATAAAATATATATATGCAATTTACAACAAAGCGCCATCTGTAATAAAACGTAACAATAATATAAATACGTTTTAAATTTTTAACTCAGTAGGTGGAAGCAATTGGCTTAGTGTGTCGCGCTGTGTTTAGAATCGAACCTAGGTGCAAAGTTTGCGGTTTGAATCCCAGCGTCTGCCATTTATTTTTCTCCTAAAATGATGAGATAAATGTCATCAAAAGATGGTATTTCATGTAGATTTGATTGTGTGTATTAATTTGTTATGAGCAAATATATTCAAAATAATAAAATGAATGAATTTTAAATATTTAACTTGGACCGCATCGGTAACATCGATTGTACTCGATAAAATTTAAACAGGAAACGAACAATAATATTCAGCGTCCACTTCCTGCAGGAAAATAATAATAAAAAGTGGCAACCCACAATAAAAGAAGTCGTATGCGGTATGCGTATTTTACAATAGAAGTAGACGTGTTATATGTTCATTGTTCGGGTTATATATGGCGATGTGGACTTATACCCACTCACGAGCATGCGTTCAATTTAAGCAAGCAATGTTGGTGGGTAAGATGTTGCCTGTCTGAAGAAAAACGAAAAAGCCGTTGATATATTGATAGATGTTATTAATTCTGGAAATACAAGATAGAAATATATTTCATTGTTACGCTCAGAGCTGCAATATTTTGGGATAAAATCTAAACGACACACATAAATGCGTGAGGGTTTTCTTTACAAAAAAGAAATCTTATACGCACACACAATACATTATACCGAATACACAAATATACTAAAGTGATCCCTCGTTTTATTATTAAATAATAATAATAAAAGAGTATCCTGGAATTTATGTCAGCAATTAACAAATATACTCTTAGGTTTTCTCTTAAGTGTTTGTAGCGTATAATTTGAATGTGAAATCAAATAGATTTGGTATTCTGGCTTTTGAGTTTAGCCGTGTGGGGTGAATTCTCTTGTACCACTATTTTGACCGCCATTGCAGGGGTCGAATGACACAATACCAAATGTGGCCGTGAAAACCTAAGGAGTAATATCAAGTAGTTTATTTTTATTTTTTACAACCTTACTTGTTTCCTGTAAATATTAGGTTTTTACGAAAATAATTTTGTTTTTACGTAAAAAGCGGAAATGTTTTTAATTTTTGTATTTGAAATGATTTTGAACGTTCAATTTTAAAACATTAAATTTATTTATTCGAGTTGTACGTAATTTTAAGAGCTTGTATCACTCTGTGTTTTTTTGTGTCTTCATCAGCTTCAACAGATCATCCAGAACGATGTGCATCAACACTAAATTGCCGGATTTAATTTTTAAATCAATTTTGGACTGGCGTTCTATCAGTATATCTCCTTTTCATCCACATCGGATATTTTTTTCTCTTAATTTTTACCTTTTCGATAGTAAAATCATCAAAAAACGCTTCTATTCATTTTCTATATTTGAAAGAATATCAACCAAAAACCACTGCGTAGAATAAATTGCTCTTATATGCCTTGAAGTATCAACTGAAAAATATGTAATGATTATGTTGCCTAAGTGTAAAAAAAACACATTTACATTTTATCTTTTCTTTGTATAATTCCGCAATGTCTTAAAACTAAGGCGCTTAACCAATGCATTCTCTCTGTATTAACTTATGGCGCAGAGACGTGGAATCTGACAGCAAGTTTTACCCATAAAATAAAAGTCTCCCAGCGTGCTACGGAGAGATTCATGCTCGGAGTGTCGCTAAAAGATAGAATCCGAAACGAGGAAATACGTAGAAGAACTCAAGTAGTGGATGCTACCCAACGAATAGGCACACTCAAGTGGCAATGGGCAGGACATATCTGTCGAAGAGACGACGGTCGATGGGGAAGAAAAGTATTGGAATGGCGCCCAAGAACTGGCAAACGAAGCATTGGCTGACCCCCTACAAGATGGACTGACGATATAAGAAGAATAGCGGGAGTGACCTGGATGCGGAAGGCGGAGGATCGAAGAGGATTGAGACTCATGCGGGAGGCTTGCGTTCAACAGTGGACGGACACAGGCTGATGATGATGATATAAAATATTAAAAAACTATTTTTTTTACCATCGAATAATTTTGTACTGCCTGAAATGTAAGTACAATCATTTAAGAAAATATAACCTGTTTTAACTTTAACAGAGAATTTCCTTAAACCGTTTTCTTTGAGCATTGATGTTTTTTTAAATCATGTCGGAACCACAATAGAAAGCCAACGGATCGCTTGTTGACATATAACTGGTTTTTGATTTGTCGGGATTTTATATTATTTGTAACCGAATTGAATTCCTTTATTTATTTATATGTAGGAAGGTACAATGTACGAGTGAGTAATACAAACATTACTTGGATGTTTTCTTTGTAATAGTTGTCCAACATTTTTTTATTCAAATATATTTTAATAATAACCAAAAAGTAATGTAAAAAACAAATTAAATGATTTTTTTTTGTAAGTTTTCAAACTTTTTTATGTAAGCATAAAGAAATTTATTTAAAAAGTTCAAGAAAATGTTAGCGTGTAAGATGTTTTTTATTTTAAACACTAATTTTACATTAATTTATTTATAATCATATATTATTATAATAAGGCGATAAAACGCGAGGTTGTAAAAACATATATAATAAAGATTAATATAAAAATAAAACGAAGATATGATGCACTAAAGTTTCATGTGAAGAATGATGTGTTGAAGAAGTGGACAAAGAAGTTTTACATGTAATTTGGGTGCCGCAGGAGAACATAAACTACAGCTGTCATTCTTCAGGTCTCCTGGCATTCTTACCACTAGGAAACCATCGAAAACTCTATATAAAATTTACTTGGTGAAGCTACGGGCGTCTGAGCTAACATAAGATGAGGCGAGAATCGTGACGGATGACAGAGCTTTGTGGCGGCAGTTTGTGACGACCATACGCTCAAGATAGAGGAGTGTTTATAGAATAATGATGATGCATAGATATGGAGGGTGCTTACTATATTCTTGTTAACATTAATTGGGCTGAAGTACAGTTTCATATTAAATAAAAGAGTAGCACTTGTAATATCACGCATTATTTAGGCATGTTGAAAAGTAGTTGAGTTGAGTTGTGTGAAGAAAATGAGTAAAGCCATAAAGAAGATAAAAAGATAAAAAGTAAAAAACAGTACGAAATCTTAATTTGACATGAAAATCAACATGGTTTAAGGGATATGGAAAAATATAGATAGCAGTGGACATTTTACAAAAACAGCGCTTAGTAGTGAGCTGAACAAAGAAGAAAAAACTTACTATCTTCTAATTAATTTTTATAAATATATTATCTAAATTATTGTTTGTTTTATAAAATATATTATTATGATTTAAATGATCAGGGTTGGTTCTTGTCCGTCGCCATTTCCAGAGTTTTCATCTTCACAACGAGCGTGACGGTCGAAATTAATTGTCTGTTATCGCTCAACCGCAAGCTCGATTAGACTTTATGGGAATGAAATATGGAAAATTCGTATGGTAATTGAATAATCAATTGAGCAATTAATGCTTTCAACTGTGGCTGCCTTGCAAAGTGAAGCCTCGCTTGGTATCAGCAATATGAACTAATAATACTCGCAGTACACAACGATATTTATTGTTCTTACAACAATGAGAGAAATTGAATTATACATCGTGTAATGTGCCTCTATGCCATTTGTCATGAAGCTGTGTGGTATATATGACATGTTTGTTAATTTTAGTGACTATTGAGGCATGAATGCAATGAATTTCATAGTATAAACTCGTACAATTTAGGCATGCAAATCTTGTGTCTAGATAAAAGAATTTTCTAAAATATTTTCTCATACTTTTACATCTGGAGAACTTGCAGAAGGGCACTATATTGAAAGTAGAAATAGTTTAATAATTTTCTTAGCATTTTATTATTAATATTTTATTTTTCTTTAAACAGTCTTAAGTGTAGACAATCTTACAATACTGGAATATTATGAGTCAATGAAGTCTAAAGCCGGTCTTGCACCCTAAGTACTAGTTGTAGTTTATAGATCACGTCGGTATTTCACCGCCAAGCAACTTCTTCTTCTATATAAAGGACAAATTCGGCCTATTCTGGAATACGGCGGTCACCTTTGGGTGGGGCCCAAAATACGTTCTAAATTTAACTGACTCAATTCAAAGAAGGGCTATTCGTTTGATAAATAGTCTTACGTCTAACCTGCAATCAATAGAACACAGGCATAACATTGTTTCACTTAGTATTTTCTGTCGTTATTACCACGGTCGTTGCTCTTCGGAACATTAAAAACTTATTCCTTCTGCACCCACCCACAGCCGACTAACTCGTTTTATCCTTACTGAACATCCATACACGGTTAATGTGTGTCAACCAAGAACTGGGAGATTTCCTTCCTAAATGTCACTGGTAAGCCTTGGAATGCTCTGCCGGCATCTGTGCTTCCTTCTTCCTATAATCTGGATCTCTTCAAGAAACAGATAAATATACACTTGCAATCTCCCCAATCCATACTACAAACACGAACACAACACTTGTTTCCCACATATAGCGTCCAGCCTCCCTGGCTGAACGTCATAGAGTACACAGATTGTGCTCTCCTGCATGTGAAATGCATAAAATATTTGCTATTAAATATTATTTTGCGTATATTAATAATTGTTTTAAATATTTAATGCAAAATTGAACGTTACCTATATCAAAATTCCCATCAATGGCAAAGTTTCTTTTAAACTAAACGGTTCCGCCGATATTGTTTCGCCGTCATCTAAATATTCCATTGACTTAGGAAATAGTTGTTTGACAGAAATTGGGATAAGTTTGCAAACTGTATTAACAGTAAGAAATAAATTAAGGTTGTATTGAAAAAAATATGACATAGGCAAGCTATAATTCATCGCTAATAAACTTCTGAAAGTAGACGTAAATCCTTCTCCCCTCTGCTCCAAATGAAATATATGATAAAGTTCGCCACGACGAAGTTTGCAATCAATTACCGATTGATTTTTTTTTTCAGCGACGGTAAATCAACGATTTAACTATTCTATTTACCAGACAATTGGATAAACTTTACATTTAAATTAAAAACTTTACCGAAGAAAAAGTTTATTTATTTATTTTAAGAATTCATTTAAAAATATATTTACCTGTATTTTGTATAGGCATGTGACACGGAGAGATGAGGACCACATAGTGAAGAGAGCACTCAACATACCCACGCTGAGAAGAAGACCTGGGAGACCACAGGCAACCTGGACTGCAACTGTAAACAAGGATCTAAAAACTCTGGGTTTGACCAAGAATGCAACGCAGGACAGACAGACATGGTGAATGTGAACAAGGAGAGCCAACCCGAAATGATAGGAAATGGCTAGGCTAATGAAGAGACTTAAAAATATATTTCTTATTATTGTTTTTTACAGGTTTATAAAAAATATGACAGATAGAAGCAGACACACCTCTATAGGACAGGCCCAACTTTTAATAATATACTGAAGGAAATAGAACATTTCTACGGGTTATTGTATTCATCTACGATGCCAGGTCCTAATGACAGATCTGCGGACGACAAGAGGGCTACTCTCACAAAGCACTGGTCTGAAGACATCCCAGATATAAGTATATTCGAAATTAAATCGGCCCTAAAACAACTTAAGAACAACAAAGCCCCTGGAGAAGACGGAATTACATCTGAGCTTCTGAAAGTAGGAGGAACCCCTCTGTTGAAAGAGCTTAAAAAACTATTCAACAAGGTAATAGAACATGGAGAAACCCCGGCGACATGGAGTACGAGTATTGTGATATTGTTCCACAAAAAAGGGGATAAATCACTGCTCAAAAACTACCGACCCATTTCCCTTCTTTCCCATGTGTATAAAGTATTCTCCAGAATTTTAACAAACAGGCTGACGGGTCGATTTGATAAATTTCAACCTCAAGGGCAAGCTGGGTTTAGGAAAGGCTTTACTACAATTGATCATATCCACACGCTAAGACAAATCTTTCGGAAAACCGAAGAATATAATCAGCCACTCGGCCTCGCATTTGTAGACTATGAAAAGGCATTTGACTCAATCGAGACTTGGGCAGTGCTAGATTCACTACAACGCTGCAAAATAGACTATCGGTATTTAGAGATAATAAAATCTCCTATACAAATCTGCAACAATGATGGTCCAGCTCCATGATAGCACTAACAATATTTCTATAAACAAAGGTGTTAGACAAGGAGATGTTATATCTCCAAAACTCTTCACAAACGCCCTAGAAGATATTTTTAAACTGCTATCCTGGACAAAATGTGGAATAAATATTAACGGAGAGTACATTTCTCACCTCCGATTTGCAGATGACATAGTGCTAATAGCCGAATCACCTGACAAGCTCCAAGACATGCTCTACGACCTCAATGAAGCGTCGAACAAAATTGGTCTGAAAATGAACATGGATAAAACAAAAGCCATGATTAATAGTCATATTTCACAGACCTTTGATCCTATTTCCACTGGAGGAACAGAAATAGAGGTTGTAAACGACTATACCTATCTGGGACAAGTAATACAACTAGGGCGAAATAACTTCTCAAAAGAAATCGACAGGCGCATACAACTGGGATGGGCAGCATTTGGAAAACTAGAGTACATTTTAAAGCGAAAATTCCGCAATGCCTTAAAACTAAGGCGTTTAACCAATGCGTCCTCCCTGTATTAACTTATGGCGCAGAGACGTGGAATCTGACAGCAAGTCTTACCCATAAAATAAAAGTCACCCAGCGTGCTTGGAGAGATCCATGCTCGGAGTTTCGCTAAAAGATAGAATCCGAAACGAGGAAATACGCAGAAGAACTCAAGTAGTGGATGCTACCCAACGAATAGGCACACTCAAGTGGCAATGGGCAGGTCATATCTGTCGAAGAGACGACGGTCGATGGGGAAGAAAAGTATTGGAATGGCGCCCAAGAACTGGTAAACGAAGCATTGGCTGACCCCCTACAAGATGGACTGACGATATAAGAAGAATAGCGGGAGTGACCTGGATGCGGAAGGCGGAGGATCGAAGAGGATGGAGACTCATGCGGGAGGCCTACGTTCAACAGTGGACGGACACAGGCTGATGATGATGATGAATAAAAAATATTATGTGGAAGACGTAGATCAATAACACATGCAATAATATCTTTAATCCTTTTTTTCAATATTTTCAGCATTTCGAGATGCATTATAAATAATATTTTTTTCTTTATTTACCTTGTTTTTACATGGATCACGTTGAGTATGGCCTCTGTTTAAGAGACTGGAGTTTCAAATTACTCGTAGCCTTCCTCAATCCTGATAAAGAGACAGAGAAAAGTCTCTTGGCAGTGACGGATTTAGGCAGGCTACAAGTTAGTCGAAGCTGCAGTCTTCTAAACAATGGCCATACTGAACGGGATCCATGTAAAAACAAGGTAAATACGTAAATATTTATTAAATTTAATGTAAATATATATATATATATATATATATATATTTAGATTCGCTTACCACACCACTTAAAGATAAGATCTTGTGTTTGGTGTGGGATTGATCTATGTTATTTTACAATTTTACATATTTATACAGAATTTTACATATACACATTTATAAATTTACACGATTTTGATATAATACTAATATTATATAAATAAAAATATACGACACTATATATAGAATTAATCTAAAGTATATATAATTAATGATACATTTTGTAACCATTTTTTGCATGTTGTGTGTTCAATTTTGGTATTAATAAGTTGAACATATACCTAGCAGAATGACAAGTGTGCCAGTTTTCAATTCCCCATTCTTTAATGGTCTGAATATAGTGTCTTTTTGGTATAGTGTATCAACCATTGGCACTTATTTTATAGGCTTTCTGTTGGGTAGGTGGGAGGCCTTTTCAAAATCACTTTGATGATAAGTTTTTGTAGGGTTCTTCTAGGGTAGTTCTAATGGGGTTCGTAGTATTTAGGTATGTTCCTCCCCAACCAAAAATGCCATATTAGAGTTGAGATTGGACAATGAAGTAGTATACCATTTTTAGATCGGCTTTAGTTAAGATGTTTCTGAGTCTAATGAATATATAGATGCATTTGCGTATACGTTTTACTAATTCAGCTGTGTCTGTTTTCCATTTTAAGTTACTGTCAATAAATATACCCAGGTATTTTATTTTATCAGTAGCTTTGATCACAGAGCAGGTTTTTTCGCAGTTGGTATTATTACATCCAGGGTAATGAATAAATAATTTAGGTATGGGAGTTGTTGTTATTTTTTTGTTAATGGGGAATGGGATTAGATATGTCTTTTCTGCGTTTAATGTAATTAGATTAACGCCAAACCATCGTTTGAGACTGTTAATATCATCATTTCTTAATTTTATTGTATCATTCCAGTTATTTCTCGCAATTATTATTGCTGTATCGTCAGCATAAGATATTATTTTACCGTTCATATTCAGTTTCAATATATCGTTTACATAATAAATAATAAAAGTGGTCCCAATACTGTTCCTTGCGGTATTATCACATATATATTTCTCGTTCAACAAGCAGCCGCCCTGGTTCAGTATAACAGAGCTCACAGAAACGACCACCAATGTTCTCTTCCCTGAAAAAATAAGCAGATTATAAAAATTATCAGTATAAAATGGGTAAAAACAAAAAAATATATACTCGTATATTTAAATCTGATGAAATTCTGATTTTTGAAAGGAGTGAGAGCAAAAATTCGTACCTGTGTTGGGAATATTTTCCGAAGTTTCATCGGTGGTCGTAAAGTGTATAAAAACACCGACATGCATATTTATCACGTAAAAGCATTGCCAATTTGTTACAGTATGAATATTGTAAGAGGATTATAAGGAGCTCCAATTTGATATTAAGCGGAGTGGCGGCTACTTTAGAAATAAGTGCTGAACAATTATGTGTTGTAATTAAAAGATAAAAAATGTTGCTTAAGTTAAACGGACCATTAGAAAGATAAAAGTTGGATGTGCAAATAAGATTTTCAGATATTTTTCATGAGGTTCATATATTTTCTAATCATTTACAATAGGTACATATTATTATACGAGTATATAGGATGTATTGGCAATAGCTTACAAATATATACTCGTATGTACAAAACGATAAAACGATTTCATCATTGAAATATTATCTTATGTATATATCATAGCTATATGTGATATTTGTCTATTTTAAATTAAAAAAATGTTTTTCTTTATTCGTTGATATTTATGACATATTATGAATGTGGTATTTGAAGACAGTCAATTCACCACTTATAAAATAGCAAAAAATGGAAATTCCAGAAATATAAATTGTTTTTTAGAGACTCAAAAATAATTTCATGGCAAGATACGTATTTTCTTGCATATTATGTATTTGAATGGAAGACTTTGGATTAATCTATAATAGCTATTCAAGGAGCCAAAATAATAGTTTTTACAAACTTCTTAAAAATTAAAGAAACATAAAATTATTTGTTTCGTAACATTCTATTGAGTGAGTTTTTGAATAATAATATATTGAATTAATTTCTTATCATCATTTTACAGCCTCCTAGCTGAAGAATATGGTTGACATATATTTCCACAAATTACCATGTCAGTATTCTGTCGATTCATTCTTTCGTCTCAAATCAGCTCAGAAGCCAGGACCTCTACAGAAAACATTTTGTTAACATATGCTTTCTAAAAACTCTCTTGTATCTTTATTTAAAAAGTCATTTTCTGTTCATGCCTTCGCCCAAGAAAAAGTTACAAAAGTTTAAGCTCTCTTGCAGCAACTGTAAAGCATGTTCTAGCCATATTGATGGAAGGCTAAAATTTCAGCTCTCTTAATTTGTCATTCGACATAAATTTAAGCCATCGTATTTCTAATGTATCGAAATTATAAATACGATGGCGGCCGTATTTAGTATCATGTCATATCTTTTTAATAAGTAGAACCATTTTTCCAATGATGTTATATTTTCGTATGAAAAATCTTTTTTAATTTCATTTAAATAAAATATTCTTGAACGTTTAAAACAATTTAAGAACGTAAATGAATCAGGTGCAGAAACTCTTGGCTTCTGTATTTTCTATCCTCATTTAACACACGGTGAAGTTTATAAACCAGGCTGCTTTTAGCAAAATGCTTATTTTTAGAGACGTGCATGAAATATAAGGAAAACTGATTTTAAATAGTCTACATAAGTTTCTTTTAATGACGTGCCTCTTAAGAAATTTACATCAAGATTAAATAAACGCTGGTAGTGCTTTTCCTAATAATATTGAAGTAAGAAAAATGATGATATTTTTTTTAATAGGACGGTAACATTTTATATTTGAAACGATGCATTTATTTTGTATGGCTTACAGTACATTTTACAATCTTGTTAATATGCACAAGAAAAAAAAACACATTGAAAATACCTGTATTATAATTTATTTTACAATTTAATTTTTAATTATTAAATAACGATGTTTGTATTGATTATATATATTTTATAAAAAATATATTTTATAAAAAAATTATTCTGTGTTCGTACATTTTTAAGTTAAGCTAATTGGATTTTTTGTTTCTTTCTGTAGCTGTTTTATATCTTGAATATATGATTACTACTAATTGCCGTCACTTAGTTCTTTATGTTGTTATCGTCCATGTTTTGCTCTAAGAAATCTCTGACCCAAAAGGTTCAACATCAAACATACAGGTATATGGTTTTCAACAACCTCCAAGACAGGAGTCTTTGAAGATACAGAAACTGTAGTTTTCAAAACATATTTATGGTAATTTGATAATCGGAATTTTTAAGGAAATCGGATAATTATCAGGTTGCTCCCGAGGCCTGAATCATTTTTTTACTAAAAATAGCTCAGTCTAACTAACAATAAGCTGTAAGAAGTAGGCGGTAACCCAAATAAGTTTTGATATAAACATACAAATCTACAGCATAAATATACTTGTATACGCAATTAAAAACAAGCGCCATTGGTAAAAAAATAATGCATATCAATAATATAATACGCGTAAATTTCTCCAGTCAGTAAGTGGAGCAAGTGGCTGCAAGCCTGCGCTGAGTACAGACGGAACAATTGGTTTGCAAACATTTTTAGTTCGAATTCCAGTGACTACGGTTTTTTCTGTGATATTGATGAGACAAATATGTTTTGGTTCGTGTTTGTGTTTCGTGAGGAAGAACAGAACAGTTCAAGAGAACAACGCGAGAATTGATAATATAGATATATAAATTTGTACATGTTGACATATTCTAAACAAATAACGTGATATGGAAGATTTAAAGCAAGATTTTTAAAATATTCATAATCTATGTAGAGCTTTTTAAAAAAATAAATATATGGTTTATAGCAATTTCTTTGTCTCGTTTAAACGTAAAGTAGCTGACGTCAAGTGCTGAATTCTGTATGCGAATTTTAAAACAAAAGGTAATTGAAGTAACAAAAACAATAAAGTGAGCAACATCAAAGGATAGAGCGATAAAATGTTGTTTATGCAAAAAACATATCTTGTAGAATTTGCAACGGCATTAGAGTTTCAAAGTGAATTAACGTTTCAGTTCCGAAGAGCTCGGTGACGACATAAAAATATTTTGTTTCTGAATAAAGCGGGCTTCCTTCCTAAATGAATCATGTCGGCAAAAGAGAAACTTGCAGATTTATTTTAACGTACTCTCTGTCTTGTACCATGAAAGAAAGCTTGGGACCGTAAGCCAGAGTTTTTTTTTGGTACCCGTGAAGATCATCCACTGAGTGAATGGCGACAACGAACGATTTCATTAAAATTTAAAAATTACAATATATTTTTTACTCGTATTACTGTAAGACATATTGAAATTTTGAAGCTTGAGTTGAGCCGCCCCCTACAAATAATTTAAATTAAAAGTCATCCCATCTTCTTAAGAATGCCTATTATGAAAACACCCAGATTTGTCTCCGATACTAAAGCCGCATTCTCTTCGAGTATTTTCTAAAGGCAATAGGGAGCCTTTTGTGTTTCCAGGTGTATCTCTGAGTGCAGATATGTCTTGGGACAATGCTTGTACAATGGCAGCTGACACAATTATGTGCCGGTAATTTATGGTGAGCATACGCTCATCTGAAGAGTAGTGAGAGTGACCTGGATGAGGAAGGTGGATGATTGAAGAGGATGGAGACTCATGCGATGGTTATGATGATGATACGATTATGAGAAGGATATAGGATTATAAATATTTATTTATTTACCTTGTTTTTACATGGATCACGTAAGATAAGTTCTCTATTAGGAGACTGCAGTTTCGACTAACTCGTAGCCTAATAGGCCTAATGAAGCACTTTTTTACGTGATCCAATTAAAAATAAGGTAAATAAATAATCATTTATAATTTATAATGGATCTCAAAGTGAATGCTGAAAATATTGAAAAAAAAAGGATATAGGATATTTAATATGAAATTGTAATGTTTTTAATTATTGAACATGGTTCGAAAATTTAATTGAAAGGGTATTCTCAATTTTCACTACTAAAATTTAAAAGAGTTGTTTATTTACACTGTATATTTATATTGTATGTAATTTTTTTACCAAATGAATGGTTTATATGATTTTATAAATCAGTCTAGATTACCTTGAAACAAACTGAGTTTCTTTCCAACGTCTTCCAGCATCAGTGTTTCCTACTCATTACAATTTGAATCTGTTCAATAAATAGATAAATATACAGTTGCAATCTTCCCAACCCACTTACAAACACAATACAACACACCAAATAAAATAAAAAAATCAATTTAAGAGTTATATATAGTATGGCATTTTTTATAAATTTTAAAATAAATATATAAATTAAAAGATACTTTTAATTCACCGAAATTGTAACCGTTGTTATCAGAGATTAATTATCCTCTAAGTACCCGGGGTCGAGAGTAGTATTTAATTATCGGTATTCTCTTTTGAAAAAATCTTTTAGTTAATAAACGCCTCACATTAGATGCTTAAAACGCTTTGAAGTGCAAATATTACGTTTCATTAAGCCATTTAATATAAAAATATGATCAATTTAAAAATAATTTATAAATATTTAAGTTTTAGTAATATAAGACTATTATAAGACTCGTAAGTTTTTCTATAATCTAATAATTAAAGTAATCGATAAAACGTTTTTTTTGAAAGAGGTGCTATAATATAATCACTTTTTTATTGAAGTCTGTTTCATTTGATATTTTAAAGCAGTAAATATTTCAGTCGTGTGTCTTGTTCGTTAGCGCGAATTTTAAAAGCTTTGTTATTAACGAAGCTTTTCAAAAGCTTTTGTGTCATAATTTTGTCCGGTAATGAGAGCGTGTATGTGTACTTCAAATTTAAAATTAGAGGTGAAAATACAAATAAACACAATAAAATACGATAGCGTTAAGTGTCTTTGACTCAACCAGCATAATATTAATATTTTATCGTGGATTTTGCGAAGGGGATGAAAATATATTCTAACGTCAAAAGTAAATGTTATTTTAGAAACGCTCACGATCCGTTTTTTCGACAATTTGAAATTTACGACTTTAATTAAACGTCTTGATTTATAAATTGCTAGATGAATTTTTACAAATATGATTTAGGGTTTTATTTTAAACTTCATTTTCTTACGATGAAATAGTTGCTTGGAGTTTTTAGTGATAAATAATAAAAAAGTTTTACCAAAATCAGCTGATACGATGTCAAAATATATGTGTATTATTTTCAGTTTTAGAGTTGAATTTTTTTGATTTATCTATTTTTAAAGATCATCATTATTATCATCAACACCTGGATCCGTCCACTGGTGAACGGTGAAGGATGGAGACTCACACGGGAGGCTATCCCGTATTAGTCTCCATCCTCTATCCAATATTTTCAAAAATGCTAATAAACAAATCTAGATATTTGGCATTCAATGAAACATCCAATAATGTACGAGTACTATTATACTATACTGAAATAACTATTTATTTCAGTTCATTATTTTAACCTTAAATGATGAGAATAGACTTTTAAAATAGAAAATTGTTACATAATGTTGTAGGAGCTTCATTACTTTCAGGTTCGTTTTGACATCAAAATATTTCAGTACTCTAAAATGGTTAAACTTTTTATTAAATATACTCAATAATTTATTTGGAAAGTCATCCATCTATGTGAAATTAGAAATTTGAGTTATTTAACTTGAGTGAATTGATAAAACCGAGTGTCAAAAATAAGACAATTTATAATTCGAAGCACTTGGTTTAGTTAGCCCTATCGACCGAAATCATAAAATTATGCTCACAGTAAATATCCGCAATCCATTGATTTCAGACTAATGACAGTCGGTCTTTTATTTCACCCTTAGATAACAAAAGCTCGAATCTCATTTCGCGCCAGTAATATAAATTCAATAGCTTGGTAATTCCTTCAGAGTGAAAACTTTATATTAACATTTGCGAAATTTTATTTTAAGTCTTCACTTGAGATTGACGCTTTTTTCATCATAAAACATTGTATTAGAATTAGTCACAAATAATTATTTAAGTAATTAACTTTGTAACACATATTTCTTATACAAAGCATAACATATGATTGATAAAAGTAAAATAATAAAAAATATTTAAGTGACATTTTTTGAAGATTCAGACAACTTTCTTATGCAAACAAGACTCACATGAGTATTACAGTTGAAAGGGCAAAGTTGGTAGGAGTATTTCAAATATATTCTGTTACGTACACTGTGGTCCATTAGTTTCTGAAGCTGTAAGTACTCGTATCTTGTCTCTCGGTAAACCTGGTTCACCGTGATTCTAAGAAGTCGTTTCAAATACATTCCGTGTACTACTTTGCAAGTATAGTAATGTACCGATTCGTATAACCATTATTGTTATACGAATCGTGTAGGTACAATCTTCCGAATAGACAAAACTGAGCTTAGTCATACGTTCCAATGACCGAGTTTGTGTTACCGTGAATGCTTTTATTTGAAACTTCGACGCACTTGTATTGCTTGAATTAATTCAATAAATGGTGGAATTCCTGCAACTAAAGAATCAATAATATAAATACAATCTTGTAAAATATATAATTTAGTAGGCAAGGTCAAATATACATATATATTTTTATTGCACAGTGAAAAATGAACATTTTCAAGCCTAAAAAGGGACAGGTTATATTTGCAAGAATAATGTATATGCAACAAAGATAATAACCAAAATAAAAAGCATTTATAGAATAACATTTATTTATTTTATTTAAATATCTGAACCTTTGTTAAAATAACATAAATGTTTCAGTTCTATCCGTCGGAACATTCAATTCAGAAGATTTTGAATGGTAAAATTTTAAACAAAATGATACAATTAGTTAAAAAATGTCAACTACGGTGATATTTTATTTTAAGATCACTTTACCTAGAAACGTCTTAGTTCAAAAGAAACAAATGTAAGAACTAAGAAAAAAACTACTTTTGACTATGTCAAACAAACCCGCATTATTTTTAATGGCTGTTGAAGATTTATTCACTTGGTTGCTTTAAATTTTGTTAACATTTTGCCCCTATTATGTTTTTTTTTTATTTGAACACGTGTTAATTGTCCGACCCGAAAGTGTATATTTATTTACATAGTAAATTTCTTGTACACTTTTTAATATTGATTATAAATTACAAATACTATAATTTATGTTTATAAAATATACTATCGTATTTTGTTTACCCACGCTCAAGAAAATTATTAAAAATTATTAAGTATAAAAATAGATTGTGGCATTACATCTGAACCTTTTGGTTATTTTGAATACAAGCATAGCCTTATTGTTAATTTTAATATATACGTAATATAACCTTACACACAATTAAAACAACTCTTGTCTACTTCATAGGATTTATACAATTTAAACAAATAATTGCAATAAAATTTCAGCAACTTCAAAAACAGTACCCAACTTTCCGTATTAATCATAAAGAAAAAAACATTTTTTTTGTCAACTCATTATCATATAAACATTATTTGCTTAAACTTCGTATTATTATACAGCTCAAAAAGTATTAAAAGATCAGAGTCCCTTTCAAACAATATTTAGAGGTAAAAGAGAATTTAAATTTAAGCACAAAAATATCTCTTTTGAAGGAGAGCCTCCTGTTGTATATGAAAATAAAGGTTTAGTGTTAAAATAGTCTCTGAAATTGAATATTTTACGAGCTTCTTATTTGAAAGCCCCATTTCTTTGTATTTTTATGCCCCTTTTTTGTTTATTGGAGAACGTGCCGTTCTTGTAATTAGATAAGGACCAGCCTTTCATTTTAAAACTCTGATAAACTCTCTGTTTTCTCTTTACCATCTTTACAAATTATTTACCTTTTGAATTTAATAGGTTTTCATCACATTGCTGTATTGGTTCCCAGAGACGTTAAATCTACATCGCAAAGAATTTACCGCGCAAATATATGAATAATAAAAGAAAAATTTAAATTGAATTTTCGATCATTGTTATGCAGATTCATATAATTAGATTTTTTTTCTAGAGGGTCCGTGATTAAAAAAAGAATCAATATATTTTTGTCCGGAGCATTTCTAAATTGACTTTTGTACGAACAGTAAAGAGTCGAGAAATCTTGCTTTCAAGTTTATTGAATGAAATTTCAACATTTGAAATTCCTAGCTTTTGGGTTGAGCCATGCGAAGCAAATTAATTTATCTTTAATATTATGTTCCTAAGGAACGGTGAATGCTATATCAGAGAATATATAGCAGTGTTTTGCATGTATTGATAATTTATTTGTGTAAGACATAAAATAATAACAGACTACATTAAGACGTCTGTTAATTAATAAGAGTAAATTGATGTTTTTAAAAAACTATAATTTACTTTAACTCTTTGTTTCTACAATGAAAACTTAAATAACTTAAAGCCATACAAATTACGTCTTAAGTTTTCACGGCCAGATTTGATATTTTGGCTTTTGGGTTTAACCGTATGTGGCGAACTTCCTTCAACCAATATTTCGACCGCCATTGCAGGGGTCTTCTTCAGGATTGATGATTTATTTAGTTGTGAGTTGGTGTCAGATTATCTTTTTTACGAGCGTTATTAATTGATATCTCCATGGCAACTATATTCAAGTTTCATTCCGTAGAATCATTGGTATGTTCTAAGAATATGGTAGGTATGTTCTAAGAATACGGTAGGTATGTTCTAAGAATTGTACCTCCACGAAAGTCATGTCGGACTGTGGTCGTCATTGCTTGTCTGTACAGGTTTTAGAGTATGTGCTAGAGGTGGAAGCCATGCTGTTTTGAGAATCAAGTCGTCATCCCTGTTGATGTTGATGGGATGTCTTTTGATTTCAATGGCTTCCCTTACTAGGCGTGCATATTTTCCTTGTCTTCAAGCCACAATTTCGGGTTCGAACGAAAACTTATGTCCCGTCAGCCAGATGCTCTGCCAGTGCTGACGCCATTGGGAAGCTTAGTCTGCACGATATCTCATGTTCACTTACTCTTTTACCTATAGTTCGCGATGTTTGTCCGATATACACCGTTGGGCAAGCCTTACATTGGAGTTTGCACACCCCATCGCTCTCTAAAGGAAATTTGTCCTTGACCAGTCTGAGACAGTCTCGGATCTTTGACGACGCCTTGTGAATAGTTTTTATCCCAAAGCGTTGTAGGACCCTGGCGACTTTCTCAGTTGTACCTTTCGTGTATGGCAGAAAGGCTTTGGGTTTTCCTATCTCCATCTAATGAGTTTCTCCCTGTGCCATTTTCTTTTTGTTGTTGCCCTTCGGATATCTGACTTTCTGTATCCATTGCACTCTAAGGCCCGGCCAAGTTCCTTCAGTTCCACCTCTAGCACATACTCTAAAAACCTGAACAGACTAGCAATGACGACCACAGTCCAACATGACGTTCTTGGAGGTACAATTTTTAAAACATACCTACCGTATTCTTAGAACATACCTACCGTAGTCTGAGAACATACTCACGCTTCTCCGAAATGAAACTTGAGTATGTAGTTGCCATGGAGAATTAAATCAATAAGGCTCGTATAAAAAAGATAATTTAAATAAACCAACTCAAAACTAAATAAATCATCAATCCTGAAGAACACCCCTGCAATGGCGGTCGAAATATTGGTTGAAGGAAGTTTGCCACACACGGCTAAGCCCAAAAGACAAAATATTCAAGCCATACAGTTGAAATTCTAATGAAAGACAATTTATTTATTGCAATGGTATGCTAGTTTCATAATTTATTATAAAGGTATTTAAAAGATTCATTCTTGTTTTACGACAGTAGCAAATATTATCAAATGTAGCGGAAAAAATTATGAATTACATTTCAATTAAAACATCTTTGGCATTAAAATTAATTACGTACATTATTTGTCTTGCCACTCAGAAAAGATATTGTAAGGATGCCAAGTACTTACTAAAAGTTGAGAAAAAAATATGATTTCTATTTCAGACTCTATACTAATGACCTCTTGTTGTATAAATAATATATTGTTTTGTATGAATCAACTATATTAACTGTGTGTATTCTTTCAAGTAAGGTCATTAATTCCACACCAGCTCAACTGTAAGTAATTACCATCGTTGAGTTTATGTTAAGGTTTTGTTGCTTTAAATGCACTTAAGGCTGTGTTTGTGGCCATAATGCGAAATAGTTCTACGGTAGATTTGCAAACTTAATACACAAAAGTCATATTATGAAGCCATTTGCATATCATATTACCAACCTGGTATTTTAAACAAGCATTTGATATCACACTACAATTATAAAATGTTATTATTATTCACTGAAAACATGATTTAAAAACATATGATTATTCCGATCCCTAGTCTTAACATTCCTGACAAAATGATACCATCGTATTTAATAGTATTTGTTTACAACACTTTAAAATGCATCTTACCTGTTAAAATTTAAAACAAAATATTAATTGATACAGTGATACCATATTATGAAATAATGGATTCCTAATATTCTACGAAATTTTGTATCAAAAAATTAATAATAAAGTAATGTTAATAAAGACGAATACGTAATGATGATGTATTAGAGATTATAATCATTAAGTTTATAGTGTAAATAATGGGATGTACGAAAAACAAATTTTCTCCACTAATTTAAAACTCAGTGCACTTGTCTATTGCATTGTTTGTAGTTTGACATATATACTAATTAGACTTAGTTGAGAGAAATAGAACAGTGGTCTCCCGTTGGCTCAGCAGTAATTTAAGTTGCTCCAAACATGTCAGGTCTAGTCTGGACAAGAGCCATGCAGATGCTGTTTGTTTTGAGTTTCAGGCCAATGGTTCCATGACTATCGTCTGATATCAGGAATATTTGTCAAACACCATGTCAACATTCAGCACTATAATAACTCTATCTCCGAAATAAACTATTAATTTAAAATACATAATTTTAATTAATCGTTATAATTATATACGAAATAGTAAAATATATTTTAATGGCTTATTGTGGAGTTGTTTTTGGTACCAATTTAATTTTCTCCAGCGAATTATCTCACAACTAAGCCACCTCCACCCACCATAAGAAAATTGAATAATAAATTACAATAAAATGTTATTCTTTATTTGTATTGCTGAAAAAATATATGAATTTAAACATATTAAAAATGGAATATTTTGTAACTTAAAACTAACACATTTGATGGAATTGGTTTGTTGATTGCTCAGGATCGACCCAATGGGGTCCAAATAAATGTACAATCACATAGAATAATTGTGAAAAAAAAAGATATAAAATTATTGATTTATAAAATAAACTGTTAGAAATAATGATGAATGAGCTAACCGATTTAATATTAATAGTTTGTATTTTTAAAATGTTTTAAGTGTTAACGGTAGGAGTGGTTATAAGAAGCATAAAATGGACGAATTTTATTTACTTGTAAAATGATTTGTACATTTCAATTTTAGTTGTTAAAGAATAAAAGTTGAAAAATTAAGAGATATTTTAACACAAGACATATTTACAAAAGACAAAAAAAATATTATGACAATTGTAACTAAAAAAATACTATAATAAGCAATAGTGTATTCATACCCATTGAATATTTTATGTATATGGATTACACGTTGCTGCGATCATAATATTTTATAAGTATTTCGAATTTTAAAATATGATGGTTTCACGAGGTAACACGTAATTAAAATTTCATTGAACACAAAAATAGATTATTTGAATATGAGATTTTTTTAATACTAATTGTATTGATATAACTTTCAATGCAATACTTCGTTATCTATGTAAACGCTTCGCTACTCAATTTACTCCATTACGCTACATAAGCTGTGAGGGAATGCCGTATTTTACTTCTGGCTCTCGCTTTGTTTTTCTTCACAGCATCCAAGTAATATCCCATTCTAGGTGAGGAAGTGATGAGAGATAAAAATGGAGAAGGGCGGAGATACAATATTACGTTTCGAGGAAGGATATCTCAATACAACACCCACTTACACGGCTTCAGTCATTTGTCACGGCCGAGAGTAGCTCCTTTACGGTTCTACTTTCATCCCTTCACCCCCAAGGCTATGTGAAATTCACAGAAAATACGTGTGTCAAATATATTACCACATTACAAAGCCTGTGTTGCAAACAACGGTTTTGTTCTTCGTTTCGTGCTCTAAGATCTCTTTGCCTGCATTTGTATAGCAAACAGAGTCTTATTTTTTATGCAAATGTATGCAAGTGAATGTTGGGAGAGAGGAAATAAAATATTTACGCGAATACGATAACGCTTATCAAATCTTCATCATCTATATACCCGTTTATCATCAACATATGATCTTCACAAATTGCATCCGTAATGGTATTGTGGTCTTTGGGTTTAGCCGTGTGTGGTGAATTTTCTAGCACCAATATTTCGACCGTCATTGGAGGGGTCTTCTCCTGGGTTGACTATTTTGTCGCAGTCATCAACCTTTAAGAAGACGTTTATAATTCGGGTCAAAATATTGGTGCTATATAATTCGCCACATACGGCTTAACCTAAAAGTCAAAACACCAAATCTGGCCGTAAAAATCTAGAAGTTATGCATCCATAATGTCAGCTCTATCTCCTGGAGCCTAGCCGAGTATGTTAAATACGAGATAAAGTATTTGACGGCTTTCTAGAAGAGTGAATGCTTGGTCTACAAAAATAATGCCGTTGGTTATGCTCTCCTGAGGCATCCGAAATACACGTACAAGCCTGGTATACCTTTGTCTCTCAACCAATATTAGTAAAAAATACTGTTTTGTCAGTTTCAAAGTCAATCAATCGTAACAGCAGCATTTTTAAATACTTAAATTTTAAAGAGTCATTTTACGGCTTGGTCTATGGTGAGACTTCAAAATTTGCAGACATTTAAAAAGATGGGGGTAATACAGGTACTGCATAAACCGAAATTTGATGTACAAAAATTATAAATGTACAAGTTTCTTAAGCTGACTTATATATGTACATTAGATCTTGGAATTATATATAGAATGTCGAAGATTTATTGTGATTATAATAGACGTAAGATATTATAGAGCATAATATATTGCAGCAGTTATTATGCACATGGTATGGGTAAGGTGATTAATTTCAAGCTTCTACTGAATCTCCTTGCATTGTAACTTAGTATAATACATGCAATGTAAATTGTATTTATTATGTGGTATATAATAAATAAATAATAAACATTTTTAAGAAGCTTACTGTCTACGTCACGTTTTTAATTATTTTAAATTTTATTCAGTAGAAATACGTATTTTTAACGAGAATGTGTAAATGTGAAAGGATTTAATAATTCACGACAATTCTTTGCCAAGAAGCACTAATTTTTAATAATAATACTCAGTTGATAAGCAATACTCAAGAAAAATGAATTTTTTTATTATCTACGAGATAGAAATACCTAGGAAATGATTTTAAGTGATGTGGTACCTGCTGGGAGAGGTACTAAAGTAAACTGGTTAAGTACCACTAGTCTAGCGGAACGTAACAAAGAGAACTTTATTTTTATTTATTTATTTTATGCGGGCGCCTAGTTGGGACACGCATTTAAACTTTAACGTTGCGGACTCGTTAGGATAACCACTTCATGTGATTGCATTTCCACGGGAAGCGGAAAAGCAGCTTCTGAAAATTCAGTCTTCAGGAAATTTGAAAAACACTCGGCCGTAACAGTGTCATGTTAATATCAATGACATCAACTTCAATCAGTAGATTATGTAGGAAAATATATATCTGAAGCATTCTGTAAGTTAAGTAGAAGTATTCTTACCATACACGTTCCATATCTGGTTATATAAACTTTATCCCAAGACATTTTAATACTCAGAGGTCTATCTAGTTTATTTAGTTCCTTATGATTTCTAGAATATTAGAAAATTCCGTAATTTAAGTATCTAAGGCATATTTTGTGTGTTTTGTTAAATTATAATTATGCAGTTTCACCAATTATTTTCAGTTAATAACCTTAAAAATAAAAAAATATATATATTAATAGAAAACGTCTGCAAATTACATTTTGCAAAATAAGGTACTGCTATTTTTTCCAATTATCTTACGGATTTTTCACGGTAAAAATAATAACAAAATAAATAGCATTCTTTTTAATTTTACTGTTTTAATAATGATAAGTTTATAAAGTAAATTTGGAACATCTGTTCTGATAAATAAATAAATATAGTAAACGGTTATACATATAGAAAAATATTCAATTTCCAGTACTTTAAACACGTGATACTCTTGTTTCATGATCTTTTGAGAATACACGTAATCCATCTACGTATTAAACTACCACTCAGCTTCGACAAACAATCCACAAATAGAATTTTCTTTCACGAAAACTAAAAAATAACTAGTAATTTTATTACGCACAATGTGTTGATTTGTATAGTTTTGCATAATTATTATAACAGCAGTCCATCATACTAATATGAACCATACGATATTTTGTGCACAGTAAAATATATAAATTTTTGGCCATTAACATTATTTATTTATCGCATACAATGATAATTTGATTCATTTATCAACTACTTAAACACATTTTTATTATATCAGTTATTCGAATTCACAAATAGTGACGCATTATATTTTATGGGCAAAATGAAGCGTTTATGGTGTTATTATGGTGACATATAACAATGTGTCAATAATCGTAAACATATTTTTTAATAGTCCTTAAAATATTTTTTTTTTACTCATAACACCATAAACTTTATCACCATACTCAGTGTTGGCTAATATTGATCATAGATTGAAATATTTCGGCTGTAAGAATATATTCTACAACAACATTAAGGCTATCAACTGACAATACTTGGTGAAACTGCATAATTATAATTATAGAATTAATTTTAATTTAAAAATGAATAAATTAAAAATATTTAGTTTTGATTCACAATTTGTTTTAATGATTACATGTTTCGGCCTTCCTGAAGACTTATTGAAGATGGTCTTCAGGAAGACCGAAACACGTAATCATTAAAATAAATTGTGAATCATATGTAAGTATTTTTAATTTATTCATTTTTTAATTAAATTTAATTCAAAATTATAATATATTCTACATCGGCACGAAAATAATTATAAGCATACTCTAATTATTTGTATGCTTTAACATATATTTTAAATGTGCTCACCAGTTCTTTGATATAAGAATACTTTCAAGAGAAGCTCCATTACGGTTTTAATGGTCAAGTGATTTATAAACCTAAATTATAACACTGAATATATTTTTAGCGTCTTTTAAGTGCACACTTTAATTTAACCTATAGAAACGTTTGACCTTCTAAGTTGATAATTTTGAGTTATCTAGGATGCTAAGATACAGAAACTGAAATGGAAGTAGCACAATTTAAAAAATACATGCATTTTTTTACCATTATAATAATCAATTAATTTTTCATTATGTGTGATAAATTGAATTTATTATACAAATGTACGTATTTTTATAACAGTTTTTTTTGATTCTGATAAACATAAAATCCTGAGAATCATTTATGTATCTCTTTTTAAGAGTATTACAAAAACTAATATTTTATGTGATTTTTTTATAAGAATATAACTTATTTCTGTTACTACCATTGAAACCTCTGACACAAAAGTCTGATGTGACTTCAGCAATTATCAAATTTATGATAATTGTAGACTTAATCCTGGACTGATTTCTTCCTGGAAGATTATAAACTGTACAGTAAATTTATTGTGTTATAACGCTGAATAATTAAAAAATATTATTTATGGGATTAATGTTTTTTCAGGTCGTAGTACTGTGTTAGCCATATATTCCAATTAGGAGCGAATATTGTAAGAAAAATCTCAAAAAATGATACTCATTTTGAATATATTTCGTGACGTGCGTGAGAATATTTTCATTGCAAATAAATTCCGAAAGAAACATGTGTGATATTTTGATATATTACTCGAATCCGTTCGGCAATAGAAAGGAAAGGGGCGAAAGCAAAAAGCACATTTTTCTACAATACATCATATTTTCTTACAATCCCATGCGATACGGGGGCAGCATGTGCAGAAGCGTTTAATATGTTTCAGCGCATTTGCGAACGGAGTTGCGTTACCGGCGTGTTCAGGAAACATAATCCGGATCCAGCAGCAGACAGCTCGTGTGCTACACTAGCTCGTGAATGCATCACTGTGAAACATTGCGACAGGAACACAAAACCGACGCATGAATAATGCCGGGATTCTTAAAAAAATAAATTTCAATATGCAAAGCGTGGACCGTGGTGAGCTTGCTAAATAAGAGAGATCGCTCCAGTCTTTGCGCCTGAAATCCGGTTGCGAGGTGAGGCTAATAAAATAAATTACCAGTGTCTGACAGATAAAAGTGGGAACCTGAAACAATGCAGCGCATTGTTCATATTCGTGTACCTTTCAGATAGTTTTTGTTCATTCTGCGCCGTTCTACCTGAGCCCTTTTGTTATGACATTGCTTTTTTATTTTCTTTAAGCGTTGGAATCCGAGTGGCTCTCTAAAATTAAAATTGATCTGCGAGCAGTTAGACCGTTTGAATGTAAATAAAAATGATTTATATGCAGATAAAAATAATAGTAAAGTGTACTATATTTGTAATATTCGTAATATGCAAGAAGAAGTTGGATATAAAATATCATTGTTTAAAAATAACTTACGAGGATAAAAAAAATATGTGTAAGATTTAGTAGTTAAAGTATATCGAATGAATCATGCCGTACCGTCATGTTGTACGCGAATGCATTGTTGTGTTTCATAGCCACTCCATTAAGCCGGGAGGTGTTTTAATGACAAATACTAAAGAGACCACTCTCGGGAAAACACCGCAAATTAATTTCAATTTATTTACCGCGCGAATAAAACAAGCCGTCTGGATGCGAAAAGCAAAACTTTTTCCACGAAAAAAATAGAGAGAACACGGCGTATCAAACCGTGGCATTATTCAGGACGGCCATGTACGTGACGGCAGGGACATTAGCCGGGTTGAGAGGGGAACAGACCCAGGCGAGGGAGAATTTTTCCCACTTCGTCACTTTTAAAGGAAAGGTTGCGTAAGGCGGCGCGAAGAAGGCGCGAGGCGATACCAGGGATCGCAGGCTCGGGACGCCTGGTGATGGAACCGACCGCCCGGGACCCGGTCCGGCCTAAGTACCCCGGGAACGTGAGCGGTGATATTTCATTTCAGAAGGGCACTCATCCTTATCAAGTCCTAACACAATTATCGCTTCCGCGCTGACGGTTGACAGAGCACCGGATATACATCCACTCTAAAGTGTTTTTTTTCCAGTCCCTCGGCTTGTTTTCTCGCGGGGCGCGCGGACAAATATACTCAAAAGAGAATCGCATTAGCCCAAATAAATTATATTTTATGTCGGAGTTATGAATTCTGTGACATTTTGTGCTACGTAATCTTTGTCTAATAAAACGAGTTATTTCGGCATTATGTCACATATATTTATAAAAGAATGAATCTTCACACACTTACAACGTACATCCATGTTACATAATATACTGAGAATAATATATGTAAATATATTTACTTTATTCGTTCACATAACGTTAACTAGTTAATTTTAAGTGTATTTATTTTTCTCGAGCTGAAAATTACATTATTTTTTGAATTAAGAAATATTTTGTACCTTGTTTAAGCATGTATCACATTAAGCACAGTTTAATCACTTGCTGAAAGCATGCAGTTTCGATCTCAATGCAAGCTTCACCATGTTCTGTGTGATCAATGTAAAAAGAAGGTACAACATATTTATCAATTTAATATTGAAACGGATGTACAAATGAATGCCTTAAATAAATATCAGTATCATTAATATTGGTTTACCTATTAAAAAAAATGTTCTTTTCAAAACGAGTCTTTTTTAATTGTAAAAATGAATTAATTATGTGTAAAATGTGTTGTACTTAATAAATTTAATGCTTAAGGGGAAACAAATCAAACGTTTTATTGGTTTATTTGTAGCTATACAGGTATGCCAAAACTAGGCAGTAGATTTGGTACATAAAAAGGAATAAAATGAACGCCTCCTCCCATTTGTAAAACTGTTGTTGGTAACATGTACGAGTATATAGTGTATATAAAAAAGGATGTAAAACCGGCAATACAACATGAAAATATTTTATACGAGTAAGATAAGAGTGTCTTTCATGGGAAGACAAACAGTTTAAAGACTATATAAAGTTAGTGTCAACCAAATATGTTTTTTTTTATTGAAAGAAATAACATCACTGGCGTTAATATTTTACGTTCGTAAATCATGTTAAAATATAATAGAGAGTTGAACAAGGTTGGGCGTACAATAAAATAAAATATACATACTGAAAAGATGATGCAAAGATAAATGCTAAGAAAGCTCTCGTCAAAATCTTTACTATCGGTCATGTAACCATTTCGCGTTGTACTAGTACATCCTTAAAAATAATAACTCCAAATTTTTTGTATTACTTATATATATTGTATTTATATAAACTGACTAAGTATCTTCTTTTTAAAAATATTAGAAGAATACGACGATAGGTTTTCAGGGTTAATATCGTTGAATTTAAATAGCCTTTAAATATTTTTCCACAAATAGGGTCTGATAGAAAAACTAATCGAAAACCATAGACCTTCTAACATATTTAAAGCAGGTAAAAATATTTTTGTAAAATATGCTACTCAAATTCAATATTTATTTTCGATTTACTTAACGATATTATTTATTTATTAAAAGGTACAGTTTGATTTTCTGACTAGGTCGTCAGATGTTTGAATTAATTTTTCAGACGTAGTGGTTTATTTAATTGTATCATGAATGGAATATTTAAGAACAATATTTTTATCTACTACTTTAAGTTTTAAGCAACAATTTTCTTACAAAAACAAATCGAAAATTATACATAGCTCGTATATATACTGTAAGGATATCTAACAACATATTGCTCATGTTTTAAGTAGATTGTATTTATGTACTAAGGTTATGTACATATAATTATTTTTTATATGCTTTAATAAACGAGTATGTTATTACTATAATTATAATGTACGTTTCAGTGTATAACAGATTATTTGAATAAGAAAAACACTTTTATGTACAAATAAATGCTGGAAAAAGATAACAGGATAGTATAAAGAAAAATATAACCTTTGATTTCATTGTGAATTACATTTTTAATAATTCCCTATAGTTTATTTATCTTTTTTCGTAGATTTAAGTCTGGCTGCTACGCAAAATCCACAAATAGATGGAGCCGTTAAGCGAAACTTAGATTTAAAATAGTGAAATTTTCAATAACTGTCTCCAATTAGAATACTGTTAATGAAATTAATTAAAACGCTTGTTAAAACTTTATTTATTAATTAAAAATCAATTCAATACATCGGAAGAACAATAAAAATGGTAGAATGTTCGTGACACATTTTTAAAAACTACCCTTGACTTAAAATTCGTTTAAATTTAAATCATTTATCACTATCTAAAATTAAAATAAGGCGTTAAAAAACTTTACGCCCGGGAAAAATGCGAAACAAAATACAAAGCGAGGTTGTAAATTTCAATAGATAGCAGATAACAGGAAGGAAACAAAGGCATATCGCAGAGACAATCTGAAAAGAGTTTTTATGTTGCCGATTTGTCACTTGAGAGTTGACATATTTCACTCTGTCGGTCAGAGCGAAAGCTTTTGATGTCGGATATAAAAAATACTTATGCCTTATAAAAAGGGGTTTAGCTCTGAGAATATCCATTACGCCGTTTTATTGCGCGGTTTAAATTTGAATCTATTTCGCTCATTCGTTTTTTTTGTAGAGTGAAAAATTAAACTGCTGCGCTGGTAATTTGCATGCACACATATTTAGGTACCGAGTAAGAGCGTACTGCAAAACGTAACCGAGCATTAAAAAATAAATTACGTTTGCTAATGTAACAAGATAACTTTAATATTTTGGCCACTTTATGACTGTCATTATAATTACGTATTACACGGTAAACAAAGAGAAAAAGTTCTCCTTCTTCTTCGTGTCAGCGACGTCAAATTATTTTTTCCCAGTATCTGGCAACATCGATAGCTCGTGTGTTGCCCAGTATTAGGTCCTGAGATGTGCAACTTGTTGGGCACATAGAGCAGGATCTTAGGTGCGAGGCGGTCTGTAGGTCTCCACAGTCGCACAATAGTGTCTCTCCCTGCCGAAGCATTCCCCACCGCTCGAGGTTGTCCTTTGTTCTACCAACTCCGGTTCTTAACCTGTTCAGGGATTTCCAGGTCCACCAGTCAAGGTTATTGACAGTTGGGAGGCCTTCTTTTGGAGTAATGAAATCCTCTGATGCGATTTGTTGCCAGAGCTGGAGTCTCTCATTTTCAGGGCCGGATGTGAGAGGTTATGTGGATCTCAGAAAGCAGCTTCGCGACTTCAATCTTGGTATTAGGGGTATCTGATTATAGAAACAGTGGGATGGTTGGTTGATTGCCTTACGCTTCATTTGGTTTTTGCTGTCGCTGGGTTGAAAAGATTGGCCGGAGGAGGAAGTCCGAAATTCCGTTTCCAGGGGGCACCGCGTTGAGGTTCTTTTCATGCTCCCCTTTTCATGTGAAAAAGTATTATTGTTAAATGACATTGCGTTGCAATTTTATGGAAATGATTTGTATACATTATTGTGTTACACTTCCGTTGTTTTTGTATTAGTTATCCAAATACAGTAATAAAACGATTGCAAAAACTGTTAGCGTGTTAAGTATACACTCGTCTGGTGGTATTATTTTTTAGCATTTTTCTTAAATATAAAAAAATATATCTCTCAGGATGGGAGGAGCGAAAGGTTTAACGACTAAAATAATCGTACTCAACTGTTGTGAATGTTGAAATTAAGACAATATTTGAGTTCTTGCTTTTTTTTAGATCAGTTCTAAATATCAAAGTGTTGGAGTTAATGGATTTTTTGGTACCTGAGAAAGCAGATTTACGTTATACAGCATTTATTCTACACTTTCAGACTTTCATATTCGAAATAAATAAATTATGTTAGTATTTTGTGGACACTATGATGCTTCACTTGGTCAGCTAGACGCTGTGCGTGTGAAGGACGTGTGGATTTGAATTGATAGTGTTGAATTGAATTGAGGACTGAAGATATTAATTTCATTTGTCTATGTCCGCTCCCTCAGTTGAAGCATATGGATATTACGAGCCGCTGCCATAAAGCTCTGTCAGCCGCCTTAGTCATCGCTTCATCCCGTGTCAGCTCCACCTTGCGTAGCTCCGTCGAGTAAATTCTGCATATAATTTCTGTGGGAGCCCAGCGGCTTGAAAAAAAGGCAGCCGTAGTTAATGCTCCCCTGCGGCATTTTTAGGACCCACGTTCTAGCCAAGTCCATCTTCGTCTTTTGATGCATTATATGAATTCGCCACAAAGTCATTCTATCAATGTCTGAAACCATTTTCAAGCAGTTATTAAACTGTTTCTTGATTAGCTTTAGTTTTTATGTGAAAAGAAACACGTTTGCTGTTGGAGTCTCCCAAAGCCTCTCTGTGGAGTTAAAGCACAAGTTAAAAAAACTACATGTCCTGAGTCGTCATACGATCGACATGGGAAAAATATAAGATATTATAAGAACTAATATTTTGTTGTATTTTAGATATAAGCTCATTCTTATTCATATAAATCCTGATCCCCTTTCATCCGGCTAACGTTTGTCATATTTTTCTCCAGAATAGAAATCACGGCATTCGCGGAATATCTTTGTGTGCATAAGCAAGTGACCTTTAAAAGGATAAAAATGAGATCACAACAAAATGATGACCTGGCCAGACTCCACGGGTCGTACGGGTATTATTTCAAACAAAATATTTTTTGAAATCATTGCATTATTTCGGTAGAAGAAAAAAAGTTATTACATTTTGGGTCGTAATATAATTAAAAAAAGTTTATTTTTCAAATACCAAAACAAATATGGCATATAAGTTTATATTTTGTACATATTTTTTGCTACATGATATTTAGAACTAAATTACAGAGCATAATAATAATTTAACATTCATTCGATGTGGAAAATGAACGAGTTACTTTTCTTTAACGAACAAAGAAAATATTTATATTTTATTTGAAGCATGAAACTTCCTCTACCTAAATGTTTACATATTTGTAAGCATTTGATCATCTTTCAGTCAAATAATTTTGAAATTACAGGGCAATAACCTTTATCTTACAGTTAAGTTATTCTTTCACCTGTTCAATATTAATTGAGTCGATTATTTTTTATTTAAATTGACTTGTTTTATATGTAGATTCAAATCCAATAAAAACTCCCCAATGAAACCTCCGTAAATTTTGATTTTTCATAGTGCATTAAAGTGAGAGAGGTTTTCTTTACATTTTTTTGACTGTAAGTAAATAAAGAAGGTGGAGTAAAACTCAACATTCAACATTTTTTCTTCTTCTTTCCATATCCGTTCCATATCTGCAACATATGTTACCACAAATTGCTGCCACTTAGTTCCGTAAGTTGCTACTATCTATTTTTCGTTTTAGGCCACATTTGTACCTTAAAGTTCTATTTGGGAACGTATATGTTTCCCGATAACCTCCAGAGCAGAAGTGTAAGTTTTTGAAGAGGGGTTTGCTGTATTATTATCCCAAGCATATTTTTGAGTGATTTGTTAATCGGATTTCAAGGAAATCGGATGATAAGCCCGAGGCTTGAACCATTTGTCTCAAGGAGTGGATCGATTCCCATTGAGATTTTTTTTTACTTTGCATTTTAAATAATTTGACTACTTTTATGAGTGAAATAATCCTTCTCGAATATAATTAATAAAAGTACTAAGCTTTTTAAAGCTATACTAGAAACTATTATTATGTGTCGAGTACTGTTGGTTATATTGTAAGAATAAATAAACCAATTAGCAGATTCACTGATTACATAATTTAAATAACAAGCATTATTTTTAGAATGAAATAATAACTGTCTAGGTTTTTAACGAATAATGAATAACTTTATTTTGAAACTATTTTTAAGATATCGCAAAACTTGGAGTATACTTTCACCGGGAAATTTAATCTATCTACAAGCAAGGAACATTCCTGAAGCAATCCGACAGTCCGTTAGAAACATGCTTGGCAAGCAAGAGCCTTGCCCAGGCTTCGTGTAGACTCCTGACCTCTGAGCTCGATCCTTATCCTCCGACAGACTTTGGCATATTTTAAATTTCTCACAAGACTCGCCTTCATAACAATATGAATTATTACAAAATGTTAACTTGTATCAATTTTCTATCTCTTTGAGGTTCGAGAGATGAAAATACTTATTGCTGCTGCCTCCGCTAAAAGTGTTTATAAACGTAGTTTGTTCGTTGAAAGTAATATTATATTATACATTTTCAAATAAATATTTGCATACTATCTAGCTTCAGAATGTTATTTTTGCAGAGTTATTTTTCGAAGATATTTTTACAATAATGTTCCTTCATATTTTTAGACTATATTTAAGAGAAAAACTGTTAACTGAATGAAATCTTATTCGACTAAAAGTAATTTCATGTAATTTTCTTGTATTCATTGTGTGTGATTTGTTAGAACTTGTAATTTTAACATTCTAACCGATTATTTCAGCTCGTCTTGCATTTGCTTGAGTGTTTATGGTAGCGTTTTTAAATCCTCTTTTCAAGTTTAAAACAATCCACCTGTCGAAAAGCGTCGAATAAAAATTAAAAGAACTTTAAATTTCAATCAAAATCAAATTATTGAATTATTTTTGTAAAAATAATATCATGATGAAATAAATACAAGTGGATTAAAAATATGTCACAATAAGGTTTAATTTTAATAAAATGTACAATGGCTTATTGTTTAAGAAATAAACCATAAAAATAGTCTTGTTGTCGAAGATGTTATATAAGTTTAATAGAATAAGAATTAAAATGGTGCTAGCTACAGATGTTCTTGAAATGCAAATTGAAGCAAAAAAATGTAGTATTGGATTTCGAATAATTGGTTTATGAAATAAGTAAAGCAAGAATATTAGATAAAAGAACAAAAGACATGGAGTAGTAGCAGCTTGGCAGTCGGTGCAATTTAATAATAAAGCTTTAATTATTCTTCTTCCACATCCGCTTTCTAGCTGGAGTATATGGTCCTCACAAACTGAGGATTTTAAATTCTGTCGGCCACCGTAGTCCTCGTCTCATGTCATGGTAATTCTGCCACCGAAGATTCACCTAGAACATTTGATATATTGTTATAATATTATAAATAAAATATTTAATGGTTGAATTCCATTATCATATAAATTAATTTATAGCAGCGATAACTAAATTTATTTATTTATTATATACTAGCTGACCCGGTGAACTTTGTTTCGCCCGAAAGGTAATAAATGAGCAGATTTTGGATTTTATTAAGTTGAATTTTTCGGCACATATGATATCAAATATTTGGTCTGGTTGAATTCTATTGCAGTAATCGACGAAACTTCAGCAAGTAGTTGCCAGCATTTCGACGAATAATCAAACGATATGCGTAATAATTCGGCGAGCTAACCTTCTTGGTAGTTTCTTCACCTGAAATTAAGACAATAGATTTGCTATTTTGTATGTAAAGCTCACATCCATATTTTTAGCATAATTATAAAAGATAAATGATTCTTAATCGGTTGCTGTTATTTGTCCAATTTTCTCTAAACAAACAGCCCCTAATCTTTAAGTCTGTTATTTTCCTGATAATAAGCAGTGTAATTGGTCTTTTATTGGATACCTCAAACAAAACCAAGCACTGTAAAATGTTTGTCATGACGGAATCAAAACTATGATAGTGATTATATATATATTGATTACTCACCATTCAATGGATTTTTCATTTTGATATTGAAATAATATCCATCTTCTCCTTGCCAAAGCATCAGTGGGTATTGCAACGTGTCATATGAACGATGTGTTTCAGATATCTGTTGCAGTTGCCCCGTATCGCGACGTGTAAGCACAATATCACGTGTTTCCAAGTTTTCACCATCAATCAGGATGGCAATTTCGTCTATTGTAGGTGAATTAAATGTGCGTTCGTGTGTTCCAGATGGTCATTTATCCACTCTTGAAAAGCCGAACCAACGCATGATGTTCATGAAGTAGTTGCTGCAGGTCTTGAACAATTGGTCTTTTGATTGCTGCATTGATCTCTTGACGTCGTTCAAGTTGTTCCTCCATGTTGCCCATGAAGTATATTTGCAAAAATTTATGCTGTGCATCTTTGAGAGGTTCCAATGATCCGATTCTATCGTGAATCTGTCCTTGTATCTACAAAATCAAAAGCAAAGACAGTGTTACTGATTTATAAATGCTCTTTTTAGAATTAGCATACATAATACAAAGGGATAAGAATAGTATGTTATTCTGTTACTGTATTGTGTGTACAAAAGTACAAAAATAGATAAATAAATACCTTGAATGTCGGATTGAATCCTCGTTCTTCGATAATGTCTGCACCAAATGAGGTCATTTGGAAACAACCATTGTATTTTTGAGTATTTGCTAGAAAATGTCGTGATTCGGGGGTTTCGCCACGAAGCAATGAAACGTCAACCGATACACAAAATATCTATCAAACCATAGAAAAAAATACGAAAGGTGTCACATGTGTTCTGTTATTTCCTTCCAGTTGCCTTTTGTTATAACATTTTAACAAATAAAAGATTAAACTGATATTTTGACTAATATTTATTTATTTTTTGTCTTTTTTTCCTGTCTTTTGTTTTTTTTTTGTTTCAAAATATTCCGTAGCTTACGTAGGTACCTACTTACAATACCTACTTTTGCGTCAGTTTTGTTTATGGCGTTGCTATGGTAAGAGACGGTATAGACGCCGTGCAGGGAAGACGTCTATACCGTCGCTCTTGTTTTAAACAATAAATCGCACTTAAAAATAAAACTTATAAACATTCTCTAACACCATCAGAATCGTCATCAAATTCTCTACAAAACGTGCATTATGGTTTATATGCATCTTTAGCGATCGCTCGTTAAACAGCATCGACGCGCAACATCTTTGGCGGAAGATCTCGTGACGTGCCGATGTCGGCCATTTTTTATTTTATTTATATCTCCATTGCAACTCATTTGAATCATTTTTCTTGTACGAAATTTTACGCAGAAAAACAATTTGCGTTGTGGTTGATGATAATTTGAAAGATCAGATTTTTTGGACCGAATGTTGGCCGGAATAAGCTAACACCCAGCTAACCTCATCAGGTCAAGCTGGTTAGGGCACTCTATTGTCCTGGAGGTAGTAAATGCCCTCTTAAGGCGGATGAACCTTTATGGTCAACGGCATTAGGATGTGGAAATAAAGGGGAAAACACCACATTAAAGGTCTTAAAGACATCCCACGTATCAGCAAAAAAATGATTGCATCTCAAGTAAAATTTTCCTGAGATAAAATAGTCCCCCAATCGGATCTCCGGGTGGGGACTGCTCGAGACAAAACAACCAAGACAAATAAGAAAAACCTTCAGCCAACAAGATATGCCACCTGGAATGTTCGAACATTACTGCAGAACGGCGCCCTAGACGGGAGTATTTGCAGCAAGTATTCGAGGACATGAACTGTAGCGCTTATGCTGAGCTGAAAAGGGTTGCGGAGGACCGAGAGGAATGGAGATCGAGATGCAAGATTCTGTTGCTGCAAACCAATCCACCGGATTGATACTACGAAGAAGATGGTAACAATTTTTCAAACTGACCGTTCTGTCAAATGACAATAGTCTTGTATAAAAACATGTTTACGTAAATATTCAATATTTTTTCTTAATCAAATCAATTTTGAGTATTTTTTAGCCTATTCCCGCTTCTAAGCTACCTTTCCATCAATTTTCAGCTAAGTCGGTTCAGCCATTTTTGAGTTATGGAAAACTAAACTAAGTCGTCTTTCTTTTATATATATAGATTTATAACGTTATTATTTTTTCTTTATCTTATTTTGTTGTTATGATTAAAAATGTACTAGGGAGTGAAAATGTTACATAAATTATGATTTATTAACCTTAAAAAACGATATCATGATCGCTATTCAATATATTGCTTTACAAAATATCCTCGTAATTCATATGTAAAACATCCTTAGATATAGTTATGCAAATTTACCATGATAAGTGATTATTTGAATAAATAAATTTAATGTACAAGAGTCTGGACTTATGTAGAAGTTAAAATGCTTAAAATCAATGAAAGTGCGTACAAGTGTTTAGTTATTTGGGGTAGAGCAAAATTAAAAATTCTTATAAATATCATGTATTTATTTATATACACTACATTTTTTATGTTTATAACATAACTCTCATCTATGATTATGTTCCTGAAAAAAAAATGGAGTTGAATAAACAGTTTATCTGAATTTATTTTCACGCGGAGCGTATTTTTTTACATTCTTTCTCCGGTCTGCGGAAATGTAACAACCGCTGACAGCAAATAAAGGTAAACATTCGCACGCTCCCCAGAGCGGTTAAAATTGCGTACCGATGCACAATAACTCTCTCCCGGGCGACTGCCACGCGGTGAAAATTCAAAGAATGCGATTTCGCAAACCGCGATATTGTTTGCAAAGCTGTATTTGTGTTCACGCCGCGACACTTTGCAGGCTGACTGTCGACCGGAACTTAAGCGAACCAGAGGTGTGGCCACAAAACACGGTACTAAGAATAGTGCATGCTCATCAGACTACAATGCTATGAAGAAACAACCTGTAACTACCAGTGATACATACACTCATTTTTTGTTATTTTTTATTTATTAAACAACAAAAGAACAAGAGTTTCAGATATCTTTTAACTTCTCAAGAAATATCTATTCCTTAAGGCGTATCTATCATCCTCGTTCTTTTATTCAGCTGCGAAACTTGTTATGTAAGAATCATTTAATATTAATACATTATCGTATCGGAAACATCAAGGTCAAATCTCAAAAAGGGTTCTACTACATCAAAAAGGTGGCACCATACAACTTCGCAGAAATTTCAACGATTAAACATAAAATTATTGTATATGTAATTTCTTAATCGTAGTTTATGTGTAATTACCACATTGTTTACCTTAACGTTGAATGTTATTTAATTAGTAAACACTGTTTGATTAACATGTTCATCATATTTTAACAAGGTATATCATTCGTCGTTCGACCATTACAGAGTGCAGACGTGCTTTACAGTGGCTCCAATAAATTCGGAGTAGTGGCGTGTGTGCAACAATAATAATAATAAAAAACTGATTTATAATAATTTCTAGTGAACATCAAAGTGTGATTAAATGAATCAAGATAGAATGCGATGGAGATGGAAGAATTAATAATTAATACTAAAGAGCTGATCAATAAGATCACCTCAGCAAAAGATAATAAATTAAAAATTCAACTGGAAAAAAATATTCAAGAAATTGAAGAAATTACAAAAAATCAAAAAATTGACTTACAAGGAAAAATAATTGATTAACAAAACGAATTAATTAATAACAACAAGAAACAAATGAAAAAGATTGAAGAAATTATCTCTAAATCGAACATATCTTATGCAACAATCACAAAGAGTTCATTAAAAGAACCAACTAAATTTACAACGAATCAAGACTCAAAACACGCAATCATAATAGAGTCAAAAAAGAATGCTAGTGCTGAAATAGTTAAAACTAAAATAGCAAAAAATGTGAACCTAAACAAAATGAAAATGGGAATAATAAGTTTCAAAAAATCGGAGAAAAAAGAGTCTAATAATCTGCGCAACAAAAGAGGAAGCTAATTTACTGTGCAATGAAATAAATAAGAGAATCGGAGACGAGGTTACCGCTGAAGAAATTAAAAAGAAACAACCAAACTTAATTATTAAGAGACTACAAAAGGCATTACTGAAGAAGAATTAATCAGTAACATAGTCAACCAAAACGGACTAAATGAAGAGGACGAGACTAAAATTAAATTAATCAAAGAAATTAAAATCAAGAAAAGCAACGATGGAAAAGAGTGGGATACCACAAACTATATCATACAGACAACTCCTTCGATTAGAAGACATCTGATAGAAAGAAAAAAATTAACATAGGATACAACAGAGTCAACATTGAGGACTGCAACCCACTAATGCAATGTTACCATTGTCAAAAATTTGGACACACAGCACTACGATGTCTGGCCAAGGATCAACCACCAACCTGCTTGCACTGTTCACAAAATCACAACCACATAAACTGTAAAATTAAAGAGACACCAATTTGCATCAATTGTACCAATTCAAACAAATTTCACAAAACAAATTTACCCACTAACCACTACGTCAATAGCCACCAGTGCATGATCAGAGAGAAAATGCTTAAAATCGCAAACAGCCGGATTGATTTCGGTTGAATTCTGTATTTATTATCGAGGTTAATTATTCAAAGTATACCTACATCATTTACAATTCCTGTACTGTATTTACTATCGAGGTTAATAATTTAAAGCATACCTACATCATCTACAATTTATGTAATGTATTTACTATCGAGGTTAATAATATAAAGTATACCTACATCATTTACAATTTCAAAATTAATGCTTACCAACGAATGACTTTACATGCAACAATATTAACAATAAAATTCAAATAAAATAACTCATACATGACTCGATCAAAGATCTCAACCAATTAGTACAAAATATTGAAAACACAATTACAACTTACCATATGAATAGATTTTAATGATATTATTTTATATTCTAAAAAATGTATATATGCAACACTTGAATCAAGGATGAATCCCACGTCACACACAAGATCTACCTTTAAGTGGCGTGGAAAGCGAATTCTCAAAAAAAAAAAAAACAACAATAAAAAAAAAATGAATGTAATACTGTCAATTAAATCTTAAATGTATCCTATTATATTTGATTAAATAAAAAAAAAAAAAAATATAGTTATAACTTACTTACAAACATTTTAAATTTATATAATTTTCTTAACACACAAAACCTCGTACTTTTTAACTATAAAAACTAACAGATGTTACAAAAATGACGTAAATGAGTATTATTTTTGAATGAAACTGAAATGAATCTTCAAAAACATTTTTATTTTATTTAAAACCCTCATTTACAACATAAAAAAACATTATTTAAAAAAAAATAACCTGTAATATCTACAGCTAATTTTATATCATATAAATATATATTTCATTGAGATATAAGACAGATGAAGGGTTTCACGACGATGTTTTATGAAACAAAAAAACTTAAATATGATGTCATTTTCATGTTCACTCAAGCCTAATCAAATAAAATTGCGCCAGTTTCGATTGAAAAACGCAGACGCCTCTCCAACTGGACACTGTTTCGCACATGTCCAGTGCGGAAGCGGTACGTGTATGAACGCATAATACAAGTGGGGCCTAAACCGTTGCCGGGGAAACATGTCTGAACGTGCCAATATAGGGACATAACGTGTCTGAGGGGATAATATAAATCCGCCTCAGTAGTAGCGCGGCCTCTACGCCGTAGATGCCGTTTGCCAAGCGTAGATGCCGTCGGCCCGGAATCGCCGCTATCGCAGATGCTACCCCCGGGAACACTTACTGGGCTTCCGCTGTTCATTTTTCCAGCCTCGTTATTTTGGACGCTTCGAGACTGATACTAAATCGTTCTTTTTCCACTGTGAAGCATACTTTACTGCGGTCCAAGATTGTTTTTCTATAGAGATGTCGGTGTCGGCTTGTACAGCGAACCCGAGAGTTTAAATATTACTGCGCGCGAGCCTGGTTTCATTTTACAGTTTCAATTATGTTATTTGCAAATTGTTTCTCACGTATTCATGGAATTCAAAAAGTTTGATACTCATTTTAGCACATGATTTTTGATGATTTTAAAATTAAATGAATATTTTCATTACAACTAATGTTCTTATGTAGTTTTAAATGATAAATTAGTTGTAATGTTTATATTGTAACAAATTTATAATACCCATTAATTGTAATGTATTTCTGAATTTATAGTGACATCGTAAAACATTTGTACAATATAACGTTTAAAAAAAATCTAATTGTATTTCCTATTTTTTTATCTAGCGGATTTTATCTAATTAAATAGGATTGCAATTATACTTAAGAATGTAAATTACACTAGAAAAATAGGAAAAATATTTATATTCAATTCAAAAATACATGGTTCATTCAGTGAAAATAACTACGTAATTCGAAAGTCATTAGCATAATAAATGTTTAATGTTAAATATCATAAAATTTCTACGTATTTTTCTATAGTGAAATACATTGTGCGTACATAAAAAATCAATCCCAGCGAACGTAATGTCAAATGAATAAACGCAAACATGGTAAACAAATACCATCAAATGAACAGAATAGGCCCATTAAAAGTAATTATTTTTAATCAGAATAAAATGGGTTCAACTTTAATGAATAATTTATTTTATCACAAATTTTAATTACGCAAACAAAGTTTCCCGTGATTGAAGATAGTAGTTGTGTCGAAATAAATTTGTCCAGAGAATAATTTGTTGAAATGCGCATTTTACAGTTGATTATTTAAAATAGTTTAAGTAAGTACGCTAATGGTATTATTATTTCCAGGACATTTTAATTCGTTTCAAAACAGTACGAGACGAAATGTAAATGGAAAAAAAAAGATTCATTCTTCCGCTACTCTGGTATGATTACGATTGCGAGATTTAAGGTTTCATTAATCATTGCCCGAAAAAAGACCGTCCCCAGTACTTGCCCTTAAAACATGGCATTGCGGGAGAGCAAGAGAAAAGTTAAAAAAAGGAATCTCATACGTAAAACGTAACGGTGTTTAGACATTAGGTATGTCAAGACAGAGCTAATTTATTGAGCGGAACGCGGACCTCAAATTGATACTCTTGAGAGAGGAAAAAGAAAAAAAAATCAAGATGCTAGACTTTCTTCCAAAGTTACTCACGGAGGGTTAAAAGGCGTCAGACAAAATTAGTTGGCTAGAAACTGAAGCTTCAATTAGGCTCTTGTTTTATTATTTATAAATATAAAACTCCATAAAAATACACTTAATGTCATTTTAAAATTTCAATTAGGTTTTTTCCACCGTATCTTACAATTTAAAAATGATATTTATTGGAAAAGTTTCTCATAAAAAAAACAATAAATGTTTTTTTTATTTTACAGAAGCAAGGGTTGTTATATTCGACATAATATTGTGAAAAGAAAATTGTCAGTTGAGTGTAAAAAAGTTTTCCGGAGACATCTGCCGACAGATGATGTTCTAACTTTTCAAATTAGATATAAAATAATAAAGTGAGCAGCTTTATATTTATTTTATATTGTGCAATGTTTTATTCATGGTGATCAGCCAATATATTGTATTGAAAAATTATCCCTTTTCTTTGTAATGAAAAAGTATAAATAGTAAATAAAATACTAATAAAAATACAATTAAGAACGAATATCGTCATATTGTATATTAGTTAAATAAATTGTCAGAAAAAATAAACATGAGCGTTTGTTTTCAGCGGCATACAGTATTTGTAAATTGTATTCATTGCAATCAAGCATCGCAGCATTTATCAAATTAGGAAATTAACATCATTATGTACCCTATCACATAGATTATAATACATATAAAAAGAATACACTTCTTCTAAGTTAAATAGGTTTTAATGTATAATACCGATTTTAACAAGAAATATTTTCGTCAGGCAATAAAATTTACAATAAAATTTAATTATATAATTAATTTACTAATATTATTTGATTATAAATTTTAATATGTACATATAAATATTTCATGTTGCCGAGATCGTTATCTCAGGATTAACGGAAATTAGTCATTTTATCATCGAGAGGGTAAAGGTTTTGATGGTAGCTATCGCAGTCATAGTTAACCATGATATTAAGCTATAAAATCTACTGTCTTAAATGAGATATATAGTTTATGAAACTGGTGTTAAAATTCATCCACTATACTAAATTCGACATAACTTTCTCTGTCATTTAACTACTCGCCACAATATGCATATATTTCAGATTCAGCGGTTATACATGTGCCTTTTATGAGATTTATGCGGAAATTTTAATTAAGCAAAAGTAAATAGACGAGAGAGAGAAAGCACGCTACTAAATTTTATGTTGTAATCAACTTAAGAGTTCGCGGATTCGGAATTAATTGCGACTTATCAAAATGGCAGGAAAAGTTGACTAAGAAATGAAAGAATTGAAATGCTGCCGCACTGGAGAGAGAGACATAATTACACGGGCTATAAATTATACAAAATTGTGGGGAAAATGCTGGAAAAAAATCTCGTTAATTTAGATTCGAGTGGCCTCAGCCAGGTTTACTCTACTGAATATAATGACGTAGTCGGGCGTGTAGACCCTCACATGTGTAATGAATAAGGACCTAAACATAATAAAATTCACAAACGTCCACGGTATGGTTGGAGGGCTGGGCCATTTTTTACGGCCGAAAAAAATGTACGTAAACTGAAACAAGCTTTTCGGAAGGAAATATAAATGACGATCACGTTAAATGTGTCCATAATTTTTTCAGTGTAATATGTTACGTTTTATCAACGTTGAACACAAGTTTACGCTGCGTATGGTAATGCATAATTATAAGTGATGGTAGATTTGTTTTAAACAATGATTTATTAAATAATAATCTAAATAAAAAGTTTATTTTTTCATATCCTTGAAATAACCGTATATTAGTATGTTTATTAAAATAATTCATATTTTTTTCATAATCTAGTTTATCTTAGTTAATATAAGATTGTATAGATAAGTTACTCAAAAAATGGAAACCTAACTCTAGCTAACCAAACCTGTTATTAATTACCATTAATTAATTATTTCCAGGGACTTTATTATTTTTCTACTGCCGATTGATATTTTTCTACTGCCTAATTATTATTTTTTACTTATCTTTTTAGTTATTAATTACTGACCCTTTGCTTAATAATAACTGTCTATTTATTTAATTAAAAACTGCAAAAAAAATACTTGCCCTATTATTCTCATAGCCGAGAGCAATATAATTTCATTAAGATATTAGAAAAATGATAAACTGTTTTTTTTTTTAAATTATTCATACAAAAATCCTCAATCGTACTTTAAAACTGCGAACACATATCGTCACTACATAATAAAATTAACTGCTCTCTCACTGTGAAGTTGCTAACTATTCCTAATTTATTTGGACGATTCTCGTTCGGCAAAGGACCCTATTCATGACATGCCTTTTACATTACCTACTATTGCGGGTCGAGGAGCTGTGTACTCGTAGGTAGTGTTTATCTTACGGTTTACCTTATAAGCCCTCATCAACCAACCGATCCCTTTTGGGATGTTGGTAACAGTGAAAAAAAGGTCACGAGATATTTTAAAACTAATATAATTTTAAACAGAAGCACCGATGTAATAGATTTTTGATCTCATACTTATGAAGTGAGTAGTATCGGATTCATATATAGATTTTATAAGAAAAATGTTTTATCTTGTCAGACTTTTAGTTGGAGTAAATGAACACTAAAATTCTCTAGCATGAATTCATGCTTGGTATTGCGGATTTTGGGCTTAGCCGTGTGTGGTGAATTACTCAACTCCAATATTTCGACCGCCATTGCAGGGGTCTTCTTCAGGGTTGATGACTGTGGGTTGACACAGAGTCATCAATCCTAAATAAGACCCCTGCAAAGGCGGTCGAAATATTGGAGAAGAGTAATTAGTCACATACGGCTAAGCCCAAAAGCCACAATACCAAATCTGGCCGTGAAAACCTAAGAAATGAATTAATGCTTGCTGTCGTGATACGAGTATTTGCCTCGTCAAAGGTCCGCTCCAACATCACAAAACTAAAAAAAAACAAACATTCTTTTTTAAGTGCCTTTTCGGAAATTATCACACGTAAAATATATCCCATGGTAGATATAAAAGTGGCAATTTAGTTGACAATTACATTTTTAATATTTATATTACATAAGGTATTAAATTAAAAAAATAAATAATGAATACACTTCAAAAAACATTATATTTTGCCAAAAAAAATATTGATTGTGTGATGTTTTTCTCTGTATCTATAGAAATCAATATTTAATTTTAACACTGGAAACTCGTACGTGACGCAATACAACACATAGTCATATTGACATTCAATATTTGTAATTTATTATCGACATTTCCAAGCTACGGTACAAAGTAGCGCTACTATAAAAAATATTTGTTGTCTCATTTATTTGGTTCTTTCTAAGTGATAATTTTGATTTAAATAAAATATTTTTCATTAGATTTTAGGTTATTGCGAGTATATACTCTACTTAAAAAAACCTTAAATCAGTCTGAAATGTGTATTTTATATAGTGTGTTATATTTATGGTACCAATCGGATTATTCTATTATAATATCTCATCTATCTGGGGAGGATCATATTGCATGTTGTTTTCATACAAAAATATTTTCGTGGGTTTTGCTGGTGTAGGCTGTGTTTATCTTACGGTTTACCTTGTAAGCTCTCATCAGAGGGTTCCGTCCCTTTCGTGTGCCGGTGACATTCGAAAAAAAGGGTCGGGAGATATTTTAAAAAACTAATTCAATTTCAAATACGCCGAGTTATGAGACGCGGTGTCCACTCGGTGTAAAGTTTTCGGATTAAAGCATTTTAAAAATATTTTTCGTGTCGGTGGAATAATAAATTTGGAAAAATTCCTGAACAGGGAGGCATTTTGTTTTTTTCTATATTATAACTCATTGTTTTTATCAACCTTTAAAATGTTTTATTTTATTTTTGAAAGCTTAGAGGTTATATATCTTTGTTGAAATATTTATTATGTATTTAATTTTCAAGAAACTTATACTCATATTTAACAAAATACATAAAAATTAAATTGAAACAATGCAAAATTAAGAAAAAACATTAAAGAATTTAAAATAAACACAACAAATAATAAAAATGCTACAACATTATCAAAATTTACCCAAAATTAGAATTCAAGAACAAAAAATATTCATATAAAATAATTTATAATAAAATATATAAGAATTGTACAATAATATTTTTCAAGATATTTAAGAATAACATAATATAAACACATGATAATACAAGTAATATTAAGCAATATGAATTCATATTAACACTTCATAATGTCAATTGAAAATAAAGAAGCTCATAATCAACAAATTATTTAATTTTCAATATAACAATTAATAATAATATCTTAAAATAAATTGTCATTCATAATAGGTAAGACAAACGTATTTTTTGTCACTTCTCATTTGGAATATCTGTTAAGTATTGAATTGACTCGATCAACCTTTTATATGATTTAACTAACTTTTTATAACAATAAATTATTTCTGGTGCTTTGTAGACGATTCTGAAATAAATTTTAAATTCTTGGAATGTAGTGTACATATAACAAACATTGAAATTAGTTTTGTCGTGTGTAGAATGTGCAAATACGAGTAGAAATGCTTTTATTGACCGTGTGGAAGGATTTAGAAGATAGTAAATAATTAATAATCTGCTTCTCGAAGACAAGGAGATTATGTACGGAAGGAAACACAGATGTTGAGATTGCATTTCAAGTTTACGTTCTACAATGGATTATATTACAGTTGCATTAATCCAAGACTTATGCAAGTGTTGCCTGTAGCTAATATCCTCCTTAAATTATCGCGCTTATGAAGGCAATGGATCTATTATAATTAAATGAGTAATCAACACATTACCTGTAATTTAATAACATAAAATTAAAAATAAATATCTAAATACAAGTAAGAAAAGTTCTAATATTGATATGTTTTCTTAATAAGCTTTTATTAACTTGTACCGATTTTTTTTTTAAATTCGATCTCTTTATGTTAAGGGTTTTATTTCTGTCAGGGCATTGTTTTTTGTATTATATATTAATATACGTACAATTGGAAAGATAATTTTTTAGCATTTCACCAATTTATATTAAACTATTTCCTTTCAGTTTTAAAATACAATAAAAAACATTTTTTTAGCAGTAGAAAAATAATGAATTAGCAGGAAATAATTAATGAATTGTCATTAAAAAAATAATATGTTAGATAAGGAAAGGTTTCCATTTATTAGGTTAATTAATTAATTCATTTTACATATTTTTTTCCAATATTGAATATATTACTGCCATTTTAATTTTATAACTGACCAAATTCATACTGACACAGTGGATACTGCTAATTTATTAAGTCTACTGCCGATTTTATTTACTGCTTATTGATTTAATTTATTGCCAAAACTATGAATTAGTTACTGAACATAGAAAAACAGGCCAATACAATATCACATGCCAATAATGTAATAAAACAAAAAATTTTCTCTTTCAAATATTATAATAACATAAAAACTATTTTAATTTTCATACATCCAATGAATTTACATCCAACTCATTTTATTCGACCAAATACACTCATCGCAGAGGAAGATTATAAAATTAATTATATGACCCAAAATTTAATTTGGGGTGAAAAAGTATCATGTATCATTTTCATAGACGATGTTTATTTGAGGAAAATAATTTTATTACATACGTTTTATCATTTCAATTCATCACACTCTCGCCAACCAAAATTTAATTTTTAAGAATTAATTTATAATTTAAAATAAACCCTGAAATAATTTATTTCAATTTAATATTGTTTCAGATATCTCAAGCTGTGGACAATATACTACGAAAAAAAAGTAATTCAGTGAAATAGTAAATTTAAGTGAATTAAAATTAATAAAATTGATCGTGACAAACAATATTATAATTATAATGGATCTAGTTAATGAGAAGTTCTTTAAGTGCATTGTAAATTGTGTGTGTGTATTAAATATTAAATTCAGTTAAGCAATTTGTGATTTGAGATTATTGTGTGGACTCAGAATTTAAATTTAACGAGCAAATTTAATTTGCATAATGAATTATTTATTTAACAATTGAGCCAGACACACTGTTGGCCGCGTTAGATTGCCATTAACTTTGGCGTCTTATTGTAAGTGTTAAAACGAAATTGCCGAGGAGCTTTTGAAGCTTTCGGAGCTTTCGGTTGCTTCGTTGCCTGGAGCCTAAATAGAAAGTTTCATTAAGTGCTCAAAAGATGAGATGCAAGAGGGCAGCACCAGCTGGAAGGAGGTTCTAGGAAGTACTTGCTTGCCGTCATGGGGCACTCAGTGGACCTCAACCCCCTAGTGGCGAGTCTTCTACGGCTCATCATAGGTAAGTTCTCAAATAATAATCAACTCTACCACTGCGGATGACGTCTATATCTGTCACAAGCTGTTAACGGATTTTTAAGACTCACATATGTAACATACAGATGTGAGTTAAGTTAATTTTGGATTTTTTATAATATATTTCAATATTATTCAAATTTGAAGAAAATATCATATTTATGAAAATCAGAGAAAAAGAAACGGCAGACGTTGGAATTTGAATCGCGAACTTTTGGAACCAACATTTGTTCAATTCTTTGCTCTGTGCTGGCCCATTGCCAATTGATCCCGAACACTGAGTTGAGAAATTGAACACTTTTAAAAATACGGGTTTATTGGATTCGAGTTACAAACTATAAATAATTATTTCTTTAATGGAAAATATATGATAAAACATATATGAAAATCGTGAATATTTATAAATAAAAACTACCAAAAGGTGCGGTGGTCAAAAATCAGCTTTCTAGTGGGGCTTTCCAGGAATTATATAAATTTGAATAGATAAGACAACTGGATAACCCAGAGTTGCTATCAAGCTCCATTTTGAAAGAAGACGAGGTCCTAAAAAATGATTAAAAAATTATGATTTAATAAAACTGATTGTGGAAAATTCCATGGAATCTTCCTAAGAAGTATTGTGTTTTGCTACTTTTGGTCAATCAAATTGGTACAATAATTTGATAAAACCATTATATGCGGTACCTGCACATCATTAGGTTTGTAGCATTAAGCAAGCTAACGGTTTATTGCGGTATGTGAAATCATTTGGAAAGTTTTGGGAAATGGGAAACCCCCACTCGATTTCCCAGGAGAGCACCAATGAAGACGAGTGAAGGAAACTCATCTACTTGGTATACCTTTGATGCTATGATACACTGAAACTCGCCAAGAAGATTTTATTTTACAAGTCACGATGGGTTGTTCCATAATCTTCATAAATATGATATATTATGATATTTATATTTTAAACATTCACTTTGAGATTTATTTTAATATTATATAGATAACTATTTCATACACTGTTGTGAAAATGAAAAATATGTCTTTTTTAAAGCCATATTTTTGCGATTGTATCCATTTTAAAATAAGGTTTGAAATTCTGATCTTTTTAATTATATTTTATTTTACATCTTCATTGCATTAATACGAGTATCTTGTATCTGAGATCTGTTTCTTGAGATATATTTTTCTAACAAATACTAAAGATACTAAATATTTTTAAAGGCTACTTTGAATATTTTATAAATTAATGATATTTTTTATGTGTTAACATATATAACCCGGACGGAATAGTCCAGTGGTAAAGCCGTTTGTTTATCATTCAAACGCAGAAAGTTCAAATTCCGATCAAGCTTGATTTTTAAATACTTATTTAATCAAATCTAAGCTCTATACATGCCTGCAGTAGGGTTGAGCCACCCCTTAAGTACAAAATATTTTTTTTTCTTCGGAGCGTCAGGCTGATCATCCGATCTCCTTAAAAACGCTGATAAATGAACACCGAAATATTTCTCTTGTAGACAATTTGTAGTGTCTATATGCTCCAAATTTGAAAAAAAAAACACTACAAATGGTGTACTTAAAATAAAAATTTTTTTGTTATTAACTCTAAACTTTATAACCATCAATTCATTGTAAAACTAAAAAACATAATTAGAAAGATTATAGAAATAGGTTAATTAAGTATATAAAACATGTTTCGTCATTTATGATATCTAATTTTGTAATTTAAATCGTCAGTTAGTTTTAGTTAAAAAATTATTAAAAATATTTTTTATGTTTATATGTTTTATTCGTTTTAAAAATATAACTCTCTAATTATGCGGGAGAATATGTTTGTACATACAAGAGTAACAACTATTGTTGAAATCTATCGTACCGTAAATAAATTGCTGATGATTAATGTCAATAATATGAATACATTTGGGAGTATAAAGCGTTTAGATTATTCCGTAGATTGCCTACACATTTATTGAGGCTAGTTAAAACCGTTCATATGATAAGCTGATCAGTAATCCCGATATTGGTCTGTTTAATTAAACCAAACGAATAGAGAAAGACATTTGGTCTGGGCTGCCGTAGATTATTGTTCCATAACAGTTGCCCATACGATATCCTTTAATGTGTAGTTTCGGAATTATTTAATTGAATGTGTTTGTAATATTAGGGATACACTTTATTGCTAAATATATATTAATTGCCCAGACATGCATGTATTGTATTGTTTGTATTATATTTGAGAATATCGAATGTTCACATTATCTAAAATAAAATGTGTCTTTGTAGTGTTCTACGTGTGTATGAGTGCATTAAAATATAAAAAATCAACATTTACTCTCACAAAAAATCTTACATTTATGTTTCACAGAAAAAAATAAAAGCACGTAAATATTATTTTATCCAAAAATTTGAATATGAAAAAATAAATGAAAACTTTCAATAGTATTCATATACGCTTTCGAAAACCATTTTTCATTCAATTGTTTTTGGGAAGATTCTTGAAAATATATAGTAATATTTTAAAGATAAATGAAGATATATTGATTTTTTAAATTATTTATTAGAATATTATTTTATTATTTTATTTTTCTAATCTACTTTTATAGATCATTGACTATATTACAATATCATAAGTAATTAAATATACATATACTATACATAAAATTCTTTAATTACCTGGGAAAAAATGGTTGGTTCCAAAGGTCCGCGGTTCGCATCCAGCTCCTGCATATATTTTTTCTGAATGTATTGACTCGTTTAAAGAATTTAATGTATAGTATATGTATATTTAATTACTTATGAATGAAGATCTTTATTAATATTTAATCAAATGGATGGACACTTATCTTTTATTTTAATTTTAATTTAAAAAAATACAAATTAAAAATATTAACTTTTGTTTTAAAATTTATTTTTGAATGATTACAAGTTTCGGACTCCCTGGAGTCTTTTCAGTAATGTTGTAGTAATAAACGTGAAATTAAAACGAAATATTTTCTATTCGTTAATTTTTTAATTATAATTAATATACGGGTACAATTATAATTACGTAGTTTCACCAAGTATTGTCAGTTGATAACCTTAATGTTATTAATTGATACATACATAAAAAATTACGACGATTCTTATAACCTTTCTCTCATATTTGTTTGTGCGTATTAATATGTTAAAAATAATTTCTTTAGACAAGATTTCAGTTAGATTGTGTGTTTTTTTATAATAAATAAATAAACCACTTGTAATAACTTTTTAAAGAAGCATCCAAAGCTTATTGTTCCATATATGTGTGTACGTGACCACAACATAGAACTTTTCCTTAATCAATTGTATGTTTTCGTAGTCCATCTATATCTTCCACAATAGCCCATTTACCGGATTATTCTATTCGATTATCAGACTTGAATGCTTTTGTTGAAACGAATAAAAAAACACCTTTCATATTTTATGATTCAATAAGAAATGATAAGAATGGGCGTTGGAAACTTTTCTTCGAGCCACGTACAAGTTTTCTGCTCGCGTGCTTTATAGAAGCTTTCGAGTGTAACCTTTTGAACAAACAAAAGCTCTAACCGCTTCCGAGACAACAGCTTTCAGTACGTAGTCTCATTTGTTTGTTTGTATTGCCTTCCATTTCTATTCAATCGTGTCACGCTCTTCTCTGGAGAAGTAATGCATTGAAACTATTACGAGCTCTATTGAAACGTCTTATCAATATTGCATCGTATTTGTACTCGTAAATAGAATACGACTCTAAATATTTTATTGGTGAAGAGAACTTCGCACTTGAACTCGGTGTTTCTCTCGAGTTAGAGTTAGGTAAGATACATTGCCGTTTCAATTTAAGATCTTATTGTAGATTGTAGAGAATCGAGACTATATAAAAGTAAACAAAGGAAATTTTATTACCTTTGAATCATTGTTGAATTTTTTTTTCTAAAATTGTTCAAAACTTTCTTTAATGTCAACTATGAAGTTTTTTTTTCAAACAAGCAAAAAAAAAACAATAAATGTAAAAACATTCATTAAAATTAACAACTATGGTACCATACATTGGCGCGGACAGTGATTAAGCAGCTTACAAAATAATTATAGTTCAGTTACTCATGTATCTTATATCTAACAGCGTATTCACTTTCCTGTTTTATAAATTGAATTATTGATAAAAACAGTTATACAAATTAAAAAAACATTTTTAAAAGTATATATTTCTTACCACTAAAATATTTTCCGTAAATAATTTTTACTTTGAACATAAATCAGTTTTTTAACCTAAAATGACGATTTATAGATTTTGGTTTGACACCATGTAAAGAAAATTTATACTTCGATTAGTGTTGCATATCAGAGCGCAATGTGTTTGGTTTTCTGTTGTTTTCAGGTAACTTATCTTTCATCTAAGCGTATCTTTTCAAATGTCTTTAATAAGCGTGAAATATCATAGTCTGTTCAGTTGCAAGTTATGCGTACCTCTTCAAAACGTTGCTTATTCAATGGTGGGTGCTTTGTGTGAGACAAAAATCCCTACATTTCACTATTTTTTTGGTCATGTGCCAGATGTAGAGGCCATGCAGTTTTCAAAACATAACCGTCATATCTGTTAATATTTAATACGACTCACGAAAAGGCCATGAATCTTTCAATTGAATATAAAATATCAAAAAATTAAATTTTGTTCACAATCGACGTCTTATAGTCATGTTTAGGGGTCATTTTTGGTAACTATATGCTGCAACACAGCATAAATGTATACAAAAAAGGGCATAGTTATATTAGTAATCCCAGTAGTTGAGGCTATATTTATGTATCGTCCTGTATTCTAAGAAAAAATCCTTATACTTCGTGGAATGATATGCGACCTAAATTCTTCTTTTCTCATTAACTTTTATAAAATTCATGGGTGAATATGTTATTTTTTTATAAAGGTTATGTTGTCCAAAACGAAATATTTATGAAAAAATACATTTTTATGTATTTTTAGAAGCTTTTAAAATATCAAATATCAACAAAAATACCAGTCAAATTTGATTAAACTACAAAATAAATGTAAAAATTTAAAAATAATAGGTATATATACATTAGTAGACATTTAACTTTTACCTGTATATGTTTTCTCTGAATCGTAAATAAGTTTGATGGCAACGTAAATATTTTGGAATTGTATGATTATAGTTTTCCTATATTTCTGATACCAGTTATTTATTATATTGTGATTCTTTTTATTGTGGAAGAAGATTACTTTTACTATTTTTAGTTATCTATGGCATAGCCACTACAAAGGTTACAATATATTATTGGTTGGCAAATTCCCAACGAAACATGTGCCACCCAAATATATATAACCTACGTAATCTGACATACTGTGAACCAGTATCAATGTCTTATTACATAAAAGTATAAATTATTATTTCTTTAACGGCTCCATAACAAGAACATATGGTCGTAGAATATTAGATGAAATTTTTTTTTTGAAAAATGTTTCAAAATCAAATGATATTATTTACAATTTTCAAAAGCCATAATGTTACTATTTTGTGAAAATATGGCATGTTAAATATTCTACATTGATGTTAATTAAATCACCTCATAATATTGGACTTTTATTTCGCTATTCATGAATTATACAAATATAATTTTCCTAGTAATTCAATCAATGGTACATGGTTAAAGCATTAGCGTGTAATACCGTTCGCTGTTATTTTATAATCTGATGATAAATACATATAACAATTACCTAGTAAGAAAAAAGGTGAAACGAAGGTAAATAAAAATAGCATGCTATTTGGTACGTCAATCACAATTTTACTTTGATTGACTAGTACATCTACTTACTAACTAATTTTTTACAGTTTTATAATTCAATATGGTCCTGTCAGACAACTTTTTAAATTCTCAATTTATGTAACTATGTATTTTTTATTATTTTCCCACCAAATTCTATTATTACAACTGTTTTAAGAACAGAACAGAAAAGTTAAGAACATTGGAAAAAATCTGCAGTTTCAAATAATCAATAATTTAAAAAAGATACATTTATAAATATTTGAATATAATATTAGTGAATTATAATGAAAGGCCATAAGTAAAAAAAAAAGGTCTTGTGTGTCGCATTGTAACTTGAATATTGAATATTTTACTTGCATAAGTTATTCAATCCATTATTAAAATGTACTTTTTACAGCAATTTAAAACGAATTAAGTTATCAGAACCAAAAAAATGTACATTATTAAAGGGAGAGTATAATGGAGCTTTGTAGTGAATTTTCGGAACTTTTTATCTGATTAAATAAAAAAAAAGTTGATTATTATATACTTATTTACTTGTATGCTAAGACAAACTTTTTTATATTTTCGGTTTATTGGTTTAAACTTAGAGGTGAAAGCGTAAGCTTACTCAACCGAAGGTAGTGGGTTCGATCCACAACGAAGATATAATAATTTTCATATAACACAAATAAAAATCATTTTCTATTTAACAGTATTAGTTTATCATTTTTGCCTATTTCAACAAAATTATAGCAAAGGAAACAATAAACAATGTAACATAACGTTTTATTTTTAGTATTCACTTTAAGATCCGTTTCAAATATCATTTTTTTCCCCTGGTTGTATTGGATTAAGAATACTGATAATTTATATTCTGTATGACCGATGTCTTGTTTTCAATTAGAGCTTATCCACACAATATGTAGCAATATTAAATATATTTTTTCTATAATTATCGTCATTTCACATAACACATTTCACAGAAAAATTGGTTGGTTTTCATATTATGCGGATTTTGCGAATTGCATGATGCATTTAACATTTTCTAAGAACAAAGGCCTGTATTCCTTTCTTCAGTAACTAATTCGAGGTTTTGGAAGTAATTTAAATCAATTGGCAGTATCCACTGTGTCAGTATGAATGTTATAAAGTTATAATGGTAGTAATATATTCAGTATTAGTAAAAATAATGTATAATGAATGAATAATTAACTTATAAAATGGAAACCTAACCTATTATTAATTACCATTCATTAATTATTTCCTGACAATTTATTATTTCTGTACTGCCGATTAATATTTTGTTACTTCAAATTTTTATTATTCACTAATCTTTTAAGGTTTTTATAACTGATCGTTTGCTAAATAATAACTACCCATTAATTAAACTGAATACTGCCAAAAAAATTAGTTGTCAAAAACAAATGCTCAGGATTTTTGAACGTTGTCTCTTAAATGTATATATTAAAATATATTTTCCTTCCGATTTTTGTAAAATTTCATCAAAAATACATTATATTGATGTAAGAAAGTCCTTAAGATATTACAAACTCACTTTAAAACTCCACTACTCGCGTTATCCATCATAGAAGAATGAAAACTTCCCGAGATATCCATCAAATAATTCAATTAAAAGTCGATTCGCTGTAAAACATTGCTTTCAGGGATTCTGATAATACGTTAGTAATGTATTTTAAACCAAACATAAAATACGTGAAGAGCTTTTTTTGCATTCGAATATTTCCAGCGGAATAAAAGCGTCACAATTAATCTTGTTGAAGTATGTTTTCGAACGGTGGGACCCTTTTAGGGTTTTCATATAAGAAACTAAGTCTCTTAAATATTATTCGTTTCTAGCCCACAAAGCAAAAAAGGAAAAATGCTTTTGATTAAATTTAGCGGGCAGTTTTCGTGCTCGAGGCTGTGTATATTTGGTTAAAAATTCATTTCAAATTATACTCTAGGTAATGTTGACGGGGGACAAAATTCATGTTACGAGACTTATGTTCGCGTAGATTTTAACTGGAGTTTTTTTTTCAAGCAAGAATGTATTAGCATAGAAGCTTTCAACGCCCTGTCTTGTATTTCAGGTTAATCTCGTAACATCTTGGAGACAATGTGTTTTTAGGAATGTAAGCCTAGTTTAAAGAAGCTCTTTGACGGCAAAGAAAATAACTAAATCCATTAATTATTCGCTCAAAAGGCTAAAATAAGATAAATGTGCCAGTTAAATATATGATACTTATTAAAAATAAATAAAAATAATAAATAATATAAATGCATAATGGATGAGTCTTCTCTTTAAAATAAATTGTTAAGACCGTAGGGGCGACGGGTTACTAATGGCATGAGATCAGGTGTGATTTCTTTAAAAATACTGATGTAAAGATCCAAATATGCTTCGGATAGTACGGCTACCTTCTCGTCAAGCAGATGATCTCTCGCCCTAAAGGTCGTTGGAAACTATAAGTATTCCCAGGTGGTGGTTCAGATGCAGAATTGAGACGGGCGTACAGAATAAAAGTTAGCAAAACAGTGTGATGGCAATTTGTATTGGCCATATGCTTCGGATTTAGAACAAATGTGGAAAAATGTATGAAAACAAACACACGTTAAAAATAAATTGGTAAGCTTATATAATAGTGATGAAAAATCCAATGAGCATATTTTAGTACGCTTCAAATTTATGAAAATATCTTCTAGAAGTTATTGCAATCCATCAGGCGGACAACGTGAAATAATATGTCTTGGGAAATGCTGAAGAGTTAAAAAAATAGTAAGCGATATTATGTACTGGTATTTTTGAAAATCTTAATACGGTATAAGATAAGATCCGCAGAGTCAACTGAAGCGAGAACAATGAAGGCTTTCTGTATGCTAATTCGCATCTTTTATAAAACGGTTCAGTTATTTTATCGCCATCTTGAAAGCACCCGTATTCTAATAACTTTTTATTAACTAAAGCAAGCCATGGAAAAAAACTTATGCAAAGTGCGCCACTAGACTAAAGATGTTGTTCTATACAGACTTTGTGTACGATTTGGCTTTTTCTTGGATTATTGTCTCTTTTTATGGAGGTGATGGGAGGGTTTGGCAAACAAGGGTTCAAGTATTTAAAAAGCGCTCGAGAAGAACTTTTGTTTCGCGAGCTTTTCATTGAGTCTAACGTCAAAAAGCGGCCAGTCATACTTTGGCCCATTCTTTGATGCAATAACAGTGTACACAGTAAAAGCTTTAAGCTGTTTTGCAATAAAAGCGGGCAAGCAATGAAACTCGGATTTAAAATACACATCATTTATAAATAGCGATGTTTTGTGTAAAGAGCGATAGTCAACAATACGACTGACTGATAAGAATTTTATTCAACGTTTGGCAATAAAATGTACGTTAAATTAAATTTTTATTACATGCAGCCATTTTGGAGCAAAGGTCGCGGGTAGTTTTATATTTCGCATACGGTTTGTCAACTGAAGACACTGAAGAAACATAAAAATTATAACGATGTAATGAAATTTTATTCTCTTCGGTTTTGTGGAACTTTAATACAAATACACGAATGGTGTGTTTGGCTACTCAAACTACATGAATTGAAAAATTGCTTAATTTTTAAAGAAAGACAGAGTAAAACGAATACAATAAAATCATCTCTATAGTTCTTTTTCATTTTTATGAGTAGTAGTGTAAAATTTTATATATTTTTTTGTAGTTCTAATAACATTTCGTAAGTAAATATATAACATTAGATCTGTACTCAAAATTATGTTAATATACCTGTTATTTTTAAAATGTTGATCGATTTTGCAACTTATATCTCACATGTTAAACTATCTTATATTTAACGAGAGTAATATTAAAATTCTTAGAAACACATAGTCCATAAAAAATAATAATATTATTTGAATAATAATATGATTGAAAGATGACTAGAATGTTTTTTTTTTTTTATGAAAAATATTAAGAAGTTATAATTATTATTCTTATTAAAAATAAATATTCATACACTTATCTATTTTCGTAAATTGTTTATTAAAAATAAATATATTTTTATGAATTGGCTTCGATTTCATTAAGTTTAATTCTTCGATGTAGTCATCTATTAATGTTAACTTTTTGTGAAATGAAGGTATGTTTCTTCGCTTAAATTTCAGCCATGATACGAACCAACAAAACCGGGGAATGTATGCAGAGATTTCGTAATTTTCCCACAGATTTCGCTCTATGTAGTAACGAAATTGTATGATAAATAATGATTGATTTTTAGTAAAAATATTCTACCTAGTTAGACTATCAAATTGTTAAATTTATTTTTCAATTAACGATAAGGAAATACTATTTATTTTTAATGTAACATAACTGAGTAACAATCGTTCTAGCGTTTTTTGACAGTAATGTATGCTAAAATAATTAATCATATTACTAAGATTTTTTTTGTTATTGTGAATGTTGATTTTGCAAAACAACAAATCTTTAAGTGATCGTTATGAATGCTACGCAAACTGAAACTTCTTTTTCTACATGACTTATTTTTTTTTGTAAAATATCAAAGTCTACCTATATATATAATCAGTGGAGATTTGGGTGTAGAGATGACCTCAAATGAAGCAAGGATAGTGGAAACTGACAGAAATATCTGTCAGCCAGGAAAATATAAATACATAATTAATTTTATATTTCTTAATTTATTTTGTAATATGATTAATGTTTTTTCTTTCAAATATATATTTTCAAGCATCAAACGAAAATGGAAGATTTAATCAATTCTTGAAATAATAAATATTGAGAAAAAAATAAAGGGAATAGAATATCTATTACAGGCAGGGGGTATGACATTTTCTTAGTCGTATATTCGGCGAGGAAAAATATATCTGGGCTTCCAAAATTTATTTTGTGCTCTTATTTATATCATCCTTTGTTATTTGAGACACCTTTGGTTGTATATGTAGGTCCGGGGACTTTAGTGCCTACCTCTTTACTACGTTAGTTCTTAAGATATATGTACATTTTTTACCCTTTTCATCAAGAATACTACTTATACCATAATTTTATTTATAAAGTTTCAAGATTTTTATCAGGAAACTTTGGATTAAATTCCCATGTATACATTTTTGAGTATTAATTTATTAAAAGTATGTGGATTGTATAAATACACGACAGTTAGTCTAGTTAAAATAATAACTGTAAAATAAAGAATATTATAAAATAGCAGTAATATTAAAAATAAGTCTTGCTGTGAGGTTTTTAATCGACAAAAAAGTCTTAAGGAAAAAAAGCGAAATTTCTAAAAATCAATGAATATTTTATTTAAATTTTTATTCTGCTGAAAAATTCCCCATTCTCTTTTTTTCACGTCCTGTATTATTATTTTTGCTGTAGATTTTTTTTCTATTCATAAGCATGTAAGTAATACATTATTTTTATCAAAATAATCACAAATAACTAAATTCATATCATAAAGTATATCTGAAACCATGTAACTTTAATGTTCTGTTTTGTTGTTTTCTTTTCGTTTTTTTTTTTTTTCAAATTAAAAGTGCTGATTGTGTGTTGATAACGGCGGTTGTTTTAATATAAATTAGGTCAAAAGTGTTAACCCGTACAAAGAACGACTCTTCACGTCAGTAGAAATGTTGTATTTTTTTTTCAGCAAATAAATTGGTTGAATTTTTTTACGGAGTCACGGCTCATTAGCAATACCATTTTGGTTTGCGATTTTATTATTCAGTAAGAAAAAAATATTCCAAGCTTTGTGTTGGATGATAATTATATTTCCTCTCTTTGAAAATACATTAACATATTTTTTGTACAATTAATTTCACGGCCAATTATAATAAGGCCGTTACTCCTAAATTAAAAAACAACAAACATATGAAACATAATATTATTATTCTTTTATTCCAAAGTTGCGACGTGCGTAGAAGACATTACTCCATATTATTAGGCAACGTATGAAGAGCTGCCATTTTGGTAATAATATGATCTCGTCAACCCTCTTCATTGGCGGTCTCTTGGGAAATTAAATAAATTAATTTTATATGAGTAACATAACATTTTAAATGAAGGTAGAAGTTAAAGAGACATATTTAATTTGAATATTCTGGGTTATTAATTCTTTCTGTTCCCTATTCAATGTACCTATAACGATTATTACCCTCTATTACGAGTTCTTTTGCGTCTAAGTTCTTATGCTTTAAATCGTAACCTTCTATTACCTAGTTGGATACTTAAAATATTGTTGTGCTAAGTTGTGTATTATGTAAAATTATAATGAAAATTCTTATTCTTATATTACAGCCTCGATTTACAATTCTTTCTATATCCATGATTATTTAATATTGCTTTCGGTATCAGAATTGATAGAGTTCTTTGCACATGTCTGGTTCTTTTCAGCCAATTTAGTCTGATTATAGATTATATGTGTTATACACCTTATTTTAGTCCAATTGTCCAAGTTTCTTCATTATTCAAGGGACCAGAATTTTACTCACAACTCTTATACAAATGTCTAGTATCTCTTTTAGTTATTTATTTTTCAGTTATTATTTACGCTTCCAAATCACATAATACCAAAGTTCTGATGATACTCATAGTTGTGTAAAATAATAATGTTGGATAAAATGGAAATTTCTAGACTTTGACACTAGAAGCATGTAGAAATATATACATCGTAAAAGGCTGTTTGTATGTATTGTTTATAAATTGTACAGCTTACTAATAACTAACACATATAGTTTGTGATATAAATGGTTGACAGTTTTGTTTTTTGATGAACGTATACTCCATTATATGAAACTGATATGGTAAATAAAATATAAAAGACAGTATTTTTAGATTCCTCAGTGACACAAAAAAGTATTATGATATGTTTACGGATCACAGAAATAAATTTATCAGTTTCAAGTAACTAGAAATATCGGGAGTCCCAAAATAACACTCACACTTACGATATTGGGGCACATCTGCAAAGGAAGACCTTTAAACCTTGTCATGGCATCGATAGAAACACGTAACTTAGATGAGAAACATAAGCAGGTGAATAATAAATAATAATTCAGTGTTCCCTGATGTTGAGAGAGAAGGTATCAAATACCTTTACGCAACCTTTTCTCACAATATTTTCACAACCACTGGTTCTTAATATTGTGAATCTATTCAACTTTTTGTATGAAAAATGTAATGTAAATTATAAGCAAAATCTTTGTACTGCTGAAATATAATTCTCGTTAATTGAAAGAGATGTGTAATGGATTAATTATAGTTTTTTGATTCTGTTTTATATAAATCTATAATAAAAGTAGATATATAAGTGCTTACTAGTATTTAATGGAAATTTCTATTTTAATGTACTATTTTTTTTATTTGACTGTCAATTAATGTATTTTGAATTGTTTTTAAAAATTTAAATTAATCCGAAACTTGAACTGGTATTATCTTTTTACTAAAGCAGATTTCTAAGATGAAATAAGTGATTAAACGATTAAATTTTTTGATGAATAGGTCAAATGATAATATGAAAGACACTCATAATACACGATAAATAAATAAACCACTGCCTTAAAGAAATACAACCTAAAAAAGAAAAAGAATCAATAAATATATATTTATTTCATACATTGTATTAACATGGTTCATACCGAGCACTTTTCCACTTGCTGGACTGAAGCTTGGTGACTAATGAAAGTTTCATTAGTAATGTATTTAGCACGTTTGTTCACTTTAGAACTGATGAAGCCGTTATTGATCGCGAAAATATAGTTTTCCAGCAGTATAGTATACTTACTTCGCAGCCTTAGACTGAGGTCTATTTGACATCTAACTGTTGCACCTAGAATCACGGGAAGGCCTTCAGCCACTCTCTTACAAGTAGTTTTTTGCGTGCGTCCAGTAACGGGTTCCCATCTGGGTCTCCAAAAACAGGACGCGACAGGGAGGGTTTTCACCAAGCGAGTCTTCCAGCAAGTGAAACAGTGCTCAGTGTGATGATTCATGTGAAAACAAGGTGTGAAATACTTATCTATTTATTATTGAAATGGATCTCAAAGTGAATGCTTAAAATATAAATAATATACATCATCATATTAACCGACGTTTGAGAAGGTACGTTCAGCTGATCTATCTAAAGACATATTCTAATTTAACACATCACAACATGACGAAGATCCTTTCAATATGATCAGCCATATACAATAATATCACTAAACATGTATCGTCACACACAGCTTAATGGAAGAGATGTAATTGAAATTGGGCAGTTAAAACTAACAAAAATACACAATTTTTGTTAATAGTAATAGTAGAAATAATGCATCTGGATAGGCACCTTATAAAATTTAGAACCAAAGAAAAAAGTTTATTATTTTACTTATCCGTTGAAAAAACAACCTACCTGTGTAATATTTATTTAACTTTTGTTTCATCGACCGCCGATGTTTATTTGTTGTTTTGTAAAGTGCTGATATTTAACGTTTTTGTTTCGGTTACTCCTGTGGCGTCATCGACACCGGTCCCGAGTTATTGTCATGAGGGTTCGAGAAAGTCGGGTCCCCAGTAACTTTCCCCAAGAAAGATACCGGACCGAGTGTATGGGGCGGATACAGTTGTAATTTCGGAGCTTTTTACGATCGGATAAATTGCACCGCCGGATACTGCCGACTACATTCTAGTTTTTTCTTTACACTCTCCAAAGTGTAATATCCCCAGACCAAAGAAAGGAACGACGAAGCATACTTTGAAGATATGAATGTTTGCATTTCATCGGAAGCAATCTCTTCCGGTTGGAGATTTACGGAAGTGTCTCTGTTTTGCAGCTGGGCTGAGAGACTTCCTTTCTCTCTTTTTTTTTGTAGTGATTAAAAGCGAGCTCTCGTTTAATATCTGCGGATACTTTTCATCTGAGTAAAAAATGAACTTCTTCTATGATCTTTCATTGAAACGCAATATCTTTTCCAATTGTACTAGAAAAATAAGTAAAAAACGGTTGCCATCATTAAAAAGGTTTCTTATGCATATTTTACATTCGTATTTCTTCATGCGCTCAATTCGAGCAATATCTGAACTCGATTAAAATAATGTAAAGTAGCAAAGAAGATCCATCCAAGCAATGAGCTTAGAAAATATTTTCTGCTTAAAATATTGAAGGTGTGACTTTGTGAGGAATTATAAGATGAAATAGTGGCCAAAGCAGCTTAATAACTACAGTCAGTCAAGAGACGAAGGTTGCAAATGATTAAAAAAGTACTTAGGATGCCGCAGAACTATAAACTAAAGCTGCGTTTCTTCAACCTCCTGGGTTCTCGCCGTCCTAGAAAGCCTATATTGAGAACTATAAAGTGTCCTCAGCGAGTTTTGAGAGGCAGAGCTGACATAGAATGAGAGAAGAACCATGGCATCTAACAGAAATCTGTAGCAGCTATATGTAATAAACCGTGATAAGGCCGAGGAATTACGATGATTATTGTAAATATATTTATTAAATACAAAAAATGTTGTCAAAAGAATGTATTTTTAGAAAGAAATTTACTTGAAACAACCTATTGTAACGTGTAAGCAATACAAATATAAATACGTTTTTTTTTATCTGCGTAAAATTTAAAAAGCGGAATCCAATTTATGGAAACCTTTTTAGATGATACGCACAACATCCCATAAACCATAAAGGCTTATCGATGCTAAAACAGTACTGAAAAAATCATAATTTGGTATCGGTGCTATAAAATACGAGCAGTGGTGATTTCCAATACCAATTTTCCACCATACGCACTCGACTTTCTAGAAACAAAATATAAATATATAGAAAAACAAGAAAGAGGGTGAGTGTCAGAAAGAAAAGAAATCAAAATAAAAAAGTATTCTTTGCTGATAGAACGGGAGTTTACAAATGAGTATTGTGTGAAATCTTCTGCTCTAGTATCGGCTCGATAATGTAGATTCTGCACGGGACTGATTCCTTCCAAACCATTCTTTTTTTCAAGATTTACATATTATGTATAACTGGAATAAATCGCAGAAATGTCTATTTTACGAATTTTCAACGCTCTTTGTTTTTCTGCGCGGATTGTATTAAGCGTAACACCCTTTTTTTATATTAAATTTGCAAACCAAATTGGAAAACAAATTTCGTAATAATAAGAAAGGTAGAAAATAAAGTGTTTCTATCGCGAAATATTTTTAATTATCTGTAAATTTATTCAAGCGTTTTAAAATTATTTTTTGTTTCGTTTTGATTCGTTTGACAAGAAAGTTTGATTAATTTTATTTATATTAGTAGACTTTTATTAACAAAACGAAAGATTGAGTATCATCACATTTTCTTACACAAATTATATGAAAAGTTTTGATTCCATTACTCAAACGAATAAGTTGAAAAGTGAGTATATTATTTCATAAAAATGTCATTTTATCGGATATCTAGCGACGGGTGTTTTTGACGATACATTTATATCTTAGATGCTTAAAAGACAACAGTTACTTTTAACGGTAACTGTCATACTGAAACGCTTCACGGTGATGGCTCTCCGAAGCGCGGACACACCGTCAACTTTCTTACCACGAAAAAAGAAACTTTTGAAATGTATTATCCATCTCAATTTATTCTTATCTGTATACCGAGTACACGTACTCACTGCGATCCAGAAGTTTTATGGCCGGGCGCAAGTTGGCAGGTTCGTAAGTTTGTCGTTGCCTAAACGTGTCAGATTTACACGCAAACTTCCGAACGGATCTGATTCTGTATTTTCAATCGGGCATCTGTATAACCCCGCGAGAAGGAAAGCCTTCCCGACTTGTCGTTTGTCACGAAACTTTCCGCGAAGAAAACGTTAATATTATCGCACGGCTTGCGAAAGTTCAATGTTATTGTCGGGATTATCGGCCTAGGGTTCCAATAATAACGTGTTAATGTTTTGATTAAATTAACGGTAGGATAGGTGGACGGATAATAAGAATAATAGTCCAAGCGGAAATAGTTCAGAGTTAATATAGTTTCAGAATAAAAGAGCGTATAAAAGTTTTCCTTGATTTTAAGTAATTGTCTTACTTAAATGAATCTGATGAAAGTAGTATAATTTGATATACTTATCACAATTACAGAGTTTTGATGATAATTTTAATTAATCTCAAATAAAGAAAAATCATGATTAAGGAAGTCAAGATCAACTTTTAAATATTAACATGTAATTGTATTGATCTTAAAAATTCTTTCCAAAATAACAGCAGCTCTAAAAATGTATTAATTGAAATTTTCTGACAGGTACATATTTAGAATCATCATTTAATATATGAAACAAACAGTTTTAATAGGCATTTCAGGGTGAAAAGCCTGTGGGCTTGATTAAAGATAACAGATGTAAATATATGTAGTTTTTGATCTTTATAGAATCAATGGAAGACGTCTCAGAAAAGTTTATTATTTTCTTTTTGCTGACGAGAATAAAAGGTTATTTTAGCCATATAATCCTTAACTTTTTGATTATTTACAAAATAAAACTGCTAAACCCTCAATATCTGGTGCAGGCATCTGTTTTAAAAATCATAACATTTTGTTAACATTAACATATTGTTGTGATCGAGTATATTTTTAAAACGCTGTAATTTTCCCATAATCGGTATATCTTTAACTTGATGTTCTAATCACGGTTGATAAAAAAAATGTACTTTAATCCGAAAGAAAAATCATTAGTAATTAAAACTATAATCTTATTATAATTTTTTCTCTTTTTTTGTAAGCGGGATGATTGTATGAATGCCTAATTTTCAAAATTGCCAGCGCTGTAAATGAAAACAATGAAATAATTTTCAGACCGTAAAACACTGAATTAAAGTTTGTATGCTAATAATAAATTACGTTTGACGTGTTTGCGGCTTTTGATCAAACCAGAGGAAATTAGCGGCGCCTGTTTGGTGCGTGATATATTATGTTTTTACGGTGTAAAAAAAGTTAACAGTGGAATTATGTTGTCAATCTGATAGGAGCTTAATTTTTTTTGTGTAAAGTATACAATCGATCACTATCTACGATGGGCGCCGCTCTTCGTTGTAGGTCGAATGCAAATTTTTGTCGTATAATGAATGATAAGGGGGATTCAGATTTTATTTTTGGCTACGCATACTTGGGGCGTGGAAAGAAAATTGCTAAATTATTCAGCGTTTGTGAGACGAGCGTGAAAACAATTTTTACAAATTCTAGAATGAAGGTGTCAATACCAGATAACTCAAAGTACCGAGAGTAATATTTCAATAGCGTATATCCGATACCGTTCATTATTATTCCAAGTAAACAAAAAAATCGTTTTGGTACTTTAATTTTATTTGTAATAATATACGTTTTGCTGTGTGAATATCAAAAACTAAAATATATTAGATTATACACGTAATTTTTTATATTAAGGAAAACGAAATGACACAAATATGGAGATATATTTATTTAATTTATTAATAATAATTGTAAAATGAAAGATCATTCTAATCATTCTGTGGAAATAATTAAATTTTTCCATTAAAAAATGTGTTTTAACTTGTTAATTAATTGATATTTATTGGGAACCATTTTATCATGGAACTCTGATTCCACGTGTTCATCTACTGGTAACCAATTGGGACTTACTAAAAGTGACTGGCTATGAAAAAAAATTTACATAGAAAATGTGTTTTTAAGATAAAAAAACTCAACGAGATTCCCTTTAACAAAAGGTAAAGTTTTTCAATGTAATATACATATTAATAGTTCATGTTACTTCTAATAAGAATGAAATTCTGCAGTTAATTTATTTTCATGAGTGTTAAATATCAGACTTGATTTCAGCAATGTAACGTTTGATAGTGCCTTGAGTATATCTTTTTATAGTTTCTTTGTTTAGAAGACAAATAATGCTTTATACGAACAGACAAACAGAAATGTATTGTAATAATAGCGCCACATAAAAAATGGATGAATCTTTTTTAACGGCCTTCATAAGTCATATCAATTATATCCACGAAAAAGTAAGTTTCATTTCTTTTGCCGAATTCGCGATCCATTATCTTTCCGAGCCGGCACGAATTGTCGCAGCATGATAGATGACTTTCATTAGGGATTCCGTTTTTGATGACAGATGATAATCTAATCCACCCGTTTGCTTTCTTTTCCTAACTTACTTAGCGCTGTATTATTGTGCCTGGATTAACCTAACATTTAGTCCAACTTGCCGACTTAGTGTATGTACTAAACCCATAAGGATAAAATCATCGGAGAAGTTTCTTAACTCAATATTGCAACCGATGTTCCGGGTTAGGCTGTTACCAAAACTTTCCGTGTATGGTTTCGCTGTAGAGTATTTGTTGTAAATTATGCTCACGTAACTAACACGATTGTATAATTAACTTTTATCTGTTATTTACACCACATAATGGGAGAAAGTGGGATAAAGATATAATATCACTTATAAATATAATAAATATATCATTTATGGATGGTATATGGCTTAAATATTAATCAATGACGTCATATAACTCAATATAGAATTTTGTTGCCCAATAATTTTGGTAATTAAATTTATTGAACTATTTCATTATCCAGGATTCATATATTTATTATATAATTCTTCATTCATTTCATAGTTATTTATAAATTTAAAATTTACTTATCAATATTGTTATGAATTATAATTAAGTAATATTATTTTGTTCTGAGTATTAGTCCAATTATGATTCAAGCATATTCATTTGAAAATATTAACCGTAAAATATAACAACACAAGTAAAAACAAAGGAAATATTCTATAAAAACAATTCTAATCGGACTTTATCTATGCAATAAAAATTATAACTAACAATATGAATGTATTATTTTATGTTTCTCGAAATGATGATGACATCATACGCAAACAATTAAAAATCTGAAACAATGAAGATCTTGATTTTAATTACACTTTAGCAAGAAAATTTCGGATCTACAGAATACATTTGAAAATTGTACACTGGAAATTAACAGCATTGAAATATATTTCAAATATTTTAAAACTTATAAAGATATTGGTTATATGCTTACATTTCTGTGAACGTAAAATCATCCAGTGGATATTTTTTCTCGTTGTTTTTTTTCTATTCGGCTTCTTTCTGTGTTGTTGTTCTGTGTTTTTTTTCATTTTATCCATATTAAAAAAAATTTATGCATATTATGCTTGAACGTTAAACTCTAATCGATTTTTATTTATGGCCACAATTCATAACTGTTGCGTAATATTTTATCATCTGTTTCCCCGCATATCCGAGTATCGTGCTTAAAAAAATCTGATCGCAGATAATGCAGTGACCTGTCAAAATATGAATGATTTGTTTTTTATAAAGGATTTGCGACGATATATCATGATCAGAGTATGTCCCCTTTCAAAGGGATGTAGAGTATGTGTTTCTAGGGGATTTAAAAATATAATATTTCTCGAGAGTTATAAAGTGATGAATTATTATATAAAAATATAACCATAATGTCACTAATTAAACATTAAATATTGTAAAATGCATGAAAAAATAAGTATTTGGTTTCGAAAAATGAATTGTAATTTATAATTGAAGAGTTCATTATTTTATTTAACTAAAACGTTCTACAGCATCTAAGCCACTCAAAATTTATTTCATTTCAATATTAAAAACTTTTTTTTTTTGGTTTTTGTAAATATTTTCCTTGAAAGTGCTGTTTCGTATATATTAGAGAAAAAGTGATTATAAAATAAAAGAAGCGTTATATTAAAAAATAAAAATATATACAACATTGCATCAAATTTAATTTCACCAAGTAATGTTAATTTATACTATTATTTTGCCTAATTCATTGGAGAATATAGAAGGGAGTAAAATGTTTTGGCTACTAAGAACTATCCCTCTTCCGTATAGTTTTTAAATTTTTCTATAAATTTAATTCCTATTATCACATATTAAAATATGTTACATTAATGATAATATAATAATAAGTTTGAAAAAATAGTAGGAAAATATCTTTATATTATATGTAACATTATTACAAGAAAAATATTTATTCTAGTGTATGATGAAATATTAAATGCTGCAAACGTCTCACATACGCGTACTTCATTTTACTCCTAATAAAATAATTTCACCAAAATATTCAGATTTTTAGGGGCTGAGTTTATTTATTCTTTGCAAACTCTCTTTGTTCCGTGCTAATTTCTGTTTAGTCTGTTGATAATATGGGAATGATTTGAATTCCGTTTGTTACGACATCAGATAATATAACAAAACAAATAAAAACTACATGAAACCTCCGGGAATGACAACACAACCTCCATTATTCCGTTATTATTCCAATTACTGTTGAACATATTTACCAGGCTCTATAATATGTAGGCCTTTGTTCAACACGCAGCCAACTTAACAAGTGAGCAGCAGCTCATTGTCTTACTCTAGAAAATTGCCCAAAGTTTGATTGAGTTTTCTTAAGAAAATTAGGTTCTTTCGTGAGTGTTGAGCAATGTGCTACTTTATTTTCCGATAACTGGATTTTTTTCATTAGTTTAAAAAGGCAATATCACTTTCAAATTTCTTTCTGTAGTGTGATGTCGATGTATTAGAACGTTTCATCATGTGGCTACGAAGAAAAATTTGGAATATTTATAATTAATTAATTTTTTAATTTTTATTAGAATATTATTTTATTATTTCAATATTCTAATCTACTTTTATAGATCATTGACTATATTACAATATTATCATTACTTAAATATACATATACTATACATAAAATTCTTTTTTCAACGCGTCAATCCAAGCACAAAAATAACGGCAGAAGCGGGATGCGAACCGCGGACCTTGAAACCAACATATGCCCAGGTGTTCATACCGCTCGGCGAATCACGCCATTACTGGGCACAGTAATGGCGTGATTCGCCGAGCGGTATGAACACCTGGGCATATGTTGTTTCAAGGTCCGCGGTTCGCATCCCGCTTCTGCCGTTATTTTTGTGCTTGGATTGACGCGTTGAAAAAAGAATTTTATGTATAGTATATGTATATTTAAGTAATTTATAATTAAAGTCACAATGCTCGGTTTATATGAGTATCATGAAAATCTTACACCCGCCAATTTTGGTAAAAAATTAAAAACTTAAAGCATTCGGTTGTTAAGTGATTGGTATAAAATATGAGTAATTTATAAATACCTCTGATTATTACAAAACTGATTCCTCACCCGTAAAATGCTTTCCATTGCCTGTTAAAGTGAGTTTAATTTTAAGAAATTGTTGTTATTTGGAGACAATATTTGAAAATTAGAGTACGAATTAATGATGTTTGTATATTATTCCATATTTACCGTTTTAATACTTGAAAACATACACATAAAATAATAAAAATATTGAACTCTGCAGATGAGGTTCCTATTGCTTATGATTATTGAATATTTTGCCCTATTCACAAAAAAATATATTACTTGTATATGAATGTACATTATTAAAAAATGTCTTTTTTTTCCATTTACAATGTTTTTACACAAGTAAACTATGACTGATTATAGATGAAGTTACATTTGAATTTTTACTTTTGCACTGTTTAATACAAGTGTATAATACAATAAGGCGTGCATTAAACTTTGACAAATAAATTTATAATTTTTACATTTTTTTATTGTTAAAATCGTAAGTAATATATTTTATTGCTTTGTTAATGTTATATTTCCGATATTCGGGCGCGATTATATTTTTTTTGCATGCAGCTAAAGTTACACTTTTGATACTGTTTCAATAGACTTCTCTTTATATTTCATTTTCATAAAAGAGGTTCAAGGATTTGTCCCCGGGGAATTTTATTTCTCGTTCATTTTGCCTCCAATGGTTCTTTTTTATGATGGATATCTTTATTCAAGAAGATTTTAAACCGATTTCTCTTTATGATAAAGAAGAAAAAAATATTACAAAGCAGATCGAGTTCCTCGTGCTTGTTTGCTTATCTCTACTATGTACTCTTCTTTACATTTGTCAGACTTTTCAGAATTAATTTTCATTTCACAAAATAATTTGACTTACATTTTTCACGTTAAATCGATTTACATAAAAACATTAATTATACGAATTTGATGGTATTTTAATAAAATGCAAGGATTGTATCACAGTAAAAATATTATTTTAAATTATTCTTAAATTTGTAATATTACTTTTGTACTTTTAAGTGCTCCATATTTTGATATATTTAAAATAAATATATTTATGGAGAAGTTTGATATCTTATAAATTGCGCTTATTTTCAAAGTAATGACCAGGTTAGAAAAAAATACTACTTAAGAGTACATAATATGTTAGTATACCTGTAACCTTAAAACATTTAACGTTGTAAAAAAAACAAATTCTTTAATTCAGACTCTCTGAATTTCGTCGTCCTGGAAAGCCATCAGGATGTAAAAATATTATGTACTCGTCAGAGCTCCGGGAGGCAGAGTTGACATAGAATGAGCTGAAAATCATAGTGGCTAAATAATTTGTGTCGACCATATGGCCATGCCATATAAGCTGGTATGGAATAATGACAAAAAAATACAAATGAGAAGTTGAAAAATATAGCCTTTTTTTAGTACCAATGTAGTAGTACTCAACTCACAGTAGGTAATCAGTCTATGGATATTAGCTTTAAAATATTGTCTATAAAATATAAGTCGATGAGTATTTTTAAAAAATTACGTTCTCATATAAAAAACGTACATGTTAATTGGAAATAAATGGGTTTAAGCTGGCACCAAAAAACTGTCAAACTGAGTGTTGACTAATACCTCTAAATAGTGGACTTACGACATAGAACATTATAATATCAAGAATATGTTGGATTCGAAAAAAAATAGAGAGATTGAGACTCACGGGGGAAGCTTTGATCAAAAGTGAACGGACACAAGTTGATAATGATGATGCTGATAATGGACGCAGCTAACAGAGTCAAGGGCTATTAATACGGCAATTGATAACATCGCGGGTGAGGTCTCCAGTGCCGAGGGATAAATTGATAAATGGGCCCTAATCGTCAGGGCGCTGTCAGATGAAGATGGAGCACTTTCTTCAGAGGCCCTCAGCGACTATGACGAGGTTTGCTTCATCACACAACGTCACCAGCAGAAGAATATACCCGGCTAATGCTTCAGAAGGTCGGCTTGTTCAAAATTAGCTTCCATGTTACTCTAGCATTGCGGACACTTGGAGATTTGATGGATTACCGAGCTCACGATGAGTCAGTTGTATAATGAAACGTACATACCGGTAATGATAACATACATTTAATCTTATTAATAATGTTGAAAAGTGGTTTTACGTACTCACATAATGATGCTATAAAACTATACTGTACCGTATGAAAAAAAATCACAAACTACTTAGAGTATAAAAATTCTAATTTTACAATATCAAAATCGTTTTAATAGTATGTTTTGTTATTTAAATGTAATTTGACGTAATGTTCAAACAATTTTATATACATTTTTGAGATTTAAGTGAATGTACTTTTTAAATAATTAAACGTCGTAATTATGTATTTTTATTTTTGAAGATTTCTTAGACATATTATTTAGTAATAAAATTATTGTATGTTTGTGCACATTGGGACTGATGAAGCTTTCAAGTGAAACAGTTCTCAGTGTGATCTATGTTAAAAACAAAGTATGAAATTCTTATCTATTAAGTAATATAATCATTGTTTTTTCCTTAATTGACAGTCTTTATTACGAAATGCAAACGCGATATTCATATTTGAAAATATTTTTGATTCATTTATTCTTAAATTCATCGCATCATATCATAAGCGGGACGCCCGATTGGAGGGGCACTGGATGCGCCTTCACGTAGCCATCCAGCGGTGATCCGGCGCTCCACTCATTGCGAGTCAGTAGCTGTTAGAAATTAAAATTGTTAAATGTTATTGCATGTATTTTATATTTTTTGTAGGTCAATATAAAATTCTAATTATGGTTCTGCTGGCTGAATAAATATAATTATTATTATTAATATAAAATCAAGGATAAGCTGTCAATGTAGGAAATGAATAGTTCAAAGCGAAGTTTTTCCGATTAGGTTCATTTTTCATTATAATTAATTTCAATTAAAAAATATAAAATTAAATAAAGTTATCTATAAAACGTATATCATTTCTAAAAAACCTTTTATTTATTTGTATTTTATAAATTAACATAAGGTTTATGAATGTTTAGCATAATAAGTACTGATATCGATTAAAAAGCCTTTTATACTCGTACAAACACGTGATTAATATTTAAATTTTACCACCCTGAAATTTGCATACGAAAAGCTTTATAATGGTGTTTGCTATATAAGTAATGGGATAAAAGTAATGCTTATTCGAGTTCTGAAATAAACGCAAGCAAAGCTAATAGTGAAACCGAGTTTTAGGGATGACACTTAAAGATAATAGAATTACCAAGTGTCTTCATAATTCATACAACTACAATAATATACAAGACAAGCTGTTTACTTATCCGTATGCTACATACGAATACGAGTATTATTTAATAGAAATATTATTTATTCTATAAGTATCAAAATATTAAGATATAAAAAGTGTGTTTATTATATTTCACAACCACTAACGAGATATGCTTTTAACAAACAAAAAAACTACGCGTATTTCTGTAAAGTATATTATAGTCTTCAGTTATTATGCTTAACCAACAACATGTAAACAAAAATATTCATAAATTCACAATTTGAAAGAAAATAAAACTTTTCCGAGTACACTAAGTGAAAGATAAATACACTTACTTACTATAAGTAAATATCGTGCATCCAAAAAAATTAAGTTATCAGGGAAGAATTTCATTTCTTACGCAAACTCACTGGGGGGAAAACTAAAAAAGATCTGACCCGGACAAATGCTGAAAAACATGGAAAAAACACAAATCTGGCGCGTGTGTGCGCACGCTGAATTATGTACGAGAACATAATATGATCCTATATAATCCCAGATGTGTAGTGTATTACACACTACTGAATACATACAATTCCTTTGAAAAAATGTTGGTTTGTTTACTTTTTTATATATCGCTTGTAGATATGCGTTTTCTGGAGATGATAAGGCAATAAACATTAATTTATGGGGATTAATTTCCGTTTTTTGGCGACATTCGCTGTCGTGTCGACAGGAATAATGGCTGTTGAGCCTCAAGTCCGGCCGATATACAAGCCGTTAGAAGAATTAAGTGTATTAATCTCGTGTCATTTTCGTCGTCTTAAACTGCCCATTATCTACTTTTATACTTCGTCAATTCCCCACAACTGACGATGATGCCCTCTGAGTAGTAGGAAAATAACCTTCTTTTTCATGGAGGAAGCTTATTTCGGATTAAATTTTTACTCTCGCAAGATTGATAGTGACAATAAAGCCCGTTATCACATTCGTGTTGTGAAACAAATGACTTGGCTATTAAATATAATAATTATAAGAATAAAGAGATGGCATTAAAATAAACGAAGTCAAGATAAAACAAAGACATTATAATTTTTTTTGAAAAAAGGGAAAGGTTTAAAATTTTACTCAAACATTTTCTAAAAAACAACTTATATTTTTCAGTAAGTGCACCTTGATTTAATTAAAACAATAAAATCTTATTTAAATGTTTATAACGAATATTGAATCAAAATTTTTATTCATTATATTAATTTATGTATACATGTATATATTTATTTATTAGTCCATATCCATCCCTTAATTAGAAAATTTAATATAAAAATTGAACAGTTCTAATAACTACCGATTTTTTTACCTCGTCCCAAATCATCTGTGCACCGAAGCTCCGAGAGTCACTATGTGTATATGTACCTCTACAGTCAACATAATAAAATCTTGAGGGTTTGTAAAGAATATTGTGAGCAAATTTGGATGGTTATTAAGTATCATTTTTAAGGAAAAGTGTAACGTTTTTGAGCCTCTATCGGTGCTACTGAATATTATCTTGTAATCAATTATATCGTATAGTGACTTAAAAAATATTTTGTAATTATTTATACTATATTTATTTTTTCTTATAATGATGATAATTAGTATAATGTAAATTACGTGTGTTGCAAGATTATTAATTTTCTATGGAAATGGTCTGTTGGTGCAATTGCTCGCCGGGAGTATAATGGCCTCCTCGATTGCTGTTTGTAAATGCATAAACTTGATTTACAGTCGGACGCATCGGGAATATTAATTCAACCACAAATTTTCCGATGGAAATATTAATATCGAACCGTGAGGCGGTTCGAAGTTTCCAGAGAACATCATCGACTGTAACGTGGGTGCAAAATGAGACCTTGCCCCCCTCCAAATTAGAGTCGTGACCCTCCTCCAGTTATCCTTCAAATAATTACACGCCAAAATGAATATATTATTCAAAATCCTGCGAAGCGACAGAAAACGTATAGTCGCAGGATTTTGTACAGAAAACCAATCAAATCAATCTACACTTGATATAAATTGCTTTGCATGGAAATAGATTATGAATATTCATGCTTTGCAAGTAAATAAATTTAAGTGATCGACACTGGTGTAGCGGTTCGAGTGTAACACACGTAATTTTTGCGCGTTATCAAGTTGAATCTTATTACGTTGGATTATAATATTTCCGCGCTCGGGTGAGACTTAATTTGGAGACTTGAACATTCTTGAGCCGCAAATTGTCACGATCTCAGAATACTGGGAATACTGGGAGAGCGCCCTCGGTTTGACCGAATTCTTAGCCATTTTCCACGTAAAAGCCTCCACTTGAAACCGCCTTCGAAGGCTCTCCCTGAAGGCTGTCTATCCAGGAGCACCGCACGATTGCCTCTTTCATATCACTTGCACGGCATGACTGAGAACAAAAACCTGCTATGAAAAAAACGATAACAGTCAAAAACTATCATCGCCTACCATTAACCTACATATAGCAAAATGCATAAAAATAAAAGTTAAACATTAAACGTATCTTATTACAGTAATCGTTATACACAACGTATATAATTCATCACCTAAGAAATGATGCAATACAAAGATAGGAACACTTTATTAAAATTAAAATCATTTATAACGAAGCTCAAATTGATTCTGAAAATGTATTCAAAAACCAAACTTAAAACATGAGATTGTAAAAATGAAATGTTATTTTTAATTTGATTCATTGTCCTCGGGATTAATACATCGTCTAATTTAAGGAGGCTGTAATGTCCATGGGATGAAAAATCATCACATGAATATTTCCTTCAGTCTTGAACATTTGTTTTATACAAATATATATATAGCAGTCATTTAAGTGGGTAGTGAAGATATGTCTCACTACGTAATGAGGTAAAAATATATCTTTCTTAAGAATTAAAACAATTTTAGAAATTAAACTTCGCAAGTTGAACGTAAAAACCTCTTACATGACAGTTGAGTGCTTTAATCTCTTAATCATAAAATTTGTAAAGAATGGTCTGGTTAACCCTTTATTTACTGATGGGACTTATAAGTCCCAAATTAAGAATCTAATATTGATCGTACATTTTGCTGCAGTTGTGCCCTGACGGGACTTATAAGTCAGATTTATAAAACTATTAAATAAATGCTTATTTTAACAAAAAAATGTTTTTTCTTCATTTTTCTCTATATCCTATCAACACTTACAACAAAAAGAATCGGTAAAGTAAATTATTTTTTCAAATTAATTCAGTAAATAAAGGGTTAAAATGTTGATGAAATGGAAAAAAATATTTTCAAAATAAGTAATGATCAATTCTGTGAACATAAACACAATAACAATATGTTCTATTTACATTTAAAAATTGTTTCATATAAAACAATTACTTCCTTTCGTTACAACATGGTGATTTACGAGTATGTAACCGTATCATATAAAGCCGAGAACGATAAAGTAACAAGAAGTATAAACGTAATTATTTCTTGTTAGTATATTTTTTATACTTGTTGTTAGTTTATTCGACTTGGCGGATAATTCTTACGTGATGTTGTTGTGATATAAGAGAGAATACTTTTATACTCAAGGTATTAAGTCCTACAAACATTTGTTCATCCGAATGATAATATTGTTCTTTATCGTCAACAACAAATAGTATTATAAAAGTTTCAGTAAATACAATAATGTTGATAGTTGATGATTGACTTAATAATGATAACTTAGTCCGTTCAATAGATAATTTCATATTTAAAGTAAATCCAATATTATTTTTAGATAAGCCACCATATTATGTTGGGAAAATTTGGTGATTTCAGATCATCAAAGTTAAGCAGCATTGGGCGCTAATTATTTATGAATTAAACATAGTTGCATCCAAGAGTTCAGATTTTAAGAGCATCTAGCTAATCATAGAAATTCATTAAAAACCAAATGAATAGCTTCTATAAATAAATATTGAATATTGAATAAATGAGAGGAATAGAAAAAATACGTTGTTAACTGGAATTTTTTTTAACGGAAAAATTAAAAATTACAATAAACAAAAACCATGTTGATTTCAAAAGAAAGCAAATATAAGGTACTAAATTATATTTTAATGTTAAGTAACAAAAATGCACCCACATCTAATTATATATATAATTATATCTCTTACAGCTTTAAAAAAAAATGAATTATTCATTAAATTAAAATATAAAATAATTTGAGTAGAATTAAGTTAACGATAAAAAAATACATGAAAATAAATATAAAATTATAATCTCACGAAAAAGCTGACCTTTTAACGAGTATTTAATTTTTATTTTTTGAGTAGGTTTTTTCTTTAAGTTTTCAAGTTCTTAATGGAGAGCTTTCAAAAACTATGCATTGAATAAACTCGGCAAATAGCGCTTATAGATGAATAACAATTCAAAAAATAATATTTATTACATTCGCAATATCTTCTTACAAGATATTATTTTTCTCTGCCAATAGACTTTTATTTTTATGCGAAATAAGAAATCTCGGAACATATAATGCCCCCAGAAATAAACCACTATATTTTATTCGCATCTCGGGCATTATTTGAAATGCGAGGGCAGTTTTGTTAACCAAAGCTGATGTTTATACAACCTACAGATTTCATTCTTATAGGAGTAGAAAAAAGATCGTGGAATAAGTTCTGTGTATCGCATGTTTTGTATAATGCGATTTATTTATGTTCTTGTTTGCTTATTGAACGTTCTAGTAAGGGAATCCAAGCGGAGGGGATGTCGCATCAATCATACGTTAGTAGATGAAAAAAAATCTACGACAAAGAAAACATTCATTAAATTAATATTTAGGAATATCTGAGGGAAGGAAGGAAAGATTATCATGAAATATGTACATTTAAGACTTATTTTTTGTGTTCTTTGTATTCAAAACACGTAGAATATTTTCAATATGATCGGAGCGAATGGCATAAATTAGTACTTTAAAATATTTCTATAGGCTTACAATAAAATGTTATATAAAAAAGTATATAAATATTATTCATAATACAGACGATATATACTACGTTTTATAAAATTCGCGCTATATAAAAAATATACGTCTTGATCCATATTATTTTTAGCTTATTTACAGAACAATATTCCAAATATATTTAAAAACATAAAAATAACTTCGTTTGTAAATATTGAGTGTAATATGTATATCCTAATTGTCAATTAAATAGTGTAATTATATTGAGACTTCTGATTTTAAAAAAATATTAAAATAAGATCGCAAACGCCTTAAAATAAAAGGAACCTACTAAATCCGACCGGCGGGTATATTAGTGGTTAAAGCGTTTATTTGGCAAGCCGAAGTGGGTTTGGGCCCCAATGGAGATATTTTTTTTATCGATTTCTGAGCTCTAAAATGCCCCCGGTTGGTGTGAATTTGATCCTTCGCCCGTAAAATGCCTAAAATAGCATATTAACAAAATTGGCGGTAGACGTAAGTCGTCCTGTAAAGACCACCCATTCATGGTGTATTCATGTAATAATAAAGATGATGCATGAATGCCAGGCAGTAATCTATGCCGTTGGCGGATCAAAACTTCACATGTAGCGCTTATCCATACGTAGAATTAGAGTAATATAATCCACAGATGTAACATCAGAATCACTATCGGTATTCTCCTGTATGTGATTACATAAAAAAACCACTTCTTAGCTCATTTTGTAACATAGTTTTTATGATCGCTTAATAACATCACATTTTTTTTTTTTTAAAAGAATGAATAATTTAGTACGCGAATGATTTTGCCCGACAAGCGTCCAATTTTAGGGGCAGTAATTTCCATTATCATATTTTTATATGGTCCGCTTTATTCGTTCGGAATATTTGATACTCGTAACGAATGCTTTAGTAAAAGTGTGGCACGGCGAAGGGTAATTTATGCTGAAATACGTCGGAAGGGGAAAAATACGTTGGAGAAATGCGTCGGAGCGCGACGCTAGCGACCTCTGTGGCGAGAGAAAGTCTCCACAGCAAGTTGTAGTCTACAGCTACGCCGCAGGGTCGGGACAAGTACGCGACTGAAGTACGTTCTGAAAATAATTTTATTTCAAGAGCCTCCAGTCAGCAATCATCACTATGTGGAAAGTTTTACACAAAACATATTTTCCAAAAAGAACATGAATTACTGACTTTACAATAAATAAACACATTCTTATTTAATATAGAAATTTTTAAAATACAATTATACCAACTGTAGTTTGATAAAAAAAGTAAAACTTATAAATACGATTGTATAAATGAAGTTGTGTTTTGTAATCCTAATTTTCTAAATAATTTATTCGTACATGTACTCTGTACTGGCTATGTAACTTTTATAAATATAAATACATTAATACTTTTTACCTTGTTTTAATATGAATCATGCCGAGAACTTTTTTTTTTTGGTTTCAATGAGAGTTTTTTTAGTTTTTCTGCGAAAGGTTGGTCTGCGAAAGTAAATGAATAAAGTGTTCAATGTGATCCATATTAAAAAAAGGTTTGATATATTTTGGAATTTAAATTTTTAAGTTGTTGCAAAAAGTAAATGCGAAAAGTAAATGCAAAAATATATGTACAAAACATAAATAAATTTAGGTTTAAGGCAACTTACGATAGTGGCAAAATCAATATATATTAGTGGTTTCCTAAAAAAGATACTCGTAATTGAGGAAATATCAGATATAATCATTATATACATACTTATATCTTACGAGCTTAAAGCAATTAAAACATGGTGGCGCCTTCATTAATGAGAATCTCACATAATTAAACACGTTGTAAAATAAAACGTCTCGCTTAGCGAGCATTGTTTCACATAACGAGTGAGGTGAATATACGGATTACCCAAAGTGTGGGAAATTGTAAAACATAATCAGCTGACACTATACTCGGATACCACCAAGATTTTAACTACGAATGTAATGAAGTAAATGGAATAAGAAATGTTTTTTTTACGAATAATTTGCATTACGAGTAAGGATCAAATATAAAGTATGTTCGTCAAGCAAGGTTTCATCATATCTTTATCTAAAACAACATTTATATACTTATCATAAAATTTGTAAATTAATGAGTTTTTGTATGAAACTTGTAGTGATCAAATTATATATTTAAAGTAGACTTAAAATATACATATACATTTTTGCTTTGCGTACAAAATCAAGTCACGCCTGTTCTCACGATGAATAAAAACACTCTTTAAAAACCCTTGTAAAGGCTGCCCTTATAAGCCTTCGTGACTTAGACCCTCGCCCAGTGAAACAGAAAAGCCCTCGTCTTTGAGAGGAAGATTTTACGTCACATGTATAGAAAGTAGGTGATACTTGTAAAAGGCGCTACTATCTTCAGTCATGTGATATAAACCTAAAAATCATACATTACTTAATAAAGCTTAAATGGGTACATTATTCTCACAAAGTTAAGTCTAAGATGTTTAAACTGTGTCTACTCTATATTTGGACAAGGATTCCTTCATTGATCTACCAATTGTTCCGACAATGGTAATATCGTCTACCTATATTGCCAGTTGTCATTTTACAATTTTAAGAGGTCGTCACGTCATATCTTACCTCCCTAACTTGCTATATTACTGTTTAATTGCATGGTTGGCCCGTTTTCTCCACGCAACTACATACGCTAGTCAAATCTTGTCCTCTTCTAAATCTTCACATTTATGTTTTGATCAGGAAAACACACATTATATCCATTGCTCTTTATGACATTTGTAGTTATCAAATATTTGGTTTGAGATAGTTCTGATATTTCATTTTCAGCTCCGTAATTCATAGGAAGTTAGACATTTTGCTCTTAATATTGAACTTTCAAGAAATTAATAAGTAAATGATCTTAACCATTGTGCAATTCTTTTCGTAAAAAAATGCTTAATAAGAGATAACAATTTCTGATCTTGTAAGTTTGTATTGGATTTTCATTTGAAGTAACCATATATTATATTATAAGCAAGCCAAAACCACCTGATATATTCAAGATCGTAGAAATCTTTATGGTAATTTTGCGAGAAATCGTATTGTAATTTTAAGCTATTAAAAAAAAGGTAATTTCTTTTATTTTCTATTTCCAATTATTTATTGATCTCAGTTATAAATAATCTATTGATCTACTGAGTCTTATTTTTAACTTGATTAAAATAAAACTTCATAATCATTAAAGGTATATTTTCAAGTTATACGATGCTAACCAGAGTTTTTTTTTACCAAAAAATGTTAGCAATACGATGATGAGGTTCAGTTAGTAGAATATTGAGGTTAATTTGTTCGTCGAAAAATTGTAATGAAAACTTTTGAAGACGTTCGCAGGCTCCATTTAGTCTGCAATTTGCGTGTGGCGCCCTTCAGCATTTGGAGCCCTGGGAGCTTGGCGGACCCAGTTGCGGTTGTGGGAGGGCGATGTCACGCGCCGCCCGCCGGACGCCCCTGCTTTTGAAATATTAATGTAGTCCCCGCAACGCGTGTGATTTTCAGGTATTTTTAATATAAATATTCCATGGGTCCCGCGAGATTTTCGGTTTATCTTTGCCCGCCGACAAAAGCTGTTTCCTTAAAAAGGATATTCGAGACGGCGGCCCGCGGATGCGGCCGGATTAATATTCAACAAAAGTTTTCATTAATAAACGGGGGAATTTTGTATTTGCCGTATTTTCGAAACGGAAAATTAAAGTCACTTTATGCCATCTGCGACAATGGAACATGTAGGGACCGGGGCGTGCTTTGTGCGTGTACGAGTATATCCCTCATGCTCGCAAACGTTGATCCGAGAAGACTTGAATTCTCATTAGTGTATTTTGATTTATTATTTTTTCAAAAGCGAATTCCGAAAATACCTATTTTTCAAGTTATTAATATTAACATTCGTCATAAATAAGGACACGTTAGCATTCAATACAAAATGTCGTGGGTTCGATTTCCGACAAAGATTATAATTTTTTTTTAACGTGTAATGATTATTATAATGAAATCATGGCGAAACTGAATAAATATTGTAAATTAGATTTACGTAAGACTTAAAATGAACAAATAAAAATGATTTACTTTCATACACTATTTTCTTTTTAAAAATTAACGCGTTTTATCTCTATCAGTACATGTTTGTTACATTGTTGTATATATAGCTGGTCTAGTCGGAAAGATGTAAGTTTCTAAATTAATAATTTTTAATTAATATTAACTTATAATAATATAGTTTCACCAAGTATTGTCAGTTTATTACTTTTACGTTATTCACTCTTTGCTAGTGTAATAATTTGTGTTATTAATTTTTAAGTAAAATATGCATATTTTTTTACTAAACTTCTCAGCTCAATACCAATATTAACTTATAATTATGTAGTTTCACCAAGTATTGTCAATTTATTACTTTGACGTTATTCACTCTTTGTTAGTGTAATAATTTGTGTTTTTAATTTTTAAGTAAAATTTGCATATTTTTTTACTAAACTTCTCATTTCAATTCCATTGGATCAATCGTAAAATTCCAGTTATACCATATTTATCAAATTTAGAAAAATATGGAAGTTGTCCTCTGAAAATCGTCTATTTTCAGTATACATAACACGGGTCTAATGACTTCTTAGGTTTTCACTGACATATTTCGTAATATGGCTTTTAGCTGTGTGTGGCCAATTGTCTCGTACTAATATTTAGACCGCCTTTGCAGGGGTCTTCTTCAGAGTTGACGACCTGAATTTAAGTATCTTTATATATATATAGAAAATATATAACTTTATATATATATATGTGATTTTATTTGTTGACGACATTCTTCAGCTTCGAAAGATAAGTTGCATAGGCATTTGTGATTCATAAATATATTGTCAACATGAACAAGAACAGTTGCGCTAGATTTTCTTGGCTGAACAACGACTTGACATTCGCCGTTGCTGCTTGCAAAAGAGATAGGGGAAGATTGAGAGCTCTCTTTGAAGTGTGATTCTACTTGGTGCGCTTTCACTAGATGCACTTATGACTGGTATAACGTTGCGCTTATTTTATATGTATTCATCACATTTTATCATAGATTCACTATTTTAAAGAGTGAATTTATTCAAGCAAATACGATAATGCAGAGGAGATGTAAGATCAAGTGTAGCACAGACACTTTTCATGTCTTGAAAACTATGAATCATGATTCAGCATATTAATTGAATACCACAAAATTAAATTTATTTTATCAAAATTTTTGTACAAATATTAAAGCAGGTATTATTATTGTAGTAACTGCCTTTTATTCAAGTCCCCAGACTTGCGAAGTCCTGGAAAGCTGTCAGGAACTATACTTAGAATGTACTTCATTGCATCAATCAGCTGCGCAAGGCAGGGCTAATATGGGATGTGGCAAGGATCTTGGCAGCTGACAGAGCTTTGTAGTGGCAGCTCGTGACAACCATATCATCCAGTTAAGAGAGTGGACATGGTGATGATGATACTCTTATTTGTTTTGATTGGGTTAGCTTAGGTGACGCATAAGCAATGTTAGATTGAAAATTCATTGTTAATTTTTTAAGATAATATGTAGTCGCAATGCATGAACTGATCAAATTGTAATGAAATGCTCTAATTTATCTCATATTACAATTGTATGTTGATTTGGAGATGTCGGGATATCAATAATTATTTTTTATTTCAATATTACTAGGGTATAAAAACCTTTATGAACAAAATAATAATTTTTCACCTTCCGTTATGCAATCGGTTGAAGTGAGTTATACGATGTTTAACACGAAAACTAAATGCAACTAGTATTGATTTTCCTCATTAACAAGTTAAGTGTCCACTCTAGTGTTCTCGTTGTCCACAAATTCTAGTTGTCCTCGCTATCTACACCAAAGCTCTTCTGGTGACGCAACCATAAATGTGTCTCATAATTTGTGCCGGCAAACATTTTCCCGGACATTTGCTTGTATCGTATACCATTTATTATAATGAATTGTTTGTACCGAAAATAAGTGTAGGAAAAGAGTCATCAGTTTAACCCTGAACTGACGATATAAAAGGCACACTTATTGAAGAAAACAAAGACCATGTGAATAACTATCCTTTAAGATAACAAAAACAGTTTTCTTTCAAAATACTTATATGAGATCATTAATAAATGACACGTGGAGATTTTCGATCCTTGTACCTGGAGATTTGTCTCAAGTATCACGTTTTGTGAAAGTTTTGTTGAAGACAAAGGCTTAGGAGGCAAGTCGCTAGAACAAAATGTAAGTCGTGGGCTTCATTAACCTCACATTAGTACAAAATGTTATTCTTGTACACTATTCTTATTTATATTAATACAACATTTGATTATTTTTATTTTTTATTTTATTTTATTAACGGCCTAGGTCAATACATACGGTTTTAAATTAGAAATACAATTAAAGAACATGGTAATACAGAATAAATATATAAGCTAAGACAATACATTTGGACAAAACATAAACATGAGTATATATACAATTCTATATAATTTCAGTAAAGACAGTTGACTAGTAAGTGTTTTATTTGACATCTTCCCATATTTAAAGGCACTCAATTCTCTGAGTTGCACTGTTAATGACTAAGCCTCAAGAAACATCAGAATCGGAAAGTCCATCGGGAAGTATTAATGTTTCCCGACTAATTCCAGGGTATGCAACAGCACGGAAACTTGTAGAGACAGCAGCTGTAGCATCCAAGCCATATTTTAGATGATTTGTTAATAGTATAATCTAAGAAGATCGGATTTTATGTCCAACGTTCTCGATGCCTGGAACGTTTTCTCCTAAAAATGATTCATCCCAATCTACGTATAGTATAGCGTTCTTTTAACCATATCTGATCCATATTTGGAGCATATAAGCACCGCGAATTACCATTTCACAGTTCTGTTAGCTCAGATTGTCGTATGCTTTGTTACAGAAACCTTGTATTCCGGAGGTCCAGAAAAGAAAATATATTGTTCCCGGGAGCGACCAGGGCAATTGCCCAGGAACTTGCATAGACTGCAGCTATATTACCAGATAAATATTTGAGAGTTCAATATTTTTTTTATTGTCCTCAAGGAGTGGCTCAAACCGAATAGCGCTTAATTATACTTTAAATGTAGATGCTTCATTATCCAAAAATTAGATTTTTCCAGCACAGTCTGTCGATATTTTGCTGAGCGTGTCTAAATAAAAGTCTTTATTATCTTACAGCCGAAAAATTTCATTTCTTTACTGTTGACCTCAGTCTCGATGCTTATATTAAACATTCTATTATGGAAGTTATTGAGTAAGCGAGTCGTAGTAAACAAGTTATATACAAGATAATACATGAAGCTTATCATAATAGGGTAGCTCTACAAGTATAATAATAAGGCCACGTATAAAAAGTGTCCAGTTTTCCGACTAAGGCACTAGGCTTTTAAGAAGCCATCCGAACGTTGACCTTGATATTCCATTAGGCCCTCCGAGCCAAATAACCTGCTTTATTATGCATTAAATATTTCAGGACTACATGCGCACTACACGATATTATATGTACCGATGTTCACGAGTAAGAGTAAAAAATATGAAGTATTAGAATGATAGTTTTGTGTTTCAATACCATAAGTAAAATCTCAGTATTTTGTTATTTATTTATTATATAAAGATGTAAGAAATACTGACAATGGTAAATTTGATTATTTTGTGTGAATCTGAGATTACTTTTACCATATTCGTTTATAGTTATATGATCACTGAAAATTGCCACCGTTGTGTCACTTTCCATTCTCCTTCATTAGCTCCAAGACATCTTTGCAACCAAAGGTCCACCTTGAACACATATATTTCTACAGAGATACTGTTTGAAGACTCTTAGAAACATAGGCTGTATTATGTAGTTGTTAATCAGCATTTTTAATGAAATAGGATAATAAATAGCTCTACGTTCCGGAGACTTTTGCCAGTTGGTCATAAGAAGCGGATTAACTTAACTGCTTACTAGTCAATTGCTAAGAAATTGCGCATATTTCACGGCAACATAGTTTCATTTATATTTAAAACTGTTATTCAGAATAAATCGTATTAATAATGGTAAAATTATTTTTTTACGAGTATATGTCTGAATTATTAATATCTAAGCTTTCGATTTCCTTTAAATTAAATCACGTTCCTAATTTTGATCCCGTTAAGTATTTCGCTAGCAAGCATGTTAGTCTTAACAAGCATGCCACAACTGGAAAATCAACTCTTTGACTGAGAAGATTATGCGAATTTTTTGGATAATATTATATTATAAGTAAATATCAGAATACGAAGATATGGAGGTAATTATGATCTTGAAAAATAAAACGGGTTCATCATAGCACAATGGAAACTCAAATTATGGACTTAATATAAGCTATATGAAGATAAACAGCAAAAAAACCAAAGTCATGAGAGTAAGCCGCAATGAGCAGCAGAAAATTAACATATCAATGCTAGGAGTACCCCTAAAAGATGCAAAAGAATTTGTATACCTTGGAAGTACAATCACCTGGGATGGCAGAACAAAAAGAGAAGTCAACAGTCGAATACATCAAGCAAGGCTAGCTTTCAATAAAAAAGCCAAAATTCTTGAGTCAAAGAATATTTCTTTAGGGCTCCGCAAGCAACTTACCAAAACACTTGTTTTGAGCATCTTAATGTACGGCTGTGAGACATGGTGCTTATCTGAAAGTGATAAAAAAAGACTAGAGGCCTTTGAGATGTGGTCGTACAGAAGAATTCTCGGAATTTCCTGGAGAGACCACGTCACGAACAATGAGGTTCTCAGAATAATCAAGGAAGACAGGCAACTAATAAGAACCATCTCAGAGAGGCGAGCCCGATGGATTGGTCACACCATGCGCCACGATGGTCTTCTTCACGATATTGTGGAAGGGATGGTTGAGGGTAGAAACTGTAGAGGGCGCCCTAGACGGGAGTATTTGCAGCAAGTATTCAAGGACTTGAATTGTAGTGCTTATGCTGAGCTGAAAAGGGTTGCGGAGGACCGAGAGGAATAGTGATCGAGATGCAAGATTCTGTTGCTGCAAACCAATCCACCGGATTAATACTACGAAGAAGAATAAGCTATGTAATTAAGAGGGAATGGTAAAATTATAGTTATCACGTATGTATTTTATTATTATATTTCTTTTTTGTAAGCTAAGACAGCTATAGTGTATGTAAAGGTATTCAATAACGCTTAAAATGCGTTGAGACTGTCGATTTGAGAGAAAATGTATTTCAGATACTGAGCACATTGTATTATAAGAAAAAGATGCAAATTTATAGGTACTTAAAACGATTTCCGAATAATTAATATTTTCCTCTGATATTTTCTCGTGAATGTGATCTTAATGACATTATGTATTTTATATACAATCTTTAGCACTTTTTTGCAGTATCCACAATGAATCAAAGAGTAATTTTAATTAGCCCAACGCCATGAAAACTTCATTATTCTCTGTTGTGGGGAAGAAAATTTCTAGAATAATTTATTGTAGGTACTTAAAAATACTTAATAACGCTTTAAGTAACTACAATAAATTATTCTAGAAATTAATTAATATTTAAATTTCACTGTTTATTTAATGCATATACAGAAATATGTAGGTATATTGATACTGTGGCTTTTGGGTTTAGCCGTGTGTGGTGAAGTTCCTACAACCAATATTTCGACCGCCATTGCAGGGGTCTTCTTCAGGATTGATGATTTATTTAGTAGTGAGTTGGTGTAAGATTATCTTTTCAACGAGAGTTATTGATTGATATCTCCATGGCAACTACTCAAGTTTCAGTAAGGGAAACCATTGAAATACGCAGAAGAACTCAAGTAGTGGATGCTTAATTCTCAAAACAGAATGGCACACCTCTAACAATGGGCAAAACCTGTACATATCTGTCGAAGAGACGACGGTCGATGGGGAAGAAAAGTATTGGAATGGCCCCATTCTTAGAACATAACAATTGGCCGACCCCCTCGTAAAAAAAAGATGGACTGACGATATAAGAAGAATAGCGGAGAAGACCCTGCAATGGCGGTCGGAGGATCGAAGAGGATGGAGACTCATGCGGGAGGCCTACGTTCAACAGTGGACGGACACAGGCTGATGATGACATGATGATGACCTGTTAATATTTTATCAATAATCATTAAATGTTATGAAAGTAAAAGATAACTGAAGATAGTATTACGTTTACCTGTTTCAAAAAAGTATTCAGCCAAGATTGTTAAAATTATGCTGTCAGGTCAATCCGATTACAATTTCTAGGTCAAACTTAGTTATTTACTTTTCAGAATATAACAAACTTCCTAATCATCTCATGCTGAAAAATCTTAATAATTTAATATAAATTCCTCAGTCGCTATGATTCTTTTGATTGAGTTGCTCAACTTGTAAGCCTACGAATTAGGGATGAAAATATACATCAACTTTTACGGTATCCAAACAATTGATTTACTTAAGTTACCATCTGATTGCGGAACAAGAAAGAAAATACTCAAGTAAAGCTCTCGTTAAGCTGACTTATATTACACTTTCAATCTACTGTATCCAGCAATGGATTTATTTTCTTAGATATAACCTATTTGCTATCTTTCTTTTATAAGTACGCATTGTATTTATGTTATTGTTTTATTCTTCTCCGTACTATTATTCTCTCCCATCGGAGAGAATGATAAAAGGTGGATATTAAAGATGGAAAAGAACTTTGTATGGGAAAGAAAAACGTTTCTTTCGACAAATTGTTGCCTATTAACTGAATGAAAGAACAGTTGTTAAATAATAACGTAATCTCAGTGAACTTTTTTCATTGCTTTTAACCTTTTTAAAAATACCTTATTGTAGAGAAAGTCGACATAGCTGCAAAATATTTATTGCAATATATTTATTAATTATTTGTATAATAATTTATTTATGTATTTTTTAACAAATGAAACAAAATATAAGTTTTGTATCCTCTTTTATAGAAATGTGAAAAAAGTCTTATTATAAGTATAACGCAAAATAACTAATTTATGAATACTTTTTTAAATTTTGTATTTATAATTATCGAATCATGAAACTAATTACACTTTTTTTATTGCGAGCACCGCTTCGAGCACATGGAATATACTAATGGAGTACTCAATTGTTATAGAATTGTAATTTATATTGATAGATGAAATTATTGTGATTTTCCGTGATTCGTGTCTTTTTATATATATATAACTATGTATCTATATATATATTTATTTAATTTTTAAATTTATGATATTGTTTGACATTAAAAAAATCACAGTAATCAATAAAAAAAGACAATGTTCTCATAGAAAACAAAACCATGGTCTTTTAGTATGTGACTAAATAGTGCTCATCGAGATGCATATTAAGAGACTAGGTACAAATTATAAACGAGTATTAAATATTTGAAAATGGTCTCAAAGTGAATGATAAATATAAAAAAAAAATACATTCTTTTCTCAACGATATATAATTGAATATAATAGGTATATATTATATATACTCGTATATTTTAAGATATTACGAAATTTATCCAACGCTTAAATAACAAGTAATGTGTGCCATAATCACGTTATACGATTAATGTACTCAAGCTTAAGTAAAAAGGTAATTATGAAATGTGCGTTTTGTTTGAGCACACTTCTGCCACTCTCAGCCCACATCTCGAAAGTTCGCTCTTTCATTTAAAGAGGCCCATTCTCAATATCCCATTATCTGTCGTTTAATTAGTGAAAGTAATTAAAACAGGCCATAAGTGAGTACTTGGGAAGTTATTTATGTATGGTATATCTTGCCAGTTTTGTAATTATATTAATGTGAGAAGGTAAGCACTGAACGTATTTCATAAAATAAACGATTATATGCTTCACGTATTATTCAAGAAATTACCAAATTTAAGTATTTGAATTCTCCAAAAAAATCACCATTATATGATCACATCTTACTTTTGAATAATTACTTTTGGTAATATTTAGGGGTCATATTGTCAATCACAGGTATTATTTACTTAATACTATTGATTTATGGATTCATACTGAGTAAATAACTTCTCAGGTTTTCACGGCCAGATTTGATATTGTGTCTTTTGGGTTTAGCCGTGTGTGGCGATTTTTTTCTTTCCGATATTTCGACCGCCATTGCAGGGGTCTTATTTAGGGTTGACAACAAAGTCATCAACCCTGAAGAAGACCCCTGCAATGGCGGTCGAAATATCAGAAAGAAGAAATTCGCCACACACGGCTAAACCCAAAAGCCACAATATCATACTGAGTACTTTATGCTTTTGATTTGATCGGAAGGTCACAATAAAGTTAAGAAATATTATGACAGAAAGTTGTTCGTGATGTATCTATTAACCACGTCCCCGGCGTTCACACGAATATGTTTAAAAAAAAACGGTATCACACCTATTTCGCCACTCACGCAAATAGGTATGATATTTTTTGCCAAAATAATTTGCCAGGGAAGTGGTTAATAAAATGAAAAATGTATTCAAACTTTGTCTCTCATCTGTCATATGAAGATTTGGCTTATTTCGTATTATTTTTAAGTCACATAAAAGGTACTTACCTATTTAAATATTATTGCTAAATATTGTGTTGGAGCGGCATTGTATTTTATTAATTGATCATATAATATACTTTAAAATACGTGATTCTAAATATCATAAACATGTCGTATGACGAAATACATTATGTATAGTGAAAATAATACAAAGCTATGTTAGTAAAGTGCCTGCGGACAGAATGGTTAAGGTGATATGCAAGGGAAGATAAGAGGCCGAAGTCACGAGCTGCCTTAGAAAGGTAAGGATGTAAAGTGATGATGTAGGTACAGCCGCGGGAGACAGACAGGGTTAGAATGGGATTTGTTAGACGTAATACATTACAGCAATATGGAGAGTTTCATAAATATAATTGTGTAATTTCAATCGAATATGAATATTATTTCAAATTCTCTAAGAGCAATTACTTTCACCTGATTGAATAATAATGTTTTCAAAGCTCGAGGACTCGCAGATCACGCAAGTCGAATGCCAAATTTATAAAAGAACGACCGAGTAGACATCTTGAGTGACGACGTCGTGTGTTTGCAGAAGAAAGACCCCAAAAACCCAAGGAGGTTTATCTAAGATGCTACAACGTCTACGATTGGATGTGTCAGGGTTTTTTTGTTAGTCCCATAAATAGTGCTTGGAAAATAGCTCTACGCGGAAGATACCGAGAGACATAAGGTGCGAAAAGGTGGTCGGATTAACACAAATGTCTGTGTGGGTTTAGGTCATTCCTTCGATAAACGTGAGATCCAATATGGGCGGAATGTGTATAAAAGTATTGCAGAATTCTAAATTTGACCAAATTTATGTTTATTTTGGGGTCGAAACGCCGTTCGATTATATTTATTTAACACTTGACATTATATTCCGTCAAGTTAACTTGTTGTTTATTTTTTCTCTGTTAGTAAAAATATTTTTTCGTCAATTTATTAAATTAGACCCCAAAGATCGTCCTTCAGAGTAAAATTGCTGGTAAGGTGATATGTACCAAAGTAATAAAATATTTTTTACCTGAAATATGTTTTTTTTTATTTATTATTATTTGATCGTATTTTTGCGTGCGTCGCTTTAATGCGCATTGAGAAAACAAAAGTACACTGTATTTTATCGTAATATTTTTTGACTACGTAGAACCCTTGCGATGTTAACTTAATATAACAGAGTACTATTTTAATTAAGCTGAATATATTTGTGTCACATAGTGCACGATTTAAATTAATATTTCGAATTTACTTCATTATTTCTCTCAATGAAAATCATGTTCTGTAAGTACGTTAATGATATTAAAATGCCTTTATTTAATTCATTGTGTTTTTCAAAATTATTTGTGTTTCGACAAAAAATTATGTATAAGTTGTAACTGTCTCAGCCCTTATGTTTTTGTATTGACCATACATACTTTGTTATGACATTTAAAATATTTCATGGTAATTTATACTGACTTGTGTGTTGTGATGTTTTTCTTGAGCTTTCTTTTAGAACGAAATGGTTAGACTAATCATCAGATATTAATAAAAATGATCATTAAAGACGCGCAAATTTTGCCTCAAAAATTGCTTAAAAAAGTTCAATTGCCTTCTTTGCAGGAGCTTTTATCTGGGCAGCGAGAACTATGCATATTTTGTTTTTGGAAAATCTCCGGTTGATATAGCTAATGGCAGAATTGAGTGGCAGTAAATTGTAGTGATCAGCATAGGAGGTATTTAAGCTAATCATTTGATCATTCAATATTTATTTCAATGTTCATGTAATCAAATACCTTTCCTACATACTTCTAATAAACATATTTTAAATATATATTATAATATGTGGCTTAAGATAAAACTACAATATGTAAAAAAAAATGCGGTGAACAAATCGCACGGTAAATCCATAACTGACAAAAAGCTATAGTAAATAATTTTTTAAATACTTTTTGTTCGTTTGAACAAATTTTTAAAATGAAAAATACGTGCATTTCTTGATCGTGGAAAATCCAATGAATTCTTAAACCTTACATTTGGCATCACAAACCCACGGGATCCAGAATAACGAGAGGATGTCTGTTATTCAGAATATCAGTCGTGCGGGTTGTCGCAGTTTATAAGGTCTTGGAATGTCCCATGAGGTAAATTACGTAAGCAACGTTACCAAGAAATACAGAATCATTGAAACTGATTCATGAATATGAAGAAGAATTTACACTCTCGGTCAAAGGACATATATTTGTATTTATGTCAAATAATTTGATGTACTCTTGAATTTTTATCTGAAATAATAAAATAAAAAACAAGTGCTTAAAATGAACTTTATTTGAAAAAAAAAAATCGATATTTACGTGAAAAATAGTCATTATTTTGACAGTTCTTGCAAGTTCCTGCGCTACAGAAAATGATCCTTTACCGACTCACTTACCTCGGTCTCCAAATCGAAGTGAATACTGTGACACGCTTCGCATGTTCTATCAGAGAGCGTGTCAGTATTTAAGAAAGCCTTAAGTTGCTATTGTCTATCAAGACCATCATCTTAAATTTAATGACGATCGGTTGAGCAGTTTTGTAACTTATAATTCATATACACTTCGTTATTTCACATTTATAGCTATATAGTATGTGCCTGCAAATGTACACCTCCCGAAGAGAATGCCACTCTATTTTTTTTCCGCTGTCACATATTTAGTTGACCAGAACAAACTACGCAAACTAAGTGTTTTAACTGATAGTAGATAATTTAAACCACAATAATTTAAACTTTAATAGAAAGCAAATTTATGATAACAATTGAAGAATATGCTACTACAGGTATACTCAAGAAAATGAAGTAAGAATCTTTTATTAAAGTAATTTTATTTACTAGAATCTAAGTTCATATAAAAGTTAATGTACATTTAATCATAAAAAGTATAAGTAAATAAGGCTATAAGTCAAATATGGTTACTATGTAAAACACTAAAAAATATTCTAAAAACATTTATATGAGCGCCAAAGGAAATATAGACTATCTGCGACCAGTTAAAATAATAAACTTTTTAATATTTAAATTAATAATGTACTGACCATGTTGTACAAAAATACAAGACTTTTTACTCGTTATTATAACTTGTCGAAAAACTAAACAGTCTAACTTTTACAAAAAATCATTTACTTCCAATAGCTGAAATAAAGATACCACTTTATCACATCGCGTGTCCCGTCGACGTTTTTTTGCGCGTCGAGGCGACTCTTGTCTCGGAATGAATCGTCAGGGTTTTGTTAAATCAAACGTCTCGGAAGGCTGTTGATTGTGGTATTCAGGAGGTAAAGCCTGCGCAGGCGCCCACTAGAGCTTTTTCCCACCCCTTGTCGGATCGCTCCCGGACTTTCAGCTCCCCTCGGATCCAGCGGCGAGCTTACAGGATCCTTCTCACTTGGTCTCGCGCTTTCACGACGCTTGTGTGACGCTCTAGCCTTCAAGAGTGACGTACCCAAAGAAAACTTTGCGAAAACTTTTTCGGCATAATAATGAGCGCTTTGTGCGTGATTTGATTTGTGATGCACGAACACTTACAAAAACTAACCGCAACTTGAACCGAAAATTATACGCTCGTAAACATTAAGTAAAATTATATATTTTAACAAATTAAATTAACTAGTTTTGTTGTCTTGACGAAAGAGGATTGTTTTACATTGATTTATAATTCTGTGATGTTTTGTTTTTTTTTAAAAAGAAATCGTTATGGTGGATCCACTTAAGATATTTTGGGTGTTGACCAACAGCACTTATCTGGGTAAGATTATTTTATTGTTTTTTGTTTATAAAAAATATGATTACTAAATACGACATATTTGAAAATATTTGGTTTAATGTCATAATAAAATCTTGTTTTACCTGGTGCGAGCTTGTAAACTAGGCAATATTTTTTATTACAATATAACTTTTTACAACCTACAATTTTTGATGAGCGTTACTTTTATATGTTCTCTGTTAAAAACTCTACCAAAATAAGTTATAAAAAATATTACTTACAATATCGATTTTTTATAAACTTTTTTTCTACCCATAACCGTTCCATATCTGCAACATATAGTCACCATGAATTATTCTCACTCAGTGCTGTCAGTTGCCACTGCCTATGCCTTGTCCTAAGACGTATTTTCGCCCGAAGGTCCACCTGGTAAAATATATGGTTTAATTTATAACTACAAATTTTTAACTATTATTACATACTCGAAACAAAAAAACAATCATAACTTATGATATTTAATTTTAAGGATAATATTTTAAGATGCTTTTCTTATCAAAGTAAATGTATATAACTAATTTTTGCGCTTAAAATAAAATATAATAAATTCATAAAGTGTCAAAATATTCATACTACTTAACCGCCTTTTCATATTCATCTAAATAATTGAATTCCAGTATGTATTGTTTAGAATACAACTTCATATAAATAGATGCTCTTAGCCTAAAGTGCTTGCCCTCGATAAAAGTCGATAAATATTTTTTCATTGAGGCTCGTCCGCCATTATTATTTTTATAAAACCCATATTTTCGATGTTCAAGTATAGTATCAAATCATAATAAAGTTAGGGGAAAATATAATGCTCCTCCATATAATATGTGTAAGGGTATATAAAAATATATTATCTCGTGTGGACTGCGAAGGCTGTTTTTTTATTGCTATCTATTATAAGAATTACTTTCTCCTTCCCGGGAAGGAATACTTTCACCAGAATCCGTGAATGAGGAAGCACTTTAATCGCATAAATTATGAGCTGACATTGTCAATATATTGGAAAAGCTATAAACGTCGGAATGAATTAGGATAATTGTGACATCATTGTATTATTTTGAAATATTGCCTGCCAAAGAAAAGATATAGATTTTCTTATTATTTAATAAACTGAATGCGATGGAATTTATTTGCGTTACAGAAGAACAGAATTGACACTAATTTCATAGATTCTGTGGGTGTTTATATTTTATTGTGGTGAATATTTGTTTGATTAATATTTTATTACCAAATACGCTTTGATAGCCCATAAATAAACGAGAGACGACATTATTGGGGCTATTACAAGACTTGTTTATAATTAATATTTTATCACTGAATAAACATAATACTCAGATGCTTACACCATTTATTATTCAATCTATTTATGTCTTTCAAACTATAAATTTGGTCAAAATAAAAAGTGTTAATATTTTGTTAATTATTTTTTATGATGTCGCCGCTATAACAAATTTTGATTTCATAAAAGATACTTGTTCTTCATTTATGGTTCTCCAGGATGTTTTTTATATTTTCTTCTGGATGACTCAGTATTATGTTAACCTATTGGCAATATAATATACTCGTAATTGTCAAAGCTTTAAGCCGTGTTATATAGTAATTGGTTGCTGATGTATATGCTCCAAACTTTCAGCGTATATCTTGAAAGGTCTATGATTTATTTTTGAAACTAACTTTATCAAAAATATATTTTATCAAATAATTAATTAATTCTTATTCTATAAATATAATGAATTAATATATACTGAAATTAATTTTCCAAATTTTGTAAACAATAATGTTAAACACAGTCAAGTATTGAGTTCTTCTCATTTACCATCAGCTGACCCGGCAAACATTTTTTTTACCGTAAATAATATTATCAAGTAAAATTATATTTGTCGTGTACACTTGCGATGTATACACAATTGAAATACTAAATGAAATGTCGAAAGTATTAGACATCGTAATACATGTCGTATTCAAACCAAAATATATTAAAATGAGATAAATATGAGTATAAATATAGAATTCCGTCAAAGAATGTACCCTGAATTCACACATTAATAAATAATTATACTGCGATTTTTTTCGATATTAACTTGAATTGTGATACTAGCGCACTTGCCCAATTTATATGACACTTAAAAATTCTCATCTCCAAACCAACATGCATCTTGAATTAGAATAAAATCGGGAAAATACATATAGTTAGGTTTATACGTGCACTGCGATTATATTATAAAAATAAAACATTTTAAATCACACTATCGTCTGTAAAAGTTGAAGAAAAAGTAATTTAATAAGACTTTTATTATGTGCAATTATACTATTTTTATTCTCAAATCGGAGTATATGGTCACCACAGTAGACAAAAAGTGTTCCAAGAAAATCATCCTTTAATATAATCGGTTCTTTTGAATGGAAAAGAGAACGTCTCTATGATTTAAGCTTTACAACGACAACCGTTGTGTAACAAGATAGTGTAATTAAGATACTAGACAATGTATTTTAAGTGTACCAATTGAAAGCACTTGTGTACATAAATATGATAATAAAGTTATTTCGATTTTTTCGATCGATATTTCTTGGTGGAATTCCATAATCAATCCCTCAAACTTAACTGGACTTTATAACGCCTTCATCAGTATCATCATTTAATTATATTTTTACCTAGAATTGTTATAGCTTCCCCATTTACTTTTGGATTTTCGACCAAAATATTTTTTGCTAAAATTATCTAGAATTCTTATTTAAGTGCATTTTGATGTAAATGTTTATTGTTTTTTAATGACCTTTGTAATTATAAATATTATTTTTGTGACATCAATGAATTCCCTTATACATTAATGATTTCCTAAAACAACATATACCCATCACACAATTTATATACACCTTTTCGCTCACTCTTTTGCTTTATATAGAGCCAACAAAAATTTTACTAATTGACTTGAAAATGGCCATCCGACCTAGCTGAAACATGTCATCAAAAAAAAAAAAATGTGGAATAAATTCTAAAGAATCTTTTATTTTATATCTGATATGATAATAAAGATTAATTATTGTTGATGAATACATCTATAAAAAAAATAAAAAAATAAAACAAAAAATATGACTTATAAATTTGTGTGCGTAAATATTATGAGGATTTATAATACAACTGGCAAGAAAAACAAGAAGTTTAAATAAATCAGTTCACAATCTTCTTTATTGATTCAGAAGTTGTAAGTCAAACAAAAAATTTCAGACGTCTGTATATAAAATATTCAGACGATACTTGTTCAGTAAATATAATAAAAAAATTAATGTGAAGATGTCAGCTGAGTTTATGACCTTTGGAAAATAGTAGGCCTTATAATTTTGGCCAAGTTTCAAATCTCTTTTCATCACTTGAACCTCACGCAATTAATCATTCACGAGCTCTTCTGGAATCGTGCCTTCCCGTAATATTGTATGCAGTAGAAATAACCACTTTTCGTTCGAAAATTATTAACACTTAATTATATTTATTACTTAATAACGTTTTTTCTTAACACATATATTTAAGAAGTGTCTTTTTAATTTTTTTTATAGGTAACTATTTTATTTAGCAGTATATAATTCAAGTAATGGACAGTTATTATTAAGCAAACAGTCAGTAATAAATACCTAGAAGGTTAGTAAAAAACAATCATTTGGCAGTATGTAAATATCAATCGGCTGTAGAAAAATAATAAATTGGCAGGAAAAATTAATGAATGGTAATTAATAATAGTTAAGATTAGGTAAGGTTCGGTTTCCGTTTTATGGGTTAATTAATCATTAATTATACTATATTTTTTACCAAAATTTAATGTATTACTACCATTTTAATTTTTTAACTGGCTACATTCATACTGACACAGTGGATACTGCTAATTTATTGAGTCTACTAACGATTAATTTTATTTACAGCCAATTGATTTAACTTACTGTCAGCGCCTTGAAATAATTACTGAACTAAAAATACAGTCATTTTTAGTAAAAGTCGTTTTCTCTTTCAAGCTTACTATTTTTTTTTTTTAAATTAAAATAACAGATGGTGTAATACTGTTGGTAATACAACTGTGTGCATATCGATCTAAATAATTACTACAGCTACTGTAAATGAAAATCATATTATTAAAACTAACCACATTGATTAATTTTTAATTTTTTATGTAAACGCATGCAGGAGAGCACAGCCGGTCAAGACCAGTGCACTCTATGACGCTCAGCCAGGGAGGCTGGCCACTACATGCGGGAACGTGTGTTGTGTTCGTGTTTGTGTGTGGGTTGGAGAGATTGCAAGTGTAAATTTATCTGTTTCTTGAAGAGATCCAGATTGTAGGAAGGAGGAAACACAGACGCTGGAAGAGTATTCCACAGCTTACCGCTGGCATTAAGGAAGGAACTTTGGAAACTGCTAGTTCTTGGTCGACATATATTAACCGTGTATGGTTGTTCAGCAAGTGTGAGGTGAGTTTGTCGGTTGTGGGTGGGTCAAGGAGGAATTAGTTCTGTAAGTTCCGAAGAGCAGCGACTGTGGTAATAACGGTAGAAAAGACTAAGAGAATCAATCTTACGCATGTGTTCCATTGATTGCAGGTTAGACGTAAGAGTGTCATTGTTTATCAAACGAATTGCTCTTCTTTGAACTGAGTCAATTAAGTTTAGAAGGTATTTTGGGGCTCCAATCCAAAGGTGACTGCCGTATTCAAGGATAGGTCGGATTTGTCCTTTATATAGAAGAAGAAGTTTTTTATAGTTGAAATACCGACGTGATCTTTATAATACACCTAGTTTTTTGGAAACGTGACCGCATTTGATTATAACTCTATTCGGAATTGGAATATATACAAAAGAAAAAATTAAAATATAAGCGCAATAAGAAATTAATGAGAAATTGTTTTCAATTTCAGTTAAGAGTTAAAGCTTTTGCTTTTAATGCCAAAGGTTATAGATTCGATTCTCAACAAAGCTTAAATACACACGTTTTTTAATCAATTTATAAGCGCTATAAACTTTCCCGTTTGGTGTGAAATTTATCCTGTATAGTTAAATTACAGTTAGTTTTATATTAATAATAAAAAATGGATATTGAAAAAAGTCTTTCCGTGAACACCACCCACCAATTGTAGTGAGATTCGAAGATCAAGACCTTTATATGTAGCATAAATAAAGCTTAGTAAAAAGCATTTTACTTTACTCAAACAATGATGCATCATATAATTGTATCACAAGATCATTCTATCACTGTCTGTCAATATTATCTTGTACATTTTTACATAAAATAAAATAAATTAAAAAAAAAACTGTACTTCTTGGATAAATATACGTTTTTCGATTTAAATTACAACTGTCTTAAATATTCTGAAGATGAAAATGAATAAATTTCATATAACGATACAAATTATTGCTCGACGAGTGAAAGAAAGTAATGATGTCGTTTAACGACAAATTTCTTATCTAAATCTTTTAAGAGTTGTAAAGTCACTGATGTAAAAATAGTCATTAGATTTTTGTACAATACATAAAATGTATTATAGATAACTCTTCCTAAGGCAGAATGATTAGCTCGATGCTCCCAAGGCTTGGATCATCCAGTTCTAAGAAGTGCTTCAATCCAAAAAAAAAAAACTCAGAAGGGACCATTATAAGAAAAATAGCTATAAATAGGTAGCCTAGGTAAAATCGCTGTTACAAATAAAAAACATGTTGTAAGGAGGTTGACTCTACTTACTGTTCCTGTTAAATAACCATTCTCGTCGATTTAACCCTTTTCCTAAATCAACAGCTTGTAATGCATATTAAATATTCTGAATACTCCTCTTCATTATCCTTAAACCGGCTTTTGTGTCTGAACGTTCAAACTCAATTATTTCCCCTTGAATTGCTTTCACAATGATAATATTATTCGCCGAATTTATAATTGTAATTCATTTTTGTAAAGATCAAACACTCTTTTTGAATATTGAATACATACAGTTGCTTTCGTTCATTTGAACTTTTCACAAACGCTATATGTAAATGTATAATAGAAAATTTGAAAATATATGTTTTGTATGAAATAAACGCTAAAATTCAATGGAATTCAATGAAATAAATCCATGAGTTTCTTTATGATACAATTTTTTTTTATAAAAAAACACTTGAATTTTGGGTGTGAAATATTTATTTGTGTAACTTTTTCTTGCTTTTTTACTCAGATTATTGATGGTGAACGGCAATACGAATCGTTGATTTCAGTCAAGTGTTTTACGTAAGCATTCCTGAAGTATATATATACGGAGGGTGCTTACGTGAGTGTATAGTAACTTTTTGAATGTTCAAATGTTGCAACTATCAATTCAACGAAATTTGAAAAAAAACTTAAGTTAGTGTCTATAAAATTGAAATCGCAAAATTATGTTTATGCTGAAAACGTTTTAGTAAAATTGAAAATAAAAGTTTGTATTAAACCGCGGAAATGGAAATCGCTAGCGTATTTTACGAATTTTACTACGACAGGGGCTGAATTTGCGTGTCGTATTTTGATGGAAAGTTCAGTAATTCTCAAACAAACAAAAATCGATCCTAGGATAATCGCAAAAGGCTGCTCTTCCCCAGTAAATCCGCCAAGGTTTTGCGAGTAACTTCTAGGGCCACGGCACTCAGTGCGCTTAGGGGCTCGCCACTCTGTATGTCCCTGTTTTTATTGCTACATATCAAAGAGAGACTGTAACTCTTTTACGACGAGGATTTGATGTTTTATTAGGAAAAAATCTCCGAATACGCCAAGAGCTTGACTTTCGAGTGCTGTTTATGATTTACTTTTCATTTCAACCGCCTTTTCAGCACGTTTAATGGCGCAAAACCAATAAATATAGCGAGAAAAAACACATTCTACCTGGATGTGTATTCACTAAATAAATATGTGGATAAATGATTCTTTACAAAAGAGTAGTACATATACAATAAATTTTGTATTAGGCTTTTTTTATTATTATTAATCATATATTCTGGTTAATATTATAGTATATGTATATATTTTTAATGTTTCTTTAGTTAATTATTATATTTCGTATTTTTCACTATTTTTCTTCCATAACCGATTTATAATTCAAGTTGTTGTTGTTTTGAATTGCTTACACAAAAAATGTAGCTGCTAAATCTTGACTTCGTTCTAGGTCAGCTTCCTATTTCAAATATTTTATATATTCTATATAATATCTATCTATATATCGTTGTAGTCATTTTAAAAGATAGCGAAAAACAAAATTAGTTTAGGTAATAAAACCTTATGATCAAAATTTTTACACAATTTTATTTTTACATTACATAAAAATATGATCGTTACATTCATTGGAGAAAATTCTCAGAAAACTTTATTGCCTTTATATAATTATTTTGCTTTTCCGGAAGCCTTTGTATTCAAAATCTAAAAATAAAAAAATAAAGGAATTCTTAAAATACTTAACTGTAAATACTCGTTCTTTGAAATCAAAATACAGCAAGGTAAATATATTTACAACAAAAATAAAGTATAACTATTCAATCAAATATCTTACAACCGGTGAAAAGAACACTTCTTATGTGTACACAATTCTTATGATTATAATGTAGATAATTTCGTGACATGTTTCGATACATTGTAAAACACTAATTCCAAAAGCTTAAAGCATACATTAAACTGATTTCCATTCAAAATTATATAATACATAGTAAGGCATGATGTAAATTGATACTACTTTTTATAACAAATGTCAAGTATAATATAAATTAATTCCAAGGTCTTGTAAAAGGAATAAAAATAAAACTCTTTTATAAACATATAATTTAACATGTTTTTATTTAAACACGAAAAAAATATGTTTACAAGCAATATATTATTTTCGTATTCTACGTATTTTAACTTATATTATTACACGAGTAATTGTTTATTTAAAATCATAATAAGATAACTCGATAATTCTCATACTATTGTGTTATTAATTTATACCTTGGAAAAGAAATAAAAATTTTGACATCAAAGGAAATATTGAGAATGAAAAACCATTGTAATGGAAAAACAAAGCCTTTCATAGTAGAAGGAATCAAGAGGAGTGACAGCATTTTGGTAATGTCTTGATTAAAGACATTGCTGATAATCAAATTAGGTTACATGTCATGCGTTGATATTAGCAAGGATTTTAGTTGTTTATTCATTAAATATTCGCGTTCACTCTCATTCAGGAGGCTTAATTACGATTCGTATTGACTTTGTACAAAAATACTTATTTTAAAAATAGATGTTTGTCTTCCGAGTCAAATCGACTTATTTAAATAGTTTTTTTAAATAATTTTATTGTATATATAAAAAGCTTTTTAAGCTAATTTAATGCCTAATATTTTCGAATTATATTAATTGTAACAACTTTTTGATGGTGTATTGAACTTGAACCATTATAATATCAACTTGACACAGATTGAGTCAGGTTAATTAATTTTTTTCAACTTATTATTTGTAAAAATTTTGTGATATTTTTTTTATAACAAATGTGAAAAAAAAACACAGTTTCTAAAGATATTTTATTTTGTCTTATTTATTAAAAAGATCTTAAATGATGTTTGACTATTGTTAAATTATTTCTGCAATATACTTTAAGGCTCCGACAACTATATATTACGTATATTTCACAAAGGTCTCCAAAAGAAGACGACAGTAATCGGCATTTTAAAATGATATATAAATAGCCGGATGATATCTAAACCTTGACCATTTATTGTATAAATTTAATTGATCTACAAAACGATAAAAATAACGTGTATATAATCCAATTGCTAAAACAAACCCTTTTATCAGCACCACACTTCAATGTTCAATATTATATTTATTATTATATTATGTAAATTTTAATTGAAACAAATAATGTAATGATAGCTATTATCCAATTAATAATACACGGTTACGCCAAATTTGTTTAAGGTGAGGCCCGAGCGAATTTTCCAAGCACCGGATCATCAAAGTTAAGTGCGCGGGGAAATAATTAAGCAACATTAACCGTGCCCATCGATTCCGGGACAAACGCAATACTGCCGCGGGTTCAGTAATTATAATTACGACGCTCAGACAAACGAGGAGTACTCGCACCACTCTCACTCGGAGTTTTGTGGTATGCAGTCGATGTGTTCAACCGACAAGTGTTTGAACATCCTCTTCAACACAAAGACCAAAGAAACCGCAGTGTTCCGTCAGGCACCGGTCGTCGACGGACACAAGGGGTAGGCAAAGGCCCTACACACTCACCTCATTAGGAAACTCACAAGTTTCTGAAATTATCACCTCAATACCTCACCGCACACACGCCTCTTTGGGTAGAAGGGTAGCTCACAGATCTACGCATTATCATTGTTAATGCGTCATATATGCACCTAAACTGATATTAAACTTACGCGAGATACGAGTATATAACACGACGCTGTAAGCTTGCGCTCTCTATTTAGTAGAATACACTTGTACTAACAAGGTTGAAATTCAGAGTTTAAACCAGCAATGCTGTTGAAATATCATACTGAAATAGCACCACGTGTAAACTGCCATCAAAGTTCAATTGATGTGCGTTGCTTGTAGGTATATTTTATGCAAATATAGTTTGAAATAGTTGTATATTTCTGCATTTTAAATTACAAAAGATAATATATTATAAATCAAAGTCATTTTTGTTACTGGACTGGACTTTACCCGCCTCACACCCGCATCACACCGGAGGACATTTAAGTCTCCTTGATGACGCGCTCATTCAGATTTGATCAGTAAGCAACTGATAAGTCCAGTGGGAGTCCCCTCTGAACAATTGTGGCCACTGCACAGAAGTGCTAAAAGAAAGAACCCGTGAAAGAGATTAGAATTGCATTCATGGGTTGTAAAGATATGGAGATGAAGGATAGATTCTCTCACCGAAAATACGAGCAAAGATTGTAAATGCGTGGAATTTTTTTTTAGTGGCCACAAAGTCTGCATGCCCGATAGGGCCGAGGCGATTCCCTCGAACTGCATCAAAAATGACTCCTCTTTCTAACGAGAGGAACTGACAGTCCCAGAGAATGTGCTCTGAGGTCTGGAAGGGGGCGCCACAGGGGCAACTAGGGTTTGAAACTAAATTAAATAAGTATAATCTGTCATTAAAAGCAGCGTGCCCGTTCATTAGTTGAGTAGACCAGTGATCAGGGCTTATCCAATTAGCAGTTGGTCTAAAGTAAATTTCCGGAAAGAACAGAAAGGTAATTCTACCTTTGTCGGAAGACAACCAACGTTTTTGCCATGTGGCCGTAAGGGCATCAGCACAAAGCATTTTTATGGGTATGCGAGAAGCGCTGGGCTGTAGTACGATATCTCCGATCTTAGACGCACAACCGTGACGTAGGTTGTATAAAGCAGCCCGTCGCTGCACCTCTAGATCCAGAGGGGCAATCCGTAGTAGAACCGGTAGAGCCTCCGTCGACCATGTTTTATAGGCTTTGGCCATAGCCATGAGAGGGAACCTTTGCCCGCGAAGTAGGGTGATACGCATAAGTTGACGGCGGTCGCAAGAGTCGACCCAGCAACTAGCTCCGTAGCAGACGGAGCTCAAATAAATGGAGTTGTAGTACAGCTTAGCCGTACGGAAAGATACTCCCCAACTGGCTCTGGCGAGGCCTGCAGCCTTCTGAAGGCTTACCTTGGCGCTAGCCAGGGAAGGCTTGACGTGCTCAAAGAACGTTCTCTTTTCGTCCAGTATGATGCCTAAGCATTTGATGCTAGGCTTAACCGGAATATTGATAAAGTTTACTTTTATTAACAGTTTTCTAGACAAAGAGCCTTTCATGAGCATGCTTAAAGTCTTTTCCGGCGCGAACCTCAGCTTGTTGCGGTCCCCCCATTTTAAGATTGTATTGAGAGCCAGCGCAGAGTCTCGTTCAAGAACGCTTCTGGTGTTTCCCTGAGTCAAAAGAACAGCCAGGGTTAGTTCAGGGCTTGTCGCACACCAGCAATGACTGATATGCTAGCAAATTTGAGTTTTATTCCTTAGGTGAGGCTTATTTAAAAAAATATAAATCACCTTAAAGGAAATAATAAATTGTCAATCTTGTCATTTTAAATTTAATATATTTTTTTAAATTCATTCGTTTCCATATTTGATTCCCTATCTGTAGCATATGGCCACCACGAATAGCCACCATTATTTTATGTTCTCTCTGCATCAAAAATCTTTACATTTAATTACTTAAAACCCATGTTTTTAAAAGTTATTCCAAATTACATTAAGGATAAATATAAAATATTTTATACATTTTTTAATTGACACCAGTTTCAAAGTATGCTTTAAACTATTCGAATTAGTGTTTTACAATGTATCAACACATGTCGCGAATTAATTACCGTATTAGCATAAGACAGTCTTATAACTGCTCCATAAAGAAGTGTGCATTTGATTAAATAATAATACTTTAATACTTAAATAAAGATTTAATTATTTATTTGTCCGCATTGGATCATATGGAGATCACGAACTGCTACCATAGAACTCTCAGTCAACCGCCACGGTCCTCATATCATCAAATGTCAGCTCTGTTTACCAAGATTTGCCGAGTATTTTTCTGCATAGTTTTCGGGATGTTCGATCCTGGGGGCTTGAAAAAAGGCATCTGTAGTGTATGATCTTCAGTATCAGAAATATATTGTGGATCGTCACTCTTCACAAAGTGAAGCCATCGTTACTCAAGTATTATGTGAAGATATCTGTTTTAAAAATCAATAATATTTCTGAATTGGTATTTGGTGTGGTGCTAAGATACGCAGTGGGTTGATTTATGAGCTGTATAGTTGGCACTTTGGAAATTTGACTATGTAACGAAAATTTTAGATTTTTTCGTTTGTGTAGGACTTATTTTCTAACTAAATGAATGTATAGTAACTAAATAGTTAAAAAATGTAAGTCATTTTAGTTTTCAAAGTTAATCCAGAAGAGTGGATGATGTGGGATGAGTGAATGTGGATGATTCTTAGATTCTTAATTACATTCTAAAGAGTCTGTAAATCAAAACTACCCATGTAACTCTTAGATAATCTTAAAAATAGCCGGGTGTCATATAACCCATGTTCTAGATGTCATTTCACAGAAGAAGGTATTGCCTTCTATGTGCTCAGACATTAAATAAATATACTGCGACAGGGGCGGACTAGGGTGGCCGCCCAAGACGGGGCCGGCTCAGGACTTGCTGCCTCATTAAATAGCGATCTTGCCAAATTATTTCTGAACATTAATGATCCACTTTCGTATCGAACTTTACCAGCTGACATTTCGTTATAAATTGGAAGAGTTTCGTAATAAGCGGCCGGAGCGATATTTTTGAAACAAATTGGCGACATTTCATAAAATGACATTTTGTTATAAACTAAAAAGGCCCGTCGCGTTTAGAGGCTAATTTTAGTTTCTCGTTCCAATCAAAATTTCACTAACGAAATCATTAAAAATTTATGTAAAGTGTTTAAGTAAATTAATTCACATGATATACATGCAATAAATCTACATTAATTATATGATTCAATTTAAAATGATAAAAAAAAACTAGGTAAATAATAATTTAAAAACGTAAAATATGTTTTTTTTCTGATACGATGAAGTTAATTCTATATCAGAATGAATACAATGAAGTTAAAAGTTGTAAAGTGAACTTTTAGATAATCATCGAATAGATCGATGCTGCCAGATACTGGGAAAAAATAATTTGACGTCGTTGACACGAAGAAGAAGAAGAAGATAACAATACTCTAATTTCTGTTTTTTTTTTGTGTTAGCTATGGAAGCAAAATTAAAGTATTGTAGACTGCGGAGATTGGTGTAAATTTTCGAGTTACAAATAAATATACAGTACATAACTAATAATTGTTTTTTAATATCTTACCAAAATAAGGATAGGATCAAGATTATTCGTAACGAATGTATTTCTGACAACGTTGGAAACACATATTTGTTTATATAATAGCATATTGCTTCACTTTACATGTAAAATGTACACGAAAAAAGTAATGTACTATAGATATATGTGCGAAAAAGTAATATAAAAAAATCTTTGCCGGAGAGGTTTGTAATAAATGTCTCTGCTCTTTGTTTTGAATAAGAAAATAGCTGAATCCGAGACACAAGCGAGCAGAACTATTATTTAAAGAATTCAAAGTTGCAGTGCTGGGAGTAATTTTTATACCCTTTGAGATAGAGCTTATAGAAGCTTTGGCACGTCTGGACTCCAGCCCTTGGCCCGAAGGCTGCGAAGGCGCCAGTAGCTCACAGTGGATTAGGACAGCATTCACCAACCATCGGTATTCTAATATCTAAATAATAAACAACCCTTTCATGTGTTGTAAGTGAAACTTCTTAGGATCTAAAAACAGTAAGCTTTATGCATTATTCTCTTTATATAAATGTGTTAGGTAAAAGGGAGCTTCCCAATGAATTCATTAGACAAAAACTGGTGCTTAGTTTAAGTGAAGAGATAATTTTGAGAGAATGCCTTATTAATATAATATAATTATAAGTTTGGTGTTGGTGTTGGATCTACTAAGAAACTAAGAAAATACGTAATCATAATGCGTTTTACTGCACATAGTATATTGTTTGTATTTCGAAACGGAATGTCGTGTGCTTTGAATCGAATATGCTACCTGTTCTAATAAGAGAGTCTTTTATGTGTGGTAATTGAACAATCTTAGGATGTAAAATCAGTAAATTATATGCATTTCTCTATTTGATTTTGTTGACTTTTTTTATTATGTACCACTTGTAGACGCCATTCCTGAATCAATGGCACTCAAATTCTCTGAAAAATTTACTATGTTTTCAAATAACATAATAACTACATAATTGATGCAACTAGTGTATTTAAGGTCATTAGCATATAACAATTTCCACCAAGTGCTTTTAATGACGCCAATTTCTCTGAAAGTCTTAAAAAAAATTAAATCAAATATAATAGATAAATTAATTGTATATGGACACCAAAAATAGCATATGTTCGCAATATGATTATTTGATTTAGCTGCAAAAAATTGTCACCACACATTTTAGTCAGCTGATATTATCAATGCCTTGCCCCAAGTCATCATTGCTTAGGAAAATTAACTGATTATTTATTATATACGTCTTCTTATCTCTTCCTTACGTCTTCGAAACCAAGAGCTCGAAGACAGGAAAGCATTTATATCTGATGCATATTTGGGTGTTTATTAATCACGATGCTCACGAGAGCTGAAAAATTTAGACTTAAGAAGTTGGCTGTACTTCTACTGGGTTCAAGTTTGTTCCAAGTTTAATGCTGCTTAGCTTTAATGATCAAACAAAAAAACAGGAGGATCGATCTTTATATACTTTTATAATAAAAACAGAAAATAAATATTCTCAACTTATCGCTATAGCACCTTATCATCAACAATAGATTTATTAAATCTTTATAGAGCATCTATAAAGGTATATTACCTTGACTTACGTTGTCTCTATACAAACAGATTTTATAGCACCATCTTTGATAAAATAGATAGGCTCTTCCAGGACTGTGTTTTTTTTTTCACAAAGAATTTAAATTTCTCGAAGAAGAAAATTGTTAACTACTTGTTACCTCTCCAATATCGATAGATACGCAATTTTTATACATTCTTTCCATACAGTGCATCCATTCATCTCGTTTAAGCCCTCTATAGTATGTGTTTATATATTTAAAAATGCAGATTATACATATACGTATTGATAAACATTAAATTATTTCAATAATACAATAGAAACATTGAAATGAAGATTATTTTTCTTATAAGAACAAATATAATAATTAGAAGCTGATTAGGACTGAAATGCTAGAAAAAACAGCAATTGACATAACAAACATAGGATATATAGCCTGTATACAAGTTTAACCTTTTGCATTAGTGATGTGTAGAATATTTCGCTAATGTTTCTTGTTCGCTAGCGTAAAAAGGTTGAAGAACAGATTAGGATACATCCCCCGCGAAGCTTATTCGCTGTTCAGTCTTCCCAGTTGAGCAACGCCTGATGTTACGAAACACGTTATCGCTCGGTAAAAGGGGTAAACCACTTAGTAGCTTCCCGTTGAATCCTTTAAGGGTTTAGTTTAAATAGAGATATAATTTTGAGCGAATGCCTTATAAATATAGTATTATTATAATTTTGGCGTTGGACTCGCTTTACATAAATACGCAAACACGTTAACAGAATGCGTTATTGGACATACTCGTATTATATTGTTTGAAAATGCCACCTGAAATTGTATTCATTGCAAAATATATTTTTTCAATGTTTTTACCACTTACTTTGAAATCCATTATAAATAATAAATATTTATTATATTCATTTACCTTGTTCTTACATGTTGAGAATGACCTTTGTTCAAAAGACTGCAGTTTCAACTAATCCGTCACTGTCACTGATTGAACAAGGCTACGACTTCGTTGAAACTGCAGTCTCTCATACTCAACGTAATCCATGTAAAAACAAGGTAAATAAGCAAAATGTATTATTTAATGATGAATTTGATAAAAAAATTGGTAAACGTATTTAAAGACACAGGCTTATGAAGATATGATTTACATATTGTTTTAGGTCAATCAAAAAATGCTCTACACTAAATTAAGCACTGAAGTACTCCTTAAATTTTTTCACTATTTATTTTATCGTAAATTAAATTACATATTTTATCAATAAGATCTAACTAATTCTTAATAATATTGAGCATGGCTTCTTGATGAAGCCAAAATAATACTGTGGAATATATTCTTAAAACATTATGTCAATTACATCATTAAAAAATAGTAAATATTTAATCATACATTCAATTCTTCTAAATATTGTTGTTTCATTTTCTATCCGTTTCATATTTGGAACATGAGGTTATCATACATTATCGTAACGTAGTTTTCTCAGTTGCCACAGTCTATTTCTTGACATCTCTGCTTCCGGAGGTCCACATATAATGTATGGTTCCTGACAAACTCTAGTAGTATAATATCCGTTATATTTTCATAACATATTACTAGTCGTATTGACTTTAGTTTTAAGCAAAAGCTGTTGAATAAATTATTTTGACATTTTCGATAATGTTAAAGCGTTATTTTACGCATCAGTAAAATCATTTGTTTGTCGGTATTTGAAAGATTTTAGTTCACACAGATATTTAAGCTGTCCTAAATGAATATAAATTTACATTGAGATTATAGTAAAAAATAATACTTATCTTTTTCGTATTACATAGACTGATTAATATCGAATGAAAATTCTAGATCCAAATTATTAATTTAAATAATAAAATCACTTGTTATTATATACATAATTACGAGTACCTTTACTTTTTATAAAAAGGGTTCGTATTTTTTTACGTTTATTTGATTGTGTGTGTTACCTTATGACCCATATATAAAAAAAAAGTATTGCTTTAAAGTAATATGTTTGTAGGGAAGAGAAATATAGAACAGTAAAATGTTTTTTTAATATAATTGTGGGTAGGTTGGTACGCTTTGTTGTCATAAAATACATATTTAGGTTTTGGGAGTTTGTAATTTGAGCGACGCGTGGTTGAGAGGACCCTATTTTTAATGAGATAAGTCATTAGGAACGCCTAAGTTTAACAATTAAAAAAAATACACCATCATTCGAATAGAAATCTTGTTTTTTTTTTATAAGAATAACAAGTTATTTTACAGTCGTATTTATTATGATATATATATATATAATCGTGTCGGAAACAACAGGGTCAGATCCTGTCTGCCCAGAAGTGGGCGACGTCGATGGCGTTACTTCTGGCCATCATCAGGTCTTCCTGGGTGCAGCCACTCGGGCACAGCGCACACTCCAGAAGGTGTGACAGGGTCTGCTCCACGCCGCAGTCACATTCAGTCGGTCCGCTATAAAACTGCCAGGCCCTCATTTGTGTCCTCGTCTTGCATACTCCGGTCCGAAGTCTGTTAAGGGACCTCCATATATTCCACCCTTGGTCATGTCCAGGGGCTAGGTCCTCTTTCGGGGCAATCCAAGTATTCCCCTTAGTTGCGCTTCTCCACATGTTCAGCCGCAGGGTGGCCTCAGGTATCTCCAGTTCCGTTGTCGACTGTAGGAAACTTCTTCTTGATTTGAGCCGTGTAGTTATCTTTTGGTACCCAAACATAGGGTGGAGTGCGTCGTGGGTTGCTTTGGTGAGTTCCTTCTTGGTAGTAACTTCTCGCCGTATGTTTGGTGGGGCAATGCCCGAGAGTTGATATAGCTTTGATATTGGGGTAGGTTTTAGGCACCCCGTAACCACCCGGCACGTTTCATTCAGAGCAATATCCACTTTCTTGGTATGGGCAGACCTCGCCCATACTGGCGCAGCATACTCGCCAGCAGAGAAACAGAGAGCTAGAGCACTTGTGCGGATCAGGTTTAGTTGGGCTCCCCACTTCGTACCTGCCACTTTTCGGAGTAGGTTGTTTCTGGTGGACACCTTTTGCTTAACAGACTGACAGTGTTTCTGATAAGTGAGGGTCCTATCCAGCTTGACCCCTAGGTATTTAGGTGTGTCGCAGTGCTCTAACACCAAGTCGTTCCAGGTAATGTGCAGCTTTCTCTTGGCAAGTCTGTTATTAAGATGAAAGGCGCAGACTTGGGTCTTGCTTGGGTTTGGCTGTAGTCGGTTTTGGTGGTAGTACGAAGAGAGGGTGGTGAGTGCGTTAGTAAGCTGGGTTTCTACTTCCTCGAAAGAGACCCCTTGTGCTGTGAGCGCCAAGTCATCTGCGTAGATGAAGGACCTGGTATTGTTCAGTATTGGCTGGTCGTTTGTGTAGACATTGAAGAGTAAGGGCGCTAACACGCTTCCTTGAGGTAGTCCATTTTTGTCCGTGTGCCATCTGCTACGCTTACCTTCATGATCAACATAAAATCTACGATTTATTATGATTAGAATATTTTTCAATGTAGTTGACTATGAAATTCATAAAATTAAAAAAACAGTTGTACAAAGTTACTTGCTGTAAAAGAACTTTTAAGGACTTTTAATTCCTAGCAATCTATTTTTTTATTTTATATTTTTATTAGCAATCATTGTAACGTTAGCTACAACATAGCAAAGTAAGTCTCGTTCTGTATGTTTAAGTTTTTTTTCAATTTGACTACCTTTTATTAAATAATAATAAATATATATATATTTTGTATATATATAAAAAAACAAAATTTAAAATTTTAGGTCTTGACACTGATTTTATTTCTTTTGAATATTTTAAAAGATATTTTGGGATGTTTTAAAATACAAACATATATTTTCGTTATTTTAGTTTTACGTTTTGTAAGAATCTCAGATATATTATTTTAGATTTATATAATAATTAATATTTACTATAGGCTAACTCAGTGCTTGAGAAAAGTTTAATACTTAAGTTTATATATTTTGTAAGTAGTATTATATTTAAACTTAATTACATATTTGTATATTAAATATTGTACTATCCAAATTAAGTGGAACTATAAATCATATACATATGTACCCGTATAATACTTTAGCAAAGCATATTTATTACTTATGTATGTGATCCGAGTACATTATATTCTGTAAAGGTTAGAATACAATTTTCCACAGCGAGTTTATTGCGTTTCCAAATAGAAAAATGCCCAGAGGCAGCAAATGTATTTCTAAAAGCTTTTATTTTCCAGCCTCCTGTTTTAATTCGGAAATTCACCGATCATTTTTCACTTATTACACATGGCGTGATGTGAAAAAAAACTACATAGAATATTAATTAAAACTTTATATTAGAAAGGATTTTTTAAGCTACTTACAAAAGAATTTAAATAAAAGCACAGTTTTCATAATGCCAAAAATAATTTGAGGTTCGTTTCAATTAACGTAATATTCGTTTTACGCGTTTTTCATTTTAATAAATAGAATAAGCATAGATTCAAATAAACTAAATCCACGCCAAATAAATGATCAAATGTGTATTTGAGTAAATGTCCTTCTACAAATATCCTTCGTCGAAATCAATGTCCACTTAGTAAAAAACTTAACGATATTGTTTTCATTACATTTAATGATCTTTTTGGATTGTGAATGCAATATACTATAATTGGAAACTGAACTAAACTATTCCTGCTGTATTTTTCAAGCCATTCGAATATTTTCTTTTCACAAATCGGAGAGCTTAAATTCCAGAGAAGGAAGCTGTGAGAGTAGTATTCTTAATGCTTTTCTAAAATCTTCACGGTAAAATAAGGAAAGTGTGCCAAAATTGTAAGCGGATAGCCGAATACGCTAGTCAAGTTAAAGTTAGATCGCCGTTTTATTCAGATTGGAAAAAGAACGCTCGAAACAAACGACTTGCTCGTTTTCGCGAAATCCCTTCCCACTTTTGCATTTTAACAAGGAAAAGTTGCAATTTATTTGAGATTACGACTTACGTCCAGTGCAGGCTCTGTCGGTACTAAGTTGGGCGGAACAAATGCTGCCCATTTTAATGCCACATTAACCCATATCTGGCCAAACTTGCTTTGTATTTCGTTAATTTCGTTGTGTGAAATTCAGCATACCAGACAATCCCAGAGTAATATTCAATGGCCGCGAAAATTTATTATTTCATGATGTGGCCGTGCTGTTAAACGGAAAGTCCTGTCATCCGACTATAACATTAATTCTATTGGCCCGCTTTCCTCAGACTATTTATTTCTAATGCGATCATTTCAAATAAAACCAATTTTTAGTCGCCGTCAGATCGGTCGCACTTATAACCGAGATTGTAATTGAGTATATTTTACGCATTAGATAAAATTGAATCGTTCAACCATGAAATTTTATTATCTTAGAAGAGATAACGCAGTAAATTATATGAAAGATTTTTTCAGTGGATTTTCGGCTTTCAGACTGTAGAAAGATTTATACCGTTTTTCAGTACCGTACTGCTTATCACCAAGGGCTTAGGTCTTTTAAAATGTTTATTTTGGTTTCAACAATTTAATATCTAAAGATAATATTTATGAACTTTCTTTTTATTTTCGGAATGAATGCAATTGTTATATTTTTGTTTTACCATAATAGTGATATTTTAAACGTACATTGTCAAGCTAGCAGCTGTTATTAATAATATTATTTTTCAGTATAAAATAAAACTAACAATAATATATAATAATACTTACAATAAAACATTTTTATTGTACCTATTTCGCAAAAATCATACAATACCGAAAAAAATATAGTTTTTTTGAATGTTGATTGACGTATAAAAATATTTTTGGAACTTCTTTAAATAAATAATGTTTTTATTTGACGAGTACACGTGTAGGGATCAATCTATTGTGTAAACTTGATAACAGCTCGGTTGACACGTGGCATTGATTTGTTCGAAAAGTGTCAATATATAATATTTATATGTAGTATTCAAATGCTTCATTGAACTTTTTCTTATATTGTGATCAAATTTTAAGAATGCTACCATTCAATAAATAGATAAATTATATGCTGTTTACTAACATGTAATTTAAGCTTTTTTTATTGCTAATTAAAGCTGTATTCTTCTAATTTAAAACAATTTGCTTGATACAGGATTTTTTATTTACCAATGCAATCCGTTTTTATTTGCAAACAGATATAATCCATCTTAAATCCATTTTATTATCTGTTACATGTTGAGCTGCAAAAAAAAAACGCCCAAACATGTCCTTTAATTTGTAAAGCTATCAAGAGCAGAAAGAAATATATATTAAAGCGAAAATTATTATAAAAGTGATAAATATATTTTTGTTAGTAATTTAAAATATAATATTCACATATCTGAAGCATACTTTTACTAGAAATGCCACCATGTAGTGTCAGCCGTATTTTATATTATTCATAACTTTTCTCAAAACATCTCTGCACTCAGAGATTCACCAGAATTCCGGTATATTAAACGTTCCTTGCGACCTCCAGGCTGAAGTCCAGGGACCTGAAGAGATGGTAGCTTTAATATTCATGGCATATTTAGGTGTTTTTTAATCATCATTTTTTTAATGAGATCGAATGGATTAGCCCAACACTTCTGAAGCCTGGATAATTTTATTTTAATAAGCAGCTCAATCTAAGAAAAAAGTGTAAGTCACCAATTTAAGTAATACAATTGTTCAACGTTATATAATTGGGAGTATTATCATAAGGATAATAAAATTTGAATTTAAATTCGTTGACTTATCTCAACTCTACAATACGATGTTTACCATAAGTGTTATTGATTGCGAATGCCAGATATTTAAATCAATTTTTATCAACTGATTGATAAAAATTCTTTTAGGTATCTTGAGACTAAGGGCTTAAATATATACGTATTTTATTTTTGGAGCTTCTTTTGTATTTGAACACAAGACTTGTAATTTAATAGGTAAGCACTTTATCTATTACGATAATATGGCTCCCTTTATGGCTTAAATATAATTTAAAAACGTTATTTTTGTACGCGAAGATTCTTCAAATAATAAAATACGTTTACTCGAAGTCAATTTACGAGGAATTTATCAATATCCGGTGAAGTTAAATGGAAAATATTGACCAACCTTTTTAAGTGTCGTTTAAAAGGCCTCTTTTTGTAGAAAAATATTTTTATTCGATAAATAAATTACATGAAACTGTATAACATTTTTGTTACATTTTATTAACATTATTTGTTCTGGCATATTCGCTGGCATATAGTCACCACAACCTTTCACTCTACGATGAGTATTAAGTTAGCTGTAAATATATAATATTTGCAAGTTACCTCTAAATCCGGAATTTCACCGATTACATACCATGTACATATATTCTATATAATATCTGCCTCTAATGCGAGAGAGCTTAAAAGTGCACGAAGAAAGAACAGTTGTAGTATCCGATACATATTAAGAGCTTTTTGATCAGCACTTCCAAAAAATCATGATTAGCCGGTAGTTTTCAAGGTCTGGACCTCATAATGAGTCGATTAAACATAAAAATGACAAGCGGCCTTAAAAAGTGGATTTCGATCCAAATACGATACATGCTCAATGATTCTCAAATTTTGTGAAAAAAAATATGTGTGTAACACAGTATTATTATTGGTCGTGATAATAGTTTTATTTCTTTTTCTTATTCGAAGTTTTTTCTGTAGTAGCTTATAATCGTAGTTTAGTCAGTTGACGTAAGCTTCTTCTCATTATTAGACACAGTACATTATATACGGTATATCTATAAATACTTCTCGATAGCTTTTCAGTACAGCAAGACTTTAAAGTACGAAGAAAAAATGGAACTAGTTTATGCTCTTTTGCGGCATCCACAAAACCTATCATGTATAGCCTGGCCAACATATGTTGGAAAGAAGTTAGTGAATCCATCCCTTCACCCAAAATTTCTTACGGCAAGCCCTAACTAATGTTTTTATTGCAAAACGGGCATTAATAACAAAATAATTATTTAATACAATAATGAGAGCAATAATCGAAAAAGATAATATTTTTTTAGCACACTAATATATTTGATTCTCAGCAATTTTTTGGTGTTTTTCAAAGAATACAGTGTAGGCGTTTCTTCATATTTTCTACACCACACTATTAATTCATTTTCAATATTTCGTTTTTGAAAGATTATATAAATATTCTTTATTATATCATCGGTCTGTGTCCAACGAGACTATTTTCCATTTTGTTTAATCTAAGGTGCTTTGGTCTCTGGCACAATTCCATCTAGCCAGGATATCTTAATCGCTTACTGTCGGAACACGAATCTTCCAACCATAAGCAAGTATCACATCGCTCTTTCCGATTATTTTCCATTAATGTTCAGCAGGGGTGTCCCGCTGGACAAGTTTGACTACTGCACATATATGCCTTAAGGAAAAACATATGTTTCGATAACAATTGATTACAAATAATACTCGTTTATATAATAAATATCGAACATAAAAAATCTTTCTTATTTTTTATTTTGTAATTTGTTAACATGATGCTTTTCGAAAGTCAAAATGTACTCGTAATTTACTTTTTATATTCGTAATTAGGGTGGTCTTTACATGGTGGTCAAATGTACTTATTTACAAGGACAATTACGAAGAAGTGTCATAATCAGAAATGCTACAAAAAAATATTAGAGTACCTTAGTAGATATTGCAATCGATATCACCAATAAAAACGATATAATTATTAGATGTACCTGACTACGTAACAAACTCATATAGAAATATGCACACTTAGACGTAAGCGTCCGAATATTTACAATATTTTTAACGTGTTATAACAGTAAAACAAGTGTTGTAATTGTTCTGTAAACTGAAATTGCTATTGCAGCTATCTTTATAGGTATATTATTCAGTATTATCGTAAATCATTAATTTTGTTGAAATAAAAATAAACAAAATCTATAGACATGATTTTTTTTTAAATTTTCTTTACATTGATGGAGTAAAATTAAGAACTGGTGTCTTTGAATAAAACGATATCGTATAATGATTAAATTTAATACATGAAATAAGCTATTTTAGTAGCAAAGTTATTTTAATATTAAAATAACTTCAGTTCATGTGGTAAATTGAACCTAATCTAACCCATCTCAAATAATTAATTTTCGAGCTAGAAAAACAATTTTATAACAAAATTTAACATATTAGTAGGTACACTTTTAGTCTGTATAAAGTGTGATAAAGCAGCATGTTTAACTAATTAAATGTTAAATCTGATAATGAACACTACCCTTTATTTATACACTTTTGATTTTGTAATACTTGATACACTTAAGTGAAGTTACCAAAAAATATTTTTTACATGGTAATACATAAAGTAGAATTAATAGCAATTAGTTCAACTGAAACTCGCTTCCTGGATGAAAAACGGATGTGTAAATATATGCAAGAAATGAAGCGAAGTTCAGTTTACAGCATTTCGTAATAGTTATAAATGTTAATAAGTTTACCCTTGTTGTTTTTTTCAGTGACCAAGTTCATCCGTACGGGGATCGCCGATAAGAATGACAGTCCGCCATACTTTGACAAGGCTCTGTATGAAGCGGAAGTGGACGAGAATGAAAACATACAGCATACAGTACTCACCGTCACAGCCAGTAACCACAACCAGAGTAAGTGAAAAAAATACTGAAAAATATTACCTAGACATACAATCTACAAAACGCAGAAGTTTAGCATGGTTAACTAAGCCTATTTTACAACTACTATCATTGTCATTGATTTTACAGGCTTTCTTTGGTTTTTAATGATTCTTCCATAACCACTAAATATGTTAGCTGTAGATCACTTCAAGATATCTTAAAAACATTAATACAAACTGATTTTGTATCTTATTATAACTATATTACGTTTTAAAAAGCTATCACAGAATATGATTTTTCTCTCTGAGAACGGACGGCTGAAGAATTTCAGCATATTGCAGAAAAAGTGCGAGGACAAGCTTATAGTATCCTATAAACTGAAATAAATATACAGAAATAACAAAGAAAAAGTAAGCAGAATCAAAGAATAAATAGCAGCAGTGATAGAGTCAGGATTACATGGAGAGTAGGTCAAATTAGGATGCTAAATATCTTTATAAATATAATAAATTACATTCTTTGTTTTAACTTTCTAAGAAATAACTCTAGCACTAGTAAATAGTCGAGAGATCGTATTATGTATGTCTTATAGGTATCTTAGTGTAATAATATGATTTTTTATTGGAAAGTAATGGAAAAACGGTAGTGTTTTAATCGTTTGGTGTACATATCTTTTTCCGTTTAGTAAATTTAATTACAAAGATTGTTAAAACTCACTTCAGGGTACTGCTGAATAAGAATTATTAATATTTCTGCGATGAGCTGAAGGAGTTAAAAATTAAACTCGTCTCGAAAACTTCAAGTTACCGAGCGATTAAATATTGTTTCAAATTTGATGAAATGCTCAATTGAAGTAATTAAATTGAGCCGTTGTCTTTTTTAATTATAATTTGTTTGGTAATTATAAATACATCTGAAGGGTTCTCAAATTTTTTGTTTGCAAACAGCCTTTATAGAAGAGAAATGCTAAAAATTTAACAGAGTAAAAGTAAGTTTTTCGGAGAAAATTTAGGTCTGATAAAATAAATTATCATCAAATAAATGTTACTTTTTTGTTATTTTTTTATTAGGTACAAATATTAAAATCAATTACTTATCTTGTATTTTAAGTATAGCATTTCCCGATTTCCTGGGATAAATAATAAATAAAAAAATATATCGATTCTTATTCTTTTTTTAAAATTGATTATGAAATAACGAGTATAGTGTAGTACGAGTCCAGTGGTAAAAACGTATGTTTATCATTCAGACGCTGCCGGTGCAAATCGCGACCAAGCTTGATTTATACAAAAATGATTTGATCAAATCTAAGCTCTTTACATGCCCCCGGTAGGATTGAGCCACCCCTTAAGGACAAAAACAAAATAGTCCAGGCCTCGATAGCGTAGGGCTGATAATCCGATCTCCCTAAGAACGCTGATTATTGAACACCCAATTACTTCTCTGGTCGACAATTTTTTGTGTCTATATGATCCAAATATGAACCGGATATGGTAAAAAAAAAAAACTGTTTGTCTTCAAAATATTATTTCTTGTAATATTTTATGTACTGAGTATATTCACTTATTGACAATTTGAAAAAAATATTCGTTTGGTTTTCGATACATATATCACTTTTTGGCAGCGAAAAATGTATACGTGGTCGATTCAATCGTTTTCACGAATGAAATTCAGGAAAACGAAAACGCTTGAAACGAGTTTGAAATGTTTGAAAATAATCTTGCTTCCATTTGGCATCTTACCACAGGAATTTTCTTCGATATTTTGCAAAATTTGAAAACAATTCGCTGCGTTTTGTTACAACCTATTGTAACAAACAAATGATGCCAACCAGTAAAAAAATATAAAGTGAAAAAAAAAAACTTAAAAATGGTAATAAAGTAAACCGCCTATAACGTTTTAATAAGATTGGATGATTAGCGCGATGCTCCCGAGCCCTGTACCATTTACTTCTAAAAATTGATTCAACCTAAAACGACAGCATGTAAGAGACCGTTAAATAATTAATCGCTACAACGACTAAAAGAAGAATCAATAAAATCTTACATTATAATGTAAGTTGCTTACAATCAAATTATAGGTAATATTTAACCGTGAAGCAATGTTTTATTTTGGAACGCAAAAATCTTTTAATAAAGATTAACATAACACAATGTATTGATACAATTATACAAATATTGTACATATTATTTTTTCATCTGTGTTTTATGATTGTAACATTAATTACGGTCACCACATGCAACAAGTCAGTACTGTTAGTTATCTAATTATATGCTCTGTCTTAAGTAATATCTACTACAGACGGTTCATTTAAGAACATATGGATCCCGTCGGGATCTGGAACACGAGCCCAGAGACTTGAAGAAATGGCTGCTGTAGTATCCGTGGGATATTTGGTGCGATTTGTTAATCAATGTATTTAAGGAGATCGGACGATTAACCCGAAGCTTTCGAGGTAAAGAACATTTTATTTTACGATTTGTTTCAACGTAAGCGTAGTAACCTATACAGGTTTTTGTCCGCGTCACTGATGTTTTACTTCAGTGATCGTGCAATAACTGCGCATACAATTTGTTATTATCGTTGGTCATATCCACTATCACACTTATTAAATATATAATATTAATAATATTACCTATAATGATTAAATGTAAATTAAATATAATATGTACTATGTAAAGTAATGGAGAAATATTGAACTGAAAAATGTGTATTTTATTCAGAAACAATGTACTATATATTTATAACGAAATATTGAAAAATATACTAAATGTAGATAAAAATAAATTCGAGTGGTGAATTCATGACATTTTTATGTAAGTAATTCAAATTCAACGATGGCGCTGAAACTTTCCTGAAATGTGAACGTATTATGTGCACACAACGTTATATTACGACCGGTACTTTTTCTTCAGTAAATATTATAGTTTTCGAAAGTCAATCTGGACGTGACAGATAACGTTTATAGCGAATAAGTATCAATCCGAAGTATAAAAAAGTTTCAATTCTTAGCGCGTCTTCGTTTGGAAAACTCACGTGCTTGGGGTTTTCATACCCGAAGCTATAATACCCAGCCACTCGAGAAACACTCTAAAGAGAAAATATTTTTTTTGGGAAATCGAAATACAGCATTTTCTTCGTGAGACGGTACGTAAGACGTGACACTTGCTGCAACTTTTTCTCCAAGACAAAATAAGGACAATACTTGTAAAGATATATATTTGTTTGCTTTCTTGGGCTCACTCATACGAGTAATTTGAAGAATTTTACGTTATTATGTTTTGTATTTAAATACTAAATAAATTGTTTTTGTTGAGTTTTTTAGTTCTATAAAAGTTTTATTAATGTTTGTGGTTCGTATCCCAGCGTTTGCTATATACTTTTCTCCGATTTGTCGATGCGAGAAATTTCGTATAATTTGATGTTTCCTGTGAATTTTAATGTGTAGTGTGTGATGAATTTTAAACAGTTGGTTCGTAATTAAATTAGAATGTTGTTTATATTGTTGGCATACAATTTGAGATTCATTTGAAATCTATAAAACGAATAAATACTTTGTACGATATATATTTATCTACACTCATCCCTCCTTTATTACTTTCCCATTGACACATAATATTATTTACCTAGATCACCAAATATAAAATAAAGTTTAAAAAACGAAAAAATAACTGATCAAATTATTGACAGCAAAACCGCGATATTTCAGTATGTGAATAAAAAGTGATAAGTGATCAATATTAAAATAAGGTAAAAAATAATAACAAAGTATTATTTGAAATACATATAAATGGATATTAAAGAATGTATTACAGTGATGCATTTCATATCTCGTACATCATTAAATGATTATGTGATTTTAGTAAAAAAATATATAAATGAATTTGCAAAACTTTGAAAAACTTAATAATTAATGAACGCGTTTAATTTTTTGACATCTGTATCGTTATTTCGTTTGCCATAAATTACTTTTGACGACAATTTAAAAACATCAGTCAAATTGTTGAAATAGCCATTAGTGCTGCTAATACTTAAACAATGAATCAAATGTCCATTCAAAAATGTATTAGGCTGAATTCGAAATTTCTTTACGAAATATTTCGTGCTCTCCACTAAGTTTTATGTACACATTAGAAGCTCCTTGACTTTGCGTAACGACTCAATGTCGTTAAGTTTCATCGTAGTACTACGACGGACAATATTTTTATATAAGTTGCATGCAGCTTTTCCAGACGGCCGATTTATTTTCTGTTTTGTATTCAATATTCAAATTGCTGCCGTACAAGTGGCCGGAAAATTTACAATTCAAAAGTTTTATCATGGGGAAAATGGACTCTAATTGAATTTTGTTATTTTTAAGTCTGTTCATCTTAATGATAAAAGCGCTTAAAAATGCTGAGTCCGTAGTAAGGAAAAATACTGTTTGAGTTTCCCGAAGTAAAGTTAAGCGACTTTGCGGCTGTCTTTTACAGATGATTAATGGCAATCAGAGAAATTGAAAAATTATTCGAATTCTTTGCGCTCAAAGATTTATTTTGTATTTTGTTTCGGTTTAGATATTCAAAATTTATCTGAAACATCAGCATTTCACAAAAAAAATGTGAGTGCGTATATTATTTTATTTTATTTTTATTTTTATTATTCTATCAAATTATATACAAATAAATTATAAAAAAACACGTATTATTAGTTTATTTTTTATTTTGATTGGGTAATAAATAAAAACAGTCAATATATTTTCAAAAAAATAAAATTAATTTACTCGAATCATAAATTAATAAACTTTTGGTTAAGATAAACGTTTACATTTAAATTAAAGTAGTGGAGGGTAAGAAATCACCTTAATTTTTTTTTCAGGCAGCAAACGTCTGCGAAGTAAAATGCTTTTTACGAAGCCAGAGATTGCAGGTTCGATTTTTGACGAGGCATATATGAAAAATGTTTTTTAATACATTTATAAAATTTATTCACTTTACTTTTTTGGTGTGGAAAGGAACTCTTACCCATAAAATGCAAGTTAATGCCTTTTATTCATAATATGTTGTAGACTAAAGTCATTTGGTATACAGGATACATTCACAGTGAGTCCTTGTATAAATTAACAACGCGTGAATACCGGTAAAGTCTTATGATGTTGGATGATTACCACTTCACATTAAATTCTCAGACTATTTAAAAATGGTGTACCTCATATAATCCAGCAGCTATTATACATACAAATTAACAGTAAATTACAATATTGTAGGACATTCCTTTCATGAGTAAAATCGGCCGACGCGGGGATGTCGTATAAGATAATATTAACTGTTACTTTGTAAGTGAAAATATTTGGATAAATTTTCAGTGGCTTATAAAGTATTATAAATGTTGAAAGCTATTCAAAAACATACTATAAAAAACTCGTACAATCCTTCGCACAATTCTAAGCGAAATCATTTATTCAACAGAACATGGCTTCGAGCACACATGTACCTATCCGGAACGTAGAAGCTAAAACATTCGAGAATCCCAGGGTTGTGATTGCACCACAAAGAAGAAGGAATGAATGTTTGAAAGCAGCAATTTTCCTATGGGACTTATGAAAAGAAAGCATCCCATGAAGTAAAAGAGAAAAACATAATCTTGTGGTCACAGTGAAGCATAATTTATGTTGAATATTTTTTTTAAGCAATTCATTCAGATAACGTTTATTTTTAGACACTGATTCGGCACTGAATAGTTGTTATCAAAATAATGCATGAAAAAGCTACTTATTCCGAAATGGCCCAGTTTACAAGCATTCAAATTTATCGAGCGTAATTTTCACAGCCGATGTTTCATCCTTAATAGCAGCACAAGTCGTTGATTCGTGAATAAGGTCTGGAAAGAGGTTTCTCAAGATAGCTGGGCATAAAAAAATCAGAAGCGACAACCTTGCGGAAATACGACGTTAAATAGAAGCATATATCTTGTCGGCAGTCTCACAATTTGGTATATTCCTGGTTCGCGGTATTTGAACACAATTTATTGGAATGGAAAAAAAACTGGAAGCGAAAAAAAAAAGTATCAAAAGGTTGCCAAATTAAAGATAGGGGGACACATAAATAAGATATTTTTATACATTAAAGCCGATTGACCAAATTTATATGAAACATTGGACGTAAATATTGTCGAGTTTTGGCGAAAATATGTTGTTTCATGTCGTATTCTACGTCTGCTCTATTAAACGAGATTAATTGTTAACATAGTTTTTGAGAAAACGAAATGGATACTTTGAAAAACTTTATTTATTTAACTTATTTTAACTTTATTTATTTAACTTATGGTATATTATCAAATCGAAATAAAATACATTTTTAGAATGTATTCCGCTATTGGGAAACGAAATGTTTCAACTACGGTTGGGTAGATATTGTCGAATCAAGTCGTCTCCAATATATATTTTGGATTGGATCTTAAAAAACTATTTAGTTCTGTTTTAAATAAATGAATTTGGACAAGAATTATCGAAAATAGTACTCTGATTAAGCCGCCACTTAGTATAATTACTCAAGGTTTTAAAAGAGTCGGGCTGATCATCCAATCTCTTAAAATATGTAAAAATACAGATTCGTAAATCAGCCAATACATAAAAATAATTGTTAACATACAAATTCACAGCAAACATTATCTCGTATGACATTTTTTTCATAAATAAATCGAAGAAAAAATAAACGGCGCTGAGATACTCACCTAATATATGTAATATTGTAACATACATCAGGTGAAATTTTATTATATTTATTGATTAATTGAATGCTTTCTTTAAATATTCAAAATCCATGCTTGGAAGTAACTAAACGTTGTGAATAACCGGGAATGCAATCATTCGTTGAGGAATCCAGTACAAACCAAAATTGGTTCACTTAAATGACAAAGGCAGGCAACGTTTGTCAATACGGATGAAATTTCTCAATGGCGTCGAAGACTCGAAAAAGAAGTGTCAACCGTTTTCCAGCTCGATGGCCTGGTAATGTCCTAACAGTGGAAGAAAGAGACTACGAAGAGCAGAGAAAGTAAACAAAGATGACGAAATCATGAGATTTTTTCCAGCTATTATTATGAACCACGTAATATATTTATAGTTCAATAAAAAAATTAAGCACTCTCAATGGATTGTAAAAAATGTTGCAAATATGAAATAAAACATAAGTCATAATAACATCTAAATAAAATGTAAATTATTTACATCAAATTGTTTTTTCTACGTTAATTAGAAGTATGAACTATAATATATATATAACTTTTTAATACTATATAACTTTATACTACTTACTTACTTTTTACTACTTTTACTTACTTTTTACTTTTTATTTTTACTTACTTTATACTACTTACTTTTTAATACTGTATAACTTTTTCTTCTCTAGTTGTAAGCCATTTATTTATTAGGTAGAATAACATAAATTTTCAATTTGTAATTAAATAATAAATTAATTAAAAGACATAAAGATAAAATGTATTAATTTTTATTTTATTAGCTTCGCTTATTCTTAACGCACGGTTAGCTAAAATACACTTTGAAATATTTGACTATTATCGAAATAAAAAGTATTTTATAAAAATTTCAAAGATGTCATATTTAGAAAATAATTGTTATTTTCGTGATGTCAAATTATTTAGAAGTAATGTTTCAGCCCTGGAATTGGAATTTGGTGTGCACATTCCAGCCAATGGCTTAGGTATAATTAATGTTTGAACTCAGATTATTCCCTTTACGTCAAAGTTTTACAAAACGACAAAATAAACACAAAACGACATACTTCCGGTAAGACCATAGACCTACGCAATAATAAAAAAGAAAGGTTTCGTTTTCAATCAACGGAATCATTCGTTAAAAAAATATTTAGTTTATTAGGTTTGTTTATTTCCGAAGTTCTAGAGGAGTTTACCATCGCTTTACTTACAAATGAATGAATCCTAAAACGAAGTAAATATTTAACACTATATAATGAAAAACATAAATTTATGAAATAACTTTACGATTTTATTTTATTTTTCAATATTAAAGATATGTACTCATATAAATTTAGAACAAGTATTTGCATTTATTTCTCTTGACTTTTTCAATTTTTAATATGTTTATTCATTGGTTCTTATGAAAAAAAAACATCATTTTATACTCGTAGTATATGTTTTGACTTGCATGCTGATATTTTTTTTTAAAGATAAATAAAAAAATAACTTTTTATAAGTATCCAGACAATATTAAAATCCATATATATTCAGATGCGTATGACTTTTTTTTTGGATTTGAATTATTACTAATCTATGATTTTTGACCGTCGTACTAAATTCATGTATCATTTCAAGTTAAGAATTGTAATTTAAAAATAAAAAATATTAAATACTTAAAAACGTAATTTTTTTTTATAAAAAGTCACGTTCTAAATTGCATTAATTTATTTCTACCGTTCATATAAATTTAAAAAATGTGAGCAACCGAAATGCGACAATATTTTTTTGAAATCAATATTTTATTCGTTTGACGTGATAACAATAAAAATCCTAGAAATGGCATAACTAATAATAAAATATAATTTATTGCAATAGTTAAATGGTCCACAAACACATGTTTCGCGCATGAATTGGTTTCTTATTATGCAATTTATTCTAGTCACGTCCAAAACTTCTAGTGAACTCCAAATGATATGTAGATTATTGTCTCTAAATTTCCATTCCTAGTACATTACAAATGCACTAAATCATCTCGCGGTATTTTAAATAAATATCAGTTTTGAAAATCACGTATACTTTCCTAATATTATTGTAAATGTTTTATGGATCAGATACTTCAATGTGGTCATTATATATCCTTTTATAATTTTCATTAAATAATCGCAGAGCGATTTTTAAAAAAAGGTTTTCGTATCAAATTGTTGAGAAAGTCAATTTCATTTATTTTATTTATTATTTATTTTAACACTAATTTAAAATAACTACGAGCTTTTCCATTGGTTACTAGTGTCTTTATAATAATAAGAAATACTTGGTTGTATCAACGAGTATATAAATCGTCACAAAAAATATCCTAATTTTTTCCCGTTTTACCATTTTCACCAGTTTGTTTAGTAAATTTAATTGTAATAAATTATGATCGTAAATAAAATACATATGTACATTATTCACAAAACGATTTTTCGATGGCATACTCTTCATAAGCTTAACGTATTATAATGATTGATTAACATTTTTAGACTCTTTATGACAGAAAATCTTGAATCCAAGACAAAAAATGTGCCGAAATACTGTGGCTAGAGAGTATATATATCGTATTCAAAGTATATTGCCGACATACGTATAGCTGCAAATAATAATATTATGGGTAGATTTTATAAGTCTTTAAATATACTTAAAAAATATATTTAATTTTCTTAATTTATTTTTAAATATCATGTAAACAGTAATTTTTAAAAACTGAAGAAGTGTACATAGTGCATGCAACCATGGTAAGGAAGTATGTTTATCATTATTCAAATATTATATAAATAGTGTATTTATATTTTTTATTCAAAGAACATCTCAAGTGATAAGAATATGAATTTGAACAAATGTTTTATTATTCTTGACGTATCCGCGACTTAAATAATTAGTCTTAAAAAATGTTCGTATTGTTTCATTTTGCGGAATTGTACACTCAATAAAGGAAGTGAATAAAAAGGGTTTAATTAGCATTTTGTGAATCACATTTTTGAAGCTCTTTTGTATTGTAGAGAATTCGTTGGCCTTTTTTTATTCAGACAAGGAAATAAATATTCGCCAACGTTTCCGAGGAAAAATGACGGAAGGATAAAATCTGACACTCTAGTTGCTCACAAAAAGAGAAAACATAAAAATATCAAAGGACCGATCGCAACGATACCCAAAGCTGTCTACGAGATTAAAACATTATATGAGTATAAATATACTTGTAGAATAACTAAAGACTCACAAATGCTTAACTTACTCGGTAGTTAATGATGATCTGGAATAGATGAAGCACTTAATAAATATAAATTTCGTTACTCAATTTTGAATTGTAACTTTTTTATGCAAGAGATTAAAAATAACAAAATCTTAATATTTACATTATTTGGTGATTAAAAACAAAACAAACACCACTAAATTAAAAATCCTTATTAATTTCTTTTTTACCGTAAAAATGTTAATTAAAATAAATATATACTTCAATTATATAATTTAAAAAATTTTATGTTTTTTTTTTTACGATGTTATTTTAAAACATTATACAACTATTAATGTATAAAACAATGTTTTGTCAAGAACAAAATATTATGTAATACCCATATTGTGTAGATAAGTTAGTCAAATTATAAGTAAGTCAAAATTTGGTCAATTTGTTGATATTCGTAATAAAATTATAATTTTATATTTTTTAGGCACAAACGAATATAAAAATGAATTTGTAAAGAATGAGAAAATAAAAAAATATATATCGAAAAAATTGAATAATTTTGTGGATATGTTACGTAAGCATTTACGCATTTTTTAAATCAACCTCACCTGACCTACCATTATGAATGAATAAGTTATTTTACTCGCAATCCTCAATTGTGCGTCGTATATTTTTCAGTATACAGGAAATGAAAGATATTTCAGGATTTTGTATAAAAAATATTTTCACCTTATTTATTTTGGAGTTATAATATCATAAATATTATCGCAATAAAATAATAAAAATATTGTGTCTTTTTGGATGAAAGACAAGTAAAATAAATTAAATATAGTACCTGTGATTACATTTCAAGTAACAAGTATGAAAAAGAAAATATTGTTTGTGTATGTTTTTATCTACGAGTATTTTGCAAGAATTCTACAAGAATGTACTACCCGACGATGATGGAGAAGTCTCACGTGTGGATAATATGATGCATGGCGTTTAGAGGATGCGGAATGCTTAGATCGAAATTCCGCATAGTAGATACTATTAAATTACATTCAGCAATTTACATATCATTCACAAATAAGACTGGTTGGTTTCTTAAAGAACTGATGGTATATGTACTGTGTTCACGGAACGACTTTTGTTTTCATCAAATTTTAGTACATTCTGATTAAAAGTATCATTTTTTTAGGTAAAGATTAGTCACATCCAACCAAGAGTCTACAAAGTAATGTTGTAATTGGTATTGACATAAAAAACAGTACAGTAAAAATAAGACGAGTACAATTTAATACGTAATAATTAAATTAACCGTGTATAATAATGTGTATAATAATCCAATCTAACAGTGAGCAGTAAATTTTAATTTTATAAATTAAAAATGCCGCTTTCCAGTAAATATGAAAGTCATAAATCTCTCCAAAGAATATAGGAGGAGTAAAGATAAATTGCAATACGGTTGGATGATTTTTTTGGCCGATTCATTTTTTTCGGATACGGAAATAAAAAAGTGTAATTTTTTGTGGGTCTCTCCCCTGACCTTTTGTAAGTCAAGGGTGAAATTAAATAGGACATCGGCTCGCCAACCGGACAAGAGATAAATTATTTAGTCGCAGAAAGTGATTAGTTAATGAAGATTAACAAAATGGCTAGATTAGAAAGGCGAAGGTTGAGTAGACGCTTAAAACTTTACCTATCCGGAAAATTTGATTGATGTAAATCAGCAATCTGAAATCATTTCCATGTAATACAAGTACATTAAAATGTTAATATATAATATTTTATTATTTAAATGAAGCGAAATCTAGGCTTGATTAAATTTGATACAAAAAATCTTACAAAATTGTAACATAAATGATGTTCGACTAATAATTCAATGTTTTTTTTTGTAATTTTATTAAAAGATCACTAATGAGATAATATATGTACTATTTAATCAATGTATTCATTTCTTCTTTACTTATATTATAGGACTATGGTGGTCTGGACTGGATTTTCTAGAAATTGCACTAATTCAAGTGTAGGAGAGTCCTTTGAAAAAATAAAATGGCAACTGTACGGTAGTGCAAAAGATACATTATCATTGAATCAGTTAGGGTCACAGCTTCTAGTAAAAAAATGAGTAGATTGATGTTTGATTTCTTTCTATCACCAAAAATTTGATTCTATCATGAAAATATGAGCAATATTTGTAAAAACGTGTAAAGTATTTAAGAAGTATTTATATAAAGACTGTTCGATTATGTTGAGGTTTTCATGGAATTGCAAAGAATTTTTTTTTCTTTTTAACATGAAAAACCAAAAAGTTATGCAATATTTACAAATAAGGGTGCCTTAAAATAAATTAAAAAAACGTATTTAAAACCTAAGTATTATTAAAATACTTATATATTAAATTTAATAATCTTACGATTTATTTAAATGTATATGACAACGTTTCATTGTATTTAACTATGACACAGATAAAGCTAAATATATAATTAAGTGAAATAAGTTTTCGTTTACAATATAGTCTATAACAAGAGCCGAAAATTGTTTCAGATATTTATTACAAAAGTTTGAATCGGAATAACAGTTTGAGTAGCAATATGAAATAAAATATAACATAATTATTACAGGATTCCAACGTGAACGCACACACTGAAAATGTGTAAAGATTTTTAAATGTAAATTTCATTAATATTTAGAAATCAGAGTCGAGAAGTGTCGTAGAAAAAAATTAACGGTCATAATATATCACAAGAAAGTAAAATGATAAATCACGTTTTTTATAAAATTTCCAGACGTTTCCGACGCGTAGAACTTTTTATTTTGCACAATAGCCTGCTACGAAAACCGCTCAACGAAATATTTCGTCCTTCCATCTTCACAAGTCCTGAAGGAATGTTCACTTGTTTTTCGCGAGTTGAGCTGAAAATGAATAATACGCGTGATTTATATTAAATCGATTGGGAATAGCAGTCGGCAAAAGTACTTAAGGAAACGCTTTCAAATAACTCTTTTGTATTACTGCAGAAGAAAAACATTAACTTGTGTTTGTGTTTTTGATACATTTGAATCATTCTGAATTATTTTTTTTACCTTTTTTTCTTTGTTCAGTACCTAATTGAAGGTTTTGGCAGTAAGTTATTCAATCGGTAGTAAATCAAATTAATCAGCAGTAGACTTAATGAATTGAATGTCAGTATGAATGTGGTCAGTTATAACATTAAAATGGCAGTAATATATCCAATATTGGTAAAAATGAATGTTAAATGAATGAATGATTAACCCATAAAATGGAAACCTAACCTTAACTATTATTAATTACCATTCATTATTTCCTGTTTTTTTACTGCCGAATGATTAATTTTTACCTTTTTGGGTATTTATTACTGACCGTGTGATAAATAATTACTACCCATTAATTGAATTAAATAATGCCAAAAAATAGTTGCCAGTATAGTTGCTCACATACCAACCTTAACCCTTTCAAGGGCGAATTATTTTTAATGGGTTTTTTACAAATGTTTTTTGGCAGTATTAGAAAACAATACATATTAAAGAGATTGTATTTTTTTATTAAATTTATTTAAAACATACAATTAGAAAATTGGGATCTATACTTCCCACGGACCGTTTGAAGTCTCAAAAAATAAAAAAATAAAACATCTTAGATAAAAAGATATTTTTTAAAATTAAAGATATTAAATAAAAATGAAAATAAAGCACGAAAAAAGAATATACATACATATATAAAAAAAAACAATATATTGAATAGGTGAAAATTAAAAACACAATGGTACTTTGAACACACGTTCTGAGATTTGAAACATTTTTTTGAGGTCAAAATAGGGCCCGGGGCGCCATGCGCTTTTTGATACGGCATTAGGGGGCCTCGAGGTACTCTGGGGGGCGCTTTGGGAAGGAGAACCACCCCCCAGCAAAAAGTTGATGAAGAAAATGTGTGCTTCACTTCCGTGATCCATGGGAAGATTTATTCCCACAAAAAAAAAATGGAAGTATATGGCTAAATTCAACAACAATTAATATTATTTATAATAAAACAAAGTGTAAGGAATATAAATCAATCGTTAAATTTCTCATAAAATTAAAAAATATGATTTTAGCTTGTTAAAACGATCCTTTTCTACCTTGTCAAATCAATTTGTGCGCCGGCCGCCAGATAAAAAGAGAAATGATGTTTATGTTACGGTCGATTAAGTAGATCTCTATTGTGTCGTGTTTATGGCGAATTAAACTATATGTCACTACTTTTAAATATTAAAAAGGTGCATCTCACGTGGTTTTTGTAGCGACTTAAGTCTTTGGGAAACCGTATTTCCACGGCCCGCGAAAGGGTTGTTATTATTCGACATTTAAAAATGGCATTGATATTTCACATAACTATGGTATTATATACTGGTGATATAAATATTTTATATACAGCAAGATTTTATTTTGAAATTTACCCTCTTAATTTATGCTTTTTATTACCTAAAACAAATACACTTTTTAAAATTATGATAGCATTTTCACAACCTTATCTCATCTAATAATTCACACCTTCCAATATATTAACTCGCATATCATCTAATTTACTCGAAAATAGCTACTCGTAATTATCAAAATATTTCGTTTAGTATTTTTTGCAATCCTATCGCAGTTATATTGTTGTTCAAGGATTATTTTAATAAAAAATAATAATTATGATGCCTAAAATTCCAAGAAACCGATAGATAATAGCAATGGCAGTCGGCCGAAGATGTAAAGAAAAGGTTTTTTGCGAAATAACTCTTTTGTGCTAAGAGTTGTAAAGTATTTCTCCCGCTCAATAATTCCGCGTAATGATCATCTGAATATTAATTTCGCCAACAGCGATTAAAATTATTATTATATTATATACAGCAAGGGGGGTACTCGACAGGGGGCGGAATGGCGCAGATAACGTTGCGGTCCTGAATGGGGCTCCGAGAAACATTTGTCTCAGAGAATTTGTGCTCGCCTTTGTAAACGCTGCGGTCACCTAATAACGCAATTCACTTTGGCGTGAAAATGATGAACCATTCCGTGAGACTCTGAGAAATTTAATTAAACCTTTTGTCGAGGAAGACGTATTTTTATATCGATTGTTCAACAACGGGTCATTCACCCGGGTTTCTCGAAATATATAAATATATTTTATTACCACTACTAAGCTTTTAAATTAAATTGAAAAATTATATATAAACGGTGTTCTGGACTTAAACATTTTTTTTATGATTTATTTGTACACTGTATTGTTACTTTCAATGTTTCTACAAATTTTTCTTCATAAAAATACTTGAATTTTTCAAATACTTGATATGAGAAAAGCATAAAATGAAATAACTACCTAAGAAAATAAAATATAATCTCTTATTATTGACATAAATAATTTACAATTGTTATATATTTTTTAATATTTCAAATATTTGCCCCAAATAAGTTATTATTTTTCTTAATTTTGGTGCTTTTAAGTATTTACATTTTAATAAAAGCCCATATTTAAATTGTTTAGGTTCATTCCAAATTTTCCATGTAAGAAAAAGTATATTTTGTTACAAATCACGACATAATTAATTATTTGATTTTATCCTTAAAATCATCTAATCATCTACATTTTACACGATACATACAATATTATTTTGCAAGCATACAATGATTTCATCTTGTTAGTTTAATATTTGAATATTAAGACTAATATAAAATGATGAAATTTTCAACTGAAGTGACAATTTTGAGACTTTAATCAAACTATTTTTTTTAATTTCAGCAGACTGACAATTATAAAAATATTACTAAGATTAAAACAACGACAGTCGCAACCATTTAATGACATTAAAGAAAAATAAAGACGATGAAATGCAAATGGTTGTAGAAATACTTTACATATCGTTAACTTTAAGGACCACTCTATTATTAAGAGCTCTGGAAACCTTCATTAAATAAGCATTCATTGTTAAATAAATCATTTAATTGTAAGTGTTTGATAAAAATCACATTGAGTAATTATATTTGAAACAAACGGTTTCCTGAATCTATTCTTTCAGCACTTTATATATTTCCTCAGCCATTCAGAGGTAAATTTACGATTACTCTTATTTAAAATAAAACCAAGTTACAATATTATATCTTATCATTCTTCGAATAGGACTTAAAATAAATGCAAAAATATAAATAACACAAGTAATGAAATTGTATTTTGATTTGGAAAATATGAAGAATAGGTCACCAAGTACTAATAATGACTTATAGATAGACACGTGCTCTATTTAAGTAGCATGTTAGGCAAAGTTATTTTTAGAAATTGCCTAAATATCCATTAGCGAAAGCGCTAATAGTTATTTTAACTGCTCTAGGTGCAAAGGAGAGTGCAAAAATTCTGTGAGAGGAAAATTCCTCATTAATATATTATACCGAGAGAGAAAAACTTTCTCCACGGAAGGTCATACATTATTATTGTGAACCTGCTTATTTATTTCGGTACTGGGCCATAGAACGAGAACAGTTGCGTGGCTATAGAACATATAGGAAAACAAGGAAAAACTGTAATTTCTCTGAAATCGGCTGGGCGGCGAAATGTGTATCTAATAACATACAATTACTGCAAACTGTTCGAAAATGCTCTTGTAAGACTGTCTCTAATTACTTTTCCTTATATATTCTAACTTTTCATTATTTTTTTTATTAAGAGCTTACAAAATTGTCATTTTCATACACATTGTTAATAAATGAACTATTGTATTTATGAATATAATAGTAAGTGTAATTAAAGATGCATACTTTATCTAACAATACACATTTTATTCTGTGAAAGAGTACTGGAACGCTCAACATGATATTTTTATTCCAAAAAAAAAAATACTTCAAAATTACTTGCAAATGATTTTTTTTCAATGCATGTTCCTTAATGCAATGGTTTAACAGTTTAACGATTGATAAAAGTAAACGTTGTAAAATTAAACATTTGTCAAATTTATAAGATAAAAAACAAGGTTGGTATTTTATAGTAATAGTTATATTTAAATAAATCAGATATAAGTAAAAGATTTTTAGAATTTATTCTACAATATTTTTTTTGACGACATGTTCAGCCACGTCAAGTGGCCATTTTCAAGACTTGAAAATGGCCACTCCACCTGGCTAAAACATGTCGTCAAAAAATATATTGTGGAATAAATTCTGAAAAATCTTTTATTTATATCTGATATTATGGAATTCCACCAAGAAATGTCGATCGAAAAAATCGAAATAATTTTAAATAAATCATTCACAGTATATAAAGTCTACAATTGTTACGAGGTTTACACGGATTTTCGAGCCTCATTAATTTTTTACTATTGTAAAGTTTAAACTTAAGTTTCTATTACTTAATATGTAAGCAATGGAATAAGGAAAAAAACGATGACAAGTGACATGTTCATTATGTATTACAATATGTATTTAATGTATTAATATTGATTAATTAAGATAGCTTTGCATTCAATAAGATGAAATGTCAAATAATGTATTTATTTATTAAATATTTAATGTTAAAAGAAATAACTTAAACACACATTTTTATTAAACACGTCATTAATGTATACTTAACATGTAGTTAGATTTGTTGTCTTATTAAGGAGCGTAAATTTAATGCGTCGTGATATACTATATGACTGCTGTGTTTGCTATGCGTGCGACTCACTTTGTTATTCAGCAAAGGGGTTTTCCGAGGTTTGACATGACAAATGTGATACGCCCTCTCCCGGCTCTGTTGAAAGTTTTCTGTATTTGAATGAATGACCATTGAATACTTAACACTTGAAGTATACCAGGTCACATGCTTCGCAAAAATAAATGTTAGCCCAGATTTTTTTCAGGTGAAGTTTTTTCGGCTGATTATGAAATATACTTGCGAGACGGTTGTGTCAAACGTAAGCAAACTTTTGTGTAAGTAGTAAAATATCATATATTTTGATACTCGTACATATGTAAATTGATTGTTATATATATTTTTAGTATTCATTTTGAGACCTGTTTTAATATTAAATAGATAATAATTTCATACCTTGTTTTAATATGAATCTCACTGGGATATTGTTACATTTTTTTTATGTAAACACACAGGAGAATACTAACAGATAGTGATAATAATTATGAAGTCTCATGTGTGGAATTTTATGACGCTTACCATGGTGCATATGGCTAAGCGCTGCATGTGGACTGTTGATCATCGTCTTCACGGGACGAATTTCTTCTACCACCAATTTTAATTAATAGGCTTTGACTGGCGTTTTTTGGGTAAAGAATCAAATTCACACCAATCGGGGGTATTTTAGAACTCAGAAATCGATAAAAAAAATTTTTTTTTAATCTCCGTTGGCAATCGAACCCACGACCTTCGACTTGCAAAGCAAACGCTTTGACCATTGAGCTACATCCAGCCAATGAAACATGTATTGGATCACACAGAGTTTATTGCTAGTCGCATAGGTATATTAAATGTTAAAAGACGAAAAAAAACACGTCTTCATAAAATCATTATACGAATACAATTATTAATTAATTTAGTCATTTTATTCGTCTTCTTCTTTTTAGTATCAGCAACGTCAAAGAGTATTTGGATAGTTTCAGTACCTATTATATATTATAGGAAATATTAAGAAAAATAATTTGAGACTGTACAACTAAGTTATTTTGAAGAAATAAAAATTGGTAATATACGTGTAAAAATGGAACTGATCACATTTCATTTTCCGAATGTCATCTAAGCTACTAGAGAAACGCATTACGGTACAGGTAGCCTGGACAATGACAATACGACATAAATGTTCTCCAATTCAATAGAAAATAATGATATGGGAAGGCTTTCGAGAAAACTCTGCTCGTAGACTGACCAGATAGAAGATGTTCAAAGAAAACTAGTAGAAGCACATCCATGTCAGTTAATAAAATAAAAGTAATATGTGGCTTTAATGTTTGTGGTAACTTTTAAATTCGGTTTATGCCTAAAATAATTATTAATTGAGAAATAACTTTGCTAATGTAACACTTTAGGTTATGTTTTCTATTTACGTATCATATTTACAGCAGTAAAATGGCATTTTGCGCTGTCCATTTGGTCAGAGTATGGAGCGAATATGGTTAAAATAAAAATATATTAAAGTAAATTAGGAGTTATTTTAAACTAGAATAGATCTATTATTTACGATTCAATATAATGTTATTAACTGGGTTTTCGTTCGATTACATACTTGGATGATTCACTACCTGAATCACAGCGTATCTTAAACAAGGCATGGGCATTAGTAGCTGACTGAATTTTGGTGGCAGAAATTTATAGTGACCATAAATATGTTATTGAGCTTACCTTAAAAAATATAAGTTTACCAAAATATGTTTATACTGATAACATGTTTGGTATTGATGGTCGATTGTTAACTTACACTTATAAATGTGGTAAGAAAAAACATGTTGAAAATATACTGTAACACATTTATTATGAAAAAAGTAAATTTTTGATCGGCTCTCAGGCATATTTTTGAACATGAAAAGGTCCATAGATAATGTAGTACGAATAATGTAACGGGAATAAAAATATTATGTTATTAATTCAACATGACGGAAAATTTCAAAACTCTTTGAGTTTTTACCCTAAAAGGTTTTCCAATGCTTCATATTTACTCTCAAAACTAGGTTGATGTTATAGCAACCTACTACTACTCTGTTCTAGGTCTTCACTAAATACATTATGTTGAATAACTTTCTTCGATATTTTTGATATTTTTTGGGTAATCTTGCTCTCCTTTTGTACAAAAGATTCTGAAGAAAAACCCTCAAAGAACGATTAAACACATTCACTTTAAAAAGTGTACAGATATACATATAGCTTTCGTTTTTGAGATGAGTTATGAAATACAAAACTTATTTCCTCTAGGCTTAAAACTTTATATATACATTATTACACTATATTTTACGCCATTTTTTAATGGCTGCTCTAAAAAACTATCAAAAATATTTTGTCTCACATACTTTGACAAATTCAATTGATTTGTATTTTAAGATGTAATGCCGTAGTCTATTTAATGATATTAAATGTAAGCTTTCTCTGTTTGAATATTTCATCGTGCGTAAATATTTGATGAAGCAAAGTGTTATTATATAAATCACTTATTTTGAGCAGCAAAGGAGAAAGTTATTTACCATTTACTCTTAAAGTTATGTATCACAGTTATTTATTTAATGCGAATATAATTAGGAAGAAAATAATACGGGCCTGTTTTTCTTTCTTCAGTAACAAATTAAAAGTTTTGGCAGTAAATGAAGCTAATCAGCAGTAGACTCAATAAATTGACAGTATCATCTGTGTAAGTATGAATATGGTCAGTTATAAAATTAAAATGGCAATAAAATATTAATATTGGTAAAAAAATATGTACAATTAATGAATAACCCATAAAAGGAAACATAACCTAACCTAACGTATTATTAATTACCATTAATTAATTATTTCCTGTCAATTTATTATTTTTCTACTGTCGATTGATTATTTATATTGCTTATAATTATTTTTGACGGACCCTTTTTAGGTATTTATTACTGCCCTTTACTAAATAATTACTGCCCATTAATCGAATTACATAATTTAAGCTTCCAAAAAATTTATTTGTCGATAAAATGCAAATCGTGAAGACCAGTTTCATTTATTTTCATAAATTTACATATTCATATAGGAGTTGTCATTCGAATAAAACAAGAAATAAAGAGAAAAAATGCTTCCAGGTTTGTTTCATCATTATTATACATTATATTTAAAGATTTGTACATTTCGTAGTTCGTATTTTTGCATATTTAAAGATTTGTAGAAGTGAAGCTTGCTCGTTTAATTAATTTATCTTACATACTTACGTAAAAACTTATAAGTTTCGATACCTAGTGACATTATTTAACGTAAGCTTTTAATACCGTGATCTTATGTTTTATTCTAATTATATTTTAGTCATGATGATTTTGATATTTCACCAAATAACATTATAATAAAAAGTGAATTATTTTGAGTAAAATGTTAGTATTCACTGTTCCAGACTTTTGATTATGGTTATTTGAATGCAATTTCAGTTGACTAATCAGATTTACAGTAATTTATAAGATAACACAATATTCTCGTCTCTCTTATTATGTTTATCTATTCTCGAAAAGATACGTGCTATTTGCATATGTCATTGTAGCTGGCATTTCAAGATCAAATATAGTAAATAATGCCCATGACACTATTTGCAATCATTAAACGGTAAGATTCTTAAATTGTATTTAAATTTTCTGTTTTATATGTCTATTATTTATTTTGTATGCTCATACTTAATGGAGATTTTATCATTTGAAAACATATTTATAAAGTGAAAATATTTTATAAATGTTTATTAATAATATTAAATAAATAAATAAATTGTTGTATATCTCGAAAAGAGTAATTAATAAATTAAATAAGTACTTATAATTAACGATAAACATAAAAAAAAATTAACTAATGAAGATTTGCAGATATATTCAATAATTAATTAACATCAAAATTATTGGAAATTATGTATATTGTTTGTATAGACAATATTTTTGAATAATAAAATTGATTAACCTTATTAAATAATTTTGCAAAAAATAAGTGGTTTCTATAAAATTATACAAGATGTATGAATTTCTTGATTTATTAATGTAGTGAAATATAAATAATCCAGAGTACCCACGATACGATGAGGTAATGAAATAGGTCAGTAGCCAGCGTCGAGTGTTACGAACACGATATGGGTATATTGTATGTAGTATGAATACTTACGTCTGCAGTTTATTTTTCTTTGATATTCAAAGAAAAAATACTTAAATCTTGATTTATTTGAAAAACATTGAATACTTTTTATTTACAAACTGGAAACCGTGGCTTAACTTTCAATAGGAGGTACATCAGTTCTTTATATGTACAAACTTACTTTGATATTTCTAAACTCTACAAATACTCCGGATAGTGTGAATTTGACCCCTCACCAGTAAAACGACAGTAATAGCCTATTAATAAAAAATAGTGTTAGACGAAAATCATCCCCTGAAGACATTTATAGTGGACTCCTATAACAATAAAGATGATACGTGAATGTCGGGCTGTAGCCTATGACGTTGGCAGATCAATACTCCACATGCAGCGCTTAGCCATACGTAGAATGGTAAGCCTCATAGAATCCACAGATGAAACTTCAGAACCACTAGCAAACACTATCTGTTGGTATTCTCAGTATGTGTTTAATAAACATTTTTTTTTAATATTCTTTTGTGTAACCTATGTATCACTTAGGCCTTGATTTCGTTTAATTAAATAAAAAATAAATATGACATGGCTTTCGTCAATTTACCCCTTTGGTATGAGTTTATAAATCGGTTCATAATTTTATAAATCAAATATCATTTGTCGCTCTTAAAACCGTATTTTAGGTTGTTGAAACGATTAATTACACAAAATCGTGTTTCGCGAAAACTTTCAAGATTCTCAACAGTTGACTGATAATTGAAATTTCGAATCCCCCGTTTCGTTTACCGGTCAGCATTCCGATGTCCGTTCGACTTGTATTCGGTCATCCCGGGCAGACTGTAATTAAATATTTGAATAAGAAGTTGACAAAGTTGCCGGCAATAGTACAAGTTTGCGGAGCTTTTAGTTACGGACAGGACTTTTAGCTTAATCGAATTTGTATAAGTTGGTCGCTTTGAAGTAGCCAATAGTCTCCTCCCTACCGCCTACCGGGGGCCTGATTAGTTAAGACGGAAGCAAAACTACTGGACCTCCAAGGAACACAAATAATACGTAAATAAGCTCAATTGATCTGGGACGATTTGGTCAAAATTATGAAAATAGATTTGTATTTTTTTTCTGTTAAATTTAGAGCGTTGTTTTATAAATAATACCCTAAATTTGCCACATACATATTAAACATGGTAAAATGGATCTATTAAATATTTTAAATTGCTTATATAATTCTATTTTAAAATCCATTTCCAAAATTAAATGTACCCATTTTACCTTGCTTTGTCTTTAATATGTATCAGGTTACACACTGTTTATTCGGATACTCATAGACCGTGTTTTTTTCAATGAGATTTTTTAGAGCTCAAGGGCTGAAAAAAATCACACGTCAAGACGTGTGGTATGTTTATATGTGAAATACGTTTACATATATTATGACGTAAAAAATATTACTAGAAGGTTAAAAAAGTACATTATGATCAGCGTAAAATGTCTTACTAATTGCAATTTTCTTCGAAACCAATTGGAAGACGTTGCAGAATTACTTTTTTAAAGCCATATACACTCCATATTTAGAGCAAATGAACACCGCGATTTTCTGTTACACAGTTATGTAAGCTTAGATTGTCCATGCCTGGTCCCAGAACAGCTGTCTAAATAGGAACATAAATGGTTCTCGGGAGCCTCTAGGGCAGGAGCCCGCGAACTTGCATAGACTGCGGCTGCTACTGACAGAGAAATATTTGGGTGTTCAATAATCAGCGTTTTTTTTTAAATTTTGATAAATAAAAAGTACTGTAAAATCTGTACGTATTCTCTTAATTTTTCATATATACACCTTAATAGCGTAAAAGTATATAAGCCTCTTTCAAAATGCATATTAAGTTATTAATGTGATACGTGAAAATCCTGTGAACCTTACTCGAAGATAGAGAATTCCTTTGAAAATGAATAGTTTGCGAATAGGTGTCGTTTTGATACATGATTAGAAGATCAGTTGTCCACATCACAGCCAAGCAATTTTCATAAATAGCAAGTATCATATAATGCATAAATGATGATATTTTTCTGTTATTTTTAAGTGTATATTAAGTGTCGTATAAGCATGGACAGTATCGATTAAAAAAATGTGGATAATGCTTCGGTGAACAGCGTACTTTAGATTACATCGTACGAAAAGGTGTCATTTTCGAGGAGTCGAAAATCAAAGCCAAATTCCAATCTAATGTCTGAGAATGTCTCAAAACTCATTGGACACGTTGTGTGAAGAGAGCACGATAAGAGGCTTATGGTGCCTGGAAATATGGAAGAAAATGGAAAGGTGGGATAAACCATAAGTTGTTAAACTAGACAGGATAAGACTTTAGCAGCAAATTTTAGTGAAACATGATGATATTAAAAGCGTAAAGGCATTTAGAGTTATTTTCTTAAGGTTATAAAAGTAAAAACACAAAGTGTATTGATATTTTTTTATCAAATAATATCATTGATAAATTTTGATGGAATATTTATTTTATACAGATTTTTTGTAAAGAACTAACATTGAACACATTTCTTAAACATTGATATCGTTAAAATTATTAATTGTTATTTTATGGTGAAATACGAAAATGATATTTGAAACTAAATGCTTAATCATAATCATATCATAAACGTTGATATTTTCAGCATATTACTTCATTAAATAACTCTTTGTCATTAATCATTATAATTGTTATGTGTTGGTTTTTATGAGTTATTTTGTGTTTAAATTGAAAAAGAAATGTTTTTTTTTCGCAAGAGTTTTTTTACATATATTTATATGTCATTCCAATTTATTGGCTTACTTAGGTATACCACTATTTACTTTTTCTTCACCTCAATATATTTTTTCGAATCAGCTATTGAAAACGTATCATTACGATTTGTAAACATATCGAGATACTTTAAAACCTGAAAGGAGGCATTTGATTTTAAAACATCTGAGTCTCATTTCGAGCCCCGCTTCGAATAGTGAGATTTATTCTTCAAATATGTTTGTTTTTTTGAAATTGATGAATCGAACGCATTTATTTCAACGGCGACATCGAAAGCATATAAAAATGTTTAAATTCATCCAATTTTCTTGAAGTTATCAATTTGAAAAGGCTTTGAAGTCTTATAAAATATGATTTTACTAGAATCTTATAAATAATTTATTATTGAAAAAATAGTCAAATAAATTACGGTTAATTTATATTTTACTTAAATTAATTTGAGTTGTATTCTTCATCATTATTTTTCTTAAAAATGTTTTGAATCTATTTCTGTAAAAATTAGGCTTAAATATTGAATGTCATATTTACTTCTTTGAGTTAATTTAGTAATACCTAAATTTAGAGGTAAGAGCAGTGGATATTAGCGTGGGTTTCATTCAAAATCAGAATCAAAATAAATCTGACATAAGCTTTTGACTGACATTAAAATACCCACCATATTGTTATACAAGATGGGAGATAGTTCAAGAATTTATTTTAAGAAGATTTTAAGATAAATAATTTTAAGATAATTAATTAAAAAAAAAAAAAATTAAGATAAATAATTTTAAGTTTTTTTTCTACATGAGTATGTTGCTTTTGCAAAATAAATCTCTTATGTAAGTCATTATTAAGATGATAAGAAAAAACACGATAAGAAATACATCTGCATTTTATTTTCAGTTTTTAGATGTATTTGTAGTTTATTTATATTTAGTATCCCGGTTATATATACTAAAAAAAAAACGAGTACGTTCTTTCGGAAAAACTTTAAGAAAAATAAATACATATTGTCTTGGCCTATTTTGAAAGTAAAACGGTTTTCCTTTTATTGTGCTTTTTAAAAATATTTCGTTTGTTTGGTGTATATTTCCGTTTGTATATTTCCATGGAAAAAGTATACAAAAAATGTATTTCAGATGTCATTAGCGACGTTTAGGCGGAAATTTTCTTTAGTATTCCTTCTTCCTTATCGACCGCCATCTTTCCGGTAGGTGTATTCTCCCCATAGTTATTTGAGCGAGCTAATTTTTCCTAGCATTTACTACCCACAATTTTATTTGGATATTCGCAATTCTGTATATTTTTTGAAAACGCACAAAACATTGACAATAGATATTTTCTTATTTTTTTACAACCACTTAAGATTTTATTCGATATGAGCTGTCGTCATAAATTTATTTCATCGGCACACAATCATCGGCTCATAACAAATCATATCTGCGTTAAATAATCTGCCGATTACAATATTTCTTTAGTTTCAAACGGCTAAGACGACAAAAGTCTGGATGAATAAATTAAAAATATATTTGGACATATTTTATGTGAAATTTCTATGTGCACTGTTACAAAAGTTATCCTGAATGTGAGGCAAATTTAAACGCTTACTCATATTTAATCTGCAAGCATGCGTCGTATCAGTTTATTGACAAGAAAATATATAAAATGACCCAAAAGTACAGAATGAAGAAAGAACGAGAGTTTCTAAAAAACTTCAAAATATACTTTAGAATGTAATTGAATGTTTCAAATTAGGCGTAAGGTATTAACTCAATAATGACCCCAATATGTTGGGTGTACTGATATAATTTTTTGGTGATGACACAAAAAATGCTATTGAGAATTTTAATACGACTGATTTAAGATGATCAGCAAAATTATGAACAAATAGAAAGGGTGCTATGTATTTAATCGAATGTTTTGAAAAACTAAATAATTTTTTTTTACGTGCGAGAGTTTCACAAAAATGTTTTAAAATTAGCTGTTTAAAAAATATGATTGGGTGCTTATCACGAGGCCTGAACCATTTCGTCTAAAGTTTCTACTCAATTCAAAATGTATAGGGCTTGTTTATTCACATTTTTATTAGGGGATTGGAATTGAAGTGAACTTGAAGTGAATTGAATTGTAATAAAAATATATTTAAAAAAATAAAACTATTTATCTTATTGTTCTCTTCCAGGCACACGCATTAGGTACGAGATCGCCGGAGGGAATGTGGGAGGAGCATTTGGAGTAAAAAACGCCACGGGTGCAATTTACGTCGCCGGTCCTCTCGATTATGAAACTCGGAAAAAGGTAACACTTTATATTTATCCCTTTTCTGAAACTTTTACCCTTCTAAAACTCTCCCTTCTTAAAAAGTTATGTGAGTTATTTGTTTAAACGATGCAGAATGTAGATATATTCTGCTGTGATTTCGATTATAAAGACAAAAAGTTTGACACATAATCTTTACCGTTGTCTTTATCTTTTTACTTAAAATAAACTTATTTTAAGTAAAATATATTTAATACTTAAGAAAATAAAGCATAATCCCTTGCTATTTAACTAAACCATTTTTATTTACTAAAACCCGGGCTTAAATAAAAGTAAAAAGACATGAAATCAACGATAAAAATTAAAAAAGATTAGTTATTTGGGGCAAATGTGTGATACATTAAGATTTCTAAGAAATTTATATAAATTATTTCAGTAAATACTCAGGAATCATGATGCATTTTTTTATTAAAGAAAATCTGTTATGTTGAACAATACTTTAGCAGTGCCATAAAATTCTTATAAGCCATGCGTCCAAAGGATCATTCAATATTACAAAATTCGCGATCAGTGATTTGATAAACATCGACGTATAATAATTTTTTAAGTGTTCGCGAGATGGCACAAAATCAGCAAAAATTGCGAAAAAAATAGTTTAATGTTTTATTTATTCCTTGTGCATAAAAACTAACCTTTCATGCCATTTATCATTAATGCATATTTATTTTTGTTCAGTTTAAATTATTGTTGTACACTCTAGATTCTAGAACCCGATTTACAGTGTGAATTATGTATTTATATCATATAGTTTTTATACCCTAGCGACACAGTCAAACTAACAGAAATAGTCATTCTTATAGCTATATATTAATTCTATGAGTAGTTTTATACATATTTTCTGTATATTGGTGGCCATGACAACACTGTTTGAAATCTAATGGAGCTCTGAAGATAATTATATTTCTATTACTGTGTCCTTCTCTCAAGCATTTGGCAGTCTTACTATTTGCATAGTGTATATGACGAGCTTATTACATTTTTCAATTTCAGACGAGACACAAACAAGAAAATAAAATAAAATAATATAGAACTTTATAGTAGATTTTATAGACTGCTGAAATCTCTCTCGAATCATAAATGTTCATAAAAATAAAATTTAATAATACAAACATACCTTCCATTAATTATATCTCCACTATGGGAAAATAAAAGCTTTAGAAATAATATTTTATCGGCATCTCTGTCTCTTAATTCAAAGATAAAACTTCAATGTCTGCAAAATATACTTTTTGTGGCGCATTAAGCTGAATGAAAGATGGTCTTTTTGAGGCAAGAATAAAGAATCGGACTTTAATTTTATGGATTGTAAATAGAGGTAAGATAAATAATTAAATGGGTTTGATAAAAGGCAAAGTTTACGGTCGGACGCAAGAGCTTTTGCCGAATTTAGCTAGAATAACTCGCATGAGGTTAGCTGGTATGTTTACTTCTAGTAAGCTTCACAAGCCAAAACATCGTTATGCTAACAAGTTAACATGGCCCAGTAAATTACAAGTATCATGCTGTGAAAACAATGTTTCCCTGTGTTTATAAATTGATACGCGGAATAATAAATTTTCACACGAGTCTACACTTTTCAAATTTGAAATTTAAAATAACGTCTTGTTTTGTTATCATCATCATAATTTTAATTTCCGCTCCCTTAACTGGAGTATATGGACATCACGAATCGTAACCATAAAGCTTCGTAAGTCTCCTTGGTTCTCGCCTCATCCCATGTTAGCTCTGCGTCCCTAGCTCCGCTTACTAAATTATATAGTTCCATACAGTCTTCCAATATACGGCAAGAGCCTGGAATTGAAAATAAGGCAGCTGTAGTTAATGCACTCTTACGGCATCCGCAATACATGTCCCAGCCGGGTCTACCTTCGTCAATAGACCGAATGTAGTACGAAAGACTGCCTTTTCTTCTCTTTCACCTCGTCATTTGTCACGAAGTCAAACTATCATACTTCTAGTAGAAATCAGTTCTTAAAACCAAAACACGACTGCATAGACTTTTGGTGATATGCCGAAGATAACAAACAATTATTCTTAAAATATTTAATTTTTAATGAATTTATATGCCAAGATTTCGTGTGAATTTGATCTAACACCCGTATAATCACGGTACAAATTTGGTGGCAGGCGAAGGCCACGCATTCATAATAATAGATGATGCGTGAATGTAGGGCTGTAGTCTGAATGACATTAGTAGATCAACATTCCACACAGTAATTATCCATGCTAAAAACAATGATAAACGTTAAGAATCCACAGATGTGATCGTTTCAAAGCGGTTTCTCAGTATTTTTCTTTATGTGCTTACAAAAAAAGACACATTGATTTTGTTAGTCCAACGTAAAGTATTTTATCTTTTGTCCGGGAAATAATTATGAAGTACGATTATTTAACAATTCATGTAAAGCGGACTTTCAACTAGCAACAACATAAAAAGTTTACATGCCAAGCGTATTATTAATATAATTAGCCTTCATACAGAATTCACGGCATGAAGGTAAATTTTAACTAAAAGCATTAAATGTTTTCGTGCTTATAAAATACGTACCTAAGTATATTACATCGTACGTAATGAACGTGTAGTAAATTAGAAAATGGTAACGGGGTCGTTTAGGGGTTACATTAATTTCCAAAGATTAGATAGACCCTTTAGTGATCTAAAAATCTTTTAACAACAAATAATTACAATTTAAAATATGTTTTTAAACATTTAACATTGTATTAATTTCTGTAAGCTTTAAATCTTTTGTACAAATAATCATATACGTATTTTAATTTTATTAGTAAATGAAATCTAGCTTTTTTACAAACGTTCAAAACTTTAAATAAAAAAGAAAATGATATTAAGGACAAGTTCATAAATTTTCAAGCGTTCTAGGAATTTATTTATTTGGATGATATTAAATCTTGTATAAAATACTTACAAAGAGGCTTCAAAGCCGTATTTTAGTTTTTTTTTTTATTAGATAAAAACAAATATATACACTAGTATTTATGTAAATCTTTATTACTGCATTTTTTAGATTTTATTAATTAAATGCTTGATAAATTCTGTTATTACTATTGTACATTATGTTTGAGTGTAGGGCAGTTTATGACTTTAGTTTATCAATATTTCGCATGCAGCTTTTAGCCATATGAGAAGTTGTGAACGTTATATAATCCACAGTTGTGTGTGATTTCTCCATCATTATTTTTCGATATTCTCCTCTAGGTATTTACGTAAGCCTTTTTTAAATGTTACACTTGTCGAAGTAATATTAAACATTTGTTCTGAAAATCATTAAAAGACGTGATAATTAATTTGCGTAACAAGAAGATGTGTCAAAGTAATATATCAAATGTAGACCTAAGTTCATAGTAAATATATATAATATATAAGATAAAAGCTTTAAAATGTGGTCAAATGGTAAGCTAAAATGTTTTATACAAAAAAATATGATAAATCTAAATAAATCTTTTAATAAAATAGCAGTTATTGATCTAAGCAATCGTTAGTTGATAAAGAAAAAGAAGAACTGAAGTTTTAAAAGTTTTTTAAGTTAATTAAAAGTTAACTGAATTTATTAATAGTTTTAGTAGTAATTATAGATTTGAAATTTTCTTTTTCAACAATATTTAGCATGTTGACATCATCAATTAATTGCCAACAAAACATTTTCTTTCAAGTCTACTGCAGAAGATATGAATAAAGAAAATATAAATTTGGCACTTTTGGCATATTTGTTTTGCAATCAGAGCTTAAAAAATAATCGGATAATTGGATAAGGACGTCTGAACCATTAAGTCCCTAAGAGGTGGCTTAAGGCGAAACATATGTAATGCTTAGAAACATTATGTGTGGCAAGCATATTATTGTGAATGAGGTTATAATTATTTTACTTTTGAGAAATTATATATTTTAATAACTAATATATAAATAAACTGGTGTACATTATGCGTCTATATATCAATCAATATTATAACGCGTCACAACGCCAAGTACTGAATGTATGATTGATGTGCTATAATTATGCTAATTAAGAACATACCTTTTGTTCATATTCATTCTATTCATTGGTTGATTGCCTATAGAATTAGAAATTCAAAATGGCTTGATATTTAGTTGTGTATTTCCAAAATCACACATCTTCCATTTTCATTCATTGTGATTATCAACACTGATTATTCACAAAATAGTTTTTTTTAATAAAATAAATAAATGACTCTTTTTGCCGCCTATAAAGTCGATTTTCACAACTGTATAACAAGTGTATTCTTCAAGCTTTGTGGATTTTATCGTTCTGGAAGGGCAAAGGGTATCCCTAGTAACTTTTTTTGGTTTATTTTTGTGTCTATTCAAATATATTTATCTTTAGTTTCCGATAAATACCAATCCGATTATTCTTGGTCTAAAAAAGAAGGCGAATGTAATATAAAGGTATAAAAGAGTTTGTAAGTCATTGTATAATCTGCTCTTGAATTAATGATTGCAATGACATTTGGAATGACGCTCTAGATTCCTCTTCAAATTTGCCATAAAGATCACCTCTTTTAAGCAGTAGCATGCGATATACGAGTATGTACTGAATTTTATGCCTGATGGTTGAAAAATATTTTTTAAAAAATCCATCGGAAAATACATAAATAATACGAAAATTGGAGTGCTTCGTTGGCATTTTAAGAAAAAGCCAGTATCATTGTGACCAACACATCTTTATTCTAGCCTTTGTCGGAGAAGAAGTCGAATATCATCAATATTTTGATATTATGAAATGTTAATCATTGATTTAATATAATGAATTGTTTTACATGTTTATATAACTCGTATATCAATAGTTTGATAATCCCAAATCTTTTTTGGTCTGTTGAATCGTACATTATTTACGGGGAGGAATATCATGCCAACGCCAGAAATTTTCTGTCCCAAATAGCGAATACGATAAAAGAGAGGCATACAAAATAAAAAAACGTCAAAACAGCAACTAAATACAATATGTAACTGATCATGTCGGAAACTTGGTAATTTGATTTTTCTCGACGTATTTGCCCTTTTATAAGATCAACTGATTGCGTATTTTTTTGCTTGCTGACATCTTTCGAAGGTTTTTGCTGCGTGGGAATGTCAGTGACAGCGTCCAAAATAAATTTTCATATTTGTATTTTTGACTGATGAAGTGTGTTCCTTTGCGGTAAGAAAGTTTCATACAATTTGTCGGAGTTTTCATATGACTTGACAATTCGTTTACAGTTTACGGTTAAATTGAATCCTTTACGATCGGAAATTTTTTCTCTGATATCAGTTCAGCAAATATACAAATAAAAAGGCAAAAATAAAGTATATGTTAAAGTGTACAAGTTAGTTTTTTTTTGGAATGTCGTTTTAATTTTTAGTAGTTCTTAATAAAATATTTATCAAGAAACAAAAAGGTTTACTTTGTCTTTATTTAAAAATATAAACTTTATTTCAAGTATAACAGGATAAAAAAAATATTCTTACAAAAAGGACGTATATTATCTCCTAAGATTTGAAAGCATATATTTCACAGGCCATTGTCATTTTGGTACTATATTCAAGTGTCGCTGAGAGGTGTGGCCTAATGATTAGTGCTCAAAAATAGTACGCTAGATGCCTCAGGTTCGGTCTGCAATGATGCATAAAATAAAAGAGTTAGAAATTATTTACAAGTTTATCTTACAAGACACACGGGACTTATTCTTCTTCTTCGTGTCAGCGACGTCAAATTATTTTTTCCCAATATCTGGCAACATCGATAGCTCGTGTGTTGCCCAGCATTAGGTCTGAGAGTAGATGTGAGAGGTTGTGTGGATTTCAGAAAGCTGCTTCGAGACTTCAATCTTGGTGTTGGGGGTATCTGATTATACAAGCAGTGGGACGGTTGGTTGATTGCCTTACGCATTTCTTCGGCGCATATGACTTTGCGTCTTATGTTTGGTGGTGCGATACCAGCCAAGGGGCATAGTTTAGAAATGGGTGTTGGTTTGAGGCAGCCTGTGACGACTCTGCATGCATTATTCAGGGCAGTATCCACTTGATTACAGTGGGCTGATCGACCCCACACTTGTGCCGCATATTCTACGGCTGAGAAACAAAGTGCTAAAGCTGAGGTACGAAGAAGGGGTGGTTTGGCTCCCCAGTGAGTGTTGGTCAGTTTGCGGATGAGGTTGTTCCTTGTTGCAACTTTCTGTTTGGTGTTGCTGCAATGGCGCCTGAAGGTGAGGGTGCGATCTAGAGTGACTCCGAGGTATTTTGGATGGTCGCTATGTTCCAGTACTCTACCTTCCCACGTGACACGAAGCTTTTTGTTAGCTTCCCTGTTTCTTAGGTGGAAACAGCAGACTTGTGTCTTTGATGGGTTATGTTTGAGATGGTTGGTTTCGTAGTAATGGGACATCTCGTTGAGTCCCTGGCTTAGGATGTCCTCAACTTCTTCAAACGTTACTGCTTGCGCTGCCAAACCTAAGTCATCCGCATATATGAAAGACTTTGTATCTTTAGGGGTGGGTTGGTTGTTTGTTTATATATTAAATATTATAGGAGCAAGTACACTGCCTTGTGGTAAGCCGTTCTTTTGGTTACGCCATCGGCTGGTTTTACCCTGAAAACGGGACTTGTTTATATTATTGGTGTTAGACTAATCCCTAGTCTGTAAAAATACGTGTCTTAGATTATTAAAGGTTTCTTACTGCTTGAGAATTCCCCTTTTGGAGGAAATTTAAGAGCTTTCGAAGAGTAATGTTTTTTTTTATTGTTCATTATATAATATTTTTTCCTCTATCAAATCCTAAACCAGCAGTGAATAAAATATTTATATATTTATAAATTTATGAATAAGGATATTTAGATTAGAAATGATCAATCAGTTTAAGGTATGGATTCGTTGCAGTTTTTAATGTAAGATTAATTGTTTTCCCTTCACATCAATTAAATCCTTATACCAAACGCTATTAACACTGATTACATAGATGGTAAAGCATTCACTAATGGATTTTTCTAGTTGCACTCAACGATTACAGAAGTGCATTTAGGAAAATTGCAAAGCGTTTCATTTAAGCCAGTCTTAAATTGACAACTTTGGAAAATTGAAACCTTATCTTATTTCTTAATTCAAAGCGTAGAATTCAACGATATTCAACGAATACCTAATATTAATTTGTCCTCTTATTAAATTTATATAAATTATCTTGTAATATTTTTTAAGAAGATTTATATATTCACCAAAATTTTAACATATAATCTTTTAATTATTGAAAAAGAATATAAAAATGAATGCATACAGTGTTAATATCATATCATCTTAACACTAGCGTAAATAAAACCATTCCTTATTTTATTTAACGATCGATAAATCTTGGTGGAATTCAATAAAAGCAATAAAATAAAACACTATTTTTTAATTATTGCAAAATTCGTATTCGATAAATTATTTTTAATTAATTCTACTCTTTAATAGCTACCCGACGTAATCGAAACAAGTCTACAATTATAAAAATGTGGAATAATTTCATATATTTTTTATTTAACAATGCCATTTCTTAAAAATTATATAAACGTATAAATATTAATTGTGTTTTTAAACTACGTAAGTTTAAATAATTCTACTGTAGGATTATAAAATTTTCATAAGCGATCGACATTGAATATTAATTCACGTGGAAAATATATTTAAGGCATGGCTTGTATACACATATATATGTTACATATATAATTAATACAAAAACTTGAAATTCAAACATCTAAGTCTTTATTCGATTTGTACCTAAGGAAAAATACACCTTTTGATGAATGAATGCAATGGAAAATAATCGATGTCTGTGGACCAGTCGATGGACCATTACTAAAGTAGATAGATGGTGCAGAGAAAGCCTTGGTAAACCTTCGAAGATTGGTTAGTTGAGAGCAATAGTGAGGAGTGGACAAGCCTGATAAGGGATGCTGTAGCGTCAACCAAAAAGAGTGGGAATTTTGAAAGTCGATTTTCAACAACCATTAATATCTTTTTTGCTCTCAAATAAAGTAAAAAAACTTCGCAAGCATTTGTTCACAAATAAAAGCTTTGTATTCGCTTCTTTGGGTTAAGTCAAATATTAAAAGTAAGCAATCAAGCCTTCGAAGCTATTGCGCTAATCGTCTGAAATTTGAGTCATTTGGTCTTTAAAAGCAGCTTGATCTAACCAAAGGGTCACCCGAATATTATCGACGTTCAATACCATTTTATGTTGTGATTAGATGAAAATTTTCAAGATGGTATGGTGTTAAAAATGTTCATATAATTTAAGATTGATTTATACAAATTGACGAAATGCACTTTTAAAATGAAGTATAACAATTAAAGAAGGTATTCAATACAAGTTAATAAACTTGTATATTTTTATATACTACCATTTTTTTTAAGTACTGTTGTATGATATTTTATTAATTGTGCATATAAAATAAAAAGGCTAGTATATAATAAAAATGCAATTACTGATGTCTTAGACTACCATTCTTCTGTGGCATTTTTATGACTTAGGATAGTCAGAAAACAAACATAAAAAATGTACTTAGAGAATGAATGCACTTTGAAAAAGAAAGTCAGAGAGTGCATAGTAGCCTAACTAATGCATTATTTCTAAGAATAAATGCAGTTCAAAAAGAAAATGATCTCGCAAAATTATGATTTATAGTTTAATAAAATATGTTGTAATATAAGACAACTGTAATATGAGTTTATATCACATTTTATTATCATGTTTATGACTTTTAGAGTGGTCGTAAAAACACAATGCACTTCTCTTGTGAATGGGTGCCTTTTGAGAAGAACAGTGAAAAGACGAGTATTGTTGTTTTATTTCAGTACGAACTGCGCTTGTCTGTGGCAGACAGATCCCGTGAGAACTTCACGACAGTGGTCATCCATGTCAGGGATGTCAACGACCATCCACCTGTGTTTGAAAGGTCAGCTTACCGCACGCAGATCACTGAAGAGGACGACAGACACCTGCCCAAACGGATCCTTCAGGTCAATCGACGAACGGTCCTTGCACGTCAGTTTTCATTTATTTTGTAGTTAATACCACACGAAAGCTTCAGCTACTTCTAGATAAAACACAAATGATTTCATATACCATAGTCAATGTGCTAATGTTGACATTATTTAATAAATTGTGATACGGTATTTGATTAATCTGATAAAAATTATTTAAGATCATATTCGTGAAGTGTTGAAGGAAACATTTTTATTCTATGATTAATTTTAATACATAAATAGTAGAATATTTATAAAACATGTATTACAAAAATAATCAATTATATGAAGCGGTTAAAGTAAGCTACTATTTTGTCACATAAGGTACATTTTATGTACATTTTTTTTTAAATTATACACATATACAATCATACGATAACCCATAAGTCTCAGAATATTGTATAGTATTAATAATTTGAATGGCTTAATTTGAACATATGATTATTTTATGCATCTGAATAAAACCAAAATCAATTATTTTAATAATATAAACGTGCAATACTGTGTTTTACTATGAAGCAGCTAGAGTATTCGGCCAGTACCTAAAGTATGTGATTTATCTCCTTCTGTGAAATATTGACACGACCATTATTTTAAAACCTTTTCTGAATAACTAAGACACGTTACACACATGAAATAAACTTAATCTAAAAATCTATTGATCAATAAAATACTGTTTATAGATAAATATAACAAAACTATTAGCTTTAACTGTATTTTATTTTATGAAAACAATTTAACATTATCATTGTGTTTTAAGTTATAAAATTTCAATTACTTATATCAGAATTAAAATTAAATTAAAAAATAAATATCAATAATATTACAAAACATGTAAAAAAAAATATAAAATTTTATATTGTTTCTGTTTTAAAATATTTACGTAAATCAAATAATATGCGAATTTTAAGACATAACATATTTTTAGTACATAAAACAAAGATGCTAGCATACTCGTGAGTTTGGCAAAACTTTAAAGGTTAGGCTCGCAGTAATTTTTGTTTACGCCTTTTCCCGAGAACAATTCTGCTGCGGAGCCTCAAACGCACAGCAAAACCTTACCACATTAGGTACTGAAAATACCGCTGAAAATTTACGTGCTATTCACAACATCGGTAGTCAACAAAATCTCGCGAAAACCGCGCAAGTCAGATTCAAACGAAAGATATATTATTATGTACTTGCGTAATATGTATACGCGAACTTTATAAATTACGAGTATGTTCTCCGTATTCCAGCCGCTACGAGCGGCATCCAACGCCATTTACATTGAATCTGTATAATGTAATACAACTATTTAAACACACATAAATTCGTGTTTGCATACACATAAATATTCTAATAGATTACATATGTACACACCTTTTCAAACAGACGCTCACATATTATATTATTATACTAATTAATTACTATGAAATATTAACGACTTACTGAAGGAGCTAAAGCGCGTGCGAACCATTCCAGTAGTGAAGCATTAGACCTTTTTCATGTTGTGTAGTATTTTTATTTATTTAATGAATACTAATTACTGTTGGTTGTAATGTTTTTGTTGTTTACTTTGTGAAACGTGTTAAACAATTAATGTTATTTAATATCCGTTGGAATTTAGTTTTGGACAATGTGATATAATTATTTACATATGTTTTATGAGTCTGATTCGTGTTTAGATGAAAATGCTTATATTCGTAAAAAAATATGTGGACGAATATTATTGAATTCTTAGTACAATATTATATATTATAATAACGTTTATCAATCAATGATGGTTCAATGATAAATTAGCATCAATAAGACGTTTTTCATCCCAAATGATTACTCTTCTCTCGTTTATTTGCTTTATAAACACTGATGGCTTCTCACCAACACCAAATAATGTCGTTTTTCAAAAAATACATATGATAAAGATTCATTTTTTTTAATTATATGAATTTGATTATGTAGGTGGTAGGAGTATTAAATAGCTGTCCATGTGATTAAACTATAACTTAGAATTTACAGACAATACAAAAAAAAGTAATATATTCTGTGATATTGAGCATCGAAAAGTTTCAGAAAATGTATTTATTTATTATTAATAAAGATATTTAAATGCAACGGCAAATTATTGATACAATGAAAAATAAAGCAGAAATTTTAAGAAGATAATCAGAAAATTTACTTTTTCATTTACAGGGAGTGGAAAAAAAAGCTGACGGTTTTAAATCAAAGCAACAACGAAAAACGGCACCTTTTGCCACCCCCTTAATATTGAAAGCCAGGATCAGATTCATAAGCATTTGTATACAAAATGATTTCCAAAACCAAGTAGAAAAGGAAATTAAATTATATTATATATTTAAAGGTTTTTATTGTATTTTGTATCATAGAGTAATTTCTTAGTATTGGTGTATTTATTTGCTTTTTACAGTTGCTTAGTATATTTGAGGTAAATATTATGTTCTGTAGACTATTTAAATTGATTTTATTTGATTGATTTCTTTCATTGTCAGCGTGAGGTAGAAAAATACAATCGAATAAACGACAATATAAAATACCAAAACCTTATACTTGCAAAATATTTCTTCGTTATTTTCGTCAATAAACTAAAATAATATGGATAAGATGTTTTTTTTTCAAAAAGTTAAATTTATACTTAAGACGTATTTATGTTTACTACACTACAGTAGATCTTACATATTAATATTTATAACTATATTAATAATGTACTATAAGTAGTCTAAGCCATATCTTTATTAAAATGTTAAGGTTATGTGTTAAAATATATAATGCATAAATTACTTTGTAAAGGCCATTTAATAAATATAACAATAAAAAATGTAATATTTTTTATAAATATTATAAATTACAATGTATATTATATTTATCGAATAATCTAAAAGAACACTTTAATAATACAAAAAAAACTTATTAACTTATTTATTCATCCCTTTCCATATTTAGAGCATATCATCATCATCATACCATGTCCACTCACCTACTGGAGCATATGACATTCACGAATTGCTGCCACAAAGTTAAATCAGCCACCATAATACTCGCCTCATCCCAAGTCAGCTCCGCCTCCCGCATTACTGCCGAGTACATTCTATGTACAGTTCCCGACGGCCTTCCAGAACGGCGCGAGCCCGAGGAGTTAAAGAATAGGCAGCTATAGTTTATCTTATCCTTCCGCATTCATAATATGTGTATCATATGAAACATTTTCTATACTTTGTTTCTCTGTATTCGAAAGTCAACCCAGGAACAATAAGCTGCTTACAAATGGACGAGTATCTCAAACACCAATTAATATTTTGACGTGTAATTTGGCACAGATGTCAGTAATAGTAGTGCCAACAAAAAAATTGAAAACATAAATTTGAATCGCTTAGCCGCGAAATTTAAATTAAAATTTTCCAGTATTTTTTGCTCACAGTAATCCGAGTAGTATCTTTCTAATAGTAATACTTTTCCTGATATTGTAGCTTTTGGGCTCAGCCGTATGGGGTATATTATTGTGTACCAATATTTCGACCGCCATTGAAGGGATCTCCTTCAGGGTTGACGACATTGTGCAAAAAATAATTCGCACGGCTAAACCAAAAAGTCACAATACCAAATCTGGCCTTGAAAACCTAAGAGGTTACAGAATTTTCTCGTAATCGTTTTTTGAGATTGGATGTTTATTTCATTCCTTAGTATGAACTGAAAATATTTTTTTATTTACTCACATAATCATGCGACTCAACTTTTATTTACCATTTAGAATGAATTTATTGAATTCAACGATGTTATGCAAAACACGCGAATACATTACATTATTGTAATGAGATGTGTCAGGCGGAGAGTCGCTGCAATGTCACACCTCAACAAGCGCACAAGTTATTCCGAAAGTTTTAATAATGCCGAATCGTGTACAGGTATCAGCCATAGACGGAGACAAGGATCGTCCTCACAACGTGGTCTACTTTCCTTCCGGCCAAGGAATCGACGCTGACAACCCCGCAAACAGCAAGTTTGATATCAACAGGACTACAGGAGAGATATTTGTCCTCAAGGTAGGTCAAAGATTACATGTGTTTCAATTACCAATATTTATTATTCATCTTCCTGCTCAGTGCAAGCACAAAAGTCGTTATACTATATTATATTGTCTTCCATAGCTGCAACAAAGTATAGTCAGGTTTAGTATATAAATGTTTTTTTGTTTTTGTCAAACCAAGCTCACGTATTTCAGAACACTCGAAACAAGTTTTTTCACATATGCAGGAGAATACTGACAGATGGAGATAATCGAGATACAGAAATATCATTTATAGATTCCGTTATGCTTAGTGTTGATTTTAAAGATCATAGACTACAGCACGGCATTTACGCATCATCTATTTATTACAGGAATTCAATATGAATGGGTGATGTTCACTAACTGATTTTCAATTAACATCGATTTTAATTAAGAGGCTTTAACTGGCATTCAATGGTAGAGAGACGTAAGTCACAAAAACTGGGAGTATTTATAGAGCTTACAAAATTATTTTTAATTTTAATTTCCGTTGGGGATTGAAACCACAACCTTCGGTTTTGTAAGCAAACGCTTTCACTATAAGGCCATATCTTCCAACAAAAAAGTACTGAATAAATTGTCTTAAGCGTGTCATTTTAAAGTTTTCTTTTATCATACGGTAAAATCATAACTAGATACTATTATTTTTTTAGATTTATTCGATCGATAATTATTGGTCAAGTCTTGGCAATGGTTACCCAGTGATTAAGCCGAAATATCCAGTGGTCCAGTAATAAAAAAATGTAAAATAATTTCTAAGTAATCTCTTATTTTTATTTTGATTGCTATTCTTATTCCATCATTCAGCAAGCCTTCAAAAAGATAATGAAAATTTATAAGAAGGCATTATTTATCTCTTCTATGTGGGTGTGTTATTTTAAGGATTTATATCTTTATATTATCTAGACTTGAGAATCGTTAGCAAAATTGTGATAATTTACTTCTCTTTAAAGGAAATATTGATCTGAATATTAATCGTAAATTATTCAAGCAATTTTTATTCCTAAAGCGTTACCTTAACAAACAATTTTTAGAATGTGAATTTAAATATTACTTGTTTTAAAGTCTGTAGTGTGTAAAAAAGCATAATAGCTTGATGATCAATGAATAAAAAATGCTAGTTCATTATGATACAATATTTTTGTGTTGTGTTAAGAAAATGTTTTAAAAATTAATAATTGAAATAAAATTTCTTAATATTTTTTAAAAATAATTCAAATGTTTCACAAACATTTTCATTTGGTATCATTATGGGATTTTTTTTATTGAGAGATAAATGAAAGTATTCGAAAAAAAAGGTTTTTTTCAAAATTCTCATATTTAAATAAATGATAACAATAGTGTTAATTTAATGAAAAAATCATATTGAGCTTGTGGAATTAATTCTAATGGCAATAATTTTCCATTTCAGCCATTAGACCGGGATCTTCCTCACGGCCGACCGCAGTGGCGTTTTACAATATTTGCCCAGGACGAGGGAGGGGAGGGATTAGTGGGATACTCAGAGGTTCAAGTAAATCTTAAGGATATAAACGATAATGCCCCGTTATTTCCATTAGGGGTCTATTATGCAAACGTAACGGAAAACGGAACGGTGGGACTGTTTGTAATGAAAATCAATGCGGTGGACTATGACGACCCCAACGAAGGTGGAAACTCCAAACTAGTTTACTCAATAGAGAAGAATGTTATCGAAGAAGATACTGGATTGCCTATCTTCGAAATCGAAGCCAACACCGGAATCATTAAAACATCAGTCTGCTGTTTAGATAGAGAGAAAACTCCTGATTATTCAATCCAAGTTGTAGCAATGGATGGAGGCGGACTAAAAGGTACAGGAACGGCATCGATAAGAGTCAAAGATATAAATGATATGCCGCCGCACTTTGTGAAAGACGAATGGTTCACTGAAGTCGACGAAACCGATGAAGTGGCTATTCCCACGCAATCAATCCTCACTGTCACAGTCCACGACGAAGATGAAACTAACGACTTCAAATACAAAATCGTCAAAAACAGCGGATACGGAGCTAACAAATTTGAAATGGTCAGAAATAACGACGGAACTGGATCGTTGAAAATTATTGAACCGCTCGATTTTGAAGACCCACTTCAACGTAATGGCTTCAGATTCAGAATACAAGTCAACGATAAAGACGATAATGCACTCGATAAGTATCATTTGGATCATTCGTGGGTGGTTGTAAAACTCAGAGATGTCAATGATAACAAACCCGAGTTCGAGAAAACTTTTGCAGAAATATATATCAACGAAAGTGCCAAAGTTGGGAAGATTATACAAACATTCAGAGCTGCGGACGCTGATAACGGCGGGAAAAGCAAAATTTCTTATGCCATTGACAGATCGTCGGATAAAAACAGACATTTTTTAATAGACGATAGAGGCTCAGTTATAATTCAACGCGAATTGGATAGAGAAAAAGCATCTCGGCATGATGTGAAAATTCTAGCAATAGATGACGGAGTCCCACAAAGAACGTCTACAGCTCACCTGGTCGTAATAGTTCAAGACGTTAATGACAATGCTCCGGTGTTTCTGAAAGATTACAGACCAATGTTACCAGAGCACGTTCCTTCTCAAATAGTTGCTGAGATTTACGCTTCAGACGAAGATGACAAATCTAAAAATAATGGCCCACCTTTTCAATTTCGCTTAGATCCGACAGCTGACGAAACGATAAGAGCTTCTTTTAAAGTAGAACAAAGTCCTTACGGCGTGGAAGGAAACAACATGGCCGTAGTTTCGTCAATAAAATCTTTTGACAGAGAACAACAAAAAGAGTACTTGATCCCGATTATTATTAAAGATCACGGTAATCCTCCAATGATCGGCACAAGTACGTTAACTGTGACTATTGGAGATATAAATGACAATAAAATGCAAGCGGGTACTAAAGAGATAAATGTATATAATTATATGGGGCAAACTATTGACGTGGATATTGGAAGAGTATTTGTTTACGATGCCGACGATTGGGATTTTTTAGATAAAATATTTAAATGGGAGAGCTCAGAACACCAAAGATTCAGGTTGAATGAAAAAACTGGAATGATTCAAATGAAACAAGGTACTAAAGAAGGATCATATAAACTTAGATTTAGAGTATCGGATTACAGACATAATCAATATAACGTGTCAGCTAGTGTCACTGTGAATGTTCAAGAAATAACTCAAGACATGATTGTTAATTCCGGTTCATTAAGAATAGGTGGCATATCAGATGAAGATTTTATAAGATTGTGGAATTATCAAGTGCACACTAATATACCTAGCAAAATAAACATTTTGCGTGATAAATTAGCTGATCTTTTTAAAACTGAAAAATATAATGTTGAAATATTTAATGTACAATTAGCGAATAAAAATCCTCTCCTTACGGATGTAAGATTTTCTCTTCACGATCCGAGCTTAAAATCTGTGAGATTAAATGGCATCGTATTGTTAAATAAGAATGAAATAGAGAGAGCGTTGGGAGTGAACATAACAATGGTTAGCATAGATGAATGCCTTCAAGAAAATAAGAAATGTGAAGGTTCATGCACTAACAATCTTGAAATAAAGAAAAATCCGTATTTGGTAGACGCGAATACGACGGCCTTAGTTGGCGTAAGAGTAAAGCTTATTCCACACTGCGCTTGCGGAGCGAGAAACACAAAAGTCGAAAGTTGTCGAACAAATCCTTGTTTTAACGGAGGATTGTGTGTGGATGGGAAACTCGGAGTTACTTGTTCTTGTCCAGCTGGATACAATGGACCGCGCTGCCAACAGACGTATCGAAGCTTCAGAGGTAACAGTTGGGCTTGGTATCCGGCACTTGACATGTGCGATAAGTCACATCTCAGTTTTGAATTCATTACCCGCAAACTGAACGGCTTGTTTTTATACAACGGCCCGATAATAATATCAAAAGCGAACGGAACTCAACCGTCTGATTTTTTATCAGTGGAACTTTCAGACGGATTCCCTCGCTTGTTAATTAACTTCGGATCGGGAACATTGGAATTGAAAATTGATACAAAAGTGACGCTAGATGACGGAGAGTGGCACAGATTAGATATTTTTTGGGATACGGAAAATGTGAAAATGGTCGTTGATTTTTGTAAGCATGCTGAAGTGAAGAATTCAGAAGATTTAAATTCACCTGAAATTGATTATACAAAATGTCAAGCTAAAGGATATATTCCACCTTTTAATCAATATTTGAATGTGAACACTCCTCTGCAATTAGGAGGAATTTATTATATGGAGCAATTGAATCAGATGGATAATTCTTGGCAGCATTTACCGGGAAACGAAGGATTTGACGGTTGTTTGAAAAACGTGGTTTTTAACAGTAAACTCTATGATTTGGCTCACCCTGGACTGTCAGAAAACTCGGATGCCGGTTGTCCTCAGACTGAAGAGGTTTGCAATCAGGACGAGAATACGGCCCGATGTTGGTACGGGGGTTCGTGCGTGGCAAGCTTCACCGAAGCGCACTGTCAGTGCAAAGCCGGATGGACGGGGCCGACATGTACCACTCCGACAATCCCGGTCACATTTAAATCCCAAAGCTACGTAAAGTTTGCGCTGAGTTTCGAGCCGGACAAGTTTAGTACCAAAATTCAACTGAGATTTCGCACCCGCGAGTCGAACGGCGAGTTGTTTCGAATAAGCGACCAGCACAACAGAGAATACTGTATACTAGAGATAAAATATTCTCACTTGCACTTTAGATACAATTTGAATTCTGTAAAGGTTGAAGAATATGACTTGGGTTTGAATAAAGTTGCTGTGGACGATGGAAGATGGCACGTAGCTGTAGTCATGCGTTACGGGAGTGCTGTTATATTAGAAATGGATGGAGGTGAAGGGTTGTATTATAATGAAACTTTTAGTTTTGAAGGGAGGCAATGGTTGTTTATTGATAAACAGGAAGGTGTTTACGCTGGGGGGAAAGCTGAATACACAGGAGTGCAGACTTTTGATGTATTGGCGGACTACCAGAAGGGGTGCTTGGATGATATTCGCCTGGATGGGAGACCTCTGCCATTGCCTCCTGGTATGAATGGTACACAGTGGGGTCAGGCGACTATGGCCAGGAATCTGGTCAGAGGTTGCGCATCTAATACTCCTTGCGTCAATGTGGCCTGCTCTGATCCATTCGTATGCTCAGATCTATGGAACAAGCACGAATGTCGGTTAGTATCAAAATTTATTTCTTATACATTGAGTGTGTTATATTTTTTTCAAATCAAAACTAATGTTAAAAAATGTTAAAATATGTATTTTAAAATCAACGCTGGAAATATTCATTTGGCGCTGGTTCAAAGGCGAGATTATACTCGTATATGACAAATTAAACAACAAAATGAAAAAAATAATACCGCTAATAATAACAATACTGCAATGTTTACTTTAGAATAGTAGGACTTGATGACTTAGGTTAGTATTTATAATTGAAAGCTACATTTTCTAAGTATTACTAACAAATATATTTCTATTTTGTTAAATAAAATAATCAGGTAATTGTTTTAGTATTCAATTTCAGATTTCATTTATTTATTATTTAATATGATTTTATGTTATTCAGACATTTAACGTATCAATATTTATGATATGCCAGTAAAACAATCATAACATAAATCTACTTGTTAGACGACGGCACACTCACTAAATTAGTGCATTAATTTAATTGTATTGACATGGACTGGGAATTATATTTGTACTGCTAAATAATTTGTTTACTAAATGCCTCCATCAAAAGCAGATTCGCGTTCAATTCAATATTATTCCAATTATCTGTGTATAAAATAATTGTTATTGTAAAAGAGGTTAATAAACGTTGTAATTTTTACTGGGTGAGGTTATTATAACATATAACATATACACAACAATACTTTTTTAATCAAACGTAATTTTTTTCGGATTATTTCAATTTAATTAGAATATTTTTCAATACTCTAATCCTTCATAGATAATTGATCGATACCAATATTTTAATAAATTAAAACATAAATACAAATATAAATAAAATATTTCTAATAAATTTGTGGAGAAAAAGAAACGACAGACTCTGGGATTCCAACCACGAATTATGCACCTCAGTTCTTCAGATTTTGTTGCTTATTTTTGGGATATAACACTTGGATTTTTTTCATTACAAAATAAGCTTTCTAAAAATATGTCACATGTATTTACATTACTAAAATCGTTCAACTTTCTTAAAAACATAATTTTAGTGTTTTTTTCTAGTCATGTGCTCCATTTATGTGTAGAAATGCAAAACAAATAAATTATACAATTACAGGTTTCTATTGAAATGTATTCACACTTCAATTTATAAATAAATTTTCAGATATAAGGATTAAAATTATGAAATACGAGTCATGAGTACAAAGTTTCTGATCTTACGTTTGCAATAGTTTATTCATCCATTTTTTTATGTATATTTTACATTATGGCACATTTTTAAACTATTGTAATGCAATTTAATAATCGACTTTACCAGGACTTTTTAACCACAAGCTTCTTACATATATTCACAATATTAATAAAAATACAAACTTTTTTAAAATTATTTTCTATGTACGGTATTTTAGACGTTCTTTTACTGCTTACAGGTGTGGTGACGGTCAGATTCTCTCACACGATGGAAGAAGTTGTGGTGACAAAAACGAGTGCCTGGAGCACCCTTGTCAGAACAGAGGGAGATGCATCAACCAAGACCCCAAGTCCCGTTATCGCTGCGTGTGTCCTGAAGGCTTTTGGGGACAAAACTGCGAACTACTTCAGGAAAAACACACGTTCAAACTGAGCATGGGAGCGGTCACCGCAATATTCATTTGCTTGATCATCATTTTTGGTAAGCTTCATTATTTTTTTTTTTTTTTTATAAATGCTTTACTTATTTTTCTTAGTCGTCAAACTCACTGCTGAATGTCGTGAAACTTTTAAATGTCACTAGCATTCTTCTGCGCAAATCTTTTTAATTCTTTCCAGTATGTCCTGATCATCGTGTTTATCAAATATTATATTGAGTTTTATAAAGAATTACCTGTATATTGTATTCTTTCCATTTCTCCACCATCTTGTTAATAACGTCTCTGTGATTATCATTTGATATATACTCCCAATTTTTTCAAGGTAATATGACAGAACTCTGTTTTTTTCTAACATTTGTTGTTCTTGTCTAACACTGATGTAAACCTTTCGTAGCATAAATATGTTCGTTTGTTTGGCTGTCCTTGTTTTTCTGTAAAAATTAAAACTAAATATAAGAGAGACGTATATTAGAGATAAAGAAGAAAAATACGTATGCATAAATTATTTGTTTTTCTTATTTTCAGTTTTGGTGCCAGTTTTTCTGATATGCAATCGCCGCCGAGAGACCAATGTCAAAGGACCTGGCCCCGAGAAGGACGTCAGAGAAAATGTCATCAACTATGACGACGAAGGAGGAGGGGAAGACGACATGACTGCTTTTGATATCACGACGTTACAAATACCAGTGGATGAGTCACTACCGGAACTGCCTCTACAACAAATTCCAAGTAAATCAAACGCTTAATATTATCATACGTTATTCCATAAAACGAGCAAATATAAAGACGATACAAATTGTACGATTGAACAACTATTCAATTCTACACAACTATAGAAGCATAAGTATTTTACAACTTGTGTCTCTGATAGTACTATACGACTATACGAGTATACGACAGTACTATACGAGTATAGTACTGTCACGATAACAAACAAAAGTTCGTAATTCTATGCGTCTGATCCCTCTAGCAAAAATAAACATGTACTTAAACTTTTATGGTTGAAAAATCATGTCTCTTTTATAAATGGTGTGGAAAAAAATCTTCGTTGTTAGCTTTTCCAACAGACATGTTTCATTATAGTAAAATAGAAAATAAACAAAAACACGCACGTCTTTTTAACATGTTTTATTTCAGTATGAAATGGAATTGTTTTGGCAGTCAATTAAATGAACTGCCAGTAAGATAAATAAATTGGCAGCTTCCACTATGTCCGAATGTGATCACTTACAATTAAAATATCAGTTATATACTTAATACTGCTAGTAATTAATATAAAATAAAATAATATTTTTTACAAAAAACTACTAAAATGGATACCTTACCTAAGCTTTTATTAATCTCCATTATTTTTTTTTTTTTTTTTTATATTAGTATTTGTATAGCGCTCTTTTATGACCGAATGATCATTCCAAAAGCTCTTCTTTGCCTCTCTGAGTAAAAAGGTGGGTCTTGAGTCTGCTTCTGAAGGATGCCTCTGCTTTAAGCTCTCTTATGCTTTCCGGTAGTGAGTTACAGGCCATTGGCGCAGCGTAGCTGAAAGCCCGATTGCCAAAGACCGTGCTAGGACTACCTCCCGTCCATTAATTTATTACTTTCTGCCAATTTATTATTTTTCCACTGCCAATTTAAATTTTTGTAATGCCAATTTATTATTGTAACTCCCCTTAGCAAAAATACTATTTGCCGTTTAATTAAAAGCACATTAGCAATATAAAAAATATTTTAAATATGATGATAAAGTTATATATTATTATATATTTTTCTAGATTTTTTTTATTACAATATAAATGGATTCGAGGAAAATATAAACGTGTTTTTAATAAAATAATTGACGAAAAAATAATGTTAACATAAATTTTAATGGCTCTAGTTTTTAAACTTATTTGAGTGGGATAATTGGTGAAAGTTTTGCTTTCTAATTTAAGCATATATTTCTTAATAAAATTACAAAGAAAAATTAAAATAAAGTACAATAAAAGCTTGAGGCTTATTCGATGCTGATTCGTAATATTTGAATAATCAAAAATGTATTTTATTTTTCTAGGTACAGCTGACAAAGAGGAGGCGAGTATTGTTACTAATATTAAGAGTACTAGTTTTTTAAGAGATTATAAAAAGCGCGCAGACGGCGATATAAATTCTCCGCCTTTTGACGATTTGAGAAATTACGCCTACGAAGGTGAATGCAGCACATCGGGCTCCCTAAGTTCTCTCACTCCAGGTAATTTCGCTTGTACAACTTAATAGTCGCCAAACAACAAGTTATTAGCATACTGAATTACGGTTTACTGTGGCAGGAGGGATTAGCTATTATATTATAGTTAGGCTAGCAAACTTGGGACTAATCTGGACGTCTAGTGACAGTTTAAACGTTAAAATTTTGTTTGCTAATGTACATATTTCATGTTAATGTCAACGTTGTAAAAGTTAATATTAATCATTGTAAAATTATTTTGATAGCGAAGATGTGCTATCATTTCGGTAAAATAGGAGATGAAGATGTTGATTATCGTATTATTTTGTCATAATAATTGAAATATACTCTTTTCAAAGGTAAACCCAATATTCTTTCATCCCTCCATATTTTACAGAATAGAGATTTCGTACCTTATTTTTAATCACTGCACGACCGAATGTACGACTAATCGTGTTAATTTAAAGGTTAAATGTTTAATTTAATCTCCTTGATAGTCAATGCATTATACTGAGCACATTTTTTGGCATTGTGTTTTATTTAAATAAAATACAGAAATTCTTTTCAACTGATTTTTTTAAAGTGATGTTAAGATTTACTTGTATATCTTACAATAATATTGTTGATTGTGTTTCAGATAGTGATGACGAGGTAGTAGATTGTGGACTAGTAGAAATAAGTGAACAGAGGTTTGAAAAACTGGTTAAAGTGTACAACATATACCATCAGACTAACTTTCGTACAGATGCCGTGCCCCCAAAAGTTATCTAGTATTGTACATAATACATAATATAATATACACTTACATATTGTAAATATGTACATTAAATAATATTTTTTACGTGACCTTAACATAAATTAACATGAGAGTAAGAAATGAGATTTTGTAAGAAATAATTTAACCATATGCTTATTATATGTAAAATTGGAATGTACAAATATTATTTTGGTATATTTATCAGCATTATTGATTGCATTATCTAACCGGGAAAATTAAAAAAAGTATGTACACATACTATAAAAATTCCGTTTTAAATACGATATTATCTATGTTTGAATATGGAGTTAAAGAGAGATATAATAGAAGTCTCTTTTCTTGTCTTATATGCGATATTGTACAATGTTGTGTAACAACTTCACTTAAATAACAATTGCACAATATCGAACGCGCAATATATCCTTGGAAATTGGGAGATTATTAACTTATTTATGTAAATAAACACTGATTAACATAAAATATACTATATTACTCATTGCGTTAATATAAAAGAGTGACTTTTTATTTTTATGATAGGGTTTGTAGTGTATTTACAAGAATGGTCTAAAAAATAATAATTACTGTGGTTATAAAAATATATATTTAATCGGTTTTAAGTTTTCGACGGTGCTGTTTTGGTTTTTGTTTTTTAACCAACATTTAAAAATAATATCAGATGGATGCTATAATATATTAAAACTAATAAATATATATATTTATGTTGGAAATAAATTATAAATTGTAATGATACAAATAAAAAATGCGTTTTATTATTATTTATATATCTCATCGATTATTTATAAATTTATTTAGAGACTATTAAAGTATAAGTATTTTATTTTAACCATGAAATATTTCGAATACAAATTCTTTCACAATATCAAAATATTATTTAAACTGTTTTGATTATTATTTCTTAATATGTAATATACGAGTATGTATTGTGAATCAAATACGTTAAAAATGGTTAAAAAATAATTTATCCTACAGAATTACTTTAATTGTTTTTATTTATTATTAAGAATATATTATATCATGAATGTTAAATATAAAATAAAATTATAAATACTTTATAATGTATTTGATTTGTTTCATTAATTGTATCGAAGAATTTGTATAAAAAGTTAATTGATTCAATATTGTAAAAACTGAAAATAATATTATTTTCTTGAAATACGTAAAATGATTTAAAAATATTTTTTAAATGTGTAAATTATAAAATTAAATGTGAAAATAAAGTATCCAAAGACTTCCACTGAAAATGAGAGAAAATGTGAAAAAAAAAGGTTTTTGATTTTAATAATGTTATATTATTTATGAAATTAACTGAAAGTATTTTGTGAAAAATAAAAATAAAATATAAATGATATGAAAACGTTGTTTTATTTTTTTGAATATGTGAACAAATTAGAAAGATAATAATTAATAAGGGACAGGCGATGGGAATTTCATGATTTTTTTACAATTGTAAAGAACAAAGTAGTTTTTTACAATGGTAAAGCAATTAGTTGCTGTATAAAAAATTACATATATTTGGAATCAAATTTTAAAACCACATTTTCTTTACTAACCAAGAAACAAACCAAAATTAAACAAATACTTAGTATACATAATAATAGCAAGCGCTTGTACTCAAGCATTGAAAATTATGTTTCACTACTTACAAAAGCTTCAAAAATATAATAAAAAACTAGAATATCGAGAACAATATTAAATAATTATTTTCACATTTTTTTTAACAAGAGTTAGCTATTCCTTCAGATAATATATTTTTATTGAATTCTCTTTTTTTGTGTGACATCTGTTAAAAAACTAAGCAACAAAAATTGATTCTTGATATAGCTTCATAAATTTGACGGAAGATGTACCTGAGTTGATTATTTTGATTTGGTTATAATATAATTTTATTCCAGTGATAAAAAAGCCACTAGATAGTTTATTTAAATTTTGTAATGTTGTTGTGTTTCGGTAAAAAAATATTAGAAATTACCTTGACTATGAAATTTTATCTATATCGTAAAACATCAGCAGTAGTAGGTTAAAATTTCTAGTTATAATAACTTGAATTATTGTTACCTTTGTCTAATCATGATAATATTTCAAATTAATATACGTAATAAAAATTTTTATAGATACTCTGATACTCATATTCAAATGTTACTCAACCGATTTTTATTTAAACATAAGGTCACCACAAATCGCAAAAAGCACGGTCTTTGGCAATCGGGCTTTCAGCTACGCTGCACCAATTGCCTGGAACTCACTACCGGAAAGTATAAGAGAGCTTAAAGCGGAGGCATCCTTCAGAAGCAGACTCAAGACCCACCTTTTTACTCAGAGAGGCAAAGAAGCGCTTTTGGAATGATCATTCGGTCATAAAAGAGCGCTATACAAATACTAATAATAATAATAAATCGCTAAATGGCACTGTTAGCCGCTATTATCCTTGTTCCAAATAATTGCCGCACCCGGAGCTCCACCTTTTACATGATTTAGATGTTATTCTTTTTTTTAATAAGAATATCTGATTCTTAACCTAATGTTGCAGAGTTATATTACATATCTTTTGATAATTCAAAATGTTTTAATGTATATACGAAAACCACTATCTTACGAAATGATGTACAAATTTATCGCCCTTCTATTTTTCATATTATTTATTTCAGAAAATCTCCGATATTAGAGTATCTTTCGCTTTGAATTGATGATAAACTACTCGTAGTAGCCTAATGACTTCTAACCAGTTAACATTGTTTAATGATGGTAGAGTTAGTCTAAATTCTACAAGTTGAAGCTGGAAAATAAGTGGCTTGTCCGGGCTTAGCTCACGGTTCATTATATTATTTAGCCAAACGTAGAGATTCCAAGTTTCAGAGAAGTTTGACATCAAGCATATTACAGCCTTAACCATACAACGTACTCACACTCACTGGGCAACAATTTTTAAACATTCTGGTTACAAGGATTTGTTAAGAATAAGTACATTTAAACATAAAATTATGAACTGTATCATTAATTAAAACAAATAATCCATTACATCTGTTTACATTATTTGTTAATAACACGAATTTTATATGATGGATTTCCATAGAATTTCATTGTCGAATTCGGAATAAATGCCTTTAGTTAATCCATGAATTGTTTACCATGTTATTTCATCAATTCTTGGTAAAGTATCAAGATATCGAATTAATTAATTCTCTGTATGTATCTGTCAAACCATAATCGAAGAATTTTGTATAAAACTTTTTAATAAATTAATAAATAGCATAAATCGATTATGACGTAATGATTATGTGATGCTTACTATTTTGAGAATATAAGTCACAAGACTATAATGCACAGTTCATAATTAACCTACTGTTTATTTTTGAAGAAACAAGTTGTATTCACGAGAAGTCTTTTGAGTTAAATCGATTTCGACTTAAAAAATGTTGAAATCTCTCTTTTGAGATTACGTAAGTATTTGAGTTAGTTCTTATAACGTTTATTTGAATTATTGTACACAAAATATTTTTAAGATGTAGATATTTCAATTACTTCACAAATATTGTTTGTTGTTAAGCATTGCTTACATTAATATCCTGGAATTTGAGGCCTTGTATTCTTCAAATTTCTGACGTTTCTCTTCGAGTAAGGAATGTTGATAAATAACCCCAATAACTTTGAAATCAGAAAAGTTTGATCGTTATTGTTATTAAAGCCAAATCATTCTAAGAATGTTGTTGATTCAAAAATATTAACTTAATAAAGGCATATTGGTTTTACATAATATGTTCAACATAACTGTTATTTAATACTATACTATGGCCGTTACAATTGATAAATACGATCTTCTGCAAATTAATATATTTTTCAAAAATACTCGTATATATTTTTTAATTTACTTTATTAGGTAGTATTCATTATAATATGCATTAGATAACAGAAATGATTTATCTAATACAGTAAGAAAAGTGAGCCTCATGTTAAATTTTACTAAATTAAATTAATACCTTTTAAATACATAAAATATACATCAACTACGAGTATTTCATACATTGGCGGATAATACCGTAGCACTAGTATTTCCACCTTAATACTCGTCTGTATTATCATTATACCATATCCGCTCCCTTAACTTGAGCTTATGACATTCACAAACCGCCGACACAAAGCTCTGTCAGCCGCCATAGTCGTCACCTCGTCCCAAATCAGCTCTCCCTCACACAGCTCCACCGAGTATATTCTATACACACGAGTATTGTTTTCGACGGCCTTCTAGAACGGTGCAAGCCCGAGGGCTTGAAGAAAAAGCAGCTATAGTTTATGCTTTTCCACGGCATCCTTAGTATATGTCCAAGCCAGGTCCAGCTTCGCCCCCTAACCGATTGTATTAAAAGAGGCTGCCTTTTACGCTCTCTCATCTCTTCGTTCGTCACAAAGGAAAAACCAGCGTACACCCAGTATTCTACGCAGGCATCTGCACTCGAATCCCATTATACGGGTGCATTGGCTCTTGATGAGATGCCAAGATTTAAAATGTTTTTAAAAATATAATTATTGTTTTAATTTAGAACACTTAAAGTAGCATTATTCAGAAATAAAATAATATTTTCATGACCACCGTACAATTTTTCGCCATTTTATTTCTTAGTTTAATATTCAATACAAAAAGATCCAAGACTGAAATCTACTGTGTTCATGAAAGCATAGTATTTTTTGAAGTTTTATATCCTATAACAATAATACTTGTAGTGTTTCATATCTTTTTGAAACTCTCACAAACTTATGCGTCTTATTATTCATATCCAATGAAAATATTAAAAAAAAAAACTCTCAAGCTCAAGATAATAATTTTTACTATCATCTAATAATTTTAGTGATTGGATTCTTGAGTACTACAATATAGACCGATGATATGTTTTAAGTCTAGTATTCTGTGAAGCAATCGACCGCCTTCAGGCAATTGCAAACATCCCCTGAGGGAGATTTCGATGTACTCTCTTGTAACATGTAGATCCAAATGCAGTTTGCATCACCTTTAATCCTATTGACAACCGCTTGATCCGTGATCAATTAGCATACCGAGAAGTTAACAAAGGCTTGATGTAGGGTTGTCAGATATTGCCGGCACTTAAAATCTATTCTTATAATATTTTTAAACAATCGAATCGCATCTATCTTGAAGGCAAGCTTTCTTTACGGTCGTTAATAGTGCACGCTCAGTTCAATTCAAAGTTTTGACTTTTATTAATGTAAGCACATACAGGAGAATACCGACAGATAATGATAGGAATGCTGAAGTTTTTTTAGTGGATTCTATGACGCTTACCATTCTACATATTGATAAGCGCTAGATGTGGATTGTTGATCGGCCAACGTCATAGACTACTGCATAACATTCAAGCATCATCCTTATTGTTACAGGAATTTATTATAGATGGGTGGTCTTTACGGGACGACTTTCGTCTACAACCAATTTTGGATTAATAAGCTATGGCTGGCATTTAACGGGTGAGGGATCTAAAAAATCAAGAGTGTATTTTAGAGCTCAGTAATCGATTAAGAATGCTTTTTTTTAATCTTCGTCGGAGATCAAACCAACGGTCTTCGGCTTGCCAAGCAAACGCTTTAACCACTGAGCTATACCAGCCGGCAACTGAAACAAACGCTTAAATTTCGATATATCCAGAATAAGTATTATTTACTTAAAAAATAATTAAGAAGCTTATTTGTATTAAAATAGGAATGCGATTACCATATTGACACAAGAATCAGAAGCAGCGAAGTCAATGTACTGGTAAGAAAATGTGTGCGTCCAATTTGACCTTCACCCATTGTCACAAGAATATTGCGGAGGTCGGGATCCAATTTGCATAGAAAAGATACATTTCACTTGAATGTGAGGAAGTTTAGTTCTTGCATAACCTAGTAGAAAAGAGAGAAAACAATACTCACGAACAGATCCTCACATAGTGAAACCACCAAATAGATGTATTGGAAATACATATCAACTTTATGCCTGGTTTTATAAGTTCATCAAACCTAAAAACTAACCCTCCCTGCTGTGTTTAAGTAAATTGTGGTTAGTATAAAAAATGCCACTTAATAAGAAAAAAAATGACGAGAAAAAAACGACATTATAAGATAGATTTGACTGCAAAAAGTATTATGAATTTGCTTAATGTAATGAACTGAATGTTTATACGTAATTATATTAAAAATCAACGCAACAATAATCTATAATTAAATTAAAAACACAAGTACTTTATGTCTTTTAATTTTAATACTGTTAATATGATTTCGAATTATACTTTATTTTTGTAATCAGTTTTTATTAAGTCATGAAATAAAATATACGTAGTTTTTTTTTTTAATCCAAGAGAGAAACCATGATAATAATGAACAGGACTCTATAACAGTATATTTATGCAAAGTCATTGTAAACGCGAGTCAGTTAGAGCAAGTCATCAGCTATATACCAGTCTTAAAATGAATTTGTTTTCTGTTATTACAGATCAAAAAGTCATTAACAGTAACATTAAACGAGTATTTTGCGACCTTTTTAAGTTGTACCATTAATGAACTTACACCAAAGTATGTGATTACCGATTTTTAAATTTTTTATACGAAAATATTACGTTTACTTTCGTAATTATAATATTAATATTTGTGAATTCTTCTTATTACAGCTAAGATTATATTAATATTTTAGTTTGTAGAATATAAATAACGAAAATATTTTTTAAATTAAAATTTAGATCTAAATATGATGTAATACTTCTTTCATGAATTAAAATTCTGTAACTGAAAGATTTTTTTCCGCCTGGATTATTTCTCATTTTTATAATTTTTAGTTTGGCGAATAATTGTCAAGAAAGGTTTTCGCTAAAATTTCTCGAAATAATGTAAAAAGCTATCCGCTTTCTATGCGTCAGGAAAGAAAAATTTGGGAATAGGCACAGACGCCGTGATTTATATGCTTATCAGTGAAAATGCTGATAAACCAGGCAGGTACGCCATGAGATTTAGGTCATTTTTCACGTGGAGCTTCATTGTTACACGCCATGCGCTATGATCGGTCATTTATTTTTATGTCAACTTGTACCACAAGACAATGTTATATAGAGCTTCGTTTAATAGCGTGAGCAAATACGCTGAATTTTAATATCACACATTTTACGGTATTGTTTGGAACTGTGAATTTTACTCGTCTATCTTTGCGAGATATTTTTATACGAATAATATGCATTAATTATTATTCGTTGTTATTATTGCGTTGCATTGCAAACTTACTTTGCAACAAGCAAATAAGTTTTCTTGTATCTATCTTACTATTAAAGACCCCAAAAAATTGTTGTAAGGTTTAAAAGACATCGTCATCATTATAAGTCTGTGTCCGTTCACTTTTAAAGGTAGGCCTTCCTCTTTGATGCTTCGTCTTCCGCATCCAGGCTACTCATCTGATATTGTCAGTGCATCTTGAGGGGCATCGGCCACGCAACGCTCCGTTTGTCAGTTTGTAGACGCCACTCTAGCACCTTTCTTCCCTATCTAACATCATATCTTCGACAGATATGTCCTGATCATTGCCACTCGATTTGTAGGGTAGCCTCCACAACATGAGTTTTTTCGGATATCTTCGTTTTATATTATATCTTTTAGAGACACTCCGAGCATGGATCTCTCCATAGTACATTGCATTACCTTTATTTCGTGCGTAAGGTCTTCTGTTAGATTCCACGTCTCTGCGCCATATGTTAATGCTGAGATAATAAATTACTTAAACGCCATTGTTTTAAGACATTGCAGATTTATTTGCTTTAAAATGTTCTTAAGCTTTCCAAATGATGCCAATACCACCTGCATATGCCTGTTAATAATAGTATAAAACATAAACATATATTTATTATAATACATCTTGGGCAGACCAACACCTTGCGGTAATCGATCACAACATACCTTGTGGTAGAAGAGACATAAATTAAGCCTAGACTTAAGAACTCAATGATATACAATAAATTAAAAAGTTAAGTCTAATTAAATGTAATTTTAAACTACAACACCATTTTTTCAGGTTTCTGTGGAAGTGATATATATTTTTTAAATGTTATAAATTAAGCTTCGTTAATACATCTATAACAGTATTTTTCTCTACATAAAATAGAATAGACAGTTGATGGATTATTTTGAAATACCGAGAATTCCGAATGAAGCGACAATACGTTTGAGAATTATAATATAGGTGGCGCTTTTCTCACGTTCGTCCTGATTCCTGAATTCTTTCTGCGGATTTTCCATATCTTTATGAATTTTTCGTGCCCAGCTTTATAACGACCGGCACTGCTTTAGTGGCTCTTGCGAATGATAGGCAGAAACAGTCTTGTAGAACGTGCTCATCTCATATTAGTTTTTCTAATATGAAATTTGAAAATGTCACACAAAACAATATTCTTCTCGGGAACGAGAATATTGATTTCAAACAAACCTTTGTCCAATGTAAACAGCTTGATACATATATACATTTTCAGTCTTTATTTACGAATTCCTAGGTATTCTAGAATTTAATTATTTTTTGCCAATATAAGAAAATAATGAATATCCTGTTTTTTTTCTTATATCTGGAACAAATTGCCACCGAAAATTGACACCATTCAGTTCAGTCATGTTGATATAACATTCAATGTCTTGTTCCAAGAAATATTTCCACTCAAAGAGCCACCTAGGACCACATTTATGATTTTCGATAATTTTTAGGTGGAAAAGCGCTGGAATTAGGAAGATATGGTAAATGTAGTTTTCGAAAAATTTTTAGCGTAATTTGTTATTTAAAAAAGTTCAAGATCCACACGCTCCATAAATTTAATAAGTCAAATGTATATTCAGTGAGAATTAGGACATCAAATTATTGTCGTAAAAAAATATTAGCTCCCTCATTCTAACTCATATCTGAATCAGAACCTCCGTCAATAACGTATTATGTACACTTCTTAAAGACGCTAAAAAAAAAAGGCTTTTATATTAGATTTTATTATGAAATTTAGTGATTGAAGCAATGATTTTTACTTTCAATATATATTCGGTTGATTGACACGCTATGCATGTAATATGTTATGTTTTTATTATCAAGATTATCTTAATTCAGTTTTTTACTCTATTTTGGTGCATATGTCTATTAGAAAGAGAAGTGGTACATCGCAAATATATTTTTACAAACATTTATTCTGTAGTTTACGACTCATTAACGACAGCAACTTAATGACGTGAAGAAAAACAATATATTATTTATGTTATTCTGAATTAATCATTGTACAAGCTTATTATTGAACTATGAAGACAAAATACTTCAAATATGTCTTTAAATATACAAAGCATAGTTTTTATTTGACAAGGTAGTTATTTATACTCCACTTGTTTATCGATAAGTGCATATAAAGAAAAAAACAAATAATTGTGTAAAGTTAAAAGTACAATAATGACCTTACCATAAAAACAAGCATTTATTAGTATAAATGGCAATAGTAAATTTTATCAACATAGATCGAATTATACAGATACAAATCGAATGAACCTGTAGTCTTATCGTTGAAAATTACAGCTCGTTTTTTGCAAGGCAAACCAAAAGTAAAAAAACTGAGTTTTCAACCTTAATCTGTACAATAAGTAACATAGACCACTTACGAAAAACTCTCTTAAGATTGCTGCTACAGACCCAAATAAATGGTCTGCAGTTAAAAAGTAAACATAACATGGTACCTGTAAATCCCTCCGAATCGTTTTATTTTCTTCTAGGTAATGTATTTGAAGATTAAATACCCTTTTAAGTACTTCTTTTGAGCCACTAAATCGCCTAATGAATAATTTAAGCGCGAAGACACAGCAAATAGTTTTTAAACCGAATACTTCGAAATAAAGTGATATTTTTGCGTCACACGAAAGCTTTCTAGAGAAACTTAATATTTAAAAAATGTTTTCTTATTTTTACGTGGTCTTGAAAATTGTACAAAAGTTTTTTCTTTCTAAAAGCACGTGAAAAGTGTTTTTGTAAATAGTAAAACTTTACGCTTCACAAAAAGCTTTGCATTGATAAATAAAATCAACTAATAAAAGTAGGCTTTATTTGTGTAGATTCGTAGTTATATATGGGAAAGTATTTCATGAAAATGAAGCTTAATAATAAAGCTTTGGGCTATTAATGACTAAATTTTGAACAATTAGAAAGAAAAAGAGTCCAAGAATGCAGAAAATATTATTTGGAAGACAGAGCATTAGGAGAAACTCGGAGTAAGAAATCTCTAAAGTAATCACCTCAAAATATGTCGAAAAAACTGCTGATGGATATCTCTAAAATAATGAATAATACATATCTGCTTCTTAGTTGAAACATATGTTAGTCAAAATCTGCTTCTGTCAGCTATCATAGCCTTATCTTATCTCATGTCAGCTCCACTTCACAGCTTTTCAGAAATACAAAATCCCGAAAACTTAAAGAAAAAGCAGCCGTCGTTATCTTCTAATGTAGCATCAGATTAATTTATTTCAGCCAGAATATTCTTCGTCTTTTGAGCTTAGGATAGAAGGCTTCAAAATCCTATTCTTAACCATGCTATTCTTCAATCAAACTATTTTACCCTAAGTAGTAGGTCTAACTAGTTTTTTTTCAAAATCCTAATAAGGCTGAATTGATTTTTGGTATGGTGTAAAGATTATAGAGCAGCCATTTAAAAGGATAGGTGTAATAGAAGCTAAATATGTGTTTTTTTTTAGAATGCAGGTGAAAACAATACATATATATTTTACGTATTCCATTTCAAATGCTGGAGACGGATTATTTTTTATATAAGAACTCGCCGTAAAAAACTCGATCAATTATTATTAATAAAAGTAAATTACATTATTTATGATTAATTTAATGACGATTGATGTACTGAGCAGTTCAACTTTTAATCATTGCTCCAATAATATAATTTATTTTTTACACATTTATTAATTTAAAAGCATCGGTCACAAAAAATTAAAAATAAAATTCTTTAGCAAAAGTATTTTCTAGTTTCATGGAAAGAGTGAAAGAGTAAGAGAGGGACCTCTTGAGAAGATAAAAAAGTTTCCGAGAATTGAAACGAGTTTTATCCTAGTTCAATCCTAGTGATCCATTTGAATTATACATTTTCCGGGAATTTGAAATATTCTAACTAATTGTTATTAGCGATAGTACATCTCCATCTTGAATTATTACATAAATTGTCGGAGAATTTCGTAACGGCATAAAAAGTTAGTGATATAAATATATAACATTGTTTTGTCGCTTTATCACGTTGTATCAAAGAGAGAGAAGCGATTTGTTTTACGATTGCTTGTAAACCGGATAACATTATTACGTGAAAATAGTATTTTCGTAAATTAAAAACGCTAACGAAAACGTAATCTAGGAGGGTCCGATGAGGCATAAACTAGACGGCAGTAAAATTTATTATGAACGTCAATCGTAGGTATCTCTTAGTATTATATTTTCTTCTATTTTATCACTGTAACACGCGTAATATGTATTATAAGATGCTCGAAGAATAATAATATTAAATAATTAAATAATTAAATATTATCAGCATATTCGGCAGCAGAGATGTCTTGTGACAAGGCATGGGCAGCTGAAGAAACTGAACAGCGGCTATTTGTGGTGAACATATGTTCCAGATGGGAAAATCCTTTTTAAATAAATTTACTGATCTTGTATTACCCATCAATTTAAAAATACGTGCCGAGATATCCTTACCGAATTAGTCTTTTAATTTAATGCGCAATATCTGGGACTCACAGCTTTACTCGATCAAAACTCGACCAACGTGCCGTCTATACAGTGCCTGTGTTGTCCCCATTCATCTTTACGGTTGTGAATCTTGGCATATCAAGAAGAGCCAATGCATATGTATATTTTGTTTCAAGAACAGATGTCTGCGTAGAATACTGGCGATAGAATGGCTTGACTTTGTGAGGAATGACGACGTGAGAGAGCACACAAGGCAGCCTTCAATAATACAAGCGGTCAAGAGTCGTAAATGAACCAAGTTGGGGAATGTATTAAGAATGCCGCAGATTTTTTTTCAAGTCATCTGTATGCTTCCATCAGAAAATTTACATATAATGTATTTGAAAGAGATGCAGGGGGCACAGCTGATATGGGATGAGGCAAGAACTATGACGGCTGACAGACCTTTGTGGCGACAGTTTATGAATGCCATATACCTATACTCCAGTTAGGATTAAGATTATTTTAATATATAAATATTTTTAATCAGTCCCCTTTGATCGCATGACTTTATGATTGCCACTTGTCCTCATATTACAGGAGACCCCACATTTAGTTTGCACACGTTTTATCTGTTTGTCCCGGGCTGCGTCCTCGGTGCACCTGCGATGTTCCGTTATCTGTATTCAATGTTCATAAAATACATCTTCGGAATACGAAATCTGAACACACTCTCAGAATATTGCCAAATGCGACGCTCATAACACGATATGCACACTACATGTAAAAATGCAGCTTATTTGAAAATGCTCCTAAGCAATTTCAGCGCTGCCTGAAATGTACATTGCTGCAATTGAATTATCGCATTAAATTGATTTTGGTGGATTTATAAAATAGATTTCAATACTCTTATATATATAGACAATTTAAGATTCATATCGATATTAAACAGTTGATACGTACATACATTTTCATAATAAACATTATCGTATATTTCATCCAACAATAAATTAGAGAAAATTAAATGGCATACGTTGGGACCCGAACCAAGAAGTCATCATCTTCACTGGTCTTAAGAAGCGGCTTAATATAACCCCCGACACGTATTATTTACAACTTTTCATCCATCTACAATGTATTCTTCTTCGTAGTATCAATCCGGTGGATTGGTTTGCAGCAACAGAATCTTGCATCTCGATCTCCATTCCTCTCGGTCCTCCCTTTTCAGCTCAGCATAAGCGCTACAATTCATGTCCTCGAATACTTGCTGCAAATACTCCCGTCTAGGGCGCCCTCTACAGTTTTTACCCTCAACCATCCCCTCCACAATATCGTGAAGGAGACCATCGTGGCGCATGATGTGACCAATCCATCGGGCTCGCCTCTCTGAGATGGTTCTTATTAGTTGCCTATCTTCCTTGATTATTCTGAGAACCTCATTGTTCGTGACGTGGTCTCTCCAGGAAATTCCGAGAATTCTTCTGTACGACCACATCTCAAAGGCCTCTAGTCTTTTTTTATCACTTTCAGATAAGCACCATGTCTCACAGCCGTACATTAAGATGCTCCAAACAAGTGTTTTGGCAAGTTGCTTGCGGAGCCCTAAAGAAATATTCTTTGACTCAAGAATTTTGGCTTTTTTATTGAAAGCTAGCCTTGCTTGATTTATTCGACTGCTGACTTCTCTTTTTGTTCTGCCATCCCAGGTGATTGTACTTCCAAGGTATACAAATTCTTTTGCATCTTTTAGGGGTACTCCTAGCATTGATATGTTAATTTTCTGCTGCTCATTGCGGCTTACTTTCATGACTTTGGTTTTTGTGCTGTCTATCTTCATATTGTTTATCTTCATATTGCCTTCGTGGACATTGAAAAAGCATTTGATAAAGTAGATTGGGAGGGGCTTTTCGATATTATGAAAGAAATTGGAGTCAAATACAAAGAACGAAGACTCATATTTTCACTTTACAAAGAAGAAGCTGCCATAATATCACTTTGAAATGTCCAAAAGGAAGCAAAAATACGCCAGGGGGTGAGACAAGGATGCTCTTTGTCGCCTGTACTCTTCAACGTATACATACAAAATGCAATTAATAACATCAGGGAAAAAATGGGCCATAGAGAGGGGGTTAAAATACATGGCCAAAAGATTGATATGATAAGGTTTGCTGACGACATTGCTCTGATTGCTGAAACTGAAGATGAACTCACGGAAGCGCTGACATCCATGGAAAACATATTTAATTCCAACAATGTATTATTCAAGTCTAATATTCCTTAACAACATTAAATGGACAGGAATTTCATCCTTGTTCTAATATGGATCACTTTGAGCACTGTTTCACTGCAGTGAGCTTTTGCATATTAGAACTTAGTTCGGTTAGAACATGTTAGTAGCAGTACTTTCGTGAACATTGGAGCTGAAGAAGCTTTCATAGATCGCGAAACTCTAGTCTTCCATCTTGTGAAACAGTGCTCAGAGTAATCCATATCCACATGAGTGAAAATTTAATCTATTTAATATAAAAGTGGATCTCAAAGTGAATGTAAAAAAAACCCCCTTTACATCAGTAATCAGCCAACAAACAGTTCTTACACTATAAAAAATATAGAGATATTTGCATATTAATATTAACTTGAATTGGAAGCCAATAATTTTCGCCTTAGAAAAAGTAATGTTGTCCTTATTTTATTTATAACATTTGATTATATAATAATAAATATATCATTAAATTTGATTGGTAAGCTGAAATTCACGATGATTGCTTAATTTTTATATGTTTATTGCATTGTTTATTGATTTGTAAATCCAAGCTTTGCAAGTAATTTTTTTGAGGATATATCTGATTATCATTTTATTCTAAGCGTGAAATTTATAAGGGTAACAGGAGACAGCTCTGTTTAAATAAAGGCTTAAATTCAATGCCGAGTGAGGATATTAAAGTATACATGCACGTAAATAAGACTTAAAATATTACGAGGATTGCAGTTTAATATAAAAAAATGTAATTATTTTAAATTTGCAAAGCGTTCCGAAAAATCAGGAAAATTTAAATGAGGCATACCTTTTCTAAAGATGAATCTAACTTTAGGCTATAAAACCATCCTTAATGGCCTCTGATAATAAGGTCTATTTCCCTTATGAGATTTAACATGCACATTAGATATCAAACCATTTATATTTTTACGAGGCACCAATTTTTATTACGGCCCTGCCTACCCATTTCCAACGGAATCATTCTAACTATAAACGTTAAGCGGTTTCATTTGAATTTTCATTTTTTTTTTTCAGATCTTCATCTGAGAGTAGCCGTCTATTAAAGCGACGATCTGATAAGAAATTCAAATCTCTTTCTCGTCTTGCATTGTTAAAATTGTCTACATTATATAGTTCATTCATTACTTTGTACCATGACTTTAATATAGATGTAAAACAAGCGGCTAATAATACAAATCATCAATATCACCTGTACTTGCTACATCATGTACGATTTTAATAATTATATACATTTTTTGAGGTTATTTTAGTTCACTGATCATTTTCAAGAATTTTATTATTACTTTTTTTTAAAACCTGTTAGCATCAAGAAAATGGTTAAATTGAGAGCAAAAAAAGGAAAAGATGCAAAATCACATTTAATTTTGGTTTATCATTTATGAAGTCAAATATCCCTTTTATATACTTGAACGTCAAACCACATTAATGAAGTTACGATTAGCATTTACAAGTATGTAGCGAAATATTTTCTGAAAAATTATGTACGAGTATTAATTATCAAAAAATAAATGAAAAATTGATGATTATTTCTAGTAAAGATCATTAGAAAAATATTTATCTTCATGATTGTGTCTTTATTATTAAATAAAACGTTATCGAACCAATAAAGATGAGGTTTTAATAAGTTTTATCAGAGAAACCAATTAATTTTTGTAAATGTACCACAATGTGGCGAAATACTAGCATTAATACGACGCATAAATGAAGAAAGCAATTGTTAGATAATATAAAAAAAATCAACGGAAGTCAGTGTGACTGAAATTGTATGCTGTGAAAAAAACCACAATGAAAATACAACAAGAATTTTAAATGAATATTTAATTTTCCTTAACTGACATACAAGTATTTAAATAAACGTTTCTTTCTCTTAATATTTTTGACTTGACAATTAAATTTAACCTTCATTTCCCTCTGAAATTTCTCTCTCACATTGACTGGCAGAGTCATTATTTTTTCAAGTTTTATTCTCGTTACACCAGCTGAATGAATGGAAGTGAAAGCAAGGGCGATCATAAATAAGCTCTTTCCGGCTAAGTTTTTAAGATAAATCAAAGGATAAACTATAATTCTGACAAAACTTCTGAGATTTCTGTTGAATTGCCAAAAATAAAGTGCGTGTGATATAAAGACAAATTAAGTAGTAGAAGACTAAGATTTTCGATGACACACAAATTTGATAAAATTTTAATGTAATAGTACTTGGAGTATTGAGCTTATCATGAAACTACCTTAAAAACAATCAAATGCTCTAGTTTAGAATACAGTAACGAGGTGGTTTGAAAGCATTGCGAAGAAAAATTGGGGCTTTTGGATTGAGTCGTGTATGGCGAATTGCATTAGATTAATTTTGGCGCATAAAAAATGTAGAAAAATAATTGTCAGATATTTTGAATTCGAAGCCAATGTAACATGGATATGTTTTTAATTTTTTATTCATAAATTTAATTAATATTTATGCAATTTTCAGTGTACCCCACGTATTTTTTTCATTATTTTTTGAATGTTAAAAAAAAAAAATTATTTTTTTAAATCGTGGATGTCTCTACTTTATGTTGTAACTAAAGATTTCTTTCGAACATAAAATTTTAATATAAAACATTACATTATATCATCACCGGAGAGAATTGGTGTTTTAGTGGACTCTATGGCGCTCAACCAAGTCAAACGAACGCTATGAGTGGGAAGAATGAGTTGGTGTTGATGTGTTTGAGAAGAATGAATATGTTTTATAATTATCATTTAAAAAAATATATCAAAAAGTTATCAGACAATGTAAAGACGTCTGTGTTTCTTATCTCGAAATCATAAAAAATAGGTGTACAAAATGTTTATCTCAAAAGTAATATGTTGTAATATATATAACATATGCTATTTATAAATCACAGTATTAGATAACCGGGTATGATTTTTTAATGAGTTTAATCCTCGGAGCGAATTCCTCAGACCCTTTTGGAAGGACTTAACCACAGGACAGAATCCGTGAATTATACAAAAGATCCCAGAACACAAAACAAATCGATCCGGAGAGAAACAATTTTGGAATAGGTGCACTGAGTTTGTCAACGCCTACACAATCAGGTTTTACTCATAAACTTACGATTTATCTATGAAATTGCAAAAACAATATATATTTAAAATGTATTAAAAGGAATTGAATGATGAAGAAAAATATGGGGAAGTTTTACTTCCAGTTTCACTATTACAAAGAAAAAAAGGCAAAAAACTGTAATAATATTATATTCAGTTTCGACAGAACTGAAATATACGATTTGAATTTCTTGTTAATACTTAAGCAATACTAAATAAGTCGTTTTTTAATATACCACACGATTCATGTGAATTTTCTCGCGCTTGAGCGCTTTCAGCGAACTTCGTGTATGAACGGTTCCTAGCAATTTACTGAAATCACTGAATGCCATCCTTTATAAATATTAAGAAAAGCTATGAAAACGGGAGAACAATTCTAGGAACAAAGTACAAATATAATTTTTTGAGTTCGAATGGGTGCTGTTTCCTTGAAAAAAAGTTACTGAGTGCCATCAATAATATAAATATCACAATTTTACTATTTTAAGCTATTATGTAATTTTAAAATTATTTTTAAATTTATTTAATTATTAGTATTTAAGACTTTGTACTTTCATAGAAATGTGTTTAGACTAATAATGCTTATGGAGCTGTGAGCTATCAACAATAGAAAGATTTAGTTTACTTACAAAACAACGTTCATATTAACAATTAAATTTACGCTTTTGTTTCGAATTATGCTGTATTTGAAAATGATATCGTGTTTTCATTAGATAATCTAACGTAACTACTTAACATTTTTGAATACGATGCGATTTTATAGTATGTAAAAAAGTTTGTTATTGTATTTAAAATTGTGATTATTAACCACAAAAATAATGTAGCCTTTAAGTTTATGTAATATTTATTAATTGTATTGAAATAACACTTATTGTTAAATATTCCTCAAAAGCGATTTTTACAAATTTCATTAAGTAGTATATTTTTGGCTTAATTGATAATATCAAGTTATTTTGAAGCTTGTAATCTAAATTATTTGATTTCGTTGAATGATCATTTTCAAGCAAATCTTAAATGTAAGAGTGACAAAATATAAAAGAATAATACTGCTTTGGAATGATTTAATGCCGAATTGATATTATGCTTAGCATAAATAAACACATAAATTCTAGGAAGTAAAATTTTAACAAGAGTATCTCAGTATCTTGTGCAAACTTGTGAAAAGCTCCATCGAAGAATATTTAACAGTACAACAATTATTGTAGACATACGTTTTATTGTGAAACGTCGTAAATATGAGCTCGGTCATGTGACAAAGGACATTTCGGTGCTGGGTTTATGCGGGGCCGCGCGCGTTGTGATTTATGTTAACGCAGATCTTATATGCGTACAGAGAGACATCTGTTTCCTCTATTTACTGGGCGCAAATATAAAATACTAAGAACGAAAGTATTAATTATTGAATAAATAATAACCCTTTGTGTATTCACATGTAGTACTTGAGATATTACTTGCTCAAAAAGGTACTCGTGCCATACGAGTATTATAATGAATTATATGCTGCGTTGTAACTGGAGCATATGGTTATAACAAACTGCAGCCGAAAAAAAATTGTCGCTCGCTATGATTTTTGTTTCATCCGTCTGTATTCTAGAGTTCTGTCTAGTATATTCAATGAATATTTCATGACAGTCTTTCATTGACTGCGAAAAATTAGGGGCTTTAATAAAAGGCAGCTGTATTTTATGCTCTCTTGCAGCACCTAAAAGAAATATCTTAGCCAGACCTTTGTTGCTTAATTGACTTTATTAATTGCTTTCCTAAAAAAGTTAAGCCATCGTTACTACAATATTTTAAGTATGCATCTGTCTTCGAAATCTAATGTACGGCTGCATTGGTTTTTGTTGATACACTAAGATTCGTAGCCATATGGAAAAGTGAGAACAATACAGGCGTTGTACAGTTGAATAAAGCTGCGTGTCTTATATATTGCATATGGAAAAAACCTTAAGTATTTCCATGTCGGGAAGCAAGCTCCTTCTGCAGTCCACCGCTATTAGTGACTTGTACGCTAATGTATCTAAAATTCTTGACCCTCTTAATAGTCTGATCCACGCTGATGAGTCTCTGTATAGTCAGTTAGTGACAAGTTAGTGGTGGACCTGGTTTGGACATGTACTTCAGCGAAGCACAAAATAGAACCGCTTTTTCTGCAGCTCCTCATGTTCTTGCTGTCCTGGAACTCCATTAGGAACTATACATAGAATTACTTGACAGAGTTGTCGTGGAATGAGGGAAAGACAAAATCTGCTGACAGAGCTTTGCAGCGGCAGTTTGTGTCGACCATATGAAGGAATGAATGTTTTAGAAACGGATATGGAATTGTGAGAAGGATTATTTGGATTATTTTCTAAAAAAGGATCCGTTTAATCTCGTTACTTTTTTGATTCCTGTTCCCACTACCGGGGCCCACGTCATCTCACAATATATTAGGCAGGTCGCTTATGTCGTTTGCTATTTTGTAATATGTTTTTTATTAACCTTTGCAGTAGTGAATCTTGAATATTATGGAGACTCGCTCAGGCATAAACACTAAGTGCCTACCGGCTTAGAAACAGACTTATGGAAAGCTGCGAGTGGGAAATGTAAGCGGAATACAATTACACTTTATAATGTCAATCACAAATATTATATTCGTATGACGAACATATATATATTTTTTAAATATTTATAGCTTTCACTTTCATTTTTCCATTTCAAATATTAAGTAGATAAATACTTTATACATGAAGTTTTCACTTTCAATAAAAGACCATGGTATTGAAATATGTCATAAAATAATGTTCAACATGATCCGTAATAAAACAAAGCAATGAGTATTTCTCTATTTAAGAAAGAAATTGATGTATTTTTGAAGAGCATTTAAGATTGGAAGAAAATTATGACAGTCGTGTTTTAAAGTAAGCCATGAAAGGAAAATTTCATATGCTTTTTTCTTCTCATGTTTCTTCCATATCTGTAACATTTGGTCAACATAAATTGGCACCACTCAATTGAATCGAAAATATATGGTTCCCAACAATCTCCAGGGCAGAAGCTCGAGTACTTGAAGTGGCAGCAGCTGTAGTATCCGAGGAATAATTTTGAGTCCTTCATAAAACTCCTCGTATTTATTTAAGCTGATCGGATGACTAGTTCGACGTTTACAAGGTTTGGAGTATTTAGTTCTAAGGAGCGGCTTAACCCAACCAGATACACGCGGATAGCAAGAGGCGGTGACATATCCAAGTTTTGGTCCGCTTCCTATCTACGAGAAAATATGATATATTTACAATAAGATAATAAATAATTATTTACTAAAATAAATATTGCAAGCTTAGGAATTCAAATGATTGATTATATTTCATTAATTAAAATTAAGTTTAGTAATGCCTACTCTTTTGTATGTATTATTTAAAAGTTCAAAAACTTTAAATGTTGAATTGTATTCAGAAAATAAAAAAATACGTGTTTATAAAATGTATTTGCGAGCTTTATATTTTTGCCGCATAATTTTTTTTAAGACCAAAAGCTGTAAATTCAAAAAAAGATAAAGTTCGTCTTAACTTTTCGAGTAGTTATCACCTTGCATGCCTGATAGGTCACTTGAAGCAATTCATTCTAAGGACTCGGTGTTTTTTGTTCGCACCCTTTGTTTTCTTTTATTTCATTACTTAATTTTCTGTTCAGTGCCTTAATCCCTTCAATCTTCCAGATAAGACGATATAAATCTGTTAAATAGTTAGCGTTTCATCACATTTAATTGTGAGAAAAAGAGAATCGTACTCAATCCTACAATATAAATTAATTTGCTAAACAGCAACACTAGTTTCATAAAATTAAAAATGTATTTGTTGTCAATTGTATGTATTTATTAATTGTCAAATAAAAAACAATAAAGTACTCATGTGTATAGCTATGAAAACATATATATATTCCATAAAATATTCAATAGTGCATACAAAAATAATTATTCTCAAAAAACGGCACGGCTTAATATAATAAATCATTATTAATGAAACAGGATGCTCATTTGAAAAATAGATAAAAAAAAAAGAGTTAACGATTGAACAATGGTTAATTCAAAAGCTTGCGGTTCGTATTCGAGCATCTGCCGTTTATACTCGTAATTTTTTGATATTGATGAGAGAAATGTCGAATGTTTGTATCAATTATTTGAAATAATACATTTTTAAACAGCACAAAGTTTTGTATTTTTTTACCGATCTACCAGGTTTGGAGACAATTCTCCTTTTTTTGTTTGTCCTGAAGAAAGAGCAATAATAAAAACTCAGTGGTTTTACAAAGTATTACTTTCTTTAATTTGTCAAACTACAAAGTTACTGTATTCGACGAATGTGAAAACATAAATTTGTCGTTAGGAAGTAAATGTATATAAAGAATTAAAGAAGAAAACAGGAATCGGAACTGGTAGGTAAACCAAAGCCTTTTTCCTCCACAGTTTACGAGAACGAACCATGGGTTCCACCTTGAGGTGTCTCGTAGGGTCCCTTATCGTACCAGCTCCAGATTCTGTAGCAATAGATCTTGTAACATTCATATGTGATCCATCTAGTACCCGAGTAGTAATGCCAATTAGTGTGCCCCTCTATATATAGATACTTAACAAAGTCTGCTATAAGTAAGATCTGTAGGAACTAATTTGCTCTAAGAGAGTCAAATTAATGTACTTACACTCTTTCTCAATACTGACTTCACCTCCTCGCAGACCCACATGTTCAGTTCCTCTTCCGAGAAGCGCATATTCTGCTGTTCCACTACCACCTCTTCTTTGACGGACTTTTTATGAGAAATCCATCGAACGAGCTTACACTGGAGCCGGTTGCGGGCCTGTTTGATGCATTAGCATCTACCTAACGCCTATACATCGTACTTTATCTATATCCTATATAGCAAGGACAATTCAGGCATTCGTAATTAAAATAAGGTTAAAGTTAATCTGTTAACTAGATACATTCTACGTCTAAAGTGTCGATTGAATTCGGGATCAAAAGTAATATTAAGAATTAAAAACGAGGAATCCAACCACCAGCACCGCGACATGATCATTTATAGTTTTACCATCACAATAGTCTATTAATAAAAGTGAGCATAAATTGTGTATTATTTGTACTTTGGTAAAACTATTTCTTACTCAATTGAATTTAAACATTTCAAATTGTATGTTATTGTGATATTTGTTCACTCTAAGGAAGACATTAGTAATTTTACTGCTTATATGGAATGATAAAAGTATTTAAATCTAAATTCCATGTAAAAATAATATAAAGCATGTTTATTTTTAAACAAATATGATTAACACTTGGTCGAACTTAGAAGAAAACTTTTGGTTAGAGCTGCACTTCTTTAAGCTGCAGGCGTCGACCACCCAATATGGTATTATGTAGTATAATGTCTTATTTGTTACCACATTCAGTGGCACTTGTTATTACACTTGAAGAATAGCAGCAATGACAGCATTATTGTGTGCACCACTACGCACTGTCAGCAGTTCCTCCTCACAGCACTCCCCTCGCCCCTCCCTCTGCCCGCCTGTGCTGAGCAAGTCCTGGCAAGTCCTGGCAAGCTGACTTGAGCAAGCCGACTCCGAGAAGCAGCGCTCGCCACACCGTTATAACCAATGGTAAAAATATGTATTTCATTTTTTTTTTATTCTATATAAATAATTAACACGTTCATCGCCAACGCCGTCTTTTGTAAAGTGAGGGAAAATGTTTTTGTGGTATTAGGTGTTAGGGCCGCGTCGGACATTCTGAATAGCATAACGAAAGGTCAAATTTATGTTTGTCGTGTCGACCACCGGTGGCCGACGCGGCGTGATTGTAGTGAATCAGTGTCGTTCACCGGTGGTTGACATGGCGATGAACGTGTTAATTAAATAAGATGTATATTCGCCGTTATTGTGAAACTTATCAATTACCAGTAGAATTCCTTGTAAAGCCTATTGCAGGCAAATAAATAATATGGTTCCAGAAACACTTTATATCCTCTTTAAATAGACAACTCAATTAAATGAAAATCCTATTTCAATTAATTTAAGAATGATTGCCACTATTTTTGTGTTTTACACATTATCAAGTAGAAATATTATATAAAGAAGCATCTTAACAGATTATCGAGGAGGAATATTTTTACGCGTTTTGGATATAACCAGTTTTCATATCCATCGATGCATTCATAACATAATTGTTATGTTTAGTTGTACGAAACTCATTTGATATTCAGTTAACAATAAAAAAAATTCAAGTACCTTTCAATGAACTATACAAATAATGACGTGATAAGTATTTTTCTCAAAATTTTCCACGGCACGAACGAATATTTATGAAAAAATATTGCGGCGACTTTTTTACGTCCCGCAAAATATCTTGTTCGAAAAGTAGTACAAATAAAAACTGTTGCTTATTTATATTTTAAATGCAGGGGCTTTGTGAAGTATCTTTATGCCTTTGATGAAAGCTTTGGAACAAAGCTCTTGTCCATTGTGTTCTCATCGGAAAATATTTGCATTGTTGGACCGTTGGATTTTTTTTTCATTTTCCAAACACTCAATGTGACCGTTACCAGTAATTTTTGTCTGTACAAAAGGTATAAACGTTGGGTTTAAATTTTAAGGATTGACATTTATTTAATTATTAACAGAAAAAAATAAAAATCTTTTATTAAAAAAATATATCATAAATGTCATCTAAATTTATCCCCGAGGTAACTGTAGTAAAAAATATATTTATACACTGTTATTTAAATTTAAATTAAATTTTATTTTATAGCATTAATAAAAACGTGAATCATGTTTTAAACAAAATTTAAGGTACATTTTATCTTGTGCGATTCGTTATCAACGTCATTCCATATCTGTTCTCATAAATGGTGCATATGGTCATCATAAACTGCTGTGTCAGTAATTATAATTTTTGCCTCATTTCATATAAGCTTGACTTTCCAGAGTATAATTATGTATAATCACTGAGTATAATTTATGAATAGTTCTGGACGGCCCTGTAGAGCGATGAAAGCTAGAAGACTTTAGAAAAGGAAGCTATAGCTTATGCTACTCGTACCTTGCATCATACGAAGTATAAATCAAAAACAAACGCACCTATCCCTACTGTGGTATGGAAGGCTACTTTGTCTCATTAGTTTTTCACTTCATCATTTCTCACAAAGTCAAACTATTGTTCCCCCAGTATTCTACCTAGGCATTTATTTTAAAAGTAAATTATACGACTGCATGGATTTTGACAAGATTTATTAGAAGGTTATGTAAAATATGGACACTCTATTGTCAGAACTTTGTTTTTATCTGGTATATCCCAAATAATGCGCAAGGAATTGTAATTCAGAATACAATTTACTTAAAAGATGATTTGGAAACCTATTGCTTTTGTTCACGCTATTTAAAAAGTGTGTAGACCCCATACTCAATAATATCCAATCAAAATACAAATAATTAATATTTTTAAATGCATTTAGCTGTTATTTTACTGAATATTTTTTAAGTTACGCTTAAACCACTAAAAAAATTGATGAACCCCTCATTGAAACAGCGATCTCCTATAAAAACTTATTTTTTAATTCTTTAAATACATCACAAAGTGAAGTCCTTATTTTAAAAAAAGATATATTTTGAATAATAAGTGTAAGATTTTTTCTTTTTTTCCGTTATGTTTTTATACATTATAACATGACAGAAAATGCTATTTGTGTAATAAAATCTTTGGGTCAGTAACGTAACAGAGTAGGTTAATTCTGGACCAAATACTTTTACAAGATCCATCAACAATCTGCGTGTCGGAGACAGGAAAGCGGTATCCCGGAGCTTTTCTATGGGAAAGATTTATATATTCAGCTAGCTTGTTTGGCTGAACCTCTACTACAAGGGCGTGACGAAAATCCAACACTATAGAGCTTTTGAAGAAAAATCATAATAAAATGGTGATATACATGAAACGGTTAAAATTCTAAATAGACTCCGCTCACTGTCTAACTATCATTTTTGTACTACGTTTATTTTTGTAATTAATTAGTTAAAATTCACTCCTTATTTGGAGAAAATTCAGTCAGGTGCCATACTGGCTTCCAGAGTTTCACTCAGTACATTTTATGAATAGTTACCAACGTCGAGAGCTTTATGATATGGAGAATAGGCAGGTATGTTGTATACTCTCTAGTGCAATTCGTATTTTATGTAGCAGCCAGGTGTACCTTCGAATTTTTTTTTTTTCAATTTTGTTTTTTTTTCTTTCAGAAACATTACAAATTATATTAACTCCATTCATTTCTGAAGTACAATAAAAATAAGAATACAAAACACAATATATACAAACATAGGTACTTATGATTAAGTACTATGAACAAAGCAATAAAGACAAGCAACAGAAGGTCCCAATGCTTATCAGACAGACGACGCCAACCAATTATCCCTCCGAAGAAACTCTTGGAGTTCTTGTCTGAATTGGGCCTCTCTTACGTGAAATATATCAACAATAAATAATGAAAGGGTTAAGAAGTCCAAGTCAAAGTTACGTATCTGTTAGGCTCATTGGGACCGACTAAATGCTCCAAAGTATTGCGACCGACTGAGAGTTAAAAATAAATTTAAAAAACTAGCAATCGCCTTTCGGCACGCATGTATTGTTACTGTTACGCAGATATCCATTTCTGTACGCGCATCCAGGCCTAGCACGACGCCTAGACGACTGACAAAGCGCTGACAAAGATCTTTGAGGTTGTTGGCACGTGTTCAGACAGCTGATGTCCTAGGAGGATTCCTCGTTTTTGTCCGCTTCGCAGGTGACGCATTCCTCGCTGGGAATGCAAGAATCCGATCACGTGGTCACTCGGGAATATCCAGGGGCGCAATCGCATCCAGGATTGCAGAGAAGGATGTTGCAGGCTGCACCGGATGTGAGAACGCTGCAGTAATTGCAGATATCGATGAGTTGGCTGACCACTTCGTTAGGTCGCGTGCAGACGATTTCCTTTCTGTCGTCTTGTGGAGAAGGAACACAGTGTGACAAGTTTACGATAGCAAGTATACAGAAGGTGAAGAAAAGCAGTCCTCTGAAGTGAGCGGCCATCGTTGTGTAGGTAGATATCAATGTCTTCTACTGGTTTATTTCTTGACAGCTAAGACTGGTGACCAACTGGAATATGGAATAATACTGTGCGCACTACTTTGCTCTTTCATTACTCTAATTTATTTGTAAGATTTTATTCTGAAGGTATATAAAATAAGCAGCGGTTTAAAAAATGATGGTAAACGGGCATTTTTTTTGTTTTTTATTAATATTCATTTTATATCTGAAATATTTTGTCATAACAACTTTCCTTCACACATATCTGTTATATATGCCTCTGTAGGACAGCTTGAAAAAAATTATGTTTTCTGACGATATTTAGAGTTAGAGTGCAGGAATTTGAAGAAACGTGAAATTTAATATCTAAGACGTATTTTTGGTGTTTTATAAATATTATATTTCAAAAAAATCAGATCAATAAACTGACATATCCAAAGCTTGGACTATTTAGAGCTTAACTAAGTGACGTGCTTTAACACAATCAACGACATATCGTAAACAAAAGGCCAAAAGTAACATATACATGCTTAGAACATCCTTCAATGTTGCATATTTTTTTTGTCATTTTTTTAATTTCAAAGAAACACTTTAATTATTCTTCAATACGATCCAAAAATAATATAGTACAAATAAAAAAATACAAAATTTTAAAATACAGAGGTTTATATGATAAACTATATAAAAAATCGTGCTAACTATGTGCACTTGCTGTTGTAATGCCATCATATCATTATAAACAATAAATGATTTGGTCCTTCTCTAAGTTTACACAATAATATTTATATTTATAAAATTCTCCTGTTTTATGGCCTATACAAGACGAAGTCTCAAAATGTAATATTAAAGATATTTTGTCATGTTTTAAGCATATTTGTCATTGCATATTTATGTGGCATTCTCAGGTTCAAAAAAATTGTACCGAAATTCGAGCCATGCGTTCCGAATTTATTATCTACATACGTGGTATGTCATATCATAAAGTGAACTCTCAGCATTGCTGTGGTATTATGAATGTCACATTTTAGTAGGCAAAACGCCTTTGAAGCGGATCAGCAGCGGATAGGCCTTTTTCGCGAACCAGTTTCCGCCATCTTCTTTTCAGGCCCACCATTATAAGGAGGGAATATGGATTTTCCTGAAAACACACGTTTAAATAGAGGCATCCCCGCATTTTTGAATAAGCATTGAAAAAATTGTCACACCTCGGGGGAGAGAAAAGGTCTACAAAAAAATACGCGCCGAGTTCTTCAGAGCAAACACTATTCGACGGATTCTGTATTTACAGAACTTTCATACTATTAGCTTCTGTCAGTTTACGGGGTTTGTTTATTCAAAATTGTTAGAATAAATTTTGACGCCTGCCAACGGGCATGATAATATTTTCATAAATACGTTTGACAAACCTGACATCTTTTTCAAAAAATTTAAAATAGGAAAATAATTAAAAAAAAACATATTTCTAATTTAACCAAATACCAACGCAGTTGGTAGTTACCGCATCTATTTTTCCAATGAAAAATCTTTATTTCAAGCGATAATCAAATAAATTGTATAAACTGAATAATTTATTTATTTATTTAACAGTATGCAACAAATAACCCATGTTTAAATAAAACATTAAAAGTATGTTAAGTAAAATCTATTGCGTTACTTTTATTAAGACAGTCGATCCATATTTTAATTTGAAAAAAAAGAGATCATTACTTTTAGTTCCCGAAACAGTTCCATTATAACTAAAACTCATAGTCTAAAAATAGGCAGTTATAGGAGGCATATTTAGAAGTTTGCAATTCAACTTTTGAGAATAATATCGGATTTTTAAATCGAGGCATATATATATATATATATATATATATATATATATATATATATATATATATATATATAATGATGAAATCGATAGTTATTGGTTGAGTTTCATGGTTCAAATTATTAAATATACGTATTTTTCAATAATACTAATCTAAAAAAATGTTAAAATTTAAATTTAATACATTTATGAAATATCGCCACGATTGATATCATTATAAGGTCAAAAAATACTCGTATCAACACTTAAAATCGTCAAATTAAAACAAACAAAAAATGATTGATTCAATTGACTTCTAAAAATAACATTTATTTATACATTTCCATTAAAATATAACTCGAATCAAGAATAAGATGTTTTGAGAAGTGTTAAATAATTATCAGTTAACTTTATTGAACCTTTCACAAATGTGTAAAAGTGTGCGATAAAGGGTTAACTAAGTGTATATAAAATCTCACGGAGGCAGGAATTAATTGTATGACGTACTTTGAAATTTACAACTGAAGCTGACAAGTACTACTTAAATTGAGTGTACAGTTTACAGAACAAATGGTATATCCAGTACTTAAATGTGAATGGTGATGTGTTACGAAATGAAAATAAAAATTCTTTATTATTGTTTTAAACAGATCATTTAGTTTACTATCCATTTGAAAAGTTCATAAAATATTTTTACAAGTTTTTCAAATTAATGCACTATTATAGAAAGTGTCTAGAAAATTAGATTCGTGTATAAATTTAATGGTGATTCATAATGTGGATATGTTTCTATTTAATTTATCTGCCATGTTTATCCTTTAAAAGATGGAAAGAAAGCAGGAGAAAGTGAACCTTGAATAAATTTATTTAATATTATACTATAGATAGTATAAAAATTAAATTATTATTTATATGTATAATAAATGTATATTTTAAGATGCTTTCATATTGTTGGAAACAAAATAAAATGACGAATATAAAACTGAACTATCATCGAATAAGAAGTATTGAAAAAAATTAAACATTTTTATTTTATAAATATTTTATATAAATATAAAACTTGTATAAGGCTATGACGAATTTATTTGTCACAATCCACAAACAATGGTCACTCGCGTGACCTCATATGAGAGAAAAAAATCTGTTTACTATCATTTTCTCATACTAAAGTTCCACTAATTGTCGTTGATGATGACAAAATGGGAAATGACAAAAAAGAGTATTCGAGATCTTACGTATGTTTGAATTAGGTCACCATAATTCAGTGAGAACATTTCAAACAAGTCTATGGTTTAAATAAGTATCTCAGAAGTTAAATAGTTTGTGCGTTTTTAAGAACGAAATCAACGAATAATTAATGTTCGAACATTACAAATATTATAACTCCATTTAAGATTAACATATATAATATAAGTGTTATGTCTTCTTATATTTTCAAATTGGTATTGAAGTATTCGCTATTCAAAATAAACGAGATCTCGTAGAATCCAGATAAAAACCAATCTATTACCAAACAAATGCTTAACAATTCTACTTACCCAATTCGTATCAGCATAATATATCACATTTGCATTTAAATAACCTATCAAGAAAAACAGGAAAATGACAGAAAAAATTATCGTCCATTCAATCAGTTGAAGGCTTTGCAGAGTGGATGTATTCATTAGCCTTATTTCGCCGTTCCCCTTACGAATATCGTACTTTTATCTATTAACACAGTTCGCAGAATCTTCACCATTAATGTACCACAAATAAATCAGATTTGCAATCCCAACACGGAGTTTTCGTGCCATGTTTGGCTCTCGGTTATTTTGTGTGTCTTGCAATAATTCATTGTCTAAGTGTAAGACGCTGAGAAATGAATTTCTTCATTTCATATTTTGAAGATTTTTCTATATTTGCTTATGCCATTTTTCATTTTGAAAGATTCTGATGCGCAGTAAATATTGTGATTTGAAATATTTTCCTCTTGTTCAGATTGAATGTGAGAGAGAACATTGGAAGAGTTACATTAACGTAAATGTACACAAATTATGCGTATTTAATCGAATTTTTAATTTTAAGTAAAAATGTTGATAAAACTTTTTTTCTGCAATACAAGCGAGAGTAAGCATATTTATATTATATTCATAAGTAAGTCACATGAAACTATTAAATTTCAAAAATTAAAAGGTTTTTTTTCAAACGTTTGCTTTTTATTTGCTTAAAAAATATAAATCACAAATGTTTTTTACACTTATTGAATCTTTTAAGATCGAACCTCTTTTATTTTAATGGTTGTGAACGAGAAAATAATCTCAACCTATTTGGCTTAGTTGTATTTATGTAAAACGGATAATTTTACCAGCATTCTAAAAGTTATTTTCATTAAAAGCACTAGCTGACCCGGTGAACTTTGTTTCACCCGAAAGGCAATAAATGAGCAGATTTTGGATTTTATTAAGTTGAATTTTTCGGCACATATGATATCATATATTTAGTCTGGTTGAATTATATTGCAGTAATCGACAAAACTTCAGCAAGTAGTTGTCAGCATTTCGACGAATCGTCAAACGATATGGGTTATAATTCATCGAGCTTAGATTCTTGGTAGTTTCTTCACCTGAAATTAAGACAATAGATTTGTAATTTTGTATGTAAAGCTAACATACATATTTGTATCATAATTATAAAGGGGTGAAGATAAATGATTTTAAATCGTTTGCCAGTTATTTGTCCAATTTTCTCTAAAAAAACATCTTAATCTTTAAGTCTGTTATTTTCCTGGTTATCACCAGTGTAATTGGTCTTTTATTGGAAGCATAAAGCAAAACCAAGCACTGTAAAATGTATGTCATGACGGAATCAAAACTATGATATTGATTATATATATATTGATTACTCACCATTCAATAGATTTTTCATTTTGATATTGAAATAATATCCATCTTCTCGTGCCAAGACATCAGTGGGTATTGCAACGTGTCATATGAACGACGTGTTTCAGATATCTGTTGTAGTTGCCCAGTATCACGACGTGTGTACCAGATGGTCGTTTATCCGCTCTGATCACGACTTTGTAGAAATCGATCAAGTTCTTCCTCCATATCGACGAAACCGCAGCAAATAGTTGTCAGTATTTCGACGAATCGTCAAACGATATGCGTTATAATTCATCGAGCTTAGATTCTTGGTAGTTTCTTCACCTGAAATTAAGACAATAGATTTGTAATTTTGTATGTAAAGCTAACATACATATTTGTAGCATAATTATAAAGGGGTGAAGATAAATGATTTTAAATCGTTTGCCGGTTATTTGACCAATTTTCTCTAAAAAAACATCTTAATCTTTAAGTCTGTTATTTTCCTGGTAATAAGCAGTGTAATTGGTCATTTATTGGAAACCTAAAGCAAAACCAAGCACTGAAAAATGTATGTCATGACGGAATCAAAACTATGATATTGATTATATATATATTGATTACTCACCATTCAATGGATTTTTCATTTTGATATTGAAATAATTTCCATCTTCTCCTTGCCAAAACATCAGTGGGTATTGCAACGTGTCATATGAACGATGTGTTTCAGATATCTGTTGCAGTTGCCCCGTATCGCGACGTGTAAGCACAATATCGCGTAATTCCAAGTTTTCACCAACAATCAGGATGGCAACTTCATCTATCGTAGGGGCATTAAATGTGCGTTAATGTGTTCCAGATGGTCGTTTATCCGCTCTGATCACGACTTTGTAGTCGTGATTTGGCATACGCTCCAAAGCACTCATGAAAAGCTGGACCAACGCATGATGTTCATGAAGTAATTGCTGCAGATCGTGAACAATTGGTCTTTTCATTGCTGCATTGATCTCTTGACGTCGATCAAGTTGTTCCTCCATGTTGCCCATAAAGTATATTTGCAAAAATTTATGCTGTGCCTCTTCGAGAGGTTGCAATGCTCGGATTCTATGGTGAATCTGTCCTTGTATCTACAAAATCAAAAGCAAATACAGTGTTCCTTATTTATAAATGCTTTTATTAGAATTAGCATACATAATACAAAATATAATTATAGTATGTTATTATGTTACTGTATTGTGTGTACAAAAGTACAAAAATAAATACCTTGAATGTCGGATTGAATCCTCGTTCTTCGATAATGTCTGCTCCAAATGAGGTCATTTGGAAACAACCATTGTATTTTTGAGTGTTTGCTAGAAAATGTCGCGATTCGGGTGTTTCGCCACGAAGCAATGAATGCAACGGTTCAGGTGGCTGACTTAATATTGACAATTTCACTTTCCGTGTAAAGCGTGAAGTCGAGAAATGCGAAGTCGGTATTGTTCAAGAGCTATTTGTCGTTGTTCGTCAGTCCTTTCGTTTGCAAGGTTTCGAAGTCTAGTTTCAATCCGGCTTTGTCGTGAAAGATTACGCCTCGCCTAATAAAATCGACAGTCTAATGCGCCATTAACAAAACGTCAACCGATAGATAGACAAAATATCTACCAAACCATAGACAAAAAAAACATAGATGGCATTACATATTTATTTATTTATTTATATACAGAATCGAAATTCCAATTTTTTTACAAATATTTAGAAACATATGTTTAGAATAGTATACATAAATAGACAATAAATAGAGAAAAAAAAAAAAAAAAAAAATAACACAATAGAATAAGAAGATGCCTTTCCATTTGCTTTTTGTTATAACATTTTTAACAAATAAAAGATTAAACTGATATTTTCACTAATATTTATTTTGTTTTTGTCTTTTTTTTCCTGCCTTTGTTTTCTTTTTTGTTTCAAAATATTCCGTACCTTACGTAGGTACCTACTTACAATACCTACTATTGCGTCATTTTTAGTTATGTTGCTGTCCTATGGCAGCACCGTCTCAACTGACAGCTGTCAAGTTACAATAGTCTTGTATGAAAACATGTTTACGTAAATGTTCAATATTTTGTCTTAATCAAATCAATTTTGAGTATTCCATGGACGTTTTTGGGTTCTAAGCTACCTTTCCACCAATTTTCAGCCAAGTCGGTTAGGCCGTTCTTGAGTTATAAAAACAAATATAACCCGACTTTCTTTTATATATATAGATTTTTTGAATATTAATCACGTAGAGTACTGGTTTTTCACTTTTTACACGGTTTTTTTAAGTAACAATAACATAAAACAAACACATAAAAACATCAATTATTTGAAAAATGTTTGAATTAATGTCAAAATTATTTTAGGTCTGAAAGGGTTAATTTTTTAAATATTTTTATCCAGAAAATCCAAGTTTTTTTTATAATGTATTATAAAATAACTCCGAAAACCAATAATAATTCATTCAGAGAATATTTTTTTTATTGAATAAAAATAAAAGCTCAAATCATAGAAAGATGCTCTTTTGATTTATTTTAACTTACAATTCATGTTTCGTTCACAACGTTTTTCATGAAACACAACCTGAAAAGCTTTTGAAGATTTACACTGAAAATGTTTTGCCTCAGAAAATGAAATTAATTTAAATTGTTTTCGCGGAGGTCTTAATGAAATTTTTTCCAAGCCAACAGAATTCTACATGATAGTATCCGGTGAAAGATTTCGTATCGTGTAACAGCTTTTTTTATACAGAGCCGAAACATCCCGGAGGTAATAAAAGTAGAATAATCACTTGAAAAAATCTGATTATTGTCGAGACTGAAGTATAATATGATTGAATACTCCCCGTGCGATTTATATGATGAAATTGAATTGAACGTAATGATACTCAAGCTTTGAGACGCCTATCAAAATCTTCTTCGTAGTATCAAGCCGGTGGATTGGTTTGCAGCAACGAAATCTTTCATCTCTACCTACACTCCTCCCGGTCTTCCGCAACGCTCTTGAGCTCCGCATAAGAGCTACAACTCATGTCCTAGAACACTTGCTGCAAATACTACCGCCTAGGGTGCCCTCTACAGTTTCTACCCTCAACCATCCCCTCCACAATGTCGTGAAGAAGACCATCGTGGCGCATGATATGACCGATACATCGGGCTCGCCTCTCTGTGATGGTTCTTACTAGGTGCCTATCTTCCTTGATTATCCTGAAAACCTCATTTTTCGTGACGTGGTCTCTCCAGGAAATTCCTAGAATTCTTCTGTAGGACCACATCTCAAAGGCATTTGTTCTACATATTAAGTGGAAATAACATGTAATAAGCAGACATGTTTCGAATTAATTAACGGTAATGTGTCATATTTGACGAATAATTTATTTTATTCGAAGTATTATTAGTAGTATTTTTCATACGAGTGTGTTATGAAATATCATTTTTTTAAATATGCTTTGGGTTTATTGTATATCATTATCAACACTTTGTTTTTTTTTTACCATATCCGCTCAATTTTAGTAGCATATGGATAACGGAAATTAAGATTGGCTGATAGCCCGACGCTTCTGAGGTTAAGATTTTTGTTTGTCTTTAAGGGGCTTGGCCGGGGGTTTGGCTTTAAGGGGTTTGGCTTGACCGTACCGGGGTATGTAGAGAGCTAACATTTAAGTAAATACATTTTAAAAAATCGAGCTTGATCGAGTTTTGAACTGACAGCGTCTGAATGACAAACATACGCTCTAAACACTGGACTACGACTTTGTACACTCACGTAACTGGAGCATAAAAGCATCATAAGCTACCGCCACAATACTTTACTAATGTCATCCATCATAGTCCTTGTCTCATTTCATATCTCTCACAGCTCCACCGAGTACATTCTTTGTATGGTTCCTGAAGGCCTTCAAAGACGACGCGAGCATGGAGGCTTGAAAATAAGACAGCAGTTGTTAATGCTCTCCTGCGGCATCCAATGTATATGTTACAGTCAGGTCTACCTTCATATCTTAAACGACTGTAGTATGAGAGGCTGCCTTATCCTCTCTTTCACCTGATCATTCCTCACAAAGTCAAACAATTGTTATCTAATTATTCTGCGCAAGTAAAAGCTTTCGAACTCTTCTGCTGCACTCGATCTTGATAATAATCTAAAATTCACAGCCGTAAAGAAGAATAAGGATAATACAGGCACTGTGTTGGCGTTCCCAATGCAGGAAGCGAATTCATTCTGCAGGTTAACGATATCAATGACCTGTGCGACAAAATATTTGAAACTCCCAATCCTCTAAATGGTCTGCTCCGCGCTGATAAGTTCACAAGCGAAATCTCGATAGGCAATGTTGCACAGTCAATGGATCTTTGCATTAATTCGTATAGTATAACGTAACCCAATTAAATAAAGTTTTTAAAATGTACAATACAAGAAGTTAAAACGTTATTCATGACATCTATTTGCATGTAGTATCAACTCCTTATTAATTAAATTTGCAAATTAAATTTATGTTTTGCTGATATAATACTCAATTCGTATTAATTATGATATGATAGCTTTGATCACATAATTGAAAGCTTTGCTTGGCGAAGCAAATTCTGTCATATTTCAATAATATACTGTTGTTAATAGGAATCAAATAAGATATCATGTGTTGTGACTTGACAAAATAACATACAAATTTAATTGATTTTAGTTGTCAGTTTACTTAAATGTTTAGCAAGGAAAAGTGAAATTTACAGTAATTAGTTTTTGTTTTCAGTAAATTTTTTCATGTGCAAAATTAGTTGTAAAAATAAGAAAAATCAATGAATTATAAGTTAATCAGATATAAGGTCAAAGTATTTTTTTCTGTACAAAGTCCATATCTGTAGCATACGCTCACTAAAAATTTCCGACACAGTTATGACAGCTGCTACTGTTCTCGCTTTATTCCAAAGCATCTCTGCACCACTTTGGAACATATATGACTCCTGAAACCTTCCAAGGCACAAACTCATAATGTACGGCAGCTTTAATATCGGAGGCATACTATATATCCGACCATCTGAGACCTATATCATTTGATCCTAAGAGGCGGCTCTATTCAACAAACGATATGTCCATCCAAATTTGGCCCGCGTTCAATGTTGATTAGCTTCAATGATAAAATGAAAACTGCACTTACAATACACTTTTGTTGTTAATGATAAAAAATGTTAACCATAAATTTCAAAAATCATATTAATTTCAAGTATTCACTTTAAGATATATTTTACCTTGCTATAATATGGATCACGTTTATCCCTGCTTATTCACATGCTGGAAGACCTCACTTTATCTTACAAAAAAAGCTTCGTTATTATCAACGTACATGTATGAATGTGAAGGACTGCCGAAGCTCTTATTGAAACATTCAGTTTGTGAATATACTTTGCTCAACGTGGTCCATATTTAAAAACTAAAAAGTTTTTATCTTTCTTCGTCGTAGTATCAATCCGGTGGATTGGTTTGCAGCAACAGAATCTTGCATCTCGATCTCCACTCCTCTTGTTCCTCCTCAACCTTTTTCAGCTCAGCGTAAGAGCTACAACTCATGTCCTCGAACAATTGCTGCAAATACTCCCGTATAGGGCGCATTCTATAGTTTCTAGCCTTAACGATCCCCTCCACAATGTCATGAAGAAGACCATCATGGCACATAATGCAACCGATCCATCGGGGTCGCCTCTCTGAGATGGTTCTTACTAGGTGCCTATCTTCTTTGATTATCCTGAGAACCTCATTGTTCGTGACGTGGTCTCTCCAGTAAATACCGAGAATTCTTCTTTATGTCCATATCTCAAAGGCCTTTAGTCTTTTTTTATCACTTTCAGATAAGCACCATGTCTCAGAGGCTTACATCAAGATGCTCTAAACAAATGATTTGGCTAGTTGCTTGCGAAGCTTTATATTAATATTTTTTGACTCAAGAATTTTATTTTTTATCTTTATGAAACCGAATTAAATTACTTTACAAGAGACCACTGTAATAGTAAGTTACAAAATATCTATATTTAAAATGACGTCACGCTTTAAAATTAATATTTATCTTATGATTAAGAAGTTATGTTTTAAGTACCTCTAAATTTGTGTATATTGAATATATATTGTATAAATTCAAGGTTTACGACTGGAGTGTTCGCTTTATACATTGCTGAGGGTATTTATCTGCTTTAAGGTCCGGTATAATGGGATGATGTAGGATCGACAGACATTTTCCCTTTCACGTACCTGCAAAGAGAGTACCTTCAACTTTCTGAGGCCAGTTAATTTCGGTTTATGCTCCACCGAACCGGCTGGCCTAACATTATTCAAACATTAGTTTAGGGTTGATCATCGAAAATCAATGACTCGTTGCGGTTCTTAAGTCGGAAACTAAAATACACAGCCGAGCTAACGCTTCAAGACGATGGGCGTGGCCAGTTAGTTTATTCCTAGACGTGTTCACCTTGTACTTAAATAATAACAAATAGTTTAATAAAAAGTAAATTTGCTTTTAAGGTTTCAATAATATTTTTGTTATGTGAATACTGCTTATGTAATTACAACTTATTTGGTAGAAGAAGTTATTTCTGATACGAATCAAGACATGTCTTTTTTGATCTTTTTATTTTGCATTTACTTTGAGATACATTTTAGTATTAAAGATAAAAGAATTTCATACTTTGCTTTAATATGGATCACTTCTTTTTTAATAAATTTTCCGTGAAAGTCCTTATTTATTTAATTAATATTTAGAAATAAAATGGATATAACGTTTAGGATTGAGAAGATTTTTGTGTCGGATTGTTTATGATAATAAACGAAAAAGAAAGAGAAAAGAGGAAAAAATAAAAGAAATATGATAATAAACAATCGCCCAAATTTACCACCAATATAACAGGTGCCTCTTCTTAACCTTCCGGTCCCTCGTTATGTGTTCAATTTATGTAAAATATGATCACCACAAATTACAACCACTTAGTTCTGTCAGCTGCCAGTCCATTTTTCGTTCTTGGACATATCTGCATTTATCCATTTCAGTACATATATGGTTTCCGACAACCACCAGAGCGTAAGTCCGAGTGCTTGAAGAAAGGGCAGCTTAAGTATCCGAGGCATATTTTTGGGTGATCTGTTAATCGTTTTTTTAAGGAAATCGGGTGATTAACCTGACGTTTCTGAGGCCTGTATATTTTGTCCGAAAGGGCGGGTTAACACAAAAATCATACATTAGACAGATCCTTAACCTCACACAGCACATCGAAGATGGGTTTGAGAAGAAACAAATAACGGGAGCAGGCTATGTAGACCTAACCGCTGCTTATGACACAGTCCACCACAAAACCCTCCTGCTTTAACTACAGAATATTACCCATGACGCAACTATTACTAATGTAATAGTAACTATGCTACAGAACCGTAGATTTTATGTTGATCATAAAGGTAAGCGTAGCAGATGGCGCACAAACAGAAATGGACTGCCTCAAGGAAGCGTGTTAGCGCCCTTAATCTTCAATGTCTCCACAAACGACCAGCCAATACTACACAATACCAGGTCCTTCATGTATGCAGATGACTTGGCTCTCACAGCACAAGGGGTCTCTTTCGAGGAAGTAGAAACCCACCTTACTAAAGCACTTACAACCCTCTCTTCGTACTACCACCAAAATCGACTACAGCCAAACCCAAGCAAGACCCAAGTCTGCGCTTTTCATCTCAATAACAGACTTGCCAAGAGAAAGCCACACATTACCTGGTACGACTTGGTGTTAGAACACTGCGACACACCTAAATACCTAGGGGTCAAGCTGGATACGACCCTCACTTATCAGAAACACTGTCAGTCTGTTAAACAAAAGGTGTCCACAAGAAACAACCTACTCCGAAAAGTCGCAGGTACGAAGTGGGGAGCCCAACCAAACCTGATCCACACAAGTGCTCTAGCCCTCTGTTTCTTTGCTGGCGAGTATGCTGCGCCAGTATGGGCGAGGTTTGCCCATACCAAGAAAGTGGATATTGCTTGCCGTGTGGTTACGGGGTGCCTAATACCTACTCCAATATCAAAGCTTTATCAACTCTCAGGCATCATCCCACCAAACATACGGCGAGAAGTTACAACCAAGAAGGAGCTCACTAAAGCAACCCACGACGCACTCCACCCTAAGTTTGGGTATCAAAAGATAACCACACGGCTCAAATCAAGAAGAAGTTTCCTACAGTCAACAACGGAACTGGAGATACCTGAGGCCACCCTGCGGCTGAACATGTGGAAAAGCGCAACTGAGGGGAATACTTGGATTGCCCCGAATTAGGACCTAGCCCCTGGACATGACCAAGGGTGGAATATATGGTCCCTTAAAAGACTTCGAACCGGAGTATGCAAGACGAGGACACAAATGAAAGCCTAGCAGTTTTACAGCGGACCGAATGAATGTGACTGTGGAGTGGAGCAGACCCTGTCACACCTTCTAGAGTGTGCGCTGTGCCCGAATAGCTGCACCCAGGAAGACCTGATGACGGCCAGAAGAAACGACATCGACGTCGCCCACTTCTGGGCAGACAGGATCTGACCCTGTTGTTTCCGACACGACTATATATATATAACACAAAAAAAAAAACTGGAAGCCATTTGTGTATGTATTCATTGGAGTTACAGATGTAGATGAATTAACCTTTCCTTTACGGTGCTAAAAAAAAACGCGCGCTCCGGTGTTGGATAGTCAGTACACAATCAGAAATAAGCGATTTTAAATCGGAAAAATAAAAACAATCACAGCTTATCCCCTTAATTAATTATAATTTAAGTAAAAAATTATGATAATTCAGATTTATTGGCTGAAAACATTTAAAAATCTGGCAACTCTCACGAAACCCTCATAGGTCCACTCTGGTTTGAAGCTCGCAAGCAACTGCCGCTAGTCGTGGATGTGACGGAATGGCCATCTCCCACTCTCTTCCCTCTTCCTTCACAGCGAATTATGAAAGAGTTAGATGCAAATACAGAGTCGCACTTCCCGCACATCATCGAGACCCAAGGTCGAGGCACTCACAGCGCGAATTTGTTTATGAATTTCACAAAATACCTCCGATGTATCCGATAAATTCTGATCATTATTAATACTATTTTTTAAATCAATGCGTAAATATATTATGGACGAATATCTAAAATCTTAACCATATATGTATTATTTTATTTATTGAGATATCGATGGTTATTAGAAGAAATAAGTAGAAAATACACATCACATGGAAGGAGAGGTTAAGCAGGGCAAAAATAAAAATCTTTGATTGAATTATAAGGCGGAAATTTTGTGGAGTCCAACTACAAGAATAATAATATTTCAAGCCCAAAATAGTTTCAAATCGATTTCATAATTAATTAAATATTACTTATCAAGTGAATTGATTGATGTTTTATAATTTTAATTGTTTTATAACTCTCACAATGTTTTCAAGATAATTTTAATAATATTATTGAAATCATACAAAATAAATATTATTTGGAAATGTTATTTAAATTTATTTGCGTTTCACACATCATTTGGAAAAATGCGTTTCACAAAGTGGACGAAACATGAATAAAAAAATTCGACAAAATGTTTGTAAATTTAAAAGAAAGTATGCTGAAAGTTGAATAATGATATGTAGCTTTGGTAGTTGTATTTAAAAAAAAGCAAGGATTTAGAGAGTCCCTGTATAGCTGAGATTCATTTGGTCTTATTGTCAAAGTTCTTCTCTACGACTCTGACTATGTCATTCCAATTATCCCACCGCAGCTTTCAGCGGAGTGCTTTCATGAATGCGGATTTGGTGGTTGTTTTGATTCGGTCGCTTCAGCAGACCCACGCCTCTTTTCAGCCCGACAGCAATAAATCTTTATTTCGAAAATAATCTGTAAAAGTGCAGTCGTCATTTGTTTTCATTATTTTTCGATCAAATTTGTGAAATTATTGATTATTGTATTATATATATAAACACTTACTAAGCTGGGTCAATTGGTGAAATGCGATTGTCATTTAATTCAAATTTATTTCGTTTTAAATTTAATTTATTTATATTACGAGTTCAATATTTTAAGATATGTAAGAAAAACGTTTTCAACAACATGTAATCTGTGATTTTATTTTACGTAGCATTGTATTTTTTGTAATTATAACAACAACAAAATAAATATCGATGAAATAATTGAAAGGGTTTTAATCCCTTTAAGGTTATAATTAATCACTTTAATCCGAAGCCCGGACACGAAATGACTCGTAAATAATTAATATTTTGAAATTGATATTACTTAACTAGAAATTTGAATCTGTGTTATATGCTATTAAAAATAATTGAAAATAAAAACAGTGTTATATACTTAAAAAAATATATTTCATTTTATAAAATAAATGAAATAACTTGATAACATTGATGAATAAATGATTTAGATTATTTTTTATTTTTTTAGAATATTTTTCAATATTCTTCTTTTATTTTAAAGATAATCGATCTTTATTTCAATATAATCAGTGGTTAAATATACACATACAAAGCTACATCAAATTCTACGAATCAATTCATTCAGAAAAAATATCGGCAGACGCGTGATTCGAACCTCGAGCGTTGCACCTTTGCTCCGTTCTATACACCGCGTGTCCACACGACCATTCTCGCCTGGATAGATACGCGAAATTTTATGTATTCAAACCATTGTTAACATAATATTATGAGAGATTCCCTGTAGTTTATATTTAGAGCATGTATATTATTATTTTATTAAGATCTATAGACTGAATGGATGAAAACAACTTCTTGTTAATCCTACGTGGTCTGTCTGTTTGAGTTTGTCCCTGAAACAGATGCTTCGATTACATTATAATATTATAATATTATAATATTATAAGTATGACACTTACTTGTCTTTTTTATAAATAACTGTAATGACCGTTTCTGTACTTAATAAACTTTTGAAAATTTCTAACTGCATAATGGCATAAACGTTACTGCAACTTTATATCCATCGAAATTGCAGTATATTTTCTAATATCGTGTTTTGAACTAATTTTTTTATCCGCTCTGAATTCGGAGCATATGTTCACCGCAAATTTCCGTTTCACATATTTTTAAGCTCACAGATTGTCGATGCTTTGTCCCAGAACCCTGTATCCGGAGGTCCACATGAGAACATTCCAGAAGCCTCCAGGGCTCCTGTCCACGAACTTGCATAGACTGCGGCTGAAGTACCAGAGAAATAGAATTTAGTGTTCAATGATGAGGTTTTTTTTAAGGAGATTGGATAATCAGCCGCGATGCAACCAAGGCCTAGATTTTTTAAATTTCGTCTTTAAGGGAATCAAGCTTGGTCGGGATGCGAATCGACGGCGTATGAGTGAAAATCAAATGCTGTAACGACTGAAGTATGTTGCCCGTCTTCGAACTGTAGATATATTTTTATTTTTTTATTTCAAAGTAGATGCCTTTAATTTTAGAAAAGAAATTTAAAAATGATCAATCTTTTTATATTCACACTTTAAAAGTATTAAAATAGTTGATTATGCAATTTTCGAAACGATCATTCTATGTTTTAAAGTTTATTTCCATTGGAATTATGTTCATGTAAAGTTGTGCAATATTTTCCAATAAATTATCGGCAATAATTAATTATCTAGTTTAAAGTTAGAAACACTCCGCTTGAAACCAATGCGAGAGAAATGTCTGAACCTTTGGATTAAAATTTCACACATTTTCTGACTAAATTGATTCATCTCTTGTTGAGAATAGATATATTGAATAATCCTACTTTGCGAAAGTAAATTAAAACGGATGAATATATTAATTCTACAATTCAACTAACAATTGATTTATTCTTAAGTTATAAATAAAATATTTGTTTATATACCTTGTTTTTACATGGATCACGTGAGATAAGTTCTCTATTAGGAGACTGAAGTTTCGACAAACTTGTAAACTTTCTCGATCCATCACTTGTTAAGAAAGTTAAAAAACTAGGTTAACAAAATAAATATAATTAATTATAATAGATCTCAATGAATGCTGAAAACACTGAAAAAATTATAAATAACTATAGTTTTGTTAGTATTTATTATTATAATTATTATAATTTTTGCCATTGCAGATACCATTAGTATTAACAGCATTTACAGAAATACTATAAAGTTAATGGAAAATTACTAATAAAATAAGCTGACTAATAAGAAATGCTAAAAAATGTCAATCTGAATCTCATCAAGAAAAAGATGAATAAATCTTGCAATCTCCACAAAAACATGAACACAATACACGTTTTCCACATGCAGCATCCAGCCTCCATAGCTGAGCGTCATAGAGTGCACTGGACTCAACCACTTCTGCTCTCCTGCATGCGATAACATATAAATAACCTGATATAAAAAGGACTGAAAGTAAAAAGAAAGCTAATTCAAATTACAGCACATAGTCTTAATTTTTTTAAGGTCTGTAGCATTCACTTTGGGATTCACTATAGATAATAAATAATTTTTAATAAACCTTGTTTTTAGATGGAGATTCATGTTGAGTATGACCTATGTTTATTAGTTTCGACTTACTCGTAGCCTTCTTCAATCCGTCACTGTCAAGAGTCACACTCAATCCATCACTTCAAGTTGATGTCGGATTGCACAAAGGCTACGAGTTAGTTGAAACTGCAGTCTCATAAATAGAGGTCATACTCAACGTGATCCATGTAAAAACAAGGTTAATCAATAAAATATTTAATAAAGTTTTGATTGTTTGTTTAAATCATTTTTTAAAATTCAACTCACTGAAGAAGTCAGTCTAAAAAGTAAAAATTGAACTACAAATTTGATATCTTTATTTTTCAAAAAAGTGGAACAATAATAGTTTATTTGTTTCCTATTTTGAGGCATATTTAATAGTAAGCAAACTCTAAAAAAGTATTTTTCTAGGTTATGCAGAATCTTATTTTTTACCGTTAGGCTCCATGTAATTTTGGTACTCGGAAACGGAAGAGGCTGGAATTTCTCCACTTGTTCTCGTTTTTCGTTTTGGGGGAACTTTTTAATATATATCATACGAAGGTTGTAAAATGAATATCTTTTGTCGTAAACCTCTGGATGTTGTGGGTACTTTATAAAAGGAATTTTAAAGGTATCTCTTAGGGCTATGGTTTTGCGTTTCCTGCTTTCTTCCTGTCTAATTTAATATGCATAAAATGGCGCCTGTTTACAAGTGCTGGTAAATAAGAAGGAGAAACCATATAAACAAGTTTACGGCAATAAGTAAGACGACAGCCCTTCGGCTTATATTTAGGCCGAGTTGTTTCTTTGAAAATAATCGCAACAGACAAAGCAACAGTATAATTACAGAATACCTGACGCAATTATTAATGCTTAACGTGTTGTTTGTATGGTTCAATAATAATGTTAAATTATCAACAAAAATAAATCTTAATTTTCATTATTGCTAATCATCCGACCTCCTTTCAAAAATCCAATTAACAAATCACTCGAATATACGATATAATACTATAGCTGCCGTCTCTTTTAGTCCTCGAGATTTTGCCCAGGAGGTTGTCACAAACCATATTTATTCCCAACCTTCGAGTGCAGAGATATCTTGGGACGAGCTATAAGCAATGGTAAGTGATTAAACTGAGTAGCGGAAATATAATGTAGCTATATGTTCAAGTTTTGGACCGAATGTGGAAGGAAAAATCATTACAATAATCGGTTCCATCCCCGACGGAGATCAAAAAACCTTTTTTTTAACGATTTCTTAGCTCTAAATTACTCCCTGTTGGTGTGAATTTTATCTCTCACCCGAAAAATACCAGTCATAGCCTATTAATAAAAAGTGGTAGTAGACGAAAGTTGTCCCGTAAACACCACTCATTCATCGTGAATTGCTGTTATAAAAAGGATGATGCGTCAATGCCGGGCTGTAGTGTATGACGTTGGCGAATCAACACTATGCATACAGCGCTTAACCATATGTTACACATTATAAGCATCGTAGAATCCACAGATGAGATTTCAGAATCACTATCGCCATCTGATGGTATTCTACTGTATATGATTACATAAAAAAAATATGTCTGGTCCATATTGCTTATGAAAAGTTCTGCCATGGTCATCGCTTCGTTTCTTGTCATCTCTGCGTCCAGAAGGTACTCTGAATAAGCTATATTTATAGTTCCTGATGACGTTCTAAAAATCAGCTAATGTTTATGTTCTCATGCGGCATCTGGAAAAAATATTGAGTATTGCCAGGTAAAACATTATCTTATACAAATGCAGCTTAGTATTAGGAGTTTTCAGTGTGAAAAGTGAGCTTTTTCTGATCTCAGTGAGCTGTGCGCCAAGGTATACGAAATTCAAGACCTTTTAATATTCAGACCCTCACTGTTGAATGCCTGAACTAAATTTTATCAGGTGCAGTTACATATATACAATATAAAATAAATGCAAGAAAATGATGAAAAATATAGTCCTCTGTGAATAGTTAGTAACAAAATAATATCTGAGAGCTTGAGTCGGTAAAATTTCTCATGCGTAAATAATCTTATTTTTGTGATTAATTTAAGCCTTTCAAAAGCTGAAACAACAACGATGTAAAACAACCCCACTCATTACAATATATTATTACTGGGCACTGTATTATGTTTTGCCAAATAGCAAAGTGATTACGCCGGCAACTGTTTCATATAATTGAATAGAGATTATATTTTGTACCCTATTAACAGAGCATTCCATAAATCGGTGTATTTTCCTGCGGCCTGAATGATTGTTTTCAGCATTACGGCTAGCAGCCATGCTGCATTCAAAACGTATATTCAGAGTAAGTTAATAAACTATTTCAATATAGTATTTGTATTGAATCTGTTTATTATCCATACTTCTCTTGTACCTCATGAACCGCGGTTGATTTTCACTAACTCAGTTAGAAAAGTACTCTCTAGTAGGTATCTACGTCATCTGTTGGCAAATCGAATTAGAGTATTCTATTATCAGGGCGTTGAACCAATCTAAAGATTTTGAAACAAACGAAAACCAGAACTCTTAATACTGTTAATATACAATACAAACTGTAAATATATGATCGAAATTCGTTTTAAGATTTAATACAAAAGTTTAAGCTTATAATACAGAATTTTAAGAGACTTCGGTATCCGTTTTCATTCTAATTGTGAAGCTTAAAGAAGAAAAGTCAATCTTCAGAATAGCTTCTTATGAATGTGAAAATCATTCCTATTATCTCCTTTGTCCTTTGTCCTTTGACCGCATCTTACTATTTGATTCGTAATTCAAGCTTATTTTCAATCTGGAGTAAATGGTCAGCATAGTTTACCGTCTCAATTATTTTTCATTCGCAGTCTTCAACTTTTCCCATGCCAGCACAGCATTCAGATCTTTGTCAAGTACATATTATGTGTAGTTCACAGCGGCTTTTCAGGGTTATGAATGTCCATAGGTGTGAACATAAGATAGCTGTAGATTATGCTCTTCTGCGGGATCCTAATTCTGTTCATATGTTGTAGAATAGAAGGTTGCCGTGTCCGCTCTCTGACCTTATTATTCCTAACAAAGTCAAACTATTTAATTCTTTATATTTTACAAAGTAACCTTTTTTAAAAGCTTATAATATGGTTGTATTGGTTTTTAAGATCATTCACAGCTGTTTATTATGGCTTTAAGAGTAATAGATCTTTTGTTTTGATCGAGTAAAGCTGCCAGTTTCAGATGAAAGAGGCACCAGTGTTCCCAAATTTAAAAACAAACTCTCTCTGCAGATCCTAATGTAAGCAAAAATTTTTTTTCACTCTTTCATCAATCTGACGACTGCTGGATCTGCTTTTAAACTTTACACCTTGATGGATAACAAAGCCGATATTAATTATAATTTCTAATTATGAAGCTGATATATGTATCATCTGTCAAAAAATGTTATCAAGATTATCTAACTAGTCGGTTTATGCATATATAAATGTAAACTTTATATTCTTGGGTATATAATTGAATAAATATGTAGTCTTTCAATTTGAAAATATTTTTTGTCAGAAAAAACATATTTACGAACGATTTTTAGCTATTATAATTAACATGAACAAAATAAAATAACTCAGGTTGTATATTGATTTAAATAAATCCTTAGCGATTGATATGTTTCAGTAATTATTATAATCTTTTTTAAATTGGTTGTCATGTTTTTCTAATGGATACAATATAATGGATACTAAGAGATTTTATTTTCCAGCTCATTAAAAACTTTTTGTTTTCGAGTTGACGAAGCAAATTAATGATATTCAATGCCAATTTATTAAACATCAAGTCTTTTGTTCTTTTTCGCATTCAATTGAATTTTAAACATGTGATTATATTACATTATTAGATAATAAATGTTTGTAATAATGAAATTCTAACAATTTTAAAAGCGATGTGAAAGAAAAATCGCATTATTATGAATAATACTGTGTGGATAAAGTAGTCTACATTTCATAATATATTAAATGAATATATTTAGTAGAATTTCAACAGATATAAGAAAATGTATCGTCCGCCGCCAGTCGATGACAAGTGGGTGCTTTGGATTTTATTATTATATCTTAAGCTTTGTGAATTTGATTTTTATATTTGTTGTTTGTGTCGGGTGTATGAAGCATTTGTTACATTTTGCGATGGGCGCGCCTTTTTCAAATTTTACGTTTCAAATATTGTTGATAAAATTATTTTTCTTTAACTTTGGAAAAATATTGTATTTTGGAACATACTGTATTTTTCCATCGGAACATTCGTTCACTCACACGTATTTCTGTAAAAAAATATACAGTCATGTATACAAATATATTTCCAAACAACAAACTTGTAACATCGCCTGACTATGAGGTTTAATCTTAAACGATGATATGAAAAATAACGTTCAAATCTTAACGTCTTCAGATTTACGTACCGCCCGGAGACTACATAGTAAAGCGGATATGAAAAATGCATCTTTCGCCGCTGTTTCTCAACGTATTTAAAAGTTTAATGAGTTGCGGGTCGGTGGCAATTTCAAAATTTAACCATAAAGCCGCCGTAAAGGTATCGTGCACAATGTAAAAATGCAAAGTGTGACCGTAAACACGAAGGCTCGCTGGCCGCACGTTCGCGGGGTAAGGCAGCTCATCCCACGTGCCCGGTCCACGGATCGTGCCCGTGCCTGCCCAGCTCCTGCAAGGAAACATTATAATTTTCTTGTAAAACCTCGCAGAAGGCTCTTCCATGCGGAAAAGTGTCAATGTGCTTCCGCAAATCAAACTCTGAAATTTCAGGCACGCAGGAGGGAACAGAGTGTAATTTTAGATACGCAATCTAATTTTCAAGAATATTATTTATAAGGCTATAATAATGGCTGTTTGGTGAGCTTGGCGACTTCATGTAATACTAGCTTACCTGCGAAATTACTTTGCACACTTCCTTTCATTTTTATAATAATATAATTACCTTAATATCTAAGCCATAATCTATTGCCATAATTTGTCACAATCAGTTGACTATTATGTATTTATTTCTATATCATTATATACATTAAGAACCAGGCTTATATATTTTTCTTCTCTTTTTCTTCGTGTCAGCGACGTCAAATTGCTTCCGCCCAATATCTGGTAACAACGATGGCCCATGTGTTGCCCAGCATCAGGTCTTGTGATGAGAAGCTAGTTGGACACATGGGGTAGGATCTTAGGTGTCTGCAGTTCTCCGCAGTCACACAACAGTGATTCTCTAAGCCGAAGCATTCCCCACCACCCAAGGTTGTGCTTTGTTCTAGAAACTCCAGTTATTAATCTGTTTGATTTCCAGGTCCGCCAGTCAAGGTTCTTGCTAGTTGGAAGGCTTTCCTTTGGGGTAAAGAAATCTTCTGATGAATCCTTTTCAACTTATATATTATGCTTTTAATTAATAAATTACTCAATATATGCCACACACGTGTCATAATACTGCCTTCTCATCAAGTTCAAAAGCTATTTCCTACCTTAGAGGATATAAGAAACCGTATAATGTTTTATGTTTACTGATGGATCTTCGGGTGCAGCAATCCCTTGAGATAATTAAGAACAGACGAATAGGGTGGATATTTGTGGTGACCTTAAGCTACTAAAACTAAACTACTACCAAAAAAAAGCAGCCGTAAAATGGGTTTTTGAGACCAGATGCTTGGGTCAAATATTAGGGTACATTGGTTTGGCTATAAAAAATGTATTGTATGTTGTCCTGATGCATCCAAACATGTCGACTGTCAATAAAGTCTAATGCCGGTTTCGCATCCAAAAAAACTTGGTGCGTTATATATTGTATGTTATATATATATGTAATCATATGGATAGTTATATAAAATACCCCGTGATAAAAATGCCATGCCAATAACGAGTGATTTTCATACATTTCTGATAAATGATGCATATTTTAAACATCAAATGAATTTTTTTAGATAAATTATAGTGCAGTTTTATTATTTTAATGTTATCGAAGAAGTTAATATTTAAGGAAGTTTTTTAGTTTAAGTTTGATAATTTTATTGCGTAACAACGACACGTTTCAGTTTCATTATTAGGACTGCGAATACTCTTAGCTTCTTCACGAAGCCAAAATATGTCGTTTCAAATAAAATTGTGGAATTCAAATAAAAAAAAACTTCTTCAATTTACATTGAAAATACACAAAATTCTAAATATTTATTTATTTATTTACCTTGTTTTCACATGGATCACGTAACAAAAGTTCTCTATTAGGAGACTGCAGTTTCGACTAACTCGTAGTCTTTCTCAATCCTTCTCTAGTTAAGAGATAACTGAGCTGCGTTGTACTTATAAGTGGTGTAACACATTTTTGTAGGGGAGGGGGTGGGGGTGTGTCTATCAGGAAAGGAGAGGGAGACAGGTAGTGTTGCAAGGATGAAGGAAGAGATAAATACATAAAAGTGGTTTAGGTATAAATTTATTTTTATTTTTTATTATTATTAATATTATTATTATATGTAGTATATATAATTTTTATACTTATTTATTTACTTAACGGAAACAATTTTAAAATTGGTGAATTAATTAAGGTATTTAGTTGGTTATTAACACAAAATTCGTTTAAATTTTAACGTACAAACGAAAAAAAACAAAAAAATTGATTTTGTAAAAATAAGCTCATTGAAATTATTATCAACGATTTTAACGGTGCTTATGATCATTTTCCTAATAAATGACGGCTTTAAAACTTTTCAATTTATTCCCCCCGAGGCTTGGTACATTTTCATCTATTACGTCGAAAGCCGCACTAACCGGTGAGCGAGAGCAAAGCATTTTCCAACAAGTACCAGAGCTTGCAGCGCCAATTCATTTGTTCTCAGTGATACCATAAACCCCACCAATATCGCTCGGCTCTATTTTTCAGTTAGCGGACGTCGGATCAGAGGCTCGGGTGACGCAAGTCCGCAGAACTAAGTCCAGGAGTGCGGACGAAAAGGGGTCGCAAAATCCACCGTTAACAAACTACCGTCCTGAAATCTTTAATTAGGTTTATCGCGCTTTCCTAATTGGATTAAACAGAGAGGGAAGCTTCCAAAGTTCATTTTAATTAGGCCTCGGTTTCTTATCGCGTTTTTGATTGATAAAGACAAATGTATTATAAATTTCTCTCACTTTCTAACTCTCTCTCTTTTGGTGCGCCAAGGCGATTTATTCGATACCAATTACCGGGAACTTTGCGACACAAAGAGCCCAATGTAAAGTTTTGTCTGTTTGATATTTAAATCAATGCGAGATATCGACTTTTTTACGGTGCGTGTTCGCCCATGTAATTATTAGATTCTGTAAATGTACAACCTTATAAAACAGAATTAATACGTTGTCTTGAATCCTAAAATTAACACTTTATGACGAATTTCCATAAACAAATTAATAACTAATAATGGTAGCCCAAAGATAAATTCTCATTGTATTCACAATGTTTATTTACTTAAACATATTAATTTATAATGAAATAACAATCATATATATATTTGTAATCCAATGATAAAATAATTAATAATTTTCTATTGCTTCCGGTTGTGAGCTATGTGATAAATATGACAAAAAAAGATGTTCGTTTCATCAGTATGTCATCAATATACTTAAAGTATCCTTTTTTTGGCCTATATTTATTTTTCCAGTAATTAATTCAAAGTTTTGGCAGTAAATAAAATCAATTGGTAGTGTCCACTATGAATGTGGTCAGTTATGAGATTAAAATTGCGGAAATATATTTAGAACTGCCAGTTATTATGTAAAATGAATGAGTAATCAGTTCAAAAATTGAAACCTAACCTAACCTAAACCATTAATAATTAGCATTCATTAATTATTTACTGCCAATTCATTATTTTTCTGCTGCCAATTTGTATTTTTCCACTGCAAATTTATAATTTATATTGACCGTCTTATGTTTTTATTACTGAGTATTTCATAAATAATTACAGCCCATTAATTGAATATATATAGACAAAATAATTATTTGCCTTTTTTTTTTTTTTAAGTGAAATATATCATACAAAAATGATTTAATTAATATTGATAACACTTCCTACTCTAAGATTATCCCATAAAAATTTAACAACTCCCACGCTCTTATGGTTAAAAAATATATATTTTTACGATGATAATAAATTCCAGGTGGACAATTACGAGATTTTTTTTTTAAAGTATAATTCTCGCTATTAAAATCGCTCCACTAATTATGCTTCAGCCGCTAATCCTCCGGTAAGGTTAATCTCTCCCCCATAATTTATAACCCGGCCTCACTGCTTCAACGCAAAATCGAAAAAAAAATGTATTAAATTTTTGCCTGCAAATCGAGAAACTGGAAATGTTAAAGATTGATACCGGGAGTAGGAGAGCTTATTCGGTTATACTTGGGAGTTTCTTAGATGGTTGGCTGTTCAGCTGGCGGATAAAAGGGAATTACTCTTTTGTTGACTGCTTCACCGGCAAAGTGGATAAATCGATAGTGAGTACGTATTTCGCTTGTGTTAGCCGACACTCAGACCTTTACGGAGCTATGTGGTTGATTTTAATGTGTGAGTAATGAAGATGCGCTATGGAGTCTGCTCCGTGGGTAGCACGTACGTTTTCAGCCCCATACAGAGTAGTTTTCAGGCCTCCAGAGGGTAATTTTCGGACATTATCGTTCTAAAGAATTTTTCAGTCTTTCTCTCTATGACAACATGTCCGTACTCAATTTTTATGTTCATTTTATTATTATTTGTTGTATTACTGAAAGTAGGATAAAAAGCTACGTTCTTATATAATTTGTATAAATTATTACTGTATTTGGTATGTTGAAGTTTTTGTAATGTAATATAACGTGTAAGATATAGGTTTATTATTTTAATATTGTTGAAAGTGTGACATATTTAGTTCGAAGGTTCAGGAAAAGTATTATTTTACAAGTCTAAAATAGGTAAGGTTTGGTTTCAGAGTATTTTAGAGAAATATATTTATTTGACTATGTAAGTGGGTCGGGATACTGTTATGAGTCTTTTAAATAATTTATTAAATAAAATAACTTAATATAAAACTAAAAAATCTGACATGAATATTGGTGCAATTATAAAAATCATTTTCAGAATCAGAAATATTATATTTACTTAGTAATAACTAACAGGTAAATATTATAGCTTTATATAAAATAACACTGTTACTTTTAATTCTGTAGATTTTATCTAATTATTGTTTGAAAACATTCAAATTTTAAATACATTTTTTCTTGTTCTTTGTTTGTTTTTGAAATTATGTTGAAACTAAATTGTTTTAATTGTTAATATTATAATATTAATATTATTAATAATAGTGGTTTATCTGTTTGACAGATGAAAAAAAATAGGATAATTCTTACATACTCGTACAATATTACTATTACGATTCCTAATTATAATCTACTTAACTTAAGATAATAGTTATATCTCTTAAAATAAAATTTTAAGGCCTCTAAGAAAATATTTTACGTGTTACTAATTTTCTCCCCGAAGAGATATTTCCAGATCTCCTCTATATAAGGAGGAGTAACCGTCAGATAAACCCACGTTATAAGCACAATTCGATGAGTTGGTTTACTGAGCATGTGAATTTATCTAGAGTCATGAGAAATTTGTTTATAATACGTTATTCACATGAGTTATTTTATAACAAATAAAATTACAGATAATTTATTTATCGATTTCATGATAAAAATTCTTGTCTAATTGATTTATATGTGAGTTTAATTTTAATTTAATTTTAATTAAAGAAATTGTGTATTAAAAATATTTAGTTTTGATTCATATTTATTTTAACTGATTACATGTTTCGGCCTCCCTGGAGACCATCTTCATTAATGATAAAATAAAAACAGGCAGTGACTTATATAGGTATGGACAAGTGATTAGTTCCTACATTAGTACACACATATTTACATTATATTTATGCAGTTTCACCAAGTATTGTCAGCTGATTACCTTAATGTTATTATTTGTAAGTGTCAATTTAATGATAACTTTAGTAATAAAAACAGATATATGTTATTCTTAAGAATAGATAATATTTTGTCAGTATTTATTTGTTCATGTATTTTTAAACAAAATGACACCAGTCAACAGATAATTGAGATCTCAAAAGTCTCTCTGTTCAAAACTTTTCTATTTCACGTACACTAATTACTTATAGTTATTAACATGATTCATTATGTTTTGTATCAAGTATAACACTACATTAAAATGTAATGAAATTAAATGATGAAAAAGTAATTAATATAAAAAAGATATAATCTTAGAAATCATTTTTTTTTTAATATTTCAGTTAATGGTGAGTTACTAAAAGATACGGAATAAAATCAGCGAGAAAATATTTTATTACGCTTCCAATAAATTATTTTTTGTGTTTACTCGTCTTCTTCAGGAAAAATGTGTACGTTGTTATATATTCTTCTTTTGAATTTTCGTTTTGCGCCAAAGCTTCTTATCGTATTATATCTTCGGATATCAAAATAAGTGTTTTTTTTTGTAATATTCTTAACTTTATGAATTATATCAAATAAACTTTGAGAAAAAATTCAACCAAACGCAATCGCACAGCAACATAAAAATATTACTCTAATAGCTTATTAAAACAATCACGCTAAAACACTTACGCTTTTAAAGAAGATTGTAATAAAGGTCCCACAATACGAGTTTATAATCTTATAAATAAATCTGAAAAACAGTTTGTTTGCTTATGTATTTGTTTGTGAAGCGCCAATATGTATGATAAGTAATTATGCTAGATAGATGCGAAAATAATTAAAATATTTTGAAATCATTTTAATTTACAGATATTATAAACTCGATTCCAATAATGAATTTAAGTTTTCGTTTACTTTAAAAAAATTATAATAATGTTATTTTTTTATATCCATCGGAGAGAAACGTGCAGGTGAAACCGGGTAGAATACTAGTAATTCAAAATATATTGATTAATTATACATAATATATTACTTTGCTTAAGTATGAATCGCATCAACTTCAATAAAAAAAAACTAAATTACTGCTTTCGGGCGATTTTTCTTTCATCGTCTTTTTAATTAGTACTTGATTACCGTGACACAGATACTGGCTGTGCTTTTTAAACTACAATATATATGAATATATATTTTACTCTCGCAATTATTTATTTATGTAATGCCATTATAATTATCATAATGCATCTTTGTACTATTCATTCGTCCATAGAAAATACGCAGAGCAGCAGTTTTCGTTGTCTATTGTTCTTCGGGAGCTTTGCGGTATTCAGTCAAAACAATGGATGTGACAAGACTTGTTTCAATGACGTGCGCTGGCGTTCTAAGCATAAGTCAGAATTCTTTGAAAATAAATATGATATAACGTAGTAAAATATTTGTTTCAGTATCCTTTATTAAAAAAATAATTGATGAACGTACCATACTTATTTCTAAAATGATTTAATCTCCATGTTGTAAGGACAAACTTTTATTCCGGAAACAGTAAATAACACTTTATTATGCCATATATTAATTTTAGTCATAAAGAATAAAATTGAATAAAAATTGAAATGGTTAAAATTTAATATTTATATGTTGAAAGTTTTATATATAATATTCAATAAAAAGCCAAATCTACCTTGTGTGTGTTATAATATTAATGATATAACTGTACCAACTATAAATCAAACTAATGGAATAACTTTTTCATTGACATTTCGTGAAACTGTAACGTTCGTTTGTAAACATGCATAGGAAAATTTATTACGAATTTGAACCAATAAACAATGTGCCATGCCTTTCGTGTTTCATACAAATAATACATTTTTTATCTACTAAAAAGAGATTCCAGTCCATAATAATTTTTTAGTAATATAATCTATCCTAGATTCAGATTTCGAGGCTTACAGGTCACTGCGAGCACTGGTCTGCAGAAGAACATCTCTTCCCAAATTGGAAACTCAGGAGCGTCTTTTTATTCTTATCGTAATATCTGGGGCTCGCAATCTTGGAATCGCGCTCAAAGCTAATAAAGCCGTGTATTGGGTTTCGAAAAATATGTGTGCGTAGAATACTAGGAGTATGATGGTTTGACTTGTTGGTGAGAAATGACGAGTTGAGACGGCGAAAAAAATAGACTTCTATACTATAGTCGATCAAGAGTTGAAGTAAGAACTGGTTAGAACAAGCACTACGAATGCCACAGGAGAGCACACACTAAAACTACATTTTCATCAAGTCCCGCTTCATTCAGGAAAGAAACTATATATTTATATATATTTTTTTTTAATGTGAACGCATGCAGGAGAGCACAACCGGTCAAGACCAATGCACTCTATGACGCTCAGCCAGGGAGGCTGGACGCTGCATGCGGGAAACGTGTGTTGTGTTCGTGTTTGTGTGTGAGTTGGGGAGATTGCAAGTGTATATTTATCTGTTTCTTGAAGAGATCCAGATTGTAGGAAGGAGGAAACACAGACGCTGGAAGAGCATTCCATAGCTTACCGGTGGCATTAAGGAAGGAACTTTGGAAGCTGCCAGTTCTTGGTCGACATATATTAACCGTGTATGGATGTTCGGCAAGTGTAAGACGAGTTTGTCGGCTGTGAGTGGGTGCAGGAGGAATTAGTTCTTTGCGTGTAAAGTATTTGATGAAACTATGGAAAGCAGAGGTGACATGAAATGAGGCAAGGACCAAGGAGACAGACAAAGCTTTTGATTTATTTATTTATCAAGCAATAATGAGATATGCGTGGAAAATAAAAGATGAAACATAAAAAGTAAATATTGAGAAAAAAGGAAACACAAAAAAACATTTAATATCATATCATAATATTAATATCAGATTTTTAAGAAGACAATGCCGTATAAAAAAGAGAAAAATGATATTAAGTAAGATCAAAGTGTGCTTGTGTTGTTCATACTCTCAAATTAATGACGTTAACATTATATATGATTATACCGGATTCTCATACAGCCTCAAGATATGTGTAATTAATATATATATATGCGCACATCACGAGCATAGCACCGATAGATTGATAATAATTCCCGTGCAGTAAATTATAGTAACGCACTCTGTGTATAATATGTGGCTTAGCTTTTGCCTAGAGATTGCACTAAATCAACACGACTTACTCGCTCAGCTGGGGGTGCAATTCATCACGGGCCGGATCTAGCCCGGGATGCTGCACGCAGTACACAGGGTGCTGCAGACGCTAATAGAGCCGCAGTTCACATATTGGGAATATTGTCAACAGAGGTGAGCGCTTTTGGGAAGCTTTCCCCGGACAGGCAAGAGCTTTAAGTGGAAAAGCTCGTGGATACATCACCACCAGAATCCACACTAAAAAGCTGTGTTTTAAGCGTAGTATCCGATTGTGTTATAATATATTCAACTCCGTTTAATCTACTTAAAGTTTAACTAGAAATTATTTAAATTATATTGATTGTTAATATTAAAAATTCTACTGTTTTTTTGTGTCATTTAATTTACTCGTTGTATGATTTCTTGGCAGCTTATATATGTGAACGTAGAACAAACGTTCTACATAGCTATTTTTATAAAACAATAGGAAAACAATATACTACTCTCTAAGCATATGTGTTTCTTCCAATATGTATTTTGAATCCCTATAAAAGATGATTAATTAACGTCAGTTACTTCTATAATAAGGGTTGAGCCATCCCAACAAAACAAAATTATGAAGGCCTCGGGAACGTCGGGTTGATTATTCAAACTCTTAAAAAAACACTGATCATTGAAACCCAAATATTTATCTTGTACTTCAGCCACAGTCTATGCAAGTTTGCGATTTCTTGCCTTGGAGGCTCATGGAAACCATCTATGTTCCCATGTGGACCTCTAGTTATACAGGTGTTCTGGGACAAGTTATTGACAAGTTGAGCTTACGAAACTGTTTAACGACAATTCGTGGTGTCTATATGCTCCAAATATGGAGATGTTATGGAATAATAAATGTTTAAGTGTTCAATGATCAGGGTTTTTAAGGAGATTTGATGATCAACCCGAAGGTTTTTGTTTTGTCCTTAAGAGTTGGATCGACCCTACCGGGGGCATGTAAAGTGCTTAGTTTTAATTAAATTGATTAAAGAAAATTAAGATTGGTTGGGGATGCGAACTAACGGCGTCTGAGTGAGAAGCAAGCGCTTTTACCACTCGACTATGCCCAGTGGTAAGCAGCTAAATAACTAACTATAAGCCCATTGTATAATTTTTATTTAAATAATTCTCATTTTTTCATCATGATTGCTCTTGCATTTCATGAATTTTTTCAAAAAAATCTCAATACATGTCTTAAAATGATAACAATATATATAAGTGAGCACAAATAACAATAACATAATATAACAATTTTATTTATTCAGCCACCAGAGCCATAAAAATAACAATGTCATACACATAAAAAAAAATACAAGGTAATAAATAATATTCAACAATTTTAACAACTACTACTCAGTGAGTGGAGCACCGGATCCCCGCTGGATGACCATGTGAAGGTGCATCTAGTGTCCGTACAATAATCTTAAATTTTTCAATTTCAAAAATACATCTATTTATTATTTTCAAATAAAATACAGAGTGTAATAGTAAGAAACTAAGACATTTTCAATATTTGAATATAAATCATTGAAGCGTCAAGAAGGCATAACCATTTACCGATACTGTGTTACAGGTAATGCTGAGAAGAAAAACATCAGTCTAGACTGCAGTGTATCTGTGGTGTGTGACGGGAAAAGTTCAATCTAGTTCAGCGGATTCTGTCTGGAAGAGCTTTCCCTGGAAAAAGCTCCGAGCTTACGGGTAGGTTCCCTAGCGGCTCACGCGCTTGGGAATGCGACCGACGGTGCACTGGGCGCGTGAGGCTCGGAATTTTCAATCTATCTAAAGTGCCACTGCGGAGAGGTATTAAAAATAAAAATGCCCACCTTTTTCCATTATTCTGCGTACGAAATTATCGAGAAAAAATCCGCGATCGATCATCGCGAAAAAATGTGCCGCGAATCAACAGCTTGAGAGTTTTTCTGGCGAAAGAAATGTAAATGGATGTGAAAAATTAGTAGAGAGGCTGAGATAATTGAAGCTGATGTTTTTTATAAATAATGAATATATTTGAATGGCACATTTTGTAATGAGGAGATTGAGCCACCTGTGAGAACCAAAATGTTACAAATTTATGGCGTGAAGCTCTTAAAAGATGTGATATAAAAAGGCTTTTGTGACCAACGATAATAACACATTGTTAACGCAGTTCCCGTTAGATACTCAAAGTTAAACAAACAGTTAGACAAAAACTTGTATAGATTACCACCTCCTGTATATCGTGCGCTGTTAGTTGGAATTAGCCGCCCCTTAGTTCCAAATGACTCAGGCTTCGGAAGCGTTAAGATAGTCAACGAATCTTCTTAAATAACGATTGATAAATCTGACGAAATACGCCACTAATACTAAAGCTGCCGTTTCTAATAGATCTTAGAATTGGATATAGGTTAATATTTTAATAGTTATTTTTTAAACCTGAAGGGTGGGAGCTTCTTTTTTAAGAGAAAATATGGATCATGATTGATGATATCTGGAAGTTTTAGACTGTTTTTATTGCGATTATTAAGTTTCAATTGTAATCTGTAAAGTCAATACTTGCGGTATTCATTTTTCTTTCGAACAACTTTTATCTATTTAATTAAATAACAAAACTTACCAAAGATACTACGCAAGAAATAGCAAAAAATTCTCATAATGAATTAAAAAAACTTGCCAAGAAAGAATAATTGCTCAGAAACAGTTCGTCTTATAATAAAGGACCAAGAATTTTTCAATTTTTACTAATTTCCTGAATACAAATTTCCTGCATGTAGGAAAATATATTATATTTATATCAATAATTATTTAGTACTATACGTTACACAGATGCCCTCTGTTTAAGCTCTTTTGCTGGTCATAAGCGCTGTGAAGAACTATGCATAGGATGTGTTTAGCAGTTTTTAGTGAAGATAAATTTGAACGATACAAAGTAAATGGCAGTCTGCAGAACTGTGAAGTGGCTATTTCTAAAAGCAACAAATAAAAATAAAATATAATTCCCTATGTATGTAAAGTTGCCTAAAATAAATATTTCAGTGGGTACAGAAGCAATTTTTATTTTATAATAAAATAATCTTTTAGTTAAGAGACGCAACAGCTATTTTAAAAATAATTGAAAATACTTATTTAAGTATTTAACCGTTTGAGGATTTCAGCTTAGGCGTAAGTGTGTTATTTTAACACATACTCGTTGAATGCAGTAACTTGTTTGTCATATTTACATAATGAAACAAATAAAAAAAAAGGGCTTTAATAAATCGCTTGACCGGTTTCAGTGCCACCGCACCTTCCTCAGAAGCTACTTACTAAAGACTGAACCTAAATAGAGAACAGTTGTGTTATTAAAACATTTTTTTTGTAACTGAGTTGGTTTTGTTTATTGAGAAGATTAATTGGTTATAATCAAGTGTCATGCTATTTTTATGGTTATGTCGTTTTTCAAATCAAGTTGTAATAAAACAGCGTTTCGCGGATATTTTTGAAGCAATCTCTTCCAACATTTGTTTCAATAACAAAAACAATTCCAATTGAAGCGATAGTCATCGCTATCTCCAGCGGAGCACAAACAAATACACCACAATTAATTGGTTTCGAAATCAAATAAAAGAGCTGGAGCTTTTTATCTCTTGTGGGCTTACGTAATACCGCCGGGGATTTTTAGCGAATGCCGCTCCGCATAGACCCACAGATTGGTCGATAAAGAAAATTCATCATATTTAACTCCCATCTCGTACTAATAATTTAATTAATTTTATTTAAAACAGTCTCTACTGCAGATCTATTACACTTAAATTATATCAAAGCTAAAATGTTAATAACTTCAATTAAACTTCATTATATTTAGAGGTTTATAGATATTTCTTGGTGGAATTCCATAATATCAGATATAAAATAAAAGATTCCTTAGAATTTATTCCACATATATATATTTTTTTTGATGACATGTTTCAGCCAGGTTGGATGGCCATTTTCAAGTCAATTAGTTAATTTTTTGTTGACTCTATATAAAGCAAAGGAGTGAGCGAAAAGGTGTATTTGAATTGGTTATTTCCCTTATACACATATGATTTCCTAAAACCACAAATACCCATCACACAATTCATATACACCTTTTCGCTCACTCCTTTGCTTTATATAGAGCCAACAAAAATTTAACTATTTGACTTGAAAATGGCCATCCGATCTGGCTGAATCATGTCGTCAAAATAAATAAATATATGTGGAATAAATTCTAAAGAATCTTTTATTATATATCTGATAGATATATATGTTTATCTTATAGCGGTTTTTATACATCGATCAACACTTAGTACTGTTAAATTGAATCTTTTCTTTATACAACATTATCCAGGCCTAAAAATTTGTTTAAATATAATCAAAAATCACTGGAAACATAGTTTAGATATAAATAAGTTATAAAATATAGCTCAAATATTACTTAATATAGTCGTCTATTAAAATTCCCAAGAATATGCGCTAGAAGTCACCAGAAAACACATCAAGGAATATAAGAATAAAGACATATCTTAGAACAAAGCATTGACTTGAGAATTAGGAGGATTGATAATGTATATTTGTATACAATTAAACGAGAAGACAACTGTTCTAAAGCATGTTATTAAATAGCGCAGTCCCTATTTTCCCGCTACAGGTTAGTTCACCGTAGATATATTATACTTATTATATCGTTGGAGCATAAAGCTGGCAACAAATTATTATAATACAGTTCTTTGGATGATGCATTCATGTATGTAACCAGAGCTCGGCTAAGTACAAACTATGCTAGTTTGCCCGATGGCTTGCATGTTGAACCCGGGACAGGATGTGATGGCATGTATTTGTTTGCAATGTTTCAGGCATATTTGGACATTTGTTAATTAACATTTTTAATAAGATTGGATAAATAGACCCGCAATCCAGAGGCTATTAACTATTAATTTGTATAAAGCAGCTGAACATTAATTTTCTAGTATCCCATTCATAATCACAAGTTAGGTTAGATAAGTATCTACAAGTATTTCCAGAAATAATAGGAACCATTATCAATATAGAATTAAACTTTTTCTTATGTAAGCACTTACAGAAGAACACCGACAGATGTTGATAGTAATTCTAGAGTCTCATCTGTGGACTTTTATTACGCTTACCATGGTGCATATAGCTAAGTGATGCATATGGAGTGTTGATCCGTCAAAGTCATAGACTACTGCCAGAGATTCTCACATCATCGTTATTGTTACAGAAATTTACTATGAATGGGTGGTCTTCACGGCATGACTTTCGTCTACCACCAATTTTAATAATTTGCTCTGACTGGAATTTTATGGGTAAGGGATCAAATTCATGCCAACCAGTTCAGAAATGGAATACAAATATTTTTGATTTAAATCTCCGTCGGCGATCGAACCCACAACCTTCGGCTTGTCAAGTAATTACTTTGAGCTATATCCGCCGGCAACTAATTTTTCTTTAAAAAATACTATCTTATTTTACAATAAAAAACGAAATATTTTGATCTAACATATATTCAGTTTGTATCGCACCATCCTTTATGCTTACAATTTCATTAAGTTTTAATCAAATAACAAATAAATTAAAAATGACTTTTATTTCACATATATTTTTAAGTAATTGTACATGTTTCGGACCAGATCAGGTTCATCCTAAGCAATGTTATACTTATCTAAGTAATAAAAAGCAAAAAGTTTATTTGATTATCTTTAATACTCGTATACGTTTAACTCTGTATAACATTATTTGCCGAGTACATTTATTGCTTAAAAATGCAGTAAGACTAATATTATATGGGCGTATTGGAATTAGTTTTATTTGGGCCTAGAACTCGCGAAAATGGAATACGCTGAAAAATAATAAAGGCGCTTTTTAATTTCACACTCGAAGAGATGATGAGTCGAGATTGAGGACTATGACTTTTTGTTCCGGATAAAAAATGTATGAACCCCTGCAGGAGGCCTTTATCAAAACATTTAATCTTTTATGCTCGCGAACAAAAGACCCTTTATTTTACTAAGCCGGAGTTTTTGATGTGTGAACTTTTTAGTGTGATATGTATAATACCTACATTGTAAAAAATAAATGGGACCGACGCCACTGAATAAAAGCTGCCTCAGTTACTTAGCCGTTAAAGTAACTAAATAATATTTTCATATATTTTTTTTACTTGTCGTTGATATCTGCTTATTTTCTTTATTTAAATGATGTGGAACATATTGATTAAAATTATGACGCAAAGATTAAAAAAAATCAAGGAAAATTATTTAATAAATATCTTTTATTTATGTAAGCACATACAGGGGAATACTGACAGATGGTGATAGTAATTCTGATGTTGCATCTGTGGAATTCTATGAAGATTACCATGCCGCATATGGGATAAGCGCTGCATGTAGAACGTTGATCCGACAACGTAATAGACTACAGCCCGAGATTCACGCATCATCCTTATTATTACAGTAATTTACTGTGAATGGGTGGTCTTCACGGGATGACTTTCACCTACCACCAATTTTAATTAATAGGCCATTACTGGCATTTTACGGGTGAGAGATCAAATTCACACCAACCGGGGGTATTTTAGAGCTCAGAAATCGTTTTTTTTTAATATCCGTCGGGGATCGAACCCACGATCTCTGGCTTGCAAAGCAAACGCTTTGACCATTGAGCTATACCCGCCGGCAAAAGATGAAGTTAACTTCTTCTTCGTAGTATCAATCCGATGGATTAGTTTGAAGTAACAAAATCTTGCATCTCGATCTCCACTCCTCTCGATCCTTTGCAATCCTCTTCAGCTCAGCATAAGAGCTACAACGCATGTCCTTGAACACTTGCTGCAAGTAATCCTGTCTAGGGCGCTCTCTACAGTTTCTACCCTCAACAATCCCTTCCACGGTGTCGTGTAGAAGACCATCGTGGCGCATGATGTGACCGATCCATCGGGCTCTAAGATGGTTCTTACTAAGAGGTTAACTACGGCTTCTATATTTAAAGTAAATTTATGTTCCAAATAAAATCTAATCATAATAAAAAATAATTTATGAATATGGAGGCGTATAATGCAAATAAAAATATTTACTCAATATTTTGTAAAATAATACATCTGAATCCCACAAATCATCGGAAATCACCTTGTGTAGCTTAAATTGTATCTGTTTGTATATTTATATATTCAATTAATGGAGAATTAAAATAATCTATTCATTAAATTTCAATATTATAAAACACCGCTAAGGTTATTAAATGACAATACTTGGTGAAAGTGATGAATTATAATTTTATAATAATTTTAAAGAAAAAAATAACAAAGTGACGAATATTTAGTTTTAATTCACATTTATTTTTAAGTGTTGTGAATGTTTATTTACATACATGTACATGGTTCGGATCTAAATCAATCCATCCTTAGCATTGCAAAAGCATCATCAAAGCATATTAATAAATGTGATTAATGAGTTAATATTTGTTATTTGTAATTTTATAATTAATTTAAATTTACAAAATTAATAAATTGAAAATATTTAGTTTTGATTCACCATTTATTGTGAATCAAAACTAAATATTTTAATTTTTTTTTTTAATTAAAATTAATTGTAAAATTATAATTATGCAGTTTCAACAAGTATTGTCAGTTGATAACCTTAATGTTATTTGTTATATGACAACTTTTTAATTAATTATAAATATAAAATAAAAATATTTTACGCTATAAGTACAATATTCATTTAATTTTATCGAAGTACACTGTATATATATTTTTGACTTATAACTGAGTTAATAGTGATGTATGAATATATTTGTGTTTCTAAATAACAACATACAGGATAGTACACTAGATCAGAGCTCCGCAACCTTTTCTCATCTATGGCACACCAAAGTACTTAGTACAAAGTTCTCACCTTGAATACCGCGGCACACTAAAAGCCAAAAATTGCCATTAATTTGATCAATTTCACATTTTTAAAGTTAATTTAGAACTAAATAAAGCAAGTACCTCGTTGTGTTTCTAAATAAATAGGCGATAGGCGCTGGGAGCTTGAGGACCGTTGTAAAACTATTTATTTATAATATTGCCTTATTTGATCGCGGCACACCTGTATCGGCTTACGGCACACCAGTGTGCCGCGGCACACCGGTTGCGGAGCATTGCACTTGATGATGATATAGACTTACAAACGACGATTGACATTTTTGAAAAAATCTCTGCATTTATTTAAATTTTATACTTTCATAAGAGTCTTTTTACATGACATATTTAAGGGAATAATTTTAGTTATTACCTAAGATACTCATATATCGGGTACATTACAATAAGATATTGTTTTTTGATAATTTGATTTACCATATGTTTATAATTTCTTATAAGTAAGTGGTAAATCTGCAATCATTTGCAATGCAAAATACATCACACAACCATTAGAGGTGACCATTTAGATTTTATCGACTTGCCATTGTAAGCGATCCATTTAAGCGTAAACAGTTCTCCTGTTACACATTCATTCACTTCCATATCCCATTAAGGGCGTTAATTTAAATAAATTTGCATAACTGGATGGCACTTATATTGTATTAATAATACATTAAATACATAACAACGTTTATTTAATACAAAGCCTTCTTCTTCGTAGTATCAATCCGGTGGATTGGTTTGCAGCAACAGAATCTTGCATCTCGATCTCCATTCCTCTCGGTCCTCCGCAACCCTTTTCAGCTCAGCATAAGCGCTACAATTCATGTCCTCGAATACTTGCTGTAAATACTCCCGTCTAGGGCGCCCTCTACAGTTTCTACCCTCAACCATCCCCTCCACAATATCGTGAAGAAGACCATCGTGGCGCATGATGTGACCAATCCATCGGGCTCGCCTAAAAAAAAAAAAAACAAAGCCTATCGTCGCTTAAATCACAGCGGTGAAAAATAATTAAAATTATTGAATACAAATACTCGTAATATTGAGTTAACAATTGATGCATTAAAAAAATATATTTCTAATTATAGCAAATGGAAATAAAGTTCCTTGTTAATTAAATTATTATAGCCATATTGTCGTGGTGTTCAAACGATCACCAAAGTCTAGCAACTGGTTCAGACCTCGAAAGCGTTTGATATACCATAACCATTAATCACCTTAAAAAAGCTGCTTTACAGCCTACATAATAAACCTCCTTTATTATTTCACAAACATAAGTGTTCTTCTTTACATTTTAAATTGAAGTATTCTTATACAATGCATATACAAATGAAATGTTGTAATCTATCAAAATCATTAGAATAAATAAATTTTGTAAATAATACAAAAAAACACGAAAAGTTACACTGAAGTTACTGTTCATAGAAGGTTTTTATAAAGTTCCTGAAATGACCTCTCTCGGATGAAACCTTTCCATGTGAATCTATTGAACACCAGATTGATGAACTTGGTTATCTGTTCTTAAATTTGATAAGCCTTTATAAACACACTAGCTGACCCGGTGAACTTTGTTTCACCCGAAAGGCAATAAATGAGCAGATTTTTGATTTTATTAAGTTTTTCGGTACATATGATATCATATATTTGGTCTGGTTGAATTCTATTGCAGTAATCGACGAAACCGCAGCAAATAGTTGTCAGCATTTGGACGAATCGTCAAACGATATGCGTTATAATTCATCGAGCTTAGATTCTTGGTAGTTTCTTCACCTGAAATTAAGAAAATAGATTTGTAATTTTGTACGTAAAGCTAACATCCATATTTGTAGCATAATTATAAAGGGGTGAAGATAAATGATTTTAAATCGTTTGCCGGTTATTTAGCCAGTTTTCTCTAAAAAAAACATCTTATCTTTAAGTCTGTTATTTTCCTGGTAATAAGCAGTGTAATTGGTCATTTATTGGAAACCTAAATCAAAAACAAGCACTGAAAAATGTATGTCATGACTGAATCAAAACTATGATATTGATTATATATATATTGATTACTCACCATTCAATGGATTTTTCATTTTGATATTGAAATAACTTCCATCGTCTCCTTGCCAAAACATCAGTGGGTATTGCAACGTGTCATATGAACGACGTGTTTCAGATATCTGTTGTAGTTGCCCAGTATCACGACGTGTGTACCAGATGGTCGTTTATCCGCTCTGATCACGACTTTGTAGACGTCGATCAAGTTCTTCCTCCATATTGTCATTGAAGTATATTTGTTCAAATTTATGCTTTGCATCTTCGAGAGGTTGGAATGATCCGATTCGATGGTGAATCTGTCCTTGTATCTACAGAATCAAAAGCAATGACAATATTACTGATTTACTTTTTTTTAGAATTAGCATACATAATTCAAAGTAATAAGTGTAGTATGTTATTCTGTTAATTATTTTGTGTGTTAGTACAACAATAAATAAATAAATACCTTGAATGTCAGATTAAATCCCCGTTCTTCGATACGTCCAGGTGCAATTGTTCTTCTTCAGTCCTTTGATTTGCAATGATTTGAATCCTATTATTTTAATGATTCTTTATTGGCCATGTATTTAAGTGCATGGGTTGCACTCTTCAGTGAAGCACCTTGTGATAGACGAATTTTTTTGTTTTATTATCAGGCGCAAGAACAAATAACGCAGATTGTCTTCCAACCCGTGAACATGCCACATATAATTGACCATGGGAAAAACATGGATTTTCAAGATTCAGACCACAAACTTTCAAGGATTGGCCTTGTGATTTGTTAATGGTCATGGCGAATGCAAGACGGACCGGAAATTGAAGTCGCTTAAACTCAAACGGCATATCGGTTGGGATCATCGGGATCCTCGGAATGAGGACTTCTTCACCTTCGAATTTTCCTTTGAGTATCGTCGCGTAAATCACATTGTTCATCAATTTACTTATCACCAAACGCGTCCCATTGCACAGTTTTGGTTGGTTTATGTTTCGAAGCATGATTACTACGGAGCCAACTTTTAGTCTTAAATTGTGCGGTGGTAAGCCAGACACATCCAATGAGTTTAAAAATTCAATTGGATTGTTAGTGGCTTCGTCTTCATTCGTTACACAGTCAATAGATTTGTATGAATGCAGTGTACCAATGATATCATTCTGAATTATGTAGTTAAGGTCGTCTATATCTTTATTCTTAGCCACCAAAATTGCTCGCTCACTCAACCATTCATTATTTTTGTGGTTAGTCATGATGTTTGGGAAACCGATTTACAAAATATCTATCAAACCATAGACAAAAAAAACATAGATGGCACATCTATATATTTATTTATTTATTTATATACAGAATCGAAATTCCATTTTTTTTTTACAAATATTTAGAAACATAGAGTATACATAAATATACAATAAATAGAGAAAAAAAAAAAAAAAATAATAACACAATAGAATAAGAAGATGCCTTTCCATTTGCTTTTTTGTTATAACATTTTTAACAAATAAAAGATTAAACTGATATTTTGACTAATATTTATTTTGTTTTTATCTTTTTTTCCTGTCTTTTGTTTTTTTTTTGTTTCAAAATATTCCGTACCTTACGTAGGTACCTACTTACAATACCTACTTTTGAGTAATTTTTAGTTATATTGCTGGCTATGGCAACACTTTCTCAACTGACAGCTGTCAAGTTACAATAGTCTTGTATGAAAACATGTTTACGTAAATGTTCAATATTTTTTCTTAATCGAATCAATTTTGAGTATCCTATGGACATTTTTGGGTTCTAAGCTACCTTTCCACCAATTTTCAGCCAAGTCGGTTAGGCCGTTCTTGAGTTATAAAAACAGTTATAACCCGACTTTCTTTTATATATATAGATTAGATGCTCTTCGATTTGTCGATTTAAAGTCGACATAAGCTTTTTTGATATGTTCTTAAAGTGTTGCTTGGTATTGGTGATATTTCGTTGTTGAATTTCAATATATATATATACTGTCAAAATCACGTGCGTTGTTCGTAGGAAAATTTAAAAAAAAAAAAAAAAATTTTTGCAGATATTTTATAACAATGAAAATAATGTTATCAAAATAAAGTAACCTTCCTTTTTAATAATTATTTAAAACTTGTTTTAATTAACTTTCTATGACAGCCAATCTTGGCGGTTCGTTTTAACAGTTTCACTCTTATCGGAAATAATTATGGCTCTGTTTAGGCTTTGAATATGATTCAGCATTCCATAGCAATAACATCCCATCGCATTTTAATTCTGAATCGGAAACATATGCCATTAACTATTCGAGGGGCGATTGGTCTGGCGCTGGTCGAAGCGCCCATAGTGGCACCGGCCGGCTGCCTCTGATAATTTATCGTACGGAAATTAGTCCTCCTGCATACTAATCATCCTACAGAACAATGCTATCCATCGCCTGTCATAGAAAAATACATCAGTCGGTGTGAAAATGACCAAAAATGTCCCAAAATAGCTAAAACGCTTCAAATGACTGAAGCCGCTGAAACGGCAACTGTTTCCGGCTGAAAGAGTATTTCAGTTTTTTTTTATTTGTTTTTTTTTGTCGTCGCGCGCTGCGTTATCGCGATTTTTTTGCCCTGAATTATTCAACGAGAGGAGTTCTCAGTTTATTTGTGCAATGCGGACGGTATCAGATAAAGTTTTTGGGAATGAGTTATTTGCAAAATATGGTTTTTGGAGAAGACGCGAATTGTATGAATAATATAAAAAAAGTTTACATCATTAAATTGTAGAGTTATTATAAATTAAATTTTATATCATTGTTATTAGGTGAATTTAACCAAGATCTATCTATCGAAATAATTGAAAAAAATATTAATTGTATTTATTATATAATTTTGTTATATCCTTTTGTCAGATGCATATAAATTTACGCTAAGCAGTTAAGTAAATTGCTTAATATTCATCTCTTATTTTAAAATCATCTCTGCACCCGATGAACCATCTTCGTATACGATGCCTGATGGTTTCTGTTGCGATCAATGTTTATTGCAATATGTTTTAAGTTGCATTTCTCAAATTATCTGTCGCAATATATAAGAAATTTGATTTTTAAATAATATTAGGTAGTAAATATTTAACAAAATAACTTTTTTTTTTAATATATATATATAAAAAAAATATGCATCACAGTTTTGAATTAATGCGTTTCATAATATTTTCTTATGATTCTCTACATATATAGATATATTCCGAATGAGGAAAATAAACTAAATAAATTAAATCTCAGGTCAACTGATGCAATGTTCGATATGTTTGGAGAATATAAATACTATGTTTTTTTCTAATTCATATCCTAGTTTCTCGCTAGCTCCCTACAAAGACCTACCGAATAATGTCTGCGTATTGTTAATTTATATAGTTTTGGAAATAAATACCTGCCTTTTATTATAATCACGAGTTATCACCGTCCCAGTAGTAAGTAAACAAATAATCTGCTTAGAAGAGCTTCGGGAGTCAGAGCTGCCACAAGATGATGTGAGCACCGTTAGGCAGCTGATAAAGCTTTATGATAGAAATATTATTAAATTATTATTACAATTGTTTATAAGTCCTTGTGTATTATAAAATAGATTTAACAGTTGAGACTCTCTTAGTTTTGTACAGATAATAAAATCTCCATTTCGGAAAAACTATTAAAAGTTCCCAAAGTCTCATGAAAAAGTGAGGTGACTTGCACACTCACAACCTCTGCAGATAACATTAACCCTCCCAAGAGTTTACGTGCAGATAGAACTGCAGTTCCACGACCAATAGACTGGCTTTACTGCTGACAGATTGCTGACCCAGTTTGGGTGACAACCGGAATCCAATATTTCAATTAGCGTTTTTTAACATGTACAAGTACAGTGAAATACAGGGATGGAAATGGAAATTGACATTGTAAAAACACCATCGAAATTTACGTAGAAGTAATTTAATATAAATGTTTATGTATTTGTTTTAACACAAATTGAAGAATGAAACTACTTTACCTTGAAAAATTAAGAACTCATTTTTATGTAGGAGTAATCCCATTTTACAGAGAGAATTATTTTAAATATTAATAGTACTTATCTATCGTAAAAGACTAATTGTATTCTCTTAAGGAAAAACATAAAATTTTCTCCGTTCTCTCAATTTCGGAATAAAAGTTATTGAAAGTGTTGCGTTTTAGAACAATTATTTACAGGCGTATTTTTTTTGTTCAGTAAATAATTCAAGGTTTTCGCAGTAACTTAAATGAATCGACATTTAATTAAAGAAACTGGCAGTATCTACTATGTCAGTACGAATGTGGTTGACAGTAATATATTCAATACTGCCACTAATTCATGTAAAATAAATGAATAATAAGCACATAAATTGGAAACCTAAACTAACTTATTATTAGTGTCCATTCGTGAATTATTTTTTATCATTTTTAAATTTTTTACTGCCAATTAATATTTTTTTACTGCCAATTTATAATCTGTAGTGATATTTTTTTATGAATTTATTACTGACGATTTCTTGAGTATTTATTGGCCATTAATTGAATTAAATACAGCGAAAATAAATACTTAATATATTGAAATTATCTGATATATCTCAAAATGCTAGAAATAGAAATAACTTAATACAAAATATATTTCTTAACATAAGTTCCCAAGCGGTTACCCATCATAGTACTATCCGCGCCCAATGTTGCTTAACTTCGGTGATCGGACGACAACCGGTGCTTTCAACATGGTATGGTCGTTTGCTCTTAACATAAGTGTTAAAATATTTTCAATTAATGAGCAATTAAAAGAAAAACCAATATTTTGGTATATTATAATAATGAATATATTATTTTCATCAAACAAATTCAGTTATTTAATTTAATTTATTTCTTATGTAATACACTTAACCCAAATCAGATTTGGTGGATGATATTTGGCAAAGGTTAATCGCCCAATCGTATTATTGTTGAATACTTTTTATGGTCTTGGGATTATTCCAAACCACCGTTTAATATTAATGTGAATGTTAAACTCAAACAGCAATGCGAAGTTATAGCTTTGTTTTCATAGTGTAACAGTATTTATTGCAAAAAATTTAACGTAGATAAACTGGTAAAGATTTTTTCAATTGATAAATAAAATTTTATTGACACCAATGAATGGATTCAATAAAAAGATTCATAATTCTTACCATTTTTACAAATAAAAAAGTATTGCACATTTCTTTTATATAAAATAATATCTAGAACATTGTATTTTTTAGCACTGAATTTTTTATTTTTATTTTTTATTTATGTAAACAGATACAGGAGAATACCTCTCATTGTGGCCTGAGGCCGCAATGAGAGGTATTTATATATTTAACATTTCCATTTTTACGTATACTGGCAATTTTGTTATCAAACCAGTTGGAGAATTTTGACAGTATTCCTTAAAGTCATAATCGACACAATCGTCATCATTGCCATATACGTTCCTCTAATTGGATGATATGGCATTCGGAAATCACCGCCACAAGGCTCTGTCAGTTGCCACAGTCTTCGCCACAACAAGTAAAATCCCTGCTTGTAGAGGGTTTCTCCGCCACTGTTTTAAGACTACATATCGGAATTCAAACTTAACAAAGTGGTACAATAAACTACAAACAAACCACCAAACATGCTGTTAAATAATGATGTTTGTAAGAAAACTTTTGCTTCCCAATTTTTGGTAGTACGTTGAAGCAGCATTGTTTATTGGTGAGAAGCAAAAAAATATGTATAATTAAATTTGAAGATAAATATTTATCGTATATTACAATGATACCATAATTGTGATTAACGACAGGCAATGATAGCGCGGTGTTTGAAAAAGAAACAAAAAAGGCATGCTTTCTGAATTTCACGTGCACGACGTTAAGGCGCAAGACAGTGTAAAACACGAGAGGTTTTTCTTCTCGAATATATCAAGAAATTCAAGTCTTGAAAAGTATCAGATTTTACTTTCCATATTTTTCAAAAGTGATCGGGATTTAAGGTTCATTTCAGAACCTCTTCTTCCAACTGGGAAAATGACTTTGTAAAGGCTTTTTACTTACCAAATCTGAAATGTTTTTTTGAATGAATAATTTTTCAAATCTAGCACCGTTAGTTTCACATTTGTATCAAAGTGCATTGCTATAATTGGGTCGAGTGTGATTTGCACCTTCGTAAATATTTCCAATAATTGTCTATCAATAATACCTATTCCAGTAGTGGATGATTTACACTATCCGTAAAATGTAACTATTCATTATGACCTATAATTTGTACAATTTATTGTGCATTAAATAAACTGGTAAGCGATAAATAGTTATTATCGTTGCAATAATTACTTTAAAATGCAACATCATTAACAAACTAGGTTTGATATACTGAAACAAAACGATCAATTCAATACTATGATGAAATAACAGTTTCAGTCTTTGATATTCGTATTACTTTCAAAATTATCATCATATTAATTTTATATTTGAACAAATTAATTACTGGAGTTTTTTGGTATTAAATAGCTGCATATGTTTTTATTATCAGTGTTTTTTACTGATATTAAGTAATAATTTAAAAAGGAGAATGTTATATGTGAAGCAAAGAACTCTTGTTTCACAAGCACATTTCTTAATTTTTTATTTCGGATAATTTTTTATAAATGTAAATATACTTATGTGCTTCCAAGAAAGCGTAAGGTATTATATAATTAGAGAAGGTTATATAAATAATCCTTATATAATATAAATTGTTACATTAATTTTTCAAATATTATTTATTGCATTTAATCTTTGTATTTTTTAAATAAAAAATAAAAACATTTTACCTGATATCAAATTATTGAATATCCATACCATTAGGGTAATCAACTGACAATACTTGGTGAAACTGCATAATTAAAGTTCTAAATTAATTTTAATTTTAAATGAATAAATTAAAAATATTTAGTTTTGATTCACATTTATTTTAAATGATTACATGTTTCAGCGTCCCTGGAGACCATCTTCAATAATGATAAAATAAAAACTGGCAGTGTCTTATATAGGTATGGACAAGTAATTAGTTCGTTACCTATATAAGCCACTGTTACTTACCTATATAAGCCACTGTTAATTGTCCATACCTATATAAGCCACTGCCAGTTTTTATTTTAAAATGATTGTAGATGGTCTCCAGGGAGGCTGAAACATGTAATTATTTAAAATAAATGTGAATCAAAACTTAATATTTTTAATACATAATTTCTTTAATTAAATTTAAATTAAAATTAAACTCACATATAAATCAATTAGACAAGAATTTGTATCATGAAATCGATAAATAAATTATCTGTAATTTTATTTGTTATAAATTAACTCATGTGAATAACGTATTATAAACAAATTTCTCATGACTCTAGATAAATTCACATGCTCAGTACACCAACTCATCGAATTGTGCTTATAACGTGGGCTTATCTGACGGTTACTCCTCCTTATATAGAGGAGAACTGGAAATATCTCTTCGGTGAGAAAATTAGTAACACTTAAGTTATTTTCTTAGAGGCCTTAAAATTTTATTTTAAGAGATATAACTATTATCTTAAGTTAAGTAGAAGATTTTTTTTTTTTTTTAAATTAAAATAAATTTCAAATTATGATTATCCGTACGTTATGGGCTTGGTAAATTTGGGGTTAAGTGGCTGGTTCGAGTCCCAGCATCTCCGTTTCCTTTTCTCCAAAAATTGATGCGAAAAGTGTGATAACATATTATATTTGATGTTGATTTGTATGTGTGTATCAATCTTATAAATATATATCAAGATGTTTTGAAATGAATATCAAATTATGGTTGTATTTATAAATGATATTCTTTAAGCGACGGGTAATCAATTGTACAGTCGGCAACCGTCGACCGCAAAACCGCAGTCATTTCATTTCGCACAAGTGCGGTTTTCAACGTTAATGACGCATCTTTATTTCCATCGACGTCGGTCCTAATAAGCGACGCCTGTGTTTGTCATAATAGGCCTTGCCCCACTTGTACTGCCGCTAATTGAACGCCAAGCGGAATATTCCGCTTGGCGTCAAGTGAACTGTGCGCCTAGTGTGACGCTGGTTAATGATAATTACCGTCCCAGATTGAAAGCAAAGGATCTCAATCATGAAAGATAAGCATCATTGGATGGATTAGGTAACTTGTGTTAATGGGTAAAGTAAACATTAAACAAATCTCAGTCGATGACAATCTAGTTTACTGGGTTGTCTTTTGTCAGACAATATATATTACAGTTACACTCCAAGTGACAAAGCTTTTTGTTGTTTAGTGGCTGAATAGCTTATTTCTGGATGGAAAGAAGACTGGTTATTAAGAATTAACTTCTTTTTTGGATTTCTATATGATTTCATCTAATTAATCGAAACCTGTTCTTAGTTTTTCATATTTCCACGTTTTGATATATGTGTTAATCCTGTATATCTATAAGAGGTTTTGTTTTCCAGGACAATATCTCAACATAAACAATATTCTGACATTACCAATGTATACTTTTTATTTCGCAGTCAAATTTAGAATCGGCAATAAAGGTTTGTTAAAGTGTAAGTATTTACTGTGAAAATACATTTTTGAAGTGCTCAAACCAAAATTAGTGTAACAACACTATGTTTAATTTTTATAAAATTGCAATGACAATAACGTTTTATTGGCTCACTCCTCGTTCGATCACTAAAGTAAGACAGAATTGGACGCAGACTAAATATACCGACCACGTCCTATTGATTGGATTGAGCCGCCTCTTAGGTGTAGATGGTTTAGGCCTCAAAAGTTTTAAATTATTCATAATTAAAAGACAAATAATCATCAGATATTACAGTGTATACAGATATAAATCTATTATATTTAAAAATCCAGTCAACGAAAGTTTTGTTTTCAGATTTGTGTGTAAAATATTATGTTACGATTATCACATTTGTAGCGATTAGTAAACTACGCAGTCTCTTTACCAAAACTTTTTAATTACGAGTGTAAGACTAGTTAACTTATGCTTTCCAGGTTGTCATGACCTCATAAATTCTAGTTTATTTTATAAGGGATTTTATTTTTGTGTGCCACGAAGTAAAACTCTGCTCTTCTGTTTGCCACAAAATAAAAAAGATTGGCAATTACTGTGTTGGTCTGCAAGAGCAAGCCTAGTGTACCACATTCATAACGGCATCCATTTAAAGCAATTATTTTTTCAGCAACGCTTAATAACCGCAGCTCTTCTAACCGCGCTTAACCAATGAAACTTGGGCACGAATATTTTAATTACCCATATTATTAATGTAACGGGTGTACTTAACGCTATAAAAAGTAAAATATCAACTCATTTAATTACAGTGATGATATTTTTACAAGATTGTACGCCATTTCACAAAATATTTTTACATTCATATCACAAGTGATAAAGCATTCATTTATTTTGCTTGCATTCTCTCACTTTTTTCTATAGAGCTGCCAATCTTTCTCAACAAAAGCTAATTCAGCCATGTAATGGGTTCCAAGAACAGGTGCTTGCATGAAATGTTGGGTTTAAATAGCACTTTGTGAGAAATTTCTGAAAACCTATCATTTAACAGTCGGTTAAGATGTATTTCAGGTGGTATAAAACAATATTGAAATTTTCTGGTTGTCGGTGCTTTAAAAATATGTCAATAAAACGCGCTCTGTATATCACATATTATATTTAAAAGTATGTACATAAATTGAGGTTGTAATTTTTGAAGATTAAATTATGTATGTGAGATCCTTCTTTATTATTATTATATTAGTATTTGTATAGCGCTCTTTTATGACCGAATGATCATTCCAAAAGCGGTATTTACTTTTGCACTCCTGCAACCCAGACCGAAAATTTTTGATTACCTCCTGAAAAGTGAATGAGTTCAATGTATTGCATTTTATTGCAAATCATCCTCAGCCTGTGTCTGTTCAACTTTGAACGTAGGCCTCCCACATGAGTTCCATATATATTGTGAAATATGTTTGTCTTTTGATTCTTCAATAGACCCTAGGTTGCTAATGTTAACTTTATTTTTAAGATATCTCCAAAAGAAAAAAATCCATTACAGACATATCAGGGCTGCAGATGGCCAGATAATGTTGCCTTTTTTGATATTATTTCTTGGTTCCAAATTTCATGAAATACAGCTATTGAGTTGTTGGAAGTGTACGTGGCAAATCCATATATGGTAAAAAAATATCTCCGTTAATTAACATAACCTTTTGAATGGCATTTATTTAAAAAAAATTAAAAATTGACGGAAAAAGAGCTATGTTAAAGTAATCTTTCTGTATATGGATTATTTATTTGATTTAGGTCATTGTTGGATTTTCCGGAAGGTTAAGACCAGCTTTGCCTGAGCTTTGTAACATGACACAATGTTGGGAAGAATGCAACACGTTCCATTTATACATAAGACTACCAACTTCAGCATTGAGCTCACAACAAACAAACCGATTTGTTGTACAAGTAATTTATTGTTTAGCGCAAAACGATTTAGCTGAAAAGCTGTCGTAGATTTATGCCATATTTTTCTATAAAGCTTCTGAAATTTTACGGTTAAAAGCTTTTCAATTTCATACTCATTTGTTATGATTTATTTTTGTCTAAGTTAATAATTTATTACAACATTAACACATCATATGTGTATAAATGTAAGACATTCGTTAAACACACATATGTCAATAACAAATAGATTCACAACATTATTTTCAAAGTAATTACTAGTGAGCTCTACAGTGCTCTTGAGTTTTTTGTGTTTTCTAAATACAATACAATGTGTATCATTTCAGTAAAGGAATCAATATAAAATGTCAAAAAAATATTATTTTCATGAATATTGTAATAGTTCTGAATATATGCAAATAATCATACATAATTTGGTGTACAGCCTCAATTATTATATATGATTGCGTTGAAACCACCTCATAAACTTAATACAGTCGTATAATGGGTTTTGGTGAGGTGCCAACAGACTGTGAGGGATACGAGGTGAGAAACGAATACGGCAGCCTTTCTTCATAGAATCATAGATGAATGTGGATCTGGCTGGGACGAGCAAATTAAGGTTACTTTTTTCAGGGCACTTTTTCTCGCCATCTTGGCTGTCTGGAACTATACATATAAAGAATCACAACTGACTTGGAAAATATGGAATTGTGATTAATTTCAATGCTTTTAAATAAATTTAAAAAATACAAAATCAATAATTATACGAGAATGTCACACATAAATTTTATACTAACATTTCTTGTAAGAATCTTTTTCAGATGTTTTTTTTTGTATCTGTCATAGTATTAGACCTCATTATAGATCATTTGACGTAAGAATCGTAGTGTAAACAGTGCAGTGATGACTTGAGAAGAAGACATTGACATATTTAATGTGATATTGCTTCGAATTCAGTGCTGGTCTTGACAGGTAATGAGTGTTTTCATTTTGTGACTATGTCGCCGCTTGTACTGCATTTGTATTCGTTTACACTAAATATGTCAAAACCTTAGCATCTTTGATATTCAAACATTAAAACTCGATGGTACTTTGCCATTTTTTTTAAACAAATATAAATACATATCGTCATGTTCATAAAGATCCAAATAAATTAATAAAATGAATTGAATTATGGACATGCATTCAAATAAGGATTGTTTCTTGGGAATTTTAAAGCAAGTAATGTGCGTACGTAAATATTGACTTAATTTCGTTATTAGAATATTAAAGTAAAGCGTTCAAATATACCTTACAAGTAAGAGAGAAGAGCTTAAGTGTCACATCCGGTATTTCGCCTTCAGGCATATCCGCCTGCTGCGGGATCAATATCCGGTGGAGCGGCAATCTCCTTTGTTTGAATGTTGATTCTTATCCTAGCGTTAAGATTTTCGAAGTCAATTTATCGGTACACGAAATGACACGGTATAATATATTATAAGGTTAAGTAAACGACCTACTGTGAGATAACAACGATCAGTTTACGTATGGGAATTCCCATTATTTTATTAAAATATTCTTCGTGTATTTATTTATCAATATTTATATTCCGTTTCGGCTTCAAATTTTCGATATAATTGTTATGTAAGTAATCAAAGTAGATTTTTTACAAAAATAAAAACTGGATTTAAAAAAAAGATATGTTTTTAAATATTGCTGGATTAGACCTAATTATAATACTCGTATAATACAAAAAAAAAATTGTTTTTTATGTATAAGTATGTTTTTCTCTTATTTGCTTTTTTCATTTAAAAAATGAACATGTAATTCTGTCAGAATAACATTCAAATTCATTTTTGTTTGATATTTAAAAAAAAAAAGATTTGTTTTTATTGTGAAACAAGAAAAAATGGCGGAAGAGTTCTTAAAGTTACAATGTTTTTTATATCAGTATTTTTAAGCGTTGACATATTTAGCGTTAAAAAAATTACAATAAAAGTAAAGCCACAATACTGAGAGCTGGAGAGTCAAAATTGTAACAATAAAAACCTCGTCATTAGTACATACATTTTGATACACAAATATTTAAAGGAAATATTGTTCTTCGTCATGACGATAGTCTGTTGCTCTGGAGGCCATCAGAAACTATATATGTTTCCCGATAGACCTCTGGCTACAGACATGTCTACGAAAAAGTTACGGACAATAATAGCTGATATGTGGCATCTATTTGTAATGTACATATTTGTATGAAAATAATAAAATAAATAAAAATCAATAATTGAACATGCTTTTTTTTAATAACGTGGAAGTCTTTAAAACTTTCACGATATAGAATAAATATACTTGTGCAGCAATTTAATATTCAAGGTGTATTTGGAAAGAGACGTAGATTTTGCTCGGAACAGAAAATCTTGTTTCCAGAAGCTCTTTGAATAGTTTAGTAGCAGCCCAAAATAATTATTTAAAGCAGCTGTTGCAAAAGACCAAGTGCCTTTAATGCTGTCCAAACTTAGATAGTTGAATTATCAAATGGAGCGAAAGCGGTCTGTACTAGAATAGCCTAGAATTTAATAAGACTATTTCAATTAACATTATTAAAACATTAGTTCTTATCCACGAAAATAGTTGTTTTATATTTCATACAACATAAAATATGACTTATAAAAGAAAGGGATACAATGAGTTTGGGTTAAATTAATATTTCAATTTGAACTGAATTTCATTCGAATTATTTTAATTAATGTTATAATATTTTTCAATACTCCTTATAATTGATATATACCAATATTTCTTAAGCTGATACACGCATACACATCTACATCAAATTTCTCTCATCTATTTGTGGTGAAAAAGAAACGGCAGACGTTGGGATTCAAACCACGAACTATGCACTTCAGTTCTGTTCTATGCACGGCGGATTTTTCGCTAAATAAATAGTAAATTAACATTAATTAGATTGTCTTATGTAAATAAATATATATATCTTCTTAATAACATAAGTAGCCTTACCATGTTAAAGCAATTTGATACCAATGTACTAACAAACCACTATTAGGAAGCGGGTATTGTATCATAATTTGTCCAAATATGTTTAAATAAAGAACATAACAAATTAAAATATTAAACTTAACTTTCGAACTGATATTTATAGATGATATTTCATTTAATATATCATTTTATGGTAATCTTTAATTGCTTAAGCTCTAGGTGACGACCACATTCGAACAGCATGGTAATAACAAAGTATCTAGATCGAAGTAATATACTGAATAACTTATCATTTACACAACTTATTATAAGTTTTACACAAATATATAAGTTAAATTAAATACCGATTTTAAAGTAAATCACACGCGTTAGATAATTTATGTGTTTTAAGAAGTAGACACCTTAAGGTTAGAATTTAAGACGCTCATTTAAATTCATAAATCTGTTATTTTTTTTACACAAGTAATGAGGAGTTTCTTTCAGGAATATTTACTTGTTTCAGTCTCTGCCGACGAAGGATTGGTTTATCTGTTGTATTTTTTCTTTTCCAACTCATCTGTTAAATGTAAAGAAATGTAGGGCAGTTCTGAGTGGCCGCGTTTTTATGTCAAAACCAGCTGACAGCAGGCAATACGTAACCAGATTTTATTTTTTCATACCTTTAAAACACATCGTTTTGCAAAATATTTTTATGCCGAGGCGCAAAGAAATAAAATGGAGAAAATCATTAACTTTCGCCTGTTGCTTTCCTACTCGAGAGAGTAGAGTTTCAAATTTATAGCGTTAATTTCGGGTCTACTTAAAAATAAGTATACTTTCTATTGAAAAGGAAATTTATTCGCGAACAACGCGCGGCTTTGTCCTTTACCTGAACGAAAATTGGGTCTTTAAAAAAAACATTATTCCTCGATTTTTAAACGCTTGAACTATACGAATATAGATGATTTATTACAGTTTTCGTAAGAAATTAAAATCAAATTTAAATTTTTGATAAATTCAAATGGAAGTTTGTTATGAATATATATTTATAAAAATATAAAAATAGTATCATAAACTCAAGAAAATTTCGAATTATCCTTGACTATTCAACTAAATCAATTACATTTACTCAAATCCAGGCTTATATATGGAAATTAAAACACTCTAAATTACCGAAAGTATGTACAAAATCTTAGATATTTGGGCCAAAAAAGTGAAACATTACATATTATATCAAAAAATATATCAATTATTTAGGTAAATACTGAAAGATCGTTTTTAATTTTTTTTTAGTGCTGCTTGCACTCAAATGTTTTACTGTATTTCAGAATTCATTTTAATTTATCGAAAAATAAATTTGTTTTTACTTATTTATGAAAATTGTTTAAAATAATATTTATTCGAATTTAGTTCCAACTTGGAGAAATAATATAAAGAAATGTTAATTTATATTTATACTCTAAAAACTGTTGAAAAGAGATTACTAGAACAAGCACAATAATACTTATACGTATATAATACCTAAATATCTCTAACCTCGAATGACCATACTACGTATTCTAGTACAGAACTGACAAAGCTTTATGAATTTGAATTAACAGTTCACTACCAAATTAAAAAAGAAGGTATTTAGTATTTATTCACTCACTCAATAAATATTCTAAAGATATTGCAAAGTAAATGCTTTAAATATAAATTATTTATTTATAATTAGCTCATGTACGTCAAAACAAAGCAAGCGATTAATAGAACCAGTGTTAAAAAACGTCATCGGCCGGAGACACACTTTAAATGAAAGGAAATTGAATCGTGCCAAATCTGAGATTCGTCGTAGATTCCATGTTGATCTAATTAAAACTTTCCTGTTTAAATATTCAAATTAATTAAATATATGCAAATTAAAACTGTCAAGATCTATAGCCGTCCGTAAGCTATGTACAAATATAAAACACTGTCACTCAAAACATATTTACTTAAGGTCACTTGTCGTTTCGCATTACATTTCATATTTATTAAAATCGTTGAATTAGAAATGATATCTGTACTAATTATTTATTTAAATGAAAACTATTTAAAAAAAAACAATCCATAATTCTATTTGGAATTTTAAAATTAGAATGTGTAAAGCAAAGAAGTCTTTTAAGTTAATATTGCATTATTATATTTTTCACTCTTCAGTATAATTAATTGAATTATATGCTTTACAAATTAGACTATTTGCATGGAACAATTTTAACTACTGAAATAGTGGAATATTTTACTCATTAATTTTTAGAGTTACGTAAATACACTTAAAAATAAATTTGTTTCCCCTAACTGGAGCATATGTCGCCACGAACGACCGCCACAAAGCTCTCGTGCCTTTATGGTACTCACTTCATCTCATTTCAGCTCTGCTTCCCGCAGCTTCGTCGAGTACATTATATGTATAGTTCCAGACAAGAAATCGCGAGCTTGGGAGCTCGAAAAAAAGGCAGTTATAGTTTGAGCTCTCTTTCGGCATTCAAAGTATATGTCCGAACCATGTCCAACTTTGTTGCTTCGACCTATATTTTTACTTTGGTACGTAGACTGCCTGGTTGGTTTTCTCATGTCGTCATTTCTCACAAAGTTATTCCATTTTAATCTCAATATCCCACACAAGCATCTGTTTATAGAACCCACTTTACGTCTGCATTGGTTATGGTGAGACGTCAAGATGCACTAAAGAATGAAAGATGCAATAAAGATGCCGTAAAGAATAGGTTGATAAATTTAAAGTGTTTTTTTTTTGTGATCAAATGCTTCAGCCAGAAAGCGGAAATGGTAAGCGATGAAGTTTTTTAAATTATATTTAATATGAAAGAATATTGCTTGATCATAAATCAATTATTTTCATTGTTATAATTATGAATTATGCTATTTTCGCAAAGAAGGGTTAAAGTTTGCTGGGAATTTCTTATTTAGATTGTTTCAAGAGCTAAGGAATGCTGCAGTCCAGGTCAACAAAAGCTCAAGCATTTCCGTTATTAGTTAACTTTACACAAAGTAAATGTTGCATTTCTCTACAGCCATTACGTAATAAAAGCGATCGTTGAGAAGACATTATTTAAACTCAAAGTGCTGCAGCATTAACTGTAGAGCAAAGTGATTGTTAAGCGTCATTGTCTAAATTAAATCTAAATAACTATACTTAATTATGCACTTAAAACCATTTTTTTTATTAGTTTATAAAATAGTTTGCATTATATATTTTTGTGACGTTTTCTTTTTGTAATATATTGATCCTTATGTGCACAAAATGACCTTATTTTGTATTAAGAATAAATCGTTTGTTATTTTATTTTGTAACATTCTTTTCGATACCTTTTTCAAACATTAAAAATAATATATTGTTTTAGTGTTATTTCATATGTTTTTATAAAAAACTGATATTATTTTCACCTAATTAAAAGCCAAATATTGACTTGGTTAAGACAAGTTATCATGATATCGAAAACAAATATTACAGCTCGGTTTTTTTAACCTTTCAGGATCCCACTGATTTGGCAGGCCATTAGAAAATGAGCATATAATGTAATAAGCTTCAAAGTGAAAATCTGACAGAAATTATTATCTGCAATTCAAGATGGGCAAATAATCATCTACTCGTCAGGTATGCCAGAGCAAATAGAAGCAACCGGCAGCTGACGGGAGGTTGTCTTAGCACGGTCTTTGGCAATCGTGCTTTCAGCTATGCGGCACCAATGGCATGGAACTCGTGACCGGAAGGCATAAGAAAGCTTAAAGCGTAGGCATTCTTCAGAAGCAGACTTAAGACCCACCTTTCTACTCGGAGAGGCAAAGAAACGCTTTTGGAATGACCATTGGGCCATAAAAAAGCGCTATAAAAATACAAATATAATGAGGATTGAAAGTGAAAGAAAAAACTTTGAAAACAAAGGTAATTTATTATTTATGATAGTTATTATTTATTAAGGTTTAAACTATTCAAATAAGCTGCTAATTCACAAAACAGCTCATGAATCAACAAACTAAATCAGTTTGCATGTCGTTGCACTATTTTAAATCGCTTGTCAAAAAAATATCTTAATTTTTCACATAAAACTTGAGATATTTTGAATTCAGTCTAATCTCTGCACTCTTGGTAAAAATAATGCTGTTTACCTCCCAAAGTATTTCATATCCTCAGGTTTTTATATTTTAAGAATAAAGCCAAGAAATTTATTTTTTGTAAATCACAGATTTTCTCCAAGGGGGAGCTGTTTGCCTGATAAATAATAAAGTAATTTCATCTGATGTTTCCTAGTTACAGTGACCCCGATGGAATTTGAACTCATTTTCCGACTCCATCGTGGTCTTTGACCCGAACCGCTAAGTCAAATGAACCGAAAACTGTAAATAATTGATATCCTATCGATTCGTTTTGGGTATATTTAGAAATTCGCGATTGAAATAGGTTTAATTAATAAGAAGTTTAATGCAACCAACAAATATTTCCTATTAATATTTAATTCATTGTCATATATTATATAACATAAGCAATTATTGATATCATATAAAAAATAAATACATAAATTAAGATGTTTATTTTTTATTTTTATATTTATAGTGACTTTAAGGGCAACTCAAAAAGAATACAATATAATTCGAGTAGTGTTATTTTTTGTTATTTATACATACCCCTGGTAGTGTTAAGCCACCCGTTAACGACAAAACAGAAATGGTCCAGGCCTCGGGAGCGTTTGGCAGATTATCCGATCATCTTAAAAAAAAATGCTAATTATTTTACACCCAAATATTTGATTTATATTATATTAAATTATATATCAATGCCACAGAAGAGCGTAACATGTAACTAATTTTTGTTCAGGGAAATGCATGCCGTCAAAAAGACTGTTATTAACTACACGTAAAGTACACTCGGCGGAGCACTAGAAAGCAGAACTGACTAGGGATGAAGTGAGGACCATGGCGGTTAGCAAAACTTAAAGGCAAAAACTAACGATGATTCCATTTTACAGGTACTGAGAAGTTGAAGAGCTTAGATTAAAATTGTTGTCACATTAAAGTATACCTAAGTAAAGGATTCACAAACTTCCGTTATCTGTCAAAGACGGAACTTAATGCCTTTGGTCCCGGACAGATAACGACCACGACTGGTTGCAGATAGATCACAACTGATAACTCACAGGCGGTGACAGTCCAGTTCCGAAACCAATACTGTGGCCATTTACAGAACATTACCTGTCAAACAAACTGTATGGCGACACATGCGTGTCAGACGAGCGAACAAAAATAAGAGACGAAAAATAATATTTTTAGAAGAACAATATTCTGGAAATAAGAAAATATTAACAGGCTTTATAAAATGCAATATTGGCTTTTCACTGCAAGCTCGTATGTAAAAATAATCTGTTCCACGACGCGGAGAATAATCAACAAAAAAAATCAATAAAATCGCATTTTTCTAACGCTGACATTTTATCTTATCACAATGTTGTGATGTAAATTTTCCGAGCCGCGAACTTTGCCCATTTTGTGTACTTTTTCCGTATCCATTTTTCAGGAAAATAAGTCCCCGGGGATCCATACGTACTTGTAAAATATTTTGTAGCCTTTTGCAAAAGATGTCACGTAACACGCGTGAAATATTGTTGCTGCGAGCAATAATGCGGCGAGTCTTAGTTTATTAAATAATACGAACAGTAAAATATGTTAGTGCCTTACGAACTTTTCTCGTTATTTGTTTGTTTATGATGATACTCGTCAAGTGTTATTCGACGGTTATCTTACTTGCATGGTAGATAGAAATACATCAAGTTATAACTCTTCCAAGTCACAGCTTAGTGTTGGTCATCGTCATAAGATATTTAATGAGTTTTCAATGTATACAAAGCTGCCTTTTTCAGGACCCTGATACTTTATCGTACTGAAAGTAAACGAAGAATGTACTCGGTGGATATCCGGGAGGCAAAGCTCATATGACATATGGAATAAGACGAGGATAACAGCTTTGTGGCGGCAATTCATGACGTTCATGAGCTCCAGTAAGGGGAGTGGGTAAATGGTAACGATAAATCATGTTATTTATTCGTTGGCTTATCACTAAATAAAACTTCATATTATATTTTTGAGACTCACTGAGATTTTTATGTTTAAATATATTATTCGTAAAAATGACCATTAAAAATTTCGTTATTTACTTTTATTTGTTTAATTTATATTCTTAATTCTAAAAATACCAATAATTTAATTATCAATTAAATAAAAAACTATTTTGAAGACTATTTAATATCATTAAGATGTATTTGCGCATAAGTAAATAAACAAAATGTTTATAAATGTATCTAATTCATTTATCTTCTTTTCTCGTAAGTACAATCCTGAAATTTACTTTTATTTTGATGAAGCCTATATTTGGAAAACGCGTCTTTATTTTAAGAAATACCTGTTTTTTGTCAAGCGTTTGTGTATTTCAGTACCTTTTTTTGCATTGTTTAAAAATACAATACAAAGGCTTGTATAATATTTAAAGCTTTGTAAATGTAACTAAAAATAAGTTAAATGGTTTAATATTAAAAAATCTTCTCAAATTACTTAATTTTATAACTGTGTAAAAGATTTTAAAATTATTTTTAGAAAATGGTATCATATTTAAGTGTACAGTGATTTCATTTCTCATTGTAATTTCATATTCTATAGAAGCTGTATAACAATTAATTTGACAAATAGAGTTTACGTTTTAGTGATACAATAAAGTATCTCTGAGACATAGAAGGCGGTTCTAATTTTGCTTTGACTATTATTGTTTGCGTTGGCAAAGTTTGAAGGATGATAATTCGAATAATTCCATTACGAAACGTATTGTCCAGGACGTACGCGGTTTTACTCTTAGCGTTTTATTATCTCCGGGGAAGTTATTGGATTAAAACTTTTTCCCGGTATCAGTTGCGAAGGTTCCCCAAGTCACACCCAACAGTCGTTCTTTATTTCTGGTGATTTAACAGCCTCCGTACATGCAGTTGCACTTAAACTGTGAGTCACTCGAGCGTTGTTCTAGTTCTCGTTGCACTAAGAAGCACGGCTTAACTTCCATTGTTCAAGCCAAAAATTCGATTTACGGCTCAAAACAGTTCATTAACTACGGCAATCGGAATTATGCAACCACTTTTCTATGAACTTTACGATACTTTTACAAGACTCGGAACACTTGAGGCTTTTAGCAACTTTTACTGTATCGAATAAATTTGGTACATTTCGTGAGTATACAGATGACATTTTTAACTTCCTCTTAAGTCTGCAACGTTTTTTTTTTGTTTTATATAAAATGAAGTATTAATGTAAAATAATTACGTAAAAATATTTAATTAATAAATAACTTTTTTTGTCAAAAAGATTGTACACGGATAACGCAAAAATAATCTAAATTAAAGTGAAATGCTTTATGAGTATTATATTAATCAAATAAATGTCATATAACGTGCAACTATGCTGGGTTTTATGAATATTAATAATATTTCAAAAACAATTGCTTCAGTTTTTCCATAACACTCGATGGTTACAAGTATTTCTTCAGTGGTACATTTATTTCAACGCGTACTTAGTATATTCCTTCATGTACACTGAACACAGTGCATATCACAATAGATTTAGCCAGAGACGTAGGTATCGTAAATAATGTAGTAGGCGAATTTACGGCAAGACGCTTGTAATGTATCTACGAGTATCCGTCGAAACCGTATCACTCCGTTTTCCATTATAATGCTAGGGCCATTTTCTCTTACAACTATTTTGGCTAAAATAATAGTACATATCTTTTAAGGAATAACTAATAGCAGTTATAATGGTTACGCTACTTGATAAAACTATTATTTTATCGTGACAGTTTGCTATTCTAACACATTGATTTCAGTAAAAAATATTATTCAAAAAGCATTATACATTGAGAAATTAACAATTTAACTGCTCGAGTATGTCTTATTTATAACACCGCAAACAGTATTAAATAGGTACTATATAACATAGATATGACATATAATTGTCATTAATTTCCACTTTATTTTTTAGCAGCTATTTATGTTTATGGATGCCACGTGAAAGCATAAATTAAAATTTATTTATTTCTTATGTATAAACAAACAAAAGATAAGAAAAAAATAAAACTAAAATAGTAGGCCAAATAACCAAATGTTCTATTAAAGTGACAGTATGTATAGTATATTATAAACATTCTTCTCTAGATACGGCACGAATTCAATGCATATTCTGTTAGTTGACATTTTTTTTTAATGTAAACACATACAGGAGAATACCGACAAATGGTGATAGTAATTCTGAAGTCTCATCTGTGAAATTCTATGATGCATATGGCTAAACGCTGCATGATGAGTGTTGATCCAACAACGTCATAAATTACAGCTCGAGATTCACGCATCATCCTTATTATTACAGGAATTTACTATAAATGGGTGGTCTTTACGGGATAACTTGCGTGTACCACTAATATTAATTAATAGGCCATGACTGGCATTTTACAAGTGTTGGATCAAATTCACACCAACCGGGAGTATTTTAGAGCTCATAAATCGATTAAATTTTTTTTTTAATCTCCATCGGGGATGACGACCCACGACCTTTGGCTTGCAAAGCAAACGCTTTAACCATTGAACTATGACCGCCTTGTAGCATGACATTTGTGCACCTGACATACTTAATAAAAAAATATTTTGGTTATCTTAAGTCAGATGTTTTAGGAAAATCAGTGAATTAGCTAGATGCTTCCGAGGCCTGTACCATTTGATCCTTCTTAGGCAGCTCAATCCAACCAACGACAAACGATAAATAATAGGTATTAAGCCATACAAGTTTTGTTTATTACTACGTTGCATAACTTTTATAATTTTACGAGAACCAAGCGAAAAATAGGGATGTTGAATTATAAAATAAATGTAGAATTATTTTAATTATATTAAAAAACACATGATTAAAAATTACGAACTTAAATCAAAATATAATTAATTTTTTTAATTTTTATTAGAATATTATTTTATTATTTCAATATTCTAATCTACTTTTATAGATCATTGATTATATTACAATATTATTATTACTTAAATATACATATACTATACATAAAATTCTTTTTTTTCAACGCAAACCACAAAATAACGGCAGAAGCGGGATGCGAACCGCGGACCTTGGAAACCAACTATGCCCAGGTATTCATACCGCTCGGCGAATCGCGCCATTGCTATGCCCAGACTGACTTGCGGTGAAACTAGTATTTATATCATTGTTAGCATCACACGACAGATGTCGCCATAGTATATATTCAAAGTATGTATATTTTTATTATTATTCTATCAGTCTTCATTTATTCACATTTAGGCGCGATTCGCCGAGCGGTATTTTAATTGGTTTCCAAGGTCCGCGGTTCGCATCCCGCTTCTGCCGTTATTTTTGTGCTTGGATTGACGCGTTGAAAAAAGAATTTTATGTGAACTATAAATATATTTAAGTAATAAAATATAATTATTTTGAGTTACAGTCAGGCTTCAGACGAATATAAATAGTAGTACTTACATCAAAGCGAATCTCTCGAAGCGCCCACTAACGTATTTATTGTGAAGATGTGAAATGAAATAATTTAAATGTATTGGAGAAGCTGATCAAAGAAAAGAACAAACACCTGATTTGGAACACACGGAGATGCTCGAAAGTAAAGTAACTTGAAATATAATCTCCTTAAAAGAAGATTTGTTGAAATTTGATTTCAAGCTGGATTCAATTTAATAATGGGTATGTTTTATGGCATCACTTTCTCTCGATTTTCATTTTGCTACTTATTCGGAGAAATGCCTTGTGAGATCGTCGTCAAAGAAATAAGTAATAGCTTCAACTATATATATATGAATCAGCACACCCATAAAGGGGGGACATGTCAATTCAGTTATTTTCGGTTTATCTTTCGTATTATAATCGCTAGAGAAGAATTATTGGGTGGCTTTGATAAAATATTCATGCAAAAGGGCTTCTGATCTGAAATGAGCTCAGAAATACGAGATATTAATGCAAGGGTGTTGTACAAAAATCGAATAATATCGAAATAATAGATGGAATAAGACAAAAAAGCCTCGCCAACGGTGGGGATAAGTGAATAACTTTAAACGAGCGTATTTCTTCAAAGGTCAAACAAGATAAAAATTTGTTAAATCATACTGTATATCCAGTTTAAATGAAATAATAAATTGATTCTTTGTTAAGTAAGAATATATTTCAGTATTCTAATATTTATATAACAAAGAAAATATTGACGGATATTCGATACCTGATACAATGATATATAGAGCATTTGGAAAGAAAAAAACCTAATAATTACACAAATGAAAGTGTAGTTTTGTTCACTCTGTTATGTTTAGTTATTTTTATATACATTATCAATAAACGACAAAACTATACTCTTAAAAATAGCTGCTATTTTAAAATTAATATGACTTGATATGATAATCTTTTGATATGTATATCAAACAAAATGCTAAAATATAACAAAGAAAACTGAATCCTTGTAAATCCAATAAGAATATTGCGGAAAACAAATGGAACGTATAAATTATTATGGGTATTAAATTTTTCACATAAACGGCTTAAAATACCAACTTTAAAATAACAACAAATATAAAAAACATGAAAAGCTAAAACATTGAATTAAAATAAAGATATTGTTATTTTAATAAAACAGTTATTCCAGTTTTTTTTAAGAAAGAAGAAAACTAGGCTTAACTTCTTAAAAAATACTTCCATTCTATTACAGATAATGAACTTGTAAGCTACAAACAACAATTTAATAATACAAAAATATAAACTACAAGTATAGTTCCGATGTAATAAAAAGGTAAAAACAAATAAAAAGGTAAAAACAAATAAAAAGGTAAAAACAAATAAAAGGTAAAAACAAGAAATGTCATTATTTTATTCAATAGGCATGACGGTTAAATTAGATTATTTTATTTGTTTCGACAACTGATTCATACGTACATGAAAAATTAAATCCCAGCGTCTGCCGTTTATTTTTCTCCACTCTTTCAGGAGAAAAATGTCATAATGTGATATTTACTGTGAATTTGATTATGTGTCTCATGTTGAATATCGATAGAATTTTTCAGATGTTCATTTATATTCTAAAAACTGAAACTGAAAATACATGATTTAAATTGTTTGTTTATTTACCAATTTAAAAAGCCCATTCACGGGGTAAATGTAAGCGAAAAAGATATCCTAATATGCGGGCATATATTTTATGAACAACAGCCGTACGGGCGAAAGCTCGCCAAAGCTCGGCTTAGTTGGAACGCACATATTTTACAATTCAGTTCCATGCTTTCCGTTTCACCGTGACTTACAACTTTGTTTGCGATACAAACTTACTATCTGCGATAGTCGTGTTTTGTAAGGAATGGCATGCCATGCGTGTGGCGAAGCCGAATTCCCGGGTTATTACCGCGGCACACATTGTTTATGTACAATATAACAATACTAGAAAAAAACAATACAAAAAATATAAGTCAATCTTTTTTCAATTATTATATTGTCTGAAAGTCGTTTCGTTGAAATAACACTATTTGAATGATCATAAAAAAATATCTCAGAGATATCACGTTGACGTCAATTAATGCCTCTATTATGCCTTCTTTAGTAATAACTGCTTTTTCACAACGTAGTGCATCTTCAACATCAAAATCACCGGATCGATGTTTTGTGCGCCAATTTTGGTACTCCCGTTTTGACAATAATTTTTCTAAAAGTTCAACAGCCTTTTTAATTTTTTGGTTGTAAAATTTGTCTAAAATGTTGACTTCCATTTTTCATCATAAGCGAACTCAAGTGTTAGAAGAATATTAGGTTTCTGTCAATTAGATTTGTAATGATATCATAGACTACGATTATTCGCATCTAAGAAACTTAACTCACTTAAGGATACGGGTGTTCCTAAGCATTGTCCCATCCAAACAAGTTTCACACCTAAAATTGGTTTACTTTAATGATTGCGTGAGAAACGACTTTTCAACAAGTTATATTTTTGGATCAGTATATACAAATGTACTTGTGAGAATTGAAGGTCATTAGAAAACATATAAATATTTATACGACAATTTTTTAATGCTTTTTACATGAACTGTCTATTTGATACATATTAAAATAAAATAACATATTTTTACTATGAAAGCGGATTTTTTATGACTTTTACAAACACAGTGTGCGCCTAAATCAGTTCCTCTAATAGTAAGTAGATAGAGGTTCTTACTCGTGCATACTCGAATTGCAACGCGCATCTTTCTCGCATTTGGTTGGGCTTTGCTAAGCTATTTATGGTAATCTTCGAGACGAACATGATGCCTTCTTGCAAAGTGGATAAAGCATACGATTATCCTGTATTTAGCGTCCACACTTAAGATGTAACAAATATACATTGCTTAAGATACTTTGTGATGATTCAAAGCGTAAATGTTTAAAATCTCTTGTTACGAATAACGTGTTCTTAAATAATTTCTTAGGTTTTAACGGCCAGATTTGACATTGTGGCTTTTGGCTAAGCCACAATAACCTGTTATTAATCTAAAAAAATGAGAAGATTCTTTGGTAGTGTCTTAAAATTGTTAAACAATTTTATTATATTTTTAAATGTATCAGTTTGTTAAAGAAAACATCAACAAGTAATAAATATGTTAAAAATACATAAAACTAAACATTAATCAAACAATTTTTCATCTTAACATGTCCGTTACTCTACCTGTATCATATAGTCGTCACGTTTTTTTTAAGTTAGCAGAAGAATACTGATAGATAGTGATAGTAGTTCTGAAGTCTCATCTGTGCATTTCTATGACGCTTACCATGCTGGATATGGCTAAGCGCTGCATGTAGAGTGTTGATTCCCCAACGTCACAGACTACAGCCCAATAATCACGCATCATCCTTAATATTACAGAAACTCACTATGAATGCGTGGTCTTTACAGGACGACTTTCGTCCACCACAAATTTCGATTAATAGGCTGTGACTGGAATTTTACGGGTGAGGGATCAAATTCACACCATACGGGGATATATTTTAGGAAATATAAATCGAATGATTTTTTTACATCTCCGCCGGGGATCGAACTGATGGCTTTTAGTTTGCCAGTAAAATATTTCAACCACTGAGCTATACCCACCGATGATTTTGGTTGGGCCATATGAGCCTTGGCATAGACTGGCTGGAATTTTCAGGATAACCTCATGACAGAAAATTGAAGGTGCCTTTTTCAGGTCTCCTGGCTCTTCTCGTCTTTCTAGACCTTTATTAACTATATATATAATTACTAGGCAGAGCTCTGAAAGATGATTTAGGAGGAAATTGAGATATCCTCGTCATCATCATTATGTTCGCTACCACAACTGGAGCATATGATTGTCACGAAATGCCAAAAAATATGAATATTGAAAGCTCATAATTGATTTTAATCATTTCAACTCTAAAAATACAACAACAAAAACATTGAAAACAAATAGAATCGTTATTAAAATGATCATAAAATTTAATCAAAAATACACAAACATAATAATCGTAATTGAAATGATCATACAATTTAATAAAAAAGGCACAAATATAAAAATGATATCACTTTTCGCAATTATTTAAAATAATGATACAAATAGCCAATAAACAAACAAAAAAAATATTTTTAATTAGTCAACAATAAAATACGATAAATTTTCATGCGAAACATTCAAATAAGCGGAAGTACATAAACGATATATGAAATATTTGCTTATATACAGGCATGCAGATTATTCAAAAGCTCGCTGTACATTATTTATTTTTCAGTAAATATGTGAGATTAATTTTCCTCCATTTTCCTTCCTCGACATGCTACTCCCGATAGAAATTAAAGGTAAAGGCTCGTGTATACATTTTTTGAACGTATTTCACAATATTAAAAATGTATGCGGAAATGTTAACGTTGCTTTGTTTAGGCGATGTAGCCTTTGAAAAATTTACGTTCAAAATATAAATGTATCATATTTGTTGTTAAAATGAGATTTAAACCCGTGTCAAACATAATCTCTGAAGAGTGAGATCATATTTAACGATGTAGTACAATGGATATTTATTGATTATTCAACTTATAATAAAATGAAGTTATATTGATGAATTAAAAAAAAACACTAATGAGAAATAAAATTATTAATACTACATTTAATAACCTTAAATATTTGAATTAAAGTTGATTTTAATTTTTATTAAGTTAAAACATCAATTGAAATTAAATTAATTAAAATTATAATTATCTGTTTTAAAATTTATACTTTTCCACCATTATCACCATAGTTGTTGCTCCTCTGATAAATTATATACATACATATTTTTTTACATCTGCCTTCAAGCAACAGACTCATCTTACACATGCTTCTCTACATGGTTGGTATCGACCAAGAACTTGTAATAACCATTTTATCGTAAATGACACGGACAAGCTCTGTTATGCTACTCCAGTATCTGTTTTCTTTTTCATACAATATTGATTAATTCAAGAAACATATCAATATTCACTTACTATCTTTCCAACCCACATACAAATACATCACATATTTTGGGCATGCAGCGACCAGCCGCCTTGTGTGAGCATCATAAAGCTCACATTGTGCTCTCGTGCATCTGCTTCTCTTATCACACAAAAATGTGAAGTACTACTAGTAGTTTACATGTAAGAAGAAATACATGTAAACTATTTTTTAAAAATGCTTTAGCTTTTTACCATTATGATTTTTCCCTTATTCGATCCGCATCTGTAACATAATGTTATCACAAATTCATAATTTTTCATGGAGTGAAACTTGAAATGGGAACATACTCGAATGGTTCCCGATGAATTATATTACAATAGCCCAGTGACTTGGCGATACATCAGCTGTAATATTCAAGGAATATTTTTGTGTATATTGATAATCGAAATTCTTACAGAAATTAAAAGATAACCACTCCACTTCAATGTTTAGATCATTTGTTCCTAAAGGTCGACTCAACCTAATATTATAAATATATATAATTTGATTGTTATTTCTTTTCATATATTAAAAATTATTATATTTTTATACGACGACCGTATGCTACTCGTACTGTTAGCGGATACGGAAGATGAACATATGTTACATATCAATTCATGTTATGCTAGCTAGTGGATAATCTATTGAAAGGTATGACTGAGAATGGAAGACGTAACTATTATTGTGTTGAAAAATCGGATCATTTATCAAATTCAGCTTAGCGTTAAGATAATGGTGAAGGTAGTTGTTTTGCAAGTCGCGAAACGTGAGAACGAAATGTACGTAGCAGTCCATCAAGGAACGTCGTTCCCGAGCCATCGATTATGCCCCAGATACCATCTCGACGTCAGGGTTATAAAGTGCAGAGGTCTTTTCAAAAGGAATGGTCTTCTTAAATCTATTGGAACTAATCACGTTGAATCCATGTGGTGGCTACATATTGCCAGTGAATCTGAGGCACTTTTATATCACTGTGAAGAGTAGCAGTAATTGGTAACCTTTTTGAAGATATGCGCTGAAAAATTCACCATTTCTGTCTTTTTCATAGGTCTCGTATGAAGACCTATCACTGAACGCTCCTAAAAAATATTTATTTAAAAAACAACAGTGCATTTTACCGTACGAGAACAGAGTTCAGTCTAGTTTCACTTTCGATGAAGTTAATATACTACGGGCGTGCCTTGAACTGCTTCCATTGGTGATTTGTTGCTAACTCCCCATGTGTGTTCTTGTGATGCAAAAATATATTTGTCATTTATTAAAGCAGCTAACAGCGCATCAAAATGATAATACATTTTATTGTGAATTGAGAAGTATCGAATAATGCGTCACTATTTTTTTAGCAAGTCTGGTGGCTCAAAAAAAGGTAGCTTTTTTATATCGTAACCAGGTACGTATTTGACACAAGCTTCATCGTGTATAAATAGTCTTATAATTTAAAATGTTACAAGTACATCCATATGCGATCCATGGAAAAATATTCAAAATGTGATCCATCTTAAATAAAATATGGTGGGAATTATTTATCTTTTTAATATTTGAAACGGATTTCAAAGTGAATGCTAAAAATGAATAAAAAAAAATCTTCAAATAAATTATTAATAGAATCATATATTTTTTAGATGTGATGAAAATTAATTTAAAATAAACAAATTCAAAGCTTCTAATTTTAAGCAAGAAAACAGATTTAATCTTTACTGGTTATTTTAATCGTTGGAATTGTACAAAATATATATAAAAATGTATTCATTAATTTTATTAAAAAAAAAACAATAATACTGTTAACCATTTGTAAATACATTAATAATCCACCAATAAAATCATATAATTAAATATCCCTAATTGGCTTTAAGCCATCCTTAAGAGGCATAGTAGTAAATTACATGCTCAGTTAAGTTTTGGGATCCTAAGTGGGAACTCTATGGTTCCCAAAAGGGGGAAGCGTCAGTAGCATGCAGTCTTCACTTGAATGAATAAATCTTTGTCTATTGCTTGCTGCTCTACCACCATTTTGTAAGGATTATTATTGTAATAAAATAAAAATGCAATAATTATTAGCTTATGTTCTGACAAGATGGTTTGATAAATTAAGGCAAACAATGCTCATGTAGTAGGTGGTAAGGCAGTTAAAAATACAGGCTATTTTTTAGATAAACACATAGCGAGAATACTTGAGAAATTACATTTTTGGATCATATGAAGCTGGAATTGTTTTGAGTATGGCAAAGTGCCGGATATACAGTGTTAAAAATAACGTCATAGACTTCAGTTAAGCATTCAAATATCGTTATTTTTAACAAGGACTAATTGTGAAAGCGTAGTGGTATTCTCGAGAAAATATAAGTCTACTACCAATTTCGGTTAACGTACTATGATTGACATTATATGGGCGTAAAAAAATCACACTAACCGAGGGTAATTAAATATATTAAAATTTGTTTTTTTTTTTTTTAATTTCTGTCAGCGATTGAATTCACAATATGGTAAGCAAACGTTTTACTCCTAAGCCATACCTGATGGTGATGATTCATGTCATAAAAAAATCACAAAAAAAAATCTTATGCGTTCGCGGCAACAAACAATACAGCAATCACCATTTTGTATTGAAATAAAAAATATCTGCTTCCGTTATTTCACATTTCGAATAGTAAAGTGAAATTGTATTAACACTCTGTGCCTATGCACATTTCCCCGCCGATTGTCACCATCGGTCCTCTCGCAGATTGCTGGAACTGTCTTGTGGCTGTAAAGCATTGTCTAAAATACGCTTCACATCGCACTCGGAGGGCGTCAAATAAGGGAGTACTCTCCATAATATATTTTTACGATTTTCCGCCTTTGCGTTCCGCTATTTTTACGAGTTTGAGGCATTATTGAAACGGTTCCTGAAATTTTTCAATTTCCGACGCAATTTACGTACGCGGAGCACTGAACCGAGCTTAAAGGGGATTTTGTCACGCACCCGCGAGCGTATTTCGACACTCGTTAGCGTCACTGCTGACTCGCGTCAATCATAAATCAAGAGCTCCTCATAAATCGCGACGCCGTTGTAATGGAAATGTATCGCAGTTTTGCGGCCCGCAAGTCCGCGCGTCGGCCAATAAAACCGGCCGTCCATAAAAAAGACGCTTGCGCCTTTTATACGCCATCAAATTTATTTTATAAATCGTAAATTTCTCATTTGATGTATTTTTCAAACACTTTGCGATGTGCGTTTAAAGTTACTGTACATATTTATCGCTCTAAAGGAGCCGATGACCTTCGTCCTCTTGCGTACATTATCGCAACTTGCCAATCTTCACAGTCCACAAGTCGCCCCCAATCAACATTTATTGCCGTCTTTACTCTTCACCCAATTTCGCACACCGGAAATTTTCAGTCTCTTTTCACACCATTAAGCTGTATATGTAGCACTATGGACAGTTAGGCTGTTCGGCAGCGTCGGTTATTACACAGACTTGCGCTCCCTCCTGCGATATCATGGTAACTAAAAAAAATCCTCAGCTCAATTAGAATTTATATTATTTAAGATGATTGTGAAATACTTGGATATTTTCTTTTGTTAAGAGTTAACAAATGTATATTTTTAGATTTTTAACTATCAAATATTACGCTTGTACGACATCCTTAAAGTAAGCATAAATTTGAAGGCAGAAAATAAAATGAAAAGTTTCTAGTGGTCTCATATATAGTATTTGCAGAACCTCAAACTAAAAACATCAAAGGATATAATCGAATAATAAATTATAATGTTTATTTACTTAAATAAAAAAATCATTTATTCCAATCCATTTATTTTTATGTGATTTCTTGTACATGTTTCGGACTCCATCAAGTCCATCGTCAGGAATGGCGTAACAATTATTAGTTCTAATTTAAATACACTCATGTTTTATAAATACTTTTATATAAAATTATGACTTCAGTATTTCTAGCATTTGTCGTTAAATATAACTAAATGATTCACAAGGAAAAATTAAAAGACGATTTTTTTTCAATTTGATTTTCCAATCACAACATTTTTCGGTGATAAAATTGAACATTGAAATAATGTAATAAACCATAACAGGAAAGTTATATTAAATTTTATGGCAGCAAATGAAAAATCAATTTACGCATTTATCATTTAAAAAATCATCAATTACTGAACGTTCTTTTTAGATTTACGACTTTAATTATTTGTCGGAAAAGAATTTAACGAAAAAATATTCAGAAATAGAAAAAGCTTCCTTCTACATAAAATTCGCATTGTAAGTAAATTTTTATAATTAAATATATTTATTTATTTTCATGTGTAAATTTTGACAAAAATACTTTAAATATTTAATAAAACGAATTAAATATTAAAATAAATATTTTACTTATGATGAATAAGCGAGAATACTCTATACTAAAGTAAATAATTCTATTCGTGTATAATGTATTTTTTGAATAATATTTACTTTAACTCTTTTCATATTTTTATGCACTTGAAGCATAAGTAATAGAGGGCATCTGGTTCGGACAAGTACGAAGAAGCTATAAAAAAGTAAGATTAATGAAAAACACGACTAAAATATGAGCAACTCAAAAAGAACGATTTTCAAAACAAATACCCACAGAGCGAAACAATTCATAAGAGCAAGGAAATGTGTAAAGTTGGTATGATCCAATAAATAAATAATGAAATCACGCAGATATCCGAAAAAAAGAAACGAAAAAAACGCATGTATATTTCAGTTGTTTTGTCGTATTGTCTTGTCTTTTGAGATCCATGTTTATGTGTCTGGGTCATTTTCGTTTTTTAAAAACATTAAACTGAAATGTTGATATTGGTAGTGAAACCATTGATATTGGGTGTCTTTGATGAATTATCATTCAGATCATTGCTGATTGTTTTTGTTATTTGAAATATCGTCAGCCTTTTCCTCCATTATTTTCTGTTCCATGCAATTTTCGCCAAAAGTAGACTTAATAGTTTCCATCATCAGATCTGTGTATCTTCTTGCTTCATCGTATTGCACATATCTTTTCAATTGACTTTGTGATCACATTTTCTATTAACTCTTAATTATTTTTATGAAAATTTTACTAATTAATAGTTTAATCTTCTTCGTAGTATCAATCTGGCGTATTGGTTTGCAGCAACAGAATCTTGCATCTCGATCGCCAGTTTAATAAGTTTACCTTATTGAGACTCTTCCTATAATGCTATTCTACGACAAAAGTACGACTGAATTTTTGATTTTCTTCTTCAACACTATATATCAAAGGCATCTATTTTGTTAGATGTTGAACCTCAATATGTTAATATTTGTAAATGCAAGGTGTTGATCGATTACATAAAATGTAAAAAGACAACATAAAAGTGAAAAGTATGATTAATAAATATTTACTTTACTAAGTTACGAGTATATGTAATGAATGTTAATAATTGTAAATCATCATCATCATCATCATCATCATCATCAGCCTGTGTCCGTCCACTGTTGAACGTAGGCCTCCCGCATGAGTCTCCATCCTCTTCGATCCTCCGCCTTCCGCATCCAGGCCACTCCCGCTATTCTTCTTAATATAATTGTATTTGCGCCCCCCCTAACAAGCATATGGACATAAAAAATGTCACATAAAAACAAAAAAATCACATAAAAAGTTGGAACATATGGTCACGATAAATTGGCGCTAATTAGTTCTGTCAGCTGCCACTGCCCAATTCACATTCTAGGGCATATCTGTGCCTGAAGTCCATTCTGGAAATTTTTTCCCAAGGGGCCTGGACATTTTTCCTAAGGAGCGGCTCAACTATACTAAAACTATGGCTTATGTTCTCCTGGGGCATCCAAAGAACATGTCGATACCAGATCCAAATTAATTTTTATATCGACTATAGTATGGAAAGCAGTATTTTTCACTATCTCACTTTGTCATTTCTCACAGTTCACCTTCGTACGCATAGTATTCTACGCAGGCATCTGAGATACCAATTTTCGCAGCCACATAACAGAACTTGTGTTATACAGGCGCTGTATGTAAAATGTTTAAAACGTAAATCATTTTTGAACAAATTTTGACTACGTACACAAAAAACACAATATTCGAAGCCCGCCTTGGAAGAGAAAACGAGCTTTTTTAAAGAACGGTGTAACTAAACAAAGCTGTCAAGTTAACTATATTGGTATACGGAGTCTTCACTTACGAAAACGTATCGAGTATGTGGAGGAACAAAGAGGAATCTTTATTGAAATAAAAAAGTGACTTTTATAGAAGCGAGGCCATGCGAAATAAATAAACAAAGAAGAAAATAAAAGAAAAGCCGGCCTTTGAAAAAACGGAGGACAATAAATATTTACTTTCCAACATACCCTTATTAAGGACTTACGTTTTAAGAATAAAGTGCCGCTCTTTGATTGCGCGATTTTTTATGTTTAACTGATTGAGAAGTAACTAATATTATGATATTTATTTGTTTTGAAAAGTTGTCTTACATTAATGAAGACATTGATAAATTTGATAATATTTTTTATACAACAATTAACTACAGTAAATATATTTATAAATATCTATGTAAATTATTAATTAAAATAATATAATACATAATAATTTACGGAACAGGAAAAAATTACAGAATATGATAAATCAAACTCGAATGTTCACTTTAAATTGCTGTGACTCAGTTATGTCAATTGCCATTAACTTTTCCTCTTTCTAAGACATTTTTACTCCTGAAGGTCCACCTGGGGACCATATATGATTACCGACCACCTCCAAGGCTTAAGGATTTTAATACATAGCTGCTGTTGTATATGATGCATATTTTTGAGTAATTTGTTAATCAGATATGTTTAAAAGATCGCACGATTATCCCGACGCTCCCAAAGACTGAACAAACCAGGTCTACCTTCACCTTTGACCGATTTTAGTATGGAAGGCTTTATAGTTTGTTCTCGCATCTTGTTATGACTCATAAAGCTAATCCATCGTAACTCTTGTATTCTATTCAGGTATCTGCTTTCAAAACGGATTATACGGCTGCATCGGCTTTGTGGGATCCCAAGATTCACAATCCTAAAGGGATTAAGAGACACTCATACGATCACAATCATAGTAACAAAGTAACTGTACGTCGAAATATCTAAAACTATTAATCCTTTTGACAATAAAAATAAATGATTGTTAGTTTTAGTATAAGATTTGTGGTTGTCACGTTATTAAGTAAAGCGGTTGATTTTGAACTTTAAAATACATCCCTTGGTTTAATTTGGCGGATCTGTTTTCAGTACAGTAGAGGTGCCGCGAATGCCTTGAAAATTAATGGTACCGCGATCACAAAGGAAAGCTCACATAGACAAGGTCAGGCTCCCCTCTAACCGAGAGTTGCGGTCTATGGTTACATGATTGACAGCCAAAGTTCATGACTGTCGAAGGCAGACGTTGAATCATGTGCAACTGTCACAATAATTAACCGGGTCTCAGCAGGAGCAGGAGGTTACACGAAAGGCTGTAGACAAGTTAAGTATTCTGAATGAATTAGCTAAGTGTATTTTGTTGTTTGTTTACCGATGCTCACCGCAGAGATGTACTTACTGGCTGCGTGTACAAACTCAGACTTTGCTCGAGTGTTGTTCCTCTTCATTACGCTTTACATAATGTGAACTACACCCGAGGAACGCTTGAAGTGGAAACTATTTCGTTATGTGAGGGTTTCGCTAATTTTGTGTGAAAGATTTTGGCAATCAGTCACTTTTTACTAGAACATTTTAACAATACTCAGTGGAGAAGTATCAAAATTAATTTGTATTTAAATATGAAGTATATTCAGTAATTTATTTTGTCTACACACAGTCTTATACTATTATAGAATTCATTAAAATAATTACTGTATCTTTATAGTATTTTTTACATTTTATTAAAAAAAATATATATATAAATGTATCATTTGCATTAAATACAATGTAATAACTTCATATTCTTAGAACTTATTGCCTTCTAATGGCATATAAACTGACATACTCGTAATTAAACACATTTCTGTATATACCTGTACATTATTGTATGACCGCGTACAGAAAAAAAAACCCCAAGTAAATGTTGTTAAAAACACATGTGTTAATTAGTTTACCCTATTTTTTGATGATGACTAATTATTAATTATACATATTTAAGTAAGTAATTTATTTGAGGTTATTAATGCTCAATGCAATCCTATAAGCAATATTACCCTCCTGTTATTATATATTCATAAATACAGTGCATATCATTGATGATCACATAATGTTTTTTGTTTACCATTAATTTGTATCTCTAAAATATATAACACGATATTTACATATATATAAAATCGTTGATTAGGTTAAGCCGTATCGTAAGACCGAAAATTCTTAAGGAGTGGCGGGCTAATCCTCTGATATTCTTAGTAATTCAGGTAAACAAATAAAAGTCAAAAGCTTCAGATTTGTAGATCGTTGGCAGCCAAAAGTTTCCAGATGAACCTTTAAGAAAAGAGATGTCTTGGGACGTGGGATGAAAAGTGAAAAATGACATAATGATAAGCGGCAATTTGTATTGACAATTTGTTAGATATATGGAACAGTAATGAGATGAACAAAACCTAATAATTACGACTAAAGTAAATGTCTGACTTAACTAAGTGGCGGTGATTTAGTGGGGACTATAAGTTCCAGATTTGGAATGGATGTGGGAAGACAAACAGCAATTTTAAGTGTAAAAACATAATGCATACATAATCTGCAATTTTATGGATAAAGTTAGTAACCCTGATGATGTGTTCTGGTAACTGTTGTTAGTTAACGTAATAAAAGATAATCACGTAGAAAATGTTTCGGGATGTATTAACATTATTATGGTTTTAATTTATTTTAAGTCATACGCGAGCGTTCCAAGCGGTGAATTATGACAGATTGCGGCCGCAATAAATTAATTTGTTGACACGATTAAAGTAATGATAACGATCGCTGGCTGACACTTCATGCTGAACCCTTTTCAAGCGAATTGTTTTGTTCAGCGGCTAAAGAACTGAAAGTATTCAGCGGCCGGCTTTCAGAAAATGAAACGAAATACAAAGATAAATGGAATATTAATTACTGAATAAGTGATTTTTCATTCCATAATATGCAAGGGAAATGAATCACATTTTATTCTTCTATGAGTATATATCTATTACTAGACAAATCAAAAGTTCAAAAGACATAATTGTTTCGCATAATATTGCACAATAAACCATTTTGTAAATGTATGTAGTTATCTTACACCATATTTACGTTTACTCACTCATACCTTGCACTATAAAAACTCGTTTACTTCTCATCTCATTTATTTAAAAATGATTTTACTACGAAACCGAAACATGATGTATTCAAATTATAATGTAGAATAATTGTTATGTATATTTTTAGCGTTCACTCTGAGATCCATTTTATTATCATCAAGTATTTCACACCTTGTTTTAACATGGATCACACTGAGCACTGTTTTACTTGCTGGAAGACTGTATTTTCTCTATCTGTGAAATCTTCATAAGTTCCGACGTGCAAAAACGTACTAAGTACACTTACACACGAATATTAAAACATAAATTTTAAGGTTTTTGCGAAATCGATTGAATCATTTTGCCTTGAAAAAAAATAAGGCGGAAATAAAATATAATATTAATCAAACGAGATTCATCTTCTTCTTTGTGTATTTTTTCTTTTGTATTTTATTGATACGTACAGAGTCGGGTCAAATCATGCATGTGATATATTATGCATATTATATGGTAGAGCTAATCTAAGCACACAATGCGTGGGTCGGCCTCTATACCAGGGGTAAGCAAATTATATTTATATAATATACATAAATGTACATACAGTTAAATACCAAAATAATATTCTTATAACCATCACAATAGGATCCATTCCTCAGGATGATTACTGAACCAATATTTCACGGAATTGGTAAGCTCTAGGTACTAAGAAATCGTTGTCTAATATCCAATATCATCTCCAGGCTCTGTTCTCTTCTCCCAACCTGCTTCCTACATATACTTTTGTCAAAAAACACTCCGATGTTCTTCATAAATGACTGCTATGGTTGCAGAGGTGTATATCTTTCTGGAAGATGTGGAAATTTATAACGCTGCCTGACGCATTTCATCAATAATATCACCAATCAACTCTCTCCTTTTATATAAAGTGGCACTGAATACATGACACCATAATACGTGAATTAACCAGTAAAGAGAAGGAAAACCTTCATATAAAATCGTGGCCTTTTAGGCTGATAAGAGTGAGGACATAAAAATATGTCTTAAAAAAATGCTCTGAAACATCAGAAAGCAAACACTAAAAATGTCCTTGCAGCTACTTTAATTAACGCTCTGTTACAAGTAAGCTCTACAACCTAAAGTTTGACTTGATACATTTGTTATATAAATATTTTTTATTGGTTTTAAAGGGAAACCGAATTAAATTTTTTCTGATTTGTGTAGCATTTCGACTATGTGAATCATCTTTTGGTGTTTATTAATCGATTTTTTATAGCAGATAGGACCAGTAATCAAGTGTAATCGGCCCAATTAATACAATATTAATATACACATATTAAATTTAGATAATGTGTATTTTTTCTTTCATTATTCATTCCATATCTGGAACTATATTAAACACCACAATCAGCCGACACTCAGTTCTGTCAGTTACCAATGCCCATGCCTCATTCTCAGAAGTTTCTGCCAGTCTTGAAGAGACGGTAGCTATATAATTCCTGGCATATTTTGGGAGATTGGTCAATCAAGTTTTTTAATAAGATGATATGATTATCGCGACGCTTGGTCCTTCTAATGAGCGGCTTAACTCAAGCATTGACACCCGGTTAACAACCGGCAGTTACCCATCCAACATTTGGTCCACCTCCAATGTTGCTTAACTTCTGGAATCTACCGAGAACCGCACTAACAATGTGCCATTGTCGATAGACAGTGACAATACTGAGCTTTTTTGGTAACACACATATTGTAGTACCGCTTTGAATTACATAGTTGCTCATCGACATAACACAGAATTTATTAGGTAAAACTACATTATTTAGACATTTGGACCACGATGAAAGTCACATAAAAAATGTTCTCTCCGCGGCCTTTAATATTTATTGTGCGTTTCTTTTCGAAAAAAAAGTTTACCGACCTCTGCTATATACAGCTTGATGTTGTCAATAAGCGTATTCATACACTATTTATACAAAAGCGGCGAAATCCTCGCCACGTTACTCTTATCCTAGAAAACATGAATATTATATAAACCAAAGAAAAAGAAAGGAGCCACAATAAAACGAAAACTAGAAGGCCAATCTTTATGCTCGCGAATATCTCTTATAGTAACTGTGGGGATGAACAAATTCGTTTTATTGCAAAACATTATACAAACTATTTTCTTTTTAATACATGAAAATACTGAAAAGTGTTGACATGCGCTGATGAAAATATGTCACCTGTGATTTTAATGACAGTTATCATTTTACGTATTGCTAAGCACTGCATATGAAAAGTAAATTTGAGAACAACATGATTTTAAACATTATGCATTTAGACTCGATCTTGTGTGTGAAAACTATTCATGTGAATTAATAGTTTTCACAAGATTATTTTTGTCTATTACCAATTTTTAATAGAAGACCGTTTAATTCATTATACAGATAAGAGTCCAGTTTCATTTCAATGGAGGGTATTTAAAAATAATTTAAGATATAGAAAAACTCTTAGTTTCATATTTCACATGGCACATGAATATATGCATATAAGAGATAGTTTTATGAGTTGAAAATATTTTGTAAGCTTATGAAATTTTCATAAATGTCAAGCAAAAATTTATTTTGTGATACCTTCACGTTCATAGAGAATATCATAAATTTAAAATAATTAAAATTCACGAAATACTTCGAAGATACAATTCAATTATGTTATTTACGTTAAAACTGTAGAATCAATTAAAAATGCTTCTATATTTTTTTTATGAAAAGCCTACGAGTTCTTTGCATAGGTATTTAGTCCACTATGAATATAACTCCTGAAAATTTTGGTCGAGTCTGAGAGCTTTGAAGAAAGACGATTAAGCTCAAAAGCTTTGTTTTAATTTAATTTTATAATCTATAACACTGCGTAAAAAAATATGCTTCGTAGGACGCACGACTATTAATCTATTGAACTCTAAAAATGTAGTAAATTAGACTTTTGTAGGATGATAATATTATTAGGGAATAGTATTATTAAATAACAAACATGCACATTTTAACGTTTGTTAGGCATAATTTATAGATTGATTAATAATTTATAAATATTTATTTATTTTTTAACCTTGTTTTCACATGGATCACGTAACAAAAGTTCTCTATTAGGAGACTGCAGTTTCGACTAACTCGTAGTCTTTCTCAATCAAGAGTTATCTCTTAACTAGAGAAGGATTGAGAAAGACTACGATTTAGTCGAAACTGCAGTCTCCTAATAGAGAACTTTTGTTACGTGATCCATGTGAAAACAAGGTAAATAAATAAATAAATATTTATAATTTATTATGGATCTCAAAGTGAATGCTCAAAACATTAAAAATATGATTAATAATTAACAGGTTGCAAGCAAACTGTCTGGGCATGTGAATTAATGCAAAGAATACCCAGTTACTATGCAACATGCAAAATGTACTCATAGATTGGCTACGGGAAAATTAAGAGTTTTTAGTAATTTTGCGTATAGGTCACTAATAGCGGTGATCTGCAGAAATAACTCGCTTATCGCCTTAAGAACGCTAGAGTCTTTTTCCGTCCGTAATATATGGGACTCGCATCTATATTTATTTTTTACAATGACAAGACTGTACAGCCCATGTAAATACACGCGTTATAGATTAGTACAATTACCAATCTTTCAAAACGGCTGTATGTCGTGGTATCTCAACAAAAGCCAATTCATCCGAGTAATGGGATTTGAAAACCGATACTTCAGTAGAATAATGGGGTAAAGAAGGTTTGAATTTTTGAGAAATGACCGGTTGAAGGAGAAAACAAGATTTAATTTCATACTACAGTCAATACCTGGTTAGGACATGTACACTGAATGCCGCAGGAGAGCATAATCTACAATATCTAAAGCTTTAATACCAAACTTACATCGTCCTGGAAAGCTGTCGGAAGCTTTACATAAAATGTTCTCGGTGTAGCTCTGAAAGGCAAATCTGATATGAGATAAGACGAGGGACATGTTGGCTGACAGAGCTTTGTGTAAGCAGCTTGTGGTGACCGTATGCATGGAGAACGGATATTAAACTATGATGAAACTTGATATATCACTACAAAGACGACGTTACTGGAAGATGATTACGTTATTGACTAGTACGGAGTAATAGTAATGGATTTATGCAAACTAGTCACATATGGTTGTAAGGGTTAAATGTAATGGAATTGCCAATATATGTTGCGATGTGTGATACATGAGTACACATACTGAATTCGCCATTGTATGAGGATTGTAAATATCTGTTAATTACGAGTAATAAACAAAATGTATTGTAATAGTAGGCGCTTTGACATGCGAAGTTACGCTAGAATAATTGAAGTTATTAGTAGTTGACATAATTATGCAGGAGATATTTACGCCATCCGTTAACACAAGTTATATGTCACGTTGTTAAAAAAATATTTTCATTTCAAATACATACCTGTAGACTTGAAAAAATAAAAACGAAAAAAATACTGATTTTATATTTGTTAAAATTAAACGAGACCTTCTGTTAAATTATGAATTAATTTATTAAGTAACGACAGCCATTATGCGTGATGTTTTGCTTCGGAATGTTTTCGAAGTCAAAGAACATTCGAGAGCACAAATTATAGAGAGAAAACTTTATTTGTATTCATACATTAATTTGAATCATGATTAATCCAAAAACACTCATTTTTTGCACGATTTTAGGAATAATAAATTGAATGATTATCATAATTCTACGTATTACTTTCATATGAGTCTCTATCCTTCTACATCCTCTGCCATCCGCATCCAACATTTTATAATATTATCAGGCCATTTTACAGGGTGTGAACGAAAACTCCGTTTGCTAGTGCTCGGGCGTCACTACAATACTTTTCTTCCTCGTCAATCCTTGTTTCTTCAACAGATATGTCCTGCCTATTGAAAGCTTAAGTATGTCTTCTTTTTAGGTAGCCTTTAGTTCTCAAGTTTTTCTTCAGATGTCTTCGTTTTGAAATCTTCTCGAGACATTCTAAACATGGCTGTCAATGGACATTGGATAACCGTTATTCGAAAAGAAAATACTCCGATTTGGTTTCTTATCATTATGAAGTGATTACTTTCTTATTGAATAAATAGGTCTTCAATTCTTAAAAATAGGTATTTATAAATTGTTACTGAGTAAATAGGTCCTTAATTGTAATCATATCTTTATTGACATCCAAAAATATATTTAAGTTATGCAAATTTTGCAAAATTCAATGGTATACGACATATGTAATAATTTTTTGCTTTTTTATAAAATATTCTAACTTTTATTCATGAGTAGTGACATTAAAATATTGAAATGGAACTATCTAGAAACTCTATAGAATTATCTAGAATTATTTTAACTAATTGTACCTACAAACGCTACAATACAACTTGATTTTGCTTTTCTTGAAACATCCGTGACCTGTCCGGGGCGGGCCTAGTACGTGGAAGGCATCGCCGTACTAAGGTCCTCAATGTTTGATAACTTTATATCCGCAGTACTAAGCAGTACCACAAGACTCTCTGTGAGGAATTATTGATGTACGTAGTATTAACTACAAAGCACTGTCCGGTGTTAGCGCAATGAACGTAAAGGCGAGCTTACTGGTAAATATTAAATGTGCCGATGAAGTTTGTTTTAATTATTAAAAGTGACAGGTTAACTACAGCGTTCTCAGCGAAAATCTCTGCATAATGTAGTATGTTATGTAGAACTTAACTGTCGCTAAAAGGTATTCTTGCTATATAATATATACTCGTAAATACACTCAAAAGAAATTTCTAGTCTATATAGAACTATTATAGTTCCTACACAGACTCTATGACTCTCAATCGATTGAATATACCCGGTTTATAAGAAGAATGTGTAGTGGTTGAGGGCGTGTAGGTAATGAAGAACTTGTATGTGTATACTGCGCTACTTTTTTGAAGAAATGTATCTAGTATGTAGGAGGAAACACATCGTACTAGTAATTATAGTCAGTATAGAATGATTTTTTTATGTAAACGCATACAGGAGAATACCGACATATGGTGATAGTAATTCTGAGGTTTCATCTGTGGATTTAATGACGCTAACTATCCTTTATATGGCTAAGCGCTGCATGTGGAGTCTGTCTAGTATTTAATAGACTACAGCCCGACATTCACGCATCATCTTTATTATTACAGGAATCCACTAAGAATGGGTGGTGCTTTACGAGATGACTTTCGTCTACCACCAATTTTGATTCAATGATAAGGGATTAAATTCACACCAACCGGAAATATCTTAGACCTCAAAAATTTATTTAAAAATATTTTTGTAGTCACCGTAGGGGATTCAACTTACGACTTTAAATTTGCCAACCAAATGCGTTAAATATGCATGTAAATACTCGTATATAATTTTTTGTGTTGAATTTATCACACAGCGCTTAGAAAATCATTTAATGAGTCATACTTTTAGGGGCTTCAATGATATTTACTTTTATGAATTAAAAAAATCATGATTATATTACCGATAACTTAACGCTACACGATTCAAGCTAGGAGCGAGTATGTTACAGATGAAGTATAAAATCTAGTAATATTCAGTGTTGTATGATATAATAGGAGACTTGATTGGGCGCGTATTGGGGGCGGGAACAAGCTTTATTAGGTGTATAGTGTAGAGAATATTGTGCTTAATAATTGTTCAGCGTTACGTAAAAGTTCACTGAGGTGGACGAAGCACAGAGATTTCATAACAAAAGTCCTACATTCAAACATAAAAAATATTTTTAAAAATTATATGCCAAAGTGATAAATACACTGTATTTCAAAAATACAGATGTTTATTTTATTTTAGCGTAATAATAATAATTAAAATCGATATTTTTAGCATTCACTTTAAGATCGATTTCAAACATTCTGTCATTAGCTTTGTTTTTTTCTCCTTTACTTTCACTAAGCACAAAATACTCGTTTATATATTTTTCTTATCAATATATATATTTTTTTATGTAAGCACATACAGAGAATACCGACAGATGGTGATAGTAATTTTTTTTCAAGTCTCATCTGTGGAATTCTATGACGCTTACCATAGTGTATATGGCTAAACGCTGCATGTGGAGTGTTGATCCGCCAACGTCATAGACTACAGCCCGAGATTCTCGCATCATCCTTTATTATTACAGGAATCTACTATGAATGGGTGGTCTTCACGGGACGACTTTCGTCTACCACCAATTTTAATTGATAGGCTATGACTGACATTTTACGGGTTATGGATCAAGTTCACAAACCAACCGGGGCCATTTTTTCAGAGCTCATAAATCGATTTTTGTGTCAATTAACCCGTTCAAAAATTGTTTTTATTAAAAAAAACAATGCATGTGACCAAAAAACAAAAAAACATGTATTAATGGCAACACTCTAATCTAAATGAATTCTTTAAAGACACTTTTACTCAACACACTGGATTTGAATACAAATATGTTTTTTATTAACGTATCAAGTTATCTTAACAAAAGTATTGCAGCAACTGTTTATTGCCATTGTCCGCAAAACGCGGCCGAGAAAACAAATTCATTCACAAAAAAGCCTTAAAAGTAAAGCAATGAAATCGCGCAGCTTGAAATCTTTGTTGAAGATATTTTTTGTTTACTACCCACCCTTCCTTGTGAAGTCTCATTGTAAGCTTATTACGGAAAACACACCCCGGAAAAACATCAAAAGATTTTATTCCCTTAAAACTTGGCATCTAACACTGCATTCTGCTACACAGTATGACATTAAAATCTTGGATTTCTGTCTGCATGCCATTAATAAATTATTTACATTATACATCTTCATTAAGATTCAAAATATATTCCAGCGCAATGTATTTTCTACTTTATGTATATACTTCTGAACGGAGCTGTTATTATAGCTGAGATTTGTACTTTCAATTATAAATAATCCGGAAGCCATTTTATTTTCCATTTATCTAAAGTATTTGGCAATTTTCCAGAGGTGGTAGTAATAATCTTCTTCGCTTTGTTTACTCCCAGCTTCAGAACCAACTCAACCAATTTTATTCAAAATGAGTTACGATAATATAATTTTGATACAAGGGGTCCGTGGAATAAAATTTCAGCTCTGAAAAAGCTTGTTAAAACAAAAATAATTAAAATTCTCATATTTTACTAGTAAGAAGATATTTTTAGTATTATTTACTTTAATTATTAAGCCACGAAAATTTATTGATATACTCGTATAATGAAAATATTTATATTTATTATCTACATAATACCATCATGTTACATATTCTTTATTTATATTATACCATTAATATGAATAATTAATGGATAAGAATATCAAACCTTGTTTTAATATGGATCACAGTAAGTACTGATTCACTTGATGGCAGACTACAGGTATGCTATCCATAAAAGTTTTTTGAGTTCCCTATGTACACAAGCGTAATGACATGTAAATTTAAAAAGTCTTCAAAAATAAAAATAAAAATAAATGACAAAATTTTATTCATATTTTTGTTTATTACCTTGATGCACACATTTAGACCACACCCCTTAGCTCCCACTTATCTACTCCCTACCTTATTTCCAGTTAAAATTATCCCTTATTTGTCATTTACTACGAGTAGATCTTATTTATTTATCTCCATTCCTACACACCACCTTATTACCCTATAAAGAAACGTTTTATTTATCAATTAATATCCACTTACATATAAGTACTTTTGTGCACATTGGAAGTGAAGAAGCTTTTATTAATAGCGAAACTGCAGTCTTCCGTCAAGTGAAACAGTGCTCATGAACAACATACGTTGATTATAATTTTTGAATTAATTTTAATTAAAAAAATGAATAAATTAAAAATATTTAGTTTTGATTCACAATTTATTTTAACTGTGAATTGTGAATAACTTGTGAATAATTTTAATTGTGAATAACTGTGAAATTTAATTGTGAATCAAAACTAAATATTTTTAATTTTTTTTTTTTATCAAAAATTAATTCAAAAATTATAATTATGCAGTTTCACCAAGTATTGTCAGTTGATAACCTTAACATACGTTGACTCAAAGTACGATCCACGTTAATTGTTGATTCACTTCGGTGATGGAATGAAAGCCTCACTATCAACATGCTCTTATCGTTGGTTATTATGCGTACGTAGCGGCTTTGATTTTTTTTCGTGTGATAAATTAATCCCATCTCCAGCGTACGGTCGATACAAATCCCACAACATAGTTCATACATGTAGTTGTAAGGTGGTGAGACGTAACATACTTATACGTAGTATGTATTTTCAGGATACTGGGTGACTAACTCATCAAAATTATAAGGTACACAATATTTAAAGGCAAGCTTTTAAAAATAAATTTTAAATAAAATAAAATGTTAAATTCACCATATTATGTTTTTTTACAAGCAAAAATGTTTCTACAATGTTAATAGCACTAAAGATAACATCGTTACATTTTTAAACTTTCATAAACTGCTGAATTAATACATATTTTAAGGCAGGTTATCTCTTTAACGAGTCATTAAACACTTTATAGCGACTAGACAGTAGCACGATTCACGAAAGTTATGGAGAATACCTGCGTTTCATACCTTATTCGCTAATGAAATGAGTCAGAAAATTTGCGATTTTGTGCATTTTAATAATATTAATGAATACTTTCAATAATTATTTAATATTCACAAAGATTTCAAGTCATTAATAATTAATTTAAAAAACTACAACTCTTATTAGTTCCACGAACTATGTCGAAAGTCAATGACTCGATGACACGGCGTAAGTAGATGAATGGCCATCATATTGGGCAATACAACTGGAAATGGTTTACTTAGTTCAAATCCCCGTGTACGCCTTTTTTTCTGACTTTATGAGAGCAGTGTCATATTTGTACAAGATGGTGTATGTATGTTACGTTTGTTATGAATTGGTTTGCGTTTCAGTTACTTTTAAATATTATTTATATGACTTATATTTTTCACGTAAGCAGTTTTATTATTATGTATGTGTTATCGCTATAAAATATACTCTAAAATTCTGTACTTATGGAACAGTGGAATATACACCCATATTAAGCTTTCAGACAAAACATTTATTTTCTCTTTTCATATGAATTTCGCCGTATTTATGCAACCAAATATCACTGAAAACCTATAAAAAGAATGTACGAAATATTTATTGAAAGTTAAGGCCTATAAATTATCAAAAGCGAATATTATTACAATTATTATTATAATATTAAATAATGTAAATAGTATTTAACAATATTTGTATTTTAATATTTTATCTAACAGATGCTTATGTAATTTTTTTCTTTTATTTATTAAATAATAAAACAATTGCAAAATATTGTTTTTTTTTATTCTCAATTATCGAGTAAGATAAATTAACTTTATTCAAATACTTTGGTTTATGAATATCATTTGTAATGTATTTAACAATTAAACATTTTTAAATTTGTTTATTATATAAATACTACTAAAAAAATATATAAAACAAAACAAAATTCAAGTAGTAATTGCAAAAAACTTAATAGTAGCAAGAAAGATTTATAAAAAAAAATGTGATTTTAATCATTTGAAGTTCAAATTAATGAAAACATAAACATTGTGTTGGTAGCTTGCTAGTAATTTTAAAATACAAAATAAAACTATTCGGCGAGTATTTAATGAACTTCAATTATTTCCCGATGACGTCCACTCTGCGCTGAAAATTTTGCCGGTCGTTTATTCATCGACATGCATTATTTATGAACAAAATGCCCAACAATTTCTTGAATAACTTTGCGCTAAGTTCGAGCAGGAAGTGTTCGGGTGGACGAAAGCTGCGCGAGAGGCGCCGCGACGCCCAGAGCTTTCAGTAGCCTGACAGCCTCCGCCGGAGGCGCTCATAAAAGCTCACAGTACAAACCTCGTTCTGATGCACTGAATAATCACCGCACGTGTTTTGTCCCGTATGATACACACCATACTTAATGAAAGTGCTAGTACTACAGTATACATTTTAGTACATCAAACATTGAGAACTTACTATGAATGTTCTGCAGATAATAATTTTAATCCATCTACAGTAATTTTAAACAAATAAATATATTAGTTTATTTTTAAAGTAAATACGTAAATAAATAAATTTAAAATGGGGTGATAAATTTAATTACATAAATTAAATTATTTCAAAAAACAATTTAAGTGATATTACTCGTTAAATAAGAAAACTTGTAAGGTTTATTTTTTATACTTTATATATAAAAGTGGACAGTTCTTACAACATTGGTGAATAAAATTGTGTTAAGCAGTTGATATTAGTATAAAAAGTAGTAAGCTTTCATGAGGTTTGATTAATATACAAACAAGACATTGAAAATTAAAAAAATATATTGTTAAACATTTCTTAATAAAACGTGTTCCTTTAAGGATGAAGTAAGTAAATAATAATTATTTATATTTGAAACATTTTGTTGATTTTTGGAAAGGATGTTTGTTGAAATTGCATATGTTTTATTTTAAATGTATCATGTATTTAATGTTCTTTGTATCGTTCTTCTGATAGTGACATCAACATAACTTTTACACATGGCTTAATTTCATCATAAAAATTATAAACTTACCAAAAGGGTTAAAAGGTGCCTTAAAATTAATATGCACCCCCAATGTACCAGATTGTTTAATGAAATTACGAGTACCTACATTAATTTGACACCTAAATTTTACGGTCTGCTATTCTGCTATTTATTACTCGGAATATATCTCACGATTTTACAAAATTAATTCCGACAGGCACGCCTTGTAGATTGGTCAGTAACTTTTACAGTAACCGACCCATATGTACCAAATTCAATATTGCCTAGTTAGGTATTGCCATTTGAATTTGAAATTCGCTAGTAACATAGTCTTACCAACAAATATAAACTGCTTACATTTTAGTATAACTTTATAACTATGTGTTTGACAAATAATTAAACAAAAAATTGATTTACACAATATTCAATGTTTTCAAATTTGTCAACATTAATATATATAATCGTGTCGGAAACAACAGGGTCAGATCCTGTCTGCCCAGAAGTGGGCGACGTCGATGGCGTTACTTCTGGCCATCATCAGGTCTTCCTGGGTGCAGCCACTCGGGCACAGCGCACACTCCAGAAGGTGTGACAGGGTCTGCTCTACGCCGCAGTCACATTCAGTCGGTCCGCTGTAAAACTGCCAGGCCCTCATTTGTGTCCTCGTCTTGCATACTCCGGTCCGAAGTCTGTTAAGGGACCTCCATATATTCCACCCTTGGTCATGTCCAGAGGCTAGGTCCTCTTTCGGGGCAATCCAAGTATTCCCCTCAGTTGCGCTTCTCCACATGTTCAGCCGCAGGGTGGCCTCAGGTATCTCCAGTTCCGTTGTCGACTGTAGGAAACTTCTAGTTTCCTACAGTCTACATTAATGGATTTGATTGACTATTTATTTCAAATGTTTATTGAATTAATTCAAAATAAAACAAGGCATTAAAAATCAATACAAAAATTATAAAATTATATCTTCCACCCACACAAGATGTAATTTTTTTTTTGTATTATAATTAGTGAAAACCAACAGTGGACTGAAGAAAGAAATTATCTTAGTTGACCGTTAACGTTAACGTTCACTGGAAGCTTGCAATCCACCAGCGTAATTAAACTGCAGTGTTTGTTCGGAATCCACGGAAGACACTCAACCGCTTAGCAATACTCCAACCACTACACGAACGACAACGTTACAGGGACGTTAAACATGAAGACACCATGATACTCATATAATTGTAAGGTAAGATTTGTGCTAGAAAGAAATTAAAGGATAATTTAACCTTTATTTGGATGTATTCTCTATAAGGTGCAAATGTCTTCTTAAAAACGATAACTAGCTTAAATAATAAAACAATTAAAACTATGCATGAGATCACTGGTTTTTAATTAATCACTTTTCTGGTTTCGGTACTACCACACCTTCCTCAGAAGTTACTTACTATAAACCGTATACAGTACAGTTAATCAAGGAAAGAAGTGAAGAAAAGAAGAGAAGTGTAGGAGACATCTGAATTTACAGAAAAAAAATTTAGAATTAGATTACTTATTTCAAGTTTGTCTCAAATTAGAGTTGTGAAACATCAAATAGATAACGATCTTTAAGAAATATAAAATGTTTTGTAGTTATCTTTGCTATTTTAAAACAAGCTGGTGCAATTGCGAGTCTGAAAAATCTGATGTTTCTATGGTGAGGTTTTCTTTTGTATAGTCTTACCACTGAAAAGATTTGTTTATAAGTATTAGTATGTACTTTAAATCTAAAATACTTGAATATATATAAGGTTGTGCTCGCTGGGAGTGCGACCTGACTTTCAAAATTGAAAACATTATAAAATGTATATAAAGGGTGGAGGATCGAAGAAGATGGAGACTCATGCGGGAGGCCTACGTTCAACAATAAATGGACACAGGTTGTTATAACAACACAGAACAGTATTTGTATTGTTAAAATTAGAAATAATTCACCATGTTGTACGAATTCAGTAAGCGTTTTATAGTCACATACGAGTATACAAGTATAATTGAGGTACAAGCAATACGTCACGCTACATATTCGGGAGACATTTCTCGTACTTAACTGCGGCTGTGTCTTCGATGGAATAGCACTTACGTCTTCCTACCCAAATATTTTATAATATTATTTTATAGGGCATAAATGCGATGACCTTACATTTTTAATAATAAATTAGTTTATTGCAAGCACATTCAAAAGTTTGATCATCAAATACAGTAATTTAATAATTCAAATTTTAAACTGTCTGCCCCACATTAAAATTTGAATAATTTATTCAGCTCCTCTAAAACACTTTTACAATGCTTTCGGCGATCAGTTATCAGCGTTATTAAAGTATGTTTATTATTTTCGAATATTTATAAAAGCCATGGAATTTAGTAAAATAATATATAACATATAAAATATTTATCATGGCTCCTTTAGTGATCATGTTGCATAGGATTAGCATCAATAACTTAAGATTATCAATAAAGCAATGGAATGTTGAACCGCAAACATCACTAGATTATACCAGCATTCAATTATTGTTCATTTTTACGTGAGCTGCAATAGGAATGGGTGATGTTTATAAGGCTATTATTCTCCATTACCAATTTTGATTGATGGACTATGAAATGCTATTTACGTGTGAGTGATCGAATTAACACCAATCGGTAGGGTACTTGCAGAACTTACAAATTGATAAAAATATAATTTTAAGTTACTATGGAAAACGAATCTACCTGTGATATGAACCATTAATAATTAATGTAAAAAGCTGAACTTTTTAAATGCGTAATATCAAGTAACATTAAGGTTATTAACTGACAATACTTGGTGAAACTGCATAATTATAATTTTAGAATTAAATTTAAATTAAAAAATTAATAAATTTAAAATATTTAGTTTTGATAAATTGTGAATCAAAACTAAATATTTTTAATTTATTAATTTTTTAATTTAAATTAATTCTCAAATTATAATATCAAGTAAATATTTAATAACATTAAGGTTATCAACTGACAATACATGATGAAAGTGCATAATTATAATTTTACATTTATTTTATTTAAAAATTAATAAATTAAGAATATTTAGTTTTGATTCACATTTATCACACATATAAATGTGAATCCAAAGTAAATATTTTAAATTTTTCAATTTTTACATTAAAATAAATGTAAAATTATTATAAAAAAAAAATTTTTTTTAAGATCTTTTTTTGTAAAAAATATTTTTATTCGAAGTAGTTGGCTGTAGCCACAAAATTAATAAATATACTTTTATTTCAATAAAATAAAGTGAAATTGATTACCCCAATGCTCTTTGTTTATTTTTATATTGCTAATATATATATATATTTTAAAGTAAGACTTTGTTTTAAAATTCGCAATGAATCTAATGAAGTAAAAATAAAGGAGTAAAAATAATTAAACATTTAGTAATTGGACAAGGTAACGAGAAATATCCGTAATGTTTTTCTTATTTATATAATTTGAATGGTTCTTTATTTTATATGTAAGAATATAAATGTTCATAATAAATGATAATCAAATACAATATGTACGTAAAGTAAATACGAGTACGTTAACATGAAAATCTCGAAATTGCGACGAATATTTTTTGATAAACAAGTATGTACACAGTATAAACTATAACACGTGTCCTAAATTGAAATGCAAAAAATCGTTTTCGCTCGCTCCAAGGAAATCGTGATGTTCTGTGCGTGGAAACTCTTAAAAACAATTTCGAATTAACGAAACTGAAAGATTAAAGAAAGTTTAAATTGAGTCTAATAATAGGGTTTGCCGAATCAACATCTGGGCCATTAAGATTATGTGTCTACTTTAGTTCGTAGCTCCTCATATAACAATCTGGTCCATAGTATCATTCACCTGATCCCCAATTAAGGCGTGACTCTTTTTACGCGATTTCATAATAAAACCCTTCATATTTTTTACTACTTTATTTTTTCAGTTCAGTCAACCACATATTCAACAAAAGAGATAAAATTTTATTTTGTTAACTAAATTGTGAAAATGTTGTTTTTCTATAGTTTTTTTTATGACATAACACTAGGTACGTTTTAGTATTTTTTTATATTTACTGACTTGAAAAAGGGCCAGTTTAACCAAATATATTATATTTTTCAAATGTTTCTACGAGTAGAATTTTTTAATATTATTTTTAACAAACACTGCTATGTCATTCATGTTGATAGACCTTCGCGGCAGTAGCTTATGGTGACCATATGCTCCAGTTAGGGGAGCGAATTTGGTGATAATGATGATTTACATGTTACATTGTTAGAAGATGTTGCTGAAAGTCTCCAAAATATATACTTATACATAGTATTGGATTATCAGAAAATATTTTATTATTTAAATATATTGTATTACATTTAAGTGGTTTTCATTTACGCGGATTTCTTTAGAATTTATTAAGCGCGTAAATCGGGATTGGTTGTACTGCACGGGTTAAGCTCTGGAGTTGGATATCTTATAACAGTGAAGTTTAAGTAATATTACAATGTACCCACGCATATCTAAGAACAGTTAACTAGAAGTTAATAACTTATTCATTTCATTAAGACAGACCTACAGAATAAGTTTTGATAGATTTATTTCACTCAAACGAACGAGGAGAATTAATTGTTCGAAACAATTATATTATTTCACCGTCTTGTCATTTATAATTTGAATTAAATGAAACGTTTCTGTGATCTTGAATTGTTAAATATGCAAGTTTCTTAAAATTAAATAACTATTTAATAATGTTAATGAAATAAATAATTATTGAATAAAAAATAAACAAACATATATTATTTTGTTGGCTGTGATTTTGTATGTGTGTATCAATTGTTGATTATGCAATGAAATAAATAATTGACCGTTTAAATATACATTAAAATCAATTATCTTTTCATTTTGGAATAACATATATTTAATAGCAAGGAAATACAATTGTTCTCTTTGCTATGAATCTGATGAAGAGGCTTTCTTTACATAATAATGGTGAAATTGTCCTACAAAGAATAGGTGTCGCAGGACAACATTAATTAGAGCTGCCTTTTTTTCGCAAGCCTCTACGTAATTTATATAAAAATCTGACAGATAAAGATCAGCATATTCTATTTTGGTAGCTGTATGCTCCATAAAGTGAATTATTATGAAAGACAAAAAGTTTACTTGATATGTATACTATAGGTTTATAGAGCGGTTATGATGATTTGTTAGGAATATCTCACCCTTTCTTCTTCTGAATTTTTCCAAACCAAATTTCATGAATCGCAAAATAAAAATGTGTAATATTTAAGTGCAAAAAAATATCCAGATAACTTTCAAAGAAGCAAAGAAAAAAAAGATTCTCACAAGCCCTCGACGTTAAGGCGATGCAAAGAGTGTCATGTTTTCAAATTTAGGCTTTCCATTAAAAATCCCATCGGATTCTTTGTTTTTTTTCTGACAGTAATGCTTTTATGAAAGATCGCGTTCAAATATTTCGCCTTAGGCCAACCGCAAGTGCGAAAGGGGAGTTTATGTCACGGGGCTGTTGACACGCAACTGTGAACTGGAATATTTTTAAAATAAATCTGCCACGGCCGACATCAGGGTATCAGATTTTCAGGCTTAGGTATGCCCCGAGAGGGCGATGAAAGGGTTGGAACTAGGCACACCCCTTGCCATTGTATAATACGCTCAGCGATCCGCAGTCTGCTCTCTTAGATAGGTGAATAGGAAAATGTACAATAGGCGAAACTTTGCTCGAGTTTGTCATGCAGTGTACTGACTTAAGTTTATAAATTTAAGTTTATACCTTGTGTATTATTCCGTTTAAAATAAAAAATGTCTCGTCTTACCTGTGAAGGCGGCATTCGAATTGTTGGTATTTCTTTCTCATAAAGCCCTTTATCATAGTAACGAGAAAGCACTTTGAATATAATTTCGTAGTACGTAAGTACTCTTTTAATACGCTGGTGAAAAGCAAAGGTCGAGTGTATTTGGGTACGCAAAATAACATGATTTAATGTTCTTTGTGTCACTTTTACGAAACCGTGAAAACATTTTCAGACATCAATCTTATATAATTCTTAGAAAAAAAGTTATATTTGGCTATTTTTACTTATGAATTTCAAACCACGTTTAATTATAATTTAGTTGATGGGCCTGTCATATAAATTTTGTTAAGATTGTTAATAAATATGCTTTAAATATGTTACTGAAGAATATACAGTAAATCAGTGATTATGATTAAGTTCTCGTAATCATTGTAAAAGACTGTTATCTACAATATTTGACTCGTAATTTTGTATTCAGTGTTTTTAATTACGCATAGTTAAATAAATACAAATAAAATACTATTTACTGAAGAATTGGGATGTTAAATGACTTAAGAAAATTAAATATAAAATATTATATATATTGTTATTTATATTTTTAGCATTCACTTTGAGATCCATTTCAATTATTGATTTACACATTTCGAGAACACCCCTTTTTCCCATCTATCAACTTCCTACCTCATTTCAAGTGAAACTCTTACCTTATAAGTCATTTACTAACATATATTCTACCTATTTATCCCTATATCCCTATAATATTATTTTGTTGTGACATCAATGAATTCCCTTAAACATTAATGATTTCCTAAACCACATATACCCGTCACACAATTCATATCCACCTTTTCACTCAGTCTTTGCTTTATATAGAGCCAACATTTAACTAATTGACTTCAAAATGGCCATCCGACCTGGCTGAACATGTCGTCAAAAAAATATATGTGGAATAAATTCTAAAAAACCTTTTATTTATATCTGATATTATGGAATTCCACGAAGAAATATCGATCGAAAAAATCAAAATAATTATTTATCCCTACTTTTACACACCAACTAATTACCATCTAGTTTTTTAACGTTTTCTTTAACAGAAAATATTCGTTTACATATCAGTGCGTTTGTGCACATTGGAACTGAAAAGATTTCATAGATCGCGTAACTGCAGTTTTGCATCAAGAGAAACAGTGCTTTATTTGATCCAGATTAAAACAAGGTATGAAATTCTCATGTTTTTTATACACTAAATACCCTTTAAAAAACAATGGCATTGAAAAGAGATGGAACCTGGATGGAATTACTTAAATATATTCACCTTCTCTTATATATATATATATATATTTTAATGTTTTAAACGTAGTAAGCATGTCCTGTATGTTGGCAAAATGTACCTGTAAAGTATATTTTTTTCTTCCATGTGGTGTGACAGGTGTCTCCGACATTGGCGATCACATTGACGATTCTTGACATGTGGACTTTTTTATTTAATCTATTTTGAGATAGGTGATTTGCTCACCGCCCTCCACATAGTTTACTTGGTATTTGAACGCCAACCTTCGATCGTTATATTATCATAAGATCAGCATCACCATGTCTGCTCTCCTAACTGGAGCATGTAGTCGTCACGAATTCCATCCACTAAGTCAGCCGCCATGGTCCTCGCCTCATCCGATGTCAGCTCTGCCTTCCACAGCTCCTTCGAGTAATTTTTAAGTATAATACTAGAGGGTTTTTCAGGACGATACGAACCCGGAGTTTTGAAGATAAAATCTTGTGATGTATATGCTCTCATGCATCATCTAAAGTGTGTATCCCAAACATGTCCACCTTCACCTCTTGATTGAATGTACTGTTAAAGGCTTCCTTTTCCGCTCTCTCATCTCATCATTGCTTACAAAATCATCCAATCGTACTCGCAGTGTTATACGGCTGCATTGGGTTTTAGTGTGATGTCAAAATTCATAGTCGTAAAAAATAAAAGGAAAATATATATAAGCACTTTAACACGTAATGGTTATTAATGCAACCTTGAATAGCTTTTTTGTTTGTTTTATGTATGCTTCAAAGACTAAGGGCATACAGTATTTGTTCGTAATATTACTATAAGTAATATCATAAAAAACCTCAGATGCAAGTAATTTATTATGAAAATACATTATTAGTACAAAGTTTGATAAGGTATGGTTAGTTGCCCTCCTACTTTACACATGTTACATTACTTATCAGTGAAATAATATAATAATTTAAGATCAATAAATTTTAATATTTATTTTTGCAAATTTTACAAACTTTTATAATATGACGAGTACTTATTTTCTCCTTAAAAACGACATCTCTCAATGCAAGTGATGACAAATAAAATAAAAGTATATTACATACATTATTATTTAAGAGTAACATCCAGTCATCTGACTCTTCTTCTTCTTCGTGTCAGCGACGTCAAATTATTTCTGTCCGGTATCTGACAATATCGATAGCCCGTGTGTTGCCCAGCATTAGGTCTTGAGGTGTGCAGCTTGTTAGGCACATAGAGCAGGATCTCAGGTGTGAAGCGGTCTGCAGGTCTTTGCTGTCGCACAATAGTGGCTCTCCCTGCCGAAGAATTCCCCACCGCTCGAGGTTGTCCTTTGTTCTACCAAATCCGGATCTTAATCTGTTCAGGGATTTTCAGGTCCGCCAGTCAAGGTTCTTGTCAGTTGGGAGGCCCTCCTTTGGATCAATGAAATCCTTTAATGCGACTTGTCGCCAGAGCTCGAGTCTCTCATTTTTAGGGCCGGATGTGAGATGTTGTGTGGCTCTCAGAAAGCTGCTTCGCGACTTCAGTCTGGGTGTTGGCGGTATCTGATTATACAAGCAGTGGGACGGTTGGTCGATTGCCTTACACATTTCTTCGTCGCATATGACTTTGCGTCTTATGTTTGGTGGTGTGATACCAGCCGTAAAAAGTCATCTGACTTACCAAGGACATTTTTTAAAATATAATTACTTGATATGAAAAACAATATTGAGTTTAAAGATTTAAAAAAAACATTTTGCCATGTTATTTACATCTATGAAATAATTCTTTCGATGAAAATATAATCTTATACAAAAATGTTTAAATTAACATAGATAACTAAGCTGTAATTTTATTTGAATGTAAGTTGTATCTTTTAAAATATTATTTAGAATAACTTACCACCAGTCAATTTATTTCCACGTAAAAGCACTTTTAGGATCATTCAAGTTGAAGTTTTTACAAATGTAATGATAAAAAAACAATGTTCCATAAATAAAAAAATATATAATCCATTACTATTAAAAAAAAGTTATAACTATAATTAAATTAATAAATTTACACCACACCAACGATTTTTTGTCTCTTTTTGTAAAAAATATTTATTTTTACTTACATTTATGCTTTAACCAATAATTTGTTTATCAAGTTTATGAATTTTATTTACAAGTTCTCTCCTTTTTATTTATAATTTTCTATACATTTTATCCTTATAGATCATCAACTTCAACACATATGTTCCACTCCTTGCTACTAAGGTGTTCACATTGCTTCCACTTTCCAAGTCTACAACGGGTTTTTGTAAATAACTTGTACATCTAGTGGAATTTTATAATTTCAAATTACAATAATTTCAATTCGACATTCCATTATATGCATTGATCATTCAATAACATCTTTGGCAACTATTTTCTGAAAAATCGTCTGTTGTTACGTTCCATGTCACTGTATAATAAGTTAGTTCTCAGACAAATTATTGGTTCAAAGCTTTACTTCTTAAGCAGTGCTGAATTTCAGCTTCAAAAATATTGCAATAGTATATTTCTATCTACTTTTGAGACACACGTATTTTGTACAAAAATATATAGAATAAAACGTGATTTTATAGGATTTCCACCATTAAGGCATGCATTTATTGGAGGACTAGACGTGGCTTGGGGTGTGATAAGTGGACTTGCGAGCAACGAGAAGCAACCTCTCAGTTTTGGGTCAAGCGCGTCTTGGAAATCCACTTCAGTAGACTGCCGAGATTTTCCTTGGAAAAGCTTAAAATGTTTAAAAAATACCATATTGGTTTTTAAATAGGAATTATTCTGCTTTTTCTTGGTTTTCCTTGGAAAAGCTTAAAATGTTTAAAAAATACCATATTGGTTTTTAAATAGGAATTATTCTCTTTTTCTAATATAACCAATAATTTGCAGATGTCAGCTTACATTTCAGTAATAATGTTTACGTTATTAAAACGTTGATCACATTGAACAACTGTTAATATCAGAAATGATAATGTAGTTTCGCGTACACCGCATTTATTTCAGTTCTTAGATTGCAATCAATCATATGCAAAAACCTAAATAAACTTGTACTGTACTCCAAGCCACAATTTAATTTTTGTGTTGTATAGTTACTCAAAATTATTCATGTAAAGATATATTTTTTTATTAACACTGTAATGTTCATTTTTTAATATCCAATTCAATCAAGTGGATACTGCCCTGAATGATGCATTCAGAGTCGTCACAGGCTGCCTCAAACCAACACCCATTTCTAAGCCATACCCCTTGGCTGGCATCACACCACCACACATAAGACGCAAAGTCATATGCGCCGAAGAAATGCGTAAGGCAATCAACCAACCGTCCCACTGCTTGTATAATCAGATACCCCCAACACCAAGATTGAAGTCGCGAAGCAGCTTTCTAAAATCCACGCAACCTCTCACATCCGGCCCTGAAAATGAGAGACTCCAGCTCTGGGAACAAATCGCACCAGAGGATTTCATTACTCCAAAGGAAGGCCTCCCAACTGGCAAGAACCTTGACTGGTGGACTTGGAAATCCCTGAACAGATTAAGAACCGGAGTTGGTAGAACAAAGGACAACCTCGAGCGGTGGGGAATGCTTCGGCAGGGAGAGACACTATTGTGCGACTGTGGAGATCTGCAGACCACCTAACACCTAAGATGCTGCTCCATGTGCCCAACAAGCTGCATATATCAGGACCTAATGCTGGGCAACACACGAGCTATCGATGTTGCCAGATACTGGGAAAAAATAATTTGACGTCGCTGACACGAAGAAGAAGAATATCCAATCTTTAGATGTAGCAAACAGTCGCCACAAATTGTAGCCAAGAAATTTAAACTTCAAAAATATGTCGGTTAAGAATAAAAGTAGACAAATTATAAAATAAACGTCTTTTTTGTATGTTAAATTCAGTTCACGATTGAAAGAGCATTTAACGACGGCAAGAGAAGGGTGTACTAAAAGATAGTTCTTATTTTTTTTTTTTTTGTATTATGAGTATTTATAGAACATGTGATAGCCATAATCTCTTGTGCTAAGCAAAGTGTAATCGCGAACTAATGAAAGTAGAAATCAACGGTAAAAGTAATGTATTTTTTGATTTATGAATTCATTCAATAAAAGTAAGAAACAAAAACATACCGAAATATTTTATTTTGTGTAAAAATAAAGTCGAAAAAAAAAAGTTTATCTCACAATATTTAAGGAATGCGTAAAATTGTCGATCGCAAAAGTTCTAGCCTTAACAAATATGATGTTTGTGCTTAAATCAGTTGATCACTGGCTGACAGAATATGTGTTTTCATAATGGAAAAAATGGGCAATTGTTGGAATGGGATGGGTTGGGTTAGGTTTGAATGGGATGTGTTGGGTTTGGTTGGGTTGGATTGGGATCTAGTATGATGGGTGTGATGAGTGTTCTCTAGAGGAGAGACTCCGCCCCTGGGTCGAGTGCCTCTCAAGGAGGCCGCTAATGCTCCTCTTGAGACACACAAAAGAATTTCCGATTGTATTAAAAATAGACAGAGGTTTCGGGTCACCAAACTTGAAATAAGATTGTTCACGTATGGCCGCGCGCGATACGGAGCACTTATGCTTTATAATTCTAATCCTCGTGAAATTGTATTTGCCGAGATATTTCGTGTGAATATACAAAAATTCTTATATGAGATTAATTTTATTTTATATTACATAAGATATTATGGCTTTTGGGCTTAGCCGTGTGTAGTAAATTATTTACTTTCTATATTTTGACCGTTATTGCAGAGGTATTCTTCAGGGTTGCTGACTTTGTGTGAAAACCTAAGAAGTTATTTAAGTGGATTTATGTTGTTTTCTGTAGGAATTTAAGTATACAATTCAATATTTATTGTAAAATTAAACCATTTAATAGAAAATAGCGCTTTATCTCAAATATAATTTTATAATTAATTTAAAAAAAAAAAAAAAAATAGTTTTGATTCACAATTTATTTTAATGATTACATGTTTCGGCCTTCCTGGCGACCATCTTTAATAATGGTTTTTAACCCTTTCATTACGGCTCGGTTTGAATACAAATCATACTGTCAATTATAAAACTAGTATTTGAAGCATAAATGTATTTATCTGGTCTATTTTCATACATCACATTGGTTTTTGCATCCTTTAGCTATCAGATGATCCATAAAAACTTTTTAAGAAAGTAGTAAAACGATATATCAAGTCAACCAATGTTAACGGTCAAAGAATCTTATGACGGCATACGCCGACAGCCGATGCGAAGGGGTTAAAGTGTTTTTTTATTTTGTTATAAATATGTCTCAGATACTAATGATTTCCTCTCTACATTTTTTTATCGATAACTCAAGATGGTTCATATTTTAAAAAATGTGGAAACTATAATCCATAAAACATACTTTTGGAGCAACAATAAAGAAATAAAACAATTTGGATGGAAGTAGAATTATTTACTAAATGACATTTTCGAAAGCCAAATATTTAATTAATATGTGTAATATGTAATACAAAGTTAAATGAAATCCTTTAAATAATGTAAAATATTACAACCATTAAATAAATTACAGAACCCTTAAGCTTTTAATTTATTTCATTTTTAAGGCATATTTTGTTAAAATAATTGTATGAGTCAGGAGATTTTATAACCAAAAACGATCACATCTTCAGCCAGTATTCCAACCAATACTGATTTAACCCATTCCAGAGCTTTTCCCATTTCTTGGTTTTTTGTCGTTTCCACCTATATCCGCCAAATTTGCTTATCTTGTCTATCCAGCAACGTTTTTTCTCGCATGGTTTCCTTTGGGTGCCACTGAATTAGTGGAACTGTCTGTGCTCTTGGGAATACGAGCCGTTTTTCTAAATTCAATATAAATGCACAACAGAGTATGTTTTATATTCAATTACTATATATTATAAATAAAATAAAAAATCAACGTTATTTTAGGGTATTTTTTTGCAAATAATAATTATCAACTCTTTGCTTTCTTTATTTCGTGCAAAAAAATAATAAGATAATTTTTTGATGTTATATTATGACCCCCTATAAGATGGACTGACGATATAAGGAGAATAGCGGGAGTGACCTGGATGCGGAAGGCGGAGGATCGAAGAGGATGGAGACTCATGCGGGAGGCCTACGTTCAACAGTGGACGGACACAGGCTGATGATGATGATGATGATGACGTTAAAATGAAAAAGAAACAAATAATACTTTATGTATGATTTAATAGATAAATACTTCCTGCCTTGTGCTTAAGTGAATCATACTAATCACTGTTTGTTCACTAAATGGAATACCGCAGTTTCGCCACTAATGAAAGCTTCATTAAAGTACTGCTAAGTATTTAATTAATAAAGTATAGTATCAATAAGAAAGTATGTAAGGACGTTGGATGAATAAATATATTTTGAATCGTTCTATATTTTCATTTTGTTATTAAAATTTTAATTCATCATTATAATTTGAGAATTAATTTAAATTAAAAAATAATAAATTAAAAATATTGAGTTTTGATTCCCAATTTATTTTAATGAAGATGCTCTTCAGGAAGGCTGAAACATGTAATAATTAAAATATATTGTGAATCAAAACTAAATATTTTTAATTTATTATTTTTGTAATTCAAATTAATTCTTAAATTATAATTATGTAGTTTCACCGAGTATTGTCAGTTGATAACCTTAATGTTATTTTAATTCATCGCCTATTCATCCAGTAATCAGATGCATCAAACTAGTAATTTGATCTACTAAAAAAACGATTGAATATGCCTCGAATTCTACAAATGACGTATCTTCCAATCATTAATCGTCTTGTCTTAGGGGTCGTTGGGAATAATATATATTCTCTGGTGTTCTTTGGGGTGCAGGGATGTCTTTGGACAAGCAATATATACTGCCAACTGACAAAAAGTAGTGGCGGCTATTTGTATTGAGCATATCTAGATAAGAAAAGGATATGGAAAAAGAGTATTTTGATAGTCAGTGCACGATAATAATTACCAAATAAATTAATTATTAAGAAAAACACTTGTTGGAAAAAATTCGTTAATTTATGACGAGGCCGTGACCAGCAGTTGAAGTGGAATAAAATCGCGAATAAAGTTTTCTCGTAAAAAATCTACGATGCCTTAAAATTTGTAGAAAATCACTTTTTCGAAGAAACTTTGAGAACGGTCATACGGATGCAGGTTGGTTATATTCTTCAAAATATAGCTAATTTTAACTCGGTTATTATTTTTCTTGGTCGAAAAATAAATAAATCTCGCTGAGAGAAATAAATGCATTTCGGTAAATACAAAATACGTTAACCAAGAATATTTCATAATCTTTTTATGTTTCTTCTTTTTGTGTCTCCTTGTAGCTAACTTTTAGAGTGCCAGCAAAACGTGAAAACATCTCACATGTATAATTATTGTTACGTTTAGTTAATTAGCAATATATACAATTTTTTTTATTCAGCATTATATATCCTTTACCCACAGGAAGATAATTATTTTTTTAAGTGTTGAATTACTATATTTTTATAAAAAAAATAATTGTGGTAATATGGTTACTTTTATAATGAGTATTATACAATGGTGATTCATTCTGTTAATATAATTTATATTTATTTAAGTTTACAATTTGATGGACGTTGAGAACTTTTCTAACATACATACATTCATATTACCTCACTATATAATCTTATAGATTTCAAATAGTTTCACTCTTAAGAATGGCTTCTGGATGAGCTCGAAACATGTCGTATTTAATGAAACTGTATAAATTTAAAAATGATAAACTGCTTTATTGTATATTCTCACGATATTTTTCCAAGGAACAAAAATCATCTTTATTTTTCAAGTAATATAAAGACTTCATTACGGCTGTTAATCTTAACTTTTCACGAAGAGCCAATTCTGATATATAAAATAGAGCAAATGCCTGCAAAGAATGCTAAGCTACGATGGTTTGACTTTGTGAGTAATGATAGACAATTATTTATTTATTTTCTTCAATAACATTACAAAATATTTTTACATCTCAATTCATTATTAAAGTATTTACATAAAAGTGTGGCCCTGTAAATTTATTGACACATTTAGTGTCAATGACCTCACACCCAGAACAAGCGTTAGGAGACTCAATGCAAATAGTTGACTTGTAACAACAAAAACCCTATTATAAGTAAATCATGGATGACCCACAAATAACATGGCATTATTGTCACAACATCAAACTTCCAAAATTTCGCCTTCGTCAACACTAGCACTGAATCTGAAGCAATATAACGCTAAATATGTCAATATCTTCACTCAAGTTGGTTTCAACCACTGTTCATTGCGAATCTTTCGTCTTACACGTATCCAGGGTTGAACGATGGTCTTTTCAGGCCACACTTCAGGCTCCATAAGAGACTCTAGCGAAGTCGCGATGACCCCGACTTTGAAAGAAGTTGACAGCGTCCGTTTGCTGATAATCTTCCTGATGGTCATCCAAGAGGGATTGAATGCAGCGGTCACTGCCAAGAAGCTCTGCAAGTCATCAGCTGTTGTATCCGGGTGAAAACCCTTGGCGTGAAGATACGCCATCTTCACTCCGGTAACTTTCTTCGAAGGAGCTGCAGAACCGCGGATCACCCGACGTGCTGAGCGCCTTTCCCCATCAGAAGAGGCGCGACTCATATCCGAGTGGTAAACTTCCTCGGAAAGACTGCTCGTGGGAGAGAGAGAGAGCATCCACGGAGAGAGCATTCCGGACCTCCAGTTCCTTGAACCACGAGCTGGAGGACCTTCTTAGGTGCCCTACTCAGAACAGCAGGGGCTCCTTGCATAGCACACTCCGAGGATTCCTCTTCTTCGGAAGCCTCACTTGAAGTAACGGCTTCACCGACGGCAGGTTCGGAGTCTCTGCTGTCACAGTTGAGTGATGGTGAAACTTGGCGAGGACTTCTAACAATTTCCGCGAAGGTACTTGGAATCTCCTTGCACTTCCTCGGCAAGTGCCTTCTGCGGGAAGACGGCAGACTTGTTGGGTTGGGTGGAGAGTCCACACCAATGGACGTCGGTGTATCCTCCTTCCCGCATCCACAGCCTTTAAGAGCTGCTCCAGCAGCAAACGGTGATCGTCTAAGCGACAATGTATTTGCGTGATGTCACAATCGCAACTACGCGCCATTCTGTAGGTAGAATGACAAGACGTCCACTCGGTTTGAGTGTCGAGCGACGAATGATGAAGTAAGAGATCGGATAAGGCAGCCTTTCACACTACAGTCAGTCAAGAAGCGATATTGGACATGGTTAGGACATTTATTACAGATATAACATAAAGTATAAGCAGTGCATTGTCTTCAAACCCCCTGGCTTGCGTGTCCTTAAAGAATATCGGGAGTTATACATAGAATGTAGTCGGTGCAGTTGCGTGAGACAGATTTAACATGTGATGAGGTAAAGATTAAAAAGGCTGATGCGGCAGCTTACGAATGCCATATGCTCCATTTAGGGTAGGATACATGGTAATAATGATGATGATGATGATGATAAAAAAGAATTGACTTCTAAATCATATAACGTCTTTCTTTCTTTGAGATGTAAATGCTAAAACTTTGATAGGAAAGCTTTGGAACGTTTCACGGACGCAAAATAAAGTCATCCTGCTGGCAAGAAAAGGCAAACGTGGAAAACGCTGAATAGGCTGAGGATGAAGTCGGATAATGCTGGAAATCCTGAAAACCGATGAGAGTGCTGTAACAAAGGGAATCGTTAGCTTACGAGTGTGGGGAATTGCAGACAACCGCACGCGTGAGCTGTTGCTCTACGTGTCAAATTATTTGCTCCAAATGCACACTGATGCAGGAATACAAATATATCGGTAATCAATGTTGCCAGACGCTATTTTGATGCACCAAGTATTGCTGATACGATAAATAATCTTAAATTAAAAATAACAGAAGAGATCGACATTTTGAATACGAATACAAATATATTTGGATCTATTTAAAAAAAAAACCTTAAATTGTATTCGGATATCACACAAAATAATTCAAGAATTTATAACCATTTATTTTTCTCTTGAATAAGATATTAGTTATTTTATTACAATATGTTAGAGAAAATGTCGTGTCACATATTAATGAGAATCGTAGGATCAATTTTTTAAGTGCTTAATTATTTTTCTTTATTTTTCGTAAATTTTATCTAATTCCTTGGGGTAAAATGGTTCGGTCTTTTCAAAAAGACTCAATAAATAAATCCTGATTGTATTAACAAATAGTGAAACAATGCATCCTTATGATTCTATATGTTTTTTTTTTTAACTCTTCAATGGAAAAAAATACATAAAGATTGTCTAAAATTTAATAAATCAATTTACCTTAAATAATTGATTTTATGTGCAAATATTCATTACAAGCCAAAAATTTGTTTGTTTTGTCATGATAAGGAAAGTATTTTTTTTAATTCCTTTAAATCAATTTTTAATATTTATAAAAGTGTATCAAATGATTATTGGAAAAATAAACAACTCAAATATATCGACTAAGACGAACAGATCAGCGCTCTAGCCGACTCAATTATACCACTTATACAATATCTTGCAATCTCCCCAACCCACACACAAACACGAGCACAACACACGTTTCCCGCATGCAGCGTCCAGCCTCCCTGGCTGAGCGTCATAGAGTGCACTGGTCTTGACCGGTTGTGCTCTCCTGCATGCGTTTACATAAAAAATAAATATATATATACTACTTGGGAGTGCTTAATTGTTATTTACGTTTGAAAATTCGACCGTTAAAGTATGCTTAACACGATAAGAGATAATAATAAACGACCTAAAAATATTGCGGAATGTTCGCAAATTTATTGGTTCCCTGAACTCGCAAATGTGAATTGTATTACTTTTAAATATAAAACGATTTATTTGTAGGCGCACTTTATGGAAATTAGGGACGCCTTTTTGACCGCGTAATGTGACATTGGCGAAATTTATATTTTTAAGCGCGTGAAATAAAAGTCATTTGCAAATTTTATCACATTATTTGAAACTAAAATGTAAAAGTCAATATTTTGTTACAAATATTATAATATATATTAATAAAGGTGTGATTGCCAGGACAACAAATAGTAAAGTTTATTTTTTTTCAACCTCCTGGTTTTTGTAATAATCGAGCACCGTCAAATATTGAATGTTTTAACAGAGCTAAAACGTGATAAATTGTTTGTAAGATATCGGCCGATAATAATTAATAATAAACATAATTTGCTCAAGTACATAATTTGCACTATTGATGGTCTACATACATTGTAAGAAAATAAATCATTGTTACACCATAGCAGCTTATGACATGTAGATCTTTTCAAGTAATATTTTCTTCATTGCGCTGACTCTATTATTTAGCAAAGATTGTCATAACAGAACATAAACCAAAATAAGCTAATTTTCGAACACCATTTTGTCCTTGTCGTCCAGAAGGATAGTTAATTACATTGCATGTAATATTTTTGGCAGATATTTAGAAAATGGAGGGTATCTATAAGGCAGAGCAAAAGAACTACCTATATATTATGTATTAATGAAGTATTGTAGTCATATAAGGTATATAAAAATAAAAAAAACACTATTTTTACATGATTCAACATTAATAAATAAATATTATCATCGTTATCTATTTTAATATCAATTACTTTGATGAACCCAAACAAATTGCATTTTCATCCATGTCAACTCCCTAGCTAAAATATTTAATCGTCTTGATTTTGTACTTAAGCTATGCTTATTACCAAAATCATCGCCTCCTTCCAAATCATCTTTCTAGAAAAAAATCTACGTATGAGTATTAATTTAATACGAGTATGTTTCGTTTCTGATAAAACTCCTTGATGAAAGATTGAAGATTGAAGGCTACTGTACTACAGCTATGTTTCGGATACTATATCCGAAACATAGCTTTTAAATAACCTTTTAAAGATATCGGATGATAAGCCCGACGCTTCTGAGGCTTTGCCCTCTTGATTATAATAGTCATTTTAATATAAAACTCTAATAAAAAATGTATAAGTCGACCAATATTTAAAATATAAAATTAGTACAAACAAGTCATATAAAATGATAAATATAATTTTGTTAATGTTGTTTAATATAAGTATGCATGCATGCAATTAATTACATTAATTTAATCAAACACTTAAAGAAATTAGTTTGCTTAATTTATTTCGTCCATTTAAAAAATAAAAACATTTCTTTGAACAAAGTAAGCAGAAAACATTTCCTTTATTAATTGTTTGGTGTGTTTTTCGTCAAAAGCCCAAGCATAACACAAAAATGTTTTTGTGTTCTTTTAAAAACGACCATGGGTATTTCTCTGAGAAACAACGGGAATTTCAAAACTGTGTTTATTAATTCTTAGAAAACACGGTGGGTTTATAAAAAACTTTTGTACGGGATATCTGGGGTGATGTAGTAGCTCAACCTGAAACTGTTACGTTCAAGGTGAACCATCCTGTTGATATGTAACAATATGAATTTATTGAGGGTATATCCTTTAATTATTACATCAGAAATTTTTGTAAAATATGAGCTCAAAAGTTTTGGTTTGGAAACATCTAGGCTGCGGCCAGAAACGGAAAAAAATGTCTTAGAAAAATAACACTTTTTTCTTAAGTATTGTTTGAAATATTTTGGTGCAAATTTAAAACTCTCCCGAAATATGATTACATTAGAAAGTAAAAAAAACATACTAACTTCCTAGATTTATCAACAATGAGGTATTATTACCTTTTTCTATCAAACTTGTTCTTTGATGTTAAAATTATGTAAAAGATTGAGAGTTACTGAATATATTTCGAGAATCGTATTTAAGTTTGTTTGTAAAGACCTTAACGAAAATCTAAGTAATATAATATTTTTATTAGAAAAAAATTGTTTATTGATGGTAAAAAATCTATAAACATTATTAATAAAAATCAAAAATAAAAATATTAAATACTCACAAATGATATTATATTTATAAATAAAACAATGAAAATATGATTATAACCAATTGATTTACAGTTAATTGTCTACTAGTTTCGGTAGCACCCCCTACCATCTTCAGGATAACACTTACAACTTAACAATAAATATAGAAAATAGATAAATAGTCAATCAGTGGGGGTGGGAGTAGAAGTGAGGGTAGACACTGGATTGGCAAGGGGAACGGAGCGATTTACTGAAAACATATCTAGAATTGGACTTAATGACAGTTGAACTTTGTTATTTATTAGGTTATTCCTAGTTTTAATAGCTTTCTTAATTTTCAGTGCCATCAGGTTGTCCAACATATTTCCCTTACTACTTCTGGGAATAACGTTCGCGTTTCCTTATCAAATGAGAAATTATCACTTCTCTTATGGTTTTGAAAATTCGAAGAAGTTACCATTTGTCAAACATCATTAAAATGTTTATAATTATTTTATTTTTAATCATGTCTGACAACAAAGTTATTGTTTTTTTTTTAATATTAGATATTATATTGGGTTTTTCAATCTTTTAATATATATAATCGTGTCGGAAGCAACAGGGTCAGATCCTGTGTACTCAGAAGTGGGCGACGTCGATGGCGTTACTCCCGGCCATCATCAGGTCTTCCTGGGTGCAGCTACTCGGACACAGCGTACACTTCAGAAGGTGTGACAGGGTCTTCTCCACGTCGCAGTCACATTCAGTCGGTCCGCTGTAAAACTGCCAGGCTTTCATTTGTGTCCTCGTCTTGCATACTCCGGTCCGAAGATTGTTAAGGGACCTCCATATATTCCACACCTGGTCGTTGCTTTTTTAATTTTAAAACGACAGTAAGTTAATGTCTTATTACAAATAATTGCCACATACTCGAATCTTGTTGTTCTTAAATTTAATACGAAATGAATCATTATTTTTAATTTGATTTTTTTGAAATTTTTATTTCTTTTAAGTTTATGAAAAAAGAACAATTCGTAATAGAAAGAATGCACCTGTCCAATAATTGGTATTCCGCAAAAACTCGAGAAAAAAAAACAATTTTCTTTTAGCAAACTCTAAGGCAAAAAATATAGGTGGACGTTTGCCAACTAGATGAAGTGACCTTGTCAGGAATGTGACCGATAAATTGTCCCCAAACCCATCCTGATAACTCACGAAACCTTCAAATACTCGTAGAAGGACATCGCCCGCAAAAATTCTGGTCACAGGCGATCGGAATCTTCTGGAATGGGGCGAAGGACAAACAGGGCCGCAAAAAAAAAAGAGCAAACATTGACGAATTCTACAATATACTCGTATATTATGATTTTTATTTCCTGTTTGAACAGTTTATTTGATGATGTAAGCAGCATCATTCATACTTCTAAGATATGTAAGTCTTATTTTCTTTTAGGGGTATAAACGTAATTTAAATGTACCAAACATTATATTTATTTTTGTCAGTTATTTGATAAACCAAAAAAAATCTCGAAATATAAACATCAGCTGAAATAATTTACTTGTTATTGAATTTGTGTCTTTTTGTATGTTTTTTTATCGGAAATACTTTTTTTTTTCAATTTGATTTTAAAAAGCACGTTTGCGGAAAATTCGATTATCTAAAATAATTTCGCGGAAGGGACTTCATTTTAATTGGCCGACGGTAAAAGTTGGATAGCCGAATTCGACAATAAATTCTTACATATTTGGCGCATTCTATTAGCAAAGTAGAATAGTCTACGTTCATTGGCTGTGTGAGGGTTGAAATTCATTGAAAAACACACAATGTTCTGCTATTTTACCACTGGAGCTTTTTCGAGGTACGAATTTAGTGCTATGACAGTGGCTGGTTAAACAAATTTATGGAACTTTACAATTTTCATTATTTAATTGTGCACTTTCGCGCGTCAGTTCAGGGAATTGAATTCGAATAAAAAGCTCTCACGGGTTTCAGCATTTAGGGATACATGTTAACTCGACTTTATTTTTATATGTAAATTTGATACGCCTGAAAACCATGAGCAGGGTATATTGCATTATTGAGATATGAAATAATGTTTTTTATGTAAAAACAAACAGAAGAATACCGACAGACGGTCAAAGTGATTCTGAAGTCTAATCTTTGGAATTCTATGACGCTTACCATGCTATATATAACAAAATACTGTATGTGGAGTGTTGATCCGCCAACGTCATAAACTACAGCTCGACATTCACGCAACATCCTTATTATTCCAGAAATTAACTGTGAATGGGTGGTCCTTACGGGATGACTTTTGTCTGCCACCAATTTTGATTATTAGGCTATGACTGGCATTTTACGGATGAGGGATCAAATTCACACCATCCGAAGGTATGTTAGAGCTAATTGATCGATTGAAAATGTTTTTTTTTTATCTCCGTCGGGGATCGAATCCACGACCTTCGGCTTGCCAAGCAAATGCTTAATCACTAAGTTATACCTGCTGGTAGGTAAAAATGAAAAGTCATAGAAGAAACAGATAATTTTACAAAAATTTTTGCTTAATCAATCGATTCAACTTACATTAAATTTTCATTTTAAATAAAGCTAAAAATGCATATTTTTTTAAGTTTAAATTGGATTAGTAAAATTTGTCATAGTAAAATTAAAAACTATTCAATTTATATTTCATAAGTATGTTTTCGTAATAACATGTAATAATAGTCAATTAAATGAAAACACCTGAAAAAAATATATGATTGGTGTAACGAAATATGTCTAATAGCATCGAAAGTGTGTAAAAGTGAACACAGTAATGATAATTCTTAATTTTTCGATCTAATGTATGCATAAACTATGAATTTCATCGGTTAAACGTTTCTGAAACTAGAAGGTATTAATCATTATAGATAAGTAGTATACATGATAAAACCTATTTAACTTTGTGCATCCTGATAGTTCTTTGACGAAGTAGCCTATAAAGGATCCATTTAAATATTGCAATCAATATAATTAAAATGAAGAATGATATTCTATCTAGAAAATATTCTTTTTAAATGTACCATGCAATTTTCCAAATACGACACTCAATTGTAAAATTAAAACAAAAAACCCTTTTTTAAATAACAAATTTGACTTATGTCATTATAACATGAACTATCAATCTTTAAAATTCCACAATTTGATTTATTTTTTAAATTTATTTGTGCATTGCTTAAAAATGTTTTTGTGAAATGCTGTTCAAAATTGTACGAAGGATAAAAATGCAAGAAAATCATTTCTTTCGACGATTTTTATCGTTGCAAAAAACTTTGCTGAGACTACAAAGGATATAAATTAAGAAGCCCAAGGAGCTGACTTAGTCAAGTAGGAGCGAGTGAGGGATACATACAATTGAGAAGATTTAGTGTAAGACTGTGAGTATGTTAGTCACGTGAAAGGAATGAGAGAAAGGCGGACTCAGGGAAAACATGATGTTTCCGCTTCGCTTTATTTCAGTACCCACCTACCATCATTTGCTTGATATTAACCTAAGGCGTCTACCTTACTTTGTAGTTTGCCTAAGTTTCAGAATTAATTTGAAATATGGGCTAGTACTCAAACAGACACAACAAAACATACATTAAATAGACGGCGACACACCTACACACACGATTATTAATATATAGTACCTAGAATACAACAAATATTAAATAACACAAAGAAAAACTTTTATAATAAATAACTTAATACATTTACAAATATTATTTATATTTATAAGAAAATATATTATATTGTTATGTCATAAATTCTAACAAATTTATTTATGATAATTTTATGAAAGTCAAAATATTATTCAAGTATATTTTAGTTATACTGTTTTCATGTTAATACATATATTTGAGTATTTAAATTTATATTCGACAATGGTTATTGAAAAATGTTTTGAATCACGAAACATAACATCTGAATAAACGATATGGATGAACAGTTTTTTGAATATTTAAACTAGTATTTTTACTATTATACGAACAAAACTAATTATTGCTTAAAATTTACGAAAGAAAAATTTTTTTTTTCGTAAAAAAAAGTTATTTATTTATTTAAGTATTGAATGAAACTAATTGTTTTTACGTTTTTGTTTTTTTTACAAGAAAAATAAAGACAAGTTTGCAATCAATCTTAATCGAAAGAAAAAACAATTTGACATTCAAAAAGTCATTTTTTGGCCTAATATATTTAAAAAAACATATACCCTTAAAATGTACTTTTAACGTGTAAAGAACAGAGGTAATTTTTTTAACATAAAAATAAACATACCGAAGAATACCGATATATGGTGATAGTTATACAGAAATCAACTTTATGTGGATTCTATCACGTTCACCATGTTATATATTGTATGTAACGAAGTGCTGTATGAGTGTGTAGTGTTGATCCGCCAACGTCTTACAATGTCTACATATTACAGTAAGAATTCATGTTGTTTACGGGACAACCTTTGTCTACCACAAATATATGTAGTTTTCACTTTTAAAAACAATATTTAAGAAGTAAATATTAAAATATATATGTATTTACTTATGTGATACAAAATATTTCATTTTTTTCTTAATTAAATTTAAAAATATATTAACATCCTCCTCTCTCAAAAAGAGGGAAGTTATTCCGTCGCGTGAGGCAGGATGAGGAGCAGGACAGCAGAAAAAGACTTTCTTTTAGAAGCACAGCTTATATTTTCTTTAAAAACATTACAAGCTTTCGACCCAGCGGATTGACATCCCGCGCGGCCGCGACGCGAACCTTACTTCGCCAAGAGGTCAAGACCAACTGCCGTAATGGCCTACCGGCGTTGCGGCCTCGCCCAGCGCTCGAGTGGCCATCTCTCGAACTAACACACAGTACGGCGCACCTAAATGCACGACAAGCGACCCGAAATAAAGAGACGAAAGATTGTATATCGAGGTTTTCGGTAACAGTTAGCAAGGACTACATCATGCTGATGTCAATATATTTAACATAAATATGTAATTATATTGTAATATATTTGTGGTAGATATATAATATTATAATTATCAATTTGAATATTTTCAAAGCTTTCATTTTCCATTCAAATATTAAAAAATTCAATTTTTCTTGCCAATTTCATACTAACATGACATCCTCATATGATGATATTTGCAAATGATTTTTACACGTACTAATCGTTGTATATGAGTATATAAGGATATATTCCTTAGCTAACTAGTTAGTTGCATGTATTATTTTTTAGTTAAAATATAATACATTGTATATTTTAATATTACATTGCATGTATTATTTTTTAGTTAAAAAATAATACATGCAAAATATAAATACAACTGAAAAGAAACTTTTTGTTATATTATTCGAAACTATTGAAGGTATTTTCCATCTGATATGTACGTCTCATTTCACTATCATGAAAGGTGTTCTGCTGGTTTATTGATTTGAGCCATGGCAATACGACGTCTGCTTTCACCTGAACTTTCTTCTTTGTCGGCGATATGAGATCTCAAGTATACAAGGCAGTCCTCGGAATCCTCCGAGTTTCTCCAAGGAAGATAAGACCACCCATTGTCTGATATCGATCAATAGCCATGACTTTCGTTTTGTTTCTCGTTTGTAACGCGACCGAGTTTCTGCGCGACGGAACACTTAAGCCATCGCCTCGAAAAGTCGGTATTATGAACAATACTGCTTATTAGCATTAAGCTTAATTAGTGAGATGCGCCATCTAAACAATCTGCCAACTAATTAAAATCAAATTTTCTATATATCCTTTGCGTACTTTTGGACAAAATATGAGTTTCGTTGTTGTATTACAAATATAAATATTTTAAAGTTGTTTCTTCTATTTATTATTATTAATGCTCATTTTCAAAACACACTCCATATAAGTTTAATTAAAGCGCAAAACAAAGTATATTGAGAAAATACTTCTCCGAATAAGTAGTTCAAAAATACATCTTTTTTATCTTTAGTAAATATTGATAAAAACTTGTGAAAAATGTTGAAACCAAAATATTTTTTGTAAGTTTATTTGTATTACTCGTACATTTTACCTGAATGTACGCAAATAACCCCCCCTGGCCAGACATAGGCATAAATGTACCTGTAAAGTAAAAAGTATTATTTTGAATTAAAATTTAAATACTAATTAAAATATTGTTTTTCAAAACAATTGTTAGATTATGATCATATATATTTTTAAATATTTGTAGCTTGTTTATAGAACATTAAAAATAATATGGAATGTTGTTAAATAATATTTTATAACCTAACAATATAATATATGCGTTATTATAATTCCAGTTAATTTAACATTATTCGTAATTTTTTTGTCAGAATAACAATTTGCCTATTGTTTAAGTTACCACAGAGACACAATTGATTGTAATTAATTCATTTCAAAGTACAGAGCTTGGATGTTTTTTGTCATACCCAATTAAAACGAGAGTGATATTTTATTTTTATTTTTATTAGTATTTTTATTTATTTCGATCTGCAAATAAAAATAATGTCGGTGTCCAATTTCGCTTCGATTTGAAATGGTCGCGTTGCACTTTTTAATAATGTGGAAATTTGAAACCCATTCATCAAATTGTTTTCCCGAACATGCATTGTTAGTGATTGGATATAGGCTGTTTGTTTCAAAAACCTATTTTATTGAAAGGGCGCACTTTACCGGACTGAATATTATGTTTCCAGTTAATGCTTTGAAAATGTCAACATGACCGCCTTTTTAAAAGTCACATTGTTTTATACGAAAATTGTGGAATATGTCACATTTTAATTGGAAATAAATTAATATATTTTTGGTGCAGTATCTAGAGAAAATAAAGATTGAATATTCATATCACTGTATTTGAAATAAATTTATACGAAAAACAGCAATCATCATTTCAATATATTTTTTTATTCCCATATCCGTTTCACGTCTAGAACAGTTTTGTCAGTTGTCAATGCCCATGCATTTTCATAAGACATCTTTGCATCAGAAAGTTCAATTGCAAGCTCACTCTTAAATGATTTCCACGAACTTCGAAGGCAGGAATCCAAAGAGCTGAAGAGACGGTAGATGTAGTTTTTGAGGCATATTTTTTTGTGATTTCAATTGCATTTTTAAGTGCATATGATTAATACTCGTAGTTCGAAGCTACCAAGATTTGAACTATTAGATCATAAAGGGCGACTTTACCCAATTAACGACACGTGGTAAGCCACAGGTGGTAATACACAGAAGTATCTATGTCATATTTTGCTTAACTTCAGTGATCTAACAAAAATCGTTTAAACAATGCAACATTGGCTCTCGTTATATATCTTTTAACCCTAATAATGATTGGCCAGACCATACTTTTTAATCATATTCAAGAATATTACTACCATGAAAGAGACACCATTTTTTAATCATTTTAGTTAACTAACTATTGTATTTGTAAAAACAATTGTGATAATTTTTCATCGCCTGTATAATATTATTTGAAATGTATTTCCAAAACAGTTGCACAAATTTTGTAGCTTTTTGTACCTGAATATCATAATTATAGCAACTCAACACACTTGAATGATCACCTCAGTATATTGCATACATGTTTTAATCGTATCTTGATCATCCGCTATCTGTAAAATAAAGAGTGATAGTTATCAATTATTCTTGCTGGCTAGCCGGGTATTAATGTGCTAATATGGGAGTGATAAAAGCATTTGGTTATCACTTTCTATCGAAGTGTGAATATTAATCGCTTACATTTAAATGCTAATTAACAAACGATTATTGCGATATTAGAGCTTAACAATGGAATTATACTCTGCATAATCTATCAAGCGCACTGTTAATTACATTTAGGATTCATTTAAAGCGGTGCAATAAACCTGCTTTATTAATTAGGTTGTGAAATTATAATATTTCCATTCCTTCTAATTACTGAGAATCGCCCTGTTTCTATATTTTTAACAGGTTGATCGGAAATTATTTTTGAATTATACTAACAGATGACAGAAATATATATTTTAGACACAACTTCACATTTAAGCTGCATAATCATTATATATTATGACAGCTTATATAATAGGTTCTTCCCCTCAGGACAAAATGGTCTACATATTCGCAATTTCGTGTTAGTAACCTAAGCTTCCTCAATTTTGTCATACACATATATAAATTAGATATCGAAAAATAAAACAAGTCTTGCTTGTACACAAATCTGATTGATTATATGCAGGTAGTTTTTGATTGGTACTTAACTCAAATATTAAAATGTGAAAAACAGAGTTTTTTATACATTTTTTTTATGTTTAAAAAATGTATTAACATGTTCAACCAAGAATATGCTTGTACCAAAACATGTTTTCGAAATATCGATCAGGTAATTCTTAAGTTGAAGGTACATCACGTACTAGAAAGCCGGTTGAAGCTGACGAAAGCACAATAAAGGTATTGATTGATGCATGCCGGTGATTAACAACTCGTGAGATCGCTGTGTGATTAAATTCAACGATTTGAACCGTTCATGAATATTTAAAATGCCTAGGATTAAAACCCTCGTGGATTTTTTTTCATTTAAAACGAAATCACTTTTTAAACATCCTTATATTTTCCTGCAACTGGATCCCTTTGAAAAGTTCTACGAATTAGTATTTTGCATCCACTTGGTTGTTTTTCCTATTTGGTTACTACCATGACGTAGTTCACCCTTTTCTTTTTTTAACCTTTCCGGACACAATTAACCCATTTTAAGTTGTGCTCGTCCCTCAGCCTCATGCATAACAAGCAGGTTAGTATTATGTTGTTTTAAGTGTACTTTTTCCATCATAAATATTTAATGAATCAACGTCTTCAAACGAATGAGATATTCACATATTTCCAATGCCGTATTCTTATAATGCGTTTAGCTTTGTATTTTTTTTTTCATATCTGCTCCATAACCAGAGCAAAAAGGGGCCACAAGTTCTCAACTGCTTCCAGAATTGAGTCCGAGGGTTCAAAAAAAAGGATGGTATAGTATCGTGGTTTGTCAATTAGCAGTTCTTAAGAAAATTGGTTGATTAAATCAACGTTCCCGAGGGAAAAACTACTTAATTATATGTGGCAGCTCAAAGTAATTGGCAACATGCAATGTTCTTTTAAGGTAATCTACCAAGTACGTTCTGCGTCCAATCGCTTAATTTTTATGATCAATTAAGACTCGTTAAGATTAAATAAATTCATATAAGTGTGGCCTATAATTCATTGTCCAGTAACTAATTAAAGGTTTTAGCAGTAAGTTAAATCAATCGGCAGTAAATAAAATCAATCAGCAGTAGACTAAATAAATAGGCAAAATTCACTTTGTCAAAATGAATGTGGTCTGTTATAAAATCAAAATGGCAGTAATACATTCAGTAATGGTGAATATTAATGTTAAATGAATGAATAATTAACCCATAAAATGGAAACCTAACCTTTAATTACCATTCATTATTTACTTCCTGCCAATTTATTATTTTTCTACTGCCAAATGATTATTTTGTAAATATTTTAGGTATTTATTACCGACCTAATTAATTTTTTTCGTAAGTAATTAATTCGTTTGCTAATTAATTACTTCTCATCAATTAAAAACTGTCAAAAAAATTAGTTGCCTATATAATTGAAACACGAAGTTGCTACTAAAAATATCGTTTTAATAACACTTAGTTTGATTTGTGATAACGTATGCCATAAATTTACTTTTTATTAAATATTTGTTTCCTAGAAAGCGGTTATATGAAATTGAAATATTAAAAGAAATGCTTTTTAAATTGTAAATAAAAGCAAAAAAATATGACGAATCGATCATTTTCATCACTTATAAATGTTATTTTAACATAAAAATAAATAATAAATATTTTCAAATCATCCAAGATGAAAAATTAATCTTAACTCTTCAAATATTTATTCAATCAAACCAAAAACAAACAACAAAAAACCGACAATCGCAAACCGATAAAATATAAAATTCGCTTTACGCGTAATCGCTCGATTTAAAAATAATCGAAAATAATTAATTTGTTTTTTGACGTGAAAACGCGCGGAATGATAAATTTCGCCGAACAAAGCAGTCTAAAAGCGGGAAGTTTCGATTGCAATTATTTCAATTTATTCAGTCTCACACTTGTGGGCGGTGTTCGAATTGAATGTCGAGCCTTCCCCCGCCCACTATTATTTATTTGCATATTGGTTATTTAATTTTCCGGTCGTGTGCGGAGCTTCGACGAAGTTGGCCGCGCAATAATACAGCCTCCATTGTGTGGAGTGCTTCACTGACAATCAAAAGTTTGCCCCGTCGAGCTTTCGGGCGAGCTATATGCGGGCGGTCCTACCTAGTAATATACCCGCGAGGCAGTACGTCACTTTTGCAAACAAACAAGCAGAGACTTCTCCTGCGAATCTTTTCGGGTTCACATAAGTGCGCTCTCTTACGATATCGTGGGCGGGACCTCTCGTATTTGAATATACATCTCTTTAGAGATATTTCAATTATTAACGCAAATAAAAGTTGAAGACATGAACTAGGTCAAACGGGATAAATTTCGTTCGTTGAAAAGCACATTTTAAATTATCATCGCGAGTTAAATATGCGTTCGTTTATGTGTAGAGGAACTGAGGAAGTTCTCATTGTATGCGAAGCCGTGGTGTTCTAGTATGTATTGAATAAACAGTGATTAACGTGATCCATATTAAAAGAAGGTAAAAAGTATTTATTTATTTAATAATTTTTGTAAGATATCGTTCACGAACCAGTGTTTTATTTAAATAAATGATAATTTGATTTCAAAAATGGTTTGATGCATAAAACAGAGGGTCAAAAACGGTAAGGGCTAAGTATAATGCCTATTTCCTTAAAGTAATTACATTTATGATGTCCTTATTCTACTTTTTATATCTCGAGGATTTCGTCTTGGTGGTTCATGGAGCCTGTTTTTATGAAACGGATGTCTTGTTGTCAACCATATTTTGAACGTGTTAATCCTGGAAGTCAAAAATTTCACAAATAATTTCATTAAGAAAAATGAAATATTTTCATCATCATCATCATCAGCCTGTGTCCGTCCACTGTTGAACGTAGGCCTCCCGCATGAGTCTCCATCCTCTTCGATCCTCCGCCTTTCGCATCCAGGTCACTCCCGCTATTCTTCTTATATCGTCAGTCCATCTTGTAGGGGGTCGGCCAATGCTTCGTTTGCCAGTTCTTGGGCGCCATTCCAATACTTTTCTTCCCCTTCGACCATCGTCTCTTCGACAGATATGACCTGCCCATTGCCACTTGAGTGTGCCTATTCGTTGGGTAGCATCCACTACTTGAGTTCTTCTGCGTATTTCCTCGTTTCGGATTCTATCTTTTATTCTATCTTTTATTCTTCTCGCCAAGCCGCCTGGCAAGCGTGGCGTTTTAAGCCAACAACCCCGAATGAAAACACAACAAAAGAAATATTTTATGCAGATATAATTAAGCATTTGGGATTGGTTGTATAATTGATAGACTCAGCAGTTCTTTATCAATGACTTTGAAATTTAAAATCTCTGGATCTAATCTCTTTAAAAATGCTGAATAAGAAACTTCTAATCAATCTTTGGATACTTTGATGGTCTTCTCTTCATGTCATGAAAACTGTCATAAGCAATTTATAAAATATTTTTGGCTAGACACAGAGTATAGAGACGAAATGGTACACGGCAAAGATGATAGTTGTTGTCAGAAATGTGCGGAGAGAATAAACAATGACTATTTTATAGAACGGATATGTAAATAAAATAAAATGTTTTTTTTGACACTGACGTGATGCTTTAACATTCATATTTTGTATGACGTTTTGTGGAAAAAACATGTTTTAATTTCGAGTGGAACCTAACAGACATGGTTATATTTTAATCTCATTTGCTAAAAAAATGTATGTACATTAAATACGAAATAGATGTTATGAACATTTTGTGCTTCACTTGAAGATTCATAACTAACATTAAAATGAATGTATATTTTAACCTTTATTTATTATGAAACCACACTTTCGTGCTCTGCGTAATTCCTCAAGTGTTCACGTAGTTTACACACACTGATGAGCAAACTTGAAAAATAATGCCTTTAATAGTAAACAATATCATATGAAAGAGGGCAAGTGGAGATAAAATGTACAAGTAAATTTTCAACAATATTGATCAACTATCCATGCGGATTACTTTAAAATTCAAATGCTCTGATCTCTTTAGTGCGTGCATATTAAATTGTATATTATTGACATACTTTTATTAAAGTTTTTTTGGGTCCAATGATTAAATAGTATCTATATTTTTATAGTAAATACGGTACAATGTAACAAAGACAATATAAAAGCAAATATACTGCAACTTCACCACCATAAACATCTTTAGAGCCAAATTCTTGTTGCACGGGGTTCTTTGGCCGATGTTACGATGTCGACCAACTTAAGCAACGTGAGGTATTCAGGTTGTGTTTCATTACGTGTTTCAAGCTCCAGTGTATGCAAAGAGGGCCGCAAGTTGAATGTCAATGCCTAGCATCTCCCTCATAATCGTATACATAATATCAAAATAATATTCAACAATAGTTTTATATAACAATCGACATCACAATACAAACATTTTTTTTATTATACCGTTCATGTTGTAGCGGAAGTTTTGATATATTTTATATAAACAAGTATCAAGTATCAAAACAAAATTTTACGGTAAAAAAACAACTGAAACAAAGGCATGTTTATTTTTTATGTAATACAATGTTATTGATTTTACCATTAAACTTACTCAAAACATGATTTCTAGTAACCATATTTTATATACTTTTCAATATTAAAATATATTTTTAGTACGTTTTAAAGTATTATTTTTATGATGCCGTTTGACTGATAGTCTTATTCTAAAAAATGTCACTTATTTCAATTTTTATTTTATTTCTTTCAGAAATATTACAAATTTTATTTAATACTATCCTGAAATAAGATAAAATACAAACAATTTATAAATAAAGGTATTTAAGTATTATAGTATATTTAAAGTATTTATTTTACATCAATTATTAAAAAGTAGTATTCCCTTATCTATTGTAATACTCGAAAAAGTACTTTTAGATGAATTGAGACCATTAAAGAGTCTGTGTTCGACTAGCTGCTCCTTACAGGATTTTATCGCAGCACTTATATTGCTGGATACGAGGTAGAATTTATTTGATGTCACCGAAAATAATCTATACCCAATCAAATAAAATTACCATATGTATAGTGTCAGTATTTTTATAAATGGTTACGAAACTTGGAATCTACCACAGAAACTACTACAGTACATTGCGTTTTGAGAATACGTGTTTGAATATTATGGCTTTGGTGGTCTGACTTTGAACAGAAAGACAAGGTTAGGCTTCTATCTAATACTATAGTCTGTTGAGAGAAGAATATTCACCCCACTGAAACATATTCCCCGGATGTTACAAGAAAGTATAAGCTAGATCTAATTTTCATACATACTTATTTTTCCAAATCGTCCTCGAAGATTGTCAGAAGCTATACATGTTTTATACTTATCTGAATTCAGTGAGAGTAATAGCTGTCTAGACGAAGAATTAAGGAGCATTATACTATATATTATGGAGGCGTATATGGAATAAGAAAACGTAAAGTAGATGACGATTTTTTACTACTTGTTAAAAATCAGCTGAAAAAGTTAGTAATTGTATCATAGTAGCAGTATGCTTAAATAAAAAGTTAATATTTGTAATGTTAAATGGAATAATGATACATTTGACAATGTCATTTCATATAAAATACATCATTACATTTTAGAATTGTAAAGCAAAAATCCTCTTGTGTGGGCTGCTCATTGATGTGAATAGTCTAACAATGTAGTTAGATCTTTCGTATCGTCTTTTGCACATCTCCATTAGCAATGGAAGAGGGTAACTGAGGTCATTCAGGATAAGTCCCAGGGATTCTAAATATAAGAAAATATGGTATTTATTTAGAAATGGTAAAGCAGTGTTAAAGGTTGAATGCACCTGTCGGATTTTACTCCCGTGGGATACTCCCAAACCTAACATTAAGCTTCCCAACATGGAAAACTATTCGCTGTTTCTAGATGTTGATTTTAATCATAAAATGTTATTTTATGGGAAAAACAAAAACATTAAATTAAAATAAATTGTAATTAGTAGAAATTAAATTACATAAAATAAAACATTCCAAGCAAATATATTTTCATTAATTAAATTTACTTAATTACAGATGTAGTTATGTAAGTTTTCACTACCAAATGTAGGACTGTTCACATTTTATGGTGAATTGTTTATTATCTCTTACTTTTTTTTAATGTATGTAAGTAATTATTATTTTCCATATTTATTCCAAAAAAATAGTATTTTGATCAAATGAGTCATTTAAACATAGATTGAATAATGAAAATTTAAGAAAATATTTATTATTTTTGTTACTTGTCTCAGATGTAAAATTGTTGCTGAACATGCCAATTCTAGCAGTTTCGTTTCCCGGTGAAGATAAAACAATCAATAAACACCACCGGTTGATGTGAGTTTGACGCCTCACCTTTAATTCCAATCATAGCATATTAATCAAAATTGATGGTTCAGTCATCCAATGAACATCACCCATTTAAGGTCTCCATGAAAAATGTTGTGTGAATTCCAAGCTGTAGTATAGGACGTTGGCAGATCAACACTCCACATGCAGTTCTTAGCCATTCTTAATTATGACAAACGGCAAAAATTTACAATGAGCTTTATGAATCAATGACTATCAGTATTGTATTGTGTCGCATGTTAAGCGATAAGACTTATATATCACTATAACTACCTGTCGGTATTCCCCTGTATTTGCTTACATTATGAAAACTGTTTCGATTTACAATAAAAATAGTTTTTCTTAGTATTGTAAATTGATACTATTTTACATATTCATCTGTAAGAGTAAGCAGCGTTTTGCTATTTTTCAAGCAACCGAAATAAAATCCACAGATGAAGTTTCTTTATTACCATCTTTCGGTATTCTCTTGTGTGTGCTTACAAAAAAAATATTAAAAAACCTTATAGTATATTCACGATGCTGTAATTAACAGCAAAAGCACATTTCAGATTGTATCTTTTTCGTACTAAAAAAATATTGCTTTATTCTTGGTAAATTCTTCCAGCGAGTAGTTCAAAATTCAATTATCAAAACCAAATACCGCTCTTAGAAATATTAATCATTTATCCTCGGCTGCCAAATTCGAGACCATTCTTGTAAGTAAACGCACTTGGAATATTATTAAACGTCAAACAAAAGAGTATTTCAAATTAGTCTGCCACAAAAGTTTCACAGACAATGCATATAAAATGGATCTTAACTATAACATCTACAATGAAAATTGCCAAATAAATGTATTATTAAGTGAAATGTAAACCAAGTTCACACGAAATTGAATATATCTAGCTTTTGATTATTGTACTAATCTAGTATGCTATTCGTAAAACTATTCAACTATGTTATCAATCATAATGAAAATACAATAAATGGATTACTTGAAACGTTAGATTTATACATAATTAGTAAAATTGTATGGTATATAATTTAATTAACGAGTATATTAACTTATAGTTACTAGGATGAAAAGCGTCTGTATTTTTGATTTATAATAGTCATCTTTCAAAGTTAAATAAAAAAAATTATGTTTATTCAATAAATGATTATATTATACTTTTTTTAACATCGAGCAAGTTGGTATATTTATTTCAAATAAATATTACCACAAATTCATTCGTTTTAAGTATTTATATAGAATGTTTTATAAAAATATGTGGTTACTTTCGGCTGCCAAATTCGAGACCATTCTTGTAAGTAAACGCACTTGGAATATTATTAAACGTCAAACAAAAGAGTATTTCAAATTAGTCTGCCACAAAAGTTTCACAGACAATGCATATAAAATGGATCTTAACTATAACATCTACAATGAAAATTGCCAAATAAATGTATTATTAAGTGAAATGTAAACCAAGTTCACACGAAATTGAATATATCTAGCTTTTGATTATTGTACTAATCTAGTATGCTATTCGTAAAACTATTCAACTATGTTATCAATCATAATGAAAATACAATAAATGGATTACTTGAAACGTTAGATTTATACATAATTAGTAAAATTGTATGGTATATAATTTAATTAACGAGTATATTAACTTATAGTTACTAGGATGAAAAGCGTCTGTATTTTTGATTTATAATAGTCATCTTTCAAAGTTAAATAAAAAAAATTATGTTTATTCAATAAATGATTATATTATACTTTTTTTAACATCGAGCAAGTTGGTATATTTATTTCAAATAAATATTACCACAAATTCATTCGTTTTAAGTATTTATATAGAATGTTTTATAAAAATATGTGGTTACTTTAGTCATTATCAAATAGATAATAATTTCATACCTCGTTTTAATATGAGCACTATTCGAGGACTGCTGTTTCGCTATTCATGAAAGCATCTTCAGTTCCAATGTGCACAAACGTACTGGAACACATTAGAATTGAAAAAGCTTTCATAGATAGCGACACTGCAGTCTTCCATCAAGTGAAATAGTGCTCAATGTGAACCATATTAAAACAAGGTATGTAATTCTTTTCTATTTCACATTATTATGGATTTCGAAGTGAATACTGATAATATAAATATCTAAGTGTTTATTTACAAGTTTTTTAGTGACTGATAAAGTGCTGCAGGGTTTACGAAACCATGATTTTTTTTTCTATAAAACAAAATATTATAAAATGGACGTAGAATTTAATTAAAACAATATTACTCAAATTTTTTTCCAACAAAAAAAAACACTTGACATACGTGGAAAATTAAATAATGTTAATCATTACATATGATAAAAACAAAAAGTATTTTTTATACAATGTTTATTTGTTCAATACGCTACTAGTGCAATTAAACAATATCTTTTTTGTTAATTTTCGTACAATAATAGGCTGGGTTTTACACGAATATCAGCAAACTAGGTAAAAAGTTGATAAGTTACATTATTTTTTTTTATTTTTCGCACATAATCTTTATCAAATAATTAATATCAACAAATATGTGAAAGAAAAAAAAAAACATTGGAATGTAAATTACTGTGTAAAATATGTATCTTTTTATATTTGATTAATAAAAAAGAAATGTAATAAGCGATAGTGACTTGCTAAATAAACTTCTAGATCATCACTTCTAGCCTATTGAATTTACTATATTACTAAAAATTCTATAAATGGTTTTTTTTCCGTTACTATCACCGGTTCATCGAACTGAAGTTTTATTAATAGAACAATACAACGAGATGACGCTGTATATAGATACAGGTGATAAGATATATAGGAAGGACATATAGATGGTCATCTGTATTTAAAATGTGCAGTTATTCTATTTTTATTGGTGAGGTGGGGTGAACCATCGATTATTATCAGACGTAATAATGGAATACCGATATTTTTAGCATCGCAGTACTACAGGATGGTTCACAATAAATATTATTGGTATAAAGTACTTTACTGTATGAATATTTACGAAAATAATATTATATTGGTTTAATTCTTGAATGGTTATTTATTGCATCGGATGCAATTTCATATTCATAACATGGAAATAATTTATTTAAAAACGTTTCGAAGTGCGACAATATATTAATGTTTTAAACATTTTTTTTAATATCTATCATTTTTGTTCCGTATCTTCGTACAATTCCGGAAATAGTAACAATAATATGTTGTAATTAGGTTAGTGAATGTGTAAGGACGATTATTATGATGGTTTAATCATCACCATTATCTTCATTACCATTTCGGTTAACCTAACTGGAGCATATGGTCATCACGAACTGTGGCCACAAAGCTCCGCCATGGTCTTCGCTTCATTCGATATCAGCTCTGCCTCCCGCAGCTTCACTGAGTATATGTATGTATAGTTTTTAGAAGCTTTTCAGGACGGCGTGAGCTTGGAAACTTGAAGAAAATGCAGTTGTTTATGTATCTCTTGCAGCATCTGAAATAATCCCAACCAGGTTCATCTTAGCCCTTTGACCACATGTAGTATAAAAGGCTACCTTTCCCGCTCTTTCACACCGTCGTTCTTGACAAAATCAAACCATCGTACCCAAAGTATTAAAAGAGAATGGATAAGGCAACCTTCCATACTCAAAATAACGCAGAAGAGCATTAACACTATAGCTGCATTTTATTTAAGATCCTGGCCTCTTGCTTCTGTCTTTGAAAGAATACACTGAATGTACTCGGGAGTTGAAGACTATGACGGCTGACAGAGCTTTTGAGCAGTTTGTGAATGCCATATGCTCCAGTTAGGGGAGCGGACATGGTTATGATGAGCATTTGTTCCCCGACCACACTGTACAACAAACGGCATGGTATCGAAGCGAGGACATTGGCATTGCGTTGGTGGGTTGTAACCCGCGAGTGGAGGAATCTAATTGCGAAGGCAAACGTGCGGCAGATAAGAGTGAAATGTAAGTCCGGAATACAAAATAAGCTCTGATGGATCACCGAACATTACTCAGTGAGATGTGTCTGCTGTGAACGCAATTCATTCTTGCTGCGTCGGCGTTGCCAGCAAACCCTTTTATGCCAGATACACATCATATTAAAAATAATCGATCGATCTTGATTAATAAGTATATAAGTAAATGTGTATAATACATTTTCTCTCAAAGAGATTTGTGGCAGGCATATGCTCCAGTTAGGGCAGCGGATATGGTAACAATAACAATGATAATATATTTGACCAATAACAATAGCACTTTGTAATCTAGGCTCTCGCTAGGCAACGTTGGATGAGTACCAAAACTTATGTGGTGATATTTTTGAAATGCATTTCAAGTATTATTTTTAAAATGATCAAATATTTCAATATCATTACAATTTAATGCATTTAAAACATTACAAAAAAAAAATAGACTGCCGGAAATAATAATATTAAGCTTGTGAATAAATGCATTCTGATTGAATAATAAAAAATAAAAATATACATACTTTGAATATATACTATAGCGACATCTATCATACGATGATAACTTATATAGAAGATCAGAGACGAGTCATCTCAGGTGGAAGAAATTGGCCGGTAGCCGAGCGGTATAATTACCTGGGCAAAATGGTTGGTTCCAAAGGTCCGCGTTTCGCATCCCGCTCCCGCCGATATTTTTTCTGAATGAATTGACTCGTTTAAGGATTTTTATGTATAGTATATGTATATTTAATTGCTTATTATTACAATTGATTATATCACCTTTTACCAAAATTTACTAATAATATATTATTACATTAATCAATGACAGTAGCACATTGTAAGTTTAGCGACATTAGACGTGGAGTAATACTTGAATGGCTTACCGCCTGTTGCTTACAGTATGTTGTTTGTTGGGTTGAGCCGCCTCTTATAACCAAATAGTCCGAGCCTCGGAACATCTTTGATATTTAATATGAACACATATGTATAATAATTTACTATCATCATACGAGTCGCAAGAAACATCAGCATGTCAGCTTTCCTAAATGAAGCATTAGATCGTCTTTGACTCTTGACCGATCGTAGTATTTAAGGTTGCCTCGTCCGTTCTCTCATTCTCTCAATCGTCATTATTTTCAAAGTCAACCAATCTTACTTTAGTATTCTACGCAAGCAACTGCTTTTGGAACCCATTATACAGATGCATTGAATTTTGGTGAGAAATATTTACAGTCGTACAGAAGAATGATTGAAATTTTCGAAATAAATATATGCTCCCGTGTGGACCTCCAGGTATGCAGGTGATTTGGAACAACGTATAGAAAATCTGAGCTTACATAACTGCAAAAACGTCAATTTGCGCTTTCCACATTTTCCAAATATGGAGCAGATATGGTAAAAATAAGAATAAAAAACCATAAAAAATAATAATGGCGACGATACAGGCGATGTATAGCCGGTAGGAAAAATAAAGAATGTATTTTTTAAATTATTTTGGATATAAATAGGTTTTGGAAGGGTTAACCGAACCCCTTCATAAAATATGTATAATATACGAAATCTGTTAGATTTCTTCATACACGTTGAATGTGTTAAAATAAAACATTCTCGCCTCAGATAATAAAACTGTCAATTCAAACATATTATTTGGCCTTGATTTATTATCGCCTAATGTTTTATTGCAGGAAAACTTTCAGCGAGATATCTTTATATAGATAGCCGTAAAAATGTTTTTTTTTTGACAGCCAGAGCAACAATAAATTGTTTCAAAATTTTCAAGTATGGCGTGATAAAATAAGCGCACGGTGGCCCTGAATTTTTTTATTGAATACTACAAGCAAAAATAGTATACCTGAAAGTAAAGCTGATATTTTATAATACGTTTCATTCAATATCGATACATTTACTTTAATATCATGTGAAAAGTTTTATTGGTAAATGTGCTAGTAAAGCGACTACCTTAGTTTTTTAAATACATTTAATTAGAAATGAAAAAAAAAACTCTTTCTTTTTAAAATAATAGGCATTTGACCACTTAATGATGCACTCTCAGCAGTGCGAAAATTTAGCAATAAATGTTGGTGAATATCCATCGGTATTAAAAAAGGACAACAATATGCTGCACACAAACAAGTTGGGTTAGGCAGCATCTTAGGACGAAATTGTCCAGGCTTCGGGAGCTTAGGTCTAATCAAATGATCTCCTTAAAAATAATGATTGACAAACACCAAATATGCTTAGAAAACAGTACAACTGATTTACAACAAAATCTTAGTACAACTGCCGTATCCCTGAGTCTCAGAGCTCCTGCAATGTAGGTCATCGGGAACAATACATAGAATGGTCATAGGTGGATTTAGTGCAAAGATACTTTAGGACAAGACATGAAGAGCTTATTGAACTGTGTGGCGGTAATTTGTGGTGACAATATGTTTTATATATTGAACGGATATGGAAATAAGGACATGAAAGTAGATATTGTGAGGATTATTATCTAAATGCGATGTTGAGACACCATTAAGCATATAGAGAGGGGGTTAAAATGCATGGCCAAAAGATTGATATGATAAGGTTTGCTGACGACATTGCTCTGATTGCTGAAACTGAAGATGAACTCACTGAAGCGCTGACATCCATGGAAAACATATTTAATTCCAACTACAATATGAAGATAAGCAGCACAAAAACAAGGTATGTAATTCTTTTCTATTTCACATTATTATGGATTTCGAAGTGAATACTGATAATATAAATATCTAAGTGTTTATTTACAAGTTTTTTAGTGACTGATAAAGTGCTGCAGGGTTTACGAAACCATGATTTTTTTTTCTATAAAACAAAATATTATAAAATGGACGTAGAATTTAATTAAAACAATATTACTCAAATTTTTTTCCAACAAAAAAAAACACTTGACATACGTGGAAAATTAAATAATGTTAATCATTACATATGATAAAAAACAAAAAGTATTTTTTATACAATGTTTATTTGTTCAATACGCTACTAGTGCAATTAAACAATATCTTTTTTGTTAATTTTCGTACAATAATAGGCTGGGTTTTACACGAATATCAGCAAACTAGGTAAAAAGTTGATAAGTTACATTATTTTTTTTTATTTTTCGCACATAATCTTTATCAAATAATTAATATCAACAAATATGTGAAAAAAAAAAAAAAAACATTGGAATGTAAATTACTGTGTAAAATATGTATCTTTTTATATTTGATTAATAAAAAAGAAATGTAATAAGCGATAGTGACTTGCTAAATAAACTTCTAGATCATCACTTCTAGCCTATTGAATTTACTATATTACTAAAAATTCTATAAATGGTTTTTTTTCCGTTACTATCACCGGTTCATCGAACTGAAGTTTTATTAATAGAACAATACAACGAGATGACGCTGTATATAGATACAGGTGATAAGATATATAGGAAGGACATATAGATGGTCATCTGTATTTAAAATGTGCAGTTATTCTTTTTTTATTGGTGAGGTGGGGTGAACCATCGATTATTATCAGACGTAATAATGGAATACCGATATTTTTAGCATCGCAGTACTACAGGATGGTTCACAATAAATATTATTGGTATGAAGTACTTTACTGTATGAATATTTACGAAAATAATATTATATTGGTTTAATTCTTGAATGGTTATTTATTGCATCGGATGCAATTTCATATTCATAACATGGAAATAATTTATTTAAAAACGTTTCGAAGTGCGACAATATATTAATGTTTTAAACATTTTTTTTAATATCTATCATTTTTGTTCCGTATCTTCGTACAATTCCGGAAATAGTAACAATAATATGTTGTAATTAGGTTAGTGAATGTGTAAGGACGATTATTATGATGGTTTAATCATCACCATTATCTTCATTACCATTTCGGTTAACCTAACTGGAGCATATGGTCATCACGAACTGTGGCCACAAAGCTCCGCCATGGTCTTCGCTTCATTCGATATCAGCTCTGCCTCCCGCAGCTTCACTGAGTATATGTATGTATAGTTTTTAGAAGCCTTTCAGGACGGCGTGAGCTTGGAAACTTGAAGAAAATGCAGTTGTTTATGTATCTCTTGCAGCATCTGAAATAATCCCAACCAGGTTCATCTTAGCCCTTTGACCACATGTAGTATAAAAGGCTACCTTTCCCGCTCTTTCACACCGTCGTTCTTGACAAAATCAAACCATCGTACCCAAAGTATTAAAAGAGAATGGATAAGGCAACCTTCCAAAGTCATGAGAGTAAGCCGCAATGAACAGCAGAAAATTAACATATCAATGCTAGGAGTACCCCTAAAAGATGCAAAAGAATTTGTATACCTTGGAAGTACGATCACCTGGGATGGCAGAACAAAAAGAGAAGTCAACAATCGAATACATCAAGCAAGGTTAGCTTTCAATAAAAAAGCAAAAATTCTTGAGTCATGGAATATTACATTAGGGCTCCGCAAGCAACTTGCCAAAACACTTGTTTGGGGCATCTTAATGTACGGCTGTGAGACATGGTGCTTATCTGAAAGTGATAAAAAAGGACTAGAGGCCTTTGACTTTTGGTCGTACAGAAGAATTTTCGGAATTTCCTGGAGAGACCACGTCACGAACAATGACATTCTCAGGATAATCAAGGAAGATAGGCACCTAATAAGAACCATCTCAGAGAGGCGAGCCCGATGGATTGGTCACATCATGCGCCACGATGGTCTTCTTCACGATATTGTGGAGGGGATGGTTGAGGGTAGAAACTGTAGAGGGCGCCCTAGACGGGAGTATTTGCAGCAAGTATTCGAGGACATGAGCTGTAGCGCTTATGCTGAGCTGAAAAGGGTTGCGGAGGACCGAGAGGAATGGAGATAGAGATGCAAGATTCTGTTGTTGGAAACCAATCCACCGGATTGATACTAAGAAGAAGAAGAATATACCCATAGAAAATGCTGAAAAAAAAATATCCATGTATTATATGACGCTTCAATACTCACTGTTCATTTTATTGGGACTCCTACGAATAAGTGGTGCTTTGCATGGGATGACTTTCACATAGTTAAATAAAAAACATAATGACGACTTTCATTGTCTTTATCATTTTTGATTTAAACTTCGTCGGAAATCGAACCCAAACAACGTTACCTCTTGTGGAATAGGTTAGCGTAGTACACACCTAAAATATGTATTTCTATAGATTAATGTATTTTATAAGAAGTATATTTTATATTTGAATATTATTCAACGTTTATTTGATAATATTTAAAAAAAAATACTTAAAATTACAAATTATTTGACCAAAGTGTGGCTCACAATAGAAAAAACATAAATTATATAATTTTTACAAAATAAGTTGATGTTGTTTCCGATCATCAAGAAGAAGTTTCCTACAGTCGACAACGGAACTGGAGATACCTGAGGCCACCCTGCGGCTGAACATGTGAAGAAGCGCAACTGAGGGGAATACTTGGATTGCCCCGAAAGAGGACCTAGCCCCTGGACATGACCAAGGGTGGAATATATGGAGGTCCCTTAACAGACTTCGGACCGGAGTATGCAAGACGAGGACACAAATGAGGGCCTGGCAGTTTTACAGCGGACCGACTGAATGTGACTGCGGCGTGGAGCAGACCCTGTCACACCTTCTGGAGTGTGCGCTGTGCCCGAGTGGCTGCACCCAGGAAGACCTGATGATGGCCAGAAGTAACGCCATCGACGTCGCCCACTTCTGGGCAGACAGGATCTGACCCTGTTGTTTCCGACACGATTATATATAAATACAAAATAAGTATATTTTTTTACAATCGCGAACAGTAAAAATAAACTATTAATTGAAAAACGCTTGTTTTTTACCTGATTTCAAAGTCAGGTATTTTGTTTCGTCTTTGTGAAAATTTACTGCTTAACAATATTACCTGCAGCAAGCGTATTTCCTCTGAAATGTTGTCGTGAATTTGTTATCAGAAACTCACTTTTCAAAATGCTGATTAAAATATACGTGTACTTAAGTTGAGATTGTTGTGTAAGGTGGCTTATCCGAAAATAACATTGTTAATTTTACTTTTCTTTTACCACATCCGCTTCACAATTCAAAGTACTTGGCCACCACAAAACCACCACCGAAGCACTTGTTTAAATAGCAAAAGTAAATTGATATTTTGTTTTTAAAATACTTGTTAAATATTTTATGTTATTCCTTCAAAAAAATGTGGACTAGTCTGGTCTAGAGTCTAATTAAAGAAGCAGTAATAGCATTTGAATAATTTATGTTATGAATAAGACTTTAAGCTCGCTGGTATAACTTAGAGTTAAAGTCCTTGCATACCTTGCCAAAATTCACAGGTTTGATTCTCGACGAAGCTTAGAATAAAATATATTTTGGATGAATATATAAGCCGTATAAATACCAAAGACTGGTTTGAATCTAATAATGATCTTTTTGAGACAGTCATAGTCTATTAATTGATGGTATACAAAAGTCTACATAAACTAACATGGTTTTTTACGGGGCATATGCCACTTATGTAGTTCGCATATCACTCATTGGTGATATTGTAAGACAAGAGAATGTGTGATTACTGAAGCAATAGTTTCAGGACAGCAATTTTTTTCATTTGATAACTGAAAAAATACATTAATTTGGTCCCTTAAAGTGCAACGTTTCTTATTTATATACAAATACGCCTCAGAATACAAGAGGGTACCGCGAGCAAATTTATTTTTATTTTTTGTTGCTGTAATATTTAGAAATAGTTCATTTGGCGGCGCTCGTTTCTGAAGTACCTTTTTTCTGGATTAGCTTTTGTAGCCATTAATCAAAAAGTTTTCACCAACGAATCGCACAGCGACCGCTCCCAGTGGAAGTTTTCTTTATGAAACCCGGGAGAGAGTAGAAAGCTACGCCATCTGTACGTACTTAATGACTGCTGGCCTCGAATCTCTTTCCCATGCGTGAAATGTTAGTTAGTCTTCACGTTTTTTATTAAAAAAGCTGAATTTCAACGAAGCGCGTGAATTATGCAATCGTTTTGTTATTTTAAATTTTTAAATTGCCGCGCGCATCTAGAAAAATAATCCTCTCCTTCCAGCACAAAGCTTGTTTTTTTATTTTTTTTGGAACATATATATGTGTGAAAGCGGTGCGGATTTATGAAATCACGTTCCGCAGATTGTGCAAATGTTCATATGTATGAAGGCTGTATATCTGGTGGGGTGCAGAATCAAGATTATTTAGATTAATGAATTTGAAATTTAAATGACAACATATCTTTCCGACTGGAGATAACGCGGGAATTTTATTGTGATTTTTTTTTTGCGAGATATAAGATTTCATTTTTATTTATTCAAATGTGTCCACCACTTGGGCGTTTTTACTTGTAAGTGCAGAATGTTGTGAGTAATTTTTGAATTGCGTAAAATAATCCGAATGAAGAAAACTTTTCATCCCATAGCTCATTGTATATCTGATATCCGTCTGGTGATGCGTAATTCTGCAACCCCTTCAAAGAAGATTGCTGGAGTGAAGATGGCGTATCTTCACGCCAAGGGTCTTCATCCAGATACATCGGCTGATGACTTGCAGAGTTTCTTGGCAGCGACCGCTGAATTCAATCCCTCTTAGATGACCATTAGGTGGATCGTTAGCAGGCGGACGCTGTCAACATCTTTCAAAGTCGGAGTCATTACGACTTCGTTATAGTCACTCATAGAGTCTGAAATGTGGCGTAAGAGGACCATCAACCCTAAATACATGTAAGACGAAAGAATCGCAGTGAACAGTGGTTGAAACCAACTCGAGTGATGATATTGACATATTTGGTGTAATATTGCTTCGGATTCAGTGCTGGTGTGGACGGATACGAAATGTTAGATGTTTGATTTTGTGACAATAATGCCGTGTTATTTGTGTGTCAACCATGATATACTTATGACATGGTTTTTGTTGTAACAACTCCTAACTATTTGCGCTGCGTATTGGACACTTGTACTGAGTGTGAGGTCATTGACACTTAATATGTCAATGCTTATGGATCTTTTTTTTGTAGTATACGTATATATTTGTGATTTATTTTTCGTATTTTATTATTTTATTATGGATATCTTATGTTTATCCCGAAACTATTTGATCAAAATCAAGTAGCAGCTCAACATGAACAACGACGCACTGTTAGCAACAAAATGTGACCCATCCAATTTTGGTCTGCCCCTAATTTTGTTTAACTTCGGTTATTTAACGAAAACAGGGCTTAAAGTGTGTTTTTGTCGCTGGACAATTTTCATGACACAGTAATATTAAAAGAATACAATGTTTATTTAAAATAAAAATGTTTCTTTCGCATTTTTGTTGTTGTAAATTTAGACCTTTTTAACTACGAAAAATTTATTCTACACATGCAGTTACTTTGTACCGGCAAGGATTATTTATAATTTAAACATGTAAATTACTAATTGAGTGACCTATAAAAATTATGAACTATGTTAATAGTTTGCTCTTGATTAGAAATGTGATCAAATTATAAAACATTTAACGGTTATCACAAGTAAAATCCAAGTCAAAATAAAGCACGTTGAAAGCAGAAAACGTTTTCTAAAAATAGTTGCCATCAGTTTTAATAAAGCCACTGAACAACACAGTCATGTCATTGATCAAACTCATCATGAAATATGCTCCGATAGAGTGCGACCTGTAAGCTGTGATATCGCAGTTTGTTATCCTTCAGCAGACTGAAAAGCATACACATTTTCCAGACTCGACTGTGTTTTACGCTGAAAAACTCCAGTACTTATGTGCAGACCAGCTCCACACTTTATTAATGATTTAATGTTGCGAGAGCTTTAGTTTCAAGTACGCCGTGCCATGAGTTAGCTGAACAAACTGGTGTGATACATATTTCATCATCTTTCAAGCTTCCATTTCGATAAAGGGACGTATTAGGTTAATAAACTTAGACTGAGCCATTTACTTTATTTAAATGCGTTTTTTTTTCACAATTACCTCGTAAATACTCGTAGCTTTATATTGATTGGACAGTTAAAGTTACAATATATTAAATGTATTGTATAATAAATAATTTGGCTATATTGTGTTACATTTAAAACTTCTTAACTCTGTAACTTAAAATATACTATGAGAAGTCTATTTATAAATGCTTAAAATTGAATAACCTATGTTTGAAAGAGATTTCCATACATTTGTGATTTTTTAACGTAATTCAAAGTATAATAAGGTTTCAATAATTTATCTATTCAATTTAAAATTTCAAGGCTTACATTAACAGAAACATACATTTTCTTAAACCCTTATTGATTTACAAAATTGTACCTTATATTGTTAAAATTACTTTAAAATACATATATTATTTATAGATGATTCCAATTTTGACAAAAAACTTACGTTCATATACATGTCTTTGACACAATAAATTGTCAAAAACTTCGTTCCTGGTTACTTTGCCGCCAAAAAATTAAGAATATTTTATACAATATATGACTAATTAATAAAAAAATATTCAGGTATTACGAGTACCTTAAACAGGTCACAATGAAGTTAGTTATAATTGCTGAACTATTGGTATACTTATACAGGTATATCCTACTCTATACGTGCGCAATGGTGACATGAAAAGCAATACGTATAAGTACGTAATCAATTAATTCACGCCAAATTGTGGTCATTGAACCAAAAACAGTAAGTAATATATTTAAAACATATTAATATAAAAAATATATATTTAAATCATAATATTGTTAAGTGTTTATTGAGTGCTTAAATTGTGATTGATGGTTAGCGAGATTTATGATCAAATAAGGTAAAATTTGCTAAACGCCTTAACATTTAACATATAAATCAAATAAATGATAAATAAAGTCATAACAATATAATTTAACATCGTACTTAATATTTCATTGAACATCGCATTCTTGAAAATATTAAAATTAAAAGTTTTCAACTTTTATTCGCAATGAAATATGTAGTTTCTAAAATTATTATCTAATAATAATCAAATTTAAACGATAAACACTGGAAGTTGACTCGTAAGCGTGTTAATTACATAGAAATGACTTTTTTACTTGAGTTTAATTTTTGAAAACCCATTTTTAAAATGATATTTTGTTACGGGAATTTTATGAAATAAAAGTGATTTTATTTAACATATCAATTATACAAAGTTCATGAATGAGGTGTCCAAATATTATTATTTTCTGAAAATAGAGTAACGTTTTGAAAAATATAACATTATTTTAAGGTATTTATTGCAATGTTTCATTTTTAGTTGTTCTTTTCACTCCTTTATTGTCAGCAAATTCTATTTAGACTCTTATCCCGTTTGGTTAAGCAGCGTTCAATTATTTTGAAGGGTTGATATACTCGTAGATATAAGAACTTATTTGTATACATATATAATTTAAGTCAATTTTCAACATCTTAGAGAACCCAACGGTATTAAAATACCTTATCAAATGGGAAAACATGTTACCCTTTCGTTTCATGGAGACGTCTAATAAATCAATGAAACAAGAAAAAAATTGTATGACACCGTAAAAGGATATTTTATTTTTCAAAAAAAAGATAATTTATCATTTAACTCGGCATATGGATTTTTTCCACCAGTTTTTATATTTACGTTTACCTACAAAAACAGGATCGCTTTATCAAGCTGTGCTAACACAAGCAATCAATCATGGGTACGGTCTATGCTAGGTAATCAAAGAAATATAGCCGGGAGTGATATTTCGGAGCGCCAATCGCAGTATAAAGTAAAAACATTTAAATATTCAACAGGATAAAAAAATGCAAAATTTTAATATTTTAGGTGACAGTAAAATCCCCAAAGTAAAATTCCTAAAAGTCCACGAAGTATCGATAAAAAGTGTTTATTATCATAAATAATGAATTATTTGTGATTTTTTATCTTTCTAATTACTGTACTTCGTAGTTGCCATAAATTGATATAAAATTTCACCAAAAGCTTAATACTGTATGACAATTAAAGATTCAGCAACCAAAAAGTATCTACCTTTCTAAGGTACTTAAGGTTCTTGTTATTTATGTTATTAATGTTGTTCTAAGATAGCCCTTTAACACAAAGGAAATGCAGCTATAGTTTAAGCTCTTTTGCCTCATCCGATAAACATTTCAGCCAGATTCATATGTATAATGAAATACTGTCAGGATGACTGAACTAAAGAAAATAACCTGGTTATTGCTGACAAAAAATATATATAAAATTTGATAAATCTGTAATACAAATATTTTTTGAATGGTTATACTATTATTTAAGAAACATTTTATATAGCCTGATATAATTACTGTGAAGAAAGTCCCTTAAAATATGAACATTAAAAATATATATTATATAATTTTTCCAAATTAAAAAACATATGACAAAGATATACGTGATAATTTTGCATATTTCATGAAATGGCGACCGTGAAAGGATCACATCCTATTGAGTTATAAATAGTGTTTTTTTACTACGGGTTCACTATTGATAGCATCCGGCGGTCCACTAATCAGCCCGGATAGCCTTTTTCAGGATTAGCCCGTCGCGCTGATCAAATTATCAATAGAAGTTTTCAGGCGAAATATGTAATCTGAGAGATGCCCCACCGAGTCATATTGGCTTACACGAGGAGCGACCAAATGTTATCGAGAATGAAAATATAAGAAAATAAATGTTTAGGAAAATTAACATATTTGACAAATGAAATAATAATAAATAATGAAAAAATGATTTTGAATAAGTTGAACCACACAAACACATCTTATTAAATTAATCAGTGTGTTTTTTAACTAAGAATAAACGTAAAATTACATTTACGCATCTTCACCCACTTTTATCACTAAATAACCTTAACGTTATTTATTTTAGTGTAGTCGTAAATACCAAAAAAGCGTCACGTATAAATATCAGTGAAAGAGAAATTTCACAAATTCATAAATAATATTGAATATTCCAAAACATAGCATTTAGATAAAGATTTGTCATGTTTATTTTTTCATGTGTAAAATGAAAGAAATAAAAATAAATAAATACCATTGTCACCTTTCGCGCGTCCCGAGCCATACGTCCGTCCACAAAAGCCGGCCGTTATGTATTTATTCAAAATAGCCGGGTCTTGTTGCCATGGCGACCGGAGGCTGTTCGCAAACGCTGTCCAGTGACTCCTCGCCAAGGCCATTGATCTCAATTATGTCGACATCTCAGAGGCTTCAGCGTCCGGTCAAATCACCCGAGAAAAATCTCCCGAAACACCCCCAACAACTGCCCAAATCGCACGTACGGTAGATAAGTAAAGACAAGGAGCTAATACTCGCGAAAAAGGTAGTCAATACTTAGAATTGTATCGCTTGATATAGGTATCTCATCTAATAACTGTGAACATACACCTCTTTGACTTATTTTCATATGAATCATTATATTCCGTTGCTTGATTTTCTGCGCTGTGAGCTTGATACTTTTTTTACCATAATGAGGCTGCTATTTTTACCCATGAACGTTTTTATTTTTGTATTCCAGTGTGTGACAAGAAATTACGGAGTATGGCCATATTCTGTACATCTCTATATGTTTGATATATTGACTTAAGAAGAACAGATTCTCTAGCTTATTTTTTACCCCATATAACGTACATAGTACGCTTGTACACGTTGCAATTGATGAAGCCCTTAATGATGGCGATACTGCAGTCTTTCAGCAAGTGATTAAACAGTGCTAAGTGTTATCCATGTTAAAACAAGATACGAAGAGCTCAAACATTTAATATTGAAATGGATCTCAAAATGAATGCTTACAATATAAATAATTATATACTAATTTTGTATTGCTTGGAATGCTAATATGTGTTGCCTTTCACTTTTAATCTGGATCTCTTCAAAAAACAGATTGTTACATTTGAGATCCCTTCAATACCTTCATGCACACAAAAATTGTGCATTTTTCCCACGAGATTATGTGGAAGACCATGACCCGATACGATACGAATACTTTCATGTTTGTGTTTATATGAATTCAAGCCCCTCATTACCTGTATTATGATAATATGGTCATCACAAATTGCCGATATAGTTTTACGTAAGTTTAAATGATCCTTGCTTCGTTCTACGTCTTCAACACCGATGTTCTGCTGAATGCATAAAATATTGCATAGTTTCTGACGGCACAATTTGAAAATGAGCCTCGCCCATATCGAGCATGCAGGCTTTGAGGCTATCATAAAAAATCGCAACTTATTTTTCGTTTTAGTCGTATTGTCTCACTCATATTCATCAGCATGCTGTGTTTGAATATGAAACAAAAACAAACATATTCTAAGAAAAGGTACAATAAAAATATATTAAACTATGAAAGTAAACTAGAAAGTTGAGGGTTCATAATACAAATTCTCTTTAACGAAAATATTATCTAAGGGTAATAAAAATACATTTAATTAGATTCTGTCTGACATAGGCCAGTGTATCGGAGCAGAACAATTTAGACAACTGCACAGACGCTTAATCTCGGATTCTCTTTGCAACATAAATGGGGTTATATCTTTATCAAGGAATAAAAGACGATGGGAAAAAATAATACAAAATTAAATGTACTGCTATTAGAATGGCCGCTACTTATGTGTACTAAAATATTTATCCCTGATGCACACAACCATGAGTGAAAAACTGTCTTAAATTTTCTGGACACAAATACACGGTTAATGTCGACTAAAAATAGACAAATAATCAAAATAGAATTACAAAATTGAGTTGAGCTGACATATTTTTCTTGTACAGTCAACCTCGCGAAAGGAGTTTTTCTAGAACATTTTGAGAGAGTTATACCAGACTTGAAAATGGCCATCCGACCTGGCTGAAATATGTCGTCAAAAAAAATAAAAATATATGTGGAATAAATTCTTAAGAATCTTTTATTATATATCTGATATTATGGAATTCCACCAAGAAATATCGATCGAAAAAATGGAAATAATTATACCATTCAGTTCATTTTTTAATTGAATGATCCCTTCTATGTTAATGGTCCAGACCTCAGCATCGGGCTGATAATCCAATCTTTAGTAGGATTGACTCTACCTGTCTTTCTTATTTAATATTGTTCAATCTGGATATAACGAGTATCAAGAAATATAATTAAATACATTTGTAAGCCCTTACAATATAAACATAACACAATTTTTCCGTATGCTTCAACCGTATAGCCAAGCTATTTCAACCATTGGAACTCTCAAGAATACTCTTACTTAAAGAAGACCTCATTGTATACATTCGAATAAAAAAGGGCATGAATTAAATTTAGAACCTTAATTTCATGTAGGCGTTAATTGTAACAGCAATATGTTATGTATTGTGTCAACAATATATATATATATATATATATATATTTTAAAGCGATGAAAGCATCACGTTATACAATTTAACTTTTAGAAATGTGTGCACAACTAGACAAAATAGTGAGTTCAAGTATTAAGGCTACTAGTAATACTCTCAACAGAAGTACTCTAGAGATTTAGGGTATAGTAAGACTTTAGTAAACTTGAGTCCCCTATGCGGAGCTTTCCTGAGCTGATGCTTTGAAGTGAGATCTATCAATTTGATACATTTTAGAAACGGCGCCTGTATACTTCTTCGTCACCTTGACGACCGCCGAGAACTCTCTAAATTGATTCAGGCTTCTTTGTTAATAAAATAATCGAACGAATTTATGACAACATTTGAGCATAACACTTGAATTATCTGAAATATATAAAAACTGTTCGATAAAGCAAGATTTTATTAAGTGTCTGCATGTTGTACTAACATTTTTTTTAGGCTTTGTCCTTCATATGATAAAAACTATGTTATAGAATCACAACATAAGAGAAAATACTTAATTCGAATGCAAACAGAATTCGAGAAAAATAATATTTAAAAAAAAAAAAACTTTTGCCCAAAAAATCGTGTACTCTTTATTAATTTTTTGTGTTATTCTCAATAAACCATTTATTTTAATTTTTTTTTTTATTTCAAACGGAGATTTTTCCAATACTGTTTGTGAAGATTTTCCTGTTTTATGATTTTATTTTGGGTTGAACCGTCTCCTGAACTAAATGGTCCTGACCTCGGGAGCATCGGAATAATCGTAGGATCTTATGAAAACATATTAGGAGGGTTGACTGTATATTACTGTTAAAATAATAAATGATCATTCAATTAAATTATTTTAATATAACTAGATAGATTCAACTATGATTATCAATATGTGTTGGGAAATGAGACGTGAAATTATTTCCATGTTGAATAACATATAAAAAAGTCGCTGTGATAGAACAATAATGTTTAAAATTCATACAACATAATATATTTTTTTATTTGTATAAAAAAAACATATTTTCTCTCTGAAGCACTGAAAATTTTTATTTAAAATATATGTGATAAACCATTAAAAACAAAATAATTAATCGATTGATATAAAAGTGTCCAATAAAAATGTTTGACATCATAATATAGTTGCAATTTTAAAGCCATATTATATCTAAGATTTTTATCAGTGTCGTCACCTTAATAGAAAAACAAGGTTAACTTTTCCAAATAAAAGCTTAGCAATATTAGGAATCGCAAATCCGAATGTTTTTATCGCCAACGAGGTTAAGGTAAAAGGTGTAATTACTGTGTTTTTTGTTCGCACCAAGCGAGATCCTTCTGTATAAATTACTCCAGAACCAAACACATTTCATTCGAAGCTGGTTCAAGGTCAACAGATAAATTCGCAAAAGATTTTAATTTAAATGATAAATTACCTAAATTACATTGAACGTATATAAACGAGAGTTTGATTAAGATTCATGAACGCTGAAGCTGGGGAGGAAAATCTCCCAAATACTTTTACATCTGCCTGTATAATTATCCGGCCTCTCTTGCTGCTCGAGATTTTCTTCGATTTTTTTCGGACCCTATGGAAATACGCTACAGTATCTAAATTGCAATCTCTGCGATGTATTTAAATTTAACACTCGCAATGATCCCTGCCACTTAGCGCGGCCGTTTAAATGTTTTATTAGAACAGATACACCGAGCAGTAAGGATCTGAAATTGCCTCCATGATAATTACCAGTTCAAACGATTAAATAGTTAAAGTCATTATATTTGAATTATTTGTATTTTTATTATAAGATTTCTAAGATGTTGTATTTTCAACAAATATTCATTTTAAATGAGAAAAAATTATACAAAATGGAGCAGAATAATTTAAAAAAAAAAATGAACAGCTGTTCCACATATAAAATCAAGGCAAATATCCAAAAATACCATAAACAAATCGGAATGCAAGCGCTGGGATTTGAACCATTAATTTTTGTAACAATGTACAATACATTTTAGTACCCGTCTAGCTATTTAGCTATTTGAACCGCCTGGGAAAACGAAAAATTACACGCATAGTATATTATTTATGGACATCGCTTGTTCTAAGCTGCATGCATATTTTATAATATTCAATTATTTTATTCACAAGTATTATTGTATACCGCTGCAAAGGTTTGCGGTTCGCATGCCACCATCTGTTGTTTACTTTACGCATTTTATATGAAATAAAAAGTCATATAAGATGATTTTTGCTGTGAATTTGTATGTTCATCAGTTGTGTAGTATTGGTGTAAATTTTTAGTGGCTTAAAATATATTGAAAACATTCTTTAAACTCACCAAAATCTATGTAAATATATTAACATTGTACAGTTTAATTATGGTATATTCAATCATTGCGCTCATGATTGTTTTGTAATGCATATTTTAATATCATTTAATTAAATAATCATTGTTTGTAAGGGGTGATGCAGAGTATGAAAAATCATCCTCGTAGTAAAAATGATCCATATTAAAATTTACTTAAATTTACTTGCATGATATTAAATTTATTTATTGGAAAAAATGTTTATTCTAAAGTAACCTCTACTTTATATCATACAAAACACCTTGAAATCATTTGTATAACTACATATTGGTAAACTTGATCCATTACAAAAGAAGCTGCTTAAAATACATAAAAAAAACTATTAATTCTATTCAATGTGCATGCAAAAATGTGCAATGATTTATGTCACATTATGTTTTTTCTATTTAAAACGTGATGTAATTTTGAACACTTTTTTTTGTAACAACGCTGTCGTCGTAATATCTTTTAAAAAAGTCCCGAGATAAATTTTACGAAAAATAAAAAATAAATGTATCACATAGTAAGATAAAAACGCACACATGGCATTCTTCCCGTAATGCCGCTCGGCAAAAGAAAATTCCCACGTTACTGTTATTTTATATTTTTTTCTCACCTCTACTTACTCTTGTCATTTGCAGGTACTTACACAAGCCTTGAGACAAGCTTCTTCGCGCTCTCCCGTCTGATGTCCGACCAGTTATTTTTAATAGACGAAGCTTTTGCAAGACGCTTTATTCCACTCCTCTTTCAAGCCTTCCTCTTACGATCCTCGCCAGCTATATAAAAAAGTGTGAAAAGCCTAACTACCTAACTACCTACAGCAGGGGTGCTCTACTTTCAAACACAACGGACCACAACGCGCTAGATACGAGTAATTTGTCGCGGTCCAGTGGCATTTGCGATATTCTAAGCTAAGCACAACAGTAGTAATTTCCTATTATAGTGCACTAGAATGAAGCTGAATTTCTTTGTAATAGCTTAACGTTTTCTAGCGCTTAGAACAACTATACGACAAAACTTATTTTCCGTAAATCACAGCTGATTAAAATTTTGTTACTTAGCAATATTCTTTAAAAGAATAAAGTTTTCATTTCTGAAAGCATCTACGAGTATTTTTTTTTAATTTTCACAAATAAGTTATATTTTTTTCACTATATAACTGAATATTTTACAATGTCAAAAATTATTTGTCACGCCATTGCTACAGTTAATATTTAAATATACAGCCAACGACTTAAAATATCGGGTTACGATAGAGAACATCAAACCTAAAACATTATAGATAATTTGGTAACTCGAGATTACTTTAAAAGGAAAAACCAAAAGAAGATACATTATTCCCAAGTCGACCAAAAATGTTTAAAAATAATATTGATTATTGAGGTATGTTAGTCATTAATTCTTGACAGCATAATCAAATTTATATGTTTGAATTTAAAAAAAAAATGCTTTTTCAATATTTATTGAACATTTTTTTTTACGAAAGAATTTTTTCGAACGTTGTTTTTTTTATGTAATTGCATGCAGGTGAGCACAGACGGTCAAGACCAGTGCAATCTATGACGCTCAGCCAGGAAGGTTGGACGCTGCATGCGGAAAACCTGTGTTGTGATCATGTTTGGTGTGGGCTTGGGACACTACAAGTGTTTATTTAGCTGTTTCTTGAAGAGATCCAGATTGTAGAGGAAACACAGACGCAGGAAGAGCATTCCAAAGCTAACCGGTGGTATTAAGGAAGGAACTTTGGAAGCTGCCAGTTTTTCGTCAACACACATAACCCGTATGTGGATGTTTGTCAAGTGTAAGACGAGTTTGTCAGTTGTGGGTAGGTGCAGAAGGAATTAGTTCTTTAAGTTCCGAAGAGCAGCGGCCGTGGTAATAACGGTAGAAAAGAAAGTAAACCAATCTAAGGCCTGTATTCCATTGATTGCAGGTTAGACGTAGGAGTATCATTGTTTATCAAACGAATTGCTCTTGTTTGAACTGAGTCAATTAAGTTGAGAAGGTATTTTGAGGCTCCAATCCAAAGGTGATCGTTGAAATACTGACGTGATCTATATAAAATACCTTTTATTAACCTAACGTTTTTTTCTACGTTCAGATCTTTGAACTCACAAAACTGAAGAAAGGGAGAATTTACTTTGCATTACTTGTAATATAACCTGACAGAAAGTTCACATTTATCAAAAAATGGTGAGCGTTTAACAAACTAATTTATGAAGATAATTTGTACGTTTGTACTGCATTTAATTCAATTCAAATTCAATCTGACTGAGAGCTACTAGAGCCAGAATATTTAGTAATTTAAGGCGTTGATTATTTTGAGTTACTTGTTTAAACGGTGAAACAATTTTTATTATTCATTTATTCATCGTACTCTTCCAGCTAATTAGTAAGATTCAATAAGATAGAACTTGAAAAAACTGAGTTTAATTGATTTTTACGAAAGTTAAGACAAATAAATGACTCCTGTCTTATTTTTATGACTACTTATATAATTTGAATGCTGAAAGGAGATAAAGTTGTTATTTTATATTATGGAAAGTCATTTAGTGCCTCAGATTGAATACCCTTGAACTTTAGGATATAATAATGCGCACCCACATAGAAGACTTTCTATGTAACTTCGTTTCGTGCACCTATACAACTGAAGGGTTAGAACTTAGCTTGATAAACTTATCAGGACTTTTATCCAAAACAAAGTCTCCTCGGAACTTGATCTAGTCCGTAGTATCTATTTATAAGCTGTAATGAGTAGTAATCAGTAGTTTTGAGATTAACGCTTTTAGATAGAATATAATTTTATTTTATTTTTATTTTATTTTATTAACGGCCTAGGCCAATACATACGGTTTTAAAATAGAAAATACAATAAATGAAATGGTAAAACAGAAAAATATAATAGCTAAGACAATACATTTAGACAAAATATGAACATGAGTAAAAAAGCAGATCTAGTACATTAGTAGAGGGATCTACGAAATGCTGGAAGGTCCACCCCGAAAAAGTCCAAGTCACTAGAGGAGTTAACCAGTCTACACATTCTTAACATAGGAGAATTGAATCCGTAGTTGGTTTTGGATGTCCTTACATGTAGCAGGTCACTGCCTCTAGTGAACCGGGAGGGAACATTGAATGTAATTTCCTGCAATAATGTCGAGTCATTGATTATGGAGTTCATAATTTTAAAAATAAACACCAAATCAGTCACTGTTCTACGTCTCTCCAATGTAGATACATTAAGTTGCCTCTCTATATCTTCATAGGAGTAGCTACCTCTCTCAAGGCCGATCAGTCGTGCAACTCTTGACAAGAAGCGATGTTGGACTGATTCAATCCGGTCGATATGAGTTCGATAGTAGGGAGACCATATAACGCTAGCATATTCTAGCTGCGGACGAATAAGAGAACAGTAAAGGACCTTGATGGAGCTCAGGTTTTTAAAATCCTTAGTGATTCTATTGATAAAACCTAGAAGTTTAAGGGACTTGTTCACAATACTATCAATATGGTCGTGATAAGATAATTTACTATTTAGGGTGACGCCAAGGACCTTTTTAGTAGGAACATGAGAAAGGGCAACACTGTTGATGTTATAATTAAACTTAATAGGATTCTTAATTCTGGTGAAAGAAATAATTTTACATTTATCAATGTTAAGGTGTAGACAGTTTGAAATGCACCAGTCATTGAAGCGATTGATGTCATGTTGAAGTAGAAGACAATCATTAGGAGATTTGATTAATTTTAGGACTTTGTTGTCGTCTGCAAACAACCAGAAACGTGTATGCAAGAACACATCACTTATGTCATTTATAAATATGTTAAATAGTAATGGAGCAAGATGGGCTCCTTGAGGTACTCCTGATGTGACACTGATAAGCGACGAGAGAAAGTTATTTATTCTGACTTGCTGTTTTCAATTATGAAGATAAGATTTGAAAAACGATAATAAGGGGTCCCTAATACCAATAGATTGCAGCTTAGCATGAAGAATTGTGTAATTGACTTTATCAAAGGCTTTGGAGAAATCTGTATAGAGCACATCTACCTGGAGATTGTCCTCTAGAGCCCTAGTAATGTTGGAAGTAAAGGAAAGCAGATTAGTTGTAGTGGATTTGGCAACTTTAAAACCATGCTGTTGGTCAATCAATACATTTTTAAATAAGGGAGTTATTTTTCTGGTTATGATTGATTCCAATATTGTGGGGATGATATTTATATTTATTATATAATATTTAATTTTTAAAATAAGTTTTGATACAGATAAAACCACTATAATATTTATTACTTTATTTTACCAGAGAATTAGTAGAAATAAACTATGATTTTGTTTTCATAATTACCTAATGTACTTATCGGAACTCCTTAAGATATGTGATGAAGCTAGTATCATGGCGGCTGACAGATCCTTATGTCGGCAGTGCATGACAACCATATACTCTAGTTAGAGCACAGAACATGGACATGAGGATGAATTTTTATCACGCTGTTTATTACTAGAAATTTATGTTAATATTTTTCCTTCACTCCTTACAAGTACTTAGTTCAAAATGACAGTTCCGTTATATGTAGATCTTATGATTCTCATTTGAATAAAATTTTCTTTTATTACAAAGCTTAAATTGAAAAAGTATTTGTTTTTCAAAAATGTATAATAAATTCAAACTTTTTCAAAAATTTTTTTTCTTCTCATTCAAAAATTGCACAGGTTTTCTTTTCAAAGTAAATCTTAAGCTTTATCATTAATACAGAATAAAAATTACCTAAAAAATTGCATATTATGATGCTTTATCATTTATTCATCTGAAATAGAATAATGTTCTCCGCACATTTTAAATATTCGTATTTTTTATTTATTTTTTGTTTAAACTCCAATAAAACGTATTACATACAAATTTTTGTTATAATCGTCTACTGTTTTATATTTTGTCATTTTTGGTATATTATATATTACAGAACATTTATATAGTACCCCAGTCAGGTTGATTTGTGTTGTAGTGTAATATTTATGGATGTAGGAAGTGTTTCATAAATTATTTTCACAATCTCGATGGTAAGCTTTAGAGTGCACTTTGAACCTTTTGGTATTTTTTACTATATAAAATAACATTTTGGAATTTATTAATAAGAGCTACTTATACGAGTTCTCATATATCAAAAAATTTAAACAAATTTATACATAAAAAAAACACAAAGTAAATTTGTCTTTATTTTAATGGCAACGTTATCATGTTTTGTACAGCCGATTATATTTACTAAATGGAGTAAAATATTTTTTTATGAAAATTATGTACTTTTTTAAGTTAATCACTAATTGCATAGATTCAAAAACCTTTTTAAGAGAAAGCGTCAAGTAAATACTTTCGAGTAAATACAAGAGCATTTACTGGGTACATACGAGTATATAGTTTTGAAAGGATTGCAGGGTAAAAATTCAAGTGCTTGAGATGAAAGCAGTTCTAGTATTTTATCAAAAAAAAAAAAAAATCAGAATTATTTCATATTATCATAGCTGAAAACATGACTTTATTCGGTCAAATACCATTGTCGAGTAAATTAAAAAGTTAAATGTACCATTTTATATTGTATAGTCCAAGGTGTGAGCTAGTAGGTGTGTGTAGACTGTAAAATGGGTATACTAGTAGGTAGAAACTATTGAAAAAAAAAACTTTCGTCTATGTACCAATGACTGGAGGTTAGATTTAAGTGTTACATTCTTTATTAGATGTACTTTAATGAACTGAGTCAATTAAATCTAGATGTAATTTTGAGTTTTCATTCCAAAAGTTATATATTCAAAGATGTAGACATTGTAGACTCCACCCTCGGACGGAGCATTTAAACATATTTAAGAGATGAAAAATTGCCTCGCCAGATTGTTCCTAATGCCATCTGGAAGAGAATTTAGGTTTTCATTACATTGTTACGAGAATGGATGCGGACGCTCGGTAATCTGGAACACATTGTAATATTACATTGCCGCGAAAACTATTCTTCCCATTATGCGATCGCGGGGTATGGGGATCTACCGAAAAATTCGAACAAAACCATGGGAATTGTATAGCAAACCGTGGGGACGTGTGGGGCTTGTTGATTCCGGTCATGCCCCGACCCTGAATCTTTCTTAACTGGAATCAAATTGGCCCACGTGATTTATTGAAAGCCCCCACAAAGAGGAAAAGTAGTAAATAAAAAGGGAAATACTGAGAAGGAACTCGCAGGCCGGCTAAAGCCAAGATATGGAAAGAAAACGCTTTTTTCTTCTTCCATTCCCTTTTGCGTAAAGTCTTCACAAACATTAATTATTTATTTCCCCGGATTCTCTCCAATATAATTTTGCATTTTTCCCGGTGCGTAAAAGTTTTATACTAATTTACTTATCACAATGTTGACTGAGCGACTTCTTTTCAAGAATCGTAGTATTAATCCATGAACTTTCAGATGATATAATATAACATTTTTCATTCCTTCGACCGCTCCATCTGGAACATTTGGTCACCACAAATTGTTCATTCCAAAATATTTTTGCACCTGAAAATTCACATACTATATATCCTCCACGGCTAATATAAGCTTGAGGATTTAAATAAGCGACTCCTATAGTATCGTAATAATAGTCATCTATTTCAGACTATGACTAATTTTGATGATAAACTAGAACCATACTTATGATTTGCTATGTTTATTTTCGCTGAAGAACAGCAAATCATTTCAAAAAAAGGACAGGGTGTACGTGGTCAGTGGTTCGAATTCCTGCGTCTGCAATGATTTTTTTTTCATGATATGGTAACGGCTGTTAAAAATTTGTATTTGTATCTCTCATTAAGATTATTTTTTTTATTTAACGATGATTATGTACTTGGATATATTTTTTTTATTTTATGATATATTTGAATGCAGAACATTTTTTAAAGATAAGCTATCGCAAAAATCCATTAAGCTACAACTTCAAGAAAAAATGTAAATTTAATAAAAGGAAATGGTTCTTATTTTATTCCCTTTCAGGCAAAGTCTTCGCAAAGCATTAATTATTTATTTCAGGGATTCCCCTTTTCCTGGATATAATTTCGTATTTCACCCGGTGTGTAAAAGTTTTATGATTTTTATTTTATTACGGTCGAGAGTCAATATTTTCGGGACGAACAATAAAGTATGTGATGTCAATAATAATTCCGAATATGTAAAAATGCTTTCCCCCTCGGAGCATTTTTTCTCTGCGAAATATGATGTAATTTTGCAAATCCGAAAAATACATCAGTAGATTCATTAAAATGTCGAACAAAATAATTATATTGAGCTCCGTTGGGAATCGAAACGAACGACGTTCGGTATTTAATAAAAAATATATTTTTATTATTATTTCTGAGCTTCTCAGGTATCACAAGATTAAAGATTAGTACTTTCACAATAATTTAGACTTTTTTATTTTTTAAATTAAGAAACATGCCAGAATTAACGATCATCATTTAATTATTTTTTAAAAAGATTTAAGGAAGCATTTTATGCGAATTAAAAATACGTATTTTTTTTATTTTTATAATATGTTTCAATACTCTTATCCGTATCGTGGTTTTTGGGCTTAGCCGTGTATGGCAACTTTTTCTGTACCAATTACTCAACCGCCACTGCAGGGGTCACCTTCAAGATTGTCGATTTTGTGGTCAATGAAGCTGACCCCTGCAATAGTGATCGAAATATTTGCATGGAGAAAGTCACCACACATAGCCAAAAGCCAATATGCCTGTTACTACGCTATTCCTAATTATTGCAAATGCAAGTATATTATTCTCTCATTGATGGAAGCATTCTATTACCTTTGATCTTTAACACTATTCGTAATTTATAAAGATAAAAACCGCAAGGCGTCCTCTACAGTGTTTTTAATCTAAGCTTGTAATATGTTACAATTCTGGCTTTAATGCTGTATAAAAGTGAAAAATATATGCTCGTTAACACGTCATACGCTCTACACATAGCCTTGTATGACACATCATTGTGTTCTAATATAAATTTGAATTAAATTCGCTGACAAAAACGTCATCACATTTTTCTCTCGGTCACGAGTAATATACTGAAGAGGACGGCTATAAATACGTCAACTTTATCCTGCACTTAACCCAAGAAGCCTACAAATTCATTTAATATTCTCTCCGCTTTCTTCCTGAAAACGAGCGAGCTGTAAAGCAAAAATCTGAACTTAAAACGCCACAAGTGCCAAAATAAAAATATTTTTCAAATGATTTTTAAGCATCTATATAACACATAAAAGATAAGTAAAAATTAAAAAAATAAATTTAAAAAATTGTCACTTGATGCCTTTTTTATCTTTAGTTTCAAAGTGGGAACGTCTCGCTGCAGGCTTCAGATTCCTTGCATTTTCCACGGCTCGGGAATTATTCATTTTTCTTCGAGCGAATAATTTTACGACTTCACTTTTTTTATTTCCGTATCGTCGGTCGCATTTAAAATGTAAATCGACCAAAGGAAGGATAGGCATTATTAAATTGAATTTTAACAATAATGAAATTATCGCTTTAATTGTAATTTAATGGATTATAAGAATAAATTAAAAATATGATGAAAATAAAATATATTTATGTCATATAAATAATTAATACTTTCCATTATTTTTTTATTCTATTTAGTAAAATATGATATTTAATTAATTATACTATATAATATATTTATTGGAGTCACGAACAGTGAGTTTCTCAGCATAATCAAGGAAGATAATTGCCTAGTAAGAACCATCTCAGAGAGGTGACCCCGATGAATCGGTTACATCATACGCCACGATGATCTTTTTCATGACATTGTGGAAGGGATAGTTGAGGGTAGAAACTGCAGAAGGCGCCCTAGACGGGAGTACATGCAAGTGGTCGAGGACATGAGTTGTACTCTTATCCCGAGCTAAAGAGGATTGCAGAGGATCGAGAAGATCGATATGTTTTTGATTTTATTGCTGCAAACCAATCCGCAGAATTGATACTACTACGAAAAATAATTGGTCTCATTTTTGTTAAAAGATTTTGTAAATGCTTAAAAGTATTTTTTTAACGTTAAAGTCGTTAATCTGACGACACATGATGAGTTTTAGAATAATTCATATTATTGCTGAAGAATAATTTTATATTTTTTCATGATTGACATTTTAATGTCGTATTTTATTTCTTATTAAATAGTTTTAAGACATGCACGGTAAGAGAAAATAGTCCAATTAAAAAAATGGTTATTATCGAATTTGTAAGTACATAACAAATCATGCATTATAAGGTTTGAGACTCAAATTTGACCGTTACTTTGCGGCCTAATATTTCAGCCCTTGGATGATTCGGAATATCCGACCTCCTTAGAAATTACGCCAAATCACTCAAAATATGCCTCAGATACTTCAGCGGCCATCTCTTTAATTATGTGAGCTTCTGCTTTGGAGGTTATATGTTCCCAGGTGTACCTTTGGGTGTTGAGATATCTTAGGATAGACAGGAACAGTGATAACTGACGAAAATGATTGGCTATAATATATGGGGACCATATATTTCAGATACGGAACCGATAACAGAGAAGAAGAAGAAAAATATAAGGTTTGTCTTTATACAAACGGCTTATACGCCTTATAAAGTTACAATTATAAATATATAATTTTTCTTTCCTTTAGGCTGCTAAAAGCAGATGTGACCGATAAATACAAGTACAACATGACTGGAGTTTTTTGTCATGCGACAAAATATTTGAGACACACGCTGTGACACTAAAGCCCATCCATTTTACGCGAATTTTTTCGCGCGTCACTTTCTTTTGTTTTCTCGGCAGAGGATTCGATATCCATTCCGTCTCGTTGGACGACCAACTTTCTTAGACACAGTGAGAGAGCATTTCCATTTTATAGGGATCGCGCGTATAAACTTTAAGGGTAGAACGTTAAAGCAAACAGTGTTGTGCGTAACAACATTTTATGGCAAAAGTCGCGTCGCGTAAAGTCGGGCATGTGGCCAGAGGTCTGACAGACGAGCGACCAACGCCTTCCTCTCTTTAAAGCCTCTTCAAAGATACCTCTCTAAGCTTCCTCCTGGACTATCTGAGATCTATTCGAAATACGCAAATATTTCAAAGTTAATTTTATTCCGATCCCCGAGTTTATTTCCATTAGCCGTGTGGTGGAGTTTAGGTGAACTTCGTTTGAATTTAAAAATTCACAAAAGCTTCACCAGTTTTCGATTAATCTTGAAGTGTTTTTGTTATTTAATCGAAAGTGAGACTACGTGCGTATCAGAGTTTGAAACGGATTCAGGTTTTTTGTACCATACATATATAATATAGGCTTAACTCAAAGACTTCCCGATAGCTGAGGCGGTTTTTTTTTACCTGCGCTTAATCCACTCTAGCATATTTAAAGAGTAACGAAAAATACAGAACTCGATACAATTGCGTCGAATAATATATTTTCTGTATTTAATATGTGACATTATAATAATATTCAGCGGGAAAATAAAAATGTATTCATTTTTTTTAATAAAATTCATAACTTGTTTCTATAGGTGCGTTGTGGTGTAAATTAATATTATTAAATAATACATATCATATAAAAAGTGAATATGCTCAACAGTGAGTTTTAATTAAAAAAGGATTATTTACACGTAAATTGAACTGCAGTAAATTTTTCTCAATTAAAATTATTATATTTTTTTGTATTCTAACAACAATAGTAAATTACATTTTTGAGATACAAACGTAGTGATGTTAATATTAAAATAACTCTTATACTATAATACTACATTTTAATCACATATACGGTTTGACACGCAATTTTTCTGAATTGTATGTGCGTGCAATTAATTTTATTTTTAGGATATCAGTCACATATTATAAGCACTTAAAATCCAGACAAAATGTTGTTTGTTTTTCTTGGAACAGCGTCCATAGTTCAGACCTAAAACATTGTCTTTACAGATGTCCCATTAGTGTATTCGCAGAATTTCTGATACTCGTTGCATCAAATAGAATATGCAATTTAGTTAATAAAAATTCATTAATGTTTTTCAGATTCCAAAAAAAAAAAAAACGTTTAACCCTTCATAAGTAAAATAAGGCTAAGCAAAATAATTTAAAATAACTATACAAAATAAAATAGGTAAAAAATAAATAAAATATATTGTAGCTTTTATAAAACTTATAAGTTAAAGTTGATTATATGTTTTTAGTGAATGATCTTTTTTTTTTAATTTAAATTTTAAATGTGTATTTTTCATTGCATATTGTTTTTTTTTCGTTCATGAGAATAATCTCATTCTTTTTCCCAATATAAGATCTATTAATGTTTACACAAGGCTGCGGGAAACGGCCGCTTATAAAATTAACGGACGTTCTCCTGTTCCAATGCACCGGCGGATCCTTCCGAAGGTTCTGGAACATATTGAGGTTCGTTTGTAAGGAGGCAATTCTGGTGATTCACAGCGCATTAAATCACTTTTATTGTATGGACCAACATAAAGCAAGAAAAAACAGCTAAATATCTATAGGAAATTCTTGCCATTCGAATTCGTCGTCTGATCATTTTCTACCTCAGGCGAAACTGCTTCGAATGTCTAGTAATCGAATATTATTGAAAATCTATTTCAAATATGTCTTTCTTTATTATTTGAATTGAATTATAAAAATCGTTTTGACTGATTATGATTATTCTATGTTCATAATTAATTTGTTGATACTTTATTAGCACTTACATACTCGCGACATTAATTTCCGAAAGAGGTTATTAGACTTATTTTAAAAATCTATATTTGTAAATAATATTTTAAAAACCAAGATAGTAAGTATGTAAAAGAATTTTTCTCAAGTCTTCTTAAGGTTCTTGAAACAGTTGGTTTTATGCATTACTTTCTGTATTTGTATTTCTTTTTTAATATTTTCTTCAGCCTTGTTAGTCGCCACTCTTGAATTATTTTAATTTGTCATAGCCATACCATGTGCTGTGTTTTTGAGAAAATGCTATCTAGTATAATTTTGGTCATTGTGAGGTTGTGTAGTCCTCTGTATTAAATAAAAATGCCTCTTGCTTACCTTTAATCTGTCTTTTTATCTAATGTTACTTTTGCCACTTTTAGGTATTTATTATCACGCGTTCAAGAACAGTATATGTGTGCATGGTCTTAAAGTATCTGCAACGGGAAGTATTTATAATTTATCACATGAAAGCACATTTGCCTTCAGCGCTTATAGCAGTTTCACTTTAAAACATCAGAAGATTCTGATAGCATAAAATATAGTTTACCTACAAAAATACAATATAATATCGTATTTTCTGGAAAATTTCTGGTAAAATTTAAGAAGAGTGCAAAACAAGGTAAATATGTCGCATTTTTTCAAGATTCTATGAACTGCCGAGTGTAGATATTGATGTATAAAATCACCAGAAACGCCAAAACGCTTAAGGTTGTCGATCTTCAGTAATGGGGTAACGATTTAGGGAACAAGAAAAAATATGACGCAGAGTAAAGCAAAAAAAATAGCTCGACACTCGTAGTGTATTTTCTCTCGCGTAAAACGGTCGCCAAATCATTTCTGCCCCTAGCAAAGATGCTGCTCACAACGTTCTAAGAGGGAATATTTTGAAATGCCTCTCCTTTGTCGTGGCTTTTGTTCATTTATAGTGCAATCTGTGTCTACATTTGAAACAATTAAGAAAATTGTTCAGTGTATTTGCCCAGGCGTCATTTACTGTTTCTTTAATTGTTTCCATTTTGGAAGGGTAAGTAACGTTGGTGTTTTCTCAAGGAAATACCCGGCACAAGTATCATTCCCATGAAGGCTTATATTCATTATACGCGTAACGAGATCGCAATCTTAAACCTAATTTTCGTTCCGGATTTACATTAGAATATTTGTTATTTATGGTAAAGGCTTCCGGGGAAATTCATTGAGCGCATCTTTTTGTCACGGAATTTATTTTACTACCGCAACCTTTATTTGTTGTGGGGAATTATAATGGCGGTTAAAAAGTAATTCTGGATTGTTATAAATACATACATAGGTATAAATAGTGAGAACGTAAAGGTCAGCATGATTTAAGCAAATCTATTTTAAGAATCAAAAAACATTAAATTATATTCAATGATATTTTTAAAATGTATGAATATACTAGTACAATTTTTTCAATTAAATGTTTTTCAAAATAAAGTTGCAGGCTATAAGTAGCTTTCTTAATAAATAATATTAAAACTTAATGATCACATACAGATGAACAAAGATAGTGGGTTTTGGTACTGCAATGACTGTATGATGCTTAATGTTGTCGGTTGAACGATGCGTGTGGGAAAGATGGTAATTATTGTAAGAGTGTTGTTTGAACAGCATTGCAATTGATTATTAATGTCTTTGAAATAGCTTTTTGATTAACTTTGAGACAAAAATAGTTTCTGGGGAAAAATTAAAAAAATCTGTCTGTGATGTTAAAGACGAAGCTGGAGAAGCTGTTTGTTCTTAGTTTACATATATTAATCACGTGGGAATACGCAAAACAATTTCATGGGTTTTTCGGTGTAAAATATATGTTTTAATTTTAATTATTGTAATTTCTTGCTTGTAATTAATTTGTGTATAATCGGATCAAAATTTAACCACGCGTGTGATGTAATATTTCAAAACATAACAACAGTTGTGCAGTGTTTATATTACCGATAAATAAAACAAAAATAAATAGAAAAAAGTGTGTATTTTGACTCTCACGACCTGAAAGAAATAACTATTGAGGAGGAGAAAAAATACATATCAGTTTGAATTCAACCTTAAACACCATCCACTGAGATCTGGAAGCTAGGAAGTCACGTGAGAGTAAACATTTTTTCCATGTTAAGCTCCAAAAATTGGAGTGCCTCAAGGTTCTGTCTTAGGTCCCCTTCTTTTTCTTGTGTTCTTCAATGATATTGTTGATTGTATTACCCACTCCTCATGCCTATTATTCGCTGATGATCTTAAAATCTTCTCTTCCATTTCCTCCATCGACGATATGCATAATCTGCAATCTGACCTTAATAGTGTATCAAACTGGGTTGCCATAAATAAGCTCTCGTTTAGTATCAACAAATGTAATGTTATCTCTTTCTCCCGTTCTAAAAATCCTATTCTGTCCAAATACTACTTATCTGGAACATTGCTCGACAGAGTAGCAGTTGTCAAGGATCTAGGTATAACCTACGATTCATTATTCACTTTCCATACTCACATAATCAATTTAACTTCACGCGCCAATAAACTTCCCGGATTCATCACCCGCCAGGCTAGTCAATTTCATAACCCTCTAATTTTTCGTACTCTCTATTCTTCACTCGTTCTATCTGTTCTGGAATATGGGAGTTTAGTTTGGAATCCCAATAAATCCAAATACATTATCATGCTCAAAAAAATTCATAAAAAAATTCTCCGACGTCTTTATTTTTATATTTACGGTAACTATCCATTCAATTCATTTAATTCCGAACATTACCCAACTCTTTTCCTTCTAGGGATGCTTTCTTTCCATTCGCTAGAGTCGAGAGAGGAAAATTGCTGCACTCAAACATTCATTCCTTCTTCTTCGCGGTTCAATTTACAACCCTGGGATTCTTGAATGTTTTAACTTCTATGTTCCAGATAGGTACACCCGTGCTCGTAGCCATCCATTGTTTTTGATCCCAGTTGATGCTTGTGGAGCTGCAAGCACTCAATTTGGTACAACGGCAATGTCGCTCCTAAATGGCCTACCAGCACACATCGATCTTTTTCTTACATCCTTTTCCTCTTTTGTTGATGGTATTGTTCTTCTTGATCTCTGTGATCTTTGACACGTGTCATCTTCTTATTCTTTTGTGTTATTTTTATCTTTTAGTATTTTCTCTATTTATTGTATATTTATGTTTACTCTATGTTTAAGGTATTGTTGGTTGATGGTATTATTCTACTTGATCTCTGTGATCTTTGAGACGTGTCATCTTCTTATTCTTTTGTGTTATTTTTATTTTTATTATTTTCTCTATTTATTGTATATTTATGTTTACTCTGTTTCTAAATATTTGTAAAAATGGGAATTTCGATTCTGTATATAAATAAATAAATAAATAAATAAATAAATAAATAAAAATATACATTATATTTATTTCACACAGTATATGAAAGTATTGTGCATTTTCCGGAAAAAAAGGTTATTGAAACAGACATGGACAAATGATTAAAATATGCGCATCACTTTAATATTTGACAGGGTTTACCACAAAATAGCGTCAAACCATTAATGAAAGTATTTTCTGGCATCCTTGGATCAGTATGTAAATATTTTGGTTTGCCCACTAAAAAAAAACTGAAACAAAACCATGAGGATACTGTATAAAACATCCAAAAGCATGTGCAAACACAACATAACTGAGAGACATTTCCGTCGAGGACTTTTAGAGTGCCTTCTAAGTGTGGCAAAAAGGTTTCTGCAAGTGCAGGAATTCAGGAAAATAGTTTTCTAAATAATTTTAAGCATTAATACAAGACTGATCAGTAAATCTTATTTTCACATTAATTTTTTAATAGACCTGTATATGAAAAAGGCATATTATTTTGAGTCACGAATAGACTTGAGTAAATGATATCCTCTTCCGTTTTTGGGTAATTGAAACTTTTTTCCGATAGCTCGCAGTAATCTTCAGTCTACCTTTTTACTTGGCGGGGCTGTCTGGAAAAATCCAGCAGTGGCTCGGCAGTTCCATCGTTTTGTTCGCAACTTTTTTATTTTCCAGCAGAGCTATTTATCCACGGATTTTTCCAGACCGTCGGCGAGGATTTGTTATGTGGTTCCACGCGCGACCGGCGCCCTCTCCTCCCTATAAATAAAGCCCGTCCGAGGACAGCATTAATAATGATCGTTATGTGTAACACTTCTTCCTCACACACACGTACTGAGTGTACTTCAATGAATTAGATGATCATTAGTTCCATTCGATGTTGCTTTAGTTCTTTTTTTGATACAGTATACGACTTCAAAATACAAGCATATACTTGTTAGTTGTACAAAATCAATAGTTTTATTATTATATTTATTAGGGCTTTTTTATGACCAAATGGTCATTCTTTTTACTAAGATAGGTCAAGTGCTTATTAACCTATCTTAGTAAAAAGATGGGTCTGTGTGCTTTTGAAATGTATAATTTTTTAATTGCGTAAATATATTAATTTATTCAGTTTTACAGTTTTATCTTAGCATATTAAGGATTTACGAGAAACCATAATCAAGTGACACAATTGATGTGTACAAACTGAGCATTGGTTGCAAAGGCTTGAGATTTGAATCACATTGTCCGCCGCTTATTTTTCTCTGATTAATAATGAGATATGTGCCATATGCGATGATGCTCGTTAATAAATTTTATCTAATCAGCAATTCTTTAATATTATTTTTATTCTATACGATGCATTACTTAATAAACCAATTAAACCTTAAACCATCTAGAAAGCATATTTATTTCTCTTACAATCATGGTTAGTATTACATTTTGGTAATCATCGTAATTGAAATTATTTTATTCTTAAAATATATCCATATTTACAAATTGATCAAAAAATAAATATATACATTAACATTAAAACAAATGAAACACGAATCACTGCAGTTAATTGTCAAATCTAATAGGACATTTTGGTTTGTATATTTTTTTGTAAAAATACCTAATTGCGAATGATTTAAGACTTAAGTCGACGGCCATACCTAGCAGAAAAAATACCCCTTGGCTGGTATCGCACCACCGAACATAAGACGCAAGGTCATATGCGCCGAAGAAATGCGTAAGGCAATCAACCAACCGTCCCACTGCTTGTATAATCAGATACCCCCAACACCAAGATTGAAGTCTCGAAGCAGCTTTCTGAAATCCACACAACTTCTCACATCCGGCCCTGAAAATGAGAGACTCTGGCAACAAATCGCACCAGAGGATTTCGTTACTCCAAAGGAAGGCCTCCCAACTGGCAAGAGCCTTGACTGGCCGACCTGGAAATCCTAAGAACCGGAGTTGGTAGAACAGAGACAACCTCGAGCGGTGGGGAATGCTTCGGCAGGGAGAGACACTATTGTGTGACTGTGGAGACCTGCAGACCGCCTCACACCTACGATGCTGCTCCATGTGCCCAACAAGTTACACATCTCAGGACCTAATGCTGGGCAACACACGAGCTATCGATGTTGCCAGATATTGGGAAAAAATAATTTGACGTCGCTGACACGAAGAAGAAGAAGAAGCAGAAAAAAAAATTAAACAAAAATTATTTGGTGTAAAAAACAGCAAGTTAGCATTTACGATTTTTCTGATAAATATAAATTTTATCTAATGATATTTTTATTGTGAATCTGTGTTTAATGAAATAAAAAATATATGAAATAGGTTTTCTTTAAATTAAAACTAAAATAAATAACAAAAGGTTATTCATTTTTGTGAAGAAAGAATATTTATTTAACTAATCAAATTATTTGGTAACAATTAGTTAAGTTTACGGGAAAATCACTAATCCATTAAAATGAGCCTAGAATTAAAACTGATTAGATTTGCTAAGTATTAAATTGATTGCTTTCAAACGAATCTAGTGATAAGCTGTACGCTTTAATATATGTATTTAAATCAACGAGTACGTACAACAAACTCGTATATCTAGGTCAGTAACCTGTACTCTCCATTTCAAAGAAAACTTTGCAATACATTTATACAACCCGATAATTGAGTTGCCGCATTGCACTAGATACCGGACTTCTACCAGTGTTTTTTTTTTCAATTTATATTTTAAACAAATTTCATTGAAAAATAAACAAATATCGCTTTAAAGTATTTTCATTACCTAATTTCATTTTATGGTGACACGTATTTAATTAATCTCAAAATAAATATTTAAAATAAAATTACACAATGAAATACTTATATTGTTTTGACATACGTTTTTTGACAAGTGTGGAGCCCCGGTACAAGCGTCCGCGACAAAAGCGCCCCGACGGTAATTCGCCTTTCGAAAACCGCCACAAGCCAAAGTTGACATTCATGCCACGGCGATTGTCTGCCATTGTCTGTTCATTATTAAGTACAGGACCACGAGTATAACCTCTGTTTATAAGACTGCAGTTTCGACAACTCGTTGTCACTTGACAGTGACGGATTAAAGAATACCACGATTTAGTCGGAGCTGAAGTCTCATAAATAGAAGTGCATACTTAACGTGATGCATATAAAAACAAGGTGATTAAAAAATTATTTACTTCGTAAAAATCGTGTTTATGCATGTGAAGAACTAAAAAACTCTCATTGAAAGCGAAACTGCGTCTTAAAATTTTTGAATAAGTAGTTCAACGTAATCAATATTTAAATAAAATGTAAAAAGTGTTAATCTTTATAATATTTTAAATGTATCTAAAAGTTATTGCTAAAAATATAAATAAAATTAATTATATTTGATGAGAAAAAATAATATTAAAGCTTAAGTGCAGTGGTGTATACTAAAGTATTTCTGTTATCGCAAATAAGATATGAATTCTTACAAATTTTTGGTCTGAACTCTAAAAAGTTTAATTTATTTCACCACAATAACTTCTATAAACTTAAGAAAGATTTCAAGAAAAGGAGAACTCACCGAAGAGAAAAAGTTTACTAAAGTTGGGGTTTCATTTCGTGAATTAAAATAGCGGAAGAAATGAAAACATCAGTTATTATAAAAAGGAAAAAATATATTATTACATTTATATGTATCCATATCCGTTCCATAAATGGTAATAAGGAGTGGCTCAACCCAATCAATGATACGCAGTAACCTAAGCAAGTGTTTATTCGCGTTCAACATTCGTACTCTCAATGTTTTTTTTATGTAAACGCATGCAGGGGAGCACAAATGGTCAAGACCAGTGCACTCTATGACGCTCAACCAGGGAGGCTGGACGCTGCACGCGGGAAACGTGTGTTGTGTTCGTCTTTGTGCGTGGGTTGGGAGATTGCAAGTGAATATTAAAATGTTTCTTGAAGAGATGCAGATAGATTGTAGGAAGGAGAAAACACAGACGTTGGAAGAGCATTCGAAAGCTTAACCGGTGACATTAAAGAAGGAACTTTGGAAATTGCCAGTTCTTGGTCGACACACATTAACCGTGTATAGATGTTCGGCAAGTGTAAGACGAGTTTGTCGGTTGTGGGTGGGTGCAGAAGGAATTAGTTCTTTAAGTTCCGAAGAGCAGCGACCGAAGGTATTTTGAGGCTTCAACTCAAAGGTCGTATTCAAGGACAGGTCGGATTTGTCCTTTATATAGACGAAGAAGTTGTTTATCGTTGAAATACCGACGTCATCTATATAAACAATGTGCTATTGTCATTGGTTATCGTATGTCGTAGGTATAATACACTACAAAGTATTATATTACAATGTTTTATAAATTCACACTAAGATATAGAAATGTCTTTAATCACGTTCGTTGATTATCCGTGGATAATTACAATATTATAGGCACAACGATGCTCAGTCACGAGTGACACAATTTAAAAGAAAAAGTTTGTGTCTTATATTTTTGATAATATGAGTTATTTTAGTATTTGACCTATTTAATTTATAATTTATTAAAAGATCGTACTGATCGTACAATTTTATTAATAAAAAATAAACTAAATAATTATATAATTGTTTTTACTTATTTACTGATACATAAAAAAATGTTAATTAATATTGTATCTGTCGTCCATTGAGAATCCGTTAATCAAGATGGATGACATTGACATATTCTTTTAATTACAAACGAAATTAATCTGAAATTTATCAAAATAATGAATTTCACAGTATTATCAATACCATCATACACTGTTTCAAAATTAAATTAATTAATTGAAATTTTTGATGAGTTACGAGTTTTTCACTGTGTTTGCAGACGCAATGAAATAAATTATTTTAGTCAATTACCAAATCGAGATATCATTGAAATTTAATTACATCAATGGTTATGATTGTTCGTTTTTAGATTTAATAATCAATAGTTTGCAAAATACTACACAAATAATCAATGTATGCTCAAAAAAGATGAAACACTCCAAAATTTAATTTTTGTTATTTTTTAAAATTTAATATAGTAGTTCACTAATTAAATGACTCGTATATATATTTAAACAAACTTTAGTTTCTATCACAAAAATACTTTGGAGAGAAATAAAGTAATGGCAAAACATTTACATGTTATTTTGATTTACATTTATTAGTTGATTGCTGAACTGTAAAACATTAAATAGGCCTGTATTTCTTTGGTCAGTAACTAATTCAAATTTTTGGCAGTTAGTTAAACCTATTGGCAGTAAATAAAATTAATCGGCAGTAGACTAAATAAATTAGAAGTATCCATTGTGACAGTCCGAATGTGGTCAGTTATAAAATTAAAACGTAATAAAAATTCAATATTCAATATTGATTACAATTTTATTTACCTTTACAACGCGACTGGTTGTAAAGTCCACGTCGGACCTACAAGAAGTTGTTTCTCATCCATTCAATCTATAGTTCGGTTCGAGACCCTAGTGGTACTTACAAAAATAAATATACTGTCGGTAAGCAATAACATTAAATTCTGTGAATAAATGTTGACTGATTGAATAATTAAAAATAATAATATACATATTCTGAATACATAGTATAGAGACATCTATCGTCATACGATGATAACAATGGTATAAATACAACTTCTAATGCGTGCCAGCTCAGGCAAAGAAATTGGTGGCTAAGCGGTATATAATGACCTGGGCAAAGGTTGGTTCCAAAGCCCGCGGTTCGCATCCCGCTTCTGCCGATATTTTTCTGAATGAATTGATGCGTATAAAGAATTTGATGCATAGTATGTGTATATTTAATTACTTATAATATTCTTATATAGTCAATGATCTATAAAAGTAGATTGGAATACTGGAAAAATAAAATAATATTCTAATAAATATTTAATCCATATAATTTTAGTAAATAAATTTTTACTACGTGTTGCCAGATCATACAATATTGTAATATATATATATATATATATTTCATTTCTGTGTGAAATAATATGTTGTAAGTTGATTATTTTGTTCGTATTACATTTAATCTGCTTAATAATGTAATTTTTTTAAATAAAAAATAAATAAAGCTCATGTTATTTTATGGTGCCTTTGTATTCATGTTATGTAGATATGGACTTTTTTGCTTAAAGTAAATTGAGTTACAATATTCTTCGCAAAAAGCCATAATGTCAATGTCCTTCTGCGAAAATGTATGTGCCATTTGGAAATGTTTTATGTGAGAGAAAATATAATATTACGTCAGCTTTGAGTACTCCGGTTGATTCAATTTTTCTTTGAATACACGCACCGGGATTCCATCTAAAATGATTGATAGTGGAATCCTTTGTGGGGGTTGCATTGTCTCAGGCCTTCTTCCCCATTCTGCGTCCATCGGATCCCCTTCTGATCAGAGGTTGGGTATCTCTAGGGACCTTTCCCCATTTACTGCGGTAAATGGACCTCCGAGACCCGCGGTATACATCTTCACCCTTTTGATTTTATAGCCCCCTGTCTTCTCTAGACGGTTGTTTTATGGGGAATTCTGGAATCACAGTGCCTTTTGACATATTATAACCCGCCATCGGCAAAGTAATTACATAAATCAAGAGGCAGTAGTTGTTCTGTCATATTTTCATTAAACATTTGCTGATAGTTGGAATATTAATTCACGGTGAGTTTGAATACGATATCACGTTACACTGCGTAGATTTAAACCATGCAGATAATAGTTTGCCTAAAAAGATTTAAATAAAATATTAAAACAAATTGCTACTTTAATAGTAAACAATTACTCTAGGAATCTTTTAAGGCTATTTACTCTCACATAATCGCTGGTACTTTTTAAACGGTGAATTTATTTTTGACGTGATTTATAGTACTTATTCGTAATAGAAAGTGTTTAACCTAAAACCAATATATTGATCTTGAACATTGTTAAATGCTTTCAAAACAGGTACTTATCAACTTAATTTTATGGTGCTTTTATGTGTGTTTTACTGCATCTATGGTTTTCAACATCCTTCAAAAACGGCGAAACCAAAATTGTCTTGAATAAAAAGTAGTTTATGTTCCACTGCAAAATTCTTAGAACGTATCAACCAGGTTGACATTCGTGAAAAGCGTTATCAGAACATAGACTGGAAGGCTCTCGTGTCTGTTCTCTTACCTAGTCATTTTGCAGTATTTTTGTCACACCATTTAAACTTATTAATCAACGTAAACAGTTAAGAACATGATCACAAAGCCATTTATAAGAAAAAAAAAATCGAATAAAAAAAATGCGTGAAATCTTGCTTCAATTTCTCAAGCGTCAAAATTATAATCGTTTTGTTGTTAAATTTAAAACGCATTTAAGCAAAATGTATTAAACAAGACATTTATTCGGCGAATTGTTTGAGTTGTTAGATAAAAATACTCGAGCCGTGATTAACGATACAAACATCACGTTTAACGTCGCCGAAAATTATTATTCTACTTAATTGACACCATAAATTATTACTGTTGGCCGTGTCGCAATAATTTATTCCGTTATGGGCAAACTCCAAGTTTGTCACTTGCGCAAATCCGAACCAGTCCCCGGTGTTGGGCAACTGTATTAAGCCATCTGTCACCGCTACTACAAGCCTGATGCTTACAGGGAATTTTCAGAATTTTCAGAATCAGGTCTTTTAACTCGTACTGAAGCTACTAATACTTGACCCAATTAAGGACTCGCAAATTGAATTCGGAGATCACCCCATGCGACGGAATCAAACGTTTCACAGTCGGTTGGGATGAAAACTCTAATGATTTTTAAACAGTCGGAGCTTTCACCTGAAGGCTGTTTTAGTAAGTAATTAGGCTTCATTGAGTTAAAGGGTTAATTGACGATGATAAATTGAGACGATGGTTTTCATTATAATAATACACATTATTTACGAACACACTTTGAGAATATCTGAATGAAATACGCTTACAAATCATTATTGTTTATAATACGTATTATTTTATTTCCTAAAATGAAATATTATTACTCAAACAATCAAGAGAGTATTGTTTTGATTTTTTCTCTAAATTTATATATCTGTTCGCATAACTGGTTCATATAGCAACGAACTTCCGCCATAAAGCTCTGTCAGTCGCTATGGCCCTTGCCTTATTCCATTTCAAGTCCTCTTCCCGGTCCACCACTGAGTAAATTTTCTGTATTGTTTCCGATGACCTTACAGGACAACGTGAGGCCGGAGCTTAAAATAAAGGCTGGTTTATGATCTCCTGGGGCATCCAATGCACATGCTCCAGCCATGTCCGCCTTTGACTTCTTCCTCACATCCATGTTGTTTCTGGGTCATATGGTAACCCAAAATTTCAGTTCTCAGTTCTGTCAGTTGTCATTATTTATGGCTCTATCCTAAATCATCATTGCACTCAAAGGCGCACCTAGAAACATTAGTGGTTCCCGAAGACCAGACAAGAGTTGTAGTATCTGAGGCATAATATTATTGGATGGTTTGTTAATTGCATTTCTTACGGAGGTCGAATGATTACCCCCACGCTCTTGTACCTCACCAGAATATGCCACTAACCTCTCCTGAATTTCCACTGAAAATGTTTTTTACTCGAGTGTCTTTTAAAACAATAAGAGGCGAAGAGAGAGAAAAATGATTAAGATTGTTTTACGATACTCCCAAGTTGGAGCATACGACTTTGTTAAACGTTGTACGACTTAAATTTTTAAGGAAGGTATCTATTTGGACGAAATCTCCATTAATTAAAAGTTTTTTTTGTAAATTAAATATTTAAATAAAAATGTTAAAAAATACATTGAAAAGTGATCATACCGCTAAAACGTGTGTTTTTTTAACCAAATATACAGGTGGAGTATGGCGTCAATACAAAGTGTCACATTCAACTCATTAAACAGTTTGTTTAGGACCCGCGTTTTGTGATAAAGCCGATAAATATTCCGTCCTCTCTTCAGCCAGCAAAATAACACAAACGAGAATATTTGCTAACGCTTTTCAAATTCATGTTCCAGCTACTAACTAGCACCTTCAAAATATCATACTTAGTTACCATTTTCTTCATTCTAGCGGGTATAACATAAAAAAAGGTACAGCGTTTTATTTACCACACTAAAAGGTCGTAGATCGATGTCTGACGGTTTTTTTTTATCGATTTTTCAGCTCTATTTTTCATATCTATATTTGTCATTTCATTTTAACGTTGCCTTTAATTAAAATAAGTGGTAGACAAAAATCATTTCGTGAACACCACACTCTCATAGTGAATTCTTGCTAAAAATGGGTGATGCATAAATGACAGGATGAAGTACCATTCTCCGTAAAAATAAATGATTCTTAAATGCCTGACTGTTGTCTATGACGTTGGCGGATGAACAATTCAAATGGAGCAATAAACTATATCTTTGAAAGGCAAGCATCATAGAACCAACAGATGAGATTTCTCCATCACCGTCTGTCGATATTTTCGTGAATATGATGACATAAAGAAAATGGAGAAAAAATCCTCGAAATGAAAAAAAAGCTTGCGTTTGGTGGATATTTTTTGTTGTTGTTTCTCGTTTCTCCGTAGTTGTCTTTCGAATACACAATGTCCACTTAACCAAGAGTACCAGACGTCTGTTGTGTTACCGCGAGTGGCTTATCTTTAGCCGGATCCACAAGTGAGTAATACTACAAAACGTGTTCAGCATCCTTCTACGGGCTACCGTATGGGCAGCTTGGCTTGACAAATAGTATGTACTTTAAATCTTCAGTCACTTTAATTTCCAGTGAATTTCCCAAGAAACTTTCTTTCTTCAATATTTCATTTGTTTCGGTATTAAATACTTCTCTAGCAACATCATAAAATAGTAAAAACATTCATCAAATTATACCACCTTTTATACACGCAATTACGATGTTTTTTATTTTTTTATTTATAGCCCTTTTTTATTATTGTATATAAAGTTATAAATGTAAGTGAAAACGAAATAATATATTTAATATATATATATATATATATATATATATATATATAATATAATATATATAAAAATTAGTGCAATGTGTCAGCTTTACAAATCTAGAAAACTTGCTTTATCCATTTTATAAGTCTAGAAAACTAGAGCGCATAAAATTGAAATTTATGAAAAATATACATATTGATAGCCGGCAGGTATAGCTCAATGGTTATGCGTTTACTTGGCCAGCTGAAGGTCGTCCCCAACTGAAATTATTATTTTTTTTTTAATCGATTTCTGAGCTCTAAAATGGTGTGAATTTTATCCCTCACCCGTAAAATGATAGTTATAGCCTATTAATCAAAATTGGTGGTAGACGAAAGTCGTCCCGTGAAGACCACCCACTCATAGTAAATTACTGTAATAATAAGGATGGAAAGTTAGAGGATCAACACTCCACATCCAGTGCTTAGCCATATGCAGCATGGTATCCGTCATAGAATTACAAAGATGAGACTTCAGAATCACTATCAACATCTGTCGCTATTTTCCTGTATGTGCTTACATAAAATACAAATATTAAAAAAGTTCTAAATGCGAAGTGTGTTTGTTGCTAACATCATACTTCGTAAGAGACGTGAGACATAAGAGGTTAAATATATATTTGAAATGTATTGATAGAAGATGACTGTTTTGAATCCAATTAGATTTTTTTTATTTACGATTATGTACGTTTTTTTGGACTTTTTTTTTTTCAGATATTTTCTAATTTGACGCCAACCCTACTCGATAGTAGTCAAAACCAAAAATTACTCAAAGACCGTATCTGGTATTAAAAATTTATTTTTTGCAGAAATATTTTTTTATGTTTTATGAAACCTGCATCCCATATTTTTATTGTAAAATATTTTAATCTATAAGCTATATACTCAACATTGCAGATAGTATATAATTGAGTTGACGTCATAAAGTAGTAAATGCTTTGATGGCTTTCCCGCTCTATGCATTCCTCAGCGGAGCATTTCCACTAAGTGAGAGATTACCCCATGGGAGCTATTATCCTTTTTTTCTATCTCGTCAGCTTTTCGCGGTCAACACTTCAACGTGATTTGCATTCAAAATGCTTATTATTCAGTATTTCGGACAGCCTTGATGACCTGATTCTGAAACGTTTGTCTGTTCAGAGGAATATGTATAGTTGACACTGTAATATGAAATATCTATATTTTTTTTTGTTTGTAATATAAAACATAAATAAAAAATAAAAATATTATACATACTTTGAATATATACTATGGCGACATCTATCATACGATGATAACAATGACATAAATACTTGTTTAAACGTGAGTCGGTCAAGGCATAGCAATAGCCAAGTCGGCTGAGCGGTATGAATACCTGGGCATAGTTGGTTTCCAAGGTCCGCGGTTCGCATCCCGCTTCTGCCGTTATTTTTGTGCTTGAATTGACGCGTTGAAAAAAGAATTTTATGTATAGTATATGTATATTGAATTAATAATAATATTGTATTATAGTCAATGATCTGTAAAAGTAGATTAGAATATTGAAATAATAAAATAATATTCTAATAAAAATTAAAAAAATCCATATAATAATGTCTCCTTGAGACAATATCAAGAAGGAAAGATTATTCATCAGTAACACAGGTAAATGATTGGTTATAAAGTCCGAGTCGGAACTATAAGTAGTCGTTTCTCATCCATTCAGTCTATAGTTTGCAGATGTATTTTTTGTAAGACGTTTCTTAGCTGCCAAGTGAAAATGTATATCTAAATACATATTTTTATTAATAATACATTTTATTACTTGCAAAACATCTTTTTAATCAAATATTGCAAGTTATAGCAACTATATTAATCTGATAACAAATCTCATGACCAACAAATGTTTTATTTTATAACATATTAATTTAATTGTTATTTCTAATTTGAATATGAAGTCTCTATTCCTTGACACACTTGCGAAATTGAAAAATGCTTATTATATCAAAGAAAAGGATAAAACTATTCAAAATTTATCGAATAAGTTTTCCTATAACGCCGGCGACGGTCTCACGAAGCGAACAATGATGCAAATATTCCAACTTAATAATTTGAACATCGTGGATTCTATGTATTTTTGCGGAGTGGTGGGAGAGATCCGTTTGTCTCACTCCACCATTAGAAGAGAAGAGTCCTTGACTGTAATATTCTGCTTTAGTTCGGCTAAAGCAGTGTTTCTTAATCGCTATTTTGTGTCACAGAGATTTCTGAAAACTTTGCGCGAAACTTTCGAGAGTTGTGTTGTGATGGAGAAAAAACCGGATCGAACGCTACGGGGAAAAGTTTTCTCGTGCGATCAGCAATGGGATGTTCTTGTAAAGCTCTCTGGAATGATTGTCAACGTCAGGGATATCGGGTAATATATACATTGGAAGAAGATATTTAAGAAAAATAAAACTTCTTTAGATTGCCAACTGACCAATTCTTATGTCTGCTACAAATACATTTTTTACGATTAAGTATTTTTTATTGCGGCTTTTGGGTTAAGCCGTGTGTGGCGAATTCTTTATTACCAATATTGTAACCGCCATTGCAGGGGTCTTTTTCAATTATTGGTACTAGAGAATTTGACACTCATGACTACACCCAAAAGCCACAATACCAAATCTGGCTGTGAAAATATTAGAAATTATTTTATTTTAATACTAATCTATTTATATAAAAATCAATTAATGTTCGTTAGTCTCGCTTAAACTCGAGAACGGCTGAACGGATTTATCTTATCTTGGTCTTGAAATGTTTATAAAAGTCTAAGGAAGGTTTAAAAGGTGAAAAAATTCGAATAATTGCCGGGAAAACCCTAAAAACATCCCTTTTCTTTTTCCCATATAAACATTTTCTAAATAAAATGTAATTCAATTTGTACTTTATTGCTTTTCAATAAAGTTCATATTAAATGCAATCACTCACTGTTGTCTTCGAAATGTAGGTATGTTCCTAACTTCAAAAGTCAATTTGCAATTTATTACCGCTGCACAAAGTTCTATTCAATCATTCATCGTTCATATCATTAAATCACTCACTGTTGTCTAAGTTGGAATTTATTACCGCTCCACCAAGAAATAAAATCTAAAAATAGTCTTCGCGTGCGCGTTGGAGGATCTATTGTCGTGTTCAACAAAAAAGTGATAATATCGCGAATGCGACCAAATGGTATAGTCACAAAATGTAATAGATCATTAGTAGTACTGATTTTCAATTTGGTCGGCTCCGCGAAACTTAATTTTAGCTAACTTAAGTTGTTAATCTATCAGATTATTTAGTTTTATAGATTGATAAATTTTATGTTTTGTCACAAATTAAATTTCTGAACGCAACTATAATATTTGACATTAGATTTGACAACCAACTAATATGTCAATCCATCCTGTCGCACTTCATAACACGGAAAAAATTATGACGATATTGTGTTACGATGGCTATGATCTGTAGAACTTTCTTAACCTTTGGAAATGGAATTTGTGACGCTTCTTTTTTTGTTGTTGATATTTTGTGATAGTGACACTTTATTGCTAAGTGAGCGAGAAATTTTCTCACTTTGATTAATTACAATTTACGATGCCGAGGAAAAGACGTAAGAGGTCACTGGAGGTACTGGGCAGATCGTTGAAAGATCTTCGTGACAACCAAAATATTTTTGGTGGGGCCATGATTCCATGTTGTCAGGTGATTTTCGAACGCAGACTCTTCCAGTTATTCCCCGATCAACTGTTGCTGATGAACTTAATGCATGCCTAAAAATCATCATCAGATCCAAATGATTTTGCTTCAATTAAACAACATCCAAATAACGCGAGTATTTTGCAACTGGATGAAAACTGAGAACAAATGGACAGCTGTTTGCGAATGTCAATTGTTAGACATTGGAAATAATAAAGTTGTAGTGGACACCTCGACCGGATTCATCACATTACCCACAGATTTCTGTTACATCACAGACTTGCTGGGTGAACGAGCAATATTGGCGGCGAAAAATAAAGATGTCGAGGATCTCAATGCGACCATTCAGAATTTTCTTCCAGGACAGTTGGTTTTTTTTAAATCAACAAAGTCGACACCGTTATGAACCAGGATGACGTGGAATCAACTATCCCACCGGAGTTCTTAAATTCACTGGAATTGTCTGGATTACCACCTCACAATTTGCAGTTAAAAGTAGGATCAGTTCTGTCATCATGCTACGTAACATTAATCAACCTCGACTCTGTGCAATGGAGCAAGACTGGCTGTGAAAAAGTTTGATGAATAACGTCATTGAGGTAACAATCATTGAAAAGTGAAAATACAAAGGAGAGGATGTTCTGATCCCAGGATACCGTTGATTCCAACGGATTTACCATTCCATTTTAAATGTAAAATCGCTTAATTAACAACTTCTAGTACGTCTGGCCATTGCGATGACCATAAATAAATCGCAAGGACAGTCGTTAGAAGTTTGCGGAATCAACTTCCAGGACAGTTTCCTTTTTCGCGCATGGACAATTATACTTCCCACGTGTTTTCGCGCGTCGGAAAACCGTATTCTTTGTTTATTTACGCACCACAAAAACAAAACAAAAAAAAATAAAATATGAGAAATGTCTTGATTAAATTGATTAACATACTGTATCATAACAGTGTGTGTCTGTCAATATCAAATTTAAGCCTTATAAATACCGCGCATGGACATTTCAGGAAAACTCTGTTTTGTAACAAAGCAAAACATGATGTTTATGAGAAAATAATAAATAAAACTTCATGCTTAATTCAAAAAATGCTTTTTTATTAAATAAGGATTTGTTTTGTTTGTTTTAAGATTATTTTATACAAAAGTTTAGGTCTTTTATTTATCGATTGACGCAGTACAAAGTCTGCCGGGTCAGCTAGTATTAAATATATATTTATATATATATATATATATATATATATATATATATATATATATATATTGCAAGTTAAATGAAATAATTATATTTAAATTATTTAATAGTAGTTGAATAATATTGTGAAATTGTTAACTGAGATGATAATATGGATAACAAATAAAACATAAAAAGTGTTTGTATTCTCAAGCTAGATAGAAAACCTTTTAAGGGATTATTAATTTATTCAAATTAACGATTCGAAATGGTCATTCTGTCATTTAATCTATTTTTCTGACGATGCATTTTAATGTTTGAATATGTTCCCAAAAAAAAAAATCACGTGTAGTAGGTTGTAAAAATGTTATTAATTGAATGCATAAAATTTTAGTTTTATAAGTAAAATAACTAAAATAAAAATTTAAGAAAACGTGAACACTTTCTTTGCAATATGAAATGTTTTATTTCATACGAAAGATTATAAGCCACTACGTTAGAGAGATTTACTACTCTTTGCGTCAGTTTCCACTTTCCAGCTTTCTACCGTACTCGGCTTAGATGCTCTGAAAATGTCAGTCACCGACTACAGCTTCACTAACTGTTCTTTAAAAGAACCTGCACCAAAAGATACTCGAAAAAGGATTATAGTCTTAATTTTAATTGCAATTTTATATCTTTAAAATAAATATTAATATATATCCACTAATATGGTTGATGTAGGGGCTGCTGTTTGGATGTGGTCGTTTTTTTCAAAACACATCAAAGCACAAACCGAGTAAACAATTTTTTTTCAAAAGATATCTGGACTGTCTTTGTTTGGAAGATAATTATCAAATTTCATTATTAATATGATTTGATTGAAAAGATAGTTCCATGATAATAATCATTAATACAATTACAATGAGCTCTGTGTACATTGAGTGAAATTTCAATAATTGTTATATGTTTAATATTTATTTTTAAAACCCTTTATAAGACTGCGTTTGTTATAAGTGAGATGCCAAGATTCACAGCTGTAAAGAAAAGTTGAACGATACTGACTTCATAGTAGACGCTTTGTTTTAAGCTAGTATAGCAATGAGTCCCAGATATTACGCATGGAATTTATATTAAAAATTGCTTGGAAAAAAAATACTGACGTTTAATGATGGTGATATAATTTTTTTTTATGATGCTTACCATTTGGTGATGGTTAAACGCTGTACATGAAATTTTGATTCGCCAATATCATAATGCTACCACCTGGCGTTCAAGCGTCATCCATTGGTGGTATTTATGGGATGATTATTGGGTTCTAATACGCATTTTGTAGGTAAATTATTATTGTGTTACAGACTACTCTTTACAATTGGCAAAATAAACTAATTATTTTTTTCAATGTTCAATTTCAAATGAGTTCCATTGTAAAAAATAATTATTTATTTAAATATTATTTATTTATTTACCTTGTTTTCACATGGATCACGTAACAAAAGTTCTCTTTTAGGAGACTGTAGTTTCGACTAACTCGTAGTCTTTCTCAATCCTTCTCTAGTTACGAGTTATCTCTTAACTAGAGAAGGATTGAGAAAGAGATAACTCTTAACTAGAGAAGGATTGAGAAAGACTACGAGTTAGTCGAAACTGCAGTCTCCTAATAGAGAACTTTTGTTACGTGATCCATGTGAAAACAAGGTAAATAAATAAATAAATATTTAAAATTTATTATGGATCTCAAAGTGAATGCTTAAAACATTGAAAAAATTATTTATTTATTTGCCTTGTTTTTACATGGATTACGTTGACCGTCACTGTTAAACTGATTAATACAAAAAGCCTATGACAATACGCATGTTGAAATGTTTGAATAGTTAATGTTTTCCTTAAATATTTAACTATTTGTATGCATAAAAAAATTGGATTAGGAAAGCTCATTATACATTTACAAAACGGTATTTAGATATTTTTTTCCTCTTTAAAAGTACTCGTAAGTTGTAAGGTACTTTAATTTTATGATTCAAGCATAATCGTATCTTGTATTTAGGATGTTTTTTTGAGTCTGTTTTTATCCTTTTTATTTTTCGGCTGAATGTTTTTATAATAACCCTAACATAAAGGACAAGAGTCTTTCATTAATAAGCAAAAACGAGCTTCGTATGAAAAAATGTTTACAAAAAGAGTTTTTTAATAGGTAATCGATGTTGTTTAAAAGTTCTTTTCTAATCCGATGATAATAAGCTACTCTGCATTATTTTATAAACTGCTTTTTTGTTACCTACACAAAATTACATTAATTTTTTCAGTTATAGAAATATTGTGTTTCTTAATTTTTTCCCAAGAAACATGCACTGTACAAAGCTTTTATTGCAAATTTAAATATAATGGTTTCATGAAAAACTTTTAGTTGAGCCGTGTGAAGTGAATTTTATTTTTTAATAAATGATAATAGATTTTCATAAATTTATTTATTGCTGGAAATAATTATAAAATTACGCTAATAACATATATATATATATATATATATATATATATATATATATATATATATATATATATATATATATATATATATATATATATATATATAGCTTATTCATACAAATATTTGAAATTTAAAAAATAAAAATATCAGCTTAATTGTAACCTAGAAGTGTAATAATTAAGATAATATTTATATTTGAAATATATTTTATTTTTAAAAAAGGTAAAATAGTAATCATAATATTGTTTTTTGGTGGCGAAAAATGCGTTACTAAATATGCCATATTTGAACAAACTTAAGCAAATAGAATGAAAAAATAAATAAATATGTGATTAATACACCGTAGTCGTAAATGCTCAGCTACAGATGAGCATGCTTGGCTGCTCCTTTAACTCTTTTCCTAATACTTTGACCAGGAACTGGAACACTCTGTACTCGTAAATATCCATATTTTTGGGAGGACACAAAAAAAATATATAAATAATAAATAATAAAACTAAATTTAAAAAAAATCTTAAATAATATATTGAAACTAAAAGAACTTATCATTTAATCAAAGGCAAATATTTTAATCACGTCATCATAGGCCTGTATTCATCCACGTAAGTCTCCGGCATAAGTCTCCAACCTCTTCGATCCTCCGCCTTCCGCATCCACGTCACTCCCGCTATTATTTTTATGTCGTCAGTACATCTTGCAGGGGGTCGGCCAATGGTTCGTTTGCCAGTTCTTGGGCGCCATTCCAATACTTTTCTTCCCCATAGACCGTCGCCTCTTCAACAGTTATGTCCCGCCCATTGCCAATAGAGTGTGCCTATTCTTTTGGTAGCATCCATTACTTGAGTTCTTCTGCGGATATCCTCGTTTCGGATTAATCACTTTTTTGGATTTAATCACCTATCAACATAAAATAACGATAAATTTGATAACTGATTTATAGTGAAATAATTTTATTAATCAAACTACGTATATTTAAAAAGAATGATTAAATCGATTGGTATAAATTGAGTTTTCTAAACAATTAAGTTAATTTTATAGTTTGTTAAATATTCTAATTATGCCTCGTAAAATGAATTATTGTTCCAAATTATGTTGGGAAAATAAAAGTCACGAAATAGTATTTCCAGTGGAAATATTTCTATTCCACTGACAACGTCTCATTTGGTCATCTGTCAGCAGAAATATAAAGACCCAATTCCAGATGAGATATCATTTTCTTGTTTTATATTTTCGGTGAGTTTTCAAAAATAAACAAGCTCGTCTACCAGTTTCTCAGATAAGTATCTAATTGTTATGTCGGATATAATAATACAATAAGATTATTCCTATCTTGATTTACATTTTTTTATTTATTTCTACTCATTGTCATATTTTTTTTCCTACATCCATCCCCTAGTATTTTTATATTAATCTTCTTATTAACGTTTCTAAACGTCCAATAAAAAAATACAAAAATGTAGAAAACCTAGGAAGAAATCAAATATTAGAAAACACAAAAATATAATCAATTGTACATAAATAAAAAGTTTAAAAAATACTTCATAATTCTTCTACGCTTTATTGGTATTTTAAAGATATAATTTTATCAAATAGAATTGGAAGATGTTTTACCAAAAAAAGTAATTTTATTTTTTTATGATAAAATTATCAGATGTTGTTATTTAAGTAATTACATTTCGTTGATTATGTAATGTTATGTTCTTATATCTTCATAGCTTATTTTATTAACTTTTGACAACAAACAAAATAATAAATTGGTCTAAAACAATAACAACAAAAATCGAAAACCAACGATAAAGTAGAAAAAAAGTATTATTCCATAAAGATTTTTCTTGGTGGTAATATTTCAGCATAATACAGTTTAACAAAAAATATATTGAATCGTATGATATAGTTTGACGAAAAAAGAAAATACGGCGCGTGTCTAAGTTTGATACTTTATTAGAATATCAAGTTATAACATATTTTTAAACTTTGATAACAAAAAAATGAATAAACACAAAAAGTGTAATCTGATATTATTTTTTTAGTTCAGAAATCTCAAGGTTCAAATGCAGAGATAAAAATTGATCACATAATACATAAAACAAGGCATATTTATTTACTATTCTCATACATCCCAGTCCCATGAATATTTTATCGCCGTGGTAGATAGCGTTCTCAAAAGAAAAAAATTACGCTACCTTGAAGTTTTACAGCATTTTTTTATTTATTTATGGACTATATATATTTTTATTACTGACCCTGTGTGCCTCTTCGAATTTTCTTCGAATCCATAAAAATATAACCCTTTAGTTTGGAGCCCGGTGATCAAATTTAATCACCTCGATTGATATGACGCTCTAAATCCATCTTCACTCGTTTTTACTGCATTCTCTGAATCCATATCACGATATCACTCTTTAGTGAGACAAATATTTCATGAAATATTTTTCCTTCTATTCTATTTTTTTGTGACGAGCAAATTTTAACTCAGAAAAAAGCCAGTGCGTATCTCAGTGTATTCTAAGATTCTTGGGTGTTACTTTATCATTATATCTTAAAATATAAATAATCCTTAACGATTCAGAATGTCGTTTAAAGATATCTAAAGGTAATTTACTTGAAAATTTGTAGCGGACTCCTGCTTAATAATTAAAAACGACTCTTTTATAACTGAGACATTTTTTTTTAGTTGGATCGAAAAAAACCTAGTTTTATGCAACGAGTAATTGATAGTCCAACAGAATATGTTTCAAGTTTGGAAAAATTTCATTAGATCAGCTGGAGTAAATATAAATGTTAATAAAAACATCAAGTCTTGAGCAGGATGCAATAATATGTTGGGAATTCAACGAATAATTTTTTTATTTTAGTTTTAAGCTTTATACATAAATATAATTTGTTTTAATTAATAAATAATGAGTTTGGTTCTACGCCGTGCATCGCCAGGTAATAAAACTTAAAATTTATATTTTAAATTAGCGTGTAGACTAAAGTTGCAGTAGTAATTTTATTTCATATTAAATTATCTGATCGTGACTCTTTCGCATAAAAATAGTTTGTCGAGCGATAAAAAAAGTAATAGTCATTTGTTTCCGAGCGTCTGAAACTCTCAAATTTCATAAATTTCAAAGCAAGTTTTTTCGTAGTCGTTAATTTTTAGCACTTAACTTTTCACTCCTGCATTATTTCGATATTTTATTAATACAAAAGTCTCCTCCTTTTCAATAATTGATGTTTTTATTGGCGTTGTCAGTTAGTCAGTTTTCGTTTCACTGCAAAAGGCTGCCGTGGATCGTAAAGTTTTCGCGAAGCTGTATATTTTCATAGCGGTGACCGTCTTATGATTTATATGAGCAATGAAAATAAAACTGTCGTTTCTGTGACACATCCATAGCTGGCTTCCTTTTATGTTATCAAAAAATGCAATAAAACGCGGATCCCGGTGGCTCGAAATTTATGTTCTACACCTATCTACATATTAACACGCGCGCGTGCATTTTACTTACTGTGACAATATCTTATACTTTAACAAAAATAATTCCCGTAGAAAGCATAAGAATTTGAATTATGAGCTGACTAACAGAAATAACATTTTTATTGTTGATCTTTTCTTTTGTGTTGGATTTTTTTTCATAGTTTCACAGTTACTTGCAAGAAATCAGATCTACTATCAAAATATATTCCGAACTACAAAATCAAAAAAAATAAAACAATTAAGAACCCAAGATTTGAAAAAAAAAGTTTTTCTCTGAAAACTCTATATGTTGTAAACTATATTTGATACTTGTAATCAGCGTAACAACTTTTTTTTCAAGCTCTTGTGATGATAAAAAAATGTGGTAAAAGAGTGTACAATGCTATATTGCTCTTAGGTACAGATCCTTTAAAATAGAATCGTCAGACTTATTGCCTAGTTTCCTTAAAAATGGTCAATAGTCAACGCTTAAGTGTAGTTTTAATTTGTTGTCATATATTCCAGCTAGGAGGTGAATATTATAGTAAAATCTTTGAATATATTGATTTTATTCGAAAAAATACTTTATATTAAAATATATACACACATATTTTGCGATTTTGTTAAAATAAAAGTTTTATTGATCTATCGTCACACACAAATTCAATGAATCAGTGTTTTGGCATATTAAATTATTTTTAAGCATCCTCGTATTTTATGGCGTTATTCTGTATTTAGACGTTGAATATAGAAATATTCCATACACGGTGCATCGAGGCTTTGACCGAATTTATGCCATGTGCACACTATAGGCATCAGTTATGTCATATGCTGTGCACGAGGTCAGCTATTAATAAAGGACAGTATTCTAGCATAGCTGGACATGTTCCTGTGTATGGAATGCAACAGACTAGCAATACCCACGCAATTACTTCTTCCGAACGTCAGCTACGAAGCATATTTGAACGCAGAAAAATATGAGAAATGTTATGTCGTAGTATCATAGCATGCGTTTGTTTTGTCATAAAAATATTACAATATATTAAATCCAGCATTGGAAGAAAACAGGATGCTTATGAATTTTTATAATGTACGTATATCTACAAAATACGACCAATGATGTATCGCATAAAGTTGTGAAGTTGTCGAAAAAATGTATTTTTTGACGCAGATTATATTAGTACGTGCTACTGACTGAGGCGAGTTGGAAGCATCAAGCCAATCGTCTGATTTTTTTATTTAAAAAACTCTAACTAAAAGAATATGTTATGAATCATCCTTCTGGTTTATTTTAAAGCTTTTAGGCTTCTTATATTTGTTGGGAACTGTTTTTCTTCTTTCCATATAAGTTTCTTATTTCGTGTATGTAAACAGTCATCCCAAATATCCGATACATAAACTTGTCAGATGCCATTGTTCATGACTTTTTAAAATATATAATTGTATACTTTTATGAAGATATTTTAACCAACAATATCAAATTGAGAACTTGAGCTGTAGAATCCGAGTCATATTTAAATATCTCTCTAACTAGTACTAAACCATTGAATTCTAAGGGACGGCTCAACTTAACCAACGAAACGCGGTAAAAAACAAATGGTAATCCGTACATGTTTTGGTACGGCTTCAATGTTGCTTAACACCCAGCAGGTGTTGCTTGGTACTATGAGATGGTTCAACTCAATCATAAATATGAATAGTATATACATAAAATGATGTAACTTAGAACAGAGCAAAGATATTTGATGGAATTTGAGAAAGAATATAACGGTGTAGCAGCAGATATTGATGACTATATGTGTTTTTTTGCATATTGATGACGAATGAACAAGTTTCATTATCTGTGCTTTTTTGTATCTTTTAAATAAATATTTACGTATTTTCTGATTTCACCAGGTGCTGGCAAACTCGCACTAGTACTTGTACAACGTACATTGAATAAAATACGTCGGTCAGAAGGTGTTTGGAAGCACATTTTTTCAACTTAACCCATTTGAAATTCTATCAAGATCGCCGAGTTGATATTATTCTCAAGCTCGGCAAGAATATTTAAAAAGTTTTAGGTTATTTTTATCAGAAAACCGCCGAATAAAAAGTAGTTGTTTGTTGAAAGTTGCTGAATGCTTTCAGTATTCATTGACTTCATGCGGCTGCGTCGAGTCGGTGTATTAGGAGTCGAGAAAACGTGCTCAGAGGACGAGGGCCGTATCGCGGTGAGCTGGGATATGCATAACAGGGAGAAATTTGACAAGATAGAGAAAGTACACGACAAATAAGCTATTGTAAGAGTTTTCTCATTAAAACTTTGTCTCCTTTGTTGAATCTTTGCGAGGAGTAAACAAACGTCGAGTCAAATGCTCAACTGCTTGCTTGCTGGTAGAGAAGCAACCGAAGCGACGTTTTTTATATATTTTTTTCTTACTCAGATATCATTATCTTATCTATATGAATTATATGGAATTTTTAAATACATTGTTTACAACTTTCTTACCCACTAAAAAATGGCCTCCGCCTAGTTAATAATACGTATAATTCACGAAATATTTCTAGAAGCGCAGATGACTGAAAAAAAAGGTATGCAATTTGAAGAATATATACCAGCCAAGTCCACCTTTGTATCTTGACTGACTGTATGATGGAATGTTACCGAATACTCTCCCTCAAGTCAGCATTCCCTACAAAGTCAAACCATTTTTTCATAATTGTATAATAAAACAGCCATCGTGAGAAACCTCAGCATCTATAATACATACGAGTGCCGTATCGCGGCCTGTATAATACATACAAGTATATATATGCATATTTTTTCAAATAAAAATATTAAATTTATATTTTTTGAATGACGATATTTAATCAAAAGGCTGCATTAGAGTGCTGTGGAATTATTAAGAGCTCATAAATAAAAGTGGAATAAGGTTAAGGGTGAGTATTAAAAAATAATATACGCATAATTTTGGAAACGTCTCAATCCGCGATGAATATCGAGTATTTTTTTTACAATTATTATAAAAAAAAAAAAAACGTATCATAGCTCAATACAAAAAAGACCAATGCTTGATACTAGTATATAGAAAAAACAAAACATAATATTCTTTTATTAAACAAGTTTTTTGTTATATTTACTCCAAATAATCGTAACCATAGCAAGGCATCCTTTACGGTTGATGTTCATGTACATCAACAAGTAGGTACTAGTACTTTCACAAACTATTCCTTAATGAGACTAGAAGCTCTCACACTGTCGGCTTTTCCTACGTCATATAATCCGAATCTCTTCAAGAAGAAGATTGGATCAATATCTACTTCAGAACCCTAACATTAACACAATCACTGCATATCATTTACGAAACTAAGCATTCAGCTATCTTCTCTGATCTGTATAAATAATTTTAGCTTCTAAAAGATTTCACTATGGAAAACTGAGACTAGGATTGTTTTACTTTGTGTTAAGTGAATAATGAAGAAGTGAAGAAGTACAGCTATGCATACTATGGTCAGTTAAGAGACGAAATTGTGCCTGGTCGAGACGAGTTTTTGCCACGTACTCGCAGCATATACCTAGCATAAACCACGGCTGCCTTACTTCAAGCCCCGGGCTTACGCTATATAATGAATACAAAATGTATTGCACTTAGCTTAGGTTAATGGAGCTTATATTATATGAGGGAAGGACCAAGGCAGCTGACAGAGTTTTATGGAAATTGTTCTTGCCGACTAGATGGAGAAGCGGATATGAAATGATTCGATTCATCTTCAATATGCTTAAAATATTTATAAAGAAAAATGATCAGGCGTTATACTCAAACATCATTAATAGTATTATATTTGCGATTAAAAAATACTTATATGATTATATATGTAATAATACATTTAATTACACTGTTATTTTTTTGAGCTTTATGGAGCTCTCCAAAGAAACCCACGACACACTACACCCTATGTTTGGGTATCAAAAGATCCGCACGGTTCAAATCAAGAAGAAGTTTCCTACAGTCGATAACGGAACTGGTGATACCTGAGGCCACCCTGTGGCTGAACATGTGCAGAAGCGCAACTGAGGGGAATACTAGGATTTCTTCGAGAGAGGACCTAGCCCCTGGACACTACCAGGGGTGGAATATATGGAGGTCCCTTAACAGACTTCGGACCGCAGTATGCATGACGAAGATACAAATGAAAACCTGGTAGTTTTACAGCGGTCCGACTAAATGTTACTGCGGCGTGGAGCAGACCTTGTTACACTTTCTGGAGTGTAAGCTGTGTCCGAGTAGCTGCTCCCAGGAAGACCTGATGATGGCCGGGAGAAACGCCATATACGTCACCCACTTTTGGGCAGACAGGATCTGATATTGTTGTTTCCGACACGATTATATATATATTGCGCTTTTATATGCATTCAATTTGTTTATAATGCCTTTGACAAGTATGTTTGACGTTCAACTGTAATGAAAATAATAGATCAAAACATCTGTGTTTGATTATTTTATAAAATAATAGACATAAACCATCCGAAAAATCTCTTTTTGGGTGAGTAAAAAAGTGCGATGAAATATTTTTATTTGACAATGTGTGCAGAATTATTGTTGTTGTTTTTGCACAGAGCGATAAAAACAGAGCAGAGTTATACTATACAATAAAACACGTACGCTTGGATTTTTTACTTTAATTTTTATTATTTATTTGCGCGGATGTAAAAGTATAATATAGCGTAGAGAAAATACAAGATAGCATCTCTAATTAACCTGGATTGTCCGTTTCGCAGCTGGGGCAGTTTTTCAGGGATTATTTGCTATGAAATCTTCAATGTATAATTTGCACTGCCGGTCCCTTTTGAAAGCCGAGATCTACCCGGTCGTGTCCGGTAATAGCGACCGATAAACAAATAGCCTTTATCAGAGGTAGTTAGCAGGCATTAAGCCTAACGAACGATCGGCGAGGACAACAGAACAGTGGAAAAAAACAAAACATCACCACCCAATTTCAACGAGGATTAGATTGTGCCATTTGATATGAAATTTAAAAAATTGTTTAAAAGCCGACTGGAATCTTTCACGAGTTATTTTAAATATCTAATAGAATCAAATTTATGATAACGTTTTAATTTTGAAATTGTTTGAAGAAATGTTAGTCGGCTATATTTGGTGGTGTAAATGTATTTGAGAGAGCCAAAGAATCTGGACTTTTATAAAAAAACGTTTTTTTTTATAAAATGAAAGTTAGTTTGTAATGAGGTTCTAAGCATAATAATAAAAAATAAATTATGAACGCAAGAAAAATTTCCTATAAGTAGTGTTATAAAATAGTTGGCCATTAATTTAATTTTCTTTTGCGTGTTGATACAAATTGTTTATTTTTGGTTTCGTAAGTAGAATAATGAAAAATTAAATATTTTATTCTAGTAAGATTATCAGCATAATTTACTGACCATTTTGTAAACATAATAGTCAATAGTGATTTATAATTTGTGAATATATTAATTAAGAAAATATATTAATGTTTATTAACTGTAGATTCAACTAAAACTTAAGTTTGAGGTTATTTACGAGTACCATAGGTAATGAATGTTAATTATCGAGAATAGGAGACTTGTATTACCTTTTTTATGGTGTGTATTCATCAATATTTTGAATAAAAGGTTATGATTTAGTAATCATTGGAGTCGTCGGACTGATCATCCGATCTCCTTAACAAAAGAAAACCTTATCATTGAACACTCAAATATTTCTCTGATACTGCAGTCTATGCCCATATTTCCATGTGGACATCCGCGTATACAGGTGGTCTGACACAAGGTATAGTTAATCTGAGCAGACATAACAGCAATTTGCGGTTTTCATAAGATCCAAGTACGCAACAGATATGGTGAAGAAAGGATAGAATATAAAATGTTGCACCAAAAACAGTGCGAGTAAAATCAACAATGACTTAAATTGTTATATTGCTGTAAAAATTCTGAAAATATAAATCGTCATTTCAACCGCCATAACAAAAAATACAATTATATTAAATACGTTTTGAAAGCCAGGAAGTTTTTATTCCCGGCACGTCGTAAGCTTAATTAAGTGTACGGTAAAAATGTTTCCCGCTTAAATTTTAAAACATAAAAAATAATATGGTGGCGTTCAAAATGGAGTGTCTAGTTGGCCGTAAAGTTTAATTGTCTGTATGTGTGTATCCAGTATATTTTAATGTTTGTGATTACTTTTTGTGGATCTGGGTACTAGACGTAATCTATTATTTTCTTGGGAACACACGAAGATGGAATCACGGTGGAACGATACCTGAATAATAAAGGACACATACTGGAAATTACTAAGTAAGGCTTATTATTATCCGAGCATTCTACCGGGGCGAAATTATATTTCTAATATAGCGCTGTGTGTAATACTTGAGTTACATAGGTGAAATATGTTTTCACTATAATACACAGGTAAAATATTCGATACGTTAAATATCTAACATCATATTATGTGGAGTGTACGAGTAAGCTATGTGCCTGCTCATTATTAATAATTGGTAAATAATTATAAAATATACTTTTATACAAGAAACTTTTGATATAAAAATATATTTTAGTTATATTAATAGGTATGTACTTATATTTGTATTAAAAATATCTCACATTGATACATTAAAGATATTATACAATGTTTGTTTTATAAAACCATATTGTTTCCTGTGTTTGGACCTTGGACCTCAAATTAAAGTAAAATATTATGTAATATATCTAAGGGTAAGAATAGGTTAGTAAGAAGAAGAATAGTGTGAGTGGCCTGAATTCAGAAGGTAGATAATCGAAGAGGATGGAGAATCATGCAGGAGGCCTTCGTTCAACGGCCTTATGGTGATGATTATGTTATCAATATCGAATCGATGTGAAATTTTTCATCTCGATCTGGTGATGAAATTGTGTTTATTATTAATAAAAAAAAATATTGTTAGCTAATTATCATTATATAATAGATCGATGGTGATGTTTTTTAGTGTTTTGTAAAGTTTTTGTTTTTATATAGTCTACCATATCAACAAAATAATAGTTACAAATCTTTTAAATGCCTTGATAATAAAATAATTAAATAATATATGTATCAACTCTTCAATTTCACCAAGTATTGGACGTTAATAATAAGGATGACTTTTAAATATCAAACGTAATTCTTTTTCATTTTCACACTATAATTCAAGCAGGAAAATAAAAAACTTTAACTAAATAACTGAAAGCCATTTTTAATTACGCTTAATAAATGATTCAAAATTATTGTGCAAATCGACTTTTTTATACAGGTATATTAATTAAAGTAAGTTTTGAAAGTTGTCTGAAACACATGACTAGGCCAAGATAATATCGTCAAAGCGTTGGTGAGTTACATATCTATAGTCGCTTTATCTCTACAATGCAGTTGTGTGAGCATTCAGAACTTATATAATTAAGTAAAGCATTAAATGAAAGATGTAATAAATTTACGTTTCTTTTATTTTAATTATTTATAATATAAATATATTCTGAAACGATTTCAAAAACATTACACGTTCAATGCCTTTGTTCAATATAAATTATTTTTACTCACTATTCAATATCAACGATTTTTTATTAGATATTATTTAGTATATCTTGTAAGCTGAATACTAATGTTTTTCGACAACACGTTGATTTTGAAATTGTACATAACATGTCAAAATGATCAAAGCTTTTAGAAATGCCATGCCTGTTTAATATTATTAGATTGTATGTCATTCAAATTAAAATACGCGAAATTTTCAAAGATTCTTCAGATTCTACAGTAGCTGTATCATTAAATTTCTAGGCTATAGCCCTGTAAGTCGTACGAAAATATATATATTATAAGGATATTAAGGTTCAGATATGTTTTTGTAAAAGTCATGCATTCCAACTGAACTTTTTGGCGTTAATTTGTGGTAAGCATTTGACCAAAAAACTTGTATGGAAATAACATAATATTAAATTCTGTAATATATTATGTCAGTTGAAAGAATGGTCTAAATGTAACTACGATGGAATGCAGCAAATACTATTACAACTGGGTTTCATATGTATAAATGTATTCGCATAATTGAAACTCTGTTTATTTTTAATTTAATTACGGTATTGTAATACTTAACATAATACTTTATTGAAAAGTACTCATTTGATGCCGCATTTTTATATATTTGAAAACATTAGATAATAATACAACGCTTCATAGTGAGCATAATTACAAACTAAATATAAATACTCGTAATGTAAGTACAGCGTATTTCCTGAAAAAAAAAATTGCCAAACGTTCATCATTAAAACACGGAACAACGTTTTGTAAAGTTGGTATTCACTAGTCACACATTTACTTTATAACAGATTGCTTTGATTCAAAGCGTATAAATTTTATAAACAAATACGAGAGTAAGAGAGAGTTTGAGAATGATGTTTCAAACACATCACGGAGGTACCAGAATATTATGAATGTGTTTGCTGGAAGTCGGTCCGTTTGTTTTTTACCGTTTGCCCGTATAAAGTTTTCATAACTTGTGAATGCAATTTCCGTGTCATGTTGTTCTGTAATAAATATGATTTTTTTTATTTAGTTATCCTCTTACTAGCCTCCGTTTTCGTGAATAATAATTGTAAATGAAGATGGCTCGAATGCATCTAAAGAATTATATTAAGGGTCATGTTAGTGTTGATCGAAAGATTGAAATGTACATACAAGTTTATAGGAAACATCATCTTTTATGACATTTCACTCACCAAGGAAAAGGAAAAAAAAAGAAACGGCGGAAGCTAGGATTTGTACCAAAAAACATTTGCAATCAATGTTCATTTTGTACTCAGCGTTGACCAACTGCAATTTTCTCGGCTCACTGAGTCAAGAGATTAACACGTATTATATATATAATCGTGTCGGAAACAACAGGGTCAGATCCTGTCTGCCCAGAAGTGGGCGACGTCGATGGCGTTACTTCTGGCCATCATCAGGTCTTCCTGGGTGCAGCTATTCGGGCACAGCGCACACTCCAGAAGGTGTGACAGGGTCTGCTCCACGCCGCAGTAACATTCAGTCGGTCCGCTGTAAAACTGCCAGGCCCTCATTTGTGTCCTCGTCTTGCATACTCCGGTCCGAAGTCTGTTAAGGGACCTCCATATATTCCACCCTTGGTCATGTCCAGGGGCTAGGTCCTCTTTCGGGGCAATCCAAGTATTCCCCTCAGTTGCGCTTCTCCACATGTTCAGCCGCAGGGTGGCCTCAGGTATCTCCAGTTCCGTTGTCGACTGTAGGAAACTTCTTCTTGATTTGAGTTTTATATATAATTTTTTAACACGTATTGTAATATTGATACGCATTATTATATATACATTAAAGTTTTGACTAGCTGTAGACATGAAACGGTGAAAAGAAATATATGTTAAATAAAAAAAATAAAAAAAAGTTATTCAGGTGTATTTGAATTCAATTTTCGTTTTGAGTCTATACCTTAAGAAAAATATTATATCAAAAAATACATAGTTGATTGTAATATTTTTTAATGAGGTAAGTTGAGTTGTTTAACATGACATACAATTAAATTTTATGATAACCTTTATGATATTCATTTCATATTCACATTTTATTATGATAAATTTATTCTCTAGCACATGGACACTTAAAATAGCTGATTTGACAAAAAATTAAAAAAAAAGTGATATTATTTTGTGAACCTGACATTCCTCGTTTTACTACAACCCTTTACGTATTGCAGTATCCTACTGAAAATTTTGTACATAATTGTATACACTGGTTATAAAGCATTTTCTTGACAGGAAGAGGATAATAGATTCCGCGTTCAAGTGTAGAAAAAGAGCTTTTAAAATTAACATTCTACGGGTCGCCGCCATAACGTAATATGCAAATGCGAAATACTAAGTGACATAGTAATTTCACAGCTTGAATTACTTTGGCTTTAAAAACGTAATTATGAAATACAAAAACGGGAATTATTTTCAGATCACGTTTGTCATCGTTAATCAACCATATTGTAATTTGAAAAATTACATTTAACTTTGAAAATGGCAGCTCATTTCTTACAAATGGTATTTTTTAATATAATATAATATAAAAATACTTAGTAAATGTGATAAAATCTTATTATTCACCTATACTCGTAATTATGCAGTTTTAAATATTATTATACTTTCTAAATTACAAAGATAGATTTATTAATTTTCAGGATGAAAAAAGTCCATTTTTTTTAATTTTTTTTTTATTTAATCAAATATAAAAAGATACATTTTTAACATAGTAATTTAGATTCCAATCTTTTTTTTTTTTTTCTTTTTTTTTTTACATTCGCTTACCACCTTTAGAGCACTTTATTTTCTCATTCTTCTGGATATGGCAATCCTAAAATCTTACTCGTAGCCATGACAGTCATTTAATGGGTTCTGAGAATCGGTGCATTCACGAAGTATGAAGAGAATTTGTGTATGAATTGTAAAGATAGATAGATTAGAAGTTAAAATAGAAACATCAGCTGTCTCCACCCTTCAGCCAAGATACGAAGGCAAACCTTGCCTATACAGACATATTTTTTGGTGCCGCAAGAGATCATAAACACTAATTTTAATTGTGTCAGTCGAAAAATAAAAAAAATTTTTTTTTATTAAAAATAAATTGTTTTTACGGTATTTTTTGCACTTTATATACTCATGTCTATGTATAAATATTTTCTTTAATTATAAGTATTAATTGAATACATGGTTGACAAATTGAGAATAATAATATAATTAATTACTTATTGACCTCAAAATAGTAATTATTATTATTTGGGTTGTTGTTTCTGCAGGCCAATTCACTTTAGTGAAAACACATTCTGCGTAAAAACAAACGTGTACAAATTTTGAGAATTTACTGTTTAGCGTGCAGATTTTTTGGCATTTCAGCCGCATTGAGCTGGTGATATATCCGTTATCTCGTCTGTACCAGAGGCTATCATGTGATAATATAATATATATAATGCAGTGGGTGTTTTGTGAATACGAGGAAATCGCTCTGAAATATCTGGAAATATCGCAGGCTGTATTATCGTTGATGTATACAAAATTATTATTAAATCATGGCTGCGACCACAAACGTAATAAAAATACTTGTAAATGCAACTCAAAGAGCAATTCATACATAAAATATATCAATGATTTGTGATATTGTGACGCTTAAACATTTTTTTAACGCTATAAATTTGGCATTAAAATGTTGTCTCGTCATCATATAGAGCATCAGTCTATCATCAATGAAACGAAGGCCTTATACATGAATTTCTATCTATCTCAATCCTCCGTTTTCTTCAATCTTGCAGGATCCAACACTCCGCCAGTTCTTAGGCATCACTCTTTTCATAACCCTTTTTTATTTCTCTCCATGGCATGTGATTTAACATTTATCATAAGGAAAAAAAAGTTATATAACGACGTAGAGACGTGAAATCTAACGTCAAAATTTGACGAGTCGTATCCGTAACACACACTGAGACCGTAAATGAAAACTTGAAGAACGCTTTGATTAAATGCCTAAGTTTTTTATTATTACGCATGTTTTTCTTTAACAAAATATTTAGTCATCCTAAGCGCTGCCTATCCTAATTGTATACACTTGCCAATTAATATGGAGTATATTGTTTAAAATAAATCATTTTTCTTAAATATTACATTATTTTACGTTAACAAAGTTATAAGCTTATTATATAACATATTTTTTTTTTTTACAGATTTTTAACTAGCCATGAAGATACTCTATGTTACTCCATGCTGAATAGATCTTAACAGAAAACAAATGACGCAAGCCTGCAAACTGAGACGATCATACCCTAAGTCTTCATCGTATGCCTGACGCTTCACTCATGGGGCACTCCCCGGACCTCAGCCTCCTTGCAGCAAGCCTGCTGAGGCTCATCATTGGTAAGTAGTTATCTTAATCCTTAATTTTATTGGTAGCAAAGAGGCATTATGAGAAGCCTATAAAACCACATTGCATTCGATAGCAAGTCTATAAAAAAATACATCTTGTATTATATTTAAGTAAATATTTAGGTACGCTTTGGTATTTGCTTTTGTAAGTGAGTTGAAATTATATAATGGAGTTGTAATAAATTCAAATTTTATAAATTATACGATGAAACCATATCACATAATTTGATTTAACTCGACCAAACTATAAATATTCCTGTTAATTTATGATAAATTTTTTACTAAGTGCATGCAGATGAGCACAAGTTGTTACAAATGGTTCTTAAGATGCTCAGTCAGCACAGCTGTATGCGTAAAATATGTTTTTTGTTTGTGTGAAAGTTGCATAGATTAATCTATTTCTTAAATATTAATCAGTTATAGATGTTTGGCAAGTCTCTCTTTTGTGGGTTATTGAAAGATGAATCAATAACTATAATACTGAGACAAAAGTTTGTTTTAATTTATAATGATATAAAAATGTATTCTCGCATTGTAATTTAAAAATATTTATTTTATTTGTCTTTATCCCAACATTCCCTTACTCACGCTAGATTACACTCATTTATTTTACCCTTGACTAACCTACCCCAAGTTTTCACTTCATCATTCATGGAGCACTCTCAGCTCCTCAGTCTCCTATCATCCAACTTGGCTCTCATCATCAGTAAGTCGTTTGCTTTCCTCACAAAACACACTCCTTCAGTCTTCGAAAGTGAGAAACTTGCTCGGTGCAAACTTACTTCTTTGATATTTCTTCTGAGTTGCGAGCGCCAGTTTGGTTTTTTGACAACTTAACGAAGAAAGTAACTCTGAATTTGGTTACAAACTTACTTCTGTCAGTCAAACGCCTATCCGTGAAGTATCAGTATCACGGAAATTGCTGGTGAAATTTGTATATCGAAGTTTTTTACGAAATTTAAAGTTACATCGAAAATGAAAATATTTATAATGACATACAAAAACGATCGGAAAAATGATTGAAAATTTTTATACAAGTAAAATCCAACTAATGGAAAAGTTTGATAATGATTAGTCATAAACTGATATGTACAGTGAAAGTCCCTTCTGAACAATTTTGCTACTTCACAGAAGTGCTAAAGAGAAAAAAATCCTGAAAATTTGCATTCTCGCATTAAAAAGAGGTTAGAGAAAAATTATCTTAAAATTCGAGCGAAAATGGGGAATGAGAGGTAAATTTTTTTAGTAGCCTAAAAGTCTATTGCTTACTTCTGTTTCAGTTCATTTCCAATTATTTTTCATTATTAGCCTATGGCAACCATTTTACAGATGATGATGAATTATCTCGATCCTCTTCGATTAAATAAAATAAGTAAATGGTGTAACATTTAGAATTTTATTTAATATTTTTATAATTATTTAAGTAACATTATTTTAAAACCCCTTAAATTAAGAAAAAAGTATTAATCATTATGTTATATACAGAATAATGTGCTAAGTAATGCATTAAATTATTTCTTAAACCATTTGAAAATAAAATTATTAGCTTAAAATGAGATAAAAAAATATACTAAAATACTTTTTTAATGAAAACACATACTACAAATTTTTCACAGAATGTGAAAGATTTTTAATGTATTTTTTAAGTCGATTGCCTTTAACAAGAACATCTTCGTGCATCAACATCATTAACCGCATTCACAATTAAATAAATTCATTTTTAAACGATGATAACATTAATTACTTTATCATTTCAATCACGAGTAATAAGCTCGACGCTCCAGAGGCCTAAACTATATAGTCTGAAAGAATATTTTAATACAATTTAACATATAATGAGTCATTTACAAAAATATTGACAATATATTCATTCTACAGACTAACACTGAAAAATATTTTAAAGGACTAAATAGTGGTTCTTTGGTCGGTGCGTCAATAAAGAGCTTTACTCTAAAAGCACATTTCATAATCGCTTAAATCCTGAAACTTATAAATAGGCGAACACTGAAATAGCGCCGCCTGAAACTACTTTACAGAACGGTCTGGTAAAATAAGTATTCACTAATGAGAAAGAATCCTTGGGCACTGCAGAAACTGCGGATTATAATGAACGGGAATTCTCTTCTCTTCGTTATTATATAAATTCTGCAGAGCGGTAATTAAAATGAGTTTACTACTGCTTTTCAGGACTGATTTTTTCGCCATTTATTTTAATAACTAACTAGCATTTAATGCCGATATTTTTTATGAATACTACAAACTATTTTTTTTTAAATGTCATATTAAAAAAATATGACTATTATAAATTTATTTATTTCTTTGTTTGAATAGATAAGTGATTAATACAATCTAAATTATTATAAATATACAAGTTTCATTTAATTGAAAGAGTCTACGAAAGTACTAGGTAGAAATTTGGCGTCTCACTATAAGACAATGCAGCCATGTAATGCGTTTTGTAAGCGGATGCTTGCAAAAAATGCTAAAAAAACAATGGTTAAGTTTGTAAGGAATAACGAAGTATGAGAGCGGACAGGAGGCAATTATTTATACTACAGTCGGTCAAGTGGTGAAGTCAGATCTGATTGGGACAAACACTTAACTAAAAAAGCATATTATTAATTAAATATACATATACTATACATAAAATTATTTTTTCAACGCGTCAATTCAAGCAGAAAAATAACGGCAGAAGCGGGTTGCGAACCACGGACCTTGGAAACCAACTATGCCCAGGTATTCATACCGCTCAGCCGACTTGGCTATTGCTATGCCTGGACCGACTCACGTTGAAACAAGTATTTATATCATTGTTATCATCGTATGATAGATGTCGCTATAGTATATATTCAAAGTATGTATATTTTTATTTTTTTATTATTCAATCAGTCATCATTTATTCACAAGCTTATTATTATTACTTTCCGACAGTCTATTTATTATTATTTTTATTTTTTCGCGGTTTGGATCCCGCTTCTGCCGTTATTTTTCTGCTTGAATTGACGCGTTGAAAAAAGAATTTTATGTATAGTATATGTATATTTAATTAATAATAATATTGTAATATGGTCAATGATCTATAAAAGTAGATTAGAATATTGAAATAATAAAATAATATTCTAATAATTTTTTTAAAAATCCATATTAAAAAGCATAAACTATTTCTTATTTCTTCAAACTCCCGGGCTCATATCCACCTGGAAAGCCATCGAAAAAAAAATATATAATGTATTTGGCAGAGCTGTGGGAGGCTGAACTGATTTAAAGTGAAGCCAGAACCATTGCTGTTGACAGAGCTTTGTGATAGAAATTCGTGACAACCATATAATCCAGTTAAAATGAGGACATGTTGATCATGATGATGATGATGGCGAATTATAGGAGCGGAGTCAGTAGCATTATATTTTACAGTTGGTTAGGAGACGAATTTGGACTTTTCTGGGACATTTTCATAAATTACAGCTGAAATTTCTCCAGGAAAACTTTTTTTATGGTTAGATTTTGAAGTCAAATTGCTCACGTACTGATTAAATAAACTGCGGCCATTTTGTCAACAACTTTATTACAAGAGACATTTCTTAGTAACTTCAAACGGCATCGAGCTTGCGAAAGTTTGTGTTAACTTTAAAATCTAATAATACGTTCAACTAACAAACTAATCGACACTTGTTTCACCTTTTGTCCTCTAACTTTATCAGATCCATATAAAGGACGATTTCAACTTGATCCGATAATTAACTATATGGGACAATTCAAAAGTCAAAAAGCTGTACAACGTCTTTAATGTAAATATCCAACAATTAAATTTTGTGAGTAAAAGAATTTCATCCAAGGAACATTGCCATTTATGATGAATTCTATAGAACAATTAGACTACGTGTAAATACTAATCAAATAACGAAACCATACCTTGTAAAATAAGTTTTTATATATATAACCACAAAAATGTCAATACATAGATTATATATAACACATGTCATTTTAAGAAAGGTTAAGCGTTATGACGTATCTAAGATATTTTTATGAGACGTCACTGTAAATAGATATGTATTGCTAACCCTACAAAAATATTACTGTTTATGATTATATAACAATATTTAATTTTAATTTATCTTACAGAATTTATGTTTCAATAAATTCTACAGGGAGTATTCAACATTTTAAATAATAGAAATAAGACTGATAAAAAATCAACAAGGTTCGCTGGTTCGCATCCCGCCTCTGCCGATATTTTTTCTGAACGAATTGATGCGTACAAAAAGAATTTGTTGCGTTATAGTATGTGAATATTTGATTACATATAATATTGTAATATAGTCAATGATCTATAAAAGTAGATTAGAATATTGAAATAATAAAATATTATTCTAATAAATATTTAAAAATCCTAATAATAATGTCACCTTGAGACAATATCAGGAAGGTAAAATTATTCATCAGTAACTCAGGTAAATAACTAATTGTAAAGTGCGAGTCGTACATACAAGAAGTTGTTCTCATCCATTCAATCTATAGTTTGGTTCGAGACCCGAGTGGTACTTACTAAAATAAATAGACTGTCGGAAAGTAATAATATTAAACTTGTGAATTAATACTGACTGATTGAATAATAAAAAATAATAATATACACACTTTGAATATATACTATAGAGACATCTATCGTTATACGATGGTTACATTGGTAACAATGTTATAAATGCAAGATTTTCGACGCATCGATTCGGACAGTAGATGGTCGTGTGGTCAAGGGTAATGAACTTGAACAAATGGTTGGTTCCAAGGTTCGCTGGTTCGCTTTCGCCTCTGCCGATATTTTTTCTGAACGAATTGATGCGTATAAAAAGAATTTGTTGCGTTATAGTATGTGTATATTTAATTACTGATACAAAATCATTTAAATAAGACATTATGTTTGAAGTAATGTCTTATTTAATACAAACTCATCATCATCGATACAAAATCATTTAAATAAGACATTATGTAAGAAAGAATGTTTTTTTTTCTAGGATGTATAAAAAATATTTTAAAAAGGTTAGAAAGATATTATTTATTTATTTATATTATTTATCAAAATATTATAAGTACTTGTAACAAAATATTGATATAACTACTAAAGTAAATAATTATTATTATGAGTAATTGAACTTATTTATCATATGTGATGGTAAGTGACGTAGATTAAATCCATATCTGACACTTAAATTGTGTTGTACATTTAGAACAGAAAGATTCTTGATGGAATTCTTTGTTATCAAATATAAATAAAATATTTTTCAGAATTCATTCCACGATATTTACTGAGTGACGACATGTTTTGATTGTTTATTCAATTATTTTTACTATCCATTACATCACACGATAAAAAATTACCCATCTTACAACCTAAACTCATATTTTCACTCACACTTTATATTATATAAACTAGTACCTTATTAGATTGACTTGAGCATGGTTACCCAATGTTACCAAATCACGTTTTTAGCCAATAAACATTGTGGGTCAAATTCTATACAAACTTAAATTTATATTTCATTGTGAAATCTGAATATAAAGGTTAAAATAAAGCTATTGCTTTTCTCAAGGTTTTTTTTAGCAAGAACAAGTCCCTGTATATTTCAGCAGCCTTCTTAAACATACTTGAATAACGTGTATAGTACTGAGACATAAGCGATAGACATTACTTATTGATAAAGTTCATCTTGTGATCAGGAGAGCAGAGCTGTGTTGTAATTAAAATGTCAATTCAGTGTTCGAAATGAAAGATGGCGCTAGTAGCACAGTCAGCGATGCAAATAGCTCGTAATGGCGGCAACTTAACGGAATAAATAATCAGCACGTCTGTCAAGACTGTTTCTCTCAAATTAATTATATGTATTTAAAACTGACAAAATTGGAATTTAAATAAAAGCATTTTCAGTAGAATTCATCACAAAAAATATTTACTGCCATCTTTAGTTAGAATCGTAAATAGTTGTATTCTTTCCATGTATATTTTTAATTATTTTCATATCTTATACTCGTATTCCATATTTATTTTTTTACAGAAAAACTACAGAAGAGACTTCTTCAGAGTCTTGATGATTAGAAAATTGCCTATCTTGTTAGTTTTTGAGTATCGTTTTTTTTTTTGTTTTATTGTCAATCATTTTATTCTCTTTCTTGTAAAATGTGATTCTTTTCCAAATGTGAGTATGTTTTCCATGCCTTGTTGTATGTATTTTTGACGTATTATTTATGTGTACTTTTTCAATGTTCTTTTAGCATGTTATTCCATATATGTATTTTTATTAAAAACTCTCATTATTATGCTTCATTAGAACATTTCTTACATAAATATTTTAAATAATCAAAACGTTATTTTGTATATTTAACTAGTTTTTACTTCCTCTGCTATCCATTTCAAATATGAAAAATATAAGCAAACCCTTTGACCATTGAGCTATACCTGTGGCTTGAAATAAATTTGTACAAATAATAAAATACAAAATGTGTTTTTGCCGGCAGGTAGAGCTCAAAGGCCAAAGCGTTTTCTTTGCAAGTCAATGATCGTGGGTTCGATCCCCGACGTAGATTAAAAAAAAACTTTAATCGATTTTTGAGCTCTAAAATACCCCCGGTTGGTGTGACTTTGATCCTTAACCCGTGAAAAGCTATTCAAAGCCCATTAATCAAAATTGGTGGTAGACGTAAGTCGTCCCATGAAGACCGCCTATTCAAAGTCTTCTTCGTAGTATCAATCCGGTGGATTGGTTTGCAGCAACAGAATCTTGCATCTCGATCTCCATTCCTCTCGGTCCTCCGCAACCCTTTTCAGCTCAGCATAAGCGCTACAATTCATGTCCTCGAATATTTGCTGCAAATAATCCCGTATAGGGCGCCCTCTACAGTTTCTACCCTCAACCATCCCCTCCACAATATCGTGAAGAAGACAATCGTGGCACATGATGTGACCAATCCATCGGGCTCGCCTCTCTGAGATGGTTCTTATTAGTTGCCTATCTTCCTTGATTATTCTGAGAACCTCATTGTTCGTGACGTGGTCTCTCCAGGAAATTCCGAGAATTCTTCTGTACGACCACATCTCAAAGGCCTCTAGTCTTTTTTTATCACTTTCAGATAAGCACCATGTCTCACAGCCATAAATTAAGATGCTCCAAACAAGTGTTTTGGCAAGTTGCTTGCGGAGCCCTAAAGAAATATTCTTTGACTCAAGAATTTTGGCTTTTTTATTGAAAGCAAGCCTTGCTTGATGTATTCGACTGTTGACTTCTCTTTTTGTTCTTCTCTTTCTATTCATAGTAAATTCCTGTAATAATTAAGGATGATGCGTGAATCTCGGGCTGTAGTCTATGACGTTGACGGATCAACACTCCACATGCAGCGCTCAGCCCATTTGCACCATGGCAAGCGTCATAGAATTCCACAGATGAGACATCAGAATTACTATCACCATCACCAAAAAAAATTTTTTTTTTTAGAGTTTACTCGCATAATATGTTAAAATATTTCAACTCGATGAGGTGATGAAATGTATCATTGGTATGCGTCATGTGTTTATTAGGCATAATATCTGCGGCTTAAATGTTGCGACCAATGATTATTTTCTTTGATTATTTCACAAAAAAATATTGCCTTATAAAATAGGTTTTGCTCATGTTTACAGTTGAAATATATTTAGCTTTTTCAATAAAACATGAATCTGTGTAGCTGTATGGTATTTTAAAAAGAATAAAAAGGTAGTTAATGCATAAATTGTGATAATGGCGTCATTTTTCTCCGTCTCACCCCGGAAGCTCACCTCGGAGCGGATCGCACCAGATGGGGCACAAAGGCCTGGGATCGTGCTCCCTTACGATTCGTGAACCAAATACGCTTGTACGCAGATCAAACGCGTAAAGTATAAAAAAAATGCTTGAGCGTTACGGGTCAGATTATTTTATTGCTCGTATTTTAGTTAAGTTACAAAGTTAACTGCCAAGCATCATGCTTCTCTGGAATATTCATTTTGTTAGACCTCGGATATGGTTTAAGATTCATACACTTGCACATCAATTATTTGTTATTTTTAAAAGTATATTTTAGACGCAAGGATTAAGCATATAAGCTGTTGGTCTACGTTAAAGATTCTTGATTTATGATGAAGGCATGTTAACATTTGTACGTGGAACATTATTAATATATGATATTAGTTTAATAAAATCAATTTTTAAATTGATTATAAAAGTTATAAAAGTGGAAGCAAAGATAATGATAGGAACATAACATAAATTGAGAGAGCAAGCTTATTGTTAAGTGGAAATAAGTTGAAATATAATCGTATAAGATTTTTTTCAAAAGAGCATCAAAGCAGAATATGACAGCTTAACGCCTAATTTCTTATCCATAGAATACAGAAGTTGAGTCAGTTTTATAAGGCTTTATATCGTTATTGATACGGATACTGCTCTTTCGAATAATTACAGTTGATTCCTTCTGCATCTTTTTATCAAAATCAATCCACCGAACCCTTTTTAAGTATCTCTACACGGATGACATATGGCAACTCAACAGTTTCACTAGCTCATTATAAATATGAGTAAAACTAAAATTATTTCCATTACAAATATAAATATAATAGAATTAAACTATTTCACACCATCTGTGTATTGTCGCATTTACAAAGTATTGCTTTTAAGAAAGAAAAAATACCACGTAGCAATATTATACAAGCGTTATTCAATTGACTCTTTTAAGCATTTTCAAGTGCTTTATGTAAGAATTGAGTAAATATGATCATATGCAATTCGCATCACTCTTGCCACTTCGCTCAGTCATGAAGTATACGACTTTATAGAGAAGGCTATTTTACTAACCCATCAAAATGAAAGTTAGAACATATTTCGATGAGATAGACATAATGGTTTAGATATGCGTTCAGAAGAACTACGTCGCTATTCAGCTTTTGTATCGGACTTACGTTTGTATCGGTCCCATCTTTATCTCAGCTGTTCTGAATGAGCGAATTTCTTTTCTATATGCTACACGATTAATGGATGGATAAATGAATTTATGAGCTTTATCTTACTCGTCCTCCGTCGTAAAGAGGGAGCAACAAACTGACAAATTCTTCAAATAACTTTTTTATTACGCGTCTCTCTAATAAATTACGATACAACTTACTTAATTTGCTTGAAATATATCTGTTAACTTGTTTTTACGTGAAAGATAAACAACATGTTATCGTAACAGTTCATAACAATATTACAATGAAATAAACATTTCCAATATTCCTTTGTTTTTAAACAGCATAACTTGTTTCTAATGATATAACTATTTTGTGGTATTATCAATATACTCTAACATGCGTCATGATTTATTTTATTATTTTTATACATTCCAAGAGCGCTTTGTGAAAGCGTTTTTAGAATATATTACAATGACCTGCAATATATTTGGACAACTCCAAAATGTAAGCAAAATATTAGATATTTCTGTACCCAAAGCTTCATATGATAACTTATACGGTTCCCGATGTCTTCTAAAACATGGTCCCTGGGACTTGAATAAACGATTTCTTTATTAACAAAAGCTTGTTATGGGTGATTGAATAATCATTATTTTTAAGAATATCAAATGCTAAGCACGGCTGTCTTGAGGCCAGAATGACCTGAGGCCCTGCAACTGACAATACTTTGTATCTAAACTCTGTGAAAACCATACGCTCAAGTTATGTACCAGAGATGAAAAACTCAATGAAGATGATACAATCATTTTTTCTCAGTGTTCCTGGATCGCATACTAGAGGATAAGCGGCCAAATAATTTATTATAGGTTTTAAGTATATTTAATACAACTTTCTCGTTATAAGTTCAATGAACATAAAATCCTTGACGATTTTTACTGTAGTCATATGCTATATGTTTATTATTATAGTATTTAATAAAATTGGTTGATTCATTTACTTAATAAAACAAGAATTCTTACCTTTTGCTTTACGACACTGGTCTTAACCCAAATGCCGATCGTAACACTGGGTACAAATCCACCCATATTATATTATATGACACTTTTCTTCTCATAACATTTTTGATAAGGATAAATATACTTGTGTGATGATATTTGATATATCCAATACTTCCAGTACGAAAACCTACAAACCCTGCAATATTTAATAGTTTCAATCATAAGACAAACCATATAATATAATGAACAACATATTTGACTAGCTACTCACACATACATTTGATGTTGCCGTATACTAGAACGAACCTGACTGTCGTTACTAACCCGAAGATATCGAAAGGAACGGTAATAATTAAAAATATATATAAAACACACAATGGACGGATAAAAAAGCGAATACTTGTTAAAATATAAAACTATTGTTTCATAAATAATGTCATACCAGTCAAACGATCGGCATGAAATTAAAAATATATAATTCAAGTTAAGCTGAATGCTCAACTTGAATTGAACAAACAAACATGTCATTTTCTTCAAAAGCATAAAATTATTTTAAATTTAACCACTTCTGTATTACTTTGAGTCATTTTCTTTACATCATTGATGACTGAAAACAAAAATATATACGAGTATATCAACTTGTTGAATTTAATAAAATATATGGTAGCATTTTGCTTCAACTAAAATTCGAATATGTCAAAATATGCACAGAAAAATAAAATAAATATGACCAAAATATTACTTTATATCAAAAATATTAAATAAAAATAGGATAGAGTCACTTTTAAGATGCTGTGATGACATCTACCTACAGCTTTCATTACTTACGGATGAAAAGAGTTCTTATTAATTAATGTTCTACGATATCATATTACTTTAATGGGAACGTCGTATAAGTAATAAACACATATTCTTCATTTGATATGAAATAAATTTAATATCGCTAAAAGACACCATTAATAATATATCGCACGTAACAAAAATATACGTAATATTACGTGACGTAGAATACTTAGCGACGTAATATATTCTCATTGGACTCATTATTACACATTCCAGTTCTGTTGAATAATAGAACGTTAAGTGTTATACTAATATACACTAAAATTTGCATTTGCCTATATGCTGTTGTTAATTATTGAATAGTTAATTTGAGTGAAGATAGTTTAGCAATGTTAATGATTACAAAGTTGGAGGCAATACACATTTAACGTGTCGCCTTAGGTGTCGTTATTTTCCTATTTAATTTGTATTAATACCGACATATTTATTAAATATGTTATATGCTTATAGTGGCGAGCCAATAACACATCTACCTTAAGGTATTTCAAAATCCATACACATGTTATTTTTAATTAAGGTTTTGAACTCAAATTATATTTCAAACAATAAAATAGTAATGATGGAATTCTAGTTTTAGCTTAAATCACATTGTGTAACCGTTAATCACATAAAGATTTTGATTTATTGAAACTTACACTGGGGTATATTTAATACTCGCACTGAGTAGTCTCCTAAGTAGCCCAGATACTTTCTCTTTATATATGTTTATTAATATGATAAGAAGTGCTCAAGAGGAATTCATATTACAATAACTTTAAAATCAATATAAAAATCACTAAACAGTCTGAATTTTCTTTTTTCAAACAAATTATATTTCATTGTATAGTAAGCTCCATAATTCTGACTTATCTGAAAATCCACATGCAATGTTAGTTATTTTAAAATATGGCAAGCACTATTTAATTCAAAAGTCACCTTGTGGGATTTTATATTGCTTAAAAATAAAAGTATTTAAAATCATAATGCTAAGACACGAGCCGAATATTTGCTTTATTGTTTTGATATTTACTGAATAAATAATAGATAAATTATATACCTACCTTATTATGATTTTCAGCCGGGTAACTTTATATTCTTAAATATGTATTTTTTGTTTTCAGCCATTTTCTACTGTTTTCTAAATGTCGTACAACTCAATTGATAAATCTAATATTTACCTTCACATCACACTCATAACAGAATAACGCGCAGTTTGTTTAAAGCATTTTATATAGTATAAACGTCACGTTATTTTTAAATATAAACTACCGATGTATTCATAGCTGTCAATATAAATAACACGAAACGCGACGCTTTTTCTTTGGGGCGACGAATAAATTCTTTGAAACAAGACTCCAATAAATTTGAATTGGCAAAATGAAATATTTCCATTGACTCCTGTGCTCGAAGCCTTCGCAGGTAATAAAATATTTTATGAGACGTACATTCGAGCCTTGTAAAGGTAAAACCGTAAATTTACCCGCCCGTGAGATGATGCATTCCATCCAAATGTGCCGCAAAGCTCCCTCTCAAAGGTGAAAGTTTTGCATATATCTACTTTCATATTAGGCACGGATACCATTGTGCGAAAAGCCTGAAAATCCCGCGCAGACTAAAACGTGAAATTTGTGACCATTTTTCAGAAGCCGGTGAGAATAATGGACGGCCTGCTTTTGAAAGCAGACTTCTTTTGGCGCTTAAAACTATTTCCTTTTTAACAGTTACATTTAATATCATAAAGGTTTTTGTTTGTGTACTTTGTAATTTTGTAAGATATTGATTGTTAAATGATATTTTGTATCAAAATATAGGAATCCCGTTAAAATAAAAATAGCCATACCATTTAGAAAGACAAAAACTATATTTACAAAATATTTCAAAAGAAAATACAGGAATTATTGTATTGTACAACGATATATTTAATAATTTTAAACAAATTTAAATTACTTACTTTGTGCGTTTGATATATATTTTTTGCTTATTTTCACTGTCAGAATTCGAATCACGTACTTTACTATCATGTACTTTACTTATATTTTGACCATCGTTACAAGGGCCATCTTCGGGTTCGACGTTTTTCAACACGGCAATGTATTTGTCAAAAATGTCTCAGCAAAATAGCTATGATTACGATTTACTTGTTTTATTACGTTCCAATGAATGTAGAAAAAGTAGTTTATAAAATAATCCTGTATGAAAATAAAACTGTGCATATTTGTATGTTATTTTATATTCCTATCCATAAAATCTTTGCATTCATCTTATATGGACAAAGCTAGAAGTAAATATGATTTGTATTATATGATGTCAGAACAAATCTTAAACCCACACAGAATGTCCGCTGTCCAGTTCCTTATATCTCACATCTAGACGTCTTCATATAAAGTTATGTAGAATACCATTGAGTTTACTGGAGACGCAAGATTTTATTGTTTGTAGTATATTTGAATGATTTTTTTACTCGATGATTTTTTTTTCTTTTATATTATTTAATATATATTATATGTGAACGCATCACAAATAAAGCAATAAAATACAAAACTTTTTTTAATTAAATTAAAAAAAAAACTAATTGAATAATGCAATGTTGAATTATCTTATAGTGGAAGCAAAAAGTGTCAGTTAATATAATCTTGAAATTATGAAAATATACCACTATAAAAATAAAATAACAAAACAAAATTTTCTGATCTGGTTTCTTCGCAAAACATTATTATTGAATGTGAAGAGAATAATGGAAAACATCGAGATAATCTTTCCGAAAGTAACATAGAAAAACAAAGACTCGCAAGTTTGCTCTGTTGCGTTCGTGTTCTTTAAATAGAGCAAAGATGATAGAAAAAAATAGACCGTTTCCTACCTAGAGCAAGTAAAATAACATCTTACTAAAAAACAAGAACAATTCCAACTTATTTCATCTCAGCCAGTTATATTCGCGTGGGTAAATCGAAATACTTGATTCAAAATTGAACTAGATTAAATTTCTATATTTCTATAAAATAAGAAAATTTTATAAAAAATAATATCCAATATTTTTAATAATTAAATTTAACATTTAACTTGTTATTCAATTAATTTTATTAATTAACTAATTTCTTTCAATAACTACTTCATATTTGATAACAAGTGTACTGTTTGATTCTTCACTCATTAAATATATTACGAATTAATGTTTTTGCTTTGTTTCGAAGAATAACCTAACTTTTGTTTTACTAAAACCATTAATAATCTCAGGTACTTAGTATCCAACAATTCACATAGAATATTTAAAATGTGTGAACGTATGAATGTGCGAATATTTATAACGTCAATCTACTAATTTTGTGCTATTTATGTATTTTAAAATTTAACCTTCATTGTTTTACAGTTCAATTTTCAATTTAAAGTGAAATTGATGGATTTTTTCGTTTTTATAATTTGTTAACCATTATTTGCGAAAATTTCTAAAATAATTCGATACCTCTTCTTACAACGCTGTATTTCTACTGCTCTTAAGGTACAATATTCGCTAGCTGACCAACGCGCCCCAGCAATCAACGGCTAGTGGGGCTTAAACCTGTAACCAATTTAGTATGGTAAAAATATTATTCAATTAGGGAGTGAATATGGGATTATGTGGTCTATAATCGCAACTAATGTTTTATCTACATTAATTAAATGTTGTTATTTTTCTTCGCATGTCATCGTTAAATTATATAACAGCAAAATCATCTGCCTGTAATACTCAGAGCCATCATCAGCGTTTTTCAGGTTAGTGATTGTACATTGTCTGCAGTTGCCTGTCGAAGTTGCGGTGTACAGACGGAATGTAATCAGACCAACGCTTAATCAAAGACCACAATCCGGAGCAAAACTTATTGCTTGCATGTCTCACGATACATTGCACTACCATATTTTTTAACCAATGTTTGCTTTCTATTTATATAAACCAACATGAAACTGTGGGGCTACATCCTTGTCCGAATTCAGGAACTAATAAAATTGTACTCAAACAACTTACAAAAAGCTGTGACTTTATGAAATAGTCCTCATTGCTTTGATAGTATTAAAGAATACATTTGCTACAAATATGTGAAAGCTTACATATTGAGAGAGGGAGAGTGGGAACAATATGTGTGTTTTTTTAATAGAATATTTAATTAAATATAAATAACCTTCATAACTAAGTAATGATACAAAATTTTGAAAGTATTTACAAGATGGAAAATTTTCAAATTAAAAATAAATAAAGATGTTGGTATTCTGAAAATTTTGTCTTTACAATATATTACTGAAGGTGCTCTTATTCACAGTTGTTATCGTCCGAAGTTGTTACTTTTCCAAGTATCCAAGTTTTCTTTATCCGGTGGCAACTTTTTCAGCAGATATGCTTCGAAATACATTATTGTCCAAACTCGAGCCAAAAACGAAATTAAACTTTCTAGAATAATATTGTAGAAACGAACCTATTAATCGTTGTCAAAAAATATTAATAGTGTTTTTTACAGTTTTATCAATTTTCATTAAAAACATGCTGAAACTAAGTTATTACGTATTAATAATATTTATAAAATAAAATTTTGTACATGAGTTAAAATGTGAATTAAACTTATATAATTGTGAATTGCTCACTTTATTTATTATCATTATGATAGAAATAAAAATATTTGATTTAAGTTTAATGAAATTTAATAAGAATAACTCTGTACTCAATGTTTGGCCATCCTTTTAATAGTTCTAAAAGTCATAAAATACAGAGATTTGAATTCTTTTTCAACTATTTTTGGTATTTTTATGCTCGTTTTTACAACAAAAAAAAGTAACAAACTCAAATACTCAAGTAAAATTTACGAGGTTTATATTCCAGTACATTTTTCTCACCTCTTTCTTTTACTTATCAAAAATATAATTTACTTCCGGAAATTACATATTTAATTTTTGTAATTTCGTAAAGAAATATGCGTTGCTTATCATAAAAAAATTAAACTTTTAGACTGTAATTTTTTTGGTAAATTTGTTTGATAAAGAGACTAAGAATAACTAAATTAAAAATAGTTTCATTGAAGTATACCAAAAAGACAATAACTTAAGATATATATAATATATAAGTTTGAGCATTTTATTTTTAGTCATAATTTGGAGTTTTATCTTCTCAAAAAGATTAGTGAAACATTAAATGTAGGACATACAAAGATATCCGTTTTGCTTCACTTTGTTTTCTTTATGTAAACATATACAGGAGAGTAACGATAGATGGTGATATTGATTTTGAAATCTCACGTGTGAAATTCTATGACGCTTACCAGGCTGCACATGGAGTATTGATCCCAACGTCATAGACGCCCGAAATTCACGCATCATACTTATTATATCATGAATTTACTATGAATGGGTGGTCTTCACGGGACGACTTTCATCTTCGTCCAATTTTGAGTAATGGGCTATGGCTGGCATTTTACGGGTGACGGATCAAATTCATACCAAACAGGGGTATCTTAGAGCTCAGAAATCGTTTTTATTTTTAATTTTCTTTTACTTTCCGTCGGAGATTGAACGCACGGCCTTCGGCTTGCCAAGCAAACGCTTTAACCATTGAGCTACACCCGGCGGCAGTTTTTGGAAAATTATTATTTTGGTATATTAACTATGAAACTGTCCAACAATTGCTTACCGAACAAAAATACGAGTAGTTTTAAATATATATTGCTATAAATGAAAAGTCCCCAATATTTATGAAAGTAGAGATAAGAAAAACGAATTACAAAGTTTTTTCTCTGAATATCAATGTTTAATATCGACGATTCTCAGGTAAAAAGCACACACTCACACATTGAAAACTTTACAAGAGGGAAAATAATCTTTGAAAGTCAATTACAAGTATTTTCAATATATATTTGAACTTTTTTCAAAATATTAAAAAGAGTTTTAAATAATTACTAGAAATATGACTTTTATATTCTATACTATGATAAAGATTCATAAAATACGAAAAAGCGGCAGATCCTTTTTCCAAAAAAATAAAATACTATTAATTTACCTGAGAGCCATCTATATTTCAAGGCTTTTTTTTTCAAGAAATAATAGAAGAAGTATTTTTTTGAAAAAGTATATTTTATCAAGAACTTGATTAAAATAATTGAAATATACTACAAAACACAATTAATAAATTCATTTTATAAGCCAATGAATTTCAATAAGAAATATTTTTAATAACATTAAGGTTATCAACTGACAATACTTGGTGGAACTGCATAATTATAATTTTAGAATTCATTTTAATTAAAAAATTAATAAATTCAAAATATTTAGTTTTGATTCACAATTTATTTTAACGATTACATGTTTCGGCCTTCCTGAAGACCATCTTCAATAATGAAAAAATAAAAACAGGCATTGGCTTATATAGGTATGGACAGTTAATTAGTTCCTACACACATATTTACAAGTTGTATATGTGTGCGGGTAAAACAATTGAAAAAAGACATTATAAAATTAATGGGTTTGTGGTTTTCCTAATGTATTAAGTCATTATATAAAAATATTAATTTGTTTTTAATTTGAAAAAGGTATTATATAATTATAAAATTACTGGGTATTTGTCATTTTAATGTATTAAGCTATTATATAATAATAAATTGATGTGTTCAAATTAAAAATTCCTTGTAATTCTTCGGTGTTGACGACGACGGACATTCCCTGGTGGTTTTGGTTTTTTCTTTTTTCTTTTTCTCAGCTTGAATGATACCTAGAATAATAATTATATAACAAAATTAATTCTAAAATTATAAAATATTTTTAATCATTGATATTGATCTTAATTGAAGTTAAAAAATTAAATAATGTGAAACGTAATTTAATTATAAACAAATTAATGTATAATAAAAAACGAAAAAAAAACATTAAAATCAAATATTTTTGTAATTATTTCACTTTTTCTACAAGACATCTTACATACAATGGGCGTTAAAATTAATTAAATCTTAATTTGAAATATTCATTAATTTATCACATACTTGTAGATACTTGATAAGTTGTCTAAGTAATACAAGATATAGGTAAAATAGATTCATTCAAACGAATAGTCTTTTTAATATAATCCATTGCCAGTGTTATCGTGCACCCGTAAACTTTGTATTTTTTTTTCTTCGCGCGAATAAAGGAAGCTCTCCCACATTTCAAACTCGATTTAAATGCAAATCAGCGGAATTCATGTACATTTTTTTTATTATTTGACACGAGACTTAAATATTTCGACGCTCTAGTTGAATTCGTGGCTGAAAATTTTCACTCCGGCCGCGATTAAAAACCCGATACGCGCGTAAGTTAAAAAATAAACCGCGAAACTTTGTGTGCCTTAAGCTCGACGTCGGCCGTAAAAACGGGGTAATTTGAATTACGGAAACATGAAAAATAAGCATGTGAAAACTTTCATACATTATAAAGCAACGGCGGCCTAGTGTAAAAGCGTTTGCTTAACATACCGAAGGCCGTTTGTTTGATCCATGATGGAGATTAAAATAAAAATTATTTGTAATCGTTTTCTAAGTTCTATAAATATTCCAATTAAAAAAATCTGATTCCTTATCCGTGAAGTTCCCGTTGTAGTCTATTAATTTAAATTGATAGTCGATAAAAGTGTTACCGTAAACACCACGCGATCGCAGATAATTTCTGATAAAAAATAATGATGCGGGAATGCTGTAGTAACTGACGATGGCGGATCATCACTCTACACGCAGCCCTTAGTTATATGTAACAGAACATGGCGTCGTATAGTCTGCAACTGAAATCTCTGCATCACTTTCACCGTACCCGTATTTTCGTTTACGTGTTAACGTAAAAAAATATAACGAATGGGACTGAATAGCGGCAACATATTGTGAAAATATTTCGCAATTTTTGATGTTGGCGGATCAACATTCCACATGCAGTACTTAACCATGTGTAAAATGGTAAAAGTCATTAATCCATAGATGGGATTTTTCCACCTTCATCTGTGGATCTTCTCCATTACAGATACCATTTTATATGTAGTCATCATAGTGTCAGAGATCAGAAGGTAAATTAAGGCACGCTTGTAGTATGCTAACTCTGTCACCGCTAGTTTAAGATTTGTTAACAGCTGTATGCTGTATTAGAGTCACGGGAAGGTTCTCAGTCACTTTTAACAAAATAAGCACTTTTGCGAACGTTCAGTGATGGGTCACCACCTGAGACTTACATGGAATAACGACAAGGAGATACGCTTTTTAATAAGCTTGTCGGTATTACTCTCCTGTCTGTGTTTATACCAAAAAAGAATAAAAAAACAGCATTTATTTTTTATAAAAGTTTTGCGAGCTTACGCCTTGCATGTGCGAGAATTTATTTCTCAGCTTGCACTGCCGGCAAAACGTTTAGCAGTTAAAACATAATAGTGACGTAAAGTTTCAGTTGAAATATAATAACACTCAAATTAATGACCCGTTTGAGTACGTAAACTACGCGGGCCGCTTTAATTATGAGATTGAGCATTGAAAACGGGTTTCTGGCAATTATCTTGAAAGGTTTATAAAATGCCATTAGCACATGTAAATATTATTATTTCATCAGTCGTGCTGTAGTCGTTTGGTGTGCTTAATTTTAATTCGTTTGTTAAGATATGAATGTTTTTTTAATGCGCGCGAACAAATATTTGTAATGTTAATGAAGAATCATTTTAATTTCTCAATAAAGATCGTTTATTAAATAGATTAATACTTATTACCTTGGTTTAATTTGGATCAAGTTTGAACATTGTTTATTCACATAATTGAAGATCGCCGTTTTGCTTTACAGATTATTAAGTGGGTCGGTTGGAAGCTGTGTGTTGAAAATATAAGAAATGATTGCTTGTTTGTAGGTTTCATAGAATTTTAAGTATTTATCAATCTGAGTCTTGAAGATATTCAGATTGTATTTACACAATATTAAGCTTGTGAATAAATGAGGACTGATTGAATAATAAAAATAAAAAATACATACTTTGAATATATACTATAGCGACATCTATCATACGATGATAACAATGACATAAATACTAGTTTCAACGTGAGTCGGTCCGGGCATAGTAATAGCCGAGTCGGCTGAGCGGTATGAATACCTGGGCATAGTTGGTTTCCAAGGTCCGCGGTTCGCATCCCGCTTCTGCCGTTATTTTTGTGTTTGGATTGACGCGTTGAAAAAAGATTTTTATGTATAGTATATGTATATTTAATTATTAATAATATTGTAATATAGTAAATGATCTATAAAAGTAGATTAGAATATTGAAATAATAAAATAATATTCTAATAAAAAATTTAAAAAATCCATAAAAAAAATGCATCTTCTTAGAAACTCAAACAATTTTGTGTAGCATTTACTATTCTGCTGTATAAACATATACATACTTTTTGTTTTTTTACTTTTATGGATAAATAAACTAAATTATTATTCTATCCATAAAACACGTAAAAAAACAAATGTGACGGTTTTGTAAAGCTATCAATTTCGATGAATAATTTATTTTCACCGGACGATGATCCTGATGGAATTATTTTAAATCTAGTATAATGCAACTGAAACAAGTGTTCCAGATCCGATAGCTATCGAACTGTATGTAGTGAGCCGCACCGAATTTTCCGGCCATAAAAGGGAATCTATAAATATTTTACCGGTCCGTTTGCCCTTTTTAAAGGACCGTGTGTGCATTTCGAAGGCTCATTAATAAAAGTGAAAGACGCGTAAATAACCAACCAGGCTGCTGCTCCGAAAGGAGAAAAAAACCTAGATTGAAAGCAGCCGAAAAGGTTTTTTCCATTATGCAAAAAAATACGGTTTTGGTTTCGGCCGCAAGTTTAAAAATCTAATAAAAATACCTGACATTTTTTCCACGCCGCGTAAACGGGTCCGTGATTATTATTCTAATACTTATTGACTTTTAATATAAAACTTTTAATGCCTTGTTAAATAATGTACATTTTCTGAAGACGCGCTTTTTTGTATTACGCGGAATTTTTCAACGTTCGTGATTTTTATTAACGGTTGGTTATTATGCAGATTCGATAATACGATGTTTTAAAACATTTTTTATCCACGCAAATTATGCGCATTGAATATAATTTTGCCAGCTTTTACAAAGTGTATATAATCATTACGAAATCAGTACAAAAAACACAATGATTTATATTGTCCTGAAATCGAAGAAAATAATTATATTCTTAAATATCCAATTAGATACAGGTATATTTTTTTCCTACATCCGATCCATATCTCGAACATATGGTCATCTTAAATATCAGCCATTCAATTCTGTCAGTTGCCATTGCTTTTGCCTCATCCCAGCACAAACCCGATTCCTAAGGTAAACCTGGGTACATAATCAACTCATAGTTTTCGACAACCTCCACGGAAAGATCCCGAGAATATAAAGATATTAAGTGATTTGATGATTTTTTAGGAGATCCAATAAATAGTCCGAATTTCCCGAGGTTAAGTACCCTTTCGTCCTAATTACGGTGATCTAAGAGAACCGTGCTTACAATGTAAAACTGTTGTTGGTCAATAACTTATTTGAGGATGTGCTTACATTTATTGATAACTAGCGCTTTGCACCCGGCATTGTTTTGTACATACTTGAAACCGGCGTTGCTTAGAAGGAAACTGTTTGATTTTTAATGATATATCATGATTTATTATTAATTTAAATTTATTATAACAGAAAGTAGTTTTCCCTTACGATTAAGAATACATATGTATATCATGTTTGATTCAATGTAGCAACTAAGGCGGCTAAAATCGACAAACGACAGATTTTCGATCGTCAATACTGTTTTTTGTCATCTTAAATAGTTTAAGATGGAGTTGTAAAATGGTTTTTAATGATACATAAGCAAACAAACCACTTTGTCATCCATCTTTCACACCTAGTATCATCTTGCTCAGTCTGACGCTAAGTTCATTTATCTATACTTTTGCCGATCATTTTATTTTTGAGAATTATTTTATGCAGCTTATCTATATATATAAAAATCAGTGTCTGTCTGTCTGTCTGTCTGTCTGTCTACCTGTGTGTCTTTGATGCATTCCGTTACCATTAACCCGATTGCGATAATACTTTGTCGAATTATTGCTGATACTAAAAGGAAAAAGATAGGATACTCAAAATTTGATTTAATTACAAAAATTAATTGAATATTTACGTAAAACATGTTTTCATACAAGACTTTTGTAATACAGAACGGCCAATTTAGAACATTGTGTTTCCTTAGCAACGCCGTAAACAAAAATTCATTGACCTGAAGTTATTTTAAGTAGGTAATTTTAGTAGGTATTTTAAGTAGGTACTAACGTAAGGTACTGAATATTTTGAAACAAAATTCGATTTTCGAATAAACTATTTCAATATTTGAATTTTTGACGACTTTTTTGTTTATCGAATTAAATAAATCTAACGTATTAATTGTGTGTGATATACAGCAGAAAGAGTTAATTTTGGAATTCTAATTACTGGTCGGCTTTGGATAGTATTATATCATAATTTAATAATTCATTTTAAGTAAAAAATTAATAAATTAAAAATATTTAGTTTTGATTAACAATTTATTTTAATGTTTACATGTTTCGGCCTTCCTAAAGACCATCTTCAATAATGAAAAAATAAAAATAGGCCGTGGCTTATGTAGGTATGGACAAGATCCTATATTAGTACACACATATTTACAGGTTGTATATGTGTGCGGGTACAACAATTGAAAAAGGTTATTTCAAAAATTAATTGATTGATTGGTATGTGATTAGTCTTAATGTATTGAGATTTTTTTTTTTTTATGTAAACACATACAGGAGAATACCGACAGATGGTGATAGTAATTTTTTGTCTCATCTGTGGAATTCTATGACGCTTACCATGGTGCATATGGCTAAACGCTGCGTGTGGAGTGTTGATCCGCCAACGTCATAGACTACAGCCCGAGATTCACGCATCATCCTTTATTATTACAGGAATCTACTATGAATGGGTGGTCTTCACGGGATGACATTTGTCTACCACCAATCTTAATTGATAGGCTTTGACTGACATTTTACGGGTGATGGATCAAATTCACACCAACCGGGGTATTTTAGAGCTCAGAAATCGATTAAAAATCCTTTTTTTTAATCTCCGTCGGGGATCGAACCAACGACCTTTGGCTTGCAAAGCAAACGCTTTACCATTGAGCTATGACAGCCAGCATTATACAATAATATTTTTTTTTTGCTTTCAATTTAAAAAGATATGAAATACTAGGTATTATATTTTTTAATTATAATTAATTCTAAAATTATAATTATTTCACCAAGTATTGTCAGTTGATAACCTTAATGTTAGTATTATATCAATAAATTTATTTTTATTTTTCAAAAGTGAATTTCAAAACGTAAACATCCACTGTGATATCAATTATGCCACCCAAACGAAAAGCAATAGGTCAAGAGTACAACTCAAGCACGAATGAAAAGGGCATCTTGAGCTTCAGAAACAGTCAAGCAAAGGAGAGCAAGATTGGAAATAGATCGAGTACACGCTTCGCAAACCCGTTCATCTGGACAGATGAGCAACGGGAAGCAAGATTGGAGAGATTGGAAACAGTTAGAGTACACACTGCTCAAACCCGTTCATCTGAAACAGATGAGCAGCGGGAAGCAAGATTGGAAACAGATCGAGTACGCGTAGATCGTACCAGACGTACTCTGCATGCTGATTTAAATCATAGTGCTTTCCATTACGATCCTAATTATGATTACACTCTGCACCCAAGTATTGTTATTGGAAAAAATTATAAATTATGCGTGTATTGTAGTGCCTGTAAATTTAAAAATGAAACACTAGGAATGTGTTGCAGGAGTGGAAAATTGAAATTGCCAGTATTACATTCACCACTCGAACTTTTATGAACGTTGGTATCGGGTGAGACAAGTGAATCAAAAAATTTCTTGACAAACATACGAAAGTACAATTCTTCTTACTACCACTGCCGAACGCAAATCATTCTTCATCATACAAATGGTCATGTTCAGCAATTCTCAGAAACGCATCGATCGTACGATGGATTGCAATATCTGATTTTATTTTGGCAAGGAGAAGACGGATACCATTTCAACATCCCGTTGAGAAATCCACAAACAGATGAGGAAACGACTAAGAAAGTCAGTGCCATGAATTACTATTCATATCGATTGATGATTCGTGAAAACGCTGAAAATCATAACCTAAAAGTTCGACATTTGTTCCATCAATACATGTACGCGAAAATGGAAACTGAACGACTCCTCTACATTTGATTAAATCAAACCAAGTTGCGTTACGAAGGGTATATTCATTTACGCGATGCAGCTGTAAAGTTGTTAACTGTTAGCTGTAAAGCTGTTAACCAAAATTCATGAGAGTAAGCCGCAATGAGCAGCAGAAAATTAACATATCAATGCTAGGAGTACCCCTAAAAGATGCAAAAGAATTTGTATACCTTGGAAATACGATCACCTGGGATGGCAGAACAAAAAGAGAAGTCAACAGTCGTATACATCAAGCAAGGCTAGCTTTCAATAAAAAAGCCAAAATTCTTGAGTCAAAGAATATTACTTTAGGGCTCCGCAAGCAAATTGTCAAAACACTTGTTTGGAGCATCTTAATGTACGGCTGTGAGACATGGTGCTTATCTGAAAGTGATAAAAAAAGACTAGAGGCCTTTGAGATGTGGTCGTACAGAAGAATCCTCGGAATTTCCTGGAGAGACCACGTCACGAACAATGAGGTTCTCAGGATAATCAAGGAAGATAGGCACCTAATAAGAACCATCTCAGAGAGGCGAGCCCGATGGATTGGTCACATCATGCGACACGATGGTCTTCTTCACGATATTGTGGAGGGGATGGTTGAGGGTAGAAACTGTAGAGGGCGCCCTAGACGGGAGTATTTACAGCAAGTATTCGAGGACATGAATTGTAGCGCTTATGCTGAGCTGAAAAGGGTTGCGGAGGACCGAGAGGAATGGAGATCGAGATGCAAGATTCTTTTGCTGCAAACCAATCCACCGGATTGATACTACGAAGAAGAAGCTGTAAATGATGCTGAAAAACAAAAAAAACATTGTGTATCCAAAAGCACTCCAATAAATATAAAAAACATACGGGCGCCACTGTCAAATTTAGGTAAGAACAACATAATCTAAGTTTATTGTTTCTAATTAGCTCCGGTCACGCCTCATGTCCGACTTATCCAATCGGAAGACAAGAGGCTCCCGACGAGGCGCTTCCATAAACACTCGCGGTTTTTTTTTGTAATGGCATTGCAACGCATGCCGGGTACACGCTAGTACCTTATAAAATTACCTGTGTTGTATTATATATTTCTTTCATGATAACAAACAGTACATAAACGATCTGAAATATTTTCATGCCTCATACTTACACAAGCCAAATCAGATCAAAACAGTGTGTGTCTGCAATATTAATTATTGCAAGCTTGCATTACATCACATGATATAAATTCGAATATTAAACTGGAGCATTTATCAATCACTGAGAATTGTTGTGGATAAATTGGAGAATTGATATTGAAGACGCAACCATGTAGAACAATGATTTGCGAATTACTTATTACGAGAGAACTCATCTTCCATATTTTATTTTATTTTATTTTATTTTAGTTTATTTTATTTTATTTTATTTTATTTTATTTTATTTTATTTTATTTTATTTTATTTTATTTTATTTTATTTTATTTTATTTTATTTTATTTTATTTTATTTTATTTTATTTTATTTTATTTTATTTTATTTTATTTTATTTTATTTTATTTTATTTTATTTTATTTTATTTTATTTTATTTTATTTTATTTTATTTTATTTTATTTTATTTTATTTTATTTTATTTTATTTTATTTTATTTTATTTTATTTTATTTTATTTTTATTTTATTTTATTTTATTTTATTTTATTTTATTTTATTTTATTTTATTTTATTTTATTTTATTTTATTTTATTTTATTTTATTTTATTTTATTTTTATTTTATTTTATTTTATTTTATTTTATTTAATTTTATTTAATTTTATTCTATTTTATTCTATTTTATTCTATTCTATTCTATTCTATTTTATTCTATTCTATTCTATTCTATTCTATTATATTTTGATTCAATCCGGTCGATATGAGTTCGAAAACAGACCATATCATCATCATCAGCCTGTGTCCGTCCACTTTGAACGACTAGTCGTCACCATTTGTAGGGGGAATGCTTCGTTTGCCAGTTCTTGGGCGCCATTCCAATACTTTTCTTCCCCATCGACCGTCGTCTCTTCGACAGATATGACCTGCCCATTGCCATTCTATCTTTTAGCGACACTCCGAGCATGGATCTCTCCATAGCACGCTGGGTTTTTATTTTATGGGTAAGACTGTCAGATTCCACGTCTCTGTAGCAGGTCACTGCCTCTAGTGAACTGCGGAATTTTCGCTTTAAAAATGTACTTTAGTTTCCTGCAATAATGTCGAGTCCTGTCGATTATGGAGTTCATAATTTTAAAAATAAACAGCAAGTCGTCACTGTTTCTGTTCCTCCAATGGAAATAGACTATTAATCATGGCTTTTGTTTTATCCATGTTCATTTTCAGACCAATTTTGTTCGACGCTATTGAGGTCGTAGAGCTGTCTCAAGGCCGATCAGTCATCTGCAAATCGGAGGTGAATTCCATGTTTGTCCAGACTAGAGTTCAAAAATCTTCGGGCGTTTGAAGTTTTGATATAACATCTCCTTGGGAGACCATATAACGCTAGCATATTCTAGCTGCGGACGAATCAGAGAACAGTAAAGGACCTTGATGGAGCTCAGGTTTTTAAAATCCTTAGTGATTCTATTGATAAAACCTAGAAGTTTAAGGGACTTGTTCACAATACTATCAATATGTTCGTGATAAGATAATTTACAATTTAGGGTGACGCCAAGGTCCTTTATAGTAGGAACATGAGAAAGGGCAACACTATTGATGTTATAATTAAACTATATATATCAATCTCCTATGCGATTGTCACTTTCACGGGTTCTCTTTAGCAATTCTTTGCAGCGGCTATAACTGTTCAGGGGGACTCTCACTGGACTCATCAGTTTCAATTAGATCATAATCTGAAAGATTGTCAAAATCTGGGATTTGATTGATTTCCGGTGAGAGTCGGGTAAAGTTCAGTCGTAATCCACATTCGGTAATTTATGCACGTTGCAATAAAAAACGAATTTATACATGCAATTCAAAATTATTTTCGACATTTCATTCATCAATATTAAACAAAAATAAACGGCAAACACTAAACTCGAACCACGCACATGGAGTTTTTAAGAAAAATATTGAATCCACTCTGATAAGAAAAATATCATAAGATTATATTTGCTTTAAAATTTTGTAAATACGTTCGTAAAATATAATGTTTTTTTTTTCTTAATTTTTTTTTAATTTACGAGGTTGTCTGCTTTTAATGGCCGTCAAACGATAACTAAACTGCGCAGCTTGCCCAAACTTGTACAGTAGTCTATGAATAGATGGTAGTTGACGGTAGCAGTGCTCCACTTAAAGTTACTGCGTGGAAAATAAAAACATTTATGTATTAAGCTGCCGTCGTATCATTTTGTTAAAATATTAATAATATTGAAAAAAATCCAAAAACAATTTAAACTCAACTAAATTAAATAAACGCTTAAAAACGCAGGTCACATTCACTAATTATCTAATAAGCAAGTCACATCTTTAATTAGATTATTAATTACAACTGTTTTCGCCTCTTGTCTTCTCCGACTCACGTTTTCAAAAAGCAAAAAACATCTCCAAGTCTCGAAGAAACGTAAAATTAAGCCCGGTAGGTACATTAAAGTGTTTCAATATCAGATTAGCGGAAAGTTTCAAAGTTCGCGACTGTGAAAAACAGAGTCTCCCGCCTTTCTCGCAGAGTCGAGCCGTCTGACGGCATTAGGCTCTCATACAATTTGCGAAACTTGCATATTTATGAGGTTCACACGTACAGAGCGTGTTTACCAGGCGCGATGATAATGGTGGTTTATCTGTTTGCTTACTTTGGAGCAGTGCTCAAACAACTCGCATTTACACATTATGAACCGCAGTCATAATTCCAACAACTATTACATTTTATTCGATTTTTATTACTTCATTTCAATAATTGATATTAACATCATTTCATACGACGTTTCTCTCACTAAAAATCGGAAAAAAAAAACGTCAACAGCAAGTGATTAAAAAGTGCTATGGATTTTAAAACAATGTATGAAAAAATTATTGTTAGAAGGCGTTTGAACCCCGAACTTTTGCAATCAATGTTCAAACAGCAATCAATGTCTGTACTGCCATAATTTTTTTAATTCACAAGTATTATTATATTTTTTAGCGACAATCCATTAATTTAGAGTACCCTTCTGGATCATCTAAACTATTAACTGAATGTCCTTTTTTAATCCACTACTTTTATAATAAAGCCAGGTTTATGCTTGTATTACGGATGAATCTTTAGTTGTTATGTTTTTAATTCAGATAAAATTGTTTTTCTTGAAGTTTTAGAATGTATTTAAAAATTGTTTTATTTATGAAAAATTAAAGAACGACTATAATATTTATGAATAATTATAGATCTATAACTGTTTATAGCGATTGGTGAAAAATATTATGTAAAAAATTTCAAATTCATATTTTTTAAAGGTTTACCTTGCGATTAAGCGTAGCATATGAATATCACTGTATTATTAAGTTCATATAACCATCATTAGATTTTTATATAATATTAAATTAATAATTTAATATTAAAATACTACTCCGACAAACCGTTAAATTTGTGCGTACGGTGCGTGATGTGTTTGAACATAATCGCCCAGTAAGCGGGAAATAATTAGCGGCTTTAGGCATTCTTATATCTGTTAAGAGTTAATGCCGAGATGCCATCTATCTGACGTATCAACAAGCTATTTTGGAGAGTTTATATCAAAACAAACAATAACAGTCTCATATTGTTGTAATTGATAAAGAGTTTCGTTCATCTTTAATCATTATGAGCTGTGTGTATTAAGGAGTTTACTGATAACACTTAGGTACAAGTATTTTGTATTATTTTGTACTCGAATATTTGTATTTTTACGATGGCTTTAGGGTGTATGGTATATCATCATCGTATACTAGCGCATTATAGCTGTGGTTTGATTTTTAAGATAATTTTTTTATTATCATTTATCGTAATAATTATTAATTTTAATTCATTAAAACAAAATATCGTCGTCCCTTGCAATAACAATAATTATGTACATTGATTAAGATTCTATGAATTGCTTGCGTAACTAAGACGACTTAAATTAGCAAAAGACAGATTTTTAACCCTACATCCTGTATTTTTTTTCATTATAAAATAGTGTTAGATCGATTTTTTAAATGCTTTTAATGATACCGAAACCTTCTCAAATGCGAAATTAACATATTTAAAAAATTTCATCATGATTGGATAAGTAGTAAAGTTATTTATAAATAATATACAAACATCATACATACCATATTTTTTATTTATATAAATGTACGCAGACTAGTAGACAAGTATTTATAAAGGTATAAAATATCTATAGTAAATTATTAAAATGTATATTATTATATTAACTTAGAACATGGAATAAAATATTCATTTTAAAACATGTTTTCGGTCTTATGAGGCAGACTTTCGGCCTCTTAGAAGGTTTTAAAAATATATATACATAATGTACTCGGCGCAGCTACGGGAGGCAGAGCTGACATGGAATGAGGCGGAGGACCAAGGCGGCTGATATAGCTTTGTGGCAGCGGCTCATGATGTCCATATGCTAAAGTTATGAGAGTGAACATGGTAATAATGAATAATTATAAATAAGATCAAGGAGCAGTTAGTTAAGATTTGTATGTCTTTGAGGATCGAAGAAGTAGATAGTGAGTACCTGGTATGTGGGTTGTTCACTGTTGGGTAATGATGATTTTGTTAAATGAACCTGATAGACCCAGGTTAGAATCCAATCTCTGTAATTAACAAATGTGGTTATCAAATGAATGGCTTTCTACATAATGTCAGCCAAGCGCCTAAATTTGTATTAATCCAAGGACACTCACGTTACCTAAACTAAATTAATTGGCAGACTCAAATAAAAATTTAAAATCATCTTCTAAGCAGGATATAATTTTTACATGTTTTAATCTGTGATTTTTTTTTAAAGTACCTTTTAAGTTAAATACATTCCCAGTGTAGAAAAGTGGGCTTACGATGGAAAGCAGCTGCCTGCGTAGAGAACTGAAGTTAAAATGGTTTGGTTTTGTAAGGAATGTGAGATGAAAGAGCAGACAAAGCAGTCTTTCAAAATATGTTTGGTTAAGAGGCGAAGGTGGACCTGGTTGAGACATACAGGGTTCGTCCGGAAAGTCATAGGACTGAGTCGATTTAAAAAAGAATATTGAGCCAATCGTTACAATTCTTTAAAAACTTTCAAAGTAGGCTCCTTCTGCGTCGATGCAGCGCTGCCAGCGCGATTTTCAAGCACTTCCACGTAAAACTTGGCGTTGACGTTTGTCTAGGAGGAACAAATTCATGTTTATAAGAGTGGTGGAAAGTCGTCAGTAGAAAACTACAGACCGGTAGTTGTACTCTCAGCGCCGGCCAAAGTTTTTGAAATGATGATCCATAAGACCATTGCTTCAGGAACTGAGTCATTTTTGATTGATCAACAGCACGGTTTCAGAGCTGGCCGCTCAGTTGAAACTAACTTAATGGTATTCACTCGCTGTGTATCGAGAGCTTTAGACAAGGGTAGACAAGTTAACTATTCCTATAATGACTTTTCAAAAGCATTTGACAAAGTTGATCATGATATTTTGCTTGAAAAATTAAACAAAATGGGATTATCTCATGGTCTACTGAGTCTGCTTGGAAGTTGTTTTAGGACAGACAGCAGTTTGTATCCTATGGCTTTTATCGATCAGGCAGCTTTTATACGTATTCAGGAGTTCCGCAGGGCTCTAACCTGGGACCGTTGCTGTTCTCGTTGTTCATAAATGACATATCTGATGTTATAAATGATGCTATGTTTTTGTTGTTCGCTGACGACTTAAAACTTTTCTTGGATGTAGTTACCCTTGACGACTGCAGACTTCTCCAGTCGGATATTGATAATATATCTGACTGGGGTGTGCGTAACAAACTGATATTTGATATTGCTAAGTGTAGTGTCTTATCGTATACTCGTAATTATAAGATGGTATACCATAGGTACAGTATGGATGGTATTGGCATCCCGCGAGTATCATCCATCAGAGACCTTGGCATATTCTTTGCAAGCAAGCTTACGTTTCATGCTCACATTGAAGCTGTGTGTGGTAGGGCACTGAAGATGTTAGGATTTGTTCTGCGTAGTGCCAGGACTTTCTCGACCGGTCGTACTGTACAATTCATTGGTTCGTAGCATACTTGAGAGCAAGTCTATTATTTGGGCTCCCCACGAGTATAAATATGGCCTCAAGTTAGAGAGAGTTCAGAAGAAATTTTTGAGGTTTCTTTACATGAGGATGTATGGATATTATCCGTGGCTGTACCCATCTAACTTTAAACGGGGTATGCTGAGATACAATGAGTTGAGAACTACAAGAGATATGTGCTTGAGTATCCATTTCTTTCGCCTAGTGCGCGGCGTGTTCAGAAATCCTGATATTTTGTTTGAAATTGGTTTGTTTGTCCCTGACAATTATTTAAGGATAAGGAGGCACAGATTGTTTGTTATTCCTAGAGGTAATACTAACCTGCCAGGGACTATGCTTCTTGGGAGAATGATCAGATTGTTCACCGATATCGCCTCGAATATTGATCTATTCCACTTGAGAAAAGCCCATTTTCGACATGAGCTCCACGAATTTATTTATCAAAGTAATTTCGTGGAGTCTTCTGTTTAGCGGGCTCCGGGACTTTTTAAATGATTCTATTATTATTGGCCTTTGATGTCAAAAAAGTCAATGAGCATCGTTTTCAATTTCGATTTGCTCATTCTTCCCTTCTTCATCGGTAACCTCTTCCCAGCCCTCTGAAAAGGCCTTGTGCCACCGAAGCACACCACTTTTTCCTAAAGCATCATCTGGGTAAACTTGCTTGATCATATCAAACGTTTCTGTCGCAGATTTACCGAGTTTCACACATAATTTAATCGCATACCTCTGCTATAACGAACGCTGCATTTTCGGCTTGCATCACTCACAGAGACACTTCGCGCGAAAAAGCCTCTCCTGACTCTCCGGTACTCGGAGACAACTAACCAGCCGCTCATTGGTAAGCTAGGAACCCTCTCTACCGAATCCAGTCAGTGCGCGCGCACTCCGAAGTACAGTCGCGGCGGGAAAAAATCAGTCCTATGACTTTCCGGACAAACCCTGTAAGCTTCCGTACCCGCAGGAGAGTATAAGCTACAGCTGCCTTTTTTTCAATCTCCCGTCCTGTAGACCCGTCGGAAACTATACATTGACTGTACACAGCGGAGCTGTTAGAGACAGGTCTGATGTGGGATAAGGTGAGGACCATGATGGCTTACAAAGTTTTGTGATGGCAGCTCGTCAGTATGACCATATGAACCAGAAGGTCACAATTATAATCATACAAAATATGTTTCATAATAATTTCAGTGTTCTTCTATGTATGCCTTATATAACATTTTGAATAAAAGAAGTGATTTACATATTTGTACTGAAAAATATCTAGTAATTACGACACTGGCGTTAAAATTACTTGAAAGGATAGTGAAGATTTTTTCATAATGAAAAGCTCTAGTCTCATTATTTAAGTCGGATAACCTTTGTCTCAGTTCTTAATGTATTGTTTTATTTTAATAGCTTCGATGTTTTTTATTTTCTTGCTAAGAGCTTTAATAGTAACTTTCAATGAGCACAAATAATGGTGCTATTGTAAATCATAAATATAAGTCGAAAACTGCTTTTTTCTTATAATTTATTTGAACAATTTTTTCTATATCACTTAAGCATAAAAAAATATTATAACATGAATTACTTTTTTACATTCATAGCTTTCATTAATTTGAAATATTATACAGTAAACTACTTCTAACCTTGATTTCTTCCTTATTTCCTAACCTATATAGAACACACCAAGCACCGCTTATACATTTGCTTAAAAACGGTCTTTATTTAGTATTTGATTTAGTTGCACGTGCGTAATTGTGTAAAATTAATTTTATTAAAGATATATGAGTTAAATTATGATTTTTTTTAAGGAAATTAAAAAAACAATTTTTGAAATGTTACATTAAGAATGTAAATAATTATTCATTGTTTGTCACCTTTAAATATGCAAATCCACAATCCGCAATAAAATGTGTAAATCATTTAAATTTCAGGAATACCTTAAAACAATGCAAATACCTCAAATACATGGCTCAGAAAGCAAAGGTAAAAGCACAATGGCTTTTCTAGGAGATACAATAATTAGTAAATTCCTTCGCGTCGTTTCGAAATCAAATATTTGTTAGTTTTCTCACCTCGGAACATAAATAATTTATTTGTCTCACCGCCGACTAAGAGGTAGCTTTAATGGAGACGAATTTATTTCGGGAATTTTTGCGTGAAATCAATTTTGCGCAAGAGACTTGCTTTAATTTATTGTTTCATTAGTCGGGTTTGAACCAGAGGGCTATAGATCTTGATAAATTATGTAACTATTAAACGCTCATCAAAAATGCTCGTCATTGTGAATTAGTGAACGCTTTCATGAAAAAGCTTTTTACTTGTAATTGGAAAGCAAAATCAGATTGCTTTGCTTTCTTTGTTAAATATTTAAATTGCTACTTGTGGCGTTATTTATAATTATGAATATTTTTTTGTAACAAGTAAAAATATTTGTTCTTTACTGTTTGTGACAAACACTTTTTTTATTCGTACTTAAAAATCTTTGAATGCATGCTTAGCTGACACAAACAGACATTTAATTATAATCCAATGAGAAAATGATATTTTTATTATTTTAAATTATTAAATATTTATTCGCGTTGAGCTCCAATTAATTCAATTTATTCATAGGTTTTTTTTCTTTCAATAACATTACAAATTTCAAATATTTAATACGTTGCTGAAGTACAAAATTTCAAAAAGATGCTTTAGTATTGACATATTTAGTGTCAATGACCTCACATTCATTACAGATGAAGACAAACCGGAGACCCAATAGTTAGGATTTGTGACAATAACACCGCATCATAAGGACATCAAATTTGACACAAAGAACAAACAAGTATTATTATCACCAAACTCCAACATCTAATACTCCTTATCTTTTCACAACAACACCGAACCCGAAGATCGCATGGTTGTTGAAACATGTCTTTAATACACCAATAAAAACACAAACCAGTATATATAAATCTTTTAAAAAAATCGTTTAAAAAAAAACCTACGTTGCAAGAAGTCACCACATGTTTTTTTATGTTTGCATATAAAAATGAGGCAAAATAAACAAAAAATTCAATCTAGAAAATATTTCATAAATTGGAGCATCATCATCATCAGAGCGCTATCTAAATATTCCGATATATTTTGATGTCGATGTCTTCCATTATTTTTCCATTTTTTCGATCCTTCAGCGATATTTCTCATTTCAACGTTACTGTTATCGTAATCGCGTTGCGAGTGATAGTCTCGCCTTTTCGTAAATCTTTCTTGGGCTGAAGATTTCTGAGAGCATTTTATTTTTCAGTGATTAAGAATCTTCTATATTAGTTAGATTTTTTGATATCGTTGTATTTCACTTCCGTTTTTTACTTACGTTAACTTATTTTTCTGTAAATATGATACTAAAAACATTGTAATATATGTCATTAATTTAAGAAAAATTTATAACCCAAACATTTAAATACGTAAAAAATATTTAGTAGTATTATATTAAAAAAATGATAATAGAAGTGACACGTAGAATATCATTACTTCGCACAATGTACGAGTACATTGATAAATGACAATATTCTTTTAACATAAAAAATAGATCTGTCAAACATCAAAGAGGAGTCTAAAATTTTATTTCTATTACGAGGTGAGGAAACATAAATATCTGAATAAAACATGCGATAGCTCTGTATAAAAAAAGAACTCTGTGACACTGTTTATGGTCGATTTTCAGACAATGATTGATCGACACATTCGAAGGAGTCTGTTTGTCGAGTAAAATGTGATTTTCTGATACTTTTGCGCCTCCAATATAGCAAATATTTATTTCGCCACATGAGTTATTTGGTGACGCTTTCGATGACTTATCAATAACGATCTTGCTAAAGATACGTCAATTCAAAATGTAAGATATTTAAGGGACATTTTTTTTACTGTCATGATTTTTCTTCGAAAAGAAAACACGTAAATATCATATAAAACAGGAACATCAAAGGAAAAAATATTTCATTTGAAAAGTTAATTGTTTACCGAGTGATTTAGAAAGTGTACTACGAGTTTATGAAAAATAAAGTGAAAATGTTCATTAAATTTTAAAATGTGATACAAATTATATTCTTATTCATTGTCTCCATTCCATAATTATTCCCGATTTATAGTGTATGACTATCATATTCCAGTACCAAGGTCTCTTGCATATTTGTATATGGATGATACTTATATATATCCTGGTTACTTATAATATTAATATAAGTAAATACTGTACTCTTTCAGTTTTGAAAATATTACTCAAATGCATTAAAATCCCGTCAGTGAAAATGTGCTGCAATCTCTGTGAAAAAGCTATTTTTAAAAATCTTTCGCTATGAGTGTAAGTAGGATTGACTGTTGATATAAAAGAAGTGCACTTTTCCAGTCAGAAGTACTTAAACCAAGCTGTACTTCGAGCAATGTCAGCAGCAGAACTACTTGAAATATGCCTTGAATGGAGCCCGTCGAGCTTTTCCGCATACCTTATCTTATGAATAAGGTTGCATAAAGCAGAACCAGATCTCAATGTACCCATAAAAACACTATCGAGACGTAGGTACTCGTATCATGGGCAATTGTATAGTTTTAGTTGCCGTTTGCAGCATTTGAAACTATATTCCAATTCTTATTTATATTTCTAGCATCCACTTTGAGATAAGTTTCAAATTTAAAAATATAATATTTTCATACTCAATTTTGATGTACTCGTTAATCACGTAAAGTATTATTTATTATACTAATCAATAATTAAAGTCCTGCGATCTTTGCTTTATGTTACGTCATTTACTTCTATGCAATCATTTTCAAACGGTGATTTGTCGTGAAGCTTCTTATGTATTTTTTCTTTTAAGTATTTATTGTATTTTAAATATGTTCATACTTATTTTTCTTCTTCTTCTTCTCTATGGAATAGCTGATTTACTCTCATATGCTGAAATATATAATTGTCATTAATTGCCACATAAAGTTTCCACATCTCGTTCCATGACTGATCTGCACCCCAGAATTTCACCGATTATAAAATGTATTTGTATAGTTTTTCGATAGAATTCTGGTCATCAGAACTATTAGGACTTAAGATAATTCAGCTTTACATCATTCGAAATTCAAGTATTTATTAAAAATAAATATTTGTCATTTTCATTTCAAGCAAATGGTCGACACAATACAACGCAGCACAGTCCTATCAGCTGCCATTATAGGCTCGTTCAATTACGTCAATGCCCGCGGAGATCCATAAGAATACATGATTTGCATAACTCTTGACTATTGAAGATACAAATATGAAACATACATACAAATCTACAGCCAATAATATCTGTCTGATATTTATCTCATCAATATTAGAGATTAAGATACTTTTTTTTAAGATTTAATTAACATTAATAATAATATTAATAATAATAAAACTAATAATAATAATTTTCATTTATTCAGCAACCTTTGCCATAATCAAAAATTTACAAACAATAATTTTACCAAATACAGCTAAAAATCTAAATTGAAATTCAAACACAGAATGAAAATATAAATCGGCATGTACACAGACACCATAAGCCTAGACCGGTCACCTAACTCCACTTTATAACTGATCTTTTTTACAAACATACAATTTTAAGAAAATATTTTTAAATTCTAATTTAAAATAAATAAATTTAAGAATATTGTAGTAAATAATTGCTTTAATATCATGTGAGCAGGTGCGTCCAATAGATAAAAATGCTGTTAACGGCAGGCCATTGAGCTGAGTACGTCCTCGGTTCAAGCCATTCATTAAATATAATAACATTTTAATTATTTAATTTTTCACCTCTCGCCGGCGTTGCGGATCGAGTGATTTAAAGGTGAGGTAATCAGTACTGTCGAACCCCGTAAACCTTTCTAATTAGAGAGTAGACCTTCTCCCGCCCTGCCCCCTAATGACTTAACTGTTCTTCGAACGGAGCCCTTAACGACTCAACTTTCAGCCTAATGCCAAGTCGCATTTCTTACACTTTATTGGTTTTACTTTGCAAATGTGAACAAGACCCCGCGACGCACTTTTTACTACGGTGATAAAGAAATCGTTAAGATCAAATTCCGAAAATCAAACGATTTCGATAATAAGTTGTTGAAAAAGAGACATTTTATGGCACGTTTGAAAAGAAATTAGATAATCAGTGAATATGACTATGATTGTTATTAAAATATTAAATACTTTGTAATCGTATGGATGTGAACATGATTTTATAACCACAATTTTAATATTCATTTTAAATCATTTACTGATAAGAATATATATACTCTAAAGAGGACCTAGCCCCTGGACATGACCAGGGGTGGAATATATGGAGGTCCCTTAACAGACTTTGGACCAGATTATGCAAGATGAAGACACAAATGAAAACCTGGTAGTTCTACAGCGGACCGACTGAATGTGACTGCGGCGTGGAGCAGACCCTGTCACACCTTCTAGAGTGTGCGCTGTGCCCGAATAGCTGCACCCAGAAAGACCTGATGATGTCCGGGAGTAACGCATTGACGTCGTCCACTTCTGGGCAGACAAGATCTGACCCTGTTTTTTCCGTCACGATTATATATACATATTTACTTATAACAGATCTGAGTCAAATACATTATACTTCTTCTAAATTTGTATTATTTATGATCCATAAATAAATTTGTAGAATTTCATCTCTATATTAGAACAGTGTGTATGGAAATCACACATTTTTACCAGACCATCGACTGCCATAAGCCAAGTCTTCTCTGCATTTGAATTTTTTCCTAGGCAGATACAACATTTCTGAATGGTTTCAAGATGAGAGAGCGAGGAATTAAAATACGGCTGGTATAATATCTGAAGCATATATGAGCCTCACAAATCAAAATTAAAAATTAAAATGTTGATTGGCTTAAATCATTTAACTCTATAGGTTGTCTCAACCCAACTTGTAATATGCGTTGAATTTTTTAAATCACCATCCATGTCCAATTCTGCTTGATTTCGGTGATCTAATAATAACCTGCCGTAGTCACTGGTTATCTGGAGTGTACTATGTAGTGTTACATATTGTCACTAACAAATTTTAAGTCTTAATTGCCACGATAAAATATGTTATTTGACGTCCTTTTCTGGAGCATATGGTCGCCAAAAATTTATGTAACACAGATATCAGCTGCAATTATCCTTATCTTGTCTAAAATAAACAATCGTATACGAAACGTATTCAATAGTGCTTGAAAATTGAACGTCATATGAAATTTAATTCAATTGTTCGTCTGACAAATATTAAATTTAAAAATAAGAAGTAAACATGAAAGTAAAACCAACCATTCCGAAAAAGTGTGTTTTTCCCGTTTAAAGTTCATTCGACAGTCGATTTTATCTTTTATAAAATGACACGCTTTTATTATTTACCGCTTCCATGTGTCTCTAAATGGCATATTGTTGGCAAAAATTTTGGCTCGGCTCCTGCCATACAACACCACGTAAAGCAAAATTCGGTTTTTCTTTCATGTCAAAACATTTTTGATTGAACTGTTCCTTAAAATCAAATGGTCCTGACCAGAGGGGTTGGGTTAATCATATTTATTTTCTTAGAAAACACGATTTCAAAATCATCCGAAATATGTATCAGATACTACAACGACCGTATCTTTCAGTATCAAGCACCTGCCCTGAAAGTTGTCGGGAGTCAATGATATTCCCAATTGAAAATTTGTGTGTAGAGATCTTAGTCAAAAAATCATGAACAACCTATGGAACTAAGTGGAGGCAATTCATGGTAAGTAAATGTTCCAAACATTAAATGGATATGGAAAAAAGAGCGTTTACATTGATGATTTCTGCCGGCGTATTTTTGTAAATATCAATTATATAAATTAGAATAATATTCTCATATCATGTTTTATACTAATACATTAGAAGATAACAAAAATAATGGCCGAAAAAAAGTTTACTTCGAGAAAAAAGCTGTTATACGAGTATATATTGTAGAAAAGGAATAATGTAATGTTATGGGTAATAAGGCAATGTTTTTTATTTTTCTGGTAGCGTAGTATGGTCAGTAAATGGAATCCAATTGAAATAGTTTTACTTGACTAAAAATAATAAAGCATTTATTGTACGTTTTAAAATAAAACAGGAAAAGACCACGTTTGTGCGGTGAAACTAAATCTTTCGAACTTTGCGGAATAAAAATATATAATAAGTATGAAATATAAGTTTCGAGTTAGGAAAAGTTATAACGTAGGTGATATTGAATTCTGCAATATAGATGTTTGAACTTTTCTAGCGAATATTTCATAACGTATGGTGCTATATACCAGGTAGGTATGTTAGATATATTACTTTATTCGTCAAATATTTTTCTTATATGCTTTATTCAAAGAGAATTTTCATATCAATCTTTATTATAATGAAATAGTTTTTGAAAGAAACTTACGGTTTTTTTTTCAATCGCTCTTCTTCTTGTCTTGAAGATGCATTGGGAATTACCTAATATATACTCGATGCTGCTTTGGTTACAAATATACATGCTTTAAGACAAGACATGGATAATCGCAGCTGATAATTGTGTGATACCAATTTTGGGCGACCATATGGTCCAGATAAAGTAAATCATAAAGTAAAATAACATATTTTAGCGTGCCAAGCTAACTGAAATTTTCAAATTTTGTTTAAGTATATAATTTTTTCTTTGACTATCGGTACTTGCATTTTGATAATGAAATGGTAAGGAGAAAATATTGGACAACAAATGGAATGCTTGAAATAAATGGTAAAACTGCTATTAATGAAAGAATTAAAAAAATTGCAAATCAGATCACGATCACTTAAATAAAGAATTCAACATTAAGATATTAATTAATTTGAGTAATTTAAAATACATGAATAATAACAAATAATAAATGTTTTATTTTAACATATATGTAATTAATATATTTTTTTGATCTAATAAAAACAGTTATTTCGAACCTACAATCATTTATGTAACATTTAATGTTGGATTGCATAGCCACATATTCGAATATTGAAGAACTTTTTCAAAGCATTAGAGATTATACTTTATTTCGAGTATAAAAATGTCGTAACAAAACAAATAACGTAAAAAATATATAAAATAGTTTAATTTCTTAGATATAACATAATAACCTAATGGTTGCATGGTAAAATATAAAGCGTAAACATGAACTATTTTTTCCATAATTTTACATCCTCAATTGTACACTTAACTTGCTGGTTTGATGACATGTAAACTTATTGATAATAATTTGTTTTCTTTTATTCGTAATACAACTAAATTTCATAATCTATGTTTTATCAAAATATGCTACAAGCAATGATAGTATTTATTAGATGAGTATTTTTTACTCCAGTCTGTGTAAATTAGAGGTGTGTTTCGATTATTATTAATTAAATACGATGAATTTTATTTATACGATCAAAGTACAATTAAATTTTGCATTTCATGGGCGACTAGACAAGAAATGAAGTTTTTTTAATTTTTCTTAATTTTTATTACAGCAAGATTGGGTCGATAGCGTAGTAGAAAATCCACAAAATATTTTGATTCAAAATTAATAAAAACCAACAAATAGTATTAAACAGTGTGTCATGGCGTACGTATCATCATCTCATCAGTATATTGTCAGGTTTCAAAATTTATTTCTAATAAATCGATACGCGACATTACTTTTGCAGCATTGGGATGCAGAATATTTGCTGATACAGCATTATTTTATTCCGCGGGGCACGCGTCAAAGGGAGCAGTAATTGGATAGCATCCGTCGCGCAGAGCATCCTCCCAAGTCATTAGGCGTGACAAGGCGGGAAAACACAATATGAGGACGGCGAGAAAATAAACTGTCATGGCGGCCGTGTAAGGCATATCTTAATGTCACGCTCACACCGAGGCCACGTGTCTGTTGGTCGTGTCTGAGAGTTAAAGCGATCGTCTACAACGCAAGCGATTTCGAGTTCAAACCCTGACAAAGCATCAATACATATCTTAAATACTAACCAACTATTCTTTTTTAAGGTTTTACATCCTAAAATTTCATTTAGAACCAATGCAGCTTTAATGAGTTTCGATAACAGATGCTTGCATACAATACTGTGGGTACAATAGTTTGACTTTGTGAGGAATGACAAGGTGAAAAAACAGACTAGGCATCCTTTCATAGTACAGTCGATCAAGAGGAGAACATGAACCTGGTTGGGATATGTATTAAGGATGCCACAGGACAGTGTAAGCAACATATTCCTTTTCTTCAAGCCTTTTGTCAGCCGTTTGCCTGAAAAATAGCCTGCTGATTAAATGAGAAGAGAAAAAGGCTAATAGTAGAAGGCAGATAATTGTAAGAAATTGAGACGCACGCGGAAGACTGTAGAAAAATTACAATTCCATGTATTATTCGGATTATTGTTGCTGCTAACGAACTAAGCCATTTAAATTTAAGTTTTTTGTAAGCGGTGCTTGAATATCTTATTTGAACCAACTCTAAACACCCACATGATCCACCTTATTGACTTAAAAAAAGGATCGTAAAAACTACAAGATTAGATATCCATATTACTCGCTGGCTGTATATTCTTACTCGTCTTTAGATAATAATAAAAACTAAGGAAGTAAAGTGTCATGGCGGTCGCGCGAAGCGTATCTTAATGTCACACTAACCCCAGCCTCCTCACTCATCTGTCATGGCGAAGGACTCTTCCTCTGTTCTTTCTCCTCCGATCCCTCCTTCTCCCACTGAACCCCCTCACTGCTGCTCCTCCAGACTGCACCGGCAAGGATGTGCTCCATGGGCGAGCTCCTAACAGGTTACATTGAAAATTCAAACCAAGTTTTATCTTCGAGATTCCTTTCATCCACCGCCAATCTTTTAAAATAAAATTCTACTACATATATATGTACCATTTTTTTATCTGAACTAACTATAACGTATGGTCTTAAAAATCAGTAGTAAAAATAAATCTCATTCAGCCACCATGTCTCTGCCCTCCTAAAGCTGTGCCAAGTATTCTATATGGAGTTCTGAATGTAGTGAGAACTAATAACCATCTTAGATTTTTGGTTTTTACACATATAAACAAAGTGAGTCGAGTCTCTTAAAGAACCCAAAAGATTCAATCCATGGTAACACCAGTAAAGTTATTTGATCTTATTAATATACCTGAGATATTACAGCTATTGTATATTCCAGTCTTCTAGCTATTTTAACGTTTCTGAGGCCTTATTAATTTGGCTTTTAAAGGAAGTTTAACTCAAAATGTAGTACCAAACGTTATAACAATAAAAGGCTATTGAAGTATTCGCTTTAGTAGTGAAAACTGTATAAAGGGATTTCATTTTGGTAAAATAGTTCTATCGATAGAATAAAGATGACCGCACTTAAGGTAATATAATAAACTGAAAGATTTATTTATAAAATATCATTTTTTCAGAAAAAAATATACGAGCTAATATTTTTGTGTACACTGTGCACTTCAATTTGATTTATTTTTGATTTGAATGTTTGAAATATTTAAGCAGCCTTAATAGCAGAACTATTATTCAGTGCGTTTATTCAATTATATAAGGGTTTAATTTATTTCATCACATTCACATTAAAGCTTGATTACAATATATTTATATCAATGTGTTTTCAAATAATCAACGTAATTTCCTTTGCAGCAACATTTATTGGGTTTTTGGAAAATTACCTTTGTATAGCGTGTTTTACAGCTGTATTTCATCCATTCGAGTGACTCTCGCGATATCGACTGTAGTCGCCACAGGAACCGTGGCTAACGTTGGCGGTTTCTGCTGCCTTCCATCGGGAACATCTATTGACAAGCAACAAATACGTGGTGACCAAATACGAGCGGTCGTAGTATTCTGGAAATCGGTTTTACAAATATTCCAAAGTGTCCGAAAGATACACAACTATGTTCTATGCGGGGTGGAAACAATAAAACCAATCAAGCAAAAAGAGCAGAGCTTGAAATACAAAAGAATCTTCTTATTTTTTCATGCTTCTCCATTTTCTTCTCTTTTTAATTTTACATATTCTTCTTCTCCTCCTTGACTACTACTACAATTATTTTTCATTCTCCTTCTTCAATTTCTTTTTCTTCTTTGTCTTTTATATGCGATTCTGTCAAAAGAAATATGGTCTTGCGATTATCCTTGTTTCATCCCTAATCACCTCCGCTATATACGAGTATATTTATGAACTAACTGAACCTAGTTCCAAGTAATACATATGGATATTAGTTATTTACAAGATAACGAATAATATGATATACTTTTTGCCTAATATTTCCCGACAGCCTCCAGGATTGCAAATATAATATTCATGTTATATTTAGGTGAGATATATCGGATGATATGACAGACGCTTCTGGATCTGGTCTGCTTTTCTTAAACGAAGGCTAATGCTTACCAACGACACGCTGTATTCTCAGGCGGTCACCCGTCTAAATAGCAACCGCTTCCAATGTTACTTGAATTCGATGATAACGTATGATACTATACCACGAGTATCATTAAGCAATACTAAATTTATATTACATTAGTATAAAAACACCAAATATATTTTTATGTTATAATTTAAGTTTTTTATGGCTGAAATTGCGAAGTTTAAAACATATTTTGTTATCTAAAACTGTTTATAATATATCGAATACTTTTGGTCTTAATATTGCTTCTGTTAACCGGTTGAATAAAATGTTCAACAAAACAACTGAATAAAAAACAATTCAAGTTATTTTTACTTTATTAATATCACGTTAATTTAATTTTATATTCATTCTTCTTACTTAAAAAGTGCACCTTCAATGCCTGCGTTACTGAAAGCATTTCTTCTTTCACCACTATGCATCTAGGTACTTTTCAGTCCGTTCTATTGTTTTTAGAAAAAATGTTCTTCTATTTACAATAAATGTCTGTAGTTTTCCAGACAAATAACTTGAGAATGCCCTCGCGACCCGCTAATTAAAAACGCAGAATGCCATTCTCCTTTTAAAATTATAAATTATTATTCTCTGCAACCGCCAACCACTGCGAGTATGAACAATGGAAGAAGAACGACGTCTTATTGCATTCCTTTTGCATGCGGGCCTCGGTGGTCTCTTCGCTTAGCTGCATACGTCACCCTGAACGTACATATAATACAAACATATTTTTCCTGATATTCCGTAGAATATTTCTGCTGATGTTATGGAAAAGTTTTTTGTTCCATTTTATTAAAACATAACATAAACCGACGGACAAGATAGGAAAATGAGATGTTTTTTAAAACAATACAACTACGAAACTTCAAAGAGAAGTGTGCTCAGTGAAAAGCGACGTATTTTCCAAACAAATATGCATTTCAAATGGACTCTTTTTTTTTGTTTCAGTATCTTTTGTTACAAAGATATTATGGACGTATTATTTTTTTATAAAACATATTGAAACAGGCTTCTTAACTTTAAAACAGTTGACTTTGCACGCCTCAATTTGATTACATTATTACGAATAATATAACCTTCTTCTTCGTAGTATCAATCCGGTGGATTGGTTTGCAGCAACAAAATTTTGCATCTCGATCTCCATTCCTCTCGGTACTCCGCAACCCTTTTCAGCTCAGCATAAGCGCTGCAATTCATGTCCTCGAATATAACCTAAGTTTACTTAATTGACGCATTTTTTGTTTATATTTAATTATTTTGTTCGATTGTATTTATTACGAGTAATATAACTTAAGTTGAGTTAATTGACGAATTTTTTGTTATATTTAATTATTTTGTTTAATTGTAGCCAAGATCGTGATATTATATTGATTGAAAGCATTGGATATTTCAGTGGATATCAATGCTGCTTTTATCAATTATATGTTTAACATATTCCTTTCAAAATTCTTGTAAAACTTCGTTGCTTATAACATAAGATAAATTTAAGTATTGTATTTTACAAAGAACCATGTATCATTATAGTATTTTAATAAGATTTAACCAGTTTTATTATATCAACAGACACATATAATAAATAAGTTACTGTAAATATGGCAGTTCAATGATAATACAATTCGATATTCACTTTCAAGCTTTTGTAAATAAAAGCAGAACAATAATAAAAACACAATGATATTGAAATGCTTGATTAAAAAAATTGTATGCATTTGAATACGCCAAAACTTGATTTCTGACATATGTATTTATTATAGAAAAATGTTGGTAAAAATATAACCATAAATAATATCTCCGTGTGTTACATGAATCATAAAATATTTACTGTTTTTTTTATGTCGACTTTATGTATTGTATTTTGAAAAGAATATTGATAAATTAGAAAATAAATTCAAATTATTATAAACAGTTTTAATTACAAATTCAGTAATGTTGCTTATTATAAAATGTTGGCATCAGAAACATTATATCTCAGTATGTGAGTATACGAACGGTTACTTAAATGTTTACTCAAAACATGTTTGAAAAGTTACATTTTATACTCTAGATTCTAGAACATGAAAATGAAAAGCTTCTATTTACTTTTGAAATTGGGTTTCGAAATTGTATTGTTCATACGTACATTTGCGAAACTTTATGAATAATATATTTGCTTGCCCAAAAATAGCCAGAAATAAAAACATATATTATCCCGATTGCATGTTTTATTGCTTCCATTATTTACTCTACTTATTGGGGACGTAGTAATATGTTTGAACAAACAGTAAAACATTTGATTATTTTGTGCTATACTTTAACAAGTTTGCGAAAAATTGTTTCAAATTTACAAAGAAGTATTCCGTTAACGGTCTGAGTGGTAATATCCCAGTGGATTTAAAAGTATTCAGCGCTAATCAAATTAAATACTTGGTAATTCCTTTTGCTTTAACAATGCAATAATACTTTTATCCTAACCCGCAAAACTATATTAAAAGTTTAATCCATTTAAGTCAAAAGCGATGATAAAGGTTCATTATATATACCACACTTACTAATGAATGGATAGTTATATTTTTTCACAACACATTTTTTTTATTTAAAAGAAGAAATATTTGATATATTTTTTATTCAATGATTTATATTAAAAATATAAGGTTGTATGTATTTGTTGGTATAAGAGTTGTTCCCATGTGAAATTCCGGGTATTCAAGGTTTTGGGATAAGGCATAGACAACCTGGGCTTAAAGAACCGTGAAATGACAATTTATGATGTCCATATGCTCCACATGCGGAGCGAATATGGTACAAACAGTGATATTTTCTTCCAATAATTTGGAAAAAAAATCTACGTCACATTGCCAGATGACACTTAATATATATTGTTCATAATCATTCATAAATGCGGAGGTTGAGTGAAAAATGTGAGTATAAGTCTTGAATTTAATAGTCATAAGACGCGGACGATTTTGTTTATATTGGCATGTCGGTACCTGTTATATGGGCTGCTAGTTCCATAGATAGCCACTATGATTGTTCGGTACAGTGACAACGGTACCAGTCGCTGTCTGGGAGTTGTGGAGTAAACCAAATGTTCTGTCTCGGCAGCGCACCAAACCATGTGCAAATTTGATCGATCACCCGTAAAATGGCAGTCTAATAATTAAAATTGGTGGTTGAAGAAAGTTGTCCTGTGAAGACCACCCATTCATAGTGAATTTCACACTCCACATGCATTGCTTAGACATATGCAGCATGGTAAGCTTCATAGAATTCTACAGATTAGATTTCTGAATCAGTATCACCATCTGCTGGTATTTTCTTGTATGCGTCAACATAAAAAAACTCATCGTCATCAAATGAAAGGCTCGATGTGGTATTATTTTATATTTATAAGGGGTCCTATCCCTGAGGAGAGGGATGGAATTTGAACCTTCTTCAAACACCATTAGTGGTCGAGTGCATCAACAACTGTGTCACGTTCCTCGGGATAAGTGGCACCGAAATATGATTAAGCCTTTTCGAGATGAAATCTTCTTCTAAAGAAAATTTTACTCCGCCATACACACCGACATTTTTTGCTGAAGGTCAAAGGTCTAAATTCATTAAAAATATGCTTTGACTACACTTTGACGGGATATAAAACATTTTCAAGGTATGTCAATGTTTAATTGTTATAATTTTGAAGGCTGTTTGTTAAATTTATTGTTGACAGAATGTATTCAAAGAGTACACGAATATCAAAGTGAATGCTGAATAAACGTTTTTCGTAGAGACCCGGTTTTTTTAGCATATTTTTGTACAATTTTAGCGTTTTGGAGCATTTAAAGCTGATTTCAACGTTTTGGAGCATTGAAAGATGATTTTAGCATCTTATTTTTTAGGATACAAAGAATTAATCATTCTAAAACATTTATTTTTGTAAAAAGGAATTCATAATACTTACAAATATACGTTCTAAACATATTAAACAAAATAATCTTAAAATAGGGCAAATATAGAAATGTAAATTGAATTATTCAGGAATCATCAAAGTAACAGCAACAAAGTTCATTTACAGAAAAATTGAAGAAAAACCCCAGCGATAATCGAGTTTATATGATTTTTTTTAAATATTTACTAGAATATTATTTTATTATTTCAATATTCTAATTTACTTTTATAGATCATTGACTATATTACAATATTATTATTAATTAAATATACATATACTATACATTAAATTTCTTTTTTCAACGTATCAATCCAAGCACAAAAATAACGGCAGAAGCGGGATGCAAACCGCGGACCTTGAAACCAACTATGCCCAAGTAGATTCACTCTGTGAATACCAGCATCAAAGCCAAAAAATGATGATGCATTGCTATGTGTTTTATAACGTGGACCGACAAACTCACGTTCTCTACATCTAAAAAATGGTTAACTTCAAAGAATCTATAAATAAGATTACATCAGCACTTGTCGGTATTCTTCTGTGGGTAAAGTGGATATTTTACTGTGGTTAAAAATAAATATATCGTTTTAAAATAAAAAAAAAAATAAATGTTTTTTAGTAACGTAATAATAAATTATTCAACGAAAATAATGGAATATTTTTGTATCACTTTAAAATATGCATACTATAAAAATTTTGATATTTTTTTGAATCAGTCGTAAATAACGATTATTTTCGAACAATATGAAACTATGAAGTGCACATTTTGGTTGCGATATTCCATTTGCTCTTTTGCGGTATTGACTGAATCGTTGAATTTATAGACCTATTCATAAATAAAGTGTTCGTATTAATAATGTTATATTGTGTGGAACAGATAAAGTATCGGTCGTACCAGCCAAAGTTTCGCTGAAATCTTTTCAGAATCTAACATTTCCACGACCAGTTTTGCCGGTGGCGTTGGTCCATTATATCCAGTCACACTGAAAGTACGTCTTAGAATACTTTTACGCTGCTTATTAAGTTGACGAAAGTTGTTCGGTCTGCTGAAAAACGAAAGTACTACTCGGTATTGTTTTCCAGGACTTGGAGTTGACTAAAGAAAACATTTTGACTAAAGAAACACAAATATTTTCTCGCGGTAACTCATTACTGAAAGTTCCAATTGAAATGAGAATATTTAAGCTGACACAAATTAATTATTAAAATAATATGCTCAACAAATTCACAGAAATATCATCTTATGACGATTATGATATCAATATTCACATTTTTTTTTCACAATTTATTTATTTAGTGTGCCATTTGGGTCACTTTTAAAATATATACTAAACTAAAAAATCTTCTTCTTAATCCTACATTGATATAACATATGTTGAACATATATTACATAAGCAGAAAATAATTAAATTAAACTTATAATAATTTCAGACGAAAATGTCATTTTTACAGCATATTTTTTAAGTTTCAAATTATTTTTGCCGGATATTAAATAATGATGTTGAATTATAATTTCGCAATTCTAAAAAGCAACATAAAATATATAATATGAAGATCATATTTTAAAAGATGAAATGGTGGAAGCTTTAAAAATGTCATCCCGAGAAATTACATACTTGACTCTAGTGCAGCTATTTGTTATGTTTTGTTAACGCCAAATGGAATTTTTCTAACAAATAGAAGCATTATTATTATTATTATTGATATAAGTATAACTTCATATAATTTTAAACTATATATTTTCATTATTTACCAAAATAAAATATCTTATCAATTTCATCATTCTATATCTGCTGCTCGAAGCATATGGGCGTCACAAACTAATATCACAACGTTTTCTCAGCTGCCACGAACCTCTACAGAGTATACTTTATGTACTGTTCCCAACTCTGAAGAGAGACCCAGGAGCCTAAAAAAGGCATCCGTAGTTTTAATATCCTATAGGATTCGAAGACCATTTCTTAATCAGATTATCTGTTTACCTATTAAAATATAGAAGGCTACCAATCCATGTAGTCAAACCATCGAAGTATCATACCATCCAGTATTCTACGCAAACATTTGTTTCCAAAACCCACTATACGGCTGCATTGGATTTTAGTACAAATACTTGATGAAATGGTAATACCAGTTTAAAGGTTAATGAAATTGATCCATATCACTACAAATATTTTGCAAACGATTTACATGGAAATTCATTTTGAATTCATTCCACAATGTGGTTTTCTTGAAATTATCAAAAGTAATGGCGCGTTGTTGGAAATGACTCTCACTCAACCCTCGTCATATTATTCGCTTCTCGAGCACACAATTCTCACAATAACCAGTCAGCTTGCTTCTATCCACTCTCGAGATCCTTTACATTCTCCTTACACAGTGAAAACACTTGGGAAATAATACACCTGAGTCCGCCACACCTAAGAATATATTAAATATAGATTATGAGGATATCCGTAATAGATACACGGCTTAAAATAATGCAAAGTAAATACGTCATGTTTCACTGGATTAACGCTTATGCGAGGATTCGACCCAATAGAGGTCCGGGCGGCCTGGACGTTATATCTCCCGAACATTATGTAAGGGTTTTAGTTATGGTAGGAGAGGCTTAACAAATTCGGATTATCATCGGCTTAATAATATATTAAGCCATATTATAAAATTATACTTAATCAATATCGCTTGGCTCTTAAAAATCCAGCAAACCTAATTAAGCCTAAGTTTATAATTAAAAATATATTTATCGTTTTTTTATGATTATATTTGATTCACCTTTACATGGATTAAAAACGTTTTATTACATAATAAAAACAATGACAACTAGCCGGCGAGCATAAGTAAGTGGTTAAATCAATGGCTTGCCAAACAGAAGGTCGTTAGTTCGATCCCGAACGGAGATTAAAAAATAATATTTTTAATAGATTTCTAAGCCTAATGAATATCCCCGATTGGTATAAATTTGATCCCTTACGCGTAAAAAGATCTCCCATTTTCAGAAAAATTGAGGAAAAACTTACCCAGCGATATTCGGGTTCAATTAGGTTGACTGATTATTATTAATTAAAATAATATTTAAAAAACATAAAATTTTGCTATTAATTATGATTTTAGCATCTATTTGCGTATTTTATGAAATTCGCATTTATTAGCATCTATTCCGAACTTTTGCATCTATTTTGCATCTATTGCAAAATGCTAAGAATATCAGTCTATATTTATTAGTATAAGACCAGTATTTCGGCAAATTGTACACTGAAAAAACGTGACAAAAAAGTAAATATCTGTTTCTTTAAAAAAATATCGTTAAATATTCTTGTGGTTAGACTAATAATTATTTATAATTTATTTAATTTTATATCTGTTTTGCCATCGTAATTTATTATTTTTATTAATGTTACTTCCAATTAATTACAGTGATTACACAGTTATTATATCGATGAGCATGAAACATTAATACGATTTTCTTTATTTTTTTATAGGACGTTGCGTTTCGTAAAGCTTTCAAAATGAAACAATCAACACTATTATAATTTTAGAATTAATTTTAATTAAAAAATTAAAAATATTTTGTTTTGATTGACAATTTATATAATATATATAAAATAAATTGTGAATCAGAACTAAATATTTTAAATTTTTTAATTAAAATAATAATTATGTAGTTTCACCAAGTATTGTCAGTTGATAACTTTAATGTTAATCAACACTATAGTATTGTGTTCTCATATAAAATTAATACAATGCTCGTAGATTATCATAGTTTGAAAACGTCGTTTCGAAAGCATTCTCGTTTATGAAATGTTGTGTACAAAATGGATCCCAGAATTTTTACATTAAATTTGACCAAAGTGCATATGAAAACTCGTTACGGACATTACCCATTTTTTAGCGGAAGACGTTCAATATTCCGGAACGCTTTTGCGGGAAATTGTAGGAACTCACACACGCATACTGAGAATAAAATTGAATTCAAAAATGTTATGACATTTGCGAGCCGAATGGAAAACATCAAATTGTTACATTTGTATATTTAAATGAACTTCCGTTCGTGTTGCACAAAAAATTCAATTATTCAATATAATTATATTTTGATGTTTTTGACATCCACTTACAATTTACGAGTATTTTAGATTCCCAATTGGAATGTTATATCACCTTGAAATAGACAAAAAATCTGTCATATTTTATAATATAGATATATTCTATACTATTTTGTCTTTTTATGTTATCAACTATCTACTGAATATTACATTGTTATATTTATCTCCATGTTTGTCATTTATTTTATCTTTTTTTTTGTACTTTTTCATGTCTGTCTCTATACTATATTATATTTTCCACATTTTATCTTAGATTTGTACAATCTTTAAATTATTTTCAATTATTTTGTCATGTGATATCAATGTATACAGTTTTAATGTTTGTACTGTACTTCATAAATTTGGGGCATCTATTCTGTTGGAATAAATAAATAACGTCAACCTACGTATTACTTGTATTGTTAAACATAGCCTTACTTAACATGATTAAATGTTTTTTTAAATTATTTACTGTATATCTAGTGATTATGGCCACCACATAGTTCTGGCTATGGATACTTAGCAATGATCTTAGTACAATCGATGTCTTATACTTTTTAATAGGGAGAAGAAATGTGTTAATAAATACTCAAAATTAAGCTTGATCTGTAAATATGTAACAAAGTATTTATACTTCACTCTGGGGTTATGTAAAACTTAAAAAAACATAAAATCACTGAAAGTTAAGTACGAGCTCTTAATTATTTGGGGCAAATATGTGAAACATTGAAATTAAGGTTCATATTCAGGGGTATTTATGTTAAGATTTTTGTATACCTTTTATATTATATATGATTATACATTTTATCTGATAACTTTTAATGTTTGTATAAATACGATAAATTCTGAATTTGTTTTGGTATGTGTATTAATTACAAACACAGGGCCCCGATTTAGCATTGAAAAACACTTTTACTTTGTTGATAATCGCTGGAGCAAGATATGAGTCACACGATAATTACATTTAGGAGTTAAAATGGTAATATGACCATACAGCAACTGCAAAAGTAGTTTTTTAAGTGCAACAAATTAAAGCATAGACAGTTATATCTTATTGCGCTCTAAGTGTGAACATGTAAAAGTACATATAACTCTCATCACTGTAAGTGCAGCACAGTAATCTTATTATATTATACATACGAAATATGATTTTTACTTTTAGGATTATGACGCTAGTTCTCGTGCCAAATGTTTGTTTTTCTTATATTTTTTCTGTACCATTTACAGAACCATCCTCAAATGACTAGCAAAGAGTATTTACTGAACATAACCAAGCTCTGCGGTTAAGCTATAGTATCATGTTCAAAAAAAATACTTTTCTGTTTTATTAGACTATATATACGAGTATATCTTGACGTACACGTCACTGCAGCAGTGGCATGTAGAATGAGGTCACTTCCACCTAGAAAATTCCAGCATTTCAAGGCGAAAGCAAGCTCTTTCGACTCTACGCGCAATATCTGAGACTCGCACAAATACTCGATCAAAACAAATGCCGTCTATACATTGCCTGTTATGTCTGTACGGTTGCGAATGCGAATCTTGGAAGCTTACCAAAAGTCAATGCAGCCGTAAAATACGTTTTGAAAACCGACGCTCGCGTAGAATACTGTGGATACGATGTTATGGATTTGTGAAGAATAATAAGATGAGCGAAGCGGACATGGCAGAAAATCATTTAAGAAACAAGGGTGGACCTGACTCGCACATGTACATTGGATGCCGCAGAAGATTGCAACTGCACCTGCCTCTTTTTAATTCCGTCGGGCTCTCACCATTCATGACAGCCGTTATATCAGATAATAAACATATACTGTACTCGGCGGAGCTTCGGGAGACAAAACTCACATGGGATGTGGTGAGCATTAAATCAATTAAATTGATATCTTTTTTTTCGAATAATAAATTTAGATGATTTTTAAAACAGTGTTTTTTATAAGCGATACGTAGAAAATTGTTTTTCTGCAAATTGGTGAATTGCGTATTAAATTTTGACTCGTCTTTGAATATTAAATGTGGAGTTTCGCATTATTGATGCTGGTAATAATGTTTTCAGCGTCGTTATTCGCAAACTAAGCTCCGAATAAGTAGTTCCGAGGAATAATCCCTCCATGAATGTTACATGGCTTTTCAGGTTTCAAGGCAGCACGTTGCCAGTGAGCGTGATACAGATTTTAAATTACAAATTACGCCTCGAAACCGGCCGTTTTTCTTGCGGCCAAAAATGATTTTCGTAATAGATGTCAACAGTGCTGGATTCAAGACAATCCATCAAACTATGCATAAGTATTTAATTTTAGCTTGAAAATTATGAGTTAGACTAAACTATGTCGCAACAATAAACTTAATGTTAAATCGTCTAGTTTGATAACAATGTTATCAGTTAATGTGTTTGATAACACAAATTCATTTAAATAATTGCTCCATGTTGTGGATTTTAATGTAAAAATCTCTGATGTTATATACTTTATGAATGAGTAAGAATAGACATAGGAATTAGGGGATTATGTTTTGTGTGATAGCTATAGTATACTATACAAACGCCTAATCTACCATGGAAAATGTTTTTTCTTACTATTTATACTCTGTTCCATCGCATTTGAGTATACAAATTCATAAACTTGAATAATTTTATCACTTAAAAATGGCTTCTCAGTGAAGCTGAAACAAAAACCTAAAAATAATAATTAGGGAATAATTAAATGAGCTTATAGACGTCATGAAATGCTACCATAAAGCTTGGTCAGCCCCCATTGTCTTCACGTGATCCCACATCAGGTTTACCTTTCCCAACTCCGTCTAGTACATTCCATGTAAAGTTTTCAGCGACCTTTAAAGATGGTGCGAGTCCAGGGGCTTGAAGAAAAGGCTGCTGTTGCTTACGTTTTTCCTACGGCATCTGAAGTATTACTAAGTTTTATCACACGATTTTTTTATGATACTGCAAAAACGGACAGCAAATTTTATTTTTTAGAGCTTAAGAGATAAAGTAAGTTTAAAAATTCACTACATTCTTCAATGAATTCCGATTATCTCACGATTCAATATATAGAATTTAGTACAATCTTATTATCAATTATTATCGGGTGTGAGTTGTTGGGTGCATATTTTAACGATGATATTATTCCCTGTTTGATCTTCTACTCTTACTCAACAATCGTTTTCTCAAAACATGTATTTCCTCACCAAATAGTTATTAGTAGATAAAGTTATTGTAAATCTATTTTACATCTTTTAATAATAATAATAATAATAAAGTTTTATTCCAGCAGGATTGGGTGGGTTGTGCAATACCCAATCTGCCATATTTTTAAATACATAGCATTGAACAAAGTTTTAATTTTGTGAAAATAAAATAAAAATTAAAATAAAATAAAATAGTATTTCATGGTGGTTGGTGCACCATCTCCATCCATCGATGGCTCAGGGAGGAGTTGAGCCATTCAGAAGCAGCCAGGATGATGATGTTGTTGGACCTCCTTATCCTAACGAAGCCATAACACGGTGTCGCAATTCGTTGGAAATTTGTGGACTCCTGCCCTCCACAAAATGGTAGATGCGCTCACAAAATCTAGGGAGTTGCATAAGTTGGCGGTATGAGTTATTATACGCAACTTTGAGCTTCTCCCACTATTTTAGGATAGTTAAACCAGAGTTCTGAGGTATACAGTGCCATACAGTGTGCTTTGAATAGCACTTTCCTGACAGCATTACTACAATGGTAGAACCTCCGAGAAATATACCGCTCCGAACCATTGCTCTTCCCGCTCTATGTCTTCAATGTCACGTAGGTCATCTGTGAGGATGTGGCCCAAGTATTTTACTGAGCACTGTCGCTAGATCCCTGCCCTCAAGACTCACTGTGGGTATGATCAGTGGTTCATTATTGTGTTTGAAGACACAAACGACTGATTTTGTGGGGTTATATTTGAGGTCATGGGATTTAGCATACTTTTCACTTTTTAAGCCATTTTGAGAGTTTGTGCGCAGTTTATAATATACAATAAATAAATTTGAATGCTTTGTTTAGTTTTCAGTTTTTATTGAGTCGTTATTAGTACTTGGATGTTACTTATACGATAATAAAAGACCCATTAATAACGTCATAAATTGCAGTTCGTTGCTTTTTGTAACAGCTGTTCCACTCCAATGGTACTCAATCAAGTAAAATTTCAATTCGAAAAACAGTATGAATCATCAATCATCATCGAGGCATTATTTGAATACATTCAGTTTATACATCAACTGATGTATAAGCAGATATATGTAAAAAAACACAGTACCGATCATAAATATATCAAACCATTCTTCCACAGTAATGAATCCGATTAAGTAATACCGTAATTGAACATAATGCTCTGTTTCATGTACGATCATTTATTATAATGTTTTTTCCGTCAATACTCGTACTTTAATACTTCATATTAGTGTTGTATTTATAAAATGTGAAATGTATTGAATTACTGATGTTTCAATATCCGTATTTCCATTTATATTCACGACGCATATTTATAACATACAAATTATCTGGATGTAAATTAATGTATCTCTACCGGAGAGTAAGAACACATTTGTTGATTATTTAAATTAATAAATTGATAAAAATTTCATACAATGTAATAATTGAAATGTTTTCATTTTACTGTGAAGATGCTTTAACACACTTGCATTAAATGTTAATCAAGAATTATGATGCGTTAGTGACTTACAAAAAAGTTTTTTGTCGAAATGGATGTACGGTATTTGTTAACAAATTGTGTAGATTGCAAGTGACAATATATCTGTTTCATAAATATACCAAAAATACATTACTGTAATCGGGGTAATCTAGTTTTCTTTATTGAATTTATGTTTATTTTTTACCGTTTACTTTGATATCCATTTAAAATATTTAAAATATTTAAAAAATGAAATTGTATCTTACTTTAATACGGATGATGGTTTAACATCCTAACATTTTATTTACTTTCAATGAGAGCTTTTTCCATACTTGAATAAGTATTTTTTTCTATGCAAACGCGTTTCTTTCAATATTTTTTAAATCTTCAAAATAACGTTACACGTGGCTTATGCATCAGAAATAACGCTTCAATACCTTCCTTTGTAAGCCCACGCAGCATACATGCTTCCTGTTCCTATTATTAAGCATTTTCTGATGTCTACCAAGAGTACATATCTCTTCAATTAAATGCCTTGAACACGTGTTTGATGAATGATTAACATCGACTTATGTATATTATCTCCTTCTCTTTATTAAACGTTTTCTGATCACACCTACGCATATATATTTAATCAAAAGTGTTTATTTCAAACGTGTGAAAGCACCGAAAATTCGTTCTTGGGACATATACTCATATAGCGAGATATACTCAAGGCTACATGCTTAGAAAGCCCTTGCAAGCATGCTAGTATTTTTCTGATCAAAATTACGCGTGCATATATATACTAGTATCTTACAATATACTTATTGTACACGTATTTTAAGTACCCAACACTTAGAGTTTTGTGAATATAGTCTTGAAAGCCACGCAGGTACACGCACTAAGTGCGTTATTGTCTTCTTCATTAAGTGTTTTTCCGAGTGCCCCTCTGGTTGTCAGGGGCGTAGCGGTTACAAGCGGCCAAAAGTGTTATGGCCCGATCATCATTTCGTGTTAGCGGGCGCCCGGGCCGAGATAAATTGTACAATTTTTCTGCGTCTTTGGGCGGATGTTAGCGGGGTCCGGGGGCGGCCTGGGGGCGGGGCGCCACGCGCAGATTGATGGGCCGCAATCGGGAACATAGGGGCCGATGAGAGAGTCGGCCAAGAAGGGGCACCACTTTGGTCCTGCGTTCATTATTGGGCCACGTGATCACTGTATTACAGGATCTTAATTTATTGCGGCGTAAGTCGCGACCCTCTGCAAGATGGACTGATGATATCAGAATAATAGCTTTAGCTTGGATGCGGAGGTCAAAAGATCGAGAAGAATGTAGACTCATGCGGGAGGCATACGGTCAACAGAAGTCAAGCACAGGCCAAATTCACTTATTATCGAATAACTGACTCACTTCTTTAATAAAATGATTAAGTACAACTGTTTTGCCTGATGATATAATGATGTGATAAAATTCGTCTAGTTTAATATATTTATTGTATCTTCTTCGTAGTATCAATCCGGTGGATTAGTTTGCAGTAACAGAATCTTGCATCTCGATCTCCATTCCTCTCGGTCCTCCGCAACCCTTTTCAGCTCAGCATAGGCACTACAATTCATGTCCTTGAATACTTGCTGCAAATACTCCCGTCTAAGGCGCCCTCTACAGTTTCTACCCTCAACCATCCCCTCCACAATATCGTGAAGGAGACCATCGTGGCGTATGATGTGACCAATCCATCGGGCTCGCCTTTCTGAGATGGTTCTTATTAGTTGCCTATCTTCCTTGATTATTCTGAGAACCTCATTGTTCGTGACGTGGTCTCTCCAGGAAATTCCGAAAATTCTTCTGTACGACCACATCTCAAAGGCCTCTCGTCTTTTTTTATCACACAAGCAAGTGTTTTGGCAAGTTGCTTGCGGAGCCCTAAAGAAATATTCTTTGACTCAAGAATTTTGGCTTTATTATTGAAAGCTAGCGTTGCTTGATGTATTCGACTGTTGACTTCTCTTTTTGTTCTGCCATCCCAGGTGATCGTACTTCCAAGGTATACAAATTCTTTTGCATCTTTTAGGGGTACTCCTAGCATTGATATGTTAATTTTCTGCTGCTCATTGCGGCTTACTCTAATGACTTTGGTTTTTGTGCTGTTCATCTTCATATTGTAGTTGGAAATAAATATGTTTTCCATGGATGTCAGCGCTTCCGTGAGTTCATCTTCAGTTTCAGCAATCAGAGCAATGTCATCAGCAAACCTTATCATATCAATCTTTTGGCCATGTATTTTAACTCCCTCTATGGCCCATTTTTTCCCTGATGTTATTAATTGCATTTTGTATGTATACGTTGAAGAGTACAGGCGACAGAGAGCATCCTTGTCTTACCCTTGGCGTATTTTTGCTTTCTTTTGGACATTTCCAAGTGATATAATGGCAGCTTCTTCTTTGTTAAAGTGAAAATATGAGTCTTCGTTCCTTGTATTTGACTCCAATTTCTTTCATAACATCGAAGAGCCTCTCCCAATCCACTTGATCAAATGCTTTTTCAATGTCCACGAAGGCAATATATGTATTTATTGTATATATAGAAATAAATTTTACTATTGATGACACTTTTCGGACTTTCAAATAAGAGGATTTATTATTATATGATTTTATGACGGTTATTTTTTATAAATAATGTTTTTTTTTATGTAAACAATAAAATAAAGTTACTTATGTCACACAAGGACGCTTAAAAATTCATAATTTTTTGATAGCAGGTGGTGATGTTAAGGCATGTGTTACTATAGTATTCTGACATCTATTAAACACCGACAAAACCCATTATACTCTGATCTTTAGGTTACTTTGAAGTTGGAACTTATTAAAATAAATCGTACAACATGTTTTTAAAAATTGATTTTTTTAATATTTATACATCATTTCAATCAAAATTGTTATTTAAACTGATTAGGTTAATAAATAAGCCATTATTCCTCTTTATATACTAATTCATAAAAATTGAATTCCTGTTTTAATGAAAATATCTTACATATCAAGCAAATTTAAGGAATATTGTATTTTTCAAACATAACATACTCTCGATTTGCTTGAAGTAAATGATTACGAATTAGAAGCAACGAGTTTGTTTTTAAAGCGGAAAGTCGCCGGCTACAATCCAAGCGTAGACTTTTAGTTCAACTTGGTAAGCCAATAATACCCACTAGATGTGAGGCTCAAAATGTGTACCACGCGTCCTAGATTGATGCCACACATGCTCCAACATCTTCTTACAGTATTTATTCGTATTGGAAAGCAACGTGACACATTTATTTTTCTCTGGAAATATATTTTTAAGAATTAAGAAATTTTATTTTATATGAAATTTATAAAAAATATATGTAATGTTTATATGCACGTAGAGCGTCTTACTTAACTTAACTTAAGGGTAACGCATCCAATCTAATCGTCTAGTACATTTAGTTTATTTATATGAGATATTGTTTGTTTTTTATTTTTAGCCTTCAATTAAGATTCATTTCAAATGATATATGTTGTTGATAAATATTAGCTACCTTGTATTAACATCGATCACACTTAGCACCGTTTTTTCACTAATGGAATTTTTTCACGGAATGCCTTCATATATTGATATTCTGGAATACTTTAATTGAAGGTAAAATTCTGGTATTCCAGCAAGTGAATAAACAGTGCTCAGTGTGATCCATACTAAAAAGAGTTAGGAAGGATTTATCTATTTGAGTTTATATTTAATAACAGCATTTTATGACTTAATAGACACGATATATTAAATTAAAATTTGAACTTATATATACTATGCTAAAAACCAATGCATACTATATTTAAGCTATGTAATAATATCACTTGGAAATGTCCAAAAGGAAGCAAAAATACGTCAAGGGGTGAGACAAGGATGCTCTCTTTCGCCTGTACTCTTCAACGTATACATACAAAATGCAATTGATAACATCAGGGAAAAAATTGGGCAGTAGAGGGGGGGTTAAAATACATGGCCAAAAGATTGATATGATAAGGTTTGCTGACGACATTGCTCTGATTGCTGAAACTGAAGATGAACTCACTGAAGCGCTGACATCCATGGAAAACCTATTTAATTCCAACTACAATATGAAGATAAACAGCACAAAAACCAAAGTCATGATAGTAAGCCGCAATGAACAGCAGAAAATTAACATATCAATGCTAGGAGTACCCCTAAAAGATGCAAAAGAATTTGTATACCTTGGAAGTACGATCACCTGGGATGGCAGAACAAAAAGAGAAATCAACAGTCGAATACATCAAGCAAGGCTAGCTTTCAATAAAAAAAGCAAAAATTCTTGAGTCAAAGAATATTACTTTAGGGCTCCGCAAGCAACTTGTCAAAACACTTGTTTGGAGCATCTTAATGTACGGCTGTGAGACATGGTGCTTATCTGAAAGTGATAAAAAAAGACTAGAGGCCTTTGAGATGTGGTCGTACAGAAGAATTCTCGGAATTTCCTGGAGAGACCACGTCACTAACAATGAGGTTCTCAGGATAATCAAGGAAGATAGGCACCTAATAAGAACCATCTCAGAGAGGCGAGCCCGATGGATTGGTCACATCATGAACCACGATGGTCTTCTTCACGATATTGTGGAGGGGATGGTTGAGGGTAGAAACTGTAGAGGGCGCTCTAGACGGGAGTATTTACAGCAAGTATTCGAGGACATGAATTGTAGCGCTTATGCTGAGCTGAAAAGGGTTGCGGAGGACTGAGAGGAATGGAGATCGAGATGCAAGATTCTTTGCTGCAAACCAATCCACCGGATTGATACTACGAAGAAGATATAGCTGTCACAATTCTAAAAGAAGAAGATTTGTTTTCGATGACACTGGGTTATCTCAATGGTTAAAGCGTTTGCTTTAACTTGGAAAAGGTTAAAAAAAAAAAAAAAACGATTTCTCAGCTCTAAAATACTGGTTGTGAATTTGATCCCTCACCCGTAAAATGCCAGTCATAGCATATTAATTAAAAGTGATGGTAGACGATAGTGATCCCGTGAAGACCACTCATTAATAGTCAATTCCTGTAATAATAACGATTATGCGTGAATCTCGGGCTATAGTCTATGACGTTGGCGGATCAACACTTTACATGCAGCGCTTAGCCATATGCCGCATGGTAAGCGTCATAAATTTCCACATATGAGACAATTACTATCACAATCTGTCGGTATTCTTGTCTATGTTTTTACATAAAAATAAACTTAGTAATAAACAAACTGATTTGGATAAAACAATGAATTGTACAGCTCTTTTGTGTGCGGTTTGTAAACGACATTTGCTATAAAGTGAGAGGAATTGTAGAATAAAGATTCATAGTTATTTGTTTTATGGTATTGATACTTTTGAAATAATGATTTTGTCATAAGCACATGGGTAATTTTTATCAGAACAAGTTATTTGTGTTCATTTTATCATATAAACATTAAATTTCAAGTTGCAATACCAAAATAAGAGTTATAATACAGGGAAAGCATTCCAAGTCTTTTTTGTAGTAAACTATACACCGTTAAAGTTACAAATGCATATCTATAAATCGTTTCTGCTAAAAAATACTAAAATTAACATTTATGGCAACCAGGTATGTACGTTATTATTTACGAGGATGGGTTTAGGAAAGGCTTTAGTACAATTGATCATATCCACACGCTAAGACAAATCATTCAGAAAACCGAAGAATATAATCAGCCACTCTGCCTCGCCTTTGTAGACTATTTGACTCAATCGAGACTTGGGCAGTGCTAGATTCACTACAACGCTGCAAAATAGACTATCGGTATATAGATTTTTTACAAATCTGCAACAATGATAGCACTAACAATAAGATTTTATCTCCAAAACTCTTCAAACGCCCTAGAAGATATTTTTAAACTGCTATCCTGGACAAAATGTGGAATAAATATTAACGGAGAGTACATTTCTCACCTCCGATTTGCAGATGACATAGTGCTAATAGCCGAATCACCTAACAAGCTCCAAGACATGCTCTACGACCTCAATGAAGCGTCGAACAAAATTGGTCTGAAAATGAACATGGATAAAACAAAAGCCATGATTAATAGTCATATTTCACAGACCTTTGATCCTATTTCCATTGGAGGAACAGAAATAGAGGTTGTAAACGACTATACCTATCTGGGACAAGTAATACAACTAAGTACAACTGGGATGCAATTCCGCAATGCCTTAAAACTAAGGCGTTTAACCAATGCGTCCTCCCTGTATTAACTTATGGCGCAGAGACGTGGAATCTGACAGCAAGTCTTACCCATAAAATAAAAGTCACCCAGCGTGCTATGGAGAGATCCATGCTCGGAGTGTCGCTAAAAGATAGAATCCGAAACGAGGAAATACGCAGAAGAACTCAAGTAGTGGATGCTACCCAACGAATAGGCACACTCAAGTGGCAATGGGCAGGTCATATCTGTCGAAGAGACGACGGTCGATGGGGAAGAAAAGTATTGGAATGGCGCCCAAGAACTGGCAAACGAAGCATTGGCCGACCCCCTACAAGATGGACTGACGATATAAGAAGAATAGCGACCTGGATGCGGAAGGCGGAGGATCGAAGAGGATGGAGACTCATGCGGGAGGCCTACGTTCAACAGTGGACGGACACAGGCTGATGATGATGATGATTTACGGGATAACATTAACATATTTTAATACGAAGATTTTATTTTTCATTTGATGGCATAATTTTTAATTCAGAAAAGTGTTTTTGGGCGTTTTTTTAATGTGTTAGTAAAAAGTGATATAAAAATTACGCGGAGAATATACGAGAGTAAGAAATTAATTAGACGAGGCGACATGCCGAAAGAGCTATTATTTTTAATCCGTAATAATTTTCATGTATAACTTGACAGAAATGGAGCGATAAAGCCCCGAAAGGGCGGAAATATGGATGGCTTTTTGCTTTGGGCAACACCTTTATTAAGCCCAACAAAAAGTAAGGTTTTGTAAATGAGTCATAAAACATGAAATATATTTTTTCTTTTAATTAAACCCTTTGCTTTAATAAATTTTATGAAATATGTAGTTTAAATTGAACACAAAAAAAAAAATTTATTCATTTTGAAATTTATTGTTAGATGTTGAATACATATTTTTTAATCAAGCCATCTACATCTCTTTGTATAGTAATATCATTATTTATGCCTTTGTGTAAAATATTGTTTGGTTGTTAAGCCATGTTTTTTTTTATTTCACAAATTAATAATTTTATGATTTTGATCAACTTGATCAGTTGAATAAAAATAAATAAATACATTTTGATCGGGTTTTCAAATTGAATGGTTAAGAAATAATTTAATATATTCCAAATAGATTCTCGGTCAAGTCGACAAATATTGATAATGTCAATGTAATTAGGCAGTGAAATGTAAATGTTTCGTTAATTTTGTATTTTTCCTCTGATATCCATTCCTTATCTGGAACGGATGGTTACCACAAAGTTCTGCCACTCATTTCTTTCAAATTAAGTTGTGCATGCACTATTCCAAGATATCTAGGAACCCTAAGATATACTTGGTTAAATATAATTCCCCAAAACTTCTAGAACAGGAGATTGGATAATTGATGAGATAGCAGCTTTATCCGTAGCATGTTTTCGGCTGATTTCTTAATCAGAATTTTCAAAGAGTTCTAATGAATATTTAAAAAATCACGTTCTATGTTTTTTAACTTCGGTGATCTAACGAGAACCGCATTTACAATATTTTTTTGGCGTCGTATAGTTTAGTTTCCTTTAAAAAAGTATAGTACGAATATTCTTGTCATATGTTACATTCTATTTAAAATACAATGTGTTCCAAATTTTTCATATTGTGTTTCTTGGCTACAAATTGTATAAAAGATAAAACTTATAGTGAAGAAGTGTATTTTTTAAAATATTTAAAAATAATCTATAAATAATACTCGCGGTGAATACACCTTATAGCTTAGTCAGATAAAGTAACCTGTTTTATAGACGATATTTTGCCTCATATCACGGGACAGGAAAAAGATTTCCGTTGGTTCAGTCGATTCAGCATGAAAATATATACTCTCAATCCCTTTCCAATTTCTTCGCTGCCTTCTATTAAGACAAAATCCTAGTCAGCCGGTTGTTCTACGAAATAATTGTGGACAAATATTGCAAACATTGTGTATTCAATGAAGTCACTTTTCTATCATAATATTTGATTTGTTTGAAATGTAGTTTTTACACATTAGTGTAAAAAAACACTAGAAATATTTCTTTTTTTCCCGCGGGAAGATTTTCATACGTAAAACGCTTTCTTACCGAAAGTTTTGGGTTTGATCTCCAATAAGGCTTAAAATAAAATTATTGTGGATCATTTTTTAAGCTCTATAAATAAGATCTCTTACCGGTAAAATATGACGATATTTTATAATTATTTTTAAATATTATCTAACGATTTCTACTAAACTATTAATAAGCATTGCATTTTAATAAATAATTGGTGGTGAATGATTCATTGTGAGTTATTTTTAAAATAAATGATGCGTGAATGCCAGGTTTTAGGACTTTAGCGTATCAACACCCACACACATTACTTAGATATACCAAAAAGTAAAGCGTTATGGAATCTTCAGATAAAATTTCTCCATTACCGTGTGTCGGTATAATCTTATATGTGTTTATGCAAAAAAACTACTTCATAATCGCACTCCGAAAAATGGTGACATAGTTAGAAGAAGCACAAACACTCGGATGATTTATTTTTTAGTTTGTGTGATGTTCAAAGAAAAAGATGAAACAATGTTCATTGAATTTTTGAAAATACGTCCAATGTTGATTTTAAATAAAAAAAATACGTTAATGATGAAAAAACGTTGCTAGGAGGCGAGAAAATTCTATTAGAGAAATGGACCTTTTGGTGAATTTTATGCCGTCAATCCAGTTTGAAGCGATGATGCATGATGCATAAAGCGTAAGTGATTGTGAGGCTGTGAGGCTTGATAATAAAGTGGCAGGGATCTATTAAAGAGAACAAAGAAACAACGGGAACAAAATTCAAAACCCACCTCACTAAAAGACCAAATAAAACACAAACGAATATCATTCACATAAAACATTGAAAAATAACATTTTTTTTGAGGAGATATAATTTTATTCAATTTTAATACTTAAACTTATAAAATAAGCTATAGAAGATTTATACTAATATGAAACAGACGATATTTTGTGAATTTTTCAGTAAGGACGATCTATATATAAGTCATTTTTCTCATCAATAATTCGTAGCAAAATTATTTTTTTTTTTATTAAGTTTATTTTTCTTCAATTTATTTTTAAGAGAAATTTGTCATGTAAAATAGTCTTAACTGTAAATTTGTATCAGATGTTGAATAACAAATGTGCTTCATTATAATTTTTTCATGATATTTTAAATGTAATTTTTTAGTTCAAAAGAGATTTTTTAACTATATCTGCTCCACATTTGGAGCATATGGACATCGCGAATTGCCATTTTTACAGTTCTATAAGCTCAGATTGTCACGGATTTTTAAATTGATATAGTTTTTGATAATTTCGGTGATTCTTGAAAGCAATAAGTAATTTAATGTTATCGTTAAGTAAGACAGTCTAGTTTATGACAAAATAAACATACATACAACTACATCTTACGAAGAATAGTATTAATAATTTTAAATAGATTTTTTATACCTTTATTTGTTTATTGATCGTTTTATTAAGTGAACGACATCATATAAAGATTGATTAAAATTTGAAAAATAATTATATTATTGCGTTATAAAATGCAATTTTTTTTCCGCATCTGTTATTTTTGTAAATTAGATGTTTTATATAACTTTATGTAAAAAATGTCTAGAAAGAACTGTTAAAACATCGAAGAAATTCACTTTAATAAAAAAGTATATATTATTGCGTTATAAAATTAGTTTTTTTTCGCAGCTGTTATTTTTGTACAATTGTTAACAAAACTATAAGAATGTAAAAAAATGTCTAGAAAGAACTGTTAAAACATCGAAGAAATTCACTTTATGTTTTATAACGCATTGTAATTAACAAAACTCAATTTATATTTTTTCTTTTGAAAAATGATACGCTCAAGCTTACCGAAGCATTATTCGTACTTTTACTTTTTCGGTTCAGTGATCACACAAAAAATGTCAGCGGAAAATTTATTGTTTCTTTTCCCAATACAATCCATTTTATCTAAGGTTTTACAAAATTCGCAATGTCATTCATCATTTGAAAAGCATTTTGCCCTAGTTACTTACAATTTATTATTTGAAAGCGGCCATGTAAACCCTGTCATTTCTTTATTGTAAATATTTCTCCGGCAAAATTATTTCATCGGTGGTTTGGGAATAAATTGATGGATAAATATTGAAATATCATTAAGGGTACATGGAATTTCAAATAAAACCACCATCGCAGTTGTTTGACGATTAATCAATAAAAAATATATACTGCAATAAAAACATGAAATTGCATAAAGATTTATTTTCATTATATTTTTCACGACACTTCAACATTAGGCAAAGTTAATTTACGATCGTGATTTCGTACATGTTTGTTAGGTAGTTATTTTGTTTTCAAATTAAATACACATTTTTATTATTAAACTCGTGTAGTAAGACGATTTGAACTATTAAGATGTTTGAGACTTGTTCGTATAAACAAATAAACGGATCACAAAAAATAATACAATACATTTAAAAACAATATACAACTATGTAAGTAATCAGAAGTTCATTTAATTACATCAAGAACCCACATAAAAAGTGACTCACATACAAAATATAATTATAAAAATAATCATAGTCAAGTAAAAATTATTTGCCATTGAATTGTGAAAGATTTTTTTGTATAATTTTTTGAATTATTTATAAAAACAAAAATCATTTGTAGTAAAATATCAGAAACACCTTATTTTTCATTTTTCTCTTTCTATCCACAGAAATAATGTAAGTTACGAAGATAGAGGAAACTTATTTATTAGAAAAAATGTAACTCAAACCTTCTAGTTCGAGTGTTTATTATGTGTTTCTTTGTATTTTATTCAGGCAATTGCATTTAATGACCCCTGGGCCAGACCCGGGGCCCGAATAATAATAAATTTTACCTTTACTCAGGTTTTCTTTTCCGGTAATCCTGATTTTCCCGTAAGAAATTTCATAAAGTCTGATAGGAAGGCACAGATACCGGTAAAAATAAATTACCCCAACGTTGTCTCATTACAAAAATACTGTTTTTGAATGTGAATATTATTTTTCAAACCATTAAATTGAGACTCTCATCGTTAAATTGATTTTAAATATTTGTTGAGATAATATTAAGTATTACTTAAAATATACTTTTTCAACGCGTCAATCCAAGCACAAAATAACGGCGAAGTGGGATGCGAACCGCGGACCTTGGAAACCAACTATGCCCAGGTATTCATACCGCTCGGCGAAGTACGCCATTGCTATGCCCAGAGTGACTTGCGGTGAAACTAGTATTTATATTATTGTTATCAAACCATATGTATATTTTTATTATTATTCTATCAGTCTTCATTTATTCACAAGCTTTTAATATTATGTATAATGTTGAATGATCTATAAAGTAGATTAGAATATTGAAATAATAAAATAATATTCTAATAAAAATTAAAAAAATTAATATAATAATATTAAGTAGTTTATCTTTGTACTCAAAGTTAATGTTTACAATTTTTGTCACCTTTTGCTGTAACAAGAGATCGCAAATACGAAAACATTAAATCCGTTTTACTGAACAAGATAAAAAATAATATGTATATTATTTTATTTGAATACAAGCGGATTATATTCCGCGTTGCTAAGGATTTTTTTTTCACCTTAAAATAGTGTTTGATCGAGTTGTAAATTGCTTCTAATGATACAAAAATCTTACCGGCTGCGTAATTTTTTTTTTTTAATTTCATTGTTAATTTATAAGCCGTTAATGCATCCATAACTAACACACACACAAACCAACATACAAACAGACATAAAAACATTTATTTTTATTAATGAAGATTATAATAGTTACATAAAGGAGTAAAGTAATAATGATACATACCAACTATTGATATTAAAATCGTGACTTCTTACAACAATAAAACATTTCATTGTTTTCCTTCATATGAACAAAATTAAAAGACTATTTATAATGTTGCGATTGATAGATTACTAGCACTAATCTTTACACATCTCAAACCTCTATCATATAGCTGGACACTTTATTGTATATAATATTTTATAATACTCACATGTTGACGTGTTATCTCAAAATATTGTTAGTTGAAAACTTCCATCACCTTCTTAGAAGGCTCGTACCTGAGATCTAAAAAAGAAGCCTTAGTATATGATTGAAAGTTTTCTGAAAGGCTAAAACAAGTATTATAAATAGACGAATATTTTTTTAAGTGTTAAAGTTCCAAAGATGAAGTTTTGAATATGACTATGCACCTTAAAATAATTTTAAATTAATTTTCTCACTACATTGTACGGCTTGAGCTTATTATCTTTTAATGAGCTTTTGACAGTTTTCGAAAATTATAAGCTGAATCGGGGACTTAAAATATTATATGAAATGAAATTCGTATTGTATTAAGTGACTTTAATTTTTGGCTTAATTTCGCGAAACTGGAAAATTAGAAAGGAAACTGTTGAAAAGCGTTTTCATTCAGTCCGAGTGAAGAGGAGAGCTTTCCCTTTAAAATATTGGGATAGCTCATGAATGCTTCTTTCTTAATACTAATTACTTGTTTATTTTTTTGCTTTATTCCATCGTTAAGCTGCAAAAGCTGTGGAGGAAACGACCTAACATATTTGTATAGAGTGCATGGTCTGAAGTATAATTAGTTTTTAATGCCAGAAAGGTACTATAAGTTTGTATAATCTCAGCATAATGTTACTTTCTTACGTATAACTTACGCGGATTGCTTTTGTTATTTTCAGAATGAAAATTGTAAATTTGATAAATTTTAATGAAAAATCCAGTTTCAAAATGAACATGTTTTTTTTCTTTTAATTCCATTTTACACTCTTAGATAGTTTTACATATTCACTTGGGTCATGCTCTATTAAAATTTTTTGTTTGACAATAAATAAGTGAGGTCTTACAAATATAAATTATTATTTAAATTGGGCTGGCAGGTATGAAATAAGCAAATATTTTTTGTATGACAACATATTATTATAAATGGTTTAATTCCTCATCCGTTATAGCATTTTAAATACTAGTCATAGCAATAATTAAAATTTGTTGGAAGACGAAAGTCATTCCGTGAATACTCATAATTAGTTAGTCTCCGTAAAAAATTATGATGTAAGAATACTGATCTGTAGTTTAATCGGCGTAGAGGGATCATTGGTCTACAAGCAACGTTTCGTATTACTTAAAAATACCAAGCGAAATGGAATCTACACAAATAAAATGTATCCATCACCATGCCAGAGGTCATAGCTCAATGTTAAAGCGTTTGCTTTGCAAGCCAAAGGTCGTGGGTTCGATCCCCGACGGAGATTAAAATAAAATGGATTTTTAATCGATTTATGAGCTCTAAAATACCTCCGGTTGGTGTGAATTTGATCCATCACCCGTAAAATGCCAGTTATAGCCTATCAATTAAAATTGGTGGTAGACGAAAGTCGTCCCGTGAAGACCCCCATTCATAGTAGATTCCTGTAATAATAAAGGATGATGCGTGAATCTCGGGCTGTAGTCTATGACGTTGGCGGATCAACACTCCACATGCAGCGTTTAGCCATATACAACATGGTAAGCGTCATAGAATTCCACAGATAAAACTTCAAAAAACTACTATCACCATCTGTCGGTATTCTCCTGTATGTGCTTTCATAAAAAAAATAAAAAAAATGTCGGTTTATCGTGTATTTGTTTATATTAAATAACTTAACTAAAAATGATTCAATTAGTTGTCAAAGCTGTAATAATAATATCAAAACATAATAATTTGTCATACGTGTTTATGAAAAATACCATACAAGAATTATAATTTAAAGGTGAAGACTTAATTTAAATCATTCAAGTAATGCCTTTAGCACAGTTAACTTGCCTTACGTAAAAGGTATTTAATTACTTTGTAAGACATATTTAAATGAGCGTACCTTTAAATCAATTTGAATAAAATTAAAATAATGATCAGGCGCAAGGAATGTAAATTAGACTTAATATTGAGTACGTAAAAATTCTTCACGAATGAAGAACGCGAATTTCAATATTCAAATCTGAAGTCTGCGCATAACTTTAGGGGAAGTTGAAATAACTGCATATTATTTCAACTATTATTAACAGCTGACACCAAAGCACGACCCTTTAAAATAAAGTTAAGAGCCTCGTTATATATGCCTTCGGCGCTGTTTCGGGGGCTAGAGTTAAAGGTTTCAGGGGCTGAAACTTAAGGTTCCCTGAAAACCCCCTTTGTAAATTTAAATCGACCCTATTTCAGGTGTATTAAAACAAAATATAGTCATTTACAGTGTAAATGAATATTGCGGTATTCATAACGTATTTTCATTAAGTGAACACATAAATTGACCATATTTTTACATATAAATACTCCGTTAAGCGTGAAAGATACTAAAACCCTGTTATCAACGTTAACGATATTATTTGCGGAGATAATATAACATGGTTAATATTTAAATTCATTCTACAGAGTTTTTGATGTAAATCTAGATGATGTGCCCAAAAATAGGGTATTATTTATTTTTTAAAATCACCATACAAAATCAGTGTCAGTAAATATAATATTTAAATCAAAATATTATGTTTATGATTTGTCTCTAAATATAAACCTTAGAAGAAGTTGTATTTAATCGTTTTTTAGAGTATAAAAACAGTACATATTATTTTTCATATATTCATTCCATATAAGGACCATATGGGTGCTTAATTTCATTACCAAATACTTGTAATTGAGTTATTCTTTATTCTTACATGTCTTTTTGTAAAAATATATATTTTTTTTAATTCATAAAAAATAAAATATGTAGAAAATCGAAAGAATGCTTTTGCTTTTCATATTTGAAAAGGCACTAATAGAAAGTATTGCGTAAAACAATCACACGTTTGTACCAACAAGATATGCTTTAAAAGATTATAAAATATACGATAATAATCATTATGCGCTTAAATTGTGAAGTGAGCTATGAATAAAATAACATTAAATCACCTGTTGGGAAATAAACTTCATTCCAAATAACATAATGTATAATATTATCTTGAGAAGCCGTAAGTATTATTTTATTCTTAATAACTTGGGAATGTCTATTTATTGAAATAACTAACGAAAAGCTCACGTGCTAAATGTCTTCCAGAAGTTTAACTTTGGATGCTACAAACACAAAGTATGTGTCCACCCAAACAAGTACGTATAACTACCGAAATTACTACTCTCCGAAAACGTGACTGAAAAAAGTTCCTGACTTGTGTTTAGCTACTGAAACTAACATTACTTCTGAATTATGATTGAGCGTTTTTCATGAAAAGTATGAAAGCACTTTTAGTGATGATGTTTTTAAATGTTGTAAAAAATATTAAGAAAACTTTCTAAAATATGAGTATGTTTTTGATGTTTTTCCACTTTTGTAGCTAGTTATAAACTTAATTACAATATTTAATTATCTTACATCATAAGCATTATATTCAAAAGTAATGTTTTATTTCATTTATTCTAGTGCGCTTTTCAGTCTATTATATAACACTGAATAGTTAGAAACTTATTCAAATATTGATGAAAAAAAAAGTTATTTTAAATGACATTTATTTTATAAATGTCGTAGAGAAAACACAGAACATATTAGTTAAGATTGAAAAACAGAGAAAAATACGCTACCTAGAAGTATTCAAACCGCAAACAAAGAGATGTTGAAGTAAATGTAAATCATAGTATATTAAACAAAACATTAAACATTGATAATAAAATTATACATCGCGTATAAAAACTAACATCTTTACAAAGTAAGAAAATATATCATTGTGGCTGTTGGGTTGGGCTATCTGTGTCGAATTTCTTCTTCCCTCTGATACATTGACAGCCATTGCTGGGGTCATCTTGAGGGTTGATGATTTGTGGCATTAACTATCAACCCTGAAAGTATACCCTGCAATGGTCGTTAAATTATCGAAAGAAGTAGAAATTCGCCACAAACGAATCAATTAAAAAAAAAAAAATAGCTAGCCATGAAATCCTTCGAAACTATTTAAGGTAGGAAATATTTATCTACGAGTATTAACAATATTTGAAATTAATTTCAAAGTGAATACTAAAAATAGAAATATTCCTATTTCATGTTATATTTCTAATCATCATATGAGATTTGTATCAATCATTTTACTGTAATAAGATAATTAAATGGCGAAATTTATTTTTTCTGATGTATTATTGCAGAACCGGAGCATTAGCTTGCAAAGTTTTTGAGGTGTTGTGGTCATAAATATGCAAGCCGTGGAAAATTCTGCTCGGCTGTTATCTTTTAAGCCTTGCGAAGGAGGCGTACAACTTACAGTGAAACACTTGTAAAAGTTTGCATTATCTGATATTAGAATTGTTAAAGTCGGGAAACCATCGTTCTTTCCTTAACACATTAATGTTCGCTGAAATTGCACGTGAAACTTTTAGCCGCCAATGAATTTTACTCAAAATTAACACAACGTTAAAGTAACTATTTTATTTCTATAAAAATTCAGGTGTTGGTTGAAAAATTAAAGTAGCTAACTATTTTGTTTGTTTTGTTGTAAGTAAAAAATGAGAATTTATCGGCTTTAGAGTAAAATAAAGGCTAAACTTACCATCAATCTCTTATATTCGTGTAAGATGCATATTTTACTTTTTTAAAGTTTTTTTCCGTATCAGCTTAACATCTTTATTAAATAGTTGCCACAATCTGCCACCTTACAGCTATGTCTGTGTATGTTTTTAGTTATCCTTACACCCGAAGATCCACCTAGGTATCAGATGGCTTTCAGGACAAATATCTGATGATGCATTTATCCACTTTAATTTTGCATAAAGCTCTCGAACCTTTTTTCAATTAATAAATTGCTCTATTATTATAAGCCAGTTGTAAAGTATTTTTGTTTTCTCATTTCAATTATACTACCCTCTATTGCTGATAACTACTTTCTAAGCATAAAATACTAAATATATATATACGAGTTAAGTGCTTATTTGGCAACATCCTCCGACACTACTTATTGCAGAAAACCCGTATAGTTGGTTTAATTTTCGGATCATCTAACTTCTTCGCCCTCAGTGTCACTATATGAAACTGACATACTGCTTTATGAACTATCGTTTTTGTAACAGTGAAAGTTACCGATAATAAATAAAAACACTTTAACCGTGCCTATGGTCAGTAATGTGTTAATTTTGTAGAAAACTTTCTTTGTAAGAATACACTAGCGATGTATGTACGCTGTCGTTTAATTACTTAAGTAAAATTTACTCGATTCCAGAATATATCTCACATTTAACTTAGTTGATTTACTTGGCACATTTATGCGATATCTCGTACTTTGCTCAACAGTTACACAATTCCGAAAGGGAAATATAGATCTCCGACGGTTTAATTACGTTACGACACTAGGAAAAACAATTAAAATAAAGTTAGCGAAATGTATTAGTGAAGCGATTCCCCATGGAATTATTATTTCATCGTTAAAAATACTGGAGGTGTGAAATAAATTTCAGATTCAGTATCCATTTCTAATATATTACTTTACTTTACAATTTTTGTATCGCCTAACAAATGACCAACCTAAAATTATATTATATTATGTATTTGCTTATTACTCTTTTTTTAATTTTTCATGCAGATTAATGCAAAAAAAATCTGCTTGCAATGTAGCCTGTCTGAAAGCTAACCAGATACTCTACCGCGTAGTTTTGACCAGTGGTTTGTAGAATAAGCTTTTTTTAGAGTGCTGATGAGGCTATCGACTTAATGCCCAATATCAGTGTCTCAAAGCTAGCTGTACTCAATCAACATAAAATGTCAAATAAACAGCACATGTATTGTTTTCATCTTTCTATACGGCTGCTTGGCGTCTCAAAAAAACCTAACATATCCGTGTAATTAATTTTATAAACAAATGCCAGCATAGAATGCTGGAGGATTAGATAGTTTGAGTGTGAAAACAGCTGAGGTAAGACAGCGGATATACTAGCCTTCCAAATTAAATTTGCTTAAGAGACGAAGTTGGATAAGGATTGGACATGCACTGCAGATTCCACTGGAAAGCATACACTACAGCAGCCTTTTCGTGAAGTCCACGGGCTCTCTCTGTCTTGGATAGTAATCGAGAATTATACATGTCATGTATTCGGTGAAACTCTGGGACAAAGAACTAATATAAGACGTTTCGTATAACATGACGGCATCTTGTTAAGGAAGCCCAAGCATCTGTTTCCGAAACCCATTTTACGGCTTTATTTGCTTTTGGTAAGATAGAAAATATGGTTGTTTTATAGGCGCATACATCAAGCAATATATATCACCTGTAAATAGAATAAAACTATGCATTTAATTTCTGGAGTTTCGTTAACGGTGTAGAGAACGGTAATGATTTAATGAGCACTAAAAACATTAGGCACAAAGCCAAAACTTATACTAATGCCATCACTATATCAAGATAATTAATATTTTGCTCTGCTGAATAAATTACACTTATCGTGGAAAACGGGTTACCTAGTGGAAACTCTTAATATGTAGCGGAATGAATTACTTGTTATGTATTTTAACTGCTTCTAAGACCTTAACGATCCGGTAACAAAAATAAATAAGAGTAATAAATGTTTTATTATTCATAATCCTTAATACACATCAATTATTTTCTCTATTTAAAGCATAAATTATAAGAAAAAATATATATCTGTGGATAAAAACCCATTTATGCTTACAATTTAGTTGTGTAACGTATTTTGGAAATATTTAATTAATTTGAGTCACCCGCCCTATGCCAGACTAGTCATTCGATTTTAATTCTCAGAAAAGATGAATGATAACATAACACCAATTTTTTGTTCTTCGGAGTATCGATCCGGTGGATTGGTTTGCAGAAGCAAAATCTTGCATCTCGATCTCCACTCCTTTCGCTCTTCTGCAACCCTCTTTAGCTCAACATAAGGGCTGCAGCTCATGTCCTCAAAGACTTGCTGCAAGCACTCCAATTTTTTATTGGATGGTAATGCGGCATTTTTTAATAAACTTCAACATTTGTCATAGAGGACTGGTTGAATATATGGGGAGTACGTACTCGGTGGAACATCATATGTATAGATGGGAAAATGATTTCTTCAGTTGGCCCTATTCAATCGTGGCGATTTGTAATAAGCATACATTTTAGTCAGGGAGTGCATATGGATGAAGACAGAATAGAATATTTTGTAATACTCCTTATATTAAAATATAAGGAGTATTACAGATACATACCTTCAGCTCGTGCTTAGAGCCAACCATTGTTTTCTTTTCCGGTTGGTACTTGTGGAAATTCGAGGACTCAATTTAGTACAATTGCAATGGCGCTTCTAAATGGGCTACCAGCACACTTTGATCCTTTTCTCACAACCTTTTCCTCTTTTTCGATTAATTATTTATTTTATTTAATCAATTATTTTCCCAGATCTCTGATATCTTTGACACGTGTCATCTTATTTATCGCTTTCTCTGTGCTTCTTTTATGATTTATTTTTTCTTATATTTTTCATGCATGTCTTATTATCCCTTTCATTGTTTTATATTTGAATAGATCTATGAATAAATAAATAAACCCTAGCTAAGCACGTGGTTTTTTTTTAACTCTCAAGTATGCCAGGAATTGCAATTTTTGAAATATTAACAATACATTGCACACAAACACATAGAATTTAGTTAAATATGAGGAAAAATTAAAATAAATGCGAGTTTAGAATTACAGAAAGGATTATTTGAACACTATTGTTTTAAATTTATACATTTTGGAAGTTTTTATAGCGGATGATAAATAATTATTTTCGTTCAAATATTCTGTGTTGAAAAGATAGGGAATGGTGTTTTGACTTTGTGAGGAAAAACGAGGTGAAAGAGTCAAAAAGGTAGCCATTTATTCTACATTTTGTTAAGAGGCGAAAATGAACCTGTTTGGAACATATTTCGGATACCGCAAGAGAGCTTAGATCACAGCAGTCTCTTTATTCAAGCCCCCGAACTCGCACCGTCTTATACATCTAATGAACTCGGCTGAACTATGAGAAGCAGAGCTGACACGGGATGAAGCAAGGACTACGGTGGCTGACTGAGTTTTGTGGCGGCATTTTGTGACAAACATATACTCCGGTTAGGGGAGCAGATATGCCGATGATGATGCTGATGATGTGCCCATAACTTCGTCAAATAATTCATTAAACTTACGTAGTAAATTTTGAATGCATCGGCAAAGTGAATGCTTGTGATCCATGTTAATTAATGACTGAGATTGGCTGATGGTGATTGGGGAAACTTTTGTGTTTCCAACGGCAGCTTTTTAGACACGTAACCAATTAGCATTCGCCGTACTCGTCCGAAAGCTTTCAATAAGCTCACGAAATCCCACCAATTTATTACTTCCGCAAGACAAAGATGAAGTTTCTCAACGGTATTAAAAAACATAAAAGTATTACTTTTACATAAATATAACAAGAGGATTGCTTAAATTAATTTTTCTTCTTTTTAATTCGGAAACTCATGTTTGTGTTTCGCAGCGAGAAAAATAAATTTCATTAACCTAGAAACAATTTTTGCCGACGGGTCACTTTTGCAAAAAATAAAAAAATAAACAATAAGGAATTATTACCCTCCTCTCGAGAAATTACAGCGCTTGTGAAAGTTTTGTTAGCTCGTGCTGTAATAAGTTTACAAGAAACTACTTTACCCGGCCTTATACGGGATTCAGCGCTCATTTCTTCCGCGGCATAAATTTATTACCAAGTGTCTCTATAATCTTATCAGAGGTTTTTTCTGCATTCTGAAACTTGATAGATTGTCTTGTAAACTGAATATGAATTTTCTGCGCTATCGAATTATGTTTCTAATTTTGTTATGCAAGAATATTTGTCGTTATTCATAACACGTTCATTCTTGCGAGTAAAACAAGGCAACTATTTTTTGTAGCAGTATTTACTTCAATTAATGGGCAGAATAATTACCGCCTATGATCTTCCCGCATAATAGAGCTAATGGCAGAGGTATGACAGCTTTGTTTAAGGCAACTAATATTTTTGGCAGCATTCAATTCAATTAATGTGCTGTTATTTATTAATACGTAAGAAGATTATTATAAATAATCATTTGGCAAAAGATTTTTCTAATAAATTGGCAGGAAATGATTAATGAATGGTAACTAATAATAAGTAAGGTTAGGTGTCCATTTTGTGTGCAAATTATCTATTCATTATAAAATAATTACTGGCAGGGTTGAATATATTACTGCTATTTTAATCTTATGACTGACCACATGCATACTGACACAGTGGACACTGCCAATTTATTTAGTCTACTGCCGATTAATTTAATTTACTGCCAATTGATTTAACTTTCTACCAAAACCTATAATTAGTTACTTATCAAAGAAATACAGGTCATACAACAGTCGTATAAAATATTTTCAAGAATTATTATTGTAGGGTTATTAAACATATTATTTTTTATTAATCTCTTAAATTTGATACTTATTTATTTGAAATCTTACTACAAACTCTTTATTATATGATAATTTTAATAAAATTATTTAAATTTTTGCTAACATAACTTATCACAATAAAGAATCATATTTACATTTCGGTTAGCTTACATTTTTGTTACACAATTTTAAGATTTTGAGTTATTAACTGTTTACATTTAATTTAATAGTGTTATTATGTTTTGTCTCTAAATAAAGGCATTTATTACCAAGATCCGTTTTGTAAATATCGTGTTTATAAATTATATTATATATATTATATCTTTAAGATTCCCAGCTTATATGAATTCAGACAGACAGACAAGCAACTGTGTATAACAAAATATAGTATTATAACTGATTATTCACCTAAATAATTTATTAATTATTATAATTTCTTATGTTACACATTTTTGCCTAAATAACAAACACCTTGTACCAAAACTATGTTTAATCTAGGAAGTATTTGACCTTTCATATAAACCCAGCTTAGAGTAAATATAAAATTTATTTAAATAAATAGTCAAGTGTCATACTATGTATTCCTTTTTACAAAATATCAATAATGTTAGTTTGTTCTAAGCATATTATGCTTCGGTTTTAAATCAGGTATGGAATGATAAGTAGCTTAGAAGTAAGAACAAAGCATCTCAGGTTCGATTCATCCTGCGCACGTTAACGAGTAACCAGGGATGCTGATTCGAATTGATGAAAGAAAGCCAGGTGAAAGAGCCGTGGTTATTTATTTCTCGCCAAGGCTCTCGTTTTTCCATTTTTGGCGCTATACCCCAGGGTGAAATTTGGCCTTCTCTGTAGTAAAATTGATCTCCAGTAGTCCTTGCTTCCAATTTTATCTTCTCTATAGCGGAACATTTCGTCATGTTTTTTTATGATTATAAAATTATTTTCATTAGCCTTTATACACGTTTATAAAAAAATTGTAATGCGAAAACGTAGTCAATAAAAAAAGTAAATAGGTAGAAGGCTCCGCTTCGTAGAACTCTGCGTTTCAAACCCGGGTTAGATTTTCCGTATTATTTTACAGTCTAGTGATAAAAGCTTTTAAAAATTGATTTACACTCATATCACTTATTTTTAATTAAAAGTATTTTCCACTTAAGTTTTTTATATCATAACTACGTAATTATTACTTGATTTTATTTTTTGTTCTTCCTTTTTTCTTTTCTTATCTGTATATCGTAGAAGATGTATGCTTTTTAATTTCATGTAAATGCTCCATTGGCTCCTTGCATTTTTTTTTTTAAAAGTCGAAATTTTCTGTCACAAATAATGTCTTTCGAATATAATAATTAGGTAGCGATTAGGACTGTTTAATATACATTGTAAGCTCGATGTATTTAAAATTATAACAATGTAAAAATCATTGGTTATTTTGCCTTCTTCTATATCGTTACCCGTTATATGTCCCTATAAATTGACGCCGTAAAGTACTGTCAGGTATCATGATTCCCGTTAAGCATACCGAGCTACAAAATCAAAACCTATTTCAATATTATTGTCCTTTGTTACTAGTGTAAATTATTAAAATCACATTGGACTCGTATTATTTTCCTATTTCCAAAATTCAATGTTCCGTCCAAAGGATAAATGAAATGCTTGAGATAAAATTTACTTCATTCCAAAAACTATTTCAACATTATTAACTTCGCCTCCCGTTATATATTGTGTTGACTTTTCTTTGCTTTCAAAGCGTACTCCGAGTATAATAATATACGGTTCAAAAATCAAACTCAATGTAATGTCATTAGCATGATTTGTTTTTGTGGCTGTACCTTTAAATATATATAAAATGAAATATGGAAGCTCAAAAAATAAATGTGATTGTATAATTATTTTACATTAAATAAAAATGAGTTATTTTACCTACATTTTTAAAAGTATTTTTCACAGACAACTTATTTTACTATTTTCCTGCCATCTCTGAATACAACCATAAAGTATTATGAAGCTAACTTTCCTCAAAATTTGCACCTCTTCAGTCAGAGTTATTTATGAAATTTATTACATTTGGTTTGAATCCTTGCTAAATAAAGCTTTCAAACTTAGAGTACAGAAGTCGTCACAAGATAATAAAATATATTTTATTTTTAAATTTCCGATTTCTGCTTGAATTATAATGACAACTATAAAACTGACTTTAACTAAGACGAAATATTTTATTTGATGATTTTCTTTTACTCTATTAAGGTTATTGTTTATTTAAATTTTCTAAAAACACCAAGAGAAGCTAATGAATTAAATTCAAAGCTATTTGATAGGTGGCTTATGATAACACGTACTAAAACACAAAAGTCTTAAAAACGATTTTGCTGGAAATATCTTAAATATATCACTGATTTTATTCTTTAAGTCATAGCGACCATCAAGGTTTTGTTTTATTTTATTCAAAACAATCAATGTTTTATATATTGACAACAGATGGCTGGAAAAATCGACGCATTAAATTAATTTGATTTTGTGTTAAGTAAATCAAACAATATTTGAAGATTCATACATCATAAGTCAAAATTCACTTATACTGCTGCTTATATTTAACAAATATAAGCGGTTGAGACTCATATATAAAGCCTTTGTACAGCAGTGAGATAACATAGGCTAATATTAATTGAGATGATAGAGAGTTTTCCAGACACAAAAAATCCAACTACAGAGTTTTTTTTTATTGGTTTACAATATTAATTATTGAAATTATAAAATTCAACAAAAAAAGTTTTTTATGAAGTGAATGACAGAAAAACGCCCCAGTGATCTCATTTACGTAAACTAATATTACTCGATAAATTGCAGATAAATCAAATGTTTAACAATATTTAAGATAAATAATTATTTGATGCCATACATACAGATTTTTTTAAAAGTTATTGTTCATATTTTAAATTTCAATATTTATTTCACCCTTTTAATTTTACTGCGTTTTATTTCCCTAAGAATGCACATAAAATATTCAAACAGCGTGAGAACATAAATTCAATAAAACCAGAATAACGCTAACCTATATCATTGTAATAACTTGCGAAGTAATAACTCTATTAAAAATGTCTCTTTAGGGAGATAAAATTAACTAAATATATATATATATTGTAATTATTTATAATAGTTATTTGTTGTTATTTAAAATGAGTCTTGAATTACGAAGTGAAGACATTTAAATTATACTCGCTCAATACCGCATTTCACGCTTTAGAGACACTCGCACTGCGTGCCCTATAGTTGACAGCTAAACCTCCAAACCTCTACCACTGAAAGGGATCGCACCGCACTGTAACAAAGCCTGGGACAGATCTGTGGGGTGTGGTGTCTCTGATGTCAGCCACGCACAGATCTCATTCATTTTCCGCCTGCCAGACGAATATTTTCAGCAGCCAGAAAACCCCCATCCCTAAAACTGAGTACGAGCTCCTTCTGTTCGGCCAAGGCATTCGCAATGTCTCCTGGCATACACCAAGCATGCACGACCCAAAACGTAACGTGCTTTTAATATTTCAGCGAACACGTTTCCTGACAATCTCGTGCGGGAGGCATTTAAGTCCCGTCCTGAAACCTTAACCCCTTTTTATTTTTTTTATGTTTCGTCCCGCCTCTTGGATCTCGAGACGGTTCAAGGGGTTTTAGCGTTTTTTTGGCACTTAAATTATGAATTAAATTTTTCACTCGAGACATTTTATTACTCTTTCCGCTTTGTGTGCGTGGTATGATATTTTCGCGGCCGTGAGTAATGTGAATTATGTGACTTTGCTACTTACAATGCGTTGGTTTTTTGAATAAAAAAGTTCTTTACACAAGAAAAAAAGAATAACTCAAAATAAATTATGATGATTTGAAATTTATAAATCATGTCAAATATAGTATATTTATACTGAAATATATTAAATAAATTGACTTTAAAAATAAATACGTTATACAATCTTACATTTAAGTTTTATTTAATCTACTGATTAATTAAATATTGACACGATTTTTATATATTTTTCAATTAAAATGAAGTTCAAAATAAATACTGATTTAACAGAAAATATTACTCGACACTGTTGATTCGTTTTACAACTGTTAATCTCGAAAATATTTATCCTAGCAGTCATCAAACATTGCAATTTAAATAGAGACTGACATATATAATCGATGCATAAGCGAACAGGTATACACTTCAATTATTTTTTTACAAATAGATTTTAGGAACAGAATCCCGTAGCTATTTCAAGTAAATGATTTTTTTTTTATTTCACTCGATTGAATACATTTTTATTCAATAAACTGAAATTTGCATTCAGTTTTAAATAGCGTAAATTTTATGATTGGCCAATAATTGTAATAATAATTGGGACATACTTGCAACTACATATTGTAGACCACCATACCAAAAATACATGAAAATTCTAATAATGATACCGACTTATCTGAATGGTCGTATATGTATGGAAAAAGTTAATAAAAATAATAAATATATTATTTCAATGTGATTATTTTTAATTTAATATAAGCATTATTCTAGCACTTCTAAATCCACGTCTTCTGAAGCTTTAAATCTTCAATAAAATAAAAAGTAAGTATAATAAATAAATGAATATGAAAAATGAGTATATTGATCATTTTACTAGAGTGGTAAGAGGTGTAATGACTTATTTATCTTATCATGCATATAATATCAAATATTCATACCCTTTTTGTAACTTCCAGTTACTGATTTGTTTAAGGAAGTTGGGTGATTAGCCCATTGTAATAATTATATGCTCTAACTAGCAAGCGGATATAAATAAAATAATATATAAATAATAAATATGAGAAGAGATGAAGTATCAAAAGACCAAGAAAGTATACATTATACTGTGATACTAAGCAATGATCTTTTTTCCCTACAATTAAAATATTCGCGATCTACATTAATGAAAATAAGATTTTTTTAAATGTGAAAGCTCAATATCCATTTTGTGTTCTGTTCGACATACCAGTAAGACTGCAAAATTTTTCTTGTCAATCTCCAAGTTGTTTTCTGCTCGGGATTTGCATCGTTGCTCTCCTACACAGCCGGCGCAGTTCAACTTAAAATATTTACGAAATAAAGAACTACGACCGAAAATGTTCCGAAAGGCTGTCCATTCGTGAAATTTCCCATTTGAATCGCATGACAAAAGTTCTCTCGAACACTCATACGGAGAGCGGTTCGGTTGCTCTCGGCGTTAATATTTAATTGCGTAGACTCTGCATGCTGCAGACCGAGGCGCCGATCTCTGAACCTCCTCCCTAGTCGTCCCGCTTCCATACTGACTTTTTTCCCAAGTAATCGCATGCACGGGAAAGTCCTTGGAGAAAGCGACTCCCCAGCGGATACTAGCTCGCCCAAGATTGCCATCTCGTAGCGAGATGGCGTAAACTGACGTAGGTGGTAAAGTAGGTGAAAAATTCCATCTAGTATTTTTTTTACTACAGCTTTGCTATTGAATAGTAAATTTGACAGAAGTTTCTACTATAATAACAGGCATCAATTTTTTTTTCTCTTGGGTTTTTGTTTATTTTTTAATTCATAATAGTTGTGATGAAGTAAACATTTATTATGATTTGGCAAACAATATAATACATATTTTTTCAAAGTAGATATTATCGTTCCATTTTCACTACACATTTATCTGCAATATGCACTTTCTTAGATAAATTGCTTCTTCGTGTATTGATTGTTGCATGAGAACATAAATCATGTTGACTTATCTTATATATATAATCGTGTCGGAAACAACAATTCAGATTTATTCATCTTGATGAGGGCGACGTCGATGGCGTTACTAAAATCAGGTTGGGTGCACTAAACACAGTGCATCAGAAGGTGTGACAGGGTCTGCTCCACGTCACAGTCACATTCAGTCTTATCTTTATACAATATATTAGAAATTAATCATCTTGATGAGAACGTTTACTATAAAGTATAAAATATTGGAGACGGAACTTTTTCAACAGAGGTATAACGTGATGTTTTGTAGTAGCCATATGCTTCGTACTAGAAGCCATACAAGTAAAAAAAAGATTAAATACGATGAAATTTTCTGCAAAGAAGATATTAAATCACCATTTTTAAAATATATATATATAATTTAATGATAATGATATTAAAAAAATGTTTTTACAAATCCTTGATTAAAAATAAATTACATATTATTATATGTTACATAAATGTACAATATCAACAGTTGAGTACAGATAAGACGTAAACCTATAAATGACACAAAAAGTGTAGCCATTTCAATAAAGTAAAAAGAAATACTAAGAAAAACACACTGATAATATAACAATAATAAGAATGCAAACTGTGAGTTTTTATGTTATATAATTAACAAACAATGTTTTCAAGAAATAATTTTCAAGTAGTTTATGTCGTAGATAGTAAAATTGTTGGATTTTCTTTGATATATCAAAATTATAAATTTGCATCAAAATTATTCTCCGATGAAATCAGTGTATAGTTATATTTATGTAAGCACCATGGTGCATATGGCTAAGCGCTGCATGTGGAGTGTTGATCCGCCAACGTCATAGACTATAGCCCGAGGTTCATCCTTATTATTGCAGGAATTCACTATGAATGGGTGGTCTTCACAGGATGACATTCGTCTACCACCAATTTTGATTAATAGGCTTTAACTGGAATTTTACGGGTGAGGGACCAATTTCACACCAACTGGGGGTATTTTAGAGCTCAGAAATCGATTAAAAATCCTTTTGTTTATCTCCGTCGGGGATCGAACTCACGACATTTGGCTTGCAAAGCAAACGCTTTGACCATTGAGCTATGGCTGCCGGCTATAAAGTAAAAAAAAATAGTAAATTAGAATGTGTAATTTGTAATGTAGTACTGCCCTCAATTATGTTATTTCTTTGTTTTCTTGAACCGGTGATCAGATGCTAAATCACTGTTGTGATGTTTCGCCGCTGACGTAGAAAGTTTCTCCGTTTTTATTTTTACTCTCTCGCCCCGTTTCACTTCTCGAACCTTCTCCGCATTTTTTCCGATGCCAGCGCTTTCGTCTCGGGGAAATTGAGTGCATATAGCGAGAAATTGGCAAGAGAAGTCAGGCGTACCGACTCTCCTATGCGCTCAGGATGTCAGGCCGTAGATAATGTAACGAGGTGAAATCTCAAAGAACCCGCTGAAGTATAAATTACTGCGATCAATCATTGGCTTGTTGTTTGTGAATGGAAATAAATCGCGGTCGGAACAATGGAGGGATGTAACCGGAAAGGCCGGAAGAGATATGGGCCCAATAGCTGGAAAGAACGCTTACTTTAAAATTGATTGATTCCGTCTAGGGTTGATAATTTAAGCGTTTATAAATTGAGAACTTTTTTACGTTAAGAGTTAAGTACACTGTATTTTGAGATAGACTTTAAAAGTAAAGCTTTTTAATAAGACTTTCCAAATTTTCACTTTTTTAATTGAATTGTTATTTAATAGATAAGTATGTGTTATGCATTTCGTATATGATAATTTTATATAGCTGCCGTTATATATTTTGACTGACAACAATTGCTGATAATGCATTTTATATTTTGTATATACTTAAAAGTTGAGCTGCCTATGAGGACAAATGGTCCAGGCTTTCCAGAGTGACGGGCTAATCATCTGATTTGCTTAAAAAAGGCGGTTTACAAATAACACAAAATATGCCTCAGATACCATAATTACTCTCCCTTAAAGTACTCGCACTACTGTTATGGAGGTGTTTGGGAACCATATATGTTCCAAAATAAACCTTCAAGTGCAGGTATGTTCTACAATGAGGAATTAATAGTGATTGACGAAACTAAATGATGGCAATTTGTAGAGACTATATGTTCCAGATATGGAACTGATGTGGGAAAAACAAAAATATTTTGCTATTATTGATTTTAAACTTTATTATTATTTTTGATTTCCAATACTCTTTTGACATAACTAAGATACTATAAAAGTTCAATTATTGCTATTCCCATAAATAATTGACCTTTTGAATATGTATAGCTGTATCTTTTTTAGACCTAAATTATAAATATCAACTTAATAACGAGCGCAAAAATTAAGAAAATTATTGATAGTTTTCGATATAAATAATTGTAATTTGATGTACATATGACACGTATTTTATTGTTGTAATATTAAGCGTTGCTTAGTACTTAATGCTCAGTATTCTGTTCATTGATCATTTACTAAGATATTTACTGTCAATGGTTATTACACATCCCTACATTATTTTAAACAAAAAAATATTATATGCAATACGGTGGCCACATACGCCAGAAATAATTATACGTAATGTTTACATACTCGTATGTCATGTAAAGGAATTGAATTGAGCGAATGCGCTGTGTAAGTATGATTAGTTTTCGTATACGAGTATAATTATTATTCCCTCGCTGTCGAAGTGTGGAGTACCGACAACTACAGTCTGCCGGACAGTTCCGTTAGTTTCAAATTATCATTGTACAATCGCCAACGTGAGACAACTTCTGGAGGAACATTCCGCCGGCACGCCAATTTAATCGGCGCAAACTTCGCGAGTGGCGTCTCCAGCCTCCATTGTTCCACTTAATAAAAGTTCGCCATGTCCGTTGTCTGGATAAACAGACTCAACATTCGGCCATTATTTGAACACATAATCTCTTACAGCGATGCGCTGCGAGCAACAATAATTGCGAAAAATTTAGGTATGGAAATAACAACGGATTTTACAAGTTTAATCGCATTCGGATAGATGCCGTGCAATAAAAATGTTTACGGAATGGAGCTATTTAGTTTCGAAACATAATTTTGTAGTGTATCGTAAAGTTGTTGTTTGTTGCCGTGGATTGTTTTTAGTGTTTTGGTGGTTTATATTTAAATCAGTTATCTCAATTCGGAGTAAAGTACATAGTACATCGTGTATTTTTTTATCATTGTCTTTTTATTTTTTACAAATTAACAAAAAAATATTATATATATACCGCTTATATTTTTAAAGAGCCCGTCAAATAAACATCAGTAGAATATGTGATAAAAGAATGTGTTTTTATTTTATGTAAGCATATACAGGAAAATACCGACAGATGGTGATAGTGATTCTAAAGTCTCTCATCTGTGGATTCTTTGATACTTACCATGTTACGTATATTATTATTAAACACTGCATATGGAGTGGTGATATGCCAACATCATAGACTTCAGCCCAATATTTAAGCATTATCCTTTTGCTACGAATTTACTATCATTGGGTGGTGTTCACGGGACGATTTTCATCTACCACCAATTGATTAATAGACTATGACTGGAATTTTACGGGTGAGGGATCAAATTCACTCCAACTGGTATTATTTTAGAGTTCAGAAAACGCTTAAATTATTTTTTAATCTCGCCGGGGATCAATCCTACAACCTTCGGTTTTCCAAGCAAACGCTTTAACCGCTGAGCTATACCCGGTGACTGATAGTTGTCCCAGAAGTTAATTGAAACTTGATCAGAAACTAAATCCTAAATCTCGACTATAAAATCTACGAAAAAAGTAAAATTTACATGACATATTTATGTTTTATTTCTCGCAGTTTATATATTGCATTACTATAAATATAAACACAATTTAATAATCTCAATATTGCAATCATTTGTGATTCAATAAAATAAATCCGATATTGACATCCTATTAACTGCGACATTGTATATTGTTGATAAATCCAGATGCATCGCAATTGTACTGCGAATTATTTGCGCATAGCTCTAACTATCGATAAATAATATTTTTACTAACCTTATCGGGACAATAATAATTAAACTAAAATTGCATAGATTATTCTACGTTATCAGCGCCAACCCGCAATTAATTAAATTCGTTGAATCATTTTAATTGAATTTATTTCTGTGGCTTTATCCGACGTGTATTATGGTTTTATACCCTTCTTGTGACTCTACGAACCGGTAAACAATCCTATTTTCATAGAGATGTACTCTGAACACTTCACATCGGATTTATACACAGCGGGACAGCGCAATTAAATCAATCTCTATATTTTATTCGTTTCCCGTAGAACGTAGAACGTATACGCAGCCATTGTTTGCATTCGAAAAACAGTGTTTATACGACGACGTAGTTATAAAAGTTATTTAACTGGTGACAATATTATGAATGCTGAAAATAAAATTCAGAATCGATGCCAAAAAAATATTTTTCAATTTTACGTTTGTTTATCACATACAGCTTAAAAAGTGTGCAAACCTGGATATTCTCGTACAAGTACATATATTTTAAAACTATACCCATTATTTTTTGTATAGAGCTAAGTTTAATTATTTATATACAAGTATATTTGTAGATACTAACATTATGTACTTAATTTGATGTATTCTCCGTGTATGAAAATAAAATAATGTTTCTTTATAACGAACATTATGAAACAGAACGTAATAAAAAAATTATTGGATTTCCTTGATAATCAATAAAACAAGGTGATAAAAAACTAACCGCAGTAATATTGCGATATTAATCTTTGTCTTACATGATAAAAATATATTAATGTTTTGAGAATCCAATAAATAATATACTTTTTTATTCATAATGAAAATTGCTATTAATAGTCTAGTAAAAATCTGATAAAACATACTTATACTTTTACAGCATAAAAAATATACATGTACTTCAAATATTGTGTTTTGAGATGGTGACTAAATTTATAGTACCTTAAAACTAGATACTTAATACTTTTCTTTTTATATTGTATGGAGACGTGATCGTAAAATTTTGTACGGAGAACGTTATTAGCGTATGATACGTTTTAAAATTATTTTTAAAAACTGTGTCAACAGAATTTGGCGCACTGCCTCAATTTTCCAGAATTTTCCGAGCAAAATAGAAATGAAAACCACGATGTAGATTGTGAGTGCACTTGAATACATTCTTAATTAAGGCAAGATATCTGAATAGTTGTATAACAAAATTTCATACCAGCATTATAATACAGACTGTAGATAAAGACTTTTTTATTTGTAAATCAAATATCTTATTTAAATTAAAATTATCACTGTATTTTTTTTTTATTTTAGTTTTTGAATTAATATGCTAGTAGTAAAATGGAAAGTAGAATTTTGTCGTCAATGTCTAATTATCTACCCATACAAATTAAAGATCTTCCAAATCGTAACAATTTCCATTTGTCTCAGTTCTGATACTTGGTATTCTCACTATTCTCTATCACAACTATAGATCAGATAATCAAAGCAAAAATCAGATCAATCTGGTCTGTAGAACATCCCATTTTCAAAATATATAATTCAGATAATTCATTACTACACCATTACCATTAGTAAAAATATTATTTGTATCATGCCATCTGGCTTAAAAATTAACAAAAGACTAGAAACAACATATTCTTAACTCTTTAAGTCTTTGTTTTAGTCATATATATTTCAAATGTAAATTATAAATTCATTAAAAATTGACGCTCATTTCTGTAAAATACCGTCCATGCCTATTCACACGACGTTTCTGTACAGATACACTAGTAAACATATACGGTTCTCGAAAACCTCTGGGTTTTTTAAGAAATTGGGGATTTGATAAGAGAGCAGCTATATTATCCGAAGCATATGTTGCATGATTTATTGATTTATTTTTTAAGGCGATCGGATTATTCGTTCCATGCTTCCGAGGTTTGAACCATTTTGCCAACTAATAACTCGTGACAAGCTACAAGCCTATCAAAGTTTCAGTCCGCGTCTTATATTGCTTGACTTTGATGATCAAACTAGAACCGTTCTTACAATGTGCAATAGCCGTTGATCAAAATATTATGCATTACTTTTTTTTTGTCTATCTGGAATTGAATTTTCCCTATAAATATTTATTATCTGCCTGAATCTTTGCTTAGTGACAAATAAATTTTGCAGTCAAGGCTCTCTCTTAAAATTATGCGTTTCATTTTTGAGTAAGTCTTCTTAGACATCAATAGATATATTTTTTGATAAGTTTTTGGTCCGGGCTTCTAGAGAAAACTCTTCACGGTGGCAAAAATTTAAATTAATGTTGTAGAGATTTTTTCATAGTATCAATAAAAATAATATAAATAAAAAAAATCATTCGTATAAATTGATATCTAAAAATTAAGTAAATTTTTTTCAATTTTGACTTTAAATTCTCAGTAATAATACTTTTCCAGAAAAATATCGAAAGAAGATTATTTTATTTTCGTGTAATCAAATTAACTTAGATAAATTATTAATGGTAATTAACGTTATATTAAAATTTAGCGAACGCAAAGACTCATTATTATTATTGTAATTACTATATAATTTTGTATAATTTACGCTCATTTTCCTCTCCGGTAAGTAACTCGGCTTAATTAAAGTGACAAAACTTAGTAGAGTAGTTTTGCTCTTGGATTTTCAATTCGGTGGTTTCAGTGTATGAGAAGTCAAGTCAGCTGGATGAAGTAATTTAAAGGGTGGAAGTTTTCAAGAAAGGGTGGTGTGCAAGCTTGCAACCATATTATTGCCTAAAGGCTAATTTTGAAATTATAAAATTAAATTTAATTATAATTGCCTTTAAAATATCAAATGCATTTTTACGTATTATTATCAATTATTATCGAATACTCTTGGATTACAGTCGTGAAAGACAGACAAAGGCGAGTACTTATACAAAACTGTACAGTCAGATCAACCTTCTATCAATTGTATTATTTTTTTCTTCCAAATTCTTTCCAAAGCTAAAGCATATGTTCATAAGAGATTATTGCTACATAATTTTAGCAGAAGCCATCATATTGCGAAGTCATTATTGCATTTAGAGCTCAGATGAGAATACATTATGTAGAGTTCTCGATGACGTGGGAATACAAAATTTAAATATATGACACCAGAAGTATAATTGGGCATTTGTTTGGATGAACGCCTCAATAATTCGGAAGCCTTTACCAGATTGTTTAATCCAAAGGTGGGAATCTCAGCTCAACTATTGATACATTATATACGCAGGCGGTTCATCCAAATAGGATACATTCCTTTAGTAAATATCGTCTATCTTTACACAATAATAAGTTGCAAATTAAGTAAAAAAAATGCTTCCATATTTGGAACATGCAGTCATCATAAGTTGTCGCCTCTCCTTGCTATCAGTTACCATGTCTTCTGTCCTATGATATTTCTGCATCTTATGGTTCACCTGGGTATATATATGGTTCCCACCGACTTCAAGAGCAGTTGCCTTGGAATCTTATTTATATCTCTTCAATACCCGGAAAGAAGACGGCAGATGTAGTTTAAATGCGAAGCATATTTTTTGTGATTTGTTTTTCATATTTTTAAGGAGATGAGATGGTAATAAAGACACTCCTATAGCCTGGATCAAATTATCATCACTGTCAGCTTATTCCAATAAATTTGTACTTATAGCTTCTACAAAGTTAGCCAGATTCTTAAATAGTTTTCCGATAATCATTATAACTTTTGTTTATGCCACATTTTAAAATTATGTCAACATTAGTTGCATATTTTGTAAAATTATCAATTCAAATCTAATTAATTTTACTATCTTATTTATTAAAAAAATATTTCTAACTACACAAATATTTGTTTTCGTAAATAAAAAATCCAATTTCGATAAGCAGTTGGGAGGTATTAGGCATTCCGAGGATTTATTTTTTAAATTGAAGAGTCCTGTATTCCTTATCGAACACTTCGTTAATTTTCTTTTCAAACGTGACAATCATTTCTTTCCCAAAAAAAAACTTTTTAAAAGCTTGGTGCTGTGATTAATCGATCACCAGACGAAGACTTTGTATACAGAAAACCCCTAATCACTGTCCCAAAACTCGGGATCATGTGGGAGAACCAAACTTTTCCCAACACAGTTCTTATTTCGTTATCCTTGTGTATTTTTTCCCGAAGCATTTCGACGTAGGGTCAATATTTTCCGAGGCGTTAGAACTTCCAGTGAAATGTGTTTACAAAAATAAGTCGCTGGGAGACAAAATAAAACGTGAGTGTTTTACAAAAGTGCGTCACATGACGTAACTGAATTTATTAATCACGGAAAATATAATGTGATTTTTGATCTCGTGTGTTCACAGAGGACACTTCGTGTTTTTTTTTTGACGTCGAAAATATAGTTATATTTTTTATTTAAAACACAAACAATATAATACAAAATGTAAAAAATAAATAGATCTTAATATTCATATAGTATCAGCTCGCACAACCATAATGAAATCAAGTAAGCCACTTATCGGCCATTCCCCACCACTCGAGGTTGTCCTTTGTTCTACCAACTCCGGTTCTTAATCTGTTCAGGGATTTTCAGGTCCGCCAGTCAAGGTTTTAGCCAGTTGGGAGGCCTTCCTTTGGAGAAATGAAATCCTCTGACTTGTCGAGAGAGCTGGAGTGTCTCATTTTCAGGTTCGGACGTGAGAGGTTGTGTTTATCTCAGATAAAATTTCAGTTAAAAAGTGGATAATGAATGATAATTATTTACATTTTTATTCGCTAAAATCAATCTAAAAATCAATAGTTAAGATGCATTTTTGAAACAACTATAACATAGGTAAAATTTCATTAAATTTCCACACTATAAAGACTGACATTAGATAAGTGGACAGGGCTGGATTCGAAAGGTGGAAAACCAGGGTAAAGAGTGGAAATGCATGAAGAAGATCCAGCAAATGCAATTACAGAAAAAAATACATGCAGTTTATATATGAATTCATATTAAATTTAAACATTTAAAAATAGTTAATATGACAGCATGATATATTTTATACTAGTGTTTATAAATAAAATAAATTTAAACTATTTTTTATTTATTTACAAAGATTGCAACACGAAAATATTACGAAATAATCACATATTTTTGTTGATTTGTAAATAATATTCCTTGATAAAATAATATTTCGGTTTTCCTCATCTCCGTTATAAAAATAATAATATCCAATCAACATTTGAACACACAAACCGGGAAAAGGTTTCATTTATCAATATCAAGTTAAATATTGAATCAGTTTCTGTTGGGGTGAAATGTTGTTCTTGACAGACGTACCTATTCCGTATGAAATATTATATGTGATAGAGGCAAAATATTTCTGCCAATTATACTATCTTTCAATAAATAACATGAATATATTCCCTCGCTGATTAGGCAATACATCTAGTTTTGTATAATTACAACTTTGCTCAACTTAGAAGTAAATATTACTTTATATAGAAGCAAACTTTATCTATTTGGATGTGTAGATTTTATGTAAAAATAGCTCGATTCAGGGATATACTCAATTTACTCAAAACAAATGTTGGATATTGATTAGTTATACCACTGGGCCGGATAGTCCAGCAGTTAAAGTGTTCGCTTCTCACTCAGACGCCGACGGTTCGCATCCCGACGAAGCTTTATTTTCTTAAATCAATTTTATTTCATCTACGCTCTTAACATGACCCCTGGTAGGGTTGTGCCACTCCTTAAGGACGAAACAAAAAAAATCTATGCCTCGGGAGCGTCAGGCTGATCATACGATCTTCTTAAAAACCCTGATCATTGAACACCGCAATATTTTTCTGATACGCAGTCTATGCAAGTTCACGGGCTCTTGTCCTGGATGATCCCGGGAACCATCTATGTTCGCATGTGGGGGGATAAAGGTGACTGGGACAAGGTATGAACAATCTGAGCTTACAGAACTGCGAAAAGGAAATTTGCGGTGTCCATAAGCTCCAAGTATGAAAAAAAATACGTATAGTAGTACACTCGTACCATTAGACTTCTTTTATTATTAAATAATTTTTTTGCGTCTAGATTTTTTTTTATATAATATATTTGGAACCTAAATTTTTTTTTCAGTATTAAAATCAATAAATAGCCAGTAAATATTAAAGAAATCGTCAGTATTAAATACCTAAAGAGGTCAGTAATATATTATTCAAAATTGACAATATAAAAATAATAAATTGGCTCTAAATCATTCTTGAATGCTTAAATTGGTTGGGTTACGAAAGGTAACGTTTCTATTTAATCAGTTAATTTTTCTTTCATTTTACATTAATTACCGGTAGTATTGATTATATTACTGATAGTTTAATTTTGTAACTGGCCACATTTGTACTGACACGGATATACTGCTAAGTTATTTAAAAAACTGAGTTTTTTTTTGTTTTACGGCCAATTCATTTCATTTACTCCCTAAATATTGCATTATTTACTTATACAATTTATTCATATTATTCTTCATATTCACTGGTAAATTACAATACATTTAAACAATGTACTGACAATCCCGTTTATCAAAGAAACGACTTTACGTCGCCGGGATTGTCATTGGGTCGCTTGGGGAGGGATGCGTAAAAAGTCGCAAATAGCATGAACTTATTTTTTAGAAGTATTTTGTTATTTCTTTAAGACAATAGATTGACAACTTTGGTGTTCGGCTCAAACCACAAACAATGAACGATCTAACCCCGTCGAGATCGGAGCCGAAAGTGAATCTGAGTTCTCCGTAACACTGCAGCGCCTGTCGGCTATTTGACAAATTATCTATCACAACAAGCTACATGACGATGCTACGCCTTTTTTATATTACAAATATTTTTACATATATGCGTGACCGAAAAGCTAACATAAATAAGTGACGATAGATCGTATATCGATGTTTTTTCGGCACCAGCCTGCAAGGGCTATATCGATCTGACGTCGGTACCGTATAATTAAATTCAATTACTATAAACGGATTTGGAAATGAAAGTATCTTATTGCATAGTATATATTTATATAAAAGTCATTGAACTTTATGAACCTACACAATTTGTTTTGAGTGTCAAACTGTGTGTCAAATTGTAGGCGTTCAAAGGGTCGCAAATGTTTGTCGTGTATTGTAGATAGATTTGCTCGAATACATGTAATGAACAAAGGCTTTGATGCAAGCGTCCTTAGTTCAACCCGCAGCCTACATGTTGCCTACAGGAGGCTTCATCTCGATGTCCCGTCGTGTCCCATAAGCCCGTGTACCGTCTTACATGCCATTTCCCACGTTGTAGCCACTTCTCAGATTGTAGCAGTATCAGCGGTTAGCAAGGCTCCGTAATCACTGCCGGATGCATTTAATAATGTGCTGAAATTTCAAAAACATTTTCAGTTACGTTTTGAACACAATGCCATTTTGCACGTGTGCTAATAATAGTCTGTGAATATAATGTAAACAAAAAGCAACTTTTTTATATATCTACCTTATATTTGATGCTTTGTTGTTTTTTAATATATGGTGGATATGAAAACTGGTTTATCTTTAAAAATATCTACTCTGTATAGTGTTAAGATCCTAAAATAATAAAACTAAATATTTAGCCACTCCTTAGGACCGAATGGCCCAGGCCTGGGAAGTGTCGGGCTAAAGATTCGATCTCCTTATATACTAGCATTAAAATTATTGCAGCTTTCGTCCCTTTAAGTCCTTTTGCCCTGGAGGCCTTTGGGAACCATGTATATTATACCCTTGTTATGATATCTAGAGACGAGACGTGGCAACTGACTTCACTGAATGGATTCAATATGTGATGACTATTTGTTATGTTACTAATGTAATGTGTTCCAGATATGGATCACATATGGAAAGATTTTTTATTTTTTTATTTTTTTAATGATAACCATGATATGTTGTCTATTTGTGTAATCTTAGTTGAGTAAATAATAATTTTATTTTAAGTGTGGTGGCAAATATATTGTTTAAATGACTCAATTGCATCGTAATATATATCATAAAATATCATAAATCAATATTATTTCAAATGGATTCCAATTTTAAGAAATATCAGTTCTTATTTCTCCGAGGTCATTTAACAAGCTGTATTTCAATTTTCAGCGATGCTTAAGCTTTTACCGTCCAAATTAAAGCGATTTATATTAAAATTAAACAGCGGCGAAGCCTTCAACATATAACTTGTTGGAAAGTTCCGTACAATTGTAGAATTTTATCGTGTTATTCGAGATATGGTATTGCCCCGGAATGGCACCCCTAAGGAATATAAAACTAAGACCGACCTAAATCCGAAGACCGAAGAAATGGCGCTTACTCCCGTTTTACTAAGAGCTACGATAGAACTTTAGATAAGATGGAAAAGAGTAATCGATCAATTATTATTATACGGCAGACCAAACCGACCACTAATGCTCTTATATCCGGTTAAATCCAGATTTTCACTAGACGTCGCCATAAGCACTGAAAAAGAGATATTTGTTGGTAAGAACTGCCGTAAATTGAAAATTTTGTAATGGGTTCAAACATTTATTAAGTAATTTAAGTGATAGTACAATAAGACAGTTAACATTATATTTTACAAAGAAAAACCGCTGAGAAATTATAACAATATTTGACAAATTATTCATTCTTTGTGCGTATTACTTTACAACGGCCTCGAGCGTAGCTTTCGATTTTTATTGAAGATTATCGTTATTTTGCGTCTAAAACTTTATTTTTAAGATAAAATGGTACACAAATGAATAAAATTACACTTACAAAGACAAATTTGATTTTTAAATTGCATTCTTGAATGTAGCAACAGTCTTATGCTTAAGTTTTCACAAAAACTTAAGACTATGCTCAATGCCATTATATTTTGATATTATCATATTATGTAAGGATTTTACGAAGAAAAAAAAATTTGAAGGAAGAATACGTTTTTAAAGCACTACAAATACAACGATGATTCAACTTCGTCATTCGTCTATTACTCAATATTTACTTTCGTGCTGTGTACAACATTTATAATATCAAATATAAATAAAAGATTTTTGTAGAATTTATTCCACATTTTTTTTTTGACGACATGTTTCAGCCATGTTGTGTGGCCATTCTCAAGTGACTTGCTTAATTCAGAAAAACGTATTGAATGATATTGTATTATAAATATCTAAATGATCGCTTAAATCTATCAAAACTTTCATTTAATAGACCCAACAAATAAAAACTCTTATAATCTCTGATAAACAAACGAAAACTCTTTAATTAACGATCATTCTCTTAGTCAGGTTTCGTGCACGAAAACATGGCCCGTCACAATACGCGCGGAGGGAAGTTAAAAAAAATATTACAACGAAATGAAAACAATGGAAGCGCCTGTCAGGGAAGATTACTACCACCGGCGACATCAAAGTTGCTTAACTCGATATCGCAAATAATAAACGAGTTTTACGACGTGATCGCCATTCCTGGGCTAGGAAGCTAATTCTGGGAGAAAGACGTGTTTTCGGCAACTTTCACTACCACCTAAATGATTTGTCAAATTTCGACGCCTGAAACTTAACGACGTGTAAGATGTTGGATTCGGATAGACGATTTAAAAAAGAACTACCCAACAAGTGTTGTTTGATATCAACGATCAATGAGAGCGATGCAATCAAAACAAAGTACTGAAGTACTAAATTTCAACAACATAAGATAAAGTTGTTTGTTCTATTTAATTATTGGAATTTTTGATTATTTATATTTCAGTATCTTCAATTATTAAGAAATATTTGATGCCATACGCATATTATTCTTATGATTCACTTATTAGTATTTACTTTACCAAAAATAATAAAATTTTATTATTTTTTAAATTTATTTTACAGATATATCGTTTTCCACAAATAGGAAGTTATATTTTTTCAAAATGTAGAATGTTTTCAAAAGAATGATTTAAATGAAAAATATTCCTTTAGATGGTTGACTCTTCACAGCGCTCCACAATATCCGTCTTTTTATTGCCGTAATATTTAAAAGTGTGAACTTTTGTTTATCTTTCTGGAAACGTAAAAGAGAATTAAAACTTTTTTGAAAAGTATTTTTTATAAATAATGCGAATACAATGTTTTTGGCTTTGCAGTGCGTCTACCCGACCATAAATAAGGCTTATTTTCTTTTGTAAGCATAATGCCCTCTACTCACGGGCATTAATATTCTTAGAATCTAAGCAGGCTTTTAAAACACAAAGGTTAAAAAATATTCCACTTGTTTCACTTTGTATATATTCTCTGAGCTTCCTGATACTTGAAATCTTCGTTAACTTGTTAAATAAACAATGAATATTTTATTTATTTAGATTGTTTTTACGTGGATCACGTTGAGTATGGTATCTGTTTATTACACTGTATTTTCGACTAACTCGTAACCTTCCCTAATCTATCCCTTTCAACAGAAAACTGAGCAGAATGTACTTTCGTAAGTGGTCGAACACATGTATGTAGGAATTATAGGTGGGGATGTGTCTATCAGCAAACAATAAGTGAAGGAGACAAATAGTGTTGCAAGGATGAAGATGCGAATGATTTAGGTATTAATAAACTTCAAAATTGCTGTTAATATTTTTCTGGTAAAAATTGTACCAATAGTACCATTCCGGTGGATTGGTTTGCAGCAACAAAATCTTGCATCTCGATCTCCAATCTTTTCGACCAAATAAAAAATCGACTCATAATGCATACATTTTTTGTTTATTCAGATAGTATTAAGCATACATTCCTAAAAAAGGAAGCCTTAAATTATTTAAAGAGTTGATTTTGTTTCTCGGAACAACACAGAAGAGAAATCGACTTCCAAAAGAATTATCGAGTCTTTGATTCCTTACATTCTACATAGATTTACACGTTAAAAGAAAAACTCTTTGGATATCCGTCTAATGCAGAGTTTATTAGACACATAAAGTTGTGAGAATACTTTAAGGCTTGAAATACCTTTTGATACAGCAGACTGTTAGACATCGATGTTGTGCATCATCCATGAGAACAGGAAACGTATTCTGCGTTGTCGTCTTATAGTGTTTATCATTTTTTGGGAGGACATTTTTGATCTGCTATTTAGTTTTAAGAGTCTCTTGTTGTTAAACTAAGTAGCAGCTGAACTGCATTAAGGATATCGTATCGATCAATACAAAACACGTATTTTTTATAAGAGTATATTAAATTAATTAAAATTATTTCACAAAGTGACTTTTTTTACCGTATCCGCTCCATATGTGGAGCATATATGGTCACCATAAGTTGACATTTCACAGTTCTGTAAGCCCAGGTTATTTATTCCTTGTCCCAGAAAACATGTATGCCTCGTTCAAGAATACTTGTATACCCGGAAGTCCACATAGAAACATAAATGATTCCCGGGAGCCGCCAGGGCAAAAAGTCCGCTAACATGTATAGACTGCGGCTGCCATATCAGAGAAATATTATATAATCAACGTTTATAACAAGCAGTCCGACCCTTCTGAGGTTTGGAATTTTTTTATTTTGTCCTTTAAGGGTTTCGCGATCCTACCTGAGGCATGGAAAGAGATTTAATTAAATCGATTAAAGAAAATTTAGCTTGGTCGGGATGCGAACCGGCGGCGGTGTCTGAGTGAGAAACAATCGCTATAACCACTGAAATATGCCACCCTGCTAAGTAACTTAACTATAACATATCTTATATGGTGGAGCTTAGGAGAAAACAGAGCTATTTTGAGTATCGAAATAGGAAGTAGCTACTGAATTTTTCGCAGTCGCTGGGTTTTACGAGTATACTCACCTTAGAAACGGATATGATAAAAGAAATGGAAATCGTTTTCTCGCACAGCGATTCTTTCATTTTCATGTCAAAATTGATTAAATCTAGATGTTTCGCATTTGACTAATGGCGCAGATTGGACCGGGAGCGATATAACTCCGATTTGAATACCGGCATGTAAATATGGACTCTCCGCCCTCTAGTATAGAGACGATTTGTAAATTTTGTGAGGTACCAGTCGCTATCCTTCGCGTATAATGCCTGCGAGGTCTCGGTTTACGCTTGTTTAATGTTTGTTATCTAACTTGAGAAATTCGTGGGCTTACTACATCGGCTGTTTGATGAATAATATTTAGATTTATGACAACGCAGGGCATGTACTCGTAAGATGTACGCGAGATACCAGTCATTAGTAACCGTATCTTCGATTACTGTGCGAGAGCACAGTCAATGTTTGATTATTTAATATTATTATAACGAACCGATTTCGTATTAATTTATGGAGAAATTTTGATGGGAAAACATTCTGAATTGGGGTGAGTATACTGTTTCTATGATGAGTACACAAATAATCATAAACAATCAGTTCTAGATGGTAAATATTTTAAAATTAAATACTATTAACTTGGATTCTCTCAATAATTCGTTGTATTTCCACTACCTTGCTGTGAAGCATATGTTACTCAAAAATTTTCGCCACGATCATCACTTCGTTTCATGTCAGCTCTACTTCCCAGAGCCTCGTAGAGTACATTCTATTATTGTATCCAAAACCCTAACAACACGGTGATAACCCAAGTACTCGTTAATCAATGAAATGCAGCTGTTGTTTATGATCTTCTGCAGTATCCGACATATCTCGTCCTCCTTCATCGCTTAAATGAATATACAATAAACTATTGGTGTTTCTCTTTATTAACCTATTTATTTTTTACAATATCAAACTATTAAGACCCATATACTCTGCACAGGCGTATCAATCAACTCCAAACAAATTGTACAGTTACTAAGCTTTTGATAACGTGCCAGAATTCGTAGCCGATAAATAATGTGGGTAAAACATGAGCTGTATAAACCGCATTTTGTTTTAATTGAGTATAGTTTCAAGTCCAAGATATTTTGCATGAATTTAAAGAGATTTCAGCGTACCACTACTTTTAGTAACCTGTACGCCAAGATAACTTTCGACCATTCAATACTCTTTTTCCGAATAAAAAAGTACATAATGATGCACAAATGAAGTCTATCCAAAAACCGATATTATCGTGTTGGCAAAAATTAATGCTTTCCAGAAAATTGTATTTTTATTTTTTTTATTTTTTCTAATACATATTTTTTTGTTTTTTTGTTATTAATAAACATAATTCAAATATATCGGTGATGTAATAGATATAACATTTGTTTATAAATTATTATTTTTTTAAATGTTAAAGTAAAATAATAAAAGTATTTACGAAATCGATAAAAAATCATATTGTAACGTAATTAAAATGGAATAAATTGTTCTTCATTCTGACTTTAATAATAATATATAAATTAAGAGACCGAAAATTGCAGAAAGATTGAAGAAAAAAAAGTAAATTTATACAAATAATAAATAATTGAGTTTGTTGAATGGCTGACAAGCTTAATTATATTATTATACCCAATGCGATCGGTTATCTTAATGAACTAAAAAGAGAGGGTAACGTTATTTTAACAGTAATACAATTTGTCTTCTGCTATCTTAATTATTGTTCATTTAATCAGTAAAAGCTTTTTTCGGCTTCGTGTAAATTTAAAGATAAGATTAATTAACAATAGCAAAAAATGGTTAATTTCATTTTAAGGGTGGATTTATCATCACATTACTCATTTGCTGGCAATAAAATTATGAAGTAAAATTTAAATTATTTTGTTTAATGATAGCTTTTTGAAATTAAGATAAAATAATATAACCATTGGAATGCGTTTAATGAAATTTATTATTGAAGAGTTCGTTCGTCAATTTAAAAGTGAAGAATTTGTATCAAAACATTAAATTTGCTTATTTTCACTATTCCTGTTTCAATCAAACTAAAAATGATTTTTTTTAAAAGCATAGTAAATAGTCAAAATAAAATAAAAACAAGTATTTTCCAATTACTTACAGAAGTATTTTTGTCTTGATATACAAACACTTAAAAAATAATGTGAATAAAACTGAATATTTTTAATTTGTGATTTAAAAAAAAAAAAAAGATAATTATACAATTCAGCAAAGTATTCTGAGTTAATAACATTAGTATAATAATAGTAATAAGAGAAAATATTAAATTTTTGTGAAATCTAGTACAACATTGATAAAATTTAATAAAATCAAGGTAAGCGAGCTTTATCTATTTACTCGTACTTACTTTTTTGTATTTATTTAATCTCGAGTTTTCCAATTCTCTTAACATTACCTTTCAAGTTTTAAATGCATCGTAAAAAAATGCCGCACCGGCGCGAAATAAATTCAGCGATTGTTTTGTTATTCCGCTCACATTTGCAATCATTTCAATAGGATTTCAATATGCGGATCGTAAAAGTTCCGATGGCGTTCGCTAGGGGCGTGTGTAAAGTCATGGATTACAGACCCAGTTGATCCACACTTGTCTCACAATACCCACGATCCCTTGGAGGCCACCACCCGTTGCGACGTCATCATCTGAAGGCTTTACATCGAGCTTATATGGAAGCCTTTGTAGATATTCTGCGACAAAATCTTTACGTAGTGTGTTTATCGAACTATCGATACATCTTTACTTTAATGAGAGCTTTGGATGTTTTCAACGCAATTTTATATTTTATTTTGTAAATAAAACTGGTATTTTTATTACTTTTATTTATTTCAATATTTTTTATGACTGTATGAAGAATGATTTAAATGCGATTATTTTAATATATATATAATCGTGTCGGAAACAACAGGGTCAGATCCTGTCTGCCCAGAAGTGGGCGACGTCGATGGCGTTACTTCTGGCCATCATCAGGTCTTCCTGGGTGCAGCCACTCGGGCACAGCGCACACTCCAGAAGGTGTGACAGGGTCTGCTCTACGCCGCAGTCACATTCAGTCGGTCCGCTGTAAAACTGCCAGGCCCTCATTTGTGTCCTCGTCTTGCATACTCCGGTCCGAAGTCTGTTAAGGGACCTCCATATATTCCACCCTTGGTCATGTCCAGGGGCTGGGTCCTCTTTCGGGGCAATCCAAGTATTCCCCTCAGTTGCGCTTCTCCACATGTTCAGCCGCAGGGTGGCTTCAGGTATCTCCAGTTCCGTTGTCGACTGTAGGAAACTTCTTCTTGATTTGAGCCGTGTAGTTATCTTTTGGTACCCAAACATAGGGTGGAGTGCGTGGTGGGTTGCTTTGGTGAGTTTCTTCTTGGTAGTAACTTCTCGCCGTATGTTTGGTGGGGCAATGCCCGAGAGTTGATATAGCTTTGATATTGGGGTAGGTTTTAGGCACCCCGTAACCACCCGGCACGTTTCATTCAGAGCAATATCCACTTTCTTGGTATGGGCAGACCTCGCCCATACTGGCGCAGCATACTCGCCAGCAGAGAAACAGAGAGCTAGAGCACTTGTGCGGATCAGGTTTGGTTGGGCTCCCCACTTCGTACCTGCCACTTTTCGGAGTAGGTTGTTTCTGGTGGACACCTTTTGCTTAACAGACTGACAGTGTTTCTGATAAGTGAGGGTCCTATCCAGCTTGACCCCTAGGTATTTAGGTGTGTCGCAGTGCTCTAACACCAAGTCGTTCCAGGTAATGTGCAGCTTTCTCTTGGCAAGTCTGTTATTAAGATGAAAGGCGCAGACTTGGGTCTTGCTTGGGTTTGGTTGTAGTCGGTTTTGGTGGTAGTACGAAGAGAGGGTGGTGAGTGCGTTAGTAAGCTGGGTTTCTACTTCCTCGAAAGAGACCCCTTGTGCTGTGAGCGCCAAGTCATCTGCATAGGTGAAGGACCTGGTATTGTTCAGTATTGGCTGGTCGTTTGTGTAGACATTGAAGAGTAAGGGCGCTAACACGCTTCCTTGAGGCAGTCCATTTTTGTTCGTGCGCCATCTGCTACGCTTACCTTCATGATCAACATAAAATCTACGGTTCTGTAGCATAGTTGCTATTACATTAGTAATAGTCGCATCATGGGTAATATTCTGTAGTTTAAGCAGAAGGGTTTTGTGGTGGACTGTGTCATAGGCAGCGGTTAGGTCTACAAAGGCTGCTCCCGTTATTTGTCTCTTCTCAAACCCATCTTCGATGTGTTGTGTGAGGTTCAGAATCTGTCCAGTGCATGATTTTCCAGGGCGGAAACCAGCTTGTTGTGGGATGAGAAGCGGGTCTATAAGGGGCGCTAGTCGGTTGAGAAGGATTCTCTCCAACAGCTTATACAAACGACAGAGCAAGGAGATTGGACGGAAATTCTTTGGGTTGTCTGGGCTTTTCCCGGGTTTAAGTATTGTGATTACTCTTGACTTCCTCCATATTTTTGGTTTATGTTGAGTACTGATACAATTATTTAAAAACAGGAGAATCCATTTCTTTGTCTGTGGTCCAAAGTGTTTTATTTGTTCCGTCCTAATGTCGTCCAGTCCTGCGGCTTTCCCATTCTTCATTATGCTCACTGCTTTGTCGAGTTCAAGAATGGTGACTGCTGCACTCAGACCTGTATTAGCGGTCTCGGCGGTACATTTATTTTTCATTTTATGTTCCTCCTAGCACATTGTACCATTTTTGTGGGCTTTCCATTTAATAGAAGTTGGTGGGCGATTTGGTCTGCGGTTATATTTGAGAGGTTGTGTTTCGGTTGTTTTGGGTCACTGTTCAGGGTTTTAAGTAATCTCCATGCCTTATGGCTATTTCTTGAAAGATCTAGCTCATTTAGCATGGCTGCCCATTTCTCTCTTTTATTTTTTGACAGAGCTTCCATTAAAGCATTCCCAGCAGAAACAGTATTGAAGTTGAAAGGGTCCTTCTCGTACAGCTGGGTATAGTCGTCAAGTAGCCTCTCTGCTTCCTTCTCCAGTCCCTGTATGTGATGTCGTTTGCAGCCTCTCGGGATTGTCTGTTATTTTAATGATATATAACAAATAACTTAAATTTCTTAAATAATGTCACATGGAATAACCAATATTAAATCAATGCATATTTTATACATTGTTGTAACATGGATCACACTGAGCACTCTTTAATCATCAAATGGCTAATGCATTCTTCATTGTGGCTAAGCTGCAGTCTCCTAGCAAGTGATAAAACAGTGCTCATTGTAATCCATGTTAAAGCAAGGTATAAAATATGAATCAATTTATATTTAAATGGATCTCAAAGTGAATGCTAAGAATATAAATAACAGGTTTATCCAAAATTACAATAACATAAGCAGAACTAAGATGCGACTTCGGTGGATTCGTTTTTAAGATCAAAATGATCTAGTCCTCGGAAGCGTGCAATAACACATCCAATATCCTTAAAAACGCAAGTAAATATAATCATATATTGTCGTTACGTACACCAGTCACAAAGTTCTGTCAGCCTCCTTTGTTCGCACATCTTTCCATGTGAATCCCAATTCAAGGTGCCTGGTCTCTGAGACCGTGTGGCAATAATTTTTAGTTACTGTATGTTGATGTATGGGAAAAGATATGTAAACAACTATGCATTCCAATCAATGCTTTGTCGATTTAATAATTTCTATGAATATTGTTGTTTCGTTTTAGGTATTTTAAGTTGATATAGAATTGTTACTTTAAGTGTTAATTTGGGGAAAAATAAGCATCAAAAATACCCGCTAGACAGAGCATTAAGAAAATAAATATTTTTATGCTAAAATGATCATTAAAAACTTTGAGTGCGTCAACATGCAGAGTTCTGCGTTTCAAAGGCTAATCACCCATTCAAGATGTATTGTGTATACTTAACAGTCAAATTAAGTTTTGCTTTATGTCTATGTCTATGAAAGCAGTGATATATATTCTCATAATTAAGTAGTTATTAGCACAATAGTGTTCACAAGACGACATGGTGGAAAGCTGTCATAATTCCTATTAGTCTCGAGTTAGAATTGATGCATTCGATTCAGTAAATACACTCAGCGATAAGCTTCAAATGGTATCAAACGACGGTGAACTATAAATAAAATTATTCTAAAAATAAGTATTCGAATAAATAATATTTACATATTTAAATAATATTGAAAGTACGCAAATCTAAAAAAACGTTTTGAATTGTGAATTATTATTCTATTTCTATTTTATTTTTATTTTTTTTGTTTTTCAAATTCAAGGTTTGTATATAATCACCAAAACGGCGAGCTAAATTACCATGTCAATAAAGTAACATTAAATTTTGTAAATGAAATATTTTCTGCATTTTATTCTCAATGCCTTCAGCATTCACTTTGATATGCATTATTTTAAATAAATATTTATATTATAACATTTGTCTTAACATCTTGAGTATGGCCTCCGTTTAGGAGACTGCAGTTTCGACTAACTTGTAGCGTTTCTCAATTTGACATCGTCACCGTTATCTCTTGACAGTGATGGATTCAGAGGCCATACGCAACGTGATCCATGTAAAAAATGTAAATTAAAAATATTCTTAATACTGCATTTATTTATTTCTTATTCAGTATCGCATGGCAGAGTAGATTGAACGAAGAAATAAAGCAAGTAAGAAATGTAAACAATATCCATTATTGGGAATCTTTTGAGTCTCGCCAACATCTAGACATTCAATATTGGAATGGGTTAAATTTAATTCAATATAACGATGCGAAGTTGACAATCGAGTTTCCTTTTCAGTTTACGTCGACTGCTGTCGCTATTTTCCGTGTTTTTCCGCTTTTACGGCTTACCATTCAAAACTCGAACCTGTCTGCTGTAATGGGTCCCAACAAACAGCTAGTAGTCGCACGGGAGAGAAAAATCGCGATCCAAACATGGTGGTGTGCCTGCGGTGTTTGGTGTTTCACTTCCATGCAGGGACGGATCCAAAAAATAGGAAAAGATTACGAACAACACGCTGAATTTTGTTCCTAGGGACTTTACTATTGGAATATATGATGTTTGTGCTCGGTGTTAATCATATGTTGGCTTTATTTCTATCTAGATACTCGTTTAGTACGAAAAAGCTTTTGGTAAAAGCTTTCTTAAGAGCTGATATAAGATTTATATGAATGTATAGATGTGATTAAATGCTATTGAAATTGATGGTTAATATTATTTATAATGTTTTGCACTGTATTGAATACTTATTAAATTGATAACTTTAGATCAGCAAACGGTCGCTTTTCAATATGATTTATTCAAATTAAATAAAACAATATATTACGAGAGATTTTTTTTACAAACTACTTATTTATTTATTACTAGACACCTACAACCAAACACAAATTAAAAGTAATTATTTTGTCAGTAATTAATTCAATTAATAGGCAGTAATTATTTATGAAATAGTCAGTAATAAATACATAAAACGATCAGTACAAATTATAAAAAAGATGTAGAAAAATATAAATAAGTAGTATACAAATATGAAATTGGCAGTAAATAATTAATGAATGGTAAATAAAATAGGTAAGGTTAAGTGAGGTTTGTTTATGTGGTAAGTATTCATTCATTTTATATTAATGACTCGCAGTATTGAAAGCATTATTGCCATTTTAATTTTATAACTGATCTCATTCATACTGAGTCAGTGGGTACTATCAAGTTATTTAATCTAATGCCGATTAATTTAATTAACTGTCAATTGATCTAATTTGCTGCCACAACTTTGTATTCATTACAGAACAAATACAGGCCAACAAAAAAGTTATGTATATAATATCGAATGATAATTTGTCTACCTACTTAATACTACTTTCTTATACATAGCAATTCGTGTCTCTTGTATATAATCGTTTCTTCGATAAATTATGAATAAGATAAAGTGACGTAGGTAAACGAGTAATCAAATGAACTGAATAAACTTTGTGGTTACAATTACTGCGTCTGTTTATTGTTCTCTGTTTATTTGATATATTTATATATATATATACATATAATCGTTTCGGAAACAACAGGGTTAGATACTATCTGCACAGAAGTGTGCGACGTCGATGGCGTTACTCTGGCCATCATCAGGTCTTCCTGGGTGCAGCTATTCGGGCACAGCGCACACTCCAGAAGGCGTGACAGGGTCTGCTCCACGCCGCAGTCACATTCAGTCGGTCCGCTGTAAAACTGACAGGCTTTTATTTGTGTCCTTGTCTTGCATACGTTAAGGGACCTCCATATATTTCCACCCTTGGTCATGTCCAGGGGCTAGGTCCTCTTTCGGGGCAATCCAAGTATTCCCCTCAGTTGCGCTTCTCCACATGTTTATTTGATGAGAGAAATGTATTAAAAATATAAAGGAAGTTGTTTGAAATAAATTTGTATGTATATCAGTATCTAAATAATGAGTTGGTTATCAGTTTATATGACTGCTAGCTTGGATTCGCTTCTGGTGTTACACCCAAGCCGCCCCCGCGGGATTCGGGAACGTCGAATGTAAATGAGGAATGTCGCGACACATGCTTTTTCCGATGAAAAACATTATCGTTATATTTCACGGGCTGAGCTCCGTCCTATTGCCTACGTGTTGAAATGCTTGAAATAAAAACCACTGCGATACGGAATGGAGAAAGACTAAATTGGTTCCGCGAACCATGCTGATCAAAAAACAGTGAGAAATATATGTAAATGGCAGGTAACCCAGCACAGTGGTGTCTCTCAAATCGTGAAATTCTATAATACTGAAAAATTCTTAATAAATTAATATGAAATCTCGTTTAATTCTCAACCGAATTTTTATTTTTTAATTTAACATTATTTAAGGTTATAGATACATATATTTCATAAAAACTGACCCATGTAAAAGTTTTCTTTGATAGAATTAATATTTTAAATAGTATTTTTGTGCAACGAAATGTTTTCCTATTTGAATACAATTGAAGGACGTGTTAAATAAGATAACTATCTTTGAACAGCTAAGCTTTAAAGTACTACTTAATGAATATTTTATTTGTTTTTATGAATTTTATAAAGATTTTATGGTCTTACGTATTATGCATCAAAATCTTCAATCAAAGTTCTCATCCCTACATAAAAATTGATTGTGTTGAATTCATGAGAAACTTATTATATTGAAGTATAATTATTAGAGACATTTTGAATCCGTTGTCATTTGTCAAAATAATTTGTTTTATAGTGCTTCAATAGATTAAAGGCAATATATGTAGGAGGTAATTTTGAAATGTTTGTTGTACCATTTTTCTCATTATTAAAAACTTAATGAACAAAAATAATTTTGAAAAAGTAACATGCAATACTCCAAAATCCTGTTAATTGAAACATAATCCTGGAAATATAAATCGCAATGGATGCTGCGATATAACGTAATGAACGTTTACTTTGACTTTTAGTACAGTGTTGTCGAATTGAAATATTTTTTATTGAATGAATAAAACTTTATTTTTGGAATTCATTTACTTTATTTCTGCTGTTTTAACCATCATTATTGCATTTCAATTGAAGATTTTAAATCAAAAATTTTATTCATTTTTTAGAACAACTCATACATAGTGATAAATATCATTAAACTTTACTAATAACTACGTCTTGTAATCAAGTTACGAGAGCGTTTCAAGCATGTACTGACTTTTTTAGGTTCTCTAAAAGGGTAAAACTCAGCACTCTGTGTCGTCATAGTGCACACAAGAGAAACAAAGTAAAATACAAACTCTCCCAAAAGGTCAAAATTCTCGGGGAATAGAAACGAAAAAAAATGTTTTATAAAAGCATTTTTCGTTTTTTCTTGCGGGTTTTGTTACGGTATTTTTCAGTCGAAAAATTAATAAATTATTAATTCGACTTGACACAAAGAAGGCGGCAATATTTTTGTTTTTCTTTTGAATTCCCGGCAGCATTTTTTTCTGTTTTCTCGTTTCCCATTTAGGCCTCTTCTCTTCCCCGGTCGGCTTCTGTGATCACCCTAGCAAATGAAAGTCGCAACTCCCGGAGCACTCATTATCCAGGTCTGTAAACATCAGCTGTTCTCAGTCGTTTTCTCATCCCGATAGACCACCATTGGCCAAAAGGCTCGGGTCTTCGATCACCCACCATTCTTATGATAATATTATTGAACCGAAGCTTTGTATCCCATCGTTGACTGACTAACTCTTCCAATAAAATGTACCACTGCAAGGAATATAATACAACTTCACCATGTTGATGCTGTTATAGATTCTCACCTCGTTCTTTAAATAGTCATATTTTTTTTTATTTATTCTTGAATATAATAGTAACGACGCATTAGCATAATTAGACATTATTACTACTGGCATCAGGAAAATTACTTGAAAATTATAAAGCACTGTATATAAATTATGAACATAATATTAAAAACATAGTTACCTTAATCCGTTTACAGTTAGGAGAACGTACGGTCATATTAAAATGTTGTGATACATGTTTGTCATTATCAATGATCTTTGCAGAAAACCAAGTCATTTCTATACAATAGAGCTAAATCTAAAGAATTTAATGAAACGTAATTTTACTTCCGATTACTCGCCATGAACGTGTATAATAATTACATAATAAAAGATGTCAGATGAAATGTTTGTCTTGAAATCAAAATCTTGTGGTCATCATTAGACAAAAATAAGACATAATCATTGAAATTTACAACAATACACGTTAATACATTAATATTTTTTATTCACATATGTAACACATGTATGATATAATCGTGATTAATTACGTATGGTTTATTACTGTTATATCCAAAATTGATTTAAAAGATTTAACCATTAATAGGAAATACCAAACCACGAACAATATTTGAAACATTTTGAGTTTCCACTTAATTTATTATGTGATGGGAGAGTATTTAATATTTTATGAGTTACATAATGTATAAAACTATCAATATTTTAATTACGTAATAACATAATAAAATTAATTTCATTCTTATAAAAACAGGGAGCGGCAAAAAAAGCTAACGGTTTGAAATCTAAACATCGACGAAGACCGTCAGATATTTTTAGGGCTTCCTGTATTTTTAAATAAGTACATTGATTATTTTGCTGATAAAATGTGATATAAATATATTTGTAAATATATTTTGAAGCATACACCAGCTTTTGTAAATATAGAGTTCTTTTTGTATGTGGAAAGTTTAATTAGAAAACTATACAATCGTTTATTTTGGTAATTGTTCTAACTCCATTTTAACATTTTACATTGTAACATTCCATGATAAATAAAAGAACATTAAATATTTTAAATAAGACAAGTATACAGATTAAAATAAACGATTATCCTAATCTAGATTAAAATCGAATTTCAAGATAGCAATTTCCTCCCAAAATTTAGAGGAAACAATTCCCTTGAGATTTCAGCCATCACTGTTTTACCCAAAACCCAAAAAGCCATATCTAGGAATAAAATACCTGCACGAAAAACTAGTCTCGGGGAAAATTTATGATAAATGATATACAAGTATACAAGAAGTATTGCCTCTCGATATAAAGCAAATCCACATACTTTATTTACTCTGGTTCATCGATTATTCAACAATGAAATAATATAACCAGCTTTTTTCTATCTGGTTTTGCCAAGGATATTTCTAAAACAATACTAATTGTAAAAAAACATTATAATCACAAAGAAATCCAGTTTGATGTATTAAATATCATTAAAAAATATGTGTAAGTGAAGTAAGACTTTTATAAAGTTATTCTCGTACATGTATCGAAAAAAGTTTTTTGTGATAATTTCTATATTATTACTGTTTTCCGGTACATGGTTAATAAAACATCTTAAATTATATTTTATCAAAAAGTTAAATGTATTTTCTAGACTCTAGACTTTAGAGTCTAAGAAATATGTACTCTAGAGTCAAAAGTCAAGACAATATAATATTCTACATACACAAGTTGTATTTTTTTTCAATATGCAATGAGCCGGGCACGTCGCCAAATAGATACAATAGCTGGATTTAGTCATTCAGTTTCGTAAGTGATGCATTATTATAAAAAAAAAATATTTTTACCAATAAAAACCTTAATTTGAGAAAAACCAACGATTTAAATAAACAGATGTTGGAACTTTGTTTAAGGAATCAAATTAAAATTAGTACATTAAGAAACGATTAAATAATTCCAATATATAAAATTCGTACAATACTAAATAATCTTACTAACAATCGCTTGCTACAACAGCTATGTTATATATTTTTTTTGTAATTCATAACATTTAATGTATATTTCTTGTATTCTTGACGTTTCAGGTAAAAAGACATAATACATAATAATTGAAAGCCTTTCAGTCAAATTAATACGAACAATTTGGATTTGATTTTTATCCATGGATTAAAAAAAGTAGTGATTTGCAATCAAAGAAAAATAATTCACAGCAGTGTAAAATAATTTGGTTTTGTTCAGCATTAATAAAGTAAAAAAAAATGTTGAGATGCATTCCTAAAAAGAACTTCATTAATATTATTGACAAAAAATTAATTCAATGATTCATTTCATAATTGAATTATCAATTTTGCACACTGAATTATTAAATAACATAACAATGATTATTTAGTTGATTAAATACTTGTGCAACAATTTATCAACAAATCCACCGTGTATGAATAATTAATTAAGTAATTAAATTACTTTATATCGTTGCGTTACAAAACATTGTTTCGCACCACAAATTGAATTGTTCGAAACTTTAACCAAATACACCACCCTTTATATTGTTTTTATCTAAACAGTTTATTGTTATCAATAACATAAATTCATTTACTTAAGTCCACCAGGTCTACAGCCTGCATAAATCTCGCTGCAAAGCTCTTGAAATTTTCAGAGGCACCAAAACTGCTATTAGGGTATATATCGCTTCGTGGAATTAGCTGTATTTGGTGAAGGTATTAGCGGAGGTTAAGGGGATTTTATCGCGGTAAGTACTGTACTGAAACATTCGATAAATCGTGATTTAGTGGAGCTGTGGAGGTCTGCAGATTTAAGTCTTGCGAAAATCAATATTTATTTCATTCCGGCCGTTACTCAATGATGAGAAAATGTTTTCACGTATCCAGAGGTAGCATATTAAGACTATTAAGTTATTATATTTAGTTCTTATTTCAATATCATATAATCTTAACGTAAAGTTTCGAAATATGCTCTTTTTTCTATGGAGTTTGGAGTACAACTTAGTTTTAAACAAGTGTATGTTGAATATTATACTTAAGCCTATAACAATATAGTATTATTTTCTACCTATGCAATAATTTTTCTACTTCACACTCAGTGTTGTTTCTTGGCTCCCTTAAATTTAGTGAGCTTCACCACATTTGCCGATTCTTGGATGATGTTCCAACATCGTCTTTCCACATTGACTATCGTGTCATTGGCAGATCTATTGTATTCGTACCTACTGCCATTAAAACAAGAAAATAAATTGAGCGGAGACTAATTTAAAATTGCAATTCTTATTAAATTATTTTTATAAACATGTAAAGTATTATTCTTATGATTACATGCTGACTCATCATCATCATCATCATCATCAGCCTGTGTCCGTCCACTGTTGAACGTAGGCCTCCCGCATGAGTCTCCATCCTCTTCGATCCTCCGCCTTCCGCATCCAGGTCACTCCCGCTATTCTTCTTATATCGTCAGTCCATCTTGTAGGGGGTCGGCCAATGCTTCGTTTGTCAGTTCTTGGGCGCCATTCCAATACTTTTCTTCCCCATCGACCGTCGTCTCTTCGACAGATATGACCTGCCCATTGCCACTTGAGTGTGCCTATTCGATGGGTAGCATCCACTACTTGAGTTCTTCTGCTGACTCATTAGTTAATATTTTCACAATTCTATTGATCGGTTTTAATTTTAAATAGTTTTACAATTTTTGTGCGAAGAATATAATGCTGAAAATATCGTAGCGTTAGTGCTGATTTTTTAAATATTTTTTTTATACTTGTTTGAAACGCAATGGTTTAAATGCACATGACAAAAAATTTTGGCCTTTTTTTATCAAAATGTAATCCCTTTAATTAACAGTTTATTGACATTTATATGGTATATATAACATATTTTTTGTGTATTTTTTGAAGCAATATTTTATTTCATAAAAATACCATAAATATCAGTTTTACAATTTAGTAATTATTTGGTTTAAATATTGGTTTAAATATTGGTTTTCATTTTCATTTGCTAATACTTATAATAAATAACTATTTTAAAAATGAATTTATCCTTATACAGTTTCAATTTATTATAGTGTAAAAATTAAGCGTTCATCTAAAGCGTTGATTATTTGAGTAAGAAAAGTCAAGTCAGGATCAATAATAAATTAAAAAATAATATCTTAAGCCGATATAAGGGGACGAAACTTGTTTTTTAAAATCTGTGAAGTACATGGTAAGCTGTTGGATGATTTTTTTTAATTGCTGAGATAGAAAAATAATACAACTCTTTAAATTGATATTTAGTCATATATTCTACAAATCAATTCTAAGCTGTTTGGTAATGTAATAATAGCATATCATAAATTTCAACGACAGTTGAAATATTTTTTTCTTGAACCTTGATCATTTTCTCCGGTACAATATTGAATTAAGTTTCTTGTGAATGAAATTGTCAATAATAAATACTGAGAACTGATTTTCATTGATCCTCGAAAAGGATATCACCTTTGCGGGTTATTCTTCATGGATGGGCCGAAAGATTTTTTTACTTTGTTATCGTGGCGTGTGTGTATATAACGAGATAAATATTTTCCTCCGAAAATGCGTATCATGGTCTTTTATTGGTGGAAAAAAATTCCGAACTCGGATCGATTCGGGAACTGGGATATCCTACATCACACGAACATGCCAGAATAAATAAATTGTAAAAAGAGAAAACTTGTGAAAGGGGTAGAATATAAAGCATAAAGTTCAAAGTTATTGTATTATAATTTTAAAAATATATTTCATAAGCCTACAAATTATTCAAGTAACTCAAAATAAAAAGAAGAGATCATTTTGAAATCATTCCACATTTTTTTATTATAGGACGACGTGTTTCGGTTGCGTAGGGTAGCCATTGTCAAGTTAATTAGACAAGGAAGTGGATGTTTTTTAGACCTGTATTTCTTTGTTCAGTTACTAATATTAGGTTTGGGCAGTAAGTTAAATCAATTGGCAGGAAATAAATTTAATCGGCAGTAGACTAAATAAATTGCCAGTATCCACTGTTTGAGTATGAATGTGGTAAGTTATAAAACTAAAATGGCAGTAATATATTCATCATCAGCCTGCATTCATCCACTGTTGAACGTAAGCTTCCCGCATGAGTCTCCATCCTCTTCTATCCTCCGCCTTCCGCATACAGGTCACTCCCGCTATTCTTCTTTGGTCGTCAGTCCAATTTTCAGGGGGTCAGCCAATGCTTCGTTTGCCAGATCTTGGGCGTCATTTAAAAACTTTTCTTCCCCAACGACCGTTGTCTCTTCGACAGATATGTACAGCCCATTGCCACTTGAGTGCGCCTATTCGTTGTGTATTAAATATTCACTATTCCTTAAATGAATGTAAAATTAATGTGAAATGAATGAAAAATTGACTAATTAAATTAACAAAATGGAAACCTAACCTTACCTATTGATAACCATTTATTAATTATTTCCTCCCAATTTTTTTTCTACTGCTGCTTGATATTTTTCTATAGCCTTATGATTATTTTTCACTTAACTTTTTTGGTATTTGTTACTGACAGTTTGCTAAATATTTACAGCCCACCCAAAAAAATAGTTGCCGTTTATTAAGGCAAGATGTGAGTGAGTAGGCGGATGTCGATTGTGATATAGGCATTTTTTTTTATGTAAACGCATGCAGGAGAGTACACCTGGTCAAGACCAGTGCACACTATGACGTCCAGCCAGGGAGGCTGGACGCTGCATGTGGGAAACGTGTGTTATGTTCGTGTTTGTGTGTGGGTTGTGGAGATTGCAAGTGTATATTTATCTGTTTCTTGAAGAAATCTAGATTGTAGGAAGGAGGAAACACAGACACTGGAAGAGCATTCGATAGTTAACCGGTGGCATTAAGGAAGGAGCTTTGGAAACTGCTGATTCTTGATCGACATATATTAACCGTGTATGGATGTTCAGCAAGTGTAAGACGAGTTTGTCGGCTATGGGTGGGTGCAGGAGGAATTAGTTCTTTAAGTTCCGAAGAGCAGCGACCGTGGTAATAACGGTAGAAAAGACTAAGAGAACCAATCTTACGACTGTGTTCCAATGATTGTAGATTAGACGTAAGGGTGTCATTGTTTATCAAACGAATTGCTCTTCTTTGAACTGAGTCAATTAAGTTTAGAAGGTATTTTGGGGCTCCAATCCAAAGGTGACTACCGTATTCAAGGATAGGTCGGATTTGTCCTTTATATAGAAGAAGAAGTTGTTTATCATTGAAGTACCGACGTGATCTTTATAGTACACCTAGTTTTTTGGAAGCAAGACCGGCTTTACACTTAATTGACTCGTAATATTTGACATTATTCGATATTGATAATCCAAGCATGTTGATGGAGCTTGCTTTCGGAAGAGAACAACCGTTGAAAGATACAGGATCCATAGCAGTCTTCTTGGTGGAGAAAGTACATGATTGGGTTTTTGAAATGTTGAAACTGACGAGGTTGAGGTCGCCCCATCGTGAAACCCTTTCAAGAGACATGTTCATTTTTTTCACCAGAGATTCCCTAGAAGCAGATAGTTCCGAATGTTTTGGAGGTTTATGGAAGATTATACTCTCATGGAGAGTGCTGTCGTCGGCCTAACAGTGAATATTTGCGCATTGAAGCATATCATTCACATACAGAAGGAAAAAAGCGGGCGACAACACTGAGCCCTGTGGAACTCCCGAGTTGGTTTTATGGCAGGAAAAAGAAAAGCCATCTACGACAGTGATAATGCTTCGATCACTCAAGAAGTTTTCAATCCAGGAGCACAGGGTGGAAGTTAGTCCATAAGACTGTAATTTGTCACCAGACCGCGATGCCAGACCCTATCGAACGCCTTTGAGATATCCAGAGCAACGGCTTGCGTCTCTCCAAAGCAATCGACGGATTTCCCCCAAATATGTGTGACATATGCCAACAGATCGCCGCACGATCGACTACGGCGGAAGCCATATTGCCGATCGCACAGAAGATCATTGTTCTCTAAGTACTTTAGGAGTTGGCTGTTAATTAAACGTTCCATCACTTTGGAAAGTAGTGATGTGATGGCTATCGGGCGATAGTTCGTGGGGTTACTTCGGTCACCTTTTTTTGGAACTAGGTGAACAAGGGCTTTTTTCCATCCCTGGGGAACAATACCACATCTAAAGGACAATCTGAAAAGTTTGTTGAGCACAGGACTAAGTTCAAGAGCGCAAGTTTTTAATACCACCGCTGGTATGTCACCTGGGCCACTGGATTTGTTGGTCGCTAATTCGAGAAGTTCTCGACGTACGGCTTTGAGACTGAATTTTACAGCCCCTATCTGCTTGTCACAGTAAAGAATGGATGCGGGATTGGCTCCACCATCGTCGAGTGTGGAATTGGAAGCAAACAGCGAACCAAGAAGTTCAGCCTTCTCTTTGGAGGCTAGAGCCAGTTAGCCATCGGCATTAGTCAGCGGTGGAAAAGAAGAAGTGCAAAAGTTGCTGCCAACAGAGTTAGCGAGAGACCAGAATGCTCTACTACCAGCAGGGCAAGCGGACAACTTGTTGCAAATTTGTACATCGATCTTGTCTTTGGATTCATTATTGGTTTTCTTGCATTTTTTGGAGGCTAAATTGTATGCTGCACGACTTATGGGGTCGTTATTTTTTCGAAGTTTGTTGTATACGGTATTCCTGAGTTTTACAGCCTCGGCACAGTCACGGTTAAACTAGCTTTTGAAGGTGGTGCCCATAGTTTTCGTGGAGTGAGGAATAAAGCATTCCATTCCTTGGATGATTACATCCTCCACCAGATGGGCACATATTGAAGGTTCCTTATTTTTGAAGTGAATATTTCCCCACGGGTATCCTCCGTAAAATCCACGTAATCCGTTCCAGTCAGCCAACCTGTAATGCCACACAAGTCATTTGTTCTGTTCTTTTGTTGGCAATGGAGCACTGATTTTAGTTGTTTTCACAAGGCAGTGGTTGGAGTTGCCTAGTGGCGCTTCAACCTCCACCAAGCTAATCATTTGGCTGAGAAGTAAGAAACAGGTCGAGTAGAGCTGGACGATGTGATGCGATGTCAGGTTTACGGGTAGGGTTCTGTACGAGCTATAGCAAATAGCAAATAATTCAGCACAATTGCCAGCGGAGCTTGTCTCTCCCGATCCCAACCATGCAATGTGGTGCACGTTGAAGTTGCCGAGAACAACAAATTCCGCTTGTGGGTAAGAAAGCAAGAGACCATCAATGCTCTCACCCAGATAGTCGAAGAGCTTAGATGTTTCTGCTGTGGACATGTTAGGGGATCTGTAGAGTCCTCCATAGATCCTAATTCTCTCGGGATCGTTGACGCTCACCCACATCACTTGGAACTCAGCTCGTTCTACAGAGCGGATTCGGTTGTAGTTGATGTCAGACCTGATAAAGAGGCAAAGACCGAGTTTGAAATTGAAAACACCTTCCAATGTATATTGTGGACAGTTGAGGTAACTATGGTCAGCAGGTGTGGCTATCTGTATTTCTGTGAGGAAGAGGAGGTGAGGGCAGGAATTTTGTAGGTGGTGGTGTACTGCATTGATGTTAGCGTGCAGCCCTCTGATGTTGCAGTAGTTGACAGAGGACCGGCACGTGGGGTTTGTGTTATGCTGTGGAAACTTGTTATTTTTGTTCGTGTTCATTATCATGTTTGTTTAGTTGTGATTTATGGAATTGGATAGGGTGAGAGGGTAGGAGTCGGCGAGATAAGCACACAGTCCTCGCAGCTCCGGGTCAGGCCTAGTGCAGTGGAGGGCAGCGAGGTGGAGGACCCCCAGTGCTCCCCGCACGCAAACAGTGAGACCCAATCCGGTCACTATCCGGCACACTAGATGCGGCGAGATTATACACCGGCTGGTGGGTCAGCCAACCTACGGTAGTTAGCTGCAGGTCGGGACCTTGTACTATCCGGCGGCGCGGCCAGCATCTAACCGCTTTACTGGCTCTCCCTCTCTTGGTTCCCTCCACCGCGACCAGCCCCGGAGCGGCGAGGCATCAGCGTTCATCCGACCATCACCAACCTCTCCCCTATAACCCCGCGCCTGCACTCGATACGCTCAGAGAAGATCAGCCGGAGCCGAGACTCCTACACGCGACGGTGGTGTTTTCCGGGGACGACGACTCCATAAATCGTCTACCACTGCTGAACATCTTAGCCGCTACTTTGTAGACGTTACCCAGGGTACACCAGCAAAAGTTGCTATGCGTGGAGGTGTGTTCAGTGTGCAACTAATATTTTGGAAATATACCCAAAAGAAAATTGGGCATGAAATGATTGCGTACCCCTAATATGTTATATGTTTAATTCTTGTAGTGCAAAAGAAAGCATTTTTGGTACTGAAATTAGATTGGAATAATAAAAATTAACTTACAATATTAAAATAGATAATTTAAGTTACTACACAATTAAAAAAACTGCTAAATTATGATTTTTAGTTTGACGAAGAATAATTTTTGATACCATAAAATTCTGTATATATTGAATTTAAATGCTCTAAGTGTTAATAATAGTTCAAGAAAACGATTGTGCAACTGAAATGGCAAGAAGGATGTTCTTAAGAAACTTTGTACTGGCAAACTTATTTATTGTCCATAAAGTCTCATAACAACAATACCATAAAACTATGGCGCAGTGATTTACGTCGGCAAAGTGACCTATTTTTCTTTCGAGATTAACAGTTTTATTATCTTTAGTGACCAGTCTACTTAAAAAATATTTACTGAAGAGGATAATTTTATTTTACGCTTGAGCTTTAAGGCTACAAAATAAATTATGGAAATGAATTTATTTTTCGCATTCATTTTATGCGTTCATATATAAATTTTTTTATAAAAACCGTTCATTTCCTCAATAAAATTATACTATCGACTGAAAACATGAGGAGTGTTTCATTAAAATATGTATATTAAGTATAATTTATAGTTGTATTGAGAGAAGAGACTTTTTTGTACATTCTATCATAATAAATTAGAAACGGCCTAAATAAAAATGATCCATTCAAAGCAAGAGTTTATAATTTGCTTTATACTAATTTATTAAAAAATAGTATATATTTTTATATTCAAGTAAAATAAGCTTTTTTGACAACGTGTCAGGTTTTTAACATTTTTTTTTCAAATATGTTATAGTAGTTTTTGAAAATATGGTGACTCTATTCAACCACAATATTTACTCATTAATTCGACTAGCCATTATTTGTGACTTTCATTTTTTTTCATATCATGTATCTAAGTATCGTGAAAAATATCAATTATAACGATTTTTTTCATTTTGATCAAATTAATGGACGATACACCTAAGATATGCTTTTTATTCTTTACGAGTATTCGTTAGGTTGAATAACTCATTACGTAAAGCGTTTGAAATTACATCTGAAAGGTTCTAAAACAAGGCTGCACTTTCCTCGAGCTTTAGTACAGCATTAAAGGCCATTATGGTTGACGTGATGGTTTCAAAGAATGCCTCCGCTCGTAGAAGGAATTCTTTTCAAAGGCGACCAACCCCAAAGTGATACCAGATGATCTAAAATTAAAAAAAATGCCCTTAAAATAAAATTTAAGAAATGATATTCCGAAAAAAACTGAGAACACACTCATTTTGGAAGTATCATAGATTATTTGATACATATTGAATATTATTGTAATTTTTAATTTAAAAAAGTTATGAAATATCTGTTTGACACTTTTATACATTTAGAAGTTATATGCTATGATATATATTAGAGTTACAATGTCAGTTAGATTGGCGGCATGTTCTCGTACTATACACTTAAATAATACAATTTGTGACTTTGGTATGAAAAAGAAGAATAAAACATTTACATTTCCATCCCTAGAGGGTACCGAGGAATAGGATTGGATGTACTAATACGTGTACTCGGTATGACGTTTATGAGTGACATGTGTGGAGATAGCATACGTTATATTGCATAAAATATACTCAAATTTGATTTTAGTGCAAATGTAAGACTCTCAAACTAAAGAACAATTTCGCGGAAATGACAAGACACTATACATATTAAATTCTTATTTTGATTGAAATTTTTATATTACAAAAAATAAAAATAAACAGATATTTAATGTTCAAGCGTCTTTAAACGGTTTTCAAAAAAGTTAGACGAAAGTGAACAATAAAAACCATCATCAAGGAATGTACGATGCTTAGGTGTAAAAAGTGCCAATTTTCATTTTGAAAGTTCTATGAGAATGTGTTCAGTTTTTCTTTCATATTGTCACCAGCAGTTGACACCCCCTAGCCAGATGCTCTCAAGGCAGATGTTTTGGATGTTGGGTCCTAAATGATAATACTCGGCCTTCCCGCTTCTGCTAATCTGCTGGCCCCACGAGTTCTGGGAACACATTTAAAATATAATACGATTAAAGGTTTCGCTTGAACCAATCGTTACTTCAAATGTTTGAATAAAATAGACCATTTAAAATAACTATTTTTCTGTAGTTTTAAATCACATATTAAAAAATAATAATTGAATTATTATTTTTAGAGAAATTTGTGCTCAATTTGAACGAGTTAATTGAAGAAATTATTCATTTTATTTTCTATCACTTAATACGCTATAAATAAACTCTGATAGTTGAAGTTAATTAAAACAAATTATTAGTGCATAGTAAAGAGTTTTTTTTTTCAATAAATTCAAGATCGCAAAAAAAATATCCACACATCGCATAAACAATGTGGTCAAAATAATAATAATTCCATTTATATTTGTATTTTTAGTATTCACTTTGAGATTCATCTCAATAAGATAAATATATCATACATGAGATCACACTGAGAATTGTTCACTTGCTGCAAGACTGAAATTTCGCCATCAATGAAAGATTCATCAGTTCCAACTTGTATAAAAGTAAGCCTTTATAAATAATTATTAATAAATATAATTCCATTATTATTATTTAATTGTTAATTAACTTTATTTTAAAAAATGTCGTATATGCATTTGTAAACACATTTTTGCCGAATTTATGTTTCTGTGTCAATTGAGGTTATATAAAAAACTTTATAAATAAAGCTTGTATTTATTTTGTGTTCTCTGAATAATAATCAACAATAACAATATTTGGTGAAAATAAATGATATCCATTATGGTGAAAGTATTGGTAGTATTTCAAATAACTGTAAAAATAAATGATTTTGATATACGTCTGTTTTAAGTTTGTTAATATAAGATCATTTAATATTTCCAATGAATTTATGTTTCTCAGAAAGTCATATTATTTCGATTTTTTCGATGGATATTTCTTGGTGGAATTCCATAATATCAGATATAAAATAAAAGATTCTTTAGAATTTATTCCACATATATTTTTTTGACGACTTGTTTCAGCCAGGTTGGATGGCCATATTCAAGTCAATTACTTAAATTTTTGTTGGCTCTATATAAAGCAAAGGAGTGAGCGAAAAGGTGTATATGAATTGTGTGATGGGTATTTTCACATTTTCAAGTCAATTAGTTAAATTCACAAAAATTTAACTAATTGACTTGAAAATGGCCATCTGACCTGTCTGAAACATGTCGTCAAAAAAAAAATATGTGGAATAAATTCTAAAGAATCTTTTATTTTATATCTGATATTATATCTTATATATTTTCCTTTATTTTTTATATAAAAACCATTTTTAAAAATTAAGCAAGGAAAATGAATAAACGATACGTGATTTTTTATTTATTTTTAATATTGATAGATCTTACTATTGTAAAGTATTAATCGTACATTTTATTTATTAATATTTAAGCAAAATGGTTTGTTCTTAACAGTATTTATAGAAAAATTTTATATCGTTAAAAATGAACAACTCAATTACAAACTAAATAAAGTTCACTTTTTCGTAAGCACAAAAACAAAAATAGTTGTGCAAAATATACTTGTTTATACTGTGCGCTTACATTTATTTCATTGAAACCCAAGCGAGAAACTTTGAAAACTTTTAATAGGATGGAAGAAATCTCCCATAGAAAGTTTGTGAATTTGGTTGCATTCCACCTCACTTATTTATCGAACAAAACAGTAGACCGCACTCCCTCGAACCCTATAAATTTTATGAGGACGGGGACTAAAATTGTTCTTCACAGCGATAAGATTTACCAAAGTGAAACAAAGTTATGAGTATGCAAATGTGGGGAGCGGTGATATATTATGCACCGTGTGTTCTACCCTAACTCCCGAAATTAAACTTTTTGTTCAGTTTCTGCTAAAAAATTCGTCGCCATCACCTTGTCTGTGACAATAAATTTGGGACCACGTAAATTCTCCAGGTTTATACATGCAAGTACGTACGAGTAAATCCTGATATATAATAAAACGCTTACCTGAAAGTGTTAACTTTAAATTTAGAACTCCAGTAAAACCTTTCGCTATTTTTGAAGATAAATTTCTGTACATACTAGGAGTATGTACATATGCTAAAAATATTTGATTTTACGATTTTCTGTTTAATAATTTAATATTACTAAAAAGACTTAACCAGTTTTTTCATTTCTAAAAATAAAAAATCTGATCTACGTCCGGATTAAAAAAAAGGTTATTGAAATATATTTCTGTTTGGCAGTTCGATATCAATTTTATTAATATGGTTATTTCCTAGAAATATGTGTATGTTTTGCTTCTACCACAATTTTGCACACTGCAATATTTCACAATATCGAAAAAGGAAAAAAATAGCACCGAATAAATAACTTTTAACCAAAACTGATTATTGGTACACATGCAATATAAGCAGTATTTTTCATTGACATTTTAGTTTTTTTTTGTTATTTTGAACTATTGACATCGTCAAATATAACTTGTAAAATCGACATGTCCGACGCACAACATGAAATTCTGGAACAAAGAGCAAATTTTTTTTTTTGTAAATTAACCTTTGGTATTGGCTTTCCGGAGCAAGAGCTTGGAGGGCTTATGAGAAGGCTCTTGTAGTATATTGGGGCACTTAATCAATCAGTTTCTTAAAGAATATTGGGTGACAACCTGACTTTCCTGAGTTCTGAATTATTGAATCATTTGTGCAACTCAACCTAACTAGCGATACTCCGTGTACTTACACGGTCACCATTCAAATAACTTTCGTGTCGATGCTTTTTAACTTCTTTGGTGGATCAAGAACTAGTGCACAAAACAACCATCTTATATCATACTTATTCTTCTCATATATGTTACATATCTGGAGCACAAGGTCACTACAAAATGTCGCCCATACTCTCTGCCAGATCTGAACATATAAGTAGGGAACCCGTTGACTTGAAACAGCAGCTATAGTATCTAAATCATATTTGGGAGTTTGTAAATCTGCGTTTTTAAAAGTTTGAATGATTTTCATTTGTTCTTTAAAACTCAACACGTATATGTAATAAAAACTCAGTATAATCGCACAGCAATGTTTAAGATTTAATAAAAATAAAAAGACAGCGATGCGCACTTTCCAAGGCATAATCTAAATCTTCCCTTATCCATCAAGCGTCCCGGGAGTTTTTAAGTATGAATTTACTATGTCGAGAAGAGATAATATTTTATTTTAGAAGGAAAGTTAGGGGATAATCCGGGGATTACAATTTTTCTTGCATGCTTTTACTCTTTAATAAGTTGATTTCTTTTTTATCCGAAGAGAATCGCGGTAACCGCCCTCATACTACGGCACGCGCTACTCGCAAATAATGATAAGCGTTCTTACCGAATAGCGTTTTATGTTCTAGTATATTGAATGTGGATGTCATACAATTTTACGGGTCAGGTAACATAACCTACAAGCTGTGCTCAAGTGAGGCTTGTTATTTTTACGAGGTCAATATTGAGTTAAATTTTACCACTTTCCTTGAAACGAGCTTTCGGATATTGCTACAACACGTATTCGATCGCTAATAAATGTACAAGTTGACAAAACACGAGCCCGGCCTCGAATAGGGTGTAGTCCGTAATAAATGTGCTTTTATTGAAAAGCAATATAATTACTATCTTTAACAACACGAACAAGACGTTCTAGTTTAAAATTTAATGATTGAAATATTTGCTGAGTTTATTATATATTATTATACTATCTTATTTATATTTTAACCTTTTATTAACTATTACAATACATGTTTTGGTTTATACTTCTTCATCAGATCAAATGGTTCATGTTTCGAAAGGCTGATCATCTAATCATTTTAAAAAACACCATAAATAATCCATAATAATCACTAATCAGTTTGCAACTGCTGTTTCTTCGTTAGATCATCATCAGCCTGTGTCCGTCCACTGTTGAACGTAGGCCTCCCGCATGAGTCTCCATCCTCTTCGATCCTCCGCCTTCCGCATCCAGGTCACTCCCGCTATTCTTCTTATATCGTCAGTCTTGTAGGGGTCGGCCAATGCTTCGTTTGCCAGTTCTTGGGCGCCATTCCAATACTTTTCTTCCCCATCGACCGTCGTCTCTTCGACAGATATGACCTGCCCATTGCCACTTGAGTGTGCCTATTCGTTGGGTAGCATCCACTGCATTTCCTCGTTTCGGATTCTATCTTTTAGCGACACTCCGAGCATGGATCTCTCCATAGCACGCTGGGTGACTTTTATTTTATGGGTAAGACTTGCTGTCAGATTCCACGTCTCTGCGCCATAAGTTAATACAGGAGGACGCATTGGTTAAACGCCTTAGTTTTAAGGCATTGCGGAATTTTCGCTTTAAAAATGTACTTTAGTTTTCCAAATGCTGCCCATCCCAGTTGTATTTCTTTGAATTACTTGTCCCAGATAGGTATAGTCGTTTACAACCTCTATTTCTGTTCCTCCAATGGAAATAGGATCAAAGGTCTGTGAAATATGACTATTAATCATGTTCATTTTCAGACCAATTTTGTTCGACGCTTCATTGAGGTCGTAGAGCATGTCTTGAGCTTGTTAGGTGATTCGACTATTAGCACTATGTCATCTGCAAATCGGAGGTGGCTCGTTAATATTTATTCCATTTTGTCCAGGATAGCAGTTTAAAATATCTTCTAGGGCGTTTGTGAAGAGTTTTGGAGATATAACATCTCCTTGTCTAACACCTTTGTTTATAGAAATATTGTTAGTGCTATCATGGAGCTGGACCATCATTGTTGCAGATTTGTAAAGAGATTTTATTTATACCGATAGTCTATTTTGCAGCGTTGTAGTGAATCTAGCACTGCCCAAGTCTCGATTGAGTCAAATGCCTTTTCATAGTCTACAAAGGCGAGGCAGAGTGGCTGATTATGATTTGTCTTAGCGTGTGGATATGATCAATTGTACTAAAGCCTTTCCTAAACCCAGCTTGCTCGAGGTTGAAATTCATCAAATCGACCCGTCAGCCTGTTTGTTAAAATTCTGGAGAATACTTTATACACATGGGAAAGAAGGGAAATGGGTCAGTAGTTTTTGAGCAGTGATTTATCCCCTTTTTTGTGGAACAATATCACAATTTGTAAGTCAAGACGACACATTTTGTAAAAGAGACCCTTTTTTATCAGTCTTGATAGAATTGACCTAATAAGTTAATTAAAAATATTTTATTTGATATTAAATTTCGTTAGATATTAAATCTATATTCCCTTTTTATATGTGCTTTTTTATATAGATATTAAACTTCGTTAGATATTAAATCTATATTCCCTTTTTTATATGTGGAATTTGGAGTGAAGACGTGTTTTGGAATAATGCAATAAATCAAAAATGTATGGAAATAATTTTTGGAAACGATATTCTTCAAATATTTAATGGATATGGGAAAGACTTCTCATGTGAGCTGAAATTTTTTCTGTATTTTTTAAAAATATTTTTTAATTAACTTATTAGGTCAATTCTATCAAGACTGATAAAAAAGAGTCTCTTTTACAAAATGTGTCGTCTTGACTTACAAATTTCTTACTTATAAATGGGACCATGTTGTTTTGAAATTTTTTATAATTTAATTTATCAGTTTATTCTTATTTATGATTCTGATATTAGAATTTTATATTCAATGATTATTTCGTTAAAACCACAAAAAAAACTTAAATTAAAATATTTTAGATCTATATATGGGAAAATTACTTTCATATGAGCTTATATATCGTTGGTTTTCATTCAATGTCTTCTGATCCTTACGTTTGAATGTGAAACTTGGAACCTCTCCAATAAATTCTTATGAAATTTGAGAGTAACCCCACGTACTGTGAAAAGCTGCATGCTTAGAATTACCTGCAGATATTTGGCATTTGCATCGATGAGTAATAATCCATCCTCTTATTACTTAAATTATTTTATTAAATAATATATATCCTATATGCAATTTGTTATTACTTAGAGATATCATCAGAAATGTTCAAATGCACACTTTCTAGCAGATAATGGATAACGTTATGCAAAATAATCTTAATTTTTGGTTGGTTAAAGTTTGTTAACATTGGCTTTCAAAAAGGGTCATAAATATGTATTGAAATCAAAGTGGTACATACTAAGTAATACAATAATATTTATAATAATAAGCAATTCATATTATCATAAAAAATAATTAATAAGTATTGAATATTAGGTTATTATTATTTCAAATAGAAATTTCCGAATAACTCTGACTACATTATTTTTGTTTATTCAAGCAACATAAATAAGTTCTTTGTCTTTAAAGGGAATAATATATTTGATTGATTAATTTACAATATTGTTTAAATTACATTCCGGTTCAATATTACGTTTCGAATTTCGTATTGTAAAATATATATTCTCATTGAATGAGCTTTATGCCTTAAATTATAATAATATAACTTACGAGCCTTTAATCTGGAAAGTTCAAAGTCAAGTTAGACATTATTTTCATATTCTTTGTTAAGAGAAGTTACATCCAATCTCGTTGCCTCGAGTTCATTGATGTGTAATATTAACTTCAAACGACCAAATGCCAAAGTTTAGAGTGGCTTGTATTTTTTCAGTTGTTTTTTTATTTTTAATTTTCCCTTTTCACTGGGCCCGAGTAAATTTTCTTTTTGCATTTGTCATTTGTTGTTTACCTCAGCAGCCATTTGTTAATCGAATTTCTGGATGGGCACAAAAAGTTACACGGTATTTTATTACTCTCACATTGTTACAAAAGGGCGGAAATGGTTCATACAAAGTGTCGCTTGAATGAACTTCGGTCCAGGCAATCTTTGGCTAGTTTAGAGAATCTTGCTCATGAGCTTTTGATAAGAAACTTGGATAGAGGAAGCGGCTGTTTTGTTACTGTCTTTTAGGAATGAATTGAACCCACTGCGAGCCTTGCGTGTTTCCCCAAGTTTATATTGTGGGCTCGTAATATTGACAAAGTTAGGCAAGTTCTTCGTATATTTTACACTGCTTTGTGTGCTACTGATTTCTCGGAAGCCGGAATAATGACGCTGAATTCAAAGATTTATCTTTCAAAATGATGGAGAGAGATGAATTTAAAAGACAGTTTTTTTTGCTTGAACTGTTAATTTTTTTTTGGAAAATTCATACATTTGCTTTTGTCTTTAAATATAATCAATACTTTTGAAATACCTAATGTTTCGACATTAACTTTTTCACATAGCTATTTTTATCATTCCATAAAAAATCGGTTCAATAAATGAAATAATTCACGTGTATAGTTTTGCAAAATATAACAATGTCTTAAATTTTCAGTGCTTATAAATGCTTTGAAGACGCAAATGTGCTTCATTATACATAAAAATGATAAATATATTGAAACATTATTTTTGAAACGAAAATATGGTATTTTGATTAATATAATTGTGTAAAGTAAATGAGTTAATTTTATAACCTTTTTTTACTTATGTTGTTCAGGATAGCATTAGAAACTTTATGATTTGAAAAGTTTTATTTTAATTTCAGCTTTACAAAAATACAAACTAAGCAAGTTAACCACTTAAAAAACAATAGTATCGGTATTATATATATTTAATATTAGACAACATTGTAAACAATATATTAATTTATAGTATGACCGTTACAAATAAAATTAAAGTGTATACTTGTTACTAAGTTGTATTCACATTATATTGTATTTTTTTTTTATTCACCATGCACATAATTTTTACTCAACTCGGTAAAAGTTCACAGCGTTGATTGAGTTATTGATAGCGTACTTATTTGACATTAAAACTCGCTTAAAGATACTCACACCACACAAGTTTCAGTGTACATTCTTCAGCGATACGGCTGAAAAAGCTTTTACTGAAAAACCGCGCTGGTCGTTTTCACATTAAACAAATATATTAAGCCATCCTGAAGTCCCATACGTCAACACGCACTCTACACATTTTCACGAGAAATGCGAGGCGTAAAGAAGAAATTATTGGGCGCCCGTAATCGAAAATGTGTTGGTTTCTTCCGGACTGTTCCAGGTAACGGCCATCGTCGAGATTACTGCGGACCTTGTAGGGCTATTACACGCGCTAGGCCCGGAGCCCTACACCCTGGATCTAAGAAAACAAAAATAAATGTCCTAGCTAATGGTCGCCATTACGGAAACGAGGAAAAAATACTAATTTGGCTATGGTTCGACGCAGGACAACGTTTGTTTTACTCTTTCTCGCTCTCGAGAGCGTAAAAAAATCGAGGAAAATATCAATGTGTCTTTAACTATTGAATTTAAATATTAAAGTTATTTAAATTTTAAATTCTTTAAACACTCTTCTATAGTAAAAAAATGTATTTATATTCCAAGAAACTCACAGAAATATATTGTTAATAATGAGATAGTGACGTTGCCAAAACAACGCTTTATACCTAACATAACCTCATTAAAAATGTATGGCTTACGTGAATAGTTAATTAAGACGTCAAAAGCATTATTTTGGTACAAAATAATGTGTTACAAGAAAAAATATTATTGAAGATCACTAAAGTTTTCAGAAATGAAAAATATTTCGACTGATCATCTGCCGTGTAAAATTACTAGTTTGAAATAAGCAAATACCTTGTAAAACCGGGAACCATATATGTTACCAGGTTAAAAGATTTCTTCAAAGACAATGACAACTGAGTGGTGCCAATTTGTGGTGACCATATTATACACCTACACAGAACTGTTATGAAAAGAATAGAAAATATAAATTACGGAAATTAGTAAGTAACACAACTTTTTGACTGCCACAAATTAATATTTTTATGGCGTTCTAATTAGATATTTACTAAAAAAAACTTTGAATTTTCTTTCTCCCTAATGGTAGACAAAGAGGGACATTTGTGTTACCATTATAATGAGTTTCATGCCTTGAAAACTTTTCCACTATTTTTCCGTATTTTTTTCGAGGCAGCACGAAAAACTCTGCCTTGTTTGAAATGTATTATGTAATATTAAAATGTGAGTGAAAGGAAAATAAGAAAATAAGAATTCCCCGTTGCGAGGAATACTTCTGAATTCATGCTAAAGGATAATTAAAATTAATCCAAAAATATCGTTATATCCAAAGGACAAAAAAACGTTATTCATCCGTAATAGCGATTTGGAGTGACTTAAAGGGTTATTACTCGTGACGTTGATGCTCCATTGCTCTGAAAATACGAAAGCCCTTAATAATCTCCACTATCATTACTTTACTTGTAATGTTTCGATAATCCCCAACATTAAACTATTACGACCCCGGGTCTTTGGACAAAATTTATTTGCCATCGAAACATAACTTTAAGTTCCGGCAATAATTTATTAAAACAAAAATTCAAGGTTTATGTTAGTTTCGAGGACAAAATATTTTATACACTTTAATTGCCGCTTAGTGATGGAATTTTTATTTGAAGATACATAACAAAAGTAGATTACTTAGAGAAATAAATGTGAAATTCATACTCTTATTGTTGTCCTTCATACAATATAAATGTTTATTTAACTAAAAATCATAAATATACTTCAATAATATAAGATTGATAGATAATAGCTTTTCATTTAAAATTTTAAATAAATAAAATTTAACGTGGTCATATTATTGGCTAAAGAAGAAAAATATTTGTTTTTCTTTTTTTATTATAAATTATAAATTTACAACGAATAAAGCGACATCTGTTTACAACGAAAGTGTCAATACTATAAATACGTCAAAATTTCTCAACTGGTGTGGTGGAAGAATTGCTCCCGGTCGACCGCGCTGTTTATAGAATAGAACTGAGGTGCATAGTTCATGGTTCGAATCCCAGTGTCTGCCGTTTATTTTTCCACACAAAATGATGAAATATTTGTATGTATATATCAATTTTTTAATTACAATATCTATTACATATTTTTTTAAATCTTCTCGTCAAAAGAAACTTCGTTATTGATAATAAAGGCTATTTAATTTTAAACAAATATTTTTAGTGTATTCCTGCTGTGTGTTAATATAATACAATAACTGAGGACAAATTAAGCAATTCATTTTTCTAAATAAAAATCGGTACATCAGTAATAAAACTATCTGTTAATAAAATTCTTTAGTACGCGTAAACAAGTTGTATTATAATAATCTTAAATAAAATTTGCTGACAACAATGCGAGGCATTATCCATCAAAGAGGGTAAGACAGTGTGACTTCATACACATAATACGCATCCATCAATAGCTTGGTCTCTGGGCGCAAATCCGAGATTTGATGTGGGTCCTGAGTGATCGGCCCGAACCATGAGCCCTCCGGCAATCAAAAACAAATCAACCAGGCCTAAGAGAGATAACATAAGACGCAGGAAACTTTTCCCATCCAGGATACAGCGCAAGTAACGTGAAAGCACTCGTTAACCAACCATCGGCTTCTGAGTGGACTGAAATCAAGTATGATGAACTGAGTGCAAAAGGAGTGGAGGAAATTGGGCTTCGAGCTTTGGTCGGCCGCGTGGCCGTAGAAGCTCCGATGCGAGAAAAGCTCTCCGGAGCTTTTGTAATTCTCCTTACCAGCCTGTGTCCGTTCCCGGTCAATTTAACTTCCAGCCACGCTGCTGGGAAATTCCCATCCGTTAACAAATCAAATGAAACCCATCTGAAGGCCCCGGCTGCACCGGCTTGTCATTTCCCTGTAGGTATTTCAATTGTTATTGGCCCGGAAAGTTGCGCGGTACTTTTTTTCTACTCAGGAAATTGCTTTAAATTTTTTCCTTTCACCTATTTTTACACTTTGTTGTATAAATAACGCTACGTTTTAAGTTTCGTTGTATGATTGAATTATGCTGGAAAGACAATGAAATATAAGCTTAAAAGAAGTTGAAATATTTCAACTCAATGTATCAGTAAGTTTGAAGTAACTCTTTTTAACTCCCATATTCTTAGTTCACAAATCTTCTTGAGTATACAAAATTATTATTTGTTTTATTAATCTTATTTAAGTTATTTGTTGTCTAAATATATTCTAATTTAAAAAATAATTTCAATAAGAAAAAAAATTAATTATAAATATTTATGTAAAATTAACATGTAATCATTAAAATAAATTGTGAATCAAAACTAAATATTTTTTATTTATTATTTTTTAATTAAAGTTAATTTTAAAATTATAATTATGCAGTTTCATCAAGTATTGTCATTATATAACCTTAATGTTATTGAAAATGTAAATATATTCATCAAATATATATTGTTATTTTAAACCAATATATCTTTATTTTATAACAAATATGTATTTATTTACCTTGTTTTTTACATGGATCACGTAGGGTGTGTCCTCTGTGTAGGGGACTGCAGTTTCGAATAACTTGTACCCTTCCTCAATCCATCTGTCATGAGAAAACAATAGATAGTGATGAATGGAGTAAGGCTACGAGTGAATCGAAACTGCAGTCTCCTAAACAGAGGCCATACCCAACGTGATCCAAGTAGAAAACAAGGTATGTAAATATTTATAATTTAAAAAAAATCTCAGAGTGAATGCTGAAAACATTAAAAATATCATTGTTTACATCACTCAAAAAGTATTCGAAAAAATATTCAGTTAAAGTTGTAAAAATAAATCATTCGTTCTCAACTGTTCCTGCTCTATATAAAAAATTGTGTTAAAAAAGAACTCTCAATTTAATAAAGTATTTTATTACAGGAGGTCAACAAAAAGTGTGCTTTTAATTAAAATCCAGAAACTTTTCTATTTTGTTATAAAGCATTCAAATTCGATTCGATAATAAATTTATTTTCACGTCAGCGAATTCCTACAGGGTACCTTTCTATTTCGGGGAAAACTTTTTGTCGTTTGCGAAATATATTGATGGTTATGGCACTCTTATTTTCGTAGTGCGGAAAAATTTACTCTTAATAGAGAAGATTCACAAAAAGATTTTGTGAAAAATGTTTTAAGTGTTCATATTTCAACATTAATGGAAGGTAATTTCTACGTGGATTTTATTTTTGCCGCCCAAGTATTAACAGTGAGATACGAGTGTATTAATGGTGTATTTTAATAGCTTTTAAAATTGATATTTCTTGTTGTTGACTTATCAATAGTGGTCACATAGAAGACATTTATCTTTCCAACTTGTAAACAGCTATTTTTAAAGATCATATGCAACACGATTAAATGAAAAGTGTAAATATTATTATATCGCATCGATTTTATTAAACAAAAATACTCAAATCTTCATATAATCTATGTAAATTAATATTTAATTGTTCATTTACCTACACTTGTTTTACAAAGTAAACATAATTAATTGTATGTTTGTTAGACGCATATACAAGAATACGTTTTTCTTTTATTCCAAAGATTAACTCATTATTATTAGCAACTGCTTTTTTCGCAATATTTAATTCAATAAATAGGTAGTAATTATTTATCAAACGGTCAGTAATACATACCTCAAAAGTTAACACAATATTTATTCGTCAGTTTAAAAATATAAATCATCGGCAGGAAATAACTATTGAATGGTTATTAATAAAAGATAAGGTTAGGTTTCCATTTTGTGGGTTAGTAATTCGTTCATGCAATATTATTTTTTACCAATATTTAATATATTACTGCCATTTCAATTTCATAACTGACCACATTCATTCTTACACAGTGGATACTGCTTATTTATTTAGACTACTGCAAATTAATTTTATTTAACCCCAATTGAATTAGCTGACTGCCAAAACCTTGAATCAGTTTCAGAACAATGAAATACAATCCGTTATTTTTGTGTACCAAGTGTAGTTTTATTTGATTTATATGGACGAAAATCTTTATATTATGTATAATGATACGCATATATATATATAGAAACACGAACAATTTTACGTTTTTTAGACAGAAAAACTATTGAGTACATATTCACTTTAAGTTAGGATGGTATTAACGTAGGATTTTTTATTTAAGTGATACCAAATAGGCACAATTATGGTTATGTAAAAGAATGTTCACTTAACAAAACGGCAACGTTATTTAAATTAGTATATGAATTTTTTAATTTTTATTAGAATATTATTTTATTATTTCAATATTCTAATCTACTTTTATAGATCATTGACTATATTACAATATTATTATTACTTAAATATACATATACTATACATAAAATTCTTTTTTCAACGCGTCAATCCAAGCACAAAAATAACGGCAGAAGCGGGATGCGAACCGCGGACCTTGGAAACCAACTATGCCCAGGTATTCATACCGCTCGGCGAACTGCGCCATTGCCCTGCCTAGACTGACTTGCGTTGGAACTAGTATTTATATCATTGTTATCATCGTACGATAGATGTCGCTATAGTATATATTCAAAGTATGTATATTTTATTATTATTCTATCAGTCTTCATTTATTCACAACTATAATATTGTTTTACTTCCGGCAGTCTATTTTGGTTCGAGACCCACTCGGGTCTTACTAAAATAAATAGACTGAATGGATGAGAAACGAATATTAAGTTCCGAATAAATGAAGACTGATAGAATAATAATACAAATATACATACTTTGAATATATACTATAGCGACATCTATCGTACGATGATAACAATGATATAAATACTAGTTTCAACGCAAGTCAGTCTAGGCAGGGCAATGGCGCAGTTCACCGAGCGGTATGAATACCTGGGCATAGTTGGTTTCCAAGGTCCGCGGTTCGCATCCCGCTTCTGCCATTATTTTTGTGCTTGGATTTACGCGTTGAAGAAAGAATTTTATGTATAGTATATGTATATTTAAATTAGTATTGTGGCTTTTGGGTTCAGCCGTGTGTGGCGAATTTTTTTTCAGCGCCAATATTTTGATTGCCATTGCAGGGTTCTTATTCAGGGTTGACGACTTTTTAAGTCGCCAACACAAAAAAAATGCTAAAAATGAATGGGTTATAAAAAAATTCACCACACACGGCTTAGCCCAAAGGCCATAATAACAAATTTGATCTTTAAAAACCTAAAAAGTTTAACTATCTAAACTTAAATTAAAATATGATTTAGTCAAAGTGGTTTCTTAAATTAAAATATGAGCTTTTCTGCTCAAGAATAAATCATTGCACGAGTAAATTACGTCGCTTTGGTAGCTATTTATATTATGCAAAAATAACTGTTATTTATTATGTTAATTTTTATTTAATTGATTTTTTATTATATCTTCACTATTAAGATGTAAATAAAACTTTTATGTTATTTCATTCAATATTAATTTAAAATGGCATATCCAATCATTATTTTTTAAACATTAGACTTCTGTTTTTAGGCTGAGTATTTTTGATTTCGGGTTATATACGAGTATTCCGTATATTTTTTCATTGAATATGTAAAATAATTCATTAAACTTTATTTTTCTACCTTTCCGGTTTTTAAAAGCCTACAAATTGAAAATTAAGGCTTTAATTCTTCCATTTCGTAACGCAAAACGCTAAACGTGCTCTGGATAGAAAAAAACTTAAACTGTCATTTCGCGCAAGTAATTCAGTTTATTCGTGGTTGGTAGATTATTCATGACGGTTTTTTCTACCGTGATTGATATGGTTTCAAATTTCAAACCCAATCTGCTTTTCCCCGGCCTATTTTCTTTGTGTCTTCTACATTTACCCACCAATCCCTCAACATTTTTTTTTATAACCTGGTTGATATGAACAGCTCGGTGAATAGAAAACTTTGATGAAATAGTTTGTAAAAAAACAGAAAAATTTGTAGGAGATTTGTTAATTTTATATTCGTCAATGACGTCGAACGTTCTTGTACTTTGACTAAGCGAAATTCAATTTTTCTGCGCGAGTATTTTTTTACATGGATTTGCAATAAATTGGACCTTTGATTTGATTATTGCAAGTAAGTTTTGAAATGTAGAGCCTCCCATAAATTTTTCACTCCTTTGGAAACACCTTGACCTTGCAAAAAAGACATTTTCTCGAAAATTTTAAAACTTATGCACACATCCTTTATGTTGTTAAAAATACGATAATTTTACTCAATAAAATAAACATTTTTAACAGAACAATTGTGAGAGAATATACATTACTTCATGCATATATATTTTTTTTTATATTGAGATTCAGGAAAGCAATTACTATTAAATTATTCTTAGGATACAAGTTCATATCATTAAAACTAATACCTACAATAAACGCACAAATCAAAGAAGTATATTCTCGTTTATATATTTCTACAAAAATAAATCTTATTAAAATAGCCAAAAAATAAACTGAAGCAAAAATTTACGAAGAAATAAAAAAATGGGCATATTTTAAATTATACACGTATGTACAAGTTTATCTAAAATGTTTCTTTATTTACTCGTACCACATTATCAATTATTTAATTTTTTATTTAACCAACTAACTCATTGTTTAAGTATCAATATCGACTATACAATTATCGACTCGTGTAATAATTAATACTTACTTTTCAAATAATTACAACTGAAATTGGCAACCAAACAGCGTATGTTGTATGAACCGATATTTGAGAGAAATACACGAATATAGGAAACAAAGCGGTTTAATTAATTCAAGAGGTTGATTAGCAATCCCCAACATAAATCATTTCATACAATAATTCTCAAGAGAAACTAAAACTTTAAACTTCAAAGACTTGGATATTATATCAAAAAGTTTATAACTAAAGTCCTCATGGATATTAGTGTATTATGACAGTTGATGCTTAACTTAAAAGTTAGTTTGGGTAATTCATTCACAACATATGTGTCCAACAAATTTAAATATTTATATTATCACTTCTAGATAATACATACGAGTGTGTATTTGGATATGACTTTGTAGTAAAGCGCTATTTTCGATACTCAAAGGTTATGAGTTATATCCCCTTAAGTTTTTTAAAAACCAATCGGGGTAAAAATTATCTGTAAAACGACGGTCATAACTTTTTTATCAAAATGGTGTCATTTTGTGAACACTAATGAGTCACAGTCAATCCCTGTAAATGTGAAAGTGGCGTAAATGACTCATTGTAGTCTTATAATGAAGTCAAATCGGCATTTACTACACGGAAACTAGCCGTCTTTAAAGGCATCGTAATGTACAAAAATGAAATTTTTCTATCATTGTTTGTCAGTTTTCTTCTGCGTGTGTTTGAGAAAAAATGTATTATATGATGGGTTTGGTGTAAGAGCTTTCAGGACCAGCCCAGCTGCGCATGCGCGATGTGACTACTGAAATCTCAACGGAATTTCAGTCAGTTTCTGCGTCTCGCCTGAGAGAACGTCACTACACCCTGATCAAACGTAGTCTCACTGAAAGCTGTTTCGTACTTTCAGTATTCACTTTCTCAACTTGCTGAAAACATTGAAAAGTTTTTTTATAAAAATTTATAAATATATTCACGTGACAAACTAAAATACTGCGTGTGAACAATTAAACGTTTAATTTTAGTTGAGTAATATTGTTTTATTTTAATTTAAAAAGTTGGTTTGTTTGAAAAACTTGAAGGAAGTGCATATATTGTATGTTTTTGTTTATTGATGACTTGTACAAGGTTAAACACTCCCAACATTTGTGTGGTGATATGATATATAGTCTGGGAGTTTATAGCAGCTGTGATGGTGGATCCACTTAAAATCTTTTGGGTTCTAACCAACAGCACCTATTTAGGTAAGAAAATACGTCACATATTTCAAAAGAATTTTTTATGAGCAAATATTTTTATGTTACTTTGTACGATCTCTATGAAGTAACGTAAATTCCACTTTTATTTCAAATAAAATGTATTTAGTAAAACGTAATGATGATTTATATAATATTAGAAGTTATTTTGTTACTAAAATTAAATATAAGACAAAATTATATTTAATTAAGAACTACCGATGATGTACTATTTAAAAATATCATTGACAAATTGCTTGTATTGAGTGTAAAATATTTATTATGAAGATAAGTGCTTACAAAAACTAAATATGTAACAATAAATAATATAATACATAATATGTGTATCCAAAAGTAAGTCATTTATTGACTTACAACAGATGTTAATAAAAAATATATTAAGTGTTTCCAGGAGTTTTCTTCTTTCATTAGTGTTACAAGTGATCTTTGAAAATCAAATCATTTTATGTGTTATTGAAAGAGGTTCATATAAACAAGCTCGGAGGTCATATCTTTGTGTGACATATTTGTTTAGTGAAACGCGGAATTGACATTAAGAAGAAGTAATACGAGAGAGATAGTAAGTGAGAAGGAATGATACGCTGACAGTAAAAAATTACCACTTATAAATTATTTCGACTTACGCGCTGACAGTAAAATACACATTTGCCGTTGAATAATATTTTTTTTTATATAATTTATTATTTATCATTTTTTCGCTTTATCAATTGGAGCATATAGTCGTTACAAACTGCCGCCACGAAGCTCTCTCAGCTTCCACGGTCTTCTCATCCGATATCAGCTCTGCCTCTCACGGCTCCGCCTAGTACATTTTATGTATTGTTCCGTTACTTTTAGTATGTATACTTGTTGTTTTTAGTATAAGTACTAACCAGATCTACATTCGTCGGTTTGTTTGACCGACAGAAGTACTCGTATAAAAGGCAGTCTTGTCCGCTCTCTTACCGCGTCATTCCTAGAAAGTGTCAAACCATCGTACTCACAGTATTCAATGCAGACGTCTGCTTTTGAAGCTTATTATACGCTTGAAAAAACATATAAATAATTAAATCAATATTAAAAGTAATTATAATAATTAACTATTTAATCAAATTTATTTCTATTTTAAAAATAAATGTTACCTGATTTTTAAATGGATAATGTTGAGAAAATTAGAATTATAAAAATTAAGAGCGTTTTCACTTCTCTTTTTTATCATTTTAACATGCATAAATAGTACTTATTAACAAACAAATGATCGTAGGATTAAGTGAGTATGACATTGCAGTCTTCATTTTTGTTTGATTAAAAAAATGTTAAGCGTGAGTCATACTATAGATTTTCTGACTCAAATATATGGACCTATGAGAAAGAACTAGTCCTACAAATCCTCATATCAATCTTGCCTAAGCAGTGTGATATGATGGCTGGCGATCATAAATATCGCGAACATTACTTTTATGGTGACAAAGACACATTTCTTGTACGAAAATTATCACTGTTGAAATCTTAGCGTAGCAACAACTGGCTAAAAAGCAACTGACAAAAGCCTGGGAGCTTAAGCATAGGTCTTAAGGCATAAATATTGAACGTTTTTTAATCAACCCTTCGAGAAGATCGGATTATTATCTGAACTCATTTGAGTTAAGAAACATTTCATCTTACAATATGATTTAATTCAAACACATTATATAGTCACACCATTTGCATTCTGTATTTTTTTTATATCATTTGCCTCTGTCTGGGTGAAAAGAGATAGAGGTAGCCTTGTTATTAAATAATTAGAATTAAATATATTTAGAATGATTCAAAAGAGAGTATTTGAAAACAATATAAACCTTAAGTCTAATGTCCAACAACAAAACACAAACGTTTCATCGGTATGCAAAGTATTTTTCATTGTTACTGTGATGGACATTACTTGTACAAAATTTCTAAGTTGATTCTTCCCACGGATTCAACAACGCTCACCAACATTCGCACAACACTTTTTGAGCATCCTTATGAGGTTCTTATATGTTTACAAATGACAAACAGTTTCTCCAGTGCCTTCTTTAACACTAAAAACATGCTTTGGAAAGCTTTTATATCATCTTTGTTTCCTTCCACAAAAATATGAATCAATTCATGAAACCGATTAATAAATACTTGTGAATCCTTCAATACCTACATACACGCAACCATGCAAAATCTTGTTATACTCTTAAACCCTTTCATTACGGCTCGGTTTGAATACAAATTTTGCTATTAATTGTAAAACTAGTATTTGAAGCATAAATGTACTTATCTGGTCTATTTTCATATATCACATTTGTTCTTGTATCCGTAAGCTATCATATAATGTATAAGAAACTATTCTAAGAAAGTAGCATAACTATAAATCACGTCAACGATTGGGGAATCTTATGACGATGAGATTATGGTTAGTTAGAATGGGGACAAGTATATTACAGTTTAAGTAGGCCAAGCGATTGACCAGACAAAATGAAAAGTAAATGGTTTTCACATATGTCATACAGAGTCCTACATTTCATATGCAATCATAAATCAAATCTTTTTTTACTAGAAATAAGGAAATGTTACAAAATTTAAGCAATTTCGATCGGAATATTCAATAAAAAGGGCCGGTGTTCAAATGTGAAATGTTGAAATATCATTGATTTTTAGAATGTGAATGAAAATGTGTTCTACGATTTCCTCCGAACTTCGGAATCATTCGAACAAAAAAACGTATATCCAATCAATCACTTGAAATCAAAGGAAAGAAAACACTGTTGACGTTAATAATATATCTTTGTTATTTTCTTGCTTGGCTTCAGTGTTTTGATAAAATATTATTAAATATTCGCTCATTTATATATACAAAATACTTGTTTTTTATGCTAAGTAAAAAACCTGCTTTTTGTATTATTTCTCAATCAAATCTCAAGTACTATTTTAAAAACGGTGTAGTTTCTCTTTTTCGTTTGTTAGTTGCCATAGTCTGCCATCTCTTGTCACCTCTGTTTCCCGGAGCTTCACCGAATTAATTCAATATATATTTCCCGCTCCCCTTCCAAGAAATATTTTGCCAGCAAGTTAAGTTCAGTGGTTAAGTCGTTTTTTTGGCAATCCGGAGGTCGTGGATGTGATCCCCGAAGAGTATAAAAAAAAAGTCTTTTAAACAAATTCTCAGCTCTAAAAACTCCCGGTTGTTTGAAATTTTATCCCTCACGCGTAAAATGCCAGTCAAAGCATATTAATCAAAATCGGTAGTAGACGAAAGTCATCCCGTAAAGACCACCAATTCATAATAAGTTCCTATAATAATAAGGATGATGCGTCAATGTCGGGCTGTAGTCTATGACGTTGGCAGATCAACACTCCAACACACAGCGCTTCGCCATATGCAGCATTGTTAGAGTCATTAAAGTCATAGAGAATTCTACAGATGAGACTACAGAATCACTATCACCATCTGTTGATATTCTCCTGTATAAAAGTATAAAAAAAGACGGCAATGAGTCCGTTAAACTGAAACAAATACATATTTAGTTTTTCTATCTTGGTGATACGATGAACATGTTGCAACAAGTTCCATCTTTGTTTCTTAACAACTGTAAAATATATAGTATATAAGGCTGCTATATCCACTAACTAATCGATATTTCCCACAGCACTCAAACATATTCTGCACATCCCAAGACCTAATTCTGAGCAACACACGGACCATTAATTTTGTTATTTATTGGGTGAAACAATTTGACGTCACTGACACAAAAAAAAAAAGTTTTCAGTCCTTCACTTAAAATAAGTGATATCCATATGAAGATATCTTTTCCAACCTTAAGAGTAGCTGAGTACTTGTTGTTTAAATGAAAAAGAGATATCTTGATAAAAATATGAAAGAGCATTGTCTGCAACGTAGGATACAGCATTTTTAATTAAGATCTGTGAGGAGCGAGTTACCGTCGTAAAAGGCAAAGAAATTTATCATATTTTAAATTTTCCTTTTTTTTTGCAAGCGACAGAAAATTCTTCGAAAGAATCGCGCTTTTATTCGGCATGAAATATTGAAAATTTTACTAAAGAGAATAGACTGACAGTTCATTACGTGTGGGAGGTGTCGGCTCTTATGGATGGAAGCGGAGCGTAAATTTCGAATAAAAATTAGTCACAGAAAACATAAACAGAAGAAAAATGGAAAAACTCGAAAAGTGTTTTTGTAAATTCTACTTGACTGATAAATAAGTGGAGAATTGAAAACAAAATGCGAGTAACTTAATATTCTGAAAATTCGGAGTAACTTGATACTTACCAAAAAAAATTAAGAATTAATTATATGCGTACAATAAGTGTTTGTAATTGGAATTTTAGGTTAATTGGTTAATATGAATTATGCCAGTCAAAGATTGTTTTTTTTTCAACGTCATAGACTACAGCCCGACGCACTATTACTCCAGGAATTCACTTTGAATAAGTGGTCTTCACGGGATGACTTTCTTTTAACGCTAGTTTTGATTAATATGCTATGACTGACATTTTTCGGGTGTGGGATCAAATTCATACCAAATGGGGGGTATTTATTGAGATATGAAATAGTTTTTTTTTAATTTCCGTCGGGGATCGAACCCATAATTTTCGGCGTGGCAAGCGAACGCTTTAACGACTAAGCTATGCCCGCCAGCAAATATGCCTTTGAACGTTAGAAATATGGATTTAATCTTATTACTTCTTGTTCATCCTAGCCATTTCCCATCATCTTAGGTCGGCTCTCCTTGTGCACGATCGCCATATCTGTCTGTCCTGCGTTGCATTCTCGGTCAAATCCAGGGTTTTCAGATCCTTGTTTACAGTTGCAGTCCAGGTTGCCTGCGGTCACCAGGTCTTCTTCTCAGCGTGGGTATGTTGAGAGCTCTCTTCACCATGTGGTCCTCATCTATCCGTGTCACATACCCATACCATCTTAGGCGGTTTTTCCTTATCTTTTCAGGTATGGGGGCCACCCGAAATGAACCCCGAATATGCTCATTTCGAACTCTGTCCACTCTAGTCACACCGCCCGCCTACCTCAGCATCTTCATCTCTGCCACATGAATCCTATCCAAGTCACGTTTCAGCGGGGTCCAACACTCCGATCCGTAGAGCATAGCTGGACTTAACAGCAGTTTTGTAGATTTTATCTTTGATCCTAACTGGAATCTTGTTGTCACACAAAACTCAAGAGAGAGACCTCTATTTCAGCCATCCTGTGTTTATTCTATGATCCACGTCAGATTCACTTTTGCCATCTAAGGATATCGCAGAGCTGAGATATTTAAAAGTATCAACCTCTTTTACGGGTGTATTCTGTAGGAGGAGTGGTGTGTTAACCGCAGTGCAACCAGAATTGAAATTGAAGTACATCGACTCGGTTTTACTTCTACTTATTCGCAGTCCACTACTCTCCAGAGCCAGTCTCCATTCCTCCAGCATTTCCTGAATACTTTGGGCATTTTCACTGATTAGAGTAATGTCGTCAGCATATAAAATATTCCAAGGGACTGGTTTTTGAATATCTCTGGTGACATAGTCTATGGAGAGGTTAAAAAGCAATGGACACAGGGCCGAGCCCTGTTGAACACCGGTCCTCACTTGAAATGGTTTACTCAGGCCAGCGGGGCTTCGAACACTCGTATGTATTTCGTCGTACATATCTTTAAGAAAGTCCACATAGTACTCCGGAATGGGTTTTATCTTATTACATTGAATATATTTTTATTATTTAAATTTTGTTATTATTGGATATTATTAAATATAGACCCAAATATAAATTATAGTGTTGCAAAATTCATTTAATATATGTTTTTAATGTATAATATTGTACTGTTTATCATTATGTATATATTCTCACGTATATTATAATTATATTGATGCTTAAACTTCACTCGGTTAGGTTTTCAAAGTTCATTTTGATGGTTTTAATTATTATACAGCAATAATAATTACCTCGCGGTTTCAATGTCATCAGGGGTGGAACGTTGACAATTAAGGTTAATGAGTTTTAAAAATGGATGCTGCATTCATTTACATATACCCAAACTTTAAACATGTATACCAGCATACCAATTTTGAGTAATCAAATGTTGACAGTAGTCTTCTAAAATATTGCAATTACATACATTCAATTTAAATTTTTACCATTTTTTGCATGAACATGTTTTTCTAGATCAATTATATCAAGGTTTTCTATTCAAAAAATACTGAATCTACAAATTTACATACAAAATAAAGTCATACTGATATCTCCCGTCTTTAAAAAGAACGACCAGTCGGGGGTTCGTCACGTGGCCGCGTTGAGAAAGGATGCAGGAGCAGAATAACAACAAGAAAGAACTGGTTTTTGAAGCAAAATTCACATTTATTTTTCATAAAGACTTGATTTCCTCTTCCGACTGATATGGCGTTTCGCCGGCTGAACGAGAGTTAACTGTACAACTGGCGGAACACTATGACATGCAGTGCCGCCAAGACAATCACGGTAAAAAAGGAAATTGAAGATGATATTTGAACCAACATGAAATGGAGCAACTGTCATAACAAATAAAATGGCGTATGCAAAAACCGTGCAATCTATATATATAAAAGAAAGTCGGGTTATATTTGTTTTTATAACTCAAGAACGGCCAAACCGACTTGGCTGAAAATTGGTGGAAAGGTAGCTTAGAACCCAAAAACGTCCATGGTATACTCAAAATTGATTTGATTAAGAAAAAATATTGAACATTTACGTAAACATGTTTTCATACAAGACTATTGTAACTTGACAGCTGTCAGATAAGACGGTGTTGCCATAGTCAGCAACATAACTAAAAATGACGCAATAGTAGGTATTGTAAGTAGGTACCTACGTAAGTTACGGAATATTTTAAAACAAAAAAGAAAACAAAAGGCAGGAAAAAAAAGACAAAAACCAAATAAATATTAGTGAAAATATCAGTTTAATCTTTTATTTGTTAAAAATGTTATAACAAAAAGCAAATGGAAAGGCATCTTTTTATTCTATTGTGTTATTTTTATTTGATATTATTTTCTCTATTTATTGTATATTTATGTATACTATTCTAAATATATGTTTCTAAATATTTGTAAAAAAATTGGAATGGACCAAATATATGATATCATATGTACCGAAAAATTCAACTTAATAAAATCCAAAATCTGCTCATTTATTGCCTTTCGGGTGAAACAAAGTTCACCGGGTCAGCTTGTTTTATATAAAACTAACATTGTTAGGTGCGCATGTCAGCCATGCGAACAAAAATAAGAAATAAAAGAGCCCTACGGCATCAGCCTAAAAGAGCTATATCAAGCTGATACCAATACATTCACATCTTTTATAAGACATTTGTTTCATCAAAAAATCGGAAACAAATAAACGGCAGACGCTAGAATTTGAAACACAAACCTATGGAACCATGTTCCTTTCAATACCTAACGTTTGCCGATTGGTCATTTACTCCGCCTGTTGAGTAGAGAAATTAAAATCTATAAAGCGTTTGTATTATTGGTAGAGAAATTAACACGGAAAAAGTATATCAAATTGTTGATTCTTTTTATTCACAGATGGCGCTTGTTCTAAGCTATATGGATATTCATTGGATATTGTTTTCAGTGGTTTTTAAATATTAAAATATTAAAAAATATTATGTACGCCAACTAAAGAAAAACTTCTATCTTGTTAACCTTTCTGTTGGTCATCGGAGTCCTTAAAATCAGTTACTTTCATCATCAGTTAACTAATTTAAAAGGTTAATTAAATTAACTTTACTCGCACTTCATATATACAAGAACGTATTTTTAATGAAACCATGACGATTATTACATATTGTTCAATGTTTAATAATAAAAACATGGACTGTGTACAGATAATTCAACAATGATATTCTTCTTCGTAGTATCAATCCGGTGGATTGGTTTGCAGCAACAGAATCTTGCATCTCGACCTCCATTCTTCTCGGTCCTCCGGAACCCTTTTCAGCTCAGCATAAGCGCTACAATTCATGTCCTCGAATACTTGCTAATACAATGATATTATATGCTATCAAAAACGCTTTCATAAACTTTGATGTATTCAATTGTTGACGCACATAATCTAATTATGTGCATCAATATATAAACACTCGTTTATTTAATTTGATAAGAACTTCAATTTTTCAGATTATATTCGATTCATTATTTGTCACGATTGGCAAATAAACGCCATTTTAAATACCATAAATACATAAATTATGAAACAATCAAATATAAGGTGTCATACACATCGATATTGTATTGAATATCTGAATAATAAGGGTTTGGATAGCAATAATTAATATATTTTTAATTACCTATTTATTATGGTATTATTGTAGTACGCTAAATAAAAAACATTGCTAAATACCTTTCTAAGAATGTTTAGTTAATGTATTTATTAAAATCTAATGAAGGTTATTTTTAACGAAACAAGTATAATCGATGTTATAAATTTAATTTAGGTTTCAACAATGTTGGCCCAATTAAGTGAATTTCAACAAATTGATTGATAGATGATAAATTGACGAAGGTCATAGGAATTAATTTATTAACTGTTGTCTTAGCGGGACCATGAAGAGAATTAATTTTGGTAAAAATGCTACGATATGCATTTTTCGTACAAATTATCAGTTTAACATGAAGCGGAATTGAATGTGAAGCTTTAAATTTATCGAAATTCAATATATTAGCTCTGCACATTTCATAAATCTCCTGTAAGTGGACTTAACTTATAATAACAGACTTAAAATACACTTTATCCTGCAATTTCAGTTTACCAGTATATTCAATAAAAAACTATATTATTTATACAAAGATATAATAAGTATAAGATATGATGTAAGAGAAGATTCATAAAATGATTAGTTGGAAGAATTAAAAAAATCGCATGCAAGAAAGGATAGCCAGTCGAAATTGGTAAGCTTTTTGACACTCTATCAGGCTATGTTGGCGTTTGTGTGTGAAGTGGGGAGATTTAATGTGCTTACTGATCTGTTTTTTTACAAAATCTAGATATTGTGAAAGAGAAAGACAGATATTAAAAGAAAATTCCTAGATGGGATGTATGAAGGAATTTCTCAATTCGACAGTTCCTGGTAAACATAAATTAAATATGTCTGTTTATGTATGTGGATGGGTGCACGAAAAATTAATAATTTAAATTCAAGAGTACCAATGACCGTGGTCTTCTTCTTCGTGTCAAATTATTTTTGCCTTGTATCTGGCAACATTGAGAGCACGTGTGTTGCCCAGCATTAGGTCTTGAGATGTGCAGCTTGTTGGGCACATAGAGTAGGATCTTAGGTTTTAGGCGGTCTGTAGGTCTAAAGTCTCAAAATAGTTACTCTTCCTGCCGAAGCATTCCCCACCGCTTGGGGTTGTCCTTTGTTCTACCAACTCAAGTTTTTCATCTGTTCAGGGATTTTTAGGTTCGCCAGTCAAGGTTCTTTCCAGTTGGGAGGCCTTCTTTTGGAGCAATGAAATCCACTGATATGACTGGAGTCTCTCCGATCGTGGTAATACGCTAGAAAAAACAAAATGCACAGAAGTACGTCTGTGTGTCAGAGATTAGATTCTAGAAGCAAGTGTGCCATTATTTATTACACAAATACCTCTTTTTTGAACCAGGTCGAGAAAAAATATTTTGGATCTCAACTCAAAGGTTGTAAATTAATCAAAGATATTCAAGGATATTTTGTATTTGCCTTTTAAAGGTTATAAGGTATTTCGTATGCTTATTCACGTCAAAATTGACGAAACCTTCATTTAAGGCAGAACTTTAGTTTTTTAGCAAGATATTTAGTGGTCAATATGATCCATGTTAAAACCATCTAAATAATATTTATCTTTTTTATAAATAAATATAACAAGGTACGGAATATTTATCTAGTCAATAGGCAAGTTACATTGGCAGTCATCATACTCAGTATTAAAGGATAAATATTTGTAGAGAGAAGCAAAATCTGTTGGTGATGATTATGATGATGACGCAAACACAATGTACACATGACAAATGTCAGAATATTTGACGTACCACAGTGCTTTAATGTGGGAAATTTTCAGGCACTTATATGAAGTCGCCCGCAATGAGCGCGACATATATAATTCAGCGCGCGAGCAAAGCTCCCGGAAAGGCATTTTTGTTTTATTTTCTGAAATAAGACACACATAATTTTCGAGTAAACATGTGTAATAATGCACGGAGGCTTTCTCGCGGTGCAAATAAAATAAAACTGAAACAACGCTTCAGGTGTTAGACCTGTTCCACATAATGTTTTTCACTCGGCGCACAAAGAATGTGAGCATTATGCTTGATACTTTTTTTAATGGGATTTATCATTTTACAAATATTTTTATTTTATAAAAGAATATGGTTCGCTGGTTATACATGTGTGTTTTCACTTTAGCAACATACTAGACAAGACTATTAAAGATATGTCATATATATAATGGCCTTTATTTACACTTCAAATAGTTTGTCGCAGGAAAACTTGAACTAAAACGTTTCTCTACATCAAATTCCAATCTCTGGTCATCCCTACAAACTAAGTTGACTAAACCATAACTACAGATATAGATATTTTGGACTGAGTGCACTTAGCTTTTTAGTATTGTTAACAGTAACTATAATATAACCTAGAAAACTATTTACTTAAAAGATACACCAATATAAATAGTTGTTACAATTTTTACAATTTTTATGCATTAACTTTGAGATGCATTATAAATAATAAATATTCGCCTTATTTTACAAGGGTTACGTTGAGTAAGGCCTCTATTTATGAGACTGCAGTTTCGACTAACTCATAGCCTTCTTCAATCCGTCACTGTCAAGAGTCAACTGTTGACTTTTATTCTCGATTTTTACAATACTCTTATTAATAATATGTATATGGTCTTCATTAGCTGGTATTGAAAATATATTTTATTTAAATTTATCTAAATATTCTTGTTTATAAAATCGCCCTTACTTTTATCATCTGCTGAATTTGAGTCTGAAACAGTCACGTTTTCTTCCGGCGTGATTATGACAACGTTAGGAAACTAAAGACAATATTCAAAACGCGTTTTCTAAAGTAACTTCAATCCACGACGGAGTATGATACAACTGTCTTTGATCCTGAATGGGTTGATGAGAAAAGCACATCTCATTAAGATTTGAGATTACCACCGAAAGGAGAGACTGACAAAAGGTCATTGTGATAAGCAATTAAGTCTGTCAAATGGTAACGCGGCTTTGAACCTTTAAATACAGATATTATTACGTTAGTTGAGAGTTTGAAGAAAGAGGCTATCAAATAATGGAATATTAAAATCTATTTTAAATTAAATTTAAATCATCGTCATAATTGTCATTTCATATCCATTTTATAACTGTAGAATATTGTCATCATAAAGTTCTGAGACAATTTTTCGTCATCCGCCATGGCCCTCTCTCATCCTACGTCAGCTTATTCTTCTAATGATCCAGCGAGTACTATACATGAGACACCGAAAAACTTTTAGTTAAAGCTTATGTTCTCTGGAGGCATCTGAAAAACGTGTCTGCATCTGAAGGCTTTATGATCAGTTTTCTAGATTCGCCCTATCTTACAAAGTCAAACCATCTTACTCCCATCAATTATTTGAATAATTATAATGAAACCATATTTTATTTTTTAGTATAGTGAAGTAAGTGATACAATTTGTTATAAAACTATTGACATAATCTTACTTTTATATAATTTCATACATTTAGATTATTTTGATTGATTTTACGGAACATTGTTGTTTCTCTATTTGATTGATGTGCTTACTTTTTTGTTCACAGAATGTATTTAACAAAGAAACATTTACACACATTTTTTTATAAATATCAAACGGAAATAAAAGTCGAATGATACAAATAACAAAAACTAGTTAGCGATATATTAGAAAGAAACATTAAGAAAGACAAAAAAAGTATCTCGAATGTCAATTAAATATTAATAATAACTTTATTAAGATTATTAAGGTAATGTACAACACAATAATCCTCAAACAAAATAATTTTTTTTATGAAACAAGGAAAAATACTATGACAATAGATGTTTTCAATTCTTCATTTTTTCATTTTCACTTACTTCTACGTTTATATTTAATGCCTTCGATTAAACGTAGAATAGGACAATAAAAAGGTCCTTACCTTTTATATAAAATTTACTGAATTTATATAAAAAAAAATTACAATTCAAATATTAATTTAACTGTTGGAATTGTGCTGAGTCTTGTTAAGACGTACTTTGATAAATAAAATTGATTTTGTTTGCTATTTTTGGTTAGGTGTATGTTTTTGAAACACTTAAAATAAGTTAATTATTAAATTTGGCATATAAAATATGACATTACAAATACAAAGAAATTTTATAAGATAATATAAGCTGAGATAAAAAATATAAAACAAACATCAGGTTCTTGCGTTATTACCTAAATAGGGAAATAATAATTTGTAAGTATAATTTTTGAGTAAAATGTATTGTTTTTGAATACCTTTTTAAATATTCAAGTATTTTACAATGTTACTTGTAAATTACAAAAATTGTTGTGATGTTAGATAGTATTTTTAATTTGAAACTCCATATATCGTTGCTTTTATTCCTAACATCAGTTATTCTGAACACTCTCACAAACTATCTCTATTGTGACCATTTGCGGTTGTATGTTCGACTTTAAAACCGTTCTTAACTTTTCTGGTCTAGTGTCTCCCACGGTCTGCCTAGTTACCTTTTGGAATGCTGCCAGTTTGTAAATTTTTCACCGTAAACATTCTCAAAGTATCGTAATCGTGCTTCGAAAGCTCCTTCTTACCAACATTGCCATCTTGATATTTTCTAGCATAGTTTCATTCCTGATTATATCTAATCCCATGTGACGCCTGATAGCCACCGAGGCATACGCATTTCCGCTGTATCAAGGAGTTACTCTTTCGTGCACAATATTATCTTCCATAGAACTTTGGTACACAAACATTAATAAATCAATGGTCTATAACGGATATTAATCAATATTTCACAAGGTACTGGTAAATAAATGGATTATTTAACATGAATTAAAACAGTACATTTTATTTTAAAAACGTTTTATTATATTCAAGTTACGATAACAGCATTATTATATTTTCAATGTATTTTTGATAAAAGAAGTAGATTTTGTAAATTATTTTATTTTAAAATTAATACAAAGATAAGAAATTTATTGTGCTCGTATATTTTTCAAAACAATCCGGGAAATTTTTCAATAATTTGACTATAATTACAATACGTAAAACTGATGACGGGGTTGCACATCAACATTTTTAATAAATATCTTATATTTTTTGCCAAAAAGTACGTTTCCAGGATGAATATATGCTTCTTAGGTTTTCACGGCCAGATTTGATATTGTGGCTTTTGTGCTTAGCCGTGTGTGGGGAATTACTAATTTCCAATATTAACACTAAGTCATCAACCCTGAAAAAGACCCCTGCAATGGCGGTTGAAATATTGGAAATTACTATTTTGCCACACCCAGGTAAACCCAAAAGCCACAATATCATTAAAATATGCATTTTCTATTTAATCAAGAATGCAGGTGCAAATATACCTGTATTTTGTAACCAAGTGTTAGTTTCTAATCTAATAATTTGTTTCTTCCGCTAGTAACTTCAAAAGGTGCTTAATTTCAATTGATTTAAAAAGAACAATGTAAGGCAGCCACTAAAATCGGTATAAAAAATATTATTTTGTTATAAAAGTTATAAAAGAAAGCGCAAATTTGTTGAGTCAAAACCATACAATGCGTATTCGGAAAACGCAATTGTATCACTTATATAAGAAAACTAGAACTTTTGTAAGAAGTAGCTTTGTTAACAGTAGTTTTATATTTTTTTTTTACTTAACGATCGGTAAAAGCTAAGAAATATGCAAATATAAATTTAATAAAATTGCATTCATTTTTTGTTTGGACTGTTTTCATTGAATATTTATCAAAGAGTGTATCTGTAAAAAAATTCAAACCGTTTTATCAATGACACCATTTTATAAATTCTGTCGTATTGCTTTACATTTGCGCATTTGTTTCATGAATATCCATTTTTGTTCCAAGAGTTATAACAAAAAAAGCTGATTCCAAAAATTTTAGTCGATTTATAATGCTTTAAAACCGGTGCATTTTGATGAATAAGCTACTAAAATTGTGCGTGTAATCATTCTTTGCGTTTATAAAATGAACAAATATACTTCCGTAACAATTCAATTGACTCTACGCAACCCGGCTAAAAAACTGCTGACTATAAACCTATAACCGACATGTTTTTTCAGAGAAACAACTGTATCATTTTCCGTATATGTTTTGTAGTTCATTTTTGTAATTATTTTCCTGAAACTAAACTGCTCGTACTGCTACTCTCATTCATTTATGCAATGAAAGAGATAACGTTTGTGAATGCCGCTAGTGTTTTTTTATAATCTACGGTTGTAAAGACTTCTGATTCGTACACGAAAAATCCTCAGTTTGCTACATATTTACGTAATGTTAGGTAAAACGTATTAACAGAAAGTTTTTTCTTGTCGCAAGTAAATAAAAAACAGATATTTTATCGCATTGTAATGTTTTATGGCGGTTGAATCATAAAAATAAAAATAAAAACTTGGGAATATCAAATATCCCACTAAGGAATCATTCGCTTTTCGAGTATATTTAATTTAATATTATTTGTTGTGCTGTATATTGAACGAAAAAATATTTTTTTTTTACTTTTAATATATACATAAACGACTTGATTACTTTGCATTTATACGATTCTAAAGAATGTCGTTTACTTACGATTTCAATATTTGTTTTATTTACTTTAATTTATTTAAGTTTATTTACTAAATATATTCTAATTAAAAATTCCAATAGAGTTACAATAAAAACTTGTTAAGCAGTTAAATTTAATATATAATTAAACATTTTCAGTTAATCCTGCCTACATCTTTACTTCAGCGTTAGTCCCAGAAACCTTTTAACAAGACTTAAATAAATGAGAACAAAAGCCATTTAAAACCGGGAAATAGAAAAATGGCTGTATTTTATGTTCTCCTGAAGCTTTTGCAAAGGTCCACCGTTATATATATATTCATCAAATGTAAAATAATAAGAAGCCGTGTTCGCTTAGGCACCTGTTATCTTCCAGAATACTGTATGGTTGCATTGGCTTTTTAATAGATGCCAAGATCCAATCATTCAAAAGAATGGGGACAGTACAGCGCTTGATACTTACAAGTTACCGTGGTTTTGCAAAATAATCTGAAAAAGGATCTTTAAGGTAAGGTATTTAATTAAGGATACACATGCAATTGTACTCTTTTTGAAATTAAAACTTCTTTTATGATGAACACATAATTTTGCTGTCAAAATATCACCATTAATTGAGAAATTTATGATTCCATCTATGTAAAAGTTGTATATCATTCGATTCTCTTATCAATTTAAAATTTAACACTTACTTTGACAAGTTTCAAAATAAATGATGCCTTATTTTTCTGTCCAAAGATTTTTTTTCATGTTCATCAAAATAAATATTCAGACATAAACTCTATGTGTCACAAGCACAATATAACAGTTAGCCAGTTGTAAATTAACTAAATTAACTAATTAAAATTATTTCGTAGAGGGTTGCAGGTTAACCGCACGACAAAGTTTAGTCCATAAAGCTCCTAACGGTCTCTGTGATGGTTAGATACACTAGTGACGAAAACAAGTGCCGGCGCTGTTTTCAAACATAACCTTCGAGAGCTATGATATAGCCATCGTTTGCACTGACCCAAGCTGCAGACTAGGGTCAAGAAATTGGGTTAGAAAAGGACGCCCAAGGGTGCGGTTGTTACAACGTCGATGGCGAAGACAATGGAACACAGAGCATATTTGAAAACCGCAGTATTGATTACATTCGCTACATCTTTTGGAAAGTATTCGGAGATTTCATTGCAAATGTCATAATATAAAACAATAAAAAATCTAGTTAGCGATATGATAAGTTAATTAAATAATATTAACAAATTTATAACAAAAATCCATTAATAATACGTTTTTTATAGTCAGTTATTTTATAGACATATGTTTTATGTATTAAATTTTGGGTTTGTATTTATTACCCGCCATTTTCTATAAAATTGCGTAATTCCTTTTTTTAGTTAAGAAAATAATATTTTTATAATCTTTTTTTCTCATATGATTTTATATAAAAGATCTGATTGAACGAAATCGACGATGTGTCTTGAAGAATGTACTGTACTAACAAAAAATTTAATTATATTTTTACTGATACTTAATATGTTTTCCATGAATTCACTCTATTCAACTGGTCCTTCCTCAGATGACTCTGGTTTTTCTCTTTCCCCCTGCATTTCTCTCTCGAAACATATTGATTAACTGTTTTGTATTCATCATCATCATCATCGGCCTGTGTCCGTCCTCTGTTGAACGTAGGCCTCCCGCATGAGTCTCCATCCTCTTCGATCCTCCGCCTTCCGCATCCAGGTCACTCCCGCTATTCTTCTTATATCATTTGTTTTGTATTCATGTTAAGTTATTAAATCTCAACTACATTACAAAGTTTGTAAGTATATTTTTTTAAATATTCTTCTTTAATAGAGATAAATTAAAAACGTTTTTGTAATGATATTAAAGAAATATTTCATGAAAAATTTGACAAGATAAAAATACTGTATAACATTTAATCCATGAATCTATGATAACGGCCGGTCACGGATCCCTCACTTAATTTTCCACTAATTATCTAGCGGCGCTATCTCGGATATCTCATTTACAATTAATTACCAATCGAAACGCAGAGGTTTTCTGTTTGATTTGCGGTCCAGGAAATGATTGCCGTTGTTTCGCTGCAAATCTGAAAATAAGCAGAGTCCATATCCCGGCTGAGTGAATTAATTATAGTAATCGCTAAATTTCATGCGGTTAATCGAATTCGAACAATTTCGGCAATCCGGTTTTCATACACGAGCCTATATAGAACTACACATATTCAGCATTGAGCATATAAATCCATACGACATGAAATAATGCGTATGCTACGGGCAAGTATTACCATTTAGCCCATACTGCGTTATGTATAAGGCTTCGCTTTTACGCGGTTCTCTCTGGTGTAAATAGAAAAACCTTTAATATTCGGCTGCTTCAAAACATGCCGACAAATTTACATAGGCGGAATTTTTAATTGAACATATGCAAATCAATTTAATTTAAAGCGAAAAATCATAAAAACCGCGCGTTTTCGCGGACCGCCCGGCAAATACTATCGAAGGAAAAATAAAATTCCCACGGTCAATGATTTTTTTTTTGCAAAGAGCATCAAATTTATTCGCAAAATGTTTCATCAGCGCACGTGCAGGTTTGCCTTAAAAAACTAAAAAAAATACACACGCATAGTAATTTACATTATACCTATAAAATACAAGTGTTTATATTTATTTATCAAATGAATAAAGTGTCCACACTTTTGTATTTTTGGTCGCAAAAAGCATTTATTTAGTTTTACTAATAAAATTCTACTCAGCAATAAATACACATTAAAATATATACCAAGTATCAACTATGCGTAATTTTTTCACCAGGTAACCATAACAATATACTGTGCACATGATATTTAAATAGGCAGTAGTGTTGTCACATGTATCTTACACTCAACATTGACCACTAATATTTTTCAACACCTCATTGTATACATTTGCTTAGAATACATATTTTCAATGATGACTGTTTTTGCTAATAATTCGCATATTTTGTAAAATCATGCGAAGACTACGTACTTCACAAATTATATTTGTACTGATGACATGCTTCTCTTTATTTTGATGATATTAATCCAAATTAATATACGAGTATATCGACTAAAAACTAGCAGTATAAAAAAATCCTTCTTGAATACCACCAATAATCTTTAAATTTTTCTCCCGTTATCTGTTTAACCTTCTTTAAAGAACATGAATAACTACAAGAAACAAATCAATTTAATTGCAATTTTCCCGATTCCCACTCAAGTACAACGGCACCCCGACTTAAAGCGTTTGGGACTTGGATCGTAATGTTTCAACAAGATTCAGCACATGTTTTCCGCATGCAGCATCTAGCCGTCCTGGTTAAGTGTCATTGAGCCTAAACGATTCAACCAGATGTCCTCTCTTAGATACAATTACGTTAAAAATATATTATTCCACAAAACAATATTTAAAATTAAAAAAAATCCCATATTTTACTTAACATATATTTGGTAAAGGTTTTAAGTTGTAAGAAGTGAAATCACTTTCATTCCATTACATATTTGAAGTTTGGAATCTGAACGAAAGCTATGCTTTTATGGAACCTTTCATCGCATAAGCTTGTTCAGAACGTGACATATTCAGAACAGGAAATGGTCTTGCTCGCCGATTCCGGAAATGTCCAACATTGAGATATTCTTACGAACGTAAAAGTGTTTTCTTGGAAAGACAATTTCAACGTATTCCTGAAGCTGCTTCACCATACAGACAATTTATAAGCTATATGCTTTTATCTGAGTATGAAATTTTCTCGGAAAAATAATAGCCCCCGTATCTCTCAAAATCTACTACATTTATCAATAACAAACGAAGAAAAAAGTAAATAATCTTGGTCATCATATTTTCAAACTATAAAGTAGAAAATATCTCGTTTTATAGAACGTGTGTATGAAAAATAAATTTGTGAATCTTTTACAAAATTAATTTCACAAAATACGAATATGTATAAAAGATTAATTTAAAAATATTTCTAATAATGATAATAATTATATTTATATAATAGAGTCTTCCATTTCTAGATTCAGGAACCTCAGAAACATATTTTTAAGATTGACCTTTTACTTAAGCTCTGGAGTTGTTTTTAAGAATAACATTAAATATTTACCTATTTTGTAAACGTAGATGAGATTCAAGGCTTTTTTATTGTACAGCATTTTCGCAAAAGTAATAATCATAAAAATGTCTCAGTCCTTGTTTCCTGCAAAGAATAAAAGTGCGAAGACGTAATATTGTTCCTTTGAATTTGTATTTATATTCAAATTAAGAACACCTCTAAGAAAAATCCTTAATAATTTTAAAATAAATTTAAGAAAGAATATACGATTACGAGCAATTTTGAAAATTAGGCTTTTCATATTTCACGAGGTTGTTGAAGTAATTAAAAACATTTTATCACATTACTTAAAGTGGAAGTAATTACTCACAAAACCAATGTTTGAAGACTCGTATTACGCTCTTGATGCATTAATTATATGCTAGTATCATTATTAAAGCCATCTCGTAAATTCTTAATTTAGATGTGGGGTAAGGGGAATATTGTCTGAGGATCCGACCTCCATTCCTGTTACATATTAAAATACCGCATCGCGTTGGGACATGTCTTAAAAATGACAGAACTAATTAATGGCGTCGTAAGATATTGGCCTTTTGAGTGGAATAGACTAATGTTGTAACTTCTGCCAGAATAGGGAGGCTGAGAGACAAGATGAGGGAGAAACTTCAACGGGATAAACTTGAATTGTTTAAGATAATTTAATTAATTAAAATATTAAAGCCAGTTATGTCCAATCAGATCCTTGAAAAAACCTTTAAATAAATAGCTATTAATTTTGAATGAGATAGAAGCTTTAAAATTATTCATACATAATTTTTTAATGTTTATTGTTTAATAATTTATTCACATTATATGAAGTTTAAAATTCGCTTTAAATGAGAACTTCTTCAGTTTTTATCGTTTATAAACGTAAACATTTGATGAACTAGATAGATAATCAATAAGATGATAATCGGAAATGTGATATGGACTCATAATGGTTATGTAAGGTAGAAATAACGTTCAAAAAACTGTGTATGTTATCTTAGAGCTTATTATATTTTAAAAACGACATGATGTGTTTATTGTATAAAAAAATTATGCATAATAATGAAAATAAATTATATTACTTTAATTATTTATAGATGTATATAATATGAAAAAAACATTAATGATGGAATATTAGAACAGTGATTTGTGTTATGGACTCATAATGGTTATATAAGGTAGAACTAACGTTTAAAAAAAAACGAATCGGGTGAATAAAGTGGTTTATATGCCAAAAAAATTAATGCAGTCCGATCAATCAAGAGGAAAATAAATTTATATAAATATTTAAAATATGTTAAATCCCAGCTTATATGGCAAAGCAACGAAAATATATATTTTTTTAATTATTCGATTAGTTTATCCTAAAAAGATTTGTTAAAATAATAAAGTGCTCGAATTAAATTGCGCGAATAGTGTGATTAATTATTTCGCGGGGATTTTATTTATTTTTATATATTTCCTACAGCGAAAAGCTTAAACGTCAATTAATAATCTGAGAGCGTTACGGAAAAGGGTTAATGTACAACACAGATAAATTTCACCCACCCCACAGGTGTAAGTAGAAATGCCCGGGAAGAACCAAGTAGAAAGCGATTGATTACCTTCTTTCCGCAGTCTCCAAGGCACCTTTTTTATTGCCCTATCCTAACATACAACATCTACAAAACAAACCTAGAAACTCACACCCACTTATTGTATCCGGTTGTTCGTTTGTTGTTTCTTTTGACACGGTAATAACCCATGGCCCTAAGCACATTCTTTAATTATATAGTAGTGTTATATTTTTTTCAGAAAACTTCTCCTTAGCGCTTATTTATTGTAGATGTTTACTACAACTCACTTATTACAAAAGCCTGTAAGGTACAGAAAATGCTTAGTAGGTTAATCAAGAATCTCAAATAATAAGTAATAATTGGTAAATCTTTTGAAATACTCGTAGATAATTAATTTATTTTATTTTTGTGTATTTTTTGAAAATTCACTGTTATATAAATTGTTTTTAAATTGAAAAATATCTTTTATTATTTAAGAACAATTCATTTTTTAAGAACATTCAAACAATAGGAATACTGACTGAAGGTAATGGAGACATCTAATCTATGGTTTCAATGACTCTTTTAATATTTTTTAGTACAGCTAAAAACTACATGTGGAGCTCATGCATCATCCATTCTTATGTGGAATCACTGTGAATGGGTGATGCTTCCGTTTACTATTACTTTAATTTAACAGACTTTGAATGACATTTTACGGGCGAGGAATCAAACTCATATAAACTGAGGGTATTTATAGTACGTAAAATCGATTAAAATCATTGTAATTTCAATGCATGTCGGGGATCAAACCCGTGATCTTTGGAATGGAAAGAAAACGAATAACCTTTAAGATATATCTGCTGTAAAATATGATATGATAAGTTAATTAATCAAAGTGACTATTCTCTCAGGTTTGCGTAGTACGTCAGTTGATCACTATGAAATTCAGCAAGATTAACTGATTTCAAATATAAATTATAAAACATCAATTAAGAAAATATTTGTCATAAATAATATGTACGTATTGTCTAATCAGTTATTTTCTAATATTTTAGTTGCCACATAAATAAATATTTTTTTAAAATAGTTAAGTTTATTTCAGTTTATTGATTTAATGACGTGAATTTCATTTCATTGCTTTCAGGTCACTTAATATACTCGTAAAATTTAATATATTAATTAAAAATACATAATAAAGAAACTTTTTTCGAAATATATTTTTTTGGAAGAAATACAATTCAACAATAATTCGTAGAAATTTCGCAGAGAAAAGATAAATTTTAAGAAATGTTATAATTTTTCAATTACCATTTAACAATGTATTATTAATATAAATTGTAAATCAAAACTAAATATTTTTAATGTATTAAATTTTTTAATTATAAAAATATTTTTTCTTTAATTTTTTTTCAAACAAAGGGTGTTTAAGGGCTTTTGAGTTTTCAATGTGTAAATCTCGTGCAAATTAATTTCAATTGAAATGTCTAGGGATCAATAATTATTTGGCGAATTTAATATATCAAACAACGTTAGGGATACCGTAGAGACATAACCTAAATAATTTACAAATATTAATTTACATAAAATAAATATGACAAAGTATTAATCTATGTATCAAATAATGAATAAAATATATTTGATTAATACACGGGTATGGGCCAGGAAGCCTTTTATCAAATGTATGAAGATGGAATAATTTTATTCGACCAGAAAAACATTCATCAGTATTCTCATATATTTATGTACGTAGTCACAAAATATCAAATAACCGAGAATTCATAATTTACTTTTTTTCTTTTTATGGTAATTACGAAGAAGTTTGTTTGTAAAAATATTACTTAACTAAAATTTCCTTTCAAAGTCTTTCAAACTAGAAAAAAGTTTATCACTCCAACTTTTGCCTTTAAGAATTTTTTCGCGATGTAAAACAGTTGTGGGCGCTTTTACAATGAGGCAATATCTTCAAAGGAAATTCTTTCCGCCGTTTTGCTTTGAGGTTTTCGAATCAATAAAACTGGAGATGGCAATAAAGTGATAAAATCGTTTAAAAATGTTGACAGTCTGTGCTTGTGGAACCGAAAATCGGAGACTTAAACCTTTGGATGTGAAACGAGATTCTTGCGGTGTGTTTATTCAAACATAAAAATAAATATGGAGCTTTCCACGACGATTTGACGATGTCACTTACAGTTTACGGGATCTATTCAATATTAATATATTTCTTATTCGACTTCCTCTTCCGTCAAACTAGTCTTCGATCGTTGAGTATATTGCTTATCGTTTATATATTCGATTCGATATTTTTTCCCTTCCGACGAAGTTCCAAAATCATGTCTACTGAAATTCAAACTGCTTGCATTTCGACATAGAAAATATGTTTAATAATAGTTTCATATTTTATATATAAGTATGGATATTGACTCAAGAATATTGTATTTAATAGACATATTTTTATATTTTTATTTCTTTTATTATTCAAACACAATATAAGCAAAAGAGTACAAAAATGGATTATGAATACAAATAATAAAATAAGACTTAATTCTTAAATTATCAATTATATTTGTAAAAGTTTTCACCACAAATGGCCTCTTCTAATACATCTCTTCAAATGAAAATCTATCTAGAAACATACAGAGTTTACGACGATTTTCATGACAGAATTACGGAGACTGGACGGAATAAAATATGTATCGGAGGCTTAATTTGCGTGATTTGTTTATCTAAATCTACATAATTTAATTATAAAAAGGCTTAAAAGTATATTTTATGTGGTAAATGTATTTGAAATATTTAATCTAACAGCTCAGACCTTTAAAAATGTTGGATTTTGAATTAAAATGATTTATTATTTATCACGATTCCTTGCGGTCAAAAAACATATCCAATTAAGCAACTTTCTTTGCGCCGTAATCACACAAATAATTGTTTTCGCTCAATCCGAAATCGCGAAACGATCCACCCCTTTCCCGAATACTTTTCAAATTAACACGCCCGCGGACCGCGCAAAGTATTTTCAAGCGCCCGAAAATGTTTGCGGGCCGAAAACTTTTCGATTTTGTTTCGAATTTTCACCTCAAAAATTCGCAACGGCGCCGCCCTGGCCCTTGAATTTCAGGCTGGTAACAGAGTGAGGTACATCTAGTATGGGCGAGAGTGACGGAATGTTAAGGGTTGTGAGGGATATGGGGATCTGAAGGTCCGCAGCCCGGCATATGTTCGGGTATTCTCACGCCGGAGGCAATCATTCAAACGAGGCCCCAAAATGCCGTGTCAGCATTTTTATGTACAGCCTTAATTGTTATGGGCTTCAACGCAGGCATATGTGCTCTGGCAAAGTCAGATGAGACATGAACCATGCCCAATCACCCGCACACACACTCAGTATAAATCAAATCTTTATTTTGCGAGTTATACTATTATGTGGTAAAGTAGTATGTGGTTGAAAATGGTCCTGTTGGGGAGTGAAACGAATACAATCTTTAAATTAATTAATTTAAGAAAACTAATTATTTATAATTTTTCGGTTACAGTTAGGTGGTCAAATAACCATTATTGAACCTTTGTGGTTTAAAGACTGCCAAATTATTTTGAAATTTTATCCACGTTCGTGAGGAACAAAATATGTTTGGCTTCTTAGAGATTTAGTTTTCGTGCCATTTTATAATTCAATATTATTTTTAGTTTAACGCTTTAACAATCGCTATGAAATTATAACAATGCATTTAAAATGTTAGAAAATAACTTTTATGGTTATTAATTCCACACAGCTAATAATTACACGAGGTTCACTTACCCACTGAAACGCTTTGATACAATACACAAATTATAGTATCGACAAATATGTTACATATTCTGACACGCGCTGGTAAATCGTTTTAGTAAAACACTAGTTGTTAAAATAATAGTGAAGATAATTATTTTACCTTACACATCAATTAACATTATTTTTTCCTTATATATATAATCGTGTCGGAAACAACAGGGTCAGATCCTGTCTGCCCAGAAATGGGCGACGTCGATGGCGTTACTTCTGGCCATCATCGGGTCTTCCTGGGTGCAAGAAGGTGTGACAGGGTCTGCTCCACGCCGCAGTCACATTCAGTCGGTCCGCTGTAAAACTGCCAAAATTTCCTTAAAATTGAATAAGAAAATATTATTTCACCCATCATGAATTTAACATATAAAAATCTTCTTAACAAAGTGCATCCCATTTTGTATATTAAATATATTTGAACACAAAATATATTTTTCTTTTATTTAATTATTAGTTGAAAATTCAGGAAGTAAGCATTTATATGTGTTTTATGGGTACATGCAATTTTCCACAGAAAATATGAAATGGGCACTTAAAGTTCACCCAAATACAATTAATCAGTGTAAAAGTCATTTGAATATATTCCAGTAAATACACAAACTAATAACTCAATTTCTGAAATAACTTATCAAATGATCTTGACTGGGGTGTACGATCAGAAACTCTCTCGAGATACAAATATACGATATCTCCAACTATCTCCACTAATTATTTCCTTCAACTGGAAAGCTAATTAATTACCTTCTTTACTTTAGTTTTTGCATTCATATACAATATGCTGAAAATTATGTTGAGCTGCTATTGGATTAGGTAAGCTAAGTCCAGGAAATGTCGTACTAATAACCCAACCTCATACATTAGCAGACTACTTTGAATACCAAAATATACATTAATTATTTCCATACGAAATCCAGTGTAAGCCAAGTGTATTTGATGTTCAATGTACGTTATATCATCATCATCATTTTCACATCCGTCCCTAACTGGAACATATATTTGGTACAAACCTGCCACCATAAAACTTTTTCAGATTCCATGTACTTACTTCATCGCATGCCAGCTCTGCGTCCTAGAGTTCCACTCAGTTCATTATATCTATATTTCCCGAGCCCTTTCAAGGTTAGCTAGAGCTTGAGAGCTTAAATAAATTGCGTAGATTATTTGGTCATTTGTGTCTAAACCAAATGTAGTATGAAAGACTGCCTTGAGAGCTCTGTCGCGCCATCGTATCCTTAATATTTTTATCTTCGCCATATCCGTTCCATATCTGTACCATATGGTCATCAAAAATTGCCGCCACTTAGTTCTGACACCTGCTGTGTCCATTTTTCGTACTAGAACATATCTGCACTTGAAGGTCTATTTGTTAATATATTTTCCAACAACCTCCAGAACAGAAGTCCGAGTACTAGAAGAGAATGTCGCTGTAGTATCCGAAGCATATTTCAAGATGATTTGTTAATCTGTTTTTTTAAAGAAAATCTAATGATTAACCCGACGCTTCTATAGTCTGGATCATTTTGTCATAAGAGGTGGATCAACCCCATAATATTGTATATAAATAATTTTCCTTAAACAATTATACTGTTGCGTAGGCATTTGGCGAAATGCCACAAATATGATGTTATATTAGCAAATAAATTTATTCATAATATCATAATTAAATTTAAAATTACCGTAAAGGCTTGTTAAAGCATTATAATTACGAGTGCACGGCTGCTATATACGCTTAGATTAGTGCTCCCAAAACAATCATTTTAATTTTAACTGATCCGGGTGCCCTTTAGATTACGCTGGCAAGTGCTCGAGTGTATTTACTGTGGACCTGCAGTCCCTTAGACCGTCTCTGGCTTAGCGACTTGACTATGAATGGTGGTGTTGAGTTCGGTACCTTCTTTGGCGAATGGAGGTGGGTTCTAACCCACACCATTGTTAGTGTAAGCACATGCCCCATCATTATGGTGTCGCCAGATACGGGCTCATTGTGACCGAACAAATTAAATTCTCCGCGAGTTCGCGCTATTTCAATCATTCCAAAACGCCATTGTTCCCTTTGAATAATTAAAGCAATTACGAGAAATCCGTTGCGACTCGGCGAAATGACGAAAATGGTTCGCAATGGACGCCCTTTTTTATTTATGCAAATCCGATAAAGAATTTATCTATAAAATTCGCCATACTTTAACGATGTTCGGTGTTTGGTGCGGCGAAAATTATTAATTCTCATTCGGTTCGGAAGGCTTTCGGCGAATGCGGAAGATGATAAATTAGTTATTAGTCACGAATTAGAATAATATGTATATCTGAAATTCATGCCTTGCGAAGAAACTCGGAAACAATTCGGACGACATTTCATTATTCCGCGAAACTTTTTTCGCTTCGAAATTTATTATGTCACACCGCTAAATTGAATTTATAATCTTTAAATGTAATTTGAAAAGATGAACCAAAAATCAAGTAAAATATTTGTATTAAAATTAACTAAATATTTAGTTTAAAATTGACAAAAAGTGTCTTGATATATTGCTGGAAGTATTCTGGTCTTGAGAATATCATTGTCACTAAAATAATCAACCACGTAGAGGGGAATAAAATATATTTATAAAAGTGCTTAGTAAGAAAATTATTAATTATATTCTCAAGACAAGCATGTTCCCTGAGTTTGTACACAAATAATAAATATTGAATGATAAAAAAAAGACAAAAAGCCTTTGAGATGAGGTCTTACAGAAGAATTCTTGGAATATTCTGGAGAGACCACGTCACAAGCAATGAGGTTCTCAGCATAATCAAGGAAGATAGATACTTAGTAAGAACCATCTCAGAGAGCCATGCCCGAAGGATTGGTCACATCACGCGCCAAGCATTGTGGAAGAGATGGTCGAGTGTAGAAACTTCAGAGGGCGCCCGGAACGGGAGTATTTGCAGTAAGTGTTCGAGACATGAGTTGCAGCCTTTATACTGAGCTAAAAAGTGGAGATCGAGATGCATTTTTTTGGCTGCAATCTTATTCACCGGATTGATACTACGAAGAAGAATTAATATTTATTAGACATTTTAATATTTTTCCCTAATAACCAACAATATGTACCCATTTTAAGTCAGTTTTATTATTTTATCTTATCTTTTATATAAGCCCGTAATTCACTATAAAAAATATTTAAATTGTGTTAAGTCGTGGTAAATTTTATTGATTAATTTTTCGCATGCAAAAAACCAGTTTTAAGGAATAAATTAAAAAGAAAATTAAAAATTTCATTGTGAAACAATATGTATGTACTGGAAAAAGGTATGTGCTTGAAAAGGAAGCACCTTAAAAGGTTGCAAATAGAGTAAGAGAGGGCGCACCCCCGCTGGTTTATCAACTCTTCTAATCTGCCTGAGTAATTATTTTTGCAAACACAGCTCACTCTGAGGTATAATTAAAACTTCTTGGCACAACATATTTGCGATTTAAAATAGGAAAATCTAGTTAGGGCGGGGCAGTAGTCTTTTCAAACGGTACCTGATTACAGACAGCCAAGCTTCATCTTACTTTAGCCAACTGAGCTGAAACAACCCTGTCTAACAGTGCTTTCGCGCGCGTTTATCACGACTCCTGAAGGCTTCAGCGCAACGTGCAATACTGCACTCTACCGCGGAGGTCTGCGACTGAAACCACGTTGCTTTTCGTTTCAGCCAACTTTCAGGAACCTTTCACTAAGTTAACGTTTTGCGCGCATCATAAATATTGAAACGAAACACTTTAGCGCATCCATCATTTAGCGCTGAAACTTTGATTTAAGTTATCTAAATTTTGAATTTAATTAGAAAATCGTACATCAAAGATTATTTTTCGACATGATTTTTCATGGTATATATTCTAAGCATGCGTTCACCAAAATTTTCTGCGACATATTTATGTATGCAACCATTGTTTTGCATTGTCGCAACACATTTTCATTTGGAGATTCACGTGGAAACATATGTGAAAGCTTGCAACAGCCTCAATAGCATGAATCGAATATTTGAAGATACAGCAACTATAGTATCCAAGATATACGAGTATTTTGTGTTTTTATTAATTATAATTTTTGTGATATTATTTATATAGCCTAACATTCTCAAATACTAAATTGTTTTGTACAAAAAATTTATTCGGCCCAATCAACATCACGTGATAATAAACAAGCGGTGACCTATCTATGTTTGTGTTTACATTTGATTTTATTTAACTTCGGTAACGAAACGAAAATTGTGATTTCAATATTCATAGTTTATTAACGTTTTTTATAATACGCTTAACATTGTAAGAAGAAATATTGTGTGTTCTTTTCAGTTTCTTATGATTTTTTCGTGACTTACTTTTTAAAATAACCGGCCCATTAGAAATATTTAAGCGAATTTTTATTGTGTACTGTAGTTGAGTTGATTTTTAAACAAATTAATTATTTGATTGTACTATTGTACTTGAAATGAACTACTTCATCGAGTCCCTGTGGGTTTTTACGTAAAAAAAAAATATCTCAACAATCATTTTAAATATTATGAATGAATAATATCATAAAATATAACAAATATAAAAATCGTCATCTGATATTGCACTGTAAAAGTGTGATGCTGCTACTATTAAATAATTACTGCAACAATTTTACAAAGGCTTAAAAGTGTTTTAATTGACTTCTAAGGCTTGAATTCACCTTTCAAAATCAATTATTTACATAATTCTGTTAATTGTAATTTACTCCCGCACTGTATCAACAAAAGTTAAGCTTAAATGTCCCCTCAAATTCAAGTATCAAATATATAGTTGCAACGCAGCGTTCAAAATTGAACTCAATGTTGCATCCCAGTTACTTTCCCACTTAGTCAACGTTTTACGTGCGCCATAAATATTGAATCGAAACTCCGCGGAAAATCATACTTCAGGCACTGAAAGTTAGACGCGCATTAGTTTTACACACTTTTAAAGTTGTTTTTTTTAATCTCGTTACGTGCTTGTGCTTCAACTTGCACATCGACAGTTGCCGTCATACATAAATCTAAAGTTACTCCGAGAGTTATGGAGGAAGTATCGTAGACACTCAGGTACGTGATAAAATTTCATAATACTCGTACGTTGGCGTTATATGGCTTAAGCTGATTAATGAGCGGATAATCAATTTGCGAATTTCATGAGGACAACTAATTACTTTTTGATTAGTATTTAAGTAATTTATAATGATCCCATATCTAATATACGCTCATTAGCTAAAGCATCGGCTTACCACGAAAATCCACCATACAGTTATGTAAGCTGGTATTATTTTCACCTAATACCAAGTTAACTATGTCTTTCGCTACTGAGTCAAGTACTTTTTGTACATATCTTTTGACAGCTTTCTTGATACGGAAGAATGAATGTCTAAAGTGAGCCATAAATTATGTATGTTCGCTTAAAGCATTTAGAAAAAAATATCTCAACCTGGTCCACCTATATCTGTTGACTGACTTATAAGTTGAAAAATTGACGGTTCCAATCTTAATCTAGTAACAAATAGGCGTCACAGTTACGACTTTCAAAAAAAATAAATATATATATTCAATTTCATAATCCTCTAATTTTTTATACTCTCTATTCTTCACTCGTTCTATCTGTTCTAGAATATGGGAGCTTAGTTTGGAATCCCAATAAATCCGAATACATTTTCATGCTCGAAAAAATTCATAAATAAATTCTCCGACGTCTTTATTTTTATATTTACGGTAACTATCCATTCAATTCATTTAATTCCGAACATTACCCAACTCTTTTTCTTCTAGGGATGCTTTCTTTCCATTCGCTAGAGTCGCGGAGGAAAATTGCTGCACTCAAACATTCATTCCTTCTTCTTCGTGGTTCAATTCACAACCCTGGGATTCTTGAATGTTTTAACTTCTATGTTCCAGATAGGTACACCCATGCTCGTAGCCATCCATTGTTTTTGATCCCAGTCGATGCTTGTGGAGCTTCAAGCACTCAATTTGGTACAACGGCAATATCGCTCCTATATGGCCTACCAGCACACCTCGATCCTTTTCTTACATCCTTTTCCTCTTTTGTCGATGGTGTTGTTCTCCTTGATCTCTGTGATCTTTGACACGTGTCATCTTCTTATTCTTTTGTGTTATTTTTTATTTTTTATTACCTTTTCTATTTATTGTATATTTATGAAAACTTTATTTTTCTAAATATTTGTAAAAAAAAAATGGAATTTCGATTCTGTAAATAAGTAAATAAATAAATAAATAAATAAATAAATAAATAAATAAATAAATAAATAAATAAATAAATAAATAAATAAATAAATAAATAAATAAATAAATAAATAAATAAATAAATAAATAAATAAATAAATAAATAAATAAATAAATAAATAAATAAATAAATAAATAAATAAATAAATAAATAAATAAATAAATAAATAAATAAATAAATAAATAAATAAATAAATAAATAAATAAATAAATAAATAAATAAATAAATAAATAAATATAATCGGTCTAAAAAACAAAACTTAAAAAACGATAAAAATAGCATAATAATAAAATAATACCCGTATGTGTGGTATATTTTTAATGTTTTAGGTAAGGTAATATTTTTATTAAAAACATAATAATATAAACAATTTATTTTATATAATTTATTTGTCTACAAATGGATGCTAGAAATATGTTATAGTAATGTCTTTCAAATAATTTGAATTAATTTACCACGTTGTCAAAAAAACAATATGAAAACGTAAAGAAAATACGTTTTATACGACTATGTATGTTGTTATGAACGAATCATAAAAGCAACGAAAATAAAATTAATTTTACGTCTTTTATTGTTGTGTATCGATTGTAAAAATGTTTATTGATACATAATAAAATGGTAAAAGAAAAACATTAGACAAAATAATTAGACAAATTCCTCGGAGTTACCGAATATTGCTCATTGGCCTGAATTTTATTGAAGTTGTGATGGGATTTTATTTTTTGCCGTAAAAAAATATTTGTAGATATTTTTTGTCTATTATTTGACGACTTAAAACACAAAGCATATAAAAAGAATAATATAAATATCTCTTGTTTACTTCTATAAGATATTAACCTAAAAGCATTTGAAATATTTTTGTTAACGTTCTCTTATTTTTAAATAACCACATAAATATTACTTTACAAAAAAATATACTTTACAATATTACTTCGGAAATTTAAATAATTACATTTTATTTTTCAATTAGATGTTTAAGTGCTTACGTTTTTACAATAATCTCTCACATAATTAAGTTATTTAGGTACTTTTATAAAATATAACTGAATAATATTAAATATCAGATTACAAGATATATTTATAAATATGTCATTTCAGTGTACAGACGTGTACTTTGAACTACTTGAATTGTCTTGCGTAGGAAGAAATTTCCGTATTAAAGAATTTAAGCTAATCGAAACCTTCTCTTATGATGGATATTGTATACAAAGTATATTTTACGTATATTTTTCTTAGTGTTAGCAAAGTCTAACAGTTTCATCCCAAAATATAGCAATATCGATGGCTCATATGTTGCCTAACAAAAAATTCTGGTAGAAGCAGCTAATCCATCACATATTCTACGTAACTGTACATAATTTATACTCTATATGTTATTTAGTAATTAGGTAGCAATATTTGGGGCGCTCGTCTTCATAAATAATCGGATTGTTAACTAAATATTTATATATACGAGAATATTTATTTCTTCTGAAATTAAATGCAAAGTTATACTTTAATATAATCAAGTTATTTCACCAATAATTTTACCGGTGAATTTCAAAATTGGTAAAATCCATTGTTTCTAGAAAATCATTTTTTCTATATATGCTATTTAAATATACTATGTATGGTATAAATTTTCGAAATAAACATTCTGTATGTTTTAGTATTATTTTTTATGAATAGTATATGTGTATTTATGTATAATGCCATAATAAGTATTTTGACTGCATTTCAAGAAGTTTTCATCATCATCATCATCATCAGCCAGTATCCGTCCACTGTTGAACGTAAGCCTTTTGTATGAGTCTCCATCCTCTTCGATCCTCCGCCTTCCGCATCCAGGTCACATCCGCTATTCTTCTTATGTCGTTAGTCCATCTTGCAGGGGGTCAGCCAATGCTACCAGTTCTTGGACGCCATTCCATTACTTTTCTTCCCCATCGACCGTCGTCTCTTCGACAGATATGTCCTGCCCATTGCCACTTGAGTGTGCTTATTCGATGGATAGCATCCACTACTTGAGTTCTTCTGCGTATTTCCTCGTTTCGGATTCTATCTTTTAGCGATACTACGAGCATGCATCTCTCTATAGCGCGCTGGGTGACATTTATTTTATGAGTGACTTGCTGTTAGATTCCACGTCTCTGCGCCATAAGTTATTACAGGGAGAATGCATTAGTTAAACGCCTTAGTTTTAAGATATTGCGGAATTTTCGCTTAAAAAATGTACATCAGTTTCCAAATGTTGCCCATCACAGTTGTATACGCCTGTCGATTTTTTTTGAGATGTTACTTCATTACTTCGGAGTTTTCATATTTGTCGCTAACTATTAGATAATAATCTTTATATTATAATAACCATTAGATTTCTCAGTACGAGTAATTTAAAGACGTAAAATATATTTATTATTAAGCTTATTTTTCTTTTCTACAAAATCCATAAATGAAATTAGAATGATTGTTACAGTATATTAAAATTCGCTAACATGGATATACTTTTTAGTCGACATTATTAAAAGTATTTTCAAATAATTTATTAATCCAGCTATTCTGCTTAATGAGAGTAATCTCACAATTCTTTTAATGGACTTAGCCATGAATTCGGTATATTTCCTTCACAATAGAATGGCAACTCTTCTTAGTCGTGAAGTCTGGTACTCATCGCTTCCAGGAGTCATTTATCACCGAAGAGATTTTTATTTCCTCGCCATAGAAAACTGTCTGTAGTCTTCTTTGTGGCAAGTAAAATGAGAGATAGCAGTTTTTTAATCTGCCGGAAATCTTTTCGAATCACATTTCACGAATGTTAATTTTTATCTTTATACTCGAAATTAAGTTTTTCTAATGAATTTTTCAATAACTTTTAAGATGAAAATTAAATAAATAAATATTTTGAATCCTCAAAGAAAGGAATCTCTGCAAACACAAGAGTAGTCGTGAGTCTGTGAAAATAAATAATAATAAATACAAATTGATCATTTTATATTTGCAGCCTACCTGTATTATAAACATATCATAGTACTTAGTCATTATTAAATAAAACAAGGGTCATAGAATCCACTAATAAGATTTATCCACTCAGATAACAGTGAAACGGTTTTACATGTTCAAGTATATTTTATTTGTATAAGTAAGTTAAAGTGCTAAATATTCATTTATTCGCCTTGTTTTTACGTGGATCACGTAAGATATGGTCTCTGTCTAAGAGACTGCAGTTTCGAATAACTCGTAGCCTTCCTCAATCTATCACTTGTCAAGAGACAACTGAGCTGTAGTACTTCATAAGTGGTCAAACCCAGCTGTTGGCGTGAATCTGATTCCTTAACATGTACTAGTTAAAGCCTATTAATTGAAATTGGTGATAGAAGAAAGTTGTTGTTCACATTTGATTCCCCTAAAAATGGATGATGCGTGAATCTCGGACAGTTATATTTGAGTGGGCAACGTTCAATGCTTAGCCTTATTTACAAATGGCAATCCTTTTAGAATCCATTCGTTAAAGATCTCCTAATGGAGTCTGTCAATATTATCTTGTATGTGTATACATACAAGATAATAATAATCGACGATTGTTAAAACCTTTATGCTAGGTAGAATTTATAGAACTGTTTATACGTGAAGCGAGTATTATGGCAACTGATTAAGTTGTGTAGTGGCAAGTTGTGGCAGCCATATACTGCATACATGGAGCGAATATGTAATAAATAAATAAAAATTGTTAGTTACATAATATCCTTGAATGAATAACTGTAAAGCACACATGAAAATGAGCTCAACGTAAATAAGAAATATTTTATGGAACTCCCTTTTAAATGATTTATTTCGCACAAAAATAGGACACTCTTTGCTAATAATTTATTTTGACGCCACTTACGCAGCCACATATTTATACACTTTTTATTCAAATTTATGGTTCAAAGCAACGTTCCGTGTAAGGCTTTTGTGAATAAAAAGTCTGAAAACATTTCGCAAAATTTGTCTCTCGTTAATTAAATATTAAATTTGTATGTTTCTAACTACGCCAAAATACTTTTACGAAACACCCATTAATGAAGAATCATCCAAAATGGTTCGAAGTTTTTAATAGACACGAGAATTGATGTAACTAAGTAATGGGTCTTAACGAAAACATGATAATTTCAAGTCTAATAAAGCAATAATAAAGCTTTATTTATATTCTATATTGTTTTTCTTATTCATTTAAATGTTATAAGAATAATGATAATACACTTGAAATACCGTTGGATATTGCCACGCGTCTGAAAATAAATATATCCAGTAATATTTTAGTCGAAGTCCCATCTAACACAAATTGCTACCACAAAATATTGTCAGCCAATATCTTCCTTGAATTGTTCTCAGTCAACTTTGCTCTCCCAAGTATATTATGTGTACTAACCAATGGTTTTTCTGGACTGAGAGAACCCAGGGGCTTATAAAAATAAAGTAAAACTTATATTTGCTCTCTTGAAGGCATCTAAAAAATGTAGATATGTGGACTATTATTTTTAAACACAAAACAGTTATTTTTACTATGTCTATACTTTTAAATAGTGGATTTGGCAGTGAATATTATATATGTAACACACACACAAGATTAGTATTATATTTAATTTACGAGTATAAAGGTTTCCCAAAATAAACTCGTTTTTATCTAAAATTACTCATGTACTCTAATATGTATATAATAATTTAAAATATTGTTCTAGATCATATTGCCATCCATCATACATTACTGTCAAATTTATTTTAAAATACATTTTTTGTGTTGAGTTTATGTTTACATTTTGTCTTGTTTGAAATGGTTTATGGTCTAAAATATTTCAGAATTCACTGCAGTTATCATGATTATATCATGTGGTGTCCTGAACGTACAAAGATGATTAAGCATGGCAGTTGATTACGGCAAACGATCGCATCTGTTAAAGCGCAACGTCAGTCATACGTTAATTTGGTGCAAAGGTGCCGTCAGCGCAAACTTCTCTCTATGTCACACTGTCGTGCGGTGGTGGAGGAGGTACGCATATAGAGTGTGGTAATTATAATTGACGTGAAGAAATTCCGAATGTCATGTCAACGTGACTACCCTGCATACCGGAGAGACGATTTAATGGAACAAGTTTCGATGCAATCTGGAATTTCGTCAGCCGCACAATGGAATACCGACTACATACATAGTGAACCGCACGACAAGGCACCCGGGCTGAATATTTCATTTTCGGCGTTTCGATCAAAATTTTCCGATATAATGAATAAAAGGTTGCTCGTAAAGTGATTTCGTTTTAAGCAAAACAACAAAACCATTTTTTTAAATTGTATTCATTTAAATGATGGTGTAAATCGAATTCAATATATTAAATATAAGCGATCTCATGAGTTGTGTATATTGTGTCATAATCAGCTTTGAGTGGATATTGTGGCTTTTGGGATTAGCCGTGTGTGGCGAATTACTATTTTCCAATATTTCCATTGCATGGGTTTTCTTCAGGGTTGATGACTTAGTGATGAGTTCGGTGTCTGGAGGTAGTTTAGCCGTCAGCATAATGTATACTTCCACGAGCGACATGTCCGAGAATCGTGTACGTAAGCTTTGAATGGCCTTCCAGATCATGAAATGACATTGTATCATCTTCTCCTTTTCCATCGGATATTTTTTTCTAGCTCGAAAATATTTTTACAATTGTTATAAAGTTTTGATAAAAAGTAATGTCAAACAATCGTATGCAGAGACATTCCTTGACTTAAGGTAACCATCATAACACCCGAGTTGATTCAAGGGCTGAGAGAGTGGCTATTGAAGGTTGCTTAAATTAAGAAAATTCTCTGTATACTAGTCTTAATTTAGTTACCTGAAACTAAGGAATTATTTTGCGTAGGAGTAAGAAATTCTGCTTTTTATTTTTCATATTTGAAAATATATCGAGAAAAAACATCTTTATAGAATCAATGTTTTTTTTTTAACAAAGTTTCTGTTACATAAACAAATCAGCTGTCAAAATAAATAATAAATATGCGGCCTTATAGGGAAACAAAGAAATAACATGAAACATGACACAGATACTACAGAAGCAGTTTTTTAGTCTCTACTTACCCTGATAGACCTCAAGGTGTAAATATGTCTTGAAACAACGCAAAATTCAGTATAGCGGCATACTTTTGATGACAATATACTCCAAATTTATTACAAATATGGGACGAAAAAAAATTTCACTGTGGCCGTGAAAAGTCATATAGGTCTCTTATGATGGTACGACGCGCGCTGAACACGATATCATGCACACAGGGCACATACGACTTTCGTATTTTTAATATTATTTTCCCGCGTAACAAATGAGGGTCCATCATGTATATTATTTCCAGGGGATGGCGAAGAAATGATACGATCCGGAGAAGACCCCTGACGCGATTCTACATATTACAATTTTATTATTTTCCTTCCCGGAGATTTTTTCTCCTGAATACGTCCTCCGCTAACGACGTCACGTTTTTCAGTTTTTCAGCGAGCTACAATATTATTTTGACGGGCCCACGCGTCACCCACCGCAAAAAATATCGGCGACAGAAACTTCATTAGTTATAACGTTTTTACAAGTAAATATAACGTAATTGCGGCGAATAACTGTCGGAGGGAATATTTCAATTATTCCCCCACAAAAAAGCGCTTTATAACTACTGTGATTCCCGCAAATCAAACTCTACAAAATTGAGTGTTCATATTTTTAGGTTCAATATGATACTATGATACTACTAACTAAAATTAAATTGAAATATTTTTGAGATATAAATTAACGTTTTTTAGAGTGGTTTACAAACTTTTCTTAGGGAAATATCGTTGAATCACAACTATGATACTGAAAACTAATTTGATAAATAGGTAAATACATCGTAGTAAAAGAAAATCATGGATTTTATTATTTTCTGAAAAAGCATCCTGTGTCATAAGTATAACAGTAATTTTATATTATTTTAGGCATAAAAATACTTTCTTTTTTTTCAATTATTATTTTATTTGCTTCAATAATATTACAAACTATTTTTACATCTTAATGCATTATTGAAGAATTTTTACTTATAAGTGTATAAGTGTGGCCGTGTGAATGTATTGACACATTTAGTGTCAATGACCTCACACCCAGAACAAGCGTTAGGAGACTCGATGCAATTAGTTGACTTGTAACAACAAAAACCCTGTCATAAGTATATCATGATTGACACACAAATAACAAGGCATAATTGTCACAACATCAAATGTCCAAAATTTTGCATCCATTAACGCCAGCACTGAATCTGAAGTAATATTACACCAAATATGTCAATACCTTCACTTAAACTGGTTGTATCCACTGTTCACTGCGATTCTTTCGTCTTACACGTATCCAGGGTTGAACAATGGTCTTTTCAGGCCACACTTCAGGCTCTATGAGAGACTCCAGTGAAGTCGCGATGACCCCGACTTTGAAAGAAGTTGGCAGCGTCCGTCTGCTGATAACCCTCCTGATGGTCATCCAAGAGGGATTGAATGCAGCTGTCGTTGCCAAGAAGCTCTGCAAGTCATTAGCTGTTGTATCCGGGTGAAGACCCTTGGCGTGAAGATACGCCATCTTCACTCCGGCAACCTTCTTCGAAGGAGCTGCAGAACCGCAGATCACCCGACGTGCTGAACGCCTTTTCCCATCAGAAGAGGCGCGACTTATATCCGAGTGGTAAACTTCCCCGGAAAGACTGCTCGTGGGAGAGAGAGAGCATCCACGGAGAGAGCATTCAAGGCCTCCAGTTCCTCGAACAAGGAGATGGAGGACCTTCTTGGGAGCCCTACTCAGAACAGCAGGGGCTCCTTGCATAGTACACTCCGAGGTATCTTCTTCTTCGGAAGCCTCACTTGAAGTAACGGCTTCACCGACAGCAGGTTCGTAGTCTCTGCTGACACAGTTGAGTGATGGTGAAACTTGGCGAGGACTGGTAACAATTTTCGCGAAGGTAGCCGGAATCTCCTTGCACTTCCTAGGCAAGCGCTTTCTGCGGGAAGACGGCAGACTTATTGGGTTCGGTGGAGAGTCCATACCAACGGATGTCAGTGTATCCTCCTTCCCGCATCCAACGGTCTTTAAGAGCCGCTCCAGCAGCAAACGGTGATTGTCTAAGCGACGATGTATTTGCGCGATGTCACAATCGCAACTACGCGCCATCCTGTAGGTAGGATAACAAGACACGACCGCTCAGTTTGAGTGTCGAGCGACGAATGGGCGTAACCAATTTATATATTGTTCATACATTTATGTCTTATAGCACGATATTTTCTTTCAAGTATTAAGAGTATGTACATTATAAACATTTAAGACTCGTCTTTATGAGTATTTATAGAATGATTTAAATAATTTATTTTTCTCCGGAATAATCAAAATTCAAAGAGATCGATGTAATATTTTCAATGTTTTGAGCATTCACTTTGAGATCCATAATAAATTATAAATGTATTTATTTATGCTCTCTTGAGGCAACTCCTTATGGAAGTTTCCCCAAACAAATGACCCTGATACTGAAAACTACTCTGTTTTGATACAAATTGCAAAATAACATATCTGAGAACCAAATTTTTACATGTTTATACAAATATCTACAAACTGATTTCTTAGATATAATACGTTTTCGTATAAAATAAAATAAATTTTAAGTGCTCATTAAAATTCTGTGAATAATACGATTCGTTTTGATGTTATGGTATTAAAATTCTTGTTTTGTTTACTAGAAGTATGTTTAAATAAATTGTAAGATCATTCAAAGTGTATCTCCATGGAGGTATCGGAATTTTTGAGGGTATTTATGTACAGATCGAGCAGTAAAAAAATCGTATCGAAGAAAATATTCGCATGGGTGAGGGGTTTTATTTCAATGAAATTGCGTATTTGGTTAGTCGTATTTATGGTAAGTGTTGTACTACCCTTTTTGAAATTTGTTACGGAATGTAAGCGGTAAGATAAATAAAAAAGGTAACTGTAAGAGAATAGGAAAGTTCTACGTGATAGCGTTAAATTCAAAAAGAACACACCGACTGTATTGAGATATAAAAGTGCGAGGGAATATCAAAGCTTTATGGTATTTTAAATTTATGATCGTGTACATGAGAATTCGTAGAAAATTTTCCGACTTTGTTGCGTTTATGTTTTCAATGGTCTTTTTTAAATTATATGTCAATGGAAAACGCTATAGTATGTGAGAATTCAGTTTCGCTTTAGCTTAAAGTTGTTTGTGTCGTTTGTTAAATTTTGTTATGTCGCCTAGCATCGAGATAAAATTAATTTTAACATAATTCGCCCGCTAATTTTACTTCATGGGATAAGCACATAAATTTTAAAAGGAAATGAAAAACACATTTCAATTGTTCCCGGGATATAAATCAAAATGTTTAACACGAGGGGAAACACTTTGGTCTGGTTACACTTACCCGCTTGAGCTAAAACACTTTTGAAAATCATTATTTTTTTGTGAAATGACCATTTTTATTTATTAATTAGTTATAATATTTTAGACAAAGACGTAGTTTTCTTCAAAAGTGAATACAAAAAAACAGTAGTATCAAACAGAAAAATAGTAAAACATTTTAATTTTAATAGTTATTTTATAATATTATTAAAATAATTTATCACAGAATAGCATAAATCACAGTCAGCTTATGCTTTTTAACTATAGGGACTGGCAAAAATATCTGACGGTTTGATTACTTGAGATAACAGAAAAACCGTCAGACCTTTTAGCCGCTCCCTATACTATATTTAAAATGTATTTAATTATGTTGCCTTGGATAACGTTGAGTAAATGATGTAAATGATGATGAGAAAAGTAAAATTATATATTTATTTAATTTGTCAAACAGATCTCAAAGTGAATCGTAGATACGAGTATATAAATAACACTACTTCAGACATATTATGTAGACTATGAACTTTATAAATATATTGAGAATGTATATGTTAACATATTTGAATATTTGATATACGAGTATCTGGTATATAGCTTGTGGCCCTTTTTTGAAGGTGTTCCAACTGAAGGACGATTATTTATTTGAACTCACCCGAGTCATACGATAAAAAATCTTATTTTCGCTACCGAAATATCGTCGATTTTTCTACCCTATTTTTTATGACAGTTTTAATGGAGAACTGTTACACACTCGCGTAAAACCCCGAGACAGCTGGTGTTTTAATTTAAAACGAGGTTTACTTTCAGTATCACTCTAAAAATAACGCCGTGAAAATTGGGGGCCGTAAAAGAAAAATAAAAAGACCGATGATATCTGCTGGCGCTCATATTAAGGCATCACAAATAATAACGCAGTGACAGATACGGCTGATATATTAAAGCATCGAACGTTTTTATCTCATATAATAAAACAGACCGTGAGCTCGAAGGGTTTTGTTCTTGAAGGAAATTCTCCGCTACCCGCAGCCTTCTAAACTTAATCCACTTAGTTGCACAGCGTTTTACTGTGACAGTTTCTTCTTGTCATTTTGTTCTCGAGGCATTAAATTTCCTGAAGGAATTTTCTGTTTCATTATAATTACATGACGCAAACACTCTCCGCGCGGCAGTGAAGTGTGGAATTGTTTTTCTTGTTATTTTTGTATACGCAAACAGAAGATTTACGAAAAACGTAGAAGATATAAGTAACACTATACAAGTATGCATTTAACATTTACACAATTACTGCACAGATTAACGATACGCGTGGGTGTTTAAGCAATGTTTAAATAAGCAACAGCTTAGCTACAATGCAAATTTAATGAAAAGCATCTCTGTACGACTCAGGTGACAGTTTTTCAACCTATATAATAATAGTCGTTGACATACAGGTATATGTCATTTGTTTTTTTTTTAAATAAGCTATTTAACTTATAAATAGCATTTCACTAACTAAAAAGATATGGGAAAGAGTGTTGACCATAGCATCTGAAAATATAGAACTGGCCATCCGATCCTTAGAAATACCACATAAAATATGGTAAGACACATTGATAACCATGTCGCATGAACAGGCTTCAAGCAATAACATGACGTAGTCCTTAAGAATCCAGAAGAATAAGAGTTAATCAAATCATCTATTATTTATACGTCAATAACGGTTATTTATCTTAATATTAATTGTTTTTCAAATATATAACCGCCTTCGTTTCCTTTTTGATCTAAATCAATGATCTTTATACGATTTTTGTCCTCTTACAAAATGAAGCATCAGCTCTTTTACCATATCATACGCAGTCTTTCTATCCCTTCCACTATCCCTTCAATATACTGAAGACTTCTAAGTGGGATATTTGACACAGTCCATTTTATCCACGTGTTCTCTTAAGCAGCATCACTTTTTTATGTCTCGTATCATAATTTCATAATGATATACCAGGTATTCAAAGTCACTCACACTATATTTAACAGTTATCTTTGCTATTTTTAGTATAGCTCTTATCGCTGATAAATAAGTAACTAAACATTGACAGTCTGAATCAATAGTTTATTGTTATATGGTATCCTTGATTTGTAACTAAATTGTAACGAAAATACTAGATGTACAAGTAATATACCCACAATAAGTTTACAAAAATGAACATTTACAATGTACATACTTTTGTGCAAGTTTGTGGAGTAAATTATGTAATTGTGTACCAACATTACAAACAAGCTTATAACTCAGTGATACACTTCAGATATTGACATGTTTTTTTTTTACTTTTTCAGTGACTAAGTTTATTCGCACTGGGATAGCTGACAAGAATGATAACCCGCTTTACTTTGACAAGGCGCTCTATGAAGCGGAAGTGGATGAGAATGAAGAGATCCAGCATACAGTACTCACGGTCACTGCAAACACGGACAATCAAAGTAAGTTTTTTTTTTACCTTGAAACCTCCATTATAATTCAAGCCTTTGTCCTAGAATGTATTTGTATAACTGGGAATATATTTTCGACCGTTTCAATACAGCATGAATTGCATTTTATTTGTATCCTTTTATTGCAAAGTATATAAATAAGAGCTCATTTATTAAACGGCATAAATTATAATGTTTTTTGAGTTGAAAACGTATAAAAAAAATTAAACCAGTATTTTTCAAAATGGAAATAAATGTTTATTGAAAAACGTGTTATAATGAGTTACATATTAAGATCTTTAAATTTTATTTTTACTTCTAAGCCAATCTATAAATGTCTCCTGTAATAAAGAATGTATCATGTTCAAAGATTTTTCTTTTTAATCACTGAATTTCATTATCAACCTCTTTTTATTGCAAATCCACTATCTATCTAAAGCAAATAGTTTCTTAAAAATATGATAGCTAAGACCTTCGCCTGGTTTGAAATCGCTTATTGTGCATTTCTGAATTCCATCGAATACATTCAATATAAAGTTGCTTCGAATCATCAGTTTAATTAAGGTGGTTGAGTGATTAATCGATTAACCGGAGGTTTAGATCCAGGAAAAGACTCAACCAAAAATGTTTACATTACATGAATACCTTATTTGTAATATTTTGATTTACTTTGATACAAAACATCATTCCAATGAATTTTCAAGTGATTTCGTAATTTGAAAGGCACTTAACAAATATATTAAATTAATTCATCATCAAAATACATTAATCCGTATTGTATAACTAGTCTCGTGGCCTGTTTCTAATCTTGGAATATCAATATAATTATAATATGATCTGTCTAAATGTATGAGGTTATCGTAGAGCAATCAGAGCAAGTATCAGGATTCCACGAATTAGTACCGAATATAATGTTCATACACCACTTGAACGAGGGAATGGAGTGGGCTAGATGAGAGAGTATTTACTAACCATATGGCAAGAGTGTCTGTGATCGAATATCATATTATTTTGCATCAAATAAGTGCCCGCAAAATGTAAACTGAACCCTATCCCTAATAGCATGATTATCAATAAAGGATCGGTTTTGACAAAATAATTGATTTTCAAATGCTCTGAATCAATGTATATTTATAACAAATACCTGCAATTGAAATGTTTGTATCTATAGGTATTGAAAACCAAATGATCCAAAGATTTTGCAATAGACCAGAGACTGAACTTTCAAATACTAATTTCAATTAAGACTTGTTCAATGTTTTACCAGTAAACTACTATTATAATGTTTTATTTAAATTTTTTAACATTCACTTTGACATTCATTTCAAATATTGAAAAATTACTGCTTTACAATTTTTGAAGCTTATGAAGTACTAACATTAAAATATTTTCACGAGGGAATATTGTGAATCAAAGATCATAAACATTTTAGAAATAATGTTACCAAAACTGTAAGATGACGAAACAAATCCAGTAGTAAATATAAAAAAACTAAATTTGGGAAAAATAGTCAGATGAGTAAAAACTATAATTTTATTATGTAGATAGTAGAGGTCAATAAGGTAGGATATAAAAGTGCTTAAAATATATATGTGACTCTCATAAATATCTTAAATCTTAGTGGATTATAAGTTGGTGACCTAGTATTGCGTGCGATTGTTAAGAAAGATATACGTTTGATATAAATTTGGTCTGTTTATAACGTTCTATGGATTAATTATTCAAAAGATTCAAAAAGTCATCAATGGAAAACTTCAGACACGAAATATAACATTCATACCGGGGGGTTTTGAATTAATGAAATTGGAAGGGTGTTAATTACTTATTAAGGACGACCCTTTTCATTACGAAAACTTATGATAAAATATCTTATGTTTTTAAAGTGGGTCTGCGGAAATTTGAAAGTAACAATATTATTTTAGACCTCACTTTCGACCTTTTCTTCGCAGTCTGATTAAAATTGAAAGCTAACGAACTCTCATAATTACAATTATTTATTTATGTAAAATAAATAAATTGCTGATTAACGCTTCCACCATCATTTTTTTAAAGAAACTAGTAGCTTACTTTAAGCATATTATTTTTGTTAACATACATAAGCATTTAAATGCCAAAAGGGATACAAAAAAATCCATGTATGTTCCATTTATGGAACATACCACATCACCACAAATTGCCGTCACTCAGTTTTGTCTGAACAGAGATGTTTCCCGATGTCCTTCAGGATATGTTTTTTTTTTTATTAACACATACAGAAAATACCAGTAGGTGGTGATAGTAATGCTGAAATCATCTTTGGATTCTATGCCACTTACCCTGTTACATGTGAAGCGCTGCATGTGATGTTTTGATTCACCATCGTCATAAACTACAGCCCAACATTCATGCATCATCCATTAATAACAGAAATTCACTATGAATGGGTATTGTTCACGGGACGACTTTCACCTACCACCAATTTTGATAAATAGGCTATGACTGGAATTTTACGGGTGAAGGATCGAATTTTAGAGGGGGTATTTTAGAGCTTAGAGATAAATAGTTTTTTTTATATCCATCGGGGATCGAAACCACGACCTTCAGTTTAGTGAGCAAATGCTTTAATCACGAAGCTAAACCTGCTGACACTTGATGAGACGGCTGTTATAGTATCCAAGGCATTTTTATAAGATTTGCTTATGTCGCTGGTTCAAACACCATCTATTACCTTACGAAATGTTTGGTTTACAGTGATCATACGAATTAGTTTTATAGAGAAATATTTGATATCATAAGTACGTAAATCAGGTGAATCGTTTCTTCTTATATTTTATATATGGAAGGGAGCCTTTTTTGACTCTTTGGGCACTATAGACTGTAAAAATATCATTTTAAACATTGTGAAAACGAGACCATTTAACACTATAAAAAAAACTGAAATTTGACTGAACAATTGTTAGTTGCGGTCTGCAATGGCCATTATCTAAATATGATATTTTTATTAAGTATTAAATAAATATTTACGTCAACATTTTACAACCTACCCATCACAAGCAGATGAAACAATACGGGTAGGTGTTGGCTTCCTGTACTACCTACCGACAAAAAAATAAGCCTTCAATAAATAAATAAAGGGTATCTTTTAGATAGCAACACTAGTTTATTGCTTCTATGAGATAGGGTTTCACCTCTGGAAGGGAAGAAGCGAAATTAGTGTGATATATTTTCATTAAACTTAGAAATTTTCTCTAACATAGAAAAGTGTTGAAACACTGTGTATAATAAAAAATAGACATAAGACATAAATTAGCATAAGACATCTCACAAGACATAAATTAGTTATAATATTCATGAATACATTCGTTATTTCATTAACAGTGAAAGTCGAGTTGTTACATTGTTAAGTGAAATCTGAAATATAAAACTGAAATGGAGTTTGTTTGTTCGCTTGTTGGTGTTTGTAATGCCGGTAGGTATGATATGTAGCTATTATAGGTATATATGAAAGTGATATTTACAAAGAATGGTATAAAGGTATAAATTCAATTCGAAAAATTAATAAAATGTATTGCTTACTTTTGTCACAATGGATATAATTGCATAATATAGTGGTATGTTTTATTATTTTAAAGCAATCAACGAGAGAAGTTTGAAAAAAAGTGAGTAGCAATACTAGCTTCGATGTAATTATGATAATACTTATTGATAAATAAAAAAACATATGTTGAAAAATACTTTTTATTATCGTATCAATAAAAGCAACGGAAAAAACTTTTTATAGCTGTAGTTATAGTCATTGAGAAATCGTACGTATATTGTGATTTTTTTTTAAAGAAAGAAAAACAAATTATTCCTTTAACAGCGACTAAGTCACTTACTTTCTTTGCAAATATGGTGAGTAGAATTTGCTCCCGACTTTATTTCCGCAAAATCTAGTTATATTGGTAAAATGTTGCCAGTAATAATTATGCAGTAAATATTTAAGATACATATAAGATAAAACTTACCGGAGATAGCAGGTTGATTGGTTTAAATAAAACACAGTTGTGTGAGCTCACAAGGATTCACGGAGATCCCCATGGGAACATCTCTACGCTCCATATTAGGAGTATAATATAAAATATAATTTAAATATAAAATAGTACCATTAATTATCACCTCGATACTTTCATATTTTTTTTTATGAAAATAACAGCAAAATTTAGTATAGTAGATAAAAAATACATATTCTTAATGTTTGGATACAAAAACATATTTTATGAATTAGATATTTAAAAAAACACCTTAAGTTATTAAAATTTATGATAGTAATATGCATAAAAGAAATCTTAATTTTTAGTTTGATTGTAAGTGCTCCTTTCATAATGTCTCAAACTGCGCTTCCTTAGTTTTTGTGTTCTACTTAAAAGCGTCATTTCCTTCCAGTTACAAAAGCTCTTAAAGGGAGTGATGAGCAAAGTTTTATTATTCGTTTGATAGCTGTAAAAATATAAAACAGCATTCTTAATATATATTTTCTTAATTTTCCTTTGCAGTCAAAAGCAATACAGTATTCACTTTATTTAAATATCATATTATCATAGCGATTTAAAATAAATCTTGTTATTTTGAAAATTTGACTACGTTTTTAAATATGCAATCTACTTTTAAATGTATTTCGAAATAATTAATACTCTGAGAATTACAATATAGTAAATAAAAGAGTGTTTTAAGTATAAAATCTAAAAAATATTGATAACATTTTAAGATTTCGTGGAGGTATAAAATTTGTACTACAAGTCTTATTTTTTAAAAATTAAAATTATAGAATTTCCCCGAGAATTCACGATCCAAAAGATCTTTTAAATTATTTGAATTCATTTATTCTCCGTCAACAATCATTGACTTGGCAGTATAATTTATTTAATGATATTATTTTTTCAAATATTAAAATGAAGATATCTTCTGTTTTTAATAATTGTTTTTTAAATAAGCACTTGAAAAAGAACAATAAACGCGAGTTGAAATTGTAAGTGATTGATAGTAAGCTTGCATGCGAAAAAAAAGTAATATTTCTATATCGTTTGATGTAGGAAACACAAATTTTAAATTATTATTAAATAGTTGTACATTGTTTAGTAAGGACGTGTAGACAAAAAATATGCAGCTTCAAGTATTGTCAGTTAATGACCTTAAGGTGTAGGAATAAATTTAAGAAAAATTATGTGTTTTTCAGTATTTGGGTTTTGACTGATAAAAGGTAAATGTTATTATGAACATTTTTTGTTAAAATTATAAAATAAAAAATGTATGATATTTTAAACATTCAAAAATAAATCAAAATAATGCACAATTATATAGTATAAATTAAATAACTTTCATTTGTTATAAAAAAAAACTTCATATGCTTTTCAAGCCACACTTTAGATGAATATTTAAAAAAAATGTTTCTTGAAAATGAAAGCAATATTAATTACAGAGAATCAATGAAAAGTAATTGAAATATATAAAATCCATTTATTATTGCTTCCAATACTCGTAGCTCGCACTTTACCAGTTACCTCTCTCTTCATCCATAAACGATCATAATTTTAATTATTTAATTTTTTATCATTGAAATGTAGAAAAACACGAGGTGCAATCGTTGTCTCTAAAATAAAATATTATTGATCAGGCCGTCCGCAAAAAGGTCACCTCTCGCATAAAGAAAATAAATTGGCGCCCTTGTGAAAAAATCTCTCAATTTGAATAGGCTTTAACATTTTGATTGCGATGCGTAGAGCAATCTCTCCTTGATAGGCGCGTTTCTAAACTTTCTCTCGATCGCGACGACTTTCATAATATAATGTACTTGTTACCTTGCGACTGACGTCACACACTAATGAAGCATAAAGTTCCCGCCGCGTCTGGTGTATTATTTGCCAAAGAAACGGAGAACACTCGACAGTCGTAAAATAACTCCAAAACTTTCACTTCCCCTCCGCCCTCCTGAAACTCGAGCTTTCGGGAAAAGATAACTTGTATTCAATACATACAACTTCTCTGGCGGCTTGACACAATTTCCCTGTCGTAAATCCTTTTTTTTTTTTCGGGGAATTTTACGAACGCTTTTTTCATTATTGTTTTTGCGTAGGCCCTAAAAAAATAATCGCACGTACAAGCACATAAAAATTTGAATGTTCTTTATCGTATGTTTTTTTGTCTGAAATTAGTCATCGGAACGCAAAATATAATAACAAAAATGGTATAATCTGTCTTTATTAGGTACTATTTTCGAAAATTATTTTATTATCATTTAGTTACTTCTATGAACAGCAGTTGTTTTGTAAATGTTTATAGCATTTATTTTGAGATCCATTATAAAGAGAATAAATATTTATTTATTTGGATTGTTTTTACATGGACCGTTGAGTATGATCTCTGTTTATGAGACTGTAATTTTCACTAACTCGTAGCCTCTAATAACTCGTAACGCAGTTGACTCTTGACAGTGACGGATTGAAGAAGGCTACGGGTTGGTCGAAACTGCAGTCTCATAAACAGAGGTCGAAGTCAATGTGATCCATGTTAAAACAATGTACATAAATAATTATTTAGAAGCAATAAACTTTTTTCTTACTTTTAATAAAATATATTTCAACATTGTTATTAAGATATCTTAAAAAATACGAGTTTATGTATTTTAAAGTTGATTTATCTTTTTAAAATTTACGGATAATAACGTAATTATACAGTTAATTTGGTTATTTTTATGTTACGTTGTTTATTTTAACTAATAAATATATGATATAAGTTTAATAATAAACAAAGCATCAAGTGTATAAAAACTATATTTAAGGATACTTTTCCAGATATGACGTTGTATTTATTCATTAACGTTGTATAAAACGAGAAAATTTTACTTTAGTATGAGCATTGTATTGCTCAGTATTTTTGTATTTAAATCCCAGGCCTGAGATGAAACATGTCTTTTCTAAGCTGCCAGAGCTGTTACCACCTGATAAGAAAATTTAATTGAAGCAACAATTATTATACAGATTAAAATACAGCAATGACAACAAAATTATTGTATATCCATTGATTATTATTTTTGGTAACACATTATTTTGTAGTAAAATTAATCAACGAAATACTAATTTTCAATAAATATTTTTTAATTTATCTAATAAAAAATAATTTAAAATTATAATTATGCAGTTTCACCAAGGATTTTCAGTCGATAACCATAATTTTTCTCATTGTTTCATTTAATATTATTTAACCACATGAAAAATGAACAATAAGGAATACGTGGAAAGAAAACTAGTTTGATTTATAAAATGTGTTCTCGTATCATGATAAAAATATTCTAGTATATTGTTGTCGGCTAATTGACATGTTATGTACAGTAATGGTGTTGTAGTTTTATTGTCGTTCTTGGAACATTATCATGATTTGTCGTAAATAAAAAAAATAAAAAAAACAACATCTTTATTTATCTATTTTAATTAAAAAAATTAAAAAACAACATCTATATTATTACTGTCTTATAAATATAATAAATATGTTTTTTTTTTATATGAACATTTTTATAAAACAAAACAATTAATTTCATTTGGTTCATTCAAAAACTCTTTGTACTGAATTAGTGTGTGTAGCACAATGAAATTTATAAAACAATTAAAACGGACAATAGCCACGTGTCCAGGGAGTTGGCAGTATTCAAATTAAAAGTACGACAAGTGGATCCGACCACGTTACTTACATGCCACGAAATTAACTTTGCCCCTTTCCTCCCTCTCTTCTCTCGCAAACACTCCGGGCATTGACTATTCAAAAACACGTTTGAATCTCGGTCAGTTTTCGGTCCGCAGAGATTCGGCCTTGTTTGCTCAACAGCCTCGTTAAATTAAATCAGGTACAGAGTGGTGTATGACTTCTTCACTTGACGCTTGAGATTCGAGACTTTATGTAAAGCTTGCTTGAATTCGTCAGGATGATCAGATCTTGTTAGAATTGGCTGAGATTTATTTGGCTTCGCAAAGCAAGATTTTATCTAAGTAGTTCTGGCTAGACTCTTAAGAGGATACTTTGTACCACATCAGTATTAGCAAACAGGGGTGACTTTCCTGAAAAAAAAGCTGCATGTCGAACTACGATTTTTCTCTCTTTTTTTCTATACTTTGATCGCTCGTTTAATATAATTGTTCAACTGAGCATATATTAACTAACACTTCTTTTCTGTCTATCAGTTAATGCTATTCATAAGTCCCTACATTTTACATCCTGCCTTTCGCAGTCGTATTTAGAGCTATTCATTTAACAATATTATTACGTTATGGTAAATTTATTATAACGTCAAATAACTTATTACGTTTTCACGGCCAGATTTGATATTGTGGCTTTTGGGGTTAGCCGTGTGTGGCGAATTTGTTTAAGCCAATTTTGCGACCGTTATTGCAGGGGTCTTCTTCTGGATTGATTATATAGTTGTGAGTTGGTGTCAGATTATCTTTTTTTTATTATTTTCTTTTTTTTTTAATTAAAAAAAAGTAAAAGATAATCTGACATCACCTCACAAATAAATCATCAATCCTGAAGAAGACCCCTGCAATAGCAGTCGAAATATTTGTTAAATTAAATTCGCCACACACGGCTAAACTCAAAAGCCAGAATATTATTATTACGTCAATAATGTATTTATTAATTATAATATTGTAAATAACAACAGTAAAAAGTGAAAAATAACTTGCAAAATATAATAATGTAAGCACTTAGCACTGTTATCTAAAATTAAATACAAATAAGTTAATATTTATGATTTAATAGAAAATCATATTTACAACAAAAAAAATACACAAATTAAATAATGATATAATATTTCTTTACAAATATTTAACAGTATTTTTTAAATGTAATATTTGTTAATATTGATACTAATATTTTCAAAGATGAAAAGTACGTTTTACTCAAATATTGAAGTCTACTTTTAACATTATATGGTTTTTTATCTCTATTTTTGTAGACCAGTCACATTATATAGTAAGTTGTTACTACAATCTACTGCATTAGTATTCAAGTATGAACTTACTTTGTGTGTTGAAATATCAAATACGAGTATATCAAAACACTTAATGACAATAAAGTAATTAGAAATAATGACATAAAATAGCCTCCTATTTTCTTCAACTGTTTGTGTGGCGCATAATCTAACCTTGTGTGTAACTTGCAAGGTACCAAACGCTACTTTTTTATCTAGATTTATTTAAGCAAATTAAACTAAGTAACATCAAGATGAACCCTCATTGCACATCTGAATTTTTCACACTTCTTAGGTACAAAAAATATACATTTTTAAAAGCTTTTTTATCCTGTTATGTACATCCCTGAAGTGTGTGTTTCAGTGCTAGTGTGCATTGAGCACAAAGAGTGTAACACTACGTGTACATAGGTGTAATAGTTCCGAAAGCCGGTGATATGGCCACTCACCACTTAAGCGTTGTCTCTTGCACATATTGCCTCTTATCGCGACGTCATTCTGTTTGAAACGAGCCCGGGAAATAAAAATGAAGCAAACCTTTTATCTACTGGTCAACTGTAATGTCCTACACTCTGTGCAAGTGGCGAAGCTCTACAAACTAAAATTGCTACTCAATGAGTCAAGGAGACACGTTAAAAAATTATGTTTTTTTTTATTACCAATTGATCAAATCCACGAAATAACGATTTCAGTTCAGCCCAATTGTAAATCCATGTACGTCGTACGCTGTTATAAATGACGATTTTTTGATATCTTTATCATTTAAAGTTTATTCGTCGATTTTTTTGTGATGGATCCGGCGGACGGCTATGTGCTGATGAGAGTTGCGAAGAGAGAAAGGGGTCTGATCCATATGGTCGTCTCCTTTTATAGGGCCTGCTTACTCAAACATTTCTGCCTCTGATGACGGTGATTATAGCGACATATGTTACAGTGATTCTAACGCCATATATGGGACATACGAGGCAAACATTAATAGATAGACATAGATATATACATTTTTATCGTTGATTAATAGAACTCTGCTACAGATGTATGAAAAAAATCAAACTAAGCATCTACTTCTTTATTTAAGCCACATGTACGCCATATGTCAGTTGAAATTATAATTATCACTTTTAAAATTATTTATGCACACAACGCTCCTTTAAGTGCATAGAAGTCAAGTGTGCAGTATTCGAAACGAATTTAGGCGTTGATTAATCAATATATTTTATTTTTTTAAATTTAATTACAGCATTTGAGACAAAAACCATTTTATCCTTAAAGGCCGGCATAACTTTAATCAAAATATTTAAATCTAATGGGCATATTTTGTTATTTTAAATACCATAAATCGCACCACCAAACATAGGACGCTAAGTCATATGCGCCGAAGAAATGCGCTAGACAATCAACCAACCGTCCCACTGCTTGTATAATCAGATATCCCCAACACCCAGACTGAAGTCGCGAAGCAGCTTTCTGAGATCCACACAACCTCTCACATCCGGCCCGGAAAATGAGAGACTCCAGCTCTGGCAACAAGTCACATCAGAGGATTTCATTACTTCAAAGGAAGGCCTTCCAACTGGCAAGAACCTTGACTGGCGGACTTGGAAACCCCTGATCACATTAAGTACCGGAGTTAGTAGAAAAAAGGACAACCTCGAGCGGTGGGAAATACTCCGGCAGAGAGAGTCACTATTGTTTGACTGTGGAGACCTGCAGACTGCCTCACACCTAAGATCCTACTCCATGCGCCCAACAAGCTGCACATCGCAAGACCTAATTCTGGGGTCCATAAATACAATTTTGACTTAAACATACTAGTTTTACACAATGTATTAAAAGAAAACAAAAAACATCAGGATCGCCAACCGATTCTATGTTGCAAATTATATAAATATTTTCAATAGCTTTTGATTTCTCGAGTTTGACGATCACACAAACAAAGAAACACGTAAATTTATGCTAAAATAAGTTATAACGGTTCTAAATTAAATAATAAATAACGTATTTGATCAATTATTCTTATATAATATGATCATTTATGGCTTTATTTTATTAAAATATATTATTTGTTCTGTTAACGTTTGACGTTTATATTTACGTTGCTTTTTTCCTTACATTGGGATTTAGTGGGTTTCTATAAGGGCGGAGAATGGACCGTGTGTATCGTATTACGTATTCAATCATCGAACGATATTAATCGACGTACATCTGGGACAGCCGGTTTCTGAATACGAAATGGGGGCAAGTGTAAAGGTTAAAGTATGTTTCGATAATATGAAGATATATCAGCATGGAATAAGAAAACTATTTTCACATGTTCACATTAAATGATGTTTATGACAAGCTAATCCATTATTCATTTAGAAATAAAAAGGGTTTTTACAAAATATTTATTTTTGGAATATTAAATTAATTATAGTTTATTATTTAAAGCGTGGGGTTATACGCACGGTTTCCTAAAATAATATTTGTTATGTTCCTTAACTTTGACATTCTAGGCTTATTTAGAATTTGCCCTTTGAATAATGGTGACCGTATGTTCCCAACAAGAAAGCAATAAGAATACAACATAAACTGCCTTACCTTTATGTTCCATTGGATCTCATCATAAAAAGGTAATGGTCAATGAAGTCTTATTTGATGGAATTTCAAATGCACAATTGAATTAGAAGAAGATGATTGATTTGGCAAGTAACATATCTTTTTGGTAGAAACTTGCGGTGGACATATGCTTTTGGTTTGTTAAGGATTAAGATAATGAGTAATTATAAAGATAATATTTTGCTAACGTTATTTTACAATGCAATAATTATAAAACAGGTCATGTTATAGTACATATTATAACATAGATAGCGTTACACAATTATTTTCCTCGAAAATCAAGGCAGGGTTTCATACAGTTTGTGCACTTTTTCAGTTACTTCCTTTTAAATAATCAAAGTCATAGCTTAAAATGACTGATAATATCAAATTATTGTCGCGATTAATCATAAAACATTTTTTAAACACTTTTTATTTTGAATAAATAAAAAAATATGGATGTTTGTGAAATTGTGGCTTATGATTTGATACGTGTGTGGCATTTTTTTCTTCATCTATTCCGATATATGAACATCCATTGCATGGGTCATTATCAGTAACCATAAAAGCCTACGTGTATTCATAAGATTCTTCTTCTTTATCCTAGCCATTTCCCATCATCTGGGGTCGGCATGTATTCATAAGATTAAATACGTTAAAATTATTAGGAATTCTTAAGTGGAGATTCGTTTTTTTGAAATATTTAATAAATAATCTTGTTATTTTAATCGTAGTTGAAATTGTCGCATTTGTTAATTCGTCGGTTGAAAATAATTAAAAGTTAATTGCGCCTAGTGGTCTGATTTCTTGTTTCAAATTCACTTAACACCGAAACAAATTAATCTTTTTTGCTTCTTCGCAAAAAAACATTACTCGGTTAAATTATTGTTTCCTTTCTTTTCATCCAGGCGGACGCTTTAAACGATTCCGATCTTTTATTGCTTTCTTTCGCGTTGTTAGTCACCCTTAAGTTTCGTCTTTTCTTTCAAGACGACGATCGGAATACTCTTAGAAGCAGAACTGACACGATTCTGTTTCTCGTTTTTTGCTGGATTTTAATGAAATAGAAGAAAAAAAACTTAATCCGTATTGAATAATTGTTCCATTTAAATTCAGTGTGGACGTTATACCAGACATGGTTCGTTAAAGGCTAGCATGTCTCTTTCATGTCTTAATTTCTCAAGCCTTGGGCAGACAGAAATTCAATGCCATTTTTTCTGACTGCGAATAAATTACTAATTCCAACGAATTCAAATATTACAAAATGAATATTCACTTTTATTAAATTTTCTCATTCTTAAAACAGTGGCAAGGACTACAAAAAATGAAAAAAGGTTTAATCTACAAAATCATTATCTTTTAATTTAAATCATGTTAGCATAGATCATTTGGTATTATTGCAAGCATGTTTTTATTAATTTAAAATATTTTATTTTGAAGCTAATAAAAAAAGTTTTCATTGAAAAAAATAATCTTAATTCAACATCATTTTAATATTAATGCATTAGAATATATAACAAGCTCTATGTAACAGAATTCACAGATAAATTATTGGTTTAATAATAATTGGAAAGACATTCTAGTATTCCAATTAACATACTCACTCCTTAGCTAGAGTATATGATTGGCACTGAATTTTTCCATAATGTATCGTATTCGGGTAAATACGGTGAAATGTTTTTGTTGGAAGCTGATTTGAAGGCTTATAATCAGTTCTAAATGTATTGAATGATTAACCAGCTCAACCCAAGACACGTATATACGGTACTAAATTTCAACCATAATAAGGAAAGGTTTTTACAATAGATAAGAAATATATTTTTAATTAAAAAAAATTAATATTCATTTATAAAATCTGAGATGGGTCTCAAAAGTGAATGCTGCCTATAATAATGATAAATTCATAAAATTTATTCCAAAATGTATGTATTTTAAATAATTCATAAGATTCATTTCTTGGAAGCTTTTTGAAATTTCTCTTCTTTTTGTCACCCGAAAGCGGCATAATTTTTCCCACTTTGCGTATTTCTGGTGAAATTTTTCACCCTACGAAAGCAGAATGTCTGAGGCAATCTAAATTGGGGTAATAAAGTTTTCTGGCAGATTATGGACGCCCCTCATAATGAAATGCTTTACAACTTTACTGGAATTTCAAAACAGATGCGTGCACGTCACGATGTCACACGCTGGCAAAAGCTCTTCTCAAGAAAAAGCTCTGACCTCAATGCTTTTTATTGTAAAGCTTTTGTCGTTTTTTTTCTTGAGGGCCTTTTCTCTTACAGCCGTTTAATTTAATATGAAAAATGTGGTCGCATTCATTAGTATTAAATTTTATATTTTATATTTATAATTGCTAATATGATTGCTTTGTTTTCGTTCATTATATTAATACATTAATAAAATAAATTATTTATTAAATGGTTTATTTATTATTAAAAAAGGTTTTAATCATTTTAATTTCAAAACAACTACTTAATAACATAGCTAAACTGAAAAAAATGGCATGCAATTTTCATTTTATATTATTACTTATATTATTACTTATATTATTTCTTCTTCTTATACTTTATTAAAAATAAAAAAATGGAACTACAAATATAATAACCATGAAATATTGACTACAATTGTTTTAACAATATCCATTTACATAATATTTTTATTTATAATTACATCATTTTCTTATAACATAATAATTATTCAGCGCCTTTTAATGATGCAATTAGACACGCCATTCTGTTATTCTCTTAATGAAGGGAATATGATTTCGGAATTTTCTGAAAATCATATTGTCTAGCTGTAATGCATAAACGAAATAAAAATGTCTTCAATTTTGAAGGCAACTTATTGAAACATTTAATAATGAAAAAGAGAACGATCATTGAAATTTTGTAAAAAAAACCTATTCAAGTTTCATTAGGTATCTAACATCTACTCCATCATTTTAAAGGACTCTCAAGGCTGAAATTTTCGGAAAAATATTTTATGAATTTCATATGAAAATTGTTGCGGAAAAATTAAAGCCAGATACTTCAATTAGCTTAAAGTGGTTGATGAAAAGACTTGAAGCCCGAATTCTTCTCTTGGAACAATTAAAATTATGTTCATATCCGAGGAATACTATAAAAAACGGGATTTAAAAATAAAATAAAACAGTTAAACTTATAAGACAGGACTTTATCAACAATAAAACAATTGAATATTGAATATGTTTCCTGTAATTATAAGCGAGTGAAATATTACAAATAATTTGTTTTACACTGTTGATGATTAAATAATTGAATTTGAAAACTAATGTTTTGGACCCCCGACAAGAGAGTGGATTACAATATTTCCCTGGAGGTGGTCACCGAGAGATGATTTTCCAAGTTGTGTTCTATGATAACAAGGATACCAGTTGGTGGTAGTGAAGTTTCCTTCATCCATGTACTTGGAGCTGGCCGTCATCGACTATTCCATATATTGTCAAAATTATAAGCAAACACACAGATGGGCTTGAGCGAAAAATGCCGACTGCTTTTCATGAAATTGTTTAGAACTATGTTATGAACATTGAATAGCCATTTTTGTAATGTCCGGCTAAACTTATAGAATAACAAAAAGAATACAATGTATGCGTGGTTCTCTTTCGTTCATCGAAATTTAGGAAAATTTGATGCTAACCAAAAATGGATTTGAATTGCGCCATCTTTTAGGACCAAATCGTATCTTTGAAATTTAGAATAGAATTTCTATTGTTATGAACTTAGAAAATATGATGGATGAAAACAGAGTAACAAATAACTAATAAATTAATAGCGTGTTTAAAGAAAGATCTTGAAAGCTTAAAAAAAAATTGGGAATATTAAAAAGTATTTAACTTTTGAAGTAATTAAGCTTTCGAAATGAAATATTATATAAGAGATTTATTATATATATCTTATCTCACTGTCTTCTTTGATAATTTTAGTTTGCTGCCGAGAAAAATCTTATTTGTGGATTGAATTCAGTTTTCTCTCTTACTTTTAGTGGACTCCATTAAATTTAAAGTTTCTAACCATACTTGAATCTTACATTACAATAACATCAATAGTTTTAATAGCCGTTTGAAATAATATCAGTTTTAATTAAATTATTTTGACGCGATAATGTTTTAAAGTGGGTTTGTAACGTTCATTTACAAAAAAAACAACTTATGCACACAATTTTTTGTTTAATTTAATGTATGTATTTCTAGGTACTTATTTTCATAAATAATCAAACCTGATAATCAAAACATCAAAGTCAAACCTTTATAATAAAATAAAATTCATATAAATAAAAATAAATCATCCAAAATCAATTCATATTATTTTTAAAAAAGTATTTAACTAAATATATTTTTGTTTTTTTAAAAGGACTTCTAAAATGAAACAATAAAGCCAATCGATCAATAATAACACGTTCTAATAATTATACAGAATAACGGAATTATGCTTCGTAAATCATCTTTTATTACAAGCTATTGAGGAGTAGACAGTTATCTGACTATAACATTTATAAAATATAAATATGAAGAACGACATTGATACAGTCCATCGTAAATTGTAGGATTCGACCATTTTATCATTGATGTTGCATGCAGTAAAACACCAGATACCAAAGGTAATTTTAAATCATTTTCTGACGTTTACATTGGAAGAATAGAAATTGCATGCAAATCTATTCCCCGGTTACAATGCAACTACATTTTATGGATTTAAAAATTGCACGTTATAACACAGCTTTTATAATTGCCTTATAAATATCAAACTACCAAGCTACGTAAATAACATTTTGAACCTAGAACATAACGAATTATTTATGAGAGCATTAGTATATTTGTGATTATGTAAGTCTGTACTTATCGTTTTTTATACTAAAAAATTATTCGATTTTCTTTCTCAGAATACAAATTAAACAAATCTCCCTGTTTAAGAATACTAAGAAGCATATGGGCCAATACGAAAATCAATAAAATATCTATGCAAATAAATCAATACGGTATTTTTATTAATGAGTTATAAATATTTTTTATGTAACATCTATTTGATTGTATTATTTATTATAATTTATTTTATTAATCATTCCTTACAAGTATAATCTAACCATCTACTCTAATTTCACGAGATCATTTGTTCTGAAGAACTTACTTTAATTTAGTTTACATTCAATGTTGTTTAACTTTCATGATCTAACGAGAACCGTCATTAGAATCGGCTATTGTCATTGGTCGATTTATCAAGTATTTAGCTAAGTTAATTGGTCGTTATCACCATTTAATTTAAATATTAAATTTATCTATTCTCAGAAAACACTACAAAGGGCGACTCAACCCAAATATATTTTTTAGGAAAACAAAGATTTAAAACGAATCATTTCATAAATAACAAAATTTCGACATAATTTTCAAAGCAACTGACTTTTAATCACATTTCCACCAAAAAAATGATAAGACTGCAAATGAGTAACGTTTCATCGCAGGAAAAGGTGAAATCCTATATGAGCGTTATTTTTTACCATCAAACGTATATGTGATCAATTCACTGTTTCGTAAAGCTAATCACTCTTTCAAAGAACGTTTTATTCTTCGCAATTTAGTTCACGCGCCGAAGCAATTTTTTGTTCGCAATCACGTTCTTAGCTACTAGCATTCCCCTGTAAGGGAGGCCTTTCTTTCGAGGGAGATATATTTATTATAGTCGTGTTAGGAATTATACAAGATATTTTTTTCTTAATGTTTTAATTTAATGTAGAAATCAGTAATGAAATATATCTCGTACATTAAGTTTCCTTAATTTTCTCTTTATTATGTTTTCACAAATCTTAAAATCATCAGTTATATAATTTGTTGAAATTAATCGCATTTAAAAGAAGAATATTACTGATAGAAATCATTGGAAGAGCAAGAAGCTGCATGCGGATAATATGACTTATGTTTTTGTGTGGATATACGATATTATAACAGTATATTGATGTATTTCTTGAAGAGTCCTTGATTGTCAAAAGACGGAAAAACAGGTAATGAAAGAACATTTCATACCTTAACGGTAGCATTTAAGATGCATGTTTTAGAAATTAACCGTTCTTGATTGACATACATACAACGATTTTCATCAAGTATAAGAAAGTCTATCTATTTTGGGTAGGTACAGAAAGTATTCATTATTTGTACTTAGAACAGCACCAAATATGGTAATACCTATAAAAATTACAAAAATCACGTCTTTGTTCGAAAATTAGAGGTTAAATTTAAATGTGTAAATATTTAAATTCATGATATTTAAAAAATGAATAAATACAAAAATCACAAAAATATAAACCACCAAAAATCCACGGCGAGATTTTTACGGTTTTGCATTTCTTATACTCTCTGTATCAGGTGCAAGTCGCGCTATATTCACTATTATCGTTTTCAGTTATATCTACCTATTCGTTGCTGCTAAGCTCCTATCCGTAGAAAGATTATTATACCTTATAATAAACTGCTACCAAGACATCCGATTTCACCCTATGAATCAAATGCATTAACGATTTATCAAATGATGACCAATGTTATCTTGCTGACTTACTTTTGTATAAATGAACACCGAAAAGAATAATCCCCGATAACCCATCGAATAAGTTCGCCGAACAGATATTATTCTGTTTTCTCTACAGCCTTTTCTCATTTTCTTTCATTGCACCACATTCGCTTTCTATTTGAAGCAGCATACTACATATACAAGTAAATTGTTAATGATTTTGTTCAGCTCATAGCACTGTATTCCAAAAATTAATTATGAATATTATTATCTATTGTATTGTATTAATTTTGGCAAAGCGACATTTTAATTTAAATGGTTATCGTAAACGTTAATAATAAGAAATAATATTTCTTTTCGCGTGTTCAGGAATGGACACATTGTTATACAAATATTTCAATTTATATAAATTTTCGAAAGACAATAAATACAATTCGAAGATTATTTTGAACTCAAAGTAATTTAATACAACGGATAATATATGAAAAATTTCTTACTAAGAAATTGGACACAAATAAACACTAGACATTGGGATTCAAATCGAGAGAAATTTCATTGAAGATGATGACTCCTATGAATTTGTATGTGTGTCAGTTGTAAGATATTCGTTTATATCTTCAGTGATGTATTAAATATTAAAATATTGAAATATATTCTTATGTAAAAAACAATTCAGCAAAATAATACCTACACCTTATATTACTACTCTCATAGTCCAAATATCCAATAGAAAATTGACTGAAAAATACTTAGCATTATAAATTTTACATCTTATATTTACGGACTCTTTACTTATTTTGTAAAATTCGCTTAACCATAAATTGATTTAAGTGTTTCGATTGGGTGCTTTTACTCTATATTCAGGCTTTTGGATCCGCTTGGTACTAACAAATAATGCTATGAGATTCGACATACTCGTACTTTAGTATATGTCATCTAATTATTTATACCGCTGCTAATGTGTACACCACATTGAGGTCGCTCGTTTGGCAATTCATCATTTAACACTAGCATGTCCTACATAATGCCGCTTAGCTGCTATCCATGAAGATAATTACGTACTATATATATATACATTTAATAGACTTAATGGCCACATATCTAACATAAATAGCATTATTGATTAATATTGCTTATAACTTCAAAGCACAGCTAAAATAGTCACGTCCATTTAATAAAGCATTTTGTATATGAAATATTTCATTAATAATATATATTATTTTTACCCTCCGCAACAATTTTCAGTTTTGAAAGACCGTCGGTAAAAATATATAGAATGTTTTTATCGGAGCTGCGGGAAGTAGATCTGACGTGGTATGAGGTAAGGACCATGGTGGCTGAGAGAGCTTTGTGGCCACAGTTCATAGTAACCATATGCTCCAGTTAGGAGAGCGGGCATGGTGATGATCACAACAGTTTTTGCGACATTTAAGAGTTATTTTCACATGAGTTTTGTTACTGTATGTCGCTTTTAATGCCTATGCCGTCTCATGATAATATATTAGTGCAAATAAAATGTATGTTGCATTAAAATATATTTCTTTTTACATTAAAACTAGATTTCTAAACTTATAATATCATAGACTAGTTTGTCGACATTATGTGAAATGTGCTTGGTAACTGTAAAATATTATTTTATCAGTAGTTATAAAGTAATAATGACATTTATATAATATTTAACATTTTTGTAAGAAAAGGCTTATATGGTTCCAAGTTAAAATATAAAGAATAAGATGCGTTTTCATAAGTTTTACTATTTTTTGTAGTTTTATCATAAACTTGCATCCAGCAATTTCAACAGAAATCTCATTGAATTCGTTCGCAAAAGGATGTTGCAAAGAGATTTTTAGTCGCCAGGTATTTACCAAATGTCTTGCATTTAATGACTGCTTTTTGCTTCGGAAATATTTACTGTAGTGAGACAAATTATCTCTCTCTGGACCATAAATACTTGCGCCGCGCGGTTTTATCGGATTCTCTTATTTATCTCGAGGAAATATTTAGGAATTTATACTTTGGCAAGAAATAATATTTCATGCTCAGAATCCTGACTTTATTTATTTTATTTTACGCTGTATTATCAATCCAATTTATTTAAATGTAAAATATTTCGCAAGCATAAGAATAAATACTTTTATAATGCGATTACCTAATAAAATTACAAAATTATAATATAAAAATATATTTTCTTATATGGTTGTTTTTTACTGAAATGTGGGATAATTGCCTCTTAGAACTAAAAATTTAAGCCTACTTTCAGTTATTTGATGTATTTTAACTATGTAAGCCGATATATTAAATATATATATATAACTTTATCTAAGCTCGAATTGTTTAAAATATAATATATTTAGTTAAACAATCAGGGACCATTTTTTATTTTCTTAAGAATGATGGAATAATACATTAAACTCAAGCATATATTAAAATAAAAAAATAAAAAAAATTCTCACGAAAATCCAGCATGATTTGTAAGTATTTACTTGAATAATTGATATTTATTACAAAAAATAAGGTATCTTGCTAGTATGTTTGCCGCCAATAGCTTGTAGTTACTCTATTATTATTTCTTTTGTATTTTTAAGTATTTTATCTTCTATATAAGCTAGGATTGCAATAAATATTATTTATTTTATTAAATATTAAGAGATCATGCTAAATTTTATTAAATACGAAGAAATATTATATTTACCTTAAGGATAACTTAAAATAATAACTCATATGCTTTCTCTGATAGATAAATTTAAACGAAAAAACTGCTATCAATATTTTATGTATAATGTTCAAAAAGTTTCTCGTTTACTAACATAATGTTTTTTGCACAGCAAATCAATGCTTAAGCAATTATAAACAATTTAAATCGCAAAAATAATAATATTTAATTTAGGAATACGTGTTTTCTACATTTTTACTTCCAATGACCCTCGTCTTAAACAAAGTAAACATTTATGAAAAATATATATATCCAGTTTACTAACTCCCGCAATAGATTCAAGATGCTACCAGAATTTAACACAGTGTATATAAGTTAATGACATTAGCTGAGAGTGTCGGCAGGTGTTGGAACCAGCTGGAATATGAAGTCTCTCCTTCCAACTAGAGAGCAATTAGAGAAGATAGTTAACTAACCTCTAATTGTTGCATATTACACACCGCAGAGTTATACGACAAACTAGAATGTAGGCTAAATATATTGAATGGAGTTACAATGATATTGGGATGCAAACTCTCGCAATGTATTAATATTTTATCTAAAGAACATGTCAATTTTCAATTGCGTAAAAACTATTGTGTGTACAATGATTTATTTATTTTGATTATTAATGAAAATAAAGCAATTGATAAATTTTCAATTACCTTTAGTTTAAGGTTCCTAACAATCAGAGCCTGCAAGCTGAAAAGTACACATGTTATGGCCTCACTATGAAATAATTTGTAAAAGGGACAGTGATCTTTGCTTATACTTCAAATTAGTTTATACGAGCAATATAATTAAAATATAATATTATTATGGATGATGGGCAGTATTTTGTCGTATTATTAAATTCAGCTTTTTTAAAGACCATTTATCATATTTTTATGATGATTTTAACAGCGAAAAGAAAGGCAAATACCTACTAATGATGCAATTGTAACGCAGAAAATAAAGTTTAATTTAATCATTGCAGTGACTTCTATTTCAAAATAACATGCGAGAATTGTCGTTTCATTGATAGTTATAAGTATGTATTGAAGCAAATTAATGGTAAAAATTGATTCGATAAGAAAGACTCTGAAAATGAGCAACGTTTGTATAAGACACTATCGGTAGATTGTATTTTTGTTTTTTTTTTAAAAACATTATTTATTTAACACATCATTGCACTTAAGTTTAAATTATTTTCCAAAAAAAACTACTGCTAAAATATGTGCTGTTTAAAGCATAAACAATGCGAAACATTTTGGTATCTGCTGTGTTCATTAAAAAACGAAGGCATATTAATGAAGTTGAAAAAATAACAATACGCAAAACAGAAAATACGCCAGCATTTACAAACCAAATAAAAGCAAAAATAAATCACATATTGCCTGACGTTGTTTAACACGAGCCCGCTGCTGAACTTTTAATTATCGTTTTTTTTTTTGGATTTTCGCTAACTATTGTAACGTTTATATTCAGGAGTCATATTTTATACTATTATTTATATTATGACAATAATAAATTACCACTATCGCCCCTTTCTCAATAACAATCTTGAGCGTCCCCTTTCATTAAAAGGACGACTTTTCTCATTTTTGCGCCACCTTTCTCGGCGACTTTGCACGTTTCCGATCCGTTCGAGCCTACTTTTGAATTACCAGAACCCTTTACCGGTTCAGGTGTTTATTGATCGTTTTATCTAGAGACGCCCATACTTTCCGGGCAGTAATCAAAAACTGACGACTCGATAAATATCAACTAATTAATATATTGTTCGCAGTAAAATGGCAATATAACTTTGAGACACTTCAAAGTTTACATTTAAAGCAATTAATAGTACGGCTAAATTTAATATTTTATACGTTAAGCTCTTCGTTAGCAATATTATTAAATTATGTATTTTAAATTATTTCACCTTTTTTTTTAAGAACCAGGCTGAGTAACATTTAAATATATAAATATAAGCACAAATACGAATAAGAGAGTACTAGCAGAGGGTTTTAGAATACAACGAGCTCTATGACGTTCAACCAACTGTGGGTGTGGACGAAATATATATTGGTTATATGCATGTACTTATGGACCCGATGGATTGGTCACATCATGCGCCACGATGGTCTTCTTCACGATATTGGGGAGGGGATGGTTGAGGGTAGAAACTGTAGAGGGCGCCATAGACGGGAGTATTTGCAGCAAGTGTTCGAGGACATGAATTGTAGCGCTTATGCTGAGCTGAAAAGGGCTGCGAAGGACCGAGAGGAATGGAGATCGAGATGCAAGATTATGTTGCTGCAAACCAATCCACCGGATTGATACTACGAAGAAGATTATTATTATTATATTAGTATTTGTATAGCGCTCTTTTATGACCGAATGATCATTCCAAAAGCGCTTCTTTGCCTCTCTGAGTAAAAAGGTGGGTCTTGAGTCTGCTTCAGAAGGATGCCTCTGCTTTAAGCTCTCTTATGCTTTCCGGTAGTGAGTTCCAGGCCATTGGCGCAGCGTAGCTGAAAGCCCGATTGCCAAAGACCGTGCTAGGACTACCTCCCGTCAGCTGCAGGGTGCTTCTATTTGCTCTAGCCGATCTGAGTGAAGATGCATGTACTTAATAAGGTTTTTTTTAAATTATGTATTTAATAATATTTTAGCCTATTAAAGAGATTAAGATTTTTGTAGGAAGAAACACAGATGCTAAAAGAGCATTCCAATACTAATACTTTATGGTGTTAAAAAAGGAGTTGAAGAAACTGTTCGCTCATAATCGTCATTTATCAACTTTGTAGGGTCGCTTTGAAATGTTTTTGAATTGCTTTGAAATATTTGAAAGTGCACAGAGGGTACAAAACCATGCTCCCGTTGAATGAAAAAAATGTTTTCTTGTTTTTTAACGTGATGTTTAAACATGTTAAATTAATTTATAATTTTTCTTTGCAAAATTATTATATTTGAGTACTTTTAAAAATATTATTTTATCATTGTTGTTTCACAATGTGTTTACAACTGCAGTCCACTCAAGACATACATATTCAAATATTGCATTGGCTAGATAATGGGTTATTCTGATAGTCTAAAACGTAATGTAATACAGATACTGCATTCCATTGGGACCAGACGCAATGTATAGTGAGAATTAGTGAGCAAAATAATGTGGTCGATAAAATAAATGAATCTTAATTTAGATAATACATATATCTAAATAAGTCTCTTAAAATTAACGAGGATGAAAAAGATCTCAACAATAAAATGTATTTAAAAAGCAAGTCAACTCCAATTTAACATACTATAAAACTCATCCCTGTTGATACTCGTAATTCCGTAGATCGGTTGTTTGTTTTTTTAAACTCTTTTGAAAAATCATTGTTTGACATTTTTGTTGACCGTTTTGCTGTATTATTTCATCGTGTTATTATCAAACTTAAAGTGACTACAAAGTTAATCTTAGATTGAGCCACAATTTTTAGTACCAAATGGTCTATTGTCCGAATCGTATATGTCAATGGTAGACCTTTAGGTGCAGATATGTCTTGGAGCAATCCATGGACAGTGGCAACTGACACAACTCAGTGGTAGCAACTCCCATGTCCGTTTCTGATATGGAACGGACATGGGAGGAATAAGGTAGAAGCTTCTTCTTCTTTCCATATTCATTTCAAATATGATCGCTCAATTCTGTTATTGTTACCATTGTCCATGACATATATGCACCCGAAGGCCTACAAGAGAACCGATATGGAATCAGCAACTCTAGGTATTTGAGACAATAATTATGTGTGATTTATTAATCAGATGATTAGCCTGACGCCAACGAGGCACGGAGAATTTGGTTCAAAAGACACTCTATCAGAAACAGGCTTAGACCCATCCATGTTTTTGTCCGCGCCCAATGTTGTTTAACTTCTGTGATCTTACAATAACCCGAAAATGCAAGAAAAACTTTAACTGAAAATTTCTAAAAAAGTACATCGATTTTTCATTCAGTATATCTCTTGCGATATTCCCTCCCACTGTGGCAGTTATCTCCGCCATTGTGCAGAAGTGCCTATCTTATGGCACTTCTAGATGAGCACCGTCCAACTTGAGATAGTCCGTGGCCGCCATGACAGCTGTTCGCAATTCCCTCCATTGTAGGTGGCACTTTGCAGCCTTCACCATGACCGGATTCTTAAGGCCCCGTTTGTTCAATGGCGGAGAAGAAGGCGCTGCATTCAATTGACTTGCAGTATATCTCACGTGGAAATAGAGGCCAAGAATGTCGTTTAATAAAATTTATGAGACATATATAAATCATAAGTAATAACTAGAACCAATCGTGTGGTCTGATTCATCACTGACTTTACAAGAGTGTAAATTACCCCCTATTTATTTAATAATATAACTGGCGCAATTTAACACAATGACAATAATCAACCTTAAGTTTTCCTTGAGTTATGCGATAAATCATCCTTGTTTATGCAAATATATATGGGAGTTTTTTTTATCATATAAGTTTTTTCGACATCTAAGTTTATAAACACATACATTTCGATATGTACCTAAATTTTCGTTACATATTCGCTCACTACTTTGTCCATATAATCGTCACGAAATGTCACCATTTATCTTTTTCAAGAGTCATGATCTTCCTTTCATCTTTTCTTCGTGCTTGTTTTTATAAACAATAGTAAAAAATATAGGTAAAGAAATGAAGATGGTGCATATAAAAAAATATGAGTATTATTTATAACATTATTTTTCAGTCATAAAACAGTATATAAATATATGTGCACACATCGGATAATACTGCAGAAGAATAAAATGGCGATTTTTTCCTTAACTTAATTGTTTTAAGTATAATAAAAAATTAACTTAGCCTTAAGATATGAAAAAGATAACTCAAATTCAATTACCATTCAATTACCAAAAAAGGAACTCTTCATGTGACTGAAGACATTCATACAAATTTTGTATTAAAGCATATTTATATATTTTATCATTCTTCTGTTACTTTAGTACTTAAGGCGAAAAAGGTTTGATATTGTATAACTTGTGTGATGATACAGGTATATATTAACATCACTTCAATTGTGGCACGGAGACAAGACGGTCTACGTGGAAATCGATCGCATCGGATGCTTTATGATATTTCTCGTCTTACAAATGGCCAGGTGTTGACCCCAACTTTTGTAGGCTTCCGTCCAAAGACGTAACAATGGACCACCTCTATTAATGACGATTGCGTGCTTTGTGCTTCTCTTATACCCGGGAACCTAATTTTATCTCTAGAAAACCCCGATATTCCAAGAGCACGCCACGGCAACACGTTTATCTCAAATTATTACGAATCTTAGATTGGATTGCTTTTTGTCATGAGTATTTTACAAATAATTTCATATTTACCTTCAGTTAATTTTTCTTTATAATATCCGTTTACAATAATATAGCCATAATCTAAATAATAGCACGGTTAATAACTTCTTAGGTTTTCACGGCCAGATTTGATATTGTGGCTTTTGGGTTTAGCCGTGTGTGGCGAATTTCTGTCAACCAATATTTCGACCGCCATTGCAGGGTTCATCTTCAGGATTGAATATTAAATAATCAATCCCGAAGAAGACCCCTGCTTACTTGATACTTACTTGCTGTAACTTTACATCTCAACATTCTTACATAGTGAAAGAAAAATACTGGGAGATTGAAAAGAAAATATATATTTGTGTTGTCTTCTGGCAATTTACAGAAAATTAGTGGTAAGATGCTTTCGTTTTGTGAGGAATTTTATGAGGTGAGGAAGCGGACAAAGCAGCCACCTATATAAATTTAAGAAACGAAAGTGGACCTGAAAGTAAATGCGAGTAATATGGCGTGTGATAGAAATTTTTGGACCCAGTTTGAGAGGAACATATGATCCACTTAAAAAAATATATATATTTTATCACGGTGATGATTAAAGCATAGGATTTATGTAAATAAATTCAGCATTAAAAAAAATCCAAACTCTTATATCATATCTTAAAAATTAAGCGGAGTTTGTATACTTTTTATTGATCTTAGTTAATTTTTAAATCTAGCAAAAAAATATTTTATTACTTTGGCATTAAAAAGTATAACAATTTACCCTTAATCCTAATAATTCTTGAGATAATCGCTCACTTAAATATCTTTCGAGATAATTAATTTCGCAATATCAAATTTCTATAAATATACCCCAACTAACGTACTTTGCTTCTCAATAAAAGGGACTTTATGAAGCGTAGATGTTTTTTATTGCACTCGGAAAATGTTTTACTACGTAATTTAATCATTAATATTATTTACTGTTTTTGTAGTAGATAATACACATAAATCCTGGAGAAAGTGTTATAATTACTGATTGCTGTATTAAATTGGTTACTTAGATTGTTCTTCCATGCTCATTGATATTTTTAAGTTCTTTCTCATTTTCAATATGTCATTATTATATCGTTACCAATCATATGGAGCATAAGTCTGACATAGAAAAATTAATACATCATTTTACTAGAAGAACGAGATCACAAATTAAACTACACTTTAGCCTCGTATAACATGGTTTTATACAACATTGTTGTATCCAACACGGATGTATATTGTGGCATATTTTTATACAACACGCTTTATATATCACGGTTTCAAAAAAAAAATCGCGATTCTCACTATATATTTTTTTTTATGTTAACACATACAGAAGAATACCGACAGATGGAGATAGTAATTCTGAAGTCTCATCTTTGAAATTCTATGACGCTTATCATAGCGTATATGGCTAAACGCTGAATGTGGAGTGTTGATCCGCCAACGTCATAGACTACAGCCCGAGATTCACGCATCATCCTTTATTATTACAGGAATTTACAATAAATGGGTGGTCTTTACGGGACGACTTTCGTCTACCACCAATTTTAATTAATAGGCGATGACTGGAATTTTACGGGTGAGGGATCAAATTCACACCAACGGGGGTATTTTAGAGCTCAGAAATCGATTAAAAATCCTTTTTTTTTTAATCTCCATCGGGGATCGACCCCACGACCTTTGGCTTGCAAAGCCAACGCTTTGACCATTGAGCTATGACCGCCGGTAAATTAAAAATATAAAAATTCGAGGGGAAATTGCGTCAGCTGATATAGAATTTGAAATTATAAAAAATAAGGGTTACACACCAGACCAGTTATTCAATGCGGAAAAAACGGGATTGTATTGGAAGAAGATGCCGCAACGAACCTACATATCAAAAAATAAAAAACACTCGAAAGGATTCAAGGTGGCGAAAGAAAAATATCTTTACTATTATGTTCTAATTCTTCAGGAGATTCCATAATGAAGCCATTATTTATTAATCGATTCTTAAGCCCCCGTGTACTAAAAGGTTATGAAAAAAAAATCCTGTTTTAAAAACGATAAATGCCGGTTTGGAATTGGCTATAATATAAAAAACTTTTTTATTGAAAAGGATCCTCTAATGGATTGAATTTCGAAATTTTAGATGGAATTGCAACAGATTTTGGAACCTTATAAGATAATATATACGTAAGGATTTATACGCTTAAAGCAGACAATTGCTTATTACCAAATTTTCGAAGGCTACACAAGAAAGCCAGAGTCCTCCGATGATGAAAACGTACAACCGAAATCGAAAAAGACTAAAATATATAGAATTATAAGTGATAGTAATGATGAATGAATGCCATATTATGTTATTAAAGTTTTTATGGATTTGTATTGCACGGTGTTTTTGTGGAACCACATAACCATGTTATACGAGGCCCAAGTGTATATACAAATTGTTTAGCCATTTTCTTAGTGAAATATGAAATGAAGAAGAAGAAGAGTGAAATATGAAAACGGTGATCTTTCAAGATGACGAGACCGCCGGTATTGAAGTTCTTTTTTTATAAATTGTTATATTTTTTTAATCATTCTCAAGTTGGATTATAATATACCACAATGTAATCAAAACATTTTTATAAAGGCGCTTCTAGAGGAGCAAAATATGTAAGTATTATTTAATTTGAAAATAAAATTACACTTTCTGTCATTACAGCACATTTCATACTGTTAACTCATTATTTTTATTCAAACAAGTAACTCGTTGCTTAAAAATAAAAATTAGTTTTCTCTTTGACTTTGTTATTTATTTTTTTCATTAAAAAACGTTTTTAAATTATTTTCATAAGAATATAATTTTTCTTTTATCATTTACGTTTTCATAAAAAAATGTCAGAACTACCTACTCAAATTTCAGTTTTCCGAGATATTAGACGTGAATTTCGTCAGTACCAATGGCCCTTTTTTAATTTCTCACAGCGGCTGTCATTTTTGGCGGATGATTTTTAAAAATACACTTGCGCATTTGAAATTCCTAAAAAATTATGTATTTATTCATGCGTGCTTTGTCAAAGTCTGAAAATATTTTCCTAAGTGATCGTTAGAAGGTCAAGTCAGGAGCATTTCTTTCTTTCTCTCGGAAGATTCCAGTTCGTTTGATCACCGGCGGAAAAATGCCTGAAATGATTTAATTTTAGACAGATTTCCCGAATACGTACGTAATCTTCTGTCTTTGAAACGGTAACATTTCACTTACTCGTAATTTTTCATTGTTTGATAGTTTCAGTAAATACCCTAATTTACATACAAAAGATAGATAGATAGATGTTGGTAGTACAAAATACTGTTAACTTCAGCGTAGATATTTAAAAATAAAATATTCTATATCAAGTAGAGCAATTTATTTTGTTCAAATATAAATATATTTTTGATCAAAATTTCAAAAATATTTTTTACTCTCTTTTTTCTGTGCTCATTTTTATTTACCTGTAACTCTTAAACTTAATTGTCAAATATTCTAAGTCCTCTAAATATGTCTCTAGTTGATGATCTTTTCTGAAAATGGGATCTAAGAGGCAAGAATGGACTTCTTTGTATAAGATCTCATGCAGCAATAATTTCTTACTTGATAACTTAACTAAAAATCAACCTTATTCGAATAAGATACAATAAATGTAGTAATATGATTTTTAATAATTTTAATACGTGGTCGATTAATGAAGAAGTTATTTGATAATATTGAAATTAATAAAAAGTCTTCGTTAACCGCAACAAAACTAAAAAACTTGCTGCTTAATAATTACTTTTTATCGCTGTTATGATTTTTTTCTAACTTCCGGCAAAATGAGAGAGAACACAATGAAGACGGTGGTGGAAGCACGAAGAGCTGTTGTATGTCGCTTGCAGATATTAAAACTCTATTTTTTCTTTTAAAAAGCTTACACTTCACCATCGTCAGATCAAAGTTAATTATACTCACAGTCACGGAGCTTGAATTAATGTCAGAAGAAAGCAAAAAGAACAATAGTATTTTATTTTAAAAATAAAAACCAATTCGCATTCATAATTCGTAAGTTTTTTTTTATGTAATATAGTTATTTGGTGGTAAATCACAACTTATTACTTTGCAATTTTTATTTCAAATAATGGTCAGTAAATATTAAAGAAAGGGTCAGTTATAAATACATAAAAAAGATCACTAAAAATAATAAATGTTCAGTAAAAAAAATTGCAGTAGAAATATTATAAATTTTCAGTAAATAAATATTAAATGGAAATCAATAATAGGTAAGCTTAATTATGTTTATTTTTCCTTTTGTTATATTTTTAGTTATATAATGTTTCCATTTTATGTGCTAATTATTCATTGGCAGTATTGAGTATATCACTGACATTTTAATTTTATAAATGACCACACATATTCCCAATTTATTTTATTTACTATCAATTCGCTTAATATACTGCCATAACCTTAAATTAGTTACTGAACAAATAAATACAGTCGGTTGTAAATAGAATGTCGCAAAATAAATTAATGCAATAAATACTTTTACCATTTCTCGTGTAAATAATAAAAAAAAATATTAATTAACTTATCATTGGTAATAAAATTTATGATTATCCTTATCCAGAAAACAGATTTTTAAATCGACGTTATTATGAGCATTCTTTTTTATATACATATTAAAATTAACGTTTTCTTTATCAGTGAATATTAATTTTTACACGTGAGTACGTTTGTGCATATTGGAACTGAAGAAGCTTTTAAAGATTGCGTAACTACAGTCTTCCATCGAGTGAAACAGTATTAAGTGTGATCAATATTAAAACAAGGTATGAAATTCTTATCCTTTTAATTTGAAATCGACATTTCCGTGCATATTTTTTCTACTTGGTTTAATTTTACTTTGGAAAGGATTTGAATGAATGATTTTTCGCATTTATTCACTTACGCCTTCACTTAAAAGTCAGCCCTTGCTCGATCCAAGGGTTAACAGGGCTCAAGTTCTCTGGATTACAAGGGGTCTTATAAATAGAAACCCGTACATGCATGTACGTCGTAATGCGCCCTTTAAAAGATATATTGCATGGTTACATAATATATCACCTCGCCAAAGGCCGGAAGAAAACAATTTTGCTAAGCGGTTGACCTAATTTAATTCATCTGCGGCTTATTAATTATTGACTATCGGACAACGTAGCGCTGTACAATGGCGACATAATTGCTTTTGAATATTAATTTAAAATACTAAATCATGTAAAAGAGTAATTCGTTTAGTTGCGTACGCTGCCCGGGGCAGTGTAAGTTACTCTTTCACAACATTTACTGCTGGTCCGCGGGGAAAACCCAAATTGGAAGCTTGTGTTCAAATGTTTTTGTCCGAAACACAATCTGGCGACCGCATAACTTGGAAAGTTTGCAATAAATTGTCGCTTTAGAAACATATTACGTGAGTCATTAATAAAACTTTCATTAAAATTACATTTATGGCGATGTATAAAAAATACTAACACAGTAATAAAAGTACTCTATTCTTGAATATGTAATAATCTGACAATAATATAACAGTCAGATGAATGGAATACATAAATTAAAACGACACAATGAAAAACAAATATTTTTTACATTTAGGTTGCATATTTTTCAAGCTTGAAGCTCTCGTTGTTCTGAAAAGCCGTCAAAATCTATACTCATATTGTATATGGTTGAACTTTGGAGTACAGAGTTGAGAGCTTAAGCCTTAGTAAGAATTGTGGCAGGTAAAAACAAAAACCTTTAAAAAAGATAACCAGTTAAACCGACAACATGAAATTAACTAGGTGAATGCCGAATGATTCAGGAATATAACGTCTTAAACAATTTAAATATAACCAAAAATAACATTTTTAATACTTATTATTATTATAATTTTATTACATTAAGGTCACTAAGAAATAAAAGCGTAATACTTGACTGACCAGATTAGATACAGGTATTTAGCTTATATATTAATTTAAGTGTGCGAATTTCGATGCCTTAAATATCCATGAATATACAATATGTACCATTCAATGCATTACATTCAAAATTGATTAATATATATATATATTATTGAATGATTTGTTGTATTTAAAAAAATCGATTGACGTTTAAAAAGTAAGCGTATATAAAGTAAAAAATAATTAACATTGTCATGATTTTGAACTATTTTCGTCGCTGGATTTTCCACTCCAATGGCGGAAAACCTTCTACGACCGGATGTTCCTTTGTCGAGCATATCCGGTATGTCTTAGCAATAACCAGCAAACGAAAGGTCTGACCACAAGAAGCGTGAAACACACAAGCTTTTGCTATTTGCGGAAATCTACTCAACAGCTCTAGCACTATACGGTTTATTTTATTTAGAGTCTACAACACTGAAAACTATGTACATATGTTTTATTTTGATATTGCCATGAGTATTTTTGTATAATCCATTGAATTTGTTACTTCATTAGCAAATAACTTAACTTTAAACTCTTCATATGTTCTCTTTTAAAATAGCGTCCTATAAAAATACTGTGATAGTTAATCAATCATTTTTGCGCTCTATATTATATATTCACAATATTTGGTTATTGGACAAGTAAGTCCAATAACCAAATATTTATTTGCCTTTTATTTACCTTGTTTAACATGCAAAATAGCTAATTTTTTAATACGAATATTCTGCAATGTCTTTTAATTTATACGATTAACCAATGCACTTTCCCAGTATTTATTTATGGTACAGAGAGGTGAAATCTAACTGCAAGTATTATTCATAAAATAAAGTTGTCTAACTGCAAGTTTATCCATAAAATATAACAACTACGGAGACATCCACGCTTGGTTTTCTCCAAAAGATATAATTTGAAACGTGGACATCGGAAGAAGAACTCAAATAGTAAAAGCTACTTAATTAATAGGCACATTCAAGTGGCGATGGGCAAGACATACGAGTAAATGTTGTAGAGACGTCGGTCAATGGGGTAGAAAAGATTTGAAGTGTCGTCCAAGAACTGGCCATACGAACTTTAGCTGTATCTTTGTAAAATGGAATGACAACATTAGAAGAATACCAGAAAGAGCCTGGACGAAGAGGACGAAGGATCGACGGAAGAAGGATAGAAACTCATGAGGCTCAAGAGTACAAATCTAATATTTATCTTCTATAATCACACGTCACTATTCTATACTCATAAAATGCCATTTTATTTCATATTCAACCATCACACTTGTGGAGATTAATATAATAGAAATAATTGTATTTTTGCGTAAAATTGGAATATGGTAAATAAAACTCATTAAATCATTATTTATGCCCTCCATTTTCGGCGTGTTCATTTTTATCGCACGGTCGGTATTTTCGCGGTACATTTTCGTAGTTGTTTGCGTTTATTATGTGTATCGCAATATTCCTGTTTCAATGGTGGCGCTATTCACAATCTACATACTTTCCATCGAGTTTCACAGTAAATATTGGTGCCGTGTAATAAATAAGGGAAGCGATGTTGCGAAAGACATTATATCATCCTAAGCAGGCGTTCGGTCAATATTGCCTCACTTTAATGGCAAAGGTCCTAAAAAAGGCCACCAGGCCTTCCATGCGATCGGAGTTTAATAATAACCCCTTCAGCTCAAAGTTAATTTATTTTATAAAATAACTAACTAAATTACTGATTAAAAGTAAAATGAATATTTTATAAAAAAAATAGAAAATATTAATTGTACCTAAATCATTCTCATCTTCATCCTTGCAGCACTATTAGTCTCCCTCTTTTATTATTCCCTTAGAGACACACCCCACTCCATGCCATTCTCCTACATAAATGTGTTCGACCACTTACGAAAGTTCATGCAGCTCAATTGTCTCTTGACAGTGATGGATTGAGGAAGGTTGCGATGAAGTTGAAACTGCAGTCTCATGAACAGGAGCCATAATTAACGGATGGATGATAATACAATATGTTTAATCATCATCATCAGCCTGTGGCCGTCTACTGTTGAACGTAGGCCACCCTCATGAGTGATAGATATTACGCTTATATTATTGTTAATAGTTTTTAAATCCAGTGAAAGTATACATAGGGAATTTCTTCAGAAGTCTTAATGTGAAAGAAAATATAAAAAAAAATCTCAATTACAAATTGGAACGTGAGCAAGTTGGAACATAGATTATGTGATAGAATCTGCGCGAAAACATAGTAAATTTGCTTTTTTACTCTAACTTCTGATCTAAATCTATAGAACACAAAGATTCAGTTTGAACTGCAAGCTCCCAGTTGGTACTTGGGAATTTGTTTCCATTCTTTTTACCAATGTCTGCTCATATTTTTCCGGAGCTTGCCACACCTGGTGTTCGAATATATATTACTTTATAAAAACGTAAAAAAAAATACGCATTTTAAAAATACATTTTTTTTTCCCTCTCTCCATCACTCTTTATAGAATGTATAGAATAAATAAATATGACGACATGACTTACATGCACTATCACGTGAATAAAAATGAAATGATGTGTTTTGTACAAGTTTTATAATCACATAAAACAATTGATAAAGTGTTTGTGAACAATTAATAATATATTTTGCTTCACATGGGATTAAACTCACGATCTCTTACGCGGTAGTTCAATTTTTAAGCTCGTTTATGGTCATCGGGAAATACATGAGTTACAAACTGATGTTTATTATTATAGGCACTCGTTCAGAAAGTGTTAAAGTATGCCATGTCAGCTGGAAACTGAAAACATATTGATCATATCGCTGAGGCGCTTGCTGTCTGTTGGGACCCGATTAAAGGCCATAGGTCTGATGCGGCTATAATCCACCATTTACAGTTGACAGTTGACCAATAAAGATACTCGTTTTTTTATTTTTTCCGCTTAATAAATTACGTTTATATTCATTCAATTGGAATGAAACAAAATTGCCAGTAGATGAGGTTATATTAGTTTTTTGGTGGCCAAAAAACCTTGACCGTTACCCATGTTCTTTTCAATTACCTTGAAGAATATAGTTATATAAACAATTCATTCTTTTGTTTCATTTGCGCTACATGTTTTGAACATATTGCCATAAATACTATTGTCCTAAATCTCGGAACAACAAAATGTGAACAACACCGAACACTCAGTATTCTATCCCATGCATCCAAAATACTGACCAACATAATCCTACATAGAATTGAACCAAAAATTGAAAAGACTCTCACTAGCGATCAATTTGGATTCAGAAAAAGAATGGGAACCAGAAAAGCAATCTTATCCCTGCGTATGATCTTGGAAAAGAGGATAAAAGTGGACCAAGATACATTTATTGCCTTCGTGGACATTGAAAAAGCATTTGATAAAGTAGATTGGGAGAAGCTCTTCGATGTAATGAAAGAAATTGACATTGCTCTGATTGCTGGATGAACTCACTGAAGCGCTGACATCCATGGAAAACATATTTAATTCCAACTACAATATGAAGATAAACAGCACAAAAACCAAAGTTATGAGAGTAATCCGCAATGAGCAGCAGAAAATTAACATATCAATGCTAGGAGTACCCCTAAAAGATGCAAAAGAATTTGTATACCTTGGAAGTACGATCACCTGGGATGGCAGAACAAAAAGAGAAGTCAACAGTCGAATACATCAAGCAAGGCTAGCTTTCAATAAAAAAGCCAAAATTCTTGAGTCAAAGAATATTACTTTAGGGCTCCGTAAGCAACTTGCCAAAACACTTGCTTGGAGCATCTTAATGCACGGCTGTGAGACATGGTGCTTATCTGAAAGTGATAAAAAAAGACTAGAGGCCTTTGAGATGTGGTCGTACAGAAGAATTCCTGGAATTTCCTGGAGAGACCACGTCACGAACAATGAGGTTCTCAGTCTAATCAAGGAAGATAGGCAACTAATAAGAACCATCTCAGAGAGGCGAGCCTGATGGATTGGTCACATCATGCGCCACGATGGTCTTCTTCACGATATTGTGGAGGGGATGGTTGAGGGTAGAAACTGTAGAGGGCGCCCTAGACGGGAGTATTTACAGCAAGTATTCGAGGACATGAATTGTAGCGCTTATGCTGAGCTGAAAAGGGTTGCGGAGGACCGAGAGGAATGGAGATCGAGATGCAAGATTCTGTTGCTGCAAACCAATCCAACGGATTGATACTACGAAGAAGAAATCTATCAACCTATTAAGGGATATTTTGTATTTATCACGTCTTTACTATTTTACAAATACAATTTCCTTATTACTTAAATATACATATACTATACATAAAATTCTTTTTTCAACGCGTCAATCCAAGCACAAAAATAACGGCAGAAGCGGGATGCGAACCGCGGACCTTGGAAACCAACTATGCCCAGGTATTCATACCGCTCGGCGAACTGCGCCATTGTCCTGCCTAGACTGACTTGCGTTGAAACTAGTATTTATATCATTGTTATCATCGTACGATAGATGTCGCTATAGTATATATTCAAAGTATGTATATTTTTATTATTATTCTATCAGTCTTCATTTATTCACAAGCTTAATATTATTACTTTCCGGCAGTCTATTTATTTTAGTAAGTAACACTCGGGTCTCGAACCAAACTATAGACTGAATGGATGAGAAACGACTACTTATAGTTCCGACTCGGACTTTATAACCAATCATTTACCTGTGTTACTGATGGATAATTTTTACCTTCTTGATATTGTCTCAAGGAGACATTATTAATGAATTTTTTAAATTTTTATTAGAATATTATTTTATTATTTCAATATTCTAATCTACTTTTATAGATCATTGACTATATTACAATATTATTATTACTTAAATATACATATACTATACACAATTTCCTTATTTACGATTAACTACGTAAGTAATTGTATTGAAGTTTTGATAAATTTTATTTTCAATGAATCGATAAAAATATAAATCTTTTCAAAATGCTGATTATTTTATAACAAAAATAATTATTTTTTAAAAGTTACACGTTTGTAGTGTCTTTTCTTCTTCGTAGTATCCATCCGGTGGATTGGTTTGCAGCAACAGAATCTTGCATCTCGATCTCCATTCCTCTCGGTCCTCCGCAACTCTTTTCAGCTCAGCATAAGCGCTACAATTCATGTCCTCGGACACTTGCTACAAATACTCCCGTCAGTGTTTGTTACAGAGTAGATTAATGCTTGAACAATTAGTAAAGTTTCGTTTTATGTGTTGTATATGGTTATACTGAGATCGTGTAAATGTCTAACGTTGAGATGTACCAAGAAGTGTCTGCTAATCCTTTTCGTGGAGAGATTCAGCTTAAAGAAAAGATCAAACGCTATCTATAGGCAAGCATTCTACTGCCTAGAGTCTACTCACGACGTTAACTTAAGTTAGTAAATCTATTGTAAGCTGAGATGATGTCAACCGTAAACGAATGTTCAGCGAAGGTCTTAAACAACTGACTGTATTATTGCAATGTTTGCGAGACGTAAACAAATACTTGAAGATGTTTTTTTATATAAGATTTAATTAATTAACAGAACTTATGTAACTTTTAACGTAAATTATTTGATACAAAAAGTACGTAATAAGCACGTTTTTGAGCTCGTAATTTCGTCTGCGTTTGTTAGACTTCCTCGTGCAATATGTCGCTGAAAAGTTTTTTAAAAGCTCATCCAACAGTTTTGAACTTTGGCGTCGGTGCTTTTCGTAATAACCCGCAGAATTTTGCTCGTATTTAGACGACTAAAGTTACTCGGATGGGATTTTAATTCAGTTACTCTCCGACGACCTCACCGCAATCTTTATAAGCATTTGAACGCATTACTTTGCCACCGCAACTTTAATATTTCGGTTGTTTTAACACACGAACTTCATATAATTTTATGCATTCCGCAATATGGAATTACCAACTCTGTTAAAGAAACATTTGAATCGAGAAGAAAATTATTAACGTGTCTGTGTGTTTTTTTATTTTTATATTATTTATAAGCATTTAAAAATACTACTTTATCTGAAAGAAAAAACAAAAACCAGTCTGTTATTTACTTTATAAATTATTTAATAAAATATTTATCTCTTTTCTTACGTATTTTAAATATAAAGTGACGAAAAATATGTTAAGATAATTGATAAATGTATTCGTGCAATTATTATTTTTAAAATTCAATGTGAAATTTGAAGCTATATTATTTTTCATTATTTATACCAAATTCAGTGCTTTGTTATATAAACTGTTAAACGTTGTAAAATAAATTTCTTTAAAATGCTACGAAACATCTCATAAATTTGATTCTAATTTAAAATTTAAAGATAAATATATATATTTTAATAATTATTTATAATTGTTACCAAATGTAGATGGTCTCTTATTTAAACTGTTTCGTTTTGAAAAGATCATCTGCCTTTAAAGAAAACTCTTTATAATGCGACGTAAGATCTCGTCAATATCCTTCATCTAAATATTTCTTCGAGGATTATCATTGGTAATTTTCTACCGGGCTATTACTGCGATTATTGTTTTAGTTAAGATAAATTCAATATCTCTTTCTCTTTATTGTGTACTCGTAAAATAAAATTTTTGCTATTGAACTTAAAGTGAAGGTGAACCTGAGAACTAATCTAGCTCTTTGTTCTCAGGAAATCCTTTGTTTGAAAGCCGATCATTTCCAGAATTTCATTTTAATGAACACTAATACGCGGTATCTCTTACCCAGTGCCCGCGGACATTCAAATCAAGATTTTAAATACAATATTATGAACGAATTCCTCGTAAAATAATCTGAAAGTCAAATTACCTTGATGACTTTTTGGATGTTTCAATATGCGATTCGAACTGTATTTACAAACGTAACAAAATATCGTAAACAAAACAATTCTACCGTACCAATTTGCGATGATACGACATCTGCTGTGTACAATATAATTTAATTTATATATTTATACATATTTTAAATTAATTTATATTAATTAGTTGATAATTAATATCCGATATTTTATTTACTATCAAACATGCTGATATTTTTATTGTGTAGTCGACTATTTGAGAGGAATTTCGATTCATTTTAAATCTTACCTCCAGTCAAACGACACAAACACATCGCTGATGCACCTTTTTAGTAACGCGAGACGATAATCATAATTTGAATTTAATATTACATTTAAGTATATTTGATATATTTAAATTATAAATATTTCCTTTCATCTCCCGATTGAGATATTATCGAAAGCGGTACATTTTTTCAACAGTAATCGATAATTTTTTATGTCAATAATTGCTAATTTTTTGTTCTCAATCTAAAAAAAAATAAAAAAAATTGAAAACGTATTTTAAATTTATCTATACGACATATGCGTTCGTTTTCAGAGGCAAAAATATGTATAACTGTTAAAATTAAATTAAAAATTACTAAAACAAATATATTAGTAATATCCGATAAATTGAACCATTTATTCTTATAATATATTTTTATAACTAGATAATTTTTATTTTTAAGTGGGAAATTAACTTCCTAAGAGTTATAGAGAATATTCGTACAATAGCAACATGTTGATTATTAAATGGTTGAAAGGTTAAATGCTACTAGAAACTGTTCAAAAAATATTGCCATATGTGATCTTATTGCTAGACATATGCCTTTGAATAAGAATCCACCTTTCCCTTTTCTTCAACTTTCGACATTCAACATTATTTCTCTAATTTTGTGTCAATCGTCATTCCATCTAGATAGAAGTCAGCCAGTACCTAATTTTGATTCTAAAGACTTAAATATTTTCACCATAACAATAATTATATACATAATTTCGGAATTTTGTCTCAATATTATATGAATTATATGCTTCAACAGAGTATTTTTCACCGGAAAATATAGACACGATTTGATTGAAGCTGTAGTCTCTCGAAATCAAGCAATGCCGTCAATTGTAGTAGGAGTATTTCAATGAACATTTTCAAAGCGGGGCTGATTAATAATGACCTGGTTGCTGACAGAAACAACTGATGCAGGATTACGGTGGCTATATAATTCTCTAATTGGAAATGTATAAAGCAAAGGGGATAATTATTTCCCTCATAAAATTACTATTAGGGCGAGGTCGATATTGGATTCACATATTAATTTGGTTTATCTTGATTTAAGTGGTTTTCGTGATAATAAGAAGAACAAAAACAAACTCATAAAACGAATATAAATGTCCTGTCTCTGTGGCACCTTAATAATGCACTCAATAGTTATAGCTTTCGGGAGCTAATCAGTAAGCCTCTTGACCGTAAATGGTCCTCCAGGATAATCAATACCTACCAGTGAAGAAGATAAACAACGAAGAAGACTAATATTTGGTCCAGCAGATGATGAGAAAATAGCTTGCTTGATTAATCTACGCATTACTGTCTACACAAATAAATATTTTTATTTTTTAAAAATATATACATATATGTTTAATATTTTTTTGTAACATAAGAAGTCGATTTGTTGTTGCTGTAGAGTCTTGATCAAGCATGCAAAAAGTAAAAAAATACTGGGAAAAAAATTAATAAGCGTATACATGTATAAATATTAGTATCAGTAAGACGAAAATTAAGTGATATAATATAGTTTTATATAAATCTATTTTTAATTTATGTGTATTTTACTAAAGTGGTATATAGAAGACAATGTATAAGTTGTACAACTAGGAATATATTTAAAAGGGTATATTTTTAAATTTACCTGTATAATTTTATGAATTTCTTTATTTATTGTAAATAAATCTATACGATAATCAAATTCACATCAAAGCAATAAAAGTATAAACATATTCAATAATTTTACATTCAACAGTTAAGTAATAAAGCAAATTCAAATTATTATAATTATGTTGAGCAAATTTTAAGAGGCTTAATATCGGTCCTTTTGGAATTTTATGATAACAGCTGTGAAACACAAAAACATCTAAACAGTTCGCTTTAAAGATGTTTTTGAACAAAAACCATTAACGCTTGCTTCTTCAATAAATTATGATACACGTTTGAGTTATTTCCAAAACAACGCTGTTTCATGCATAAAAACAATGCTTATCAATTTTCTTTAATTGCATTTCTGACAGACGAGGAGTGGGAGAGCCAGAGGTTTTTTTACGGGGATGGCTCATAACGAGCTTTTATGGTGGTTTTACGTCCTTCTGCTTATCGTATACTTTAACCCGATGAAAAATGTTTATTAGTTTAGAAGGTTGCGTGGCGTTGAGAGTTCTTACTATTCATGAGGTCGGCCTATAGACCTCTGTTGTTGAGACCAAACATAAAACCTTCGTATTACGAAAAACCGCATTTTAATGCCACGTTATATTAAACTCATTTAAATATGTAGAATGGAGAGCATAACACGTTAAACAGAAAATGGTCTTGAACATGAACTTACTTTATGTTAACGCATTCTTATGGGTCTACTCGTTTCAACAAAAAATTTATAGTTTGTATTATATTGTACGTTGTCGTTTGTGATTAATTATTATTTAATTAATAACATTATATAAGAAACACTTAATATTACACAAATAGAACATATTAAAACAGGGGATATATTTAAAAAGTATATTATTTTATATTACAGCATACGTTTATATCACGTTGAAAAACTATTATATGTATAAATATGACCACGATTTGGCACACATTATCAGCCATTTGATTGTAAGCATTCACTTTGATACAAGTAAATTACTATGAAAGTACTTATCGTACAAGAATAACCATAATCTTATTTACATTTTTTTTTATAACCTGCATGATCAAGCAGCAATAATGACCCTTCAATGGAACATAAAATAATGAAAAATTATATCACCCATAATGCAATCCAAAATCCATTAAATCTCCTCTTTGATAACATAAAATTACTAAGAATCGTTTATTTTATCCATGCTTTAAGTATGAGATCAATTTATTTTTCACATACAATTATACATCAAATTTTTATACGCATCAAAAGTTTGATATATATTTGTATGTGTATTTAATAACTAATAATATTGAAATTTAGTCAATGATCTATAAAATAAGATTAGAGTATTGAAAAATATTCTAATAAAAATTTAAAAATCCATTTATTTTACAAATTGAAAATCAAATACCAAAGTTGTTATTTTTTTTTTTTATGGATATTTCATTTCAGAGGGGACATTTTTTAAGCAAAACATTAAAACAAGATCACAGCTGTAAGCAGTCACATTCTATTAATTGAAAATTAAGCCGTCAGAAGTTAAAATCGCTGCATATTTAATGTTTTCCATAAATTTGATTAAATAGGACGCATAAAATTGCTATTTGTGTGCTTAATGGCAAAAAGGCTTAGTTGAATTAAATCTTTTCATGAATTGTGGGATTATTTTTATGTGTTCGAGTACTTTCATAATTACCTGAAATGGCCAAATATTTAAAATTAATTAATAGGCACGGTCGTACATTGTCAGACTACTTGTGAAATTTTAAAGATTTACCAAAACGTAATCATAATAAATATTAAATAAAAATTAAACAATTTGAAATATTATCTTTTATTTAAGCACAATATTACATTGAACCATTTAAATAGTTTTCGCGAAGCAAAAATATTATTTTAAGCATACTGTACGGATCCTTTTTTTAATTGTATTTTTTATTTATTACAAAGTATTTTAATCATATGTATTGGTAATATTTTATCTTAAGGACTTACATAATTGCAAGAACTATAATTACTTAGGCAAATAGTTTTCTTTCAATTCGATGTGTATGGTCACCACAACTAAATTGCAGTGACCACTAAGAGATATATTTATTTGCTGCAAATTAATTCAATGTCAAAAACACCGTTAGATTTTTTCGGCAATTGTTTATAGTGATGAGATATGGGAGATCGATTAAGAAAAATTTATGTTCAGTTGCGGCATATATTCTTTTCCATGTATAAAAGTTTACTGAAATCGGAATTTTTCCAGAAATGCAACAGCTATGAAATAACTGAGTAGTGGAAATTCGTATCGACTATTCAAGCTTAAAATAAGATATGTAAGAAGATGATGATTTTTCAAAACGCAACAAGCTTTTTCTTTTTTCAAATTATTCCAATGAAGGCAAGTATTTCACTTATAAACTGGCGTATTCAAATTTGTTGTAAATTCATAATTATTTTGTAACTAAGATCATACATTTTTTTCTTATCTACGCTGATATTTTTGGTAAATAATACGATTTTAATGAGTTATCTCTTATTCTGATGGTTATCTTTCCTCTGGGAATTGTTTTACTGCGCTTTCAACCGAGGACAGTTTTTAATGGCCATGTTTAATGTACGTGGGAACTTCTGTCCTTTGAGAATGACCCACTTTTCTAGCTTTTGTAAAATACAAACAATAAAACTTTATAGATTTTTGTTTTGATTTTAACAACTGACGGGTATGGATTAGTAGTGAAAGAGTCTGCTTACCAAACCAAAGATCGTGAGTTTGATCCTGATGACGAAGACTTAAGAATCGAAGCACTATAAATATCCCGGTTGGTATGAATTGAATTGCTCACCTGAAAAATGCCAGTTCCTTATGACCTATTTTACTTATATTACCAATGACAATTAATTTAAATTGGTGATAAACGAAAGTCGTCCAGAGAACGTAACATTTTATTCTGAATTCCTGTAGTAAATGGATGATGCGTGAATTTCGGGATGTAGACTTTGACGTTGGTGGATCAACACTCTGTATTCAGTCCTTGACCATTTGTAACATGATAAGCGTTATAATTTATAACGCTTATCTTTTTAAAAAAACTCATTTGTGGACTCTACAAATGAGACTTCAGCATCACTATCAACATCTACCGGTTTTCTGCTGTGTCTGCTTACGTAAAACAAATGAAAACTAATTAAATATTTTTTACTATTACGAAACAGATGTGCAAAGTATTTGGATATCTGAAAAAAAAAACAGTTTGTATATATCGAATATATATATTTTTACATATCGAAACAGTAATTAGAAGCGGATATGATATGAAAATATTTTGTACTTGTTGACAAAAAATGTTCTTTCGCAAAGGAATAATAATTACCATTTTTTAAATGGAGTCTCTGCTCTGTTATATGAAGCTGGAGTTATACTAGAAAACGTAATTACCTTTTTGAGCAAAAGACTTTATATTTTATATTTAAATAATGGATGATTAACATGATATTAATTTTTTACGACATGTACTTTTTTGCGTTGGGAAAAATAGTTCTTTTTGTAGCATAACAACACAATTACAAACATTTATTTGTGTGTCAATAGTATTTTATTAATTATTTATATGACGATTTTTATATAACTGAGAATCTCACTCTCAATCAATAATTATTAACGTTTGATTTTTAATTTTGATTTCACAACCCTAGTGTGTGCTTTAATTTTGTCGATAAATAAAAAAAAATTAAAAATACTTTTTGATGTTTAATTTTGGAATAGTACAAAAAAAATGACAGTAAAATAATCAATTAAATAAAAAAAGAAATTAAACTTGGCATAACGTCATCATCATCTATCTTTATCATTAGTAGCTAGCTTCTTGAATGAGGTTACGGGTCTTAGCTATTTTAAAACCATCAGCGTAAAGATTTTTTTTTTGCTATACCTCCAATTTAAAACAAGTCTATTTGTATCAAACGATAAATAATTGTTATTTTTAGCTCTCACCTTGTTATTAATTTTAATTATTAAAAACATATTTATTTTTAATTTTGTTTTAATTTAAACTAAATAATATCATGACATTATTATTAACAGTAATGAAAACAGTGGATTGACATTCAATGAGGACTTCATCGGTTCTTCACTTCTGTAGTTAGAATTGCACCAAATGATCCTTATTAAAACAATACAAAAGTATTTACAATATTGGAGCCTCATTGTTTGTAATTGAATATATTTTTTATATCTAAATAATGAAATTATTTATTTATTTTGATTATTTTATTTTATATTTTAATGCTACTATTTACATCTTACTGATTTTGCTGATGTACGGTTCCCTGCCTTTTGGTTCAAGATCATTATAAATAACATCTGTAGCATAATACACGTCAGAGGAAAATCTTTGTTCCATTGAAGGAATCGCTCTGATGTAAGACGGATGCTTCCATTGAAGCCGAATGTATCCTTTTATCCACTGGCTTCCAATAGCTGAGCTTTCTCATCATCATCGGCTGCTCAATGATCCATAAATAATTAATGCCAAGACTTCGTAGCGGACGTGAAACTGCTCAGTAGAATATTATATTTCTCGTGCGATCGTCTATTTGCTTTCAAAATGTTTTATTACATAATTGGAACTTTTAACACGAATTATATAAAAAAAGGTTTGAGAGAAAAATCCAGGAAAACTATTACGCAGTTGTATTACTTTCAAATTTAATGATGTTTCATAGTGTTCCATAGTTCGCGCATCTTGAAAATCCGTCGGAAACTATACATGTAATGTACTCACGGTGACAAAGCTTTGTGGTAGCAGTCATCACGACTAATTTTCTCTCTATTTTCTCATCTAATTTCAAAATCCTTAAAATGACTGCATCGGTATGATTCTGAAATTCGAAACAGTAAACGTGAATGGAGACGATACAGTTGTTGAAGTGAGTTTAATTTATTTTCCTTAATAAATATTTAAATATAAATAATGATCAAAGATTATATATCCTTCATATAAATAACACTTAGAAAAATATTTCAATTAGAACTTTTCTTTATAACACCTGCAAGCATAAACTCTAATACCTTCATTTAATAGCTTCATCAAAAGGTAGAAAAGGGAATAATAAGCGGAAACCTTCTCCGCAATAAATTTGATGGTATTAAAGCGAAATTTTTTGTGTCCATTTGCTCGAGTTCCTAGCTTTGAAAAAAAGGAATTGATATAAATATTGTGCTCTGTATTTATGAAAATAAAATATTTCACATAAACTCAAAATATATTTAATAAACATCCTTCTTTCTTATATTTTCAATACAATTGAAATTGTTAAAGAAAGTTAAAAATATATAAGACGCCAGAATGATGCAGCTCATTTGGATGAAATCCTATGTGTACATTGTTATTAAATAAAGGAAATCATTTCCACTATATTAAAATATACTCGGATGTGTTAAAATACACTTCTTGCGTTATATTTCCGATAAAAGTGACATTGTTAAAGCAAGTTACAAAAATATTTGCAACCACGATAAAACACCTCATTTGGATGGAATTGTACGTCATTCTGAAATATTGAAATCGGAACGTGATATTCGCGATTACGTGAGAGCCGTTTTCTGCAATGCGGTCACATCAATTTATTGAAAATTGGCCCTTTGGCAGAACTCGAGAAATCAGATGCCCGGATAAATGACATCGATACATAAGAATCCCTAGCGGAAATAAATGTGGTAAAAGAAAGATTATATCATTATTATGAACCCGTGTAATATAAAAAAATATTATCCGATGGATCGGAAGAAAAACAATCACAAAAACCCGACTGAGTAGTTTATACGAAGATTGGTTTATATATATGGAGGGAAATTAATACGATTGAGTTCTCGCAAAAAAAAGCTATCTACTCGTAGTTATCATGAACTTTTTTTATATATATTCTATCATAATTTTAGATATATATTTTTGTAAGCTTAGAGTATTTATTTCTAAGTACTTTATACTTTAGTAACTGACACTCAAATTGTAATGCAATATTTTGAATTTTTTCTATAGATTCAATGTAAAATATTTAAAAGCGTGATTAATTAAATAATATATTTTTTTAGAAAATAGTACAATTAATTATATCTTCAAATAATATAAAACCACTCTGCGAATGATGGACTCTACCAAAAGAATTGACACTCTGAAGTGGCAAAATGCGTGTACATATGCTTAAGAAACGATTGTTTATGGGTATAAAATTTATTGGAGTGGCGCTTTTGAAGTGGCAAACGGTGTTTTGACAATCGAAAAATGTACTGACAATCGAAGACTATTAGGAGAAGGCTAGATACGAGAGTTATTAAATGGTGAAGATTGTAAAATGATAAATGATGCTTCAGTGGGCTTACACAAAACGATGTTGGAGCAATAATATTTTTTTATTGAAATACTAGCTGACCCGGTGAACTTTGTTTCACCCGAAAGGCAATAAATGAGCAGATTTTGGATTTTATTAAGTTGAATTTTTCGGTACATATGATATCATATATTTGGTCTGGTTGAATTCTATTGCAGTAATCGACGAAACTTCAGCAAGTCGTTGTCAGCATTTCGACGAATCGTCAAACGATATGCGTTATAATTCATCGAGCTTAGATTCTTGGTAGTTTCTTCACCTGAAATTAAGACAATAGATTTGTAATTTTGTATGTAAAGCTAACATCCATATTTGTAGCATAATTATAGGGGTGAAGATAAATGATTTTAAATCGTTTGCCGGTTATTTGTCAAATTTTCTCTAAAAAAACATCTTAATCTTTAAGTCTGTTATTTTCCTGGTAATAAGCAGTGTAATTGGTCTTTTATTGGAAGCATAAAGCAAAACCAAGCACTTTAAAATGTATGTCATGACGGAATCAAAACTATTATATTGATTATATATATATTTATTACTCACCATTAAATGGATTTTTCATTTTGATATTGAAATAATATCCATCTTCTCGTGCCAAGACATCAGTGGGTATTGCAACGTGTCATATGAACGACGTGTTTAAGATATCTGTTGTAGTTGCCCAGTATCACGACGTGTGTACCAGATGGTCGTTTATCCGCTCTGATCACGACTTTGTAGACCTCGATCAAGTTCTTCCTCCATATTGTCATTGAAGTATATTTGTACAAATTTATGCTTTGCATCTTCGAGAGGTTGGAATGAACCGATTCAATGGTGAATCTGTCCTTGTATCTACAGAATCAAAAGCAAAGACAATATTACTGATTTATAAACACTTTTTTTTAGAATTAGCATACATAATTCAAAGTAATAAGTGTAGTATGTTATTCTGTTAATTATTTTGTGTGTAAGTACAAAAATAAATAAATAAATACCTTGAATGTCAGATTAAATCCTCGTTCTTCGATACGTCCAGGTGCAATTGTTCTTCTTCAGTCCTTTAATTTGCAATGATTTGAATCCTAGTATTTTAATGATTCTTTATTGGCCATGTATTTTTGTGCATGGGTTGCACTCTTCAGTGAAACACCTTGTGATAGATGACATTTTTTGTTTTATTATCAGGCGCAAGAACAAATAACGCAGTTTGTCTTCCAACCCGTGAACATGCCACATATAATTGACCATGGGAAAAACATGGATTTTCAAGATTCAGACCACAAACTTTCAAGGATTGGCCTTGTGATTTGTTAATGGTCATGGCGAATGCAAGACGGACCGGAAATTGAAGTCGCTTAAACTCAAACGGCATATCGGTTGGGATCATCGGGATCCTTGAAATGAGGACTTCTTCACCTTCGAATTTTCCTTTGAGTATCGTCGCGTAAATCACATTGTTCATCAATTTACTTATCACCAAACGCGTCCCATTGCACAGTTTTGGTTGGTTTTTGTTTCGAAGCATGATTACTACGGAGCCAACTTTTAGTCTTAAATTGTGCGGTGGTAATCCAGGCACATCCAATGAGTTTAAAAATTCAATTGGATAGTTAGTGGCTTCGTCTTCATTCGTTACACAGTCAATAGATTTGTATGAATGCAGTGTACCAATGATATCATTCTGAATTATGTAGTTAAGGTCGTCTACATCTTTATTCTTAGCCGCCAAAATTGCTCGCTCACTCAACCATTCATTATTTTTGTGGTTAGTCATGGTGTTTGGGAATACTTTGTTGATGAGTTCGTCTTTCGATGAGACAAAGATACAGAAATTCTGAGGAAATTAAATCAATCCATTCGATATGTCGACAGGTACTCGACCATTACCGATAGTCAGCAATTGCTCAGAGAAATCTTCAGCAGATGTATCATTCATCAATGCAACTCTCATGTTTGTTGTCAGTTGAAGCTTCTTTACATAGCGCCATAGATTCGACGATTTGAGGCAAGCGTTAATTTCGTTGGCAGCAGTTGATCTTGGAATTACTGGCAGTGTTTGACGTAAATCGCCAGACAGTAAAATCATTGCGCCTCCAAAACATCTCGAGTCATTGCGCAAATCTTTCAATGATCGGTTAAGTGCTTCCAATGCACGTTTATGCGCCATTGTGCATTTGTCCCAGATGATGATTTTCGATTCTGATAAAACTTTGGCCATTGCGGAGTGTTTTGAAATATTACATGTAGGTTCTTCAATAGTTTGAAGATTTAACGGCAATTTTAATGCTGAATGAGCCGTACGGCATCCTTCTTACAATGTGGCTGCTATTCCAGAAGAAGCAACTGCAACCGCAATGTTGGATCTCGCACGGACAGTGGCTAAAACTACTGACATGAGGAATGTCTTACCAGTTCCACCAGGGGCATCAAGGAAATATAAACCACCATTTCCATCATCAATTGCCTTCATTAATGTATCATAAACTTCCTTTTGTTGAGGATTCAACAGCGGTACATTCGTTTGAACTACTAAATCTAATTCATGGTTATCATATTCACGTTTCCGTTCCAATTCTCGATTAAATGCGTCATTCATTTCACGATTTGGTGCTGGCATTCCTAACCTGACTAATAAACTACCGCACATGAGGTTAACACATGTCTTCGATTAAAAGCAAAGCCCGATTATGTATTTCCTCATTCATCTTAAGATCAGGATTTCTTGATCTAACACGAATTTGATGTAAAATATCTTCTGACATATTATTCTTGTATTTGTGCCACAGGTTAGATGGGTTCGATGGATTGTTCACGCGAGATTTTTTGCTCTTCGTCAGTCCTTTCATTGACAATGTTTCGATTCCTTGTTGCGTGACGGCTTTGTTGTGAAAGATTCGAACGTTTTGGTGTCGGCATTATCAATAATCAATAATAAAATCAGCAAAATGCTGTCGAAACAAAACGTCAACCGATTGACAAAATATCTATCAAACCATAGACAAAAAAAACATAGATGGCACATCTATATATTTATTTATTTATTTATATACAGAATCGAAATTCCATTTTTTTTTTACCAATATTTAGAAACATAGAGTATATACAATAAATAGAGAAAATAATAAAAAATAAAAATAACACAATAGAATAAGAAGATGCCTTTCCATTTGCTTTTTTTGTATTTTCACTAATATTTATTTTGTTTTTGTCTTTTTTCCTGCCTTTTGTTTTTTTTTTTGTTTCAAAATATTCCGTACCTTACGTAGGTACCTACTTACAATACCTACTATTGCGTCATTTTTAGTTATGTTGCTGACTATGGCAACACTTTTGCAACTGACAGCTGTCAAATGACAATAGTCTTGTATGAAAACATGTTTACGTAAATGTTCAATATTTTTTCTTAATCAAATCAATTTTGAGTATCTCATGGACGTTTTTGGGTTCTAAGCTACCTTTCCACCAATTTTCAGCCAAGTCGGTTAGGCCGTTCTTGAGTTATAAAAACTAAAATAACCCGACTTTCTTTTATATATATAGATATCATCATCGTAACTGTTTCACTCCTAGCCGGAGCTTTCTATTGTCACACACTACCGGCACAAAATTAGCGGTAATGGTTGTTTCCTCGACCCACATACTAGTATATGGAATGAGGCGAGAACTATATAAATTTATTTCCTTTACAAAATGAAAGGAAATTGATATCCTTTATTGAGGCATTTAAACAACATCTCAGTCAGATAGCTTCCATATTCTCTCCTCTACTTTGTCATTCCACACAAAATCCTCACGTATTCTCAAAACCGATTGTACGGCAGCATTCGCTTTTAATGAACTAGCATGACTCGCAGCCATAGATGCGGCATATAAAGAATATAAACACTGTAAGTATTTTAAAAAAATACTATCAGGATTTTTTTTTTAATTTTTAGGTAAGATAAATTATAAAAAAATCTACGCCAAAAAGTTTATATTATTTTATTTATCAAATGATATAATATTAGTTTTTGTGATATCAAATAAAAGCCTCCTAGGTAACTGTAGTGTTGTTGCGTAGTATCTTTGTCCGCGGTTTCAGTACTAACCAAATTAAGTCAATTTGGATGCGTCTGTTGTTACTGGTTGACCGCGCGGCGTCGAAAATTAACAGATACAACATCATTTATGAACCCAAGTCTAGAATTTGGAGTGAAAAATTCACTTTTAGAAGTGAAAGTAAATGAAGAATTTTCAAAATTAATAAACATCTGCATTCATAAAAGCAAAAAAAAATGCAATGTCAAAAATTAACTAAGCTCGCTTTTTTAGTTCTTTAAAAATCACTGGTTACAAAAAAGTACGAATAAATTTATATATTTTGACCTTACTCATTTAGAAATACTTAAACATATTTTAAAGCTAATTTTCAACTTTATTTTAGCTTTTTTCAAATATGATATTCGTATCAGTGGTATGGCCAAGTAGTCAAAGTGCTTGCTTTTCATGTGTGAGGTTGTGACATCGATCTACGTATAATTAATCGTCTTCGTAGTATCAATCCAGTGGATTGGTTTGCAGCAACAAATCTTGCATCTCAATCTCCACTCCTCTTGATCCTCTGCAGTCCTCTTCAGCTCAGCATAAGAGCTACAACTCATGTCCTCGAACACTTGCTGCAGATACTCCCGTCTAGGAGGCCCTCTTCAGTTTCTTCCCTCAACCATCCACAATGTCGTGAAGAAGACCATCGAGGCGCATGATGTGACCGATCCATTGGACTCGCCTCTCTGAGATGGGTCTTACTATGATTAATATTTATTTGTAAAACCTATATTATTTATAATATTCTTTGCCCTTATCTATCTCTAATATTCTTTGTATTTATCAGTGGATGTGTGAAAAATACAGTGCTTTTTTGTATGTCTGTAGTGAAAGAAAATGACAGAAAATTTTACTCAAGAGGTTTTTTTAACGTTCTTCATTATCTCAGCAGATAATCCTAAAGACAGTTTAGTGCATTTAATTTTACTGTGACAACGACACTTAAATTTATTTAAAGGAAAAAGCTTAGTTATAAGTCACCTTGAAAATAAGTAGGTTTAACCAGTTTTATATAAAATACAAGTTGTAAACATCACTGATGGGTTGAAATTCGTTTTTAATAAAAAAAAATCTTTTCCGATGTTAATTATCATATTATAAATTCATCATTTAAGAAACTTTGCAATTTTTAAATTTCTTTCGAAAGCCTTGAATTTTTATAATTTTAAACTTGTTAAAAGTTTATTTGAATATTTTAATTCATGAAATATTCTTTTTTTTTTCTAACCGGAAACATTTTTAACACACACAAAATTACATTCATATCGTGTAAATAGGGCAATGTTTTAAGTATCCTTTATATATTTATTTTAAGCCTTCACGTAAGTATCTTTCTAGATAGTGTATGATACAATTTAGGTCAATTAATTTTTATAAATGTATTTTTTAAAAGTGCTTAAAAAATTTATAAGCGGCAATAATTAAATGAACGGTATTAAAACATATCAGTATAAAAATCAGCAAGTATTTTAGAAATCGGAGAGTTTTATTTATATCATAACTTATTAATTACTGTTTAATTAAACTTACTTGGTAAAGTATTTTTAGATATTTTATGTTGTTATGGGAAGTGAATTTATTTTACAATAAACAGGTACAATATGAATAGTGTAAAATTATAGAATTTTAAGTACCTTACTCGTGTATTGTCTTACGGCAGAGTAAAATATATTACACATGTTAAAGTTTCATTTAAAATTAAAGGTCAATGTTACATTTTAGTGTACGGAGAATTTCGTAATCATTAAAAGCAAACAAAGATGGTTTACACACGACTCTGTTAAATTTAAATATTTTACATTCAGACCCTTTGACTAAAAAGTATAATCTAAAAATCCTATTTCCTCAAAAATGTTTTAATACAGCTTTCAGTATATCCGCAGCTTTCAAGACTTTCTTTTTCGTAGAAACTCAAGGATTTCCTCTGATCTTATTTTTTTTTATCATGTCCCTTCAGTAACTTTTGATCGAATACAAATAATTATATTTTGATGAATTTTTAGCAGACATAGTGACCATATATAATTTAGCAATATTCAACGAAATATTTTTTATTAGGGCCATCATTGTGACATAACTATGATGCACATCAATTTTGTATATAAAAATAGGTAAATATCGACAGACATCGATAATGGAGATCTCTTGTGTGATGTAATGATTAAACATATATATGACGTTTGTTATTTTATAGAAAAGCTAACGATGGAGTTTTATCTTTATATGTGAAGTTTTCATCCACTTACGTCATAAGACAACATCCCGGTAATTATGGTCCATTATATAAGGAGAATATTTGATTGGCCTTTTTTTAAGGATTATTTTCGTTAACCCTCGCTTTACTATGTTAAAAACTTCCGCGCGTTCCGATGGTGTGTACTCGTTACACATTCTGATTTAAAGTGAATAAAATGAGTAGAAATTCGAAAAAAAATGAAAATATTCAAAGATATCGCTTAATTTTATAATAGTTGATGTCAATAAGCAGTAATAATTGACATTTAATAGCTAAAAACATGAAAAACATCAGACGAAGACCTCAAACGGCCAGACGCACCGTGGCGCGTGAACTTCCGAGAGCTACTAACACTACTTAGCCTGTCGACATATCGATTAGCCGACGCGCATCGATATCATTTCGAACTAGCCGACCAACTGAGGTTTCCCGTCTCGCTCACTCATATTAGTACGTCAGCGAGAGTGAGGAGTATAGATGCCGACTTATCTGGGTATTTTTTATTTCATTTTTGCACACGCTTTTTTATGACTTCCGACAGGTCGAATGAATACATGACAGTTGGCGCGTCTTGATTGTAGTGGTGAATTTATTCCGGATTTTAGAAAAATATTTCCTGCTCCCGATGAGTGCCTATTATTATAAATATTTTTTTTTTCAATACGTAAATGTATTAAGGAGGAATACCTAAAATCTGAACCCTGTATGTATTATATTTACAGAGATATTTAAGTTATTACAAGCAATGAGTAGTCGATAGACATCACCGGGGAGGAGAGGTTAACAACCATTTTTTAATGAAAAATCTATGAAATGCAATCTTACGGTTAATTTAAGTCTTACATTATTTATACATTCAGCTTAGGAATAAATAATAATATTCTGTAAATATTATCTAAATATTTTGTTGATCCTTGACTAACACACTGCAATTACTTAAGTATAAAGTATTTTACCTGGTGCCAAGTATAAGATTTATGATATGAAAAATAAATATAATTTATTTTTGCATTATCATTTATCGTACAGTAGTATTCAGGCAAATAGTATTAAGTGTTATATCATGTCATAAACGTATCTTAACTATTTGGGGAATTTTATGAAAATCCTTTCTGAAATCAAATAGAAATTGAATGAAATAAACATTTTCATCTCGCAATATCAAATAAAGCAAAAAAATGGATAGCTACTTAGGATGCTGGGATGAAAGTTATTGAAGCAGAGAAATGGAAAACAATCTCCACTTAAGTAAAGTATTGCAGAAAAAAACTAAGTGACTGCGGTTGATATTTCCACAATGAGAACAGAACAAAGCTACTGAGGGAAGAAAATAATGAATGAATATTGTAATAAACGAATCAAACGAACCGCTTGCGTTATTATATTTATTTTGTAATTTATATTAAGACGATGAAAGAGCGTTAGACCAATCTTGCAACAAAAACACAACAAATGCGCAAAAACGTAATATTATTTTATTATATCTACTTTCTAGCTGATACGTATTGTTGCCACAAAAATCTTCCCTAATTTTTGTCGAGGCTTAAGTCATGAGTTTGGCCAAGTACTACATATGTGTCGATGGATAGCATATGTGGTTAAGTCTATAGTGCGTCAATAAATATATTACTTAATCATATACTGTGAAAATATTAATGATACAGGATATTTATTAAGCCTTTTTTCTTATCCTTTTTCACGCATTAAAAGTTGCTGTATTCGATTTATGTATTATAGTGAAACTGAAAGACAAAGAACTGATTTAAATTAAAAACTATCCGATATAATATAATAGTGGCCACATCTTGTGATCGTTTCCAACAAAGATGAAGAGGATTATTAGTATTTAATGCTAATCATTAGTGAGTTGGTAACATTGAAAAGTTGATCGAAAGGTAAAATGTGATATTCAACAGAAATTAAGTAGAAGCTGTAGCAGTTGGTTATTCAAACTTTATAATTATTATCGTTGGGAGGTTAGCTAGCAATCAGGCATAAACGGTAGTAGCAATCTAGTTTTAATGAATATTGAAGCCGATTAAAGGGTTGAGATCTCTGTACCTACTTGAAATGTAAAGTTTCCATAAATTTCTAACTTTAATAAAACCATGACTCCAAGGCATGAATAACCTAACAAAATTTAATACTATCGAATATTTTATAAAATTATTAAAAATGATCTCTAGTAACGAATGGTTTAATGATTTACAACAATTAATAATGGAAAATATGATACATTTTTCTTGAAAAATGAAGTAATAATCTTAAAATAAATTTAATTTAAAGATTTTAAGCATATACGAGTATCAAATGTAATGCTGTATTAAAAAGGATATTTAAGGAAAATATTTATTTCAGATTTAAAAAAACATAAGATAACGTCATTAACGATAAGACTTCAAATAGTATCGTTTGTCTTATTTTGGCTTAGAAATAAATATTACAAGCTTCAGTGGCGTCAGAAAAAATATCTGTTTTCTCAAAAAAATATAAATATTTGTTCGAAAATCTCAAAATTTTGCTATCTTCAGCCTTTTCATCTTATCTTAGAGTTTCGGGAGCACAAATTACTTGATACAGTAAGGTTCATAGCAGTTGGCTGAACTGTATAGTAGCAATTTGCAGCAGCCATAAAAGTAATATGCTCCAGTTAGGAAATTTCATCACTTTACATAAAATATTAATTATTAGAAATTAGTTATCAATTAGTAAGTTTTAAAATCTAGGTTATGATTTCGATGACCCAATTTTTAAATTTTTAAAGTGTATTTTTAATTAAAACTGCTCCTCCATCTGAATGATAAGTAATGTTTAATTGATACTTCAGGATATGTTAATCGAACTGTCTAAGTAGCGTTTTTTACCCGAAAAAATTAATTATACAGAATCAGAATGTCCCCTCTCTGCGATCGCAAACTTCTGAAACCGATTTATCACCCCCAGGGACAAACATAACCGGAAGGCGTCTCGCCGCCGAAGCGGAAGATAAATTGGGCTCTTCATTCCATTACGTATTTCAGTAACGAAAGCGGCCGATTTTAATGGCAGAGGTAATGGCTTACGTTACAAACAACTCCTCGAACTTCCGCTTTGCGAGCCACTTTGGGTGTCTTCCCACGCCCCGCGCCTGAAAAGGACAGCCTGTGGTTTCGCTGATGAAACGCATGAAACGCATGAAACACCTGAAACACCTAGCAAAACTCTGGTGATTGCTTCACACAACATTATATAATTAAACCGCCCGTTTCACGCTCAGTGCGTTTTCAAATACGCTTAACTTTTCGCCACCCGGCAGATAATAATGCTTACTAGTTCTACACTGCAAGTAAATCTCACGATCGATAGCCAAGACTTTCCGATGGCACGTATGAGAAAAATAATGCACATTATTTTAAAAGCGCGTCATAACTCAAGCACCCATTTACAATCGCACACGTACATACATCATTTAATACACGTGTATTTTAGGTTTTAAGAATGTTTGTGACTCGCTATTCCTTTATTGTTATTCAAATATTGTGTGCCTTAATACAATCTTCCAATATAATGTTTCATTACCTATTCCTACAGCAATTTTACTCGACATAAAATATTCGTACAGTGTTATTTAAATGGCTTACTTCAATGTTATGTAATCTACATTTAGAAATGCGTTAAATTACATTTTTCGTCAAACATTCCGCGCATATGATTATTCAGTACGAGCTTTAATTGTTTGCGGTATTAACACTTTAGTACGATATGCGTGGACTATTATCGTTTGTGCCAGTTTTTTTTCGTTTTCATCGCACTGAACTCATTTCGGAGCGTGCTCTGCGTAGGCATCGGTAACGTACAAATTATACAGTTTAATAACAATAACAAAAACGACAAACCGTCGTTTTTTTAACAAAACAACACCAAGAATACTCGAGAAAAAAAAATCGGTTGAAGAGACAAAGGAAACCCTCGGAGGCCACATTTGATTGAAAATTTAATTAAAAAGGCCAAGTTAACAGAATCACTTAACTTCTAAACGTCCATTTGATTTTTGTGAATTACACTCATTAAAAATGAATTCGGAGCTGACTTTTGAATCTTTCTGGCGTTATGGAGAGTAATAAAATAATTTTCCGCTTAAATTGTTTCTGGAAATTCTATTAATTTGAAGTTAGCATAAACATTGGATGGTGAAAGAAAAATCACTGGTATCGAAGGCTCTGTATGGCGGGCTGTATGTTTTAAATAAAGCAGGGGTTTTTAATCTCGCCGGAAGGGAGGGTTCGGAAGTAGATTACCGGTCCCGATGGGACCGTTTCTTTTCGTCCCCTCGCACCGGTCGCTTGCTCTGACCGTCAGAACGGGAATATTTTCAACTTGGAATTCTAATTAGTATTTCCACTTAATTCCGCTGCGACTGGATGGAAAAATAGCGTAATAGCATGATATTATTATATGCGAGTCTTTCTCGGCTTCCGCTTGTGATATATCATAAGGCATTGCATGTATATTGCCTCAAATTACCATAAAATAAGCAATTTCAAAATACGAACCTTCCAAGGTACAAATATTATTTTGATGTTTGTTTTATTTAACAACACAAAAATATTTTACTTGTAATATACACACTAAAATGCGCTTAACAAGTAATTAGATACAGTTTTATATATTTTTTAATATTATTTTTAATACTACCATAAATTTTCTTAATATGTGAAAAATTATGTAGTAAATAATGTCATAAACTTAAGTGATATTTAAATGAAAGGAAATGTTTAAGTGATCAATGACAATTATTATATTTTTTCTTTCTTATTTTTTGCGTATTTGCAACAAATAGACACCAAAAATTGCAGCCATTTCAATCCTTGTCCAAAGACATTTTTGCAACCTGGGAACAGATATATGATTGCTAACGACATTAACTGCCCGAGAACAGAGAAAACACTCCTACTTTTATATCTCAGGCATATTTTGAGCTATTTTTGAACTAGAGTAAAATAATTATTTTTTAAGGAGGATAAGATGATTAGCCCAATCCTCCCCAAGCTTTAATAATAAGAAACAGCTTAACCCAATCAACTCCACGTGGTTAGCAACATATGTTGAATGTTCTAGTCCACGTTCAATGTTTATTTATATTTTGCTTAATTTCGGTTAACGGTTACAACAACCGCTTCAACAATATGATATTGTTGTTTATCATAAGTAATAGTGTTTTTTTTTAATAATACAATGCTTAATATTAATTTTATTTTTCGCTCATTCATTCGTACGAATGCGTAATTTTCCAGTATTTCAGGCCGAAGTTGTCTCCTGCGCATTAAAGGGGAATATTGAATTGGTTTATCCCGAGTTCTCTGGGCCAGGATCCAGCAAAGTGCATTAACGGAGATGCGGAATGAAATGATTACATAATAAATTCAAGAGGATCGCCAAGGTTCAACTCTCGCGCAGACTGAGTTCAAAAATGAACATCTAATGTTGTTTGCTAAGTTTAAATTGCGAATAATCTGCTGCAGACTATGTACGAGTAAAATTGAAATAACGAGCATTGTTTGAGATTTCATTTTCGATTTTCATTGAATGTTAACGAGTGCATTACACTTTTATTTACTTTGTTGTTTAACATGTTAAATAGTTTATTAAATCATGCAAATAACTATTTGAATCTTCACACAAATAGTTAGTTTCTTAAAATAATATTGAAATGTTTACAGTTTAAATATATATATTAATAATTATTTTAATTATGGCAATATTAAATTATCTAATAATATTTTTACTCAATTAACTAATACGCTAATTTTTTTGTTTAATATATATAAGTATATTGATTGTGGATTTTTCTGTCGTTAAATTTATTAAAATTTATAATGGAAATTATAAGGTATGTTTAATTTTAATATCAAAACTAAATAAGATTTATCTTCACACGAATAATGAAATGTTTTTAAGATTCATTTTATATTTTTTAATCAAATACCGTTTTAGAAAAATTGTATTTCAAACAAATATTATGTTTTAATTTTAAGGTTTTGTGGTGAAAAAGCATCGTGGTCAACGTACGTGTAATAAATAAGACAGTTCAAATCTCACCCTCCATTTATTTTTGACTTACTTTTGATTAAACAATAATAAATAGTTTTATTTGAAAATTACTACTCACCGTTTTGTGTTTTCATTTAAGTTTATCAATCAACTTTTGAACAAACTTTTATGGCACATTTTCAAAATTTTAATTTAATGTCGTCTTCTGTTACGTCACTCTGACAAAAGAGCTGCTATCCCGAAATACTTAAACCTGAGTATCAGTATGATAAGCGAGAACAAAGAAAAATCACAATTTTCTAAATTTGCATAAGAGGTATAGAATTTGCATACACGTGGAAAAGAAACCAGAGCGGATATAACAAAAATCAACGTTTTTTTGCAATATTTCGAAATGAAGGCTTTATAAAAAACATCTAACCTATAAAATCATATAAAAAATATTTCTTTATGAACTTATAATTTTAGAGCAAAAAATGTGAGTTGTTTATGTGATTCAAAATAATTATCTTTAATAACTTCTTAGGTTTTTACGGCCAGATTTGATATTGTGGCTTTTGGGTTTAAGCGTGTGTGGCAAATTACTAATTTTCCAATATTTCGATCCCTGCAATGGCGGTCGAAATATTTGAAATTAGTAATTCGCCACATACGGCTAAGCCTAAAAGCCATATATCAATATTTATCTTATTTATGTATAAAGAATATGAAGATAAATAAGTTATTTAATGGATGAAATAACTTATTTATCTTCATTTTTCATAAGTTAATATATATTATTAAGCATATATAACATCTTTTTAGATACTTCAAAAATATTTTATGTGGTAAAAACAAATGCATATGAAAGCTTTCTCTAGAAAAATATTTTAATACATTTTGTACAGAGCAATAACGTTATCCAAGACCAGAAAAAAAATTAGGGAAATTCACAATACGTATGAAAAATAATATTTTTGGAATCAAGATACTCAGAAGTGAATCCAACGACAAATATAATCTAACAAAAACAATGAAAATCCATTTATGTTAATCATTTTGATTTGTAGATGACGCTTCCTGAAAATTTAATTCAATAAGCGGAATCGAAATTAAACAAGGATCACCATTAATAATTTATTATCTTCGATATGCTAGTATCGCCATTGTTACTCAGTGAATCGGAATTATATTGCTAAGTAAGTTCATGCTAAATTTAACATTTATTTTAAAATAATTTCGTTGTAAATTCAGCTCAAATTCATGCTGTAACGAGTCTCTGAAAATGTTATATGTTACGAGCACGACTAACTCTCTCCCTGGGTACCGATATCAGGTTCCAATTGTTGCGCAGCAATGCTCGATAAGATTTGTATAGGGTGTTAAAATTACCTACGTGACATTTTCTAAGCCCGGCTTTTATGTAAGACGGCACTGAGAAATACGAAATACTTTAAAGTAGCGTTTTCATAAGTGAGAGTTTTAATAAACATTTTTTTCTTCACGTTTCTTATAAGCGTCGAGGCGCGAATGTGCCCTGAATTTGAGTTTTTCAATTTTATCGAATTTTGTATGTGATAAATTTACCTCTCTTACATATATTTATTTATATTATTTAGTTTATTTTTTTGTAACAATATATTTTTATTGCTTTGAGGACAACTAGTTTGACAAAAAATATGAGCGCTAATAAAAAATAATCTACGAAAACGTAGGTCAAAATAAAAAAAACAACACATTTGAGAAATTAGAGCTGTTTATAAAAATAGTAGTTTATTTCTGGTGATAAAATAAGTATTTTCTTAAAAACAAAAATATAAAATTAAAATAAACGATTCTAAAATATAACATTTTTTTTTCTTTAACAGCCCATGTTTTTTTGGTCAGGAAATGATATTCTAGTCAAAATTTAAAATAAAATAGTGATCTTTGCCAGTGTTATACGTATTTTTCTTACTTTACTACTATTAACCTAACTCTGCTTCATATAATCTCACCTTCACGTAAACTAATTTAATTATATCTTTCCTAACCTTAGAAAAACTACTAATCTCATAAGTAAATTAAAATTATCATAATTATTTATTTAAATGTAAAACATAATTTTTAATAAACTTATTTTTTTTTAAATTGTTTGAATATTTTGAAGTGTATTTTTTTTATTAATCAAGCATAAATAAATCCTTGAATAAAAAAAAAAGAGTGACTCTTTGCAAAATTAATGGGAGTATATTTTATTTAATCAAGCATATCATCAACATAAATGTACAAGCGTCTAGTTTCATAATCATTTCTGTTTCAAATTTAATTTGCGAAATTAATTTTCTCTCGTTTAATTTCAAAGGTTATGGAAATTTTTCACTCTTATCCCTGTAAGGCCCATCATTGCAAACAATGTTGTTAGACTCCGGAGAAATCCCCATCGACCGGGGAATTTCCCCGCTCCAAACTCAACACCTGTCAGGGATATATTGAGAGATAAGGTTTAACTTTGAGAGCTGGCAATCTTGAAAAATTTCATCCCGAGGAATTTCCTTAAGTGAAAACCAACCCGTCGAATTATTTATCGCCTTTTATTGGACTACGCTGAAAGATCAAAGCTCGCACGTAATAAAATATATTGGATGATAAACAAAATGGAAAGTGATATTTACGCTTTCTTTTTTGTACTTGATGTTTCAGTGGCGGTACTGTTAATTATTGCCACCATAAATTTAAAAAATATCACGTGAATATATGTAATTATACGGCAAAAATTTATATATTTGTTTTAATTTTATTTTTAGCAAAATAAATTATTAAGTCTTAAATATATTACTTCATAATTTAAAATCTCTAGATTCATAAAATTCATAATATTACTTTCATATAGTCTTTCACGTCTTTCAAGGTGAAGTGGAATAATAACACTATTTCAATAATTTATTAAATATCAATTATTCACTATTAGTAGGTAATATAATAAATCATTCAATTGCGAAATTTAAAAACACTGTTCTTATTTGGTGGTAATTAATTTTAAAATGAATTATTTTACTTTTTTAAACCACATAATTTTATTTCATATTCAATCTTCTGGTAATATTACGTACAAGTAACTTTCGTTAGCTTTAAATTAACCTATGAGTTAGAATTAATTTGATGTGCCTCATTTTATCGAGCTTAACCTGTCACATCTGTGAGAAATATGAACCCACTACTAGTTTTATAACTTATTTGCATTGAACGTATCATGGATGACCTAGAAAGTAAGACGTGAAGTAGAAAAAACTAGTGTGCCAGGAGGCAATTGCTGCCACGACACTCAGTCATGAGCAATACGATTATAGAAAAAAACTGCCTTCATAATATAAACACCTGCTCTCTTTACAGGGCGTAAAGTTGCCACAATGCCTCTTTATAATAAGACATTACCAGCTTCCATGATATTTGCCATGTTTTAAGTCATCTGTATTTCAAAAATAATCCGAGTGTAGATTTTTTATATGCTTAACATCTATCTAAGAAAGCCAGAAAGCCTTAAAAGAAGAAAACTTAACAACTGTTCAATCCAAAACATATTTGATTATTTATATTAGATGGTCAACATCGTATCGAAACTATTAAAAATTGTAAATCATTCAGTGATATTTAGCGGTTCGAAATTCATCATAAACGTATTTAATGTTTTCATTCTATTCCAATAAGTCCAACTATAAATCAAAGTGTACCTCAAACAAATACAATATTCATTTCAATTAGGCAACGAATCATTCAGCTCTTTAGACGTGATGATTGTTTATTAAGTAAGCTGGCACATCCTCCTTAACCAGCTTAACCCATTAACGCCCAAATCGAAACTACAAGTGTTTTTTTTTAGTTATTTATTACAAAACATTGAACAAAAAACACACACAACATAGAAAATACAGGAGTGTGATCGGTTGTGTACAAATGGCGGAATAATGTGATACTGTCCAAAATAAGGTCGCTCTCCCACATATGTTTATCGTGGAAGGCACGCAAGGACAGCCACCAGCGACTTGGATTAACATCAATCTCTCCTATTACTACATCTCTTATGTCGACTGTTTTGTCCTTGAACTAAAGACATTTTTCTGTTATCGAGTTCAAATGGAAAAATAGTATCATAATGACATCTTTGAGTCAATATAAAAGTAAGTTACAGTTGTAACTAAGGCGGAAGAGCCAATTATCCACAATGTTGCCTGTCTGCCTATTATGCACGCTAAAATACAGGAGATAAAATAAATCCAGCACACTGTAATTAGAAGATTGTGTCATCCTTAAAAATACATCGCGTTATAGTAGGGAAGTATATACACATAATAATTGTAAGGAGTTTTTTTAATTTTTTTTATTAAAAAATAAAATGTTAAACCTAAATAATCGTGTTTCAAATCGATATTTTGATGATAAAAATATGTAATTTTTCTACGCATTATTGCCAAATTGAAAATTTTCATAGTGCATTTCATTTATATTGTTTCATCGGCGGTAATGGGTAAATGCCAATATCCTGCCCAGTGAACACTACTGCACACCTGAAGGCTCTCGTCGTGCTCCAGGCTTTCGCTAACAGCCTCCCGATACGCCCAAATTAACCGTGAAAAGGGAACGGCTTAGGCGCAAGGTTTGTTAGTTTAAGTTTGGCAAAACAACTTTAACAATGTTTGAGCCCATTTACTTGATGGCCCCTAGGCGCCCTTTTGCCGTAACATTCCACACCTTATATTCCGCAGAGTAGGGCTGCCAACCTTAATGGGTTTCAGCAAGGTTTGTTCCAATACCGTGTAAGGTAATGCGTTTCAGGCTGAAATCACAGCGAATACTTTTTCCGATATGTGTAGTGTTTTTCACCCTCTAATAACATTTTCCTTCTTTCTTGTTTAAATATAAATTCTAAAATAAAATTTTCATCAATTGACAAAAAAACATTGAAAACATAATCAAAAGAATCACCGTTTGTAACCATACCAAATCGATGAAGATTATAATAAAAATAAGTATAATGTGAATTAAGCCGTGCTGGTAATTTGTTAATTTTTTTTTGATAAATAATTTTGTAAGGGAATTCTATAATTTTAATTTTGTAAAATATAAAGTAAACATAAATGAAACAATTGAGAATTATTTATCAGTAAAGCCGAAAAATTTCGTCAAAAATAAAAATGTTTTAATCGAATTCCACCAAGAATTCTTCATCGGATCTTCTTTACAACATCTTTAAAACTAATCCAAATAAGTCCAAAATATGATTCGTATGCTACAATTAACTCTTAAAGCCTTTGATCGAATAAATTAATAAAAATATATGTAATTAAATATACATATATACATATAAAAAATCCTCTAGTCAATTCATTCAGAAAAAAATATCGGCGGGAGCGGGATGCGAACCGCAGACCTTTGGAACCAGCATTTTTGCCCACGTTATTATACCGCTCGGCCACCGGGCCAATTTCTTCCACCTGAGATGACTCGTCTCTGATCTTCTATATATGTAATATATGTATATGTTCTCCATGAATTAAAATGATTTATAAAACTTTTTGTTTATGGAAAAACGTTCCCTAGTATTTATTCAACAATGAACTACTTTGTTCGTAGTTCAATAAAACAATAAACACAAGTACATTACAGTACTCACTTAGCAATCTATCCTAATGCAAAACAAAGACAATAATTCAACAAAGATCATCAAACATAGTGCTAGTAATGAATAATTTAAGCAGTTGGTAACCTTCCAATAATTTAAATGAGCTCTTTGATCTCTTCTGTCAGCATTATATACAAACAAACAAAAAAAGTTGAAAACTTTTGTAAAACAACAATTCAAAACATTCAAACTGCCAAATATTCGTGAGAAAATGCACTTCACCACATTTTTGGCAAAGCTTACTTTATCTTCTTTGCAAATAGCTGCGGTATCCCTGTAAAGAGCCTTTGTGTTCATCTAGCTAGCAGACCAAACTCACCGAAAAGTAAAACGTTATAATTCGCCCATTAACTTTACTAAGTTAAGCCCTTAGTACTTTTTTCGGTGAGGGAAAATTCTCACGTCTTGGCTTGATATTATTTTGCGGGAAATAAGGATTTCGGGGTGTGAAACAGTGAGGGTGCACTAAAAATGCAAATTTGTTTTTTATTCATTTGTGTTTCGCGACCAAATAGAGGCATCCTTTAATATTAGGATTCTTTTATTAAATTTTTACTTATACAATATTTGGGTGGAGACTTAATAGAAAAGAGTCACGTCTCACACTTATCTGTTTTGTTTTTATTATAGAAAATATAAATAAACTATTTAAGACATACTTTATTTCGGTCAATATCATTTAAGTTTATAAAAAAACATAATAAAGATTAAAAATATAAATAAAAAAACAGATTCTATCACATTTTAAGATTTTTAAGGTTTATATTCCAACAGTTTAAATGAAACGATTAAGCATGAGTAATTGGAGATAGTTATTGCTCTACAATTTGATTATGTACAAAGAAAAATACAAGCGTCCGGTATATCATAAGTCAGTGTAAACGGCGACAATTTCAAGCACCCAGGTTCTCACCGTCCTGGAAATTTAAGACTATAGATTCAACTCTCTTATACAGGTAAGATCGGATGATTAGCCTGATGCACTGAGGCCTGGATCATTAAGTCGTAAGAAGCGGTGTAGCTCAAAATAATAACATATAAGATACCGTCTTATGAAACATCTCCGCAAGCACTATCTTCGTTTCAAATAAAAAATAGCATGTGTTAAAGAAGGGTTGACTGTTCATTAAATGAACTCAGCAGAGCTGTGGCAGGCATAGATGATATAAGATGAGATGTGGACCATAATGGCTGACACCAGTTCATGCAAAAGTAATAGAATAACCTAAGTAAATAAATATAATTGGCAGAATCAATCTTAGAAAATCATAAATTTTTATTTAAACATACAAAATCGAATAAGTCATAAAATTATACGTTAAAGTAAAGATAAAAAATAAAATAAAAACCTAGCAGCTGACGTTTTATTTTTTGTACGAAATAAGCCCTTTGATTGCTTCAGTAATAACGGTCCGCATTAATGAAGAGTTACGCAATTATAACAAGCACCATTGTACTGAATTCATTAGCAGACACTCGAGGTATTACTTATCTAATCTCGGCTGTGATGCCGAGATAACATCCCAATCCATCCGACTTAATTAATTCCACGCAATCCCGTGTTACGTCTGCGGCCATCCTTCAAGAATCCGGCGCATCGCCGACGTGATCCGCGATGAATTTTAATCCTTAGAGGGAACTGGAAGCGCAGATACAGGTCAAGTATGAAAGTAATGCGCATTCTCGGGATAAAATAGATTCATTACATTGGCTGTATAAATGCCTGAAGCTCTTCAAAAAAACTGGCGACCAACTACATTTCCCAACTGGATTTACCGTTATACCATTGATAGACGCGTCAAAAAAAGCATACGCATCACTTTCATATGAACCGTGTACATATATAATGTACGACCCACACATTCTTTATCGTTACGGTCCAAAGCAACACTCTTTTTTCGGTTAATACGGGAAATACATTGGGAGACTGTATACAACATCCAAAAGTATGTAACAACGTTCTTGAGAGGCATTCCTGTCGAGGACTTTTAACGTGCCTTCAAGACGCGGCATTAAAGACTCCGTAAGTGTACTGATGCATGGAGAGTGGAAAAGGAGACGTTTTCTATGTTGTCGTCTGAGAGTCTCTGTGCTTTCTTGGGAGGACCTTCCCGAACTGCTGCTTCAGTTCTGACATTCCCTTTGTTGTTAAGCTACATCGAGGATGTAGTCGTAGCTACGCACGTGGTTAACGAGGCCGCCATGTATAAGGTTTGCTGTTTGTCAGAGGTATAATCTAACCTAGTGTGTTACTTGCATGGTAGAAGGCGCAACTATTTTTTTTTGTTCTAAATTTTTAAGGTCAAAAAAATCAATTTAAAAAAACATTTATTCAAGTACGATCAATTAAAAAGCATAAACGAGTATAATAGCAATGATTTTCCATCGTCTGTTATTTCTAATACATACAATCTGGATCTCTTTAAAAAACAGATAAATATACACTAGCAATATCCGCAACCCACAAACACATGAATCACGCATGCAGCATTAAGTCGCCCTAGCTTAACGTCATAAAGTGCACTGTTCTTGACCGGTTTTGTTCTTCTGCATGCGATTGTATAAAAAAACGTAGATAATGCATGTTACTTTTGTAATGTACCCTGTATGTGTGAAGCAGGAGAGAGGGATACTGCCCACCAATTAGATTACGACAAACACAAAACGGATCCGGGATAATGACTGAGCGGGCACAGCAATAGCCTCTGGTGATATCCGGTTCCTGGAGGGACGGCCACTGGCCATGAATATGCATGCGGCCGGCCTTTGGTCACCGGGACATTCGCTAAACCCAATTAACATGCAACCGACTGGCCACCGGACCCGCGGGAATGCTGCATTTGAGGCCGGTGCAAAAATGTAACGAGAGAGTCGTCATAATGCAAATCCTTTATTGACAAAGCCTAATTTTTAGCAATTTCGCTCATATGCGACTAATGGATGCGGTCAAATACTCGCAGAGAAAAATTTAAAAAGCATGCTTTTTTAGTGCAATTGAAAAAAATACATTTAATTTTGAATCATCGTCAGCCTGTGTGTCCGTCAACTGTTGAACGTAGGCCTCTCACTTCAGTCTCTATCAGCTTTGATCCTCCGCATAACACATCCATAATTTTATAGTTAAATAAATTTGTTTTTTAATAGTGGATCAAAACTTATTAAAATAAAGATGACTTTGCACAATAGGTAATTGACTATACGGAAATTTAATTGCATGTATTTTCAAATAAATTATTATATTCGCTGCATTTTTTCGGGTTCCAATCCCAGCGTCTGTCGTTTCTTTTTCTCCAAAATTAAATTTTATAAATATCTTAAAATTTGAAATTATATGTAAATATTTTCGTGTGTATCAATTGATTTTATTTGTTGTTTACAATTGAAAATCGATAATTAAGAATCAAATTACATTTATTATAATTGTATAAAAAATTAGCGTCAATAGTGTGTAATTCATAAAATGATATTAAAGAATTTTAATAATGGAAAAAAACTTTTGGCCAAATCTGATATTAGAACCACTCGGCTATATTTACGTTGGCTAAATTGTTTTTGGGAAAATGTTTCGAAGCCCATTGCTGTCTACACTCTCAAACTTTCTCTCTCTCTCTCTCTACATGTCGAGGTTCTAAAATGGTCCGAGTAACACATCAGCCCTTAAAGTCAGCAAAAAGACGAAGGTGAGCCTGGTTAGGACATGTTCTATGAACAACGTAGAATAGAATATACATTAAGTCTCCACACTCTATCATGGAAAGCAGCTGACATAGGTTAACATTGTATACATCAGAGCTTTATTAAAAATTAGTTGATCCGGAATGAGATGAAAATCTTGGTGGCTGAAATATTAGTCATTACTAAATACACGACATTTACTTATGTTTTTTGCATTCACTTAGAAATATTGAATATTTTAAATATTTCTTTATTTATTTTACGAAGCCTTCATTGAAGGCAAAACTGCGGTCTTCCGTAAAGTGTTTAAGCGATATTTAGAGCGATCTATGTTTAAAAACACAAACACAAGTTAAAAACTATTATCAATTCGAATGTGAAACGTAAAAAAGGTTTCCCATGGCGCTACTGTCCTGAAAAGCGGTGTTGTGGTGGATCGTGCGTGTTTTAAATGAACGGTATATGTGGAATATTATCGATGATTTTGACCGCAGTGTACTACATATTTTAATGAAGCTGAGTTGACTGTGCGTCAATAAACAATAATCACACATGCATTAATCAATACATTCAATATAAAAAACAAACATATTTGTGGAGGTCATACAATTGATCAGTACGCGGAATTGTCGATGTTGTGAGTTTTACTTGTATATCAATTGTTCATTACAAAATTGTATCAATTTTCATGTTTTTTTGAACAATTATGCGATATTGTATATAGTAGTTTATTTTCGTAAAAACAAAGAAAAAATGTACAAATGCGATACAAAAAATGCAGCAGAGGAATAAGTGAAAAATTGGAATTTAAAAATAGGACGTGGGACATGTGGTATCTCGTGTCCAATGTGTGCGGCAATAATCCACCACTGTGCGGCGGCATATTTTCCAATTTCCCTAATGCCTGCGAAGGGCCGAATTGAAATTTTCAAAGTGAATACGTCCCGCTAATGGGAAAAACTCTTTTAATCACGACGGACAATTTGCGTCCAGTCTGCAAACATTAATCCGCTGCGGCTGAATTTATTCACAGCCGACCATTTTTTTCGCAATAATAAACTCGCACGGAAAATATTCTGCCCAACATTACACGCCGAACAAACGTAAGGGAATAACATACCTGCACGAAAAAAAGTACTTTATTACTGAAATTCAAGAATACTACATAATTCACTATTTACGTGCTGTGAGTTGGTAAATTATTTATTAATTTGGGCGTCTGAATTTTAAATTTTTGCATGACTGGAATATTTATAACCCGTTTTTATAATTTTATTCATTCTGAATGTTGAGAGAATACAAAAATCCCTAATCTATCTTATTAAAATATATATTTTAAACATTAATTAGGCTTATGTTCTCATTATTTTTCATGAAATCGAATACATTTTTGTATTTCCAATTCATCAGAAAAAACACTTCCAATTCATCAGAATACCCAACCCATTACTTTAGCTAGATATACTACAAGCTTAGGTGTAATTTCTTTCAAAAATCTAACAATTATAGATGTTAGAGTGTTTTCTTCCTATCATTTTATGTGTTAAATCATTCTGGCATTTTTTCAGAATGTTTCCAGGAAAAAGACGTAGTAAAAATATCTTTCCGATTTGATGGTATTTTTTGTAAATCGCTTAACAATAATTTTGCCCTTTAAGGAATATGCATATTTACTAAGAATTTTTTGAATATTAATATTGAAAATAAGACTAAAAGAATAAATAAAGACATTCAGATTAACCGTTTCCTTTCTTCACAAAATAAATTAATCAAGAAATGGATTTTTCGAAGAAGATGGCAGTTTTTGTTGTAATATACTTAAAATGGCAAATACAATCCATGCATTATGCTCAACTTTGTGTCCTTCATTACATATATTAATGCTTCTTGTTATAATTGGTAATTCATAATCATTGTAGATGTATTATTCTACCATTTAAAAAGATCGTTTATTTGGTAGAAAGCGTTGAATGCTACCACCACTTAACATGTTCAGTGCATCTTGAATGTCAACTAATAATAATATTTAAATCTCACACAATCTTTTTCGTTTTCAGTAATGTTTCATATTGTATTTCAGTTCTCAGACAACGATATCATCAAGTGTCTTTGTTGTATGATAGTTTTTTACAAACTGATTGGAAAACTCTTATTAACGGTGTATCATAAGTTTTTTAACATATTTTTTATGGTGTACTTAAAATGGGAACATGAAATTATTTTCTAAATTCAAGACTTGCTAGAGGTGGAACTTATCGACGGGACAATCTCATGCTTTTTAATTAACGCATCTCTTTACCCCTTTGTGAAGATGTTAACAACGGCATACTAAAACTCGCTGCAATTCTTGGTAATGAAGCAGAAAGTTATTCTATCTACATGAAGAGACTTCGTAAAGATAGTCAGTTATTGAACTTCCTTACAAACAACTTCAACGAAGCGCATCATTTGTAGAGCACATAATTATCTAATGAACTTCAGTGATGAAGAATGAACTTTATTACTTTATAAAGATCACGTCGGTATTTCATCCATAAACAACTTATTCTTCCATATAAAAGACAAATCCGACCTGCCCTTGAATACGGCAGTCACCTTTGTATTGGAGCCCTAAAATACTTTCTAAACATTATTGACTCAATTTAAAGAAGAGCAATTCGTTTGATAAACAATGACACTCTTACGTCTAACCTGCAATCAATGGAACACAGGCGTAAGTTTGGTTCACTTAGTCTCTTCTACCGTTATTACCACTCGCTGCTCTTCGGAACTTAAAGAACTAATTCCTCCTGCATCCACCCACAACCGACAAACTCGTCTTACACTTCCCGAACATCCATACACGGTCAATGTGTGTCGACCAAAAACTGGCAGTTTCCAAAGTTCCTTCCACAATGCCACCGGTAAGCTTAGGAATGCTCTCCCAGCGTATGTGTTTCCTCCTTCCTACAATCAGGATCTCTTCAAGAAACAGATAAATATACACTTTTAATTTCCCCAACCCGCACACAAACACGAACACAACACATGTTTCTCGCTTGCAGCGTCGAGCCTCCCTGGCTGAGCGCCATAGAGTGCACTGGTCTTGAACGGCTGTGCTCTCCTGCATGCGATTACATAAAAAAAGATGTTTTTACAAAATTTGTGTCAAGTTTATAGTGAATTAAGTTGTTTTGGTTTTATTAAAATATTAGAGGCTTTTAACCAGAAATCTATTGGAATCGGAAAGTATAGCCATCGAAGTTGTCATTACTTCAATACCTAAACTCACTTCATCCCGGGAGACGCTTGATTACACATATTTTTTTGTCGTAACAGTGCAATGTGGAGTCAATAATATAACAACTGATGATTGATTGACTTCAATTCGTATCATATTTTTTTAAATGTGATGCGGATATTAAAAAAACTATTTCTCTTGCATTTACGAATACACTGATTTTTGTTTGTTTGAAAAGAGTTCAATGTTAGTTTTAAAAAATAAAAGCATATATCATAAATAATACATATTACAATATAATATATACTTCTTTGTATGTTATTGAGTTCATACTATATTTAGTTCCCAATGCCTTCATTAAAGGATATCAGATGAAGACCCTAACAAGCTTGAGGCTTTTACCCATTGGGCATAAATTGCGGTTTATTTTTATAAATGAAAATGGCGGTCACAAATTTAACTAAAAAAATATATATTTTTAAAAACAAATCAGTAGGATGAAATTTTTAAATTCTAAATACTCGTATAACATTACGTTGTACGAATATGAGTAAGTATACATTTAATAATTTAAATTTAAAAATACATTTAACGAAATCATTTTCAAGGCGTGTCATTAATTTTCGTTTAACCGCGTAGCGAAAATCATTTTCAGCGCGCAACTTGAATTTCGCGTTCAGACGTTCCCGCGTTTTTTGCTTCGTTTGAATTGAATCCGTTTCGCCATTTTTCCGTCCGGTCGAGTATAGTTTGGATTTAAATCGGGAACTACAAAAAAACTCAGCTCCTGCGTTGGCAACTATGATTGCGGAAGGCAACCGAGTAAAAGCTCCAGGCAGAGATTAATAAAGCCTTGTTCTAGAGACTGGGCCAGTACTTTCTCAGGAATTCATCGGGTGGATAGCCTGAGGCCGGGCTAGTACACTTTTCCATTTCTCTATATTGTTTCCCATTTAGTGACGCTACTGCTTGCCGATATCTTCTGCCCGCTTCTCATCGCCGGATACTTTTGCATGCGAATTTGTGCTTTCGTTGCCAACGAAAATAACAGTGCATTTTCTGACTATGCGAAAAAAAAAGACGAGCGGAATTTTCTCGACGCCTGAAATATATTCCGGTGAAAGATTTTTTTTCATTTTTCACGATGTGTATTTTAAATGCATTTTTGCTATATGCAACGTTAACATATCACATGCTTTTTCTTTGTCACGTTTTTAATTATTACACTGTCACTGTTGACATATTTTTTGATAAATGTATACAAAAGTGAACTATTTCTTCGCTTTAATAAATTTGAAAAATATTTTCCATAAATAAATATGAATGTTATATGGATTATATTAAAAAAAAAACACTTTCGTTATATTCCCTTTTTCTTCGATTTCACAATTTGACAGTCACTTAAGCTTTTTATACGTGGTCTTCCATTAAATATTTCACAACGTACGATTTTATCAGCTGAAGTATAAGCAATTCTGAAATTGAAAATAATTCATTAATTTCACAAAAAGTTAAATAAAAAATAAATGTTTATTTTGTAATAAAACAACATCAAAATTTGCTGATTTCGTAAAATGATGTTATGTGAAATGGCGGATAGATTAATATTTTAATAATAGCAAGCGTTTTTTGAGCGTTTTTTAATGTACTCATCATCTATAATGTTTGTTGTGAACGCACGCAATTTAGTAGGAAGGTATAACGAGTAGAATTTGAGCTTTGGCTAAATTAGCGTTTTATTGGAATGTTCATGGTTTGACGAGGACCTAATTGAACTGTCAATATTATTAATGAACTGAATTTCAGATAATATATCATAAATGAGCTAAACCATCAATTAGAAAAAATTTAACGCATACTTATCACTGAAACAATGAACGACAATTTAATTAATTATAAAACATAATTTAAGACAGTGTACAGTTTTAATATTGACATAATGTCATGTTATTTAGAAACTTTTTTTTTAAAGCCGTAAGGTTTTGTCTCGATTATAGCTGATAATCCTTTATTGTATTATACTTGGTTAAACCTTAATTAGACTTGAGACCAAACGATTATGTCAGCTAACAAATTTAGGTCAGTAATTAGTTTAAAACATATGCTTCAGGTAGGCAGTAGATATGAAAGACGTAAATTATTATTCATAAATTGCTTAAAAAATATTTTTATTAAAATAAACAAACACTCTCAATTCTCTTATTTTAATCATTTCAAAGGTATCAATAATGTCAAAAAATATTTACTAAATACTTGTTAATATTTTTATAAAACAAATATTACAGTTAAAATTTAAAACTTCAATTAAGTACCAATCAAAAAGAATAAATAAACAAAAAAATAAAACAATTATGAGAGTAATGTTTTTTTGAGGGCGGGATATATATATAATGAACAAAATATTTTTTCTTTTTTCTTACTGCTATAGTAGTAAAGTAATGATTCTATAAAGTAAATGACGGCAACAGCCTTCGAGAAAATTTGTCAAAGAAAATGAAAGAAGCTATTAAAAATTTAATTTCCTAAAACTTCATACAATTTTATCTTGATCAAATTATTAAACGTCTCTTAACTTTTATTTGCAAGGTACTACTATAAATATAAGGAAATAAATGTTTTTTTTTTTTTTAAATACCATCATTGTAAATATTTGTTTATTGCGCATCTATTTTTGTTTATGTTTGAAATGAGAATTGTGGAATATTTTTTCCACGAAGAGTTTTTGTGATACAAATGAATGTCAAAGACGAAACGTGAAATGAAAATATCTTCGCTTAAAGCATGTTATTTTTACATTTGAAATAAAATGACAGATTGTATAGGTAAAATATTCTTAACCCTTTACTAACCAAAGACATTATTATTTAGTTTTATCAAGTTGTAAATGATGAATAAAATCTATATAAACCAAAAAAATACGTGGAATAGTCTATAAACGCTTATACTTTATAAACTATTTTTAACAGGATTTTAAAAAAATATTAGATTATTTTTTCAATACTCTTATCTTATTTTATAGATCATTGACTATATTTCAATATTATTAGTAATTAAATACACATAGCTAAATGGGTTAAATTCAATATTATTATTAATTAAATACACATAATACATAAAAAAAATTATACGCATCAATTCATTCAGAAAAATATCGTAGGATTTACTAGAAGTTGTTTTCATCCATTCAGTCTATAGTTCGGTTCGAGACCCGAGTGGTACACACTAAATAAATAGACTGTCGGTAACTAATAATATACAAAGCTTGTGAATAAATGTTGACTGATTGAATCATAAAAATAGTAATATACATACTCTGAATATATGCTACAGAGACATCTGTCGTTATATGATGTTAACAATGGTTTATTTATATATATCAGGTTTTGCGTATCTGCTCAGGCAGAGAATAGTCATGTGGATAGCGCGGTGTCTAGAACGCAGCAAAGGTTGTAAGGCTCGTGGTTCAAATCCCGCGTCTACCGATATTTTTCTGAATGAATTGATGCCTATAAAAATTTGTTGTATAATATTTTATGTATTTAATTACTATTTTTTTAACTGTTTCGTATTGAATTCAAGAATGATAATAAATATAATAATAATATTATTTTATGTTAGAAAATCTTTTAGGATTCATAATAGATAAGATCACGATATTAGCTTATTAAATAATCTTAGAATGATTAATAAATGATAAGCTCAAAACACCAATTACACCAACACCAAGTAGATGGATGAAAAGCTCACTTAAAAACTTTGTAATTATTTTTTGATTACTTCTAAATGTAAAATTAAGACTCATATTATTTTCCTTTATGATTCTTATTCCTAATTTGTTTATATAAGGCTTTTAACAAAGCTAGTAATATTGTACATTATTATATTCAGCCTAATATACTGTATTAAATTTGTATTTTACTTCCAAGAAAACTGATTATAAATTAGACTAGCACAGAATTAGTACTTATTTTTGTCGTATTTTTTGCTCTGTAAGCAAAATAAGAATTAATTACGAATAAATATGTTCATGGGTTTAAATAAAATAGTTTTTCTTAAATTTGAAAGATTTATTTTTAAGCCATTAAGGTCACAAAAGATGAGTGTTTTTTAATGTTATCTTAAACACATCAAAACTATAAGCTCTGGGTGTGTTATTGGTTTGAAACTATTTACCAGTACAAACTTGTTGAAAGGCTGTGGCTGACGCAACAAGCAGAGATGTCTCTCAATGAAATGGAACCAAACTTGAACCATTAGCGTAATAAGCAATTCGAGAAAATTAGAAAGTGTGGTATGTAGTTTGAGCAATAACCAGGGAATTTATACTAGAGCTTTGGCTTCAATAGCGTGATACAGAAATGATTGATGCGCAAATCCGCGACATTTCGTTAAAAAAACATTTCGAGGCAGAAGGAATATATTTATGTCCTTTTACGTCTGACTTGACTTTAAATATAGGCATGTCAAAGGCAGGGATATATATAATCATTCTGAAAAAAGTTGACGAACACTCAATCGTTCGACGGACTTTTTAATATAACTGTTTTGAAAGTGCCTCCTATGCGAGATTAAACGAAACGTTTTCCTGGTGTATTTTCTCATCGGCCTTAATAAATATAATATCATTCCGTTTTCTACTACAAAACATTGCGTTTCTTTTCATGTTAATTTATAATGAGCAGACGAGAGCATTCAATTTATAAAAATAAAAAGGTTATTTACAAAAGAATAAGGTTTTATAATTTTCAAATAAGGATAATGAAGAAATAATAGATATATTTACGATTATGTTTTTAAGTGCTTTTAAATTATTCGTGTAATTTACGAGTGATTTTGTAAAAGCCAATTAAATAAAAAAGTACTTTTACTTAAATATTACGATAAATATTAAAAATCTTTTAATCAAGGTCTTAAAAATAATTAACATTTAATTGAAAAAAACTAGTGCAATTGTACTTGAGTGAACTAATGCGTTCCTTGATAAGAGTAAACTTACTATATCAAAAGAAAAAAATTGTCAGAAAATCAAGAGATTAAAAAAAATCATTGTCGTTCATGAAATATCAACATCTTTCGATGGATGTATAAAAAACTATAGTACTTCGAACGGAAACATTTTTAGGCAGAAAGAAATGTTGACTCTTTCAACAACAGTTGCTCGTATAAGTTTTTATATAACAAAACATAAAACATTATTTGATATAACGTTACTTGCGAAATACTTATATCTTATCTCACCTGTGACTTCCTTTCATGTGGATTTTCTTTTTTTTCGCAGGCATTTCCGTTAATTTGATCATTCCGGGGCGTTTTTTCTTCCACGTTTTCTTTCGCCAGACTCATTTTATTTAACCTCATCTCGTTCGCGACGACAATGATTAAACTTAATTTTTTGTGTCTATTCCCGGGCTCTTAAATAATCAAGTGTTTTTCTTTAGTATATTGTTGCGGGCTCTTTCAGTGATTAAAAGCCTACAAAAAGCTGTGTAAATAATACTGAGAGACAGAAAAAAAGCCTCATCGAGTGGTTGTTTGAAATGTCGAAACAATGAGTTAGGCTGTGTATACACTAGAGTGGCTCGTTCGCTGCTGTACACATGCTTTGCAGTACTAATCTAATTTCGCTTCAACTGGGACTTGCATCGCTCTAATTGTCTGCAAAGTTGCGATAAGTTTATGTTTATCAAGTTGATTAACAAATCCATGGACGACCATGCTCGCCCATATCTCTTTACTGCTAGAGACTTGGAATTAACGAGCCTTTGCAGAATAATGTACGTAGCGTACTGTAACTTTAAGCTTTACAAGAAAAAGAGACTGCAGTTGTAACATAATTATAGCAGCTTTCTCAAGAGATAGCACACTACTAGAAGGAGATCAAATTGTAATTTCAATACTGCCAACGCATTAGAGTATAACAAATAAAAATTAACGATTATGTAGAAATTATTCGGCATTATTTTATAATACCGAATACCTTATTGATTTTCAGATTTAAATATTGGTCAAACTGCTAAGTTATCCATTTCAAAGTATTCATATATTTAAAATATAATTTAATTTATGTTGATACTCGTTAAACAATTCTAGACATTAATTTTGTTTTTTTTTTACCTCATAGAGCTCAAATGACGATTCTCAATATGAAACACAAATCTTTTATTACTTATTTATAACAATACAATTTATTTTCAGTTTTGTTTATTATATATTATTACTTTATAGAGTGAGATATTTTATAGAGATATTTTAAATTAAACCATAAACTATTTTGTAGAACATTTAAGATATGGAAATTTTGGAGAATAAATATTTAAATAAACGAATATTTAAACCGAACAAGCATTTCAACAATAAATACAAGATCAAATAATTTTTTTTTTTTTTTTTTTTGAATTTTTTTTTCAGGTTATCAGAGAGATTGTTATTGAAGGAGACGTAATTATAGTATTTCTTGTTGTTGGCAGAATATTTTACTAAAATAATTAATTTATTCGGCTACAAGATCTTTGGCCACATATCCGTAGGCTAATTTTTTTGGCCGAATTTCCGGTATCCATTGGTTGCTGTATGTTTGTAATTATATGCACCAAAGGAATATTTTAACGGGATCTTTTGTGTTGACAATAATAAAGATGGAGACAGAAAATAATTAAATACGTAAGCACTAGCGTGTGTAGCTTGCTTAACGTCCATTATAATAACTTCAATGTAAAAAAATGCGCCATTTTCGTTTTTCGTCTAATTCGCTACGAGTAAATTTGTATTAGGGGATTTAAAGAGCTCACAGCAATGGCGCTCGGTTAAAACAACGGGCAAAAAAGACCTCCCACTTTAATAAACCTCGGCGATAACAAAACTATGGGCGTTGGCGCTCAAGCATTAGAGGTCACAGTGGAGCAGAGACCGCGGTCTCATTCATTCCCATTTGAATTAATTGGACTCGACAGGCTGGACCAGAGACCTTGCTCTGAACCAAAACAAGGTATCGCGTATAATTAAATGCGTTTTTTGGTCGAAAGCTAGGACTTATCTGCAAAACGGTAAAGTAACAACACGTAACCAACAGTAAACTGCAGAATTAACTTAAAATGTTTTGTAAGCGGTTTTATTTTATTTTTTTAACCCTTTTTATGAACTCTTTATTTCTAATACAAAAATTTTCAACGATTTATATGTTTTCACGAATTTACAACGCCATTTTATATGACATTTCTCTCATTAATAAATCTTACCGAAAAAATAAACGATTGCCCTTTTCTTCTTTTATGGATGACAAAAATGTCATGCAAGAAAAAAATTCTGTGAATTTGCGTGTACAAGTTAATATCAATTTCTAAATATTGGTACAGTTCATTAATTATCTATAAAAATATAAATATTTTACATTTTATTATAAGATCCTGTATTAACATTTGATTCAACATTTTTTATTATTAAGGTTCCAATTTGAAGTGTTATTTATAACAAGGATATTTAAAAAATATATACTTTAATATCTTAAATATAAATTTATGCACAACAATAATTTCTTAATTATATTATAGTACACAAAAACCTCATGGAGACTCATGCGGGAGGCCTACGTTCAACAGTGGACGGACACAGGCTGATGATGATGATGATGACACAAAAACCGATTAATTGAAATCATTAAAGATCCATTTCTTCTATCTTTATGCTGATAAACTAGTGTAAAATACATTTTTATTATATATCTTATAGAATGAAATGCAACTTTTGTTGTTGTTCAAATAAACCTTGAATTGACTTTAAAAATTGACGACCAAGGTAATTTTATTGTTAATTTAAAAAAATATGTATTTGTTATTTGAGATTCAAATATAATAACAAAAAAATAATTAAGAGAATCGGCCAAATTTTATTAGTACAACGAAATTATTTTAAAAGAATGAAAATATTTACTTCACAAAAACCCGCTAAGCATACAAAATGCCGAAACATGAGTAGAGTGTTTTAATGTCAGGCTGACGTGACTTTCTGAGTGTCTGTGGCTTCTTATGCCGACAGTTGTAGCCGGGATCCTTGTTAGCCACTGGATAATCATCTAAATGAAAATTTTCGAATAATTTCTTAATACTTTGACCTTTGGCTCCCATTAGCAAAATTAACCTAAGAAAATTAAGGTCTCCCTTAAGGAACATTTGTTTTTCGTATAAAAAATATTTTTAATTTTTTTTGGGGTTTGAATATTGAAAATAAACGGCACTCATTAATTGATATATGAAACTAAAGTTTGTAATTTAAATACTTATTTGTTTGAAACAAAAAATTCGTAATTCAATTGAAAATTAACTGTACAATAATTAAATAGCATTTTCTATTATTGATGTCAGTTATGTGTATCGTTATATACTCGTTTATAAATAATATTAAAAAATTTAATTTACAAAACTTTTGCTTTATATATGAATGTATTTCTACTTCTCTTAAATATTTCGATAAAAAACATTATTACGAAAACCCACTCTGGGAGGCTTCTTCATCACATTTTGAAGTAGTAGCTCCCAGTGGAAGACCATCCATAGGTTTCTCTGACATATTCGGAGGCGAAGCTATGAATGATCGATGTGGTGGGCAGAACCTCATAGCTGAGATGGTGGCGGATGAACTGAATTGGCGGTCAACGGCAGCTCTCTAGCTTTCCAAGAAAGCTACTGCCTTTGCGTCAGGTGGCAACCGGCAGTAAAAAAAACCCGCAAAAAAAACATTATGCATGGTAAAAATGATAGGCGTAATACTATTAGGACATCCCCCTTAGATAGACATGGCGAATTTGCACAAAGAGAGCCGACCCTAGATGATGGGAAATGGCGAGGCTAAAGAATAAGAAGAAAAAGAACCAATATGTATTCTCGTTATATAATACATTTTATTTAAATGTGTGTTTCTTATCAAAGGAATAAAAAACTATTTTCATGCGAAAAAATAACATTAACGTTAATAAATATACATTGTAGCTTATTAAGTGAATTACTAATGGAAAACACACAGTTAATGAAGAGTTTTCCAGCGTGTGTGCTGAAAATGTATGTAGTATATAACCTAGCAAATGTTTACAGATTTATCAGTGGTTTTGTACAGATGTGATCGAAAAGCCGAGTCAAACGTACTTGAAAACATTTACAAAAGAGAATTGGAAGCACTATTTGGTTTGCTCTTTGACATGCTCTTGTATTGCTGAAGATGTGAGGTTCCCAGACCACCAGAGACAGACATTTTCTGGTCTTGTATTTAGCATTGCACATTTATTTTTCACGTGCTTAAAAATATCGAGAGAAAATATATATTTCACGGAATAAACTTACTGCCCTCAATATCGTTACTTGAAATAATGTAACAATTTTTTACGTGACTTGCTATTTATATTTATATTTTAAGCATTCACTTCGAGATCCACTTCAATTGTTTAACAGATAAATAGTTGACTGTGTTTTAATATAGAAACCATGATGTTTCAGTACCCATCAGTATGATTCATTTTAAACATGGTAGGAAAATTTATATGTTATATATATATGTAAAAATATATAACCTTAATCATTCAAAAATATTTTTCAATCAAGAAATACACTACTTTAAGGTGATACAATAATTTTTGTTAATAAAACATACGTTTCTTACAATAAAACCAGTAAAACGATTTACTCTTAAGTAGATTTTATGATGTTCAATAATATCTGCAAGAAGTTGAGTCTTAAAAACATTTGTAGTGGATGTGTGCATGAAAAGATTGATAATAAATTAAAAGTATGTCGTAATCTACTAATTGAAGAGATCTTAATCGAATAAAGTATTAACTAATGATCCTGAAAAGACCATTCGTTTTTTTAATTGATATAATATATTAACAGGTAGTATAAAACGTAGAGTTTTTTTTATTTAAATATCATTCACATTTAAAATTACTATTTAAATTAGAATATTATCTTCTTACTCGTTCGTAGAAAGCATTCAAGTAAATTTATTCACTCAATGCCAAATTTACCTCGTCGCAGCATTCATTAATTTCATCATTGAAAGTTCATGCAATATTTTTCAGGAATTAACACAGAAATGTATAATTATCGTCAGATTTTCGCGACCTTTTGTGGTGTTCAGTAGCGTCCCGGTTTTCCTGAAAATACGAAGCGAGGGAATAACAAGTGTTTACCTCGCGTTTGTTATAACCCACTTTGTGAAACTAAGATGTTTCATACACAAAACTCTCAGCTTACAGCTACTCTAGTGACGTTTCCTTGCAGCTTCGAGGGGCAAATTACTTGACATAGCGTCTCTGAAGAAGCCATAAAAATACTCTGCGCAAAAGATATTCCGTGTAAGCATTTTTGCCGAACATATTTTTTTGTTATATATATAGCAGACCAAAATAAAAAACATTACTTATTTCAACATGATATCGAATATGGCAGGTCTTAACAAAAATATTTATATAGTTTGTATACAGGCTGATACAATTAGTTAATAACAAGTAAATATTCAAAATATAATATTAAAAGTTACTGAAAGATATAATTAGAATGTGAAAACTCAGTCGAACTTCTAGAGCTTGTTTCACCTACATGCGCAATATCTAGGACGCAGTTATACTCGATCAAAAACAAAATGTACATATACAACGCATGTATTACTTATTTAAGCAGCTGGTGATCTTGCCATCTTACATACAATATAATGTAGCCATATTCAGAATAGTTGTCTGCGTTTAATATTGAGAGTACGACTGTTTGACTATTTAATAAACGATGAGATGATGGAGTAAATACGACTGTCTATCATGCAGATGGTCTATAGACAAACATGGACCCGGACATTTCCTTCTCCGCAAGCTGGAAGAGAGCATAAAGTTCAGCTCCTTTTTTTCAGGCCGCCAAAATCTCTTCATTGTTGAAGGCCTTTTGAAACTATGCATATAATTTACACGTTTAAGTTTCGTAAAGTAGACCTAACAGGACGAGATGCAGACCAAATTAGGTAAAAGAATTTTATGTAAGCAATTTATTAGGACCATATACTCCACAATGGAAAAAGCAGGCTTACTATAGTGAAAATATGCTGATTGTAGAAATAATTTAATAAATACCGATATACCTGTACGATACACGAGTATCAGGATATTTATTCTCAAACTTATGTATTATTTTTTACAACTTAATGTGATAAATTTAACCATTTTACTCATAAAATTATGTGTTTTTATCTTTGCGGCGCAGGCTTTTAACGACCACATATTTGTTTCAAAAGGAAGCTAAAACGAGTGCGGAAATGCAATAAAGGTTTCAAGAGCCTCAGGTCAGGTAAGGTCAGCAGCTACCTCCAGTAAGCTTTGTTACTAGCAGAGTATTTACGTTACAATCCCATTAAAGGAATGCACCTTTACTGTATATTTATCAGAACAAAACATGTAACCATTTGACATAGATTTTTCAATGATTTTGGTGTGACGACTCACAAAGTAAAACATAAAATTTACATTTATGTTTTTTTTACATTACAGTATTTATTCATTCAAGATCATGTTTTATTTAAAAAACGGTTGTGTTAGTGATATTTTATAATAATCATCATTGCATCATTTTCATCGTTCTATCATTTTGATCTTTAATAAAAGATAATGGCGCATTCAATGGACAGCATGTTAACATCCCAATACTGTAATTAATCATGCAAAAATAAGAAAATCTGATTTTAAAAATATTTGACCATATTTCCAAAATCTGTATGGTCAGTTTAAAGAAAGATATGTCGCTTTATGAATTGAAGTAAGCATACCATATACATATAATGGATTTTGGACGGACCAAAAGAACTTAGTCGCTGAAAGTAAGAATTTACTTTAAGCTTTAGAAGCATTTTCGTCACAAAAATATCGTATAAAATATACAACTAGTATTTTTTAAATTCTTTAATAACCATGAAAAAAATAACAGTGAAAGCAGGGTTTGAAGTGATGAACCAAAATTATCACGATATAGTGGCTTTTGGGTTTAGCCGTTGGTGGAGAATTATCTTGTTTCAATATTTCGACCTCCATTGCAGGGGTCTTCTTCAGGGTTGACGACTTTGAAGAAGACCCCTGCAAATGCGGTCGAAATTTTGGAGCGAGATAATTTAGGCCTCGGAAACATCGAAACTCTTAAAAACCCAGATCAATAAACATCCAAATATACCTTAAACACTACAACTGCTACATAGATAGTATTCTGTCGAGCTTTAGTTTCAAGTTTGACTTGCTTAAAGGCAATAGCATCTGACAGATTTTCGTGGCGTCAATTTGCGGTGAGCGTATGCTTCAATTATGGTGTGAATATGGAAAAAGAAGTCTCAAAATGGAAAAATAAAAAGATGAATAGTATAATGAAATATTGAAACAAATTAAGAATGTTTCTTTTCGTTTCTATTTTCTTCGTGTGCTAAGTATATTACTCTAATTTATAAAAAACTGCAAGTTTACGCAAAAATAATAAAATCTCTAGTCTAGAGTAGTCAGCAGGCACCTCCCGAAGGCTTCGCGGGTCACCCGAGCGGCTTTATGTGGCAAGTCCATTACAACGAGGCGCCGTACCGGACGCGGGCGCCAGAACCACTTTTTAACCTGTCGCACTCCCCTTCTGCATCCGGTTGCGAGCTTTCGAGAAATCGCCTGGAGATGTTTCAGCACCATGCTTTTAAAGTCTCCGTGCACTGCGAGGTTCAACATTATTTTTTTACTCAAACAGGTAAATAAATTCGCGCTGAAAATAATGCTAATTTCGACTCCAACAAAAGAGAATGCCACTATTAGATTTTATGTTTCCTTTCCGTTGTGAAAAGCAGTATACATATATTTATTTTTTTAAATTCCGTTTTTGTTAATTTTCTTGAATAATTCTCGGTTATTACATTTTGAACCATCACAAACAAGAATGACATTTTTTTAAAACGTACTCTTCAAAATATTTTTCAATCAAATTATTTATTTATTTAACAAATTACATTAAATTCAAAGTTTATGAATAAAACATACTCAACGTGTTCAATAATGAATAAAATTTAAAGGTATTTGTAAGATTTATATTTTGAATCGATGTGAGAGTGATTACTTACAATTCATCTATATATATCAAAGAAAGTCGTCTTAGTACGGTTTTCCATAACTCAAAAATGGCTGAACCGACTTGGCTGAAAATTAATGGAAAGGTAGCTTACAACCGTAAAAAACATAAAAGATACTAAAAATTGATTTGATTAAGAAAAAATATTGAAAATTTACGTAAACATGTTTTCATACAAGACTATTGTCATTTGACAGCTGTCAGTTGAAGAAAGTGTTGCCATAGCCAACACCATAACTAAAAATGACGCAGAAGTAGGTATTGTAAGTAGGTACCTACGTAAGGTGCGGAATATTTTGAAACAAAAAAAAACAAAAGACCGGAAAAAAATGACAAAAACAAAATAAATATTAGTCAAAATATCAGTTTAATCTTTTATTTGTTAAAAATGTTAAAACAAAAAGCAAATGGAAAGGCATCTTCTTATTCTATTGTGTTTTATTTTTTATTATTTTCTCTATTTATTGTATATTTATGTATACTCTATGTATCTAAATATTTCTAAAAAAAATGGAATTTCGATTCTGTATATAAATAAATAAATATGTAATATGTGCATCTATCGTTTTTTTGTCTATGGTTTGATAGATATTTTGTCTATCGGTTGACGTTTTGTTTCGAGAGCATTCGAGTGTCGATATTATTACGAACCATGCAGCATGTTTCGTCGATTACTACAACAATATTGTGTCGATATGTACGTCAAAATAGAAACGTAGCGTTTACTTTTCATTCGGTTGAACCAAACAAAAATGCGTTCTGAGGAATATATCCATTTACGTGATGCAATTAGTTCTGAAGAAAATGCAGCTAATATTGGTCGATTAACTATTCTGCCGGTGACGTACATAGGCAGTCCGCGTCATATGCATGAATATGCGCAAGATGCACTGACATATGTTCGTCTTTACGGTAGACCAGATCTCTTTATTACTTTTACCTGTAATCCAAAGTGGATAGAAATTGTTCAATTGCTGCTTCCCGGACAAACATCAAGTGATCGACATGACATCACAGCACGTGTATTCAGGCAAAAAATTCGGTCCCTGATGAACTACATTGTTAAACAACGCGTCTTTGGAGATACTCGATGCTGGATGTATTCAATGAAAAATCCATTGAATGATGAGTAATCAATTTATTTATAATCATTATCATAGTTTTGATTCCGTCATGACATACATTTAACAGTGCTTGGTTTTGCTTTATGTTTCCAATAAAAGACCAATTACACTGCTTATTACCAGGAAAATAACAGACTTAAAGATTAAGATGTTTGTTTAGAGAAAATTGAACAAATAACCGGCAAACGATTTACAATCATTTATTTTCACCCCTTTATAATTATGCTAAGAATATGGATGTTAGCTTTACATACCAAATAGCAAAACTATTGTCTTAATTTCAGGTGAAGAAACTACCAAGAAGATTAGCTCGCTGAATTATTACGCATATCGTTTGATTATTCGTCGAAATGCTGACAACTACTTGCTGAAGTTTCGTCGATTACTGCAATATAATTCAACCAGACCAAATATATAATATCATATGTACCGAAAAATTCAACTTTATAAAATCCAAAATCTGCTCATTTATTTCCTTTCGGGTGAAACAAAGTTCACCGGGTCAGCTAGTTATAAATATAATTCAATTAGATGATTTTTATCACTTAACCGGAAACAATTCATCGATAAAGATCATTGACTTATAATAGTATGTATAAACGCATGATTGTATCTCAAAATAAGGCCATGGTCGTGTAGTAGGTTTTTTATCGTTTATTAAAACATATGATTTAAACGGAAATGGACACATACTATGTGTAAAAGGTTTTTGTATTTTCAATGTCAAAATAATTTTATTTTGATTTAAGTCGGATAATGAAAGGAATTTGTAGATGAAATTTATAAAATATTAATATATCATGTAATGCGGAGTAAACATATTTTCTATTTTCCATTACTCATCGAAATACTCGGTTTTGAAAGAATTACATTACCCTCTTTAGTTGAAGAAGCCAACGTTGTCAGTTCATTGTAATGCTCAATGTATTTGAACGTTTGCTACAAAGCTCGTTACAAAATTCAATGAATTGAAGTTCACATGTAAGTTTATTTATCCTTTGTTAGAGGCTGAATAAAAACATGCAAACTCTACTTAGATTAACAACTTGTATATTTACTTTAGTTTAATATTTTCGTATACAAAATATATAAGGAACAAATAAACTTGGGGTCCAAAACTAAATGTATCATATTAAAATTAATATATTTTTTTCACAACAATATCATCATCATTCCCATGTCTGTTTCTCTAAATGGAGCATATGATTGTCATGAACTGTGACTTTAAAGTTTTGTAAAGTGAAATGTCCTCGCCTCCTTTCATATTAACTTCACCTCTCGGAGTTCTTTCTTTATATAATTCTCGACGATCCTTCAAAACGGTGCGATTACTGGGGTTGAAAGAAAGGGCAGCAATAACTTAATAGTATAAGCGATATAAAATACAATAACGTGATATTCTCTTAAACATAATTTTTAAGAATTTGAAAAAATATATATATTCATTTACAATTTTTGAATATGAAATATGCTTATTTTCATAATTTAGATTTTATATTAATTTTAGCACAAAATTAACTACCATGTAAAGCTTTTGATGTGTTAAACACAATAGCGAGTTGTGAATTAGTTAATCACGAAGCTTTTCAATAAAGTCGCTTATGCAAGAACTCCTTAAAGGTGCAAGTGAGCTTGTGATAAGTTTGCCCGTTCAAGTAACCTTGCGCAATAATCGCGTGGTGTATGGAAGCTTTAATAATAGCCAAGTTGCACTTAGTAGGGGAGGCTGGGTCAATATAAACACCTATTTATATATTTTTTGTACAAAAAAAACGCCATTTGATTGTATAATTTTTTCTTCATCCATTGCATCAAATAGATAAATACATTTGACGTTCTTTTAAATAAATATTGCCAACGAAAAATTGACGAAGCTCTCACCGAAAGCAAAACCACTGTCTTCCAGTACGTAAATAAATATTGCACAATTGGATTCAAATAAGAATAAGATCAGAAGTATTCATCTATTAAATATATGAAAATGGTGAAAATGTCAAAGAAAATGTCAAAAAAGCTAAGTGTGTAGGTTGTAGTAGTTAATTTTTTTTATATGAATAAGTTAACCTGTAGAGTAAGCTTCTAAAAATATATAGCAACGTGATTCAGCCTGCGTTAAGTTCATATGAAAAACCTATTATGATACTAAAATAAACGGAATAAATCACTGCTTTTACTAAGTAACTGATTTAAATTTTTGCAATAAGCAGTCAATACGACTTGAGATACAAAAGACTGATTATTTCGATTTTTTCGATCGATATTTTTTGGTGGAATTCCAAAATATCAGATGTAAATAAAATATTTTTTAGAATTTATTCCACATATATTTATTTTTCGACGACATGTTTCAGCCAAGACGTGTGGCCTTGAAAGTGGCCACCCGACCTGGCTGAAACATGTCGTCAAAAAAATTGTGGAATAAACTCTAAAACATCTTTTATTTATATCTGATAAAAGACTTCTTATCAATTAACATATGTCTTTTAAGATTACTTTATGTGCCCTCGATGTGTGTATATTATGCCTAATAAATACATGAAATACAGTTTTTATCTTCTTTAATAGTACTCGTATTATAAAATAACTTGATACACCAAAAAACTTCTGTATCTTTCTGCATAAAGTTGACCTAAATGACGCAGTTGTATTTAACCTTAAATTACTCCAAGTGAGTAATATTGAGAGTTAGTTCTGCAAAGTAAGCAATATTGTAATCAAGCTGCTTCACAAATATGCTCAATTTTACATCAGCTTCTATTTGTAGCGTAAAAACCAACGTTTTTTGTATTAAAAAGGTTTCGGATCACATAGAGACCATTGACACAGCCATCGATAATAAAACATCAAACCGTTAAGCTATCTCACTTTCTCCCGATTCATTTGTTTTAGTTGTTTCATTTTGACCCTGTTTCAACTATACCCAGTTTCCTCTACGAATAACTGAGGCTTCTCGTCCCGCCTTTAAGTATGAGAATTTCCTTTAGAGCTTTTACCTCGTGTGGGTGTGTGAGCGGGGCATTAAACATCAAAGAACATATTTATGAAGTTGCGGTGTACTTACAATCCGTTATTTAAACACTATTGTTGTGAATGTTTTGTAATGTCTTGTATCAAATATGACGATGAAATATTTACATGGAACAATACCGAAACACTACAATTGCTGGCGAAGAGTGTTGCTTTTGAAATTTCCAGCCACAACGGAATTTTTTAGATTTCCTTGCCCAGACACACTCTTAAATAAACTTGCTGAAATATGCTATAGTGGTTATGAATAAAAAATATTTATGTCAGACTTACAATACTTGAATACGTTAGAAATTTTTAACCATTGAACTATACAAGAATTCCACAAAATTCAAATAAAGTATATAAAGTTTTTTTTTCGATTGATAATTCTTGGTGGAATTACATAATGACAAATAGAAAGATTATTTCAACTATATCGGGTAGTTATGGTTGAGTAAATGATAAAATTGTATTATTGTTTAATATAACGCTTATATTTAAATAAATTATAATTTTAGCGTGAACAAATACGAAAAAAAACATTTCAGTTTTCAAGAACAAAAAATATTTATGATTCTATCGTTATTTTAAAATCACAATAAGCTCACGTAAATATGTAATTTAAAGTCATAATCTTTTCTCCTGTTTCTAAGCTTTTAAAAAAAATAGTAATTTTTAATGACGTCATTATTTTTTTTACAAAATGAAAATGTAATAAATAGTTTTTTTTAATTTTCAATACAATTCTTATTTTAAAAAATATCTATGGAAAAATCGGATACGGATAAGTAACATCTCCTGCCTTAGGATTTGGCTTCACTGGTCACATTGTAGTACCAATTATTTTTTCACTTCAGCAGCCTACAAAATAAAAATAACTTTAATGATTTCTACGCTTCACAGTTTTTTTTATTTGGAGGCGGAACATTTTTCTGCCTACCGACTTGTCCGATAATTTAATTATTTTTTTCTAATAATAATTTAATAACTGACATTTAAAAAATAGCTCACCCCTTAAGTCAAATACACACAGTGAAAAAAATGACATATTTTTATTAACAATAAATTTAATAAAAATAAATTTCTAACGTGAGGACTCGGGATTACCCAACAGTAGCCGTTCTTCCATCATTCAAGTCAAAAAAAATACACGGCAATCTGTGTATTATTTATTATTCATGTTCTTTTATTACAGGTACGTATTATTTATAGATGACACATGTTCCATACTGTGTATATTAAGATTCAGTTAATTAATGTATTCACAAGTAGTATTTTATAACGACAATCTATTTATTAATTGTACCCTATGGTTCACGTCTAAAATATAAATTAAATGGAAGGAAATTTGGTAATTTAACATGAAAAATATAACCATTCAGGATATTACATCAGCATGGTGCTGATAAATTTTTCTTAATTTATATTTTATATATAATTGTTTTATGGTATTTTTAATAATTTTCCATTTTGATAATAACAGCAGTCCTGAAACAATAGATCAAAAGTTTATTTAAAGCATTTTCTTTCGCCTTATAAATAACTCTCATAAATATTATTTATAATGTTTGAAAATTGAACTGGTATGATGTTTTGATTAAAGTTAAGAGCAGTAAATCTTGTTTCTGTTTCTTCTCGTCTTTTAAAATATTTTGTTTTCATAGAATGTCTTTATTTCTAATAAATTACTCCGCTTTCCAGATATTTGTGCTTTCAGAGAACAAAAATCGAAATACTTTAGGAATAAAATTGTTTGACTTTATACGTTTAATACATAACAAAATATTTTACAAGAATATATTTAGTATGTGCTGCCTCGATCAAATTATCTTTTAAATCAATGTAAGTTTTTTATATATAAACACATTCAGGAGAATACCAACACATGTTAATAGTAATTCTGAAGTCTCGTCTGTTGAATTCTATGATGCTTACCATGGGGCATATGGCTGAGCGCTGCACGTGGAGAGTGTTGTTCCGCCAACGTCGTAGACTGCAGCCCGAGATTTACACATCATCCTTATTATTACAGGAATTTACTTTGAATGGGTGGTCTCCACGGAACGACTTTCATCTACCAACAATATTAATTAAAAGGCTATGACTGGCATTTTACGGGTGAGTGATCAAATTTACACCAACCGGGGTACCTAAGAAATTGATTAAAAATCTTTTTTTTTAATCTCCGTTGGGGATTGCTTAGAGCTTACACCATTGAGCTATACATGCCGGCTTATTAAAATAATGTTAAAAACGCACGTAAATACAATGATCACAGGTAATTCGGCCTTTATTTATATTGATATTTATGAAAAAAATATCAAAAAGAGGAAAAATCTTTTCCTGAAGTCTAAAAAAAAATAAGCGCTTATATATTTCCGAAATTAAAATGAAGGATCATTTCATGAGCCTTTTAAATGCCCTCCTAGCATCTGTGTTCTTCCGTCATGTGCATATATACAATGTAAATAGCTTCTACAGATTTATAATTTATTGAATTCCTCAAACCTTCCTCACGCATATAATAATTACGTAGAATTTAAAAATATACCTCGATATTCTATACGTAATAGATAATTGATCGCTCGCCTATTTTTGAAATAAACCGTAGACGCTGGGATTCGAACATGAACCGTTCGCAAGTATCCAATGATCAGTCTGTACTCACCGTAGGCTCCTTTCCAGTATCGCACACAATTCACAACAGGCTGCATCTTTAAAAATAATTCGTATTGATAACACAAATAATACGTGTTAGATTTTCAATTCAGTATGTGAAGCAAATGATTGCTAGCCTACGTTGAGTAAAGAACACTGGGTTTGCAAACGGCTTAAGCTACGTATCATTTTTCCACACACATCATCGAGCCATCTAGTTGACTATCAAGCGTTATGATATCAGAATGCATATCAAGGTGCACAAACTTTAGTATTGCTCTCCAATGTGTGTTTTCATAAAATAAAATATTGATGTTAAATTTAATAAATTTACACAAGTGTATTTGAATGGTGTAGTTTTGTAATTAAAATTTAGGAATAAAAAAACGTTTATTTTTCATTGTCATTTAAAATTTAAGACTTGATGTTACTAAAACTGTCGTATTTCTGAAATAGATTTATTTCCGTGAATATACGCTTAACGTTCCCCGCTGAAACAGTGACCGCAAGCCTGATTTGGTTGTGGCAGCTAGCCACAAAAATCCTTTCACAAATTTAATGGTTTTAAACATGAAAATTCTACCACAATATTATGACGTTTCTGTCACTCCACGTGTTCAGGAAATTTATTGTTCTTGCAAAATTATTGCAGTAGTATTAAAAAAGATTTTTTTATTACTGGCCATTATCATTTAACTGAAATATCCATCGTTTCGCGAATGTTTTATTTCACCTATGTAATAGATTATTTTATTCATTCATACTGTTTTTTGGGATCACTTTTTTTACTTGATAGTTTATTACTTTATTTTATGGTCGGACACAGTTGGATCACAAAAATTTAGGAACATAATAAGCAGACAACAACATAGATGAGTCACGGTATGCTGCCCACTGTGTCTTTGGTTGCATTGAGACGCATTTTAAAACAAAATAGTTTAAAATACAGAAGCATCCTTCTAATGTTCTTAAATATGCTAAATAAACAAACACCCAAATATGTACTTAATCTCTTCAAGTATCTCTAGAAGCCGTTGAGAATCAACATATTCCCGCAGGACCACCAGATGTCTTGAAACCAATCATTAAAAATGGCAGCTGATAAAAAATCTCTGTTGATCATTTGCTCCAGTTACAGAATACAAGAAAAAAAATGAACTCTGAACACTTTACTTCATAATCAAAATCATAGAATAAGCAACTTTGTAGATGTTTATGAAAACACATATTGAATTCAATGCTAAAAATAACATAAAATCTAAATAACGTATTCGTATTCTACTTTCAAGTGGCATAGAAATACAAACTTTATATTTTTTATCGGAATATATATTCATAACAAATAAAAAACTCGTATTCGCCAAATAACTGAAATATAAAACTTTTTTTCGATTCGAAATACAACTCCGCTCCGTAATGAAAAGACAATACTTAAGTCACGCTGTATATTTTCCACGAAAAAAAGCCTTCTAAAGAAACGGGAAACTTTTGGCCGCTATCTATATCTTCGACAAAAAGTCGGCAAGTAATTCCTACTGCGTCATAAGATATCGAATATGGAAGCTTGAAAGGATAAACTCACATCAAATCGAGTTAGCGAAATTCTTTCTCAGACTAGAAATAATCTTATTTGGTGTTTGCTCCTGAAGCTGTAAAATAGGATGCTTCACCGGCGCTTCTGTCGGCCCTTGATAACAACAAGTTAAGCTAGCACATTGAGAGAAATGCTCCTTATGTAACCCACGGTTGATGCACATACTTGTAAAATAAGGTTAAGATGACGTTTTAAAATGTTTTATATTTGTTGTAAAAGGATTGAAAACTAACTAACATACAAGCAAAGTAAAATTTAATATGATAATTTAATATGGTAAATAATAGTTGAGTTTGTATTCTTGTAATATAAGGTATGAAACATTCTCGTTTCAAAAATACGAGAATATTTCATATATTGCACGTAATTTTTGACAATCTTTCATGACTTTGGAAGCCAATAAGAACTAAATATGCGTATATATTTTACTTACTGATAAAAGCTTTGCATGCAAAGATGGAGAATGATCGTGGCAGGAAAACTGTATTGAGAATATTTGTTACCATATTCTCCGTCTAGACTCTAGAATCTAGATTCTAGAGACTAAATATTTATGAAGAAAAGCAGTATTTTTTTAACGCAAAAGCATACATAAAACTGTTATCTGTACATCGATATTCACTATAAACAGCACACTAGAAAAGAGCATGTAAGAAAACTCTAATGAAAATATAAAATAACAGCACAAAAACTTTGTAGTATTACGTTTTATAGTATGGTATAAACAAAACATTATTCATGAATATTTTTTTTGTTTTTACTGATATAATTTTTTTTTTGTTTGTGTACCTTCTATGGTTTGTTATAACAAACTCTTTAAAAAACATAAATTATAAAATATAAGGTCACCACAAGCCACAGTCAGCTAAATGTTAGCTGATTTTTTTTTGGTTTATTAAAATTAACTTCAGCACCATGAACTTTACATAAAAGACCTAGTTAAAATAAAATACTAGGATATAAAAAATTTACTCCGTTCAATAAATTTATAATATGAAACTCAGAGTACAAAACAGTTCAATTTCGTTGTAAATTTAACGGTTTTTCGTATGTGCGCACTTACTTGTTTGTCGTAAGGCATTACGTCAAATGGCAAAGTATAATAAATTCAACTAGGAAGTCACTGACATCGTGTCAATTATTATTTATGGAGGCTGTGATTTAGGTTAGCTCTTTTTATTGATCCTCGTAAGTTTTAGTAAGGGAATTTGGGCGTTAGGGAATACATTGTTAGCGAAAATCACATAATCCTGGAGCGTTGGAAGCACTGAATCCACTTTATAGCACACATTTTACTTGCATTTATTTATTGACTAAACTGAAAAAGTTTTATTCGTCTGCGTGAAAAACTTTATGGGCGAATTCCAAATAGAATGTAATTTTTTTATTATCACAAAAGAACTGAACGGTCGAAGAATTCGCTTTTCATGGTTAAAGTTTTTTAAAGTTAGGCGATCTTATTCAAGACTATATTATTTCGTGTTATGTCTGCAAGAAAAAAAAAACATTTGTTCATAATTTTTGAAATTTAAATGCTGATGAATTCAATTGTCTAGCCCGATTCAATTAATTTCATTATTATATCAACAATGTACATAGTTTCGCGGTATTTTCTATTATGTGATCCAACTACGATTATAGAGTATATTTTAATAACGAGAAATTAAATATCATATAATAATTGTTTTGTATAAGTTACATTATGATTTAAGTAACTGAAATAACATAAATATTTATTACATGCTTCGTTTTTATGTAAATAAGATGGAAGATAATTTAACACCACATTAAAGTAAAAAGTATTAAACAAATAAATATTAAAATTTATTCTTACGCGCTGTATAAAAAAATATATATATCATATTCATCGGGATATAAAACACATGATTACGCTACATTAATGCCCAACCAAATGAGAATTAAAAAAAATGTTTTTTTTTTCAATTAATTCCAAAAAATACAGCAGAATTTTCCCAATAAATTTAAATTTACACAATTTAGACTTGAAGATGAATTGCTTATTAAAAATGATAAATTCCTATTCAAAGAATTTTTCTCGTACATACTTTCAACATCAAGGATATTTAGGATTCCACAAAATGCAAAATGTTTTCGCAAAGGGAAAATAAAATCGCAGCACCCATCGTGGCAAAAAATGTTATAACCCATTTTGCTCCGGGCGCTTTTCTCTATATAAAAAATATGCTAAGTGTAAATTTATACCCGGAACAAAACGATATTTTTACGTGCACATTTTTATATAATCCGGTGCAGAACCCTTCGCGTTTTCATTAATGAAAATACTTTCAGTTGAAATTCCTTTATGCCACACTTCTCTTATGAAAGTAAAACAATTGCGGTTTCATCTTGTGCGTCGGGCTTACGGAATAAAATAACCAGCTCCAGTTTAAAAGTGGGGACTTTTACGTGGCATTGCCATGTCTTTAAATGAAACCTTCTACGCTTGCTGTTATCTGGATAGCAGTAAGTACATGAAGAATTTCACACATACTTGGTATTCACTTTTAGAGTGAAAGAGGAGCGTTGAAATACCGTGGAGTGTTGACGAGCATCAAACCAAAACTGCAAACTCTTTGGTTTTATATTTTCTTCACGGAAACAAACGTTCATTTTACTTTACGTTGTGAATTACGTAATGAATTCAGTTTCCAAAAATCTCATTTGTAAATATGTTCAGCTGCATAATTTAACTTTTTTTCTTCATTTAAAGTTTGTTTCATGAATTAAGTATACATCTATTCATTATAATGCCCATATATTGATATTTTATAGGGCTTTTAAATGAATATTGTTTCTTGTTAGTAGCTTCATTTTTATTACAAACATTTGCTTTATAAAATATATTTTCTTTATTTTAATGAAGAATGTGTTGAATAATTTCCAATAAGGGAAATTAGCTCAGCTATTTAAAGTCAATGATAACTTAGTTCTTTAATTATATAAAGTAATGTGTGGTTATATAGTTAGTGTTTCTACAAGCAACCATAGCATTGTTTAACACTAATTTTCACTCGATTACCCAATGTTGAGTAAAATTTATCGCGAAATGTGTTTAGATGATTACCATTTAAGTTCATTGCATGCCATTATTGTATTCAGCCACTTCATTAGAATAATTATCAAGCCTCAAGAGCTTAAAGTTTTATTCAGTATCTTAAAAATGTTGAAGTACTTGAAGATGCCTTAAATATTACAGCTATTTTATGTTCAAGCCTTGGAGGCTGTAGAGAATACTATAAGGTATTCGTTTACCTCTTAGTAAAAGAGATGACTTGTAATAATTCTTGGATAATGATATTATGTAGAAGTTTGTGTCAATAAAATATCCTTATAATATTCTTCACACAAACAAATATTTCTTATTCATTTTAATTAAAAAAATGGATTGTAATGTAACCTTAAAAAATTTTGTTTAATTTGGCAATACTTCAAAGAATAACATCATAATTTTCTCACATCGATACAAGCATTGAGCTTGAGACTTGAGTTAGATAAATATGCATCATTCCCCGTCGGCTCACGCCTAACACATGCCGACCAAATGAATAATACATTCCACTAAGGCCAGCCACTCGGGCCATCTCGACTTCCGAACCCTGGCCTCCGCCTCGCTTTCATTCCCCTGCTCTATCTGGACCCCGCTTTCTCCATCCAGGGGATCCCCTAGAAGGAAATGGAATCTGAAAGTTATATCTAGCATCAACGACCGGAGATATCATATCTTTTATTTATGATGAATCGGCGTAGACACATGCGACTTTCGTCCGCTGATATATTAATTTATCGGCATTAAGATGTGGATCGTTGCGCCCCTCTCTTCACAGTCGTTTGTCTTTTGACCGCCGATTATGTATTTTTTGTCTTACCACAAAAGTTTTTTTTTTTCCTTTATTTCTTACAGTACTAAAGGCTAGTGAAGACCCCAAGACAATAAGTTTTCAACAGACTAAAAAATATGACTAGTTTTTAGCTTATTTTATTATTTGCTTTAAGTCTAAATTTACACTCAATAATAAAAAAAAAAACAATCAAGTTAAATAATTTAAAATCTCAAGTTTCATCTCACAATTTATTGCAAAATTTTAAGGATATATAAGACTCTTTGTTTTTTATATTATTTTGACGATTTCACAAACATGTTCAAAAATATCTAAAATATTAATTAAAAATTAATACCATCGTATGGAATATTATCTTTTTTCCAATTACTTAGAGAAAAAGATAAATGAAACAACATTATATCTCATATTTATATAAAAAGTAATATTCAGGTTTTGTTCATTCCAACCACGCAAACAACGCGCCACTTTATCATCGAGAGATTAACAAATTTTAATGTTTTTCAAATGCCTTTTCATATTGATTTAACAATTACATTTTTATTTTTAAAACAACTTGATAAAAATACCATGTATCTTAAATAAAATCAATATTTTTATGATCAAAAAATAATATTAATTATAAACATTGTAACTTATTTATGTGAAGGTACTTGTTTAATTTTGCATGTTCATTAAATAAATTGCTAATCATAATGTTGTATATTTTTTTTAATACATTTTTTATGTACTCTTTTTTTAACTGTTCATTGTATCGACGTGCACACTCAATAAACGAAATACTGATAAATTATATTTTCATACAACAAATATATTTTTATATTTTCTGGATACCTATGTATTTCTATCCCAAGGCATGAAAGTGGCTAAAGTTACCTTTCATTCGTACATACACATAAAGCATCAGGATATTATTGGATCATTCACCCCCAGTCATTTGTCATTTGATCCATGAATCAATAGAGGGTGAAGATGTTTGCTTCAGAACCGTCATATCTTATCTCGCCGCTGAGTTATCGGAAAAGTCTGTCTGGTCGAAAAATAAGTGGTGCCGAGGATTTGTAAATCAATTTTAGGTTATGTCAAAAAGATTACAATAAATCATTTAAATAACATATAATAAACATGTCCGCCAGCGCCCATCGTTCACAATAATTTACTTGCCTAGAAATTTATTTAAAAACGATACATTACTTAATATTTTGTCTATTTTACGCAAAACAGCTTGATGTTCTTTAGTTTTTTTTTCTTCCCATATACATTCTACAAATGAACATATGGTTACCACAAATTGCTACCACTCAAATCTGTCAGTATCCCAAGAAACAACTCAACACTACCAGAGACACGTGGTTAGCAATATGCGGTGACCCATTTATGTTGTCATCCGCATCCAAAGCTGCTTAACTTTGGCGATCTAGAGAAAACCGCACTTAGAATTTTTCACTGTCGTTGGATATTCCTACTAGACAACCCTTTATTAAATTTAATATTTCTTTATTATTAACAAAATTGTAATACACTTTAGAATGGTTTGTTAAAAAAGGTGAGACGTGTCACAAATAAAGTTATGCAATTGAAATTTCTTATTTTATGTACAACATTTAATTTATGGGATTTAACCAAGAATTATTGATCGAAAAAATCTCAGAATACATATAATTGAGAAAATCTGATAAATCGATTTAAGAAGTGTTATAATTTTTAAGGTGGCTTCCTCATAGGAATAAACGGTTTTCTTAAAACTTGGTGAAAAGGGTCGTACCGCACATTCTATTTAATACTTTTTGTAGCCTATTATTTGAACCAAAAGCTTTCTCGATTAAGAAAATTAAACATTTAATGTATTGATATAAACATATGGAGGGTGTGGATATGGAAGAAGTTTATTATGATCAAATAGAATGCTTAGCATTATGCTACGACTAAATAAATATATATACTATAGTTGCATAGTGTTCAGATCTAGGCAATTTTACCTTGGGATTTTAATATTAACATCAAAAGATGAACCTTCCAAGTCGGTGCATTATAAAATGCTTATTAATATCTTAGCCTAAGACATGTTCGTTAAGTAGGTCCTGCTTATTACAGGGACGACATTAATATTTAATGAATCAACTTAAACAGCTCCTTTGATGGATTACTCTCCAACTTGTGCGCTACATATTCATACATTGACGCAACATTTCCACAAATATATATATTTTTTTATAAAATATTTGTATATGAACTTGAATGCTGTTTGATAGCTAAAATCAATTTTAGGACTTATCAGTTGCTAACTGATCATAATCTGAATGAGAAAGTCATCAAGGAGACTTAACTGTCCTCCTGTATGATGCGGGTGTGAGGCGGTTAAAGTCCAGTCCAGCTGAAGCCAAATTTAATCCATTGTGTAATAATCTGGAATTAGTAGCAATACTCGATCAAATAAATAAAGACTTGCTTAAAAAGCTTGTATAACCTCATTTCTTTCGTATAGCTATAAATCCTACATCTTACTGAAATCTAATGCAGCCATATATTGCGTTTACAAACAAGTATCTTTTTCAAATATTGCAGATGCGTTGATTTGACTTTGATAGAAATATTAAAGTTATGAAACGGACTATCCAGCAAGAGAGGAATTTGGATCTGGATAAGTTATGTTCTACAGATATAGCATAAATTACAGCTGACTTTTCTTCAGATTTACGAATTCTTGCCGACTTAGAAGAACTTAAATAACTATACATACCCGTACAGATACACAGTTGATTGATGAAATTTATGGTCAAAAGTAAGGACCATATGCAGAGTAATCCAGCAAGAGAGAGGATATGGAACGAGTGCCTTCCCAAATCATATTTATTACTATTGCTTGGCTGTTAAATTAATCTACTTATGTAAACGCCTACCTAGTTCAAGTTATACAATGTGAGCTTAATATTTCAGATTAGTAAAATTCTTCGGGATATCAATATTAAGTAACTTTGGTAAAGCTTATTACCTATAAATTTTATGAAATCAATCATGATTTATACGCGTGGTTATAAAATATATAAATATATGTTTAACTTAATATATATTTATTAAGTTAAACATTTATATATAAAATAACTGACTGTAAATATCATGTAATTATTTATTTGAAAAGTTTGCGATTTCGTACAAATTGAATCCATATTTTTCGTGTTTTAAATTTTTCCTTTATTAAGTTGAGTATATATATATAGGGCCCACCAAATAACTTTTTATTTTTGAAAATGGTGCGCAAAACATCGAGTGTAGCTTCGGCTGTGTGGCACGTAGCGCCATCCTGTTGAAACCAAATGTTGCCAATATCGTCCTCTTCAATTTTTGTCAACAAAAATGGCCCGATAGCGATCGCCATTGACTGTAACGGCCACTCATTGCTCATTTTCGAAGAAAAATGGCCTGATTTTCAAAGTAATGTCGCAATTTTTTCCAGCATTGTTCAAGCGTATACACAACCATATTCGTTCAGCGGAAAGATAAAACAAATTATCTGTTAAATTTTACATGAGCTAAATGTTACCATTCACGAAATAAGCACTAATTAAAAAAAAAACTTTAGATGGCGGGCCCTATATATATATAAAAGTTGAGTCTTTTGGAAAGAAATATTAAGTCGGCAACTGATCGGTGAGCATCAAACGCCGCAATGTTGGCAAAAGAGATCGCGGCAGCAAATATATGCGGTGAAATACGATTCGCATTATTTTTTCGCAATGTCATTCACTGAGTAAAACTGTAACGGAAACCTCTTTAGGGAATAGGCATCGAGATTGTAGCTCAAATTTGCATAAGGAAAGTAAATCTTGTAGAAAAAAGAATTCTCGCGTTATGAATGGATGGCAGATTTACTATTTATTTTACCATTACAAACTTGTGAAGTCATTCAGCTAAATAATATAAAAAAAACTGATACATATAAGCCGTATTGTTATTCATATGAAATACTATTCGTTTCAATGTAGGGCAAATATTATTATGTATATACTTAGACGATAGATTTATGAATGGTGTTACAGTTTTATAGTTTCTGCTATGATTTTTAAATAATGTATGTATGTATTATACACGTTTCGTAGAAAGTAGTATAAAATCTTTTACAAAAATCCTTTGTATTTCAGGAAAAAACACTTCCTTGTGAAATATACCTGCCCTTAAAAAAATACTTTCACGTAAAACATCGACAAATACTTTCAACGTCAACGGAGATTCCAAGAGAAGGCTCTACAAAGGTAAAGCCGAATCATAATGTGAAATTCGGTTATTTTGTTTATAACCATTTCTCTGATGTTTCCCTAATGAGTTGTATTTTTCAGCAAAAAATGTCTCGAGAAATTTCAGCGAGAATAACATAGGCACTCAAGAGACAAAAAAGAGCGATAAATAAACCAGATATCCAGAGGGCAGTAGATTCCTGAAAGCAGAATTATCTGATGGTATCATCTGCCCCAAAAAGGATTGTAATACTTTTCTATTACTATTTTCTCAGATGCTGAAATTTTCTCGCTGGCAGAGGCATTAAGCGCGACCGTTCACGCCTTGCGCCAGCTTTTCTATTATCCTCTCCATAAAATGGACCGGATGTATTTTAAGTGAAAAATTACTATACGATTAAGGTTTTGTCGTGGCTTTAGCACTTTTGTCTGTTCTGTGCTTGTGGCTCTTGGCGTTCTGAAAGCACATCAAATCGTGTATGTTAATTGATTGTCTGAAAATAATAAATAAATAAAAATAAATATCACCATGACTTTTATGATAAATTTATAATTTGTAATACAAAATCATTTTACAGATTTAATTATTTTGATACAGTATTTCTATTTTTTTTATTTATTCTACTGCAAAATCTTTATAAAACAAAATGTTTATAAAATAATAGTATTAGAATTTTGCCTTACATTACATAATTTTGTTTAAATTCTCAGACGTTTATTCATCAATATAATATTAAATTATATAAGCAAAATGCAAAGTTTGTGGTTCAAATCCAAGCGTCTACCGTTTATTTTTGTCCGATATTGATAAGAGAAGTATCATTAAAGATGATATTTGGTGTGAATTCGTTTGTGTGTATCAATATTTTTAAATTATTTGTCTAGATTAATTATCTATAAATTTTAATATTGAAATATATTCTTAAAAAATCCTAAAATAATTCAAATGTTTTTTCTATAATTTCTATTTCAATATTTAAATTAATATTTATATAATTTTTTTCTATAAATGTAATAATTTATTATTTTCTCTTAACTGTTACGCACATTATGTCTTGAATGTCAGTCATTTTAATATTTTAAACAAATTTGAAATTATATACTTCGATGCGGACACAAGATTTATCACTGAAGTTACATAAAAAACGGAAGCGTTTGATTGATTATTTGTATCGGAAACGATATAAATTACATTTTAGCGTACACTTCTTATTGTAGGAAAATTTAATTTATTTTATTCTTTCCGGCACTGATCAGGTCGGAGCCTTTTACCCAGGCTTATTTTTTCCTTAGAGTATGTCATCCGAATAACACGATTTGAGTCAATCCGAGTAGTACACGTCTATATACTTCGTCTATATTATATATCGTGGCAGGGATTCGCAACGAGGCCAACAACGACCCCTCGGGGGTCGATCGATTTGACAAAGGGGTCGATACAAATGCGTCTACGGGTCAGTGGAAGCTTTTACCCTAGAATAAACAATTAACCAGATTATATTGTAAACGTAAATAACCTTTATTAGACGCTATTATCCTTTATAATACTTTATTATTCATGTAAACGGTATAATTATATTCATTGATAATTTTACAGTAATATCTTTCATAAAACGAGTGATATTAATTAAATATTTGTAAAACTACCTTTAACGTTATTATTTTAGTACTTGTTTATTCATACATTTTTTTAATCAACATTTCCTTATCCGCTCCCCTAACTAGAGCATATGGACAACAAGAATACCCACCACAAAGGTGTGTCAGCTGCCTAATTCCTTGTGAGCTCTACTTCCCGAAGCTCCGTCAAGTTTATTTTATGAACTGTTCCAGACGACCTTCCAGGATGGTACGAACCTGGAGCTTGAATAAAAGGGCAGCTGTATTTTATGCTCTCCTGCGGCATTCATAGTACATGTAATTTCTTTGCTTTTTGACCAACTATAATATATAATAAGTATATGATTTCATCCTTACTGACATAAATAATACAAAAATAAAAATAAACTTTCCTTCCTTTATAATAAGCAAAATTATCTGGAATGATAATATGAATTATATTTAAGAGTCAAACATTGATCAAAATGTCTTTTTCGTGAATTTTTATGATGATTTTGTCTTTGTGTTTGTTTTTTCAACAGCGTTAAAGTTTCCATTCCAATTACTTTGCGGTGCCTTTTACGACCGAGATTTTTTGTGTAAACGAATGCTTGAACCACCAGCAGCAAGAATGGCCCTCTAGTGAATAACACGACACTGGAGTACATTTTAGATCCCGCTAGTGGCATTAAGAAAAACGTTGCTGAAACTACTCGCAAAACTGAGTAAATTTATAGTTGTTGCTTTAAGTAAGTATAATATGTCTCAATAGTCTGATTCAATGGCTTTATTTAGTGAGAAATGACAAGGACAACACTCACGTCAAAAATCAATTATGAAGACAGAGATCATAGACTACCTTTTCTGTAAATCCTGAACACTCGCTGGCCTAGAAGATTCTTGACAAGCACACGTAGAATCTGTTAAATTTAGAACGTAGAGTTTACTTGGAATTTCATGAAAATCATAGCAGCTTACAGTTGCGAAGAACATGGCCGTTGAAAACTTTGGTAAAGAGATGATCTTTATAGCAGTAAATATATAATACAATATGAAAAAAATGTCTTTATCCAATGCTGTTTATGAGATAACGTTCATAGCTTTATTGTATCTCCAAATAATGAAAAAACATCTACGATCAAGATAAATCAAATCAAATCAAATTACGTATATGAACTCTCAAAGAAGTGAGAGCACGTAGAAAAAATAATTACTACAAATTTAAAGTTATATTTATCATCCTATCATACCCGTTTCACCGATTGAATCATATGGTCGTCGCGAACTTCTATCATGTATGCTCTGTCAGCTGCTAAGGCTCATTTCATATTAGATTTGTCCTCCAAAGCTCTATTGAGTATATTTTGTAGTTCCTGACGACCTTGCAGGATGGAGCAAGCTCGGGTGTCTGAAGAAAAGACAGTTATAGATTATGATTTCCTGCTTCATCCAAAACACTAATCGCAGCCAAACTCTTCTCCTAATGACTGTAGATTAAAAGTTGCCACGTCTGCTTTCTCGTCACATCATTTCTCACAAATCAAACCATCGCAGGCATCTGTTTTCTTTTATTATACGGCTATATTAACATTAATTTATTTAAAGTATTTACCAAAACTTTTCACAAAGAAGTATGACGACGATATAATCGATCTATAATATAAAGCGTAATTTTATAATAAAAAAACGAGCTTAGCATAATCATTATCTTATTAGATGTTTCCACATTTTAAAAATACATTTTTAAAACACGTCCTTTTTTAACAACTTTCGCTTTACATTTTTAATTTACTCTTACATAGACATTCTTACAAAAACGACTATTTTTTGGATAAAATTATCTTGAAATTGAAGGTCACAAATAGCAAGAATCGTTCTACAAGGAATCGATAGGTTAGAAAAAGGTTCATGGCGCCTGAATTTCAATATACACGACAGAGGGCGCGCTTGGCACCCGGAGCGCCAGGGTGGCAGTTCAAATTTTATTGTCCATTCCAAATTGAGCCAACTTCAGATATATGTCTCTTTAAGATAGAACACTTTGCTTGTGTCCTTTTTGGTATACTGCAGTCAAATATCATGGCACCTTTTATAAAGTTACACCTTTGTTAATTGAAAACATTATCTCAAGAAATTTTTTATAAAGAAGACCCTTCAATATTGAACAAATCGCTTTTTCACTGTTTGGTTTACAGTATTCAAATAACATGAAGTTTTTTATTATTTGTTTAAAGACTAAATGTCTCTTCAAGATAGAGCACTTTGTTTTTTTTTTTTATGTAAACACATACAGGAGAATACCGACAGATGGTGATAGTAATTTTTTTTTGAAGTCTCATCTGTGCAATTCTATGACGCTTACCATGGTGTATATGGCTAAACGCTGCATGTGGAGTGTTGATCCGCCAACGTCATAGACTACATCCCGAGATTCACGCATCATCCTTTATTATTACAGGAATCTACTATGAATGGGTGGTCTTCACGGGACGACTTTTGTCTACCACCAATTTTAATTGATAGGCTATGACTGACATTTTACGGGTGATGGATCAAATTCACACCAACCGGGGTATTTTTTTTAGAGCTCAGAAATCGATTAAAAATCTTTTTTTTTTTAATCTCCATCAGGGATCGAACCCACGACCTTTGGCTTGCAAAGCAAACGCTTTACCATTGAGCTATGACCGCCGACGAATTGTTTGTGTACTGTTTAGTATACTGCATTTAAATACCGTGGCTTTTTAATGAAAGCAACACTTTATTATTCTACGCAACTATTAATTTAAATATGAATTTATTAATTTAAACATTAACTTGTATTGAATAATAAGTTAAGGATTATTTTCTTTAAACGTCATTAGATTAGTGAAAATTCTTAGCATTTTATGTTTACATTAAAGCCTATGTGTACAAATGTATATGTTTAAATATCATATTTTAATTATAATTGATTGTATACATCAGTGATTTTATAAACATATTTTAAGTATTGCACTTTATTAACGAATGTTTTCAGAAAATAATATATAAGTGGCAATGACTTAGAAGTAAAGCATTTGATTAGTGTGTTGAATTTCGTAGATAAAATCTTCGACAAAACGCGCACTTTAGCGATGTACCCTCAGTGTAATTTTTTTAATTGTACGCAAAATAGTCGTAACACAGCTAAAATTTCCAGGAAAAGATATTTCATAGCATATAGATTAAGTTCCATAAAGCTCACTCAGACATCAGGAGAAATATTAAAGTTAATACTCCTGAAGCGATTTGCTGTGTATACTCGACACCATGTAGATATCGGCCAGTAGACTTAAGTATAAAGCGTATTACCGTACGTACATAACGTATATTCAACTAAGTGCATATTTTCCTTTACGTTTGTAATTTTCAGTACATGAGTATGTCAAGAAAAATATAAACACTCGAGTGCCAATGTGAAGGACATAATCGTATCTGTTGAGGAAATGACGGTAAATGGGGAAGAAAAGTGTTGGAGTGGCATTCAAGACCTGGCAAACGGAGTTTTAGTAGACTCTCTGCAAAACGGACTGACTATCAGATGAATGGATGGAAGAAGCTGAATGCAGAAGGCGTAAAATTGAGAGGAATAGAGATTTAATTGGAAAAAATACTTTCTACACATTTTTTTTTTATGTAAACGCATGCAGGAGAGCACAACCGGTCAAGACCAGTGCACTCTATGACGCTCAGCCAGGGAGGCTGGACGCTGCATGCGGGAAACGTGTGTTGTGTTCGTGTTTGTGTGTGGGTTGGGGAGATTGCAAGTGTATATTTATCTGTTTCTTGAAGAGATCCAGATTGTAGGAAGGAGGAAACACAGACGCTGGAAGAGCATTCCATAGCTTACCGGTGGCATTAAGGAACACATGCAGATAATGAAAGAAGCAATTATCGTTAAACCATTTTTTTTTTCAGAAATGCCTGGTCTTCAAAACTGAACTCCAGTCGTAACTCAAAGATATTAAATAAGAAGAACTTTAGGATTTCGTCGAGGAATTGTGGTGCACACATTATTGTTAATACCAGTTTATCTACGCATAAATTAACTCAGGGTTGTTTTGTATTTGACATCCCCACTCCCGTCCTGGATGTTGATGCTGGATCGTGAATGCTTCCCCCAACCTGATGTAAAACTTCCCGTTTGGCGGCTCAAAGACTTTATTATTATGGGAAAACAAATTAATCACGAAATTGCTAGCCTTCGTCGGGGGCTTGAATATTAAGTATCTTTTAAGTACCCACTAATATCAATGGTTATATTATGAATTTAAATAATATTTCATAATTAAAGAACGACTTTACAAACTTTGATAAGCTTGTGTTTCTAAATGTAGCTTTCGGTTCATAAATATTAAATACGGTATCCTCAAAATAGATAAAATATTTCAGAGTTGTGAGAAAAATATATTTTAATAGGTGATCCATTTTAACAATTAATTCATTTCATGTTTTATAATTATAAATTACATTCTATAAGTAAAGATAAATTCATCAATGTCAAAAAATTTTTTCCTTATAAGATTATGGGATAAATAAGTATGTAACAAATAACATTTAAATTTTTAATCCTCGACCAAGAACTGGTGGTTAAAAAATCTCTTCTTAAATGCAACTGGTAAGCTCTGGAATTCTCTTCCAATATCAGTGTTCCCTCTTCCATAAAATCTGGAATTTTTCAAGTAACAAATCAATTTACACTTTCAATTTCTTTAACCCACACACAAAAACAACACATGTCTATCGCATACAGCGTCCTGTCGTCCTGAATGTGTGTCAAAGAGTCTTTTTGTATCAACTAGTTGAGCTCACGTTCATGTTTTTTCGAAAAAAAAGAGTCCTAAGACTTACGACAAATAAAATAGACGTTGTGTCATCGTATTATTTTCATCACAAACACTCAATAGACTACATAACTGTAACGTAAATATTTTTATGATTTATATATCAGTACAGATATTTTTTATTTTATATTCACAATAATACGATTTTTTATTTAACGTATATATCTTGTAAAAAAAAATATGATTAATGATTCTTTGAACACAGTTGATTAAGAAAAAATGATAAAAAGTACGTAGAAAATTAATCATTTAAGGAAATATACAAAAAAAAATCATACATTATATCTTTGTATCATGGATGTATTATTCTTAATGCAATAAATATTTATGACTCTAAAAAAATATTCCATGAATTTGTAGCGTTTTAAAAAATATTAAATCATGCCTGGCATATGGGAAACTTATATCAGAACCGTATGATATTCATGAAAGAAACATATGGGTCTTTCTGCATAAAATAATTACAATCCCGGAACAGTTTTCATATCTAAAGCGATTTCGAAATAAATATAATGTTTACATGCCGCCTTCAGGAAGGTGATTTATTTCTCTTTTTTCTTACCTGAAATAAACGATACGGAAACGGAACGTGCTGAAACTTAAACAAAAAACCTGGCTGTTGTTCATTCTATCAGGCGCGTATCATCGCATAGAATATAAAATATTTTTCATTTTATTTCCTTACCAATGTCTTACTGGTTTAAAAATAATATTATACACGATACAGATTATCACTGTCACCATTGTTAGCGACGACTATCAAGGCATTATGTTTTAGATGTCAACTTTGATTTACCCAATATTTCCTTGGCAGAATTCAAGTGTAGAAGGGTTTAGTTGGATAGGGAGTAATTAGGTTGGACTCATTTCTACATATGCTAACACCATTTCAATTTGTGGCTTATGCATGTTTTTATAGCTATGAAATGAATATGAAAAATTAATATTATCATCATTCTTTATTCTCTCTTAAGCTAAATACTAGCCAAGCTATAATGGTCACATATCAACCGTTGGCTTCGTCCCTCCCTATACTACTACACGAAGATTCACCAAATACATTCTACAAATGGTTTCTGACGGATTTTAAGGGAGACGAGAGCTTAGAGAACCAACATAAAGCAGTTAAAAATAGCATGTTATTTTTGTGACAATCGATTTTGTTTTCCAAATTGAGTTCAATTTTATATCTTAACCAATTGAAGACTGTCTTGTCCACCATCTCACGTCATCATTTTTTACAAATTGAAACCATTGTACCGTAATTAAGCCAAATACGTACTTTGAAAGTTATTATAAAGCTGAATTGGCTTTAATGAGATAACAAAATTCACAGACCTATAGGAATATAGGGGGTAATACTCCAATAAAAAAAACTTAATATGGCAAGAAATTATTATTTAATTATTCAACCGGTATCGAAAGCAATCCTCCTCCATAATGATATACTTCAAAATATAACAAATTACACAGTTGCTACGTTATACGCATTATACAATTTTAATCAAAGGTACATTGTCAGATTAATACAAAAATTACGATGAAATAAATTTACATTAAATTATTTTTGTTAGATTTTTGAATATATTTCAATACTCTTATATTTACATATCATTAAAGATCCATACTAATATTCAACAATTCTTCTTCTTCTTCGTGTCAGCGACGTCAAATTATTTTTTCCCAATATCTGGCAACATCGATAGCTCGTGTGTTGCCCAGCATTAGGTCCTGAGATGTGCAGCTTGTTGGGCACATGGAGCAGCATCGTAGGTGTGAGGCGGTCTGCAGCTCTCGACAATCACACAATAGTGTCTCTCCCTGCCGAAGCATTCCCCACCGCTCGAGGTTGTCCTTTGTTCTACCAACTCCGGTTCTTTATCTGTTTAGGGATTTCCAGGTCCACCAGTCAAGGCTCTTGCCAGTTGGGAGGCCTTCCGTTGGAGTAATGAAATCATCTGGTGCGATTTGTTGCCAGAGTTGGAGTCTCTCATTTTCAGGGCCGGATGTGAGAGGTTGTGTGGATTTCAGAAATCTGCTTCGAGACTTCAATCTTAGTGTTGGGGGTATCTGATTATACAAGCAGTGGGACGGTTGGTTGATTGCCTTACGCATTTCTTCGGCCCATATGACTTTGCGTCTTATGTTCGGTGGTGCGATACCAGCCAAGGGGTATAGTTTAGAAATGGGTGTTGCTTTGAGGCAGCCTGTGACGACTCTGCATGCATCATTCAGGGCAGTATCCACTTGATTACAGTGGGCTGATCGACCCCACACTGGTGCCGCATATTCTCCGGCTGAGAAACAATGTGCTAAAGCTGAGGTACGAAGAAGGGGTGGTAGGGCTCCCCAGTGAGTGTTGGTCAGTTTGCGGATGAGGCTGTTCCTTGTTGCAACTTCCTGTTTGGTGTTGCCGCAAAGACGCCTGAAAGTGAGGGTGCGATCTAGAGTGACTCCGAGGTATTTTGGATGATCGCTATGTTCCAGTACTCTACCTTCCCACGTGACACGAAGCTTTCTGTTAACTCCCCTGTTTCTAAGGTGGAAACAGCAGACTTGTGTCTTTGATGGGTTAGGTTTGAGATGGTTGGTTTCGTAGTAATGGGACATCTCGTTGAGTCTCTGGCTAAGGATGTCCTCAACTTCTTCAAACGTTACTGCTTGTGCTGCCAATCTTAAGTCATCCGCATATATGAAAGACTTTGTGTCTTTAGGGGTGGGTTGGTCGTTTGTATATATATTAAATAGTATAGGAGCAAGTACACCGCCTTGTAGTAAGCCGTTCTTTTGGTTACGCTATCAGCTGGTTTTCCCCTGAAAATCCACTGCGAATCTCCTGTTATGCAGCATAGCCGCGATCATCTGCACTAGCGAGAAGTCACCTGTCATTCTGTACAATTTCCTGAGGAGTGTGCTGTGCGACACTGTATCGTATGCAGCGGTTAAGTCAACGAATACTACCCCGGTCACTTTCCTTAGTTCGAACCCGTTTTCGATATGTTGGGTCAGGTTTAGTACTTGCCCAGTGCATGACTTTCCGGGTCGGAAGCCCGCCTGCTGGGGTATCATTTTAGGTTCGATAAAGGTAAATGGTAAAAAATTCAACAATTGATATGTACATACATATTTTTTGTGAATTTCTGTATACTTATCAATTGTTATAATTAAAAAATTAGTTTGCCTGAAATAACGCTTCAGCCGTATTTGGTCCTGAAAATCCCTCGGACCTAATAGTATGATCTGGAGTGTTTGACTCGATGAGAGTGACGAATAACGTGGAAGGCTGTGGGATGGGCGGAAGCACTTGTGCGCCCCGCAACTCATCCTAAGCCCCGGCCACACTCAGATAAATCTTGGTGTTTATGTATAGGCTCCTGCGAACAAAACGCCCCGTACAGCAAACACTTACCTTATGAAGTGATAAATATCATTTCTCGGCGGCGCGGAATAAAGCAACTACCCCTGGGCCTTTGTCTTTGCGGCTCAACGAATTAACGTCCTATATCTTATATAAGACGAATAATAAACACACGGCGTCTCACACTCACGTCTCGTCAAGTGTATTTTATTTAGTTTGCTTTGAAAATTTCCGCATGAAATGAAATACGAAATCATTTATTTAACGTTAGGTTTATTTTTGTTCAATATTCTTTCATTTTATTTATTTTTTTGATTTTACAAAACCGTAGTTCCAAGATGTACATTAAATAAGCGTAAGATAATGAATAATATAATTATAAAAGAAAAATTGATCATTAATTGAGACAGAAAAAAAGAAGATGATGACACGTGTCAAAGATCAGAGAGATCTAGAAATAAATAGCGGTTGAAAAAATTCATCCCGTGAACACCATCTATTAAGTAAGTGACCGTAAAATTCGTAGATGCGTGAATGCCGGATGTAATGACGTTGAATAAAAACTCCACACACAGAGCGTAGTAATCATCAAAATTGAAAACGCCATAAATTCCAATGATTAGATTTCTTCTTCGTAAAGTACGTCAAAATTAGGTTAATTTTAAAAATATAAATAGAAAATCAAGTGTCAACACGAGCCATGCGATTTCTAAGATGGCTCATATTTTTAAGAAGGACATATTTATCCAAAATTATTTACATCTTTTGCTTTATTTCATTTTTAAAAGTATTATTTTAAAAAAGTGTTTTGTTCTTATATAACTGATACAAAAAAGTTAAAAAAATATTATTGATAAATTCATAGAAATAGACTTATAATTTATAAATGACTTATAAAACGTAGTAGACAATCTTTTCTCCCAACTTTATTACAAACGAACTGTTTTATTTGAAGGATATATATGAACCTTTCAATTGTAATAAAACCATTTAAATTTCGTAATATTTATCAAGGCTTATCAATAATATTAAAGTTAATATATATAATCGTGTCGGAAACAACAGGGTCAGATCCTGTCTGCCCAGAAGTGGGCGACATCAATGGCGTTTCTTCTGGCCATCATAAGGTCTTCCTGGGTGCAGCTGCTTAAAGTTAATAAAAATATATATTAAGAAAGGGAGTAAAGGATCTATAACATTTTTTTAAATCTCATCAAAAGGAAATAAAGGTATATTTTTTTTTAATAATCAGTGCTAATGTGAATTTAAAATGTTCAAAGGTGTATATTAATTAATTGATTTATAATTTCCTTTTCTAATGTACGAGTTTTATAAGGAGCTTAAAAATAAGATTTATTATTAAATATTATTTTATGTTTCTATTTCAATTGATTCAAGATTTTCACAAGCACTTTGTAATGGCGGTTATTTTTTTATGTGTCTCAACGTAAATACTAGTAATATTTATAATCATACTGTAGTATTTATTATAAGTAAACTGTTTAATTTTTAATTAGACAAGAATTTCGAATCATCTTTTAACATGGATCATACAGAGCACTGTTTCACTTGATAGAATTGATGAAGCCTTATAGGATATATCTACACCTGAAAGTTCACTTGGGAACATATATGGTTCCCAACAACCTTTAAAGCAGAAGTCTGAGTACTTGATGAAAGGGTAGTTGTAGTATCCGCGAGTCATATTTTGAGTGATTTGTTAATCGTTTTTTTAAGGATATCGGGTGATTAACCCGACGTTCCCTAACTGGAGTATTTTGTTCTGAAAAACGGCTGAAATCAATGTAAATTAATAGTATCTTAAATCGAGTATATTCCCACTGTTTATTTGTGGTTTCGATATGATACAAATTATGATTGAATGTTGTCATTATATTGTCATTTTATAGCAAATTAAGCTTATACACGTTGAGAACAGATTAATACTTCATTGAAGATGAAACTGCTGTCTTCTAGCAAGTTATTATATGGTCCTCAGTGTGATCCATGTTAAAACAAGGTACGAAATATTATATTTATTCAATAAATGCTTCTTTTGTCTTTTCTGTGTTAAAGTTTGAATAAATTATTATTCATTTACTATACTAGGTATACGTTTTACTCTCATAAGGTTTTGCTAAGAAGCATGCCTGTTGAAATTATTGATTCGTCATTACGCAGTGATTGAACGAGATGTGTGTGACGTCTCTATTGAGGTTTACTATGCATACATTTCAGACGTAGATATTTAGATATGTATAAAGAAATGTGCGATCACTCAAGCTCAGTATATTTCGCCTACACAACAAAGATGCCTCATTAAATCCTTGATTGATATGTTCATTCAAATGCTCATTGATGTTTCATCACTTTCAATTCATGAATCAGACGTTAATGCTCCTCTTAAGTAGTCTTCAACATACCAGACCTTTACACCCAATATGTTATTATGTATTGAAGGTCAACATATCCAGAGTTAAATCAATATTTCAAACAACAAAAAACAGACACTCAATATTATTATTAGTAACAAGCATTGAGTTATATGTTATATCTCTCACCTTAAAAAATATACTTGAAAGTTAATGGAAGAAATGTATTATAGCTTTTCATAAATATGCTATAATTTATTAATCAAGTAGAATAAACGCATCCTGAAATTTCATGAATTATGTTTTAGAAAAATATGAGAACATATTTAAAATCAATATTCATATACTATTTATGTATCTTTGAATGTTTTCTTTCTTTTATTGGTAGAATTTATCAATTTGAAATAATATACTTCTCTAATTGTACTTTAAAGTTAAAAAAATCTTTATGAAGTATAAATATATATGTTTATTTTAATTAATCTAATGTTTATAAAATAAAACAATAATGAATTTGTTAAAATTAAAGATTTTTTATGTTCGTATCATTCACTTAAATAACAATTTCAAATACTAAGTAGATAAATATTGCTTACTGTTGTATATTAAATGAAACCGTGGGATTTCAAGTACGTAAATAAGCAGTTATCACCGTGATCTATTTTGAAGCAAAGTAAATATTAGTAATTTAATTAATTTACGGTTCTTTTTTGTCACACTTACGGTATAAGAAATATGAATATTTTAAATTTAACGAAAATTTTTAACTCAAAACTACTATTTTAAAAAAAATGTCTTTGCCTTTATACGTATTTGATCAAACGAACATAAAATATAAATTTAATGCACATTTTTTAAATAATTTTTTGCCGATATCAAAAAAAAACTATGAAGGTTTTTTTTATGAATAAAAAAAACGTAATGCAGTGTCGATGTAATTTTACATTCTGTCATCACAAAGAGCGTCGTGTAAAGCACAAAAGCCTTAGTTATTAAAATAAAAGTCTACTTATGCATTTCATGCATTCTTCAAAGGCAAAAAGACAGCATAAGTAATTTCTTGTTCCAGTTTTATAAGCAGTGAAAGCTCTCTTTGTGCTTATTTGCACTTTTCCTTTGACGCGGCTGTGCGAGCTTCCGCTTCAAGACAAGATTATTTATTTTCAGTAATTGCTTTAAAAGTGCATTCAAATATTTACTCAGAATCAGTAATATATTTATTTCAGCTTCTCTGACGAGCTTATAAATATTGTGATTATATAATTTGAATTGCTTACTTAATTAACAAAAACGAAAAAATATTTATTTTTCCGTGAATAATATGCATTGTTTATTTCTGCCGTAACGCAGAAATGTTTTCGTATTTTGTATTAAAATAAAAAAACAAATCTGTGTGTTACAAAAACACGTGCAAAATGTTGGAGTGCAGATTCATTACAGTTATTTTAATTGCCTCTATATGATAGAAAACCTTCTTAAAACTAAACGAGTTATTTTATTTCATTTTCTTATATATAGATCATCGTAGAAATAAGGTATAGGCTCAGGTTTATTCCGCAAGAAGTCACATAAAGTACCAACTACATGATATAACGACAAACCACAATTATCAAACGCTGGTTCTCATACAATCACTGATATTGAGCATCATTTGGCGCAAATCATACATTGATAGTTAAATGCCTGAGATCTCGCGTGGTGATAGTTGGATTGAGCAATACCTTATGACTAATTGGTTAGGAAGAAAGTCAGAAGCATTAGGGTTATCATCCGATATCCTTAAATATACAGAATGCGCCAAAATTAGCAAGGAATACTAAATCTACCTTCTCTTTTTGAACTGTTTTTCTAGTAGTAGTATGCTCATATCAGAGAGTCAGTAACTGAGTTAACTTAAGTCGAGGCTTAGTTGGTGACAGCCGACAAAACAGTGTGGAACGTTATTCGAGGTGATCATATTCTCCATCTAGGAAAATAAGCCATTATAAATTCATCATCATCGTTATAATCAAGGCTTTTGTAAACCGATTTCTAAAGATATCTTCCATGTTGTAAGATATATAACAGTTGTCCTGATTCCTGACGAATAAAAAATATAAATATTTTAACAATGGGCTTAGAAATAAAATAATTCATCTGAGAAACTTGCCAGACAGACAAAACCACATATCCTTCGTGACGAGAAAACTTAAGCTAACTTTCTACACTACATGCAGAAAATATTTATATCCAGCTTTGTTCATTCCTGGAAAGTTATTACTGTCTTACAAAGAAAAAAAAAATAATGGAGATGACAGTATTTTCAATTATTATTCCCTTTGATTTTTTCCGAGAAAGCAATATTTATAGCGATTATATTTTTTTCGAAACTTCAAGAAATTCAGTTAAATATTGTAAAGAAAGATTACTTTCTTTATAACTAAGATTAATAATTTCAAAACGTATTTATGATTAAATTAATATGTTTAAACGAACAATTTAAAAATAAAATTAAAATCTAAAAAAGAAAATCATTAATCGTCAAAAGATTATTTAAATCAGTTATTTATGTTTTATGATAAGGCATGAGATTAATAGAAGCAGGATTTATAACTATGCATAGGTGAAAATTACTTATGTAAGCAATTACATTTGATGTCTAAAAATATTTTTGTATCCGTGTGTATGATTAATACTTGTGTATTCTTGCTTTTCAGTATAAAGCCATTAATCTTTCCATTTTGGAAAGTAAAACACACGATTCAAACAAAAAAACGAACAAATCTAGAAAGCAAGATCACGCAAGATTGACCTCACGCATCATGTTAAGCGTTTTTTGTGATTGTGAAAACAAAATGTGATAATTTATTAAAATAATATTGATATTTTTATATTTAGAGCGACAATATTTTTTATAATGTTTATAAATAATAATAATATGTTCTTGTACATCAATTAATTTGAATCCAGAAAACGTCTTATATATGTAGTAAAATATCGATTTTTTCTTTGTTTTATTTAAGTATAGTGCGGTGAAAAATTATTGAGTGATATAATATTAAACATTTATGTATAATTATCATTTTTAAATTATTATTTAGGATAAAAAATGAAAGAATAGGATAACTGAAACACTTTCATATATTCATAGCTATGATTTTTTGAAGTCCTATATCTCAAATAAGTAACGTATTAAATACGATAAAATGAGGCAGTAAAAGTGAGAGTCGTCATGATGATAGCCAACCTCCGGTAAGAGAAGGCTCGCCAAGAAGAAAGAAGAATTACTTTTTCAGGCTTTTTCAGCTCATCCCGCCCATACGCAATCGTTAAACTCATTGGGTCCTTGATAAGCATCGTTAAGCGTTCGATATGTGTCGATTTAAATCGGGGTTGGAGGAGATTAATGGACCTTCTTTTAATGTCACGGGGAAGACTTTTCGGAATATCTTAATGTCACCACTTCTATTTTCTTATTCCCTCTGCATTTAATTCGTAGAGAAAAATTTGAAAAAAAAAAATACACATTTGTAGAATGCAAAACCTTTGTGATTTTTCATATTAAAAAAATAAAATTTTAAACTTACAAACCAATTTTTTTAAATGATTTATTTGTGAATTAACACCTTCTTCAAGACAAACAAAAAACTGACTTTTTAGTTCAGTTTATCCTGAAAAAGTATGATCTCATTGACTCCGGTAAACGAATAAATAATTAGAGTGTGGTACTTACTTAATAAATAGACTTTCGGTAACTACTAATAATATAAAAAGCTTTTGAACAAATGTTGACTGATTAAATAATAAAAATAATAATATACATACTCTGAATATATACTACAGAGACATCTATCGTCATACAATGTTAACAATGGGATAAATACATCGAGTTTCGCGTATCTGCCCAGGCAGAGAATGGTCGTATGGACTGCGCGGTGTATAGAATAGAGCAAAGGTGCAAGGCTCGAGGTTCGAATCCCGCGTTTGTCGATATTTTTTCTGAATGAATTGATGCGTATAAAGTTTGATGTATTTAATTCCAAATAATTAAACATCAGTAGTTTTTGCAAGGTTTATTATTTTATTCCTTTAAAAAAAAAACCTATCCATATTTATACCATACCATCACGCGCAAACATTTTCTCTCATTGCAGTTGTATAAGTCGAACGGAATAGCTACCAGTAATAAAATTCTCATTATCCGACTACTCTTCCGAACCTTCAGATTATATTGTAATTATATGTTCTAAATTCAACAATTGAATACACATACCAACACAATTATTATGTAATAGCCAAAGATAATACAGCTATGCTGGGGATTTGGCTGAATAGGTACACAGTGCCTGCAAAAATTACGCCATATGAACTGACATCAGCTGATATAGCCGAGTCTTTTTTATCACCTATTATTTACAAATATTCTGTTTTACAAATAATACATAATATATTTTATTTCTTCAAAGGTATACCGCTTATTGAAATATTGTTTTGAAGAAGTCTGTATGACAAATTATTCGACCAAATAATAAATTCTGTAGTTCATGTTTTACAAAGTCGACGTATAATAAGTGATCTATACAACATTTTCAAGGAATTTGTCCTCGAAAGACAAAATATTCAACTAGAATTCGCATATTTTACAAAGCTTTTCTGCGGAATCGTACCTATAATATATAGAGCATACTCCATTACCCGCAAGACGAGTACAGAATTACACTACTAGACGTTGGTATGCGACTCAACATTCAAAAGAAAAAGATAGGTCACTACTTGCGTTAGGAGAAGTCTCATATGTTTATTTGAAAATCTGAACGGAATACAGTGAATAGGAATAAATTTATAACTCATTCTTAAAAGACATATTTTACTGAATTTTTGATATTGTTAAGTGATACAAAAATTTAACAAGTTAATTTCAATTCTTAGATTAAACAAAAATGTGTATATTTAAGACAATATATTGTATATTATTATTCAAGACGTATAATTTATCAAATCAATTTTCCTTTTAAATCTTAAACTATATTTATCTTTTCAAAAACACGTACCATTATACTGTATCCTAATTTTTCATACAAAAATGAGATGATTTAAAAAAAAACGTCAGCGTCTGATTGAATTTAAGTTCTTAATTTGATAAAAAAACTTAATAAAAAGAATGATGAATAGCAAAATATTTAATAACACTTATTATTGAAATATATTCAGTTGACTACTAGATTAATAGAATTTGCATGTATACAAATAGGAAATTATAAACTTAACATTCTAAAAACATCTTAAATCCTATGAAATAATATTTTTCAATTAATTTGAAAGTTGAAAAATTCCACGAAGAATCTGAACAAGAAATTGAATAATTAAAATTGATTTAATGACATAGGTTCATGGAATATCTAGCCAATTCACTTCTCAAACAAAGATTTAAACGGTGTAATCATTGATGTTAATGTTGAAAAAGTGTATTCCCACATATTTTGAACACCTTAGCAGATAAGGTGTGAAGAACATTTACGATCACAAGTATGGCTGATTGGATGCTAACAAAAAGTCCCTTACTATGAAGAAAAACAAGATTAGGGAAAATACTTTATTTGTGGAAAGTTTTTTATTTGTGAAGTATGAAAATAATGCTTTTAAAAACATATTATATTCCACAACAATATGCAGCATTTTCTATTTGAATTATTATGAATACCTAAGAAAACAGAAATTCACTGACGAAATTACTATGAAATATGAAACAAAGATAATCCATTTTCAATTTACCAACAGTAATCTTTTTGTTATTCAGTACTTATATCTGATTCCACGAATAACTGCTAGTAACTTAACAGAAATGTTAAATGAATGTAATGAATAGCTGGAATATATTAAACCTCACCAGATAATTGAAAGTGACTGTTTTGCAGAAATAATAATTATTTTGAATTCAATAGAAACTAATAATACTTTCAGAGTAATTTATGAATTTTATGTATGTAATGAATTTTTTTAATAATTTGCAGGCGATTCGATATCATAATACACTCACACGACCAAAGTATCATACTCGTATTACGATTATATTTAATAACTTTTGTTTCTTTGGTTGATATTCCATATGCTTTTGATTGTGAAATAATATTAAAACATGGATTACATTATAAGAATCTCGGTAATTTCTGTTTTCGTGGTTACTGTCAATCTCCGCTGAATGTTTAGACCAATTTTCATCAAGTGTAATAGTGAGTTATTTAATTTAGAAATTTCACACTTATTTGCGTGCTATAATTTATATTACCAGGCTTGAACTATTATATGCCCGCATTCACCTTTACAATAGTTAAATCTCTTATCTCATTCAATTTGACTCGGTGACTTATCACGCCGCAGCGGTCGCCCCGGGCGCCGGGACGCCTCACGACGGCTAACCAACGAACTAGGCTATATTCAAGCAATCGCCAACGGTAGTGAAAAATTCGTAGAGCATATATGTGAATATGCCGAGGAGCTTTGAATCTTCAAACAATCATATAACTATATACTCGTAATCACCTGCAGTTGAGCCGCTTATAATTTACTGAAGAATGGCCTACTTCGTTCTACGCAACAATGTTGAATGGTATTCAAATTGTTGATAATTACTATAAACTATAAATTAAAAATCTTCTTTGACTCAGTATAGCTTTCTGAATACTCTTGAACAGTCCTTGATAGTGGCTAATCTGCCACAGATACGCGGAATACGTCTGTGGCAAGTGCAAAAAACGTATGCCTTCAAAATTTTCTAAGGATTTCTTTTCTGTGGTAATTAAACATAATATTTTGCCGGTTCTTTAATTTTTCTGTACCTCTAATAAGACCAGGTCAAAAGAAGGTCTTCCAGTTTTAAGTAAAGTGGTAGCTTACAGATTTGTATCTGTCAGGCTCATTGTGACTTATCGAAGAATTATCGTTGTAGAACGTATGAATATGCGTTTACATAATTAAAAATAAAATTATAATTATTAATTACTCTGTTACTGTTACCCGCCAAGCAGCTAAACTTATATGAAGAATGGATTTCAATACTTTATTTATTTATTTATTAAATAATTATTAAATTTATTAAATAAAGATTTTCAAATTTAACTCAGGGTTAAAGAACCTAATGAATTCAATATTTTAATGACAAATACCGATTAGAAATTTAAGACGGTTAAATGAAATTAATATTCATTTTAATCCATTAAAATATAATACTGTGCATTTATTGTATTACGTAACTGTTTTTTTTTTTAATTAGAGCATTCAGAATATACAATATTTGAAGCCTCGCAAGATTAAACACCAAATACGAGAACATATTTGTCAGCAAAGGAGTGATATTGCATTATAATAGTTGATACACTTAACTCATAGAAATACTGAGAATCTAAATAAGCCGTACAAATGTGTAATTACGATTATATTCAAAGTTTCTGCGCATGTTCCAAATATTCATTCAATATTGAAAACCAAACTGCATTACAGTACCGCCAATTGATGTTTGCCTCACAACTTCACTCAAAGACTTTATCGTTCCTCCGAGTCTCTGAAAATTTCCCAAAGCGGCAACGGGAGGGAGAATTTATGTGAGCGTGAAAGGGTACGATTTGTTGAAACTTCAGCCCTGGCAGAATTTTGCATTTTGAGTGCGTGTGTAATAGGATTTTTATTTATTACGATACAAACCGACTCTCTTGGATCTTGTTAAGGTAGTCCCTTTTGTAATTTGGTTTCGAATTTATGATTTCGCAAATAAAATAAGTTACTACAAAAGAAACTTGATGGGAAGGGAAAGTATCAAATTTATCATTTCAAAAAAGGTATTCTGTACCTAGACACGAAATTTTCTCTTGATCTATTTAGTATATTTTTTATATTTGAAATGTTTCACCGTAATGTAACAATTTGCTCTAATAAATGAACGAATTAAATCGTTTTATAAATACATTCTACCACATACTTAACAGTGTTTTAATTATGATGTTGACAATTGAAACCTCCTTACATCTCTGTTTTTTTAAAAATCCTATTAAAATATGAAGCAGTAAATATTTACAATATTCACGTAAATAAAATCTCAAATATGCTTATTATTTAATATACTCATAATATAAAAGCCTCAAAATTCTACGAAATTATAATGTATCGTTATTAAATAATATTTTAAGGACAATTCAATTATTTCAAAAGTGAAAACAAAAAGAATGATTCAATTAAAAAATAAGAATGAAAAACATATTAGAATATTAAATATTTAAAGTTATTTTGAAAATATAAATTTTAATTAATGGAAAAAATGTGTCTTTTTTACTTGATCAACAGTATTTATATAATAAATTACATAAGTGTTGTAGTCTGTTCAGATATTAACTTAACAATCTTATTTAAGGTCGTTTTAATTATATTATGTAAGACGTAAAACAACAGTTATGGAAATTTATGGAAACAAACGCGTGCGATATTTTAAAACACTAAAAATCACAAGACTTTGTGAGAGAGAAAAGTGTAATCTAAAATAAATATAGACAAAATTTTGAAACCGTACTTGGTAAGAATGGTATGTTCGCTTAAAAGTGTATTTTATCCCTTAGACGAAGTCGACGCTGGTTCACTTGGGTGTTAATTAAAATGTGACATTTTGTTTTGTTCCCAGCGTCGCGTATTCGATACGAGATCACGGGGGGCAACGTAGGCGGCGTGTTTAGTGTCGGGAACACTACGGGTGCCATCTACGTCGCTGGGCCACTGGACTATGAAACGAGAAAGAAGGTAAGTAATAACCACAACTTGAATTTTACTTAATTGTTTTACTATTTTCATCTAAGTATTTTTAGTTTGGTTTACATAGGGAGAGGAAATCTATAGATAGCAAGCATACTAAGTACCTCGTTATGTATTGAAAACTGTATGGGTGCCATTAACTAAACTTGGCCTTTGGACCATGAGAAATAAAATTAGTTACTTTATTCTCGACTTAAAGTATACTTAATTGATTTATTGTTATCTAATTCACTGTAGGTTGTTATTACATAGAAAAGAAAATATATTGAGCGCCTCGCTATACTTCGTACAGTGTGGCCTAGGTAGGCTTGTGCCCTTTATGTCCAAGACTCGAGAAAGGCTAGCTGATCATCCGATCTCCTTTAAAAAAAACCCTGATTAACACCCAAATATTTCTTTGGTACTAAAACCGCAGTATTTGCAAGTTCTCGGGCTCTTGCCCTTGAGTCTTCTAGGAACCAACACGAGTATGTTCCTATGTGAACCCCCGGGTATACACAGATGTTCTGGGACAAGGTATAGACAATCTGAGTATACAAAACTGTATAAACGGTAATTTGCGGTGTCCTAATATACTACAAATATTGTAAAAAAAAAATTGGAGCTTGGTTTATAAAGATAGGAACGTTTTTAATTACATACATATTAAGGGTCTTGTTATGCATCAAAAACAGTATGGGCGTCATTAACGTCACTAGGCTTCTAAACTATGAGAAGGGGGAATGAAACGAGTCATAATAACTGTTAATTAAAATATACCTAAATGTTTTTTTTTCTAATTTTAATTAACTGTTGCTTTTTATATTCAGAGAGAGAAGCTGTCGATAGTAAAGATACTAAAAGACTTCTTCTTCATGCCTTTCATAGTTTGCTTCACAAGAAAAGTATATGAAAAAAAAACGGACCCGAATAAATTGTTTGCATTGCGTTGTATGGTTAAGAAACATAATAAATTACTAATACAGCTGCTTTAAAAATATGATGATGTAGAAAAGCCATTTAATGGAACACAGGCGTAAGATTGGTTCACTTAGTCTTTTTTACCGTTATTACAACGGTCGCTGCTCTTCGGAACTTAAACAACTAATTCCTCCTGCACCCACCCACAACCGACAAACTCATCTTTCACTTGCCGAACATCCATACATGTTTAATTTGTGTCGCCCAAGAACTGGCAGTTTCCAAAGTTCCTTCCTTAATGCCACTGGTAAGCTTATGAATGCTCTTCCAGCGTCCGTGTTTCCTCCTTCCTACAATCTGGATCTCTTCAATAAACAGATAAATATACACTTGCACTCTTCCCAACCCACACACAAACACGAACACAACACATGTTTCCCGCATGCAGCGTCCTGTCTCCCTGGCTGAGCATCATAGAGTGTACTGGTCTTGACCGGCTGTGCTCTCCTGCATGCGACTACATAAAATAAAAATTAAACAATTTTCATTCATAGCAGTGCACCTTTTTTGTCTTGCTTAAAGTGTGCTTGACTGTAAATAGGCTTGTGAAAAATGAAAATAAGATGTGGACTCTTACAAATTTTATGCATTTTGACAGAAATAAATTAAGATTCTGGTGAATTATGTGATCACTGGATTTATTAAGAGAATTGAAGAAATTTAACGGGTCTTATAAGTAAAAAAAAAACTTTCTTTTGACGCTCCAATCATCACCACTATGGAAAAGCTTAGATAAATTTTGTATAAACTTAGTGAGTTCATTGTCGAAAAGTAAAAATCAAATGGAAAAGAAAATCAAAATAATTTAAAAAAATCCAATACCATGATATAATAATTAAATATTTATCAACATAATTATGATTTACAAGTATTAAAGAAAAGTGGCGTATAGTCGTATATCTTTCAATGATGCAGAAAACATTTTTAATATTAATAGGTGATATGAAATTATGAAATTAGGTAGTTGTAAAAACAAACTGCTTCACATTTTTATTTAGATTTTTGTACACAATTTGAAGCAAGAACATTTGAAATTACAACATAAAATAATTTCAAATATCGTATGAATGTAATTTTATGTTTTGAGTATGTGTATTCGGCCCAGGATATACTATGGATCTTTGGACTGTGATAATGAAATGCTGTTAAAGGGTTGAAACCTTTCTCAGAATATATTTATGAATCTTTCAGAAGTGCTTAGAGTTGTGGTGAACAAACGTGTAAAATAATCAGTTTTCCTGTGCTTTTGTTTAATTTCTACGTTTCTACCTTCTTAAAGCAAATGTTGAACTTCTTAGATTACGTCACTTTAATACGAGCTTTTCTTAGAATCGATCGATAATTCGGTAAGGTCACTCCATACGATGGTGACAACTTTCCTCTCAAAATTGTTTTGTTTTTCGGAGAATTGTTTACTTTTTTATGTACACAGGAGAAAACCTACAGATGGTGATAGTTGTGTTGAAGTCTCATCTGAAAATTATATGACTTACCATTATACATATCGCTAAGCGCTGTATGTGGAGTGTTGATCCACCAACGTCATAGACTATAGCCCAACATTCACGTAACATACTAATTGTTACAGGAATTCACTATGAATGAGTGGTCCTTACGGGACGACTTTCGTCTATCACAAATTTTGATTAATAGGCTATGACTGGCATTTCAAGGGTGAGAGAAGTTCACACCAACCAGAGGTGCTTATAGAGCTCTAGAAATTGATTATTTTTCATTCTTCTCCATCGACCTTTGGTTTGGACCGCGTAAATTACTAAGCTACACCATCCGGTAAAGTTGACTTGGGAAAAAAAAAGTTCTAATCGATTTCGGTAATATATATATGCTTACATTATGTAGTATAAATGGCACAGTGAAATTATGGTCAACTAAATGTCTTAGAATTCTTTCTAGTTGTATTTTTTTTCATGAATTGAAGAAACCTTCAGAGGCCGGTAAATCAGAAAACTATGGCAGTAACAAGTATACATTGTTCTCTAGTATGACGTTGGTGTGAGACAGGAAGAGTTCAACCCTCCCTGAAATTAATCAGAGCTCCGCAAGACGGTAAATCACATTCTTAGCAACGTAACAACATTATTATTGTCGAGTTTCACGAAAAATATAATACATTATTTTTCAGCTCTTACTTTTATGTAAGCACCTTCAGAAAAAACCCGACAGATGGTGATAAAGAAATCTCGTGTAAAAATTACAAAATCATTTTAGAACATGGAGTGTATTCACCAATTTTATAAATATAAAGGCATTTACGCATTGTTCACTTTTAGGTGGAGCTTATGCGACAACATTTGCCTCGAACCAAGTTTGATAAATTGAATATGACTGAAAATTAGAGAGATCAATCTAACATGAATCGTGTATTAGTATTTACGAAAAATTTAAAACTTTAAAAGATAAATATGTTGTACCTCATCATTGCAAAGATCACACTAAGCACTGTATAATCATCTGATGGAAGACTGTAATTTCATCTTCAATTAAGAATTTATAAGTTCCAATGCATATGAGTATAAGTAAACACCTTAGGAACCGATGATGCTTTCATTGAAAGCGAAACTGCGGTCTTACAGCAAGTGATTAATCAATACTTAGTGTGACTCATGTTAAAACAATGAGCGAAATATTAATATGTTTAACAATGAAAAGGATCTTAAATTGAATGCCAATATATAAATAGCATTAAGCAATAAAGCCTAATCATTTGAAATATATGAATTCTAAGAAAAATCGAGCTTGCGTTACTGATGCTTATGTTATACGTATGGACGTTCGAAATATTTATATGTTTAATATTAAAATGGATCTCAGAGTAAAGGCAAAAAATTCTATAACAATTTTTAGGATTGCAGTATATTAGTATTTTAATTAAAATATTTTGTTTAACCGCATCATTTCGTATACTCTGTGAGATTTATCTTCTTTAAGTCCTCGATTATATTTACTTTCATACAAAAATATAACTTGAAAAATATTATATCACTCCGCTTAATATGGGAGTTTTATGCCTAATTTTATTATTATGTCAAAGCAGTTATTCTTCATTCGAAAAAGAAAGACTTGAGTGCAAAACAGTTCCTAGAATCATTCATCTGTGTCAATCTGGAAAAAATATTTTATAATCATATTTTCTGCGATCTTTGAAATTTTTTCATATTTCTTGTTATTTTTTTCCTTTCGTGTAATCCAATAATTTCAATTTTAAGTATTCATTCTGCTTGCAGAATGTACTGAATAAGAATACTTGTATGATTTGTGAGATTTCTCGAACGAGGTATTATCATGATTGTCATGTTATGATAATACCTCATTTGATGTATGACATTTATATTTATCTTAAATGTTTTTTCTTTGAAAAGTATTAAATTAAGTAATACAGGATAATACTTGTTTGCAAAAAAAAAGCTTCAATCATATTGAATCGTTTTCATTGAAAATATTTGAAATAAACAGATATGAAAAGATATAGTTCTCCAAGTTGCTTTGACGAAAAAAAAAATAAGACAAGATGATTATCTGATTTCTCCGATACCTGGCACACTTGATCCTACAAAGCAAAGCACGCGGTGTACCCAGGCGATTGCAATACAAAGTATGTTCCACACCATGTTATTTTTTTTTATACAGGAGAATACCCACAGATGGTGATAGTCATTCTGAAGTCTCATCTATGGAATTCTATGACGCTTACCATGATCCATATGGCCAACTACTGCATGTGGAGTGTTGATCCGCCAACGTCATTGACCACAGCCCAAGATTCACGCATCATACTTAATATTACAGAAATTTACTATGCATGGGTGGTCTTCACGGGAAGACTTTCATCTACCACCAATTTTAATTAATAGGCGATGACTGGCATTTTACGGGTGAGAGATCAAATCCACACCAACTGGGGGTATTTGAGAGCTGAGAAATCGATTTTTTTTTTTTAATTTCCGTCGGGGATCGAATCCACGACCTTTGGCTTGCAAAGCAAACACTTTGACCATTGAGCTATAGCCGCCGACTTTTTGCAGACAGTATGAGAATCTGTGTTTTAACATGCTACAATTATTAGTCATACAATAGAATGTGTAATAATATTGAGCTATCTCTTAATTTACTCGGCTAAGCTGTGGAGAGCAGAGCTGACATGAAGGAAGGAAAAAAAATGAAGCGTCAATTTGGTTTTGATGATATACTTTCGGTAACAGGATGTGTTTTAATTATAAAGTAAACTAATATAAATAAGGACTCTTAATATAAATGTCCAGTAACTGTTTCGCATTTAAGAATGATAATGATTGAAACTCATGTAAAAGTACAAGTATAATGTAATTTTGTATTGGCCCATATATTTTCAGGAAGGAACACATTTTTACTGCTGCGGAATTATTTTCATAATGGATATTTTTACAGCGCAATAAAATTCACGTAAAACCGACACGCAAAATATTTTATTTCTGTAATAACATTGCATGCCCAAAGCTACTCAAGCACCCAGCCATGTAACCGGAGGAAATTATCGAAATACGAGCTAGGCTCAATTATATTCAATTAATAACCAAGTGATCCATCAACTTACATCTGATAGAATCTATAATGTGTAACCGCACCGTAAATTGATACGTTAATCTACGTCTATAACTGAATAACGCTAAAACGTACTATTAAAATAGGCCAATTTTTCATACTCAAACGAAATAGGTCCTAAATATGATATTATCACATGCTAATCTGAAATGTATGCTATACTTATGTTATCCTGATCAATGTACATGCTATATTTCTATTAAATCCGAATCTCAAATATTTTTTGGTAGTCTTTAATTCAATTATTGGGCAGTGATTACTAAGCATACATTCAGTAATAAAAACATGAATATGTGAGTACAAAATAATCATTTGTCAGTAGAAAAATATCAATTGGCAGTATTAAAAAATGTTTATTAATGAATGGTAATTAATAATAGGTAAGGTTTCTATTTTATGGGCTTAATATTCAATTAATTAACATTAAGTTTTATCATTGTTGTATATATTACTGCCATTTCAATTTTATAACTGATCACATTCTTACTAACACAGATATGGATACTGACAATTTATTTAGTCTACTACTAATTAATTTTGTTTACTGCCAATTGATTTTACTTACTGCCAAAACCTTGAATCATTTACTGAACAAAGAAATACAGGCCAATGTGAATTTATTATAATTATGATTATTTTATATTAGTTAAGTATTTTTTTTTGTGTTTATTAAGCGAATGTATACTAAAAATCAGTCATTTTTTTAAATCTTTTAACTTTTGAACAATAATTTCTTTCACAACTTTTGTAATTTATTCTCGCTTGACGGCATCAAAAGGGTGATAAAATTCCAATGAATATTTTTCGTCGATTTGAAAGTATTTTCTTTCAAAACATTTTTTTTATTAAATCACACTTCCGAACACATTGAACGAATTGTCGTATTTATTGTATAATATTATATATCACGACAATTGGTTGAATTTTATTGCGCACAATAAACTTTTACGCCTTCCATTATGAAGTGAGTGGCACACACACTCGTCGTGTATTACGACTATTGTGTTAATAATTTGGGATCATTACTTTAATGTAAGGTTGTATTATTTCATAGGGAGCACAATGAAACATCCACTGACATGAAGTACAATCGATATAAAGCTAATTAATTTTCCGCAAAGGAGCCTTCAATACAATGACTGCGGCACTTGTAAACAAACAATGGCTCCATCGGAAACTTCCCTATCATTACTCATGTTATTGAACATCGGAATTTATGCAAAATTTAATTTCAAGCGTTCGAGCTTGTGGAGATGTGAAATATGAAAGTGAAATTAACACTAACCACTGGGTTCATGTTGACCTATTACGCCTTAATGTGTATCAATGATGAATGGCTTGTGCGACACGTTGAATTGTATTGGGCGATTTAACGCTCAACTCATCTGTGATTACGCGCAATTGTTTTCGGGCGTGGCCCCGTTATGTGGCATTTTTACGGTACTCGCTTTTGTATGATTTGCAAGCGTAACCACTAATGATTTCGCTCGCACATCGATTATCATAACTCCATTGTTTGACTATCTAATACTTATGTGATTGGATTTCGGTAATAAATAGTGGAACAATGGAACCCTCGTCAGCGGAGCGTGTAGATGGGAAAGGCTTTACTGCGTCGTCTGGTTGGAGCTGACAAGAGAGTTATTTACATTTTGTCGTTCTGAAGGATTCCACAACCGATGTCTATCAATATTTTGACTGCGAGTACACAGTTGATCGGATTCACGGGTGGGCGGTGTGACATTGACATTCGAACGAGATGGCTTTATGTTTGACCTCCATTACAATACATGTAAAAAATACCAACTAAATACTTAATATTTAATACGATTATTATTTTATTGAGTATAAATTTATTTACAAAATAATAAGAGTAATGTTTTCAATGTTTAATATAAAAAATATAATCTTAGTTAAATGAATATAAAAAACAACTTCTTTGAAAACATGATCTAAAAACACAACATTTTTTTTTTTTTGTAATTTTGAATTCATTTTAATTAAAAACTTAATAAATTTAAAATATTTAGTTTTGATTCACAATTTATTTTAAATGATTACATTTTTCGGCCTCCCTGGAGATCATCTTCAATAATCTCCAGGGAAGCCGCAACATGTAATCATTTTAAAATAAATTGTGATTAAAAACGAAATATTTTTAATTTTTTAATGAAAATTAATTCAAAATTACAATTATGCAGTTTCACTAAGTATTGTCAGTTGGTAACCTTAATGTTACACCAATTTTAGTTAAAGATAAACACCCTATATGTAATTTTCACTGAGCACTGTTCAATCATTTGATAAAAAACTGCAGTTTTGCTCGCAGTGAAGTTTTCATTAATTCTCAATGTTTATAACCATACTGATGTATAAACAAATGATTTAATCATCGAAGGTACAAAGGACAATAGTAATGGAAGAGGAGGGGAACCTTAAGCAGTTAACTCCCTTAAGCTTGCCCATCTACTATGCAGCTTGTAACTGACGAAGTTTTCATTGATGGTGAAGCTGCAGTCTCTCATCAACTGATTAAACAGTGCGCAATGGTCCCTGTTAAAACAAGGTTCGACATATTTGCATATTTAATATTGAAATGTAAAATGGATAAATAACAATTCGCAAAGTGTAATCATTTGAAATATATAAATTCTAAGAAAAATCTTGTTTTCGTTACTGATACTCGAGTATATTTTATATTCATCGTCGTACGGACGCTCTGGCCTGAATAAAGGTTTTTTCAGCGAGTTTCGGTCCCTTCAGGATCCTTCACATATCGCACCCTGCCGTCCCACACTAAAGCCACGCGTCCCCCACTCGAACACCTTTCCGGCTCATTGATCACCGCCCTTGGAGTGATACGTCCGCCCCATTGCCACTTAACTTTTTTTCATCTGCAAGTGGTCTGCCTTCAAATTTGTATGTACAAACGAGTGTGAAAGCAGGTTTTTTTTTCTAAACATAAAAAAGAACTTTTCAATGGAGAGAACATATGTTCACCCATGCGCCGTAGGTTATCAACGACAATAGTACATGTAAATGCGGTCGTTGTTCGATCACTGACGTCAAGCAACATGTTGCAGAGCACAATTGAATTGATCATTGCTTGTTACTTACTTTGTCCAGTTATTTGGGCTAAACCGGATTTTACTACCAAATAGACCAGACCTCGGAAGTATCGAGATTTACTCGTACATCTGATCTCCAAATGCAACCAAATATGCAACACATACTACATCTGCTACTTTTTAAGTCTCCCGTTCTGTAAGCCATCGAGAAACATTAATATTACCAGGTGGACTTTTGGGTGCAAATATGTCTTGGAACAATGCATAAACAGCGGCAATTGATAGAAATATACTTTGTGGTGATCAAATATTACAGATTTATATTAGAACGGAAATGATAAATGATGAGTCTTGTTTTTTTAAATTGTTTTAATTGATTTTCATAAATGTATTACATGGTTACACTTCCAAAGCTTTTCTCAACTTTAAAGTACCTCTCAATAGCTTCAATCATCATACGTCAAAGTTTGGTTTGTTTAATAAGCGAATTCCTTTTTTTTCAGAAGTTGTTCTGAAAAACTCCCACGGGCTTCCGTTGATGCTGAAATTTTCTGATATGCCAAATAGAAGGTTTCCGTTGGTCTGAACTTTTACTTCAATACGTCAGTCACTACTAGAGGGGATATTCTCCTTTTAACAAAATATATCACATATACGTGATATTCAGGTATCCGAATTCAAACTGGTTCAGATAATTTGAAAACCAAATCAATCATAACATGCACTGAAGTTTTCAATTCAATTTTCGTCAACTTTTTACACGTCAGTAATTTTTGACAACTGAATCAAAAGTCCGAAATAAATCACGTAAAATGTGTGTTTTTATATGTCATATTTTCTCTCGATTCAAAGAATTTAGCCACCATAACCTGTCAACAAAGACCCAAAGTCATACTTCATATCGTAGTCTCATTTTAATTATAATTTTAATTTTCATTTTCATCATTTTAATCAGTGATCTTTCCGAATTGTAAGAGACCACGGAACTCAAATTAAAGATATCTTTAGTTTATATTTCTGCTTCTGCAGGAAATTAAGTTGGAACATAAAATAATGTTGTTAAACTAACCAAACAGATTATATGTGTAGTTTCCGACAGCATCTGTATTTTATTCTCTCCTGTGGCATCCTTAATAAATGTCACAACCTTCACCTCTTGACTGATTGTAGTATGGGAGGCTCACACCTCGTCATTCCTAACAAATTCAAACCATCGTACCTCCAGTATTTTACGCAGGTATCTACTCACAAAACAAATTTCACAGCTCCGTTAGCTTTTTGTGAGGAGTAAATATTCACAGCCCTTAAGAAGAACGGGGACGATATTTTATATTAGACTTAATTTCAAATATATTACCTTATTTTTCAACTACATACTCTTCTGAATTTGTGAATAAATCCTTAAAATTCTAATTGCATCGAGTTCGGCAGTGAAATCATTAACTTTTTATTTCTTTTGACGTTCGTTCTGAAAAATCTTTTGTACTTTTGTAATTCCATTGCAGAAATGTAAAACTTAATACCGTCAAGAAGCAGACGAGTGCCCGAAATTGAATTGACCAATTTGAATAAGCCTCCAAGTCGGTACTTCTTAGACTTACGGAGAATAGGAAACTATAAATAATGTATTCACAGAGATTTTAACTATAAACACACTTCTGACATCATTTTGCATAAAAATAAATATTTTTTAGGATTTTTGTAACAAAAATTTCAATATTCCAATATTTATATTAGATAATTGACGATCCATGCCAATATTCAACCATCAATAAATACAAAATCACAGCAAACATCATCGTACATGACATTACTCTTAACAGTGCATCAGAGAAAATAAACTGCGCACGCTGGATTAATAAAAAAAAAATCCATTCAGTTTATAGCTTAGAAGTGTCCCGGAGGACCGTTTACGAAATAAAAAAAATTCCGTCCAAAATATAATTACATTTGTGAATAAAATTTATTGATTAAATCTTCATAAATATATATACAATTGACAAAAGGCGCCATCTTTAAAAAACATGTATCAATATATACAATATGTGTTAATATCTAATCTCCATGAGTGGTGCAAGTGAATATGAAGTCTACGCTGATTACAGAATGAATATTGCTTACAAAAGTTCGTGGTTAGAATCACAGCGTCCGCAATATGTATATTTTTTTATTTATTTTTATTTCACTGATGTAAGCAGCATTTTTGAAATGAAAAATATGTTGGATATAAATAAATATGGCTTATAGATTTTGACCATATCAATTCCATTCCAAAAGCTCATGATAAATTGTTACATCATATTCCTATCATCCTACATCTTTAGTTAATTTCATATCAGCTGCGTGAACAAACGCCGTGTACATAATTTGTGTGTATTATTATTTACGTAATCTTATAAATTATTATACTTGACATATAATTTCATTTTTAAATTATTTATACATACTATTTCCTAGAATAATTTTTAACAAATACATATCCTAGTTATTTCATGTTAAATATAATTGTCTTGTAGTTAATAACAAATTTCTACACATACGCTTACTTGATTTATATATAAATTTACAAGAAACCTACATTTCCGTTTCAAACAAATATATAATAGTCGTCGACTTATCGTGCTTAAATTAAATGAATACAAAATTAAATGAAGACAATAAAATTAATCTCAGCGCAATTTTTGATAATAACATAAGTTATTGCTTTTTCGGTTGATGACGATAGTGAAATTGCCCTATAACTTACTTTCAGTAAAGTATTGAAAAGGTTATCAAGAGCATGGAAATTAACACCCCCTTACTAAGATAAATTATGATTTTACATCATCGGAATCGTTATTAGAACGCGTAGTGGAGGATTGAGGAGCAGTTGAGCAGACGTAGACATTTCCAGAAGCACATTGACATATATACAGGTATTTCTGACATTTTAACCAACTTGCGGTTCGGGGCGGAGCGTATGCTTTCAGACCCCTGCAGGATCACAATACGCAACTCGTCGCGGCCGAAACTCTATTGGCCGCTGAGAGCTCGCGGTCGGTGACACCCAGCGCTGACATTTATCCAGTGGCGATCTTCACAACTATACCTGTCAAGCAAACAATGTGGCGACACATGTATGTCTGACGAGCGAACAAAAATAAGAGACGAAAGATCGTATATCAAGGTTTACGGCACCAATTTGCAAGGGCTTTATCGGGCTGATAACAATATCTTTATTCCAAATACATTTCGAATCGCTTAAGTGAATGACATTTATCACATTGTTTTTATAATTTTCTGAAGTTACCATCCAAGTAATGAATGACATTCATACAATCAATGCTATGAATTATATTTCACTTTCAAGAAGACCATGTAAAATATATAACTAATAAAATTACGTGTCTCAGTGACAATTAACGGATAGTTAATAGTGAAATACAGTAATGGAGAGCGCAGAAAAATAATTTCAATTCTACCAAAAAATATAACTTTTTCACGTATTTTTATTCATGAAAAAAAATATCAATTATATATTCGAATTCATAAAAAAAAATCATCAAGAAATTTAAGAACCTAAATAAAAAAACACATCATTTTTTATTTGCAAATATTTTTATATTAATATCAAAACGCGTGGAGTGTAATGTAAAAATCACGATTTAAAAGTAATTGTTTTTTACATAAACATTACGAACATTTAAATATTTTTAAATCTCGGGGCATTTAATTACGTTGTTGTTTGCGAATGTAAGTAACAAAGACCAAAACATTCCAAGGATAATACATACTGAAATATTTCAGCTAAATTAAATTCAAAATAAATAATGCCGGGTAGCAAACGTTAAACTCTGATGTCCGCTATTTTACGTGGGGCGATTACAACATAATATTATTGGGTACATGCTTTAAAAACAACAAAATCACGTACGCGCCAAAATTATTTTGTTTTTTGCATGCGGTTGGAATAATATTTAATTCCGACGGTATAGAAGTAAGTAATGAATTTAGGTCCAGGTTGGGTGTGTTTCGAGGACTTAGGGGTTCTGCCACGTGGGTAATCATCAAAGGATCGTGAAATATGATATTTGTTTTTGAGTGCTGAGGTGAAATAAAATTTCTAAATTAATTTATTCCGGGTATGGTGCTAAAACAGCGATCATACAATTTTAATAAAAAAAAACTCCACGTCTAATGATCTGAAAAATGTATATTCTTTTGCAAAGTGTTTTTCATTTTTAACGTAATGTAATATGTGTGTTTGGGTTATGTTAGTGTTATTTTTTCACCTTTTCGCGTAAAATAAATAAAGAAGCAAGATTTTTTTATAAGAAATAACATTATCAAATAAAAATATTTCTAGATACGTGACGAGATAAATATTGTATTTAAAAATAAGGTTTCAAATTATTATAATTTTGTAAAACGCATAAATAACACTAGCTAGAAACGATATGTATATTTCATATTAATTAACACTGTAGTTAGCCCAAAAAGCAGCCATGCAAAGAATATTATTAAAGAACATAATGAGTACCGTTGTAAGCAAATTACTTTATTAACAGTATGTATTGCAACGCATATTGGATTCAGCTAGCTTGCAATAATTAAGATTCACATTATAGACTGTTTTCAAACACTCTTTTCAAGTATTCTCTAATTACTTTGTTTTATAAATAACCGCCTTTGTCGCTCATAGGAATTACTTATAATTTTGAATAAGCCGTTTCACTAGACTGATCAGAGAGCCTTATTAATATCAACATTAAATTTTTAATGAAATGGTGTAATAAAGCTGTATGTAACCTTGACAAAATATTTTAATCAGATTATTTCATAGTGCATCGGTAGGCAACATTTTACTCAAGGCGGCCAAATATTTAACATGAGGATTCGTGCTGGTCACACTTATGAGATAAATCAAATCAAAACAGATACGATACTTATTTATTTTTATATAGTTTTTTTTAAATATAAAGATAAAATAATATTTTTAAATATTTCCGACATTTATTGTGGGCGGTGTGACTAGAGTGGACAGAGTTCGAAATGGGCATATTCGGGGTTCATTTCGGGTGGCCCCCCTTTGTCTTCAAAAGATAAGGGAAAACCGCCTAAGATGGTTTAGGCATGTGACTCGGAGAGATAAGGATCACATGAAGAAAGCCCTCTACAAACCCACTCTGAGAAGAATACATGGAAAACCACAGGCAACCTGGACAGCAACTGTAGACAAGGATCTGAAAATTCTGGGCTTGACCGAGAATGCAACGCAGGACAGGCAGACATGGTGAATGTTCTCAAGGAGAGCCGACCCCAGATGATGGGAAATGACGAGGCTGAAGAAGGAGAAGGCTTGCAACATTGTAGAAATATGTGGCATTTGTTTGTCTGCAGGTTTTATTATTGACTATCTTGTATTTGTGAAGTAAAGAGGAGAAATATTACGTCTAAAAAGGAATCTAAGAACCAAGTTTTTGTGTGACGTAGAATCTTTTTTTTTTTCTTCAAAAGCTCATAGATGACAAATTAAAAGAGCACGCTATTTGTCTTGCCATATATTTTTGTTACAGAAAGGAAATAAGTATTGTTATAAGGTCGCTTTGCAGCTTAAAATGAAGTCAAAATAGTTGCTTAAAATATCGTGTCCACGGTGTGCGTTTCAGAAAAAATCTTCTTGGCCTCACAAGCTCCGAGGATCGTTGGTTATCGACCACTGTCACATAACACTAAAATAAAATAGCGTAAGTTGCACTGCCATATCTTAAATTGATTTCGAGATATTAAGTTTTAATTTGTTATAAAGTTTTCAATATTGGCAGCAATTATTTTTAAGTGTTTTATGATTCCGTAGCTGTAATATTAACGTGTTGTTTTTTTCTTTAAACTCAATCACGGACTAGAAAAGGATAATTTAAATTACTTAGTCATATCATAAGAAAGATGTTTAAAACATCTGAAACTCGTTTAGGGTTTATTTTAAAATAGTTACGCAATGAAATTAAAAACTGTGAAAATAAGGTGGAAAATTAAGATTTTTATTCAAATTTTGATTTTGAATTCAACTCTTAATACTTTTAACAGTAAAATGATTTGTATTTAATAGTATCCTTAATAGTATTTCATGTTTATAGTTTTTTTAAATATCGTAATAATCTACAGTATTATTACTCCCATATGAAATGTCAACTTTCATTACGAATTTTATTATATTACGTCAATGACACGTGAATCATCTGTTTGAAATATTACGTGATGTTTTATGTTTCGCATAAAAATAATATTACTCAAAAAATAATGTTTGTTCATCCTTAAAAACGTTATAAAATCGACTTCTGGAGTATCGACTAACCTCTAACTAGATGTTATATCTTATGAGTTCCCTTGTTGGAGCATATTTTATTATGCATAGTCATCTAAAATTGACACTTAACAATCGTGTTGGCTGCCATTATCAATACCTGGTTTTTCGTAGTAGTAAATAATAAGTGAATTCGATATTTTACCAAGTATATAAGTCGTAAACATATTATCCATAGTTCCCAACGTCATCCTGGACTAGAGCCCGGAGGCATGATGTTTAATGAAATCGGATAATCATATAAAAAATTTGGGTGTGAAACCAAAAAATCAAGAAGATTTACATTTAGCAGTAGAAGCTGATAAGCGTTATTTCTTAATATAATTTATAAGTAAATTTAAACTTTTTTTCATCTATAGAATTCAAAATCTAATCACTTAAATCTATGTCCAGAACAATCTTAAATGACATAATTTGTTTTATCATAGATCAGTTGTTATAAATTTTGTATATTTTTTGTTAAGGTACCTTTAAAATGTAAATAAAGGAAGGTTTCTTTGGTCACATCGTGGCGTAATTAGCTTGTTTTCGGACTTGATTTCATTGGCTGCCGATGTGCGCTCTTAGAAAACGAAATACAATTAAACAATTAACAACCCAGTAATTGTAAGTAATTGTGACGACGAGAAGATAATTCTAATTGTTTTCAGGCCGCAAAATGACCAAAAGTAAAATCTTTGTAAATTAAACAAAGGTACTTACCAGTACTTACTGTTCTACTGGGTCAGTTAACAATGTCAAAATATTTTATCAGATTTTCGCTATTATAGCTAAAGCATTTCGGGACTTCGTAATCAAACGAGAAAATCGAATGGGCTTAGGAAAATCCCTTTGAATCTTGCTTTCAATTCTTCGATGTATTAAATATATGGAATCGTTGCTTTACTCTTTTTCGTTCTAAGAGAACATAAAAATAAATTTCTGGAAACATTTTTTTTAGATAAAAGAAAAATTATTACCTATATATTTTTGTTTGAAAATGAATGAAGATATTTGTATTATTACAAATGTATTATTATTAAGAGTACTTATGATTATTTTTCAATTGATTGTTTAAAAATATTTTTAAATCTTACAGCTCATACATAATTAAGCTTATTTACTACTTAATAATTTATTATTCATTAAACAACGCGTGGGTAAATTAATCAAGATTTGTTATTTTATAAATAAATATAATTGTTTTAATTTGTAATCTTTAATTAAAACAATAATAAATGTTTTATTTTGAAGCTTACACTTTTTAATCTATAAATAATTTTATATGTAATTATACTTAATAAGCCAATGAAGACTTTATTTATCGATTCATATATATTTTATAAAAATAGCAAGTTTTCATTTCATAAAGTGACTAACATTATAAGTTTTTTTTGTATCATGATATGTCGTGGGCAGGACATATCTGTCGAAGAGACGACGGTCGATGGAGAAGAAAAGTATTGGAGTGGCGCCCAAGAACTAGCAAACGAAGCATTGGAAGACCCGTGCAAGATGGACTAACGACATAAGAAGGATAGCGGGAGTGGTCTGGATGTGGAAGGCAGAGGATCGAAGAGGATGGAGACTCACGTGGGAGACTTACGTTCAACAGTAGACGGATACAGGCATGATGATGACTTGTGTCATACTAATTTTTTTAATTTATATTTTTTTGAGTAATTTGAATTATAAAAAAAAATAGTTTATTTATTTAATAAATTTGGTAATATAGATTAATGACGAAAAAATTTGTTTTCATGTATTACTTACCAATTTTATAACAATTGGTAGATTCCTTTATAGACATTCTTGTTGTGATATATTTCTTACTGACAATGTGAAGTTGTAAACATCAAACGTTTCAGATTGAGCTATCAGCTAATCGCTTAGGGCATCTATCCTATTACACAATGTTCTGAATTCCACCATTCTACCTTCCGGTCTCCGGTTACTTTAAAAAAAAAGATAAAGGTTCGGATAAAAGAAAATCACAGTTCGCGATTTGAAGCCTCTCATCCCAATTATTCTTTGGTGAACTTTTATATATTTTCACTTTGTGTTTTCGGCCAAAACTCACGTACAACAAAATCGAAATCATTCGTCTTGTTAATTAAGCATTGTTTCTTCAACTGGAAAGCGTTAATTTAAAAACAAAAGAATTCATTTTCATTTATTAATTATCTAGGAGCAGTTTTTATTTTTGGAAGATAGAGTTGGTTGAAAAATTGTTACCCATGATATTAAAAAGCCTTTTCAGCATTTTTTTTAATGTTTTTAACATATTGCTATCTATTATATATAATGAATATAAGTATAAGTTATACAATACAAGTAAGTTAATAAACTTGCATGTAATTTAATCAATGTGTATTTAATTGTGTAATTAAAGCAATTTGTTCGACAACTATATTTTGTTCAAATGTTCAAGAACTTAAGCAATATTTAAAAACATTACATTATTATGCAATGATAATTATCATAAGACGTGTTCAACCACATAGTTAATGCACTCTTCTATAACCTATTCGGGTCAATGAAATGCAACGAATCACTTAAGTTGATAGCGACTGTGATAATATTTTCAACAGATACTGAAGTAAAGAGAACATTTATATATCTACTGTAGTACCACATTAAACGTAACGGCATACTCAATAGAATCAATATATATTCAGTAGGAAAAGATGTGAACGTAAAATTATATCATTCTCACTTTAACTTGTAAGTGAGCTGAAAACTATAAATATTAAATTAATTTTAAATATTTGGAAAAGGTGGTTGAAAACTAGTAAAAACTTAAGCCCCCGTTGCTAATGAAGTACGTAATTGACATAAAGTATTTTAAAAACCCTTTCGTTATATTTCCGGTAAAGCGTTGTCTAAAATTATCAAATCTAACAAATTACTTAATGTGCTGCATTGCATAATTATTTGATGCGTTTATAGCTAATGCATACCCTTAATTCCCACGTTCGTATTCGACGTTCATTATGTAATATTTATGATGATTTTGAGTGCAGTTAATTGTAGAACAACGTTCATTTACTATAACACGGCGTTCTATGGATATAATTTCGCGTTGAAATGAGAGCAAAAACGATTTCTAATGGAAGTTAATGGCTCATAATTACTTGCGCTAGCTTAAGTTGGGGGATAGGGCTTTACTTACAGAAAGCTCTGGATAAATTTTATCCTTTTAAAGTAGTTTAACGTTAATTTTTATTTTAATACCATGCTTCCTAATACGCTTACAAACTTTTATAATCCCGGGCAACATTATTTTATTAAGATTTTCGGTTCAGATTTTTAGCGCGATATTATTTTTCTCTGAGCAGGGTTTTTTTGCCAGTCTACCTTATGTTATTATAAAAGGGTAAAGTCACCTCTATTATATTATGACTTTATTCACCTTACCGGATTAACAATGTAACGAGTTTCGTGAATCACCGAAAGTCTTAATAATGTGAAAAACAACTAATAAAAAGCAGATTTTTCTAACAAAATATATTTTAATGTGAAAACTTATTTTATGTAACGACTTATTTATCATTTTTGACAAGCACTTACCAAGATATTGATTAGCACTCTTTCGTAATGTAAGTAACAAGTGCTTATTTCATAATTACGAAGATCATTGGATCATTTATTATAATAAAAGCGGAAATATTATATAAATGATCGAATTTCAGAGTTTATTTCGAATAGATCGGTATGCTTAATGGTTCATTTATTTTCTCCGATATTGCGGCTACCAATACGGGGATCGTCATCAGGATGTGAAATTAAAATAATAACATTTCCTTCACTTAGTTCTATTAGTTAGATTTGTCCATTCCTTATCATAAGAAAAATCTCGAGGACTAGAAGAGACGGCAGGTATAGTAGCTGAGTCATGTTTTAGGTGATTTCTTAATCGAAATATTTAAACGATGATTATTGGGATGATTGGCACAACGCAACCTACATGGTTTTTAAAAAACGGTAACACATTAAAGTCATGTTACGCGTGCAATGTTGTTTATCTTCGGTGATCTAACGTGAAACGCGCTTACAATGTGCTGTTGTCGTTGGTCGAATACAAAATCATACATACATTTTTTTAACAAATCCGCTTCTTATTTTATGCATTTCAAGACCGCGAATTTCCGTTTCAAATTTCTATAAGCTCAGATTATGTATACCTTGTCTCAGAACACCTGCATACCAGGAGGTTCACATGGGAACATAGATAGTTCCTGGGAGTCTCCAGGGAACCCGCGAACTTGCACAGACTGCGGCTGTAGTACCAGAGAAATATTTGGATGTTAAATGATCAGGGTTTTTTTAATGAGACGGGATGATCAACCCAACGCTTCGGAGGCCAGGATTTTTTTTCTTTTTGTCCTTAAGCCGTAGCTCAACCCTAACAGGGGTATGTATAGAGCAAAATTTAAAAAAAATGAGATTTGTCGGGTTTTGAACTGACGTTGTCTGAATGACTAACAAACGCCTTACCAGTAGACTATGCCACACCATATACAATAATATGTATTCTTTACTTACATAATATAATAAATGTATGTAAATAGTATATGCATGAATGAAATTATGTTATAGTGTATATCCCTTACCGTTTTACCTTCGTGTAAATAAAGCTTAATATAGTCTAGGAATGTTCTCATTAGCATTGGAAAATATGTACTACCTCCTTGTATATAGCTCAGGTATAATACCGTTTCAGCATGTGGGTAATACGTATTGAAAATTTATGCAACTATTTACCCTCTTGATTATTTACCGAGCTAAGTAGCCTTAAAACGTAATTCGTGGCTTTTGGGTTTTTAAGCCGAGTGAAGAGGTTTATCTACTGTTGCCTTTTATTTAAAACCCGGGTTTTCATTACTATATGCTTATAGCACAGTATTAAACACAAAACATTAAAAAAAACACGTAAATAAACATGTCCATACAGATTTAATTGCTCCAAACTACGTTACACTATATAAAATTTAAGAAGACATGAAGACATTACAATTTTGTAAACGGAACGAAATATATATATTAGGTTAATTAAATAATAACTACAATGAATGAATTCAGATCAGAATTGAATTGACTACAAATAATAGGAAAAGGTTGGGAAAATAAAGCATATTCAAGATTTTTTAATTAGTTAAAGATAGTTTTTCCGCTATTTTAACAACAGATGTAAAGATCATCGTCACTGTATTCGAAGAGATTTCATCATCTGATAGATAATCTATGATAATGTTCTCTACAACTGAGAAATTAATTTACTGCCCACGGCTGAACACAAAAGCCATCACTTCCAAATTTAGCTTCTCGCTATTGTTAAGTGTTTTACATTCGTATCCATTGACCACTATTAATAAATGGATTAGATTAATTTTTATGTCACCAGTGGATTGACCAATTTTCATTTAAATATAGTTTTATCTTGTTAAAAATAAACGATTTTTAAACATGAAACAAACGCGATTCTGTCAGTTATTCTGTATGCAACCCAACTATGCCGGCGGGTAAAGCTCAATGGTCAAAGCGTTTGCTTTGCAATCCAAAGGTCGTGGGTTCGATCCCCGACGGAGATAAATAAAAAGGATTTTTAATCAATTTCTGCGCTCTAAAATACCGCCGGTTGGTGTGAATTTGATCCCTCACCCGTAAAATGCCATTCATATCCTATTAATTAAAATTGGTAGTAGACAAAATTCGTACCGTGAAGACCACCCATTCATAGTAAATTCCTGTAATTATAAGGATGATGCGTGAATCTCGGGCTGTAGTCTATGACGTTGGCGGATCAACACTCCACATGCAGCGCTTAGACATATGCACCATCGTAAGCCATAAAGAATTCCACAGACATGACTTCAGAATTACTTTCACCATCTGTCGGTATTCTCCTGTATGTGTTTACATAAAATAAAATAAAAAACTCAACGAATGTAAAGATATTGTCAAATCCATCTGGTGTTCTATTGAGTTAATTAAAAAATTTTTTTTATAGTTTTAATTTTATTGTGCATTTTTAACGACAAAACTTTTTTATAAGAATGGTAAATAGAATTTTAATCATCATACGAAAGTAATGTACTTCGTACAAAGTTTATTTTTCTTGTAGTTCCCAAGCCTTGAATATCTGAACGCAATATTGTTCTCTCGTGAGTTTTTTTTTATTCATTTTGAAAAGCAACATTATCTCGTACTTGACATTATTTATCAATACGAAATATCCATAACTTTCTTTCATACACGGGCCACATGCGAATTTCCTGTAATGTAGAAGTCCCGAATAAGGCATCGCTTTTTTGCCCTTATTCAGAATATTTAATGGAATGTTTGGAGCACAATGTTTACGGAGGCTCCATATATTTTCAATGATAAAAATGAAAAATGTGCGTCCTTGCCACGTGATTCTGTTATAATACGCACGCAAAAAATGTCCGAAATATTTTTATGCTTCTTATTTTCACAAGAAGCCGGATACTTGACTTCCGGCCAGTGTGGAATAGTGAAGAGAGTCCAAGGCCAGATTGGATATCTCTCAATTTCTTTAGTATCGAATATCACGTTTTTTTTTATTAAGAAATATTATCATAAGTTTTTTTTAAACTTACCTTAATATAAATTTATTTAGGGTCAATATTCTAATAACTATACGTGGCTGTAATTAATTTCCTTTTTCACCATGCATTTACAAATACGAATTTTACTTACCAATTTTCTAATTATATTTCATTTGCGATTTTATTTTTGATTAATGATTGCGGATCAGTCACATCATTTATAAAATGCTAAGCTGGTGGTAATATTCTTCAATATCATGTACTAGCTCAAAGACTATTTTTTTTTTTAATATAAATTGTACATACAAGGCATCTTTGCAGTCAAAATTGTTTATTGCTATAATAGTAAATTTAAAAAAATATTTATATAAATTATTATGTTATTAAATAACTCATTCTACCATTTAATGTTATGTAATTGAAGCCATAAAACTGGTTACTTTATTTTATTATATTTCCTGTTTTATAATATAATTTGCACTTTGCCATATTTTTTATGCTAATTACCTAGATAATATCATAGATTCAAGAACACATTAATACCTGTATATTATTTACGTTCAATTTAACGTATTTTTCATTCTTTGGTGACACGTAACTCACCTTAAACATCTATTCTTGATGCACTCATTGGGTATTTCAATCGTCCTTTATTTAAGAACAATCTATAGCTTCTATTGAATTATTATTGCCATAGAGTGCCGAATATATTGAAGAAATTCATTTATAAGATTGTAGACGACCAGTCGACCTCGACTGGTAACTCGCTCTACTTACGACTGCGGTCCTCCGCCTTCGAAGTCCTGATATTCCTTCAGCTGGTTGTAAGGCAGCTGTGTCCCGGTCGGCTTCCTGGGCTGTGATGTTTGGCAGCTTCCAGTTCTACGTCCAAGTAGTAGTCCGTGTAGAGCAGTAGGCCGGGGGCGCCGTGAAGTCCAGAGGCCCAGGGAGGGAGATAGTAAAACTCGCAAGTATTTTCAAGTGACTGTTTATTCCGAGTCGCGCCCCGGTATATATACCACTTCGTTCAAGAGGGGGTCGTGCGCAAAGCTCGCAGCTGTTGTCTTGTTTTTCGCGGGAGTTTAGATGAGTAGCGTGGCTGTCCGCAAGAGCAGGACAGCTCTACTTATTTCATACTAATTATCGCCAAGGGGGCGTTTCGGCTTTCTCACTGTTTGCCAATGAGAGAGCTGAAAACACCAACTACGAAATCGCAAAGCACCTCGCGGAACGTCATAATATTTACATCGGAGAATATAATAATAAATAACATTATAACAATATTGACGTAACAGATGTATATGAAACTAAATAAGGTCAAATAAAGCTAACAGAGTCAAATGAAACTAAATAAGGTCAAATGAAGCTAAACAGAGTCAAATGAAGCTAAGTAGAGTCAAATGAAGCTAAATAAGGGCAAATGAAGCTAAATATTTTATCAGTGCTTTATCAGTATTTTATTAATGTTTTGTTAGTCATCAGCCGTCCGTAACAAAGGTCATGTTCATACTTTCGACTTGTACAAGGCAAAAAACTCAACCACAAAACGTTAACAAACAAACACAAAATGTTACTTACATTCTTAACACTCACTTTTAGATCCATTCAAATATGAAATGTAAATGGATTACGTTGATCTTTGTTTATTATATGGTATATATTTTCAACGATACTTTCATTAGTTCTTAACATAACACATATATGCAAGTGATTAACTGATTCTAAGCCGCGGTCTTCCAGTATGTGAATAAGCAGTTGACGTCCCCCGTCTTTAAAAATACGACAAGTCGCATGTTCGTCACGTGGCTACGTGGAGTAAGGATGTATGAGCAGATTACCAAGTAAAACACTTGTTTGGAAGCACAATTTGCGTTTATTTTTAATAAAGACTTGATCTCCTAATCCGACTGGATCGTTAAATGACAACTCTGGAACCTGTGACATCCAGCGCCACCAACAATCACGGCAAAAAAGGAAATTAAAGATGAAAGTTGCACTAACATGAAATGGACCAACTGTTATAACAAATTAAATTGCGTATGCAAACGCCGTGTAATATTAAGTAATTAAAATTAACATTATTATATGTGCATGTCAAGCGAGCGAACATAATGGACAAAAGATCGTTTTTCGAGGCTTTACGGCATCAGCTTAAAAGAGCTATATCACCCAGATATCACAATGTTCAATGATATATTATATATATAATCCATATTGGAAACAATCTATTTAACGCGTCTAAAACATGGATCTTGCCACTGTACAAGCTAACGCTTACCCTCCATTAACAACATGAACTTACAAGCAAATCTTCAGTACACCGATCATTGCTTACACGCTGCAAGCACACGAAGCATCGCCGGCGTACTTTACGACCCTCGGCCAACTCACAAGACAGTAACTTCTCTCAGTGCAAGTACGTGCCGGTCAATTTATCAAGCGGTTTCAATTAGAGGAACCGAGTGTTGCTGGAGGGTTATATTCCGCTACTGCAGCAGCCGGGCAACAGACGGCGCACGCTTCGTCTTTTTTTCGAATAATTTCCGTTCCAAGCACTTACTGTGTACACAATCCGCGATGCGATATTGCAAGCGACTCGCGGCGAATCGATTAGCAACACTTTAAATGCATCTTTAGGTATAGCGTGATTTTGGATTATATTAACGTCGCTGAAATTAGTAAACATATGCTCTGAGGTCAAAGACCACCTGGCACTTACAAAATTAAATTTCACTTTTGACTGTAGATCCACGAAGCCATCTAAGCAGAATGATGACGGCAAAAATCTAATTAAATAAGAAAAATATTTTTATGTGCCTTACTTACCTGTATTTAAATATATTTAACGTAACTAATGTGATTTTAGTCAATTAACGATTCGTATGACAGTGGATTATAATTGCTTAAATAAATGTACTGTATTATATTATGAATTTATTATTTAATTTTCATAACGTCTGTAAAAATTGTATGAAAATTGAAAGTGGATTTTTCTTAATATCTTCTGATTTTATTTAATGTTTGTAAATTATTTGCTTTTATTTAAGCTTGATATAACTTTTTTTTTAATTATGTTTCTTTTTAAGTTTCAACGTTTTCAAAAACAACAAATATTTGACTATACATAACACACATTTGACTTAAAATTAATTTAAATAAAATTAATTAAAATATCATAATCGATAAACGATCAGAATAAGGTTAGGTTAGGTAAGGTAAGGTTGAACAAATAACATTAAATATGACCCGTGTCATTTGAATTATGACTTGTTAATATACAATAACTAAAATTCCAATAATTTTTTTGAAAATTTATGACCGAAACTCTATTAAAATTCAGACTGAAAACATGCAAGCCTTTTAAAAATTATCATGATTATATTGTAATATATATTTTTTCAATAAAAACCAAACTTTGTATGTTTTTTTTACTTTAAAATAACACAAAATACTTTAATGAAGACTATGGCTTTTAATTGTTGTTATATAATATATATTCAATGTTTTTGAAGTTTTGTGCCATGTTTTGATTTATGATTTACTGTGGTTTATTTTTTTATCTTATTTCGTTTCAATGTAATTCATTGCGTTTGCAATTTGCCAAATCCCAGCTCAGACTGATTATGTGATACAAAATACAATACACGGAGAATATAATAATACATTATTACAATCTATGAATTGAACAGCAATTGTAATATATAGTGTATAAAAAAATCGAATATCGAGTAATTGAGCTTATTACTCAATAGTAACATCCTTTAAAAAAAAAAATGTATTATACGCTTGCATAAATATGATTATTTTAAACTATTGCATGGTAAGGTTAGAATAAAGTCTGCATTTTCAAGTAGTCGAGATCATTACACTGCTATCACTTCTCATGCTTATAGTGGCCATATTCTTTAATAAGGCTAAGAGATAGTTTTATTTTAAATTCTAATTAACAAATAACCATATATGCGTTTTCATACTATAGATGCCTTTTTTCAAACTGGCAAACTCGCGTTCTATATGACATTGCTCACAGTATTTATTACGTGAAGCCTTGGATGCAGAGATGACTTGACAATTAACAAAGACTTGACTGCATGGACCAGTTGAGGAGATATAAAAAAAGAGAAAGTATGAGATTGTTTTATCGAAGATTTTCCCGAAAAAATGGACGGTCGATTATTGAATTATTATTTATACTAAATATAGTTAACCTGTGCAATTTTTACAAGGGTACAATTCACGTGAAACGAAAAGTATATATATTTCGTTCGTTTTATATAAATATGAAGAGTAATGGGTTGGCCAAGACAACAGGGCAATATATTGTATAAGAACTGATTTTCTCTAGTAGATATATGATAAAATGAGAGAGTAGCGAATAAGCCGGGGTCTATCTTTGGGCCTGATCTATAAAATCGTTACTCCAGGGATCACGCGCTCCGCTGATGAAGAGAATTTGCAACTTGTGACGTAGGGAAAAGTAATCCTGCGAACGAGGGTCTGCCGAAAATTTTCGATCGCCAAAACATCGTTGCTGCCAAAAATCATTTTATACCAGCGCATTTTTTGTCAAATACGTTCTTACATAATACATCATTAAAGATGCATATTTTCTCTTGTTAAAATTGTATGCATCAAAAACGTGCATGATAGTATATTGAATATTACTTTAAGCCTACGCATAGTATATTCCAGTACTAATTTCGCTTCATATTTTGACGATGTTTTCATCCTTAATGTTGCTATTTAACCTTCAAATATTTTCAACATCATCTTAAATCTTTATCCTTAAGACTCCTTACCTCTCAATTGTCCACATCATGCTATTTTTCTGATATCGTCAGTCAATTCAACTAGCCGTTTAACACTTGAACGCCAAAACAACACTTTTCTTCTTTATCTACAGCCGTTTTTTTGACAGATATGTCCTATCTATAGCCACTTAAGTATGCCTATTATTTTGGTAATGTTCACTAATATAGTTCTTTTTCGGACATCTTTGTATTGGATTATATATTTTAAAAACACTCCGAGCACGAATCTCTCCAATCTTTAAGTCATAAGTTAATAATGGAATAACCCATTAAAACGTTAAAAAAAGGTTAAACTTACCTAAACTTACCAACTAAGGCATTTAACCAATAAATCTCATATGATAATTTACCAGAGCAGTTAAATGCTGCATGTAGTAAAGATGTGTAATTTATGTGTAAATATGAAAGAATTTGCAGTTTTTTTACGTTTGATTGATCCTATTATGAAAACATTTTGTACGTTCCGTAATAAATCGATTGATAATGAAAATATTACTTACTTTCAACCGATGCTAATTCAAAGAAAATATTAAAATAGTACTTGTTAATCAATAATTTTGGTTAAAAAATAAATAGAGAAAAACACAACTTTAAGATTATTTTTTTATCAACTAATGGGTGATTTTTTAATAGCTATAGAAAATTTTTCCTAAAAAATACACATAAAATTAAGAAAAATGCATAAAATCTTTATTTGTATCGATAGAATAGTCTATATAATTTAATGTTTGAAGATTATTTCATTCAAATGTTGACCGCGGCTGCGTCTCAAATGGTCCATCCGCTTAGTCCAATTTTGGCATACACTTTCCAACATTTCGGCCGGTATCTCACAAATAAATGCTTCAATGCTGTCTTCTAATGCGTCAATCGAAGCTGACTTGTTAGTATATATATGAGCCTTAACATAGCTCCAAAAAAAAATAATCTAAAGGCGTTAAATCGCACGATCTAGGCGGCCAATTGACCGGTCCCAAACGTGAAATAAAGTGTTCACCGAACTTGACACTCAATTGGTTTATTGTTTCGCGTGCTGTGTGGCATGTGGTACCGTCTTGTTGAAACAACATGTCATGCAAGTCGAGCTCTTTCATTTTGGGAAAAAAAAAGTTGGATATTATCTCACGGTAGCGCTCACCATTCACAGTTATGTTGCGATTCGCATCATCTTTGAAGAAGTACGGTCCAATGATGCCACCAGCCCATAATCCGCACCAAACAGTAACTCTTTCTGGATGCATTGGTAGCTCTTGCAATGTTTCTGGCTGATCTTCACTCCAAAACTGACAATTCTGCTTATTTACGAATCCATTCAGCCAAAAATGAGCTTCGTCGCTGAACACAATTTTTCAATAAAAATATGGATCTTCCGCCAACTTTTCAAGAGCCCATTCACCAAAAATTCTGCGTTGTGGTAGATCGTTCGGCTTCAATTCTTGCACCAGCTGTATTTTTTAAGGCTTCATACCTAAATCCCTCCGAAAAAAATTCCACGTTGTTGAGTAACAGAGGCCCAATTGCTGCGAACGGCGCCGAATCGATAATTGATGGTCATCACTAACACTGGCCGATACAGCTGCGATATTTTCTTCAGTTCTGTACGTAACGCACTGTACGTAAGCGTGTTGGTGATTTAATGTCCAACAATGTAAATTTGGAGCGAAATTTAGTCACAATAGCCCGAATAGCCGCTTCAGTGGGTGGATTAAACTGACTGTAGACGACCAGTCGACCTTGACTGGTAACTCGCTCTACTTACGACTGCGGTCCTCGCCTTCGAAGTCCTGATCTTCCTTCAGCTGGTTGTAAGGCAGCTGTGTCCCGGTCGGCTTCCTGGGCTGTGATGTTTGGCAGCTTCCAGTTCTACGTCCAAGTAGTAGTCCGTGTAGAGCAGTAGGCCGGGGGCGCCGTGAAGTCCAAATGTCCGGGGAAGGAGAGAGTAAAACTCGCAAGTATTTTCAAGTCACTGTTTATTCCGAGTCGGACCCCGGTATTTATACCATTTCGTTCAAGAGGGGGTCGGGCGCAAAGCTCGCAGCTGTTGTCTTTTTTCTCGCGGGAGTTAAGATGAGGAGCGTGCCTGTCCGGCAGCAAATGAGCAAGAGAAGGACAGCTCTACTTATTTCATACTAATTATCGCCAAGGGGGGCGTGTCGGCTTTCTCACTGTTTTGCCAATGAGAGAGCCGAAACACCAACTACGAAATCGTAATGCACCTCGCGGAACGTCATAATATTTATATCGGAGAATATAATAATAAATAACATTATAAACATTATTGACGTAACAGATGTATATGAAACTAAATAAGGTCAAATAAAGCTAACAGAGTCAAATGAAACTAAATAAGGTCAAATGAAGCTAAACAGAGTCAAATGAAGCTAAGTAGAGTCAAATGAAGCTAAATAAGGGCAAATGAAGCTAAATATTTTATCAGTGCTTTATCAGTATTTTATTAATGTTTTGTTAGTCATCAGCCGTCCGTAACACTCCCCCAGTGCAGTCTCCGCTGTACTCTTCGTCGGACGTCTTGACTCGTTCGGTGTTGAAGACTGCCAGCTTAGCCGCCGGCCGCGTGTAGGTCCCTGTTGATGTCTTGATCTGGACCACGCGAACCTGCTCGTCGGCTGCTGGGATGGCTCGTGTCACTCGTCCCCGTGTTGAGCTCAGCCAGCTTCTCGGCCGACTGTGAAGTGAAGTTCTCGTCCTGATCCGGACCACGAGAACCTCTCGGTCGGCTGCTGGATGGCTCGTGGCACTCGTCCTCGGAGTCGTGTCCGTATAGAGTAAAGTATTCTCGTACTCATATACGCAAGAATGCATCTGTCATGTGTTGTTGTTGAATCGGCGCGGCGATAAAATTATCTTTCTCATCACCGCGTATTGCAGTTGGCCAACTTCGCGGCTTAATTCCGCGGTGGCTGTGTTTCTCACGCGGCCGGCACCCACGATATTAGTAACGCTATCAGAAGATAGAATATCAGGGCGCTCGCGCCGTGCGGCTATCATTCTCGGGGCCGTTACGGCCGGATCCTTGTGGTGGTGTGCATGTTTGCTCTTTCACTATTTCAGACGTTTGACAGCTTGACAAAGTCCCACGCAAAGTGATGCAGGGCTCGAGACGTCGCTCTGTCTTCAGCGTAAGTCCACGCAGGCGCCCACCGGGCGGGGGTGGGTCTCCCCCCTTTTCAGGATCTCCCGTTCATCACCGAAAGCGCGCCTCTAGGAAAGGCGCGATCATGCCCGTCGGTATCGATGATTATTTTCAAACAGTCGCCCGCCTTCACGCAGGCCTTGCGCCCCGCCAGCTCCACTTCACGTTGTGGGCGGCGGCGGCAATTCACCATACTGCAGATGTTTGTCCCTGATGAGAACCGCGTTAACTGCTGTCGTTAACTGCTGTCGTTATCTGCCGATAACGCGGTGGCTGGACTCCAATGATTTGTCAGGAGGTGCGACAGTCCTCTTTTCTTGAAGCCATTCGCTCTCTGGCTTAGAGAGGAATAATCCCGGGCCTCGTCACCATTCCGCCCGTCGACATGTCGGGCGGCTGGACGTCGCGCGTCCAACGTCCGCTGGGTTCATTCTTGTGGGCACCCAGCGCCACCCACTCGTGCCAGCTGTCTCATCAACCTCTAGCCAGTTCATCACGAATGTCGAACAGTTCCGGGGATTTTTGCATAATCAACGCATCACCGTATTTGGATCCGTCCAATTCTTGGTCTGGCAATCATCACCTTGGTTGTTTATTCCCTTATTTTTATACTCGCCGCCAATTACATGACGAGTAGGGCTGTCTGTAACTCGAGACGTGGTACTGAGAGCGGCTTCAGCGGGCCACTTTCCATTGTTTATCACACAATACGGTACCAGCTCTGTGTTCCAATACGCCTTGGCATAACATGCCATCACAGAGGCGCATCTGAAAAGATGCAGCGCGACCTCTTCGTTCCTTTTGTTGCTACAGAATCGCGGCATCGCGCAGTTATCTGCCCAACAGAACTCTCAACTCGTTTTGTTTCTGCACGTGCTTTCTGCTCACAACTTTGCATGTCCATTTCTTCACTCAGATGTCGTCTCTTCGTAGGCCAGTCGGTGCACTGATCCATCGCCATTATCGGAACATGACATATCCACATGCGGATCTTAGTGCACGCATAAAATGCTTCTAAAGTGGCTGATTCCTGATGATGATGTGTGACTAAACCCGATCTGTACTGCCAATCGGACTCAGCATCTCTCCGTTGCTGAAGGCTCCACCGGTCGACTCAAGCCCTCCTGAGCTGAGGAGGGTCGCGACGTCCTTCAACAAGCTGTTTCCTCCAATGTTGAAGTAGTAGTCCACATATCTTCCTTTTGGATCGCGAGCGCCACTCACGGGTATCTCTGCGCGTCCACCACTGGTTCCTCACCACTGGGCACTACTCGGGGTACGTCTCGCCCCAAACATCTCGTGCTTTGCTGCACCATCTCGGTCTGTGACAACTCGACCGGATTGCCTTTCGCCTGATGCCCGCTTTCCGTGATGGTTGCGCTTTCTCGCGGCTGGCACCCACGATATTAGTAACGCTATCAGAAGATAGAATATCAGGGCGCTCGCGCCGTGCGGCCATCATTCTCGTTCCCGGCACGTCACATCCAGCGCCGGGTCGTTGCGCAACATCTCCTCCGGCGATTCGAGGCGTTTCTTGACGGCCTTCTTGTCGTCCGAGAACGTCGAGGTGTTGTCAATTCTCAGCAACCTGTTTCCCTACCTCCTGGTAGGCATCTGTTTTATCATTGTGCTGGTAATCCCGAGCGCTCTTTTGTCATCCGCGTTGATGCCTGGCGACGACTCGATCTCGGCGGACTCGAGACTGAAGTTGTACCTCACCAGTTCTTTCAGTGCATGATCGCGGGATGTTCTTCCTTCATTCAGCATGACCGCTCGTGTTTCCAGGTCGTGTTCGCGGTAACCACACTCGCTTCAGCTTCATTGCTGTCTCTCGGTCGAGTGCCCGCGCCGAACACCACACGGCCCAGCGGCGTATCACTAACAATCATGCCGTCACACTGAAATCGCGCAATTCCTCGGGGCACTATTAAGTCTGCATTGTCCAGCCCTATTAGTATTTGGGGCTTCACTCGCGCACTGGCAGCCAAATTATTTTCAAAATTGTTCTTGCGTAGAAGCTGCGTAGGCAAGTCCAGAGTTTTTACAGTGTACGCTGTTGCTTTAAACGTGCCGGTCTCACCACGTATTGATAGTGTCACTCGCCGTGAAGCGGCATCACTTGCCCTTGTTCCTCCCGCACCAGTTATGTTGATACCGGCGCGCGGGCCGCGCGCTCCGATTGCGATCGCTACATCCTGCTCCACCAGCGTCACAGTCGAGCCTTTATTCAAGAGGGCATAGGTGCTGACTGACCCTTTCGGTCCACTGATTATCACTGGCAACACTTTGAGGGCGACGACGCCCTCCCCTTGCGACACGTGAAACACTTTTGAATCGCCTGCCGCATTTGAAGACCGTGGTGTGTGTAGCACTCGGTGATGCCTTCGCTGGCATCTCTCTACATCACACTTCGACGCCCGATATCTTGACACACAGCAGCGGGCGTCCAAACACAGATAACACAAATTGTTTTCACGCACAAAGTCTCGTCTGTCGTCCAGATCGAGAGCTATGAAACTCGCGCACGTCTCGATCGGGTGCGCCCCGCGATGTGTCGCGGGGCGCACCCCGCGACACATCGCGCACTTAAACCTCACTGGAGCTTTCTCCATGTCAACTTGCTCACGTTTAGGCACTTTGTCCGCACTGAACACTTGTTCCCGTTTAGGCACTTTATCCATACTAAACACTTGTTCCCGTTTAGGCACTTTGTCCGCACTAAACACTTGTTCCCGTTTAGGCACTTTGTCCGCACTAAACACTTGTTCCCGCTTAGGGATCCTCTTCTCAGGCTCGGGTCCTGCCACAAAGATGTCATCTCAGGATCTTCAGCGCGGCGCCTAGCGCGGCGCTTAGTCTTCGTGAATTGACCGCGTGCCCGTTGTCGGCCTCCTGGCCGCAGCATACACATCACCGATGCTGAATCTTCTTGAGCCGCGGTGACCGAATGCACCGCGCGCTCATCGCGTTGTCGGCCTCCTGGCCGCAGCATCCACATCACCGGATGCAGAATCTTCTTGAGCCGCGGTGACCGAATGCACCGCGCGCTCCTCGCGCTGTCGGCCTCCTGTCTCCGACTCCTGACTCGGCGCTTTGTCCGTATTAAACACTTGTTCCCGTCTCGGCATCCTCTTCTCACTCCTCGCGGGCGGTCGCTCCTCGCGTACCCATCCTGTGTATGGCACCGTATCGGTGAGGTCTTCGAGGAAGAGTGAAAAGTCCTTAGGCGTCGCCTTTTCTCTTCGTTTCCACGATGACACCCACGCCCATAGGATGCCGTCAGGGAGTTTCCGCTCCATCTCCGTGAGTAGTGATTGTGCTGAAGGATGCTTTGGATCGTAGAGCTCGAGGTTGGCGACGATATTCCTCACGTCGCCGGCGTAGTCCAGGACCGTGGTCACGTTCGAGTCAGGAAGCTTCGGGAGGCTCTTCATTCGTGTTAATAGTCTTCGGATGACTATCTCTGGATGGCCAAAGTTCTTTTTGAGCACAGTCATGATTTGCAGAACGTTCTCAGCGTTCATCAGCATGTCGCATACTGTCGCTCTGGCTCGTCCGCTCAAGGCGCTTCGAAGTCGGATGACGTTCTCGGCATTTGACAGCTTGCATAACTTCGTGGATTCGTCGAACTGGACCTTGAAGTTTCGCCATTCAAGAGGGTCTCCGGAGAACGCCGTCAAGTCTTTTGCCGTGGTTTGTCTCGCCATAAACGACGACATCTCCCGATCCTCTTCCCTCGGCGGCGTCCTGGAGATCCCGGATGATTCGCCAATCCTCATAGCTTTCACAAAGGCTGCGGCCATCGTGTCTGCAAACGGGGTTGACGTCTGCTGATTTACCCATTCTCCGGTGACGTTGCTAGCCTCCGTGTTCATGCTTTCGCATGTTGGTTGCTGCGTTTCTACGGCCTTGTTGGTATCGCGAGCTACGCCAGAGCTCGAAGGCGTCACTGTAGGTGGCGTCACTGTAGGCGGCGCTACTGTCGACGGCGTCACTGTAGACGGCGTCAGCGGCTGGTCTGGTTTCCTTGCATTAAGGAGTTCCACACCTTCACTCTCCGATGAAGGCGGCGTGCGGGCTATGGCGGCGGTCTGGGCCTTCAGGAAATCGATCATCATATCCTTCAGGTCGCCCATTACGTCGCTCAGCATTTTCCTCGTATCCGCGCCGTGAGCGGCAAGGGCCGTCTTGAACGACGGCGATGATGCCTCTGACTCCGACTCGGCGCTCTCTTCCATTTCCTCTGGGTCACGGCGGCCCCCCGATCGAGTCGAAACCGGGGATCGGTTGACTGGCATCGGACAGGAAGTGGACTTTCACCGCGAAGGCGGGATCCGGCTCGAAGGACCAAAATGTAGACGACCAGTCGACCTCGACTGGTAACTCGCTCTACTTACGACTGCGGTCCTCGCCTTCGAAGTCCTGATCTTCCTTCAGCTGGTTGTAAGGCAGCTGTGTCCCGGTCGGCTTCCTGGGCTGTGATGTTTGGCAGCTTCCAGTTCTACGTCCAAGTAGTAGTCCGTGTAGAGCAGTAGGCCGGGGGCGCCGTGAAGTCCAAATGTCCGGGGAAGGAAAGAGTAAAACTCGCAAGTATTTTCAAGTCACTGTTTATTCCGAGTCTGACCCCGGTATTTATACCATTTCGTTCAAGAGGGGGTCGTGCGCAAAGCTCGCAGCTGTTGTCTTTTTTCTCGCGGGAGTTAAGATGAGGAGCGTGGCTGTCCGGCAGCAAATGAGCAAGAGAAGGACAGCTCTACTTATTTCATACTAATTATCGCCAAGGGGGGCGTGTCGGCTTTCTCACTGTTTTGCCAATGAGAGAGCCGAAACACCAACTACGAAATCGCAATGCACCTCGCGGAACGTCATAATATTTATATCGGAGAATATAATAATAAATAACATTATAAACATTATTGACGTAACAGATGTATATGAAACTAAATAAGGTCAAATAAAGCTAACAGAGTCAAATGAAACTAAATAAGGTCAAATGAAGCTAAACAGAGTCAAATGAAGCTAAGTAGAGTCAAATGAAGCTAAATAAGGGCAAATGAAGCTAAATATTTTATCAGTGCTTTATCAGTATTTTATTAATGTTTTGTTAGTCATCAGCCGTCCGTAACACTGACCATAAAATGGAAGAAGCGCGCGATGAACTCTCTTAACAGAGCACGCATTTTGATAATAAAATTCAATGATTTTCAAGCGTTGTTCGTTTGTAAGACGATTCATGGTTAAATTATAGACCAAACTGAAGATGTTTGACAGTGACACAAAACACGAAACGTGCGTGAGCTGTCAAAATCAGTGTTGCTAAAAAGAAAATAGTTTAAAAACCACCCCTTACTATGTTTTTTTTATTATCGGTCAATATGGATCAAGATCGAGGACGCACTTTTCACTGAAATATGTCCACCTAGAGTTGAAATTTATTGTAGTATTGCATTGTGTAGGGCGACACTTGGAATAATTCAAATCGTTGGCCGCCACCCAGAAGCGTGTATCTTTCACTTGCGCAGATTACATGAAAGTATTACAGCATAAATTGAAAATATTACTATGTTCTATTTGGTGTCGTATAAGACATAGTTTTACACTAGAAGAGTTTTTTTTATGTTTTGGAAATAAAACATAATTTATTCATCCAGCAATAACAATAATAATAATAATGAAAAAAAATTTAAACATTATTCAGAATTGTCTTTAGCCGCTTAGCCCCATAAACATCAAGCTTAGCAATCGATATGCTAACAAACGCTGATAATATGCTTTGTATACCATATTTTCTTTAAACCTGCATGCTCATAGGAAACTGTTCAAATTATTCACTCAGCGGAGCTCCGTTTGCAGAGATGACATACGTATGATTGCGACTGACAATTGTGGGGCGGATTTATGTATGGAATATTTTTTACAGTTAAGAAGTGAATTTGGAAGTTAAATAAAACGATTATGATTTGTTCAGAAAAGGGTATATTGTATCTTACATTTCAAAACACTATTAATCTTCTTTAGTTTTTTATGATATGTTGCAATATGGAGAATATATTCGGTAATATATTTACACATTTTATATTATATGAATATTTCGTAATTCATATATCATTAAAATTGTACATTCATGTACGAAATGCAATAAAAAAAATTTTTTATTATAATTCTGTAATAATATATCTTAACGGAGTTATTGATCAAATAAGATTTTGTTTATATCAAACAGTCAAAATGGAAAAAAAACATTAATTAAAAATATACATTTTCTGCACACAATGATAAAATATATTATAAAAGAGGCTCGGGGCTTCAATTTATTGTTTAACAAAAAAAAATCCGTACCCGCTTGCAGGTGGACAGTTGATCACAAATAATTAAATTCTTTACTCCCACAATTTCATTTATCCGAAAAGCGCACTATACTAGTGTCGGTGTTGCCAGGCGACATAAATTTACTAAAAAATATAAAGTTATACAATTCAAACAACTCAAGTCATAGATAATATATCTGACTAATTAAAGTGTTTTTATTGGAAATATTAAAAAAATTATACATATACGAAATTCGCACTTAAATACCAACAGATAAATATTTGTGAAGCAGTAAGAATTGTGCAATTAATAAAACTTAGCATATTATACGAATTAAGCACTAAAATTTTAATTAACTTCCTGATAAAGTGCATTGTGTAAATAGCAACAGATAGCGAATAATCGGTATGGAGACATGAAAATTGTAGAATATAAATAAACGCGTATCTCTTTGGGTATCTATGAACATTATTTCTCTTTGAAGTTATCTCTTCTTTTTGTGCTGCATTATTAACTTGTTTACCTCAACGGCCATATTTTCATAACCGCTCACAAATTTACGCAATCTTGTTAAAATTTCAATGCGCCTGAAATATTCCTTCGACGCCATGTTTTTCAGCGACTATGATACAAAAACTATTCATTATCGCCCCTTTCAGTGGGTATCAAACAGAAAAGCTGAATTACCGAGAAAACTTTGCGGTTATGGCAAAGTTCTGTTTGTTTTACCAAAAAAAACTTATCCGTTGATAGATAAGTAAGCGAGTATACACTGAGAATCCGTATAATGTATGACGACTTGTTTGTTGGCTAAGAGAAATTGGATACTACAATAATTATATAAAAAAAGTCTTCTCGCGGGTGTATTTCTTAAGTCTTTCGTCTTTTGTATTTTTTTCGCAAACTTTTTTGTATCGTATTTTATACAACAAAAAGAAAAAATACTTACTTTGCATAATTTCATTAGAATTACATGAACAATAAATTGTTTATGATTACTTATCATAAACATATAAATTGTGTGCTGAAATATAAAAGTATAAGTGAATGAAAAAATAATAGGTAATATTTTCATTGGCATTCACGTCTTATTAAATTTTAGTTTGGTGAAGAAAGTATTTTAGTATTGAAAATATTTGTGTAATTATGTAAAGTTATTATACACATACAACTGTACTTATTATTTTTCTTTAAATATACGAGTATAATAATCGATATTCTTCTACTTCGTGTCAGCGACGTCAAATTGTTTCCGCCCAAGATCTGACAACATACCTAATGCTTGGAAACACACGGGTCTTGGGATGTGCGGCTAGTTGGGCACCTTCGATACCTTAGTTGGTAGACCGGTGAACTGTTAATGTAAATATTAATCATTACTAGTGATGTTTGTAATTATATAATCAGGAAAACGCACAATTTATTTTTAAAAACAATTATAAACGCCGTTTCTCAATTGATCATACCTATTATATATACTATACCATCCTCAGAACCGTGTACTTTTACCGAGCACCGCTATACGACTGACATATCTCGAATTCTTCTTTAGCATCACTGCAGAATGCTCATTCATCATATATGCTTCCTCTTTCATACAATCTAAACCCTTTCATTAATCGGATTGATAAACATTAACGTTGTTTAACTCCATACACGCACACAAGCACATAACATTACTGCATACACAGCAGCAAACTTACTTTATTTGAGTATAATAGAATTCACAAATGAATAAAAACTAAAAAATAAAAAAAAATAAAAGGAATATTGAATATTCCTTATTATAATTACACAGTAACATGAAAAATAAATGTATTACTCGCAAATGTAAAAAGAGTTAACTGACGGTATTTATATAATATACTTCATATATTTTCATGTTTCCGCGGCCTGAAAATAATATGACCCAATTTACTATTCAAAAAACACCTGAGAGTACGCGACTGATTTCTCTATTGGCGCATAAAATGATGAATTCGCAAGCGGCGTCAATAAAGAACCCGCGAATAATTTCGTACATCTCGAACATACACATAACAGCACGGAAAGCACCTCGGAATAAATTCGAATCCTATTTACATACTTCTCTTACGGCTATGGAGATAGTTTCTAGGTGCATAAACTAACGTTATCGATTATAGTAGCCTTATTTGAAATTCAAGGAAAGGTGCTGCTTTAATAGCCTACCTGCCCGCGGAGGATACTTACAAATTTTATCTAGTCTGCACCTGATGCAAGGGTCTTCGTCAACAATAACTGGGACGGGCGTGCATATGAATTTAAAACATTTTCCTCGACAAAGGACGCTTGAGGTATTCTTATCTCTGGCGATACTGAAGGATGTGTTAGGGTGTTGAGGGGCGGGACGAGAAGCCCGGAAAAAATCCTCGTTTCAGTGAAATTGAGAACGCTCAATATATTATGCCCGTACACGTTGTGCGGCGTTTCTATTAAAATAATTTTCTAAAGAATCACACCACTTTTGAGAATCACTTTGCAAAGTGTGATACTTTATGAATTTTTGATTTCAAATCATGCAAAGCAGTTAAATTTTAAACAAAAGCAACTTAAGCGATTCTTCAAACATATTAAAACATTAATAACCATGCCTGTGATTTTAAGTGCTGAAGAAGATGTACTAATTATAATCCCATCTAACCTCTCAGCTGTTTATTGGCACATTAATTTACTTTATTAATCTTCAGCGATTAAAATAATATTTAGTTTTTATAATATATAACGTATCAATTTTCTTCTCGTTAGCACATATTTCAGTAACTTAACTGAGTAATTGTAAAATATTACATGTGGTTTAATATGTTTTTTTTTGTCTTTCAGTACGAATTGCGAGTAGCAGCATCAACTGACAACCTCAAAGAAAATTACACAACCGTGGTCATAAACGTGAGAGACGTGAACGATAATCCACCGATGTTTGAACGGTCTACCTACCGCACGCAGATCACTGAAGAAGATGACAGAAACCTTCCCAAAAAAATATTACAGGTATTTTCTTTTAAATGTAATTGTTTTCTTTGTACTTACTAAACGAATTACTTTGATGAACAAAGCGCTATTTTTTGCAATGAAAATGAACACGTAATGATGAGCTGCTGTCGGTTTTTTCATGAATATAGGAATCTTATATCTCGACCCTTCTGTTTTTATCTGTAAGTTAACCTCTATAATTGTGTTTAATTAATAAGTTTGTATACTGTCTGTTAAGTATACCATTGTTAATGAAAATTGCACTTTGAATCTATATTTCTAATTGTTTGAAGTTAAGGACTCAGAGTACCTTTACTAAAACACGAATATCGTGACATTGTTTTCTTTGTCATATGAATAAATTGCGTTAAACATTAGCATCTAACGGTGATCCGGTGCTCCACTAACTGAGAGTCAGTAGATGTTTAAATTTAAAATTGTTTCAAATTATTGATTTATATTTTCTTTCTTTTGTGTTTACCTTCAATTTTTTTTTCTGTTTTTGGTTTGAATTACTTTTTTTTTATGTAAACACATACAGGAGAATACCGACAGATAGTGATAGTAATTCTGAAGTCTCATCTGTGGAATTCTATGACGCTTACCATGATGTATATGGCTAAACGCTGCATGTGGAGTGTGGATCCGCCAACGTCATAGACTACAGCCCAACATTCACGCATCATCCTTTATTATTACAGGAATTTACTATGAACTTAAATGTAATATTTTAATTATGACACTGGTGGCTAAATAATTATAAAAATATACACATATATTAATTTAGTAGTTTATTGACATGGATTAATGTAAGATTGACATCACGACTAAAAATCTTGGCCAAGCTTAGATAAAAATAAGAAAAAAATTCAAATCGTTTGACATCGTAAGTACAGCATTTTTCGGTCACATTTTATCCCGGCTTTTTGAGTCCATTTCGATGGAAGTTTAGAACACTCGACTGGAGTTGGCTTAATGTCGCCAAAGTTCTGAAAACGATTGACGCAACGCACAACCCAATTTAATATATTATATATAATATTATACTCCGGGAAGCTTTCAAACGGCAAAAAAATATATCAATAGTTTATTAATGGACTTTTAAAAGCGAACACGAATTTTGCTCTGACCAGTTTAAAAAAAAGCGTGTGGGAGCGTGTCATTCGGGATATTTTAGAATGTAGACGTAGATATGATATTAAAAGGTTTGCCGTTTCATACGACTAAAGAGTTAAAAATATCATCAATGTGACAAGCGCTAATATTTACAATATAATACCAACCTTCGTTTGTATGAGTATAATTCGTGAAAACAGTTTTTTGTACTTCATATTATTAAGTTCATCAAGAAGTTATTTCGAATTTAAGTAAAAAAAACGAATCATTTTAACTTTGGCGTCACAATCATAAATAGTCGAATGGGCTAAATTTAATCTCTCAATCATTTTACAAGTTGTTTATTTTCGGTCTGCATTAATCAATGCCTTTAAACTGGATTTCCAGAACGTGGTCCATATTCAACATTTTAATTGCTAGATCAATATTTCAATATCAAGTCTCATTTGCATCGTCTACAAAAACTGCACGGAATCAATCAAGCGTTTTTACAGACAATTCTCGCTATATTAATTATCAAAACATGCATCGATTATGAACCTTAAGTGTGAATTTCGTTTTGAAAAATTCAATTTAATACTATGTTGGGAAAAAAACACATTTTTTACCTTCAATTTAATAAATACGTAATCATAAAAATACTTATAAACAATAAAAAAAGTGCTGCAAAACCAATTTACTTTCAAATAAATTTAATTGTGATCAGTATCTTGATCTTATTTAATTTAACTTTTAAAGATGTGTTAACATTTTTAATCAAAACCAACTTTTTAAAATAATATCAAACAAAGATCCTTGTAAATAAAATTGACATACATTTCTTTTATAATATACAAGTATTATAATGTAAGTCTTTATATTATTATTCTCAACCATATATTATACAATGCCAGGTCTATAAATAATAGATGGAGACTTCGTTGACTGTTGAGGATGTAATACAGGAGCTTGTTTTCCTGAATTTTTATGTAAATGAGAATTTCGATTTATCGGGAAATATATATATACCCACGTGTGTTCAGATCAACGTTACGTTGGCACGTATATACTTTTGCTGTACAACTTTGCAAAGCTTCGAAAAGAGAAAATTTTCTTTGCCCTCGTGTAAAATATAACAAAGTGTAATCTTGGGGTTTCGCATATAGTTTACATTTATGCCTCATACTTTTTTGTTGTGAGAAGGCGCTGAATTTTCAAAACAATTTCATACACATATTGAATAAATCAATATTCTATTACGATACATTTTCATTTATGATGAAAATATTTCATATGGCGTTAAAATTTAAGCCAATACATTGAAAAAAACACATTTATTAATTTTTAAACTAAAACATCGATGAAATGATTTTAATAGAAATATCATGATATTGATACACCGATTAATTATAAAATATTACAGTCTTTATAAAATACTATTTTAAGACACCTTAACGTTGTTATATTTCTTGGAAAATTAATTCCATCATCTGTAGTTTTTTTCTTCCCATACACGTGGTAAACATATTTGGTACATATGGTCATCATAAGCTGCCAAAAATGATTCTGTCAATTGTCATTGTCCGTGCCTAGTCCGAAGACACTTCTGCACCCGAATTACCTGGCAACAAATATGAGTTCCTACGATTTGTCAAATTAACGATACGCGGTAAGGAACATACGGAGACTTTTATAAGCTGTGGCTTACGACCAATGATGTTGATTTAATTAAACTGCGGTCATCGAACGACAAATGGAGCTTAAAACTCTAATATTTGTACATTCTAACAAAATCATAGAATATCAATCCATTTCCGCTGTTGTGCTTTTTATCAAACGACTGAAGTGATCAAATCAGTATTCAGCCCATTAATTATTTTCATAATTTAATTCCAATTTGATTATTTTTTGTAAAATTAAATAAAATGCATATTTAACGCTCTCACATTTTGTTTTACACAGTTTTACAATTAAATTAGTCAATTTACTCTTTTACAAGTGAATAATTATTTATTATTCATCATTCGAATTCTGAACAATGTTTTTTTTATGTTAATGAATTGGTAATTTGACAAATCATTTGGAACTTTGTATTTATTTTAATTTAATATTTACATAATAATTTTTTAAGCAGTAACAAGTTATAAATACATTATTATGGTTAAAAGTTTGCCTTCACTTTAGCAATAGACTTTTATTTTTTATACCAAATTGGTGTATTTTTCTATATGAATTGGGGTATTTTATTTTCAACTTTTACAAGATATCAAAAGACATACGTATATATAAAAGAGGCTTTGTGTCAATTATTAATTTTAGACTGTAAAATACATCAAAAACGTTTAAATAAACTATGATTACTTTAGTGATTCCGTTGAATTTTGTTTAAGTTATGTTCCGCCAGGTGGTGACAGTTCGATGATAAGAAAATTTTCCATATCTGGATCATATGGTCATTACAAATTGCTGCTTGTCAGTTTTGTCGGTTGTCACCGTCCATGCCTATTTCACAGACATCCTTGCACCTGATAACATATATGATTATTAATGAAACCCAAGGCAAAATTCTGGGAACTTGCAGTACACGAGGCATATTTTTAGACGATTTTTTAAGGACATTGTATAATCAACCCTACCCTCCCGTAACCTAGACTATTTGGTCCCAAGCTGTGACTTATCCAAATTTTGTTCCGTATCTAATGTTGTTTAACTTCGGAAATCCTATTAAGTACCATTGTCGCTGGACCAAACATTTCTTACTCGTTTTAAACAAAATAAAAGTAGCTTTTTAGCAAGCAACACATAACAACTACACGAGTAGTAAACACAAATCAATTTTGCCACATTCTCTGCGAGCTTTTGCTTACTAAGTACTTCCTTCTGTAAAAGCATTCACTTGTTTTCAAGAAAGGTCGGAGTTAACGCTCTAACGATTTTCTTTAGACCAGTCCAAACACATGATTTTTATTCTCGGGCAGTATATAAGAATAACAAATGCTGCTCCCTCTCGGTCCGTCTGTCCACGAGAGCAATGAACGCGTTATTAATCTCAAGATATATTTTGTTGTATGTCATGAGGCTGTAAATCGTTTTTTTATGGCGTATTTCTCAAGTAAACGCCTACTGGATAAGACTTCCATACACTGATGAGACATCAAACAATAGCTAGACATAATATTTTTATAACAATTCATATATTTAGCATTCACGGAAGACTTTATTCTATATGTTCACCAAAAATTGTCGGCACTCGGTTCTGTCAATTGCCACTGTCCATGCCTCGTCCCAAGATACTATATATCTGCACTCGAAGGTTCACGTAGGAACATCTTTGTTCTACGGCCCCCAGGGTAGAATACAGGAATTTTAATATAGAGCCGCTGTAATACCCGAGGTTCTGGATCATTTGTTCTTACGGAGCGGCACAACCCGATACAAAGATAAATTATAAATGTTTACAAAATAAGATATTTTTATCTGTATCACGTTCAGTAATCTATAATGCTCGCAATTTATATCACGGTTTAGCACATAAAATTCATAAAATTTTACGAAACTATAGACTCGTTTCTGTGTCGCTGTTCATTTGAATCAATCGATTATTGTATTAATTTAAATTCTTTAATCTTTACAAATTTCACAATGGATGTAAAACAAACACTACATTATTTCGTCAAAAGACAGTCGAATCTTATGTAAAATAAGAATTAGAAGTAAACGTACACGCATAAACAAATATAGATTTTTTTTAAATGTATACATTGATTAATTGACCATATCATGATTTTTAACGAACCAAAGCCAAGCCTTACCACCAGAGCATTTTTGTGGTAAACTAACAGAAATTTAGTCTAGACTTCATCAAAATTGAATGATGAGGTATTTAGACCAACTCTGCCAAACTGTTATACCAAATGGCCTGGACTTTCCATTAATTTTCTCGAACATAGAGAGAGTAAATAATATTTTATATTTTATTTTTGTTTTACCTGGGGTTTGATCCCACAACCACGCGTGACTGTGGATTTTTGTATATTTTTGCCATACTCTTTGGCGAATCTTTGAAACAACTAACCAAAGACGTTTTCTTATGTCACATAGGAAATTTGCACGTTTTACTTTTATGGATACGTGTTTGATACTTTCATAAGGAATAGTCACATACATTAAGACACGTGCTATAAGTACATCACCGTTACAGAATGAAATTAATCCAGAATACGTATATTTAATTCATAACTTAATTGTCCTCTACAAACTCGATTCATTAACAATAAATAAGGGAATCTAACGTTTTTTTCAATTGATACAGTAAACACAATCTTAAAGCATATTTTTTGTATTAATAAATCGGTGAAAATGAACGGCGATCGCGGGAATTTAAAACCACATAAAAGAAATGGTCTACTCAAAGTTCGTGGTTGAATATTAATGTAATTTTTGTGTGATTCATCAAAAATATAAATAAATAAATATATTTTTTTACACCAAAAATTGTACCATTTTGTATCTAAAACACCGTAATATTAAACTTTTATCTTATTAGAGTTGGATTTAATATGAAATATTAGTTTATATAAAAACCCTCGGTCTATAAGTACGTATGTGAATAAAAATTACCACATTATTCAATAAAAAACTAGGTTCTTATATTTTTTCGAAAACAGTTGTTTTAAGACTAAAAATACGATTTTCATTTTGTATGCCATAGCTATTAAAGTTTCAATTTGTGGCAGAAGAATAATAAAAAACAAAAATAAATGAAATTAAGTAAAAATATAAAATATTAAAAATAATATTTTCTCACATTAAAGTATTAAGTTAGACTTTTTATTATTATTAAATGAGAAGAGGTTATTTTTCTGTCTTATGTTAATGTTTGTCTTGACTACGAGTCGATATATCACAGTATGTGGTGCGGAAAAGGCTTTGCTTACTCAACTTTTTCACATGTTGACTTCTTTTAGGAAAATATACAACCTTAGTTATTTTAAGAAATCGGTTAAAATTAAATTCAAACGTTATTTTTTCAAAAAGCATGTGAACGCTTTAATAACATAGAGACACGAGAAATGAAGATCGAAGAAGAAGACATCATGGAAAATAGATGTATAATATGACATATAGATTTGTAGTGAATGAAATTCTATTACATTAAAATGGGTTTTTAATGTTTATTATTTTAATTACTAGTAAGAAATCAATGTTAGTTATAAAAAAATAGTACATACATTGCTTACTTACTGGGTTGAGCCGACTCTTAGGACAAAATGTTCCAGGCCACGGGAGCATCGGGCTAATAATCCCATTGCTCTAAAAATCTGAGTAACAAAACACTCAAAATATGTCTCGCACACTACATCTGCCCCATCTTTAAGAATTTGGATTTCTGCTCTAGAGGTTGTCGGGAACCATGTATGTTTCCAAGTGGACCTTCAGGTACGGATATGTGCTAGAACGAGGAACGGACATTTGCAATGAATATGGGAAGAAGAAGAAAGCTTTCCTTTTTTTTTAATTCTGTTCAATCTATCAGTATCATCTTATTTTGTGTAATGTTTGTGTGTTAAGATTTTTTAAAAGCATTTACTACATATTCCAAAATTTTAATTATCTTATTTTACGAATGAATTGAATTGTAACGATCTTTCTCTATTCACAAAACGTTGATACTTACTGTAGTAATTAAGTAATGATTTTACAACAACAAAAAAACCTTATACTTTTTAATTTTATTTAATTTAAGTTTTAATAACTTTTTTATCATTTTTATAAAAAATCCCGAACTTAATCTAGGGCATCCATTTATATCAATCATAAAAAGTGAAAAGGAACGATAAAACCTTTTTTATGTGAAGAATATTTTCGTATATTATTACAAACATTACGACTAATGCCCCATCCAGGTTTATTATGGACCTTAGCAGATTTAAAGTATCAATGAAAGGCACTTTTATTGCGTCCATATTTGATGTTTTCGAGCATTTGAACGCTGATATTTTATTTACTATGTTTCAGTAAATAATAGCGAACATTCCCTTTGAAGCTTATTTGCTCGTTGTATATTTTATCCATCTTTATGTTTAAGTTTTTAATAAATTTTCACAATAGCTAAAATACGCTAGTTCAGCATAAAGTTATCGATGAAAAAAAATGCTGAAAAAAACTTATTGGCGAGTTGACAAAAGATGCGTGCAATTAGGCAAACAAAAAGTTTTTAAATTAGTGAAACAAGCTGAAACCAGCTACATTAGAACTTTCCAGACTTTAATAAGATTCTGTGAAACAGAGAATTTCAGCTTCCCTTGCAGTTAGAGCATTTGTTATTTATCGCAACGCATGGAAAGTTTAAGCCTTTGAATTCTTTGGATTACATCGCCGACTGAAGCTCATTGGGGTTATAGTTTAACGGGATGCACGGAATGTTTTAAGAGTAATACAAAACAGTAAATGTTTTTTTTTATACAACCGATTTGATAACTATTTCAAACACTGTGAAATTAATATGTTTATTTTTATTTTTCTCAGATCCGTAGGTTAATGGTCTATTAAAATTAATGATCTTTTTTCACAAATAATTTTACAGTTTATTAAAAGCAAAAAAAAACACATGAATCTGTTCATGTGTTTGATCAATGACCCACTTTATGTATGTTTCTTCTAGAAAAAAAACTTCTGTTACTGTTATATTTGTTTCATTTCGAATCATTTTTACATCCAGAGTTACACTGAATACGAAACAAAGTCCCATTTGGTCACTAGAGCGAGAACTTAAATGGCTGAATATTTGAGCATTACATTTTTAAGGGGATTCTAGACTATGTGGTCTAAGAGGCAGCTGGACTCTACTAACTACACACATTCTCTTCTCACCATATGCTACTTACAATATGATGTTTTTATGATTTAATTATTTAAATGATTAGACGTGACATGCATGTTCTAAGTTTCCTCAAAAGTACAACGAGATAAATATATTTTACTTAGAAAAATAGGAATACATATTTTACAAGAACAGTCCAATATATATTATTATAAAGAAAAAATAAGTTCACAAAAAAATGCTCGTTTCAAAAATATTCCCGTTCATCAGACGGATTCAGGGGCGCTCATCTGCTCTTATCTGCGGCCCGTTTGATTCGGGTTGTGCATTGATTTTAGGGTCAACTCGTGAAGTGGGTTTAATATATTCTTCCGGTCTCTCAGTCTACTAACCATCCACTCTTGTATTGTCTTCCCTTTCCTGAAGGGAGGGTCCTTGGCAGGGTGTCGAAGGGCGTGTACCGATAATGTATTGTGAGGGCAAACAATCAGAGCGGAATAAAATGTATCAAAGAAATTAAATCTATTTGAATTTTGATTCTTGCTACAAGTCGTTAGCATTTTGTTTATTTTCTCTCTCGCGGATTGTTTTAAATTTTTGCGACTCATTTATTTTCACTTTTTCTTCATTTGTTTATTTCCGCTCCCTCAACTGGAGCATATGGACATAAAGAGTCTCCGCCATTATAACTCTGTTAGCCGCCTTTATCCTCACCTCATTCCATGTCACCTCTGCCTCACGTAGCTCCGCCGAGTACATTCTGAATAAAGTTCCCAATGACCTAGCAGGACGGCGAGGGTCCGTTAGCTTGAAGTAAACGCAGCCGTTGCCAATGCTCTCCTACAGCATTCGTTGGAGATGTCTCAGACAGTTCCAACTTCGTCTCTTAACGTAATGTAGTATGCAAGGCTGTCTTGTCCGCTCTCTTACCTAGTCATTCCTCCATTAATTAATCTTTTGCAATATCCGCTCATGCTATACATCGTTGACTGACACTAAAAACTTTATAATACTTGCTATGTTCCAAATACTCTGTACCCGAAATTCCACCAATTGCACAGTTTTCCATTGCCATCAAGGTTCTTTCTCAATGTCTCGTCTAGCATGCTAACTTTGTGATTTTGATGAAAATGAAACGAAAACTAAAAAAACTAGTTTTTTCTCAAAATTGAACGGAGATGACTTAACGTAAAACTATTACAGCTGACAGAACGTTATGTAGACCGTTTGTAGCGATTGTATATTTCAAAAATGAGAGTGAAAATTAAAAAATTTAAAAATTAAACAATGAATACTTAAAACACGTCAAATGAAACCAAATTGATATATAAAAAAACAGGTATATAAATCTACACTGAAAGCATACAAATGTTTATTAACCTTCGGTATTTTACATACATATAATATAAAAGAAACTATTTTTTACGACTTCGGAATGAATGAGAGCAAATTTAAAACGTTCATTCTTCATAAACAAACAACATGAATCAATAACGTCATGAATTTGTATGATATTGCTTCTGCTCACCCATCCAAATGACTAATGAAATATCACATAGCCGTAAAATATCCGCCATTAAGCGATCAATTCATAATGAATTGTTCGATTCCCATTGGAATAAAATTCAACCGAGCGAAGGAATAAATTTAAAATCGGTTAATTGATTTAAAATACTCATTAATTTGAAGTGGGTCTAATTGGTGCTTTAGACGGTATGGTTTCAATAATGTTTTCATTAATTTATAATCATCACCTCCAAAATACATTACGAATTTTACTCCCTGCGGTAAGCTGGGTATTAAATATTTCCTCACTCAGCGGGAGAAGTACTTTCTAGATGTTGAAGCGAAAAATTTCCCTTCAAGAAGCGGAGTATTGAATCTGAGGGGAAATTTGTGAAATAACATCAACATAATGCTTGTGTATTGAGTGCTCTTGGAAGGATTATTATCAATTTAGAGATGAAATTAATAGATGTATAGAAGACTTATTCCATAAGATTAAAGAAAATATAACACAAGCTTTGCAATACATCGATAAACGTAATTAAATTTGAATAGATATTTTTTTGTTTTAATTAAACTTAGTTTTCGACAAACATACTCGTTATTTTTTTTTTTTATGTAAACGCATGCAGGAGAGCACAACCGGTCAAGACCAATGCACTCTATGACGCTCAGCCAGGGAGGCTGGACGCTGCATGCGGGAAACGTGTGTTGTGTTCGTGTTTGTGTGTGGGCTGGGGAGATTGCAAGTGTATATTTATCTGTTTCTTGAAGAGATCCAGATTGTAGGAAGGAGGAAACACAGACGCTGGAAGAGCATTCCATAGCTTACCGGTGGCATTAAGGAAGGAACTTTGGAAGCTGCCAGTTCTTGGTGGACATATATTAACCGTGTATGGATGTTCGGCAAGTGTAAGACGAGTTTGTCGGCTGTGAGTGGGTGCAGGAGGAATTAGTTCTTTAAGTTCCGAAGAGCAGCGACCGTGGTAATAACGGTAGAAAAGACTAAGAGAACCAACCTTACGTCTGTGTTCCATTGATTGTAGATTAGACGTAAGGGTGTCATTGTTTATCAAACGAATTGCTCTTCTTTGAACTGAGTCAATTAAGTTTAGAAGGTATTTTGGGGCTCCAATCCAAAGGTGACTGCCGTATTCAAGGATAGGTCGGATTTGTCCTTTATATAGAAGAAGAAATTGTTTATCGTTGAAATACCGACGTGATCTATATAATACACCTAGTTTTTGGAAGCGAGACCGGCTTTACACTTAATTGACTGGTAATATTTGACATTATTCGATATTGATAATCCAAGCATGTTGATGGAACTTGCTTTCGGAAGAGAACAACCGTTGAAAGATACAGGATCCATAGCAGTCTTCTTGGTGGAGAAAGTACATGATTGGGTTTTTGAAATGTTGAAACTGACGAGGTTGAGGTCGCCCCATCGTGAAACCCTTTCAAGAGACATGTTCATCTTCTCCACCAGAGATTCCCTAGCAGCAGATAGTTCCGAATGTTTCGGAGGTTTATGGAAGATTATACTCTCATGGACAGTGCTGTCGTCGGCATAACAGTGAATGTTTGCGCATTGAAGCAAATCATTCACATGCAGAAGGAAAAGAGTGGGCGACAGCACAGAGCCCTGTGGAACTCCTGAGTTGATTTTATGGCAGGAAGAAGAAAAGCCATCTACGACAGTGATGATGCTTCTATCACTCAAGAAGTTTTCAATCCAGGAGCACAGGGAGGGAGTTAGTCCATAAGATGGTAATTTGTTCACCAGACCGCGATGCCAGACTCTATCGAACGTCTTGGAGATATCCAGGGCAACAGCTTGCGTTTCTCCATAGCATTCGACGGATTTCCCCCAAACATGTGTGACATATGCCAAGAGATCGCCGCACGATCGACTAGGGCGGAAGCCATATTGCCGATCGCACAGAAGATCATTCTTCTCTAAGTAGTTTAGAAGTTGGCTGTTAATTAAACGTTCCATCACTTTGGAAAGTAGTGATGTGATGGCTATTGGGCGATAGTTTGTGGGCTCACTTCGGTCTCCTTTTTTTGGAACTGGGTGAACAAGTGCTTTTTTCCATCCCTGGGGAACAATACCACATCTAAAGGACAATCTGAAAAGTTTGGTGAGCACAGGACTAAGTTCAGGAGCGCAAGTTTTTAATACCACCGCTGGTATGCCATCTGGGCCACTGGCTATGTATGTGACGTCAATTTTTTTAAATTTATTTGTCTGTACATTCGAAAAATAGTAGCCAACTGTGTATAGATTGTAATAATAATCATTTATGTACACTTAACATTAATCAAAACACTTATATGTTTTCATTTAAGAACATACTAAATCTGTTTAAAATTATAAAAGATATAATAATTAAGAAATGGATACAATAATTCAAATAAGTAACCAAAAAAATGTATTAAATTTAAATAACTTAGGTAAAATAACATAAACAACAAGTGCAAGACTCGAAGCCCACAAAGGTTGCATATTAAAATAGTGATTTGTCGAAGTTAAATGTATCAGTACGCTGGCTTAACTAACCTAATCCTGCCCTACTTGAACAATTTATTTTGAAATCTTAAACTCATTTAGAAGCACAACTAAATGTGTAAATGCATTTTATCAAATGAATTGTTTTAGCCCACACTGATAATATATATATGTGTATGTTATATCTAAATATATTTATTAAAACTGACCAATAATCAAACATGTATAATAATATATTTGTCATTGAATAACTTTATAAAAGAAATAGCTTTAATAGTAAATCACTACAAAACCACCGCAAGTACAAACTAATAATTGATGATGCAGACAGGCCATAAATCCTCTTTATCTTTGATTGTAGGTAGAAAATGCGACTCCCTGCAAAACAACTAATGTACACTCTCGGTTAGTTGACTATTGTATGTGATATCCCATATCTCACCACCATCTGAGGTTCCCAGACTGTTCTAAAGAGATGGGAAGATCCCCATCTAGAAGCTTCTCTACGTTATGTCTCTCTGCTCCTAAAGGCGTTATTCGAGTCGACTAACCGTTTTCCAATAACTTAAAATGAATAAGCTCTTTGTTTAGTTCAATACTTTTTAAAAGTTTGGTCATAACAATGAAATTTACGATTTCTGCTCATTTTTTACTCACTTTAGTTGGAAACTTTGATAAATTTATACACTAGAAAATAATTTCATAGTTTTCGCTGCGCCCGAGAAATATTAAGTGAGAAAAAAACGGCAAAAACCGATTTAAAATGCTGGATGAAACACAACTTAAATGCAATAAATTAATCTGATTTTAAAAAACTAATTTTAGAATTTTTAGATGATTTATTGTTCGAATTTTAATGAGCGATAAAACCCCCGAATAAGAAAAGAAAAATTCTGCTCATCGTACTTATTAAATTTTTGACACAAATAATACATGTTTAAAAAAATATATAAAATGCAGAACGAATTCTCGGTAAAAATTAACGTTTTTTTTTATAAGCATCTTATTAAGAAATAATAAAATTTCTATTAGGGAATTATTTTTTAATGCTTTCAAATTATATTAAAAAAAAACATTTCTTATGCTTAAAACAAACTGTATTATATTACAATATTTACGAATAAATTCAGGAACTGAATTGAGAATGTTTTCAATAGAAGTGCTGTTATTTTAAAGTTACTAAAAATTTTGGTGATTTGCTTCTCGAAACAGGTCATTTTCCAATTTAAGCTGTTCTCTATCTTCTTCTTCGTAGTATCAATCCGGTGGATTGGTTTTCAGCAACAGCATCTTGGATCTCGATCTCCATTCCTCTCGGTCCTCCGCAACCCTTTTCAGCTCAGCATAAGCACTACAATACATGTCCTCGAATACTTGCTGCAAATACTCCCATCTAGGGCGCCCTCTACAGTTTCTACCCTCAACCATCCCCTCCACAATATCGTGAAGAAGACCATCGTGGCGCATGATGTGACCAATCCATCAGGCTCACCTCTCTGAGATGGTTCTTATTAGTTGCCTATCTTCCTTGATTAGACTGAGAACCTCATTGTTCGTGACGTGGTCTCTCCAGGAAATTCCAAGAATTCTTCTGTACGACCACATCTCAAAGGCCTCTAGTCTTTTTTTATCACTTTCAGATAAGCACCAGGTCTCACAGCCGTACATTAAGATGCTCCAAACAAGTGTTTTGGCAAGTTGCTTGCGGAGCCCTAAAGAAATATTCTTTGACTCAAGAATATTTGTATTAAATATTCTCTATCTAGCTGAAGCTTATTTATTTTTACATTCATTTTATATCTGTAGCATATAATCAGCACAAATAGTTCTGCCATCCGCTTTTTTTGTCCCAATACTTCTATGCAACATAAAGTCAACTCACACGTCATATTTTTCTTTTTAATTTGTAACATACTTGTAACTGTGTGACTTTTCCTAAAGTGTTTGCGGTAGTTTTTCATAAAATGCATTTTATATAATTTCTATTAAATTATATTTGATTAATCCGCCTCTTAGCTAATTATCCGATATTATGAAATAGTTATATGGGGATTGACTGTAAAAGGAGAATTGACCGTAGTAGTATCGAAAACATATTTCATTAAAGAGATAAATTGATTAATCTGAAACTCACGAGGACGGACACAAGGTGAAGCATATTTTCATTAACCTTGCCGTTTCCCAATTCAGCTCTCCTTGTGCACGTTCGCCATATCTGTCTGTCCTGCGTTGCATTCTCAGTCAAGCCCAGGGTTTTCAGATCCTTGTCTACAGTTGCAGTCCAGGTTGCCTGTGGTCTTCCAGATCTTCTTCTCAGCGTGGATATGTTGAGGGCTTTCTTCACCATGTGGTCCTCATCTTGCCGTGTCACATGCACCATCTTAGGCGGTTTTCCCTTATTTTTTCTGGTATGGGGGCCACCCGAATTGAACCCCGAATATACTAATTTTGAACTCTATCCACTCTAGTCACACTGCCCGCCCAGCTCAGCATCTTTATCTTTGCCACGTGAATCCTATCCGAGTCACGTTTCAGCGGGGTTCAACACTCCGATCCGTAAAGCATAGCTGGCCTTACAGCAGTTTTGTAGATTTTACCTTTGGTCCTAACTGGAATCTTGCTGTCACACAAAACACCCAAGAGAGAGACCTCTATTTCAGCCATCCTTTGTTTATTTTATGCTCCACGTCAGATTCAGTTTTTGCGTCTAAAGATATCACGGAGCCGAGATATTTATAGGAGATATACAAGGTGTAGCATATGTTCATCAAAAATCCCCAAAACCAGTTTTTGTCAGCTGACATGGATTTTGCTTCAATCATAACAATCTTATGTTCATATGGCATAGTGGTCCTAAAGAAAGGGCAGGTTTCTCTTATTTTTTGTAATGATATTATAAGGCTGTTTTTCAATTTTTCTTGTATCATTCACATAACATATCATTTTGTGATATTTTTTTTTTTTTTTTTTGTATTACAATGAACATTTTGTGCAAATCAGCTTAAGCTAACGTTATATTAAGGCAAAATCTCAACAATTAAAATGCCCCCCAATGCCTTTTAGATTATCCCATCTTTCGTAATAACATCGGCCATTTCCTAATAAAATTATTTCCTATTTCGGGTTACCTTCGGGGAATAAAAGGATTTACCGTAATGTGACTTTCGATAATTTGATGCGACCGTGCATGTACACATAATGGAAATGTAACTTATTTTTATGAACTCTGAAAGCTTAACTGATTACTTCTATTAGTTTTTAGAAAGCATAAGAAAAATAAATCCTATAATTTAATCTTAGCCTCTTAAAAAATATTTAAATACTCGTTATAACACGGAGAGTGAATGCATTCTTGCCAAAGAGTCCTGACCTTATTTTTTTTTCTAACGGCTTTAAGCTTGTTCCCTCAAATTCAATGGTAGTTTATTTTTATTTTTTTTATTTATTTTAAAAATGTGTTTATTGAAATACCCCAAAAATGCCTTTGTGCTTTTGCTTTGAACGAAGACGAGAATTACATTATATATTTCTTAAATCACAGAACAATTAAAATGATAGAAAAACGGGAATAAAACATACAATTAAACGCAAAAATAAGTGAAAAAATAACATCAAAGATATGTGAATCTCTTAGAGTTGACTTGAAAAAAGACATGTATAACAGCAGCTGATAAAAATTTGTAATGCAAATTCTTGGCGACTATATACTTGTACTTGAAGTTGAGCCGCCACATATGAATAAAAATTCCAAACCTCGGACTGCATCCGATATCTTTATATATTTTGGCTAGAAAATTATCTTAATACTTTTAAGAGACTTATTATTAAGTCCCGGGGTCATGTCCTGCAAATTTTCAGGAGCCACATATGTTCGCAGTTTTGATTTTGGGTGTAGATATGTCTTGAGACAAAGGACGGTGATTATACGTTCCAAATTCGTTTCGAATACAATAAGGATAAAGTCATAGTTATGAGATATAAACAATGTTCCAAAAACGCACATCGAGGTAGCAACAAATCACCAAGGAGAGAAATTCGAGGCACGCACTTAGTATACTAACTTCGAAAATAGATTGAGGTCTGTTGTTGCATGTATTCTACGCTGTAAAATCATGGAAAGGTCATCAGTCACTTGATAATTAATAATATTTGTGAAGCGTCTTGTTATGAGTCTTCGTCTGAGACCTACTCGTATTATCGTATATATATATATATTTACAAGACGGGAAAATGGATTTTTCAGTTTGTTACAAAGCGTTGCTCTGATAGTGGAAAAATAATCATCTCCGATCCAATTAATTAAACGGTATTTTTTGTGTAGCAAAGATAGCACAGGATTATTCTCTGGGATAAAAGTTAGCGGGGTGCGATGCGGCGTTTTCACGTGACAGGTGTCGAGTGGCCGGGCCAGAGATGAGATTAATCGAAAAGTCTTTGTCAGCGAGTTGCTGGCGCTTGCCTCGCCCAGGGGGTGTTTTCAATTTTAACATCGGGTCGTCTGATTTAATTAGCACCCCCTGACGGTATCGCCGAGGTGAGAAAATTAATGGAAGACGTTCTCGCATCCAGTAAGGGAGCTACTCCTATAGGGCGAACGTTCAGTTAGCTGCTCCTTGCCGATCTAGCGTATTGAAATACTAAGGAGTGGGCGGATTGCTTCGTTCGCGGGGCTTACGTAAATGGGCGTACAATTTGTATGGCGCTTATAAAGCGTCATTTTTACTACATTACCTAAAACATTATATAATACACGTGTATGAAACGTAGAATATACCTGAAATCTAACTAAATTTGACTTTGTTGTAATGACGATCACGTTGAGTGACTTTTAATATTGTATAAAACGATTCCAAGTTAAGTTATACGATTTATATTAAAATAATGTTTTTAAAAACATATCTTAGCAAATACTTAGTAGAATAACAATTGATTTAGAGTATGTTATGATTTGTATCTCTTATTCATTGCTGAATTAATTCTTTGCGATGCGCTTTCTTAACACAGCAAAAAATTACTGTGATTTGAATGAATAAATAGATTCTATGGATAAAAATATTTTTTTATAGATATAGAGGTATATAAACAATAATTTAAGCGATTCAAGTTTGTTATATTTTTTATACATGGTGTAAATTTCACGGCTGTAAATCTTTGCATCTCACTAAAACCCAATGCAGCTGTATTGTAGAATATTGTGGGTACGATGGAATGAATTGTGAGGGAATTGACTAGGTAGCTTTTTATACTACAGTTGGTTAAGAGACGAAGATGGATCTGGCTGGACTATGTACTTTAGATATCACAAGAGAACATAAACTACAGCTTTTTTCAAATCCTCGTGTTCTGACTGTTGTAGAAAGGCGTCAGGTATTATAGATAGAATTTACTCAGCGGAGCTCTGAAAGGAAGAGCTGATATTGGATATGCCTAAGACAATGGCGACTAATAATGTTTAAAGAGGGCATTTTAATGCAACCAAATGCTTTAGTTTGAAAAACGCACCTAAAATTATGAATTTATTTCAGGGAACATACAAACGTACATAACTTCAAAGGTTTTCACTACCAGATTTGGAATAGTGGCTTTTTTAGTTGAGCCGTATACGGTGAATTTATCAGATATTTTAACCGTCATTGCAAGAGTCTTCTTCAGGGTTGATGATGGCAGGCGAATTATCGGATAGAAGAAATTTGCCTCATACGACTCAACCGAAAAGTCACAATTACAAAAACATACATTTGCAGAAAATAACTTTTTTTCAAAATATTGAAAAAAAGAATATATCATTAAATGCCTACAAAAAAAACCGCCGTAAGTCCGATAATACTCTCGGAAATCACTAAATCCTTTCCTTAATAAATTATGAAAATGTCGTCGGGGAGAATCGACAGGAAAAAATAATGGCCCTGCTTCGGCCCTGCCTTTTAGCGTATTAGGAAATACAGAAATAAAGGATATTTTTCAAGGATATCTCAGTTTTTTGCCCGTTGAATGTCGTGAGTTATATACGAGCAAGGAATAGCGTTGTCTTAAGCTCTTTTTGATTCCTTTCAAAATAAAGCGCTCCGCTTTGTAACTAATGGCGCCCTTATCTCTTTTGATCTCCAATTCCTGTGGTCTAATTCTATAAATACTTTAGTGGTAGAGATATTCGCATGACAGTAAGCAGTTTACCGACATTAACCTCTTAATTAACTTCGAATCAACACCGACACGCCGAACTTCATTTTAACGCCAACTGAACAAATTATCTGCTGAGAATTATTAAAAGAGATATTCCATTTTAAAACACTTCAAAAACAAGCTTTTGTCAGCACTTAAAAAAACATTTATATATGTTTATTTATTTTTTAAATTTTAATAATGAAAATAAATAATATTCCTATCTCTGTGATTATATACAGAGTACTCGTATATTATATATTCTGTGAACATTGATCTATTTTAAATGATCTACTTACGTTTTAAAATTCACCAAAAACAATTCAAGGATATACAACTTACATTTTAAAAAATATCATTATGATTAAGTCTTTAAAAAAATGTATGATTAAGTATTGAATAAATTAATTAAGTAGAAGCTACATATTGTTCAGCTGGCTAATGGCAAGAGTTCTAGACCGATCAGCAGAAAAGTAGTTTCCATTCTCAAATTAATTAAATTGGATAGCACAGCGTCACTTGGAACACGACAGTATCCGATCCAAACAACAGCTCTATACAAAATACATGTTGGATACAAAAGAATCAGCTTCTAACATGAACAAAACGTTCCACCCTCATAATCTATGGATTTAAATAAATCCCTTTAAAGTTGGCGAATGATTGAAAGCTTAAAAAGCGCCACTCCAGTGGATTTTTTTTTCTCTTTATGATGCATATAGCATTTTTTGAGCTTAGCCGACATTTATTGGGTAAATGTGAAAAAATAATACACGCTATTGTAATGTTTTTTTTTTGTTTTTTTTCGAGGGCCCGGCCGTTTCAGTGACGGCAGTCATTTGTCAAATGGAAAAATAATAAATATTCAACGAAGGTGGATGATGTTTTTAATTTAACGTCGTACTCGCAATATCGTACGATTCCCGGGAAATCAACAAAAACACGTACATATTGGCTCGCCAATACATCATATTGGTTTCAAACCAATATATTTTTTGAATTATATGTTTCAAATTTGACGGTTCATAAGCACTATGATCACCGGACTGTAACAAGTCAAATAATATGTATTTTGTGATAACTTTTTAACGATTTTAAAATTAAAAATTAAATCTAAGCCAATGTTCCACATTTTAAGCGCAGTTATTCTTTGAAGTTAAACAACATTAGATGCGGACTTAAATATGGCTGTGGTTGAACAAAATACCGCCTTTTGCTTACTGCTTATCGTTGGTTGGGTTGAGCCACTACTTAAGATTATATGCTTTAAACTTTAGATGCGTTGTGGTAATCGACAATCTACTCGTAATATACCACGAAAACTACCATCTCATATGTTTTTCTCTCATCTCATTTCTGTTCGCTTGTCGCACATCTATGTGTCGTCATTTTGTAATGCCGTAAGAAGGACTAGTTACATAGATCGCCCCTCTGCGGCGCTGGATTTCACCGATCACGATGCCCAGGCAGTTGTGTGCCGATAGTCAGAAGGTCGTATTATGGCCGGCCAGGCATGTTATTCCGCCTGAGCCGGAAGTTTGTAGGCAGCTTTGACAACAGCTTAACTGACACAATATATAGTGTTTTATAAATTTTATTTTATTCTTATTATTATTTATTAATTTATACAGGTATAATAGATTATTTTGTTTATTATATTTTATTCTTTTACGTCTTTTTTTATGTCTTCAAAACTATCACTTTATATTTGATTTACGCTTAAGGCAGCTAATAGTCCACAATAATTTGGTTCAGAACTTAAATTTAATCATACAGTCTAACATATTTGAAATTGCATTGCGTGGCATTTTGGTGATGATTCATTAATATCTTTTAAGAATGAGTTTTAATATGACATTAAAAAACTAACTTTCATATTTGAAAATTTTTCATTATAAATACGTATAATATAATATTTTTACAAGCATTAAGGAGAAAGCTCGTAAACTGCCCTGTGAAAAACGTAAACTACAAAACGCAATTACCTAGAGAAAGGCTCAACGCTGAGAAGACGTTTTAAGATGAGATTATTAAAAATTAAAGACGGTGGTGTAAATAATATTATTAAATTTAAAATTCATCACTTACAATATAAGCTGTTATCATTAAGCATATTTTGTGTTAATTTATACGAGACCTTATTATGATTTTACCTACTTTATGATCTTGCTAAAGTTTTATATACTTATAACACGCTATGTTGGATATCAGTTTTTTCACCCTTGTGGGGCATTCGTTCGCCGTGAATATTTACCGTTTGACATCTGTATCATTATAACTAGTTACGCTGGATCTCATGTAGGTAAAAGTAATGATACGCATAATAAATAAGTACTAGTCGGCATTTAAAAAAATCTACTAATTACAGTTTTTGTGAGCGAATTTATTCAGTAAATGTATCTTATTATTTTTGTTAATTGAAATAATCTTTTCAGTTTCTTCCTTTCACACGAATGGCTCATATTTTTTTTCAACCATATCCGCTCCATAGTTTGAGCATAAAGACACCACAAATTTTCTTTTCACAGTTCTGTAAGCTTAGGTTGTTTACCAGAAGGTTCACATGGGAACATTGATGGATCCCGAGAGCCTACATGGTGAGAGTCTGTAAACTTGCATAGACTGCTGCTGTAGTACCAGAGAAATATTTGGGTTCAATAATCAACGTTTTTAAGGAAATCAGAGTGATCATCCCGACGCTCCCGAAGCCTGGACAATTTTGTTTTGTCCTTAAGAGTGGCTGCACCCTACCGAGGTCATGTTTAGAGCTTAAATTTGATTGAATATTTTCTAGAAAATATAGCTAAGTCGGAATTGTAACCAACACCATCTGAATGACAAACAAACGATTTGACCACTGGACCCGGCATCTTCCGTCAAAATTGATTAATAAGCACTTAAATGTAGTATGTCTTACCAAAAATAATCTTCAAGAATTATTCGATTTCAATGTGTATTTATGTTACATACAACATAAAAATTAATTTGTAATTTTTGTTTCAAGTATTATTTTTATATTTCGTTGGCTGAAAGGAATTTACGATTCAAATATTTCGTATTCGAATTTATATTAATGTCATTCTCGTATAAAAGCATACATTATACATACCCACGCCCATTGAAAACTATCTCGACGGTTTTCACGTCATGGCATGTCAAAGCGAAATGTAAAATTAAAATTTAAAATTCCGTCTCCGAAAATCGATTTTACGACATTCAACCCCGCGTCGCAATGCCAAATCATTCAAGTGTCTCATTGCTCAATGGATCATTTTTATCAGTATTACCATTTTAAATTCCACCTCCATTCATCGCAGAATATAATTAATCTCTCTTCGAATAACAATTATTTTACCGCATTTAATCCAAGTCGCTAGCAATTAACTACTCCGCCTGAAATACGAGTGTAAAGGTTACACGTAAATAGCGTAATGGATGATGTCAGGACTAGCATTGAAAATGACGAGAAGCAAGCGAATGTAATTAAGAAGTAAATACAATGTTCTTAGCGAGATTCAAAATGCAAATAATATTTCAATAACGTATTATCAACGAATCTAAATTAAAATAATTAATTTATATTAAAAATATGTGGTGTGTAGATGTTTTCAGTTCAAACCTGTGACATCTAATCTCACTCACAAACTGAAAAGCTTAGTTCACACTACACGTCAACAATAGAAGCAAAACATTTCAGAGCTTTGAACAGTTGCAATAAAATATTATTACATTTCCACGAATCATTTGAATATATCATTATTTGATAAACACATGTAAATAATATACACTGATATATACGAGAACATTTCACACACCGCTGTGTAATTTACATAGTAACTGCTTATAGGCAAATAGCCTATAAGCTTCAAGATATGCTTTGGTATGATAACCAAAGGAATGATGAAAGGTAACATTTATCTGACCTTGGGATTATATTTATTTAGGGGGCAAAAATTTTGATGTTATATATATGTACAAGTACGTGCAATAACTAGGAAGATACACACATTCTTAGTAAAAATCAACAAATAGAGTCAGTTGTGTAATTTTGTGTGTTTTACAAATCACACAAAAATATATAGCTACTCTTTCTTTAAGTAATCGGACTTCTGCTGTGGAGGTTGATGGTATCCATATATGTTCCCAAGTGGACCTTCAGATGCAGAAATGTCCTAGAAAGAGAAATGGACAGCTGACAGAACTAATTTGCTGCAATTCGGGGCGACCATATGTTCCATATATGAAATTAGTATGGAAAGAAGAAGAAGAAGGTTTAACCAGGGTGTTTGGCGCCTTGTGATTTTCAATTTTGCGCCTCCTTTCACAAAAAACTATCTCCTTACATCAACTGTTTCTTCTCATAAAGTTCGTAAGAACAAGTCCAATGGGGACATTTTTTGACAATTTTTAAAAATAGAAATAATTTTTCAATCTTTCTCCCTTAAATGTAATCCAAATATAATAAATTTGGCGATACATATCATCAAACTCGCTTTTGTGCTCTATGATGGAGGTGTTTTATCTTGCTTTTTGACATGCATTCTATCACGAGCTGCATGTAAGCTAAGCGGTATGTTCACTACCATGAAGTCACGTGAATGATGTCATGATATTGAAAAATGTAGGACATACTTCCGAGTACCAGATATGCTAACGAGAATGTCGAGCTTCTCAAGAATGCCGATACCTTAATTTACTATACCGTCAAACTATTTTCATATTTTGCATGAATTTGCATTTAAAATGACGCATTAACCGTTTATATAAAAAAAAAATCCTGTAAAACCTTATTTTATTCGTTCCGGTCGTCTAAATTTCATTCTAAGGTGCAATTTAAATAAGTGATATTCATTTTCGCAGATTTAATTTGTACAATATGTAAAAAAAATTCCGTTTTTTCTTTAATTTGCGAAACTAGTCTATTTAATTTTTAATTTTGATTTTTTCCTAATATTTAATTTCATGGTTTGGTAACCCGTTAAATTATTTGCGATTATGTATCTGAATATCAGCGAATTCGACAACAAGCAAACTGTTAATTAATATGCTGGTATTATACATTATACCAGTTGACTTGCATCGGTCATACAAATGTCAATGGAGATTCAAATATAGGCTCCAGAGAATTGCATTGCATTGCAATTGCATTGATTCAATGCTTTATATATAAGGGGGATACTAAGAAGGAATTAACCCGTGTCCTGTAAGGGGTGAAAATTTGAGTCTATATTTATTGAACAATTGATATGTACGTAAAAATTCACAGTAAACATCATCTTATATGACATTTCTCTCATCAATAAATCGGAGAAAAAATAAACGCCGAATGCTGAGAACAATTGAGAAATATATACGCATTGTTCTTTTAGGTGATTTTTGTTAGCTGACTGTGTTGCCATTTTTTACCGACTCTCTGCCAAAGCATTCCCTAGCACTCGAGGTTGTCCTTTGATCTACCAACTCTGGTTGTTAATCTGTTCAATGATTTCCAGGTCCGCCAGTCAAGGTTCTTGCCAGTTTAGGCCTTCCTTTGAAGTAATGAAATCCTCTGATGCGAGTTGTTGCCAGAGCTATAGTTTCTCATTTTCAGGGCCGGATGTGAAAGGATGAGTGGATCTCAGAAAGCTCCTTCAGTCTGGGTGTTGGGGGTATCTGATTATACAATTAGTGGAAAGGTTGGTTGATTGCCTTACGAATTTCTTCAGTGCATATGACTTTGCGAATTTCATGACGATTATTGAAGTATTAATAAATTTATAATACGTTCATTGAAGTAAAATAATATTTGAAAAATATACGGATAAAAATACACAAAACAACTAATTTAACGTTTTTTATATGAATGCAGATAAAATATGAAATACAAGATGTTTAATTAAAATATTAAGATGAGATGGAAAATAGTGAAAAGGAAGTACTCCGTACTTGCTATCTCAAAGCGAATGATGCAGATGATAATTAAAAAATAACAAAGAGATGGAACGTTGTGTTTTATCGGCACGTACCAACTCATTTAAAAACTCAGGCCAATTGATGATAAGATTCACAAGATTTCAATTTTAAAAATACAGTTATGTTTTTATATCCAGTGAGGATATTAATGAATATTAAACGTTTTGTTGCTAAGTAGGACGTGGTGAGAGAAAAGTCAATACAATAATAATTCTTGACTCTTAGACGAAACTCGCAATTTAAATGCTTGTGGAGCTTCAAGCACTCAATTTGGTACAACGGCAATGTCGCTCCTAAATGGCCTACCAGCACACCTCGATCCTTTTCTTACATCCTTTTCCTCTTTTGTTGATGGTATTGTTCTTCTTGATCTCTGTGATCTTTGACACGTGTCATCTTCTTATTCTTTTGTGTTATTTTTACTTTTTATTATTTTCTCTATTTATTGTATATTTATGTTTACTCTGTTTCTAAATATTTGTAAAAATTGGAATTTCGATTCTGTATATAAATAAATAAATAAATAAATAAATACATGTGAAAAATGGCTTCAAAAGTTCAATTAAATCAAATATATTAGAGATTAAAACCGCTCATAATAATTATGTTTACACGTGCAAGGGTTTCAAAATATTTTGATAATATTTTCCTTGAATATTATAATTATATTCACGGAAAATAATAGTAAAATATAATACCTGACTTACATAAAGTAAATACTTTCAACTGACAACTCTAATCGAAACAACACAATCATAAAGGTTATTCAAAATTTATTTCAGGAATTGTTAATAATAAATTTAAATAAAGTTACATATTTTGAATAATGACTTTCATGTTGTTTTACTGAATAATTAATGTAAAAATAATGTGCAAATATAAATAAATATGTATAATTGTTATAATATAAATAAATATTTATAATTGTTAAATAAAATAGCCTTTATTTATTTATTCACTATTAAATTCAATGATTCGGCTGTAAATTAAATCCATTGGCAGTAAATTGAATTAATCGGAAGTAGATGAAATAATTGGCAGTAATATACTCAAAAATGCTAGTAGTTAATGTAAAATGAATGAATAATTTTCATATAAAATGAAAACCTAACCTGTTTCAATTACCAGTCATGAATTACTTACTTTGCCTTTTTATTATTTTTCAACTGCCAATTCATTATTTATAGTACCCTTTTTATGTATTTATTATTGACCATTTCGTAAAAAAGTTACTGCCCATTAATTGAATTAATTACTGACAAAATATTTATTTTTCAAATAAAAATATTATTTTAACTTTGCTTATTACAATAAGACTTCACAATGAAATCGACATTAAAGTGAAAATGCCATTATTCCCAACAGTCAAATTTTAAGAAGCATCTGACAACTAATTTAAATATAACATCGATTATGTCAAGAAAAAGCATATTGAATTTTGTCAATTAAATTTTTATATTATCTTTTTAAAATATTATTTATCATTTTAGAAAAAGAAAAGAATAATCACTCTTAAATAAATTGAAACGATTACAACGTCCAAAAAAAATGTTGTACGAGTTTAATAACTTGCATTTTTTTTAATGTTTAGTGATGGAAACATGGTGAATATTCAAATAACGTAAGTCCCTGATCATACCTAAATTAAATGGACTTATTTTTTTTTTAGAATATTTTTTTCAATACTCTTATCATTTTTTATAGATCATTGACTATATTTCAATAAATAAATAGACTGTCGGAAAGTAATAATATAAAAAAATTAAAAAAAAGCTTGTTAATAAATGTTAACTGATTGAATATTAAAAAATAAGAATATACATACTTGATGAATATATACTACAGAGACATCAATCGTTATAAGATGGTAACAATGGTATAAATACATCATCTTTCGCGTGTCCGTCCAGGTGGAGAAATAGTCGAGTGGACTGGGCGGTGTAAAAGAACAGAGCAAAGGTTGGTTCCATGGCTCGTGGTTCGAATCCCACGTCTGCCGATATTTTTCTGAATGAATTGATGCGTATAAATTTTGTGTGTATAATTGTATGTGTATATTTAATAACTAATAATACTTAAGTTAATGCAAAATTTAATGTACCGGTTAAATCAAACTTTCATAAATATTAAATTAATTTCGGTTCAGGGTAGTTTATGATGGAGACGCGCAAATGGTAATAAAGACGAACAGACAAATCACGTTTTGACGATGCAATGTCAAACTGAAATGCATGAATCATTTCCATCAACTGTCGACGTTTCCTTTCCGCTTCCTATTAACTACAGCATACTCAGCAAATATTTCATTGATATCCAAACTCAGCTCTTATTTTAAGTATTATTTTAGTTCAAGCATTTCATTATCATTCAAGCTCATGTCTTCGAAGTAAACAAAAAATATTTTAGGTGGTTTTGTGGCTTCTGGGTCTAGCCGTGTGTAGCGAATTATCTCATACCAATATTTCAGCTGCCGTTGCAGGGCTTTTCTTCAGGGTTGATTTGATTGACTTTGTGAACCCAAAAGCCACAAAACTAAATCTGCCCGTGAATACTTAAGAAGTTATTTAATTTTAGGTGACAAGTTTTATGTTTTTTTTTTTTTAGTGTTAATCGAATTTCAATTTTGCATTTTAGTATTTGGTGTGTGATTTAAGAAAATAAAAAAAACTGAAAAATAAAATTTTTCCTTTTTCAGTTTCTTACCAATAGAACTGCATTTTCAAAGACAAATGAATTTTTAGAAAATAATATAAAAAAATATGACTGAGTATATTTTTGATCACAGCTATGGATAAAGCGCCAAGAAGCCTTAAATATTGAATAAAAAAAAAAAATCGGCGCAAATACTTATATTTCATTGCTTGTATCTATAAACACATAAATAACAAAATTATATATATTCGATAAGATTAACATACATTTAATAGTATTTTAATGGTAGGTCATTCATTTAAAAATGGCAATTAGGGCTTAAGCTCTCCTGAAACAATAGCTGCATTCTAAGAGGATATAGCCGTCATAAGTAATTCAAAATTGTAGAGTATGTAGAGGTTGTGATGTTATTTTCATACAAGATATAAACGTTAGATTTTTATTTAAGTTTATTTAAACGCTTCTATGAACTTGCAGATGATATTGTCAATAAAACAATAGCTTATAGACCTTATAGTGTTGAATTAAATTTTTCCTAATTAACGTTTCCTTATTTAACAAATCTTTTACTATTTATATATATTTTTATTAACGATAAAATCATTTACTGCATACAATCCCATAAATTAATACGTCAGTGAAGATGAAATTAGTAGCTTTTCAATTTTGCAATTTCATAAAATATTATCTAACAAGGACATCGACTATGTAATTTTTGCGCTCTATGGAACTATAGAATGCAGATATTTTATATATTTTTGAAGGTGACTAGATGATGAAATTTATTTTTCCACAGGTTTCAAGTTTATGCTATAAGCCTACATCCAGCATTGGATAAAACCTTGTTAATAAATATTCGAAAACGATCAGATTTCATCTCTAAATCATGAGTAAATATAAATATCTAGCGGCGTAAGCAGATCAAATATCAATCAACTTCATATTCACTTTAGCTTATAGAGAAATAACACAAAATATGACTTAATTAAATGAAGATAATTTTTCTTGTATTTTCTTATTTAACAATATTTGTTTACCTTAAAAATCTGAACTTACTAAGTGAGAACACGTTGTTTTTTTTATTTCAAATTATCAATCTGCTTTAAATTCGTTTAATTTGTTATTAACACATTATTCTAAGGATATTTCACCTCCTTTATTTGTTTCAAATATAAGTTTATTAAAGTAAATCCTAAAACTGTAAGTTTTAATTTTTTTAAGAACTCTCTATTAAAATATTGCTGTATTATCTCATTTATATTTTTTATACTAGATATAAAATAAAACTTAATTAAGATGATTGACTCTCAAATTAAAATAACAATTTTACTATGTAATGTCAATTCATATAATTTATACACTGGCTTATGTACTCATATCTCCTTCTCTCCTGATATATTTTTTACGGTTTATTATTAATTTAAAACCAACTTATGTAACTTTTATAAATGCATCTTTTCTAAATATTCCTTATTCGAACATATAATTGTCACAATTTACCGCCGTAAAATTCTGTCGGCCGCCATGATGTTTTTACTGTCTCATAGCAACTAGTTCAGTTCCAGGACTGCTAGAGTCCGAAAACCTAAAGAAAATACAGCTGTTACTTATTTCCCAGACAGATTAACCTTTATTTCTTCAACGACTATAACATAGAAGTCTATTTTATCCGCTTTCTAAACATTCCTAATAACCATCGTTTCTCATAAAGCCAAAATACTTTTCCCTTAATATTTTACGTAGACACCCGCTCTCAATATTCATAATACAGTGCAAAAGTTTTTAATAAAATGTCAGGAACATATATAATCATTCAATTTACCATCCAAATAAACTCTCATGGTCAACTCTGTTAATGTTTAACCTTTGAGTTCGTGCCACAGTTCTACTAGTTGGTAGTAGTTCATACATCATAATTTTTGTAGAGTTCGAGTGTGAGGCAGACTCGATTCCCAGTACTGCGTCACAAAGGCTCTTCCGCTTATTGTATTTGAGCTCAGCGACTATGAATCCTGCCATTAGGCCGCTGTTTGCCGTCATACAGATCCGATATTGGATAACTCAGGGGCTTCTTACTATTTTTCGTATTAATATAATAAAAATATAATAATAAATAAATTGCATGTATTCAATTCATGGCTTCCTGAAACTGAAACCTTCCAATACCTATATATTATCCATTAAATGTCAATAATAGTAAATTAAGATTGATGCTTCATGTTATTAAGTATTCTTGGATTTGATTCTTCATGTGATCGAAAATTATTTTTCATATAAAAAAAAAAACGTAGAATATATTTAAATTATTTTTTGTTAACAAGGCAACAATTTTAACCGTAGCGTTGTTCTTTTTAATAAATCGGACAAAAATAAATGGCGGACGCTTGGATTCGAACCACGAACCTGTACAACTAGCCTACGCCGAGTACAGACTGAACATTGATTACAAAAGGTCATGGATTGAATCCTAGCATCCACAATTATTGGGCTTAAATAACTTCTTAGGTTTTCACGGCCAGATTTGATATTGTGGCTTTTGGGTTTAGCCGTGTGTGTGCGAATTGCTTTTTTTTAATTTTATTTAATCAAATATAAAAAGATACATTTTTTACACAGTAATTTACATTCCAATCTTTTTTTTTTCTTTTTTTTTTCTTTTTTACATTCGCTTACCACACCACTTAAAGATAAGATCTTGTGTGTGGCGTGTACTTATTTCCAATATTTCATCCGCCATTGCAGGGATCTATATTAGATATTAGAAAGAAGTAATTCGCCACACACGGCTAAGCCCAAAAGCCACAATATCAATTATTGGGCTAATGTAAAGATGTTTTCTGCTTTAGGAGTATTTTTAAAAAAAAACATCTTACATGCAACTTTAAGAAATTTATTCGTTCCTTTTGTTTGTCTGTCAACATAATATGGAAAGCATTAACTTTATTTCTTAATATAGCTGAAGCGTTTTATTTATCTAAGACGACAACTTCAACAATGGACACGCAAAATTTAAAAAGAGTTTTTGGAGAGTTAAACGTCTTTGTTTCTGACGTAATAAAATTATCATGTGAAATCGAGATCTCAGAGATGTCATAGTTATGTTTATAACATTTGAGCAATATACTTTTTATTGAGTTTGCGATAACTGGCTCAATGTGTAGATTATAGATTGGGTATCAGATGATTCTTGGAATGCTTCACATTTTGAGTACCTGGGGGCACGTTTGAATATTGCGTTTGATGGCGCAATACTCCCCAGCCCACAACAGGTGATATAGCAGAGATCAACAAAGATTAAGTCTTATCAACGACCAAGGACCATAGGCAATTTTCCAACCGAACGGACTTTAATTATTGTCGAGGCTTTTAAGTCTGATATCCTAGCAATACGTTATATTACTATACCTCGGCAGGTAGTCACTTCATATTGAACAGATATTAAGGCGACATTGTCTCAATCGTGTAATTAATCTGAGCATAATTTACACACCAAACGTTTTCCCCTGAAATGCCAAGGACGAGGACATGATACTCCTTATTCATTGTTTTGAAATACGAGTATACACGAGACGTATATTTATTATTAACATTATTATCATTAGCATTAACATAGTTATCATACTCTTGACGAAATCGATTTCACTTAAAAAAAACTGTTATTTTAATTAATAATGGCCAAGAACAAAAGTCATTGTTTGGTTTAAGTAGTTACTATTAAGAAAATGATTTTTTAATGTAAGCAGATACAGCCGAATACCAACCAGACGGTGATAGATAATTTATAGATGTTTGAGCAATGAGCTATAACTCATTATGTATTTTAGAAAATAGTTTCTTTTCTTTACGGCTATGAATCTTGGGTGCAATGGTTTGACTTTGAAAAATAACGAGGTGAGAGAGTGAACAAAGCAGCCTTTCAAACTACAATATATTAAAAGGCGAAGGTGGTTCTAGTTGGGACACGTTTTGAGAATGCAACTGGAGAGCATATACTACAGTTGACTTTTCTTCAAGCTTCCGATCTCACGCCGTCTTGGAAGGTCGTTGACAGAGCTTTATGGCGGCAGTACGTAAATGCTATATGCTCCAGTTTGGGGAGCGGATATGGTATAATGATCTTTTAAGAAATAGGTTACTTTACCTTTACAACTCTGTTCTATGCAGAGGTGAGCTAAATCTAATATTGGTTTTGTAAAACGTTTTTAAGCCTGATACAGTACAGTGAAGAAGTACCAAAATTTGTATTATTCGGTATAATTAACGGTCACATCATGCGCCACGATGGACTTCTCCACGACATTGTGGAAGGGATGGTTGAGGTTAGAAACTGTAGAGGGCGCCCTAGATGGGAGTATTTGCAGTTAGTGTTCGAGGACATGAGTTGTAGCTCTTATGCTGAGCTGAAGAAAATTGCAGAGGATCGAGAGGAGTGGAGATTGAGATGCAAGATTTTTTTGCTACAAACCAATCCACCGGATTGATACTACGAAGAAGAAACTTGAATGAAATTTCTAATACATACTCTTCATTCAATTAGGTGACTGCAATCGATGGTGACAAAGACAGACCGCTGAGCATCGTCTACTTCCCCACTGGTCAGGGTATCGACGCCGACAATGCTGCTAACAGTAAATTTGAAGTCAACCGAACTACCGGGGAAATATTTGTCCTTAGGGTAAGTCAACAATATTCTATTTACTCCAACTGTTAAATGAGATGAATAGTAATATATAGAATGAGGCTGATTTCATGAATTTCAAGCCGTTATAATTGGAAAAAAAAGCCATACAGTCAACCTTTAATGGCAAAAGAAAGACATGAAACTTTTTTTTTGAAGATCGGTTTTATGGGCTGTTAGCTTGATACTTTTTTCACTTTAGGCTAGCTGCTTGTCCTGCCTTTGAACTTTCTTTGTTTATCATCGGGGCTTAAAATCATCCAAGATTATAATTTTTTAATAATTTTGTGCACCGTTTTTGTTGTAGAAAATGAATATTTGTAGAGTACTAAAATATTTTCAGTTTTAATAAAAAAATTAGTAAAATAATAATTTAATTTTATAAAATTACACATTGAACACGATTATAATGATTGGTCTATATTTATTTGTTTAGTAACTAATTCAAGTTTTAGGCAGTCAAGTAAATAAACTGGCTATGGATTAAATAAATTGGCAGTATTTACTGTCTCAGTAAGAATGTGGTCAGTTATAAAATTAAAATGGCAGTAATATACTCAATACATCCAATAATTTATGTAACATGGTCGATATGTAAAATAAATAATAAGTTTTAACTTGATAGTAACAAACAAATTTATGACCAGGATTATGAATAATTACCACTGAAAATGGAAACCTGACCTTTTATTTTTTAATATTCATTAATTATTTATTGCTAATTTATTATTTTTCTACGTTCAATTTATTATTTTTACTGACCTTTTTATGTTTTTATTTCTTAACATTTCTTGAATATTTACTGGCCATTAATTGAATAAAACACTTTCAAAATAATCTCCGTTATGGTATGTATATATATTGAAATAGTAACTTAGAAGGTTTTTTCTGAAATATTTAACCATAATGGATACTGAATATCGGAGAAAATATTAATTATATTTTGTGGGGGTGGCGAATCTTGGAAAGGATATTTAATTAAACCGGATTACATCATTAATTTTGGTTATCAAATTCTACCGTATCTAATAACAAAATATTTTTACGATCCATTATCTTGCGTAATTCACTAATAATACGCTTGTAGAATAATAATTATTATTTTTATCTGTGTAATAAATTTAAGCGATTTCTTTTTACGGGTACTAATTCCGGCGATAAAAATTATCGTAGTTTGTTTTTAAATTATGCAAAGCGTCAAAGTAAATATTTGTTGTTTACAGCCGCTCGACAGAGACCTTCCTCACGGACGACCACAATGGAGGTTCACTGTGTTCGCTCAAGATGAAGAAGGAGAAGGATTAGTGGGATATGCTGACGTCCAAGTAAACTTGAAAGACGTTAATGATAACGCACCTATCTTCCCCCAAGGGATCTACATAGGAAATATCACAGAAAACAGTACAGCAGGTACTGTCGTTATGACAATGAGTGCTATAGACTACGATGACCCATCAGAAGGCAACAATGCTAAGCTCATTTACTCAATAGAAAAAAATGTAATAGAAGAAGAGTCTGGTACACCTATTTTTGAAATTGAACCGCATACAGGTGTAATTAGAACTACGGTTTGCTGTCTGGACAGAGAAAAAACTCCTGATTATTCAATTCAAATTGTAGCCATAGACGGAGGAGGCCTCAAAGGTACAGGAACAGCATCAATAAGAGTTAAAGATATCAATGACATGTCACCTCACTTCACTAAAGACGAATGGATCACCGAAGTAGATGAGACAGATGATAAAATACTTCCCGAAGATCCCATTTTAATCGTCACCGTCCACGATGAAGACGAAACAAACAATTTTCAATACAAAGTGGTTGCTAATAGTGGTTTTGGAGCTGATAAATTTGTGATGCTAAAGAATAGTGATGGAAGCGGATCACTGAAAATTGTCAGTCCGTTAGATTTTGAAGACCACTTGCAAAGCAGCGGATTCCGATTCAGAATTCAAGTCAACGATAGAGGAAATAATAACGATAAAGATAAAAATCATACCGCTTACTCGTGGGTCGTTATCAAATTGAAAGACGTGAATGATAATAGCCCGCAATTTGAAAGACGTAGCATGAACGTTTCCGTGGAAGAAAATGCTGACGTTTTGAAAATATTGGAACGCTTCAAGGCTACGGACGCCGATCAAGGAGGAAAGAGTAAAATAACTTATTCTATTGACCGAGCGTCTGACCAAAATAGACAATTTTCTATCGATCAGGAAGGCATTGTCCGAATACAGCGACCATTGGATCGCGAAGAAACGTTACAACATCAAATAAGAGTTTTGGCTACTGATGATGGCGCTCCACCGAAAACGGCGACTGCAACATTAACCGTTACGGTCACAGATATAAACGATAATCCTCCGTCTTTACTGAAAAACTACAGACCGGTTTTATTAGAACACGTTCCGCCACAAAAGATCATTGAAATACAAGCGATCGATAAGGACGATAGATTCAAAGGAAACGGTCCCCCATTTCAATTTCGCCTTGATCCGAGTGCAAGTGATCTAATCAGAGGATCTTTCAAGGTAGAGCAAGATGTTAGAAAAAGTGGTGGTGAAGGTTCTGCTGTAGTTTCATCTCTCAGATCTTTTGACCGTGAGCAACAAAAAGAGTTTTTAGTTCCTATAATAATAAAAGATCATGGAAATCCGGCCATGACCGGAACAAGCACATTGACCATCACAATCGGTGATCTTAATGATAATAAGATGGAACCTGGAACAAAAGAGATTTTTGTATATAACTTTCAAGGCCAGGCTCCAGACACTGAAGTTGGAAGAATATACGTCAACGATATTGACGACTGGGATCTTCCAGATAAAAAGTTTTACTGGGTTGGAGCCGAACATTCGAGATTTCGATTAAACGAGGAGACAGGAATGCTTCAAATGAAACAAGGAACCAGAAACGGAATGTACAACCTCAAATTCAAAGTTTACGATAGAAAACACGGACAAACAGATATATCAGCCAACGTAACGGTTGTTATTCGAGAAATAAACAACGAAGCTGTAATAAATAGCGGCTCTATCAGATTGTCGGGAATAACCGACGAGGACTTCGTTAAAGTCTGGAACTATAAAACTAAAACTATAACGAATAGTAAATACGATAGATTAAGACTTAAATTGGCTAATATTTTTACTTTAGAAAAAAATTCCATCAATATATTTAGTGTCCAGTTACACCAAAAGTACCCTCCAATTACCGACGTGAGATTCGGAGTCAACGGTTCTCCTAAGTATAAGCCTGAAAGACTGAACGGTATAGTTCTAATGCATCGAAGCGAAATAGAAGCTCACGTTGGAATCAATATAACGATGGTGGGCATAGATGAATGTTACGTAGAAGGACAAGCGTGTAAAGGCTCGTGCACAAACGTTCTAGATATTAGCAATCTTCCGTACATGATAAACGCAAACAAGACGGCATTTGGAGGAGTGAGAGTAAACTTACAAGCGAAATGCATTTGCGGAGCTCGTAACTTCACCAAAGTGGAGACGTGCAGAAATAATCCTTGCGTAAACGGTGGACGATGTCTCGAAGGAAGACACGGCATCTCGTGCTCCTGCCCTGCGGGTTACAGCGGCCCTCGCTGTCAGCAGACCTCGCGCAGCTTCAGGGGCAACGGCTGGGCGTGGTATCCATCACTCGAGATGTGTGACAACTCCCACTTAAGCTTTGAATTTATCACGCGAAACCCCGAAGGAATATTCCTTTATAATGGTCCAATCGTCCCGCCAGAAAAAGATGAAGTCGTCATCTCAGATTTTTTGTCTGTAGAATTAGAAAAAGGATTTCCGAGACTGTTGGTCGATTTCGGTTCGGGAACTTTAGAATTACGCGTTAAAACTAAAGCAACTCTCGATGATGGCGAATGGCACAGACTAGATATATTTTGGAACACAGATACAGTAAGAATAATAGTGGATTATTGTAAATCAGCTGAAGTCGAAGAACTGGAAGACGGAGCACTTCCAGAATTTGATGACAGCAGTTGCCAAGCTCGAGGACAGATTCCTCCATTCAATGAATATCTTAATGTTAATACTCCCCTTCAATTAGGAGGTTTATATGTCGATCAATTTGATCCGGCTAATTATCAATGGAAATACATGCCGGTTGGGAAAGGTTTCGACGGCTGTTTGAAAAATTTAGTTCATAATAGTAAGCTGTATGATTTGGCACACCCGGCACTGACGCGTAATTCAGTTGCTGGTTGTCCTCAGACTGAAGAGATATGCAACCAGAGTGATAACACCGCAAGATGCTGGGAGCACGGGACTTGCGTTGGGAGCTACTTCGAAGCTCGATGCGAGTGCGGTCCAGGGTGGTCAGGTCCGGCATGCCTGTCGCCGACAATACCGACTACATTTCGACCGCAGAGCTATGTTAAATTTGCTCTAAGTTTTGAACCGGATCGATTCAGTACACAAATTCAATTAAGGTTTCGAACGCGAGAGCAATTCGGAGAACTGTTCCGCGTCAGCGATCAGCACAATCGCGAATATGGAATATTAGAATTGAGAAATGCGCATCTGAGATTCAAATACAATTTGAACTCGCAAAAGAACGAAGAGAGAGACGTTTGGTTGAGCAATGTCGTCATAGATGATGGGCAATGGCATGTTGTGAAAGTGAATAGATATGGCAGTGCTGCGACTTTGGAACTGGACGGTGGAGAAGGTAGACATTTTAACGAAACGTTTATCTTCGAAGGACATCAGTGGTTACTGGTAGATAAGCAAGAGGGCGTGTACGCAGGTGGTAAAGCTGAGTATACTGGCGTAAGAACGTTTGAAGTAAACGCTGATTTCCAAAAAGGTTGCATTGATGATATACGTTTTGAAGGAAAGCATCTCCCTCTACCGCCTGCAATGAATGGCTCTCAATGGGGTCAAGCGACGATGGCACGAAATTTGGAAAAGGGTTGCTCTTCACACAGTCCCTGCATCAGTATAAGCTGTCCTGATCCATTCGAGTGTGTGGACCTTTGGAACGAATATGAATGCACGTAAGTATTAAACATTAATAAATCATTTATTCGTGATTACAGTATATTTGTACACAATTGTATAATGTATAAACCTAAAAGTAGACGTTACGTACAAACTCAAATTACAAGCTATGAGTTCTCATATCCAAATATGTTTATGTGGTCAATTATTTTACGTAAGTATGAACATAAATTTTTGATCCCAAAAAAAAAATTCTTCTTTGAAATAACATTTATTTGCACACTTAAATTTACTTGAGATCATAATTTATTAGTGTCAAAAAATATATTTATTACCCCTTAAACTAGTTTTTCGATACTTTTCTTTCATCTTTCTGTAACTTTATTTTACCAGTAAATAAACCAAGTATCAAGCATAGTAATATAAGAGTATAAAGGAAAAATTGATAGAATTTTTACAAAATACGAGTAGCAGATATTATAATATGCTTTGAATTCTTACGAAAACAAATATCCTTGTTCTTTGTGCGACATTTCACGTCAAATAAAAGTCTTGCATTACAATATCTGCGAAGCGTATGGAATGACATGCCAACATGTCAGCTCACTTTGTTTATACTCCATGATGTGCAATCTCTCTGTACATCTTTCTTCTTCAAGGCGACATTAATATATTATGTAATATAATGTTGCTAGTCTTGAAGATGGCATTCTTCCATCAGTAATGATCTACGTGGTACAAATTGCTTAGTGATAGAAATTGCTTTTACGACGAGACCAATCCATCTGACAAAAAATGACTGTGATCTCTTTCCATTGATATTATAATACACTTGCGTACAATTATGCAATCATTCACACGAATATGTTTCTCGTTCTATTTGTAGAATCAATCAAAAATAAAAACTTTTCATACGTGCTTACTTTAATACTTTTTTACGTGATTTTTTTGTTATCTGAATCGATTGATAAGTTTCAAAGTTGAGTTTTTTTAGAGTTAATTCTGCAAAGCGTAATAAAGGATGGAGTTGTACATTTCGAAATATCCTGGATTTGTATGAAACAGTAAAATGCCCTAACATTGACTAGTAATCGAAATAGGTGGTAGTCATCGGTGGCAATAATCAAAATCCACCAACTTCTGGACGTAGACATGAGTCTAAATAGTCACTCTATCATATTTTTAACTAATACTCTTATACTCGTAACAGATGTGGAGCTGGCCGCGTTATGGCTCCGGATGGCAAGGGTTGCACTGACAAGAACGAGTGCTTGGAGCAGCCTTGCTTGAACGGTGGAAAGTGTATCAACCAGGAACCGAAGCTTCGCTACAGATGCATCTGCCCTGACGGCTTCTGGGGCGAGGACTGCGAGCTGATGCAAGAAGAGCAGAGACTGACGCTCAGCCTCGGAGCCTTGGCAGCCATTGTAACATGCCTTACTGTGATACTAGGTAAATTTACATTATTCAACTACCTACATTATTGAATTCGTTTTCTTCTGGGGATGCTTTCTTTCCATTCCATAGACTCCCGTAGGAAAGTAGCTGCTCTCAAACATTCATTCCTTCTCCTTCGCGGTTCAATTCACAACCCTGGGAATCTTGAATGCTGGAACCATCTATTGTTTTCCATATCATTTGGTACGTGTGGAGCTTCGAGCACTCAATTTAGTACAACTCCAATGGCGCTTCCAAATGGCAGTCGGTAACCTGCTTTGATTCACAGCCGTAAAGAAGAATGCGGAGTGGTACAGGCTCTATATTGACAGCATTTTGTTTTGATCGATTAACGCTACGAGTCCCATATATTGCGAAAGGAATTGAATAAATTATTAATTAACCATGGATTTTACCCTTACATTAATTCATTATGAACATTAATACAAGCATATTATAATCTAGGCCAGGAAACATAATAGAGATAATTTTTTTATGTCTTTGGAATCAGATTGTCTTGTTAAAATCTCAATTAAATTAAATATCAATATTTAATTTGCCATTTTCACAGATTGAATACAGTATTACCATTACTGAAAGTATAATTTAATTATGGTTAGAAATACCGAATGTGAGTAAATTAAATTTTTCGTTCAACAATCTTTAGTGAAATTCCATAACTTGAATTTCTCATAAATTAAGGGGGATTTTTCAGCATATATTTTTAGAATAGCTTCTCTCTGAAGCCGAAAAAATTCTGTAAAGATACAACAGTGGAATTTATTTTACAAAAATCTCTTTAAATTTACAATATTGAAAATAAATGGTTGGTTATAAGATAATATATTATGTAATGTTTACAACTGTATCTTTTAAGGATCTTATTGCATACATGCATTCTTGAGATACCATGAATATGTAGCCTCACATATATTTTTTTATTTTTTTTATTTAATTAAATATAAAAGATACATTTTTACACAGTAATTTACATTCCATCTTTTTTTTTATTTTTTTTTCTTTTTTTAAATTAAATTCATACCACACCACTTAAAGATAAAATCTTGTGTGTGGCATGGGATTCATCTATGTTATTTTACAGTTATATATTTATACAGGATTTTACATATACACATTTATACATTGTCATAATTTTGATATGATACTAACATTATATAATTAAAATTTTAAGATACTATATATAGAATTAAATCTAAAGTATGTATAAATTAATAATACATCTTTAGTACATTTCAAAGTAAATACACTCTATTTCCCCCAAGATACCTAAAGTGACTTAAAAAAAGAACTGCTTACCCGTGAAATAATGAGAAGAATTTTTTCAGCATTTTTAAGTTAATTAAATAATTTATCAGACTCTTACCAGACATGAACTATTTGGTCTAAGGGGGCGGTTCAACCCAACATAATATGTGTTAAATAAATGAGACACGAATACAAGTAAATTAAGGAAGTCTTATAGTTTAAAATTAAACGATTTTCTATAGGACGTAATTTTATTCTTCTTCTTCCCATTTCCGCTTCTTATCTTGAACAAATAAAATTACTGCCACTTAGTTATGTCAGCCCGCTACTTTTTTCTCGTTGTAGGATATAACTGCAACTGAAGGTCCGCTTGGGAACAAACATGGTTCCCGACAATCTCCATAGAAAAAGTCCGAGTACTTTAAGAGGGGACGGCTGTAGTATCCGAGGCATAAATTTGAGAGATTTGTTAAAAGGATTTTCTTAGGAAATCAGTTGATAAACCCGACGCTCCCGAGGCCTAGACTATTTTTTGTAAAGAGTCAGCTCAACCAGTTTTTTAATTTATTAATTTACAATCATTTAATTTACACACTGCAATAATGAAATGCCTCCAAGAATTATCAATCGAAGATGACATGTACATTTAAATATATTTGTAATGAATATATTGCCGCACTGTATAGAACTTCTTGGACTTAACTGGTTCAAGAACTGGTAAACGGAACGTTAGTCGATCTACTGCAAGATAAACTGACGACAACATAAGAATACCGGGAGTAGCCTGGATGCGTAAGGCGAATGCTCGAAGAGAATGGACACTCATGCGAGATTCCTACGTTCAACGGTGGAAGGACACAGGCTAATGATGATGATGATCATGATGATGATGACTGGCTAGATATCTAATTAAGGTGTTTTTTGTTGTTTCCAGTTCTTGGCTTCATATTCTTGGTGTGCAACCGCAGGAGACAGACACATATAAAGTATCCGTGTCCTGATGAGGACGTCAGAGAAAATATCATCAGCTATGATGACGAGGGCGGCGGTGAGGATGACATGACTGCTTTTGACATTAAAACAATCCAAATCCCGGTGGGAGAGCCACCCACGACTCAACAACCCATGAAGATTCCATGTAACTTTTTATAGTTCTTTAACATCTTTCGATAAATATTCACACAAATAACGAATAAAGTAATAAAAAGAGAATATTTGCCATTGAAGAAATCTAAATTTTTCATTTTATTTATGAAATACATACTTCTTATTCGTAATTTTTTAAAGAATAACGAAAATAAATAATATGCAAATATTATAGTAACATTATTTTCAAACAGCCATTATTTAGGAGCATCTATGATTACTTCTGCAAAGCTTTAATTTAACTGAAATATTTTTATGTTCCTTAATAGAGGTCTATATAAAAATAATATAAATATTAACTAATAATACTTCCCTGTACATTTTTTAATGCAATAAAAGTTTATTTTTGCTGTCAAAAACGCTATATTTATAATACTATAACTACATTTATTTTTTACAGTTCCAGTGTTGGCAGCCGGGCAAGAGCCGAATGTGAAAATGTGCATAGAAGAATATAAGAAACAAGCCGATATTGATCCAAATGCGCCTCCTTTCGATGACTTGAGAAACTATGCATTTGAAGGTGGCGGTAGTATCGCCGGGTCACTCAGTTCTCTTGCTTCAGGTAAAATACGCGATAATGATTTAAGCACCAATCAATAATATGTTCCTTATATTAATTTTATTAAATGTAATGTACTGTTTTTTTTTAAACAGTGAATTGAATGAGTAAGAAAATAATTAGTTAAGAAGCATACCATAATATGAAATGCAGCGACATCGTGTGCAGATTTTTTATTCATATATATTTGTACATAAAGTGACTAAAATTAAGGGCCCTCTACTAAATATATTATTCATATTTTCGTAAATTAATTCTTTTTCTAAGGTTTTTTTTTAATTTACAGGTACTGACGATGACAGACAAGATTACAGATATCTTAATGGCTGGGGACCAAATTTTGTCAAACTTGCAGAAATGTACAGTCAGAACCAAGAGACAGAAGCCGATGACGAATAAAATTTAATTAAAATGTACAGATTAATATAATATATTAAATATTATGCTATTTTTATCACACTGTAAGATATTCATGAAAAATATCATACGTTATTTGTCTCATAATTAAATACATACTCATGTATCTATCAATAATATGAATTAATTATATTAAGTTTTATACTTCATTTAAACTTATTAGTTTAATAATTAAATACATATTTCTTCCATTTACCTAAATCAAATTTTAATTTAATGATTTTTTTATATTTATTTATACCTAAATAAATAATTTTAACAATTTAACAGTTCAAAAATATTATATTGATTTATATTAAAACAATAAGAAGTTCTTATAAAAGTTTATTTATCTGTATAGTCATTAAAATATATCTAATTTTTAATATGTTTTATTAAAAAATTAGATATGAATATATTAATTTTTTAAATAAAACATTTAATATTCTAAATCATTTAATTTGTTTTTCATAACTTGAAAAAGTGATAAAATATCTTATGTTGTAAATATAATGCATTAATTAGAAAACATATGTAAATAAGATCAGCATACAATTTTACTATTCAAACCTCTTAATTTAATAACTAAAGTATATAAATACACTTTCACTTACTCCTAAATAATATTATATCAAATCGAAAAATATAATAAACATATATAATATTGATTTTAATAAATAAGTGTATCAAATAAAGCATTTTATAGAATAAAACTATTTTACAGTATTATATACACATTGTTTCGTATATTTGTATTTTGTGCAAAACATCTTTCTTACCATTTTAAATGGTATTTAATTTCATAAAATGAAGTTGTAACTTAATATATCTATGTACTTTGTGAACAAAATTATATATAATAAAAAAATAACTTAAATATAAATTGATACATGTTATAATATTATACACATATCTATGTATTTAAGTTTTTCAGTATGTATAATTATTAAACATAAAACGTAATATTTATTCCAATGATTTTATTTTCAGTATGTATAACATCTATTTCAACTTATTAAACTATCAAATCTACTAAAATTATTTTACATTCATTATTTCATTAAAATCTTTATTTATTTACGAATTGCTTTATATCCTTATGGAACTGCAGATCTGGAAGAGTGAAATCGTGATTATGAATATACAGATGCATTGTACATTGAGCAGACTATTTCAAGGTTTCAAAATAAACCACATTATTTTTACGTGTATTTTTTTTAAAGAACTGAAGATTAATTATTTTTTATTAAAAAATAAAACGAAAATAATAATAATTACGATAAAATCATTGTTCGTTATTTATTAAAGTTGTATTTGGATTACATAACACAAAAAAACGTAATATTCCATAATTTTTAAGATACTTTCATAATATGTATTTACAATACATTAAGTGAAAGCAATCATAGTATATATATATTTACTGAGATTAAAGTTATATAAATAAGTATTGTGATAATAGATATACCATATTCGTATGTAAATAAATGTACTATTCATATTGTTATAAAATAATTATTATTGTGTACATTGTTTCTTAATTATTTTTATTAAAACATTTTGTAATTTGACTTTATTCATAACTATTAATTTTACTTTTGTACAGCTGCAGGCTTTTGGATTTAACAGTATCTATTATTATTGATATAACTGTTGACATTTTGTAAATAATACTAAATAATTACAGATATAATATAAATATGATTGTACAGATTATAAAAAAACAATGAAATACATAATAAACGATACTATTCAAATAGTTGAAAATAAAGTTTTTTTTTTCATTTTCATGCTTCCTTACGAACTTTCCTTAATGTTATTAAAGCTACATTTACAAGCTCAATATTATTTTAAGGGACTCTCTGCCAATGTATATTGCTTAAAGGTAATTGTGAATTTATTAAAAATATCGATTGATCCCTGAGTATTTTTTACTAGTAATTGACTGAAAAAAATGCCCAATTTACACGAAACATTAAAATACAGTTTGCCTATTTAAATGCATATGAAAGTGAATGCTTACAATATAAAAAAAAAAAACTAAACAATAATTAAATAGACATATTTATATCGCATTTTATATTTTTTATTTCCCTGTTTACTAATAATATTTGTTTTTGGTGGTATTTATAAATTTTCTGTTTAATTTCAATAAAAATGTATTCCATTATAGCTTTTATAATATTTCAATAGATGGCAGTATCTTAATGCGAACGACCTACAAAACTAAAATTGTACTTTTGTTATTAAAATCATCTTTACTAAAAAATAAATATGCAAATATTTTGACTTAAATGAGCATTGCACAACTTTAAGAAAAAAACACTTAACAAAAAATGGTCTCGACAATAATATTCTTGTATTGAATTGAAATTTTGGTGGCAATTTATAAAATCTTTAATAAATAAAACTACAGATGGCAGTAGAACACCACTGTATTACATTATGTTCTAGAAGGGTGAGAAGAAGATCTGCACTGCATCTACGGACTTAGGCCAGTGGTTCCTAACCATTCACCTCTTAACCACTTTCAAAAAACAGTTCATTTCGTAAATATTTTGTGAAAAAATGTTATACGAGCAAAAAATATTAACTTTTTTTTATAAAAGGGTGGCATTTAAAAGGCATGTAATATTATTTCACACCATACTTGATGTAAGGGAATATTGGATAAATCAACTGTTACAGTGTGCGATACGATTTTTCCATTATTTCATATCTGAATGCGTAAATATCTGGACACGATCAATTAAAAACGCCGATGTGTCTATGTGGTAGAAATTTAAGCAAAAAATTATTTATATTTAAAGCTATTATAATTATAAATGCACGATAATATCCATAATATAATGCTTATAACCTTCACGCAATATGTTGACAAAGTTTTAACACAATCGAATGAACGGTACGGCAGCACATAGAATCCGAATAAACGTAAAAACATTGATTCTTATATTATATACAAGAAGATATTCTGTTAACAAAATATCATCATCATCATCATCATCAGCCTGTGTCCGTCCACTGTTGAACGTAGGCCTCCCGCATGAGTCTCCATCCTCTTCGATCCTCCGCCTTCCGCATCCAGGTCACTCCCGCTATTCTTCTTATATCGTCAGTCCATCTTGTAGGGGGTCGGCCAATGCTTCGTTTGCCAGTTCTTGGGCGCCATTCCAATACTTTTCTTCCCCATCGACCAAAATATAATATAATAAAATCAACTTGATATTTTATTATTCCCGTATTTGAGGAAAAATTTAAATCTGAGAATTATTATCCTCAAAATCAAATACTCATGCCTACTAAAATACTTTTTTTTTATACAATTATGATCTATGGTAAAATATATTTGTTTCTTAACGATAGCAGTATAATCATTCCTATTAGGATTTTAAAATGAATGATTTATTGAGGTATCATAAGAATCGATGACCGTAAGTAGTTGATTATCATTCGAAAAGTGAATTACTTTTTAATAATGTACTTCGGATTGATTGATTTTGTTAACAAATAGTGCGAAATGGATAGTTGATTTTAAATAAAATAAGACAATTAGTATTATTTTTTCGAGGGATTCCTGGAGTTTTTTTATTTAAATATGAAGAATTATTTTCAAATTAATTATATAAATCTCCATGAATGTGTAATTGGACAAATTTAAAAATAAATATAAAAACTGTTTCAAAAATAAACTTAAGAATTGTTCAGCATGTATTGGAACCAAACAATTTTCGCAGAACTCTGAAATCTAAATTTACTTAAAAAAACATTAATAAGAATAAACAATAAAAGCTGCCTTTCTCAAGAAGGTAACATACTTAAATCCAGCGCCGGTTTTAGGGAGTGGCGAGGTGGGTTGGAGTCCTAGGGCGCCGAATGATCTGGGGCGCTGAGAGCGACTTAACTTGCTTAGATTTTTCTTATTTCTCCCATTCTGTATTTAATATTTATGTGGTATAAAATTAGTTTGTTAAACATTTGTCAAGAGCAAAACATTGCAAGCATTCCAACACTTTTTAAACAACGACGATTTATTTTTTGCAGTAACATAAAAAGGTTATCCGTACTTTACACAACTCATTATATTTCTGCACGTTCAAGTAATATAACTATTCATAAATCGACAAATAAGGGTATTTTATAATAACCACCCAAGCTGACAGATCTCATTGTTATACTTATATTGACTTTTAAAATGTTTCTCTTTAGCGGTATTATACAACAGTGTTCCCCAACCATTTCGCAGCTGAGGCCCGGTTTTAAAAGGAAAGAAATCTCGGCAACTATTATATTATTAACTTATATATAAATAATATAATAATGAAATAAAAATATTTTGGTTTTCCCCTTCCAAGCGAAAAAAGAAATGACAAGGGGCGCCAGATTTATTTTAACCCTATGGCGCCGCAGGTTCTAAAGCCGGCACTGATTATATCAATTATTTTAAATGTACTAAAAAGATTTTTACTGTTTTCCCAAAAGACACCACCAATAAAGAATAAGAATTGTAAAAAAAATACTGTATTTGATTTTGTGTGCGGTTGTATCTCTGTATGCTAAGAATAATGTCGCATACAATCATCATCAGCAAACATTACAAATACTCCGTTTTACTTATCGAACCTCATCCCGCTATTTTCATTATGTGGCAGGTACTTACAAAATAGCTAGTAAGAAAATTGGCTATGAATGTTTTTTTTCATTTTTGTGTAGTTAATGGTAATTTCTATTCAAATATCAGCTTACGCTAAGTATAGAAAATGAATTAGCAAATATCTTCGGCATGAGCCTCAAAGCACCAGCTACGAAATTTAATAAATAATTTCACGACGCTTAAAAATTAAATATAAGAACTTATTTTTATATCTGAAACATGAACATAACTTCATGTTGGGGAACATTGAGTTGAAGACAAGAAGGGATGTGTTCTTAGGTATGCATTTCTTCCGGCTGTTGCGTGTCGTGTTCGGGAATCCTGAAATTTTGTTGAAGATCGGTTTGAGTGTCCCTGATAAATATCTGAGAATAAGAAAGCATAGATTGTTCGTTCTCCCAAAGAGTAACACTAACCTGCCAGAGACTATGTCTCTTGGGAGAGGGATCAGACTATTTAACCAAATCGCCTCGGATGTTGATAAATTTCACGTAAGGGAGGCCCAATTCAGACATGAACTCGAAGAGTTTCTTTGGAGAAATAATTTGTTGGCGTCGTCTCTTTGATGAGCATTGGGACCTTATGTTGCTTGTCCTTATTGCTTTTTTCTTAGTACTTAATCATTAGTACCTATATGTTTATACATTATATTTTTTTAATTTAAGGAATACTTCTTATTTTACTTCAGAAATTTTTTGAATTATTAAAATTGGTAATGTTTCTGTAAGGAAAAAAATAAATATATTTGAAAATTGAATGTTAAAAAATATGGTTATCACAAATTACCGCCACTCAGTTCTGTCAATTTCTATTGGCCCATGTACCCAGTTGTCCACCTGGGAATAGACATGGTTCTCGACGCTTCCATGGCAATATCCCGGGACTTGAAGATAAGGCAAAAGTATTAATTCAACGAGGTATGTTTGGGTGTTAATAATTCAGGATTTTTAAGGAGATTGGGCGACTATAGAAAACCTGTATGTTAAGAAGCAATACAAAATGTTTTTAATATTATTGTCCGAGACCTTAACCAAAAATTGTGCCACCAAAAGTCAATAATTATAAAATAATGAATTATTAATTTTTTGTAAGAAAAAATATTATTTATTCGACTCTAGACGAATAAATAATAAAAACTCAGTGGTTGTACAAGCTCTATTATTTTATTCTTTAAATACTCGTATGACAACCCCAAAGTTACATGCGTACTACGCATACGTATTTTTTCAGAATTTTCTGTATTATAAAATAAATAGGCAAAGTGTTTAGGTAATGCAATATGCTAAAAATTTATAATATTATATTGATTAATTTAATACGAACATTGTGCGTTCGCGTAGCACTTTAAGAGGGCGGCATTTTATCGACTTTTTTAAATATGTTTCTTTGGATGCATGAGAATTTTTATACTTTGAGGAGCACATATATAATAAATATATATATCGCCCATGATCCAGGAAGCGGCATTTTATCGATTGAGTATAGTATATTCCTTCGATAGCCACAAATTTTTGAAAAGTTCGAAAACATAAGATCCGTAAGGTGCGTTTTTTGTATCAGCTTATAATTTTGGGGATGAAAATGTTTTACTCGGGGGCGGCAAAGTTGGAGACCGCCGGGCGGCAATCGCCCTGGTTACGCCACTGTTTTTTTGTCCTGAACTAAATATTCTTACATGTTTATTTTGTATACGTCGTAAATAAGTATGACATAAAAATATATAAAACCCAAGAAATTTAGGATTACGTATTTAAAAAATCATGAAATACAAATTAATTTTTTATTTACAAGCATGTATAAATAATGAATGTATTTTTTATCAGATTCAAATACAGTCAACGCTTCTATAACGCACGTTTTTTATTTGTAACCAAGTCTCTTTTACGTTCTAATATTGGGTTGAATCGCCTTTAAGTACTAAATGGTCCAAGTCTTGGGATTATCGATCAAATCGTTAAAACATTATAGCAGAGTTGAGTGTACAAATACCCTGTAAAACAAATAAAAGATATACGTCCCCACAAAATATTTAAAAAAAAACGGTAAAATGTCGCATTCAAAAAAAGGGATGCTAAAAACCGTAAAATATTATTTTATAAGGGACGTATAATGCGATGCGGAGATCCTGCAGTATGCCCGGCCCGCGGTCCCAGCGAGGGCCCGCGCTTCACTGGCGCTCACGTGCGACCGCGCGCAAACCGCTCGATATCCCCGGCCGCCAATCCCCTCAGTTTACTACCGGCACTAGCGCCGAGAGGACACGCGGCCCGTGCGCTATTCCCCGGCTGTCAACGCCGAAAACCCGACATCCAAACATCGATCTTACTCAGTAAGTATCCAACACCCAACAATCCACGTGAGAGTGAAAAAAAGTGTGAAAATCCTACACGATCAAGTGAAACATCAAATTTTAATTCACGTGTTTTTAAGATTCTTTTTTATTTATTTTAAATTATAGACAGTTTAAATTTAGCGTCGCTGCTGCGGCGCCGTTTGTGTTTGTTTATATTTTCTCTCGTGTCGGTTTGTATTATGGATGCGAGGTCTTTGAACTCTGCATTTGTAATTGATAATTCGTCCTTTTTAATGTGTGATTCGTCTGTTTTTCGGGTTGCCATGTTTGTTGTGTTCTGTTCGGGGGTGAGGCGATCTCCTCCGTTACTATTCACCCCTACAATCGATCGTGTGAACTGATGAAGAGCTCACGCTATTTTGTTATTATTCTCATTTTTTAGTTTTATTTTTATCGATCGCTTTGATGAGATTTGTGGCTAGAAGAACCGAGGGGATATCGTCCTGTGGCCTGTGGTGGTGAGGGTATGTGTTCGAGGGGAAGGCGTCGCGCGCCGTCGGTATTGATCGTCACGACGCTTTCACCGCGCAACTATAAATATCCGATGCCACATTACCGAGCTGAAATAACCAAAACTCTGGATACGACGAATTATAGCGGCCGTTTCGTCGCATTCTCAGACGCTCAAACAACCGAGAAAACTGTCAACCAAACGTGAGCTTGCAAAATCACTCCCGATGATCGCGACGCCGCCATTTCTTGTTTACCCCTGTAGGTGCCGACACTGTACAGATACAAATATCGAGTACATTTTCCACGTGAATGAAAATACACTAGACATCCTATCCGATTAAAATATCTAACCGCATTTAAACATCGTACAATTAAATTTAATAAATGCACAATTTAATCCACTCTCCGCACGCATAACATGTAAAACCGCTGCGGTTTGTTAAAACATTAATTGATAGATAACACGTGTCCGCAATTGAGAGTAAGTGCGTTTAATGTAATTTAACAGTTGATGTGCCTGTTAAACTCTAATTGTATTAATGACACTTTCATCTAACTGAAATCCATCTGAAAATCCAATAATACCAATAAATTTGACACATTTTAACAGTATTTAAATACAACTTAATTCTAAAGTCTATTGCATATTATCGTTCTTGGAATTAGATGACAGAAGTAGAATACTTTCATCTCTAATTTGTGTCTGTAATAATATTTAGATTCATCATATAAAATATAAAAGAAACAACATTATAACGTGAACATCATTATGCATAAACTCGTGTCTTCATGGTTACATTTTTTATTCATAAAAGCTCAGTGATATGTTATTTCATACTCGTAGTATTCTCTTAAGGAAAGCATTCTTTAAGATTAAGATAAAAAGAATGTATGAGATCTTGTTTTCAATCCGAATTATATTTTCGTGTCACTCTTCTTAGAATTGATATTACCAACTGAGTCATTTTTATCAAACACGAATGTTCAAATAAAATATCAGAATGTGTTCCCTTATTACGTACGTATTGAAAAAATGATATTACGATCAACGTTTTTTTTACAACATTATAAAGTTGGCGGTTAGATCAATTGGTTAATGTTATTTTTAATAATTCAATAGGATTGTGTGGGATAATTTATTACCGCCGATGAAAATATTGTGAGGGCATTCCAAACAATTATGGGTCAATATCGATAAAAAATATTAATACGTTAACGATTTTATGTTGGGCACTAAATATTTTGACATGGCTCTCTATGAGGGACCCGCATAATGAGACACATAAAAATTTCAACAATAATTATAAATTCTTCACTACCGGTATGCTGTAAAAATAACTAATTTCAAAAATTAATATTATCACGTATTTTAAATCGTGGTTTATTTAAATATATATATACAATTAAAGCCTGTTGTGAGACTGTTCCACATACGTAAATGTTCCAATCGTAGAAAATCAATTATTCTATTGGGAGATGACTTTCATGATACTGCGAAACATTATCCATAATTTAATAGTCCTGTAACTTCTTTTGAGGACTGCGCATGAGCGCCACATTCTATAGTTTAGTTAATGACGTAGGCTTGTAAGGACCTTACTTCAGCAAATTGTGCCAGTTTGTGTTTCATACCATAAGAATAATTGCACATCGATACAGAAACGTTTGAAGTCATATTTCTACTTAACATTAATTTCTTTAATATCATAAAAGTGAAGAAATTACTACCACATCGTTTCTATAAAAGAGTAAGGAGTCTTACTTAAGATAATTAATCGTGAAGTTAACAATTCCTGAAATTTTCATTTTACAGAAATGAAAGCACATATTAATTATATTAATTATTTATATGTATGTATAATATTTTGTCATCGCCAAAATTTATTAACTTATCTTCATTTTATTACAACTGTACTGATATTGTGATTATTTTATGGCACTTTATTATACAATAATTAATCCAAACTGTCATCCATCTGTCAACGCTAGTAGAAATATGCATGACAGTAAATAATAATGAAAATTATTTTATTTGGGAAACTACATTTTTTCAGCGTAAGGGCTTGAAGCGATTAGTGGTGAAGCTTTTACTTTATATACGAGTTGTATAAATACAAAATGTTCCATAATCAAAAATCACAAAATATAATTAATGTATAAATAAGACAATTTCATATAATATTTCAAACATATACGATATTTGCATTATGCGAATGTCGTATTTATTCATCCAAAAAAGCACACACAAAATGTGTTCTTGTACAATTGTTTATCGAGCCAACTGGACTGGAATTCGCCGCGGAACGAGCCGAGAGTAAAAAAAAATATTCCATTCATACAGAGCCCGCGGAAGTTGTCCAAAAGAGGAATAAATTAAATGGTCAATTTGGTGGCGCGGCCGTTTCCTCTTCTCCTCAGTGACATTATTACAGTTTTACTCAGATATAAACCGGGGAGCTGGCAGCCCGATACAACTGTGTATATTGTTGTGTGTATAGATACCAGTAGAGATGGTTTTGTGCTGTACAGTTGCTAGCACTGTCAACCAACCCGCACCGCTTGTGGTCGGAACTGTGCACCGTGACACTTGGCCAGAGGTGACAAACCCAGTTACTGCCAGATGGGCAACATACACAAGATATACTATTACATACACTAAACTATTCTCGAGTTATTGCACTTGCTTTTTCAGCTAGTGGATTGACGCAAGTTAAAGTCCTCCTCTATGATTGAGTTGCTAAAATTTCATCCATGATCAAACGCGTTAATTCGACCTTACTTGGGGCATAGAAATTATAATATATGTAAAATATTACCTGTTCTTCTTAGTCTTCACTTGCAAAGGTTTCATTGATAAAAATATTAAACATGTCATACATTACAACACAGATTGTTGACAAAAGTTAATATTACCTTATCACGTAGTTACACAATACGTAGTAGCCAATTATTAATGTTATTTGTATTTTTATCATTCATTTTGAGATCCATTTAAAACATTGAATATAAAAATTATTTTTACCATTCATAAACATGGATTACGATAAGCACCGTTTACGCATTTTCTAAACTTGTGAATTTCACTGTGTAAATCTCAATTTGACAATAAAATGGTTGACTACTACGTTACTACAGGGATGAAAAATCACGTACCCTAAGCCTGAATAAATAAAGTGACGTTTAAAAATAGAATCAAATCATACCGCAGCAGCCTCCGGCACGAATGCTTCATGCAATTTATCATAGAGCTTTTTAATCAAACACGGAGTGTATTGTTAATTAATTTTTTGCACAATTTGGAAAACGCACGATAAATCCCAATATTGGAAAATTGAAATTATTCCGTTTGTTTGAGTGAAATATAAATTGGTTATTATTCGTTTTCCTCTTCTCTTTTCCATTATAACAGCAAAACCATAAATCAACATTAGAATATAATAACTTTGTCACATTGATTTGACAGAATATAATTTAATTCCAAATAATTTTAACCCGATTTTAATTGATTTTTAAGTAGCATTAACCGCTTGTCTTTCCATTTCAATTTACTTTTATTGGATTTCATCAAACATTATTATTTTATACATAGATAATGCTAATATATAACGGCCGCATATAAATTCTGTAGGGTGTCACCATTTAGTATCACAAATCCTATCGCCATTTAAAAACGCTTTACACTAAATGCGAAATGTACCTTTATTAGAAAACCGGTGCTTCCTGCCTCATTAAGTCATAATTTTCTATAAAAGAGATTGATAAATACTTCCAATCCCAATACGTATAGAGCGACTAACATTTTCCAAGCACAATGTCTACTTGAACGCTGAACGTCATAGAGACCCCTAAATGGCTTAACTATTTGCTATAAAGAGGCACATAACCTACTCAAAAATGTATTCAAATAATTAATTAATCAACCTAATAACAGTGCTATTGTGTATTACTTATCGCTTAAAAACAAATATATAGAAAAGCTGCCGAAAATTAGATGAAAAAAATTATCAATCCACTCAAATATAATCATTAGTAATGCGTTTTTGTAAAATTTATATATTTAATTAATACGAAATACTGAGTAGCAACATACATCAAATATATTTTTTTAAATAAATAGTAATCAATATTATGAAAGTAATATCAATTTTGCTAATAAAAGACAGTTTGTTCCGAGGTTACATTATATGAGTATTTATTACTACGCATTGTATAGCAACGTTTGCACAACCTAACACATAAATTGCCTGTGAATATGAGTGTTCTACATTTTTTTCACATCAAATTTAACCATGTTGACGGCTTTATTGCACATTTAAAGATTAATAGGCTTATATTGTCCGGTGAGTTGCACGCTCGGCTCGTTGCGGTCAGATTTCGGCCAAAAAATATCGTGGACGTGAAATCTTCGGCCTCGGAATTCCGTTGACATCCAAATATTGAATATTTATTAAAGTGGTCAAGAGTCAAGAGGTCCACACTTCACATACCACTAGGGCTTCGCATACCCTGCTCAAGTTTGTGGGTACTCACGGGTTCTCATATGCACTCAGTAGCGTAGTTGGCCTATCGAGAAGCTAAATTAAAAAATGAAATGTTAAAGCTCTTTGTATATATTATATGAAATATTATAAATATTATACAGAGATAGTGGCATTGCTTTCAACGTACGAATAAACATTTATAGGCAATTTATCTGCCGTACTAGATTAGCAAATTATATTAAAATATCTTAATAAACATAAAATAATGTTGTATCTGATAATTAGTGTCTCTAATGGCCTTGTTCGCTATTAGATTGTACATATGAGCCGTCGATAGTTACTTCAGAAAGTTACGCTGGTTTCATTGAAACTAACCGAACACAACCCGATTCATTTTGTATTTTTTTTATATAAAATGTAATGTAATTACAAAAAAACACCATATAAAGTATCATATTTACTTATGATGCAATGCATTGATTCATTTTAGCATATATATATAAAATCTGAATTTCAGATTTGATTTGATCATTATTGTGGGTACTTATTTAATTAAGTGGTACATTTTTCGAGCTTTTTGGGTTGTATGTTACGTTAGTTAGACTCTATTTCATGTATGGTAAAGTATGCTTGCTTATATGGTGAAATTTTTTTTATTACATTATATATATATATATATATAATGTACCGCTTAATATATGAAGTACCCACAATAATGATAAAATAAAATCTGAAATTCAGATTTTGTTTATTACATTTGCAATATATAGTAGATTACAAAAATAATTGTTTAGCATCTGTCAGATGTTTATATCGTCCAGCACCAAACACAAATCAGAACATGAAAATAAAGTTCCGTTTTCATCATAAGCAAAAAAACGCAAAGACTCACACGAAGCAATGGTAGTATTTCTCTTTTGCTATCTTTTTTTATACTCTTGTATGACGAACCTAACAGCAATAGGTTGTTATTTAATCAATTATTTATATTTCTAAACAATAAGAAAATAATGTTTGACAGCTACATACGCCAAGGTGCCATGTTCTATGTATGTACTTGTTTTGTCTGGAGGTTTTCTAGTACCTGCCACTGCAGTATGTACTATTACTTCACTGCAGACTTGCTTGGTTGGCCAGCCATGCGGAATAGTCTCACTCGCCGGCACTGTCTTCTGCCCACTTAACATATTATTATGTATTCCTTATTTAATTCACGTCAGTCTTACGAAGGGGATTTGCCACGAATAATGCTCCGGAGGCGTTTAAATCAACGCTCGTACGTCGCCTTGTATGTTCGTATAATAAGATCAATGTCAAGTCCAATGCCTTTACATACTTAGCTCTGCCGGCTAAGCTCGCTGACCCTTTGGTTAAAGCAAACGATGAATGAAGACTTTTATCGCTTCAAATATATTAACTAGCAACATTGTAAGATGCGCCGTCACTTCTTTACAATCATCTATTTATAAATACATATATGTTTATTTATTATTCGTCTTAAAAACATGCCTTTATACCCACCTTATAGATTGTCGGATTGGTAAGCAATCCGCTTTAAAATTCACATCTCTGCAATCTTTGAGGTTATACCTGACTAGTATATTCTTAAAAGCTAGCAAGATGTATACATTGGTGAGTCTAATATTTTTTCCATTGGTATTTATAAATCATTATGTTAAGTGTCATTATATTGACTTTGCCCCAAATCATATATTTATGCAAGGCCCACCGAGCACATACTAAGTTTAGTTCAAGAGATATTTTACAAATAGCTGTATTCACAGAGACACATTAAAGCGATTTGTATTAATATTTTCATTTAAAGATATCGCATCACTAAATCGACGCCTTCGTGACCTGGACCGATTGGTCTTATAAAATGGTTCTCGTAATTTTTTAAGTAGGATACGCTTACCAAAGAAGAACATAAACGTAGGACCGATAACCCTGACCGATGTTTGAAAAGCAGAACTTAAAAAAATAAAAAAGTTATTGGTAGTCTAGTTTTTTGACAATTATTTGATGGTAATATACTCTAATTCGGTAGCAAATATAAGTTGAATCAACATAGTGATTTGAGTCTAAATATTTTTACTATCCCTTTTTTGTGACAATCGACAATCCTTAGGCATCGTTAGAAACGTACATTACGAGTATTCTCACCTTATTTTATTTACTTCTTCTTTGGCCTGCCTTGGCACCTGTTGGGTAGCTGCCAGTTTGGAGGCTTTTTCGACCTTAAATACCTTTACTTTAATTGGACATGCCCAGCACCGTAATTGCGGTTCCCGGACTTTCATACTATCAGCGCCTTTATCGTTAAATTATTATAAGATAGTTCTACTAAATAAAGTTAGCTAGAAAGGGGATTCTTTACTATTGAAAAAAAAACTCACGAGAAGTCGTAAAATATGTAAAAAAATATACCCTCGTTTAATTAAATTCTCTTGTTTAACGAATATCATTATTATTCTTGTTTTATAGTACAACCGTAATAAAATTATATAAAAACCTTTTTGTATTATATAATACACGAACTGTTATATAATATGTTATGATGATATAATTTATTATTTTCACACACTATTACACTCTCAAGTATTCAGTTTACGCTTGTCAGATTCTGAGTATGCAACTCGCTTCATTGATTCTTAAATCTATAGTAACGTTAAAAGAAGATTATCGTGATTACGGACTACGTACCCTATACTAAAATATTATCAAATGTGTTAAATTACTTAAACTTCCCATTTCGTTATTCAATTTAAGTTATTTCAATATTTATTTTCGACTTTGCGTTTTTATTTTACAATATAGGTATTTAAACGTTCTTTCCTGTTCACGATAATTATGAAGTATGAAGTAAGTGTCAAAGAAAAGACTGAAATAAATTAAGAGTGGTCTTCACTTTTTCATCTGTCTCTCTAACTATAATTGTTTTTATAAATACTACAATTGTCCATCTTCATAGGATTTTACAGCTTAATTGCGTAGTTAATTATTTTGTGTTGATATTACGATAAATGTTGTAGGATAATCACAGTGTTATATTACGATGGGTAGTGACTAGTAGTAACGCGATTTTATTACCTTGCCCCAGAGATTGCGGGTTCAATCTCCAAGAAAGTCTAAAATAATAGCAACTTTTAATAAATGTAATATAATGCAATACATTTACTGAAAATACTCTCGATTATTGAGAAATCAATATCTTACTTATAAAAAGATTGTGATAAATTGTATCAATCAAAATGACGTAACCACTACTAATTCATAGTGAGTCCCCGTAGAAAAGGACGATGGGTTAATGCCGGGTTAAAATCTAACGTCGTTCTTCTTCTTCGTGTCAGCGACGTCGAATTGTTTCCGGACAATATATGGCAACATCGATGACCCGTGTGTTGCCCAACGTTCGTTAGCGAATCGACACTTCATATTATATCTTAGCGAATCGACATCCTTAAAATTCCTAAGTCATAGCATCCACAATAATATTTTTCAATCACAGTCTTTCTGTATGCTTCATATGTTTTTATATATATATATTTTTTTTATGTAAACGCATGCAGGAGAGCACAACCGGTCAAGATCAGTGCACTCTATGACGCTCAGCCAGGGAGGCTAGACGCTGCATGCGGGAAACGTGTGTTGTGTTCGTATTTGTGTGTGGGTTGGGGAGATTGCAAGTGTACATTTATCTGTTTCTTGAAGAGATCCAAATTGTAGGAAGGAGGGAACACAGACGCTGGAAGAGCATTCAATAGCTTACCGGTGGCATTAAGTAAGGAACTTTGGAAGCTGCCAGTTCTTGGTCGACATATATTAACCGTGTATGGATATTCGGCAAGTGTAAGACGAGTTTGTCGGCTGTGAGTGGGTGCAGGAGGAATTAGTTCTTTAAGTTCCGAAGAGCAGCGACCGTGGTAATAACGGTTGAAAAGACTAAGAGAACCAATCTTACGTCTGTGTTCCATTGATTGTAGATTAGACGTAAGGGTGTCAATGTTTATCAAACGAATTGCTCTTCTTTGAACTGAGTCAATTAAGTTTAGAAGGTATTTTGGGGCTCCAATCCAAAGGTGACTGCCGTATTCAAGGATAGGTCGGATTTGTCCTTAATATAGAAGAAGAAGTTGTTTGTCGTTGAAATACCGACGTGATCTATATAATACACCTAGTTTTTTGGAAGCGAAACCGGCTTTTTAAATATTAAAAAAGCTCGTCACATTACACCTTAATAATGAATAATTTATTTATTGCTTATATCTCAGCCCAATGCCAAGAATTATATCATGATTGCATTAAAATAAAAAATAAATACTTCTGGTTCTATGTCGACATCCTGATAGAACATTTTTTTTTGTTGACCGGAAGGGATAATAATAGTATACAATACACGTAGTGACTACTTCAGTTTTATCACTCAGAAATGTTCCTATTTGAGAGTAGTTTTTTTTCTGCGTTTCGGTGGAAGGGCTCACGTATGTCGTGTGAAGTGTTTAGATTCGCGGCGGTGTGATAAACAGTGTGACACCTAAGTAAGAAGTGGTCCTGAGAAGATTCCCGAGCCTTGAACCTTGTATAGCAAAGATGGGCCTCGCAGATAAATGCCCGAAATTACACTATTCATATCAACGAGCGATCTCAACTGTTCAGATTCAAGAAATGCGCGAGAATTCTCAACATTTCTCTTATTATATGAACACTATAAACATAATATTGTTTACATTGAAATGAACCATTGAACCTACAAATTGTATCAGTAATATTACTCACGAATTTGTTTAGTGACATAATACTTCAATGTTGATATATTATTCATTGTTTAAGCAATTTGAATGTTTAGCTAATCTTTTGTTAAACTATTAGCGTAAGCTACAGTGAAGAGTACGCACTACATTAAGCTTGAAAAACCCTCTGCTTGAATACAATGTCATTTTTAATATAACTGAATATACGAGCAGCATGTGACATTTGTCTTTGAGTTAATTTTTTCTGTAAACACATACAGGAGAATACCGACATATAGTGATAATGATTCTGAATTTCCATCTGTGGATTCAATGACGTTCTCCATTCTACATATGCTATGTTGATCCGCCAGCATCGTAGACTACAGCCCGACATTCACGCATAAATACTTATAATTACAGGACTTCACTATAAATGGGTAGTCATTTTACGGGTAAGAGGTCAAATTCACACGAACCGGGGGTATTTTAAAGCTTAGAAATTGTTTGTTTTTTTGTAATCTCCGTCGGGAATCGAACCCACACACAACCTTCGGCTTTCCAAGCAAACGTTTTAACTACTAAGCTATACCCGCCGACAAGAAGATATTCAGTTAAACCAAACGAAGTTGACTGTTTTGCCAAACTTCAACATGACCTGTGTTAATATTTTAAGAGCTGATTATAAAATGAAAATACGCATTTTTATTTTGAAAAAATGACACTGATTTTTGTGTATTTATTTTTTTCAAATAATTGATTATATTCTCATTATTAATATATATTGATCAATAATGAACAAAAATATCTTTACATTAATTCTTATCCATATTGTGATAATTTTACAATTTAAAAAAATGATTTAATTTGGACCGCGTTGAGTATCTTATTAATTATTAAATAATTTTAAAATCCACCAATAATATAAACCATAAAATCAGTTATTTTAATAGCTAAAAAGGTGAATAGTGTTACAAAACCATAATTCTATATTCACAAAAGGATGCTACTCGACGCAACTTACTTCATTTAAAAGCAAGATAAAATATCATAATTATTCGAAATATAGCGTTCTATATCTGGCACTCCAGTAGATATTTCAAACGAGTTTGATTTGATTACAATATTATTTGAGAGGCTGTGGACTTAATGGATCTGCCGTGGAAAGAGGATGAACGTATCTCGTTTCTCCATCTCGGAACAACACTCTTAAAGAATGTACACACAAATATGGCTCGATAGATTTTAATATCTACTCAGGTTCGGTGCCATCTGCTAGCTTTGATATTGAATAATATCAAAGAGCGGGATAAATGATTTATTTTTTTAACGAAATGGATCCCACTCAACTGTATAATATGCTGAAGACCGACGTCCATTAGGATCAACTTCTTATCTTCGGTCATTTCCTAAGTCAATAAAAAACTGAGATATATTATATAAATAAACAATATGTATATTATAATTTGAGATGCTATATTAACAATGCATATATCCGAATTATTTTATTGTAGTCAATTCATAAATATTGATATTCAGTTAGGAAACTTATGTATGCGTGTGATCGCCGCAAATATTCCTCATAAACTTCTGTAATATACTCGTATCATGATTTTTGTCTGATTCCATGACGTTAGTTCTATATTCCAAAGTCTGCCGAACACACTCAAATATTCATAAAGTTTCGGTAAACCTTAAAACATTCTGTTTAAAAATAGAAAGATGTAGTGTCCGAGTCATATTGAGAATTTGGATGAACAGATTGGATGATAACTTCGAAGATCCCGAGGCCTGAACCATAGTGTCGGGGTAATAACCCATAATAATCACATATTAACCATAATACACGTATACATACGTATGTATAACATAAACTAGTTAAATCATGATTTTTAAATTTGTATTTTACAGTAAATTCATTCCAAAAAGTGATCTACATATTAGGAATGTTTTTACTCCAACTCCTTTTGATTCAAAATCCTATGTCTTAATTTTGATGGACCATCGAATGTGATATTATATAATTAAACAAATTAAATGTATACGGTGAACATTACGAATCGCAAAATGTCTTGGCACTTATTTTATAAAATGATCAATGTGACATTATTGAGCTCCGCGTTCTGATACAATCGTTCGAAGCATTCCAGTGGCATGCTTTCTCGTCAATGATTTATTTACACTATTAAGAACAAGTTTAAAAGCGATGTTGTTTTAATAAAGTTACCTAAACACCGCTCACTCGCGTATTGTACAATATCGATCGATTTCATCCACTTGTTTATTTTTGAGTTCATGGATGTGAACTGTTAAAGTTCAGAACAAATACTCGTACATTATCATTAGAGCTTTAGCATTCGGCATCACAAACTTTAAGCTCCCTCTGACGTGTTTCAACCAAATGAGTTTTTCACTTAACCTGAACTAAAAATAACTGCCATGGATTGAGTCTTGATTATTATAATAATATTTACCCTAGAATCATGACCACGTAATGCATTACTGTTTACTCGTCTGTGACCCTTAGAATAAACAGAAAAAGTTAATCCTCAGAGTCTCCTCAACTCTCACATAAACTACGAATACACACAACACTGCATACTACCAAATTTGGAGCTTTAGACACACATTATCATAACTGTGAATATTAAGTTTTATAATAGCTTAACAGACATTCTTTACATAAAAGTATTTTTTAGCACAAATAATCATTAATTTAAATTTATGCTAAAAATAGAATTTACTTTTTTATTTAAAAAAAAATGCTTACTCTCTCCTTGGCCATTCATTTTCCTAGGCCTTTCTATTACATGAAGTAAGTTCTTATCCTTCTAAGGCAGACAAGATAGTCGACCATTGTTGTCTGTGGTAAACGAAAGTCATCGAGTCGAGTTTCTACGAGGCCCCGTAAAAATGGATGAATCTGTGAATACCGGAGCTGTAATCTATGATGTTGGCGGATTAACAATATAAATGCAGTGCTTAGCTATTCTCTAAAATTTCATGCGTCGTATAATACACAGATGTGATTTTTTCATTATCATTTTTCAGTATTCTACTGTTCATATTTACATAAAATAAAATATTTCACTCTTGAGTAGCTAATACATACACCCACTAGACTTATATTTAAACAATTAACATCATTTTCCATAATTTGAAACATATTTGTTTTAATAAAGATACGTGACTGTTCTTAGGCAGTCCAGATATATATGCAGGGGGCCTGCACGCCGGCCGGGACTCTATTTCGGGAGGTTTACGCTTCGAGTCCTCGTTGCGTGCAGTAAATAATCAGTGCCGGCACGCGCAGCCTGCACCGCCCTGCATTTATCAGGCAACTACAATCATTAGGTGCAAGCACATTCCGGGCAACTGCACGTACAAAGGAACATCATCGCAGTACAAAAATCACCGAGTTAAAGGCTGTACATACACAGATCGTCGAATATCTAGTCTTTTTCTCTTCATGTAGTTGGGAAGATGATGGATTATACTCGTATTTGTTAACTGTTTTTTATTCTGATGATTTGCAAAACTTGTTAAGAATCAAGCACGTAGACTGTTGGCTAAAACATTTTAATGATATATTACATATTGATAAAATTATATGATCAATTTTAATAACTATTCTAATCATTAATACTAGTAATAGCACGTTGTAAGCGTAGCTCTTGTTATTGTTATATGCTCTTGTTAACATTATACGCATTTTTTTTCATATCTGTTGCATATCTGAAACTTATGGTCACTACAAATTGTCGTCAATTATCTCTGTCTATTGCCATAGTCCGTCTTTTGTCTCAAGACATATCTGAATTCCGAAGGTTCAGTTGTGAACATTCTCTAATATGGTTCCCGATGACTTTCAGGCCAGAAGGTCAAGAATTTGAAAGACGACATGTAGCATCCGAGGCATATTTTTGGATGATTTGTTAATCGGACATTATTATGGAGATTGGATGCTGTCCGACACTCCGCATAATAAAACATTGATAAGTTAACACCTATTTCAAACAATGTGTCTCTTTGGTTGAATCGCTTTTTAGGACCAAGTGATCCAGGCATCGTGAGTGTCATCTAAAATTACGGTCTCATTAATAAAGTGTTGATTGACAAACACTAAGGTATGCATAGGGTACTAAAGGAGCCGTTGTTGAAGTACCCAAGTTGCTGAAGATCTAGAGACCTTTGAAAACCACGTGTGATCTTAGCTAGATGCAAAGATGTCTTGGAACAAGGCATTGGAAACTGACAACTTGTAGCGAAAATTTGTGGAGACTTTAAGTTTATTTTATGTAGCAAACATGTGTACAGCAAACTATTACTCAATGAAACTATACAACATCAAATAAATTATACTAAAATAAACCTAGTTATAAAGACTTAATTGTTGGTGCACTGAAAAGTTAATACGGAATCATATAGATTATTTTATTAGAGGGATACATACTCGTCGATAATGAAAATGAAATGGCTTTACTGTGTCGATAGGATCAACAAGATGACGCGCAACAATTCAGTGGCATTTTGGTAAAGTAACTAGTAGAGTTAATGTTCAGCTGTAAGGGGAGATAATCGACGGAAATCTGTTGCGTCAATATACAAATCTCCGAGAAAAGTAAAATATACTTTTGAAGCTTTTATTGGTCATCATCCATATCCGCTTCCCTAGTAGAGCACATGGTCGTAATGACTTTCCGCTACGGTCTTAGCTACGTTCCAGGAACGTTTCATTTCGCCGAGCATTTTCTATGTAAATTTACTGACATCTTTCAGAACAGCAAGCCCTGGACCACAGGCTTTCGAGGCTTGAAAATAATATCAATTGTAATTTATGCTCTCCTGCGTCATAAGATGGACATTCTACAGTCATGTCTACTTTTGTCTCTTGTCCGACTGCATTATACAAAGCTATGAATTGCTGTTATACCAGATAAAAGTATCGCGTATATTAATATTACGCTTTTTTATCACAAAATGTCATTACAAAATCGTTTTTTTGCTTCTCTAGAAAAAAAAATTAGTCTTGAGTTTGCTTCTAAAGGATACTTCCGTTTTCAGCTCTCTCAGTACTGCGATATAATAACGATGGTTATGAAAATACTATTCGGGGTCATTGCAGGTCAGATTTTTACAATCTTACGTGTTTATATTTTTATTTCGCGTTTAGTGGATATATCCGCAATATGCGAGAAATTTTTGTATGAATGCCAACTATCTTCGGTAAATATTACGTTACAAAATAACCCAATAGTATGATTTGAATGGCGCCAAGAATATCATTGTACAACTCTTCGATTTTCTCAGTCGAACAATTCATTGGATTACGAATTTTCTGTTAATAAATTTGAAAAAATATATATTTTGATTTTATTAAGATTTTTATAATTTATTTAATGTGTAATATGTCATATATATTATACTGATTATACTTTATAATGAGTATTATGCATATTTTTACAAGACTTCCAATATAATATCAGACGCCAACGTTTTCACATAAAATAATAATATTGTGACGTATATATATTTAAATGTTATATAAAAAATAATGCTTCCGACTAAAGTATTCCTTTTCGAGGTAGCCTGATCTACATACGACTACATTTAAAATCATTAAAAATATACTAAAATATAATTAATTCAATTAGTTTTAAGTGGTTAAAAAACATGTAGTACATGCTGCTCTTATGGGTGTTTATAAAATGTAAATTGAGTTATTATTTTCGATATAAGAAGGCTATTTTTGATAGGACGAGGCGCGTATTTTTACTATTTTCCCCTTGACACTGCCGAGGCACAATAAATAATCTTTATCCAGTCCGCTTGCCTTGCTTATGCCATCTATTTCACTCAACGTGACGTTACAAGCGAGCTCCTACAACGAATATATGACCCTCTAATACACTATACGAGGATTATAATATTATGAAAAATTCTTATATAAAACATAAAAACTGCTTTCACTTAAATTTTCATATAAATACATTTTCTAAATGATTTTTTTTCTTAAAACAATCAATTACATGATAATAATACTCAAAATAAAATTATGTATTACCTTATTAAATATGTACAATACATCCACCTTGTTTTAACATGGATAACACTGAGCCCTAGATCTTATATACAATACTTAACCCCAAAACTATTATAAACAAAGAGATAAGGTGAAAGTAAATGACCAATTTTAAAATAGGAACCAAAAGGTGTAATTTTGTAAGGTATTCATTTTGAGCGTGATTGCATAACTAGTGTTATTAAATATCTGTGCACTGAGCATTGATTATTCATTTAACAGTTAAACAGTTAAAACTTCATTACCTTTTACATACAGTCAGGAAACTTATGAAGCTTTCGTTGAAGGAGAAACCGCGGTATTCCAGCGAGTGAATAAATACTGCTTAGTGTGATCCATGTTCAAACAAAGTCAACAGATTTTATCTATTTAATATTCAAAATCCATCTCAAATTGATTTCTATAAATATAAATAACATTTATTACTCCTACCTTATATACAAGTAATATGAATCTTAACTTTTAGCACGGGAAATTCATTGAAAAGTCACTTAATATTTGTATTCTCAGTTCGATTATTTATAGCATTTAATTTATTGAGACCTTGACTATTCTAGGCAATATTATTATATTGTACAAGAAAAAATTATACTTATTTATACATAAATTATATATAAATGTCTTCGTTTGTCAAGTGGAGGACTCTTTTTTTTTGCAAATCGCGTTTGAAATATTTTTTGTAATTTACTGGACTTATAGCAACTTATTTTTCTATAAATATATGTTATCGCGTGTACATACTTTGTATTTACCTGTATATGGGCGAAACCTTAAAATAATATCGAAAAAATAAATAATCAATAGATTTATGATAAGACTATATAATTTTTTGAATATGTGGATTTATGCCTTTCTACTTAAACTAAAATAAAAGCGGAAAAAAACATTAATTATTAAGCGTTGTTCATTGTCACCTTATTTAACTGTTCCATTAAATCTTTTTATCGTTAAGCCAAAAAACATTTTCATTTGATTGTAATGATAAAATATGACTCTTTCATGAAGCTACTTACGCAACGTAATTGAAATAAGGCTTGGTATTAAATTTCTTTCACAGAGTAAGAATTTAAATTTATTCGACAAAAAAACCTGAGTAGATGATTTATTTGGTCACAAATTAAATGTATTTCGTGATTTTGAGTTTCTTTTTATTGGACCTGGTGAGGGCTTATAAAAACTAGACTACATACATCACAATTAGTTTATCAATAGAGTTCGTGTCTATTGGGTAGCTCAGCCTCAACGTTTCGGTTGGGATTCTAAAGAAGGGTTCAGGCGTGGGCTAAGGGCACATTCCACTTTATTGTCACACCCTGGAGTGACAAAGAGCCCGGTCGGCTTTCTAACGAATTTATTTATTGTGATTGAAAGTCCCTGAGATGCAATAAAGCACGAATTGAATTATCAAACAACCTCATTTTATAAGTAAATGGCGTCAACCTTCAAATTAATGCTAATATAAATAGTCGTTTATTAGTTTTGTAATTGAGCTTCATTTTGTTATGACACATTTTGAAACTGTTAAAAATATTATGAATTCATTTTCATTTGGTTGAGCCGTTTCTTAGGATCAAATGGTTCCCTCATCATCTTCCCATATCCATTCCATATTTGTATCTTGGTCACCACAAATTGCCGCCACACAGTTCCGTCAGTTGACATTGTTCATGGCCCTTCCCAAAACAGACAATTTAATGGATGTTAAGAAACTACGTTTAAAAGGCGAAATAACAGGCAATATAATTCATAATAAGACAGACAAGCAAATAGATTTGTAATAAAATGTCATTTAGTATTCTTGCAATTATATGCGTTCTAAATGTTTTTTCTAATTACAGGTTCTGTCGAAGATGAGACTATCGTGTAAGTGCGTGTAGCGGCCGAGTGCAGTGATGACAGGTTTGGCCGCGTTGGGGCTGATGGCGCTGCTGGCTGCGAGCCCCGCCATAGCCCTGGACGTGCTCCCCCACGACGTGCATCCAGGCTTCGGCATCAAAAAATTCACCGCCAACCAATCCCTGAACAATTTCAACTACAGAATACTAGACACGGAATACTCCAAATACTTCACCGTCCTAGATGACGGCCTCGTCATGACCACGTCTGATCTGACCCCTCTCATCAACCGACCGGTCAACCTCGTGGTCCTGGAGCAAACGCCTCACAGCACTTCTACTCACATGGTGCCGCTCATCGTCTTGGACCGCAGAAACATGCTCAGGTTCAAAGACGACGTCCTGCAATCCAACGGAAAAGTTCCCGAGAACGCTCCTCCAGGCACAAAAGTGGAACACATTCCCATCTTGCTCGCTTCATCTATATTCGACACAGTTCCTGTCATATACAAATTCATCTCAGGCAACGAAGAAGGCGCCTTCGCTTTCCAAGACAGCGTCAGCTTAAAGATAACACCTAATATGACTGTCGAGTACGCCAATAGAGGCGTTTGGCTTGTCACCGCAAAACAGTTGGATAAAGAACGTATAGACGAGTACACCTTAAAAATCCAAGCCGCCGACGAGCGAGGCATCAAAAAAGCTGTTGCGAAAGTGTCAGTTGAAGTTCTCGACGAAAACGACAACGCTCCTGTTTTTAAGAAAAGAATCTATCGCTTCTCGATCAACGGGACGAGAGTTATTGACCACAATGGAAACGAAACAGTCAAATGGAAGCGATTCACTGCAATAGGTAAAGTGGAAGCGACAGACGCAGATGGCGATAAAATCGCTTACAGCTTGGCCGCTCCCAGCAATCTGTTTGTAATCGTTCCTCAAACTGGAGACATAATGCTGATCGGAGAACCGACTGATCCCCAGATCGATGTAAAAATTGACGCTCACGATATCGCGACCCCTTCGTTGAAGTCTTTAGTATCGGCTAAGGTTTATGTTGATTTTGTGGAACCATCTAAACCAGAAGAGAGCACAACCGAAATGAGTAACGAAGTCGATTTGAGTCCTCACCACAGAGAAAAGAGGAGAGTGACGAGGGCCGTGCGACCGACTAAAAGGATTGAGTTTACGGAGGCAGACGGTGAGACGGAGGGACGCAGCGTGTTTCAGTTGGAAAAGGAAACCGATAGGGAAACATTCAAAATTCGCGATGAAAACGTGTGGGTTACAGTGGAGTCTAGTGGTGTTGTTAAAGTTAAAAAGAAGTGGGACTTCGAGGAGCTTGGACCGGAAAAGACCATCGACTTCTGGGTGACCATCTCGAATAACGGCAATGGTGGTAAGTCAACAATCACATTAGTTTTCTAAAATAAGATTTATTACATATTATGTGAAATAAAATGTAAGTTATATACATGCTCCTAGTAGGGCAGAGTTACCTATTAATGACAACATTAATTATCCTGCTTTATCGATATATGTACTTTATAAAAAAACGTTGATGATTGAACACCTTAATATTTCTCTGGTACTACAGCCGCAGTCTATGCAAGTTCGCGGGCTCTTGCCCTAAAGGCTCCTGGAAACAATTTTTGTTGTCATGTAAACCTCTGGGTATACAGGTGTTCTGGGACAACGCATAGACAATCTGAGCGAACAGAACTGTGAAAACGGCAATATTCGGTATTCATATGCTCCAAATATGGAGCGGGTATGGTAAAAAAAAACCATGAAAATAATTTTAAATATCGAATATAAAAAATGGATACATTAATTATTGTACTATATTAAATACATGTATGATAACCTGAATGGTTAAGATTAACCTATACCATGCTGACTATTCGAAGCATCCGTATAAAACAAACTGCTTAAACTTTCTCTCATAAATTGTATTCGCCATGAAACAATGCGAAACAGAACACAGGCAGCCATTAGTGAAGCAATATGCAGGATTTGTCGGTCGCGAGTTTCCCAAAAGTAATTCGAGCATTTCTATTCGCCCAGAGTCGCACAAAGCAATAAACTCTTCACCGAAAGCCCGCGGACTGAAGAACTCCCCAAGTCGAATAGCGGACCGAACTACTCGTCTAACCGCGTCGTTGGAATTTATTATTGACAAAACCTCGGCGAGATGCGATACTTAGGCAGATTTCATCTGCGACGTGTTCTCGGGAAAGATTTATGAGATTTTGTGCGCAAATATTATTTGATGCAAAAGAAAATAGCGTTTTTAATGTGAACACACGTGCAGGAGAGTACCGACATAATTTTTGGAATAAATATTGTACGCCGGTTGTATGACACTTGCCATTCTAAAACGATTTACTATAAGCTTCAAACATTTACGAAATTATATTAAACGATGTATTCATTTGGACTTTACTCGCCTCGCGTCCGCGTCAAACCGGAGGATAATCAAGTCTCCTTGATGATGCGCTTAATCAGATACCAACGGATATGTGCAGTGGGAGTCTCCACTGAAAAAATGTGGCCATAGTACACCTATATGAATAGGATGTGCGTTTATACGATGTGGCATTTAAAAGATCAACAATCAGTGTCAAATATCATCATTCCATATCAATCTGTTTTTGGATGGCATGGTCGTCACAGATACCGCTACAAAGTTCTGCAATCCGCCATGTTCCTCGCCTTATCATATACAATGTAATATGTCAGTTATGTCTTTCGTAGCTCCCCGAATACGTTCAATGTATAGTTCCCTCTCATACAAGGAGACGTTTATTATGTAAATATATATATAAATATATATATTAACCTATAGGCTTCAAAAATATATATTGTAATTATGATCGACTAAACAGCGTATTAGAATTGCATAGTTTGTGCCTCTCATCACATTTCAATCGCACAACCTGCCCACTCGACAGTTTCAGCAATGTAATAGAAATCCAAATCTAACCGCCAGACGCTCTGAGGCCGGCTGCCTGTCATACCAAGCTACAGAGCAAACGATCTAAACACGCGAAAAGCTATTTACTTGTGGATCCAGTAAAGCTACACGGCAATCCAGGTCTTAGAACAACAATGAAGCAGAATCGAGCAATCAATAAACATTTGTAAATTGTAGCCAATACCAGAGTTTTACTCCTTCCATTGGATTCAGCGGTAATTCATGTATACATTTTTGATTATCTTCTGTTGATTTTCTTTGCATTTACTACAAACACTTCAATCTCTATTGACAATACGTAACAAATAAAATAGAAATCATCATCACCGACTTAAATAAGTATACTATTAAACATAGGCTTCTCGCATAAGTCTCCATCCTTAAACCTCCGCTTTCTGCATTCTACTATTATTCCAATATCGTCAGTCCATCCTGCAGTGGTTTGTCCATTACTACGTTTGGCAGTACATTTTGGACGCCATTCACGTTTCTTTTTCATCGTCTGTCATCTTTTCGACAGATATGTGTTGCCGAATGCCACTTTAATGTGCCTATTCTTTCGGTAGCGTCCATTACTCGTGTTATTTTTTGGATATTTTCATGTAAAAATGCTAAATACGTTAATTATGATACATTTAAATTGTTATTATGTGAAGATGGTTTAATATTATAAATATTCATTATTTGAATAGCTACTCTGAGCGTTGTTTTAATGTTTCGCAATCAGTTTTTATTGACTATAAACCATAGATTATCGTCATAATTTTTAATGATACCGAATCTCTTAAACGGGCCTAAAATTTTGTAGAATAGCTATCTAATCTGTTTACGCCGGATCCAATTATAATGCTTAATATTTTGTACAGAAAATGGCAATGTCAAGTAAGCTGGGTGGGTAAAAACCTCCATAACAACTGTCAGAGAAACAGTACGGAAAATTTACAAAGAAAAAACTTTTGCGAAAACTCCTGGAAAAACTACGGACTGGCTGCGAGCTCAACCAAAAAATGCTTAACTCAGTCACGTTATAGAAATAATTATTTCGGTTAAAACGTGGGCAACTTAATGCGAAAATTTGCAATTCTTATTTTTTGTGAGGTTTGCCTATCCTTGGGAACTCGCGACTTTTTCAGTTTAATTATTTTATTGTCTCAAACTTTTCAAAAGATTCTGATTGTTTTCAGACGTCTTTTTCATTAGTCAAAATTTTAATGTTTGCCTTCTAAAGTAGCTTTTAATTTTATAAAATATATTTAATACCATTGCTTTTAGATTTAACATACTTTTCAGTATATTTTTTTTCACCATTTAACGTAAATAAGACATATTTAATATTTAAATAAATAATAAAAGCAACAGTTTCATTAAAATAGTAATAAAATATATTTAAAAAATATATTTTGACGTTGGCTTACTTACTTAAAAATAATATATGAAATAATAACATATTTATCTTTAAATAACAAGATTCAACAATAAATAACCTAATCAAACCATCATTTTATCACTTTTTTAAATTCTGATTTTGAAAAAAAAAAAAAAAACCTTTTGTAACGAGTAAAACTGAACATTATTTTTCTATTAATTTTTGTTGCTTGTAATTAATCGTCGAATTTATAATATACATACGTTGTTAAACTAGAGTTGACCGTATTTAATGTAACGTCGCAGTAAAACATAAGCTCTCTATGGGTGTTAATGAGGTGAGCATTGAGGTCTTTGCAGCGGTGCCTGGGTAAGGCCCGGAGTCGGTAACTAAGAAACGCTCGCCCGAGATACACGTGATTCTCCAAGGGAAACCCCCTTTACGCTACTAGCGAGGGCCCATCTGCCATCCACCGCCCACCGCCAGAGGCCAGGACCGGGCGTGGCGAAAAATCAATAGCTACAGCCGGCCTGGTGGGCGGCAACTGGGCGGGCGACAGCAGGGTGGGCGGCATCTGGGTAGGCGGCTGAGGGTAGAAAGAACCCCCTGAACTGGGAGCACGAGTGGGCGGCTACTGGGAGCTTGTGAGACTTCGCAGAAAGCGTTTTTTATCCTAAAACGTACCTTCAAATTGCCATGAAGAGTCTTTAGTGTAAAGTATACGACACTTGTCATTTTTTAAATATTTGAGTAGAAATGTTGTTTGTGAGTTTTAATCATTAAGGTATAATTAATGGTATTTACGGGATGGCTTTCGTTTTTTAAAGAGATTGATCTAGAATACCAGATACCTTTAATGTATCAGTGATACATCACTGTACATTTGACATACTCGTATGTTGACTAAGGACAATTACATTATTGGCAAAAATTTACTTAAAAAATGAAATTCAGTCGTATTTCTATTCAATGTTCTTTTTAAAAATATTTTCTTACGCCATTTATTCAAAAGAACTAGATAAATTGTGAACGAACAGCTTTTCAAGCTCCTTTTAACACCAAAATCTTGTTTTGAAATGCTTTCTCAGCAACTTATTCTAATTTATCCAGACAAATCGACACCTTTCAATAATCGATCACAACATACCTTGCGACAGAAGAGACAGTAATTAATATTACTTAAATATACATATACTATACATAAAATTCTTTTTTCAACGTGTCAATCCAAGCACAAAAATAACGGCAGAAGCGGGATGCGAACCGCGGACCTTGGAAACCAACTATGCCCAGGTATTCATACCGCTCGGCGAACTGCGCCATTGCTATGCCTAGACTGACTTGCGTTGAAACTAGTATTTATATCATTGTTATCATCGTACGATAGATGTCGCTATAGTATATATTCAAAGTATGTATATTTTTATTATTATTCTATCAGTCTTCATTTATTCACAAGCTTAATATTATTACTTTGAACGTTGAAAAAAGAATTTTTTGTATGGTATATGTATATTTAAGGAATAATAATATTGTAATATAGTCAATGATCTATAAAAGTAGATTAGAATATTGAAATAATAAAATAATATTCTAATAAAAATTTAAAAAATTCAGACAGTAATTAAGCCTAGATTTAAAAACTAAAAGCTCACCAACTGTATTTTCTCCCACATACAATGTGAATTTCATCGTGAAGTTTATTAATTTATTAAACACTTACAATCCTCTAAATACCTACATGCAAAAGACCACTACACATCCTTCACATAAGCAGCGTCTAGCTACCGCAATCAAGCTTTGGATTGTGGATAACTAACGCCATCCTAAGCAGGTTTTCTATGAGTGTTTATTAAAAAAAAAACTTAATTGGGTATCGAACCTGGGTCCGCTCGCTTGACAGTCGTGTACGATGTACGCTCGACCATATCCTTCGACAAGCTTACGGGAGTTGGGAGTAAGTGGGAGATGGGGGTGGTAAGGACTGGGACTGGGATCGGCTCGGGTCAAATAAGAAAACTCACCCTAGAGTCTCCCTCATTGGAAAAGAAACTTTCTCCGCGCACAGGTCTGGAAGAAATTATATATAAGTATTTGTGCAGCGGGGGGCGAGATCTCTTCGTCTCGCGAAGAACCCCAAAGCCTCCCACAAAGGGTAAACTTTGGCGGATTCAATCAAGAGAGGGATTAACGTTTATTCCATTATTTGAGGTCCAGACTCTCTCGCGTATCGGAAAGGCTGCATTCAGACGCCACCGCAAAATATAATAAACGTTATATACCTTTTTTTCGAAACATCACAGCAATGTGCCAAAAAGATAAAAAAAAAACAAATTTCGATTTACTATTAGCGGAATATTTATCTCACATGACTAAAAGTTAAAGATCGTGGCGAAAATATTTAGCGTAAAGAGTATTGTACAATAAACTATAAAATATTTTCGCAACGCGTTTTTACTTCATGTGGTATAATGATATTCAAAGAGAAAATAATTTTCTTAGGACATCTAAGTAAGATTATTGTTGAAAAATACCACAAATATATAAAACATGATGTTTGAATTAGCGGTGTCTGAGGCTGATGTGGTTAGGACTCGTTTTTAATGCGGCCAGGTGACCCAATGCTTCTAAATATGTATATAATTTTCAGGGGCGTATAAACTAAACGTTCTCCCTCACAAGGCTCTTGTTTACTTATTCAGAACGGTTTTGGGAACACATAATAGGCATTATAATCGAAGGATAATACTGTATAATACAGTACACTGTAAGACGCTAAATTAATTATGTATTGATTGAACTCTGGTTTACCTCCATGTTGATTTAATTATAAAACTTAATGTCTATAATTTAAATCGAATTATTAATGCGCAAAGTTATTGTACGCACAAGCTTTTACCCATTTTATGAATAGGGATAAACTTCTATGTTTTTTATATTGTAAGATTATTTTAAAATATTATTTTATGTTCACCTGATTAATCTTATACTATTATTTCAAGCGAGAATTCTCAAAAGCAGTCTTTGTAATAAATTATCATTTTCTACTTTAGTGTTATACTTACCAGAAATATCTAATGAATCTGTATTAATTTGAAGGTTAAGTTTAACATTACCTCTAAAAGATTGTTTTTTTTTTTTAATTCACGTTTCAAGATTTATAATTTAAATCATAATGATTGCTTACTGCTTTTCGTACAAAAAATATATTTTTACGGCGTTTTTATAGATGGAATTGAATTTAAATATTTTGTCAGTAAATTCCTAAAATACGTTTGGAATTGTAGGATGTACATGATTGAGTTGGAATAACTTATTTACGATTACTTCTTTTCTAAAAGACATTGGGTTTTTATTTATTTTTTACTTGTAAGCCTACAGTTTTACGTGATAATTCTTAAAAGCTTTCTTGAAGCTGTACTGTTTGCCTATCAAAACATTTTTATCGATAATTGCTGAATACTAATAGTAAAACGACAATTTAAAGAATGTATTTTTTAATATCATTTTGTGTTGTTTTAAATATTTGAATATTAGTTAGCTTATAACTTTCACATAGTATCGAAACTAATAAGAAAAAAACTTTTGTTTGTACTTTTTGATAGTTATTTTGACCTTTCGTGTCCTCAAAAAACGCTTAAATTTGCCAAAAAAATTCGATTTTCCTAAATGTGCACGATCACCATAGTTATGGGTATGTAATGTAGCCATCAATTAATGTTAGTAATGACTGATTAAATGTAAACCATAAAATTAAGAAAGACTGGGGTAAAATATTGAAATGATTGAAATATATTTTTTGTATTATCTATCATCTCTTTTATTTCTGTGAAGGTTGTATTCTAAATTGAATTGACCTTTTTGTCCATTGCTTTATGGGTTTTGTTATATTTCCATAAACCCCTGCAGCTGCATGCCTGGCTAACAATATTGGACCTTTCAAATCAGGATTGTTCTGAAGTATTCCCTATTCAATTGGAAATTATTGGGATAGCCATAACTGCATGTCGATTTCTTTTGATAAGTTATTTCGCCCTAGTTGTATTACTTGTCCCAGATAGGTATAGTCGTTTACAGCCTCTATTTCTGTTCCTCCAATGGAAATAGGATCAATATAAAAATGTATATTGAATAAAAATAAAATATAAATTTTTATATTAAATAAATGTGAATTTTAATAAAACTAAAATTATTTTAAAAAACGTTAATTTAGTTAAATAAAGATTTAATTATTTAAACGTGCATTCGGTAAAGATATTTGAGTTTAATACATTTTTCAAAGCGAAATAAATAAAAAAAACTTTTTTTTCTAGTAAAATATTCTAAAGAAATTCAAAGTCTTTCGTCTACGTCGTCTCATAAAATAAATCGAATCCGTCGTTGGCAAGAAAAACAGAAAGAAAAAAAGCATTAACGAAGAGGTGCCAAAATCAAATAGAACCGAACAAGTACAAGAGAAAGTTGTACCAACCCATGGCACTCGTAGCGTTGTAGACACGGACGTACCAAAGCTGCAGAAGTTTTCAGTGCAAACTCCCCCAGTCTCGTACCCCCCTGGATTTTGGGCGTTCCGTGCGGGTGCGCGAGGGACGGACGCTCGAGTTAGAGCGAGAGGGGTGATCCAAGGGCGGCCCGAGGTGGGGAATGGAGATGGGTCGAATATCGCCGCTCTAGGCGCATTCGGGGAAAGATGATAAATAATATTACACTTTTTACATTATTTTACGGGTTTATACGCGTATACGTACGAACGAAAGCTACTATGGAAAATATATGTATTTCGTATTCATAGTATAATGCGATGCAATGAAATATTTAAAAAAAAATTCAATTTAATTTTTAAATAAGGTTCATTTGTCAATCTTATTATGGTGCTATCATTGTCATATTAAAAACAGAAACATTATTATCATAAAAAAATATTTTATGAAGTGTCTAATACTATTATTTTATTTATAAAAGAAATGATTTTAAAAAATAATTCCGTAAACCTTGTAATTTGGCTTATTATATTAAATTAGATATCAATCTATAGAGCGCGCTCCGAATATATATTTTTTTCTGGTAATAAAAAATATATTTGTAAGTAATATATATATATAATCGTGTCGGAAACAACAGGGTCAGATCCTGTCTGCCCAGAAGTGGGCGACGTCGATGGCGTTACTTCTGGCCATCATCAGGTCTTCCTGGGTGCAGCTATTCGGGCACAGCGCACACTCCAGAAGGTGTGACAGGGTCTGCTCCACGCCGCAGTCACATTCAGTCGGTCCGCTGTAAAACTGCCAGGCCCTCATTTGTGTCCTCGTCTTGCATACTCCGGTCCGAAGTCTGTTAAGGGACCTCCATATATTCCACCCTTGGTCATGTCCAGGGGCTAGGTCCTCTTTCGGGGCAATCCAAGTATTCCCCTCAGTTGCGCTTCTCCACATGTTCAGCCGCAGGGTGGCCTCAGGTATCTCCAGTTCCGTTGTCGACTGTAGGAAACTGTAAGTAATGTAATTGATTTACTAAAATAATATATATGATTGAAAACATTTTTTTATACGTATGTAAAAAAATAGGTGTTGAATACTAGAAGTTTGGTCCTATGTTGATTGGCTCAGTGGCCAACGTAAGCGTTATGAACGAAACGTCGTTTGGAATTTTAAGTTTGTACTTCTTTAAATTAATAAATAAAAGAAATGACGTATATTGAAGTTTACTTTATAGATTCTTATGTTTATTGTTGTTGATATAGCGATATTTAATTGTAGCGCCTATGCTGAGCTGAAAAGGGTTGCGGAGGACCGAGAGGAATGGAGATCGAGATGCAAGATTCTGTTGCTGCAAACCAATCCACCGGATTGATACTACGAAGAAGAATAGCGATTATGTAATATAACATATTGCTTTTGATGTTGCAAATGATTGCAAAGTAGAAAATTGTTTTACTTGTTTTCAATTATTCTTGATATATTTCTTCAGTCTACGACGTTTGTAAATTTTATAATATATGAAATATATTATACGTTGAAAGACAAATGCAATGCATTCAAAATAAATGCAATGATATTATAAATGCATTTATTTATTTTTCATCCGTTCACTAGTAAAAATATTATTTATTTACAAAACCCACTTGAACCCAAGTCGATGACTTTGTATGTAATAATCTCACAGTCTTTATGCTTTTATAATACGACTTGGTATCCTTAAACATTTTTCACCTGGGCCGGACTGAAAGGCGTAATTACACAAAGGGTCCGGAACGTGGGGTTAGATTACCGACCGGAAATAGAGAAGGGGAGGAGTCACCGGAAGGAAACCCGGACCGGAGATCGAGATGGCAAAAAACTCCATTTCTTCAATATCTTCAAGCCTTAAGGGGTTTTCACAAATATTCTCCTTAACGTCGTAAAAATGGCTGTATACCGAAGATTACAGCTTTAGTGGTAAAGGTTTTGACTGTCATGCTTGCAGTACAGAATGCCACACTTAGCGAAGGTTTAAGATTTTTAGATGCTCTTACTAGTCAGTGATAATGTCAAGTTGTAAAATTGGATTGGAAGCAATATATAAGAAGATAAATAACAATTATAATTACTTATTAAATAGATAAATACTTCCTACACAATTTTAACGTGGATGAGTGTGATAGAGTATGGATAAACCAAGTTGGAAATATTAATATATTTAATGATATTATTTGAAATTGGTTTCAATGTAAATGTTCAAAATAAGAATTACAATTTTTATTACAACGAAAACATACTCGTACATTATTTACTCTGATGTATGTTAATGTCATTGGTCTTGTTCTATCACCAAAGTTAAAAAAATTAGACTTAGACCAAAACTTATTATAATGCTCTACTCACCACGCAACATTGGTTAGGTGAGCAAATATTTAGGACCAAATGGTCTATGACTCTATGCATTGATAGCGTCGGGTCAATCTTCAGGCTTTCATGAATATTCTGATTAACAAACACCCGAATATGCCTGTAATACAAGATGATTGTTTAAGTCCTGAGTCTCTCTTCTTAGAGATCCATATACGAGAATGTTCACAAGTAGATTTCCGCTAAGAGATATTTGGGAAAAGGTATAAAATAACGCAGCTCACGAAACACTTGACAAAATGTGTGGTGACTATATATTCCATAATAGGAACCGATATGGGAAAAATATGTAATCCACCCACTAGCGAAGTTCTCTTGAATGGGTTGAAAAAGGATGTGCCGTGAAATTTATCGCCGTGGCTCCTCCCTTTGAAGCGGGAGAAAATAATAATATTTGTTTTGGAAAAGTTGGGAGAAATTTAAACTTTTGCATCTCTTTGACCGTAGAGAGTTAGAGCGGCCATCGAAAGGGTTCCGGGAAGAAGATTGGCCGATTGGAGAAATACATTTATTTTTGCTGCCCAGATTTATTTGCTATTTACTTTGTGTTTTCGCTGAAATTTTGTTACATAAGTTGGCAAATGAGTTATATATTCAATTGAACGATTTTTGAACGAATAATTAAACAAGAATAGATAAAAAAAAATTGAAATAATATATAGTTGTATTGATTTTTATTTCGAATTTGCTTCATATAAAGAACCGTTGCTGTAACAAATTTCTGTCATCTAACATTAAAAAATAATTGGTTTGTCCCAATCATATCTGTATCCGGAGCTCTGCAAAGTACGAACTATGTATTGTGTGGCCTCAAGAGCGATATCCCGGGAACTAGAAGGATAGAGAAGGCTCTAATATCTGAGGTATATTAAAGCATTATATAATCAGCCTCTCAATGAGATGAGTCTGAAAATTAAGTCTGGACCATACGACCACAAGGAGTAGTCAACCTAGCCAATGACACGTGGTCTACCCAGGCGATAACCCATGCAAGTACGTTATTTCTCCATTATTTCGCTTAGCTTTGATAATCGAATGCGAACTTGTGTTTTAACACATATTTTTTTTAGTCATATATTATGTTTGGTCTTAGTCCCATCAATGAATAATCAAGTCTTGGTATCAGTTTAGTAGTAATTTTATGTTGAATTCTTTTATTAGGTGTGTATTAGAAATAAAACATGTTGTTAAACCATAAAAATCGTGATTTAATCAGTGTGAACTTACAAAATCATAATAAAACGATTTGAATAGTTCATTAGACTGACTATACGTAGAATTATACTGCGGATAGTAAAGATTGACAAAACAATTTTATATGCTTTAATAATCCTGTTCTATACATAATTGTCACATTGTTTTTTAATAGGTCTACAATTATTAAGCATTTCGAAAGATAATCCCAGAGATAATAGTGAAATGGACATTTGTAATCGTCGTTGGGATGTGTTTTACAGAGCGGCTTAGCGTTTTATAGAAGCCTCCATTTCCGTTTGTCATTATCATATTTCATCAAATCACTTTCGGACCGTAATTTTTTCATCTTGAAACTTGTTAATAATGCAATAAATAAAAAAAACAAATGAATATTCTTCGTGTAATAAACGATGTAAATTAACAGATAAGGCAAAGCTTTATCTATGATCTCATTTTGTCTCGTTTGTAGTTATTAATTTGGACTTGTTATTTATAGTAATTGCTGTGAATCAAAAATATGAATATATTATTGGTCGTAGTAAAATTCCGATGTATGATATATCGCATAGGAAATGGCGCAATAATGAATATTAAATATTTTAATTGACTAATCAATTACATAGTATTCCTGTAGTAAACAATAATTACATACTACTTTTCGTACTAGTTATGCAACAAGGCTCGTTTAATTGATAAATATTACTTTTGGTAGAGGAAACACACGTAAAATAGTACTAAATATTCAATTTGCTTCTGTGAAATTGTGTACGAAGGTATTATCAACGTGATCTTTAATAAAACAAAATAAAAGGTTACTATTTAATCAAATTGAAGTGAATTTAAAAGCTAATGCTAAAAATGTAATTAAAATAATGTACATATATTATATGATTGAATACTCCTCGTTTATGATTATACCATGTCTGATCTCCTAACTGGAGCTTATGGCATTCACGAACTGCCGCCTCAAATCTCTGTCAGCCACCATAGTCTTCGCCTCATCTCATGTCAGCTTCGTCCTCTGCAGCTCAAGTATATTTTATGTGTAGTTCCCGACGGCCTTTCAGGACGGTGCGAGCCTGGGGGCTTGAAGGAAAGGCACTGTAATTTATGCTTTCTTGCGGCATCCTTAACACATGTCCCAACCAGGTTCACCATCGTCTCTTGATCTTTTGTAGTATGTATCGTTATAGTGTACGTCTGTAACGCTTAAAATAATATATTATACCAAAAAGTATACAGAAAAAACGTTTTTTTAACGATCGTATAAGTCAGTTTAATGGTTCCATAGAAATAGATGAATAACCATTATAATTATTGCCTCGCAACAATATGAGGCATTAAAGCCAAAATATATAATAAGGATGACATTTTTTGCGTCATTGATCATGGCAGGAAACACGTTGGAGATTTACCGCGTTTTTTTACCAGCGTCAAACAATAACACAGCTCATAAAAACATTCCTCGGCTTCAAGTGACGCGGCTTGGAGCCTCTCAATAATGAGCATGATCTGGTATCATTAGCACCGGCGTGGCTGCGTGTGCCGCGAGTCTACTACACCAGTTTCTGTCCAGGAGTGACACATTTGTAGCCATGATGGATATCTTGGATTCATCACGAATGATGAATGCCTCGATTAGCTTTAGGTATAGTTAGAATTGCTCAATACTACGCGCTACTTATTAGTTAACCTACCTATATTGCAATCTTGAACCTTAATTTTATAACGCCCTCAAGCCATAATAACGAAGCTTAAGCAGCGTTGCTGGATTTCAAATCATTAACGGTATCTGCGGCTGTGATTTATCATGCCCTTGGATTCGGGTCTAAATGGTGAATGATACTCGGTATCTGTTCATAATTACATGTTCATTTTAGGTAGTCATGTGCCTACGTTATCTTTCAGAATTATTATTTATTTCATCTTAAGTACCTAAATAACGTATTTATGTTAAGTGCTGTTACAAATGCACCACAATGCGTGAGAATAACATTACATCAATTAGATAATCGATTGACTATTATATTAACATATTTATATTGTTGTCTACTAATCCTGCGTATTGTATTGATGGTTCGAGCATTGTCCTTTTAACGTCATCAATTTATATCCAACTTTTATGTCCTTTTATCATAGCGATTTGCCTATTTATTAATGAGCTTTTTTAATCTCACAGTATCATTCTTTCACATCGTGCATCAAATAGATAATACAAATGTAAGAATTACAAACTTTATATTTTAGCAATATGTAAACATGTAGTTTTACACTTAAACATCATTTTGAAAAGACATTTACTGAGTATCTAAAGTATCAATGGAAATGTCCAAAATACTCTACCAGCAATTCTGCTTCCTGCACATATAAATAATCAAATATATCATTGATAAACACATCGCCAACGTCTCATCAATTCTAATTTGCATACAATGGATGAAACAGTCTTGCAAAATGCATATCTATTCGATTTGGCAGAATGTTATAAAGTTTATCGCATAGGATAAACTTTTGGGTTTGTTTGCATTTAACAGACGTAGCAGAAAATACTACAATATGAACAGTACTTTCCTTGGCACACACGCGTATTTTTAATAAAAATGACAAAAAGTTTTCTCAGTGATGTGTTAAAACACATTAATAGCTAACAATTGCTTCCCTCTAAGCACTTGAACTTACTGAACATAATCTCTAAATATTTCAACAATTTAAATCACGGTTAAAAAAGATACTATTTATCTCCTTTGTGACATACATCATCTGCATTATACTGAAGAACGATAAACGTCTTCTTAATGTTTTCTGGTGCAACTCTCCCATAAAAAAATATATAATCTGAATAAACCAACTCAAAACTAAATAAATCATACATCCTGAAAAAGACCCCTACAATAGCGGTCGAAATATTGGTTGAAGGAATTTCGCCACACACGGCTAAACCCAAAAGCTACAATATCAAATCTGGCCATGAAAACCTAAGAAGTTATTAAGATGCAACTCTCACTTACATTTTTGTCGTCAGCTATCAACTTAACTATAACTCCAGGGGTGTTGTCTCTATCTATCACCTATCTAGTTGATATTTTAAAACTTCCTAGTTTAGCTTCTCATAGGTAGCCGGCAGCCCTGGCTTTGCTGACTACTGAGCAGTGACCGCAAGCCCAGCAGGACGTTGTGGTCGGTCTCAGTTCACCAAGCTCTCGGTGCGTCGTCGCCCGCCACAAATTTGCCCGTCTCCAGCTTTTTAGAGCGCAATACACCTGTAAATACACCCGCATCATTAGCGCTCCGTACTGCGAAGAAACAATTAGATAACTCTAACGGTAGCCATGGTTTTAGCACTATTCAATTTGCACACCTTCCCGTGTACTCCAAAAATTGACATATTAAAGTTGCATATAGCGACCAGTAAATCACCTTTTTAAATGTAATAAATAATATTATTTATGGCATTCAAACATTTGATTTTTGGGATATATGCTTCGAATTTTGGAGATCATGTGCTTCCAACCAGGCAGCAAAGGAAAAGAAAAACCGTGGCTTATTTTCTTCCTGCCTTAACATCTCGTCAGTCTAAATGTCTGTGCACTGCATAATTAACATAAAAGTGGTCTCTTAGTATATAAAGCTGTCTTTAAGATGTATGTAAAGAAAGGTTGCCGATAAATTAAAGAAAACATAAATTATAAACCGCAGGTGCACTCTCTCTCAAAAGATTAACAATAGATTAAATATTTTCGCGGGAGCTAAGTAAACGAAACTGACTTGAAACAACTAATAGGGCTCAACAGCTAAAGAAAGAAAGCGAATGCAGAAAAATAATTTAAATATATCGTCACGGTATGTTCAATTATGCTACAACTACTGGGTGTATTCATAATGATTAAAACTCAACATAAAAAAAATTGCATATCCTTTCTCAGTCTAATATTAGATATTGAATTAGATAAGTTGTAAATATTTCATTTATTCATCTTAAATAGCAACATATAAGTAAGAATTCTGTAAAATATTGCATTCCTTTCCACGGTTGTGGACTAATAACGTTAAGCCGTAAGCTAATCGATCATATTGTATTGCTCATTCAAAGGCGGTATTCATCAATGATATCTAGTTACGCTCAAGCCTGATATTTCTTATGCCTTACCCGATATGATTATGTACGAATGGAAGTAAATTATTATTCTTGAACATTTTTCAAACGCTCTTTCACTCTTTATGAACCTTAAAGCTTCGGATATTGCTGAGAAATTATAATCAGTTTTGTGAACAGTAAAAATAACAACAGCCAGAAAATTACTTTCAATTAAAGTAGTTCTACATCGTCTTTCGATATTGCAAAAAGTTGAAAATTAAGGCTGTATATTATTTAATACTACTCATCTTAAAACTATTACGGAGAGAGGTTGAAAGATAAAAAATACATAAACTTTATTTTGTATTCCTGAAATTTTCTTTAAACGTATCTATATTTAAAAATAATACCATAATAAGTTGGTAAGCTTAATGTTCGTAGAATTTTAATATTTTTATCTTCTACGAAAAGGAGACAACGCGGAAAGCTTTTTATGTAAAATGCTTAAAGCTGTGTTTATAACTACTTTCATTACGGGCGGCGAAAAACATCAAAGCTAATGAAAATTAAATCTCTGATGGTCTGTATAGTACACACTTTGCAGCACACACACCTGTGATATGTTCAGGTGTGCGGCTTTCAAAGGTCCGGAACATACAGATTATCACATAGGTAGATACTTGGCACATAACGTGGGCGATATTCAGCAAACACGCGGTGTTTGTGTATGAAATGAGGCTTCTGAAAACGTCCACTTAAGCCAGATCGTATACCTCAGTAAAAATACAGGCGATTTACTGCAATATATATATGTTTTTGAAAGCTTTGTCTTAACTGCGAGAAAAATTTCGATTAAACTCATGAAATGTGGACGTTTAGATATCATAAAATGAAAACATAACTGTTATAATATGGTTATTTTAATTCTGCTTTTGCATTATGTGAAAAATACATCCATATTAAAGTATTTGGTAAAAAAGAGCATTGGTGATTATAAATAAAATATACAATATGGGTTTGTAATTCCCATGGCGCTTATTAAATAGATTTACATAAAAAACGTATATCATAATACTATTATCGCCAAAGCGTAGGAAAACCCACAATGGAATTTCATCTGCCTACATGATTTCTAACTTAAAAGTAATATTTCGTCACTCTAATGGAAGTAATCATTATTTTATTTAATACCATTTGGTAATAATATGTGAAACCTACGTTGTAAAAATAGAACAATATTAGGCGTAGGATTGGTTCTACATTTATTTTGGATAAATTATCACATCTCGAATTGAAAAACATTTAGTAAATCAAATATTTTTTGTATTTTGCTAATCTTATCCCCCCTTGTATTATATTTAAAATTTGAAAACACGATACTTTCGCTATTTGTACTATCATTTTCTGTCTAATCATGATGTAAAGTAATCAAATTTTCGTTTCATGAAGAATTAAATGGAGAAACACAAAGAAATTTACAAATTCGGAAGAAAATATATTTTTTTCAATTATTTTTATCAATTTCAATTTATTTTCCCTTATATTTAATTCATTTCTAAAACAAGATAAAATAACAATTTATAAATAACACAATAAAAATAGAATCATTTAAAAAGTCCCGGAGCCCGCTAAACAGAAGACTCCACGAAATTACTTTTATAAATAAATTCGTGGAGCTCATGTCAAAATTTCTATTATGTGGCCAAAAACCATTAGATTTTATCAACGTTTTTTTAAAACAATTGTATTTACTCGTAGTTCAATCTAAAAAGTGATTTTGGACGTTAAAATTTACCTTTAGATTTTTTTGTCAGAGAAAAAACAAGGTCAGCTTGAAAGCATAAAAATATTATTTTTTTCAATGTTTTGAGCATTCACTTTGAGATCCATAATAAATTATAAATATTTATTTATTTATTTACCTTGTTTTCACATGGATCACGTAACAAAAGTTCTCTATTAGGAGACTGCAGTTTCGACTAACTCGTAGTCTTTCTCAATCCTTCTCTAGTTAAGAGATAACTGAGCTGCGTTGTACTTGTAAGTGGTGTAACACATTATTGTAGGGGAGGGGGTGGGGGTGTGTCTAACATGAAAGGAGAGGGAGGTAGGTAGTGTTGCAAGGATGAAGGAAGAGATAAATACATAAAAGTGGTTTAGGTATAAATTTATTTTTATTTTTTTATTTTTAATATTATTCTTATACGTCGTATATATAATTTTTAAACTTATTTATTTATTTAACGGAAACAATTTTAAAATTGGTGAATTAATTAAGGTATTTAGTTGGTTATTAATTATATCTTCTTTCTTATTAATGGCTTTATAAATTTCTAAGTATTCTAAATTATTTAATTTAACGGTTTTATTTTCTACATGTAATATGTTTAATACTTTTTCTAAGTTGTACGAATGATTATTTTTTATAAGGTGGTTTGCGAATTCAGAAAAATTAGTGCTTTTTAGGCACCTTAAATGTTCTTTAATTCTAATATTAAAATTTCTTGACGTTCTACCAATATAAAAAGATTCACAATCTTGGCAATTTAATTTATATATTCCAGAATTATTGCGTTTATCATTAGTATCTTTATTATTTATAAGGTGGTATCCTAGTTTATTATCTGTATAAAACGCTGGCTTTATCTCATTTGGGAGTAATTTAATTATTTTAGGGGTAAAGTTATTAACGTGTAGAATTCGTCTCCACATTCTATCATCTTTAATATTTTTTATTAGACGTTTTTTATTATTCAAGATACTGTCTATTAATTGGCTATGATAACCATTGTTTTGTGCGATATTTTTAATTGTATTTAATTCTATATCAAAGTTTGTTTGTGATAATGGTATTGAAATTAATCTATGTATCATCATACAAGTACAACGCAGCTCAGTTATCTCTTAACTAGAGAAGGATTGAGAAAGACTACGAGTTAGTCGAAACTGCAGTCTTCTAATAGAGAACTTTTGTTACGTGATCCATGTGAAAACAAGGTAAATAAATAAATAAATATTTATAACATAAAAATATTCTTTGTTTATTTTCTTTGGCTTGAAGTCTTGTGTTAACTTAACAAGTATTCTTAGAAAATTATATAAATCTCAATTTTTTTCGCTCTTAAATAAAAAATAAAAAAGTACTAGCAACCAACAAATATTGTTATTTATTTTGACAAGCATCATTGTGCAATAATACAATCAAAAGTGTTGTTTACCTTTACAATTTGAATTCGCGTAATACATACAATACTGGGTAGGTATAAAGTGATTGCGTACACGTTGGTAATAATTACAATGTGCCACTCGGTAAAACGTCAATGCTGTTAGGTGACCTGTATTTTAACCCCTGGGAGTAAGATTAAATATTTTAATAATATTCCACAATGCTTTATTATGCGAGCAGTCAATACTCGGTGTTGCGTGACTTTAATTGTGGCGCAACCCTGTATATATATTTTCACCCCCATCCAACCCTAATCGTTCAGCGCTAGTATGTTTTATTTAAACTACGAGTACATCAGAGATTCTTAAAACATTACAAACTTTTTACACACTAATGCTAAATCATTTTATTTCCGAAACATATGTTTTTTTAAATGAAATTAACCTAGGAAAAAAATATTATTTTATAACAATTCAAGTATATTCAAAGTTCTCGTATTATTTTACGAGCTATGAGAGCTCTAAATATCTCTTTTGAGGGCCTTTGTCTACTGATGTTAAAACTTCTCTCTCAGTCTCAATCTAATAAAAAAAACTTCATATTTTATTTTATTAAAAAAACATTATTTTTTTTGACCCTTTATATGTGTATGTAATCATGTGAATTAATGAAAAAATATATTATAGATTCTTTTAGTAAAAAAAAAACGTAGGATATTACGACATTCAATACATAAAAGTAACTTATATGTTGTATAATTTTCCAAAGAACTTTTCACGTGCATCGTAGTTCATAACATTAATTTAATAATATAAATAAGGTAAAAGGCCTTCTATAATATTTTATATGCATCACAACCTACTTTTGCTTTGGTTATTTTTGATAATCTTATGATGACTATTCAAATCTAGTTGATGAATAGATAATTAAGAGTATAAAATATTATTACCATGTATTTGCATTGTCATGCCGCTTAGTAAGACATATATAATTAACCATCTTAAATTAAATAGGTTTTGAGAATCTTTGCTAAGGCCTTGTACTTCATGTAGGTACCGACGTTTCGCGCAGCACTTGTTTGGAAGCTCTGGGCTAGACAAAGCATAGGAGCACATACCCCGTCAATATAAAATCCTTCCATGACAAAGAGCTGGGCGTTTTGTCGTAAAATAAAATTCCCTTAGTCGTAAAATCAATTCAGTTTTAAATAGAGAATTTCCCCTCCAGCCGCCCAGAGGTCGAGAGCTTTGGGGTTCGTGAGGTATTCACTTAAAAGCTCCCCATACTGGGAGTCCGGTCCGTATTAGATATGCCGTTTCAGTCGTGTACAATTAGGAAATAAAAAATATACCTCGGACATTAATAAACATCATTTTTAATATCGCACATTATTCAAATTTAATAGTTGTATATTTAGCGTACACGAAAAAGCTTTGTATGGAGCGATTTTTCACATAATATTTTCGTTCGCAGTTGAAATTAATACGAGGCCATTTATTTATTCGTAGTATCTTCGCGCTGTAATGGCAGCGATTGGAATAATTGCATTCGAAATATGAAAACCGGCCATGTTTACGAAAAAGTAAATTTATCATATAAATAATGAAGTATTATTAAATGAGTATATTTTAACAATTCTCAAACAATATTTTATATATACAATTATAATGCAAACAGTATTACATATTATACTTTTGTAATATTTTAGGTTCAAAAACAGGCTCCAAGTAATGACAGGTCGCATTTCTGGTGAAAGCATAAAAATAATAATCACTCTTTGAATAAACAATTCCTTTATGTTTAGGCTGTTAAATATCCACCAATTAGTGCAAGTAACAATTTATCATCATATAGAGATTTTCGAGGTTGTGTCGAGTTGAGCCACCCCTTAAGGACAAAACTGAAGTTGTCCAGGCCTCGGGAACATCGGGCTGACCATCCGATCTGCTTAAAAGCCTGATCATTAAACACAAGTATTTCTCTGGTACTACAGCCACAGTCTATGCAAGCTTGCGGAGTCTTGCCCTGGAGGCTCCCGGGAATCATCGAATATATGTTCCTATGTGGATATAGGTATACAATTCTAGAACAAGGTGACAAAACAATCTGACCTTACAGAACTGTGAAACGTAAATTTTTGGTGTTCATATGCTCCAAATATGGATCAGATATGTTTTAAAAAAAATAGAGCATTACTTTTAATGATGCTTTGAGACTCAAAGGCTTTCTTTTAAATCGGATGTATTTGTTCACTGAATAATAAATGCAAATATGTTTAATCATTCAAATGAAGTTGGAGCTTTTGGCACTCAGTTGTTCAATAATCTACTGTAGTAGTTTTAGGTCCCAAAAGCTAGCATCATAAAATAAAGTGAATGAAAATGGATTTTACGAGGCTGCACATCTTGCATTTGTCACTCCCCTAGTAGTTGTTAAAGTCGTTAAGCGTTTTAGAGCTTCCGAAATAGAAATGTGCTTTCTGTAATAACGCGTTCATCAATCTTAATTCGAAAAACATCAAATTTAGTTCATTGTTATGTTTATGTTTATATTAAAGAGACTGTTTTCAGAATATTAAGCATAATTTAAGGGATGATACGGATGTTCTTGTAAGTCAAGATAATTTATTTTCGTTAGTGACTGGTATGGAACGTATGTATCATTAAAATATATATTAAACACCAATTGTCATACAATAAGAACCTATTTACTTATTTACATTGCATCTGCGTTATTTCATTAAGTGGCTAACTAGGTGCTCCAACTACGAAAAAGATATTTGATGTCGCTGACATAAAAAATGTAAATATCTTATATCTTTGTTTTAGTTTATAAAATTGGTATATAATAATGGTTTTTATATATTTTTTATGAAAGGATTTTTATATATATATTATATATATGTGCCGGTGCGAATAGCGCAATGGTTAAAGTGTTTGCTGCTGGCGGGTATTTATTTATTTATTTATTTACAGTATCGAAATTCCAATTTTTTTACAAATATTTAGAAACATAGAGTATACATAAATATGCAATAAATAGAAAAGATAATAAAAATAAAAATAACACAAAAGAATAAGAAGATGACACGTGTCAAAGATCACAGAGATCATGGTGAACAATACCATGGACAAAAGAGGAAAAGGATGTTAGAAAAGGATTGAGGTGTGCTGGTAGGCCATTTAGGAGCGACATTGCCGTTGTACCAAATTGAGTGCTTGAAGCTCCACAAGCAGTGGTTAAAGCGTTTGCTTTGCAAAACAGTTTTTAATCGATTTCTGAGCTCTAAAATACCCTCCCGGTCGGTGTGGATTTGATCCCTCACCCGTAAAATGCCAGTCCTAGCATATTAATCAAAATTAATGGTACACGAAAGACGTAATAAATAAATAGGAAATTCCTGTAATAATAAGGTCGATGTGAATGTCGGGCTGTAGTCTATGACGTTGGCGGGTCAACACTATAGATACAGCGGATATCCATATGTAGAATGATAAACGTCATAGAATCCACAGGTGAAACTTCAGATTCGCTATCGCCATCTGTCGGTTTTCTCCTGTATATGCTTACATCAAATAATAATAATAACTCCACCACATACACTTCAATTCAATTAATTATTACAGAATCTTATGCTAGTAGTAATTCTGCAACTTAGTTTTGTCTTCGTTGTCATACGAGCATGTTTGAAGTTAATTTTAGTCAAAGCTCCTAATGAAGTTACAACAACTGCACTGGGTTTCGTTCATTAGAATATCGTGCATTGAGATTGCGATGCGCGCGCAGTCACTTTGTATGCGTCGAGATATGCATCCATTATATACTTGTATAAAAGAAATATCAGAGTATATACTGTATATGAAATGCCTTAATAAAAAAAGTGTTATTTTAGATATTTTTTTATTATATTTTCCAATGTTTTTTTGTTGTTGCTAAATATGCTTTTTATGGTAAATATGCAGTATTACCATCTAACATTTGTATGTCATGTTACATAATGGACCAATGCACTGGGGAGGGTTGGCACAAATAAGCGGATGTACATTTTTATTATTTAAATACGAGTATACTCGTACATTGAATAACATAAAGTATGCTTTGTTTGTGCGTAAATGGACATTGTGCTCAATTTATTACGTACTTTATTGTATGTACTTGCACTTTAATATTCAATTCAAAAGAATATCATGTCCAAATACTGATGAAACAATTATCTCAAGTTAATATAATTATGTAACCTTTGTTTTCAAACTAAATTTAGACTATGTTCTAATGTGAAGATATGTTATTTTATTCATATTATGTATTTATGTGTTAAGTGATTATTGTGAATTCATATAAATTAAAATTGTATTTTTCCACCATTTTTTCGTTATTTATTTTATTCTTTTTAACATTAAGGTAAAATAAATATAATTACTTTAAGCCAATATTTGGGACCAAATATGTCGTTTTGTAGGTACCACGTAGCTCGTGTATAATGGAAGTAAACAAGATTGGTAAATAAATCACTACACGAATTATCTAAAAACATACATACAGCCTTATAATTTTGGTGAAATTTCAAATATATTCTTGTTTATTTGTCTGTAATTAGTAAATAAATTTCAATTGAAAGCTATTATTCAGCCAGCAGCGCGTGCTTAGGGTTACACGTGCTTAACAAACGACCTTATTAAAATGTGTAGATCGTTATACGTCTTTTTAAGTAATAAATTGTTTGTAATGTATTTTGCAATGAGTTACAAATAAAATGTACGACAAATATACTTCATCGGTCATAAATATCAAATAAGACTTTTTCATTCAGTTTTATTATAAAAATGAATTTGCCGTGATGATATTATATTATTATGTGAGTGAATTTTTATTTTTATTTTGCAAATCAAAATTACTTTAAAATACATTAAATGTTCGTAACAGTTCAATTATTTCTGCAGCGTTAAGTTTGTTGTTTCTACAAAAAGTCCATATGACAAGTTTCTCGACGCCATACATAAAATATGGCGATATTTTCGGATATTGTGAATGCTGCCATGTAAAATTTTTGTTACAGTTTTTTTCTAAGCACATACAGGAGAATACCGATAGATGGTGATTGTTATTATAAAGTCTTATCTGACGCTTACCATGGTATATACGGCTAAGCGCTGCATGTGGAGTGTTGATCCGCCAACGTCATAGACTATAGCCCGAGATTCACGCATCATCCTTATTATTACAGGAATTCACTATGCATGTGTGGTCTGCACGGGACGACTTTCTTCTACCAAAAATTTTAATTAATAGGCTATGACTGGCATTTTACGGGTGAGGGATCATATTCACACCAACCGTGGGTATTTTAGAGCTCAGAAATCGATAAAAATCCCTTTTTTTTAATCTCCGTCGCGGTTCGAACCCACGACCATTAGCTTACAAAGCAAACGCTTTGACCATTGAGCTATACCCGCGCGGCAAATGACATATAAAAGTAATATATAAAAGTATATAGCATTCACATAATGTGAGATCTCTAACCGAATATTCGCAGAAATTCGTGTTTCACATACGGCAACTTAATACAATAAAAACAACAATTATACCATTAACTGGTCTCACATCAACCGGTTCAACCTTGAACGCGCACTCATTACCTGCCGCGGTAATTAACAAAACATGTCGGCCTTTTTCTAAACGATCTTGTTGCGTACCCACAATGTTGTGTATTATAATTATTATTTTGAGGCCGTTTGAGAGAGCATCGACGCGTTTTTGTTCTACTGTATATTCCTTTCCTCGAATTCGGATCTGGCTCATTAATTAGCTGTGTCCAACAATTGGGGATAATTGACGGTCAAAAACGCAGTAAATTTTTCATATTTGTGTTAATAACATATCTGTCTCGGCCAGTTGGGGCTCTTCCTTAGCGCTTCTAGTGGATTTATAATTGGCTCTGGGACCGTTTGTTTTTACCGGGTGGATGGATGTTAATGCTGACTAGCCTCGAATTAAACTATTATACGCCGGACCCGGAGGTCAAATGACCGGCACAGATGATACACGACCGCTTAAAGGTCCATTCACACGTTTGCAGACAAAATAATGGACACAACGTTTGCAGACACGACATATAATTTAAATGTACGATATTCATGCTTACTAGATTACCAGACTAAGATACCTACGATAGTCACAGGAGTTATCGAGATAGATTTAAGATTATTATTAAATTTTATTGTGATGACTCGTGTTGCGCCGCCCTTAGGATAAAATAGTCCAAGCCTCAGAAGCTTCGGGCCAATCAACCGATTTCTTTAAAAAGTTTGAATAGCAAATTACACAAAAATATGTCTCGGATACAACAGCTACTCCTTCTTCAAGCACTCGGACTTCTGCTCTATTTTTATGTAAACACATACAGGAGAATACCGATAGACGGTGATAGTGATTCTGAAGTCTCATCTATGGATTATATGAAGCTTACCATGCCACATTTGAAGTATTGAACCGCCAAAGTCATAGACTTCAGCCCGACATTCACGCTTTATTCAATTATTACAGGAATTAATTATGAATGGATGTGAATTGCTGGATGGTGGTGTTCACGGGGTTCGTCCACCAATAATTTCGATTTACAGGCTATAACTGGAATTTTACGGGTGAGAGATCAAATTCACACCTACCGGGGGAATTTTATAGCATAAAAATCGATTCTTTTTTTCTTAATCTCCGTCGGGGATCCAACCCACAACCTTCGGTTTGGTAAGCGCTTTAACCACTAAGCTTTACCCGCCGGTGCTCTGAAGGTTGTCGGGAACCATATACGTTTCCTAGTGGACCTTCTGATGCAAATGTCCTAAAACGAGGAATGGATGGTAGCAGATGACAACTATATTTTATATTTAACCCGATCACTGATATTTTCTTCGTCTCCAGAAACAATCTTTTGTAATGCATTAATTATTATATTTTTGTATTGAAATGCATGATGGATATGGACGGACCTTATGGTTTCACTCATGGGATCCACGATGAATAATTTCTGCGAATTTCTTCTGAATCACTGCTAATATAGAACGATCACGCGAACTTCATGTTTAAGTCGATTTTGAACAAAATGTGGGTATATCTGTCATTCTGGTATGCAACCATTCCTAGGGCATTTACCGGTAATTATTTAGTTAATCGCGCGATAAATCTCCCGTCAGGTAAAATATTATGATCATACTTTTTTATGTGTGACTGCTTAATTGTATGCAATTACACAAACCCTTCACTTTTGCTATTAATCACATATAATCGTTTCAGAACCCTTTTTTACACCTAAATTGAATAATTATGTAGGTGTTTTTATGTTACATTTATTGTTATATATTTTAGAATGCCTACCAAAAATATTCCCATGGTTACTTACATAAATTTATGCTCATATTTCTTAGCTTAAACATAATGTTTAAATAAATGTTTTCATGAACGCGTGTTTTACGACTTATGAGTCGTCTTCGCGGAATTCGACATGTCGGTAATAAAAGTCGATGATTAATCTGCTGTCATAATTATATCACGGTTAAAACATAGGATTAACATTTAAGAATACATCATTTTATTACGACAAGAAAACGATCAAAAGTATTTTTGTCGAAACTTATAAATTGATGTGCATGTATTTTATGTATCCAGTTTCTAAATCCTAAACTAAAAATGTAAACACTCGTACATAAATAACGGCAGAAGCGGGATGCGGACCTTGGAAACCAACAATATGCCCAGGTATTCATACCGCTCAGCCGACTCGGCTATTACTATGCCTGGACCGACTCAAGTTGAAACTAGTATTTATGTCATTGTTATCATCGTATGATAGATGTCGCTATAGTATATATTCAAAGTATGTATATTTTTATTTTTTATTATTCAATCAGTCTTCATTTATTCAGAAGCTTAATATTATTACTTTCCGACAGTCTATTTATTTTAGTAAGTACCACTCGGGTCTCGAACCAAACTATAGACTGAATGGATGAGAAACGACTACTTATAGTTCCGACTTGGACTTTATAACCAATCATTTACCTGTGTTACTGATTAATAATTTTACCTTCTTGATATTGTCTCAAGAAGACTGATTGAATAATAAAAAATAAAAATATACATACTTTGAATATATACTATAGCGACATCTATCATACGATGATAACAATGACATAAATACTAGTTTCAACTTGAGTCGGTCCAGGCATAGTAATAGCCGAGTCGGCTGAGCGGTATGAATACCTGGGCATATTACTCGTACATAATTAAAATAAATCTGTGGAACTCGATTTTAAGTAACTCTTACTGAAAAAACGTGAGAAAGGGTATTAGGTATTAGTTTTAATTCATCAATTTTTACAATATCTACAATGTACTTTTGGTAAAATCCTTGTAAACTTAGCATTAGTGTTATCAAAATAACACTTTTAGAAATAAATACAAAAAAATAAAATATTACTCATTACAATATAAATATTTGAGACATTTTTGACAGATAAGGAACGTAATGGAAAACTTAAATTTTAATTACATAAAAACAGCTAATAATAACACCAATCACTTAGTATATTAAATTATAAAATATATTAGGAACATACTTGCAATATTGACAGGGTACATATATAGATAAGAAGAGATGATTTCATACACAGTCAACCCTCTTATAAGGTCTTAAGAAGATCGGATGGTTAGCCCGATACTCCTGAGCCTTGGACCATTTAGTGCTAAGATGTGGTCCCACACAAATAAACAATATACTCGTAGAAAGGTCGTTTATAATAGTAATTGCCGCAAACATTATAAGAAATATATATATATAAATAAATAAGCGTGTGTTCTATACGAGGGTTGATTGTAAAATAAATATACCAAGAAAATAAATACCGAACTAGAATTGTAATTGTATTTCGACAGGTATGCGTAAAGTTACAATTCGCAACGCATTGCAGATTGCATTTTGTGTCGCGTATTGAAAAAAAATACGTCACTGCAGAGATCTGTTACATGGAGAGGGATTAACAGAACGTTTGTGCGTATGTCAAACAGTTTGTTGTGATTCAATCACTCGTGAAGAGTTCTTGCTTTGATGGATAAACACACATGCACCGCGAACAATTGTGCGTGGCTTTTGTTGGTAGGAGACCCGCTTGGGTGCGTAAATCGCGTGCCCTGAACCCCAGGACTTCCTGCCATAGACCCCAAACAGCGTCATCTCTGGTGCGTGAACTTATCTTATTTATTTTTTATGAAAATAGGTTTCGCGATCAAAAGCGATGTTGCAGCGCAATTTACGCATTTATGAAATAACTATGCACTTCACGGAGTAGACTTTAACCAAACAACACACACACATACGTATTACACATTGAAGTAGATAAATGAAATTATAAGACACAATATATATATGTACTCAGCGAAGCTTCGCGGCAAGAATAATGGGAGTTTATGGAACTTTATGGCGACAATTTGTGGCCGCTACACTAATTAGGCAATGATAGAAAAGAAATAGACATGTCAAATGTCTCATATAAAATTAATACTTTGTTTGAGTTGTTTTTCTTTCACATATTGATTCCACATCTAAGACTTATAGTTACTAAAAATTCTGCCATTCAGTTCAGTCTGTTACCATTATCCATGTGTTTTTCCCAAACATCTCTTCATCCGAAGGTCTATCTGGGAACATAAATGGTACCCAACAAACTCTATGGCAGTAACCTTTTTAATTAAATTATAATTTTTTTATTTCCAAATCATATTTTGGGTGATTTGTTAATCGTAACTATTAAGAAGATCGAAAGATTAGCTCGACGTTACTGAGGACTGGATATTTTCCAGTCGTAAGAGTGACAAAACCCAGTGAATTTTATGACTTCATATGAATCATTATATGCTTTTCCTTCTCAAATCGCTCCAAATATCCCAACATATTATTATATGGCGTAGCATTCTCTCTCAAAAACATTATCTACTAAAGTCTCTTTCTTCTCAAGTCTCTGAAACGCACATAAGGACAGTATTTTAGAGGGTCGCACGCACTTAGCACACCTCCGTGATGTTATTCTAAGTAGGAGGGTGTAATCTGAGGGTAACGTGTCTCAGTCACGTACCGGAGTTAAAGATCTGGGGGAAGAAATAGAACAGGATTTATTTTTCATATAAGATTTTTTATTATGTGTTAAGGGCACATCTAGATCGTTTAACCCTGTCAACGGCTATTCAACAATTTAAATATATTAATAATATCATAAAGAGTTATAGTATTTGAGACTGCTGTGGTGGAAACATTATAAAATATGAATCTTAAATTGGACGGGTGATAACGCAATTACCCGTTTCACTATTTGTAACTGAAATTGAAACAATGTCTGTAGTCTCCAATAATTGTACAATTAACAACAAAAAAACATTAATGATGATGTAATAAATTTGTATTAAGTTAATATTTAAAATATTTATTTGTAGAATTAGCGACCGGTTCTATCCGATTTGAATATGTGTGAACACGGATATCAAATCGGATAGAATCAAATATAATATCCTGATTTAATTTTTCGGTAACGATTTTAACCGGCCTGTTTTTTTCATTATTTATATTGTATAATACGCAAATTCATTAAAAATACTCATTTTTTTAAAGAAGTATCTTTATTTGTAAAAAATATTAACATGAATAAATATTTTTTCATAATTTTACTTTTTAAAAACGACTTCTACATGCGAGTATGAGTATATGCATACGATTTTTATGATTAGTAAAGTACCTGTCGTAAAAAAAATAACATCGTTATCAAATGTTTTTAATACTTGTGATCGCAATTTAAATTTATTCTAAATACATTTTTCTACACAAAATGTAGATAAAATAACCGCTAAAATTTAATCACGTTTTCCAATTTTTATATAGACAATACCTATTGCTATAAATAAGTTTAAAATTTCACTCTAGAACCAATTCTGTGTTTTTTTCAAGTCACGTCATTAATTTCGAATTTAAAGACGCTGTGAGATACAGCGCATTAACGAACGAATCGTTAAATTTATAATTTTGAATTATTTTTGCCGTCAAATTTTGATAAATATCCCATAATTCAGACGTCATAATAGAGTGCTCAGATAAGCCTCCATCGTTAAATCCACACGAAATGTAAATTTATCCATCTTTATTATTAATCCCGCTTATATTTATGAATATCTATTACATTGTATCGCAATCATTATTTCATATGAATCACACGAGGATTTAAGCCATAATTAACATTTTGACGTTGAGTTTTCTTATTTTTTATATGTAGGTATTAGTATGTAGGTCCATAAACTATAAAACACGAATATATACTCTAGAAATACATAAATTAATATTAAAAAGTAGATACCTATGTTCAGTTCATTGTATGTCACTAACAGAATAACCAAATAATTTATATATTATTGATTATACTAGTTTTATTATAAAATGTGCTACGAGATGTATGGAGAAGCATATAAAATTTATCATAAACATTCTCACTAAAAAAAATAGTTGAAATTATGCAAATATATTTTTACAATTCATAATAAAAGCGGAAGAAGCAACCTGTTCGTTCATTCATAAAACAAATATCGTATTTCTTTGATGATAATGAATGTTATTCATTGATTATTACATAATTTTAAAATAACGGGTTTCGATCATATATACATATATATATATATATATATATATATATATATATATATATATATATATATATATATATATATATATATATATATATATATATATATATATATATATATATGTGTATATATATATCGTACGTGGGTATGAGACTCATGGTCAGAGCCCAGTTTGGGTACCCACTACTTAAATTAATCCCGAGGGAGATGTATCGTATGATTTATTAAAATCTAATCCAACCATTTGGGTCCGGTGGCTTTAACGAACTGTTTAATAATTTATCGGTTATGGAAACCTTTCTCTTAGACATGGTCTATTTGTTTTAACTAGATAGTTACTATCAAATTGATGCACAGCTTACTCTGCCAGCGTATGTAAGTAATTTGTTAAGCAAAATCGTCAACACTGGCTGCATTGATTCTTAACGATAAATAAGATGTTCCTCGACTATTTTTCGATTATTTATTTCATAAAGTAGAAATTTAATAAAACAAAAACATGTATTTATATATACATATTTCATATATTTAATATGGCTATTGTACATTTAAGAGGTCTTACTTTTACAGTGCCATTTGTACTCTCCAACAATAAATGTAAATATGTCTTGTCAATAAAAAATTCAGATTGTCCGTCCTATCAATGTTAATTTTTAGCAATATAATTAGTTAAAGTAGATAACGCATAAATTTATCATTGACTTTTTATAGAGCATATAACAAATAAAAGCCACTTTTGGAGACTAAGGCAACATACATTTTTTTTAACTATACCCGATAAAGCTCTTCTTGGTGCAATTATAACGAATATTATATTATGTTCAGAGACATTAATTCTCCACAAGTATTCCATGAAAAGAAGCCATTTTATTACAATGATCATTATTTTATTAATTCGAATATATAAAATCAATTATCACTGATTTCCATAGGCTATTTTGATGATCAAATTAACGACACATTTAATCAAATCGCGACCGAATTCGATCATTTGTTTGAAACTGACAGTGAATTGAAGAAATATTTGTTAGCATGTTACATCTTATATCATATAGTACCAAAGACGATACTTGCCCAAGGCTTTCAAGATTCCTACTACCGTTGATTTCATAGCTACTTTTAATATGTCACAATAATTCATTCAAATATAAGAGCATTTCAAATTGAATCCCACTCTCATACACTGTGTTTTGTTTACGATACGTTTTTATTGGAGCGTTTGAAAGGTCTACAATGTAAATTTTATAGCATAAATAATATTTTATGTTTACTTTGACTTATACTGATCAAATGTATGACATACAATTAGTATTAAGTCAAAGTGAATTTGAATATGATTAAACATATTTTCATAAATTTTAAAGAGCTTGGAGAATATAGTAATAATAGAATTTGAAAAAAATATATATCTGTCATACGAAACATGCATACGAATAATTTATTGAAATTTTACGAATAATAATATAATATAAGAACAATCTTTCAATGTTTCGAAGCTTATTATATACTTAAAAAGCTCACATTATACATGACATTTACTCTTACATCCCATAATTGAACCCTACAAACATTTAAAAAAATACAATATTGTTTTTAATAATCTAACAACTTTGTAAAATAATATTTAAAACAAACAATTTTCTAGCGTAAATGTCTAAAATGATGTATTTTTAAATTTCACGAAACGAAAACAACTTCCAGCAATAAGGCGCATTTGTTTTCCGAAAACATATAAAACAAAAAATATTTAATTTAACGAAATTTCATCCCAAAAATCGGCGCAAAGCCTGGGAAATAATAATGGGAACCCTGGTGTAAACAGATTTTTAATATAAAAACTCTTATTTTTCATTACATTATTTTGTGTAGGTGAGCTTATTTTTCCGATGTAAAGTACCTGCCTATTTCATAGCATTAGAGAACAATTTTGTAATACACACTTCTAGAACATAACATTTCTGAGAAGCGTTAATTTAATATCTTAATTTTATCTGTACACGTTACGTACATTATAAATGTGTTTGCTTGTGTTTATCTACGGAAGACTTTTTTGTATTTATGTTAAAACATTCTTCAAGACATCGCATCGCGGAAGATCATATAAGCAACGTCATAAAACCTTTGAGATATGTATTAAAATTACACATTTATTTCCTCGACTTCATCTCACGTTTCATCTCTCACACGTCATTTAATTTGAGCGTGTCTTATATCGGATGCATAGTCCAGGTACACTGTCTTTTAGGAGGATGAATGCTTATCTATTTACAGGGCCGATTCAGTGGATATCCTTAAATCTTTTTGCGCCCTCATTTTGTTAATTACAGCAAATAGTAAACTATAGTACAAAAAAATGAGGGTCTTAAATTCACATTTCTTTGCGAATAAACAGTTATTTGATACGACAAAATTTCCAAGCCATCAAAGTTAGCATCATAGTAAATTAATCACAAAAAAATACTATTATTAATTGAAAATTATGTCGTCAGATGAACGATTTACACGCTGAAGAAAATTTGACTTTTAGGAGCACCTTAAATATTGTGAACTTATTTTTAAACTTTTCACCAACGAAACACTAACCAAAAACGCACAATAATTATTTATTATATGCATATATGTATTACTGTTTATATGTAATGTTATCTAATAAACCATTACTGATTATGTGCTAACGTAAGCAAGTAAATAATTAGTGTAGTTTTCTTATTTAATTTCAATATATTTAAAGGAAATCGTATTTTTTTACATCTTAATAATTTATTTGTATGTATAGATGTAGTCATTACAAAGAAAAGTAATTTTTTATGGTTTTACTCATTAAACTCAACGGCCCAACTCAAAATTCAAGAGTTATTATAATTTATAACAATTATAAAAGAGTCTGTGTGTTAGGTATTCAATTAAGGTTAAAAAATAAATACAAAATTTTAATGATTAAAAAAAATACCATTTTTCTGTCACGACCAGCCCTGTACTACCTTCAATTAAGTCCTTCTCATGCTCAAGACTAGGCCGGGTCTCGGGAGGTACTCACGAGACTTAGTAAAAAATAAAGCTCCGAGATTCGAATCAAACATCACACCGAATAAATTTGAAAGCAATCCCTGGAACAACGTGTGTTTTCATAAACTCAAAAGATATGCATAATTTGTGATAGATGAAAAATAATACAACGAATAAATATACATCAAGAATGAATAATTGTTATTGTAATTTGTATGAATACATAAATTATATTGAATAAGAAATATATTTTATTAGACATATGAATATCTTAATTAATTTTATATTTATTTATCATCAAACAATATGAGACTTTTCATTAACTTCAAATTGTAGCTTGAAATTATTATATAAAACGAGTACTTTGAATTAAGTTGAGGGAACTTTAACAACCTTGAATAAAAACAAAGCCTGTAATTTAATTTATTTACATCTTAGTCTCCTATACATATTCAAAGAAAGTTATTTCTCATAGTTGTGATATAATTGCTTAATTTATATTTTAACTATATATTAAAGTTTCCTTTAAATATTATAATTTATTTAAATTCTAAAGCTACCAAATTATAATTTATATAGACATCGCAATCCTGTGTAGCGTTTGTTGTTTTTAATGGAATATTTGTAGAATATTTTTTGTATATTTTGTTTTGAATTATTTTTTATTATAGATTTTTTAACATAAAATGCGAAGAATTGCGTAGGAGCTCAATGTATATATTATTAAGTATTCATCACTTTCTTACCTGTTTAATGTGTCGACAAATTTGATTCATTATCACATTCGTCTGATTCCACGTTAGTATATTTTTGTTGAATTACGTGTATTTTTGTACAATATCGAACTTTAAGAGTCATTACCGCATTCCGTGGTATATTTTTTACCTCGCATACTTTTGACTTTTTTTATCTCCCGTCTATGTTTACAACACAAACCGATGTTTCATTAATCAAATCCCGAAACAATCCACGTTGATTTTGTTGTAATTTCAAATGTGTTCATCTCGGTTCAACGCATTGTGAGAACTTTTTTGTACTTTTATTATTTTAAAGCTTCAATTAGCCGCAATAAAAAACACCTGCCCATGATGTGGCTTGGTTCTAATGCCTCACACACGGATCAAAAGATATAGGATTAAAAATATTTTCTTGGTCAGAAAAAGGCACTGATTATATTTATATTTTTGGCATTCACTATGAGGTACAATTTATAAATATTATTTTATCTTGCTTTATTGTGGATCCTATTAAATATTCCATGGTCCTGTTTTAACAAGGATCACTCAACTTAATTCGTGTTTAATTGAGGTAATATAACATTATCTATTCATTAAACATCATTTGAATTGTTTTATTACACCTGTAATTTATGATGGAATTAATATTTATTTCATTATATAATGTATATATACTATATTTTATGATATAAATTGACTTTTTATTTGCTAATAAAAATTGGACGAAATACTAAACAAAGATCTCTCAAACGTAAAAAAAAATATGTTTGATCTTATGTTAAGCTGTTCGTTGAGTTTTATGTATTGTAAGGACGCTGATTAGTGTTACTTTACTTAATCAACGCTCTCACACAGCGTTCATCTACATGAAAAAAGTGTCATATTGTCCACTAAAGAGATTTCTTCACTGAAGTAATTTTGCTAAGTACATTATGTAAATCATGCCCTTTTAAACTCTGAACGATGCGATTCATGGTGAATCAATGCTACGACGATGTACCGGACATGAAAAAATATATATTGAACAAAAGTTTACATTACAAACATCCATTATTGAAGATCCCCTGCAATTTGCTGTGTTAATTAAGCACAGTACAGCTTCCGTGTTCGACCGCAAGATCGAAGTGTCCTCGCGTAGTGCGATTACCGAGTCTGGGGAGCCATCAGTGTACTTGCAACCACTCCAGCTGGACACATATTGATGGCATTACATTTCCTCGGAACTATTTACACTTCACACCGGAGAGCACTGTTGTCAGAGCTTAAACATTAAAGCATTTGCACTAAGAGAGCAATCGAGATACATTACCGTATATCAACAAAAACACATACAAACGAACTGTATTTTTTACTGAATCGGCATTTGTGTAAAATTCCAAGTCTTATTACTGCTTCAAAATATCCGTATGTATTTTATTCAATGGTGTCGTTCTGTGTGTTATTTTAAAGACTTGTTTACATACAACATTTTTACAAAAGAATATGTAATATATATTACTTTTTAAATTTACAAACGAACAGTTCCTCCGTCTCCTTCTTTAACACCACAAATAGGCCTTGTAATGGTCTAACGGCATATGTGATTCTTTCCACATACAATCTGAATCTCTTCAAAAAGCATTTTAACAAACGCTTTCATTTCCCTTAATACCTACGCTTTCACAACCATTTCCTGCTCATAACAGCATATAATGATCACGGAGAATCAAAGCCTTCTGATGATGTTCCTTCGCATTTGATATATTTTCAAAGAAGGTAATCGATTATTGCATCCTTCTCGTATCTCTTATGTAGCAATAGCTCATTAAAAGAAGCATTTTTTGTGTGATTCCCAACATTCTTGCTCTCTTCTTTGCGCTACCATGACCGATGTTTCCTTTACCATCTTAAAAGCTGTTAATATCCGTAGTTATTATGCCAAGACAGTTATTTGAATTATTCATTATGTAGGCACTTGTCTCTCCCAGTTCATCGGTGTCATGTCGGCATTTCTCCGACACAGTCGCCATGCATATAAATGGCCGGAATTGCCTTGTGGCGGGTCGCGGGTCGTGAGTGCTTACGATCGTGCCGCTGGGCGCGTCTTCGGCACGACGTGCAGCCTCCCAGATGGACCGGCACGAAGATGGACCACAGTGCAGTAGTTAAAAATATAATTTAAAATATCCTGACAGAATCCTTTTCGCCATCATCACATCATCATCGTAACATATCTGCATTCCAGCTGTATCTTATAATCATAACTAACTGTAGTCAATATGCTTCGTCAACCACTATGGTCCTAGCCTCAACACAGCTCAGCATGTCAGTCAGCTGTGTGCTCTTCTTTGACATCCTAAATACATGACCCAAGCAGGTTCATATTCGTTTCTTGATCGACTGTAGGATGAAAGGCTACCGTATTCGTTTTCTCACCTTATCATTCCTCACAAAACATAGTACACATAGTATTTTGCGCAAACACCTCATCTCAAATTCCACAATAAGGTTGCATTGGCTCTTGGTGAGGTATCATGATTCGCAACTATATATTATATAATGATGGAGTAATACAACTGAGATCGATGATCGAGAGTTTCAGGTATCTTGGCGTACAGATCACTGCGAGTGATAGTCTGCAGAATGAGCTTACCTGCCGCCTTTGCATTAGCTAGACCGTTTTTAAACTTATTTCTCAATATCTGGTACTCGTTACTTTACTCGATCAAAAAAATGTGATGCTTATACAGTGCCGTTATTACTCCCACCTTTTCTCAACAGTGCGTTTTAATAATTCACTGACAATATTATGCTTAAATATCGCAAGAAATTATAATCTAATTTTAAACTGTATGGCCCTATTATTTCTACATATTACTTGTCTACAGTGACTACAAACATCCAGTGAAGTGTTATTTATCAGTTTTAAACTGATAATACGTTATAGCGTATTTTCACGTAAACCTTAGTGTCCTTCGATGTTATGTGATGTAGGAAAACTCCAGTCCGATGGTTACTCAATACTCTTAAACTTCTGGACCAGCTTTTCAGATCACTATCTCTTAAGTTCGGTTTAAACCTGCATTAGTTCTTCGGTTCGAGTAGCGCTTTGAATCGATTTAATGCATTCGGAGTTAGCGCATTCTCAACATTTAGTAAAGCTTCCTACTATATTAGTAAAGTTTTTTCCAAACGGCATGTGCAACTCTGTAAAATTCGAAAATTTAACAAAATTTGCTTTTTGCTTTTTTAAACTACAACTAAAATCTTGTATTTTGAAGAGTATCTAATAAACGATTAACGTGTTACAATAATATATTTAGTTAAATTATTATTTTGTTAAATTATAGCTATTATTTTACAACCTTTTTAAAAAATAATTTGGTTATTATAAATTAAATTATTTAATATATATTTTATGTAATTTATGGATTTAATTGAATACACATCTGCTTATACTTATGTTAGTCTTTAGAGTATATATTAATACGCTAGCTATTTATGGTGTCATTTTTGACTTAGGGATTATACATGTAAACAGTATTACATTTCTTAGTACAAGTATGTACTACGTATTATTATACAATATATTCTGTATCGATATTCTTTTTAAAAAAACTGGTCAACCTAGCCTGTAAAGCACAACAGGGGTATGTAAGAAATATTACGTAAATCAAACGTATATGAAAAAAAATCGAGATTGGATTCGATCCCAAGACCTCCCGCTACGAATACGAGCGCGCCAACCACTGGACTAGATAATCTATTATTTTACTTGCGCCTGTTCCACTTGTGGGTATTTATAATTGTTATTGTTTCAGCATTCCAACAGACATTTCAATGTCATTGTTAAACGTATAAGCCTACATAGTCCATACATCTTGCTATGTTATGACATCACTTTAAAACAATATCAAGAATTTACTATGTCTCATTGATGATAAACTTGCAAGAGGTTTTGAGCAAACAATAGAATATATTTTGCCACCGTTCTCAGGCCTGTTGCATCAATAGTTTGGCCTTCAAAAAATCATATGAGAAGGCTTCGTTGCGGTAGACTTTATGTTTACGTAGTATCTGCGGTCATTGTAGTGTGATTATGTGTATTGTGAGACCGCATGGTTTTACTGTTTTTTAATGACTGATGCGGATCAGGTGCCATCGACAGAGAGCGGGGTCCAAACCGCAATCTGTTTATCAAATCCATTACAAGGCGTCTCTCACCTGTGTAATAAACCCGAGTCGTAAACTTTATGGATGTAATTAGATTTACGTGTTTTCTTTTATGAAAATAAATTTATGTCTTTCTCGATGCAAGATAAACTAATAAGGCAGCGGTTCTTCAACTGGACATCATCGAATTCGTGGCTTTTTGGTTGACCCGTCTCTTAAGTAGTTTTCTCGTGAATTCCTCTGCTGTGATAGTTGAAATATTGGAGAAGAAAACAATTTTCCACACGCTGATAAAAGCTATGGCCTTTGGCCGAGAAAACCCATTAAATTACTATAAATAATTGTTTTTCTACTCATTGAAATATCCTTATACATTACAGTATAAGCTGTCAGCTGTCAAATTACTAACATTTTATGTCAAGTCAAAAAGAAGAGATTTTTTTTAACCATGTCTCGAATATTATAAATGATGAATTATATTACATGATTCATCAAAGTCAATCCTCTATCTGGTACACAGCATTAGATAGTTTAACAACTCTCTTAATTAAACAGTTCTTAGTTTACATATTTATTTACTTAACAAATTAGTATTTTGTCTTTGTCTTACATAAACTCTCCCTTACTATGGTATATGTTCGCAGCTATTTATTGCCTTGTCCAAGACATCATTGCATCGAAAGCTGTGCCGAGTACATACTATACACCTGAAGTGTGTTGCTCCAAATTTCCATTTAGGGCGAGAATCCGAACGGTCTTTGGACATGGACGATTTGGTTTTAAGGAACATCACAACTCAATCAACACCTTGCAACGAAGTTACTGCGATGAAGGTTAGGCAATCAGCAAAGTATAGTCAGATTGTTGAGCTAAAATAATGAAAAATTAATTAATCTTCACATATGACTTTTACCAGTATATGTAGGATCTCTATGGTGGTATTTATTCTCATGGGCGTTTTCTTGATATTAATAAATGTGCGTATCAAGCTCACATCGCGTTGTGTGGCACATATTGCGGTCTCGCCGAGGAATTAAGATTCCAAGTAGGAATACTTTAGGGCTCGTGGGGTGGATTTTAGAGCTTAGAAAATCCATTAACCTTCCACATAATTTATTCAATGTCACATGTTTGTCTGAATATTTACCACACCATTCTACATAAGAGTAATTCCATATAATTTGAACGCGAATGTCAAACATTTCAGTCGCTATCCTATTAAATGCTGTGTTGAAAACATGATTACAATAATTTAATACTTAAATCATTTATGTTTTCCAATCCGTGTGATACCAGCGCGACGCTTGTTTTCATAGAAGTTAAGCAACATTGTTGCGGTCCGATATTTAGATAGGTCACCGCCTGTTTCCAATCACGTTTCATTGGGTTGAGTTAAACCATACTTTGGAGTCAAATATAATATGTTTTCAGACGGAAATTTGTGTTTTCAAATTGTATTCAGAATTGGACAAAATATTTGGTTGTAAATACTAAAAGCTTTTATTGATAACAATCATTTAATAAGATTAGAAAATAATTTGTAAGACATCATACTAATCTGACGTTCAACAGTCGAATCACATTTTTACAAAGACAGTTGTAAAAAATAATGTATCTTTTAGCTAGGCAGCAAGTTCTTCAAGGATTATTTTTGTTTTTTAGAAATATTTTTTGTACCCATCACAGCATATTTTAAGGATTTTTTTAAAAAAAGGATGTAGATGGCGGGTATAGCTCAATAGTCAAAGCGTTTTGCTTTGCAAGCCAAAGGTCGTTGGTTCGATCCCCGACGGAGATTAAAAAAAAAGATTTATAATCGATTTCTGTGCTCGAAAATACCCCCGGTTGGTGTGAATTTGATTCCTCACCCGTAAAATGCCAATCATAGCCTATTAATTAAAATTGGTGGTAGACGAAAGTCGTTCCGTGAAGACCACCCATTCATAGTAAATTCCTGTACTAATAAGGATGATGCGTGAATCTCGGGCTGTAGTCTATGTAGGTATTCTCCTGTATGTGTTTACATAAAAAAAAAATATCAGAAATAATTAAAACGTTATATTAAAATATTATGTCTTGAGAAACATGAGCCCATGTCTTTGTAGTAAATGAGGATAGAAAAAAAGAGTTTGTGATTTATGTGATCTTGCTGAATACATACTTAAAGAAGTGTACGTTGTGAAGTGTTTTCGGTATGCTGTTAGTTTAGCTATTTAAAAAATGTTTCTTCTTAGTATCATTTTCCGGAGTTTATTTTTCGAGTAACAATATCCCCCAGTGTAATCCAAGCACTGGGAAAGCTTGCCGTCTTGTTTCGCGAATATAACGTGATTAAAGTTGAAAATGTAAAAAAAAGTTTCAGTCTTCGGCGTGTTGCTCCGTAAGGAATCCGGAAACTTCCGATAAAGATGTCTTAACTTTATAAAGTCAAAGCAGAAAACGCTGTAAAAATTCTGGTTACCAACAACTTGAAAATTTTGCTCATTACATGCTTGCCATACAATTTTTCATTATTAATTTTGAACTGAGGAATTCACTATATTCATGAATATTATTATGCCGTTGCTTAACTATATATATACACCGTATTTTTTTATTTTACTTGATTATGAAATGCTCCTTTTGGACACTGGACATTGTATAAGATAATATATATTAGGAAAATATATGAAGTTGAATTTATAGCAGTCGTTGGGCTTTGGACGCGTTAATTCACTGCTTGACACTTGACACTATTTGCAATGTTATTGGTCATTATGTAATAACACTTTTTCTGACATATATCAAATAGGCAAGCGAATCTATTGACTCTGAACTGAAACTGACACATCCTCGCCAACTAACGGGCTTCAAAACAATAGATATTGTGAGTAATTGTAAATAGAATCGACGGGAAGCCGTGTCAATTTCATTCTAATCATTTTTTTAGTCGTAGAGGAGTTTATCGATTCAAATTATTAATAGTTGGTGCCAACTATTCCTTCCGACATAAATCAATGTACGAATATATTATAATTGTAACATCACTCAATTTCGTGATCAAAAGTGCTATCAAGAGACTTTTATATATAATACACGAATGTCTTTAATCTAGAGTCCTTTTAAAACAAGTGCATCCATTGATTTTAATTACACCATCTATCTTCTCCTCCAAGCCGCATCTGAATGTCTTGATTACTCTTGATACGAGTTCATCATCCTCTCCTATACGATATCTTCAGAATTGATATCTCGAATCGTTGTTCATCCTGTAAAATAAAATTCTGAACAGTATGTGTAATTTAATTTTTATTGTTCTCTTATAAACCTACTAACGTTATGGTTATCAATACTTGGTGAAACTGCCAAAATTATAATTATATATAATTTTAACTAAAAAACTAAAAAAAAATCATTTTACATTTATTTTTAAGCGATTATATGTTTTGGAATATTACATATCCATCTTCAAAAATGGTTAAAATATTAACTGACAAACGCGTATATAGGGTAAGGAATGCATAATTATTACTTTTTATGATAGTGCACACTATAAATCTATAATACAGCTATGCATGTTGCAAAACAGCCATTTTCATCTAGTATGTGATGAATTATACTAAAAAAAGATCAAAGTGATACATTTAAAGTATTTTTATTTATCAATTTATTACTTTTTTCTACTTTGGTAGCAAATGTAAAATTTACATGGCTAACATTATGGGTTCATCCAAGATAATATATTACTTATTTTATGAGTATTAGTTCACGTTGTGTTCTCAGGGAGAACCTGCACCTGAAGCTAATTTTTCATCATTTAAATACATCAGAGCCTCGGCTCTCGTTGTTGCCCCGTTCCGCGTTATTACAATAATTTAATTTGTCCTACGTGACCCTCTGCCTCATCTTCGGGCCGTGGATTCCGTGACTCTATGCTGATGGATCCAGCAGCTCTTCTTCACTTCACTTCTCCAATAGACTTGGTGTCTGCTTCCCAGTGATAGAGATGATCCCAGATCCTCAGCAATCGTCAAGAATTGGTCCATGAAATGAATTACTTAATTATTTATTTAAAAAAAAAATACAATACAACATTAAAAATCTAATAAATGCAATAAAATATATTAAATTTAAAGTTTCAGACAAATATTCACGCAACCACTAAAAGTCACTCACAAAGTACAACCTAACCTAACCTAACACCTAACCAAATCTAACCTTACCTAAACTGTAGTATGTTTTAGTATTCTGTAAAATATCACAAAAATAGTTTAAATAAGGATTTTAAGCCATGCAAAATAACACTTCGACAATGGTTATATTATAGTAAAGCACTTGTATACCTTCTTTGAAGTCGTGGATTTAATTCATATGAAGCTCAAAAGGATTATTTCTCGTTAACACCAGCTTTTACAGTCCACTTAAAATGCTTTACCATTTGTTGGTATTTCCTGTACATGTAATATATACTTGTATATTTAAATTTTTGATTATACGAGAGTTCGACTTCTTTCTGATACTATTTTGCTACTAAAAATGATATTCTTAATAATTATTACAATTAGAATCGTACTATTTTGTTTTTGGCCGTAAGTTATTATATAATTAAAATAATTGAGTTATTCAAATTTGCTCTGGGATTCATGTTATGAAGTCGGCCGAGTGCGGTTAATTTTTTTTCCACGTTTAACGAAACAATAGTATTTAAAGTAACTAGTGATTTGCATAAATATTAAGTGTTCTGTCAATTATACTTACAATTTTTCAAATTCGGTTATAATAGACGGATGTACAGTCCATTTATTATAATCTGATGTGAAATTCCTTCAACATAGGAGCGATTTAGAGCGAACGGATTAAACTAACAAACAGTATTATTACGTCCACCATTTATAATAATATCTTATAAGTAGTTGGGAAGAAAAGTACTGGAATGGCGCCCAAGAATTGGCAAACGAAGCATTGGCCGACCCCCTACAAGATGGACTGACGATATAAGAAGAATAGCGGGAGTGACCTGGATGCGGAAGGCGGAGGATCGAAGAGGATGGAGACTCATGCGGGAGGCCTACGTTCAACGGTGGACGGACACAGGCTGATGATGATGATGAAGTAGTAGTTAGAAACATCTGTAAAAAAGCGCTTACGCTGAGCTGAAAAGGGTTGTGGAGGACCGAGAGGAATGGAGATCGAGATGCAAGATTCTGTTGCTGCAAACCAATCCACCGAAATGATACTACGAAGAAGAAGTTGGAAATCTGTAATATAAATAAAAAATATTATAATTATATAATAATATTGTATCATTTCAAGGACTAGCATCAAAGAAGGTTGACAAAGAATTTGAGTATTGAATCTATTGAATAATGTAATATCAATGATGACTCTTGTATAAAATATATTTTGTAATATTTGAGTTAGTAAATAATACATTAAAAACATGAAATCTTTCTCAAAGATTGATATTATTGGTATTTTTTGTGTATAATAATAGTCTTCAAGCATCCTTTATTAATTTTTATGCACCCAATACGTTTTATTTGCTTTAAAAAAAAAAACACACTTCTTTGATGTTCTTTTTTTGTCATAAGTATATAATAAATATTAAATTACTAGTAAACAGTTATATCAGTTGGTATTATTCTTACATGACACAAAGTATTCTCTTCAGCCCGGTGGCCTAGTAGCCGATTAATTGATATTATTAATCAGATGGTTTTAAAGAGTGCTTAAAGTATAGCTTATTATATTGTAATTAAACGCCTTGACCAATAGGTGCCAAGAGGCGGCTTAACCTAATTAATGACATGTAATTATTAATGCCGGTGTTCCCAGGTAATAACTTATCGTACTACAACATTCGCTCAATATGTTTTAACTTCAGTGACAAGACAAAAATCGATGCTTTTGGAATCGTATGTTCACTGTACAAATATTTTAATTGTCAAAATAAATGTTGGCATCTTCTGTCCTTCATTATGAGTGCCGCCTTGTATTCCTTTTATTCTACGAGTATATCTTGAGTATAACGTGAGTATAACCTACTCTTCCATGATGTAGGGCTCTGAGACTCGAGATTTATACGTCCCGACTCAACTTGCCCACTATCACACGTTAGTTGGCTTGCTTGTTTCAAGCGGGAGTTTCAACTTGTTCCCAACTTCGCCCGCGCCAGGATTTCCTCTCGACGAGAACACCTGAACATCATTTCCTACTTTATTTATTTCCACATTATACAAAACGATACTATATTGAAAATCAAACTAATGAAGCTAGAAGATACTATATACTCGTATTATGTTTTATTTTCACCTAGTTTTACAATAACCGACAGCTTAGCTGTACACTCACGAAATATTCGGTATTTATTTTCAAATGACTTCTTTGTTATGAATTGTGTATGAAATTACAATCATGTTAAGATATTTATTTAAAGATTCATTGGTTTTTTAGTGTACTAATTTGTTTTTTTTTTGTTTCAGGTAAGGATAACTTTATTATTTCATAACAAGGAATTTGGTAAGGTCAAATATGATTATTCTTTACTTAATTACATAGATTTTATGAAGTCCATAATTTAGCATCATAAATTGTATATGTATTCATCTTAATTCTGACTTTTATTCAAAAATGTCTAATTAATATATGCTTAAATATTATCACTATTATACAGTCTATACACTTACTATGCTCTGTTTGTTTGAAACATCCCAAATTATATTTAAACAGTAAACCTATGTCGTTTATATTCAGACACGTGCCAACACATCAAACAGTAACTTTTAGAATTCTGATGACTAGTTTCTAAACTTACGAATGTATAATCATTTAATGTCCAAATTTTCTTACTGTAAACAAGTAAGCATTCACTGAATGCGATAGCCTAAATAATACCCTGTCACTTTTTAAATTGTATTAACTATATTAACTAAATATACAGGTACTTTATTTATCTGTGTTTCTTTTTTCAATTGCATAAAGAGATCGTCACGCTTTGAAGACATGCCCAAATGTAACTTAAGCAAATGTCCATTATAAATACCAGAGTAATATGATATTATGTATGTGATAAAGATAGTAGAGTCATGCTACATGATATTTTATACTTCTTACAAGTACCTAGGCACTGCACAGCTGGTACATGGCTTTAGTAACAACTTTTGCTGAACTTGACATCATTTAGTGATAATTAAAAAATTCTGCATAACAATCAATGACTTATTTCTTACTCAGAACCCTGATTCTTTGAATTATGATATTTAATATTTGCAATGGAAATCGAAATTCAATTTAAGCATACTGTTAAAAAAAACCTATTTAAAATATAGATACATTTTCACTCCATTGCTCTAAAGGAAAGAAACGCTGGAAGAGAAAACGGCCGTAGAATCTGAGGCATTATGTACAAAGTTTTTTTTTTTGCTTTTAAAGTGGATGATTAGCCCGATGCTACAAATGCCTGAAATCATTAGAAACTCTATTAAAGTCATATATTTACTTCACCACAGTTAATCTTTATACCTTTTTGTCGGCTCTAAGTAATATACAAATTACGAAAATCGCTTGAAATAAGTAAATTAAAATATATATATATATTAAATTATTGTTTCCCATATCAAAACACAAGTATATATAATAAATAATATTCGTTTTATATCCATAATTTGAAACACTATTTTTCCTTACAAAAAAATTATCACCAATAGTTAATATGTGATTATGTAAGTTACTCGTAGTTCAAAAGTATGTTTTTAAACACATTATTTATATAAAACGTATAATATTATTTTGTTTCATAATATAAAATATCTACAATATAAAAGCAATAACGTTATTATTGCCTATGACACGTCGCGCCAACGAACGGATTTTAAATTACTCTTGCTTTTTGATCGTTCTTTCTGCTACAGAATCGCTCAGAACACTATAAGGCCCAAGCTCATATTGTTATATTGTAAAAATGTGTAGATGTTGGGTAGATGTTGGGTAGATATTAGGTAGATGTTCATGCTTACCGATCGCTCGGATATAAAAGGAAAGGGATGTTTTCGGTCATTACAAGGCGTATACCTTAACTCTATACTTCTCAATCTTGAAAACTGTTAAAGCGCTTTAAACCGGATGATATTATTACCATTACAAGTTGTTTGATTTTGTATACAGTTTAATCTAGACTGTAGACATATTATACTCACGTAAATGTACTTGAAGACTTATTTTGAATTGTGGATACAATGTTATTAATAATCTAAGACATTATTGATGAAAACCAACGTATAATTTTGTCAGAGATCAACGAGAAATTCTAATTATGATTACTAGAGAGCTAAGTTACATGTTTCTTGCTGTAAAATAATTTTCCAGCTAATATATTAAATGATACACAATCATCAATAACAAATATTATATGCATATTTTATTATATTCTCTTCTCTTATATTTGTAGAAAAAGTATTCCAATATAACATGTTACAAAATGTATCAAAATTACACAGACAAGTTGAATTAAATTGGCTCATAAAATTTAAATACTATACCGAATTAAAGCATAAATTTTTAAATCAAATATTCCGGTAAACAATCTATACCTAAAATTTAACCATACTTTTTTGTATCATTAAATACGAGTTAAATTATATTTCCCAATTATAAGAATTTAACAAAAAATATATATAAATCGAAACATAGATACCACTTGCAGGGCTCTAATCATCAAGTCTCTGATACCGTCCATTTTATAATTAATATAATATAATAGAAAATGATAATTTAAAGAGTTAATTTTTTTATAAATATTTATTTATTTATTTACCTTGTTTCATGGATCACGTAACAAAAGTTCTCTATTAGGAGACTGCAGTTTCGACTAACTCGTAGTCTTTCTCAATCCTTCTCTAGTTAAGAGACAACTGAGCTGCGTTGTACTTGTAAGTGGTGTAACACATTTTTTGTAGGGGGGGGGTGGGGGTGTGTCTAACATGAAAGGAGAGGGAGGTAGGTAGTGTTGCAAGGATGAAGGAAGAGATAAATACATAAAAGTGGTTTAGGTATAAATTTATTTTTATTTTTTATTTTTAATATTAATCTTATATGTCGTATATATAATTTTTTATTAATTATAATTTTTAAAAATTATATATACGACATATAAGAATAATATTAAAAATAAAAATAAAAATAAATTTACCAAACCACTTTTATGTATTTATCTCTTCCTTCATCCTTGCAATACTACCTTATTCCCTATACAATTTATAAAACTGCAGTTTAATAGAGAACTTTTGTTACGTGATCCATGTGAAAACAAGGTAAATAAATAAATAAATATTTATAATTTATTATGGATCTCAAAGTGAATGCTCAAAACATTGAAAATATTAATTTTTTTAGTCAAACATCTACGTCTCTAATACTGAATCACTTTAGAAGAGTTTGAACGGCAGACATACGATATTTCTTAGAACATGTAGTTATTCCCTTTGGCATATCAATTTATAAATGTCAAAGGGGAGGAGATACGTTGGAAATTGTAAAATTGATTGCCAATATTAACTGCCATAACTCCCTTAGGGAGCCACATATTAAAGTTTGACGATCCTCGCCTTAACTCCAGGAACGCATTTTACATCCGCTGAGCGAACAACCAATCCGAGCAATTTGTCCAAGCAATTTGTCTAAGTAATCCGTCCGAGCAATCCATCCGAGCCATATTTCTGTATAATTTGTACGAGCAAACTGTCCGATCGATATGTCCGAGCATCGAGCGCTGACCTTATTCCAGATTTTTTCATTCGAGAGTTATCTCACTCGTAGGAGAGCTCATGAAAATAAATCAGTTCCCATTGTGCGGCTCAATAAAAGTGTTCGGTCAGAACGTTTGATTTAAAGACTCGGCATTTTATGAAGATCCGACGTGGGAGTGAGGTTTATGTTGACGTTTTAATGTGACTTACCTCCTAGGAGAAGAATGCGATACATTTGTCACGGGATATGATTAATGACCCAACACCGGGAGCATCTCTGTCCCTCGGGGTGCTATCGATGCTCTCCGCAAGCATTGTCTAAAGATAAAAACGCAATTTAAAATATCGTTAGGTGATTTGTCACGGGGCTGAAAGTTGTGAATGTATTTGAATTTAAGATTGTTCAAGCAGATTAATTTGTGGTTTCACAATGTTTACACAGGTAAGTAACCGCTTGTAGCTACAAATATTTCGTATCAGTATTTTAAACGAAATTATAATTATGTAGCAACATATTTTTTATCCATGTTACAAACTGCAAATGTATGCATTTACTAGTTTACTAGTATGTGTGTGTATTTACTAATTTGCTTAGTATAAGCTTACACGATAATGCGAATGCACACTATCGCTAGTCTTCTCTTCTTCGTGACAGCGACGTCAAATTATTTTTTCCCAATATCTGGCAACATCGATGGCTCGTGTGTTGCCCAGCATTAGGTTCTGAGATGTGCAACTTGTCGGGCACATGGAGCAGCATCTTAGGTGTGAGGCGGTCTGCAGTATAGTATATTCATACAATATGTCTGTATACAGTCTAGTATATTCATACAAGCGCCTCATACGTTATGTAAGGTTAGGTTACATTACATTTTGTTTTTAATAAAAGTATCGCTCATTCCAACCCAATCTTTTTGAAAGCTTTAGTGGCATTCGTTCGTTAGACCTTAAGGATGGAAGATGATGCATACATATACTAGTAAGAGTGCACATAAAATTTATCATTTCGTGATTGTTGACGCTTTCGCTTAGACGTGTCGTTAGAGTAAACTAGTTATGAATACTCTGACAATATAAAGCTAGCTATACAAATTCTAAGTAACTTGGCATGATGGTTAATCTCCTTTAAATATGTCCAAAGCATTCACGTTTGTACAATATGAACTAAATAATCCTTAGTGATTGATTTTGAATTCATTCAGCTCAATTGTTAATAAGGACTTTGCGGCTATAAAATCAAACTTAAAATAATATAGGCCCTCAGTGTGCAGCCACATGATTTTTTGAGGGAATAGAAGGGGGAGGGTGGGTTATAAAAACGTTATTTTAAGGCTTCTTCGTACCACACTATATAATGTATTCGTGAAGACTTAAAGCATGAATAGATGAATGATGTATAATGAGTAAGAATAATACAAACGCTTCATAGACATATTTCTATTCATATTATATTACTTAAATCAATGTGTTTTTAAACTGAATGTATGATACATGATTTATTTGAAATAACTTGATTATGAAATTCGGTATAATATTAAATTAAAATTGAATAAATTTATTTGTTATTACAGAATATTTATTTTATTATATTATGCAAAAATATTACTTGCTATCGGTAAACGAAATTAATCCCACGTTCCTAGTAAGTCCTTTCGTTGATGTCTTCAGCCGACAACCTTAGCGAATCAACACTACATACAAGGCATATATTCTCGTTCCTATATCTATTTTGTATTTAGAACATAATGTCACCATATCTATCAACAGCCCCCTTCCATTACTTGTCCTAAGATATCGCTTCAACGGAAATCCATCTGGAACCATATTTTAATATTTGTTTATCAATGGCTTCCAGGGCAAGATTTGAAGGACTTAAAAAAACGATTGCTGTGCCGAGGAATATTTGGGCATTAATCAGCATTTTTAAAGGAGATTGAGTGATAATTCGAGACCAGAACCATTAATCCTAAGACATGGCTTAATACAATATTAGCCTTTCTTAAAGTAATAAGCGATTGAAAATACACTCTATAGTAATTACCTTCCAGAACGGTGAAAGCTTATGGCTTGAAGTAAAGGTAGTTATAGTGTGTGTTATTTTGCGCTATACATAGATTTTTTTTATCCTTTTGATCGACTGTAAGATGGAAGGCTGTCGGTTAATAAAATAGTTTATTGTACTAGTATTTTAAAGCTTGCACGCTCTTATATCACTTTCACATTCTATTGGTTTCATTCCCCGTTAATACTTAATAGTTGATACCCTCAGGACTCCGATAAATCTTATCAACTAGCCCATACTTAATACCCGGGATTTCTATTATTTATTCAATATGCACTATCCATCTTCGCCGTGTCCAGCCCTCTCGTCCGGTCCGATACAAGTCCATCAATAGTAGCGAAGTGTACGATCTCCCATCGGATGGTCGTTAAATTAGAGAACAGGTTTTTCGGTTTTATTCGAGTTGGTCTATCGACCCAAAAGTATCCAGCCGCTAAGTACCGCGTCCCTTGAACCGCGAGTAATGGAATGTGTACCAGCTCTAATCCAAAATACAGCCTTTCGAGCGGTAGATACTAGTATTTTGAGCAAACACTCAAACACCTATGAAGTGTTTCAACTAAGATCAACACTATTATATGATTAGATATCGCATTCTCTTTGTCATATTATTAGTATCTTCTAGCATAGTTAAACATATCGTTTTACAATAAGTGAATCATTATCAAATGCAGGTAAATTAGAATTTTGTATTGTTGTTGTCCTATTTATGATTTAAAAAAAAAACACAAAAAACAGCATAAAAATTTTGATAATGCTTTAAAAGTAAAAAAACGTCCCTGAATTACTGAAAAATATATTTTTAATCCTATCATGGCCATTGTAAATTCAGTCAACCTAAGCCTTGTATAATGTTTTCGTATGATTGATTAATTAGCCTAATACTTCTTAGGTCTGGATCAATAGTCATAATAAGTGCTTCAACCTAAAATTACAACAATAAGTGACCGTTATATGAAACATCGCCGCAAACGCTATAGGAAAAATCGACATTAGAAATAAAAAAGCGCGCATTATAGGATTGACTGTATAACTAAAAATGCAATTAATTATTAAATAATTTTACAATAAATAAAGGCAATTGAAACAATGCTCTGAAATTATACATACAATTATACATTAATATCTGTGCACCCTAATTTTTAAGAAGAAAATTCAATTATTTTTTATGTAGTTCAAATAACTTCTGGTTAACCAATTTTTAAATCATCTCTGATTGCATTTGACAAAATAGTATGAATCATATTACAATCATATCTTATTTTGCATAATGATGTTCATTATTATAGTAAATTGTTAAATTGCTCATGACTCAGTTTTTATTTTTATATATGTCTTGAACATTTGTCTCTGTGTCACATCTTATGACATCATTTTCCAAAAACATTTACGATATTCGTACCCACCATACTCTTGTAATTACGATGACAATTTATCTCAGTCAATAATAGTTTATTTTTTTGTATTTATATCGCCAATCTGTACTTCAAAATTATTTTACCATCAAATTGTAACTCATTGCATAGCAAAGTTTATTACGAGTTATTTAAATCGTCTTTTTTTTATCACAACTATTCAATATGAAAAATAAAATTATAATGTACAATATTGTTTTATACATCTTTTATCCATATCTGAAGTATGTGATCATGATAATTTGTCGCCATACAATTCTGGTAACTGCCAAAGTACGTTTCTTGCACCAAGATATCTCTGCTCCCAGATATCCGTCATAGAACATATATTACTTTAAAATTAAAATAATACACTATTTAAGGCAAATTTGTTATGTGCTAATCGGCATATTTAAGGAGATCGAATAGTAAGCCTGACACTGCCGATACCTGGAATAATTGGGCTCATACCAAAGACACTCGGTACGCAATAGGCGGTACAGCATCCAAGTTTTGGGCCACGTCAAATTTTGCGTAAGGAGAATGATCGAAGAAGAACCGCGTTTATACTCGTAATATGCTATACTGTCGTTCCTTATTCAATCTTCTAATCGATACTTATTTGATTCATATTTACAATAATAAATAATAATTACATTTTAATTATGCACCAAAAAATGCGAAACAGTACATTGTGTACATATTCTTAAATTTATAAACTCTTCTGTTGGTCTACAATATCAGCAATTATTGCATATATTAACTCTATATCTCTCAATTTATCTTTATATAGTACTAATATTATTACATAATCAGCGATTTGTTGTACTAAGTATATCTCTGTAAAACAAATCGCTTGTCGTAATAATTAACATGGTCGCCCTTCATACACAACATTCACCTGTACATGAAGCCATCCCTACTCCCTCCACCTGGCAAGCACCTGCGGATCACCCCGCGTACCTATCACCTCACCATGTGATTGTAGGTAACGAGAGCATTGCCCAAGCCAAAAACTCTAATGTACGCGTGCGAGCTACAGCCCACAGTACTATTATAATACTAACTCACCTTTATTTCCGCTACACATTTAGACTCACGGTAGAATCACACAACAATGGATGATTTCGTTTTTTACGTCTGTCAAGGTGAACCGCTCTAAAAAAAACGCCACTCTTCATACCGACATAATACTTCAATTATTCGCGATCAATATTTTCGCTTCAACCATAAAGTAAAGCGACTGAATATACAAATAATAAATATGACATGTATTATGTTTCTTTATTGCTTTGCAGACAAAGTCTGACTCGTTATAAAAATGTAGACTGGCAAATAATGATGTATATTCTGTTGCGAATTCATGGAAATTTGCGTTTTTTTTATTCATACCGCAAAAATTGCGCAAAAACATTTTAGTACACGTTGTTTGGTTAGGGACTTTTTGCTTTGTTTTATTATTCATTTCGATGCCAATTGAACAGTTATTCTTGTAATTAGTTTTTGTAGTTTTCAATGTTTTTTTGAATCGACCGTAAAAAACGTCCAAAAACAATAAACAATTTACATTTATTGTTTTCATTCTTAAAATTATTTTGGATCAATTTAAACTAATAAAATTTGATTGAAATATAATTCAAAACCTAAACAATGAAAATTTTTGCTTATATTACCCACTAAATTATGGATTTTTTGACATTAACATATTTCAATAAATATCAAAATCCTCTAAATGATTATCACCTTATAAAACATTTCAATAATTATTTTTCAATTATTGGTGAAATTACACAATAGTGAATGTCGGTGGATATTTAAACTGGTTAAATGCACATGGCCGTAGTGGCCCACTCCCACTCTCTTCCCTCTTCCTTCATAGTGAACTATGAAAGAGTGAGATGCGAATATATCGTCGAGACCCGAGGTCGAGGCACTCAGAGCACGAATTTGTTTCCGATGTTCACAAAATACCTTCAATGTACCCGATAAATTCTGATTATAATTAATTATATTTTTAAATCAGTGCGTAAATATAATATATTATGGAGGAATACCTGCAATCTTAACCTTGTATTTATTATATTTATTGAGATATTGATGGTTATTAGAAGCAATGTGTAGAAGAAACACATCACAGGAAAGGAAAGTTTAAAGATGTCAAGCATTTCTAGATAAAAATATTTTTAAATAATCATTTATATTTACAATTCAATTAATAACTTCAATATGAAGTGATTTTGAAAAAAAATACCTATGTATATTATTTATAAGAAGCTATTGAAAATAAGCGCAATTTCATCATCAAATCGACAAGAAAAGGATGTATCAAATGAATTTGGCACGTAGGATCGCCGCAATCACAACATTACAACGTTAAATTTATAAACATAATAAAATCTTACGGTGTCGTATTCATAAAGGCATTTACATGCGTCCGTATCACATAATAAGGCGATTGAACGTAAGTCACATCAACAAAAGATGTGTACACGGTCGAGTCATTCATTGATGCTCTTGTGATTTGAATAATACTACAGAGTTGTAGTATAATAGTATGAATACGCTACAAGTCGAGTGACTGTCACTGAATTGAAGCAACTGAAGACCACTGACCCGAAAACCAGTGCCCACCACAATCGCTCGGTGGAAAGGTCGTCGTAACAATCGATAAGTGATACACTGAGTGTCAAATCACTTCAGGTATTAAGTAATAGAACATTATCAAATATGTATGTACAAACTTGTTCTCATATGTTGTGCTGTGAAAACTGCTTTCAACAATGCAGACTTGTTTGTCTTTATGAGAAAGGTTATATTTGATTAATAATAATATATTTTATTTTAAAAGTGAGGATCATTTTGAGCACTGTTTATTCAAATGCTTAAAGGCTATGGTTTCGTTTTTAGTGAGAGCTTCATCAGCTCTTCAATTGTATAAATGTACTAATGTACATTGACCAAACTGATCCATATTAAAGCAATATAAAACGATTTATTTATTTAATATTTCAAATGGATGATGTCAATGTGAATGCTATGAATATAAATAATAAAGGTAAATACATCAAACGAATTAGCACTTTTTCTTGTCTTTGTTATAATAATTTATTGCTAATATCGAGCTTAAATCGAAATGCATTTTGATAAGAAGAGTAAGTCGTTAAAGTTAATTAACAAATAATAAACTGATTCATTTTAAAAGTATTTCGACGCACAAAATAAACATTTAAAAAAACTAATGCAATGCGAAAATTCATTTTTGTAAGTGCTTTGAATGTGTGTTCTTTCTAGTTTACCAACTCTTTGTACGGTTAATTGATAATGAATATTTTTTCTTTACAATTATTAAATGTGGTAAATTTACTACAATATAGGGGACATTAAAAGTACGTTGCACACTGATAGATCTTAAGAAATATTTCATAATTAATGATCAATCTTAAAAAGCCATTCATCAAATAAATGTAACGATTTTATTTTTTTAAAGATCCATATTTATGCTAGGTAACTAGATGAAACTAGTAATATTATAGTCTTTTAATATTAAAGATTAGATTAATGCATAGATTGTAGCAGCAGCATTTTTTTCTGCGTTGAAATAACTTCGGGGGGTCCAATGGCGTGTCACCTTATCTCACATCAATAGCATTATTAAATATCTCGAATATAATAAATAAATTACCTGTGCACCTAGAGCTAAGTGATGGATATGTGTATCGCATGGGCCCAGGTGTATTATGCGTGTTCGCATTGCATAACGAGCGGTGGCGCAGGTACGAGTACTTCCAGGGCCGGGGGAGCGTGACGCGTTAATTATTTCATATCGGGCCACCGCGGGCCGCACCTGCTGCCCTGCCTGACCCCGGCTTGAACTTCCCCGGTCGAGTGTTTCCAAGAGGGCAACAATTTCAGCCGCCTCTGCACTATAAATAGACTCGTGTTGCTTTGTGTCAAATTGTTCACTCACATCTGTTGATACTCGTAAAATTGTGGTTGTAATTTTACCTTTGTAAGCTAATTCTGTGTCACTGGACAGATGACCTAAAATTTGAATAATATTACTTAACGCTCAATCTTAAACTCTTATGCAGAGACATTTCTTAAGGTAACAAATTAATAGACATATGTTTACATGTATTAAATTGTTAAAAAAAATCTTCAATTATCTATTAAGTATTAGATTATTGATATATAGTCTACAAAATCTAAAAATAATTACTTAAGGTACCTAACTTAACGCCAGTATGCTTTGACATTCCTTAAGGCAACCAACATATAATACTCTGCTTTAGCGTGATTAAAGTGAAGAAGCCTCGACCCTCGACTCACTTCAAATGTTAAGAAAAAAATATAAAAGTTCTTAATAACGTAATACCTTAACTATCTCAAATCATACAATAAAAGTATTTTGACGGTTACTTCTTTTTGTTGTTACGTTAATAAAGTACAAAAAATCATAAAGTACTTGTATTTAGAAGCATTATTAGCGTGGTGTTATTTAATGAGGCGTATTTAATTCTTGTGAAAATAATGCAATATCATCTAAAAGGCGTTCTTCGAGAAACATTTTGCGCGCGTTTTGCCTGTTACTCACAATTTTTTATGATGTCTCTATCATCTAAATCAGTGCCTTTATAACAAAATACTTTATCTGTAAGCGATTAGTAGTTTACGAGCGAATTTACATTAGAAAGAGAGAATCGTATGCATTTGAATGGAGAAAAAGAGCGATGGGAATATTAGCGCCGAGCTATTGTACCTTTCGGTAGCACTGCACCCGACCTCCGCTCTAGGTAATCATCGCCGCATAAAGGCAAATAAACCTTAGAAAACCTCCAGCTCCTTTTCATTGTTTTTGTTTGTCTTCATTCCCAATTTCGTGAATACTTCCCATAACGATTTTAACGGGCAATTTCAAAACACTTTATCTATTAATCGTGCATCTATTTCTCATTTTAGTGTGAGAACGGCCCGTCCACCTGAACGCTCTTCATACTTAAATATTATTTCACTGCAACTTGTAAGAGCAATAACGAGCAGATTTTGTACACTGAGAACATATAAAAAACTCGTTTATATATAATCATATTCACGCATCTTCTTATGTAAATTATGCGAATAATGTGCGGATTGTTTTTATTACGCCTGTTAATGTAAAAAAATATTCTACAACAACATGAAACAAACATGCGCACTGCTTTTAATTTTTTCGTAACTAATTGACTGGCGCAAGATCTACAAATATGATTAAATATCTACAAATTTCTTTATAAAACGACACAAAATATTTTTATACGATTTATATATTTCTTAATAATAATAATAAAATTTATTTATTCAGCCAGTAGGGCCAAAATCAAAATCTTAAATACAATAATTCCAATAAAATACAGAAAAAATCAAAATTTAAATTAAACAGAAAAGAAAAAATATAAATCGGCATGTACACATACACAAAATTATTATTATTGTACTACTCAGTGAGTGGAGCACCGGATTTCCTCCGAACGGCAACGTGAAGGCGCATCCAGTGCCCCTCACGTCGAGCAGGGCCGCCTTTCTCCAGAGCAACGCGATGCCACCGTACGGCCGGCCGCGGCACACTCCAGCTGATGTGTCAACCGCTAATGTTCCCGTGAAGCCAAACTCGTCATCAATATCGCCTAGGACTAGGTATTGGATATCGTGAGGCAGGAGCTTAGTTGTACACTCCATATTAATTGTATAATGATAACCAAAACTTTTTATTCACACCAACAATACCTTTGCAGGCAGGTTTGAAGTGAATAAAACGACGAAAAGATATACCTACGGCCAAAACTCATCTTTCAAGAACATTTCAATTGCGCGCTTCGGAACAAATATTTTGTTCGCGTCAGTCTTTGTCTATTTTCATTGTTTTTTTCCAAATTGACGTCAAATTAATGTTACATCCATTTTATTTTATATGCCAATACAATATTCAATAAAAAAACTCGTAAATTATATTGATATATCAATTTTTCATTGTTAATACGAGTACATTGAACAAACAAAAAAATGCACGTGTTAGTAAATGAATATCCATAACTACCTATTCTAATAGAGGTAATTTAACGTAAAATATACTTAAGTGGGCATAATTATGATCAATTCATTACCTGTATCGAATCCAATCAAAACATACTGGACGGTTCATTTTTTGTAATCGATATTCGTATAGGAAGCAGAGATGCTTCTTTTACTAAGAACAGGTACATGCATATACTCGTATCAGAACCAGTCTTTATGGTATCGTTTTTTTGTTGTTTACTCGGCGAGGTTTAACTTTTAGCTAATTAAATAACCATGTCCAATTGGCGCATTATCTATGGAGTATGTGAGCATTGCTTTAAAGTTCTTTTGAACATTTGTTTCAATTAATCTAACTGTTCTCTACGTTGAGATTTTCCATAACGGTTTTCGTGTACATGAACATCTTTGATCCATTATAATCCAAAGAGGCAAAGTGTAGCAAGTTATATAAATATAAAAAAATAAATACAATTTAATAGTTTTTTGTGTATTATGTACGTATGCAAACCAATTCACACTATATAAAGTGAGAAAAATAGAAAAATTTAACGATTTTCATTAAGATCACTATTCAACGTCTTATTTTTACTATAAAATAGTATAAATTTACTCTAGCAATAAAAAAATGATACTTGTATACAAAGTATGTAAACATATTTATAATGTATATAAAAATGATGACACTTCGTAGATATTTATTCTTTCCATATTAATTCCATATCCGCATATCTGGAACATATTGTTACCGAAAATTGTCACCACTCAGTTCAGTCAGTTTGTTTTGAGCCTCTTTCTAATACCTGCATCCACCTGGAAATATAAATGCTTCGACGATTTCCATGGAAGAAGACGGAGGACCTATAGTAAAGATGCGGCAACTGTAGTATCCGACTATCCGTGGCATATTTAAGAGTGATTTCTTAGTCGGTTTATTTAAGGAGATCAGATTTTTAACCCGACCCGAAGGAACATCACAAGCCAACCAGTAAGCACACAGTTAGCATACAGTAAGCACCCATCCAAGATTTCGATTGCGCTAAATGTTGCTTTACTTCAGTGATCTAACGTGAATCGCGCTTGCGATGTGCTATTGCATCTATAAAGAGGGACATATAAATGATATAATGATATTTTCCTGTCTTCTGGGAAGACGATAAGGAGAATAGCGAGCTTTAAAGACACAAATAAGAGTATTTATTAGGTACATTTATTATTTGCCTATATTTATTTGTATAATCTTTGTAATTACCAAAATCCTTTAAATATATCAAATTTCTCGTTACGACGGTTTACTTTTATTAGTTCCAGTACCATTCGTATACTTTACACATCGGCTACGGATTTCGTTTTCGGTTGAATCAACGCGGACTCGGAATCTCTCCGCATTTCGAGATTTGACCCAGAGTGCTCCGCAGCCATCCCGCTCTGGCAAGACGTCTCTGAAGCGAGAGGAACAGAGACAACATGAGAGATGCTGCAATCCCGCGTGTAGCGATTAACCTTTTCATTCTCTAACGTTGGTTTTGTACGAGAACCAAACAGTGCCGTGCAATCGGATGATACCAAAATTGTTTACCTTATATAACATTCAAATAACATATAATATACGTGTATGTGCATAGTATTTTGTGTTACAGATGTTGCAATAAATAAGCCAACGCCAAACATAGAAACTCTTTATAAAACTATGTTATAAATTTACCTTTATAGTATATAATACATTTGTAACTAGCACTTAAAGCTTTCTGGAATCCATTGATTTCTTTTTATCTTTAGCATTAAACCCTAATCCATATCTTTCAGTATTCAATCATGCTACTCGTACAATGCTTTATTTATTTATATATATTTCGCCACACACAAGATCTTATCTTAAAGAAGTGTGGTAAGCGAATCTAAAAAAAAAAGAAAAAAAAAACATTAGATTGTAAATTACTTAGAGTTAGTTATATTTAACATTGATTAAATCAGCCTCTGATCAGATATTGCCAACAGTGGCATCTATATAAAATAAACCTACAAACTAAAAAAAAAATAATCAAGTACATATATAATATAAGATAAATATAGCAAAAGGTTTCTTGTGTTAATATATTATACGTAACAGACATAACAATCAACTTGTTAAGGCATCTCCGGTATCGTCAATACAAAACCGATTCTCTCCAGACAGGTAGGAACTTAGGGGTAGGTCGAAGGGATACGTTTGATACTTAACGAGATTGTCGGACCTCACGGGGGGCGCTAGAGCCTTGAGGGGGTTGAGGGGGTTTGAAGGGGGTTCGAGAGGGGTTCCTGGATTGCGCCCCCTGCGGTTAACGCCCCTCCAGGCTGAACCCGCGCCGCCGTTTTTACTATGGAATTCGTGTTGTAGTATGCAAATGAGGCTTCGTCGCTACTTCCCACCGCACCGGACGCTTCGATGGATCAGAGCATTCAAAACCCGAGTGGAACGTTTCGCTGCCTCGAGGATTATGTAATGTTAATCTAGGGAATCGGATACCTATATTATGTATGTGTGTTTTATGCTCTACATCTCAATTTGAGTTTTTTTTGTTCAGTATGCGATAAATTGTTACTGTAACACATTTAAATGCTAATACAAATAGCTTAAATGTTTAAATATTTGTATTTTGATATAGAAGCATTTTAAATATAACATTTATTTAATTATGTAGTCGCATGCAGGAGAGCATAACCAGAATGGCTGGATACTCCGTGCTGGAAACTTGTGTTTGTGAGTGAGTTGGGGAGATTGCAAGTATATATTTATCTCTTTACAAGAGATTCAGATTGTACAGAGGAGGAAACCCAGATGCTGGAACAACATTCCAGAGCTTATCCGTGGTATTTAGATATAAAATTAGGAAACTGACAGTTTTTGTTCGACAACATTAACTGTGCATAAATCAGATATGGTAATTTTTTGGATCTTTTTGCATATTGTTAGAGAGAGTTCAATATTCAACTGGAATGTTTGGGCTCATTATGTTTTACATATTAAATAAGTAGATATTTTATTTTGCGTTACAGAGAAATATGTTCATTTGGCTATAAGTAAAGAGTCCAGTAGAGCCAAAATCAAGCATTCATTGTAAGTAAACAAATGCGATGCACATTTAATGTCTCAAGAAAATAAAAAGTAGTGCAAATTTAGTTTTTTTTTTAATAAATAAAAAAGTGACAAATATTACATTATTATATTCATCAGGACATATCTGTCGAAGAGACGACGGTCGATGGGGAAGAAAAGTATTGGAATGGCGCCCAAGAACTGGCAAACGAAGCATTGGCCGACCCCCTACAAGATGGACCGACGATATAAGAAGAATAGCGGGAGTGACCTGGATGCGGAAGGCGGAGGATCGAAGAGGATGGAGACTCATGCGGGAGGCCTACGTTCAACAGTGGACGGACACAGGCTGATGATGATGATGATGATATTCATCAATGTTTAGTTTGACGATTATTAATAACCACACATACTCGTAATAATACAACATATAAACGTGTTGAGGTGATAGTTATGTTAAAATAACATATAACGAAGTCACTATACTTAATACAAGACATCATAATCTCAGTTACATACGTAAGTCTGGAGACCATCTACAATAATGGTTAAATTATAAACGAGACAGTGAAATAATAAATGCACCTTATGGATATTTGTGGCCTTCAAAGTCTCCCTATTATCCTAATCACCTTCCCAGAAGACAATAAAATATGATTTTATCATTTAAATCTCCCTGTTTATAGCGGAAAAAGCACATCGTAATCGCGGTTCTCGTTAGATCACCGAAGTTAAACATCATTATGCGCAAACCAAATCGGAAATACCATCTGATCTCTTTAAAAAGCCAATTAAGAAATCATCTTAAATATGTCTCGTTATTATAAATAAATATTGAATATGTTCTTCTTACATATATTGAAACCGCTTTATTTTTTAGTTTCAAACAATAAGAACGTAATCGAATTTTTGATTCTAGGGCGAATGATAATATGTATATTATGGGGACGATATATCATTAGGACGATATATCATTGGGTTATTTATTGCTCGTCTTTACAGTTCGGTCCTGCTTATGATGACCTTATCATCATCACAACCGTCGTCAACGACGCCGCGGACTGCAGCATTTGTTTCATTTGCTTATCGTTTGTCGCTCGCAGTCAATGAGAGCCGCTGGTTGCCACCGTGCGACGTTGACCACTCAGCCAGACCACGGCATCGAGTGGCTACTTCCTGCGCACTGAGAGACGGCGAATTGCTATGCCTCTTGCGAGAGGGATCAGACTGTTCAACCATTCAGGCATGAACTCCACGAGCTTGGAGTCGCCTGTTTGATGAGCATTGGGACCTTCTGTTGCTTGTCTTTATTGCCTTGTTCTTAGTACTTATATTATTATAAGTACCTATATTTGTATATTAATTTTTATTGTACTTCAGTAACGATTTAATTTTTTTTAAATTTGTAATGTTTCTGTAGGTGAAAAAAAAATTGAATTGAAAAAACCATTTGTGCACAAATAATACATATAGTATTATATCCAATCGAGACTCCTTTCTAGCTCTTTATCAATATATAGTCTTTGGTCGTCATTGCGTTAACTCTGTCACCATCAATTTAAGAATATATAAGCTTACTTCATTCCATATTCGTTTCATATCTGGAGCACATTGTCACCACAAATTGCAGTCATTAAGTTTTGTCAGCTGCCACTATCCATTTCTCGTTCTAGGACATATCTGCTCTTGAAGGTTCACTTGGAAACATATAGTTTATAAATTCTGGTAGCATTCCACTCATTTTCTTTTTAGGCTGACGTTATCTATTTTTGGCCACCTTCCATATAAAAAGCTCGACTTTTAATTACAAAATCCGTCACATAAGTTCAACACAAGCTTTGTTTGTGTTGAATTTTGGACATGTTGTTTCAATGAATTAGTATTCTACACTATATATAATCGTGTCGGAAACCACAGGGTCAGATCCTGTCTGCCCAGAAGTGGGCGACGTCGATGGCGTTACTCCCGGCCATCATCAGGTCTTCCTGGGTGCAGGTACTCGGACACAGCACACACTCCAGAAGGTGTAACAGGGTCTGCTCCGCGCCGCAATCCCATTCAGTCGGTCCGCTGTAAAACTGCCAAGCTTTCATTTGTGTCCTCGTCTTGTATAACTCTACACTATAACTATCCACGATGAAATTGAATATTTCAGCACATCAAATAATAATTGTGCTACCTACTTTTAGTCGCATGACAATTGAACAGCCCTTAACATGATATTGACTTTATATCTAGTATTGATTCGATATAATATGATGCAAAATAAGTAGAAGATTATCTTGTATTATGAATACATGACAGAAAAAAGCAATCTTCACACCGAGCACTGCATACTTACACGCATTCTAAAGTATGTTTATCCACGTTAGTAACTGATGAAATCTTTATGAACTTGTAGTATTCCAGAAAGTGATTAAACAGTTAACAATATGATCCATACAAGGTACGAAATACTTATATATTTATTATTGAAATGGATCTTAAAGTGAATGCTAAAAATATAAATATAATAATAAGTATTAGTTTCTATTTCAAATGTCATTGTTCCACTTAATACAATCAAGGTATTTTTTGTATAAAGGTTCTTCAAAATAACAATGTGAGATAGCACAGCATCTCAACTGTGTACTTATAGGGTCAGTTATTGTTTACTCAATTCTCGATAAAGATTTTTCTAGCTTAGAAACGTCCATTTCTCCCATACAACTTTCGATTACTGCCAAGTCGTGTGGGTATTGAAAGATAAGAGGGGCTCTTAGAGATGATTTCTCTTCTCGTAATTCGTCTGCCATATCACCCATTTCCCAATAATCGAGAGATATACGGGTATATGTTTGTACTTATTTCTATATAATCAATAAGATTATCTGTAGTATATCCATTATTTTGTGGGACTGTGATTCTGGTGCCTGTCTTTAATCAAGAAGATTCCATATGTGGAACATATGGTCACCACAAATTGCCGCCACTCAATTCTGTCAGTTGCCGATATATATGGGTCATCCCAAAACATCTCTGAACCCAAAGATGGACTTGGGAACATACAAAATTTTCAATTTCCTGGGCTGAATGAAGACCGAGGACTCGAAGAGACGGCAGTTGATCAGACTTTTAAGGAGGTCAAATTATTAGCCCGACGCTTCCGCGGTCTGGATCATTTTGTCCATTATGATCATCTCAATCCGACTAACGATACGTTGCCCTTGTCTATGGCTCATCTCAAGACATCTCTGCACCCAAAGATCGACTTAGGAACACACATTGTTCTCGACCTCCAGGGCAAAAGCCCGAGGAGTATCCGAGGTATATTTTTAGGCGATTTATAAATTAGATATTTTTAAGGAGGTCGGATAAAAACCCCGTCGCTCCCAAGGACTGACACATTTGGTCTTAAGGATCGTTTCAATCCGACCAACGATACGCGGCTTACTACAGGCGGTGACCCATCCAAGTTTTGGTCAGCTCTCAATGTTGCTTAACTTTGGTGGACATCTAACGAAAACGCTAATGATTCTGGACAAGATGATTACAACTAAATTTTTATTGAGTGTATGCACAACCATATTCATCTGTCATTTGATAAATCATATCTGATAGAAAATAAATCATCTCTGATATGATTTATATAAAAATGTATTAAAAATTTTTTTTTTTCAAATTCGTGAAAAAGTGTATGATACTAATTAAACAATACTTACATAGCTTGTATAACGTGCAAACGATTATGTAATTTTAAAAACACTGCAAATACCTATATTATATATTACACATAAATCACAACAAACATGTACTGAGACATAAATATTCTTATCTTGTTTTAACATATTTTATTTGTTTACTTTGTAAGCACGTGAATTATGCGAGACTGGCTCACCGTCTGGTATTGAATGCTAGAGAGCGTACTTCAGCATATTGTATGGAGCAGCCGTAGTACGATGTCGTACGCTATCTCCGATCTCCAGTCTCGGTATGATCTCCAGTGGAACATAGCGTTCATCATACTACATCCCAGCATCCCAGCATCGCACCACTCGTCGGCATCTTTGTCCGATTGTGCTGTAAATGGAGGATCAGATTTTTTTCTAGATGCGACGATAGGGATGCTTAAATGAAATCACACCTGCCTCTTGTGGGACTATGAGAGGGTTGCATTATACTTTCATTGCGTCTTTTATCAAACAAAAAACAAGCATTCCGCCAATGAATGTACTCGTATAATTTATATTTATTTTATGTAAACAGGAGTTATAATATATAATATATAATAAATGGTCAATATTTGGGGGGCGTCAGGATAACCATCCACTGAGAGCTGTTTAACAAACGCCTCAATATCTCGTAAATTATATAGTATAGTATATAGCAGATTTCTTTGCGATTCTTTGGGCTTTCGTTTGAGAGAGAAGTTTGAAACTATACGTATTATGAGCTTGAATAAATTAAGGATTATTGCTGCCCAGAAAACTTTATAAAGGAAGTTTAAAATAATTTTATAAATAGTATATTTCGGAAGATGATTATCGTGTTATTTATATTTTTAGCATTCATTTTCAAATCTCTTCAAATATTAAATAGGTAAATATTTCATACCTTGTTTTAACCTCATTCAGTGCGCCAACAACTAAAACACAGAGTGATCCATTTTAAAACAAAGTACGAAGATATAAAGTAAATAATTATCTAAAAAAAGATGTATATCATTTTGAAAGATCACGATTTCACAATATTTTCTGCGGCTATTAATTGACTCTGGCTACTGAAATCTTTGTGTTTTATTTTGTCCATATGCTCAAAATTGGGTCAAAAAAATACCATTAAAGGACTTTTTGTGAGGAATCAATGCTTAGGAATAGCTATTTATAAATACAGACTTAAAATGTATTAGTAAACTTCTACTAAGATAATATTAATAAGCTTGGTGACAGGTATAATTAAGGCTCTTGTCTCTGTCTCAATTATTAATCAAGATAGTTTTCAATTATAAAATATACAATTAATATTATCTGCTTTTACCAATGAGCTTAATTAACGTTTGTTTATTCTGTTCTTCAACATTATTCGTCTGACAAAATATTGATACTTTTAAATATCTAAATGAACTCCTGCGTAGATTAATTGAAATTAATGAGAGAGTTTGACGGGAGAGTACAACATTTTCTATTGGTCACTGTTTAATTAGCTAGTTACTTCGTAATAACTTACGCTCGTAATAGTTCATTAAATGATGCACGGTGAGCTAGAAATATCTGTGATCAAAGCAGCAATACTCCGCTTATCTGGCTCGTGTAATTACTTAATTAAAACCAACAGTCTTACTAACATTTTTACAGAGAATTAGATATACACTCCAAATACATTCGTTTTACGCTTTCGTTTCATAAAACACTTACTATCAGAAACGATTAAAAAAAATTCTGAAAAGCGTGCGTTTAACTGTAGAAACTGAATCTATTGACGTATCAACTAGATATTTTATTGACATAATGAATATATATAAGTCTACCTCAGGTAAGTCCATGCTTAATCTTAAATCTTGTCTCTACCAGGAGATCACTCATGTGGAACTATGCATAGTTTCCAACGACTCCAGAACGAATGTCAGAGGTCTTGCAGATTCCTCAAGTAATATTAGGCTTTAGTTTATAATTATTTTAGAAAAACGCAGGATTAACCCGATGTGTTCAGGGACTAGACAATTCCTAATTGGTCCAATCCAATGTATTGACCAAACAAATACCGATGTTTCAACATGGTATGATTAATGTTTATGATATAATTAGCTTATTCAAAATAATAAATTTAGATATATCAAGAATTTTGATGACAAATTATTAACAAACAAAAACAGTGGATGTGAGACTTCCACTTTGCACTTACGCTAAATCACATATTCTTATATCTTTATAATATGAAATCAAATACTTTTCACAAATGTTCTATGGTACGAGTACGTCAGTATGAATATGTGATATACGTGTATTAATAATTTGATTATGGCTTCATTGATACATTACGTACAATTTATAATCGTATAAAATTATTTTTACTGTAATTTAAACTGATCATGATTCTTATTACCATTATCCAATGTTTAACTTTATTGATAAAGAACTAAGAATGTTCATAAAAGTGTGCTATCTTTGTCGGCATACTTTCAGTAAGAGCATACTAAAAAATGTCCATGTCTTCTCTGTAACATAAGTAATAACCTGCCTGAATAATATTTTCCTGGCCTGTTTAAATAAACTTAAAAACAATCTCAAAACATTCCCGAGCACCCACTCGGGCCGTGAATGTGGACTCATGAGCTCAACACGTTTTTTCAATTAAACGTGTAATCAATTACGAGTGATAGGCTGTTTCCCTTGCGTGCATGTCAATACTGACTCATTCACTGCCTTTGATTATTGTAATCGAACGGAAAAAGGCTATTAATAGTCACATTTAGTTTTCACGGAGGCTCTATAAATCACTCTAATGACGTTACTCGATTGTTAGCATTTTACTATCGCTGAAGTTTTCCTGACGCTGGCGCTGTTTCCTGCAATTTCCTGTTTAGTTTATCTCATTCCAGCTACAAAAAGCTGTTATTTCCATTGGCCGATTTTTTTTTTTAATCTGGAATCTCGACGTGAAAATTGCACTGCCGCACAAAGAAAAAAACGCTACTCTTATGAATCATTCTCCGAAGCTTTAAAATAATACATTATGCTTTTTAATAATTAAAAGCAATTATATAACATTAATCAATTTATGATTTATATTTTTTTTATTCAATAAAGACCAATGAATGATTAATTATACTATCTAGGAACAAAGAAATCGTGAAATCGTCTCGTCAATGAAATTCGGTTGAATTTAAATAAAAAATATGATTGATTATAATATACGATTTAATTATGAAATTTAAGTGAATTGATTTTAAATTTAATAAAAAATACACAAAAGAATAATACGATTCAATAATACTCCAAATTTGTTTTTCTTTGTGGGGTATTAAATTAATTTTTAATTTTTGTCACAAATTTCAGTAGAAGTATTTGAATTTATAAATATTTCACTTTCACCATACCTATTTAATTATTTTGGAATTCTATTTTAAAAGTTGCTATTTCTTAATGTTTACGCAGTTCTTAGAATTCAATTTTAAAGGAAAATACACGCATTTTTTATAGAACTCAGTGAATTATGTACTTGTATACCATTTGTAGAGCTTTTTTTTCAAATTGAACCATATCGAATACTTAAGCTCACATAAATATATACTTAGTTATGTGATCTGATTCTGACTATTTATATATAAATACATCATTTTCTTGATTCATATTAGCTTGGAAAACAACAGACGATGGTAATTTCTTATGCTTCATTTTTTCCACCGTATCGAAATAGTTAATTTAAATAATTTGATACCTCAACGAATAGATATGATGAGAGTCGTATAATTTATTGTTATTAAATATGACTGTCACTATATCCAAATTCAATTAAATGGAATGACTTAACACAAATAACACAGGATCTGCTCCTCCATCATCACCTTGTCAATATGTTTCCATCGGGAATAATACCAGGTACGGTATATTAGTGCTCTTATGAGTATATTTAATCCAATCAGGCGCACTATAATTATGTATCTCTTATAGAGATTTAGTGTCAACGTGAGCGATATGCATTGTATTCTTCTTCGTAGTATCAATCCAGTGGATTGGTTTGCAGCAATAGAATCTTGCATCTCGATCTCCATTCCTCTCGGTCCTCCGCAACCCTTTTCAGCTCAGCATAAGCGCTACAATTCATGTCCTCGAATACTTGCTGCAAATACTCCCGTCTAGGGCGCCCTCTACAGTTTCTACCCTCAACATTGTATTATTGCTTAAATATTAAATGGTTCAAGAATATAGTTTTCTTATTGGAATCGTTACCAACATAATCCACTTTTTTATGCACCAAAAATTGTCGCGAAAGTACAATAGGTGAAATATTTGGATAATTTACTGATATAGGAATCATAAAATTTAGTGCAACCTATCATAAGGAGCAAAATAGTGATTCGGGGAAGAGTTGAAAGGAAGCAAATCTCCTGGCTTTGTATGTAATATACGGTATAAGTGAGGGTTTCTAGATTATTTTAATTTTCACCGAAGGGAACTTACGTGCTACTTAAGAAAAATAATCATATTCGTACAAATTAAATATGTATTTTTTTATAATTTTAAAATGATATCGGTATGTAAGGGAACACTCAACTTTTCATACAATCCTGCACGGCGGGTTTGTCTACGATTTTAATTCAATTTAATTCGTACCGATGCGATATCAATTATGTTGGCTTCATTGGCTTTAATGAGATCATTATATCATTTCCACTCGCATCCTAATTGACCACCAATAATTAGTTTTTTCAATACTCCATCAATGGGCCCAGCCTCTTTATATTCATTGTGTAAAAGACAAACGCAGGTAATTTTAATTTGTACTTCATAAAGAGCCGCGGCGGCATACATTCAACGAATGGTGGATTTCATTTTGTATGAAATTTGCCTACATAAACCACTCACACACTTATACTAAATACTGTACAATTTATAAACGAGTTTATTTGTAAATTCGTGCAGTAAAACATGCTGAAATGAGAATTATGTTATTTACATCCCTAGCAACGATCGAAATAATTACTACTAGTTAGTAAATATTGTTTTATAACTATAAAAAAAATCCAACTACAAAAGTTATACACATGTTGTTACTTGTTTTTGATGTGTGTATTAAGTAAAAATATGCACATTTAAGTTATGGGAATCTCATCCCCTTAGAAAAAAATCTGCACCGAATACTTATACTTTCTTCTGGCCTAAATTGTTAAAATATATTTTAATGATTATAGTGGTCTGAGAAGTTGTCGTAATTCAAAATACTACATAGATTCATAGTGTTAAAAGTCGTTGCTTCAAATATATATTTTCTATTCTGGAAAAGATGTAAAAAAAACTTTGTTATCTATGTTTTCATGAAATGTGCTAACCCATTTTCTCCGGTCAATAGATGCTAAACTGTTGATGAAAGCTATTATAGTTGTTTGTTAGATTCTGTAAGGTTAGGACGTTCTAATGAAACAAGAGATACGTTTTGTAAGAGTATATAAGAGTAATATTAAAAAAAATACTTTCAATTCGTAGTTCGAAGAATTTTTCTGAGAGCAAAACATCGCCCCCTGCTCGAATTAATAATTCACCGCTTACTATACTTACTTACGTAATAATATAAATAGTACAGATGTTACTACACAAAAAGCAATCAGCCTTACGTCCCCCGCTTAGAGAGCCCCTTCCCCAGCCTCCACTAGTCTATGGCTAACTTTCACACTAATGCTTATTCTGGTTAATTTGTTTCCACATTATTGTGATTAGTATTCTTGGTCTATACTCTATAGGGTCTAGAATACCGCTTATATCTGCAATGTATTACCTATTGCTTATTACATTTTAGCGAAATTTATTAACTTAAACATACTATGTTGGCGCTATGGATCATTATGCTCCAAGGAAGACTCTACGACTACCATTCAAGCACCTATCCTCGAGCTGCAGGCTCTCAGCCAGATGTTCTTTCACGTTCTCTGCCCACTCATAACTACACATACGACTGTGTAACTGTTGATGCTCCAATATATATCACTTTTAGGGTCCTGGAGTGGTCGCAAGAACAACATGACCTGCTCATCTGATTTTGCTTGACTTTAGTAATACGACTATGCGTCTATAATAGTAACTGATATGCTCACCGGTGATACGCGTTCTTGCATTGGCATCCGGTTATTAGGTAGATGATCACATCAAAACATCTCATTCGATTGCAGGAATATTTTCACTCAGATCTGAAAATTTACTTCGGTTTACAATTTTTTCCATTTCATACTAGTTATAAATAAAAGAGACATTTAAGATAAATGATTCGTAATAAATTACCTACATTACGCATATTTTCCAAATGAAGCATTCAAACATGGTTGTACGTCGTTTTCAACACGCTTTTGGTGCTCTCCTGCACTGCAACACAAAATGTGTACTTTTTACCTGCTAATATATTACTGTATTCTAATTAAGTTATTTCTTTGTTTCAGGTAAGTCCTCTATTACATTAAAAACCAGCATAACATATCGTGCAACTATACAAACTGTAAGTTGTTTTTCGCTCTTGATTAAATATTATAATGTTCATTTACAAAGTGGTTCGTAGTAAAAGTATTATCGATGCCAGTAATTTAAGATCTTGAATTCTGAGTGTATATTTATTTTTTATGATCTAATCATCTTCATATCAGATTAATAAACATTTCAACAATATCATCTTTTGCTTGCGGTTATAGCTCAATGGTCAAAGCCAAGGATCGTGGGTTCGATACCCGACGGAGATTTAATTTTTTTTTTATCGTTTTCTGACCTCTAAAATACCACGGTTGGTGTGAATTTGATCCCTCACCCGTAAAATGCCAGCATATTAATTAACATTGGTGGTAGACGAAAGTCGTCACGTGAAGACCACCTATTAATAGTAAATTCCTGTAATAATAAAGGATAATGCGTGAATCTCGGGCTGTAGTCTATAACGTTGACGGATCAACACTCCACATGCAGCGCTTAGTCATATGCACCATGTAAAGCGTCATAGAATTCCACAGACGAGACTTCTGTGTCTGTCTTCTGTCGGTATTCTCCTGTATGTGTTTACATAAAAAAATCGTCAACAGTACTGTTATAAGCCATTCGTAATAATCTTGCTTTATTATCAATGCCTTGTACTCACAGTTGCCTTTAATAAACTGCTTAATATATCGTACGTTTATGTGGTGCTCGAGTATTTCCACTCCATGCTGCACAGTGTTCATCAAAAATTAAGTTTTACGACTTCTCATTTATCAGGCCGCCCCTCTCGTAAGGCTCCAATGGACCCCTCGCACATAACCGCCACACTTATACAACCAGCTTCCGACCACTGAGAGCGAAGAGCGATAAGTTGGAGGGTTTCAGAGCTCTCTGCGGCCAGCGTATGAAAAGTCCAATTGAAGTTCGTTTGGAGTGCAGCCGCGGGGAGTCGAACGACTTCCAAAGATTGCTCCAATGTTTACATTTCCATTGACCTCCATCAGCGATATCGCTTTGATTCAATAAACTGTTTACTTTGATGTAACAAGAGCGCTGACGGGCGACAATCTCATGACATACATTGTTGGATTAATTTCAGTAATTGATTTACTCAAATCGGTTTGCCGTCTCTATTAATCAATTGATCATAAGTTTTTGTCAAGTATTTAAAGTGTTATAGGTTACACCATAACAAATAAAGTAGTTATGAGAGAATACTGATTTGTAGTGCAATCAACAATATTCATAAAATTTACAGAAGCATTTTTCTTTATGTTATATATATATTTAATTTTTCTTATGTAAGCACATATAGGAGAATACCGACAGATGGTGATAGTAATTTTGAAGTCTCATCTGTGGAATTCTATGACGCTTTACATGGTGCATATGGGTAAGCGCTGCATGTGGAGTGCTGATCCGCCATTGTCATAGACTACAGCCCGAGATTCACGCATCGTCCTTATTATTACAGGAATTTACCATGAAATTGGTAGTCTTCACGGGACGACTTTCGTCTACCACCAATTTTAATTTATAGGCTATGACTGGCATTTTACGCATGGTGACTGTTCAAATTCACACCAACCGGGAGTATTGTAGAGCTCAGAAATCGATTAGAAATGTTTTATTTAAATAAGTTATCGTTTTGTAAATTATAAGTTACATTTGACCACTTCGCACTTCACACCACTTTATCTTGTCGATTATTTAATGCATAAAATATGATTGTAAAATTTATTTATTCAATCATATAGTCATTGTAAATCATACGCTGATTTCTTTGTGAAGTTTAATCAGTTATATTATTCACAAATATCATCCATTACATTATATCTATTTATATAATTTCGTTTTCTCCTATTAAATGATATGACAGTCACATTCGATTGTTTTTACAATGTATCGTTATTTGTATTATAAGTTTAATCAATTAATTGTTAATAAAAATCCTAATATATTATAAAAATAGTCGTATATTTTTCTTGCTCTTTGTTCTCAGAAAGAAATGACGCCAATTTATTGTGATACATCAAAACGTTGCTTGTAAAAGTCAGATAGCAAAAATACACGATCACCACCTTTGTATTCTATGTAATGTTGCGCTTTTACAAGGTGTGAGAAATTTTGTAAACATCGCAAGGCGCCTCTTCTGACTCTTGTATTTGTTCAACCCGGCCTCTTAGGGGCCTCTCTGGTTAGGGGCTTCCACGGGCATATTGCTGAGAAGACACCCTTCACAACTTCACGGTTGCTTGGAGTTCCTTCGCTGAGAAGGCTGCACGCATAATATACTTGTATCAGTTGTATGCACATGCTATGAACGCTGCAAGGCAAGTGAAAACAAAACGGTGCGTCATCTTCCCACGCAGATGCCCTCGCTCATTACATATTCTCGTACTAAAAGTACTCGTACGTCTTTGGTGCAGCGATGGTAGTACTGTGCTCGTAGCTGTAGTATAAAATATTATGGCTCTCCCCTAATGCAGTCTTATAATGTATCATATACCTAACATATACTTGCGGTACTAGATCAGTGTTACAAAAATAATATAAGAGGTTTATAGCAAATTTATTAACTGAGTATTACGAGTATGTCGTTTGTTCTCATGTTAAAAACACCTACTAACTACATCAGTATATGGAGTTTTTATAATTAAATAATAAAACAAATAAGACTGGACAATTCCTAAAGATGTGGAATCTTTCCTTTTTTCAGTTTTTTTTTTAATTATTCATTTTGTTGTCTATAATTCACGTCATTTTTGTGTTATTTTGATGAAATAAAGATTTTAATGAATATATAACTTTTTTTGTGATCTCTAACAATGTTTCATGTTACGGAATAGTGTTTATACGTGGAACCAAACATGTAGAACATTAAAGAATGATGAGATTTTTAAAACGTATTAATTTAAATATATTTATTGTGTATAAATACAATTCCACCATGAAATATTTTGTAAGCACTATATATTATATTGTAAAACAAACATAGCTTTTTGTCGAGTTCGACACCGTGATAGCATCACGACAAGCAAAGTTGAGCGAAGTAGGTTTAAAGCTAAGCGAAGTACTGCAAAATGAACGTCTACACTTCCGTCCTAGACTTATTTAAGGTAACTTTAATAGTTGTATAGAAGTTGTATGATGACCCCACTCTTAGCTACCTGGTAAGCTTGAATTTGGCCGAACTTAGCCGATGTAATCGGTCATTTTAAATAGTATTATTTATAGTATTAAATTATGAATTATTTTAAATTAGTTATGTGATATGAAAAAATACCGGGAAAACACAATTGAAAAAAAATAATAAACCAAATAAAATATCGTAGCATTTTGCTTCCGGAAAAAGATACACAATTCTAAAAAGTGGTTTTATTAAAGATTAGAGACTGTTATTGATACAATACTCATGTATGATAAATTATTAAGCGTGCGGCTTACTTAATTTAGTTTGGGTGAAACCGCTCTTATTAATCAATTAATAATGAGATTAAGCTTGATGCATAATTAAATTGAAGGTTTCAGAATACTTGGTGTTGGTACACAAGTAGGAGCTTAAAGCTTCACGTTAATAATGGCCGCCTCGGGAGCTTCCTCGCATGTAGCAACGCATACCATAATCTATAATGGAATCATAAACCTTCCATGATCACCAGAGTACTAAATTAACGTGTTCCATACAAAAGCCTTCGCGATACAGCAGTAAGCGAACTACTTACAAGAAACGTCTTCCATATTTGGCAATGGAACTCTATCAAGGCTTCAGAAATCGCTGCAAATAATATGTCTTTTCGATATAAATAATAGTGCATCTGAACTGTTCATCGAGATCGACAGACAGTGAGCCATTAAAGGGATTTATTACCTTTTCAGGAAAATTAAATGATTTCAGAGTGGCAACCATTCAGAAGCAGACTCAAGACCCACCTTTTTACTCAGAGAGGCAAAGAAGCGCTTTTGGAATGATCATTCGGTCATAAAAGAGCGCTATACAAATACTAATATAATAATAATAATAACCATTTATGGATAAGTTGTCTATGGTCGCGGTTTTCTATCTTGTGATTTGGTATAATGATCTCTAAATCATTTTTAAATAAAGCATTGATATTCAATACAAATTTATTACCATATTGCTTTTTATATTTTTAGCATTCACTTTGGAATACATAATCATATATCAAGTATATGCTCGTAAATACTGGACGTCAGCATGATATAGCCCTTGCTGACTGGTACCGTAAAACTTCGATTTACAATCTTTCGTCTCTTATTTCTGTTCGCTTGTCGTACATGTATGTGTCGCCATATTGGCATTTTGAACTAGTTACGTAGATCGCTACTGGTGGCGCTGTGCGACAGTCCATCACGAGCGCGCGGCAGTATTGTGCCGACGGCCGAGAAGGTCGCATTGTGGTCGGCCCGGCATGTCATTCCGCCTGGGCCGGAAGTTTGTAAAGTTATTGAAATTTATATGTCAATGTGCTTCAGAAAAAGTATGTGTGTTATTAATATGCTCATCATCCTGGCACCACGCGACTGAATAACAATATTTTCAAAGAGAGGAGGATGATAATACTTTTTACTTTCTCTTAATGTAATTTACATTGAGAACTGTTAATTAATATGTTTATTCACATACTTGTTGATCATTTTTATGTTTCAAATAAAACATCTTCAGTTTTTCATGTGTATACACGAACTAATATACGCAACTACTTTTTACCTCATTTTTATATGGTTAACATTGAGAACTGTTTTCAATACTTACAAATAATAAGAATACGGGTTAAATGAGAGCATCACTACTTTATGTAGAAACGTATTAATGAAAGCGAAATTGCAGTGCTCAGCGCAATCCATATAAAAACAATGTTAAAAGTATTTATCCTTTTAAAATTTACATAATCTCTTCATATAGTATTTTTCTTACTTTATATTCCGCGTAAAACGGAAAATATTATTGTAACAGACTACGAGTATCAAAATTTCATAATGTTGAGAAAATTATATCTCTCAATTAAATTTAAATTATGGCTATGTACCATTAAACTCTAAAATACATAATATTTTAATACTGAAGATGATTGTTACTGAAAATTACATGCTTTTACTCGTTATAAATAAAAAAATATGACTTTAATTATTATGATATCTTTAAATGTCAATTAGGAATCGTAAGACCAAACGTAAAACGACTTATCCGCATATTACTACATTTTCATAAAGTAAATAACAATATGAAATATTCATAGTATGTATATTTCTGGTACATATCCACGTATAATGTTGTCGATTTATGTATGAGTACAGGGTCTATATTTACGCAATATAATATTCATGTACATGACTTTCGATCTGAAAAAAATATTTTAATGCTTTTCAACCCTCGTGGTCCCAGGGGTGATCGTGCCGTCCGCTTATTAGGATTTACGACCGGGAGTCCTCTTTTGATTTCGGTATAATAATTCACCTTATAATCGTTTATTCCCCGAAATCATTACACCCAAATATGTCTGATTTATTTACCGTGAACGATATGGATAAACCATTTTATTCAATTTAATATTTTGTACACCGCGATTCCAATTTTATTAAATTTTCAAACATTTTTTTTAATTTTAGGTATCATCTAATTTACATTATTATTTAATAAAACCGTAGAAATATTTCATATGGCATTTGATCATACACTGTTAATGTATATCGAATAATAAATGGTGGTTTCCAAAATTCATTTCGCAATGACACCGATAATCTCTGAAATGCTCTTCCAGTATCTGGGTTTCCTCCTTCATATAATTTGAATCTCCTCAATAATCAGATCAATGAACATTAGTAATCTTCCCAACCCACTCACAAACACAAGAACAGCACAGTTTTTCCGCATGCAGCGTCCAGTTGACCTGACTGAGCGTCATGGAGTCCACTGGTCATAACCGGTTGTGGTCTCCTGCATGCGCTTTCGTATCTAAAAAGTCGATAATATCGACGTCAGACAAGTAGAATGTACATATATATTCTCCCTGCATATGTGATTCTTTACACATAGTCTTTAAATCTCTTAAAAAGTAGACTAATTGCACTCATTTACGTAATTGCGCAATCTCTTAAATTCCTACCCACAAACTATAAATACTTCCCACACGTAGCGTCCGGCTTATATAGTTCAGCGTCATAGAGTCCGTGGAGGACCTGGCCTTTATTATTACAGGAATCTACTATGAATGGGTGATCTTCACGGGACGACTTTCGTCTACCACCAATTTTAATTGATAGGCTATGACTGACATTTTACGGGTGATGGATCAAATTCACAGCAACCGGGGTATTTTTAGAGCTCAGAAATCGATTAAAAATCTATTTTTTTTAATCTCCGTCGGGGATCGAACTCACGACCTTTGGTTTGCAAAGCAAACGCTTTACCATTGAGCTATGACCGACGGCCATATACAAATATGAGTATTTATACTTTTTGTATTATTTTTGATGTTGAAAATGGGTGTTTTGTAATTGAATTTCCATGTTTATTTTCAACACTGGATCTTGAAATGTGATGTTGTAGGTAGTTGCTTACAAAAGTAGAAGATAAAATACTGCTTGCATAGACAATTATTCGTTTTAACCTGTAAGTGCTAGTAAATCATCTTCAATGAATTTATTCAAATATTATACAGCCTCCCATATGGCTATCGAGTTTCGAGCGTGACAATGTCATAATATTTTACATAAATAATAACTAATTTGGAAAACAATATGGTTTATGTTTTGATTTTGAAATACTTTTTTACGTACAAAATTCTTTGCAATGATTTATGATTTGTTATTCCTTTTCATTAAACAATAGTTATATAAGTGGGAATAAAATTTATTCATCGAATATGTTATTTGACGGATGCGTTCTACTTTATTAAATAAACTTCTGAATAATGTTCATCCAGCTATATTAGTTCATTCTCGCCTTTTTCGAATTCAGAATTCCAAAGACTGATCAATTGATAAAGTAAACGATGGTTTGACGTTAATCTACTTACATTAAACGCAGAAAAGACATATCCAATCCCATTCTCCATTAACAAAAAAATAACGACAACTCCCATACCTAAATTTTTTATTCATTACCCTGGATGTAATAATACCAACTGCGAAAAAACCTGCTCATTGATCAAAGCTACTGATAAAATAAAATACCTGGGTATAATTATTGACAGTAACTTAAAATGGAAGCCATGCATCTATATATTCATCAGACTCAGAAACATCTTAACTAAAGCAGATCTTAAAATGGTATACTACTCCATTGTCCAATCTCAACTACAATATGGTATTGTTGGTTGGGGAGGAACATACCTAAATACTACCAACCCCATTAGAACTGTACAAAAACTTATCATCAAAGTGATATTGAAAAGGCCTCCCACCTACCCAACAGAAAGCCTATACAATAAATTCAAAGTGCCAACGGTAGATACACTATACCAAAAATACACTATCTTACAGACTATTAAAGAAAGGAGAATTGAAAACTGGTACACTTGTCATTCTGCTAGGTATATGTACAACTTATTAATACCAAAATTTAACACACAACATGCAAAAAATGGTTACAAATATAACGGAATAGTTAATTTTAACAATCTTCCTCGGGAAATAAAAGAGATCAGCGATATTAAAATATTGATTGAAAAGGTGAAAAAGTACTTTAAAAGAATTACGAACAGAACCGACGTCACTGCATAACAAATTGAAATAATGAAATGTACCAAAAATGTATTATTAAATTATATATACATTAAATTTAATTCAACATATAGTATATTAAATCATTAATCATATAATGTTAGTTTTATATCAAAATCATGTAAATGTATAAATATGTAATACTCTGTATAATTATATAAAACTGTAAAATAACATAGATAAATCCCACGCCACACACAAGATCTTATCTTTAAGTGGTGTGGTAAGCGAATGTAAAAAAAAAAAAAGAAAAAAAAAAGATTGGAATGTAAATTACTATGTAAAAAATGTATCTTTTTATATTTGAATCAATAAAAAAAATAAATATATGTTGTGTATTTCTAGACGCTTTATATGATGCTGTAAGACCGAGGGCTTGAAAAGAGAAATAAAATAGAGATTTTCTTTAAGAATTCTTACAGCATTTAGAAAACACATCCCATAGACCTTCATATGACCTTTTTGTGGGATGAAAATTTCTGGATACGCTTCCTATCTCTTATGTCTCATGAGTGGCACAACTCACAAGAAGAACCTTTCACAATAAAAATACGCGTGTTTTATTATAATTTGATCCTATTCTACTCTAAATTAAGTAACATTAAGCTATGAAAATAATATATACTGACGTATTTCGGACAAAGTTATATTGCACTACATAATGATTGAAAACTCCAGGTATAAAATGATTCCGCCATATAAGTTGCCGCTCCCGCTCTTCAGTTATGCGCAGAGAGGCACGTGGGAAAGTTACTCTCAAACGAGAGCCGAAGACCTCGTCTATGGGAGCTTCCTTTGACATTCTCAGAGGCAGGTCTTCCTAGGCTGGTCGTGCGTATCCCCATTAGGCAAGACTACTAGTAACCATAAACATCTGCACTATTACTATTCCGCAGAATCCGGTTAAGAGCCCGAAGAATCTCACCGTCTAACTGTAAATGAAGATGCGTCGTGCATTTTTTTTGGACGCGAATTATATCATCTTGATGCGACCGTGAATTCAACCTGTAGTGTGCGAGTATAATGGAGTATAATTCACTTAATTCAGCTAAAAATACTTCAAATATTTCGTGATAATTGTCATCTACCTGTTGTTTTGACGACGCTTTTCTGAATCGAGGACTTTCTAGACGCCTGTTATTCTTGTATTTTTGTTGTACATAATATTATGTAGTTCCTTCAATACTTTTATCACATTAATTAAATTGATATTTCAATGTAAAATGCTACTGTAGTACAATATAACTAATATTATCATTAACAACTTCAAAATAAAATATTTATTCTACGCAGTGTATAATTGCCACGAATTGACACCTTTCAGCTTTGTTGGCTGCCATTATTCATGCCTCATCGCTATTAGTACGTTGATATTGCAAGTCAACATTTATATAAGTTCAGTATTTGATGACTTGCACAGACCTAACCCACAGATCTTATATACAACAAGATCTGTGGTCTCAACGCCTTCCTAAAGTTCCTTAAGATCCACCCTTCTCCCCTTCCAATTGTTAGTATACTTTACTTTGTAGATAATTTACTTAACTTCATCTTACACACCTCGGGGACTGATGAAGCTTTAATTGAAGGCGAAATCGCGATATTGCATCAAGTGAATAAACATTGCTAAATTTGATCCACATAAGATGTATTTATTAATTAAATAAAACGAGCAATAATAATGAAAAAGCCTTAAACCACATCCCTTGTAATTATTTAAGGTCTTTTAATTATTTAATAACTGTGCCTTAAAAAAATGTTTCAAAATATTATAATTTATAAATTTTGAACTATTATTTAAACTTGTTAAGCTATCTGATATACTTTTACCTGTCGACTGTGATTCGTGACGAAAGTATTATAAAACGAAAGCGATTGAAGTTTGTCCCAAGGATAACAGCATTCCTGCTCGTTCCTGTCGGTAATATATCGATGCGCTCCACAAGTCTGAAATCTTTATTAGAAAGGATAAGCATTGTGTCCCGAAGTTTTAAGAAATCGTGATATTTTCAGCATCATTTTAAGAAATAAAAGACCTCTGTTCCGGCCCCGACACACTTAACCTACCTTTTTTTATGTTGAAAGCTTTCCCATTAATAACATATTATTTGTAGACTTCATAATACGAGAGAATCTTAGGTGCACAATCACTTTGTTGTGGTATTCTCTTCTGGTGGATCTCTTACCTCACGAAGAGCAACACGAAGGGGTATACACACAGTATGTTGTGTGGCTATCACGACTCGAGTGTAAAGTTCTCAAGACTGAGTCCGCCTACTACAAGAAGTCCCTCCCATTAATAATTCTCGACCTTACCCAACATTCGTGGCCAGTGATGGTGAGCGATGAACTCCGAAAAGCCAGGCATCTTGCACACAGATAGCTTGCGCATATCTAACATAATTTTAAAATTAATTTTAATTAAAAAATTAATAAATTATAAATATTTAGTTTTGATTCACAATTTATTTTAACGATTACATGTTTCGGCCTTCCTATTTTTAATTTATTAATTTTTTCAGTTTCAACAAGTATTGTCAGTTGATAACCTTAATGTCATATCTAACATTTCAAATAGTAATACAAAACTAGAGCCTTCATTCGTGAGTACTTTACGGTTTGAAAACTATTAGAATTCGTGTCTTATCTTCCTTGTTTAAAGGTGATCTAATTTCAATCAATATTCATAAAAAAAATTTTTTATATATTTATTCATTTGGTTAGAAGTAAGTTGAAAATGTTGAATTGGCTCATTTAAATATCCCATATACCCGAATGTGTCCAAAGTACTCAAATGCCATAATTGTCTGAATACAACGAACCAAATTCGTTAATAGTTCAACTGTTAAAAAATCGATCGATAAAATGGAATGTGATATTTATAATAAACATAATTTCTAAATTTGGATTTGATACATAATCCAAGAATTCAACATGAACTAACGATTAAATACGTCGTCAATCCACTTAATTATATTCAATTTATAAGCATTTAAAATGATATTTTTAGAAGCTCCGTCTTTTGTTTTACCGTATAAAAGGATGGATTGCTGAGAATTTTAGTCCTCATTATTTTTTCTAGTAATATGAGCATGGATCTTGTAGTTTTTGTGAGCAATGATGAAAATAAGCAGGCTAAATAAACTATTCATAACGTTTAGTTTCTCTAATCTGACATTTCTCTTAGTTTTTTTATTATATTTATTAAAATTCATTAAATCCCATGGATATTTAATTGACAAAGCTAATTCTATTTCTGTAGAATGCACTGGTTGAATCTTGTACCTACTTGTGATACTACACCGTCCGTACTTACAGGTGACAGGTAAAGCATCTGTCACTTTACCTTGTACCTGTCAGGAACACTATTCAATGGAAGCACATCCCTATAGTTGAACAGTACTTGGGATTTGTGCCGCTTGTTGATATTGGCATTAAGCCCCATCGCAGTTGATACCCTCGAACGAATAATTTCCCGTGACATTTAAGACTCGCCTCGGGTATCACGGCTGAGGAGCTCAGTAGGTAACTTCACAACAATAATATCGCATTGTACTCGTATATAGATATCTGTCGAAATCAACATTCCTCTCCGGTCTACTCCGCAACAAGTAAATTGCTTCGTCTTCATTTAATGATAATAAATCACTAGCTGTGTGCCATTAACTTAGTTTTGAAATACATACTTAAATAATATGGTTGAAGTTGATAACTAAATCGCTTTAAGTCTAGTTACCAATAAAAACAAACAGCTTAAATGAAAACAAAAAAGTATTTAGTATTTATTTACCACACAGCGAAGTGTCAGCGAGAGTAACAATAATTATAGTACAGTTCTAAACATAGATCCAAAATAGTAATAAGATCTGTCGTTCTACATGTCAAATGCGTAACAAGAAGATAGTCTTTCAATATCCGTTCGATAACTGGAACGGTCGCTATTGTGATTCTTCGTCCCAAGACATCACTGCACCTGAAGGATTACCTTGAAATATATATGATACCTGCCAACTTCTACTAAGCAGAAGCCCGAAGATTTGAAGAGGTCGCTGTAGTATGCAAGGAATATTTTACGGTGACTTATCAATCAGGTTTCTAAGGAGATTAAATGATTAGTCCGAAGGTACCAAGGCCCGAACCATTTGGTCATAAGAGGAACTTAGTTTGTCAAAATAAACTGAGTAAATACGTACTAAACAAGTAAGTAAACTGTATTACGAATATAAAAAACTGATACACACGTTTATTAAAAACTAAAATGTCAGACCATAAATTATGTTGCTGATGAAATAATTTATTGTATACCTGCATTATAGGACAAATAAATCTCCAAAAACTTATTTAACTTATATTCAAACCTGTCATAATAAAAAAAAACGCTAGTAGCTCGCTTTGCCTACTGAAATGAAGGGATTTCATAAATTGATTAACAATATCGATATTACAGGAAGGTTTTGCATTGATTAAAAGCCATAATACATTATCGGCATGTAGTAAGAGCTACCATGACAGATTTTCAGAAAACTTGTCATTGTTTTACTTGTCTTCGTAAATTTGTAAGACTTACTAGAGCCTGTACTAATGGATTATGGCGGTTTTGGCAAAATACTTTATCGTTGTTTTCACAAGTTGCAAACTTGAATTAGGAAGTTAACAGATTGGTTATAAGTTCCAGGGTCGATTCATCCACCGATATACATTCCTTTATTCTTATAAAATGGAATGAGTATGAAGACGCGATCAACTGAATAATTTTCAATAACTTCATTAAACTACCTTACTAAAATTATTTTAATGATTTAGCATAGTTTATACATATAACATGATTATAAAGAGATTTTAAACAGAGAAAAAATCATATATATTAAAATATATTATGTATATTTAGACGTAACTCAGGTTAATTCAGAAAACTACTTGCTACACTCCCGAGGGTAACAAGTAGAAAAAATATATCTGGAAAAAATAAATAAGCTTTTAAATGAACTCTTTTATTTATAAAACATGAAAATTATTATTATATAAATGATTCAATTAAATTAAGTTAATATAGGCAGGACGTATATGTTGAAGAGACGACGGTCGATGGGGAAGAAAAGTGTTAGTATGCTGTCCAAAAACTGGTAAACGTATTATTATTATTATTATATTAGTATTTGTATAGCGCTCTTTTATGACCGAATGATCATTCCAAAAGCGCTTCTTTGCCTCTCTGAGTAAAAAGGTGGGTCTTGAGTCTGCTTCTGAAGGATGCCTCTGCTTTAAGCTCTCTTATGCTTTCCGGTAGTGAGTTCCAGGCCATTGGCGCAGCGTAGCTGAAAGCCCGATTGCCAAAGACCGTGCTAGGACTACCTCCCGTCAGCTGCAGGGTGCTTCTATTTGCTCTAGCCGATCTGAGTGTCTCTCCACGCGTGCTTATTTCTGAAGGCTTAATAAGTTCTGTCAGATAGCCCGGTGCAGTTCCGTTGAGTGCCTTGTAAGCTAAGAGGCATAATTTATACTGGATTCTAGCCGAAACTCTCAACCAGTGCAACGTAGCGTTGGACAACCACTGCAGGATGGCATGAAATATAATCTAACAAAATAATATAAATAAAATAAAAAATACACCCAATTCACCTGCGAATTCGTGCGAGCAAAACAGTAGTAAATAATAAATCGTTTTATTCTTACGAAGCACTGACAATCCATTATGTTTTTTTTTCTTACTTAAATGTCTATACAAAAGTTAATTTCTAGACCATTTAATATACTTTTCATAGTTTTGTATATTAAAATTACAACTCTTCTAATATTACACATTAACTTCACGATGTCACACGTAGATTCCACCTATTCCGACCGTCTTAGCTGAATAGTTAAGTTATCTATAAACTTTTATAAAGCATATATTCCACGGTTGAATTTACGAGCTTTTGGGTCGTCTTGCTTGTTTTTTGAAACCCTCGACGACAGTCCGTGACCCAATCGGCCAATCCAATCTTGAGACCCTTCTATTAAGACGTTTTATTTAATGGAATGTGATAAATATTGTTCACACCACTCGGCCACCATCCACGTCATGACGCTCGCCTTTTATTACTCGAACAGTCAAATTTACTGCGTATTCAAATTAAGTTAGTGATACGGTCATACGAGTATCCGTTGGGTTTCAAATTTATACTCAAGTATCCCCAAAGCATCAAGCATTATGTTTATCATAATACTATTAATGAGTTTTTATAATGGTCATTAGATAATCAATTTATCCTTGTGCATTATAATGTCTTCATTATTGAAAATGTAAACAATTCTTAGTACTAATATTTATTATTTGAATCTTAAATTCCGTTTTATTTTCGTATTTATAAGATTGTGTATCACTGATGTTAACCCTTTATTTACTGAATTATGAAATAATATACTTACTTTTCTGATTCTTTTTATACGAACAAGTGTTGTAAATGTTGAAAAATTAAAAAAAACCTTTTTTTTTTCTAAAATAAGCATTTATTTCAAAGTTTTATAAATCCGACTAAAAAAGTCCCGTCAGGGCACAACTGTAGCCAAATGCACGATCAATATTGGATTTTATGGTATGGGACTAGTCCTGTCAGTAAATAAAGGGTTCAACGATAAACTTACAACTATTCATCGCATATCTTAAATACCTTGCTATATAAGTAATATTTATATAAGATCTATGCTATACATACATAGAGTGTATTTGGCTCGGAGCTGCGGAAGGCAGAGCTGACATTTGATTAGGTGAGAACCATGGCGGCTCAAAGAGCTTTTTGGCGGCAGTTTGTGCGGTCCATATGATCAAACTGTCGGCGGGTATAGCTCAATGGTCAAAGCGTTTGATTTGCAAGCTAAAGGTCGTGGTTTCGATACCCGACGAAGATTAAAAAAAAAAATCTGAGCTCCAAAATATTGGTGTGAATTTTATCCCTCACCCGTAAAATGCCAGTCATACCCTATCAATTAAAATTGGCGGTAGACGAAATTCGTCCCGTTAAGACTACCCATTCATAGTAAATTCCTCTAGTAATAAGGATGATGCGTGAGTCTCGGGTTGTAGTCTATGACGTTGGTGGATCATCACTCCACATACGCTAAGGATATGTAACATGGTAAGCGTCATTGAATTCCACAGATGATGCTTCAGAATTACTATCATATGTCGGTATTCTCCTGTATGTGTTTACATAAAAATAAAATAAACTAGGGGAGCAGACATGATGATGATGATGACCATGTATAAGTATCAACGTTCCTGAAGTAATACGCAAAAATAGTGCAGATTTGTAAGAAATGCATGGATTGGCAACATTTTTTATTGTTGTCTGACGTTGTTGAGTAGAATGTTCGTTCAATGTACAGTGAATCTATAAAACACGCTTTTTTATTTGTAATGGACATTTTTCCTATAGTGTTTGTGAGGATTTTTATATGTAGTCCCTTTTACGTTGTTTTTTTTTTGGTTGAACCTGTTCTTAAGACTAAATGATCCAGGCTTCGGATTCATCGGGCTAATCATCCGATCTTATGAAAACTTTATAGGAGAATTGACTGTAGAAAGTTTGGAAGAGCAGTATCCGTAATAGTAACGATCAAATTTACTTGATTGTAAATTAAACGTTAATGCACTGCTTTTTAATATTGAAGCAATGGATATTTTTATGTCAAATTTAAACTTACGTGCCTGTACTGGCATTTAATAGCAAATATTGTAGGATTTACACGTGATTCTTCTCTACGAAATTCTTATCTAATAGTCACAGACCTTATATAAATCAATAGAGGTGTTCAAGATCTGTTTTCATAGTTAATTTATTACAAAAAAAATGTACGTAGCTTGTAATTCACATGTTGTTTTTATTTTTATTTTTTTAAGCCAAATAATATTAAAGGGATGCGTTTTGTAGGTAACTGGTATAAAATCACGTGCGGGCCGGGACCGAGTCATATTTTATTACCGGGTTCTTTAGAAATGGTCGAAAAGAAAGGAAGAGCCGATGCAGTAAAACGCATTGCCAGCACAACAAAAAATCTTGTCTCTAATCCTCCGTTTCTGAAATTAACCACGTTCTCATTCACCAAAGTGTCCGCTCCTTTTGGTCAAAACTCTGCTCTAGGCGATGTGGGAAGTTACCTTTTATCCTGAATTTACGACCAATCAATACTGCAGAAAACAAGATTTATATACGATATTTTTATTTAATATCACATGTAAAAAATATTAGGCATAATTTAAATTAATTTATATATTTTTTATTCTTCCTTTCAAAATATTTACATGATGTATTGTAAATTTTACTAAGTTATACTTACAAAACACATTTTAAAGCGAATCACAAATTAACAAAGGTGGAGTGCGATGACTAATTTAAGACCTAGTAACTAAAATGATATTTTTTACTCGTAATATTAATCCTGCTTCTCGCCTTAGGAATCCTGGAGCGTCTTTCAAATCCAAGCGTAATATCTGGGACTAGCAGCATTACTCGATCAAAATAACAAGCCGTCTGTATAGCGCCTGTATCGTCCCTATTCTTCTTTACGGCTGTGAATCATGCCATCTCACCAAGATTAATGCAGCCGTATAATGAGTTTCGAAAACTGTTGCTTGCGTACAATACTGGGAGTACGATGGATTGACTTTGTAAGGATTGATTAGGTTAAAGAGCGGACAAGGTGGTTTTCCATACTACAGTCGGTCAAGAGACGAAGGTAGATCTGGTTGGGACATACTCGTATACTACGGATGCCGCAGGAGAGCATTGACTACAGCTGCCTTATTTTCAAGCCCCCGGGCTCGCGGTGTTCTCGAAGGCTGTCGGAACCATACATACGAGTATAATGTACTCGGTAAAGCTGACATGTGATGAGGTGAGAACAAAGGTGCCTGATAGCTTTGTGGCGGTGGTTCGTGATGTCCGTATGCTCCAATTAAGATATTGATGAAATGATGATGATGTTATCAAAAAATCCAAACTAAACCAAATTACGTATGTAGTTATCTTACCTACCAGCAGTCGTGGCCGAGCGGTAAAAGGAATCTGTAGTTATCTTACCTTACCTAATATCAAAGACACACTAAATGCGATCTAGTGATCTGATTTGAGATCTTTCTTGTTGACTACCTGCCAAAAATCGTCTGCTGTCGACCGTCCAATGAGCACAAAATCAAAAGAAATATCGCTGCGACTGATCGCGTTGTGCGATCGATGCAAGAATAATTTATAATGCGTTTTATTTATTTTATTTTATTAATTAAATGATGTTCTAGCAATATATTCCATTTCAAAATTACCTTACGCGTAGCACTCGTGGTACATAATCATTTTATTATTCTTTAATTTATAAACTCCGTCAGAAAAAAATGATATCCTCAATTCTCATGGGTCTCGTTTTAATTTGATATAAAATTTTATTTATTCTGTCACCTTATTGTAGAAGCCGCTGCCCCCTTACGACTGTTATTAGTATTATATTAAATTTATGCATGAGACTATAATTTTAAGTCGCACTTAAGGACCTTTGACTCGGTCGGACCGCTCGGTCACAAACATTGTAGAATTTTTATAAGTGTTAAAAAAAACATTACGGTCTTCAGATGCTCTATGAATAGTCATAACCGAGACGCGGGTCTATGTAATTTATAGCGCATTGAAATTAAAGTGGAATAAGGTTTTTATAAATATTTTTCACGGCGCTTTCATATAATGTCGCATGCGTAGACAGACATTCGAATTAAATCAGGTGAATGGTGCTGATTTATCGCCAACATTATCTAACAACTATAATGGCTTCAAAAGATAGATTGTCTAATTTGTTATGGAGATACATAGTGAATTTCAAAGCGTAAAAAATTTAAGCATAAATGATGACAAATATTTAAAAATAAGCATAATTTAACTCATGGTACATTCACACTGAAAAATATATTTGTAAAAACATATTAAAAAGTGACGGAAATGGTTGCAGTCAATCGTGCTATAACGTTTCAAAAAATATCCGCCATATTCCTAATTGATGAACTTTTATTGCTCAAAATAAATATGATTGTATAACGAAAGTTTATTTTCTTAAATATTATGTATTTTTGTTTAAAAATGTATGGCAACAAATTGAAAGAAAAATAAGATGGTATTTACGCATCATACAATAATTATAGTTTATTTCGAGGATGAGAAACATTAAACGATGGGTTAATATGATAACGCCAAACTAGCATAATGATTATTTATGTTGTTCGCATCATTGCTTAACCCTATTCACCTCAACGAAATTATTTTTGGCAACATTGAAAACTAGTCGGCAAGAAGCTATTAAACTGCTCGCACGAATCCTCTTAAACATACCTGCATGAGCGTCCATGTGAAGATTCCTCCGCTATTAATAAACTGTAATACACCACAACAGGAAAGAGTAATAAATGGCCGACGATAGGTCGCGTCGTATATATTTTCGACATGTTTCATAATGCCCGCTTCCGCCGCTGAAAAAGACATGTTTGTAATTTCTTAAACGGAATTTACGAGGTGAAGTCTTCTGTGTTGATTGTATTATATCTTAATTTACCTGTTGAGGCCACGAGCGGCTGGTTCGCGGGGTTTCCCACGGTCTTAGGTTTCGTTCAGTTCTCGAAGAGAACAACTATGAAATCAATTCCGTGCATACCTCCTCCTATTCGTCGCCGCACTTTAACGGGTATACAACTTTCGCCGACACCTCTTCTTCCTTGCCTGGTGGATCACGACTTGGCTATCGATATTAAAATCTAAGACGCGATGTAATTTATACTATTATAACCATACAAACATAGGAACTTATCTGTTGAAAGAGTGTTCTCATTGTGTATCTACTTGGAGTCATCTTTGAAAATGTATAGAAATAATAAATGAATAAACAATGTAGCCACTGTCTATTTTGTGAGCATTTAATGAGAAATCTATTGCAGTAATGATCTGATGATGCTGCATCATCGTTGAATGATGTGAGACTATATATATATAATAGAGAAGTTATTTTAACAAGGATGACATTAAGCACTGTTTCATTTGCATGAAGGCTGCAATTTCGCCATATATATATGAACGTTTCATAAGTTCCAACGTGTACAAACGTACAATGTATAATTTATCTATTTAATATTAAAATGGATCTTAAAGTAAAAATATAAATAAAATACCTAGAATACCTAGCAACATTTTTTTTAATAAACAATAATAAAGTTTGACTAAAATTCCATATAACTTTTTTAAGCAGCTGCTATCATAGTATATTGCTGTCATTGCCATTTAAAAAAAAAATCCGGAAATTCGGTACCCAAAATGTGTGTGTGCGACGTTCTTTTGTTTTTGATGTTATTTTTGTCGTAAAAGTTAACTAAGAACCGCCCATGTGTGAACGTTCATAAAAGCTGCTTTGGTTTAAGTTGAATACACAAGTCCTAAACACATGTTTCGTGTTTGCTTTCCACGACACCCGAATATGGCTGTCTACCTACTTTACTACCTATCTCAAAATAGTTTTGATCGAAAAATAATACAGCAAATTTACAATGATTTACTATGTAAACCAGTAACTAGTTACTGCTGTGTAAAGATTAATAATGAATTGTTAATTTATCTTTCATCAGATCACTATAAGAAAACAAATATGCTATAAAATGTAATTTATAAAATGTACATGAATATAGAAAGATTGTTCAGGGGAAATGAGAGTAAATAGCGATGTATATAAAGTTATTTATTATAATATAAAATAAATCTTGAATGATAAAAGATAATAATTTAAAATACAAATTCTCATTATTACTTTATTGAAGAAATAAACAACAGTTACTCAGTTTTGTATATTTAAAGAAACTTTAAATGTTATGTCTATTTTAATATTCGTAAAGTAATCTTGATAAAAATTGTATTAAAATATACTTATCTCTATGTTACATTTGTAAAATTTTATATTTCAAAATGTTTTTTAACTCTCAGTGTATGTTTTTACTCACTTTGTCTCGGAGGCACATATATACAACGGGTATACATAATAATATATTCGAAAGTACCCGGAGATAGCCCATAGGGTAATTACTATGGACCTAGCCAGCGTAGGCTTCGACTATTATTAATTTGGATAATTTACATGAAGCCTCCGAATGCAGTTAGGTCGTTTCCGCGGTTGGGATATCTGAAGGCACCGGGTAATAAATACAGTCAAATTACATGGATTTGTAATAACTTTGGATTCCTTCACGGGTGTTCAAATTTATAGGTAACTTGGAACACTACAAGAGGTCGGTAACGTTGGGTACGTATATAAAAATTGATTGAAACTTTGCATGTAGTATTTGCAGCTGAAATATTTCATAAGAAGAAAAATATTTTTATGTTGTTAATATTTTCAGCATGACTTTGAAATCCATTTCAATACTAACCCTTTCATTACGACTTGGTTTGAATACAAATTATACTGTCAATTATAAAACTAGTATTTGAAGCATAAATGTACTTATCTGGTCTATTTTCATTGGTTCATCACATTGGTTATTGTATAATTTAGCTATCAGATGATGAATAAAAATCTATTCTAAGAAAGTGGCAAAACGATATACTACGTCACCGATGTCAACGGTCGGGAAACCTTATGACGCGGCATATGCCAACAACTAATGCAAAAGGGGTAAATAGATAAATATTTCGTGCGTTTTAACATGGATCACACTGAGCACTGTTTAATCATTTGATAAAGCCTCCATTGAAGGCGAAACTGCGGTCTTTCAGCCAGTGATTAAGCAGTGCTATGTATGATCAATGTTCCTAGACAGGTTTGAAATTGTTTTCAATTTATTATATTTTTAATATTTCAATCACTATTTGACACTTATTGACACTTATGGCTAGTTACGTGGTCACGATAAGGATGTCAAGTTACCCCCGATATAAAACATCATACACTTTTTTATCGGCTAGAAATAATATTGTGCAGAACTTTAGTATTCGGAGCTGAATTTGAGAATGCCAAATAATACAGCAATTGACATGCGGTAAAGCGTTTAATATTCGGTTTCGAAATGACATTTTTTTTCAATCATTTGAATATTTTTATACCAACTGATACTGATATGAATATAGGCCATATAATAAAAACCTTATTATTTCGTTTAACAAGAATGTAACTTAATATTGTTCAAATGTTGCCAACTTCTGATTCACATTAAATAAAGGAGATAGTGAATTGGTAACTAGAAAAGGCGTGGTTCTCAATCTCTCAAAGAAATATCTGTTCCACAAATGTTTATTTTATGTAAAAAAAAGGCTTAACACCTTCCTGCTCTAGTGTCGTAAAAATAGAAATGAAACGAAACGCACGGTCGAAGTCAATTATGTATAATAGTTCTACAACGAATTATCTAGTACCATGTCTTATAATTACCATAAAATAGCATTTTGATACACCTCCATTTTTTTTATTTATACGTACAAATTATATAAAAAAAATCCACTTCAAACTTAGAAGTGAATGCATGACTATTTATCTACCTAAATATTAATCTTTTGAGTAAATTACAGCGATATTAAGAGTATGTTACAAAATTGGTTATTAAATTTTTGTAAAGACACTTCGGTCAGACTTACGAATATTGAAATCACATGGTTTTTATATTTTTTAATGTCTTTAATCCGTATCACAGATCGTAAACAAACCTTATTGTTAACATATATTTATGTTCTGTATTCTAATTATTGCATTATTTTTGTTTCAGGTGAGTCGCAATATTAATTTGACAACTAGTTAAATACAATACAACCTTAGAGAAATGTAAGTTAACAAACTAATTAATGCAATGCACTTATACATTAAATAACATATTGATCTAAATTTATTAACGCATACATATCGAGTCGCTATAAGTCATGCAAAAAGAATCAACTTAGAAATACTGTTAAACAAAATTAAAATACTATTATTTAAAAACCTTTTTTTTAAAGTAATTTGCCATATCAAGAAGGATTTTTACATATGTGTAATATGATAATTGATCCTTTCTGAACTATTAGTTAACGAGAACATTATTTCTATACTTATTGTAAATTGCTTAGAAGTTATTTCCCAGATTGTGTTCACACGTTTTCGGTTGTGGACATCCAAGGCCTTGCATCACACACCTGCTATCGCTGGAGCTGGTGTATGTAATTTCAATGTTCATTATCTTAAGTACCGGACTCGCCCTTCAGAGATGCACTTGATGCTGGTGCGGTGTCAAACCGAAGCGCGAGCAATGAATCCGAACATTGTTTAAAAAAAAAAAAGAAACTATCTCCTTTGTTTTCTTATATTCTAATAACTCCACGCGTACATTTTTTTTCATTTAGGAATTTCTTCTTCGTAGTCCGTCTCACGGTGATCGTGAGATGAGCACCGTGACAGCTCACCGTGGCACCTATAATTCCGGTAGAATACACAGGTGTACTTCTTCATTACTTCTCTCTAGTGAACGAAATGAAGATTTCAGACATTACCTAGTCTTCTCCACTGCCGTAGGTTCTTGGCATGATTATTGTAAATAATTACAGTCTCTTCTACTGATAAATAAAAATAATAAATATTCTATTATACTTAATAATACATCAGTTGAATATTCCAATAATTTAAAATATAAATAATATAATAAATAAAATTCCACGGATTATTTGGATTGAAAACGGTCTTCCAGCAAATGTATTAATTTTCAAGCTAGATTAATTTACCGTGTGATAAAAATTCAAGTAAGCACTGTAAATTTTTTTTTTTATGAATTTGAAATCAATTTTGTTTTTGTAGTTCAAGTCCTTTGTGATCCATTTTATTAACATATTACGAGAACGTTCAGAAAAAATGTAAGAAAATTTCATTTTTCTTTTACAACTACATATCCTTTCCACACGCAGCTTCCAATCGACCCAGTTGAGCGTCGTAGACGTCAAATTCCCTTTCTTGGTACTCACATATCATACGATAGTGCCTTGATGTTTATTATTACCTTACTTTATGGTAGAGAGCTTACCTTTAATCATAGTACATTTGATTTATTCGATACTTTTCGAGTCCTCGGGATCTGAAGGCCTTTGGGAACTATATATTTTCTCTGGGCTCTTCGGACGCAGAGATTTCATAGAAAGTATAGCATGTATAGCGGTAACTGACTGAATTGAATGCCAAAAATATGTGGTTATAAATGGTTTCATTATGGAACTAATATGAAAAAGAAAACATTTTTTTGTTCTTAGTAGCAACACGTACATAACACTAAATATGAAATATATCATTGATTCTATGGTTCAAGAGAAGGACTAGCATCTGTTGTGTTAATATCTCTACAAACTGTTAACGTGTTTGAAAAAAACAGCACGCATTCTTTCCGCATGTGGTGTCCATCTGAGCACTATAGAACACACCAAATGTTCGCTAAAATTCTTCAGGTGTTATTTTCTTCTACACGCGTTATTACTTGAAAAGAATAACATGGGATGCTATAAATAGTTACGCAACATTCCGGGTACGATATTCGCTCCACACGAAGGTCCATTCGATTTCGTCACAGCCCAACTCTAAAAGTCTCGGACCGAGCTTATAACGGTTAAATTGTTCCCAGTACCGCGACAAGCAACCTTTACAATGTTTTGGCTCTTGTTATGAACTATGAAGAGACCGGGCCGTTGATCGACGTCTGTTCCGGATGGATGGATTCGATCTAAAGCCTTGCTTACATCAGCTATCTTTATGGCCAGTGATTTTTTATGGCAGTTAAGAACGCGTCATATTGTAAACAAGTAAATATACAACTGAAATATTTCAATGTTGGCAGTATTGGAGTACTATCACTATATAATATATCCTAAGAAACACAATGAAGAAAATTATATGGCCATTAGAGAAATGACTTATATACATGTTGTATCAAATGTAAATAATTATTTATACCAGTTACAAAGCTTATGTTTTAACATCAATTTAGATCAATTCTTATTGGACATTTTAAGTTAAAACCTAAGAAGTTATTATTTTAAAGTTAATTAATGATTCCTGTAATAACATTTCAGCACTAAAACTAAGCTATTAGTTTCCATATCATTTTTTTAAATTCCACGTATTCTCTTTCTTTTCTTGCCGATAGATGGAAATTGTTGATAAATGTATTTATATATCATTTTATACATAATATTTTTGCCACTCTCAGCGTAGTTTAGGGTAAGTTATAACTGGTTAGATTAGGTTAGATTATTTTAGGTAAGATTAGATTTAGGTTCGGTAAGGTTGTTGATGGGGAATGAAGGGGCGTTGATGATAACAGCGAGAGCACCGCATTTAGGATTAAGAAAGAGACCAATCCCTTATCGGCTAACTTCGGATTCAATGGAATTATCGTACCGGTGCAGGGCTTTGCTCATAGACGGTCATTGTTTAGCTAAGACCCAGCGATGCTGCCATACTTCAGCATTTGTTAATACCAAAAAAAAATGCATTAAAATAAGTAATGTTACGTGATGGACTTACCGAAATATCTGCTGGTGTAAGCACTGCCTAAAATTGGTCGCAATGAACATCTTTTGAACATAGCCAACAACACGGGGAACCTTTTCTTGAATCGCGACAAATTTTTCGATTCGCTGAATTTATATAAAGCCGTTAACGCCGAATAATGGCGTGCCGTATTACTCACTTCATGACGTTCATGACACTCAAATTTAATTCCATTAGACTTGAATAAAATGCATTACCTCTCTGATAGAATAATTCTTAATCGTCGTTTTTCACTATTCACGACGACACCTATTGTTAATTTAAATATTATAAAGTAATGTCGCAAATCAGAGAATCTATTAAATGTACAATTGTTAAGTAGCCACACTATAATTCTTCACAGAACCAGTAAAAAGGTTAGACGTTTTATTCATTTCAAGATGTATTAAAATATAAAGTATAAATTTTCTTGGTAAGTAACTTAAAAAAAGTACGTTCTCTTTAGTAAACAATTATGTATAGCTGGATAAGCTGCTTTAGTGAAACATTTAAATTTATGTAATTTTAACAATGCAACTTTTACACTGTTAAATGACAAAGATATTTTAGAGCTTTTCAATAATAAATGTATATACGTCACTTTGCGCGTTCTAAAAACTTCAATATAATTCTATAAAAAAAATAAACATGTAAAAATATGAAGTTATTTTTTCTTCTTGACGACGTATTAATTTATTATATATTTATAACGCGTTATTCACACACAAATTATCTCAATAATTATTCTATTGACGTCGTTTTCCTATACTGAGTTATACAACTAGAGCTTTATTAGTCTTGACTTGATTACTTGTTATGATTAATGTGCGCAGACGAACATTTGAATTTCTCTCATTGTTTTAGTATTTAGATAATGCCTTTCAGTAAGATTAATGAGTTTAGCGCTCAGATCAAATAAGCTGTAAGCGGACTGTCGCAGAATTTTTATTTCATAAACATTACATTTTCATCCCACTTAATGTTTTGGTCGCACTATTATAAAATTTCACATTGAATTAACATTTTGTTTTCAAAACTGAAGTGAACAACAATCGTATGTATTAAGAAATAAATAATTCTTTTTAATATTACAATGATCATAAATATTGAAATAAAGTTGACCCGTTTTGCTATAGTCGTTATGGATAATGTACACTATGTGCTAGTCAATTGATTAATTATAAAATATAACGTATTTTTAGAGTGATCGTTTTAAAATATTATATTATATCACTAGTATAATATCACTACCGAATCAGTATAATAATTCCAGTTAATATGTAATGCTGGATAAGCAAAGACTTTAATCAATACTCTATGACAGGTACGTTTATAGTTAAGGCAACCAAGTTTACACCAATTGAGATTTTAAATTTCTATTACAGTAAACATATATTTTGAAAAGTCGGAAAATATATTTTTAGCAGCTTAGAATAAAACACATATCTACCTGATTCTTTGGAAAAGTCATTTTGTATTTTGTACTCGTATTGTGATATATATTTCAGTAGTACAAAGTATGCATTACCTACCTATTGTAGTTTAACCTTTTGCGTTGGAAGAAGGCTGAATAACATATCAATTTAATGCCATTTTAAAGGATCCAATGGGCCATTATGTCAGATATTCCCCTCCCAGAATAGCACGATCCAAATGTATTCTTCTTACATTTTGTGCTGTGGCCTTTGACAAGGATAAAAGGGGATGACTAAGACAAATTGTGTGGAAGATGTTTATTTATACGTTGAAGTATGGGATATTCAATATTCATAAATAATATTTACGTTGTATAATATTCGAGGAATGCAAAATATTTATTTCGTCAGTAATTAGATATACCAAACAAATGTATATAAAAAATAAATTTGGAAATCATACATATATTTTTCATATCTAGTCGTTCTTGTTGCATGATAAATATGATTATCTGTATTTATTAATATTATATTATTAATTTTCTTTATCTTACTCAGTTATATAAGGTATGGAGTATATTATCTCGTTAAAACTCTGTTATACGTGATTATTAACATAAAAATACGAATATATTTCACACAGATATTTATGTGCAAAGCAGATTTTTAATCTTGTTTTGATGACTTTAGATGTATATTTTTTAAATTATCACTTTATTTGCGCATTTAATTTCAGTTTCGAAATAATACTCCTCATAAAGCATTGAAATTCTAATTGAACCTAACATCCCTAATAGGAGTCCAAAATCTTAAAACATAGCGAAACTTGTTTAGGTTGTACAACTAAGTTGTTTAACCAATGCACCCCGCAGGATGTACTCGTATTAACTAATGGCGCAGAGATGTGTAATCTAACAACAGGTCTTACCAATAAAATGAACATCACCTAACGTGTCATGGAGAGATCTGTGCTCGGAGTGTCTCTTTAAGATAAAATCCGAAACGAGGATATCCTAAAAAAGACTCAAGTAGTGGAACTACCGGCTACCCAAAGAATACAGACATTCAAGTGGCATTGGGCAGGATATATCGAAGATATGATGGTTGATAGGGAGGAAAAGTATTGAAGTGGGGTCCAGGAACTGGTAAACGGAGCATTGGATGGATTTCTGCAAGATGCAAGGGATGGAGACTCAAACGGAAGGCTTATGTTCAACAGTGAAGACAGGTTGATGATAATGTTGATGTATAGAAGTCGTGGAGGCCGAAGCGCAACAATATAAATGTATCATTTAATACTCGGGTTGTTTTGGTGTGTTCGAGGTCTTTTTTATGTGATCACGTCTATCTTTTGAAATGGTCGTATTTGTCCTCTTTGGTCCACGAGCGAACTCTTTGTTTACTCCCATCCGCATTCACGTGCGTGCGGGGGCCATTATGATCCCTGCCTCCCTACCAGGCCCGCAAGAGTGATGTCTGCTTTGTGCCCGCCAAGGATATCGGTCCGCTGTATGGAGGCTGCTTATGGGAACAAATTACTCACAACGTATAAAAGCAACCCCGATGCTTACCATACAATTTTGTTTCATGATAAAATGTTTTATTTTATGCGATCAATAATACTCGTAAGTACCTGCATATGAAATTCATACATGAATAAAAGTATAGCAAGATAATTTTATATTGTAGTATATATATATTTTAATCATTGCAATTTATTAGACATGTTGATTAAAACATATTCACTTTATACATATTTGTTTACTAAGTCGACTAGTTTACATATCTAAATAAATATTTATCTATAGAATATACTGTAAAAAACTACCTTCTAATAATCGTATGTGTATAGTATATTAATATGTATATACGACTTTAAGAGCTCCCCACCACAGATAAACTCTATGTTGCTTAAGTAATTGGTGTAAAAAATGTAAGCACCAATATATGGTATATAAATATTATAATAAATTTACCTGCACGGTATATTTCACTACATGCAATTAAAATATTGTTTTATTTTTCTTCTTATTTGAGTACAAACATTCATTGTATAATCGAGTTTGAATATTTTAGTCTATATATCCAAGTCTTATCTTAATTAATAACATTCAATACAAAGAATTAAAAAAAAACACCCAAATAATTATAATTACAAAAAATATTTAACACTATTTTCTCGAATTTCTTTTAACCTTACCTCTTGTCTGTAACTCCTATTAAATTAATAAATAATGATGTTTGCTATGGAAGAAACATTGTTAATAGACAACAAAAAGAGATTAAATAGATAATGTCTACTTCAAGCAAAGAAAAAAACTATTGTTTACGGTGCGGGATTTATTTTTGCGACCTTGCATTCGTTTCGTTTGCTCGGATGACAAGTTTTTCGTCAAATCTAAGAAATATTTTATTTGACTGATTGACTGTGTCATCGTGTTTTTAAGATCAAGATCGAAGAATGCTCGATCAATACTTCTTATACTCTTACTATTGTATTTATACCTCTTGCAATTCTCTAGTGGTTAAAAATAAATGTAATAAACGTTTAATAGTTTGAATATACAGACATTCTTATTTCAAAGTCATATTTTCTCTTTTAGGTACTCACTTTTTTGATTATGACATTTAAAATGATTTTTAGAATGAGAACATAGGAAAACCTTTCTATTACAACAATATTTTAAGCTTGATACTTTGAGATACATAGTAATGGTGTTATAAGGTAAATCACTTACTGAAAAACAATTATAAACTTACTTACATCACTTAATCAATTTGGAAAGTATTTGAAATTTAAAAAAAATGTTATTTTCGTAATACCAGCGATGGCAAACATTGTTAACCCACTTACGCTCATTCAATTTACTGGAAAGCAATAATATTTCAAGCGCAAATTTATTAAATCTATTAAGTAAACAACCCTTAATTGCCGCAATTCTTTCGCAATCCACCGAATAAATAAGGATTTGAGTAATATGAAATTTCCATACTATTTTTTGCTTTTTTTTATCGCCATACTAATAGCCAAGTCAGCATTTAAATGAAAAAAAATGATTATAACTAAAATAGTGTCTGAACACTGTGGAACTGGAAATCCGCTATCCGTATTTGTAGTCACTGTATCCCACAAATAGATTGTGGTTGCTTTTAGTCATCAGACTTTTGTCATCAGAATTTATTTGATGATACTTGTAACGCATTTCCAAACGATAGTTCGCTATTGGATAAAATTAACTAATGTATACCAAATTAGGCGCTAATATGACAGACTTTTCGTGATTTAAAAGAATGATTGTAGCTTGCCAAGGACAATGCATCTTATAGGGAGAGTATCTTTTGGACTTAGAGTAGACGACAATTGTTAAAACTTCTCTTTTTAACCCATTGGCCGCGTCCCACGCTATTGTAATTGCCCGGGACAGCGTAGAGCAAATTCATTTATGTTTACTTCTATTATACTGGGCCTGGGAAAATGTTTATCAACACGTACGGGTAAAGCACCTAAGCAATGGTAACATTATTCCACGAGCTCATCACCAACCATTGCGCTTATTAAAATCTACAGATCACGTCACAAAACATAATTTGAACCTGTTCATTACAGTATTTAATCAATTATATCAGCCACCACAAATATAATATGTTAAATAATAAATTTAAAAAATATACTTTATGTAAAATTACGGCACCTGCTACAATCGATAAAAAAAATCAATTAAGTATATTAATTTGTTAACCAACTAGATACAGACTAGCAAGGTAGCATAGTTGCAAATAAACATTTGATTTCGAATCCTTCACATGTCATCGTTTCTTTTTTCCTGTCGAATTGGCTTAGAATTGTCCGATGTGGTGGTATATGTTGTATGAATAACAATAGAATGAGAAAAACGTTAATTTATGAAAACACGTTTAGAATCATTCGACCTGTCTTGTAAATAAATGTATGTAAACAATATTGACATTCACCACTTCTCTATGGTTTTTGTGAATCGTACTAGAATAAGTAAGTATTTAAATAGTTGTAGCAATACATAATAGCTTTACACAGATAAAGTTAGAAGCTAATTAATACAAAGGTATGTTCATCGTAATTGCAAATAAATCATAAAATGATAAAAACAATGTGCAGTAAAGATAAGTTAAGATCTCTATGTGAAAGCTTCTAAATTTTGTTCTAATATTATATGCTTATCTTACATCCAACTTTTGTATGCATAGCTCTAATGCAGCGGTCGGGGAACTTTTTTTAACCATTACCCCAAAATATTTTTGCGTAAGTCGATATTACCCCAAAATATTTTTACGTAAGTCGATATTACCCCTTCCCTCCATTTCGAAAAGAAGACAATCAATGTATATTTAAATAAACATTATTTATTGAATTAATTTACACGGAAAATAACAAAAAAGTTACATGAAAATAGTAAGTTTTATGAAATATCAAACTAGGAAAATTTCCTTATTTCCCCAAAAAACATATTTTTACCCCAGTTGGGGTAATTTACCCCGGTTCCCCGACCGCTGCTCTAATGCAATCTTGAAACTGACTTATTAAAATTACAGCTTATGCTAGCTTATCCATATGACTACTTGAGCTTTTTACTGTAAGATCCTTATTGGATTACATAATGCACAATCCAGCTGGGACCTCGCGGCGTGCAGTGGTAGTTTGTGTGGCACGCGAGCCGCTCTTCCACACAATGGACGACCCAGTTTCCACGACCGTTTCTCTCCCAGAGAGCTGAGCTCGTAAATATTCGATGGCTTAGTCATCTTACCGAGTCATGGAAAACGACATTAGTTATTCACGGATTAAGCTGTCGCGAGATCGAAAGTTAAAAAGTGTTAGCTATTTATAATGGCGCAGTAAACCGACGTTCTAGAATATCTTCAAAGTAAAGCGGCGCTTCGAAGATACATTTTCTATGTTGATATTTGTACCCAAAATTCAAGTAACATAGAACATTAATAGCATTATAATATTGGCTAATTTGAACATTTGTTCAGAGAAATTAATTGTATATTTTGAATAAAAACTTATATTTTGGCTTGGAAGAAAAACTAAACACAATTTTTCTTCTCATGTACGGTCCATATCTGGAAAATATAGCCACCACAAATTGTCGCCACTTAATTCTGTCAATTGGCACAGTCAATTACTCGTTCTAGACACGACATATCTCCTGTAAGTCCACTTAGGAATATATACGGTTGCCGACAGCCTCCAGAGCAGAAGTCCGAGTTCCTGGAGAGGGGTAGCTGTAATATATCAGGCATATTAATTATTGGGTGATATGTTGATCAATGTAATTTATGCTCTCCTACAACACTGTCCAAAGCAAATTTAGATTCGTCTCTTAACAACTGAAAGATGAAATATTCCTGTGTCGTCTTCCTTACTCCTCGTTTCCATGTCTTTCCCAATATTTGCTACTCAAAAAAAACAACTCTCTTAAAAAAAATACTTTCATAGAACATTATATGCAAATAAACGTAAATGAAGTATGTTTAATTCCTGAGTTATAAAATTAATACTAAATAAAAATTATTTTCTTACATTAAAAAATTTAAATTGTTCTAATTTTCAGCAAATAGTATTTATTATATTATCTCTGGTTCATATTTTTTATTCTCTGTACATCTGTATTAGTATTTTCTACGCAATAATATTTTCAACAATTTTGTCTTCAGGGCTTCAAACTTTCGTCGGTCTGAAGCGATTGAAATGGGCATTAAAAAGAGTTTTTCCACTTTTTCCATTTGCATACAAACGGATATAAAACATCGCTCTCTTCTACAGCTTGTTTCGTTCTGTATTTTGGTTACAAAGCGAAACTCTGCTTTTGCGTTTTATATATTTTCAAACAGACAGTGCCTCCCAAATTTATCACCAATTTCATTTATCAGATTCTTTTGATGTAGTTTATCGAATCTGCAAAAATTTAAATATGGATGTAATTGTGTACATGCTTTGGCAAATAATTACAATATTACAATGTTATTTTCAACAATTCCGCAATTAGTGAGAACTCTGGTTTAATTAATTTATTTTCATCGTTGTAAACAAAACTTGTTACTGTTATATCGTTATAAATATTTTTATTTGTTCAATTATTTTCACGCCAAAAATGCTTCAATTCTTTTTCCAGATAAAAATAATTTCATTAAATTTTATGAAAACATATTATTTTCGAAATTAAATGCAATGTCATTGTATTTCAATTTATTTTGATAACACACTCGTGTTTGACATAAAAAAATAAGTAATCATACTTTATTGCCATTGCTACTCAAACTGGATGTTCAATCCTAATTAAAGCTAGTAGTTTTTTATTGCATGCTCATGTTACCTCTTGTCATATCTTAAATCACCTGCTTTTCGAATACGGCAGCCACCTTTGGATGATGTTCAGTCGATTTACCGAACTTATTGTATCGCTACTATCACGATCATTACACGACACACTGTTACAAACTTTTTAAACTGATCTTGATCATACAGATCTTGGTATCAAGCATCCCTGTGCGGTTGACATATATCAACTGCGTATTTCTCTTCTTTTTAACTGCACATTAAACTTTTGTAATTCTTTCTAACCATTTGTATCTCATCTCTCATACAATCTAAATCTCTTCAAGGAAGCATATTAATAAACAGTTCAAATACTTTAAATAATTAATTCAATTCTCTTCAATAAGTACACGCATACAACTACTACATTGATACATTACATACATTTTTCACCAAAGACAGCTTCTATCGCATAGACTTCTCCAAAATACTACCGAGGCCTTTTTGCTTAGAGGAAAATATTATACATACGTAGAAAATATTAATGTATTACTTGCGTGTTACAAATATTTTTCTCAACTTTAAAAACCTCTGAGTAAATTCGCAATTCTGTAACATTGGTTGAGTGCAATGGAACTCTTCAGTCATTCTTTATATTTATTTTTATTACTTTATTCTGTCTGACTCCCGACGTTTGTGTCCTACTTATTGTCCCACAGTTCAGACAGGTCCTGGGCCGGGAATACTTTTATTCTGCAAAGCTCCGCCTCCACCAAAAACATCAGCGAACAACATCCTGAAGGGAACATGTGCCTTCCTGGGAATTGAAAAACATTCCCTTAACATGTGTTGCAGTTTCGAATACATTACGGGTTTTTATACCATTTTTGTAAAAAATTAGATACCGACCCCGTTTGAACTTCGGCTCTGTTACTTGTTTCGGCATCATGAAATATTTTGATTATTTTCTAAATTCTGAAACTCAATATTTTCATTCCTTTGAAACGTTTGCCTTTAAAACGCATAATAATGTCTTGCATAATAAATGGTCACAAACTATGATATACAATACTAACATAAAATATCTGGGTCACAAAATAAAATTACTTAAATGCGTAATATTTTCAGATTTTTCTTTACTGTAGTAAAGCTATATTGTTATTTTAATTTTTCTATCGTGTGTTAAAAATACTAATGAAAACAAATTCGTATAAGTAACTTCAGTTCAAAATTAAATTTCATCTACATGGCCAATTTTACGAAACAATTAATACTTTTATTAATATAATCATGGTTTAAAAACGTCACGGTTACTTTGGTTTCACCCTGTAATTGATATATTCCCAGATCTGACTAAGAACTGGAGTAGGTAGAACAGAAGTACAACCTCTAGCATTGGGGAATGCTTCGAAAGGGAGAGTCACTGCAGTGCGACTAAATCAAATCCTGCCCCATGTGCTCGACTAACTACACACCCTAAGACCTAAAGCTGGGTACCACACTGGCTATCGATATTGCCAAATATTGGGCAGTTACAATTTGATATCGTTACGAGCAAGTTTCAACCAAACAATGCATTTTAATAATACCTTCTCAAATTGGTTATTTGTTTACTTACGATTATAACAAAGTTCTTCTTCTTCGTGTCAGCGACGTCAAATTAAACATAACAAATAACAATATAACAAAGTTACAAGTTTGTCTAGTACGCCTTATTATGAAGTCGTGACTCTTTAACTTACTAACGAAATATCTACAATATTAACGAAAAGTAAATAACACCTACGATGATATAGATGCAGAAGGTTCGTTGATCGGTATATCCATTACCATCCAGCTATTCGTATGGGAGCCTTACACAAATTTATTATGCTAATGAAATGACACACACTCAATTTACAAGTGTACGCGTATCATTTCCAAACGCGCCTACCGACAACTGTTTCGCTTTTGTTCCCTGAAATGAATGAGGCGTGAAATTTAATACTTGGCCGCTTGGCCCATTGAGTGAATACAATAATATGATGCATCGGGCTTTGAGTGCGCAAGTGTTGACTTTACATACACCATTTGAACATTAATGCTTCTTAAATTATCCGAATAAACACTCGGCCGCATTTAATATTCATTCAATTTCGAGTGTTTCCCACGTTTCATGATTTACGATATATTAATTGTATTCTGCCGCTTGGAAATGAATTATTATCAATTATCTTTTTAATTATAATGTTTAAATTTTAAGATGGAGATAGCGAAATGATTTAGCTTATTCTTAACATATCTCAAAATGACGAAAGTAGTCATATGATAATTAATTATTAAGAATTTTATATTTAAATTGGATTCTTCTTCTTCGTAGTATCGTAGATTGGTATGCAGCAACAAAATCTTGCATCTGAATCCCCAATCTTCTCGATCTTCTGCAACCCTCTTTAGCTCAGCATAGTGCTGCAATTCATGTATTCGAACACTTGCTGCAAAAAATTCTCCCGTGTAGGTTGCCATTTGCAGTTTCTTCCCTCAACCATCCCTTCCACAATGTCGTGAAGAAGACCATCGTGGCGCATGATACGACCGATTCACCGGGCTCGCCTATCTGAGATGGTTCTTACTTTGGAATATTATGAAAAGATTAAAATTGGATTATGAATTAATAAACGAAAGTCAACTCAATTTCAATAAAAACTTACCAAAAAAACAACCAATTAATTGACATACAAAAATTAAACACTCCTTCATAGTGGATTATTAAATTAAATTAGTTTTGAGAGAATTTCACGATGTACATAACATTTAGTTTTTTTTTATCCATCTGGCTGCAGTTTAATTTTGAGACCAAGATGTCGGTCGACTTAAGCTTGACGTATACTCCTTCCTGCAGAAAATTGAAATTGCTTGAAAAGTGCCCCTTGTGATGAAGCTACAAAGAACTCCAATTTCCTAGAATATTCATTTACAAACTTTATTATACATCGTTGTTTTTAAATTAAATCTTAATTCTGAACATTATGATAAGAGATTCTGTCGAAAGTTTACCTCGACTATTTATACATGTGTGAATCGTAACATTTTAATATTGACTACTTAAATCGATCTAATTCGAACAAATATGTAATCATATTCAATATGGCGTAGGCGATCGTGGTGTCATATTAAAGTAGCCATCATTTTCGGAAACCTGGTTTAATAAAATTATGAGAATTCATCGTAAGCCCGTTGGATGGAATCGTATTGCACAACTAATAACCAATTTTATTATAAATTAATTTTTTAATTTTTTTATTAGAATATTATTTTATTATTTCAATATTCTAATCTACTTTTATAGATCATTGACTATATTACAATATTATTATTACTTAAATATACATATACTATACATAAAATTCTTTTTTCAACGCGTCAATCCAAGCACAAAAATAACGGCAGAAGCGGGATGCGAACCGCGGACCTTGGAAACCAACTATGCCCAGGTACTCATACCGCTCGGCGAATCGCGCCATTGCTATGCCCAGACTGACTTGCGGTGAAACTAGTATTTATATCCTTGTTATCATCGTACGACAGATGTCGCCATAGTATATATTCAAAGAATGTATATTTTTATTATTATTCTATCAGTCTTTATTTATTCACAAGCTTAATATTATTACTTTCCGGCAGTCTATTTATTTTAGTAAGTACCACTCGGGTCTCGAACCAAACTATAGACTGAATGGATGTTAAAAGAATTTTATGTATAGTATATATATATTTAAGTAATAATTTTATTATATTTTTAATTTTGTGAACACTTATTTTGATTCTACAATTATTAATCAAATTGTAATTATTTCTGTAACATACACACTTAATTTGGTTTTAATATAAAATATAGATTTATGGAATCTAATTGGAAACAATATAATAGATTTATTTAAATCAGCAAAATTTAGATGTTATTGCATATTATTCTTATCAGTTCCTTATCTGAAACATGGTCACCAAAATTGCCGCCACTTATTTCTGTCAGCTGTCGCTGTCGATTCCTCGTTCTACGGCATATTTGCACCTGAAGGACCACTATAACACATACTATATTCAATTTAATTTCTTCCTTTAATTTTTCACTTTGAATGTGCCAATGAATAGTAATGTTTTCTCTGTTGTACATGTACGAAGATACTTCTCTTTTCACGCCACAGTTATCGCAATAGTCCAAACAGAACGATCCTCAGTATTGTTTGCCATCGAACAACTGTTCCGTTGGTCGTCAGTCGTCCGCTTGGTTGGCCACTGGTTACTAACTGTTTGCGGAGCCTCCGCCATGACAGTTATTGGCACTTCCTTCCTGCCCGGCCCGTGTCGCTAATTTGTATGACGGCGACTATTAGAATATATATTAGTTTAAAATATATACAGCTAATGTGAAACACTTGCAACCATAAGCGTGTAAAACTATAATTAACGTTTATAGACATTATTCAGTAAACTAAGATACGTTATAATATGTTATTTTATTACTATACTCGTAGACGATCTAGTGGATGCTGTCACAATATCATTATCATTACCATATCAGCTCCCCCAACATGAAAATTTGACATTGTCAACAAAAGCTTTGTCACCCGCCATAGTCTGCGTCATCCAATGTCAGCTCTTCCTCCTGCAGCTCCGCCGAGTACATTATATATATAGTTCTTGAAGGCATTCCATGACGGCGCAAGCCCAGGGGTTAGAAGAAAAGTCAGCTATAGTTTATGCTCTCCTGCGGCATCCTTATTACACATCACAACCAGGTGCACCTTCGCCTTTTGACCGACTGTAGTATGGAAGGTTGCAATGTCCGCTCTCTCACCTTGTCATTTCGCACAAAGTCAAACCATCGTATCTTCAGTATTATACGTAGACATCTGCTTTTGAAACCCATTATACGGCTGAATTTTCTATTTAGCAAGAGCAGGTAGTGTGTCTTAATGCGATAATAATTAAGATAATATTTAATAACGTTATTTGAATGGCATTTTAATTAAATGACTATATTGACAATTCAATTACTGACATTGAACACTGCACATATCAGCCCATAAAAGTGCAGTAAACTGCACCAATCCTATTTTAATGGCTATTGAAAACAACTCCACGCACATAAAAGCATTATACTTTTGCGTAGTACGAGTACTTCGAATATCAATAAATGTGCCGTAAACTTTAAAGAATACTAAAATGTTGAAAAGGTAATCAAACTGAAATTCATCTTTTCGCTAGTTTTCGTCATCGAACATCCAAGTCGTTTAGAATGGGAGAAGACACTAGGGAATACGATAACAATTGCGCTGTACTCTTGGTAATAGTTATTGTAATTGCGAAGAAGTGCACTGAGACGGAAACTTAAATTAACCCATTCTGTTCTTTTGCAAATAATCTTCAGTTTAATCCGTTGCTCAACTCACGATTCCGTGTTAGGTTTTTAGAGTGAAGAATTCTATGGTTACATAATCGGCGAATCTGCATACGCTCATTTCATGGCATCTTTGCATATTAGAATCGTTACTTGTTCAGAATTTATGAACAAGATTTCTTACAAACAAATGTTTTTTTTTCTACCATACAATATAATAGCGATAAACAATACGTGATATCATTTAAATACACTTTAAACACATTTCTTATGAAGTAGATAAAATGATTATGTCCAGTAAATATATTAATAATATGATACTACTAATGAGAATAGCTTAAAAGTGTATTTTTAGAGAACTAAACGATAAGTTTTGTAAAATCACTGCGTTTTAATTAATTAGATCTGTATTTATTTATTAATTGAATAAGCTGGCAGTAAATTAAATAAATTGGCAGCATCCACTGTGTCAGTACGAATGTAATCAGTTATAAAATAAAGGTTAGGTTAGGTTTCCATTTTATGTGCTTATTATTCATTAATTTGACATTCATCATTGGCAGTATTAAGTATATAACAGTCATTTTATAATTTAATATATTGTATAACCGACCTAATCTTGCAGGGGATCGGCCAATGCTTCGTTTGCCAGTTCTTGGGCGCCATTCCAACACTTTTTCTTCCCCATCGACCGTCGTCTCTTCGACAGATATGTCCTATCCATTGCCACTTGAGTGTAGCATTGGGAAGCATCCACTACTTTAGTTCTTCTGCGTATTTACTCGTTTCGGATTCTATCTTTTAGCGACACTCCGACCATGGATCTCTCCATAGCACGCTGGGTGACCTTTATTTTATGGTTAAGACTTACTGTTAGATTCCACGTCTCTGCGCCATAATTTAATACAGGGAAGATGCATTGGTTAAACGTCTTATCAAGACATTGCGGAATTTTCGGTTTAAAAATGTGCTTTAGTTTTCTAAATGCTGCGTAATAGTTTCGATGTATGTACTTACGTTTAATGATTTGAAAATTTTATAATAATAATATTATCGTACTGAGTGAAATAATAGCACAGTTGAATGATTATACTAATGAATCACTCCACGGATGTTTCATTAAACTGACGATTATTTATCAATTGTGCTGTGGAATAGTGAATTCAATTAATTTATCCTAAATCAAACGCAATTATAAAGGCTTAATCCTGGCGCATTAAAATCGAACCGTTATTATTTATTGGTCAGTTATTAAATTCCAATAACTAATTCATCACAAAGAAAATATGTTATTTACTTGAAAATGAATCGCGTTTTTTTATTTCAGTTACGGAATAATCGCCTTCGTTCCTGAAATTTTCTCATGTAAACCCACAAGGCTTCAATCTTGCCTAGAAACTTTATAGATTTTATTTTTTACTCTCTATATAATGTGTCGTACCCGAGATAAAATGCATAGACATCGTTATTTTCATCCTCTTACACAGTGATCCGGAAGATTCGATTTTCTCCGTGGTAAAATATTTCCGTGTAATCTATTTTACGGCTAAGCCGAAAATAGAGAAAAAACTAACACGACATTAAAATATTATAATGTTTTCTTATACAAGTCTTAACAACAAGTATTTTATTGTATCGAGCGCTTTTTAAGACCTAATGCAGATTAAAACACAATAATCGCTTAATTTGAAATATCTAAAGGTTAATTTGTATCAAGATTGTTAAAGTTTTTTTTTAAATTATAACACATTTTTTTATTATAGAAGGACAATATTTTGGCTACGTCGGGGAGCTGTTGTCAAGTCAATTGGGCAAGAAAGTGCTTTTATAGGGCAAGGTATGAGTGAGTAGGTGCGTATATGTTGTGAGATAGGTATATGATTATAAAAGAAAGGATTAAGAAGGAAAGTAAATTTTTAATTGAGTACGTGCGAAAAAAGATTTCACAAAAAGTCACGAAATAAGTCATTTAGTCAATGAAAAATAACGTTGAATATTTAAGGAATTTTTTTTTTGTATGTTTTGCAATCAATGACCAATTTCAGTGCTGCATTTATTTTCACCTTCAGAACTAAATTAAATAAATACATTATTATTTTTAAAAAAAGGCAAATTTGAAACATGTGTAGAATGACCCACAACTCAAAACATATCGTAAAAAAATTTTTGACGATGGAATGTCGGAATACGAAACCATATTATACTAAATATAGTATTCGGATAAATCCGCATCTCGCACTGAAGAGGCGTGTTTTTTTCAGGGCGTGGGATAAATCCGCACCTCGCACTTAAGAGCACTGCAAGTTGGTGCGGATATATCCCCACCTCGCACGTAAAGGATTAAAAAGATAAATGCTTGAAGCTGTATTTTTTACAATATTATGTTACATTAATAATTATTTCAGACCTATTTTAATACCATATTGACAAAAATATAATAATTAAACCTAGCTTTCAGTTTTTAATACATTAATGTTTTGTTTCGATTTTCGTCACCTGGTGTCACCGGCATTTGAAATAAATGCCGGTGACACCAGGTGTGAAATAAAAATCTTCAATCATAATATATCAAAATCATTTGTCACATAGCAATGCTGCTCTAGAGTAGAGAAATATAACAGTAGATTTTTAAGAGCAGTCGTTCCTTATCGATGCAACAGTGCTCTGCATAATGAAGCTTCTAGTATGTTGTAATAATTATTGCCATGCGAAGAGCATACGAAATTTAATTTAATTTACTTCACACTTTAGTATGAAAGTCGTCGCAAAAAGGTTAGGTCTAGAGAAGCTCTTTATTGGGTCTTGAAGTAATTAACTCACCATCTTTCTCTCCTCGTTCCTCTCTAGCTGTTAATTAAATCAATGAATTTACGATGCTTTGTTGCTTTAACTTGCCTTAGAATAGCCTTCCTTCACTTTCATGTCCCTCCTTCTTGCACTTAAAATTCGATCTTCCTTCCAAAGTAAGCAGACGTTAATGAAGTTGGATGTACGCGATGTTGTAATAATGAATCCGCTTTGTCGTAGTTTATTCTAAATTTCATTGTAAAAGTAATCATTCATAATTATAATTAACAATGACAATGGATTAATTTATTTCGGCGCATTGCAACATGATAAGTACAATCACATTTTTGCAATCAAATGTTAAGTGTATTCGATGTAAAACGAATCATTATTAGACACGATAAAATTATTATTTCGTTATGAAAGAGTATTGAATCATTTTTAATTTATAATAATAGTAATTTGAGCGCTTTGCTCATCAGTCAGTGTATGTCCAGTGTTGAACGTAAGCCTCATGTATGAGTCTTCATCATTCTTGAACCTCTGCCCTCTGATCAGGTTGGTTGAAGCGATGTTAACAAAAGGATGAACTGCAGTTAACTGTACAAGCCCTATTAATAATAAGAGTAAAACGTATTATTTTGGCCTTTTGATCAGGAATGTATGACAAGGAAAGGTGCAAAAAGCTGTTTTACATTTCAAAACACTATGGCCCCTTAGAAGTTATCCAACGATAAAAAATATTATGTATTTTATTAATTTTGAACTGTAATTAAAAAACGTTTTTCTTTATTAATGTTAATAAACAAAAAATACGAATAATTAAATATACATATACTATTCATAAAATTATTTTTTCAACGCGTCAATCCAAACACAAAAATAACGGCAGAAGCGGTATGCGAACCGCGGACCTTGGAAACCAACTATGCCCAGGTATTCATACCGCTCAGCCGACTCGGCTATTACTATGCCTGGACCGACTCACGTTGAAACTAGTATTTATGTCATTGTTATCATCGTATGATAGATGTCGCTATAGTATTATTCAATCAGTCATTTGGATTGACGCGTTGTAAAAAGAATTTTATGAATAGTATATGTATATTTAATTATTAATAATATTGTAATATAGTAAATGATCTATAAAAGTAGATTAGAATATTGAAATAATAAAATAATATTCTAATAAAATTTTAAAAAAATCCATTAAAAAATACGAATATAAAATAATAACTTACATTTCACATTTTATTTTTACAGTTATTTTAAATGTTTCAGACTCCATCGAGCGTATTTTAAGCAATGATTTAACTCATAAAAATGATAAATACGTAATTTTCCCAAGTATTGTCAGTTAATAAACGTTAGCGTTATTCAAAAACCTACTTAGACTTCTTATCATACCAGTATTGATGTATATATTTATGGTTAGATGAAACATTTTTACCCTTTTATTTGTCTTTATAATCTAATGATTACTTTCTCAGCATTCAATCAATCAATATGTACCGATTATTATCAATAAAATCCATTCAAACTCTTAAATTCAATAAAACTGCTTCAGCACAATTGATTTTTGATTGCGCGTTAAAGCAACATCTCAACAAAGCATTTTTTCAAACTTCAATCCATAACATCCGTTATTAACTCGTCACATGTATAAAGTCTGTTATTGTAAGGGATGGCTGACGGACAAGTCATATTTGCTTTTTTTGAGGTTAAGTCCTTAATCAAATCATCGCCGGGATAGATTAGATATTCGGGAGCAGATCTTGATGCGGTATGACCGCAGCCGACAAAGATCCGTCCATCCATGTAAGGTGTATCTAGATTAGGATTAGTTACGCCTGTCCTGACTGTTGAGGAGCCTCGGTGGCACAAATTCTCTAATGATGCCCACGACAGGCTGACACGCTTGATGAGCTTAGCCGGCGTACAAAATGAAAGAGGTAAAAAATATGAACACCAAATATATATATATACTCGTACATACACTGGTTTATTTGTGTTTTTATATGGCGACAATGGACACAATATATCTCAATTTTAATAGATCTCTATATTTTGTTGACAGCGTTGTTTTGAACTAGAAGAATACTTAATTGCAAATGTAAATACAGTCTAATAGGTACAATTATATACTTAGATGTCGTGAAAATTGTAAGACAAGGACGAGCAGAAGTTTTTTCTTCCCAATCAATTTATTTTCAACTCACTCAATACGGACTAACCCGTTGTACAAGATACTACATGAATATAAACATTGAAGATTTTTTTTTCACAAAATTTAAATACTTGTAAGAAACAGTATTTTAAATTTATTTTTCAGTGACGTCAAATAAGCTTAGCCCAATATTTAATATCATCGATGGCACGTCTGTTGCCTAGTATTCAAATAAAAACCTAAAGATTCATGAGGAGCAGCTAGTCGGATCTTAGATATGATGCGGTATAAAAGTATCTACAAGTTCTAAGTATATACTTTATAAAGTATTCTCATAAAGTCTCACAGCAGTGAGTCTTCCTGCTGCAGCACTCCTCATCAGTTCCTTTAGTCTCGTATTATTACGACTATGGTTATCAGTTTGTCCAATAATTTCCTACTCCGAAGTTCTTTTTTGGAGTAGCAACATTATAGGGTCAGTATCCTTTTTCGTTTTATCAACAACAAAAAATGGTTTGATCTAAAGATATTCTAAAAAAATATTTAAAAGTGCTGTACGCCAAACTATGCAGTCGTAGTAATGTAACAAATAGGATATTAAATAATTTTGGAAATATTTTTTAAATAATTAAAGTTATAGTCCCAGTGATAATACATTTATGATTTAAAATGTGCAAACTGTACAGAAATACGTCATAAACACAGGTACGTCGTTAACAAGCTTTCCACTAGCTTATAGCAATACAAATTAAAATTAGATGTATTCTTAGATACTCGTATCATATTTCCTAGCAGCAGTTCAATTCAGATATTTTAAACTTTCATTAAACCTGTAAATATCAGATATCTGATTAACTTCGGGACTCACGGAGCACGAAATTAGTGATTACCCGAGTAGTGCCTACGAGTACGTGTATCAATTTAATCTGAAATATATCACGTAAGCTCGGCTCCGTGCATGAGGCACGTCCCAAAAATAATGTGATTATGCAAACAATAGGGATACGTACAAGAGGCTGTGGAAGTATCTAGTGCTGTGGAGTTTTAGTCTCGTTGCTTTCTGCGATTATTCTCGCCTCTATGTGTTAGAGGCGCTGAGAGACATGCGGGGGCGAGGATTTGAACTACAGAACCAATTATGGCCTAATTATCATTGAGCTTAATTTGAACAACAACTATGAATATGACCACCTTTCATAGAACCAAAACCTAACAATTGGAAAGTATTATACTATCTTCTTCGTAGTATCAATCAGGTGGATTGGTTTTCAGCAACAAAATCTTGCATAATGATCTCCACCCTTCTCTATCTTCTGCAACCCTCTTTAGATAAGCATAAGAGCTCCATCTCATGTCCTTGAACACTTGCTCCAAGTACTCCCGCCTAGGGCGACCTTTGCGATTTCTCCCCTCAACCATCCCTTCCACAATGTTTTGAAGAAGAACGTCGTGGCGTATGATGTGACCGATCCATCGGGCTCGCCTCTGTGAGATGGTTCCTACTAGGTGCCTATTTTTTTGACTATGCTGAGAACCTCATTGTTCGTGACGTTCTATACTATATACGAGTATATATTGAAGATAGTAGAATACCAAAACTAAATAAATCTCGAAAAATGTATTTTTTCACTTGAAAAATTGAGTGAATAAATTGCACATGATTAGTAATAAATCTTTAAAAGAAGTTAATTACGTATTATATATACTATTACTGATACTTTCTACTACATTTATATTACTACTTGAAGCTGAATAAGGCAACATTAAAAGGGAAATCTTCATCTTAAATAATAATCCATTTATCACTTACAAAATGAAATCACACGGTCATAATTTTGATTGTGATGCCTAGTGCTACACTCTGCACATGTTGGTGGTAATAAATTATACTCTATTTAAACTCTTTATTCTTATATTCGGTCTCTACTAGAACACTTTGATAATTTTAAAGGATCAATAGATTATTTACATGTATGTTAATTAATACACATATGTACTTTTAAAATTAACCTATTCGAACACTAATTTAATTATTTTTTTCTTTATGTTTATATAACTACCACATCTTTTTTTGCACTTTCGAAATATATAACGTTTGATAAACAGCACAAATACCAAAGCAGAAAATGAATATATCAATGCTAGGAGTACCCCTAAAAGATGCAAAAGAGTTTGTATACCTTGGAAGTACGATCACCTGGGATGGCAGAACAAAAAGAGAAGTCAACAGTCGCATACACCAAGCAAGGCTAGCTTTCTATAAAAAAGCAAAAAAAAATGAGTCAAAGAATATTAATTTAAGGCTCCGCAAGCAACTTGCCAAAACATTTGTTTGGAGCATCTTCATGTACAGCTTTGAGACATGGTGCTTATCTGAAAGTGATAAAAAAATATTAGAGGCCTTTGAGATGTGGTCATACAGATGAATTCTCGGAATTTCCTGGAGAAACCACGTCACGAACAATGAGTTTCTCAGGATAATCAAGGAAGATAGGCAACTAATAAGAATCATCTCAGAGAGGCGAGCCCGATGGATCGGTCACAACATGCGCCACGATGGTCTGCTTCACGAAATTGTGAAGGGGATAGTTGAGATTAGAATCTGTAGAGGGCGCCCTAGACGGGAGTATTTGCAGCAAGTGTTCGAGGATATGAGTTGTAGTTTTTATACTGAACTGAAGAGGGTTGCGGAGGACCGAGAGGAATGGAGATCGAGATGCAATATTCTGTTGCTGCAAACCAATCCACCGGAATGATACTACGAGGAAGAACGTTTGATAGTTACTTGGCACACTATATAGAGTACTTTGAACCTGGGTGTTATATGTTTTAAAAAGTGGTCACCCTAAAAGCTATGGATTTCTGACTCATCGCCCGAAACTCTCTTCTATCTTCTGTACCCATCGTTTTACAACGCATTAAGTTCAATTTACTTTAATTAAATGTTTTAATCCCACCAAAACGCTATCCTTCAAACGAACGATGCGTGAAAACAAATTATGACTTATTTTAGAACATGCATTCAACAGTTTTTTATGTGTTGATTTACACACACTGATAATAATACTGGTTCATCATCATCATCATCAGCCTGTGTCCGTCCACTGTTGAACGTAGGCCTCCCGCATGAGTCTCCATCCTTTCGATCCTCCGCCTTCCGCATCCAGGTCACTCCCGCTATTCTTCTTATATCGTCAGTCCATCTTGTAGGGGGTCGGCCAATGCTTCGTTTGCCAGTTCTTGGGCGCCATTCCAATACTTTTATTCCCCATCGACCGTCGTCTCTTCGACAGATATGTCCTGCCCATTGCCACTTGAGTGAGAATACTGGTTACAATAATAAAATTATTACGTTATACCTCATGGACACTTGTAATATTTTTAAATCAATTATTGATCATAAATAATAAAAATAATAGTTTAACTCTTTCTCTAAGTTTTGTAAAAAAATCGTTCAGTTTTACACATTACACACAGACCCTCGAATCGTTTGGAGAGATATTTGCGCACATTATGCCGGCTACTTATTCTTATTCAAAAAAATTAATGTTGCCAATCACATCACTTAAAATAGTATTCAGTTGATAATAGTGAGTAACCAAGATAACGCTTATTCCGTATACACTGCTTCAATAATGCATACAATGTTTTTAAAATAATATCAAATATAATGTCAGTATTGTAATTTTATAAAATGAATTTTAATTACTTTATTATTTTTGTTTCAGGTGAGTTCCTTTATTTACTTGCAACTGGGTAAACACAGCCCTACAGAGGTAAGTGTTTGTTCTTTACCAATGAAACAATTTGTGATGTAAACACTTAAACTCCCTCTCTCCTAAAGAATTACTTGTTTAGTGTAAAAAATATCTTTGAAAAAAAATATACATTCTCTTTTATCCAGCATTTTATTTTAATTGACGAGTTGAACAAGTGATGCTTAATGAGTGCTCTGTGAAGTACTATGGTACAGCTAAGATATTTTGGTGCTCCACGAAACACATAATTACTCCCAATTTTGTCTTTTATTAATATTCGATTTGATATATTGTAGTCCTCAGCGTCAATATTATCCAGCAACACTTAGCTCAATGGTCAAAACGTTTGCTTTAAAACCCAAAGGTCGTGGGTTCGATCCCTGACGGAGATTAAAAAAAAGGATTTGTAATCCATTGGTTGGTGTGAATTTGATCCCTCACCCGCAAAATTCCAGTCATAGCCTATTAATCAAAATTGGTGGTAGACAAAAGTCGTCCCGTGAAGACCATCCATTTATAGTAAATTCATGTAATAAATAAAGGATGATGCATGAATCTCGGGCTGTAGTCTATGACGTTGGCCGATCAACACTCCAAATGCTTAGCCATATGCTCCATGTTAAGTTCTTCTAATACTCCTGTATTTGCTTAAAAAAAAATGTATGTGTAATACTACTACTATAAGCCGTTCGTAATAATATTGCTTTAGTATCATTCCCTTGTACTCACAGTTGCACACTCCACATGCAGCGTTTAGTCATATGCACCATGGTAAGCGTCATAGAATTCCACATGTGAGACTTCAGAATTAATGGTAATAGACCATCTGTCGGTATTCTCCTGTATGTGCTTTCATAAAAAAAATATCTGTATATTCAAGTCAAAGGTCGCCTTATTAGAATATTAGATATTATTGTAAAAATTACTCGAGAGTGACGCTAAAAATGCAATTAAATAATTAAATTTAAGATGCAGCGTGAATTAAACAATAATAATAATTGAATTGTTCATCATTCATTAAATCATATTTTATCGTATACGATTGCATGTCTCGAGGTTGTGCACTGTTAATAATTAAGAAAAATAATGCAACTCGCAACAAATTGATAATTTACGAACCGTTGTTTAATGACAATGATTATTACAAGTACACGAAGATGCTCTGGTGTGTAGAAAGCTGACGTCTGCTGTGTGGGGCTAATGACTGTCTGATTGCTCATTCCATTTAATTGCTAGAAATGTTCATCAGAGCATATTGTCACTAAACGCTACAAAGCTTTTTATTAACTGATCGCAAGTGCATTGACCTTCTTCTCCTAGTGGATTTATTAATTAAGTAACTGTTAGTTAGATGCCTGACGCCTCATATAAGATACTCTCTCAAGTATGTAATTCGGAACATTTTTTTTATGTAAGCACATACAGGAGAATACCGACAGATGGTGATAGTAATTATGTAGTCTCATCTGTGGTATTCTATGACAATTACCATGGTGCACATGGCTAAGCGCTGCATGTGGAGTGTTGATCCGCCAACGTCATAGACTACAGCCAGAGATTGACGCATAATCTTTATTATTGCCGGATTTTTCCATGAATGGGTGGTCTTCACGGGACAACTTTCGTCTACCACCAATTTTAATTTAATATGCTATGGCTGGCATTTTACGGGTGAGGGATCAATATCACATGAACCGGCGGTATATTAGAGCTCAGAAATCATTTTCTTTTTAAATCTCCATCGGGAATTGAACCCACGACATTTGGCTTGCAAAGCATTGAGCTGTACCCACCGGTATGAATGAGACGACTTTATAGAAACGTCACGTGTTATTCACGAGGAACAAGGCTGCTAAACCATCATCATCATCAGCCTGTGTCCATCCACTGTTGAACGTAGGCCTCCCGCATGAGTCTCCATCCTCATCGATCCTCCGCCTTCCGCATCCAGGTCACTCCCGCTATTCTTCTTATATCGTCAGTCCATCTTGTAGGGGGTCGGCCAATGCTTCGTTTGCCAGTTCTTGGGCGCCATTCCAATACTTTTCTTCCCCATCGACCGTCGTCTCTTCGACAGATATGACCTGCCTGTATTCGTTGGGTAGCATCCACTACTTGAGTTCTTCTGCGTATTTCCTCGTTTCGGATTCTATCTTTTAGCGCCAGACATGGATCTTTAGCACGCTGGGTGAAATGGGTGAGACTTGCCGTCAGATTCCACGTCTCTGCGCCATAAGTTAATACAGGGAGGACGCATTGGTTAAACGCCTTAGTTTTTAAATAAATAGCGGCTGCTAAATAAATAGCACTAATTAAAACGAGTACGTAAATAAAATTATCACTTTTCAATCTAAGACTTTTTTGAAGTATCGTTTTAATTCTTCCAAAATTATTATAATATTTAATCGCAGTGTATTCATTCGAGTTTCAGAAAAAACGTCTGAAAAAGCTACCATTTTCTTTTGTACATTATTGCTTAATCAATATACATTTTTTTATAAAGCGATACATGAGGTAGAGAGAATTTCTTAGAATGTGAAATAAACATTTTTTTCGAGATCAAACCGCAAGCTCTAGATAAGTCACACGAGGTCGACGTGAAATTCGGTCTTAATTTGCGTAGCGGGATATGTGATTTGTAATCGAGATACAACTGAATTAATTAGTCACACTCAACAAACTGCGAGACAAAAAGAAACAAACGTTAGCTGAACTTGCGTTGGATTATATGTCTGATTGTATGCGTCCAATAATTCTTTCTTCGTACTTCCTATCGAAGAATGAAGACTACGGAGCGTGACAGTAAATTGAAATCTTAACACGTTGTTGTACTGATGTTGTAGGCGTAAAAAGTATTGCACTAGGATTTGTAAAGGATTGTTTACAATTATTAGACTTTATTTCAATTTTAACTAATGAATGCGCAATATCCAGTCCAATCGAGATGAAATTAAATTGTTATTACCTGTGAGCGTCGGTTTAATCAGCCACCTTCTTAAACATGATGGGTCAGGTGGGAGCGACTATGGAATAAATAAAAAATAACGTTATTTTTCTGTGTGTCTACGAATGTTGGCAACGAAGTGTCAACGCAGCCGTAATATGTGTTTTCAAAATAAATGCTTGCGTAAAATAACTATTCGAGGGATTATACGAAGTAACCATTCACATTACATTCGGTCAAGAAACTAAGGTGAAACTGCTTGGGACATTTTCGGATGCTGCAGGAGAACATAATGACAGGTTCCGTTTCTTCAAACTCCGGGCTCTCGTCGTTCTAAAAGGCCGTCAGGGACTTTTTACAGAATGTACTAAGCGGAGCTCCGGCAGGAAAAGATGACATGATATGAGGTGTGTATGGCGGCTGAAAAATATTGCATGTGTTGAACCTCCGCTTAGGACAAAACGGTGCCAGGCCTCGGGAACGTCGCTAATCATTTTAATACGAATATCGATTTCCTTATAAAAACCGGTATTTCATAAAATATTTTCTCATGTGCGTGTATCAAACAATATTAAAAGTTGTTATAATGTTACATCAATAATCAAAATAATTTTCGTATTGAATAGGGATCAATGGACACTAGGTTCTAGAATGTTAGGGATGTGTATCGCGTGCGTACGCATCAGTAACGATTATTTTTGTGTTCATTATAAACAAATAATGCGATTGTATAATGTTCGGCTTCCCTTCTAACCCAATGCACATAAACGACAAAGCGGATCGAGCTGAATTGAAGAATAAAAGAACATAAACGGATGTTGAAAAAACAAACTGGGATGGGAGAGCTGCAGTCTCCCAGCCGGCATTGTTCAGGACTATACTCACGTCACGCCGGATATTGTTCGGGCCCTTTTTTTAAACGGTTGACAACCTAATTAAAACATATTTACCAGATGAAGACCACGTGCTATATGCATACGAGATGAATGCAGGGCCATCATGAAAGTAAAGTAACATTTCAATTTTGTGTTATGTTAATTTATTCAGATCTTTCACCCCTATCCTAATGTAAGGAATTTCTCGGTAGAATTTTTTATCGTTCATTTTAAAATGACATTAACTAGTCACTAAAATGAAAAATATAAAATAATTTTTACAATATATCACTTTATATGCAATGTATGTAATGTATACGAATTCATGTTGAATAATAATAATTTATATTTTCGAAGATTTTGATTTATGAATTTTTGTAATGATATGTGTGGCTATTTTAGCAGATGTCACGTTGTTTGTAGGATTTATAAGAGTACAATAACTTTTGCATGCACGCTAACCTCGAACGAATGCAGTTATTTGTCAATTTCACTGGGTATCTCAAATTTAGTTTTCCCTATGTTTTTGACAGTGAACAGGATCACAATTGGCAGCAATTTTTCGGCAGAATTTTTTTCGCGATTTAACAATTACAACATATAGTTACATATGTTGAAAACTCACCATTATTTGACAATTATATTAGTTATTTGATTACCAGCATTCTTTCATATAAAATATTAAAATATGAAACATGTGATTTATATTGTTTAGAGCAATCAGCACTAAATAATTCGTCGTTAGCTAAGCACATATGATTGAAATAATATATGTGTTATATGACTATAATTTCAGAGTTACTTTCAAGGCTATCAAAGCATTATAAATTAAATTGTTAAATATGAGTAAAGTTAATCTAGTTTTAGTTAATATTAATATAATTTTAAGGGTTATTATTAATTAACCTTGACAACACATACAGAAAATAGGTAATCACATTAAATGTAAAATAAAAGTTCATAAAATAAATCTACTTTGTTCAAATCAAAGTATGGTTATTTTGGTTTTCTGATAGAGCTATGAACAGTTTGTTTTCAAATATTATGTTAAGCACTCTGAAATCATAAAGGTACTTTATGAATTTTGAATTTCACGGATTTGTTTCACTTCTCTTTTAGTATGAGAATGAATTATGTTACTTTTCTTTAGTTTCTGCGAGTGGGGTAGTAATTGCATCAAAACGATTTCGCGCAAATTTTCGCCGGGCATTTTATAAGCGAGCGTTATTATCAAAGGTAATATACGAATAATGAAATATTTTTGAAAAGTTTGCGTGCCCCGGGGACAGGGCGATAAAAGTTTCTTCATAAAGTGCGACCACGATTTTAATAAACGTCTAAGAGAGACCGGGGTGGCTTTGAACCATAATATTTAAGAGTATTTATTTGCAAGTCGAGGCTTTTCCCCCCAGTTTACATAACGCAAGGGCCGATTGTTACGAGTTTGATGTACAATTGTTAGCAATTGTGGGGTCGTCACTTTTAGGGGAAGTTTTGCTCGTCATGGCGACCTTGGTGGCTGAAGATAATTAATTCGAACCCGTATTGGTCGTGGACAGATGTGCTGTTTCACTCCCCCACAGAGCTAAATGGACCGAACTGCTGCTCGGGATTTATCCCTTCAGATGCTTAGAACTGCTGGATTATAGTACATCATGATAATAATATTAAAAGGGAATAATAATAATTTAGAATGGGCCATGAATGTTTGAATATATTTTGAATCTGGTATTTGTATATAATGTAATTTTGTAAAGTGAAAAAAATAACTTGATTAATCTAAGTTATACGTTCAGCATTCACTTTAAGATTGATTCCAAATATTAAATAAATATCAAAATTTTGACTAAATTTTATATGAATCATGTTAAAAGACTTGTATAATAGAAGTATATAACTGATAATGACCTCATCAAGAGCAATAACGGTCTTCGAGTCTTTTTTAAAACAGTATTTCCTTCTTCGTAGTATCAATCTGGTGGATTGGTTTGCAGCAACAGAATCTTGCATCTCGATCTCCATTCCTCTCGGTCCTCCGCAACCCTTTTCAGCTCAGCATAAGCGCTACAATTCATGTCCTCGAATACTTGCTGTAAATACTCCCGTCTAGGGCGCCCTCTACAGTTTCTACCCTCAACCATCCCTCCACAATATCGTGAAGAAGACCATCGTGGCGCATGATGTGACCAATCCATCGGGCTCGCCTCTCTGAGATGGTTCTTATTAGGTGCCTATCTTCCTTGATTATCCTGAGAACCTCATTGTTCGTGACGTGGTCTCTCCAGGAAATTCCGAGAATTCTTCTGTACGACCACATCTCAAAGGCCTCTAGTCTTTTTTTATCACTTTCAGATAAGCACCATGTCTCACAGCCGTACATTAAGATGCTCCAAACAAGTGTTTTGGCAAGTTGCTTGCGGAGCCCTAAAGTAATATTCTTTGACTCAAGAATTTTGGCTTTTTATTGAAAGCTAGCCTTGCTTGATGTATTCGACTGTTGACTTCTCTTTTGTTCTGGCATCCCAGGTAATCGTACTTCCAAGGTATACAAATTCTTTTGCATCTTTTAGGGTACTCCTAGCATTGATATGTTAATTTTCTGCTGCTCATTGCGGCTTACTCTCATGACTTTGGTTTTTGTGCTGTTTATCTTCATATTGTAGTTGGAATTAAATATGTTTTCCATGGATGTCAGCGCTTCAGTGAGTTCATCTTCAGTTTCAGCAATCGAGCAATGTCGTCAGCAAACCTTATCATATCGATCTTTTGGCCATGTATTTTAACCCCCTCTCTATGGCCCATTTTTTCCCTGATGTTATTAATTGCATTTTGTATGTATACGTTGAAGAGTACAGGCGAGAGAGAGCATCCTTGTCTCACCCCTTGACGTATTTTTGCTTCCTTTTGGACATTTCCAAGTGATATTATGGCAGCTTCTTCTTTGTAAAGTGAAAATATGAGTCTTCGTTCTTTGTATTTGACTCAATTTCTTTCATAATATCGAAGAGCTTCTCCCAATCTACTTTATCAAATGCTTTTTCAATGTCCACGAAGGCAATATATATCTTGGTCTACTTTATCCTCTTTCCAAGATCATACGCAGGGATAAGATTGCTTCTCTGGTTCCCATTCTTTTCTGAATCCAAATTGATCGCTAGTGAGACTATTTTCTATTTTTGGTTCAATTCTATGTAGGATTATGTTGGTCAGTATTTTGGATGCATGGGATAGAATACTGAGTGTTCGGTGTTGTTCACATTTTGTTGTTCCGGGCTTCTTTGGCAGAGTTACAATTAGACACTTTTGAAGTCTTCTGGCGCTATTCCTGTATTATAAATCATCTGAGCCATTGTGAACAGAGCATCTAGAGTTCCGGTTCCTGCCGACTTTATTAGTTCAGCTGGTAGGTCATCAATCCCTGGTGTTTTTCCATCTTTGAGCTTTTTAATGCGAAGTCAAATTCCTCTCGGATAATTGGGTCTCCCAAATCATCGGCGTCCACATCAGTTTCGTTTTCTATCACACTCTCAAAGCTGGTATCATTACTTCCGTTGTATAGTGTTTCCAGGTACTGTTTCCATCTCTCCCTATTTGTGTATCCTCAAACAGTATTTTCCCGTTCTCTGCTTCTATCGCTTTGCCTTTTCCAATTTTCATGCCAAAGAAATCCTTTACTGACGCATATGCAGTTTCAATATTTCCTTTTTTCATGTTGTCATTGATTTCTTTGCATTTTCTCTGTAAGAATGCTTCCTTAGCGATTCGTGACTCTCTGTTTATTCTGTTTCTCAGTGCTCTATATTCCCTCTGGGCCTTGTCATTGGGGTTATTTTTTGAGTAGTCTCCTTTTTCTATCATGTTAACGATTTCCTCTGTTATCCATTCTTTCCTTGCCTTAGGCTTATCTTTGCCAATGACTTCTTCTGCTACATCTTTAATTTTTTTTTTTTTATTTCCTCCCATATTTCATTAACATTTGTCAAATTTTTTGTGGCGCAATCTTGTGTTTTTTTCGTGTATTCTTCTTTGACATCTCAGTATTTCCACGTGATCCGTATTAAAACAAGATAACATCTGTCAGCTACCATTGTCCCATGTTAGGCGGCTGATAGAGCTTTGTGGCGGCAGTTTGTGACGTTCGTATTGTCCAGTTAGAGGAGCAGACATGGTGATAATTTACTCGTGATTAATAATGAGATTACAAGTAACGCAGAACAGCACTATAACTATCAGCACAATAATTACAATTAAAAGATTAAAGAGGCTTCTTTATATTGTAGAACAATTAAGCTTCTTTGTAAAATACCTCTTAAACTTACGTACTATGATCGTATATTAACGAATATAATATAAAAATTCCAGAACTTCCAACTACGAGTATTAAGCGTTGTAAACCTGCTCAACATTGGGGTGTAAAGGTGTGAAGCTAATACGAAAAATAAAACAATAAATAATGTTAATAACGAGGCAGCGAGAGAAGATTTCGTTATATGCTATTATAGTAGAGTTAGTAGAGACAACACGAGAACATTGAGACTAGATGAGAAAATCGTAGAACTGGAAGAGGAACTAGATAGAATCAAATGGAGCATCGTTGGGCTGGCCGAAGTTAGACGAGAAGGAGAAGGTCTGATTAAACTCAACTCAGGACATCTCTTATACTATAGAGAAGGGGATCAAACCTCTCAAGGTGGAGTTGGCTTCCTTATCAACAAGGAAATTGCCAACAACGTCACCGAAGTTAATAGTATATCCCCCCGAGTATCATACCTGACGCTTAAGTTATCGAACCGATACTCCTTACGAGTGGTGCAAGTATATGCCCCAACGTCTAGCCATACCGATGAAGAAGTAGAAGCTCTATATGAAGACATCGAAAAGCCCTACAATACAATAAGACACATTACTGCATAGTTATGGGAGACTTTAATGCTAAGATTGGAAAGTGCTGTGGAAACGAGAAATTTATAGGACAATATGGAACCGGACTCCGAAATAACAGAGGACAGATGATGGTAAACTTTCTACATGCTAACAAAATGTTTTGCATGAACACATTTTCAAGAAAAACCAAAACGCAAATGGACCTGGAGAAGCCCGGATGGTAACATAAAGAACGAAATTGATTTTATTATGGCTAATAAGAAGAATATAGTCACTGATGTCTCAGCGATGCAATGCTTTAGTACCGGAAGTGACCACCGTCTCGTTCGAAGTACTGTGCACCTAGACATCAAACTGGAAAGGAAAAAGCTAATAAAACAAAGAGTTATACGTCCGTTAAATGTTCAGAGCAAGCTTGAGGAAACTTTTCAGCTTGAACTACAAAATCGATTCGCAGCACTGGAAGATAGTGATGACACCGACAACGTCAACAAACTTAACGAAAGAATCATTAATAGCATTAAAGAAACTGCCAAAAAAAGTCATAAAGCAGTGCAAAAGAAAAAAGGGTCAAAATTCTCAGACAAAACGATAGCTCTTATGGACGAACGTCGTAAAAGCAGAAGCATCCAAGATTACAATACCCTGAACAAAAAAGTGAAAAAATCCATGAGATTTGACATTCGTCGTTCAAACACCGAGTATATCATGGAGATTGTTGCACAAGGCCGAGGGTCAAATGCATTTAGCAGACACACCTCTATAGGACAGGCCCAACTTTCCAAATTAAAGACACACGATGGGAAGATAACAACAAATCTTAATGATATACTGAAGGAAATAGAACATTTCTACGGGTTATTGTATTCATCTACGATGCCAGGTCCTAATGACAGATCTGCGGACGACAAGAGGGCTACTCTCACAAAGCACTGGTCTGAAGACATCCCAGATATAAGTATATTCGAAATTAAATCGGCCCTAAAACAACTTAAGAACAACAAAGCCCCTGGAGAAGACGGAATTACATCTGAGCTTCTGAAAGTAGGAGGAACCCCTCTGTTGAAAGAGCTTAAAAAACTATTCAACAAGGTAATAGAACATGGAGAAACCCCGGCGACATGGAGTACGAGTATTGTGATATTGTTCCACAAAAAAGGGGATAAATCACTGCTCAAAAACTACCGACCCATTTCCCTTCTTTCCCATGTGTATAAAGTATTCTCCAGAATTTTAACAAACAGGCTGACGGGTCGATTTGATGAATTTCAACCTCGAGAGCAAGCTGGGTTTAGGAAAGGCTTTAGTACAATTGATCATATCCACACGCTAAGACAAATCATTCAGAAAACCGAAGAATATAATCAGCCACTCTGCCTCGCCTTTGTAGACTATGAAAAGGCATTTGACTCAATCGAGACTTGGGCAGTGCTAGATTCACTACAACGCTGCAAAATAGACTATCGGTATATAGAGATAATAAAATCTCTTTACAAATCTGCAACAATGATGGTCCAGCTCCATGATAGCACTAACAATATTTCAATAAACAAAGGTGTTAGACAAGGGAGATGTTATATCTCCAAAACTCTTCACAAACGCCCTGGAAGATATTTTTAAACTGCTATCCTGGACAAAATGTGGAATAAATATTAACGGAGAGTACATTTCTCACCTCCGATTTGCAGATGACATAGTGCTAATAGCCGAATCACCTAACAAGCTCCAAGACATGCTCTACGACCTCAATGAAGCGTCGAACAAAATTGGTCTGAAAATGAACATGGATAAAACAAAAGCCATGATTAATAGTCATATTTCACAAACCTTTGATCCTATTTCCATTGGAGGAACAGAAATAGAGGTTGTAAACGACTATACCTATCTGGGACAAGTAATACAACTAGGGCGAAATAACTTCTCAAAAGAAATCGACAGGCGCATACAACTGGGATGGGCAGCATTTGGAAAACTAAAGTACATTTTTAAAGCGAAAATTCCGCAATGCCTTAAAACTAAGGCGTTTAACCAATGCGTCCTCCCTGTATTAACTTATGGCGCAGAGACGTGGAATCTGACAGCAAGTCTTACCCATAAAATAAAAGTCACCCAGCGTGCTATGGAGAGATCCATGCTCGGAGTGTCGCTAAAAGATAGAATCCGAAAAAGATAGAATGAAACGATAAATGCAGAAGAACTCAAGTAGTGGATGCTACCCAACGAATAGGCACACTCAAGTGGCAATGGGCAGGTCATATCTGTCGAAGAGACGACGGTCGATGGGGAAGAAAAGTATTGGAATGGCGCCCAAGAACTGGCAAACGAAGCATTGGCCGACCCCCTACAAGATGGACTGACGATATAAGAAGAATAGCGGGAGTGACCTGGATGCGGAAGGCGGAGGATCGAAGAGGATGGAGACTCATGCGGGAGGCCTACGTTCAACAGTGGACGGACACAGGCTGATGATGATGATGATGATGATGATAGTAGAGTATACGAAATTTTGATGATATTTAACTCAAGTATGCCTAAAATAATTGGGCATATAAAATCTTTAACGCCATTACACACTTAAAAGTTTCAATTATAACGTAAATAAAATTAATAAAAAAATTAATTAATTTTACCTAAAACTCACATTAGTTAAAATATATATACATATATATAATTAACTCTCTCTCTATATCTTTCCGTATGATATCTACTCTAATTCATGGAGAATATAGCCACCACAAAAATAAAACAAAGCATTTTAACTACTTAGTTTGTTAGTTACTTAATTTATATTGGCGATAACTAGCGACACTGCAAGAGCTTATATATTTTTTATTTAGTTTCCAAAATCCAAGCATTTTTGATGTTAGAGGATGTATTGATTGAGGACATAATAAGTATTAAGAAACAGCCAATTAATCTTGCCTTATCTCGAAATCTTTTTTGTGACATTATTTAACGTGTATTAATGACAAAAATAGCACTCATATCAACTACAAATACTACAAATGACTTCATGCGCATACTGTTAGTTGGGGGTTTTCGACTGATGGCTGCCATTATTTCGCTCCTGGTTACTTGCAAATGAAAATTGATGATTGCGCTGTAGAGCCGGCCCGCACTTTTAGCTAAGCCATTTAAAACAGCCCACCACTAATGAAATAACAGGTTGGGGCGGTGAATAGGAGATGATTCTGAAACGAAATTGGCTCAGCTGAACCACTGTAATGGGATTATTTCAACCTCATTGAACACATTAACAATCTTGCCCGGACTCGTTTTTAAATCTGTTTTAATTTACATTTATAATGTTACGAAACACGGAAAATTTCGTGATGTTTTTCCATATATTTTTTAAGTCTTGTTAGAAACGTGGTATGTTTTTTATACGAAGCTGGAGGATAAACGAGTAAGTCACCTGAAGTATGATATCTTTATTAATGAGCGTTTGCTGTATTATAATTCTAACAAGAGCCATATTTTAAAATCGTTTTTTAGCATTTTAACGCGGTTGAGATATGTTAAATCAGGACAATCAGCTCTCCAGCATTTTCTTTAACACCAAAAGCATAATTTTAAATGCTCTCTTAGCACATGTGTTTACTCCATCACGCAATCTGAATCTCCCCAAGAAGCAGATTAATAAACACATGCAATCATCTTAATTCCTTTACACACAACCACTATACATGATTTCCGAACATTTTGTTACACTGACCCACGCCTCATCGAATTGATGGATGTTTGGTGTTTGCTAAGAATTTAAGAGAAAACAATGCTCACTAGCTGAGAAGAATATGTTATTTTTATATTGTGAGCTTTATTTTATAAGTCCCTGGCAAATATGACAACATAAGTTAGTATTGATATAAAATGTACACAACAATGAAAAATAATTATTACTGATTTTATACTAAATTCTACTAAATTTCATCCTTAGCAATTGTTAAGTCTTCAGAGTAAATACTTTATTTTTTAAATTCTAATAGTATTATTTGATAGACCTTTTAAACCTTTAAAAAAGCAATCAAAGAACTTCAGTATCAAAATTCTTTAAATACGAGTATCCAAGTGCTTATTTAACAATGGCTAAATTGCAAAGAAATATTAAATTAACATTTTCTAATACCTATTACATAGATAATAGACTTCAAATTAATGGCCGACTCAGTCACACAAATAAATTATTGAAACCAAAACTGTCTGAATTATTTTTGAAACCATTAGCCTATTTCGATTATGTATGTGTCTGGAGGACAGACTGTTGATTGTATAGTTCGGTTGTTATTTTCACATTTGATCGAGCCTTGAATTTTCAAATATGAACTGCCCTTGACCGCTGAATTGATATCGGTCAATATAGGGGGTGCTAACTCAGGGGTGGAATTCACCTTCGTAGGACATCATATCAATTTATCGCCCCAAGCAATTGTTTTGACTGCGGTTTTTCGTGTGATCTGTTAGACTGACACCACATTTATTTATTATTATAAAAATAATCAATACATATCTATATCAAAAGTATTATGCTTTTGTTATTACTCGTTCATCACAAAATCTTCCGATGTGTTTTAATAATAGTATGATTTATGTTTTATATATTATTTTGTATATGTCAACTGCTTATAGATGCTCTGAAAAAGATGTCTGACGTTAATGAAAAGTGTCAGGTTGAATCAATTGAGAAGTAAGATCACCGAAGTTAAGCAAAATTAGAAGCGGACAAACATTTGGATGAGTTATTGCTTGTTGAGCCGCTCCTTGGGACCAAATGGTCCATGCCTCATGTGTGTCAAACTAATCATCTGAATTTCCCGAATATTCCTGTGATCCTCTAGTTGTTTTTTTATAGTATGAAAGTAAAAAAATCCCAGGACTTTTGCTCTGGAGTCGTCGGGAAACATGTGTTACCATGTGGACCGTTGGGTGCAGAGATGTCTAGAATCAAGGAGTTGATTGTGAGTGACCATGTGTAACAAATATAGAACGGATACAGGAAGAAAAGAAAAGTAAATGTCTTACTATTTTCATACTACGATATTTCAAAACTTTCATCGCCATTTTGCTAAACAATGAATATGCGTACCATGCACATATGTGTCAACAGATAAAGTAATATTCGTTTAAATTTTCTGTATGTATTATGACGTTCTCTTTGATGTCCATAATTTGGGACAGAATCACCACAGTGCATCATGAATCTTGGTGCATGTGTCCGCCATGTGGTCTGCACCTGGCTGCTCCTGAGCGCAGTAAAGCGTCACTGCTCCAGCCACGTGCTGCCACGTGCATAATTCACGTTCTGCCCCCGGCTCCAGGTTATCCGTCGCTCTAAATGATTTAGTGACCGATCCCGAAACACATTGCTTCATTTTTCAATTTCAAACTTCACTATTTCAATATACCGAAAACCGATAACCTAGTTTCTACTACATATTATTATATATATAGTTTACATTTGATATATGTACTGTAAAATTGGTTGTTTTAACATATTACATGCTACCCTGATAGAACATTTGTTTTTACATATTGTTGCTTTTTACGCACAGCAGGTCCATAAAAACACGTATATTTTAACGCAATGTTACGCGCTTGAATGAACATGCGAATAAAAGTGTGGGAATTTTAAAAAAATACAGCTCCAAAAAAAATAAACTGGAACGTCCCCAGTTCACTCCGAATCACATTAAAACATGAATAATAAAAACATTCGCTTTAATAAGAGAACTAAAAATGTTATAAATTTCACGGCGTCTTGGTTGTTGTGTTTTATTCAGCTTTTTCAGCTTTTTTCAGTATTTTCAGCGTCTCTCAAATTATTTCATTCAAATTCTCTAATATTTATTTTTAAAAATACGTAATTAAAAGAATGAAGTTTTATATATCTTTTATTCGTAATCAACGTTACGATTACAATATATTAGTAAACTGTAGTACAATATATTTATATGAGCGCAATCGGTATGTCTCTGATTCAATCTTCCAAAAAATATTTCGTACAAAATTACACATAATAAAATTCAACCTACAGAAAATCATGCTCATGTTAGTGCGAAGATAGTAAAATTAATATTTAATCAAAGTAAAACATAAATGTCGTATAAAAGTACAGGGAGCGGCAAAAAAAGGTGAAGGTTTTGTCGTTGTTTTGATTTAAAACCGTCGTCCTTTTTCACCGCTCCTTGTAAAATGATTTTTCTTCTTGCAGCAAAAACTCTTTAGAATTGATTTATTTGCAGAAGTAGAAACTGATTAATATGAACGCTAGACGATTCAATAGAAACGATTTATGACGAGTACATAAATAATTTCATCATTCACTTAATAAGAAGGTGTATCATTTTTCAGAGAGGTAAACCTGTTTCCAGCGCTCGTCAGTGTTTTATCGCGAAAAGTTTTCAAATTTCGTCGTCTTTCCCGGGTGGGTGCTCGGTTCATTAGTCAGCTGACTGCGGTCCCGGAGGCCGGGGTCTCATCACCGATGAACTTGTTCTCGTCTCACCTGTTTGGGGAACATTGCATAATGGATTCCGCCACTAATCGATTTACTTCCACGTTCAATGTGTACAATGCACATGGGATTCTAGAGTCTTCTCTGCATTAAAACTACAGTAAGACTTCAAAACAAGTCACATATTAAATGCATCATCAAACTGTACAGTTTTGTTTTATTTGCCATAGAAATAACTAACGACCAAATTACGATTACGCTTCAGTTGACAGAACTTTTTAAATCCAGGCCTTTTTTACGCGACTTTTTTACGCGTTTTCGATTATACGATTTTCCATTTCTTTCATGATCCAACGCAAATCATGTGATCAAAGTCTATCTGTGTATTTATCTTAAGTATATATATCAACCACGGGAAATATGGAAAACAAACTAAAAATATGTACCCAATTTTCTTAATATAATAATAATTTACGCATTATAAAATAATAATTTACGTTATTTTCTACTCTTTGTACTTCGTAAAATGGTTTTTGGTTTTTAATTTATAAGAAATAATTCATTTTATTATTTAAATACGAGTTTCAGATATTGTTAATACTATCCAAATTAAAATAAATATTATTGAAATCAGCGAGCTTTGTGTTTCCTAATTTATGAGACTTGGAGGCAAAAAAAATATATCTAAATATTTATATAAATTCAATTGAAATTAATACAGTGTTATTTTTATCAATGTATTCGTAGCAACCTGTAATAAATAACAAAACGAAAACATGATATTTTTGTTTATAAAGCATTTATTCAAATTTTCAGTGAAGTAATACTTGTAAACATTTCATACTAATAGAACCTCGTTTAATTTTCCCAAGATATGTCTTTTACATAAAGGCCGAACGATAAAGGATGATATACGAGTGCGGAGAACTCCGTATAAAAACATTATATTAGCTCACATGGAATTCAAATGTATATTATGTTTTCTCGTAAAACTGCCTTCTCCGGAATAAATTTCAGCATTAAGATAAACTAGTGCCTAGTTTTCTAAGCATATTGATTTGCTTTTTCCCAGGAGTAATGTTACGAGTATTATTATATCCTTAATGTTATCAACTGACAATACTTGGTGAAACTGCATAATTATAATTTTAAATTAATATTAATTAATAAAGTAATATTTGGCCTCCCTGGAGACCCTCTTAAATAATTTCGGTGTCCAGGGAGGCTGAAACATTTAATCGTTTAAAATAAATGTGCTTAAAAACCAAATATTTAATTTTTTTGATTTTTTAATAAAAAATAATTTAAGATTATTAATATTATTTCCACTTCTTTCGAAATAAAAAACTGATATCTTGTGAAAAAAAACATGAAAAATTTTACTCGATTATATCGCTGTACACTGATGAAAATTGATTTTTGCAGTTTTAAATTTTGCTAATCAAATATGTGTAGTATTGACCCGACATCTTTACTAGACTGTAGTCCGGCATTCATGCATCGTGCATGAAAAACAACAACAGACTCATTGTGATGTGAAGTATTCAAGGATTCATGTTTTATACTTTTAATAGACTATGCGTATGACATGCATTTCATGTATGTTTTACTAAGGGCTAATATGAAATATATTACTGGTACAAAAAAAGTTGGTATTGGATTCTCATAGATCTTTCAAAGCCGTGGCTTAATGGAAAACTAAATATTAAGCTTTTTGCATTTCAAATAAAAAACTCGAATAAATAATGTTTGAGGCTTACAAACATTTACATTCTTTTATAATAAAAATTAGTTGAATATTTTATTGTGTTAATAGAATCTCCAAAAATTAAACTCAAGTCCATAATTAAATACCTACTCCAAGTTATTTTATTTTATGTACTGACATTTTTATGTTTTTCATGGTTAAGCGAATTATAATGATCTATATGATTATTTTTCAAATTATTCTATGATACGATTATTCTATGATATGATTATTTTTCAAATTATTCTATGATACGATTATTCTATGATATGATTATTTTTCAAATTATTCTATGATACGCGAACAAAAACTTACGACATTTAATAAAATTGCAATATTTAAAAAAATCACACTGACTACATTACATTTCATAATCTACTATATGCGAGTATATAATATGCAAAACTAACATTAAATTTTGTAACATTAATTTATTTATTTAAATGTACCACGGGTGTATGATATTTTGAGTACATACAAGCAAATAGTCTTGTTCCCATTTCTCCTTACTGAATAAAAGTATACGGCGGATACCATTGATGGCGTGTGACGAGTTTAGTAAACGTGCTATTTCTATCCTGGGTCACATACGGGTGACTCAGTTGCATTCCAGTGCTACATCTGGTCTTTTGGAACCATCCATCTACCAATGTATCCTATTACGATTAGTCTCTTAATGATACCTGGATTCTTCTTCTAGCGATGAAATCAACCAGTTAGTTATCGGATATGTTGAAAACAGATACTAAATTCTATGTAAGTTAATAACTAATTTATTTAAAGAATAAGTACAATTTTGTATGAAAGCATGAGTTTTGAACTCTTTATTTTACATGAAAGTAAAGTTCACTTTCTAGTAGCATTCCTTTTTTTCTGCAAAAAATATATTTTTTACAGTAAAAATAGTTTTAGAAGAAACTACATTTTCTTATTAAATATGATTGATGATTCTTCGGAAACTGCTAGTTTTTCGTTTTAAACATTAACCGATTATGAATGTTCGGCAAGTGTAAGAATAGTTAATAGGTTTTGAGTGGTTAAAGGAGGAATTAATTTAAGTTCAGAAAAGCACCTACCTGTCACTGATTGTGATTATAAATTTATTGCTATTACATAATATATTTCTTCATATATACATAGTAGGATTAGAATCTATTCTCTAGATTCGAGAATACCCCGTTTTATTATATTAATATGAGTATTTATGTGAATTTTTGCTTGTAAGTAAAAAAAATATCAAGGGAATCAGATTAATAAATTGTTTTATTTTCCTTTTAAACCCTTTTACTTAAACAATCACTGTAATATCATGAAAGGTATTTGCTGAAGCTTTTTTGCTTGAGTTTCTTGATATAAAAGGCTTAGGATTAAATTCGCCGTAGATACTCGAATGTATATTACATTTAAGTGTATTTGCTGAAAATTTAATTGGGAGAATATCTCTTAAAACGTAAATGGATATTTTAAGATAAAATTTCACTCGATACCTCTCGGGAATTTGGCAACAAACAAAAATATTCTCCACTTGCTAAAATACAGATGGCGCGCTTTTTCGTCTCGTCAAGGCTTTTTCGAAAGCCTGAAGCTGGGATCAATAAAACGGTTTCATGTTATTTTTTTTAAGTGTTTAAAGTTGTTTTTTTAATAGTTTAAAGGTATTATTTTTACAGTTTTAGGTTATTAAATTATTAAATACCGATTAAAAAATAAACTATTATTAAATTATCATGCCGTACAGTTAATGATTATTTAAATTTAACATGTTAAAAATTATCTTCTGACGTTATTTCTTTTTAGTAAAATTTATTGCTTAAACAAACCCAAGCTTCATATAAAACATTAAAAAATCCTTAACTTTATCCAATTTCTAAAGTAAAAAAAAAATCTATCCAAGAAATTGGACAAAAAAACTTTATCCAAACTTTATCTACAGTAATCATATTTATGGAAAATATCACGTATTTATTTTAAATGTAAAATACCCGTGTAGACAAGTGACTTCAAAATAGGTAAATTGGTGAGTTTCCAAAACTTAAATTCTCCTGAATTGGAACTATCTCCCTGTCATACCTACTATTTTTTTTTAGCAAAATACGATTACTAGTATAAAATCAGTCTACTGAATACTCACTATTATCCCATTATAATATAAATATATTTTATAATTATACCTATAGCTAATAGTCAGCTATTATTTTCCATTCAAGTTGGTATATGAGTTTTTTGGCGTACCTAATTCATTATTCCGTTTGCATGGTATCCTTCTTAATATGATTTAAAAATCATAAAGTTTTCCACGTATAAATTAAAAAATAGTATGTTATTAACATTACTTAATTATTTTATCATTAATACCTACGTTGTTCAAATGATACAATACTGCTTTTGTCATATTATTTTTTGCATAAAAAATAAAACGTTTTCCTATGCAGTAACAATTTCTGCCATTTACTTAAGCCGGCGGTCATAGCTCAATGGTAAAACGTTTGCTTTGCAAGTCAAAGGTCGTGGGTTCGATCCCCGACGGAGATTAAAAAAAATGGATTTTTAATCGATTTCTGAGCTCTAAAATACCCCGGTTGGTGTGAATTTGATCCATCACCCGTAAAATGTCAGTCATAGCCTATCAATTTAAAATTGGTGGTAGACGAAATTCGTCCCGTGAAGACCACCCATTCATAGTAGATTCCTGTAATAATAAAGGATGATACGTGAATCTCGGGCTGTAGTCTATGACGTTGGCGGATCAACACTCCACATGCAGCGTTTAGCCATATACACCATAGTAAGCGTCATAGAATTCCACAGATGAGACTTCAAAAAATTAATATCACCATCTGATGGTATTCTCCTGTATGTGCTTACATAAAAATAAAAAAAAACTCTACAACTGTCTGTACTAAGTCACTTTTATGTCTCATTAATCCTTTTACTATACTTAATCCACATTTGCCACTGACATCTGTAAAACTTACTTTTACAAGTTGGTTTTCTGTATTCTATTATCTTTTATTCCGTATTATAGAACCTGTTTTAATCTGAATAAGCGCGTCATCAAGGAGACTTAACTGTCCTCCGGTGTAATGCGGGTGTGAGGCGGGTAAAGTCCAGTCCAGTACCTGTTTTAGGACGTTTTTACATAATGTGTCTTTATTTTACTATCCGTCATCTTGTCATTACATAATGACCTCTATACGTATTACTTGGAATTAGATTATGTTTATAAATAAATAAATACATGAGCAATGTGTGAATTTGCGTGCAGGGTATTTTAATATACTAATCATCACACCTCCCAATCGCAAACAGGGTGATTGTATTAAAAACACTGGCCTTATAAGCTCCGCCGAGTCCTGAAACTAGGCGACTCCCGGGGGACCACGCCCTGCAGCGACCTCTGCGCAGGAAAATGCCATTTCCCGGAAGCTCCCGCGTGCATCGTTCGATGTTAAATTTTAATGTTGTCGTGTTAATTCTAATTATGGAGATGACGGCCGCAGTAATGTGGCCCTCGTTATTTTCGCGGCCCGGTTATGCATGACAATGAACGTGATCCAGACTTAGAGCCAACGAAAACGGGATAATTTGTACACTCAACCCTTTCCTATACATTTGTATTTCTCTCAACTACTTCTATAAAAATAAACTAATGATATAAAGTGGTGAATATCATTATTGTTATCGCGTATACGACAATTTATACGTGAAATATGCTATTAAGTTTATTTTGAGCCCAGCTTTAACTGTTTTCAACATCGGTTCACTTGAATTAGTCATATATAACACTATTTTTGTTTCGTTACAATAATTCAAATAGAGAATAAATTGGCGTTTAAAAATTATTCATTGGTTGAAGAATTTCCTTTTAAATATTGTTTTTTTGCGTAGCAGCAGTCTATACAAAACAATATCTGATTCTTGTTAATCATAATCAAGGTAGTTGATACATAATCATTAAATAATAGCAATCATTTATTGGAAGTACTGGGCTTGTGTCATAATTTTGTACCATCGATGTAATATCAGTGATCAGCTTACTGCACAATAATTTATGTTTGTGATATATATGAATTATAAATCATTATAAATGTAAGTAAAGCTACAAAATGTACTACTGAATTACGTTTAGTGGAAATAATTAACATTTTATTTATTTTAGGATTAATTGTACAAACGGTAGCGAATGAGTTAAAATGGAAATATCACTAGTTATATTTAATTTGTTCGGAGTTTCGTGCCCCGTAATGGTGGATTTAATTAGATTCCGTGACTCTGGTTAATTGTTTTTTCTCGTGCTAAAGCTGAGACATGTTACGACTCTTATACTGACGACGTGGCACAGAAGCACATACTATGTCATTTTAATTATAAAATTTAGCATCCTAATGTACGCGTTATTAGTATTTAATCTCTCTTTACACACATTTCCGAGATTTTTCCTTATATTACACTTAAAATTAAAATGTATGTTAGATTTGCAAATCTTGCATACGATATTGCTACGGCACCAGTAGCTTTTCAACAGACTTAACATGAACTTTTATTTATTAAATAAAAAATAATTTCACACCTTTTTTTAACATGGATAACTTTGAGTACTGTTTCACTTGGTCGAAGAGTGCAGTTTCACTATCTATTAAAGCTTCTTCAGTTCCAATATTCACAAACGTACTTATTCTTTCAAAACTTACGTTAAAAAATTGGGCAGTAACATTGTTATATGTTATTGACATTTCTACATCTGCCTTCAATCACGGTCTGTATTTGATTGAACGAAATTCGACAATTTCATCTTAAGCAACCTATTACATTGTTATCATATATTCCTGTTATATTTTCCACTTACAATAGTTTAAATAAACTAGTTTTAAAAATTCCAATCAAGTCGAAAACGATTCTTTGTACCCAAACAAGCGAAACTGGGTCAAAACAATAGCACCATAATTCATTGTAAATTCTTCAACAGCGCTCATGAAATACAATATTTCACAAGAATATCGTGGATTATCTCGTGATTAATGTCTTCATACATCACATCGTCGTTCGCAGTCACCGTCTCAGGTACTTATAGTTCAATTGATCTGATCCTTGAGGATGGTGCGCATCCGCCTCTGGATGAGAGTCACTTGTCGCACTTCGCAGGACATCTCTCTCCCTAGCCTTGTCCGATGCTTTCGATCTGCATAATTGAAACGGATGTGTTTATAAGACCACTCAGCCTCTGTAGCCGCTGTTTCACATGCCAATTAATTGACCGATCGGTTGAAATTTACCGAGAGTACAACATAAGCGACAACACAGGCTTGTTAAACAATTTTGATGTACAAAACAAGAAACTTTTTTGAAATTAAAGTATATACGTAAATTACTTATGTCTTGACTGCTTATACATTCACGGTGAAATTTTGTAAAAATATTAAATTATTGCGCATCAGGGAAGGGTTCTGTATTATTAAAACCTTTTTACAACTCGATACTACCCTATTTTATGATGAAAATATCCATGAGCAATGCAGGGTATCCGCTAGGTTATAATATGATTTCATTAATATGATCGTGCAGATTAATTAAATGTAATACTAGATATTGTTTGTGGTTCAGACTGATAAATGACCACGTTTGAACACTATCGTGCCACAAGAATGTAATTGACATATTGTTTATTGTTTTCAATTATCAAAAAAATATTGTTCAGAACGATTGATGACAAAATTTTAATACATTATTAAACGATTTTCATATTCACAATAATTCATAATTTCGTGTAGTTTTCTACTTCACAATAATTGAAATATAAAATGATGTATATTAACCTTACATGACAATGCAGTTTCACTCCAGCATTCATTATTATCTTCCACAATTGAAAACTATAGTGCTATTTTTAAACCATTGATTCAAGCTTTTTTTAATTTTTTTAATCGAATAATTTTACTCAAAAAGCACATAAACATACTCATAACCTTAATAATAATAGGAATCATTATTTTTTCAACAAGATTAGCTAGCAACAGGCAGTCTCACTGATAAAGATCGACCGGTTAGCAAAGTATGCTCTGCTATTACTATTACTAAAGGGTGTCGTTTTGATGAGTTAATAATTTGTTGCCACGTGCATATGCAAATGCCATAACGTTAGTGATGTATTATTCACTATGAAGAAATGGGGAGACGACAGATTGGGTAGATAATGAATAGGGGAGACTGTTTCCTACAAACTGATATACTCATTGCAAGATTAATTGGATGCATATTATATTATGATACGAGTAGTAATGTGTTGGCGTGGGCTTATTAAAAACTGAAATTAAAACGCTAATAAAAAAGTTAATTATTAAAATGATTTAAGTAATAATTTTGATGTACTAGAGTCTAGCCAACATAAAATAAGAAAATTAAATCAAATTTCTTTCAGAGCAAAAATACATATAAGTATAATTTATATAATTTAAAAAATATATATTTTGAAATCATAAACCTTAGAGAAAATATCAGTATTTAGAGATAAATATTGTACTCCTTCCCATATCCATTCAATTTCTGGAACATGTGGTCACCATAAATTTCCATCATATAGTTTTACGAACTTAGTATTACCGATATTGATTAAAAACATGTGTAAAGTAACCTTAAACTAGAGTAATTTCAATTAAAAGTCTTTCTTAATTTACACATTGTATGTAGCACATTATAATATTTGACGTAAATATTAAAATACAGTATATTATCTAACTATAACATATATTGCCTCAATACAAGTATGAATCACCCATAGAAACATTAGAAAGTAATTTTTCTCAAAATGTACGTTTTTTGAATAATATCTTAAACCAAAACCACGCACATTACTAGAAACAAACATCGCATAATATTTTTTTTAAATCCGGCTTTATTTTTTTTTTTCGAATACTTTTTTAATGGATTGTAGTGATGTGGCCACACGCATCGGACGCTCCGTCGCGCAGATTTGTAGACGCTTTAATTATTTCTGCGAGCGATGAATAGAGGCGGGCGACGGGCGTTCCGTCGCCGCGTCCGGTCGGTGTCGCGTGTCACGCAACACACCCAACCAACTATTATATTATACATTGCTACACATACAATATACGAGACAAGCGATTGTGTCGCAGACACAAAATGATACTGGCCACACGTCTACTACTTTTATGTCAATACTGCTAAAAGCAAACTCTTCGACGAAGAGATCTCATTCGTTGATTTCATCTTTCATTTTCTAATCTTCTTCAATTTGCTCCATGTTTATGTGTAGCTAAGAATACACATGTGCTAATGCTCTGGATGCCATAGTACAGTCGTAAGGCGCGTTTGATTGTCATTCAGACGCCGCCGGTTCAAAACCCGGCCCAGCTTAATTTTTTTTAATTGATTTAATTCAATCTAAGGCATATACATGCCTCAGGTAAGGTTGAGGCAAACTTTGAGGACAAAAAAAAATTCAGATCTCAGAAGCGTTGGCATTATCATCCAATATTCTTTAAATAATGATTATTATTGAGCACCCAAAAATTTGTGTGATATTATAGCCGCAGTTTATGCAAGTAACCTGCGAAATTGCATAGACTTCTTGCCCTGGAGGCTTCCAAAGACCATCAATTCCCATGCGAATCTCTGGGTATACAGGTGAGAATCTGATTTTACAGAATTGTGAAATGGCAATTTACGGTATCCATATGGAGCGTATATGGTACAAAATAATAAAGTTGACAAAACACATTTAAAAGTATACTCCAACTAGGAGAATATATCTTATGTGTATAATGTATTTTGAATAGCATTCAGATTATCAACTGAAACTGCATAATTATAATTTAAAATTAATTTGAATTAAAAAATTAACCAATTCAAAATATTTACTTTTGATTCACAATTATTTTTAATGAGTATGTATATGATATTTATATGATATTACGCAGAAAAACAATTTGCGTTGTTGTTGATGATAATTTGTAAGATCAGATTTTTTGGACCGAATGTTGGCCGGAATAAGCTAACACCCAGCTAACCTCATCAGGTCAAGCTGGTTAGGGCACTCTATTGTCCTGAAGGTAGTAAATGCCCTCCTAAGACGGATGAACCTTTATGGTCAACGGCATAAGGATGTGGAAATAAAGGGGAAAATACCACATTAAAGGTCTTAAGACATCCCACGTATCAGCAAAAAATGATTGCATCTCAAGTAAAATTTTCCGGAGATAAAATAGTCCCCCAATCGGATCTCCGGGTGGGGACTGCTCGAGACAAAACAACCAAGACAAATAAGAAAAACCTTCAGCCAACAAGATATGCGACCTGGAATGTTCGAACATTACTGCAGAACGGTGCCCTAGACGGGAGTATTTGCAGCAAGTATTCGAGGACATGAACTGTAGCGCTTATGCTGAGCTGAAAAGGGTTGCGGAGGACCGAGAGGAATGGAGATCGAGATGCAAGATTCTGTTGCTGCAAACCAATCCACCGGATTGATACTACGAAGAAGAAGTATATGATAATCAAAACTTAATATTTACATATATTTAATTAAAATTAATTTAAAATTAGAACGTATCTTGATTACAAGAGATTCCATTACTAAACGTCATATTTGAGTTATTATGACTACAGCTACTAACATATTAACGTGAAGTGTTTACACTTACTTTCATTGTATAGTATAACTATAAGATGACTTTTTTAATAATTACTACATGATCGTTCTCAAATCTTTATGTTTGAGTTTATTTTTTGGGTAGTCTAGAATCAAGAGATCTATAAACTTTTTCGCACATCAGTTCGGTCGCTTCTACTGGACGATCTTTTTAGACGCCAAACACAATAAGACCACGCTACTGCTAGTATATCAGACTTAAAAATTGACGCCAGCTACAAACTTATACTAGGTTGACTTCAAAGGAAATGTGTTATATTACTTTACTATGGATCAATATTTTACGAGGCATGGCGCGGACTATGGAGACTGTATTATACAATATTTGTGCAAACACGCGATGCCTTTATGTTATACTGAATGCTTTTTCAAATTAAAAAATGCAGGCTAGTAGATTGAAACGGTCAAGTTGTTTTTTGTCAATTTATAAAAATCTCAACAACACGGCGTTTGAAATAAACTTATTGAAATACTTTGGAATACTCATATCGTGTAATTTTTTTTTTTGTGTATTTGCATAGTATATTTTTATAAATATTTATTTATTTTACCTTGTTTTTTACATGGATCACGTAAGATAAGTTCTCTATTATGAGACTGCAGTTTTGACTAACTCGTAGCCTTTCTTAATCCAGCACTTGGACAAGTGATGGATTGAGAAAGGCTATGAGTTAGTCGAAACTGCAGTCTCCTAATAGAGAACTTATCTTACGTGATCCACGTAAAAACGAGGCAAATCAATAAATATTCATAATCTATAATGAATCTCAAAGTGAATGCTGAAAACATTAAAAAAAAAAATTACCCCGAAAATATGCAAATACTACATTATTGCTTATATTCTCATTCGATGTATTAGTTTTTAATGTACAAAATTAATGTATGAGTGTAATCTACAATCCATAATTCTCAATGGCCATCGTTATGTGGTAAACTTCACTATTATATAAAGCTTTCGTGTCTATGCAGGGCACGTTATGGCTTAAACGAATCGCTTAATCGTCAGATATCACCCTCCTACTGGTTGTTCATATTTGCACAGCGCCAGCGACTATGTTGACAATAAGTTACCGGACCATATTAGAATACCCCTGCAATCAATAACCGCACTCTACCAGTCTCTACTTGCACGCTAGGGACTAAGACAGTGGTTTCAAACTTTTAAAATATTGAGATTATTAATCTGTTACTTGCTGTATCCTATCCTTGCTTCAGCTCTGAATTTATATATCACCTAATATGCTACAACCAGGTATACAACAAACAGCTTTTAAAACTGTTATTATTATATTTAAATAATGACTACATATTTACAATATTTCTATGACTTACGAAAATCTTCGAGAACTGTGTTAACTTTGCATATACCATTATACTCGTATAATATGTATGTATTCAGGGAACTTTAAGATATACACGTAGATCTTACTTCAAGTGATGTGTGGATAAAGTCATATGAATTATTAATTTATGCACTGCAGTTTTTAGTATCAATTTATACAAAATTGCAAACTAATATAGCATGTACGAGTATATATTTTTACCTAAGGTATAAGGAAGGTATTTGCCTCATTTTAAAAATATATCTATCAAATTTACAAATCTATCATCCGGATCATAAATTTATTCTTCTATATTGAAGGAGATAAATAAAATAAAATTTAATCTCTTATTATTATCGTGCCATTATTTTAATTTTAGTTTTTTTGTTTCACGTAAGTGAATATATTGATTTAGAACCCGATTCTAGATAACCTGAAAAATCTAATCTAAGATATAACCCTCGCTCTCAGTTTATCACAAGAAGTGATAATTATATGCATTTAACTGTTTTATTTGCATTTAAAAAACTAACGGGATTCACTAACTATGTTTGTAAGCACTGGTCTCTGGAGTCATTTATGTTGCAAGTCCTCTTTCATAATAACTCTTTTAGTTTTTCATTTATTTTAAATTGAAATACTGTAAAGCCATACGCTAACTTCAACCCACTTTGTAATGGGTAAAGTTATTTCCAGCATTCGCAGAACGTAAATAAATGCAACATTGCATTGTCATAAAAATAAAACATTCATAATAAAAAAATGATTAATAAGCATGCCTTAAAATCATAATTATTAAAAAAAAAATTAACAATATTTTTACAAAATTCTGTACTTCTTTCATATCTGGTCACTAGGTGGAGCATAAATAACCCTTTAATTGTCTACACATAGGTCTGTCATATGCTATTTATCATGCCTCGTTAATAACTATTTTTGCACTAAGAGCTCAGACAAATACATACAATGAAGTACAGTTAAGACGCTGTATAATTTAATATAAACAAGATTTAAGAGATTCTTACACCGAGACCATTTAGTTGTTGTTTTGAAATGGTTTAAAAAATATTGTATTCCTTCAAGATCTTGAATGTATACTTAAATCAAAATTCTAATAGATTTCGATATAAGACACTCCATAGGAAGAAATACGATAATAAAAATTTAATTTAAACTATTATACGAAACTTGAAGCAATTTAAACTAATGTACGATGCTTTGAAGATGAATTAGAGCATTCATAAACTCAGAGAATCGATTCGTTGTGTTTCTAAAAAACATAACATCTCAATTCAGGAAGTATTGGAAGTATTGTTCCTTGAGCGAACTGTCTTTTTTATGCTTCGCTTGACATTTTATCCTAAGAATTTTCACAGCAAAATAAATTTAGAACTACCGGAAATGTAAATTAAAGTATCCACAAATACCTTTGTTCGCACGTGCACTGCTCGTTAATACATTCCGTACCTTAAAGCAGCGATTATATTTTTAGAACAAAAGGTTATTTGTTTTAGATCAACTTATACACATGATATTGCTTTATTATGATACTTATTATAAATCTGAGGAATGGAGATCGAGATGCAAGATTGTGTTGCTGCAAACCAATCCACCGGATTGATACTACGAAGAAGATTATGATTACAATCATATTTCATTCTTAGTTCATTAAATTATGTTCATGAACTATTAATATGTCAATATTTTTTCGCTTTACCCTTTAAATTTTCTATAGAAAGTAGTATCATTTATTTTCAGATATTTTTTCTATGATATATTTACAATACTCTAATATTGTACGATATCACACTGGATAAAGATATAAATTCATTTTACCATATCAATCAAACTGTTTTGCAAAAACATCTATTATGTCGTATCGCAAATATAAAAAAAGTACTTATAAAAGATAAAATGCTTTGTTTTAGTTTTATATACATTAAACAAGTGTAGGCGTTCACATTAAAACGACAAGCAACTTTTATTTCACATTAATTGTCAATTAAAATTCGAAAGCTCTGGTATATAACTGTAGGTCGCGTAACAGAAAGAAGCAAAAAAGTACTATTGAATTTACCCCATTCAACGTGAAATCTTATTCCCAACTGAAATTCCTGTACGTATTATATTTTCGTAAAAAAGTGATGCATATGGAAGTAGATCAATTCCGCGTTAAAATTCCACGTAACTCCTCGTTTTGCCGGTATTCCACGTGGAATGACCAGGGGAGGGCTCGGTGCTCGCGAGTGTTCGGCATTCTGTTAAAACACGTCGTACTTTACGAGAAACATGGTCTGTTTCCGCCGGGTAAAAGACATAAATAAACTGGGCTCTGGGAAGGGACCGAGCGGCGAGCTTTTGGAAAGCTCCCCCTCGCTAACACTTGCCAATAGGCGTCGCGACGGTTCTCTTTGTGTCGACGATGCTTCGTCTTTCGTACACATGCGCATATGAGCAATCAAGAGCATATGGCCACCATAAAATAAAATACAATCCAATTACTGATTTATGCCTCAATATTTTCTTTCCTTTTATACAATATAACCTTCCCACGTTTAAATTTACTTCTAATAAATTAATTTATTTTTTATATATATACTTATTTAGTACAGTATTTTATATTTTATTAATTAAATATACATATACTATACATACAATTCTTTTTTCAACGCGTCAATCCAAGCACAAAAATAACGGCAGAAGCGGGATGCGAACCGCGGACCTTGGAAACTAACTATGCCCAGGTATTCATACCGCTCGGCAAACTGAGCCATTGCTATGCCTAGACTGACTCGCGTTGAAACTAGTATTTATATCATTGTTATCATCGTACGATAGATGTCGCTATAGTATATATTCAAAGTATGTATATTTTTATTTTTATTATTTAATCAGTCATCATTTATTCACAATTTTAATATTATTATATTTTAATTATTAAAAACATATCTTAATTATTTAAGCATCTAACAGACCCGACGGAACTATAGATAAATTTTGATTAGACTTCAATGTGTTTGAACAAAAATATTTTAGTTTCGTCATATAAAAATAAATTAATTCAGTGAGGTTCAAATATGTATAATGCTCCTACTGCGGAGCAAAGTTGGCAAAAGAATAATATAACCAAGTTGTCAAGCTCTACTAAAGCTTCCTGCGCTGACACGGGCGTCGCGACGGCTTCTTTGTCGCGACGTCGATATTCACTGGACCGTTCTATAGAAGGAATAGCAAATGCAAATATTTGCTCATCGAATTGAATTCGATTTCATTGTATTGTCGTCCGTAACAGAAAATTTGACCCAATACAAAACAGTATCGATCTTAATATTTGTATTAAAATATGTATCGTGGTGCTTAAGTTTAACGATTCCAAATTTTTTTCATTCATATGTGATTAAATTTGTGAATAAATATAACATAAAACTTGAATGGTAACAAACAAACAGAAATGTTTTTGAGAAGTAGAAATAAATATATATAATTTATTTGAAATTGTATTCAACTATTGTGCACGTATATCAAAGTGAAAATAATTGCATTCAATATGATTTAATGATGAAAGTGCAAAAAAATAATTGAATAACTTAAAATAAAAAATATTTGGTTTTATTTCACATTTAATTCGTTTGACTGAAGGTGTTTCACGTCTCTAAGGAGATATTTTAAATATTCAATGAAACTAATAATCATTATTTTAAAAATTAAATTTACATTACAAGTACCATTATTATTGACCTTATTAAGCTTTTTAATAAAACTGAATGTATATTGCTTACGGTTATACAACTATTTACAAAAAATACGTAATCATTTTTCAAGTTGTACGAGTATCCACCATTGTGTATTATTTATTATATCAATAATCGTAAACTTAAATGCACCCTTTTAATATTCAAATCAGATTCTAGTCACAACTTTTATAATTCAGTCGTTCCTTTCAATGGCCTTCCTGTATTTATTCGAATGCATAAATTGGTCTTAATGTGCGATGTCGCCCATTAAACAAGGAACATGATTGTATAAAATGAAACTAGATTACTTGTTTTCTGTATAGGCTTCCGCTTTAAAATTGTATTCATATTCTTGTAATCTAGTTACTCTTTGCGATCGTATTATGATGACCAATTTGTATGTGAAAATTCGAAACCTCCCTCACACACCATAAGCTATTTATATAAAATTTCAGTGTTTCCGAACCTGTGAAGAAATTTTTCCTGTGTGTGAAGTTCACAATTTTAAGGATAATTAATTGTTAACTTGATTTATAATGTATCAATATTTCGAATTATCAAATAGAAAATCTTATATCATCATATGTTCCATCGATAAAATAGAAAGTCTTGGCAAAAAGTCGATATGAGTAAATAAAGTAATATTTTATGTCGTAGCTTTTGGCGGCAGCGTTTGTTGTTTGATCATCAACTTTTCAAAGAATATAAATATATTTTGGTACAAATTTTTTGACGGCAGAAAGGAACGTTTGCTTTTTTGTTAATTGCAAATTTTTGATACACAATTTATTGGGAGTGAATTAATTTTGATTAAGTAGTCAAGGAATGAAGGGCAAAAAGGATTGGGAACCACGGAATTTGTTTCTACTTGCTGGAGTTCTAACCCTCCTAGGAAGCCATTTAAGTTGAATGCAGCAGGGCATTATAAGGACTTTCAGACACGCCAACTTGACTACAGTTCCGAGGCTCAAATGACTAAATTAAAATTATGTAAATTGAAATTGCCTCGATCGTCATTAATGGCGCAGGTGAAATGCGTGAAGTAGTGTTAAATTACAGGACCACACTAAAAGCCATTTCGCTTTTTTAGTAATTGGTATTTTATCGCTTAATTCGCTTAATCTCAATATAATCGTGCTTATATAAATCATCTTGCTTTTTAATAACATCGATTTAATATAAAAAATATACAAATAAGTGAGGAATTGTTATGAGAAGATCAGTATTAAAGTATATATTTTAAATCGCTAAAAAAACCTTATATACTCGTAGTACAATTTCAAATACTGAAAACAACTACTGAACCTTCACCATTAAAATTAATATTAATCAAATAAAGTTTTTACATAATTCGCCTCGTACACATTACCCGTCGACACGTTTTCAGTGAGTCGCGTTAAAATTGAACGATGCGTAAATGCCGAGCCACTGTCTAATGTTATTGTGGTATTGATGGATTATCACTTCACACGCGGCGCTTAATATGTACATACTTTCAAAAATGGCGAGCGACAAATAATATACACATGAGATTTCTTCATCGTAATAATTTTTTTTTTTAATATATTATTTTATTTTCTTTTTCTTTCTTCCATACAACTTTTCAATTACATATTTCAAAACAGATATTAGAGGTCTAAGAAAATATATTGACGAGTATTTCTTATATTTCTTCAATACTTTAATAACGAAAACAAGAAAAAGTTTGTCATTGTGTTTCGTTAGTAATATTGCGTATTATTTATCAATGTCAGCCGTCATTACGGGCTTTCTATAATCTCAAATTGAAGTGTGAAACGTTGTCACGTTCAATAATAACCCATTTGCGAGAACGATTCTGAATTATTTCCAAGCGTATAAGCACGAAAGAAATATATCAATTTTAGCAGCATTTGACTTTTTTGATGATAACCTCATTTTTGTGAAAGAAAAGAAGGAAGACTAAGAAAGTATTTTAGACGAAGCCTTTATTATCAAAACAAAAACAAGAAAATATTTCTGAAGTAGAAATTTTTGTACGAAATCTATATTAGAAGTTAGTTTTAGTATAAATATATATAATAATAGTTTTCTTTGTTGAAAGTGAAATAAAGTATCATGAAGTAATCTGATCTTGTTTCAATAGACATCAATTTATAAAATACCTCAAAATCTGCAATTATTAAATAGTACATTTTTCAAATTATTCCAATTAGAAATGTATTATCATGATGATTTGACAATATTACCTGTTTTTACATAAAATAACACACAAGTTATTACGATGAATCAAATAAGCTTCGATGAGATGATAAAAATAATGATTGTTCAGTCGAACAATGTCTACTTTTAAAACATTTCATTATGAGACGTTCTCTTATACGAATAATTATTAATCATGTTAACTTATTAAACTTGAACTCGATTTTATTTCCGCGTAACAAGACAGTGTTCGACATGGTTAAATACTCTATATTTTAATGAGAAGACGTCTATTTGCATAACTACATAATAATATAATGCGTATTGTTCACAACACATTGTATTCTACGGCCAACATTTCAAAGTTCGTCTCAAAGTATTCTCAAAGCGTTCACGAGATATTATTCAGCTCATTGTTAAGCTGGTAGTTCAAAGGGAGTGTATAGGTTTCGTATAATTTGAACATTAATACCTCAGTGATAAAGGCCTTAATATCCCATAGAGAATAGTCTCTGGGGCGAGTGACACGGCGGTGAAAAAAGTGCCCCGTATAATTTCAAGCATTACTTCCAGGTGATCGAAGATAACAACCGAACTGAAGCATACGACGTAACGAATCCATGAATAAAATATTAAATTTTTCAATGAGTATGCAACAGTCTCACTTCTCGGTAACACGTATCATCGCGCATGTCTTTAATACTAAGTTAAAGGCGTTGAAATATATCATCATTGTACATCATATAGTAATAGGGCAACGTTTCTTGTACTACTCGTATTTGGTGTTAAGACCAAATAATACGGACCACATAAGCATCTAGCTAATCAACCGACCTCTTAAAAAAATATGTTCAACAAATTTACATTTACTTCAAAATAATTCAGATGCATTTTCTTCGAACCCCGGGGCTTTCATCTTAGAGGATAATAAAAATATGTATTATGCTTTGAATGTACTAGAAAAGCTTTAAGGTGAAGATATACTTATGGACGAATCAAAGATCACACTTGGAGCACCTCTTACAAATTCACCCGGAAAATTTTACATTAAAATAATAAAAAAACATATTTATTTTCAGTCTCATAAAAAACTTTCGAGCAATAATTCATGCGATCTAACTAAAATATTTCAGCAAGCATGATATTAAGAATATTAATGAGAAAAGGGTTGAACGTCGTGACCTTTTGAGACTTCCTCAAGTATCATTGTGTCTGTCACCATTAATGACATCTGTGAGTTATACGTGTACTATGATGCTTCGTCCATAACCCATCCAATCGTTCAATTTATTACTCAATTTAATGGAGGCATTAAGTTCTCGTTCTCTGCCTCACTCCCCTCCGTGTTGCCCCATTATTGACTCCACCCCTGTCTGGACCATTTCCTCGCTTCGAGGATGAAGTTAAATATTATCATACCTTCTCTCCAGATGGAGCGGAAGCCGTGCAAATTCAATCATTACGATTCTGCGGAAATTAAATGAGATTTGTATTGAAAATACTCTCGAGATAGACTGACGATATATGAACATAATGTTTATTGTATTTGCCTTAGGATGATATTTATTGTATTTGCAATATTAATGTTCAATTGATTTATTTGAAATACGGTTCATTTACTTGTAACTACATGAAATATATAAGAGTATTCAGAATCAAATCAATGCTTAAATATACAGTATTGTCGATTTGATTATAGGTTTTTCTGTATATATATATATATATATATAAATATATATATATATATATATATATATATATATGGTCCGTACACACTACTGCCATAAAGTTCTGGCAACTACCATATTTTTTTATTCCGTTACACGAAGTTGTCTGCTTTCAATGACTGTCAAATACGAGCTTAATGGCGCAGCTTGCCCAAACTTGTACAGTAGTGGCAGTTGAAGGAAACAGTGCTGCATTTTAAGTTACTACGCGGGAAATTTAAAAGGTCACTGACCTATAAAACTGCACTCGTATCTACGTATTAAATACTATCAAGTACATTAATTATGATTATAGTTCCTGACGATACTCGTAGAACATAGAAAAGGGATTTTATGACAAGATTTTTAAATGAGATGACGCATTAATGGCGGCTCACTTATTTTTTGTATATTATTTGCTACATTTCAGGTTTCTGTTATTATTTAAGAATTATTTCAAGCGGAAAAGTAATCTAGAAATGCTGAATAAATAATAATATAAAAAACGTGGCACAGTTAATTTCGTTTTAATGTTTCAATCGCATAAATCATATTCTTATTTTCTCATTACTACAAACAAACACAATCTCGAATCTCTGAAAGATATTTACGTAATAGCTCATCGCGATCCAGGCTTTGATTCTGCTTTATTTTTATTTTTCTTCTCTTTCTTGGGCTCTGAAGAAATCTCATTAACTCGAAGACGGCCCATAAAGACAAAAATGTAAATGGATTGTAGTCTTTGCCAGCAGACTGCGGTAGCACGTCCTAGTCAGGACCGGAGAAGTGTACGACCAAAACCTAACTGACCTAAGCGACCTTACCTACCTGTAAAACAAGAGTTTTTATTTTATTTTATGAAAACACATACAGGATAATACCTCCGTTGATCCGCCAACGTCATAGACTACAGCCCGAGATTCACACATCATCCTTATTGGAGGAATTTACTATGAATGAGTGGTCTTTACGGGACGACTTTCGTCTACCAGCAATTTCAATTAAGAGGCTGTGACTGGAATTTTACGGGTGACGGATCAAATTCACACCAACCGCGGTTCTAGAGCTCAGAAATCGATTAAAATCAGTTTTTTAATCTCCGGGGATCGAACCCACGAGCTTTGGCTTGCTTAGAAAACGCTTTGACCATTAAGCTTTACCCGCCGAAAGAGTAAAGCTAACCTAAGAGTATGATTGTAGTGTGTGAGGTGTATGCTGTTGAATTATTTATTGATTATGCGATTTTCTTATTTCATGGAATATACAAGATAATTTTGTATTTTATGTTTATTTGTTACATGCTTCAATAGGTTTTTATTTTGTACTTAGCTTTTCTCAAGGAATTGATTTACTATGCAAATTAAAGAAGTTATGTTTTTATTGTTATAGAGAACTCAAAATGTTAAGTTGATTTACTTTCAATACTTCGAGAACATGTACAATCACTTAAAAACAAATGTGAAATAAAACTAAATATATTGAATTTGTTTTTCATGTTTCAATTACAATTTACCTTCAATTATAAAACATTTAACAAATAAATATCGTACAAATAAGCAGTGTATATTTTTAATAAATAGAAGTGAAATTCGGAAAAATTGTTTAATTTACTTTTAAAACCCACTCAAATCAAATAATGTTGTATTAAAATTATACAAAAAATTTAGTGCTCATGGAAAGCTAAGATCGAAAAGCTGTGTTTTTTAAATTTTGACTTTACACATGTAAGCGACAAAGCAAACATAGATAAATTGAACTTTATTGAGAAATAATTCCGAATTTTTTTATATGTAGTTAAAAATTAAGGAATATTTTAAGATAGAAATGTAAATGCGACGTAAACACACAATGATTTTAATACTTTTATCACGAGTATAATAAATTTATTTTATTACGGATATGGGAAAAAAACTATTATTACAATTCTATCCATTAAATAAATTTCAATGCAGATATTTATAAAGAATATAATACAGATTTCACATCCATCGCATAAATAAAATATTTTGAATAGATGATGCACGACGAACGGCAAAATTTATGATGAATATTATTGAGTAAGTTAAGCATCTAATATCTCTTCCGGCTCTGTAGAGATTCGAATCACAATCGAAAGGTCGGCTGCCCAGTCCGGGTCTGACTCTCCATTGTGTGCCCACGTATAAATATTATTCCATTCAATGGCGAGTAGAATCTTCGAAGATATCAATCTATAATCTTGCTCGCTTTTCCAAATCTTTCCAGCCTTCGTTTTGTGAATAATACGTAACCAACTTATAAGCTTATGTGCGATGGCCGATTCATTATACATTTTTTCAATACATAAATATTTGATACTCGCGTATCGCAGTCATATTATTATAACGGTTACCTTTCTAGTATCTGCTCATATCCATACTAAGGAATTAATTTATGAATGGAGTATAAGCGCATTTCATAGTTCATGTGCTTAGGGTGGAATCCTCGGTGATGCAAGCATTCGCAATTAGTTACTGAGTGTTTCGCTCGCTTTTCGCATTATTGTTACCTGAATGTAATTTGTATTGCGTTATATGAAGTCCAAAACATATAACGTGAAATGTGCTTCTGAGTAGTATGATAAAAATAACAAATTTACAATTTTAAAATTAATAAATTAAAAATATTTGGTTTTGATTCACAATTTATTTTAATGATTACATGTTTTGGCCTTCCTGAAGATGGTTTGAAGATGGTCTTTAGGAAGGTCGAAACATGTAATCTTTTAAATAATTTGTCAATCAAAACTAAATATTTTAATTTATTAATTTATAAATTTTTTAATTGAAATTAATTTTAAAATTATAATTATGCAGTTTCACAAAGTATTGTCAGTTGATAACCTTAATGTTAAAACAAATTTCTAATAGGAATCACGATTTCCCGATTATAGAATAAAATAATTATCAAAATGATCAATTACGAGTATGAAGAAAGAATCCCAAACGTAGTCCACTTTTATGTTACAACTAAACAATATGTTTTTTATGTCTCCATCATTCATTCAGGGATCCATTTCAACATTGAGTACGAGTATAGAAATATTTCGTACTTTGTTTTAACATAAATCACAATAAGAACTGTAAAATCACTTGCTGGAAGACCGCAGGTTCGCCCTATAAAGGCTTTATTAGTTGCAAGTGATTAAGCGCTGCTCAGTGTATCCATAACTCAGCAATAAAAAAAAATGTACCAGTACTTTCTCTGCCAAGTTGTTACTTATTTTAAGGCAGACTATATACGGCTGTGAAACATGGTGGTTATCTGAAAGGGAAAAAGACTAGAGGCCTTTGAGATGCGGTCATACAGAAAAATTCTCGGCATTTCCTGGAGAGACCACGTCACGAACAATGAGGTTCTCAGCAAAATCGAGGAAGATAGGCACCTAGTAAGAACGATCTCAGAGAGGCAAGCCCGATGGATCAGTCACATCATGCGCCACGATGGTCTTCTTCACGACATTGTGGAAGGGATGGTTGAGGGTAGAAACTGTAGAGAGCGCCGTACACGGGAGTATTTGCAGCAAATGTTCGAGGACATGAGTTGTAGCTGTGATGCTGATCTGAAGAGGATTGCAGAGGATCGAGAGGAGATCGACATGCAAGATTTTGTTGCTGCAAACCAATCCACTGGATTGATACTACGAAGAAGACATACTATTTAATTTGTTGAAAAAAAAAAAGTATTAACTATGAAACAAATATATTTATATTTATGTTTTCTTTGTTCTGAACTCATTTAATTACGCTGAAAGTCTGGATTAATCTACAATCACACGATCTAGAATTAAATGTATTTGTTACAAACTATAAAGTGTGAAGCTATGTTTTGTGGTCTGAACATGGTAGCCGAGATGTAGGTTTTCATGACAGGCATTTCCAAAACAGAATGCAACATTTGGCCATTATCAGGGTATATTATTCACGAATGTTGCGGTCAAAGTTCAACACAAAAGTTTCACTTACAAGTATAGTTAAGTAGATTCACAGGTGGGCAGATCCAAAGGCTTTATAATGTTTTACGGTCTAGCCACTCCGGCATCCATTATTCCGCCAGTCGTTAAAATTTCACGTAAATAGTAACTTTTTTCAGCATTAAATATGATATTTTTGTACTCGATTCAGCTGTGAAAGCTTCTCGTGAAAAGCTTCCATGAAAATCTCTCGCACAAAAAGACTCGCCGAGCTTTATCCGATGTTTTCTCATATTCTTCGTGATTCGGTGGGTTTTCGAAGCCAGATGTTTCCTGCCAGTGTTAAATTATATATCATAACTCTGTTGGTAGACCCCGGCCGCCCAAATCCACCGATGGGGCTAAACTTTCGATTCAATTAAAAGTTGAAACGGCTGCTGTGAATTGAGCAAATATCTTAGATTGAGCAGTACTACTTTACAATTATAAATTATGCAAGCGAGGCTAAGTGCTGTGGACATTTGATGGGACTTAAGGAAAATTCTAAGTAAAACGTCAAGAATTGAATACGATTGAATCAAATATTATTTTATATTCACTGCAATTGTGAATATTCTTTGTTTGAATTTTGATAAAAGATTTAATAACTTTAAATAAAAAACTTTTTAATTTTAAGAAGCAACGAAACGTATTTTGACTATTTTTCATAAGTTTTTTTTTTTACAGTTTTTAGTTACGATTAATGTTTCTAATATGATTTACTCTTAATGCAATAAATTGAATTTTTTTAACTCTGTTGTATGATCTTGTTTTAATAATGGTGTACAACTTCTACCTTTATATTTTGATTATGCTTAATACAATCTCATTTGTAAGCAGTTTATTTGATTAATTCTTTTACTGATAAATATTATTACGAATGATAAAACATATAAACTGAGGTGAATGATTTTTGTTCTATGTTAACAACTCCCCTTTCATTGCCCAATACCTAACACCAAACTCAACATAACTAAATAACAAATGTATATATACTATTCAGATAATCCCGTAGTGGATTATTGCTTGTATGATAATAAAAGAGAAGGGTCCAAAACAAGGCTAATCCTATACCCGTATGAAATAAACCAAATCAAACACACGGTATTACATTCGAAACAGTTTTCTTTTACCCCACACGACCTTAAACAAATAGTTGCCTGCGGAAAGTGAATTCCGATAGTCGGTTTGTAATTTTGAAGTTGCCGCCTATAGAGGGTAGCGAACTCCGGGCGTCGGGAGGATGGTAGGCGGTCGATGGAGGGCGGCTGAAGGGGAGACTCCTGGGGGAAGCCATAAAGCCTCCTTCAGACAAGTGGCCTGCCGGACGCGTAACGTTCCACCTCAATATCGTCTGCGCTCCTACACGGCATTGTGTCAGTTTACCCTTTCGCGCGACCGTTTCACGAGTGAAACTTTTTCCGCCCAGGCATCCATCGCATTATATCATATTATATTTCAACCTTTGATCGCGCCAAAGGCTTTTCATTCTAGAGATCGTTTTTTTTTATTTCGCTTTGAAAAGTGAGAAATTATTTCACCCGTCGAGTGATTTAATACGATTATTTTAGAACAAAGTATTGAGTATATACAAGTTCATTTACCGAATTAATCGAAATGAAGTTTTTTTAAATGTCTTTCGATAATTATATACAAATAAAAAAATAACATGTCTCTAATTCTTTAAATAATTTCATAACCACCATTAGGTCAATTATGGAGTCAATATAATGAATCTTACTTCATTTTTTGAATATAAACATAATTACTTTCTCCTTAGTTTAAATACATGGTCAATTGAAATTGGTCCTCATCCCGAATCGCCTTCTTAGCTCAGATCTCCGCGAAGTACACACTATGCTTGATTCCCGAGGAAATCTAGGTGGACATTCCATGATCTTAATGAAAAGAGAATAATTGTTTCCGAATCATATTTTGGCTGTTGCTGGATGTTAATAAGCATTTGTACGACACTCTACATGCCTTGATTATTTGGTTCTTACAGGCAGCTCATTCAAACGGGTTGCGTCAGACAGTCACCCATTTTAACTATGTACCACCCCCAAAGTAGCTTATCGAACAAAAAAAAGTGTTTTTCAACATTGTCGTTAGTTGAAATTTTATCATTTTATAAATATTTATGTTATTAAAAAGTCCACAATCATATATTATTTCATAATGTTATAAAAAATATTATTATTTAAAATTTAAACGTTGTTATTCGTCTCTGTATATTTCATAATGTTTAAAAAAGCTTATTTTCATAAGCCTCCAGCTTCACATGCGTAATTTTACAGTATTTTCATGTTTTATTAACATTTATATTCGCATGTTTCGTTTAGTTTCATTCGCTTGTGTGAACCGTATTTTTTTATTTTTAAGAATTCCGAGAAGCGTGAATTCGAAGCGTATGGTTTTATTTAAAATATTCATTTTCATAAGAATTGGAATTTATCTAGTTTGTGGAATATATTTTCCAAAAATATTAAGTACAAAGAAGGAAATAATAATAAAAAAAATGTTACTTATTAAAAACTATCATAATCATTTAAATAGGAACGAATGATTATCACCTAACCTTTAAATGATTAACATGTGTTCAATCATGCTTCACAGTGTGTGCGTGATCTTATAAAATGTGTAAAGATTGGTTAGTGTTCGTAAAATGTATTCATGGCATTTAACTCCGTTAAAGGATTACTGAGATTTTTTTGTACCAAAGTAATACTTACCTTTATGAATAAATACAATGCCTTAAGCATTGCTCGAAAGTTAATAGAGTGGCCTAGAACAATTTTTGTTGTCCATTTAACAATTGGACTTAATAGTTTAAAAGCGACATAAATAATTCATGCAAGTGTATCGTTTAAAACTGACGTTTAGTACATTTAAGACATGTTTGGTTTGGTAAATACTAAGCATAACCACAAGATCGCTCGCATTTACTATTCATTATCACCACAAAAAAATATGTAACAAGTATCCACATTTGTTATGATTTTATGTCAGTTAAATTTTTATTTTTACTAAATCGTGAGAAAAGGTTTTTTTTTTCCAAAAAACATTTTCAAAGTAAACTAATCATCACATATAAAATATATGATACAAACATTCATATTTTTTTCTCGTAATTTTTCTCAATTTTTTAATGGTTATTTTTCTTTTCGGAATCAATGCAAATTCAACAAATCAAGGTCATGACAAACAGTCCAGTCGGTCTCGAGTTATAAATATTATAACTAACACGACTTTATTTTATATATTAAGGTATATATTTAAAATTATTTTAACCTTTTAAATAATAAAACTTATCCGAGTTATCTTCGCTTCAACCATCAGCCATCAAACTTTATCCTATCCGCTGCATTCAATGGCGCAATTGCCCTGCATTTGTTCGAGAAAACGGATTTTTCCGTATGGTCCATAAAAGTTGTCATAACAAGACGCGCCAAGTCTCATTCCATATTTGTGTCAGCGACCGAAGCCTTCTGTCGGGAATATCTTCCCACACTGCCTCGACTGTAGTGTGATGGTGACACTATCGAGTTATTGGAAAATAATTTGCGTTTCAAATATTACCAGCTTATTCTAAAAATGTAATTTCGTATCTGCGGGGACTCAACAATTTTCTTGAGGCGACGAAAAGTTTTCCAATCTCGATCTTATCCGGCAATATACACTTTTATACCATGTAACTGAGAAATGACGCTGTGCTACATATTGTAATATATTATACATAAGTAGAAGTTCATGTTGTATGACTACATAATTGAATCATTTTATTACATATTAAATAAATATAATGCCTCAAGTTAGGGATGATATTATCTCATCTTTAGAAAAATGATCCTGGCATTAAAATAATCATCAGTTTTTCTTTAAATATCTGATTAAAAATAAAATATTATTAAGTTAAAATAGCTAACATCTTTTGAATCCCCTGGGTCTCTTCTGAAAGGCTTTTGGATACTATGTAAAGTGTGTTTTCGGGAGAGCATTACTGCATATATTGTGACCATATACTAGTATTTAATATCACAGCTAGGATTCAGAATATAATTATTTTTACAAATTATACATTATTTTATGTTCATTTTAATATTTTTTTAAATCATTGTGGAAAACATTCTTACAATAATAACTTTCGTTAAATAGTTATATTTGTATAATGTTAAATTACTTGTAAAAACAAAAACACATTAAAAATTGTATGGGCTTACTTTAACATTTCAAACATGACCATATCATTACAAAGTGACTTAGTAACACAAAAATACTTCAAACTACGTAACACAAACATTAATTCGTAGAAAAAATAACGTTTTTATAAATACAATTTTGCAGCTTTTATTTTTTGTTAAAATTTAAATATACTCATTCGCGCATGTTTTTTAATAATTCCTCAAACCATAAGAGTCGATATTTTTTAACGTTCGAATCGCAATCTTTTTAAAACGGCTAAGAAGCGATAAATATCCCTTTAGAATAAGCGTTTAATTTTAACAATAAAAGTTGAGGGGGTATTATTTTTCGAACTGCGGCAAATACTGAAAACGGAACTTTTTTTGGCCGGCCAGTCGACGACTGTTCTCCGTGTATATTGGCAATGTTTCAAGACTTTCCGATAAGGTTCTTATCGATCCGAACATGCAATGCCCGATTATTTTTTCAGGCTTATTTTTATTCCATCGCAGAAGCTTTTTCGGCGATTCGGGACTTTTTTCAAGCGGAGCAATTAATTGATTTGCAATAAACTGCGCGAATAAATAACATTTTATCTGATGAAAAGAAAACAATACCTCAAACTGCCACCGCTGCGTTTTCAAGCGCAAATATATCTTGAGACAATATCAAGAAGGTAAAATTATTCATCAGTAACACAGGTAAATGATTGGTTATAGAGTCCGAGTCGGAACTATAAGTAGTCGTTTCTCATCCATTCAGTCTATAGCTTGGTTCGAGACCCGAGTGGTACTTACTAAAATAAATAGACTGTCGGAAAGTAATAATATTAAGCTTGTGAATAAATGAAGACTGATTGAATAATAATAAAAATATACATACTTTGAATATATACTATAGCGACATCTATCGTACGATGATAACAATGATATAAATACTAGTTTCAAGCGAGTCGGTCTAGGCATAGCAATGACGCAGTTTGCCGAGCGGTATGAATACCTGGGCATAGTTGGTTTCCAAGGTCCGCGGTTCGCATCCCGCTTCTGCCGTTATTTTTGTGCTTGGATTGACGCGTTGAAAAAAGAATTTTATGTATAGTATATGTATATTTAATTAATAATTATATTGTAATATAGTCAATGATCTATAAAAAGTAGATTAGAATATTGAAATAATAAAATAATATTCTAATAAAAATTAAAAAAAAAAAAAAAAATTCACATAAAGTACAAATGTTTGATTTTTTTAATTGTGGTTTAATTGTGTAAAATTTATATTCTTGCTCTTAAAAGGTAAAAATAAAAGATGAAACGAATGAACATGTATCTTAATTTGATTAATAGAGTGCTGAAATTTAAGTATTGTACAAAATTAAATTCTTTGAAACGAGAGAGCATTCAGTGAGTGGATCTTTTTATGGTATAAATAAACTACTCGGAGAGTATAAAGGTTTTGTGTGGCGCTGAAATAAAGCGTTTGAACAAAGATGGAAGAAAAGGCATGTATATCCTTCAGTAGTGCAGTCTTCTCTAATATAGCTCATTGTCTGAAAGACGAAGTTCTCTGCCGAATTACTTAGCTGCTCCGGGGAGGAACGCTAATGCATTCGGTCGTTTATTTTTTGCCAAACTCTACTACATAGTATTGCAACATTTAAATGCATATAACTCACGCTACATTATATAGGAATGCATACATAATCAAATTTACATAATAATAAACACTCTCACACTAGTGTATTTTTAATAATAAGTGAATTTACAACTGAATAATGTTTTTCAGTCAGAAATATACACGCCTGAAAAAAAACGTTTTTAAAAGTAATTATAACACTACTACACTTACAGAGGCATATCTTGATTACAAGTTTATTAAATACAATGTATATTTATTTGTTTTAGATGATTTATTTTACTATAATTTAAAGTATACTAATAATAACTAAGAAAAAATACTAGAAGTTAGTTATTACTCCATAAGCAGTTTGTTCAACTGGTGTTTTTCTCAACTTTGATATTCTATTGAACTAAAAGGCATTGTCAACGCAGTATGACATCAAACTTAAAGTTTCTTTTCTACAAAAGCTTCTTTGCGCTCGCTCCTTCAGTCACTCAACGGGAGAGAAAAAAAACACCATATTTCAAATCAACTTCGAGTCGCTTTGTATACTTAACGGCTTTTGCGAGTGTTAAATACACTGTCAAGTAAGAAAAGTTCCTCGCTGCAGCATAACTTGTTTTCATTACATTAAGTTTGTACACAGCACTTATACCTTTATCGCGTATTCCGTCGGGGCTGAAATGAGTTTCTTAATACAAGTTTTATTGCGGGAAGAAGCCCATATGCGCTATGTGTAAGAAGCGAGGCCCGTCAATATTTGGCTACGGTGCAAACATCAATGTTGTATTAAAAGTTATAGCCTTTTAAGAGTTACGTCGTTAAACAAACAGCTAGCTTTTTAATTAAATTTGCTATAAAAATTCCACGTGCAGTTAAGCTTGTACGTGATATTTTACAAGTGTTTTTGAATATTTTACTTCGTTGAGTGTCAAATTATTATAGATTTAAACGTTGTTTTCTGAATTTAAGATCTCGCATATGTTACATTGAAGAACAATGTGATTTATGTTAAAACAAGAAAATAATATTGTAAACATATAAAGTGATGTATGAAAATATTAATTATAATCCAGAGATTGTTTAATAATTCTTATTTTAAAATAGATACAATTTATAAAGCGATAAATAAATTTAAAAAATACACTGCGAACTCTCTTCATATACGAGTACATTTAAATTATAATAAAAAATAATTCAATTAAAGAAATTAACACTTTATTACAAATATAAAAAACTTATTAATTGAAAAATGTTGATATAACGCATTCGTTTATTAACAATCATCATCAGCCTGTATCCGTCCACTGTTGAACGTAAGCCTCCCGCATGAGTCTCCATCCTCTTCGATCCTATGCCTTCCGCATTCAGGCCACTCCCGCTATTCTTCTTAAATTGTCAGTCCATCTTGCAAGGGGTCGGCTTATGTTTCGTTTGCAAGTTCTTGGGTGCCACTCCGATACTTTTCTTCCCCATTGACCGTCGTCTCTTCGACAGATATGTCCTGCCCATTGCCACTTGAGTGTGCCTATTCGTCGGGTAGCCTCCTCTTAAATTATTAATAATATTTATATTATGAAAAAATACCAGTTACCCTTCTAGAATTGACATTATAAACTATTTGTTTACAGATATGTGCAACCATTATTGTTTAATTTTCAAATGAATAAATTTACACGTTTTTTTTTGATAAAATTACTAATTAACTTTGTTTTTTTTCTTTCAGGTAAGCTTGACTTGATTTTTATTGCAAAAGCGGTGTGGTAAGATTTCACGTACTTCGTGTAAGATTAATATTTATTTCTATCCACCATAAACTACATTATCAGCATAATTTCAGTGAAAAGAATTATTCGTTCGTCTGGAAATAGATTTCGAAAATAAGAGATGACATTTGAATACGAGGCATTTTCGCCATTATAAATCATATCTTTATCCATTGGTCTTATCATCGCTTGCTACGCACAAATACAATATTCTCTTGATGGTGGGGAACGTTTATTTTGGCCGGATTCCAAATGTAAGAATATCCAGTTATTGTCTCTGAAATGGCCGCTACTGTAGGAGATGCACTATTGTCTCAGGTTCACCGGACCGATGCTACGAGGACCATAATCTGCGGCTATTCATTACAAGAATGCGGTTTGAATAAAGCGTTCAAACTGAATGCCAATTTTCGCTCGAATATTCCGAAATTTGAATACACAGCTGTCATGTTAGAAATAATCTATTAATTAAAGCAAATTTTAATTATATCCACATTTGCATAAAGCGAAGGCTTAATTTATTCTCATTTGTTTAAGATGCTTACAAAATCACACTGGTCTTTTCAAATAGTTACATATTTAGTTTATTGTTGTAACATGGATCACACTGAGCACTGTTCAATCACATGCTAAAAGACCGCAGTTTTGCATTCAATTAAGGCAATTAAATGACTATATAAATTATTAATAATTGTACTTTACTCTCGTTAGACCATCATATTAAAAACTCTCAAAACAAAATAACATAAGCACTATTTCTTTCCGAAAACACAAAAAATGTGTTCTTTAAACACGATGTTCATAATAACATTACATTGAATGTAACATTATCAATTAAATTAAGTTAGGACATTAAATTAGTGTAAAAACAGTTTTTCTGTATGAGTAAACGATGTTAACTTTTCTAAAGCATAAATTTTTTGTGATATGAAACATATTATATTACCTTATTTTATGTGAAAATAACCCCTAAGCACTGAGCATTGTATAGCTAAATTACTTATCATGAAAGTATTATTATCATAGTTACAAGACGTCGTAATGTGATAAACATCACTGCGCCCGTACTGTGGGTATATCCTGACAAGGCATAAAAATATGTGAGTCAGCAAACTCAGCGGGAACAGTCAAATAACAAACCCCGTTAAATCCGAGCAGACTTTGGGCTGCACCAGCGCCTCGGCCTCTGGCACGAGCCACCCCACAAATCAATACTCTTACTACGTAGTCGGACGCGCAAAAATGCCAGACGACATACTGCGAAAATAGTATTCGAATCGCCGAAAAATATTGATGAATTGCAGGCATTGTGTCTACGCCCCATGCGACTGCGTTTCCAGGGGAGACTTTCGAGGGGATGCTTCATACTAGACAAGGGTTTGCTTACAACAGATCCGGGAAGAGGCATTATGATACTTAGAAAAACGATTAAAATATTTCAGAAGAATTTTTAAATATTATACGCAACGTTCGGTATAACTCTATAATTTGAAAATAATAGCGTATTATACTGTGCAATTATTTTTGTGGATAGATTATTAACAATGTCACGACGAAACAATATTGAAAGCGGTTTTAAAACGAAATGGCTTATCATTTTAATATTGGGCTTCTCTTTTGATTTAGACTCATTGAATATGCGCAGATAAAATTTAAAATCACCCAAAACATTTAAATATACAAAAAAAAAAACATATTATTCTAAAAATATGACAACGATTGAAATTTTTAATGAAATAAACTATATATTGGATAATAAATTCAAAAAATCCGAAAACAACTAATATTTAATGAAAATGAACGCCCGAGAGTGATATTATATAAATGACAAGCTGTGGAATCCTATAAGAGTCTTATCTATAATTGATCAATCTTTTTTATAATTGTTCAAGAGACAAAGTTGGACCAGGTTGCTGCATGTTCTTATAACATTGTAAAATAGCTATGTTTTCTACCTTTGCAGTGGATATGAAAAAAAAGTGACAATTTTATACTTATATGAAGGATTTTCCTTTTCTTCTTTACGCATTCATCTTCTAGGCATTTAAGATTAGTTATATATACACATTCCCTCGTATTTTACTTACTCTGTAGTACACAGACATAGAATTCCTTTAAAATAATTTCAAATGCCCAAAACAAGGCCCCTATCACTTCACACCCATTCCAACTCTGCTTTTATCTAGGGTCATGCACCCTCGCTTTTTCTCTGCACTCAGCCCTCTGCCTGTTCTTGCATTCTTCATCCACCCAGAACTAGGTATTCCATCTCACCCTCGTCTCCAACAACCCCTGGTGAGTCTTCGTTCCGCCCAACCATCTCGCGTTTCTTCAACCCCGAATGAAAAGGCGTGTTGTTACGTGCAAACTTCCAAACCAATCAAGGAGCTTATTTATTTTTAAAGAGAGCGATAAAATAACAAGCATACCAACAATATTCTATAGAATTCGTGACTTATAAAGAAACGTAATATATTGATATATAAATACCACGTAAATAAAATCAGTATTTTTTTTTGCATATAACATAAGGCTGCGATTTTTTTTGTGTTTTTTTTTTCAATTAAGAACAATATGTAGGGCTGTTTTTAGTATGGTCATACATCATTTGCCCCTGCACATTTTTGTCGTCGTAATAAAACCCATTTATGCGTGACGAAATATTTTCAAGCCGAGGGAATAAAATAGCTTGCGCACTAAAACGTGTGAATAAAACATATCGCAAATTAAATTTTTTAATGCTAGTAACTTCGATTTATCTGTTTTGTTTCGTTTTCTACATAGGAATAAAAATATCTGATCTGTGAGTAATTGTTAATAACACGCAAAACAAAGCACTTCATTTTATTATTATGTACGTAAAATGCTTTATTTTTTGTATCTCATTTATTTGATTTAAGCAAACGACACAAATATAATAAAAAACATTAAGGATTTAAGAATCTGCTTGTAAAAAAGCAACACGTTTAACAATTGTATTTTTATGAAAACATGATTCTTCTTTTGTAACAACCTAAATTTTATCACATGAAAAATATCAATATTCGTTCAATGAATATGATTTTTTATTTCAAATCCACTCTTTTTTCTGTCGATATGTGTCCATTTCGTTATTCTCAAGTGTGTTATATACATATATCTGTAAAAATTATAAACATATTCTTTTCATTGGACATGTATTATTATTATAAACACCTAGATATCTATCAATATCAACTAAGATTGTTATTTTACGTTAAATAAAAATACCTTGTATTTTCAGATATGAGACAAGTTGGATTTCATAACATCAAACGGATACAAACATCCAATATTACAGAGATATAATATACGAAATGGATTTTCAATTTCTTACTCATATATAAAATAGCGCAGATGTAGGTATGTACCAGTAAGTACTACGCGTGTCGTGAGCATCACACAAGAAGGATAAAGACATTTTCTTTCCGCTTTTCTTTTATGCCCGAGAACGAAGCGTTACGAAGCGGTGCTTAGCGATACCAGCTCAGCTAGACACAGTTATTGATTTTCTTGGCTCGGTACTTGGTGGGAATTTCTCTTGAAGGCTGTGTTTCGCGAAGCTGTAGGTCCTTCAGAGCCGACGCCGGGCAACGAGTCGAGGGGAGCCTGAAAAACACGAGGACCTCTTGAAGACTTGCGAAATTATGTAAATAGACTCGTTTCAGGAATACGCCTAACGACTTCTGAAATACCATTCGCGAATTTTAAATGAAAACGTGATATTTCTATGGGGATGTGCGCAATTGCGAGTATTACATTATACAAATAATCACAGTTGAATATATTAATTATGGCTTTAAATAATGACATAATACACATTATAAAACCACTGAGTCTTAATATATATTAGGAGATCGGTTTTAAAGAGAACTCTCCTTCGTTAGGACAAAGTAAGTTTTATGAAGTGTACTTTTTTATTATTTAATATGTCAAACCCTAAAGTCTTGCGTTCTATAAAAATATAAACTTTTTTCTATAATATGATCTTGTGGTATTTTAAAACAAATAAGTCATTTAAATAAAAAATTTGGAATAATATTTGAATAGAATATGTACCCGTATATGACAATACAAGTACTTAAGCAAAAATATTTTAATAGTTTAAGGCTTTTTAGGACTGAAAAATGCACTCTAAGGTGATATGATACATATTTTGGGATGGCACGACATAGAAGAAGAAGCATAATAAACAGATTAGGTATTATGATATCATTATTAATCTAATTTATAAAATAGCGCCAAATTGATACGATATTCGTCAGATATACGCAACACGTTTTGAAATAGTTTTTATTACCTTACTTTTCACTCTTTTGTTACAAATATGTAGACTTTACAATGATGTTCTAGTTTTCATTTTGATGTAAACCTTTTTTTTTAATTTTCTGTTCAAATGTAGATTATTCGTTATTAAATTTCAAAGTTAAAAATACAAATCACTGATAAATTAATCAAAATTTAATCAAAATATATTTAAAGCCATAAATTAATACGTGTTTCATAAATGGCATTGATAATTGATCGTGCATTAAAAATCAACAGCATTAGCAGCAAAAGTTTCAACCAAAAAGGATTAAATTATTTCTCAATTTAATTTTCCGATTTCAGAGTAGTTTCAGCTTTGGATAAATACAAATTTTAAGCGTGTACTTTTTAATTAATGCAATTGTCAGCCGGGCAGAATAAACGAAGCCTATTTGCATAAGTATGGCCCGACAAGTGATAACCTAATTTCACTTCCGAACAACGTACAAATGCTCCTGCCATTTTTGTCCACAATACTATAGGATGCTGCGCTACCGGAACAGCAGTTTCTTTTTATATGAAGCAAGCTACAAAGCTTTCTAATTAAGCTGTTTCAATTGCTTTTATTTAACGCAACAACTTCAAGAAACGCTTTATTTTTTACCTTCAGAACTTGTAGAATAATAATATGTTAATTAAATATATTTTCTTGTAAAATCACAAATTACTTTTATTCTAATTGGTACATAACTGAAATGATTTTCGTTACAAAAAATATAAACTCTAAAATATGTATTTCTGTGCTGAAATATTAAACTGGCTTTACTGATTTCATTTACTAGGTTTGCCAATAGATATATAATACTTATAATAAATATTTATTTATTTACCCTGTTTTTACATGGATCACGTCGAGTATGGCCTCTATTTAGGAGACTAGTTTCGAGTTGCCTTTTGACATCGACGTTATTTTTGAAAAAACTACCTTATCTCAAATGTCACTATCATCTTGTTAACTAATATTTTTTTATAAACCTTTTTTGATTATGAGCACCATTGAAATTCATTTTGACATTTAAAAATCATCATATTCGTCACACGACGCTATGAATAAAAAAAACTATGGTGAGCGATGCGTGTTAATCCAACGCACGGAATCAAATTCTAACAGTTTTTTAACCGCTAGATGTCCCCGTCATTATTATTGATCTAATTACGGACCGTGATTCTCTGGATTACCGTTCGTGTCTTGGTCCACTGTTCTAGAAAATGTCAGACACAGAATTGAAGCTTTGTTCGCTACTGAACCCTAAAGTCTAATACTATGTTGATGCATTGATTTTGTGAGTCTTTTATCTGAGATAATTTTAATTTAATTTTAAACAGTTTTAATGAAAAATATACGTCTTACACTGAAAATTTCTTTGACTGAAACATAATTGTATACAATATGAATACAAAATGTATGTATACAATATGAATACAAAAAGCAACCAACTTGATCAAAGCTTTACCTTATAGTCAATGCGTGGTATAAATTCAAATTAATACCATCGTGTACAAAAAAGAATACCGATGAAGATGAATAATTGATGAACTACCTTTCTTTTTACTCAATCGCAAAATTGATTACAAAAGTAAGATCAATTAGTATTTTACCACCAAGGAAAATATTTTTTTGTTCATTGTTGAAATCAGCCTTCAAAGATTGCTAATATTTATGGTTTTGGGTCTTTATTAACCAATCTTTTCTAAAACTTCTAGTGATTTTGTCTGCCTAGTTCAGTAGATATAAAATAGACGTTATTCAAAGAGTATTAATAGTTAATAATAAACTAAAGAAATAAACAAATATATGTAAGGCATGTGAATAAAACAAATGAATTTTATCTATTATAAATCTCTCATTTTTCATTTCTCTAATATATTTTTTTCTGCATTTATAAACGAACGAATAAAAAAAATTTACTTATGAAACGTTTTTTTCGTCTCGGTGACTGGATCAGTTTCACGGTTTTGTTGACAAAGTAATTATGATTAGCATATTTGAAACGAGATATTGTCTTTACGACGCTAACTCTACGACATTATAATCACAAGAGTGTGTAACAAGATAAGAGGAAGCAATTTGATATTTAAGTCCCCACACTTTTCAAACAACAGTCATTACAATTCCATTGAACTTTTGTCAATTGTTTTTTAATAACTTTTCCTTGGATCGTGCTCAAATTATTCTAAAAATGGTTAGATTTATTAAATATTATCTCGTATATACTTTATAATATATAAGAGTTTTTTCTGTTTAATGTATTCGATGGTAAATTAACCGATCTGAATAATGAAATGTTTTTCAGCAGCCAAGTTATTTATTGAAGTCACTAGTCACATATTCTTATGAAACCTGTTTTTAAGTATTGATTTACTAACTACAATTTAGCGTTTAGTTCATGGGTTCGTGAACTAAAACCTAATATACCTTAATCGTTAAAACCACGTGAAATATATTGTTTTTAACGATGTTTGAGTTCTCAAATACTAGTATGTAACAATCAAATACAATAGCTTATAAACTTATATTGGCTTGAACGTATTATCATTATTAATCCTTTTTCGTAAACTTTCATATAATCATGTATATAATAATATTTGAACTTTTTTTTATAAAATTAGATATTTAAGAATTGGGATATTGAATTATTGGATAAACCATTTGATGATGTTAAGTTTCCTTCACTTTCATACTACATACTCTCAATCTTACACAGTCTACGATAGCTATTTTTTTAAATTATTTCTTGTCTTCCACCTTACTGAAAAAAATGATCTTGTGAATTAAAATGTAAGTGTTATATTAGAACCAATTTATGATATTTTGGGTCGGCTTAATATCATAGTATAGCTCTGCATCTCGCACTTCTAGCAAATACATTATGCATATCGCAGTCTAGGTAAAAAATGTAATACGAATTGTATTGATAAGCTACGTATGATTTTAACGTATCAATTACTACACACAAAAGGTGATAAAATCAATAAAATTGTTTCTACCCCAACTTTTTCACGCCCAACTATCGTTTTCGAGCATTTTCAATGGTGGCTGTATCTTGTACTTTGTACCTTGAAAGTTTCAGCACATCCACGTTCCGCTGCACGTAGTTTCTGGAGCGTGAGGCTGTTATAAATTCGCGGAGAGGCTATAGTTTGCTGGAGGGTCACGTACTTGCAGTATTTGCACAAAATTTGTGCATTTAAATAAAAAAAGGTCGAAATGTGAAATACCATTCCCACAAAATTATTCGAGCTGAAAAATTACAGCTCACTCTGATTTAATACATGCATAATTTCAGTTAAGCCTTTGATATGTTTATTATCATTTTCATGATTAAAATTTTAATGTCATTTTACAAAAATAAAATATGTTACTCACATACTTTTTATTATTTATATACAGAAGAATACCGATAGATAGTGATACATATATATTATCTGTAAATCTATGACGCTCTCCATGTTACATACAAGTGCTGCATGTGACTTCAGCCTGACATTCCCTCATTATGTATTTATTAGAGGAACTCACTAAGTGAGTGGTATTCACAGCAAGATTTTCGTCTACCCCCAACATCATGTAATAGGATGTAACTGATATTTTGCGGGCTAAATAGATTAATAATAGTTTTTTATCTCCATTGAAAATCGAACTCACAACTTTCAACTTAGTAAAGCAAACGCTTTAATCACTAAGCTTTACCTGTCAAAAAACACCGCAGACATCAGGCTAAGCACAAACAATTTTATTGATCCTGCTCCTTTCATATATTTATTCTCTTCGTATCCGTTTTGCGTTGTAATACAGTAGAATTTACATTTTTTTTTAATAAAAAATGTCTCTATGTGTCTGTAATGTATTTTGTATGAGATAGATGGTAGGGTTTCAGCAGTGTAGGGAGGATAGTTATCATAACCTCGCTGAGTCACGCACGCCAGTTATCGGATGCACCGCCCTTATAAGATTTCCCGTCCGACTGCTCTCCGGTTGCCATGCGACACACCCCACCTATCGCCAATTCAATAACTTCTCAGATAATCTTGTTTTCACCCAGCTTCCCTTGCCCAGCGGCGAAAATCACGCCATCAGCCTGCACCGGTTCCTATAGTATGCACTGCTATCGTTAGGAAGGTACTCTGGCGTATTGAATACGAACGCTAAGCGCCATCCACCCTAAAGATATTTCAATAATCGGATTGCGAATTTTTTTTGTGTTAATGCAATATTTCAAAAGCAATCGGAAGCGGAATAGAAATAATATCTGCACATTTGTGATAAATCTGAAGTAAAATACTCGCTAATTTGATTGTATTCGAAGTATTTCTATGGATTCGTTCTACATACTATATGGGCTTTTCTTCTTCGTAGTATCAATCCGGTGGATTGGTTTGCAGCAACAGAATCTTGCATCTCGATCTCCATTCCTCTCGGTCCTCCGCAACCCTTTTCAGCTCAGCATAAGCGCTACAATTCATGTCCTCGAATACTTGCTGTAAATACTCCCGTCTAGGGCGCCCTCTACAGTTTCTACCCTCAACCATCCCCTCCACAATATCGTGAAGAAGACCATCGTGGCGCATGATGTGACCAATCCATCGGGCTCGCCTCTCTGAGATGGTTCTTATTAGGTGCCTATCTTCCTTGATTATCCTGAGAACCTCATTGTTCGTGACGTGGTCTCTCCAGGAAATTCCGAGAATTCTTCTGTACGACCACATCTCAAAGGCCTCTAGTCTTTTTTTTATCACTTTCAGATAAGCACCATGTCTCACAGCCGTACATTAAGATGCTCCAAACAAGTGTTTTGGCAAGTTGCTTGCGGAGCCCTAAAGTAATATTCTTTGACTCAAGAATTTTGGCTTTTTTATTGAAAGCTAGCCTTGCTTGATGTATTCGACTGTTGACTTCTCTTTTGTTCTGGCATCCCAGGTAATCGTACTTCCAAGGTATACAAATTCTTTTGCATCTTTTAGGGGTACTCCTAGCATTGATATGTTAATTTTCTGCTGCTCATTGCGGCTTACTCTCATGACTTTGGTTTTTGTGCTGTTTATCTTCATATTGTAGTTGGAATTAAATATGTTTTCCATGGATGTCAGCGCTTCAGTGAGTTCATCTTCAGTTTCAGCAATCAGAGCAATGTCGTCAGCAAACCTTATTTATTTGATAATATTGATTAATGAAACAAATGAATCAGCAGATATTTTGCACATAAACAGCGATCTGCGATGCAATAGTTCACAAAAATTCTCGAATTTTTTCACTGATTCACAAATAAAAAAATACTGTTAAATTACATATCGAATAAAATTTATTTTAATATTTATAAACGTAATGTATTAACAGAAGGAAAATTAAAATAGCAACATTAAAAATAATTTAAAATTTAGAATTAATTTTAATTAAAAAAATAATAAATTAAAAATATTTAGTTTTGATTTACATTTTATTTTACAATGATGACAATTTATTTTAACGATTACATGTTTTGGCCTTCTTGAAGACCATCTTCAATAATGAAAAAATAAAAACAGGCATTGGCTTATATAGGCATGCACAGTTAATTAGTTCCTACATACATATTTACAGGTTGTATATGTGTGCGGGTAAAACAATTGAAAAAACACATTATAAAATTAATGAGTATGTGGTTTTCCTAATGTATGTAATCATTTTTGTTTTTAATTTGAAAAAGGCATTATATAATTATAAAATTACTAGGTATTTGTCATTTTAATGTGTTAAACTATTATATAATACTACATTTTTGTTTTCAATTTAAAGGGGACTATAAAATTACTGAGTATTAGTTACTTTAATGTATTAAGATATTATATAATAATAAATTGATTTGTTTAAATTAAAATATCCTTGTAATTCTTCGGTGTTGATGACGGCCAGTCCCTGGAAGTTTTGGTTTTTCTTTTTTCCAACTTGATTGATACCTAGAATAATAATTTTACGCAGTATCAACGACGTTATAATGCGATTATTAGACAATAGTACATGCCGGAATTAGAAAGACAGGGGTAAACAAGTAGTTCATTTAGTAACAATATATATATTATTATTTTATTTTAGTTTCTCAAGAATCTATCATTACTATGTTATTTGTTGATTGGATATAATAAAGGAGATGACGCGAAGATTGTCTGTTCATTTAATAGATTAATGTTTTTATTGAGTCTACAGCGATTAATTTCTAATATTTCCAAGTTATCTAATTTTTTCCCTTTATTTGCAACATATAAATTTTTTAAATTATTTACCATATCAAAAGTATGATTCTGTGAATGAATAGTCATTATGTTCGGTTTATTGTTATATTTAACATTCTTAATATTGAAAACATAAATTTATTACATTTCGGCTAATCTTTCCGATACGCATGTTAAGGTATATTGGTCGACATTTTTCTTGCAGGCCTCGAAACTTAGCGATAGAATGTTGTTTTTCTGTTCAGGATTGCTTACGTATTCCCTCAATGTCCGGCGGTGCCGCCCCCACAGAAAATGGAAGATAAACGTATTGTGAAAGTGACTCGCATGTGAATCATTCCAGTAGGGACCCCCTACACAAGTTCTAGTTCTCCACAACTAAGGGCTTACTGAAGTACGAACCAGCTATGTCCAAAAAGAAATATATCAGACGTTTGTGTTAAACATTAATATACATTAGTGACCAAAGTACTGCGAGGTACTCTTATTTTCGAACCAAAAAGTAATAAGATCGAAATTAGTTGTAGTTAGAGTCGGTCCTGCTTTTGTATCGCTCTTCTGGCTGTAGCGCAGTCTCCCGGCATTTGCATTAACGCATACCATAGTTTTAAATCCAATTTTCTATAAAAAAAATCAAATTTGAATAAACGAGAGTAATCCCAATGTCGTTGTTTTAGTCAATTTACCCCTGGGTACGAGTATAATTAAGGACAGAAATGAAGATTTGCAGTTTAAGTTTTATCATTAAATGCTTCGCTACCTTTAACCCATTATTGTCAAACTAACTAAATTGACTGTAAAATATCTACTTTAGAATCTAATATTTTAGTAAGAAAAATATCAGAGATAGCTTTTTTTTCTTGGTCCGGTTTCTTGAATCCTGAAAAAGGTTCTGTAAAACTGTCATATGAGGCTCTGAGGGGCTCAAAGTTGCGGCTGTGAACCCTCCAGCTCTCCAGGCTCCTAAGCCCAGGCTGCGAAGTGATCATGGAAAAGAAATTGGATGTGTTTCGTCCATTATGTGAGAGGTTGGATCACGAATAGATATTACGGACTCGTATCTTGATTTATATGAGCGGGGGATATGTTGTAATATATTGTAATTTGTACGTGCTATTTTCGTTTTTTTTTATTGCAGCAAGTGCAGTTATTTCCGTGCAGTTAGTGTTATTAGTGTCCAGGGAATATATGAAGCTATGATACATACATTAATAACAAAACTTTTGCTTTTTATGTATATCAACAAAAATGTTACAAGGTTTATCAAAATGTATACTGAATAATACAATATATAAATAAGTAACAATCAACAAAATGGAATATTATTTAAAAACATTATTTTTGTCAATAATATATCTATACAACCCTTCTTTCTCTCGCTTTATATCGCTTTCTTTCTCAAATTTTATATATATTGCTTAATTAATTTAAGCAAAAACATTATACGCAATTATCAATGGTTAACATCTTTGAAAGTCCAAACATAAATTCCTTAATATATATATATTTAACATTTACATTTTTTATACAGATCAATATTATTATAAAATTATTATTTTTATACCTTTCTTCGCCAATTAAGAAACTAGGTTTATTGCGGCGAGAGAAAACTTGTATAATATTTACAATATTAATGGTATATCTAATTCTATATGTATTATAATAAATTATTTTTAAAAACAAGGTATTTAGGTGCAGATTTTAATACAGTAAATAAAATTATATGCCATACTTTAAGAACGCCTTCCTGGATCTGACAATTCGCCATGAAATACTACATCGCAATGAGAAAAAAACGCCAAAGAAAGTGATAGTAATTATTTTCCCAGTCTCGATTAATATAAATCACACTTCTGTAAGCCGAAACACGGCTGGCGTGTCTTCAAGTGATTCTGTCAGCTGTAATTGAATTGGTTCGGTCAACGCCGAAGCCTGATTCCTTTATCAAACAGACCGCGGAAGGAGGAACTCTCCAACAATCGATCCGTAAACTACACAGAAGACTACTACATTATGTACTTAATTTGTACTCATCAACAGCTAGTAACAGAAAATCTAAACGTTCTTGACGTGCTTGTAATGCTGGAACATCTAATAGAAGTAACAGAAAAAAAAAAAATAGTAGCATTTTTTAGTAGCTCCTGATGATCCTGCCTTGTCACTGAAACGGGTAGAGTGATTATTAATTAAAACTCAGTAGTTTGATTTTGTGAGGAATAACCGCACATACTACGGTACGTCGTACCGTAGTATGTACGAAGGTAGTACGAAGGTGGACCTGGCTGGGACATTTACTACAAATGCCGTATGAGAGCATTAACTAAGGCTGCATTTTCTTTAAGCTTCCGGGCTCTCGCCATCCTGGAAAGCCGTCGGGAACTATATACAGAATGTTCTCGACAGATCTACAGGAGGCGGAACTGACATAAAATATGGCGAGGACTAAGGTGGCTGACTGAATTTTATGGCGGTGACTCGTGATGTCCATATGCGTAAAGGCGGCGGATGTGGACAAATGAAATAATTTTTCAATGATTGTGGCTACGTTACACAAGTACAGCGGTTATAGAATTATGAGAATTAAACTATAATATTTAGTGCGGATATTATGAGAAATAAGGCATATCACCTTTTCTTCAGCTCGTTAAACCTTTAATACGATCATCGCAATACAAAACTAATAAAACAAGCGCATATTAAACGACTGCCATAAACTTTACTTATGATGCTATTTTATAAAGAGCAACAGATTTTAGTTACCGGAAGCTTTTCATTATTAAAGATTGCTGAAGTTTGAAGAAATAAGTAAAGTATACTTGTATACACAACTACGAGTAACTCGTACTTCTTGCTCTGAATAATCTTCCGTAACAAAATATTTCAATACTGCAATTTCCACTTGCAAGAGTGCAATATCCGGCAGCGGGATTCAATCTTCGCGATTCTTCATGTTGTATTATTTGTATGCAAAACTTGAAAACCTGCATATATCAAAATGTATACTGAATAATACAATATATATTATAAATAAAGAATAATCAACAAAGTGGAAATATTATTTAAAAACATTATTTTGTGTCAATAATATATCTATACAACCCTTCTTTCTCTCGCTTTGTATCGCTTTCTTTCTTAAATTCTATATATATATATATATATCTAATTCTATATGTATTATAATAAATTATTTTTAAAAGTAGGTATTTAGGTGCAGATTTTAATACAATAAATAAAATTATATACCACACTTTAAGAACGCCTTCCTGGATCTCACAATTTGCCATGAAACACTACATCGCAATGAGAAAAAAGTTGGTCGCTGCTCTTCGGAACTTAAAGAACTAATTCCTCCTGCACCCACTCACAGCCGACAAACTCGTCTTACACTTGCCGAACATTCATACACGGTTAATATATGTCAACCAAGAACTGGCAGCTTCCAAAGTTCCTTCCTTAATGCCACCGGTAAGCTATGGAATGCTCTTCCAGCGACTGTGTTTCCTCCTTCCTATAATCTGGATCTCTTCAAGAAACAGATAAATATACACTTGCAATCTCCCCAACCCACACAGAAAAACGAACACAACACACGTTTCCCGCATGCAGCGTCCAGCCTCCCTGGCTGAGCGTCATAGAGTGCACTGGTCTTGACCGGGTGTGCTCTCCTGCATGCGTTTGCATAAAAAATAATATATATATATAACCGGTTGCGTACTGAAACGCCTAGGGGTAGATTTGAAAATTCAAGGCGCTTAGTTTCTTGTCTGGACTTTGCAAGGAGCATTTTTCAGAATTTTTTCAATTTTTTCGCTGAAGTGGTTAAACCAAATATAATTTATTTTTCAAAGAATGCGTGTACAAAATACTTTTAATTTTTAAGTCCAGAAAAAATATATGTACCATAAGACGAGGTTTTGGCCCATCTCTTGCAGGGGACTAGGTGCTTAAAATATTACTCAGAGACATAGAGAAGTATCCAGTACTCATTGCATTAGAAGAATATAGGCTGTTACTGATGATAACATAAAACATTATATAATTAACGATATTTTTATGTGATAGTTTCTCGACTAGTGTGCGGAGGAAGTGGCTGCGGGCTTACGCTGAGTACAGAATGAATATTGATTGCAAAAGTTCTTAGTTTTAAACTCAGCATCCGTCGTTTATTTTTGTTCGATTTGCAGACGAAATAAATGTCTTATTAGACGGAGTTGTATATGAAATATATTCTAAAAATCCACTATAATCAATAATATTATGTCTTCATTATGAGTTGCTCTAATTTTTGCTTTAAAGTCATTTTATTATACTTTTGAGTACATTTCACATTCCATTTTTTTAAATACAATCAGCTTTTCATATGATTTTTACGCATAAAAATACATGAATAACTATTTCATACGTCGTCCATGTAAAAGTACAGACGTAGTGTTGATGTATGGAGGGTTTCAACTCGTCGAAAACGTGGTCGTCACATGTGCAAACCAACTTTCTTCCACGCATTAGTTATTCAAATTGAACTGCGAGTGAGCGGCACGAATCTAAAGATGAAAGTGAGACCGGGAGGAATGCTTCGAAAGCTTCGAAAGCTTCGAAAGCCGTTGAAAAAAAAGCTGCCACACAACGACAATGTAGAAAAACAACGACCCTTGATGTTACGACAATGACGTGATAAAAATACATATTGCGCTTAACAAGTGGAAACTTTTCCATATACTAGTACTTGTTTACATTCTCGGAATGGAGATTGCCATTTTCTTGTTGTTTCGAAATGTGGATTATTCGCATTTACTCCGCCTTTCACGGCACTTCCGAGAGACTGCTTCTGCTCAAAAATAAACACTTGTAATGTATTCCCTTTAGTGCAACAACAATCTGGCCTCTAAATATAATAAATATAATTATACTGAAACTATTATATAAAATATTATATCCTAAGCATTAAAAAACGCTTCACCATCGATGGCTCAGGCGTATTGACTAATACTCTTATGACTAATTTTATAACGTAATTCTATTTTTTTCCATAACTTTGTATAAAATGAGAAGTTTAACAAATACAAGTTACAAATATAATGTTAATATTATGTCAAATAAATTGATTGTATATAACCTTTAATACGAGAATTATTTTTGTATTGAAAAAATACTTTAAATAGTTCCACTAATTCGTGCCGACACATCAAAAACATATAAAATAATTAAAATATAATATGCATACAATACAGTACAACTTCATATAACGTTTTTATAATATCGGATGATTTACCCGATGCTCGATGTTGCAACTTAATCTAACTGTTATAAACATGTTAAGTAATCGTTTTAATAAAAATTGACGCAAAACTATAGGACAAATGCCTATTACAAATCAATAAAGCATACGTTATAAGAAGGTACACTTTATTTTATACTCGTATATTGAATAACACATACTCAATAAGAGTAACACTGTTTTGAATACGATTTTTAAAATGTGTAAATTTTTGTTTATATGTAGTAGAATTTCAATGTAGTAGAAAAATCTCTTGAAATTCTAGTAAACACAAATATTCTATGAAAATAACCCGTTTTTGGTTTTGTATTACGCTTTTCTCACCTTCGCTTCGTCGTTACTGGAGCACCGGTTATGACATACGAATTTATTTTTATCGCCATACGTTTGTTGACCCCTCTAAAGTTGTTTTTATTATCATTGCGTTGTCATTTGTTGTCACGGTTGAATTTTCCGCTCCACGGAACACATTGATATCGCCGTGCCATTACAGCGGACATACCGCTTTTGAAAAGTTTGTTACCGGAACCAACATACTGGTACAGACACGAGAATATGATGAGTTTTCTAACGCAAAATATCTGCAATGCAATTGAAATGTAATCATATTTAAATGCAATAACATTGTACGCGGATTATACTAGAGTTATTAAATAATTACTCACATTTCAAGACAGATGGCGTTTTTAAATCATGTTGATATTACAATACAACTTTGCTATATTTTATTAATTATTATGTTTCCAGAGACAAGCGTAACAATATGGGACAGTAACAAGTATTGTATACTTACTTATACATTGTAGTGATCACTCAATTTTTCTTTAGACTTTAGCAGAGGCTTTTATCCTGCAAATACTAATATAATAAAAATAACTTCGATTTGGTAGTGATTTCCTTTACCGCTAACCTAATGATGTATTTTATTTTCAGTTAAATTATTTTCATGAAAACGGACATTTCATTTCTTTTCATCATTTAATTTTACAATATTCGAGCCTTTAAAGGACAAGCGTGACCATATGTTGCCACAAAAATATTGTTAATAAGGCATTGTTTATTTTTTAAAGACAAACCAGAATTTACCTTCAAAAACTATTTTTCTTTAAAAAAAACTCTAGTCACTGAAGGGTTAGTAATCTTATTAATATTTAATACAAAAAATAATATTAAATGCTATTACAGACGCTTAGATTACATTTTTATACTTTAGAAATTTAAAAATTCTATATTCATGTATGTACTCGTACCTTTAAGCATGTTTTTGTTACGAATATTCATATAAAATCGTTGATTTTTTCGGACAGGAGAACATTGATGTCTGTTAAACGCAATGAACTATACCGCTTAAAAAGAGATCTTTTAGATAAGCTTACATAAAAGCATACATTATATAATGTATAATACGTAATACAAACTCTTGTAGATAGCAGCTTAATGCCTCTAGAGAACAACAGAAAGATTTACCACAACGCATGACCGGTTTCGAGTAATCAGGCAAATAAGAATTTTCTTCATGGCAAGCCGGGAACCTATAATAGCTTTCTTTTGTCTATGCTTTCCGGCCCCGTCTTTCTCTTTGAATGAGCGAAATACTTTTAGCGGAAACTTCTTATAAATTTCCACCAACAATAGGCTACATGGATATTCGCTCAGACAATGCTTATATTATCCATGGCTTACATTATTATATACACCAAATTGACTCGTATTTTTTACAGTGTATTAAACACCTTCTTTGTAGTTAATTTTGGCACAATACATTGCTCTTTATTTTTAATGGAATTTACAAACATAATAAAAAAAACTAATAGTAAAACTAACTTCTTTATCAAAAGAATTATTTTTTGCTGTGAATTAATAATGTAATCCTTTTTTAAATTTAACAAATGCAGGAGAATACTGCCATCTGGTGTTCGATAGATCTCATAAGTGCATTCTATGACACTTGCCAATTTGAGATTGGCATGTAGTATTAATTTTACAATATCATTAGACCAAAGCCCGATAGTTTTGTACCATCTTTATAAAACGAATCTTTATTTTGGTAAACCATCTATTTATACAAAAAAAACGATAATTAAAGATATGTATACATATATTTTTTGAAATATCTTCTTTTTCCATATCCACTCCTTTTCCTATGAAATTTATACAACATAATTAATACGAGCTTATTAAATGAATTAATTGTAAACTTTTAACAAAATCTTCTTTTTTTTATGCACTCAGTCGTAACTATTAAACATTATTATGAGCATCTCAGCGTAATTATCATTTCAATTACCATAAGAATAGCATTGTTTCATGAAGTTCTTCACTAATTATACTATTACGCCATATAATATAGCCGTAGTATCTTCCTAAATGTAGGAAATTCGGTCCCCATGTTATATTTTAATAGACTTCAAACCTTTAAGCTTAGCAATAATATCGCATTAATTTAATTTTTAAAATTAACACAAAAATATACTTTCTAAGAGCATTTCATAGAGTTCTTATATTGCACGTGTTTGGGTAAAAACCCAATCAAATTTATGCCCTTGCATAAACAAATGAATAAAAAGTACGATTATACCAAGATTGTATTATTTCATTGAGTTAATTATTGCTGCCACCGAGCTAAAAATATTATAAGTTTAACTGTCGGTTTAATAGAAATACAGTCTGAAGAATAAATTTCAGCCATTAATATACAAATCTGTAGTACATTACGCTACTTGTGTTGCATGAAACGTTTTCCAAGTTTCTTATCAACTTGACATGTGAACTGTTCAGTGTTCAGTAAATTTACCTCGTGCCCTGCGACACGAAAAACACCCATTATTTTTATTCACACACGCCTAAGTCGCACGAATACTTTATTTAGTATACTTTTTTTAAACATAATAATCTAAATTATGTGTTGAATATGTAGTTTCATATTTAAAAAAATATATATTAGCAAATAGCAATCACTGTAATTTTTCTACGTATAGTGTAAATACTTTTATTGTATGTCAAGAGATTAAATTATTATTTGATTGAGAAAATAAAAAAAAATATTCATATATTGTTTCGTTGCTATGGAAGACAAAACTTAATAATGAACTTGTTTACAGTCTCACATGTTATAAGGTTATATAACATTAAAACTGTATATTATTATATTTTACCTTTTATCCAGTACAAATACTAGTTGTTTGAATATTTGGTTATTACGTATATCTTCATTTCATTCATATCAGATTCAAATCCCATGCATAACAACCCATTTGTATAAGGTTTTAGTCTTCTTTCCTCGTTAAACGCATTAAAACCTCATTAGTCGCTCCATCCGTCCGTCACCTCTACACGTCACACAGTTTTTATTTGTATTTTACGTTGAATAATTATCATGTACATAATAATCAATTCATACACAAAGATTTTAAGGCTAAAAATAAATTTAAAGTTTTAAATACTCGTTTATTGATTGCGAGAACTTTTTCACGTTCTCTTAAATAATCATTTACTTATAATTGTATGTTTTTGAACTAAAATAATTTATTTTAGTTGATTTTATCTGATCATTATTTTTGGTTCGGATAACAAGCCCATCAAATTTACAGAACAATTTGAATACATAATTAGTTTTCATATGAAATTTAAAAGGATAATACCGTTTTAACGTTAACAGCCTTGTAATTACATTTACCAATTATCCACAAATTATCAATTAAGAGAGTAGTTAATGAATTCATTTATCAGTAAATATGTATTTTTTTTAATTTATATATATATTTTTATCACTTCAATCCTTTAATATTATCCGTATACTATATAATTAAGGAGTCGGGTTATTCACTGGGCCTTCTAAATATTTTTGATATTTTTATACCCATTTGAAATGTGGCTTGAAGTGAATATATTATTACGTTAGGAAATGCTTGCAATTGTGCTTAAACTAATAAGGCCTTCCGACAACATGAATATATTCAGCAGCACTTTAGGATGCGAAGCTCCGTTGAATTGTAGCTTAGGATCTGGCGACTGTGATCCCTTACATTTTCCTTAATTTTTGTAGTGACCATGTGGTCGATATCATACGCATAGTATTCAATTAGCTTCAGATGCAAATTATCTACAACACAATTCGTTTTTCTCTGTATTTTAGACTATAATTCTTTACTAAACTAAAAAACTTTAATTCATTTAATAATGTAAAATATTTATTTTCATAATATCGTAAATAAAAATCAATACAAGACATCAAGGAAATGATTTTAACGAAATAATGGGCATTATAAAACGATTTTTAGAATAAACGCCCCTCAAAATTTAATTCCCTTTACTTTCACAAAGGAAATTAGATTAAAAATCTCATTGATACACTCGACTATGTAAAATAATACGTACATTCGTACAATTCGTGGTATCGCACCACCGAACATAAGACGCAAAGTCATATGCGCCGAAGAAATGCGTAAAGCAATCAACCAACCGTCCCACTGCTTGTATAATCAGATACTCCCAACACCAAGATTGAAGTCTCGAAGCAGCTTTCTGAAATCCACACAACCTCTCACATCCGGCCCTGAATATGAGAGACTCCAACTCTGGCAACAAATCGCACCAGAGGATTTCATTACTCCAAAGGAAGGCCTCCCAACTGGCAAGAGCCTTGACTGGCCGACCTGGAAATCCCTAAACAGATTGAGAACCGGAGTTGGTAGAACAAAGGACAACCTCGAGCGGTGGGGAATGCTTCGGCAGGGAGAGACACTATTGTGCGACTGTGGAGACCTTCAAACCGCCTCACACCTACGATGCTGCTCCATGTGCCCAACAAGGTGCACATCTCAGGACCTAATGCTGGGCAACACACGAACTATCGATGTTCCCAGATATTGGGAAAAAATAATTTGACGTCGCTGACACGAAGAAGAAGAAGAATTCGTACATAGAATAATGGAGCATTTATTTACAAATACCAATAAAACAATCCTAGTATTTAAAAATAATAATTACTAAAATTATTTTGTTTACAAAAATAAATATATTATTTATGATATAGATGCTTATAATAAAACGATGGATGACAAATTATTACAATTGCTACTGTCTTTTCTTATTGTCTTTCTGATTTATAACATTATAATATGCTAACAAACTTCAATAGATAGTTTTACCTTGCGGCTGAAGTTTCCTCCAGGAAAATAAGCTTTATTTCCTGCAAGTGAAACTTTCTCATTACCTAGAGCCGCATAATGCAATTATTCCTGTTTTATCTTGCGGACGCAAACTCGATGCAGTTTATCATCGGAGCTCGGGCTTGTTAACGCTTCCTAAACTTTACTACAGTTGGCAAACGCCGTAATAAATTTGCATACGTTACCAATATAGCCAATCTAACAATGCAAATAATAATTCAGTTGGATGAGCTGCTGGTGCATCGGACTAATTAAGGACGCTTGACCCTTGCACTGCGCAATAATCTGTCTGGGAAACGCTCCCTATTGCGAGACCAACAAGATTGTACATAAGATAACAATGTAAAAACATAACCAATTAACACATCCTTTAATTGCTTGCTAAGTAAAAAATACAACATTTATTCATGATACTACCCGTGTATCATTGTAACTGAATTGTATTGCTTATTCTCTCAAACGTAGCGAAGTTCTGTATTACTTTTATTTGTACAAAGTATTGATTAATGCTTGAATGAAAAGGTTATTAAAAATATTATTTTTACCGTTTTACACTACAAGTATTTTTAAAAAAAAATGTGGAAAACCCCGCTATCTTGCATCCTGAAGATGTAATTTTAATATTTTTCGTTTATATTTTTTATTACTTCCGACTCTACTCACATTATTCAAAAAATGGTTACTGCGTTGACACACTTGTGGTGACATGTCTCCCTTGAGATGCTAAAACTTAAGGGTTGTAAGTCTTTTTCGCATCCCAAGTAGTTTTTTTTACTTTTATCACCGAATTTCTTCCGCAGTTTCAGCTATTTAAATGTGAATTTTCTTATTATGATGTTTAAAGGTGTACTATTAATATTAAAGGCTTAAATTAAATCTGAATGGCTCTTAGATATTATTAATATTTTCATGTAATGATTGTATTAGTGTAGAAATAATGATATAATTTCCCATTACCATCGTCTGCACTTGACACTCAAGTAATTTCACAGCTCTAATACTGATGTTTGGTTTAATACAGTAGATATCTTCAAGCAAATCGAGTGATGTTTCCTTGAAAAAAAAAGAGTTTTCAGTTATTTATGAAACAATCAAACAATATTAATAATAATGGAAAAAGAAAGCTAAATATACACTCAAGTCATTTTTATCACAGATGTTAAATCTTAAAAGTTTTCCCAGTGGATCATATACCTGTAATAATTATTTATTTTTTAAATTTATGTTTTTCTAAAGTGGATTGAATACTGATTTATTCTAAACAAGTACGTAATTTTTTGAAAAATTTAAAACTTATGTTTATTTTGACATTGCATTTTGAAGGCAAATCAACTATCTGGTTTAGTCCAGCACTCCAATAGTTTCATAACACACTTATCAAAATACTCGTGCCTTACCTAACTACTCCGTAAAGTTAGCCAAAGTAGGCATGGAACAAATAGAAGTAGTACGAAGTGCCTTTCTTTTTTGAGGTAGTTAACCCACGCCGCCTGTTGGGATGGGAAACTCGGATAATGCAACTAGCTCAACACTGCATAATTTTTTTAATTTGATATTTAATAATAATAATATTAAGACATCCATCAAGAAAGAATCCATTATTTTTATATATTGATTCAATAATGTTTTTAATGTGTAAACGATCACATTAAAATGATAAACCAAAAATCAACCTTTTTCATACTTACAAAAAACACCAATAGTAAGCAATAAATATATTCAATTTGGTTTTATTAACCTTCATTGTTATAAATTGATTATTTTACTAAAACGAATGTTATCGAATTCCTATTTGTCTCCTTTTAACATTTTTTTTAAATTCTCCCGCGTAAGTTAAAGTTATGCAAAATTATTTGAGTCTTAAAGGTATGTTACCTACCTGTGTTATAATAATATATTTCAACCTTAATAATACCCGTATGACGTCTTGAATGATTGATAAGATTATGCCGTGCCTGTTAACGAATTATTTCAAAATGTTCGCTTGCCGAAAAATGAATAAGTATTTCTATACACAAAGTTATATTTTCTACATCACATGTGGTTAAAAAAATACATAAAATATTAAGGTACAAAAATAATTGCACTGTAATATTATATTTATTTTTTAAAAAAATCTCGAATATTTATTTCATTTAGACCTTATATAAAATAAGTCATAAATCGGTTATTATAGTTATATTTTTTGTAAATTTTGCTGTTAAATGAACAGTGTTTTGATCCGTAATTATTGCTTAATAGTTCTAAAAATATATCGTTAAAAATATATCATAAAAGAAACAGTATTGTGTACGTTTTTATCAACCTGTATATTTTAATTAAATATATGATTTTTTCAATTAAACTAAATTGATTTTTACTCATAAATCGAGTATTTAAAAAAAAACAACAAGATTATTTTTCAGGATTTTGATGAAATGAAATCAAGAAAATGTTACCCATGTATAATCACTATTTTTAGTTAATTAAACAATTATTTTTAATTATTTATTTAAAATAAGAAATAAAGAATAATAATACCTAAAAAAATAGTAAAGATAATGTTTCATAAAATAAAAAATCAATTAATTCGTCGTTTATTATGTATTTTCAGAAAAAAAATTAAAAACCCACGCTGATATTTAACTAAGTTTAAATTCTCTCTATAATTACATTTTCATAATGTTTTTTTCTACGTTTATCTGGTCGTATTTCTTACTATATACTATTATTATAAACTCGAATGAACATGTCTCTCCCTCAGAGTTGTGTTACATTTTCTCAAATTCTCTTAAAAAAATAAAAATCGTCTACCGTTTTTCATAGCATTCATTTTTATTTAGTTTGCTTCTAATACTTCTTATATTATCCTATAAATATGACTTTATATACTTATGAGGCATAAAAAATAACTATTTTTTCTGAAAAAATATAAATTAACACAATAACAGCCAGTTGCTACTTTATATTGCAAAAAAGCTGTTTCTTTATTGAACATTTATAACATCGGTGCTTGAATAAACATTTTCTACCCACAAAATCGTAAAAATTTCAGCACTTACGGCATACATATAATCAAATTTACGTTTTCTATGAAAGTTTTTTCTCATTGTTCGGAACTTTACAATTGTGGTTTAGTGAGTTGTATTTTTATCCGTAATGGGCCATAATATTCTCTACCGCTACATATTATTTTCAGCCATGATAAAAAAGTTCGTACGGTACCTATGCTAAGTAATACGCTTTTATCATGAAAAACTGAAACTATGAGAAGCTAATTATTTTTCATCAGATCACGATTGTATTACTTTCACAAAAAAAAAAACGATATGCAAATGCTGCTTACAATTCCAAGATTAATTATTTTTTTATTAAGGGTTTGAAAGGCTTGCAAATTATTCTGTAATCTCTCAAAATAGCTAATTTATAAAAATAATTTTGAATCTAAAGAATACAATAATGTTTCTTAAACGATAAAATTTTTATTTCATCTGTTAAATGAACTATCCCTCAGTATATAACTTTTAATATATTTTTTATTTATGTAAAATTTACTTTGAATGTGTGGTCTTCACAGGACGTCTTTTGTCTACCACAAATTTAGATTAATAGGCATTTTACGGGTGAGGGATCAAATTCACACCAACCCGCAGTATTTATAGAGTTTAGAAATCGTTTTTTAATCTCCGTCGGGGATCGAACCCAGAACTTTCGGTTTGGCAAGCAAACGCTTTAGCAATGCCAACAGGCATAATGCTGAGTATTCATATTGAATTCTTCTTCGTAGTATCAATCCGGTGGATTGGTTTGCAGCAACAGAATCTTGCATCTCGATCTCCATTCCTCTCGGTCCTCCGCAACCCTTTTCAGCTCAGCATAAGGGCTACAATTCATGTCCTCGAATACTTGCTGCAAATACTCCCGTCTAGGGCGCCCTCTACAGTTTCTACACTCAACCATCCCCTCCACAATATCGTGAAGAAGACCATCGTGGTTTGATGCAAATATTCAATATGTATCAGCATATTGAATATTTGCATCAAATTCTCTTTATTCTTATTCATTTTAGTAAGCAATTTTGTTTTTTTTTGTGGAAGATTTGTGATTTAATATTCCGAATAAAATAATATAATCTAAATTTTATCAATACTCTAAATTCCTCATTCTACGCATGTTATATATAAGGTTATATCTTACAGCAGTAAACAATATATTTTTCGAGAAGGTTCGTCCGTAATTCTCCGAAGCAAGGATTATTTCATTATTAATGCGAGCATCATCCTTACGGAGCCTGCTACTTGTCTAATATAATACAATAAAACATATTTATGAACGTTTATTTCTCATTATTTATGTTGTCAAATATGAATTGTTTTTTCTTATCAAACGAATTGATCGATGTGTTCACTGAACATAGAGAACATAATAACAATATTAATTTTGTCATTTATTTGTGAAATAATAATCATAACTGACGTTAATATTTTTAAGTAGTTATAAAAACAATTAAATAAAATGTGTTTTATTTCCTTATAATAAACTAATGAAGATTTGAAGACATAATCAATTATTGTGTACGACATATCATGCATCAAAATCAAATAAATTTTAACTTTAGATATTTGGGTGCTAACTGCAATGCGATTTGTTTAGATTTTTTTTTCAGTTATATAACTATAATAACTTTACTATGCATATTTGTATTAACACTGAAACGAGTTTGCAGTGTACTAAAGCTAAGCAAATAATTTCACGAAAAAAAATATAGGGAATCATCAAAATATTTGCTTTGAAGAATACCAATTTGTAAGTAGATAAATACTTTGTACCTTATTTTAACATGGATCATATTGAACACTGTATCACTTGCTAGAAAACCATGTGTAAACTTCATTTGAGTATGCTTATATACGTTGAGAACTCCTGAAGTTTTCATTAAAGGCAAAACTGCCATCACTTAGCATGTGATTAAACAGTACTTACTGTGATTTATGTTAAAACAATGAAAAAATATAAATTTATTTAATATAGATATGGATCTCAAAAAAAAACCTAAAATATAGTTACCAGAATTCCAATTAATTTGAATCAATGAGACTAATATAACGCTATTAGATCAGTTTACAAGCTCTTCATCTAAGAGCGACTTTCGGAGAATATTTATAAATGACATAGACGGTTTTCTTTTCCACAAAACAAATAATATTGATATTGAGAGAAATAACAACTTTAACAATAACTACAACAGCAGATTGCTGAGTACGATATCTAAGACAAAGACTTGGCTTCAGCGAATCAGGATAAAGCTATTATTTTCCGAGCCAAGAAAACTTTTTTACTATTTGTCTTAAGGTTTCGATATCCTTTTATTCGCTATCTTCAAACTAATGATGTAATACATTTTGTAAAATACATTTTTTATTAATGTAATTTTATTTCATCGAGTAAAAAGCGAAATTGCTTTTTTAACTGGCAGTCAAAATGCACATCGCGTTGTATAAATAAATATTAATTATAATATCATAAGAATAAAAATTTAAATCTTTGCTTTTTGATACTCATACGTAATAAAAAACAATTTAATTCATATACGTTGTGTCTTGCCGACCCGTAAAGCGTTACAGAGCTAGTGGAGGACCAAAAATCTCTAATGTCTTTCTTGAGAAAGAAAGAAAAAATGTTTGATGAAATTTAAAATTAATGGTCATATTATAAAAACAGGTATTCCTTCATTGTATTTACATATCTGCTGTTTAACTAAAAATACGATTACCAAAAAATACAGCCACATTTTTATGTCAGCTGCTTTTATCATCTTTTATACTTCATAGATAGTTCCACATGGCTATTAAGTTATTACTTCAGGGGTTTTGAAAAGTAGGGCACTATTTGGATGCTTTTTTAAAGGATGCTTATCTCGACGCTTCCAAGGTCTGAAACATTTTTTTAAGTAAAAGCTCAGCCTTACAAAAAATATTACCTGTAGTCTAGCGGTCACTTAAACACAAAAAAAAATACAAAAATAGTGTTCAAAGTGCACTCAAGATATTCTAATTATATTCCACTCTATGTTTTTAGGGCCATGAAATCCAAAAGCTAACTGAAAGATAGCAGATGAATATAAGAAGTGACAGTAATTATCAAATTTATTTAATAATTTATTTGTGTACTAATTATAAAACCGTTATTTTGATTAAAAAATACACTACGTTTGCATTGATCCAATACAAACATTGTTCATTTGAAAAATCCACCGAATAAAAAACACGATAAATTACCAGAGAGCACGTAACTAAGGTGTATTGGATCTGATACGAGTATGAAACATGAAAAATCCTCAGATTTACACGGAGGGATAGAGAAAGCGCACGTGGAAGTTATAACTACAATTGCAGCCGCAATGTTACGTTTAAAGGCTCCTGGGGGAACATTACGGCTTGCATATCTCCCGCGCGGGACGTGAAGAGACTTCCAACTGTACGTTGCACAATAACTGCACCACACCGTCCTGGACTCACGTACAAATGCAGCCATTGAAGATGCTATCTTACCGTTTTTAGACACTCCAACATGTAATTGAGAAATAAAATGATAACGATATCCGCTAGACTGGAAAGATAAAGAACTTAAGCTGAATCTACCTACCTGTTGTACTTTTCTATCAAAAATCACGTTATTTGTTCAACCAATGAGTTACATTAACAATAAAAATAATTATTAATAATTAAATATACATATACTATACATAAAATTCTTTTTTCAACGCGTCAATCCAAACACAAAAATAACGGCAGAAGCGGGGTGCGAACCGCGGACCTTGGAAACCAACTATGCCCAGGTATTCATACCGCTCAGCCGACTGGGCTATTACTGTGCCTGGACCGACTCACGCTGAAACTAGTATTCATGTCATTGTTATCATCGTATGATAGATGTCGCTATAGTATATATTCAAAGTATGTATATTTTTATTTTTTATTATTCAATCAGTCTTCATTTATTCACAAGCTTAATAAAAAAATCCATATAATAAAAATAATGTTTATATCTCGCTTTTTCGAATAGGTTAGGTTAGATTAGTAGTCAAAGATGTGTCAAGTGTTCTACAAAACACAAATTTTTTCCGTTTTTTCTTTTTCTCTGTATTATATTATGTGCTTTTTTCAAATTAAAATTTATCAATATTCATTTTGTTACCCCTCCACAAACTGACATTATTAAATGAAAAAGCTCAAAGGTATCAAAGATATTAAAATACTCTCTAAGTATATATATTAAAACTATTGACTGTAATGTTGAGATAAATCAATTTTTCGTTATCATCATCATCATCAGCCTGTGTCCGTCCACTGTTGAACGTAGGCCTCCCGCATTAGTCTCCATCCTCTTCGATCCTCTGCCTCTTCGATATTTCGTTATACTAGTTATAAATGGTATTGCAAGTAATCATGGTAGCTAATTTGTTTTCAATTAAATCTAAATAAAGTTATTAATTTAAAATTACGTGCGGCCATTGTAAAATTTCAAATTATTTTTAATCTCTCGTGTTAAAAATGTTTTCCAATACCAGATTTCAAGTAATTAAAAAAGTATGTGGAAACATAACTTTTATGACAAATATTCCATTTTCACGAAAAGTTTTTAAAACTCTCGTAATAACTTTCACGTTTTTACATTTTTTCAGTATCCAAAGTACAAACATATTTCATTAAACTACCTGCTGATTATAAACCCAAAAAGGTCATTTTCAACTTACTTTACAGTGTATTGTAGTTTTAATACAAGTACATTTGTACATTAATTAATTTATAAATGTATGCTGATGACCTTTGCGTGACCTGTCATTATACAATCTTTAAAACAAGCAAATCAATTTGCCACGAGTTGAACAGCAACATTTGAAAGATCGCTATTTTTTCGATTTCATTTCCCAGTGACTTTTGGCGGTAGTGTTTCTCCCAGAAAACGATAACCTGTTTGTTGTGTGTAACCGAAGTAAATTTGTTTTTCTTCTCATCTCTTCAAACGACTAACCCGATGGCCTGTGGTGTGGTTGGCTTAAGTGTTTACATTTTCGCTGATGTTTACATAAATTTTCCTGCCATGGATCATTTAAATGAATAAAATATACAATACTAGTCATCGGTTTTTCGTTATCTTGCGTGGTTTTCGTACTCATTTCAGTTTTTCAGTTCATCGAATTGAAACGAATAAATATAGATTACGAATAAATCTAAAAAAATATTGGTTATAAACGAAATGGATTAAATTGTTATTGATTTTAATAGAATAAAGAACAAACCATTACATTACATACTATTCAAATTATTATTTAATCAGAACAAGTACCACTCTCCAATCAAAACAATTTATTTTCACTGCGCCATTATCGCCTCCAATGTTAATTTTGATTTTATACACCTTAAACTAGTATTAAATATTCATAAATTTCACTTCTTCTTTTATACGGTTTTAAATCCTGGCTTCTCATCAAGTGTCAATGCAGTCGTATGATTTTCTAAAAACGATACCTACGTAGAATACTGGGTGTAAATATAGTTAGACATTGTAAGGAATGGCGAAGTGAGAAACCATACAAGGTACCCTTCCATACTACAGTCATTCAAGGGGCAAATGGGAACATTGTTGTAACATGTACAAAAGACACCGCAGGAGAGCATAAGCTACAGCATTTTCTTCAAACCCCTTGGACTCGCGCCGTACTGAAAGCCATCGAGAACTACACTTATAATGTTTTCATAGGATGATAGGAAGACTATGACAACTGGTACAGCTTTATAACTGCTGTTCATGACAGGCATTTGCTCCAGTTAGGGTTGCGGACATGGTGATGATGATGTTCCTTTAAATACTACTTAAATAAATGACTTCACTGTGTAAATGAAGTAATTATAGGTCTTCGTGTACCGCAACGTTAATTAATATACTAGCAATCTATCAACACACTCTTCAAATATCACCTCATCTTGCTTTCGTGTAGGGTGTTCCCCTTGATGAAACATCATTCAAAATATTCGTCTCCGCGAGCTCCACTCAGTGTCAAAGTTAAGTGATTAAATTTGCGAGGCTCGGAGTAGTCGTTGAATTTTCAGACACCAAATATTCCGCGATGTCTTCATGTTGACGTCCTCCGCCCGTCTGAACAAACACAAGGACTCATGTCTGGATTATTAGCTATGTACCATATATTATTAGCTATATATTATACACGGTAAAAATCTCACCCTTCTAGTTGGATATTTACTCAACTTTGCCACAGTTTTTCAAAATTATTTTGCTCTCGGTGTTCAAGCTTTATTGACACGCGCTTAGCCGAAAACACACAGTATTAAGATGTAAATGATTGATTGCCATGTGATTTTTTGTCGTCGCTGACACGAAGAAAAAGATATGATTTTTTATTTCATGAAGCAAATCAGTCAAAAACAAGTCGATTTTCATGCTTTTTTCAATCTCATATTACCATTTATTATTGATAACTCATTTCAAATTGGATGTATTTGAGAGACAGCTATATCTTAAATAGAAAACAGTCAGTAGTGACAGGGTAGTGTACAGTATTAGTGAAATAATACCCTCATTTCTTTAAAAAGACTTAATCAACGTCATAAATACCAAATATATCTAAATTTTAACAATTTGAAATACGAAATAAATCTCTAATTTATGGTGAAAGCATGAATAAAATAACTGTTTTATTATTTAAGCTTTAGTTTGTAGTAAGTAATCTAAAAACCATAGTAAAAAATACTTTTATATGTAAATTATACGTTAACAAATATCACTTTTGAAAACAAACCATTATATTAAATTGAAAATAAGTCGTAATTTATGATGAATTTAATAATTTAATTCGATTTTTTCGACTATTCATACCACTTAATTTTTTACGAAATACATGGTTGATATTATCAGCCGAAAAATTTTTTAAACGTTTTACTTAAAAAAAACTATTATCTCAGATTTACAAATAGTTGTTATTATAATGAAATTAATCATTTAACTTTAGTTTGATTTTTATGGTCTATTTGAAGTATTTAAAATTTATTAGAAAATACACAGTTGATATTATCAGCAAAAAAAAAATGATATCATAATTTTTAATAGAATATTAGCTTTGTATAAAATGAATATACAATTTATAAGCTCCAATATTAAAGCATATTTTTTGTTTCGTTTCAAACTTTACCATTAGCGCATATCTGATCTGGCTGCCTGTCCGTAGTACATTCCTTGCACTTCCGGCAGTGAGTTGTGCTCTTTCTAGTACCTAAATCAGTGCCATGGAGGCGAAAGCTCGCGATTTCCCCACCCCATCAACCTGCCTGGAGCTTAAAGCCTTTCCCTCTGCCCGCTAAGCCTCCCCCGTCATCTGCTCTTCTGTTGGCTCTCCATTAGAAAACACTGCCCGGAGCAAATCATCTCTGTTTAGAATTATGACTTTTACTGAGAAATTTCGAGCTTAATTAGAAATTGTAATTCTACCTGGAAGACTCTTGTTAATAATTATACAACCAGAGCATTGTTCAACTTAAGTAGATTGTTTTCTATGTTGTGTTCCAATTTAAAAGAACCATAATTAAAAGGTAATTAAAAACATATTAATGATATTACGTATGATTTGGTTAAATTGAATCTTTTAACATACCTCAGAATCATGTGTTTCAGTTTTTTAGCATCGTGTTAATCATCAAAATATTCTATAAATAACGGGTCCGCCAAATAACTTTTTTTTTTAAAACAGGGCGCAAAACATCGAGTGTAGCTTCGGCTGTGTGGCACGTAGCGCCGTCCTATTGAAACCAAATGTTGCCAATGTCCTCCTCTTCAATTTTTGTGAACGAAAATTCGTTCAACATGGCCGCGCCACATGGAAACGCCATTGATGGCGCTTCACGCACACTTTCTGCCACAGCAGCAATATTCTCAGGTGTACGCACTGTTTTTGGCTTTTCGCGCTTTGGTTTATCGATGAGGACGCCAGTTTTTTTCACTTTTTTCACAAGATAACAAACATACGGAGCTGACGGTGATTCTCTTCTTCCAAAATCCGTACGCCATTTTCGCACACATTCTGCAACATTACCATGATTTTCAAAGTAATGTCGCAATATTTTCCAGCGTTGTTCAAGCGTATACACAACCATATTCGTTCAGCGGAAGGATAAAAATAATTATCTGTCAAATCAGACATGAGCTAAATGTTACCATTCACAAAATAAGCACTAGTTGAAAAAAAACGTTAGATGGCGGACCCTATATAAAACTGATTATTAAACATCTAAATAATCCTCAGATTCTGTTATTTCTGTGCTTTTTCTTCAAATCCTATATAATAGTACGTAGATACTGAGAGCAGTTCTAAGTATATATATATGACATGAAAAAAACAAGGTCATAATAATGATAGCTGTCAGAAATGTGTGGTGGCGATTTGTAGCAACCATATTCTATAGCTATGAAAAAGTCATGAAAAAAATTATCAAGATGAGGAGTTAAACAATTATTACTTAAATTTAGAGACTCAAATGCAATAAATGAAAGTTAGTATTATAAATGGATATATTTTAGGAATTGTATATACACATACTATACATCAAATTATTTTATACGCATCAATTCATTCAGAAAAATATTGGCAGAAGCGGGATGCGAACCGCAGGCCTTGGAACCAACCTTTCCCCAGGCCTTTATATACCACTTAACCCCCTCGGCTATTTCTCCGCCTGAGCTGACACGCGTTACGAATTGTATTTATACCATTGTTATCATCGTATGACGATATATGTCTCTACAGTATATATTCAGAGTATGTATTTTTTTTTATTTTTTATTATTTTTTATTATTCAATCAGTCAACATTTATTCACAAGATTTTTTAAATATTATTACTTTATATTTATTTTAGTAAGTACTACTCCGGATATATTTTACTTAAACTAACATGAAATGTGATATTGAACAGTTGAGAGAATATTATCAAATTCTCCCGTATAAAATATTCCACTATTTTTTCAATTCCATACGCTAATATTTCAGATAATTCTATTAAGGTTTTGGATATAGAGCCTTCATGCAGATAACCTGAAAGTAGAAATTTTACGCTTGTCATAATTTAATGTATGGAGTAAAATATGTACGCTCGCCCAAGTGCTCGCCCATACATCCCAGATAATTGAATCTTCTGCTGCTTTCCATACGACCTTACTTCAAACTAATCCTAGACAAAAATGCTTTTTGCCGCAGTTGACGGATTTAATATGACAGAATAACATGAGATTGTTACCAAAGCATAATGTTCTTACCCTGTTGGATCCGCTCTGTTTGTAACGTTTATGTTATGCTTGCATGGCTGCCTTCAATAGTACTTACATTTTGAAACTGCGAGTATTAATTTTTCCCAGAAATGGTTTTCATTAAGAACTCTTGATATAAGAAATTGATAAAACGAGCAAAACATTTGCACAATATTTTTTTCTTATCACTTATCACAATATATTTACAAAAATTTTGTTTTTATAAAATAATAATGTATTATAAAACGTAATTTATTATCAGTATTTAAATTAAATTAACAATAAATACGTGTTGTTATAATATTTAAAATATATAAATAAAACTATGGTACAAATATTTTTATATTATTTCATCTCAAAAGTGTATTCAAAAGATTATTTTTCCGCAAACAACTCAAAGTAAATTTATTTGTTTGTAAACAACAGAGTCAACAATTCAGTTTATACATTTAAACAATTGTCTTAAATTTCCGTTCCCATTTCAACGCAACATTAGATGTGAAGTATTGCCGGCCATTTAGACAGCAGACTTATTTTTTATTTTCTGAGCACTCCGCCTACGTATTTTGCAAGTGCATCGCCACAGTAAAGCGTCCCTTGCTCTGCCAATGTACGTATCTGAAGCCTTCCAAACACGTACCCACGTGAATACTATATACTATCTTATGTACGCTCCTGAAAGAAATGTTCCGCTCGGTACGTGAGCTTCGTATTACAACTTACGTATAAACGTGTCTTGACGTGACATGGAACATTCTGTACATTGTTTTCAAATTACCCTAATAGATCTTTCTCTGAGATAGGTAATTTTCAATCATCACTCGTACTTTAACTGGATATGTTGAATATGCTGTCATATACTTTTATATCATAAAATTAAAAAATATTTTGGTCATATGGTTAGATTCGTAAAGTAAATATAACCTTTCAAATACTAAACATTTTTATATTTAAAAGATTAACATGAAACAGGAATGTTTAAATAAAATTTACTTTCTTTTAGCTATCCAAATGAGAAAAAGAACTCAGTATTAAGCAAAACTTGGTACATACCATTGTTTATTTAGAACATGTTTATTTTTATTTTTATTTTATACGAACCATTTATATACGGTTATATTTTAGATGTATTTATTTTATTTTGGTTGAAGTATAAATTGAAAATAAAAGTTATAACGGCGTTATGAATGTTTCCATCCGCACCTTCCAACTTTGTAATTCCCCGTTAAAACAACGACAAATGAGGCAAACAAACTATGCTATTTAATAGAGTTATATAAAGTAAATTTAAAGTAACGTCTCCCCCCGCGCCTACTTTTACATTAAAAACCGATAAAACGGCCTAAAGTTTCCACATTGCCGCAATTTAAGAACTTAATATTTCCCCTAAAAGCTCTCACATTGCTTTGCTTTGATGTCGGCTGGAGCGCCCTGTAGTCTCGGTACATTATCCTTCAGCAAATCTTTGAAATGCCTGTTAGTGAAATATACTATTTTTCACCGGGTTTTTGCTGTAAAACTACGATTTTCAAACCGACTCACAGATTTTTTTTATTATAAATCCTAATACTTGAACACATGAAGTTAGTTAATATACTTTAAACGAACATTTGTTTGCATAGATAATATTCAATGCAATGTGAATCTATTCGTTGTATTAAGTAATACCTATCTCAATTCAATAAATATATAAATTCACTAAATCCTGTTAGAATAATTGAACTATTACTTCTGAGTTCTCTTGAGACATTTAAGATTTAGAAGATATATTATATTTAAATATTTTAAATTGTCTTTATAATTTTTCAGTCAGAATTTGAATATCGGTCTCAATATAAATACCGATATTCGTAATATAAAATGTCAAATGAGATGTGACCAAATAATATACAACAGGAGTATAGTACCAGTTTAATTTCGTATTCTGACCTTTAATTATTTATTTTACCGTCCTAAGTTTTACACAATGATTAATTCATAAAATCATCCAAATTTAATACAAAATACGAGTTAAGTTGTATTTCAATAAGACCGGAATAATACCGAGTCCTTTGGTAATTATGCCACCATTAATGGTTTTGAATGTGATTATATGAATGCTACGAGTTTTATTCGAGCATAATCAACCTCAATCAATTTGAGTACTTACCAGTAATACTTTATATACACTTGTAAGCAGCATCAGTTTTATTACAGTTGATATAAGTTTTGTGTTGGAATAAAAATCACTTTAAAAAGATATACGTTTATCGAGACCATTATTATTTTCACGTTCAACGTCGTTGCTGCGAAACAAAGTTTAAGAATGTACATTGCCGAACACTTATCACGTCCGATCGAGCGATAGTGAGTCCCCTAGACATTACATATGTCCCGATGGCGTGCTTGCAAGTAATCGAGGCGAAACTCGGGGAATCACCACGTTTTTGTAATAATAATTATTCCGCCCTGTGTTTCGGAGCTCGCATAAATACGCCCGCCTTTCTAATCTCGCGGGTAAACACCACGTTATGATGTAAATTCCGACGACATAACAACGCTTAATGAAAGTGTACACAAAGCTGAAGCTTTCGTGATTGAGCTTATTTGGTTTGCGACCGGCTCCAGAGTGTTTGCTCGCTTTGCTCACTTCCTTTGAAAAATCACTCCGGGAAAGTTTTCATCATTATTTTTGTAATTTCGCTCGCGAGTAGCCTCCACTTGCCGTTACATAATAATACGTTACGTAATTAGTTTCATTTCTATGAAATGTTAATTGTCTGATAATGATTTTTTTCTTTAGAAACTAGTTGACCGGGTGATATTTGAATAATATATTTCTATGAATTTTCTTTCATCATCATAACCATGACCGCTCCCAATTAGACCCCATGTTTGTCACAAACTGCTGACGCAAAGCTTTACTCAGCCGCCTCATCCTATGTTAGCTCTGCCTCTCAGGTCAGCGCGAACTCGGGGGCTTGTATAAAATGCAGCTGTAGTTTACGCTCTTCTACGGTATCCAAAATGTACGTCCCAATCAGTTAGTTTTCCCATCTTGAGATATTTTTATTTTTATAATTTTAACTTAATATATTTTTAGTTTAAATTAACTTATTAACATTATCATCTTTACTTTCTGTCATCATATACTAAATATTTTTAATTACAAAAAGTATACTGTAAGTTCTTATTAATCACCAATTGTTTTACTACAGTATTCAAGTCTCTTTATTTTTTGTATGATATCCATTGAATACCTTTTTTGTTTACCTTAGAACGTTCTCTGGTATCGTTCAAAAAACATGAAAATATATGTATATTTGGATTAAGTTTATACTACAAAGTTTTGATGTACATAACTCACATTCAAGTCAAAACGTCTATTTATAATTTTTCGTATTTTAATACAGTTATTTGAGTTCTGCGCAACAACTGGTCGATACGTCAGGTTGTAGTAAAAACCTCTGTCCACCATTTCAAGCAAGCGGTGCGCCCAAAAGCCTTCGAGGGCTAATTTGTTTACTTCACCGAGCAAATACTGTGTTACGAGTGTCTACTCAACAGTTTGGTAAACAAAAATAAGCTTAAATTGTATGACTCATGAGAACTTGAACTGTGCTCTTAACTCACATTGGTAGGTTAACAAATCAAAGCTATTAAGAAGAACCTAATTGTTCCTCACAAACATTTTTAAGCCCCTACCAACCGAGCATTATCAGATATTCTTGCATTGTAATACATATTTAGTGCTAACACAACACTTGAAATTATTATTAAGTTTCTTTTTCTTTACAAATCTTATTTTATTCAAGACGTTTATTCTCTTATTTAGTTTGCTTTACTCTAAAATTCTAAAATAAAGACAAATAAATATACTGAACACTCTTACAAACAGATAAATTGGTTCGTGGAAAGTTAAGATCATTTTAATTTCTTAGTTTGTACTTTTATAGTTATTTTACCGTCAGTCTATATTTTACTGAAGAATAAATGGTTTAAGACACCTTGCAAATACACGTTTCAAATATTTTAATTAAGCTTTAAGTATACTTAATATGATATTATCAAGACATAAGCTACTGCAATTGTAATTTATAGTATCTGCGAACAATTAAAATTTACTACGAAATTCCCTGAGTGCTACTATATCATGGTTTAAAATTATTTTGTATCGTTTTGTTGCATAGCGCATACATTTCTCCTTGCTCGGTTTAACGTCACGCGATGTTCCCCGGGGAGCTTTCGCCGCCCTTACCCAGCTGCCCTTATCAGTCAGACACTTTCCTGTTATTTTCAGCCCATCGTCAGATCATTGCCCTTATAATGTTTTAAAAGCTCAATAACAAATTACGTTTTTTCTCACTTAGACAGGGGATTGGATGATATACTCATACCTGTAGATTAAATGACATTCCATGAAGATTTAAATTAAAAGAAAAAACATTTTATACACATTCGTAAATATTGTATTACAATACAGAAGTTGATTTTATAAGAGTAAAAAACACATATTATAAAACACATTTATGTAACTATATGTTTTTTACTCGTAAATTATATTGTATTTTCTAGTAAATATTCTTCATACGAGTAAGACTTGGAAGTAAAGTGCTTCCATACCATGTTACAGGTCGCGAGTTCGTTCCCCGAGTAAGATTAAAGTAAACTGGTTGGTGTGAAATCGATACATATGCTTATTTCCATAAAATTATATATTGAAATGTAGCTACTTCATAGTATAACTATATATAAAATTATATAACTAGTGCCATACAAGTATGACTTAAAAATAAATAGCTTGTTTACCAAGATACAGGTGGCGAGTTATTTTCTCGACAAAGTTTTAAATGTAAATGTTTTCTAATCATTTTATACGCCTCTTTATTCCTACTGCTAGGTGTAAAATTGATACTTAGTCTGTTAACCGTCAGTTATAGCCTTTTGATCAAAAATTTATCCTTTCCAATTCATATAAATGAGTCTTTATATAAATGGACAATGCGTGAATAAGCTATATTCTAACGACGTTACCAAAACAACACAACACACATGGTGCTTAAGTATCCGTAAAATAGCAAGCATCGAAGAATCCATATTTCTCTTTATTCGTTTTCATATAAAAATGTGTATTTGACAAAAAATTAACAGTGAATTGTCTTTTGTAATCGGATATATTGTTCTAGCTAAAACGAAAATGAAATATCAATATGAATGGTACATTTTACTTCATAACCTATAATGACCGCAATATTATATAATGTAGAGTTAGGATATAAAATAACACTCAAAGGCACTAATACCCCTAAAAAAAATCATTTTGTTTTGTTTTTAAGATGTCATGATTTTAATTTTATTTATTATTTGTGAATGAACTATTTATACTCTAAAAATACTTGTTTCGCGTTCAACATGCAATAGAAAATCTACATACATTTTTTCATGATGAATGCTTTCCGCGGGCTTCTACACATCTATCTTCTATAAGATATAAAAAAACTGGAAAGAAAAAGCTATCAACGGCATGCAGAAAGACAGCTTTGTCGCTTCCTTTTGGCAAACATCCAGGAAATGTGAAAATAGTCTCGAAAAAGTGGTCGTCACTGGAACTGTTAAGAAGAGCCTGCAAAGTATATTTTAACAGATACCAAATAATTAAGAAAAGATTTTCGCAAAGTTTTCTAAATAAGATAACTTTTGCTTAATAAAAAGAGATTATTTCATAAGACAAAACATTGATTAATTAATACCAAAAAAACATATAAAAGTATTCAACTTTACGATACGATACGGAGCTTATTATAAGGTTACACCTTTTTGGTCACCAGTTTTATTGTAATATATTTTCTAATAGTCAAACTAAATTAATTTTTTCAAGGCATACAAAATATTCTTGTCAGTTAAAATGCGTACACAATGTGAGTGAAAATTTTGAGATAATAAAAGTAAGTAATATTGAATGGTATGAGAGGAACTCGTTTTGCTTCAGTCACTGCAAAAAGTGTTTTAATTATTATATATTTACTATTATAAAATTATACAAGCAGTGGCTTGTCACTCGATTATATAATATTTTTTTGAACACTTCCAGTGATGACTGAAGTTATCATTGTAAAATGTGACCTTATACATAGCTTAGTGATTGATGCGTTTGCGTACCAAACCGAAGGTCATGGGTTCGATCGCCGACGGAGATTATTATTTTTTTGCTCACTCGTAAAATGCCAGTCATAGCCTGTTAATCAAAAACTGGTGGAAGACGAAAGTCATCCCGTGAACACCACCCATTCATATTGAATTCCTTTAATAATTGGATGATGCTTGACTATCGGGCTACAGTCTACGACGTTGGCGGATCAACACTACATACTCGCATGCAGCGCTTAGCCATATGCAGCATGGTAAGGGACATAGAATCCACAGATCTTCAGCATCACTATCATCACCTGTCGTTATTCTCCTGTATGTGTTTACATCAAAATCTATAATTATTTATCTAAAAATTGCAATACATTCACCTTGCGTGTTATATTTAAACATATTAATAATTTAATACTGACAGGACATTACACGATTGGATATTATTGATCGTTAAACCGAGTCAGATAAATACACGAAATAAATACCGATGTTCGTTTTGTTTCTTTGCTTTATAAAATTCCCCGTGTTATAGTTTGTACACACTCATGATGCTAACTAGATCTCGCTGTTATAATTACGGTATTGGAAAGAATAATACTTTAATATCGTGCAACGGTCGAATCTAATATGAAACATCCCGCTGTTAAAACAATGGGAGTTAATACAAAAGGCAGCGGCTTTGATGAGATGGAGGTTAGGGCACGATCTTTTTAACTGCGGGACGTGGGCCTCGGGTTCATAACCAGCCAAAGAGTCGCAACGGGAGATTTCGGTCCGAATGTCGACAACACGAGATTGATAATAGGAAATGTAAGATTAGTGGGTAATCAAAAAAACATCATCGTTAACATGAATGGGATTAAATTTAGTTATTAATAATATATTTTAATATTATTATTACTTTATTAAATTTGATTCAGTAAAGATCAAACGCGGAGGATCGAAAAGGATGTAGATTCTTCCGAGAGGCTTTCATTCAACAGTATATATACACTGGTTAATAATAAAATATCCTATATAGTACAATTCACAAGGAGCTTCGCAAATCGCAGTGTTGGCAGTCAAAAAACAAGATTTAGTCCGTAATCTTTGCGGACTTAATCGTCTACATAAAAGAGTTAAACAAGCAATACATACTTTCAAGTACAAATGTCTTTATAATATCTATTCTATGTTTTAAAGCTCAGAATGACCGATATGAAATGTCAAATATCAATTGTACAACTGCATTCCCGTTTTTGTTATCAGTAATAAAAATAAAAAAATACTTCGTTTGATATCTTTTAATATTTAATTTTATAAAATTAAATATCTTATTAAAACACAGATAACAATTAAATATTTCATTGTATACAAACCTGCTTGTAATGAAAATGTTAAATCTAGAGTATTTATTAAAAATCATATTTAAATACCAAAATTTTGTAAGATTATTTTATTAAGTAATGCACTGAAAAACCCACCATCGTAATAAGTTGATAAATGTAGTACCACAATATTTTCTGTTAAATAAATTATTTCCTGTATTGTATGTTGTATGTACGTGCAATAAAATGATCTAATTATATAAGCCCATAAAAACAGCATATTAATTCTACCACCGTAAACTCAAAATCATTTCAGTAAAATTTATTAATATATATTTTTATGGATTTTTTAAATATTTATTAAAATATTATTTTATTATTTCAATATTCTAATCTACTTTTATAGATCATTGACTATATTACAATATTATTATTAATTAAATATACATATACTATACATAAAATTCTTTTCAACGCGTCAATTCAAGCAGAAAAATAACGGCAGAAGCGGGATGCGAACCGCGGACCTTAGAAACCAACTATGCCCAGGTATTCATACCGCTCAGCCAACTTGGCTATTGCTATGCCTGGACCGACTCACGTTGAAGACTGATAGAATAATAAAAATAAAAATATACATACTTTGAATATATACTATAGCGACATCTATCATACAATGATAACAATGACATAAATACTAGTTTCAGCGTAAGACGGTCCAGGCATAGCAATTGCCAAGTTGGCTGAGCGGTATGAATACCTGGGCATAGTTGGTTTCCAAGGTCCGCGGTTCGCATCCCTCTTCTGCCGTTATTTTTCTGCTTGAATTGACGCGTTGAAAAGAATTTTATGTATAGTATATGTATATTTAATTAATATTATATATTTGAATTAAAGAATTGGTTACGTTCGATATAAATGGATTAAATAAATATTTAATTTAAAAACATATTGTATCACGAACATTTATATGATTCTTTGTATATGGGAAAAGCAGTTTACATGATTATTGTAATATATTCTCTTGAAATGTATTTAATATAGACATTTGTGTATTTCGTATTCCAAGTCGACGAAAGCATACGGCTATCAATATTCAATAAGCATTCAAAAACTTTTACTCCATATTCCAACTGAGTGTATTTCAAAAATGCCTGTCGGTGAAATAAATCATATCCAACCGTGTATCCTAGATAGTTGGGAGAGATAAAACGACACTCTTCCGTAGTTTAACAGTGCACAGAATTCCAAGTGCCATAATTTTCTCGACAGTTCCTCGGGGTGGGAAATTGTTGAGGAAAATATCAGATATAAGAGGGAGTGCTTCAGAGCAAACTGTCTGAGATTATTTCTGGGTAAAATCATTGGCAATACTCGTGATATAAATTAAATTACGACTAAACTTCACCAATAAGTTCTTAATTTTTAACACTTTGTGACAAGTCACGTGAAGTATACTCGTATATGTTCTTTCACTTAATTCTAAGAGGTTTTCTTTATTATGTTATAGAAATCAATTAAGAAACTTTTTAATGTTTCTTTGATAATGATCTATTCACGCATCTATTATTTAATAATGACATATTACAGTTGGACCATCTTAAATGACGTTATTTATATTATTAGCATTCACATTGAGATCCATTTTAATTTTAAATTGATAAGAATTTTATACCTTGTTATAATGTGGATCATATTGAAGACTGTTTCACTTGATGGAAGACTGCAGTTTCTCTACCTTCGTAGTAAGTTCGTGCACATTGGAACTGAAGAAGCTTTCATAGATAGCGAAACTGCAGTCTTCCAAGTGAAACAGTGATCAATGTAATCCATATTAATACAAGGTATGATATTGTAATAATTATATTATATTTATTAATCATTTATATTTGCTCTAGTTTGTAAAATATAGTATTTGTTTTTTTTTATAAATTCAAATTTCAGCCAATCAAACGAATTCACAAGCATAACCACTTATATACTAGAAACAAACATTATGAGTCAAGCATAATAAATAAAATGTTTTGCATAAAAAAACAATTTAAAATTAATGTATTTTTAATATGCCTATAAAACTTTTTAAATTGTCTTATTATCCATTTAAGAGTCTGATTGTTTTCAGTTGTCAGTTTTTCATAAAGCTAATATAAATAAGCATGTCAAACGCCAGTCAATCAAAGCAAACCCATTACACATCATGTATTTAAAGTAAGCGTACCTTATCCTTACCTTCCATTGTATCCGGAGTACATAAATGACTATTATACTTGTACAATCGATCGGTAAAAACCACAATATGATTAGTGGGAACCAGTCACTTATAACAACAACACGGTGTCATTTAAATTAATATTTTGATAGTAAAAAACATTATTTTCTCATACCTTGTGTCACTTTTAAAGCATTATAGAAGAGCTCAATATTTAAGTTTGGATGTTTTTTCAAAGCGATTCCGTACTATTGAACCTAATTTATTCCTTTATGCTGAGCGCATTAATTTTATGCTTTTACATAAAACTGTATATAAGTTTAATAAAAACATCAGAGATTGAAATAAATAAACCAGATAATACATAAAGCAATAATTAACAAAAAAAAACATATTTTATTATTTATTGATATTTTTTAGAATACGTTTTAATACTCCAATAATTCATAGATAATTGATCTGTACCAATATTTAAATAAAGTCATATATATACATATATACGACCCTATATAAATTTTTATATTTTTCTCCGATATTGACGACAAAAATATGATAAAAATATGATATTTGATGTAGATTTGTATGTATGTATTAATTATGAAAATTTTACTTTTAGATAACATATCTTTTATATATTTTAATAAACTTAATCTGACAATCTCGTCTCAAAATACTTGTATAATACGTATTTATTACTTATAATAATATGGTAGAGATGAACAAAAAAATTTAATACTTTAGGAGTACTTTATTTATTATTTATTTTGGTATCAATCGATGTAATATTAACTATGTGTATTAAACTAAATTGTAAATAGCTTATAAACCGTGGTTCAATTTGCAAATAAGTTAATAAAACCGATTTTAATTAATATTTTATAACAGGCAAATATTATATTATGAATATTAATAAAAACTACTTTCAAAACAACTACTAAAAACTTCTATGAAAACTACTAAAATAGTAACGCGTTTGTTCTATTATACCCGTTTCGATCAAAAATCTGTAGGATTACGCTGAAAAAAGTGGTTATCCTCAAGGAACCAAACGTACTTATAGGGGATGTTAAAGAGCCTAAACTTTTCCGTATTAATATCCGTCCGCCCACTGCGGGAAGGCATCGCAGCTGACGGGCGAGACGTGCCCGCACTAACAAGACGCAAAAACCTTCCTGAAAACCTGAAACACTGAAAGGGTGCGCTCTCTTTAACGCCCTATGGCCATAAAAAGGAAGAAGTCTTGGGATTTTCCTGAAGGCAGCGTAAGGACCAAGAATACGCTTAATAGATGCGACTGGTCTTATTAGGTATATCTACGCTAAACGCTAGCCATAATAAGACGCTTGAAGAGTAAGATACTTTTTTTTTGCCAAGTAACACTTATATTATGAATATCAATAATTTTAAATGAAAAAATGTTTATATTAATACTTTTTTAATTTTAATTTAATATCCGCTACTTAGCTAGAATATTTGGTCGTCTCAAACTCAAACCTACCAACACAAAACAGAATATGTGATATGCTGAATATGATATGCAGTTTTATGTACATACAAAGTCACAACAAACATCATCTTATGACATTTCTTTCATCCATATCGGATTTGTATGAACGTATCAATATTTTATATATTGGTTTACTCGTAGATCTACAATTGTTATCTTTAAAGTATTGAAATATATGCTTAAGAATCCACTAAAAACAATTTAAGATGGAGTGGTTTGCTTTACGTTTCGTAGGCTTACAGTATTTAGTTCTAAAGGGCGTCTCTACTCAGATGAATTTTACAATCATGAGTCATCGATACAAAAATGTACAATAAACGTTTCAAGTAATCAAAACAAGATTGCGGAGTTATAAAAACATACATTCGTTAATAGCGCAGTTGAATCTTCAACTTCCTATTCAAAATTAGATAGAAAACAATTATTCTCACGTTAGTCATTAACGTAATTATAATTGCTTTTATAATATATTTTGCACGTGCATAAAACACCTCGTCTTGGCAGTGGTGATTATGTGGGACGTGATGTTGCTTCTTTACTTCCCTGTTTTATTGAACCCTAATAAAGATATAGTGGCGAATCTCGGGTTATCGGTTAATAAAAAAGCTCATTTTTATCGCCTCGTTTTAGTGATTATTATACCTCACAGCTTATCTTATACTATTTCAGTAATGTCACGCTATAAGAAGTCTTTCAATAAAAATAAAAATAATTATTTCTCTAGATTTTGTAACGATGGCAAGGTTTATATAATGAACAAGGACATAGTTAAAGATACTTAATTGGTTACATACACGTAAGCTTAACGTTTTCTTCGCCAGTAAATATAAATTTACACGAGCTGAAAATTATTTTATAGATCACGAAACTGCAGTTTTTCATTGAGTGAAACAGTACTCAATGTAATCCATATGAAAACAAGGTATGGAATTTTTATCTATGTAATACATACGTGATTTTCATTACTAAACACTAGAATACTCCAAAAAAAGGTAAAAAAAAGTTAAAACTACTCTTTTCACCGTTCAAAATAGATAATTGATTTTTATATACGTTTGTTTATACATATTTGGTTATACAATCTTGTAAGTTCAGTGTAAACTACTAATAAACATGAGAGACTCCAGCTCTGGGAACAAATCGCATCAGAAGATTTCATCACACCAAAGGAAAGCCTTCCAACTGGCAAGGACCTTGATGGGCCGACCTGGAAATCCCTGAACAGATTAAGAACCGGAGTTGGTAGAATAAAGGATGCTTCAGCAGAGAGAGTCACTAATGTGTGACTGTACATACCTGCACACCGTCTCACACCTCTTACCCCATGTGCCCAACAAGCTGCACATCCCAAGACCTAATGCTGAGCAACACACGGAATAAATAATTTGACGTCACTGACACAAAGAACAAGAAGAGAGGGCAAACTAAATTTCTGAATTCCTAATAGCAAAAATGATCCTATATTTATGAAAAAAAAATGCGATTTTTTATAGCATAAAAATGCAAATACTACTGGATGCATGACTTCAGTATTTTTTAAGCTGTATCTTGTCGCTAATGATGCTTTTAAAATACACTGCAAATAGACATATCAATGGCAGACAGTAAGCTTTATTGTTTCACTTTGTAGTCGGATGTATGTCTTTACACACTGACTACTAAGTCTGCATGATGATTTGTGGCAACTCCGCTCAACTTTGGCTTGATTTCAGAGTGTAATTACCGTCAAAACTTTAGTGCAGTGAAACTTTTATCTGTTTGTACTAAAGGAAGATTGATCTTCCGGAGGGTGCAGTAAATTTTGTTAAATGTTTCGCCGGCGGGCCCGAGATAGGGGCGCTTATAACTTTATCCACCGAAAGAAGAGTGTTTTTCTTAAGCCACGCGGGTAAATTTTGAATAAATGCCCAGTTGGGAGATGCGCACTTTCCACCTAAAGCTTAACTGCTCGCGGTGCTGAAAATAATTTATTTTGATAATATTTCATAAAAACTCCGGCTTTGATGCTTAACACTGACTAAAAAAATAATAAAAGCTTATGATATTTATTTATCACCATATAAAGTAAAACAGTTTTTTTACTTTACTGATTTATTGTTAAATGATTTACTAACTCAATAATATAAATATATGTATAGTACTAGGCGTAAAGCACTTTGAACACGTTAATATCACAAATTATGAAAAAACTTGTTTCAAATCAGTATTATGTTTATTCGATGGCTTCAAGAGTAGTCACTGAATAATTAAAATAAAACATGATCATTATCGTTTATGACTTTGTCGTAAAAGACAAAAAAAGAGATCTAGGAATACTATTGCTTATGAATATTGAATATGACACCGTAAATAAAATACAAATATTTTTCAAACAATACCTGGTAACCATTGTAATTTGTATGCATATTGCAAACAGTATACGCAAACATTTAATGAGCTCAAAATTTCTAATTAAATTCGCATTATTGTTGAGATGTTATAAATTTAAAGGTCTGAATTGTTTTATCTATTTTGTTAACATTTGTAGGTAAGACTAATAACAGTTGTAAGGAAGATTAAGTACCATTAATCTCAATAAACAGCGAATTCAACTTGACGTTTTGAAATTTAACCAACAGCTTAATTACTGATGAAATCAACCTATTTTAAACAATAAATTTGGTCCATCGCAATCAAGCTGCTATAACTAATCATTGTTTTCATTTATTTTACAACAATTTGATCGATCATATTAGTGAACGAAGCTCTAAACAGGCTTTTACTTATTTCGTTTAATTATTTATTTTGAAACGTTAATTAATTCCGTTTCTGTTTATTTGTTTACCTCCAAAGTTTAAATACTAGCTTGCAGTTTCATATATTCTTTATTGGTAACTTAAATTTTACTGGCCGTTCGATATTATTTTAAGGCTAGCGCTTGGAGCTTTTTTAACGTTCTGAATGAATAACCAAGTGAGTAGTGTTATAGGTATACTCCATTTGCCGGTCACGTTAAATGTTTGGGTGAAACTCCGTTAAGTTAAATGCAAATTTATTATGCGTGCATGACTACTACGTGGTAGCTACGTGCCTGCCTTCTTTCTGAATAATTCAGCCATTTTGTTACTCTCACAAAACTGAACTTACTAACTGAAATAGCTAGTAGATAGACTGAAAATGGTATAAAATAATTAAGGGCTACTTTTATCTTAATAAAAACATTTTTAATACAGCCACTCCGTATCCTAGTTGTATGTACATATTAGGGTGTCCCAGGCTATGTATGGGAAAATTATTTTTTTCAAAATGAAATTGGCTCCCCCTCTATTTTTATGTGGTTTGGTTCTAGTAACTCACATAATAAATTTGATTGCTATCGGACAATGTTTTCTGATAGCGACTTGATGTTGAAGTTTTAATATAAATTTTTGTTTGAAGGCCAAAAGGAGCTTTTGAAAACTTAATGTTTATTCAGCAAATAAAACGCTGTTTTATCTCTATCTTACATATTTTTAGTATCTATTATGTAAATATAATTATTTATTACAGAAAATCTTAATATTTGCTTTTTATAATCAGTGTTCATTAGGGTGTCCCAGGCTATGTATGGGATTTTTTTTTTCGAAATGAAAACAGCTCACCTACTTTTATCTAATTTGATCCTAATAACTCCCATAATAAATTTAATTGCTATCGGACAATGTTTTCTGATAGCGACTTGATGTTGAAGTTTTAATATAAATTTTTGTATGAAGGCCAAAAGGACCTTTTGAAAACTCATTGTTCATTCAGCAAATAGAACGCTGTTTTATCTCTTTCTTACAAATATTAAGTAAATATTATGTAAATATTATTATCTATTACAAAAAATTAAAAAAAAAAACTTTTTATAATCAGGGTTTAGCTTTCGCGCGCCTTAGAATTCTAGTATTGACATGTTCCGATGCAAGTCGCTATCTTTTCCCGTGGTTTTAATGGCCTGAAACTTTTTTTACAATTATTTGGACACCATTCACACAAAACGAGGGGGTGAGCCTTGAAAAAAAACGAAAAATAAAATTTTGGGACACCCTAATGTACATATATAGATATTTGTTTTTACTCATAAACTTTTTTAGTTCTAGCATATTATCATATCATCATCATGTATTATCTGTAGTATCTGAACCCTATATTGAGTATACTTGTATGTATTTCCATAAGACATATTAACCAATCAACTTTTTTTCCATCTTTTAACTACGTTTCAACATTGTTACAGTTACACTATCGCAACCTGAAACTCGTATACAAGAAGAATATCTACTGATTACGTTTATACAATAGTTTTTCGTCATAAAATTGTAAGTCAAAAGTGACTTTTATCAAGAAAAAAATATTTTTATTGCTCAGTTTTGTGACTTCAAAATAAAGTATTATTTGACCGAATTAATTTCATTCTTATTAATTGTCAAATATTTTAATCTTAATTGTACGAGTATGTTTAATTATTCACCTACACTGGTATCTTAAAACTTTCATATAAACGATAAAAGAGGCCTTACGACGGGCGAAACTATTAAAATTTAATGGAGCTCACGTTAAAAAGAGCTTTTCCAAAGCTTTTATAATTTGAAATATGCATTATTTTCTGCATATTTATGGTTCACTTTACAAGAGTTCGCGTGTTTGCTTGGAAATATAAAACCGGCATTCGTCTTCGAAGAAAATACATAATCCTCGAACCGACCAACTTTAAAATGGAATGCTTTCGCAGGCTTTTTATTTTTATGTAATATTATGCTCACATAATAAATATATCACTATTGCATATTGCATTTATGTTAATGAAACTGTTTCATAGAAACACTTTATATTTTATGATCAATCAACTGCCTAATTTATCTATTGTAAAATTATCATAAAAAAACAATATTTTTATCTACGAGTATATATGAAAAGACCGTGAAATTGTCGAGTGTGACTAAATAAATGCATAAAAAATTGCCTAAATATATATTTTTTAAATCTAAATTCTTTTTTTTTACATGTTCAGATTACTGCCACAATTTCGTCAGCTGTTTTTAATGCTTTCCTTGGTCTTCTTAGCACCCAGGGCTCCGCTGAGTACACACTGAGTATGCGATTATCTTACAAGACGAAATGCCTGAAAACGAATGAAACCTGAAGAGATATCTGTAGTCTGCAGTACATATTTTGACATTTTATTGTCAGTATTTTAAATAAAATCTGATGATTAGCATGACGCTCTCGAGAAACTGGACCATTCGTACTAAAAGGATGGAACGATGAACGCGTTTTCTCGATGTGAAAAACTAAAATAAATTTCCAAAGTGTGTTTACAACTACTAATCAGCAATTAGCTCATTTAATTACTACCCGTAGACGTGACGTGACGCAAGTGATCGAAAATATTCATATCAAGTAATCAATTATTGATTTTATTGAATAAACTATAAAATAAAATATTACATAATAAATTATTTCGTTCATCCGTTCGCATATTATTAAAGTACGTTGAATATTATAAAAAGATATTTCAATTCCATCTAATTTATTACAGCTGTATAAAAACGGGTCTTAAAAGTTCTACCTTTCCACGACGAAGTACAAAAAGATTGTCAGCTAGTTGAACTGACAGTTTCATTCTGTTCCTAATCGCACCGCTCACAACTTCGGTAAAGTTGGAGCGTGACGGGAATTCCATCAAACGAAATAAAGGGAATTAAATTATTTTATACAATATAACTTATACGATGCTTTTGAATTATTGAGATGTTTATTTTTAAAAATATTAATAATCTATGGATGGAATCACATACAATCAAATAATTTAAATGTATATTTAGTAGAAATTCCATCTAATTTATTACATTTTGATACACAATACTCATTATTGTTAACAAAGTTACCTATAAGTGGACTAATCTTATTATTACATACCATTTAATATGTCTCTGAATATCTTTACGAGTAATTTGAATTTTCCCTATATTAATTGTACTTAATGTTTCTTTAAAATTAAATTTAAGTTAGTGATTCAGTGGGGTTGGTAAAGTTTTACACAAATCGACTGTATTGATCATATTTATCGAAAACATTATGAGCTTTTAGCACTTGAAAATGAACAATTTAATATTTTTAAATATCTTAACTTTTTGGAAGACAGGGCATTACTTTATTTATCAAATTTTGCGTAAATATCTACACAATTATTATGAAAGTGAAAACCAATCTCAATTCAAAGTTCAATATAAAAAAAAAAATATTTGTCATTCAAAAAGCAAAGGCCTGTCAACAATGCCAGTCGTGCGTATAATAAAAACATGTCATCCTCAAAATTTCTTCCTAATGATTACGCATACCTTTACGCAAATAATAACAGGTATTCTGCCAAGTACCCGCTAACAACCGTGGATGCTTTTAGCCGGAAACTTTTTGAAATTTTCAACCTTTCCGATGGAGGTTAGAACGGTATCTTATCGTCGGGCGTCCAGACAGGGGTTGTAAACACTCGCCGAGGTCCGCTATTGGCCCATCCCTTGAGACCCCGCCCGCCCCCGTCCTCGTGTTTGCTCACCTGAGACTTGGATGATTGAATTTTTTATTAGTTCTACAGCACAGCAACTACATTTTCCGAGCGACCAAAATATGTTTTTTTAGTATAAACGACATGTTTACCTCGATCCAAGATCTTTATGCCATACAAACGTAATACTACAAATTGTATCGAGATACAAAAACCCAAAAAAAAAAACAAATACATGCAATAAATTTATAAAATATTATAGTAATGTATGTATGAGTAAAATAACTGTAAGCTGTCTGTATTTCAATGCAGATGGGCACGGCATATATTTGAGGTAAATCTTTTGCTTATCATGCCAGATATCAAGTGTGTGATTTCCGACGGTGTTTCAAATAAAAATGATTTTTATTGACTTTATGAAATAGCTTCGTTTGATGTGAAAATGATCCCTCAACCATAAATATCTTGTGATTGTCTATTAACGAAAATATATAATCACCACCTTTTAAGGTCCTCTTAATAAGGACGATGCGTGAATACTCGACTGTTGTCTAGTAACATCAATGAATTAACACGCCACACACAGCCTACCTTAGCAATAGCAAGCGATGTGGAATCCATCGTGAGATTTAACAATCACCGTGAAAACTTAAAAAAAAATGCTCTTGTAAACATGAATTTGTTTTGTAAGTGTCATTTACAAATGATCAAATACAATAGTATTCAAATATTATTAAAGTGACATTATGTGTACAACTATCCGAATACATAAAAAAAATATCAAATTTTAGTTTCGTTTTCGTTAAATCAATATTGATTACATTACTTCATTACATTACATTGAATGTTTTTTGTATAATATGTACATTGTCGTCTTCAATGTAAGCAAATAATTCAAATACCTTATAAAATTTCAATTATAATCCAATAGAGTTTCAGTGTAAAATTATCAACTGTTTATGACATAAACCATTTATTAGGAGGTATTATTATTTAATTAATATAATGCTTTATCATGAAAATAAAACCATTAATATTTATTAACAAAGGAAAATTATTATTCTCATTATTTTATTTAATTTACCTTTTCCTAGAAAATTTCTGATAAGGTTCTTGTGGTAAAGATTAAGATCGCAACAAAGAGATTTTCTTACATTTTTCTTGATCAACAAAATAATATCCGTGTACGTACAACTACGACGTAATTATTTTTTACCGGTCATAAATCAGGGCAAGCCTTATTGAATAATCAAGTTTTTCAGTACAATGGAAAATCCAGATGTTTTATCGTAAATAATTTCAGTTTTTCGCTGTTGCGATGTAATATTTTTTTCATAGTTGGAAAAGCGAACTAAGTTGATTACCTAAAGCTTTGTATTTTATGAAAAGTCGGATGAAACTGACGCGTAACGAATATTTATAAAATGAAAATAATTCTATCGGGATTAATTTAATATTTATTTTAATAAACAAATTTATTATACAGAATTTATTGTCGAGCTATCCATAATAAGCAAATAAATCAATTGATTTATTAAAATCTAAATTGCTGAAATTCTGAAAATAACGTGTGAAATATTATACTTGCAAGGTTATTTTTCATGTCATCTATATTTTTAATTGGATTTGTAATAATTACTGTTTTATTTTTGTTTGGTAAACTGTCTTTATAACAAATTAAATTAAATTAATCACAATGAATAAAATATTATTCTCATTTATGTTTCCGTTACACATTTAATCACAAAAAAAAACAACTTCAAAGAAGCGTAATTTATTATTTCACAAATACACAATAAAGCGACACCGATTTTGGTGAAAAATAATATAAATTGAAAATAAACCTTTAAAAAACCATAATTTCAACCAAAACCCCCCCTCTCTATCGGAATAAATACACGCAAATTCTCCACGAAAACAAGATGAAAGGAAACATTTATTGAACAAAAATATTAAATTCGAGCCGACGTTTTGGTAGTAATGAATAATGTGGACACATTTCTTCGAAAATGGAAAAATATTTGTTAGCGACAAAATTTTTTTTTTTTTTTTCTGTTAAGTCAAAATGAAATATTTCACAACCGAGCGAAATAAATCTCCCTGCGTGCAGTCGGAGAATAAATGTTGTATAAATCTGTCAGTTTGCACTTTGCAATTTATTGATACCATCTCTTCGGGAGCCTTGCACCATTTTAGTCCTGCGGTAGGCTGCGTATTTATTCTTGAGGCTTTGCAAATCCACCCGAGAGGAGAAGATGGCGATTCATCATTCGACCCGATTTACATTTCCCCCGCAAAAAGCTCGGTCTCGCCTGAGCACACAAAACTTGGTGATTTGTTTTTCCGACCCCTTCCTTCCGGTTGCGGCGGCGGAAGCTGCTAGCGCCACCCGCGGCGGCGGTGACGGCGGCGCAAAGCTCCATTGTTTGATCGATTGATGTCTTTGACTCGAGATCGCGTCGCTAATTTAGTTTTCTTTTTAAGATACTTACTCAATTTCTATAGAAAGGTTTTTAGCTTTTTCTTACAATGAAAGTTGAGAATATTCAAAAGAAAATCTTTCAGTTTTATTAAAAACTGGAATTATGGGAAAAAATAATATTTAAACATAAAAAAATGCAAATTTATATATTTTTAATAAGTTCTACGTAAATAATTTCTTAGGTTTTCACGGCCAACCCAAAAGCCACAACATCAGTTCTACGTATTCTTCAAAAAAAAAAGTTTGAATACATGCTTATTTAAAGTGAGCGTAAAATAACAAATAATTAAACAATTCCAATTAAATAAGTTCAAATTTACTTTTAAACACTTTTTGATGAATTTAAATAATAGATTGACAATCTGACTTGTTGTTACATTAAATACAAAAATGATTTTTAAATAAGTTTTATATAATTTTACATAAAATGAACCGTAAAACATACATTAACAGATTTAGTATGTATGAATCTAAAAGTAATAGTTTCCTTTTACTCAGTACATATAGATTTTCCATCATGTTTGTTTGTATTTCAATTTTCAATCACGATTATTTCAATTTCACTTTATATCACCAGCGTGTATCGAAGTAGAGAGTAATCTAACAAAGTGCTTTTTTGTTGCAATTCGTCCATCAAACTAACAACGACCATAATTCAACAGGCTTTTAGTATACATTATTTGTAATGTGTATTATTTCCTGAAGACCAGCCGTAATGTCCTTTGATGTTATCACTGTTTGCATTTTCAATGGCAAATACCATTCCAGATCATTTAATACTTATTTAATCTGTTGGAGAGCGTGAAAAATAAATGAGCATAAACCAGACTTAGCGTCTAATTTTACTTTATTTTACCCTTCGAGTTAAGTAAGAAATCGGGGACAGTGTTAAATTTCAAATGTCTACAAAGCCGCAAAGGTACTTCGAGAGGAGATTGTTTTCTTTTGTTTTTGTAAGAAGCGCAAGACGCCGAGTTTATTATGGAATTGAGATTTATTTGTCTGAGGAGGAGCTTGGCAAGGCATACAAATTCGCGGTAAAACGCTTCCATAAAACAGGGACACACTGCACAGACCACGCACATGAAAAATACAACACGATATCGTATTATACAAACAGAAGCCGTTGGACGATTTATAGCTTTTTTACTTATTCTTTTACTTAACAAGAATGGACGGCAAATGACGAAGACACACAGCATAAATTCATTACTGCTATTTTTTGCTAGCTATTCTCATTACTGAAAACGCTGACGCATATATTTATTGTTAGTACTGCTTATACATATTTTTACGTATTCATGAATGTTTTTCAGTAACTGAGCTATGTTGACAAAAAACTTCTCGTATTGTAGCTTTTTTACTATCAATTTTCTAAGATAGTAATTCATTCAGTTGTAAATAAACAATAGCTGAAAATTGTGTCAATGACATTATTTCATTGCAATTTTTTTTTTGAACATTGAAAATTATGTATTTTATGGTGGATAGTATGGGATTAAATATAATTTATTTATGTAATGTATAATATTATGTTCTATGTATTGCAAATATATTTATCTAATATTATTAATGTTTCACGCTTTCCTCCAGCTCAAGGAGTAAAATGTAAGTATATAACTATAATTAATCATATTATATTTGCTTTTACTAACATTACATTTAATTATTTACAACCTATTATATTTATAGGTAAGTCTTTCTCTCAAACTTCAATAACCTTAGGTGCACAGGAAATATTGATTAATTTACGAATTTAATTATTTTACACTAAAAATCATTTAACTTCTAAAAAACGTCAAAGTATCCATTGTCTTATTTATGTAGAAAAACATATAAAATATTTACAAATAGGCATTCCAAGCTATTTAAAAGCAGAATATGATTATCATTGTCATGATAAATGAGAATTATTCAATCTTTTTTGAAAAAAAATACTGTACAAAAATAAATATTTTGTTAATTTATACTTTTGCATTTGATTAAAATGTTTAAAAACCTTCATTAAATATCTTTTTAACATAAACGTAATATCTTTTAAAAGTTTATTTTCATTCATCAATGTATTAAGACTATAATCATTATCAATGTATTAAAAGAGTTTATAATCATTATCAATGTATTAAATAAGGATATGATTTAAGTGATTAATTTTTGTTCTGAAATTAATAATTCTAACGTTTTTTTTAAATGTTTTCAGACACCGACAATCAGCGCGTCATAATCCACGTCAAAGACATCAACGATGAGCCGCCGTACTTCATCAACCGCCCTCTACCGATGCAGGCCGTGGTTCAACTGAACGCTCCGCCCAACACGCCTGTCTTCACGCTGCAGGCCCGGGACCCCGACACGGACCACAACATCCATTACTTCATCGTTAGGGATCGCACTGGAGGACGCTTCGAAGTGGACGAACGATCTGGAGTCGTGCGCACGAGAGGAACGGACCTGTTCCAGTTGGATATGGAGTATGTTCTTTACGTCAAAGCTGAAGACCAGGTGAGGAATTGTTTATATATATCATGTCTTACATTTAAAATATAAGTACACCAAATAATATTATAAGTTTTACAAAGGCGAATCGTTAAGGGTTGAAACATTAAAGGATTCACCGCCTACATCAAGTGCCTTATTCTAATAGACTACTATGAATTTTTGAACAACCATCTGTGTTATTTAACAAGTGATATATATATTAATTCAAAACAAACAATTATTATTGCTACTATTTGGAGTATATCAAAATTGGATCCATCCTCTCTAGATGGATATGAAATAATTATCAAACTGATTTAATAGACATATCCAAAATGATTATCATGCTGCTATGCAAACTAGTGACTTATATAAACTACCTTTCACATGTTTATTTTATAACTGTTGAGAAGTTGTATTAATTTGAACCTCCAGGTTGTCTCTTTGAAGCACCATTGCTTACAAAATCTGTTTAGAAGAAATTTTAAATGTGAAACAATTTTGGGTAGTAACAAATAATATAACACCTGAGATTTCAAATGTTTTTTTTTGTGTCACTATTATTTATCTTGTGAGATACTACATTATGAAGAAACTCCTGGATTCTAAAAAAATAACACCGTGAGATTAGTCAAAAATAACAAATTACTATGTTTTTAGTAAAAATGTGTAATTTTATCAAAATGTTAATACATCATTACATACATATTTTTATTATACATGTCTTATTAAATAAATAATAAAAACAAATAATATTAACGATTTTTCTATTAGTTTTATGGCCGTTTAAAACTGCTCCCACAGTGAAAAATACTCCGCATAAAATACAATGGCTTAAAATAACGCATCAAAAATTCCATCTATTAATTATGCATAATACTAATTTATAAGAAAAAATGTGAAACCTTGATTCTACGTTTTTCAAAGGGACCATACTAAATTCTAATTCAACGAATTAACAGTTTTCATTTAAATATATAATTAAACATTTAATATTCAGTTCAATTTCATATAATTGTAAAAATTGTTATATTAGGGAAAATTCAACGATTTCATTGCATGTTAAATGGATTTTATGTTGTAGTAGATGTGAAACTGTGAAAATAATGTGTTGAATTGATAATAATTTTGTAAATAAAATTCACATGTACAGATATTGTAAATTATGTATTTTTAAGGCGATATGTAATGTAAGATAAATAAGCTGCTGTATATATTCCTTTAAACTGGTGAATTGATAAGTGTTACATTACTACAGCATTGTTTTATTCGTTTTTCAGAGTGGAAGAGTTGATGAAAGACGTTTCCAATCTACTCCTGAAGAGCGTCTTTCAATTGTTGGAGGAAAACGCGCCCCACAGTTCTACATGCCAAGCTATGAAGCTGAAATTCCTGAAAACCAAAAGAAAGATTCAGAGTGAGTTTTATTTTCATTTACTCCCTATTGAATTAATATGTTTTGAAAATGTGAAAAATATATGCTTGATATAAATAAATTGAAAGTACTTGAATACCAGTAAATACTACTAGTAAATTACTTATATTTAATGAAAGATATGAGTGTATGAAGGTATGATGTTCCTAAAATATCGTTTACACAAGCTTAACCCTTTAAAGGGAAAATAAAAATGGTTAATATATTTACCTCTTGTTGTATGGTCTATATTTCCTATTGCGCTTATAGAAACATCAACTTTTCTTATTTAATACGTTGTTGAGAACGTTCATTGTTTAGTTTATTGTTCAATCCGCTTGAAATTTGCTTTATTACCTGGTTACATACACAATGATCAATGGTTAATTTTGTGATGCAAGCTTAAACATGTGGACTTCCAGGTAATAATGCAAATTTAATATAATCGGTAAAATAAAATTATCAAAAAATGTTCTCGACAACGTATTTAAATACAAAAGTTGAGGTTTCTACAAACGCAATAGGAAATATAGACTTTTATGCGACTGGTTAATATATTAACCAATTTTGGTCTTGATCATCATCATCATCATCATCATCAGCCTGTGTCCGTCCACTGTTGAACGTAGGCCTCCCGCATGAGTCTCCATCCTCTTCGATCCTCTGCCTTCCGCATCCAGGTCACTCCCGCTATTCTTCTTATATCGTCAGTCCATCTTGTAGGGGGTCGGCCAATGCTTCGTTTGCCAGTTCTTGGGCGCCATTTGATGGTTGCTTTATAAATAGTTAAGGTTAAGCATCTAATTCCAGGTATAATTAAAATGTAATTAAAATAATATATAAGGCTTACTCATTGTTATTCTATATATTTTATATGAAATCTAAACTGTGGTATGATTAATTTTTTCAGCATCATTTCTGTGAAAGCAAAGTCCTTTGCTGATCGAGAGATTCGTTACACGCTGAAAGCACAAGGACAAGGAGCAGGAACCTTCAATATTGGTCCAACATCAGGAATAGTAAAGCTGGCCAAGGAACTTGACTTTGAAGACCTCAGACAGCCTCACGTTTATTCTCTTGTGGTCACCGCTACTGAAGACTCTGGTGGCTTTTCCACATCTGTTGAGGTAAATTATAATTCAAAAGTCGCCAGTGTTTTAGTGAAACTTGCGATAGTTACAATTTGTAAAATGGATATACATACTTTTTTATCAGAATAAAATTAAGTCCACTAACAAAGTAAAACTAGTAGGAAGTAAAATCAACTATTTAGTAACATATTAGGTTAAGACATGCGACCGAAATTATAATTCTAATCATAAATTTTCGCAGCTTTTGATGAAAGACAGCGTAGTACAAAAACAATCATATCTATAGTTCCATTTAATGTCAAACTAACCAATATAAATGAAATAGAAATATACAGATGATATTTTTTGTATAACTATTGCTCTTTTCAAAATTTGAGATATTCTACAATTTATATTGCTTTTGTATGTTTACCTATTTGCAATTCAAAATATTTACATGAAAATCTACATTTAACTCTTTACGTGCGGAATAAAATTTCATAAAAAGTAACGAAATAAGTCAATTAATCAATGAAAAATAAAATTGAATATTTAAGGACGATTTTCTTTATGTGTTTTGATTGTTCAGTACTACATTTATATTCACCTTCTGAACTAAATTAAATAAATCCATAATGATTTTTACAATGGGGCAAATTTGAAAAATGTGCAGAATAACCCACAACTCAATACAAATCGTAATTTTTTTTTTTGTCGTAATACGAAACAAAATTATATTTAATATAGTATTCGGATAAATCTGCATCCGCACTGAAGCGACGTGTTTTCAGGTGCAAGTTGGTGTGGATATATCCACACCTCCCGCACGTAAGGGGTTAAGTAACAGAATTTTTACTTTGAGTTTTATTTAAAAATGTATTTAACCTGTTTTGAACAGTAGTACTACCATACCAAATAATTTTAATTTTTTAGAAAAATGTCTTATGAAATAATTCATACTGAGGAATTATAATGTATTTATTTTGAGTTTAATATAATTTTCAATGAATCGCATTTTTGATTTACCATCTTTTTTTCTTCTTCTCGTCATTAAGTTTCTACTGAACTTGATTATGATTATTTACAATGTGACCACCTGTACCATTCTTGTGACTGAAAAAATTGTATAAAACAAAATAAAAACGAAAAGTATATAATTTACTTTTGTTTTACAATTTGTAATTTGATAGTTATTAAATTAATCTTTATTGAAGGTGAATACTTTTATATTTACAGCTTACGATTCGAGTAACTGATGTAAACGACAATGCACCCAAGTTTGAACTGCCGGACTATCAAGCTCATAACGTAGATGAAGATATTCCTCTTGGTACCAGCATCCTCAAAGTCAAAGCCATGGATTCCGACTCTGGAAAAAATGCAGAGATTGAATATTTGGTGTCAGGTAAAATGCTTAAAAAAATATTGAATGTCATCTACTAAGGCAATAATTATTTTATTTTTTCAAAGTCATAAGTACACTTCTAAAGTAAAAAATATATATATTAAAAAAAAACACTTTATATCCTTAAAACGAAATAGAAAATAAAATAATTTATTAATACTATTATATTGCATAGAATAAAATTATACACCTTTTTTCACAAATAATTTAATTTTTCACAACCATATTCCATATGAACATTTTCCATATGAACATTTTCCATAAGAACAACAGAAATTTTAATTTAAACAAATCAAGCAAAAAACTAAATAAAATCTCATAATTCAATAAAAATACTTGACTTTTACTCTCTTTGAGTTCCTTAAGATAAAATACAAATTATAATTTTATGTCTCGACAATTTTTATTTTGTGATTAAACATATTAATTTTCTTTTCCAGATGACCATTTCAGTGTAGATTCCAGTGGAATAATCACCAACAACAAACAATTGGATGCTGACAATAACAATGCCTATTATGAATTCATTGTGACTGCTAAAGACAAGGGAGAGCCTGCCAAGACTGGAACAGCAACTGTGAGAGTTTACACCAAGAATAAAAACGACGAAGAACCAAAATTCTCCCAGCAAGTATACACACCAAATGTTGATGAAAATGCTGGACCTAATACTCTAGTCACAACTGTTGTAGCTTCGGATAAAGATGGAGACAATGTTAGATTTGGATTCGTTGGAGGAAGTACACATTCAGGACAGTTTGTTATTGAAGAAATTACTGGAGTCATCCGGTTACATGGAAAAGCTATCTCATTAGACCGAGACAAGTATGAATTAAATGTCACAGCGCTTGATGATGGAAACTGTTGCGTCAATGGAGAAACTACAATTCACACATCAACAGCAGTGGTTGTCGTGTTTATCACTGATGTGAACGACAATAAGCCAAACTTTAAGGAATGTGGAAGTTATAATCCAAAAGTTGAGGAAGGCGCACCTAATGGAAGTCCAGTTATCAAAGTACATGCCACTGATGAAGACAAAGGCGTCAATGGACAAGTTAAATACTCTATTGTACAGCAACCTAACCAAAAGGGAACCAAATTCACTGTTGATGAAGAAACTGGAGAGGTTTCGACTAATAAAGTATTTGACCGAGAAGGTGATGATGGAAAATTTGTATCAGTAACAGTAAAAGCCACAGATCAAGGTGAACCATCCTTGGAAGGAGTGTGTTCGTTTACGGTGGAAATAACAGATGTTAATGATAATCCTCCACTATTTGACAGACAGGTAACAAATACATAGTATGAGTCACTTGGAAATATAATCAATACACATTTTACATTCATTTTTACATTTTTAAACTTTATGTTTGCAGAAATATATAGAGAATGTAAAACAGGATGCAAGTATAGGAACTAACATCTTGAGAGTGTCAGCCTCCGATGAAGATGCCGACAACAACGGTGCCATTGTTTATACGTTAAGTGCTGCAGCTAATCCAGGAGATATTGAATACTTTGAAATCCAACCAGAATCTGGTTGGATTGTCCTTAAAAAGCCTCTGGACGTAAGTTGAAATATTTAATGATAATCATATAACTTCAAAATGTGAAATATTTACGAAGAGTGTGTTGGAAAGTGTGAAAGACGACTAGTTGTAAGACGATGGCATCTGTCTGGTGGGTGAATGCTTCAAAGATCTAGGATTGGGCAATCGGATGTGGCTTCTGTAATATAAGCAATTTATTTTTGTAAATTGTAAAGTTCATCACTATAAATATGATCCTGGCTCTTGTGAGCTTCATCCATCACTAGGAAGGCGCCCGCAGCGCTACCGGCGACGTTAGGTAGCTTGATTCCTTCCTTTCAGCACCGTTTGTTTCAGTTGCAGCTTGGCCGCAGCAGGCCAAGCAACACTCAGTACATATTATTATTACGATGAGTTCGTTTTCTACGGCACCTCTTGCATAACTCTTGTCGTTCTATTAAAAAACTCCATGTACTATAAATAAAAGAAAACAACAACTGCTGTAAATATTTCACTGTCGACTTTTTATGTTTAGTTGTAAAACATGTACAGTTTACGTATAACTGCACTTCTGTATATCCTGCGCACACATAGTTATTGGTTATTATTTTGACATAATTTGAAAGGCTTTCAGCTTTTGGATATACTTTTGTACGTACATGTTTTGTTACTAACGTGTGATGGTTTTATTTTGTGATCTGGAGGGCAGCTGACCCTCGCCCGCCAGAGCCGCCACTGCCGCAGTCCACGCTAGGAGGCCCAGTGAGCGATGGCCTTCTTCATGTCTTTGTATTTTATTTTCACAACATCAGACGACATCTCATACATAATCAGACTCATACATACTGTATAATATTTCATGAATGAATATTTGGTGGTTTGTTTTCAGGGAAGGAGATGTGGTATTATATATATATAAATAAAGTATATGTTGTAAGGGGGCAGTCAGGATACTAGCAACATTGTATAATAATAAACCCCAGTATCCTGACTGCCGGCCTAAGTTGTGACATATTCCTTCTGTGAAAGGGGCGACGTACTGTAATATATCAATTCCGTTAATTATAAACGTCCATCCGTTTTGTTTTAATTTCAATGAGTGTCGTTCCATTGTAATTATTAGTAAACATGAGGTCAAGATAACTATATTTTATGACATCCTGACCTTCTCCTTGCCATTTTATGAGAATGCAAAGCTCCGCATGCCATGCCTGCTTTCAAATTTTATTTTTAGTTTAGTTATACGTACCTTTTTAAGTACTCTTTGCATATTTCTTGTGTATATTTGAAACTTGTAATTATCATCATCATTTTTTTTATTCTTTCCAACTGCACAATTGTTTTCTTCGGCATTGGCCACATCCAGGGATGTTATCCAGTAAGTAGGTACATGACATATATCTCAATGATTGTGTGCGGATATACGTATCCATCAGTTGTTAGAGCGACTGACGAGTGAGCGATCTGTACAGTAGACTTTAGTAGTAAGACATTACGACTTATGATTTCTTATGATTTGTTTCTAGCTTTGAGCAAGTGAACGGTGAACTGTGTGATTGTCGTTGTCGTCAGCCTGAGTGTTAAGGCACACGAGCAGTAGTTACAATGTCTTGATATGTCTTGGTTTCTCACCAATCAATTTATTGCAGATCATTGATATTTCTATTTATTTTATGATTAATTGTGTGACATTGATCGATTCAATTATTTATGATTTAATTTGGTTATTTAGCAATCAGTGACTTTTGAGTTATTATTTTTGTGGTTATGATTTTGTTTGCCCCCCGCTGACCTCTGACCCGTGTTGCTATAGCGCGACAGGTACCGCCTGCGGGTGCGCGCCGCGGACCGGGGCGAGCCGCCCTCCCACGCGGACGTGGACGTTGAGTTAGACGTCGTAGACAGGAACAATAAGCCTCCTCTGTGGGATGAGAGCACGTACGGCCCCGTTCACATCAAAGAGAATGTCACAGTGGGTACCATAGTGACCTGTGTCAAGGCAAGGTTGGTATCTGCGCAGCGCGCCCGGCCGAGCTGCCTCGCGCCCTCGGCCGCTCGCCCTGTCCCCTTCCGCTCCCTAACACTACTAACGACGTGGTTTTGTTTGTTTCCATTTACCGTTTTCCTGATAGCGAGAAACTTACAAGCTGGAGGCCATGGCTCAAGACAAGGGCTTCCCTCCCTTGTCCAGAACTGTGGAGGTTCAGATAGATGTAGTGGACCGCGCAAACAACCCGCCCGTGTGGGACCACACGGTGTACGGGCCCATCTACATTCGAGAGAACTTGCCCGTCGGGGCCAAGGTCGTGTCGGTCAAAGCAAGGTCTGTGGCCTCAGTGTTTGCCGCACGGGCACCGCACGCAGCCCCATCACTATTTGCACGCAGTGTGGTGTGTGGCGTTACATTCCCGTCCTTATCGATACTCGATGTCCTGTACTCTGGTAGCTCATTAGATGTTAGCGAGGCCGGTGCTGGCGCGCGCCCCTGAATGTTGCTGCCCGGGCTGGACGCGCGACATTCAGCGGCAGCGTCCTTGCCACCGGGCGTGCAATGCATCGCAACTTAATATTTCATTATTCTTTCATTTGCATTTCATTTGGTGATCGTGCATCTAAGTTACAATTTCATTTGATATCCATATAATTGCAAAATCACTCAATTGGTCTATCGGAAAGTCTCGAGACTCACTTGTTAGCGACACTGGCAGGGCCGCACTGCTTCGTGGAGGGGCTCACAGGAGGTAACATGTATTCTCACCACCATCACAAAAATTTCAATTTTCAAATTCATACAAATCTTAGTCCCACGTGTTTCGTGCAAATTTATTTATGCATGAACGCTCTCGATCCATATTAAATGGTCAAACCTTTAATAAATACTTAATCTCACCGATGAAATATGCTATAAAAATTTCATTTCGTTCCAACCACTCACCATTACTAATTAATTACTAATTTTGTGATCACTGTCAAGTTTGATTGTTGCTCAATTGTCACTTCTACAAAACATGCATGTAGGTCAACTGAATTCTCATCAAAATAAAACATTTCGAATAATCAATTCAAATAAACATTTCCATTACAAACAAATCAGCATGAAACCTGATCATGGCGGTTTATAAGAAAATTATTGTTCTATTTATTAATTTAGATTAAGAACCTTATTTGAATTCAAAATTTATAATTAAACACCATTATTGAATGGTTTTGAAGTATACCATTATATATTTAAATGTAAGATGTTCCATGCATTCATAAAGTACTTACTAGCTTATAATCAGATATAATATTTTATTGATTTGTATGAAATGCGATTAGTTTACTGTATACCTACTATAGTTTTGTGTACCATCAGCAATCATAGTATTCAGTGATTGCTCTTTCTTTTAACGTCTCTTTGACCATCTTCATCACTCTTAAAAATTACTTTTGTTGAATGTGCCATATGAATCAGTTAAAATTATGCAATCACAAACAATATTTTTTCAAAGCGCTGTAGTCTTCATTGCAATGCAGCATAGACTTTAATAATTTGAACAGCTTTTAACCTAGGAATTTCTGCAAGGCATAAAACATGAGAGAAGATGTGACGATGTCCTCGAATTTATGCCTCGTACTATTTTTGCTGGTAATTAAATATGTAGGCTTAAATATATGACAAGAATATTTCATGTTGTGATGTGTAAGTGGTAGAAATGCTTAATATACTCTTTTCTTCCTGTTGTTGAAGACTTCTCATACTATTTTCGTTTCCACAGCTCTGGAATAGAAAATAACCCAACAGTATTTTACCGACTCATGCCCGGGTCGACTGCACAAACAAATAAATTTCATACATTTTATTTACAACAAAGAGCGGATAATGGGTTTACATGGGCTGATATAAAAGTCAATCATCCGCTAGACTATGAGAGCATTAAGGAATACAACTTGACCATCCGAGTGGAGGTAAAATCTTTTTCACTGATTTTTTAAATTATTCTAAAATTATAAATATTTATTTATTTATTTACCTTGTTTTCACATGGATCACGTAACAAAAGTTCTCTATTAGGAGACTGCAGTTTCGACTAACTCGTAGTCTTTGTCAATCCTTCTCTAGTTAAGAGATAACTGAGCTGCGTTGTACTTTATAAGTGGTGTAACACCTTTTTGTAGATAAAATAAAATAAAATAAATAAAAAAAAATAAAATAGAAAATAAAAATAAAGTTATACCTAAACCACTTTTATGTATTTATCTCTTCCTTCACCCTTGCAACACTACCTATCTCCCTCTCCTTTCCTGATAGACACACCCCCACCCCTCCCCTACAAAAGGTGTTACACCACTTATAAAGTACAACGCAGCTCAGTTATCTCTTAACTAGAGAAGGATTGACAAAGACTACGAGTTAGTCGAAACTGCAGTCTCCTAATAGAGAACTTTTGTTACGTGATCCATGTGAAAACAAGGTAAATAAATAAATAAATATTTATAATTTATTATGGATCTCAAAGTGAATGCTCAAAACATTGAAAATATTATTCTAAAATTTTGACAGAAAATTATTTTTGTTGGGATATTTTAATGAATGTAAAATGTTTTTATTGACAGCTTGTTTTCACTTCTATAATAAATGAAAATATCGTATGATATTTGATAGCGATATTTCCTTGGAAGTCAATACATGTCCTTAGTTAAACAAAAATGTATCATCAATGAAATATTTTTTATTTACTAAACGCAGTGTAGATTTTTGATATGTAAGCCAAAATTCAGATTTTTTTAATTTATTCGAATTTATATTTTAAAATTAAAATTTAAAAATATATAAATACACGTGAAACATACACTTACCTACATTAAGTCTTGTTTTTTTAAATAATAGTTGTTTAATATTTTCAACATGACATCTATGAGAATTTTTCAAAACATTCTTGATATGATAAAGCAGAACTCTGTATTGTGAACAGAGGTAATGTTGAATTTTGTACAAAATAATAAGTTTGTTTCTAAGACATATTTTCGTTTAAATTAATTATAATATAATATTAAAATGATTAATAAACCTCAATTTTTAATTATATATTTTATTACTTCTTCGCATTGTAGAATAACGGCGCCCAGCAGCTGGCATCAGAAGCAGCAGTCTTCATTATGCTTGAAGATGTGAATGATGAGATTCCACTGTTTACTGAACGAGAGCAAGAAACTGTACTGGAAGGAGAACCTATTGGAACCAAAGTGACCCAAGTCAACGCCATAGATAAAGACGGGACCTTCCCTAACAACCAGGTAATAAAATACAGTTCATTATTAAATTTTTTTCATTTTTTTAAAACATGAGAACAATGACTTTCAATAATGTCACGGAGAATGATAAAATTCCATCACAAAAAAGAACTACAAGAAATATGATGTATCTCTACAATCATTTCAGCATAATTTTGATACAAGTGTTTTTTAATAATTTTTTATTTATATACATTTAATATGGAGCATTGTAAACATTATTTAAAAATGTCATATGTTTTTTTTAATTATAAATTAATACATTTTTAATAAAGATTTATTTGAAATGCATATTTTACATAAAATTTACCGCCATGTATAAAAAAGGAGAGACTACATAATTATGAAGGCAATAAATTCGATTCCATTTTATACAATTCAGAAAAGACTGAAAGTATTATATGTATATGGTTACCTAAAAAATAAAATCATAAATAAAATATTAACGTAAAAAATACTAAACTGAGTATAGGTTGTCAGGTCAAAAATATATTTTGGTTTCATTCTATTTTTTACTGACTAATCCATTAAATATTTACAATGAAATCAATAAATTACTATGATTTGTAAAAATATATATAATTAAATGTATTTCGTGCTTATGTTTTGTTTAACCATTCTTAAGATTTTGATTTTTAATAGTAATATTTACAGCTTAGAAGTAGCAAAGCCTTTTAATTGGTTTATGTCTTTTAACTAAAGTTATGTATTATTCATAATTTAACCAACCAAGTATAAATATTATTATTTTTTATTTTGAAACTTTTAGTCTCCTAAAATTTGATCAGAAAAAATGATAACGAGGTAAAACAAAGCCCTCATTGCCTCCAAAAGTTTTCATACCAAATCAATAAAAAAATACATGCCTTACTAGCTAATAATAATACAAATAAATCATCCAATTTGCTTTCTGAAATTCTGTGACTTACCCTCAAGAGAAAATCTTCTAACAGTTATTCTTACTAATATCTTTTATTGTTGTTTCTAGGTGTACTACTATGTGGTGGACTCGCCCCGTAACGAGGGCAAGGACTTCTTCGAGATTAATCTGCAGACCGGCGAGGTGTTCACCAAGATCGTTTTTGACAGAGAGAAGCAGGGAGCCTATGCATTGGAAGTGGAGGCCAGAGACGGAGCACCATCAGCGCGGCCCAACTCTAACTCGCAGCCGAATTCAGGTCAGTCACTTCAGCAATCTTTACTTATTCCAGTGATATCATTGATCTGAAAATGCGGCATTGTCAAATTTGTAAAAAGGTTTAAACGTGGAGATATTGATAAATTTCTATATTAATTGAGTATTCCTGGTGTTTACCGTTTATTTTTCACTTATGATGTTTTAGTAAGAAATGTTTACCATAAAGGATGCTTGGAAATAGTTAGACAGATTTAAATTTTAAGTGCAGGTCAAATCAAATTTACTAATCAAATTTAATAAGCTCTTTGAACCTACTAATTGTCCGTTTTTTATAGTTTTGAAGTAAGATTAAAGAACCCTAACTTCCTCTTCTAGACATTTGAATAATTTCAAAATGTGAGATTGTCTAATTCGAATGCTGAAATTAAGCATGCTAAAAGTCTTCTGAATTAATGTAGGAGTAATAAACTACCTTTGGTTTAAGTCTTATTCTCTAGCGTATGTGACTCAACATTGTAGCACTAATGATCTCATATAGGTAGGATGAGTGTAGTACAATATTTTCTAATGGTTTCTGAAGATAAACGAGGTTACTTTGAAACTTCTTTAAATAAATAGTTTCTGCTACCGGTCTGTACTCAAATCATCTGTTTTGTGTATTATCAACAATCATGCATCAACAGCATACATTATTTTACGAATTATTTATGGCACATTAGAATTCTACAAATAAATTGTGTGCTTTAGTGAGTTCATAATACCTGAGAATGAATATTAGTGTAACATTTCTAAGGATATTAAATAAACTAAATTTAATTTGAAAAAAAAAGATTATGTTTTCAATACTCATATTTCCTTTGCGAAATAAAAACTATTATAAAACATAAAAATAATAATTGTTCACTGTGGCTTTTGGGTTTAGCCGTGAGTGGCGAATTACTCCTTTCCAATATTTTGACCGCCATTGCAGGGGTCTTCTTTAAGGTTGATGATTTAGTGACTTAATTTTTAGTCACTAAATCATCAACTCTGAAGAAGGTCCATGCAATGGCCGTCGAAATATTGGAAAGGAGTAATTCGCCACACAAGGCTAGACCCAAAAGCCACAATATCAAATCTGGCCGTGAAAACCTAAGAAGTTATTTAATAATTATATACATTTAGATTTATTTTCCTTAGTAAACTAACTATTCATATTTATACTGATAAAATAAAATGCTTGCCATCATTTTATTTTTCTCTGTTAAGGGATAGTAAAAATCAGTTATTAATTTTTTTTATGATGTATTTGTTGATGATATTTGTTGTTTTTTAAAACAATCTCAATTTACAGTATTACACTATACACCATAGCTTTAAAAAATATAAGAATAACATAATTTTTTATATTATTTCTTTGTCAACAATAGCCACCTTTTCAGTCTTACTCCAGTTATATCATATTGAATGGGAGATTAATATATGTTTGCATAACGTTTCAATGTTTATAATCTATTATTGATTTACGTCAAATTTTGTACAAAAGTACTAAATATTAGCAGTATTATTTAGCTTATACCGATAACAGGTGTATTTGTAAAGACTTACACAAATCAATTCAATGGTTTTTTATACACACTTTTTCATACGCTGATATGTTAGCTGATATGTTAGGTGTAAACGTTTTAATGCAGACCCTCCAAAAGTGTAACAAGTCCAATTTTAAGATATTGAAAAAAATACTAAACACAATTTACGACAAATAAATTCACCAAATTTAAATGGATTTCTAAACGGTACTTAAAGAAATGTTTTTTTTTTTATAAAAAGTAGAAAAGCAAACCTCTGTACAATGGTGTAAAAATCCCCAAAACAACACCTTTTTCGTATTTTTGGAGTAAGTGAGCAATAAAAGCGATCGCCTGGCCAAAGGTCAATGAGGAAGAGCGCCGTTAGCCGCCACCTTAGCCGTAAACAATGTATCCAATCATCTCGAAACAACGCTCCTAATCAAATTTATTTGAATGGTCCTGCCTTTATCTGGGCCCGGGTTAATAGAATGCTTACCATTGAATTTACATTTTCGTTTAACACGGGAATGCCCCACGGCGACCGGGAGTTAAAGTTTCCGATCTGGAGATCGCTGAACCTTCCACTATATTAGATACCTTAATTGAACACTTCACTACTCCCGTTTTCTTGTACCCACCCGCTGTATCTATGTGTGCAAAAGTCGCGATCCGCCCGATCGGCAGTTAGGCGGGATTAACTTGACCCCGATTTTCGGGATAACTTTATCTTATGATACGCATAAAAATACATATTTTTGCAACAACAAAAAAACACGAAATCATACATATGTGCATTTTTTTCAGTTCCTAAAAACCAATCAGTACGATGCGGAAATTTAAAAAATATAGACAAAAGAGTTGTTAGAATGTTTTTCAGTCCGTACTACACTTTATTGTACTGTCATTTTTATGTTGATTAAAAAACCGACAGGATGTGCCTAAAACAATTTAACTTTTTTGGCAATGTCAAAATTAATATACGTATGCATAACACGACAATTTTTATGCTTGTTAATTCTTTAAACCGGTGCCTTGCAAAGCATTGGTGCTCCTTTATGGTATTCCAGGTGCTCCACGAAGCACAAAATCACTTCTTTTTTGCAGCACTTTTTTGTCTTTTGTCTTACCCCAATATTCAATTTGACCTATGATAATTTTGGTGCTCAAAATACTTACATTTTAAATCAAAAAGGTTAAGAATCACTTCTACATTTTCAATAGTACGCATATAAAATAATATAAAATACGTTAAAAATAATATTAAATACATGAAAACACTTATATTGGATTACCTAGGCGGTTTCATCTCTTTTCATATCTTTTATTTTCCTTTTACAGAATGCTAACAGAAATACTCATAGAACTGTTTTTAATCCAACACGTTTCGTAGCGGATGAAAGTAATTTATCCACTTGTGCAATTTTCATACAAGCGCAGCTTTTGAAAACTGTTTTCTGAACTCTCAGCAAAAATGCCAACCTCAACGCAATAAAACTTCCGCTTCCACCGCTCGCAAACTCAGCGGGAGATTGAAAAAGGGGTTAGAGACCTGCGAATCATCAAAAGCTGTGGATGAACAACGACAATATTGCTCATTACAGGGGCGGAAAAAACTTAGGCAACTTAAATAAAAACTTCACTCGCGGAATGTTCGCTCGCTGGGTGGGAAACTTGACGCAACTTGAAAAGAATTTGTGCAACATTTATATGTGAGCGCGCTTTTCAGAATTAGAATGCATGCATACTAAATGAGATTTGCGTAAATTGTAAATTGCAACACTTACGGCGTGTTTGCAGAGCCGCGTCACGCCGGCTGTTTCCTGACGAAATTAAGCGAATTAGTGTTTTTAACGGGTCCATTTGCGGTTTTTAGCCATCCATGAAAACTGCAAAATTTATTGTACGAAAATTGCACGGGTATTTAAATTACAACAATTTAATTGTACTGCGTAAATTCTAAATACCTACCATACTGATATTTTAGTCGTTTATTAAACGCCGCTCGCTTCAGATTGGTTTGTGAATCAAGGAAGATTTTGAATATATTATTTTTTCTATGTGCATGCAAATAATTTTGTCTCGCATATTGATTTCTCGCGAGCAATTTTTTCCTGATAATGATGCCAAGCAGACAGTTTTAATGACATCATATGTATTATATCATGTGAACATTCAATAATATGGTTGTTATGCCTATGACGATTAGTAATAATGTTTTAAATATATCGAAAATTAACCCGATACTCACGAGGTTTTGAGCATACGGTCGTAATAAATAGCTTACCCTGACCATTGTCGCCGTTTGTGTGATCTATGCATGTCACAGGAGTATGTGAAGGAAACAATTTGGGAATAGAAGAACACTCTCTAGGAGGGATATACTAGGTAGCAATCCGTTCACAAACTTCGGTTATTGTCAAGTTCGTAACTATTTGTTCAATCATGTTTTGTGGCCAAAAAAACACACTTACAACTATTGAATATACTTTAATACCCTAATGCAAAGTCATTCCTTGGCTTAAGGTAACTAACTTAAATCTCAAATATATAAACATTTCTTAAGGTAACCTAACTATAGAAGCTACTTTCTTTTACTTAGAATGATTAAAGTGAGGAAGACTCAGCCCTCGATTCACCTCAAATCTTACGAAAAGTCTGTGTAAACGGGTATTTAATTGATTACCTTAAGTCAAGGAATGTCACTACACACAGGTAAAGAATAAAAAAAAAAAGATTTGCTTGCATTGGATAATTAAATTCGCTGATGTTTTCGAACGTCATTATTTTCAAACAAATTGGTAGTAACGTGAGTGAGATATTCGCACGACCTACAATGTGATAATATTCACTTGCCGTTAGTCTGCACCCTTATTAAGTAGGGCGGCTGACAGCGAAGCCACCCATAGATGGGATAAGTTTGGGCGTAGGGTAATACGGTCGCGGACGCTCTCATCACTATCGTTCTTGGGAAGGACCAACACTACAAATTACTTAGGTTAACAACGTAAGCGGCTGAATAAATTTCTTACAGCGCAGGCGCCAAACAAAAATATTCATATAAATATTTTCACTTTAATTAATTTTTAGATTATTAGACTCGGAAACGCGATTTGTATTTATTTAACAGTTTCATTATCTTGTGTAATTATGGCCACAGCACTTGTACATAATTGTTTAGATGGGACTACCACCAGACTTATCAGTTACTAACTGAAAATAATATCAATGAACGCATAATCAAGGACACTTAATTTTCATCCGGTGTAATGCGGGTGTGCGATGGGTGAAGTCAAGATTAAAACAATGACACCGTTTGAAGTCCACTTTTTCAAATCATCGATATTGTATTATTGTTTTAGACATATTTAAAAAAAATCTCCAGCACGGATAAAATCATTCCATAACTTCTTACCTTTATCATTTTTAAGAGCAAACTGTGTATCACCATCAAAGCAATCCATTTTGTAAAATATATATGGATACGGTGGTATCTTTAAAAAAAAATTTATTAAATATAACCCCAGAATTATTTACCGTAGTAAATGAAGTATGCATCACTTTCTTTTTGCAAAGCAATGTAATTCTCGGATTTCGAATCGGGTTATTAATACACATTTATTTATTTTTATATATATACAGCTGTCATTGGCACGTCATTTGTAAATAAATGAAAATAACTATGTCTTTGAGGAATAAACCACTATTCGTATAATAGAAAGCTCAAAAGTATATATTTTTAACTTGAATTTAATTTTAATACACACATATAGAAATATAAGACGGATAGAAAGAGCAAAAGGGAGCTGTTCATTTTATTCAGAATTGGCATCTTCGTAGAAATAAAGTCGCTCTCCCGCAATATTACGGACCATTGAATATTTTCAGCCATAAATATTTATCATTTTACTTATTATTTATGCTGAAATTAATCATGGATTCAATTTACATCCCGATATGTTTTGTTTCGTGGCTAAATAAAGTGCTTATTTTATTTATTAATATATTTTCAATGCTCACTGCTCATTTTTTTTATAACTTGCCAATATTTGCTAAGAATAATGATAATTGTCAATCAAAAAAATGATTGCATAGTCTCGTTCACTCATCTCTTTGCAAACCATGAATGCGATTCTATCTTGCACTTACTCTGTATAGTGGCCACAATTATTCATAGAGGACTTCCATTAAACTTTCTGCACTAGACTTATTATAATCTGAATGAGCATTACATCAAGGAGATTTTATTATCCTCCGTTGTAATGCGGGTGTGAGACGGGTATATTTCAATGCAGATTCGTGCTCTATGCACATTTTTTCTGTCCTTCATTTTTAAACAATACTACATAAATTGACGATTTGATTACGTTAAAACAAGATGAAAATCATTATTCTTTAAATGTTTAGACGTACCTTATAATCAATAGCAAAATATAAATTACTTATTAACAAGTTTATATTTCCTTAGTCGCATTCATAATATACCTATTAATGACATTATAACGAAACATCATAATTGCTTGCAATTTTTGTTAATTTTAAATTATTTTTTTAAACAGATGTGCTATTCCTTTATTCCCGGAGCGTTGCTAGGATCGTGCGTTCTTGTATCACGTACCAATCAAAAAAGGTTGCACGGCACCAAAATGTATTATGAACGCAATAAACATTTCGCAAAAACAGAAAATGGCTGAGCGCGGGAAAACTCGCCGCGCGCGAACACCGACTAATGTTTTCAAAACGGCCGCGGACGTGATCTCCAGTGCAAGGATACCTCGTCTGTGCTGCAATAGAGGGAAGACACATTTACTAGCGCATGTCTGAACGCATTATTCCACATATTTAAATTACAATTTCAAATAATATTCAAATATATTCTTCTATTTCTGTCATATGCGTAAACCTATTAGTTGATTGCTACGAACAACATCTACCACCGCTAATATAATACTTGGCATAAGGTCTCCTACATTTTGTTGTGTACGTGATTCACAAAAAGAGCACATTTTCTGTGGTTGCATTCGAGAGCTTTTAATGGGAACTTATGCATTAGAATTTCCTTAAGATATCATGTAAAATTTATATTAATAGTTAATTTTCTTACAATTTGTTTATGTTGTATGATAATCATTTTCACCATATCCAACCATAACTCCAACTTTTGCTTAAAAAATAAATTAGGACAAACATGTATTATTGGTGCCATTCAGAGGTACAATATTGCTGGTAATAAATTATCAATACTTTCTTCTTTTAGATAGCAAATATGAGTTCCTATTACAAGTAAGGAGTGTAAAAATGTGCATATTATTAAATGTTTTTCTTGCCTTTTTACAATTGTAGCAAAATATATCGCACAACAGTCAAACGATTCTTAAATAAACTATTTATCTAATAAGCATGAACTATTTATTCAAACTAAAGTAAACATACTCTTAATTCGAATTATTTTATTTGAAATCATTAGCTAAAGATATTTTTACTTTGGTTCTGTTGATTACACCTCGACGCAGATATTCTTGTAAACACGTCTTGGCATTACAAATAGATGACTTGCCACTCATTTTCGCCCAGTGCCTTCTGCATCAGAAGACGAAAGTTCTCTCTAGCTGCACGGGGCGTGAAGAAAGCTTCCACGATCCTTGCAAATGTAGCGCGGTGCAATTTCCCTGATTTATCTAACAAATTTCGCTCCGGCGGATTCAATTGCTTGTTCCCGCCGCCGCTTCGCGGAAATTGTACTCATGCTTTTTGGATTTAATAATGATAATTATATTTCCTAATGAATATACTTCTTCTGCGGTCGCTTCCGGACTTCGACTAGGAAGACTTTCCGCGCAAATGTGGAGAAAACTCTCTTCCGTCGACTGCAACGAAATAATATTGAAAAAAAGAGATCTTGCAATTTTAACTTGATTGCAAACTTTCCACGATCGTTATCTTTTATGTTACTTTTGAGTAAATGAATGTATTTTTTTAAAGCTGATTCTTTCATTTTTAATAATAATGAAATAATTTATTGTGTCCATTAGCTTAAATTAAGTTGTGTTTAAAAGAAAATTAAATATTTTTTGATAATAAAGCGATAAATCGATTTATAATGCTCATTTTTTTGTCCTTTTTTAAGATTTAACTCATGGTTTTTGAAATCTTTTTATTAAAAACATAATACGAGTAAAACAAGTACCTTTTTTTTAAATAACATTTTTATTATAGAATGATAAAACCGATCTCCTTAAAATGCTGATCAACGTACGCCCAAATATACTACTGTGACCTTTTTCAAGCTTCCAGGTTTTCGCTTTTGAACCATGCACTCGTACGTACAGATGACTTGGGACAAAGCATGAATAATAGGAGATGAGAGAACTGTTAGTGTTACGTTGCAATATGTGACCATAATATGCCAACTATTATTGAGTAGATATATAAAAAAAACTAACTTATACAAGGCTAAAAGGCTAGTACTTCACCTTCAAAGTAATAATTTCTTGACATGCGAGTTTTTTTAATGTCCATGAGCGGCTTCCATGTTAATCGTTTGACAAATTCGTGATATGCTCATTTCAAATACAGTCATTCAATGGTGTCCCTCGCCCTACATTACTTCCCGTAATGGCCTTTGTAATACTTGTGGGCGGAAAGCTCCGGAAAACATTTGATCTTATTTATAGATCAAAGAGACAACACAATGTCATGTTCCAGTGATTTTATTGTCCATGTAATATTAGAACGGATTCCGCTTAAGAAACTGCGAAGGTTTTTTTTTTATTTATTTCGCTCAACGAATCTTTTCAATCGTGAAAACCTATTATTAAAATAAAATAGTACCCATTATAATTATTATTTTTCTGAATATTTAGTTGGATTTTCATGTCATGTCCAATTGCAGCGGTTCATCGAAAAATGGTAGACGTATTGATTCAATGCCAAAGCAAAGTTTCGAATTCATGAGCCTAATTCAAATTCAACAGAAGAAAAACGTGAGTGGAATATTTTTCCTTGTTCTTGAGACTAGAATAGTAAAATGTATCGTTCACGCTTCAGTACTAAACGCCTATTTTTAGATAAATTTATACGTAATATATATAAAAACGTATAAAAACCTTGAATATTGAACATACAGGTACTGTATATACTGTATATAACAAATATTAAAATACTTTTTAAATTAATTTTAAATACAGAAATATGTTTCTGTATAAGTTTAATAGTTATTAAAAAAATACAGGACATGGTGAGACAAAAGTTATACCTTTTTTAAAAAAAAAAAAGATTTTTTCGAAGTATAATTTTTTGTGGACTTCCATAATATCGAAATAAAAATATAAGAGCATTTAGAATTTATTTCACTATTTTTTTTTATTATAACACCAAATGTTGAGGCTACGTCGGGTAGTTATTTGACAATGTCTACTTGTCATAGCCAAAATATGTCATCATATAATAAAAACATTTGGAGTAAATTTCCAAAACATACTTTTTTCTTATGAAATTTTATTAATGGTCGTGAAAAACGTAAAGTGGTTCCATCTAAGATTTTAAGAGATGCGATATATTGCACTTCTCGTTATGTTATTAGGTAGAAAAACATCTCAAAGAACAAAATAAATCTCAAAAACAAGTACGAGTTTTTTTTTATTGTTTGCGTAGCTACCGCTGGCTTCGGGCTATTATAAATTTCAGTCTAATTGCTGGAGAGCTTTGGTTCAAAATAGCCAGTTTTGTATTATATGTGGGTTCCATCGTTCTTAGAACTCCGCCCCCAGAACTAGTATAGAATATACTCCCCATAATAATTTAGAAAGTTTCATCAGTTAAGTAATTTTATCGCTTACCAGATAAGGAATCGCTTAGTAAAGTTTCTCACTCTAAAGCGGACCATTTATATAATAATAAAAAATGTACTCGGTAATAGTGCCACAGTTAATTTCCTTCTGGGATTTGTAAGTATGTCTTTAACCGTAGTCTCCATTAATGAAAATTTATGCATTACATTTTAATCTCTAAGGCGTTTTTTCTGGGTTTCTCGTATTTATTACCACTCTTCTTGTAAATCACATAACTTTTATCATTAACTACAGTTTAATAAAGGTACGAATAATACCTTTCAAAACGATTCAAGTCATCTAGTTTCTTAATGTAAGTTTTCAAGATTAAAAAAAAAACATTATTGTAAAACAATCCACTTTTAATGTGGAAAAATTACAATACGTAATTATATGCACAAATTCAAGCCATGCATTTTTATACGTTTTAAAAACGAATGTTTTTCTCGTTAGCTCTTTTTAGGACCTAATTTGAATGTTTTCATTTACTAAAATTCCTACATATCAAATTAATCGATTTATGCGTTTTAGATACTTTACTTCTCTTATTGCATTAAACAACAGAGAAAGCTTTGCGGTTGTGAACTTGAGAACTATAAATAAACTAGCTGACCCGGTGAACTTTGTTCCACCTGAAGGGTAATAAATGAGCAGATTTTGGATTTTATTAAGTTGAATTTTTCGGCACATAAGATATCATATATTTGGTCTGAATGAATTCTGTTGCAGTAATCGATGAAACTGCAGCAAATAGTTGTAAGCATTTCGACGAATAATCAAACGATATGCGTAATTATTCGGTGAGCTAACCTTCTTGGTAGTTTCTTCACCTGAAATTAAGACAATCGATTTTCTATTTTGTATGTAAAGCTTACATCCATATTTTTAGTATATTTATAAAGGGGTTAATATAAATGATTATATATCGGTCGCCTGTTATTTGTCCAATTTTCTCTATACAAACAGACCCTAATATTTAAGTCTGTTATTTTCCTGGTGATAATAAGCATTGTAATCGGTCTTTTATTGGAAACCTAAAGCAAGACTAAGCACTGAAAAATGTATGTCATGACGGAATCAAAACTATGATATTGATACTCACCATTCAATGGATTTTTCATTTTGATATTGAAATAATATCCATCTTCTCTTTTCCAAAACATCAGTGGGTATTGCAACGTGTCATATGAACGATGTGTTTCGGATATCTGTTGCAGTTGCCCAGTATCCCGACGTGTGTTCCAGATGGTCGTTTTCCGCTCTGATCACGACTTTGTAGTCATCATTTGGCATGCGCTTCAAAGCACTCTAGAAAAGCCTGACCAACGCATGTTGTTCATGAAGTAATTGCTGCAGATCTTGAACAATTGGTCTTTTCATTCCTGCATTGATTTCTTGACGTCAATCAAGTTGTTCCTCCATGTTGCCCATGAAGTATATATGTGAACAATTATGCTGTGCATCTTCGAGAGGTTCTTCTTCTCTTCTTCGTGTCAGCGACGTCAAATTATTTTTTCCCAATATCTGGCAACATCGATAGCTCGTGTGTTGCCCAGCATTAGGTCCTGAGATGTGCAACTTGTTGGGCACATGGAGCAGCATCGTAGGTGTGAGGTGGTCTGCAGGTCTCCACAGTCGCACAATAGTGTCTCTCCCTGCCGAAGCATTCCCCACCGCTCGAGGTTGTCCTTTGTTCTACCAACTCCGGTTCTTAATCTGTTTAGGGATTTCCAGGTCGGCCAGTCAAGGCTCTTGCCAGTTGGGAGGCCTTCCTTTGGAGTAATGAAATCCTCTGGTGCGATTTGTTGCCAGAGTTGGAGTCTCTCATTTTCAGGGCCGGATGTGAGAGGTTGTGCGGATTTCAGAAAATCATTCATTGATTTTCGGATTTCAGAAGATCATTGCAACCTCTCGAAGAGAGGTTGCAATGATCTTCTGAAATCTGATTTGATGTTGAATTTGTCCTTGTATCTACAAAATCAAAAGCAAATACATTGTTACTGATTTATAAACACTTTTTTTAGAATTAGCATACATAATACAAAGGAATAAGTATAGTATGTTATTTTTTTACTGTATTGTGTGTACAAAAGTACAAAAATAGATAAATAAATACCTTGAATGTCGGATTATCGTTCTTCGATACGCCCACGTGTTATTGTTCTTCCTCAGTCCTTTCATTCGCAATGTTTCGATTCCTAGTTGCACGAGGGCTTTGTTGTAAAAGATTCGTACGTTTTGGTCGTGGTCGTTTCATTGAAGTGCTCTTTGGTATACCACATTTTTTGTTTTTTGGTCTGACGTTAACACTACCAATGCTGTTTTGAACATTATAACCACAGCGTTATTAGCGTGAAAAAATGCTTGCAACTGTTCAATAATTCGTCTCTTTAACTGTCGTGTTTCCTGCATATTGCACCGCACATTCAACTGATCCACCATCGACGAAATGAAATATATTTGCTGAAATTGATGCGGTTCATCTGGTGTTGGCACCATTGAACCATGCAAATGATATATTTGTCCTTGTATCTGTAATGGCAAACAATCATTTGTTAAAGAATACGGTGTGACTTCTGATCGTGTGATGGTGTAGTGTGTGGTGTATGTGTAGTTGTTATATGTTGCATTTTTTTTTGTGTTTTTTTGATTGGTGTGAGTGATTGGTTGTGTGTGTCGTATCTTTTACCTTGCAAGTCGGCATGAAACCGTCTTCTCGAATGATATTAGCTCCAAAGGAAGTCATGCGAAAGCAGTTATTGTATTTAAGAATGCGTTGAAGAAAACGGTTGGAATCAGGATCAGTTCCATCGAACAATGGTTTCAGTGGCTGTGGTGGTGTAAGTAATGGATCCAGTTTGACTTTTCCACTTGCGCAGCACAATCCAGCCGTTTCTCTTTTGAACTTTAACGCATTGCAATATCGGCATACAGTCGTCATTGGTCCAATATCTAAATTGTCATCATCACTGTAGTTTGCAGTGGGATCATAATGGAATGCCAAGCGATTGTATGATACCAATGATCTTCGTGTGCTCACGCGTTGTCTCAATCTGGCATTTTCTCTTATTATATTTTGTCTTTCTTCGCTTAAGTTCTGTGAATACACTTTTTGCTGGCTTGCATGTCTAGTGCGGCGGCCGATTTTCGCACGTCGTCCTCTCGGCATCTTGGACTACGGACAGACTGGTGAATTTAACCTCAAATGCACGATCCACATAATTTACACAGTTCAACTTACCACCTTAAGGACAAATGCCTGCTGTTGAAATTGAATAAAAATTTGCACAATACGCGTGGTTAATTTGATGGTTTCCAATTGAACTGTTAAAAAACGAATAACTTTAACCTCAATTTCACAAAATTATGTGGATCGTGCATTTGAGGTTAAATTCACCTTAACCTCAATTTCACAATTTCACAATTTCACAGTGAACACAATACCGTTTTTTTTAGCGTTTGAAATAACGTGCGCATAATAAATGTCACATGAAATTCACTAAGCAGAGTACAAAGTGTAGCTGTCAAACAATGTATCACGCACTGGCACCATCTTAGAAGTCACACACCACGTTATTACTTGTGCCGTTATAGTACATGCTATGTATCAGAGATGGCGCTGTGTGTGAAAAATGTTGTTCCCTGTTTTCCTGCTTTTCTCTTATTTTTTTTCCTAATTTTCTATAAATCTTACGGAGCCCGATACCTTTCCAATGAATGCAAAATTGTGGAAATCGGTTCGTGCGTTCTGGAGTTATAGCGTCAGGAAGGAAAACCCGACTTATTTTTAAATTATAGATTGCGTCTTAGAATCATCATCACGTTTTTATGTTTTTAATGGTGTCAAATTATTTTGTTTGCGTTCAAGAAAAATGATGAATTTCATTAAATAGCAAGAATGAAACAGAAAATCGTTGGCGAGTTTCAAAAAAAAAAATCTGATCTATTATCTATTTTTTCGCTAATTTTTTTTTTTTTTTTTTTGGGGGGGCCTTAGGCCCCCGGGCTGGTCGCCTTGTACCTGCGCTCCTTGGGAGCACTTACCAAGGCATTGTTTTCAGAGTACATTCTCGTTATACAAGTAACTGGTTTTGGTGAGCAACACCACACATGGGTGTAAAAGTTAGTAGTTGAGACGTTAAAATTTGGACTTTTAGACTTCTTCGCCGAAGGTCGCCGCGAATACAGAAAATGCATGGTAGTTGGGCTCCGTTAAATTTAGTCCGCCATCTCCCATCGGGTTTCCGATGTCCTACAAAGTACTCGTGTGGTTACACCGCTGCCGGCAACTTCCCAACTACGTACTAATTTCAATATTAATAGAGTGACGGTGTGTCGTAGTATCTCATAAAGCCGAAACTTTGTAGAGCTATGCGCTTACATGGGCAGTGAATTAACTTAATCAATAAATAATTGAAAAATACTACCAAAAAATATATATTTTATCTTCTAAGGATTATATGGAGATAATTCAATAAATTACCACTCTTAAATATTAAACCAATATCAAGAGGGTTGATTGAAAACATTCCTTAAACAACATGGATATTTAAAGTATACTGTACGATGCGTAAGTTCTTGTTCTTAGTAATATCTTCATCTGAAGGTCCACATGAAAACATATATGGTTTTCGACAACCTCCAGAGCAGAAGTCCGAGTACTTTGCTATAGTATCTGAAGCATATTTTTGGGTGATTTGTTAATTAAGCCCGACGCTTTTGAGGCTTGGAATTTTTTTTTCATAAAAGGCGGCTCAATTATTATTATTATATTAGTATTTGTAGAGCGCTCTTTAATGACCGAATGATCATTCCAAAAGCGCTTCTTTGCCTCTCTGAGTAAAAAGGTGGGTCTTGAGTCTGCTTCTGAAGGATGCCTCCGCTTTAAGCTCTCTTATGCTTTCTGGTAGTGAGTTCCAGGCCATTCCGCATGGGAACGTTTCAGCATATCAATTTTGTAGCAAATGATGACGAGAAATTATTGTATTGATGTATGTCAATTTTTTTACAAAGATACCTGATGATATTTCATTTATAAATATAAACTTTGATAGAAATATATCGAATACTTTTTCCTCCACACATGTTCAAAGTTTTATATGAACGTTATACTTTGAACCCACAATTACAATCCAGGAATGAGATAGATTCATCTTGGACTTGCGGAATTTTTCAACATGTTCTTACGGGAAATATTGAGCTTCTGAGTATGATATCCGTAGAATGTTGAATATATGTATGTTTCAATGAAGCTGTCCGTGTATCGGCGCCTGAATAATTCGTAGCATGTAACGGCAGGCGTCCCAGCGCTCGGTGCCGCGTTAGTCCTTTGTCGTTCCCATCTCGCTTGGACCGTCACCAGCGGTCTGTTAATTTTAATAAGGAGACCTCTTGCGTCGCTCGTCACGTCACCTAGAGCTTCCCGGTCATTCCCGGTCATCCGCGGACTGCGTGGTCCCCTCAACAAGCACAAAGGTGATGCGGTCTCCTTTCATTTTGGCTGGAACTGTACACCGCTGCAGCCTGACAATAATTACACGTGACTGCGGCGTACGATTCTTCGTATTGCTTGAAAGGTCGAATTAATTAAAAACAATTTATCGCCATTGTACAATATATAAACACAACAATATAACAATTATATCAGCGAATAAAAACAACGCGATGACATGGTCACAATTGAAAATATAATTATTGTGACAACAGCACCTTTACGTATAGAGAATACAATCGAAGCTTACTTAATAAAATGTATTTAAAAGACTTGATGTTTTTTTTATCTTTACTATGTGCTTATAAATTATTTGACAACAATATTGATTTTTAACCTTTTTAGTAACGCATATATATTATATTTTAAATAAAATAATGTTTTTTTAAGAAACCAGTATTTAAATTAAACTATTTATTTGTAGCCGAAACAATTATTATGTTATTTACCTCGTCATGATCCGATGAAAATGTCAAAAAATTAAACATAATAAAATTAAAACGTAAAAAATCATCGTTCAAATCATACGACTTTTCCTGACATTTTAATGACAGGAAAAATTGACAATTACGAGTTTATAAAACTTTAACATACATACTTCACATCGCCTTAAAAATCGCTGTGGTATCAATTTAAGCATAATAATAAAAAAGTTTTTATTTTATTTTCGTCACAAGGCGGATGATCCGTGAGAAACCACACTATAATATTATGGTAATTCCAGCTTTGTGACCTCACCTAGTACCCACAAGCTCGCCATATCTCCGCATTGTGACCATTTATTAGGAGCGCAGGTGCTTACAAGGGGTGCGCAATGAGGCCTCTCTTCTTCACAGAATATTATAAAAGTGGTTACGTATGTGGCAAGATGATAAACATTCGGAATATTCTGTGTACAAGTTAAATGCCTTATGGTTTCAACAGCTTACTATGTCGTTAAAATTATCTATGTTATACATATTTCGATTTTTTCGATCGACAATTCTTGGTGAAATTCCATAATATCAGATATAAATAAAATAAAATTTAGAATTTATCGAACAATATATTTCTTCTCACTCACTGTTTGCTTTATATAGAGTCAACACTCACTGTACTCATTGACTTAAAAATGGCCACTCGACGTGGCCGAAACATGTCGTCTACAAATATATTGTGGGATAAATTCTAAATATTCTTTTATTTATATCTGATATCAAGCATAGCTAATTTTTGCCAGTAATTCGATAAATACTCTTATTTTATTACTACCCATTGCTAATATGAAAGTTATATTGTATTGCATTTGCTGACAAACCTAAACAAATAAAATGAAATAGATTCTTTCTTTAGTTTATAAACTATCAATACCTAATTTATTATAAATTTTATCATGTTTTAATGAATCTAGAACTTACTTTAGGTGTACACACTACGAGGAGTGACAACTTAAATTAACAAATCAGACAAAACAATTTAATTTTTTAACAATCATATGATTATATCTTGCAAAAGTAAAATACAGGTAATATTATTTTTATTTCCAATTTGATTTATGTTGTTTTTATACACTGAAAACGAGAATAAAATACTCAAACAAAGCTTTTTTACTAAATACAATTAACTCAATGACAAATGAGACGTAATATATACAACAAAAACAAAATAGATAAAATGACTTTAATAGCAATCTTTTCTGTTTACATTGGTTTTAAAAAATAACTTTTACGAAGTGCGTAAATTTATTCAGCGAAATTCTTTGAAACTCTGCAATTGGATTATTTATATAAAAGTTTCAACTCCATTAACAACGTGAGGACATTATTTAGATAAATTCATTGTCGTGTAATTAAATGTCCGAAATTTATTTGGGTTGATTAAAAATTCCACCGAGGACGACAGTAATCTGATTAAACTATTTAGGCAATGAAAACTTTATAAGCGACGCCGAAAGGGTGATTTGAAAGAGAAATCAGCTGAAAAATGCTCAAAATACAAAATGTTAATGAAGTTTTTTTTAGTCAGTTACTTTATTATATTTATGATCGCATTTCTCAAACATAAATCATTTTATTAAAAATATTCATATATTTTATATATTAAATATAAATATTGTTTGTACTGTACTCCATAAATTTGGAACATCTATTCTGTTAAATAAATAAATATTTTTTGCAGTAATTTTAAAATCCATTTCTAAACAAAAAATACATTTTACATTGTTGTAATATAGATCACGTTGAGCACTGTTTATTCACATACTGGAAGACTGCGATCTTACTTTCAACGAGAGTTTCTTCAGTTTTTCACGTGATTAAAGTAACTGCATTTACTTTAAAGTACGTTTACACATAATTTAAGAACATAAAACATTTGCAATATAAGCAAAAACAGTGTTATAAGAATGAGTGAAACATGATCCATATTAAAAAAAAAGATATAAAATATTCATATATTTAAATACAAATAAAATATACAAGTATTGTATTTATAAATTTACTTCATCGAGTATAATAAATGCTAGGTATCTGGTATTCTGCCTTCGGTGTAACCTAATTTTATTCGACCCTCAATAAATCTAATTGAAATTTTTTCCTTTATATTTTTAGGAAGCACATCGCAGCTACCATTTTCTTTGTTATACACGAGTTGAAAACAATTCAGTTAGTAAAAAAGGATTCGCGGAGATCCGCGTACTAAGCTCTCGATGCTGGAACCTACTTTCATTTACCATTTTCAGCCAAACCCAAGAGCAGAGCATACCCGTGAGTTCCTATATACGTACGTGTATAGCTTTAAGCTTGGATAGGCCTTTGTTTATTGTACTACTGGGGAGGCTGAAGTAATGTAACAGGTTTTGTCCTCATTACAGCACCAAAGTTTATTTAAACTACTTCTTCTAGTACATTAAATGTATTTACCGCGGTCTTCTTAGAAAGAGTTAGCCGCTAGAAGTCGCATACCTTTAATCCTATAAAAGAGAAGCGGTCTTGCCCTCTAACTCTAAACGTGCCATAATGTTAATAAAACCATTAGTTTTCATCGTGAATTTCAGCACAATATAAACCGAAAGCCAAATATCAATTACTAGTTTGAACACAAATTATGTTGTGTAATGCAACTTGAAATGAAATGACATTAGAGAAGAACACTTAATAATAAATTATTTAGTACTTCTCGAATTAAATATTTTATTTTATTCAATTGTTTTTGACTTGTTAGATAAAATGATTTAGCTTACTTACTTCAATTATTTTGTTGTATGTAAGATTTTTGTCAAATGTTTTTGTCGATAAATAAATAAATACGTTTCATGCTTGACGTTAAAAAAGCTTAAATAAATCATATTATATTCGAAAAATATACGTACAGTATTATATTGATGGAATTACTTTCCGATAATAAGTTTTAGATCATTTTTCTTGATTCAAAGTATTCAATTCGCAAAATATTCCAGGTAGAAACGTTTTATTTTTAACACTGCTTCATCGAAATTCTTTGCTTTGATATGAAATATCCAAGCATAATTTATGGCAACAGTATTCTGTAAAAACGAAAAAGGATAATAAATATGCAATACTTTAATCAACCAAAATACATGCTCTAAATATATTAACAAAGCGTATTTACGTGGATTACTTCGTATTTCCATTATCTTTGACATTTAAATAAGATTCCCTTAGTCTTTTAGTTTATTAATTCGATATCATTTCTTCTTGATACTTACATAAAAATTCGCATTTTTCTCTTTTGTTTTTCACTTGAACATTACACACATACAGGTATTATTTGTTGATGCAATGCTTGTATGCAGTTTATTACAGTTGCATCTCATGTATTCTCGAGTATGCGTCTATAGAAATAATAATAAATTTAAGGTCATACTCGCAGCACAGTACGTGATAAGTCGAAAAGTAGCCAATGTTTCCGATGATTCGCTGAACACGTCCGCTACTATGGTGGGCACCTTAACCCGGTTATACGACCTGTGTTAGAAGGAAATAGTTTTCCCCGTTAGAATGTCGTTGTCGGAAATGTGTTTATTCACTAGGGAGTTGGTCTGTTCCCGGGAGAGTGAGTGCTACGGTACCCCATTGTGACTGTCCTGAAAGGAATTCTGAAAACTTAATGTTTTTGTTTGACTTCCATATTTTTTTGTCAATTCTTTTAACTTTCCAGCTGAAATCAATTCAATGTTCAATTGACGTCTTTAAATATTTCAACACTTAAAATTATGTACAACTTATTCACAAACAAATAAGAAAAAAATATTTTGTTTGTCAAATGATCATTAGCATTTTAAATACGCATTCTATTCAAATCTACTATTAAAAAAAATAGTAATTAATTGTAACATTGAACTTTAAGCTATTCAGGTTAATTTTACGCTATCTTTTTATTTCAATAGCTATTTACACGACCAATACAAATTGCATAAATACGTTTTCAATACCATTTCTTAAATTTTGAAAACGTCATGCTATGTTTTATATAATACAATTATCTACCCGCGTTTCGTGATATAAAATTAAACATATTTTTATCATGTTGCACATTGATATTACTGTGTTTCAAAATAAATTGAAGGAAGCAATAAGATAGTTTTTTTAATGTTTCTCTAAATATTTTGGAGTGATTTTTTTTTGAAAACTCGAACGTCAAAAGTGTTCGAAAACCTTACAAATTAATACAAGAACGCTTACAAATAATCTAAATCTCGACTGAAATTATCTACGCGTGTTATTTTTATAGGATTAGTTGTTTCTTTTACAATCAAATTTAAGGTGGTAACAAAATACGTATATAAAATATAAAAACAGGGAAAGTTACCCATGCTTAAATTATTGATAATAAATTGATGTGTAATGTTGCCTTCTTAAGTAGTATTTGTGAAATATGTAAATTATATATTATGCTTAGCTTTAATATTTAGGATTTTAATATTTATATTAGTTAAATTTAAAGTGTTTAAAGTACGCAAGACTATTTAAATATGTTTTTTCTGTATATGCGCGTATTATAAAAACACCAAATGACTTTGTCTTTTCATACTCCATAAATTTACCCGGTCGGAGATGAAAACATGTATAATGTATTGATTAATTAAAAACTGTGGATGCTAGAACAAAAGACAGGGATGCTCTTCTATATAAGCATTTCGTAAAAGCGCCATTAGTCATTCTAGATAAATTTTCCATCGTATCGAAATACTCCACCACATACTCGCATTTGTCACATGGATGCGATACTTTATAGGATTCTGTTTTTATTTTTTTAGTCTAAGACCCTAAGCGCACAATATAATGAAGATAAATTGCTCTTAGACATTTTTCTTAGTTCGAACGTATACGTACGAAATACGACATTTTTCACCTACAATATTATACGAGTGTTCGAATCAAGAATTTTGGTTTAATTCGAGAATTTCAATGTTATTCTAATAATAATTTACTTATTTACATTGTTTTACCTACCATTAATGTTGATTATCTGGTCGTGAAATTAATTTAAAGTTTGGTAAAGATTTCTACAGAAAGTAATAGTAATTTAACATAAATTTTAGTATTTACTTTCTGTCTAATAAAGTAAGAGTATTATGTTTATCAAAGTTATTGTAACATTTGTGGATTATTTTCACCTGATATTTAAATTATCTTACAAAATCGCCAAATTCAAATACTCTCATTATAAAGGCAAAAATACAAATATTTATCTTCCATTTTTATGTAAATGTAATTATTTTATTGACTCACAGCTTTAGATTGATAATTATTATCTTAAATTGATTGTGTTTATTTTTTTATTTTAATCGTAAGTGTGATGATCAATTTCAGTCGGATAACTCGTTCCATAATTATGTATTATTATTATTATTGTATTAGTATTTGTATAGCGCTCTTTTATGACCGAATGATCATTCCAAAAGCGTTTCTTTGCCTCTCTGAGTAAAAAGGTGGGTCTTTAGTCTGCTTCTGAAGGATGCCTCCACTTTAAGCTCTCTTATGCTTTCCGGTAGTGAGTTCCAGGCCATTGGTGCTGCGTAGCTGAAAGCCCGATTGCCAAAGACCGTGCTAGGACTACCTCCCATCAGCTGCAGGGTGCTTCTATTTGCTCTAGCCGATCTGAGTGTCTCTTCACGCGCGCTTATTTCTGAAGGCTTGATAAGTTCTGTCAGATAGCCCGGTGCAGTTCCGTTGAGTGCCTTGTAAGCTAAGAGGCATAATTTGTACTGGATTCTAGCCGAAACTCTCAACCAGTGCAGTCGGTGTAGTATTGGAGTAATGTGACAGAATTTGGGCGCGTTGTAGACTAGTCGTGCCGCTGCGTTTTGTAACGACTGCAATCGATTTAATTGTTTGGCTGGCCGGCCTGCGTGCAGTGCGTTGCAGTAGTCCATTTTGGAGACTATAAACGCATTTACCAAACTCTATTACATCTCCTCTCATATCCGCTTATAAGTTTAAGCATATGATAAACCGTTATAGTCTTTATCTCGCATCAAATATAGTTCCCAAAAACTTTTTCAGTTCTTGACCCTAAAGCAAAGGAATATTATGCTGAATATTTTATGACTATAACAATAAAACCACAAAGTCAGACGACATTACTCCTAATTGTCTGCGAAGGCGCCTGATTTCAAAAACGACCGCATAAGAGTTGTTGAATGCTAGGAGTCGCAGGTTACAACAGTTTGGAAATAATAATACTTGCGCTAACTAATGTAAATTCACGGAATTCTAAATGGATATCTCAATATCATGGGCTTCCAAATGGAAATTCTGTCAAGAGATTCATAGAAGGAGTTTGTACCTGTAACTCAATGAGCACTTCAGTAACTGAGCCAGGCCGTCTCCGGTGTCTTTAACTTTAAGCTTAACCGTCTGTTGTAGAGGTAATTCTTAGAAGGAAAATGTTGGTTAGAGCATCGACTAAGCATGTGAAACTATATTTTATATCTAATAATACCAGAAGTTCTATTTTGGTTTCAGAGTTGTCAGTGTTCATATCTCTCACGTATAATACATAAACATCGTCGTTTCCGTGGGGAAAAATCTACAACAAAACGAAAATATTTCCGTTGAATAATTTTCACCATCAATTATTAAAAAGATAATTAATTTTACAAAAATGTTTCGGCAAAACAGACGAAATTATATTGCAAAATTAAAGTTTAGATGCAATTCTTGTACGTATTTCATCTTTTCGGATTCTATCTTTTAGCGGCACTCCAAGCATGGGTCTCTCCAAAGCACGCTGGGTGACCTTTATTTTTTGGGTAAGACGTTAGACTTCACGTCTCTGCGTCATTAGTTAATACAGGGAAGATTCATTGGTTAAACGCCTTAATTTTAAGTCATTGGAATTTTCGCTTTAAAAATGTACTTTAGTTTTCCAAATGCTGCCCATCCTTGATTTCTTGTCCCAGATAGGTATAGTCGTTTACAACCTCTATTTGTGTTCTTCCAATGAAAATATGATCAAAAGTCTGGGAAATATGAGTATTTACTAATATCAACAATTTAAATATAATAATAATAATTTTACTTACGACGTGAAATGATATTCTCCTCAAAAATACAGTGAAAGTTTGGCAGTAATTAATTATTTAAATGACTATCTGTAAAGTTACAGGTACGACTACCAAAAGATGAAATAGAGGAAAAGTTAAACAAGTAAAGGCTATTAAATAATATTGTAGGATAACAATTCAAATTCTTGTTAATCCATGATTTATAATTTTTTCAGCCATCGAATTGTTTTGACACCAAGAAAAAAACGAAAAAAATTAACGTCAGATAATGGAATGATTTGAATTTTTATATACATTTAATAATGCGATAATTTGATTGGTCGGAATTGTGTTGGAAGGTAGGGAGGGGGTACTATAAACCCCCCCTCGGGACAGAGGACATTTGTGTCTCGTAATAATTTCAGTTTTAATTTATATTTTTAAAATTTACCTAATTTTAATTAAAAAAGAGGCCGGTAGGGCTTATGACTTTTGAAAAGACTACGGTGGGGCATGGCATAAAGAATGCTGGGAAACACTTATCTGAATCGTTAAAATAAAAATTATTTGGAAATGTCGAAATCACATCACAACATTTAATAAAAGGTAAATAGTTTATATTTCTCCAGATATACAAGTATAATTTATTATTTGTGAGGAGAATCTTTTTACTATATTAGTTTTAAACAAGTGTGGTTGTCAATCGCAATAAGTATGAGTAATGTTCTTGGTCGATCACTCATGATTAGAATGGAATAGATTTTTCGCTTAATCATTTACGTTTAAAAACGCATTATTTAATACGATTTTGTATTACCTTTGTGTTTTTTTATTGACCATTGTTATTTGTATGGTGTTCCATGCTGGCTTCATGATCAGACACCTCTCAGTTCTGTTTTGAGCAATTGCAACAAAAGTGTTTAATTTGCCAGCAATTCCCACCGGAGGTTTTGCGATGTAAAGAACTGCAAAGCGACTGCACCCCTCCTCTTCACTCTTTGTATGCGCTACAGTCTATATTTTTTTATGTGACCATCTGATTTATTAAGAAAATTAATTTAACACACATATAATAGAATATTCCTTTGATTAATGTGTATTGACAAATTATTACGTAAGATAAATACAAATAAGCGTAATTCGATTATTACGAAATCAGATTGACAGTCACTAGTCTTTTTTTTCATTAAACCATATTCATTTAGTGAAGGAGAAAGAAAAGTTTTGTGTTTTTTTTTAATCTTCTACTTATAAATATGCTCCTGATATTACACTTTCTGTCTTTCAAGCTTCCGAGATTTCATTCGAGGACTATTGGAAAATAAACAGTCAATAGTCTTATTACGTTTTAATCATCGTAAGATTGGATGATTAACCTGATGTCCTAAAGACCTAGACCATTTAGTCCTATGGGACGATTCAACACAACATGAAAAATTGCCGCAAACACTATAGGAAAAATATCCGCTATAATTCTAAAGAGCGAGCGTGATTAAGCGGGTTGACTGAACATTGAATGTACTTGTAGTTACTCAGCGGAGCTTCGAATGCAGAGTTGACTTGGGACGAGGACATGCCAGAAGAAATGTTTGTGGTGACCATATAACTCAGCTGAGAAGCATATAGAGAGGATGCTACATTTAGTGTTTTCTTAAATGTTCTAGTGTAACATTGATGTGAAATTGAAGTTTTTTTTATGGAATCCATGTCGGATGGTCACCCTAACTCTGACTCAAATCACTCGCGATTGAGTTTTTTTACGAGCTGCTGTACCGCCCTGTGATTGGTGCGATTCCGGATTAATTCTCACAGGAACCCGCGAAACAAATAATAAAACCAATGGGAGACTGGTGCATACAGAATAATCCTGCTTTAAAGCGTTTTCGAATGGAGTATTTCGGCCGAGACTTTTTATGACGAATATACATTTATGTTGTCAAACACTCATTCGGTTTCACTTTAAACTCTTTTAATTAGTATTTACGCAATACTTATTATAAATGAAACTCATACTCTATAACTGTTGACTCATCAAACTCATACTGTCACAATACGAGTTAACATATTTGTTTTATATATAACATGTACATTTCTTGACAATTTCATTAGTAACATTAATATTTTTATCATTATAAAATAAAAAATATATAATTTATTTAATATTTATATTTTATTCGCTAAGATTTTTAGAACCTGAAGACATCCCTACGAGAAAAAAAATTGTCACATGCTTAAGATCACCAAAAATTCTTGTTATACAAATGGTAATTTATTTCTTCTCTGGCTTAGTATTATATTATTATATTTCAACTATCGATCATCTTAGGATTCTCAAACCATTATCCATATCTTCAAAATTTTGAATATTTTTTCATTATCTCTAGATTACAATTTTTACAAAAGTTTCGACATCATCCATCATTCCAGATTTTGCTATTTTATTTTTAAATTTTATTTGATAAGGAACCATTTTAAGAGCAGGAAATAACCTTTATTGATTAAAACTCTCTTCGTAGCTAAATGAAAAATACCCGCATTTAAAACATAACAGTTTAAAAGACTGTCAATAAAACACATTTGTTTTTGATTTATCAAGGGTATAGATTCTCCGAGTCATGTATCGCAATAATGAACTAAGAATAAAGTTGTGTTTGTTTCCAGAAATCAACTAAGACCTGTAAGACTCTGAAGATCTTACCTTTGCTAAAACTTGGCGCCCTCTGCCCACCCACCCTTTGAACCCACCAGGGGAGAGACTTAGACTTATTTATTGGCCCCGTAACGGAAGATTTGCCCAGTATTAGGCTTAGGCAGGGGTCTGTAACCTGCGACCTTACAAGATCGTTGCTCGTGCGTCTTTCTAAATTGCTTACGAGCCGAATCCAAATGTAACATTTTTTTTTGTTTAAATTAATATCGCGTTAATCAACATTATAATTGGTAATGAAGTGTTTGTTCTAGAAGTAAACATCCCGCATGTGTCTTTACTATTTATGATCCTAAGCTATACGCATGTTGCGTATCTTTCTACGAAATACTATGTACGAAAATGCTGACTAATTTAAATATTACTTACTGTCTAGAACGCGATTCCAAAATTAACCGTTCTCTACGGCAAATATTTCCTATTTACTTTAATTAGAGGACGGCAATTTTTTTTGCTAATTTTTTTTTGCAACAATTTTTTACTACGTATAAATGGCTTTGATAGGAAACGAATCATTATAAGGTTTTATTTTCAAAGAGTATTTCTAAACTCCGCCAATTCACTTAATTCATTTTAATTAACTTAAATTATAATTATTTAATTTCAAAGATAATGTACAAATCAATTAAGAAAACGTAAAATTTATACAAAAAAACCTTTTAAATTGAAAAAAGAAAAAAAACTACCATTTAAAGAAATATATTGGAAATTTCTAAAGCTATAAACCACTTCTGGTGCTCTCTTGCATGTTTTTACTTTTTTAAAAGGCTTCTAACTCCTGGTTAGAGCTAGGCCGCGCAACGTGCAAATGCGGCCCTGTTTATGGGTCGGTTTATCTCAAACGTATTAACAATTCAAGTTTTATTTTGGCAAATGTGTCCCGACCGCCATCCGGCCCTGAGTGAATCTCCTCCAGCAGAAACATAAACATGCATTATCGTACTATTTTATTTAAAAACCCTTAGAGTTATTATTCCTAGGGAACGAATATTTCGCAACAGGAAACACGTGTACTCAAATCATCATAAGCCTCAAAAATAATTCCAAGGCCGTGTGTTCCATTTATACAGAAAAAATAACATTTTAGTACTCTCTGAAAGTACATTTTTTGATAATTATAATTGATTTTATCCCAAAAACAACATTATATAATGGTAACTATAAGTTTGTTTTCGTATAAAAAACATTATTGTTTGGAAATTAATTATGTATGAAAAAGTAATACCCGAAATCCTTGTTTTATTTTATAATTTTGTTTTATGTATTTTTTGAGCGGCCTCCTCTTACCAAATATTTTATGTCACGAAAGCATCGGGCTAATCGACCAATTTCTTCCAAAACCTAGATGTATGAAACCCCAAATATGCCTCTGATATCTTACCAAACCTAAACTATCTCATGATAAATTCTCCTGAAGCCATGGATTTGAACGCCATCATAAAATACGGCGATATAGAAAATTTAGAAGATATTGAATACGAATCAATTATTGTCAGTTATTCGTTTTTTTAAACGGTTTTTTTATCGCCTACAAATATAACTTTTAAGAAGGGTATTTTCAATTTTGTGAAAATATCACTACACAATAGATTAAGGAACTAAATAATTGATTTTGTATTTTTGTAGTTGTAATTAATTTGGCAAAAAAAATATTAATACATCGTCATCTTGTGTATATTTTTTTCCATCATTACAGAGACTATAAATTTTATGTTTCAAACTAAATATTCATGAAACTGTGGTCCTTTATGTAAATTTTGTATATATTTTAAATGAAGTAAGAATTACTGTTACGGCAATAAATACTGTTAACAAATAATATGCAAATAAACAGATTATAAGTTTTCATTTCGAGATATTCCAAAAAGTTTTTAATTGTGTTTCCCGCAGTAATGGTATTACTAATGAAATTAATGTCTACACTCCAAAACACTAAACAATACATTTCTTGGATTTCATGTAAATATACCCAATTTATTCGAATATAATAGCCAACTATTGTTTTTGACATTAAAACAAAATAGGCGTTAAATTTGTTTAAAATTAGTTTAATTAAATTATTATACTTTGAGTTGAGAGCTCATAGTTATCAATAGCAAAAGACTTCAATTCAATTTCAAACTATATTTGTCGTGTAATCATTTAAATGTCAATTAATGCTGGATGTATATACAGTATATACCTTTAAATAACTTAAAATTCGGTCCAGTAAATTGGTTATATTTTTTTTGAATAATCAATACATTCAATAATAATAATTATGATATTGTGGCTTTTGGGTTTAGCCGTGTGTAAAAATACCGAAATATTAAATCTGGCCGTGAAAACCTAAGAAGTTATTGAATAATCATTATATCATGAAATTTAATATAGTTGTTGTCAGTTTCAGCAACTTTTTGTCACTCATTTATAGTGTGTATCAAAATTATTATTTGACCATAAATAATAAATTAAGTAGTGTTATTTATGTCAACTTTGTGGTTGTAATACATTTTTTCAATACCGCGATCTCTGATGTATCGGCTTATAAATTCGGTAACGAATTTTTGATTCAAGGAATTTTATCAATCTATTCATCATACACTCAAATTAAAAATATTAATTTTGTATACGTACTACTTATTAAATACAATAGATAAGAATTTCATACCTTGTGTTAACGTGAATCAGACTGAGTACTGTTTCACTTGATGGAAGACTGCAGTTACGCGATATATGAAAGCTTTATCAGTTACAACGTGCACAAACATACTGATATGTAAATTAATATTTACTAATAAAGTAATAGTGTAACTTAAGGGTAAGGGGTTGGGTTTGTTTACTTCACTCAATCTCATTAATATTTCTCCAAATAAACTTACCAAGTATTCAAAATAAACGACAGTATTACACCATCATCAGGTTCAATGCCACGATCTTAATGTCATTCTTTATTTTTATGTTATCAGATAAGTTATCTGTTGTGCCGATAAATAAAAACAAATGGCCATTTAAAAGCGATCGCCGTGAAGTTATCTTCTTTCTTGGCTCAGATAATGGCGACTAGATGGGTTATTTGGGATCTTTTATGATTTCGCCGGTATTCTAAAACTTTGGAATCAATATTCTCGTGGAGGGTAGTTCCCTAATAGGCCCCGAGTAGTCAGGGTAGCTTATTGCTTTCAACCGAGCGGCTGTACCACAGCGAGCTCCTCTCAAAGAGCAAGCGATGAAAGGACTCGCCCCAACAAAACCGCCATGGGAAATTGTATTATATTATGTAATATATTGTAACGTACGTAGATGAACCCGGGGGTTTCCCGAACACAACTTCGATTAGCCGGCAATTAAATTTCTATTACCGCCATCTTTCACTCTCACAGCGTGTGTTGTTGCCCCGCAAAGAATGCTTCACGTATTTTGGTAAACTAATAAGTCTAATTATTACTGATGATTTGGAAATATTTGCTGTCAAACAAAAGTGTGACAGCAAGATTCCAGTTAGGATCAAAAGTAAAATCTACAAAACTGCTGTAAGGCCAGCTATGCCCCCACGGATCGGAGTGTTCGACCCCGCTGAAACGTGACTTGGATAGGATTCATGTGGCAGAGATGAAGATGCTGAGGTGGGCGGGCGGTGTGACTAGAGTGGACAGAGTTCGAAATGAGCATATTCGGGGTTCATTTCGGATGGCCCCCATATCTGAAAACATAAGGGAAAACCGCCTAAGATGGTATGGGCATGTGACACGGAGAGATGAGAACCACATGGTGAAGAGAGCCCTCAACATACCCACGCTAAGAAGAAGACCTGGAAGACCGCAGGCAACCTGGACCGCAACTGTAAGCAAGGATCTGAAAACCCTGGGTTTGACCGAGAATGCAACGCAGGACAGACAGACGTGGCAAACGTGCACAAGGAGAGCCGTCCCCAGATGAAGGGAAATGGCTTGGATAAAGAAGAAGAGACTTTTTTTTATTCGTTATTTATATTTGAATTATCATAATTTCTAAAAAGTCGTGCTTATTAACTAGTGATCTAGTAAATATATTTGATGTAATAAACATTATTCCGTTAAAAAATCTTAACCCTTTTGATTTTCCATTCATTCTTCCCATGTCCATTACATTTATGGATCATACGGTCACCACAAATTGCCGCAACTTAATTCTATCAGCTGTCACTAGCCATTTCTTGTTCTATGACATATTTGAACCTGAAGGTCTACTTAGGAACATACTCGTATATGATTCCCGACAACCTCCAGAGCAGTATTACAAGTATTTGTAAACGGAATAGCTGTAGTATCCGAGGCATTCTTTTGGGTGATTTGTAAATCGATTTATTAAAGATAATCGTATGATAAACCCGACGTTTCCAAGGCCTGGAGAATTTTGTTCTAAGGGGCGACTCAACCTGACTATTTTAAAAGTGTTTTAATATTTAATGTACTTATCATCACCATCTTAATCTTCACAATGTCCGCTCCACTAACATTTTTTAACGTTTTTGGAAGTCGTCACGAACTACCACCACAAAGTTCTGTCAGCCGCCATGGTCCTTTTTTCATTCCTTGTCAGCTAAGAAAGCTTGAACTAGATATTACACATTTTTACTGAATGAATATATGCCAACACAACATTGCATAACCAATCTGTTTATGCCAAAAATATTTATCATACAACTATGCTAGTATATTTCGGTAATCAAAATACAACTATTGATTCTCAAAGGTGATTGGCTTAATACTCAAATGATCTTTAGCTCCACGCGTGACTCCGCTGTCTACAGCTTCCTCTGATCGAAAACATTTCGCCGGGGATCCACAAGTCGCTTGCAATTAATTAATTAGTTTAGTTAACGAGCGATGGCTCCGGGTTGAGAGGCTTATCGATACAGAGCAGCCTCATTGCCGACCGCGGAGATCCGGCCCTGTAGCCCCTGCCTAACCTAACCTAACCCAAGCCAATCGTGACAGGGCCGTAACAGAATAACTAATTCATTTTGCATCACTATTAAGTACACGCAATTATTTTCAGGTATTTAAAAAATGTATATAATTTAAAAAACTTTTGAGGCAATGAGTTTTTTCAATGAGGCATTTTGCAATCGTTAAAACACTTAAATTAAGAACCTTTAAGGACTGTGCCATCGAGTATATTTATGATTATTTTCAAAAAAATAATGTTTTGGTTTTTGTTTATTCTTTCACAAAACACAGTGATAACATACGAAATACAAATAATAATCTACAAATGGTGCATTCTCATTAGTTCATTAGAAATATAATGATTCATCATTTAAGGATCTAGGTAGCAGGAAAAATTTATGATGCTTAAAGATTATTAAGACCTAGATGAGGAAGGCGAAAAATTGAAGAGGATGGTGACTCATGCGGGAGGCCTACATTCAACGGTGGACGGATTCAGGCTGATGATGATGAACGCCGTTTGTTATTACATTAATTTTCCATCATCCTTTAGAATTGCGTTCATTAGTATATTTTGGACGACTATAAAACATATTTTTTATACTTCATTATAATTTTATTAACCCATTTAAATATATATTCGTCTGCGTCTTATATTGAGTAAGTAATTAATGAAACATATTAATCATATGTGGCGATTAAGTGATGCATGTTTCAGTTAGAGTAGCGACTGCCAGGGAATAGTAGTCAATGCTTCTACAGTCCTTTCAATGCAATTGTCTCTAATCCCAGGATTTGCAGCTGAATGTTTTGGGGCGTGTTGTATTTAGAAGGTATTAAGTACTGAAACGGAGACGCAACATCATTGTGGTAAAAATTTGTCTCAGCTGTGCATTTCAATCAATAAACGGTGAAATAATTCGCCAAATATCATTAAATAAAACGCCCAACATGTCATATTCTATTACTAACTCCTCATTTATAAATACATAAACCATTCTCATAATTCAGTTCCATTTATTTCATTCCCTTGAAATTAGGACATCATAATTCTAAACTTCTGCAATTAGGACCACAAAAAGGCAGTTAAATGTCTACATCGTCGAGTGACGGTTTTTACAGATTCTTTAAAGAAATTATAAATTAAGTTTATAGTCTTGTTAATTAACAAAGCACTACTAAATGCCTTATGATAATCACCATCGTACAATGTATTTATATATTTAACCATTATTTACAGCTTAGATTGACAATGCTTTAATTATTTCTAGTTTTGAGCAAAATTTATTGCTGCTTTACTTTGCCTGGTCTGTATTTATCTGTGAAACAATTTCCGGGAAATTTTAATTAATAGCTAAAGCGATAAACTAATCAATTTTATGATTTTGCTCAAAGTAATAATAGTACGCGGAATATAGATAATTTTAGGCTTCAAGTTTAAATACACAAAATATCAATCCAATTATTCCATAATAAATTCTATGATATATCTTTCTAATATAGTTATTTAACTTTCACTATAAAGTTTTGCGTTATTTAATATTGCACGTCATAATTGAAAAGACGTATGCATTTTTTTCTGAGATTTAACAAGTACAATCATCCATTATTCGTCAAATTAAATTAACGTTTTATTATGTAAACTACTCGATTTTTTATCTTAGTTTTATGCACCATGCCGCGTTGAGCGTTAAGTCGAGTCGAGTCGTGTTAAGCCGACAAGTTAAAAGAATCGATAAAATAGCTTCAAATGGATATTTTTTAGTGCTCATAAGTCAAGATTCTCATGACGGCTCTGTTCTGTTCTTTGGGGATGTCTGCCGATGTACTCGTACGTTGTGTAGTCTTGTTCGCCTTAAGATAGTACATCTTGCGCGCACTGTTTGCGCATCCCAATTTGCGGTCATCAATAAACATATATCAAACAAGCAAGACGGCGGGGTGAGTGGTTGCGGAGTGTCGCAGGGGTGGGAGCTGGGGCCGCTCTTGCGCTATGATTTATGCTAACAAGCCTGGGTGTGCGTGCGCCCAACATTTGTTATCCGGCGAACGCCGAGTTCCAGCCCTCCAGACAACTATTTCCTCCGCCCTCTTTGTTCTGAACTCGATGTCGTTTCGCAGTTTTTTTCTGATGCCCCCTGTTCATACACTTTTGGCGGTGAGAGAACATTCGACCTTCAGCCTACTGGCTGGCTGGTATTCTGTAGATTAGAACTGACGCCCCAGGCCGTGAATTTAGTTGACGAAATATTAAACGATTTTATGTTTTTTTTCTATTAAATAGGTTTAATACTGAAAATAGAAAATCAACCAGACTATTCTAGAAATATACCTGTTTTTTTTTTGTTACTGTCGTTGTAGAGTCTCGACTCAATGTTAAACGATATTATTGTAAAACATCTATTCTTATTATTATATCAAAATTTATACAGCACTATTTTATGACCAAATGGTCATACCAAAACCGCTTCTTTGCCTCTCCAGGTAAAAATATTAGTCCTGAGTTTGCTTCCAATAAGGAAGTTGAAGGACGTCTCCATTTTCAGCTCTCTAATACTTTCCGGTGGCGAGTTTCAGGTCTTTGGTACCGAGAAGCTAAGGGCACGACTGCCAAAGGCCGTGCTAGGACTACTTCTTGTCAGCTGCAGGATACTTTTACTTGCTCTGACTGGTTTGAGTGTTTCTGATTTGAATTAGTACTCTTATTTGAAGTTATAACTTGATGGAAAGTATTCTTGATACTCAACACGTAATCAATCCTTTTATAAAGGTTATTTTCAACATTTGTTGATAAAACTTTATATATTTTTATGAAACATAAACAATTTTTCATAATGTCAAGTTATTTTTAAATTGTATTTCTAAGCTTATATGATTCCTTTGTTTATAGCAATACATGAATTCAAATAAAAATAATCCAAACAACATGTTTGTTATTCGTAATACATCGACACGCACCAATAAAGTTTGATGGAAAATTTATGATTTCCTGACCGAATATCATGAACTCATTTTACTAGATAACGCATTATTAATCGAGTCATAAATTCTGATAAACGCGAAAAAAGTTTTTCCAAAGCAACAACAGCTATCACACATAATATTATTAAAAAATCATTTTAACGTCATTGTAATTATTTTTAATTATTTTTTATGATAAAATGTAGATTTTAATAGTTTTCAAATGTTAATTTTACTTAATGTATACAACTTCTTTTACTTGTTATTAAAATTGTAAAAGAAACAGAAAAAGGCACTTTTTTGCTAAAGTAAATTGTTTATTTATCTTTCACTATAAAAAATGAAATACTCTTGTAAGGAGCTGAAAACTTTTTCCTCCCCAAACTTTCAGCAGCAAAACACAAATAACGCTATTGGTCGCTGAGTATCCGTTTTTTTGCTGTTTTTGTATCCCCACAAATCACAAACCTCGCCCATGGTGCAGACGATAGAATTAAGTATACATTCAGAAAACTTTTGCGCTTAATATACATTATTTTATGTTCAGTTTCCGTGTCGCTCTATATTCTCGAATGGATTGCGGTATTACATTAGTCGCTATAAATAACTCGCACACTTATCTACACTAACGGTTTTTTTTTTCAATCTTTCTACATGACAAGTAGTTTTTTTTAAGCTACGTATATTTCTTCTTTGAATGCTCAAGTTTCAAAGAATTTTCATTCATTATTATTAATGGGCGTATTTAAAGTTTAAAATGACTTCAGATTTCTTACACCGCTAATTTATTAGAGGTTTATCGTATTCGTTACAAATTCCTTTTCTGACTGAGACGTTTTCCGCTCATGCACTTAGAAAGCTCGTTACACAGAATTTGTAAGATATTTCATACGTGGAAAGCCTTTTGAGACCTAGCCGTGGTACACGTATTGAATTAATCCTCTTTTGCTACGTTATAATGAAAGCTCCAACTTTGTAGTTTTACGCTGATTCAAACAGATCTCCGAGCTTTGCTTGACTGCGCGTGCGCTATGAGTGCTCCATGTGTACAGAGCACTGTGCATGTAATCACTGTCCGTTTATTTTTACTGTGAAAGTCCGAGCGTATTGAGAGTAGTCATTCGGTTCGTCTGTAACTATTATTATTTAGGTTGCCATAAATCTTTTAAAAACTTCCAATCAACTCACATAAAATGGTAAAGTTTTATTATCTTATACGGAATCTTTTACGATGTTTTTTTCTAGAATAAAGATAACTAAATCGTCACAATTAAAAAAGTCAAACCATAGATTTTAATTTCTTAAAAGACGTTAACGTCTAACCAGGTTACTTTAATTTATGCAAGCGCATAAAGGAAACTGTCGAAAGTTTTCAATTAATTTGTGAATTTAAATAACAATTATATTAATTTATTTAACTACTCTATGGTTTGAGTATCTAGCAAATTTATACGTACATTATATATATATATTTATATTCACATCAAATATAATTTTCTAAGACATTTTTTTCACCAATAAATCGAAGAAAAAAAAACGGTATACGCTGGGATTCGAGACGCAAACCTTTGAAATCAATGTTCAGTCTTTACTCCGCTCCCTGAATCTAGAAATTTAAAGAAGAAATATAAATTAACACGTATTGTATTATTGATTAGATTTACGCATTATTTGATAGATGGCGCTAGTTATAACTCCCTTGTTTTTTTTATTAAGACACCGTCAATTTATTTTATTTAAAAGTATTTGTATACATATTTTTTTCTATGGTATCACTTTAATACGATGCTTATCCTACAAAAATACGTAAATTGCAATTAAAATTCAAATTTTCGTTTTATATTAAAAACAAGTTAATTTATAGGCAATCGATATAATAAATATATTTTTATTTACATTGTTTTTACACGGATCACGTAAGATATGGCAATCGATATATTTGTCGAGCGCTGCTTGCGAAACGTAGATCAAAATTTCAAATTAAAATTCGACGACTGAAGACAGAGTGGGCATTTTACGAGTATTTATACTGAAAGACACTCCTCGCCATTTGGGATTCAATAACTCGGTTCATTGAAAAAGAATAATGTCTGAAAGTTGGAGTGCTCCCGTCTCCACATTTGCGCGACCAGCAAACTCGCAATTCAATGCGATCTGTCTCCAAAAAGGAGGATGTGCAGACGGATGGAGAGCACCGGGGAGGCTGTACTCCTAATTCAGGGGTTACTAACGTAGTGTCTCCTAAACACTTTTGCAAAAAAATCACAAATATTTTTTTCTTGTTTTTTAAATTATTATTTTACCATATCCGCTCCTTATTTGAAGCACATGGATAACGCAGATTGCAGTTTCACAGTTCTGTAATCTCAAATTACATATGTCTTGTCTCAGAATATCTGTATACACGGAAGTCCATACATGGGAACATAAATGGTTCACGGGAGCCTCCAGAGCAAGATCTGCGAACTTGTACATACTGCGGCTGTAGTAATAGAGAAATATCTGGATGTTAAATAATCAGCGTTTTTTTAAACATCAGATTGGATGATAAGAACGGTTCTCTTGAGGCCGTGACTTAATTAAAATTTGTCTTTTTGGGGTTGCTTAACTCTACCCAGGGCATGGATAGATTTTAAATTGGATTGAATCGATTCTAAAAAAAACAATCTTGGTTGCGTTTTGAACCGACGTCTGTATGACAAACAAATGCTTTCCCACTAAACTATGCCACACGTTTTTTTCATGTTAGTGAATTATTTATGTTTTATGCATTGTACTCAATGCTTGTTATGTGGGTATTTTCTCATAAAACATAAGTTTTTTTACTGTAATTCAACAATGAGTTTAACTAACTACTAACATACGAGTTAATATCTAATTAATTAAATTAAAATCTAAACTAGGTTATTGCTCGTCATTAAAACGTTACTCATTATAATAGATTGCAGTTAAATCATCGATACTAGTACATTTATAATAAGACGCATATCATATTTTAAAAATATGCACTCGAATGTTTTTTATTTTTCAATCGAAAATGTAAATTCACCAACTGAGGCCGTAAATTTTCATTTGTAAAATGAAATCGGTCGGTCCCTAGGCAAACTTTGCGATCGCAAAAAATACGCCATGTCCGCAATTTAGAAATCTGTTCGACAGTCCCTGCCCTAATTGAATAATTCATTGGGTTTCCTGATGCAGCGAACTTGCGTGCTGGTCTTCCACCACCAGCGTCTGCAGCCAGACTTAGGGGAGGAGTCTTTACGGTTATGTCCATCGGAGACTTCGACTATTGGTCCACCCTTTATTGGTCGTATATCTGCAAAACAACAGAGTCGCATGTTTATGCATGCCATTCGAAAGGAGAACACTGTGACAGCATCTTTATTCTGGACTCGTTAATTCCAAGTGCGCAGTTATCTTAAAATATTTATTTTTGTCTTCTTTTCCGTTATATGTAGAATAAACACAGTAAAATCTTAATCTTAAATTTATCTAGGGACCCTTTAAAACAAAAGATAAATTCAGGCAAACATATTATGTGAGAAAGCTTTAAAATCGTTAAATGTAAAACAAGTTTTCTGTGAAATTAACGGTAAATACGAGAAAGCGTATGAAACGAGGATGGTTCGTCAAGGTTCACTGTATTTGAACTGAGAACTCTTTATCTGTAATATATGAAAAATTCTTTGAGTGATTTGTATTGCATAACAATGCTTTGTAATTACGACGTTAAGAAGTAAAAATATGATTGTTATTTTAAGAATGACATAATGTGAATTTTCGATGCACCATGCCATCAAACATCTCATCATTTACACATCGACGATAATCAATATGTTTTTTTTTCACTATTAGACTCTCTGAATAGATGTGGTCGACTTTTGTTCAGTACTAATTTTGATTAATAAGCAATAACTTATATTTTCTTCCAGAGAAATTGATGTAAATTAATGAATCATTTAATAATGTTATATTTTTATGTATCTCTAAAAAAAAATTTCTTTTTGTTATAGGTAAAAATATGACAAATAATTCATTACTCGGCAGCAGACCTTAGAGATTCTCTACAAGGTAAACCCTTAATATATATTTTAGTCAAGGCTTTTATATTTAATCAACGGTTAATAGATTATTAGAATTATAAAATAAGGAAATTCAATGTCAATATTGTCAGTAATCGGTTCTTTAAAATTGCAACACCGCGTATGTTAAATCAAAAAAATCAGATCAAATGAATCCAAAGTACGGCGGCCCTATCAACTACATTTTATATTGTTTCATCAATTTGATAAATAAAATGCAAAGCTTGAACCCGCATGTTGAAAACTTTTGCAGCATTTGCATAAACTCGTTCTCTCATTGGGAATTCCACTATGCATTTAAAAAATACTCGAAGAGAAGTATCCCACCGAATATTTGCATCACTTTATTTTATTGCGCGGCTTCCTTTTATGCAAATTGTCCGAGTAGTGATCCATCTAAGAGAGCTGCAGTCTGAAGCAGTAAACGTTTATCGTCCTAGTTCCTCCCCAACCACCCACTCCCCAAAGACCCACTCTCCAACCACCCACTCCCAACCACCCACTCCCCAACCACCCACTCCTCAACCACCTACTTTGAAACCTACTCCCCATTGCCCACTGACTTCACCTAGTTCCCCACTGATTTTTTTATGTACCAAAGAGTCTTTTATGTTGTGAGGATGGTTAAGTATTGCATGCGGAATGTTGATCCGTTTGCGTCATTAAACTTTCGCATACGTTTTACTTTGATTAAACTAATTTAGTATGACATTCATTTTTATTGATATGGGATCAGTTTCACATAATCCAAGATAATTTAAAAAATTTAAAGTAATTTTCAATATTAATTCGTTTACTGAACAGCTGTTCAATCTTTATCAATAATGCGAATGTACACAAAGAGTAATAATTCATACATTCGCTTTATAGGTTAGGTTATGTTAGTCTAGGTTAGGCTAGGTTACACAATATCTTTTTTAATTAATCGATATGTGCAATCCTTTGAAAACATGACTCTTGCTAGGTGAATTGGGAATTAAAAACCAATTAGTTAATGCAATTTTAGGACATAGCCATTTAATTAATTTAATAAATACTCTTAAAGGATTTACTGGTTTTCGTTCCTTACATCGTTAATGTATTTAAATATGTAATATATGCTAGTAAGAGCATACACAAGATTTATTATTTAATGTTCGTTGACACGTTTGCATAGACGTTAGTGTAAAAACAAACTATTAAATATGACTATGACTGCAACAAATATACAAACGAGCTATATGCTTCTTTGATTTCCAGGGTATTTATGTATCAATATATTTTTTCATAGACTAAGCACCTATGTGGATTACTAGAATAAACTCTTATTTCGTTAGCACCCACATATCAATCATGATCCTGTAAACTTTTGATTTATTAATGGTATTCGCACCTGGTGCCTAAAGCATAACAGTCAACCGTATGGTAAATACTTCCCTTCTCCTGCCAGTCATCTCTTTCTTCTCAGCTCGTGTCTCTGTTCCGCATCCTATAGTTTTTGTTCCCGCTCGGCGGATAGCCTGTCTCAATAAGTAACAAAGAAGCCTTTTGCTTATTTTTCCGCATGTTCCGGACGTAATAACATATTTTTCCCGGGGAATTTACATGGCGGCGCTGTGTGTTGTTCTCTGGACAGCCGCGGTATGTGTTGCACGCAGTGCTGCGGAAACTTTTCATCTTGGAAAATTTGTTCTTCGAGATTATACTATTACAGTCTCGAAGAACTAATAATATAAATAATTTATATTTTTATATAAATTCTTATTTTGCTTAAATTTGTGTTCTAACAAAAGTACATTTTGTATAAGGATTAAATCATATTTTACTTATTCAACGAATGTCGCCGCGTATACAGAAAAGACAGGTAGTAGAACTTCATAGCAATGAGGCCGACGTATTCTACTCTTCTATGCCTCTGTTGGATTTGAGTGGTTATACTATAGAGCTTTTCTTTACTTGACTCTAATATTATACAATGTCACAGAACATGTTCAGCGTCATGCAAGGAGCTATCACGTGCCCAATCTGGACTATCAACGAGCCTTAATTGAAGAGTTTAGCCTTAAAATTGCCGCGACCAGTCATAAATTGACTAGTACAATGTCTCTGGAGAAAGTCACGGCATCAACATTCTAACTAGGATGGCGAAAGGAGGTAATAAGGATGTCTACCTCTAAGCAAGGTGGCCATCTGCTTCACCATGCAGCGAGTGCTGCTAGTATAACATTTTTTTCGATTTCCTTCGTGATTTCTGCGAAGAGCTAAGACCTCCTCTAAGAAACCACGTCTGAGCAATGATCGGCGAAGAGGGCGGCGCTCACCTGCAAATATTTGATAATTATCATCTTGTACTTGTCTTTCCCTTGACAATATGACTATGAAGTATGAATACAATAGCGTCTCGACACCAATTATACAAGCCTTTGCTAGGAAGACATGTTTTTGAAGAAACGTCTTGCCTGGGGTTAGGGGATTACCCCTGGTGGTCCAAGGTTCCCTGCGGCAGGCGGAAGCCCCCGGGAGCGACTTTGTAATGCAACTTTTATTACATATCCGACGGCGACGCCCGCCCGCGTGATTTTATTTGCGCGACGGACGACAGTAATGACGCGTCAAGTATACTTTATATTCAATCGCACCAGTACGTTAAAATAATAAACTGTCAGAATCTCGACGAAGATTTTCTAAGGTAATTTGTTCGTATACTTTTGATTTTCTTACATTTCTATTAACTGCAACGTCTAGCGACGATTTATCGATGATACTTTTTGAGTAAATGATTCGGATTACGATTTAACGATTTACTTTAAAAATCGATTAACAAATCACCTAAAAATATACCTCGGATACTACAGCTACTACCTCTTTAAGCACTCGGACTTTTGATCTGGAGATATATGTTTCCATGTGGACATCCAGATACAGATATGTTTTAAAACGAGGAATGGACTATAGCACCTAATAAAATTAAGTGGTGGTAATTTATGATGACCGTATTTTCTAGATATGAGATGAAGAAATTAATTTAAATTTAATTTAAATTGTTTCATTTAATCTGTAAATATTCCTCAAACAACAGTATCTGGTGACGTATTCAATCTGCTAAGCAATCCTAATGAGAAAAAACAGCACGCGTACTTATTGGCATGCTCCAAGCGATATCCCGGCTGGGCCCGGCGTGAACGGCACAGTGGGAATGGGTTTTGAAATCCTCTCAGCCGAGAGAGATATTTTTCCGATTTAAAATCGCTGATTTTTGATTGTGTACTGACTACCTTACACGGGAACGCGCGTTTTTATTTTAGTACCTTAAAATAAAGGTTAAAGAGTAGCCAGCTGCGATATTCAAGACATATTTGAATATATGTTTGTCTCCAGTATTAAAATAATACAAAAAATAGCAGAAATTTATTGCTTCTTGTGCCGAGTATGAATTGTTTCATTTAATCTGTAAGTATTCCTCAAACAACAGTATCTGATGACGTATTCAATCTGCTAAGCAATCCCAATGAGAAAAAACAGCACGCGCACTTATTGGCATGCTCCAAGCGATATCCCGCCTGGGCCCGGCGTGAACGGCGCAGTGGGAATGGGTTTTGAAATCCTCTCAGCCGAGAGAGATTTATGGAGCGCCCGTATATCAGTCGGAGCTGAATGTGTCAACACAGGCAGCCAACTTAAGTTTACATGGAGGTCGAGCATCCAACTTTTCGCCTTTAATTGATTTTTTTCATTCCCCCAAACCACCTTGTATGGATGCCTTACCGTTTATTTCCACATAATTTTATGCGTGAAAATATTTTTTACACAATATTAAATTTTGCTTGCTTAAAATAATTTATAATTACTGAATATTATCTCGTTTCTGCGAACTAATATATTTATTTTTATTTTATTAATTTATTAATTTAAACATAACCGTAGTTCCAAGATGTAAAAAATAAACTATGAATTATACGAGTAAATAATATAGTCATAAAAGAAACATACAGCATATTTAAACATAAAAAGAAGATGTTGAACCGTATCAAAGATCATAAGGATCTAGGAGAACAATACCATCGACGAAAGAGGAAAACGGTATAAAAAAATAATTCAGGTGAACTGGTTGGCATCTTTACCATATCTGCTACATATTTGGAGCATATGGACACCGCAAAATGCCGTTTCACAGCTCTGTAAGCTTAGATTGTCTTATGCCTTATCCTAGAAAACGTGTATCTCGGGAGTTCTACATGAAAACATAGATGGTTCCCGTGAGCCTCTAAGATAAAAGCCCGCGAACTTACATAGACTGCAGCTGTAGTAGTACCAGATAAATATTTTTGTGTTCAATATTCAGCTATTTCTTAAATAGATCGAATGATTTACCCGACGCTCCCGAGGCCTAGACATTTTTTCGCCCTCGACATGGGCACGTATAGAGCTTAGATTTCATTAAATCAATTTTTTTAAATCATGTTTGCTCGGGTTTTGAACCGACGGCATCTGAATGATAAACAATCTTTGTAATACTGCAGTATCCCGGCTTATAACTAACACTCTCAAAATTAATTGCGCAAACAATATATGTATATATTTTATTTATTGTTTGTTTTTTTTTAATATTAAACAGTCAAGCTGTGTAAACACTTAAATACTTATAATTATTATTCCGCGGAAGGTTTGCATAACATTATCTGATGGCAAAGAAAAATAAAAACGTTTTGCGAAAGGGTGACCGCGCTACAGTAAAATGTATCCTTATTACATTCCTTCGCAAAAAATTTTGCCTCTGTTTTATCGCGTGCTTTCTTCTTCCCCTTTCTCTTGCGCGTATCTCGTAAAGCATAACATTGTTTTATATTTTCTGTCAACTCGGTGTCAGGGAGGATTTAAGTTTATTGTTTATAACACCCATTGAAAACGTAAATTAAATCCCTTTTGTATATTCTCTGCGGCCGTGCAATATTATTATTTCGCTGACATTCTTGAAGCTAAGACGATAGTTGCGTAACACAAAAAAATGAAATACATACTCATTGAGAAAAAAAAACACATTTATGATAATACAATTTTTAATAAAAAAATGGTTTCAAATTTACTGTTTTCGAATTATTTTCTATAATCTATAAAATGAGTCATATTTTTTATCGCACGGTTTTTATGATTCAATCAATATACCGTTACAATCGTATTATATTTTTATATTTACTTAAATTAAAAATATATCAATGCTTTCATTTATTTTTGAGTAATTGTACATGTTTCGGACCCAAACAGGTTCATTTTGAGCAATGCTCGTATTAAGAAATTACAATCGGATTAGATGTCTCTGTTTAATAGTACTATTTTAATTATTTATGTGTTTCTTATTTTTCATTCCTTATATCATTATCCATTATAATTTAGTAATAATTATATTACATTTTATTATTTAAGGCTAATTTTAACTCTTTCCTTATGGCTCGGTGGAATACAAATTATACTGTCAATACGGCGTGAATTTTTAAACCATTTTTTTTTGGAAGCATAAATGTACTTATCTGACCTATTTTCGTATATCACGTTGGTTCTTGTATCCTTTAGCTATCAGATGATGCATAAAAATTATTATATTTAACAAACGTTCATTAAATAACTCCATACATGAAGTGGCATTGACACATGTGGCTTACAAAAAATCGTTTCTGTTTTTCAGATTTCTGTAAAGAATACCTTTAGTTTGATAAATGGAATGACTGCAGTTCCAAGTTCCTACCGTAGATGTCACAATGAGAACTTAAAGTAACAAAACGATATATCACGGCTCCCGATGTCAACGGTAGGGGAATCTAAGACGGCATATATCGACAACCGATGCGAAATAGTCCTCGTTGGAACCGATGATGGCGAAAATACAGTCTTCTAGCAAGTTAAACAGCGTTCAGTGTGATTCATGTTGAAAAGAGGCATGAAATATTAATCCATTTAGTATTGAAATATACCTCTGAGTAAATGCTAAAAATATAAATAACTCAATATAAGACTGTTACAAAACTTGGAAAATTTCAAGACGAAATAGTCACAAAAGCATTTATTAAAACGCTTTGTACGCACTTATCTAAAGATCCAATATCTTCCAGAAATTGATGAGCTCAATCACACCAGAGGCTAAAGGTCTCCCTACTTTTGATCAGAAAGTCGTTTTTATTCCTTCTACGGTATTTTTATTTTTTCTCACTGTAGGTCACCTGGAATTTCGTCTGAAGTGACCGAAAATTCCCTTCCCCCATCTGCACGTGGCCCTGGCCGCGACAATGGCTGAGAGGAATCCACGGGGAATTCCCTCGTTCTTCTGTCCTTGATGGGGGAATATTTCGGTCGCATGGGCATTAGAACAGATCTCTCGAGCGAACGAACGTCCGGGTGAAATTGGTTGTGATATAGACTCTATTATACCATACAAAATGTCAAATTTCTTTTTAGCACATTTTCAGAATCGGATTATAGGGATGATCGATCATGGAACCAATTAAATTAAAATCGAGTGCACTTCACAAATATATATTTTATTACTATTTTAAGATCAAATAGTGAGATTATTGCTCCTTTCTTTCAGACATGATATTAAAGGGCATAATAAATATATTTTTTACTGTCTTCAAAAATTTTTTTCACTTGAAATCTGATCAAGTATAAAAAAAATTGAATTTCATTCATACTGCTTGGTTTTTATTATTTTTAATGTCATATTATTACCATATCCGCTCCCCTAACTGGAGTATATGACATTTACGAACTGCCACCACAAAGTTCTGTCGGCCGCCATAGTTTTAACTTCATTATACCTCAGCTACGTTTTCTGCAATTTCGTTGAGTATATTCCAAGTATAGTTAACGATAGCGTTCTATGACGGCGCGAGCTCTGTGGCTTGAAGAAAAGGTAGCTGTGGCTTATGCTCTCCTGCGGCATTCTTAGTACGTTTCCCAACCAGGTCCACCTTCGCGTTTTGACCGAATATAGTATGAAAGGCTACTTTGTCACCTCATCATTCCTCACAAAGTCAAACCATAGTACCTCCAGTCTTCTACGCAGCCATCTGTTCTCAAACTGCATTATGCAGGTTCTTGGCTCTTGGTGAGAAGCCAAGATTCAAAGCCGTAAATAAAAATAGGGGATGATACAGGCATTGTATAGACGGCTCTTTGTTTTGATATTGCGCATAGAGTTAAAAGATGTTAATTTCATATTAAATATTTATTTCTTTTTTTCTCCCATACACATTACAGATATCTTAAAATACGTCAGGGTGTATAAAAGTTTATATACTTTTCTTTGTTAAATAATCAACTATTGTATGCAAAGGTATATATTATTAATTTCCGATTTAAACTGTGAGATTATAAAAAGCGCTCTCTCTGAATATATCCACATCATTTGGTATTCTCACGTAGCTCGGGCTCATCGCATGCAAAAGCTTCCTCATCGCCGGCAAAAGCTTCTCGGCTCACCGTCTCTTTGCGCCGAAATCACGACCATTTAAGTTCACGTGAAAGCAGAACTCGTCTTTGAGATTTCCTCTTCCCATGTTGTGCTGCGTTAGGCGAGCTTCGCCCTGGCCTAGAGATTTATGCATTCATACACCCGCCCTGTAAATGATGTGAGTATCTTCGCACAAAAGGGACACGTACTCTGAAATCGCCATACAATCAAAGGCTTTTCTGCCATAGATCAGCGACGCAGAGTACGCTCGAGCGTAATTTGAATATCGTTTGGGATATTATGATGTAATGATGCAAGAAAAATCTTTGTATCGAATAAAAAATTCAATAAAAGAGTTTCAAAATAACAAGACTCTTTGAGATCACGCTTAATAATATGACAGCTCATTGTTATTACTCTTATGTCGGATAAAACTGCTTTTTTTAACTGCTATTATTAAAATTGTGACTGATAAAACATCATAATTTAAGAATTAATTTTAATTAAAAAATTAATAAATTAAAAATATTTAGTTTTGATTCACAATTTATTTTAACGATTACATGTTTCGGCCTTCCTGAAGACCATCTTCAAAACTAAATATTTTTAATTTATTAATTTTTTAATTTAAATTAATTCTTAAATTATAATTATGCAGTTTCACCAAGTATTGTCAGTTGATAACCTTAATGTTATTGATAAAACATCATTGAGATTCTTTATTGACAGTTTAACTCTGGCATATACGAGTAATATGCATATGCACTTTCAAATTATTTTCTTCCATATTTTAAATCAAATATCACTGTCGTTCTTTGTCACCATTACTAAGTAACTGTGTGTGTAAACAATACACAAACTGCTTACATCAATCAGGTTTAAGCTATTCATCCATGACAGATCCAATCAATGACCTGAGTCCCTTCAGAAGATTGTGTATTCATGACTAGACAAAGGACGTCATTTGTATTACCTTTGCGGCTGCAATTCGTTATTTAATTATGCATATATTACTATTTATCATTACAATTTACCCATGTAATCTCAGTTCCAAAATTTAATATGAAAATTAATATTTAAAGTGGCATAATTTTCCTAGACAGCACAATTAGGGATTTCCATACGAACTTTCTTAACCAACGTAACTTATTGTTAGTTGACATCGTATTATTTAATTCAATTGCTTAAGTATTATAACCGTTGCTTTGTAATTAAATTGGTATAATACCACAACATATAAACTAATACCTTTCACATTTTAAGGTTTGGTTAAATATGAGATATTTAAACATTAAAGCTGTAATTTTTGCGTACCCTGCGGGAAGGTCGCCCTAAGAAGCCGCGATGGGCGGGTCATCACACGCTCCGCCACCCACAACTAGCCTTGACATCTGATGGCTCCGTCACAGACAGTTCTCTCGCCTACAGCAATTCCTTCGCAACTGATACAATCCCCGCCCAAGACTCTGCTTCTCTTCTTCACAGTCCACTAACCACTAGTTTCTGAATTATCTGCCTACCTTAGGATTGCTTTTAAAAGCGCTTTATTGATCCATATTTGTAATGTGATATGTATCAAGCCGGCTTCAACTCTATTCCACTTTGTAATAAAGCGGCGTAATTTTCAATGCAATTTGAGAAGCCCGTGTGCTACCCAGCATTAGGTCTTGGGATGTGCAGCTAGTCGGGCACATGGGGCATGATCGGTCTGCAGGTTTCCACAGTCGCCCAACAAAAGACTCTCCCTGTCGAAGAATTTCCCAAAGCTTGAGATTGTCCTTTGTTCTACCAACTCCGGTTTTTAATCTATTCAGGGATTTATAGGTCTGCCAGTCAAGATTTTTGTCAATTGAGAGGCTTGATGAATTTAATCATATAGTTTTTGAGGTTGTATTCATCATCCCATATCCTTTGCATAACTTGTACTATGAAATATGGTCACCACAAATTTGCGCCACTTAATTCTATCAGCTGTCATTGTTCAATCTTCGTTATAAGACATACCTGCACCTGAACATCTACTTGGGAAAATACATAGTTCCCGACAACTTCCAGAGCAGAAGTTGGAGTATTTGAAGAGGAAGTATCTGTAGTATCCGAGGCATATTTTTGATTAATTTATTAATATTTATTTATTCTAATACATTATATATTTAGCACGACACTTTCAAAGTCTGTTCCATTTTGTTATATTGGACGCCTTAATGATGATGATTCTTTATGTTTTGCAGTTTTATGAAAAGGCGTTTAATGGTCATAAAAGAACCGCATTATGCTTATCTTTGGGGCATCTTTATTTTATATAAAATTAATAATTCATTAAGCAAAAACAAAATTTAACAAAACATATTTTTTAGAAGATTCAAGACATTTAAATGCTCTTCTCTTATCATCTCTTTGACGACCTTTCCTAATACAAAACTCAATTATCTGCATAAGGGTTAACCGTTAAATTTAATTGCGAGTTTCCTCGCGGCTCAGATTTTCCCTCGAGCTCTGAACTCTTTTTAAAGATTCAAAGACTGACAGTTTTTTAATTACACCACTCAGTAATTACACTGTTACAATGTAGATTCAAATATTTAAAGACTTCATATAACCCAACCTATAATACGCTTTTTTTCTGAGCGTTTTTATAAACATTTATTTAAAATATCGACACGTACCCTATACGACAATATATCCTACCATATTTCTAAATTAATTTTGTAAACATTATCTTACGAACCCTTTTATTAAAGTATGTAGGAATGTATGTTGTACTTTGATATACTCGTACATATTAATAGTTTTTGAATAAACTTTTGATTATATATAATATGCAGATCTTATACAGAAAACCATTTTGTTAATAGGTTTGACATTCTCATATTGCTTCACCAATACGCAAAATCTCAAAAAGCATTATAACAAGTTATATATAATATTGCGTTTATTATAGTTTAATATAAATGTCTTTGTTTATTATTAAAGGTTATTTCGGATCAAGAATCTCTTCAATTTAGATGCTTGTTGAGTTATACATTTTCATCGGTTCCGGGGAACTTTCTAATCGGTTTAAGCCGAGAGCTTAATTTGAATAAATATTAAAAGAAAGTAATACCATCAGCTTAGCGTTTTTTAGACCGATTAAATGTAGGATTGCTGAAAGAAACGGGGGTAATTAAAAATGAAATGAAAAAATGTTTAAGAGAACAAAGGGCCTGCCATTTGTCTGCACTGCTGAGGGAGGATGGGAGGGCAGCATTAGTTTTACCCAAAGCGCAAATATATCAGGCAAAGAGGGACCAATCAGTGTAGCACACAGTTAAAGAATATAAAAATAATAATACAAATACAACTTTATTCTTCTCTTGGATAAAATAAGAGTTTGAGAATTATCATAAACAAGTAGTTTTCATATAAATAAGTCGCTAATTTTTAAAATAGATAACTATATTGATGAAGAAAGCAAATATGATGCTTTCATATGTAACATTTTCAGAAGCGTTTGAATAAAGTTTGTTTGTATACGGTTATCTATACAACAAAAGATTTATTAAATTTTTTATTTATAAAACTGGACAGTTATAAAATTTAACACAATTTTAATGTATTTTATATATTTATACTAGCAGGCCAAGAAAACATTGATTTTATGCAGATTAAAACACATAATTTTGCCATTATTTATTGTCGTTGATAACTCTTTTCCAGTGCCATCGATTGAGTCCATATTTTCCACGTAATAAATATTTATGTTTCGTGAATTTGTCAAATCGGAGTCAAACAAATAAGAACTTTTAACCTAATACCGCACCAGCGCCATTAGGCGGAATCCAACAAAATGTATGAATATAGTTCGAATAATTTTGGCACATGTTATTTATTTGTAAGCATTCACTTTGAGATCCAATTCATTATTAAATATATAAACTTTTAATACCTTGTTTTAACATAGATCGTGGACAACGTGTATAAGCATACGTAGTATACTTCTACATGTTGGAACTGGTGGAGCGTTTATTGAAGGTAAAACTGCAGTCTTCAAGCACGTTAATCAACAGTACGAAGTGTGATATATTTTAAAATAAGATATTAAATATACAGAGCTCGCGATGCTGCGTGTTTTTCAGTTTCATATCTCATTTAAGATAAGATATATCATTAAACGACAAATGTTGATATTGAATTAAGATGAAAGTTGTAAAAATATTATAGGTTCAACCTAAATACACGTAGTCTTTCCATGCATTGCTCCCTTCAAAAGGCTGCCTGAGGACCTGCGGAGATAATGGGCGAGGGTGGGAAGATGGGCGGGAAATGGGCGTAAGATGGGCGGAAGATAGGAGGAGGCTCTCCGGCCCGGGGCAACGAGACACTACCGGCTGCGTCTAATGTGCTATTTCTTCAAATACAACCTTCCTTTTCGAACTTTTTCCGTCTCGAGGAAACAATGATCGGTGAACAACCTGGGCACCCCGCCCAATGACCAGAGTCCTGCAGGAGGGTCCTTTATGCCCTCCTTATAACGTGGCCTTAATAATGTATGGGTCAATAAAATCATAGCGCGGGCGTCACGCTTTGTTGACCTTTCATTATTTCAAAGCTGTTACATCTTTAAAGTATTTTTCAGTTAAAATTCAGAGTTCAACATTACTTTATTTACAAATTCAGTAGATCGTTTTGAAGCAAATTAAACTCCATTTTATGCCTTTGATTTTTAATTATCTTTGCTGAAGATAAGTTATGGATAATAAAATATTGATTAAAGTGAGATATGAAATAATAAATCTATCTATCGTCCAATAAAACATTATCGGACACATATCATATTTTTCTCAATGTGCGCAGTGTTTTATTTTTAGTTTTCAGGACACAAGAGTATTCCTATAATATGCATAACAAGTAACGATTCCCATCCATCATGAACTCTCTGTCTTTACTATCAAAGTGACAAAAAACAAACTTTTTTTAATCGTCTGAGTATTTTATCATCTTTATGTAATATAATTGTCAAAAAAAAATCATAACCATGTTAATAAACCAACTTTAAGCACGAAAAAATTAAAATTATGTTTTCCTTTTAATAACTTTGCAGTGATATAAAAATACGAGCATAATATTCAATATTTTTTCGGAGTTTTGTATACTCAGTATATTTTAAAGAAATTTAAACGTTACTGTTTATTTCCTTCTAGCACCTTTTATAATTTAAAACCCGTATTTAAAACAGGTTTATTGATAGTTAATAATTGAATAATTAAATGTTCAGGCAGATTTGCGGTTCTCTCGTCGGCTAACGTGTAAAGCTGCCTTGTTTGCGACACTCCGAGTGTGTTATGGCGAACACATTTCCTCACAGGGCTTGCATTCATATCTCGAGTAATTACGTTAAACGGCGAGCTTAAATCTCACGAGCGTTACTCACACCGTCAATTATATAAACTGGTTGGGTCGGTGATAAAGTAGAGTAAAGGTTTCCGATCCGGCTTTCGTTATAATACCCTGAGTAATTACTATGGGTTGCCTTTAAATAGTGGGTAGGTCTTCTATAAATCATCATTTGCCCTCCCGCCCTTGTACCAGTATTTTGTTCCGTCTACCGAAATCTGCCCTGCTGAACACTTAATCCATCGCAGGAATCGCTCTCCAAAGCCAAATTACAAAATTTGTATCAGACTCTGGACCGTGTATTATGATGAACACTTACTTTATACTCATATGTTCTTTTAAGCCTACAATCTCTCTTTCATAATTGTCGTTAAAAATGTTTTTTGCGATTGCAATTTACACATCATTTTACGTGATTTAAGTCAAGAAACTAAAACAATGGTGATTCAATAAAAAGGCGTCGTATTAAAAATATTTTCGTTTATTTTTAAATAATCTTTTCTTCTTCGTAGTATCAATGTGGATTGGTTTGCAGCAACAGAATCTTGCATCTCGATCTCCATTCCTCTCGGTCCTCCGCAACCCTTTTCAGCTCAGCATAAGCGCTACAATTCATGTCCTCGAATCTACATAGGGCGCCCTCTACAGTTTCTACCCTCAACCATCCCCTCCACAATATCGTGAAGAAGACCATCGTGGCGCATGATTTGACCAATCCATCGGGCTCGCCTCTCTGAGATGGTTCTTATTAGGTGCCTATCTTCCTTGATTATCCTGAGAACCTCATTGTTCGTGACGTGGTATCTCCAGGAAATTCCGAGAATTCTTCTGTACGACCACATCTCAAAGACCTTTTATGCTTAAAATCTTTTATGCTTTAAATAATTATTATAATCAAACATAACAATACCGAAAAATTAAATATACTCTTTTTTTCGAGTTTTAATTTTTATTAGTTTTCCGGTATCGGAGACACTTTTTTAAACTTATTTAAAAAAGTGTTTAAAAACTATATTTATAAATGTGACAAACCGAAAATTTCCTGCGTTATACAAAACTGCTTAAAAATATCTTACAACTTTACACTTTTTTTATTGACGTTTATTTTCTATTTTTTATATTCATCTATGGTCAATAATATGAATTTGGAAATAAATCACAATATTTTATTACGAAATTAAAAATGATATACAATTAATTTCATGCTACTTTATTGATAACTACAACAAACAATGGATTTATTCAAATAATATAAAATTAACCTTTGAATTAAACATCCGATTGTAGTTTATTCATTAGTTGACAACTATTTTACTGTCAGCTAATGTAATAATTACTTTCAGGTACATTATTTTAGTTAACGGAATAATTCTAAACACGCGTTAGTGTATATTTTGGAATCACAATTAATTTAATTCATTGTTATTAGATGTAGTCTCATTAGCAATGGAATGTTATTTACCTTTACATGCCTCTTTATGATGATTTGAAACACATTCCACACAATCAATGCCATCAGTAATGCTTTTCAAAGTTGGCTGAAAATTTATAGATCAACTCTTTATTGCAAATATCATTACGAGTTGTTAGTGTTTGTGATATATTTCAATTGATAAAGCAAAATAATGTTTAATTAAACATATATTTTATGATTAAATATACATATACTATACATAAAATTCTTTTTTCAATGCGTCAATCCAATTCATTGAAAAAAGAATTTTATGTATAGTATATGTATATTTAATTATTAATAATATTATAATATAGTAAAATGATCTATAAAAGTAGATTAGAATATTGAAATAATAAAATAATATTCTAATAAAAATTAAAAAAAATCCATATATATATTTTATGATTCCAGTTCAGCTCTCTGTACGACAGAAAATTATTATAACGCGATACGAATTCATAATCATTACTTTTATTTTGTATTCATATATTATGTTCTCATAATTTATATATTATAAAAATATGTATTATATTATAACTAACATCATAATAAACATAGCTTTAATTGATTCAATTACTACATTTGTCATATATTTTTTTAAATATTTACGGCAAAGAAATAAGGTTGATGACCAATCAAATGACAATTAACCATTGCAAATGTTAAACATTTCCGAAATTAACTGTAAATATTATATGTACAGTGATACCTCGTCCTACGAGTTTAATTCGTTCCGCAACCTTGCTCGTATTTCATAATACTCGTATCTCAAAGTGTCATGAAATAGCTCCGACGCACGACACGTTGCGACTTATTCTGGGTATTTCTTGCTAAGCCTATTGCTCGTATCTTAAATTTTGCTCTTATTTCGAAGCAAAAACTCGCTCGCTCGTCGGCTCTTATCTCAAAAAACTGTCAAGTTTTCTGTCTGTCAAGGTACCACTGTATTTTTAAAATGAGACAAGTCGTTATGTTAATAATCTACTTTGCCTTCTTCAGAGTGCTTACTTCCAAAAATAGTTTTCATATTTCGTTTCAAATATCACAAATAGTCGTCTTTATAAAGGTACGAAAAAAAGTGAGTTCATGTATATTGTATAACTCCGCTTCTATGACGCTATTCGAGCAAAAAACCAAATGAAAAATTTGAATGCGCAGCTTATAGCTAGTTCTTTATTGGTTGCGGTAATGAGATTTTCTCAAACGAATGATTATAAAAGGCTCTCAAATCCAAATCTGTTTTGGATTTTTATTTTATAATGAAATTTTTAGAAGAAACCTTCTTTAATTTTTTGAAATCCTTTATTTTGTTTTGTTATCTCTCCATGCAGCACTGTACTTCTTTCAGTGGTTTCATTTTATGTTATACACATAAATTTTAGTATTAAAACGTTCATGCCGACAAATTTTATCAAAAATATCATATATTTAATACTTTTTTCGGTTCAAATTCATTTGAGAAGAAAAGAAACGAAGAATAAAATATTAGTAATTTGCAAACAGCTAATCAATACATTATATATATTGTATTTAAAAAATATATTGTTATAATATACACAGGAACATGATTCCTAAGCACGACATAATTAAGCTTTTTTAATAATTGACAATATTGTTTAAATTTTTACTGGTCGGAAAATTGGTGTAAAATATATACTCTAAATATAATTAATCGCAGAAAATATTTTAATAAAGTTAGTCATTTTGTTTTCTTAAAGCCTCAATGTCGACGAGACGGCAATCAAAATTGGGTCAGGGAAATATTGTTTCGCAAACTATTCAATAATTTTCAAAATTAATTGTTTTATTTGATACTGTTCGGCGCTGGAATATTGACAACTTGGTAACTTGTCTGTCTCCAGCTGACATAAACACGAAACGGTTATCTGAAATATAATTTCAAGTTACATTTAATAAGAAGTACTTCTCGTACACCGACTTGTGCCCGTACAAAGATATTATTTGGAGCAGACCCTTACCTGCTACCTTTTCAATAATTATGTAATATTGATATTATTCATCTAAAACAATTTCCAATTTGGCAACAGCTAAGCAAATTTTCTAAGAAAATGTACAATTACTGAAAACGTATCGACTTACAGATGAAATGATTTGTGTTAGTTGTTTTTAATAACAGTCGTACTTTTAATAACAGTCGTGTTTTTAATAACTTCATAGGATAAATAATACTTCAATTATATGTTTCTAAGAAAAAGGGTAGCCAAAAACACAATTTTAGGAAATGTTTTCTTTTATTGTATTTACCTTATTCATTATTAATACTAAATACCTTCTATTAATATCCGTTTAGCAGTTTTTTATGTGAATGAAATAATTTTAACGTGATTTGGAATAGACGTCGATCATAAATAAATTTATTGGGATTAAAAACTGCGTAAAATTTATAATTGAATATAATTCCCAATTAATTTGGCCAATTATGCTTTGATCTAAGGTCCATTCGGCTAAATATACATTGGCCAAATATCTGTCAGCCAAATTGTGTTCAACAAAATATCTAGATACCGAATAATTTTTATGTTGTATACGAGTATAATGTAGTTTACAACGTACTATTATTAACATTTTTTTAAAGACGCCTTAACGTATTTCTCGTTGTTTTATTTATATTCTTTGTAATAATAGTGTTTATGTATCTTTTTTTTTGTGTTGACACTCTTTTGATTTTTATCCACCTAATCCACTAATTCCTCCTGCACCCACTCACAGCCGACAAACTCGTCTTACACTTGCCGAACATCCATACACGGTTAATATATGTCGACCAAGAACTGGCAGCTTCCAAAGTTCCTTCCTTAATGCCACCGGTAAGCTATGGAATGCTCTTCCAGCGTCTGTGTTTCCTCCTTCCTACAATCTGGATCTCTTCAAGAAACAGATAAATATACACTTGCAATCTCCCCAACCCACACACAAACACGAACACACAACACGTTTCCCGCATGCAGCGTCCAGCCTCCCTGGCTGAGCGTCATAGAGTGCACTGGTCTTGACCGGTTGTGCTCTCCTGCATGCGTTTACATAAAAAACCTAACATAAATGTGTCGTTTGTTTAAATTCAATACATACGATATTACCATTCATTTTCAACTTTCGATTGTTGGAACTGAAAAGTGTGAACTTGCATAGAAAGACAGTTTCACATAGTAAACTTTTCTCTCCGTTGTTAAGAATGCACTCAGAGTATCTGAAGTGGATTTCGTCTACTCACATTTTTGCACCTCAAGTGAAAAAGTCGTGTCTACGTGACATTTTTCAAATACATCTCGAGTAAGTGCCCTGCATGAATCAATTCCTATGGATTATGTTCCATCTGCCTACCTTTGTAACACCTGCATTTCATATTTCATCTACTATTTGCCGTAATAATTTTAAAATTTTATCTTTATCTAACTAAACTGGTTAGTGGAAGCGTAAAATATATATTCTTACAGGATTAACTAGCCTAATTTGTCTTGAATATTTTTTTTGAAATATTAAAATTGCATTAATGATTTTTTTTTGGCTTGACATGTTACATTGAAAACTTTAAAAAATTAATCATTCATACAATTACCATCTTTTCATTATTGCAGCCAAAATTCATCATAAATATTTATCTTTTCAAGTATCTTTTAAAATTATATTTGAAAAATATTTTCTTTGCATAAATTTGACTGGCTTTCAAAGTGACCTCAATTTTTTCTCAATGTTACCCAGCACCGAGACAGTATTTTCTTGGCTGAAAAAAAACATGTCTCCTTTGAGGACAATTTTCCATCGTGCAAACTAATCTGATTAATTTGTTATATTAACTTAATTCTTATACTGCGGCAATGTGGTTTATAACAAAAATATATTTTTTCCCTACAGCTTGTCGCTTCATTATCTATTTAATTTAATTGAATCAAAATAAACACAAGATGAATACAAGTTTTTTTATATTATGGTGTACTAAATTTGAGCAAAAGTGAATAAAACCATTATTTATGTTTGCATATTTAGTTATCACATTAAGCATGCTTAAGTAGGTTTCGTTGAACATATAATATTTATGGAAAAGTTGTAATTGATGTGGCATTTACGAGATGAAATTTATCTTCGATTTTTTTCGATATAATTAAATTAAAATAAGCATCAATCAATTAAAAATGATTAAATATTATGTTTCATTAACGTTATTATAATTAAAATGTGTTATTAATATACTCTTTTTATTTCTTTAACCCAATTGAATTAATTTAATATTAATATATATTAAGTTAATTTAAAATGTTGTTTCTAGTCTTCACTAGATTTAGCGTCTTATGCATTTTTTATAATTAAAAAGATTATTATAAGAGTAGTTCAATGAAGTATCATAAAAAATAACAAGGGTTATAAACATTATCTTTCTAAAAAAAATTCATACAAAATCAAAATAAACATAACTTAAGATAACCATATATATTTTTTCCGCACATATCTTTACAATTATGTGGTTTTATTTTTTGGAGCTTTTTTTGAGTGCTTTATGTTGGCATTAGAAAAAACAGCTTTTTAAGTTATACGATCTAAGCTTTTGACCAGACGTACGACGCAGTCAATCTTAATCAGAAGGTGGCAGTCTGGGCACCTGGACGTCCCCGGCACTTTTGTCCGACCGCCCAGCGACCACCACCCACCGCCCACCGCCCACTAGTTCCTCCGCCCTCGTCCATTTTCGGCCCCGCCCTGGCCGATGGGCGGCTGCGGCAGTTCTCAACTCATCGTTAATTAATTCAAACATGCGGATACCGCCCAAACACGTCCGTAATGTGAACCGTTTAGCGAAATTCGCTATCTGTAATAGAAGATGCTGCCCGCATGCCGAAAGTAAAAGACGTAAATTCGAAATCAAACGAAAGTAAAAATGTACGAGTTTCGCAATGAGTGTTCTAGTTTATGGAAAAAAATATTTCGCGCAGTTCGCTGAAAAACATATTTTATTTATAACAATTCTGACTGTTCACTTGAATGTGGGATTCTGTATATGTAGGTATATGAAAATATATTTATAACCATGAGCGCCAAGCTTTGCCAGCTGGCTTGAAAAATTGGCGTTAACATTTTTCTAAAGCTTATTAAAAAAATCTTGACAGTATTGTTCGCCTTCACATATAAATAAAGTGTATTTTAAATTATGTACTTTTTAAATATTAAACTGCTTTAATTTTTTAAGATTCTCTATAATATTAAGACTTAATTATGGTTCTACATTAAATAATATCTAAATTACGTCGGCTTTTTTAAAACTTCAGGATCGTCATCCTAGATGGCCATCAGATATATAAGAAAAAAAATCTTCAATCAATAAAACATTGTTTATATATTTTTTCCTTGTTGAATTAATTTTGCATTTAATCATTAGTGTAAGTCAGTAATATATGTTTGTACTCACACCGTAGCGTTATTTTTATTTGTATCCGAAACAACTTCAAGATATCCTCATTCCTAACATTCTACTTTTTAATAAAATATTTCGATTACTTTATTGCTCATTCAGCGTCTTTGAGTATCAGCGATACAAGACGTCCATTGCTTTTTGCTCGTCCAACAGACAACAAATAAACTTCACGGAGTCTTCATTTCATTAGAATCGAGGAATTTTAATTACCAACAAACAGAGTACATACCGATTTTTCGATATACCTGTTCGTCTTTATGAAACACTTTTCTCGGTAGGAATTTTTAATCAAATTATCTACAGTTGAATGAAATGCATAGGATTTAATTATTAAGTCTTATATTTTCATTTTTATTTAATTCAACGATTTTAATTATATTTTTTCAAAATATTTTATCCAAATTATTGCTCTCGTTTCAGTACAATTATAATGTAAAAATGAATGCAACAAATTTTATTATTTGTAATTTTAGTCCTTACCTTATGGTCTTTTTTAAATATGACAAACTTACTCCCCGTTTTAAAAATGCAAAATTTACGTGATGTAAAATAAGTAAAATTATGTAATAAGTTGAATAATAAATCTAGTAAGTCTATGTTTAGCGGATATGCTAAAGATTTCTTAAAATAAATCTAAGTATTTTATATTTGATAGTTTTTTTGTGGCATCTCTTCTTACCATATTCGCTCTCAATTCGGAACACTTGGCCACTACATAATGCTATGGTCTCGCTTCCAAAAAACTATGTGTATTATATAGATCACGTCAATCACGTCAATCACGTCAACGATAAACAACTTTTTCCATATAAAGGACAAATCCGACCTATCCTCTAATACGGCAGTCGCCTTTGGATTGGAGACACAAAATACATTCTAAACTTAATTGACTTTTTTGAGTTCAAAGAAGAGCAATTCGTAATATTCGTGATAAACAATGACACTCTTACGTCTAACCTGCAATCAATGGAACACAAGCGTAAGATTGGTTATCTTAGTTTTTTCTACCGTTATTACCACGGTGGATGCTCTTCGGAACTTAAAGTAAATAAAGAACAAATTCCTCCTGCACCCACCCACAACTGACAAACTCTTCTTACACTTGCCGAATATCCATACACGGTTAATGTGTGTCGATCAAGAACTAGCAGCTTCCATAGTTCCTTCTTTAATGCCACCAGTAAGCTATGGAATGCTCTTCCAGCGTTTGTGTTTTGTCCTTCCTACACTCTGGATTTCTTCAAGAAACAGATAAATATACTTAAATATACATATACTATACATAAAATTCTTTTTTCAACGCGTCAATCCAAACACAAAAACAACGGCAGAAGCGGGATGCGAACCGCGGACCTTGGAAACCAACTATGCCCAGGTATTCATACCGCTCAGCGAACTGCGCTATTGCTATGCCCAGACTGACTTGCGGTGAAACTAGTATTTATATCATTGTTATCATCATCGTACGATAGATGTCGCTATAGTATATATTCAAAGTATGTATATTTTTATTATTATTCTATCAGTCTTCATTTATTCACAAGCTTAATATTATTACTTATTATATTTAAGTAATAATAATATTGTAATATAGTCAATGATCTATAAAAGTAGATTAGAATATTGAAATAATAAAATAATATTCTAATAAAAATTAAAAAATTAATATAGATAAATATACACTTGCAATCTCCCCAACCCACACACAAGCACGAACACAACACACGTTTCCCGAATGCAGAGTCCAGCCTCCCTGGCTGAGTGTTATAGAGTGCACTGGTCTTGACCGGGTGTGCTCTCCTACATGCGATTACATAAAAAAAAACTTGAAACCACTGTCAGCAGCCAAATCCACATTTGAATTCAAAGCACGATGATTATCTACTGCATTCACGCAGGTTCTTCAGACTGACCGGGTGCAGAAACTGTGTCTTCGGTTTGGGGTTTTCCGCTGCATACCTTTCAGTTATAACATATTATTTACCATATTCTGAAGATCATACTTTAAATGGATTAATGCCATCTAAGAAATTGATTCGAGTAAATTATCTCTGTACGTTCTAGGGAGGCTTAGTTATCTATCATTTAACCTAACATAATTAATAAATACTATTTTACGTCGCTGACACAAATAAGAGGAGATTAGTAAATAATTTACTGTAATTTTTAAAGAAAATGGTTTTTCATGTAACTATTGAAAATTAAGTAAGATTTAGTGGCCAGGCAGAGAAGGTAGCAAGATTCCGCAAATTGTCCCATTCAATTACTCGAATGGCTTCTGGTTTACTGGAATGTTTTCGAGTTTGTGAAATTTAATGGATGGAAATTCTTCTGGAAGTGTCTCAAGTGTTGTTTCCTTGCGATTTTGTGCAAGTTTGCTGACATTTCCATCGGACCATTTCGGCATAATAAAGACTATTTACACTTGCATAAAAATTTATGCAATATGCCGTCTTATAAAATGTTCAATATACATTTTGTTAAACATTTTCGCATTTACAGCTGACGGTTTTAAATCAAAACAATGACGAAAACCGTCAGATTTTTTTGCCGCTCCCTTTATTTAATTAATAAGCATTACTTTATTATCTATTAAAAGACTTTATTTTAAATAACGTTTAATCTCAAATAAAATGCTATTAGATAACTTCGTAGCTTTTCACTGCCAGATTTGGAGATTTGGCTTTTGGGTAGAGCCGCGTGTGGCGAATTTCTTCTAACCGATATTTCGACCGCCATTGCAGGGTCAAAAACCACAATTCCTCAAATAGATAGTGACATAAAAACATTATTTTTGTATTTAAACAAAATTTGTGTATACAACTTATACCGTTACTGATATTTATGTATGAAATTATTCAAAAATAATATTACTAAACATAACTTATTATGTTTAGTAACTAGTTTAGTAGTAGGCAATACGTTTAAATTGAGTATTATTTAATTAAAGTACTCGTATAATGATAAACATATTTACTAATTTAATTGTTTTCGGCGTATCGCTGTGTATATTTTAAGCTTAAAGGTAAACTGTTTAAATATAATTAAAATCTGATAAAATAATATCAATTATTATGGATACATTAGGATATATCATGGTGCACTTAATGAACGAATGCGTTTCGAATTTATGCGATCCCCGGTAATGGCAAATGGAGAATGTTATTTGTGGTGTTCATAGTTATTATGAAAATATTTTGTTTTGATATTTGTGATGCACTTAACTGTCTAGTTTATCAAATTTCACGTAGTGCTATTAACAACAACTAGTTTTTCTGTAAAATTCATGAGTAATATTTTGAATTATTGATTAATTTTCAATCATTTCAATACAATTTCTCTATTGTATTTTTTCATGCTTTTAAATGTTACTTTATTTTTATGGTAAGAAAAACAATGTTATTTCATCAAAATTGTCAACATATGTCCAGCCATTGTTGGACATAAATTATTCTCTGACTTCCGCATGCAGCCTCTTCCCGCATTTGTCAAACGTTTTGTTTTTAAGCATTGCAGATTTTTCTCAAATGCTAATATTTACCCCATTGTATTTGTCTATCATTTTTTTAAGCCTAAATTTGCGCTCTCTCAATGTGGATATCGGTCAAAAAATGTAAGAAATGTGACCATTCATCATGACCTTAATTTTTTTCGTGTTGATTTTCAGGCCTAACTTATCACTTAAATTAATTGAATTTATAAAGAGTACTTTGAAAATTATTAATACATTTTTCTAATACATCTATGTCATCTGCAGAATGTAGGTGGGAGATGTACTCTGTTTTTTGAATTTGTAATATTCTTTGAATATTCCAATTTCATTTGAAATATTCAAAGAATATCCCAACACTAAATATTGCCTTCAATATTCAAGGTGATGTTATTCGGTTTACATTATCATTTGCGCAAAATATGAATACTTTTATATTACTATATTCGTTGCAAGTATTTCTTACTGGTTTTTAAATGTTTAAAATAATATAATTTAATATAGTTTAAATAAGTTATTAAGAACACTCGCATTTTACATTTCGCGCATTGCTAGCGGCAAACAACACAATCATATTCTGGCGGTGACGAAAAAGAGCGTGCAATTTTCCGCATACCGAATAAAATGACGTCGTTTGCGTCACGTAGCAGTTTTGCTGCATTTCGTACTCGCGGGGAACTTTCAGCGCAACTCGAGACATTTCTACAGATCTCCGGGGTACCGAGACGCTCCTAATGGACGGGACAAGAGCGAGAGTCCTAGTCTTGTATTTTCCTCCCGCCTGCTACGAAGCAAACCCCCACCACGTGAAACTCTTCCATCCATTGTCTCTAGAATATACTTTAAGTACCGAACAAAGATATCTCGGTTGAATTGGTATTGGCCAGCTTTCTTACTGCGGTCGGCTTTGTTCATCCATCCGCACTAACACGTATGGTACTCAACGTTTTCCAATTCCATAGATACTGTTTCGATTTTCAGCCAAACCTTTATCATCACTCTTAAATGAAAAAATTACTTGCAGTCACGAAACCCAGGATATTTCATTATTTTTATATACAGCATTTACTTTGAGATCATTTTAAAATAAAATACATACATATTATATATCTTGCTTTAACATGGATTACACTGAACACTGTTTTACTTATACATACTTATACTCACTTATACACATTGTACACTTATTATTAAGTTGGAACTGTTGAAGTCTTCATTTATGGAGAAACTGCAGTCTCTCGGCAAGTGATCCATGTTAAAAGATGGTATGAAATATGTTTCTATTCAACTAAGATATATAACTGTATTTTTTATCCACGTGATATAATACTGGTTTCTTTAATAGCGTACGAATATAAAATATATTTCATCGGATGTAACATTTTAACATGACTGAATATTTATTACGCAATTAAAAATTTATTGTGGCGGTCGTTTATTATTTATTATTGGTGATAACTTTTCATTACGGACGTATCCGCTTATATAAACACAATAATAGATTTATTGATTTTTCACAATGTGGAAATTGCCACGATAAATTACTGCTTTTGGGTTAACTCCGCAGACTACTTGGAACCAAACAACATTGCCATTATCTCAGCAAAATGAAGCCAAGAAAAACGAAATGATCTTAATGTTCATAGTGCCAATTTTTTTAAACAGAAAGCAAGTTATGTACATTTTTTTTGCAAAAATTATGAAAATCTAGTTAGTTTTATGTCCTGGCGATGTTGTTATCGAAATTTCTATTTCTCTTATTTTTCTATTATATATTAATGTCAGTTTTATATAAAAGATAACAGAGCTCTATAAGAGATTTATACAAGTACAGATCATTGATTATTCAATTATGTATAACACATTTTTTTTTTTTGATACTTGCATAATTTCTCCCATTTTGTCGCGTGAATCTTATGTTCTATCAACATTTATTGTTCTTTCTATTACATTCAATATATTTTATATACTACATTCAAATGGAAGTAATTTAAATGTATGTGTTAACTTAATGCGTATAAAAAAAACAGCTGATGCTCGCAGTTTGAATAGTGACGATATCAAATTAAATTCGCAGGCCTTGTTTGAGCGCAGATAATACATTGCCGGGCTTAACATTGCGTCTTACTTCTTCAGCCTCGCGTTCATTTAAATTGAACGGCTCGTACGGGAAAAAAATACAAATCTGCCCGTGAGGGGCCGTAAATAAGCTCAGCCGAGTAAACACTACATACATACAGCCTTAGTATGGCGTATATATCACACAAGCGAGGCAAGCAGACTCTCCCTTTATCCGGGGTAACTTCATTCATCCCTCAAAATGAACCGGGATTTCACTTGTACTTGGTCTGATCTACTGTGACAGGATCTCGCATCTGTCTGGCGGCCACTTACGGGTACTCTCTCACAAGAAACAGTAACTGAGATATTCTCTCCCTTTGGATTGTTCCCACTCCCGATCGATATCCATTTTTCTTACTTTCTCGCGAAAATAATCTGCACGCTTTGTAACGCGATCGCGACGGATCGGAGTGAAATATTGTGGGATATTAGGACGCTTGTCGAACAATACACATATCACTCGATATAACACTTGTATATTAATATCTCAGTTATTTTTGTTTCGGATTTATAATATTCTAAATTTAATGAAGTATAGTAAAATTATAACTACATACATATACACAAGACACATCGTTTTATATGAAATTTCTTTCATCAATAAATCGTAGAAAAATAATGAGGCGACGCTAGGATTCAAGCCTTGAAATGTTTTTTTAGTACTTAGCGTTAGTCTACGACCTTTTACTCCCTCACTGAGTCGAGAAATTGACACTTTTTGTTTCATTAATACGCATTATTTATAGTTGTCACTTGTCGTAAGCTGTATGGGTACATTTATTAAGATTCATACAAGTATTCATGTTATTCTCAAGTATGTATTATTCTTTTCTTTAATGATAAAATAAATGTGATACTAGATGATAGATGATGTCTGCTGTTAATTTGTATGTATGTATCAATTGTTGAATAGTGATATGAATCTTCAATGATCTATCAATATCAGAGTATTTAAATATGTTATTTTGATTCACCTAAAATAATAAATATTAATATCACCTAAATAATTGTTTTCGTAAATCAACTACTCAAAACATCGAGAATTTTCTAATCTTTTTTTCTACATGAGCATAATTCACGATATGGAAAAATAAATAAATGTGTTTTCAATGTCACCATCGCGTTTAGTTAATAATAACAATTATAAAGAATATTCTAGTAAAAATAACTTCGATGTTATACTTTCATTTATGTTATTATTATCATATACTAAATAGATATGATAATTATCTACGTATATATCTACGTAACACGTTATAAATCTTTTGAACTAATTGTATTATATCGCAGCCTGATAATAGAACATACTCGTAGCTGTATTATAGTTCAAACAGACTGATGCGAGTTCAAACGACGACAGAGGCTTGTCCTTCCTCCCATCGGTCTGTATCTCTCGGCATTCTTCCATCCGCCCACACTCCTCCTCCCGCCCACTTGTCCCGCCCACTTCACTCGCCCTCTCCTGCCCTCGCCTTCTCGTCTAATTAAATATGCAGGAAACAGGTCACCGGATTAGGGGATAACGACATTATTGTCTCTTGTAATGCGGCCGCTTATTGCGGGCGATGATTTTTTTACGGCTACTAACTTAACGAGGGTCACTAAAGGGTCTTAAAATATATAAAAATAAAGACTTCGTTAATGTGCGAGTATAAATACACTTGAAATATTTTATTATATTTTAAATTTTAAACACAAATCATTATAAATTGAAGCATTATCGTTACTGGTTTTATGCTGCGAATTTCAGGAAATAATGTTACAAAAAAATAATTTCGGAATATGTTCAGTTCTGATAAAGCTTTCATAGATCGCAAAACTGCAAGTGAAACAGTTTTCAGTATGATCCATGTTAAAACAAGATATCAAACTCTTTTCTATTTAATTATTAATAAGAACATGTACTTTTGTAAGGAAATAGTTTCTGATATACATATATATATTCACAGTCTGCCTTTTATGAAAGTATTCATGTCTGTATATCAATCATATATGATGAAGACTGAAGACTATAGAATAACAATGATAATGTTAATTACAAAATATTATTACATTGGTAGATAATTCACAAGTTTTTTTTATCACACAAAATAAATACCATTTTTTATTATCTCTACAGTTATACATTCATTATTATATGTCAAAACTATTTTTTTTTTCAATTACAGTAGGAAAATAAAAACCTATGCTGGTTTTACAAAAATGTTATGTAAACAGTAAAATGTTTAAATGTTTAAACTTACAGTAAAATTTTTCGTTAGACTTAAATATTAAAACCACTATTTAACGTATTTAAAAAGAGGTTATGACACCGACATGTTGTTGTTGAAAATTTTAGTGATGCAGAAGAATTTGTGATAATTTCAAAATTATTTTATCATTACGAGCTTAAAAGAGGTGAAGATAATTCACGTTGGAAACGTTAGGCTCAACTTGAATGCCTACTTGGTTTTTATTCTCTGGACTGGAAAAACTTGGAAAAGAGGATGTTTACCTTTATCAAATATTTCAGATTTTCAGTGCATACTAGGTATTGCAGTCAGGCATTTACTAAAGAAGCTAATCGATATTAGTGTGCTTCAGAATGCAATTATCTTATTCTGTTTTTTATGGTTTCTTGATTATTAATTGAACATATTTTTTTTTTAAATATTCACATAAGAGTATCAGAGAAGATAGAATTTCACTAGCATTTAATTCGTCAAAAGGGATGAAGAATTTTTTTTACTGTGTTAGACGAGATTTAACGACCATAATAAGCGGGTAAGCAGCTAATCGTAATCGCTTTAATTTAAGTTAGCAACAATATTAAACATTACAATTACATAATACAGTTAACATGTTATGTATGCAATATTCCAACACGGACGCTTAATCGAATAGACTAAGCGCTACGTTTGTGAAAGACATGTTTGCCTGCCTATCGAGGTGATTGTTAATTTTAATCAATCTGTTTTTTGAAGAGATTCAGATTGTTTAAGGTAGGAAACATTAATGATAGTAAAGCATTCAAAATCCTGCCTGTGGTCTTAATGGAGGAATAAGTTGTCTAGTAAAAATTAAAGATTAATTGGAAATTATTACACATTTTTTATTAGAGGACGATATGTTTCGGCTACGTTGAGTAGTCATGGAAGATAATATAAGGCAAGGAATTACTGTTGAGTCAGTTAGCCAATTAATAATTTGGCTTTTTTCAGTTATCTGCGTTGGGCTACTAGAATTCTACAGGTCTGAAGTTGAATTGAAAAAGTTCAGAAAAACATTGTCCAAATAGTAGCAATAAAATTAGATTATGTAACTTACGTTTGTATACATTTTAATAAAGGCGTTTTAATTTTATTGCCATTCAATTGCATTAAACGCGGTGCTGGATAAGCCGGTACTTTTCCGCATTAGACGAGCTTTTTCCGGACAGGACACGTGGGAGACCAGGTGGCCTTAACTACCTCTCACCGAGCCTCTCTTCCCGCGTGATTCACTGCACCAGCCGTAGGCGTGGGCGGTAAGGCCGCCTTCGCGTTAATTGTTTCACCCAACAAGGTCCGCCCACTATGAGCCAAATAGCATCCCTCAGAGGCTACCAAGCTTTTTAAGCAGCAGCTTTTTTATACAGGGATTAAGTCGCTCTTAAGTTGATACCGCTACCGTTGCTGCTGTTGTTTTCAGAGACAAATGAGACTGTTGATTCGTTAACTACAACAGTGAAATCAAATACTAATGTTGAATGATTTTATATATTTTTATAAACAGAAATAACGATAACATCACAATGTTTAACATTAAAGTATTGTTTGTTATAAGAAACTCGTTCAGTACGAGTAGTAAATATATTTTACAAAACCGAGTGGCATAGACTAGTAGTAAGACGTTTGTTTGTCACTTAAACACCGTCGGCTCAAAACCCGAGCAAGCTTGATTTTGTAAAATTAATACAATCAAATGAGAGCTCCATACATGCCTCCGGTGGGATGAGTGACTCCTTAAGGACAAATAATTGTCCAAGTCTCGGGAGATTTGGGCTCATCATACGATCTTTTTAATGCAAACTCTGATCATTTAACTCCCCAATATTTCTCTTGGCACTTGACGGAACTGCACCGAGTTATTTGACAGAACTGCTCAAACCTTCGGAGCACGCGTAGAGAGACACTCAGATCAGTCAGAGCAAATAGAAGCACCCTGCAGCTGAAGGGAGGTAATCCTAGCACGGTCTTCGACAATCGTCCTTTCAGCTACGCGGCACCAACGGCCTGTAACTCGCTGCCGGAAAGCATAAAAGAACTTAAAGCGGAGGCATCCTTCAGAAGCAGACTGAAGACCCACTTTTTTCTTAGAGAGGCAAAGAAACGCTTTTGACTGAATGACCATTCAGTCATAAAAGAGCGCTATACAAATACTGATATAATAACAAATTGGACCTCCGAGTTTACAAGTGTTTTGGGAAAAGCCATATACAATCTTAGTTTTCCGAACTGTGAAACGGCAGATTGCGGTGTCCATATACTCCAAATATGGAGCAGACATATTAAAAAAAAGAAATACATACCTACTAAACTACTTGTGAGATAATAAAATACGCCAAAGAATAATCTTTCCATACAAAAATTACAGTAAAACATTAAATTTAGTAAATATTTTAATTTTATTACATGTTTATGAAATACTTTTTATGTAAGGTGATTTATATTTTTAATTGTGAAAAATCTGTCATTATGTGTATAAATTACGTGTTATTTATTTATATTTGTTTTAAGCCCTTATTTGTATTGATTTATTTCTATCGCAATTATATACGCCTTAAATTTTATACGAATTAAATTGAATAATTTATATGTGTATATGATGTGGGAAGAAATAAGGACCATAGCTGCTGACAAAATTTGTGGCGTCACTTTGTGACGACATGCATATTTCATACACATCCTCAGACGTATGCCAGAGCATGAATATGTAAATTGAATATATGTGATATAATGAGAAATTTAAAATAAAATTAAAACTTTCAATACCTTTGGGGTTTCGTGCAGTCTGCTCGCTGCAGATGGAGGAAAAATGCAGTTCATAAGTTCCGCATTCTCCGAGCCGCCTAATGCTGTCCGGACGTTTCAGTGTTCCGCGCAATTAATGCTTGGCCGTTCTTTATTGCAGAATACGAGTATTATTGTTAGCCGGACTTTAGGTAATATGTTAGCTTTCGTTCGGGAAGTCATCTGACCTGGGAACATTATAATTATTATAATAGCAACGTGAACGGCGCTCGCCCATACGTAATAAAAAGCAACAAAACAGTTGCGATATTATTTACTACAAGTGTAATAAAAATTGTATGTTTAAAAAATGTTATGAAATAACTGACAATTGAAAGTGTGAGGCGATGAAACAATCTGTCTACAGTATTATTGAAAATATGTTGTGAATTTCCGTATAATATGTATGATTTTTATAATAAATTAATATGATAACGTTGAAATACTGAAATATCATGTTACATAGAAGATTTTTCAATTAGTTTTTATTGAACTGCTGTAGTATCCGGGCATACTTTTTACGTTAAATTCATCTTTCTCTGAAAGTTTATTTTACTATTCCTATAAATATACAGCTTAAATTATTGTATTCTTTTTAAAATAATGTTTTATTTTTTATTTCAATAATCAAAACAAAATATAATTTGGATATAAAACTTTTTATAGAATCATTTATCTGATATAAATATCGCATAAAGCATTAATCCAGTAATATTGAGTGTTGCCAATCAATCATTTTGGATGCTTCAATATAGATAATACTTTCCTGCTCACACACCGCATTATTAATTAATGGTTATTGGGATTTTATTTTTCCCTAATGGCAATAAAAACTCATTTCCGTGTGCGTATCAGGAAAACAGTCAAAAATCATTTCCATTTATATTGAACAACTCTGATTATACCAAAGCGCTTACACTGATTACTTTCATGTTGATTATTTTATATTTTTTTATATCAAATACGAATTTATAATACGAGTTGAGAGAGAGAGATATTAAAATAAATTATTTTTCAATAACTACTCACATTTTAAATAGAAAGTAATAATTTCTGAATCACAGCTATAGATATTATCATTTAAATTTATGTTTTTATAAATACTGGTTATATTTTCAAGATTTTAATACAATGTCTATTGTTTTAAGTGAAATTAATTTGTATTTTGATAATAACATGTTATTAATTCAATATAAATTATTAAAAATATTTAACAGTTATTATAACAGAGATGATACTAATTTTTAAAATGGTTTGATAAGAATGACGTAAAATATAGGAATACCTTGTGAATAAGGTACAAATATGTATTTCTGATATAGATTGCTGATAATAAAAAACGTGACATCTCGACTATCAATTCCTTCAAAAAGTATCTAATATGAACTTATCATAAGTTGAATTTTGTTATATGTGTAAAGAGAGAAGCTGTCTAATTAAAATGACCATTTTAGTACCAAGCACTGCAATGCCAGATCACAGCGTCTTTAACCTTACTCTATTACGCAAACTATAATGCTCATACACTCAGTTGCAAGAGTACCTTTGCTCTCGGGCACAACACACTCCGAATTATGACCGGTCTCAGCTAAGCATAATTGTGTTATAGGATCGGAGGTTGTAAACGGAGCTTCGGTCGCTATTAGAGCGTAACGTCTGTGAGGGTGGCGACCGTTAAAAGGGAGTCAGGGCTGTTTGGAATCATGTACAATATCTTCTAACTAAGCGAGACGAAACCTTAATACTTGAATTAGACGAAACCTTTCCGATACTGGACAATTTGATGTCGCTGACTGAAGAAGAAGAAGAAAAAGATAATGAATATATAATTATGAAAGTAAATAAAATATTTTTCAGTACATTATTGATACACCAACTATTTGTATATCAAACATTCTAAAAAACATGCTTAATATTGTTTTCAGTTAATAACGAGTACATATAAATTATACTCCTTTTTTTAAGTAACTTTATTTCGTCATTCATTAATTGGAACAATAATGTATTTTTTTAATATATATATATTACTTTAAATCTATTATATTTTAAAAATACATAGTTGAAACTTATTGAACTCAATTTTATAATGTAATATATTCGTAATATGTACAATTATTTTATAAGACATTTGAGCTCTTGATGATTATTAAGATCGAAAAATAGCGACAAAAAGCTGTATTAAGTCCCTTTTAACGTTCATTAAAAAAGACAGTATATTTACAAGCATATAATATTTTTGAAACCTCTTTGCGTTCTTCGAAGAATACGTGGATGAAAATGAATTTAGTAACTGACAAGTGACCGTAACTGGAACTGACTAGTAACTGGCTGCAGTTTTTGACTGTCGTATTAAGAATTAATGGCTGAATTTGCTGGCGCAACGACATTTTTTTTATTATTTGGATTATATGGATATCACTACATGCCAACAGATAGCTTTGCTAGTAATCAGATACATATTCTAATTCCAAGTTTAGTTTCCATAGTTAACTATAACTAAATTGTTTCTGCAATCTATAGTAGAAGAGCATGGGATTTGGCAAAGTTGGATATCGGTATATTATGTTTATAATACCGCATTTATGTATCGAAGTCGTGCTTTTCGTACCTCTCGCGCAAGTATTGAACACTTCAGTTTGTTTCAGCGGTCCGCGCGACTGAAAACTCCCTCCCGGCCACTTCTTCCCCTTCTCTTCACCGCGACCTCCTGTTTGGCTCACGTACCAATTGCCGGTCCGACTGTTTGTTTTGATTGAAGTCAGTTTTACTGCTCTTGTTGTTGTTCCCATGCCGAATTGAATCAAAGCGGAGTTTAATTAGTTCGCCGATATACGTGGACCGACAAACTGTGTGTCTCCAGATCTTTGGGCCGAGAACTGTTGATTGTTAATTAACACACAACTATTATAATATTGCGAACTGCTTTGAAATTAAAGATCAAACGATCGTACTTGTTTAAAAAGATACACATCATCATTTTATAAAACCGACTAATTAAATATAATTTAATTTTTTAAATATCCTCTTTCATGTTCAAATATTATTTCAAAATTCAAATATACGAGTATAAAACATGTAAACCTTTATTTTATAATGCATTTTCAGACAAAATATTTCCAAATTGCTAAATTTTTATATCGTATGGTATAATTTTACAAAGGGTCTTTTTTTGTTCTTCAGAACGTCAAATCTTTTTTTTTATGTAAGCATATACAGGAGAATACTGACAGATTGTGATAGTAATTTCAAAGTATCATGTGTGGAATTCTATGACGCTAACTATGGTGCATATGGCTAAGCTCTGCATGTGGAAAGTTGATCCGCTAACGTCATAGACTACAGCCCGATTCATGCATTATCCTTATTATTACAGGAATTTACTATGAATGGTGGTCTTTACGTGAAGACTTTCGTCTGCCACCAATTTTAATATATAGGCTATGATTAGCATTTTACGGGTTAGGGATCAAATTCACACCAACCGGGAGTATTTTAGACCTCAGAAATCGATTAAGAATCATTTTTTTGTAATCTCCGTCGGGGATTGAACCCACGACCTTTGGCTTGCTAAGCAAACGCTTTGACCATTGAGCTATACCCGCCGGCGAATCACCTTATATCTAGAAAAATTAATAGAACGTTTATTGCCCATAATGTTGGCATCAAGTTATATAAGGATCTCGCTTGAATACTTGATTGAAAAATGCTTTTCTTTACACCACACGATTAAACTTATACCTATCTCACAACCTACACCACCTACTCACTTACACCTTACATGGTATAAACGCGCATACTTCAATATAGACAATAACTACTCGATGTAGCTGAAACATATCATCCTATAATAAGAAATAGGGGAAATCTAAATAATCTTTAGTTTGTATTTGATATACATAGCGCATTTGATACACGGAAAAGGATCCCTTATCCATTGGTCATAGAAACTTGAAATTGCAAAACAGCAATCGATTTTTCTTATTGGAGGACTGTATTTATATATCTACAAGTGTATAAAAAAACCTACGCAAAAAAGGTTTACAAATTCAATATTTGATGCTATTCGTTTTGCTTAATATTTCAAATAACGATTCAATAAAAAAGTGTCATTGTGTTTTTTTTTATTATTCGGAAATGTTTTTATATTTGAATATTGAAGCATATTTTAAATATTTAAAAATAATCGGCGCTGTACAGAACAAATTTTCCGTAACAGATTGAATATAAATTATTCACTGATTTTCATCAAGGCTCTCTCTACAGCGCTGTTTGCGACTAACTGATGAGTTACCAAAAATGATGACGTTGAAAAACATTTATTTAGGCCAAAAAAGTCACCTCCTTGCTCTCGAGATATATTATTATTTTAAGCAAAGAAAATTAAGTCTTTAGACAATGTCATATTTTCACAGCCATGCGTGCGACTGAGTCCCTAATATTTTTCTAAATTTAATATTTTTAGCCATCTTCACTTTCACCATATACTCAAGTGTTGAAAAAATGAAACTCTCAACTACAATGTAGTTAAATAATATTTTAAAAATTAGTATGTGATTTTTATTAGTTACGTTCGATTTTTAATGTGATTGTTTTTTGAACACATATTAATGTTTTTTTTACGAAAAAGTGCATTTTTATCCCTAGTAAAATTGAGATATAACCCCTTTTTTAAAGTATATACTACATATACTTGTTTTATGTGGGCTATTAAATTATGTCCTCAGGAATAATTTAAAAGTCACCGGGAAATTACTGAAAGTTAATTACAAGTAATTACGTTGAGTTAATTAAATATAGTTTACTATTTTATCACAATTTACAATGTTACTGACAGTATTTTCATAATTTAGTTATGTTTTTTTATCTAACATAAAAACATGTTTCGTATATTCTTTTTACCTTGATTTTAAGAAATATTTAACAATTGATGTTATTATAAATTAATATCAAATACCAACCTAATAACATATATTTTACGATTTGAATGTCACGTATGGGTTTTTGTAAGCGTATTGATTGTTTAAAACAATAAATCTGTATGAATTAATCATGTATCAGTTTATTGAGTTCATTATCTATATATTTTTTCCATAAAATTAATTTTTCATTATGTAACTGTGTTATAGTCATAAAATCTTTACTCTCTATATTGTTTACTCGTAAAATCAATTTCAGTAAATATTTAATTCGTAATTTTATTTTATGTATTTGTCATTCACTGTGTTTGACAATGACTCTCAGTCTTCCAGACAGTCAACTTCGTCTCTATTGGTTGTGCAAAGCTTTAGTAAATAGCCGATACATCAATGTTTACAGTCTGGTAACCATACCATACTGAATCCTGTCTAAACTAATCATTCTAGCTATACGTTAATAACATTAAATGGAATATCATAATTAGGACTTAACTCGCTGAATGACATAAAACCTAATTCAACGTTTCAGTGTACGAATTACTGGTATTTAAAACATTTATTTTTTGTTACAGGTATGATGATTTTGTTGAAAACATTGAACTTCATTTTATAAGAAATATCACAACTATGTTAAAGGTAAATGAAGTCATTTCTAATTTTTGAATTTTATTTATTTTATGTATATACTCGGTTTCGGAAGGCTCTATTCTTTCCAGGTAAATAAAGCCCTTCAATAAATCCGTTGATCAGTGCGCTCAAGTAAAAGTGCTGCACTTTTTTCCCGATATATTTGTCGAACGCGAGGGGAGAGCTTTACTTTAAATTTAACAAGACTACAAAAGCTTCCGGCTGTGAGGAAGCTTTTGTAGCTCTCTCGGGAGCTTTCCCTACTTCACGTCCCGGCGGATCTTAGCCGCATGCAGCGCACGCACCGCCGTTTCATTTAACTTACGTGACAAACCAAATCCGCAGATTTTTGAACAGGCTCCATATTTAAGTACCGTGAATGCTCGGCTTAGCGGCGGAAGCTGTGATTACGTCCGCCGAGCACCACCGAGCACTGCAGGGCATTAGTGACCTGAACGCTTACAGCTTGGTTACTCTATTACTTTATTTTTATTAAAACTCTGATAGAAATACAGATAAGTGAATAAAGCTTGTCTTATGCGCAGTAATTTAATGTTAAATGATTGATTTTATCATTTAACCTTGTTTTACATACATTTTTCTCACTTTTTCGTATTACACGTATTAACTTACTATACTATTATTTATTTAACTCAGTTTTCATTAGCATCTTTATCTGCATACTAACGAGAGTATATTTTAAAAATAATCTGACGCGTCTCAAATCATCTCTGTATATAAACGATATATCTGACGCGTACATAATATGCATAGTTTCTGATCTAGCCTCTACAGTAAAAGAACTTGAAAAAAATCGCTGTAATATTGAAAAGATTGCAAGACGTTTTTTTATCAGCACTTGCACCTTGATTGCTTCCAATTAATTCAAAGAACGTTTTAAATATGGTCTTTACATTTACTAGTATGTTGTCTCAACATTATGGCGCATTTACTGACAATATGGTTGAGGGTAGAAACTGTAGAGGGCACCCTAGACGGGAGTATTTGCAGCAAGTATTCGAGGACATGAATTGTAGTGCTTATGCTGAGCTGAAAAGGGTTGCGGAGGACCGAGAGGAATGGAGATCGAGATGCAAGATTCTGTTGCTGCAAACCAATCCACCGGATTGATACTACGAAGAAGAAGTGACATATATTTAAATATAATAATTCTTGTAAAATCTCTTTTCAAAGCTTAATGAGATTTTATTTAATCCGAAATCTCACCTCGCATAGCAATCTATCGCGTTATCTAGAAATATATTAATTAAAAATAATACCCGTAAAATGCTTTGTTCAATTTTTATACGTGAGACATCTGATAACGTCGTTTGTTGTTTTGTGAAACATCAAAAAGTGAAGCGTGAAACACGGGTCGTGTAAAAGAGTTTCTGCTAAAGTGGTTGTTTCAGTTGATTGAACAACGTTAATCATCAGGTTATAAGAAGGTGAGATTGACCTTTTATCTTTATTAAGAAAAAGATAATCAATCGAAACCAATAGTTGAAAAATTCATGATTATAAATAATTTGTTTTTATCATAACATTTTATTTGATATACACTACGAATTACAAAGTATTTATTTATTATGTGTTATATAATATTAATTTATGTATGGATTGAAATTTTAAAAATAATTTTCAATAACCTTTGAATTTGTAATTTAAAAAAATATAGATAATGTAAAAATCACATTGGTAAATTAATTCATGTTTTTGTTTTTTTAATTCTAAACAGTGCAGAATATATGGAAAACCTTCGAGGAAAGGTCTTTCGTAAATGTTTGTGGAGGCAGCAAACCATTCTAGCAGAATCTTTACACTTTGTGGGCTTCCAAAAGAACAAAGGTTTACTTGTAATGTTCCATTTGACCGTTGCCGGCCACGAAAGGGGAAATAGGAGTCCTTAATTTAATCTCAACACAAATTAATCGTGGCTAGTTTCTTTGAACGTTAACTGAAATGGCTGAAAAAGCTTTTTGAAAAAACGCTATTGTGCTCATTGAAATAATAGTTTTCAGAGAAATGTTCAATTCCGTTCGCCAAACACAACATTTACTTTTCCACATTCACGATGCTTTCGCAGTAGAAATATAATTAATTTAACATGAGAGATGTAAATATTTGTGTGTGAAGCCGTAAAATATAATAAATTTAAATTTAATGCCTCTCAGCGATTCAGTAATAAACATTTTATGACTTCATATTAAATTCCAATCTGTTCAATCAGACGTTTTATATCATAGGCTCATGAAGATCGTAATTTATTTAATGATATTCTTGAAATTTAATGCATTCTTATGTCTTCATATTAGCAGGGAGATTACTATTTGATTTCAATATCATTCGAAAACTTTATGATTTGAAAAAGAAATTATAAACTGTTTTTGTCATCATAACAATATCATAAAAAATCTTGAATATTAAAAGTATTTTTCAATATACCTACTGGAAATGTTTATTTATAATGATATTTGTATTTCTGCACGGGTCTCGTAATTTAATATTACCTCCTTACGGACATGCTTTCCGCATTGAAAAAATATTTCATTTTAAAGCACAGTTTGCAGGAATCCGCCGTTCGATTTCACAAAACATTAAGACTGTAATAAAAGGGCTCCGTTTATTTTCATCGGTCGGATCTCATTGGACATTTCTTTCCGTCAGTTTTCCCGATCCAGCCATAAAAAAGGTTATCCGGCGGGTCCACTCGCGCCTCTTCGATACCAAATATGATATAAGATGGGTCTCCATTACTCCTGCATAGATAGCCGCCCTTCTCGAAGATGTTTTGTAGGAGTCCAAAGTTCTTTGAACCAACCCAAAGTTCTAACTGTGAATTGCAATCGTGACGAATCGAATTTTCCGTAAACCAAAACACCGTCGATACAAAACAATTTAGTTTTAATTGCACAGATCTTTCTGACAATATTACAATATCAGAATGATCAAAAAAGTTTTCTTCTTAATATCCAATTTATTTCTGTGTTAACACTTCAAATAGTCGCTTGATATCTCTCATTTGTTAGAATATTTGACTTTTAATAAAACGTGACGACTGGACCACGTTTCATATTATTTTAAATAATGAATATTTCTCAACTTTTCACATAAAGAAAACATTTCGTACAATGAAACGTAATGGTTTCCGGTTGAACGTGATAAATTTTCTGAAATATTTGTACGTAAATATACAATGATGTATATTCAAGGCAAATTCGCTCCGCGAATTAGAAACAAATTCCTATCCAAGTAAAACACATCGATGCTCGTTATCTGCAACTCGATTCGTTCTTATTAGTTTCACGTAAGTTTAATGAAATTTCTTACCGTCGGTTCTATACATAGTCTACATTGCTCGGTTATGGTTTTACAGCGGAGGCACTTCTCTTCCCGGGCTCTTAAGTCTGTCTGGGGTAATATTACCGAGAGACATTTTCAGTTAACTTAAAATTTCTTCTTGCAGACTGCACAAATGCAGCTCATAATATAGATTCGCGAGCGAGAAATTGAAAATCGTACAAAAATATAGATGTACCTTCTGGCTGCTGATTTGGTGTGATTTTATGCTTCACATGAAAATCTACAAAATGTGAATTCAAAAAATGTGATTTAATATGTGTATAATGATAATATTTTTTCAGCATTGTTTTAGGCATCATTTATAGATTTGTTTTTTTTTCGTGCAGTTAGGTTAGTTACGTAGCTTAAAGAGATGTATCTAAGACAATATTATTTATCGTAACTTTCTTATGTCATTGTTGTTGTTTTAGATATGTACCATTGGATTTATGTTTTAGCTTGGAAGCACGAAAAGTTCTATTAAAAAAAAAATAGTAGCCTGGTTTTAGACTGTCACGTAAAATACAAGCAACTTAAGTACTTAATCAGATAAAAATAAAAGAATTTTTAGAATTTATTCCACAATATATTTTCTTGACGACATGTTTTAGCCAAGTCAAATGGCCATTTTCAAGTCAGTTAGTAAAGTGAGTGTAGGCTCTATATAAAGCAAAGAGTTTGTGAATTTTGTTGTGAGATCAATGAATTTCCTTATACATTAATGATTTCCAAATCACATATTCCCATCACACAATTCATATCCATCCTTTCACTCACTCTTTGCTTTATATAGAGCCTACACTCAGTTTACTAACTGACTATATCTGATATTATGGAATTTCACCAAGAAATATCGTGCGAAAAAATCGAAATAATTAAGAAGTAAATAATAAGATTTATACGGCGATGTAAAACCTATTGAATTTTTTGACTACCACTATCTTTTTATTACAATTAATAAAATGGTATTATACCTATTTCGTTCTTTACAAATCATTTATTCATTCACTGTAATAATATATGATTCCACGGATAATATACAAGTCATCGTTTGTTACTATTCTGTTGAATGTGTTTGCATACAAATGAAAAAGCGATTGAACTGCACGACTTTAAGCCGTTGAGCTAAAACAACCGAACACTCTTACGTAGTCGTTACTACTGAATGACACAACTAGAAAAATAAGAAAACGTATAATTTTTAGGCACAATGCTTAAAATCTTAAATATACTTAAACCTTACAATAATATAAAAAATGACATTTTCATTATTTTATATTGTCTGTCTTCTTAAAGGTTTCATTTTGTTTGATTCGTTGTGAAAATAAGTAAAAATTTAAGTGAAGGGTTTTCAGTTTTCGAGGAGTGATTTATATTAACAACCCTCCTACTGGAGCGGTATCCGTTTCTCGTAGAGTCTGATAAACATTTCTGAAGTTTGATTACGTTTGTGATAAGCTCCGTTTGTTTACCTTCAGCTGAAGCGAAGCACACAAGTCATGAGCTTTGTACAGCCTACTTGACTTATCAATCGTGACGCTAAAAGCTCCTTAACCAGACAAAAACTTTCTTTGACAATCAAGATTTGGCTAATGTACCTGTATTTTTTACGTCTGTTATTGTCTGTGAAAATAACTGAGCCATTAATAGAGAATCATACTTAGAGGCATTTTTTCTTTTTCTCAGGCAAAATTGAATTATGAATGTTAAATATCTTATGATGGAAGACGGTTTTAAGACATTTCGAATTAAATTTCAAAATTTACTGTAACGTTATGCATTATTTCAAGTCATATTTATATTTTAATGCAGTAAAAGCAAAAGCAGATTTATTTATATACTTGATCTTTAAATAAAAATAAAAAACATAATAAAATACAAAGCTAATATATATATGCTTTACTTAAATTTCGTAAAAAAACTGAATAATAAATATCTTATTACAATTTATGTATTATTTGAAGAAGAAAAAAATGCGCAAATAATTAACGTTTTTGTTTAAATAAAAATACCGACAACATTTTTTTAAATAAATATGAAAATTTTAAGGTGTCGACAATTATATAAAATAGAATTTTCGTTATTTATAAGGAAAAATATTAAGGTTTTCCTTTGTTTAACAAGATTTGGCTGTGAATACAAATGAGCAACACGAACAGAATAAATTTCTTGAGGGAAGCAAATAGCGACCTCCGTCATTTCTGACCTGACAAGGCATAAATAAATCAAATCACTCGCCGTGACGGGTAATAAAAATTGTGTCTAACGTATAAAGCAGCCTTTCGCTAACGATGCATTAGCCCTTTGCAATCAGAATCAATAAGATAAATATAACAAATGTCAATTTAACTTAATTTTATTTTAGGAAAACTCCGTATCCCAAAGCTCACCGAAATGCATTTTTGCTTGAATTTTTTTAGATGTTTAAATTCATCTTTGGAAATAAAGTTTATTATATATACATTGTACATTTACACGTTCATCAACATGTATGTACCCATTAATTTTATAATGTCTTTTTTCAATTGTTTGAGCTGGTAGCTCACATATACAACCTGTAAATATGTGTGTACTAATGCAGGAACTAATTACTTGTTGTCCATACATAAGCCACTGCCAGTTTTTATTTTAGCATTATTGAAGATGGTTTCTAGGGAGGCTGAAACATGAAATTATTTAAAATAAATGTCAGTCAAAACTAAATATTTTTATTTAATTATTGTTTTAATTAAAATTTATTTAAAATTATAATGTACGTACATTTAATATATCGCTAACAAAACTTTACTAGTTGCTTCAAGATAATTACATAAAAGAAATCGTTGGGTTTAGAGTATATTTCAATATTCTATTTTTTATACACCATTGAAGATAAGTACCAAAATTTTGTATCTCAAATGTTCTTTATAATTATACTACTGTTTATATAGTTAGCTGGTATTGGTTGTATTGGAAGAAGTATTGAAATTATTAACGTAATCAAATATTGCGAGGCAATGCGAAAGTGGCAAGATTTTCAATTGCAATTTTTCCCCCCGGAATCGTTCGAAATGATAAGTTGGGTTAATGTCAATCACAACCAAGAGACGTTTTGATAGAAATTCTGCGAGTCAATTTAGTTATTACCAGGACCGCCTCGCCCCCAGCTCTCGTATGGATGTATCTTGATTGAACTTCGATTTCCCGTGTCATTTCTCGCGTCAGATGTAATTTTGAACTCGACGAGAAACGCTTCTGTGTCGGTGTTAAGCCCGCCCCACCCTTCAGTTATCCTGGGACAATTTCTTTCAATGCAGTCTCTCTGCTCGCAAATGAAATATCGTTACTTCGCCGTTTTATTTCGCCTATAAGTAGCCACTCTTCTTCATCGATTTCACACGCTGTTGTATCGTTATTGCTTATAAGTAGAGCTCTGAAGAGTTCCCTTTGTTTATTTTCCAACAAGTACTTCACCTTTTCTGCGTTTGTGGAATTGTCTGGACATTCAAATGTTATTTTTATTTAAAATATATTATTTAAAAAAAATATACATTTCTTTTCAAATGTTGATAATCATATTGACAAATTATTTATTAAATACTTTATGAAAAGTTACACTTGATATATTCTTTCATATTTACTTGTAGAATGAAATTTAAATAAAAATGCATTATATATTTGGAACTTTGAGCATAGTTTTTATTAAATTATCTTAACTTACATAACATATAGCAACTTTTAATGGAATCCTTACTTTTGCCTTTGCTTTTGCTCTTCCGTAAACATAACTGTTTCTTAACATTTTTTTTACTCTAATGTAAAATTTGTAGGTTGTAATATGTGTGTTAAAATGTATTATATAATATTCGCAGACAAGCATTTTTAATTTCTGAAATGAATTCTTATTTAAGAAAATTATACGAGTTTTCCTTCACATGTTACATCAACAGTCAAAATAAGAAGATTTTTTATGTTATTTTTGAAATAGCAATAAACCTGTAGCAATCATTATTACAACTCTTATAAATATGCCATGTTTTGATTTTAAAAGGATAAAGTGCTTTTTATTAGGTTCAGTTTCTAAGACTCGTTTTTCGATTAATAACGTGTTTTGATGCTTTTCATCTGTAGACATTTTAACTTATTTCAGAAGACAGTAATATGACACGTAAATTTGGATATCTGCCAAGATTTCCCTAATTGTCTTCGTGTTACTTTCGTAAAACAGGAAACTCCCGTTCCGGATATTATTTTTATTGAACGTTACAGTCACAAAGAATCGCTAAATTTTCACTTAATCAGCGAATTTCACAAATTGTTATTCGCTCATTTTGAAAGCATTCCCATTCGTAAAAATAGCAGCCCAAGATATACGACCTTACTAATTATTTATTTTCAATGTTTTGAGCATTCACTTTGAGATCCATAATAAATTATAAATATTTATTTATTTATTTACCTTGTTTTCACATGGATCACGTAACAAAAGTTCTCTATTAGGAGACTGCAGTTTCGACTAACTCGTAGTCTTTCTCAATCCTTCTCTAGAATAATAAAAAACGTCAAAACATAACATATAAATACTTGTATCCTAAAGAAAATATTAAAGACGATAGAATGTGGAGACGAATTCTACACGTTAATAACTTTACCCCTAAAATAATTAAATTACTCCCAAATGAGATAAAGCCAGCGTTTTATACAGATAATAAACTAGGATACCACCTTATAAATAATAAAGATACTAATGATACACGCAATAATTCTGGAATATATAAATTAAATTGCCAAGATTGTGAATCTTTTTATATTGGTAGAACGTCAAGAAATTTTAATATTAGAATTAAGGAGCATTTAAGGTGCCTAAAAAGCACTAATTTTTCTGAATTCGCAAACCACCTTATAGAAAATAATCATTCGTACAACTTAGAAAAAGTATTAAACATATTACATGTAGAAAATAAAACCGTTAAATTAAATAATTTAGAATACTTAGAAATTTATAAAGCCATTAATAAGAAAGAAGATATAATTAATAACCAACTAAATACCTTAATTAATTCACCAATTTTAAAATTGTTTCCGTTAAATAAATAAATAAGTATAAAAATTATATATACGACATATAAGAATAATATTAAAAATAAAAATAAAAATAAATTTATACCTAAACCACTTTTATGTATTTATCTCTTCCTTCATCCTTGCAACACTACCTACCTCCCTCTCCTTTCATGTTAGACACACCCCACCCCTCCCCTACAAAAATGTGTTACACCACTTACAAGTACAACGCAGCTCAGTTATCTCTTAACTAGAGAAGGATTGAGAAAGACTACGAGTTAGTCGAAACTGCAGTCTCCTAATAGAGAACTTTTGTTACGTGATCCATGTGAAAATAAGGTAAATAAATAAATAAATATTTATAATTATTTATTTATTTATGTGTTCATTTTTAAAACATTTTATCTATCAAGCTCCTGCCTTCAATTAATAAATCCAAGACTTAAAGATTATAAATATTACTACTTACAACGATGCCGATAATATAATTAAAATTGTGAAAAGCTAATTAGAGATCCATAAAATCAAGTACAGCAAGTATTGTAATTTAAAAAAATAATGATATATACCCCGACTAATGATGCACCATTGAATTACAATATCAATTAATTTACCTACTCATTTAAAATTCACTGCCTACCGTTTTGAGAATTACATTTCAAATAAATTTAACAAATTTGTTGCAATATAATTGCTAATTGTGGTTTTCATATAAATAATTAGTTTTGTAAAACTTTATCGAACATAAACTGGTTTATATGTCCATATAACGTAAAACGTAAACAAAATAATGTCTTATATGAATTTTTTAATTTTTATTAGAATATTATTTTATTATTTCAATATTCTAATCTACTTTTATAGATCATTGACTATATTACAATATTATTATTATTTAAATATACATATACTATACATAAACTTCGTTCGCATCCCGCTTCTGCCGTTATTTTTGTGCTTGGATTGACGCGTTGAAAAAAGAATTTTATGTATAGTATATGTATATTTAAATAAAAATAATGTCTTTTTCCGTTTAATCTCAAATTGGCCGGTATTAAATATGAAGATTGCATATAATGGTTCATAACTCGTTAAGTACTCAATAAAATATGATACGAGTATTTGTATGTTTTATTTATAATACTTCTAACTAATTCGTTCCGAATCTCACTTATCATTTAATATCATTAGATCGTTATTATATTCTATGGTTAGTTAATTTAGGAACCTGGATTGTTCAACATTAAATTTAGTATTTTTACAAACATATTATATTATGATTAATATATTCCATTAAAAATTACAAATACGGCGTCCTGAATATATTAATCTCGTTGTAAACAAATCGATTGAATGCATTGTCATACAGTTTATCGAATGACATTTGTTTTACCTGGTGTGTAATTATTACTCTTATAAGCCGAATTATTATTTGGCTTCGCAGTATTCCCAAATGTCTCAAGTTTTGGTAATCAATGTATGTAAACATTATCGTTCAAACAAGTAAACCCCTAACCCACCTGATGTGTACACGCCCTCTGTAGTTACAATATATTTAACAATGGTCAATTATGCGATAATTTGCGATACGTGAATACCTAAGCAAGAACCTATTCAGTTTAATTTCCTCACTCTTTAATTTGTAAATTTTAACCATTCAGATTAAGTATTAAACATAACTGCGATTATTAAAAATATTGACATCTATATAAATCTTAATGTAAAAGTATTATATGCCCAGCAATAATATTAGTCTATAAAATTTTGTTTTTAACTTTTGTTATTAAATATTGTACTTACTTCATTGTTAATTGAAATAGACGTTTATCACATAATTAAACGTTTAATATTCATTAAGCAGTAATGTTTAACTTGTAAAACGACCACCTTCAGTGCGGACAAATAAATGCTGTGCAAGTTTTTTTGCATCCCTAGAAAGTATTTTAATATTACATTTAATCAAGAGCCACACAGTGTGCTGGTTACCATAATATTTTATACTATCCAAGATAATATTTAAAACACTTTAAAACCAAAACTGTCTAAATAAATGCTACCTAGGTGAAACTGTTTAAAGTTGTATTTTTTTACTAATTACGTTATTGTTTTAATATATCATTTAAATTTTACAAAAATTACAATTTGGAATACAAACTAACACTTTTTTTTATCTAATAGTCATAATACATATAACATATTTTTTGTATGATTACAATAGTTTTTTTGTATTATGCTTCGACACGTTGTATAAAAAAAAGCTTCGAGAAAAAGCTAGGAAACGGAGATGGAAGGTAAATTCTCTCACTAAAAAATGAGCGAAAATGGTTAGTGCGTGTAATTTTTTCAATGGCAACAAGGTTTGCATGCCCGATAGGACCGAGGCGATTCCCTCGAACTGCATCAAAAAGCTCTTTTAAACAAAAGGAACTGACAGTCTCAGAGAATGTGCTCTGAGTCAGAGCGTGCTTTTAGTAACGGCTATCTGTGGATTAGACATAATCTACAATGAACAATTTCGCCGTTGATTAGAACCGGCGGTCAGTAGGAGAGGCGTCGGGCTTTTCTTGCAGCACCCGGACGCGTTGGCCGAGAGTTATAGACGCGGCGCCCGGTCGGGGGACATCTGTGTTTGTCAGCCGGACGCCGGCTCATTATGCCGGGTAATTGGTCGTAAATATTGATGCTCGGGCTGATTGCGGCGATGACTCGGTACGATGCACATCACCGTACGGACGAGTACTGACGAGGCGCGGGACCGAGAAAAACCTCCCTGCTAGAAAATTGGTACTCCCAACAACTCTTAACGTCTCTTGCCACAGGTTGTCGTATGATAAAAAATATACATAATGAAATATTGCAATACATATCTGCATCATTCAGATATATCGGGTGGAGATTATTTTACACTTTATCGTGATAATACACCATATACTCTTTTATCTTATATTATAGACAAGAGAAATATTGAAAAAAAATCTAGTTAATATTAAAACATATATATTTAAATAACTTCATAAGTTTTCTCGTCCAAATTTGGAATTGTGGCTTTTCGATTGAACTGTATGCGATTTTTTTCTAACCAAAATTTTTCGATCGCTATTGCAGGGAGCATTCTCAGGATTATCAATTTTGTGATTATTTGGTGTCTTTAGGTAGCAGTTTTCGTAATATATATAGCAGATCGAATTATAAATCGGTGAGAAGAAATTCGCAACACATGATTTAAACTTTAATGCCACAATTCCAAAGTTTGTTAATAAAAAATAATTATTTCAAAATACTTAACAGTAAGATTTAATTTATTTCCACTAGGCGTAACTAAGAATTACATAACGTGCAACAATATAACATACGTTTTTTGGATTTTTCAAAGTTGTGAATATTTGTTTGTATCTTTTCTGTGATATTATTAATTTTCACTCTGTATTGAGTTGCAATGAAAAAAACATATTGTCAGAAAAACTCAGCAAATATATGTTTGAGCGAAAATACGCGGTTGTGAAGTTAATCTAGATTTCTAGTGTTACTTGAGTCTGACAGCTTGCAATGTGATCACATATTTATATATACTTGCAATAACGTAAACATCTTTTAACTTTATACATATTTCGCAAGTGAACATTTACGGGACAACTGGTTTATTATCAGTGGTTATGCTTATACTATCGTTTCAAGAAATATTTTTACTCCGCTTGCAACATTATAAATAAACATTTCACGAAAAATAATATTTCATTAGAGCAGGCTTACTGGTTTCAATTTAACCAATTATAAAAATATTTTTATGGATCAATATTGGGATTTTATTTTAAATCTCCCTCACAGTTAACTAAAAAAAGCAATACTTGAATCAATTATTATAATTATCAGTCTATGAATATTACAAGTTATTATACAGTCTGAATATGGGATTATGCAAGTCTTCCTCACTTTTGAACATTGATTACTCTGCTGTCATTTACTGTGAATTTGTATCACCAATACGAAATATTTACAGACGGCTTTATGCGTTTTCACCAGGCAATATACTTCTGCAGCGCTTAACCTTTTTTTTTATCGAAATAGTACCAATTAAGAGTAGTGTAAGGTAATGATATTCTCACCGTACGCATCTACGATATCTATGATGAAGATGTTTCTTAGAAAACGTGATATGTAACATAATTGTCATAACATTAGAATATTATTGTGATAATAATACTCGAGAACTCTCAAGGGATAATCTAGAATTATTCTCAATATTTATTGCATACTCAGTCAATTCCTACACATCAAGCTTAAACTTTACTAATGTGCACCCGGCAACGGCGTGCAACGGTTTTGTCGTCTTGGGATTATAAACAAACTTTTAAGCTGTTCGCGGTATATTTTGGGATCATTCTCATACGAATGTTCTAGTGCTTGAATCTACCCAACCGCGTACATCTTGTGTGCTCGTGAAACTAATTAGTATTAAAACTTTGAAGTACCGTGGGACACTTAACAAGCAAAAATTATATAACTAATTTTTAAAAATTAATGTTGAATTGCGTCATCTATTTAGTTTAAATTATTTTGTAAAAAATCATGACGTAGTTATATTTAAAATAAATAATATTCCAAGCCATCAACTCAAAAACCTCTCCTCAAAAAATTTCAGAAACTTCATTAATTTTACCTAGTGTATGACAAAATCAATTGTTTGATGGTAACTTGGGGATAAGGTTCTGGGTGGAGCAGTAAGTAAAGCATATGGTGTAGAAATCTTAAATGCGATGTGGTCTCTGCATTTACACTTCAACAGTTCTCTATCTTACAACAGTCTCCATAAATTTATGTTATCTTAGATATAATTTTTCTTGTCATAAGTGCCATTAGTAACTTAAACGATTGCTTTATAATAACAATAATATATAAAAGAATTCGTATATTGAGCTGTATTTTCATATCGTACTGGTACAGTGATGTACGATTACAATAGATCCTTCAATATTTGTTATTAAATTTCATAAATCAAAAGTGTCTTTTAATTCCTTTTTTCACATAGTACATTAAGTTCACTGTTCGCCTTATTGAAAGTATTTCAATTGTTGCTTTTATAATATTCGTTTTTTTAGTTTTCTCGCATTTGAGATATTCAAGTTTCATTTAATTTGCATACTCAAATCTAACATTTTATTCTCCATAAGACAATTGGAGAGCACATCTATCAAGTTTTTCAGCAATTACATTATAAAGCTTACAAGTATACGGAGTCTAGATAAAGCATGTGACTCTTAATATTCTCCTTGGTGAGATTAACTGCTTCCGACTAATTCGTTTTTATAGTATATTTTCAATTGTTATAATGCATAACGATTTTAACTGGATACGTATTTTATATTTCTTTTTTATAATATATTTATATATTTTATTACATTACATGGAAAAGTATCTTCGTAATACTCTGAGATCAATGAAATAATTTCAGTGCATAGCTCAACCTCAATGCGAGGTTTTAGTTAAAACTCAAAAACAAAACAAATTTAAGGTTATAAACTGACAATACTTGGTGAAACTGGAGACATGACCGAAACATGTAATCGTTATGTGAATCAAAACTTAATATTTTTAATTTGTTAATTTTTTGATGAAAATTGATTTAAAATTAAAATAAATATTCTCATCTAATTTATGAACTTAGTTAGTAATAATAGCGAAGTAATGTATGCATATAATTAATGTGTAAATGGAGACCAGTAACATTTAGGCATCATAGTTGATCTTTGTAACTATCAGGAGTATGTCTACTAAAGCATAATTACAGATAACTCTTTTCTGTTTTGTTTATTTTGGGTGAATTTTTTAAATAAGTTTTTCTTTGTGCGTCATATTGAAGTTTCCATATTCATGATGGCATTATTATCTTGATTGTGCTGTAATAGACATGTTGCGGATGCTGTCGTCTCGAAATTATCCTTCAAGCAAAATCGATCTCACGGTGAGCGGAGTTTGCATTTTGGATGCGACACCGCGCGGCCGTTACCAGCCCAAGTTGCGGCACAACTCCTAACAATGTTCGGGCAAGTTTGGCCCTTGACTCACCGCCCCTACTTTCCACCCACACAACGGCGCCGCATTCTTGGGTCTATGAAGTGTGTTCATTTTGCGACGAATTAGTGCGCAACTAAGGTGATGACCGACTTAGTGGCGAATATAATGCTTGTCCACACATCCTGCCTTTGGCACATTCATAATTAAGCACGCAAGAAGATACAATCTTAAAGGGATTACTTACACGAAATGTGATTTATGAAATAACACTTATTATGCTTCGTTTTTTAATGTTAAAACGTATATAATATGTTTCATGACTCTTTTATGCCTGAATTAAAAAATACAGTTGTCGTTAGTCTAATCACAACACATAATTAACTCTTAACATCCTCGGATATTTTGTATATTGTTAATTGTTTTTGTAAATATTAACGATTTCATAAAAAGTTTCTTCATCTTCTCTATTTGTATACGTATGTCAACTATCCATTCAATTCAGTTAACTCTTTACACTATCCCACTCTCTTTCTTCTTGGGATGCTTTCTTTACATTCTTTAAAGTTACGTAGGAAAATAGCTGCATTTATACATTAATTCCTTCTCTTGTGTGGTGCTTATCACAACCCAAGAAATTTCGAATGCCTTAACTTTACGTTCCGGATAGGTATTCCCATACTCGTAGCCATCCATCGTTTTCCATTCCAGATGATACATTTGGATTAATGTTGGTTTCCTGTATTTTTAGCATTGTTATTTCTTATAATATTTTTTTAATATAAAATATCATCATTGCATTTATATTATCTTTGTCTTAAAATTCTAATCTTGCATCAATTTTAGTACAGTCCATATATTGTCTTTTTAATTTTTTCGTCTTTCTGTTATGTTGTAATTAGAACATTGTTCCGTAAATAAATAAATCTGCAGCCTTACTAACGAGTATAAGAGATTTATTTATAATTAAGAATATGTAATATTTCAAAATATTATCACGTCTCCTGCCATGCTACACTCAATGTTGGTCACTTATAATTCTCGCTACGTACTCTTGTCTACTCTATACTATACGAGCCACTAAAATAACATTCCAATAGATTATTGTTCACCGTGTACTTTGACGTAAGCTCATCCATGTAATATTGTACCAGGATTTATAACTATTACCTTGCAAACATGTAGCGCAATACACTTTGGATGTTATTAATATATTTCCTACGCCATATAAAATATAACTACACAGTTTATTTTGATTGAGTCTGCTACGATTTAGATTTTACGTTGTCGTGTCAAATAAAACAATAACAATGCATACGATCGAAGTTGCAAATACGCCGGGGGATTTCCCATAAAATTTTACGTCAAACCGTTGTCATTTCAGTGGAAATGCTAAACAATGAGCATCACTTGTACAGAGTATGAGGGTGTGTCATGTATGGGAGAGCTGCAGCATGTCCTCGGGCGTTGGAACGTTGGTCTCGTTGTTTGAGGTGCTGATTCAAATATCTCTTCGGCGCCGGATATGTGTGGCATTAATCTGGGTGTGTGCATTTGTGATCTGCGAGCCAGAGAAGACATTGTGGAAAATTCATGACTGGAAATATTATATTACGATCTAGTCGCGTACGTACTGCTTTATATTGTTATTACATTCTGAGAACTGGGAGTTAGGCAACATACAAATCTGTTCGGATCCGGCGTAAGCGGAGTGAATGTGATGTTCTCTTTTGCTTGCTCTCCTAGAATTATTAATATAAAATCATTCACGGTATTGAAAGTTTGTGGGATATCCATTCGTAATACGATATTAATTATTATGATTATTCAAACATCTTTTATGTGACGTGTATTGGTGATAACTTTCAAACTACGAGTATTATTTTGTATTCGCATAAACGAATATTATAAAATATCAACAAATTATTTATTTTAATGCTGATTACTCTCTTTATAATCTTATTTAAATAAACCAATGGCTGGAGAGCATTTATTTGCATACACTTATTAATTACAAATTCGATAATGTCCATTGTAATTTTATTACAAGTTGTCTCTTGATAGTGAAGGATTGAGGATGGCTACGAATTAGTCGAAACTGTAGTCTCATAAACAGAGGCCATATCTAACGTGATCCATGTTAAAATAAGGCAAATAAATAAATATTTATTGTTTATAATGGATCTCAAAGTGACTGCTGATAACACAGAAAAATAAACCTAATTATTAAAAAAATTAAGTATTTCTATGGCATTAAGTAAATAAAATTTTCGCACCTTGCTTTACCTGAGCACTGATTAATTACATTCTGGAAAACCGCAGTTATGTCTTCAATAAAAGCGAAACTGTATGTAAATGTTTATACATGTTGGGAACTGATGATAGTTTTATTTAACGAGAGCATGGTGTTCTAGTGAGTGATTAAACAGTGCTCAGTGTGATCCATGTTAAAACAAGGAACGAAGTATTTTTTTGTTTAATGTCAAAATGATTCTCAAAGTGAAATCTAAAAATAAAAATCGAATTTATCAAGCAGTTTGATTTAATATGTTTTACTTACTTAATGTTACAATATCTGCAGAATATGCATACACTAAATCATGATATGGTAAAATTCTAATGGCAATGCTTGAAATGAAAAATTGCCTTTACACCTGAAGCAACTTGCATATAACATATATACAGGTATGTGTAATACTCAAATCAGAACGTCCATCGCGTTTCATTTTTGCCCCGACTGCCCGCGCCGGTGCGGCTGCGCAATCCCCGCGATGATTCCATTTCCTGCCTGTGGTAATTGACATATTGGCAACTCTAATGAAGTTTCCGGTAATGTTTGAACCAACGGTTTTCCGTACCGGAAACCGGCCGGATATCTCTCCTTCCTCTGGCAGGACCAGCGGCATCATGCGCTCTTCAACCAACACAATTCAAATCCGTAGCCTCACAATCTTGTGCACAAATATATCATAAGATAATCATTGAGAGATAAGCCATTGCTCGGTATGGACATGATGGGGCTTGAAACATGTGCAATTATTTAAAAATATATATGAAATAAAAATTTTATAAAATAAAAAATTTAAGTAAAATTAATATAATATTATGATTATGCAATTTCACCAAGTATGGTCAGGTAAAAACTTTAACGTTATATAAAATGTTTCACAATTGTTCTGTGAGAATATTTTCAATTTTTGTTGTATAAAATAATAAATTCGTGTTTTTATTCACAGTACTTTTTATACTAAGCATATTTTTGTTATTTCTTTCCTACATGAAATTCTAAAATGAGTATTAAATTTCTTACTATGTATAAATACATGTTTTATAAAAGAAAAGAAGAACTAAGGCTTTCTGAAAAATGCAGTGTTTTATTTACAAATAAACATAAGCCTGGGATGCACCACTAATGAAATGTTTACCGTTGAAAATATTTGCGGCGCGCATATTCTCGCCGTATTGTCTCTGCGTCTCTTTTTCTGTTTTATTCTTGGCCCAATTATTCCATCTGAAATACCTTCTATTGTAATATTGTATATTTATAAGAATTAACATTGGACTACATATTCATAATGACCGAGTTTTATTTAAATGTATTTTATTTTGTGACGTAATATTAACGCTTTTATTACGGCTCGGTGGAATACATATACAAATTACACAACATATATCAGGTACGATGCGAACAGGTTAAAATGAAATATAATATTGGCGATCGTCAGCTATATTTCAAAATAAAAAATACTTACCTCGATTTGTATGTATTCGAATATTTAATCGAAAACGATTTTTTACTCGATCAATGTTCTGTGAGCCGAATGTTGACAGAATTTTAACTTCATATATTTTTTATATCATTTTCTATGGGCTCGTAGTTTTAATTAGAACACGATGCCGATTAATAAAATATTTAAAAAGTACTTTTTCCTTTGAAATGCAGAAGTGCTTTTGTCTACTCACGTATCAAACTTTGATATTAACTTCCTTGTTCGTTTTTTTTTCGCTCTAGAATTCGAATAAGTTTTTTATATTTTCTTCTTGCATCAGCAATGAAGTCCTCGTTTGTGATTTAAACGGAAAACTTTCATTCGAAGGATTAGTCTCAACGGACAATGCGCATAGCCTGCTGAGAACATTTATCCTTTTTATTAAACGTAGTCACGTTAAAATTCTTCTCTTAATATTATTTTTTAGTATAAGAGTATTATCTTTATACTTATTATGAAAACACCTTCAGCTTATTGATATATTTTTGTGACAAACTATTTTTTTTTAAATAACATAAAAAGGCTTTCCAAATATAATTTCAGCTGAGTATCGCAAAGCTGTTTTTGAAATTAAAACTGAAGATTAATTTGGTGTATCGTTTCTCTAGCTTATTTAATAATCCCATTAAATTATTTAGAGAGTTTTTTTAAGCATTATATTTAATGAAGCATCTATACTCATAATTATTGCCTTATGGTTTGATAAAAAAATACATTCGAAACCTTTTTTTCTGAAGAATGTTACTTAGTACTATCATTTTTCTATAAGTATCATATTATAAAAACGCTTGAAATAAAACAACGCCCACACTGTTTATCGACACTTATTAATCGCGATCTAAAGTCGTAATTAAAATTGTATCGACAGCTGTCACAACAAATATTGTTTTCAATTTATTTCGTTCAGCTTCACAAAAAAGAAAAATATTTGTGTAATAAAATATATATTCGAATGATAATCTATCGAATGTTTTCTTAGATTTAATAGATGGGAGATTACAGTTTTATTATTACATTACTAAGAATAATAGCAGAAGTATAGCGGCGTAAACATGTCTCTTTTCACCGCTCATTTCTACTTATGGATTCCGATAGAGATCGATGCCGAGGTGCCTCCGCCTTATATGTAAATGGCAAAGATAAAAGTTATATTAAATCGCTGCGATCTTATAGAGAAAAACGAATTAGTTCAGCTTTTCCTCGGCTCACTTAGCGAATGCGAACTCTATTGAACTAAGTAATGAGTAAAGTTTGAATCGGAAAATAGAGAGGAAAGTGGATGCCGAGTTGACTTTCTTGATAGTCGTGCAATACAGGTAAAAATAGCTATCGCGGAGGTAAATGTGCCGATTTTCATCGAGATCACCTCTCGACAGCTTTCACTAAGAAATCGCTTTTCACCTTAACAGTGCTTACATAATTTAACATCATCGTTATTCTAATATTATTCTCATGTATTCTTATGTATATTAAATATTAATTTTATACAGTTTTTTATATAATGTAACCAACAATTATATTTATATTATTCGATAAACATTACTAGTATTATTTCTTTTATTATTCCAATTATATTACAAAAAAATTAAACAATGTTTTGTTACCAAAATAAATTCAAATACCCATTGATAAAAACCAAACTAAAACACCTCATATTTTTAGAACTCATGTTTTCCCATTATTTTAAGTATGATATTTCTTAAAACATACTTAAACAAGTATGTAACAAAATACGGTAGCTTTTAAATTATTTTTAGTCATATATAAAATGTACTTTTCAATTACGGTTCCTACTATAAACTTTATTGTTGTTTCTATCATCAGCTTCATAGTTCAACATTAACATAAACTAATATTTTAACGTTACATAGTTTCCATATTTTGAAAATTTATAACCTTTATCGAGCTTCAATGCACTTGTTGATTTATATAAGTTGTATGAACGGTGTATACCATCAGTTTATTGAACACTACAATTGGTATCAAAAAATAATTTTAAGAGACAACAAAACATTTTCTGTTGACAAAAAAAAAATGGATAACTTTACGGCACATTGCAAAGCACTTGTCTTGTGTAGTGCAATAGTTATAAAAAACACTGTTTTATGAATGCCTTCGAAATTTAATGCCTTAAAATAATAGCAGGCTAAGTGATATTAAAACTAATCCAAATCATTATGTGGTAGAATTTCAAGCAACTTCATGATTAACTCTTCGCACGATTGGAGAAAAATTGTATTGTTGACAATGTCATTTTGTAAGTCGCGACAGCGCGGATCCCCTGAATGCACCTCAAAGCTCGCGACTTACACAGAACCAGAATGGCGCTGAGTGGTGTTTAGCTTATTAAAGCTTAATTGCTGTAGAATATTTACTTGTAACACTATTTAAAGTCACAATTATTCTCTAGTTTTTCATTGTTTTAAAAATAAATGTCATTAAAATTATGAGCGAATAGTTTACTTGTATCAATATTTTATAACGAAACAATTTTTATAATTAAAATTCGTTTATGGAGCACTGACTTTGACTGATAATTGATAAAATATGACTTACGGAACTAACAAAATTATAGTTCTAATTATTCAACGTAAAAATATGTTTTTTTTTTTTAAATACGAACGTAATGATTGTGTTGAACTAGGAACAGAACAGTGAATTTTACATATCAATTTGTAACTAAAATATGACATCGCAACTGAAATAATATTTAGGTCAAATACTTTGGGCAAATTGCTTGTTACCATCGCCAGCATTACACAATGAATATACATTTTGTGAAAATATTTTTTATACATAAATAAATGCAAACTCATAACTCATACCTATCATTAAATTAATTTTTATTTAAAATTTTAACAAATTAAAAATATTTGGTTGTATTTCACACATATTTTAAAGTGATTATACATGTTTCGGATCTGAACAAATTCATCTAAAGGAATCGTTCCATTCTTTTTATATAGTTTTTAATTATACAGTACCTAGTATTATCAGTTGATACCTTCAACGTCATTCTTCTTTGTTTAGAGTATTCTGCGTATCAATCACATCATCTTATAACGCGAATAACTGAGCCAGGGGTGATTTTCATCACTTTTTGTCTTGGAAAAATGATATTTACATAATCCATGCTGCAACTTGAAAAGGCGGGAAATCACCGATGTCGTCAAGTGGGGGGTTGACCAGCAACCAGGAGGGCTGAAGCCGCGCATCCTGGGATATGAATATTCATGGCCAGGGCTTGTGACGGTCGACACACTGATCAATTTGCATTTTAAGGATTACCATGGAATTTTAACATAAGACATGCGTCGTTGATGACTTAAAATATGACTTATTTTATAATAATTATGTGCATTCTAGAGCTCTTGCTTATAAAGACTTATCTTTTATATGTTTTTCATATTTACTTGAAGTTATTTATTTCCGAACAAAATTAAGTAGTTATTGCATCGTATTTAAAGTAATTTTTACATTATTCAATATGTGATTTGATAAGAAGACAAATACAACATAACAATAGAAATTGCATAAGAGCAGAAAAAAAAAAGTAAACAATAAAATTATGAAATGAAATTGCGAAATTGTAGTTCTATCGGAAAAACAAAAATAAAACGCAAAGATATTATAATTTCAAAAATATTGTGTTTAAGAATACTTTTGAAATTTGTACTGTATGAAACGTTGTTTTAATGTATTTTTCTCTTTTGTTTTAGGTAAGAAATTAATCCTCGGAAATTTAAAGTGAGCATAATCATGTGGTGGAGCTCGAAAGAGGTAAGTACACATTTATGTAGTGATTCTTAAGAACTGTCAATGCTTAACAGTTGTATACATCAGTAAACATCGCATTTACTTTTGCGTCACAACATATTGATTAGCGGCATACGTACACGGATGTATAATGATTACGCTGTATATATATTATATATCTAGAGTCAAAATTGAAATATTCATTAATAAACCCTGTCATATCATTGATATTACCTACGCGTAGGCTTTATATTTCACTTTAGGGTAAGTGATAACGTATTCAAAGCACGTCTTCGGTGCTAATTTGTCGTCAGCGTCTATCGCTCGTGAACCAAACGCCGCTGAACAGAGCTGAGAACTACATTTCTGTATTCATAAATAATATCGTGCGGACCGGCCGCAAACTTGGACGTTTTTCTGCATTAGCTTTTAATTAACTGGCCGTTTATTTTAATGTGCTCATTAGGACTGAGAGCTTTTGAGAGGGCGAATTGCGGCTGGGCAGAAGGCTCTACCGCGCGGGGCAGACATCCTTTAGCCGCGAAATATGAACCACCTACCGTAATGTATTTTAGCACTTTTCAGGATGTCTCATACAATTCCGCAACGCGTTTTGAAGCGCTATTTTGATTCTCCCAAATTACATGTAAAAAACTTTGTTCGACCGTTTGGGGATGCACGCGTGTACAATGTACTATCATTTTTTTAAAATCAATAAATATCACGCCTCATCGAATCTTAAAATATACACTCTTTGGATTATTTTGACGGTTATTCTTCTTCTTCTTCTTCTTCTTATTCTTCTTCTTCTTATTCTTCTAATTCTTCTTCTTCTTTGTCTTCTTCGTCTTCTTCGTCTTCTTCTTCTTCGGTTAATAAAAATATTTTTAAATATCAAGACTATATAACTATTAATTTTTTAAGCAAATTCTAATCGTTGGCATAAAATTATATAATTGCATAATTTTTACTGCTGTCAATATTTCTTGTGTATTCATACCGTAAATATACAATTATTTAGATAGTTGACACAAAATGTCTGTAAATTTAAATATTGTACGTTACGATTTCATTTTCAAAAATATTGTTTTTTATAATGTTTCTTACACTTTTTCATACACCTTAATTTAAAAAAAAATCAGAAACTTGTCATAAAAGTATATATTTTTATTTTATTTAATAATATAAAATATTTTTTATAATAGAAAAATATTTTTGTTTACGTACGCTCCCCCTAATACACTCTAATAGCTCCGCTGAGTCACAAAAATTTACCACAATCTTATTAATATTTCCTTTTTGTATTACTTGAATATTTAAGTGCAGAATTGTGCTTTCATAACAAATCTCACCAAAGGGAGTACGTTTGGGTAATGACGTTGGTTCAGCTTCCATTTTTACCGCTTTAACATTTAATTTTCCTGGAAATACAGAGCTTTGTTTCTCCGCACAAATACGAATATAATACAAAATAATATTTATTAAATGAATACACCTAAGGACAAAAGACAATATTTGTTTTCAATAATGCCCGGAGCTCTGAAGCCAATTAATTCAATGTCATTTTAGAACCACAGTCTTATTTCCCTCTTATTATATCCCGCTGTAAATATATTTATTTATATTTCAAAATATTTTCAAAACATCATATTTCATGTGTTAGGAGTGCATGGGTTGTGATATTTACATTTTTCTAGTAACAACATTGACCTATTTTGTGTTGTTGCTTAAAGTTTCTCAAAAAATAATCAGTTTTCGACTCTTTAGTAGACTGTGAAAGTATTAACTTGTTTTTTTTCTCTTATTCTAGCATTCTTGCAATGTTCCCGAACATTCGAAGCTAGGATTTATGCATTCAAAATATGATGTTTTCATTGGTCCACTTAAAAGCCTGCTGGGACACTTCGCTATTGTTTTTTTTTATTACGGGCGCGCCATCTCGAAAGTTGTCCCAATAATTACGTTAAGTTGACCTAGATATTGTATTAAACATTTTTGAGATTTATAGAGACAATTAGTTGTCCGCTGCTATCTTAAATACTGCCGGGTTATTTTTTTTCGTAACACAATATAAACGTGAAAACATTCGAGAAGATTTGTATGATAAGTTTTGTTGTCTTTTCCTCAATATTAAATATATATATCATTGCCATACAGTCAGCTTTCTAATGATGCACGCTATTATTTTTATTTGCAACGTAGATATTTTCATAAAACCGTTCCTTTTATGTAATTTTTAGGTTGAACCGCCTCTAAGAACTAAATACTTACGTTATAGTTTTACCGGCGACTTATAGTCTATTTGTTTAAATTGGTGTAAGAAAAATTCGCTCCGTGAATACCACACGTTGATAGAGAATTCCTGTAATAAATGGATGATGCGTGAATATCCGGCTGTAGTATATTACGTTGGCGGATCAACACTCTATATGCAGTGCTTTTAGCCATATGTAACATGATAAGTGTCATAGATTTAACAAATGAGATTTCGAATATCACTATACCATCCGTCGGTATTGTCCTATACGTGCTTACGTAAAAAATAAACTTATGAAAATGGCCCAGACCATCGGACTTACCATCCCATCTTATGAAAACGTTATAGGAGACTTGACTGACGATGGCTTCTACTAGATAATAGAAAAAAGGTCAACAAATTACAAATATAAATGTGTATTTTTATTACATTTTATATATTTATTACAATATATTAACAGAGGCAATTTCATTATCCATCAAACGTGTTATAATTTTTAAAAACAATTAATGAGTTAAGTAAATATAAATTAGTTTGTACAATATTTATCGGGAAAATATGTCCTTTTTAATACAGTCATCCTTGCGTAAACGATAAAATAACTATATTGTCTCATGCATATGACGTAGTGGCACTTTTTAGCCCGGCAAACGATGAGGTTTATTATTTTAAGCAAACAGTCTTAAATGAAACTTCTCATTTAAATTGAAGGCATTTTTTTTTATCATTGTGAGAAAATAATTAATATCCACAATCACATAATGTTTTAACGTACAAATAATGCGGTTGTGTCAGATCGCACTCGCTCGACCTATGAATCGAAGCTGGAACTCGATATTTGAGAATAATCATTTACATAATGCGATTTGTTTGATCTCGAATGAGGGATCTTTCATTCATTGTTAATTCAGACATCATTGAGGGTTGCTGTGGTGCGCAGGCGGCGCATAGACGAGCCTGGAGAGGAGAGCGCCGCGCTACTAGCCGCCAGTACCGCGACAACCTTTGCAAAGCGAACTTCGCGACGACCGACATCTGAAAAATACCCACAAACAATCTACACGTGTCCCGTAATACACAAATCGTCTCAACAAATATTATGCCCCATAAAACAGCCTCTTAAGCAGATCTGTAATTATCGTCACATTTTCAGACGTCTATTATTGGAATTCGTTACGTTGTACGGGTGAAGATATGGTCACAAGTTGAAAGATAACATTTCTGTGTTTGTAATTTTTATCACGCGCCAAACATAAGACATATCTTGTGTTTTATATTTATAAACATGTTTACATTTTAAAAATAAGTAAATTAATATATTTTTTGTAGATGTCTATACCTGAACCTGTAAAATGTCTTTCTTTAGAAAACTTTGATAAAACAGATATATACGTATTTAGTGTTGTCGCTTTAGAAAAATAATAGTGTGTAAGCTATGCATAATAAATAATGTTTTATTATTCACGCGTTTTATATATTTTGAAGTGTTTTAATTAATATTAATAATTTAAAAAAATAACCTTTTAGTATCGTGATTAATCATATTCTGCTTGTTATATATTATAGAATCTCAGCCTAAAATAGACCCCGCATTGTTTGTACATTAGAACAAAGGCTTCTCGTTTCTGGTTTTACCTTTTTCGCATTATTACTTTATTTGGTGTTCTTTTCTCTAAAGCGTTACTCAATTCTGTGGCCAATCAATCACATTGTTGACGGTGGCAGATCTGCTCATCGGGCTGTTGTTAAAAAAAATGTTTCCCCCGTAAAAGCTGATGTTGGGCTTAAAGCTTTTTCGAGACAATATATATATCCCCCTGTGCCAAACTTGTACACTTCAGTGTTTATGAAATTCACGTGCGAGCATAAATTCTGACTGAAAACAGTGAAGTTTCATGGGATTTGTGATCTATGGAATATTTTGTATCGCCCTACACGCGCAGTCAGTTTATGATATGCCAACAAAAGGTTCATTCATACTATTACATAATTTAAAAAAATACTCCATTTATATTTTATGAATCATTATTTTTTTCATCTATCCTTAGGTTCTACATATTTCAGAAGACATTACAATTAATTTGTTGGTTTTATGACTACGCAAGATAGCCTTTAAAATGCTCTTAACTACAAAGGTAACATTATTCAGCGAGATTTTTATTGTAACAAGATTCACTGCATGGAAAATCTACATAAAACTTCAATTTATTTGCACAGATTTTGTTTCGTGATAATTTTTATTTTATTTATTTTTCATGGAGAAAAATGTCGTTAAATGTTTTTTATTGCGTACCAAAGTACCAACGTTTCTTATGTATTTTTAACATTAACATGTTATCAAATATACTCAGTTATACAAGCTTTCGTTACTTTATATCATAATATTTAATTAAGCCATTCTTTTCTATTCTATTTATTTACCTGTTTAATGTATACATTTTACTTTTAAATGTACAGATTTGTTATTCTGTAAGGCATGCGTTAAATTATAACGTTTATTCTTTAGGTTATTGCAAATAAATTACAATAGAGACGTACAAAAGACAGTTTTCGTTTGTCTCTTAATATTAACGGTGTTTCCTTTCGAAGGAATTTCGTATATTTACTTTGAATTAAACTCTGTCCTGATAATAACAAGACTACGGTTTCATTTTGACTCAGACACCGCGGGTGTCTTTGCGAAAAGTTTACTTTAAATTGTACTAAAATAAGTAATAAGACCCGATGATTAAAGTTTGAACAGCATCGTGAATAATTATTACATTTCAAAATACAATACTATTTAAAATAATTGGAAGATAATAGAATTAAAAACAACCATCCATATCCAATTGTTTTTTACTTCATGGAAATCCGATGATATTATTGACTCATTTATAATTATTCTTTTACTAATTGGATTGTGCGTACAGAGAATAATGTTTTGAATTGGCATAATATAAAAACCCATTACAAGGCATTCGGTAATGAAAATTTAAGTATTATATACTTTTTTATCTAAATAATTATCGTTTGAATCAAATTAATAATAAGTCCGTATAATACGCTACTTTAAATTTGATTTTTGCTGCCACATACGTAACTATAACGTCTTCGTATGTGAAAGATTTCAATACTTTAACATTTTTCTTTTATTAAAATATCCTTCTATAATATTTCCATGGTCATACTTTTTACCATATCCGCTCCATAGTTAGAGCACATACTAATCACAAGTTTACGCCACATTGTTCTGTCAGCTACAATTGTCGGGATACTTGTTTCCCGATAACTTTCGGGGTGAGACCCTAGTGAATTGAAGACCAGACTGCTGCAGTATCTGAGGCATATTTTGGGTTTTTGTTAATCGTCATATTACTCAGATATTAATGTTATATCCCGTTGTGACAAACTTTAGCTGAAAAATGAATTAGTCTATTCATACTTCCATGACATTAATGTTTTAAATCAGCCCTTACCTATCGATCAGCCTAGTTAAATGCTCGTTATCTGACGCCCGATATCGGCCCCCGGGGCGAATTTCTAGAATAGAACCGCACAACATCTTACCTCACCTTATATATATGATTATGTATATGGAACACAATCATAGCTATTTATCAAAACATATATTTTATTTTATGACGTACGATTTGTACTTATATTAATTTTCACTCTTGCTGAGGGACTAGATTTTTTACTTATTTTTAATAAATTAAAGGCCTCTGAATTATTCTAAGTACATTGAAATACCCTCGTTCTTATGTGAAAATAATTATTCATCTCTATGGGTGACTCCGTAATCAATTTAATTAATAAACGGTAGATAAATATCTAAGAGCTTTATTTTCATGATACTAGAAGATAACTATGACACATGCAATACTTAAAAGTAGAAAAACTAAATTTCATATTATTATTAGAATATAAATATGGCAAAAACTCAATCACCTCATTTTTAAGCAAATTAAGACTATTTGCGTGAATTTATTCTGTGTTACCTTTTCATACAGTGGAATAATACATATAAGACAATATTATAAAATTCAATCAATTATAATACGAAAAATAATAAAATAATAAAATAAGAATTCAACGTAGAGTAAATAATATTATAAATGCATGGAATAAATACATTTTACGACACGACGAATTCAATTTATTGGCGTCAATTTGGGCGCAGTTTTATTTCCCATTGTCGTTTCGCGCGCGCTTTTTTCTCCGCTAAATGCGCGGCTGATATCGCAAATCAATTTCGTTGGCACACTTCAGTATAAAAAAATACGAGTTTAGCCCGAGCCAATGTCTGGCTTACTCCGAGGCTGGATTATGCATAAGCAAACACGTACAGAGTCCGCCGGAGCGGCCAAACCCCGAAGGGTAGAATTAGCATAGCGAGATTGATGGCACCGTCATGGACCCTGGCCGCCTGAAAGCCTCCACAGTCCAGAACCTACCAAGAGGAACCTATCGAACCCACCGATTTTCCGTAATGAATTTATTACGGATCGATTTGCACGTAATTCGTAAACGTTCATTATCCTCCTTCATTAAATGATTCAAAACTGCTCATCCGGACCTGAACGGAAATCTCCTTTTTTTTCTTGTACTTTTCTCATTACGCGATATAATTATACAAAGACCGGCACTTTTTATTGGCGGACGTCTGAAAATGTATTAAAGAAGAAAGAGGATTTATCTATCATTTATTGCACGCTTTTTATATCGTCAACTGGACTATCTGGATTACGACGACGGCATAAAATTAGATTCAGAGTATAAGTTTATTTCATTAAATTGGGATTTGCGTCGATAAGCTTTTAAACCTGACTTAAATTAACACCTCTCTTCGTACGACAGCTAACATACGAGTATATAAATAATACATGCCACAACTCCACGAATAACATACTCATTCTCTATTCTATATACTGTATTTTATTCTATTCCATACTCTATTTCAACATACTCTTACTCTATCATAATATTTTCGTATCGCAGTCTACCACAAACAGCCGCCAAGAACCTTAAGTAGAATTTTCATATTTGTGTGTTTATGGTATTTCACACTGTTTATAAATGTGATACATATTTTTTTCCATACAAGTTGGACACAAATAATGTTATAATCACTATCGTCATTTAAATTTCAATGAAAATGTTTTTATTTTGTATTTTGTAACTTCATGTTAAAATTGTTTGTTGTTTTTCGACTCGGTGATTCCTTTTTAATAAACAAACATTATATATTCGTAATCTCAAATTGAGATAGCAAATATTATCTGTACGTTACAAGCTCTAGTTTGTCAGTACACAGAAAGCTCGCCATACGCGGTTGACTGCTCGCGGATGCAGTACGACAGCGAGTACCTTAGTTAGCCTCCCTGAAAGCTTCAGCAGTCCAACCACCGGACAATTGCCACTAATTCATAGCCCGCGCGTGAGACTCTCTACGTGAGCCGCAGCCTTCGCATCTGCTGGGAAAAATAACTCATTTCCATACGTGACACCTACGTGCCGTCATTTCGAATTAGACTAAATAATACCAACAACATCAGTCTTAGTGTGGCGGGTCGCCGCGGCACGTCCGGCGCTGCTCTCGATGGCCGCGAAGAGGGAAAATTCTGCATGTTTTATCTCTGAAATTAATTTCGCGAGCGTAATAGCATTATCATGTGCGCTCGAAATAAAAACATGAAAAATCTACTTGAACGTTTTTTGTATTATATTTATTTAATTTTTATCTAGCATTCGTGGCTCATCTAAAACAATATATTAATTCATAAAATAAACGCGTTATAAAAATGGATTAATTAAATATATTTATTTAAATAATAAATTAATAAAATACTGTCGCATGAATGGAATATTACAAAATGGCCTTTATTTCTTTGTTAAGTAACTAATTCAAGGTTTTGGCAATAAGTTGAAATAATTGTCAGTAGATAAACTAAATCGACAGTATCCACTCAGTGGCAGTATAAATGTGGTCAGTTATGAAATTAAAATGGCAGTTATACCTGTATATTCAATATTGATAAAAATAATGTAAAATGAATTAACCCATAAAATGAAAATCTAACCAAACCTATTATTAATTACCATTTATTTATTAATTCCTGCCAATTTATTATTTTTCTATTGCCGATTGATACTTATTTACTTAAAAATGTTTTTTACTTACATTTTTAGGTATTTATTACTGTTTATTTGCTAAATAATTACTGCTCATAATTAAATTATATACTGCAAAAAATAATAAGTTAGCCTACAAAATTATATTCTCAATCTTTAAATTGTATCAGCTTTTGCTTATTATTTATTTTATTTCAAATAAAGGTTAGATATATTTTAATTATGGAAAACAATTTCGTTATGTTCGTGGTATATTGTAAACGAAAGAATTCCAGGCTTATATATCAATAAATCAACTATTTGTGAATTGCTCTCTCTCACACACTGACCTTCTTCGCTTTGTGAAATTAATCTATTCCCGTTGTTTTGCTGTGTATTTTACTAAAATCGCCCTTTCTCGCACCCCGCAACTTTGCCCGATAAATGTATTTAACTACAAAATACATGTAAAATCAATTAAGGATTGTTTGGTTATGCTACAATGCGGAGAAACTATTCCTTCATACAATTCGGCACCTAACTACGCGCTAGTTGGCTGGTTCTTGGCGGACCAACGTATGTTTGAATTATGTAGAACTTTTAATTAAATTTATTGCGAGTGTTAACGCCGATATAAAAGTAATTGTTTTTTTTAAGCTATCGAATATTGTGTTCAATGGGCGGACACGAAATTCATTCAATGTTTATTTTCATTTTAACGTTGAATGATTTGTTATTGCATTAATTAATTTGATCAATTTTCAATTACAAAATTTTACATTTCTCTCTACGTTACACACACAAGTGTGACGTAAAAATATCGCAATAGTTATTTATATATCATTTAAGTATGCATTTACTGCTATCATTATTATTTTGTTTAAATATAAACTTATTTTCATAGTTTGTCATTATTATGATTTAGTAATTAAAAGAACCATTTATAAAAATTTATTTTTATAAGAATACATTGAGTGATAATAATATTAATACTTTTAACTAAATCATTTTAAAAAAATAGCGTTGACGTTTAAGATTCCAGGAATAAGTCTGTTTAATTTTGTTAGGGAATTTTTCTGACTCCGTATCTTAAATTTAACACAGGATTTCCGTGACTCTGCTTGCAGGAGATTCAATGTCCAAGAAAATCTTTTCTTTCTTTCTCCACTCTCTATCCTCTGATGAGTCGCTTTCAAAGCTCTTGCGGATGTTGGAACTCTCCCTTCTACTTATCCACTCATTCTTGTACCATTAATTTCAGTCGTCTTTTGCGGTGCGAGCATTTATTAACTGCTTGAGAATTCAATATCTTCTTTAACGTTGGAGGGCTTTTTAACCTTTGTTTTATTTATTTAACGCAAAAAAATAGTAATCTAGATCTGAGAACGAAAATTTCACGTTAAGAAGAGCTCACAAAATTGTGGGTTTTATTACTATATTATAAACCAGTGTAGTTAAATCTTATGTATTATCCTGAAAAGCGAAAGAGCGATCAAGAAATTGGGAGTGAAATTGATAAAAATATACGAGTTTACTTCTTTTTTTATGCGTAGCAACGTCAACCGGATACATAGCAGCACGAATTTATTTTTTATTTTATTATTTAAAAATATTAACATAATAGAGGTGATTGCTAAACAGCAACATTTTGCCAAAATGTGATTGTTAAACTGCATCGATTGGGAACTACTATAATGCGAAAATTCGCTGCATATATAAGGAGACTTACTAACCACATCATTTCAATTATACTGTGTTGTTCACAACATGTTAAGACCTAAGGCTTACCCAACGTGATGATATCAGAAACTGATTAGATTGTCTTATACTTAAACCAATATTGTATTCAGTTATCCATCAAATGGTCATTAAAATGACAAACATACTCGTAATATATATATATATTTTTTAAATCAATAAAGTCCAACGCAAAATATGAGATTAAATTCGCATTTTTTGTGTTTGTGTTAAAAATTTAGAATATTAATAACCATTCAAACCAGAGTCGAAAAAAAACGGATTATTTTGTTCATTCAACAAGTATTAGCATTAACAAATGAATCGGTTCTTTTCACATACGTACATCCAGCTGGCGAGCAAAGTGAAGTAGGTTTGGCCAAATGTTTTGCGGCGTCGGGCGGCGTCCTGTTGGGTAGTTTTTTTTTATTTCGTCCGCTCGCTTCACCGACAGTGTCCAGAATAATTTTGGGATAAATCCACTGAGAGCTTCAGGGTGGTTTACCATTCCCGCCTACGGAGCACACCGGGCGGAGTTTTATGAATCAAAATGTGGAATTTTCCGATGCAGTGTTTCTTTAGTGTTGCAGGTGATACAACTGAAAAAATATTTTGTTCAATTGATGATTTTGCTTAACAATTGTTCGAACCCTAATTTGATTGGAATATTTTATTTTACAATAATAGTATTCAAAAAATTAATTACAGCTTTTAAGATAACATTTTATTATAAAATGTAAGTCTTGTCTTACTGTCCGCTTTGTGCTGGTTGTACGTTGTGTATCTTACTGATTTACATCACAGACTCAACTTCCGTTTCTATTTATAAATTTCCATTACAAAATCGATAGGAAAAATTCGAGTCTTCATTTCATAATCCAATATATATTGGATTCAATTAATGACCACCTTTCCGATATAAAGACATCTAAGGACACCCCTAAATTACTGTTTCTATTTATTTTCTATAAGTTATGTAATAATTTCAATAACAATTAAGTTTATTTATGAATTTTATGAAAATATCATAGTTGATTATAATTTATCCCGTTCTTAAAGTATAAATATTATTTTAACACTTAATATTTTGCATGGTTTTTTTTTATAAAGAACGTTTTTGTTAATATTTGTTTCGTGCATCAAATGCTTTCATTTGTAAAATAAATACAATGTATTATAATTTTTAAATATAAATATTTCGCACTCAATAAAGTTTTTTTTATTAAGTATCTTCAAACTATAAATTCTTAATTGTAGAATTGTGATGCTACTTATATTATTTTAATTGTCTTCTTAAAATATGTGAAATATTCAATATTGCATCATTTTACATGGTAATTAAAATATTTTAGCGATCTCTAAACATTTACAAATAAACACTAAGTTCACAGTACGATTATGTGATGACCATCTGGAATAAAGCCCTATCATTATATTTGAACCATGTACCAATACACCATTCTATTATGATATGCAAATGAATCTTAATAATAATTGAAACGTTCGAAAGCAATGTCACTGATAATACAAGTATAACGCCCTGCATGTAGATATCATACTAGCTACTGTATTTAATAGTTAAACTGTTGAAACTATAATGCCTCAATTCATTTAGTTTTTTTACTTAGAAAATTGTTCTACGTTATAATGAAATAAACCATTTGGATAGCGGTTACTTTACGTTATTATTTTTGCTATTGGAGTGTTTTTTATTTTGTAACTTATTATTAAGCTTTAAATTCAATACGAATACATGTGTATCAAGCCCATGCTTGTATTTTTTTTTTATTTCCATAATTATTAATTTGTACACTATCGTCGCAGTTTATTTACGAAAATGACTTTATTCTTGTCATTCTTCACTGTCCACCACCCGTCATACGGGCACATATGAAGAAGAATTCCGGAAATTGGGCACCATATTTTTTCACAACCCCAAAGGGGAGACTTATATTTATGAAGTCACATTTACCCCAAGACAATGGCCATCATTCTAGTTCCCGTAATGAAATGCTGGGCCGTTTTCTCATTTGCCCTTGATCGTCTTCTCGAATCTGAGCTATCGTCTTCACACTCAGATCGGTTTAGTGATATTACGGCCATCCATTCGCAAGGTTGGCTTCGTTCAAAAACAAATAGATTGTATTGTTAATTTTAAGCGACTCCATTGAAAAGTCAAGTGCTTTCTATCACTTACAAACATAAAATTTATGAATAAGATAATTTCTGTGGTGGAACTTTTTAGAGCTCAGTTTTTAAACAAAGTTTTAATTATTATTGGTGTCTTGGATTTGTAAAAAAATATATCAATTAAATGTTTTGTAGGCTATCGTTTTCTTGTGTAGTGCAATAAATGAAAGGGGAAAAGACTTCGACGATCATAAACTTTAACTTAACTTTATTGGTCCTTGACGTAGAAAGGCTCTTGTAAATACAAAACTTTATCTCGTTTATTCGAATCAACAAATTGATAATTAAAAACGAAATACACTCTTACAGTATTTAAAACCGATATTTTTTATTTTTTTTAATTTATTGATTTTGAAAGTGTTAAATGTATTTTTTTGATAATTATCGGCATTATCTCGTGAAATTATTTACAATAATAAATCCACATTTTTAAATAATATAGAAATAAATAAATCATAACATATTTTAGGATTATTTTAGGTTGTTTTATAAAAGCCATGTTAAATAATTCTCACCTAACGCACTGTGAAATACAATTTAATATTTTTAAAAAGTGCTGCCAAAATTTTTCCGCTGCGAATTTTTTTGCAAGCTCTTCACATTTATCGCATTTATGACTTATTATAATAGATAAAAAAAAAACTATATTTTCAGGCGGCGCGTTATGGCGATACGCCACCGTGTTATGTTGCGACGTGATATGCTTTACGTGGCATTGTTTTATGTTTTGCATATATATCTAATGAGCGGAGAGCGGATAACCACATATTTAACACCATTAAACAACGTGCCTTATCACTCGCTGTTTCCATCCGATTTTATATCCACTCTCCGCCGACAATAAATCGACCGTTTGTTAGAATACCTGAAAATACACAAAGCTAGTTTTGTTTCGCCACTAAATCAGCCGTTAATTATGTGTACCAGAATTCTTGTGTACTAAATATATAAAAACTCGAGTGAATGGATTATGTTACACTATAGTGACAGTTAAAACCTTTTCCTAAATTAAATTATCCGTAAAATTGTTCCAAAGAGCAAGTCTTTTGCCGCTTCAATCTTGGTACATCAAATTGTTCCATCATAATTGAATTAAAAATATAATGTTTATCCAAAACCATGAGTTTATTTTACAGTGTAATATTATTTTTACGTTATGAATATTTATTTATTTATTTACCTTGTTTTTACATGGATCACGTAACAAAAGTTCTCTATTAGGAGACTGCAGTTTCGACTAACTCGTAGTCTTTCTCAATCCTTCTCTAGTTAAGAGATAACTGAGCTGCGTTGTACTTATAAGTGGTGTAACACATTTTTGTAAAAATATATAATTTATTATGGATCTCAAAGTGAATGCTCAAAACATTGAAAATATTATTTTTACGTATTATTGCAATTTTCTAACAAATATTTGTTTTTTTTTTTGTTATTCAGTATAGGCGTACATATATTTTTTAAATCTGTTATTTCTCTGAATTTAACTGTTAAAATTTTCAGCGATCCAAATATATACTATTCACACGTGGCCCCCATCAACGCACCGCCTCGGGGGATTAACTCCGGAATAGATTATATTGAAAACATTAATCTTGCTTTAAAAAGAATGGTTGGAATTTTTTTTATGTTACTCTTCATGCATAATAATTCATGTAGCTTTCACACTTACATAAATATTGTTACACGGTACATATTGAATTTACGTTTATCTTTTATAACAAGAATTTACGGTGAAATTGAAAATAACCAGGAATTGGATTCAATGGATTCAATGATTATCAAATTTGAACATTTACATTTTCTTAAACTGAAAATTTAATGACTGCATTAATTTTTTGCCACTGTTTCCTGATTTATTATAATCTAACATTTTATTATCCAACATCATTTTTCATAAAAGATTTTTGTAAATAAATAAATATAATTATTTCATCAAACAAGTGGGTTTTGGGTTGATGATGTTTTACATTATTCGTTGCGTTATTTGATTTCATCAAAACCGTGTTTTGTTCTCATCAATTAGTTGGTTAACGGCACTATTTGCAAATAATGCTGTCATTGTTTAGTGTACATGTAAAAGGTAAATTAGATGATATTTACACGGAGCGTAAATATTTGATGTCACATGGTTAAAACCTTAATTTCATGTAGAACAATACAAACCAAATGAAAAAAAAATGATTTGTTTAAATAGTTTTTTTCTATTGTGTTATTTGATATTTTTTGTAATACTATTTCGTCCTCTTCATATGAAACTTCGTTTCTAATTCTAATTTATTTTTAGCTAAAGATTACTTGACATACCGATTGTAGTTTCTTTAATGCTCTGTTATGACTTACATTTTTTTCAATGCTTAACTTATATTCATTTATTCTCAATTATTTTTTTACCATAATTGCAAAATATATAATTTAATATTACATTTATTTTAAATATTAAAATATAAGGTTTATTTTTTATAAAACTATAAACTTAGATAAAGTTTTGCAAATTATTAAATTTGTATGTGTCTGTCTATCTTTTTATACGTAGATAATTCATGAAATTTGTATTTCTTGCAATTTTTCTCATTTTAATGCTGTGCTTATAATAAAAATATGTACGGCAAAATTACTGTACTCAAATATTGTTCTGGACAGCTGGCTTAAACTTTGCGACAAGGTTCGTAATTAATATACACATATGTAAATTCACTACCAACGCTTCCAGCGCCCTGTCTCTTATCGATTCCCCAAAACGTCAATAATTCGCAGATATTCCTGACCGGCCCATTATTCAAACAGTTTCAAGTTGGGAGCTCCGCGCCATAACCGTTTGTCCTGAAAGTTCCTTCCCGGCGGTGAAGTGAGCGCCGGCGCCATCTGCGGCCGGACCGGCGTACTTAATGACCGAACGCGCGGCTGCACAAAACGATTAGTTTTTTCCCGCTGATTAAATCGCACAAAAGTTTGCTCGAAGCTTTGGCAAATTGCATTCGAGCAGGGCTTTCCACTACTGCGACTGTCGATGAACCGCGAGCTTTTCCTGCCCTATCCTCCCGTGAAAGCTCCCACATCTACTCAACCTGTCACGCGGTCGCCCTATCGGCTTTATTTACAAGCCGGCCTGTATTTTTATCTCTTTTATCACTCACTGAAAATCTGCGGACGGAATGAAATCGCAAATTACACATTTACTTCAACTTTTTATGGATTTATTTTCCTCAAAATTTTGCACCATTTTTTATTTTAGAGAGAAAAATCCTGATGCGAATTGTCAGACGTAACACACTTTTCGGAAAGGCAAAGGAATTCTTTGTTTTTACGGTGGCTTTGAAAAAATATGGGCGTAAACGAGGGAAACGTGGAGAATTTCTATGGCTCTTGACACTTTGAGATAATGAAATGTGGAAAAGTTACATCATTATCGTAATTTGTATACTTACTGCCTACCCAAAAGTATTATATACTACGTGTACATACGAACGAATATAAAACGAGTATTACAAATTATATGAATATATTTTTTGTGTTTTGCTTAATACTTGATCTCTTATAATTTATGAATAAATTTTAATTTATGAATAAATTTTAATTTATGTATCACAGACATATACACAAACTACTACAAAAAAATCCGCAATCTAAACACGTAAAAACATCACGGTTAATCGCAAAGGAAACATGAATGTTATTTGCTAAGTAGAGATATTCGTCTGCTATTCGTTTGTCTACCGTTGATTTACTATCTGATGTTTGTTTTTCTCCCGAAAGGGCTTTTCCTGCCCCAGCCCCACCCTACCCCCTACCCTGTTCGGCGTGAATAACACCGAAAGGGGCGTAGCTCTCCAACTTTATGGATTGCCCGAGCCCATATTTTTCATGTTCGCAAGTTTTCTGCACCTCTCCCCACATTTTAATGGCCATCTGCTTTCCGCGCTGAATTTTTTTCTTTCGCAAAACACCACAATGTAAACATAACTTGTACACGACACTACTACCCCATTACTTTTACCGGCTTGAATTGTAGTTTCCGACTTAAGTTCGGATGTATGACTTTTGCAGTCATAAGATATTCTGGCCTGCATTTTGAAATAACTTTTAATATAATATATACCATTAAATTTATTTACAAATCTCATCTCTCACCGATTTTATTGTGAATATGAAAACAGTCTTGGAATAGAAAAATTCAAATGTTTGTATGCACACAGGTTTTTTTAGTTTGAAGCTTTGATTATAAAAGCAGTGTAAACCATATTCGAGACACCTTCTTCCACCTTTTATGTCATAGTACTTTAACGCCAAATTATTTATCATTTTATGACAGTTCTTTACTTACATATTATTTTATTTAAAGTATCTCTAGATGGTTTTACACAATCTTTTAATATACTCGTATGTTTCATGTTTAAAATACGGGACTAGCTTCATTTACTTAATCAACTTCATATTTTCAATCAAAAGTGAGACGACACTTTACTAGTTCTTTATTCCATTAAACTAGTTCTATTCAATGTAGTTATATTTATAATGTATATTGTTTACAAACCGTGTTTTATTTACACTAGTCTTTAAAGGCAACTAGTATTCTGATTTTTTAATTTAATGTTATTTATCTCATTGCATTATAAGGGAACATTACTTTGTTACCATTACTACTTGAGAAGACACTTCTCTATAAGTACATTGTCTGAACTCAGACTCAAATCTCTTTATTCCGGTTTGTTGTGAGAATTCGCAGATGATTGATCGTTGACGTCTGTGAATTGCGATTTGATCACGAATAACTTTTTATCTCTTTTATTTCACTTTCTACCAACCGTCAGAAAATACAAAAGTATCGTACATTTTTAATCTTAATTCGTTTGATAATCTGTAATTTTATAAAGCAACATAATATAAAGTATAATTTAACACATGATCACTACTCATATTACCGATAGTGTTCGTTTTCCTCGAAAATATTTTACATTTCGGATAGAAGAAATTCGCCATACACGGCTAAACCCAAAAGCCACAATATAAAATCTGGCCGTGAAAAAAAAGTTATTTAATATTACAATAATTAATAAATAGAATTGCTATTTTTTATTAAGTAAAACTGATCACTGTTAAATTTCTTTCGCATGAATTTGCAAGCTGTTCAATTAAATAATGCTGCATTAAATATTTTAAAAATAGTGGAAATACGTATTATAATGAAATTTTTAAATTAAATTTAAAAAACGTTTAATTGTATTCTTACATTTTATTTTTGTTGATTGATTTTATGGTGAGTAACTTTTCTTGTTTTTATATCGTCTTGTAATTAAATTTTAATTTTTTGAATGCGTTGTTATGAATTAAAATTTAAAAAAAAATCTACGCTATTCCTTTTTATCATCAAATCAATTTACCGGCTGAGCACCCATCACGTCTCATGAAGTACCGAATCTGCTGTTAGCGTGTATAGCTCCTCTCAGTCCCGAGGGACTTTTCTTCCCAGGCTCCCAATTTACCGGCTCCAGGTTTCCCAGAGCGAGTGCCTTGCTGAGAGCTCATATCGGCACGACAAACTAATGCAACCTTGTGATAATACGGGCAATCAATCACGAGCGAAGGAACCGGGAATCTCTTCACCGTGTATACGTAAACAAAATTTTCCTCTATAAATCACGGAATAACTCATTTCAAATTGAACGATCGCCAGCCGGGAATGCGCCGAATGAGAGAGGCACCTGAAAGCCACTCATATTTTCAGCGGAAATAAGCTAATTTGATTATATTTCATTTTATGAATTTCTCGATAAATCTCCGCGTAGGTATCTCGTAAAAACTTTATTTTTATTTTTGGCAAATATGCACGCGGGCCAAAATATAATATTTTACTTCGAAATTTACTTTTAAGTTTTATTTTCGCGTGTACAGAGAGATGGATGTTGTTTATTTGTTTTTCCGTGCATTTTAATATGGGCAAGTCATTTGGAAACGAAATTTTATGCGGTTGTCAGAAATTTTATTTTTTACTTAAATTGTAAATGAGCTCAATGATTTAAAAATCCACACATCCAGCAGCTAAACACTTAAAATATTTGTTGTTATTATTAACCACACTAAAAAAATATTCATATTTTAATATTTCCTCAAAATATTTTTTTTGGTTTACTTTTATCATTACTTTTATCATTATCTTTGTTTAGAAATCATATTTTAAATTTTGGCCTGGTTTTATTATTTTCGTTTCATTTATATCAAATTATTTTTACTCTCTTATAGTGGAAGAAGTTAATGCTTTAGTTTTTTTGTGTAAAAATGAATCAAGATTTTTTCATGGCGGACCTCGGATAGATATCAACTTTGCGAGAATGTCACATTTACAGGTTTTTTTACTTAACGCGCCGCGGAAAGTTTTTCAATCGAAAGTTTCGCCCTCGAAAAATACATGTTGCTCACAAGTTGGTGACATAGTCAATAATCCGAACCCGGTAGCGATGTGGGCAAAGTATGAATAATTCAATACTGAAACTTTTATCAAGTATAATTATCGCATCGCTTTTGAAACTGATATTGCCAGATTTCAATGTTAAATTGAAAAACGTATACACGGTTTAAGTATACTATTTTATGTCCTGTTTTTAATTTTAATTTTAATTTAAGCATTCACTTTGAGATCTATTTTAATACTAAAGGACTTTATTTCTTTTTTCAGTAACTAATTCAAGTAAGGTACATGAATTGGCAGTTAATAAAATTAATCGGCAGTAGACTCAATAAATTGGCAGTATGAATGTCGTAAATTAAAATGGCAGCTATATAAGAAATGTTGTAAGAAGTCACGTAAAATTAATGAATAATTATCCCAATAACTAGAATCCTAACCTTACCTTAACTAACCTATTATTAATTACCATTCATTAATTGTTTCCTGCCAATTTACTATTTTTCTAATGCCGATTGATATTTCTCTACTGCCAAGTGTTTTTTTTCTTCTTTTTTAAGGTATTCATTACAGATTGCATGCTAAATAATTACTGCCCATGAATTGCATTTAATACTGCTGAAAAAAGTTGCTCATTTTAGAATATCATACCTTGTTTGATCACGGATCACTGTGAGCTCATCTTGCAATCCAAATTGAAATACTAAGTTTAATATAAGGTATGAAATTCTTATGTTTTTGATGTCCTGATTTTATTTATCTTTATTTTAAATAATAAATATTCTATTTATTTAATGCAGCGTCCTCGTTATTTTATTTAAAGGCATCATTAAATTCAATTATAATTATTTTATCTAACGACAAAAAAAATGTTCGTTTAAAAATAAAAATTCAATCGTTACGTAAACACAGCGTATTTTTATACGCTGTGTTTACGTAATTCAATTTTTATAACCGATCAATTTATATCCGACTAAATTATTTTTTACTCTTCAAATTGCTTATTAAAATCATCATTACTTAGGATAATAATGAGAAAGGATATCTTTGGATCAGCGCCCAACTAACGAATGGTGCCCAAAATAAAGTATCGTAGCATTAAAAAATGAGGGTTGCTAGGCGACAAGATTTTTTTTGAGGAGGAAGCTGCTTGAATAGAACCCCCGGCCGAGCTCATTGATCTCAATTAGGCGGCGCCGGTTGCCCTGGACTGCCGGAGGATTTACTTCAATTTCCTCTCGTGTTGCGCTCGTTATTCACTGGACCAGGATTCCTGGAACTGGTGGGTTATAACCCTAAGAGAAAAAACACTTTATTAAAAAATAAATAACACATGACTACATGTCTTATTTTGTCATATCTGAAATATTAGCTACATCACCATGAGATCGACAAAAATTTGCTTTTTCATGTTTTGGCAGCCGTTATAGTCCTCACTTTTTTGCAAGTAAATTCTCCTTCTCCGAACTTTATGGAGAAAAGTCGATGCATATTTACAGTTGAAGCCAGAAAGCTTGTATTATTTATAATTTTACGATAGATTTTTTTCTCCTGCTAAATCCGGAAAACCTGTCCTAAAAAGGTACAACTTTGTTTTATGACGGATTGTAGGAAAAAAGGCTGCTTTGTCCGCTCCCTTACCTTGTCATTCATCACAAAGTCAAATCGATGTACTCCGTATATCCTATGCCTATCGTTTTTTCTCAGGACGAATAAATACAAAGTACTGCTGCTTAAGCGCTTTTTTGGTTTTGATTTTCATGTTATGGGTATTTCACATAGAGACAAGTTTTCACGATCTGTTTTCAAGTTACTGTCGTCATTCGCCTGTTAACTAAGTTTTTTTTTAATCCCAACATTGTAAAATTACGTGAATTTATACTTCACTCAATTTATTTATTTTAAACTACGACAGAATCATCATTTATATTCACAATAAGCAATTATTTACTGATAAAGTAATGGTGTTTTTCTACAACATTATTTTTGTCTAAGTAACATCAAACAGATAGTAATTGCTGTGATGTTATAAGATTAACGGAGATAGATCTGAGATACAGAGTTTATAAGGAGCATATTACAAGCATTATTTATTCCTTTATATAACGGAAAACTACTGTTGATATAACATGATATATTTTTTGAGGATAGCAATGAATAGGGAAAAGATAAATGACATTTCTCTGTAGTTGTTAAAAATTTCATGTAAGCAGTCTAAATATTAGTAGTAGATTTAATTAAAAAAATAATAAAGAAATATTTTATATATTACTTGACTAAAAATAAATTGAAACTTAACACTGATTCCAGAAGTTTGAGAATGAGTTGTCTACAAATTACAGAGCAACACACTAGCTTAGAGTTTTTGGCTATTACAGATTACTTATCTTGCTTTAATAAATGATCCATCTTGGTTCAAGACCTCAATTTTGTTTTGTTCTAAGCTATTTTCAGCCAGAAAATTTTTGATGCAATACATTACTTACTAACATGAAGTTTTGACAAAACTATTTGAATGAGCAAAATTAATTATTATAAGTAGCTTCCATACAAAATAAATCATTTACTTAAGTACTTTATTTACTCATGTCACAAGTGACAAAAAATATACTTTTAAAATTACTATATTAGATAATAATATTTCCTTTGATGTCAGGTGTAATATTAAATAGATCTAGTTCCATACATATATTAAATTCCATAAAGGACTTACGTTTTTAGTTATTTATTTCACTTCATATATTTTTATAGATCGTAAATAAAAATAATTTATTGTTTGTGAGCTGCGTTTATTATTTAAAGTAATGCTCAAGCACGAAGTATTTCATTGAAATATATTAAGCGCCTTTTATTTATTTCAGTCGTGGTTTTACTCTGAGTGTTACTCTGCTATTGACCGATAATAAACATTGTTTGTTCACGTACAATTTATATATTTTAGATTTACGGAAATAAATACATTTTCGGTGGATAAAAGTAAGACTCATTTGCTAATAAAAAACAAAGATAAATTATTGAAACATTAAGGTAATCAACTGACAATACTTGTTGAAACTGCATAATTATAATTTTTAAATTAATTTAAATTAAAAAAATAATAAATTAAAATATTTAGTTTTGATTCACAATTTATTTTAAAAGACCATCTTCAATAATGAAAAAATATAAACAGGCAGTGGCTTATATAGGTATGGACAATTAATTAGTTCCTACACATATTTACAGGTTTATTTATTAATTTTTTAATTAAAACCAATTTTAAAATTTCAATTATTGAACATCATTTTTCGTAGTATATGGCAAAACATAATTTTAAAGATGAGAATAATTAGTTTTCAAAAAAATGGTTTCTAAAAAAAGTATTTTACAATGCCTTTTTTTCTATTCATTTTGAGAACTCTGTTAAACTATTAATAATGTCTTTTCGAGATAATTTTGCGTCAGTTCTTCTCATTTCTAACAACTTTTCTTATCTTCATTAATTGGGATCATCTTTCTAATGTTATACCTATTTATTCTATGGATACAATGAACCAATTTATATGGTTTCGTGTGTGACAGTATACGATTAAATGAACGATAATCATTTATCAAATATTGTTTTATATTATAACGAATTTGTAAATTAACACGAGACAAAAAGTCTTTTTTTATTAAGAAGAACTCAATAAATAAAATACTTTTTCAATATAAATGATGAACGCTTAGTATTGTTAAATGCTGGTTATTGTGGTAAATATAATTGTTTTTAGGAAGTATTGAATCATTTTCAAATCGTATTATTTCACGTAGTATGAGTGCATCAAAATAGTACATTAACCGCAGAAGATGCAAAACAAAAGTTTTTTCAGAGCTCATTTCTCTACCATCTCTCTACCAAGTAAATGCACCACACTCCGTGTGCTTGGCACGGCGAAACTTTACTGCGGGGCGAATTTACCTAACGAAATATTTAATAATCTGGAGTGTATTTTGATACCGTGTTGTCAATGGCAAAAGTTTTGTTCGCTCGAGAAGCGTCTTGATTGTTTTGAAATAGACCCCCCTGAGACAGAACGCCGAGAAACTTTTTTCATTCATTACATTTGAACGTACAACTTGATTAGCGCCCATTGTGGTTTCGTTATACTCTATTCATACGTCTTTCTGAAATAACATTTTTTTGTATTTTGTTTATGTAAACACATACAGGAGAATACTGACAGATGATAATAGTGATTCTGAAGGCTCATCTGTGAAATTCTATGACGGTTACCATGCCGCATATGGCTAAGCGCTGCATGTGGAGTGTTGATCCGTCAATGTCATAGACAATGTTCAAATATCATCCTTATTACGAGTATTACAGGAATTCACTCTGAAAGGGTGGTCTTCACAAGACGACCTGTCGTCTACCACATATTTGGATTACTAGGCTATGTCTGGCATTTTACGAGTGAGGGATCAAATTCACACCAACCGGGGGTATTTAAGAGCTCATAAATTGATAAAAAATGATTTTTTTTAACCTCTGTTCGTGATCGAACCCACGACATTCGGCTTGCCAAGCAAACACTTTAACTACTGAGCTATACCCACCGGCAGCAAATAAATTATAGTATAATAAGCATTAGGTATTATTCAAAAAAATATATATATTTGTGTATGTAATCAAAAATAGCTGCGAATCGAACAATTTGCTCGTTTTTGTTGAATATATTTACAATGACGATAGTTTTTTTGGCTTTTTTCGCTTGGACAGCTACAAAGCTGCGGTTTGAGGCTTGGCTTATCCAGGAATAGCGGGCTTGGGGTCTCTGGGTTTGTTGTTTGGACCGCCTTTCGATACTTTCCGTTTACTTTAGTAAGAAAGGCTCGCTACGAGACCGGAATTCTTAATGCCCGCTTGTCATATGAGCAAAAATTGCTGTTTCTTGGCGTACATATTTTATTACGGAACTACGTGATCCAAATTGATGGATGAAAATTATTCAATTCACCCGCTTCATTGATAAATAAACTAATTCTTTGCACATTCAAAGAATATTAGCAGTATAATATTGTTGTTATTTGTAAGTCTTATTAAAAAATATATAAATATGATAAAACATAATGTTAGTAATTTATATTTGTAACGCATTATTTTATCTTTAAGAATTAATAATCGGTAAAGTTATAATATTTTTTTTTATTTACTATTCTTCACTATTATCTTAAGCGATAAACTAAAATAAATAGTCATATGGATTACAGGACGCTTTGTTAGCATGACCATGTTTTATATTTTAAGTGTTGATTAGACTACAGTTTCATTAAAAGTAACAATTTCAATTAGTTACGGCAGAGATAGACCCGCAATCGCTCGAATGACAATCGGCAAGCTTATTTTTCGACGACACACCTCAGAAACTTAGACGATAATGACCTTTTATTTGTATCTATTAAAACAAGTGCAAATGCAGTGCTCTCAAAATTGTAAGTGTGATATATGGGTCATTTTCTTAGCACACCGTCGGTTTTAAAGCAAAATGCAATTCTGCAACTTACTCAATGGTCATAAATATCAATTTTTCATCAATGAACGTAAAAGGAAAGGATTTTTAACTTTATGAATCATTTTATGCACTCACTAAAAAAACATCGTTTTTAGTACCAAAAGTTATTTTTATAAGATAATACTATTAATTTCAACATTATTCTGTAAAATAATTTAATGTTCGCTCTTGTATTCAATAGTTTTAACGTAAAACTTTAATATAACATATTTTAAATGTAAGATTCACGTCTTTGTACCACTGTCACATAAATAGTATTGTGTTGTTCGAAGTCGCTGCTTACATTGTAGCTTTACCTTACAATACAAGGCATAAATTTTACGCGGGCAAGAGTCTCATTCTAGTAAGCACTAGGATATTTCAGCAAATTTCAGGTGGAGCAGATACAACGTACGTACGGCCCATCCACGGAGATGCACTTTGTGTAAACGAATCAAACATACGACCGAAGCTTTTAAGGCTATCGCACGCACGCTGTGGAGCCTTCCCGTGGCGGGCAGTTTGTATACTTTTACAGGAGGAATGTAAAAGGCATTAGGCAAATGAAATCCCCGGCTCGGCCGCGCTCGAGTGCTCGCGGACCTCGGTGCAGGATTCAATTACTTTTTCAATGCTACACACAGTTTAATTTATCAATAGAAACACACCGCCCGGCAACTTTAAATAAACGGGAGCGTTTTGTGCAGCGCTAGGCATTATTATCGTTCCGTACAATGAGCGTTTGATATATTTTGTTTTGAATTTTCATTTAACGTAAGCGATGTTTTTTGCATTGTATTCGTAATGTTAGTATTCTTTAATTAAAGTATGGAAAAAATGTTCTATCGTTGAAAACATATATAAATAATAACAATGGCAAATATGCATTTTTCGTTCTTTAAAAAAAATGCATTCTTAATTTTTATGCATTTTTATTCATATATTTGTTTAACACAACTTTTTTACGCAGATGCTTTTTTGTGTAATTTATTTCTAGAGGACGTTTAACTTAGTTTTGTGTATTTTTTTTCAAAAAAAAATTTTTCTTGCTTCATCATATTTCAATTTTTTTATTTTTTATAATAAAAATAAAAAGATCGATAACAGTTTTTGCGTCCTATATCCTAAATATTTTACTTACAGAATGTTATTAATTTTTGAACTGAGAATAAATTTTCTGATTATTTTCGTCCCTTATTAACAAACATACTTTATAATTAAAAGCACATACAATATAATAATAACTGAAACCACGTAAGCTTATGGACAATCTTTAAAAGAGATTTGTCACAAAATAACAGTTTTGAATATCTTGATCTCTAAATTTTTTGCCGTTTAACTAGATTATACATTCGCTATAAATATAAATTTCGCTCCAACTCAAGTGCTACCAAGTACTTATAAAAAAGCGATAAAAGTATGTGAGCTTATAGATTACCCGCTCTTTAATTGGTTTAATTTTTTACGACACATTAAGCTCAACTATCGAGGCACTTTATGAAATGCGGTTTATTATCCACTGGAAGGGTCGCGGAAGAAGCTCCTCCCAATAGAGGCTTTCAGGGCCGAGGCTCGGGCAAGCGGCTATACTAGAAGCGGCCGGAACGGTAATCGCACCATTTTCCAAGCCATTAGTCGTGATTGCAATATCATCGGTGCCGGGCTGAGAGCGCTAAACGGATCGACTAGGTTCCCTTGACTGCCTTTCCTCCTGCCCGGGCTTTCACATACGCTGACTCAAAGTTTCACCCAAAACATTCACGTATAAAACGTCTTGATTGTACCCCTATGAATGCCCTAGCATGTTTGCATAAAGTTGCGTAAGTAAACACACAAAAACGACCTGCTAAAAATAGCATCTAAACGTCTTATTACGTATCAAACATATGTTTTTACTAAAAATAAATTTTTTTACTATTCATTATTATAATACTAGTATTTTTCACGTAGTTTGACTAATATTTCATTAGATACAATAGAGATTATTTATAGAAAAAATATTGAAAAAAATAATAAAATAAATCGAGCTTAAATTAGAAACAGGAAACTCAATCGTCAAACCAATTAATTCATTGCTAAGATTTTATTTATTTATTAATTTGCCACAGTTTTATATTTATATTAGCTTATTAGAGTTAAGAAATGAGCAGGCATTTTTTTCAATTACTTTTATTTATAAATAAAAGGTTTTTCATATATTTGAATATAGATCGTTTGCCTATTTCCTTACCACAATACATCGACACATGACACAAAAAATTAACTACTTCATATACTCGTATAGTACTTGTATAAAGCAAATATGAAATTTTTTGATTAATAATAGCTTACATATACAAAATGTACATAAATGTTAGGTACTGATTTGTATTAATTAATGTAAAGGTACCACACAATATAATTTAAGTAAATACATTTCAATAGTTATCTTTAATGTTATGTTTTTACTTACATTTTTTATATAAATATTTTAAGAATATTTTTTGATAGTTTTAGTATTTTCCTTGCTTCTGTGCTTTATAGAGAATAATTCTCAAAAGACTCTTCTGTCCCATATATCATTCGGAATAGCATCGTTTGCACATTCTCATGAACTTTTACCGTATGTGACCATTTGCTGCAGTGTCATCTCGTTTATAAATAAAATGGTACAATCTGGATGCTTATTATTTGTTTTTATAAATAAAATAGTGATCATCACAATCATTAAAAGAACCTCTGAAAATGATTATCAACTGTGCCAGTTATCTCACGTCAAAACTGTCATAAATCCCCTTGACGGTTTTTTTCCCTCACGTTAAATTAACACTTTTAAGCAACAACAAAAAATACAGAAACAATAAATTTTGTATTGGTCGAAAAAAGTTTTAAAATTATCGTGTTGAACCAAGTAAAGATCAGTTAAAAGTGAACGTTCCCGGAAATAAAAAGCACAGACAAAAGTTCCATCCCTCCACTGCAACTAACGAGATAACTTTCTTTCACCTAAACGTTCGAGAAAGTTGATCTCTTTTGGTAAACTTCTTTATTTGCCCTAAACAAACAAGTCGAAATCGTTTTTTTACCGAACCTTTATCGCATTCAACTCTCGCACTTGTGAGCCTCTCAACGCGAGATAATTTTTTTACAAATTGCTAAATCCATAAAATTCGAGTCGTATACTTTAACATGAAAGTAAACTCCAAAACGATCTTATCTTTTTCGTCATAAAAGAAAAGACTTTCTCACGAAGAAAGGATCTTTCTTCGCTACGCAAGTGAAAGACTATCTAGCACAATCGCATCTCTTGAACTTAAAAAGAAGTCTTACTTTAGATTGAACTATGTACAATATTCATTTGAGGAGATCTACTTTTGATAAAAAAAGTACCATATTTGATCGTGTTTTATTCATCACATATTGATATTTTTATGAAATATATTGTTTTTCTTTCTTTCTTCTTTATTCCGAATTCATAAATTAGTTTATACAGTTGCTCCGCTCAGCTCTTAGCACTTTATAAGTAACACAAAAAAACTTGCATAACAACAACGCAACGGTCTGCTTTCAACTTTCGTATTTCGTTTGCTTTTGAGCAACTTATAATGCGGCACATCTCTCTGACCGGGCTTGCATTCTATACAGAGAGCGGTGGAAAGCGCGCACTTCGTAAAAATGAAAAATCTTAAGCACTCAGGCGGTATCGCGGCCACTAATTGTCTGGAAGAAAGCCAAGGAAGAGAAATCTCTCCCAGAGCACGCGCCCAGCTGGGGCAGACCGACAAAAGCGCGGGCAGCGCTTCCTCCAGGCATTGTTGCACGCCACTCTTCCTGGCATCTATCGTCTTGTGTTCGTGACTTTGAGAGCTGAAGTATATAATGAAAACTACATTTTTCACTTCTCTAGCAAGCCAAGATGACAGTCCACTCAATGAACGAAAATCAAATAGTATAGGTAACCAATTTACTATGCTTGGTAAATCAACAATTTCAGTTATAATACCGAGAATGGAAAATATATCTTTACACATTATACCGATTATTTCATTACTCTTTGATGCATTTTTGCTCCAAGAACTACTCTTTGTGTCTGACTTATTGTATAACAAACGAGTTTTTTTGTCCCTAAAAATATATGACGGTTTTTAAATAATACGAAATATCGTAGGATATAATTTTGGAATAGTTAAGGATATATGTATGATTTATTCATCAATTACTTTTGATAGAATAAATAATTATATTAATAATTATATTTTTATTTTATACTATCAAACTTTCATATGTATCAAACTTTCATGTGTAATAACATAACTTATACATGTCGGCAATAAACATTAAATTAATTTAATTATCGTGTTATGCATTCAAATGTCCATATTCACCAAAAAAATGCATGGCTTTTTTTTGTATTTCTTTTTAAAAATAAATTAATAAATTTAAAATGTAAAAAAAAAGTAAATGTATCTGAATTCTGAGAAACTAGGCAGCAAGATTTCCTAGGGGAAGAATGTGAAATGGCTAAAGCATAAAAAAAACATGTCACTTGAAGTAGCATGCAATCGTGCGGAGTCTGTAGTGTGGATGAAACGGGGAACTTGCTGAACTTAGGAAGCCTTCTCCGAAGGGAGAAGGTTATTAAGAGCACCAGTTCTGAGCCCAGGTGGACGCTTGAACCGATGGCGCGATACGAATATGAATAGGCTCTATTATTTCTTGAGCCCACATACTGAATCCCTACGATACAATTACACTGCGGAAGCTACGAATTATCGATTGTGTACGTAATTCTGCTCGCTTTTCGGTGGCTTGGAAGTAATTCGGTATTGGAGATTCTAATCTAGAATCTGTGTTGTGATATCAATAATGCATACAGTGTTACTGCTTGTATTTCGATTTACAAAATTAACGCCATGACTGGGATTAAAATCAATAGCGTTTTCTTTGTCTTTCACTATTAAATTAGTATTCCAGCATTATGACCGACGTTGCTCACGACAGGAAGAAGTATTTTAGATCATATTTATTTAGTACTAGCGTGTACCTGGCATGCGTTGCAATGCCACTAAAAAAAAAGGAAACCGCGAGATTTTATGGAAGCGCCTCGTCGGGAGCCTCTTGTCTTCCGATTGGATAAGTCGGACTTGAGGCGTGACCGGAACCAATTAGAAACAATAACCTTATGTTATATTGTTCTTACCTAAATTTGACAGTGGCGCCCGTATGTGTTTTTATTTATTGGAGTGCTTTTGGATACACAATGTTTTTTTATTTTTCAGCCATCATTTACAACTGCATCGCGTTAATGAATATACTCTGCGGAACGCAACTTGGTTTGATTTAATCAAATGTAGAGGAGTCGTACAGTTTCTATTTTCACGTACATGTATTGATGGAACAAATGTCGACCTTTTAGGATATGATTTTCAGCGTTTTCACGAAGCATCAATCGATATGAATAGTAATTCATGGCACTGACTTTCTTAGTCGTTTCCTCATCTATTTGTGGATTTCTCAACGGGATGTTGGTATCCGTCTTCTCCTTGCCAAAATAAAATCGGTTATTGCAATCCATCGTACGATCGATGCGTTTCTGAGACTTGCTGAACATGACCATTTGTACGATGAAGAATGATTTGCGTTCGGCAGTGGTAGTGAGAAGAATTGTACTTTCGTATGTTTGTCAAGAAATGTTTTGATTCACTTGTATCACCCGTTACCACGGTAATAAAGGTTTGGGTGGTGAATGAAATTCTGGCAATTTCAATTTTCCACTCGTGCAACACATTCCTAGTGTTTCATTTTTAAATTTACAGGCACTACAATACACGCATAATTTATCAATTTTTCCAATAACAATATTTCGGTGCAGACTGTAATCATAATTAGGATTGTAATGGAAAGCACTATGATTTAAATCAGCATGCAGAGTACGTCTGGTATGATCTACGCGTACTCGATCTGTTTCCAATCTTGCTTCCCGTTGCTCATCTGTTTCATATGAACGGGTTTGAGCAGCGTGTACTCTAACTGTTTCCAATCTTGCTTCCCGTTGCTCATCTGTCCAGATGAACGGGTTTGAGCAGCGTGTACTCGATCTGCTTCCAATCTTGCTCTTCTTTGCTCGACTGTTTCTGAAGCTCGAGATACCCTTTTCATTCGTGCTTGATTTGTACTCTTGACCTATTGCTTTTCGTTTGGGTGGCATAATTGATTTCACAGTGAATGTTACATTTTGAAATTCACTTTTGAAAAATAAAAATAAATTGATTGTTACTACTAATACTAACATTAAGGTTATCAACTGACAATACTTGGTGAAATAATTTTAGAATTAATTTTAATTAAAAAATTATAATACCTAGTATTTTATAATATCTTTTTAAATTGAAAACACAAAATTTATTATTGTATATATATAATGTCTTCAATTAAATTTTAAAATAACCTTTTTCAATTGTTGTACCCGCACACATACAACACCTGTAAATATGTGTGTACTAATATAGGATCTTGTCTATACCTATATAAGCCACGGCTTGTTTTTATTTTTTCATTATTGAAGATGGTCTTCAGGAAGGCCGAAACATGTAAACATTAAAATAAATTGTGAATCAAAACTAAATATTTTTAATTTATTAATTTTTTAATTAAAATTAATTCTTAAATTATGAGATAATACTATCCGAAGCCGACCAGTAATTGGAATTCCAAAATTAACTCTTTCTATTGTTATATCACACACAATTTATACGTAATATTTATTTTAATTCGTTCTGTCATGCGATATAAAACTAAAACAAAAAAGTCGTCAAAAATTCAAATATTGAAATAGTTTATTCGTAAATCGAATTTTGTTTCAAAATATTCAGTACCTTACGTTAGTACCTACTTAAAATACCTACTTAAAATACCTACTTGAAATAACTTCAGGTGAGTGAATTTTTGCTTACGGCGTTGCTATGTAAACACAATGTTTTAAATTGGCCGTTCTGTATAACAATAGTCTTGTATGAAAACATGCTTTACGTAAATTTTCAATTAATTTTTGTAATTAAATAAAATTTAGAGTATTCTATCTTTTTTCTGCTAGTCTAAGCAATAATTCGACAAAGTATTATCGCAATCGGGTTAATGGTTTAGGAATGCATAAAAGACAGACAGACAGACAGACAACCATTTTTATATTTATAAATCATTAAAATTAGTGTTCATTTTAATTCGTTAAAACAAAAGATTGTTGTCTTTCAACGATTTATACTAAGTGTATACATCGACTATGATTCTATAATTTGATTGCGTAACTAAAACGACTAAAATTAACAAATGACAGATTTTCGAACCTACAGGTATGTACTGGACTTTTACATCTTAAAATAGGGTAAGATCGAGTTTTAAAATAGTTTCAATGATTCAGAAATCTTTGCAGATCCGCCATTGAAATATTTACAGGATAAGCAGTAATGCATTAAAAAGTAAAAAACAAACAAACATAATACATACATTTTTATAGCAATTAACAACTTTTATTTTTGTCAATAGTTTTTGAAACATTACTGAATATCAATAAACAAATACATATCAACGACCTTATATCAATAATATCATAACTACTCACATGTGCCAGCTGTGAATATAATCATCGTAAAATTCCTTTCATTTTATTACAGAATTCCAGCATTTAAAGAGAAATTAATTTATATAAATTCTCTGCAAAATTAAAAAACGCTTAACAGCACCCACTTTTAATTTAAATCAACCAATTTCCCTTCACTTAAGTCTCGTGGGCTTGTACTTGTTATAATGTGGAAAAATCTGGCGGTTGTCAAGTGCAGAGCTCGGGTAATATATCCTTAATGGAGGCGCTCGCCCGTCACTCTAAGCTTCTCGCCGTCTTTCATATTTTCAGGAGATCTTTCAACTGAAAGAAAAAAAAGCCTTACCTGGCTTGATGCATTTTCACTATAAATAAAAGCTAGCCTCCGTGCCGCTTTACGGTGAAAATTAATTAACCGCTTTATCAGAGTGACAACGGAAAATTAAACCGTATCGTGTGGTTTTTCGTATGGATTTTGTATTTTTATGGTTTAAATTAAATTGAAACATATGTTATGTAAAGTGCATACGTTTAAATATCATATTATATATATATATATCATATTCATGTGAATTTCAAATGAGACAAATAAACTTACCAATATCTAATGAAGGATACTCGTAAAAATGATATACTTTTTACTACGGTTTTTAAATAAGTAGAGTTTTGCATATTTTAAAAATAATTTCAAATTTATACATACAACAAATGTGCATAAATCATTACTTTATTTTACTGTTAGTAATACCAAAAGACGTCATTAAGTTAAATGAAATTAACAAGAATAAAAATAATGAAAATCTATTTATACAAATGGGTATTTGCAGTGGTTTTATTAAATTTATTATTTCATTCTAAAAATACTATTATTCTATGAATTAAAAAAAATTAATACACGAGAATCTTACAATGAATTATTTGACTTTTAAATAATTTACGTATTTGACTTTAATTGTCTACTTTTTTAAACAGGTGATTGCTAAAATGACATTTCTTATTTTAGTCAAAAGGTGATATTTTATTTTTTAATTACCTTAATTAACTTCTCAGATAAATTAAATGCTTAGGCAAAATATACAAAAGAATTCTTACATTATATTTGAAACCAAATTTTCGAAGGTGAAAATGTACAAATTTTTCATAATGAATATTCCAAATATGTTGAATGACTCTCAGTAAGTTCAAATGAAGTTACATTCTGAAATATTTTGATCCATTCGTGGTTGAAAGGCATCACTCAATTGCTTAAATGCCAGCTTGCCTGAGTATAAAAATGCATTACAAAAGTTGGCATTGGCAAGTATTCTTGGTTCTTAACGGAGGAAATTATTTTCAATGCCCGTTTAAGCTGTTTCCTTATCAAACGACCTCATAGCCCATTGAACGCCACTCTGTGCCTGTCTAGTATGACTGCTAAACATTTTCTTTTGCTTTTGACGTTTTGCAAATTCTTCCTCATTATTCAAAAGTGCAAAAGATATAAGAAATCCTTAAAATATGATTTTTTCGTATCACATTTTTTATCAACATTCATTCATACGATTTTTCTTATTCTTACAAAAGATATTCAATCCTGTATGGAACATTTATAATATTTTGTTATCTTAGCTTTAATGAAAGATATTTTTCATGCATTTTTACTTCGATTTGCACAGATATGTACTTTGAATTTTACCTTAATTCTGAAATACGCGTGCTTTTCTTTGTACCAATATTTAAAAAAAATAATTAAACTCCATTACTATTGGCTTCTCTTCTTTAGCCTAGCCATTTCCCATCATATGGGGTTGGCTCTTTTATGCACATTCACCATGTCTGTCTGTCCTGTGTTGCATTCTCGGTCAAGCCCAGAGTTTTCAGATCCTTGTTTACAGTTGCAGTCCAGGTTGCCTGTGGTCTTCCAGGTCTTGTTCTCATCTTGGGTATGTTGAAAGCTCGCTTCACCATATGGTCCTCATCTGTCCGTGTCACATACCCATACCTTAGGTGGTTTTTCCCTTATCTTTTCAGGTATGGGAGGCCATCCGAAATGAACCCCGAATATGCTCATTTCGAACTAAACATACCAATTTTTTCTTTTAACTAACCTGTCATTTTTTTCCTAGAAGTTGGACTCATTGTTTTAAGGTTTTATTTGCATATCTATTCTATCTGAAATTTTTCTGTACATTTGTGTTCGACCCTGCATTTTTTATTCGGGAAAATTCTAATTAGTCGAGGTCCGTGCGGCCACCGCTCTGGCCTAACGAGGGAAGTCTCCAGGCTTAACGACAGGACGTAACGACACAACTTTCGCAACGATTCGTTATTACACCTTTCTTATATTGTTTTTCGTTCGCAGCGGAAACACCTGCAAAATTTTAATAATTTTATGTTCCTGTCAAACAACTGGGCCTATATTGTAGCGTTTGACAAAAAATAACCGATCGAAAAATATTGATCAAAGGTGGGCCCTGCAGACTTAATTACAACGATCCTACACGTTGCGTTGGAAAAATGGTTTTTACGTTCATAAAGGGCCATGAATATGCATGATGTGTGTTTTATCCCTTGTTGGAAAGCCTTTGATGGAGAGTGTATTTGCCCATGATCAAATTGTTTATTTTTTTTATTAAATTGTTTTCTTACCAAAAATATTTTATTATGTACGTGGTTTTAGATATAATTTTATGATATAATATTTTTTTCCAATTTATTTAACCAATAAAAAAATTATATATGAAAGTATATATAAAGCTGTTTTGATATAAGTTCACGATTATTTTTTATTTAAATCATAAATAATGATAGAAAAATATTTTGTATTATATTATCAATTTTTTGTTTCATATTTTAATAAAATCATGACAAATAAATTGGGTATTTTTCCAACTTTGAGACGTATCGAAATGCTCTGAATACTCAGTCTCCTCCTTGGACTGAATTTCTCGCCTCCTTTGGCTTTATGTTCCCATTTTCTCTTTCAGTAAACAAGTCTCGCAATTTTCGCGTACATGTGCGTTATATGCGATGTCATCAAAAAAAAAATTCTTTGCAGACCGGAGAACGTTTTGTCAGATAAAAAATGCGCCGATTTGTAAAATAACATGCGTGGCCCCCGGGAGTAGAGGGCGCTGCGAGGGTGGAGTTCCAACAGGGGGCGCTTTTCGAGGATTTAGAAATTTAGACCATTCAGGGCCCACTCCAGTAATAGCAATCAACCTTTATTTCTTTTACTTTTTATTGTGTTTTCCGACTCCCTGTCGACGCTATCGGAGACCCTTTTTATAATCCACTTAATACTAGGATTTATCATTTTTATTGTTTGGGAATTTTAACCTCTCTGCTGCTCTTTAGCACAAAACAAATATTTTTATACAAAAAACAGGAATATTTTGACCTGGGCGGAATTTTAAAATCACAATGTCTTTATCGATAACCAGAAAAAACAAAATCATAAAACGTATCATAAATAAGTTAACCTTTTTTCCAAAAAAAAAAATACAAACGTTGTAATGGAATACGGAATTTATTTAAATTGTAAACGAAAACGGAAAAAATAATGTACAAATATGATATTATAATCATTAAGTCAATTAAGTGTAAAGCCGGTCTCGGTTCCAAAAAAACTAGGTGTATTATATAGATCACGTCGGTACTTCAACGATAAACAACTTCTTCTTCTATTTATAAAAGGGCAAATCCGACCTATCCTTGAATACGGCAGTCACCTTTGGATTGGAGCCCCAAAATACCTTCTAAACTTAATTGACTCAGTTCAAAGAAGAGCAATTCGTTTGATAAACAATGACACTCTAACCTGCAATCAATGGAACACAGGCGTAAGATTGGTTCACTTAGTCTAATCTACCGTTATTACCATGGCCGACGCTCTTCGGAACTTAAAGAACTAATTCCTCCTGCACCCACCCACAGCCGACAAACTCGTCTTACACTTGCTTAACATCCATACACGGTTAATATATGTCGATCAAGAACTGGCAGTTTCCAAAGTTCCTTCCTTAATGCCACCGGTAAGCTATGGAATGCTCTTCCAGCGTCTGTGTTTCCTCCTTCCTACAATCTGGATCTCTTCAAGAAACAGATAAATATACACTTTCAATCTCCCCAATCTACACACAAACACGAACATAACACACGTTTCCCACATGCAGCGTCCAGCCTCCCTTGCTGAACGTCATAGAGTGCACTGGTCTTGACCGGGTGTACTCTCCTGCATGCGTTTACATAAAAAATATATATATCATTACTATACGATGCTTAAAATATTTTTAATAATTATTTCAAAGTATTATTTACATTTTAAGTATTAAAAATCAAAGAATTTCATACTTTGTTTAAATATGGATCACATTGAGCACTTGAAGACTGCAGATTCACGATCTTTGAAAGTTTAGCAGTAGCAATGTGCAATTCAAATATTTTTAATATTAAAATGGATTTCAAAATGAATGCTCAAAATATAAAAAGCATAATATTTTTTGCATTCACTTGACATTCATTCTCTCATAACTTGTTTTTACATGGATCACACTAAGCACCGTTTCACTCGCTGAAAGACTGCAGTTTTGCTGATTTTTATTTTCCGTTTATGTTACAATATGATGAAGCCCTCACTGATGGTTAATCTGCAGTCTTCCAGCAAGTGAAACAGTCCTCATTGTGATCTATGTCAAAACAAGGTATAACGTATTATATACACGTATTTCTCGCGCGGTCCGATTAAAATAAATCTCTCATTAATATATTATGTTTTGAGATTCTTGCTTGTTTAATAACTGCACGATAAACAAGCTCTCGAGAAAGCCTTGCGTTCCTACGTTGCAAGACAGCTAGCTAGCAAGATATGGAGGTTCCCAGGCATCTAGGCGAGGCCGCTAGTCTTGTTGCAGCGATATCTCTTATATTACACCCTGCGATACGCGACGCCTCGCAAGAATTTCTTCGAGAATATTCCTCGCCTGTTTGCATCTACCGCCCTCGTATTTAAATACACAATTGCTTGTCAATATGCCCCGAGTTGGAGCGTCACGTTGTGTGGCGAAATCCTCCCTGAAATCCGGCGCATTCTCAATTACGGTGGTTATCTCGCTCCGGAATATGCGGGAAGACATTTTTGTATTCCTTTTAAACGCTATGCTACCAGCGATAAATGTCAGTGACCGTAAAATAATAATATAAAATAAATATGTTATGAATTTGCTGCATGTTGATATATAAATGGCTGTTCCCTTTAAGATATATATTTCTTGTGCTTACATATTAAAATATCACTATTATAATCATCATGTCATATTCGCTCCCTCGAATGGAGCATATGGCATTCACGAACTGCCTCAACAAGGCTAGTTATAATCCTCGACCAGGATTACAACCAAGAAATATATAATAAATGGATGTACATTGTACACATGCAAATTTACATCACTTATCATATCTTATGACATTTCTCTCTTCAATTTTTTTTCTCTGAAATTGACGAAAGAACTGTCATAAGATAAATATTTCATGGAGATTTGTATGTGTGTTTAAATTTTGTTAATATAGGTAGAATTGAAACGTTATAAGAAAAATATAATCCAATAAAATATCATTTTATTTAAAAAAAAACCTTTTTAATAAATAACATGTCTTTTGAATATCTTGAATCTGATCTAAAACAAAAAAACAACGTTATACGATATTTTATTGTATTTATTATTCGCTTTCTCCAAAATTGTCAGAATCCTTAATCTTCTTATAACAATAATTTCATGTAATTTCATCATCCCAAAGTGAAACGTTTGACAAAGCACTACAAATTGGTGTTGTCAGCGGCACGGACGTCACATTTTCGTTTTTTGTTTTTTTGGATTTATTTATTTCCTACATCCGTATCAATCTGGCATTCGTCAGCGCGTCAAGCTTCCATATACTATATTCAACATGTGTTGTAAAAGCTATCGCCGTACATTTGTGTTTGTTTCTTCCTCGATTCGCTCGCAGCTTCGGCTGCCATTTCGTGAGTAGTAATAACGGGTACTTTTCTCGCAAGGACGAAACCAGGAATGTGTCGCGACCCGCAGCCAGGCATCTGTCAACCTCGTCCCGCGCTACATTTCAACCAAATGACAACTCAAATGTCTTATTACATTCCTTTGTTTGTTACAGACGGTTGTCCGTTCACTTACTCACATATGTCACCTTTTTCGCGCATTTTTTTTCTTTTCCATGTCACATTTACCGCGTCCCTTTCGAGTGCTGTATGCGCCTTGTGTGTCATTATTCCAGGTCGAAAAAAAAACATTTTTCTATGTCACATTACAGGATTTTTTACGGAAGCTGACAATTTCTTCATAAATGTTACGACACACTAAACGTGGTCATAACAATCGAGATATAATAATGTTTTTATTCACCGCTGTATCCTTGAAATAATTCATTTGTAATACATATAAATCTTTTTTTTTCATCATTATAACCATAAAAAATAACTGAAATTTTGTGTTTCTAATACTTTGCCGGCGGGTATAACTTAGCGCTTAAAGCATTTGCTTGGAAAACTAAAGGTTGTGGGTTTGAACCCCAACGGAGGTCTAAAAAAGTATTTTTAATCGATTTCTGAGCTCTAAAATACACCGTTTGGTGTAAATTTGATCCCATAGCCTATTAATCAAAATTGGTGGGAGACGAAAGTCGTCCCGTGGAGACCACACATTCATAGTGAATTCCTGTAATAATAAGGATGATGCTTATATTTAGGGTTGTAGTCTGTGACGTTGGCGGACCAAAACTCCTCATGCAGCGCTTAGCTCTATTCAGCATGGTAAGCGTCATAGAATTCCACAGATGAGACTTCAGAATCACGATCACCATCTGTCGTTATTCTCCTGTACATAAAAAACTTATTTTTCTTTTCATTGGACTTTTATACTAGTATATCACAGTTCTCTTATTATGATTACTCCTTGCCTTACTAGTTTATCTTTACTAATGAATTAATCTGAACACTTAGTATGCCACGACCTTAATTATATTACCTTAAATAAGTTTAAATTAGTAAAGCAGTCAATTAATCTTCACAAACTCTCTCGCCGACGAGGCACGAAGTACCAAACTATTGAAAGAATATAATATTATATAGGAGACCATCCCACTTCCAATTTACGCTCCCCATTGGTATTCAGGACCATCCTTCTTCAGCTCGGTGCGAGACGCCATCAGGTAAATGTACCTGTAAAGTGGAAGCACCTAACGTACCCGTACACCCATTTAAATTACGTTATTTTTAATCTCGCCGTTATAAAAAAAACACAAACGAGATTTATATACCACTATATTTATATGTACTTTACTTTCTTCTTTATAGTGTAAAAAATATTACTCATAACAAAATATCACGAACTATACTAGTATATTAATGAAATAATCAACCTTAGAGATCTAAATTAATCATTTGAACGGTTATAAGTAATGGTACATAATGTTTATATTAAATAACCAGTAAACTTGTATTTCATGATCTTCTTCATACATTTATCGTAAAGTTAGCAATAAACATCAAAATGCTTATGTTTCTCTGTTTTTGTTTCTTTTTTTTTATGAAAATTACGAAATTACGTAGTAAAGTATCGTGGTACTCAAATTATTTCGCGCAAGTTCACGTACGAAATTACATATTTTATAAATTACTTATATGAATGTAAGAACAATAAAATGTAATCGCTGTATATTTATCCATTATTCATTTCACATCGAGAGAGCACTTTAAATTGTTTGTAGTTACTAAAGAATAAAGTGTATAACATATTATAATGATACTGTAAACTTTATATTTAAGTTAACTATAGTACATATCTACTCAGATAGTATATAAGTCTTCTGCTTAAATAATATACTTGTTTCTGTAAACACAGGGACACCAAATTTAAACGCGGCTGTTTATTAATTAAAACAACTCGTTGGTTTCACAAAGGGTTAATTTAAAATATCTAACCGATCGTTTAGTAGTTGGTTGAGGACCTCGCGAGGCAAATCGAGAGGTTACCGGTGGGCGAGGGACCGTTAATCAAGAGGGAGACACCTGGGGGAACCAAGGCCCTACTTACTACACAATCGAGAGACACTTCTTACTTCTACCTTGCCGACTAAAGCTGGTAACAGACGATGTTTGCTTCTGGTAGATTCGTCATATTATTGAAGAAAAAATACCTTTATTTTTGCCGTTTATCTTAGATACTTATAAAATCTTGAATCTAAATTTAAAAAATTGACATAACCAGTTGATTTGTTCGTACTAACAAAACAATTCACACATTTTCTTTCACAATCTACATAAAAAATAGTAGTTTGAGATGGTGATGCTTTAGATTTATATATATACATACTTAAGTAGATAAGTATTTTTCACCTTATTTTAACATGGATCACACTGAGTACTGTTTCACTTGCTGGATGACTGCAGTTTCATGATAAATGAAGGTTTTATCAATTCCAACATGTACAAACGTACTAGATACATACATTTCAGCTAATTTAATACTGATTGAATAAAGTCATATTAGGTACTATTATACATATACTGCTTTTAATAGCACGTCATTATATACACCATTCAATGAGATAACAAGTCTCATGCCGGCTTTAGGCATCACCATGCCTCCCAATAGATTCTGCGTGCCTTCACCAACGCCTTCTCCCGCCCCCTTTATCGCGCCCTCGCAGCGTCCCGCCCCCGCCCTTATGTTTCGCCGCCCATGAATCTTCCGCCGGCTGCCTCTTTATTGGTCTCCATTCCGCTACGATGACAAAACGATCGCCCTCCACCCGGCCTCGTCTCATGTCCCCTTGTCTCATGTCCCCTTGTCTCTGGCCTCCTTGTCGTGTTGTCGCAGGTCCCGGCGTTTAGCGCGCAGTTGTCAGCACTGAGCCAGGTGCTCCAACCTTACAGGAAAACAACATTACAAAGTAGTCACAATTTTCTTTGATATGGTTTTTGTATTCGCTGTATTATTTCTCATTTTCTTCTGACTCTTTGAAAGTCATTTTCGTCTATACGACTATCTCGAAAGGATAAAATGTTGATGAAAATGATGAAATATTAAAGCCGCTAAAGGTGTTGCAATACTTTGAAAAGGCCGATTACACCTATTGATTTTATAATTATTTGACTTTTTTTATTTCACTTTTTTTAGTGTTCATAAAAAGTGATTACAGGTCCATGATTGTTGAAAATGAACTAGGTGTGGCCCAAAACATTTAAAAGCACTTAAAAATAAATGTGTTTTTTATGTATTTATTTTTAAAATAAGTTATAATTATGTAGTTTCACCAAATATTGACAGAAAATAAGCTAAATATTTTCGATTTCCCTTAATGCCTGTCCTAACGACTGCTGGTTTTAAAAAAATTGTCTTAATTGTCTTTTCCTGAAGATGAAAGACTTCGCAAATGACAATCATTGAACCAATATAATATAAAGTTTTTATTTTTAAACTATCTATATGTTTTTGATCCGCTTTGAATCCGTGAAGCTTTCATATTAAATCATGACATTTATTTTAATTAAACTCTAATATTTTTTTGCATAAATAACATTTAAAATTGTGTCCAATGATACGTTCATAATTTAAATAAAACGTTATTTTTTATTATTGCGACTGAGCTTTTTTGATGTCGTGCATAAGAGAGATTATTTACTTTGTTTCAGCGTTGTTTGCTGTTAGCGCAATCGTATACAACACCGTAAATTACGCGTAGTTGTACCCCCATGTATCTCCCGTACAGTGTATCTATAATTGCCAGCCGACAGTTTGTCAACATACTAAATTAATTTACTAGTATTTTCATATCGCGAAGCACTCGTTCAACATCAACTGTATATGTGCACTTACTACTTGGTGAAAAGCCGCGAATATTTTGAAATTTTGTCATTAATAATAATTCGTGATTGTGAAACCATCTTTTACTCGTTACTAACGGTAGATTTTCATATTATTAAGTAGGAAGTGAAACCATACTAGAAAATAATAACTTTATTGTACTTCTTAAGTATGTTTTTTTTATGGTATTAGTCGTTTTGAAAATAAATTATGACAGTCGACCATAGAAAATCCAAAACATTGATCTCATAATATAACTTTTTGCCTTTTTTTCTTCAATGTGAAATTAATGACTATAACCAACTCTAACCAAGATACCTGACTATGGAGAGAATTGAGCCCTGTATCTTTAGTCATGTTTAAAACCCAGTCATTATTTTTATTTATTTTTTACGGTGGTAAGATTTTAAGAGTCATTGGTGGACTATGTGATCTATGGAATAAAATAAACATGATATTTTTTATAACTGACACAAAAACTCACGCTTAAAGATTTTTTCAATTTACTTTTATACGTAAACTTGTATGTGATTTCAATAGAGAAAATTTTTTTTTTATTGAAGCTGAATCTTTGTTAATTCAAACTTATCTTAAAAAAAGAAAAATAAAACTTACCAGCTGCTTATCAAATACTACAAAAGAACGTTAAAAAATTAATAAATTTTGACTGTATGTTTGAATCTTCGAATAATTCATAATACATATAATTCATAATATGGATGACCAAATGAGCAATTTAACGAGATATACTAGTACGAGTATATACTAGTATGTGTGTTTATATATCCGATTACAAAACTTAACGTGTATCATGCGAAACATGGATTTGCGTGCATTACATAAATGTATCAATTTAAGCTTTATTGGTTATTTAAATTTAATTCAGTTTGCGCCTACTTTCGCTTGTGCATTATTAATGACTGTCAATTTTTATCATCGCACTAAAATATAAATAAAAGCAATATCGTCGCATTTCATGAAAATAAAATTTAAATTACAGTTTGTAATTAATACGTGTTCAAATATAAGTACTGTCCCGGTATCTGAATATTAATGAGGCATACCATACCCGTAAATACTTTCCAATTGCTTTTAATTTTCAATTCCCCAGTTTCCACCGGGGGACGTGGATGAATTAACAACAACACATCGCGATCAACTTTTGTTTTGGTAGAGGGAACATACCTTGCATAATTCAAGAATGTTTTCGTCGACCTTAATTCAGTGGCGTATATTTTTCACGTAAAATAATACAGAATACTCGACATTAATGGTTTCGTAACCTTTTCCGCTTTCACTTATCATACTAGTTTAATTTTTCATGGATCGTAATGTTTCTAATAAATTTATGTGATCCAATATTAGAGCAGTAACACACTCGATTTGTGTGTCAGAATAATCCACTCACCTTTATAATCACCACGAGTAAATGTAGGTAGTTTAGTTTTGAGAACCTTTCCATTTTTATGTATGTTTCTAATGCTTTTTTATGTAATATAGTGCCACAAATGGCCACAAAATATTAAGGCATATCTATTTGACGATATCTCTATTAATTTATTTACTCTATTTTTAAATGTCCTTACAAAATTAGTAATTTATTAATATCATACATTTCCTAAAAGATGTGTAAACTATTTTCGGAATTTTCTACCATGCTTGACTTGATATTATTTCTTTCACTTTGCAAACCTTGTACAACGATTTCATCAGAATCGTTTTATTAAACTGAATCCTATTTTTATTTTACTTTATGTCATTTAAAGGGTGATAAACTATGTATTTGCAGTGTTGATCTGCCAACTTCAACCAAATGCCATTAACACACCGTTTTTTTACGGAAACTTTTAATGGACTGTGCTTATGGTTTACGAGACGTCTTTCGTTATTAATTTTAACTAATATATTATGACAATTTTAACTAACACTAATTTAACTAATACACTATGATGACTATCATTATACGTATGAGGAATAAATTTCACACAAAACGGGAGTATTCAGAGCTAGTCACTTTGTTAATAAAACATTTTTATTTAAATTCCCATCGGGAATCGTATCCGCGAGCTTCTGAGTCTTTGAGTCTTTGATGAGTCTTTTACCCAAATACTAACGGAAAGCGATAAATGCATGATAAAATTACCTGCACATGTTATTTATATATTCAGCATCAACTTCGAGATCCGTTTCAATATGACGACATGACCTGCACATGTTTGCAGCCACGTCTTTGGTAGCAGGCGTGCCGTGTCCTGCACACCGCGAGGCCAAGAATTAGAAAATTTCTCACGGTCCGGGCGTTTATTGAGTTGCGCATAGTTGTCCGTGCGGCGAGCGACGCGGCGGCATTGTTCAGGCAGAGCAGCTCTCGACCTCCTGGCTATTTTTCCGCCGCTAATGCGACCACCTCGCGTATAATAATTGGAATTTCCACCGGCCGCCCATTTTACCGGCGCTTTTGTCTCACGTAATTATTCACTCGGGGAGTGACGCGGCCGGGGAAGCTTCACTTGGGGATTATTACACCTGTAAATGGGCGCCGAAGTGTCGATTTGATTTACAGAAATATCTACCGTATGAAAGGTTGAACGTGTATAACAACTGAATGAAAATCTCTGTAGAGTTTTCAACTTCTAGTCTTGATGTTTTTTCTGTAAGCTTCTTATGAATTTTTGGGAATATATTTGGTTACAGACAACCTCCAAAGCAAAATTCAGAGGACATGAAAAGACGGCAGTTCTAGTATCCGTCGCATATTTTTGGGTGATTTGTTAATTAATTATTTTTAAGGAGATCGAATGATAAGCCCGATGCTTTTGAGGCCTAGACCATTTTGTTCTATGGGGCGGCTCGACCCGCTTCTTCTCACAACAATATTATTAAAGTCCATTAATTACTGTTTATAATTGAGAGATACATTTTTTCCTTTTAATTAAAAACGATTGTGTAAATTGAAAATTTTCCGCACATTGTTATTCCGCAATTCTCTGAAATGTTCGAGTGTTTACCCTCGTACGTTACAGTTCTGTTACACGCTTTAGTATTTCTCTAGCAAACGTCAGCGACATTCTTCAAGCGAACGTTCGCCGGGACACAAAGCCTTCTTTTCCAATTAAGATAGAGAAATCCGCCGAGACCGAATCAGACCAGATCCATAATTACATGCGTGCCTTGAGGGCTGTTGTTCCCAGTCCACGATTGCGGTAATTTTCAGGCTTTTCGGAACATTTTCGATGAATTTTTTATTATTCAATCAGTCTTCATTTATTCACAAGCTTAATATTATTACTTTCCGACAGTCTATTTATTTTAGTAAGTACCACTCGGGTCTCGAACCAAACTATAGACTGAATGGATGAGAAACGACTACTTATAGTTCCGACTTGGACTTTATAACCAATCATTTACCTGTGTTACTGATTAATAATTTTACCTTCTTGATATTGTCTCAAGAAGACTGATTGAATAATAAAAAATAAAAATATACATACTTTGAATATATACTATCTATCATACGATGATAACAATGACATGAATACTAGTTTTAATGAGTCGGTCCAGGCACAGTAATAGCCCAGTCGGCTGAGCGGTATGAATACCTGGGCATAGTTGGTTTCCAAGGTCCGCGGTTCGCATCCCGCTTCTGCCGTTATTTTTGTGTTTGGATTGACGTGTTGAAAAAAGAATTTTATGTATAGTATATGTATATTTAATTATTAATAAAATTATTATACCAATAACAATCTTTTAATATTGCGGTTAGTAAGCTAATGATAGTATTTTAAGAGAAAACTACCTTATTTTATTACGAATAAATAGTTATATAAACTAAGATGCTAATAAAATGGTAAGAACATTATGATTTATCTGTCTTCTAGTATTTTTTATACTTATAAAATAAAATGTTCATTTATCACTCCTAATAGAAATTAATAATATTAATTAGAACACTACATTTCTTTTAAAGCTCACCTACTAATTGAGTAACAACATTTGTTACGTTTAATTGTATCTGATTGTTTTTTCACAGAGCATTTGGTAATTTCATTGTGTAATAATTGGGTATTCTAATTACACTTCCGTGTTGAGGCTTATTGTACTGGTCATTACGGCCATCTATCGTGATGTACGAGTTCGCTTATTCCGTGTGTACATAAATGTGGACACGTTATAACATTAGCCATTATCCATTGCTGCAATCTACAATTGTAGAGCTGATTCAGAACGTATTGATTATGTTCACCGATTCATTATGATAATTCTTGTTTGCTTTCATACATTTACGCTGGTTACAATTTAAGATAATTGTTAAATATTTATCTCTACTGACAATACACACGACGCATGAGAATAATTTATTTGCAACAACGTTTTGACCAAGTACGAGATATAATTTTATTGCTTAATAACATTGCAAATATTAGGCCCTTAGTATTGTTTTGCACTGTTTTGATTTTGATAAACTATCAATGGATACTATTACGAATACAAGTATTTATTTGTGATTTATATATATTTGAATGTTTTCTCCTGTCTTCAATTTATAATTTGCGGAATTGTGAAGTATTTAATATCATTATTTAGATATTCTTACAAATATACGTTTAATGTTTATTTAATTCCTAACATGATTCATGATTTTTTTCGTATCTATTAAACTATAGTCATGAAAACATTGCACTTTTTTATTTTTTCTACCTTTATTTATGACATTACAAACATTACAAATTAATAAAAATAAAAAATTTCGTTTTGTAACTAAAAATAAATAATAATACGTTTCATTAAGCAATATGTATAAGCCCCGGAAATATGTACAATCCTTCAATAACTTGCATCGAATAGTAAATATACATTACCACGGTAAAATAATAAACTTTTTCGTTATATTCATTGAAATGAAGTCATAGTCAAAAATTATAAATCGTGAATATATAATTATATTGTAGTTAGTCATAATTAAGCATTGCATTTAAATCTGTATTCAAAGACTTTTTAAACCTTCACGTGGTATCTCGTGCCATTACGTCTAGCCCGATAATAACCTCTAAGTAGTCATAAGCGTTATCAGTGGTTGTAGATAAGTATACATTACAAAGGCCTCTTACGCGTCTTGTATGCTCTCGATCGTTTGCGCTTTGTACATTAGACAAGAGGCTGCATCCATAATAGAGCGCCTTGATACCAGCGCGGGTTCTGCTTCCCCAGGCTTCAGGATTCAGGCCATCCATCAGAGGTTGCCAGAGGCGCCTGATAACAGCACCTTGCAGCCTGAAGGTACCTGCTGTAATTCTAACGCCAAAGCTTATACTGACTTATTGTTCTATCTTTATGTAAATACTTATTAAGTTATGTGCATTTTAACTGCTCATTTTGAGATCCATTTCAATATTAAATAGAAAAATATTTCGTACGTTGTTTTAATATTATCTCACTGAGCACTGTCTAATCACTTGCTGGATGACTATAGTTTTTTCCTCAAGAACATTTTTTGTCAGTTCCCAACGTGTTAAAGCATTATGTTGTTTAAGTATATCTGAATTATAGCTATGTAAGAAAGGGGAGTGTTTAAGAGAAACTGCGGTCTTCCAGCAAGTGATTAAGCAGTGCTCCGTGTGATCATGTTCAAACAGGATACGAAATATATAACTTGTCGACGTTGTTAGTTGTTTTTGCGTATGCCGATCACACTTGTCATTATTTTGCGTTGAAAGTAATTTTAATTGAAAAAATACTTTTCGATTTAATAATCGAATTCGAATATATTAATTTAAATTTCAACTTAAATTAATATATTTGATCTTTTTCTAACTAACAAATCACTCAAAAAGTACCTCGGATACTTAAGATGCTGTCTCATCATGTCCCCGGGCTCCTGCTTTAGAGGTCTTAGGAACCATATATGTTCCCAGGTGGACCTTCAAATGCAGATATGTCTTAGTTCAAAGCACAAAACAATGGCAAATAACAGAGTTGAGTAGCGGAAATATGTGACCAAAATGATCCATATATCGAACGGATAATGAAAGAATACATTTTTCATCTGTAATATCGTTTATGCACTTTTCACATCCAACTCACAAGTGTATTGTTATCCGTATGGTGGCACAAAATGCACCTTAATTTGTATTAGATATGTATAAATTAAAGATGGTTAGCGTGGAGATAAAAACACTTTTAAATTTAAAATACTCCTATGGGATTATAATACTTGATATACATTGCACTGTACGTATCTCTGTAAGTATAAAAAATTAAATTATGACTCAAAAAGTTTGAAAGAAAATGAAACAAGTACACGATATTCTTCAGCATAAGTTGTAAAACCTCCCGTGTTTATTTTTATCACCGAAAATTGTGAGCATAAATTGAATTTCGGTTTCGAAAAGTTTATTTCATAATTTACAATCGCAAATTAATCTTCCGCCGGAGCTTTTAAGAAATATGATAACAAAAAACCACTGCGTATTATTTTTTTGAAAAAATATTCCATTTACTTCCAACGGATGGCGTTATATTCTCCTTATGCAAAGTTGTCAGTGTTCCCGGTTCTAACGGCAGATTATTTATTGCTCATTATCATGTTCGCATTAAAACTATCGCTGCTGAGAAGTTTAATATCTTTCCGCGATATAAGCTCGGTAATAACATTATAAGACTATTAATTTAAATCTCACTTTGCTTTGCGAATATAATTTATGCTGTGCGACCTTATTATCCTGTAATTATTATGGATTGTTAAGATTTAATGTTAAATTTATTACATGCAAATGAATAATAGCTTATCGAGTACACGTATAACATGGGTTTACCTATTACCGATGTTTTCCCGCAAAATAAACACTTTTAATTAGTTTTAAGTTAGTCTTTTATATCTATCATTCTAAAACAATACGATGTAAATCCTTTATAATGATGTTTCGTAAATATACGTTCAAGTCCTCAGGTCACTGCCCTAGATACCATTGGGAACCATGTATGTTCCCAGGTTAACCGTTAAAGAGCACAGAAATATCTTGAGACGAGGCACGGCAACTGACATTTATTTTTACGTAAACACATACAGAATAATACCAACAGATGGTGATAGTAATGCAGAAATTTCATGTGTTTCCTATGACGCTTACGATATTTTATGTGACTCTAACCGTGTGGTTATATGTGGTGACCATATATTTCAGATTTGGAACGGATATGACTACTTACTATTGGTACCTAATTTTTTTTAAACGCATAATATGACAAACATGATTTTTCATACATCAAAACTGTGACACGACCTATCGTTCACAGACAATTCATTCAGCAACTCATCGGTAACGACGCGAGGCGCACTTACGCCTGTGCACGGGACAATTAGCGCACGGGACTTTTATCATTTGACATTTGAAGGATTTGTCCAAAGATCGTAGATTCCAGAGATGCATATGTCTCGTTAACAAAATAACTTATGTTACGTTAGGTTAGCGTGACATCCAGTACAGCAGTTGTCTCCTGCACCAAATCTCCCGTGCACCAGACGTCCCGTGCGCTCCACGTCGTTACCGATGAATCGCTGAACGAATTGTCTGTGAACGAAATGCTGTGGAACCATCAAAACTAACATCTTGTTTTGATAATTTTCAGAATAATCATTTCATCTGACTTATCTTTACAGCCATAAATGCAAATAATTATGCGCTTAAATTGATTAAATGAAAAACTGTATTATTCATCGCAAATGAATTTCAATTTGTCGAGCTTTGATGTCGGTCGAGCAACGGGATGGAGGCTTTTATTGCATTTGGATTATCCTCCCGCAGTGGTATTTTAGATTTGAAATAATGATTGTCTCTGCGTAGTTTCGCCCATAATGCGATTGCGCGGCGCATCAGCTGGGTTAATGCATTCAGGAACCAAGGCTGAAGCTGAGTGCAACCGCTTGCTTTGTTGCAATTAACTGCATTTTCCTTTATCCCACCAATGTCTGCTTTTATTCTATCAAGCAGCTTGTTTTTATTAGTTTTTCTTCTTCTACATTAAGCAATACTAAAGAGTCTGCATATATACACAAACACACGACGTGTACATCTCTTTCATAGTATCGGATGCTAGGGCATACTTAAACGTAGACTTCATAGAAGAGAGAGTATGTTCACGTAGTATTTTTTACTGCTATTGTTGCTGCTTTTTGATGATCAAATCATAAAAATAGTATCGGATTGCACGTTTTAAAATGATGAAAGCATATGAACTTTTAACTTTTTGCGAAATATCTGAGACTCACAGCTTTTCTCGATCAAAATAAAGAACCGGCTATACAGCGTTAGTATCGTGCCTGTTCTTTTTTAAAGATTTGAGTTTTGGCATCTCGCTATGAACTAATGCAACCGTATATTGGTTGGGATATGTCGCAAGAGAGCATTAACTTTAGCTGCCTATTCTTCAAGCCTATAGGCTCACTTAGTCCTGAAAGGCCGTTGGGAACTGTACATAGAATTAAATAACTTCTTAGATTTTCACGGCCAGATTTGATATTGTGGCTTTAGGGTTAAGCCGTGTGTGGTGAATTTCTTATATCCAATATTTCGACCGCCATTGCAGGGGTCTTCTTCAGGGTTCATGAATTTGTTCTCCCGCAGCTTCAACGAGAACATTCTATGTATAATGTACTCGGTGAAGCTGCGGAAGACGGAGCTGAAATGGGATGAGTGAAGATTATGACGGCAAAGATAGAGCTTTGTGGCGGCAGGTAGTGAATGCCATATGCTCCAGTAAGAGGAAAGGATACGGTATGATGATGATGATGTTGTATAGTACAAATTCATTATATTCTAAGCATATCTGAATATCATTTAAATATATTTATTTTGAATAAAAAAAATCTTAAATATTTCATAGTAATATGTATACTGCTTTTTTACATGGAAATTTATACTCCACTTCTCTCGTATACTTTCTTTTTCTTTTGCGAGTATTCGAGGAAAATTTTGTAAGATTCTGACGGCGTTAGACAAGGAGCTTATGGATTTAAGCTCCCTGATTAATTGTGCTTTCCCATTTAAGTTCGTACCTTTCTACTAATTTGTATTCTGTGACATGTTTGGAAAGAAATTCCTTTCTTTACGTTGATTTTGGTTATTTGTCTAAATTCGGCGGGAAAATTACAACTGCAAATTGAATGACAGTTCTTATTTATTAATTACTGTCAAAAAATTGAAGCCTGATGTTTTACAAAGTTGAATTATTTAACTACCTTTTAAAATGCGTAAGATGTACATTTTATTTTTACCATTTTTGTGGTAAAATTGTTAACCAAAACCATCATTTTTGAAAACTTGATCCATATCAAAAATATTTACTTTTTTTATGTCATCGTAATACTAGTACATCTATTAAGTATTTTCGTAATCTGCATCTGACAAAATTTTAAATTTATTTTTATATCCAAAGCAATATTGGATTATTCTGTAATATTTAACTAAATAAATTGTATGTGCTAAAATCCAGGCTTATATAAAAGATTAAATGCTTCAAATCACTAAGAGTAGGTAAAAGCTTAGTTATTCTGAGCAGACATGTAAAACATTAAAAACTCTAATAAATAACAACTACTGAAGTATATTTTCAGGGATTATCCTACATTGCTTTGGGTATAGGCACTTTTGTACAGTATCTATTAATAGGAAACCAACAATTCTTTATTAATTCAAGTTATCTCGTTTAATACGAAGTCATGTAAAGTATAAAGACGTTTTAAACTGCTTAATGTTGCTTAATCGTATAAGTTGAAACCGACTGCCGTATAACATAATTTATGAAGGCCGCCCAGCAATAATATAACTCTCAGAACTAGACCGGGCGTAATTGCTGGCGATAATTTTCCTGCGAAAAATACCGGCCATCCCCGTCACTGCGAGCACAAGAAGTTAGTACCAGAAGTCACAAAAAGCTTCGAGTCTCTTACGTCCGTGATATTATTACATATATATCTTATTTATGCTCATTTATAATGAGGATTCGTATTATGCCGCGAACTCACTTTGTTCTACGGCTACTTGGCGATTCAAGACGAGGCTCGACGGTGGCTTATGTCAGCTTTTCTTTCAGTCCCCGTACGCGACACGGGCCGAACAATCGCTTCACAACTGAAATACACTTCTTGATGACAGTCGTTTTTTTCTCATTCAGTCGGTTATCTGTATTACACTTACTACACGTATTACTTTATGTGTTTATCAATGATAATTTATAAAAATATACGATATTCGCATGTTATTTATGGCACATAGTTAAAAATTTCAAGGGCTTAATTTTTCATAAGTTTAAGTGTTAAATTTATATGAGTCTCTCAATTTCGCATATTTTTTTAACCCTATCTGCTTCAAATTTGAAGCATATAAACACCGCAAATTGCCGTTTGATAGTTTTTTAAGCTCGGATTGTCCATGATTTGTATCCCGGAGGTTCACATGGGAACATCTATATACGGTTCCCAGAAGCTCGCAAACTTGCAAAGACTGCAGCTGTAGTGGAGACATTTTGGGTGTTCTTCAATCTGGGTTTTTTTTAAGAAGATCGTATAATTAGCTCGATGCTCCCGATGCCTGGACAATGAAAAACAAATATATATATTATTAAAACATATTTAAACACCCGCAGTCAGTGTTAAACTGATCATTCTCCCCTAAAAATTTATTCGTAAAATCTACTTTTTGATGACGTAAATCAGTTATCAAACTGCAATTAAAATTTCATTTATCTCTGTGTGTCAATTTATTTTTCGATATGTATGTTTTATTTCAGTCCGTAAAAATACATAAAAACAAATCGTCTACAACAAATAAATGTAATAATTCAGTTTCATATAATCTTAAATAATCATTTCCTTTCACTGCAAATGTTCTATTTTATACATCATCAATGATTTATTCACAAACGGTATTTTTTAAATGTCACTCAAGCATTTTGAACGTCAACGACAAAAGTTGAACGTTTTAGTTTTCATTCATGCAAGTTGCCACATGCTCGACTGTATGTTTCCACGTTAGTTGTGGAGTGGTTCAAACGTCACACGCATCGGAGACCCTTCTGGTCTGAAGCGCTTCCATCCCCTCTGCTGCAGCGGGTGACTTTTCATTTGCCCACCCCTTTATGGAGTTGCATGCTGCTTGTATAGCCGCCGCTCTCGTTGCGGAAATTCAGCGAGAATAAGTAAACATGTACGTCAAATTAGAATCATTATGCTGAGTAAATACTCTTCGCATGATGTGTGTGTGTGAATTGGGCAATCCTGAAATTACGAGCATGTGCGTACACTTCCGCTTGGCATACATTGGCTGGCTTTCGGGTTGATTACATATTTAATTATTAATGGTATACTCGTATTTTTCATATACGAGTATACTGCTATTTAAGAATACAAGTTTAGTTTTAACTTTGAGGTTCTTTTGGGTGGTTAAAAAACCCAACAAATCATAAAATCGATAAATACTTCATACATAGGTTTATCACACCCTTCACGTCATGTCTATGTTGCACATTCTTACTTCAATTCATTTATTCAGTATATAATTGTGTGTCTTTCTAGTCATTTCACTCATAACTCATCATTTAGGGTATCAAACTAATAATATATTTTCTTATATATTCATTTGATTTTTTTGAAAATTCTTGAAAGCGAAGAATAGCTATTTTCCGTATGCGTCCACATCGCTATAGCCGTTAACTATAATACTGTATAAAATAACTTAAAGATGTTTAAAATGTATTTCGTTATTACTTGATTATGTTATAAACTGAACCTTTTTCATACCTAATCGTAATACTGTGGACATTACATTAAAGCTTTAGATTATTGATTTAGTCTGACAGATATACAATATTTCACTCAATGCTTCATATAGATATTATAGATAACACATATGAGTATATAGTATCCCGCTTAACGCATCCCGAGTGACCTTCTCATCATTAATTATGCAAAGTGTCAGTTAACATGCAGTGCTGAATTCAGCAGTTGCATTCAGGTGCTTCATTATCGACAAGTGACCTGGACAATTCGTACACAGTGTTTGAATATTTTATTATAAAAACTTTATATGAAAGCTTAACGGAGCTTTCTGAAACTATTTTTTTTTTACAAATTCCTCACAATTTCAATATTGGTGATATCTTAATGAGCAAGTGAAAACTTTTTATATCCGTGGAGTGTGCTTATTAAAAGCTCTTTGTGGGAAATGGGGGTGCAAATCTGTTGCGCTGGGCTAAGCCCTTCAGAGCCTTGACGCACCCTCCATGGCGCACTCGCCGGACCTCAGCCTGCTGGCGGCCAGTCTGCTTAGGCTCATTATCGGTAAGTCTCATATAAAGATAAATTTTAAACGGATTTTTACCCTCTGTACATACCCCCCGTTAATGTGAATTTGATCCCTCAACCGTTATTTCTTTCTTTCTTTCTAACTTCTTCAACATGTATCATAGTTTTAAGTCCTACTGTTAAGTAAAATCACATGTCAGAAATGCCTTCCATTCAAGGAAGGTGTAAATTAATTCATAATTAAATAAATTAAGTTCTTGTTATAGTATCTAACACGTTATTGTAATAAGTTAGAGACAATTAATTTCTGGTAATTTAAGTTAGTTATTATTATTTGTAAGAAAAAAAATACCTTAAATAAAGAACCAATTAAAAAAATAAATTTAAAAAACCCTCAACCGTTAAATTCTAATTAGAGCATATTTATTAAGACCAATTTTAATAAATATGCTTTGATTTGGTGTTTTCCCATGGAAAAAATTAAATACTATTAGAAAAAAATATTCATACAAACCCCTCAAGATTTACGAAATCACTTTATTTTCTTTCCACACGTGGTGCCCAGTTGACCCTTCTATTCCTTCAAGATGTCCGTGAAGAATTAAAACCCTATGTAGGTAGTTTTATGAATGTGTTTTTATAAAAAAAAATGTTCATATTTATATTACGTAAGCAATTGTGTACATTTGTGATATTCAGTAGTTTTCGCGTGCTCATGACACGACTGACTTCTTTACTTACTCATATGTACTTGCATAGATACACCTGAAGTCTTTAAAACAAAGCGTATTGTAAAAATAACAAAGCGGACTCTGGACAAAAGCCAAGAAACGCCAACCGGCTCCGTAGATACCGGGAGAATGAAAGCTTGAATCAGAGTACAAAGTCGTGTTGCCTTTCGTTACACTTTAATTATTTTCTACCGAATATACACTACGGTCCAATTGAAATGATCAAAAATTGTTCAGGTTTTTTAATTAAAATTCTCATTGACGGATGTTTAATAATTCCAAAGCCTTGTATTTTTATAACCGCGTATCTATATAGCCTGCTTGTAAATAATATTTCAAAACAAAACGTATGTTTTTTTTAATGGAATAAATAACTAATCAATCACTATTGTGAGTAATATGACTACAGAGTCGCTTAGTTAGAGATAAAGCTTGTGGGGATTCAACGTAGATGATTTTAATGTTTTTTTTTAATTTATTGTATTTTATATACAAAAGTAATAAAATAAAAGTATTTTTATGTATTTTTACTAAAATATAATAACAAAAAGGTAACACGTAAACAAATTATTTAAAAAAAAATCATGTTTTTACACTTTCTGAATATTAACATCTTAGGTGTTGCACTTTGATCATTTAAAAATATGTATACTGCTACACTAAGTAATAACTGTCGCGATAACTGTCGGTAACGCTGCGTTGCTTTGGACAGTTTATTATTTTATACGACAACACAAATCCACAATGCGAGTAAATGGAAATGCGATTTTGCATAACAATTGGTCTGCATCCAGTGAATCGTTTTTTTTACGATTCTCATTATTGTTACGAATTTCCGGGAACGACCGCGATTCAGTAAACCGGCGCCTGGGGACCGCGTCAAACATTTCGCCAATATTTAATTTGACGCGTACGATTGATTCAGGTCCCCTTTCCAGTGCATTTCCAAACGCCCGCCCATCAAACACTATTTTATTAGCATACCGCGTGTGTACCGAGCCGTCAAAGCATGTCAAAAACAGAAGCCATTAGTGACACGTCTTTAGTGAGACGTTGAATATGACTACCGAAATGCATTTTACAGAAAATTCACCGACGCATTGTTCAATATCGCTTACGTTTATACGAAGTAAATAAAGTTTCTGTGTACTTTTTGTGAGCAACAGCGCCGATGCAATGGAATGAAATTTCGTATGAGTAAAATGATACGCAGTCGTTTCCGAGAACTATTATTTCTTTGAGAGAGATCGCATCGGTATTCTATTACAACGTTCACTCGTGTACTACACAGTTCGCTTTACTTTTTGTGCGTTTTTAATGGTTTCGTTTATATCTGCGGTGAAGTATCGTGTAAACAATAAAATTGTTTGCTATAAAGTTTTTCGTTTATTGCGATTTACGTGATCCGTTTCATCGTGTTAAACAAATTTTATAAAAATTTAAAAATAATACGCTCGTCCTCGTATTAATTTTCAGCGGCTATTTTAGATTCGCGTCTTGTTTTCGTTATTATGTTGCATAAATATGTACACGGTGTTATGATATTTACGTGGGTATCTATTTCCCAATCAACTTTCATTGCCCATACAATGAACACCTGTTATAGGTGAGTCTATTATGTTAACGTTTATATTAAAGTGGGAGCGCAAACACTGGCCAGGTGGAGAAGGGGTTTTCAGGTCTAGGGCCGGTATTCCATACACCGGCCGAAGTAATAAGATTCTTCCGTTATTTTCACACCGCCGTGGGGCAATTTGTATTCTCATTACTTCCCAGAAGGATCAGTGGGGGCATCGTTTGGTAAATTGAGTTTTCTTCTATAGCGTCCGGTTACTTGGCTTATGAAAACAGCGTCTGCCTAATAATTATTATTAGCCTCACTTTTATTTTTATGGTCGCTTTATTGCTTCTTAAAAGCTCAGTATACTTGTAATATTAAACGAAATTTAACGATTTGACGGCTTTTTTCATAAATGTATCAAATATAGTACTTTTTACTCAACTATTACTTTTGACAAAAATAAATGGCAATTATTTTTCTAACATATAATCGTTCAAATAAATATATAATTCATAACGAGTGTGAATATGTTTTATTTTTAATTTATGGTGTTGGATTTTCTTTCTTAAAAATAACTCTAATTACAATTCTTGTTTTCTTGGGGCATAATGAACCCCATTTAAACTATTAGTTTTTTTTATCGAGTAAGCCCCTTATCCCGGATATATCCCGGTTTATTTTTCTTGGAATCTCACCAACCTACATCCTACCTACGGGTACATTGTTTCGAAAGTTTTTGTCTCTGCCATTATCTCAAATGAAAGCTTTACTTTTTTCAAGACGCGGTACGTCGTTCCATTTCTAAAAAGGTTATCTCCATAACGAAGACATTATTTATGAGACTGTGGTAATATTAAGCTTGTAATTTTGCTGAAATTAAGATTTAAATTTCTTTACAAGTTATTTTATTTGACACCAAAAAAACGCTAAACGAAGTTCTTAATAAGTATTATGAACTATGAAGCTGTATCCTTTAACTTAATACAGTCTGCATAGCAAGTTATAACTGAAATATACTACAAGTATATACTTTCGCAACCTCTCGTGATCATTAAACCGTCTTGAAGCATATTGCTCCATGTTTGATATTCGCCGACAGCAAGTACGAGTTGATTTCACAACTTCTTCCTTGATAGCACTGGATAGTTAGTTATGAAATGTACTTGTAACATCAAAATGAATTTAAAATTTAAATTATTTATTTACAGGGAATGTAATTGTAATAATATACAGTACTTCTCGTTATGACAACACTGTATTTGAAATGATATACAATAAATAAGATGATAATGTTTGTATGACTCTGTCCTATTCCATAGTAAAAAATTATTTTCAGTCATTAAAAATATCATGTGTTGTTTTCTTATGAATGGGAATCAATCTCAGGTATAATTAATTGATAGAATTTTTTAAATCTCTCGACTAATAAATTAAACTTTTTTACTCTATTGTACTTCTTGTAATAGTCAATAATTAGTGTGTCTAGACATCTTTATATTACGCAGATTAAAAAAAACCTTCAAAGTTCTTTAAACGATAGTTTCTCAAGTGTACTTCTCTCTGTAATTAATACGCATTAAAAATTTTGGTATGTTTGCAGTATCAAATGTTCTAGATTTCAAAAATTAAAATATTCGAGGATTTGTTAGCGTATATTTTTCGTATTCAGTTTTTATAATATTCATGCCAACAAATTTACAATAAAAATCAAACTACTTTTCCGTGTGGGTTTTTTTCCTTTTAAAAGATAGTATTATTATTCTTAATTTAAAAAATATTCTACAATACCTTTATCATTAATCCATCAATGAAATTGCCGTGATCAGCGTAAACCAGAGTGTCGGTTCCTCGGCATTAGCGGCCTCCGCGGGCAGCCGACCAAGTTCATGAAATTCATCACCCCTTCTGATGTACTTCAGCTTAACCAGGCTGCTTTAGAAGGTTTTCCCACTAGAGCACACAATTTATGTACAAATCCCGTGAAACCACATTCATCCCCTTGTGTACGTACATCAAGTGCTCTTTAATACTGCCGAATGCGTGTTGTTTTAACCGGCTTCCGATAAATTTGGTTTGTATCGACTCAAAGAGAAATAGTTTGCTCTCTAATCCCTCCAGTGTCGAAAAGCAATAGCAATATGTATTGTTTATTATTCTGTAATGTTTCATTATTCTGGGACCTAATTACAGGATATAATTAGATACATATGGGAACGTATGTTATGGTAATTTAATTATTATTGTTTCAATATTGGATTACGTCCATAGCATCAAATATTATATAATTAACAAGAACAGCAAGATGGCTTCCAAATTACATAGTTACACAATCATTTCTCTTTTCTTAGAAATTAATTTAATTTAACATTTATGCTGAAACCATTTCTTACCTGACGCAATAATATTCCCATTTAGTTAATTGCGTAATGCAGACAAGTTTTCTCAATATTTTAATATTGTTAGAAGAACGCATTTTTATACTAAGTTATACTATATATTTAAATATACTATATATTCTAAATATTTATACTATAGTCTTACATGTACATTTGCGTCATAATGCTGATTTTAATATAATACTTTGTAACTACTTTTGTATTTATGTATGATAATAAATATAATAAAACTCACTGAAGCGCTGACATCCATGGAAAACATATTTAATTCCAACTACAATATGAAGATAAACAGCACAAAAACCAAAGTCATGAGAGTAAGCCGCAATGAGCAGCAGAAAATTAACATATCAATGCTAGGAGTACCCCTAAAAGATGCAAAAGAATTTGTATACCTTGGAAGTACGATCACATGGGATGGCAGAACTAAAAGAGAAGTCAACAGTCGCATACATCAAGCAAGGGTATCTTTCAATAAAAAAGCAAAAATTCTTGAGTCAAAGAATATTACTATAAGGCTCCGAAAGCAACTTGCCAAAACATTTGCTTGGAGCATCTTAATGTACGGCTGTGAGACATGGTGCTTATCTGAAAGTGATAAAAAAAGCCTTTGAGATGTGGTCGTACAGAAGAATTCTCGGAATTTCCTGGAGAGACCACGTCACGAACAATGAGGTTCTCAGGATAATCAAGGAAGATAGGCACCTAACAAGAACCATCTCAGAGAGGCGAGCCCGATGGATTGGTCACATCATGCGCTACGATGGTCTTCTTCACGATATTGTGGAGGGGATTGTTGAGGTTAGAAACTGTAGAGGGCGTTGATACTACGAAGAAGAATAATAATAAATATTTGGTAGAACTTGTTCAAGCGAGTTAACAGACTACTTTTACATTTTAGGTCGTTTAATAGTGGTCTCGACAAATTTGACCAATTATCTTGTTTAATTTACTCCGCATAGATTTTTATTAAATTATTTCGCTCCTTTTACAATAAAAAACTTATTCACACTAAAATAAATTTACCATTGTCGAAATAACTTCAATTTTAATAACTATGAAAATACAAGTATATTCTTCTATGTATTTTTGTCTCTAATTCAAATTAAATAATTATTTGATTGAGCACCTACATCTAGTTGTAATAACTACCAATTAACACAAATAGTAAATAATTTCAAAAGGATTGCGACAAAAAAGTCGTATGTAAGTTGGATCATTATAATGCCGTTTAGTTTATAGGTAATTTGAATTATTGATAATTGCATATCAACGTGAAATGTTATATTTTTTTCATATTTATGCTATTTATAAATGAATGGCTGTTTATAAAATTAATAACAAAAAACACATGTTAAAAGTACGTGTTTAAGATTTGTATCTTTATTTTTTTATCGCTTTATGATTATTTTCTGCAAATATTCAGCGACTGTAATAACTTAAAGTGGCTTTAACTGTAAGGCGAGAAACTTGGCGCGGTTTCAGACAGTTCATAAGTTCTTCGAAACTTTCAGTAATATAATAATCTTTACAACAAACTCAACTAGACTTGTTTGCTTGCATATTATTACTGCATTTCAATCACCATTTTTGTATTGAATCTTAGCTGAGGAATAACACAATAGATTACTTCATGAAAGAATACTATAATTTTTGCAAATTGTTAATTGTAAAAAAGTATCAAACAATAATGAACTATTTTAAAACGTATTTTCCTTTTTCCAAAAAAATAGTTTATTGATAATCTACTTTTAAAATATCAATAATTTTCACATTGTATTTTGTAAAATATACAACCCATTTTACTTTAATTTAACATAGTTTTAGTTACTCCAATTCTGTTATGCCAGGGATCATATTATAAATAAAAGTTTGTGAACTAGATGTTTCTTTTTTCACTATTAAAAAAACATTTTAGTCTACAGTCAATCAAACATAATAATTATAAATTTATAACTGACTAGTGAAGATTTGTGAAATAATAATTTAAATTAATATAAGTTCTCTTCGATGGCGTATTATATAAGCACTTTTTGCGTTGAATTGTCTTGATTTTCATACCTACGTACAGTTTTTATACATGTACACACACATGCACTAACTAATGGGCTAAATATATTATAAATTACATTTAAAATTAATTAATCTCGTCAGTCGTCTAAAATAATTGTCGTAAAGTCTGCGTCTCTGTCTTAGCGTTCTGCTCCATAAAAGCGTTAGTAAGCGCTTCGCTCCTTGAAGTATGCTCTCCTTCCCTGGTTTTGTTTTGCCTTTTCCGTTGCATAATCTAACTGGGCGCCTCGCCACTGCCGGAATGCAATTACATCGCATGCAAATAATTCATCTTCACGAGAATATCTTCCGTCTCGCCCGTCTCGAGCATTCTTCTCCCTCTGACTTCAGTGCGATCCTCGACAAATTGACTTGTTATTTGTTATTTCATAATATTCGCTGCAGAAACAATATGTCTTGAAAAAATAGCTCTTAAATTACTACATCTGAAAAACGAGTATTTCAATAAGAAATGTGTATAATTTCTTATTTTATACAAAAACAAGAATACATATTACGTTATCTAATTTAAAAACATTATATAGATAACATTATTCGATTAACTAACTATATATATATATATATATATATATATATATATATATATATATATATATATATAATGTCTATATTATCTATTATATCTAATATACGTATTTTCTTTTTTTTAGTCGAAAAGCTCTTAATGAAAGAAACAAAAACTGTTAAATCACGAACTACATAAAATGTCTTTCATCGTGTTTCAAAGTATTAGTAACCTGGGCTTGGACTATTTCATCCAAAGGAGTAGTTCAAACCAATGGATATAATTACACAAATTCGAGATTTATTATACAAATTCAAATGTTATATTTAGAGGTCATAAAAATTAAAATCTCAAAATCAGAATTTTCTCAAAATAATTGGTATTTTTTATTAAATTAATTTATCAATAAATTCAATTCTCAGTGCTAACAAATATACTAATATAGTATAATAATAAATATATTTATTTTATTGTTTTTCATATTCAGCTGCATTGTTTTAATATTCTTGATAATTTAATTATATTAACTCATAGGATATATTTTTTAATGAAAGTTTGCAGGAATTGCAATAGCGTGTGGTTTCACACATCAGTAACAGATGTCGCAATGTACTCTTGTAGTTCGGCGGTTTATCGCCAGACCACGCTGACCGCTTGTGGTCGTACGCTGCTGCCATCTGCCGCCTGACACTGACACCCTGGTTAAATAAACTAAACTTCTGAATAATAATTAAATAATGTAGCTTAAAATAATTTACTACACACAACCAAATAAAAATAATTTACTTGATTTTATATTTATAGTTTAATATAACTTTTATTATTTATTTTGACTAAAATTCATTTAACTTGCGTTTGTCATGATAATAATGTATTAAATTCGCCAAAAAAATAAAAGGCAAACATATTTTTGAATAATTTCTTACATATTTGTTATAAATTTATTTTATGATTTATTGTACTTTAATATATGAAAATATTAAAAAATGTATTAATTGTAAAAATGTTTGGCGCGGTTTGGTTCTCCGCTACTTTTCAGGAAAGTTAACTGAAAGTCGGTATTTGAACCAATACTCCTCGGAAAATTCGAAGTGCACATTTTAAAATATTTAATAGATGGCGCCACGTAACTGGAAAATAATTTTCTTTTATATAATACATTTTCGTTACTTATTTTAATATATTATTTTAGTTTTCAACTTTGACGTTCAATATAATAATTATCATGTTCATAGCTCATCCAATTAATTTTATATTAAATAAAAACTTTCAATAATGAAATTTAAATTTTACTACGCATCTTGAACTTTTATTAGAAAGCAGTGTCGCGTTTTATTGCCATATAATGCCATCACATATGAAAATATTTTATTTTGACTCTTTCCGATAAACTCAAAAAGTATTATATAAAGTCCATATATTTTTTAATCACAAATATTCATAAGTTATGTGTTTTTAATAGAGCACACCAATTTTCTTTCTAGCTTAATATACTAAAAATTGAATGATTTGTGTCAGAAATCCTTTTATCCAAAAGATAAATCACCATTCTGTCTATCTCATATGGCGGAGCGTCGCAGGCCGCTAGAGTTTGATGTTATCATTTTCAATTTTGGTAGAAAAAAAAGTTTTCGGTTACGTCCTCTGCAAAAAAATGTCTCTCGCGGACAGAGACGAATGGCAGCGCTTCTTGCTCCTCGGCTCGCCTTATTAATCCGGCCACTGGGGAGAGGGACTGACCGGTCAAAGTAAATTAGCCGAGGATTTTTTTATGAATTATAGCCCCGGGTAATGTGTCACAATAAATTTGTCACCGGACCTGACTGGACGTCCCTCCGAAGTTAGGCAGCGCCACCGTTTCTGCGTCCGCCGAAATTCATCTGAAGCTAATTCAATTATAAAATTACTGTTTTAATTATACGAATGGGCTGACGAATTAGTATTTTTTGCCAATTTACCCAACTTTATTAAGTCTAGTTTGAATCGGGTCCTACCTTGAGAGTAAGCTGCCTTTATTATACCAAGACTTGATTAAATTAAGCATTATACTTTACCATTATACTTAATTAAAAGTATCCTGACTCAATTAATTATTCTCAAAAAAGATTATATTACGCGAATAATTATATTTTTTGCAGAATTTTCGAATTATAGCCTTAATTTAGCTGATGAATTTAAAGATTTTTAACGTTTAGAGAAAATATGTCCTGAATAGGATGGTACGAGTATATATATAATTCATTTTGTCAATTTATTTATTCATTTTTTTTTATCCATGAGAAATCAAATGTCGGTATTAGATAATATTCCTGATATTTTTTATATTTCGAAATTTAGGAAAAAATCAGCAAAATAACTCTTTCTAACGCCATTACCGCATTAATGCAGCCAGTCGCAAAGGCAGGAAATGAAGCACTGTGGACGGACGCCGCGTTTTCTCGGATTCATTTATATTTTGTCCATTATTTATTGTAAAAACTACATTACAAAGAAGATGGCTTTTTGTAAATATAAGTTAGTTATGTAACTATTAGAAAACAAAGAAAAATAGTAGTATCAGACCTAAAAAAATAACTGCTTCTTGATAATCTAATAAAGAATATTATTTTCAAATATCATATATGTCAAAAATTGTGTTCGTAAAACACATACATGAGAAAGTATAATAAAAAATCGGTAATGAAGAAATCTGCGTTTTACGCTTGCCATTTTAAAGCTTAAGGATGCTGATTGGTGATGAAAGTCGTGTTTATTTAAATCATTGGCAATAATATAAATTAGGTATTCTTAACATAGTTGTCGAATATTTTTCCTGTATGCTATTCTCCTTGACAAATTGCAAGATCTAATATTATTTCTTAGATTTTCATGGCCAGATTTGCTGGTGTCTTCTTCACAAAGTCGTCAACTCTGAAGAAGACCCCCGAAATGCCACACACGGCTAAACTCGTTATTAAACTATTTGATCAATATACTCGTATAATAGCATCATGCAAGTGTTCATGAGATGGAATAATACCATTGGCGTCGTTACTTTTAACTCTGGCCGCGCGATGGCGCACTAAATTTTTCTTTTCGGCGAGGAAATTGCACATTTCGTTGTATTTATGGAAGCTTCTATTTTGTTTCAGGTAAGTTTCACTGCACCTCCCTCCTGGCCCCCCGCTGGCCGTTAACCCCGGGCAGCTCCACCCCACCGGAGATCGTGGACGTCTACATTTTTAACAGGTTTGGTATCATAGTCAGAATTTTTGTGACAGTTGGACTATTTGTTCTATGCGGGCCGCTCGGGCCAAGTTGGGAAATGAGAAAATACTTCATTCGTGTATGAATTTTATACGATAGCAGTTTTTTTATTGCGTTTTCTAAATTACACAAATGTGGCTTGAATGTTCTTTAGAAAAAAACCAAGTCCAATTTATTTTCCCTACCTTTTTGATATATTTTCTTTTATTCATTTTAAAAACAATAAAATTCATTTTAATGCAATTAATTAGTGAATACATAATTTTATTTGAATCAAGGTAGTAAGTTTTTATTGGCATGCGCGTCAGAATTTTTTCCATCGGTCACGGATGCATTCCATCCTACAGTCAGTAAAGAGACGAAGGCTGACTTGATTGTCACATGTTCTCCAAATATCGCAGGATACATCATTAACTTTACTTAGAATGTACTTGGTGGAGGCTTGGAAGGCAGAGTTGACAAAGAACAAGTCAAAGACTATAGCGGTCGACGCTATTTTACCACCATATGGTACATCTAGTGAACGGATATGAAAAGAAGAAAATTCTCTCCAGTAAAACACGCTTGCAATGCACGAAATCAATAAAAATCCAATCTCTTGTATTGCCGTTCGTGATTTTCAGCCTCAATCCCAATCACAATGGCCCGATTCAACCGAATTCTTCGTTTATCGGCAGTCACTCCTTACGTTCAAATTGAATAAGTTCATTCCTACAGCAACTCTCACGACACGACGAGCCTTCAGCTCCACCTGCAATGAACCATGAGGCCCCTGCACGTAAAATCTGGCTGCCAACTATCTATGAAAACATCAATTGTACATACAACATGTAGAGTCTATGCTATGTAGTCTATGGGCAGGCCTAGGCAAGCTACTTCCGTAGTATGTCCTCCTTTTATGTCCGGCCTGCGAACCGATTGATGGCTAATAAATCAAATTTCACTAAAGCGAATCAATTTTCCAAATCAATCTCACGTTAATAAATAATAAAAATACAAAAACTGCAATATTTATGACAGAAAACTGTCATTTTTATTAGTACTAACTAGTATCTGAGATACATCCATACAAATAATTGAAAAATATATTAGCTTGTAACTTTTTCCAATAAGTAATTAGAGTAATAGATTGCATATATTTATATACCTCAATTGATTCATTTAAATATTTTATGTGCCTAGCAGTAAATCATACCCATTCAAATAGTCTAAAATGCTGAAAATTTAAAGATTTATGTCAAAAATCATATATAATTTCAATATGAATTAGCTCTTGTAACAATAAGATTTAAGATGCATTCATTCAAAAATTGGCACATAATTCAAACATTATCGCTTATGTTAAAATACTTGTTAAATATTTATAAATTTACGAGTATATCATGTACAATTATCATAGTTTTAACTACGTGTTCCTGAATCTACTAACATGTATTGCTTGTCTCATTATATGAGAGACTGTATTCCTACTGTTGAGGTACCACGTGATATTATCAGCTGCTTGAGAATGCTGCACGAGATCCACCTCCGAACGGAAGCCCCCGTTAACGTCCTCGTTTATCTGTTTCACGTCACCAGGATGACTTAGTGCTGCTGCAGCAACCGAGAGCAACTACTTTTTATACAATGTCTCCGCTCCCCCAGATGCAACAAAATAACTCATTTATTAATCATATAATATATCAATCAGCAATGTGGGATCTATTAAATTTCACCGCCATGGATTACAATACATGCTCGTATATACATAACAATAAATACATACAATACTAAACCATTCAACTTATACTCATGTAAAAGTTTGTATTCTTCACATCTGGTCCTCAGCTGGAGCATATGGTTGCCCCGAAATAATGACATGAAGTTTTATTTTCTGACTGAACCTTCTCCGACCTCGTTTCAAGTCGGTTCTGCACCCTGAAACTCAATGGAATACGTATTATTGTAGACAGGCTTACGCGAGGGGTTGATGATAATAAAACGGTAATGATATATGATATTTGTTTAAGGATTAGTGAAATTGCACAAAAATATTACCCCTATCTATGAAAGATCCTGATTTTATTAAGGAGGAATTAAGTTTTTGAATGGGTTCAGAAGAAATTAATTATTTAAATTCAGAGAAGCAGTAATTTTTATAATAGTTTCAAAGTTTGATAATAAGACCTTAATACGAGAACAATAATATCTACAAGTAATAAGAGAAGTAATAATGTAAATTATTAAAAATGTATAAAATATGATTATCGCAACCATACGCACAAAAAATACTGCAGAAAACGAGCTTATACTTGACTATCTAAACTCCTGTGAAGTTTATTTGATAGATATTGCACATTTTAACATAACGCCGTAGGAATATATCTTCCATTCCCTCGCATGCACGGTGCACAAATCTAAATTATAATTGTTTAATTAGCCCCCGGTTGCAGCGATTTGGTTATTACCACCGAGCTATTTCCGGGATGCCTCGCGAAGCTCAGGGTTGCTGCAGGTCTGCGACTATGCCCGACTTCCGGTTTCATCCAACCCCAGTGTATCGGTGATATTTGCCCATTTCCGTTAATTGGAAATCGGTGAAACGCAAGACTGATTACTGTACCACTGTTGTTAGTATCCAGTAATTCCATATTATATTCGGCCGTCCCGCTTATATTATTGTTAACCAATATTAGCACTGATACTCATTGTTTATGAAATCTACTCAGCAGAATTGATACTAATACATTTTGAAATATTGCTGATTACCAATTAACTCGTGAATTATTTATAATTTTTCTCTTATAAAATTTAAACATCATGATAATCCTTTATATTATATCTTAGCCATAGTGTGGCTTTCTTTTATACGTATGTTTATGATACAGAGAACAAAGATGTTGATTTATTGAAAAAACGAAAAGGCTGACGTATTATATCAATAAATTTTATTGATTTATCCATATTCGGGACGCTGAATTCGAGAGGTATAGGTCATAGGGCAGGGAAGGGGTTGAGTCTCTTTCAAGGCCTATGATGAAGCATTATGTAAATTATAGTCCTATGCCTTATAACTTTTCAATATATATGTATTAACGTTTTTTACGTTAACCAATTCGATGTTTGTGTAGCCAAATTTTATAAATCCATACTTGTATAAATTTTAAATCTATTTTAATTAAATATATATATTTTTTAATATTTAGTTTTGATTCACATTTATTTTAAATGATTACATGTTTTGCCTTTCCTGGAGACCATCTACAATAATGATTAAATTAAAAACTAGCAGTGGCTTATACAGGTATGTACAAGTATTACGTTGGTACACACATATTAAGTGATTGTATATTTGTGCGAGTAAAAGAATTGAAAAAAGACATTATAAAATTAATGGGTATGTGTTATTTTATATAAATATACTTGTATTATCATTCGAGTATAAGGAAACGTGATTTTTTTTTGCATTATACATAAATTATTTATCAAATGTATATTTTTTTATAGTACATTTCATTTTAATTATTCTGAATTCCATATAGCCGTCTTGTATTGTTATTTGATATGTTGATTATAACTTTGTTGGCTGTTTGCGACATAACGGGATGTATAACAACAAAGAAACGATGGTGAATTTTTGGCATTTTGACAAAAATACTCTGAATCAAAAGAATTCTCCTTTACATTTCTATGTTTTAATGAGCTCCTCCTTTGAAACGTTTTCATATTTCTCTAGGTACACAAAACAACGCTCGAGATTTAATATGCTCGAAGCAATTTTCAATTATTCCATTCGTCTTTAAAATTATGTTTTATTCATTTGAGTGTATGAGAACCACTATGGATTACGAGATTGATATTAGAATTGTTATTCTTGAGGCGCATTTTTAAGTTTCTCGCTACATACAAAAATATACCTCGTTAAAATCCGGCGTCAAAATACGTTTTTAGTGTTTCATTTTCCCTTAAGCATGCCCCAGTGCCTCGGCTGTTGCAGGTTTATTCTCGTACTTGTCGCTGTACAAGTATTATTGTGTATGTACAGCATCTCATATCTCACTTTGAACGCAGATGCAGTTGTAAATTCAAGAGCTTTTTACGACGGGATAAATTGCACCACCAATCATTTGAGCTTTCGCCGCAGTAAATTTTACTTTTAAACCACCGCAACATTTTTGCGTGTTCTCCTAAGATTATTTCTGCTCTTCCTGAAATGGATTATCTAGATTCTAGTTTAACAAGTATTTCATGCTTTTTTTACTGAAAAAATATTCGGGTATATTTCTATTGCTCAATAATGTATTTTTCCTAAGCATTATTCTCGTATATTTCACTTATTCTTCGTAGTATCAATCCGGTGGATTGGTTTGCAGCAACAGAATCTTGCATCTCGATCTCCATTCCTCTCGGTCCTCCGCAACCCTTTTCAGCTCAGCATAAGCGCTACAATTCATGTCCTCGAATACTTGCTGTAAATACTCCCGTCTGGGTAAATATTTATAAAAGGTAAATATTTGATAGTCTTTCATTCAAAAAAGCATTTCGTATTAAATCAGTACCCACTTTATTATTTTGAATACGTTTCTCTATCCATTTTCATTGACAGTTAAGACATAAATTATTTTTCTCTAATAATTTACGAGTGTCATCGAATGCACTCATTTCCTTCTTGCATTATTCAAGAACAGAGCTCGGTGTTAGAATATATACTCGTATTTGTGTTAGTAATGCGAACAATGCAAGATGCACTTTCTGTCAATATAAATTTACTTCACGACATCATATTTTATACATTATGTCATTGAAAATTTTCTGCAATTTCACTTAAGTTTAAAAATATATTGGTTTATATATTTTTTTATTATTTAAGGCCATCTTTATACATATGACATTATTTAAACATCAATATATAATTTATAAGATTTCAAATAAATATTTAGTTACACAAAATAATGTATAAGTCCTATTATCATTTATCATTGTAGAATGTTAAGCAATGTCTTCAAATCTATATACATAACTACATAAAGCTTAGATTCTGTTTTATTTCACAGAATTTAATTTAGTGTACATTTTCATAGTACTTTTAATATTATTCCGAATCACGTACAACTTATTTTGAAGATTTATATACGTTGACGTCTTATTTGCATACTTCGGCTCTCGAGGGAGTTTGTTGTCGAACTAAAAATATATTACGTCTTGGAAACCTATTAAAATATTACTTTTTTGCGAATATGTAAGTTTTAAGCCTTAGCTACAAAAGTATTTTCAGCAGGCATCGCTTTTCCAGTGGACGGCTCATTGCAAGACGAATCTTTCTTATTAGACACTGGTGAATCTTCTCTAATTACCTCGACTTTGCTACATTATTACCACAATTTATATCACTACGCTGATCTGATTACTCTAGCGAATCCATTAATTATTACATTGTTTTTTTGTATTCATTTTTACTTTTTATATTGAGCTAAATATCACGTGTTTTTAATGATTGGACATGTCTTAACTTATTCATAAGGACATGAAATGAGCTTAGTCATATATAAATATTATATAGAAACCCTTGTTTTTAATTTAAATATAAATAAATTTACTATTATAATTATTTATAAAACGATTCCAAGGCATAGAGCTGAGAAATCTGAGAATTTGAAGAGGCAGCATCTGTGTAGTATCCGAGGCATATTTTTGGATGATTTGTTTACAAAATCAGATGATCAGCCCGACGCTCTCTAGACCTGGACCATTTTATCCTAAGATTCGTCTCTACCCAATAAACTTGTACTACAGCTACTCTAAAAATACCCTACAAACTTCAAACACTCAGATTTCTGCTTTGAAGGTTGTCAGTAACTATAGATGTTCCCAAATTGATTTTCAGTTGCAGATATGTCTTAGAATAGTGGCAGCTGACAAAACTTAGTAGCGAAGATTTGAAACGACCATATGTTTCATGTTCATATTTCTTACACGTATAACAATTATGTATATTTAATTTAGATATTTCATAAAATATATATCTTTTATATAACAATATAACTTAATCATTTTAAAAATATGCATACCAGAAATAATTGATTTGGTGATGCATCATTATTAAATAGTAACACTTTTCTAATCGATTCGAGAGCGTGGAGCAATAAATTATGGACCCGATAGAAATTTTAGACTTTTGAAAGAATTTATCAAAAACATTCTTTGAACGGTCCGTGGCGTTAAACTAGCGTGAACTTTGATAGTGAGGCAGTGGAAATTGTCTCCGCCCGCGGTTAAGTTTTCTGCTTGTCTCAACGTGTTGGATTTATATGGAAGAAGTTTCCAGCGCAATGTTCCCGGCAGAAGGTTTTCAATCGGTTTTCGGTCCGACGAATAAGCAACGTCACTTTCTAAATTGTTTGAAAGATAGCCACAGTTTGTGAATTATGAGCGCCGCACATTCTCTATAAAAGTAATTTATTTTCATACATTTCTTTTACTTTATTACTATTTTACGTTTATTTTTTCGATAAGACAATAACAATATATATTAACTGAAACTTTTCATTCCCTCGTTTCCATTCTACATGAAAATATTTTTTCTTCGAAATATTTTTTACAGGCTAGCTTATTTTTTGTTTGTAAAACAAGATGTTTTTTCTCGTTAATTTAATCCTCGCAACCTTTATCTTGAGCCTTTAACTTGATATCTTCCAGCTACTCGACGTTAGGAATCTGTTATTTACATCAACATGATATGGCCTTTACTTATCGTATGACCACAAAATAAATATTATATTTCGTCAATGCGTCATGGAAAATATTTATTTCTGTTTAGATAATTACACACTCAAGTTTCGAGGGTAATTCAGTTAAGTGTATTATATATTCATTTGTAAATTACTCATGGTTTTTCATATGAAATTCCATCTTTAACTTCATATAATTTTCGAATATTATTTGATTTTATTTCTTATTTTAACAAGTTATGGTAATTATTCTAACCTTACGTAAGCACATCTACTTTTAATGTAGATTTTTTTTCGAAATCTTTCGCAAGTTAAGATAAACAAAAGATCCGTTGTCGGGTATAGTGTTCTCTTCTTCTTCGTGTCAGCGACGTCAAATATTTTTTTCGCAATATCTGGCAACTTCGATAGCTCGTGTGTTGCCCAGCATTAGGTCTTGGGTATGCAGCTTATTGGGCACATGGAGCAATATCTTAGGTGTGAGGTGGTCTGCAGGTCTCCACGGTTGCATAATAGTGTCTATAGTGGGTATAGTGTTAAAAGTGTTAAAGTGCTTTCCCATCCAAAGGTTGTGGGTTGGATCTCCGACGAAAATTTGAGGAAAAGTTTTTAATCAATTTTATAAGCTTTATAAATACCGCCGATTGGTGTAAATTTGATACCTAACCCGTAAAATGCCTGTCATAGCTTATCAATCAAAATCATTGGTAGACAAAAGACGTCCCGTGAACACCTCCATACATATTGAACATAGTGAATTTCTATAATTAATGGATGATGCGTGAATGTCGAGCAGTATTCTATGTCGTTGGTAGTTCAACACATCACATGCAGCGCTTTGCCATATGTAGCATGTAAGTAAGCGCCATGGAAGCCACAGATGAGCCTTCAGCATTACTATTACCATATTTCGATATTCTACTGTGTTTACCTAAAAAAAGATACCTTTTTATCAAACCTTTGTAATCGAATTATCAATTACTTCTCCTAATACTATATACGAGTATACCTAAATGTGAGATGGATATTTTTTACCGCCGATTGTTACTACGAAGCGAAATATACAAACGGAACAAGCACACAACAACAGCGTTTTAAATGAGTTGAAGTCATTTACCTATAAAGTTTAATACTACCCATCCAGTTAATGTCAAGTCGAGGTGCCGTCTCCGAGCAGCAGTGAGCGTCTTTGTAATTATTCACTTACCCGCACTGGCGATAATCGAAAATAACTCTCTTAAGTGGCGAAGTTCTGGCAGAAGTTCCGGCCGGGTTGGCGCGAGATGCAGCCTCCATGCCTGCAACCTACATCCTGCACTTGCTACTATTACCTATCACTTGCAGTAGGACGTTCTTAAGTACTCGGCTGATCGATCACCGGGGCTGGGAGGCTGAGAGGCTCTAAAGCTCTAGAGCCCTGCGGAAGTCTCACCGGATATAAATATCAACCTGCGCACTTGAAGTTTGCACGCATTCGACTCTCATCCGTGAAACGGTTAAGGATGGCATCGAGAAATTTTTTGGATGTGCTTTAAAATAAACTTTTTTGCACCTTTATCAAACTGCATCTCTTTCGCATTTCTTTTTTAATAAACACATAAATGCTTGCGTGTAAATAAAACCATACATTTAAAAGATTTAGAGATATTGCTTAATATTTTTGTAAAAATTAATTCGGTTTTACATGTATGTAATCAAATATTAAAAAGTGTGTGATCTTGAGTCTCCCGTTGAAGGATGCTTCCATTTTCAGCTGTGTATATTTTGTCATACAGTATATCAAGCTGTATATCGTCATTGATATAGGAAAACAACATACATTACATAAAAGCAATGTTTTTTATTGGTGTCAATAAATATAAATTATAATTTTATTTTATAAATTGGTTAAAATTGTTTTTATTTAATTCATGTTGATCGTGATACCTCGTTATTTATATTTGAATGTGAAAATGAAAAATGGGAACTATTTATGCTATTGAGCTTATAAAATTTCACTTCTTTTATTTCATTTTATGGAAGCCAGGTGTATCATTTAAGATGTTTATTTGAATTTATATATTTATTTTGTTAATGTAAGTTTTGTTTTTATACAAAAACGGCTTGGTTTAGACATATTCTAAGAATGCCACAGGAGAACATAAACTATAACTGCCTTTTCTTCAAGCCCCTGGACTCGCGTGGAATGCAATGATTATGTCGGCTGATAGTTTGTGGTGCCATATGCTTCAGTTAGGGAACAGAGATGATATGTTGATGACATGTACGAGGGTTTCCCGAGTCACCGGTGATAAATATATGTACAGTAAAATACAGCATTTGATTAAATCTAACAATTATATAAAAATAATTACTTTACTCTAAAATATCTTTTTTAATAGGTTAATCGTCTTCCACACTATCTTTGAATGAAGCTTAATTCAGCGGACCATTCTGTGCAGTTCTGCTAAGCATTTTTCAGCATAAAAGTAATTTGTAATTAGGGATTTATTCAAGCGACTGCATAATCCACAATTTATCACGGAAGTACTCCCGAGCACTCGCACAATACCTACTTGTACTTGTGCGGGACCTGCAATACGCTTAAAAGGAGTACATTCATTGCGGGTGACTCTGTTCTAGTTACCCGGAGCTCTCGGGGTTCCCGGGAATGTTTGTATTTACTTACTGCAGCAAACTTATGCTCTTACAGAACTTCTGACCATAACAATGTTATGAACACTCGGCTTACTCTGAACTTTAGTATATTTTTGTTATTTCCTCAATAATTGCAGTGATATTTTAACATTACTTGTATAATCAATAACAATGTGTGTACGCGTATTTTTTAGATTTACATTTTTTTTGATCATTGATATTCTAATGTTTGTAATCTAGATAATATTAATGGAATGCATTTCCACTTTTATAGAATAATATTAGTAAAACCAATAGCTTTCACACAATTGAGACTGAATTATATCTAAGAACATACAAAGACGATCGGTAAGTCTTCTCTGGCCCACAAGTCTGTATTAAACTACAAACATTAATTGTCGACCAAAATGACACGGAACATATATATGTATGGTCCACATGGGAACATAATATAATATATAATATAAAGATATTCTGAGACGAGGCATAGACAATGCGATCTTGCAGAACTGTAAAACGGCAATTAGCGGTATCCATATGCTTCAAATATGGAGTGGATATGGCAAAAAAATAATGACAGTCTGGTCAGTATTTATAATTAGCCTACTACACCTATTACATCCGAAAAATAATCTTGTAACATCTAAAAAATATATTATACATTGAAATGCTTTATATTTTAGTTGCACTAATTTTTACTTGAGTGAAGTAATATCATATAAATTTACTTATATAATAATTATTTATTTTTCGGTATTTATTTCGCGGATAATTTCATATTATTAATAGAGAAAAATAGTAGAGAAATATTCATGTAAACATTTTTAAAAATTGAAATATTTTATTGATTTATTTTAAAGCGATGCATTTGTCAAAGCATACGGTGGATGAGCAGCTAAAGTTTGCACTCGTAGATTAAGGCTTTCCATTTCCACATTTCTGGTAAGTCCGTTCCGATGGTCAGACTTTGCTGTGCGATCTCCCGGCGCAAAGTGGGCGATAATCTGTTCAGATGATGTCAAAAGCTCTCTCATCCCCGCGGCTCGGTCAGCGATTCGAGGACTTTGTCCGACTCGCTGCCTCCTAAAGTCTGTCCTGAATTTCAATGATACGTCATTCCGCGCACAACCGAGTCGACCTATCGACTGTTCTATTAAAATATCCTTGCATTCGGGTGAACTTTTGATTTACCACTCGGGTGATATTCGTATATCGCAAAATTAAAATAAAACGTCGACATTTTGAGTTTATAAAATCGAACGAAATTTAAAGCGGACCAAAACAGGCAATAAAAAAAACTTTTTTTTTTACAAATTGAATTTTTAATTCAATAATGGACAGATTGTAGTTTTCAATAAACTACCCAGATAATATTATTTTTCACATATGCGTTTCATAACTGGACAATATGATCACCACAAATTGCCACCATTCAATTATGTCAGTAGCCATTGCCAATGCTTCATCCCAAGACATACCTGCATCCAAAGATCTAGCTGAAAATATGAAAATATCTACATTGTTCCCGATGACCTTCAGATATTTTGGGTGATTTGTCAATAGATTATTTTAAATGAGATCTAATGATTAACCCGACATTCACTGTCACCTGGACAATTTTGTCTTAAGAATCGGCTCAGACGGCAACCCATCCAAATTTTGGACCGCGTCTAATGTTGCTTTACTTTGGCTGAATAAACAGCATCGCGCTAACGATATGCTATTGCCGCTGGTCTAAATATAAAAATATATATAATAATCATGTGTGCTTAAGTAAACATAGAAGTTGTTAAATTTATCTTTTTAAAATATATAACCATTGAAATTTCATAATTTAGTTATAATATAAATAAATCAAAAAACCCTACAGCATAATATTAATAATAAAACGAAACTTTTGGCAAACTAAATTAACAATAAAATTTCCCTGAATTTCTTTCTAGCAGTTATCATTTCAATTAATTTACACCGAGCAAAACAATCCAACTGGCCTACACACCGCACATTATCTCGCCCGTCTCTATTTTCCCAAAGAATTTCTCAGATGAGGGTTTTTATTCGCTACCCCAAGTCCTTTAATCTTATTGCCCGCAGACCTCCGCAAAGGTACACAAAAACGACCCTCAGGTTGTAGCGAGTTTCAGGAAACGTGATTGCGTTTTTCCATTCACGTGATTTATGCGCAGTTTGAAAAGTTGGGTTTATTGATGCTGTTTATGAATAGTGCTTTGTTTTGTGCCGGAGGAAGTTTCCGATGCTGCGGTGAGGATATTGGGCGACCGCCGCAAAGTGTAACCCAGAAGTCTCCCGGAAACTGCTATAATATCGCTTTTGCTTAATTTCGTTCAGTAAATTATGCTTCAACGATAAATTGATTAGGGAATAGTTGTTTAATGTTCAGATGATTAAATTTACTGGCATATAGCTGTTGTTTGTAACTTATTTGACGTCTTCGCAAATGAAAATCTTTTTCTTCATAAACAATTTTATGATTTTTCATTTACTATATATTTTTTATCTTTGTATGGAATGGTTTACAAAAAATACAGTAGCAAACAGTTCACGCGAAATAACAGGTGTACAATTATTTTATCAATGCAATTTAAAATCCGATCTGATTTATAAGTATTCAATGATTTACACTGCTTAAGGACGTTATTTCAGTATTTCATATTACCACTCCATAAATCGATATTGAATTATTACTTAAGTCAATAATTACGTGTCAAAATAAAGTTAAAAGATTACTTAGAAATTAATCCAGAAAAAAAATATATAGGACGACATGATTCGGCTACGTCGGGTAGCCATTGTCTAGTCAATTAAGCAAGTAAGTGTGCGCGTTTACATAGGGCAAAGTGTTAGTTAGTAGGTGGGTGTAGGCTGTGAGATAGGTAAACGTTTATTTCTTTTAGCGTAAAGGAAATTTATTTTCATATTATGGATTCCCACCTAGAATTATCGATTGAAAAAATCAAATATATATATTCACTTGTTTATTTTTTTACTGCCCTCTTGATATTTTTTCGGTTAAAATGGTTTACATGAAAATAGTAAAAATAATCGCAGTACTTAAATTATTAAAGAAGCTGACAAAAAAAAATAACCAGTAAAATAAATAATAAATATTTGCCTTGAGTATAGTCCAAATCGGGAGCAAAATGTATCGAATTGAAATTTTTCATAAAGAATTATAGTGGTGAGATTTAGAAAACCATTACATTAATTATTGGAGAAATGAAAATTGCATTCAATTAGAGGTCGACTGACACGAGATATTTGACGCCATTGAGGATGATAGGATAATATTACAAAACTTCTCGTCCCTTTGCAATGAATATTAAAGCGCCCATAAAATAAACCATTTTAAGCGTTCGTAACATTAAGCATCGACAAAGCTTCGAGAAAAATAGTTTCGTATGAATATTTTAAATAATCGCCTCCATAACATCAAGTTTCCTCGGCGGAAATAAAAAGCTAAAGCGCTTCGTGTATTTTTCCATCGCCGTAAAGCTTTTAACGCAGCGCACTTTTATATATCTCAGTCTAGTTCAGATTTGAGTTTGCTAATGGTTCACATCGCGTTCCGGTTTATTGTGTCGCTGGATCAGGCTTTACTTGCTTACCCGGCAGACATACATCACAGTATAATCTTTATATATCTCTATTGTTTGAGACTACTCATTGTTAAAGTAGTGACATTGCCACGTGCTTTTCGTAAAAATGCAGTTATTTTTTCTAGTTAAAAAACGTGTCGAAGACAAATTGTACTGCACACGGTTTTATTAAATTAAATTGTGTCTTTTACATGTTTGGTTAGAACACAACTCAATAATGTGTTAAATAATAAATGACAAAACATATTTTTTTTCAATGTTTTTGCATTCAGTTTGAGATCCATTATAGTAAGTAAATATTTATTTATTAACTTGACTCAGTTGTTGACTCAGTAATAAATTATACTTATCATTTTTTTATTCGGTAAAGAAACAACTAAATACTTTGTTGAAATAAAAGTCAAGATGTTAATCTAATATTTATCTTATTTAATGAACAAATAAAGATTCATAGATATATTTAAATACACTTACAAATTCATAGCAAATATTTGACATTTCGAAAACATCAATTTTATCATTCATTTCAATCAATATTCTTATGTATTTAGTACAGCATTACAATTTATTTTTATTAGTAATAAAATTTTGTTTTTTTATTTTTTATTTATTACGTAGCGCTGTGAATTAATTTTTTGAAGTGTAATATCAAATTTAACAATCATATCCTTATGGTTATCCTTTCGAAACATTTGATTCTACCCGCTCAAGAGACGTCATTATATTTCATCTACAGCAGAGTACTCCAACAGACGATTACGTAGCAAATACTCGGTAAGAATATGTGAGCCATTATTTGAGAAAGTCTTTCATAGCCAGTGCGGAGCCTCGCTCGGCACAATCTCTGAATGTTTACCTCGGATCCCACGGCGGAACTTGTATGTTCGATATTTCCATTCTTTTGTGCGGCGTGAGAAGAGTCGGTGCACCCTTCCGTATAAACATATTACTCTCTAGAACCTTCGAGAAAGTTTTGCGTGGCCCTCTTACGTCACACATTTGATTCACAAAACATACTCCATTTTCGCATTCTTAACGCCGCAGTCAATTCATTGATTATTTATTATTCAACAATATAGAATTACCATTGATATTGTATTATATTAGATCAGTATTATTGTTTCCAAAGGTTTCCTATTATATACTGATAACGAATTTAAATGCTGAAGTGTACCTACATTTTTAAATGTAAATATGTGCTTAAAATTTATATTACAGGTGTGCATTATTTTTTTTTTGTAAATTAAAATCAATGAGATCAAAAAAATTACATTATCAGTTTTATTATATATTTATCTAAAAGTTATTCCTTCTTATAATACTCGGAATTTATAATAATAATATATATAATTCATAAAGAAATTATATCTTTTTTTTTTTTTTTTTTTAGTCATTAGAATTAATCTGTTTAATATTATGATATGTACTTAACAAATAAGTATATTTTTTGTTTAGTTTCCAAGCATTCTCAAAAAGCTTACAACTCTTTCTTCCGACATTAGATGTTAATACAACGCTTGTTTTTGCATGTTCGTCTAACATTTTTTTATTGCAACTAACCATTCATTTTATCACGTTGTTACGAGTGCTTTACCACTGCGGGTAAATGTTTCAAGTATTGCATGATAATAAAAATAAGATACCGAATGATTGTTTCCTCGCGTGTTTCCCTTCTACGATAATACGAAACGTTAAATGGAAATAGCGGAAGAAAAATATCACATAAATAAACATGCACTTACACACACTACCTAATCGATGCTTGTATTTTTATAAGAGCATATCATTGTTTATTTATATATAAACGTTTACAGAGAAAACTTTACACGTCATCAAAATATTTGATTGTTTAACTCTACTTGTGAATACGCTGGAAAAGATTTGTAAAATATGTTTTATGAAATTTCGTTCCCTGTTTTGATGTTACTGCGTAGCAAGTTGCAGTAAACCTAATGAAGACCCTCCCCAAATATCTTCTCAAATAAGAGATTCCTTTTTATTCAGCGTTTAGGCACGCAATATTATTGTCTGCGAGGAAAATGACTGGACTGTTGCGCATCTTCATACCCCGATCTATCATAGTAGCTACCCATTGTAAGAAACAAAGAAATCTTTTTTTTTGTACGAATTATGAGAAAAGAACATTTTAGGCATATTTACTCAATGTAAAACTCGCCCGGAGAAATTTCGAAGTCTCTCTTATACTCTTTCAAATGCGAATGGATATTTTTTCATTGAAGAAAATATTATGTTGTAAAAAATGCCACGGTGGCAATAAAAAAAGCTTGGCTTGATAAAAATAGATCTTGTGTATCAGCAACTTATTCTTTGTTTATACTAGACAGACTTATTCATATTCCAAACGGAAATTGCTTTATTCTCCAATTTTAAAAATATTTCAAACTCATAAATATTATATGGATTTTTTTAAATTTTTATTAGAATATTATTTTATTATTTCAATATTCTAATCTACTTTTATAGATCATTTTACTTTATTATAATATTATTAGTAATTAAATATACATATACTATACATAAAATTCTTTTTTCAACGCGTCAATCCAAACACAAAAATAACGGCAGAAGCGGGATGCGAACCGCGGACCTTGGAAACCAACTATGCCCAGGTATTCATACCGCTCAGCCGACTGGGCTATTACTGTGCCTGGACCGACTCACGTTGAAACTAGTATTCATGTCATTGTTATCATCGTATGATAGATGTCGCTATAGTATATATTCAAAGTATGTATATTTTTATTTTTTATTATTCAATCAGTCTTCATTTATTCACAAGCTTAATATTATTACTTTCCGACAGTCTATTTATTTTAGTAAGTACCACTCGGGTCTCGAACCAAACTATAGACTGAATGGATGAGAAACGACTACTTATAGTTCCGACTTGGACTTTATAACCAATCATTTACCTGTGTTACTGATTAATAATTTTACCTTCTTGATATTGTCTCAAGGAGACATTATTATATGGATTTTTTTAATTTTTATTAGAATATTATTTTATTATTTCAATATTCTAATCTACTTTATAGATCATTTTACTGTATTATAATATTATTAATAATTAAATATACATATACTATACATAAAATTCTTTTTTCAACGCGTCAATCCAAACACAAAAATAACGGCAGAAGCGGGATGCGAACTGCGGACCTTGAAACCAACTATGCCCAGGTATTCATACCGCTCAGCCGACTGGGCTATTACTGTGCCTGGACCGACTCACGTTGAAACTAGTATTCATGTCATTGTTATCATCGTATGATAGATGTCGCTATAGTATATATTCAAAGTATGTATATTTTTATTTTTTATTATTCAATCAGTCTTCATTTATTCACAAGCTTAATATTATTACTTTCCGACAGTCTATTTATTTTAGTAAGTACCACTCGGGTCTCGAACCAAACTATAGACTGAATGGATGAGAAACGACTACTTATAGTTCCGACTTGGACTTTATAACCAATCATTTACCTGTGTTACTGATTAATAATTTTACCTTCTTGATATTGTCTCAAGGAGACATTATTATATGGATTTTTTAATTTTTATTAGAATATTATTTTATTATTTCAATATTCTAATCTACTTTTATAGATCATTTTACTGTATTATAATATTATTAATAATTAAATATACATATACTATACATAAAATTCTTTTTCAACGCGTCAATCCAAACACAAAAATAACGGCAGAAGCGGGATGCGAACCGCGGACCTTGAAACCAACTATGCCCAGGTATTCATACCGCTCAGCCGACTGGGCTATTACTGTGCCTGGACCGACTCACGTTGAAACTAGTATTCATGTCATTGTTATCATCGTATGATAGATGTCGCCATAGTATATATTCAAAGTATGTATATTTTTATTTTTATTATTCAATCAGTCTTCATTTATTCACAAGCTTAATATTATTACTTTCCGACAGTCTATTTATTTTAGTAAGTACCACTCGGGTCTCGAACCAAACTATAGACTGAATGGATGAGACAATATCAAGAAGGTAAAATTATTAATCAGTAACACAGGTAAATGATTGGTTATAAAGTCCAAGTCGGAACTATAAGTAGTCGTTTCTCATCCATTCAGTCTATAGTTTGGTTCGAGACCCGAGTGGTACTTACTAAAATAAATAGACTGTCGGAAAGTAATAATATTAAGCTTGTGAATAAATGAAGACTGATTGAATAATAAAAAATAAAAATATACATACTTTCAATATATACTATAGCGACATCTATCATACGATGATAACAATGACATGAATACTAGTTTCAACGTGAGTCGGTCCAGGCACAGTAATAGCCCAGTCGGCTGAGCGGTATGAATACCTGGGCATAGTTGGTTTCCAAGGTCCGCGGTTCGCATCCCGCTTCTGCCGTTATTTTTGTGTTTGGATTGACGCGTTGAAAAAAGAATTTTATGTATAGTATATGTATATCTAATTATTAATAATATCATAAATATTAAGTATACATCTTCATAAATTGAATTATTTTTGTATTTCGCATGTGAATCACGACACAATATGTGTATATGGGAATAAATCATTAAGTTCATATATTTGAACAATTGATTTTTGGAATCAAAAAAATATGTGAATTTAAAAATAAATATTCATCATTGGTAAGAGCTAAATCGAGCAAAAAATAATAAAGATAAGCATTGGATTACAATGTCTGCGATCAGATAGTGAAACAAGTAATTTAATTAAATGGCTCTCTGAAAAAAAATATCGAACGATTCCATTCAAGAGTGGTTCCTTTCTTCCCGGGATACCTGTCTATATATTAAGCCTTACAATCGCATTTCCCATCCATTTCCTCGACGTGTGTTATTTGGATCGCGCCGCCTATATTCCACGTCTATCCCGGCTTTATAGCCTCGCATTCAAAACGCAAACCTGCCTGACGTAATAGCTTATAACAAACACTTTTGTATTGTGAAAATCGAACGGCGAAAATCCTGAGCTCCAGCGAGTTTTTCAGCGCATTTCGATTCGTAGAAAAAGGCCTGCAACGAAGCTATCGTGACATTCTGATGTGAATTAAAAACAATGATACTACATGCGATACTTAGCCGAAGAAGAAAATCAATGCAAAAAAGATGATTTTATTATTCTCATATTGTAAAATATATATTTTTTAAATATATTATTTTTTGGATATAACGTAATATTAATCAAAATATGTATTACTTAATAAAACACAAATATATTTTTTTCACAAATATTAATCTGAATTGACAGATCTCGTAAAATACGTTATTTATTAAAATTTCATGCGCATTTTAGTGAAAAATGGAAATGGAAATCTGATGAGAAAACAATAAATTAAGTTTATTTTTCATTTTGTACACCTATGCTTCCTATTTTTCGTGGGTAAAAACATTTGAATATTTCCTCTATCCTACTTCAGTGCATCCATTATTTTTAATGAATGCCGAAAAAAGGTGAATGTTTCACAATATGTCATAAACAACCCTTATCACGAAACTCTTTATTGACGTATGGGACTCGGTGTATAGCATTACACCCTGCCCTTAAAAATATGGATACCAATAATGGCTTTTACATTGCTTTTTTACGCAAATAACTTCACATTGTGCGTCCAACTATTTTTCGTATCCTTAATGTAATATTTTTTATCCCGCAACTACATTTTAAAATAACGTACGTGGTATGTGCCGTTCACTAATAACTTTATTGACTATTTCATTTGGATATTGATAGAAACCTTATCCTTATTAACCGATTTGGAATGTTTACATCTAAAAACCTCAGCTTAACAGACATAATTCACAAGTATTTTACGAGTATCTCGTATAATGAACATACTCGTTTATGACGAACTTAACATAGTGTCAATGAGACACAAACCTGTAAAGTCGGCTCTTCATTACATTGTATATTACCTATTTTTTGTAATTTTATATCATGAACTTTGTAAAAACCACGTATCTATTCAATCAACAAATAAGTCAAGATATTTAATAAAACAAATATTCTTTTTATGAATTTGTTTTTATTATTGATATGATGAAACGTGTAAGTTATTCGCCTAAACTGTTAGTATTCCCGATACAATTAATTTGCATAATATAGTGTTAAATTTAATTAGACCCTATTATAGTAGTCATTGAACGTTCTCACCTGTATAAGAGTATGAAATCAATCGCGAGCAATTAAGCCTCGATGAAGAGCAATAATTCGTGAATCGTAAATTCGAGCGCTCATTACGAATTCATTATATTCGGACAGCCTGCCTTTGTTCTGCGGATTGATTCAACGAATGAAATTGAATATTTTACGATGGACTGTGTGTTGAACAAAGCCTCTGCAGAGTCCTTTTGCTGAGAACCAGGTTTATGGGATGAGATCCAGCGATCCTGCGTGCGTTAAGCTGGGCAATCATATCTCCAACTTATTCATCAGTCTATGGAAATATTTCAATTTTACACCAAGACCGATACTGGGATCACTTATACACAAATTCAAAATATAAAAAAGTATATATCAATTTCTTTCATTAATATTTTACTTATTCGTAAAACGCAGTTACTTTGTGGTTTGTCATATTCGGGAATGAAATAATACCCTTTGTAAAACCGATAAGTCTTAATTTTTTATTGTTCTATATTTATATTAGTTTAACGTTTCTCCTGAGAAAGTGGGACAGTTTCTGTAACCGGTAAACCAATAAATAATTAAAAGTCAGTGGTTTTACAGTGAAGTATATTTTTCATTCTATATGAATAATATAGATAACACTTTTAAAAAACGGTATCCACTTTTCTTGATACATCATTTTCAAAATATTTTCGTTAAGAAATACTTAACTACTGAAATCTTATATTTAAAATTAGATCAAATACCAATGAAGAATTTGAATAAGTAATTTTTAAGTGCAAATCTATTTTCTTAAATAATGTAACGGGAAAATTTTGTTTTGTAGCCATACTTAAAAAATTTACACTCACTATATATTATTTTCCAATGGAGCGGATAAACGTTACAAAATTCACTGAAGATGCTTTTCCTGCTGTAATTTCGTATGCGGTCGTATAAAAGCAATTTGATGTGCATCCCGTAACACAGCTGTGAAATCCGCAGGAATTCTGCCTCAAAAATTGTTGCCAACATCCGCAAGTTTTCTGGTCGCTGAAAAGCGTCATTAACTTTAGGTACACAAAAGTGAAGCTATAGATTTTTATCTTCACGACTGAAATTTCGAAAAAGTCCACAAAAACTTCCTAAATAAATTTTAAAAACGCAATATGCTGCCAATAAGCATAATTTTCTTCATCGGCAGACATGTTTCAGTAAGATTTTTTTATTTTGAAAGGTTCTACAACATATATTGATTTTTCATAGAATATTAATACTACTCATACAAGAATAACTCTCAAGTCATTATTTCAATTGAGCTTTTTTATTATAATAAGAAGCTTAAACCTTATGCATGTGAAAAATGCTTATATTTCGGTATTTTTGTACATATTGTGCTGGCAATAAAACAAATAGGTTGTATTTGTTCCTACAGCTGGATTCATCTATCACAAGGTAAACCAGACTTGTTTGGATGCATAAGATTTTGTTCCATTCTAAATATAAATCAAAACATTATTTTCCGGAACTTTAAGTCAACAGAATAAATAACTGTTTATCAAAATATACTAGCATAACATCTGGGAGCTTCTGCTCACCACATAAGAAAAACAATGTTTCACGTATACTTCGAGAATAAGATATCTCATAATGATAATTATGCTGCAATTTATATTTACAATTGTCGTATGGCAAATTGACAAACAAATTGTTCTTATTTGGATAGAACTTCTAGTCAATTTTCCAGTGTTATCAGCTGTTTCTTGCCCGGCGTCTCGGCATTATTGCCGCGTTACTCATAATGGCATATGCTAAGTTATTCTCATTAGTACACCTCGACGATTGGCTTTGTTAACAATGAAAACCCGTATTATGCAAATCGGGAGTTTCTGCTCCGACATTGCCCCGCACTTTGTCCCGGAATCTGTTCCGATGAAGACGTAAAATGTACATTGACATTTAAAACTTTTCTAATACAAATAAAAAAACGAAATCTCACCATTTGACATTTTCAATTGATATCAGACTTTTGCTTTGCTTTTAAAATGAATATTTTATATTTTTAACTATTTCATCATACAGTCTGATTGGTATTCATCAATATCAAATTCGGTTTTATTTTAAATAGAGTTTTATTCGTGATGAAAATGAGTTGAATTCATTTCATTTATCCTGTATATATGTCTGCTCCTGTTACGTAATTGGAGCATATGGACATCACAAGCCACAGACATAAAGCTCTGTGAGCCGTTTTGGTCTTCGGCTTATCCATGTCAGCTCTGTCTCGCCTAGATACAGTTCTTATGATCATTCTGTATACAGTTCTTATTAGCCTTCTAGGACGACGAGAGCCCGGAAGTTTGAGGAAAAGGCAGCTGTAGTTATTGCTCTCCTGCAGCATTCGTAATATATATACTCTTATCAGCCAGGTTTTTTATTTTATTTTTATAAATATAATGCAATACATTATTTTCTCTTCTTTAGAATCAATACGATCTCAATCTCAATCGAACGTCTTTGTAAAACGCTGATAGAAGTCATATAGCAACACTGCATCTGTGTTTACTGTGAATTCGTGTTCTACTTGCAAGCAGCCTTTCCAGACAGTGCGCGAACTCCTTGAACGGTGCAGCAACCCTTTGGTCGCCACCCCTCTGATGGCATTCTAAGCGAGTCATGATTTCGTGCGGTGGCGGAGAATACAAGCAATCAAGAGCCGGTCGCGCGTGTCCTGCACCCGCGATGACCGTCATTAAGCCCCGACAAATAGAAACACCCAAACCCCAACCCTAGCAATATACAACCCCGGAGAACGTGGATGATTAAATTCTAGAATGCATGTAAGACGCCCTCTCTCTCGCGCGCACAAAGCTTAAGCGGCTCTCGTTATACTGTTGATAATAATTGTAATTTTTTAGCGCCGAGTCATTGTTAACTGTAGCCGGTATTTTGTACGGGAGCTCTGCAAACCGGAATTAATGATGACCCAGTTTAGAAAACTCGATTTGTGTGGATGAAAATTAACGTAATTTTTTACGCCGTAGGGAGCTTCTGGATTTTGTCTTTGAAAATGCAATGCAGATCTCGTTGATTACATGAATACATGCGATGTATAGTTTTTTTTTTGCTGTTTTTTAATGGATGTATTTCACATATGTAGAAATTATATAGAGATAAATAGATATTTATAAACAAATCCTATAAATTTTTAAATAAAATCTTTGAGCGTAAATGAATATTGTTTTTACGTCCCACAGGTATTATTACAAATTTTAAAAATGTTTTTTGTCTTTTTATTATACTGATAATATTTTTTAAAAACTGACTTCTTATCCTGTTTTTCTATCCACTAAACAATATTTGCGGTGGTCATAAAATTAATCTCAGGCGTTTATTCTATTACGAAAAACGTAAATCACTATCACTTCTATAGATCTTTTTAGATCTAGATTTGTGTAAAAAAAGTATGCGCCATCCAACAAATACGGGTATTCGTATTCGGTATAATTAAAGTTAGATAAATGTTAATTAATGTGATAAACATTACATCTATAAAATAGTTATTGTTTCGTTGTTTGTGAAACTGAAAACAACAAAACTAGCCGTGTGTGAACCCGAAGGATTTTGATTCCAAATATTCTAAATAGCATTTGTCCCGAGGGTTGGAACGGAGACCTTTTTTATCTCGTCGGTCTAATCAAGGACTATAGGGGCTCCCGGACGAAACATGGAGCCGTGAAACTTCAGTGTCTGATAAGCCGCATGCTAAATATTTTTTCGGTGAATCATGTCGATTTATATTTTTTGAAAAATAGTTTGGAAATAGTTTTTGAATATTTTTTTTTACGTCTATAAATTTCGTTTATTCGTTATTTAAGATAATATTTATTGCCAAATAAAGTTTTAGTTCAAAGTTTTATATTATGTTCAAAACTTTAGTTTTTTTTTATTAGAGATGTTATATGATCATTTTCTTTTTAATAGTATTCCGTTTTTTTGTAATTGATTTCCAATTAACCATTTTTTATTAAAAAGTATACAATTTGAGTCCTTCTCAAAAAACTAATTTTCCTTTTTCTCGTCGTGATCTGGTTTTCATAATTTGAAAATCTTCGCAGAAAATTTTTTCTCTGAAAATACCTTCATTTTTTCTACACGGTCCAAAAGAAACCGTTATCCTTATTATAATGTAATCCACAGAGCTGTAACTTTTCGTTAGTATTTACATTAGATTAGACTTTTTATGCATTTTTCTCATCATCCTTATATACTATCTGATATGATTTTACTCTACTTGAAATATATGTAGAGTGGAAGAACAAAAGCGCTAGATTTATATTAAATATGCTGCAAAAGCAAAAAAAAAATTAAAGCGAATTTCATGCAAAAATACCACATAATTTAGGACACCTCTAGTGCCGTAGTTACTATTAAAGAGTTTATCTGAACCACACACAGGGCTTAAAGCTTTAGGTAATTTGGAGCCAAGCAAAATATTACATACCATTAATGTGCAGTTATTATAAAACAGTGAGGGCAAGAACTGATTTACACAATTTTATTAAATGCACATTATAAAACCCTTTGAACAGGCATACACCTACATAATATATAGAAAAAATATTATTTATCAATAAAATTACGCATTTATTATTTTATGAGGATAGTTTAAGAATTCTTAATATTAATAATAAATCCATATAATACTCGTAGTGTATACAAGCAATAATACAAGTAAAAGAGATTTTCGTTTACGTACATGCGATCTGATATTTATCTTTTCATCCTTTCTTGTTATCATTACGTCTCAGATAACTGAAATTATACTTTTGCTTCTGCATCTTTATAATATATAGTAGACAGATGAATATGTATATGCCATACATAATGTATTAACGTCTGGTTTTAATAACCAAATGTAATGAAGCATTTCAGAAGATTTCTATGAAATAAAATTCGTCTTATTTTTACTGTGACTAACACTTATAATCGGATAAAGCGTTCACTATAAATAATATTAATAAAGCGTATTAAATAATCTTACTTTGTATTTTATGTTTTTATTGTCTTTACGCTACCCGCACGAGTTATTTTAAGTTGATAAATGATAATTAATGTCCACTTAGAGCATAAAGAGGGTATTTTACTCTTGTTGGCTACGCCGTAGCACGGTCGTAGCATTGTCCAGCCGGTCACCTTACACCCCGCAGCGGGCATCTGTACGTTCAGGCTTAATTTGCGGTAAGCAACGGGTGACTCGTTAATCTCCGCGTATACAAAAAATGGCAGTCGGGCTCGAGGCAACTTTTTGCCGACCTCTGAATGGATGGTTGAACCGGAATTGGCGACAACCTTTTTATGTGTGCATACAAGCGCATGCAGGAGGCACTCATTAAAAAAATGTAATTTGATAAGTCCGATGACACTTCTTGAAAACAACACGCATGGATGAATACAGCATCATGCAGTATTAAATATGTTTCCAATTATATTTTACAGCATTTAACTTTATCGCGTTTATTTCTGAAATATTATTTTTAGGTGACTTTTCCTTAACTGTTGATCGATTTTTAATAAAAAACTTCAAAAGATGAAAGAAAAAAAATATTCAAATTTAAGTTTAATTAAATACAACATCAAAAGATGTTTCCACGTAAAACAATAAAAAATGTAACAACATTTACACAACACAACAATCAATTTTTAATAGTTTTGATTTATACATTATTTAAAGCAGTGGTACAATAGTAAAACATTTGTGGAAAAGAACAATTTTTCTTAAAAAAACAGTAAAATAAATAACGTTCTGCAGTCTGGACAGTTTTCTTACATGTGATAGTGAGTCTGCTGCACTAATATTATTCCACTGATATTGGCTACTGAGACATAATATAAACGACTAGCTCGTGACAACTTTTTTCTATTTATATTGCGTTCATTCGGAATGTCTTTACTCATGTTTGTAAAATTCATGTTCAACTACTGAATAAACCCTGATTATAGTTGGAAAATATAATAATTGTTTGATTTTTTCCATCGATATTTCTTGGTGGAATTCCATAATATCAGATATAAAATAAAAGATTTTTTATAATTTATTCCACATATATATATTTTGTTACGACATGTTTCAGCCAGATCGAATGGCCATTTTCAAGTCAATTAGTTAATTTTTTGTTGGCTCTATTAAAGCAAAAGAGTGAGCGAAAAGGTGTATATGAATTGTGTGATGGGTATATGTGGTTTTAGGAAATCATTAATGTATAAGGGAATTCATTGATGTCACAACAAAATAATATTTATAATTACAAAGGCCATTAAAAAACAATCAACATTTACATCATAATATTAAGCTTTGGCTTAACATCCCAAATATTTTAATGCATTTTAACGTTTTTTATTTTTTAGTATACTATCGATAACTTTACTATCATAACCATTATTCGAAGCTATATTCTTAATAACATCCAGTTCATTGTTGGAGTTTTCTTGGGATAAAGAAACATGAGTAAGTCTATGTACCAGGCTGTGGAAAACAGACATTTTGTGTGATATGTGGTGTCTTGATGAAGCATGGATTATATTATCACTGTATGTGTGCTTTCGAAAAATGTTGAATTCATGTTTATTATCTACAATATTACAATATTAAAAAAAAATGTAGAATAAATTCGAAAAAATCTTTTATTTTATATCTAATAATGTTTCAATTGAATTAATTGTCCTGAATTTCTTTTGTCAGTATTTTTAATGCTTTTATATTTTTAAATTAAGATATAATCCAGATTGTCACTAACTGTACATTATTTGTGTTATATTACATCCTTATTCCAAGAAACACAAAAATAAAACACAATTAAAATTTAAAAATGTTACGATTTGATTTATTAATTGTATTAAGTTTATGAAGTTGATGGTTTTTTATATACTTTTAAATAACTGACTGAAAATTATTTCTGAAATTAAACAATTAATATCCTCACTGTCAGCTTAAGGTAACAATAAATAATGCGTTTATAATGTTGTCATTAATTCTTAAGAACGCTCTTGAAGCAATTATTAAAGTGTAAATACGACCAAAAATGAATAATGAATCGATCACATCAGCATTTATTGCTTCTGCAGAGTTTCTATATCGCTTTTATTATTGCCTGTTGAACAAATTTGAATAAGCCGAAAAATAATTTAGTGACGGGGGTGACCCTCCCACTGAGTTTTATTTTAAACGAAAAATCATCGACCACAAAATTCGATGGCGGCAACAATTGGTCCTTAATAACGTGACTAGCTCGCGGCTACCGAAAATTCATTTTTTTGTATATTTTCCCACCCCCGGCTGCCAGCGAAAAGGAAAATACCGCTGTATATTTAAAAGCGCTCATTATAAATGCAAATGTTCTGCGGCTCTCGTTTTTTTTTCGGTCGCTATGGACGCCTCTGTAAATTCATAACATCCTCCGTTTAGAACCCGTTTTCTTCCCATTTTTTAATTACATTCCCGCGGATGGCCGCCACTGTAACGTTTTAATTTGAGCGCGTCAAAAGATGATTCGGCGTAAATGTGGAAACATACTGCGGCTACTGCAACTGTAAAATGATGGCTATTTGGCTCACTTCTACATTACTCTACATATACAATTTTTTCTCTTCTACGTAAGCATTAATAATACCACGATGTAGGATGCTTCTAACCGATACTATTTTTAAATTAATTAAAAACGATTAAAACACTATTAGATTATTACGATTTAAAATACTACTCGCATCAATATGCATTGATATTGGAAATCTTAAAATCCAGTGATGTAAATATTTAAGTACGCGAAAATTCATTTTTTATGATAAAAACAACTTTAGAAACAGAAATCTTGCAAATTTTTTAAACAACATCACTCTCACGTCTATTATTTATCACAATCCATAGAACATGAATCTTTTTTATTGTCACTATCATTGATACTGCTCCTCGAAACTTTTGCAATTAATCTCTCCTGCACTTATCCATCCACATCAGACCTGTGATAAAAAAAAAACAGTTACCATGTATTACAGGGTTGGCATACTCGTACGAGTATATCAACTCGGAACGAACAGTTTTTCTAGCATCTTCTTTAATACCACAGGCTTTGTAAGGCTCACCCAGCATCTATGTTTCATCTTACATACAATCATCTGAATCCCATTGAGAAACAGATGTATAAACTCTTTTGATCCTCTCAATATATACACCCATAAAACTTCTATATAACTTTACGATCGTAGCACTCAACCAGTTGCCACAACATACTTGTACGTACCACTTCTCTCTAGTAGAATTGTCATTTTTCAAAATATTTTATTACGTTAAAGTAGCTTTTATAATGTTAACGTATAGAGGTTTCCTCAGTGCAGACTATAATGGCCTCTTGGACTGCTCGTTTTTTCCCGCCTCTTTATTTATTAACAGATTACACACCTACCTGGATTTAATAAATTCATTAAAAGCCAGCGAAACGGAGAGCGCGCCTTTCCTCAAAGCGCTATTTGCAAATTAAAATCTCATAGTGCTACATTGAGCGAGAAACTTCAAAATAATTTATTTGTCCTTTTTTCGTGTACTAAGAAATTTACCTTTTGGTTCTTAACAATTTATAAACAACCTTAGTAAGCACTTAGATTTTTAAAACAAGCTTGTTTATCTAATTAAATATACATTTTATCTCACAAAGAACGCCTACCAATACAAATTTCAAAAACATATTTTAATACATTTTCATTCGTTTTTTCGTTTATTGCATTTATATATATTTGAAGTGACCATTAAAGCACGTAACCATAAATAACTGTATTGAAATAATATATGGAGATAAAAAAATTTATCAATAAATGAATATAATCATCATTTCAGATCTGCCCAAAACTCTAACAAGCGATATGGTCCTCTAATCAACCCATATCAGTTCTACTACACAGAGCACCGCCGAAAACATTATATTAATAATTTAAAATTGTTCTCCAGAGCGTCAGAATCCCAAGCCTGAAGAAAAAGAAGCTTATGCTCTACTGTGACACCCATGTCATAACCAGGTCCACCTTCGTCTCTTGACCGACTGTAAGTTAGAAGACTGCCGCGTTCGCTTCCTCTCCTCATCATTCCTCGCAAAGTAAAATCATCGTACATCCAATATTTTACACAAGCATCTGTTTTATCTTGGTAAGGTGCCAATAATCCCTGTACGGAATAGAGGCGTCGTATACGCGGGAAAAAGTCAGCTTATTAAAAAATATATAATACGGAGCAGCTGCTCTCTGCAATTACAATAATCTCCTCCGTATCCTAAATAAAAAATAACAGAGGCGTTTGGGGCCGACGCGCATGGCGGTAAAGGTGAAAATCATGTCCGATTCCAATAGGTGGTATGGGGAGTAACGAGCGAGCCGCGGCCTGGCGAGGGCCCAGGTGTCAGGGATGGCCCGCGGCCGCGACCCGCATACCAATGGACCTCCCTCCAGGTTCACGTCCCTGCTGGCGGCTGTTTGTTATTTTCGTCTACTCGCGTGAGAGCAATATGTATTTGTCAAATGTATGTCAAATAAAAGATCGAAATACTACGCTTCGCAAATCCAGAAGCACGTCCCGACCGAAATGTATGCAAACATAGTCTGGCTTGTGTTCTCTATAAACGATGTCGTATCTCTACATTATCAACGTTTACTTTTTTCTTTTTTGCAACGTCTGCATAAGTACATACTCGTACATCGGCTATGAGAAATGATATTGAAAATCCAAGAAGCAATCAGAAATAACACTCCTATAAAATAAGTGTAATTTCAAATTTCCGTTGTAACAAAACGAACACATACTTATTTGTAAATTGAGATTTATTTCCAAAATTAATGTCGTAACCCATGATTGCATCACAATACCGTTTTAACATCAATTTTAATGTGTATTACAAACTTAATATCCCAAACTTTACCACTATGGAATTATTGATTTCGTACCAGTCACGCTAGTTTCGAAGTCATTATCTATGACTCTCCCGTATTGTCGACTGGGAACATAATATTTTGTTTTCCTTGTATTGATCCTCGTACAATATCGTAGTTTTCGTATATGTTATGACTTTTGTAAAATTGTTTTCTCTATTTCCATATTATGTATATGCATAACACGTACAATAGATAAAAACGAAGGACACTCCATTACATTTTATCTTGTACAACAACACTGAATCTGGATTGCCATCTGAATACAAAATATTTTATTATGAAACTTATATAGTTTCATTGCCCTCAATCTAACGTGCATGTAAAAATTTTGGCTCGAGTAATCGATTCTTCATCTTTATTATTTTTATATTTTTTATTATAAATTTATGATAATTCCACTTGACCAAATCAATTTTACGAATAATTCTACGTTATTTTTGCGGAACAATTTATGTAATTCAAAAACTTATTGTATAATTTTTCAATTTACGATATTTAAATAATTAGGTGACATTTAATTGGCTGCAATCAACATATTTATTTAGTGAAATGTAATCATAAAGCTGTAAATTATTATTTTTATTACTACTTAAACGAGTACCTGTTTTATGAAAAATTGTTATTTCAATTGTTTGATTATTGACAAATACATTTTGCATTTAATTATTTTCTGGAATCACCTGAATCGAATAATATATACAAAAATGAATCATTACGGCAATGCTAATTACATTTTCATCACAATCGTTTTTTTATTAATTTCAAAACAGAACAGAGAAATTATTTTTGCTTTGTCATTTGTACATTGTATGATATATTAGTTTAAATTGCTTTGATTATATAGTTTTTTTTGTATATTTTATTATTCAGAATTTGTTTCGTATAATAGAAAGCTTGAAGCAAATGATTTTGACAGGGATATCTCAGTCATCAATGTTGCTTCTAAGATACTAAACATTATTACTGTGATTGAGCGTAATTTATTCATATTAATTGGATTGTTTCTTGATTTGCAATTATTTTTTTACCAAACAATTAATGTAAAGTGAAGACATTTTATCCAGTTATGCATTTGCGCAAACAAGTTTGGTATTTGAAGTAAAGAAAAACCATCATTAGACAATGTATATTTCAATGAAATTATCTGTTTATATTTGATAGTTTGTAGCGACCAAGGGTGATGATAGTTTGCGAAGGCAGAGTTTTAAGATTTGCATACAAGTCCCACCGGTCAGGTGGTTGCCACATCACACTTTTCCTCGTAATGGCATAATTTTGCATACATAAAATATATTTTCATTTATTAGAGTACCAGAGGTGTGCTCTTGTTTATTCAGTGTTCCTTTTATGACCTAATTAATGCACATTTTTGGAATAACAAAAATGTGCACTTTCGTTGAAATGTTACTTATTTGGTTTATCTTTGAAGAATTATGTTGTGCGAGAATGTATTTTTTTTAAATAAAAATATCATGCATTTTAATTCAGTATCGTGTAAGTGCAGATTTTTTAGAGTCAAACAATTTTTTTGTATATTTTATAAAACTTGATTATTTCGCGCCACAGCTTTAATTACTCATATCCAGCTCTATAAAATACGTTACAAATTTTCAAAGTAGTTTTTCAAGGCCTACGCGCACAATTGGTAGGTATATTATAGTAAAACTCATCGCAACTAGTTTTGTGGTGATATCCTAAACTTTATACATTAAATAAAATTAGAGTGAGTCCAACTTCTCGTCAGTCGATGAACATTTGGAAATATTATTTTGAATAGCGAAAATTTACTCCGCATAGATTTTTTTGCATTATAGTATCTTTACTCTTGAACTTTATTTTATTTTACGAGTAAATGCGGTTGTTTTATTACACGCCAATTATAAGATAAAATGTAATTCAAGGCATGCAAAAAAAAACAAATAATTCATACGAGTATTTTACTTTGTAATAAATGAGTTTTAAGCTCGTAAACCTGTAAATTATCTCTTTTAAAGTCTATCGTGAAGTTTACTCTCATAGTTATATATAAAGTGAATACACATCGCTTTTTCACGTAAGTATTTAGAAAACAGCCCGTCAGCTGGCGTTGTGCATTTTCGAATTTCAAAATATCTCAACAACACGAGCCGCTTCATAATCTGACTTCTCCTCATACTCAATATTATGTTTCAAAGTTCATCGAAGATCAAAACTTTGGATCTGAGAGCAGAAGACGTCAAAAGACGTCCGTAAAGGTAGTATATAGTATACAACATCATAGCACAGGAGCGATACACGGGAATGAAACGTAACGTAATAATGCCGGAATAAACGTTAATATATTCATGAAATAATGTCGGATTATTTACACAATATAAATTACACGTTGCACGTAGAATAACTGGGCTTCATTAAACTTGCAACATCAGAAGATAACTGAAATATCTATAAATTAATCATGATTTTTTCAGGAATATTTTTCTCGTGGCATTAATAAGTTGAAATTTGTAGCACGTACCTAGTTATTATTGGGGCTCTTGGGTGGTGATGCGCACCTACCGACTGCTATTAAAACAGCAGTTTATAGCCTCTCACAACCAACTCCACTCCCACCTGTACGTGGTGAGCCCTACATAGTCATGTCACATCAAGATTGCGGTAACCAATCCCTTTGGCGATATGACGTGATGAACTGACGGGAGAAAGGAGGGCTAAGAGAGTTATCAAAAGAACTCTCCCAGCTTCAACTAGGCACGGTGTAAACCGGCCATAAACTCGCCAAGCCGCCTGGCAAGCGTGGCGTTTTAAGCCAACAACCCCGAATGAAAGACTCATGCGGGAGGCCTACGTTCAACAGTGGACGGACACAGGCTGATGATGATGATGATGATGATGACCTAGTTATTATTGTGAGTAAAAAAATGTCTGACGGGAATATTTAAATTTGAGGCTGGCAATGGAAGCAAAAGTTGAAAGACTGGAGATATCGAGTGTACGGATGGGATGCCTTGTTAGCGCCCCTCGGAGGATTTGACTGAGATTAGAGCGCGGCGTGAAACACAATAGAGAAATATTATCTGAATTGGACACGACGAACGCCATATTTTTTCGGCTCAATTAGTTTCATTCAGGAAAGTCGTGGCGTAATCAGGATCTCATTATTTATCGAATAAATTCTTTTTTTTTTGGTGTTACATTTTTTTGTACACGTATACAATGTTATCTTATTTTATTTCTACGAATTTTTTGAGTGAATTGATGTTACTTCAAGAATAATGTTGAAATAATGACTTCCTTTTCATGTTATATTTTTACGGAATACATACATAAGATTTTCCGAGATATTTAATTTACTTTGCGTTATTAAGTATTATTAATTGTAATTACAGCCCTTAATGATGCTTGAATCACTCTACATACAGCGCTTAACTATACTAAAAAATAACAAACGTTATAGTTTTCCATCGCTTTCGGTAATGTCCTGTATGTGTTTACATATATGCGTTATTTACAAACTTTCGTACATTTAACCGACATCAAATTGCTTTATTAATAATCATCTTAGCTTTATTAGTATAACTCTACTAGAATACAATTAATAAACTATTTATTGTATTGAAATTTATATATTTATATAACATTTATGATTGATGCTTTCAAATACCCTTGTTTATATCAGATTCAATTTCACTTTTTAGAACTCGACTAAATTACACTTGACTCGGCATATAATTTAATTACTTTGAGTGCCATAAAATTCACCCTTTACATCAAGTGAGATATATTACATCGAACTATTAGCAGTTACCGGTAAAGTGGTATCTATAAAGGATGTTTCGCACTTCAAAACGACGTGATTGTTTTCCTGAAAGTTATCAATGTGCGACTATGCAAATTCGCCGCGTTTCGGAACGGTTATGTCGGTCGTATTCTCTCAATTTCTTTATTTTGAGCGCCATTCAGGCGTTCTATGGTGCCAACTTCAGGGCAATATATTTGTCTGAGGGGCAACTCAAACTCCAGTGCATCCGTTGCACAGCACTTGTTCCGGAAGCCGTTAACCATGACGCATGCGATAATGCACCTCTTCTATAATTATACTATTTGAATCCCACGAGAGCTTTTCAGTACAATTTGCGGAAGCTTTTACTACTTAATTGACCTCTCATAACTAACCCTAAATCAAATTTTGTTTGCTTAGAATATCATTTATTTTACTATTGAAATACTCGTAATTCTTCTACATTATAAAATAATTTTCTTTCGTTTTACACATTTTATCATCGCAGTAATATATGAGTATATTTTCATTTCATACACATAATGAAACAAAATAGTGTATTAGTAATATTACCATTAGACTGTGATTTAAATATTACCTGTGTATTCTATAAAAGTGAGTTGTCACATTAAAGAAAGCTAAGCAAACAGAATTCACGCATTATCCCTTTGTTTCGAGTACGCAATGGTTTGTAAGACAATTTTTTATTCTCCACTAGTTCATTTTCCACGAATATATACTAATAAATTCTAATCATATATACTATTATTACTTTAATGTTTCTTTTGCAAATGTAAGCGTTTATCAAAAAAACTGGTTATGTCTACATTGACAACGAAATTTAGTTTCTACATAAATCTTAAATTTATATATTTGCTCAAATTTAAAGGCTTTATGATTAGTATATTTAACTTTACTTTACAATGTTTTTTACATTCTGCTTTATATTGGTTCATTTGGTACATATCACTTATTATATTACGGCTTGTTTGAGACGAGTTTAATTTATTTATCTCGAATAACAGGTAAACTCTGTAGATTATCAATTGTCTGTATTGTTGCCAAGAAAACGAACACACATAGTTAAGTCGGGCGTCGTATTTTAGGCTAGCTGCGTCGCGACGGTTGGCACGATTCATACACAAATAACGTTGCCCAGTAGAGCCTTCTTGTGACGTAAAGAAGATTGCGTGAGGATACCCCATAGTTACCTACTTCCTGTGCTGAGGATTGTGGGTAAAAAAGGTTCTCGAGGAATTAACATATAATGCCTTCTTTATCGCCTTTTCGAAACAAAGATTTTCCTCATACGTACTCGTATCATAGCCATTTTATCATAAAACTTCATAGATACCGAAAATTCTATAATTCGTATCAGATTATTTACAAACATTTAGGTTATCAACTAACAATACTTGGTGAAACTGCATAATTATAATTTTAGAATTAATTTTATTTAAAAAAATATTAAATTAAAAATATTTAGTTTTTATTCACAATTTATTTTAACGATAACATGTTTCGGCCTTCTTCAATAATGGTCTTCAGGAAGGCTGAAACATGTAATCGTTAAAATAAATTGTGAATAAAAACTAAATATTTTTAATTTATTAATTTTTTAATTAAAATTAATTTTAAAATTATAAGATGGTTTACTCGTATAAAACTTCAAATTAAGTTAATTTTATGTTAATATTTCTCGACGTGTGTCAAGGAAGTGAAAATATCGCGACGTACGAGGACACCCGAGTATTTAGTTTGTACGAGTATACAAAATAATGGAAAATGGTGGCTTGTTGTTCGTTTCATTTAACATCGCCGTCAGGAAACAAAAATCCGTGCCAGAATAACGTCCGCACGCGTGCGGCCCGCGGTTGTCAACATCTGCACTAGATTACTTAGCAACGACGCAAAATCCACCCTCGTTTATGTCCGGGAACTATCGTACAATATTTTTGGATTTTCTTTTTTTTTTAATGCCATCCATAAAACATTGCGCTTGTTACATACACTGTACATAGACTGAGTAATAAAACAAGTACCTGACATTTATTATTGTCATACGTTTGCTGCAGTGAGTTATTGCAAACTGAAATACGTACGTGTACATTTATACTCAATGTATCATTTTTATAGATTAAATTAATTTTCTTGCTGAATTGACAAAACTACAAGCACGTGATATTTTTGTATTCAGATCGAAATGCGTACATATTAGTTCATATTGTCTATTTAATTGTACATTTGAATTCGTATGCCACAATAATTTTAGTTGAAATTTATATAATACTCCCAATTTAACCATTATTTTATATTATTGTAAAGTTATCAGTAAGCAATGCCTTCTAGGAGTTCCACTTTTAGGCACATACATAGTGCTTCCAGGCGTTAAAGGATTTGAAATTATATAAAGCACAACTGGTCGAAACCACTAGTGCACTCTATGACGTTCAACCAGGGTGGCTGGTCGCTGCCTTCGGGAAACTTGTATTGAGTTTGTGTGTGGGTTGAAAAGATTGCCATCGTATATCTATCTGTATCTAGAAGAGATTGAAATTGTACAAAGTAGGAAAACGCAGATGCTGGAAGAGCATTCCAGAGCTTACCAGTGGCATTAAGGAAGGAACTTTGTAGACTGCCAGTTCTTGGTTAACACACATTTATCGTGTACGGATGTTCGGCAAGTGTAAGCCGGCTATGGGTGGGTACAAAAGGAATTATTTCTTAAAGTGTAAATGTATCTGTTTTTTAAGAGTTCCAGATTGTATGAAGGAGAAATACAAACACTGGAAGAACATTTCAGAGTTTTCTGGTGCATTTAGGAAAGAAACTTTCAGTTCTTGACATAAAATCCATATGCATTAACCGTGTATGGATGTTTGGCAAGTGTTGTTAAACAGTTTATTATTATTTCGTTTTATTTTTACAAACATAATTTTTTTTGATTAATTTATGACACGTTATTAAATAACGCACGCTTTTTACTTTGAAAAACCTCAACGATTATATAAATGTATGCAAACAAGATAATTGAACAAAAAAAAGCGGGAGTAAAGCGTTCACCCAAGAGACGAGACATAATATGAAAAAATGTCTCCTTCCCTCACGAGTGTTTTATTTTGGCTTTTCTCTCGCAGAATGTCGCACCAGCCGCCCTCTAACCGCTCTTTTGAAATATTAATCCGAGTCTGCCACAATGGAGGTTCAGCACTGGTGGTAATTTTTACAGATTTAAAAAAATGTATTTTATTATTCTAGTGGGGCGGCCAGTTTGTCTTACGCCCGGCACTCACCAGGACCGGTCCCCACAACTTAATTCATAACCCTACATTACTACTGATATCAGCTTGATATAGCTCCTTTAGGCTGATGCCGGAAAGCCTCGAAAAACGATCTTTTGTCTCTTATTTTTGTTCGCTCGCCTGACATACACATCTAATAAAGTTAGTCTTAATTATATGAAATTAGGCGGCGTTTGCATACGCCATTTTACTTGTTATGACAGTTGCTCCATTTCATGTTGGTGCAACTGTCATCTTTAATTTGCTTTTATGCCGCGACTGTCTTTGCGGCGCTTGATGTCAGAGTGCTCCGGCAGTTGTCTGTTACGAGCCGACCGAATCAAGCGAAAAAGCAAGTCTTAACCATAAAATAAACGCGATTGTGAACCAAAAACAAGTTTTTTGTTTGGTAATCTGCTCCTGCATCCTTTCATCCACGCAGCCGTGATGAACCCGCAACTTGTCATTTAAAAAACGGGAGATGTCACTACACACTACAATATAGCATATATTTGTTATAAATATGTAACATACTCAGACAACTTTCACTAAATAACGTCGTTTGACAGTCTTCACGGCCTTCCAGGACGGCTCGAGCCCGGGGGCTTGGTGAAAAGGCAACTCTTATTTATGGTCTATCACCTCATCATTTCTCTGAAAGTCATATAATGGTACCCTCAATATTCTACGCAGATATCTGCTCTCAAAACTCATTATACGGCTGCATTGACGCTTGGTAAGATTCATCATAGCTTTAAAGAAAATTCGGACGATATACGCGCTAGATATTATGAAATTTATTGTATAGAATCAGTCTTCTTCAATATACGTGCGACAATGCTCGCAGCTTAAGTTTTTTTGATAGAGAATCAGCGCATATCCTCTAAATTGTTCACAGCTTGATTGTTAAAAAGCTTATTTAATGTACATTTAACATATGTGTCTTTATAAAGAAACTTTCGTGTAACGCTTATCTAAACGTTTCAGTAAAAAAGTGTTCAACGCCTTTATGGATAAGTGAAATAAAAGTAGAAAAAACCGCAACCAAAATTAAAACCTGCCGGCCAAGCTCGGGACTGAACTGTGGCTTTGAGCCGAACTTTGTGGGCTTTTGTTATTGTCTTCTATGCGCATATGAGCTGAGGCTTATGCTCTCTACTCCGCCTTATATTAAATACACCTTTTTGTGATGGCGTCCAGCCCTCCTTTCCTCACACTCTCTTTTACTCTCTGTGAGGCCGGAAGCGAATAAAGGACTACAAGCTTTTTCACTTATTAAAATAATAATGTCTTTGAAGTTTTAATGCCTGTTCGTAATCCCACTTTAAATTAATGGGATTGGACTTTTTTTTATTAAATTTCATTATTCACACCTTGATGTTTTCGGCAGCGCTCAACCTGACGGCCCAATATTTTGATGTCTCGATGCTGTATTACGAAACTGATTGATTTGATTTATTGGATAACTTGCGTTTTCAGTATCTGAAAATGAAGTGTTATAAAATATGTACAGATAAAATCCTAATTACTTGTAGATTAATAATTTGTACGCCATTATTTATTGTTATATTTTGTGTTCTTATTCTTATTTTAACTTTCATGACATAGTGAAGCAGCTATAACATTGATTTACTTAGGTTTGCCAACAGATACAATGCAAAATAAATACTTGTTATCATGTTACAGGTACTAATCATAGAAGAGTATTTATCCAATTACTGGCAAACACAACATGTATGACAAAAATAGTTATTAGCTTATTATTACATACAGTTGAAATTTATAAGATCACCCACATTTGCCTAAGATTCTATAGCTACCTTCTCATCAAACTATGTACTTGTATGTATCCAGGTGGTGGTATGGGTTCATAGATAACTTAGGATATGGCATGGATAATGCTAGCAACTTGCAATGGTTATATGATCCAAATATGTACGAATATGTATTTTTTCAAATAAATAAAAACAAAACTCATCACTTAATAAATTATGTAGACGACCTACAAGTAGATAACTGTGCTCTACGTGATGTATTTGGTATAATTTCAAGCTGAATGCCCCACAGATAAAGTGCTTATATGGCAAACTGAAAACTGAAAGAGGTATATAACATTGTTCCGTATTGGATATATGCTCATATTTGCTAATTGGTATGACTTATAAAAATATAGTGCATTGTAATTTTGACGCATTAAACTAAAAATTGTTTTGTCCAGTTGAACATGTGTAATAATGAAAACAGTAATCTGTCCAAAAACCATGAGACAAAAAACACAGATGAGGGTTAACCACGCGGGCCCTGGAGGCAGGCGACTGATGGACAGCTCAGACAAAAAACTTGGCCAGACCAATAATAATAATTGACGATAAGCCCACGCGACTGAAAGAGAACCTATACGAATGTTATGTAACCCACAATAAAAATTGGTTTGATTTTATAACCTATTTTTGGTAGTAAAAAACAGGTTAATAATTCGGCTTGTCACCTTGAAATTATTGATTGTGTTCCCACTACAACAGCTTCTGCAAAATGTTACCTTGGTTGCTTTAAGTTATTTTTATCGTGATCCGTAAATGATCCAAATGATACTATATAGTGGTGATCTTACAATAACATTACAACATAAATGCCTTTTCATATAATTTAAAATTTTACTAACCTAGGACGCGATGTTGACTTAAAACCAGGCCAAGAGTCTTACAGCTGATACTCGTACATCCTCTAATTCAAGAGCATACATGGCGCATACGGTGTAATTATGAAAATACAATGTATTATTAGTAAGTAACTAATGCTTAAATTTGAAGATTGATTAAAAAATATGTAATTTTTTTAAGTCTTTACAAATGCTTTTTAATGTACAAATAATGACTGCATCCTTTAAATGTTTTCGGATATATTGTTTAACTTTGAATATTAAATTTAATTTTCATAAAAATGATAACATATATAACTTTTGTAAGTCTGGAGTTTGATCGATAACACATTATTTTTCTGGTTTTACCAAATTACGCGGAACATTTCCGATGGCAAGACAAGCGACTCCGTCTCCGGCCGTGTTTGTATAATATTAGCAAAATGGATTTTCATCAAACTTGTCTCGGCTCATTATGAATTCATAGACTTCATTCCAGTTCCACAACACTTCACAGCGTCTCATATCTGGTCCCCGTCGATAGCTGCGCCTCTTGCCTCGGTGCCGGCAAATGCGCCCGGTGCATTTGCATCTCAATGAGACCTCTTCTGAGTGAACTGGCCTGAGACTCTTGGAATTTCACGTCGTCAATCTTTAATTCATGCCACGACCTTATTACCGAAAGACTAAAAAAAATCAGTTATATTGAAGGCCAAGATGCAATACCATCTGACTACGTAAGTTATGAGTGGTACTTTTTCTGGTGAGTGATACGAATTACATAAGTTCTGATTTTTTATAGGAAAAAAAAATAACTTTATAGCATTTCTTACGAGTATTTATGTAGATGAGTTTTCTTAAAGAAGTATTTTAATGTTTTGTGGTGTCATTTATAGTCATGACAACATGTTTATGTAATGAGATTAAATTTGTATTACTCCGCCCATCTTTAAAAATTAAGCATTTTTAAATTCGAATATGATCGTGTGATTATATGTAGGAATGAAAACCAACTATTTTATCTTTTTTTTTATTATATCATGTATCTAGTACATATAATTTACTAAGCGGGGAACTTTTGTGCAAATAATAGACTTTGAACGAAGCAAGGATCATGACACTTGAGAAAACTTTGTAGTTTTAATTTATGGCAACCAAATGCATCAGTTATGAAACTGGTATGATAGCCGAAGAAAAATTCAAATTCTTTGTAGACTGCAAAAAATAAATATCTTTATTTTTACGTCCTTAAAAATAAAGCATAAAATACGTTTTATATTTACAATATCAACGAGTATAATAATTTATAATTTGTATTACTTGATGTTGAGTTAAGGTAATAAATTATGACATAGTATATCAATAAAGTAAGGTTTATAGTTTTCCCGCACTAGGTATTTTTTCTGAACCAATTTCCTCGGAACAACTTTATATTATCTACTTACCTATATTATCTTTTGCCGGAACTAATCCCCTTGCAACAAATCTGAGCGCAAAAAAGGCTTATCGATCCGTCCCCTTGTACTCTCAGTCGTAATCTAAATTATCTTCTGAGATTTTTCATACTTCATACCGAAAGAATAGTCGTAGCTACTTCGGCTTTCCCCTGATAACTTTGTCCAAGTATAATGGGATTTTACAGAGATTTTCATTTGAGCTTCTTTTTTATTTGTCGAATCGGCTTTGTGCCCACCGAAATGTATAATTTCCTTCTAAAAGTGCAGCCCCAGTTCTGAGCGCTACATTCTCGATGATTCTTTTTATTGAAACTTTAACAAAAATCTTCAACTACTACAGCGAATTCCGACAACTTTATTGAAATTCAACAGTTATTCTGCCACCCCATAACTTTTCAATTAATAATTTTGGTTTTTCCACTCGTTTTGGCGTTCCATATTCGTGTAATGACGTTGAATTTTAATTAGAGTTCATTATTCAAGAGAAACTATTTTCGTTTTGATTGTAGGAGATAATTTCAATCTTCTCTTTAAAGTTTGCACACTATGTACTGAATATCAATTTGTGTTTTTCACTTATTTCCCACATAGTTATCAAAATTAATTATAAATTTAATTAAAAATTGTTGAGTGTGCAATTACTTGACATAACTCATCATGATAATTTTTCATAGGTAATTTTATTTAAGCATTATAATTTTTATACTAGTATAAATTTGTAACTAATATAAGTACTTTTCATAAACAAAAAATAAATAACACTGTACGTAACATTTCAATCTAATTAACGATTAATAATGGATTAAAAAAAATATATTATCTTGTACAAATTTTACTTGAAGTAATTTAATTTTATGAATTTTTTAATTTTTATTAGAATATTATTTTATTATTTCAATATTCTAATCTACTTTTATAGATCATTGACTATATTACAATATTATTATTAATTAAATATACATATACTATACATAAAATTCTTTTTTCAACGCGTCAATCCAAGCACAAAAATAACGGCAGAAGCGGGATGCGAACCGCGGACCTTGGAAACCAACTATTATTATATAACTGGTTTCCAAGGTCGATTGACGCGTTGAAAAAATAATTTTATGTACAGTATATGTATATTTAATTAATAATTTAATTTTGATCGTTATCTACACAAAAGCTTGTATCTCATGAGTCGAGCCTTTAATATTGATTCCGACTGTATCATACACTGGCATGACGTGACACGTATAATAAATATTCTGTCTACCTGTAACCAATATTTGCTTACCTCTAAGGAAGGCCCTTGACAAATTATAACAAACAGAATCGCAGACTAGACTAAGAGAGTCACCATGTTGTTCATCATGCTCTGTTTACTCTCCGGATTTCTTAACGGGGTACGTCCCGAATCCTCGGCTCAGACAATGGATTCTAGTTAATAATTCAAAACGTCAACATGGACGATAAACACACGGATGGATATCCCGGCAGCCACTTCATCCATCAATATGGAGTCGCGGTTCTCGCAGAGACGATACAAATAACAGCAAAGGCGGGAACCCTACCGCTAACATTTTCGGGCGATCGTATATATTTAGATCTCTTTGAGCTCACACTTCTTTTATAACCATCCCTTGGCGTGAATGGTGAATTAATATGTATCGATAAATCTTTGTCGATGTGTTTGTTGTGCCGAATGTGTCGATTGTGCGGAAAGATGGCGCAGGGGTGTGGGAGGCTGGGTGGGTGGGCGGCCCGACGACTGACAGAACTTCTGCGAAAGTAATATGTCAGTCCTGAGGGAATGCGATTGATTTGACAAGCCTTCCATAAATTTATGCTGTCGTTTACATATTACTCAATTGAAATAGACAGATATTTAATTAAATTAATCCAAACACGAATAATACTAATAATTTATCCATATTCTTGTATTCAAATTTCGAAATATGAAATACACGTATAGCAAATATATTATAACTTTTAATTTTATAAATACTTATTTAAATAATCTATTCTTTAGCTGAAGCATAAAACAGTCGCAATTTTTTATCATAAATGAATATTAGCTGCTAAAATTATTGCCTTGTGCAGAGTCAGCTCTCCATTCCGAAGCTACAATATCAGAAACTAGTGCTTTCCGTCTATATATATTTTATACGTACTCCTCAAAATCTAAAATTACTCTTAGGGAACAGATCTCAAAGTGAATCTTAATCATGTTCAATAAGCACGAATCACTTAATAGTGAAACCCGTAGATAAAGTGACGTGTTTCAGCGAATGCAATTTGTATTGATAAGGCATGCAGTTATTAATTAGCTCTTTGAAGTCGAGCTCTTTGAGTATTTCATAAAAGAACGACTCAATGATATTTCCAATAATAACCCTACTCATTTGTTAGCGATATGTCAGTGTATATTCCACTTATAACTTCATCCACATGAAAAAACTAGCATTGTATATTTCAACTTTAATAGAAGTGAATTTACATGCGCGTTTTTTAAATTGTGACTCAACTGTTACGAAAAGATCTTTACAAGTAAGTTAATTCGAGCGTTGATAATTTACGATTCGCGCATGAGTGGTATCTGTCGCCATTCTTCGCAGCAGCTAATTGAAAAATGAATACATCCCGCGAAGTATTCATTGTTACTTTTTTAATTACGCGATCCGTTTGTACACTACTTTCCGCCGAAGCGCGATCGTTTGTTTCCACCGTCGCTGATTGCCGACTCGAATGCGAAAAAAAATCCTCGAAGAATAACAAATTTTTAATATTCGCGGGGTATCCGGATTTCGGTTCGCGCTGTAGGCGGGGGCATACTTTGGGGCGCAGGCGCTTCTTTGGAAGCCACTCGGTTCTAGCCTCCCGTCCGCAACAGCCGCCTACCAGCCAGACCGCCCAGAGGTCGTGATTTATCGTAGTGTTATTCCCGTCCCGGAAATCCATCCGAAAAAGTTTTTATTTTGACCTTTTTTTGAAACGGGAATCTCCATTCTATTTTTCTTGACTTGTTTATTATTGCAAAGTACACTCCCTCTACACTTGACAGTTGGACTCTTTATCAAAGTTGAGACGCGGCAGACAAGATAATAAAAAAGTTTTTCGGGATAGTGTCCGTCTCTTCTTTACGGCTTCTAGCCGAGTGGTTTCTTTTGGGTTGTGCAGTGTCAGATGTCGGTCACGGGTTAACTGTGAATGTTTATTGTGCATGAACCGTATGGACCAGCGATTGTTTTATCTTGAGATGGTACCTTGTGATGAAGGCTTGGATCCCGGCCATAGACCACTGTGGTGATGGTGGATCCTCTGAAGATCTTTTGGGTTTTAACCAATAGTACTTACTTAGGTAAGAAGTCAATTGTTTGTTGATTTTTTATTAAATATGTCAAAATTCTTATACTTTAAAGATACATAACGATCTTTCTTAATGTATCAATTTTTTAGAATTTAATTTTCTTTCGCTATTTTATAAGCTGCTTATTGAAAATCATCTTCACGATTAATCTTTCAATGCAATTAAAATCAATCATTTGTTTCATGACGTTATTATACTAGTAATTCTCAATATTTTAATTGTACAATTATTTCCATTATCGTTACACCAATCTTAAATTAAACTTTAAGAAATGATGAGAGTTTTTCGACGTATAGTCGATAAAAAGTAAATACGCGTATTGAAAAAGATTTATTTTTTATGTATTTTGTATAATATATTTCAATATTTATAGATTATTGAAAATCAATACCAACATTTAATAATAGATACAAACATACAAATTCAGAGCAATCATCATTGTATATGACATATTTCTGATGAATAAATCGAAGAAAAATAAAGGTAAATTTAAAAACGAAATATATCCCAGCGCCTGCCGTAAATTTTTCTGAAATTTACTGATGAGATTTAATTTATTTTAAAATAAATATAGTATTTTTTCTATATATTTGACTTTTTCATGCTTTGGTATATAACTTTTTCAATAAATTGTAATATATCAAATATTCTCATTTAGAAAATTAATATTTTTTGATGTGTGATTCAATAATGTGAACATAATCATTTATTTAAATTTCATAAATACCAGAATTTGAAACTCGTGAATATTCGCCTTTTTATTGCGAGCAAAGCCTCTTTGCTCTTTTATTCAAAAATTGAATATCATGTGTGGTTCATATGACGAGTATGAAGATTTAATTACCAATAATAAAACGTAACTGGTGACACGCTAAAAAACTGCAGTTTTTGTATTTTAATTGAACGCGTTATCGACTCTCACAACATAAATGCGCAAATACATTTTACATTATTTCATTTTACTTTCAAAATACTAGCCTTTTTTTTTCTCGGAAAGGATTATAAATATTTACGTAGAATATTTAATATTTCTATTTGGATAATAATAATAAAAACTTGCTTTATACATTTATTTATTTATACATTTAGCTTGATATCTAAATACGTGGTTTTCTGTACTTGATTAAATTATTTACAAAATACTCGTAGCTCCCAATTCATTTATCTTTAAATTTATTACAGAATCTAATTTTATGAAAAATCCACCTATATATGCTATAAGAAAATTTTAATCCTGTGATATTTGTATTCCTTTGAAAGTAAAAGCTTCCGTTGTATTGTTGACTTATATATTTAGGATGAACAAATATATCTTTTTAATATAACTTATATATTTAGAAGTGAGTTCTGTGGAATGATTTCTTGGATTCCCATTTCCCAAAGATTGTTTTATTGAAGACGTGTTTTGTAGTTCATGAATATATTTCTATGCAAAATACTTTTTCAAAAGAATACAAGCAAAATGGTGACAACGTGTTGTTGAAACTGGTGTTCTAGGTTAGGCCATATTAATTTATTATATTGGTGAATTTAAAAAAGAAACATGAATTTTATGGATTCCGAATTATTGTTGGGTTATTCCCAGCACTAAACGAACAATTTCCCTGTTGGATGATTTCTTCAAATTATTACTCACAAAAGGAATTTCGGTCTACCAATATAGGGCAAATGGTATTTTTTTTTTTGTTCACAAAACTATTTTTTGTTTTTTTGTTGAAAAACATATACATATATGTTATATAGGTTCCTTGATGTCCAAAAATTTCTACTGTCTAAATATTGGCTAAATTTTATGATTGTGCACATTAATACAAATTCAGAATATATACAAAACATGGGTTCTGAAACAAAATATAAACGACCAATTATAATAAATACTAATAGATCAAAAATTAACAAATGCTTAAAAAAATACTATTAGGTATGTTAAGTTTAAATTAAATGTTTATTACGACAAACGTTATAAGCGCTCTTCACTGCTCAAACACTAAGCTGCTGTTTAAATATCACATGTTCTGAAATAGTCGTAAATGGAGGACCATTCTACTTCCGTCCCATCGAAATAGCCACCGGAAAATCAAATAATGCCCCTGTGAATGCTTGGCGCTCTTGTGTTATCGAAATTCGTCAAACGCCCCTCGGGTCCACGGAACCGACCGCTCTCATACAATACTCGTACAAGAGAGATTTAATTTTTGCGGTTGATTGTGCAAGCAAGACTCTGCTGTCTAGAGTTAAAACACAGTATTTGAATGCTTTGCTTAAATAATACTTTATGCTCGGCTGTACGTGGTACTCTAGCGAATGTATCAATTAATGTATACTCATTCATTGTTTGCACATAAAATCTCAATACTTCTGTCTATAGAAAGGCATTTTAGTGTTGATTTATTTAACGGCAATAAGTCAGTATACGATAATATCTGCGCATTTCTTTATGAAGCACTTAATACGAGAAAAACTTTTATTTTGTATATTTAAAATGGTAACCAATTTTTAGAATATTTATACAATAAGCTAATGGCTATTTCATTTACTTACTAGATTTTAGTGCCAGCTACTGGTATTTTTTTCTACATACTAAAATATTTTATTATATATGAATTACATTGGACAATATATTTTAATTTTCATCTGACAGAACTTAGCCACAACAAAAATAACGCACCAATAGAACCTTTGATACGTAAATGGTTTTGATAAAAATTTTGGTTTTTGGGATTAGTTTCAATCAAAAAGCTTGAAATCATTTTTATATATATTTTCTTTTCTGCGTTGAAATACATTTCAAAACTTTTCAAATTATATTTTCATATATTTTGTGCATCTCAAAAGCATTTTAAGTTTTATTTGACATTATTATTATATTAAAAACTAAATTAATTCACAAAGTCTTTCATATTACGTACGAGTATGTTGCATTGCCATAAAATTTTCGTATATTTGAATTATTCGGCCATGCGTTGACTTTCGTACTCTCAAAGAAGGCTTCCACCGCTACGAGACCTTTCAATAACTTAACTGTATTGCAGCAACTGAAGGAAATTCAAAATGAGAATTTTCAAACAGTAAATGCATGCTTGAACGTATGTTTTTTGTTAAAAATAAGCGAGATATTGTTGTATAATGTAAGCATCAGTGATTTGAATCAAGAAGTAAGAAACAAAAATCTTCATTTATGCCATTTTTTGCACACAAAACATTCAACTTATACGTGGTCGTAATGGTATGTTTTTCCAGCATAATATCGGAAAGTATGTAATTTCTTCACAATATGTCTCTTTTTAGATTGTAAAGCTTAGAATATAGTCGCCATCATCGACGTTGAGGAAAATAGAAGGATGCAAAATAATATTTAAATGTAGCTAAACTCTGGGCTGTAGACGAATAACTGCCAGTTAATGCAAGCCATCTTCTTCGTAGTATCAATCCAGTGGATTGGTTTGCAGCAACAGAATCTTGCATCTCGATTTCCATTCCTCTCGTTCCTCCGCAACCCTCTTTAGCCCAGCATAAGAGCTACAATTCATGTCCTCGAACACTTACTGCAAATACTCCCGTCTAGGGCGCCCTCTACAGTTTCTACCCTCAACTATCCCCTCCACAATGTTGTGAAGAAGACCATCGTGGCGCATGATGTGACCAATCCATCGGGCTCGCCTCTCTGAGATGATTCTTATTAGGTGCCTATCTTCCTTGATTATCCTGAGAAACTCATTGTTCGTGACCTGGTCTTTCACGTGATGACCACACAATGACCACATCTCAAAGGCCTCTAGTCACTAAATTATAAATTATATATATACGTATATAAATATAGCAAACCATATTATACTCGTAATTCTAAAATATATTCGACTTTTCTGGAAGTTGTTTAGTTTTGGTCAAAATATACTATAATCCAGAGCGGGATGGTAAGAAAGTCTTAAATTTAATATTTTCAAAATTTCAGCAGTTTCTATACATTTTGTCGCATTAAGTAAACCGAGTTTATAGCTTAAAGGCAATGTAGGTGGTAGGCTGCCTCGACAACGGCGGGACTCGACCCCGAGCCCCGAGACTTGGTGAAGTGCTCTGGGCTCCTTTGGCGCGACTCCGGCCCATTGTTCCCTTTTACTCCGCCGAACCATTGTTCCAGAATTTTCAACGTTTCGCACCGCGATCGAGCTGGACTGCACTGAGACGAATTAATATCAGTACATTACATTATGACGGATAACATTCGTTGGGTAAACTTACGCCGTGAGTGTTTGATACAATTGTTTTACTGCGGATATAAATCTGCCATTGTTTCGCTTCAGTTAAGTATATTAATTTCTGTAAGAAGAAAATGTTTCGCAGTGCATATTTTTGCTGTTGTTTTTTTTAATTTTTATATACATATTTGCTTAGATTTAAATCTTAACAATTCACTTTACAATGTTGATATAAAGTTATAATATAATATCGCTTACAATAATATAGTTAATCTAAAAGCTTTGTGAATTACGTATCAATAGAACTATATTTCCATTTTCAAAGGTCTTTTAATATATTGCCTTCAATTACAATTTTTCGCGATTTAACACGATTTGAATATTATTCTTAAAGTAAAAAAATACAATTTTGGTAACATTTATACCTTATAAAATATATATTTTAATTAAACATGATGTAATGATATACATTGTATTTATTAAATGTCTTAATGTATACTAGGTAAAATTAAACTCAATTTTTAGCCTCGTAATGACATAATTAGTATTAATAATTTCATTTTATCTGCAATCTATAAGTTTAGTCGTCCCTCTAAGGGTAATTGATAGCTTATTATATGTATTGTAATAATAAGAATTTTTATTTTTATTTCCTCTTATTATTATTAATCATTTGCGTATTTTACAAAGAAAACATTATCCAAACAACATAAATGAACCTGAGCTAGTTAATTGCAATTTAATCCAATGGGCTTACTATTTTATTTATTACAACAAAAAAGTCAAACTATAAATTGTTTTACTTAAAAAAAAAACAAAAAAAGGAATAAATTACATCCTAGAGTACAATCAAGATAGTGTCCTATCGTAATTGTCCTTCAGGATGACCGTCCAAGGGTTAGGAAGGTTTTTCGCCTCTCGAGAGCCCTTTCCCTTCCCATTCATTTTCTTCTCGTTCGTCCCGTCCTTCTCGGTCTAAGCTACTACAATGTTCCCATATACCCGCAATGGGTTTTTCTCTTTTCCAGAGTCACGGTGGACAATTTATCTCACGGAATCATTATAGGTAGACAGTATAAGTAAATAATCGGGCGATCACTTGACCTAACTCCCTGCGATTAATAAAAGAACGTACCCAAGTAAGTATCTTATTTGTCGTTTTCTAAGAATGTTAGCCTACAAAAATACATTCGGAAGCTGTACCTGAAGAAATAAAAGGTGTTTCAATAGCACACTTAAGTCTTCTGGTGAATTCAGTATGAACTGCTCTCTTTTAAGTTTAATGTTGAAACTTGTGCAATGTTTGTTGTACTTTCTGTCAGGTAATCTGCTAAGACCGGCTTAAAGTTTTAACTGAATTCAGTCCGCATTACGCTCCATGATTAATATGCTAGAGCTAGGCGTTATGCATTCTGCAACTTACCATGAGCTCGTAATTTTTAACATTTCTTGGAACACGACTTAAGTTGTATGGATGTTTAATGTCTGCTCTTGTTAAACATAAACCAATCTTCTCCCTTTTAATAAATAATTTAACTTGCAGTGTTCTTTAAAGCAAACCATTAAGCATGGTATTTTTTTTTTATTTCAACTGCTTATAACATATTACTTTTTTAATAACATTTATTTATTATTTTCAATAGAACAACATAAATTATTACAATTCATCCTTCTTTTAGTGTGCATTCCAACGTGTAAGAGAAATTCCCGTTCTCAGAGAAACAATCTCTCAAAAGCTCAAATGCTGTGAATTCATTAAAAACAAAAGTTTGACTGACTGCTAGAAAACTAGTAACATTGTACCAAACTATGTCAGTATTTGACCAACCTGCAAATATTTCCTTTCGACCCACTCTTGACCACCATACGCGCAACTGCCAAATGATTAGAATTCTTTAACACGTTGTATGACAATAGTATTTTCTTGGACGTTTTTAATATTAACATTTAAGACCAGTAATTTCAATTATTATCAATTACCAGAATTTTATCCTTTATACAATAAAAGTACTATAATTTAGAATCTTATTATACTTTCTTGAATATAAGTTTTTTACAAAAAAATGTATTAAAATTATGAAATTAAAATGCTTTTAAGGAAATGCTAATGCATTTTGGGTAAATCTCGATTTGAAATGCTTTTTGATCATTTTATGGTAAACTTTAAATCCTTCATTGGAATTATATAGTTTTACGGTATTTGAAATTGTTTTCAGGAGATTTTAATGTACCCTGGAGTGTTTTAAACTTTAAGCTCGCAAACAAATCTGTCAGGCGGGTGCTCAAAGGGAATGATATTAAAAGCGTTAATCAAGAGATTTATCTCGACCTTTGAAAGTGGCAATTAAAGGGGTTATTTTTTAAACTACGCCATTCTCGTTGGAATAGCATTGTAATATTATGTGGCCAATATATAATTAACCACACTGTTTAATGTCTTCTTAACGTAATTATTTGGTTTTTCCAACATCCAATTGGTTGTAATTGTATTAGGATTGTAAGTTTATTATAAAACTTATCATGTTAGGTTTCATCAATGAGTCTGTTTTTATTTAAGTCTTTTGAAAAAAAAACTATTTTATTTGATAAATAAATAAAAAGCAATATAACCTTAATCCAAATCATAACTTCAAATATTCTACGTCAAAATAATTTTGAACGCTCACAAATATTGCGTATAATTCACTATTCTTCCATATTTAGTCCAGCCATGGGGTTCTTAGCCTTATCCCTAATAAACTATCACTGCATCCGAAACCCAACCGACCCTATTATTATATTTTTAGTTTTGACGGCCTTCCTAGACAACAGTCAGAAACCAAATAGGAAAGCTATATATATTTTAAGAGACATAAATGAGCGTTTGTCATCAGTGCGTGTTTAATCAGCTTTTTTTAGAAGAGATCACGTTATTACTTGCTCACTAAATTGAACCATTTGATATTAAGATACGGCTAAATTTTTTTAATTAATTTTTTTACATCATTACCATGTCCGCTTCTCTAACTGGTGTAAATGGCATTCACAATCCACCCCCACAAATATGTCAGCCTTCAAATAAAATAATTAGAGTTTTCTATTTTTTTATTATTGTTAAATAATAAAAATCAATAGACGTGGGGAAATTTGTACCTCGGGTCACTCAAGCATGCAAAGTAGCTTTTTTACACGACTGTTGTGTCAACTCTGTATAGGAATATCCAGAGGGATGCTTGCTGTAACGCGGGTATTTTTTTAAGGCGGATCAAGAGGTCCTATCTGACCATAAGTCACCAGGGCCTGTGTTTGCTCTGTAGTTCACCGGCTGTCACCAGCGGCTCGTTTGTCACCGGGATTGTCCCGCAGGTCGCCTGAAGCCTGAAACCTCCTTCCTGAAAAACAGACATCGTTATCCTAAACAAATTAGATCCGCTCGCCCGGCGAGGCCTCCGTGCGAACATCTCTCAAGACATCCTTTCCCCGATTGTTGCGGATCGAAACGGTTGCTGGGTCTTCTAACGCTTTTTTTTGCGAGGCATGAAGTATCGCAATTATTTGCGCAGCGTTTCAGTTTCTTTTTATTGATATAAGAAAACAATGTTTTCGCGAAATGTTTTTTGACATAAGAAAACACTTTTTTCACATCATCGAAGTCAAAACATGTCATTTTTTATGTACAACCATATAATACCTTGTGAAAACTCTTTTCAATAATAAACATTCTTTATTTTAGTGTTTTTGTTTGGCATGTACAACTTTTATTATATATTTGCCTTTAAAGGAAAAATAGAGTCTTATGGTGATATTTATTGTATGCATATTATGTTTAAAGTTTTATTTCACTCTTTGTTTATCAAAATCTTAATATTTACTTATATATCAAGAAATTATTCAATTATTATTGTTCAAGTCTTATTGTATATTTCATATTCAGAATGATATCGTTCTACTGTCCTAATACATATAGTTTTAATATTAAAAATAAGGATAACTATTATGTATTTTTCATAGAAATACAAAACCTTCAATTGAATTCACTTTCTACGCATCAAAAATAATACCTTCTATGTACGTATACTTTTTAATAGATCAATACAAAATTGCGGGGCTTTTTTTTCATGTATACTGGTAGACGCTGCGTGAGATGAATACACCATCAGGGCATGTTTCGATGAACCGGAGAAATTATTCCAGTCCGCCAACAAAACATATCTACATTTGGAATGATCCTTTTGAATTGCGTATTTGTAAGAAAAAAAACGCAGGAACTCACGCGAGAAATTCTATAATATTGCGATGTGAAAATCTGAAATTTTCTCCCGTACACATAATTGCGTTGCCCGGGAACCTTCATGTACTCCTATAGTCCTCCTATCTTAAGGGATCTCGGCTCTATAAAATTCGAAGGCTGCATTGTCGCCCGAAGGTATGGGTAAGACTTATTCCGATGGCTGAATATTCTAAATTGTCTTGTCTTCTTACGTAACATAATTTAGACGTAAAGTTTTATGTGTTCTTCTTAAACTGCCTGGAAGATTTGGTACAAAAAAGTAGCGGATTATCATATTAAATGAAGAGGGTAGAAATCAAGGCTTTCGTATCGATTTTGGTCGAGGTTTTATTATTTTCATTCTTACAAATCTGGGGTAGTTGATTTATTTCGTCATCTATTAAATTTATTTTTAACAATTATTTTAAATTTGAAAAATTGATTAAAAATTAAATATGTTTTTTCTTTTTATTTATTCGTGGTGGTAATTGTTAAATGGTTTTTTATTTCAATATGGTCATAAATTACCCAACTTAAAACAAACATCATGAACCAAAATAATATATTTCTACTTATGGCTTATATTTTGAATCACTTTTTGAATTCTTAATAAAAATTTCTGCCTTAAGGATTGTTTAATAAATATAGTTTAATATATATATATATTGTTTATTATTACTTTAACAATGATTTTCAACTGTTAACTCAAAAATATTAAATACAAACTTAATATTGTATAAACAACTTAGTAATTAGACAATTTATTATTGTTACACTAGTATATTTTTAATATATTATTCTATTCAAATGGTACTTATTTTAATTAAATAATATCATTATTATTATAATATATTATAACAATATTATTAAACCTCATTAAACCGCAGATTTTTTAAAAAAATTATTACAAAATAAAGGCTAATATTCTTTAATAAGACAGTTTTTACATTTATTACGACTATTTTTTGTTGTTATAAATATGTTAATTTATGATATTCTCAAGCTAATTGTAAAACGGATACGCATAAATTATTATTTAATGTACTGAATATTGATATTTCAAATCGTGACCTTACAACACGTCTAATTTGTTCTGCTTAGTTCTTTTTAATGAAATAAAAAAGCACATTCATATTTTGTATTTATTATAGTAAAATGGATTAAATTATATTATCTGTTTTTAATTATATTAAATTTAATTATAATTTCAAATATAATAATTTAATATTTCTTAAATTTTATTAATTTATTGGAATGTGTAGTAAATAATGTAATTAAAAATATAATATAACCATCGTTTTTGAATATGATAAATAACTTTTCAGTAAGGAGTAGAAAAAGTTAATATAAATAAACTTGAACATATTTATTTAAATAAATTTTAATTTTTTTTTTTTTTTTTTTAAGATAGAATTCGAAACGATGAAATACGCAGAAGAATTCAAGTAGTGGATGCTACCCAACGAATAGGCACACTCAAGTGGCAATGGGCAGGACATATCTGTCGAAGAAACGACGGTCGATGGGGGAAGAAAAGTATTGGAATGGCGCCCAAGAACTGGCAAACGAAGCATTAGCCGACCCCCTACAAGATGGACTGACGATATAAGAAGAATAGCGGGAGTGACCTGGATGCGGAAGGTGGAGGATCGAAGAGGATGGAGACTCATGCGGGAGGCCTACGTTCAACAGTGGACGGACACAGGCTGATGATGATGATGATGAAATCATTTAACATCTTTCAAGTCCATCTTGCAAGAGATAGGCTAACACAATGTACACAGAATCTTGGGCGCCACTATAACACCTTTTTTTCACATCGACCTTGGGTACACAAGTTCTACCAATTACTAAATAATTAATTTTTTCATCATTACTAGCATAATATTACTGCTAGAAAAGATCTCCATCCCAATATGTGGGCTCTTTTTATATTATTATGTGCCTTTGTGACTAATCTTTCCTTTCATTTTTACAGTGACAAAATTCATCCGTATTGGCATCGCCGACAAGAATGACAACCCTCCGTACTTCGACAAGGCGCTCTACGAGGCGGAAGTGGACGAGAATGAAGATATCCAGCATACAGTACTCACCGTCACCGCCAAAGATCATGACGAATGTGAGTACAACGTTCCACTATCCAGCTGCCCCTCCCCCTTTAGGGTGCACACTTTTCACAAATCGCGAAGCTCTCGCGCTGAACTTTTCTCATATCTTTTCATGAAAACTTCCCGGCGAAGAAAATAGAACAAACAAAGTTAAAGTGTTAGAAACATGTAAAAATTACTTTGAAAATTAAAATAGTGTTGTTTGAAAACTATCACAGCGAAAACTGTCTCAGAAAGTAAAAAGAATATCTTGACTGCTGATGAAAAAGATAGGTCACATGTAATCTATGGCTTTTCGAGTTATAAATTTTATGCGTTTTAATTTACAAAAACACTGCAAAATTATTTTATCATTTTTATAATTTTAAATTTAATCAATAATTCTTAATAAGGAAGATTTATTATATTTTATTTTTTTTATTTTGATGTTGTTGATGATGTAGTTGATCATGTATAAGATATACAAATGAACGCCAAGAATTTTGACATAAAACCGACGACAAAAACCTTTATTCACTTTTGAAATTAAGCTTAAACATTGATTAAAAATATTTTTAATATCATTTTATGCACTCGTGTGGGACGCTGAAGTCACGCGGTAATACGTAAAGTAAACGGTCTCAAGGGACGGTGATATGAACTTTTATAGAGCACTATAAGCAATACAACTTCATTGGTAAAGTGTTTCACAACAAAGTTTCTGGGGAACTTGTAAAGTTATCTATCTTATACGGTGCACATAAAAACTTTATTTTAGCCAGTGATTTAAAAAATAGCATCCAAACAGTGCTTAAAAGAAGAGTTTACTTCCTACCAAGTGTAAAATTAAAATCAACCATGTTTCAGTTTGATATTTTGTGTAGATTTATATTTAATAGCGAACACATAGCATCATTTTGATGAATAATAGATACATATGAATTTTTATTAGCTCTAGATGAATTCTGAAATTAAAACTACTAACTATTAGTTGAAGTACAAAGTTTGGTAGTATCTAAGAGCAACGACAATTTATGTTATTTCAGGAGCCATTTTATGAGTACTAGGAATTTTCTGAACGCTTTTGCTTTACATAAAAAATATTTCTCATTTTAATATTATCTAATTAAAAACGAAAGAGATGTGTTATAATAAATAATAAGGGAAACCTATCATCAATGAAAATATTTTTGTCCGTTTTTTATGAGATTATTTTTAAATACATACTTTTAAATTATGTGTCTAAATGTTTCGTACATTCAGATTTTCCAGTGGCCTACTGAAAATCTCCACCATACAAACGCCGAATTACTTCTTACATAAATGGAAGAGACTTTCAGAAGAGGCATAAATAATTCCAAATAGTTCCAATCGAACGATTTTGAAAAGATTGGGGCTGTTACTCTGTACTTAGACTTATATTTTTCCTTGCCGTGGAGTAAAATAACTATAACCTAGCAATATAAAGGAATTATTCATGTTCAGTGGCTACGATTTCACTGAAATGTTTTTGTATCGTGAAAAGTTTTTGTTAGTCGATGATATACTGATTTCGAACAAAAATTTAAGAGTTTTTTTTCCTTATTTTATTTTCCATTTTCATTTCTAACGCTGAGTAATATATTTTACAATTACATATAAAATCAATGTGGATCTTTTTAGTAGACTTCGTCATTAATTTATTATTAGCGTATTATATTTTGTTCGCTACAGCTTAAGAAAAATATTTAAATTCAACTGGGCCTATTTATTGTATTATTTTAACATAAAATAATATAGCAACGATTATTATTTATTTACTATTTAAATCTTAAGAAAGTAATTGACCTTGTAAGAACCACTCTTGTTTTTACCATCGATAGATTTTTTTTAATTTACACTATTTAGTGTTCATTCATTTAACATTACATTTTATTTTAAAAAAAAAGGTTTACTTTAATACATTTTTTTGTTTTAATGTATTCGTTGAAGTATACAATTTCTATTTTCCCTTTCCCTTCAAGTATTTTTTAAGATTTTATCCGTTGTAACAAATGTGGCATCTTGACAATTTCTATTCCTCCCTAGAAATTTACAGTGGTTTTCTTGGGCACCACTTTATTACTGTACACACACACATACATAACAACAATACAAATATATCTTCCCTCCTTGTAAAGCGTCCAACCATAAGCGCCATCTTTATTTTTGTTTGCCACCCTTGTTCACATCAGATAACTTAGATTTAAAGTAATATACCTGAGTAGGCAATTTAATGCTTAAATTTATTTATGCTTTCAATATTGTACAATTTGAAATATTATTTTTATCAGAAGTGTTTATTTAACTTAACATATTTTAAATAAAAAGATTTTAGCTTAGTGTAAGACCAAAGCTGTTCCTTATATACAGGAGTAAATTACTAAAAACATTTTAACTTTTATCAATGGCAATTGTGTAATTAAATGATAATTATAAAACAAGACAAATAATATTAAATGTGTTTTGAAAGTGAACTAAAAAATCCAATAAATGAACAATATTTATCCGCAATCAATATTTTTTATCCCATCAGTGTCAAAAATTAATATTGTAATTGTCAGATTATTTATTGTAAAACATAAAATATAATTATTATGATCGACATGAAATTTCATTTATTAACCAATCATATATTAGCATTCAAGTACATACATTTGTAATCATATTTCAATTAAAAGTTATTGTATATCGCTTAATACTAATAATTAAATATATATCTTTCATCATAATTAGCGGAAAAATTAAATTGATTTTTAGATCGATATATTATTTGTCATCGTCTTTACAATTAAATTAAGGTTATCAACTGACAATACTTGGTGAAACTGCATAATTATAATATTAAATTATTTTTAATTAAAAAAAAAAATATTAAAAATATTTAGTTTTGATTCACATTTATTTTAAATGATTACATGTTTCGGCCTCCCTAATAATATTATATTTTAAATGTTTTAATAAAAAAAAATTAAAATATAATTAATTTTTCAAAAGTGTTTTTTTTGCAGAATCACTTTATCATTTTACATGATATAATGTCTGTCGTTAGAACTTTTACGCAAATTAATTAAAAATAAATTGTCCGTTTCATTTTCATTTCCTTCTTCGCACTGTCGCACTTTTTCAACTGTCGTGTTATTTTTTCAAGTGAAGAATTCGCAGCAACTACGTAGCGAGACTCAAAGGCTGCCGAGATGCAAATTGAGGTAATAAAGTCCGTTGATGGCGGACGAACGCTCGTCATAATGAAATGCTTTACATATCTTGGCTTGTCTGCTCAGCATTCGTCAACGACTAGGTGTCATAGGTCTAATTTCAAGTACTAACGCCACAATTAAAAAATCACAATTTGTCGTAAAATGCTGTTTCTTAATAACATAATAAATGCTTTTAATTAAGTGTATGGACACAACAAGATTTATCTATTTTGAATAGAATTAACGTGGATACTTAAAATGCAGAAATTTCAAATACATATTTTTTATGATTTTAATTTTCAATTATTGAATAATGCTGGGCAACACACGAGCTATCGATGTTGCCAGATACTGAGAGAAAAAAAAATTTACGTCGCTGACACGAAGAAGAAGATTATTGAATGAAATCCACTAAATATTGTAATTGTATTCAGTATCGTTATTTTATTTATTTAATCTGAAATTCGGTGATAAAAAACAGATTCAAATCAATTTTATATTTATGTAAGGATTTTTTTATACTTTAACATGTCTTTTTTCAAACAAAATATTAAAAATTTTGCTCATATGTTCACCGTAAATTGCCGCCATTTAATTATATCAGCTACAACTGTCCATTCCTCGTTCTACGACATATCTCCACCTAAAGATCTACTTGGGAACATATATGGTTCCCGACAACCTCCAGCGCAGAAGTCCAAGTGCTTGAAGAGGGAGTAACTATAGGATCCAAGACATTTTTTGGGTGATTTGTCAATCGGATTTTTTAAGGAAATCGGATAATTAGCCCAATGTTTCCGATACTTGGACAATTTCGTCCTAAGGGCAGTTCAACCCTAAACTCTTCTTGATGTGTTTATGATGATCAAATATGTTTACATTAAAGATCTATGGATATTGTAAATATTTTACCATTATTGTTTCTTTAATTATTCGAACATTAACAAGTATTTTTCCATTATTTTCATTAAACATCATTCAAATACGCATGGGTTAGAAGAAATATGGTTATTCTTTAAAACGTAGGCTACGGTTTGATTAATTATATATTTCAGGAGCACCTGATCTCCGCCCACTTGCAGATATCTCATAACTCATTCTACCTTCATCATAAAAGGCACTTTGCGAATTTTAGTCATGCGTGAGATTCCGCTCGCGATATGCTATCTGTTTACCGGCTGTGCGGTTAGACCCCAAGCCTAAATCTGAAACGGCTCAGTATTATTCGATCATGTGATTAAGAGTATATTGCACCCGTAGTTCCCGCCCTATGTTCTACACCTGTGATATTTGCGCCACTCGCGCGAGCAGAAACTACCAGTTCAATTATTGGAACCGTAATTGTTTGCCCGAAATTATGCGGTATTGTTCGCTTTAATGTTCGAGAATGTTCGGCTGGCGGCGCTGCATATTAAGGCCGCCTGCACCGGTCCGTGACATACGACCTCCGGTGACTAAACCGCCAGAGCTTACCGTAGTCTTTTATTATTTCCTTTTTATACCCACAAGAGCGCTTGAATAATTCAGGAATTATAGGGACGGTGGTCGCATTTTTACTTATCGGAATCACTATTGCGCTTACTCTCTCTTACTGCAAGCTTTACTCTCAATATAAAATGTACTTGCACTAGAGCTGGTGCATTTAAAATACAAAAAAACTTTCATGAAGTAAGAAACGTTTGTATTGAATGCGAATAACTATTGAAGGCGAATTCCGAGAAAGGTTCAGGCGTCCGGTTATATATTTCAGAATAATTTTTAGTAAATATTATTGAAAAAGGTTCAGAAATAATGTAATATATTTGAAACGGGTGAAGATGATTTGCGATTACTAACGGTTCAAAGTTATCTTTAAACCCGTTGATATATTATCCGCAAATAGCATGAGATTTCCTTGTGTTATTTTTCTCCTCGCAACCCTTAAAGTAATAATACCATTGCCGAAAATGCGACGTATTTTCACAACAAACGATATATTTACACTCCAATAAATATTCAGCGACACAATCGAATCCCTCTGTTCTCTTTCCGCTTTAAATTTCAATTCAATAATTTTTACATAATGTATTTCAATAAAAGTCAAAATTTTACCGCAAAATGAGAAATTAATTAATCCAACGCGCGTAGCTGACTCCATTGATGGCGTTAATTTATTTTTTGATTTATTATTTACGCTTTGGTTCGAATATAAATCGCGACGTGTGTTTCAGTAAATTATATTACTGATTGCAATTTACGATGATCGGATATGTACTTGTATGTACTGTACTCGCAGTCTATGTAAAGACTCGATTTGAAATTGAATCCGTCTCAGAACTTCCCAGAGAGGGTTCTCTAGAATCTGTTCGGCTGTCTCACACTATTAAATGATGTCTTAATTATATCGCAGTAAAGTTTATCCGGGAAGTTATAATGAGATGCTCCCTTTCTCGATTTACGAGTCGGCGGCGCGGAACGCTTTTATGGGAATATCACCGGAACAATAGTTGTAATTATACTGTTATTAATAACTCACGAGACGGGCTAACTGGATCAGTGGGTGGATGGGTGACTGTAATTGGATTAGCTTTCTCGCATCCGCCCTGGCGAACATCCGCCCCCCGCCTTCGTCTACCCGGGAATACCCGCCATCAATTTTTCCGCGAGTACCTATCCAAATTAGTGCTTGTTGACAAAAAAAAGTCTTCTTAAATGGGTCTCTTCGGTATCATTTATCATTAATAACTTCCGCTCCCTTAAGCACTTAAAATACCTACCTAATTCAATTATGTACTAAGAAAACCACTTAAACATAAAACTTAAGTATCAAAAAAATGTGGCTCATCCATCAATTACATTATTATTAAAAAACTTCAAATTTATGGAGGTTTTTGAATATATGGGATGCTTATTTTTTTCGACCAAAATATTATTAAATTTTTTTCGAATGTCCAAAAACATTGAAAATATCTATGGGGCTCATTCAATTACATTGCACAGAAACTATTCATAATATGACCATATTTACTAGTATATTAATCAATTTCGCTGAGCTCATATATCGTATTCTGGTTGAAGCGCTTCTTTGTGCTTCCTGCACAATAGGAATAGAAAGTGGTTCTCACTGGGCCCGAGATGACCTCTTGACTGCTGTGCACATAGCATCCTCTCCTCTATACTTCACAGTTCATAGTGGACGAACAACAGGCATTGCACCATCTAATACAGATATATCTTTATAGTCCTTAAACGTACTCGATAATAATATTATAGAACTATATTATATAACCTGTGATGTCTGTGCTGGTGTTTGTAATAAAATAATTTTATTTTGAAAGTAATACAAGTAAGTTGTTAGAAAATAAATTGTTTTGATGGTGAAATGCTATGTCACACTGTAAAATAATTTAATCAAATATTTAATGGTGTACCTTCCTGCATTCCTGGGAAAATGAAAGGTGGATATTAAATTATATACGTGCAGTATAAATCGCATGTCCAGTGGCTTATTCTCTAAATCATTTCCCTGTGTGGCTCTTGTCGCATAAATTAAACTAACACAAACGTAAATAATAGAAGAGTAGGAGAGCTGCAAGCGGCCAATACATTTCTATAGAAATTTAAACTCATTTCAATCAAAACACTTGTGTATTCCATGCGAACGTATGCACAAGCGCAGCCACTCTCCCATACAAATAGTATTAATAATTTAGCAAGCGGAAAGTGCTTACTGTCAATAACGAAATATTCACGTTCCTCGCCCGCCTGAAAATATTTTTATATCGCATGTTATATCGGACAATTTTACGAGCTTAAAGGCACGTAATAAAATCTTGAGCGCGGCACTTTCGACTTGATGGATCTATTTTGAAAGGGCACAATAAAATTGTGAGGCGCCCCAGGGCCTCGGGGCTCCGCGGCGCCTAATATGAGATTTTCCGCTCAGCTGCTGCAGGACAACGGCGGATTGATGACTTCATTCAGAGACAGAAGATTCATGTCATCAGTGATGAAATCGCGCACAGTACTAACGTCACATCTGACAAACAGTCAAGCTTAATCCATTGCTTATCCAGGCAGCATAAATCCAGTGTTAAAGCGGTTTGTCATTCAAACGCTGTCAGTTCCCAAAAACCAGACCAAGTTTTTTTTTTAATTAATTAAATGAAATATAACCTTTATACATGCCTCTGATAAAGTTTATCCACCCTTTAAGGTCAAATAAAATGTTCAGGCTTTGGGAGCGTTGGACTCATAATCCAATCTGGAGGCTGCCGGGAACCATCTACCTGTGTGTTCCCATATGGGCCACCGGGTATATTTTCTGGGAAATACATTGACAATCTGAGCTTACAGAGCTATGAAATGGAAATTTGTGGTATTCAAATGCTCCAAATATGAAGCGGATATGGTAAAAAAAAACCTTATAAAGATTTATCCTAGCTAATGTAAGTCTTTACTTACATTAGCTAAGATTAAAATGAATTATTTAATATAAACAACTAAAGAAAGCACTCTTAATCACAATAAATATGTCGTTTCCGCAAATTACAATATAAATTATTTTTTTGAGAAGAAAGTAAATTTCATATTCGTAGAAGAAATAAATTAAAACTTAGTCGTCTTAAAAAAAGAAAATCTTGATGCATTTTACGTTCACCATTTATATCAAATATTATTGAACGCTTTCTGTTTCGACAATCAACAAGTTTATTTTTCAAATATATATTAGATTATTATGATTATAAAAAATGAATTATGTAACCAGTGTAAGTATACGTTTATTTACGCATTTTGATAAACATAAATAAGTGAATACTATTTTTTATTAATTAATTCGGTTTGTAAGACATCTCGCTTTGTATGTTCGCGGGAAAGCACTTTAGAAAAGACCGCTGAAAACATTAAAAACGGAAAACGCCATCGCAGAACCGAGCCGTGAAATTGTAAGCAAACAGTTCTCGAGCGGAGGAAGCTTTCAGATCTCTATGAGAGTAGTTAAGTTGCACTCTTACCTAAGGAGCACTCCGAATTGAATCGCAAAAAAAACGACACTTTTCGAAAGCCGGTTAAAGTTTCTTCGAAATGCTAAAGTGCGGCCGTCTCTTTAAATAGAGACACAAACATTTAATGTAACGATGGCCTTTAGCTATTAAGACATCGTGTTCTTTCAGCTTTAAGAAAGTTTCCGAGATGGGGTTTTAATTCTGTTTCTTATCCCCGGGCGGGTCGGGGCTCAGAGGGCCGCATTAAAAAAATACCTCGAAAACGTATTTAATCCGGGGCGGTGCGATCCTCCGGTACTTGTAGCACTCTCTATAAATGTGCGCTGAAGCGAACCTTCGTTTGGATCGCTAAATCCCTACGACAGGTCAGGGATCGGCTTTTAGCCCGTCGTCTCACATCTTCCAATTAAGACGCCTACTAGAAGAGCGTAAAGATAGTCCCAATTTCTGACACAAGATATTATAAGTAGAGGCCGAACATGTAAGCTTTGTTTTTTGTCAAAGGCGATTTTAAGTTACTAACATAACAATGCTGTTTTTATTTTGAACAATGTGTGTTAATACAGTGGAACCTCTCATAACGAGTATAATTCGTTCCAGAATCTTGCTCGTTTTGTGAAACACTCGTTAAGCGAAACTAATTTTCCCATATAAATCAATGTAAAATACGATAATGCATTCCATGCGAAACATTTTTTCAGCGTTTATTCAAATAAAAGTACATGCTTATAAACTGTTAAAGATCGTAACAACCTGGATAAAACATTTTTAAAAATTTAAAGTAGCTTAATATTTAGTAATTTATGAAAAACAATTAACTATTTTTTACCAGAAAGCTGTCTAGGGACATTTGTTTTGCCGACTCTTTTAAATTTGGTGAAAATTTGACACCTCCAAGCTCTCAAAAAAAAATACAAATAATGTTTGCACATAAGTTAAGAAAAATGTGTGTTCACATGCAACACTAACGTGCTAATGGTACGAGTGCTAAACACAGACTGACGCAATGACGCAAAAGTCCCGGCTCACAAGTGCCTCATACGTTATGTGATTTCCCCTTTCTGCGTTACTCGTTGTCGCTCGTTAATGGAGCAAATTTTATCACTTTTTTTTGCTCGTTATGCGAATTACTCGTTATAAGAAGTGCCCATTATGAAAGGTTCCACTGTATAAGATTATATTCTCTATCGTCATTTTAAAAAAGGCACACACGCTCTTACAACGTTAGTTTCATGACTGTAAAAACTCCCACTGCACAGTTCTTCTATCAGCTACCATTACACATACCTTGTTTCAAGTAATACTAAATCTTCTTTCTTCTTCTTCTTCTTCGTGTCAGCGACGTCAAATTATTTTTTCCCAATATCTGGCAACATCGATAGCTCGTGTGTTGCCCAGCATTAGGTCCTGAGATGTGCAACTTGTTGGGCACATGGAGCAGCATCGTAGGTGTGAGGCGGTCTGCGGGTCTCCACAGTCGCACAATAGTGTCTCTCCCTGCCGAAGCATTCCCCACCGCTCGAGGTTGTCCTTTGTTCTACCAACTCCGGTTCTTAATCTGTTTAGGGATTTCCAGGTCGGCCAGTCAAGGCTCTTGCCAGTTGGGAGGCCTTCCTTTGGAGTAATGAAATCCTCTGGTGCGATTTGTTGCCAGAGTTGGAGTCTCTCATTTTCAGGGCCGGATGTGAGAGGTTGTGTGGATTTCAGAAAGCTGCTTCGAGACTTCAATCTTGGTGTTGGGGGTATCTGATTATACAAGCACTTATATACAATACTAAATCTGGAGCTTAACTTACATATTTACCATGGTTACCAAAGGCGAAAGCCTGGGAACTCAAAAAGAACGCAGTTATACGTGTAGAATCCCAGACATATTTGGGCGAATGGTGTTTTGCATTTTTAAGGACATCGAACGATTAACCCGACGCGCCCATGGCTTATACCATTTAAAAAGCCATCGAGTAGAAACCGGTGCTACTTTCTGTGATCGCCGATTATCTTATCGCTTACCAAAAGCACTATGAAAATAAACAACAATTTTAAACATCAATTCGAAGAGGTTTTAATTTATTTTCGAAAAAAAACGAGCTTTTATAGATTCCTAATTCATTTCTCTAAATTATAAATTTTAATTTAAAAAATATATCAATTTCAATTTATTTTAAAATACTTCCATCTTTTACTATTATTTTACATAAAGTTTTATAAGTATGTATTATAATTCTACCCTTGACATTGTGTATTATAAAATACATAAAATAATAGACTCTGAGTAGTCCACGTAAATTTTATAAATGGATTTAATATTTTCGTCACGTTTCATTTTGGTATTATTTATGTTGCGGACTGTCAATCTCGATATAAAACGTCGACCGTGACACCGAAGGGTAAAAGGTCACCCAGCTCTTCAAGGGTCGTTGATTTATACTCATCCATCAATATTCAATGTTTTATTAATGGCTCAACACAGATCCATAAAAAAACCGAGCCTCCGTGACTTCTGGATACACAAATTTCATTTCCAAACACGTTGCAGGTTATGCATCAAACAAGCCTTGCCTTTTCATATCTTGTTTACCCGCATATAACATTCGCGGCACTATTTTCCTAGCGTCTCCTTATTTATCATTCATAAAATTTTAACGCCACCCTGCGATCCGAGGACTTTTATTATGCGCGCTACGTTCACACACGCCTTGTAAACAACGCGATGTGATATATCGCTCTTGTGAGAAACAATTTCGTTTCGGGCTTTCTTTCGTGTATTAAAAACTGTCCGTGTGACTGCTGGCCGTAGAAGGTTCCGTCATACCGCGAACCGTAAACAACAGGGCCTTTTATTAGTTACAATATGATGGCGCGCGGACATGAAACTTAACTATTCATGAGATTTTCTCGTGGGGGAAGAATAATGTTTTATTTTTCTACGCCACATGTCCTCCATGTCAGTCATCTCATCAACCGTGAAAAATCAATACTATTTTTATTACGTGCATCATAAATCTTATAGAGTATATCGACAAGATGCGATGTATTTCTTTCAACAAAAAAATAAACGGATTAATAATCTAATATAACGAGTATACATAACAAATCAGAAAACATATTATCTTGTAGCCTTTTTTAATTTATTGTATTTATTGATTTTTCTTGATATACGTGTCTTAAAAGCTGCCGGCGTCGTAATTTGCTCATTTTAGATTAACGTTTTGAAGTAATAGATCCCCGGAGGCACTTACATACACAGTACACCTCTGCCCTGCAAAATTTCTCAATTAATTTAACTTGCAGAGCGCTTCCACAAAATTGATTTCGTCGTAAATGCCACTGAATATTTATGATCTTCCCTCAAGCACCATTTGTAAAGTGTTAACTAATTACACTTCATAACACTTTGCTTCAAAAATTATTTTTATGTGTTTGATAAAGTACATTAATATTATAGACAATATGACGTTTTTCAGGAAATGCATTTTTAAAATACATTGTATTCATATTGTATTACAAAAATACAACAATAAAAAAAACTTGAAGTTGAAATTGGAGCAGCTCAATTGTCTCTGGATTACATAACGTGATCTATGTAAAAAAAAACAGGAAAATAAATAAGTATTAATTAATTCAAATTGAAGTAACTTCTTAGACAATTCAAATTACTGTCTTATTAATATATTTTTAGATTTTTTTGGTTTCGTTTTACGAGTAAATATAGTTGTTTATTCGCTTGATGTGTCCATTATTTTGACTTTTCTTAAATAACGTAACAAAACCTAGTTCTTTCAAAAGAAATTACTCCATATACTTTTCGTGTCGGAGTAACTCTTCAAATTTCACCGGGAAAGTTTGACTTTTGCGTTATACGACACGTTGATATAAAGGAGTTACACAAAATCTCGTCTTGAAACATTTTATTATAAGACTACACGCCTACTTTTTGTGCTTTAGTTTTCCCTTAGGTGCCCGGGCCTCCGAGGTATTAATTATTAAATGCTTGCAAAATTTAGTCAGTTCTGGGCGCCTGGAGTCAGGTAACTCTGCTAACTGACGCTCTCCTGTCATTTACTAAGACATTTTGTTTTATTATTGTATCATTTCTCTGAAGTACGCAGCACCTATTTTCAATGCTTAACGCCAAAAAAAACACGAAAAATATGTTAAATAAAAATATACAAAATATTATATGAAAGAAAACATATTTATTTATTTTTATCCTTTATATCATTGTTGTTTTTACATGATTTTCTTCAAAATATGAAAATATTTCTACATTTATCTTCAAAATAAAGATATTTTCTTGTAATATTATCATATTCCATAAGTATGTATCGTTTTGCGAGCTATGATTATTTAATTAAGAGTTTAATAAAACTAATTAAAGTAGACATTTTTAATGAGATTTAAAAGGCAAATACAATTTTATCGCCGTTTCATCTTTATAAATTCCTAAATAGGCAATTTAATTATCCGCGTTGCGTTGGATTGCTGCCCAATAATAATTAGACTAGACATGCTGAAATAAAAACAAAATATTTCACGTCTTGAAAATGAATTATTTTGCACTGAATTAAAAAAGTTTCGAACGGCTAACTTTGTAATAAATGATCTTTTCAAAATTTAATTCAACATTTTTCTTTACAAGTGAATCCACAATTTACAATGTTTTATGTTTCCTTTTATTTTTGTATGTTCTCACTGTTCTTTTTTTTAAATTTGATTTTTACTTCAATTAAACTTTTATCCCAATGTACAAAGTTATAGCGTTTGTTTATAAATCAATAAAACAACTCACCAAAATAAAGTCTCAAATAAATTATTTAATATACCAAGATGACAGCATCACCTGTTTTCTCTTTTTTATACGTTAAGTTGTGCCGGGTGGTATAGCTCAGTGGTTAAAGTGTTTTCTTGGCAAGCCGAAGGTCGTGGGTTCGATCCCCGACGGAGATTAAAAAAATATTTTCAATCGATTTGTGAGCTCTAAAATACCCTCGGTTGGTATAAATTTGATCCGTCGCCCGTAAAATGACAGTCATAGCCTATTAATCAAAACGGTGGTAGACAAAAGTCGTCCCGTGAAGTCCACCCATTCATGGTAAATTCTTTTCATAATAAAGATGATGAGTGAATGTCGGGTTGTAGTTTATAACGTTGGCAGATCAACACACCACACGCATCGCTTATCCATTTGTTAAATGGTAGGGATCCTTTGATAAAAAGCTTTTAAATCACTATCACCATCTGTCGGTATTCTCTTGTATGTGTTTATATAAAAAATAAGTTAATTTTATTAATTCTGCTCAAAATTCTTGAGTACATAAAAGTCTAGTATAAAGCAATGTCGTATAATATAACTAGATACTGGTTTCTTATTAGATATCCGTAGAGTTTTTACTTGTTTGCTATAAAAATAGCCGTAAAACTGTGCTATCGTAGTATTACAGAAGATAATTCTCACTGTGCTCGTACGTAGTAGAACTGTAAGCTGTAGGTCTACGGCGTAGAGCCTCGGCCAGTAACAAAACCGCGGCATAACTCGCTCTTGGTCCGCAGCTTCTACGCCAAGTACGCTACGGTATTTTATATTGCTCTGTCGCAGAAACTCCTTCTCCTTTACCTTTGAGTGGTGTCTGTGCCAAGTTTTATAATTGTCTGAAAGCAGATATCATTTTATGTCGTATTGTACGAGCATGACTTCACGACACACTTTATTACAGCTTCTAAAAGTTATGAATCTGGCAGAAAGAATGAAAATAAGCAAATCGTAGAATTTAATCTAACTATTCCTATTACACAGCGTATTAAAAATATGAGTACTTGTGAATTCGTTTAATTACCTTTCATTAATCTATTTTAATTTTGAATCAAATATACTTTTCAATAAATAATGATTACATACTCGTTAAACACAGTAACTTTGTGCTTTATCATATTTAAAGAAAAAAACAATTAAAACTTTCTATGAAAGTGGGGTTTAATTAAGAATCACTTGGTGTTGGTGCCACAGCACTTTCGTCAGAAGCTACTTACTAAAACTCTTAGTTATCTTCATTATTATATTACTTGTTTCATTCTAGAAGTTGATAATTACAAGTATTTATATAAAACATGATGTATTCTTTTTGTAATGAGAAATTGATCATTACTATTATATTGTAACAAATACATTTTTATAAGAAATAAAATAACTTTTGTAGGTTTTCACGGCCAGATTTTAGATTGCGTCTTTAGGGTTACGACGTGTGTGGCAATTTATTTTTCACCAATATTTCAACCCCTGCAATGGCGGTCAAAATATTTTACAAAAGAAATTCGCCACACAGGGCTCAATCCAGAAGTGACAACTCAATAAGGAATCAAATTAATTAAGAAATAATTTAAATTATTAGTAAAAATATTATTATTCAATATTCACACGTCATTATTTACTAATTAAAATACTTACGTATTTTAATAAGTGCGCGGGAGTTACATTCCATTTACCAACAATAGAAAAAAAACAAACAATATTGGTGAGCCATAATTCAATTAAGAGTAGTTTATGAGAAACCCAATCTCGTGGGTATAATATTATTTACGTGTTGTTTTCCCACTAAGATCTCGGTTGCAGGGAAGGAAGGAAATAAACAAGTGGTCTGGTCGATCGCATATGCATGAGAGTATAGGTGTCCTGGTGTCTCGCCGGAACAGGAGCGGCTTCCACGTTTAATGCATTCCTTAACATATCATTACATTCCCGCATCAGCTGTTCCCTACCTACATTACACACATTCCTCCTGTCGCACAAAAAACATATCTCGTTTATTGAAATAGTTTATTCTCTCGAGTAAATGCTCGTTTAATGTGTTTTCTTTTATTTATAAAACAGAATTGTTTCGACATCGTTTTAAGATACCCAGTAACATTGTGACTTAATTATGTTTTTGTTTCTTGTGGGAATATGTTTTCAAGACTCTTTCACACAAGTTTTTTCAATTTTTTATAAAAACAACCAACTATACCTTCTTAAATTTATTTTAAATGCTGCTGACTATACGTACTGACGTGTAAATGAATTTTTACTGATCATTTACACGTCAGTACGTTTGTGCACAATGGAACTGATGAAGCATTTATAAATCACGAAACTGCAGTCTTCCATCAAGTGAAACAGTGTTCAATGTGATTCATATTAAAAGAAGGTATACAATTCTTATATATTTCAAATTTAAGCGGATATCAAAGTGAATACCAATAATATAACTAACATTATTATATCTTTTTATTCTTAGATTTATACAATTTAAGACCTTTAATTAGATAAAAAGCATGTTGATGTGTCAAAACAAATCATTAAAAAAATGCATTGGATACTCCAGCATCGTCATTTCAAGTCTTCAGGCTTCTTCACTGGAGGCTTCGGGAACCACATACTTGTACGTTTTCAGGTGGACCTTTGGGTGCACAGATATTGAGATAAGGTACGGCAACTGACATTTATCAACAGATATTTTAAATATGTAAAGACTTGTTTGTTTTTTGTAATCTATGTACATTGAAATGTGTTGTTAAATGCGTGCATACCGTATGAGCATCTGCAAGTACATATTACATTTAAATACAAACAGTTTGTCAGTTTGTAAACTTCTAAATTCCATTTATCAAGGAGAAGACACAAACACGACTAGTTGGACCCTCCAGTCGTCTGAATCTGGAGATAAAATAGGCTCCGCATTACATTACGTAATTCATTAATCAAAGTGGGTCGGCTGTAATGGCGTAGGTAATAGGCTTACGTTACACACAATCCCACTAACTTGCTTCGCCCTGTATCACTGGTGTGTCAGTCCCGCGTGCAGCACCAACAGGAATAATGAAGCCATCCCTAATGTTTAGCTAATTACACTTACAAGCATATCAATCACCGCTGGAATTACAGAGACATCACATTTTAACAAGTAAATTTTGTTGTTTTGTCCGCATACTGCTGTACAAATACGAAATCTCTTTGATATAACGCTGAAGATTATTATTACTTTATTACATGTCAACGCTTTAGAAAAATAGTACAAAATTCAAATTATCTTTAATAACTTGGCATACTCATAAAATAAACAAAACTTCTTCTTTAACTAAGTTTAAAGACTAATAATTCAAAAACAGACGAAGAGTTGTTAAACTAAATTTTATATTATTATATATGTTACTTGAAGCATTCTATAATAATGTATAATTAAGATCATACACTGATGTAAATTATAAATGACTTAAATATATATATCGTTTTAAAATGATCGGTATAATATTTTTAGTACATACATAACATTAGGTTATACACTTTGGTAGGTTTCCACTATATTTGTAAGGCTCCTGAAATGATTAAGAGTTTCATATCTTCAACCAAAAATCTTCACAACTTTCATAGCCCAGGGATAGCATCATTTGCCTTTCCCATCTTTTCATCTCAGCAATATTTCTTGAAACTTTATACTAAGTGTGCGAAAACCGACGCCAAGTGGCGCTGGTGTGCGCGTCGTGTCTTCAAAACTCGGAAAGTAATATTTATTTCAGGTCACATTATTTAACATTATATTTTCATAAATTACACTTATTTTGCTATTTCTGACTACGTGTTAGTACATGTATCACACAATTTATTCTTATTTTTTTTAAATTACAACGTTTAATAAATATAATTTATTATTTACTAAATTAAATTAAATTCTCGTATTAGTCAGTCATGTTTGCTCTAAACATCAAACACTTGGGTGTCTTTACTATGCTTTGTGATCAAGCAACAACTAATCTATTATTTCTTAAACAGTAATGATATCCAGTATTGTATAACATCATTACACTTACACGGAAACCTTTCCTTTCCAAAATTTTAAGCTTTCGGAAGGCAATTATGCACAACAAAAACAAATTACGCAAGTTCAAACTCCGCTCTCTTACGTTTGCAAATTCTAAAACAATAATAATTTACGAATTCATCCGCCGCCGTGTCATTCGTTATCCCAGACCAAGAAAACACCAGTCGAGCAAATAATTAATTTGTAACTCGTTCGAGAGGATTTCAGCGCCGCTTGAATTTCCAGAAGGGAGGTTTTTTAATCTTGTCCCTTACGTCGGTCGGACGTGGCGATGCGGAAACAGATTACCGGCCGTCGCTGAGCTCCCCTCTTCTGGGGTTCATGTCCCTCGCAATCTCAGTACTTATTAGCAATGGGGTCACACCAAATAAGTAATCCTCCTCTCGGACCTTGATCCTGGCGCCACGAGATGCGACGCGACTTAATAAGCGAAATTGCAATAAGCTTATGCGCGAACTTCTCGTTGTGCGCACTTTGTGAATAACTCGAGCATTCGCACGCTTTTTGGCTGACTTTCTATCTAATTTATTTATGCAAGGCATATGTTGGACTTGTGTTAAAGCGGAGGCATCCTTCAGAAGCAGACTCAAGACCCACCTTTTTACTCAGAGAGGCAAAGAAGCGCTTTTGGAATGATCATTCGGTCATTAAAGAGCGCTATACAAATACTAATATAATAAATAATAATAATAAGGCTTTCTCAAAAAACACACCGATCTTACACGTGGAGACATTTCACTACGAGTAATTAATTCTAAAGAAGTATTGTTAATTGTATTTTTATTCAGAAATGTTGTCTATAAGTCATACTATAAAAACTGATGAATTATTTAACAAAATATAATCTTGATTTAATACATTTATTAGTTTTTCACTTTTAATGGGTTTCTCATAATTTAATTAATATTTTCACAAAATTCACTCTATTAATTTCCATTATACTAAACATTATCATACAATACTACGGTTCATATTTCTTATTCTTAGATTCTAATTCCGTTCACCAAAGAGAGTAATAAGTTTTATTGTTAATAAACTAACTATTAAAGAAAATTTTGTACACCCACTGCTTTGTTTTTTGTTTAACAATAACCAGAACACTTTTAATAGTCTCTTATCGATTATTATACACATATATATATATCCTTTTTGTGAGCTCGTGCAACGACACGTTGCTTCAGTCTATTATATATTTTTGGATCTATAACTTATAGAAATATATTTTATGCGCTGCAATGTGTAAATATAAAAAACACAAAATGCTCGTACTACTAGAACAAATATTATTTATCTAAATAAGTCAAGTAATATTTTTAAGTTTTAAGTAAGTAAAAGGTTTTATTTACTTTTTGTTCATTCAAGAGTGAGTTACGTAAATTATTTTTTATAAATACGCCCGCATTGTATAGCAAGTACACCGCATCCTGGACTATCCTCGTAAACATGTTGTTAATCAAGTATGTGAATCTTTCGCTAATTTGTGTAAACATGTTATGTCAAGGAAGCCTTACAATAATTAATGGGCAGAGCTCTCTAAACATTTCACGGCCGTGGAAGTACAATAATTAATTTACATTCATCCAACATTTCAGAAAGACTGCCTCCTTGAATAAATCAGAAATTTCAGTAAAAGATAGCACTCGACTGACTTCTAATCGGATTATGTTTTGATTGAAGATATTTTATCGTATTAATCTACGTCCTGTACTATTCTTAACGTACTTCTAATCATACTAATATATTTCGATCGCACACATACGTTGGTATAATTTAATCTGAATTAAAAAATAAAAATTACATAATTACATAGGTATTATTAACAAAATAAAGATCATTGATATTATAAATTAAATATTTCAAATAGACAGGGAATTTTGGCTTCCTTTTCCGCCTTATTAAAAATAATATTGAATATTTTTGCTGAACGAAATGTTAAAAATTCCAATTTGCCTTTTAATAGCGAGCGTGTATTTTGTCAATATGTATAGGCGACGTTTAATCACGTTATTTTATGGAAATTACGCTGACAGCTTTTCTCATATCAAAGGCTCCGCCCGGAGCTCAATCCTGCCAACCGCAGTGCAGCCTGAAGAAAGTAAGGTTAGGTTAGGTTGGTAGACTTGCGTCGCAATATGCCGAGTAATGACGGGAGCTTCCAGAAAGCACGCAGATTGATTTTTCGAGCTGCGTACTGAATTTATGAGGCCATTTATTATTTCTGCGACCTTTCGAATAAATCAGCAAAAACTGAAGCTCCGGCTTAGACTCGGGTTTCAGTCCGATCAGTAAAGTAGCCAAAAAATATCTGTTATAAATGAAGACACATTTCATCATATTTATCATCCTGGTGAAGTTTACTTGGTGACTACCTGCAGTTCATTGCTTTCATTTTCAAAGGTCCACGTTCAGAATAGTGAAATTCTTCTCCTTAAACCTTTTTCTTTGAAATATACGTTATAAAAAGTATACAAATACATTAAATTCGATGATTTTATGTTGAATTGTGTTACTTATTATATCGTCACTAGCCTGTGTCTGTCCAGTGTTGAACGTAGGCCTCTCACATGAGTCTCAATCTTCTTCGATCCTCCGATTTCTGCATCCAGGCCACTCCAGCTATCGGTCGGCCAACGCTCCGTTTGACAGTTTTTTGACACCAATCTAACGCGTTTCATCCCCATCAACCATCAACTCTTTGACAGATATGTCCTGTTCATTGCCACTTGTGTTCAGTGTGCCTTTCTATTGGATAGCCTCCACTACTTGAGTTTTTCTTAGAATATCCTCGTTTCGGTTTCTGTCTAATTTTAGAGACACTTCGAACATGAATCTATCCATGGCACGTTAGGTGATCTTTATTTTATGGCTAAGACTGACTATAAAATTCCATGCCTCTGCGCTATATGTTTATACTGGGAGGATACATTGATTATACGCCTTAATCAACGTATCTTGACAATTATCGTATAATTTAATATATTTAAAGACTGTGCAGAAACTTTGTAAAACTGTGTTGAAATACAGATTTTATTTATTTCAGATTAATTAATATTTAAATGGGTAATATATTCATTAATTATTTATATTTTTAACAATAAATTTGACTAATTATTTCTCCAAAATCACCGCTTTATAATTTTATTCATCAAACATTACTTACCGTGTCCCTAACCTAAGACTAAATTAGCACCGTTACTTTTCGGTCACTGTCACTTTATTGAGTTGAAATAGACTTTCTTTTAAAGTGTTCTGTAAATGCCCCATTGTAGATTGATGGGCTCAATTCGAAAGTCACTGGTAATGGCCCTTGGCATAAAGAAGAATCCTTTAGCAGCCTCACATTATCCTCCCGTAGCGAGGAAAACCATTTAGCGAAGTTCGTGCCATCCGCGTGAATCTCAGAAGTGTCAAAAACAAACCAGGGGAGTATCTTAAATCCAATATTGAGCCCACAAAAAGATTCAGATTGATTGATAACATTATACGCCTAGAATATATTATCCTTCATGTATCATCCATTGAAGCAATCTAGAATTCGCGGGAGAGCTGTAGCTAAAATCACGTAAAAATTTACTTGTGACATAATTTTAAATTGATTCATCATCATTTCCATTTCCACTTCCTTAACATGGATGTCACGAGCCGCTGCTACAAAGTTTAGTGAACTACCTTGGTACTCGCCTCATTTCCCGTCAGTTGTACTTCTCGTAACTTCTACAGAGTGTATTCAATGTAGGAGTATAGTTCCTGACGGCCTTCTAGGAGGGCGCAAGCCTGGGAATTAGAAGAACATCAGCTTGAGATAATGCTGGTCTGCGGCATTCGCAGTACACGTCCCAGCCTTCGTCTTTTGACTAACTATTGTATGGAAAACTGCCTGTCTTTGTCTTCTCATGGTCAAAATTAATTTGTGCTATTAAATGTGTTTCAGGTTTATAAAGTAAATTCATTTAAACATGTGCAGGATATTCAAAGCTGCGAATCATCACAAAATTTTATGTATATTACACATAACAGGCTTATAAAAAAAAATACAGACTCACAACATTAAGCTCATGGTCACTGCCGGGTTGAATATAAAGGGTTTTCTTTCTACGCTGGTATGAACTCAAAGGCTTAGCCACTTTAATTATATGACTTTGTGTTTATTACAACAGTTACTACACATGTCTGTGAAATGTAATTCTTCTTGGTATGTATTGAAATAATGTTTTCCCAAACTGTCGCCGCGCCACTGGTTGTCGCTTGCCTTCGCGTTACCTCCATAGTCTGAGACTTAAACTTTCCTTCCTAATAAATAACGCCAGAGACAATACACACTGGGGGATTCTTCAAATGAAATAAAAGCATTGCGCGACTTAAGAGACGCCGCTTTCGCTGTTTCGCGCATTACGGTATTTTATTTTGCCAGCTCGGCGGATTCCCACGCGAAACGAATGCATTCATGTAAATATGGTCCGCATTATTTAAAATTAAATTATTCCCTCCCCATATCTGAAAGTATTTTATTTCGCCGCTCGCGAGGTGCGCGCTTTCATTTTCGCCTCTGAATGTTGTAGGATCCGAGTTGAGCGAAACTTTAATTAAATTCACGACTCTTGTACGTGACTCCGAATTAGTATTTTCGCTCATATTTTCGTTAAATCGGCAATGCATTTCATGCCCATTCAAAGCGTTAATTTGTAAACGATAGCCGAGTATAATTAGCCTCTCGATGCTGCTTATTGGAATCCAAAAAACATTATTTAATTACAATTTTTAGTTAATCTTTATATTAATACGATTTCATAGCTGATATAGATTGATATCCTCCATTTTACCAAAGGGCGACTCCACGTCTCCGGGATCATCACCGGGACTCGTTATAAATGGATGAGGAGCAGGTCATGAAGCAAAGAACTCGTCCAGAAGCATATTGACGTTTATTTGAAATAAAAACTGATACACTTTGGTATTCTGCCCGAACCACAAACAATGAATGGTCTGTACCTGACGGTGTCCGTGCAGCAAATATGATAGCGACGGTTGTTGCGGCGAACACCCCTAATGGCCACTAATTGGCGAACTATGGCGCTCCCCAAAACAAATAAAATGGCGCATTCAACACCGCGTCTTATAGTTACTTATATATAAAACGTAAATTTATATTTTATATATGCGTGTCCGAAGAGCGATCAAAAATAAAAGACCATATATCGAGGATTTTCGGTACCAGCCTGCAAAGGCTAAATCGATTTATATATAAAATATTGTTGGAACAATTTCAGTACAGACTACATGTGATGTATGTAGACTGTTGAGGACTAGTATGAGGAACGTTAGGTTACCTGCAATAAGTGGGAGGTAGTCAGGGGGCGGGGCAAGTACTTCGTCAGCTCAGGCGCGACGCATCTCTTGAGACATTAGTCGAGCGCTTACATCGGGTGTAATGAAGTGGATACATTATAATGGGCCTTAACTAAGTACATTAATACAGGTGCTATTCAATTTGCACGCCACATCAAGCCAACGAAACGATTTATTAGTCTCATTTATCTATTCATATTAAAACGTCGTCGACGACTTTAAATTGTTTCACGACAATATCAAATGATGAAGTTATAATTTACAGTGTCAATTAAGCTCGCATACTTTTTCAATATATATATATATAACTCTCAATTATTTAGTCATATTTTTGATTAAATATTGACGTAACCTAAAATATCAATATTTCATAAATATTTTAATAGAATATTTAAATTATTACTTGATTTATTTAACTACGAGTACTTTAAATATAGTAAGATTAACCACAGTCTTTAAAACGTTATTTTGAACATAACTATTATGTATTAAACATCCAAAAGTCTTTAAAGTAATTGTTATAATCAAACTCTCTATCGAAGATGGAATCTATCAAATCATACAGTCGGGTATCACACAGGGCATTTTTGCCACTCTCTGTAAATTAAGAGGATTAAGGTCCAAAACAACAGGTATCGAGGAATTTTCGGTGTATGAGATTTAATGTATTAATATTAATTTTATAAATGCTTACTCATGTTTTAAACTAAGGTATAAAAATGGGTCTCTTACCAAATAAATTACTATCAACTCAACTCCGGACTTCGGATTTATCCTCAGTGCCGGAACCTTGTTATTCCGGCATCACCATTTAAGCTGATGCCGTCATTTTGGGACCGAGACCTCGCTTCCGGAACACACAGTAATAAGAAATACTTTAATTAATAATTATTAAATCATTATACTTACTTGAAACTAGACAGTCAATATGCAATTGTTTTCATATTGTGTGTACTTCAAAAAACATAATTTTACATACAATGTCAAAAAATTGCCTTGGCAGATTTAAATATTTAGTTACAAAAATGAATTGGAGGATAGGACGTAAATTTGTAAATATGTGCGTTAAAATTTTCAAACAAAACAAATCAATGTCAACTTAAAAACATGAAAAACAATCAACTTCTTAAATTTGTATTATGTGAGTAATTACATGTTCGTACTAATTATATTCTAGTAAAATTTAACGTCTTACTTCGCATTAGAAGTGCTACTTTAGCGTCTAACATTATTCTGACACTTCGCAAAATTTGTCTTTGGAGTGTAAGGCGGCAACTGGAACGTAAACTTTTCAAACTTCCGATGCCAACCGTAATATCAAGCTGCCTCAAAATTATCTACGTGATTATTTGCAAATCGAATTTTCGGTTACGATATCCTAGCTTTTGGAGTAAACTATCCTTGGTAACCGTAAACTATAATGTTGTTAAATATTCAATAGCTTTAATCATCGGTATTTGATAACATTAAAATTATTAACCGAAGATTCTTGACGAAACTTCATAATGTAATATTCATAGTGACAAATATTATATGTCATTTGCATTATTATTCATGGCTTAGCGAGTTTCTTCTCAAGACGGAGACATCTCTGTAAAATAATATATAAAAAAAAAAATTGAATGCTACAATTATATACAGCTATACTCAAGAAAATAAAGCACGATCCATAAGTATTTATCTAAACAATTAATATTTATTACAATTTTGAATGTTTCAAATGTTTGCCCCAAATAACTCTAACTCTGTACTTACTTTCAATAGTTTAGGTAAAGTAACATTTATAAAACCCCGACTTCTATTTAATTTAATTTATTTAGTCAAGGATCATGCTTAATTTTCTTGAATATACCATAAAAACTTTTCAATATTATGAAATCTTAAAACGAGGTTAACACTACTTTTCAAGATTTAAAAACCTTTAATCTTGAAACGTTCTCGCATTTGTTATAACATTCTCTGGCTGATAATTTCAACAACGGCAAAATCCGCAGTCACGATCCGAAATTATAGCAATATCTCATAATTAATATCACTTTATCCGCAACCTGCCATCCGGATTGATTTATTTGCGCTCAACAAGTAATTGTCGCTAGCCGCCTGAATCCCGGGGGATTATAGCTGCGCTAGAGCGGGACTCCCGGGGGCCACCGGGGGGCGCATGTACTGGGCAGTTCCCGTAAGAGATGGTGACCAGCAAGCAATACTCAAAGCAGTCTTTTTTATGTTAACCAAAACGAGAAAATCCCCCTAGAGGACAGTAAATCTCTACGGTGTGAAATGCAAGGGGAAATATCCATAAGACTTTTAATATAGAAAATCAATATATATATATAATCGTGTCGGAAACAACAGGGTCAGATCCTGTCTGCCCAGAAGTGGGCGACGTCGATGGCGTTACTTCTGGCCATCATCAGGTCTTCCTGGGTGCAGCCACTCAGGCACAGCGCACACTCCAGAAGGTGTGACAGGGTCTGCTCCACGCCGCAGTCACATTCAGTCGGTCCGCTGTAAAACTGCCAGGCCCTCATTTGTGTCCTCGTCTTGCATACTCATAGAAATAGAAATACAAAAACATAGAAAATCAATGATAAAGGGACTTCGTGTTACGATACTCAGTTATGAGTGACACAACTACGACGACCATGCATTGCGTGTTAAGTCTTGATCAACTTATTTAATCAAATTGCAGCTCGGCAGCCTGACACATCGTTCACGATACTGTTATTAAAAGTGACTATGAAGGTGTTTTTCACGGAATGACATATTTCGTCTAATATTTCTACTTCCTATATCTTTATATATCTGTAAAATATGCTCAACCCAAATTTTCGTCACTCAAATCAATCAGTTCTGTCCATTCCTCATTCTAGGACATAACCTGCACCTGAAAATCCACTTGGGAATATATTTTACTCCTGACAACCTACAGAGCAGAAAAAATCCAAGTGCTTGAAGAGAGAGTAACTGAGACGATGCTTAGACCATTTTATCTTAAGAGACGATCAACCCTTTAATTTATTTTGATTAATATAATTATTCATAAAAGCGAGTGAATCATCACACAAAGTAATGGATTAAAATATATGTTTTCCAATTTACATTTTTTTAAAAAGCTTCACCAGTTTTTAATCCCGGGACTGCTAGCACGGAAGTCTCTTGCGTTATCACAGCACTCCACTCTGCCCCTCAGAGAGGTCGCCCTCTCTAATACCGTCAGTGATCTGGTGATCCCGAGTGCCGCATGAATATTCATCGCTGCCCGGGACCCGCGAGGACATCAGCGAATTGAATGCGCTTACTGCTGTATCCAAAGACCCGAGAGTATCCCCGTGTGATCCCATCGGCACGTACTCGGACGCTTTCTGAAACAAAACTTAATGCGGAAAGCTTTTGTGATGATTGGACCACGCTATGTGACATTTTAATGAGAACGCAAACACATCCTATATCTGCAAGGTATCATTTCGATCATGAATTAATATAGCATCTATTCAGGCAATTTCGATGGTTTGAATGTGATGTACGAGTACGTAGATCTCCAAATTTGCTCATCAAATATATTTAAAATTCAGCCCCACGTGCCCAACCAGCTGCCCTTCAATGATCTTAAAACGAGCAGGACATCGATGGTATCAGATGTTAAGTGTTTTTAGTGTATTTTTTTTTCACTGACGTCAATATGAATTAACAAATTGAAATGCACATACAAATCTACAGCAAATATTATCTTTACGGCAGACTATCTGAGTCGAGCCGCGAACTTTTGGAAGCTACCATCGTTCTTTAATTTACACAACGCTGGCCCATTCCAAATTCTTCTACACAATGAGTTAAGAAATTTACACGTATTATATTATTGATACGTATTATTATAGGTGGCGCTTGTTGCAAATTACTTGTAAAAGTTTTATTATTTATTTATTTTCAATTTGAATTTTATTAAATGTGAGTTAATAAGATTAATCATTTATATTATATATTTTATTCAGCTTTGATTCAGCTGATAAACTGCATGAATTTAACTTTATCAAGGAATGTTAAAAATTACTAGATATTTAACAGCATTACCAAGTAATTTCTTACTCGGAAAACATAATATGGTTTGTGTTCTGCATTTAAGAGTATCATAGTTTCAGAGTAGTCAATTAATTTATTTTCAAAGACAATATCTTATTATAATATAATGACAAAATCTTGCCGCCAAGTTGGTGATTTGAGGCTTAATAATATATATTATCACAGTCTAGTTAATGTGCTTCTTCTTGAGTGAAACTTCATGAGCCATGTGATCTGTATATTAATATAAATCACATCACCATATATATATCACTATAAACGTTTAATTTGAAATTTAAAACCATTTCATACATATATTTTTTCGGTGCATAATTCTTGCTAGAATTCTATAAAATCAATGATAAATGTAAAAAATTAATAAATGATTTTTTAATTCGTTCTACAGTTTTATTATGGAAGACACACGTTTCAATTTTATAAGGAAGTTATTCTTATAATAAAATGCTGTTTTATTCATAAAAATCTTCTCTTATTTACGTCATTTGAATACCTTAAATATTCATCAACCATATGTTATGTGAATACATATTTTAATGTATTCATAGATTAAATTAAGTAGCTTGTCTGAATATCGTAAATGTAAAATATGAGTATATTATATTACTCAGTTTCATATTCACTACCGTTGAATGTTTTTCGTCACTGTAAATGTAACCTAAAGTAAGTTATTGTAAAAATAACTAATTTAATAACTTGAACAGTCAGGCGCCATTCGGCTACAAAGAGATACAAAAGTTAGGTCACAAAAGTTAAATCTTAAATTTGTCAGCGACGCCGCTTGTTTCCCTTTCACCTGTAAGATCGCAATTCGGATCCATTAACTCGTCTTCAAAGGAACTGAAGTTGGCGGTTACGAGTATGTTCGAGAAGTGGATAAGATTGACAAAGAAGCCAGGTTCCCTTCTTCCTTCTGGCTTACTTCCTATACATGCTTTATTACGCGACCCGACCTACGGCCGTTGACAACGCGACGTCTTTAATTTAGTTTTCTCAGAAACGTTCACTCATAAAATATAAGACAGTTAATGTGATCAGTGATTTTTGTTGTGAGCCAATGACGCTTGCTTTTCTTTAATGTAAACTGAATTGAGATTTTCTTACAGTTAATTAATCCACCAAAGTGATCCAAATACGTCTTCTTCCCATATGCGATCCATATTTGAAATACACGGTCACCGCAAATTGCCGCCATTTATTTGTCAGCTGTCACTTTATTGCCTCCAGTTGATACTACGAAGATATTTGCACCTGAATATTCACTAGGAATATCTGCATAATATTCACTTCCTAAAGCAATGGTTCCTAATAATTTCCAGAGTAGAAGTCCAAGTGCTCAAAGAGTAGTTTTTTAGTATCCGAGGTATATTTTTGTGTAATTTGTTAATCGTATTTTTTTACGGAAACCGAATGATAAGCTTGAGGAGTCCTGGACTATTTTATTCTCAGAGGCGGCTCAATTCAACTAAGTCTTATTTAAAAATTATTAAGTTATTATTGCACCTTTAAGTCAAATAAAAGTTATTTCATTAACTATTGAGTTATGAAAATATATCTTCCTTAAATGAAATATATCTCGCGCTTACGTAGTAATAATTCTGAGAGAAGCCGTATGAAATCTGTAAAGATTTTTTCACTCGAACACTGGGAGGGGAGTTGAATTAAAACATACTGAAGGCTCCACAATCTGATATCAACATGTTTTTACTGAAAATGTAGGAGAATATTTTTGACGCCTGAAACGTAGGTGGTACAATCCTTAGTACATTTATATGTATCTTCATTATTTCCGCTGACTTTTGTCTGGAAATGTAGTACGCCGAACAAAGACTTTTCCCCTTTGTTCGGTTTCTTCTACAAATTTGCGTTTTTCATTAAAATGCTGCATTTTAAAAATGAAGCTTTATTATTTTCATTTTGCGTAACGAGATGAAAAATCATTCCTGAAGTTAAATTTTGGATTATTCAAATTCAGAATTAAAATATTTACTGAACTAAATTACTATTTAAACAAATGCTTAAATTATTTTATTAAATTTTACGTTTTAGCAGCTTTCATTTTTGTCCCGTATTATAATTTTACTTTTAAAAAATTAAAATTAAAATTTTGGAATAAAATTTTGACAATAAGTAAGAATGGATCTGTGATTATTTTAGTATCTATTTGTGATGGCATCATCTTCATTGTAATAAATTGGGTGCTTTCTTTAAAGAAAACTTTGAACTGAATCACCAATTCAGGCAAACCGACTAAAATCGTCTGATGTTTTACGCTTTCTTTCTTTTCGCTCATTTCCCGTTCAAACAACATGAATATTTTACATAGGTAACTTATTTTTAACCACTCGAAAAACGTTATATCAAAACCACTGACAAAACAAACGTTATGGAAATACTGATTTGATCTTTGATATTTCAAATATTTTTAATGATGTTTGTACAAAAATAATTGTTTATGTCATTTTTGGGTATCTAGAGTACGAAAAACGTCGTCTATATAGATTACATTTATTTTTATTGCGTAGTAGTACGTATTTTCTATATTGGTTTCAACATTAAAAAATATTTACTTATCTAAAAGAAAGCCCACACAATCAATACATTTTGTAAGAGTTCTAAAGAGAGAGATTTCAAAAACAATTTATGGCAAATGATACTACAAAATATTCCAATTCCGTATTTGAATGATATTTTATATATGCTGATCTTATGCTTAGCATTTCTACAATTCTTATGATCTTTTAACTTGCCTTTATTCATTGTTTATTTAATTTATATTGCAAATTATTTTTTATCAAATCTTTTGAATTCTTCGATTATTTAACGAATTCGCTTGTTCTATTTTTAAGGAAAGATTTTTTACGAAGTTATTGTGTAGGGAAAAAATGGAATAGAATTCATTTAAATGTTACTATGATTTTCGTCATTTCTAACATCTGGTCAAATACAAAAATTAACATTGCGAAAATCAATATTTGTTTCTAAATATTTGTATGTCTCCGTCGGAGATGATGTTTATTTTAATGGTAACCATCATCTCATGCATATCCTTTGATGTCTTTGAAGAAAGTTTACTTTTGAACATTGAAAACAAATAATTGCTTTCATAAATCATTCAGCATTACAGAAGCAACGTATGATTTTACGTATTTTTTTTTAATAATTCAAATTCAAGATGTTTCTGTTAAAATTATTTATCTATTTTCTTAAACTGTATAATAATAGTTTTCATTGCATCTTGTGTGAGATTAAATGTAAAAATAAAATTTTAATTATCAACAAACGGTTTTGGAGAATTCTCATATAATTCTTTAACCCTTTCTATTTTTCGAATGGCTTAGTGCTGTGTGTGATGCGTCGATCCACCATATTTTTTATAAGAACTCAATTAGGTGGTGTTCGCAGGATGATTTTGGTTTACCAACAATTAAAAATATCAAGAATAACTTTGTGACGGCATTATGTCCATATGTCCATATGTTTATATGTCATAAGTAATTGGAGGAGATATGATTATGATGATAGCACAATGATATAGAACAAAAATATATTTTAAAACAACAAATTGATTTACGTACGATTATTATGAAATAATATTTTAAATTGGGTAAATTATTCGATTCAGAATAAATATACGGTATATTCTTCTGCCGTTTATTCTGCTGAATTGACTATTAAACTTTTCCCCAGCAAGACTGTTTATTTACATAAACTTTCTCCAGCGCAATACGCATTTTAATCGACTGAAAAAACAATGGCAGAGCTTTGGCTCTCTCGCGCAAGTGGCAAGTGCAGCAACGGCCCCCGCTTCAGCCCCAGCACGAGAGACTTTATGGGCAAAGTCCATTACAATAAACCTGGAACTACTGCACAACTACGGAACCTGTTGGCTGCACTGAACTGCGATCCATCGGATTTTTAAAATTCATATTCGCCGCGAAAGCTCTCGTAATGGAAGCGCTCTACATTTCGCAATTTACAGCACTGTCAAGAAAGTCGTTCCGAATTTTCATCTCTCTTTCCATTGAAAAACAAAGGTTCTAAATTATTCATGAGCTTTGCAAAAAATATAAAATATCGTTCGGTTTGAGTGAGTTGCAGTTCCCAGGCGCACGTAATAAAATCGTATATTTCACTAACAAATTACATTTTTCCCTGCTTTTGTACTGACTTTCTGTTTTTTATAAACAAAATACATTTCAGTATTATAGTTAGCATTTTAGACTATAACACACATTCATTAATATCAACTTTATAACCACATTTTCGATACAAATTCAACTTACTTCATTTTTATTGTACATATTTTTAAGAATGAATTTTCTGTTGACGTATGTATTACACCTATTTTATTTATTTTAAATTCTTGTACTTTCTTTTCACATATTATTTTTATATTTTTTAGGATGACAACATCAATTGTACTATTTTAATTAAAATATACGAGTACTAAAAAGTTTTTTTTTCTTGAAATCTTGACATTTGTTAAAATTAGTTATAACGTCTCCATTATATAAATTACAGAAGCTTTAAAGCCCATTACAATAATTTACAGCGGAAATGTCTCCGGACCCTTTTATTCGTTTTAATTACTCACCATCTGCCCTTTTTGCTTTTTGACCGGCACCTAATTGAATGTGAATACTTTTCCACCAAGAATTAGTCGGAGTTATAAATAATTGCAACGCTAGTGAAAAGATTTGTTTTCTCTGCGACCTTTTCTTCCTTTGCGAAGTCTCCTCCTAATGTGCCGAGCAATAAATCACCCATTTTTTTCCGCGGAATTGGATTCTAAGACACTCGTTCATTATATGTTACAAATTCAAAAGGATTACAAATGTTCTGGTCTCTTTTCTCGACTGGGAAGCAAGAATGGCTTGTTAGTAAATGTCATTCATTAGACTTTACTTTAAATTCCCCCATAAAAATCTTTCTCTTTTCTATTAAAAAAGGATATTCCGTATCAAACTTAGAGGGAAAGATTTATTTATTATTATTTATAGATACATAAAACGATATTGAGATGTGGTCATCGTTTTTATTTTCACACATTTTGTCTAAGTAGACTTTAAATTTTTCATTCCATAATTACAATATATCTGTAACATATGGTCGCCTAAAATTGCTACTACTCCTTTCTATCAGCTGTCATTGTCTTTGCCTTGTCCCAAGACATCTATGAACCCAAAGTTCCACCTTATAACATCCATGGTTTTCAAAGACCTACAAGACAGAAGACCAAGAGACCTAATGAGAGCAGCTGTGGTAACCGTAGCATATTTTTGGGTGATTTGTTAATCGGGTGTTTTTAAGAATATTTGATTATTGGCCCCATGCTACCGATTATATGTACTCAACCTTAATTATTATAATTGTACGTTAATTATATGATATTGCAAACTTTTAATAAATAATAACCGGTTAGTATTTTGAGGGCTGTTGATGGTGAATTTATTTTTAAAGATTTATTTTAAGTTTCAGCGCTAAATCCCCTGTACTAACAACCATTACAATTCATGTAGTCTGTATCCGATATCTTAGAAGACGAACGGTAAATACAAACTTTATCAAAACTAAGATAAAAACACGTAAATCATCCACGAGGCGTGCGCAGCTCCGCGCTACGTCATTCAAAAAAATAATTGAATACAACGTGAAATATTTGTTCGCAGCCGGCGTCGCGCCGCGGAACACTTTTTATCGGAAAAATTCAATATTTCCTGAACTGCGAGATTTATTTATACAGTTTCGAGAGAAAAATCTAGAGACCTAATAAATGTTTACGATAAACCCCGACTCGCAGTTCTCTGTGCGGATTGTTTCTTCTGTCTGGGCGGTAATCTGGTTAGTCTGGACTAGTCCATCCCAGCTCATCAATAATCATATTACTCTTAGATATCTGCTTTACTCTCTTTGTGACAAATGATCTATGACATCTTACTACGTTCTTTTTACATAATACATCACACGAACTAATTTAGATGAAACACAAATGTATATTTTTCCTTTCTTAAAAACATCATTAATGAACAGTTTTGTTAACAAAAGAAAATATTATTATTCAACAAAATTCACTTTATCATTTCATCAAATTAAAATTAATGTATGTATTTTTCATTTTAAATATATGGAATATATTAAGGAAAAATAGTGAAATATTCCATATATTTAAAAAGCTGCTGATATAAAATATCTATTTTGTATGACCAATTATTTTAAAGTTTGCAATGCAATTTTACTCGTCCGTGCTTTGGTTACTCTAATGTATAGGAAATAATAAACTTATTTCTGTTTATATTTTGTTTTGAACCAGCAGCAATAATAATATAAAACGGTAGTCCAATTCCTATGGGAATGATATTTACGAATAATATTTTCTAGGATACTAGGAAGTGTTGATATTTTCATATTTTTGCAAAATAAATTCTTTGTATTATATAGTACTATATATTTAATTTATACTCATCCACATGCTTGTCAACTTATAGGGTGTAATTTTTGCTTTATGTAATTGAATTATGTGAAAATCTATTTTCGGAATTCAGTTTAGTCAACATTTACAAATTTCGCCATAAAGAGTAAAATAATGGGCGATAAATATATCACTAACCTTTTTGCGGTGGAATGCTCTTCATTTAGGGCAAAATAAATCATTCTGGGGATTTGTAATCCTGCCCGGTGGTGAACGATTGGATTTAAGTGCAAATATCAGAACTTTTTAAATTATTCTATTTCATACGTAGATTTACATTTATGTTTAAAAATATATTAATTTTAATCATCATTAAGTACATAAAGTTAAAGGTAATAGTACTTGGAAGTGATATGATGCATGTAGCTTAAAAAATATATACAGCTCACGCTTTTGTTTTAGCCGAGTATTTCGTCATCAAAAGCATCCCGTTGCCATAAAGTGTAAATCATCTCCGTATCGGACGAGCCCCGAGCAAAAATGACCGTCCCCTATCAAACGGAAACAAAGTCGAGCGGCTCTCGGCGAGTATTTCCGTTTTATAAATCAAAACAGTATCGAATCGAATGTCATTCGCTCCCGTAATTTATTGCAGATTCTTTATTACGCCCAACCGAAGCGGGATTTTTTATCTGAATGCCGAGGGTAGACGGCCTCTAAGTAAGGAGAGAGTCCGCTCACCCTACGAGTCGGTAGACATCGTCGCTTAAGATTTATGCCGTACGTGTCCCGGTATGAAAACACGGCAAAAAAATGGGCGTTTTCTCACAATTCAAGGATGAAAGGTGGACCGCCGATGCGGCCGGAGTATCAGCCACTAAGTCTTTTCTTCGTTCGGTAAAGTTCGCTTTCGTAACGGCCGTTATTGCGCGTACTGCTCGCCGTAGAACCTTTGCAGTGAATTCTTTAACGTATCGGAAATTTTATCAAATATCCGAGACGCACGTGGCAGTCTGCCAAAACTATTTTTTTCTAAATTCAATTTTATTAACAGTCTATATATATATTTAGTTTTTGGCTTGGCCAAGTAAATTTTAATAAAGTAACCGGCCGCAATCTAAACATATTTACTCCGCCGTACAGTAGAGACGGAGACAGTCATTTGCACAATATTTCAACTCGTGATTTTTCTAGCGAGATAATGAACGGTGGAGAGACCGACACGGAAAGTGCTATTAATAATACTCGTTATTATTTTCAAGTAATCATTTTAACATTGTGAATTTTTGAGCCATGATTGTATGTATTCAGCTTTTACCTGTTTGAAACACGAAGCGTTAGATCAGGAATCTCGCTTTTAAGTGCTCTCGTATTTTTTACTCGTCTCACATTTAACCTGACCTCGTTCGTAACAAATACTATTTTGCAACCTTCAAAAAATTATATTAGAAAAATAAACGTTTCGATTATAGCGGTCTCATCACCTATATACATGCGTATATAGAATAGTTACAGTTTTAATTAAATAGTATCCCCTCTCTTCAACGTTTATTTAGGAAAACATTTTTCAGTTTTTTTTTTTTTGGGCCATAGGCCCCGGGCCAGTCGCCTTGTACCTGCGCTCCTTGGGAGCACTTATGAAGGCATTGTTTACAGAGTACTTTCTTGTTGAACAAGTAATGGACTTTGTTGAGCAACACCAAACGTGGGTGTAAAAGTGGTGTCAGAGTGGTGTAAAAGAGGTGTCAGTTTATATATATGAACTTAAAAGATCTATTTACAAACTGATTAATAGACGTCTGAAATAATTTCTCTAGTAGAGCTCCTTCTGTCAGATTACCAGCGGCTCGCAAGGGGCCGACGCTTGTTTGTTGAGCAGAATTATGGTTTCAATTTGTCGACAGTCTACGCGAAGTGCGCCTCAGCTGACGCCCCATTAAAAATCATCAGACCGGCGCCCTTGCTTTGTTCGACTGGTGATTTATCTTGCCGATTCGACGGGATTCGTTTTAACTTAAAATTAGTGAAATATCGGCCTGAGCTTTGTGGCCGATAGGGATCTGGCCGAGTGGGGCGTGGGCTGGACATCTACGTGTATGGGGCGCGAATAGAGTTCGGACGGATGCAAGGTTCTATTAAAGCTTCCACGGAAATCCTTTATTGTATTTGCTCGCTTGGCTTTTGGCGATATTCAAATGCAGACCATAAATTACTGCTCTGAAATCCAAAACTGACAAAAGTAAGCATAAATGAAAAAAAAAAAATTACTAATACGTAACGCGTCCTTCGTGCTGAAATCGGGACCGATCGATTAGAAATACTTTTATACGGTTTTTATGCTCTGGTATGAATTTGTCATGTCAAAAATATTGTAACGCACTTTGAATTATCAAGTTTTCCGCACCATTATGTATCTGATACATTGTATTTATATTTTTTTGGCAGTTTAATGTGTAATAGAATACAAGTATATGGCATCCTTCACGATTGTACATACCTTGGTCGATGTTTTATACTGTTAATTAGATGGACTTCTTCACGCATTATTAATATATCTCTAAAAATATACTTCTTATAAATTTCATTGTATTATTTTATTTTTTATTAAAATATAGATCATTTCTAAAATCAATCCTCCAGCTGAAATAATTAAGCTAACGGAAAATTTATTTTGAATGAAATCACCTCTGCCATTGTCCGAGGGGAAATGTTGTAATCGGTGATGTGAATCGTACAGAGTAACATATGAATTGAATGTCGGTCGTGGCGAGGCCGCAACATCACATGTACGAGTATTTTACCCGGGGAAATTTCGCAGGGAAAATAAAAAGCCTCGGTCGCCTATCCTCCCTTCCGGCTGTTTTATTCATGGCATTCACCTTTGTGTTGTGTTGTCACCACCAACGTGATTTAATTAATGGTCAAATGCATCATATTTTCTCTATCGAGCTTTTGCCAAATACCGTTTTTTTTCCACAACTCAACAAATTTTCGCTTATTATTTTACACATTTAATGACTTTAATGTCAAATAAACTCATTCAAATAGTACCTGCTTTATATTATTCTTTAAAAATATAAGATAAATACTACTTTTTGTGTGGGGTAACTTTTAATACTTATCTTTAATACCATATAATCAATCGTATTTTTTACATATTTGTCTTTTATTACCAGCAGTGATTTTTTCTTTCCCGTGTGCTCTATGACATTTAGCGACGTCTTTTAAATACGGCGTGTGGATTTAATAAGTGGTTTTCATATGCGTGAGTAAATTAAAACAATAACAAGGCTTTGTTATTCTTCAATTTTAGTATTCTCCGTCGTAATTATATTTTAAATTCTTCGTAAAGAGCGTTTCTTTTATTTTTTTTTGTTTTCAGTTACATTCAGAATTTATTTGAAATATTACTTTAATTATTGCAATTACATTATTATTTATATCTCTAAAATAGTATAATATCATCTTCCTACGATGTAATTTAACAAGATTTTAACGTTGTTTTATTTATTCGCAATTTCCTTCAGCAACTCCTTACAAATTTCCAAGTATTTAAATTACCCTCCCACATACATCATCGCAGATTGCGTGGGTTCATTTAAAATGATGGCAGCGTTAAGTGCCCACCTCTGGAGATAAGTAGTTCACACGTAATGTTGTGCTTCTGTCCGTGTTGTTGGGGAACTTAGATTTAAACCCATTCTTTGACCGCGTCGGAACCTTTCGTGGTAATTCAAATTTTAGTGTCTAACGCTCTAAGCCAAAACCCACTCTAAAGCGAAACTGCCAAAATGTTTATGTTCATAATATAAGATACGAGTATATACTACTTTTATTACTTTACTGCCTAATTGTTGCGGGCGTTCATGTGTATCTAAGACATTGCGTTTAAGTTCAATATATATATATATACATTACTTGAGAACACGCCACTTGTGTATGGTATTTAGTGTGTTTCTCAAAAAATTATAGCTCCGTTTTTTAAGAAAAAATTATCATGTACGAGTACATTGGGAACGTTTCTTATCCTGACAGAAAAGTTAAGACCCCATTGGTAATTAATGATTTTTAATATCTTGATATGAGGCCGGTCCTTCCTGACTGTCAAGTGAGCTCCCGAGGATCAGAAGAGGGTTCGACAGTGACGTCAGCGCGCTTTATTGGACCAATATTCATCTGCCGAAATTTAAAATACCTCGGCTTAAAACTTTCACCGATCTCTCCCAAGCCTCCCCCAACAGATGTAAAATGAACGGTTCGTCGATAACGCGTTTTCGTTGTGCCCCGCGATGTCCCATTATTTTGATCCCTGCCTGGATTAATTGTGTCATTGTTGAAATAACTCGTCAGCCTAATGCTGGAGGTTTTAACCGAATTTATATAAATTGACATTCAAGTATAAAACATAAAGTTTGTCATTTAAAACGAACGGTTAAATTTTTGTCAAAAGGAAAAAATATAATAATTTAATTTAATTCACAATATTAAAATGTTTGTTGGGACTACTCGAATATATCTTTATTTCGACATCATTCACTCGATCTTGTGTTAAGAACGAGTTACTATTGATGTATTCGGATCACTATTTTTATTTCATAGGTAACGTAATTCAATGTTTGGCTATATTCGTTTTTATTATTATATTATATGTAAGTAAACATGTTCACGTCATATTTATTTTGCGGAGATATTAATATCCGTAACTTAATATTGAATAAAAAAACATTTTTTCTCAGCCCTGGTTGGCTTATTGATATTATTGGCGTAAAAGAAAGAGGATGCGGGTGTTATTTCCGTTTCGTTAACCAACTCTCGTTAGATTACGTAGGCTACGTTTGGCCGTCTGGAGATAAACGTTTTCTATTTCGCGAGATAATGTTTCCTCTGGAGGATGATGTACGAGGATGTGGTCCAAAACATGAAAGGAGTCTCGTCCCGAGGCAGCCAGTGTTCCATTGTATCCGCTGGCAACGCGGGCTAAATCTGCTGTGAGTAATATTTTCAGCCGTGTTTTATGACCTGTTACGTAATGTCATATCAAAAATATTGTTACGCACTTTGAATTATCAAGTTTTCCGCGCCATTAATAGTCTGATACATTGTACATAAAAAGAGTATTCTTTTTTTTGGCAGATGAATGTGTCATAAAATACTTACATGTCACACTATTTAATATAGGAGGCTTACGGAATAACCTGTAAGTAATCTAGTGAGGCAAAGGAAGTACATTTTTATAGACATTATAATTTATGTAATGGCTTACGTTTCGTATAAATTATTTGTGCGTAGTTTGAACTTAACAATGAAATCTTTTCTGTCAAAATACATTATTGAAATATAAATAACACTTTTCAGGTTTAAAGTATTGTATTTTTTACATTTATTTTATAATAATATTTAGTAGATAAAAATATAAAACCAATATTTATTTGCGTGTAGCAACTATTTATTTTATTCGACCTTTTAATTTAAGTCTTAATTTAATAAAAATTTATGAAGGCTTGCTAGATATATTTCAAACAAAAAATATTTTTTCAAATGAATTGCAAAGAAAAGGTAAGCCTCAAAAAAATATACCTTTAAAAATTACAAAAAACCGTCTCACCTCTACAATTTGTGCACTTAAGACGAAAAAAGTACAGAAAGAAATACGCTAATAATAATATAAGAATATAAATATTTCAGGTGGTCAACACAAGTATATACTTACTAAAAGCTATAATCACTACTGAGTATTTAATCTTTTCCGAATTGAAATGTTATTTGTTTACCTAGGTTCATTGAATATTATTATCAGATATACTCGTTTCAGATAGTAATGGCTATAGCGAAACAATTGATTTGCATATTTCTTTGCATGAAAATCGTTTATTAAATGGGAGAAAAAGCGAAAAGAAGAAAACTTTAGAATATTACGTTATCATTTTCAATTCGGATTTACAAGTAACAAAATCATTTCCAATTTTGTGTTAAAATTATTGTATCCAATGCAGCGCGGAAAATCCCGCCCACCATTTACTACATCAGCTTTCGATATTACTAAAACTCATGTAATAATTTAAACAAAAACGTGCGCTAGAGCCTTTTATAACATATACATTACAAAATAATGCGGTAATGCAATTAACACATAAAACAACATTCAAGCAGAGCATAGGTATATACTTGTATGTTTCAAAAATAAGGCACTAGCTTTATAGTCGTGTGTTTGTTTTCTAGCGGCGCTCCACGTTCATATTTTGAAATAAAAATATAATGGACGCAACTAGTAGCGCCCTGTTCGCCTCTGCATGCATTATTTGTAAACATCCGCAATTTCAATCAGTTTCAAGCATCGCGGGAATAACTTGTTCGATTCCTGTTATTTCCCCTCCCGTGTGTGTTTGTTTTGTGTTCCCGGTGCATTTGTGCGATTGTCGACATTCCGGCTCGGCTAAGGTTCCGCTCATAACTGAACTATTCGTATTATCGGAATACTTTCTCTGCAAATGTTCCACTCTACAAACAATTTTCTTTTTAGATATGATTTTGTTTGTACAAAAATTGTTCATGCATTGTTATAAATTTCTTGTACACCAATGTATACTTACTTAATTAAAAATATAATTTTAACATTGAATATTTCTTTGTTTCAAAATATTAGTCATAAGTAATTGTATTTTTTGTTTTAAATTCAGAGTACATATTTCTATTTAACATAACTAATATACATACTTAATAAAATTAACACATTTTAAAAATCACTGATATTCAAAAAACCTATGCCATCAACGAATTATTGTATCAACAAGTTATATTTATGTGTAAAGTTTATTATTATAATTATAAAGGTTAAAAAATAATCATAGTTAACATAATTCTACAATTGTAAATTAAAATAACATTAGTCACTGTTTATTTTTATTTTCAACTAGCTGACCTGGCAAACTTCATTTTTTCCTAGAATCAATAAATGTTTTGTACGCTTATTTTTGTTGTATTAAATTGATTTTTTTATTAATTTCAAATGAATATTAAAAAAAGTTTGAACAGAGTCGTTCCAATGTGAAAATGATAATCCATGAAACGCCATATACTGAAACCACCAAAAATTTACATAGTCGTTCCATACAAAATGTATTTTTTTTTTTCAATGTTTTAATATCTTCTCCAGCTAATTAAGAATCATGAAAATAGTTTCCGCCGTTCTTGAGTTATAAAGGGTCTTACTAACATGAATTTCTTTTATATATATAAATATATGATACTCGTAGTTTTTGTGTCATATAATTGCAATAAATAAACTTGGCTTTAGAAAGCGCAAAGTTTCTTTTTTCTTATGACATAAAGAAGGCTGTATTATTCTTCGCAGTTACCACTCATTATGGTCACCTCATTTATAATGTAACCTCTTCATAATAGTTGGTCTCAACGGAAATTTGTCGAGTGGTACATTCCCTGCAGATGTCCTCTGCCACCCACTAAGCCGCCCACTGACCCCTCCCCTCTCTTTCACGCCTACGTTCCTACGGTGTCCGCTTTATCCCCGCTCGACCGCAGATTTCTGAAAGCTCTTCCAACTTTCAATTGTATTTCACTCGTTTCGTTTGGAGTACTTTACAATTTTTCATTTATTATTGACATTGTTTTCAAAAGGATATTGTGTATTGCTGAACAGTTTTATGCGAAACCACCGTAACTCGTTTGTTCAACACAGACATTTTAATTATTAAAGTTGTACTCGTTCTGTACATTTAATTCAGCTGTAATGAAAGAAAAATAATACAGTTACAAACAAGTATTATATTTTGTTTAAAAACATAAATACCAACGTAATAGTTTTATTTTTGTTTAAAACAAATGTATAGAAAAAAATGTATGATAATTTATATTAGCTAACCCCGGGAAGTTTTTTTGTTCTTGCCGTCGTTGCCGCTCCCTCTATTACTGAACTATATTAATGTTTTTATATTTCTCATACTGTACCACTAGTACTTTAGTAACTGTAGCATCAATATAAAAAAAATTAAATAGCCTAACCGTAGCACCACCTATCATTCTTAATCCACATATCATCTAGAGCACGTAGAAGCTCTCTGAAACCTACGAGAGAAAGTCCTAGCACGATCTTTGGCAACCGTGCTTTCAGTTTCGCGGCACCGACAACCTGGAACTGACTGCTGGAAACTACTATATAGGAGAGCTGAATCATTTACCATTTTTACAATGACCGTTTGGTCATAAAAAGTGCTTTGTTATAATAATAAGGTATTTACGCTAAATTCAAATTACCATTCGATATTTCATCGCCTATAAACAAATTACAACAAAAACGGCAAGTCATATTAAAAACACATCGACGCTATCAACCCCTGCGGTGTTCAGACGCGCGTGAGTGATATTAGCGCCGCCCTCGCGGCCGCCTTTGAAAACATCCTCCGCGTGATTTTAATCCAAAACCCCATTTTCCCGCTTAATCAACCCGGATCTGTCTGGGAGTGGTTATTTGGCTAACCTCTTCAAATCATTCAATATCAAGTTTGATCGCTCGGCTGGCGGGCGCTACGAAACAATTTTGTTGGTACGGATTACTTACTCGGTAAATATTATTTTCCCATGTTTACTCACTTAGCGATTATCGGCGGAACATAGATGTTTTATATCAATAACTGTTTATTGCTTACAAGATTACAACAGTATTAAATTTAATATTTATTGTATTAAGTTTATATAATCGTTACCGTAAATTCAGCAAATATTTGGCTACACATAACTATTTATCCCAATTACGAATAGCTAAACACTATTGAGCAAAATAGCCGAATTATGCCGAGTTTTTAAACATTACTAACTAAACTATTTTAAAAACTACTTTATTTTATTTTTGCTTTATAGTTTCGGTTTAACAAAGAGTTTAAGATAGAAAATAATAATATTTCGAACTTACCCAACATTTACTTTTATATTTTCATCATCTACAATATATGTGGCGAATTGCTTAGTGTAGTGTTTAATGAAAATGCGCAACAAATCGGTGGAATACATTGCGCTGAATTTTCGTACAACTTGGTTTTCAGTAATTTGGCGAATTTCGACTATTTGACCGAGGCACCTTTACATTTCTTTCGGCATTCTCGATAAGCCGAAAAGTAAACATTATTTTTAAAAAATCATAATATTAGGGTCATTTTTAATTTAATTTAAATATAATCTTTATTTATACGCGTATATACATAATTAAAAATGCTACGTAAAATGTACATTATTTTTGGAAGAATCTCTCTTGAAAATAAGGATAAATATAATTTTCGTAGAATTCATTAAAATTAAATGCAACTTGTGATTTTTAATTAATTTTTTTAATTTTTATTAGAATATTATTTTATTATTTCAATATTCTAATCTACTTTTATAGATCATTGACTATATTACAATATCATTATTACATAAATATACATATACTAAACATACAATTCTTTTTTCAAACGCGTCAATCCAAGCACAAAAATAACGGCAGAAGCGGGATGCGAACCGCGGACCTTGGAAACCAACTATGCCCAGGTATTCATACCGCTCGGCGAATCGCGCCATTGCTATGCCCAGACTGACTTGCGGTGAAACTAGTATGTGATTTTTTGTTTGCCCATATACTACAGCATTGTTATGTAACTAATGATTTATTATATGTTATATTGATTGAACAAATTTGGTTTTCAATGACTCATACTAGATTTATGGCTAGATGAACTACACTCGTAATTGACCAAGGCCGTGATTTGTAACTGGCTTTAATCAATGTTAGTGGTACTATCTAGTATCTATTCCCCGCACAGGGAAATCAATGATAGGCCGTTACCCGTCATTGATTCCTCCGTTCGAGCTCGTTAGGTAGAAGAAGAATAATTTCCAATCGCAGCAAATAACGTCAAATATTCAAAGATGGCTCTTGCTCTATGTTTATTTAAGCATTCGCGTTTATTTAATGTCAAATGAAAACGGTTATTATGTAAGACTACATTATTGTATCTTAGTTAATTGTAAATATATTTTACTGTTTAACAGAAACCATTTTAAAAAATACTTTAATATCGTTTATGCTAAATAATATTAATCAACCTTACATTACATATTTATTATTTCTATTCAATTAATCAATACATTTTTAATATCATTACATTAAAAGAAAAATCAGTGAAATAAGTCGTTTATATTTGTATTATGATTTTAACGATAAAATACATGAAAATACGCTTTTCACAAGTTTCGAAGTGTATTCATTCGCCACTTGACCCTCACTTGTGTTAGAAATACTTACAACGCCACCGTACGTCTTTTTTTTTCCAAACAAAAAACTCGGACCAAACTCTTTGGAGAAGATATCAGCGCTGAAGCATCGCGGAGACACTCCCGGCTTACTGAAATTTCATGACTTTTTTTTTAGACATATTGCCGCGGAAGAATACAATGTTATTTTTATTATTTTCTCATTTTCACATGACTGTATACAACGTCTTTACTTTTAATTTAAGATTTTTACTACACCGATGCATTAAATATTTTATATGAAAATATTTTTACAACGTTGTTTTACTACTCTTTGAACTTTACCAACATAATATATATTTAGTTTAGCGCTAACACTTTGACATCTCTTTTCATAGTTTCACCAACAAAATAATGCATTTACCGACATTACAAATATTACCCTCCATAGATTTCAAATGTTATTCTAACAACATTACAACATCCACGTTATGCAAAGTTGGATCTGACTAATAAGTTGTTAATGCACTAATTACCTTAATTAATTACATTGCATATTAGTTTGTACTGTATTCACTGTTTCAACATTTCAATGCATCATATTTATAAGGATATTTTATTTAAATGACAAATTTCTTCGTTCATAGTTTGCAATAATTTTAAAAGAATTTTAATTAAAATAAAATGCTAGATGTTGTAAATTGTTCTTATTTTAAGAATTAGAAGTCGTTATGCGATTAGAGAGTTATTGATTCATAATTGCTTTTTTAAAGTATTTGATCTTATAGTGTTGTATTTTTTTTTCTTCAATATCCGCTCCATTTCTTTAATATAAGGGGTACCGCAAATTACCATTTCACAGTTCTGTAATCTTAGATTATTTATGCCTTGTACTAGAAAACCTGTATCTCGGAGAAGGAACATTGATAGTTTTCGGGAGCCTCCAAGGCAAGAGGCTGCCAATTTTCATAGACTGCGGCTAAAGTACGTGAGAAATATTTGTGTGTTCAATAATCATTTTTTTTTAAAGAAGATCGGATGATGAATCTGATGCTCTCGAGTCCTGGACATTTTTTTCCTTAATTGAGTGGCTTAACTCTACCGGGCATATATAGAATTTAAAATTAATTAAATAAATTCCAAAAAATAATGCTTGGTCTGGTTTTAAGCCGACTGCATCTGAATGAAAAACAAACGCTTTACTGAACTACACCGCCCGGCAATTGTTGTTATTTACAGACATTTTTCAATTTTATGCATTTATTTTAATATGCACTTTTTCACATTGTTGCAATTTGAATGGTTATATTAAATTTTGCTAATTTTCCTTGTTTCAGCGTCGCGTATTCGATATGAGATCACGAGCGGTAACATAGGAGGAGCCTTCGCCGTCAAGAACATGACGGGCGCCATCTATGTAGCCGGGGCACTGGACTACGAGACCAGGAAGAGGGTAAAGCATTTTCCATTATAGCTAAATTCTCCTGAAGATTAAGGCCACACTTCAAAAAGGATTGACGGCCATTGTTTTCTTATTTTGGATTATTCAATATGGAGCTTAAATTCCATGTGAGAGAATGGATATCTTACACAATTTCACATAATATTTTTACGAATCAAATAATATACATTTAACACTCAGTATATATAAAAAAAGTAAAAAATATATAGTCTAAAACAATGTTTCGTACTTAACATAACCAATTTTTAATTTTTGTCGCGTACAAATCATAAGTTTAATTTGATACACGCATTAAATGAACTTCTATATTTCAGAATAATTGAAGCATTTTATGTGCATTATAATACTAAAATATTTATAAAATCTATAGATTTTTAACTTAAGCACATTCAATCATCATAAACACTGAGAATACCACCAGGCGATAGTGAATAAATATCATCTGTGGACTCTTATCCATACCTTCATATCTTATATACGATTGTCATTTTGACAGTGTCTTCTACTACGTAATATATACCGAAGATATAGTTTAAAAAGTGTACAAATACTTCTCAAAAGTTAACAAAAAAAAAAATTTAAATGGCCATCTTGATCTGTTTATTCTAAAAATCATTATTTTTAAAAATTAGTTTTTTTCCTCGTGTCTAGAGAATGATTTCCCTGCCGCCATTAATCAAGCGGCCGTGTACCGGATGTTCCGGTTTCAGCGACCTGCCCGACCTTTGAGCAAACGCAGCTTTTCCATTTTCAGACGCGGCCGGCGCTTTCACAGTCAACTTTTTAATTTTCTCCGGCAAATAATGCTCGCTCGCCACATCATCACATGCATATCATTTCATGTTTGTAGGATGTTCTTTTTTAAATGCAATTTTAAGCGCAGCGTCATCCAACTCCACACTCATACGAGAATAATGACAAAGGTAAGAGATGATGATATAAGAACGTTTTAAAAATGTCAACTTAAGACGCAAGAAAAATATATTATTTTTACGAGAGTAAGAAACACGTGTTAGTAATGAAATACATATACTAATCTGCTTAGTATTATATTATATTATATTTAAATTATTGCTGAATTTAACACAATTAGGTCATCATTACTACAATATTGTAGTACCTCTTTGGTAACTATCCTCAGCTTCTCGTAGGTATGTAGGTTGGTCTTATAGTAACAAACCGCAGATGGTAATTAATTATTATTAGAACAATAATCTTGGCTACCCAGCGGCTCAGACTGGCTGAAGCAAATCGCTGGGTGGACTATTAAACTTACAAATGACAAAAGATCTTAATTGCAATATATTATATAATCACATAACAATTACATACAATCACACATAATAACAGACAAAAACACTCAGGGTCATATTAAGAGAGCGTCTTTCACTTAGTCTTCTAATTAGTGAAGTGCATAAAAAATATTATCAAACTTTTTGTTATTTCCTTCGTTGGTGAAACGGAATTCATAATCCCTAACTTGCAGCTCGATTCCTCTAAGATAAAACAATCTTGAACAGCGAATTTTCAACTTATCCAAATTAAATCAATTTTTTTTTTGCTATTATGTTAATTGAATGTATGCCGGGTTACTTTGAAAAACATTTCGTTTTATCGACTTAAATAATGATACGATTTGAATTTGTTTTTTTTTTTTTCTTTCCTGTCACATTTTCTTTCCAACATAAATTTTTTTATCATCGTATAATACAAGTATATAACAAATATATGAAAAGTAAATGTGAAGGTCGAACAAAACATCAATTTATTTCAACTTAGAAACTAATATTATATTAAATAAAAAAAAACGATGCGTAAAATATTTTTAGAAATCGCATACATAATATGAATATACAAATAATATTAATTTGTTACTTATTTTAAAATATAGAAACGAATCGCTAATATTTTACGTCCCTTTGTTTTGAATTGTTTGACTACATAGTGATGAATATCCAATAGCTCACATCAAAAAATATGTTAAAATAAAAAATTAGGTTTCAGTTTATTTTCACGTACAAAACATATATCTAAATAATGCTTTCCTTAAATTTGAGTTTTAAAATATAAAATTTGAAGAAAACATACTCTTACTTTTAACTTTAATTCCAAAAAATATTTTCTTACATATTGTAAGCATACGAGTATTTATAAAAACTTGTTAAATATTTAACGAGATGTCTAGACATTATATAGATAATCAATTTATAATGTTAATTTCAACGTTTTTTTATTATTTGCAATCGGTAGACAAGTTGGAAAACTTTTTGTGAAATCAAAATGGTGGAATTATTCGTTTGTTTTTTATCCGTGTCTGTGTATACAAATGGTTATTTATCGCTTCGTCCTAAATTTAAATTCATGAAGCGTACTTGTAAATACGGGGGAGGATCGGGACTATTACATTTCCAGTTTGAATCCTAATTCTACCTGGTGTGGCATTTGTGCAAAGCAAATGAAAACACGTTTTACCTATTGCACTAATCCCGGTAACCAGTACATTAATCCATTAATATAAATACCTCATTTATTGCGAAAAACCTATAACTAAATGTTAATAGTGCAATTTATAAGCTAAACACTGGATTATTTCAATGTTTTATTTCACTCCTTATTCTTACAAACTAGAACTTTGTAAAAAACTAATAATACACTCCTGCTTAGTTTCTTTATACGAAAACATTCTATATTTTAACCGCAAAAACGAGTATATCTTTTAATTTCAATTGAGTAAAATTTTAAGTCTTTGTTGTAAAATTTAAACAATTATAATAAATTAAATTTTAAAAAATTCAAATATTTTTCCATTATTATTTTATGTCTTATATGTTTATAACTCTCTAATTATACGTCATGCAATTAAGCAGCTTAAATATATATTCAAATACTTAGTTTAAATATTTTAATATTTTAATATTTCAATATTTATTTATTTTTACATAAATAATATAGGTAAGTTCAGTAAACGATCTTTTTGTTTACTTGTTTTGCCAAACGAACCCATCTTATTAGTATTTTGTTTTATTCTTCCTTGGTTCTAATAGTGATAAATATTCTTTCGACAAGTGAAATAACTCTCATCCGCCCTAAGCCTGAAATACTCGTCCTTGTCTTTTGTCTGAAGCTTTCAGCATTTTGCGCGAAAACTACAAAACATTTCGAATGCGATGATAACGCAAAATCTTCCACAAATATAATTATTTTAGTCGGTCTGTTTCACTTGCCTTGCTCGTAAGTTGATTAATTGTTTTGTCGATTTGAAAAGCTTCTTACATTTTATTATACAGAACTTATTTATAAAATTACTCAATGCTCTATAACTTTAGTAATCTAAATTTATTTGATACATTAATATTAAAAATTATTAATGTAAAGTGTACCAAGAGAACAAAAAAAATATTCCGAAATACGTAACTCATTTTATTTTGAAGTAAACATGTGTCAATCGTTTGTCAAGTGCTTAAAATTATTTTATTCATCAACTTTTCAGGAATACATTACGACCTTATAGAAATCTGACATTAATGTTTTGTTATAATTATTATTATTAGATTAGTCTCCTCTTTGAAAACTTGAGTCATATTGGTTGAAACAAGTTCATAGTATTTAAATACTGAAAAAATAATATAAACACGTTAATTGCACGATCAAGAATGATTTTGTATCATCAAAAATTGGTATCTTAGTAAACATTCACGAATTTTCAAATTATATCAACAAAATAATGGTCTTTTATCAAGAAAAGTGATATTTTATTATCATACACTATGCCTAACATCAAATATTCAACAGTATTTTTCATATCATATCAAATATGATAATAATCAAATACATTAAATATGGTCAATTTTTTTCTCAAGAGAAAGCTGGGACATCTATATTTTTTATTGGTTGTATAAATGCGTCCATACTGAAGAATTATGATTATGAATACAGATATTGTTTTTTTATAAATGTATAAATCCATTACTGCCCTTGCTTTCAAATAAAAACATTTTTGGATAAGCATTACATTAATTCACTTTTTATCTTAAGATATCTTCGTTAATGTTCCATCCTTAGTTATTTATTCTTTTGAGAAGTATTTGTTCAATTAAGTAACAGCTATTTATCCCTTCTTTATTATTTACCTTTAAACATGAGTATTTGCCAATCAATGTGCTTAGCTTAATGGTAAGTGAATTTTTCCTTCGTATTTCTTTTTCTAGGCATACGTCCTAATTATTTAACACATTAACAACACATTTTCGTCAAATATTGTAATACGCATCTAAAATTATTTTTTACATGTATATAATATGCAAAGCCAAACTAAATATAACCTTAATTTATTTGGCATTTTAGAAAGGTTAAATTGTAAATTTAATTTTCGTTTTATTAAAATTAGCTTTGCGACTAACGCGACATACTCGAAATCAATTTATTATAACGTATTTTGTACTGTATTCAAGTACATAACTTTAAAAAAAAATCTCGTAGGTACATGTTTACATACCTTCGAAACATATTTACTTTTTGCTGACGAGAACAATTCTTGAGTAATCATATTTTTCAATCCGGCTTTCTTTCTTACATATTAATAAGTAAAATAATTAAAAAATCTAAAATTATAGAATTTATTATTTAAATTTGTGGAATTTGTGCTAAAAGCGTATAGCAACATATATAATCAACTCGTGTTTGTTTTTGATAATGGGATTTGTGTGGAACACACAATACACGTTTGTTACATTGTATGTTTTTATACTATAGTGATATTGTTCAATATTCAACATATTTCTATCAACCATTTTAGTATTTTTTCTCTCTTATGAATTTCTCAATTTAATTACTTTAGTATTAGTAATCGTCTTTTGTTTGTCGCTCTATTCAAAATATTATTAAGTAAACAACCCCCATTTTCGTAAACGAGCTCTCGAATAAATTAGGAGATCACTTAGTCTAATCAGTTCTATTAAGGCAGTTCGTTTTCATAAGGCCATATAAAATACAAACGTAAGACAGTTTAGCTTTAGCGGGTTGTTTTCCAGCCCAATGTAAACCGATTACCAATATTGAAAAACAATTAGTTCGACCTCTTATTGTTGCTGTTCATAGTAATATATAAATGATATATGTATGTACTCGTAGAACAACTGATATTATTTGTAACAAGTTATCATCAACAAAATACCATGATTTATTAAATACTAAGTTATTTTTTCATACTGTTTTATTTTATAAAAATGAAAGATCAATCACGCAAAGCTAAAATAAATAATATATAAGAGTATATACTTTTTGATTCATTTTAAATAATTTTAAATATCTCGTGTCGTAAATAAATTAAGAAAGAAAACAATTTTTCTCTTTATTTTATAAAATAACCTTACTCTGAAAGCTTTAACCGGATTTCATTTTCAAAGTCAACACAAAAGTTTAAAAGTAATATTTAATAAAGGTTTGCTTTACAAAGTTAATCTTAAAATTAGTTAAATTATTAATTTGGACCTTTTTTTAGTTACGCATTTAAAATTTCGTAAATCAAAAAAAAAAATGAATTTTATGAAGCGATTTTCACAGGTCGAGTAAAATTTTATTATATTAATTAAATTTAAATGAAAGAGCGTATCCAAAATAATTTTCTTTCCTTAATGAATCATTATGCGAAAAATTTAATCGCTGCAATAAAGAAAAGGCAAATCTTCGTTAAAATATGTTTCTATCGTAGAAGTAAGTACTACTAATTAATTACGTTCTGTATACCTTCATTTGATTTATTGATGCGATATATATATAATCGTGTCGGAAACAACAGGGTCAGATCCTGTCTGCCCAGAAGTGGGCGACATCGATGGCGTTACTTCTGATGCGATTAATATCTATGATTAAATTTAAAAAAAAAGCTATTACGTACTAATATAGTGATTTGTGGTTTTGAATCAATTCAATATACGTCAACAAAAAATATAGACATTCTCTGTTCCGTATCTTCTCCATATTTAGAACATATGAACATCGCAAATTGCATTTTCACAGTTCTATAAGCTCAGATTGTCTTTGCCTTGTCCTAGAACACCTACATCCTGGAGATCCATGTGGAAACATAGATGGTTCATAGAAGCCTACAGAGCAAGAGCCCGCGAACTTCAATAGACTGTGGCTGTAGTACCATAGAAATATTTGGGTGCTCAATTCAAGAGTAGGATGTTCTAAAATTGCGTTTTCTTATATCATTATCGCTTATTTTGTCCGAAAAAAAAATGTTGTGTCGGTTTTTCGTGTGTTTCACAAAATGCTAACAATCCGTCGCCGGTTTAACAGTACGAGCTTCGCCTGGCTGCTTCTGACAACCTGAAGGAAAACTACACCACCGTGGTCATCCACGTGAAGGACGTGAACGACAATCCACCTGTGTTCGAGAGACCCACCTATCGTACGCAGATCACCGAGGAAGATGACCGAAATCTGCCGAAACGAGTCCTCCAGGTCACAGTCGCACGGACTATCTGACTAAATACACAAATCCTGTTTGGCCTGTTTTTTTTTTCGTTCCTAGGATGCCCAGTAATCTTTATTTTATTTTTGCAGTTGTAACTTATTTTTAATGTTATCGTTTGTAGGTTCCTGTATGCTTTTATTAGTAGTACTTATTATTTATGTTATGTTCGTCGGTATAATAGTAGAAAAATGAATGAAATAGAACAAAGCGTATTGTAAAACCACTTTTTGAAAGTCAGTGGTATTTAAAGTGTTTTATTTAATTATTTAATATGACACAAATTTACTGCGTTCTAAAATATAACATATCAATTAAGAAAACGTAATTAAATGATGAAAAAATACGATAATTATGATTTACTAAAAAATCTTATTACCATTCAATGAAACGTGTATTATAACTTTTCATATTTTAAAACGAATTCAATAGTTTTTTAAAAACTTTTTTAAATAAAGACATTTCATGCTACTATCATCCCGGCGAAGTCACATTTTATTATAGACGCGATCGTGTTTTTTTTCTATTTCTTTTGATACAAATGCAGCCGCATCAATTCTCCTGTACAGTGCACAATTGATACGAAAGTTTTCATTAAGTCTGCGGCTCCTGTACGAGAATAGTCAGTTAATACGCGGTGCATCCCGACGCCCCACGGGGGGAGGCTGTTTTTTTCTTTCTCACTCCCGTCGAATAATTTGTATTCGCCGAAAGTACGGCGGAATGATAAATGCGACTTCTTCTTCGCGAGAAATCATACAATATTTTGTTGAATTTATCCGAACGGATTTCCCGGTCTCCGTCCGTCTGATGAATTGCCTCAAAACATTACCGAAAAATAGCACGTTTGTTATCCACCCCTTGTTTTCGCCCGTTCGCTCCCTTCGCGAAATATAATGAATATTTAATTGATATGAATAGGCAGATCGATGAAGGAAGCGCAGATTTAAATAATCATTTTTGCTTCGATAAATAATCACGATCGTTTACCGAAGGATTATTGATTTAAATTCAAAACGCTTCCCAAGCAATTTATATGATAATATGTATATTTAACAAATCGAAAAAAAATAAAGTTTATTAAATAATATATATTCAAATTTGATCGAGTGATTTTAAAATAACAACCTTTATCCCTGTGTGTGCACCTTGCATTATATTTTATTATTTATATATATTTTAAGCTAAATATTTTAAATATATATCGTATTCTTATGTTAAATCTGCCATATTCTTAAAAATGTAATCCCATTTACGTGTCAAATTGAATACACCTGATTGGTCCACTGAGATGTCTCCACACAACAATATTTATTTATTTATTTAATTATAAACAGTATTTCATTGTTCAGAGTTATTCTCACTGGTCAAATTAGGCTGTTTTTCTCACATTTATAGCATTAGACTAAACGCTTATTATCTGCACCATTTATTTTGTATTTCATACTTACTGTTTTTTATTTGCATTGTTTAACTGTTACGGTACGAGACCTCGGCGAAGGCGTTCATCGAAATAATCACCAAGTATGGAAACTATGCGATTTATATGTAAGAAAATATGTCAGCATGAAACGTATCTAAGTTTTGTGTGTGTTGCGGGCAGTACGAGCTAACGCTTGTCGCCTCAGACAGCTTGAACGAGAACGCAACGAAGGTGATCGTCCATATCAAGGACTTGAACGACCTGCCCCCGGTATTTGAGCGACAGCACTACACCACACTGATGCAGGAAGAGCTCCCTGGACCACACCCCTATGGTCTCATGCAGGTCCTAACACTTCATTAATTAAACGTCTAGATAATAACGTACTAGCGACTGACTAACACGACATCAAAACATTTACTCGCAATTTCCCGAATAATCAGGAACTTTCTTGTGGTATAGAGCAAATATTACCTGAGAAACCCTTTCACAGAAGCAACACCACGATGTATAATAGTTTCATAACTGTTTTTAATGTAAGATCTGTTTTATGTTATAAAATAAATCTTTTAAAATAATATACAATACCATTAGTTATTTTTTATTTTTTTACCATATCTGCTCGATATTTCGAGCATATGAACACCTCAATTGCATTTTGACAGTTCTGTAAGCTCAGATTGTCATTACCTTGTCCCAGAACACCTGTAAACATGGAACATATATTTTAGTTACCATTTATATTAACAAACTTCTGCATAAAGGCCTTCAGACTGTATGATGGCATCAATGACTTAATTATCATTATGATGACGTATTCATTTCATAAATATAAAATAAAAAGTATACACTATAAAATAATATTGAATAGAATATTAAAGTTATTTGCTACTTCCTACTTTTAACTACGGATATATCACTTTGCGGTAAAAGCAAGTAAGTATTATATTTCATTTTAATTATTGTCATTATTGCTTATGTAGTACAACTATTTAGAGAATATTTATAATCCTTACATTTGCATGATTCTGCAAGATTTTTTGTTGTGTAACTAAAGCTTCTATACGATGATTATTATATTATTTGATTTATATCAAATCAAATGTTTTCTTCTTTGCCCTATTTGCAATCTTCAACATATTTTTAAAAAATCCAAGATTCTTGTTACAAAGAAAAGTCACAATACATTATCTAAGTTCTTAATATCCGTTTTTTTATAAGTGCAAGTGCAATTCAAACTATATTTCATATAATGACAAATATTTTTTAATTCATCATATTAAATATAGTTTTTTGTATTATAATAAAAATGAGGCGCAAAATGATGTAACTATTATCAACAAGTCTCTGAAAAATCAATATTATTAGAATTGTATGAGCCGACAAAACTTTCACCCCGTTCTTGGACTTTAAAGTAATTTAAACTTTTCTGTTTTCTTTCCTTCTTTCAATTAATTGTACTTATATCATTTCCTAGAAGCTCCCTTAGCTTACTGTTTCAGGAAATATGAAAAATAAATTAAGCCGACCCTCGTCTTAATTCCTTTATTTAATGAGAAATACTTTTCTTAATAGTTATGCTTATTTATTTACTTGAATTTATGTGTAATTATTTTACTATTTTTTATTGAAACTTTTTTATTTTTACGTAATTAAAACATATTTTTATATATACTGCAGGTAACGGCCACTGATGGTGACAAAGATCGGCCCCAGAACATCGTCTACTTTCTGACCGGGCAGGGAATTGATCCTGACAACCCAGCAAATAGCAAATTTGATATCAACAGAACTACTGGAGAAATCTTCGTACTGAAGGTAATTTAGCTAATACTCGTTGAAACGAAAATAAATTAACACTATCCCTTTGCACATATCCTAATTATAAGTAAAGAAAGTCTGTTCTTTTCGAAGTTCTGTTCATATTGTGACACTTGAAAGAAAGGTTAAATATTAAATTCTACCCTGTTATTACTTATCCCGCTGTGGTTTTTTTTTTATCTTCTTACTCACACGAACAATGCAAATTGTGTGATAGCTTAACTTTAAAAGAAGAGCTGTTATAACAACGAAAATTACTTCGCAAAAAAAATGCTGATTATCTCTATTTTTTTTCTAATCATACAATTTGATTTTTAGCCTCTTGATCGAGATCAACCAAATGGAAGACCTCAGTGGCGCTTCACTGTTTTCGCCCAAGATGAAGGCGGTGAGGGTCTGGTGGGTTACGCCGACGTCCAAGTGAACCTTAAGGATATCAATGACAATGCTCCCATATTCCCTCAAGGCGTGTACTTTGGAAATGTTACGGAAAATGGTACAGCCGGTATGGTTGTAATGACTATGACGGCCGTCGATTACGATGATCCGTCAGAAGGAACTAACGCCAGACTGGTTTACTCCATTGAGAAGAATGTAATCGAAGAAGAGACCGGATCACCCATCTTCGAAATTGAATCCGATACCGGAGTTATCAAAACTGCTGTCTGCTGCCTGGATCGTGAAAGAACACCAGATTATTCTATACAGGTCGTTGCAATGGATGGAGGGGGGTTAAAGGGCACGGGGACGGCATCTATACGGGTCAAAGATATAAACGACATGCCTCCACAGTTTACTAAAGATGAATGGTTCACCGAGGTTGATGAAACGGATGGCATACATTTGCCGGAGATGCCGATTCTGACGGTCACAGTGCACGACGAAGACGAAACTAATAAATTCCAATACAAAGTTATAGAAAACAGCGGCTATGGGGCGGATAAGTTCACTATGGTCAGAAACAATGATGGGACAGGGTCCTTGAAAATTGTTCAGCCTCTCGATTATGAAGATCAACTTCAAAGTAATGGATTCCGGTTCAGAATACAAGTGAATGACAAAGGCGAAGATAACGATAATGATAAATATCATGTGGCATATTCTTGGGTGGTTGTGAAACTTCGTGATATCAATGATAATAAACCGCAATTCGAAAGAGCTAATATTGAAGTATCGGTTTACGAAAATGCAGATGTCGGAAAAACATTAGAAACCTTTAAAGCTACCGATCCGGACCAAAGTGGTAAAAGCAAGGTATCTTACGCGATCGATCGGTCATCTGATAGAAAACGCCAGTTTTCGATTAATCAAGAAGGAACCGTCAGCATCCAACGATCATTAGATCGCGAAGAAACCCCTAGGCATCAAGTTAAAATACTGGCCATAGATGATGGTGTTCCACCTAAAACGGCTACCGCTACTCTCACGGTTATAGTTCAAGATATTAACGATAATGCTCCCAAATTCCTTAAAGATTATAGGCCTGTTTTGCCAGAACATGTTCCACCTAGGAAAGTTGTTGAAATCTTGGCAACAGATGACGATGATAGATCTAAGAGTAATGGACCGCCATTCCAATTCCGCCTTGATCCAGGAGCTGATGATATTATTCGAGCATCATTCAAAGTTGAGCAAGACCAGAAAGGTGCCAATGGTGATGGAATGGCTATCGTAGCGTCTCTTCGATCGTTCGATAGGGAACAGCAAAAGGAGTATTTAATTCCTATCATCATCAAAGATCACGGAAATCCAGCCATGACGGGCACGAGTACTCTCACTGTTGTTATTGGAGATGTAAATGACAATAAAATGCAGCCAGGATCGAAAGAAATATTTGTATACAATTATCAAGGTCAAGCACCAGACACAGAAATAGGCCGAGTATATGTTTATGATTTGGACGACTGGGATCTTCCAGATAAGAAATTTTACTGGGAAAGTGCCGAGCATCCAAGATTTAAGTTGAACGAAGAGACTGGAATGATACAAATGAAACAAGGCACCAAAGATGGTCGATATCATCTCAAGTTTAAAGTGTACGACCGGAAACATACGCAAACCGATGTTCCCGCGAATGTCACTGTCACAGTACGTGAAATTCCTCATGAGGCTGTTGTTAATTCAGGATCCGTAAGAATTGCTGGAATCACAGATGAAGATTTCATTCGAGTATGGAACTACAGGACCCAAAGTCTTACAAGGAGCAAGTCTGATCGATTTAGAGATAAATTGGCTGAACTTTTAAATACCGATAAAGAAAATGTTGACGTGTTTAGTGTTCAGTTGAGAAGAAAGCATCCCCCAATAACGGATATCAGGTTTTCAGCTCACGGTTCTCCGTATTATAAACCTGTAAGACTTAACGGAATAGTTCTCATGCACCGAGAAGAGATCGAAAAAGATGTAGGAATTAATATTACCATGGTTGGGATTGACGAATGTCTTTATGAAAATCAAATGTGCGAAGGTTCATGTACAAATGTTTTAGATATAACAAATCTTCCCTACATGGTTAATGCTAATAAAACTGCTCTGGTAGGAGTAAGAGTCGATGTTCTTGCAGAATGCACTTGTGGGGCCAGAAACTTCACTAAAATGGAGTCTTGTCGAACAAATCCATGCTACAATGGTGGACGGTGTGTGGAGGGCAAATATGGACTTACATGCTCATGTCCAGCAGGTTACAGTGGACCACGGTGTCAACAAACATCTCGCAGTTTCCGTGGAAACGGTTGGGCTTGGTATCCTGCTCTTGAAATGTGTGACAACTCCCATCTCAGTTTTGAATTTATAACAAGGAAATCGGAAGGTATATTGTTGTATAATGGCCCTATTGTTCCACCAGAAGCTGATGAAGCGATGGTATCAGACTTTATTTCTGTAGAATTAGAAAGAGGCTACCCTAGGCTGTTAATCGATTTTGGATCTGGGACATTGGAATTACGTGTTAAGACAAAGAAAAGTTTGGATGATGGAGAATGGCACAGACTCGATATATTTTGGGATACTGAGAATGTAAGAATGATAGTTGATTTTTGTAAATCTGCTGACATACAAGAACTAGAAGATGGATCTGCCCCAGAATTTGATGATACGAGTTGTCAAGCGCGAGGAACCATTCCTCCTTTCAATGAATACTTAAATGTCAATGCACCTCTACAATTAGGTGGATTATATGTTGAACAATTTGATCCCACACATTATCATTGGCAATACATGCCAGTCGGTAAAGGATTTGATGGCTGCTTAAAAAATTTGGTGCACAATAGTAAACTGTATGACTTGGCTCATCCCGGGCTATCTAGAAGCTCAGTAGCTGGATGTCCTCAAACAGAAGAGGTTTGCAATCAAGCTGAGAATACTGCTCGATGCTGGGAACATGGAAGTTGCGTGGGAAGTTTCTCTGAAGCCCGCTGCCTTTGCAAGCCTGGCTGGACCGGAAATGGCTGCGTCACGCCAACAATTCCTACAACTTTCAGGCCTCAGAGTTATGTAAAGTTCGCATTAAGCTTTGAACCGGATCGATTTAGCACACAGATTCAGCTCCGCTTCCGAACTAGAGAGCCTCACGGGGAGTTATTTCGTGTAAGCGACCAACACAATCGAGAGTATGGAATATTGGAGGTAAAAGATGCTCGCTTGCACTTTCGATACAACCTAAATTCCCTGCGCACTGAAGAAAGAGATGTTTGGTTAAGTGCAGTCGGGGTAGACGATGGACAGTGGCATATAGCAAAAGTCAGCCGACACGGCAGCGCTGCCACTTTAGAGTTAGATGGAGGAGAAGGACGGCGATTCAATGAAACGTACAGTTTTGAAGGTCACCAGTGGTTGTTGGTGGACAAGCAAGAAGGGGTTTATGCCGGCGGTAAAGCAGAGTATACGGGAGTCCGAACTTTTGAAGTTTATGCTGATTTCCAAAAGGGATGCTTGGATGATATTCGTTTAGAAGGGAAGCATTTGCCATTGCCACCTGCTATGAATGGAACTCAGTGGGGGCAGGCCACTATGGCGCGGAACTTGGAGCGCGGCTGCGCGTCTAACAGCCCCTGCATGAACGTCATTTGCCCTGAACCATTTGAATGCATCGATTTATGGAATGAATATGAATGCACGTAAGTACAATTTTTTAAATAAATGTTTATCACTTATTTTCCCTTATATGAAATATTTAAAAGTTATCCATATTAAAATGGTTAGATAAATAAACATTATTAGTTATTAAATTACTAATAAGAAGTAAACATGACAATAAATGTATCCACTTAACTATTGTTTTTTTTACAAAGCATTACATTGATTTTTTAACTTACTATGAATTTGCTAAATTTTCCTTGATATTTTTAATTATATTTGTTCCTGAGAACGCACTGAGTTATGAATATTTTATATTATTTTTATTTATAATTATTTGGCTTGCAACATAACATTTTATGGTGTTTGAAATCTAATTACCTCCTATGATCATAATAACATAAACTATTAATATATTTGTAGATTAGTTATGTAGTAACTTCATTAACAATTTTTTGTTCTTGAAATATTATTAAAACATCTTGAATAAAAAATATATACCGTACTACTACTATATTCAGTATTTTCATATGACGCCGATATTATATACTATAGAAAAATATTATTAATATTTATTTATATTTTTGGAAAATATTGTTATTATTTATCTATGAAAAAAAACATAAAAAGGGGCTTAGTATATTGGGATTATGTTGATTTTTGGTGTATTTAATTTAATATCTAAAGGCTTATGCGCAAAATATAGTATGTATATAATTTAACATTTATATAGCTGCGGAGAAGGTCGAATTATGGCACCCGATGGGAAGGGTTGCACGGATAAAAACGAATGCTTAGATCTCCCGTGCCTGAACGGAGGAACTTGCATCAACCAGGATCCTAGGTTGCGTTACCGGTGCATCTGCCCGGATGGCTTTTGGGGGGAGAACTGTGAGCTCGTGCAGGAGGGACAGACACTGAAGCTGAGCATGGGAGCTCTGGCCGCCATCCTCGTCTGCCTCCTCATCATACTCAGTGAGCAAGAGACTCCACATCCTAGTCTGCATTATAGATGTTTCATCACTTAGCATTCATGTAGTTTTACATCACTTTTCACTCATCTAAATGTCCTTAGTATTTTCAGTTTTATTATCGACCAATAAAACCAATTGACATAAAAGTCCAACTTGTGTATATATCCACTATGGCCCAGGAATTACATTTTTGCTATTATTGATAGATATAAATATACAATAATACCTATTGTATCCTGAGGGTTTTAATTTACGTAACAGGTCATGTCATAGACAATGACAAATGCTTTATGTTTTATTTATGTTTTAAGTGACAGAGAATTTCTTAAAAATTCATAATCATCAGATTTAGAATATAAATCACTGGCATGTTTGTTTATAAGTCACAGCACCATTTATATAACTAACGCTTGTATATTAGGTAGTAAAAGTATATATTATTTACAATCTTATTAATAGTATATGCTTCTCTTATGTATTGATGTTTATTAATAAACTTATTTATATTTATCATCTCAGTATCTATGTACACTTTTGTATAAGAGTATCACTCATAAAAATCTATCTACCAACTCAGTGCGGGATCGGATTATTAAATTTGGTAAGTAAATATTTTTTACCTGACCGCAACAGATGTCCCCTGGGATTGAAGAGCTCCGGCGCAACTTGCGTCAATGAAGATGAATGCGAATGGAGACCGTGTAGGAATGGAGGGAAATGTGTAGATTTGAACATCCCCATGCGCTACGAATGTATTTGTCCAATGGGATATACGGGACAACATTGTGAACTAGAACTGCTGGCCTCTGGAATCATTACCCCTTCTAGAGACTTCTTTATTGCTATCATACTTTGCTTGTTCCTTTTATTAGGTTTGTATAAATTACTATTTGACATTTCATTTTTTTAGTATGATTTATTGCCATTAAAAATCAGTTATCAATATTGTTTATGTTGGAAATGTATCTAAAAACACAACAAAGGTATCACAACTTCTCTTTTTATTATAAATCAAAATTTATCTGTACATACTTCATATCCTTCGTTATTTTAATAATAAATGTACTATATTTATGTTTTTTTGGACAACTACACCTTCTTGTATGACATATCATTTTCAAAATTATTATTTATGAAATAATTAATCGATAAAATTTGATACTTTCCATCATTTAGAGATTTTTGGTTACGAAAAGTTAATATGTCACATTTAAAAATCCGAACCAAAGATTAATACTTCAAGCATGAGTTTAATCATTCCATCTCAGTTTTCTTTTTATAATATTTCTGTTCCTAAGAGCCATTAAGACTTTAAATGAATTTTGAACGAAATAACTTTTGAACATTATATTTTCATCGTCATGGTATCCTTGCAGCCAAAAAGTCTTTAACAGTAGTTCTTTTACGATTATTCCAAATATTTATAACCTGTTTTGGTAAAACTTTCTGCCACAAAGTTTACTATGTCAATAATAATATATGTATACTTGTTCATACATAATTTGTTTTTGTAATCAATAAAGGCTCTCAGATACAGATTTATTGACTATATTTGTACTTTTATATTTGTGTAATACTTAAACACTTGCATGTCCTGATTTTCTATATTAGGAACACAAAGAAAATCACTATAAAATAGTTTTGTGTCAAGTCTAGATTTTTGTTGTGATAAAAATTTCTGTTAGCTATTGGCTATAAACTTTTATTAATGAAGGATTCTTTTCATTAAATAATTTAACAATAATTATGTATTTTACAATGAAGATTATCTACAATAAATAGATAGGTATATAAATTATATTTTGCAGATACAATAGTTCATAACTCAATACTAATATGTTATTTTTTTCAATCAACAGTTCTTGTACTGGTATTTGTGGTATACAATCGAAGGCGCGAGGCTCATATAAAGTACCCAGGACCTGATGATGACGTCCGAGAGAACATAATAAACTACGATGATGAAGGCGGCGGGGAAGACGATATGACGGCTTTTGATATTACACCGCTGCAGATACCTATTGGAGGACCATTGCCTGATCACCCCCCTACCAAAATACCATGTGAGTTAATTTATAACAAATTATAACATTATTAAAAAAAAAATAGTTTTAATCAAACTGTAAAAAAAAATATTTTTATTGTGTAAAATTTAAAACTTGTATTTAATTGTTCAATTGAAGACTGACATAGTAAATGATTGTTACCTTATAAAATTTAATATATTTTATTTTCTTTAGTCCCGCTGCTCGGAGTCGGGCAAGAACCTAATGTCGGAATGTTCATCGAAGAACATAAGAAGAGAGCGGACAGTGATCCTAATGCTCCGCCGTTTGATGATCTGCGCAATTATGCTTATGAAGGTGGCGGAAGCACGGCAGGCTCTCTGAGTTCCCTTGCTTCAGGTAAATATAATTTTTATAGATAATTAAAATCTACGCTCAATAGTATTACTTTTATGGGAAATACTTCTGAATTGTATTTTAACGTTTGGTGATTTGATTTACAGGAACAGACGACGAGCAGCAGGAATACGACTACCTCGGAGCCTGGGGTCCTCGCTTCGACAAGCTCGCTGACATGTACGGTCCGCATCAAGAAACAGAGCACGAGGAAGACCAGTAAAAAACCAAACCGTGTGAAGTTTTGCTACGTCAAACCACATAAACATTTAATATATCTTTTATTATTGTAATCAAGCCATTTGTATATATAAATATATATTACATTTCAAAGTATTATCAAAGGGCATTGAATAATTTCAAATGTAATAAAAAATTAAAATAGTTGCATCTTCATAGATAATATTTTCCACTAAAATGCATATAAACGAATCATGGGTTTCGCTTTATGCGTGTGCGATAGGCCAGTATGAAAAAACTTAGCACTTAAGACTGCAAAACATCAGGTGCATTTCATATATACATAGAATATTCTAATTAGATAATACCATTCATTTATACAGTTTTATGATAATCATATTCTGTTATCGTTTTCTTGCCGATATGTTTTAGTATTACGTTTAAAGATTTTGAAAGACTTTCCAATAAGAAATCTCATTCTTTTTAAGATCACAGATTGTAGGTAAACGTGTAGTTATGTATATAGATGTTTAACATACTGTGTATTATGCACTCTTAAGGCCCTATTCTGGTCAAGCGTGGTCCGCTCTCTAGGATGAATGTTACGGGTGTTGTGTGCGTGTGCGTGATGTTTCGACAGCCAGTCATTTGATAACTTTTGTTTGTGTTTGCGAGAGCCAGTGCCAACTATTCTAGGTAAATATTGTAATGTAATAATGTAGATGATAAGTGTTTGCACCTATTCAATTATTTATTAATAATCGAATACACTGATAGATGGCACTCGGAAATATTTATTTTAGACTAAGAAACAATGATCTGCGTAATGATATTTCTGTATAATGTAAGTTTAACGTTAATGTAAAGTTGTAATTAATAAAGACGAGATTACGTGTTTTCATCTGATTTCCTTCCTTTTGGATGAATGATATTATTAGAATGTTTAAAAGAAATGACTGATCATAATCAAGTGTGTATTTCAAATTACTTGATTTTATCAACACATTTTAATACATACTAGACATTAAATTATCTTCTAAGATTTGGATTCATATTTATGTAGTAGAACACACCTCCTATGTTAAGTGAATTGTTGCACTCGAGTCAGGCGGTTTTGTACAATGTCAACATTATTACTATCATTATTATAGTAATAATTTGTGATGTTTGTTTGAGATTTAATAGTCAATAAAAACCTCAATATTTTATTAGAGAGTTAAATTGAATAGAACATTTAATAATTTATTGCATTATTTATATTATAACTAATTATTACACTGCCAATGAGACAAAGGAGAAGCAATGTTTTATATCATTTGACTACAATACTTACAGCAAAATATTACCACCAATTTTCTTTTTTTTTTTAATATCCTCACATTAGTAGAACACGTGCTGACAACTTAATCATTATTTGAACTTATGCAGTCCTTTGTAAACAAGTCGATACAAGTCGTAAGTCATTTTGGTTATAGGAGAACATGTACTAGTGTGAGATCCCACCATGAACTTTTTATTTAGTGTTTTAATGTTTGTATTTTTTTATTTGGACTGTGATTATCTAGCTGTATACATTTAAGATAATAAAAAATAAAAGCAAATAATGTTAATTGTACTAACCTGCATTTTTATTGAAAAAAAACCTTTCTTAAACCAAATTCCATCCATATCCATAAAAACCATCCTTATTATTAGCTAACTAACAGGCCTGTGTAAGTTTTGAAAAAGAAATGGTCCCACCCATACATTTTTTTTTCAATAATCGCTTCGCGGGCAGCACTAATAGGACTTGCAGGTTGTAGTTTGCCTTGTACTTTATGAAGCACCTCTGCCTGTAACATACATATAAAATCCAAGCTTATTGGAATAAGCTTTGAGGCTGAATATAAAATTTCGGATTATAATAAATTTACTAATCACCTATTTAAATGTCAAATAATGCTAAATATATATAAATATATATATATGGGCGTCTACGTGCGAGATATAAAATAGGTGTCTCATTCAATATTATCTGCTCTACGAGGAAAAGAAACATCTGATAACTAATACGAGTATAAGTAACAAATATTAACCATAATAACTTTATAATATTCTTCAAGTGTTATTTGATATATTCCTTATTTTTTGCAGATAATAAATAAAGGTATTTTTAAATTTAAAAATCATTTTTCCTACAAGAGATTTATTTCATGCATGTGATACTAAAAATCTATTTTTTAAATTTAAAGATTACTTATATTTTGGAAAATGAATTCTGTACCAGAAAAAATAACACTGATTCTGTTATTTATTCATAAAATAAACCATTTTTTTATTACTTTAAAAAGCACATACTACGTGTACTAACTACGTACCCACATATCATCTTTATTTGAAAACAAACAAGTGATTTAAGTTCACTCATTTTAAGGATTCAGAATACAATGAAACATCTCCATCCTCTTGATCCTCCGCCTTCCGCATCCAGGTCACTCCGCTATTCTTCTTATATCGTCAGTCGGCCAATGTAAATTCCAATACTTTTCTTCCCCATCGACCGTCGTCTCTTCGACAGATATGACCTGCCCATTGCCACTTGAGTGTGCCTATTCGTTGGGTAGCATCCACTACTTGAGTTCTTCTGCGTATTTCCTCGTTTCGGATTCTATCTTTTAGCGACACTCCGAGCATGGATCTCTCCATAGCACGCTGGGTGACTTTTATTTTATGGGTAAGACTTGCTGTCAGATTCACGTCTCTGCGCCATAAGTTAATACAGGAGACGCATTGGTTAAACGCTCAAGGCATTGCGGAATTTTCGCTTTAAAAATGTACTTTAGTTTTTCCAAATGCTGCCCATCCCAGTTGTATGCGCCTGTCGATTTCTTTTGAGAAGTTATTTCGCCCTAGTTGTATTACTTGTCCCAGATAGGTATAGTCGTTTACAACCTCTATTTCTGTTCCTCCAATGGAAATAGGATCAAAGGTCTGTGAAATATGACTATTAATCATGGCTTTGTTTTATCCATGTTCATTTTCAGACCAATTTTGTTCGACGCTTCATTGAGGTCGTAGAGCATGTCTTGGAGCTTGTTAGGTGATTCGGCTATTAGCACTATGTCATCTGCAAATCGGAGTATTCCACATTTTGTCCAGGATAGCAGTTTAAAAATATCTTCTAGGGCGTTTGTGAAGAGTTTTGGAGATATAACATCTCCTTGTCTAACACCTTTGTTTATAGAAATATTGTTAGTGCTATCATGGAGCTGGACCATCATTATTTGCAGATTTGTAAAGAGATTTTATTATCTCTATATACCGATAGTCTATTTTGCAGCGTTGTAGTGAATCTAGCACTGCCCAAGTCTCGATTGAGTCAAATCTAACTACATAATGTGCAGTAAACCAAAACGAGAGACGCAGGTAATAAATTATTATACCAATTAAATGGTTAACTATAGAATGTAGTGACAATATAGAAAAAATACCTCAAGACTTTTAAATAACTTAGCAAGAAGCGAGATACCTAATTTAAGCATTAACTGCAAACTGAAATTATCCATAATTATAATAGCTCCCTTAAACGACACTCTCGTTACTTCTGTTCAACACTGATGATGGTTGTTATTGAGTTCTATCCACGTAATGTATTATATGTGAGAACAATGCGAGGAATTGACCACGATACTTCCAGATTACACTTAAGCAGTTACAGATTTTAAAATTCTTTCATAAAGTTGATTTTATAAGCTCAGGTTGAAGATGTAAATACGTCAAAAATAACATATGCATGTATTTGATATATTTGATTTATTGAGTTATGAATACATCCTACCATTGAATACATCATTACATAGAATGTAATATGTAGGTAACTTAAATATTAAATATCTATAATACTTTAAACATTCTTATGTTTCCATGTTAAAAAATTACTGAATAATAAAAATTATGAATTACTCCCTTCAATAAGCAATCAATTGAAATAAATAAATTTTAATGCATCGAAAATCAAAGGGTAAAAATTTGCAAAAATGGATTCGGATAACGAAAAAAAATTGAGTGTAAGCCGCCTTATTTAGGAAGATCTTGCTTGCTACAAAGAAATATACAGAAAAAAAAACAACAAACAATTCAACTAAAATTGGATAAGTTTTTTAAAAAGACTACTACTGCTTCTTGCACTACTGTTAATGAGCCAAAGGATTATACTTATATTTTATTTAATATTAATATATAAATATAACAATAAAAATATATAAATAAATACACATGTTTTATTTTAATATGTAAGTACATACATATTTTGTAAGAAATTCGACTTACGACCAATTCGAATTACGACCAAAGTCCAGGAACGTATCTAGGTCGTAAGTCGAGGACAACCTGTACTTATAAATTAGTAATGTTTTGAAATGAAAATAATAATTCATGAAATAAATAATATCACAACATAATTTGTTATATTTATAATACTCGTCTATATACTGTATATATTCCTAGAAACTAACTAAACAGCCTATAGTCTGCTAAACCACCGAAAGTCATAATAAATAAAATTTCATCCAATCTATGGACTCAATGGTTGGGAGATTTAATGTTTTTTTTGGTTTGTTTTATCTTTTATATGAATTTACTCTTTCCAAGGCAGGAAAGAAATCAAAACAATAAAATTCCTGGTTTTCTTTTGTTTTTCTAATCATTTGATCTCTTCCGAAGTATAAGATTTGTTGAGGTCCTCAAAATAGGCATTCATTTCCTTATAAAAACCTTTGAATAATGTCATTACAGATTCAAACATCCACCTAAAATGAATGAAAATTTTTAAGTAAAAATACGAAATAGTTTAAGATATTCTATAAATTACTATAAACTTTAAAAGAACACTAGCATTACATATTTTACATTTATTTGATCAATAAAAAAATCATATTTATTAATAGATGTATATGGCATGTACAAACAAATTTGATGTCATAAGGCATGTACAAACAAATTTGTATTATGTAATAGAAAAACTATAGTGAAAAATAGTAATGAAATAGTAAATTTGCGTTATATAATTGTTTTATTTTCAATTAATCAAAAGACAATTATTTCATAGTACAAATTGTGATATATTGAAATTTGAAACATTTAAAACCATAAAATATTTGATATCAATTATAGACCTTGCGACAGAAAATAACAAAAACAATATTAGTTTTCCAATTAGCAAATCACTTATGATTAAGTCTAGGGAAAGCCGTCATCATCTTCTTCTGCCATTTCTTTAGCTAACTCTAAATCCTGTTGTTCTCTCTCACGGCGTTCTTCAGCACTTTCCAGTTCCTTTCCATAAGCTTTAGGCGGGTAACGCATCGCTTTCACACTCTGCTTGTGAAGGTCTAAGCAAAATGAAATTCTTTGATGGAAAGCGAGCTGAGGCTCTCGAGTGCAGTAAATGTCAGAGCTCTCCTTGCTGCTCATGTAACCACGCTCCGGGTCTAAAGTCGCCTCGATGACTCCGTCTCTGATAGCCTTGGCCACAATGAACTCGGCATCTTCAGCGGAATCCAAGCCCAACTTCCGCGCAATATCCTGAGGAGAGATCCGAGAATAGGAAAGTCCAATGGAACGAATTGCAGTCTTAATTACATTGTGGCGAAGGCGTAGAATCAGAGTAAAGGTGTGATCAGTCCTGAACTGAGGCCCGTAACTCTCGAGGACTTCCCCAAATCTCTGAAGGTTTCCCATCCTCACGGCCTGCGTGAGCTGGAAGTATGGAGCCAGCGCCCGGCGCAGAGCGGCCTGCCTGAAGATCTGTCGCTCGGGAATGTCTCCCAGAAGCAACTCCACCACGATGGCCAACTTCTGCACTGTCTGACGAAAGCCGACGGCGGCCGTTTGCGGCGCCTTACGCATGGCCTGCACCAGGTGCTTATGAGCCTCGCTGTACTCGAGGCGCGCGGCTTTGATGCGACCGAGGTAATAGTAGAACCGTGCCCATTCATTATTGCTGGCAGTCTCGGGATACACGGACTTGCTAACAAGCTTATCGGCCTGATCGTACAAAGAGTAATGGAGATAGTTTCTCAGCAGACAGTTTATAAGAACGGCTTGTCCTTCAAAATCATTTCTGAGTGTTGAAGTGCGTAGCCTCGCATGAAGAAATCCTCGTATTCCATCGAGCTTGTTCGTAAGCTCGGCCACTCGTGAATGATAGAAGTAACACTTGGCCGCGACCAAATCGAGAGTTCTACGATTCTGTGCGGTGACTTTCGACATCAGTTGTTGAGAGCAAGTGACGGCCTCTTCTAGCAGGTTGTTATCGAGCAGCCGCAGGAGGATGAGCAGATGAATGTATGCGTCCACTTCAGGCACGGGCGCCTTCAGGGCACTTCGCACGCGAGGAGCTTCCGGCTCGCCACCGACAGGAATTTCTTCGATAAAAACGAGAAGAGATTCTTTTTCAGCCCCCGCGGGATACAATTGCGATATCACTCCGCGTAGAACGACTCCATTTAACTTCCGCCTGGTGTTCGGAAGAGATCGCAGCACTCTGAGAATGAATCTGGGCTCCTTGGAAGTGACAGCTTTGTCTATCTGCCTGGCATGCTCCCTCAAATCCTGAACGCTGAGGACATCCGCATCCCGTTTTGTATCCGCAGGATCTGTATCGCTTCCTGCGGCAGGACTATCCACATTCTTCATTTCGACATCTTGCACGTCTGGTCCGCCCATTTTGTGATAATTTCGTTGGATATAATTCCAATATGAATGAAGTTTTATAACTAAATTGATCGAACCGTAAACAGCAGTCACGTCAAAAAACGCCGAGTAAGGGTGCATAGACAACAAGCAAATATAATATCAATGAACAAGAATTAGAAATTGTTTGTCACAACTACAGACAACAAGTAGAAACAAATAGGTATATGCACATATTAGACCTACCTACAAAAGCAGTGGTTCAATCTGTGGTCCGCCATCTAAATTTATTATTTTATTTAAATAGTTACAGAGATGTGGGGGATTTTTTGAACATATTATCAGTTCTTAATGTAGAATTTTACTTTTACTCTCAAATATCAACGAACCAAAATATTCTACAACACTTTGGAGCTATTGTTAATCCAAAAGTAACATCATTTTTAATACAGTTTTTTCATTATTATTTTTCTTGACAATTCTTCAATAAAAGTATAATTTTCACAAAATTTCAAACCGCAAAGAACCATTTTATTTAAAAATTTTAATAAATATTTATTCATTTAGATGCAATATTTATGATAACTTATAGTAAAAATGTTTCTTCAAATAAAAAAAGTCAACGATTATTACTTACTCATATATTTGCTCCTGTTTACATAAATAAATATTTATCTAATGGCTGTCAACTAAATGAACCTTATTGAAGAAATTTTGAGAGCTTAAATTAAAGGTACATTGGTATGTTTACCCTTCCACATGGGTTGTCGGCAAATGCCGTCATAAGATTCCCCGACTGTTGACATTGGTTGACGTGATATATCGTTTTTCTACTTTCTTACATTAGTTATGCATCATCTGATAGATAAATAGTTTTTTTTTGCAATTTATGCATCAAATACTCTTTTTATAATTGACAGTATAGTTTGTATTCAAACCGAGTCGTAATTAAAGGGTTAATAATTTTTCTAAAAGACTTTGAAAAAATGCTCCCCTCTTTGTTTGCATTGAAAAAATACAATATTTCCTTCTCAAGACTGTTGAACATTGCAACATTGTATTTCAACCAATTTACTTATTTTCGGACAATTTTTACTTATTTGAGAATAATATTTAATGTGTTGGAAATATAAATTTAATACATTGATACCTAGCTATCAAAATATAATATTAAATATCAAAATTATTTCATAAAAATAAGGATAAAATGCTCTCAAAGAAATAAAACCGACCCGCCTTCATTTTTGAGTCAGTCGTTGCACAATATTATAAAATTATATATTTTCAAAACCATATCCAAAATATATTCAAATCATAAAATGATTTTTCCCCTCACTCTTACACAATTGTTGCCTATTGTATTAGATTTACATTAATAAAATTTAATCAGACCTTGGTCTAACATGATCGATTAAATTGCGGAAATTTTAATTCAGCAAAATTATAGAAAACAATAAGAAAATTAAACTACAAGCTGGACCGAATAAGTATAATAATAATTCTTGCGCTACTTTATTTTTTATCTATATTATATAACACTGATTACTTTAAAGCTTTTTACATTTATACATTGACATTATGCGGTTTGATACAATATAAATTAATCTCGATTCATATTTTGTTGGAGCATTGCGCAATACAAATCTTACGCTATCAATATTGAGTATAATTATTCAATATAATTAACCATGGAACGCATAATGCGTTATTAAATAAATAAACAGTGCTTGGTTTTATAAATGCTTCATGAATTTTTATTGAATATCAATAATTATAAATATTTTTATATAAATAATTATAAATTTACCTTACTACTGCATTTTTAAATTTGATTATTTTGACAAATTAGGAAAAATTAAAAAATATTATTTAGGGTTCGTATAAGTAATTATAAAATAGTTATTAGAACTTCATCATAAGTAGGTAATTAACTCAAAATATGAAATTGTAGTGCAAATCTTTAGTGTGGTAAGGGTAATATATTAAAAACACTAAGAATTTAATGGTTTTAATTCAAAACATTAAATAATATATAAACTCTTTTTAAATAAAAATATTTCTACCCTGTATTTTTTTTGTAGTTTATAATAAATAAAATTAATTAAATATACATTGGAATATAGTTATTATTAATTGTATTTATTGTAAAATATATTTTTCAACTCTTTAATCTATTTATAGTATTTTATGAGCTCATTTATTTATTACAACTTAATTTAAAACATTTCGTTGTTAGAGCGTCGTACTCCCTGCCTCTCGCATTATCTATGTGTTCCCACTGGCAGAAGAACGATTGACGGCCATATGCAGCCTGTAAAGTAGCGTAGCCCACAGTTGCTTAACCAATACTGGAAAACAGTGGTTATTCTCGAGTCGTTCATTTATCAATGTTCGCTATAAATATTAAATAAACGCGAGTAATCTCGGAATCGCATGATCTGTAGCCTCCAAGTCTTCACAGAAGCGACCAAAATCGAGTTGGCGGATATCACTAGCTTTCACCCTGAAGTTTCAATGTGTTCTGGAAATGGTTTGCAAAGAGGACGTGGTATCATGGTTTAAAGAGTTAGAAAGCTATAAACGTATAGATGCGATGTGTAGTCTTTTGAACATGTGCCTTCCGTTCGAGCTGCGGTTCATCGGCACATACCTGGAAGAGCTTGGCAAGCGCGACTTCCAGGAGTTGCGCGGCGCCGAGCTGAGGGCCAACCACCCGGCCGACCTGGCCGCGGACATCGGGGGCGCTAACACAGACCACCGCACGCGGCGGAAGATGGCTCTGTATGTGTCACTGCTGCGCTCTTGCAACTACGCGTGTGCCGTCACTCTGTACAACGTGATGTTGGGCCTGGAGCAGACAGGGCTGCTGGGTGGCATCTACGGCGACCCGCTGGAGGAGCTGCTGCTGCTGTACACTATGGTGCTCCATCACCCCGCCTTCACCTTCGACCAGCACTCGCACATCGGTCGCATCCTGGAGGAGCTTAACCAGCGCAGCATCTTTCCGCCCCTCAACCTGGCGGTGCCTCCGCCCACCGTGGCGGCCGTCAGTGGCCTCGCCTACGTCAAGACACCGCCACTGCAGGTGACCTGAAGCTTATACTAACTTGATGGGAGAAATTTCACTTAATAACTTAGTACTTACTACAGTAGCTTTATCTGCCAATTGAAATCTCTTCAATACTTCATTTCACACATAATATATCAGCTACATAATGATATATTTTTCTTAGTCTTTGATAAACACTCCTTAAAAAAAACTGGAAACATACTATTTTATGGTAGTGATAAAATTACACAAACATTTAATTCAATATTTTGCTTTGTTATAACACCAGTTGCACAATTATACAACAACTCTCAAACAGTAAAACATTGGAGGATGTATGATGTGTGTATCTCTAGCATAATAATTTACATTTAATCTGTGCGAATGCTGAATTTTGGTTAAAGCCACACTTTTGTTAAATTTTACCTTTGTAAACAATTACTTGATTGAAATGATCTAATTGTTATTTGTATATTTATTTACATATCTTTCCCTATAAATAGTCTTCAATAAATAAATAATTTTAATTCATTATAATTACATAATAAATACAAACAAAAATTTCACAATATTAACAATCAAATAAATATACCAAATTGATGAATTCATTGCAACTAGTGGTTTGTAAATAATTCTTATCAATGGGTTCTCACATGAGGTACCCGCTCCTGAATTTTTTGAAGCCATATTATAATATTTATTCACTCGCTCTTGTGATAATTGTTAAATAATCATTTTAATCTCTTCTGCTCATGACCCGCTAACCTTAACCAGTTTAAACATTGAATTGTAATTATTAGAAAAGCTGATTCATTTATATCTTTTAATTTCATCACATTTTTTGTCTTATGGTCTCAAAAACCATGTTATCAATTGCTTAGTTTACATATGAAGATGGTGTAATTATTGCACAAATATTTTTTCAAAACAAATTGTAGAAATCTTTATACAAATTTAAGAATTTAATTACTTTTGACTTTCTCATTCCTAAATATTATATTCATATGTATTTTTAAATTGTTCTTTAGGGTCCAGAACAAATGAGTGAAATAGTCAACACTGGCGTTGGAATATCAACCACTCCTCTATCTTCCACAAATGAGCCCATCTATCCAATGATATCAGAAGGAATCCCACCTCCTCCTGGTATTCCTGTACCACAATATAATATGGGAGAATTTGTCATGAATCCTGGACACTGGCCAGGTGGCCTTATAATGACTACAATAAATCAACCAGTAGAGGTAATTATTTTTCATGTACATTAATTTGCCATTACTTCATATGTCGTACAACATTTCTAGTTTGACATACATGAATAACATTATTTTTTTGTTTTATTGTGAATTGATGGATAATTTTTTTAAATTTTCAAAGTGGAAGGTTTTCTGTTTGTGATATTGTCGCATATAAGGATGTAGGTAGAGAAAATAAATGTTTGTTTATTATAATTAATATTTAATGTACAAAAATAAAACTTTTGTTGATTATCGTAGAAAATAAAATTTATTACAATACCAATGTCATGAAATATTAAATCAAAATATTACATTTATATGCAAATATCAATTATCCAACTTGCTAAGCTGTATTTACAACTTTTCCTTAAGATGTTTTAAATATGAGCTCCTTTGCTAACCAAAAAACACATCCCATTATAAACTAAATGTAGCATTGATGCAAACCTTAATTAATCTTAAATGATTTGATAACATGAACCCACATTAATTTGTGTAAATGAGGTCTGAACTCTTACAAAAGTCGTAGATAATGAAAAAAAAATAACCAATGCTTATTTTGAAAATATTTTTGTCTTTAATACCACCTCTACTTGCAATGTTGCTTGAAATTAGTCGAGAATGGTAGTGTAAAAGATCACTCCATGTGATTTCCTTTTACTTTAGTCCTGCTTCAACTATTTTAATGACATTCCTCATGAGAAACTTCAGAAAGTGGCGAGCATAAACATTTTCTCAGAAACATGTCTCCAGTTTAAATATTTTATTATTTCAGAATGGTTTTTAACCGACTCTCTTGAGTATCACACTAAGAAAATTTATCATTGTCGGTTATTTTTTTACTGAAACATTATTTATATGCATTGTGATTGTAACTCCTGTTAATATTTTTAATTACCTGTAAGATCTACTGGAATACCACAATTTTATCTGATATGGACAATAGTTTTATGAGATTGATGTCTTTTGAGCACAAATACCTTATATCATGTATTACAAAAATGAGTTAAAATGTTCTAAGGTGGAAACTGTTTAAGTAAATAAAACTGTTTACTGTAGTTTGATAATATTTTGCGTTGTGTACTTTAAATTTATAAATATCATTCTGTTTACATTACTTTTATTGTAATTTCATATGACAAAATTATTTTATTTTAAATAAGATATTAAAAATAATTATTAAAAACCCCTTAATAGTGATGTTTTGGTGATTTCGCTTAATCTTAACATTTTGCAAGCGGGCATTTTCCAGCCAAAACGAGTCGGTCCCAAATTGATTGCATCGGCAGGTAGATGTATAGGGTATTGCTAACATGCAATTATGCGTAGTACCGTTTGGTCCCCTTGTTTACAAGTTTTCCGCTCCCCACCGCATAGCAGATCAAAATGAGAAAACTCGTCACCCGGCCTTCGGTATAAAAAACGATATGACCAGTTAACTCGTTTCCCGCAAACAATGTGTTACGATTGCATTTTTGGTGGATTTATTAAATCGATTTTTGGGCAATTAATATAGACTGCAATATATTTTATAGTAAACAAATATATCAGATATTGCTTATAGTTTTTGATTGGAATCCAATATATTTTATATTCAGTTAAATAGTAAATTAATTTTGAACAGTAGAATAGTGTAATATGAGCCTACAAATTCCTTATAAAGCTCATGACTGCTATAGACGTCATACGCAGTGAATGGGTTAAACGTTTTATGAATAAGGAGCATTGAATAATATTCTAAATGATTGGTTTATTAGTGGAAAAAAAAGCCAACGGTTTAAAATCAAAACAACGACAAAAACCGTCAGCTTTATTTGCCGCTCCCTGTATTTATTATTTCTCTATGTATTTCATATAACTTGAAGTATTGATATGATATTGAGTGTTAATATAAAAAAATAAACCATTCGAGAATAATATATTATGAGTTCATTAAGTAATAAATTCTCAACCGTTTTAATATATTCATCCTATATAATATTGTGCACGATAGCGTTTGGAATGTATAAATCACGCAATAAGATGTACATCGTCTTATAATTTTGTACAAAGAAATACTTTTAATTTTCAAGGATTTTTAATCCCCAAGGACCCATTGATGAAAGGTTTTATAAATATTTAATTGTCAAAAGGTGCACTAAAACCAATTGAGTGTTTGCACAATATCCCTTTGAATTTGCTTGATATAAATGGTAAATCTATATTCAAACATTGCTCTATGGACTTTTACTGCAAATTTTGTATTAATTTGGTGTTAACGACACGAAATTGGCTAATTAAAACAAAACCTTTAACATAAAATGAAGATTCTTGCTGAAGCTCTAGTTCTAAGTTCATTCAGTCTAAATGCACCCTAAAGTTTATTAATAATAAATGTATCAATGTCAACATTTCTTGTGAAAGTGTGGCCTTATAATTTTGTATTATTTGTTTTGCAGGTGCTCAATTATCCACCGCCTTCATCGCCATTGGTGTCGCAGCCGTCTTCGCCTTGTGACAGTCGCTCGGGGTCGCCATCGTTGAGGGCGTTGCCCCCGCCCGTGCAGACGCTGCGCGGCATGCGGCGACCTTCCCAAGATGTCACACCTCCCCCTCTACCCCCTCTCCCCCCTCTACCACTTGAACACCACCAGTACCTTGTCCCTGCGTTCAACAATCTCGCCATCAATGAGGTGCATAATCAATTTTCATACATAAGGCTCGTTTTACTGGCTAACCAAAGTGGCGAACTGATGGCCCAATTTACACAATAAAAGATACACCCGTATTGACACATCATTCCGCATAAAAGCAAATATTTTGTTGACTTTCGTGTCTAAAATGTACGGCCTTTTACCTTACGGCTTACACTTTTTAGCATACAGATTTACACCTGTGTGTAGGAATTTTTCTGGGATCGTATTATATTTATAAATATGCTGCTATACATGGTGTTCTGAAATTAGGATGTAACGATGGCGTGCACGCTGGGCATTGCAAAATTAACCTAGAAGTGATGTATAAAGTATAGTCACAATCTATAGTAATGTAGTATTTAGTTGAACCTAATATTTAATAAGAAATATTTAAAAAAATTTATTTGAGAGTTTTGAAAAAAAAAGTTTTCTTTTACACTTAAGTTTTCACATTCTAGTTATTATCCACTTCAGTTGGAAAATAGACTGTTCATGAAAAACACATTTAAAAATATGTATCGAATACTAAGAAGTCAAAGAATTAATAAAACATATAGATTCCTCTAGTTATGATTGTGTTCCTGCACTGTCCTGCAAATTGAGTGTCATAAAAAATGTATTTGTATATTTTTTATTAAGTACAGGAGAGAAGAGAGGAAATTCTAGATAGAAACTTTTCGGGACTGTAATTTCATTTTGTGTTCTAATTATCATTAAAAATGTGAGAAAATCTATTAATTGTAACATGTATTTTTTTATTATTATTTTATATTTAATTTTAAAACAAATCCAAAATATAGTGTGTCAAGAAGGTCGTAATTTTGCAGAGCACCTACATTTTTTATTTGTGAATCATATTGTTTCTGCTGACCATAGCATATTTTTTTATTAATTTTAAATAATAAAAAACAGTAACTCTCTAATGTAGTGTTATGGTTGTAAGTTTGAAGGACAGCAGTGAGGTTCTATAAAAGTTTATTTGCATTTAACAACGGACAGAGAAATATGTAAAGCGAGAGACCTTCTGTTATAACATCTATATCACTATCAATTAACAGTTATTCTTTAACCCGTTCACTGCGTATGACATCTATAGTGGACATGAGCTTATCACACAATTTGTAGTCTCTTGTTACAGCTTTATTCTATTGTTGTAATGCTCAAAATTATCTTACTATATAACTGAATTTAAAACATATTTAATTCCAGTCAAAAACTATAAGCAATATCTGATATATTTGTTTACTAGAAAATATATTACAGTATATATTAATTGCCGAAAAATCAATTAACAAATCCACTAAGAAGCCCCATTCAAAAGATTAATGTCATATTATTTGACTCCAGTAGTCGCTTCTGTTTGGAACATCTGTTTTAATTTGATATATTTTGGTTGTTTCAGAGGCACATTGAAGATGACCAGTTGCGCGATAAAGACTTCCAAATGAAAGCAATGGCCCAGCTGCAGTCCATAGAGAAATATAATGGGCTGCGGCGAGTATCGCATAGCAGCAAAGCCGCACCCACGCATTGTTCAACACAACAACTGCGCTTGCAGCAGTCATCAGGCAGCGAGTCGGGCAGCAGCTGCGAGCACTCGCCGCCCGACACGCCGGCGCTGGCCGCGCCTACGGCGCGCCCGCGCCAGCCGCCCTCGCCGCACTACTTGCCCTCGCCCTCGCCCTACCCCCGCTCCGCCATTCCAGCCGCTTTCTCCTCCTACGCGCAGTTCGCCCCCTTCCCGGCCAACGGCGAGGCGCCGCTGTACCCTGGCCAGTACCGCGGCTACGTGCCGGTGACGCTGTGCGCTCCTCCCAAGCTCTCGTGCTGGAACTGCGGAGCGCCCGGGCACGCGGGCGCCGACTGTAAAGAACCCTCCATCGAAGACATGACCCGGGCCGGCTGCTATCAACTAGACTACAGCACGGCCCCACCCGATATCGATGACAAATAATACTTATCAAACTTTTTTCATTAGTGTATTGTTAATTTCTGCCTGTTGATCATTCAAAATTTAATAGATAAGTTGCATCAGAAAAAATATGGATATACCTGCGGGACGACCCCCGCGCTGAACGAGTTTATTTATGTATTTTAAAGTTTGTTATGGATAATAATCATGTCTCAAAGACTCGACGATCAGGGTGTAAAACGGAAGATGAATAGTCGCTTTTGTGTGTGGGCATTTATTATTTAAACCGGTTTAAAACTTATGACGATTTTGCTTATTTAAAATAGTGTACCGTCACTCGATACTATAAGTTAATGTTTTTTATAATAAATTTATTCGTAGGGTAGGTAACGGACAGTGCTGAATGTTTTTCCTATGCATGAGAAATTATCATCACAGCTACTGACTATAATTAATTATCTAAAATCTAAATTTACTATTCCGACTTTTATAGTGACATAATAATAAATAAATATATACATTTGCCATAAATTTCACATAAAAGTACTGTATCTAAATGTTTGAAGCAATAGACTAGTGCGGCCCCACCGCACAAGCTGCAGAGGCAGCGCGAGCTCGAGGCTGCTCGGCTCCCCCACCCCGCCCAGTCTCACCGGCAAGCACTCATAGTCAATGTAAATAATACTACTTAGGTTTTAACGAATGGAAATGTTACTTGTGATTGTATGTGTTTGTATATACAGGAATATATACCAGTTAACTCATGAGAATTGATATATTTGTAAATTATCTTGTAATGAGTGTGTTCGAATAATATTATACTTTTACTTTCACATAATTTAAAAAGAAAAAAATAATAAATGCTACTTGAAATATTCTGAAATTTTCATTTCATCTCATTATTTTGTATAAAGTAGTATTTTTTAAATTGTTTTTTATACTATTGTTTCATAAGGAAAATTTCAGTTTAGTTAATTGCATTACAATAATATTTTTTATGGGATATAAAATCAACCGGTGGTACTTATCTTTCAATGAATTTCTATGTTTTTATTTTTTGTTTGTCTGGTTTTCTTACAAAATATCCGCTTTGTGGTTTAAAACCAATGTATACATTTATTTATTGAGTTTTTTTTTAAAATGGAACCTTAAAATATAATATGACTATAATTTCTATGCAAAAGAATAGTGACAGCTCTATTTAACCTTGTAATATTTTTACTTAAAACAGATTTGATTTATAAAAATGGCTGTATAGATAATTTTGCTGTTATCTGTGAAGGAGATATGTTAATGATAAAATAATTGAATATTATTAGAATAAAATAGAGCAAAAATTATCTTTTTACGTCAGAAAAGCCAAACATAATATGAGTAGGTACTGGGTCAATGACATGACAATCTGAATAAACGCGCCAAACTATGGATATGCAAAAAATCTTTCTTGTAAATCCAACAAAAAGTATTTTTTTATGGCATATTAAACTGTTTCTTTCGTTTTTATAAAAGTTATATCATAAAGGAAGTCGCCAAATTAAATAAATTCAAATATATATGTTTGATTTTCGATGTTTTTTAAGGTTACATTTTCATTTCAAACCCACGACGCAAACCAGCCTTAGAGCAATAAAATTAATGCAATAAATTAAATTCATCAAGAGTATCTTATTTCCCAGTAAATAATATGTCAATGTATTTTAGATTGATCAAGGGCTTGTATGTTTTATTTTTAATTTATCGTTATTCTATTGAACTTAATTCAAATTGTGTTCCGTACCTAATTATTATTATTTTAAAATTTTACGATTTCGCCAGTGTTCAAGTTATTTTTAGAAATGAGTACCTAATTAATTTAAATTATTAAAAATAATTAAAATCTAATTTTGCCATTATTTGATTTTGATAATTTCCGAAATTTTTAATAATCTTGTGCCTTTTGAAAACACTTAAAGATGTGTTTCTATCGCAGTCATCTCCGTAAATAAGGACATTTTGTTTTCCCAACATGGAGGAAGTTGATTAATAATTAATATGATTATAAATTTATCCAGATATCTTCAGTCCAAGGTCTAAATCCTTTTCGGCAGTCTGTAAGCATAAATTACATTTGCTAGGTATATTTGAAAGGTATTAAAAAATGTACTTTTTTAGTTAACCGATAAAAATCAAATATTTAGAATTAATTTATCTAAATAATTACATTATCATAATTATTATAATCATATCATGTGTCTGTCTTAATTGATAAAAATATGATTATTTTAGGAAAATATTTTTTTAGTAGGATTACATTGACTTGCTTCTGTCGGTTTATTAAACGAGTACAAATTGATCTGATCACCGCGACCGCGCCCATGTTCACACTGCAACAACAAACTGATAGATTTATCTCAACTTATTTTTACAAAATTGCATCAACCGTCCTTTTAACCAGGAATATAATTATAATGTTTTATATTGTAATAAACATTTTAACAATATATTGTAGTTGTGTGTTAATATGAAATATACTCTTTTTACAAGATCTGTGCCGATTTCATATTATTATTATTAATAAAAAATAAATTCAATATCCTCCTATGGAATCTGTCATTTTTATTTCAATATCAAGAAGAGAAAAGGGAATATAAAAGAATCAATTCATATACGACTTAAAAGTAAATTGACATTAGGTATATTCATAATTTTGTAACCATTTTTTATACATAGCGACACAGGTAACCATAGCAACCAAAAATATTATTATTCAAAGTAGACCAAAGGTTTCACTGTATTATTTATAAATATATAGTTATTCTTTAAAGTGTGTCTGCATTTATAAGTCAACTTGATCATCACATTTTTTTTAACAAAAATGGATTTCGAAAGTGGGTTGGACATTTTGAAACTAGCTGAATTGCTCAAACCACCAGAGCCGGTAGTAGAGACCAAAAATGATGATTCATGTTCCGGTTTGTACTCTTATAAATTATTATTGAAAAAAAAACTAAATATTAAATTTGTTATGAGAGGCTATATACAGAAGTATAATTAATTATTAAGTAGCTTGGAAAAATTCAAGAGCTTTTATTAGTCATGAGTTTAAATTGACAAAAGCACTGCCGAAGAGGAAAAATAGATATTATAGTCGTAGTTGTTGTCATTGCAGGTACAAACAATCCTTACAGTGCACCAATACAAAACAAAGATAATCCATCTATCACCAAAATCAAGCAACCGCAGAACATCGAGGAATTTGAAGAGCAGCAAGATATCGAACTTTTAGATTCGTGTCTGGATGGAAGGAAACAGCCTGTGTTTGATATTAAGTATCGTCAGGCTGTCAGTGCAGAAGATGTCTTTTTGCAGATGGGAGCCAAGACTCCAGCTACTGCCAGCTGCGAGGATATGATCGTCACCGTCGAGCTTCCTGGGGAGAAGTTCACTGCCATGGAGCTGGCAGTCACTGCAAGTAATATCAAACTGTCAGGGTTTATTTACAAGTTAGATTTGACCCTCCCTCAACCAGTGAACCCGGACATTTCTAATGCCAGCTGGAACCAGAATGAAGAAAAGCTCGTTTTGACTCTAAAAATGAACAGAGAGTTCGATTTTGTCAACTTTTAACCAATGTTTTTAACACCTTTTTTTTTTCAATGTTTTCAGCATTCACTTTAAGATCCATTATAAATAATAAATATTTATTTATTTACCTTGTTTTTACATGGATCACGTAAGATAAGTTCTATATTTAGTTTTCTCGTAACAAGTGATGGATTAAAGCCTATGAGGTAGTCGAAACTGCAGTCTCCTAAACGTAGTACTTATCTTACGTGATCCATGAAAAACAAGGTAAATAAATAAATATTTATTAATATTTTTAATGTCTTCCAATGTATTCTCTTCGTTTTTCAGTATTAACTGTAAATACGAACATTATTACCACATTGGTTGTTTAATTTTAATATAATCGCATCATAGTCTATTAAATATAAGGTTTTGGTTAATAGGAAAAAAAGTACATACTGTAGTGCCCGTATTTTTTGGTTAGAACATAAAATAAAATAATTCTTCTTTAATATTATTTAACATTTTCTACATAGTTATACCCAACTCAACCTGATCTAACCAAACCTAAAAAACCTTATTAAACCTGTCTTAAATTTAAAATAATAATATATTTTTATTCTAAGCAAAAGTTGATTGAATTTTTGACCATTTTGTTGCCATACACACATTTTTTGTGGAGTCATCTTCTTACATATTATTATTATTGTACATATTTATTTACTTCTGCATTTAAGTAGCCACTATAATGTGTATAAAATATTCGAAAACAAACCAAGCTTTTGTAATTTGAACGTATTTTTTATTTCAATAAATTATTGTGTTCCCAAAAAAATTTGCTTAATTTTTTATTGTCACTATTTGTATCATATAGATAAGGAGCGAAGACACTCGGCAAATGATAACCGTTACAAGGTCAACAACTTCGGCGGGAATAATATTTTTTACTAATAATTCAATGGGAATTTATTTTAACGGATAATATTCTATTTATCCTAGCTTCTAGAAAACCAACACATTTTCCGATCGATGTTCTGTGCCTGGCGATAGCTACTATACGCGCATTTTCGCCGGCTCTGCGCGAGCCTCCATAGCTCAGGGGTTAGAGCACTGGTCTTGTAAACCAGGGGTCGAGAGTTCAAATCTCTCTGGGGGCAAGTTGAGTGTAGCCTTTTTTATTTATACATTTATTACATTAAATTTATCCAAATATTTATAATGATAGTAAAAACATCATAATTAACAATTTAACATTAAAAAAAAAAGGAAAAAGACTAGACATTAAGGACTGTTAGATCTCGTATACAACTATTTTTTTTCTACTAAAAAATCTATCCAAACCTGCTGAATTAATAAAAATATTTTTTTACATATTATTGAGAAAATTTTATATTATTTACATAAATAATATTTTTTGGGATCACATTGATAAATATTTATATATGCAGGACATTTTACGTCATTATTTAAGCTCGGGAAGTGTACGTTGTATGTTCAAAATATATAAATTTTGTAATGTATGTTTAATATAATCTATTCATACAATTAATAAAGCGCTAAATATATTTTTTTAAATTAAAAGGTACATACATGCAAAAAAGACATCACTTGACGGAAAATTTGAACGAACATTCTAAATTTTAAATTAAAATAAATATTTTGTTTTCGAAATTATGATTGGTCAAATTTAAAGCTAGTGGAGGAGATAAAAGTATTAAACCCCCATCTTGCCACGGAAATAGTTAATTTGACAATAACTTGCACCGTAATATCGTGAAAGAAACCATATTTTTATGAATTTATTAATTTACCATAATTTAGAAGAAGAAAAAATGTAACTTAGTACAGTAATAATGCTTGTAAGATTTCACACGTAAGATATGGTGCTTTCAAAGGAGCTTCAACATTATTGAGCCCGTAGGACGTATTTTTCTTTTTTATTTGATTTAGGTATTGAGTGTATTATCAGTTATATTTTGAATGCATTCCAAGGTTGGGAATCTGAACAGTAAAGGTACAAAAGAGAGTTTTCCCTTCTACGAGTATTTTCGTCCTTAAATTAATGGCAATCCGAAAAAACAAAAAATGAAATGCCATCGCCAAAATTTTACGTTTCCGCTTAATTGTGCGATAAGCATTTTGGTTACTCGTGTCTAGAAAATATCTGTATTACCCATTCAACATCAAACATAATTATTATAATTATTTACCTTATGAATAGCTTATAACATATCTAACTTATGTCACTCTCTTATTATTTAATGACAACTGACGCGTGACATAATGGCATCACGCTTGAGCGGCCTTCCTGGTGTATTCAGACAAATGTATTATCAAGTGTTACGATCACATTTAAATAAAAAAATCCTTTACACTCATTGCTATTTAAAACACACTTACGATAATACACGCAGTTCAATTAACCAAGAAATTAATGTCTCTTGTCATGTTTTTCATAATGCTTAATTTAAACCATAAATTTCTTCATGAAAATTAATTTTAAACCATTAATATATTTACTGGACGCTTAAAATCTCACACATGCATCACACAGGAACAATACAGTTTACTTGACGATGCGCCCATTCAGTTTATTGTTAGTTTGCAACTAATAGTTGAGTCACATCCAATTGTGGCTAAAGAGAAGGGAAAGAGATGTATAATTTATATCATTGTAATGGCAATATTTGAACTGTTAACCATATGTTACCTCTATGAGAGATGTATGACAGTGAAATGTGTTAAAGACCTTTGAATGCGGGAAGATAATCATACTTGCGGTTAGTCTGCAAAGCGGCCAGGAGAGAACCATCTAGTTAAATATTGAGTTGAGTTAAAATCACAGGCTTCCATTAAAATATATAATATATAAATAAATACTTTTCTTCGTAGTATCAATCCGGTGGATTGGCTTGCAGCAACAGCATCTTGCATCTCGATCTCCATTCCTCTCGGTCCTCCGCAACCGTTTTCAGCTCAGCATAAGCGCTACAATTCATGTCCTCGAATATTTGCTGCAAATACTCCCATCTAGGGCGCCCTCTACAGTTTCTACCCTCAACCATCCCCTCCACAATATCATGAAGAAGACCATCGTGGCGCATGATGTGACCAATCCATCGGGCTCGCCTCTCTGAGATGGTTCTTATTAGTTGCCTATCTTCCTTGATTATTCTGAGAACCTCATTGTTCGTGACGTGGTCTGTCCAGGAAATTCCGAGAATTCTTCTGTACGACCACATCTCAAAGGCCTCTAGTCTTTTCTTATCACTTTCAGATAATCACCATGTCTCACAGCCGTACATTAAGATGCTCCAAACAAGCGTTTTGGCAAGTTGCTTGCGGAGCCCTAAAGAAATATTCTTTGGCTCAAGAATTTTGGCTTTTTTATTGAAAGCTAGCCTTGCTTGATGTATTCGACTGTTGACTTCTCTTTTTGTTCTGCCTTCCCAGGTGATCGTACTTCCAAGGTATACAAATTCTTTTGCATCTTTTAGGGTTACTCCTAGCATTGATATGTTAATTTTCAGCTGCTCATTGCGGCTTACTCTCATGACTGGTATAAATAAATACAGCTGCCTGTAAAAATGTGTACAAGTAATATATAACTATAAATTTTAGAGGAAAAGACGTTTAAGTTCACCAGTACATTTTTTTTGTATAATTTAATTTAAATTGGCATAGAGATTTAAATTAAAGACGTTATTTGAATTTATAGAACTGAGCTTTTTCTATTTCTCTTCCGTACCCCTTCACTTAATGGAGCATTATAGTGATCACATATTATAGCTGCCATAATGTTATCATAGCCTTTGAAAATTGACACCCCTGCGTCCTATAGCCATTCGAATATGTATAGTAATCGACGAGTACCTAGGGTTTTAAAACAAAAATAAAAATCTAATGGATACTCGTATATTAGGTAAGGTTAAGGAAGCAACATATTACTTTTGCTACATGCCATCTTTATAAAATAAATGAATTCCCAATTTGTAATCAATTTTATCATTTTTTAGTAGAACTCCTTTTAGAATTATAAATTCATTTGAGTAATAAGATAGTAAAATAACCTTTATTTAGGGCGATCTTAATATAAAATAAATGCTTAAAATCAATTAAGATTTGAATTAAAAAATTAAATAACAATAACAAAATAATATTAGATTTTTACACCCACTTATGTCTTATAATTGAACCTCTACCTTTCCATTTGTCCCTAACGTTTAATATATTACTTAAATATTTTGGCACATCAGTAAATATTTGTTAGAAAAAAACTCATCGAGTGCGAGACTGCAGTCTTCAATTATGTGATTAACAGTGGTCAACGTGATCCATTTAATACAAGGCAAAAATATTTATCTAATGCTACACAATATTTTGTAAATATGTTCTAAAATGTATTTAGATGAAATCACTACCACCCAGTTTTGCGTGATGAAAGGTATGATGCTGGTGCGCATAATTTGACTAAAGATTTGTCGGCAGTGGAGGGGGTACTATAAAGAGTCTCGACCATTGCAGAACTGGTGGATGTTTAGTCCGCGCCGCGACGCTGGACACCACCCCGAAGAACATTGCATAACCTCCTAAAAAAATAAAAAAATAATCACTAACATGACTGAAAATTGCAATGGCTCATAAAAACAAGCACTATTCAAGTATTCGACGTGATTTTATGGTTGTTAAAATAATTAATTAATATTTATTGCTAAATATATATTAAGTATATTTGTTAAATTTGTGATTTAAATTGTGTGTGTTGAAAAAAGGTTTGTATTTTAAATAATTATTCACTTATATATTATGTATCCTATGTATATAACTACACTATACATTTAGGAATGATGAGTACATTTCATCCACTCATTATTTGCAAAAAATATTGTCTTTAATGCAGTCGAATTTCATAAAAATAATATTAACCACAAAAATAAAGAAAACTTTAGTAAATAATATTATAAAAATTAGTAGTAAAAATGAGTAATATAATGGATTCGTTGTTTTTTATAACAGTAATATTATACATGCGAAAACATGTATCCAGTTTAATTACATATGTATTTATTATTCAAACAATTTATTAGGCTCTCTGTATGTAATCATAACATGTGTGTCTAAATAAAATAAAAAACATTTAAAATGCAATTTCTTGAATGCAGTTTATTGTTAGGGATGAATAAGCGTCTTTCGCAGAAGCATCGCTTTGCTCCAGTTCGATGACACCGGCTCATTATTGTTGAAGACCTGTGAGCATGTTTTAATAGCTCGCCTCAAAAATTCTTTTGCCTTTTGCCAAATTAACTGTAAAAAATGCTGCATCGACATTTTAAATTACAGAACAAGTTTGCGGCAGACTTGCTACTACTGTGGAGCAGAGATAATACAACCCTGCCACACGAGCTAATTTAATGTATTATATTTATTACTTTTAATTCACGGCAATATTCCTAACTCTTACACTATGGTCGAAAGAATAAACTATTGTTTTATAAAGTTACAGCAGGGAACTGTTATTTTACAATAATATTTATTAAAAACTGTTGCTTTTATCGTAGTTAATTGTATCTTGAACACTATATTTTCGTTAACTATGATATATTTTTTATTATAGCCGCCCTTCAGGCCAAATTGTTTAAGTCTAGGGAGCATCCGGCTGATTAATAGTTCTTCTTAAAAATGCAGATTAAGTAATACCAAAATATGCTTCTGCTGTTACAACCTGGAAAGAGACAGGAACTATACATGATATACAGTATGTTACATACCTGTATGTTACATATATGGACCTCGGGGTGTAAATATGTTTTTGGATAAGGCATGAACAGCTGACAGAACTGAGTGGCGGTAATTGGTGGTGACAATTTGTTTGAGTCATGGAACGGAATGGATATTGGAAAGAGTCACCCCTTGCGACCAAATGTTCGGAAGCACTGGGCCGATCTCGTTAAAAAACCTGATGAATTTACGCCCTAATAGGCCTCGAATACAGATTTCTTCGTCCTGAAGAGCCCTCGGGAATTATACACCGTGTGTGATATTCTCAGCGGGAATTCGGGTGCAGTGATGACTTTTGACGAGGAATTAATGAAGGACAGGATTTTTGGCGGTAATTTATTACGATCATATGCTCCAGCTGGGTAAAGATATGGATGAATAAAATCAATTTTGTTTTAAATTTTTCTTAACATCAATAGTTATATTTAACGATTATAGCTTATATTGTTTTATTTAATTAAATTCATTTCAATTACGTATTTATATGTTATTCTAATATGCATTGAATTTTAAATATTTATTAATTAATAAAAAATATGTTTTACAACCATTATACTCATTATTTTTTATTATAAATTACCGTTAGCAAAAGTACTACTGGTTTTTTATCTCTGCACTATAAAAAATGCTTGTAAATCAAAATAATATGTAAGTATTTTTGGTGATCCATACTCGTTATTTTATTGGCTCTAAAGAACTTTAACAGTTAATCGAGATATAATTTTATTAAACGATATATCAATTTAAGCATAACATCACCAAAAAGTTTATTGCATTTTTTTTATATTCTTGTTTAATATACAACATACTCCTGGTTTTATGTTGTTTATTTCATGTAAAATTCTTTAGACTTTGGTAAAAATAAAACTAAATTATGGAACGTTTGCTATAGACATTTGCTAATCAATGAACTTCAATGATATTTTTTTGCGTGGGTTGAAAATCGGAGCTATACAATATTGAGCTTCACTAAGCACATTTGTCAGACTTCACATTATCATTATTATTGCCATTATTTCATTTGCAAAGATACTGAACATTTTTACAGATGTGTTTGTTGTTGGTTAGGACTTAATATTAATTTTGTCATCAAACAATATCAAATTAAAATGTTAAAATATTTTTCTTTCATCTAGATTAAAAAAAAATATATGATATTTTGTATATTAACTTATGCGTCGTTTATTTTTTAGGTCATATTATTTGTCATTTATATTATACAATTATTAATAGTCTTGGGACGTTCACACTACAGCGCGATGCTAAATGAACTTTTGAGTCCAAAATCCAATTGCCCACTACCGTGAATCATGAATTAATATAAATCTCAATTACGAACTCATTAAATAATAAAGATCGTGTGTAAAGATTCATTCCTATAAAATATATAACCTACTTCTTCAATTTCTGGTCCAAGTTAGAGAATGTGGTAGTCACAAATTGCCGCCATAAAATTATGTCACCCGACTTGTTTTTCATCTCATCCCATATCAGCTCTGCCTCGTTGAGCTCCGTCGAGTACATTATTTCTATAGTTCTCGACGGCCTTTTATGACGATGCCTGAAGAAATGGTCGCTGCAGCTTATGCTCTCCTGCGAAATTTAGAGAACATGTTCCCAGTCACGCCCACCTTCGTCTCTTGACTAACTGTATGGTTTGGTAGCTGGAACATGTGGTAGCTAAAAATTACCGCCACACAGTACTACCAGCTGCCACTATTCTTAAAGTTATCTTTCCATCCGAAGCTTTTATGCACACATGCCTAATATGAACAGTTTCCGAAAGCCTCCTGTGTTGAAGAGAAAGATGCTGTAGTTATCCGAGGCAACCCTTTATTGATTAATCATTTTACTCTAAGAATTAAACGTTAATACATTATTTTAATGTCTAAATGAAATTTATGTAATATATATCATTGTTTTAGATCGAAATGGCTGCGTATTCTTATTGGATCCTAGCAGTTGTGCTCTTAGCCTTCCTTGGTTCATGTGATATGCAGAAACGATGGCGATTTGACAGGAGTAAGTTTCTAGGGACCCATTATACAATATTACTACTATATTGTAAACCTTTTTTATTACAAATATATGTAAAGTCCATCTAAAAACAGGTATTTCGCTCTTGGGCGCTTTGCGGTCTAAGAACTATTACAATTTTGTTCTAACTCAACATTCTATAAAAAATTCCAACTGTTTCCGAGCGCCTCGATGACAACTTAACCTTGTAAAGGTTACCGATATATAAAAAATATTATAGCTCGTCGATATCATATTAATTAACACATAAATATATGAATATATCGGAATTGGTTTTTTTTTCAGTGATTAGCACCATCAAACTTGTTGTGGACTTTACTTATTATGTTGATAGTGTTTGTTTTGTCAATTTATATAATGCAGATGAGTGAATAAGCTTAATTCTAATTATCTTTTTTTCCTTAGAACCTCAAGTTTTTGGAGACAAAATTCCGAGTTATGCCCTAGTACCCAGAACGACAAAAGTGATGAAGAAAATTGTTCTCTACCACAACTTCTTTAGAACTAAAGTACTCCCCAAAGCATCGAACATGCTAGCATTGGTTTGATATATTTTTTAATAATTTAATTCGCATTTATAATAATATTAACTTTAATAAAATAAATTTATTACAGTAGATCTGCTTTTACTAGGTAAATAATCACTTTTGATGAAAATAAGATGAATGGTCGCTACGAAAATGAACTTCTATACGGCAAAATTTACGAAAAATTAAACAATAATGGAGAATATAATAATGATCGTATTAGTATTTTCCTGACGCTTTACTTACCACACATTTATCAGCTAACCATGCGACGAAATCAGGAATAGGGAAATAATTTATAGCGTTCATTAATCAATTCGTATGATAAATGAATGCGTATTTTGTCAATACAACATATAACGATTTATTAAAGAAGAAAAAACTTCATTTATGCGATTGCTCGAGTGCTTTCTATTACTTTTGACAAATGTTTTATAAAATAAATTAAGCTTATAGGTTTAAAAAATATTAAAATTATATTGAATTTTTTATTTCAGATAGGAAACAGTGCGTTTTAGCTAAGTTTTAAAATTTAATTATTATCCCCAACGGCCTAATCATTTTTACTGCTTAAACATAAAAATAATAAAGATATTTTGTACTTATTAATAATTATTTTCTAAATTTTATATGTCGACTGAACATGTTTAGTTCTCCATAAAAACATCTCCAAACAAGAAATTAGTAATAGTTAAATCTTTAGTTATAACAACACATAAATCTTCGTTTTTTTTTTCACTATAATATAGACTTTCAGTAATTTCTTGAACTAATAATCAATTACGATAATTATTTTAATTCGTTTCGGTTAATATTTCTAGCCCACTAACATCAAATCATGGTGATTGAACCGATGTCATTTGCAAATAAAAATTACTTTTCGCGCCATCATAAAAATTAATTAAATCTAACTGGGTTACCTCGTCACTTGTTTGGATGTTACGCACACATACCTATCTGTCCTATTTTGCTCTGACACATTTAGAGATGACGAGCAATTCGAATCAAATGCGTTAATAGAGCGCAACTAGATTTAGGTAGACTGATAATTTCATACATATTGAAGAATAATGCCAGGCTTCAAGATATAAATATTGTTTATTGCCTCCTTGAAAACAATACGCCATATTCTATAATAAGATGAACTGTAATTACAAGAGATGTAATTGCAAGACATGCTTAAATATGTAAGACTGTATATCTAATCAAATATATATAATTCCATGATATTTTGTTCCTGTAATATTTTATCTGCTTCCACAGCGTTCCTGCGATTGTGATGAAGCTTACAGAAATGAATGTGTGCATGCAAGTTTAAAAAAAAAACATACATAAATATTGATTATAACGCATGTCGTGTTCAGCTAGTAGTAAATTAAATGTAAGTCCTCCTTTTAGATAAGCCCTATGCATTGCCTCAATCACAGTACTTTCAATGGCACTCACTTTCCTAATTAACATTTTGCCACCGAATTATATGTATTCTGAAAAAAACTCAATTAGCTTATCGTGAGAAGTCACGAATCATGAAAATTATAGATAGTTTTTGTAAACGTAGAATTGAGGTTGCTGGTTGTCAGTTTTTGGTAAAATGCCATAATTATGGGACAGGAAATTATCATAAACTAAACGATACGCTTTCATGTAGGGTATTTTCAGCAGTTATTTAAAAATATTACATTGGTGTTATATTTTCTGCAGAAGTGGCACCAAGGAGCTGCTCGTGCAGCACAAGCTTGGGCAGATCGTTGCCAGTTGCTAGTCCACGATCCTCCAACTGGACGACACATTGAAGAATATGGAACTTGTGGACAAAACATCTTCGTCTCATCGCATCAGGTGCCTTGGTAAGATTTAAGTACGATACACTAATACAATACTTATTTATACCTTAAAGACTTAACTTAAGTTTGGGTTTTCTTATGAAGTCTGAAAGATAAACCATATATTCCAACTCTTAAATAACATACATATAATGTTTATTTGTTAAAATGCGCATTGTTGCAATGCCCATTTTATGCAACGATTCAAAATTTAATGCATTAAAAAAAAACTACAATACAATATCATGTTTTTTTCAGCAATTCCTCTTGTATTGATATTATCTTATTAAGTTCTAACTATGTGATTGACACGTTATATCTCGTGTTATTGAAATGTCAGATTAAGAGACCACCTTGATCTTGTAAATATTTTTCTTAGAATTACACCTTCATGTCAAAGTTATTTTATATAATTATATTTATATATTTTTTATTTATTATTGGTCTTAACCTTTTCATTACGGCTCGGTTTGAATACAAATTATACTGTCAATTATAAAACTAGTATTTGAAGCATAAATGTACTTATCTGGTCTATTTTCATATATCACATTGGTTTTTGTATCCTGTAGCTATCAGATAATGCATAAAAAACTATTCTAAGAAAGTAGCAAGACGATTTATCACGTCAACCGATGTCAACGGTAGGGTAATCTTATGACGGCATATGCCGACAACGATGCGAAAGGGTTAATGTTGAATAATACTTCTGAAATATCACTTTTATTTTAATTCCATGACTAAGATTTTATGAGCAATGATAATTAAAGTATTGGTTGTTCATAGTGACGTATTTTTAAAATCATTTTATAAAGTACATATATAAGTATACATTTAAACTTTATAAATATAGAAGGTCACATGGCTATTTCAATATGTGTTTTAATGAATCTTCTTACACAAAGTGACAAGTGAACCATCAAATGCACTGTACTGCACTGTTAATAATTGTTTCAATTGGTCTTACGCCTTGCACTTTAATAACATGATTGTACGCATGTGTAATACGTGCGTACAATTCTGAACGCAACATTAAGTTAAACGACACGAAAAACTAAAATCATGCATAGAAGAACTGATTTTTAAATTCCATTATTAGACAGTTTCATAAGATGGACGTCGACTCCACTAAATGATTACTCAACGGACGTGTTCCAATCCAATAAAATGCCGTTGTCAAACCGTCAATATACAATATCGTTTAACATATTAAGCGACCATTCGCGTATTACACATCCGAAAGACATTTTTATTGACTGTGAAGACAAAACAATTATTTCTTATTAAATCCTAACCCTTTAACCTATCAGCCAATCAGAATTGCTCAGTGTACAATTCACCAATTTTAAAGCTATTATTGATAGGAACTTATTCAATTTACAACGATGAATTGCATATATTTTGAAGTAGGAATATTATTTATTACTATACGATCCAATATTGGTATATTTTAATTCACTTTTAAAACATTATCTGATTCATCCTTTAATTAATCTTTAATTTACTTAAGACTAGATCCTTTTAAACATACATTTTGAGACTGAAGACTAGAACAACTTCATAGATTTTACTGCCTCAAACTCTTAAATATCACCGATATTCACCCCACTAGGACCTTCGTAGATTGTTTTATTTTTTATGGACACCATAAGACGCATCATAAATGTAATTGAATATGAAAGGAGAAGAATATATATAATAATAAGTTTCTAAATGTGTTTTAATAGGTAAACAACATAACCAATTATATATACTGATCAGCCTTCCACAAAGTACGCGAAGTTGTGGAACGGTACGATGTCAGCAAGCCAATGAACGCACGCCGTTCAAAAAAGAGACTATGATTCCAGGGTTCTCTATTTATATACAGCAGTAATGTCAATAAAGTTTCAAGTGTTACGGCGACCACACTCAAAAGTGGTCAGAATTGAGAAGGTTTTTCTAAGGACTGCTCTTCCTGACCGTAAGACAGCCTCAAGAGAATTTCACTAACCAAAATCGTAGTTTTTAAATAAATATTGTATTAATTTTATTTAAAATAAATTAGTTTGATACATGAGTGCCTTGGCTTTCGACATTTTAAAACATTACTTATTTTCTGCAGGTTTTTTGCAATCAAGACATGGTTCCTGGAGCACCAGAATTTCACATATGGTTCCCCCAATAATAAGCTGACTGTGATCGGCCACTACACACAGATGGTCTGGGCCACGACCCATGAGGTTGGCTGCGGCTTCACCAAGTGCCCATCAGGGGGACCAAGGGGGAAACCTTTCTACAACTACGTCTGTAACTACTGTCCAATGTAAGATATATAACAACCCTCCCATTCTTCTTCATCACTGTGTTGACTGTGTACTCTAAAAAGTGATTTGTGTTGTACTATACATGTTTTTGTTTTGTTTTTATAAATCTTTATTTAAACTTGAGATACACGCCTATAGAATCCTTGAAAAGGATTCTATTTTTTACATGAGCAAAAATTTAAAGCAAGTTGAACTATACTATACATTAATCGTATCCAACCCACCTGGTTTTAGATCATGTTAACATTTGCATTAAAAGACTTTATAGTCAACTCATTTACTCATCGTATTTTTCTTAGTATTTCTTTCTTAAAAAATCTTTATTCACTACGTAAATTCAGTAATTATTTCAAAATGAGAGCCCTCTTTATAAATAAAAATAAACATACTCGTCATAACAAAAAATATAACATTCAAAAACAAATTATTTTTATAAAAACTTAAATTGTTTAATAGGGATTTATGATTGATGAAGTTACTTTCAACATTATCATCAAATTAACAAGTTCGTCTTATTGTTTACAAAAAATGATACCAATTCATTATTCAAATTTACGAATTGATAAAGAAAAATAATTATGTATGGCTAGTTAAAAATGTGCCCTATTTCTTTGTTCAGTAACTAATTCAAAGTTTTGGGAGTAAGTTAAATCGATTGGCAGTAAATAAAATTAGTCGGCAGTAGACTAAGCAAATTTGCAGTATCCACTGTGTCAGTATGAATGTGGTCAGTTATAAAATTATAATGGCAGTAATATAATCAATATTGGTGAAAATGAATGTCAAATAAATTAAAAATTTACTCATCAAATGAAAACCTAAACTAACCAAACCTAACTTAATATTAATTACCATTTATTAATAATTTCCTGCCAATTTTTTTTTTCTATCGATCGATATTTTTCTACTACCAAATGATTCTTTTTTACAAACCTTTTTAGGTATTTTTTACTAACCGCTTGCTAAATAATTACTGCCCATTAATTGAATTAAATACTGCTACAAAATAGTTACCGTTAAAAATAAACTCGTCAATCTTGGTCCTTGAAATTATTTTGGTAATGGCGAATCTAACCTAGCGGAATTAAAGTTTTATTTCATTAAATAGAAAATAATGTACCGATGATGATTATCGAAAAGCTCTAAAAATATCAATAATATTATCATTACTTAAAATATACATACACTATACATAAAATTCTTTTTTCAACGCGTCAATCCGAGCGGTATGAATACCTGGGCATATGGTGGATTCCAAGGTCCGCGGTTCGCATCCCGCTTCTGCCGTTATTTTTGTGCTTGGATTGACGCGTTGAAAAAAGAATTTTATGTATAGTGTATGTATATTTTAAGTAATGATAATATTGTAATATAGTCAATGATCTATAAAAGTAGATTAGAATATTGAAATAATAAAATAATATTCTAATAAAAATTAAAAAATTAATCAATAATATTGCCTGAGATTTGCCGCTTTTTTATTATTATATGTTTGCTTTCTGAAATGTGCAAAGCTTCAGGTATTTTAGAATTAAATGTTACAAAAAATGTATCCTTACAAAACCCATATTCATAGTTTGTCGTTCTTTAATTGTTTTGTCATTGAACTGATTAATTTAAATGTGACAGCCAGGGTATTGACCTTCCATGTAATCGAACCTCCCAATAATTCCACTGTTATTATTGACAATGACAGAATTTTAAGAAGGCTGATATGGATGATATGGATCTTTAGACATCACGTTTAGTTATATAATAATATTTTATGAAGTACTAAAGAATGGGACGTGTTCGGAATACCTTATTGTGTATAATTGCTATTAGTATTTCTATTATTGTTAGCTTCTTGTTTTTCTGTTTTTTATTTGCATTTAACATCTCGGCGAACTCTAGTTATAAATATTTACAAACTTTTAATTTTTTTAGTTTATTACATAATTAATATTTCTTAATACTTATTTCATAATGCGCCCGTAAGCTAAAAACTCTTCGTCTGTAAACGGCCAAAGTTGTAAGCTCATATAAAAATATTTGAAAGAAAACCATGAAGGATTGCCATCTATGGAAAACAAATTGAAGCTTAAAATAAATGTGTAAATCCATTTCTTTATTTTTGAAAAATTCCAAAGGACGTTGGTAACATGCAATGTAGTGTTATCCAAATTATTATGTCTTTATGGATATTTTAACATAGTAATTAAAGAAAAATCTTTTTGGGGTCTCTATTGCAGTTAAAAAATAATAAAATTCTTAATATTAATCATTTGGGTTCTTTACATTAAATCAATATTCTAGTATCAATTAGCAGTCATTACTATTTACTTAAGACATTAATTTATAAATACTTTTTATCTGAACACTGAATGGCTTAAAAAATAATGCTTTAAAAAAACTCATTACTAAAAAAAACCAACTCATTTACTCAATAAATATATTTCTTGCCCTTATCCATTATATATCTAGAGCTTAATCACCACAAATTACCGCAACATAGTTCTGTCAGACGCCATTGTCCATACGCTTCATCTGGCAGCATATCCGAAGCATATGAATATTTATTAAGCATTTTAAATAAATTCAGATGATCAGCTCGACACTATCGAGACGTGAACCATTTGTTCTAAGAGGCGGAACAACCCAAATGTATACCCGATGATACGATACGGATATTAAATTTTTGTGCAAAATTTTACACAGAACGATGTATTGGTTTTTCATCCAGTTAGTGCAAACTTTGATATGTTACACGTTAATGTTCTAATGCGGACGTATTTATCATCATCATAGTTTTCCACGTCCGCTCTATTAAATGGAGCATATGGTCATCACGAATCACCGCAATGCTAAATTATAATACATGTTATTATCATCATTATCGCCATACCATGTCCGCTTCCGTAAGTGGAGGATTATGGCATTCACAAGCTGCCACCACAAAGCTCTGTCAGCCACCATAGTCTTCGCCTAATCCCAAGTCAGGTCCGCTTCCCAGTAGTACATTATATGTATCGTTCCGTTGTTAAGTTATTATACAGTATTTATTTGTTTATGCTCTAGCGGCAACTGGGAGAACAAGTTGGGTCGGCCATACAAGCGTGGTGACGCCTGCTCTCGCTGTCCGCACAGTTGCCGCCTTGGCCGCCTCTGCACCAACTCCTGTCCTTCAGCTGACCAGTGGAGCAACTGCAAGCAGCTCCTGCGCGCAGGACGCGCCTGGCTTTGCCACACGGACACGCAGCAGGGAAGGTCCAGGCAGGACTTCTGCAGGGCCACCTGCACATGTCGTGGGAAGATTCATGAGTGGCGCTAACAAGACACACACACCTCGATAGCACTCCATAAAACAAAGATTTCAAAATACACGTGTGATACTAAGTACACAACTTGATAGTGATCCATCAGACAAATATTTCAAGATCCATGGATAGAGAAGAAGACACACAAACATCGATAGCGCTCCACCAAGCATGGATTTCAATGTTAAGCTCACTTCTTGTTACTAAAAAATGTAATACTAGAAGAGCCCTTACCAATCCACGTGTTGATAATTGAAATAAGACTCGTCGTCCTTATCATTAATTCTTAAAATTCACCCTTAGTTAGTCCATTTATGAGTGGGCTTATCAAAAGATTTTATTTTAATTTTTGTCATATATATTATTACGTAAGGTCACTTTTATAGATTAACATCTCTCTGGATGGGCATTATCGTTTCAAAGAAAAATCAATTATGATATTAAGCTTCAGCACATTTTTTTTCAAGTAATGTTTATTAGTTGCAAAATAATAAGAGACTTATAAATAAGAAAACAATAATAAGACAACAAAATAATGGGACAACTCAGTATTTAACGTTATTAATTATTATAACTAAATGTTGTAGTTGTTACATTTTTCCACCGAATAATATACCTTATATTTCATATATTGATCATTACAGAACATGATACTAACGACGCTTAATTTATTATCAGTAATATGATGTAATGTAATGTATTTTTTGTTATTTTTAGACACATTTGTTAGACATATAATATATTATAATAAATCAGTTTTTAATTTTGATGTTTTAAAAAATATAGTATTGTACATATTAGATTCATTGTAATATTATATTAAAATAAGTTATTATAATACATATTTTATGAATGAGATGATTTATCATTTTACATAGTAGATATGTATGTATTATTTATATATTCGTAGTAAGAATATTTTTATTGGCTATGTGCTTAGGAGATTTTAGATATTTTTTAATAATAATTCACAACAGCTTAAGCTTTAGGTATATTAATAATAGGTTATATTTTAACAGCTATAATTAAACTAGGAATCCATTATTTAAAAAAAGATTTGAATCAAATGGCTGAGATTAAAGTTTCAAATTTCTTATGGCATTCATTTTAAAACACAATACCTACCATTGTGATGATTATTATATTTTCTTTTATCTACTTAGATATTTTGTTGCTACTCTTAAAGGATTAATGCTATCACATAATGGACTAATTTATTTAATATTACTACTACTATTAAACTATTAAACTATTAAATTACTAGCAATTAGATAACAATTGTTGATAAAAATAAACACTGAAATGGCGAATGTTTTTAATTATATAACAATTTTGATTCTACCCAATATTTTTTTACAGTTGTCTTAGGGATTAGTAGAGCTATGGAGTTTATTACTATATTTAATTAATTATGACATTCTTAATTTTAATATATTAATTTCTGTCAGTTTTTTATTATTTTCCTCTTTTTGCCTCACAGGGCATTATGACACTTTATATACTGAATCATATATGTATTACAATACATTTGGTTACTTTTAAATTAGCATCTTCTTCTAATTACCTTTTTTAACAGAACCTTAGTCGTCACAAATTTCCTTTATAAAGTTCATCAGCTATCAAATGAATGAGTTCTGTATATATACTCAAATTCCACCGAGTTCAGAGTGTATAAACAATTAGTCCTAAATAGCTTTAGTTTAACTTATGTACTCTTGCGGCGTACGAAAAACATGACCCAGCTTGATAACCTAACCTACTCATTCCCCACAAAATCAAACCATCGTACCCATTAACATCAGCGCCTGTTAACTGTTAGTTAAATCCACTTACGGAATTAATTTAATGACAATTCACGTAAAGGTATAAACAAAGATCCTTACACAATAAGATGATTTGTTTTCTTGTAGATTTTTAATATTATTACTCGTATTTAACATTCCGAGCCTTGAGTGAAATATCCAGAAAAAATACTGATGGCTTTTTATAGGTATGTATAGGTATGTGTATTAGTGGATATATACTTGCTGTATTATACTCGTACCTTTCGTCCGTATTACTTGTTGCGTGAACGTGTTCAGTATTATACTCGTACCTTTCGTCCGTATTACTTGTTGCGTGAACTTGTTCAGTTTGTGAATCTTGCCAAAAGTTAGGCCGCTTGCGTAAAAGGCTCTGATACACGAGACGATTTAAAAATATTTTTCTTTACTAATTTAACTTTTATCACTATGAGAATACTATATATTCGATTTAAATTGAATTTTCTTTACGGACATACACATGAAACATTCATTTTAAGACGGCATTGTCACATCCATAGAATATTCCTAGAAATAAAATTGTCAGCAGCTACAAGCTTTTTGAATTTTTTTATTAATTTTTTCAATCATTTTTTCATATAAAAATTGTTTTTTTATTTCAACCTAAAGAATTAAAAATAAATCAAAAATATGAACGTGAAGCATAATTTCTCCAAAAGCTTCTTTATATCAAATTTTAATATACCAACTATTTTTTCTCACCATCACAAATAATCTCTATGTAGTTTGAGAATTGGAATAAAAAATGTAAACAACAACAAAAAATTACATTTGAAATGAATTATAAAAAAATATATTTAATAACAATAATAAATTAAAGGCGATGTAGCAAGTATGCCATTTTTAGGCTACATTTGATTGACTAAACTTAAGCAAACTATGATATTGTGGCTTTTGGGTTTAGCCGTGTGTGGCGAATTTCTTCTTTCCGATATTTCGACCGCCATTGCAGGGGTCTTCTTCAGGGTTAATGACTTTGTCAAAATTGACACGGTCGATAAAGGGTTATCTGAAGGCTATGTTTTTATTTCTGTGTTATTTTCAAGCATGAAATACAACGGAATATTTGATTAACCGAGGGAATGAATTAATATTCTACCGGCAATAGACTCTTACAAACCTTTACATCGACCACAGATTAAAGACTGTTAAATTTAACGGATAAACGTAGAGGTTTCAAACACATTTAAGAGGCAAACGGTCAGTGATGAATGGACATACACTGATGATGTAAAAATATATTAAAATATTCGTCCCGTCTCAACGTGCTTTTAGGTGTGTTTCATTAGAAGTTTATTCCACTGTTGTGAGGATGTTCCCCATGCAGTTGTCTCCTTGGCTGGCTGAGTTATTAACTTTGTCCTTCAATGATGTATTATAGCCAAGGATCCTATGCATGAAATTGTAATTTGTTCATTATTATCATTATACACGGGAAAACGGCGCTTACTATAAACGTTGTCAGATTCAGGAAAAACGGCATTTGTATGAATGTAAACAGCCATTAGCAAATCCACCAGGAAGGATAAGATTACGAGTACATACTTGTGCGGCTAACTAACTGCTTATTTATTTGATATTCTTACATGGAATTAAAAATATATTATTTATTTTATTGTAATTTTAAGTATCTGGCAAGGCTCTTTGTAATCTGTTTCAAAAATACAATGGCAATCCCATTTGTTTTTCATTGAATACTTGAATTAAGGTCATAGTTACAAGCAAGTAAGTAAATATATATTTTTATTTTGAGAAATAAATTTGGTATATTTACATTAACAAATCATTGCTTTAAGCCATATTTTTTTAAAAATTTAGTTCTAAAAATAAAATTGTGGCTACCTAAACATTTTTTAGGAAAGATGCAGCTTGGTGCCTCATTATTTCCGCTTGCACTTAACGCCTGAGTGCAATTGTATTTATATCTAACATATTTACTCCACTGCTTAAATCACGTGGTATGTTTCTCCTTAATTTAAAATGCATATAAAAAATATTTTTGTATTAGTAAAAAAACAAAATTTCAAACTGTATCACAGAATAAAAGCTTGTTTTGAGAGTTACCGTACGATCTTAATGAATGCGTATGTTTATTTAAGGAGTAAAAAAAACAAATTTAGATGGTAAATGTGTGGCTTGTGCGCACTAACGTTGAAATTTATAGTCAAGTGTACAATTTGCATTATAAGTAAACGTTGTTTTGATAAGAGACTGGCATAGAGTACCGGACCCGTCTCGTCCGAGTGGCCGCCCTTCATTTAAATGAACTACAGGTGGGCGGCCCGCCTAAGCACATTACTTCCATATCAAATACACAGGTTATTATAAGGTAAGTATTTTGAATATATTGTATTTAATTGCAGTAACTCTAAGAACACTTCTCGGGCTAAAAGTATAATCCAGATGTTTCTGCCATTTGTCGCTGATTAGATTTTACGTCCTATATGTCACAGTATCAAATTGTCTATCTTCATATTTAGAGTATCTTTATACTATATCATCATTGTATCTTCTTTGGCATCCCAGCAATATGATTGTTTTTTTTAATACGCACACAAAAGACCACTAGCAGAGGGTTTTGACCCTACAGTAGACTGTAACGCTCAACTAGATCGGCTGGATGGTGCTTGTGGATCATATTTGATATGGTTGTGTGAATTGATTACAATTTTTAATAATTTGCTTCTTCTCGAGATATTCATATTGTATGAAGGAAGAAACAAAAAATTATAAATTTACTATATTTAAGAATTAATCAAAGCCTACCATTGGTGTCAAAAAGGTAGGATGAAGAAGTTGTTTGCCTTGAATCGATATTATATGGTAACCATGTTAATATGAGTACCATAATTGAAGTAATGTTGTTTTAATATTTATTTAAAAATATTTCATATATGATATATTTTTTTCATAAAAGGGTTAGGCGAGGATGCCATTTAAAGTCAATGAGGTGTGATAATATTATGACAATCAAAAATAAAAGTAGCGTTTTTGGGTGTTAATGCAATACATAATAAAAAATGATATAAACATGTGAATAAACAAAAAAATCAACGACACAGATTTTAAATTAGACACAAAATGAGCATTTACAAAACGCAGGTAGACAGAGAAATTTCTCGAAGGCCAGCGGAAGTTGATGGAAAGAAGGGTCCCGGCGAGTCATGCTCCGGGCCTTCGACTTCCGGTGTTGCTCCCCGCACCTGTATCGGCGGGAACAGGCGCAGCTCTATCAGCTAACATGGTTGAGAGAACAACACAAGGATGTTGTGTATTCAAATTTAAGATTTAAATAAAAACACCCCTTTGAAACAATTGTATCGTGTCGACATCATCCACAACATTGCAAATAATACATAAAATGGAGAACTTTTTATAAACATTTAACATTCATAAGCAAAGTTGTAGTTTTTTATAATTTTGAGATATGGTTGTTCCAAATTAGGCTCTTTAATTAAATAAATTAAAAATAATTAAATAAACCCCCTGTTCTAGTGTAGTATGAAATCATTAATACATAATCGACTTAAGTATACCAAAACTACATTAAATGTCTTACAAAACTACTTTTAATATTTATGGGTTATGAATGAATGCGAGTCTAAAATATTATAAAGACGATCAAAACTCATTAAACGTAAATTAAAATATTGTATATGTACTTAAGTAACTTCTTTCTTTTAATATTGTTTTGTTTTACGTTTGGATTCCGCAAAATAGCATAAACACGCTGCATTTTCTTCAAGCTGCATAGCTCGCGCCGTTCTGTAGAGCCGTCGGGAACTATACTCATAATATACTCGGCGAAGCTGAGTTAAACAGAGCTGACATTTGATGAGGCGAGAACCATGGCTGCTGACAGAGCTTTGTGGCTGCAGTTCGTAATGACCATATGCTCCAGTTAGAGGAGAGGACATGGTGATGTTAATGATGAATGTTTAACTGCAGTTTGTGCTCAAATACAATACTATTCATGTTCCACTGCAGCATGGTAGCTGCAGTATTCTAGCAAGTGAAACAGTCCTCAGTGTGATCCATGTTAAAACAAGGTTATAAATACTTATCTATTTAATATTGAAATAGATTTTAAAGTAAATACTAAACATATAAATAACTTATTAACTTAATAAATCATATATTAATCTTTAACATATGATTAAACAGTCGCTGTCCATCCAAACATATTGACGATATTTGTAAGTTCAAGGTACTTTTGGCATATTAAAGAAATCCTGCAATCAATTATGCGTTTATTTACTTTATATGCAAGAACGCCAGCTCTTGCTGGCTGTATACCACCAGGTACCAGCGTTCTGTCCATCATCAGTCCAGCCAGACTCAGGCTAAAGCATTCTCCTCACGGTCAGTCTCGCATGGACGGTGTAGCCGAGCTGAAGCCGCCTGTTCCATAACACACGTTACTCTACCACTTGTTGGTGCTCCCTCGCTTCAGTGCATGGGAATTTTTTTAAACACCTGCGCATTGTTTGACGTCTCTCCTGTAACGAATGTTCAGTTCGGTGCGTCAGGTGCTGGCCAGTGGACATACATTTTAATCTCGTATTGAAAACATTATTTTTGTAAGCATTTCTTTGTTTGGAGACAGTGATTTTTAAAATTATCAACTATTAGGAAATATATTTTTGATAATACCAGTTTAATAGTTATTCATTAATTCATATTATTATCATTATGAATGATAGTGATAAGAGTAAACACGTGGCTTTGCTTAACTTTATTAAGTAATACAAAAGTAAAAAATAGAAGTAATACAAAAGTTTCATACTGTTTATCATTGCAATGTTATTGCTGCATTGTAATATACTGCAATTAAATTTCAACGTTTTTTCTAAATAAATACTTTTATTAACATTATTTATAAAAAATAATATTTTAGAATTAATAAAAAATGTAATTATCGCTATATTTAGTTAAATAAGTGTTTTTCAACAAACATAAGTGGTAAAACAGTGTGATGTGGTCATTTTTATTCTGTGTTTACACTCGCGTAACATGTGCAAGACCGTGGAAAATGTGCAGAAGAGATTCGAATTTATTTGATATAAAGTGAAACTCTTGCCGGTAATATTTTTGTGAACGCTCACGCCATTCAACATGGTGTGCAATGCTTCCCCGACCGTCAGCAATGGCGTGATGAAGGACGGCAACCAGATGCCTGCAGTCGTCAATGTTGAGACTTCCAGAAGAAAATCTAACTTCAGACGATTGGCGTCCACCAGAGGATTAAGACCATACGGAATCGCTCGAGAAGATGCTGCAAAAGATGTGAAGGATTCTTCGCCAGAACGCCAAAAATCTGGTTGGGTCAGAATATACAATGGACCTGAACCATTTGCTGATATGAAGAGTCAATTATTGTATCTTAACTATGATACAAACGTTAAGACTGTTGCAAGGAAACTGTCACTTTCTATAAATCTTACTATTTGGATTCAGTTTGGCGGTGGGACTTCTAGAAGACTAGGGGATGATGAGTGTCCCTTGGAGATGCAGGATGACTTCTTGATCAAGTTGGGTTATGATGAGATGTCTCGAAGGTCTCGTATGGGGATCGATCCTGAGTTGAGGTTCTTGGTGAGGCTTCACGGGGGCCCGGCACCACCTTCAGCGCCTCCATCGCCTGCACCACGTTCGGCCCCACTTCAAGTGCTGAAGGGTCTCGTGTTCCCTAATTGGAAGCGGCGACCTGTTGCCATTGTCGATTCTAAGCTGCTTCTTTACCCAGGTTAGACTTAGTATTTTTTACTTTTTAACCAATAATATATATTATTCGTTTTTATTCAGAAGATTGTTTGCATAGTGTTTTCATCCTTCATGACTTTCAGAGACGCTGCATTAGAGAATATGTATAGTGGTCATTTGTGACTGGGCTTAGAAAATAACAATTATTCTTGAAAAGATGAAACAATACACAATGGATATTAGGAATAACGTTACAGAATATCACATACGTGTTTGTATTGATTTTTGATTGAGCTAACGTGGTATATATGGCATGAACAACGATTCGTCACTGTTCCATAAAATTTGAATGAAACGTATATTTGAAATTTTTAAAAACATCGATGAAAAACAGTTACCTATGAATAATATATTCTACTAGTAAATTGAATACTTTTTTAAATTGGACTTGTTTTAAGCCTCTTGGGATGACATTGATAATGTAATTTATTGTTACGCATAATATTAACGCAGCACTGAAGGACACATTTATTAGGATTATCTAAGATGAACTCCTTTTAAGACAATAATAAACGGTATAGGCAGAAACTAACAATTAAATGTAAAGTAATGATTATTCGCAATTCAAAGATTGTCTATTCAATTCGTTTCGTTTTCATCTATTGTATTATAATTGCAATTCGATTCTTCTTTTAACAAAAAACAAGCACTACGGCCTTTGCAGTAAAAATAACAAAGCCGACTCTAAGTTAGTATTTTATTTTTTATGTAAACACATACAGGAGAATACCAGCAGATGGTGATAGTATTTCTGAAGTCTCATCTGTGGAATTCTATGACGCTTACCATGATGAACTAAGCGCTGCATGTGGAGTGTTGATCCGCCAGCGTCATAGACTACAGCCCGAGATTCACGCATCATACTTTATTATTTACAGGAATTTACTATGAATGGGTGGTCTTCACGGAACAACTTTCGTCTACCACCAATTTTAATTAATAGGCTATGACTGGCATTTTACGGATGAGGGATCAAATTCACGCCAACCTATTTTAGAGCTCAGAAATCGATTAAAAATCCTTTTTTTTTCAATTTCCGTCGGGGATTAAGCCCACGACTTTTGGCTTGGAAGGCAAACGCTTTAACCATTGAGCTATACCCGCCGGCCGACTATACTCGCCGGCCAATAGTAGTCACCGATTAGAAAATTCAGAGTTTCTTTAGTAATATATATGTCTATCAAAGCTTTACTGAGATTAAAAGAATGCTTCATATGTATGGCAGTTTCGTCGCTGCTGTTAAGTATGAAGATAGTACGAATTGAATATTGAGATATGTACTTGTAAATTTAAAATTTTATTTTAAAAAGGTGCATAATTATTCCGCAGTCTGCATCATGTGAATTGTAATAGACATAATTACTTAATGACACATTGTTAAATAGAGTTGTAGTTCATTTTACTAAATGGCTTTATTCAGAGGTCAAAGAACTTGTAGATTTAAGATTAAAATTCACAACTTGTTTCTTCTGTCTAACAAGACAATGGTTCAGCGCCAGATTTACTTAAGTATGATGCTCTAATAATAAATTTTGAAACAAACACATAATTTCAATTACGATATGTGTAGTATTAGTATTATTTCTTAAGTCATATTTATATCTCCCCACGAACTTCACAATAATTTCTTATTGTTTTCAAGTATATTTCAAGAAAAAATAATTTAGCTTCAAAGATTTGTTAACCCTTTCGTTACGCCTCGGTGTAATACAAACTATACTATCATTACGGCGTGAATTTTCCAAACTTTTTTTTTTTGCTTAAAACTAGTATTTGAAGCATAAATGTACTTATCTGACCTATTTTCATATATCACATTGGTTCTTCTATCTTTTAGCTATCAGATGATGGCAAAAAAACTATTATATTTAACAAACGTTCATTATGTAACTTCATACATGTGGTGGCATTGACACATGTGGTTTACAGAAAAATCGCTCCTGTGACGAAACCTAACGATATTTATTAACATACTTTACAGATTCCTGTAAAGAATACATGTAGGTTGATAAAGGGAATAACTGCACTTCCAATTCCTACCGTATATGTCACAATGAGTAAGTAGCATAACGATATATCACGTCACCCGATGTCAACGGTCGGGGAATCTTTGACGGCATATGCCGACAACCGATGCGAAAGGGTTAAAACAATCGAAAATGAATGAGTTAGCATTCAATAGTAATTAGCAAAAATAAAATAAATGCCAGTATTTGTTTGTAAATAATTAGTCCCATTTCAACCAACATGCATTATGTGAGACTTAATCAACCGATTGGCAAAGAAAGTAAATTTTCTTTTCAACGTATTTTTCTACGTATAATAAGCTTACGCATTCCATGTGTTTTATTCGTTTTAAGATTCTTCGTCGAATTCCTACTAATTATCTTGATGGCGAAAATACGAATAAAATATTTTACGTGGCATTTTTTCAAAATTTATACGGAAAATATTGAACTTGACATTAAGGCATGAGATTTTTATCTAAACACGTATTTACTCGATGAAAATATATCAATATCTATTATGACTTTATCACATAAAGAACCTGATGATATAATTTCTATCATTAAATTTTTCAGAGTTTTCAGACTCAATACCCGCTTGATAGACTTAATATTTATGAGGAACATAAACATCAAAAGTATATAACGCATTAAATATTAAACATGGTTTTCTAAAACATTTATTTTATAATTTTATGTCATCCATATTTTGTAATAATGCTTTTTAATCTCTGAACAGATTTGTAATGAAATACTTTGGCAAGAAAAAATAACAATCGGATGTTTTGAATCCAAAAATATGCAAATATGAAGTATCAAGGTCAAGCTGTTGGGGGACTATATAAGATAAATATACGAGTATATATAGTGTAGTAACTATTGGAGTTTCATTTGCCGGTTTTGAGATGTTCATACACTCAAATTTAGTTACGGATAATTATAAAGAAGTTAAAAGGGATTGCCTGAAAAATCGTTACCTTCCAATGCCCTTTTTGAACTAGACAAGAAATTCACAACAACATGTTAAGCAAGTTCCAATAATTTTGTGCTGGATAAAATAATATGTGTATTATAATTGTAATAATTATTTCAGAATAAGCAATTTGACTTTTGGGGGGCCCGAGAATAAATTCATTCATATTTAGGTTACCGTGTCATGATCGTAATTGGGGAGCACTGCGCTAGCAAACGATATATATTACCTTTTTTTTATATACCTGTATATTCGACATTCCTGTGCCCATTGCGAAGTTGGCAGACATTGAAATCATCGTCATCATGATACCATGTCCGCTTTCTGGATTATAAAGCATTCGCCAACTCTTGTCACAAAGCTCTGTCAGCCGCCATAGTCTTCGCCTAATTCAACCTCAGCTCTGCCTCCCGCAACTCCGCCGAGTATATTCTAAAATTGACGCTGACATAAAGGGATTTTAAGCATTTGACTCACGAATCATCTCTTGCTTTCAGGTCACCAGGATGGTCCTCCAGAGGTGCTGGACATTGCTGGGGGCGAGGTGGAGCTCCGAGGTCCCCGCTGCAGCCGCCTGGTACTCCGTGTGACGCCCCCTGCTCAGGGCGGCACCCCCGCCCTTAAAGACCGCCATGTCTTTCTCGGTTTCGACCACTATTGGGAACGGAATCTGTGGTTTGCCTGGCTGAAAGAGGTGAATAAAATACTAGACCTTACCTTTTTTGAAAATGGAATGGGAAATGGTGTGCAAATTGCGCACAATAATTTAGATCTCATATAATTCAATGAATCGTACCAAAATATCGAGTTAAAAAGTACCAAAGAAAAAATTAAAATCGTATAAAATATATCTATTCAAATATATGTATTTAACAATTTTAAAAATACAATGAGAAATTATCCACTGTTGTCACTTTCGGTTGTGAGATATAATCGCTTCCAATTTTTTGATTTGTTAGAACCTTAAGTTTGGTTGAGCTCATTAAAAAAAATTTGGGGAAAAATCGCATAACTACCAGTAAGTCGCGTAAAAAAGTATGTCGCGTAAAAAAGGTGCTATCCAAAAATATCACGTAAAAGTAAAGTCGCGTAAAAATGTCTAAAAAAAGAGGATAGTGATGAACAAACTATATCGTAATTGAAAAACACCAATGTTTTTTATGACATCATCTTAATTGCATGCAGCAGCTACAGAGCAAGTAGTAAAAATAAATTAAAATACGTCTATCCATCTCTACGTTATATATTTATCCAATTTTCAGTGAAATAATTAGTATGTCTATTAGTGAAATAATAAGTGTAGCTTTGTCGCCTCCATCCACAAAAATTATCTCCTCACCACTACGTTTTTGTCCCCAAAAATTTCAATGAATACAAAAATGCTTTTCCCATAATATTTTGTCGATAAAGATTTAAGCGAATAAAAACGCTTTTCACTAACTATCCTACATTTTTTGCGTTACAATGATTCGAACCTTTCAAAAATTTGGTGGAAAAAATGTATTTAATCGACGAAATGCCGCTCCCCAGATTTATATGAACTACGAGTAACATGCTCTCAAAGAAATGTTTACCATACATTTATTAAATTTAAATGTCTTTTCTTATGACCTGACACCGAAGCGATCTGTTTATAATAATAAATGCAGAAAAAAACACTTACAACAAAAGTTAAATAATCTAAGAAGAGGAACTTCTTAGGTTCTAGAAACAGATAGATACATTCATGTGCTTGCATTTTATCGAGTTTATTATATCAGGATTATGTGTAATTTGATAAAAGAAAATCTCTCTTTGACACTTAATAATATTATTATGTTTATCTAATTCATCAATTTCCATTACTTCATTCTCCAAGAAATTAATAATGAGTTTTTGTATTTTCTAAGGAGTGTGATTAACCTTCTACCTCCATTTTTTAAATATTTAATTTTTCTAATATTACCTTTTCTTCAAACAATTTTGTTTTTTACTTAGCGACATCTGTTTTTTTAAACAAATGAATGTTTGAAAGCAAACGTAGCTAATTCGCTCATACTAGAGCTTTTTAAATCTCTCGGTAGGGTTTTCTTACAACTCATGAAACATATATGAATTTCTCTTGTAAATATGTATCATTTTTAGTTAAAATAAACGATTTCTCCTCTTCAAGTCTTTAAAAATATATTATTATTATTTTAAACATAATATTAACAATAATGGTCTTCTTCACGATATTGTGGAGGGGATGGTTGAGGGTAGAAACTGTAGAGGGCGCCCTAGACGGGAGTATTTGCAGCAAGTATTCGAGGATATGAATTGTAGTGCTTATGCTGAGCTGAAAAGGGTTGCGGAGGACCGAGAGGAATGGAGATCGAGATGCAAGATTCTGTTGCTGCAAACCAATCCACCGGATTGATACTACGAAGAAGAAGATTAACAATACATAAAGTACTCACAAAAGCTACGCTTAAAATAAAGATTTTTAATAGCCTACATTTTCAATATACGAGTATATAATAATAAAATATTAAAAATTAATAAGTTAAAATACGTTATTTAAAAAACAACATTATTTGTTTGAGTTAGAATATCTGTAAATAATAAAAAAAAACGCACTATAGAATATCCGTTCTGATTTTTTTATATTATTCACAACAAATGTGAAAAGGAATGTTTTTTTTTCAAACCTGCATCGATTAATTAAAAAAAAAATACAGTTAAGAGATAAGCTTCCTTCAAACCACAAGTTTGTATATATTTGATATATACGAGTAAATTAGGTATTAAATTATTAATTAAAAAAAGAAATACTTTTTCTTTCAAGCTTCGTCGGGAATCGAAGTCGTAACTTTTATAGATATGGTAACTAAAATCTGTAGATTAAATGTATAATTTTGTATTGCGCAGGTAGAATAATAGTAAGATAGCAATTTCATCAATGTCACATATGACTTATTCAATTTGCCACGGTGATATTTTATTGTAACGGTTGTCAATTAAATCGATTATTGGTGCAAAAAAACTAAAGCACATTTAATATTGCGTAACTGTTTCCCCGATATACTGCAATAATGATAATAAATTCTCAGTAGGTAAATAACAATAATCCACAAGAAAATGCTTTGACATAGAAAACAAATACATTTTGAATAACCAGTGCAAAAACAGTGAATTTATACTTATTTGAAGAGCACTTTAAGCAATGGTTGCATTTCGTTTTTTTTATATTTACTTTCAAACATAAATTTGTATTAAAAGCAGATTTTATAGTTTTTTAAATAATTTCATGCACATGTACCTACATTTTTTGTTTTTAAGGCTTTGGCTCAAACATCGTAATATACAAATATTGTGGCGCGTTCGTTTATTATTAAATGTAATAAAAAATATATGATATACTCGTAATTACAATATATATACATTTATATAGTTGACAAATTAGTATCCCTATAATTGGCTCAATAAACTATATGAATTGTAAAATTGCTCAAAATTTCAAGAGAGACTTAATTTCAATATCTTAATCTAATTTCAAACATAGTCACACCTTTAAAGCACTAATCATAGAAATGAGATACTCGTAGATTTGTTGATATAGAAATTACATAGAAGATATAATATGTTTGAATAACCCTGTCGGTCTTTAAATGTTGTAATTCTAGTCTAAAGAACGCCCTTAAGATATAAAGAATAATAAAGTATAGAAATAAATTTATTTAATTTTAGTACTTACTTACATTAGTAAGTAATTATACTTATCACCGCTTTCATACATTTTTTAGAGGTCTTCTCGCATTCCATCAATAATTGTTTACGATAGTTTCCTTATTTGAAGGTCATAAAAACGCATTTATCGCTTACTTTTTTTTAACAAGTAATTGTATAGTTTCTTAGATATTTTAACTATTTATACTTATTGATATTAAAAATCAGATTGTATTATTTGTCATTTGAAATGTGCCAATTGTATTGTTGTCTCTGATATAATTAAATACTTTCATTTAAGCTGACAGTAATTTTTTGAGCCTAATAAAATGATAGATATACCTAATTGAATTATATCGTCAGAAAACAATGCAACAATAGGAGACATCCATTAATCGACGGCGTCTTGAAATTGTAGAAAAATGCGCGATGAATGTACGCGAAAAAGGTAAGACTGCACCCGGTACAATAATGACACTAGAGCTAACACATGACAGTTCTTATACCATTGTCACACGATTCTAGTCTTCAGACTAGTTTTGTGTTGACACGCGTGACATTCACCTTGGCTACCTCTCGCCAAGCTCTAAGCAAAACAATAAATTTACCTGAAGAAACGTGTCTTCTTTGCGATTGAATTGGAGATGGAAATCATCGAAATCGGACGATGATTCAGCTAATTAAGATTGATTCATTATGCATCATTATTCGCTTAAAAGTGTACCGCGCTCTAAATTTTATTTCAATTTTACGCGATTATTACGAAAAAAATATGAACAAATCGTCAGATTGTCAGCTTAGTCTGTGGACAGATCTCACTTGGGTAGTGTTATAAGTGATGCTGTGTAATTATTTGAAGTAAAATATTGTGGCTCTAATGTAAACGTTTTATCAATAATAAATATGTGAATCAGATTCTGCGTGAAATAGCATCAAGAATGAAATATTAAAAGATGAATACAGAGAAAATTGGCAATGCATTTCATTGTATGTAAATTATTATTGAATTAACGTTTTCATCTTTCACTTCATACCAAATTTTTCGATGCATTGACCCATGACTGTTTGTGGATATTACCATAGTGTTGTTTGAAAAATATTATTTTCAAAGTTTTCTGGACTTTTCGCGATTTTTTTTTTTTTTATATTTAGTTATGCGTGTGTTGTACTAACTAAGTGATACTAGTGATGTTACTCTCCGTGTGTAGTGTTCAAGTAGAATGCAGGAAGATGAAGTCTCGTGTGACATTTTGTGAGAGTGATGACCTCAGCATTACTTCTGGTCTGGAGCAAGATTCCCTGGAGCCCATACCTGTGAAGGAAGAAAACTATTCTGTAAATGTAGTTTCACTACTAATCCTTCCTTATCATATAAGATACTATTAAAAAAACCTATTTTATTCGGTATATTTTTTTTGAAACATCAATAATATCGATTTTCGATTTTTAAGATTATGTAATATATCAAATTATTATTTAATATATTTTTTAAACTAGAGGTTTGTTTTTTTAGTTTTGTGTTACGTGGTATTATAGTTGTAAATATTTTAATTATTTCATTTAATTTTACATGTATAATATTTTACTGACTACATTTCAACTCCTAAATAGACATCGACAACAGTGAATTGATGAAAATTTAGTGATTTTGAAATAAAACTTAATATTTCAATAAATCAAACTAAATCTCATAATTAATCACCCATTTTAACCGAGAATTATCAGCTAATAACTATATTTTATTATTCGGTATGAACTATCAGCTTATGTGTATATTTTTTCCTGACTTATTTGAAGATAATAGTAATTAAGTAAAATAATTCATTAAAGGATTTTTTTTTTATTTATACAATTTATATTTGAAATAAGTCATTTTTGTATTAAATTTATTATTATTTTATTTTAAAATCAGATTAAAATGAAAAAATAACAAACACATTGCAAAATAAATATAACGAAATTCTTCAGATATCGATAAAATTGATAGAGTAATATTTCATGCAATCAAAAACAGAAAACTCCTTACGAAAACATGATACATTACACTGGCATAAATCACGGAAATTGCCCAAAAAAATATTCTATACAAAGCTTACGGTTTAATATTCGCTGACATCTAATTATGTCTCTCCATCATGAGCGTGTCAAATTTATCGTATCTCCAAAATACACAGCTTTACGCTCAGTGGTTTTTGGGAAACATTACAATATACAACCAGTCAACACTCTATTGAATCATCTCTTTCATTACCAAACGTCTAAATAATCTCTTGGATTTTCGACAGACCAATCTATTCTGAAGAAATCATAAGATTAAACAATACTTTGAAGTCTAATAAACAATACGATACTTCATCATCAGCCTATGTCCGTCCACTGTTGAACGTAGGCCTCCCGCATGAGTCTCCATCCTCTTCGATCCTCCGCCTTCCGCATCCAGGTCACTCCCGCTATTCTTTTTATATTGTCAATCCATCTTGTAGGGGGTCGGCCAATACTTCGTTTGCCAGTTCTTGAGCGCCATTCCAATACTTTTCTTCCCCATCGACCGTCGTCTCTTCGACAGATATGTCCTGCCCATTGCCACTTGAGTGTGCCTATTCGTTGGGTAGCATCCACTACTTGAGTTCTTCTGCGTATTTCTTCGATTTGCATATCAGTTTTTATTTTTCGTCGTTAGTCATTGTTGAGCTTATATATTATCTTAATTATTCTTTATTATATGCATAGTTAATAAACTATAATGTGACTCAAGTATCGTACCCTTGTATGGTATTGTATACTAGCTAAATTATAGAATGCTTGAGTTACGGTAAAAATAGTAACACGCAAATTTTAATGTTGTTATGACATTCAAGGTAGATTATTCCATAAAAGATTATTTTTCGAGAACGATCGATTTATTTGATATAAAAGGCGGCTGAGCCTGCCAATTGGGTAGTCCAATTTCAGGATCTGAAGTAAAGAGAAAACCAAAGACGACTCATGCGTTGGGATATGACCAGACGGTGATATATAATTTGATGTTTGGAATTTTTCTGAGTGAATAGTGACTTGCAAGTCTTGGCGGATTTATATTGAATAATTGTGTTTTTTCTACGAAATTTAGTCTATAAAATGAAACAAAACATTCCTTTCTTTTATGTGACATTTTGAGCGTGTTTTAAGGATATTATAAAATATATTTTAATCATAAATTAATATGTTTTACAATATATTATGTTTTGGTTTTTTTATAGGCCACACAGCAAAAGTCCAGTCTGCAGAAGTTGGACATCACTAAGGCTGGTTTCCAGCAACTTCCTGATGAGACACTTCTTCATCAGGGTCTGGAAGAACTGCTGGCTGGGCAGAATGCTCTCCATCACGCTTCCTTGGACTTTCTCAAGAATCTCACCAACCTGAAGGTCGTTCATTTGAACGAAAATGGATTGAAAGTGTTTCCTCTAGAGCTGATGAAAATTAAGCATCTAAAAATTTGAATCTCGCTGATAATAGTATCAAAGTTATCCCAGAAGAAATATCAGAGCTGAAAAAGTAAGTTCAACCGTTTTATATTCTATACAATGACTCTTTTTTAGATTGCGCAATTTATTTATTAAATAAAAAGGTTGTAATTTTTATATATTTTTTAATCAGAAGATGATCTAATGAGTTCATTAATGTCACTATTTTTGTTGTTATTATTTATGTACTTTTTATTGTATAGATTTAAAGTAACGTATTAGTAAACAAATTAACGGTAAAGGACATTGCCATATAACTGTTCCGTGAACAATTTAGAAACCAAATAAACTGCTATATAATACACGTCAGCCAGATCTTACAATATATTATGCAAGAGCTAAGTGACATATGAGTTCAATGTTTTCATTGAAGTATTTTTAATATAATGAGTGTAATATGCGTTAGGATGCGCAATTATGTGTTTTGAATCACCGTATCTAACTGTTTACAAGACATCAAATTAAATAATGAGAGTACGATCAATTTTAATTTTGTTTTTAAATGCTTAAAACGCAATTTATCTTTTACATTTTTAGCACTTGTTCCGCATTATTTTTGTTTTTGCTTTATGTGTTTCTAGTCAATGAATGCAGTAATACAAACTTGAATTATGTTCTAATATATCTTAAACTAAAATCTTGTCCTTATTAAGTCTCCACAATACATTCGTATTTGACAGTTTATTGATTATTGAACAATGAATAATGATAATGAAAAGAACACTTCTGGATTTAGTAACTCAGGACTTAAAATCTTCAGACTTACCATCCGATACCCTAAATAAATGTTTAATTAAAAAACTCTATCTAAACTATATCTCACACGCTACAGCTTCTTTCTTTTCAAGCTCCCGGTCTTTCGTCTTCGCGAAATATTGTACGTATTCAAGGAGACACTGCTAGGAGAGTCGTAACCGATAGGACTCAATGGCGTCTTTTTTGCTAACAATTTGTTTTAACTTTAGAAGAAAAAATATAAAAGGATGCTCGGTGATTTACCGGACGTTTCAGTCGCGGTAATACCTTATCCTGTATAATTGACAGTGCTTAGGTAATTCTAGTATATAAACAAGTGGCATCCTATTGTGCATCACGCTTAGTCACATGTATTTTAGTCTTTTGAGGCTCGTGGAGGAGTGAGGGTAATGATTTCCGTCGCTTCCTCTCCGGTCGGTCGCCCTAGCGTGACCAGCTGAGGCAAACTAAACCTCTGGAGGAACTGGGTGCGACGTCGCGTGTCTTCCTAACACCAACAACACTTAAGATGTAATACTGACTTAAGCCACGGTTAACCGTAAAAAAAGAATCTCTAAGTCTCTTAATGAAAGTAATGCATTACCTATAATAAAGTGTTAAGACCAAATAAAAAAATCCTTTAAAGAAAGTCCAATATCATTATCTAAAATAACCTCCACGATTTTAATATAACAGTTTATATGGTGTTCTATATTGAAATACAGTATACTTATGTTCTTTGTTACTTTCAATGGTATTTTTTACAGCATAAAAAGTTAACTAAAATTGGTATTCATAACTCTCTTAAGATTTTAGTCTTACTGTTATCTTATAATTACGGGGGAGGAAGTACTACAGAAATGATCCTAATTGTTTTAATGATATGATGAACATGTTTATTTCGTATCGGTAAAATAATCAACATTCCAGCTGAAATGTAAATAGATTTTTTAGGTAACCACATACAGGAGAATACTAACAGATGGTGTTAGTGATTCTGATGTTTTATCTGTGAATTCCATGACGCTGAGTGTTGATCCGCCAACGTCATAGACTACAGCCCGACATTATCGCATAATCCTTATTACAGGAATTTATTATGAATGGTATTCACGGGACGATTTTCGTCTACGACCAATTTTGAATTATAGGCATTACTGGCATTTCACGGGTGAGGGATCAAATTCTATCAAATGTTTTAAAATTACCAATTCACAAATGTAGAGTTATATTTATTAGATGATTACAATTTTAAAATAATATTGAAATAATGCAAATAACTTATTATAAAAGGAATTAGAAAATTATTACGAACATGTTTCTACGATTGAAGTCATACATATTTATAATTAAGTTTCACTCGCCTATCTAATTCTATTTATGTGGATTTATTAAGAGTTTTTTTTCAATTCGACTGTTATTTTATCCGTTGGCTAATCTTAAAATATACTGTTAATGCGTTTGATTGAAATGTAGAAAACCATCAACAATTTCCGTAATCCTCTTATATTTCCTCCATTAATATATCAAATACAGATGATTCATATTTCTGATATGAAATACTAACCATTCGTATGACGGTTATATCTACTTAGTGATCTTTTTAATTACTCTGAAATTAGTATTATATAAATTCGTTAATTACACAAATCCTATGCTGCCTGAACACCGAATATCATCAATTTGTAAAGGATATATGCCTGGTTTAATATAAACGAGTATTTGTATGTTGAAAATAACCTCGTAATATAATTAAAATAAATAAATTATCATTAAATGTCCAAAGATCAAGTGGATAGATGTTGGAAGGGTATTTATTAATTACCAAAAACCTAATTTCTTACAAAAAGCGTTTGTCACAAATAATTTACATTTATTATTTATCGCGATATAAATGAGACTAGAAGAAGCACTTCTAAAAAAGGAGAATGTATGCAAAATTTAAATGAATAAAGGTACGAAGTATGTACTTTGTCATGAAACTTTGATATAGTTGCATCAGGCTTCAATGATACGTGTTATGTTCCACTCTACATCTCATAAGCTGTATAGTCTAAATAATTCTTATTTTATTGCAAAATATTGCAACATTTGTCGTTTTCCCAAAATTATAATATAATATGTCGTCAAAAAGGAAAATATATTTTATTACAATAGGTAATGAGATTATTTCTGAAATAACGTCTCTCATAACAATAATAAACAATACAAAGTAGAAGATAACCAACTTGCGTTATATCCGACGCCATATTTCTTCACACTTTGTAATTTGGTATTGCTATTATTCTTATTAATGTCGTTTTTCATTTTCATAGCTCTTCATATATTTTTGTGGCGAGTTAAAACAATAGATCACGTACAGTACAATCATTACGAATAAAACATCCACGTTTTAAATTTTTTAATAATGTAAATTGTTATCATCATATAAATATATATTTATTTAATCGTTGGATAATTTTTACATATTATATATTAACGTTTTTTTCTGTCCACGTTAATACCATGAAATACTAATCTATTTAATATTGAAATGGTTCTCAAAGTGACTGCTAAATTATTTTTTCAATTGGTCGTCGCAGGAATGTGCCGTTGAAACGATTTATATATCGAATGAGAAAATGAATCTGTCGTTTATTAGTATGAAGAAACTAGTGAAGTATTAGCCGGGCAGCACAGTCCAGTGGTAAAGTGTTGAAAACCCGACCTAGCTTGATTAATTTAATCAAATCAAAACCTTATACATGCCCCCAGTAGAATGGTTGAGCCACCTCTTAAGTACAAAAAACCAAGGGAGCGTCGGGTTGCTTAAAAAGCGCTGATGATTGAATAGCTAAATATTTCTCTAGTACTACAGCCGCAGTCTATGCAAGTTCGCGGGCTCTCGCCCCGGAGGCTCCCGGGAATCATCTATGTGTGTTCTGGGCTTACAGAATTGTGCAACGGCAATTTGCGGTGGCCAAATACTCCAAATATAGAGCGGATTGATTAAAAAAACTTGTGGAGTAAGGTTTTGCTTCGCGTGCACTGCGACGCATAGATGCGTGAAGACGATCGTCTGAGTATTACTGGGCAATGTCCGGCGGATGGCTAGATGGGCAAGGGGAGGGCGGTGGACAGTGGGTGGTGGGTGGGCGGTGGGCAGCAAGGCACGAGCCACTACCAAACCGCACCTGGTCGTGGAACCCGCCGCGATTAACACTGCGGTTCAAACCGCCCCAACGACAATCCGCCCTTTGATATTATGAGTGAACTGTAACCTAACCTCACTTATGTTTTCAGTGAACTTTAACGTAACCTAACCTTCTAAGTGTAAAATCTTCTCCTAATTTAAATACAAAATTATCTAGCATACAATATACGATTCAATAATATACAATGATTGTCTAAATTATTGCTTCTTTTAATTTGTGTTTATTAATAAATAATTCATATCAAAACATTATAACATAAATAATTATTTATTTCGTGTGAACAATATATAATAATAATAATCAACACATCCAAGTATATTTGGTTACATTACTTTGTGATACTAGTTTTGAAACTGTATTGAATGAAAAGAACATGATTTTATAGTTTTTTTTTCACTTAAATGGCTGTTTAATCTACGCTTTTCCAGACTATTGACAATGTGAGTTGGGTAAATACAGTTTTATTAACAAAATGCACCTTTAGTAGAAAATAATTAATAGTCAAAACTAACCTAACAAATACTGTTGTTACTTTAACAGTACCGCTTAAACAAATAATTTAATAACAGTGCAATATTGTCACTAACGTGTCTAATTGTGTGAAGAATTGTTTCGTGTGTGTTGTAAATGTAATTATTATAATAATTATTATTTTTAATCATTTATCTTTGCCTACGGTAAATGTAATATGAACAGTTATTTCGTGCGCTATGGTTCTTAATATTTGTTATTATTCGGTGGTGTGAAATAATTATGCGCTGATGTATTGCGGGTATTCGTATGGGTACGTGGTATTTTATTATTTAATTATAGCGTAATATGTTTATTTAACTACTCATATATTCACTACCACAATATTTCGCAATTGTAATATATTTTAGATTACAATAGTTATGATTTTCATAACCATAAAAACAATGGCATTTTAGAATACTACTAAAAGTAGTAAAAACATATTTTAGTTTTCCAAGTTTCTGTTTCCATCTGTTTCAGGATTAATTTGATAAAATTCGTTAATTTATTTACATTATGTATATGATTTATTTCAATTTAAATAAAAACCGTGAAATAAGCATTTTATTCTGAAATAAAAAGAAAATAAACCTCAAAAGAATTTCGAACGATGTTAGATGGTAGGCCAGTGAATGTTGCACAATATTATTTTTTATAAAATTCATAAACCATACCCGATGTTTTAAATTAGTAATATAACATTCTTTGTTCTGAAAAAATCTCTCCTTATATATTAATTCTTATTATTTTTAAAGTTTCCTTTTCCTCGGATTAGAATATACAATTTATTTTACGTTTTTATTACACTTTAAAATACCTTTTCTGCCAACTGTATATTCTTAACAAACATACTTGCAGACGGGTATAGCTCAGTGGTCAAAGCGTTTGCTTTGAAGCCAAAGGTCGTGGGTTCGATCCCCGACGGAGATTAAAAATAATAAAAAAATAATCGATTTCTGAGCTCTAAAGTGGGTACTTTAGAGCTCAGAAACATCAACCGAGGGTTCGGTTGGTGTGAATTTGATCCCTCACCCGTAAAATGCCAGTCATAGCCTATTAATTAAAATTGGAGGTAGAAGAAAGTCGTCCCGTGAAGACCACCCATTCATAGTAAATTCCTGTAATTTAGATAATACGTGAATTTTGGGCTGTAGTCTATGACGTTGGCGGATCAACACTCCACATGCAGCGCTTAGTCATATGCACCATGGTAAGTGCATAGAATTCCACAGATGAGACATCAAAATTACTATTACCATCTATCGGTATTCTCCTGTATGTGTTTACATAAAAAAAACTAATTTAAATGTATAATTTTTCTTTCAATCACCGAAGGTAAGCATTATTGGGCATATATAGTATTTAAATGGGTAACCACATACGTACATGTTGAGTCGATGTTTAAGCTTAGCCTCCCATTAGATTGAAATAGTTTTGGTTTTTAGAGCGTCTGGCTAACCATTCCATCTCATTTACAAAATCAGATTGACAAATGCCCTAATCTGCCTCAGGTAATATGGAAGGCTATCTAGTAAATATACACAGTAAGTACCCGTTGGAACTTTGGGTGCAGAGATGAATTGTGAAGAAGCAAGAATTATGACGGATAAATTAACCGCTTAAAAGAAATTTGTGGTGACCATATGCTCCAAATATAAAATAAAAATGGAAAAAGAAGTATTTTGAAAAAAAGCATTCCCTTATAAACGTCAGAAGTACATAGTATTTTTATGTCGTCACCAAGTCTTATATCGCTATTTATTTAATTTAAATTGATGAAATTGACTATTATTGTACTATAATTTGGAAACTAAAAACAATATTGCACAAAATACTTTTTTATCGCATGCTTTTACGCACATGCGATCCAAATACTTACATAGATTTACAGTTGTATGGATGCACGCAAACATGTTTCGCACAAAACATTAAGTGAAAATTTCAAACGTCCAGAACATTATTTGATGATTCAATAAAAAATATTGCGTGTTTGTTTATTCATAACCGTAACGTTTGATATTCATAAGCTGCTTGACCGCTTGAAAAGAAAATTACTATCTTATTAAATAATCACGAGAATATCATCTATTTTGAAGTCAACAACATCATTGCCAGTTTCAAATTAAATATACTCTTATTACCCAAATATACATATACCATACATAAAATTCTTTTTTCAACGCGTCAATCCAAGCACAAAAATAACGGCAGAAGCGGGATGCGAACCGCGGACCTTGGAAACCAACTATGCCCAGGTATTCATACCGCTCGGCGAACTACGCCATTGCCCTGCCTAGACTGACTTGCGTTGAAACTAGTATTTATATCATTGTTATCATCGTACGATAGATGTCGCCATAGTATATATATTCAAAGTATGTATATTTTATTATTATTCTATCAGTCTCTTATTAAAAATATTATTACTTTCCGGCAGTCTATTTATTTTAGTAAGTACCACTCGGGTCTCGAACTATAGACTGAATGGATGAAAACGACTACTTATAGTTCCGACTCGGACTTTATAACCAATCATTTACCTGTGTTACTGATGGATAATTTTTACCTTCTTGATAAAGGAGACATTATTATATATATATATTTTTTAATTTTTTATTAGAATATTATTTTATTATTTCAATATTCTAATCTACTTTTATAGATCATTGACTATATTACAATATTATTATTACTTAAATATACATATACCAAACATAAAATTCTTTTTCAACTCGTCAATCCATTTTCAAAAAAAACGGCAAATATGCGAACCGCGGACCTTATATGCCTAGCTGAAACTAGTATTTATATCATTGTTATCATCGCGATAGATGTCGCTATAGTTACATTACATAATACATAAATATATCACTAAACATCTAGAACGATTAACAATATATAAATAAAGTTTCAACATGGTCAGGCAAAACGGCTTCCAGTAAATACCTCATAGTTGGTCCAATTGCATCCCGCTTCAACAACGATTGAAAAGAATTCTACCATATGTATATTTAAGAAAATTTTAGTCAATGGTGATTAGAATATTGAAATAATAAAATAATATTCTAATAAAAAATAAAAATAAAAATTATATATAAATATAAGAACAAATAACTCTTATGATGATGTAACAATGTGTGATTGGGAGGGGGTAGGAAATTATATTCGAGGGGGGGGTTTCATTAATCAGATAAGTAAAACAATTGTATTTGTACAACTTTAAATCTTTTTTATCTCTTATTAAAAAAACTTGCTATTTTATTACTGAGTGCATGTGTTTTTAAAGTCTAGCGTCATTGTGATATTGTATTAGTAAAGTGAAACTGTATAATAATATGAAGGTGGGGTGAAATTTTTGTCTACTCGTATGACAAAAGATTTGTTATGTAATTATTCCACATGTGCATTTTCTCCGTATATTTTCACACTAATATACTCGTATTTAAATCTATTTATTGTATATGCCGCTAAAAATATTACCTTTTTATGGGGTTGAGTATAATAATAGATAAAAGATTCATAAACTTAGAACGTTGCTTATATAAAATAAACCATGGTCAGAAAAACGCTACCAGTAATCTGTTGCAATTGCAAAACAACAACGATCAAGTCTACCAACGAAATTTTACTGGTGATGGCCATATGCTCCAAATAAGGAGTGAACATAGCAAAGAAAAATATTTCAGTATTTGATGGTCGGTATATTCAGGTATTGTGTGGGAGCACCCACCTTAAAAAAAGGATTCGTTGAATAATGCCAATCTATGATTGTTATTTTTGTTGTTATTATAAATTCAATTGTGGCATACGTTATACTTTTTCGGTACAAAGCTTACAAAATATCCATGTTTAATAAATATTGTTTATTTTTAATTGTGAATTGATTAAATAGATGACGATACTTATGTATCAATGGAAAATATATAATACTTTACAAGAATATACAATGCTTCAATCTATTTGAATGGTTAAAAAAGGCTTTTTTAACGCTAATTTGTGATTATTACCATCGGCGGATCGCATCCGAGATCTCGACTTCGCTCCTTGGCGGGTCTTAATTGCCCATCTTGAATTTCCTCCGTGCATTTGAAAGCGAAAAATGGTATTGTCGGTAACACACTCATACTCGCCAACCGATGGTAATCTGGCCGGGGTATTGGCCAAGACCGGCCTGTATGCCCGTTGACCGTTGCGGCTGCTTGCAACATGATTCTAGTCTTCCATTTACCATCTTCGAGGAGTCCATTGTTTGCTCGGACACCACCTTCTCTCTCACAGTTATCGAGACCCTTCTAGTACCTTCTCCACTTTCATTTCTCTCTCGCCTGGTGCTTTTAAACTCGTTGCGAAAAGTGCATTTTATTTTCATCGACGCGCCTGTGTGGATCGCACGTATAAGCTGTACATACTTGTATAATATATACTCATTAACCAATACAAAATCACTGTACATATATTTTTATATTTAATTAAATAACGTAGAGTTTTCTTGAATTTGTATTTTAAATATTGTAAAAGGCAAAAAATCTACAATAGTATTTTTTACGTTGCATAAGAATGAGAAAATACTAAACTTTTTTAAAAATATTGAAATAATAAACCACAGCCATAAAGATGGAATGACATAAAAAACCGTTGAGATGCAAAAGATTAAATACATTCTGCCATCATTAAAAGAAAACTAGATTTGAATCATTATTTTTGTACTCAATAAAAATTATTTTATAAAATCATATTCGGATAATGTACTAATCGCCATTTTTGATAAACTTTATAAGATATGTTAGTTTCATAGGTAATTCAACGTTAAGCATCTTTTTCATCAATAAAAATGGTTATTTTAAACGAATTAAAAATGTTTATCTGGTTAATTGGATTGTTATGGATTTTTCGCCATTTTGCATAATTTGACTGCGCTTTCTTATTCTTTACGTAACATAAACGTTTATCATATTTTTTAATGCAACTTATGATGTATGTAAAAATACAAAGTAACATATTTTATTAAAAGAACTTTTTATTTTAAATTAATTTATTCGTCTAATGGATTTTTCCATTATCATAGTTTAGAGAATACCTTTTAAATAACTACAATTTTAACGTTAAAAATAGACAGCGTTAATGGCACGCATCTTAAATCTACTCATAAAATCTGTTTATTACTATCGATCGGTATTTTAATGTATTTTCTTACATAAATATAATCTAACTTATTAAGGTTTTAATTATAAATTGGTTAGAAATAGGTACCTCAGTCAAAGACGAAAATGGTAAAATTATCAAATATATATATAAATACAACTTTAGAGCAACTAAAACAATTGTAAACTCAAAATACCCTAAGATTAACATCTAACTAATAACTAGTAACTTAAAATTGAATGTTGTAATTTTACCATACAGGTTCACAATGAATTATTTAATAAACACTTTAAAATATTTCATAATTAATTTTTCCAAAAATAAAATTGTTTGTATATTTTCTTTTATATTTTTAACCAAATTGCTTAATTTCATCGTAGTTTAATCAACACCATATTGGATTCAATCCGTAAGAAGAATTGTCGAAAATTGTATTGATAAAAAAATATTATTTCATGAAAACGTTCAAATTCCATTGTGTTTTTCGTAATAATTTCTATCAGGTGAAATAGGTTGAATTTTAACATAAACGCGAAGCCCTTAGTAACCTTAAATAGTTCATAGTTAAAAGTAATAATAAATTTATTGTCTTCGGATAGTGACAGTCTAGTCATTAGAGAGGTTACATATTTATGTTTTTATAAGTTTTTTCGGGTTATCTTTTCAGCTTGGAGGAGCTTCGCTTGGCGGGTAACGAGCTCACTTCGCTCCCTGAAGCCCTGCAGCGGCTGGAGGCCCTAGAGGCCCTAGACGCCTCCCGCAACAGAATCAAGGCCTTACCAAACTTCCTCAGCAGAGACATGAGGACCCTGGGAATACTGGTGAGTACAAGTGTAACCTTTACGACTTACGTACACTTGCTACCTGTTGCAATATACTTCATATGAAATGCACTTGAGATATAATATTTTAGATTCATAAAATGAGCACATCCCTTACAAAGATGAAAGCAGGTTTGTATAAAAATACTCGTATTATACAATTTAAAACAAGTAATAATTCAGCGCAATAATAAGATTAACCTACGTTGAATGACTGCCATAGAATAAATAAAAAACTTGCACTTTCATAAACTTTCATAAACTATATTCCCTTGCACTTTCATAAACTATATTCCGCAGGATTTTCTCGTCTTTTTTAATTAAATAAATAACCAATATAATCAGTCTCACCATTAGTTCTTGTTCTACGTTAAATAAATAAGATTTAGCCTCAATCAAAAATGATTTTAAGATTGTAAAAAGTATGTACAGGTTTGGTTTGAAAAATAAAAATACACAATTTAAGCATTCAAGTATAAGATAATCATCTTTTATCTGAAAACTTATGTTAAGTATATTTCCGTTCTTCATGCTGAGTAACTCGAAGTACTTATCGCGAAAAAACTGTGCAGTAAAAATATATTCTCGACGTAATCACATAGGTAATGTACATTCAATCCTGTTGCGTACACCGACGGTAATTCATAGATCAGTAAAAAACAGGTGTTGTAAGAAAAATATTATTTTATCCGCTAGTTAATTTCGTAAAATTTACGTAGTCTTTTTACAACTCAAATCTATATCAAAGTGAATATTTATTTGAGTTAATTGTATAGATACACGTACTCATATACTAAAAAACTCATTGTATTGTAAGTCGAAGAATTTGTTTCGCATGATTAAAGTTTATGTTCTTTTTGAGCACAAATTAGATATTAGAAATCAACTTTCTTCCCCTGAGACGCATTCTAAGGTTCTTTTGACGTGCAGTGCGTAGTAGAGAGGACATACCAGTGGTGATAGTTGATGGAAAATCTAAGGAAACAACAATTCAGTCAGTAAGCGATTAACAACTGTGGTGCATTGTCATAATATTTTCGATGGAGATATATCTTGAAATTTTGAAAGAGACTCATTAACATTGAAATTTTTACAAATCACACACTTTTTAAAAACATCAGTTTATTTTATATGATACGTTAAATATTTTACTTTACTTAAAAACACATTGAAAATCCAGTAATATTTTGTAAAGCGACATTGACTAATGGTGTTTTTTAGTTTGGTGTGTATGTCATATTGTTATTAAATGCTTTAATGTGATGCATTATTGTTAAACAAGGTTATGGACATTTAATGTTTTTGTATTAAAACTAACTTTATTTGTGAAAATATATTTTGTTGTCAGAACATTGCATGTATTGCACTCCTTTCTATCAAGAGTCTGAGATGAAACTATCAAACTGACAGGAATTTCCCCACTGCACAACTTTGGTTGACAACTTTTTCTGGGACGATTCCGGAACAAATTCTGACACATTTTGTCGCCGCAAAATATTTCATTCAATATATCATCTCCAATCACCAAATCTGTCGCAAACGAGTGCTACGTTTTTTCAATCCACCATTTATAAGATCGATCGAATGCGGAGGGAACGTTAAAAGGACGTCCAACGGAATTATATTATATCAATTTAAATTTCAATAAAAATGGAATAGTTTTCTTAGAATTTCCTGGACAATTTAGCATTCATCCGGAATACGGAACATCGAATCCGATTCTGGTTCAATTCCGGTCAATCCAGGACAGTTTGCAACCCTACTGCACACCAGTGTAATGAGCAAGTAAAATGATATATCTTTGATGATGAATAATTATTGTTGTTGTTTATGTTTTCAGGATATTCACGCAGCCAGGGTGGACAGCATAAAGGGTCCTCTGGGGCAGCCGGGTGCCTGCCCCGCAGAACTCAGCGGAGCTTCGCGTCCTCTCAGCAGAGTAAACCTTCGGGATAACCAGCTCAAGGGCAGCATCATACTGGGAAACTACGGGGTGACTATAGAAAGCAATACTTTTACATAAGTCTGAATCACATTAATCTACCTATACACACCTGCTTATGCTAAATTGTGAAACAATAACAGCCCGGTGATTTTTTTATAAATCGCTACTTAGTATTGTACCAACCTGTGCCACCATAAATTAACATAATAGTTGTCTTTTCAACGACATGAATTAATAGGAAATTCGTGAAGAATATGAATTCAATATTTTTTATTTTACTTTTTTTTCCAGAACTTGACCCAGCTGGATGTCAGTGAAAACAGTATTGAAAAGCTTGATCTCAGTGCTTTGGATAACTTAGAAGTGGTGCAGTGCACCAAAAATCAATTACAAGAAATATTCTTAAATGGCCGAGCTCTTCTTTCACTCGTTGCTGACAATAACAGTATGTTTATTTATTATTTAAATAAAGTAATGTAACACTTTTAAATACTTCTTGAAGGTTGTATTATTTTAGCAATATAATGTATTCTCTTTTTAATGAAATATACTTGTATAAATATATAAACATTTGTTCATTCTTTAATGAAATACTATTTTTTTTTAGAAATCGACAGATTAAGAGTCAAACCCACACCTGCGCGTTTGCAGCACATGGATGTCTCACACAACAATTTTACAACTCTTCCTGATTGGCTTGGAGGATGCCATGAATTGAGAATCCTCTTCGCTAATCACAACAATTTAACCAGCCTTCCTGAGCACTTGTTTTGCAGTGAACTCAGCTCCCTCCATACATTACGTCTCGGTTACAATAAACTGCACTCGCTGCCTTCCGTACCAAGACTCCGGATACCGCTACAAGAATTGTTCTTACAAAATAATTGCTTGCATTCATTGCCAGCTAACTTTTTCGCAGCTTGCGACCAGCTCAAGTCACTAAACCTCTCCAACAATCGTCTCACCCAGTTGCCCGATGTAATAGAGCCGCTTGAAATGGAAAAGCTTTACCTAACGGCCAATTGTTTGAACGACAATGTCATGGAGACGCTGAGGAGTTTTCACTGCTTGAGAGTTCTGCACATCGCATACAACTGTCTGACGGCGCTGCCGGACTATTGTGTCGCATCTTGGGCTGAAATGGAAGAACTCGTACTGTCCGGAAACAGAATCCAACATTTACCTAACAATTTAGCGGGACTTCAACATATCAGAGTGTTAAGAATACACTCAAACAGATTGCAAAGCACTCCAACGTTTGCATACAATTCATCGTTAAAAGTATTAGATTTGGCCCACAACGAACTGGACGTTATCAATCTCGTATCGTTGGTACCCAAGCAACTCCAATTTTTGGACCTCTCTTGCAATGTTAAGCTGAGAGTAGATCCCAAACAATTTCACATGTACCGTTCTCAGAGACCGATGAGCTTGGTGGACGTTTCCGGTCAGAACAGACCGACGCTTCCGTCCCAACCTTGGCCGCACTATGAGTCCGGAGACACTTGCCTTGAATCTCCATGGAAGGTCGGCTTCTCTGAAACACCAGGAAACAGAGCGCTCCTTTGCGTATCTCAGTTAAGAATTCCCGCCTTCTGTAATATCGAAGGACTGTTTGGAATGTTCGACGGAGGAAGCGATAACGAAATTCCAAATATTCTCGCTAAATCTATCCCGAGAATTCTATTGGAAGAAAGAGCGGTGAAGGAAACCGCTAACGAATACATGAAATACACTATTTTATCTGCTCACAGAGAACTCAAAGAAAAAGGACAGAGAAACGGAGCGTGCGTTACCCTTTGTCACATATCGAGGGCGAAAAATCAACCAGAGTTGGGTTTTGCTCCCAGTCCCCGTAGGTACATCCTGCGAGTGGCGAGCGTCGGGGAAGCGACTGCCGTCTTGTCGCGTCCCTCGGGATATATCAAACTGACCCCGCAACACTCACACCATCGAGTTGGAAATGCGGAACGCTTCCCTCACATTGTCCCTGATCCTGAAATAACTCAAGTGGTGCTGCAGGAATCAGACGAATTTCTAATAATGGCTAATAAAAAGCTTTGGAACGTAATCGACGTAAACTCCGCTATTGACGAAGTGAGAGCTGAAAAGAATGTTATCTTAGCCGCTAAAAGATTACAAGACTTAGCTCAAGGTTACGGAGTAGAAGGTAATCTTTCAATCATGATATTGAGATTCAACGGTCCCGGATCTGACGTCCACCAGCTGATGAGAGAACTGAAGCACACGATCATGAAAAGCAAATCCATCGTGAACTCTGTTCCGTCGTCCGTGTGTCAGACGGGATGCTGCTGCGAATATCAAAACAACTGTTGTCACGCCATAAATCAAGTGACCGCCAAACTTCACGGAAGTGACAGATCGTCGCCCAGCGGTCAGAGCGATCAAACAAGCGAGACGGTCACTGTGAGATCCGTCCAACAAGCAGCGCAAGATAAACATCTCAACGGAAGCGTCAACAATCTGAACCACTACACTAGCGCCGCTAAGCTCATCCCTCGGCCTCCCCCGCCGCCATTAATTATGCAAGACAACGGCTCCAGAAAGATGGCGAGCGAACGCCGCAGTTGCCGTGGGGTCGCTAAGGCCATAAGGGCACGCATAGAAGAGCAGAGAGAAAACGAGAGGGAAGACACTGATTCCGCAGTCTCTGAGGAACAATTCAAATGCTGGGAATACATGCTCGAGCAAAACACGCAGCTTTTATTCGACAAAGAATTGAACACGCTGTCAAAAGGATTCACAAGAAACGCGACCGCCAATCTTCGAAGCTTAAGAAATTTATCCAACAGCAGTCCGCAACTTGCAATTCCCCCTCCACCACCACAACCTCCACTTCTATCGCGACATTTTGGTAGCGCTCGTTCTTACAACCCAATATCCTCTTTTCGACCAGAAATGCGATTCGGATCGGGAAGATCTCAGTTGAATGGTGGACCTCACGCGGCTTATTTTGGATCTCTTCAACGATTGATGCCTTACAACTTAGAATACGATTTCGCTGTCATTCAGGAACGAGGAGCTCAGGACTCTTTGGATCAAGATGGAAGAATGCAGCAGTACTGGGGAGTTGCTACGACAGAACTGTAGTATAATAATACACTAAAATAATTATACAATATGATATAAAAAATATGTATGATTAACATTATATTTTATCGAATGTACAAATAATCCCTAATTTTATTATTCTTGTATAAAATGTAAATAAAAGATTATGAATTAGACTTCAAAGTACTTTATTTAGACGACTAGATTTTTCAAATCGAAACGTATGAATACGCTGTTTTGCAGAATATATTTGACATGCTTTCTAACATATATAATAAATAATATAATTACAGTGAGAACATTTAATGCGACACTGTGCCGATGTGAAATTGAATAACGTTATACTCTTCACGACCCAAGGAAATATTTACACATTATTGATTAACATCTCTTATTAGATTTGAGAGAAATTTGATCATCAAGATTACATCTACCATATAATTATTTTTATACGATGATTAAAAATTCAAAGCAACTTATAATGTCTCGAGAAGTCAATCTATCGGTTTGTCGTAGGTATTTCTTAAGTCGCGAAATAATATAAATCAATTATATCTTTGGTAAACATCCTTAAGTATGACTGACAAAATGTATTTACAAACATTCATATTAATACGAGCACTTAAACAACATTTTTTGGTATCATTCTGTGTAGTGAACATTCTTAGTAGTAATAAATTACAGAACAGATAATGATTTTTTAAATGACGATTACATTATGCACATGATTATTTATATAAAATCATGAATTTATAACACCTACCACAAGAAATAATACGTGTATTTATACATTTTATTACCGAGACGGAATTACGGAATGCATTTTCATACAACCGAATATCGGAATAAATCCCGTTTGTACTTTTGAATATTATGTTAGTGCCGGTGAAATAAGGTACAATAATATATTTTGAAGATTTTCCACAATCAATATATGTAGTTATTTGTAACTAATACTTTGGAAAACGTGTTACATACAATTAACATGTAATTTTCTGTATACAAATTATAAAGGATTGAGACAATTATATAATGGTATTAATTTAATATTTACAAATTTGAATGTTTTAAAACATGCGCACTTTAACTTGAAAGTGTACTACAATATCACTTTACTGTACAATTTAATATTAACAAATACATAATATAACACGGAAAATTAAACTATAATATTATTGGAAAATTTCAAATTAAACAATCTTCATTGCACAGATGGCTTTGATATCGAAATACATGTTGAAAATTTGTGTATTTTGCATTTTTTTTATTTGGTATTTTTCAATATGGTATTTCATCGTTAAACCATTAATGTATTATACATGCTTTCATACAATCCATTTTATGATATTTATGGTATTTGAGTTATTAATTCTTCAATATCATATATACATTGGTAGGTACGATTATATTGAAAGCGGTTGTATTTATTGGCTAATGTTCGGCACCACAACTAATCGTTTCAGTTGATTTTGTAAATTTAAAAATCGTGAAAATTAGCAATCTTATTCATATGAATGATGGATTTCAAATATGTATTTGTTTATATTTCATAAACTGAAAAAACCCAGTTTTTAGTTAAATACTTTTCATGAAATTATCCTTAATGTGACACTTATGAAATCTAAATATCAAATCTTTTGTTTAAAAAACATCGTAATTCACAGTGATAATTATACTACAATTTTATATTTCGTGTTTTATGAATATGTATTAATAATATGGTTTTATATAAAACGGACGTAATTTACAAGATGATCAATAAATATATATATTTTACACCAATATATTATACATTACACAAATTTCGGCGTTGACGAAGCGAAACTTCGAGCGTCATTTAATCGATTATTAACGATTGCAAAATGACCTCTTATTTTTCATCATTTGTTCTTAATTTGGTAAAAAGCTATCACATTTTCTCGGTCGCCAAAATATCAGTAATTTTTATTTTTATCGGAAATTCGAGTATATTTTTAAATTCGTATTATTGCAAGGATTGAATAATGAGATAATTAAGTAGACATTTAATATTCCATCGGGTGAAATTTTTTTTTTGTATACCTTTCTATTCAATAATCTTATGGATTTTTCACACTTAAAAAATCCCGAACAGTGCCAAATAATAAAATATTATTAATCATATAGAAAAACGTTCTAGAAAATGAGCTATTCAAATGCGTGTGAGACTATTGAATCCATTGAATGAGAATATTTATTTAGTGCCATATCAAATGTCAATTTTAATGTATCAGTATATAATAATAGTAGGAATGACTTATGGCGCCAGAAAAGCGTTTCATCATTTACACTGAGCTTTTTCATGAAGGCTTATCAAAATACCGTCACTTATTATACATTGTGTGTGAACATTAATATGATGAGTGAAGTATGAAAGCTCCCACTATATTTTCAAAGCTTTTTCTAGGTTCAATAATGAGCTTCTAATATGGGAATAATCCTGGTGTTTTTTGATGTTGCGTCAAACTTTTATGTAGTCGCCGCCGCCCATCGCACCTCAGACGGCGCAGCGCCAGAGTGGTTTTCTAGGTCAGTTTTAACCTTCTAATTTGAGGTAAATCCTGGTGTTTATAGATGTTTTGATGAGGAGTTATGTCCTCGCCGCCGCCCAACGCGCCTCTGGCGGCGCGGGGCCAGGGCGGGGTCAGTAGCGGGGCGCAGGAGCCTCCCCCAGCCAGGAATCCGGGGAAGGCGGGAAGTCAGGGTAATGAGGCGGACTAGAGCCGCTGCTTAGGTCAGAACCGCCGCCCATCGCTCCGTGAGCGCCACCCCCAGCGTGGCCTAGAGAACAAAAATCTATATTTTTAATTATATCTCAAACATATGAGTATGATCACACATTAATACTAGCCAAGTTGACAAGTAGGTGGACAATATGCAAAAAATAATTTAGGAATCTTTGGTTGATGATAATTACCTAAATGATAGATATTTGTTAGAATTTGTAACATTTCACGTATTTGACATATTTTAACTAATAGCTTGTATCTATCTTTAGTGGTTTTAAGAATCTTAACTTTCGTGCAAGGTATGTAGTGAAATAGTCAAGGATTATGATAATTTTTCTCGAGTATAGTTTTCAATTTAATCAAGATTCGAAATACTTTCATTGGACAGTACTATAAAATGCTTTTATTTATCAACATCACATCGTCTTTCTCAAATTTTGGAAACTTTGACATCAGCTTGTTTAATAGCTGTTTTGAATTACAACAAAAAAATCATCCAATCTTTTAGCGTCCTAAAGTACAGTTAAGTTTTTAATATTTGTAACAGTTTAACATTCTCTAGCGCCTAAACGGTTTATCTGCCAACAAAACTTAATAATCGTTAATTATATTAGATTTGTCAATGTTTACTTTTCTAGTAGTAAAACTTTTTTTTAAAAGAGAATCTCTTAGAGAAATGATTCGAAAACATAAAAAAAATTGGAATAAATTTTCAAAAATTAATAAACAAAAGGGTTTTCATCAGATAAACATCATAAACGCTAGGGAAAATGAAATATTAAAAAAACACACACACTCGAAGCCGATAAAAGACGAGATTTGCAATGAATGAAACAAATTAATGAGACTAATAATAATACTATACGGTTATTTTATTTTATGTTTACATTGCAAGTAGTAAGTAGAGCGGATCATATAACATGTTTATATTCTGAGGATGATGATGACTTACCAATGGACGTATAGACGATCTGATCGCTGTAGGAGTAAGGGTGCGGCAATGGCGGCGAGTGCGCCCCCAGGTAGGGGTGGAGTAGCGGCTGCCAGGTAACCGCGGGCGTGAGGAGACGCCCCTTCATCCAGCCCCATGTGCACGGTACTGTAGCTGTCATTACTTAGGTCTGCAATACACAGTGTACGAGAATGAGCGCATGATCAAGGAGACTTAATTTCCCTCCGGTATGATGCGGATGAGACAGGAGTCAAGTCCAGGTTTGTAATACCCTTTAGTTCAATCATCAAATTTTAACAGAACAAATTCAATAGCGTGGCAGTTAAACTCACTATAACCCAAGTATTTGAAGCCCACGTCTTGGATAGTTTATTTCAATCTTTTTTTTTATCATATCTGCTTCATATTTTGGAGCATATATACCCGCAAATAGCCATTTTACAGCTCTGTAAGCTCAGACTGTCCATACCTTAACCCAAACCACCTTCACACTCGGAGGTTAACATGGGAACATAGATCGTTCCCAGGAGCTTCTAAGGCAAGAGCCCGCAAATTTGAATTCTCTGCGACTGTAGTACCAGAGGGGTGATCAATAATCAGCGCATAATAGATGGGATGATGAACGCTCCTGAGACCTATACATTTTTTTTGTTCGGAAGGAGTGAATCAAACCTACCGTGGACATGTATAGAGCTTAGATCTGATTATATCAATTTAAATCAATTAAGTTATGTCCTGTTTTAAACTGACGGCGTCTGAATGACAAACAAAAGTTTTTTCACTGGACTACGCCACTTGGCTAAATTTTAATCATTAATATGCTATTATTTCGTAACATAAAATATCAAGTATAATCATGACTTGAGTCATCTATGTTTTTTCATCTAAAAAACATATCTACACGTTAAATCTTTCATGAGAAGAGTATAAACAGCTCTTTAAAGAAGCATTAAGTAACAAGAATTTCGTGCAAATCCGCTGTAATACTTCGCTTCTTTGCTTCACTGAAGTCCTTCGACTAGTCGTGATTGAGTAAGTTTTGCTAATCTTTAACTCCAAATAATCCATATTGATTTAACAAAAAATATACAAAATATTTGAGCACGTCTAAACATTTTTTTTTCATTTCTTATAAGATTAATGCAAAGAAAAACTTATATCTATGAATGCCATATATTGTATATTGATGATATACATTCGATTATTTTAAGTTGAATTATTTTTATTTTATTACCATGGTGGCTATAGGCGTCTAGGTCCACCTTCAGTTCATCCTTATCTAGTAGTTTGTCATGTCTTGGTGAGGATCCTCCCTTCATGGATCTAAAGTACTGACTCCAGCGTGTGCGACCAGCGTCCTTCTTCAATCGTTTTTCCTTAGCTCGTCTGTTGAATAAAATCATTAAAATAAATATATAAATTCAAGTCATACAGATAATTCATCTCTGTAAGTTATAAAATAGGTTTCTTTTAAATGTCAATCAATTTAAATGATTACCCTTCAAAAAAATACACAACCGATCCTTCCCATTGTGTCATTTTAAACTAGCTAATTAAAGCTCTGACGTATATTTTCTTAAAATGGTAATTACTAGTGTCGTTTACGAGACTGCAAAGTAATTGTGGTAAACCTCCCTTCTCTTACGTTTTTTGCTGTTTGAACTTTAAAATATTTATACTATACATGATGCTACCAAGGCAAAATTCGATTAATTACTTTGTTTTTTTCAGCATATTGTGAGTAATTTATTTGTAAGTAATTTCGCATATATTTTTTTATTACTAGTAAAAAAACCTGTTAAATTTGTTCTTTAAATGTATCCAGATGTCAAAAGTGAACAAGATTATAAAAAAATATTGTTTACAAGTAAATATTTTTTTATTTTGTGAAAATGTTCTGCATTTCATTCGACATTAGTTCAATGGTCTACACATTATAAGCTCGATGTAGAGGGAAGCATTTTTCAGCTTTACAAAGGAAGCGCAGGGAAAATGAGGCTATGTGGAGGAAAATCAATATGATCCGCCATTTTGTCATTTTGGTTTGGTTTGGTACCCGATAAAGCCCTCCCATTTCATTTCTTCCGTCTGCTTTTATTGCGTTCAACATAACGGGGCTCCCTCTCACTCCTCCCACCCCTCCTCCCCGACCCCGCCACCGCCCACCCTCGGCTACATAGAACCACTAAATATGTACATTGTAGCTCTGGGAGTACATACTGAATCCACTGAAGTAAGCTCTCTATCCGCTCACCCTATGTATTTACCAGGAAAAAGCTCTTCAGCGCACGAGTATCTAGTTTTATTTTCAAAGAAAATTGAATTTGAAGTAAAAAATATATTTCATTTTTTTGATATTTAAACATAATTTTTATTTTTTTACAAACAAAATATATGATACAACAACGAATTAGACATTTTAATTTTGGTTGTTAATACATAAATTATAATTAATTTATTTGAGTTAAATTATAGTTTTCTTATTAAGATTTTTATAGTAACACTATTTACACTCTTGCTAAGAGACAGTAATCGAAGAAATAATTTATTTTAACCTTTTTGAAGACTTGACTTCATGATTAACATTTTTATAATAAACTTAGTCTATGGTGCGCCACAATTATGAATAAAATTCAATTTTGGAAAAAAAAAATACATTTTAATTACGACATTTTATTTAACTCACTTACACTTTTTAATTAAAGCTTTAAAAACACATATTAATATGTAGAAAGACATAAAAAAACAACACTGTTTATAATGTATATTCATTATATTCATCAAATATCTCTTATAAAATCAATATATATAAAAGATTACCCCAATATTATCTGACCTACGAGGGTTATCCGTAAAATAAGGTTCCCATGGTGCTACAGTCCTGAAAAGCACTGTTATTGTGAATCCCGCAATTCTGTAGTGTACCCTGGTTCCCCCACTCCAAATCCTTTCCCTAGCGAGCTGCTTGCGGAGCTCAGTTTTGGCTTGGCAGTCGTAATACCATTTCGAATCACGTTGGCAGATTAACAACCACACACAACCATAACGCTTAATATTACTCTAAAATAGCAAGAGTTATATAATATACACCGAAGTTGATTCTCCATTACAGTTCGAAAGAATTCTAATGCATACGTTTATATAAAAAAAAACACATCAATCAGATATATGGCCGCATTTCGACAATACAATGAACGAATGTTCACAGTACAATTATAATACGATAAACTTGGGCGCAAATACATGAAATGAGAACAGCTGATGATAATTAGTATTGTATTTTCCGCCGCTCGTGCCGTCGCGGCGCTTTTGTGAATATAAGTAAATGATATATACTATTCTCGTTTAATTGCGTAATTTATTATCATTGTATATACATACTCAGTATATTTTTCAAGCTCTTAAATAATACGTCATCGAAAAACTGTCTTGTGCTTTTTGAACTTATTTTCTCATGGAATATCCGTTTTTCAACAATTTTCCATTAATGTGTCATCGAAATAAATAATTTCATAGTATAATTCATAATATAGGAAATTGATTCAATTATAAACATAGTCACTTTTAATTATAATATAAAAATATGGCACACCTAGAAAATCAGATTAATAATTTATAGAAGAAAAAAATATGTATGAAAAAACTGTTGAAATAAATAGTTTGCGAGGGTAAACCTATATTACACAACGTATGACTAGACGATTAACTGTTTCCCGGAACACACAAATAAAATTCATAGCTGGAATGCTAGGATAGATCATATGCCCTTTTTCTGCTGCTAGATATACGGAACAAAGACACTATGGCAGTATAAAGCGATAAGAAGTGTCGTTTTTTACCTCATTGGGTTTTATAATAATATGACTATATCTAATTTTAATTAGTGCATCCTCTCAGTATTAAACTATTATATTTATAAAATATTAGCACCGTAGCGCAGAGATGTAGAATCTAACATCTGGTATTATCTATAAAATAAAGGTCACCTAAAGTACCATGGAGAGATCCAAGCTCGGAGTGTCTCTAAAAGATATAATCCGACACATAGGTATCCGAAGAAGAACTCAAGTAGTGGAGGCTACCCAATGAATAGGCACACTTAAGTGGCAATGGAAAGGACATATCTGTCGAAGAGACGATAGTCAATGGGGAAGATAAGTAATGGAGTGGCGTCAAAAAACTGCCAAACTACAAAAATTTCTATGACGACATCAGAATAAAAACGCGAGTAGCCTGGATGCCGAGGGTCGAAAAGGTTGGAAACTAATGCAGGAGGCTAACGTTCGACAGTGGACGACACAAGATGATGTTGATATATCAATTGATTTTCACATATTTCACTCTTTGATTACTTTACGTAGCTTAGGTAACTTCGTTATATTACTCATCACACTGAAGATGATGATGGATATAGACGGTAGATTTTATGAAGTGGAAGGTCAATAATGAACGGTACTACCAATTTCAAATAATAGATATTGCTGTTACCTGTTTTGGAACCAGACTTGCACGACCCGCATGTCCAGCCCCGTGTCCTGGGACAGTTGCTCGCGCACGTGCCTGGCGGGCTTGGGGCTGTTGTTGTAAGCAGACTTGAGCGTCTCTAGCTGCTTGGCTGTGATGGTGGTGCGGGGTCTCTTGTTGGGGGAATCACCGTCCAAGGAACCACCGTCTGCTAAACAAACTCCTGAACATTACATTGACGCATCCACTGACAAACCCAAAAAGAGCATAATGGTGAAACATATACATGAAGGTGATAGTCCACCTGCACTAAAAAAAAGATACAATATCCAATTAATTTATTATTTCTTTGATAGAATATCATACTATGAAAAAATAACTGTAAATTTGTCCTTGTAGTCCGTATTTCAGATCAGCTAGTGGTCCTTCGTGAGGTAGAACTAGTTTCCGGTCTTGAACTATCGCACGCAGACGTTGCACGTAAAGCACGACATATGCAACATTAATCTTAAGCGTATAGTTTGTACAATAGTTGCTCACCCTTGGCTCTCGCCGCTTCGTAGTCCGTCTTGCACACCAGCTTGCGGTCCTCCATGAGGTAGAACTCATCCCCGGTGTTGAGTTGTCGCGCGCAGACCGCGCACGCGAAGCACGGCAGATGATACACGTGGTCTTGCGCGCGCCGCACGACCTGCGTGGGCGGGATGCCCTGCGCGCACCCCGCGCACTTGCTCCCGAACCGCCTGCACCCACAGCGTACCGACACAAAGCACTTTATTTATTTTGCACGCACAATTATTACACAATAATCAATTCATAAAATGTCCCCGTGAATATAAAAGTGACCGAAGACAACATTCTTTCTATTTATATTTTGAAAGCGGCGCCTTTTTGGTAGATTTTTAGTTATATAGTAAATAATATGAGACTACAAATTCAATGTAAAGCTCGTGACTGCTATAGACGTCATACACAGTGGTTGGGTTTGCGTTTTGATGTCGGTAGAAAACCAATGAAAGTGACAACAACATATTGCATAAAATATTTAGTTGATTGTAATTGATATTGGATTAATATTATATTAATTAACAATAATGTGAACTGAATGAATGTTTTTTTGAATTTTGTAAGCTCCTTTCACTTCCATAATTATGGTACAGAAATAAAGGTTATTTAGAATACATATCGCTTGCTTGAGAAAATTAACATAAGTAATAATAATATTAAGAATAGAAAACATTTGTTTATTTTCTTTTGATTTGGATTGAATTGAACACTATTTATCAATAAATTGGTGACTGCGGTTTTATCATAATTGAAATGAAACCATGGCATCCAATTCTGTGTATATCTACAATATCTGTATATTTACAGTGTTCAACGTAATTCATGTAAAAATAGGTAAAAAATACAAAAATATTTTATACTTGAAATGTACTAAGTGAACGCAGAAAATATAAAAAGGATATACTTTTATTTTTTAGATTGATTCGATCGGTAGTTTTTGTTGGGATTTCATAATATCATTAAAGTAAATGAAACATAATTAGAATTATTCTTCAATTTTATTTTGTTGTGACATATTTAAGCTTCGATTTCAAAGAATTTATAACAAGAAATATATATATATATTGAATAATTTGTTTTTCTACGAATATATGAGTCTGAATAAATCTATTAATAGCCAATAAAAGTAATGTTTGCTTTAATAAAAATATTTTTATCAATCATTACTTTTATTCGATTAAACAAACAAGTATAGCATCATATTACGAAAGAAAGATTATCTAAGTAAAGTTATTAAATTAATATTGACAGTAGCAAAACTATATTTAGTCTAGAAAAACAAACTGTAAGATAAGTATAAAAAATATATATCTTACTTTCTTGAGAAATTACTTTCATACGGTATTATATAATAAAAGTTATAACTTTTCTGAATATTTCTTTAAAAAATATCTTCAAGACCATGAGGATAATTCCAATGACATTTCTGATGATTTCAATAATAAAAATAATATTTCCATAATGTCACCAAAAATATTTTTAAATTAGTTATTATACTCGTTTATAAAACAAGCGCAGTTTTTAGTTTTTAAATTACATGATTTTAAATTAAAAGTCGTTACCAAATTATATGTATTTAATAATCAAGCAGCTTAACTTCGTGTTACTTATTTCACTGACACCGTATTATAAGAAACACCTTAAACATGTGTGAACTGAATTATTAAATTATACGTAATTCAAGACTAGTACTTTCTAATATGACTATTGTCTTATTTATCATATTGAGTAAAAGCAATAATACGGATGCTACTTACTTAAAAAAGTCGTCTTTGCAATATAGTTGTCCATTCCTGGCGAAGCACTTGTCGGAGAGTTGCACGCGGCATTCTGAGCACTGTAGGCACTTGGCGTGCCAAGTGCGTTCTAACACCTTCAGGATGAAGCGGTCCAAGATCAGCTCTTGGCAGCCTCCGCATTTGGGGATGCTTGCTGCAACAAACATACATACATATTAAAACTCAATTACCTTGACCTCATGTTTACTAATAATTACAATGGAACGACATTCATTGAATTTAAAATATAATAGAATATATATATATATATATATAATAATAATAATTAACGTAATTGATATATTACAGTACGTCGCCCCTTTCACAAAAGGAATATGTCACAACTTAGGCCGGCAGTCAGGATACTGGGGTTTATTATAATAATGTTGCTAGTATCCTGACACTTTTGAGGTGCTTTGTTGTCTCAGAGTATTGCATATTCTATCGATGACAAAACACAAACGATAATTGAGAAGCTGAAAATAAAAAAAATCAGCTCTACTTAATGCGTAAGAGATTAAACTGTCGTTCTTTAATTATATAATGGACTGTTTTAAGAAGACTAAAGTTTCTTAAGCAATCAAAGGAAGAAGATCACTCGGATGTATTACAGTTATATGAAGTGACTTCGTTGAATGTGAAACTGAATTATTGATCAAAGAAGTACAATGGCACATCCTCACATCAAATAGACGCTTATCTACAAGTATTTCTACGATGTTTATTAATATTTTCAGTATTGAGATGAAGAAGGAAAAGGTGATACATTTTTAGACAACCAGAATTTTAAAGTAATATTACGAATACAATCGGTGGAGTTTAGAAATATAGCAGAATACATTCTGAAAGTATATATGTCCTCGTACTAATAGAAATACATAACGTCAATTAGTGTTAAACATATATTCCAACTATAATGAGAAAAGGATGTTTATTTTTAGTTAAACCCGGGCTCCAGCTAATCTGAAGCTAATTATCAACTTACAAAAAGGTGGCATTTTGGGACTCGAAATTTGAGGCGACTAATTTTGTGACCTCACGTAAGGGTATAGTTTATGCTGATATAATTTAACTATTTATTCTGTATATAACTTTAAAATCTTACTTTTCAAACACAAATTATCAAGAAAACATAAAGGTTTTCGAAAGCTATTCCAGCATCTGTATTTCTTCCCATATCTGTATCTTTTCAAGAAGCATCATCTCATGAATATCCTCAATCCTTACACACACACAGTGTCTAATAGACACGGCTTAACAATAATGAATCCATAAAAGACCAAAATTATCTTCTTTTAAAAAAATATAAAGATAAAAATCTGTTTATATATTTAAATAAAAACAATCGCCAATCATTAAGCAACATCAAAATTTGTTGTTTTCTTACATTATTCTTATAAAACAAGGTTCTCCTTATTAAATTTCATCATATAATTTTTAAAAAATCATGATATAATTTCTTATAAAATGAATTTTTGAATTAATATAATACAACAATCAGTAGATAGACCGTGCATTTAATACATTCAAGTTTAAAAAGTATTGCGAAAATTTATATTAAATAGTTTATTCGATAGTCCACATATTATCTTTTTTTCGATTCACGTGACCAGAAAAAATAAGTTGTTTTTTGTGAAAATAAATCAATTTTGAAATACTAAATACAGAATAAACACTATACATGAATTATAAACAATAACGAACATGAAATCAAATATCAAAATTGAATTATAAAAATACGCGAAGCAACTTTACTCAAACAAATCGTTTAATAAGCTACTGCAGTCTAGAAGACATATGGATACCATAAAGCTTTTTTTTCATGGAAACTCAAGAAAACTGTAAAAACCTCACAGATTCTTAGATGTTTATTGTCATAATGTCCACTTATCAATAAAATAGATAAGGGTAAATTTCAAGCATAAATTATTCATAAGTATTAAGTCCACAGTTTAAAAATTTGCTGTTTTTTAGATTTTTTGTGCAATTGAATTGTAAAAATCAGTGACAGTAAAATGCAAAAGTGTTCCTGAATTACGATAATTTGCTTGTCACACCTAAACAAGATGACAATCAATTGTGTGTGCAATCACGTGGAGAGCCATTGAAAGTAAAATGACTCAAGTGTAAAATACCTCATTTCATGGATGGACAGTTTTCTAGCAAACAAACTATGGATCTTGAATTTTTTGATTCACACAAAAAAATATTATAGTTTTAAAATATTCTAATATCATTGAATTTTACTTTGTGTTACTAATATATAATACATCCACCATTTAAGGAACTAAAATAAATACTCGTAATTATCTACATGAGCATTTTGATTATTATTGTATTAAAATATTCTACAATAAATATATATATCCATTTCCTTCAAATAAAACTAAAAAATATCTACAATTAATCCATAGTTTTATTTATTAACGACATGTTTTGACTACTTCAAGTAACCATTATCAATTCCTCTACCACAGATTTACTCTATGCAGTTTGAGTGATTAAGGTTACAAAAAATCTTAAACTTATTATTACTACTATATATGAGTATAAATAAAACTGTCCATTATTTGTAAGTGAAGATATTTATAATTTGTTAGGAAAACAGCCGATGTACTTTAATATAAATTTTACTCTTCAAATTATACTTTCTAGAAAAAAATCAAAAAAGCATTTCACAATATTATAAATACAAGGTATTTTATTCTTACAAATGAAAACTTCAGGTAAAAGCTCCAACTGTATAGGAGGCACTCGCAGGTCTGCCGCCGTGGGCAAGCTTTCCCCGCGAAACATTGTCATAGCAGACATCATTGAGAGAAATCAAAGAAACTACTCTTATAAACGCTACAAATCACTAAATGAAACCACGCAAAATAATAACAAATCTATTGCGAATCCACCACATATACTTGCACATCCTCTAAACAATCACAAATTATATATTATACAATTAACATACGAGATTATTAAGCTTTTATATTGAAATTTTTTACTTAATCGAGCTTTTTATGAGTGTTTTAAACTTTGTATTCACTTTTTTTGTCATGTCATCATGACATCGCTGTCAGTTGTAGTTTTTCTGAGTGTTTCAGAGATGCTCTCGCGACGCGTGCTATTGGCCGACTGTCGCAGAGCGCCGGCGCCCGCGACGACGGCGGACATGTTGGAGACGCCGCCCTGCCATTGGCCCTCGACGGAGACTCCGCCCCTCGTCCGCACACGCCTCCTTGCGAGCTTTCCCTCCTGATGAAAGCTCAGCTTCCGAGATGCGGCGATAAAAGCTCGCCAATAGCAGCCAGACATAATCCCGGAATGCTTTTAGGGCTTCTGCCTGTACGAGGAAGCGACTTGACAAATCGTATTCTTAGAAGCATAACACTCCATCCAGAATGTTATGTAAGATTTTTTTTGACCAAAATTTCCCAGCATTAATTATGTTATTCTATTATATTGTAACATTATATCAATATAAATCACATTAGGCAACGGTTGTTAGCAAAAATGACATCATGGTTTCCTACACTATCGCTATATTAAATCATTCAATTTCAAACAGTCACTCATATTAGTGACAAAGAATGCGGAAAACCATGGTCTCAATTCTCTGTCATCTGATAACTGTTCAACATGGTCAGTGTTCAATGAATTAAAAATATTTTTTTTATTTAATAGATCTTAGAGTGAAATATAAAGGAAATTTATTTAATCATGATTTTACAGTTTTAATCTGTTCTAAGAATTTACCTTGTCCTAAGCAATCTGTCATAACCTATTAGATATATGTTTTTATATTATTATTTAATAATTATTTAATAATCAACCATTATGATTAATTTGTAAAAACAATTTTGTCAATATAATATGTTCATTTACAATACATAAATGAGGTGTACGGATGTGCAAGGAATACATTCATTACATCTCATTCAGTTTATAGTATATCCTTGATTTCTTCTATTTTGACCTAAGTATAATAGTAGTCTAATAGATTGGATATAATGGCAGGTAGTGTTATATTATTTTATTCATTCATATATGACAAAAATATATGTTATTTGTTTAGAAAACATTAAATACACATAGCATTATGTAGTCTCATAAATATAAAAAAATTCCGTAAAATATGCATAACTTCTATTTAACTCAATATCAAAATTTTAATAAAAATCGATCATAAAAATATTTCACTTATTTTTCCATTTATTATTTCGATACTGTTATGTTTTTGTAATAAAAATTTAATTAAGTATATTTGAACAATGTTTATAGTTTCATGGCGGATTAACTAAACATAATATTAATCATCGCTCTATACAATTTTAAGTATTTCATAAAACGGTTTTTTAACGCTACGGTTTACTTATCAAATCTCCATATCGTTATAATTAAGGTGCGATAGTTATGAAAGACGATTAAATATAAAACTATTAACCCAATTGAAAATTTACAACTTTTGTAAACCTATAGATTTGAGATTAGAAGACCGTTAATATATTAGGTATAACTTTAAAAAAATGTGATTACATAAAAATGGGCAAATACTGAATGAAAAAAATCATAATAATTGTTATTTTTTCGTTTCAAAAGCATGGTTCAGGTGAAAAATTAAGCACCAGACTGCGATAAGTATTCCGTATTCCAGTCACATATGAAAGGGCAATAAAGTGTCACAATGGCATAATAAAATTATAATGATTTATAATGCGCCATTCGTGTTGCAATAAAATTCTTCGCGCAAGTTGTGATCAATGGAATAAAAATATCAATAAATGTGCTCTGCTAAGCCAAGTGCAAATAAAAATATTGATAGTCCAAACGCAAATACGCTAAGTTGCCGAGGGTGACATCAATAATTTTACCCATTTATATAATTATAATATACGGTTTAAACGTATTTTTTTATATTAGTATCACCTTCCTTTATTACTATTTAATTCTCAAACTTTTATAAAATATATTTTACCGTGGACTTAAATCACTTATTAATTATAGATTCAGATTAAATCGTAAATTCAATAAATATATCAATAACCTTGTAGGTAATATCTATTAAGGTTCAGAAAGACAATCTATAGATTACATCGTAAAATATATAGATACAAAGTTGGAACAAACAGCTTCATTGAGAATACTGTTCGGTAAGTTTCGATATTTATAGCCTTCGTGGAAGCTTTTCTAAGAGCGTAAACACAATTTCGAATCGAAGTACGAAAAGCTCACAGTGAAACTTTAAAAAAAAAGTTAGTCAAAAGTATGTATAAGTAATAATATTTTTTTCATAATAAACATAACAACTGCTACCTTTCTTCAACTTACATCATCAACCAAAATTGTTTTAGATATTATATTATTTGGTGTAAGTGGCTCAAGCTAATTAGCGATATGTGGTTAGTAACAGGCGGTGACCTAACCAAGTTTCGGTCCGCGCCCAATGTTGTTCAACTTCGATAACCTAACGAAAACCACGCAAACGATGTATTATAGCCGCTGAACTATTTAAAATGTTTTTTTACTAATATTTTTAAAATAGCTAAATTTCATTTGATGATATTTTTACATGAAGTTTTTGCAGTGTTCAGTTCTTTACAGTATGCAGTTATATCTTTATTGTATTACAACAACGAGCTTTGACTCTCCATTTTTAATCACAAAAGCACACAGTTCTTTGTTTATCTGATAAAGAATTACACGTCCGTTGTGTGGCGCAAGTCTCGTTACAAATAATAACAGTAATTCAGAATAAGCACTTCAATTAGGGCGACGCGTGGCCGTATGGGCGGGATAGCGGGCGGGGCGGGACGAGCGCGTGGGCGAGGGCGCCGCGTGCCGTACGGACAATGCCCGACAGGCAGACAGCACGGATAAGATTTTAATGGCACGGTGATCAGCTGGCAGATGCCAGAGATTATTTGGTATCGGATTTGGCTTTATTTAAAATTAATGCTTAGGCCATGCTTGAGTCACGAATGGCACACTTTATAGAAGAAGACATAAAAGATAACTAGCAAATGGAATTAAAAGTTCAACAAAACCGGTCTACTGAGTCTGTGATATATTAAGAAGTTTATTATTTGAATGACAATAAAGTGAAATTAATATAAAATCATTATACTTTATTTACTTTTTTACCGTGCTTATCATGATTTATTTATGAGAAAAATGTCATATAATATGATGTTTCCTGCGATTTTGTAAGTTCGTATAAATTTGTTTAATTTTGGTGTTGATCTTCAATTATTGTATCTTTAAAGTATTAGAGTATTGAAATATATTTCAAAAATCTACCAACAACAATATAACGTGAACTATTAATCTATTTCGAAAGACTTGTTATTTGTTGACTATTTTCGTATCTACAAACTTTACAGTTATTATTTAATAATAAAAAAAATTCAACGGCTTAAAGATTGACAATAATCGGAAGAAACGTCAACGTGGTAATACATATCATTTTTAGTGTTCGAATAATATTTTCTCATTACTGCAGGTCCATTACAGATTCATATTACAATTAATGTTAATGCAGCTATGCAGCCTCTTTTAAATGAACTGTTAAATTCTAACCCTATGGAGCTTATTTCCATTATGTAAATTAGTGAATTAACTGAATTACTCATTAATGTAATCAAATTAATAATTTCATTAGTAATAGTTTACTAATATTGTTAGTAACACTACAACAATAAAAACGTAAATTCATTTATATTCACTTATAATCAAATTAAATTTAAGTACGATAATACATTAAATTGAAACAGATAATTAAAAAACTCTTAACCTCGAAATATACAGTTTGAGTTTATAAAACCTTACTTAAAAAAATCTCTTCTGGTCCTAATTTAATTTACAAATGTCAAAGAGCATTTTAGGGAAATTATTTAATAAAATTGTTGTTTTCTTAACTCGGAAACATCTCAAAATATTCAGTGGTTAATAAAATAAAATAAAAAATATTTTATTTTTAATTATTTTTTTAATTTTATTTATATAATTTTGATGTTTGTTTAATTTTAACATTATCCACGACTATGACGTTTATAATACGAGTAATAATCGATGTTATGTATGAGTCTTTGCGGTGTCAACCCTTCAGTGGTGTGTCAGATTCACTAGTACAAAAACACATTTGCAACCCTCGCATGGCTCCGATCCTTTTAAACCTGGTGCCGTGTCAATTCAGAGTGGTGAAGGGTGCGAATAGTTGGGCCAAATGGCCGCCACGCGACCTGAACCACGCCACCTGCGACATCCTCATCCTAATGAAGAGCTGTTGTACTCCCAACTCCTGGAATGGCCCTCGCATAGTGATCATTCACGCCATCAACCCACTCTCTTCAAATCGACAACGTGATTTCAAAACGGCAATGTGATGAGCACTTGTTGTCTTAATTATCATGATCGTAAAGTTTTACGAGAATTCACCGCTTTGGAACTTATTTTCGTTCATATATGAACACCCCTTTATGCGTTTTGTGAAATTAGGTTTTAGTTTATTTGACGTTATTCCTATCAAAATATTTATAAATTAAATATTTCACAATTCAGTTACCGTTTTTGTTATTTATTATATATATTACTATTATTATCTATAGTTCTTTATAGTATCTATATCTTCAATAATAAGATTTAGCGCAAATATGTTTTCATGGAACTAATAAATAAAATATAAGTGAGATCTAAAGATCTCACTTATAAATAAAGAAACAAGGGAAGTTTTCTAATTTCGGCATATTTTTATGATACATACTCGCAAATGAATATCCTCAAGTTTTTTTTACAGATACTTTGGATTTAATATTTTTCCTAAAAATTTCGATACTACTTTTACGTTCATTTTGACGTTATTTTTATTATAACTATTCATTTTACACATTAATAATAACCTCTTCTGATTATTTGGCGGGATTAATAAAATATCTGGTTTAGTTGATATATATAAGGTTTTTAGGTAATTTCATCAATATAACATTTGAAAGAGTCTTTCAAATATTATACATACTTAAATTATCTTGAAATAAAACTCTCAATTAGGATAAAAAATTATTTATAGATATTGGCTACTCGATGTTGCCCAAATATGTTGTCATCAAATAAATAAATGTAGAATAATTCTAAATAATATTTTATTTGCATTTAACAGCTTAATAGGCGTTACAAGACGAAAATATAAATTATTCAGAATATAGACACTATATATAATAAATAATTTTGAGTTTACCTTGTTATGTGATTTAACCCACGACTCATTTTTAAGACGTGAAAATAATGTCACATAAAGCAGTTTCACTTCTGTTTGGTTTTTGGAATTCCATTTCAAGTTAATAGCGCCTAAGTGAGTAATAAATCGATATTCGAATCTTGGAACGCGAGAGAATTGAAGCGAAAGAGCAAAAGTACGTGACGGGTTGGTTCCGTGACTGGTTTGTTTTCGTCTCGGAAGGCAGTTAACTTTAAACCTCAAAAATAACAAGCAGGTTGTTCCGCGAAATCATGTTTCTGTGACGAATCGCAGTTGCCAGGCTTCTGGGGCATTGTTCCCAAATTAACGACGCGAATCGCGACACTTTCCGATAATTGAACAACAAAACGAACTTACTCCTTGCTTACTCATACAAAAACATTACCCACATATAATGTTTGTAATATTTTGTTTATGAAATCGCACACAGGAGAACACAACAGGTTGACCCTCAGCAAGGCCAACTGGACACTGTATGCGGAAAATGTGTGCTGTGTTTGTTTGGAGTTTGGGGATATTGCAATTGTATATTCATATGTTTATTAAAAAAATCCAGATTTATAAACGAGGAAACGCAGATACTGAAAGAGCATCCCAGAGCTTATCGGTGGCGTTTGAGAACAAATTTTGTAAATTAAAATTTCTCGGTGGACTTACATACAACGTGGATGAATATTCTGCAATGTGACTTCAAACCTGTATAAGAGCAAAATGTAAGTTAAAATAGGATTCAATCTTGCGCCAATGTCATTTTTTTATGCGAGAACTCCAGCAACAGTGCTACTCGTATTATCGCCTTTATTGTCTCTAAATTTTTAAATAAAATATAATTATTTTATCGTACTAATATTCAAAAACCAGTCCCTTGAAATATTTTATACGCTGACAATATTGCTCTAATCAGTGAGAATGCTCAAAGTATTCAGGAAATGCTGGAAGAATGGAGACTGGCTCTGGAGAGTAGTGGACTGCGAATAAGTAGAAGTAAAACCGAGTTGATGTACTTTTTTTCAATTCTGGTTGCACCGCGGTTAACACACAACTCCTTTTACAGAATACACCCATTATAGAGGTTGATACTTTTTAATATCTCGGCTCCGTGATATCCTTAGACGTCAAAACTGAATCTGACGTGGAGCATAGAATAAACACAGGATGGCTGAAATAGAGGTCTCTCTCTGGGGTTTTGTGTGATAGCATTAGATTCCAGTTAGGACCAAGTAAAATCTAGAAAATTGCTGTAAGGCCAGCTATGCGAACACAACTTGGATAGGATTCATGTGGCAGATATGAAGATGCTGAGGTGGGTTGGGTGGTGTGACTTGAGTGGACAGAGTTTGAAATGAGCATATTCGGGGTTCATTTTGGGTGGCCTTCATACCTGAAAAGATAAGGGAAAACTGCCTAAGATGGTATGGGCATGTGACACGGAGAAATGAGGACCACATGGTGAAGAAAGCCCTCAACATACCCACACTGAGGAGAAGACCTGGAAGACCAGAGGCAACCTGGACTGCAACTATAGACAAGGATCTGAAAACTCTGGGCCTGACTGAGAATGCAGCTTAGGACAGGCAGACTTGGCAAATGTTCACAAGGAGAGCCGACCCCAGATGATGGAAAATGGCTAGGCTAAAGAAGAAGAGTTTATCATAGTCGTACAATATAATTGATTTCATTGTTTATTCTCGATGATCATGAACTCTGTGACTATATCATTTTAATATTGCTAAGTATTATACAAAATATAAGTTTTGCAATTTAACTAATAATAAAGAATCGCAGTTATAAAATGCGTATTCTTCCGACTGTTCAGTAATAATTTCTTACAGTTCTAACTTATATTACTAATTGCATTGCTTTATGTTTATCTCATCGAATTTTAAGCATCCAATAGTAATGTTGTAGTATAATTTTTTTTAATTGAATTAACTAAAAAGGAAGGCGATATTAACCCACTAACACAAACAATGCCCATGAAAACTTGAGCATCCACAACTATTAATCGAATATTTTATAAATACATAAAATACCATTGTAATGATCTTAAATCACTGCTAACAATGTTTCCTTGAGACAGAAAACGTATATTCACAACAAATAATATGAAATAAAAGTATGTTAGTCTTAGATCTTAATTTTGTAAATTTAAATTTCAATTATCATTATTATTACGCAACTTTACGAAGCAATTGTCAGCTTACAATATTAAATATATTCAATTAAATAATTAAATTTTCTAGCATATTTTTACCACAATAAATATTAGAATAAAGTTACATCTTCTCATTGATATTTCTATTACATACTATTATACTAGTCGCTTTAGAATTAAAATATCAATCTACAAACACGAAAGTCATTTACATGAATCAATGTTACGTGATTAAAAACTACGTGATCGAAGATGAAATTATACCTTTATTCGAGTTACTTGTTCACCTCGTTGTTGGAATAATTACGTACAAAGCCGTAATAATACACTTTAGTTATTAAAAATACTGTTACTAACCAACTTTGTCGATCGGTCAACTTAGAAATGAAATAAGAGATTCTTATCGCGATGATAAGATATTTCCATGCTTTCCATTTCAGTGACGATTTGTTTTGCTTAATACATAAATGCGATTTCAAGTTTATGAAATTAAATACACAATATCAATTAACTTATAAATAATAAATTAATTCGTTGTATTATATACTTGTAATTACACTTGATTAATAAATTTTAATGCGAAAAACTTTTTTATGTATCCTAAATAATAGGAAAAACATTAAACTGCAATATTCTTTCTATTAAAAAAAACGGGACAGAGCAACAACAGAAGGTTTCGTCTGGCAGGTTGGATACTGAATGTAGGTCAAATATGTTGATTGTGTGTATTCATTTATTAAAAAGATTACATGTGTTCATAAAACTATTTAATGAAGACATTCAGAATATCTTAAGAAAGAATCACAGATGTTGGGGGCTAGAAAAGAATGTTATAATTTTTAACGTCTACTGCAATAGCTTTTACAGCCACGTTTGGTGTTGTTTCGCTAAAGCCTCATAAAGTGAGAAAGTGCTCTGAAAACAATGACAAGATAAGTGCTTCTACGAATATCTGGTAAAGCGATAGGTTAGTAGAACCAAAGACACCCCCTCCCCCTTTCGCATTCAATAAATTTGTTTAAATCATCATTTTAGAAACTGTTCATCTTAAATTTACATGTTTCAGTCGTGTAGGGATGCCAACAATAAATAAAAACAAATAATTATGTGTACAAATAGTGGAATACTGTAGTCAAATGGTCAAAACGGTAAAATTTCAATCCGATTATCCAGTTTCAGTATCGCTTGTTTGTGTTGATTATACATATAATGCCACTTGAAAAAAACAACAAATAGTAGTAGCATTTTTTTCTTAAATTAATAATAAAAAAATAATTTTAATCGATTTTCCAGATAAACGCCATCTGGGGAAGCGTGACATAATCGCCTAACAGGTAGGTAACTAAATGCTGATCGCAAAATCAGCCAAATAAGCCGCGTCGATTTCCGCAAATGAAACCAGCGGCTGTTGCCAAGTAACGATCATGGTCAAGTTTAAGTACGCTTCAACGCCTTTGTCGCAAAAACTAAGTGAATGGCGGCTGCCGGTGCAATGAATCTCGCCTGGACCGAATCACACAGATCTTGTTAGTCATTTTCATTTTGAGAGAAGTCCATGTATTGACTAAACTCAAACGTGGAGATATTTGGTATAAAAAAATCAAATCATTTCCAAACATACAAGGTATTGTAAGTATTGTACTCATAGGTTTTTTTTTTAAATTAGTTGAATCTATAGAGATTTTAGCAATAATTAACTATTTATAATTATTCGAACATTAATACGAATACTTCTAGTGCATAATGTTTAAGTTATTTTTTTCTTTATAAATACATACTGGGGAATACCTACAGAGGGTGTTTAATAAATGTCATTGAAGATTCCACGTAGCTTGCCATTTATAAAGATGGCCAAAGCTGTATGCGGAGTGTTTTAAATTCCATTTGACTACAGTCCGGTATTTTTATGCAACTTTTATTTTTACGGGACTCACTATGAATAAGTACTATTCACTAGAAACCTTTCGTCTATCACTAATTTCGATCAATAAAATATGAAAAACATTTTACGGGTGAGGAGTTAATTTCACACCAACGGTAATACTTATATATCGAATAAAAATATTTTTTAATTTACCTGAGGCCACCCTGCGGCTGAACATGTGGAGAAGCGCAACTGAGGGGAATACTTGGATTGCCCCGAAAGAGGACCTAACCCCTGGACATGACCAAGGGTGGAATATATGGAGGTCCCTTAACAGACTTCGGACCGGAGTATGCAAGACGAGGACACAAATGAGGGCCTGGCAGTTTTACAGCGGACCGACTGAATGTGACTGCGGCGTGGAGCAGACCCTGTCACACCTTCTGGAGTGTGCGCTGTGCCCGAATAGCTGCACCCAGGAAGACCTGATGATGGCCAGAAGTAACGCCATCGACGTCGCCCACTTCTGGGCAGACAGGATCTGACCCTGTTGTTTCCGACACGATTATATATATATATATTTGAAATTCGTCTGAGATTGAACCTACGATGTTTGGCATGGTAGAAAAACGTTTTATTTCTAGGTCATACCAGTCAAATTGCTCTCAGTTGACATCATTAAAAACTATTTAATCACTTTAAAACTACTTCATAGTCATAATTTATGTGAAGAATGACATTCATATAAGGGTTTTTTAATGAAATAATGTGCAAAATTAATGATTCGAAAAAGCGTCCACTGAGTAAGAATCTGTGTCTCGCGACCTTCAAATATTCTTTATTGTTCCAAAGCGCATTGACCAGATGTGGAGTAGTTGATAGCAAAGGTGACTCCGGTATTGCGCCCCCAGAAGCCCTTGCCCTCGCCCAGGGGTTCTGGTGATAGCACGCTAGTCCAGGTTTGCCCACGAAGGGCTTCGCCCCGTGCCCAGCTGCCGGCAGATGGCCTGTAGCACGCGTGACCTCACCAATGTTCTCAACACAACATTACTACATCTTGACACTAACTTTTATTTAAAAGACTACTTAAGACAGAAATTTAAAAAAAAATGTGCTGCGATTGTGTTGACGCGTAGACTGGTATATAAAAAAGTATAGTAGACACGTAATATGAAAAAAACATTCCTATATTAGTACACGTAGTAAAACACAAAAACGACTCTACAAATGTCTGAATTGACTGGCTCGAGAAATTCAAAATCAGTGATCAAATGACGAAAAATAAAACTTGTGTACGTGTACTAATATTATTACTAATACTTAATAAATTATATTGGATAATATTATTGCGCATTGTTAAAATTCAGTTGTTCAACTGTAATAACTGTGAGTATAATTATGCTGATCCCAAAATTTATGTACAATACGACTGATTGTTTAGGGCAGACCTTTAGCTAACAGCAAACATCGATAAAATATAAATCAAATGGATTTAGTTTTAAAAAAATATTGCAGAGTTCATACATTTATATTATTAAACGTAATTTTTACAGGTTTTTTTTTACAATTTTACACATCACCAAGACAGTATTGCATTTGTTAAATAAAGTACTATAGTAAGTCAATCATAATTAAATAATAAAATTAACTGTAATATTTTTTTGTAGAATGGTTATTGAGAACCGCTGATGAAGTATCATCTTCGCGTGTTCCCTAATACTCGTTTCATTGATGACACGTCATGCAGGAGCCGACACATGGCTCTCTATCTGGATGACACGAGCCAGGAACTGACGAGGAGTGCTTACTCGTTACCCCACTCGGTACTTTTATTAACTTACTCAATGGGTTCAGCTAAATAACAATGGAGTTAACTTGCGACTGTAAAATGTGGAAAAGTTACAATGCAATCTATAAAATATATCGAACCACGAAAATCATTTTTTTAAATCGTTCATTTTGATGATGATGACTGACTTTTAATAAGGAAAGTAACTATGTTCTAAATGTATTAACACTAAGCAGGAATATTATTCTAATATTCTTTCTTCTTAATATACCAATAAAGATTTTAAGATATTTTCAACATTTGCGTTGATGAATATGCAATATTGGTTAATCCATTGTATTTAAAAACATTTAACCTCGAATTACTGTTAGAATACTAATAACGATAGAGGGTACTTATTTGATGAATCATCATCATCATCAGCCTGTATCCGTCCACTGTTGAACGTAAGCCTCCCGCATGAGTCTCCATCCTCTTCGATCCTCCGCCTTCCGCATCCAGGTCACTCCCGCTATTCTTCTTATGTCGTCAGTCCATCTTGCAGGGGGTCGGCCAATGCTTCGTTTGCCAGTTCTTGGGTGACATTTCAGTACTTTTCTTCCCCGTCGACCATCGTCTCTTCGACAGATATGTCCTGCCCATTGCCTCGAGTGTGCCTATTCGTTGGGTAGCATCCACTACTTGAGTTCTTCTGCGTATTTCCTCGTTTCGGATTCTATCTTTTAGCGACATAAATATATATATATAAATTGCATACAATATAAATTAATACAAGGAGGATGCTTTGATGAATATACGAGTATAAATCCATCGTTATAAAGTAAAACGAAAACATATTGTCGTTAAAAATTATATTTGTAAATAAATTTGTTAATTAAATTTTTTGCCAATAAAAAATTTACAGCTACAATCATCTATGATAATACATACTTGTATACACGATAATACAATATAAAGAATATAATAAGTGTTAATTCTTCAATTGATGTACATGGTACAGTGGTCAATATCAAGTACAATGGACTAGGCAAGGGTACTATCTGCGGTTCGAATCATCATATTCACTGTTTAATTTTTGGTTGAATTCTTAATCTATTACATAAAAATATAAAGCAAATACTATCTTATGTGAATGTCGTTAGTATTAGTATAGTAGTATTAGTATACTAACGACATTCATCAATGCATATTAACCATACTATATTCTTCTTTAATTTTGTAAGCATTTGCTGTAATCATATGCCCAGTTATTTTATATTTATATATAACATAGATATGTTAGAATGAAGTGTGTGGTTAACGTATTTACATAGTAAATGCCTTCAAACAAAGCGTTTGGAGATGAAACAAAATTGATTGTCGACACTCGACTTGATTAAACGCTGGCTTTGTGCCATCGTAAATTTATAATTGCCGATCGATAGTTTTTTTAATCATTCAAATGGCCCGTGTGTCGCGTTATCATATCTCTTGATCGCAATAGCTCCACGTTGTTAGTTGTGAAACATTAATGAGCCATCAGGTATGAATATTCACAGGTAATGCGAGCACTCCCAAAGAGTGATCGCGTACCTGATGACTCCGATGAACCAAAACACGCATCTGTTATTTCAACGGAAAAATATTTTTAAAATAACTTAATAATTGTTTTTTTACATTAATCGTGCAATACTCATAACTTGATGTAAATCTTGACACTTTATTTTGAGTTTCTAACTTTATTGAAGAGTTAGCACATTATAGAAAATGGACCTATTGGATTCGAAATGCGTAGAATCGTTTGGAATATATTATGTGTCATTACAAAATCAATTTAAATATTGCGTATCTATGAGTATCTTCGAAGATAAAGACAATAATTGAACTAAGAATATGTCAGAAATTAAATCAATTACGTCGTCAAACTCGTATTTTTTTAATGCATAAGTGAAACAAAAAGTTTTTTAAATTATTTAATTATGAATCCTTTTAATTGAAACTGTTTATAAAATGAAAAATACTTAAAATTAAAAGTTTATTTAACATTTTATGGTTCATACACGATGGAAAGCTGCATATGAGTGAGATGTGTAGTAGTTGTGTGCGACAAATAATTAAATTTATTGCTTTTTTACTGCAACTAGAAGAAGTTTTAATAAGAGTTTACTCAAGAGATAATACAGAATAATCCTCAGGTATTTATGTAATTAATTGATATTAAGATTTTTTAATGTTTCGCATCCCCAAACGACTAATAACTTACACCTACTCGTACTTTAAGTGACATTTATATTTATGTAAGCCCGGATTCTATTCAATATAATTTATTTTGTTAACTAGTTAGCGATCGTGCTTAAATTTTCTTGATTATAGTGCAAGTGATATTTATTGTATCGCTAAGTTATTTATTATCAAAATATGCATTATTTTAATTCCAGGCAGGCGTCGCTATTCCTGATAAAATCGTCCATCAATATTAACTGGACGATCCCAGTGGGCCATACGCCACGAACCGCTCGATACACCTTTCCCTAATTAGATGAAACAGTAGCCCGGGATGACCATGCCCGGCTATGCTCGCCTATGCTCGGCCAGGGCAGGGCGGCCATCAGCCCGTTATCTATTCGTGTGCCTCATCTATTATGCGAGGCAGCCGGTGATTTATTACCAGAGAAGTGGACCGCAGAAGGCTGGAGCTTTCAGGGTGATCAGATGCATTATCATCCCCAATGTAATATTTCACAAAAACACGCGGAGGCTTCATCAACATCCGTGACATAATATGAAATTAGTTATTTTTACGTGTCATAACGATGATATTCGATCATGATTTGAAACAAAATTATCAAATGCAAATGGTTGAGTATGTGAATTATGCATTCAAATGATTAAGTACTCTATAATTTAGACTCTTACTGATAGGGTATTAAAGACTGTTTTATTGCAGATGTAATAATTTTGAGCTTTTGTATAGTTAGTCGTTTCCTTCTAGGCTGTTGTAGGAAAATCCATTTAGTAAATGAATAAAAGAAGGAGTTGAATCGGAAAAGATTTTTTGTTGTTGGAGAAGTCAAGTTAAAAAACACTGTATTATTAAAGTGTAAATAAATTACCGTAAAAATAAAGTATTTTTTATTTTAAGTAAAAATATTAGAGTCTATTTGGGGCCTATTGAAAATAAAAATAAAAACGTTCTATTACTAATTCACAAATATTCCTGGCAATTTTGTAAATTATTTTATTTTTCTACAATTACAATGTCTCAAAATTAATATTTTTATGCACTTTCTATAAAATTATCGATATCAAAAATATAAACTAGCCGGTTTAGTCAAAGAATAACCTTGAGAATCCGATGAAAAAAAATTGGAAATGTTGAATACACATTGTTGCACGAAAACAAATGTTAAATAAAATGGATAAATAGTAATAACTTTGTTATTAATATTGTAGCAACCACTTTCAAATGCGTTTCAAAATTAATATTTTTATACCCGTGTTTTAATATAGATCATACTGAGGACCATTTAATCACTTCCAGCAAGTGATTGAACAGTGCTTAGTGTGTTCCAAGTCAAAACAGTATACCAAATATTTATCTATTTAATATTAATAGTTATAGTGTTCACATTTGAAAACATTACGTAATACTTTCAGAAATTGTATCAAAAATACGTGGATCAAAAAGCCAACACATTCCATATATTCAAAGTTTCCCCACCGCATGGGATAAAAATAAATCAGGGCATATGCGCAACAAAAGGATGAACTCTGATAATGACATCAACTCTCAACCGCAACCTTTTTCTGGATTACGAAGAGTTACTGCAGCTCCCGGACGCTAAATACTCGTACACGTGAGGACTTTTCCTGAACTTGGAAAAAATCTCCGCAAATTAGATCAGCGGGAAGAATGGCGATTTATGGAGCGCTCCTACACACCGCCCCTGCACGATTTTGTAGAGAAATAAAACATTGCGCTACACAATTTATTTCAACATTAACTTCACCGTTAATCAGCTGACAAGTGAAGAATTTCGTATCCGTCATTTGTTATTCTTCTGTTTTTCAATAACGAATCAATATTAATTTTTGAATTGTTTTTAGAGTCAAAGATATTCAAAACATTACTGAAACTCAAAATTTTGACTGATCCCTTAATATACATGCGAGTATATAATTGATATTCATTAGATTTTTTAATGTTTAACTGATGGAAGCGAGATCTATATTAAATAGATAAGACGTTGTTTTATCATTGATCAACGATGTTTCACAAACGTACTCGTTTACGTTTACATAGTAAGTTTGTGTACATTGGAACTGATAATGCTTTCATAGATCGCGAAACTGTAGTCTTCCATCAATTAAAACAGTGATCAGTGTGATCCATGTTGAAACAAGGTAAGATATTCTTATCTATTTAATTATAACGCTGCTTACAATTATGATTTATGTTCTTTTTAATTCTAAAAACTTATTTAATTTTATTATTATTTTAACAAAATAATATAAAATTACATTATTAATAATAAAATAATCTAATAAAATTAACATTTATCTTTTCATTTTCACTTTCAGTTTATTTTGTTTTACTATACAGTTCTAAGTATATAGTTCAGTCATACAAAGCTTCCAAGAGTCTTTCATAAATTTTGAACATCCCTAACATTTGTCTGCGACCGCAAAAAGTGATTTCTGCAGGGAATTAAGTACTTCACTGTGATTAAAAACAAACTCTCACAAATCTGTACATCGTCACGTAATAAAACAAGGACTACTTACACTTTTCGTAGAATAAACTTGTTTATAAAGTATGACAAAGATGAGTAAAATAGCAGATCTTTGATGCATGCTATGTAAATAATCGTGCAGGATTTTTTTGTTAAGCAATGAACTGACACAATCATGATGTTGTTACTAGATCTTCTAGTTAAGCGTGAAATAAAAACAATGTCGTGTATTGAATGAAGCAATTAACATAATCATAATTTTCCATGCTATTTAGATATTTGCATCAATAAATAATATAACGTCTAGAATAAAAAATATTTATATAATATATTTCAATGTCCACATAATAAAATAGTGCTTCTATAGGTGTGAAGGCCATAATTGATATAAATTAAATCAATCTACATACATTATATTAAACTATGTAATATAAATTATTGGTTAAATGATTATCTTAGAACTTACTTACATAGTTGTTAAATTTATCATTATAATAATATAACGACGACGACGGTACTACCATACCATCTCTGAGGTAAATGGTGTTCAAATTCAAATTTATAAATAGCTATCATCAGGGCTGTTTAGAAAACGTTTCAATAAGGGAAGTTATTTATTTCTAATTAAGATTTAGCTGCACAGAGGTCCGGGTGGAAGCTTTGAGATAATACATAAATACATTTCGCAATTTCGTCGCAAAGTCACGAATCATATACAATATATATGAAGTATATAAGCTCTACGGTATATAATGAACTAAATTTAAAATATATAGTTAAAATATGTTCATAAAAATTATATATAATAAACGTCCACGAATATGTCACGTTTACTGCAGATTCCTTCTCTTCAAGCCCTTGAACTCGTCCTGCAGACCATAGGTTCTTCACATTCTTACATTACATGGTATGCACATATGTGAAGCTCCAGATTTAGTCTTGGGAAAAGGGAATGTCAAAGGCAGCTGACAGAACGATATGCTGGAGCATATCGTTCTGTCAGCTGCCTTTGAGCTGGAGCTAGGGTTCGAATATTTATGAAAATAATGAATATTGATCATGTGCAATTCCTAGTAAACGTTAGTAAGATATAAAGGAACACAATTCGGTTTTCTTGTTGCTAAAACATTCACAGACCAATAGATAATTATTTTTGTAAAGATTATTTAAGAAAAATACATATGACAAATAAAAAAGTAGGAAAAAAGATAATAAGTAAGCATTGTTAATTTTATTTATATCACGTTTATCAACAATGAACGACCGATTAAATAAAAACTGCATCAAATCAAGCTCTGAATACTATTCTGAAATGGACAAGTCCACAGAGATACGTAACCCCTAGTAATAATCAATCATGCAAGTAAATTAAATTATTAGATTAGCCTCTTATTTGATTTGTCTCCACCAGGGCCGGAGCAGACCCAGGACCAGCTCTGGTCGCATCAATTATGCACCTTCAGAGAGGGGCGCTTTATTATTCAAATGTAACAACACCTAATCGCTCACGGATCCACCTCTGCTCGAGCAGAAAATTCTAGAATCGGTTGCATTTATACGGCTATATTCTGAAATAGTTTTATGCGCTATTTATGAGTAATAGGAGTTGCAGAATTGCTCAACTTTGAAACAATAACAGATTCATACAAACATAATTATTTATACAGATCTATCTCTATCCTGACTGCGTGACAGTACAAGAATATTGCATATAAGTTTATAATACTACTCATAGGAGTTAAGGTTCAACTAGGGAGCGGAAATATGATAATATTCATATTATCTATCAATAGAAGAAGTTTATAAAGAAGAATATGTTTATACAGACTAGTCATGACGACATTTGCCTTATTTTCAATGGTGATATTTTTATAAGTCTAACAATACTTAAATGTATATATCATAAATATTTTTGAAATTTTATTTAAAAAAATATTTTAAAAAATTAAATTAAATTGTATTAATGCAGTTTCACCAAGTATCGTCCGTTAATAACCTTAACGTTAATAATTATCATATTACAATATTGTATTTTTCCCAATTATTATACCTTCGTACTCGCATATTATTTACAAATTAAGGTATATTTATAATTATTTCACCAATTTATTTTTGCTCCACATTTTTGGGCTTCATCGAAAAGCCGTTTTCAAAAAACATTTCGTATCCAATAATTTATTTTATGAAATTTCTAAAACTCTAAAAATAGTATTAACAACGTCAAATACAAATCATTAAAAGCAGGATTATAAAAAACTAATAATTATGTAGGAATTTTGTTTAATCAACACCATTCTTTTCATTCTCGGGACATTTAAAACTATACTAAGATGTTTTAATATTAATAAAAAAACGTCATTCATCGGATTTGAGAATTTCGCAATAAAGTCAGTAATTGTATATAAAAATCGTATTGTGACTTAAATGTGTCATGCTCCATGACCTCTACAAATGAAAAGAGCCATTCACCTGTGATCTGTTTAGAATGTAACGATCCCATTTGAATGCTCTCGTTTGACATCATAATAATGTGGTGGCCGATTGTGGTAGGATTGCATGCGTGGTCAGCCGCGTCGGGTCACCTTGCCCATCCTGCAACAGACCATAGTCCGGCCAAACAATAGTCGCTCTCATTCCCGTCGCACCTCTGAAGGAAAACGCTCTGAATGAGGATACTATGCCATCGACTATCTTACCAACTATATGGGAGTGCTGAAATGGTCATTCAAAGATATATACATTTACTGATATTTCAAGAATAGTTTGCTTGACCAGTTGACACCACTTTCAAGACAACGCGAAGAAGTTGCGGCCTGATTTCTGATCGAAATATTTCACTCATTTTCTTCATTAAAATGGAAATCACCTGACGGTACATTATTTATTTTGATTTTAATCAGAGAACATTTATACTTGTTAGTAGTAGAAAAAAATAAACTGTCTTCCGGTACCACAGTAATGATAATGAAACGAAATAAGTTGAATGATATAATTATGATTACTTACCAATTAATTTATGTCCGACTTTCGATAAATTTAACAAAATATTTAAAAAAAAAACCCTCTGCTGTAGATATAATACATTAGTATTATTTATCACTTCACTTATATATTCAGTTATACGATAAATGTGAATTTGATTAGTAAATCGTATATAAATAATATAATAAGTAAAGTATCAATATATCAGTTACTTGACTAAACAGATCAATTTTATACCGTTATACTAATGCATTTTATCTGTGTAATAATCTCATAAAAATCGATTTAATTGCATAACGTTCTTAGCACAACTCTTCTTTGTGCTATTTTAAATTCACGCAAATGCAATTACCGGTATTCTTAAAGGGTGAGGTCTAATTGCTATACTTGACCTCAAATCGACAACAATAAATATACCGACGAGAAAAAAAAATGAATCGTCTCACTTACTGTTACTAGGTTGATAAAAACATAATTATTTAATGATAAATTAATTAAAAGCACATTAATTAATAAATATTCAGTTTTTGTATAGTGCAGTTATGCTTTCGTTGTATAATCCAATCAAACAAAAATAATTGCTTTATCATTTTATCATGAATAAAATAAACAGCTTATTAAAAAATATTTTAAATAAGATTTAATATGGAATATTTTACTGTGCCGTGTATTACGTTCGATTATGTAAAACAAACTTATTTCTAAAGGAAAATAAGTATTATATCGCATTAACATGAAAAATTATAAAACTTATGTTTTTCGTTCAAAACCACACTGAATGGTCAATACCATTTTTGATAGAAGCAACTAAATATATCAGTCGTCAAAGTGCAACTTTTTTAAATGAATATTGATAACTTTCCGTCTTCCACGAAATGATAAAATCGTCTCTTAGTATGAAATCACAAAAGCTGAATATTTTATTTTCCATAATATAATTACTTTAGTGCTGAAATAACAAACGTGAGTTAATTATGTTTAGTATTTTTTGAAGTAGTATGAAATTTTTGCTTGAAAATAACAAATAAAAGGGCCTGTAGAGAAGTCGTTCAGTCAGCAATGAGCTTCAATATTCTGTTATAAGAGTACCTTCAGAGTAAGTAAGTGAACTAAATGAAAATTAACATTATTTGTCTTATATAATGGTGCATAACTCATCGATCGTCATCAAACCCATCTATCTTCCAAAAAAGCGAAACGCAAAGTCAAACATTTGCCAAATGGAAAAAGTTATCCGCGAGAAAAAACAATAAAGCGATATCTCACAAGTATCACTTACCGGGTGGAAGGTTGAAGGGGAGGGGGGGCACTCGCAACAGATTGCTGTAAATATACCGTGATAATTGCATTCATCTCGTGGGGTGGACCAGCCGACCGAAAAAACTACATCCAATACAGGAATAGGGGACTTTTATATATCCTTTCTTCATTGGTGCATGAATTTTCAAAGCATTTAAATGTACGAGAATATTCACTTATTAATGGAATGATACCTGCCTACAGAATGTTTATTTTACAATTTTTCATGTACGAGTATTATACAATTAACTACATTTTTATGTGTGGATACAAACACAAAAAACTATACAAAAATAAAAGAAAAAAGTGGATGTTTTTTTTATATAAAAAAACAATTCAGGTAGTAATCAAAATAAAATAAATTATTGTTTATTATATCCGTATCTTGATTGTATTAAGAATAGGATTAAAAATAAATAAAATCATTTAAGAAAAATGTCTCTTCAAAGCCGAAATAAATCGTTGAAAATACTGTGAATTTAACTATGAATGTCTATTTATTTAACTATCAAAAAAAAAAAAAAAATTTCATCAAAGTTATCGATTGAAAAAATTGGTTATTCATTTATAAAGTGCCAGATATTTACTGTTACTTGGAGATACTTTATCTTCTATATTTAAACATAACATGGTTTTAGATATTATCCGTAGCCTACATGTAATATTGTGTTAATTTGTCATTGTGTTATTTTTAAGCAGTTTTACAAAAACGATATACGAGTATACCTACGAGAACATACGTGATACGAGTGTATAACTGCATTACTATGGCGGAATGTATCTCACTTATTTTTAATGAAAAAATATCAAACTGCGCAAAGCTATTTATTTATCTTCAGTGTATTTCATTACAATAAAGTAAGCATGAGAATAATTATGAAGTGTTTATACATCCGTTTGCTTTTTTATATCGAGTTCAGTTTTGTAAACTTGAAAGTACGAGTATGTTTTAAGGCAAGTTTCAATACTTTTTTATTTAATAAACATAGATTACTTTTTTCGTTTGTTATTATTATCAATAAAGTACAATTATTAATGATAAGAAATGTATATTTATCATAATCTACGATAAATTTATTTATATGATACTGCAGTTATGTTATAAACTCACACAGTTGAAGAATCTCTGTCGTAGCCTCTAGCCTGAGTGGTTTAGCTCTGGGGGAGTAAATCAATAAAAGTATCAAACTTTTTATCGTTCCCCATTGTAGGGATGTAAATTATATTTTGTTCGAGTCAAATTGCATTAGCTATTCATCGGCCAGCATCGATATTTCTCAGCTAATTTATTAGTGACAGTGACGAAACATCTTTCAAGAACCAACATTATTTATTCTGTGTATCCGTAAAAAAATGAGGATGTAAGTCTTACCATTAAAAATGAAAATAAATTTATAGTTGTTGAAAACAAAGTTCTTATTTTATCGAAATATTTTTTTACATACTTAAATTTTTTAATTTTAAAATATACGAACACACAAGTACATATTACATTCCAAATACAAGTTTAACCTTAACGAAATATTTTACAAGTCATCGTATATATTTTTACCATTGAACATTCGTTAATTATATTCTAAAAGTAATTTAATTCAAAATATTACATGAAATTTACAGCAAAGCGACATCTGTAATAATACGTGTCAATACTACATATACATCTTAAATTCTAAAGTCAGTATGTGGAAGAAATTGGCTTGGTAGGCCAACGCTGTGTGTAGAATGGAACAAAAGTGCAATGTTTGTAGTTCGAATCCCAGCGTATACCCTTTTTTTTCGATATTGATAAGATAATTCTAAAAAATATGATATTTTCTGTAGATGTTATTTTTTTTTTTAATATCTACAATAGCTTCAATTCTCAATTAATAAATAAATGTGTTTTAAGATAGTTAATAAGTATGCAGTTCCCCCAAAAAAACAGTTTAGGATATTAACAGACATTATTTATAAAAGTAATTTATTTAAAAATAAATTTATAAAACAACAATGCTTTTGTTTAATTCAACATAAAACTATATTCTTGCAAGTACAATTTAATCAATCTTAAAAGTTAAGCGTTTATCATGGATTTCTTGCATCCCTCCCCTCCCTTATTGGCACAATCCATTAACATCGTATGAATGTGCGCGCAAACAGTCAGTGCGGTACGAGTTGTAATTTATTCATGGGAGGGTCGGGGCGCCCTTAGCCAGGGTCTTTAGCCCAGATTAACGGGCTAACTGCAGCGGAGCATAAAGTTAGGGAACATACCTTCTGTCTGTAAGCACCTTGGCACCGATACCAGCCGCCCTGAACCCTCAACCCGAGTTTTTTTTTATCCAAATTAACACTTAAACATAAATGAACGAGCCACTAACGATACGTAACTAGTCTAAGCATCACGGTATTTATATATATTCGTTAAAATATGTTTCAGTAATCTTTTCAGTAAAAAAAATTATGATCGTTTTTACTGGAGGTTTTGTTGCTTCAGCTTGATGATTGCGCCAGGTATAGTCAAGGAATACGCCTTCTATCTTCAAAGTTTTCAATGTATACCTTTATCCAGTCGCTTGTGACACGACTTCTTGAGGTTATGTTCCTGTAATGTTTTCAATCGAGCATCGTATCACCTACTCGTGGCGTCGAAATTGCTACAATGTAAGTAATCGTACTTTCTACCAATATGAAAATGCATTGCTGCAGTATATATTGATACTGGTTAATATCCTTTCCATTTACTTAAGACCATATCAAACGAGGTATTTTTAATATTCTAGTATATTATAACCTACAAAAGTTATTGAAATAATGAATTATCTTAATTAAATGAATACATATTTTCACTTTTTTCGATCGATAGTTCTTGGTGGAATTCTATAATAAAAATTAATATCTTTTTTAAAGGTTTTCCACAATTTTATTTTGATGCGACATGTTTCGGCTTTTTTTGAGAAAATATTTTCAAGTGAATTATATGATAAGTGAAAAATTTAATATAATGCAAGGTGTGAGGGAATAGGTATGTGTATGGTGTGAAATAACTATATAAATTAAGAAAAAGTTATTTTTATTCAAAATATTATTTCATTAAAATGTGTATTAATTTATACCATTTAAATTAAAAGCTAAGAGTATATTTGATACTTCTATTTGAACAATTCTGTGATAGAGCATGTTTTCTCAATTTAATATCATTTAAATTTCAAGTAATAAAAAAATATAAACCGTACAAAAAAATCTAATTTGCCGTATAAAATTTTGAATATTTTTAAATTGACTAAATATACATATTACAAGGAGTAAACTATTATATAAGGCGTGTAGCGTCGCGGCGCATGCCTTGTGAGGCGGAATATTCTATGTCTATATAGCCTGCAAAGCTTACCATATATAGCCTTTCAGGTTCCCATACAGCCTCCCAGATCTTGTATCGCCTTTCCAGGCACCCGCGTGAATCAATTATGCACTCAGGTGCGCCGTAAAACTTTACGATTTACTAAACAGATATTAAAGATTCCATATCTGAATATTTAAAATGGCATTAACGAACCCTCTTTCCGCTTGGAAATTAACTTAATCAAAGGCAAGTTTATGCACGTAAAGTTTTATCTTATTACCTTAACGCAAATTTACTTTTCATATTAATAGCATTATAAAGTGCGTGCTTAAAGTTTACTTAGAATTTCTTATAATACATTAATAATTAATTGATACTTATGTATTTGTCTTGAGGATAATTTTATCAGAGGCCCAGAACTTGAAACATTTATTATAAAGATAAATAGAATGATTTGTCTACTAGCTAATTTTTTCAGATACTAAAACATGAGATATTCTAGAAATTAAGTAATAAACATATTCAAAATCCATGATATATTTAAATGGAACATAATTTATTTTTAATTGAAAATCTTTTATCCATGTTAAGAAAATAAAACTTATAAAAGGCACAGTTTCTAGACACAATTTCCTCAAATTTTCCCTGTATTTCCTTTCAAGATTATTATATTGTAATAATTTTCACAAACTAAATATATCACTATACACTTGTTAACGATTTAACAAACGGTACCAATGTCAAAAGACTGAAACATATGTAAGTCTTTAAAAAGAGCAAAAATGTTAATTTAGTGTGTAGCGAATCTCATCTGTGACAATTAGACCTTGATTGTGTAAGAAATTGGCGGTCAAATTAGAAAGAGCAACGTTGGGATTCGAATTAACCGTTTTCATCTAGCAATTTCGAAGGACTGAAGATAGACTTAATACACCCTAAAGATGACCTCTCTCTCTCGATTTAATAATACCAGCATTAATATAATTTTTAGAGCGTTTTTATTGTTAAAACAAAAATAGCTGGATACCAAACAATTGAGGGGAGGAGTGACCTACAAAGTGGGTGACACAACAGCAATAAATAATGATGATTTGCCGTACATTTGATCGCAGCGGGGAGCTGATGCATTCACCGTGGCGAACAATGGCGGCGCGAGTGATGACATTTAGTCATGTTGGGTCGCCATATGGCGGGACTTTTTACGACCGTGGCGTAAAATGGCGATGACCTTAGAGCGAACCGGCCGAACAAGTGGTCCAGTCGAGCGATGAAGTGCTTCACCATGATGGATGTGTTTCACAACATTAAAGGGATGAAAGCCGCGCGATCCTGGAGGGAGGACATCAAGTCTGGGGCCATTCTACGTTAGCATTTTTTTAAATATTGTTTTTACAAATATAAAATAAATTCGGTATTATTGAGTGACGGTAACGGAAAGAAAGAATTTTCGCTAAGCAGTTTCGTCTCGTGTCAATATTAGGTATAAATTAGAAATTAATATTGTTTACTTATCGATGTAATTAAGTTGTTTATAGTTATTTGCTGAAAGTTAAAACGTGGTTTCCATTCAACATAATAACTTGTTTTTATTCTTATGATAAGTTTTTTTTTCTTATTCATTAGTGAAATGATTATTGATTGGTAAAAACATTGACTATTGAACTGTAGGTTTGCAGTTACTAACGTTTTTTGGTTGAGTAGCCATTTAAAAAAGTTTATAAATATGCGTCGTCTAGTCTTATTTGGCCGCTGAGAAGTATAAATTAAACATGAGGTTTCGTGAGTAGAGATAGCTTAGAACAATTCAAATATAATTGTTACATTTGAGATAGTACACAGAGAATTTTCGACGATGAAAGAATAAACTATTTAAAATTAAAAAATTTAAAAACGCTCTACAAAGGGTATAAGCGTGGATCATTTGTAAAATAAATCCAAGCAAGATTTTTCGTTTTGAGTGGACTTTTGGGATTTTATTTAACAAACATTAACCAAGCCATTGTTCAAAGAGCACTTTCGTTTTATACTCGTAAGTAAATAGTTTTTAGACGACCGTTTTGTGGCCCATAAAAGTACAAAAATTAATAAAAGTAGATGTTAAAAAAGCATGAATCACAAATATAACTAGACGTGTATCCAAATGGCTTAGTCTAAAGCCTCAACTTATCTAATTTATCCTGAATTTCGGCTGGGTTAAACCGTCCAAAAATATTTAAAGTTATTCTGTACATAGTCGCTTTGTAGATGTAGAGTTGTACATGGCTAAACCATGACACGGCACTGCGGGGTAATCAATTGAAAAGCCGGTGGCGGAGTGCCGTCCTAATGCGAGCCCCACATGTGCTGAGCCCCCGGGTACTCGTAATCCCTGGGTAGGGCACATTAGTCACGAGGACGATGCGACACCTACCACCTAGACATCATGAATAATTCGCATGAAAATTTGGCGCTACAGAGCCTAGTCATAAATTAGGAGATTAAGGACGAAAAGAGTCAGTTAAAGTGCATTTATTTCAATAATAAATTATTCATCCAGAAAACAATAAACATATTCATACAATTAGTATGACAAGAATACAATTTTGTTTGTGAAACATTCACCTACAATCTTAAGAGGAAATATTTTTTCACTATGTTTAAATAAGGTTTTATGATGTAAAATAAATTGGTGTATATCATAAGTTTTTGCATTGAAATCTACATTTTTATATGTAAATTTGATATTCAATTGTGCAGTAAAATTGATGATTAAAAATAATAAAAAGTTGTTATAATAATATAAATTATTGAATCACAAAATACGAATTTATTATACGAGTAAATTTGTATTGAACTTTAAATCTAATTGAAAAATGACATATATTAAAACAAAAATTGAAACTCAAGCTATGGTTAATTTGTATTACATTAATTTAAAAAATGAGACAGAACTTAATAATAGAGGGACTAATTATTATATTTTAACAACTTATTCTTGCATTACATCAGAAAATTTGTTTATACTATCGTTTTTTTAGAACATCAACTCACAGCTATCGTCATCTTTTGAAAATCTGCCTGAGAATCTTCTTCGAATCGAGTATTTTACTATCTTATATAAGTTAATCAATAAAATTAATCAAGAAAATAAATAATCATTCTAAGTTTTTCCTTTGCAAATACGCACCATTCAGCTTTACAACATCACTATCGCCGTGTGTTTAACTCTACAAACGCGATTTAATCGTTTTCACTAAACGAATAATCCCCAGCCAGTGCAATAATACGGAGAGAATTTAGTGACCTTTTCTGAGCCGTCACGTTTTGTGCAAAGTGGTCCAAATACCCTGAACTGGCCAAACCCTGGATCTGCTCCAAAAGAGACCAGGGACTTTGCCGGTTTTCGAAAACAGCAGGTCCACGAACCGGAATAAGCCCTCACTTGTCACCCTCAGTAGGGTGAAGTGTTTGTCCCGCCACCCTAATATAGTAATATACCGAATAAATCCTGAAAGAGTTGATTTAATACATTAGCGGCGAAGGATCCGGAGCAGCCTGCCGCCATTAGCAGGACCTGGGGGAGAGCGATTGATTTAAATGTCGTCCTCGCTTAAATATATTCAAATAGAAGGTAACTTTTATTATTTGAAATGCGAGTGACTGTAGATGCCTTGAGTCCAGAAATAATGATTTGCACATTCTTATGGGTGCAATAATATGTAATATTGCAAAATAAATGAATTAATTAAATTGCATATAAGAACAACATATTAAATATATAACATATCATGTAATAACAATAACAATGGAAATTATTTTCATGAAAATTGATTAACTTGTCGAATCATATTGACGACTTTTATATGCATTTATTTTATCTTTATACAGATACGGTTACTTTTTCAAGATTTCATATAATTTTATAAAAATAAATCCATGGAATTCTCGAAATACATTTCAGGCTTTATTGTCCAGAATACCGTATTTTGTGCCGTTCTATTTTTTGTGAAATGTTTTTCCCCGAGGCCACGCGACCCGATACCAATTCTCCAAAGCAAACGCTTTTATGCTTTCATTACTCTCGTACATTACTATGTACATGATCCACAGAGACCGAGGACGCGGTGGGGAGATATTTTTAGTGGAATAAAACGACAAGAAGAGCAATTTCTATCAAAGGCGGATATAAACAAATATTTTTAGATAATTTCACGAGCATGTCGATGCCGGGCTCATAGCTATTAAATACACAGTCAATTAATTACCCAAGTTAATTTCATGTAACGTAGCACAAATTATTTACTTGAAGCTACAAAAAATAAACATACATTAAAAAAAAAAATTGTTGATTATTTGATTATTTATTATAATTATTAAGAAAAAATATATTATTTGCTTGATTAAAGTAGATTACGTATTAAAATAAAACATTTGTGAGTTTTTTTTTCAGTTTATATAGACCATATGATTGTGTATTTTATCTACATTTTTTATTGCAAAATTAAATCATTACAGGTATACGAGTATCACAAAGATTCGCAAAACTCAAATCAACAAGATAAAGAAAATAGCCCAAAATTTTAATGCAGTCCTACGCCTGGTGAACATGGAAACCATACAGTGGATAGTGGACCGGAGTTGTATGAACACGAGACAACCTTTACCGATGAAGAGTCCTAGACACGAGAAGTGTCACTAATAAGTGAATGCCGTGACTTTCAGAATGCAACAATTCAAGTCAATGTGTCCGACCAGCTGCTCCAAAAGAACAAACCGTTGATGTTGCAGATATTGGGCAGAATCTTTTCACGATGCTCAAATAACGAGGAATAAGATTCCAATCCTAACTAGAACACTAGTGCTCATATGAATATTTGTTTAACCGCTCCTTGGGACTTAGAAAGCAAGGCCTCAATAGTGCCCAGTTTATCACCCGATATTTGTAAAAAATATGATTAATTAACACCAAAATATACTTTATATACTACAGTTCTCCTTTTTAGGCTTCAGACTCTTGTCTATAAAATATACGTAGTTTGTCTTCAATGGAATTGCGAGTGCAGACTTAAAACAAGGCAAAGAGCATCACAGTTAGTTGACAGAACAAGCGATAATTCTGGATGCAGTGATAATGTGTGACAACCATTGCTCCTAATAGAAATTTTGGTAGAAGATGTGGACCAAAAATATGAGGAATATAAGCTTTCTAGATGATGTTTGTTGAAACTCCACCTTTGCTCAACTCTCTGAGCAGAGGAATATTGCATGATATGAGTTTAACCAAAGAGGTTAACAACGCGTGACCTCTCCAAAGCTGGTCTCCTCCAAGGGAGAAATATTCGGTGCGTTCCTCGGAGTGAGGGCGTCTGTGAGGGTGCGTGCGGCCGCACTCTACTTGATTACTCCCGCCCACCCCTCGCCCCGCCCACTAAGGCTTCTTATGCCCGTAATCAAAGACGCCTCATTTCTATTGTATCATGGAGACGCATTAATAATAAATATAGTCGAATACATAATGTCATGAAAAAGGACAATTCCAAAAAGACAATTAAATAATAAATAAAAACTCCTGTAATTCAAGTATTTTCCATATTTATTATAATTAGTAAAATATACCCGGGATCTGTACATGGTTTTCATCGATCTTTAAAAGGCTTTCGTTAGAGTTCCAAGAAAGTTGATCTGGCAGTCTTTAAGGCCTCAACAGGTTCCAGAGTACTATGTGGAACTTCTTAAAGATATGTACAACGAAATACATACGAGTGTTCGAAGCCCCGCTGGCCTGAGTAAACCATTTCAAGTAAGGACCGGTGTTCACCAGGGCTCAGCCCTGAGTCCATTGCTTTTTAGCCTCTCCATAGACAACGTCACCAGAGATATTCAAAAACCAGTCCCTTGGAATATGTTATATGCTGACGATATTGCTCTAATCAGTGAAAATGCCCAAAGTATTCAGGAAATTCTGGAGGAATGGAGACTGGCTCTGGAGAGTAGTGGACTGCGAATAAGTAGAAGTAAAACCGAGTCGATTTACTTCAATTTCAATTATGTAATGTTTAATTTTTAATAATTCAATGGTTGCACCGCGGTTAACACACCACTCCTCCTACAGAATACACCCGTAAAAGAGGTTGATACTTTTAAATATTTCGGCTCTGTGATATCCTTAGATGCCAAAACTGAATCTGACGTGGAGCATAGAATAAACACAAGATGGCTGAAATGGAGGTCTCTCTCTGGGATTTTGTGACAGCAAGATTCCAGTTAGAATCAAAGGTAAAATCTACAAAACTGCTGTAAGGCCAGCTATGCTCTACGGATCGGAGTGTTGGACCCCGCTGAAACGTGACTTGGATAGGATTCATGTGGCAGAGATGAAGATGCTGAGGTGGGCGGGTGGTGTGACTAGAGTGGACAGAGTTCTAAATGAGCATATTCGGGGTTCATTTCGGGTGGCCCCCATACCTGAAAAGATAAGGGAAAACCGCCTAAGATGGTATGGGCATGTGACACGGAGAGATGACGACCACATGGTGAAGAGAGCCCTCAACATACCCACGCTGAGAAGAAGACCTGGAAGACCGCAGACAACCTGGACTGCAACTGTAAACAAGTATCTGAAAACCCTGGGTTTGACCGAGAATGCAACGCAGGACAGACAGACACGGCGAACGTGCACAAGGAGAGCCGACCCCAGATGATGGAAATGGCTGGATAATAATTATAGATAATAAAATAAATATTTTTATGTAAACACGCACAAGATGAATATCGAGAGATAAAACTCATAAATATGATATGTCTAAACACTGTAGTCTTAATTCCCTATGAAACTTTACTTTAGAATCGTCAAAAATGACATTGATAGAACCATTATTACTATGTAAATGTTTGTGTTTACTGAACGATTTTCTTTTGCTATATTTTTTAATTAAAACATTATTAGAGGCATTTTCACAGATAAAGGATTATTTTCAATCAATTTTGACTGTTTATAGACATTTCGGAACAATTTAGAGATTGAATATTGTCGATAAAATCATTGCAAGGGATCTAATCTACGATTTATTGCATAATATTGCAAGTAAGCTTCCTAAGTTTTCGGAAATACCATTTGGATCTTTAATGTATACGGCAGTAAAAAAAAAATCCAAAAGAATGAAAATGCGTACAATAATATTTCAGGAAATAAAAGAGAGGAGCGCCAAGTACATTTATCTACAATAAAGCTTTGGTTAAAAGAAAAAAAAGTTCTTTGTGAAATTCTCGCTTCAAATGTTTACCGTTTGAAGTTTACTACAAAGCTAACGCGAATTTGTCATTATTGAAAGTTGTGACGTTCCTGTATTTATCAAAAGCCTTCTCTTTGTGTTAAGACACAGGGGAGAAAAGTTTTCTATTGAGTTTTTTTCCATGGTAATGATTATAGAAGCTTTTACTAGACATGTATTGTATCTGCTTTTTGATATCGAGTGAAGACATATAATGCATTGCGTTCATTGTGGCTCAGATATTTTTATACAGAAGTTTTAAATAAAGGGACAGTTTCAGCTTTTCATGCTAAATTAATGCTCCAAGCTATTGGTATACTATATCTCTGATATCACTTAATGAATGAAATATATAACGAATTTGTAATATTGTTTTAAAAATCCATGTATAAAGTACACATTTATATTAATTTTGGTTATTATTTAGTTTTAATCAGATACACGAATAATAAAAATACATTAAGAGTTATATCATCTCCCTAAGAATAAAAAAGTTTGACCCCGTATGAGTATTAACATAAGAACTACTAATTGTACATCGCTTATTTATATAATAGACAGTCAGTTTAGAGCTAAGCCTTTGCTCGGGATGGACCTGTTGAGATCCGATACATGGACGAGTACAATCACTTAATAATAAATGTGAAATAAAACTAAATATTTTAAATTTGTTTATTTTAAAATATAATTAATATTAATTATAAATATCCCTAAAAACACATTGTCAACAGCATTGTATTTTATAACATGCTTATCTTACAAGATAATTATAAAGCACCTATAAACTTTTACAAGTGAAAAATATATTTATTTTTTCTTTAAAAAGGTACAAACATACGTTTCTTGATTTTCTTCTCATGGGAGTTAATTCTATTAAAAATATTCGGTTGTGTTTGCACGTACACAGAAGCTACCAGCAATGGGAGGGGTGAGGGTAGCACACCTGGGGCATGTAGGCGGGGAGACACCAGGGATGGGCTCTTGGGTGGGCGGTGAGATGGGCGGGATCCCGTGTGGGCGGCCATTACAGTCTGGCAGAGTACTTGCCGAGATTCCTCGCCGCATCAAAAATACATCATAATGGCCTCTTAAATTTTAACGGGCAAACTTGAACCAAACGAGAACAGTTGGAATTATAACGCTACGTAGTTAATACGCTAACTTAAACATTTGGCCCCGGGTTTATGCGGTCAATAAAAGATTCTCGGGGGCGAACATTAAGTGTATTAAAAGTTTTGAGACGAATAAATTTATAAAATGGTAGCAGTTCTCGTTGTGTGAAAAACTGTTATGCGTTATAGCTACGATATTAATTTTCATGGCTTTTTGTTTAAAAATATTATCATGTCGGATCCAATCTACCCATTACATTAATTTTCATATTTCGTTTACACAAGGTTATGTTTCTAAAATAAAAAAAGGTCGGCATAGTCCAGTGGTAGAGCGTTTATTTGTCATTCTGACGCCATCGGTAAAAAACCTGACGTAGATTGATTTTTTAAATTGACTTAATCAAATCTAAGCTCTATACATGCGTAGATTTGATTGATGAACCCCTACCCTATGGTTGAGCCACGCCTTAAGTATAATGAAATGCCCATGCCCTGGAATCGTCAAAGACACCATCTAATCTTATTTTAAAAAACCCTTATTATTGAACACCCAAATATTCTTCTGGTACTACAACGGTAGTCTATGCAAGTTTCGAGCTCTTGCTCTGGAGGCTCTCGGAAATCATATTTGTTCCCATGTTTACCTCCTTAGGTTAACTTTCTCCTGAGACAAGACGGTGTCACATACCACCTATCGTTCACAGTCAATTCGTTCATCGACTTATCGGTAACGACGTGGGGCGCACTGGACGTCTGGTGCACGGGATATTTCGCACAAAGGATAACTGGTGCACTGGATGTCTCACTAACGGTACAAATAGTTCACCTCTATTTCGTCAATGAGATATGGACTTTACGATCACTGGAAAAATCCTTAACTTAAGTTAGGTTAGCGAGACATTCAGTGCACCAATTATCTCTTGTGCTGAATTTCCAGTACACCAGACGTCCAGTGTGCCCCACGTCGTTACCGATGAGTCGCTGAACGAATTGTCTGTGAACGAAATGCGGAGGAACCGGACAATGCAAAGACAATCTGAGCTTACAGAACTGAGAAACGGATATTTTCGGTTTATGCTCCAAAATATGAAGCGGATAAGTTAAAAAAAAAAGTTTTTTTAATAAAAGAAATCCATTTCAATTATGGGGTGAATTAGTCTATGTATGTAAACCTGCCAGCAATCACAGCCCTTACGCAATCTTCAGACCGTGAAACAACAGGTACTATTTACCTATTGTTCGCGACCATCATGACGGACTACTGCTGCGGGAGTCTATTCCGACCCTCGGCTTGGCGCAACAAACGGAGGGAAAAAAACATTCACCCAAAATACAAAGAGGAACTATCGAGGGGAACGAGTAATCAAATGCTGGCACCACAAAACGCGCAGCCCGGTACAAAAAGCGAACGAATCTGCTCCACGAATGGTTCAGTCAAAAGACGTAGGAACAATAGAAGCCAGTAGCAGCATCTATGGAGGTAGCAGTCAAGCAGGAAAGCGGCTCTCAACTTATATTATATGATACAACAAGCTGTGAACATATTGACATCATCCTCTCTTATTTAAGGACATCGATTTACTTGATGAAGGGATGCAGGATCAGGTTCACAATACAAACACTTGTTTTTGTTTAACATATTACGCGTTTATTCGTCAATAACGTCGCCCGTTGTAGGGACACCTTAGGCGCTCCCATAACGGTGGCGGGCGCTTTCCGACTTCGACTGCCAACTCTCCGCGCGTCCTGACTGACAACGCCCTCTGACATCTGGCGCCGTCATCGCGGCAGACCAGCTAAGTAAATATAACAAGATGGCGCATGCAAACGCCGTGCAACATTATACAATTAATATTAATTAATACAATTAACATTAGATGTGCATATCAGGCGAGCGAACAAAAATAAGAGACAAAAGATCGTTTTTCGAGGCTTTACGGCATCAGCTTAAAGGAGCTATATCAATCTGATGTCAATATATTATTTACATTGTGATACAATAACTGCACGAAAATAAAATAAAATATATCGCAGACATTTTTATTAGATCAATACATCAACCTTGATACTAGATGATAAAGTCCGGTTGACGCAAGACAGAAGGTGACCTTATACATAAAAATGGTCATCAAAGATCATTAATCTTAATTTTTATTACTAGCAGACAAATTTAAGGAAAATATTACTCTTTATTGTATTTGTTTCGAACACAAAGTATCAATACAAAAAATGAGCACTTGAAGTGCTACATATTAATTATGTTTATGTAATTCTGTATTGAGTTACCCCTTATGACTAAATTTGTAAAAAAAAAGGCGCGTTATGTTTAGCACCTGCTTCCTTCTTAAAAAATCATTATCAAACCCATTTAGGTTTGATAAAAAATATATTGACGTCTTTGGACACTATGTATGTTTTCTATTTAAGCCTTATCCGTTATCATCTTACTAGAAGACTGTCGGTAACTTTACATAGTTTGTACTTTAACTACGAAATTCGGCATACATAGTTCTTGAATTTGAAATCAAGTGGCGATCGTTACAGCTAACATAAGTTTATAATAATAAAAGCATTCTTCTTCTTGGTTTTAGAAGCATTAAAAATATTTTATTTCCTTTGTGTACCATGAATAAAAGTTTCGTCGTCTTTGCTATCCGGAAGTCCACGACAGATGATGCAGCACGATGAGGCGGAAATCCTACAAACTGAGGTCTTAGGTACATGACATGACATTAGATTCTTCTAAAGTTAGTTGTCTGAAGGACCGTTACAAAACTACGTGAAATCGTTTCCTTAGATACGATGCTTCAAAATGCACGTAATACAAATCTGTACTTTATTTATCACTTTTTTGCCCGTCGAAGACATCCAAAGAACAGATAATTTATTTTATTTTATTGATCATTTTTTGCAGTATCCGCTTTGTGTAAAAAAACAACGATCATTTAATTTATTTTTATCTGCATTTAAAGAATAATCCGCCATAAATAAATGTACGAGTATAACTGTTCATTTGAGAATCATCATCATCATCAGCCTGTGTCCGTCCAGTGTTGAACGTAGGCCTCCTGCATGAGTCTCCATCCTCTTCGATCCTCCGCCTTCCGCATCCAGGTCACTCCTGCTATTCTTCTTATATCGTCGGTCCATCTTGTAGGGGGTCGGAGAATATCACATACATATTAAACAGACGATTGGTTTATATTTTGATTAATGGATCCAATTCTTTCATTGACTGTTTGGAACCAATCAACTTGGATGCTGTTTATGTAGTAAAATACAATAAAAAATTGTGCAATATTTTTTAATAGTTATAAATGTTTTTATGTATTAGTACATAAAAATGAACTAACGCACATTGATTTTAATTAGTTCAGTATGAACTTCATTGATTTTTATTTACGAACACATTGAATGTATACTTTTAGTCAGTATTCGTTTTTAATTTTGTCAAAAAAAAATGACCAGTTATTGCAAACATCTACGGCACTTTTCCTTGCTTACAATTTTTGTATTTGAAAGTTATAATTGTGATAATTTTCAATGGCTTCATATATTTGTCGGTTGATAACACTAACTTGTATATTTATAATTAGGAGAATTGATACAATACTTGTTCAAATAACAGTAAAAATAAGTCATAAACATAATAACTTCATCGACTAGTAAAAACTAAGTCGAATTTCATAATTAAAGATCCAATAGAATTTTCTCTATTAAATGCATAATATTTATTACAAATACCTCCGAAGTAAATATTTTTAATGAATTTTCAGACTTTAATTTTATGAAAACGTACATATTTAATATAAAAAAATATATTTAATAAAAATTCAAGCAAGAGTGCAAAAAAAAATTGTCAACGTGATGCAAAACTTTAATACAGCGTACGCAAAACATAAATATTTTACATTGTGTAACTTTTCCTTCGCAATTATTCACTTTTCTATTCACGGTTCTTTGCAAGCGTATGTGCTTTTTCTTAATCCACCATCATGATTGATTAAAAAGTGCACAGAAGAGGCAGATGGAAGGGCGGGAACCTGGGGAACATTACCACGGGGATGCGGCTTCTTGCTGGAGGAAGCTGAACAAGGGGAGAGAAGATATTTATATATGAAATTATCTAAGCTATATTACAAATTCTAGTACCAGTACTATTAACACTGCAATAATTATTACTTAATTTACGAAAATAAAAGAATTCATATTTACTTTCACGAGTATTTCACATTACTGCTTTTAGCGTGAGCACTTTCTTCATTAGACAATCTTCAGGATACTGCTTTATGTGAAGTTAACGATCACCACAAATTACCGCCACACAGTTCTGTCAGCTGCCATTGTCCATTCATTGTCCCAATACTTCTCTGCAACCTGATTTTCATCTAAGAACATATATATGGTTCCCGACGAGCTCCAGAGCGATAGCCTGGGGACTTGAATAGACAGCAGCTGCAGGTTCCGAGTTAAATTTGGGTATTTGTTAATCAGCATTTTTAAGAATACAGGATGCGCTACGCTCCCGACACATGTACAATTTGTTTTTAAGAGATAGCTGAATATAATACATATATTCAATAACAATACTCAAATTAATTTTTAAATTGATTACATTTTTACGATGTTTTTAATTACTTCTTTTGGGTTTTATTCAATATTCATTAATTTCGGGTTTAAAAATTGATTTCAAAATCTGAAGGTTACACGTAATATTTGCCGACAAATGTTTTAATTATTTTGTGACTTCTAAATTTAGTAACATTTTCCAATCGAACAACATTTTTTTGCTGTAAATGTACTCGTACTATTTTCTGCATCATCACGGTACCCAAATACTAGAGTCAAAACAATAGCTATCTACTATTAAACCTGCTATCAAAGCACAGTCAATAAACACAATGAACGAATGACTTGTGCATAAAAGGCAGTTTTATTGGCATATGGGCTAACAAAGGAGTAAATTCTATAAATAAGAGCATAAAAATGCTTTATTTATTTATGAAATTTTGTTGTGCTAACGATTTCATTTACAAGAAAAATAATCATTTTTATTTTATTAGTCAATTTAACCGAAGGATTTGTAGTATAAAAACACGTATTATCATCCATGATATCCTCCATCATTCTTTACAAATAACAGCCATATCCTTCAATAGAATTATAATTCTTGTGTATTTCCAAGTCATCTAGGGCTTGCAGAATAGGTAGTTGTAGTGCTTAATACATAGTTGGTCGTTTGTAATTATTTTTTAGATCAAACAAAGGACGTATCTTGATTATAGAGGATATAAGTAAATTAATATAAATAAATTAGGTTTGAGCCGCCCCTTAGAACTAAATGGTTGAAATCTCATATCAATCTCCCTAAAAATATGAATTTTAACCCTTTCATTACGGCGCAATGGAATACACATACAAATTACACGGTATATACCGGGTACCGATGTGAACAGGTTAAGTAATCGAAAAATATGTCTCAAATACTACAACAGCCTTCTGTACGAAATCCTTCAAATATGTTATGTAGGTTGTCAGAAGCCATATATGTTACTACTTGGACCTTCGGGTGCAGAAATGTCGTGGGACAGGCATGGACAATGACAACTGACGGAAAAAGTGTTGTCAATTTGTGGTGACCATATGCTCCATATATGTACTGGATATGTAAAAAATATTATAATTATAACCAGAATTTGATTTATTCAATTTATAATATCGCATATAGGAGACAATCAAGTAGGCATTGCTACACAAATAAGACTATCAGCAGCAAAATGTATGTATTAATCATTTAAATGTACTTCTTTTAAGTATTCGTTCTAATCGTATGAAGCAATTTTCAAAAGAAACAGCATTGTTTTTCGCGGATGCTGTACATCACTTAATGGCTCTCTCTGGCTGCCTCTGCAAGAACAACAATGGCGCCCGTCACACAGTACACCGGCCATTTTGCAGGCTCCATTGGTCCCTTTGTGACGATAAATGCATTCACAACCGATCGAAACAGGTCACATACATTATCGACAAAGTGCACCCAAACTGAATGGGTTCAATTATTAACATTAGTCTAAGTATATTGTATATTCTTGACATACTTTTATTTTTGTTTTCAGTTGATAACGTAACATTTTCAAACAAGAAACGTATTATTTTTAATATTTTATTATAGTTATTAAAAAAATCAGCCAATACACAATAAAAAAAATTATGAATGTAAGCACAAACAAGAGAATACCGACAGACATTGTAGTATGCAATAATAACGTAATAACAGGTCAGCAATCACTCACTATCCATTTTAACGAGGACCCATTACAAAAGGATAATATCCACAACACTATTTTTTACTAATATGCTATGACAGACATTTTATGGAAGGATATCATTTTCACACAAACAAATTGGTGATTGCACAAGTTAGGACATTAATTTTATTTCAATTTTAGCAATGATAGACCCTCTTTTATGTCCTAAATATCATATTAAAATATTAATAAAATAATCGAGATGCTAGTCGTAACGTAAAATGTGCGAAATAATTGATTCGAAGTAATGTGTCTAACATCAATAAATACACATACAAATTGACAGCAAACACCATCTTATATGACACTTCTCTCGAGCGGCGAACGTTTTGAGTAAATAAACGTACATGGTTTCAATCGTTTGTGGTTCGAATCCCCGCGACCACTGTTTAATTTATCCCATTAATTGATAAGAAAAATGTTACGTAATATGTTTTTTATTAGTTTATTTAGTATTCGAGTATATTGTTGGACATTGATATTAATATTCAGTAGTTTACGATGTATTAGATTATTTTAAAATATTACTATCCGTAATAATGAAAGCTAAAATTCACAAATAAATAAAAAATAGTGTTTTCTTTTCATAAAAATAAACTAGGACACGACATCGGACGCAAATCGCAATTTCACCTAAGATATTCTCAATGAAATTCTACGTTGCTTTATATTTCGAGATATGTCGCAGCATCCAGGAAGAGCAGAAATACAATAACTGCATTTCGCTTCGCCGTTGCAGGAGTTTCCTTCATGCTTGCTTCCAGAATATTCACAAAGTAAATTCCCGGAATGTGGGCACGTTCCTAGAAACCTCTCGCAGCGAAGTTATCCGCTTTACACAGCATTTTCATTTGCATCTCTTTGACAGTAAAATATGAATTTTACTCCGGTGGAAGATCCAGGTCCCTGCACATAGCGGCCGCTTGCCGCACTCCGCTTCGGTGCATTTTTGTTCTTTTACAGAGCTCTGTTATTTGTTTTCTCCCACCCATTGTGTGAAGCTTTTGAAAAATGAAAATTCGCCGTACGATCACAAAATCAACATAATTCGTTGAGGACATTTCTGGATATTTTAATTTTCAATTTTTCTTTAGAATGTTCCTAAACTACACAATCATGTGCATTTATTTATCATATTTTAAAATATATAAAAATTATATCATGATTAAATAAGTATAGCCTTTACAGATTAAAAAACATTCAACTATAGACTTTACATAACATAAAAAAAAAATTTTTTTTAAAAAAAATATTAAAACGACTGAACGCGATAATATTTATGAACAGCAATATTTTATACGAATGAACTATATATGTAAAATATTAAATAAACTTTTTATTACAATTACAATGAAGAATATTACATTGAGTAATTTTCTTTTGTACTTATTAAAAAAAAACATTTATTCCCACCGCAGAAACTTCTGAGTGAATTACACTGGGATATTAAATCTGTAATAAATTATGAAAATATGAAGTAGTACAAAATACAGACTTAAACTTTCTTTTCATCAAGTTACCGTCACTCCTTACTCTGAAAATTACTGACTACAGGACGCATTTGGGAGAAAGCGTCATAAAATATATTTGGAACAAGATAAAATATCTAAAAGTAGAATGAAATCCAAGTTAGAGGTTATTAATGACCTTATTCTCCATAATTAATTAGATTTATAAAATTTAATTTTAATGGAAAATAAAATATTTACTTATATATTTTCCATCCATCTCAACATATTATTTAATATTTGAATATGAAGGATATGTACACCATCATGTTTTGTTGTCAAAAAATTGAGTTATATGGTACCAAGAAAAGGTGATAACTGATAAAAAATAATATTTAAAAAAAAACATTGATATTTACTTACGCCTATTTCATTTGATTTGTGCAGACAATTACGTAATGTAATATGAATCAGAAACTATATATACACTCGTATAATAATATACCTGTCCGTATGTTGTGACGGAGTGCACCACTAATCATATTTACAAAATGATCCACGCAGAATCCAAATTAGGTACTAATCAAAATGTACGCCTGGGGATTGAAGCCTCCCATCGAGCATTCTGAGGATCAATCCACGAAGTCATTCGAGCGCCAAGTTTGCTTAGCTTTAAATAATAAGAGCCGGCTCATCCCTCGGGAACCTACTGAAGCAGGCTTCTAAATAATAAAGACACGGAGAAGCCAGATACTATGACGTTGCGCATTTATATGAAGGATTTTGAAGTAAAAATCACACCTACCTATACAAAAATTCCCGACAAAGCTCGTAAAGAAATCCATAAAAATATACGTTTCATAATAAATCCTTCATAATCGTATCCGTTACAATACATTCCAAAAAATTTTTAATTGATCTACGAACTATAAGATTAATTTTTCTCTAAATGTAGCTTCACTTCTGTTAATTTAGATACAAAAGTGATATTTACTAAAATCTTTAATGTTTAACATGTTTGCTCCAAATAACTTATAGCTTGTTATTTTCGTTGTTTGCTTCAGCGATTGTTAGTATTTATATATAATCCTGGATTCTATTAAATATAAATTATTTATTTGAATAGTCAGGGATCGCTTTAAATTTTCTTGAGTAGAAGACCTACTATTATTGTTTTTTTAATTACTAATTATGAATGATAGGTAAAAGGTTTAATAATAATTTTAGAAAAAATATGCCAGCACAACGATAACATTAAAATAAAACAATCGAATCCGAACAAATAATGACGAACATGAATAGCAATGTACTGCGAATTTTAAAACGATGCAATTGTGGAGGATATATCGAGAAAAAATGCATTTAATTGCATTTTTATCGATATAACGTCAATATGCTTCAATCAAGATCGACGTCGAACTTAATATAAAGTACTTAAAAATACATATCTTTAAGTTGCACAAAAATAGCACTGAATTTATAATAGCTTAATTCTGTAAATGGAAGTTGATCTGCCTACGTCATTTGGCTTATCACTAATGATAGCTTCTTAAAACAAACAACCGATAATAATAATACTGCAATCATCATCTCGTTAATTAAAGTTGTTGTTTTTGTACCATTTATTACTGCTTTATCTCTGTAATAAATCGTTTATTTTTAACTTATTCTGTGCCAAAAATTTACCTCATTCATAGTTTTACAAATGAGGTAGTTTAATTTGACGTCATTTATCGATATCTACAGCCACACCTCTTTTTCATTCAAAAAATCATTTAACGTTAAAAATCTTCTTACATTTTGGTTTTTAGAGACATATTCATGTGTGTGTTTATTTAAACGAGAATGATATTTTAAAAAAGAAAGAACGTGTTCTTTATTTATTTTTTCACAGCTTATTATATTTCACCAGACTGAATGTGAAGTGATCTTCTCTGTCAGATGCCTTGCCCTTTCTAACCTCCGCACCTGCACAGAATACTCGTAAAGGTTGGTTGACTGAACGCATACTATGCTGGTTTGTGGAGGAGATATTGCAGACCTCCCGTCATGCTGGGCAAACAAAGATCCCTCCCGGGATGCGAATCCCGGCTGCCTTCCCGATTGCCCAACATTGCCCGGCATTGCGTGCCTCCAAATTTAATATTTCATATGCAAGTAACGTGAAAGCTCACTTTGAGATGATTTGCCGGCGGGTCGGAAAGCCAAAGCAAACAGTGGATTCGTTATCCAGATTGGATAAAAATGCTTTATTAAAACAGTGAAAAAATTACATTAAAATGTATATTTAGTGGAACTAGAATGTATACTCGTATAAAAAGGAAATTTCAAGGTGGCATCCTATATTAAATAATTAATAAATGATATGTCTTTATATGTATCTAATATCAAATTGTATTACTATTTTAAATAGTTATTTATTTATATACTATATTTGTTTACTAGACAAATACTTGAACTATACTTTTTAACAATAATATTTCAAAACTTTTATATTACATGTTTTAATTATTGCAAAAGATTATTTCAGAATATTTCAAAAGCTAATATCTACTTCCGGGATAACTCAACATACCCTACTTTATATAAACGAATATTTCTTTTTCATAAAAATCTTTCGAATATTGTAAAAATATTTACACTGCCAACTTCGTATATGCCAAAAATATGAAATAAACACTAACATTGATTACCGAAAAAAAAAATCAGTAATGTGTCCATTTATTTCAGTATTGTTTTTCAACCCAATATTGATTTGAAAACAATGAGACCGAATATTTTATAAATATACAAATTTTTAGCAAATATTACAAGACATTTATCTAATTTTTTACAAAACTTTAATACTCCATCTGCAGTTCACCGTTTCATTTCCTCGGATTGGTTTATATAATAAATGACATAAAACATGGTATTTGCTATGATTTTTAGTGTATTAACTAATTCCATTACGTTTAAAAATCTTCATTGTGTGTTATTAATTTAAACATTTCATTACTATTCTTAACAGTTGAAACATATTTTATTTAAATTTAAAAAACATTCACAGTAATTTTAAATCCCAATACTACGTTTGTATTTATTATATGATAAAAATGTGTATTAATTATTATTGGTTTGCATCAAAGTTAAAAATTAAACAATCATCAAGCGGACGTAAGGGCTAGGGATGATTTTTAGTTCCTGTTCTAAAGCTTTAGTTTAATGAAAGCTCTCGTCGCTGTTGCGGCCGCCATACAAACAGAGGGTCGCTGGAGCCCCACAGCGAGCCCAGAACAAACAAACAAATATTTGAAATTGTAATAAATGGTTGAGTGCACTCACTGGCGGCTAATATTTTCAGCTAATAAAGTTATTGGATATACACATCTCAAAGGCTTCATAAAAAATCACAAACAAAAATATTCAACCCGACTTACTCAAATAAATTAAAATTTCCAATCAAAGTTTGAAATATATATTTATATATTTTTTTATACTCTGTTTTATTCAATGTGACTAAGAATTACATGCCTCAGTTGAACAGTTTAAATATAACTTATTAAATTTAAAAATAGTGGATACTCATATGTATGGATATATAATAAAATATATATTATAAACTATCACATCTGTAAATATCTTAAATCTGCGAGTACTTCATCGTGAGACTTCAGCATGAGTCTCTATTCCTCTTGGTCTACCATATTTTCATATATATTTTTTAAAATAAATAATATGTAACTTAACGGTTCCTAAAAAAGTCTTATAAAGTGACTAAATACATTTTTATAATGTGATCATTCTTACAGTAATTTAAATGTTCGATTTTCCCGTCAGAATAAATGTTTTTCTAGTAAGAATATAAAATCAAATATTTATTATTTTCCACTATTTATCATGTTTTAATCACTTTTATTAAAACAACTCAAACATACCCAACCTAACTTAAACTAAATAACCTTATCAAACATGTTTAAAATTAAAAATATACATTTTTAATCTAAAAAGACCAGAAATTGATTCAAATTATGACCATTTATTATGTTGCCTAATTTATAAACTAATAAAGAAGTCTCATATTTAAAAAGAATAACTATAAGATACTAAATTATACTTTTAGATTGCATGCCTTAGCATGATATCACACCGTTTACGGTGTGATATCATGAAGATGAAAGAAAAAAATATTATAATGTTTATATAATATATGAATTTAAGCTATTTTGTTGACTTTATGAATTATCTCAACAAAGATCGCACTTTACCCATCACAATGCGCCCGGAAACGGATAGCGTATCATAACATCCAATAATAAATAATTATCGTTTTCGCTGCAGTGGCGTAACGAGGGTCGGATAATTGGGCGGGGGGCGGCTGGCAGATGGGAGGCCCCCGCTGGGCGACAGATGAGCGCCTGCCCGGGCCGCGGCCCTCGCCCCACAGCCCCACGCGCCGCTGCGTCAGGACAGTCGGATCAACGCATTCAACTCACAACAACTGTCGCATCGAAGTGCACCACATACAAGTACGTACTATGTAGACCAGTCTTAAAAAAACTACGGTTCGCGGAACAAATACGGTGTGCAGGTGCATTTTATTAACCTGTTCGCATCGGTACCCATCATATGCCGTGTAAGATTCCCCTACCTTTCACATCGGTATCCGTGATATATCGTTTTTATACTTTCTTAGAAAAGTATTTTTATCCATCATCTGATAGCTTAAGGATACATGAACCAATGTGATATATGAAAATAGACCAGATAAGTACATTTATGCTTCAAATACTAGTTTTATAATTATCTCTTTAATTTGTATTCCACCGATCCGTAAAAAAAAAAGAAAAAAAAAAAAAAAAGATTAAATTACCATGTAAAAATGTATCTTTTTATATTTAATTAAATAAAAGCTTCTCTTTCCCATTTACGTTTCATATTGTACTCCTACTAGCTGACCAGCGAATTTTATTGCTTCAAAAATATCGAAACTAACATGGAAAACAACGTTTATTTTTGACCGTGTTTTGATCGGATATGGCATTGTTTTCAAAATAATAATACATACGACGCTATTTACTCCTACTAGCATAAATCTAATAATCCGTTCCTTACAAAATATATTTAAAAAAACGATTGCTTTCACACAATTTTTTCATGATTTTCTTAATTTTTTTATTACATATTATTATTCTATTCGAGATCAGAACAAGATAAATCTAAAAAAAAACAATCATGAAAATCAGTCTAGCCATTCATGAGTTATAAATTGTGTATAAAGATTAAGAGCAATTAAAATCAAAAAATCGCTTTATTTTATTTATCTAACTCTTTAAGGTTGTTTATGCCTGAAAGCAGAGCCAGTAGTAGCAGTCGTATTTTAGAACAACGGGACAATGGCAAGTGCGCTCGCTATACAAAAACTGCTTTGGATCTCAAGTATTGTGATCGAATCATGATCTAATGGATGTGGGTCATTAATGTTTTGTGCAGTGTAAACAAGCAATGATCTTGAACTTATCATTGCAATCGTACATAGAAATAAGCTTTATACGGGTTTATATTAAAAAATAAATCTTTAGTTGGATCACTGAAGTTTAACAACATTAGACGCGGACTAAAGCTTGGACAGATTTCCGCCTTTAGCTTACTGCGTAACGTTGGTTGGGTTGAGCCGCCCTTTAGGACCAAAATATCCAGGCCTCAAGACGACAGAACTGTTCAACCGATCTTTGTTCCAAAAAATGTATATCGTATACTAAAGTATATTGAAATTTAATCAATCTAGAACTCTTTAAAATATTAATACTCGTATATTTTTTTGGAACTACAAGTGCAGGTAAGTTTAGGGACAAGATATAGACAATGGAGATTAACAAAAAGGATTTTTAATCGATTTCTGAGCATATGTTCCAGATATGGAATGTATATGGGTAAGGGATAATATATATTGAAATTTAATCAATCTAGAAATATTTTAATGAATATTATTAATTGATTTTGGCATACAGCGTTAATTATTTAAAAAACAATTAAGCTTTTGACTTTTTTTTTTTAATAATTAATTAATGAATCCTAATCCAAATTAACAAATAAATTAATATGTACATAGTTTGTATCTGATTTTTAATAAATAAATAAAATGTTAAACATACAATTGTTTAAATAAAATATTAAACTAAAAGTATCATAGTAATACCTGAACATTCACTGTTATTAGATTTTATTTCTCCTTACTATGTTTGTTTAAAATTGAAAAAAACCGCCAGCGTTACGAAGTAATCTCAAGAGATTTGAATAGCCTCGAGGATGGCATCGTGTTTGTGAATCGCATGAAATAAAAGTTTATAACTGCGTTACAAATTAAATTAGAACTGAGGTCGCTTCTCCCATGGCGCCTCTGTAGGGTCGGGGTGGTGGCAACACAGCAGGGGGTGGGGAGGGTTTCCGGAATTACTTCTAAATTCGGGTTCAAAATACTATGGAATGGGGTGCTAGTATATGATACTATTGTTTTTCACTAGAATCCTAAATTATGATTCATACACTGTATATCTTTGTTTTATGCTTTCAAATTTTTTTGTTATAATTTATAGCGTTTATTCTCTCCTAAACATCTTATCTACGGTACATTCCATCAATTCAAATATGTTTGTTAGCTTCATTATATGTATTTATTAAAAAATCGAGACCTCAAATTTGTATAGTTCCCGACCGCCTTCTAGGATTGCGAGAGCCCGAGGTCTTGAATTATTAGTAAACTGTATTTTCAATATACTTTTTTCATATCCGAGTCATAGCTGCAGTGTACGTTCGTCAAAATTTACCCTCTCAAATTTCACCAACTGCCACTATCATTATTCACTATAATAAAAATAAGTTTTTTTAGTTTCCGAAGGATATTTAGTCGTTTTTTCTAAGGGGCATCTTAAAAAGCGGCTCAACGACACGAATGTTATTTAACTTATTCGATTGTACATAAACCCTTGCTTAAATATACAATAGTCGTTGATTAGGTTTGGTTGTTAATTTGGACCAAATGCCCTAAGCTTCGGAAACTTAATTGTCTTAAAAATCCGATCAGCTAATCACCCAAAAATATGCCTCGTAGATACGAGCAGCAACCGTCTCATCAAGTCTTCGAGCTCTTGCCCTGAAGGTCGTATGGAACCGTATATCTTCCCAGGTAGATCTGAGGGTGATGTCTTAACTGACAAGATATAGACATTAGTATTTGACGAGAAGTAAGTGGAGCCAATTCGTGGTGATCACATGTTACATATATGTACAATGGTCGTTGGAGAATTAACTTAAAAAGCATAATAAATGTTTTCATAGTCCCATTTCAATCCTGGTTGTCGGGTTCTGCCCCTCGCAGCTGCCGTGGTATGAGTTTGAACAAATTGCGCTTCCATCATTACAGCCCGTGTAAAAACAATAGATGCGATCTGTTCATTACCGGCTGTGCTATATCACCGGGAGCGAGGGCGAGCCTAGCGCGGTCACTAGCCACCCCAGGCTAAACAAATCAGGCCGGTGATTCCTATCGGCAGAAGGACGAACCCGAGTCAATTTATCACCGTAACCGGGAATGATTCACTTTTTAAAAGATGGGCAATCCTCAATGAATACAAAAAATACAACGGGTACGAAAACATGTAACTTTTCACCCCGTATTTTGTTTAATATCTGGAGCACAAATTACAGCTAAAGAGTTCACCTGGCATTGTCGATGTTTTGTCTCAAGTTATATCTGCACCTGGAGATCTATTTGGGAACATAATATGGTTCCCGAATATTTCCAGGTCCAGAGTTCGGGAATTAAAGAAGACGTCAGCTGTATCCGAGGCACATTTAGATATGTGTTAATCAGATTTTTTATCTCAATTGGATGATAAGTCCGACGCGCCTAGAATCATTTGCTGCTCGGGGGTAACTCAACTCAACCAATATCTAGATAAAAAAAAAATATCTATAAAATTCACGAATAAGGTTAGTTAAAAACCTTTATTATTAAATACTACATAATTTAAAAAAAAGTTTGTATTTTAATAGGGCTGAAATAGATTATAGTCTTGATTATAACCAAGATATAAATTTTATTACATTGATCTGAATATATTTAAAATTGTCATAATGTGTTGGTCAGAATAAAGAGGTTAAAATAAATAATTAAAGTTTACCACTTAAAATAAAATTTGTTAAATTTTGTATTATAAAGTCATATTTGTTTTGACACACCTGACCTTTAAAAAATAATATTTTCATTAACTTATTTGGAATATCAATAATTTTATTTCGACCATTAATACTTTTAACCTGAAGAAATATCAAATATTATTTCTAGCGAAAAAAAATTTTTTTTTCCATTAAATAATAATATGACATATTTTCGACTTAAAGTCCATAAATGGCATTTCTTTTAATTTTATCGAAAATACAATATGTAATACTAAACCCGTCTTACTATTTATTCAATAATTCTCAGATTTATTATCATCAAAGTTACAAATTCTACTAAATAAAGTGCACTTGGGTCATATTCAATGATATTCTTATCAGGAGTCTTTTATGCTTACAAATAAAATAGGTTAAATTAATAAAAGTATCACTTTATGTTTTAAGGACGGTTTATTGCTTTTAATATTATAGTTGTAACTATAAGATGGGTATAAGAATTAATTATTAAAATAATGAGATATTTTGTATGAAATTACCTCGTATCCACTACTCTGACATCAAGAACGTCTTGCCACTAGTCACTTCAAATGATCAATAATTAGTTCTTTAACTTAACTCAAGCTTTTTTGCTCTAGATTTCTTGCACAAGTTATCTAAAATAACTCTTTAGCATACTCACAATACCACAAAGCAAATATTAAAGCGATAAAAAATGGTAATTGAAAGTATATAACAATAATCGAAATGCTAATATATTATATTATGTAATACCTATGGGCAATATTTGATAGTAAATGATAAAAAATATTATGTGTCACAAAAAACGCCAATGGTACATTATATAATACGGGCAAAAAACTTATTAAATCTAACAAATAATATGAACAAAAAGTTGAATGAAATGCCTCAGTTTAAGGTCATGAAGTAGTGATATTACATCATATTCTGTAATATCAACTAGAGTGTGTGGGATTTGTACGTAGGTACGTGAAAAAAACTCATGTGTATGATTCGGTACACATTTTATACGCAAACGTGTTATAGACTAGATTTGAGAGTATCTCAAAAACGTGTTTTAATTTCCTATCAATAGATATTTAATTTCAATGAATCAATAATAATGGCAGGTTCATACGTACCTCACAAGAAAGATTTTTTTAATAAACAAAAATATAAGGATTGTGTTGATGATATTTACAGCAATTTTGTTTCTAAATATTCAAAGTTTTTTTTTATATTTCTAATTTAAGATTTTAAAATGACAAATTATAATATGTTTTAATCTTTTCCATCAGTATTTCTTGGTGAATCTAATACGGGTAAATGAACAAACAATTAAAAATGAATCCCTTATTTGTAAGTTTCCTTCTTTCATATTCAGCAAGAAGTAATAATTCTTTGTAACATAAATCAACTAAAAATTGTAAATATTTATTAATTTACACAGATTGAAATCATTGTTTTGCCATGAAATAATCGTAAAGATTAAAAACAACTTGCCATTTTAGTTGCTTTTGAAATATAGACAATTTAATTAATATTCTTTAAATGTTATTAAACAATAATGCTTTTAACTCATGTAAGAATTTGGTTGTTATTTCTTATGTTTTTATTTTGGATTTATGCACTTATTTAATGCCTACTGACAAATATAGTTTTGTGCAGCTTCCAATATGGAGAAACTTCTTTTTTAATGTAACGTCCTTGCACATTGTAATCATTATTTCCTCATTTTTCATTTACACATATTTTTTGTCATTTTGAATCAATTCATTACCAAACACCAGCTTATTTTTCAAATGTATTGTATTATTTAACTTAATTTAAAATATTCATACTCGTAATATTTCAAGCATTTTAATAATCAAGTTTATCTGTTCGAAAAATATTCAATTGAACTGCAGAAAATTTAGCATGATACATGACAATTTATTTAAATAAATATTATTTATAAGAATACCGGCTTATATAAAAGATAAAATATTTCAAATCACTAAAACTGGGTACAGGCTATTAGTTACTTGTGGCAAGTGTGTGGAATAATATTCTAATAAATATTATTTATTTTGATAACTACTCAAGGAAAATTCTTTATTTTCTTACAGCACAAGTAAAGTTATTGCTCGTGCTTACATTAAATTGGATATCCACTACACTTTAACAGCAGTAACAAAAACATATATAATACATTTACGAGAAGTGTAGTAGTGGTGTAATTATTTTTGAGGAATCAATTCAAAATGTCATGGATGATATATTCCGCAGATGGAGGTGTTAAAAGTGATTTCATTAATCACCAGTCGCTCTGTCGTCCGTCAATCAAACAACAATTAATTATTAATTCAAATTTCGATTGCAGTGGAAATAAATCGTAAATGTGCCGGAAGTGGGTGAGCATTTGAAATGCAGTTCCCATTCCGGCCACTAGAAGGTGCCATTGTTGCCATAATTATGAAATAGATGGGCGAGTCATCTGGTTGAGTCGACGGATGGCCGCCCCTTAACGGTGAAAAAACAAATCAAAAGTCATGCTGGGGTGGCATATTAACAAAAATAATATTCCCCAGTATTTATATCATCAAATAATTTTAGTAAATCAGTGATATAAAAACCCCAACGAGGTGTCGTTTCAACGAGGATATACTTTTTTATTGTTATGTTGTAGGAATTATACAACGAATAAATTTTTATCGCCAATTTTGTTTTCGTAAAGTAATGGGGCGCTTTTTATGTTTTATGCTATTTTTTACTATCTTTTCGCGTATGATAGACGAAATTTAGAATTTTATTTGTTTATCATAAATCATAGAAATATAAAAAAAATATGAGGAAAAAAGTAAATGAAACAGGTGTATTAAGACTATGCATAGGATTATCATTATGAATTCAAACATACATCTAGCAAGAGCTTAATTATTATAAACTACTTATTTATATAAAAAATAGACTCATTTCTACGAAGGCGTGAAATTTGTAGTAATACTCATGTATAACATATATGTATAGTTAACCCTCCAATAGCATCGCTTTATGGAACGCGTTATAGAAAAACAGCTATAGAACTGCATTCCATATCTGTAATATATACTCAAAACAACATGCTGTCACTCAGTTTTGTCAGTTAACATTGTTTATGCCTTATCCAAGGACGTCTCTGCACCTAAAGGTCCATCTGAGAGCACTCATGGTTCCTGGCTACCTGAGGATAGTAGCCTGGGACTTGAAAAGAAAGCACTGTAGTATCTAGCCATACTTTGGATGATTTGTTACTCAGAATTTTCATTAAGATCGGATGATTAGACCGACGATCCTGAGTCTCGGACTATTAGATTCTACCTATAGGCGGTTCAACTCAAAATTTATAATGTAGAAAAAAACGTCATATTAAAAAAGAATGTCGTCTATAGAAGTGCACACTATATGAGTGTTGACTATACATATTATATTTAAGATTTGAGGTATACGAGTATATGTAAATTAAATCAATATCTCAATAGGCTGAATGCCAAAAAATATATATTATTTTAAAACTACAACGGTGAAATTTATTTATTCTACGGACAGATCGTGAGATAATTTTATGTTTTAATGCAACGTATGTGTAAAAAAAATCAAGAAAACCGCGATCAATCAATCAGCCCGGTTTCAAATAAAGACTATCGCATTTTTTCCCCCATGGTGATCTTCTTTCACAATAAAAAAATTGCGCGCGTCGAATCGGTTGTTTTATAGAGGCTCGTGTCTGTTTGCGGTGCAAGGTGGGACTATCAGTACGGAAGGCGGCAATCAGCAAAGCACGTGGCTGGCAAACGGCGAGCACCCAGCAAGCCTGTTTCACCCGCCCTGGGCCTATTTCCGCTACTAACTCGATAATTGAAGGCAGTACACCATAATGAATTAAATGGGAAACATCTAAATTCTAAACGAACGAACAACATCGCTTTGCGGCTATTTTCGATGCAATTCGATAGTGTAACGATGCCATTCACACGCATGTGTGAGATGCGTTTAGCTACTCTCACCTTCTCTTGTGGGGCTTCTTTAGTTCTAATTATTGACTTTATGCACTCGTCATTTACCAAACGAAATTTAAAATAGAAGCATTTGAAAGAAGCCTTTAAGAGTTGTACCTTATATTTTGTTATACTTAACCATAATGAAATATCCTTGTTATTTTTGTTGGAATGTGTGAACCGCATATAAAGACTAAATGGTCCATGCCTCGGAAGCATCGGGCTGATCATCCGATCTTATGAAAAAATTATAGAAAGGTTGAATTAGTAAATTTGAGTGATATACTATTAACGAAGGTATTTTTTAAGTTGATATCATCATAAATCTGATATTTAAGAAGATTTTTCGTTTTTCTTACTTTTACATTCTGTTCTCTAATGACAAAGGTATATTATGAATAGCGTATTAGAAAATGAAGATATTTTATTATTGGCACATATACAGTATTAATTATTCAGTGATATAACACACAGATGGAAATAATTTTATTTTACGTTTTCCACAAAAAATGTTATTCACCAACATTGTGTTTATAAAATAATTTTTATGGATTTTACGTTTTTAACTGATAAACAATCAACAGTGAATATGTACTTACTAGTATCATATTTATTACTTCATTTTAAAAAAGTTTATTATTAAACAGTGGAACCTCTCTTAACGAGCACCTCTCGTAACGAGTAATTCGCATAACGATCAAATTAACATGTGAAAATATTGCTCTCTTAACGAGCGAAATTTCGCATAACGAGCGATGCAGAAAAGGGAAGTCACTAACACACAAACCTATGACGCACTTGTAAGCCGGGACTTCCGCGACATTGCGTCAGTCTATGTTTAGCACTCGTACCGTTAGCACTTTAGTGTCGCATGTGATCACACATTTTGAAGAGCTTGTGGAAGGGCACAATCAAAAGCTGACCTGAGTTTGATCATATTTCACAACAAAAAGTTGTGAAAGAGAGTTTGAAGGAAGAGGAAGTAGCTGAGCAACAATCTTCTGACGCAATAAGAGAAATGCTGAAAGCATGGTAAACTGTTTCATCGTACATTGAGAAGCATCATGCCAATAAGGAGATGGCTATGGGTGCTAAAACTTATTCAATGATAACGCTGTGTCACATTTTCAGCAAATTTTAAAGAGTCGGCTAAAACAAATGTCACTAGACATCTTTCTAGTAAAAAATAATTAATTGTTTCCAATATATTAATAATTAATAAGATAGTTTCAATTTTTTTAAATGTTTATCCAGGTTGTTACGATCTTTAACAGTTTATAAGCATGTACCTTTATTTAAATAAACTTTAAAAAATGTTTCGCATGGAACGCATTATCGTGTTTTACATTGATTTATATGGGAAAATAAGTTTCGCTTAACGAGTGTTTCACATAACGAGCAAGATTCTGGAACGAATTATACTCGTTATGAGAGGTTCCACTGTATTTTTCGTGAGAAAACTTGCTTTCTGATATTACAAATATACATTCATTTCAAATAAAAAATATATAAACTGAATTATCAAGTATAAATTAAATACAAAATATGATCATCTGGAATTGTAAATATAAAGGAAAACTACAAATAATGTGAACAATAAGGTACTTGTAATAATAGTACAAATAAACATCCATATTTTTGTATTATTTATTTAACAATCAACCCTTATCGTAGGATCAAAATATCAATTTTCATCTATAGAGCCGGTCTTCTTTTGACTGTACAAAGACAATTATTATGATCTCATGAATCAACATACAGATTGGCGCCCTCAAACATGAAAGGCACAGATCAAAGACTTTCTTCAAACGGCAACATAGCCTCTCTCTGATGTGATACGAAAAATACTATGGTTTGTATGAGTAGTATATGAGTAACTGTCAATTATTTAGATCCAGATTGCATCTACTTAAAAAATCGTATGCATTAGATTCCAATGGTCAATAACAAATCAACAAATTGTCATGTATAGTAGATGAAAACGTAATATCAAACAATATGTCATATTTCACCGACAATTGTCATTGTTTCTAAAATATGCTCTTTAATCGTAAACAACAATGAAAAACAATAATGCATAAGCTGCTAAAAACCAAATATAATTTCAACGGAATTGAACAAATGGACAAGCATTTTATGTTTTATTTTTTCACATAAATCAATGTTTCGCGTTCTTAAACATGGACACAGTTTATATACCGGTTTTGTCATCTAAATGTTATGGCAAAAGCTTCATGGGGCTCCGAATGAAGGGGCACAGCTACCCTTAGTCCTCCAGGACGAGGGTCCTTGAGTCGAGTGCTATCCTACAGCACACTGCTGACTTGTAAATACTCTTTATAAGTACCGCACTTGTCGAGTATTAGGGTACCCTCACTCTCTTCATTGCTCGAGAGTGACATAATATTGTCTAGTATATACATAGCAATAGTAATATACACATTTATAATAAGACAAGTAAAATAAATATATTTGTATTTTTAAAAATATATACTTACTAGCGCTGTTTAAGAAAAGCTCACAAAGAGGTGAAGTCCAATACGTTGGTCTGACCGTTTGAAATAAATGGTGTATCCATCTGCTCTGTTTGTTAAATAACCCGTTTGATTAATGATTTGTTATAATAAATATATTAATGCCATAAAAACACGAGCTATAAGATTAGAAATATAAAAAACGGCTTCCTAAGAAAATTATGATTTCTCGTAATATAAAATGTATTTAGTCTAATATTTTCGTACTATGAATAGATCCACACTATATTTTTACTAATCATAGACATTGCAAATAATACAACTTGTACAATGTGTACATAATATACAGGATGTAAAACTTTATATGTCATGTATTCATATTACATAATAAACTAATAAAGATTTAAATAAATATTTAAAAAATGTACACTCGTTTATAAAAGATCTATTTGCAAGTATCATCTAATATGTCATTTCGGAGGAAAACAATCACCAATTGAAGTAAAATGGCCTTATATGAGTAAATCTACCAAGAATTGATATTCAAAAGCATTTAAAACGTAATAAGACCTAGAAATCTCTAGAAGAAAGGTGTCATCTGTAAAGCATTAAAGAAGACGCCTGGGATCATACGATATTTAGCGCCGACTTGAAAGATATGAGAATAACGTTAAAATGAATACAACAATGGAATCATATCGGCACTGATAATTGAGTAATCTGTCATAAAATATACGTATTATTTATATGATAAAAGATACACCATCCTTTTGATGACTAAAGATAATATAAATTAATTAAATCATTAAAACATTATCTATTAAAATAAATCATTTTTTAAATGCTTGTCTTAGTTAATTCTCTTTTGATATATTTCATTCATTTAAGTGGTCTACGTATTTTCACACGGTTTTCATCAAAAATATAATTATACTGAAATAGGTGATTTTATAGCGATTTTATAGATTAATAGATTCTGTTGCTGCAAACCAATCCACCGGATTGATACTACGAAGAAGAATATTGTAGAGCAAAAAACAAGAAAGTCTTAATTTTAGATTTTTTGTTAATATTTTCTTATATGATGTGTGTAGTGTACGCTTCGTTTTTTTTTACATAAACACATACAGGAGATTACCGACAGATGGTGATAGTTATTCTGAAGTCTCATCTGTGGGATTCTATGACGATTACCATCCTGCATATGGCTAAGCGCTGCATGTGAAGTGTTGATCCGCCAACGTCATAGACTACAGCAACATTCACGGATCATCCTTATTATTATTATAGGAATTCACTCTGAATGGGTGGTCTTTACAGAAGGACTTTCGTAGTAAGTTCGTAATAGGCTAAGACTGGCATTTTACGGGTGAGGGATCAAATTCACACCAACCGAGAGTATTTTTAAAGCTCAGAAATAGTATAAAATCATTATTTTCTTAATCTCCGTCTGGGATCGAACCCACGACCTTCGTGCTTGCCAAGCAAACAATTATACCACTGATCTATACCCGCCGGCAAATTTGTCTATTAAAACATATAGAATGCATTGAATAACAATCATAATTAGTTGGCGTATAATTATATTTATGAATACAGATAGTATTTTAATGCGGTCCCGCCCATCCAAAAATGTTCCCACACTACCGTTTTCCAGCATCTCTAAATATGAGATAGATATGAAAGCCAGAGCCGGTACAAAAGACTTTAGCGCCCAGGGCTATAATTTGGCGCCCCAACGGCCGCACGCCCGTGATCCTAGTGGGCGGTGCCTCAGAGCGGTAAAGCACCAAGATTCAAAAAATTTCGCTGCCTAAATAAAAAATACTGTGAAAACTATTTAGAATTAGTTTAGGCGTGCTGATTTTTAATGATTCGTTTATATTTGAGAACTCTAGATAAATATTGCTTTATTTTTTGTTAACCTCCTCAAAGTAAATATATTTTACGGTTTAGCTTATAGCATATAAATTTAAAAAATGCTGCTTTAATAAAACAGACCATTTAATATTTGACTACTCAGAATTTGTTTATGTGTGCTGATTCTTAAGGACATTTTTCCTATTTGAAAATGCATGATTAATATTGATTTATTTACTTCACTTCCTCAAAGTAATTTTACGGCTTAATAAACATTTCACGGTTTGATTTAAAGCATATAAAATAACACACTTATACTCAAAAAAAATCTTGATTCCGGAATATTCAACAAAATAAATTTAATTTTTACTAAAAACCGTGTTTATATAAAAGTTAAAATACTTAAAATCGCTGAAAGTAGGTACAGAGTATTTAGTTATTTGAGGCAAACATGTGAAACAGTAAATTTTTTATCAATTATTTTAAATTATTTACGTAAATAATCAAAAATCATTATATATTTTCTTGAGTTTAATATATTAAAACGTATATTGTAGTATTAAAAAAAATATTTATGAGAAACGTGATATTTGTATGCATCATTGGATTTTAAATCATATTGATTACATTTTAATCGTAGCTTAATATTTTTTATATGTTTGTTCTAGTTGTAAATATATCATTACCATTCCATATCTACAACCCAGTTGGAGCATATGGTCATCACAAATTGACACGATAATGTTTCGTCAGTCGCCATGATCTTCGTCTCATCCCATATCAACTCTACCTTTCGGCGCTCCACCAACACAATTTATGATAATATACACATCTGTGATAATATATCAGATATACGCAGAGATACTCTGAAGATAACAAAGATGTACAATTATTCGTGACTTAAAAAAAAAAAATATTAATAAATACTTTTTAGATACAATGTTTTGTGTTGAGACAGTCATACAATACAGAACGTCACTTGCCCGTTCTGGGTGTACTCTGTTCGTGCTCCGGTTACATGTGCGGTCGCGTGCCGGCGAAACCTGATTATTGTTGCCAAGCGCGCGCCCCGCATCTCCCACAGATTAAAAAATATTCAGTTTCCATTTAGGCCCCCTGGACCCCCTCAATAATAACATTGTCGCCCCCCAGAACAAATTATATGAACTGCATCCGCTCGTACAAAAACCGATCGGATGTTTATCTGAACACGGGCGAGATGAAATCTGATGATGATGATGATAATTATGAAATAATAATGTGATGGGAATTTGTCGAGCATCAAACGTGAAAAAAAAAATTTTGCTTTGCCATCCACTACATATAAATCTTTACATTATATCATTGATAAGATATACAAGATTATGAACTGCATTAATTTAAATTTGTTTGATATTCCATTATAACAATGTGTAACTTATTATTTCTTAGTTTAAAATAACATTATTTTATAAATGACAGTATGTTTCGACTTTGTCGAGAAGCCATTCTCAAGTCTGCTACACTTGGTCTTTGTTATGAGTACATTATTTTTTATTTGCGGAACAAATATTCCAAAATAGAAGTACAGAAAAGAAAATAGGATGCATAAAATGTTAACAAAATTATATAAAAATTAACACAAAAACAACATTTTAGAGCTAAAATTAATAAAAAAATTGGTATAGGTGACACACATGTTATGGTTTCTGAAGACTGATGTTGTCGGAAATAAGTCAAAAAATACACATTGTTTTATTATACTCGTATTATTGATGGTAATATCGTTATAATTGTCTCGTTATATAATATTAAGCTACGTACAATATAAATTTATGATAAAGCAAATCGAAACATATTGAATTTATCGGAATTGATAAAAAAAAAGCAAGCCTACCATAACAAAGTTCATATAAAATGTAACAAATTTTATAATAATTAATTTTAAATTTACATGCGAATTCCCACGAAGTATTGCATCAGTAAATATATTTATACTGTGCACTAGTATATTCTTTATATTGCAAAAAAAAACTTTATACGTGCTATAAAAATCCAGTAAAAATAAATTTCCCTGCGTCGGTAAGACGGGAGAGCAAATTTATAGCGACGCGCTTTCTTTTATGAAGAAAGTATTTTTCCAGACTCTGCTAGGTGCCACGTCTCCCATGCAACAGCCAGAGAAGGGAGGGATGAAGATGCATTACTTCCCGGGACGCCATTTTGTCTGGAGCTGTTTTCCTGGCAATAAACTGCTAAGCTGACTTACGACACTCGCTTTGTCTAGCTGGCGAAATTAGACATCTCTAATGCACATGGCGAGAATAGATTTGCGTCCAAACATTGTATTTTTGGCAAACGCTGTTATATATGTTATGTGTAAACGAGATTTTTTTTAAATTAGCGACACGCCATTTCTGCGAATCGAGATCATTATACGGGCGCATCAAGATTTAATACGCCTTTATTTGTAATGCAAAAGTTTTGTTTTGATGTTTTTTTTGTCGAAAGAAGAAAAAACTGTTGTGTTCTTACTGCTTAAATGCGTCTTAAAAACATTTTTTCTTGTTACTAACACGCTCATAGGTCAATTCATGTTCACATCAAATATATCCAAACAAATCATGTTTAATACAATATACAAAATCAAGTTACATAGTGAAATATATTTTTTTTAAATCCAGTCACAGTTTAAAAAAACGTATGGTCTATTTTTTTTCTTTGTAGTTACGTAGGTAGTACGGCAGGTTAGACAATTAGGTTAGTTTGGATTACGTAAGGTTGGGTTGGGTTTATATAAATATATATTTTTTTTTTAATAAAATATTGACTAATTACATATATACAATATGTAAGTGCAAATATTTATATTTATATAACTTTCTACATTGTAAAGTAGAAATTTAAAAAACAAAAGATATAACAAAAAGCTTTCGTAATCTAAAAAAATTGAGAAATCGCTTAATATTTTAAAACATCTTTATTTCTGAGAACCAGTAACAAACACGTGATATAGTTCAGCTGATGCAAATATTTGAATGTGTAGAAAATAAACTTGTTTATTTTTCGTCTATAAAAATCTGAATTAATTAAAATGGTGTTTTTTATTTTTGCGTCGTAGAACAAGCACTATATATGCTTTTTGTCGAAACTGGGACCGTCTGCTGATGCTTTTTTAGTAGTTGCTGATACATTGAGTTTTCTGGTTAGGGTGGTCGGGCGTATTATTTTACCATTTGGTAAACTGTCGCGTATCGTCAAGGCGCGTGCGGAGCCTTTTAGAGGCACGTGGCGTCAAAAAACCAATCCACTCATACAAAAACAACCAAACTCGCTTCCTAAATACATAACATTGAAGATAATCACATTTAATTGACACTTCACGTTTATGCTATGATGTTGTTTGCCTGCCGTAATGTCTGAGTTTGCAGACTGGTATAACCTATATTAGTAGATTTGAACCAGCTGTCCAAGGACCATTACCGGTCAGCAAGAACACATTCAAATAACTCATAAAAATGTGTTGAAGATCTTAATTTTCCAAGATATAGTTACCATAATAATAAAGAAAATTTAATCCTCATATTAAACATATTTTTATGTAGCATATGATTATTAAATACATAAAGACATCCTCTAACATGGATCACATTTATCACTTATTATACACTATCTGTAATACAATCCAGCAAGTACTCGTAAATAAACAGTGTAATCCATGTTAAAGCAAGGTAAGAAGTATATATGTTAATTTTTTAATTTTTATTAGAATATTATTTTATTATTTCAATATTCTAATCTACTTTTATAGATCATTGACTATATTACAATATTATTATTACTTAAATATACATATACTAAACATAAAATTCTTTTTTCAACGCGTCAATCCAAGCACAAAAATAACGGCAGAAGCGGGATGCGAACCGCGGACCTTGGAAACCAACTATGCCCAGGTATTCATACCGCTCGGCGAATCGCGCCATTGCTATGCCCAGACTAACTTGCGATGAAACTAGTATTTATATCATTGTTATTATCGTACGACAGATGTCGCCATAGTATATATTCAAAGTATGTATATTTTTATTATTATTCTATCAGTATTCATTTATTCACAAGCTTAATTTGATCTGAATGGATTGAAGTGAATGCTAAAAATACAAATAATAGTATTTAATTCATTATTAGGGTGGCAAAAGTGCTAGTTATCAGTATTAATTGCATTATAATACTCGTAGTGTTTTTTATGTCTTTATACCAACTCCATCAGGTCTAACAATTTTATAAAAAAAGAGAAACTTATATAATTTTCACAAAAACAATTCATGCGGTGTAATTTTTATTTTTTCTAATGTGAAGTTGGTTTACATTACAAAATTTTCTTTCCGCACTAGAAACGTACAATATCTTTAATATTTTGGAAAATTTTGTTTCAGTTACACTTTCATTGCGGTTCAGTTTGAATACAAATTATACTGTCAATTATAAAACTAGTATTTGAAGCATAAATGTACTTATCTGATCTATTTTCATATATCACATTCGTTCTTGTATCCTTTATCTATCAGATGATGCATAAACAACTATTCTAAGAAAGTAACAAAACGATATTTCACGTCAACTGATGTCAACGGCCGGGGAATCTTATGACGGCATATGCCGACAACCGATGGGAAATAGTTAAATAATTAGAAAATAATATTCACAAAGTTAATTTCTGTGAGTCAAATGTTTCAAAAGTTCATTTTTTTACACATGTAAAAATACATTACCTGTATAGAATAATATAAACTATTACTAACCTTTATTCTTAAGTCGCAGAGCTTTGCCATCTACTCGCTGAAGTTTCATTGTATTATTTGTTATTATACCGTCTTTATATGAACACAACTAATGATTATAAACCCACACGGATACATATATCTTTAATAGATTTTCAAATAACACGGTACAACAAATGTAACATAAACTTGCACTTAGTGTTGAACACGCTTATGGATAAAAATATGTAAATCAAGTATATGAAATGTAAGCATTTTAAGTGTCCTATCGGATTAAAGTCGCACATTTTTTTATTAAGGAAGTTAATTTTGATATTATTAAAGTACGGTTCTACTCGCCGGTAGCGAACAGCGGATCGTGGATACATTGTATCAAATGCAAACGGCGCATAATAGCGCCTGTCAGTACTAAATTGCACTATACACTGTTGCACTGTATGCAACAAATATAAATATGTCAATATAGTCACAAAAATGTTAATTCTATTTTTATATTTATGATAATTTAATCAATTCGAGGCGTAAAACGTTTCGCGGTTGTTCTGCACAGTGGTCTGAAATTATTACAGTACGATCGGCATTTAAGTTTTGGTTCTCGGCATAATCTGTCAAAGCAGCTGATGCGTCACGCTTGTCATAAAGGAAAGATTGGAACCGTATCAGGAGTCATCGTTCGCAAGTGTTTTGACTATTACTCTTCTTATCTTATTTCGCTTTAGATAACGATACACACCACACAGTTCCGACTCAACATCTGTGATGTGCTCTATTAAAATACTCAATTGTAAAAAAATATTGCAATTTGTTATGTAAATTGATTGATTTTGATATATTCTAAGTTATCATATACTACTATTGCAGTTATATATCAATATACTACCCTAAGATGAAAACAAAAAAACCATATCGTAGCTCAAAATAAAATTAGAGGCTTAACTTTAATATCACATTTATACTCATTTAAATGGGTGACAAAAAAATAAATGGAAAATTTAAAATATTTTCAAAGCAAGATTGTAAATAAAAAAATGATTTTTATAGAAACGTATACAGTAGAGCAGAAAATTTTGAAACTAGTGAGATTGTATGACACTCAGCCAGAACATTTGAACGTTGGATGCGGGAAACATGTGTTGTTTTTGGATGTAGGTTTGAGAGATAGCAAGTGTATATTTATCTGTTTCTTGAAGATATATTTATCGTACGAAGGTTTTAATATGAACTTTTTGCTTGATATAAATTAATATAAAAACCTCGAAAGCAGAATGAAATATTTCGAAAATAACCACAAAGTTAATAATTTTGCTAGGAATGCATATACTTGTACATATTTTACACAATTAAATATTACATTGATATATTTTTAAATAAAGAACATGATATATTTTCTTAGACTAAATATTTAAAATACCTTTTCGTTTTGTTTTGTTTTGTATTTCTTAAAACTGGCAATACCATCACCATGTGTCACTAAACTGACGTATTAAAGAAACTATATTTAGTAGACCTCCAATAAATCTAATTTTAATGGAAAATTTTATATCCCTTCAAGTTCTTTCATAGGGCTTAAGTGATGCCCATAAGTTGTGTATAATATATAACTAACATGAATTAGTTTCAAAAAACCTCAAAAGAGGGTGAAGTATAAACAAAAGAGATTATAGAAAAAATAATATAAACCTATTTTTTTAGCACCCTGCTCTTAATTTGGTATCTCGAAAATTGATTTATCACCCGTCAAAATAATCGTAAAAATATTCTGTCATCGATATATTTATATTTTTATCTTCATTTATCATTGCGGGTCTATTATCGTTGCTACCTTTCTTGTCGATAACTTAATAAGGCTAATCTGACGACACTGCCATTCTCTAACTGATTCTGATATTATATCTTAAAATAATTGCAAAGTCTAGTAGCAAATCAAATATTTGTTGAGGTGGTGCCTCGCGAGCTGGTTTTTATCAATCGTGGCAATTGATAAAATCGTATAATATTACTTACATTCAATGATTTTATCAAACATTATTCATTTTACAATACCGCAAAAAATTTACAATAATTGTCGCTAATATCAATAAAATATATTAAATTCTTAGTACCATTTTATACAAATAATTATAACATGTACTTTGTATGTGTATTTTATTTTTACAATATCATCATCACCATAACATGTCCGCTCCCATAGTTGGAGTAATATGATCGTCATGAGCTGCCGGCACAAAGCTCTGTCAGCCGCCATGGTCTTTGCCGCATCCCATGACAGCTCTGTCTCCCTGAGTTCCGCCGAATACTTTTCTATTATTTTTTAGCCATATTCATTTGCAATCCAATTTTGTTTGACGCTTCATTGGGGTTGTAGAGCATATTTTGAAACTAATCAGGAGATTCAGCTATTAGTAAAATGTCATCGGCAAATCGGAGGTAGGGATTGTATTCTTCGTTTATATTTATTCCACACTTTGTTCAGGATAGCAGTTTAAATATATCTTCTTAGGCATTTGTGAAGATTTTGGGAGATATAACATCTCCTTGTTTGACACCTTTAATTTTATGAATATAATTAGTGATGTACCATTGAGCTGTACCATCATTGTTGCAGCATCATTATATACATTCATTTTAATAAATTAACAAAAAATATTAATCATGCTTCATTCTACCGCTTCTCAGATGAAGCATGTGGTCACAACGACTCATAACCATTATGTCAATTGCCAAGGTCGATAGTATTGCTCCCTCTATTAATTTACACACTAACGAGTACATAAAAATAATGTGTTCATTTACTGATTAAAGATTGTTTAATTCTAACCTTCGAGGGTTTTGTTCCTGGCCAGCAGCGCAAGAAGCAGGTCCGGATCAGGGTGATCCAGGGTGGGCGGCATGGGTAAGGGCGGGGGTGGGGGTGGGGGCGGGGGGCGTATGGGCGTAGGGGCGCATGCGCATGCGCCCCCGCATCCGCCCACGCATCCCCCGCCCAAACACTCCGCCCTGTAGCGGTATATACTGCCTATGATCTCCGTCGTCTTGGTAGAACAAAACCACTTGCTAAAATAAAAACCGGCACGTCTCCTCTAAACCTGACAGTACACCACAAATACTATGCACTGCCTAATGAATGATTTTCAAAAAAATATAGTTATTTATTTATGTTTATAGCGCTTAGTTTTTCGCAAATAATTTCACTATGCAGTGAACGATTTTGACAAAAAATTCAATTTACATATGAATAGTATCTTTAAAGCACTTAAGTTTTCACACAGTAGCTGATATTTTAAATATTTTTAAACTTATTATTTTATTTATGTAAATTATTTTATTTGTGTTTAACGGCTACTTTTTTAATATAACAAACTGAAAAGACGTCAATAAAAAAATAATCTTACAACAAAAACAATGTTTTCATAACTGTACATAAAATACACTTCTTAAAAAATGTATAGATTTATATACACAAGAAAATATTTACTTTACATAAGTTTGACAGCCGACGGATGAAAGTACTTCAGAAATTTGACTTACATCAAATATTTCAATATGCAAATATTCTTTTAAGGTTCAAGATCACAATATCGCGTTTATAATACACTATAATTATTTATATTTGGAAAATAGTACACAAAAACTTATCTAATTTTCTTATGGTCATTATTTATGAATATTGTAAGTCCAGTATTTTCATAAATCGTTGCAAAAATCCAAGTGAAAGCAAAAATAATAATCTATTTTGTGTAATGCACAAATGTCATAATAATTCAAATCACAGTGCGATTGTATCTGTAATCGACATTAGATTCAAATGCGTTTTTTTTGTTATTTTCGTTCGATTCATAACATTGTCAGGTCATTGTGTATTCGTCTAATAACAATCTCTCAGTGGTCGTCTCTGTAATCTGATTTGCACGTCAATTGCTTGAATTTGGAGTTCTATCCACGCGCCCGCTTCGTGGTCCTTAAGGACAACGAATGTCTAGAACAGAGATATCCTGGTGGGCGGATTGTTCGCGGGCGGGGACCTCGGAGGGTTAGAGACGACTGGACGGGCGGCCACGTGTGATGCCGCTTACTACGCCACTCACCGCGCAGAGCAAGCAAAATATGAACATTCACAGGTAGACAATATGAAATAAAGTAAAAAAAAATACACCTGCATTTTCTTCATGCCTCGTGCCCTGAAAAGCCGATGACAAAGATTATTAACTCAATACGTCAAATTTAAAACAGGTGAAGAGCTACGCCGGGAAACAAAAAGAATGTTTGGAGCGCAAACTTATTACAGAGATTCGTGGTTTATTTGACTAGAGATGGAATATGCGGCAAATTAAAAAGATGTATGGAAAACTTGTAAAACAAAAAGTTTTTTATACAAATACGTTTTTGTTCATATTCGCTTCTTTATTGGAGAAAATGACAGATAAAAATATCTGTCATATAGTTTGCTTTGTTCCAAATAATCTCTACTCTAGTAAATTCACCTAGATATGTTTGCACAATGTACATATATCGTTTTCGAAAGCTTCCGAGGGCTTATGAAGTAGGTACCTAAAGTATTTGAGACATATTCCAATTGTATATCATCATTTTACTTTTACGCACATACAACAGAATATCGACAGACTTTATCAGTCGAATAATATCTTTGTATTCAATGACTGAAATGTAAAACACTTTCATTACACCAAAGATATAGATGTTTCTACAGAAGGTAGATAATTTAACTTATTTAATTGTTATACAAATCAAACAGCTTGAGGGCCAAAAGAACGCCTTCTATATTAGCACCATGGTTAAAATTTGAAACTGAACCTTTGTAATCTTATAGAAAAATTCTAAAGATAATCAAAACACACGATTTTCTCACCTTTTTTCTAACCGTATTGATCTCCGGATGGGAAACATCACAAAAGACACTCCCAAAAATAGCAATCATTTTGAAAGTAGCTGGAAGACCTTCTCACGACTCTTATTCTGCGCACAGCGCTACAACAAACTTATTGCAGACTAGTTACGTTGATGTTAGTACACTACAAGCGTGTCTCGAGTTCCCTTCCTTGATGATTTCTTGCAAGGATCGTAGCGAGCGTAAGGATTACTTAAAAGACGTGCTTATCAAGAGTATGCTTTCGTGTTCTTGTGCAAGGCTTGGTCGCATGGGTTCTCCGTGAAATGTTCCCGCCCTAGTTTCCGCCGCTCCCCGATTAATTTGTCTGAGTGCCGTGAGCCCCGCCCACTACCACCCGCCCCGCCTCCGCCCATCGCTCGGCTCATCCCTCCGAAGCTGAATTATTTTTTCAGTAACCTCGTATTAATTTTAGTGGTCGCTATGGATGTACGCTATAAACACGTTTTGATTTCAATAATTAAACATTGACCCGAGCCTTATGCTGTTCAACGTCACCACATATATTTATGTAGATAACAATGAAATAAATAAATAATACACAAATAATAGTTATTAGCATTACAAGTAAATAAATATTCTGATTACGATATAATATTTTAAGTAGGCATCATTTCCATGTCCACTTCATTAACTGGAGTATATGGTCATCACCTACTATCGGCATAAATCTCTGCTCTGCTCAAGCGCCATGGTCGTCGCCTCCTCTTACGTCATCTTGCCTTCCGGATCTCCGCCGTATACATTCTGTGTATACTTCCCAGTGGTATTTTAGAACGGCGAATAGCCCGAGGGCTCGAAGAAAACTCTGTTATAGTTTATGCTCTCAAGGGGTATCTGAAATACGTGCCCTAGCCAGGTTCACCTTTGTCTCTTGTAAATATTTTATTATACACGAATTTATGTTTAAATTATACATATCTATAAATTTTAAAATCTATTAACTATCTACAAAATATGCATTGGAACTGATAAATAAACATCTTCGGGTGTACTATTTATCAGTTGGAGCATATGGTCACCATGAATCATCGCCATTATGTCAGTTGCCAAAGTTGACAGTTCTGCTTTCTCTATTTCCATATTACTTCGCAAATAATTTCATTCATGAATAATCACTTGGTGATAGGTTTTTATCTTTATATAGGTATTATTTTCATGTTTTTACATTTAAACTATATATACTAGTATTTTAACCCTTTCATTACGGCTCGGTTTGAATACAAATTGTACGGTCAATTATAATACTAGTATTTGAAGCATAAATGTACTTGTCTGGTCTATTTTCATATATCACATTGGTTATTGTATCATTTAGCTATCAGATGATGCATAAAAAACTATTCTAAGAAAGTAGCAAAACAATATATCACGTCAATCAATGTCAACGGTCGGTGAATCTTATGAAGGCATATGCCGACAACTGATGCGAAAGGGTTAAGTACTTTAAAAATAAACAAAATTAAAAAAAATATATCAACAAGATTACATATAATATTGATATGTGAATATTTCATCAACATTCGTAGGGAAATAAGAGTAAATTTTTTGTTTGATATCAAATAATACTTTATGTAAAAGCATCACCAACCAAAACCAATTTTTCCAATGCCATTCAATCCAAATTGATTTACTTAATTATTCTTTTACACATTTCACAATGCACGTATAAAGAAAATTGATTCTCAATACTTCACATTATCGTTTTCAGAGAATTGCGTAAATCAAACAACATCATAAAGGTTTACTTTTAACATTTCTACGATCAGTATTTTATATTATATTTTCAACAATACAAATATTTTCAAACCTTCAATAGATATAGTAGATTCATCCAACATTATATTACATGCCTCCAGCGATACATCAACGCGTAAAATAATTCCCTGTGAGGGGTTGAAAAAAAAACCTCTCAGTTGCTATGGCAACAACGCCATTTTTCCTCTCCTCCTCAAGTCTTTCTCTTCAGCCCCCAATGGCGTAAACCACACCTTTTGGCTCCGATGCTTTATGTCGTCATTAAATTGGAAAATGTACGCGTGTTCCCTCCCACCTTCCACTATCATAGTGTTTTTACCTCTCGTATGTTTTAAGCATATATCACTCTCCTACCCCTTTGTTATAAAGGGGCTGAACAAATGAGGGTATATACCACACTGGAAAGTTATTACACGTTACTCCGCGAAGGAAAGATAAAAACGATTTCCATATTCCCCTCCAACTCAAAATTTAATCGGAATATTTCAGCGTTATCTATTTTTTATATTTTAAAATGTTTTATTTAATATTGACCCAAAACAAATCGCAGCTACTTTCATATACAAACTAAACATTTTAAGGTTATAATTACTCAAATTTCCACATAAAATAATTAATTTATTATAACTATCAATATATAAAGTAACATTGTTGAAAATGTCTTCATTGATCGAAAGGCGTACAAGAATCAAAAATAAATCATCTTAATACCATACCCGTAACTGGAGCATATGGCATTCACGAACCGCCGCCACAAAGCTCTGTCAGCCGCCATAATCTTCGCCTCATCCCAAGTCAGCTCCGCCTCATGTAGCTCATATTTATAGCTTATAATAAATTTTAAGTTAAGCAGCGCTTAATGTTTTAAATTATTAAATTCTGCATATGGGCTGAGCCGCCCTTTAGAACCAAATATTCCAAGACGCCTCACTTGATCTCGTTAAATTTTATGTAAAACAAATTACTTAAAATAAGCCTTGGTTACTACACCTGCTGTCTCCGGGTTTCTGCTATTGAAGTCATCGGGAACCGTTTACAAGTATGTTACTTAGTGGATCTCCGGATGCAGGTATGTCTTAGTAGGGTCTAGGCATGGACATGGGAATTGAAAGAACTTATTGGCGTCAATTTGTGGAGACCGTATGCTCCAGATATGGGAATAATATGGGAAGAAATTTTTTTTTATAAATGTTGAGTATTTCTCAGAACGCCTTTAAATTAAATTTTAGGGTTACGAAAAACCGCTTACTTGAGTTAATAGTGTTATTACACCAAATTACGTTCGTATAAGATTAGAATAAAAAAAAATGTTTATGATATCTTTCAGCTTAAAACGCGACGCACCCTTTTTTCAAGCCGATTGTTTTCGCGGGGCGTGCTTAGTAATTTTCGCTGTCACTTTTATTTTCATGTAATGCAATAAGCGTTTAACAGCTGATTTGTGTGTCCCCAGACGCGTCACGCCTAATTGCATTACCACTGAGAATAACGCGAGTACCTCCGTAACCTACCTAAAAATAATATTTCCCATACACATATTGTACATTTGATCTTACATAATGTCAAAAACTATACATCTATATAGAATAATACCTGGTGAAGCTGCGGGAGGCGAAGCTGACATGTGATGAGACGAAGACTATGGCGGCTGACAGAGCTTGTGGATACCATATTCTCCAGTTAGGGGGGTGGACATGGTAATGATGATGATGGTGATTTATTATATCATGAATTTTTTTATTTTGTTGACTTTTTATTTATTATATGTATATTTATCCTTCTTTATCGCCTCGGAAACAAATCGAGAAGGGTGTATACCGTCTTTGTCAACGGTTTTATACGTTCGTTATTAATGTTATATTATCTCGATACTTCTCCAAGGTTTGAAAGCCATTCTACAAATTAAAATGTGATGAACTTTGTCCAAACATTCCCAAAAAAAAACTGAACAGTTCTAGTTTTGACTAGCTCTAATTTTGATACCTCCTATCCCCGTATAATGCCAGGTATAGCTTCTTAATTAAAAGTCGTGCCGTAAACACCATTCATAGTGAATTCCCGTTTTTAATTTTATTCATGATGCGCAAATAGCAGGCTGTAGTTTATGCGAGTGAGTGGATGAGAGATGCGTAATAACATTTACGCATATTACAACCTACACCCAGAAACTTACTCGCACTTTGTATTACGAGTAAATAAACTCGCACACATTTTGACTGACTCGGCAACGGTTACCCGAGGCAGTCGAAAGATGTTTTGCAATAAAAAAATACGGAATAATTCAACATGGCATTGTATATTTCTATTCGAAATAGACAAGTAATAAGAATTAATATCAGTTGATCTATCAAGCGGTACAAACATTTTTACTTCTGTAGAGTATTCTCATATTGAAAGTACGCCTTTGGTGAATGGAAACATTTAACGTGAACATTACCGCTAAGGGATGGGGGAGGCTTTCTCACGCCCAGCATCCCCGATACAATTGTCAATTCACTAGGGCGCACTTTATCTTACGGTCCCATCCGATAGGGTACAGACAGCAACAGGGATGGCCAAAGATTGATGATACGTAAAAAAAATATGGTATGAAGACCTTTACTTCGGGTCTAAAAATATCAATGATATTTTTAAACGTAAAGAGGGCAGATTTTCACGTATATAATGAATAAATTCTGTCTAGTTTTTCTGCTCAGTGGTTTTGAGTTAAATTCCATGAGTTATTAATTTAAATTTATCCAAACATATACCGTTATTTATATTTTTAGCATTCACTTTGAGATCAATTTCTTATTTATGTGAGAATTTCTTACCTTGTTTTGCCATGAATTACGTTGAGCACTGTTTTACTTAATGGAAACTGCAGTTTTGCGATCAATGAAAGCTTCATCAGTTTCAATGTGCACAAAATTATGTTTGTGTTTGGTTAAAACGAGGTTTGAAATTCTTATCTTTGTAATAATAAACATAAGCCGTAATGGCTTATAACACATTAACATTAGTAAAGTATTAATGTTTTTGGTAAAAATAATATACATTATTTCTTTATAGTGAAACGATTATACATATATGGTTTTGAGATTTTCATGATTTTAAAACGCATTAAAAAGTATATGTCTGTTCTTATACTCACTAATTTTGGAAACTACACGACTATTTCAACTATATAAACTAATAAATTGTAGTCATATTTACGCCATAGTTGGTTAAGTGTCACTAATAGTCATAGTTGACATGGATAGTTTGTTTTGTGTATTAAAGCGACACTTCTTCAAAAAGTATAATAAAAAGAAAAATATTTTAATATGATTAATTTAAGATAATCAATTTTCTTCGATATTATTTATTTTGACTAACGATGGAGACATTGTCAGCAATTAATAAAAATGACTTAAATAACATTGGAATTGTGTTTATTTCATGTAAAGCATAAATAAATTTTATTTGATGAATATTCCAGTGAAATATTATTATTAAATTCAGTAAATAATTGATTCGAACTATGTATTCAGTTCAAATCATTTAAATTTTATTTAAAATATATCAATTAATTATTTTTTGTTCTCCTCTATGTACAACAAAAAAACATGCCCATTTAGGTTTCAACGTTTCGCTCTTATACATGAACCCAGGCTATTATAATATTACTTTACTGCATAATTAAAGCCTAATAACTATCAACAGTGGCGGTACACTATAACATATATTTATATGACAATTTAATATAATGTACGAGTTTTATTATGTTCTCATTTATGTAATCTTTGATTTTTTTAATTTTAGTGTCCTTTGTTACACTTTGATCGGACAATTTTGTTATCTTTTATATGTGTTATTATACATTCAACATTAGAAACTATTTTTTTGACATTATTAAATTCAATTAATGAGCAGTAATTATTTAGCAAACGGTCAGTAACAAATACCTAAAAAGGTAAATAAAAAATATCAATAATCAGTAGGAAAAAAATAGTGAACGATAATTAATTATAGATGAGGTTAGGATAGTTAAGGTTAGGTTTCCATTTTACGGGTTGATTATTCATTCATTTTACATAAATTTTTACCAATATTGAATATATTACTGCCATTTTAATTTTATAACTGACCACATTCATACCGACACAGTCCCAATTTATTTAGTCTACTGCCGATTAATTTTATTGACTCCCAATTGATTTAACTCACTGCCAAAATCTTGAATTACTTAGTGAACAAAGAAATACAGGCCTTTAATATTCCCTCGGCAATAATGTTTTCAAATAAATATATCAATATTTAAGTTGATAAATAATTTCAATAGACATTTATTAAATTACTCATGATCTTTTATATTTTTGAGATCTCAAAGCTCGTCAGTAAGTATAATAATATAAAAACAGTTTATACTACTATCCAGTAAAACCTGTTCATTAATGAATATCGTATCAAAATATGATGGTACTTGTTTATTAAGTTTAAGAAACATCGGACGAGACAGTCTCGTACTAACTTTAAAATTAAATTTAAATTAATGACATCTACGAATAGTTATTCAACCCCATATAAAAATATTTCATTGGATTTTTTTTTATGTTAACACATACAGGAGAATACCGACAGGGTGTGATAGTAATTCTGAAGTCTCATCTGTGGAATTCTATGACGCTTACCATGGTGTATATGGCTAAACGCTGCATGTGGAGTGTTGATCCGCCAACGTCATAGACTACAGCCCGAGATTCACGCATAATCCTTTATTATTACAGGAATTTACTATGAATGGGTGGTCTTCACGGGACGACTTTCGTCTACCGCCAATTTTAATTAATAGGCTATGACTGACATTTTACGGGTGATGGATCAAATTCACACCAACCGGGGTATTTTAGAGCTCAGAAATCGATTAAAAATCCTTTTTTTTTGTTTTAATCTCCATAGGAGATCGAACCCACGACCTTTGGCTTGCAAAGCAAACGCTTTACCATTGAGCTATGACCGCCGGCAAGATAATATATAAGATGTAATTTTATTTAAATTTACGTGTTTCACATATTTTTGTTTGTGCGTTTTTGTTGAATATTATATTAATTAATTTACAGTAAATTCAAATCTTAAATTGATTTCATATTAAATACGATCGGTTATACTAAAAATTCGTGTATAGGAAAATATTCTACTGACGCTTAAGGATATTATTTACATTTATTAAAATACTTTTATTCACAGGAATGTAAAAGTACAATTGTAAAGTTATTTAAAGCACTGCTGTAAAAAAATGTTTAATGGGAATGTCTCATTCATAACTAGAAACGTAGTTATGATACAAATTCTGAACTTATACTATATTTAGTTTTCAATCCAAACTAGTCTAGCGTAATAACTAATATAATATATAAGACTATCACACCCAATCGGTGGGCAAGTCATTTCTGGGAGTAAATTTGATGTTTTAGAGCAGTGCTCCGCAACCGGTGTGCCGTAAGCCGATACAGGTGTGCCGCGATCAAATAAGGCAATATTATAAATAAATAAGTTTACGGTCCTTAAGCTTCCAGCGCCTATCGCCTATTTATGTAGACATACAACGAGGTACTTGCTTTATTAAGTTCTACATGAAATTAAAAAAAAAGTGAAATTGGTCAAATTAATATCTATTTTTGGCTTTTGGTGTGCCGCGGTATTCAAGGTGAGAACTTTGGTGTGCCGCAGAATTCAAAGAAGTACTCTGGTGTGCCGTAGATGAGAAAAGGTTGCGGAGCACTGCTTTAGAGGATGAAAATTCTATTCATTTTCATTTACAATGACATTAATTATTGACAGTGATCATTTGAAGCGTAAATCCTTTCGCTGAAATACATGAAAAACAGTATTTTTTTTTTTTTTGGTCCACCACTGGAAAATAGGAATTATATTTTACCGAGCATTTTTCAAGGGAGGAATAGAGCCAAAAATATTCTTGGTAATCTCAATATATTAAATTTATCTTATCTTAACTTAATTTGTAAAAATAAAATCTACAAGAATATGTACAGGTATATAAAGTATTTTCTATAAATAATAATGAAATAGTCCTTCCTGTTATATTTCGATAAACTATTGAGCAATAACTATTATGGTTTATAATTCAGAACTATTATTTTTATGATAATTATTTGCTGTGTGCTGCACCTGTTCGAAGAAAATTTGTATATAAAATAAATACATTATACATACAAAATAAACCTTCTAATTAAACTACTAACAAATACAAATATCTGATTTATATGTTTTACAATTTTTGTGTGAGTAAACCATCATACATATAAAACGGTCATTGATCATAACTTTATTTGCGTTCGTTTTTAAAAGAATTGTCACGATTGAGTCTTGGCAGCTACTACTAGTAATTATTATAACAGCTAACAATGGAAAAATCCTTGATCTTGAGATTGCACAGCGTAATTTGAATAACCTCTTGTTTTATTATTTCATTTATAATTTGCAATAGATTATGCAATAAACCCATCACTATTATTATCTGTAGAAGTAAAGGAAGTGACTTAAATCCTTTTGACTTAGTAAGCAATACTTCCAATAAGATATCAAGAGCCGATCGTTATAATGTAATTTTCCAATCAGCCTTGAAATAATAATAAAAAAAAAATCTTAAGATTTATAACTGCTTATAACATTACTTATTTGTATTTATTTAACTCAAAGAACAAATATTTCGCCTGATAAATAACTTCATAGGTTTTCACGGCTGGATTTGGATTGGGGCTTTTGGGTGCCCCAATTCCAAATCCACCCGTGTGTGGCGAAATTTGTCGTGTGTGTCGAATTTCTTCTGACAAATATTTCGACCGCCATTGCAGGGGTTATCTTCAGGATTGATGATTTTTCCTCTTTCACCCAGTGTAGACGAAACGAACGAATGCATTTTATTAGTCTATTCCTTCAATTTTGGTGCACTGAAAGTATTTCATTAATCCACCAGTCAAATTTAAATGATTCATTTCATCTACTTTCTAATGCTTAAATATATTGTATATTATTTTATTATATAATTATAACATATTTAAACTTAAAATATAATAAAATTAATTATTTATTAATTTTCACGTATAAAATCTTCCGTTCTATATGAAATATTAATTAGAGTATTGAAATATATTCAAATACCCGTAAAAAATTAACCGTACGCTTCACACTATCAAATTCGTCTTGAAATTAGCTAATTATTATTAGTTTGTATGTAGAAATTAATTGGAATGATGCAAAGATTATTATAATTGATAAAAAAGAAGAAGAATAAGAATCAAATGTATATATGTACGAAATATTGATTTTAAAAATAATCCAATCATTTTCCATTTTTGAAATAATAGAATATGATCACCTGGGATGGCAAAACAAAAAAAGAAGTCAACAGTCGCATACATCAAGCAAGGCTAGCTTTCAATAAAAAAGCAAAATTCTTGAGTCAAAGAATATTAATTTAAGGCTCCATAAGCAACTTGCCAAAACATTTGTTTGGATCATCTTGATGTACGGCTGTGAGACATGATGCTTATATGAAAGTGATATAAAAAGACTAGAGGCCTTTGAGATGAGGTCATAGAGAAGAATTCTCGGAATTTCCTGGAGAGACCACGTCACGAACAATGAGGTTCTCAGGATAATCAAGGAAGGTAAGCACCTAATAAGAACCATCTCAGAGAGGCGAGCCCGATGGATCGGTCATATCATGCGCCACGATGGTCTTCTTCACGTCATTGTGGAGGGGTTGGTTGAGGGTAGAAACTCTAAAGGGCGCCCTAGACGGGAGTACTTGCAGCAAGTGTTCGAGAACATGAGTTGTAGCTGTTATGCTGAGCTGAAGAGGGTTGCAGAGGACCGAGAGGAATGGAGAACGAGATGCAAGATTCTGTTGCTGCAAACCAATCCACCGGATTGATACTACTACGAACAAGAAGAATGTGTACGAGAAATAATTATCCAAATATTTTTTTCTATTTATAGGGTATTTCATTGTAAATATACTAAATTAATTATTTTTTCGTTTTCTTTGTATATATTATAATAAAAGTTTATTAAACTGAAAAAACTTTATATCTTCCCTTTCATTGCTGAAAAACCTTGGCGTAACGACATAATTTATAAAGTAATAAAAAAACATGAACATTCTCTTAACGTAATACGTAATATTATTCAAATAAAACGCATTATTTTTTACTGAAAACACACAAACATTTATTGGTTGATTGAAATAATATATTTGTCTGCTCATATTTCAGTTTGAAAAGTATTATAATTATCAAGAAAATTAAGGACACATTTTAAAATATTTTCTCTTATCTTAAGAGAAAAATACTATTACTAATGAAACAATTTCATCAAAATATTATAAACTCATATTCGAATATTTCTTTGATTCAAATATTGACTTTTTCCCACCTCTGTGACTATATATCCAGTTATGATTTCTGAATATGATTTCTAAATGCTTCTCTCAAAAGAGGTTGTCACAGGAGAGAAAAAATATAAACCTACATTTTGTTTAAATCCCCTAGTTTTCATCATCTTAAAAGCAATAGACAACACAAGATATTTGGTGAAATTTATGAATATGAAGCATTGCTGGGTCATTGAAAATGACCTGGGAACTGAGTTCCTTGCATATGTTTCTGTGGTGGCTAAATCCTGCATTTTAGAGCGGATGCCAAGGATAAAATATTTTATGATATATTTTATTTAAAATTGGATATCTCTTGTATTTAAATGAAATAAGAACATCCATATCATCAAATACTAGTATTTTTAATGCTATTGGATTTTATTAGTTGACTAACTTGTAGACTTACATATCAAGATTGGTGGTAAGCCATGATTGTCATGTAAATAAAACATTTTCATGGATAAATAAGAATAAGAGACTCTTTGTCTTAGATTTGTGAACAATGCGTAAAATCCAGAGTGTGTAGTCTAATAAAATTGGCAGATTAAGACTTTGTAAACATCGCTAAGCATCAAATAATGAATATCTTATATGATACGTAAGAATAATTTAATAAATATAAAATCAAATTAATTATTTTATTTTGCCTCTGTTTAAAATCATAAATATGTAAGGCAGTAGTTTATTTACTACACGGCGTAAACAAAAACATTCGTCGACGAAAATAAATGCTTTGTTACACAACATCAACCAAACCACAACATTAGCAAAAAAACTATCCACGACCTTAACAATGAAACCCGTCCATTCGCTTGAAACAGTCGAGCCGATAATAAGAAAAATTGATAGAAAAAATATGTAAAGCAACGCTCTGCGACTGTTGCTGTACGCCACGGTTGATCAAGCCGAAGGAGGCTGGTGGAGGCTTAAGAGCGAGTTGTAATATGCGTCAGCTTGCTTATATATAAAGGCTTCGCGAACGAGAAACCAAGCACTTCAATACCTTCACGCAAGTTCTCAAGAACAGCCGAGGAGCATCTCGCGCTGCATCAGCTGCTATGTCCAAGTGAAAACACAGACGCCTCAATTCGTACATTTGCCAACATATACAGAAGCGCCCAAGTCGCACATATTTCAGTTCACGTATCATAACGCGAAGGAAAAACAGAAAAAGCTACCAACATGGAAGCTGAACAGTTCAGGGAATTCGGAAAGGCGGCTGTGGACTACATAGCTGATTATTTGGAGAACTTGAGAGATCGGTAAGTACGCGAAATTGATGTTTAAAATGTTAAGTTCAGTGAAAGCTCATCGATGTTTTTCTTTTAAATTTGTTCGCTGTTTTAAGCTTGTTACAAAGTGAAAAGTTTATGACATTTCACTGTGTGATAATAATTAAAATGAAGGTATTGTTGTTACTCTTTCATTCATTTATACTTCAATACACAAGAAAATATTTATATATCGTTCTTTCAAATAAACATTCTTATCATTATTTCATATACGTAATACGAGTATTATTATTCTGTCAAATCAGTAAAAATTTAATCATATTTAAAGCGCTAGAATAACAATTATCATTATCAAAAATAAACCTGTACATTCAATATTTTCATCCTTAAATATAAATTAATAGGTAATCAGTGTTTGCACAAACCAGAACGCTAATATAACTACATATCAGATTATCGATTACAATGTACAAGTTACTTATCGTTATCAAACTAACTATATAAACAAAATACATGGGTTATTTTAGCCATTCACTTTTTGTTAAATACGTGTGAATTAATCTTGCTCGTACAAATCCATTCATTTTTAAATAATTATTTCTAATTACTATGGACGCTGAACAGTTTCGAGAGTTTGGCAAAGCTGCTGTTGATTACATAGCCGACTATTTAGAAAAAGGCATTAGGGAAAAGTAAGTTAAATATTGAAAGTGTGTCCAAAACAGCATTTATATAATTGATTATATATTTTTAATTAAATATATTGGATAATTAAATATTTTTAAGCATTACGCCTAAATTAATGTATCAAAACATTTGTTTTTAAATTTAGTTTGGGTATTAGGCGTTAAAAATCAATTCAGTGTAGTAAGTGAAATTATAACTGCTATACACCTTTAAACTATCAGCTGAGAAAAAAAAAATTCACCACAAAAGAACTATCAATTAAATCAGGATCATTATCATTTTAAGAGGGCATTTTTAATATCTACGCATATTTTTCTTGTATGTAGAGTATTTTTAATGAAAATTATTTTTTTCATATAAAATGATATATTCGCACATTGAGAACGTCGTATTAATCAGATGCCTTTTTTAAATAATTTTTTTTCATGATTATTTTATTAAAATAATAATTTTTATTTTTTAAATGCGAGATGAATTATTATTCCATTAAATTATTATATTATTTTTTATTTGTTTGTCATTTATATGTAATTGTCAAAATAAAGAACGATCACATTGATGGTATCTAATTGAAAACTCAAATAAATTCCCACGATTACAACATATTGCTACAACTTTCTCTTTTCAAATGTTGTCCCAGTAATGATTTCGTACAAATTTATTTTCTTCTCAATATTTTTGGCACAAAAAACTGTTATGCCATTTTTAAAACTTTCTAAGAACTCATCTCCATAATAATTGTTATATCATATTTATCAACAATATTCCATTAACCTATTGTAGGTACAATAGGTTAATGAATAATTAATACAGATGTATTATACAAAATATTTGTTTTTAATGCTAGTGATACCTGTATATCAAATATAGTTAATATTTATTAAAGTTTAATACCATTATCATTGGTTGTATTCGTTTTGTGACATATTTTGAAAAATAAAAATAAAAAGTGATTTTACCTGGGTTAATTGAACATCGATGTTTTTATTTTTTATTTTGGAAACATGGTTATATCTACACTTTATTTATCAGCCTTTCAACACAAAATAATACTTGACTTAATAAAAAAAATATTTTTCATTTTGCACGTCAAAATTTAAAAATACTCAATATATTATATTCTATGACAATACTTGCTTTCTATGATGAATTGTTAAAATAAATGTTAAATATCATTGTATTTGCTGCAACTTCGTAAATGTATCAACAATTTGATGTTACCCCGTAAATATTTTTCTATTAAAATTATGACTTGAAAAACATTACTGAAATAAAATTTTATAGTTATTACTTATATTGATTAGTGAAGTAGGATTATAAAATTAAAACAAATATGTTTGTACTTACCGAATTGTATTTTTTATTCTCAGGTGTATTTAAATTATAATATTAGTTAAATATGTTAATAAACCTTTTTATTTTATTTAGGTCTGTGTTGCCATCAGTACAGCCTGGCTATATGAAGGGCATGATTCCTGAAGAAGCTCCTGAAGAACCTGAATCCTGGCAAGAATTTCTCAAGGATATGGACAGAGTTGTTATGCCAGGGGTAAGTGTATCAAATAATATCGTTGTATATTCAATAATTATTTTGAATTCCTGAGAAATCTTGTATCACATATCTGAAATTATATTTTGAATTACGTAAGTCTAAATATTGCTTTTGTTAATAAATTAATAATAGTCACCTAATTAAATAATAGTATTAAACGTAATAATTTGCATTATGTATTTCTTTTTTATCAATTATAACAACTCGGTGTGTCAAGGGCTAGATCTGATAAGTACACGATACCAATCATGTAAATAATTGCATAGTTATTATAGATAATCAAATAGTATCTTCAACAGTTTTATTTTAACAATATATTTTTTTGTAAATTTATAATTACGTTTTTTTGCTTTAAGAAATGCAAAATACTTCTTGTTCTCTTAAATTTATGTAGATTTCATTCGTTACCCATTAAATATCTCCGATCGAACTAGATTTAGGGATTAATATGCATTTAATTTAAAAATACTTTTATGTCAATTCGTGGCTTTTAGGCTGAGTCGTTTGCAGTGAATTATTTCCTTCATTATTTCTAGCATATTTCGTGGGGTTATTCTAATGTTAGATAAATCATTTAAAAGTTGACTGTATGGTTCAACCCAAAAGGTTTCATGCATAATTTTATTTAAAATAAGGCTATAAAAAAACCTTCAAAATACATTCGCTTATTTTGTCGTCACATTGTCGATTTATCTTTAGAAGTGGCCAGATTGGTCCTTTATACATTACAATCCAAACATAACAAAATGATTTCCAATTCGTTAAAAATATTGGTTAGTTACTACTAGTATTATTTAAATTAATGAATGTTTATTTTTGTTCACAGATGACGCATTGGCATTCCCCACAATTCCACGCATTCTACCCGACAGCCAACAGTTACCCTGGCATAGTGGGAGAGATGCTGAGTGCTGGTCTAGGATGTATCGGGTTCAGCTGGGTAATACCAAATTCCTAAACGCGATCACAAAAAACTCCCAATGACTTATATTAAATTTATTATTGTATTCAATTAACATTATAGAGCAACAAAAAAGTAGCATCAGCAAAAAGCGACTCGATCCAAATAATATTATTCAACCGGAAAAACAACTAAAAAAACCTGTGAATTCAACATCGTAGCCAATTTTTTCGTTCGTTTCCAGTGTGCATAAATATTCTCACCGACCGGTCACTGCCATTTTTTGTCACTGTTCCTTACCGCTCTAATGATAAAATAGTACTCTATTTTTTTATTACACAGCTGGCGTATACTTAATAGGTTACATTTCGTTTAGAAGATTGCAAATACTCCTGTTGTTCTACAAAAAAAATCGCTACCATTTTATAAAGTCATATCCTGAATGAATGAACTTATACGATTTGATAATTTTACACGAGTACTACGTTGTTTTGTACTACAACAAATAAATATTACATAGTATTTAACATGTCTGACTACTTATAGTTAATTTAATTATTATACTTCTTTATTGTTAGTACATCTGTCCAGATTCAGTTGTACTTATATTTCAATAAGTTTTTATGATACACTTTAAATAAATAACAAGTACATGAGTAAATTACGAATAACGGATAGATAATTTTATATTTTCATGTATGTTCAATGATAGTTTTCGACATAAAATTTTCCGAAAATAAGTTCTATATTAAAAGCAGTTTATTTTGAATATAAAATTATTTAGTGTATTTCAAATGCGGATGCTCATTTTTCGATCGTACGAAAAACTGACGTAATATATTTGCAAACTAAAAATTACTTACAGAAAGATCAACACGTTTTTAATGGCGATAATAATTATCAGATACGTTACCCATACAACCTGTAGTTATAACTTTCTTTCGAAGCGAGAGACGATTTCTACAAAAATATGCGAGAGACTACGAGAGGTCACGAGACCTGTTTTCACCAAAAATCTATTTGACCCTACACGCTTTTTTTATGTATACATAATATGATTATATATTGGTTACATAAATTCTCTCATACATAATAAAAAACAGCTGTGAGAATGATTTGTTTCAGATAAAATAACACGATATCATTATTAAATAATTTTTATCAATTTCTTTGATAAATTATTGTAGTGAAATGATTTTTCAATTCGATTTTCTAGCTTTCTAGTCCAGCTTGCACGGAACTTGAAGTGGAAATGATGAACTGGCTGGGAAAACTCCTCGATCTTCCCAAAGAGTTCCTCAACTGCGCTGAAGGTCCCGGAGGTGGAATAATTCAGGTTTGTATTTTCTAGTGATATTTACCGAAAAGTTTCATTTTTACGAGTAATTATTTTTTGAGAATTGGTTAAGCACGTTGCGAAGAGATTTTTTCACTTCATAACATGCAAACAAATCTAAGCCGCTTATTTAGTACAGAAAATATAATTATCAGAACATGTCTCTTACATATGGGAATTTACTTTAAAAAATAATATAGTACTTGAAAATTAAACTTGACATTTCAGTCTTCAACATTGAAACTAAAAGAGGCTTGTTTATTGATTGTTTAAATACATTTTTTTTTTTCAAAAAATGTATTAATTCAAAGTATTCCGTCAATTAATATAATGATTTATAATATGCAATGAATCGATTGCATATAAAAAAGTAATAAAATTATCACTTGTTTTGTTAGTGCAAATAAATACATAGATTGTTACGATACTATATCACGGATCACCAGTCTCAAGTAAAATCTGAGGAAACTTACACACAGAAATATAATTGTTAACAGAAATACATCCATTTAACAATGAAAAATATTACCATTGAAATCGTGGGAAATAATGTTTTTCTTTATTAAATAACTGTTGAGTAACATAATATAATCAATCGAGTCGTTTGAGGGTCAAGTTTGTGAATACGAATAAAAACACAGCATGCATACTTCGTTCGCATTTTTTATTCGCATCTCATCAACTTGTGATAAACAACTAAAAATTCTTGTTTTTTTTTAGAAGACGGGTGTTGTTTTTTTGTCATATGTAATAATATTAGATGTATATTAATTCAGTTCAGATACAAGGCATCAAAATGCAAATGCTACAAAAATATTAATATTCATAATATACATACCAAAACTATTTTTGTTAAATTTTATTTTTCATTCTTAGGGGTCTGCCAGTGAGAGTACTCTGGTCGGCCTTCTGGCTGCAAAACAAAGAATGATTAACCGAATGAAGAAAGATGATCCCAACCTAGATGAAAACTTGGTGAAAACAAAACTCGTAGCTTACACATCAGAGGATTCTAACTCCTCGGTAGAGAAGGCTGGCCTTCTGGCATCAGTTCCCATGCGCTTGCTGCCTTCAGATGAAAACTGTCGTCTTAGAGGAGATACCTTGCAGCGGGCCATGGCTGAAGACAGAGAGAAAGGACTTATCCCTTGCTATGTCGTAGCAAACTTAGGAACAACTGGAACCTGTGCGTTTGATTGCTTGGAAGAGCTTGGCCCGATCTGTCAAAAAGAAGGAGTCTGGCTTCATATCGACGCCGCTTATGCCGGCGCTGCTTTCGTGTGTCCAGAATACAGATATCTCATGAACGGTGTAGAATTCTCTGATTCTTTCAACTTCAACCCTCACAAGTGGATGTTGGTCAACTTTGACTGCTCAGCGATGTGGGTCAAAGATGGAAACTATCTTGTCGACGCTTTTGACGTGCAGAGACTCTACTTGAAAGACAACCAATGTGGAAAAACACCCGACTACAGGCACTGGCAAATTCCACTCGGTCGCCGATTCCGCGCTCTAAAACTTTGGGCGGTCCTTCGCTTATACGGAGCCAGCGGTATTCGTAACCACATCCGCAAACAAATCTCTCTAGCTAAGTACTTCGAAAACCTCGTTCTTCAAGACAAGAGATTCGAAGTAATGACGTCAAGCATGGGAGTAGTATCCTTTAGAATCAAAGGTGACAACGCCCTATCCAAAAATCTACTCGAAAAACTCATGGAGAGAAAAAATATTTTCGTTGTGTCGTGTACGTTCAAATCTAAATACATCATCAGATTCGTCATCTGCAGTCGTCTTTGCGAAATTTCCGACGTTGAATTCGGATGGAATGAAATTCAATCACAAGCCAATCATATTCTCAGTCTGAAGGAAAACGAAAACCTCCTCAATGAAATAACAGACAAGGTGCAAACGACTGAGAAAATTAACAACTTAAATGGATTCGCGATAGCTTCTAACTTGAATGAGAAATCTAAATAAATACTAATCTTCATAAAAAAAGAAACTGTACATTTCGGAGTTATAAAATATTTTAGAATAATTTGAACAATAGCTCCTGCTATGAATTAGGAGTAAATCAAATGGATACCTATATATCTATGACTTAGGTTACCATCGTTTCGTTATTATCTTACCGATTATATAATAATTCAATAAGAAATGAAATCACTTTTAAGTATAAGCGAACATAATTTGCTAGAACAAAAATATTACCAATATGAATTTACTTTTCATACGTCGTAGGATAAACAACCGCATAAGAGGAAAAAATAACAATATTAAAATATAATAAAATGTCTTTAAACTAGAGTATATAACACGTAATCTTTGTTATATACTCTAGTTTAAATACATCTTTAGATATGTAGTTTATTGTGACATATTGTTGAAAGCCTGTTGAAAAAATGTAAATGAGAATTATCCAATATAAAGTATTAATTTAAGTAAATGACAAAAAGTTGAAATCTATTTTTCTACCTCGAGTACGCATGAAAAAAATGAAAGAAGAGATTTAAAAGTACGAGTAATAAGCGCCTGGTCATTTGATAAGTCAATTGTTTGTAATTTTTCTCGGTCTTTTATGGAAAAAAATCAGTTTTGTAATCATAAAATTGTAGTAATATTTTGCCATGTATTTGTATTATATAATGTGTACCTACTTTTTAAATTTTTAATAAACAAAAAAAAACACTTTCGTTTATCAATTTATTAATATAAGTATTAAAAATGAACAATAGTTTCTTAAGGATTAAATAAATACATTTTTCACATAACCATAAGATATGAGTCACAAAGAATAAAATTCGCGTCATTTTCACATTACAAAAGTCATTATTTTAAATTGTTTCCAAATTTTATCTCTGATGTGACGCCCTTTTAAAATTAAAATAGAAAAATGAGAAAATCTTTTATAATAATGAATAATCTTTATAATATTTACAAAACAAAACTATTTAATATAACATTATCAAACATTAAAATTCGCAACTTGCTTGCCATTGTCCACCCTGTAAAGTAATTGTCTTACGTTAGGTATTAAAGCGTGTATTTAAATTATATTAATGAGGAATAATGTATACATAAATTAGCAGCATCTAATAAAACAATCAATAATTATATATTATAAAAATACATCCTAATTTGGCTGCAACATAATTTACTATTTATCAGTTTTCAATTTCAATCCCCTATCATTTTCAATCGCCTGGTGATTCTCAAATGGTAGGTACATTAAATTTAAGCAAGCCCAGCTGTCAGTGATTCTTGTCGTCGAATCAATGGTATAACATTAGCGGAAAAGAACTCCGACAAAAAATTCCATCTTTGACATTTCAGACCGTAATAATAAGAAATTATCAGCAACTTATTTATATTATATGTATATTACTTTTTATATTTTTAAATTATAATACTAAAACAACTATTTATTTTACGGCGCCAAAGTAATTTCATTTTACTGTAGACATACTGGCACGCAAAGTGAACACATATTTTACCTACGAATATGTTATATAAATATATTTCAAAGCCAAAAGGAGATTTTAAAATTACCAGGTCTCGCGGTAGTAGTCTACTGCCATCTGTTGATTTCTATCAAACATATAATGACATCACCATAAATAATAGTAATACAAATATTTGTGCCACAGTATTTGTGAAAGATTGCATTTATATTTTTAAATTCTTCAAATCATACAATAATTATGCATTTTCTTATTTTGATCTATTACAAATTATGATAATAAAAAAGTGTTTAGTAGTGACATCTATGAAAATAACAGAAAATACATTTACCATCTCAATCGTAAAATGAAACGTTTTTGTTTTTGAAATATAGATGTCTTTTTTGTGTAACGAATAAGCTGATTTTCCCGCCCGGTTCAAGGAGAGCGTTTTGTGTTATACATATTATGTATACTTTTTTTTTGCCAATTTTCTTGTTTATTTTTAAAAATGTACAATTTATTATACAAAAAATTAACCCATAACCATATTTTTTGTATGAGCATTCATTAATACCCCAATAACGCGATCCCAATTTTCGCGATATTGGGGTAATTAATGTAAGATTAAAATATTTAATTATATTTAATCATTTATATTGTTGGGGGATTCTCCCGCAACCACAAAAATACCTTTTTACAGCTTGTTTTTGTACCGTGTATATTATCTTGGGTCACAGCTACTTATAATGTGATTATTACCACGGCACTTTTTTCACATTTTGGGTGATGTGCTCGGTTTACCAGCCGCTGGAAGCACTAGCAAGCAGGAACATATATAACCACCCATGTGCAGAAGTCACAATTGTTCGGAGAGGACACCACATCAATCACTAACTGCCTATAATGTGAATGATTACATCATCAATGATGATCATTGACCAACTATAAAGTATGAAAAGACCAGTTAAGTAGTGGCAAGCAGCCCAGTGTGACTCACACACTAACTAGTCCAGTAATTCGAATCTGGTGGGGAATTCTTCCCTAGCATTTTTGAATTAGCAATTTCACTATTTTCTTACAATTTTGTTGATAAGGGGCTTTTATTATTTTGCAAACCAAGCTTTTTTAAACCTATCAAAATTTTAAATCCAAATAGGGTGTTCCGAGACCAATTGGTCGATTCCGAAATGACTACAGCAGATAATGACATCGGAATGCAACGGATTCAGGTGCAAAAAAACGTCCAGTGACCAGAGTCGAATCGATATTGTTGGATAAAAGATTTTTCTTTTTAACATTAGTTAAGTACGTGAAAATTATCATGTTTCCTCAAGTAATAATATTTTTTTGGTTTCACAACTGTGACTTCGAATTTGAATACATCGCAGAAAAACCGGGCCAAGTAATTTAACAATTTAATAAACTTGGCCCAGTTTTTATGGACTTTTAGCATCGTTATACGAATTATTTACAACATGAGATACTGTGACTATAATTTTTAATAATAATGCAACGGTCATTATTATTATTAGTCAGTAGAAATTATTATTTTTTACAAAAGTGCTTCTCCAACAAATAATGAAATGTGCAACAGCTCTTGACCTGATATAAATTTACGAAATGTACAATCTGCAATCACCAACAAATTTGAAGTAAACTGAGTCATTATAACAAATCAACTGTTAATATTATATAAACTTTTAAATGTACAAATCAAACGATATAATGTTCTAAAACATTGAACATTTTGCCAACTCAATAGAAAGAGCTTCAAGGGTCTATGAACATGATTTAGTTTCAGTATATTTGTCAATTATACTAACTTCTTGGTTTAAAAATAGTATAATTGAGGAATGTCGCATAATAATCAAGATTTATTTCATTAACAATTAATCAAGACAAATAATTTTGCTTATTCATGATTTCGACGATGCTGCATTAGTTGCATTTTTTAAGATTCTCTAGCGTGCTAAAAATCGTTTTGAACATAAGGTTATTTGTGTTTTGCTTACCAAGTAATCGGAGACAAACAGAGGGATTCGATTTTTGCTTATCAAACTTTAGGAGGATAGAATTCTACGTTTTTTTTTATTATAAGACTTTTAGAGAGGAAGGAGGGCGTTGGTTGAAGTTTTTGTAAGCAAAAAATATATGTTTGTTTTTTTTGTTTAAATATTTGTGCTCGTAAAATTAATAGACTGACATGCACTCAACGATATTAATAATTTACAAGCATAACGCTCTCTATCATTAGAATGATTTTAGCCCAAAGGCGGCTACATCGTACATGAGCCATTTTTGTCAACTTATAAATAGATCGTAATAAAATGATTCTTCAATTAAAAAATCAAGTTGCATAATAAATTTTGCGTGGAATTGGTGCCATTACAGGCAAGTAATAATAAATTATATTTTATTATTATTAAATAATAATACCGTTTCATAGAAATTGACAGTCGACCATTCAAATTAATGTAGTTATATTGCGCTATATTTTCAATTTCAATTTTCAATTTTCAATTTTATTTTTTTTCCTTGCAGAAACATTACAAATTTTATCAATTCAATGCATTTCTGAAGTACAATAATATAAATACAATTATATAATATAAAATATAAATACAATAGGTAACATAAATGTGGTGATGTAAATTTATTGACACATTTAGTATCACTGACCTCACACTCAGAACTAGCGTCAGGAGACTCAAGATAAACAGTTTGACTTGTAACAACAAAAACCCTGTAATAAGTATATCATGATTGACTCACAAATAACAAGGCATTATTGTCACAAATAAAACGTGTAATATTTCGCCTCCATAAACACCAGTAGTGAATTTAAAGCAATATAACACTAAATATCTCAATATCTTCACTCAAGTTGGTTTCAACCACTGTTCACTGCGATTCTTTCGTCTTATGCGTATCCAGGGTTGAACAATGGTCCTTTCAGGCCACACTTGAGGCTCCATGAGAGACTCCAGCGAAGTCGCGATGACCCGACTTTGAAAGATGTAAAGTATTATAATATTAATGCTACAATACCTAATGCAATGTATCCTCGCAATGCTGTGTGTATGCATTATACTCGTATATACGAGTACGCTTTTCGCAGGCTGCTTTCCTCTTGCAATAATATTACATATATGTATTTAAAATTTTCGAGTACAAGTATTACAAGTATTATTTTTAAATACATAAAAAACATTTACATATTACACAAAATAATATCCAAGTCTGGCTGGGACTAATTGTCTTAAATTTCAGTCAAACAATAATCAGATCCATTACCCTTGCCTAGTTCTATATTTTTTCTGAAACCGGAGCTCCACCTGGGCACCTACATGGTTTCCAACCGTTTCTAGTGCGAAATCTTTAGGGCTTGACGAGTAAGCTGAATATGCGCGGCATCTCTAGGCATTTTTCATCAGCTTTTTTAAGGATATCGGATAATTACCCAGACGCTCCCAGAAAATAGTCACTTAGTCCTAAAAACCAAAGCATACATTAACAATAATATTAATACTATGTTGAAACAATATAATTAATATTTTTCTATCACTATATTTTTGTGCTCACCTGTATTATATTTTTGCATTCCTATGTATTGCATAATGTACTAGTCTAACATTATAATACTCATATTTGACTATTATTATGAATATTCTAACTAACTTTTTACATTTCTGATCAGTGCCGGTTTTAGGGGGTGGCGAGTTGGGTCGGGAGCCTAGGGCACCGAATGATCTGGGGCACATATTTAATATTTACGTATTATAAAATGAGTTTGTTGTGCCGTTATCTTTTTTGTCTCCCGTACCTGTGAATCGGTGTATATCTAGTTTTGTATTGCCATATCCATTCAGTATTTTGAATATATTATCACCAAAAATTTCCGCCACTCAGTTTTTCAGTTGCCATTATCCATGTCCTAATAAGTTCTCAGACATCTTTGATCCCAGATGTTTACCTGGGAACATACCTGTATATGGTTCTTGACAACCTCACAGACTTGTAGGTTGCCGGGAACTGGAAGAGACGGCTGCTGTAGTACCCGAGATATATTTTTGATGATTTGTTAATAAGATTTTTAATTCTGTTCATCAATCAGACCGATGCAACGATACGCAATGACCCAGCCATGATTTGGTCCGCGATCAAATTGATTAACTTCAATGATCTAACGAGAACCGCGCTTACTATGTGTTTTTGTCGCTGGACGCTGTATAGTATATTATACGGTTTTTTTTTCTTTTGTGAATGTATTTAGTTTTTTGCACATTTACTTTGTAACCTAGTTTGTAAAAAAATAAAACACATAAAAAAAATCTACATATTACTATTCGTATTTTATTATGTGTAATTTTAAATGAATCCTATTTAATCTATTGCCGGAATATTTAAATTATCATTTTATTTATCTTATTTTTGCCCTTCTTTTATTACTTCTCTATTGGTTTATTATTTTTATGGCTGTCATACGTTTTTATTCTTTTAAAGCATACTAGTATTATTTAATTTTAGCTATGATAATTTTAAAAAATTTCACGTGATATATATATATGCACTTACAAAATTTATAAGAAAAACAATTCTATTTAAAATACTTTATTTTAGAGAAAAGCAAAATTTACAGATTTATATCCAAATTTAAGAATTGAAATAAAAAAATTATGTACGTTACTTATACGGTATTTATAAATTGCAAGCGGTAAACATAGTTTTTCAAAATAAAATTAATGAAAACATAATTAACGTATCACAAAACAGACTTTCTATTTTAAGAACCCTCTCGATTAAGAACGATATCGGTAAAAAAGAAAAACTTCGTTACCTAAGCATATTTTGTATTTACGGTCAGAAAAGAGAATTTGATGTTATGGTGTTTAGTTTTTTTTATATTTTAAATATTTATTATGAATTTATTTATGGCTATAATCCAAACAGAATAGTGACTTAGTTTTTATTATTTTGTGTTTATTTACAACGTTATAAATTTATAATATTTAGTTTTTTTTACATTGTTTAATTTAGTATTTTATTTTAATACTAATTACTTTTATTTTTTACGCTCCCCCAAGGGGGTGTTTTTCTGAAGATTTTCCCCTTCCAAGCAAGAAAAAAAAATGACAGGAGGCGCCAGATTTTTTTTTGCTCTAGGGCGCCGCAGGCTTTAAAGTCGCCACTGTTTCCGATCCACTACCTTAGAAAGTAAAATGGAAATCTACTTGCCAATTTTGATTGACATGTATGTTAATTTTATGTTGTTCGGTTATATCATGTTCTGGTACTCGGCTGTTGTTTAAGTCAGGTGAAGTAACCTTAAAAAAATAAAGTGATGATATTGCCGAATCATACACCTGAATTACGTGAGAAAGTGTTTGGGAGAAAGTGACTGAATAAAGCTAGGGTACACGCTGCACATCGGGCATTCGACTGTGGGTCGGCCTAGTGAGTGGTGAACATTTCTCCCGGGAGCTTTTTCGTGAAGTTCAATTTAAAGACAAGTTCGACAATGGACCACGAGCAATTCAGAGAGTTTGGCAAAGCGACTGTCGACTATATTGTCGATTATTTACAAAACATCAGGCAGCAGTATGTGAAATCATAAAATTCTTTTTTTCTACACCAAAGTGAAGAAATATGTGAACATTTAAACAAAAAATCTTCTTAAATTCATTTATATTACAAAAAATAACTTTTTTCTGATTGAAACGTAAAATCATAATATAATCATTAACGTTATCTACTGAAAATCTTTTCTATTCAAGGACATATATTTTAATCTAGGACTTCCTGTAATAACTTTAAGATTGCTATATTTTCTAATTATGTATGGTAGTTTTTATTTAAAAACCCTATGGATTTAAATTTAATATTCTTTAACGCCTGTTAAATTTTTCATCTAACAAGAAAATTCACAATGCAAAAATCATGGTCAATTTATTTATATTTATCTATTTTGTTATTTATTTCTTTTTTTAAATACGTATGAGAATTACTGAGATTGTTGACCGTAAAATAAATTTAATTAAATATGTGCAGTTTTGTTTCATATTTATCATAACATACTAGTATTTGTTCGCTTACTTTAAGAACAAATGTAAAATTTTCTAAACAATACAATTAATTCTCATGAATAATTAATTTATCGACGCTTATACCTGTATTCAACTATGTGATAGAGAAGTTACATTATCTAGTCATATATGTTACAAATGAATGACCATGATCTCATTGTAGTCCAGTTCTTCCTTCTGTGGAGCCTGGCTACATGAAGGCGCTGATCCCAAATGAGGCTCCAGAAGACCCAGAACCCTGGCAAGACTTTCTGAAGGACATGGATCGCGTCATCATGCCAGGGGTAAGTTTATCCATCTCCGTTACCGATAAGTCTTGATACAACGTCTTGGTCTAATTCTCAAAACCATTTTTTACATCTTCATAAATTCTGGAGACAATATAATTTTATATTAATATTTATAAATCTTATTTTTGAACAACGACTATAAGATTATATTTTGAAACAACTGTTATCGGCCGATCTGATGACATATTCATAAAATAATTATTTAACTACGTTTTAATTGCTTTCTTTAATTTTGTCTCTTTCCCTGCAGATGACTCACTGGCATTCTCCCCAGTTCCACGCTTTCTACCCAACAGGAAATAGCTACCCCGGTATTGTGGGTGACATGTTGAGCGCAGGACTTGGCTGTGTTGGATTTTCTTGGGTATGATATCTTACTTTACTAAGAGAGATCAAACGATATCACTTTCACATGCTTACTTTTAAAGTTCGAATATCTTATTATTTTATTTAGGTTGTTAAATAAAATAGTGCTATATTTTCAATCAAAATATATGTCATTTCATAGTCTTCAATCTACTTTGAGATTCCTAATAAGTAATGACCAAGTACGAATGTCTTCAGAAGTTATTTTTTTTTTTATATTATAATAATGTATATTGTGTCGTTTAGTATTTTTTACGTGAAAAAGATTTTTGTTGAACGAAAAAATATTTCAAATAATTTTTAAATATTATTTTTAAATTATTCTACATTTTTTATTAAAGTACATGTTTCGGTTACGTCGGGTAGCTATTTATAATCTTTTATTCATTATTATGGAATTCTATCAAAAATTATCGATCGAAAAAAAAAACATTAAAACATTTATGATTACTACATATTGATATATTTGTTTATATGTAAATAAAGATTGGCTTTGAACATCGAAATATAAGTGAAAAAGTTATGAAGTTTCTAAGAACATAATGTTTGACTCTACAATATGACATCCCTTTATACCTTGAAGCTATCCATTATTGAATACAGTCAAACGTAATTAGCCAAGTATTTAACTTTCAATTAATTAAAATGTGTAAAGATTGTTGGGGTTTATGTACTTTCTTGTACGAGAATAAATTAAATTATTACGACGTTAGATTAGGATATCATCTTCATCCAAATTCTCTCCGTAACTGTAGAATATGCTCGACAAAACGTTCCACCATAATGTTTTGTTCGCTAACACAATCTTTGCCTCGTCCCAAGTCAATTCTACATCCCGTAGCTCCGACGAGTACATTCTGTCAACAGCCTTCTAGAGAGTCCAAGGGCTTAAAAATGGAAGCTGAGGCAATAAAAACTTACATATATGAATTTATAAACATCAGCTGATTAGGTAAAATATTACAATATTATTTCGTCATTGTTATGGACTACCGCTGATGGTTGCCTACTTTTGAAATCAGGTGGAATTTATTCAGTACAAATCATTATATCAAGCACCTCAAGGTCACTCTCAACACGTGGATCAGTCAACGACTCCCAACACGTGGTATTTATAAATGAAATATTTTTTTAATATATCATATACCGATGTTGTTGATCGAGACACGAGCTTATTATGTTAATAAAAGTATATGGCGAATATAATAATTAATTTCATTATTAAATTCAATTCTATATTTTACATTTATATAACATTTCAAATTCTACATTCAATTTGTCTACAAATTAAATATAATCATTAAGAAATTGGCGCCCATAAAATATCACAGTTCTCTTCCACGTATATTCTAATATATATATTCTGTTCCACGTGTATATTTATTATTCGAGTATATATTGTTTTGTTATGAAATGGATTTGTTTTTTAAATTTTAATGAGAGGAATTGAATTAGGATAATCCACGTCAAAAATAAATTTATTTATTTTAATACACACAAAACTATATTATTATGCCTTTTTTATTATACCAAACGAGATGAAGAATTCTTAAATTTACTTGATTTATACGTTCCCTTACTTCTATATTGATTATAAGTGAATTCCGGATTAGCAATGTGAGACTTAATAAAAAAAAAAAATTTGAGAAGCACTGCCTGCTATCCCAATGTCATTTGACGGCCCAAGAACTTTCTTTTGCTTTCGATCTCCAAACTTGCCCTAGGCGACCTTTACGATGTACCTCACATGCCAAGCACGTTTGTTGAGTACCTACGACACACACCATTCATAAACTATTACTACTTGTATCCGATACATACCATCACATCACATGTTAAGACTTACGTAATGTACGCTCCAGTAGTTGCCCTACATTAGTCTGTAATAAATAACCAGTCTTCTTTCGATGAATGAAAACTTATTGCTACAACAAATTTACAAGTTCGGTTAAAAGTCATAATTTAATCATTTATTAATCTATTTCTAGCTTTCTAGTCCAGCGTGCACAGAACTGGAAGTTGAGATGATGAACTGGCTTGGAAAATTGTTAAATCTACCGAATCAATTTCTCAATTGTTCGGATGGTCCTGGAGGTGGAGTTATACAGGTAAATATACTAAACGATTTATTTAAAATATGTTTTGGTGCGTAATATACAAATAAGTATGAAGAAAGATTTATCCTTTCCTTTAATTAAAATTTGTCTTATTTTCCACTTGTATTTTGCAACGATTTCTATAAAGCGCAATTTTATTTTTACAGGGTTCAGCAAGTGAAAGTACACTAGTTGGTTTGCTCACCGCAAAAGACAGAACGATCAACCGCATGAAGATGAGTAATCCTGAAATCGACGAGAATACGGTTCGAACAAAACTGGTTGCTTACACTTCGGAAGATTCTAATTCTTCTGTTGAGAAGGCTGGTCGTCTCGGAGCTGTTCCCATGCGCCTGCTGCCGACTGATGACGGCTGCCGTCTGAGAGGCGAGACCTTAGAACGTGCCATCGCTGAAGACAAGAAAAAAGGCCTGATTCCCTGTTGCCTGGTGGCCACTTTAGGCACAACCGGAACCTGCGCATTTGACTGCTTAGATGAACTAGGTCCTATCTGCGGGCGAGAAGGTATCTGGTTACACATAGACGCAGCATACGCAGGAGCTGCCTTCATTTGTCCAGAATACCGACACCTCATGGTCGGTCTTCAGCACGCAGACTCTTTCAACTTCAACCCGCATAAATGGATGCTCGTTAACGCTGACTGTTCAGCCATGTGGGTCAAGGATTCTACATTTCTAACCGATGCATTCGACGTTCAGAGAGCTTACCTCAAAGACAACCAATCTGTCAACACTCCAGACTATAGACACTGGCAAATTTCACTCGGTAGACGATTTCGTTCGTTAAAGCTTTGGGCGGTTCTCAGATTATATGGAGCGAGTGGAATTCGAACCCACATTCGCAAACAAATTTGTCTCGCTGATGAATTCCAAAATCTTGTATTAGCTGACAAAAGGTTTGAAATCACAACTGATAGAAGTTTAGGGGTTGTCTGCTTTAGACTTAAGGGCGATAACTGCCTCACAAAGAGTTTGCTCGACAGATTGATGGAAAGGAAAAATATTTTCGTCGTGTCCTGCTCCTATAAAAATAAATTTATAATCCGATTCGTTGTTTGCAGTCGATTTTGCGAATCTTCGGACGTTGCTTTTGCTTGGAACGAGATTCAAAGTCAAGCCGCGATAATTCTGGACATTAACACTGATGAAAATTTATTGGAAAATATTACTGAAAAAATAGAAACTTCGACTAAAATAAATCTCATAAATAATTTTGGTATCGCATCTACATTAGAAGAAAAAACGAAGTGAAAATATTTAAGCCAGTGAATAGTAACAATTTAACAACTTTAAAAAACACCAATCTTGTAAATATAATTATATTTTATAATTTCTACGAGTATATAATTATAATATTAAATAATGAGTCGCAAAACCACAATTACTGCACTAAGTTGTGTCGTGACCAAAAAGATTAATAGAAACTTTTTGAACATCCATAAATATGACAATATTTTCTTAAATTAAAATAAATTAACTTAACTTTCTACACCTACCAATTAAAGTATTATTTCTTCAAATACTGGAACGTTGTTAGACCACAAAATATAATAAAAAATACTAAAAATATTGTTTTGTGAAATGATTTCGAGACCAGATGAATGTGAGGAATAAAAAAGGTATTGATTCCAAAAAAAACTATTTATGGATTTTTAGTTTTAAGGTATGTTTATCGCATAGAAGAAACATAATCGATGTTTTTTGTGTTTTTTAAACTATGAATAAGCATCCATATTTTTTCTTAAATTATATGGGAATTGCATACAAAAGGTAATGAAAATATTACCATTAATCTCAGTCTCATCAAGAGTTTATATTGAATAATTATGTATAAAATTTAGTAATACTACCATTCGTTTATTATTTTATTTTATTCTTCATGTACTTTATAAAATGATTTAAAATAAACATTTGTTTTAACAATATACTCATTCTTAGAATTGTATAATTATTAGAGTAAATCTAAGGTGCTAAGTAAGTAGTAGTAATGCAATAAAATAAACTATTATGTAACTAAAATCAAATCTCTTCTTTGGTGATTATTTTGTGATATAATTTGATAATTATCATCAAATTTGCATAGGTGTGTAATGATCGTATGTATTGTCAATTTACTGTTTTAATAGAATAAAAATAAATATCATCAATCAAAAAGTTTTACATTATTTAAGTGATCTTGCATTGTTTGATTTTATTTACTTTTTTGTACTCATATGTTTTTATTGCTATTTAAATAGTTTCATAATATATACACAATGAATTATAGTATTTTTCTTTTTGGTATTTTAGATTAAATAATTATTAATGCATTAGATATGTACTTAAAATTATTATCATAAAAATAATTGGTTATTAATTTCAATGTTGATGTGTAATATTTATCCTTTAATTGTGATCATCATTAACCTGCGTCGTCCTTTCACGTAAGTCTCTCTGCCTCTCGATTCTTTGCATTCCGCAACCAGGATCGTATTCTTCAAATTCATGTGTATATTTTAAAATATTATGTTCATATTTATTAAAGGATTTCTAATAAATTATTAAATAACAAATATTCTCATTATGATATAATATTTATTGTTCAATAATATATTTTCACAGTGATTCTAACATCAAGAAGAAATATTATTAAATATTCATATATAACGATCTCTAATTACATAATAATAATAACTATTGAATAAATATCTCTTTTACATACATGGTCCCAGCCATAAAAATATTTTACACTCGCGTATATTACGAGTATTTACAAATTTACAACATGCTGCTTAACTTAAAAACATTTAAAACGAAAGGCAAGCTTAAATTATTAAATCACAAGAAAAGGAATCCTTGTCAACTTTACAGTCAAACGAATCTTAGACTACCTTTACTTTGTTCCCAATTCCGCCAAAAGTTCATCAGCGCTTGCAGCAACTTCTTCCCAAGAAATATCGATATCTTCCTTTTCACTGAACCGAGAGCAAACAGCCATCCTCAAGAAATACGTTTCCTTGATCTTTGAAGGAACGAGATGGATCTTGCCGCGAGCGTTGATCTTCTTGTAAAGAGCCTCATTGACGTCATTAGCTCCTTTGACTCTGAAGCAGACGAGACCCATGAGGACTTCTTCGACAACTTCAAAGCGAGCGTCGGACTTGCAGAGGTCTTCAAACTGGTGCGCAAGAGCGATTTGCTTACGAATGTGCCCTTGGAGGTTAGCCACACCGTATAGACGCAGCACGAACCATAGTTTGAGGGAACGGAATCGTCTTCCTAGAGGAATCTGCCAGTGACGGTAGTCTGGAGCGGATCCTTGCATGTCGTGCTTAAGGTAGAGCGGATCCACGTTGAAGGCGTTGACGACCCAACTGGGATCCTTCAGCCACATGGCAGAGCAGTCGAAGTTTACAAGCATCCACTTGTGCGGGTTGAAGTTGAAGGATTCTGCAGTTTCCACACCCTTCATGAGGTAGCGGTACTCCGGGCAGATGAAGGCAGAACCAGCGTAAGCCGCGTCCACGTGCAGCCAGACGTTCTCGCGGTTAGCAACAGCACCCAACTCTTCAAGAGGATCGAACGCGCAAGATGCTGTAGTACCCAGTGTACCCACAACCTGAAATAATATAAGCCCCTCAAATTATAATAATATTACAAATATACAAAATATAAATAAACGTATCGAATATATTTATCATTATTTTTTAGTATGAGTAGTATTCTGATATTCGTTCCTTATCTGTGATCACAATTTGTCACTAAACACTTATGTCAGATGTCGTGGCTCATGCCTTGACCCAAGACATACCTGGAGAACCTGGGAACAAATATGGCTTCCAACGGCTTACGACTTCGCTCCACAGCTGGAGCATATGGTCATCTCAAATTGTTGCCACACACTTGTCAGTTCCTACTGCCCATACCTTGTCCCAAGTCATCTGTGCATTTGAAGGTTCACTTGGGAACATACATGGTTCCCCACGGCGTCCAGAGCAAGAACCCGAGAACTTGAAGAGACTTCGGCTGAACTATCCAAAACATATTTTGGTGTTTGTCAATAATCATTAATTTTAAAGAGATCTGCTATCAACGGTCCCAAGGCCTGGACCATTTAGTCATAAAGAGAAGCTTACCAACACTCGACGTGCAACAAGTAGTGACGCATCCAGTATTTGTACGCATCCGAAGTTACTTAACATTACAAGTTACTTAACATATCGCTTTAAGTAATATTATATGAGTGGTGTTATAATAATAATTGAATGCTAATTATATGGAGGAATGTCGCTCACATAGAAAGGAATGAGTCCAGCGGCACGATCCTCCTGGATGGCTTTCTGCAGCGTATCTCCCCTCATCTTGCGCTGATCGTCAGTGTCCAGAAGTCTCAGCTTCACTCCTCCCAGCAGACCAGCACGCTCCACGGAAGAATGCGCCTGACCTGAAGAAGACAGAACATCAACCTACAGCCAAAACACTAGACTCATTATCACTTATGTACAGTGGCCGCAATTGTGCAGATGGGAGGCTCTGGTTCGCAGATGCTAAAAGGTTTAAGAACTGTTTTCCCATATTTTTGGGTGATTTGTTAATCGGATTTTTTAATGAGATCGGATGATTATCCTGACACTTAAACGACACGTGAAGAATGATGCACTAAATTGAAATCAGTTAATGAACTGTTTTAGTCATTTTTTATTAAAACGTCATTGTTGTGATCTATATTCCGCTTACCTTCAATTCTACGAATCAAAAAAAGCTTGAATTAATCGATTGAATCGCTAAAATCAATGCAACACACGGAATGACTGTGTTTAAATACTTCCAGCCTTGATGTTCTCACATTCCGAGAAATAACCGGCGAGTTTCTAAAATGGCTTTGAATGCATCGGCTTAAAAAATGTACACAGAAGCCACAACTCGGCAACACGTACAACGGCGACGTGATTACATCAAATTAATACCAAATATGAAGCAACTGCACTCGGCGGTTAACAAGTAGAAAGATAATAATATCGAATAAAGGGATCCGTGAAGCGAGTCTACTTGCAACATTACTAGTATATAGTAGAGCGGGGGGTTTCGAATATGGAGTTAGCGCCTAGTCGCGCGACTCCGAGACAAAAGCCGTGATTTTAGAGGGATGAAGCGCTCGTAATAACTCAATTTTATACGATCAATAAATACGAGTGGAACGGGTTTGTGACATTGATGCTACAGCCTTCTATATTGTTGGCAGAAGGCTAAATGCAACGTCCGCGATTTCACTGGCGAATTCATATAAAATTGCGATTCAAACGAATTAGACATGTTTTTTTATGAACGGAAAATTATTTTATTAAATTAAATAAAGAGGTAACAAATTAGGAAAACCTCAATCATGAAACGTTATACATAATCAAATATATTCATGAAATTGATAAGAAATATATGTATTTTACTTTTTTTTTCTTTTATTTAACACTTTCGCATCGGTTGTCGGCATATGCCGTCAAAGATTCCCTGACCGTTGACATCGGTTGACGTGACATATCGTTTTGCTACTTTCAGTACTCATTGTGACATCTACGGTAGGAAATTGGAAGTGCAGTCTTTCCTTTTATCAACCTACATGTATTATTTACAGAAATGTGTAAAGCATGAAAATAAATATCGTTAGATTTCGTCACAGGAGCAATTTTTCTGTAAACCACTTGTGTCAATGTCACCACATGTATGGAGTTACATAATGAACGTTTGTTAAATATAATAGTTTTTTATGCATCATCTGATAGCTAAAGTATGGAAGAACCAGTGTGATATATGAAAATAGGTCAGATAAGTACATTTACGCTTCAAATACTAGTTTTAAGCAAAAATGCAAAAGATCTTTTGAATACAATCTTTATAAGCAACTGCAAAAAAACGTTAAAAAAAACTTGTCGAACAGCCGTTGAAAGGAACGTCTCATATCGCATCACTCACATAAAGGAGAGATTTCTAATTGGTAGCAGTACAGCGTACTTTTCATTGCAAACAAAATTGCAACGAACATTGCCGCGATAGTCTTCCTTTGAATATCAAGATCCCATATAAAACGAATACATACAAGATATACTCAATGAATAAATATGAGGATATTCTGGCTAACGGTTCATGTAGAAATCTCCTGATAAGAAGGGTACGCTACTTGGTCATCACCACCGTGAGAATAATAGCATCGTAGTCACCTTCATCACAATTCTGTTCAAAAAATTTACTTACTGGAGCAGTATCCGACCAGCTTGGGGATAATCTGGTCATCCGTCCATGTGGGGTTCTCCTGCTTGAGGCGGTACAGCATGCGTGCCTTGGCCCCCAGGAGTGCCACAAGAGTGGCCTCACTGGCCGTGCCCTGGATGACACCACCACCCTTGCCCCCAGAACAAGCCAAGAACTCAGCCGGAAGCTCCAACATCTTGCCCAACCAGTCCAATGTCACCACTTCCAACTCGGTACAAGCCGGACTGGCAATCTATAACATATAATGCATCATCAGTTAATTATCAATATCCATTAAAAAATCTGCGTGTGATGCTTTAGATGTAAAACTTTTTAGGTTTTAGATACAGTTGGGCTTATAATAAAGACTAGAAACTTATTGACGTTTCTGGAACTTATAATCAATAGTTTTTACATCGCTTTTAAGCCACTTTATATCACATATAGATCACACGACACATAACAGTTTGTTAAAGAAAATGATGCATGAAATTCGTGATGAGCGGGTTAAATTAATTGAAATTTGGATTATGCACTAGGACGTCTATTTATATTTGTCGCTAGATCAGCTGTATTAGGTTTATTTTTTGATATTCGTGTACTTTCACTGCTATAAACCACTCCTGTATCAGTAGCATTCAAATGATCCATATCACCTATTATGTCTTCACCTAATGACAATATTTCTTGTTGAATTTTTGGGGTCGTTGGATAGTTATGCTATCAACTATTTTAATTTAATCCATCCCGCCTGACTCAATAATATGTAACTTTATTTTTTAATTGACTCTCTACGTTTGACGTATGCGAGAGAGAGACTAAAGCGTTTCATTTTTCGTCACATCAAGGCCAATTTAACTTTTTAATAAAAAGGTTTAAATTCAAAAATTTATAAGCTTATTTAATCAAAGTATTAAATTACATTATATAATCTCGCAGCCTAAGACGATGTGGTAGAAAAAGAAGAAAAATAACATTTTAGACTTATTTAAAAGCTAAACGTTTCGGTGCTCTACAATAATTAGTTAGTTTATAACACTTTAAACAATTTTTGCCACTGGGGACTCAAGGATGATAGATCAAATGACTATCAATCTTTCATTTAAGAATAAATTAATATAAATATATATGTAAACATTGACAATAATTTATATGTTACTACATATCGCAATTGTCAATCAATGGTTATTATATTGTTATCTGTATTCAATCGATAAGAAGGTAAGTCACTCGAGATGGAGGGATAGATGTTCAATCGTCGTAATTGGGTAATCTCTCAGGGGAGCATTCCGTTAGTACTTAGTAAGTACTTAATACTCGCATTTTTATTTCAAATAAAATTGAAATACCGTGATTATAATATTATATCTGTATTTTGTTTTATATGTCTCCATAAAAATTACTCAATTTCATCATCTTCAAGCATTTGACTTATGTACAATAAAAAAAATGCAATTAGTTCATAGCAACATAAAAAATACATATATTGTTTTATGAAATACACTGTTTAGTGGCAATTCATGATAATTACCGTCAATACATGGTTTCTATACTAAGTAAAGTTCTTGTTAACTGAAAAAATAAACCAGTAAAATTTGCAACATATGAAAAATATAATAAATAGCATTACGTTTTGTTAATACCTGTATATGATAAACATTAATTACTCTTACGTTAATTGCAATATAAGTGAATTTATTCATCGTTCTTAAGTTCTAATACATATTTTTTTCAATACGATTTTATGCTATAAATAGCGCATTTTTAGAATATTTTATCAGATAATTTTAATTTATTGCATACAATGTGTATGATACATATCGGTTTATCATTGTTTCCGGCAAAATTGTTTATCGTTTCAAATTCTTACACTATCTTCTCTACTTCTTATATTGTATTGAAATTGTTTTGTTTTCATACTTTTTACTATGACATGCGTCACAAAAACGTAAGCCCAATTTTTCACTTGGCAAGAAAAAAAATCGTATTTCAATCAACTCTTGGCCAAAATAAAATAAGAATTATTATTTCTAATTTAAAACAGATTTAATACGGTTAGTTTAAGTTAATAGACTATGTATGTAATATAACTGCACGAGTATATAACATGTGAAATTATACAAAATATTGAAATTATGAAAATAAATAGTTATTTTCTGTCCGGAAAAATAGGAGCATTTTCATATCAAAGGAAATACTAATGTTAATTTCATTTAATGTAAACATTTAATTATTTTCAATTGCTAGTATAATTGATTTTAATAAATCAATAAGCAATTATTTTAACTGATGCAATATGCACACACAAAAAAAAATGGTAATCACAAGACCCACACGTAATTGGACCGAATCAGTTGGCTTACATTACACCGCTAAGAATCAAGGCTCATTTTTCGAACCAAAATATTATATCAGTATCCTCCACTTACATATTGTTAAGTTTGATAAGTGACTCGACCAGGATATTGAACATAGTGATTTAGTTATTGTATGTAAATTAAATAAAGAATTAAAAATAATGCAATATTACAGATCGAAAAATTATTAAAATTAGATAGACATCTCCAATTAGAACCAGCATATTCGATAAGCTTTACTCGTAACCTACAACTGGTCGTAAAGACAATTCCAATAAGTGGCCCCATAACAAACAGCCTCTACGTTTACACCTGGACTTAAAATACAAGAAAAATCCCCAGCTCACAAAAAAAGCAGATATTCTTGCATTGAGTGATGTTTATGAATTCCGGAAGGATATTTAACACAACATATACAATCAAGTGATTTAAGGTAGACAGCTTAATTTTTCGAAATCAAATCGCTTTTTATCTGAAGATACTCAAGTGATATTGATGACATTGAAAGATGAGGGAACTCACCCAGGTGAAACCGATGCAGGCGATGGCCCCGCTAAGCATGTCAGCTACTATGGCGGGATAGCTGTTGGCCGTGGGGAAGTAGGCGTGGAAGCGAGGAGAGTGCCAATGCGTCACGCCGGGCATGATAACGCGCTCCAGGTCCGCCATGACAGCCTGCCAGGACTCGGGCTGCTCCGGGGCCTCCTCGGGCACCAGCGGCCGCAGGTAGCCAGGCTCTACTGTTGGAAGAACTCGCCTGGAGAAGAAATTCTAGAGTTAATATCATCAGAATACATATACATCATTAGGTGATCCCACTATATAATAAAGATTGCAGAAATATCAATAATAAAACAATCCATTCTCTAGCTTTAATATATAGCAAATAGTACTGTCTGAAAAAGATTCATGTTGTTAATCTAGTCTATATTTCTTCTAAATTAAAATTAAACGTGTACCAATGGACAACAAAATCTGATAGAACCTAATCTGATTGATCTTACAGCTTAAAAAATTACAAAATATTAATAGATGGACGGAAATAAATGTTATTTAGTCACAAACTTAACAAAAGTCTTAAAAATATGCAATCATTTAAATAAACATCCAGATTTTCTTACGTGACTTTTTTACGGGTTTTTTTTGAACGGCAATGTTACTTTTTGTGCGATTTGCTTGGTACTATTTAAGCGATAATTTGATAGTAGGAACTAATTGAAATGTATAATAATTAAATGAAAATGTGTATTTTTACGCGCCACTTTCTAGCATACATTATCGCGTAAAAAGGATTGGGTGTAGATCTGTATCGATTTACCATCAATTTCCACGGGTCACCAATCCACGTTTTGTACCTAATGCGATTATAATATATTACAATTATGCATGTGATTATTGTATTAAAATATAAAAGAGTAATTCATGTTTGTTGAACTTATAATTTAAAGTCTACATAAATTTAAGAAAATAAATAACATACTTTAATCAAATAATTAGTTGGATTATAAAGTTGACCTTATTATGGTAGCAGAAATAGATCCAATGGTGCCACATCATTATAAGGTTGAATTTCATATAATGTCGTTGATTATTAACTATATTGGATAATCCATGAATGTGGACGTGTGGAAGAATTATAATTATTAACGGAATGTCGGAAGCTAAACCTTTACGGCACGTTTATCGAGATACTTCGTGAATGTCCTCATGCTAATGGGAGCAAGGTGAACCAACGATCACTTACTACGACGGCAAAGACATTTTTGATACATTGGCTGGTTAAACCTAACATTGCCCACTTAAATACCTCAATTTTAAATGCCTCAAAGATATTTAGTAATAACAAACATAAACAGTTCTAATTTGATTAATAATTATGAAAAATACAATGTGTAAGAAATGTATTTAAAAAATCAATCACACATAAGCTTAAGATATTGCATATTTTTTACGCTGTCCTTACAATTGATTCAAAGAAAACTCAAGTTGTCTCATATGGTTATTATTTATGTTGTGTAAGGAATCGATAAGACAATCAAAACATGTACTAATGTAGTAACGAAATCGCAATGATACATTTATATCGATATAAATGCTGATTTTTCAAAATTGATATATCAAACTAATGAATTCAGTTAGCTTTAATGTTTGTTTATTTTTAAAATATCCTTGTGATAGTGAAAATTTATTTGCAATTATTAAAACGACGAATAGAAGCAAAATTATGTCACGGTTAATATAATATCACATATTAATTAATAAGCACACGTTCTTTCCGTTTCCTTTTCTGACGTTAAACCGGATACCATAATTTCATTGTTCTAGCTCACAACGAGAATAAATATTACGATATGTAGCATATACTTAGTTCCATGTAATTCAATGTCTCTGCGCAATCATAAAAATATTAATCCACGGCTGAATAAAACATATCCCACCTGACCCTACCGTCTCTCATATGTTATAACACACGTCATACCTGTATAACCACAAGGTAGATTGTTTGGAGGTCAGGGTAAAAATGATTATATCAGGGTTACAAAAACTAGACCATCATTGATTACTTCCCTTGCAGTTTCTATTCATACCAAATGAATAATATTACTTCATCGCAATTAATTACATTAGTTGTTCCATGATATGCATAGTTCATTAATTTTCATGATCGCATATGTATGTTTAATCATCCCAATAGCGATTGTTCGAATTGGTAAAAAGCTTGACACGAAATAATCTAAGCATTCTAAACCAATGAAGAGCGCTAAATCAAGATTGTTTCTGCTGTGCGACTTATTAAATCGAAAGCTTTCATCATTCATAAAATCCTATCTAAAATTCACGTCAAACTGCTTCTCCCGTGAACAGTGCGGCTTTTAGGGAGTGGCAAAATGGGTCGATGTCCCATGGCGTCGAAAAAGATAGAGGCGCCAAAGAAACCTATCTTGCTTCGATTTTTTTAGTTATAAACAATATGGGGCGCCAGAAAAAAAAACATAAGGCATCGCAGGATCTAAAGTTGGTACTGCCCATGACCTAATTTATTTTACCTGATAGTAATAAATGGAATCTCTTATATGTTGCTTGCACGAGAAGTATTTACAATAGTAAGTATTAGTAAAAAAAAGTGCATAAAAAAACAAAATTTCTTCAAAAGCTTGCGATAATGATGATTTAGGCTATCATTTACTATTTTTTATATTTTTATTAATGTTAAAACCACTATTGTTCAACATTTTCAATCCATAAAAGTATATATTTTAAATTTCTAATTGCACAAATCGTTACAATTCGATTCAGAAAGGACTTTCAAATCCATAGCGCCGAAATTGTATATTAAATTATAAATACAATACTAAATATTTAATGGTCTGACTAAAAGCATTCACATTGTCAAGAGAGTGTAACTTACTGCTTCTTACAGCCTTGTACCTGGAGTTGCGCAACAGACAACCGTCGGGAGAAAGGAATTCCTTCAAGAATTCGTTTTAGTTTCAACCGCTCAAGAGCACAACCTAATATTCTTTTGCGCTCAATAACTTGATCAGAGAAATTTGAACACAATAAATCAACACACTGCACAATAAATAATTACGGAAACCTTGGGTTGACCAGCTTTAGATTTTAGTCTCTTGTCGTCTTATTTACAAGGAACATACTCGTATTTAGCTTATCATATAAATCAAAACTACACGTAAATGACGATGAAAATGATAACAAATACGCGCAGAAAATATCAAAAATGCCTTGCATGTATCGTAATTCTAATGTCCGCCTTTTTACTATTTTAAATATGCATCCCTTTGTGTATATGCACACAGTTAAATACTGTCAGAAGGTTTTTGTTTTCTCGTTCTATAACAATTACCTTTTCAAATTCTTGTGAAGCGCTATTTTTGGTGTGTTGATCCGTCGACGGCATTAAAGTGTCTACAGCCTAGCGGTGTAGCAATTAAACTTAAATGTTAATATTTTGTTTTTAAATTATATTATTTGAATAACTTATAATCACTTTTTGAAAGTTTTAATATTTAAAGTTAAATGGTTAATGAACCTTGCACTGATTTCACTAATGTCTGAGTCACCAATAAGACTAATTTGTACATTGTTATAGTCTTAGTAAAACTCCAATATTGCAATAATATGTCATTAGGTTATGTTCAAGTATATCACTTTCACTATCAGAAAACAATCACTTTTATTATTATCGAACTACAAGTGATCGTTATGCCTAATACCTGTATTATGTGAACCAACTGGTTAAGGTTAATGGGCGAGAGTAAGCCATTGGCCCCAATATTATTTGATTTAACATTGAGAGACCTGTTACGTTTTTTTTACTGACAGTATATTACGTATTTTGATTGATAAGAGATATTATCTCACAATAATTTAAAAAAAAATAAATACAGTGAGGTCCCGCTTAACGCTGTCATGCTTAGCGCTGTTTTGGTTTAACGCTCTTTTATTTCAACCCAGGATTATTCCCCAAAATTGTGCATAAATAGTGGAAAAAATAGTGGAATTAGCGAAACAAACCGGCTTAGATTAGGTAAATGTGGAACACGTCGAAGAAATAGTTCAAGAAATAGCAGCTAGTCTTTCTAATGATTAGCTCAAGGAATTAACTGAGCAAGAAGAAAACAAAAATATTGATATTAGTGATTTCTAAGAAGAGCAAAAAGAACTTTCGATGGCGTTTGTAAAAAAGAGTTTGACCACTATAACTGAAATTATGGACCTATTTGTTGAAAATGATCCCAATTTTGACAGGAGCTCAAAATTTGGATTTATATTTATGTATAAAAACAAACATACAATCAACTGTTGATTATTTAGTAGCATTTCAATTAAAGCGAAAGGAAAAATCTCAACATTGTGAAATGGTTCGTGTAATTATTTCCTGTTTATGTAGACTTACATATTAGAAAACTCAACCAAACAATTTTACATACAAAAAAAAATTCATTTTCAAAAATAATAAATTATTAACAAGTATAAGGAATTAAAGTTAAGCTACGAGTATTTGAAAAAACATATTACTGTCATATAAACGTTAACAACGTTTCACAACGATAGAAAAATATTTGTGAGAATGGAGCGAAGAATTATTATTATATTAATACTAATTCATTTTTTATCATAAAATACCTTACATTGTAGTGAACATTTTGAAAAAGTATCATTGTTGTGTGAAAATATTTTAGTATGCGAGTACTCACCTATCGCGAATATTCTCCAGATACTTTGCGATGTAATCCACCATTTCTTTCATAAAAGCGGTAAATTCTGGGGCGTCCATTGTTTCTGAAAAATATTCATGAGAAATATTAACTTTTATTTTCAGCTACAATGTTAATATAATATGACATTTTTCGTATTATATTAAGATCGTGCTGCAGACAATGTAAAATAAATATATTTATAACTATTTATATATAATTACAAGCTACATAAAACATTGACAGCTAAGACAAACACGTGCATAACAAACTTAACAAGTAGAAATCTAAAATAACAAAACCCTATAATATGCCGGCGGGTATAGCTCAATGGTAAAAGCGTTTGCTTTGCAAGCCAAAGTTCGTGGGTTCGACCCCCGACGAAGATTAAAAAAAAGATTTTTAACCGATTTCTGAGCTCTAAAAAACCCCCGTTTGGTGTGAATTTGATTCCTCGCCCGTAAAATGCCAGTCATAGCCTATTAATTAAAATTGGTGGTAGACGAAAGTCGTCCCGTGAAGACGACCCATTCATAGTAAATTCTCGTAATTATAAGGATGATGCGTGAATCTCGGGCTGTAGCTTATGACGTTAGCGGATCAACACTCCACATGCAGCGTTTATGCCATATGCACTATGGTAAGCGTCATAGAATTCCACAGATGAGACTTTAGAATTACTATCACCATCTGTCGGTATTCTCCTGTATGTGTTTACAAAAAAAAAAAATATATAGTGCTTGAATGTGGAAAACTATTTAGATGAAAAGGGTCTATGAATATATTTTTGCAAATGAAATAATTGAAAAATTATCGTACAAACACATAAACATTTTCACATAAATAATATATCATGCCTTCTTAAACAAAATAAAAACAAGAGTAAATAAGAAAATGACAATGTCACATGCACAACAATGATTCGTAATGTATTCAACATACCAAATTTCAGATTTACGTCCTCTTTAGACATTCTGTAAAATTATTTTAAGATAATTTATTGTACACTTTTTAACCTTTTCCATTATTTTTTTATAATTTACAGAAAAACTGTTAAAAAGTAAACAGACATACGACTTTTGATAAATATTGACTCATAATTTGGTGACGACCACAAAACCCACAAACCGGTAGGTAATCATTTATTTCGTATTTTTATTTTCGAACAAATTTACATGAAAATGCCACAATTGACCGCCGCCAAGCCGGTATTTACGTTCTATTAATTCTTTTTTATGCAATTTTCTGTTGTCGAATTATATTGAAAATCGAAAGTAAACATAAGGAATCCCCGTCTTGCGTGAAATGAAATGAATCACCCTCGATTGGTATCAAATAAAAGCCGACGGTAGCGGAATTCCCATCGATGATTTTTTGGGTTGTGGTTCCCAGAATGACGAATTTACACATAAATTTTCCTGTTTGAAGGGTAATCGTTAAACGAAGCATGATGATAAAAACATGTTTTCACTAAGTAATTTAAAGCTACCTATCCCAGTAAAATATGATACCGCAAAACGAATAAAAAAATAATGAAACTGAACCTTCGTCCTTTGTATAGTTCCAAGTTCAGAAATAAGATTAGCGCTCCTCTTTATTATGTTGTTTGTGTTATTAAGTATTTTATATACGATCGGTAAAATCAAAAAATATATTTTGAGAGATATTTATAAGCATTTTTATTAATTATTACATTAAGCTGGAAATTAATTTGTTTTTTTGTTATTAAAATTAATATTGTATAATTAATTATGACGGATCGTAAAACTGCCTTGGAAGTAAAAGTTTTCAAATTAAAAAAAAAAATACAAGAAAAGACAAATCTCAAATTTAAAAATGCATCGAAATTTTATAACTCTACGAGTTGATCTGGCAAACATTGTTTTACCTGTATTTTATACATTTTTTATTTTATATATTTATGTTATATTATGTACTCACAATTATATTACTGAATTAAATATTGAAATGAAATTATGTATTAAAAATATCCCAATCTCAACTTCATCTACAAGACGTATATATGCCACTGTCTAAAGCAATAAATATATTGAATATGAGCCAAATGGGATTATAAATGTATAATTAGGCCATTATCTAAATACTCGTATTTTCTTTAATAACTCAACTTCGGTACCACTTGTCGGTCCATTTTTAAACATTTTATTTCAATATTGTACAAATATATTGTGAATATGAGTCAAATTGGACCATAAATACAATTGTTCGGGCTAACATCGTAGTAACATAACATGGTGTCACATAACTATAAAACGAAAACCAAGTGTAGCACTAATCAATCCTATGGTGTCAATATGGCTTTGATAGCTTTTGTGGTTTGCAAGATAAGCTATTAGCTACTAATAAAGTCAAAATCACTTTTATATATACGCAATACGATTTTTACTAATCCCTTCTTTAATATATTTCTAAAAGCAATATGAAATTTAAATGATAGATATTTAAGTTTCACACTTGTCAATGTATTGTATATATTTATGTCTTGCATGAAGTCTGATAAATAGTTTTTTTAATATGAGATTGAATTACATTTATTTATTGACGGAAACAAAATTTCAAGTATATTTCATAATCTTGTGTCACACAGGTCAATATGAGTTACAATTATTTTAGACAGTTACTTACATATTATTTAATATATTTAAATAAATTCCTTTTAACTTTTTATAATTCTATAAAACGAATATATATATAATCGTGTCGGAAACAACAGGGTCAGATCCTGTCTGCCCAGAAGTGGGCGACGTCGATGGCGTTACTTCTGGCCATCATCAGGTTTTCCGTAGTATAAAATATTATAAAACGAATTTAAAAATATGATGCAAAAATCGTAAATGGTATAAAAAATAGTTTACTTTATAATTATTACTTTTAATTTAAATTTAAAAAATATCGGCAAACATTACAAATACAACTGATTTGAAAAGAAAATAATTTCAAGATCCAAATATAAAATTATACAGTTTATATATTATTTCATTCTCTAAGTATTAATTTAATATTTGTGAATTTGTGGTATCTCCGCGAAGCCGCAACAAGTTGGTAAAAAATGAAAAAAATATATCTTTCATTTACTACATTGAAAAATAAAAGTGTTGTACAAATTTATTATGCATTGATTATTGTGTATAAAAGGTTCACTCACCTGATTGTTAAGATCAGCTCTCTGTGTCAACGGCAATAATCCAATGAATTGAAGAGCGAGTACAAGTAGCGCCGTCCACTCAACCGTTGGGCGTTGAATTGCGGATAATACTGCGAGAAGTGCGGTATCTAGCGGCTCTGCGAGGATACGGTCGGCGCTCGGGCCGAAGTCTGGCAAGTGGCAGGGGTGTTCTGATGGTCTGATAGTCTGATAGTCTGATAGTCTGGTGGTCTACCGGGATCTCGAGGTGCTCAGGTCAGACTGTGAGGCGGCGGCGCCCGCCCTGCCTTTAATACCCCGGGATTCGCGATTATTCGGCAAGGACAACGAAAGCTTTGCGAACTGCGCCCGATCGTGCATCAGCCTGAGAGCTGGGATTGGTCCACATACAGTCGCAGACCGATCGAATAAAACCAACACCCTAACAAATAAAAAATAAAACGCAAAACTCTTTAACTGTCAATATACCTTTTTGGACAGCATTCCTCCCAAAAAAATGTGGATACGTTCCTCACAGTAAGAAATCTGTAAACAGTAATTGTACAGTAGGTGATATGTATTATAAATACACTTGTACATGTAAAATTATATTCGTGATATTAAAAAAAAAATGTACCTTAATTATTATATTAAATGAAAACACTTTTAACGATGAACTTACAAAACCTACCAAAATGTGAGAATATTTGAAATCACAACTATTAATAATAGACGCACAAGCTCTGAGTAAAAATTTCTTTGTAAATTAAATTTATTTTGGGTATGATTTCTTATGTATTGGAGATGAATTTCTATCCAAAAATTGTGATTATTATTTGTTTGCTAACATAATTTTGGTTACAATTAGAATGTATAAATTTTCATTTGATTTAGTATAAAAATAAATCTTTTAGTGCCTAAAAAGCACCATTTCCATTCTGAGCACTAGCTACATGCATTAACAAGCCTAAATATTGTACCAATTTATGGAATTAGCTCAAATTGTAAATCAAGCAATGTTTTTTAATTAAATTTTTCTTATTAGTAAATTTAATGATGATAACATATTTTCTGATATAAAATTTAAATATACAATTGTTAATGAATGCTAATAGTTTTAAAACATAAGAACTTTTTTCTTAAGTAAAAAAAAAACACGCTTAGCGGAATATGTTTCACTGTATTAAATCTACTTTTTTTTTCTTTCGCATGTATTTACTTAAAAAGTAGATACACAATATGAAATAATAAGATTCTATAAATATATATTATAATATTGTCGAACAATAAGTATGTACTTTCATTATAATATAAATGATTAGATAAAATAGATTTCTAATATTTTTCGCAAATTCAGTAGATATGCTTTATCAAAACGATTACTTGGTTTTAGCTTACATTATCTTTTAAGTCGTAATTGTAGGATAATAGATTTTCGACGACTCTCAGTGAGAAAATTTATACTACACAATATTCACTAAGTTAATAATCATATTTATCTCATATAAATGAGCCGATGGGAGATGATAATTCGTAGATTTTAGGTTGAGTCAAGTATAGAGAATTATTTTTTCATAAATGTCGACTATCGTTGCAGGGGTCATCATGAGGATGGGATGTGTTGCGAGGGATAAATGTAGTATAAGTTTAAATATTGTGCGGATTCCTTAAAAAATGTTCTCCCATCAGAGCTGCTCTTTTTGATGGCCAAAGTTTATTAATATTCTTCATGAAGATTGTAAAATGAGATAAATTTTGTAATATCAGCCTATGAATCTCTGTGGTATTATATGTCTGTCTTGTGATATATTTATATGTAAATAATAAGCTATCCTCTAAATATAACTATGCTTAGAATTGTTTTTTACCTTATTAAAAAGTTAGATGAAAACTGTTACGTATTGGAATATTATGTTTAATTGAATGTCATATATATATATATATATATATATATATATATATATATATATATATATATATATATATATATATTAAAGCTGAGTTAAGTTATCATAAATCTATCGTTAGATACGAGTATCTATGTGTACGCAACCTACCTTATTTTCCCCACTTCCGTTTCATGAAAATGGCGTAAACCTGACAGCGCAAGCTAATAGCCATAGGCAGTTATGTTCTCAAATTGAATAGCGATATTGAAGTGACCTAGGTCTAATTGAAACCACAAACCATACTATTCACAAAGCATAATTCTTTACAATAAAAAATCATCATTCTGAAATCTAATTATCATTTTCAATATATCAAAGACTTATTCTTGTTTAGATATTTGATTGATTACAATGATAAGTATTTTACAAATTAAGAGACATTATTTCACTGAATAATAGTTTTTAATGAGTTTTTGTCTGTCTATAGATTTTGGAATAAATTTTATACTAATACTAATACTTTAAGCATTGCTTGTTATTGGAACAATGTAACACTAAAAACGCTAATTATGCTTTAAAGACAATAAATAACAATAAAACTTAAAAGTTTAAAATAACTTGATGTCTACTGTTTTGTGTCAACTAAGTTTTTTCAAAGGCAGCTACTATATACGGGTGTATGACTTTCTCTAGCAAGACATGTCTAACATTTTTGATCACACACAATCTTTAAAAAAAATTTCATCGTGCGGTAAGGATAATAACAACTGGCAGAAAAGTATGGTGTCAATTTTTTGACGACAAGGCAGAATGATGATATTGAGAAAGAAGGATAATCATTTTTATTTTGTAAAAAATATTCCAAACCGGCACTGATGCTAAACCTCTGGTCTCGTTAACGTCACGAACAATTAATTTCTCCATCAAGTAGCCAGTACTCAGCGCCGCCCACCCATCCACCCACAAGTCCCCCTGTTCACCCTGTTCACACAATATTCCGCCTGAAACTCACACAATCTATTATAAAATACCCACCCTCACTAGTCGTATTTAAACATTGACACTACGTGCACACTCGCACATAAAACATAATTAGTAAGTAGATATACATCAATTTTCGAGAACAAAGTTTTTACAAACATCCAACGACTGTATGCGAGGTTGCTGTTCGATCACCGAAGTTTAGTTACATTATATGCATATTGTACTTACATAATATGTCACCTTTTGTTATACTTGGCGTGTCGTCGGTAAGATTCAACCACATTTTAGAATCAAAAGGTTCAGAGGAGTATCGAGCTTAACATCATATTTCCTTTAAAATATGAATAAGCACTGAGAAATATGGCTTAAATAATACATCTGCCGTTTCTTCAAGTCCCCAGGTTCTTTCCCCGGACGCAGTAGGGAACAACGTACGAGTGTTCCCAGGTGAAACTCGGGACGTAGAGATGACTTGGAAGAAGCTTAAAATAATGTACAATGGAATCTGACATAAGTGTGTGTCAGAAATTTGTGGTGACCTTTTGCTCCAGCTGTAAAGCGAATATGGCGAAAAAATAATCATTTGTCACAAAACGTCAGTTTTGTATTAAAAACCCAAGCTTATAAAATGATTTAGTAACAAAAGAGCAGCAGAGAAGGAGTATTTTTTTTTAAAGTGCATACTACACTGTTGTCCTGTTTTGCTTTATTTATTCCATATTAATCATCTATTATTCACATTTTTTATCAATGGAATACATGAAAATAAAATAACAATGCATATCATATTTCATACTAAATCTGTGTGAAATTGGTGAATTAAAAGCATTTATTAACATAAATGTGTATATAAATAGCGCCTCTGAAATGACCTGTTGAGTCCGTGTGAATATCATAAATACATTTTCTTTTATCATTTCGGAAAATTCAATTGATGCTGTCTAGAGACTAAAGCATCAATGATAAACTGCTTTCTCCGCCCACCGGAATAGCGGGAAAGTTGGTAAAGAGCCGTCCAGAGCATTAAATCCTCCTCTGATTTCATTTCAGTCGACCAACCCTTGAATGTGTCTCTGACACAAGGATCGCGGCCATTTTTATAAGAATATAATATTCCAAAAATTACATTAATTCAAAAATTATAACAGATCACCACTGACACTTAATTTTATTTATTTCAGTCGAAATAAAAATTCGTTTTTATAGACTTTTTACAAGACTTGCCAATTTATCTTTTCAATTTTCATTTCAGTCGGTTCAACTGCAATGGCTTCTCTAAATTGAATACCACCATCGATTATTTTATATTTATCAAATGTTTTTCAATATTTGTCGATGGCATTGGTTTCCTGGATCATTGCGATCATGGACACTATTTTCATCAAAAATGGTGCATTTTTTATGTTTATTCATTAATTTTTGAGTTTCATTGTATATTTCAATCTTGTTTAGTCATACTTTGTTCAAACCATAAATAAATAATGTCTTTCAAAACGATTAAAAGTATAAAAAAGTTTGTAGCAAAAAGTAACAGTATTTCAATAACATTTGGAGAAATAAATTATTTTTTATTACGATACGGAAATGTTATATAAATTATCAATCACCAAACTTTTGAAATATTTTTAGTTAAGAAGACGAACTAGCCTTGTGCGTTGTACGAGTACATGGCTTTGAAGGTAAACTAAATTTCTTCCCATATCCGTTCCATATTTTACATATGGTCAGCAAAAATAAAACCACTTCAGCTGTCACATCCAATCCTCGTTCTAGGACTTATCTGCACCTGAAGCTCCCCTTGAAAATATATAAGGTTCCCGACAACCTCCTGAGCAGAAGTCCGATTACTTGGAGAGAGGGTACCTGTAGTGTTGGAGGCATATTTTTGGGTGATTTGTTAATCGAATTTATTTAAGAAATTATTCTTAATCTTAGCCGTTTTAAAATTGATTGACATAAAATAAAGGCAAAAAAATCAAAATATGTAGGAATACTATTCAAAAATCTTTTTCATTAAAAAGAGACAAAAAATCAATACATATTTTCTTGGTCTATTACTAACTGATCTTCGATATGAAGATAGCGTCGAAGCAAAAAGAATCTTACAACATTTAAAAGTGAAATATTTTTCCAAATATTAAAACAAAAGTTAGTAGACAATGTTACGGTTGAAAAACCCTGATTTGTTGGTGGGTGTGAGGGTGTAGAGGGTGACGGTTGATCAAAGGGACCGACGGGAGAATGGGGAGGATGCGGGTGGAAGAAGATGTATGCCGTTTCCATGGAGACGGCCCTCAATCTCCGGCAACAAGTAGCAGCACTCTCGCTAAGTGGCACCACTAGCCGGGGCAACTGCCAACGCCACTAGGGTCACCGCCATTTATCATTTTCCCTCTCAATACTAATAAAAATCTGATTCTCATGACACGGTCATAAAAATCTCCTCTCCATATTAATAAAAAAATGATGAAAATTCCCGTCAAATATTGCACAGAATTTAATTAAATGACCCGTATTATCTATCACAAAAATATAATAAAACGCTCATGTCTGGGACGTGGAGTACGCTAATCCTTCATTGGAGAACACTTCACTGCAGATCTGTAGATCATCCATCGACAGGCTGCATGAAAAATGCAGGCGAGTACGGCTTAATGGTAAATCATTTGATTACTTTACCGAAGGTCGTGGGTTCGATCCTCGAAAGATATTAAAATGATTGTACATCGATTTCTAAGCGTTATAAATACTGTTGTTGGTTTAAATTTTATTTTTATTATATATTTAAAATGCCAGTCATATCCTATTCATTCATATTGGTGGTAGACAAAATTCGTCCAGTAAATACCACCCATTAATGGACGATTCTGAGCAACTTGCTGATATGCTCTATAGGAGTATTTCTCTTATATTGATAGTAAAGTGACATTTGGTAGATATTTAAATATTTTTCTTCCTCTCGTTTGCTGGTGACCCTACTTACCGTCCACCTCCACTACTAACAGGACACTTCTTCCTATTCCATTGTACCTCTCGTTCTTGCACGCTTTACTACTTTATTTCCTTTTTAAATTACGTCACACTCCAGATTCTCTCATATTACATTGATATCGTTTTATAAATAATAGAACGTGATCGAAAATATATTACACATGTTAGGTATTTATTAATATTATGATGATAATAAGCAACACAAAATATGTACAATATTAACTTATTTTATATATAGCGTCAGATGTCATGGACACAATATATTGTATATTTTTTTGACATTATTTTGAAGAGAGAGAGAAGAAAAGAATTCTAATCAGTGGTTGCCACAGCACTGCATACACAAGTAGACTCGTAGATAGCTTCTCTTCAAATCTCTTGTGAAGATCGTGAACAGCAAAATTTATTCGGTAAACTTTCGGGATAGTGAGCTGACTTGGTATGAGGTCAAAACCTGTCTAATGGTAAAATCTTATGTGACAGTGGTGGCAATTTTTGTAGATATACACAGTCCAAATTGAAAACCGATAAATCATAAAATTGTTTTACCTACTATTTTTAATAGACCTCTCTGCCATTCAAATCTATCGCCATAAGTACTCGGCTTACGCGATTTTTAATTGTAGGGACTATAGATTTTTCACTACCTAAGTAACTACTTACTAATATATAACATAGTTAAGGTACTTAATATGTAGGTTATATTTTCGTGTGTGATAAATAAGTAAATATGTGTATAGTTGTATTAATATGCGTTTAATAGTGATGCCTAATAGTAATGATAATGATAGATTTGTTAGGCAACAAAATAAATGTTCAGATTTAAAAAAAAAATCTGGTCAGGTCTTAAATAAACTTTTAGTCAGAATAAAACTCAGTTTTTGGTCAGAATAAAAGTATTAAGGGTCAGAAAAAAATATTATACGGTCATAATAATATTATTATACGGTCAGAATCGGAATATGTTGGGTTGACTTAATAATACAAAATATGACTAATGTCATTCAAATTTAACCGTTTAATATAATTTATGATCATGAATGATTTATTCTGCCTTCTGTAATTCTGACCGATACAATTTAACCATTTCATATAAATTCTGACGATTTTATTGAAAATAATGACCGAAATTGTTTTAAAAGTCTTACCTTACTTTTTTAAATATCTTTTTTCCCATATCTGGAACATATGGACACCACAAATTGCCTCCAATCATTTCTGACGGCTACCATTGTCGTGAGATTGGATGATTAGCCCGACGCTTGCTAAGAAATTAAATACATAGACATTCAAACCTTTGCACGAATTAAAATGTAATTCAACTTCATTTCACTATTTTCCAGGCATTCAATATTTTTAGATACATAAATTCATAGTATCAAAAGTCATTATAAAAAAAAACATTTTAAATTATGAAAATACTTTAATTATTTAAAAATATTTCATTACCTAACTATAATTCTGCACAAATAGGTATGTTAGATTATTTTATTTTAAGCGTCTTCTTTTTTTAAAACACTTAAATTCTATTCAAGTATAAAATATTTTGTTTCAAATTTTCCATCTGAAAAATTATTTAGTTTAGTCTTCCATCAAGTTAAATTTTTTGTAGAAAATCATAATAATGTCGAAAGATATCTGTAGTACATTTTGCCCTTTTTGGATTATCAAAATAGTAACTGGGCTTGGTGTACATTTGAATCAAATAAACATGACCGGCTTGCTCTATGAAAACAAAGCTAATTTTAATGAACCTACAGTATCATCAGCGATATTTTGCCTTGCACTCTGCATTTTTTTGGCCGAATTCTGTTGGTGGCCTTGCTCCCTTACAAGGCCACATAATTTAATATTTAGATTTTACCAGGTAACCTAAGAAAACCAAATGTTCAATACTAAAAATAACCCAGGCCGTTGCATAGATTACAGCTGGCACTCTATGTACATATTAAGCTTTAAAAGACCTTAATTGTATATTATGACTTATTTTCTTACTTATTAACAAATTTATCACAAAATGGAATATTTCAGACGGTGGTAATAAGCTTTTTGGTGGATTTTGTTATGCAGAGTATTTATTTGTCCACACAAAATGGATTCAAGTGGATATTTAGCTATTTAGCTTTGCGGGTAATTCTTCAATTTATTTTTCTGAATGTCTGATGACCGATGGTAATTCATCAGTAGCTATATATATAGCTATGCTAACCAACCACTATTTGAGAACATGTCTTTTTCAAGTCTCTATTTCAGAATAATACTGGCATAATTACCCATATCTTTATATAGCATCGTGTCTTTCTGTGCTTAATGTTGTGTGTTGCCGAGACAATTGTTTATTAAAAAGGCCTATGCAGGTTATTATGCCAACAATAAATGTGTTTAGTTCAAATAATTAATGCAACACCATATTCATTTGGCAACTATTGACAACTTTTAAAAATATTTTGTAGAAAAAATAAAAATACTCTTTACACTTTAATTGCTTAACAAGAAAATAAATGTCAAACTTTAACTGAATAATTTGAATGTATTTTTTTTTTTCAGTTTAAAAAACAAGAAAAAACCATAAACAATCCTGATGTGCAAGCCGTTTTTTTAATCATTGTTTCAATTTCTTTCTTTTACTTAGTTTTGTATGTCACTAATCGATTCAATGATATAATCAATTTTTTGTAAGTTTTGTGATGATATTATGGCTATACACTATTTTTAAGATGTTAATTCGTGATTGATAACATTATTTTTTTTTAAAGTGAAATCAAAAACTAAAAATATAATAAATTCAATGTGTAGAAATATTTTGACAATATTTTTCTACCATCTATGAAATCTTTTCGCTTGCACTTCTTTGTTTCTTAAATTTTATATTGTAATATAAAATATATGATGATTATATAATTTATCATAGCAAGAGTTACTATTATATATTATTATTTGACTTTTAATGAATTCTTCATCCTAAGGATTTAATTTTTTCAGCAAATTTCCTGGTAAAAACCAATCTCAAGTGAACAACAATCTTAATATAACCAATGAAGAGGTTATAAAAACACAAAAAATAGAGAAAGTGAAATGCAGCTGCCCTAAGTGCCGAAAAAGATATTGATGAAGAACGGTATGATCAACTCACATGGGTTTGCTCCCATACAGAACATTTACTGATTTAAATGTGATTTGGTCTAATACTCAGTGCCTGTTTTAGGGGGTGGCGCAGTGGGTCGGCTGCCTAGGCCGTCGAATGAACCAAGGGCGCTAAGGGCCGCCTTTGCTCTTACAGGGAGTGTTTTCTGAAGATTTTTTCTCCCTCCCGAAAAAAGCAGGGGTCGCCAGATTTTATTTTTAGCCCAGGACACCGCAAGATTCAAAGCGGCCAATGCTAATACTCGATAGACAAATTCTATATTTTTACTAATATGTCCAAAAATATACAACTAGATAAATTTATTTCCACAAAATTGATAATCATGTATACTATATAAAATTATATTTTTTAATAATCAACGAACAAGATTCCTTTAAAAAGTGTATCCATGCATATATACTGTAGGACTTTATGATACGAATATGAGATAGAACCGGCAGTAATCATTTATGTTTACCAATGTAGCCGAGATGAAAATCTTAAAAAAATACAGTGAATAAAACAAGACTTTATTAAGTAATCGATTTAATTATTATATTACTTAAAATCCATATGATATAATTATGTACAATATATATATACAATACTACATTTTAATTAATGGCACATAATATTATAATGTTAAATATTTGATCGAGGCTCTCGCAGAAAAGAAATAAGCACACATTTACATAAATTATTCTTAGATAATTATTACTAAAGGCCTTCAAGATATGAACAGATTTTGGAGCCTCACGTTACAGCTGTATTCATATGTAATGTTGAAAATTTGCCGAATTTATTACTGAATAATAAAATCTGTTGAATTTGAGTGGAAAATTTAAGGCAACAACTGATATATTCACGAGAAATATATTACAAGGCATATTAGTCAATATAACAAATCCACAAAAAAGCTCCACAGTCAAAAGATTAAAAGCTATTATTTTGGAAAACAAATGTTTCATTAAAATTTAACTATGTTTATATTATACCAAAAACAACAACCCTCTTGTGACATCAAAAATCAAATTAATCACTTACTAAAATTATCTTACACAAAGTTATATAGTAAAAAAAAACTGTCGACAGTTATACAAAGTTCATGGACATGAGCATTTAAAAAAACTAATGTAAGTACATATAGTAGAAGACCGAAACCTAGAATTCCATGACTTCTTCTATATAATCAATGTCTAAGTGCTATTTCTAGATGGTTGATCTGCCAATGTCATCACACTACTTTTCGATAAATAGACAATTTCACAGATTAATAATTTGTTTATTTACGCAACAAATCTTCTAATGGAAATAATCAGACTCAAATAACCAGGCGTATTTGTAGATATCTGAGAAAAATGATAAAGCCTATCAATTTTAATTGAATTCATTCAAACAAATAACCTGATTTATTAATAAAAAATATATAAAATCGATTTTTCAGGGTAGTATGAGGCAAGACATGATATTAATTCTTGCTAAATTATATAAATAAAATAAATAACTATAAATAGCAATAATCATAAATCAAATTGTTATAAAGTATGAGATCAGTTATAAATTGGTCATAGAATTAATGCAAAGTATTTCAGATAACTCTTCGTGGGATTTTTTCATTACATTCAGTGCTGGTAATGCACGGCGTAAGATTAGATTTCCTGATTTTGAAGAACATTTGCTGTATAGAGCTTCTATGGATTTACTTATATTTTCAAGGTGCATAAAAGCTTCATTACTATCAAAACACTCCTTAGTTTCACCATTTTTCTCATCAACTGATTCATTCAAAATATCTTGAAGGTTTTCGTAAAAGTCCGTTTCATAAAGTGATGCATTTGCTTTTTTTATTTGATCGTAAAAAGCAAACTTTTGTGATTCTAATTCATCCCTTCGTTTTTCGGCCACAATAAGATTAGTCTTTAATCTATCCAACTCCATCTGTAATTTTTCTTCAGCATCTTTCTGGCGCATTTCTAACTTTTTCAATTCATCACTATTGTCAGCACTCATTTTGCTATTTGGGATCAAAAATCTAGTATTTTCAATCTTTTGTAAGCTTTTATTGTTCACATACTCCTCTTGCAATGACTTCAACCTTTCTACCTGAAAAAATAATCACAGGATATAATATAATACATTTGAAACCGGTTTAACATGAAATGGATATATTTTTTCTTATAAACCATCATGTTAACACGTTCATCGCCATGTCAGCCACCGGTGGCCGACACTGAGTCATTACAATCACGTCGCGTTGACCACCGGTGGCCGACGCAACAAACATAAATTTGGCTTTTCATTTTGCGCTGTCGGCCATGCGCTCCGTACAAACTGCTATTTAGAATGTCTGACGCTGCCCTAACATCCAAAATAACAAAAAGATTTTCCATCAATACAGAAAAAACGGTGTTGGCGATGATCGTGTTAAGCACATTTATGCACTAAGTTCGGAATACAACTGCAGGTGTTTATTTTTATTTATTTATATGTGGTGTAAAAATTATGTTGTTATAAAATTTTAGATGTAAAAATAAAATGTCAATATATTATCAAAGTACCCAATCCTGATTTTAATATATACAACAATCTAAGACCAATAACGAAACATTACTAAAAAGAAATGTCTTAGATGTTTTTTTGCCTTCTGATTATATAATCATGGGTGGCGAAAAATCAATTATTTTTCGTTTTTAGTAATTTATTTAGTAACCCAATATTATTTATTTACTTATTTGTTACATTTGGTTTTCTAAAAAAATACTACATCAATATTCAAATATTTATACAAATAAAACCCTACCTCCTTCTGCAGATCTCTTATGACTTTTAGTTGTGGATCTTCATTGGTGGCAACTCTGTTGACAATGTGTCGAGCCTGGCAAGCGTATCGCGGGGTGGCCAACGTCTCCTCCAGAGCCGCTGGACTGGGCGACACTGTTGCCAGCATAGCAGTGTGAGAATTACCCCCTAAGCTCTCCTAAGTACAAAGTTATACATTAGATTTACTTAAGCAATTAAAATACAGAGTTTTAATGTAATATTCATTTTTTATTGAATATTATAAATCTCTTGGGAAAGCAGCTCATACCTTGAAAAAAAAAATGTTGATTTTGATTTTAAGTAAAGGCACTAAATTGTCAATATTGTGTGAAAAAATTACAAAACAAAATATCAATCAATAACTTTTAACAATTACAATAATCATTCAATAATATAAAAGTAAATTACCTTAAGAAGCCATGTTAGCACAGACTCTCTGTAAGGTACAAAGCTTCCCTTCTTGGGATCAGATAGTGATGCAATGACCTTTCCTAGCGTCAACAGAGACTTGTTGATGCTGAGCCCCTCCCGAAAGCGATCTCCGCCAGTCATGGAGTACGACACGCGCTCGCTGCCCGCCAAGTCCACCAGACTAATTTTAGATCTGATGGGAGCCGCCTCCTCACCCGAGGAGAGGATAATCTCCAAGAGGGCATGGGAACGAGAAGACTGTTCATTGTGTGTCGTAGCACAAGTCACTCGCCGACTGTTTCCAAGATCTAACAATGTATTCAAGTCCATTAAAGTTTCAACTCTCCGAGAGCTCAAGCCCTCCACGTAAGGTCCGGTTACAGGATGCTCCCTCACTCTTAATGACGCCTTAACATCTACACTGTTGTCTATCAATAGATCATGTATCTTTTCATTGTAAATCTCAAAGTAGCTCAAGTCAATTTTCAATGGAGACTTAGCGAGGCTTCGTCGGCCGAGCAACTCTTCGCAGAACCTCGGGATGATCCCGACATCTAAGCAGCTGCCCATCATACTGTATGTCTTCCCCGAACCGGTTTGACCGTACGCGAACAGACAAGCGTTGTAACCTTCGAGGGCAGCATCCAATAGCGGCACAGCCATCTCTTTAAAGACGGCTGCCTGATCGGAGTAAATGTGACAATCATCTCTAGAAGACCAAAATACATTGTTGTATACGTATGTGGTCGCAGCGCCTACCGTCAGGTCGCATGTTGTCCCATTTTTAACGATAACCTCACGATCGTTAACGTCAAAGGAATATCCACTGCCTGTCGATAATTCTTTGGAAGTCAAAGGACGAACTCTCACGGCAACTCTTATTTTTCCAATTTCGTTAAAACTATCAGAAGCCTTGAGTTTGCAGCGATTTGGTGTGCGCAAGCTACCGTCAGAATCACAGACTTTATGTAAATCGGATCTATTTTTCAAGCTCTGGAGAGGTGTTCTTGTTTCACTTTTCTTTGGAGTTCTTGAAGGTGTAAGTTCAACGTGTTTTGATACTTTATTCACGTGTGCAGAGAATTCATCTTGAGCCAGCACTCTTTGCCTCAAACAATCGTCATTGAAAACTCCTTTTCTTTTAATTCGTATTGGCGTTCGGTTTTCCATTGTCAAATATGTTGTTGAAAACTAAAATAAATTAATTTTATTCAAAAACTACTGTAATTCCGGCAGTTGTCAAGTTTTGAAAATAAACGTTAGTTATAGACTATCAAATACATTTTACCTATAGACAATATGATCATCTACAATCTACATATTTTGGAAACTAAAATTTATTTGCCAACAGTGGTCGGCAACTGTACTCCTCGCAAGCTGCCAAGTTTATTATTTCAAAACCCGTGGACAACTTACAGAATTTAAAGCGTTATAAATATCTATACTTAAAATATAATTCATTTTTCGTCATTTTAACAAAATTAACATGATTTAATATATCGTTCATTTATCTTAGACATTTATTTTTCCACATAGGTGTGTTAATAAAAATTTATATAACGACCACAATAAATATTATCTGCGGCACAGCGGTTTGTTTTCGCAGACCATACCTTGGTATTAAAATTCTTGGTAAAAAAAAATATGAGTGTGAGTTTAACATAGATACTTTAAATTCATCTGTCTTCTTTTGACGGAAAGCGTATCAATTATTCCTTTTATTTCCACTCCATACACAAATATATATCCTTAACGTCATTATATAATTTGATGCTTCCCTTACGTTCAAGGTAGTTAACTTCTTTTATTACTACTTATCCCCTTTTCTGTTTTATACCTCAACTTATTTATAATACGTCGCTGTATAATGGTTGTGTTTAAGCACCACATTTTACATTAAAAACAATAACTGTCAAACTTAAATATTTATAGGTTAGCATGTCAATTTGATATCCGTGTTAAGAAAGGAAATAATTACATAAGGTATCCTAATTTACTGTCAGTACCATGAACTAAAAACTGGTTATTTTATAATTCATTGATATGTTTCGACAAGCAATATTTATATTCAAGAAACTTGAAAACAATGGGATATATAACATTTATACTCGGCGCATTTTACGAGAAATTTCACCTAAAAATACTATTTGCCGTTTGAGTTATCATACAGTACCTCTTCCTCGAGGACGATCATCAACCCCAATTTTCGCTGCACTACTTGGTGCTTCCGTGTTTACTTGGTTAGGATTTGAACCAAAGCATAATTCTGAAGATGATCTTGTACTTATGATCAGAAGATCTATTTTGATGATTCAAAATAAGGACTATTCAAAGGCAAGTATTTTTAAATTCAATTATCTTTATATATGATTTATAGTCAGTTATATTCAAGCTGTGTCAAGTGGTTTGTACTAAGGTGAACAACTATCACTGAAGAAAGCTGCTGTATTATCTCTATTATTTTATACGACTGAACTCTGGCGACAAACAAAATGTTGGTACAACAGTATAACTGATTCCAAGAGCAAGTCCCTGCCAGAAATATTAGAGAACAATCATTACAATTTGTAAGGAATAATGACAAGGAATTGAAATAGGCACAGCAGCTTATCATTGTATATTCGGTCAAAGACAAGTGGACTTTGATAGAAAATGTTCTCTAGAAACCGCAGAATGCTACTTTTTCTTCAAGCCACCTGCTACTGTCTACTGTCCTGGAAAATCGTCAGGAACTATATATATAGAATGTGTTAGGAGGAACTTTGGGATACACTGACTTGGGACAAAGCGATAACCATAACAACTGATGAAACTTTAGAGCAGAAATTTGTGCATATCATATGCTCAATCGGGTGAATATAGAAAAAGAATATCTAATAATCACTATTGTGATCTACAAATATATTTTGAAGAAAAGAATAACCCAAATGTCTTCTACTAATTTTATAGGCTGAACAATTGCTGCATTTAGCTTTGCGTATTGCCCAACAAACACAAAATGAAAAGGGTATAACCTATATTTATGATGTAATGGCAAACTTAGCTTTCCAAAAGGGTGAACTAGAAAAGGCAGAGAAGTTATTCATAGCTGTAATGCAAAGACTTATTACAAATGGAGTTAGTCAGGAAGACATAAAGGTAAGAAATTTGTCTAAAAAAAAAAACGTTTATTAATATTGACCTGAGACTCATTGAAGATTCTAGTAACTAACAAAACATACTGGCAATTCCTAACATTTGAACATATCACTCGTGATCGCCGAATCATCATAAATGTTTGACAAATTACATTTAAATTATAAGTTGATCAATTAGTTAAGTACAAATTTCCGTAACTAGTCAGGTTTAAGAATATTTACAAGAAATAAAAATAGAAGCATAAAGATTTCATTATAACATTAATTTTTGCATAATTTATGAGTAAATCATTAAAAAATATTAAACAATATAGTAAACCAAATTCAGTCACTTTTTTTCAAGGATTGAAATTTTTTATTAAATCCAGTATCGAAAAAAAGTAAATCAAACCGCGTTCTGTATAATTTGCTTTTTGATTAATAAGCTAATAGGGTATTTGGCGATCACAATGAGTTATGCTCTACCTATTTAGTAACCATGACATAAAAAAACTCCTATAAAGTAAATTTTATGATTTTATGACAAAACACAGGTTTTTCTTTAAGCATTCTTGATTATGATTAATTTATTTCATTATAACTACTGTTGAAACAATCAGTAGTCATAATACATTACATCAATAATCATAATCATTTTTTTCTCAGAATATACACATCAGCTTAAAGCTGGCAAAAATATGCCATCTTAAAGGAGATTCTGAAAAAGCATCCATTGGTTTCCGTTGGTGTCTAAAACACTTGGACGGTTATATAAGAAGTGGTGATAACTCAGAAGATACTAAATCATTACTTGGACTTGCAAAAGATTGGTAGGTTTTTTAATTTTTTTATATATAAAAGCGTTTTATTTATATTTTAAACTTATAATAATATTTTTATGATAATTTTATTAAAATAAAGTAATGGGTAAATTTAACCCACCAATTCACAAACTTAACAACCATAAAAAGGAAATATTATCATACACGCATTACAAGAAAGGATTTCACTCACCTAATATTTTGTTTAATTTGCGGCATAAAATGACATAGTATTTTATTTAGATATTGTTATCTAGGTATGGCCATGTCCTCATGGAGAATAAAAACCAATATAGAGAAGCAATAGAACTGCTATTAGAATCATATGAAATTGCTTCAAATAACAAAGATAGCAAGACTGAAGAAATCGTTATATTACTAAATGATATAGCAACTGTTTTTGAACAAGTAAGTTATTTTATTGTACAAAGTATTATTTTATTTATGCTTATATTAAATATTTAAATGATTATCAAGACGTATCTATCTTTAAATCTAAATAGGATTAGTAACTGTTTTTTTTTTCATTAATGCATTATTCTTCATCAACTTATTTAATTAGGGGATTGATCACCTTTTCAAACATAACAACTAAAATATGTAGCATAAAAAAAGGAATATTGTAGTGTTATTATAAATCTGATTTACTGTTATAAACATTAAAATCAACTATTTTGAATAATTGTAAACTTTTACCCAAACTATCTTCTCATTACACAAGCAATTGTTTTCTTTTCACTGATATTGCCTTCTTCTTACAATGTGGCCGCCCACCTCAGTAATATTTTTTATTTATATACTAATATAAACATTGAATTTGAAAAAAAAAAACACTCTTTTTATAACTATTATAACCTGTTCTATTTCAGCTTATGGAATATAAAAAAGCAGAGGAATATCTATTAAAAGCCGTAGCAATTGGAAAATCATTATCACAAATGGAGGATCTAGGGACCATATATATTAATTTGGGAAGAATATATTTTAAACAAAGTCTGTATACAAAAGCTCGAAAGTCCTGTGGCTATGGATGGAGATTGTGCTTTGACAGAAAAAACGAAGAATGTCAAGCAGAGGCCAAAAAATGTATACACGAAGTAGAAAATCTGTAGTTATTATCCACGTGTAATGTAAATAAAAATTAAGTTAAATATATAAAATACGCTTTTATTAAAACACAACTCAAGAGATTACATTGCTTTAATTATACTTCATACATGTTATGAAATATAAAATAAGAACAATTAGATGTTATGAAAAATAATAACTATGTAGATCTTAAAAACTTAAATCTAGAGCGACAATTAAGTATTACTTCTTTTAGTATAGTATTGGTTCAAAGACATGTTACTATTACTTCTAATACATTTAGCTGATGATTTTTGTATTGCTCTTTATATAAGCTTTACACTGGTAATGAATTTCTTTAATTGCCAAAGACATCAACTGAATCATTTATTAAAATCTCAAAATCCACTAATAGATTCTGGTACTTTGTTTTACATAATTTATTATCCTTGTAGAAAGTGAGAAACATTGCCTTTTTAAAAAATAACCAAATATTTTTTTTGCCTTGAGCCATTAATGGACAGTATGGTAAAAAGTAATTATATTTATAAAAATAGATTTTTTCATCTTGAAAATGTACTTTTAGAAATAGAATACATTTGTGGAATGATGAAATAATAAAAAAAATTATACTGTCAGACTATATAGCTTATATTGGAATTATACTCAATGCCAATGATTAAAAGTTCAATCTTTAATGGTCTAATATATTTTTACATATCTTCTTCGTATCAGCGATGTCAAATTATTTTTGCCCAGTATATGGCAACATCGATAGCCCGTGTGTTGCCCAGCATTAGGTCTTGAGATGTGCAGCTTGTTGGGCACAAGGAGCAGGATCTTAGGTGTGAGGCGATCTGCAGGTCTCCACAGTCGCACAATAGTAACTCTCCCTGCTGATACAATCCCCACTGCTCGAGGTTGTCCTTTGTTCTACTCCGTTTCTTAATCTGTACAGGGATTTCTAGGTCCGCCAGTCAATGTTCTTGCCAGTCGGGATGCCTTCCTTTGGAGTAATGAAATCCTCTGATGCGACTTCTTGCCAGAGCTGGAGTCTCTCATTTTCAAGGCCGGATGTGAGAGGTTGTGTGGATCTCAGTCTGGGTGTTGGGGGTATATGATTATACAAGCAGTGAGACGGTTGGTTGATTGCCTTACGCATTTCTTCGGCGCATATGACTTTGCGTCTTATGTTTGGTGGTGCAATACCAACCAAGGGGTATAGTTTTGAAATGGGTGTTGCATATTATTACATATATATATAATCACAAATACAATATTTTTATTTAATAATTGCGATAATATACTTTGATATTAAACCAACTCTGTATCACAAAAACTCACTTCATTTTTACAATATAAACAAATAGCAACAAAAAATTTTTTTTAAATGTATTAGAATTGAAATAAATATTTAGCTAATTCATATTACAGGAAAATGGGTTCATTTTTTAGGATCAATGAACCCTTAAGTTAGCTTAAAAAAAATATAAGACTAAAATTATTTAAACATAGCTATTAAAAAATATTAACATACGGCCGTCAGATTATTCATACACGGCTATTAAAACCATCATGAAAACACCACACAGCAAAGCTAGTATTTCCTTCAATGACTGAACAAACTTGGTTGTGGAATCCTCTAAAAGCTCTGGGATAACCGAAACGGTTGCAATGTATATGAAACCGCCAGCAGTAAATGGCAAAATCCATGCTGAAGTAAAACCATCAGAATCACCCTGAAGGAACAAAGACATGGCTGTGCCCGCTACAGCGCCCAGGGCCGTCAACAGCTGAAGATACATCGCCTTCTTTCTTGAACAACCCGACTGAACGAGGATCGCAAAGTCCCCGATTTCATGAGGAACTTCGTGCAGCAAAATCGTAATCGTAGTAATGAATCCAACACTGGTCCCAGCGATGTACGAGGCACCAATGGCGAGCCCATCAGTGAAATTATGTGTGAAGTCAGCAGCGAGATTCAAATATCCTGAGACTTTGATTTCCTCAGTTTTGCCGTCCTTCTTTCCTTTCTTGACTGTGTGACTGTGACCGTGACCCGCGTTTAGTATCCGCACGAACTTCTCGACCACCAGGAATGTTATGATCCCAGCCAAGACAGCGAGGCCCACACTCATATCGTGGTGATGGCCGCCCTCGCCGGAGTGGTCGCCGTGCGAGTGCCCATGAGACGCCTCAGCCCCGTGAGAGTGATCGTGCGGCGCCAGTGCGTGAGGGATCAGATGCAGAAAAGCATCTCCTAGTAATCCACCGGAAGCAAAAGCCAAGAGCACTTTCAGAAGAGGCTGTTTCTCGGCGCTACCGTCAACCGGAACAAAGTACAATATGAAGAATGGAGCTGCGCTTATCAGAAGAGTCGATCCCATCGCATACGACCACAATTCAACATTATCCAATGGTATTTTTTTGTTGTCGTGTTTCTGCTCGTGACTGTGATCGTGAGCGTGTGCCGGTTCCGTTCGGGGGGGATCGTTTGCCGCTTTGGAATATTTGTATGAAGGAGCTTCATCATGTGAATGGCCATGATGATCGTCGTGGTCATGCGAGTGCCCGTGGGCCGAGCAAGCTGCCACTATGGCCACAACAGCGATAAGAACAAAAAATGATTTTTGTGACATGACTGGAGATATCACAGATCTTCGAAACGCAGCTAACATTTTGACTGCAATTTATGATATTAAAAAATCTTTGAAATTATTATGAAACCAATAAAGAAAAATTTAAGCAAACACGTACATCATGACACTTCACAGATTGCCGCGTTGCTCAAATTTAAACGTCAAAGCCAGTTTTTTTTCTCTGAAATCTTTAAGGCGTCTAAATATTCAATTACGCAGCTATTTAAATAGAAAATTTAAAATATGTATCTACCTAATATTAAAATCCATCACCTGTATCTTTAATTATAAACATAAATATATTTTACTTTACTGATTTTTTTATGCTTTTAAATTTTCAAAACGACAACAAAGTAACATTAAGTTAATTAACTAAATTATAGTTCAGCAATCGTAACTCATAATATCGTCTCACTGTTATTTTATGTTCTTAAATTTGTGATCATAAATACAACATATGTTTATAATGTAATAAATGGTTGGAGAGGCTCACACGAAACGCTTATTAAATTTTACAAAGCTAGCGAGTTTTATTATAAAATATATTGATATCACACTGATAAATCATTCAAATTATTGGTGACACTACATTTACATATTATATTATAAAACAACAGCCTATAAAAGAAAACAAAAATAAATAAGTGTGTATTTATTACCTAAGTACATAATCGACGGCATGAACACATTAAATTTTGATTTAATAGCTCAATTAACATAATGCGTTTTTTTAAACATAATTAATTATTTTCTACGTAAATGGTTTACTTCCGCTGTAGCCATGATGCATTGCACTTTGACATATCTGGCTATAGTATGACAGTGACAGCAGTTTGAATCAGATTTCAGTGTGTCATAGGCGAATAAACATTCAATAGGGCACAATCAATTACATCAAACCCGCATCCTTTGTGCGCCCCGAGTAAGCATTTTGAACCATATTTTAATAAAATCATTATTCCAATCACATCGCAAAACACCAGGCGCATGTAAATAAACAAAAATATTGACAAAGAATAGTAGTTCAAATAAATAAGTCTGTTGTTTACCCCAAAAAAACCTTATCAGCTGACCTTATTTGTAATTCGCTAAGCAACGCAAAGTTTCCGTCCTTGGTAATTAAATATGTGTTTGTTAAATTCATATAAAAGAGGAATCATTAAAATAAAATATTATTATCAGTAATTTAATTAACCCATACATCTCATATAGCTTATGTACTTAAATCTAATTATCATGTGTTGTAAATTTGATATATTATATTGGTAATGTGATGCTATTCAACATCAAACAGTGTGCATCTATATCAATTTCTTTGTCTAATGATAAGTTTTACATTCTACCTACTTTATATTGTTTCATTGCAAGTGTCCAAGCATTCCAATCTTGTTTTTTTAATATAAACAATACATATTATTAAATTAACTATTGTGGCAAATATTTTTCTAATCAATATTATTTAATAAATTAAAATAATATTAAACTAAAAATACACACATTTAGTTTAATAGAAATATAATTAATAATCTCGCTTGGAAAAATTACGTAGTAACTAACGTAAAATATTTTAACAAAATATTTATGATTAATTTCTAATGACTTTAAATTTGATGTATGTTATATATCTTGGAATATAAAGGAAACAAACATTAATTTCCTTCATATTATCTTATCGGTGACCTAATTTATCGCTATTCTAAAATACATAACAAGGATGAGCTTAAAAATAATCTTTATAACTATGAATTTTTTTATTTAATGAAGTAAACAAAATTATATGTACGCATTATTTTATTTTTGTTCAAAAGTACTGAATTGTTAAATAGCTAGTAATCGATGAAAATTATGGTAAAAACATAAATGGTACATATTGCTTTCAACTTTTTTGCGTTCTTAAATAATTATCCCTAAATATTTGCATGGGTCAATGAAGTGCTACTTTGTAAATTTGCTTATATTTTACTTCAATTACATCTTTTAAAGATAAAAAACAAGCCTTATAACATCAGCCCCCATATTTCTTCATCCCTGGAGTGTTGACATTCCGGGCAACCATATGCTCCAGTAATGGGGTTAATAAGGAAGTAAAAAAACTCAGTGTATTGAAAATATAAGATTCACGAAAAAAAAAAAATGATTATTAGAAATGGATTCGACGAGAGAAGAGGAACGACAGCAAGATGGAAGCAGAAATCAAAACTCATATAGGGAGGACTCAAACCCTCAAGGATGCTGTGCTGGTGTAATCTGTAACCCAAATCACTCATTCTACAGATTCCTAGCTCTATTCTTTATGTGCTTCTTTGGATTTGGTGAGTGTTTTAATTCCTTCTACTATTGCCACTTTTTAAACAAATAAGTAAAACATAAACTTTTGTAGATCTTCAAAAAAAAAATTGCAGTATTAATAATTTGACTAACATTTTTTGTTATTTCACTAAAGTTCAGAATATAAATAATTTCTTATCACTTATTGACCATGGACATATACAGAAATATTATTATTTAAGATTAGTCATATTTCTAAACATTCCACATATGGGTCATTTTACTTAGCAGTTATGTTTGGTGTGAATCACAATTATTCCATTTCACAGGATGACCAGCATTGTATAAAGTCTTACATTTTTTTTATTTGAAGATTTTATTTAAATAAATTAATGCATACCCAAAAAAATGGCTAAATCATACAAATACAAAAAAGAAAAAACTGTTTAAAAAATGTAAATGTCAGGGATGATCTAAAAATTACATTTTTTCTTGATCATATATTTCACATAATTTACTCCCTTAATTGCATAAGAAGTTTATAAGATATCTATACCACTTATAAATTAACATATCAATGCTAGGAGTACTTCTAAAAGATGCAAAAGAATTTGTATACCTTGGAAGTACGATCACCTGGGATGGCAGAACAAAAAGAGAAGTCAACAGTCGAATACATCAAGCAAGGCTAGCTTTCAATAAAAAAGCCAAAATTCTTGAGTCAAAGAATATTACTTTAGGGCTCCGTAAGCAACTTGTCAAAACACTTGTTTGGAGCATCTTAATGTACGGCTGTGAGACATGGTGCTTATCTGAAAGTGATAAAAAAAGACTAGAGGCCTTTGAGATGTGGTCGTACAGAAGAATTCTCGGAATTTCCTGGAGAGACCACGTCACGAACAATGAGGTTCTCAGGATAATCAAGGAAGATAGGCACCTAATAAGAACCATCTCAGAGAGGCGAGCTTGATGGATTGGTCACATCATGCGACACGATGGTCTTCTTCACGATATTGTGGAGGGGATGGTTGAGGGTAGAAACTGTAGAGGGCGCCCTAGACGGGAGTATTTACAGCAAGTATTCGAGGACATGAATTGTAGCGCTTGTTGAGCTGAAAAGGGTTGCGGAGGACCGAGAGGAATGGAGATCGAGATGCAAGATTCTGTTGCTGCAAACTAATCCACCGGATTGATACTACGAAGAAGACCACTTATGTTTGCTCACAAAGTGGAATAATATAAGTTATTGATTTACACTTATTGTCATCCATCTAAATTTGGTCCAAATTTTTCCAAATTAAGTAAAAATCATTAAATGAAATGTGCTTTAGATAAATAGCATTTTAAGGGTTATCTTAGTACATTTACAAAGAATCGATAAATACTCATAATAATGAATATGTGAATGACTTTTATTATTTCAATTTTATCTTTTCGTAAGATACATTCTAATTTTTATTTGAACATGTATTGAAAAATGAATAATGTCTTGTTCTGATTGTAATATTAAATTTCTACAGGTTCATATTTTTGTTATGACAATCCTGGGGCATTGCAAGACAATTTTAAAGAAGACTTAAAAATAAGCACAAGTGAATTTGTCTTGCTGTATTCCATTTATTCTTGGCCTAATGTAATATTATGTTTTATTGGCGGGTTTTTAATTGACAGGTGAGGTTTGTCATATTTTTTGATATTATATAAATATTGTAACTATACAAAATATTACGTAGATTAAAAAAAAAACAACTAAATAAATCAGTTTTCATTGTTAGACTATTGTTATGAAATAATGGCAAAACATTCTAAGAAGATTGATACTAAAAAGAAAAACAGCCGGGAAGCGGTTAAACATAAAATCAATATGAAAATACATAGAATTCCTTTTAAGCTACAAAATTATATATTTTAAATGATTTTCAGGGTATTTGGAATACGTCTTGGATCAATCTTATACATGGTTATATTGTTTCTTGGAGCATTAACATTTGCATTTGGTGGATATTTGGATTTATTTTGGCTGATGGTTGTTGGCAGATTTATTTTCGGGTAAGTATTTATTCATAGTTTATATCATAGGATTTACAAATATTATACTGTTTAATAAAACAATTATACCTTTTGCTAACAAGTCAACATAATGAATAAAAATTTAAATAATTTATATTGTCGAGAGACTTGTGAGCAGTCATTTGAGCAGTGAATAATAAAATATTGATATCAGCTCGATATAGCCTTTGCAGGCTGGTGCCGAAAACATCGATATATAATCATTTGACTCTAGGTTGTTTTGACAGAAGATAATTCGTTAAAGGGCTGAGAGGTGATAGAACTATCTGCTGCTTGGGAATCTCTGGTGGGGAAGATGAACATGTCTCTTGAAAGGGTTTCACAATGGTGCGACCTCAACCTCGTCAGTTTCAACATTTCCAAAACCCAATCATGTACTTTCTCCACCAAGAAGACTGCTATGGATCCTGTATCTTTCAACGGTTGTTCTCTTCCGAAAGCAAGCTCCATCAACATGCTTGGATTATTAACATCGAATTATGTCAAATATTACGAGTCAATTAAGTGTAAAGCCGGTCTCGCCTCCAAAAAACTAGGTGTATTATATAGATCACGTCGGTATTTCAACGATAAACAACTTCTTCTTCTATATAAAGGACAGGTTCGACCTATCCTTGAATACAGCAGTCACCTTTGGATTGGAGCCCCAAAATACCTTCTAAACTTAATTGACTCAGTTCAAAGAAGAGCAATTCGTTTGATAAACAATGACACCCTTACATCTAATCTACAATCAATGGAACACAGACGTAAGATTGGTTCTCTTAGTCTTTTCTACCGTTATTACCACGGTCGCTGTTCTTCGGAACTTAAAGAACTAATTCCTCCTGCACCCACTCACAGCGGACAAACTCGTCTTACACTTGCCGAACATCCATACACGGTTAATATATGTCGACCAAGAACTGGCAGCTTCCAAAGTTCCTTCTTAAATGCCACCGGTAAGCTATGAAATGCTCTTCCAGCGTCTGTGTTTCCTCCTTCCTACAATTTGGATCTCTTCAAAAAACAGATAAATATACACTTGCAATCTCCCCAACCCACACACAAATACGAACACAACACACGTTTCCCGCATGCAGCGTCTAGCCTCCCTGGCTGAGCGTCATAGAGTGCACTGGTCTTGACCGGATGTGCTCTCCTGCATGCGTTTACATAAAAAAAAGGGCGATGCGGTGTTACGAAGCGCTCCAAGTCACTTCGGCTCGGGTCTCCACGGAGATAGATCGTTCATTGTTTTTAGTACTTAATCATAAGAACCTATATTTTTATATTAATATTGATTGTATGAGTACTTCAGTAACGATTTGATTTTTTTTTAATTTGTAATATTCTGTTCTAAAAAAAAAAATGTTGGGAACTGAGCCGAATACCGAAGTTGTCGAAATATTGTCTTAAATAAATTACAATGTGATTTTAAAAAAGTTCTTGTTTGTGACTTGCTCCGCATCCCTCCTCACGCGCCCCAATAACTATCCCGGCGATGTGAAGTTGTTTCTTTTAGTAAAGGGTATGTTAATATTAATGATTTTTAGTTGATTTAAAACCTCTTCATTTTTCAAGTCTACAAATACAATTGGTGAGACTGATCATAAACTGTTAAACTAAAACGGTAGTATGAGAAATAAAATTAAAACTCAGTGGTTTTTTTACAAAGTTTATTTATTTTATTCTTTAAAAATTGTTTCCATTCTGAAGTCATTCTATTAATGAAGAAACCACTGTTATTTATTATCATTTCATGAATGGTTGTTGGCAGATCAACACTCCAAACAAATAAACGCTTACTCATGCTTACAATGGCAACTGCCATAAAATCTGCAGATGAGATTTATATCTTAGTTGTAATTTTGAAAAATATATATAATCAAGGAATATTGTTATTTTAGAATTGGTGGAGAATCCTTGGCTGTGGCACAAAACAATTATGCTGTTCGCTGGTTTAAAGGAAAAGAACTGAATATGGTATTTGGATTGCAATTATCCTTTGCCAGGGTCGGAAGCACCATCAATTTTATTGTTATGGAGCCCCTATATAAATATGTTGGAAATTATTACGAAGGTTACCAGCGCATTGGAGTGGTTCTTTTCATTGGTAATTATAACACTAACTCTTGAAGTTACAATATTTTTTATTGATATAGGAAAACAAAATGTTCACAATAGTTAACAGTAGTTTCATTGTGTTTTAATAATGTTTAATTTAGTTTTTTTTATTATATTTACCATTAAAAAATTCAATAATATATTTATTTTTTTCAATAAACTATTTTTTTAAGCTTGTATAAAATTTATTAATACGTTGCACTTTTTTAGCATCAACCACATGTCTACTGTCGTTAACTTGTGGGCTCATATTAGCCTTTATGGACAAGAGAGCTGAGCGCAATTTGACACGAAATGATGAGCATAATGATGAGAAGCCGGTAAAGCTCTCAGTTATAATGGATTTCTCTGGAACATTTTGGCTTGTAACAGTAATCTGTGTAGCCTATTATGTTGCAGTTTTCCCATTTATTGCATTAGGAAAGTAAGTATATATTTCCAAATTCATACGTCGCATTATGTAATTGAAATAAAGGAACAGACATGTGTTAGAAAGGCACTTCAGAGTGCATCAACTAGAGGATGGAGAAAACAAAGATCCGGGAAATGTGTAGGAGCCAAAGAAGGCCTTTTTTCTTTAGTGGAATCCTGATATTATGATGATGCATATGTAATTTTGGTTGAGCCGCCCCTTAGAACCAACAAATCCAAGCCTCGGAAGTGTCAGGAATCTCACACGATCTCCTTTAAAAGGCCGATTTAGCAAATGCTAACAAATGCTTTGGATATTAAATAACGGGTCCGCCAAATAACTTTTTTTTTTTGAAAATGGGGCGCAAAACATTGAGTGTAGCTTCGGCTGTGTGGCACGTAGCGCCGTCCTGTTGAAACCAAATGTTGCCAATATCCTCCTCTTCAATTTTTGTGAACAAAAATGGCCCGATAACGATCGCCATTGACTGTAACGCCCACTCCTTGCTCATTTTCGAATAAAAATGGCCTTATTTTCAAAGTAATGTCGCAATATTTCCCAGCGTTGTTCAAGCGTATACACAACCATATTCGTTTAGCGGAAGGATAAAACTAATTATCTGTCAAATCAGACATGAGCTAAGTGTTACCATTCACGAAATAAGCACTAGTTGAAAAAAAAAACGTTAGATGGCGGACCATATAGATAAGAATTTCATACCTTGTTATAATATAGATCATATTGACCACTGTATTACTTGATGGAATATTGCAGTTTCGCAATCTATGAAAGCTTCATCAGTTCCAATGTGCACAAACGTACTAAACATTGCATCTGATGAAGTTTTCATAGATTGCATAACTGCAGTATTCCATCAAGTGAAACAGTGCTCATTGTGATCCTCGTGGCTCCCCAACCATCCAAGTATGAACTGCGACTTATGTTCATTTATTTCAGTGATTCAACGCAAACTGCTTTTTCAGTATAGTATGGACTTTGATCGGTTTTATGTTTTACGTAAAATAAAAGCTTATTAGATATATTATATTAAATTTCAGTTTCTTATCTTTTGCAGAGTATTTTTTGAACGCAAGTACGATTACACACCAGAAAGTGCAAATTTTGTGAACTCAATTGTGTACATCATATCCGCTGCCGCTAGCCCAGTACTTGGATTCTTGATTGATAAGACCGGGAGGAACCTCTATTGGGTTATTACAAGTATCCTTATTACTATTGGAGCACATTCAATTTTAACATTTACACACTTGAGCCCATACGTTGGAATGGTTTGTTTATATTATTTTATGATAGAATCATCAAGTGTTTGTTATTTATTCTCTGATATTATTTCTAGTACATACTTTTGATAGATTTAATGTTTTTACTTTTTTATTATATTTCAGAGTGTATTAGGACTGGCCTACTCGATGCTTGCTAGTGGACTTTGGCCACTCGTTTCATTATTGATTCCAGAAAATCAACTGGGCACTGCATATGGCATGTACGTATAAAGATTATCTATTATATTTTTGTCACTGATGTGCTACCATTAACTAAATATCTCAAATTTACCTAATTTTTCAATCTGGCTGCCACCTTTAGGTAACTGCCTTCATTTAACTGTCGGATCAATTCAATTCAATTTAAGAAAATATATATCTGATAAAGAATTTATGAAACACAGGCTCACGTACAGTCGGTTCACTAAGTCTATTTCATTGATACCATTATAGACACTGCTCTTCTGAACAATCTTAATTGAGCCCGTCTGCACTTATAAATACGTCACCCATACATGTATGGAGACAGGTAGAATCAAAACTCTCTATTGGTTTTCTCCTGTATATTTATATTTATTTTTATTTATATTATTTATTATTTTATATTATTTATTTATTTTATATTATTTATTTTATATTATTAATTTATATTATTTATTTATTTTAATTTATATTTATTAAAATTTTGATAATTAAATATTCTGTTCTTACCACCCTCATCAACAAAAAATTTAATTTGTTTTAATTTTCAGATGTCAATCGGTACAGAATCTCGGTCTTGCAGTTGTTCCGCTAATAGCTGGTAAGATAGTGGATAATGGAGGTTACTTCATGCTGGAAATATTCTTCCTGGGATGCTTATTTGGTAAGTTATTAATTGATATTTATTAATACTATAATTAAAATATTGTTGTGTTTTGCCATATAATTAAACTCAATAAAAAATATAATTCTTTTGAGCGTCGTTTACTGTTCTGCTTTTCAGTTTCTTTGATATCGGCTGTTTGTATATACATCGTGGATTCAGCAAATAAAGGAACACTTAACATGTCACCAAAAGAACGAGCGAAACATGCGTAAGTATATCCAAGATATATTCATACCAGTTATCTTTAATTTTTGTTTTTGAATGTTAAAATAATTATCAACATTTATAAATATTTGCAATTTTTAACGTACTCGAATACTTTGATGCAATATCTTGTCAATTTTTAATAATAGTTGGTTTTTGTTCTTTTTACAGAGTTAATTTGAATAACTATGCACCACTACAGTCTGAATCCGCAGCAGAATATTCATTAGATAGAAATGATGAAACAGTAGACTCAAATAGAATACGATCAAGATATTTAGCCAAAATAGGTACACAGAGTGATTTAGATAATATGGTACATTAAAAAATACTATTTTATTAAACAAATATTCTTATATACAATCCATAGCTCTTTATCTTGATGATGTCATTCTTGTGAATTTGTATATTACTTTAAAAAAATAGTTTTTAATATATATATATGTTTTATCTTGCATAGCCAAGAGTATGCCTAGAAATGTGCTATATTTTTATGTTCATGTTGTCAAATTTATAGACATTTGACACATTTAATAATTAGGAAGTCATATATTTTTAATAAGTAGCAGATTAAATAAAAAATATTTTAATGAAATGAGATCTCAAATACCTAAACTAAAACATAAGAAAATATTTTGATATGTTTGACGAAAAATCATTAAACAATAAAACTTTACATACATATTCATTATTACAAAATATTCTACAGTGTTTGAATTGGATCTTTAAATTGACAATTATTATTCGACCATTATTCATAATTCTTTTATATCGTGGTTTTAAAAACCTTCAAAATTATATTTGGATATTTTTGGGATATTCAATAGTATTATGAAAAAATATCAAGTCATTAATATTCATCTCACTATGACACAAAAGATTTTATATCTCAGTTTAAAAAAAAACAAACATGAACTTCGCTAATTATTATGAACCTAAAAACTGTGATCAATTTGTAACTTAATATGAAATTAAAAATATGTAAGTTTGTACACAACCTTTATTTAATCTAAATCAGACTTAAATATAATTAAAGTCTGCTAGTTTTAATAAAACATATTTTTTATCAATTTAATAATAAGTTTTCTATATTTAGCAATGACACTATATTATTATTCACATAATTTATGCAATCCAAAAATGGTGAATGACATGAATCTTCATTTAATTGTTTTAGAAAACCTTATTAACTAATTTATTTTTTCTAAAAATTTGTTGCATGATGCTGTGATATATTTGTAAACAGTTGAGACACTCAGGCAATATTCCATTGAAACAAAATTATTTTACCTAATCTGAATATTTTATGCCGTTTGAGATTCGAAATCCCTAATATAGAAAAATGATGATTATACTAAAAACATTTAAATGGATTTTCAGTAATTTCAAAGTTGTTGGTTCAATATTTTTTTATATGATATATAGGTCACCCACAAAGCGATACAAATTGCATAAATACTCAACTTTTGAAAAGAAACATCAGTTATTTTGTAACGTTATGGCAATAAACAATACTTCGCAAAACTTGTACGCGAACATTGACAGAGCTCCTGCCTCTTTTCCAAATTAAACAATCACGCAATTGGTATCGCTTGAAATGTAGGTAACCCAATATTAGGAGAATTATTCTTTTAAGAAATGTATCAATAAGCTTTTAAAGTTTGTATTTAAGTTTGTCTAGCAAGTAAATATTATGAAAATATATTTTAATTATATATATGTAGTCTTAATTATTCAATGATGACCTTATTGTTGTAATATTTAATCAATTATGCAAGGTATAATAGAAATTTGATTTAAAAAAATATATATTTTTCAATTAAAAAATAATTTTCAATTTATTTTTACTTTACAAACAGTACAAATCAAAACAAACAACCGCATAAAAAGAAGTACAAGAAAGTAGAAGAAACGATGCATAAAATATATGTACTTATGATTAAGTACTAATGAGACTAAGGAGACCTGCAGACCGCCTCACACCTAAGATGCCGCTCCATGTGCCCAACAAGCTGCACATATCAGGACCTAATGCTGGGCAACACACGAGCTATCGATGTTGCCAGATACTGGGAAAAAATAATTTGATGTCTCAGACACGAAGAAGAAGAAGTACTGATAGAAAAGAAGAAAGACAAGCAGCAGAACGCCCCAATGCTCATTAAACAGACGATTCTAACAAATTCCTACTCCAAATTTCATGGAGCTTGTATACAAACTGGCTCTTATATTCATTTTATGTTATATACATGATTGGACACCCTTCACCAAGAAATCTATTCTCAAGTTAATACAAATAAAATAACATTAAGGTTATCAACTGACAATACTTGGTGAAACTGCATAATTATAATTTTAGAATTAATTTTTTAATTAAAATTAATTCTAAAATTACAAATAAAATAATGAGTCAAACAAACATTTCTATGAAGTCGGTAACAATGAAACCTTATTGTTTACTTATCCAATGATGCATGATGACATATAATCTGAATGTTGAAAACCTAATGATTACTACCATCTTCCCTCATTAAACTTATTCAGTGTGCAACTTCACACCTGTATGCCGTGAGTCGATGCAGATGTACAGCAGTCAAATAAGACAATATTATAAGTATTTTTTTCTACGGCCCTTAGTGCTTTTTGCCTGTCGGTAAACTATACCCTAGACCAGCGGTTGGGGAACCGGAGTAAATTACCCCAAATGGGGTAAAAATATGTTTTTTGGGGTAATAAGGAAATTTTTCTAGTTTGCTATTTCATAAAACTTACTATTTTCATGTAACTTTTTTGTTATTTTCCATGTAAATTAATTCAATAAATAATGTTTATTTAAATAAACATTGATTGTCTTCTTTTCAAAAATATTTTGGGGTAACATCGATTTACGAAAAAATATTTTGGGGTAATATCGACTTACGAAAAAATATTTTGGGGTAATGGTTAAAAAATTCCCCCGACCGCTGCCCTAAACAACAGCTGCGCAGTATGCTTTCTACATGAAATAAATAAAATATAAAAATTATGAAATTATTATTTATTATTTTGGCTTTTAAGGTGCTGAAGAATTCAAGGAGAGAAAGTGTGCCGTAGGTGAGAAAAGGTTACATAGTACTGCCTAAACAGACTCAGGAGACTATTTGAAATGGGTTTGTAGTTTCTTCTAGGATATAATGCGTGTGATTAATATAATGTGAGGTGATTTAAGGATTTGTAAAATCTAATTCTTGAAATGATTCCAAATGTATGAGAGGAAACAATGATACTGGGAGAGCATTCCAAAGCATGCCATACGTGTTAAAGAACTACCTGTGATAGTAGCGATAAAATTGACAGTGAAATGACTCTGATTTCCATAGATTAGACATTCGTGGTGTTGTTTATGCACTCCTTTTCCTTGAATAAATCAATCTAATCAAAAATTAGCAAAATAAGAGCCTTTTAACCTCTTTGCTGATGATTCCTTCATTTATAACAAGTCAGAATTTGTTTAGATTACCGATGGATTTCAAAAAATGACATACATGCAAAGAACCATCTAGTTACATTTGCTTTCATGTGTATATATACTTTTGCATAGTAACAGAATGAAAACATTTTTTTTATTATAATGAATATTTATTAAAATTGCTACATCTATAACATTTATGAAACTCTATTAGCAATACATGGACAAAAAAGTACATTTTACAAGATATTGTGTAATTCCAGGATTTAAGATATTTATAGTGATACCATAAGTGTTTTTTATAACATTTTATTATTGAAATTCTTAATGCTTGAATAGTTTTATTGACCTTGGAAACTGTATTTCATCATGTTCATTTTAATGAAACGAAACCAAAAAAAAGTATTTTACTATTACTTAATGAGCTGTCTTTTTAACTGACAATGATCTAATCAAAATAGTCTTCTATGTCAATATCTGGATTTAAAATATCATCACCATAAGGAGACAAATCCAGTTGATTAAGAATTAAATTTTCACATGTTTCCTCTAAGCCTGTCTCCCCTATTAGAATGACTCCCTGCAATTTATTATTCACCAACACAAATTTAATATACTCGAGATTTGGAGTTGTTCGGAGTAATATTTCATAACCTGTACCCAATCCTTGGCCATTGAATTTACCCAACAATACCACCTGATGACCAAATAGTTTTGTGGTATGGGAAAATAGTTCAAAACAAAAATCTTGTAAGATTTCTTCTTCGGTTAAATATGCGTGCATGCTTCTAGCAGCCATTGCACCCATTTGATGTGCTTGAGTCCACAAGCGCATTTGAAACCAGTGAGGTGCCGGAGTCCAATTAGCAGTACACACATCTCCGGCAGCAAAAATGTGTTCAATGGATGATTCCATACGCCAATCTACTAAAATTCCATTGTCAGAGCCTAGAGCAATAGGTTTATCACATTTAAAATGAGTAGATGGAGAGACACCAGTAGCTGATACAACCAAATCACACTCTAACATTTGCCCATTTGACAACATAACAACTGCAGATTGGCCGCCTTTTTTGACCGTAATGTTATCAACATGCGTTTCATATAAAATATTTAAATTTGAGCTACTATTTATACCTGTAATATCTTTATTCTTTAGCCAGTCAGGTCCCAAAGCTGCAGACCTAACCGATGAAACAGTATCAGAGGTAGATTCCTCAGAATATATAAGTCTCTTAACTGTTCCTTTTTCAATTTTGGATTTCTGTGAAAAATTACTGCTCGATTGAAAAAAATGTGATGCACCAGGATCCACAAAAGTTGATGATATGTGTTTATCTTTTATTATCCATGTAATATCTATACCTCTAGTGGCATACACTAACTCTGATGCAATACCTCCATTTCCAACAACTACTATAGTTTTAGCATTCTTGATTTTATCTTGATAATTTTTAACTGAATCGGTATCTCTTATTCCGATAACTTTAGGATTATCATCAGCTTGAGGTAAGATATTAGGTTCTCCTCCGGTACAAATGCACAGATAATTGTATTTTACTTTCAATTCTCTTTCTGTAACTATTATTTTGTCATTACTTTTGACTTCTATCAGCTTATCATAAATTATATCCAAATTTCCATGTTTGCTTTGGAGTGATGCAGCATCTTTTTCGACAACATCAAATGTGTATAAAGTTTTACTTAGTGGAACTATATTAGAAATACTTTTGACCAAGGATGATGCAGTAAGTAATAAGACCTTTTCTTGCGGAGCTAATAAACATAAATGTTCAACGTAGGTTACGCCAGCAATTCCGCCTCCCACAACGACGAATGTAGCGGACTTCATGATTTATTTACTGGGTCTTGGGCAAATATTCTGAATAATCATATTCACGGAAGGGGACATCGAAGGTTATAAGTCCTTGATCTTTTGCTCGATTGATTGAAATTAGAAGTTCTTTATGTCTCTTCTGACATATACCGGTCTTACTATAGCTTAGTGTCTAAAACAAAAAACAATAAGTTAATAATATTTATAATTCCACTATGTTCAGGAAATTAATAGAAACAATCGAAATAATGGAAATGTGTGAAAAAATCCATTTTAATAGTAAATATTACAATTAACAAAGCCATTAAGGATCACTTTCTGTCATTTAGATCTAATTTTATAAAGAATTTTATACACTTCACTGTAGTGTACCAAGCTTTACAAAATATATGTTATGTAGTAAATGACTGATATTGTTTTTTAGGAAAATTTTGCAAGAAAATACAATATCTCATCAATTTAATAGGTAAAAAGGTGTTTTTTCTTTTCCAAAACGTTATCTGAGTTGGTTAATAATACGATTACACCATCTTCTACAAATTAACCCAATATTTTTTATCATACCTGGCCAGTGTGTTCTGATATGAAGTGTTTAAGGAGGTCAACATTCTTTTCATGAAGAACCAAATATTTATCTCTGCAAATTGGGCAAGGGTTTCCGGTATTCATTACTCCAAATCGAATACATGACTCCCTGGTTTTCCTAGGAGGGAGTTGACCTTTATGATTTCTTCTGTATTGTACCCAAACTGCCTTATCGCCATAGGTTTCTTTAAACGCCTTGCTTTTCATGTATCTCAAGCTGGTTTCGAGGGGAATTATCTCCACACGATTACTGGGTACACTTTCAACGTCCGCCTCTTTTACGGGATCTGTTTCAGTGGCATTCGTACTACAAAGTCGAAACTTTGTACTATATCGATTGGAAAATAAAAATGTTTCACATATTTCCTGTCGCACAATATTCCTGACGCAATTAAAGATTGACATCGTTTTATGTTGTCTAACCTCTAAAATATTGAAGTGTTCTTTTTTATTACAGGAGTCGGCTGCACAACAATAACCGTTTACTACTATAACTAATAGGTTGTTTGGTAGGTAAACTAATAAGGCTCAAAGAATCACTGAACTTTGGATGCGACCAACACACCTAACTTCAAAAATCCGTGTTCCAAAAATACATGCAGATTGGCTTATAAATAAAATAATATAATAATATTAATAATATAAATAAAATAAATAAAATATAATAATATAAATAAATATAAATAAATAATAATATAAAATATAATAATATAAATAAAATAAAAATATTTTTTGTGGTTTGAAATGTATATTTTAATTTAAATTCTAATAAACATATTTAAAATTGAAGTTAGAAAATACATTTGAAATAATATTTATAAAATAAAATCGATAAATTGATTTTTAGGAGAAACGCTAATAAGAATATAATTATTGAGGTTTTGGGAGTGTCGGACTAATCATACGATTTTTTTAAATAATTTGATTAACAAATGCCTAAATATGCCTCATCGTTAGTCTTCAAAATTGAAATATGAAGGACGTATATATTCGACGTACCTTGACATTCAGATATTACCTAGAAATATATAAAGATCGTGATAAAACTTTAAAGTGGCAAATGTGGCGACCGTACTCTTCAACTAAGGAGCGCAGATGGAAAATGTTTTATTTTACTTCAATTCTGACATAACCAACACGACTTCAAGACGTCACAAGCCTGCTGTAAGGTCGAAGTTTGTGAGATATCTGTACAGTCAGAATTTTATGTTTTTAGTGTGCTATTTATTTTTTATGAATGTAATCACGCTTTAGAAATATATAAAGTGTATAATTTTATTTGATAATGAAATCCAGATAAAATAAATAAACTGTTTTTTTTTTTTTTAATTTTATTACTATCGATTTAATTATTTTAAATTTAAATTTTATCTAGATTTGAAGGTTAAGAATTGAAGGAGTACATCATAATAAATAATTCGATTTTAAATTATTTCTTGGTTTTGTAGATGCCAAGTGACAAAATTTTTGAGGTTGTCATTTAATTAAAGTTTTCTACAATATACTCAATAACAACTTTTTGGCCAGCTCAAACCCTTGGACGCATAATATTCAAATAAGTATTTGATTTGAATTATAATTTTAAAATTTATTTTAATTCAAAAATTAATATATTAAAAATATTTAGTTTTGATTCACAATTTATTTAAAACGACTACATGTTTCGGCCTTCCTGAAGACCGAAGAGTGAATCAAAACTAAATATTTTTAATATTTGAATTTTTTTATTAAAATTAATTTTAAAATTTTAATTATGCAGTTTCACCAAGTATTGTCAGTTGATAACCTTAATGTAATTATTATATTTGATTTATTTATATGACTGTTTTTTTCAAATAGATTTTCAAAAACAAAAATAATGTTTTAATTAAAATTTTATGGTATTACCTTTGTTTTTAAACAAAACAAATTTTAGTTATTACAAAATATATTAGGTATACATGTATACATAAACTTCAATCACTACGACCTTATGTTAGTTAGGCACCTGGTTTGTTACAATATTTTTTTGAATGAATAATGTCATGGCAACATTAATACATTGGAAACGGAAGCAAATCATTAGAAAGGCGGCTATCGTTCACAACGCTGCCGTCACGCTCTGTGTTGCTTCGTCATCGAAAGCTGGGATATTGTTTAATAATAGTTTTATCAACATTGTGTTATTTACAATTGACTTTTTAAGACTCGTGATTTTTATACATGTTGTAAAAAAAATTATATGTTACCATTAAACATACACGTTTTATTTTTATATAAATACATTTTCGCATCGCCCACTGCGTTTGCTTTGTCTGAGCATATTGTTCGTCATTGGTCGTTATCTTATGAATGTTCAATAAATTGTCTGATGAAAATAGCGAGGAATCTATGTTGATTTTTGTATAGTTATAACAGAGACTATATTTTTATTATTTTGGACGTAACGTCAGGATTCATTCCTTCATGTACATGATCACCTCGTAGTGACCTTGAGCGTCCATTTTGATTTTCATTTTAAGCATGAAAATCTTGTCGTTTTAATAAAGTTGATGTGTTGTTTTAATTTACCTTCGTCATAAAATATCTCCGCCGAGGGATGTTGTACCCGAATTTCATCACAAATGCCATGCGTTTTTTAACATACGGCGCGATGCCTGCCATTCATTCTACGTAGCTGGTTGACGCGCAATATCAATATGGTAAGACATTCTACTTGAATATACTTTCTTTTTATATATATACCTCGGTTAATATGCCTTATTAATATTACTTTTCCATATCACGTGAGTCGCGATTTTCGTATTTAATGCTATTATCATGTAAAAATATTACGGATTGTCAATTACGTTACATTTTGTAACCGGCTTAGCAAAACCCTCTACGCACTCATTTTATAGGACAAAAACATACATTGCAAACATTTTATGTGATGTTTTACGTAGTTTTATAATCTTATATGCCTGTTAAGTAAACTTTTACTGGCCCATTGATAAAGTAATTAGAACTAAAATATTATTATGTAATATTTGTTAAAAATGTCACATAAATGGTTTTGCCCATGGACATAATGTACAGTCAAAAGTCCATTGTATTGCCAAACTGTCCAAGGTTTTTTTTGTTAATTGGTTTAATATTATGATTAAATAATGTTGATTTATTTATCATCTACATATTTTACCATGCATTTCGTTACATACATTATTTATTAAATATTTTTAATATGAATTTTGTCATTATTAACCAAACTTCATACAATTATACTAGTTTTAAACTCTGAGGTATCATCACCATCAGCCTGTGTCCGTCCACTGTTGAACGTAGGCCTCCAGCATGAGTCTCCATCCTCTTCGATCCTCCGCCTTCCGCATCCAGGTCACTCCCGCTATTCTTCTTATATCGTCAGTCCATCTTGTAGGGGGTCGGCCAATGCTTCGTTTGCCAGAACTAAAACTTCGTTTACTAAACTCTGAGGTATAGTAAAATCAAATCAATAGACACACCTATTTTTTTTAAATATTAAGCTAATCTACTTGGCATGATGAAATGTATTTTAATAGTAAGGTTTTTTTGTCATGGGCCTTGTGTTTGTTTTATTCTAAGTAAATATGTATACACAATAGACATTAATGAACATGATTACAATAATGTAAAAGTAACCTTAGAGTAAAATAAATCCAGTGGTCTTTCGGATTGTTTTTCTGTAAACATTTTTACGGATTTTATGATGGATTTTTTTCTACGAAGAAATACAAATAATAATGCATGGTTTTAGTTATTTAAGTTGTCATTTATAGATATACTGCAATAATCAAACTCCTTGTACCCAGAAGCAAGGAGTTATTTTTTTCATATCTTCAATAATTTCATCCTGGATTTATTGTTTAATTGATAATAAGTTAATATATTGAATACTATCAGAGAATAATCTTATAAAAAATTTACTTCTGTATCACAAAATTACCAAATTAATCATATGCATTAAAATCATATAATACAAATAATAAAAACAAAAATATTTTACAGTTTCATACAATTAACAATTATTGTTGCGGAAATCGGGTCGATTATAATTTTATCAAATAGGCACAAGTCTTGTCTTTTTTTTTGTCGATTTCATGCTAATTGAAAATATTTTTTAATTCATCTTCTTAAAAAGTTATGATGCTTAATTATTTCTAAAGAAATATTTATTCTGTTAGCAAACTTAAAGACGTACTTTGATTGTTTTTTTAATTGCAGCCTCGCATAGATCCAGTCCAACTGCTGAAGTGTCTCAGCGTACTTCTGTCACCAAACGGAGGCATCAAAAGCAAGGCAGAAGTACAGCGCTTAGCAAGGTTCGTATTTATTAAATATTTCAATAATTTCTTTATTTTATTTAATACATTGACTGGCACCAACGTTTTTTGTAATTCGAAAGTCAAATGTATGTTCAGGGTTAATGTGGTTATAAAACAAAAGTAACTATGAAATATACATTTATATATCTACCCATTATATAAATTGTAACAGATTTTTCATTTATCGTTTTTGGCAATTTTTCATACAACGATCTCTTCTATGTTATTATTTTTGATTGAACTGCCTCTTAGGACTAGTCAAGGTCTTGGGAACAGCTAATCATTCAATTTTATTTAAAGATCGGATGATTAACTGTAACTAGAATATTTATAAGTATGTTAATATTGTGGTTATAAGTCACACTAGAATGGTCGATAGACTTGTATATTATTGGTTGTGTGAAATTACTATAATATATGAGTAATATGAGGTGTATCCATAGATGTGATTTTATTTAAAATTGTACATTTATTTTGATTATTGATTACTTACAATATCTAAATGCTAAATATCTTGTATTTATTTTTGGTGGTTTAAGTGTCTTAACATTGATTATGATATATCCTAATTTTACTATGATCTCAGATTTTTTTATGGGTTTGTTTATTAAGAGGGTTACAATTTTAAGAGCTACTAAGTTATGATAACATTTGAAGTTTTCTTTCCATAATCGTTCATATCTGGAACATATTGCCGCCACTCATTAGTCAGTTACCGCCGTACATGCTTTCTGCCAATACATCTCTGCACCCGATGGCCCACCTAGGTCCCGCATGTTGAGAATAATGGTTTCACTAATCTAATTTCCACGTTTTTTAAATAATTTTAAATTCTGTTATATTATGTATAATATTATGGCGTGCAAAATAATAATATATATTTTTTACAATTGTTTCAGTTTAATGACTAAGTTTTCCAAAAAACTAGTTTCAAAATGCATTTACATACAAATACTTAAGTGTACTGAAACAGAACTGTTGGGATCGTTCATGGGAGCTGGAGGGTGGACCTTGTCTCACCTGTGGATCACTGATGCTATTTTCGCTAAAAACTGGTCGCTTGTTGAAGAGCTTCTAGAATTATTACTTTTATGTCCAGTCGATGTTGTAAGACTGAAGGCTAATAATTGCCCCAAACTTGCCAAAAAACTATCCAAGGAAGGAAATCCATTAGGTATGTAAATTTATATTATATCGTTGTTTTAACAAAACTGGAAGACATGCTTTTCAAATCTTTAAAATGCTCTCAAAATTAACAAGTATTTCTTCTATTTCAGGTGTGCGGATTATAGCTTCAAAATTAGTTGAACAGTGGTTGAAGTTGCTGAAGGGAGGTGCTGCAACTCCTTTAGTACTGTCTCAGCTTCCAGGAGTAATTAGTAATAATCACGTTGAAGATGATGCCGAAGAAATCCTGCCATTAGATGACAATATCTCGTCTGAAAGTTGTAGTGTAATGGATTCACAAGAACTCGAAATTGGTGAACAATCTCCTGTCGATGAGAATAACAGTCGTGTAAACATTAGTAAAACTCAAAAAAGTGAAGTGAAATCAAATGACTCAAGTGAGATTGACAATGGACAAATACCCATTCTAAAAATAACATTAAAAGACGGTAAAAAAGTCATATCTAAAATTGATGATAAAAGTGATAAAAAGAGTAGTGATAGTGAAAAAAAACATTCGGACTCGAGTAAAAAAGATCATAATAGATCTAAAGACAATGATAAAAGTAAACGAAGAGACTCTGATAAAGGAAAAAGTAGTAGTTCTAGCAGGCCTAGCTCAAGTAAAAGTTCAAGTTCTAGGCATTCATCGAAATCACGTTCCTCTAGTGATCGCCGTCGAAGCAGCAGCAGCTCAAAGAGTTCTAGAGACAAAGATTCGCCAAGGAGCAGTTCCAGTAAAAGCAAAGACAGACGAAGCAGGTCACAGAGTAGCAAAAGTCAACATGAGAAAGATAAACATAAAGATCAAAACACCGATAAAGTGAAAATTCAAGCAGAGAAAAATAAAGAAACCTTAGATAAGTTGCAGTCACCGTCAATTAGTAAATTAGGAAAAATTCCTAAGAAAGAATCTTCAAGTTCCTCTGATAAAAGTGAAATCAAAAAGGATAAGCCATCCATTTCGATTGAAGTTCGCAAACCTAATGATCCAAATAGACCCAAGACAGTTAAAATGTTCAATTCCAGATTTAGATCTCACGGATTAGAAGAAGAAGCTAAGCCTCCTATTCCTCGAGGATCCATGAAAAAACCAACCACACCAACAGTTTTGCCAGTACCTTGCCCCAAAAGGTCTTCTCCAATACATTCCACAGATGCACCACCAGAGAAAAAAACAAAAGTATATTCCCCATTGGAACGGCCAGAGCCAATTGACAAACCGGGAGCTATTAAGTTGATACCAGCTAAACCTAAGCGTAAGTATTCTGTGATACACTTAAATGAATTATTATGGAAACTAATTGAATATTTCATTTCAGGTACAAAGAATCTACTAGTTGCAGTATTTTATTTTATAGTAAACATTCCTAATCTTCTGAGGGTGGTAAGTTGCACGAATAAATACAAAAGCAACACTATTCAATCTATTTCTTTGTAGCATTGAGTTTCCTTTTATAATATTATTCAACATACTAATGATGTGTTGTAAATAATATTGTTAGAATTAAAGTCTCCTGACAATGTTTAGAGTATTTGTTTTAGAAGGAGTTTTACAAGATTCTGATGTTACGCAGACATCAGCATTTCGCCTGGGAGAATTCAATATCATATGCTTTTATTTGGTGGTCTGCAAATATGATCTACTTCAACAGTATAGCGGTGACACCCTACAGTATTTTAAAAGATCAGATAAATGTTTTAGAGAAGATAAAAAACAAATGAAGATATTCCATGCAGTATTTATTTAATGATATATAATATATACAGGCTAGAATTATGACAATAGTTCGACCTATTGCAATTTTTGTGCCTGCCCCTCTATGGGATTACTGGCGTGCATAAACCTATAAACACCATATACTTTAATACCATTTTTTTATTATTTAAATTTGTCTACTTTGCTATTCATTTTATATAAAGAATATCAAATGATTTTAAGTAAGACCGAATGATAAAAAAGTATTGTTATTTGAGTATATGGTGTAAATTCACTGCCAATGGACAATATACCTGTATATAAGACCCAAAATTCTAATATCTTATTAATTCAATATAAAATTAAAGTATTTTAATTTTCCTTTTATTTATATAAATGAATTGAAAATTTACATTTATAATTTTACATTGAATATCAATTGCAATAAAAATAGCCAGGAATAGTTAGATTTGGTGTTTATATACCTGTATATAAGACCCAAAATTCTAATATCTTATTAATTCAATATAAAATTGAAGTATTTTAATTTTCCTTTTATTTATATAAATGAATTGAAAATTTACATTTATAATTTTACATTGAATATCAATTGCAATAAAAATAGCCAGGAATAGTTAGATTTGGTGTTTTGGAATAACCATTTTTATAAAAGCTAAAATGGGAAAAAATAGCACTGAATTGAGGCTTAGGCATTTATCTTTTGGCGCTGAATTACAAACAGAACATGTGACAAATTGACAAAAACTATTTTGAAAGTCTTACAACTGAAATGTCTAAAAGAAAATATTATTTTTAATACATATCATTAAGCAGCGTTTTCTTATTTGCACTATATCTTGATTTTGTTTTAAGAAATAGATATCTATAATAGATATCTGTAATAGAAAAGGGAATAATAAAATAGAAATAGTTATATTAGACTGTTAATGTGCTGCCCATCATGATCAAATGGTCCCAGACCTAGCATTTGGCTAATCGCTTGATCCCTTAAAAGGATTTGAAACTACCAGAAATAAGCCTCCAATACTGCAGCTACTGTCTTATCAAGTCCCATGACTTCTGCCCTCGCTGTTCCTAGATGGACCATCAGATTAAGAGATGTCTTGGGACAGGGCGGGGACTATGGCAGCTGAGTGGTGCAAATTTGTAGTGACTAGTTGAGATTTATTGTGGTGGTTGCTATATATATCTTTCATTAAAAATTCGCTAGAGCATAACACCCTAGAAATATAACAATCATATTATCAGGCAGCTGATTTATTGATATAATAACTTAATTGGATGCAATTAGTATTAAGTAAAATGTTAAGTCACTATCAAATAATACCTTTCATTATCCAGAAAAAACACTCAATTATAGATTGTAAAGTTTGAATTGGGAAAGTCGAGGGGTCATTATACGCGGCCGAACATTCAATGCGAACAAAAATGTTCTCCCACTGCGATCAATATACAGGCGGCTTTCACTTGCGTAGTGCTAAAAATGTTCAATTTTGTATACATTCGACGTTCGCGCTTGGCACAAAAAAACAAAACAAGGACGAAGAATATGCGTCAATTACAATGCAGAAAATAATAACAGCTGTAGATAGTTATATTTGTAGTGTATTTTGCTTTCAATAAATTCAATTGGAGAGGTTGATTATGTACATGTTTGTTTTATTGTTAAAAATGCGGCGCGTCGCGAATATTTACATTTTAGTCATACATTTTTTATTCATATAATTACTCAGAAATATCATTTTATGAAAAGTACAATTGGTTTTTTGCTTATTCTTTGCCATTACGTATTTTATGTCGATATATTCGTCTTCACTGGACACATGTCTGATAATTAAATTGAACTTAAGCCAAAGCGAGCCCCCGGGCTCGCGCCGTCCTAGAAGACCGTCAGGAACTGAACATAGAATGTACTAGGTAGATCTGACATGGGATGATGGGGGCTAGGACCATGGCGGCTGACCGAGCTTTGTGGCGGCGGCTCGTGATTTCCATATGGTTCAGTTACGACAATGATTATGAAAGGCAAAACGGCATTTTGTATAGTATTTACATGCGTGCTTATAATATTATATAAGCTGAAGAATGCAGCAGTCCATAGGAACATGCCTAAATAATCTTTTTGAAAAAATATATAGAAATGGCATAAATTTTACGTTTATCATAGAGATAGGTTTCGTGCGATGTTTTGAAACTCCTGGCATACTAAAGAAAAGAAGCTGTGCGGTTATCAGATCGATAAACTTGGCATAGATAGTTGCACAAGGACGTTACAAGCATAGCGTAATAATTAAAAAACACATTGCGTATCTTTTACTTTACGTTCGTTTACGAAGTTATATATATTTTGATTCTGAAACAAACGAAGGATTAAAATATATACATGAGTACTATATGCAGGCGCATGTATAACGTAATTACGAGGCAAAAATAGTATCTTTCATAACTTGACAACTATGAGAATAGATATTATTTTAATCTTTTGTCGCTCTAGCGATCGAAAAATATGTAATTCGTAGTAATAAATATATACAAGATGGATAGTATTCTAACTTTGCTGTCGAAAATAAACACGTAAGAATGTTAGAGTTTACATTGGGCGTTGGATCAATGACTAAGAGTTAAATAAATGTATATTTGAGTAAACGTCCTGTTATCCGCGTAGTTAATAAACTATAAATGGCCGTCGATTGCTACGAAGAATAGTGAAAATAAATAAAGTACGAGTACATATTATATTCGCGACTAATATTAGTCATCGGATACAAGGTTACGCCCGACGTGTTGCATGCGCTCTGCGCAAGGCGAGCGCTTCGCAGGGTTCGCCGAGCCGCGAGCTATCTGAAAATAAAATTCACATGTGTAGTAATTAAAAATCTACCTTTTTTTAGAATAATTAATAGAGATTTCTAATTTATATATATTTTGTTTTTTGAAACTCGTCATTTTTTAAAATGTATTTTTTTATGGAAATTAATCAGTACTGCATTACAACTGCTTTTATCTAACGTTAAAAAAGGGCCATACAGTAATTGCGTTTCAAATGATAATCATAGTTTGATGCATAAATAATCGTAGATTTCTATGAAATTAAAGTTATTTCACTAAATGTTTGATAGTGATGCATTAAATACGAGAGAATTATAGCGTCACACAAAAATGTGCTAAATTATGGCCTTAGCGGAGCAGCAGTGCTCCGTTGGAGCATCGCAGTAATAACCACTGGTGTAGCTCTTTCCAAAGTTTAAGCGATCTTGCCATTCGTGTGAGGAATCCTTTTAAGTAAGGCTGTGTATTCAATAGTTTCATTTAAATACAGATCAAAGTCAGGCGTTAGCTATATACCAAATCATAATAAGTCTATTATTATATAGGTCTGCGTATTGAATAAGTAACACTATCTTAGTTGGTTATACACGATCATGAAACAGCATTGGCGTGCGTCTAAAGTACGAGTACAATGGCTATTTTCGCTTAGTTTTTTTGTAGTTATAATTTAAATGTAAACTATTTAAATTGGCATTGTAATTTTTAGCATTATTATTATTTTGAAAGTTAAATATCCATAATATAATAATTAACTATGGTAAAAAATCATTGCGTACATTTTCAAGAGACTTCTTTTTCCCATTTCATCGTAATGCAGACATTAAACATAAGATTAATTTTTGCAGCGTGTAGATACGCATTCAATTAATAATCATGTTCATACTTATATTACCGGTGCTTTTTACTGACGGCTAATGGTTTTGGATCATAATGGTTAATTTGGTTAAAAAAAAGTCTGGTGTGCACCGGAGGCCAATGTTCTCGAGCAATCAGTCTGTTTGTTGACCTATTAAATGGTAGCATGTGCTAATACGCTACCACCGTTTAACTGTTCGAGAGTAATTCTTGAGACATAAAGGTATATATTCCATGCTTCAATGTTTAACGCCAAAAAGAAAGCATTTTTTTGTGATCGTAATAGTAATAATACTATTTTATATTTAAAACGCAAAACTTTTTATTTGTGTATCACTTGTCGGTACGCCAATGCACTAAAAATGCTTGCTCTCAATTGAAGCACAGACATATGCAGACCGCACGCTTTTTTGGAACTATGTTATATGGTGGTAAATTAGGGTCTACGAGCCATTTTTAACCTTTGGTAACCGAATTTCAAAGTATTTGAAAACTCGAGTTGAAATTATGCGATGTAAATATTTTGTCATATTGGAAAGGTATTCTTGAATTAGTTTGTTTTCCGCGACTTTTATATTATAATAGCAGATAGTAAATATTTGCATCGCACGAATTCACCAAAAGCCATAGATTTTTCCCTGAAAAGTTACAAATATATTTACATATTACTACTTAGGGAAATTAATTTAAAATACCAGTTTGCATTTTTATTTATTGGTATACATAGACTGTTTTCAAGTTATGAATAAAGCAGTATTATGGTAATCAGGGCCCCTAATTTTTTTTGCGATATGTCTGCTACTCTGATGAAACTGTGATAAATAGAACGTACTTAGTCCTAATACTAATCAGGAGCTGGTGCCGATTTCAATACTGAGGTTAGCTTATGGAATTATTATTTTTCAAAATTACTAAGATCATATTTACGTCAAAGTTGACATTTTCATAAACAAATTGGCTGGTTAATAAGTTTAATATTTACTTATGCGTATTGACATGTTAAATTTGAGCATTATGCAAGTAGGTCGTTGAAACTTGTGACTACCAATTGATAGTTCCGTGTTATAATTGTTTATATTTGAGACTCTTTTGATCGAATTACGCACGGAATACCCGGTAATGATTCACTAAACTAGTTATAAAGGCGTGTTCCGCACATACACACTTCAAAACAAGGGTACGGAACCTCCGGCCCGCGATACATTTAGACCCGACTTGTCAATTTTTTCTTCTTCAGTTTTTCCAATTGAAACATGCGTCAGATAATTACTGGAAGATAGCTTAAGTAAGCATTTGAAGTTATCTTTATAAATTGACAGTCGAAAAACATTTACGATCAATTAGTTGGTTTCATTTTATCAATGAGTAAATATAATCATTAAATTTAAATGGGATGTACGTAAAACGTACCAAATATTATAAACAGGACATCTTTTATTAATATGCTGGTCATGTGGACGAATACGCATGGACGACTTTTTTACCACGTTAATACATCTTCGCAACGAGGAAGGCTCTACAATATATAAATCAGTATGTTATTTAACAGGTGTGATAAGTGGATTAAATTATATTTGATTAATACTATGGAAAAGGGTTTTTTTTAAATTACTTTTCAAAAAATACGTACCACCCATTTTCCCCACTTATTCGGATTCTTAATTTAATTGTAGTCGCTTAAAGTCCTTGGTTCTTACGATAAGATCAATCATCAAAAAATATTTATTTAAAGAAAGCCGGGACGGTCGTCAAAGGTTATCCGTGACTGTTTGAAAACAAACCTTAACTGTTCAATCATCATTTTTACTGATCTCATCTTATCACCTCTTCTTGTTTTGATACAAGCATGCGAGTGCCAGCAAGGGGGCACTGCGTGTGACAATGATGTGTAGTGGTTATGCGTGTTCAGGGAGATTAATAGAGGAAAGATACTAAATAGCACTGCAAAGCCTATCTCCATCAGGGATGAAGGCAAAAGCTCTTACTTTGACATGAAGGTCAGATTGGTGTATATGTGCAAGAGGGACTAATGAACCGACAGTCTGTAGATCTGACGTTAAGGTGTCATTATTCATCAACCGATCTTTACTCTTTAGAATTGATCGATCCGATCCAAAACATAAGTAGAGGCTTCAGTTCAAAGCTGGCTGCGCCGTGTTCTTAAACTAGATATAATTGACTTCTGTACAAAGTTGATATGCACTTTAAATTAAATCGCCACATTTACAATAGGATACCTTTTTTGTCTAGCACTAGCCTTATTAGAGGGATTAAACATAACATAATTTTGCTTTTTTTTTTCGTTGATGGATATGTTTACATACAAGTCCATGTGTTTTGGGTATTACGCGTTTGCGTCGCTTCTTTTACGGGTGTTTTTTTTTTTATTAGTTACGTTACTGATGAGTAAGTCCGGTCCCCTGTTGAAAAAAACGGATTCAGCCCCATGCTTGAAAAACATCGGATCACGCGGGCCTTGATAGTAGGGCGAACACCGGGACTTACTCCCTTTCCTCCCCCTCTCCTAAAGCCTGTTCTCATACAAATATTTGTATTTACGACAGAAATTAAAAACCTTACGCGTATATTTACTCATCAAGTATAGTCTCTAATGAATTGTTATATAAAATTACAGGAGATATAGTTAGTATTTAGATATGTTAGTAAGGTTTTTATTTAGGGACTTACGTTTAATTGAAAGAGTTTAATTACAAAAATATTTTTAGAGTATATGATATTAATTCGTAATAATTTATTGCGTTTTTCCTCAATCATTACTATACTGTGTTAGTAATATTTACTTATTGTTTTATAGTAATTTGTAAATTCTTTAGAAACGCCTCCTGCTATTACATAAATTAGGATTAACATTTGTATGTGTTAAATGTGGCCTATATTTAAATACACAATGGTATTTTTACTGCCGAATGAAACGAGTTCTTATCATACATTTTTTTGTTTAAGTAATTGTGGCATTTTTATTGCTATTAATCTCTTATTTTTCAAGTTCAATGGCACGCGTAAAACTCGACTTTTTCCTCGCTGTTTATGTAACCTACTTAATGGGATAAAAAACAGATGCATCCAGTTTATTGGCCTATTTCAGAGCACTACTAATCATTTCTGGACTTTCCTAATAATTTGTTTGTTGATTATGATGAACATGTATATATGCGTTCAAACATATTATAAATCGCTGATATCAAGGACACGTCAATGAACTCATTTTTACATGACTATTTTTATCTTGCGTGTAATAATTAATCGTTGTATGAATCTATTTACTGTTGTGTGTACTTCCTCGTTTGTTTTTAATCGTAATATTTTTTCAAATATGAACTGCAGTTGAGATAATCCATCATATTTTAAAAATTCTTGTCACAGCCTAAGATTAGTGGTTGATAAATGTAGTTCCTCGAAAATCGCCCATTTACAGTGACTCCACACACTAATGGGTGGTGCACATATGCCGATCATATACAAGTATGTGATCAGCACTTCACATACGGTGCAAAGCCATCCACATATCAGATCGCTATCGCTCTCTTTTGTTATTTACAAACTATTGTTGCTTTTGTATTATTCATTCTTCTTACAATCAAAATGATTATGTTCATATATGTATGTATTTATTTTTAATTTTATAGACCAAGGAGCGACGGAGAAAAAATCCAAGAATAATTCCTACTTATTACTATTATTCTGCTTTTGAAATTAATTTAATTTATTTTTTCCTTTTTTTACAGCTGCTCTTCTCTTAGAAAGTGATATGTTCATGGATGCATTAACAGCTTCAGCAACGAATAAAAAGGAGCCTCGAAAGAAGAAAAGACGTATGAGTGGGTCGAAAGAATCTTTGCAAAATGAATCATCACCTCCTACGTCTCCTCCCCCACAGACTCCGCCTGCTAACTCCAAATCACCTCCGTCACAGGCGCAAACTCCAGTTCTATCTTACCCTGAAGCTGATAAGCCTACTCCATTAAGATTCTACCAAGACACCTTAACAACAGAAGAAGAAGAAGACAAAGATAAAAATAGAATGAAATCGCCCCTCGAGGACACCGACATGGAAACTGAACCCACCAGAAATACCGTGTCTCCGCCCTCCAAAGAAGCCAAAGTTGCGGATTCACTTGACAAGTCTGAACAGGAATCGGAGGAAATCAAAGACCCCAAACCAGGTGGACTAAAGGGAGTTCTATGCGTTCACAAGAAGAAAGGCCCCAAAAAATCTCTGCGTTGGCGCGATCACGACTTAATAGAATATCAATATTTTGAATTGGATGAAACGGAAAGGATAAATGTGCATAGGACATTCTCCGTCATGAAACAAATGGAACGCGTCAATGAGAGAGAAGCATTCCAAAAGTCGAGAAATATTCCCAATAATGATATAATGAAAGAGGAGATTTCTTGGCGTAACTTGATTTCTTTAAGTGATATACCGTTAATCGATTATGGAAAAAATAGCAAGGAAAAAGACATTCAGTTGGCCAGAGAAAAAAGAGTTTTGCCATCGTTGAATTTCGATAAATCCATGATACCGGATTCGCCTTCGGAAGCTGACATAGAAAATCACCCTCCAAAAGAACCGATCACAATACCTTTAGATGATCTTGGAAATATGGAATCCGTCAATGATTTCCAAAAGAATCCTTGGCCGGAACCTAAAGTAGCGAAAGAAAAGTCGCTAATGCCACTGAATGGAATGTCCGTACCTCAGATGTTCCAACAGCTGCCGCCGTTCGGTGCCGGTTACAATCCACAGTTTGGTTTGCCTGGCTTCCAACAGGGTCCCGGAATGATGCCCGAGTGGCAAGTTGGTCCCAATAACATGATGATGCCGGACAATATGAATATGCCTAACGAGATGTTCATGGGCCCTGGAATGAATGGACCCATGAACGGACCTATGAGTGGACCTTTGAATGGTCCGATGAATGGACCTATGAATGTTCCGATGAATGGACCTGGGCCAATGTTCCAAGGTCCCATGGGGAACGAATTTCCCATGGTGGATAATATGAATGGTCCAGTGTTTCAGCAAGGTTTTCCAGGTCAATTACATACAGGTCCAGGAGCACCAGGACCTATGGGACCGACGGGTCCTATTGGCCCTAACGGTCCTCCCGGTCCTTATGGCTTCAACGGGAACAGAGGCGGCGGCAATATCCGGGGACAAGGCCCCCGCGGGGGCTTCAACCCGCACTGGCGCGGCAAGGGTCCCGGCAGCTGGAGCGGGCCCCCCAGGGGGGGCAACCATCGCGGCAACGGCCGTCTGTGCACTCATTTCCAGAAAAAAGGCGTCTGCCGTCAAGGCGATAATTGCCAGTTTTTACATCCCGGTGTGAATTGTCCATTTTAACATTTAAACACGGATTTGAAATTGGTGAAACCAAAGTGACATTCTATTATTATTCACTCAGTGATTTAAACGCTTTATATTTTTACGTAATATTGTTGTTATATTAAAAAAACTGTTACAGGTGTACTTATTCATTAAATGATACTAGAGAGTTGACATGTCGAATGAGTTACTTAGCTCTCGCTTAGACTGATGTGCTGGAATATCATATGCGATTCATCAATAATTTTGATGTGATGTTTTTTAGTTTTATATAAACATAATATGATAAAATGATAATTTAAGTTTTTAATTTCGTATTGGTGTTTGTAAATAATTATCTAGATTGAATATCACTCAAAATACACTACGGGGCGTTTTAGAACCGAAAAATAATATAATTTTGTTTGTTTTTAACATTATAGACTTGATTTCATTATTACATTGCAATAACATTTGATATTATGGTTATGTAAGTAGAATAATAATACACTTATGTATATCATTACACCTAAGTATAAACTGAAAAAAGTCAGTTAACTAGTTAAAAAAACTTAGGATTACGTATTTAAAAAGCTAATAAACATTTTTTTGCGACGAAATAAAACTACAAGGTGCATTACAAGTTCGAGAGTTTGTTTTCAATTGACAACTGAATAATCATGTATAGGAAAATTCTCGTAATAAAAAACATTCAGTCAATATTTAGCATAACTTTGTCACATTTCTATAAGTGAAAAAATTTTTTTTCTTAAAACATGCGTCGATAAGTATTTTATTGAAAGTAGATTTACACAATCACAACATTATCTGATTCTCACTATTAGTCGGACCAATATGCTCGTACATAAGAGTACATGTGGGTAGTACAGTGGCTGTGTCAGCAGTGAATCTAAACCTGTGTTGCCCGTGGAACTGATTAATATTTGAAAGAATACCGCATTGAAAATCCAACAAATGTAACACAAACTCTTAGAAGCGTATCAATACTTTATGGCCAAAAACATGATGCTAACTTAATATACGAGTATAGCGCTCATTAAATTTGTAGTAACCCGCAAGGAAATGTTAAGGAACTCTAAATGTCTGAACGGCTCGTATTGTAAAATATCTTTACTACAAGTTATATCGATGTACCATAATAGTACTTCCAGGACACCTTGAAAAAATAATTTTATATGTAACATTTGTGCGAATACGAACATGAGTTCTTAGCTTAATCAAAAAACAAAATCACTGGCTAGTATTGTAAATATTTTAATAAAATATATTATTTAAACTAATTAATAAATTATTTATAATTGAAATGAATTATTTGTAATAAATTGTTTGAAGTAAATCACATGAAATATAAAATATTACATTGAATTACATTATTATCATAATGTACAAAGTGTATTCTAAAATCTGATAGAAATGCAATTAGAGGTTGTGAATATTTTCTTCAAAAAATTTTACTTTCGATAATTGTCATTTATAATATTATGGGACTTTTTGAAAATATGTCAGTAGTTGATGTTTATTATGAGTATTATTAGTACGTAATTACTGCCGTAATTATGAAGCCGTTTAGGTGTCAGGTCTGCATTATCACGTATCTCTGCATATATTATTGCAATCATGTTATTTTAACCTAACCTAACTATTTTGAGCATCCATCTTTGACATCTGTTATGTTACGTGCTTTTAAAAGTATCAATTTGGTTTTCAAGACTTCAACCTTAAAAATACGCAAACAAAACACAAATAAATATGCAAAATTGCAAGGTCTGCTTCAGATTCATTATTATAATGATAGAGGTTTTCAGTAACGTACATGTTGATCACCCTTGACCACTGTCGTCTTCTTCTTCGTGTCAGCGACGTCAAATTATTTTTTCCCAATATCTGGCAACATCGATAGCTCGTGTGTTGCCCAGCATTAGGTCCTGAGATGTGCAACTTGTTGGGCACATGGAGCAGCATCGTAGGTGTGAGGCGGTCTGCAGGTCTCCACAGTCGCACAATAGTGTCTCTCCCTGCCGAAGCATTCCCCACCGCTCGAGGTTGTCCTTTGTTCTACCAACTCCGGTTCTTAATCTGTTTAGGGATTTCCAGGTCGGCCAGTCAAGGCTCTTGCCAGTTGAGAGGCCTTCCTTTGGAGTAATGGAATCCTCTGGTGCGATTTGTTGCCAGAGTTGGAGTCTCTCATTTTCAGGGCCGGATGTGAGAGGTTGTGTGGATTTCAGAAAGCTGCTTCGAGACTTCAATCTTGGTGTTGGGGGTATCTGATTATACAAGCAGTGGGACGGTTGGTTGATTGCCTTACGCATTTCTTCGGCGCATATGACTTTGCGTCTTATGTTCGGTGGTGCGATACCAGCCAAGGGGTATAGTTTAGAGGAGCATGAAAAGAACCTCCACGCGGTGCCCCCTGGAAACGGAATCTCGGACTTCCTCTTCCGGCCAATATTTTCAACCCAGCGACCACTGTCGTGCTAACTATCGATATTTTGCACTTATAATGTGATACTACTTATATATGACAACAACTATGTATGTACTGGCATGTAATCGACGAGAACCATATTATAAAATTAAAACTTTAATTATGTTGGTATTTTTCATTTACCACTGTACATATAATTTTAAGGAACTGTGTAAATAAATATGTTTTTTCTACAAAATTAGGGGGTTTATATTTATTGTCATATGTATTATAATTTTTATAAAATAAATATGGTTTTTAAAAAACTAAATTTTTCACTACTTTTTCCGTATTCCATGTTTATTCCAAGCATTAATTCTAAGTTGAGTTTTTTTGCAACTTACGCAAATAAAAAAACTATTCGATTGTTCTAAAAATATATTTTGCATAATAACAATAATTTAATAAATTAAAATTACTTTAGGAAGAATTAGCATTATTATTTTATCTAAGATCTTATCTGTGGATTAAATTTATAGACACATACAGAAGAGTACCAATTACCAGCATAGGGTGTTATTGATCTATGACGCTGGCACATTGCCCTTTCTTAAAAAATATTGACCTGATCCAAGATAATCTACGTCAGTAGTCATAATCTTAAGGTTCTAATCCAAAGGTGGCTGCCGTATTCAAGAAAAATCGGTTCGAATACTTAACCTTTTGCCCCCAACTGCGGGCCTGGTCATAAGGCATGAATACCGATCAGTGCCGGCTCTATACCCTGCGGCGCCCTAGGGCAATTTTATTCTGACGCCCCATATTGTATGTATTTTAAAAATATATGAGATATACGTCCTCGGCGCTCCTAGGTTTCGACGCCCTGGGCCACCGCCCTCACTGCGCCACCCCCTAAAATCGGCGCTTATCCAATGGTGGATGCACTTTGGATGTTATAGAACACATTTATTTCTGTCCTTACTTGTAATAATATGAAATACACATTAGGCAACCTAATTATTTTAAGATAAAAAAGTATTTTAGAAATCCCCGCCTTTGTCTTTATTACTTATATGAAGGAATATAATATTTTTTTATATTTGCGTAATTAGGCAGCAAGTTTACACTTCGGCTATCAAAACAGTTACCTAATTTTTTCTTACCGAAAATACATTGTATACAATGTATATACATTTCAGAAATGCTTAGGTAATTTAACTTCCATATTTTTTTGCGGTAGGACATTTGGCTGTGTAATCTGAAGTATTAAATGTACCGGTGATTTATTATCGGATAGAAATATTCTGTGGCATAGACACTCCGATAAAGTGTTTTTCCACAAAAAGCAAAAACACAAATATTTTTTGTTTGTGATTTTTAACCTATAATAATAATCTTTCAATAACTGTCACTGTGCTGTCAATGTCAAATTTTACTGTTTATTGTTATGTAGGCTGTTAATAAAAAAATACATTTTATTTGTTCGTTATCACGTATATCGTGGTACATTTGTATCTAGAGATAATATTTTTTTTATATAAATGGTAGTTTGATTTCGATTATTTGCATTGCAAATATACAATTTGACACATCATCATTCTGTTGGAGGGAAGTAAAACAATAAATTATTACATTTATAAATATGGATACCTCTTTAGAAGTAACTGCTTTAGATCCTAAGATTGAAAATGCTCGCCGTGATTGGCAATTCACAGTGTTTGCCCCTAAATTGCAGAAAAACGAAAGTGTCTGTGTCACCGGTGATTGTGAAGATTTGGGTAATTGGGCTCCCGATAAAGTGATCATTCTGAAAAAAGAAGCTAATTCGGATAACTGGTCTGTTGTTGTCAACCTTCCATTAACCCGTGATGTTATGTTTCGGTATTGCATATGTTTTGTCGATGAAGCATTATCTCGAGTTGATGTTCGGCAGTGGGAGACGAATATCAAACCGCGTTTGATTAAACGCAATTATTTGGTACGGCCAGAAGTAGCTGACATATTTGGAAATTATGACCAGGAACAAAAAGTTGATAGAGGCTGGCTAAACTCCCAGACTTTACTACAGTTAAAGTTTTTTCGGAATCCATTCACATTTAAATCGAAAGCTATAGATGGTACTCTAAGCATAAAATTAACTCCCATTACATTGCAATTCTATAATCATTGTGAAGGTCCGACCATAGATTTGGATACTACCGAAGAAGGACAAAGAGGTGTCCTGACAGAGGTTGCCACATTAAATAATGTGGACTCTGCGTTTAGACAGCAAGACATGTTTGGTTGCATTTACAATTCTAATGATTTTCTAATATTCAACATAACCGCAAGTGATCATTCTACATTGGCGTATGTAGTGGACTTTTATAAACACGGCTCACCGACTTCTACTGATAATCCTGCACATATTGGCCACAGTTACATCCTACCAGATGTTATGAAACAAAGTGAAGGATGCTTTCAAGTACCCATAACTTGCTCTGATAAACCGAGACCTTTGGGCTCCATGAGAGTTGAATACCTTGTCGTTCGCCCGATGCCGGAATCTCTGTGCAAGTTGAAGGTGTCGTACTGCAGCCATTGGAAAAAGACTTGGAAAGGACTTGATGTTGGCCATCGTGGATTAGGGGCCACCTTTAAATCTAAGACGTATGTATTTACAGAGAATTATGCAGTAATGTTGTCGGCTATTATAATACTAATAAATTATTCTATTATGTCATTCAGGGGGATAACTATCAGAGAAAATACTTTGGCATCGCTAAAATCTGCAGCGGCCAACGGAGCTGATTTTGTGGAGTTTGATGTCCAACTCAGTAAAGATCTTGTGCCGGTCGTTTACCATGATTTCCACGTTAGCTTAGCAGTGAAAAAAAAGAAACAAATTGAATACACTGAAATGCTTGAAATGCCTATGAAAGATTTGACTTTTGATCAACTTCAAAAATTAAAGGTTACTTTGTTTGAAAATAACTTATACTCACACTGATGTTAATTTAAATTTCAAATGTGATAATGGTATTTAATTTAATGAGAGACACACTACATATAAAAAGTAATTCATTTCTTTATTCCAATAAATTCAAAACTATTGAGCATTCAGTCATTATGTTCAATCAAAATTATTAAAATAGATATATTTTTTTAAAGGTACTGAAAAATATCTTTTAAAAGTAATAAATAAATGTGTATTATAATTTTAGGTGTATCATGTAGTTGAAGGACGTAGTAATGAACCACGATTTTTTGATGAAGACCTTGCAGATCATCAGCCGTTTCCATTATTATTTGATGTTCTAAGAACTGTTGATCCCAGCGTAGGGCTGAATGTTGAAATTAAATGGACTATGGAGTTGGAAGATGGCAGCTTTGAACTGGAACATCCATTTGACTTGAATATTTATATTGATAAGGTATTATTTCTAACATTTTTTTTACATTACAGTCAAAAATACTTAAATGTGCATCGTTCTAGTAAAAAATGAATGATGAAGTAAATTTATAAATAACTAGCTGACCCAGCAGACTTCGTACTGCCTCAATCAATAAATAAAAGACCTAAACTTTTGTATAAAATAATCTTAAAACAAACAAAACGAATCCGTGTTTAAAAAAAAGCATTTTATATATTTCTGAGCTGTTATATTTCTGAATGTTGGCCAAGAAGTTCTTAGAATCATTTCCAATCCCAGAAACTAAGGATCGTAAAGGATCTGGTGGTGGGACCAACTGTGGCAATTTCACTTTGCCTCCAGCACAACATAATCCAGTAGATTCACCAGTGTATTTTAACGCCTTACAATATTTACAAATTATTTTCATTTCCCCAATTGTTACCGATTTGTCGGCACAATAATCAATTGCCGGATCATAGTGAAATGCAGCTCGTTCAAGAATCACAGGAGCACTGCGTCTGCGGATTCGCTCAATTTCATTATGTCGTGCTTGCTGTTGTTGTGTTTGATGTGCACGAACTCGTTGCATTCTAAGCCTATCTACTTCATTGTCACTCACTAAATAACGCAATTCTGACATAGCAATACGACTATTTTCTTGATCTGTCTCTCTCTGGTCATCAATGCGGTTAGCATGTGAGGTAGCTCTTCGCACATTTGATTGACTGCGATGACCTAAGTCAGATCGTCTTCTCCTCGGCATCGTAAATTGTAATTAATCAAAGTGAGAAAATTTCTCGCTCACTTAGCAGTAAAGTGTCACTATCACAAAATATCAAAATCAAAGAGCACATTACTTGGAATGTCACTATCACAAAGGATCACCAAAGTAAAGAAAGTTCTCGCGCACTCATAGATATCGTAACACAATATGTATCGTAATACTTTTTTCCGTGTTCTGAAGTGCGACAGGATGGATTGTCATATTAGTTGGTTGTCAAATCTAATGTCAAATATTATGGTTGCGTTCAGAAATTTAATTTGTGACAAAACTTAATATTTATTCTTCTTCTTTATCCTAGCCATTTCCCATCATCTGGGGTCGGCTCTCCTTGTGCACGTTCGCCATGTCAGTCTGTCCTGCGTTGCATTCTCGGTCAAACCCAGGGTTTTCAGATCCTTGTTTACAGTTGCAGTCCAGGTTGCCTGCGGTCTTCCAGGTCTTCTTCTCAGCATGGGTATGTTGAGGGCTCTCTTCACCATGTGGTCCTCATCTCTCCGTGTCACATGCCCATACTATCTTAGGCGGTTTTCCTTTATATTTTAAGGTATGGGGGCCACCCGAAATGAACTCCTCATTTCGAACTCTGTCTACTCTAGTCACACCGCCCGCCCACCTCAGCATCTTCATCTCTGCCACATGAATCCTATCCAAGTCACGTTTCAGCGGGGTCCAACACTCCGATCCGTATAGCATAGCTGGCCTTACAGCAGTTTTGTAGATTTTACCTTTGATCCTAACTGGAATCTTGCTGTCACACAAAACCCCAGAGAGAGACCTCCATTTCAGCCATCCTGTGTTTATTCTATGCTCCACCTCAGATTCAGTTTTGGCATCTAAGGATATCACAGAGCCGAGATATTTAAAAGTATCAACCTCTTTTACGGGTGTGTTCTGTGATCTGTGACTAATGATCTATTACATTTTGTGACTATACAATTTGGTCGCATTCGCGATATTATCACTTTTGTTGAGTTTCGGAACACGACATTAGATCCTCCAACGCGCACGCGAAGACTATTTTGTATAGATATTATTGAATTTGAACTTTGTGCAGCGGTAATAAATTGCAAATTGACTTTGAAGTTAGGTTAACACACCTACATTTCTTAGACAACAGTGAGTGATTATAATTTAATATGAACTTTATTGAATGGCAATAAAGTTCAAATTGACTCTACATTTTATTTAGAAAACGTTTATATGGGAAAAAGAAATGGGCTGTTTTTATGGTTTTTCCGGCAATTATTCAAATTTTTCTCACCTTTTAGACCTTTCTTAGACCTCCACGAACATTTCAAGACCAAGATAAGATAAATCCGTTCAGCCGTTCTCGAGTTTTAGCCAGACTAACGAACAGCAATTGATTTTTATATATATAGATAAAAATCAATATGCATTAATTAGATGACTCTTTCGCTAATGTTTCTATATTTTAATATGGATTTAAGTATTTGTATTTGATTGGACATATTATATTAATAAAACATTTTTTATTGTGGTTAGGATTAAAGATTTTAAAATGTTTAATATACCCTTCATTTTTATATCTGTAAATATATGCCGAATATATTGCTGATTTTTTTTTTATATTCCTTTCAGATACTCGATGTGATTTTACGGTCAAATGTTTCCAATAGTTTGTTCTTTTCGTGCTTTCACCCAGATGTATGTACTGCACTTCGTATGAAGCAGAATATCTATCCAGTGATGTTCTTAACCCAGGGTGTTACCAAAAAGTATCCAAATTATCATGACTTAAGATGTAAATCTATCCAGTCAGCTGTGCACCATTCTCTTAATGCAAATTTGCTTGGAATAGTTGTCCACACTGAAGATCTACTCAGAGATTCAACACAGGTAATTTAATAGTTAAACTATTTATATATGTTTTTTTTGGTTTTTATTTAATATTAATTAATGTGTTAAATGCAATTCATATTATTTCTAGGTTCAATTTGTTCTTGATGCTGGTCTTGTAATCTTTTGCTGGGGAGATGACAATAACAATAAAGACACTTTAAAACATCTGAAGGATTTAGGATTACATGGAGTAATTTTTGATAAAATAGATCAATATTCCACCAAGGAAGTTAAGGTAATTAAAAATATTTTTTCAAAATACCAGTTCAAAATGATCTGTTTTTTTTAATTAGTATGTCAAGTGTTTTTAGTAGTATGCCAAGATTTGGACTGATTTTTTTAAGCGACAAGTTTTGTTTGTTTTTTTTTGCCTTATATTCTGGTTATATTAAAAGTTTTGCTTCCTGCTACAGAAAACTGGCATAAGTCTTAATTCATTATTAATAGCCTACAACGTTGATGCTATGTCAAAAAGTCTAAAAAAAGTGTTAGAATAGTTTTTAAACAAAGTGAAATGGTTGATCAACTGTATTTATATATTTTTTCTAGAATTTTGTCATAAAATGAGTTAACCTTGTGCCCCTAAACGTCATTTCGGTTTAACTTACTGCAACCTCTCCTTAATTCCTTAAAAGAAAACGGCCATATGATTAGAAAACGTTTTTAGCAACTTAGATGTAGTAAAAACGATAACTGTAGGACTAATGTTTTTAGTTCAGTTCAAAATTATTGACTGTTTTTTCTCAAAAGTTTTCATCAATAAATTTAAAAATATAATTTTGTCTCTTGGTACCCCCTATATGTGCATTAGGCATATTATTGTTTTTTTCTTATAATAATTTTATTTTTCAGGAAAGTATATTCCTTATGGAGTCTAAGGAAGCTGAAAGAAATACAACTCTAGGCTCTGCTAGTGAAGAAGTTGGTGGTGGAGATAATTGAAATTTGTATATTTTAATACAACAAGTCGGAGTATGATGGAGTTGCAATTTAGTTAAATATATTTGAATATAATTGGGGCATATTGTAATCAACAATTATACTCTAAGATCGACTACGAAATAACCAGACTAACACTACTTTTTTTTTATATAAGATATTTAATTGTGAGACAATGTTTGAGTTTTGATTTTCTTAGGAATGCAGGTAATCAATAAAATATGAAATAAATATATTTTTATAATAACCTATACTTTTTACCAGAATTTATAATCTTAGTATATTTAAACAATTATAAACACAACTATTTGTGTTTAATATTACGTATTTACATTGAATATAAGCTGTGGATGTAACGTGTTTCACGCTATGAAAACATTTCATCAAAAATTAGATTTCATTATTTGAAATCATTGTTTCCGCCATGTTTAGTCTTTGGTTGGGATGGGAGCACAGCAGCTAGAGGCGAAGTTTCTAGTTATTATTTAGTTTATAATTCATTTAATAAGTCCACTAGGAATTTTTAGAATATTGTTTGAGAAAATAGGTAATTTTGTTATATTTTGATTTTAAAAGGTGTGGTATATCAAATGTGAAAGTGTGACTTTTTATTTTACAATGTTTATATAAGGAGATACAAATTAAATAGATAAATACAATCAATTAATTTATTGTAAAATAAACTTTGCCATAGTTAGAAAATATACTTTATTTAACTGTATATAAATAGTGCATAAATTATGTAAAGTGTAATTCTTGCATAAAATTAGAATCAATATAGACAATATTATAAATTTATAATTTATTAAAATAATATAGTTATTTGTATCAATATTTACAAATAAATTGTATATGTATAATAATTATTTACTATTAGCTACAAATTTCATAAGTACATTGATTTTCAACTCTCATGGACGGAATGTTATATTTAAGTACAATAATATTTTATATTAGTAAGTTGTGCGTTTCACTAATTAAAATTGTATGGCCTGGCCTTAATTCTAAGATTTATAAGTACATACATGGTGTATCCTCAAAATATACATTTCATGAATATATTTCATAAATAAGGTACCGAGTGGACGGAAATGTTCACATTCATCATCAATATATAAAAGGGAAATTTTGGTCAGTCGGACAGAACTTAAGGATACCGCTGGGAGGCTTGCATTGCAGGTGTTCAACAATAAACTGGCACGGACACAGGTAGTGGGCGGAGTGAAGTCCCGGGGTCAAGGGCGATACGTTCAACTTGCCCTTCAAGGCGCGGGAGCCCCAGCGAGGCACATACCGGAGGTAGAGGTTCCAGGCCCTTTCCTGCAAGAAGCCAGCGGTCAGTCCACTCCTCGACGTTTCAGCCAGTTGGTGCAAGAAGGGAAACAGGCGCGGGGGTCGCGCCGCGGCTTGTTTCTGAGGAGCTCCTCAATGTACTGACACGGGCAGAATGCTTGCGACAGATGTCTCGGTGCAGCGGGATTTCCGCCGTCTTCGTCCAGAGTCCAGTCAAGGCGGTGACGGAGGAAATCCTTCCCCCAGCGTTGCAAGTAACGGAGGAAAGCTTGCTCCGCCAAACCCTGCACAGGCAAACCATCCACTATGTCAAATAGAACAGCAAACACGGCTGTGGTCTTTTTAATGCATATGCTTACTGATGAGCAATTTGGATAGCCAAAAATATTTCTATTTTTTTTTTTTTTATGTAAAACAAATAAAATTTGATGATTTTTGTTCGTACTAACTATGTTTTAAATGAAACGGTTTGGAGAGGCTTTCATCCAACAATGAATGGTGATAATGTAAAATAATATTAGTTATGTGCAATATTTTGAGAAAGTCAATGAATCGTAAAAATATTTGTGTTTTAGTTGATGTTTTGATAATGTAATGTGATATTTTTATCATTATTTATATATGAAATAAAGTAGTCACCTGTTTCTTAGAAATTCTAGTTGTTTGGCTTCCTTGAATGACAATGTCATTAGTTGTTACGTCCAACCTCCGCTCCCACCCCACGGCTATGCTCGCTCCTTCATCTCTCTCAATAACTTGCTGCAGATGAGTGACACAAGGTGTGGAATCGAAGAACATAAAGCAAAGAGTCACTTTGTGGCATGACATTTTTCCTCTGTCATCCAAGGCCAAAAGGAGCTTGTGTTTCATTATTTGTTTGTTAACTCTCCCGAGGCATCTCTCTAAGCCTCTGGAAAGTCGGAGCTTAAGCCACATACATATGAATATGGCGGTGGCATTAAACAGGAGCCACAAGACGCCCAATGAAAAGAGCGTCAGTCCGGTAAGTCCAGAAAATAATATCGACATCAGTACTATGAAGGCCAACATGATCCAACATACGAGGACACGTTTATAGCATATATTGTACAGAGTAAATCTGTAATCATTAACTAAAAGTTCCATCGCATGAACATACTCTTCTACTGTAAGCTGTAAAATAAAAAATAAATATACTGTAACATAAGTAAAACACCAAAATATAAATATATATGCATTACGCTGGATTATTTAGTAGTAGTTGTAAAAGTCAAGAGAAAATTGCGAGTATTCGTACTAGCTGGCGTTATCTTGCTGGGAGTGCAACTGAAATATTTATACCGCATCAGGTGGAGGGATGACCCTTACAATGAGATCATTGACAGTCATCATCCTCAGCAACAAGATAATGTTAAAGAAAATATACTCGAACAGATTTTTACGTCTGAGATTTGGAGGCCTATGTTTTATACTGTTTCCCTATTACTGATAAAACAGTTTTTCAAAAATTATACTTACGGTTAAACCTTGAGCCATCAACTCTTCCGGCACCAATTCGGGCCGAAACTGAGCTGCCGTTATCCATGGCCATTTTGTATTTACAGGGAGGAGTGTAACAACGATATCACCATTGACTGAAAAAATATACTTTTCAATGAGCATACATAGTTTCTAATAATTAGCACCAATTTAGCTTTTTTCTCGAGTGCCTTAACTTGTTAACAGAGAACTCTTATTTCATTAAAATAAAGATTGTAAACAAACACTTTTAAATAAGAAAAATATACAAAAAAATATAGGGATATAAATACATTTTTAAAAATATGTATAATAAATAATAATGGTAAATTAAAGAGAATAACAATAAATTTTATGATTCTAAATATGGCTCCTAATTTATGAATCATAGCGAGTAGAAAGTTTTTTTTGTGTTATGAAACAAATATCAATTATGTGAAGTAAGCAATAAAATTATATTTCTGTACGTAGATTGTAGGTATAAAATAAACAAATGTAAGCTGAATGATAGCTTAGTACATAATTCTTTTGATAGAGTGCATAAAGTATGTTTCATATAGAGTTACTAACCAAACCCTTGAGCGGTTGTCGTTACGAGTCCAATGTTTCTTTGGGGGGAAGTTGCTGGTAGTGTTTCAGTTGAGATTTCTGCAGATCTTTCTATGTTGACGTGAACCGATTCAGTTTTTAAAACTGCCGGTTTCTGAGATTCGGGCGTGTCATCGTCAAATTGTACCCAAGACGGACTTTTAACCGGCGATGACTTTGCTGGCCTTAGCGCGTCAGGTGTTTCGGACTCTGCAGGTAAGGTGGCAGGTAACCTGGAGGAGTCCGGCCCGGTACCGTTGGGGGATAAGGCACTCATTCCTATTTTTTAACGCCGAATAGGGAGCGAAGTCAAGTCAATTCACGGCGAAGGCATAATGAGAATACCACTTTGTATACGTGTAATGAATGTATCTATATTAGCACAGGTAAACGCATGACACGCCCACAATACACCTGACATACATAGACAATACATGGTAAATCGTTTTAAGGTGATACATTAATTTAAGGAATATTCAATAAATTACTATATTTGTAATATAGATCTAGTCTTTTGAATCGGGTTTTGATTTAAAAAAAAGATTTTTTTTACAGACATGTGTAAATTTTTTACCTAATAAGGGGTAAAAACAAACACTTGGATTTCATTCATAAAACACAAAATGAACTGAAAAATTATTTGTTTAAAATAAGTTAATTTTATTATTATTCTCAAATAAATTACTTTAAAATAAGATATATCTGTTCACTATGAGGTAAAAATATGAATATAATTAAATAAATTATATTCTGAATTCACGGATAAAACACATCTTATATTTATGAAAACGTCGTCTGGAAAAACCATACACTCCTTGAGAAAATTAAACGATAACGGGGGCATATAAAAAAGATTTTTAATAAATCGAAGATATTATATGATTGGGGAAAAGAAGTGCTTAAATATTGTCAAAATCATGTTACGGTATATGATATATGGGCAGCCTATTAATGCTTTTTAACAGCTTATAACGGTTACAATACCGACTCAGACCCTGCGGCGCCCTAGGACATTTTTTTTTGCTGGCGCCATATATTGTTTATATTTAAAAAATTCTAAGCAAGATTGGTTGACCTCGGCGCCCCTAGCTTAATCGACGCCCTGGGGTACCGACCCACTTCGCCACCCCCTAAAAGCAGCACTGAACGGTTATAATAAGAATACATTATCTAGATACACTATTAATGAGTTTTGTATGTTTACAAACATACAAAATCCCAAACGATTTATATATATTAATCGTTTGGGATTTTGTATGTTTGTAAACATACAAAACTCATTAATAGTGTATCTAGATTTTGTATTCTTATTATATTAATTTTTACCATGCCTTCCGTATTAAATAATAGGTAAAAATTCTTAAAGTATTGCATTACATTTATATTTTTCCATTTACGTTTTACAATATAGTTTAAAAATAAAATTATTCGTTGTTCCAAGCAAAATTGTAGATTCAACAGATTTTATAAAATAATAATATTTATACTATTTACTTATTATAATATTGAATAAACCAACCGATAAAATGAGTAGGTAAGTTCTTAGATGAACAATCGACAAGTATTAGGTGTATGAGATCTCTATCTCCCTCTCTGTGCAGTCCTTGTCATCACTCGTTTATTGGTGTGCTGTAATTTTAAATAAAATCTTAATTTAGTTAATTAATGTAAAATAATACTACTTGTAGATTTTATAACTATAACATAAAACATGTGGAGTGATACCTTGTTGATCGTTTTTATATCAATATGCACAGCATTTTTGGGAGAAGGTTTGTTAATTTTATCACATCATTATTCAAGCAAAAAAATATACTTCATTACATTTAAGAAAGATAAGTTAACATAAAATTATTTGCATTTTATTCGATTTATGAATAATAACCTAAAAAAATTACTACTAAACTTTTCAACATATTCATAATCACAACATTGCATTTCCTACCTAGTGTGTGTAACTAATTGGATTTTACATTTCTTCAGGACTTACATGGATTATGGTGTATAGGACAGAAAAATACCAAAAACTTAAATCGGAAGTTGAAAGACAAAGCAAAAGATGTGAGTTACTTCATAGTGATATCAAATACTTATATATGTATATATTTTTAAACAATATTAGAGTTTATTCTATATTGTGCTGATTGATGTGTTGAAGACTGAGTGAGAATACATGATATGCATGACTATTTTCGATGCATTGAAGTGGATTTTTGGTAATACTTCATTTAGCGTATCAAGCTTTACAAAATTAACACATTATTTAATATGAAAAAGTTACATAGGAGTGCTCCTTTATGAAATTTATAATTTTACCATTGGAAATGCCACTTTTCAAACTTTTTATGGCGAATTTGACAGTGAAATAAAAACAAAATACCGATGATTCAAATTCAACGTAGAAGTATTTTTTGTAATATAACCCAACTGGTCTTATGCATGTGATTTATTGAGTTATAGGTATGATCAAATTAAATATGTGACAGATTTTCCTATAATATTGGAAGGAAAGTGTGAAAAATGCATTTTTTAAATGTTAAATCTGACAATAATCAATATTTTTGATTGTTACAGCTTTTTAATAGTTTTTTTAAAAAAAGATTGTTTATTGAAATATATTTTCCAGTAAATTAACATGTCAGTTAAAAAATATAATTTTCAACAAACATTAAACCAGTAGAAGAAAGCTAAAATAATAGGCTATGAAATCCATGTAAAGCTCATGACTACTTTAGACGTCATACATGCTTAATGGGTTATCTTGAACTTTCTATGAGTTAGTTGTATTGATCTTATAAATCTTGTTACACTAAAGTAAATTGTTTTGTACTAGCCTTTATATAAGATTTATACGAGTAGATTTGTTCACGAGAAACCTAACCAATTAATTTATTCGGCATTCCTGCAATATTTAAGTACCTTTACCTGATCTTTTGAATGTCGCATCAGTACTGCGCTTGTATTAATTTTCCTGTAAGCTATAATTTCTGGTTGCCATAGAATTCATATTTCCTAATATATATGACAACTAGCAATCAGATTTCTGTATTAAATACACAGTGTATAATAATATCACATGGCCAAAAATAGCCAGGATTTTGCAGTCAATGTGGGAATAATAAAAAATCTCCTAGTGGGATCATGTTGACTATATTCAATTATTAGTTTAGATTTTAGAGTTAGATAAATTAGAGTTTAAAAATGGTGGTAACAATAACACAAATACAATTTAAAAAATGTGATTATTAACGTAAGCTTACATTATTGTAGTTCCAACCATTTTATTATTTATTATTGAAATGATTTATTGCTGTTTCAGTGGAGAGACGCAAAGAAGCACACGGTGACTCTTTGGACAAACAACATAAGAAGAAGATTGAACGTGAAGAGGAAAGACTGAAAAATAATAATAGGGACTTGTCTCTTGTAAAGATGAAGTCAATGTTCGCTATTGGTTTTGCGTTTACAGCCTTGCTTAGCATGTTTAATAATATGTAAGTTTAAAAAAAAAAGTTCTTTGTCTATGGTTATATATGGTTAAACAGCTGTGATTTTATTCTATAATATTTCATAAAAAAAGATTATTGCATCAATTATCATACGTTTTTCTGTAAATTAATTACTTTAAGATTCGTCGCAGTAACAAACATATTGTGTGTTTTACAGCTTTGACGGCAGAGTTGTAGCAAGACTTCCATTTTCTCCCATCACATGGATTCAAGGCTTAAGCCATCGTAACTTACCTGGGGATGACTTCACTGAATGTTCTTTTATTTTTCTTTACATCTTGTGCACAATGTCAATAAGGTGAGAATATATCAATAATCATAACATAATTCAAAGATTCTAAACCCCATGTAGTTATCTATGATCCACCCAGGTGCTTCAGGCTATTAGAGTGTCATGTTAATCATCTGATTTCGTATGCCTTCGTTACTAAGTGTTTCTCTTCAAGTCCCCGGGCACTCATCTTGAAAGGCCATCATTAATTACATAGTATGTTCTCAACTAACTAGTGTAACTGTGGCTGCAATTGAAAGCTCGATATTTTTGGGTTGAGCCGTCTCTTATCTTATATCAAATGGTCCATGCGTCAGGATGAATGGGATTAGGCAAGGATTATAGTTGTGGTTCCAGAATTTGTGACAATCATGCTCCAGCCAGGAAGCTAATATAGTCGAAGATATGCTCCACCCAGGGAGTGGATATTAAAAATGAAGTGTTTTAAATATTGTATTTCACTTTAATTTTACGGTTTTCATTTCACGGGCATCACCAGGATAAATAACATATGGAAATTGTAAGCATAGATATGAAAGTATCTAAAGAAAATATAGACCATTTCACATGTGAAAATATAAGTCCTTATTTATTATTTATATTCATATATATGTATATAATTTAATTATAAACTCTAAAAATATGTCATTACATTTCAGGCAAAACATACAGAAATTGCTTGGCTTTGCCCCATCACGAGCTGCCTCAAAACAAGGAGGAGCATTGTTCGGCGCCGCTCCCGGTCAATTTAAATAATTTCACTCTTATTTGTTTTATTATTGTACAAACTGGTAAAACTGAATATTGTAACATACTTCCAATTTCATATTTATTATTTGTGTCTTAATAATGAAGTTAATATATTACATATTTTAAATTGTTTAATTTTATTTATAATAATTATTACACGACGTTATTAAAATATATTTGTTTCATACATCGGTCTATTAAGTATCATTCTGTCAAAACCCAATCTCGTGAGATCAATCGTTAGAAATGATCCGTCCAAAATCAATTCTGCAACTGCTTGGCCGACTGCTGGAGATTGTTGAATTCCTGAAACATAATTTCCTAATCGTAAGTAACATGACGCAATACAAAAGTTAAAATCATTTGTATGTATGTTTTGGTATTAAATAAAATGAAATAATATAAACAATTATATTTACTTACCATGGCCACTGAAACCTGTGGCTATGCATAAATTATTATAGTACGGATGAAAGCCAATAATTCCATTTTCATCATAAGTATTAAATTCATAATACCCTGCCCATGCGCTGTTTACCTGTAAATTACACAATTAACTAAAACGATGATGATTTCCATATGAAAAGATTACTTTCCAGCAGTCTGCCAGCAATAAATCTATCACGATTTAATATATAGGACAATATTGAGGCTTTTGTTGACCCATAAGTATTTTTGTGATGTGAGAGACTAAAATCTTTGTTTCTTTTTATGTTTAACCTTTAAACGCCCAGTGGTTTTCTTACGGGACCGCACATTTGCGTCGTTCAATACCCTACGGTCCCATACAGGAGTGCTTATGATTAATTTCACAATTGGATTGCATTAATTTGTAATAATAGTATTAAAGTAAGTTCATGGAAGAATGTATTGTGCGACGAAACATTATAAGCATTGGCCTACTAGGGCATTGAACGACGCAAATTTGCGGTCCCATATGGGAACCACTGGGCGTTTAAAGGTTAATACTTACTTTGACTCCAGAAAAAGCTGGAACTCTTTCTGCAAGATGCGGCCAGATGTTTGTGTCAAAGAAATTGTAATCAACATCCAGATTGTCAGTGTCAGGTTCTTCGCCAGGTTGTGGCGCTCTTCCCGCAATAAAGTTATTACCTAAGCCTTCCCGCCGGAAGTATGTTCCAGAAGGGTCAAAAGTCATAGGAGTATTTAACCCAGGCATATTTGGATCTTGCGTGTTAAAGCAGTATACATATCTCTTTCTGAAAAAAACAAAAAAAAACATGTAAACAAAATGAGATACAATAAATGACAAATTTAAAATATATATATACAAATAAAATGAAAAAAAATAATTTAGACTCTGTACCTGCGCTCTACTGGCAGTGGAATGGAGAGGATTCCTTTTCCAGTGCCTATTCGTGCCAATTTGGCTATTTCACCTGATTCAGCTCCTGCAGCAAGAACACATATTGCAAACTGCACAGGTCTTATTATATCTCCATGCTTTACATACAGAGTTGATAACTTTTCATATGACCCTTCTTCCACACCCTGCATATGCACATTGGGTGTTTTTTCAAATTCAAAAGAAACCGCTTCTGCATTGACATAGTCTGCGCCTAATTCTATGGCTTTTCTTTTAAAAGCACATAAAAGTGTCCAGGGATCAAACCAACCCTCATTCTCAAGACCGTGGCAACCTGAAATCACATAAATGTAGCATTAAATAATTATGTTATTTTTAATCATTAAAAATGTCTTAAATAGATGTAAAGTAGTGAAAACTCACCCAATGCTATTCCATCAGTATTTAACCACGGAAACTTCTGTTTCAATGCATCTGGCCTCAAAAGTTCATTTCTAACATTTAATTTTTGTTGTATTTTGTAATTACTTTCTAGTTGGTGAGCATTTTCCTCATTAGCTAACAATAAATATCCATGTGGAGTGAATTGTACATCGACATCATCTCCCAACGTTTTTTTTATAGTCCTGAAAAATTCTGCTCCGTATTGAGACATTAGTATATTTTCAGGAAGCGAAAATTGCTGGCGTAGTCCACCTACTGATAGTACTGTGGATGATTGCGTGTACTGTGAAAAACACATACATTATTAACTATTGCCAATATTTTTCAAGTCATAAGATTTTTGTTAGTAATAGCAGGAAAACTTCACCTTTAACCCTTTAACTGCCAAAAGCGTCTTAAGACGCATAATTTTCTGTGAACAGAGCGCCGCTCATACAAAAATTACGTCTTAAGACACGCCGTTTTAAATGAACAATCAACAATGCACAATGAACAATTAATTTTATGATTATGGATAAATGACTGCACGACTGGCGCGCTCTTCATTTATTTGGTAAGTTTTATAAAAAAACTTTATTACACTTTCAATAACGATATGTTTAGAAGGTTTTATTTTTGTCGTAAAATTCGCAGCCTGCTGGGTACCGCCATACATGTACCTGCCGGCAGTTAAAAGGTTAAACGCCCAGTGGTCCCATACGGGACCGCAAATTTGTGTGATTCAATGCCCTAGCAGGCCAATGTTTGTAATGTTTCGTAACAATAGATTTTTCCATGAACTTACTTTCATATTATTATTACAAATTAATGTAATCCGATTGTGAAATGAACCATAAGCACTCCTGTATGGGACCGTAGGGCATTGAACGACGCAAATCTGCGGTCCCGTAAGGAAACCACTAGGCGTTTAAAGGTAAATACTCAATATTTTGTGGATACAACACCAGTTCATCAATTCTAATGTATGTTTGCAGCAATCATGTCTGGACAATGTCATATTTATCCTTCGTTCGCCACCAGGGCAATTATCCATTTTTCAGGTTTTAAAGAGACCATATGCTCCTAATATGGAGCGGATATAAATGAGAGGGATTATAATTATATAACAAATGTCTTCTTAAATAAGCATAATAATAATGAGTCAAGGTATAATGTTTAAAAATATGAAATTTAAGAATGGTTAAGGCAGTGGTCGGCAAAGTGCGGCTCCGGAGCCGCATGCGGCTCTTTGGCTCCTTGAGTGCGGCTCTGGCACGAAAATTTCTTTATGCTCACGATTTTGAAAGGGAAACATTGTTTCACTTTACGAGCCTGCTGAAGCATTGCCATGAAAATAATTCCTCTATTGAAAAACACCATTTCAAAACAATAATTTTAAATATGATGGAAGCTTTTCTCAGCAGGTTTCAGGAGTTTAAAAATAGTAGAGCAACCTTAGCATTCGTCAAAAATCCTCTTATATAATGCTATGATAACTGAGTTGAAATTTTCTCTTTTTGGCATTGACATTGGTAACTTTGAAATACATTGCAGGATTTAAAAAACAAGGAGATATGGAGCTCTAAATTTCAATGTCTTTGTCTTGATTTGGAAATATTAAAGAAGAACTAATGTGATCTTAGTTCACAACACAAGTGGTCTGCTTTGAAAGACCTAGTGAAGGAAGACATGATCATTTTCAACGTCTGGAATAGTATTCCTGACTCTTACGATCAGCTGAAAAAACTCGCGTTTGCTGTTCTTTCCTTTTTTGGTTCTACATATTCATGCGAACAATCTTTTTCAAGCATGAACTTTATTAAAAGTAAATTGAGAAGTCGTCTTATTGATGAGAACCTGGAATCATGCCTAAAATTAAAAACAACAACATACAAACCTGACTTACTGAAATTTTCCAAGGAGATGCAAGGACATTGTTTGTATTAAGTGTTTATCAGTCATTGTCATGATTTAAATTTAAAGATACCTTACTTTCATATTATTATTTATCAACGAATAATCTTTATTAAGTGTGAAATCAAGTTTTATTCAGTGTACCCGTAATTTAATGAAGGTCTTAAATTATAATGAAGGTTTACTAAATTAAGAAAACAGATTTGGCTCTCAGAATTTCTTTGAATTGTTGTAATGTACATATATGGCTCTTTGGCCAATAAGTTTGCCGACCACTGTTTTAAGGTAATGAAGTATCTAATATATTTGGATTAATATGTTGTAAAAAAGTCATAAGTAGCACAAAGTATAAAAACAAAACAAATCAGGTTAATAATTCAAAATTTCTACATTTTATTTTCCAAAACCTACACAACGTAATTAAGTAATATTGCTTTATAAAATAAGTGATATGTATAAAAGAAATGATAAAATAATTGTTTTATTTAATAAGTCAGGTTATGCATATTTAGTTATATTGCGCTTTAATGGGTTTTAATAATTACAAACTACCCATGGGCATTAGGAATTGCGATTATGTTTTATAGAATATTGTTCAATGTAATTGATTGTGTATACACCGTTTAAGGCTTATATTATTTATTTCAGATATGAAATAGTAAGAAACTTTAAGAATTTACTTTAAGTATTATTATAATATGAAAATTGGAATTCATCATCATGTGAATGACAGAGAACTTTACTTAAAAAGATTTTTTATGTATGTTGTTAGATTTAAAATGAGCATTTGAGGTTTATATCTGATGTTTCTATTTAATTAAATTAATATTCAATTGTTTAAGTTTATAAATTTAGTGATAGCTCCTGCAATAAATGCCACAATATCGCCGTTATACCAGTAATGATTCATCAGAGATTGTGAAATGCTAAGTATTTTAAGACGCAACCAGAATTTAGAGACATCCAAATAGGATAAGACATGGGTCGTATAATCGAGAATATTAATTCAACAACTGGTTAGCCACCCACACAAATATTTGAATAGCATAAGGGTAGTCATTAAAAGGGTGTCATAAAATTGTTGATATTTTCATATCCAGAGTATGCAAAAATATATAAAAGCATATTAACTACTTGTATCTAACTACACATTATACAGCATGCATAGTATTACTATATAAATTAGAATCTCTTTGAAAGCCACACCACTCACCCCGGCGCTATCTTCTGTCAAATTCATTGAAGTGCCGCAGAACATCTTTATCCAGTTGATGATCGATGATGTTTGATAATACAAAATGAATACAAAATAATTACTTCACTAATTGCTTGGTAAGCTACAGTTATAATATATATTAGAGAAGTAAGAGTCCTATTAATATTACTCATTATTGAGTGTTTTTATGATGTTTTAAGCATTTGTTTTGTACTTGATTAAAAGTTGCAAATTGATGTATTTTTTTACCACGAAATAAAATAAAAACTTCACATAAATAAGTGTGTGGCAAATATAAAACGGCTTAATTCTTATAACACTTTAATGGTTTGATTTGATTATACACTTCATGATTATGAAGAGAAATTACCAAAAATAATACTCACAGAAGGATCCTTCTCAATAACAGCAACGCTGAGACCTTTTCTAGCCATTTCCTTGATGTAGTAAGCGATGGACGAACCCATTACTCCACCCCCAATGATGACCACATCACAATGTGATGGGAGATTGTCTATGCACTCACTTCCATATTTATACTTAGTAATGTCGGCTTCTTTTCCAGTTATTTTGGAGGCGGCTTTTTTTAAATCATTTCCTAATAACCTTGTTAGACGGGTGAAAGGATTTTCTGGAGGTAGTTTAAGATCGTCTGAATAAAATCGTTGATTGACCTTAAATGATTTAGTCCGCAGTAATAGTCTTAACAAGGCCATTTTAGTATATTTCTTCAGTATTGAAATTTCCTGCAAAATGAGCAGTGAAGTAAAATGAAATATATATTTTCTTATTAGGTTTAAATTCATTCATTGCACTTGATATAAATAAAACTAAATACACATTAAATAAAATAATCAAATGTTCAAATTATTTTGGAATATAAAATATTATGTGTTTCACAAAATATTTATAATATAACTAGCAAAAATCAAATAAGATATGTTCCCAACATAAAAAATATGTTCAATTAAAATAACTTGGAGTCTGCATGAAAATTATATCATTGTTTGAAAACATATAAATAATTTATTTTCACATTATTAATTTAAGAAATAATTCATAGCCACGTAAAATCAAAATTGAATATAAAATATTATTATAGATAAGATTTATTTAGTCTATTAAATAATTTATCACAGCTACTAGAAGACTTTAAGGACAACTGAATCAAACATCACTACAAATGTCACTACACGCTTAATGTGTATAAAAATGAAATGGGATAACACTGAAATAATTAATAAAATAAGATATATATATGTAATTATATTAATATATTTTTAGTATATAATGTATTTGTATAAAACAAATATTGGCTTACTTTAGATGTGATAAAGATCTATGTTGAATGAAATAATGAATATCATTTCCTTATTAAGATAATATATACTATTTACAATATTGTCATTTGCTTATCAGTTATCAGTACTTGGGTAAGCACTTCATGTGAGAAGAGACGAGATAACTTATGTATATACTATTATGTAAAATAATGTGAAAAAATCAATAAAAACAACAAACACACATAGACAAACAGTGATAATGAAATATATTTCAATGGAGTATTTTTTATATCAGCATTGATTATTTATAGTTAATATGATGAAAAGTGCAAAAATAATCTATGTAATTACTATTATAATGAAAGCTGAACTTACACTACTGACTAGTGTTTTTTAGGTATCTCATTAGGATATCACGATTATTACTTAAGTCAATAGATAATTTAATTTATTTACAATAAATAAAAAATACCGCAATTCGGTGTTATAGGTTATAAAACATATCAGAAAACCGAGGTATTATAGATTTGACAGATGAGCGATAGGTATATTCTCAAGGATTAAAAAGAAGTAGGTTGACGAGTTTTTTCATAGCATGGAACTGTATACTATATCATTTAAAATATATAAATTGCTTGATATTTTAGATAATAAAAATTAATAACACGCACAATTTGATAAACCTAGACAATACAACATTGTTTAACGATACAAAAAATATAAATACAAAAGTACTTCAATTCACATTTTTTTTAATTATAATAGCACCTTTTTTTAAATCAGTATTTAATAAGCGAATTAATAATTTTAAATTATAAGGGTGTACACAAACTAAATGAATATTCGCACATTATAGAATGGGAATATCCCAGTCTTTCAAAATTGATTGATGTATACGGTAAATACGTATTCCATCAATAAGCACTTAACTGATTTGGATCGATGTTGCATGTAGAAGGATATGTTGTGAATGTGTGCTTTTAGATGTTGAGGAGATTACAAATGATTTACCAGTATTAAAGTTAACAAAGAAACATAGATGTTGAGAGAGCTTTGGAAAATCTGTCAGTGATGCTAAAAAAATCTAAAATCATTGCTTGTCTTCGTTAATATATTTACATCTCCATGAAGAGATACTCAGAAATATATTATAAAATATATAGGTGATGTTAAATTTACAATTTTATCACTGCTGATCGTGATAACTAGTAAGTAGGGGTAACGTAGATTTAATAATAATAATAATAATCGTGTCGGAAACAACAGGGTCAGATCCTGTCTGCCCAGAAGTGGGCGACGTCGATGGCGTTACTTCTGGCCATCATCAGGTCTTCCTGGGTGCAGCTATTCGGGCACAGTGCACACTCCAGAAGGTGTGACAGGGTCTGCTCCACGCCGCAGTCACATTCAGTCGGTCCGCTGTAAAACTGCCAGGCCCTCATTTGTGTCCTCGTCTTGCATACTCCGGTCCGAAGTCTGTTAAGGGACCTCCATATATTCCACCCTTGGTCATGTCCAGGGGCTAGGTCCTCTTTCGGGGCAATCCAAGTATTCCCCTCAGTTGCGCTTCTCCACATATTCAGCCGCAGGGTGGCCTCAGGTATCTCCAGTTCCGTTGTCGATTGTAGGAAACTTCTTTTGATTTGAGCCGTGTAGTTATCTTTTGGTACCCAAACATAGGGTGGTAGATTTAATAAAACGACAACGTGTGAGATTCATAACTTGAATATCAGACATTAATGTCGTTGTTAATTACACAAACTGCTCTTTCTTTAATCAAATAATTTTGATTCGCTTTTCAATCTCTTATACAAAAAATAAACATCTTAATAATAATAATTTTATTTCATTGGTTGTTTTATTTAAAAAAATATTTATGGTCTTTGTCTTTTGGTTGATGGCACGTGGGTTTGACGTTTTCATCTATGTTGACAGTTTGAGTTTTGCTATGATGTTTTAATAATATATAAAATAAATCTAAATGCAAAGATGGATTCAAAATATAATATTACCCTTAATAATAATGGTGCAAAACGAAAATTTCAATTTAAGCATCAACAGAATACCCAATCACCGCAACCGAAGAAGATAAAAATCAATAATGCTGACAATGATTCAAAATTGAAACAAAACATCAATGATTCCAAGCGGAAATCTACTGAATGTAAAAAAATTAAGACCCCTCTATCACTACTTGAGCAGAGACGTAGTTTGCCTGTATATGGAGTACGTGGACGGTAGGACAATGTTGATTAGTATGATTAGACAATGTAGCTAGAAATGTAATATTTAGTAGCCTTCATGGAGTTTTTTCCTTATGTAATATTTGTCATTGGTTTTGTATCATTTCTGAAAATTAGACCTGAATGCATAATATCCCAACCATATTTTTAGTGTTGGAGTCCTTGTTTATGGAATTTCCACAATTGATTTACTCATCGAGCGATATGTTTAAATATACCTAAAGTTATGAATACTTTTGACATTTGCTATGCTGGGTTAAGATTCACAGTAGTTTATTAAGCAGTAAACTGTTCTTTTAAATCAATAAATGTTTTATAAAACGAAAACAATGATAACCTGATAGATTGTGATCCTTAGTATTTCTCCTCATTGTTAGATCCATTAAGTAAAAAAAATATTTTTCATTTTCAGTCACTTTCAACAGTAGTACTATCAATAGACATAAAAAGTTTAAATGTAAACAAATATTCTAGTAAAGCCAGCCAAAGTGTTGGTTCAATTAAAACTAACCTAGTCTTAAGAAACTCATCTTGTAGTCAGAAAAAGTAAATTCTTCCAATAAAATTGATCCCATCAGAAGATATGTTTTGCTGTCAAAGTCATCATAAAATATGCAAAAAAAACACAATTTTCATAGGAAAATGAGGAATCTAGCACGGAATATTTTTTGTCATTTATAACATATTTTAGATTTGATTAAATTCCATGCATTGTAGTGAAGGGTTATATTTAGTAGTTTTACCAGCAGGTATAGCTTAGTGGTTAAAGCGTTTGCTTACTAAACCAAAGGTTGTGGGTTTGAATATTGTTTTAATATTTTAGACTTATGGAAGAGATCCGTAAAAATGATACATTGATTGTCATCGGGGAGACGGGCAGTGGGAAGACCACGCAGATTCCGCAGCTGGTTCACGAGGCGTGCCTGGAGGCAGCGGGCAGCGTGGGAGTGACGCAGCCCGGGCGCGTCGCCGCCATTACCATTGCGATGAGAGTTGCACAAGAAATGAACACAAGCGTCGGAGAAATTGTCGGGTAAATCTTCTGATAAAAACATTTTAGCAATCAACATTCATATAATAATCCCTTAGTTTTATTACATTTGATACTTTATAACATTTATAGTTAATACAGTTGAAATAAAAACCTTTAAAGTACACATTTGTTTGAATTCATAAATAAAATTTCATTATTTTGGAATTAGTAACTTGTTTTAATGAATAAGTCTCATTTCTGAAGACATTAAAGATAAATCTCTTACTATTTATAACCCATAGTGAAGAGTTATTAAGTAATATGTATAGAATTGTGTCCAGAAGTGGGCATTTAATTTATTGCTCGTTTCCTGGCCGACATCATGTCATCCTGGGTGAAGTTATTTGGACAAAGTGCAAATTCCAGCAGGCGGTCTTAGTTTCGATCTACCCCACAGTCGTATTGTATGTTGGGTCTTTGTAGTACTGACATGTTTGTATGAGGTTTTTTTTTGTTTACTCTGATCTGTAGCCTGTAAATGTATCGCCATATATTCCATCCGTGGTAATCTAGGTGGTCGTATTTTACCACTTGTTTAGCTTAGCGGCTGTCAAATAATAACATATACATAATTTGGTACAAATACTGAATCACTATACAATTACAAGATGTAATAACAAAGATCTCAAACATTTGTTTTTAAACAAATAGAGCTTTGCTATTGGCAGTTTATAAAACAATATAACTGTGCATCATTTAGTATTTGATGGATGTTAATATTTTTTACAGATACACGGTGAGGTTTGAAGACATGACATCTAACAAAACTAAGGTGAAATACATGACTGACGGCATGCTCCTCAGAGAAGCCATGATCGACCCCCTGCTGATGTCCTATACCGTGCTCATCTTGGATGAAGCTCACGAGAGAACCGTTAGCACAGATGTCTTATTCGGTATTATAAAACAAGCTCAGAAGGATAGAAAACAAAAGAATTTGGCGAATTTAAAGGTATGTTTTATAACTTTATTAATCTGTTCACCGCGTATGACCGCTATGTGTGTTCTAACGAACATGCCCTCAGCGCGTATGACACACATAGAGGTCATGGAAGTTTCAAATCTATGTAATTGTGTGAAGAATGATTATTGTTAAATCAAACCGAAAATACAAGAAATATATTGTATTTTATTATTGAACAAATTACTTTGGGTGCCAATTAACATATTGATTAGTTGAAAAAATATCACAGCCTATATTTATAATTGAAAACGCGACAACAAAATCCCTGAAAAAGCAGTCGCGAACAGGGTATGTTCACTAAATTTGGTGCCGCGGGCAAAAGGTTAACAATAATTTTGTCTGTACTAAATTATGGTAGAATAATTAGAAGTTCAATAGGAAAATGGTTGTATGAATACATTTTTAAGCAAAAGTTATTATACGCACATATATATATGCACATCCGACATGCAGGATCCTCAATTGCGCATATACTGGCTGCTCTCTATACTGCTGACATGGATGTATGCCGAAAGATATGACCGCTGATGTCTTCGAGAAAGTAATAAATATCATAGAAGACAAGTTGGTCACGATAACCAATTTGGATTTAAGAGAAACACGTCCACTGATATGGCTATTTATCAAGCAGACAATAGACTATTACTGCTTCTTGGACCTGAGCAAAGCATTTGATCGAGTTGACCATAGAACTCTATAAAATTAAAAAAGCGCAATGTTCCGGCAGCTATTGTGAACGTCTTGGCTCTATGGTATGCTCAACAAAAGAATTTTGTACACCCTCTTCAATGTATATATCGATGACTTGATCCAGTCATTAAATGCTTCCAGAAAAGGTTGTCATAGCGGCTACTGTGCTAATATTAGCTACGCTGATGACATGGTCAATGCCATCAATAAATTGCGATTAAATCAAACCCATGAAAATAGTGAGTCTTTGGGATCTAGCGACAATTAAAATATTGACATTACAGATTGACAAAATATCAAAGAAGAGCAATAAGCAGTTCTATTGTAGTAATGTCAGAGTGCTATTCAAAGCACCTCTGGTCTAACTATCTAAACGGAGAAGCTCAAAGTTGCGTATAATAACTCATACCGCCAACTTATGCAACTCCCTAGATTTTGTAGCGCATCTGACATGTTTGTGGAGGGCGGAGTCCATTCAAGCATTATTGGTGCCGGCTTCTGGGCAATAAGGAGGTGAAATACTATTTTAATTTTTATTTTATTTTCACAAAATTAAAACTTGTTCATGAATACAAATATTTTGCAAACCAAAATCCTGTTAAAAACTTTATTCATATTATATGTATTAGAAGCTTGGATATTATTATACATTTTCTAATCAATGTTTCATATTTCTTTACAGATTATTGTTATGTCTGCTACAATGAATGTTGATGTATTTAGTTCATATTTAGATAAATGTCCTGTAATTTACCTTGAAGGTCGAACTTTTCCTGTTACAATATATCACATGAAAAGTAAAAATACTGACTATCAACACTCAGCGCTTTGTACTGTATTCCAAATACATAAAAACACACCGATTGAGTAAGTATAATATATAACTTATATATATATATATAAGATAGAATAAGCTAGACTTATATGTTTAGTCAAATTATCTATAAATATTTCTATTTTAAGTTTATAAGTAAATTTATTAATATATTTTAATATGTATGCAAATTTTACCAACACTACACACTTTTGTGGGATTTCATAGCAGGACGATAGATAGTATTACAGCTTGCTTGTCATTCAATATTTATAAACACTCGTACCTTTTTTTATTTCACATTATCATTATTATTATTTCACACAATGTTATATTAATTAAGTATAGTTTTTAATTTTGCTTTTATTAAGATGCTAATGTTGTATTAATACTTTTTTCAGTCACGATGTTCTAGTATTTTTAACTGGCCAGGAAGAAATTGAAACACTTGCATATAATATTCGACAAATAGCCAAGGTATTGTGATATTTAAAATGATAAAATTTTCATTAATTAATATAACACATTTTAAATTGCAAAATAAATAAGTTTTTGGTAACACTTTGTTTGATCTTTTAGGAGATTGGAGGTGGTCCCATTCGCGTGTGTCCCCTTTTTGCTGGATTGTCTCCAGCCCAGCAGCTGGATGCGTGGAGGCCGTCTCCTTCAACTGTCCGCAAAGTCATTCTGGCTACCAATATTGCAGAGACATCTATAACAATACCCAATATAAAATGTGTGGTAGACACTGGTGTGGTAAAAGCTAGGTATTAAAAAATAAATATAAATGTATTCATTTTCCGAGGGTATCGTTGAATGGTTAATTTTAATAATTTGTATGTGTTTACATACACATTAATTTCAATCATAATCATTTAATGAACTTACGACAGTAATATTGTCATTGAAAAATTAAATCTATCGAGTTATAATTTCTTTACTTATAATTTAAAGTAAGCAATTGAAACTGGAAATAAATGAACCTCTAAAAACAACCACATACATTTGATTCTCTTTACCCTTTGAATTTTGGATACAAAACACAGAAGAACAACCTTTTCCTGCATATGATGTCTATAGTGGTCACGAACTTATAACAAATTGTACTTTATTCTGCTGTTGTAATATTTATAATTAGGTAAACATATTACTGAATATGTTATATATTGGATTTCAGTCAAAAACTATAGCTGATGATATATTTTGTGATTAATAAATATATTGAAATAATTTTTATAATCTTAAATGTCACTTAATTTGTAAAAATAAGTTTGAATTCTCACACCTTCCAAATAATCATTCTTATTACTAAAGCTTTATATTTATACAAAATGTGTTAAATTATTTGTGATTATTCGGTTAATAATTCAAATAAAACTTTTCAGACGATATTGTGCAGCCACAGGGGCAGAGTTCCTGCGTGTGGAGCCATGTTCCCAGGCTGCGTGTTGGCAAAGATCGGGGCGCGCTGGTCGGGATGCTCCGGGAAGTTGCTATCGCCTGTACACCGCTGAGCATCTCAGTCATCTCACTCCTTACACCCAACCTGACATATTGCGCTGTCCACTATCCCCCATCATCCTGCAAATCCTCGCTCTAGGACTCGACCCTGTAACATTCGATTTGATTGATAAGCCACCAGAAGAAGCAGTGAATGGAGCTATGCAATTATTAAAACAATTATGTGCGTTATATATTTAATATATATTTTGTTAAAATATTAATTATTTGTAGCGATAATCTCAAATACAAATATTTTTTTTCTTTTGCAGCTGCTATAACTAATATTGAATCTCCATCTTTAACACCGATCGGAAAGAAAATGGCTGTTTTTCCAATAGATCCTAAGCTCTCTAAAGTAATGCTTAGTGCTCAAGAATTTAACTGTTTAGATGAGGTAAAGCCGTATATTTGAAAATGAAAAATAATTTCTTAGTAAAATTCTTTTGTTGTAATTTTTTTTTAATGTTTCAGATTATAAGTGTGGTGGCTTTATTATCAACTGATGGAATTTTCCACTGCCCAGTTAGTAAAAGAGAAGAAGCAATGAATGCAAAAAGCAAATTTATTTCACCTTTAGGTGATCACATTACATTACTTAATGTCTATAAGGCATTTTGCAATATCCCACAAAAGAAGGTAAATTAAATAACCATTGACCATTTTAATTATATATATTATTATAATAATCGTGAACAGATTTTGTTACTAAATATTTTTTTACTGTTCTCATAACAACAATGCGTTTGTTAACTGACTAAAATATTAAAAGTTAATTGAAAGTTATGTTAATAAAGCTCCGCTTTATATGTACAAATGTTGCCTTTTACCTCTTACATTAAATGTAAGTAAAATAGCATGAAGTTTTAGAAAAATCAATGTAAAAACAATAATAAAGTATTCCATATTTATCTGAGAAAAAACATACTTTTACAGGGATCATCTACACTACAATTTCTCCAGTACAGAATATTTGTTATTGAAATATTACATTTTACAATAGTAGATAAATGTCAAATCAATTGAATGGCTACTTTTCTTCATAGCAGTCTTGTTCATGAATGAGACTTAACTTGTACACAATCTATGAAAGATGTTGATATCATTGTCTATTATTTATCCACTACATTTTCAGCCTAAAAATGCTACTAAACATTAATTTTAATTTTCAGCAATGGTGCCGTGACAACTTTGTAAATCTTCGTAATTTGTCATATGCCAAAGACGTTCGTCAACAATTGATTGAATTATGTCAAAAATATAAAATGCCAATGCAATCCTGTGGCCAGGAATTGCAACAAGTAAGTTTTCGTTATTCCTAAATGTTGAAATGAAACATAATATTACTTTTTAAAACATATATTTTGTTTTTAAATAAGATTTATTATTTGAAAAAAAAAAATACAATTACTTGCAGTAAATAATTGTAATATACAATAAATTTATAAGCAATTTTAAAAGATAAGGATAAAATTATATTATTATACAATACATACAAGTTAATAAAATGCAAATGATTTTTTTATTCTTGTTCTTCTATATTTCTTTAAAAAAAAGTTATAAATTTAAACATTTGTACTCATTTGAAAATGATGACAAAAGTAATTATAAGCAAAGCATTTATGTGGAATAGGTATCATTAAACTAAAATTTTTAAATTAATCATTGTAAGTTATAAGTACTGTTGTGAATGGTTATAATCTTAACATTGTTTTTATGTGTCCTGCAGGTAGTTAAATGCATGATATCGGGGCTGTTTGTGAACATTGCTTGGGTCCGTAAAGGGATCAACGTTAACAGTGGTGGCCGCTACATGACAGCCTCTGGGATGACTGCTGCCATCCATCCTTCCTCTGTGCTGCACGGTGTGGTGCCCCTGCCCCAGTGTTTGCTGTACACGGAACTCATTAGCACACAGAGAACATACATCAGCGCCATTTCAACGATCGAACCTGAGTGGTTGTATGAAATAGTCCCAGACTTTGCAAGAAAGTGCAGGATAAATCACTAGCGTGTAATGAATTATTATAGAAATATCAAGTATTTCACAGATTATTAAAACGCAATGCCATGCATTATTTTTCATCGTTATCTGATGATAATAGATTAGTAAATTTTATTAATAAAGACAATTCTGGACTCGTATTTGTAAAACAGAAGCACGTGTCGTGATTAGGGTTGCCAATTGTCTTGGATTTGCCGTGATTGTCCCGGAATTTAAATTGCTGTCCCGTATCCCGGATAAATGCTTAATGGTCCAATTGCAGAAGTTTTAAGAAAACTATTCCATTTTTATTGAAATTGATAAATCCGTTGAACGACATTACAACGTTCCCTCCGCATTTGATCGATGGATATTAATCCTTTTAAAGAAATTGCAAAAACGTATGAATTAACAGTAAGCAATTTAAATAATTTACCATTTTTTTAAATACGGACTCACTTGCAAAAGAATTGGTGACACTTGAATTTAAGCATGAAAATATTAAAAGGTTGTTTTTTGGAAAAATCTGGTCAAACACAAAACATTTGATCCAGTTTTTTGTCTGTTATATACGAAGTCCGTTAAATAGAGGTACGTTATATCGAGGTTTTACTGTATAAACAATAAAATAATATTAAAAAACTAGTTTTTTTGAGAATTTGTCCCAGAATCGTTCCGGAAAAAGTTGGCAACACTAATTGTGGTTGAACCCCATTTTTTGTAATTCATGCAAACATTACATATAATATCTGTTCATATTAAAAATCATTAAGTATTTTGTTTAAGTATAATTATCTATGTAAATGTAATTACATTATTTAAAAAATCTTTTTTTTTGTAAAAAATTACTTATCACGACTCAGAATTTTACATCTAAAGTAGAGATTTCAATCATAATATTTATAAAATTGTTTGATTTTGAGTTTATTGTGTAATAGATATATAACATCGATAATTGTAAGCATATATTTTTATTTAAATAATAAAGATTAAATATAATTAAAGATTTTTAATAATAAGACAATTAAATAATGTTGTAGTTGAGCAGTCAGGGTATTGAACTTTTAATATGGTCATGCAGACGAATCTGCTCAGCTAATAATTTTTCTATTTATAACCATAGTTTGTACATGGTTAGCACCAACCTTTAAATATTTAGTGAAATAATATATACTTTATATTTACATTTGCCATCAGATAATAAAGATATCTCATTGTTTCTATTTTACGTTAATACCTATTATAATTTAGAATGAGGAATCTGTAGGATGATATATTTATTACAGATCATTTTGACTTTAATAAAAAAATCATAACATTTAATTTATGAAAGTTTCTTAATTTGTTCATGTAAATTAATGTAGAATATGTGTCAAATTAAATGTTAATTATTTTGATTAATTACATAACAAAGTTTTAAAATATCATCTTATAAAATCTGTGATAGTCATAAAATGGTTAATGTTTATAACACAACAGTATTGTGTAACAAATTACGTTTTTTAATTTGCATTGATTTCTTCGGAATATATCACTTTGGTATGTTAAGGTACGAGGGTTATCCGTAAAATAAGTTTCCCAGTGATTTTTTTTCAGTGTAAAACATGTTTAATTCCATGAATGCTTACATTTTTGGAATGTTCAGACATTTACCTATTTTTCGACATAGTCACCACTGAAGAGATGGTAATCACTTGGGGCTGTAGGGTGGGTGTTTGACAATACCCCATCCAAATTTATCGTACGGTAAACATTCTTGGCACCCACCTCGCGCAAACCTTAGCATACCCTAGATGCTCCGTCAAAATCTTGTTAATAGAGGTTTTGCTGACATCAGGGATCATTTCGGAGATCTTACGAACCATCACTCTTCGATCTGAGAGCATCGTTGCCTCCAGTTTTGCGATTGTTTCGTTAGAAACAGATGGCCGTCCGGAACGCTCCTTATCATGGACGTCAGTAAGCCCGTTCTTGAACCCTGCACCATTTGCGCATGTGTTATACGCTCATACACTCGTTTCCATAGATTTCGAATAGCTGGGAGTGGATTTCTACCAGCGCAATGTTATTTGCAAACAGGTAACGGATCACCGAGCGCAGCTCACACCTGGCGGGCGAAGCGAGATCCATCACGTACGGCTGCCAAGCCAAGACTCCGCAGGCAGCTCGCTAGGGAAGAGATTTGGAGTGTGGGAACACTACAGAATCGTGGGATCCATCACAACAGCGCTTTTCAGGAGTGTAGCGCCATGGGAACCTTATTTTACGGATAACCCTAGTATTTCGGGATGTACATAACAATTATACCTATTTGTTGTTAATAACCTGTTAAAGTGTTTGTATAATAAATTATGCCATTTCATTTTTATCATTTCTAATTTTATGCATTAGTGCCTATTATTAACAATAAACTCTAATTATTTTAAGGTGTTATATAAAAACAATGTGATAAGTGAATGATTAAAAATTATTCTCCTTAATATGAAATGACTACCATATTTATACCATTATGTCTTCAATAATATATTGAACATTGACCTACAGCTTTGATTACAAATAAATTTAAAATTATCTATTAATGTTCTTAAAGGCTACCTACACAAATGACATTACCTGAAACCTAATAGTTCGCTCAAAGCATCAACATATGTGCCTAATAATGATAAGTTATCTTTTTGGGATTATTTTAATTTTTATTAGAATATTTTTTCAATACTCTAAATCCTTTATAGATAATTGATCTATATTAATATTTTTATAAATTGATACACACATGCAAATCTACATCAAATTTCTCTCATCAATTTGTCAATCAAAAACGTTAATTCTCTCGACTCGATTGAGGCGGAGGAAAGTCATGGTCGATTGCACTGTGCTTAGAACAGAACTGAGTGCATAGTTTGTGGTTCAAATCGCAGCGTCTGCCGTTTCTTTTTCACCACAAATTGATCAGAGAAAGTTGATGTAGATTCGTATGTGTTTATCAATTTATAGTTATCTTTTTAATAACATTTAGGTTATCAACTGAAAATACTCGGTGAAACTGCATAATTATAATTTTAAATTAATTTTAATTAAAAAGTAATACATCAAAAATATTTAGTTTTGATTCACATTTATTTTAACTGATTACATGTTTCGGCCTCTGTAATAATTATTGAAGATGGTATCCAGGGAGGTCGAAACATGTAATCAGTTAAAATAAATGTGAATCAAAACTATTTTTTTTTTAATTAAAATGAATTTAAAATTATAGTTATCTTTTTATTAAAATATTCTTAAAGTGTAAGCAAAAAATAAGCTTTAACAAAAATTTTGTGGAAATGTCATCCATTTGTCATATAAATACATAATTTCTTTGTGCACAGTTTTTTTTTTATAATTATTTATTTTTAGAAAGAGGCTAAAGTAAGTAAAATTGTAATCACTTATTGAAATAAACTGATTGAAATAATATAACCGAATTATGATGTGAATAATATTTTGTTTTATTTTTTTTCATTGAGTTTGTAACCATTACTTCTTGATATCTGATCACATTTTTTTCGTTTGGTAAAATCTTACCAATTAAATCAATTTTAAGTAATAATGTAAGATAACGAATGTGTTAAAATGTAAGAAATAAAGTATATTTATTTTTTATAATGATTTTTTGTGTAACTGTCCATGTTAACCACATTTTTAATAAAAATATTTCATTTTTTATACATATTTACTGTCATGAATTTCAAACAATGAGTTGCATTTTACAAAGTCAAGAGATGGGCTCGACATATTTTTTTTATAGGATTTAGTTAATTTAGACTTAAGACAAATGAAATGTCATTGTTTTTTTTTAATGAGAGTATAGACTCCTACATACACGAAATTAATATATTGTATCAATATTTTGGTTCAACGAAATAGGTCTGAAAAGGTTTTTTTTAGCCTGTGGGGCTTACTATCTCAAAACTGAACTACGCAAGGCGTCGCGAAAACGCACGAGAAAATAAAACTTCATGATTTGTTGAAGCGTTTTACAGTCCACGCCAGTGGCGTAACAAACAGTCCATTTCCTATGCCGCTCTGGGCATTTCCAAATTAAATGCACACCCATATTTTTGAATTTATATTTTGACCCGTCGCCGCATACGTAAGTATCGACGTGAATATATCAAACACATCTTCTCGATACGAGGGACGTAAGAGGCAACTCAATTTTGAAAATAATTGACAGATGATTCAAATTTCGAACGAAATGAGTATTATTTTGTTTTACGAGAACGTTCTTTTTCAGATATGGTGAATTGTTTCTCAACGTTTCTTGTTCGTATATTTTCAATCAAGTGTGTCGCTAACCTCCCTCGAAACTGGTCGGGATTGAGTGGACTCCTTTTAGGACCGCTTTTCTTGACACTAGAATAACCTGAAATGCGTTTCTCTAACGCATGTCGTAGTATAATGTTAATTATTGTATTATCTTTAATTTCGAAGAGTTTCCGTGGTTTCTTTCTTTACCACGGATACAAAATAAATAAATACTTTTGTACTGCAACGACTAAGATAAAATGGCGCTCTCATTAATCTGCCACCCAGTAGATCTCTCTTCACCTAAACACACTTCAAGTTCAGCTTTTTCATCTCGTTTTCTCTTTTGTATTTTACCATTTTCTTTAACTGTGAGAATAGTGACTGCCAACTTAGTAAGTCTTGTAGATGATATATCTCAATATTGTGCCTGTAAATACTAGCTTAAACTAATTTACTAAACACTTGATTTTCATCAAAAACTTTCAAAATGAAAATAAGGTCGTTATTCTGCCAAAACATGTGTGAAATTCGTTATTTTGAATTCACCTTATTTACTCGTATATACTATAATATAACGTATGTAAAATGTGTTAGCTGTTTACGTTGCGCGGTGACACGGAACAACTTGAGACAAAATATCCGACTGAAAAGTTGATTCCCGCTCGCGTTTCCTCGGCTTTTAAATACAAATTTTTTCGAGTATGCATGATTAATGGATGTTTTCTTCAAACACAGGCGCGCGCGATAATGGCGGCGGGCGGTTGCTTGTTAGCGCCATTCAGCCGTCTGCTGCAAACCCCGGAGGATAAATCTCCCGGCAGACGTCCCCTGTGAAACACCAGATATTTGCACCTGACCGATTTAGAGCTCCCGATCCACGGAACCACGAAACGGCCGAAATAACGCCTGAATAATGCAGCGCCGCCATTGTCGAATATCGAGAAAATCCGCAATCGACAATGGTGTTTTAGGACCAATAATGAGTCAGTGCAGCCGGAATAATGGGCTTTGAAAACAGATGTCTGCTAATAATAGGATTGCGATGGTTTGTCTTAGCTTGAGAGACCGCATGAGACAGCCTTGTATACTACAGTACGTCAAAAGAAGAAGCTGACCCTGGCTGGCACATGTCTTACGAACGCCGCAGAAGAGTATCAACTACGGCAGCCTTTTCTTCAAGCCCTCGGGCTCTCGCCGTCCTGGTAGGCTGTCTGGAACTATATATACTTGTATATAATGTACTCGGCGGATCTCAGGTGTCGAAGACTAAGGCGGCTGATAGAAGTTTATGGTGGCGGATCGTAATGTCCATATGCTCCAGTTGAGTGAGCGGACATGGATAAATGAAATGAATGATTGCATATTCTTATTTCGTTGTCAATTATCGTCACCGTGTGTGTTCCCTAACTTAAGAATATATTCGTTACGAACTGCCGCCATAAAGCTCTGTCAGCCGGCATGATCCTTGTCTCATCCCATGTCAGTTCTGCCGAGTACATTATTATTATTATTATTATTTTAATTTATTTAGTTTTTAAGCCCCAGGACTTAAGCAAAGGCAGCCTGTAGCTTATGCTCTCCTGCGGCATCTATATATGTCTCAACAAGGACTAAACTTTGCCTCTTGCAGTATGTAAGATTACCTTCTCCGCTCCCTCACCTCGCCATTCCTCACAAAGTCAAGCCATCGTATTTTATACAGGCTCTCGAAACTCATACGGCTCCATTGGTTTTTGGTGAGATGCCAATATTCCCAGTCGCAAAGAAGAATGGGAACGATACAGGATCTGTATAGACGGCATATTGTTTAACCGAGTAAAGCTACGAATCCCAGATATTGCGTATTGAGTAAAAGACGCAAAAAAATAAATAAAAAATTGCAATTATAACTATTAAATATTTGTGTTTTTCTGCTAAAGAAGATGCTGATGCGTCAATGAAAAGATTGAAGATTTTAAATTAATAACTATGTAAATAAAAAGAGTTTCTAAATTTATTGTATGGCTCTAATGAAGTTGTTTAAATTTCAGTAGTCTTTTTTACAGACGTTACATTTTAAAAATCTGTTGAAAAGTCTAATAAAGAAGAGTGCCTTGTCTCATTCCGTTGACTTATTTCTAATTGTACTCGTACACATAGCGACGACAATGGCAGCTGCCTCAGAGGACTTCCTTATCCCACTTTATATAAAAGTGTACGAGTGTAGGTGGCTATACTATAAGCCATTAATGAATAAATGACCCAACAGAGGAAAATTTAAAGAAATTCTTTTATTTCCCCGGATCAAACTGTTGCCACTTCAAGGCTAATAAAAAGTTATTTCCGCGAAAGAAGCTCTCTTCGGATTTCGACCGTTCAGATTGCTTTTATTCAATAGGTTTTTTTTTGGAGGACTAGTTTATGGTCTCCCCATAGTCTCCGCCAATAAAAATAATGTTTAGACTTAACACTATCCCACACCTGAGAAACCTTCCCGATGTTTGTTTTAAATGACTTTTTTTATCTCATTTTTTATGTTTCGGATTTTTTACAAGACGCTCGTTGTTTGAACAATTCAATTATCTCTAATGTTTTGGGTTTCACTTATTCCAATGAGGTTTTCTGCCCTCTGTCATTTTTTTTATTAAGCAGATCTTATTAAGATCTATTGTAAAATTATCATGATTAATTTAAAACTTCAAATAAGAACCATTTTTTTAATCATATTGGTAATATTATATATATTTTCATATAACAATTGGACTTTGTTCTTTTGGTAAAAATTTAGGACTCAACTTTATAGCCCTTGTGAGCATCGGACTAATCATATAATTCCATTACAACAGCTGTTTATTGAACATCTTAAAATCTTAACCCTTTCATTACGGCTCGGTTTGAATACAAATTATACTCTAAGTTATAAAACTAGTATTTGAAGTATAAATGTACTTATCTGGTCTATTTTCATATATCACATTGGTTCTTGTATCCTTTAGCTATCAGATGATGCATAAAAAACTATTCTAAGAAAACAGCAAAACGATATATCACATCAACCGATATCGACGGTCGGGGAATCTTATGACGGCATATGCCGAAAACCGATGCGAAAGGGTTAATATTCTTGGAAAATAAAGCTACTTTTTGTTCAAGACCCCGGGTGCTTAATATCATGGAAGGTCGTCAAGAACGATAATTATATTATAATTCGAAGAAATTGCAGATGTAAAGATGATTGAGGACGCAGCTTGGAAGCTTGATCATGCCAGCTGTCAAAGGATTATGTTCGCAATTGTGGCAACCATATATTCCAGTTAATGACCGCATATGGATAAAGAGAAAAATGTTACCACACGCAGAATATGAAACAATTTTTTTGCTAAAGAGATTATACATTTGATACTGATGCAATATAACGACTACAAGTTACCGATAAAATAGAATTATCAGTCGACAGAAATGTAGTGAAATTTGATAAAAAATGAAAATGACATATTATAAAGATTACAGTGAATGAATATAAATAGCTGGAAAATTGTACATTTTGTGACCATTTGACAGGAAAATGTTTTTTTACCATTTAGTGAGCAACTTATAGCTACTTACATATATATATATAGAAAATATGCCTTATTTAAGTATAAGATATATTGTATAGACACGTGTATAATAATTTAAATTGTTCGATAGCTATTCTGCAAAAACACTGTTGGAGAAGTAATAAATTGTATAGAAAACTGAAAAGAACAAGTTTATAAGCAAAAACACTCAACAAAAACCACACAATTAAAGTTTAAAATTTGTTCGCGAAAATTCCGATGAAAAACGTTTCAAAAGGTTTCAAACTCGTGTGTCGTGTTGTATGTAACCTGTTCGATTTTTGAAAGCCTCAAAAACAGAAATAAACTTCAGCTACTCGTGCTTTGTGGGTTTCATATACCTGAATTTTGTAGTGTGTGTAAGCCTACACAATGATAATCGTTATTACATTAGTATATACAAAGACCTAAATGATATTTTATAATTAGCTTAGATTTTCATAAATATAAGTTTTAAATGTTTGGTTGCGTTGTGGGTGGAATATTTCAATATAAGCGTCAATAATAGAATTTGTGTTTGTTTAATTGTTATCAATATTTATTGTGCACACTCCAATTTTTATTTCTTATAAAAAAAATCAATTGAAAGTAAGTATATAATCAACACATTAATATATGTACAGTAAGACCCCGCTTAACGCTGTTTAGTTTAGCGCTGTTTCGGTTTAGCGCTCTTTTATTTCAACCCGGGGATTCCCCGAAATTGTGTGCAGCTAGATTTAAGTAAGAGCGAAGAAATTAGACACTGTCAATATGGTTGAAATAGTGGAAGAAATAGTGGAATTAGCGGAAACAAACCGGTTTAGATGAGGTAAATGTGGAACGCATCCCCCGCGTTAAGCGGGGTCTTACCGTATGTTTGTTAAATACACGTCGCGCATGTGGTTCGGCGTGAGTGATTGAAAAAGGAAGATTTTTTTAATGTCGTAAATTTAGTACATAATGTCCACATGAAACAAAACTAGCGCGACACATTTAAATAAGTTTTGAAATAATAGCAATAATAAAAAATAGCAATGACACCATTTGTTGAAGTGTTAAAACGACACAATCAATGTCATCTGTATATACCGGTCGTACACTAGCGATATATTTGATTTTGCAAGCACAACGTAAGTAATATCCCAACGTTACGAAATATGTTTTGTGTATGGCTGTTGCCTAAGATGTGTGTTCGCTTGTAATTTATTGTGTTTCCGTTTTTTTATGACAATTTCAAAACGCCTAATACTTTCACGTTGTTATCTAGCGCTGGGCTTAGGACGGGCCGCCGTACATTCTGGAGACAAATGGTTCTCTTCAGCGACTCCCTAGAAGGAGGAGCTCGCGCATAAATCCAACCGAGATGCTACTCTCGCTGATATTTGTCGCAACAAATACCCAAACGTAATGTACGATGTGTATCCAATGCGAACATACAACTTTCTCTTACAGCGAAGCACACATTGCACCATCAATGTTTTGTGACGTTTAATTTCCGCACTACGAAAATACCAACTTTTAGAGGCTTAGAAAAGCAGAATTGAAAATGACAAATGGTTTTTTAATATTTTTTCGTGATAAATAACACTGCTTTCAATGCTCATTTGAAGCGGTTTTTATCTGAGATAATATTCGTAAATACATTAAATCGCATGTAGAAGTCTACTCATAATTTATATTTCAGAACTCAAGTGGATTCTTTGCACATTGAATATCGATCTTAAATATTCATCATGTTGCGAGAGTCTTTATATTTGCACAGCAAGTCATCAAATATGTTATTTTGCATAGTTTTTCCCAGGGAGTGTTTAGTCCAGTAGTTGGTAGACGGCGGTATCAGAGTTACATTCAACTGTTTTTATAGGAAAAGCGCTGGTGGATCCCGCGATTCTAGGGAAGGGATTTGGAGTGAGGGAACTAAGGTACACTACAAAATCGCGGGATCCATCATAACAGCGCTTTTCATGACTGTAGCGCCATGGGAACCTTATTTTATGGATAATCCTGGTACATTCTTAAAATATTTTGTTTAAAAATGCAGCTACGAGTATCAAATAATATTTGAATTGAAATATTTTTGTATAATTACGTAAATTTCGTAATTTTTTTAAAATTCAAATCTTTTTATAAGGTGTGGTATTTTAAGCTTTTGTGATTGTATTTTTTTTTAAATTTGGCTTCTCATTTAAAAAGACTGCCGACTCCTGGTCTGGTCTGCTGTTAGTTATGCATATTGGCCCTTATAAGAGTATTTACGATGCAATATATTTTATAGTCTCACGGTATTTATGACCGCATGCTTCTTTCACTACACCTAGATGCAGAAATATTATGACTAAAATCTAAAAGAAAGCCAGTGCTTGTTTTACCTTTTACGCCTCTCGTGACAGAGTTTTAACAAAAATTGCATGCAAAAATTCTAGCTGAAACGGAGAGATACGATTAATTTAATATCATTACTTAAATATACATATACTATACATAAAATTCTTTTTTCAACGCGTCAATCCAAGCACAAAAATAACGGCAGAAGCGGGATGCGAACCGCGGACCTTGGAAACCAATATGCCCAGGTATTCATACCGCTCCGCGAATCGCGCCATTGCTATGCCCAGACTGACTTGCGGTGAAACTAGTATTTATATCATTGTTAGCATCGTACGACAGATGTCGCCATAGTATATATTCAAAGTATGTATATTTTTATTATTATTCAATCAGTCTTCATTTATTCACAAGCTTAATATTATTACTTTCCGACAGTCTATTTATTTTAGTAAGTACCACTCGAGCGGTATGAATACCTGGGCATAGTTGGTTTCAAGGTCCGCGGTTCGCATCCCGCTTCTGCCGTTATTTTGTGCTTGGATTGACGCGTTGAAAAAGAATTTTATGTATAGTATATGTATATTAAGGTAATAATAATATTGTAATATAGTCAATGATCTATAAAAGTAGATTAGAATATTGAAATAATAAAGTAATATTCTAATAAAAATTAAAAAATTAATTTAATATCATTTTTAATGGCGCGCCATAAGATGAGTTGGTACACGACATGATTATTTGATGACGAGATGTCGTTTGAACCAGATGGTGTTGAAATTAGGCTTCCATTTCAAATTATAGATTTATCCCAAACCCCTCCATTGTTTTATTTGTGCTCTATAAGTAAGATTAAATATGAAAGATCATCAGGTATATTGTACTTAAGCTTATAATACGCATCAGTTTTTTTAGATTATTTAAATAATAGTATAGAAAAATAAAATCAAATTTATGTTTAAAGTCATCCACGAAAAAACATTCTGCAACTGATTTTTTTTTAAATAGCGATTCACGAACTAAAGACACTCCAAAAATAAACACAAAGAGTATATTTAATTTAAATTATTATTCAACTTTACTATAAAAATGGACTTTGCAATTTAACATTCTCATTTTAATGTATATATACATATTTAAATAAAAAATGTAAGCGTGAAAAGCTTTCAGTTTTCTTTAGCGGCAGGCTCTCCTTGTGCACATTAGCCATGTCTGCGCAAGTCTCGGGAAAGCCCAGAGTTTTGAGATCTTTGTCTACAGGTGCAGTCCAGGTTGCCTTTAGTCTTCCAGGCCTTCTCCTCACTGTGGGTATGTTGAAGGCTTTCCACACCGTGAAAAGCTTTCAGTATAATAAATATAATAATGAAATATTTTTTATGTGCTGTAAATAATTGACACTTATCGGAGATTATAAGAAAATCGTTTTCGGTCTATGATGCTTTAAATAAGGATTGTATACATCTAAAAGGTAAGATAATGAGTCATCTTAGAAATAAGTCTTGTCAAAAGAGACCTGCCTTTAATAAAAATTGCACCAAACTGTGAGGTTGTACGTTATAAGGCTGAGGATATCTTTTGATAAATTAATCAAATGAAAATTTAATATGCATTGCCTATAAATCCTGGATTATAACGGCTGCAGGGCTCGCCTCAGTTTAGCGACCATTCAGTATATTTCCACGTGATATTAATATCGCCTACTTGCAGGTACTTATTCATTTTCTTTGCGTGCTGTGGGCATAAAAGCTTTATTTGTCTCAGTCTGGGTTTTTTCACGAATTTCAGAATGAAAAACTTTGTGCATAAAGATCAACGGTTTTTCAGTCTTTCCAAGTTTCACTAACACGAAGTCATTTGTCAGAATTACAAACAAGTTCAAAAAGAGAGCTTTGTTCTCGAAGATTTTATTTCGGCTGCTAGGTGAGGAGAAATCTGGAATTTGAAGCAATTCAAGAATATCACTTGGATTACTTCAATTAAAAGTAATCTATCTGTTTTAATTAAAAACAATGGTACATTTGCTTTATATTATAAGGCAAATGTTAGATTTTTGTCACTTCAATATACAGCAGATAACATTAAGCCTGCAAATAATTGATATCTGATTAATCACCGGACATCCTTGAAAATAATGATGCAATCTCTCTACCATGGAAGAAGACTTTAGTCTTAATGGTGGCTATGCATTCCAACTAGATATCAATTTCTAAGGAAAATCGATATTTAATGCCGTATTTTCTTCAAGGTCGTGTAATGCGGTGAGAATACAATCAATAACGAGGTTCATAAAACCAAAGATTTATACGTGAGTGTACCATGGTCGTCAGATGCCCAAAGTTTTGCAGTGCATTCGAAGAAAAGAAAGTCTGAGATTTCATTGCACGAATTCTCGTTTTTTTGAAAGTTACAATTTTCTGATGCAACTTAATTTTTCAAAATTTTCGTCAAAAAAAATATATTTTAAAGTCACTTCAAAAAAAAATTTGACTGATGTTTTTTTTAAATTTAATAATATGTTTTGCTGCACTGGGTTGCGTCGCCAGCATTGGGACAAATTTTTCTCACCTCGTGAGTGTAGGGTTAATAATCTTATCTCCTCAAAAAATGCTTTTTACCAAACATTTAAATATGTCTTTGATACTACAGATGTTTCTTGTCAAGTCCCCATGTAAAACTTGCCTTGAAAGCCTGATGAAAGGTGATGCTTCGTGTGCAGATATATAACTTGGGATACAAGTAATATAGCTAAGCGATTCAGTGGTAACCTGTGTTAAAAAATATGGTTCTTATTTACCTTGTTTTTACCCGGATGACGTTGAGTATGACCTCGGTTTATGAGACCGCAGCTTCGACTGACTCGTAGCCTTCATCAATCCGTCACTGTCAAGACTCAACACTTGTTGTGTTGTTAGTAAGTTGACTCTTGTCAGTGACGGATAGAAGAAGGCTACGAGTTAGTCGAAACTGCAGATTCATAAACAGAGGTCATACTCAACGTGATTCATGTAAAAACAAGGTAAACAAATGAATATTTATTATTTATAATGGATCTCAAATTGAATGCTAAAAACATTAAAATAATATATTGTTTATGTTTGTACATGGCTTAAGGGTTCGTTCTTTTTGTGGATGGTGGGTTTTGAACCTTTAAACATGTCCTCTGATTCTATTGTCAGGTCCTTCATCTGGTTCTTTTATGCTCTGAAGGGGCCGCCTGGACGTCCCGCCCCCGCCCCCGCCCACCGGCGGGTGAAGGGCGGTTAAAGGCATTGAAGGGCGGCGGCTGCGAGTGAGATGTGTCAATCGTATCACTTTTCATGTGGGCTCATTGATTAAGGCGTGCGGTGAATGACGTTACAGGCTGCAGGTAGGCGGGAGGGATCATTTTTGATGGGTTTTCATCGATTGAATATTCATTTAAATATCGACAGTAAACATCCTTAAATAATCTAAAAAATGTTTTACTTTGTTTTTGATGTAAGCACAGACAGATGCATATAATACGTAATGAAGAAATCTTATCTGTGGATTCTATGACGCTAGCTTTTTTTTAGAGTTAGTTAAAGCTCTGAATGTGGATAGTTGAAACACCAATGTCATAGAATACAGCCCTATTATTACGGGGACTGCCTATGAATGGATGGTGTTTACGGGACCTTCGTCTACCATAATTTTAATTAATATCGTTTATTTATCGTAATGCGGTCATTGTCGTAATTCCACACAACCTATGTTTAAATTAAAAAAAAAACATTATGCAACGACGAAAATAGATAAATCATAACTCACAATAACCATAAATATGTCAACAAGTAATATATATAAAACCTCTTCTCTTTCTTAATGAATATGAAGTGCGTCGTCATCCGATTTTTATTCTTTAAAGCCACTTTAATCATCCTAAAGAAAAGTAGCTATTACAGGTTGCTTACTTTCATAAATGTGTCCTGTATACGGGTCTAAGTTGGTTACTTTAAGCCAAAGAATGAAATTGCATTAAGGTGTAATTAAAATAATTTATATTTATTTCTTGAGTATCGGCTGGGAATTTGTAGCTTGGAACCGAGTTGTATGAAAATAAGTCGTGTGGTAGGCCAACATGCTAAAAGTATATAATTAAATCTGTCTGCGATATTTCACATTTACCTTATCTGATCTCAGTCTTAAAAATTGCTCTAACCGTGTGTATAAGACAATGTTTACATTCACTATTAAGTCAATATTCCTGAAGCTATTAGATACTTTTGACTATTGTTGCCAACATAAAAAAATATTGAACACAACGACATCTCTTTATATCACAAGATAAGTAATTAATCGAAAAATTGATTTATTTTTAATAATCTTTTAATGATGATATTCTTCGTTATGCGTGTGCATTTATAACCTTTTTATTAGTTCATCTGAAATTAGTTTAATCTAAAGCCACGTTAAGTGCAATAGAGGAGAGCGTAAAGTCCCATTTGTTCAATAATGGGGACGTTCCATGTCACCCCAAGGACGTACGTAATAGCTTTGTCTGCTAACAGGAGAGCTGCCATAGGTGGCGGGAAGATTTTGTGAATTAAATGCTGAAATTCTGACGACAAATTTCAAAAACATTAAAAATACTGATACTGTCATTAATCATTATGAAAAATAAGCAACTAACAAACTCACTTACTTAAGCGGTAATGTCTCTTTAATGTGGGAAGATTCCAAGATTCTTTGAAACCATTAAAATAAAATTTTGCCAATGCGAAATAAATTGTAAAAAAATACGTCAAAACAACATGTAACATCCTTTCGTCAGGGAGTTAATGAAGTGAATTGTGGTTTTATGGGTAAGCCGTGTGTAACGATTTTCTTCTTCTTTCACAAATTATCAACCTCTGTAATGGCGGTGGAAATATTTGTAAATATCAGAGAGAAAAATAAATTCGCCACACACGGCTTAAATAATTGTACAATTCCAAATCTGGCCGTGAAAAACTACGACATTAATTTATTGAATTAAGGAATGTAAAGGGTGATTTTTTAATAGCTATAGGAAATTTTTCCAAAAAAGACACATAAAATTAAGAAAAATGCATGAAATCTTTATTTGAATCGATAGTACAGTCCATATAATTTAATGTTTGAAGATTATTTCATTCAAATGTTGACCGCGGCTGCGCCTCAAATGGTCCATCCGCTTAGTCTAATTTTGGCATACACTTTCCAACATTTCGGCCGGTATCTCACGAATAAATGCTTCAATGCTGTCTTCCAATGCGTCAATCGAAGCGGACTTGTCAGTATAGATATGAACCTTAACATAGCCATTCAAAAAATAATTTAAAGGCGTTAAATCGCATGATCTAGGTGGCCAATTGACCGGTCCCAAAAGTGAAATAAAGTGTTCACCGAACTTGCCACTCAATTGGTTTATTGTTTCGCGTGCTGTGTGGCATGTGGCACCGTTTTGTTAAAACCACATATCATGCAAGTCAAGCTCTTGCATTTTGGGCAAAAAAAAGTTGGATATCATCTCACGGTAGCGCTCACCATTCACAGTTACGTTGCGATTCGAATCATCTTTGAAGAAGTACGGTCCAATGATGACACCAGCCTATAATCCGCACCAAACAGTAACTCTTTCTGGATGCATTGGTAGTTCTTGAAATGCTTCTGGCTGATCTTTACTCCAAAACCGACAATTCTGCTTATTTACGAATCCATTCAGCCAAAAATGAGCTTCGTCGCTGAACATAATTTTTCGATAAAAATATGGATCAATAAAATTGAATGATTTTCAAGCGTTGTTCGTTTGTAAGATGATTCATGGTTAAATTATAGACCAAACTAAAGATGTTTGACAGTGACACAAAACACGAAACGTACGTGAACTGTCAAAATCAGTGTTGCCAAAAAGAAAATAGTATTAAAATCACCCTTTATATGCTTATACTACAAGTATTTCATTATTGACCACTGTAACTCCTTGTATATACTTTAATGAAATTTGACTTAATATATTATTTGTAATATTATTGTAGAAGTGATTACTTATTTTAATATAAAGTATTATTTCAATTTATGATAAAATAAAATAAATTCCTTTATTCTAAAAATGATCATTCATAAAAGTCTATTTAAAAACTGAAAATATTGAATAAAAATTGCTTTTAAAACATTGCAGTAGGTATACTAACTTTATGTGCATGTTTCAGCTGATTTTTACATTCATTTATCATGGAAAACTGTTTCCAGTATCACAAACCCTTAATATATTTTGTAATATGATAATGTCAAATACATGAAAAGATACGTATTAATTATCTAATATAAGGACTTTATTTAATTACAAAAGATAACCACAAGGCTCAAATCAAGAAAAAGTTTCCTACAGTTGACAACGGAACTGGTGATACCTGAGGCCACCTTGCGGCTGAGCATGTGGAGAGGCGCAACTGAGGGGAATGCTTGGATTACCCCCGAAGAGGACCTAGCCCTGGACACAACCAGGGGTGGAATATATGGAGACCCTTAACAGACTTCGGACTGGAGTATGCAAGACGAGGACACAAATGAAAGCCTGGCTGTTTTACAGAGGACCGACTCGAATGTGACTGCGGCGTGTCCGAGTAGCTGCATCCAGGTAGACCTGATAATGGGCGGGAGTAACGCCATCGACGTCGCCCACTTCTGGGCAGACAGGATCTGACCCTGTTGTTTCCGACACGATTATATATTTAATTATAAGACAAAAATGAAAAAAAAAATTACAACGTGTTACTTTTCAGCTTGATAGAATTAAGTTTTATAGAACATTTTTGGTGCAATTTTTGCTGAATGTGTTGTAGATGTAAGGCATTGTTACCAAGCAGTCACGTTGGAACAGCTCTATTTTTTGATTGGCTATCTAAAAAAATTAGCAAAGTCCCACGAAAATAAATGTCATTTGACGTTAAATGTTTTAACAATTACTATCATAGAGTTTTTTGTTATTAAATTGTTGTGTTAAATGGCAAAATAGTTATATTGATAAATCGTCTGCGAGATTGTAACTGTCAGTGACGTAGCAAAATTCTATGTCGTCCGAGCAATCTCCCAATTTACCATCCCAAACAATGTTGTGAGCAAACAAAACCATCATCCCCGTTTTACGTGTTTACGTGAAAACTAACGTATTTTAAAACTCAAGAAATAAGTTGTGAGCGAAAAAATAATGGTACTCTTTTACGTCGTGACGTCAAATATTTTGGATTAAAAAACACATGTGAGTATATCTCTATAGATGTTTTTACATTAAGTTTCAGATTTCATTTCCAAAATAAAAATATTCAGTATTTTTATTTTTCGTGTCAGTGATAATTCCCACTCCATATTTACAACATCGAATAACATTTGTTGCTAGCTATTAGCTCCTGGTACGAATCATAAAATTTAATTATAAATTAAATAAGTAAATGTTTTATGTAATAATATATGTCTTATTTTAGTAGGTGATTAGTTATTTTAATAAAACAATCTATGTATTGAAATCACGAAGAAATACATATAAATTGTTTTTTTTCAATACTTTCAGCGTTCACTTTGAGATCCATTATAAATAAATATTAGTTATTTATTTACCTTGTTTGTACATAGATCACGTTGGGTATGACCTCTGTTTAGGAAACTGCAGTTTCGACTAACTCGTAGCCTTCCTCAATCGATTACTGTCAAGAGACAACTGACAAGAGACAAAGTCTATGATTTGGAGGATTAGCACTACATGAAGCGCTTAGCTATATGTAACATGGTAAGTGTCTTAGATACCACATATAAGATTTCAGCATTATAATCACCATCTTTCGTTATTCTCCTTTAAGTGATTATATAAAAAATGCATTGTGTAACTTGGAATAAATTTCAGCAAATAAATAAATAGGTAAATAACAAAACGTGCAGTGATCGTCAAGTGTTCATCGTACAATTGTCGTCACGGAAGTGCAGCAGCAGGGAGTGGAACTTGACGGCATCTATTATCGCGCTGCTGGCAAATGGCCGTCACTGTCCCGAGCGTGATAAATGCCCGCCCGCTCTTTTTCAAATAGATTTCGGCTCCGCGCGTTTTTTTCGCCGCCCGCGGTGTCATTTTCGTCGTTTTCGGGTGTCGAGGAAGCGCCGCCAGAAGAGAGCCCGCCCAGAGCAGAACTTTGCGCTTAAACTTCGTTTGCATAACATTGTTTGAATTTGTTTCTCGTTCTTTTTTTAGACTGGCAATTCACTCACATTTTTTTTAAGTTGACGAATATGTTTTGATGCGAAAGAAAACGATTGGGTACGTCGTAACGCGAGGTCTACAATACGTTTACATTTCTACTTTAGGTAATGTTATACTAAGTTTTGTTAGGTTTTTTAAAATGGAACAATAATCAATTGACTTATGTTGTAATGTGGTTATCAAATGTTGACATTCTCTTCTTCATCCGCTTCCAATGTGAAGCATATGGTCACCACATCAGCTGTCCTTTTTTACGTCAGATAATAATGATAAAATATTAATGTGAGCTGATCCACATTTCAAATTTTTTGCCGAATATATTCTAAAATAAATGATATTTCAAGATAATTTTATTTCAGTGGTTTGACAAAAGTGGTTATTTTTATAGAACCACTAGTTCCACTATTTCATTCAAAAGACTATTCTTGATATGCACTATGGATTATTTAAGACGTTTCTTATTTATAATGTTTATTTGAACATAATATTTATTTAATTGACGTTCAAACAAGACTCTGATCTAATATTTATAACACAACACACTTATGTTGTTATATATTATGAAAATAAATTAATACATTTCTCCAGAATATCCTGAAACAAAAGAATTACCTGTACAATATGTGTATTTAATCACGATTACAAAATAATTTAGTTGAGTACAGAACTCTCTAGAACAAACTAGAAATACTTGATCTAGCCTTATTCTATGCGAAATATCTGAAACTCGCAGTTTTACCCGATCAAAACAAAGTATCGGCTATACAGCGCCTGTATCGTCTCTATTCTTCTTTACAGCTGTGAATCTTGGCATCTCACCAAGAGTCAATGCAGTCGTATAGTGGAATTTAAGAGCAGATGCCTTCGTAGAATATAGGGGGGTATGATGGTTTGACTTTGTGAAGAATGACTAGGTGAAAAGCGGAACACGCAGCGTTTTATACTACAGTCAATCAAGAGGTGAAGGTGAACCTGGCTCTGTCACGTTCTAAGAATGCCACAGAAGAGCTTAAACTACAGTATTTTTTTAAAGCGCCCAGATTTGCACCATCATGGAAGGCCGTCGAGAACTCAGTTAGGGGTGCCGATATGGTATGATTATGATGACATCATACACGTTACTATATAAAAAGTTTAGATTTTTATTGCAGTCTTGTCATTACGTTCATGGATCCGGTCCTGAACACCAGGCCCTTGCGGCGTGACTCATAAAATTTAATTTGCGGGGATGACGCGTTGGTAGGCGGGGATGGGAGTGGGCGGGATAGGGAGGGAGAGGGAGGGATGGGCGGCACCTCCCAACGCTTTGTCCGCCTTTGACGCCTACGAGAGACGACCGACAAGAAAATGACCGGCGATTTTTCTTCCATATTGGAAATTCATCCGGGAGCTCGGTCGTCTAATAACACTCACAGCATCAATCAAATGAATAAATAAACACCGCCCCTAGCTCTTGTATGAGAATGTTATGCCTTGAATGTAATCCACATCGTTAATTTCTTTAGAAAATAATGAAAAAGCGCGCACCAAAATAAATAGTAATTTATAAAATTATCTATGATTTTACTTCGTGTAATCCATTTTGATTAATTAAAAGAAACATTATTTTATAATTAAAAAAAACATTATTTTATAAAAAATATTATCAAATGTACAGCTTTCGTTTACTTTTTATTTTGGAATAAGTCTATATTATAAGACTGCAGATTGTTTTATGTCATCAGAAATAATGCTGCTCTAGATAGGAGCTTATGGTGATGGATTTTAGAAGACTCAACAAGGACACAAGGAAGAATAATTTAATTTCTGTTCTCTCTGATCTGTCTGGATAAATGTTGTCTTATTTTATCGTCGTTGCCTTTAAAGTAGACCATATGGCAACAAAAAATGGGTAATAAGACCTTGAAGCTACCAGAATATAAACTTTGTTTGTAGAAAACTTAACAGGATAAATTCAATCGAATAAATTATGGAATTAATATTCGTTCAAGATAATGTAAAATTTACGGTTTGAATGTTAGTTATATAAGAATAGTGATGTATTATACTCATATATTATATGTACCCCTCCCTTTAGATGTAAATGTCTTCAAAGTATCATAAGTAATTTAATAATAACCAGGTAAACTTTTATTTACAAAATAATCAAAAATAATATTATCATTCCAATTAAAACATGCGAAAAAAAAATTGAAGTTATCAAATATACACGAACACAGAAATTTATTTTTCGCTCTTTCATCTCGATTCTATGAAATCGCTTGATATTTTTTAACCATTATGGCGAAATAATGTCATAAAGGAATGATTGAATGATCAGTGCGCTGTCAAAGGAAAGCTCCCACATCAAAGTGTGGACTGATCGCCAGAGAGATTTTAATTAAAAAGTCAAAACAAATGTAAACTTTTAATTAGAAAATGGCAGTCGATTTCTTTAGTCGCACTGGCGCTGTTGTGTCGGTCCACTGCCTCGGTACAGCCTGTCTGCCGGCACTTTGCGCGGAATGCCGTGAATCTTCACCCGCCCGGAAGGCTCTATAAAGATGCCCGACCGAGTCAAACTTTTAAGTAAGGTCAAAACAAAACGAAAGCACAGGCGTGCCTTCGCCATTGTTCGACTTCAGGAAAGTGTATAACGCGCGGGCCGACCTAACGACGGTTTAACTTTGTATTTTGATAGTGCCATTAGGAAACAATTCCGGTGATTAAGCACATTCCCAACAGTTTTAATTACTTAAAAATTTAGAATTTCCGTTTAATTTACAGCGAAAAACTACACGAGGCGCGCTTTTAATTGATTTTACATCAGCCGTGAAATTAAATTATAAATCAACTGCCTCATATAGAGCGAAAACTCAAAGCACTTCTTCTAAGAATATTCTCTCTGTTGATCAGTAAACATCTTATTATTCGACGAAAATAACAAATAAAGTGTGAGAGAAGTTCACATTTCCAGTTATTCGATAAATGTGAGAGCATTGGAAATATTCCACGACACCAATTCTTTAATTACCTAAGCGTACTTAAAGTAAAGTAAAATTGAATTGAATTAAAAATAATAATTTACATAACAACACATGAAATAACTTCAAAATGACGACTAAATTGTAAGAATAATTTACCCAGCAATGTGTTTTGTTATACTAAAGAAATAATTTAATAAATACTATTAAAAGTTTTATTTATTTTATCGTCATTACTATAAGTTTACTTTTTAATAAATAATAAACATAAATATATAAATAACATAAAACATACAATATTTTCAAATGAATTTCTTCAATTTAGCTAAAATATATGAATTAACTAAAATCATTTAATATTCATAGAAGTTCATGTAAGGTACTCCATTCGATTTCTTTGCCAAGTCCAGAAAATTAATAATATTCGTTAATACTCGTATTATAGCGTGAATTTAAGACTATTTAAATATATCTAAGTTGAATTCAAAAAGGTTATTTTCTTAAAAAATATAGATTTATACTCTAACTTTTCAATGTAACTTACGATATATTTTCTGACATTCATCGCAGAAGAAGTTTTTTTTTAATAAAATAAATTAATTATTGTTTAAAAAAAAACAAGTATGGTCAAGGTTAAAATAATGCAGTAGGTTTATTTTAAATGGTATTATTATAATTTAGTAGAATATAAGAGAAGCATTTATGTTATTAATTAAATATGTTTTTTTTCTATCGAGAATGATAAAAGTGAAATGCGCATTGAATAAATGCATTGTTCAATAGTTTGGCAAAGATCCAACGCCGCCGTCAAAGTTATTCAATAAATTTTCCCTGCGCGCCCGAGCGGCCTCCATCTGCGATACTGAGCACAACAGTTTGGCAATAAACGATGGCGCCCATCGCGTATCTGAATTGTTGCACGGGCAGACCTCGACAGATGTGCAGCACGAGGGTGTCGATGCACTATATCTATGTGTACCCAACAACCGACTGGCACAGTTAAAAATGCACTATAAATCAAGTGGACGGACATGCACTGCACTTAGCGGGAGCCTAAAGGAAGTACCGGTTGGGTGACGACGTTGGAAGCTCCGTTTCGTACTGTGGTCGCAGATTTATGTCCAGCGGCTGCGGTAGAGCGTTTGCTGTACCATAGTGCTAGATTCAAAATCTTGCAATAGTGCTAGTGTCCAGGTATGCGTAAGTTCGCCCTCCTGACTCGTTCATTGTCTGTTCGTATCTATAGCTCTTTGTGTGTTTAGATTTACGGGATGCGAGAAGTGAAACGAAATAAGGGGGATGAGTAATATGACAGGTAGGGCGCGGGAGGAACACTTAGATTCCCGCACGTGGCCGGATGCGGGGTTTTTATTTTTGTTGTAAAGTTTCCACGAAAATGAAACTGGAATTTTTATTTAAAGAAACGGTATAAAAATGAAGCCTCGAGCCGTATTACTTAATTAAGATTTTTCTCATAAAATAATTAACACTATATTTTTCGTTATTTGATTTAGATAATATAACCCCTTTGTAAATTTAAATAGCAGTGTAAATCAATGGTTTTATCACCATTATTATCGAAAACGTAATTTTATTGTTTTAAAGTACGTAATTCAGTCAAGGGTGACTGAATTTAGCGAAGAAAAAGTAATTTTAAAATAGAGCTCTGCGAGGTAGTTTCCCATAGACAGGCCATTACAACGGATCCGGAGCGTTTCAGCCTTTTTTTCCTGCTTTAAAAGTAGATGGATTGCGTTTATTTTTCAGGAACTTCACATCTGGGGTTACTTCTACCGTTATTTTCACACGTGGTTTGCGGGAATTTGATTTTTTTACATATTTCTAGGAAAACATAAGGATTTTAAATCAAGACATGTGTGGCCACGCTCTGAAAGAATAACCGTCATTTGTTATTTTTCAATAGTAGCTACACAAGATTTTTTATCAGTACACGCTCGGCGAATATGAAAAGAAAATACATCAAGAGTACATTCTTTGGAATTTAAAAATATAAATCTGTATGATGTGAGTAATATATTTCTGTAGAAAAATTGTGCTTTTTCAATAAATTAAAAGATGTTGAGTGTACTTTCATACAAAAATATATATCACACAGTTTGTTTTCTCCCTATGAACTAAATAAAATGGGTAAACATTACCATTTTTTCGATAAATGTATATTTGATATACACATTTAAAATCTCATTACACACACTTAAAAAGTTATTTACACAACATTATACATATTAATAATTAGTAAGCTGATTTAATTAGTAAATGATAACCTGTTGGTTTTCAGAAAGAATCACGAACCTTTACATGCAATGTTCAGTCTGTAGTCAGCGCAGGGTGTTAGCTGTTAAATATTGGTATATATTTTTAATTATCTATAAATATTAGGGTATTGAAATGTATTCTACAAAATTCACCAAATACAACTGATTGTGATTTTCCACCAAATTCCTTAAAAAATATACACACATCAATTTGAAATCGTTAATAAATAGGTCTTTTAATATTGTGTGTTGCTGAGATAATATTAATTTGGTTCACCTTCGAAATCAAAAATAAATATGTTATGTTATTTCGCCAACTAGTTTTGTGGCGGGTATTCGTGGTCATAAAAACAAGGAATATCTGTAATCCCCGTTAGAGTAATTGAGCGTCCTTCGATTAACTCGGAGCCACTCGCTGTCGAGTAAAATGCCTGAAGCGAGATCTCCAGAACCAGGAGGGAGACCTTTCCATGGACACTGAACTTTGTTTATTCGACAGTGTTTATTTTAAGACCCGCTTCGTATTTTCTCGGGCCGAGTCTGTTAATTTGTTAATTACAGCGATCAGCTTAATGGAATATGAATATGACTTATTAGTTCGTTAACATTTGGACATCAGTCGAGGCTTGTAATTTACTTAGGGCCTAATCAATACTTCTCGTGTGCGTGATTCCAGTCAGAATTGTTGGATGCCTTTGCATATTCTCAAGTTATCTAATTACGCAGGGATGCCACAGGGATCCCAATTAGTTAAACTCAATAATGTTGGCACAGGTTATCAAGTGTGTGGAATTATGAATACATTTGCGAGGCGAGTAATTCTATTATTACATTCGAGTTATGTTAGGAGGGGTCTTATGATTGAAGATGATGATGTAACTATTTTTAATAAATGAAAAATATTTATAACATTTGAAGTGAAGCTTCTATCTTTTGAATTCCATTCTTCGTAACTTTTGAATTAGATTAAATAAATACAAAGCATAGAAGTTATTCTGATTAATAATAGAACCCTCAAGCCTAATCTCTAATACACACGCGTAAATTGTATATGGAAACTATTTTTTCAGTTTATAAAGCCTATTTTATTGCTTATATATTGACAATGTTTTTATGAACACGCTGTCAAACTATGGGTAATCTTAACAATTATCATAAATGTTTATTAATTAACTTCTTGAAAAGATTTATATTACATGTGAGATGAAACGCTGATGCTTCAAGTCTTTAGGCGGCATATGGTCATGCCGCATAAAAACTCTGTCAGTCGCCATGAATTTCGCCTTATTCCATGACACCTCCACGTCCCGCAGCTCCACCGAGTACATTCAACGTACAGCTTGCAAGCTGTATTTACTCTCTTGAGACATCTGAAATATATATTTCAACCAGGTCCACTTTTGCCTTTGACCGACATTAGTATGAAAAACTGCCTTTTCCGCTCTTCAAACTATCTCTTTATTAAATATACATATACTATACATAAAAATCCTTAATCGAGTCAAATCATTCAGAAAAAATAACGGAGCGGGTTGCGAACCGCGGACCTTATTTTGCCCAGGTAATTATACCGCTCGGCCACCGGGCCAATTTCTTCCACCTGAGATGACTCGTCTCTGATCTTCTATATAAGTTATCATCGTATGATAGATGTCGCTATAGTATATATTCAAAGTATGTATATTTTTTTTTTTTAATATAATAATAAATGCATTCTGATTGAATAATAAAAAATAAAAATATACATACTTTGAATATATACTATAGCGACATCTATCATACGATGATAACTTATATAGAAGATCAGAGACGAGTCATTGGTATAATTACCTGGGCAAAATGGTTGGTTCAAGGTCCGCGGTTCGCATCCCGCTCCCGCCGATATTTTTTCTGAATGATTTGACTCGTTTAATTGCTATAATATTGTAAAATAGTCAATGATCTATAAAAGTAGATTCGAATATTGAAATAATAAAATAATATTCTAATAAATAATTAAAAAATATCTATATACCTCTTTATTCCTCACAAAGCAAAATCATTATACCTCCAGTTTTCTGTGCCTTTGAAACCCACTATAATGCTGCATTGGCTTTTGATGAGATGCCAAGATTCACAGCCGTAAATGAGAATTAAGGCGCTATAAATACGGAACTTTGTTTTGATTTAAAAAGTGATTAACAACTAATACAAAGAAACCATTTCGTATACTAGTTAAGATGTTTAATGAAGCGTGCATTGAAAAAAAAGTATTATTTTGCTAAAATTCGATATTTCAACACGCTGATTAATTGCCACGTCTCCATGTGTCTCGAGCGTTTCGCAGGCGAATTAAGAAAGTGGAAACTCTTTGCGAGATTTTCGTCTGAGATTTCCCAGCGGAGTTTCTCGCGGTCCTGATCGCCTCCAGCCACGCTACGTTAGCTTTAAATTCAAATACATTGCGAATCTTATTTCGTTTTATCCTAACAGATCACACGGGGGCGCGGCCCGATACATCAGGATATAATGGCACTCGGTTCGGATCCAATTGCGACAAATATCAGTTACTGTACACTGATAGTTCCATCACTTGCGGGCACATTCGGATATTTCTCACTCGATTGATATTTGACTAGACTTGGCGCAGATACTCAGCGACAGTTCTGATCCGTTTACTACTAGCAAGAGTGCGCGTATTATCTTTCATGCTCTCACTGCTATCAATTAGCAATAAATCAGACAGTAGATGGAAATTCACGGGAAGTCAAAGCTATTATTGAAGTGAGACTTTTTTATGAAGTAAAGTAAATTGTCTTGTATCACGAAAGGTACAAAGCTTCGAATAATGATTTTAAAATAAAAATTACAAATTTAAAAAATACTGCGTTATATGAGTCGACAACCAGATCAGGAACTATAATCGACGCAGTAATCGTTTAGTATAAAGAAAATTTATAGTTTTATATTATTATATTTCAGCTACCATAATCATCTACGAATATGGAGTTATTCCATATATGGAGCAAATGGTCGGATTGCTTTTTTTTTATAATCGGATTGGTCCCCATGAATATCCGCCACTTATACTACTCACTGTCAGCTGTCAATATCCATGCCTCATCCCAGACATCTTCTGGCACCCAAAAGTTTACCTGGGAACATGTATGGTTTCGAGGACCCCTGTAACTGAGATTTATTTAATGAGATTTGTTAATTGTTTTTTTTATCGATGTTTAGACTGACGCTCTCGTGGCCTGGGCTATTTGGTCTTAAGAAGGGCTTAATCCTAAATATCTATCATAAAACATTGCATAAAATCAATTAATTATAAAACCTAAATTTTTTAGGTTTTCAATTTTGTTGTTTTTAAAATACGAAGAATACCCTATATTGAAAACATGATGTCTTGTAATCATGGGATAATTAAAACTGGTTAAAACAAAAAAATATTTCATAAAATAAATATTTCATTAATTTCAACAATTATATGGTAGTAAAATAATCACTTTAAGGTTATTAGAATGATATAAAATAAAAGAACATTTCAAGCATCCTTGTCGTTACTATGGCAATACAGTCCGCAAATGTCTCAAAAATATGATTTAGAAAATAATACGCTTTGCGGGTTTTCGTCTTATTCAAATTGTTTCGTAATTGGGTTAAGAGTTCCGCGCTCTTCGCTTTTGCGTCCATTCCTCGATGGCGACAACACTATTTTACATCTCATTTCAATCTGAAAGCGTAAAGTTGCGGCGCATTGTCGGCTGTCGGCTGACGGAGGGGCACTGGCATCCGATACGCGCCATATTGTCAATGGCGACAAAAAAAATACTGTACACTTTTTCATCCCTTGCATAATTTGAAGCTCCCCTCTTGAATCCACATCGCATTATGCAGAGTATTTCTATCACACATTTTTCGCCGAAAGAAACGAGTTGTGTTCTTTTGTGCGGGAAAACGTTCAAAAAGTAGGCATTTCTTTGTGGGCGTGGCTCAAAGTGAAATGACCAAAAAGTTAATATATTAAGAGCGATTCGTTTCTCTCCGTTTTGAATTTTCTTTCATTATAATATGATACCTACATTTTCGTCAAGAAAATGAATAAATAACGACCGTCTCAAGGTAGCTTTATTATCAGAATACCTAAAAAAAATGGTCTGGAAAAATATTTTACGAGTATATTCCCCCCTCAAAAAATACACCCTTACTAACGACACATTCAATTGTATTAATTTATGATCTTTAATGAAAATGAATGATGCATTTGTTATTCAAATAATAATAAAATTTTATATTTCAGACTTGCCAGATTAGAATGAATTAATCCACTTCAAATGACTAAATGGTCTAGGTCTCGAAAACATCAGACATTTAAAAAAAAATGTCTTTTAAATATTTACTTGGAATACTATAAATGCCTTCTTTTTATAGCCATCAATGCAAGCACAGCTATGGGTATTATGAACTCAGAAAAGCATTGATTATAGAGATAACAAGAAAAATGACAATGGTAATGGGTTATGACATAAGTTATGTCACGGCACTTTATGTTGACTATATTCATTTACTTGAGAAGCGACTATGAAAAAAATTGATTAAGGTATAGTTGATGGAAAATTGAGCGCAAAAAAGTAACGAGAAAGCTTTTCCGTCAGATTTGGCTTTTAAAATTCAATGAGGCTTAACTCACCGAGAAGAGACTCCAAACTTTAAAAGTGCTACGTGGTTGGCGAGTCTCAAACTGAGTCCACATGTAAATGTGGTCTGGCGTACTGGGGAAGCTTTCCACACTCTGAACTGCATAAGTTTCACACTTCGCTGTCGTTATTGGATCGAGTACTTAACATCAATTGGACTGATATATGAGAATAAGAAAACATATCGCGACAATCTTTTGATATAATATTCTTATTTATTAATTTGACGTATATACATTTGACAAATGAGTTATATTTTGGTGATCATTTGAGTTGTAAAAAAGTTTAGTACGAGAAGGTTGGTTTATAATTAACATTAAATGGATAAGAATTTCATACTTTGTTTAAATATGGATCACACTGATCACTGTTTCACTTGATGGAATACTGCAGTTTCGCAATGTATAACAGCTTCATCAATTCCAATGTGCAAAAACGTACTGATATGTAAATGAATATTTACTGATAAGAAAAATATTCACTATAGGGTAATTATGTGTCGTGTAGAAGTAGAGATAAATGGGTGAATTCTATGTATGTAAATGACTGATTAAAGAAAGAGTTTCACTAGATATAAGGTAGAAAGTTTATAAGTGGGAGTAGTAGGTGTGGTTTATGTGATCAAGTCAACTTTTCAAACGTTTTATTTTTTAATTTTTGATGGAATTCTAGTTATGATTTCTACATTATAGACATTGAGCTGCTTAATCACATGTATTTTTTCTGAACGAATAAATTGACAGTGTCATTAATCATGTTTGACAGTAATATAACGAGAGATTTTAGCTTGTATTTTGTATCTTGTGAGCTGTTTTTTGAGCCTCGAATTGTTTTTTTTAATAAAAAGAAAAAAATATTATACGAGTACTATACATGTAATCACGTCATATACTATATAGTAATTCATTTTATATAATATTTTAAGTATTGTGATTGAAAATAATTATTTTTACAGGGATAGAAAATGAATTTTACTACTCACTAATCATTGCTCAAATAGTTTATTGAATGGTTTCACTAATTATTTATTATGTAAAAAATAGTTACTTTATTTTTAAATTACATACCACTGAAGTTATAGATATATATTTTTTTTATATTATATAATTTATATTAAATAATAAAATATATAATTTTTGTAATTCCATAATTAGAAAAGCGCGAATGTACCCTGATTAATAATTAACATTTAATGTATTGTCATTTTCAAATATTCGTTATTTAATTATCTTATATATTTTGAAAAAAAAAAACATAATTGTAGTTCATTTATTGTTGTTTTCGTATTGTAGGGTCAATAAAAAGTATCGTGTGTTAATTTTATCTAAACATAAAGAAAATAGTGTTGTTTTTTTTTAAAACTACCCAAAAATCTTTTCATTTAATGCTTAGTTTGGTTTAATTGCAGACGCTTATAAAAATTTGGAACATTTAAGAAAGAATAATTTATACAAGATGATAAAAATATGGATTCTGCAACAATATGGTCCAGCTCCATGATAGCACTAAAAATATAACTATGAACAAAGGTGTGTGACAAGGATATGTTATCTCCCAAACTCTTGACAAACGCCCTAGAGGATATATTTAAACTGCTATCCCAGGCAAAATGCGGATGCGGAAGGCGGAGGATCAAAGAGGATGAAGACTCATGCGGGAGGTTTAAGTTCAACAGTGGACGGATGCAGGCTGATGACGATGATGATGATAAAAATATATTTACTGTGGACATCAAATAGTTATAAATAAACATAAATTGTTATGAAATTGCTGTGTGTAAAGTGTTTTTGAAATATAACGAGATCGTAAATGAGAGATAAAGTTCAAAATGAATATACCGTTTAGTTATTCAAGTTGAAAAGTTTCGAAGAATCTACAAAAAAGGTATTCTTCCTTGTCTGCTGCATGCGTTTACATAAAAAACAAAGAGAAATCTGTCCTCAAAGTCACTTTGCACCCCTCGATGCGGCGCCTTCAACCGCGTATAATAAAAGCAACATTATCGGTAATAAATTGAGCTTGAAACGCAAACGACAAAAACGGGGCCTTATTACGAGAGCGAGAGACGCCTCTTCTAGTTGCACAAAATGTTTAAGCTCCGAAAATTCTGGGGAATTTGCTTAGGAACTCGTTTCGAGAGAGAATTCCGGAGTCTAAATGTTTTTGGATTTAACTAGCGCCTGGCCTTATTAGTACTGCTTTAACTATCTCGCTATGATATTACAGAGAGACGATCTTGCTTCAGGGCGAAATTCGTTCCGTTTTCAGGAGTTCATTTTATATGCTAGCACATGCGGGAAAATATCACAAAAAGTAAAAATTATCGCACGTATTTTAATCATCATCATAATCATCCTGTGTCCGTCCACTGTTAAACGTAGGCCTCTCTCACGGTAACCGCTAAAATTAATAGTTAACGGCGTGCATTTTGTTGGGTTGAACCGCTTGTTATGATTAAAGAATCGGAAGCGTCGGGTTATTCATCTGATGCTCTTAAGCTTCAAATTGTCGAGCTTCTGTCCGGGATGTTGTCAGGAACCATATATGTTCCCAGGTGGACCTTCGAGTGCAAAGACGAGGCATGGACAATGGCAACTGACAGATCTGAGTGGCGGAAATATGTTGTAATTATATGTTACATATATGGAAAGAGGATCACTAATATCAAAGATGACTTCCAATATATACACATTCTTTGTGAGATACATCGACTACCTTTACGGGTATAGATTGAATTAGATTGTTAATTACATAATATGATAACAGTTAACGTAGATAAATTTCTTTGTAGGATAATCTGAGGGTTCAAAGGTAGTACTAAGATATTTTTATTTTGTTTTAATATGGATCACGCATAGTAAGATATATGAGAGGATTGACGATGCATTTCAATATAAACAGTGAGTGCCATTCAAAACATATATTGAAAATTAGAGGTTAATGACTAAATTTGTAAAGTAAAGTGTTTATAATTTAATGAAACCGTGGATTCTTCTCTCTAAGCGTAACTTTCAACGTGATTAAGTGTACTAAAACGAGGCAAAAATATATTACGTATTTATTATTCGAAATGGATTTCAAAGTGAACGCTAAAAATATAAATAACGTAGTATTCCAGCTTTACATTCTGCAGATGTTGAAATATCCATTTAAGTTTATCACTGAGAGGAGTATACAGAAATATATAGTTGGACAAGAGAAATTATATTTCTGAAGGTTCAATAAATATGTCATATGAATCGAATCTGTTTATATAAATAAATTCGGTACATATTTTATGTAAGAGAAAAATAAATATGTTCTTTATGTATTTTTGAGTATCGCAATGTGAATAAATAATTACAAAATGCTTTGTTATTGAACAATATTTTTATCTATGAAAAAACACACAATACGTATATTAAATAATATATGTTTTCGTATATTTTGCCAGCACTGGTATCAATAGTCATCATAGTCATCATTAGCCTGTATCCGTCCACTGTTAAACCTAGACCTCCCGCATGAGTCTATCCTCTTCGATCTTCTGCCTTCCGTATCCAGGCCACTCCTGCTATGTCATCAGTTGATCTTGCAGGGGATCGGTCAACGCTTCGTTTGCCAGTTCTTGGGCGCTACTCAAATATTTTTCTTCCCCATCGACCGTCGTCTCTTCGACAGGTATGTCCTGCTCATCAATAGTATGCTAAAATTATTCTGTCTAGAGATTGTAAGTCTAGAATCAGTTTTTCTTATAATTAAAATAATTCATGTTGATGACGACGTTGGATGTAATTTTAAATTTATGTTAGACTGACGTGATATAATTTTACTTGTTAGAATTATATATAATATTCGAAACAGTTATGACGTGAGTACTAGGAATATCGTTTATACAAATTTAAATAGCGTGCATAATTTAAAATGATAATAATTCAAATTGCTGTGCCTATAAAACATAATTAAGCTGGAGGCTTCTAAATTTTAATTGAATAATTAAAAACATATAATGAAGGCTCCCTTGCGTGAAATAACACAAAAATATTACCACGTAAGAGGCCGACGATTCGCTGTTCCAATAAAATGTATAATTACCTCTGCCGTTAAAATAACTCTGCATTAAGTACTGGGATTCATATTTTAAAGGCGTTCTCAGCGTCGTCTCTACTTTATTTATCACGGTTCTCGAGGTACTGTTCGCCGCTGGGTTTATGCGCTTGGTAAACAGTGATTATGTTGTACCGAGGGTTCGCTTTACATCGCAAGCCTGCGAAGGTTATCTCAGAGCCGTGACAAGGGTGGGAGCATCAACTCACTTACTTTGGTCGCGTAATCTTAAAGGAAACAAAGTCTGTCACAGAGTATTTAATGTCACATATTTAATTTTAATATTTACCTACGATTGACTTAAGAAATCCAACGTTATGGAGAACTAGTAAACATATTCACCATCATCGTCATCATCAACCTGTGTCTGTTCACTGTCCGCCAACGTAGGCTTCCCATATGAGTCTCCTCGATCCTTCACCTTCCGCAACCAGGAAACTTCCGCTATTCTTTTGATGTTGTAAATCCATCTTGTAGGGGTTCGGACAACGTTTCTTTTAAAGTAGCCAACATTTCCGAAGAATTCTCGGAATTGCGGAGTGATTCTTTGGGCAAGTAACTATTTTAATAAATAATTGCTCACACAATTCTGGTTATGGTGTATATCATTCCTACCCAAAATATAATGATACTTTCACGTTCGGTGTGTGTATATATCTGTGTCAAATGTGTATTTTTTCGACTTTACATCGCCTGTATCATTTTCTTTCTTCTTCACGGCTATGAATCTTGACATTTTACCAAAAGCCATCGCAGCCGTCTAATTCGTTTTGAAAGCCGATCCGGATAAGAAAATCATGGCCAGAAACTGTACATATAATTTTCTTCGCAGAGCTACAGGAGGCAGAGCTGATATGGGATGAAACAGATCCATTGCTGCTGACAGAGCTATGTGGCGGCAGTTCGTAACGATCAGATGCTTCAGTTAGCGGAGCGGACATGGTATGATGATGTTTTTTTTTAATGGAAGAGGGTCGCGGGACCCATCTAAAAGATTGGGAACCTATGATGTAAATGAATACATTTTTGCCATTAATTTTCACGAAAGAGTATCATTAACTAAATCACATATTAAACTTATTCTACCTCGCGCCAAGAAAGTTGCAGCGCAAACTTCACGGAAATTCAAGCCAAATAAACCAAAGACATTTTCTGTATGTATTAAGGGATACAGCTTAAAACTTACTGAAGGGAATGCCAATTTTAGTTGTAGTTGTGAAGTATTTTAAATTGTTAAGATTTCGAACTTGTTAATAATTTTTCTTCTAACTACCCGTAATTTTATTTGATGGGGTAAGAATTGACATACATATTATAGTACTGTATAAGCAATATAAACTATTGAGTTTTGGGTTAAACAGGCCCTTAGGAAAAAAAATCCTGGCCCTAGGAACGTGAGTTAATCACATGATTTAATTAAAAAAACCTCTTAACAAATCATCCAAAATATGCCTTGGATACTCTGGCTAACGTTTTTCAAGTACTCGAATTTATGCTCTGGAGGTTATCGGGAACCGTAAATCTTTCAAAGTGGACCTTCAGGAGCAGATATGTACTAAAACGATATTTGGACAGTGGCAGCTGACAAAACTAAGTGGTTGCAATTTGTTGTAATAATATTTTACATATATGGAACGGATATGGAAAGACCAAATAAACTATTTGAGGTTTATAAAACTCAAACTGCGATACATGCATATTATTTTTTTTTTTCCGATTAATTAATGAATGTTATTTATTTACTTGACAGAAAAGATGTTTTAAGCTTACAAAGTAGAGTACAACCATTAAAATATTATAAACAGATATGACATAATAGAAAACTCAAAAGAATATAAAAATAATACAAACGTAAGACAAAATAATAGGTCATATAATACAGAATAGAGACAGATATGAAAAATAAATAAAAGTGCGACAAAATAGCGAAAAGAAATGACAAAATAACAACGGAATATAGAAAAATCAAAATGTTAAGTAAAACTCAATAGATTACACAAAAAGAGTTAGGTCACGTGTGAGGGTTTTATTCAAAATAATTAAATTAACTTTAAAAAATTAAATAAATAAACATTAGTATCTTTTTTTAGCAATAAACTAAGTGACAACAAATATAACATACTCGTATCTTTCCGCATTCATAAATTATGTATTTTATATGATTTTTGCACATTTAATAATATGAAACCACACAAAAATATATGAATAACAGCTCTTCGGGGTATTAAAGCCGAGGGCATCAAATATCTCATTTTGGTCCTGTTTTTCCTCGGTGGGCTGGTAAGAGTAGCGGAAAAGCAATTTCCCTGTATCATTCATACGGTCCGGGAAGTAGCGAAGGCTTCACGGCCCGGAAAAATGCAGCCTAGACCCCTGGGAGGCCGCGGAACCGGAAGTGAAACAAGGCTCAAGAATGTATGGTAAACGGTCAGATTACATGAAGCCATTATGTGTATCACACAACAAAATATTTTGGGTTTGAATAATATTAAGCTCCGTAACTGAAAAAGGGTTGCAATATTTAATAGCTACGAAAAGAAAGAATTTTAAAAATATACTGGACTTAGATGCATGTTTTTTGAGGAAGTAGGAAGGAGGAAACACAGACGCTGGAAGAGCATTCCAAAGCTTACCAGTGGCATTAAGGAAGGAACTATGGAAACTGACAGTTCTTGGTCTGACACAAATTAACCATGTATGGACGTTCGGCAAGTGTAAGACGAGTTTGTCAGTTGTGGGTGGGTGCAGGAGGAATTAGTTCTTTAAGTTCCGAAGAGCAGCAACCGTGGTAATAACAGTAGAAAAGACTAAGTGAACCAATCTTACGCCTTGATTGTAAGTTAGACGTAAGAGTGTCATTGTTTACCAAACGAATTGCTCTTCTTTGAACTGTCAATTAGTTAAGTAGGTATTTTGGGGCTCCAATCCAGAGATGACTGCCGTATTCAAGGATAGGTCGGATTTGTCCTTTATATAGAAACATAAGTTGTTTATCGTTAAAATACTGACGTGATCTATATAAAACACCTAGTTTTTTGGAAGCGAGACCAGCTTTATACTTAATTGACTAGTAATATTTGACATTATTCGAGATTGATACTCCAAGGACGTTGATGGAGCTTGCTTTTGGAAGAGAATAATCGTTGAAAGATACAATATCAATAGCAGTTTTCTTGGTGGAGAAGGTGCATGATTGGGTTTTGGAAATGTTGAAGCTGACGAGGTTGAGGTCACTCCACCTTGAAACCCTTTCAAGAGACATGTTCATCTTCTCCACCAGAGAATCCATAGCAGCAGAGATTTCCGAATGTATCGGAGGTTATCGGAAAACTATACTCTCATGGACAGTGCTGTCGTCGGCAGTGAATGGTTAATATTATTTGTGAATAAAAATTAAAATCGAGTAATATATATTGTTGCCATATAAAAAAAACATAAAAAATTAAATCAGTAAAATACCTTGGACAATTATCAATTCGTATCTTTGTTTATTTAAAAACTATTATAAATAATGGGATTTAATTGTGACAAACCGTTACTAAAAATAGTTTATATAAATTTACTTTCTGAATAACCACATGATTTTAGCTTGTACGTAATATTAATTTTCGTAGTGATATTAAAAGATGGAAACAAACTATAGTATTTAAATGTTTTCATAAATCTAGGTTAGTAGAGCCGTTCTTGGTTTCTTTTGGTTTTCCGAAAGCCTGACCTTTGGTCTATGGTCCAGTAGGATATTCATCACAGCTCAGGTTTCGCCTCACACCTTTACTCTTTATCAAGCCTGTGGGTTTTAATGACTAACCAGCAGAAAATTTACCTTTGCTTGGATGGCAACCCTTCCGGTATACTAAATAGTTAATTGGATGAAACTTAAAAATAAAAGATTTTGTAGGGGAATTATTTTCATACAATATATTTATTATGGTTCGTGTTTTTCGCATATAAAATTATGAAACACTTTATACTTTGTCTTGATATTTTGAGCATCTGAAATTTAAATTACTATGTAACATTTAAAAAAGCGTAATTATTTTAGTCTCAATTTACGAGTTTGTCGATCTTTTTCATAGAACTTTGTGCTTGAACGAACTCCTTCAAAAATGTTCGATATTACATGTATTAGAAAATCATAGGTTTCTCAGAATCACTGTAATTGGCAATTAATTGCATTATTTCGAGGTCAGCAAGCATAAAAAACTATTTAATCATTATTATTTAATATATTATATATTTATATTCAATGTATATAAAAATAAGAGCAATAATATACCAAAATAAATGTCTCTAAAGACCGCCTGGCTCGGGAAATTATCCTGAGCAAACACTTAAAAAAACGCGAAAAGGTTATAATACTTTTTATTAGGTCGTGTAGTGGCCAGTGAATCTTCCTGTGTCATAGAACCAAACGGTCCTGTTGCAATTCGACTAAAGAAATAGTGAGTGCAGAGATAAGACTGTAGATTTGTTTTTTTATGATAATATTAGATTAAAATATATTTTTTCTACATATTATTATAATAAAAAGTGGATGTGATGTGATTGTCGTAAGAGCAAAATATTCTTATGGGGAATTATAAACTCATATTTCCTTCACATTTCAAAGATAAGAGATTTACGAGCACGTTCACACATGGCCCTGTTTATAACGACAGAATAATTTGGGCTTTTTGAATCGTTGACGCGCAAACTTCTTGGGATATATAACATTCCTTAGTTGAAATAGTGTTTTCCACTTGGATCGGCATTCCTATTCTTCAGCACCTTTACTGAAACGCTTTTTGCAAATACACGTCTCTCATGAGCCTAGAAAAGCGGTAGTCGATAGCGATAAGAAGAGATGGTTATGCTGCCAACTTTCTAATGTCTGTAAAAAGAGGATCTACTCTAAAAAATATTTTATACTTAACCTACGAGTATGGTTGCATACGTGGTAAAAGTACTCGTAGATATGGAGTATTAAAGAAAGTTATATTTGAGATGTAATATTATAGAGTTGTCAGATGTGTCTACGAGTATATTCTTAAAAAAATAAACTTCAAGTCAATTCAAACGTCAATTTTTTTTTATTTCAACTATATTTTTTAATGGGGTAAACTAAAAGCTAAACGAATAAGTAAAACAGAGGCATTTTGTCAGAGTTTTTTTTTATTATAAATAGCGTATATGGCGTTAAATAACGGAGTTATACAATAAAAGCGGATAGATCAAATATTTAAATACCTTATATTACCTTATAAATATATGTAGCATTAAGTATACCTCATTTAAACAAAAGTATACACATGATATGACATGCGACATTATAAGATATAAATAATATCCACAAGTATTGAATTGTATTCTTTACAATTGAATATGTCGCTATTACAATATCATTTTGAAATTAGAAAAAAATATACTTCACAAATACCCTTGAAATAACACATCAAATAATCTCACTGTATGTCGGTCATGTTTCATAGACAATATTATCCTAAATAATTAAGTACATATTTATAATCAAATATGATAAGATAACGTCAAAATAAAGAACAAAAAACTTTTCACACCCAACCTCGGAGCTTAACCTATTTATGATCACTAAAGTGCAGTGAAGTTGGCAACACCGTTACATAGCTTTTAGGATACTCAGCCGAGCGATGGATTACTCCAATAAAAGTGTCGCCCACGAACTGATAATGAAATGTCTGAGAAGCCTTTGTTCCTTCCCTTTCTTCTACAAGAAGAATCTCAGTGCGTCGGAATCCAGTCATTCTAATGGGGAATGTTCTCTGACTATAAGTCACGCATCGGTTTGATCGATTCAGAGTCTATATGCTTCAGTCTGTTTGAAAAAATGTACCCATTCGTTAGACGTCGTTAGCGCAGAACGAAGAACGTGCTCAGTGATGTTCACTTATCGTAATGCATATATTTAAAAACCTATAACATATATTTTTATTTATCATTCTTTAAAATGAATATTTACGAATTTGAATACAACTCTAGAATCCGCCTTTAAAAATACCATTCATTATTTACCTTCAAATGTACTTACCGGTCCTTTCGAAAGGCGCGTTATTTATTTTCAAAGAAAGACGAGGTATTCTGAATACGTTACACTACATCAGTAAAAAGGTTCGCAAACGTTATTCATTTCATATTTTGAAATAACGACGGACCGAAATTTACCGTTAAAGAAATTAAGCGCCACACGTGCCCGGGATCACTGAAGGATTTCCTCATGTAAAGGCGTTTATTTTTATTTGCAATTAAAATTAAATTCATACTGTTATTGTTCACACATGCAGGTACTTTCTTCAACATGTGACTCAGATCGCGGATGGCAGAATTTGACAGTGACAGACTGTTGCGACACAGCAAGAGTCCGTAACTAGATATTATTATGTGAGTACGTCTGTGGGTGAATAGGACAAAATTATATGGGAGGAGTTACTCAAACCGCATTGTATTCTTTTGATTTTGAATCCGGAAAGTAGTTTCTAGAAGATCAAAGCAGTTAAATTCTCCTTAAGTATACTCCTAGTTTATCTATAAAGGAGTACAATTAACCTTAAATGGTCCAAGACACGAGTACCTTGTGTTAAGTCTATGTCAGAGGCCAAAAGTCGTTGGGTCGTCGTTTGCCACGGGGATAACTGAAAGTTTGGTCGGAAATCAATGTTAAGGATAGTATAAATACGAGTATGTATATTTTGGACAAGTATGCATATAATACAATAGAATTATTGAAATTTCCAAGATTGTTTTTGATATTTGCTCATGCCTACATCATAACAATGTCATCCCCGATTTATTTTCAAGGCTTATTTTTTGTTTTTGATTTTAACACGAAATTTTTTTTTTTACGTAAATTATTAATTTAACTTATATTATAAAACTAAAAGTTTCTTAAATGGTGCATATCTTATTTAATGAACTGTTTTCATTTAATTTTTGTAGACTAAACCAATAGTAAATAATTCAATGCTAAAAGAGTAAGTTTAATTAAAATTTTCATACGAGTACGTCTTATACAAGAGTTTGTAAAAAAATATATATTTAGAAATGCCGTTTTGCGGTTACTTTATTTGTAACATATACAAGAGTTAATCACTACCTACATTTTACTTAACGTTTTACATTTTTACAAGAGTGTTCTACATACGAGTATATTCGCATATTACATATTTACAACGTTTACATTTATACTACGTAACTACTTAAAAATAAAATGTATATACAGCCGCAGTCTATGTAAGTACGCAGGATCTTGTCCTAAAGGCTATGTTCCAACGTGGACCTCCCGAGAATACAGGTATTTTGGGACAAGTAAAGACAATCTGAGCTTACAGAACTGTAAAACGGCGATTTGCAGTGTCCATAGGTTCCAAATATGTAGCTAAAAGTCATATTTCCAACTCATGCGAGCTATTTTTTGATGAAATCTTAAGTGCAAGTCCGCCGGCAACGTTTCATCACAAAACTAATTATAAAGGTTTCGCAAAAAAAACTGTCTCGCAGGAAATCGAACTCTCTTCAGGTCGCAGGCGCCCGCCCCGGGCTATACATCATCGGGGGTTTCCCATTCGGGCCTCTCCGCTGTGAGGTAAGCCCGTAAAGGCGGCCGGGTTTAGTCCGAGTGGGCCTCGTATGATTGATGATTCCGAAATACGAGTGAGCATGATTGTACGCAGGACGAACTCGGGAATACCTCCCAATCTATTACTGACCGGCCGGGCAGGGTGCGTATCGTTTACGCGAAAATTATAGCCGATGCGGTAAAAACGGGCCCTTTTTTTCGTCCGGAATATTGGGTAATCTATTTTGCCGTGTTATTGCCTTCGGGTGCACGATGGTTTACTAGATGAGGACCAAAAGAATGAGTGTAGTGCTGTCTGCAATTATTTGTAATTCGGGAATCGTGCAACTGAAATTATTATCAACAAATAAAAACATTTTTAAAACATCCAAGTCAATTGATTTTACACACGTGAAGTATTTTTTAGGTACTTTAAAAGATAAATAAATAAGGGTATATAATTTCGGGGCTGGGCGGCAAAGTCCAGTGGTGAAAGCGTTTGTTTTTCACTCAGACGCCGTCAGTTCGAATCCCGATCAAACTTGATTTTCTTAAATCGATTTAATTAAATCTAAGCTCTATAGATGCCCTCGGTAGGATTGAGCCACCCATTAACGATAAAACAAAAATTGTCTAGGCCTTGGTAGCGCCAGTTTTATCATCCGATCTCCTTAAAAATACCCTGATAATTGAACACCCAAATATTTCTATGACAATTTGTGGTGTCCATATTATGTTAAAAAAATATAATTTCAGTAAATGCATATTTGAATCTGTCATATTTCTCTAAACATATTGTTTAAGATGGACTGACGATATAAGAAGAATGGCGGGAGTACCTGGATGCGGAAGGCGGAGGATCCGAAGAGGATGGAGACTCATGTGTCAACAACAATGGCTGGCATTTTGAGTTTGTCATTTCAAACAATTTTTAGTGGTCCGACATTTAGCCAGAATGACATATGGCCGAATGGACATTTGATGAAACTGGAATATGGCCGAACAAACATTTGGCCAAAAGACATATTTATTTTATCAATGTTCTGAGTTTTCTTAGCTAATTTTAAAAGAGTCTGTCCGGTTAAAAATAGCGATTAATTATTTAATTTACTTACTGTTTGGAAAAACGATTCTTTTATCCAAATATCCGTTCGGCCAAATGTTTATTCGATCAAATCGTTTTCGGCCAAATGTCCGAGAATCGTCACGGAGTTTTAAGAAAATTTGCTTAACGTATTTAATGAAAATGATTTAACATCCACTGAAATTTTAGATCACTCTTGCGGTTGAATTACACTGTTTTAAGCAAACCGCAAAATTTTAATTCGCATCATCAAAATTTAAGCGACCAGACTTTGAAATATGATAAAACATTCATAAAGCCTATGAATTAATTTCCGACGCACCGCGATACCATTCCAATAGGAAACAATGTCGGGAATTTGCCAAATCAACAATTGATAAAATATTAATTACGGCTGACAGAGATCGAATGAAAGAGGGGGTATAATTTATTTAAATGATTGTATTTTCTTTGCGATAACGATCTTTGATGCAATAATTTACGACTGCTAGCTTTGTCGTTTAGGTTCATTGTTTCATCAGTGAAGATTTGAATTATTCTCGAAGCGTCGCGGTTAAGAACGTATATAAATTACCCGCTTCTAGCTGCGCCATCTCGCGGGCATCCCTCGCACTTCCTTGCACGTACGAGTACATTCACGAGATCGCGACGAGCATAATCTTCTTATAAGGATTTCTCGGTAAGCCGTTCTTCTTTTTTTTTCTCGTCCGGGACAATACGAAATATGAAGAAGTCTGTTTGAAACATCGCAGAATATTATACACACAAATACACGACAATACGGCGGACTGTATGCTTATGACAGCAAATACTATGCAGATATAACAGTAACCTAATATTTAAAATCTTATTTAAAATTAAACGTTAATTTCTATTTTTGTACAGCTTCCGTAAATTGACAGGCATATTATTTTAATCATAATTAGTGGTAGATGAAAGTAGTTCCATAAACATTACCCATTCACAGGCAATCCATGTAAAAATGATATGTAAATGCCGGAAAATGTCTATGTCATTGAATCAACAGTTCACATAAAGCGCTTAACCATTCTCAAAAATGGAATGCGTCAAAGAATTAACAAATGAGAGTTCAAAATTATCGTCTGTCACTATTCTCCTAAACGTATTTACATAAAAAATTATCTAGTTATCGTACATATGAGTGAAATTGGACTATGTTTACGAATTTTTGACTTCACCAGCACCATCTTGAGACACCTAACCAAAACAAAAACTAATAGGAGCACTAACCGAAGCTATGGAGTGAATATAAATTTGATTGTTTTTTATTTTCTGAGGCTAGCAAATCTTAAGAAAGGTCAATAATTTTTGTATAAATAAATTACAAAACATAAATACCATTGCTAGTACATTCATTGATGAATATTGTCAACATACGAATTAATATACTAATTTATTGTAGCTTAAAAAAACTAAAATTATCATTTTTATGCTTATCAATGTAGGAATATAATAAGCATAACGTTTTATTGATTTCATTATTTCAATTCTGGTGGAACACATGGGAGTATAGTTTTGCAAGAGAAGAAAATCACCCGGTGATCTTGAAATGCCAAATGCTATTTGATATCCAATATTCCTTGATCACAAACGACAAAAACACTTGCGTGGAGAATCCCAACTGACATCCCGTGCACTTCAAATATGAATGATTTATTGCGCTGAATATTTTACTATTGAAGCATCCAAACTATTTATATTGATACCAAAATGGTAAAATATGAAGCTACGGCACTCAAATAACTCTTATTTTTGGAAAAAAAAAAAGACAATTATTCACTTTAAACTACGAAATATATGTGTGAAATCGCTCTTGAGGTTAGTCAACGTTCAAAAGTAATCGAACACAGCTGAAAAAAATAATGATATTCTTAAACAAATCAGTTCATATTTTGTTCCAAAGTGGAATCTTAATATCACTTTGGGTATGTTTAGGGCTTTTTGTTCCCGTATGATCAGAGTTTAAATGCAAACGTCACACACACGATGGTATTAATATGTATATTTATTTAAAAATTGATTGTTGCTATTGTTAGGTTATGAATATTAAAGATAATACCATGTTAAGTGAGATAATACTTTATCCAGTTAGTGGGTAGTTTGTGAACTTTAATCCAAAGGTTCTTGTTGTATCAGACAAGGGCTGTAAGTTAAGGTTTCTATGAAAAGGATCTCTACTAACCCTATAGTCTTCGGTATCTAGGCCAATTATATATATATTTGATGTACATTTCAAGGGGGGATACAGTATTCACAAGTTAACAGGTAAGGTTATCAATAATTAATAAATAACTTCTTGTTGAAGCTGTTGTTGAGTGTTACATTGAAATTATGCGCTGTATGTTTTGTGTAATTGTTTAGAAATTTACTACCCAATTAATAAAATAGGTCAACAATATTTTACAGTATTTTATTAAACTTTTTTTCCATATTTTTTTAATATTCGAGAATAAAAAACTATGGGTAAGAGATTTATAGACATACAATAGAAACATACAAGAATTTATCAATTGTGCAATTAAAATTTAAATGAAAAAATATTCCAAAGAAATCGTGTTTTACGATAAATAACAATAAAGATTATTACTCAAAAATATGTTTTGGGAATAATGTTTTTTTTCCAAATATGCGCTTAATAAATTATAATTGATAGTCATAATTTGTAACTAAATATGTATAAAATTTTCATATTTTCATACATAAAATTGCAATGTAAGCAGATATTACAAGATTCTAAAAAATAATTTGATAAAATGTCAAAAAAAAAATACGAGTATTTTGGAGCATAAGTTGTATAAATAAACTTAAGCCAAAGCACATTTATATCGTAGGTAAAACAAGCTAAGCTAAAAACGTGTTTAGAAAATGGCACTTTACTTACCAAAACATGTCAAGTGAATGTTGTAGGCGTCACCAATCTTGTGTTATCCATTGTTAAACGAGTCAGTATAAAATGATAGTTCCATAACGCGAATTTATTAGAAAATACATCACCCGGAAAATAATAGAATTTTATCACAAAGTCCGTGTCAGGGTTTCGGTGACGCTTAATACAAAACTGCCACGGGCCTTATTTGTTCATGACGCATTTGAGAACGGAGCTCAGTTATGTTGACAAGATTTCCCCTTAGCTGTGAGGGCTCAACATAACAAGGAGAAAGGATGTAACTGGAATACTCCACTCATCTATCCGAGAGAGAGACCTTAACAACTTATTTTCTTCAATATCGAAAGAAAAATATGAAAATGTATTCTACATACATACGATGTCCTGCAATCTCATTTTTACTTTATATTTTTACGCTTCTTGTTTTATAAAAATACACTCGTATGTGAGATTGTTTCTTCTTCATTTATAAGTAATCAACCATAACAATCAACCATCAGTTTTTTTTTGAGTAAGCAATTAATGCGACTTTTTTCGAATCAAGTGTGTGTTTGTCAACAGCATAAGCAACAGGTGCTTTTTTCCCAGTCTACGGGCTGTTTCCGCCTTGGGAGTCCACCGGGAACTATACGCAGAATGCACTTATAAGTGGCGAGGACCATGACGGCTGATTTTTTTGGTGTCAGTTCGTGTGACGACCATATGCTTCAATTAAGGACATGAAAAATTATGTGAAGTGTCTATCATACTGTTTGAAATTATATTTTCATAGTAAATATAAAATTGTTAACTGAATGGTTGAAATCATATAATTTTAAAAGATTTACTTATTATTGAAAAATTATAAATATTTAGTTTCATTTGAGCACTTTTCACCACATGAAGTCAAAAAACGCATAATATATACAAATATTTTTACCTAATTAGTCCTAATATTTCAATATAAAATATTCCTTCAAATAATTGCTTTTACATATAATTATTAACTTAACAAAAACATGTGTTTATACTACGATAATGAAATAAAACTGGGTTATTTTTTGAAACGATCAAGTACTAACATGTACCACTAAAGCGTATGTCTAGAGAGTTCTGCCAGAAATTGATGAATTTATTGAGGACACCCAAACAGAGTGAGAGAAAGCCGCACTGCTAAGCTCGCCATTGGAAGTGAAAGCTTCTCCAAATGTCACCGAGTGTTCAAATGAAGGTTAATGATTATTGATCACATCAATTTCCTCGACAGCATGCGAACACATGCAATTAGGGGGCATCTGCGATGCGGCAAGACTTTAAGTATACGTTCAGAAAGCAAATTTCGTAAATGAAGTTACGTGTACGGAATTAACGCCGCTTTGTATTATTTGTGCATAACAAATAATTAGAGGACTGCGCAGATGGCTATTGCCCGCTGCCGGGGCTCGTGCAATATTTAGCTATGGAAAAATATGCAAAGAGAATTTCAATTAAATTTTACGTACGTCTCGTATTATTAATGAACGTGTACGTTCCACGGTCGCTAGGCTTTCTTCTCTTATTCATATTTGCAATGAATATGTATCACTGATTAAAATACATTTTTAAAGTAAATATTTAACAATCGTAAAATAAAGTCTCCTAGGGAGAACAATGCTCGTATGTTATTTAAATTTAAAAACAAATACAGCTTACATGTTTCATTACAACAAAAATGAAGCATGTGAATCATCACTATACGTCCGCTCTGACTGGAGCATATGGCATTCACGAACTGCCGCCACAAAGATCCACCATAGTTTTCGCCTCATCCTAAGTCAGCTCCGCCTTCCACAGCTTCACCAAGTACATGTAGAGTACATACAAAATGCAGCTATAGTTTATGCTCTCTTGCGACATTCTCAGTATATGTCCTAACCAGGTCCACATTCGCCTCTTAATTGACTATAGTATGGAAGGCTTTGTTGTCTGCTCTCTCACCTGGTAATTCCTTTCAAAGTCAAACCACCGTAACCCCAGTATTCTACGCAGGCATCTGCTTTCGAATATAATTATACGGCTGCATTGGCTCTTGGTGAGATGCTAAGATTCACAGCCGTAAATAAGATAAATGATGATGCAGGCGTTGTAGAGTTGGCACTTTGTTTTGATCGAGTAAAGCTGTGAGTCCCAGACATTTCTATCTGTGTGAATAGTAGATATATAATTTTATGATTGATAAATATAATTTATTTATTAATTAGTTCTTTGGTTGATAAATCACACCTAAGATCCTACCCCATGTGCTCAACTAGCTGAACATCCCAAGACCTATGCTGGGCATCAAACGGGCCATAGTTATTGCCAGATATTGGGCAGAAACAATTTGACGTCGCTGACACGGAGAAGAAGAATAATTAATTGTTGAAATGATAATGTGTGGTGAGTGAGAAAGTATGATATGACGAATTTCTTGCAAATTGACTGAAAACTATATTTATTGTTAAGCAATGTTTTAGCCACATAATGAAGGACTGTATACTCGTATTGTATATATACTCATAATATTATATCCGAGTATAATAGTTTAACACAAAGATAAGACGTAATCTAGGAAGGCGCTGCACTTATGGCTTTCAAACTTGCGGATGAACTCCCCAGAGTGAAGATTGCCTCGATAGCTTCACATAGGTTAGATCAGTTAAGCCAACAGAGCAAGAAGAATATGATCCACTTAAGTATAAATAAGCTTTTAACATTAACCGGAAGTTCCTACAGCGATGCAATTATTTGCAGATGAATGAGAAAAGTCTAACAATTGAAAATATTTTTTTTTTACATAATTTATACGAATTAAAAATACTCTAGTAAATGCATACAATATCCAAGAGGTTATATCAATAAAAGATAAGGCCAACTTCTAAAACACTAATAATTTATTTTATAATCACAAGGTTCACGTGCGTAATTTGAAATATGAAAACAAGCCCATTACGATTTATTTTTATTTTCAATACTGATAACACTCGACTCAATGTACAACAGCAGTTCTAAGACTGAAATTTAATATTTGTCGTTTTATTTTACACCTATTATAAATATTTAAGAACTAATCGTATTATAAAAACAATTCTATCAGTTTTAGACATATTTTATTTTTGTTTAACCTCTTTTGTGTTCAATGCCGCATAAATCCTTAAGCCTTAATAGTCAATTCCTGTAATAATTAATTGTACTTATTTGTTTCAGTATAAAGCCGGCCTCGCTTACAAAAAACTTTTTTCTATATAAAGGACAAACGCCGACCTATCCTTGAATACGACAGTCACCTTTGGATCGGAGCCCCAAAATACCTTATAAACTTAATTGAATCAGTTCAAAGAAAAGCAATTCGTTTGATAAACAATGACACTCTTACGTCTAAACTGCAATCAATGGAACACAGGCGTAAGATTGGTTCACTTAGTCTGTTCTACCGTTATTACCACGGTCGCTGCTCTTCGGAACTTAAAGAACTAATTCCTCCTGCGTCTTACATTTGCTGAACATCCATACACGGTTAATGAGTGTCTATCATGAACTGGCAGTTTCTAAAGTTCCTTCCTTAATGCCACCGGTAAACTCTGGAATGCTCTTCCAGCGTCTGTGCTTCCTAAACAGATAATATACACTTAAAATCTCCCCAACCCACACACAAACACGAACACAACACACGTTTCCCGCATGCAGAGTCCAGCGTCCCTGGCTGAGCGTCATAGAGCGCCCTGATCTTGACCGGCTATGCTCTCCTGCATGCGATTACATAAAAAAAAAGTGCGGTAATGTCGGACTGCAGTCTATGACATTGGCGGATCAACACTCCACAACGCTTAGCCATATCTTAGATTAGATAGAATTACTATCACCATCTGTCGTTATTCTCCTGTATATGTTAACATACAGGAGAATAAGGAGATATTCAGTTCGTTTCGACTGTTAGCATGACTATTTTAATTGTAATACAAAATCGTTCAAAATATGTGTACATAATGTAAAGGGTCCGCCATCTAACGTTTTTTTTTAACTAGTGCTTATTTCGTGAATGGTAACACTTAGCTCATGTCTGATTTGACAGCTAATTAGTTTTATCCTTTCGCTAAATGAATATGGTTGTGTATACGCTTGAACAACGCTGAAAAATATTGCGACATTACTTTGAAAATCATGCTATTGTCCGCCATCTAAAGTTTTTTTTCAACTAGTGCTTATTTCGTGAATCGTAACACTTAGCTCATGTCTGATTTGACAGATAATTAGTTTTATCCTTCCGCTGTACGAATATGGTTGTGTATACGCTTGAACAAAGCTCTGAAAAAAGCTTTGAAAATCAGGCCATTTTTCTTCGAAAATGAGCAAGGAGTGGCCGTTACAGTCAATGGCGATCGTTATCGGGCCATTTTTGTTTCCAAAAATTGAAGAGGAGGATATTGGCAACATTTGGTTTCAACAAGACGGCGCTAAGTGCCACACAGCCGAAGCTACACTCGATGTTTTAAAAAAAAAGTTATTTGGCGGACCTGTTATATACATAAATATGTACGAGAAAGTAGTTTAATTTTACAGGGTAATGTAATGATGGAAGAGTATATTGTCGAGTAAAATACAATACTAAAGTACAAATATTTATTTGAGGATTGTCTAACCCGTACCTTTATTAGTTAATTCACTTAAACAATGTTTTATTACTTTAAGGTCGATATTTTAGTGACCGGATTACATGCGTCTACTTTGTATTGTGTGATTTACTTTCAACTTGGTGGACGTATCAAAACTTTGATAATTTCTCCGTTATCAGCGGAATATTGTCCCTTTGGCGACCCGCTTAAAGGTCGCCCTAACTTCAGCTTGTCGGATCGTAATCTAAGGTTGTTAAACATATAAGTAATACTGTGTTTAAACAAAATCGATCCCGGAATTAAGTGAAACGTCTAAGTAATGATTTACGACGATCAGTCGCGTCGGCTGATCGGATAGGGGAAATTGTTTAAGTAATGTAATTCAAGTATATGTTTGGCAATACTAGTAAATTAATAAACCTTCTTATTACTTTATATTTTCTGGATCTGTTATCGCAAACATTTCATTTAGGGCCACCATCCTGCATATTTTGGGAGTTTTCTTTTTTCGAGGAACCCTAATGTATTTCTAAACAAAGATCATTGTCATGTAAAATTTTTTTTTTGCATAATTTTATAATTTATCAGAATCATCACCACTATGTTTTCATAAATGGAGCATATGGTCATCACGAACTACTGTTATAAAGTTATGTCAGCCGCCATGGTCCACGCCTCATCCTATGTAAGCTCTGCCTTCCGCAGCTCCACCGAGTACATTCTATTTATAGTTTCCGACAGAGTGAACTCGGGATCTTAAATAAAAAGCTGTTTAAGTTCATGCTCTCCTGCGACATCCAAAATATATGTCCCAACCAAGTCCAACTTTGCTTCTAGTGGGTACAATACTACTCGTAGAAGTTCTATGTAATAATATAATTATAGAAATGATTTCATTTGTAAACATCAATTTTTTTTTAATTTTTAAATTTTTAAATTTTAATTAATTTTTAATTTCAGATCAATGATATAAGTAGCCTTTTAGATACATATTGCAAAAGTTTTAAAGACACGAAAAAAAAGCGATTCATTTGATTCTTCCTACCTTTATAAGATAAAAGAACTTTAATATTAACACACATAAAACACAATCGAAGTTTTTTCTATGAATTTTCGAGTGAAAAATGATATTGAATCCATGTCAAACAAAGCCTACCCGAGAAAATTTCTCGAGAATTAATCAAATTATTTACATAATCTAAAGCGGCCGAGGAATCTTTTCATTCTTTTATTATGTTAGAACGCCCTTTGAAGGTTGCGGTTTTTCAGTTTTTTTTTATTAAACTCGAGAAGTTTCACGAAAAATTCAATTACTTTACACAGTAGGTATACAAGCGCGCGGAAAGAATCGTGCCTAAATTTGGCTGTTCTGTGGGCAGTGGACGCTTCAGGGTAGGCGGTGAGATGAAAGCCTTGTAATTTTGCAGGATTAAGTATAATGGACGTCTCGCCAACCGCATTCGGCTTCCAATTATTGTTGCTGATAATAAAGAAATACACAAAGAACTGTTTTGTTAGAAAAGCGTGATTGCGCACTTTGCAATGTTCATTCAAAAAGATAATCTCATGCAACGATGAAAGTCGTTTAAGCTAAGCTTGTTTTGTGATAAATACATGCTTTTACAGCTACATAGTTAAAAAGCTGTCACTTTCACACAAATCTGTCGAATAAACAATAATGTATTTGAAAGAACTTCAGATGCAGAGATGATTTTAGAAGAGGCAAAGATCTTTGCACCTAACTCAACAATATAGTGTTCCAGATAGATATATAGATATTATAAGAATAAAATAATTTCAAGAATTTTTCGGATAAAAATAACTACTTGATTAATGGAACTCAACGGTATCAATGCTTAATAATAATAATAATAATAAAAGCTTTTATTTCAGCATGATTGGGTGGGTTGTGCAATGCCTAATCTGCAATATTTTTAGATACATATATTATATAGTACATCAAAAATAATAATTATATATAAACACAATGGTGGTCGCTGCATCATCTCCATCCAGCGATGGCGCAGAGAGGAGCTGAGCCATTCAGAAGCAGCCAGGATGATGGTGTTGTTGGACTTCTCTATCCTGCTCCAAAAACCGCCAACACGGTGACGCAATAATGCTAGGAATGAATGGACTCCGCAAACATGTCAGATGCGCTACAAAATCTATGGAGTTGCATAAGTTGTCGATATGAATTATTATACGCCTTTGAGCTTCTCCCACTCTCAAGCCCGACCATCCCAAAATCAACAATAGTTGATGTATATACTTTTCTTTCGTATGAATCAGATACGAAGGAAAATCCTTACTTAGGTAAAGATTTTCCTTCGCATACCCGTTCCTTACATGAAACATATGATCATCGCAAATTACAGCCACTCTGTCAGGTGCCAATAGCCATGCTTCACCTCCAGACATATTTGAACTCAAGTCTACCTGGGAGCATATATGGCTTCCAAAAACCACCAGGGTAAATATAACATTCGATGCATATTATGGGTGGCTTATTAATGGGATATTTTAAGAAGTTTTCATCCCAGTTGAAGTTGACCAGTTCGCGAATTTCCCCAACTTATCGAGTCAAGAAACTAACAAGTCTTAAAATATTTGCTAATTCAGCTTAAAATTAAAGCTATATTAATATAGTCCCAAATTTAAATTGTTATGAATTGTATATACGAGTATAGAGTTGTAATTGTACATAAATATGTCAAAAGAATAAATAGTTATATATAGAAAATTCTAGAGTCAAAGAATATTACATTAAGGCTCCTCAAGCAACTTGCCAAAACACTTGCTTGGAGCATCTTAATGTACGGCTGTGAGACATGGTGCTTATCTGAAAGTGATAAAAAAAGACAAGAGGCCTTTGAGATGTGGTCGTACAGAAGAATTCTCGGAATTTCCTGGAGAGACCACGTCACGAACAATGAGGTTCTCAGGATAATCAAGGAAGATAGGCACCTAATAAGAACCATCTCAGAGAGGCGAGCCCGTTGGATTGGTCACATCATGCGCCACGATGGTCTTCTTCACGATATTGTGGAGGGGATGGTTGAGGGTAGAAACTATAGAGGGCGCCCTAGACGGGAGTATTTGCAGCAAGTATTCGAGGATATGAATTGTAGCGCTTATGCTGAGCTGAAAAGGGTTGCGGAGGACCGAGAGGAATGGAGATCGAGATGCAAGATTCTGTTGCTGCAAACCAATCCACCGGATTGACACTACGAAGAAGATAGAAAATATGAAATAAGTACTTTATTTTTTCAAAAACATTATGTTTATTGACAACCTATTTATATAGTGTAACAGCAAATTATTGTAGACTATATATAAACTGTATTAAAAAATCATTTTGCTAGCCTTACTTGGATATTAACATCATCATCATTTCTTTGTCTGCTCCCCTTACTATTACCATATAGGTTTATCAGCAGCCATGATCCTCTCCTCATATCATATCACTTCTGCCTTCCGTAGCTCCTCTGAGTACATTATTTGTATAGATACCGAAGGCCTTTCAAGACGATGAGAGCACGGGGGCTTGAAGTTGATACTCATATCGGATATTGCAACAAGTTATTTATTTTTGTGTTGATAAAACTTATACAATTCATTTATAAATAATTTATTTGTAGTTTTTTAATCGTCATTGAATTATCAAGCATTTTTTTTAGAAAAAAATAATGTTATTATATATATATATCGTATTTTAATAAGATTGATTGACAATAAACACTTAATCAGGAAGCCCTTCGGTTAGTAATTATTTCATCATTGTCACCTGACCGCTGCAGTAATTGATGCTTTGTGACACGGATATTAATGTTAGCTTCTGTGCATCTGCGTGATTATTGCCTCACAGACGTCAGGTGGCATCTTATGCAGTCCTGATGCACAGACACATCATACAACTGGGCACAGCTGGCTGAGAGAACTGTCCACTAAACTATAATAGTTTCAATTGAAACACTACTCACTGTGTCACTACTGAATGCATCTTACAAATGCAAGCAATATAGCTTAATTACTAACAAATTAATGAAATGATTGAAGAAGAATGTAAAATAAGGGGCAAAGGGAAAAAAATAAGGGTCTTTTTAATCGTGTGGTATAAAGAAAAGCAATTATGGATTAGGAAAATTTATAAAATTGATATTATTTTACTGATTTTCATCAAAATTGCTTTCCATCACACGATTAAACATAATCCCATCTAATAAAATTAAAGTTATCAACTTACAATACTTGGTGAAACCGCATATTGCTGCAATTATTATTTTAGAATTATTGAAGATGGTGTTCAGAAAGGCCGAAACATGTAATCATTAAAATAAATTGTGAATCAAAACTAATTTTTTTTTTTTTTTATGTAAACGCATGCAGGAGAGCACAACCGGTCAAGACCAGTGCACTCTATGACGTTCAGCCAGGGAGGCTGGACGCTGCATGCGGGAAACGTGTGTTGTGTTCGTGTTTGTGTGTGGGTTGGGGAGATTGCAAGTGTATATTTATCTGTTTCTTGAAGAGATCCAGATTGTAGGAAGGAGGAAACACAGACGCTGGAAGAGCATTCCATAGCTTACCGGTGGCATTAAGGAAGGAATTTTGGAAGCTGCCAGTTCTTGGTCGACATATATTAACCGTGTATGGATGTTCGGCAAGTGTAAGACGAGTTTGTCGGCTGTGAGTGGGTGCAGGAGGAATTAGTTCTTTAAGTTCCGAAGAGCAGCGACCGTGGTAATAACGGTAGAAAAGACTAAGAGAACCAACCTTACGTCTGTGTTCCATTGATTGTAGATTAGACGTAAGGGTGTCATTGTTTATCAAACGAATTGCTCTTCTTTGAACTGAGTCAATTAAGTTTAGAAGGTATTTTGGGGCTCCAATCCAAAGGTGACTGCCGTATTCAAGGATAGGTCGGATTTGTCCTTTATATAGAAGAAGAAGTTGTTTATCGTTGAAATACCGACGTGATCTATATAATACACCTAGTTTTTTGGAAGCGCGACCGGTTTTACACTTAATTGACTCGTAATATTTGACATTATTCGATATTGATAATCCAAGCATGTTGATGGAGCTTGCTTTCGGAAGAGAACAACCGTTGAAAGATACAGGATCCATAGCAGTCTTCTTGGTGGAGAAAGTACATGATTGGGTTTTTGAAATGTTGAAACTGACGAGGTTGAGGTCGCCCCATCGTGAAACCCTTTCAAGAGACATGTTCATCTTCTTCACCAGAGATTCCCTAGCAGCAGATAGTTCCGAATGTTTCGGAGGTTTTTGGAAGATTATACTCTCATGGACAGTGCTGTCGTCGGCATAACAGTGAATGTTTGCGCATTGAAGCAGATCATTCACATGCAGAAGGAAAAGAGTGGGCGACAGCACAGAGCCCTGTGGAACTCCTGAGTTGATTTTATTTATTATTTATTAATTTTTTAATTAAAATTAATTCTAAAATTATAAATATACCCATCTCACAACCAACATCCTACTCACTTATATCTGGCATTATATAAATGCGCACACTTCCTTGCCTAATTGACTCGACAATGACTACCCGACGTAGCCGAAATATGTCGTCCACCAATAAAAAAATGGGGCATGTTTCGTTACTTATATTTAAAGTGTTCACTTTGAGATCCATTTTAATATTTAATAGATAAGAATTACAAACCATGTTTTGATGATCCATATTAAGCACATCCACTACCCCTTCTTATTAACTCCCTATCTTATGTCAAGTGAAACCCTTTCCACTTCTTAATATTACCTAATAACCCTCAAGTGATACGTTTTCTTTATAAGTATATATAAATATATATATATTTACAAGTTAGTACGTTTGTGCCTATTGGAACTGATGAAGCTTTCATATATTGCAAAACTGCAGTATTCCATCAAGTGAAACAGTGATAAAAGCGATTCATATTAAAACAAAATATCAAATTCTTATCTATGTGAATTATTTAATATTAATAATAATTTAACATTAATATTTTATAAATAATCTTCTATTTATATTTGATACTCGTATTATGGAATTTTACTAAGAATCATATATGTAAAAAATCGAAAAAAAAAAAGAATAACTTCTAGTGCCGTGGCTTTTTTGAATTTACCCATGGTATTAAAGCATATTTATTTAATCGCTTGTAAATGATATTTATTCAAGCTGAAAAATATGTAGGTTTTAATAATGGTAAATAAAATGAGACGAAATGCGACTACGAAAAGAAAAATGAAATTTTCAATCGGTACAAAAGGAATGAAACGCCGTTCAGAAAGTTTCTATAATTCCAAAGTCGTTTTGCGGTGACTTGATTTCCAACTCTAAAGGTATTTATAAAATTTATTACTGTTTTCTCTTTCGAAAGTTAAAGCTCTGCATAGAATAATAATGGCGATAATCAGACGAGTAACTGAAAAACTGAAAGATGGAAAATTTCCTTCGTTTAAAAACATGTGATTTAATATTATCCGAGATATTAATATCATAATTTCTAAAATTTTAATTGTCTCTTTATTAATTTTATTTGCATATCTGATCCGCAATGGGAGCATATGGTCACAAAAAGTTACAAGTCATGGTGTATTTTTCATCATACGTCATCTCTGCCTCCGAGAGCTTTGACGAGTGTGAATATATTCTTTGAATATTTTCCATTGATCTTTCATGTTAACAAATGATAAAAGCTTGAAAAAAAAAACGCAGCTGAAGTTTTAGTTTTCCTGCAATATGCGGAGAATATGTCCCAGCCCGGTCCACCATCGTCTATTGACTTAACTTGTTAGTTGGAAGGCTGCTTCACGTACGTTCCCTCATCTTGTTATTTCTGAGAAAATCAAACGTTTTCAAAACATTCTACGTATGCATTTATTTTACAAACTCATTATACGGCTGCATTGGCTTTTGGTATTAGATAACAAGATTTATAACCGAAAAGAATGTAGATATTAAAAAGCAATGTTACATATATGTATAACGTTTTATTATTTGTACTGTACTTTATAAATTTGTAACATCTGTTCTGTTGAAATAAATAAATAAAATTACAGACAATTGTAAAAAATGTCACAAAACATTTTCGTCAGATATTATTTGTCAATGTATTGTCTTTAGACATCATACAGCAACCCAAGAACATATTTGGTTCCCAATAAATTTCATAAAGAAAACCAAAGGATTCAAAGAAGTCGGAGTTATAGTATTTAAGGCATATTGAGGTATTTATTTTATATCATTTAAAAGGAAAAAAATATTTTTCTAACGATGTTGGAAGATTGGCTTTTTGATTCGAAAAGGTGGCTCAACCCAATCAATGACATTTGATGAACAATACGCATCTAATGTTGCTAAAAGCCAAATTCTCTACTAACGGTTTGTATGTGTGTTGACATATAATAAGTTTATATGTGAATAATTAAGTTATAAAATATGCTCACTGGAATGTCAATATCTAAATGTACTGACATCAGCATGATATAGCCCTTGCTGACTGGTACTGAAAATCTCGATGTACAATCTTTCGAATCTTATTTCTGTTCGCTTGTGACACATATATGTGTTGCCATATTGGCATTTTAGTCGAGCTACATAGACAAATAAACAAACAAATATAAATAAAGCTTGAATTACATGAAAAAATAATTATTCATAATTTACAAAATAGTATTTTGAAAAATGATGAAATTCGGAAAAAAAGTGTGCTTCTGAAGTAACTGTATTTTTGTACATAAAACGTTTTATGTGAAGAGTTAATGTTTCAAATAATTTCAGTGTATGTCTGTGGCTGCTGGAAGTTTTTTCAGGCACGTAAGCGTCGTTAACCATGCACTGATTCGATATAGTCTGGGATGTTGTAAAGGCTTCAACCTTCATCGAATGTCAAAATGTTCATTAGGCTCTGAATCACTGATGTACGAGTAATTCAAAGGCGGCAACAATTAAAACACATAATAAATTTTACAGTATTATATAAATATACACAAAATGACGATCGATGTAAAAGAAAACTTAATTAAACTCGTATATTGAACGATGATTTATGTTAAAAAGGTTGAACGCGTGACATGTACGAATGTTCAGGCTCCAAAAAATTAAATGATGAATACATTTCACAAGTTAAGTGTCAAATACTTTTTTTTATAGTACTTTGCAAGTAGTCTTACCCATTTTGTGTAGGAAAGGGGTAAGGGGAAGGGGGGAGGGGGGCTTGTAGGGAATGATAAGAGAGGGAGACAGATAGCAGTCTCCTAATAGAGAACTTATCTTACTTGATCCATGTAAAAACTAAGTAAATACATTTATTAGTACTAAACTTAATATTTATACTAAAATACTCTGTCTGTGAATATATTATGCGTTGTTCTCATGAAAAAGTCTATAGTTTGTACAAATCTTATTATATACATAATAATTCCTCGTATTATTTGTCGTCAGCTTTTAACCATCCATTAAAAGTCAAGAGTCTCCATCCTCTCAGTTCTAGTGTCATTACAAATTAATTCCACTGCCATAACTCAACGCTATGACTATATAAAATGTAAAATTAAAAAATGATAGTCTTGAAATTGTAGAAGATGGCACACCCAAGGCATTGTAGGATAATTCCTGTTAAATTACTTAAATAATTGATATATATTATAATTTTTAATATTTCACTTGTTTGCGAATAACTTGTAGCCTTTCTGTTCTTCCCAGACATTTACTTCAGACTAACTGGTAAATGGATAAGCCCTGATCACTGGTCTACCCAACTTATGACTGGCCATGGCGTTTTTAATGACAGATTATACTCATTTAATTTACTTTCAAAACCTAGTTGCCCCTGTGGCGCCCCCTTCCAGACCTCCGAGCACATTCTCTGGGACTGTCAGTTCCTCTTGTTTGAAAGAGGAGTCGTTTTCGATGGAGTTCGAGAGAATCGCCTCGGCCCTACAGCCCTATAGGGCCGAGTCTGCATGCCCATGCAGACTTTGTGGCCACTAAAAAAAATTTCCACGCATTAACAATTTTTGCTCGTATTTTTAGTGAGATAATCTATCTTCAATCTCCATCTCTTTACAGCCCGTGAATGCGATTCTAATCTTTTTGACGGGTTCTTTCTTTAAGCACTTCTGTGCAGTGGCCACAATTGTTCAGAGGGAATAAGCGCATCATGAAGGAGACTCAACTGTCCTCCGGTGTGATGCGGGTGTGAGGCGGGTAAAGTCCAGCTTGTAGCCTAACTTGTAACGAATAACTTTTAGTTAGTATTTTTTATTTTATATAAACCCGGATTCTAGTAAAGTATTTACTTTAATAGTCAGAAATCATCGTATATTGCCTTGGGTATAGTAACCGTTATTTTATTTGTGCGCTTGCTTTGATTAGTCCGACACTCCAGAGATTATTTAGTCTTAGGGAGAAGGTTAAATAAAAATATTGATAAAACTATAAAATATTTAAGTAGGTACTAAGATTCTTAAAGTATTAGATCCTTTTACAAATTATGATATCAGTGAGATATTAGATTTTTAGTTGAACAATCGCGAAAATTTCTGACATTATCGTCCGTCTACTAATGATCTGCGTAATGCGGCGGTTCTTACACACGATGCAGAGAATGGCCGCTTTCATATGTGGGATCCAGGAGCTGCGATTTAAAGTTTTAATTACTGGGCGTCTAATGCCTAAGGTCCTGGGTTCACTTTGTTAGTTATCCTCGGTGCTCTTTGCAATTAGAGAGCTTATGCGATGCATAACTCTGCGGCAGCGCCAAACTCCAAGCCCAACTCTCCAAATCATATTACGGTTTAACTTAGATTACAATATTTAAGAACAGGAAGCCTTGTATCTCGCTTGAAGTGAAATAATACGCTTGTATGAATTTAATATCAAGCAGATGATTAGTTATAGCTTATTAGTTTCACTAGTGAAAGTATTTAAGTAATAAAAAATCAATCTCTCTCTTCAACACAATTTTAAATTAAAGTGTGATAGATATTTGGACTCGCCGGTAGCCGAAAAACGATTCTGTAAATATATAAAATGTGATTTCATTTACATTTTTAGCGATTGTATACTACGTTTGTGTACATTGGAACTGATGAAACTTTTATAGATCTCGAAACTGTAGTTTTCCATCAAGTGAAACAGTGCGATCCATGTTAAAACAAGTTATAAATTTCTTATCTATTTATTGTAATAAATAAATAAAATGTACGTACCCAGATGAACGTTTGAGCGGCATAAGACAAGGACAATGGAAACCGATGAAGAGCGACAATTTGTGGTAATCATGTTCCAGATATGGATAAATACGAAAGAAAAATGTAGATAATAATTGAATGTCAAGTTTTGGGATTATAAACATAATGTGCAAATATATCAGCAAATTGAGATGACGTCAGAGAACTCTATATAAATGTCTTTATTGCAGTCCGGGAGTGTTTTTAAATAAATATTTATAAAAATAAGCATTACAAAATGCACATTAAAGTAATTTCATTTCCCTGAGAACTCTGCTTTAAAAAAACATAAATCTGAATAAAGAAAGTAGACGCATTTGTAAATAAAAGAAATTCTTTAATATATTTGTACATAATATGTATTGCTATTATAATTTATGAAGATGTTTTCGGGTCTGTTGTAAAATAGAACAGAAAAATGTAAATGTGTTTATGGAGTCATAGGGGCCGATTAAAAGGTAACTATGCCCATGCGACAGATAAAGTAACACTTTGTATGCATTTGAAATGGCTACTGTTATATTCTGACAATTTCGAGAAAATTCAAATTCTTGATATTATGCATATCCTGCGGCGTCACGTCATGTGTGTCCTTAGATATTCGTAAAATATCTAGATATTATACAGAGACTAGAGACATAGATATAGTATATTAAGAATTAATATTGAGATAACAAATAAATGGTTCTTTTTGTTCGTTTGTGCGGGTCTCTCCAAATTTAGATGATATAGGAATAATCATACCTGAATTACGTCAAGTTCTAACTTATCATGTTTTTATTAATATAAAAGTGTTAGTTTCTCGATACTTGATAGTTAGATAAATGTAATAAATGCATAATTACTTTATACTCTTACCCACTTAACACAAATACTCGATATATCTACAGGAAGGATTAATTAATTTTATAACGTAATGATTTCTAAAAAATATTGATTATGTTATCACCACAGTATCTTGTTGTTAGGATTGTTGTGGCCCAACAAAAGCGTTGTTGCCACAGGTGAACATATACCAGTGCTGCTTTTCCATCAAATCTCCTAGCTTTCCATGGATGTATTAAGATTTAAAAAAAACGATCAAATTGACGTAGAATGTAATATTAGGGATATAAAGTTCAATATATATAATATAATCGTGTCGGAAACAACAGGGTCAGATCCTGTCTGCCCAGAAGTGGGCGACGTCGATGGCGTTACTTCTGGCCATCATCAGGTCTTCCTGGGTGCAGCTATTCGGGCACAGCGCACACTCCAGAAGGTGTGACAGGACACAAATGAGGGCCTGGCAGTTTTACAGCGGACCGACTGAATGTGACTGCGGCGTGGAGCAGACCCTGTCACACCTTCTGGAGTGTGCGCTGTGCCCGAATAAAGTTCAATTTATATCAGTCGATATGGAGTAAATAAGGATAATTTTTCATGAAAAGTTATAATGCTGAATTGGTTAAGTACAAAGATCATTGAAGTTGACTCTATTATATAGCAGTGATTCATGGAGACGGCCAATCTGTAGGTTTTTTCGTCATTATTTTCTTGTGTTTTATCTCACAAAAATGTTTAAAATGTTAAGTAGCTAATCGTCAAAACAATCGCTGATCATATATATCCATTTTGTTATGATAAGAAAAAAATACATATTTACAAAATGTCGTTTATTTTACTCGTATTGTTTTTATTTGAATGCAAACAAAAAATCAATCCACGTTATGTTTGCTTCAATGCTACTCTTTTGTTCTTGAAATATTGTTCAAATCAAATAAGTCGTATGTGATGTAATAAAAAGTATTTATTTTTAATTTTAAATAATGAAATATAATTTAGAGATTTCATTGAACGAATGGCAGTCAACGGCATTTAAATGATGTGGCAAATCTTGAAATTTATCTGAGCGGTGAGAGCAACAGCGCAACAGGTGTCTCTATCACGGGCGGTGGTCAGCTCGGGAACTGACGCGATCGGGAAATTGGAAATTAGAACATAAAACAAACAATTCAAATGTATTTGCCAACGATTCAAATTCGAGCAATAAAATGCATTCGCAGGGTAATTTATTTTTATGTTGCATTCGCGTCGAGCAATTACTGCGCATTGCGTTTTCGAAGCAATCGAATATTTTGCTTGGGAATCCAAAATTGATTTTGGAATGAGAACATCACCGGAGGTAAACTTAATTGATAGGCAAACATTCGTTTTTTGAGACGCTTAAATTGAAGTTAATTTATGTTAATTACTTCAAAAATGGTTTTATAGAAACGCAAACAATCAAAAATTGTATTTACTGTTAATTTGCAAAGTAAAATACAAAGTTTTTTAAATTTATAATTAAAACGCATTTATTTCTTACAATAGGTGTTCCCTCTAGATCATTTATTTTACATTTAATCAACTCATTTAAAAAAAGCACTTTTCCTACAAAAATTATGTCGCACTTACGTTTAACATAAATTTTCGTAATGTTAGTTAGTTAGTCCACTTTTTTATATTGCTATTGCTAAGAACGCTGGTCGTCTGAGCCCAAATAATAAATATTTACATAGTTATTTTATATCGACCATGAATGGGCAATTTTAAAATTCCCAACTCACCACCGGTAAGTTCTGGAATGTTCTTCCGATATCTATTTTTTGTCCTTAATACATTATAGATATCTTCATAAAACAGATTAATATGCACTTGTAATCTCCTTAATCGCAAATAAATTATGTATTTTCCACTTACACCGTCCAACCAACTTGGTTGAACGTCATAGTGCTTTCTAGTTTCGACCGGCTATACTCTCTTGCATGCGTTCACAATAAAAAACAACCTTTATATGTGTAACGTGATACAACATATTTTTTTTTTAAATTTACGAGCGATAATTCTTGGTATAGTTTCGTAATATTAAATATAAATATAAGATTTATATATATTGATTTCAGTGTTTTTTTTTCAATTGAATATATTATTGATAACGTAATCATTCACTTAAGATATTACATCACTTTAATTATTCTTTCCAAATGATGGAATATTATAAGTTATCGAAAGTAAACTTGACAAAGGTAAACTGTAAAATTTATGGTTTTCAAAATGATAGTTTTGTACCTAAACATGCATAATTAAGAACATTATATTTAAAGTGCACTAAAATCAGTTAGACACACGACGGGCTTGATTTTCAAACTATTCGTCATTTGTGTCGCGATGGACCGAAATTTCATTCAGTCGCTTATCGAGTGGGCGGGGGAGGTGGGCGGATACAGTGAGCGGCCATAGTAGGCAGGGGCGCACAGTTAAAACGTCAATTATCTCCTCACCGGTCCGGTGAATCGGCGGAACGGGACATAAAGAGAAAACCGAGTTTTTTTATTGCGATGACGCGACGCTGCGTAGCGGAAGTGCCACTGTCTGATTTATTCGCAATGTTATGATGGAAATCGACAGCCTCCGCCCTTCGCCGCCCGCCGTGCTTGTCCCGCCCCCGCCCACAACACGGTTCTCTATTTGTACACGTGAAATTGCTTCGCTGTGTGAAAGGACATTTTGATGGTCGCGATGTGATTTCTCGCGTCTCGCAAAATGGGAACTTTGCAGGATGATAAAAAACGACTTTGTCAATGTTTAGAAATTTATTATTACGCCTCGATTTTTTATGTTCATTGAATTCACTCGACAGTTCTCACAATCTGCGAATCTCTCGACCAGAATCGCGCATATATGATGGAATATAACAAAAAATTCCATTGTTGATCTCGGCACAAATTACAATAAATATTAGATAATTGTTCTAATTCTCAATTGAATAGAGAAAAATAAAACGTCGGCTCCGCATTGAAACTTTTTGGACTCTTTCTCCCTAAATTCGTTCCATATTTGGAACAAGTGGTCACTACAAATACCGTCACTCAGTCTTGTAAGCAATCAGTTATTCATCATCATCATCTGCCTGTATTCATCCACTGTAGAACGTAAGCCTCCCGCACGAGTCTCCATCCTCTCCAATCCTCCGCTTTCCGCATGCAGGTCACTCCCGCTATTCTTCTTGTCGTCAGTTCATCTTGCAGGGGGTCGGCCAATGCTTCGTTTGCCAGTTCTTGGGCGCCACTACAATACTTTTCTTTCCCATACACTGTCGTCTCTTCGACAGATATGTCCTGCCCATTGCCACTTGAGTAAGCCTATTCGTTGGGTAGCCTCCATTACTTGAGTTCTTCTGTGGATATCCTCGTTTCGGATTCTATCTTTTAACGACACTCTGAGCATGGATCTCTCCATAGCACGCTGGGTGACATTTATTTTATGGGTAAGACTTTTTTATTTTTTTTTTATTTAATCAAATATAATAGGATACATTTTTTTGATAGACATTCATTTTTTTTATTTATTTTTTATTTTTGGAAATTTGCTTTCCACGCCACTTAAAGGTAGATCTTGTGTGTGGCGTGGGATTCATCTTTTGATTTAAGTGTTGTATAATTTATATTATTATTTTTTTACATTTTTTACATAACATTTTTTTTTTTTAGAATATAAAATAATATCATTAAAATTTATAATTTTTTATAATCGAAGTGACAATTTTAGCATCATTTACATATTGTACTTACATACATACTTGCTGTTAGATTCCACGTCTCTGCGCCATAAGTAATACAGAGAGGATGCATTGGTAACACCGCTTAAGCAACGTAAAACTAAAACTAACTGTAACAATTTTCGCTTTAAGAATGTACTTTAGATTTTCAATTGCTGCTCATCCCAGTTGTATGTGCCTGTCGATCTGTGATTAATTGATTGAATCTGTAATTACCCGCACAAAAATAAGCGCTCAAGACTTAAATTATATTCTTACATTAAGAGTATTTTTTGATCAGATTGCAATATAAAAAAACAAGTATTTGATTTTCTTAAATCATCATTAGTTAAGGAGAGGAAATAAGTATTTTGTGTTTTTTAAAGAATTTAAATCGTTAATATAATACCATAATCACACTTTTTATTGCATATCCCAATGACACATTTGATTTTTGTGCAATAAATTTTGAGGAGTACGTTTTTTACATTTGTACATCATTTTGTGATTCTTTTAATATTTTTTAATACGAAGCAAATTTTTGAAGTTCTCGTACATTTTTGCATATTTGACGTAATTTAATACGAGTAAGTGATTTTTTAAGTACAATAAATAGGTATTTACTAAAACCAAAAAGCTATTTTTATCTGACCTATTTTTTGCCTTGAGGTTGTACTCAAGAAGGTTCACCATAATACAGCCATGACATGGGATCTTACTTCACTTAAAACGATCCTTCCACTTGACCATCCGTCCCTAGATTTCGCCCACTATTCAAGACATCCGAACTTAGTTTCTTAAGGTACACACATTAAATACCTCGATATAAGAAATAAATCAGAAATTTTATTTTAGAATTCAGTGCCTAAAATAACAATAAAGACGTTTTTTACTAGAAAAAGTCTCACATTATTAAAAAATATATATATTCTGGGTTAACTCGTCTCTTAAGAAGTTACAAGCAAATAATTCAGGCATTGAGATTGTCGGACTAATCGCTTGAACTTAATAAACAGATCACTAAAACCAAACTAATACCGTAAAGGTAATCAAAAACCAAATGACATATTTTCCCAAGGACTTTCAGGTATTGAGATAAGGCATTGATAATGGCAAATGACAAAACCGAGTGGTGGAAACTTGTGGTGATCATATGCTAGAGATATGGTCACCACAAATTATATTATTATGTTATTTAATAAAAAATTGCATTTCGTTTTAAAATATTAAAAAAGGAAAAAATATTACAATTAAATGCATGCTATTTTAAGCAAAGTATTTGCGTTAAAATGCTTTTTAATATTTTGTTAAATTTTTTGATTTTTTTTAGTAGGTTTACGACTGTGAAAAGAAGTCAATGTACACACGCTTTAATCAAAAAACTTTAAAAAGTATCTTTGAAGCGTCCACTCCATCTAAAATCCTATGAATGCTAAATTACCAGCGAAACATCTTCTCTGTTTACATTTTTTCCTCATACAACACTCCGCTAGATACAAAACAAACAAGTACTCTGCACTGAATACCGCAGAACATACAAAAATAAGTGTACATTGGCTTCACTGTAGCGGCGGTAACTCAAAGCAAAGAAAATCGTGAGGGAAAGCGAGGCTGAAAGACCGGGAAAGATCAAGGGGATCCTCGCAGAATTCAACACAATCGGCCCATCCATCCTAAAAGTATTCAAGAAGCCTTCCGAAATATTATCAACTATTTGTAACTGGACTCCCCCGGCTCAGAGACTTAGCATAATCAGCCGAAAAGGCTCCATTTCTAATGCTAATGAATATGAATAATAATGTAATCAACTACACTCTGTTAAATAAATATATTTTATAACGGATCAAATAAATGTTGTTTAATCTTAAATCTCTTTATTCAAATATAAACAAGTTTATTTAATTATTAATAAATATACTATTAATATTGTAAAAGTTATCGTTTGAATTTAAAGAAGAGATGGTCTTTATTATAATCAAATTGCTTATACATTAGAAGCTTGGGTTAATCATTCAGTCTCATTAAAAATATCTATAAAACACTTCTGTTTATAGAAAGTAGAATATATTTTGCAGTTGCGGGTATTGACGTAAAGAGATATTGTGTTGAGTATGGAAATAAAATAATAATTAAAAGATGGATAGGTGATTAATGTTTCAAAAATTAATGTGAATGAATTATATTTCGAAATTAAATGATACCAAGTAATTAAAATCTGAACATAATTGACGAATATTTCTCTATTAATCAAATGTTTGATATAATCGTAAATAGTTTTGGAATTACAGGTTATTGAAAACTTTTTTTTGGTTTACAAACTTTTTTGTTTTCAAGATATTGAATAGAAAAACTGTATACAAGAGAATGTTATTTTTCTACAGCGTATATAAAATAGAAAGCAATCGCTTCTTCACAAACACGCTATCTTAAACGCTCATCACAGTTTTTATACTTTGAAAGTTCTACCCTTTCTTTCACGAATGAAAGCCGCAACCGCATCGGACAAAAGGCAGCGATTAACCCTGCGAGCTTCCGGCGGCCGAAAGAGAATTCCGCGAAAGGACTCTTTTCATACTTGTAACATTTAAATATTCATAGTGAGCGTCATTTTCTACGGTAATGTAGATGTTAATATTGATGAGACTTGTATCTTGTGAAAAACGTGAAAAAAGTAGCTTCTGGATGTGTTCGTTTGAGTTTTTTTGTTCGAGGGTGCAAAGTCATCACAGTTTGTTGATTTTTTGTTTCTTTGTTGCGCTTGCATGTTTTGAATGGCGATCTTCTTGAGTCTAATTTGCGATGCGAGGGCAATCGAGCTCGAGGCCGTCCCGGGGAATACCGTTCAACTTTTGAAAGCACCCGCATCCGAGAGGCTTTCAATCACCGGGAGGGGAAAGGGGCGCGGCGCGCGCTTGCCATCGACCGGTGAGGGGCGCAAGCTCAGCCTGGGGGCGCAGTCTCCGCCCGGCCGTCGCGGCCTCCGCACGTGGCGCCCTCACTCCTAGCGCATTCCGACGGCACACGCGTCAGTTTCAATCACGAGACCGCCGTTTCCGCACGTGGAAATACGGAATTGATAAATGTAACTCATAGTCACAGGAAGCCACCGCGTCCCACCCAAGAATCAAAACACTTATTCCAAAAAATACTTACGACTCTGCGGCTTTTGACAACTTGAAAAACTTTAACTTTCAGCATAGTGTGTCGGAGTTTCATAATATTAAAAAATCACTGGTACGTATTGTTGTCGTGCAATGTTTTCTTTTAGAGAATTCGATAAAAGTCGGAAGTTTGGCTTATCTTGGACGATGAATTGATAACATCTTCGTGGAGTGAATTTATCTGCGGACGTGTGCGCGCTGCTGAGTGACTGTTCAGTGCGGTTCACTCGCTCCTTATAATACTTTAACGTTGTTATCTACGCGGTCGATCTGATGGAATTGAAAAAAAGGTCTTTGAAAGTTGATACGTTTATTTAAAGCATAATTGCAAGTATTATAATTCCTGTCGTAAATTAGTTGAGCGTGTGAAATATAAAAAAATATTTATAATTAATTTTTAAAATTTGATGTGCTCATATAATAATTATCTCGTTTACGTATGTTAAATCGTCCTTCAAAACATTTCAATGTCAAAAATTGTCCTCGTTAGACGTAAGTATTTCGAGCGCTGAAAACTTATTTGCGTTTCGTGAAACTGAATTAAAACGTTTATCTCTATTTAAACACGATAAAAACAGAGTGATATATTAAAAGAGATATAAACTGGAGCTTTTTCCAGAGGTATGTTGTAAAAAGTTTATTCCTAAGCGGGTTTGCTGCTGTTTAAAAGTATCGTCAAAGTGCATCGGCTGCATTTGCTCGCATGTGTTTTGAATTGAGCGCGGGGCGCAACTGTTCCATTAGTACTTGTACTAGTGTTGTACTTCTTTGAAAACTCTGGCGCGCGAGTGAAGGCTTGTTCTGAAATGTGTTTTTGATCGTTGTCGAATAACTATGCTCCCGCATTGAACTCTACGTACATCCGAATAATTCATGGAGTTAATTATAAATCATTGTGCTTCAAGTTAACCTCGCGGGGGAGTGTGAAAGAGCAGTCCCAACTGCAAACGGAATTGATTAACAGGTAAGAACTTGTTTATTTAACACTTCAGAAACAAAAATACTTCATTTTAATTAAATGTATTGTGCAAAGCAATATTCTGTTATTTATAATATTTTAATGAATATTTTGGATACGAATAATAAAAGAAAAGAGTGTCAGTTTAATGAGTTTGAATTATTGTAAATAAATCAATTATACTCGTCATAAATTAAAGCAATGGCTTGATATAATAATTCATTTATATTAATTCTGATAAAAAAAAATACTCTTCTTTTATTTCACATTTATTTTTAAGTGATTACACATGTTTCGGATCTGAGTAAATGTATGTTAAGCAATTTATTAATTCTAAGCAGAAAGTCAATTATAAAGGTAAGGGATGTAGCTGTGTTAGTTACTATGTTAATAAAAGTCTTTATTGCAAATTTTATAAGCGATGTATAAAGGAATGCACTCGTATCTATTTAAGTAAAATCTTGAAGTATTTAAAAATAGTTTAGTATTGTCGTCACATAGCCGATATACAAGTAAGTTAGAGACATAATGGAATAGATAATTGACATCAAAATGTATGAAGGCAGACATCTGTCACTAACCAAAATTAAAAGTTTTCCCCGGGTTTGGTTTTGACATCCCGGGCCACCCTCTCAACTTGAAAGTTTCCTCCCTCTCCCCCTTCTCACAACCAAGCCTCACTAAACACACCTCACTTTCGCACACATGACATGTACTCATCTCGAAACTCGACTCAAGGATTTCGTTGTTATGCCGCATTACATTTTAATCCACATTATAACAACTTAAATGATATTTGATTTTTGAATTGATGACTAAAAATCTTCTTTATAGATTTTCAAAATTAAAGATTTTGAGTCTTCCTAAACCAATATTTATCAACAGCTTAGTGATATTGTCTGCCCATTAGTAGCGTCCAGCTCTTGGTCGCTACTCTATATCTTTACATTATATACAGCCACCTTCTAATCTAGATACATGGCTTGCTCAATCATATTTTATAGCGTAACTATGTTACATTTAATTATGCACCTCGTTAAATCTAATACTTTTTGAATACCAGCTACAATTAATATAATATTTAATTTATAAAAAGTATTAATATGCCCATGAAAGTGGTGTAAGTCAAGGAATAAAAAAATAGTTATTGAATTTTAGTTCACATTGTTGTGAATGAATGTAATCTTCATCCTGCAGGATGAAGATTACAAAGTGTTATAAACAATCTAAATATAGCATTTTATTAAACATAGTTTGTCACTTTAATTGGATTTTAATCATCATAAAAACACAAGCCTTTAAATGTCGCAGAATGAATGAAACATGACTTACACCACTTACATAATCATGGGCACAAAAAATAGAGTTTATAAATAATTACATTCTTTAAAAAACTTGACATACATACGAATTACTAAAATCTGTAAGAATTTACTTTTAAATTTATTGTTATATCGTACTTTTAAAGAAGTTATTGATTAGCTTCCTATTCGTAAACTGCGAAAAAACATTTGCAAAATATTAAAAGATAAGCCGAAAAACAAAACAGTGACTCATCTGCGGATATGTTTTTCTATTAATAATAGTGAATGGTGAAAAGCTTTTACACAACGAGCTTTCCAAATTATTCATGAGCCATTTAAAGTTTGGGAGTAGCTTTATTTCGAATTATTTTTGTCATGCGTTTTCATAATTGTGATAAAATACCTACCGTAAAGAGTGATACATCACAAAAAGAACTTTTCACCTAATAATTTATAAATTTAAGTTGGCGTGAAATGTTTTTTTTTTCATATTTCAATTACAGCGTAAAAAATTCAGTCGAATAAAAGGGTCGTTTTTTATGATAAAATAATTATGTTTTATTTATTATTTAAATCTGGACAGCGGGAATTTGGTCAACATGATGCACAGTTTACTGAAGGGAAATTTCAATAATTTATTTTCAATTGAAAAAAAAGATCTTCAAAAATTAAGGTTTTTGCATTTATCAAAGCGAAGTAAATAAATAATTGCTTTAATTATATTTAAAAATTGGACATAATATAATAATAATAACTCACCAATTTTCAAAATTTTCACACTTGGCAAGCGTTTGGTAAAGAAATGAACATGGTGTGCAAAGTTCGTGGCTTAAATCCTTGCTTATGCTATTTATTTTTCTCATATATATTATAAAAAATGTTTACTGTAAATATGTATGTATATCAGTGGTTGAATATAGCGAAAGATCTTCAGTGGCTTATAAAGTATATTCAAATATATTCTAAAAGTAACCGAAAAAATATACAAGGATAAATGATATTTTTTTATGTTCCAATCAATGTTTCATTTATATTTATAATATTGATTTTATAAGTAATTGTATTGACATGTTTGATATTCACATAATATAAGTATCAAGTTAGGTGAAGTCTAACATAAAATCAAAATGTCTTCGAGAAAGGCAAAAAAATCAAATGTGTTTTTAAGATGAACTTTTTATGGAATAAATTGCGTGTAATTTCACGTTCCTTTCCATATGGAATACATTATAATACTTTTGCACCATTTACCAATGCGAGTTTTCACAGAATAAGATAATTTTGGAATAAAACGGCGTTACGAAAAATACGCCATTTTAATCTTTGATTTTCCTTAACTGTCACGAAGTCATCACCAAGAAAAATCGGTTAGATTATCTCATAAATTAAAAGAAATGAAAAAAAACATTAAGATTTTTATTATTATTATATTTATTTCATTAGAAGACGTTTATGAACTTAAAATTAAGAACCTTACTTAATGCTTAAACAAACATACATTTTTTCACGTTATCGTTTAGCATAATTTTGTTTAATTATGATATCAGGTGACGGTATGCTTCAATGCACAAAATCATGTGTTTTTTCAAGTTATATATACATTTGAATGTGTGTTATTTAAACCATATATTGTACATATACGTGTTCGCTAATGAGTTGTTATTTTAAATAACAAGAACTAATTTCGAAGTTGTTCGAGGATCAGTACGACAGAAATTTGTAGTCTCAAGCGCGGAATATTGTTTCTGTCTTATATTACATATTATATATTAATACTTTGAGGCTTCGGGAGTACATTAATTCCTGCTAAATCGACAGATACCTGCAGTTTAGACGTAAGCCTCCCAGGGCATCTCGGGGTTTTACTCCGGCGTGTTATTTCACCCTTTTACAAATCCCCGATCTCATCCCTGTCCCGATTTCTGAAAGCTGAGGGAGCAGTCCACAGAACAAGTAATATACTAAGCTATCAAGCAGAGTAAGAGCTTGGTTAAAAATGTGAATTCACCAACTGAAATCCTGAAAATGTGATCTTTAATGTAGCAAAATATATCGAGATGTTTAAAGAATTATGTGACATGAAAATGACTTAGTAGGTTATGAACATTTGCATGATTGATGACATGATTGATCATGGTTGTAAGTATTGAAAATAACAAACAAAATAACTTAATAGGTTTAACAATTAATACGTACATAAAAAGTTAAGGCAAACATCATCTTATCTGAATTTCTCTTATCGATAAAACGAAGAAAAATAAATGATTTCAACGCGAATCTTTGCAAACAATATTCATTATGTAATTTAAGCGTTGGACATTAATTTTTGATGGTAAAGATTTTGTGATTAGAATCCTAGCTTCCGCCGTTTATTTTTCCCCGATTATTTGATGAAAGAAATGTCATATATCATGATTTGTATGTATAAATCAATTGTTGAATATTGGTATAGATCTTCAATAATGTATACATATTAGAGTTTGAGAATGTATTCTTAAAGATACCAACAAATAACTTAACATGACACGTGTTATTTTGTATATACCTTTTAATTTTAATAATCCGAAAAAACTACACCATTATTAAAACCTTCAAAAACTCTTACAATTTACAAAACAAATGTAGTTAAACACATTAAATAATATTATTTTATCAGATAAAATACTATATTACCATTGCAAAATTTAGTGAAGATAGAAAGGTGAAAAGATTTTCCGTCTGTATCAAGTAATTATGAAAAATACTGCAGACTCATTAGTGCAATATTTTCTGTGTAACGAGTTAACCTTTAGAAATGCAAGATTTTTTATAATTATGTCTTTTTATTAAAGCCGAAGGCATGGAAGACTATTTTTAACGTAATCTTAGAAAATGAATTAATTTACGGTTTTGAAGCAATTTCATTAAACATCACATATTATTTTCATATTAGATATATTACTCATTTCAGAATGTACCAATAATTTGTCATGGTAAGTAGTGTAGAGTAAAGTAAATTTTATTAAGGACATAAATAAAATAATAATTTATTTTTATTATTTAAAATACACATTGACTAGTAAAATGATACATAAAATAAATAATGTTATACTTCAAATATTACGGCAAAACAAGGTCGTGCATAAAACTGAGGTAATGTTTCAACAGTTTTTAAAATATAATAAATTAAATAAACCTGAAAGCTGTAAAGCCTAGCCTAAAAGCAATAAACTATATTAACCTGATTAAAAATACGTTCTAAAAATTAATTGGGTTGACATAATATGAAACTTTCAATTCTAAGGACCAGTTTTAATTTACGCTTTGGTTGAAATTCAAGCATGTTATAAGAGGACCTGAAATACTCATTAATTATACAAAGTCATACTCAGGCATCTAAACAATCTAAGCACATTTATAACATTACAGTCAACCTAGGCCATGCATCTTGTTGAAGGATTTATTACCCAAATATTTTTATGCGTCGGAAAATAAAAGTTATGACCGAAAACACCGCAGGAGTTGGACAACTCGTGTATGGTAATTTTAGTATTTGCACTAAAAGTGACCAAAAGCCATGAATTTTTCTCAAAGTATTTGTGTTCTTCAAGATTTATGATATTTCTTAATTCAATTCTTTATTTTATTCATAAAAAGTACAAATGTACCTTAATGCATTTATAAATAAATTGAGAGAAATAAAAAAAATGGCGCAAGGATTCATCATGTATTCATGCTTGTATGTTACTCGTAATATCGAGTGTGCTTAAGTATTGATATATTTAGTGAAAAGGAATCCGCGTACACTGTACAGTGTAAGTGACAACATAATACTGAGCGCCAAAAATGAACATTGTAACAATAAAAACACGTCACTTGTACACAAATTTGATACCCAAACAATAAAACGAATTATTGTAATAAAATCAAACATCCAACAGTCCGTACCCGTCAACACTAGTATACAACTATTATTACGTAAAAACACATGAGAAAACGGAAATTTTACCACTTACATTTACTTACAAAAAGTAGTTCTCGGTACAAATCTTTTATATAACAAACCTTCTAAATTATTCACGAGCCATTTAAACTTTAGCAAAAGCTTTATTTTGTATTATTTTGTCATGCGTTTTCATAATTGTGATAGAATACTTGCCACAAAGAGTGATACATCATAAAAATTATTACTTTTTCTCCGATATTTTTGCTAATATAAGTTGGCGGTTCTTGAATTTTTAAAAATTCAATTAGAGCGTCGAAGTTTCGGTTGGGTAAAAGCACTGTTTTTTATAAAGGAAACATAATTATATTTTTTTATAATGTAATAATTACTTTTTGTATATTTTGTGACATTAACGTTTTGGTATTTCACCAAATTAATTTAGATTTTTTTTAGTCACATATATATTGTTTGAATACATTAATTTTAATTTGAACAAATATTCATCAGTTTTATATAGAATGATCCTTGAATATTTTCCATTGTAAATGATATTTAATTATTTTGTTAACATATTTATTTATATATTTTTTATGTAAATGCATGCAGTAGAATAGCGACGGAGAAATCTTATCAGTGGATTCTATAATGATTACTTTTTTTCTTTTGACTAAACGCTGTATATGAATGGTAATCCTCCAACATAATAATAATTTACAACTCAGCATTCACGCATCATCCATTTTTATCAGGAATTCAATGTTAATGGATTTACGGGACAGTTATGTTAAGTAATTAATAAGCCATGAATATCATTTTACGGATGACGAATCGAATCAACACCAATCGAGGGTATTTATAGAGCTTAGAAATCGATTTTATTTTATTCTCTGCCGCAGATCGAATGCACAACTTTCGGTATGGTAAGCTTTATCACTAAGCCATACCTGCCGGCCAAAATATAAGCCTGGATTTTAAGATATACAATTTATTTAGTTATATAGGGATCACGGTATTTTTTTTTGAGTATAACAGTTTCTCAACGTCACCCATGTCAAAAACGCTAAAATCATTATCAATTAAGTATTAAAATTGATAAAGATTACTTTTATAAGTCTTTGTATTTGCGTTGAGAAGTCATTATTTTAAAGTATGTTGCTTTCATATGACGTTGTAAATGTATAAGTATATTGCGATGAGTATTCGTGAGTATTTGAGTATTTTATTCGTGTTTTTTAATCTAAGTTCCATTTGCTGAAGCCGCCCGGCATAATGAGACTTGTATCCAGGCGGGAGTGTTTGAATATGATTTATAATAGAAGCCTCTCTGGGGCAGTCGGGCGACAAAACAAATGGAAATTTATTACTACTAAATTAACAACGGCGAAGGAATTAAAAAATATTTCCGGCGTTTTTAAGGAAATTCTCTTTAAATTTTAAGATTGTGGTTTTGGTATATTGCGGACGATAGAAAATCACAAAACTGACGAAAATTAATATAGACTAGTATATTGGACCATTGATGCTTTAGAATTATTCAAACTTAACTCAATCGTATCGAGAGCTACGGGATATTCGTTTTGAAAACAGTCACATACGCAGAACATTTTTGTTATGATGGTTTGACTTTGTATGGTTTTATGGGGATATGTAATTTATCCACAGTTAATAATATCTTTCGTTATTTAAATGGTTATGAAAAAAAGTGTAACTGGCCAGGCTATGTTGCACAGATATGTTTTGAGTAGAGATTCAGGAAACATAGCTGACTTAGAACAAGAGGAGGATTATGGCGGTTGATAAAGCTTTATAGCAAGGACTATATCATAATTCAAGCGACTATAGAAGAAATATATATTTAAATTTCATATTTAATTTTTTTATATAAATATATGGAGATACAGAGATCTTCGTGTCTAAAGAGTATACGATGCTTGCCATTTTAATGAGAACTTAAGCGGTGTGTTTGGAGTGTTGATTCACGTATCGCCTGTAATAGGTTGTGTTTATGGTGATCACTTTCAAATACCACTAATAAATATATTTTTACTGTCATTAGTAACAAAACAATTAAGATTAGTAAATAGTTTTTATTATAGGATTATTTCTTTACATATATATTATCTTAGTTAATTATGTACACTTTGGTATACATTATGATTTAAGGTAATTGAGTGAGATATTGTAATATACATTTACCTTAATATATGTTAATGTTGGACGTCATTAGGATGTAACGTAATTCTCGTGAAATGTCCGACATAATCGTAATTAGGGCTTCTCATTATTTGGGAATAAATTTAATGAGATAATATATTATATATGTCAAGGTTAACATGCCACAATCCACATATAATAAATTATAACAACGACCTTGAAATCCATTAAGTAATAACGAATACTTGAACCATGTTTAGCATGCGATGCCAAGATTTACACTTTGTTTTTTTTTTGCATTGGCGAATATCAGGATTTTAAATTTATTGCAGGGTTGGGTCGAATTTGGAAATAATCATAAATTTTCCTTCTTATACTGTCTCAGCCTAATGGAACGTTTCCAAGCCTGAAAATGCGCAGCGCATTCGTTCAAACAAAAGCCTCCTCCCTCACAGCCGCATTATCAAAATTAATGCCCGTGTTGATATTTATGTCACCTGTTACTTGATACTGTTACCGAACAGAAGTACTAAATTTTAAACTTCACCCAAAGAAATAATATATTATTTTCGCTGTCTCTTTCACCCCATTTTGCTGTTTGCGCGCTTATCTCTGTTTACAAATATGAAATATCGAATTTTCGGGGACCCTAACGATACACCGTTAACGCCGAAAATGAGCTTTCCGTTTTTAATAAAGGTGTAAATTTGATCTAATAAATTGGATCACCGTTTTTTAGACTGCCGAGACGAATTTCATAATGACGAGTGAAGTACCTATAAAGGTATATTAAACGTGAGCCTGGCAATAAATAATTCAAAATAGTTTACGAAAGTCAATGAAATGAATCTAATAAGTGTAAATAATATGTATGTCGGAAAGAAATCACTTTGTCAAAGTCACTTTGACGTCAGTTTGTTAACGGTCACCGTTGAGTTAGCACGTCGTGGTTGGTATCATTTAAAGCTCTATTAGTACTCTTTCTATTTTGTCATTTTTTTTTTCATCAGCCTGTGTCGGTCCACTGTTGAACGTAGGCCTCCCGCATGAATCTCCATCCTCTTCGATCCTCCGCCTTTCGCATCCAGGTCACTCCCGCTATTCTTCTTATATCGTCAGTCCGTCTTGTAGGGGGTCGGCCAATGTTTCGTTTGCCAGTTCTTGGGCGCCATTCCAGTACTTTTATTCCCTATCGACCGTCGTCTTTTCGACAGATATATTCTGCCCATTGCCACTTGAGTGTGCCTATTCGTTGGGTAGCATCCACTACTTGAGTTTTTCTGTTTTTTTAATTTTTTTTTACCGCTGTAGAAAAGTGCAGAAGCCTGAAATTGAAGAAACACATTTGCGCCATATTATTCTGTTTTTGTTTGATAAGGGACTGAAATCCAAAGAAAGAGTACTAATAGAGCTTTAAAATGATACCAACCACGACGTGCTAACTAAACGGCGTCAAAATGACGCAAAAAATGGTAATTTCTTTCCGAAATACCTAATAGTTTTGTTTTTCAGAAAATTTCGACGATATGAGTAGTTTTTTTAATCAAACTAATATTATACTGATATAAGGTACTTATATTTATACTTATACCCTACAAGATGGACTGACGATATAAGAAGAATAGCGGGAGTGACCTGGATGCGGAAGGCGGAGGATCGAAGAGGATGGAGACTCATGCGGGAGGCCTACGTTCAACAGTGGACGGACACAGGCTGATGATGATGATGATGATAAGGTACTTATATTTATTTGCGCAATTCACGAGATATATAAGGTATTTGATGTGAACTTCGTATTTGATTTTATCAATCCGATTATTGTTTCATATAATAACCTGAATTTTTATTTGATTTCGCTCGAGAACAACCGCCTTCGAGAGTTTTTTTTGTTATTAATCAATACATTTGTATCGTCCGTCCTTCACAAAAGTAAAATATTGAATAACGTGGACGTGGCCTTGATTTTTCGGCCAAAATATAACAAACGTTTTAACATTTCTTATATTATATATATTCTTTTGTATCTCCCGTAACTTATAAAAGCACTAGAAAGTTCTGGTATCTACTGTTAGAATTATTTCATTATTTTTTTACGTCACCTTTAATCGTTTTATCGATTACTTGTAACTGAATAGAAATTATTTTTTCTTCGTTGAAACCTTAACGCTGAGAATTGTGACGCCTTGATGATAGGTTTTGATCTTCTCTCTTTACTATTATTTTCAGAAATTTTGGCAGGGCTGATTGATTGAAATGATAGTAGACCGATGACAGTTTTGACATGTTTTCAGCTGCTGAATTTTTTTATGTAAACACATACAGGAGAATGCCGACATATGATGATAGTGATTCTGAAGTCTCGTCTGTGGATTCCATTACGCTTACCATGTTACATATATTTAAGCGTTGTATGTGGAGTTTTGATCTGCCAACGTCGTAGACTACAGCCCGACATTTACACATCATCCTTATTTATAAAGGAATTCACTATGAATGGGTGTTGTTCACGGGACGACTTTCGTTTACAACCAATTTTGGTTAATAAGCTATGCCTGGAATTTTACGAGTGAGAGATCAAATTCACACCAACCGGGGGTATTTTAGAGCTCAGAAGTTGATTAAAAATCTCCATCAAGGAACAATCCCATGACCTTCGGTTTGCCAAGCAAACGTATTAACCACTGAGCTTTATCCGCCGGCATATCAGTTATCACCTCTCACGTACACATCATTTCTATGAACATCATCATGCTGCCTAGAACGTTAGTGTCCGATAGAGGACTAGAACTATCTTCTGGTACTTCCACTGTGCGTGTTCATTACCTTCTTAGCATACACTTGAATAATACATCATCATAAAAATATTTCCATGTAATAGAGTAGTCCTAAGTACTGCTCAATATCTGATACTTGCTACAGGGATGGTAAGGTTTCTCGCTATATAGCTGGTAATATTTGCGGCCGGCGAGGAGCAACCTGACTTGAGTTATGGTCCAAAGCTACCTCTGACCGTTCCCTCGTTTCAATGCACTCACGGGCAAAGAATCCAATCACTTGATTGGAAAACAAAAATCTTTCGTTTCTTCCACGGAAAATGTAATAATATAGTTGTGTTATTTAAAATTAAATATATTTTGTTAATATTTTTTTAGTGCATTTCACACACTATAATATGATAACCAAATATGTATGAGTATCTATTTTTCTACTTTCGTCCAATACTTATTACCTGTATAATGGCCTGTATTAAGTTATAATTTTAAAATTAATTTTAATTAAAAAAATAATTACTTAAATTATTTAGTTTTGTATTATTTTTTACTGCCAATTTATTATTTATACTGACCTATTTATACGTATTTATTACTGCCTATTTCTTAAATATTCACTGGCCATTAATTAAATTAAATGCTGACAATTATACATTAGAATATAGCTGTAATATGAAGCTAAAAAAATTACGCGGAAGTCATGACTGCCATAGACGTCATATATGGTGAAAATATTAAGATAAATATATGAATACAAACATGATTTGGGATGAGCTCCCCATATAATTATTTGGTTTTAGGCCTCATGAGCGTCGAAATAATCATACGACCTCTTGGAATATTAAAAAATCTCCCAAAATCTCTTGAATTCCATGGACTTAGGAGATTTTCGGGAATCATGTGTAATCCTAGGTGGATGACTTTTAGGTACAAATATATCTTAAGACAAGACATGGACAATGGCAACTGACAGAACTGAATGTGATGAATTTAAGAAACAATACGTTCCAGGCTTAGATCGGACGTGGGAAAATAATACTAAATTCATCCACCTAATACTGAATCTAAGGCTGATGCACGATTTTCCACAACCACTATTAATCCTTTTTTGATAAGTATCTTGTACGACAACAGTGCAGTACAATATAATAAAATAAAAGATAATTGTTAATTAATTTATTTATGCTTAAGAATTTTTTAGATAAATGCTGTTGTTGTTAAAAGAAATGTAATGGCGCAATTTCATTTACAAGTGCCCATTAAATTTGGACTACTTTGCGAAATTATAAAAACGCTATAAAAGTTCTTCGGAGTGCTCAAACGAACCATGACTTGTAAAATATAAAGCTCCCAACTTCCCCAGCTGTAATCTTGCATACACAGGCCAGCGTGTTAAGGAAATTGAAAATGGAACGGAGCTGCACTGAGTTCATATATTTAATTAAAGCGTCTTATTTTTCTGTCTTAGATGCCATTTTCGAAGAGGATCTGTAGTCTTGAAGACGAAAAGCTTTTTAAGAAACGCGATTACCATAAAAAGTTTATTTTATTTCATTAGTATCAAAATAATTGAAATATCACTTCAAGTATAGAAGACAAATTAAATGAATTATTTAAATTTGACGCATATAAGTCATTCATATTACAAGTATAAATAAAACAATCGTATTTTGAGCTTTATGCAAATAAAACATTCAAACTAAGAATAAAACCGATAACTTGATTTGTAAGAAGGTAAAATCGTACCTTGATGATAAAATTAAAAAAAATACAACATTCCATTTATGTATTATGATTATTTTTGTCTCTATTTCGCTATTTAGCTAAATCGTATTGCTATATTATATTATCGCAAGCCACAATTATTCCTTGTTAAACGTTTCAAGTGATCTTTTGGAGTGAAAAATTCACTGATTCCTTATTATACGTAGTCCTGACAGCCTTTGAAAGAAACCTACTGTGGTAGTCGTTAGCTGTGACATACCTGGGCTTTTGTTAGTCAGTTTTTTATATTGTAATATATTGTAGGTTTTTTTATTATGTTACCTCTTTATGTATTACTTGGAACTCGATTCCGTTGATAAATAAATAAAATAAAAAATACATAAGAAATCAGTTGACAAGCTAAACGTTTTCAAAGCCTGACCATTATGTTTTAAGGTTTATCTCACCCAAAAATAAATAATTATTATACCAACAAACTATTTTGGCATGTATGAAATCTAATATATAAGAAATTAGGATTATTTAAATTTTAATATAATATTTTTAATACTCTAATCCTAACACATCAAATATCCCTTATCAATCTCCACAGATTGATGAGGGAATATATGTATATATATTTATGCATGTATTTATCACTTATTACATAAGATTTTTTTAACTCTATTTGACAAAACACATTTTGAACGAGCTTTTTGAACCAGTTTGAATAACGTAAATAATATTATTACTTAATTTCAGTCAGCTTCGAATATTTTTACTCATGTCATTTTTTTTATTAAGAAAAATAAGGCTGATTCAACAGAATTTTCAGTATTCATTTAATAGAGAATACAATATCAATATTTACATTATTTTGTCATAATAAGTATTTTATGAAATAAAACGATGATTCAGATTGAACCGATTCAAAGGAGAGTCGAAACTTAATTAAAGATTTGTTTCTTGGTAATGGATTTCGAGGGAATATAGTTTTAGCTGGTGGAGGGGAAGTTAGAAAAAGCTTAATCTGGTACTGAAAACTGTGTGGACGGTTTTTCTTCCCGTTCGGTTCCGTGCCATTACTTTTAGTATTGCAGTTTGGTGTTTTTTTTTTGCTCCGGCAGTCTGAAATTTCTCTCCGAGTTGCAGAGGAACTCAGTAATTAATTTCAAAATATATTACTCAGTTGAAATTAAACCATAAAGTTTGGGTATGTTATTAAATTAGTATCACGCAAAGATGTTATTGCACAATGTCGAATTTTCTCGTTAAATTCGTATAAAACCATATTTCATGCAGAAAGTTTCGCTTCAATTGGTATTCGTATTTGTCGAAACAATCTAATAATAAAGTGAATTGAAAAATTAAATGTTTAAAAACTTCCATACACTAAAAAACAATATCATAACTTGTTACACATTTGTTCACTTAATTGGAGCATATAGTTTATACGACAAACCGTCATACAGTACAGTTAGCCGCCATATTCCTTGTATCCATTCAATGTCAGCTTTGCTTCACGGAACCTTCGAATACATTCTATGTATAGTTAACAACCTAGGGATATATTTTGGTAGTAATAGAGTAATATTTTTCAAAATGTTTTTTTTTACGTCAGTACCTATTTTTATTTTTCAATCAATAAAACTATTAGGCTTTATTTCACATTTATTTCAGTTCATTTTTCCTAAAAGACTTTTTTTTTCGTTTTTTTTAAATATTTTATTTTATTTTATGTAAAATTATGTCAAAGTATACTTTTCAGCAGAAATGTACTTAGATTTAAAAAAAACAACGTTTTTTAAAAAAAAAAGACATACAAAAATACTTTCATAAAAATAAATGAAATGTTAATGAAAAAACCTTTACGAGGAAATTTAACTAAATGTATGTTTATATTTTTTTATTACATACGAAATAATCAAAATTAATTAACCGAAATGGAACAAATCTTGTTCAATGGATTTGTTTCAATATTTATATAAATAATATGTAACAAACAAGTGCAGAGTGATGTGATAAATTATACATTTTGTATACTTGTAAAATAATAGAAATACGAGTAAAGTGTATCATACCATAAAAAAAACATACAGGCATACATACCTTGTTGTTCCATAGAAGTGTCACATATAAATAATATCAAATAAACAAGTGACGGTCCCTGGATCAGTGGGGTCTGTATATAATACTCAGAGCACTTAGCTGGCAGCACGCACTTCTGGGTCCTCGGCCTATAAGACTTGAAGCATGAGCCTCAGGAGACAACGGCCCTAATCCCACGGTGACACCTCGACGCGGCTGCCAGAACAGAGGCCATCTTTCCGCCACCAGACCAACGGATAATCTCCCTTTTTATAAAATAATCCAATACCAAGAAAACAGAGCTAAAAGGTAGAAAATAGAAGCTTCTAGGTTGCTTTTTGACAGCGAATGAAGCAGTGGAAGTTTCCTAAGTGCGTTATAAACCAGTGTGAAGTGAGACGCATAAAATGGATTACATTATGAAGAAGACTAGAAGAAAGAAACTGCAGTAACTCAGCCGTGTTAGGAGATTTCAATGTTGACCCTTGCAGATCTCTTTTTGGAAAAGAGCTTGCTGTATTTTGTTCAGAAAACAAATATATATATGCGGATTGCTTAAAAATGCCATCGGACACATTCACATATATAAGTGATGCTCATGGCAGCACCCGCTGGCTGGATCACTGCATCGTCTCTGAGGGATTAACCAATGCTATAATGAAGATAAATGTAATTGATAATGCGTCATGGTCCGATCATTTACCTATTACAGTAAATATAGATACCAACTTTATAGCTGTAATGAGTAACAGATCGGGCAAACCTCAAGATGATGGAAAATGGGCTGCGAAGACAAAAAGGACTTTGAAACGTATACCCGCATTGCAAATGATCTACTCACCGAGATAAACCTTCCAGAAGCCATATCCTGTCAAAATGCACTCTGCAACAAACCTGAACATAGGGAGTAGATTAACGAACTCTACAAACATATTGTAACTGTGCTTCGCTGTGCTGCAATGAAGTCATTTAATAAGTGTTGTAAGAGGAAAAAAATTCGTCAAGTACCCGGCTGGAATACTAGAGTGTCTGAATTGTATGCTGAGTCACGAAGAGCTTTTCACAATTGGATGAGAGCTGGAAAACCTACTTATGGCGATACTGCAGGTATCAGAAAATCAGCAAGAAAAAATTTCAAAGTGGCTCTGAAAGCATGTCAAAACTCAGCTAATCAGCTACGAATGGATAGCATAGCGACTGCCTTACAGAATAAAGACTTCAGGAAGTTTTGGCAAAAACCTCATCTGCAATCCAAAACAAACGTGGTGCTCCCCTCTGCGTCAACAATGTCTCTGGTGACGAAGCAATTGCCAACGTTTTTCGTGATTGCTTTTCCCTTAGTGATGATCCAATAGATACCAGCAAACCGTCGGTAATTGATATGCCCATGGATAATGATGGAAAAAGATTATTATTAGTCATCTTATGGTTCTGTCAGCAATCAAAAACACCGCCTCGGGTAAGACACCAGGTTACGATGGAATCAGTATAGAGCACATCCGACATGCAGGATCCTCAATTGCGCATATACTACTGCTTTACTTGGACATGGATGTATGCCGAAAGATATGACCATGACCATCATACTGCCTATAATAAAAGCCACCCAGTTAGATGCCTCTATCAGCAGCAATTACAGACCCATATCACTCGCCACGATGGTATCGAGAATCTTCGAGAAAGTAATAAACTCACTCATAGAAGACAAGCTGGTCACGGCTGATAACCAATTTGGATTTAAGAGAAACACGTCCACTGATATGGCTATTTACTGTGTCAAGCAGACAATAGACTATTACATAAGCAGAAAAACAAACGTCTATGCCTGCTTCTTGGACCTGAGCAAAGCATTTGATCGAGTTGACCATAGGAAACTCTGGATAAAATTAAAAGCGCAATGTTCCGGCAGCTATTGTAAACGTCTTGGCTGTATGGTATGCTCAACAAAAGAATTTTGTACAATGGGCTGGAGCTGAGTCCTCGCCTTTATATATGAAGAGCGGAGTTCGGCAAGGTGGTAGTATGTCACCTATTCTCTTCAATGTATATATCGATGACTTGATCCAGTCATTAAATGCTTCCAGAAAAGGTTGTCATATAAGCGGCTACTGTGCTAACAATATTAGCTACGCTGATGACATGGTCATTCTATCGCCATCAATAAATGCACTGCGATGCCTTCTTCACCTTAGTGAAAAGTATGCTAAATCCCATGACCTCAAATATAACCCCACAAAATCAGTCGTTTGTGTCTTCAAACACAATAATGAACCACTGATCATACCCACAGTGAGTCTTGAGGGCAGGGATCTAGCGACAGTGTCCTCAATAAAATACTTGGGCCACATCCTCACAGATGACCTACGTGACATTGAAGACATAGAGCGGCAAAGAAGAGCAATAAGCGTTCGGAGCGGTATGCTTTCTCGGAGGTTCTACCATTGTAGTAATGCTGTCAGGAAAGTGCTATTCAAAGCACACTGTATGGCACTGTATACCTCAGAACTCTGGTCTAACTATCCTAAACGAGAGTGGGAGAAGCTCAAAGTTGCGTATAATAACTCATACCGCCAACTTATGCAACTCCCTAGATTTTGTAGCGCATCTGACATGTTTGTGGAGGGCGGAGTCCATTCATTTCCAGCATTATTGCGACACCGTGTTGCCGGCTTCTGGAGCAGGATAAGGAGGTCCAACAACATCATCATCCTGGCTGCTTCTGAATGGCTCAACTCCTCCTGAGCCATCGATGGATGGAGATGGTGCACAAACCACCATGAAATACTATTTTATTTTATTTTAATTTTTATTTTATCTTCACAAAATTAAAACATTGTTCAATGCTATGTATTTAAAAATATGGCAGATTGGGTATTGCACAACCCACCCAATCCTGCTGGAATAAAACTTTATTATTATTATTATTATTATTATTATTTAAAAATGTATGCGGAAAATGCCAGTGTTGCATGTTGAAAAAAGCGAGTAGAAAAAAGTGGTTCGTATTTAGAATTTACGAAGGTATTTAAAAATTATTTTCATATGATATTATTTCTAATTTTTTTTTTGAAAGCATTTATTGGGATAAAATTAAATCATCCATTAATTATTCTTTTATATTGATACGTGACTGCTTAACCTTGTAAACAGTGTGTTATTGAAAACAGATTTTTTACGCAATTTTAGAACTTTTTGAAATATATAAGCAGACGTACTACATATATTGTAGAAAAAAAAAGTGATTCACAATATAAATAGTAATGGAACTTAATTAATGTTACTTCACCAAACGATTAGCTAAAGAGACAATATCACAATACATTTTTTTACAATAAAAAACGATATATGGCACTGATAGGTAAAATAATTCATAAGTGGTTGAATCATAATCAGAAAATAATTATCGGATCATTGAAAATATTTTTTTTCTGCGATTTTTGAAATTTTCAATATAGTTATTATGTTGTACCACAAAAATGCGATTATGACATATATATACTCAAAAACAAAAAAAAATGATTAAGATTACTACACAGAATACAAGTTATTTTTTATCTTAAAACATTTCATATGTTGATGAGATTATTGATAATATTTAATGGAAAAATTCTTTGTTTGCCGATTCATACAGGAATGATAAAATAATATCTTGACACCAAAGAGATGAGTGGGAGGCAAAAATTCTCGGGCTTGACAGTAGATTTTCAGAATAAATGAAAATCTGCCAATATCTTTTCGCTTGAATGAAGCACATAGCAGACATCGCAAATGGATAGTCATCCCTGCCCGCGTTAGAGGTTTAAACACCACCAAAAATTTGCACGAAAGTGTGAACATAAAGTGACAGATTTGACCTACTTACTCATAGCGATCTCGCGTTAACATACTGCCATGACCTCATCAAAAAAAAGTGTTCGATATTATTTAAAACTATGCCTTTTGTTATGTGAAAATATACTTATTCAATGGTATATTTATTGAACAGGAAATCAAAACTTTCATTTTAGATTTAAAATGCAACTTTTTTGTATTTAATTCATCATATCATCATATATCATCAAATCATGATTAATATAAAGGCGTTATTTATATGAATTGTTGGATTGAGTGATTCAATTTTATTATGATTTATTATTAAAAGTTATAAATTTATGAACTGCAGATCATGTGCACTAACTTTAGTTTTAAAAATTAAGTCGAGGAATTTTCATGTAAAGTCGACCAGATGTTATAAATGGCGATGGTATAGAGAAGTCCTCAATAGAAATATTAAATATTTAAAGGAATAAACTGAGTGAATAAAATCAATAATGCTGTATGAGGGAAGAACATACGATCGCATTTATTACAGTACGAGAATGACACACTTCTAACCTGCAATCTTAGAAAACATAAGTGAAGCTGTTTCAGGCAGTTTTTTCTGCCGCTATTACAAAAAAACAGCCACATTTTTTTCTGAACTCAAATAATAAATTTCTACGATATCCAATTATTGAGACATGTCGCATTCTTGACAAAATAATCATAAAGGTAAATTAATATCGGTCAGGATAAAGGAGATTTGTTAAAAATTCTTCTTAAGAGAAATCGACAAGTTTAAGAATGTTTTTCGGCATTGTTTTTGTTTCTTTAAATAGTTAAGATCACTTGGGATGGCAGAAGAAAAAAAGAGAAGTCAATAATCGCATACATTAAGCAAGGCTAGCGTTCAATAAAAAAACAAAAATTCATCAGTCTAAAAATATTTATTTAAAGCTCCACAAGCAACTTGCCAAAACATTTGTTTGGAGCATCTTGATGTACGGCTGTGAGACATGGTGCTTATCTGAAAGTGATAAAAAAGACTACAGGCCTTTGAGATGTGATAAGAATATAGAGATAAGAATTCTCGGAATTTCCTGGAGACCACGTCACGAATTATGAAGTTCTCAGGATAATCAAGGAAGATAGGCATCTAGTAAGAACCATCTCAGAGAGGCGAGCCCGATGGATCGGTCACATCATACGCCACGATGGTCTTCTTCACGATATTGTGGAAGGGATGGTTGAGGGTAGAAACTGTAGAGGGCGCCCTAGACAGAAGCATTTGCAGCAAGTGTTCGAGGACATGAGTTGCAGCTCTTATGCTGAGCTGAAGAGGGTTGCGGAGCACCGAGAGGAGTGGAGATCGAGATGCAAGATTCTGTTGTACCAATCCACCGGATTGAAACTACGAAGAAGATAGTTTAGACCTCTTGAAGAACCAGATTAATATATACATGCAAACCCTACAATAACTTCACAATATACATATTTTTCAAACGCAGCGGTCTTACTTAGTTTCATAGTGCCTATTGGTTTAGATCGTTTGTTCTTTCTCACAAGCGTTTTATATACAAAAAATGGAAAGTACTGTGTAAATATTTAAGGCTATTCATAGAGGATCACGCTCGGTCTGATTATGTTATTTGAATTAATTTATTTGAATATAATATTTACGCAATTTGTTGTTTTTGTGGAAAACCAACCTACACTGTATGTACGAGTATATGTATGAACTCAAATGTTTCTTACAATATCACATGCGAGTGGTTTGTTATGCGTATGCAAATGTTAAGATAGCAAAGGAGGTTGTGTTGAGAGAGAATTTAGGTCATGCGGAAGTGGCGCCCGTTTTTTCTTTATTGCAGATATATTTATAGTTAGTTTTAACAAAACATATCTCTATGCAGCACGATTCCGGTACATTTGCCGAAAACATCCCATTTCAACATATTCGCCATTGGTTAACTAGCGAATTCAACCAATTCGTAACGCTACGTTTTATTATCGTTTGAGATTCATATTTATTTATTATTCATTTGAAATCTCTCTTGCACGAAAGAGCTTCAAGGAAAAGTGGTCGGATATACTCGCACATATTTAGAATTTGCTTGCTGTATGGCATAATAAACTATATCTTACATAAACTATATATCTATATAAACCATTCATATCAGCTTGATATAGCCTTTTTAGGGGCTGATGCCGTAAAGCCTCAATAAACGATCTTTTGACTTTTATTTTTGTTCGCTCGCCTGACATGCACGTCTTATAATGTTAGTTTTGCATACGCCATTTTATTTGAAATGACATTTGATCCATTTCATGTTGGTGAAAATGTCATCTTTTATTTGCTTTTTTGCCGTGATTGCCTTGGCGGCGCTCCTTGTCCCAGTGTTCCGGGCAGTCGTCAGTCAAGCCCCGTTCAATCGAGACGGAATTAACGTCATGTACGATCGAACGGGGAAGTCAAGTCTTTATCCTAAATAAATGCTAATTGTGCTTCAAAAACAAGTTATTTGTGTTGTTAATCTGATCCTGCATCCTTCCTTCACGCGGCCACGTGACGAACTCGCGACTGGTCGTTTTTTTAAAAACGGGGGATGTCCCCATGAACTTTATAAAAATATGATTAAAGGAAACATTCTAGATTTTTGTATAAATTTTTTAATTTAAAGAATATCAACTCATAATTATTCTATTGAGTAGAGCTTACAGAGGAAGTTTCTTTAATCGGTCCAGCGAGTGTCTGCCATTTTTATTTATTAAAATTAACCAGAACTCTTTTGAAAAATCTGCATTTTACATCAATAATTTAACAAATTCTAAGTCCTTTTCTTGTGTAAATTCTGGGTTTTTAGTTTAGTAGCATGGCAATTTTTTTCTTTTCTTTGATATTTGAAAACATCAAAATAACTACGAAAAATCAACCCTGAAGAACCTGGCCGTCAAAATATTAGACAAGGACATATTGCCACACTCAATCCATAAGCCAAAATTACAAATCTGTCCGTAAAAATATACGAAATTATTAAAATTTAAAAATCGCGAGTATGTAAGTGCTGTAATATATCAAATATATAATTATTATCATAATGACGTTTGTTGTAATGTCTCCGGTATTGTAATTGATAGTTGCTCCGCTAGTAAGTCATGTGGCGCCCCCACGGAGGGTGATGCCCCGACAATGGCCGCAAAGCGCCGCCCGTCTTGGGCTAATTAAAATTTGTGTTAGTAATTTACTCTCTGGGGTATTAAATGACGCGGTCAACGGCAGCTTATGCGCGGCGTAAATCAATTATGCACTCAATTAGACTCCACCACAACGCGTCTTGTAGCCAAGTACACAACGAGGGACTGTGTTAGCCATAGGGCTAATTGTACAGCTTCCTTAAAAGAAAATATTTTAATTACGTCCGCATACGACGCAAACAATGTCGATCATGTGCATAACATGATTTATTTATTAAACAGAACAGAAGTTCCAAGAAAAAAGTTACAGAGCATAGAATATACAATACATACATGCAAAAGATAATAAGCAGATAAAAATAAGATAAACGAATAAGAAAATTACACATGTCAATGTCTAAAGATCTAAGAGAACAATACCATCGACAAAAGAGGAAAATGATGTAAGAAAAAGGATCGAGGTGTGCTGGTAGGCCATTTAGGAGCGACATTGTCGTTGTAACAAATTGAGTCCTTGAAGCTCCACAAGCATCGACTGGGATCAAAAACAATGGATGGCTACGAGCACGGGTGTACCTATCTGGAACATACAAGTTAAAACATTCAAGAATCCCAGGGTTGTGAACTGAACCGCGAAGAAGAAGGAATGAATGTTTGAGTACGGAAATTTTCCTCCGGGACTTTAGCGAACGGAAAGAAAGCATCCCCTCGAAGAAAAAGAGTTGGGTAATGTTCGGCATTAAATTAGGAGATTCATAAAAATAAATCCCCCGTTGAAATAAAGAGACTCCAGATCGCCGAAATCATCATCGGGACGCGTGTTGGATGAGAAGCAGTTCGATAAAGAAAATAACTCGTCGAGAAGCACATTGACACTAATTTTTACTTAAAAGAAGACTGACAAATTTTGGTACTCTGTCCGAGACAGAACATTCTGTTTACTCCACAATACCTGAGCAGAGACCGATACTGTGGTAGTAAAAGTAACCGCGCCGAACACTCATAACGGCCATCTGATGAACTATGCCGCTCCACATGACAGGTAGTGATTTGTCGAAATATACAAAATAGCGCATGTACGCGTCTTAAAACTTATGCCATCTAAAATTGAGACTAACATTTTGAAATGTGTATTTTTACATATTAAATAGACTTTTCAGCACCAGCCTGAAAGGGCTATATCAAGCTGGTATCATAATATATTCGTTGCGGCGGTTACAACCACTGGGCAATAAGGTATGGAAAATATAATATAGATGTAAGATTTGTAATTTCTACTGATTGCATGATACAATTTTAATAACAAGTTGTTATCGTTCACCGCTTTGATTTTTGTGTTAAGAGCTACGCGAGATTATTTTTTAAAGAGAGGCCATTTTGCTTTATGGTCTCGTGTCACGTCTGAATAGGCTGGCGACGCCTCTGCACCGCCACCTGGTGTTAAAAAATATTCAGCGATGGAATATTTTGAAACAAGAATCGGAATTCCAGAATAGGCTTTATGCATATTAAAGCTTGCTGCGTTATTTATGCCAACCACTGTTGTATTGCATATCAATATATCGACGTTGCATAATTGAAGAGTTGCGTAGTTTGTTGGTAACATCTTTAAATATATATTGAGAGTGTTTGGAAAGGAAAAAAATATTATTTTCTAAATTGATCCATTGCCAAATAAGTATCTATTCTAATTAGTTATTGGAAGAAATAAAGACAAGAGAAAGAAATATTTCTTTAGATTTATCTTTTTTATTGTTTCAGTACGTTTATATATAGTATCTCATTGTATTTTCTACCATTTAAACACGTTCTATGGATGCTCCAACGTCGTAAGGCTACTTTCTTGGCGTATTTTAAAATATTGACTTAGAATATACCTCTGTCTTTATCACGATTACTTAATTAGAATATGATTTGTTAATTAGGTGATTGATACAATAAAGTATATCATAAACTAATGATATGTCTACTTCAAGCCTTTTATATTATATTAGAAAAAAAAACGTTTACTAAGAGTGGCGGTGGCTTAGGATTTGAATATATATAGTAAAATGATGCATCATCGGCACTGTATTCATAATGTAATATTAATTTTATTTATTCAGCTACCAGAACCATAAAAATTTCAATTTTATAACATATAAAAATAAAATAACAGGTAATAAATAACATTTAACAATTTTAACAACTACTACTCAGTGAGTGGAGCACCGGATCCACGCTGGATGGTCACGTGAAGCCGCATCCAGTGCCCCTCCAACCGGGAGTCCCACCTATCCGCCCACACAGCGACCATTGCGTTGGGACTGCCGCGAACGCGCGGACACAAATAAAAACAAGCTATTGCGGAACGTATTAAAATGGACAATATTAAACTTTTCCAGATAGCACCAATGAAGAGAATTCGAAAAGACTCGTAAATTTAAATGAGGTCAACGAATCATCAGATAATATAAAATAAGTAGGTACACGGATAATTCAAAATTATTACCAGTTATTATGGTAAATCACAGAGTTAACCTAATTTACGCCGTCGAAATATTTTATATTAGGGCTATATATCAAAAATGCATGAGATAAAAGACTCGTAAATTTAAATGAGGTCAATGGTCATCAGATTTAAAATAAGTAGGACCCCGATAATATATCTCGGCGTAGTCGCAAGGTCCGTCTAATATATTAGCGCCGCTAATATGGACCTGGCGCGCCGTCCATCGAAACCAACGGGACCTAACGGCCTAACGGTGTAACGGCGTAACGGCGTAACGGGAGTAACGGAGTAACGGCTGCGTCAGAACGGTGAAATGTCACGTAACGATATCACCAGCTCAAATGCCTTCCATTGCGGCCGTGCTTAACTCACATTCTACCTCAGTGATGTCCAACTTGTGTACCATGTTTTATGTATTACTATCTTATTATATTTCGTCATATCGGACCGCAAAGAACGATATATTCCAACTTCATACAGAATAATAAAATGAAATGATATTTGCGACAAAATAATACAAAAAATTACAACTAATACTCACGTTTACTTTAATTATAAAATTCAGAAATATAATATAAAATAAAAATGTTTTGGTGAAATATATTATAATTTGAGTAAGGAATTCATATTTTATTATTTCTCGGCGGGTATGTCTAAGAGGTAAAGCATTTGCTTGTCATATCATAATATTCATACTATCATAGTTGTGGGTTTGATCCCTGACAAAGATAGAAATAAAATGTTTTTTATCGATTTCTATGCTCAGATGGTGTGAATTTGATCCCTCACACATAAAATGTCAGTTATAGAATTTAAATCAAAATTGGTGCTAGAAAAAATTGGTTCGTGAACCATTTACACTATAAATACATTCACCATAGAAATGGATATTGTATGAATACCGAGCTGTAGTCTATGAAGTTGACGGATTAACAATCCACATGTAGCGCTTGGGCATAGTCAGAAACGTCATAGAATCCGCAGATGACAATTCTCCATTACAGTATGTTTTTATTCTCGTGTATGTGCTATACAGGTATATTAACATGTATTCAAGCATCATTCAAATGACATAATCATACGATAAAATCCACGGATTTAAATTACATTTAAAAGTAATAAAAACCAGTGAATGAATTATTCATTTTGCAATAACTGTTTTTACAGTTCCTGATTTCTTGCTCTCTTTGAATTTGTCACGAATCGTTATATAATGTAGTAGATAGTGAAGCAAATTTGTAGCTCCATAATGTTGGAAAACGCTGTTCCAGACAGGCAAAAAGCTCTCGGCAAAAATAAAGAAAGCTGCGTTTCCCATATTAAATGGCCATTAATGAATTTGTCGCATTTTTTTTGTACAGCTCGACCTAACATTGTCATGAGTTGTGGTTTTATGTCCATAAAATGTGTCATTACGGAATGCTTTAGAGTGAAAATAATTTATTTTACGATGCCATAGTTTGAAATTAAAATCCGCGTTTCTTTTATGGCGCTATTTTTAAAATAAAAATATTAATTGGTTTTCTACAAAGAAAAAAACATGACGATGTTCTGTGTAACGCTGTAATATGGTTGTTTGAAAAATGCTTCAAAATATTTTGGGTATAAAAAAGTCTTTTCCAGAATCGAAGGTTTTTATATACGTCATTTGTGAGTAATGACATGTTGAAAAAGACACAAACATGCCTCGGATAAACATGCATCTGAAAATTTTATGTTAGTTTTTCTCACGTAAGACGTATAATATTTTATGTCTGGTCCCCCAGCTTTTAGGTTATGTCGTAAGTCTTAGTCCAGCCTTGAGAAAAAAACGTTCATTAGACAGGACCCTTTACGGTAAACCATTCATTTTTCTTTTCTTTTATACAGGTAGATGAGAGTATCGGTTTTTTTAATGTAAACAAGTCAGGATATTATATTTTTAATTGAAAAAGTCGTGTTCACAAATGCTCAATTTATTCAAGATTTCATGGCAAATATATTTAAAACAACTTTTAAAATTATGAAATTATAAAGTCTCATTTTATTATTTTAATTAGATAAATTTAATATATGGTATCTTTGCAATAATATATTTTAATTTAAAAAAAGTATATTTTAATATGTGGGCTGAGATATGCTGAAAATATTGTATAAATGTACTACTTTTCCCATCATATTTTCCCCTTGTAAGCTTAAAATAAATTATAATTCATTAAATTAATCTATTCTATTGAGTTCCCCGACTTACTAACGAAAATCTTCAGACCGTTTTTATAACTATCAATGAAAAATATATTTAACATTACTCACTTAAATTTTTCCAAAACACCCACTAGGTGGGGTGTACTAACATTAAATTGGTAACATCTAAAAACCCTAAATTTTTTTGCTTGTACATGTAAGATGCTCGTACTTAATTTAAACTCGTACTTAACTAAGGTTTTAAATGGTATGAAATATAAATGATAATGTAGTTAAATATATTTTGTTTTTAATTTTATTTATATACATTATAATTATGCCGTTTATAAGTATTCACACTTAAAAACCTTAACTATATTTTTTTTAATATATGAAATATTATTATAAGGCCTAAAAGAAAACTGATATTGCGTTATTGCAAATCTAAGAGGCTTTCAATGCTTTCTATTTAAAATTTTGTAATATGAAAAAAACAAAAATGTATTAAAATGTTTTTTTTAAATATTTATTAAATAAAATGAACATAAAAGTCTTTTTATAGTTTGACAACAACACAAAAAGAATATTTTATGAGTATAGGAAGGGCATTTGTCCGAATTGTATGGTATAAGAAGGTATTTGAATAAAAGTAAATTGAAAAGGAAAGCGAAAAATGAAATAATCCGACTAGAACTACCATCCAAAAGGCTAGCAAAGGATTCCAAAGTACCCGTCGTTGCGCATAGTGGGCAAGTTCTTAAGTAGGAAAGTGTAAGGTAGAAAGGATAAGACATCGATAGTAAATAAGGTTCAGCGCCTATGGTATTCATCAAAATGTAAATGGTTTAGATCCCCAAAAGTAAATTGAACCCATGCAAACTTTCTTCATCTCCCTCGGGCATTATCTATACAGAAGGTGCATGAAGTTTCCCCGGTGACTTAAACTTTCTGAGGCAAATGTAGGGAAGCTGAACTTTGTTTTATCGACCCGAGTGGCGGCAAGTTTGATTTATGATTTTCAATATTTTTCAGAAACTTTTTTTAACGATTATAATCTGGGTGAGTGATTCTTTTTTCGGTGTCACAGACGGCAAACTTTGTACTAACGAGCTAAGAGTGCGATCAATAAAACTTGCAGGAAGAGATATTTCACTATTAGTTACATCATTAGTGCGAATAATTAAAAAATAATTAAATTATACTACAAACGCATTAAACACTTACGAATAAATTATATTAGACGCAATTAATTCACTTACTAATTTTAGAGAAAAAAGTTTACTCTAAAGTTTACTCTCTAGTTTTCTTCAGGGAAGAATAAAACTTGTCTCACAAAATTTTCTTTTCCTGACGCTTGGAAAGACTAAAAAAATTGTAATCTTTATTCTACATATTACATTAAAGTGGAACATAATATGTTATTGTAAAATTCATAACATTATTCCTTCACGTAAGACATACTAGAAATTTTATTTCACTAGTCCATCTTCTAGGATTTTCTATTCAGGTGCCTGCTTTCTACATAAGCTGGCCATGTCCTCACAGTAGAGTTACTTGTTGCAGATTTTATCCACTTTATATACACCTTGGATGTTCATCAGGTAGTTTAAATATTTATTTTATGCAGTCTGGTGACGCCTAGTAAGACCTTAATATTCAAATGTCTGAAGAGTTTCTCTCAGTAATACCAGCAGTCCAACATTAGGCACTATAGTATATCTGTATCAAGATTTTCCAAACAAGTGGGATGCTAGGCATATTATAGTGTTACGATTTATCGGTATTTTCAAAAATCTCGAAATTAAAATTTAAAAATTGCTTAAAATTTCGTCTCCAACATTTTAATAATCATTAAAAAAATATGAAATGGGGGAATATTTTATTAATGGCGTTCTTTTAGTGAGAAATATTATTACGTACCCTGGTAACTGCTCCCAACACCGTACAATTAGACCTTTATGAGTTTCGTCTGAAAATGAAATTTAAATGAAGTTGATATTACGAAGTAAACTTTATATTTCTCATTGTCGTGAAATGTATTATATTTCATACGACGTTCAACGTTTCTTGCTGCTGTAAAAGTCATAAAGTTTGCTTCAATGAAACTGCATGCACTTATTTTATTGCCCGGTACTTGAAGAGCATGTTGTTGTTTTATGTGCAATAATCTGCCACTTCAAAGCCAGTTTTGGTTTGCTATGAGGTACAGAAAATGTGTATTTGCTTTCCGTAGTAATATGCTCCATTGACTTTTAAAAATATAGCCTAATACGACTATCAAATAATATACTATTTGACTGAAATGAAAACGTTTTAATTTTTCAATGATTACATTTATCATTATCATGTTCACGCCCTTATTTGGAGGTATGGTCGGCACAAACTGCTGCCGCAATGCTGTCAGCCACCATGATTCTCACCTTATCTCATGTCAACTCTGCCTCCCATAATTCCATAATGTTTGGATTATATTTAAAGTAAAACCTAGCAATACTACTTAAATTATCATTGTATATTCCTTTCCTTCTTAAAAAGTTGTGCAATGTAGTAATTTGTATTGCTCGGGTGAATAGCCTTAATCATATTTAATTTTTGTTGAAAAAATATACCAATTTTTATAAAGTCCATAATATGGATTTTTTGTTTTTGTGATAAGAATACATTGTGTTATTTGTATTTCAAAATTAATGAACTAATGGAGTTGTTTTTATTGTTAAATTTTCATTTTCCTGCGCTCGATATTGCGTGGCATCTTGTGCTGTCCGTGAATTCATCAACACTAAATATGTAAATACTTTAGCATTTGATATTCCAAAATATAATACTTTAAGGGCCCATTTTCATTTTTTTGTGTCCATTATTAATTTATAAAATAATGAAAAAGCATTTTTTAATGTTTATAAATTTCAACTTTATTTATATTGCCTATTTCGAGACGCAAAACACCTCCAATCTTTTAAATAAAAACCATTTAATGTTTAATAAATTTGTCATATTGGTACTATGGAGGGTAAGAATAGTAAGACACATAGAAAACGTATATAATATTATACATTTTAACTTTTCTCATATGCATTGACGTACCGTTTCTGGGTTCGTTCCTTCTAAGTGTATACTTTACTTTTAAAAGGAAGAGTCTTAGCGAAAGCTCTCACAAAAGCTTTTTGTATTGAAAGGACACAGCAACGCTTTCACTCGATCGGAGTCCCTTCTTGATCGAATTCTTTTTTCAATTCGTGGAAGGAGACGGAGCATATTAGCATACCGACTGAAAATACAATAAAAAGAAAATGAATGTAAATTATTTTATTAGCATATTTAAACGTTGACAAATTAGCAAAACCATACCGTACTGCTTTAATTTAAAGAAAATATATTTAAAAAATAATTTTTATTCTAAACTTAATATTCTTTTACAGGTACATTTTCACATATACGTATTTAAATGATTTAAATTGATGTACGTGTACACTCAATCCTATTATAATTATTACTAGCCTGTGTCCGTCTACGGTTAAACGTAGGCTTCCCGAATGAGTCCTCTTCGATCCTTCGCCTTTCGCATCCAGCCTACTCCCGCTATATTTCTGATGCCATCAGTCAATCTTGCGGATAGTCGGTTACGGTTGCCAATTCTTGAATGCCACACTTTTTTATCTATAGACCATCATCTCTTTGACAGATATGTCATTGCCACATGAGTATTCCTATTCGTTGGGTAGCCTCCACTACTTGAGTTGTTCTGTGGATATCCTCGTTTCGGATTTTATCTTTTAGAGACTGCTATCATGAACATGGCACGTTGGGTGACTTTCATTTTATGGGTAAGACTTACTGTTAGATTCCACGTCTCTGCGCCATAAGTTAATCCTGGGAGGATGCATTTGTTAAGCGCCATAGTTTTAAGAGTGGATTTTAAAAAAAATGGACTTACGTTTTACAAATGCTGCCCATCCCAGTTGTATGCGCTTGTCAATTTCTTTTGAGAAATTATTTCATCCTTGTTTGATAACTTGCCCCAGATTATAAATTTAGGATGTGTAAGAGTAATAATTTGATCTTTAAATGTTATATATAAAACAGTTGTCAGTTGTCATTTCCTATGTTATTGTATCAAGAAATCTACGGGTGCAGACGTTTAGATCCACCACACAACATTTTTTTTTTTATTTTTTTTTAATCAAATATAAAAAGATACATTTTTTACACAGTAATTTACATCTAATCTTTTTTTATTCTTTTTTTTTTTAGATTCATACCACACTACTTAAAGATAAGATCTTGTGTGTGGCGTCACTTTGAGATCCATCTATGTTATTTTACAGTTTTATGTAATTATACAGAGTTTTACATGTACACATTTATACATTTACATGATTTTGAAATAATACTAACATTATATAATTAATTATTTAAGACACTATAAATTGAATTAAATCTAAAGTATTTATAAATTAATAATACATTTTTGGTACATTTCATTATTTCAATTTGTTATGCAGTGACGTCGGTTCTGTTCGTAATTCTTTTAAAGTACTGTTTCACCTTTTCAATCAATATTTTAATAGCACTGATCGCTTTTATTTCCCGAGGAAGATTGTTAAAATTAACTATTCCGTTATATTTGTAACCATTTTTTGCATGTTGTGTGTTAAATTGTGGTATTAATAAGTTGTACATAAACCTAGCAGAATGACAAGTGTACCAGTTTTCGATTCTCCTTTCTTTAATAGTCTGTAAAATAGTGTATTTTTGGTATAGTGTATCCACCGTTGGCACTTTGAATTTATTGAATAGGCTTTCTGTTGGGTAGGTGGGAGGCCTTTTCAATATCACTTTGATGATAAGTTTTTGTACAGTTCTAATAGGGTTGGTAGTATTTAGGTATGTTCCTCCCCAACCAACAATGCCATATTGCAGTTGAGATTGGACAATGGAGTAGTATACCATTTGTAGATCTGCTTTAGTTAAGATGTTTCTGAGTCTGATGAATATATAGATGCATTTGCGTATACGTTTTACTAATTCAGCTGTGTGTGATTTCCATTTTAAGTTACTGTCAATAAATAAACCCAGGTATTTTATTTTATCAGTAGCTTTGATCAATAAGCAGATTTTTTCGCAGTTGGTAATATTACATCCAGGGTAATGAATAAATAATTTAGGTATGGGAGTTTTCGTTATTTTTTTGTTAATGGAGAATGGGATTATATATGTCTTTTCTGCGTTTAATGTAAGTAGATTAACGTCAAACCATCGTTTAAGACTGTTAATATCATCATTTGCTAGTTTTATTGTATCATTCCAGTTATTGCTGTCAATTATTCTTGTTGTATCGTCAGCATAAACATATATATAGTTCCTTATGGCCTCCGGGGCCATGGGACTTGATGAGGCGGCAGCTCTAGTATAAGATGATTTATTAATCAGCATTTTTTTAAAAGTTGGATGATTAGTTTCCTCCCTGGGTCAGGATTATATGGTCTTAAAGAGCAGCTTAACAGGCGGTAACTCATCTAAGTTTTTTTCCATCTGTTCCTTAATTTGGTGATCTAACAAGAACCGAGCCTAAAATATGCTATTGTCGTTTGTTAATATAAAATACACTCAGTTTTTAATATGTATTTTTAATTTGACTGCGCGTTGATAGATTACTATGCAATATGCATGCACCTGTCATAACAAAGTATTGTATGAGGTGATAAATCATTTCACTGAAATGAAAAAAAACAAATACTTGGTATGCCAATAATAATTAAAAAGTGGTTTTGTCACATTTTAATAAATACGAATATTTAATAAAAAGTGCTATTTTATAAAAGTTTTTATAATAAGAATTGAAAAGCAGTTTAACTAAACTAGATAATATTATAATTATTAAAGCATTTGGTGGGTATAGCTCAATGATCAAATCGTTTGCTTGACAATCCAAAGGTCGAGTTCTATCCCCGACTGAGATTAAAATCTCGTTCGATCGGGGATAGTTTTTTTAATTTTATCGATTTCAGAGTTTTAAAATACGCTCGGTTGGTGTGAATTTGATCCCACACTCGTAAAATGCTCGTCATAGCCTTTTAGTAAAAAATGGTGGTAGACGATAGTCGTCCCGTGACGACCACCCATTCATAGTAAATGTCTAATAATAAAGATGATGCGAGAATGTCAGGCTTTAGTTTATGACGTTGGCGGATCAAAACTCCACATACAGCGCTTAACCATATGTAACATGATAAGCGTCATATAAAACACAGATGAGACTTCAGCATCACTATCACCATCTGTAGGTATTGTCCTATATCTGTTTACATAAAAAAATAGTTTAGTTTTGTGAGCATATTTTGGCAGCCACCATGGTCTTCTTGCCTTGTTTCATCGTGTCCATCAAGTATTTCCATTCTATGTGTAGTCCTCGACGCTCATTCTTAACGGAAAGAGTCCAGAAGCCTGAAAAGTACAGTTTATGCTCTCCTGCTGTATCCAGAAAACATGTCCCAATAAAGTCAAAACTATCATAAGTACTACCAATATTTAAGGCAGTTATTTTCAAAACTTATAACATAGCTGCATTGACTTTGATTTTGGAGCCGAAATGTCTTAATGAAGCAAGTATTTAATTTAATTTTCAAAACGTTTTTTTTTCAGAGCTGAATTTTTTTCTTGTCTAACTTGAAGCCTTTTATTACTTACTTAAGTGATTCCAAAAACCGTTAACTGTTAACAAAGTACCAGTTGCTTGATATCAAAGCCCTACAGTTATTTAGGCAAAGCATTTTAGGTTTTTCAAGACAACAAAAAAATAAAGTAAGCCGACACGCTTATTCGTACCTACGAGTACATGCAAGAAATAATTGAACCCGACCAGGTGAAAAAGATGTTTCTTATAATAAAAGGTTTTCCATTAAAAAACAATCTCCGTTTTTTTTAATTCCAAGCCGTTCCAGCAATTTGTTTGAGGTGATTGTTTGAAAGAGATTAAGATTATATAGCGTATTGTGCTCTCAAATAAATCAATTCAGCTGAAAATGTTGACCTGCCTATAATTTAAAACAAAATTTCTGCAATTTTAATGTTATATGTACTTAAAATAATATTATTAATTGAAAAGAATATACGCATTAATATATATATTTTTGTTGCTTCAAAAACACATGTTTTTTTTACTTATAAAGCAGAATTTTTTATAGTGTTTCGTAAAGCAGTGGTGTTTCGTAAATAAGGTATTTTTTTAACTACCTTCTAGAAATATATGGTATATAAAGCTGCCTCCTAAAATATAAAATAGTCCAGGCATAGGAAGTATCTGTCTTATCATCCGATCTTATAAAAACGTTATAGGACAGTTGATTGTACAAGCTGCTGTAATAAACTTATTTATCTTTATCGTTAATTCAATATTCTGACAAATATATAAACGTGAAGCTTTAATAAACACTAAATACATTATTCAACATATGAATGTTTCAAAATAATGGAATAGTATAGAACTTTCACTCTCTTAAGCCCTTACACAAACTCATCCACTATTACCGCATACTGCGCTTAGCCAGATAAGTGTCATAGAGCCTACAATATCTTACTAGTGCTTTCCTATATGATTTCACTCAAAAAAACGACAAACAATATTGATCGCCAAGATTTTAAGGTTGGAAAGTTTGTGACAAAATAATAAATATAACATTGCTAATCTAACAAAAAAAAAAAAATTTTATTTATACAGAATCAATATAAAATATGAATGAATGGAATGCTTCGGCAGGGAGAGTCAATATTGTGTGACTGTGGAGACATGTAGACCATCTCACATCTAAGATCTTGCTCCATGTGACCAACAAGCTGCACATCTCGGGACCTAATGCTAGGCAACACATGAGCTATCGATGTTGCCAGATACTGGTCAAAATAATTTGACACGATGAAGAAGAAGAATATAAAATAAGATTAATTTTTGCAATATAAATAAAATATATTCGCGAAATATTATATTACGTATAAATAAAGCATTTTCCAATGTATCGCATTCCTAAGCGTGTTTTATATGTTGATTCACAATTTCATTGTATATTTCTTCTCGTGCGTTCGTACTCGATCATTCTCCGTTCGGACGTAAAAATAATTTAAAAAACCTTTTTATCACGAATAGCAAAAAGTGTTTTTCTTCGGTCAACATCCGAGTATTATACAGTATTACATGTATTTCTTAGGCGCCTTTGTTGTACATTTTCTTTCTGCCATTAAAAGCCGAGAGTTTTCGTATTATTTTTCTTTTCTCCGAGTGTCCCTGTGTGGGTGCGTTGTGCGTCGGCCTATTTGTGTGGTTGCTAATCTAATTATTCTGCCGCACGTTTAAGCAATATGTCATCAGCAGAATTACGGCGTTTCTCTCTCTTGTTCAAGCGGAGCCTTCGTTAACTTTTACTAAATGCGGCCAAATTTGATTTATACTGTGATTTACAGCGTTGCTTTTGGTAACGAAATAACCGTAAAATGACAGTCTAAGTTAGTAAGCGCTCGTTCGGTTCAGAAGGCAAACACGCCGTCAATGTGTTTGTTTATACGTCTAACTAGAAAGATAGCTAAAGATTGCGACTTTGCGGAAATACTCCAGACACATACAAACCCGTACGTTTTAACGAAATTGTAATCGCAAACTAACCTTTAATTATAAATAAAGTTTTGTTGGAATTTGTTGCTTAATACTTTGACTAAAGTAATTAATTATTTGTATAAAAGAGAATATGTTTTCTTAACTTATATAAACAATTGTATACAAATATTAAACATTAAAAAAACAAATATGGATGACTGATTACATTGATTGACAATACGAGTATCTATGTGTTTTAAATAACATTTTAAAAGAAATGTAATATAATCAACAACAAAAAAAGGTTTCATGGTAAGATTTGGAATCCTTCTTTTTGGATTTGAACAATGTGTTGCAAATTTTTCGTCTGCGATACATGGACCATTGTTGCAGGATAATTTTAAGGGTTGATGATTGCAATAAATTGCTTTCTTCAGGTATCGTAGCTATAACGTATATCTATCTAGTAATTGTCTGTGTCTAGCTAATAGCTAAGCTACAAGAAGACAACATTTAATTACATTTATAAACCTGAAAAAACACCTGAAATGGCGGTCGAAATATCGGAGAGAGGTTTCTACCTCTCTCCGATATTTATATATTATACATGACACACATCCAAAAGCCAAAATTCCAAATTTGACCGTAAAAACCGAAATAATTTGATAGTCCTACGTTACTTTGTAGTATTTTGTTTCATAGATAAATACTCGTAACAATCATTAACCTGAAATGACACCTGCAACGGTAAATGAAATATCGGAGAGAAGGAAGAAAATCATTAATCACGGCTTAACTGAAAAGCCATAATTTCAAGTTAGCTCAATATTTCGCCTTAATTTCGTTTAATTTATGATGTTTCATATTGTAGATCTGGTATTGACGGTTGTTGCGTAGCATCTTCCATTCCTCACGTGTGACTGAGTTATGTCGCAGATCTCCTGCGCTATCCTCCAACCCCAAGACGACTTGACTATCTATTCGCTGGCCGCTGGTTCATGATAATTATTGGTGCAATCAGTTCGAAGTGCGGATAGTCCCAATCAATTACACAATCACTAATGTTTGCTATACGACCGTGTAAACGGATTATTGTATTGGAGTTTATTGATGCCACTTGACACTGTTTTCTGATACATCGCCGCCGTATGAGATTATACTAAATAGTTGTATTATAAAACATTTAAATATTGATTTCATGTTAAATATAACACATTAGCTTTGTTTTGTATTAGAAAAAATATATTGTGAAAATGTAGATAAGAAATGAAAGAAAATACGTGTTTTTTTGCGTCGCAGTCGATTCCTTTCCTATATCTTCAAATTATATTAAATTTTATAAATATGTCCAAACGTGAAGGTGATTTTGAAAAAATAAATATTGATGTATTTATAGTCTTAAAAATATTGCCGTAACTGAATAAATCAGATAAAAATAAAATAATTTTTAGAAATAATCCCACAATTTATATGTCATATATATTATACATGTCGTTTACAAATATATTGTGGGATAAATTCTAAAAAATATTTTATTTATATCTGATATTATGGAATTCCAACAAGAATTATCGATCGAAAAAAATCGAAATGAATAAATCACACTTACATTAAAAATACATTAAGGAACACCATTTTTAAAACGAATTCATAACAAAAAAGTTTTTTTTAATCAGTTAAATTCATGGTTGCAAAAATTGACAAAATATAAAATAAAAAAGACGAAATTAAATATTTAACTTTGTCATTGAATATTACCAATTCATTATGAAAAGTTCAACGTATCATAGAAGTGGCTTTTCCACGAAGCAGAACTTTCAACAGTCAAAACTTTGCCAAGCATAAATGTCATTTAAAGGTATAATTTTAGAATATGATAATTTATGTGTGATGAAACAAATAAGTTTGATAACACGGCACTCGTATATTGACTTCAGTTCACTGAAATAATTCATCGATGCGGGTTTATTTAGTGACGTACTGTTGAAATGTATGGTATACTTTAGTTGATGTACTAGTATACTCGTACGTAAATGAAATTATCTCTTGACAACGGATGACAATACGAAGTAGAATATTATAAAATGATGGAATATTACACAATAGTCTACTGGATCCCTTTTATTATGACAGACGTAAGATTGACAAATAAAAAATGAGGGCATCTATTTTTTTGGCAGTATATAATTCAATTAATAGGCATTTAAATAATATAATTCAACGGCTGTAATTATTGAGCAAACGGTTAGTGATAAATATGTAAAAAGGTAAGTAAAAAATAATGTAGTAGAAAAATATCAATCTGTAGTAGAAAAGTAATAAATTGGTAGGACATAATTAATGAATGGTAACTATAATAGGTTAGGTTAGGTTAGGTTTCCATTTTATGGGTTAATTATTCATTAGTTTTACAGTAATTTTAACCAATATTGAATATAATTACTGCCATTTAATTTTAAAACTGATCACATTCATATCGACACAGTGAACAAAACCAATTTATTTAGTCTGCTGCTAATTAAGTTTATTTACTGCCAATTGATTTAACTTACTGCCAAAACCTTGAGTTACTTACTGATATAAGAAATACAGGCCAAAAATCACTCTGCGTTCTGCGAATAAACAAAACATTATTATTTAAAAGTCTGCCATTGTTCGCGAGAATGAGTCGCTTGGAGTAGATTGTCGTGCAGAGGATGCCATTGACTTGCCATGTATAAAAAATGTTTTAAAAGGTATTCGAGACGTTGTAATTTTTGTAGAGGTTCAGATGCCGATTCAATACCGAGTAGGCAATCTGCGAGAAAACGGTGTAAAAGTTTCCATGAAAGCAGTAAAAATGTCTAATAAAACACATCTGAGAGAACCTCTCGAGGCTTTGCGGCCGTGATTTAGTCCCCCTCAACCCGGACCCTTGAAGATGACGGTGGACATTTTAATGAAACCCTAAGAGCAGATAAGACAGTGTTATTCGGAAGTACTTTTATATGTACTCCAATAGAAAAGGAAGACTTTCTGTACAGAATAATGACACTCTTTGTGGCCAGGATTGTAAAATATAAATTGAGCGTGGCGCAAGATACTGCGCAATAAAAAAGCAGATCTCGACGATAACAATTCGGCTCCTTGTTTCGGTTCAGTGAATCTAGATGGAGAATGGACAAAAAACAATGTCATTGAATTTTTCCTCTCCCCCCGATGATACGATACCATCTTCCGGAGTTTACTACTGCCGCTTTACACCCGGAGAGTATTTTTGAAGTAACCGAGACAAAAGGAAACAAAAGCTCACTCGAATGCTATCTCTTCTTAATCTTAATGAGATCGGTTGTTTTTGAAATTTGCTACGAACATAATAATTAAAGCGATTAAAATAATATTATACGCTCAAGAACTGAATAACTCACTTGACAATGTCGAAAATATATTTAAGCGTGCGACTTACTTGCTATAAATACGTTAAAAGTTATTCTCGAATTAGTTTCGAATACGTTGAAATTGAATCATAATATTCACTGGAGATGTAATTTTACAAAAGTTTGCTCATTTGACAGGATCACCTGTGAGTTGCTAATTTCCCCCAAGTACCAGAAACGGCTCACTTCCGGGCGGATTGCGCTCTTCCTGATATCCGGTATGAAACTTCGTGGCATGTAACCGTATTAAAGTTGCCACACGAGTCTCCCTGCTCAGCGCAGCGTGGAGTTTCGAGGCAGCCGCTTGACAAGCCAAGCTGCTTAAATGCGATCTCATGCTTACAAATTTTAAGTCTGTCTTCTACTTAAGATGCATGTCATCAAGCATAAGTATGCTATCCTTGTACTAGATAACATGATTAAACTAGTTTCATTATACATTTCCAAATTTATGGTAATTATATTTTGACCTAAGTATGAGTAGATTAAAAAATAATAAATAAAGCAACGTAAATTTAGATTATGAGCTTATCTATTAATCGTAGAAATATACTCAAAAATGTCAAAAATAATTAGTAAAATCGAAGTAAACAAGCTTTAAAATACTAATAACAGTATTACAAAACAGCAAGTCAGATTAAATAACTTTCTCTCGTCGCTTATCAGTGTCACATCAGGAGTACCTCAAGGAGCCCATCTTGCTCCATTACTATTTAACATATTTATAAATGACATTAGTGATGTGTTCTTGCATACACGTTTCTGGTTGCTTGCAGACGACAACAAAGTCCTAAAATTAATCAAATCTCCTAATGACTGTCTTCTACTTCAACATGACATCAATCGCTTCAATGATGGGTGCATTTCAAACTGTCTACACCTTAACAATGATAAATGTAAAATTATTTCTTTCACCAGAATTAAGAATCCTATTATGTTTAATTATAACATCAACAATGTTGCCCTTTCTCATGTTCCTACTATAAAGGACCTTGGCGTTACCCTAAATAGTAAATTATCTTATCACGACCATATTGATAGTATTGAGAACAAGTTCCTTAAACTTCTAGGTTTTATCAATAGAATCACTAAGGATTTTAAAAACCTGAGCTCCATCAAGGTCCTTTACTGTTCTCTGATTCGTCCGCAGCTAGAATATGCTAGCGTTATATGGTCTCCCTACTATCGAACTCATATCGACCGGATTGAATCAGTCCAACATCGCTTCTTGTCAAGAGTTGCACGACTGATCGGCCTTGAGAGAGGTAGCTACTCCTATGAATATATAGAGAGGCGACTTAATGTATCTACATTGGAGAGACGTAGAACAGTGACTGACTTGCTGTTTATTTTTTAAAATTATGAACTCCATAATCGATGACTCGACATTATTGCAAGAAATTACGTTCAATGTTCCCTCCCAGTTCACTAGAGGCAGTGACCTGCTACATGTAAGGACATCCAAAACCAACTACGATTCTATTCTCCTATGTTAAGAATGTGTAGACTGGTTAACTCCTCTAGTGACTTGGACTTTTTCCGGGGTGGACCTTCCAGCATTTCGCAGACCCTCTACTAATGTACTAGATCTGTTTTTTTTACTCATGTTCATGTTTTGTCAAATCCCTTGTCTTAGCTATTATATTGTTCTGTTTTACCATTTAATTTATTGTATTTTTTTTTAAAACGCATGTTCATGTTTTGTCTAGGCCGTTAATAAAATAAAATTAAAATAAAATTAAAATAAAATAAAATAAAATAAAATAAAATAAAATAAAATAAAATTCTGTTTTAAAATAAAATAAATTTAAAATAAAATAAAATAAAATAAAATAAAATAAGATAAAAAGATAAGATAAGATAAGATAAGATAAGATAAGATAAGATAAGATAAGATAAGATAAGATAAGATAAAAGATAAAAAGATAAAATAAAATAAAATAAAATAAAATAAAATAAAATAAAATAAAATAAAATAAAATAAAATAAAATAAAATAAAATAAAAATAAAATAAAATAAAAATAAAATAAAATAAAATAAAATAAAATAAAATAAAATAAAATAAAATAAAATAAAATAAAATAAAATAAAATAAAATAAAATGAAATAAAATAAAATAAAATAAAATAAAATAAAATAAAATAAAATGAAATGAAATGAAATAAAATAAAATAAAATGAAATGAAATGAAATGAAATGAAATGAAATAAAATAAAATCAAATAAAAATAAATAAATAATAAAAAACGTTAATGAAATGAAAATTAAAATGAAAAATAGTAAAATTTATTCTTGTTTAAATTCATGGCTCTTAGTTGCACAGCTCAATGATTATATAGTGAATGCATCATGGACTATATAGTGAATGTAAAACCAGTTAAATTGAAATCTTGAACATTGGGTTTTTTATTATAACACATGGGATAATGTTTGCTTATTTAATTGCGATGTGGTTAATGTTATAAAAAAAATATTTGTAGTTATTTATTTGATTAATAAAGAGTTATTTTGAAAATTAATTGATTATATTAAATGATAATATTGATTTTAAAGGAAGAAAATAAAACTCACCGCTCCGAAGTTTTATGTAAAATCGGACAGTGTCTACCTTTTTTGTTTAACCATGATGAGAATATTTTCTTTCGTGGATTAAGAGATTTAAAACTTTTTTTATGAGTAAAGTTGCTCCATTTCGGCAAACCAGGTTTCGTAAATATCAAGGTTCACGAGAATGAATATTAAAGATTGAAAAATGTTACTTCAAGCCTCGGGCGGGCGGAGGGACCACGCACCATATCGAAGCGATGCGAAATATTTTCAATAATGTCTAGGGCTTTTAATTTTTTTCAAATACTTATGCATCCAATAAATACCAAGTAGGATTGCTTTAAAATATCACGTGCCGCTAGCGGATGAATTATTCATAGCGACGAAATACCTACCTACAAATCGAAGGAGCTTAAAATATTTGATTCTACAGGTACAATTGTTTATAATTTACAAAATAATGATTTATAAGCAGAGTAGTTATTTAATTTTTAAGTATTTCAGCCTTCAGGGGATAAATTAAAATAAACAAATGATACAAAATTTTACTTTTTACCTTTGTTAATATTACGTAAGTATTTTCTTTGTGAATGTTGAGTGGTATTTATGTTATTTTTTAATATGTACATATTATTATTTATACATTTTTTATGAACTATAATATATAATTATCCATCTTAGATATTAAATAGATAAACATTTCTACATTGCTTAAGTTTGTACTTAACCTTGATTCCCACACAAACTGTCTCCCAATCCATCCAAACATCCCAAAAAAGCCACTATGGGAGGGGTGGCATCGGCTACATCACTCGATCTTCTTATTTTTTTTTTTAAAAACATCCAAGAGACTTTATGACGGCAGATCGTGATGTACATATGCTCCAGCTAAGGGAGCGGTTTTGAAAATAATTAATATGATTCGCGTTGAATACTGACAATTCAAACATTTGTAAACGACTATTTTTTATGACTTAATATTTGTTTAGTTGTTAATAGAAAATATTTTTTATATGAAGTGACAGTTTGTTTGTACAGAAAATGGTGAAATAACATGTATTGTATATTTTGGACAAATAAATCTCTGAAGCTTGTCGATCCCCTAGACGTCTAAAATATGCTAGAGTATGATAATTTGTAACTGATTATTTTCAATTCTAAAGCCTTCAGTGCAGATAGCAGTCGCAATCAGTATTTAAATCAATTGTATGAAGTCAGCATGAATACAAACAAACAGACAACTTTATGTTGCGAATGGTTTCGCATTTCTTTTCGCTCATTTCCGCTGGCGTGAGAGGTATGTGCATGTTCTGCTACGTTTTCCATTAAGCAAATAACGAGCTTCGTTTTCCTGATAGATTTCACGGTTCATCTTTGTCTCATTTTCTGTAAAGCCACCCCGTAAGACGTCATCCATAAAGAGATTTTCTTTCTTTCGAATTTAACGAGCAAACAAAAGAAGCCTTATTTATTCCGTACACTTTAATAATTAAAGAGCACTTTCACATAAACCGCAAAATGATAGTATATTTTGGAATAATTTTATAATGAAATATTCCCAAAATAATTTGCATTAAAAATTTAAATGAATAAATATGTTCGAAATCCATGTAATAATTATGTAGAAACGTTTTCATCAAATTCTTATTTACGAGTATCTGTGTGATATTGTGTAATTAAGATAATATTACAAGCAATATTTAATACTTCATTAAAAAACATTATTAAAATATAATTAAGAATTAAAGTACCCTTAGAATAACTCGCTATTGAGAATATTTTATATGTGTATTATATTTCCCGGAGTGTGTTACGCAATCTTTTAAAATTTGCCTCGATACGCAAATGAAGTCTAGATTTTTTTTTAACAAAAGTGTTTCGTAACACCACTTTTTGTAGCCGCCAGATAGCTTTCTTATCAATAATTAATATGATGCCAAATATAAGCTTAATTTTTAAATAAATATTTTCCACCTAACTTATATATATTTTAAATGTGTAATAAAAGTCAAATTAGACTATAAATACATTTTTTGACCTAACACCACACCAGCACCAACTTGCAAAATGTAACTAAAACAAAAACCAATGGAAGCGCTGATTGAACTTGAAGTGTGAATTTGCCTTTAATGTATTGTTATTTTTGCGATTAACGATCATTGAAAAACACACAACAAATTTAATTTATGAAAAAAAAACTTTACTTTGCGTTTAATGATAAATATATTTACTTTTATCCTGCAATAGATTTTTAAAAATTGCTAACAAATACGATATTGTCAATATGTTAATTTGAAATGCAAAAGAACTAACACTAACTAATACTTTTTTACTTTATGTACGTATTCAAATTCACTTTTCAACACGTTTTTTATTTTTTTATTATCTTCACGGTTCCCGCCTACTCGCAATTCGCACCGGAGCGCGAATAATTCAACTATGTCCGCCGTGTCACACCTAATGGACCATAACTAATCACCACTTTTGCTAATTGCTTCTACCAACATTTGGACTAATGTATTTCCTACTTGTGATTTCGCTTTCCGCTTCCATCTCGGGCGAGTTGGGGTCGGGAGGCGCGAGTAACTCTCGGCGGAACCTTAAAACAAACTCCGAGTGAATGAAGGAAAGCCTTCCGAGGAAACCTACCGGACAGGGTGTGCTGAGTACGGCTAATTATGAACACTTTTTATTTACTTTCAAGATTTAAGGCGTAATTGAAATTGATTTTAGACCTAATAAGACATAATCTTCAAAAGTCATTCTTTTGGATTGTACGAAAAAATTAATAAATATTAAATCATGAAATAATACACTTAATATTATAAAAGTCTATTGTATCACGACGAACTTAAAACTGTTTTAAGTTTCTCCTGATAAAAGAGAGTTTTTTCCGAATCAATTTGACTAATAAATATCTAAATTCAATTGTTTTACGAAGTATTTTATTGTTTAATATGAATAATCACAATGTTATTATTTTGTACGAAAATTAAATAAAAAATATGATTTTGAGTTAGTTATCTATATTTATTATCAACTGATTTCAACTTTTTGTTTTTTAAAGAATCTTTGCAGTTGCAAAATGTGCATCTTTTAATCCATCTCTATTAATATAACGTTTTTGCAGAGATTGAGAATACAGCTCTTAATAGCGCTGGAGAAATGTCATGTGTGAATAATATGACGCTTCCATTTTTTCAGGATAGCTATGAGTATATTTAAACTATGCACAAGTGCATATATATTTTGATTTTGAGACTAAAATACGTAATTGGCCAATAGTAGAATTTAGTAAATAAATAATTAAATATCACAAAGTATAGCTTGTAGAAATTGTCAAATTGTGGTGCCCAAAGTATAAATAGTAATACTTTATCTTGCACTATATAACTGTGTATATCTGTGTGTATATATCAAATATGCACAATTCTAGTAACAATCTTTTCATTTTAGATTTAATGTAATTTTGATACTTTTAAGCTTTATCGAGGATTTTATCTTAAATCTCAATTTAAAAAAGCGCCTTATTCCAATACGGTTAAAGTAAATGAAGAAAATGTATCAGTCTGCTGGACTACTGGGAAGCCAGGCAGAGGGATCGTCTTGATTTCACAGACGCATCGTTCATTACTACGAGTAATTAAGCTATTTCTGTTGGGAGTATCTGAATTACATTACGCTTCGTAGCTTTATGTAGCTAAAATGAGAACTTAAAGTAAATACACTGATTGCATACGTTTGCATTTGGTTTTTCGGTAATCAAAGTGAACGAATAAATTCAAGTAAAAACCACTTCTATCGGCTTATATGTATTGTGTAAAAAAGTTTTACGGAATAAAATTAATGCATTGAATACACTTATTAATAAATTTCATGTAGAATTTTATAATCATCATTATTATCTCCGTTCTCCTAACTGGAGCATTTGGCATAAAAGAACCGCCGCTACAAAGCTATGTCAGCTGTATTTGCCTATATTTAATGTCACCTCCGCCTACCGCAGCATCCTAAGTGTGTATATAATATTATACGTATCTTGAAACAGAAATATAATTTGCTTATTACAAAACTGAGTATTCAAAGACATTAAATATTAAAATGCTTAATGAAATAAGTGTATTGTATGGGAAAACATGTTTGCTGTGTATAATTTATAGTATACTCATTATTAAAAATTACAAAAATGTAATTGATTATAAAATTACATTTGTGCACATTGGAACTGAAAAAGCTTTCATAGATAATGAAACTGCAGTCTTCCATCAACTGAAAAAGTGCTCAATGTGATCCATATTAAAACAAAGTATGAAATTCTTATCTATTGAAAGTTAAAATCGATCTTAAGATGAATGCTAATAATATAAATAAGATTATACAACTATAAAGTATTAGAAAATTTGTGACAATATTAAACTTGCTTTCTTATTTTTTTATAAGTAAACAAAACATATAAAGCACTTATAGGAATCAGATATTATAAATAACAACTTTCAAAATACATTTTCATATAAGGCATGAAAGTTTCAACATTACCTTGCACCAGCTCGGGAGATGTAACTATGATAAACGCTATTTATTTCGAGAGACGGCGATATTATTTCAAATTAACCTCTGGAACTACTGGCGTCGCTTGTTATGTTCCAAATTTGAATAGCTGAAATATTTCGCCGACTAGCGCCCGTGTCACGAACCAAGAAATAATTTCAGGAAAATTTGTAATCCAATTTAGTGTTGGTGTGTACACGTCCATAATATGACTGTGTGTGTTTCGTCACTAAAGTTGCGCGAATAGGCGCGTTCGCGAATGTTACATTAGCATTTAACTCGAGAACAAAATTTGAAGTTTGAAACTAAGTTCTCATTACTTCTGTAAGATAATGTATTTTATAACTTATTCATGAGTTTTACGTTGAAATTTTCCGTCTCAAAGCGCGATACGACTGCAGAGCCGTTATCTATTCATCGTTAACGTCATTTAATATTTCAGAATTTATATAGCGCTTGTTTGTGTGTTTAGAAATAAATTTGCGTTCCGGGCATGAACGCAACAAACTTAATTTGGCGTTTGGCGTCTTTCGAAGTGTTTTGGCTTTATTTCTTGATATTCATAATTCTGGTGTATAATTTATGGCCACTTTATGGGCTATTTCTTCGCCGCTCGATGTAATATTAGAACTTTATTGTCTCGCAAAATGGTTAAGTGTATGACTCGACCGCTGAGAATGGGGAGCCGTGATAATAACAAACTTAAGATCTTCCAAGGGTTGCCTTGTTTAATAGAGCTCTCAAGTCACCATACTAGTACTTGTCAGTTATGAGCATTATGAAATTACTCATCCCTGACTGAAACCATAGCGCAATAGACAAGATAAGCCACAACTGATACCACGTTGATAAATTTGATGGATAATTTAACTAATTATTTTATATTAAAGGAGATTAAGACAAAGATACCAATGCTTAAGAGCCACAAAAACCATAAAAAACACAATATCCGTACTTTAAGAAAGTCTTAAATTGAAAAAAATATGCTACGAGAACATTACTTATTTTACTATTATACTTTGTAGTATCAATCCGGTGGATTGGGTTGCAGCAACAAAATCTTGCATCTTGATCTCTACTCTTCTCGTTCCTGTGTAATCCTCTTTAGCTCAGAATAAGAGCTACAACTCATGTCCTCGAACACTTGCTGCAATTACTCCCGTCTAGGGCACCCCCTGCAGTTTCTACTCTTAACCATCCCTTCAACAATGTCGTGAAGATGACCATCGTGGCGCATGATGTGACCGATCCATCGGGCTCGCCTATGTGAGATTGTTCTTACTAGGTGCCTATCTTCCTTGATTTTAACATAATAATTAAGGAACATTACTTATGAATAAATGATATACATACGAGTAATTGTATATCAAAGTTTTTATCATATCGTCACTTAATTCTTCATAGCTTTTATGTATGATTTAAATCATAAACAAGATGATTGAAATAATATTGTAACATTCGTAGTACGTCTGTATATTATTTTAATATGCTTTTAAACAATATGTACTTACATACAAATAAAATAATTTTTTCTTCACTTTGTGCACTAAAACAGTTAATTCATGCGACTTTGTCTGGGTCTTTTATTATTCCCTTTATTCTCAATTTTAACTTCCACCATAACAGTAAGGAATTTATTACATCGGATGCCATCAGTAGGTACTCTATGCACATTGCTAGATGAATCTTATTAACAAAGTGCTTTTACTCTTTTCAATCCAACATTCATATTATATACGAACATGCATAATTTCACGTCTTATGATATTTATTATTAAGTTGTATTTTAGAAAATACATTTTCATACTTTTACATACAACATTTACACACACCTGGTTTATATATAAATAAGAAAAAAGAAAAAAAAAATCGGAACAGAATTCAAAAAGCATCGTCTAAAGACGAGTATTAAACCTTATTTTGTGTATATAAATTACATGAAAAAAAGGGCAAGGCCTTACAAAATATATGTTTAATTTAATCTCATCTTAAATACTGTGGTATAGAATTGTACCACAAATCCAATTCTATACTAATTAGTTGTACTACAAAACTTAAAAATACTAATTGACATACACGTACAAATCATGTTCAATGATATTTCTCTTGTCAATGACGGAAAAAAGACAAAAGAAATCATGCAATTCGTAAAGTTTGTCTTCATAAAAAAAACGAATAATTTTTTTCAGTATTTATCTGAATTTATTTATACATTTTCTAGCTTCAATTTAAATTTATATTTGCTCAAACGATAGTTCATTTCATTACAATAAGAAATATAATAATTGAAAAAAATATTTTAATCTTATACTCGTATGTAGAAATACGTAGAATTTATGGAATTTATTGTACAACGGTACATGGAAGAATAAATATAAACTTTAAATAATTTCTCATGCATAATGACAGTAACAAACAGAACCCATTGATTTTATATTTGTGTAATGTCCTAAAGATAACGGCGAATAACAACAGTCTAACGAACGTTATCCCTCGCGGAACAGACTCAGCAATAATTAGGGAAGCATCAAAACAAAATGGCGGTGATAAATTTGAAAAAGCCATTAAGGCGCGGTTCGATTCCAACCTAACATTACCGCCCACGTGACAAATAACGAACGCCCCACCCTGTCTGCAGGACCAACTCCTTTGCAGGACCGTTGCAAGAAACTTTGATTCCCCACATAACGTATTTTAGAGAGGACTAGATTTAATTAATGTCTGCTGGTCTTTTTTATAAAGCGTTGCTTACTTGCCAAAGATCGTGAGGTCGAACCCTGATTATTAAAATAAGCAACTTCTAAGCTATATAAATTTCTCTGGTGTTAATTTTATCTGCATAAATGGAGATGTGTTAAACGAAATTTTTTACTTGCCATGCATCAATTAAATATGTTATATATTTTTTCATTTCTTTTACAGGTAAGGGTTCATGGGGTAATTCACCAATTCTGCTTCAGTAAGCGGACTGCATTTTTATACCTACAGTGAGTGTATACTGATCGCCAAATGGTTCTTTATCAGTTCTAAAATATTATAAGGTAAAATATATTTCTTATTTTTGATTTACTTGGTTTTCTTTTTTTTTTTTCTATAAATACACATTTTAAATAATCAATAATAAATATTTCGGAGTTGATTTTAATTGTATACCTTATTTACCTTTATAAATATATGATTTCTGTATGTTCGTCAAGCTTGCAGGTCATTTCTTCCTCCTCCTTCTTTCTACTCTATTCTACCTAAGATATATAGAAGATTACTTGTCGCTAATGTCGAATTATTGATGAAGGCCATTGCATTACAGACCGATATTTGCTTATAAACAATAAACATTTTCTTTACATATTTAGGACACTTATTCTGCTTTGAATTTATTATTCCAATAATCCGTGACTGGGATACTTTTGATTCTATATCGAGAAAGTCCTTATGACGGGCCAGTACTCGTTTATTCCAAGTAAAGTCTGGGTCTTGAATAACGCTGAAGGGCCACTTGTATCGCCCTTTGTCTCCGTTATAGACTGGGGAAGAACACACGCGCGGTTGTATGGAGCTGGAGCTGAATTTAGATGAATTATCTAGAAGCATGGCAGATGAGGGATGTAGTTACTTAAGGGGGTCAACAGATGCCACCAACCATATGTATTTCATGACATTATTTCATATATACCAATTGCTAATGTTTCATTGATCTACGGAGAGAAATAATGTATTGTTATAATCTTTGAGATCACTTTACCGAATTTTAATTCCATACATATTGATAGCAGGAACGAACAGTCACGACACTAAATTCACTTTTTTAGTTGAAATTAATGGTTATACACTAGTTCACATTAAACCAATAATATCGGTTACTGAAATATCATTGAGGTTATTTCACGATCAGGAAGAGCGATTCTTACAAGAACCAACTCAATTCCTACCACTTTCGAGTGAGGTTGCCGTCATACTGCCTCCTTTGCTGTCAGTACTGCGGCTTGTAAAGGTAGAAACTACGGGTATCGTAGTCTCACAAAGTGTATTTTTAAATAATTAAATAATTTCATGTTGATTGCAATGTTGTACATAATACATTTATGGTGATTCAAAATAAAATATTGAATACAGTATGTTGATCACTAGAGCATATCACGTTTAACTGATCTCGTAGAGTTAAAAAAAATATGTTAATTTATCTTAATTTTTGCTACGAAACAATTTTGGATGAACGCTTACTAATGTTTTCATGACGTATTTTTTCGACTCGTTTATATATATAGTTTCTGCCACTGATCTTAAAATATAAGATTTAATTATTATAATGACGTTGATATAAGTAATAAATATAAAAAATACATTATTCATGATTGCGAAAGTAATACAAAACAAGGAAAATATAGTATCGCCAACAGCAATATACATTTATCCAGCAACCACGAGTGGAATATTTTTTTTTGTAGTCCAGTGCTACATTTCAAGGAGATTTCCCGATAGTTGTCAACTCAAGAGCCGGGGTTATCTGCATAAATAAATCGTAACCGTCCTGACCCGTTGGGCGTCCCCCCCGCCTCCTTCAGCATCCGCCCACCTCATCCGCCCACTACACCCTCCTCCTGCCCACCGCTCGCCAATCGCTTCCACTGATAAAGGAAGTAACCTCGTGCAAGCAAAAAGCTCTAGGGGTTAGATTCGCAATGTTTCTTCGGCTTAACACAGTTGTACTCAACCGGACATGAATTAGTGAACTACGTGTTTGTCTTGCTTATGAAGATAGAATGCTTCGGGTCACAATTCTAGAATCCTATTTTTGTCTTGCCAAACCCATTCTATACACGGAACATAAGATTACACTGTACTGACAGGTGTCATTAGTTACGCCATATCCCAAGATTTTATTCGAATGTCCACTTTAAAACATATAATATATGGATACAGATGACCTCTAGAGCAAGATCCCGGTGACTTTGAAGATAGGCTGCTTTAGTATTCAAGGCACATTTTAGGTGATTTGTTGATCTTATAAGCCGACTCTTAACTATTTATCCATTTGATCTAACAGTGGCGGCTCACCCCAACTAATATCGTTGTTAAAAGTTGTTTGCAATTTAGTGATTTAATGCCAACCGCGCTTATAATATGCTGTTGTCTTTTTTTAAATAAATTAAGTTTAATAAATATATGTGTATGATGTTGTGGCTTTTGAGTTGAGCCGTGTATGGTGAACTTTTTTCAACCAATATTTCGACCACCATTGCAGGGGTCTTCTTCAGGATTAATTATTTATTATTAATTAATATTTATTACAAAAGCCACAACATCAAATCTGGCCGTGAAAACCTAAGAAGTTATTTAATATGTGTGTATAGCTGCACAATTCGTTTTCCTATTATCACATGATAAATAAATGTAATATTATATTTATGATGTTTAAATTTCTTCACAAACAGTAAAATAATCCGCAATTTGCAAAGAATTATTTTTGTAGATAAGTAATTTGTTTATGTGAAAAAAAAAAACGGGTTTTATTAACGTTCTGTATACTTTTTTCGAAGCCTCCTAAAGTTAGCCGAGGTAGTTGTAGTGAAGTTTCTATACATTCACTAATTACTTCGTCTACCCTCAAGTCTACTTAATCGTAGTACTGCTAAAAGAAAATCGGGGAGAGCATATAGCTAGCAGAATACTTTAAATATTAAATTGACACCATTCCAATATAAAAAAAACTATTATTTATAAAATCACAAGCTTCTTATATGTTTGCAAAAGGTAAAACTATAGGTAACTCATGATAAATATAATTAAAAGTAAATCACATTTCAAATATGGACTTACGTTTTTTAATATAAAATACTTGTAAGAAGAACGTACTCGTACCAAAGAACTGAAGAATCTTTCATTGAAATTTAAGCCTTTTTAAGCTTGTTAATAAACCGATCAATATAATTATATTAAAAAAATAAAATATATAAATGAAATAATATGATATTTAACAAGTTCTTTATTACTGTTGTAAACAGCTGCTGCTCAATCTACGTGGCAGCGAACCTATACGTACATCCAAGAAACTTTCAAATTAAAAGCAATCCCAGCGCACGGAAAAGGGCGAGGTTTTTTTTCAGTTGCGAGTCACTGTCCATCTTGTCTAGCTGCAAGTAATTGTTGATGAAAGCAATTTGCTTGATGGACGGTTGGGGCCAAAGCGAGCTCAGAGGAGATCCATTTTGTTCCCCGGATTAGATCTAAAACAAGCGCATTGTGCTGTTAGAAGATTTGCGTTGTCAAGACAACTTATGCATATTAATATTACGCTACATTTTGCTTGCATCTTGCATGGAAATAGGCACATAATGCAATGTCGGTCTATTCAAACGATTATATGGATTTAAATAGACTTGTTCGTAAAAAATATCATATTAAGCTAATATACTAAAACCTAGCGACAATTTCAGTCACATTACAAGCGTGGTTCTTGTTAGATCACCGAAGTTAAGCAAAATTAGACGAACAGCAAAAATTCGATAGCTTACCGCTTGTTGTTAACAGCGTATCGCTGCTTGAGTTGATCCGCTCCAGAGGATCAAACGGTCCAGGCCTCTGGAACGTTAATTTTTAGCCGATCTTCTTAAATAAAACGATTAACAAATCAGCTAAAAATATATCTCCGATACTGAAGCTGCTGTCTCTTCAAGACCTTAGGCTTCTGCTCTGGAAAGCATATATGATTACAGATCGACTTTAGGGTGTGAACAATGCTACATACAAATTATGGCGGTAATTTGTTGCTACCATATGTTCCAGATATGTAACGGATTTGGGAAGAAAGAATGGTCATTTTCGCAAATATTCATAAACAGCTTTTTCTCAATAATTACGCAATATAATTACGAGTATGATGGTAAATAATAACATATTATATACTAAAATGGACAATTTATACAGTGAAAAACTCCTCGTTATATACTCATATACGCAAATGTCTAAATAATGCTGATGTCTAATGTACATATATATTTTGTAAAATTCTTTCGTGTATTATATTTAATTTATTTACATTAATTAAATCTGAATTGTTCTCGTATATACTCGTGTATTAATACAATAAGCGAAAAATGAGAGATATATTTATATAAAATATCTTTACCTTTTTCATTCCGTGTATTATAGGAAGATCTTGATTGATATGGTTTTTTCATAAAACGTTCCAGTTATTTTTACGTGTGGTTACTTCAGAAGAAAAGTTGGAAAGATCTCTAGGATTGATAGAGATATACTCGTACTAGTGTGTATTGGATTTAGTCGGCCTAGCTTACAAACACGCACCCGGGATAAATCTCTTCAAATGTTATATCACAAATACACGTCAAATATCTAAAGAATCATAGGAGACTATAGAAACTATACACAATGTGATAATAGACATCACGTTTGTGACAATGACATTGAACATCTTATCCAACAGGAAAAAAACCCTGTCATGATTTTCACCGTGATATTAATATTTAAATTTGGAACAAAAATTGAATTAAATAGATAAGATTTTCATAAAATGTTTTAAAATGGGTCACGTACTTAGGTTATGCTTGCGCATGTTTGAATTGATGAAGCTTTCATAGATCGCAAAACTGCAGTCGTCCATCAAGTGAAACAGTTCTCAGTGTGATCCATGTTAAAACAAGGTATGAAATTCTTATCTCAAAATTAATTCTTTAGAATTTATTCCACATATACTTTTTTTTGACGACATGTTTCAGCTTGGTCGGATGGCCATTTTCAAGTCAATTAGTAAAATTTTTGTTGGCTCTATATAAAGCAAAGGAGTTGCTTTATATGGAGCCCTACAAGATGGACTGACGATATAAGAAGAATGGCGGGAGTGACCTGGATGCGGAAGGCGGAGGATCGAAGAGGATGGAGACTCATGCGGGAGGCCTACGTTCAACAGTGGACGGACACAGGCTGATGATGATGATGATGATTATGGAACTCCACCAAGAAATATCGATCGAAAAAATCTAAATAATTCAAAATTAATGCTTAAAATATGTTTTGAATATGATGTTAAATCTTTAGACTAAAAAGTTCTTAAATAGAGTGCAATAGCTTAAATAAATTGGCATATTTATCCTTCTCGACAGAAGTTCATGAAAAATTTGTGTTAGGCATAACAAAATTAAAAATCTAATTAATATAAAATATAATGATGGCTAGAAAAACTACAACTTTTGATTCCATCAAAGTGAATTAATTTGTAATAAATAAATATATATACGTCTTTTAATACATTCACTAAAAACGGCGAATGATTTACATCGACAAAAAAACGCTAAGTGAGGTTTGACTTTTTATTCGCGAAATTTTATGATTTATTCAAGCCGAGTGATACACTCCACAATACAAATTTCACGCTTTTCATACACGAAAAGAGTGTTATTTAAATATTTCAAATTTGTCGGAGCGCCACCCATCAGCGCGCCGGAAAAATTGGGAGCCGAAAATTTGCTTGGGAATTATTAGGGAAGGATCGTACTGCGAGACGGTCGGGCGCGGGCGCTCTGTTTAACAAATGAGTTTATGTTAATACGCCCGAGTGTTTCCATCGAGCTACTATTATACTATGGAGACTTCTGAATTTGCTGCGTAATTGTATACAACAACACTTTAAACTTGCGCCGACGTTCCGGCAATCGGAGTTTAATTAACCGAAGAGAATTAAAATTGCTCACACGAGCGAGATTCTGCTGCGTCCAATTGAAAGTGTGTCTTATTTATTATGAACAATATCGCAGCCTGAATTATGAAGCGCTTTCTCCAGGCAGGGAAATGCCGCAACCTATCCCTGAAGCAATTACCTTTAATTGCTTAATTTTGCCAAAGTTACCTTATCCTTTTCTGTTTGCTGTGTCTGCAGCTTTACAGCAGCATAAACCTTCTATAAGCTTTCATTTTCATTAAACCAAAATCGATGAATTCTGAAAATGAACTTAATAAATTAAGTTTACTGTTAAGTTTTCAGCTGATTGGTTTTTCATCTAAAGTCAATGCCTTATACATACGAGTATATTGTGTGTTGTGTTTCGAGTAAAGCTCTACTCGATCCAAATAAAGTGCCAACTATACAGGGTATGTGACGTCTTCATTCTTATTTACGGCTCTGAATCTTAGCATCTCTCTAATGCAGCTGTATAATGGGTTTTGAAAGCAGTGTTTTGAATGCCTGCGTAGCATACTGGGTTTGAATTTGTGAGGATTGACGAGGTAAAGCAGCGGATATGGCAGCATTCCAAACTATAGTCGGTTAAAAATTACACATATAATGTAATCGGAGGAGCTTAAGGAGGTAGACCTTACATGGATTGAGGCGAAGAAAATGCAGCTATTGAAGACTGTAAATGGAAATCAAACTGTGTTAAAAGTCTATCAAGAAAAAACATAAAGATTTTCAAAAAAGTATTTCTTAAAATTATCATTTAATCGTTAAACTACTTCTTAACTTGAGAACTTATATTTATCAGCACTCACAACGCTTCAACAATGATATCTACGACACGTATGTATACAGAGAATACTGTAATAAAGACAAAATTAAGTTTAAATTAAAAAAAAATCCGATTGGTTAAACCAAAGTTCCAAAACAATGTCACTGTTTGATTTTTTAAATGATTCCTCTCGGTTGGAAAACCTCTCTTATTCCTCGCTTCCTTTTACCTTCAACAGCATCGGTTACTTTTTATTGCTAACAATATTCCCGACGTAACCTTATTAGTCGCCCCGTTAATTGTTCTTGCGCAAAGTATCTAGATTTTATTATTGAAGCAAGTTTTCATGTCGGGTGTTAGCAGAGTTAATAAAGAGGACATTCAATGAAAATAGCATTTGCAGCTACTTGCAATTAGCTACATTTCAGACAACTCAACTTCATTAAGATTTCCAAAATAATGTAAGAAGAAAAAGCTTTTTAAAGATTCAAATAAACAATAAATGGTTTACTCTTACTGTTGTTAAAATATGCTTATTATGTGTACCGTTTTATTCACTATTATAGTTGCATCTGTTTCTTATTTTTGTAGATAAAAATAGTATAATTATTACTTAAATATACATATACTATACATAAAATTCTTTTTTCAACGCGTCAATCCAAGCACAAAAATAACGGCAGAAGCGGGATGCGAACCGCGGACCTTGGAAACCAACTATGCCCAGGTATTCATACCGCTCGGCGAACTGCGCCATTACTATGCCCGTTCGACTTGCGGTGAAACTAGTATTTGTATCATTGTTATCATCGTACGCCAGATGTCGCCATAGTATATATTCAAAGTATGTATATTTTTATTATTATTCTATCAGTCTTCATTTATAGAATTTTATGTATAGTATATGTATATTTAAGTAATAATAATATTGTAATATAGTCAATGATCTATAAAAGTAGATTAGAATATTGAAATAATAAAATAATATTCTAATAAAAATTTAAAAAATTCATATAATAGTATAATTAGTTGTATTTCTTTGATTTAAAATTCTCGGTGGAATTTCATAATTTATAATGTGTAAATTAAAATTATTTACCAGTTAAAACATTTCTTAGACTTCATCAGGAACGCATTTTTGAGAAAAAAATACGAGAAGTATAATATAAGTAAATAATTTACAAAAATTAAAAAATATGATTACTAATTGCATTTATAAAATTTTATAGGATCACGTAACAAAATTTGTTACGTGATCCATGAAACAAGGTAAATAAATATTTATAATTTATTATGGATCTCAAAGTGAATGCTCAAAACATTGAAAATATTATAAAATTTTAATTAAATGACAATATTTTAATAAATTCATACATACATACAAATCTACATCAAATATCATATTTTATAACATTTCTGTTGTCAATTTGGGAGAAAAAGAAACAGCAGACGCTGAGATTCGAACCACGAACTATGCACCTTAGATTATTTTTCTTCGAAATCTACGAGAAAAATGTCATAAAAAATGATATTTGATGTAGATTTGTATGTAAGAGTATCTATCAATTTATTAAAAATATTGGTTTTAATGGTATAGATAAATTATATATAGGAGGATTCGAGTATTAAAAAACATGTAACAAAAAAGTTTCCGAATGTCAATTTAGTTTACGTATTTTTTTATGGAAAACGTATTTTTTGAAATAAATAAAATAAAATAATTATATACATACACCGTCATTTTGATTCAATTGTAAAGACCTAAACCAATAAAAAGAAAATACATTATAGCATTTCTTATAAAGAGGAATATAAAAATAAATAGCATATAATTTATAAAAAAGGAAGGGAATTGGATCGCAGGGATATTACTTACGAGTATATTATAAAAATGCAATTATTTGTTGAATTTTCGATTGTCTCCTCGATTTAACGGTAATGGTCTTCTTGTGTATTCTATTATATAAATCAGTTCACTTTGTCAGGGTCTTCCGGCCTTTCTTTTACCTCAAATTTTGATATTTAAAAATATCAGGAGAGTGCCCCATTAATAAAATATGTTGATAAAATATGTCTTCAGAATATTTATCAGAAGTAATTTATAATTCAGGCAATAAAATATTTCCGCAAGAAGTTCGGCTCGAAACACTCAGAAGGAAAGGCAGTAAAACGGCGCAATTAAGAAAGGTGAAATTTTATTACATCAAATTATTTTCAAACGATAGGTTTGCAATCCTTTCACGGGTTCACCTTAAATCATGAAATTTTATGGTCGAACAAATTCATTAAAGAGGTCGTTAATTTTGAAACGTTTTCGAACATTTTTTGAAAGATGGTCGCTCTTAAAATATTGTAAGAGAAAAATATTCATTAATATATGCCTAGGCTCATATTATTTTTAATATCAACTATGACATTAGGAAATGAGATTATTATTTTTTTATCCGATATATTAGTACGTTCACTAATGAAATATACGGTCACCACAAATTGTCGGCGACACGACCTATCGTTCCCAGACAATTCGTTTGACGATTCATCGGTAACGACGTGGGGCGCACTAGACGTCTGATGTACGAGACATTTGGTATTCGGGATAACTGCTAACCTAGCCTAACCTAACCTAAGGATTTCTGCAGTGATCGTAGGTCCAGATATCTCTTTAAAGTAATAACTCTAACTAACTACTGTCATTTGCCAAGACATGAGTACATATTTGATTTTTAACGACCTCTATAGACATCAAGGATCACAGTTGTACGAGGCATAATTAGGATGATTTGTTCATTGAAGTCTTTAACCTCTCCTCCCCGGTGATGTCTATCGACTACACATTGCTTGTAATAACTTAATTATCTCTGTAAATATAATACACATAGGGTTCAGATTTTAGGTATTCCTCCTTAATACATTTACGTATTGAAAAAAAAAAAAATATTTATAATAATAGGCACTCATCGGGAGCAGGAAATATTTTTCTAAAATCCGGAATAAATTCACCACTACAATCAAGACGCGTCAACTGTCATGAATTCATTCGACCTGTCGGAAGCGTATGCAAAAATAAAATTAAAAAATACCCAGATGCGTCGGCATCTATACTCCTCACTCTCGCTGACGTACTAATATGAGTGAGCGAGACGGGAAACCTCAGTTGGTCGGCTAGTCCGAAATGATATCGATGCGCGTCGGCTCATCGATTTGTCGACAGGCTAAGTAGTGTAAGTGGCTCTCGGAAGTTCACGCGCCAAGGTGCGTCTGGCCGTTTGAGGTCTTCGTCTGATGTTTTTCATGTTTTTAGCTATTAAATGTCAATTATTACTGCTTATTGACATCAACTATTATAAAATTAAGCGATATCTTTGAATATTTTCATTTTTTCGAATTTCTGCTCATTTTATTCACCTTAAATCAGAATGTGTAACGAGTACACACCATCGGAACGCGCGGAAGTTTTTAACATAGTAAGGCGAGGGTTAAGCAGATCGGATGATTAACCCAACGCACTTGTGGACTGGAATATTTGGTCGTAAGGGGCGGCCCTTTGTGGTGGATTTACGGACGATATTATTGGTTACGAAATAAGATATTATATTATAAACAGATTAAGAAATTGTGTACGTATATGAAATTTTAATAAATATCAATATGAATGATTGACATTTACATTTATTCGATTAAACAAAAAGCTTTTTGTGGTTGCTATAAATATACTCGTATAAAGATGTCACATAATTTTTTCTTAGTAAATGACCTGTTAGTATGACGGCAAGCATTATAATACACGCTTTAGGCAACGAATAAAACTTTCTTAAATGAAACATGGAATAATTTTATACTTTGGGATTTGCAAAAATACCGTAATAAAACTGATGACTTTGCAATAAAATGAAGCGTATACGTAAACACTGACAATAAAAAACTTTTTTATCGCACTTTTTTTTTACAAATCTCACAAAACAGGCCTCGGTGTTAAAAAAATCAAAAGAGATAAAAATGAAAAAAAAAATACACACGCGACGGTCATATAAAAGTTTATTTTTGAAAAGAGATACCAAAATAAAAGTGATTAGATGAATCGTAAGCTCTTTTAAAATAAATACTCTGATTCGAGGGTACTGGAACATTGTAGTATATTATATACTATAGTATACACTTCTTTCATTCTTCGTCCGGTCGTAAAAAGAAACTGCTCCACACGTTCTGATCTGATGTGTTCAGCTTTCGAGGGCCTCGTTCCCGATTATTGCTGTTTGCCAGAAATTAAAAGACTTAGAAATAAAAAGAAAGCGTTCCTACGTTGAATTGTGCGGCTAAGAATGAACGGGTTTATTCTTTCACGTTTGCTGACTTCACTCAACTTTAGCTAAATATATTTGAAACTTTTTATATCTGTATTCCATTTTTATGACGTGCAAAAATAACTAAAATACCTTTTACGGAAAAATATAATTGAAGAATTTTAATTGAAGAAAAGTTTAAAGGGCACATATTTATTATACTATTATAAATTAAATAAATAAAGCACGTACGAGTATATTAATTAAAGATATATATATGTTTATCTAAGGGTAAGAGTTACAGCGTAGAGTTTTCTAATAAGACGTGAAGATATGATCTATATAGGCAATGGCACTCCTAAATGGCCTTTTAGCACACTTCCATCCTCTTCTTACATCCTTTTCCTCTTTTGTGGTATTGTTCTCCTAGACTTCTGTGATCTTTGACACATGTCATCTTCTTCTTCTTTTATGTTTTTTTTTTATTATCTTTTCTATGTATTGGATATTTATGTATACTCCGTTTCTTATTATTTGTAAATTGAAAGTTCGGTTCTGTGAAATAAATAAATAAATTAAGCGTTCACCTTATGATCCATTTTAATTATTAAACGTATTTTTTTTGCCTTGTAATAAACAATGATCATCTTAAAACAACGGTTAATAAGTACCTAAAATGAACGAAAGGCTGTCAAAAGCCTTCAGTGAATGACAAAACGTACTTTAAATATCTGTTCATAAAAAGGTAAAAATCAGTTTACAAATGATACACATGTAAAATTGTAAATTTACAGCAAACACAACACTTCTCTCATCAATAAATCGTAGACAAATTAATATCAAACGCTGAGTTTCGAACCACGAACCATGCATGTCTATTCAACGCGTTGACCACGTAACCACTTACGCCGCATAATTGAGTCGTGAAATCAGCAAGCAATTAATGTCATATATGTACTCGTTTATACGAGTAAATTTAATATGTATAAGTTGTTTATATTACTAATAATCTTATTCGATTTGAAAAGTAAAAATAATATTAAATATTCCTTTATATAAAACTCTTTATTTATTTAATAAAGCGATGTTTTTTTTATTTTTTTCTTTACCTTATAAATTTTGAACGCTTTCATTAAAAAAAATCTATTCAGGTGTCTCCATCTTTCGCTCGAATTGAGTGGCAGCCCTACGCGGGGCGCTTCGTTACGGGAGTGCTCGATGTGGAAAGTAATTTGCGAAACAAAGAGAATGCCTCCTTCCCACTATCACTCTTATATCTGCTCATGATGCCTCAGCCCGAGTCTCTAGTTACCGTCTATTAAGTTTTTGTTTCCCCGTAAAATGAACTGCCTTGCGGCTGTTTGGATATTCATTATTTTACCCGGGAAAGTCGTGTAAAAAAAGCGTTTTCGTTTATTGCGCATCTACGCGAGGAAAAAAGAAAGTTTTTACAACTTCGGCTTTAATGCTGCAAATAAAACAATGAAGAGAAAGAATGTTCTGACACTCATACGCAGGGTCATGAAAGGTGCTCTTTTTGGTTTTATTCAACGTTAAGCGTTTCATGGAACGCCAGCCTAAGGAGCCATGTTATAACATCGCCTTAAACTCAAAGTCTTACTTAACGTAAAGTAGTGCATGTGGTTAGCGCCATGGTGGTAATGCGGTTGCTTCAAATGTAGACAAATACACTTACAGGTGAGTACAAACACTTGCTAAAAGAACAATATTTGTGAGTGTTATCAACTCTTCAAATTAAACAATGTTTCAATTTAAAACGAACATAAAAAGAGTATTTTTTCCTCATTTGAAACAATATGATCACTGTAAATTGCCGCCATTCAGTTCAGTCAGTTACCATTGACTGTGTCTTAAACTAAAACATTTCTGCAACCAAAAGTTCTTGTGGAAACATATATGGTTGCCGATAATCTTTAGAGCAGGGACTCGAAGATAAGCATAATTTGAGTTCTTTATAAATGGGAATATTAAGAGGAGTTGTGATGACTTGTATAACACTTCCGAAGACTAGACCAATTGTTTCTAAAAGGCGGTTCTACCCAGCGGTACGCAATAGACGGAAGCTTAACCAAGTTTTGGTTCACATCTAATGTTGTTTTAATTCGGTGACTTAAAGAGAACCGCGCTTGGAATGAAATTTTGTCTTTGAATTAAATAATGGTACTGCGTAATATAAACAGTTAATCCTATTTTTACGCTATAAATTCGTTCCACGATATAAAGCATAAAAAATAATTGAATATCATCATTAAGTGATGATATGTTCTATGAATTTAAAAATTCGTATAACTTTGAAACAGCGAGTTAAAATATATCCAGAATAGTTTTTTGTTGTTGAAAATAACAGAGCTGAGTAAAAATTTGTACATAACTTCGACATCGCACACAACAAGGATTGACTTTACTACATATATTTGAAGTTCAATTCAAATAAATATTATCCATGTTAAAAGAGGAATCTATTTATACAAACATTTTGGTGCTTTGTTCAGTCGTTTTTTTGAGTGACAAGAAAACATTTGTGGCACTTGACCTTTAATTGACACAAATCGTCTTCTTGAAAAGGGACTGGTAATCAAATCAAATTAAATCGGGCGTTGAAGGTTCTATGACGAGGAAAATTTTGAATTGTAATTATATGGAGTTTGCCGGATGTGCCAGGGTCGGCCGCAGGAATCGGCAGGAAGTGGCCGTCGGGGACACAGGGCAGAATTAACGTTCTGGTTAACAATATATTTTACAAATAGTGTGGCATAATATGTATACATCTGGATAAGTACTCGTATTTTTATTATTTTACATATATTAAAGCTGCTCAAAAATTAAACGCAAAATAATGTGATTATATTGTGATTTTATATAGCTATAAATATATTCGATGAGCGGGCTTTTTCAAAAGCAGATGACTGCATAGAATACTGGAGGTACGATGGTTTGACTTTGTGAGGCATTTCAAAGTGAGGGAATGGATAAGGCAGCATTTTATACTACAGTCAGACATGAGGCAAAGGTGACCTGAGAGCATTCACTACATATGCATTTTATTTAAGTCATCCTAATAAGCCGTCAGGAACTTAGCTACAAGAGGTGGAAGCTGACGTGGCACAACACAAAAACTATGGCACCTAAGACAACTGAGAAGGCGATTAACAAACCATCGTTTCTTCAGTATTATACACAGACATCTGGATTCAAAATCTAATATTGCATTGGCTTTTGGTGAGATGTCAAGATTCATAGCTGTAAAGAAATAAGGGACGATACAGACGCTATATAAAGACACTTTTTTGTATGATTTAAACTACGAGTATCAGATATTTTGTATGGAATTAAAATATCAATATATAACCAATACGGTAAACGAGCTTCTTTTACAGGCCACCGTTTTCAGTGACATGTACGCTTAGATATCTGAAGCTGTCATTGATAGTAGCAGTCAGTTTTCGCGAAATACTATGTGATTTTACGTGATATCTCCGTACCACATTTATAGTTAGCGTGTCGTAGGCGGGGGGCGGCGCCCTGTTATGTATGACGCGGGCGGATGGAGCGCCAACCGGAAGGTTCGGGCTATTTGCCGCTAAAACTCCGTCTGCCCATAAATGTCAGACTGCAAGATCTATGTCCTCGGATTCAAAACAATGTTAATGTCCTCCGACGTTCAATGATGTAATAATTAACGACAGCCCTAATGGGAGAACATAAGAAATATATTGTCCGGCCGCTTAGCCGCACTAATGGACCGAAATAAAAGTCGCAGTCACCGCAAAAAACACATTTTGTTTCATCCTGCAACAAAAAAAAACTAAAAAAAAATCATAAAACTATTCGCAATGTGTATACAGTATAGTGTTTGTTATTCTAGATGTTTTTAAAACATTGTTTTCTTCCTATATCTGGAGCATATCATAATCATCATGTTCGCTCCCACAGTTGAAGTATATAGACGTTACCACAAAGTTTTGTCATCCGCCATAGTCCTCGTCTTATATCATGTCAGCTCCGCCGCTCACATTATATGTATGGCGTCCGGGTGTTACAAAAAAGGCTGCTGCAGTTTATGCCCTCCTGCGGCATCCTAACTTTATGTCCCAACCGTGAGAAATTCAGTCACTGCAAATTGACGAAACTCAGTTCTATCAGTTGCCATTGTCCGTGCCTCGTCCATAAATTAAAAATAAAAAGTAAAAAACTCGAAATTCCACTAGGACCGATATAAATTCCACAATCAATTTGTTTATTTAGTAATACATATATGGTTCTCGACGACCTCCAAGGCAGAAGCCCGAGGTTGGATGATTAATTTGACGCTTCCGGGGCCTGGACTATTTAGTCCGAAAGAGGTACTCAACCGTACCAACGACATGGACAGTGACCCATTTTTATTTTAGGTCTGCGTCCAATGTTGCATAAATTTGCTGATTTGATAAAAACCGCGCATCTATGTGGGATTTTCGCCGGACTTTTGCTTCTTCTTCTTCGTGTCAGCGGCGTCAAATTATTTCTGCCCAGAATCTGGCAATATCAATAGCCCGTGTGTTGCCTACCATTATGTCTTGAGGTGTGTAGCTTGTTGGGCACATGGAGCAGGATCTTAGGTTTGGGGCCGTCAGCAGGTCTCCGCAGTAACACAATAGTGTCTCTCCCTGCCGAAGAATTCCCCACTGCTCGAGGTTGTTCTTCGTTCTACCAACTCCGGTTCTTAATCTGTTCAGGGATTTCCAGGTCCGCCAGTTAAGGTTAGTGCCAGTTGGGAGGTCTTCCTTTGGAGAAATGAAATCCTCTGGTGTGACTTTTCGCCAGAGCTGGAGTCTCCCGGACTTTTGCTAAATACAATACAAATATTTTTGTTTATTTAGTAATACATACTGTATTCAATACATTTTAGCGATACATACTAATTATAACATTAAATCTCTTCACAGGAAGTTTATACATGAAATAATTATTTCCATTCCAATTTCTATCTTCAATAACATGGAGTGTTTAGATTTACTTGGTCTATTGATAAAATACACATCATACAAAATCAATAAAGCGATCATTAATATACTTCAAACATACAACTCAAATGATTTCATCATCGGAAACACGAAAACATGTCAATATTTTGTTTAATCTAATTACGCCAAAGTGTACATTTCCATCGGCAATATCAACCTCAAATATTGTTGCAATTATCATTTTCCATAATATGATATTAATGTAGAGTGAAACACTAATTACGTATACACAGTATGTTTTAACATTTGTATCTTTTTCACCCGGATGCTCTAAAAGTTTATTCGTAGCGAAAACTCATTCCTGACTAGAAATTCTGGATTCCAGTATAATGTTGCAATCACATTTGGTTTTATAAAGCTGAGAACTGTACAAAATACATCTAAACATTCTAAACCATCCTAACAAAATTATAGTTGATGTTTTGTTTCTCTATTGTGGCTTTTTCTCTGTATTATAGCTATGACAAAAAGCATTAGATGCGACTAATGCTACAAAGTTGTCATTCCGGCATCATATTGGAAACTTTTTATTCTTTCTTTCTTTTCACGTCAAGCGAAAAAGTTTTTTTCTATGACATGTAGTTTTTTTTCAACATGGTGTATTCTTAGATCTATGAAATTTATAACAAAATAACCAATAATTTTTTATGATTTTTGACCTACTATACATTGGAAATACTCGTATTATACCAGCTCCAAACGCGAAGTATGTTTGAAACTAGCATCAAACCTTGCAAAAGAAGAGAGACGTAAAAAAGTTGATTGTAGAATTAAATTTTGAGCATGTGTGTAGTCTTTTATTTTAGGAAAAGGATATTTTTTTAAACTGTGCTCAATAATATCCCAATTTGTTTTTGGGATATTTTAAAGTATGAAACACACCTCGATCGAAGTAGGCCGGGATCAAATATGTTCCTCTTAGAACCGATATTTCTGGCCGTTGCCTCAAGAGCATTTCTTCAAGAGCATTCTAACGCGTGTCGTAGTTTTAAGTTAAATTGCTGTATTCCCTTAAATTATTTAGATTTTGTCGATCGATATTTCTTGGTGGAATTCCATAATATCAGATATAAATAAAATTTTAATATAATTTATTCCACATATATTTTTAATTTTTACTTTTAATGTTTGTTGGCTCTATATAAAGCAAAGGCTCTGTATAGAGCCAAAAAACATTTAACTAATTGACTTGAAAATGGCCACCCGACCTGGCTGAAATATGTCGTCAAAAAGAATATATGTGTGCAATATTAAATGCATATAATCGATAACTTATTGCATAATATTAAACATATGGTTTTAATTTAAGATCATCCTCTATAAAATAAGATTTAAGATCTTAGCTTATAGAGGTATACCACAAGACTGCCATAAAAAAGCTCATCTGTGGATGTCGCTTGTCAATTTGAAAATGGTTAAGAGTTATATATGTAGTATTGATCCGTAAATATTATAATTATACTACGACCCAGAATTTAGGAATTGGCCTTTTTAAGGGGACTTTCTCTGAATGAGTAGTGTGTAGATAAAAACTGTCACTGCCACTGTTTTGATAAATATGATAAGAAAGATATGAAAGAAATTTTACACGTGACTGATTTGTTTTACTTGAATCATTTTTTGATATTGCTTAAAAATATATATAATAAATGGTTAATTCACATTAAAAAATCTACTGAATACCACATAAAATGTATTCCCATTAGTGACATTTTCGTGTTTCAAGTAAACTATTTTGTAAAACGTTAAATATTTTAAGGATTATATTTAAAATTCATTTTGTGAAATTCAGCAGAGATTTCGGTTACCAATATATTATATTAATGTCAAAATCCATTCGGGGGACGTACGAAAAACTTATTTTTTCGGTTAATGGTTTTCAAACGTACGATATTTTATAAACCAATTTTGCTGCCAAGAAAAATATGATTTGTAAGAGCCTGGTGCTTGTATGTGAACGGTACCCACGTGATATTATTTTAATATATTCCTTTCAAATAAAACTAACTCTTTTGATACGATAAAAATTAAATTTATGTAGAAATTTCGATTCGAGTGGCAAATAAAATATCTTAATGTCAATTGAAGGGTAAATGTGTTTTTATATATAAAAACATTAACATACTTTTTTAAGTCTCATTAATGTTTTTCAGAATATCAAGTTTTTCAAATTAATTTCATATCTAAGACATTAAAACAATTCTTAAGAAATAGTGGTTTTTAGAAAATTATTAAACTAAAAATATATAAAGAGATTTTAAAAATATTGTCAAATTTTTCTAATTTTATTTATCACATATGCTACAACATATGACGATCCATATTAAATACACGTATGCCTAGAGAGGGACGCATACAATCATACTGATGGGTAAATTTGTAAAAAAAATATGGTAACAATATGTAAGATATGTAGGAAAGCAAGGAAGGGAGGAATGTATTTCAGTAAGTGAATAAAAAGTGCTTAATGCGATCGTATCGCACCACCGAACATAAGACGCAAAGTCATATGCGCCGAAGAAATGCGTAAGGCAATCAACCAACCGTCCCACTGCTTGCATAATCAGATACCCCCAACACCAAGATTGAAGTCTCGAAGCAGCTTTCTGAAATCCACACAACCTCTCACATCCGGCCCTGAAAATGAGAGACTCCAACTCTGGCAACAAATCGCACCAGAGGATTTCATTACTCCAAAGGAAGGCCTCCCAACTGGCAAGAGCCTTGACTGGCCGACCTGGAAATCCCTAAACAGATTAAGAACCGGAGTTGGTAGAACAAAGGACAACCTCGAGCGGTGGGGAATGCTTCGGCAGGGAGAGACACTATTGTGCGACTGTGGAGACCTGCAGAGCGCCTCACACCTACGATGCTGCTCCATGTGCCCAACAAGTTGCACATCTCAGGACCTAATGCTGGGCAACACACGAGCTATCGATGTTGCTAGATATTGGGAAAAAATAATTTGACGTCGCTGACACGAAGAAGAAGAGAATGCGATCGATGTTAAAACAAGGTTGAAAGTATTTTTCCGTTTCATATATGATATGAATCTATTGTGTGATAAGAAATTTAAGAACAAAATAGAATCAAAATAACGGAAATTTAAGGGATTTAAGAAAGGGACTTTAAGGAAAAATATTGATTAATCAAACACAACATATCTTAATGATGTCGAAATACCAGAGAAAAAATAATTCATCCCACATTATTATACTAAAAATCTTAACATAGAAACCTCAAATATAGGCGGGTATAGCTTAATCGTCAAAGCATTTGGTTTGCAAGCCAAAGGTCTCGGGTTCGATCCCCGACGGAGATTAAAAAATGGATTTTTAATCGAATTCTGAGCTTCAAAATACCCCCTGGTTTATGTGAATTTGATCCCTCACCCGTAAAATGCCAGTCACAGCCTATTAATTAAAATTGGTGGTAAACGAAAGTCGTTCCGCGAAGACCACTCATTCATAGTAAATTCCTGTATTAATAAGAATGATGCGTGAATCTCGGGCTGTAGTCTATGACGTTGGCGGATCAGCACTCCACATGCTGCGCTTAGTCATGGCACCATGTTAAGCGTCATAGAATTCCACATATGAGACTTCAGAATTACTATCCCCATCTGTCGCTATTCTCATGTATGAGCTTACAAAAAAAAATAAAAAAATAGGTGGTTTAATATTGATTTAACAAACTAAATTAATCATATTGTTATTTTATACTCGTGTACAGACGATGGAAAGAGATATTGCATAATCATAATAACACAGCAAGTTCCGCTAATTTAGTAACAAGATTTCAATTTGCTAACAAAGTTGTAATAACAGTAGTCTGTACAGACGTATGTTTTTGGATGAGGGAAAAGTTGGCGATAGATAAATAACGTGTGCGATATGATATCCCCGATCACCGAGGGTTCGTTCCCGACTCGGGGAAAACTTCTGATCGGAAAATATCATAAGCGGCGTGACGTAAGGGATCGGAGAAAGCGGAACGGATTTTATATGAACTGTATTGACTCGAAGTTTTGTGTATGAGAGAAGTTGATCGCAATGAGTCTGCCTGTTGGTAACAGCTTCCGGAAGCAATGTCCAGTAATACAAATCAATAATAACAATGTTTTGTTCTGTGAATTGACTTGTCTTATGAAATTAATCAACGAATACTATTTGTATGATAGCATACACGTACTTTTACAAGTTTCTGTTGCTGTCAATCATTAACAATTTTCTTTATAACATATTTAATAATTTATGTACATTTTTTTCACTTTACCTCGTCTGTTCCATATATGTTGTGACATCAGCATGATGTAGTCCTTGCGTACTGTTACCGAAAACCTCGACAAACAATCTTTCGTCTTATATTTTTGTCGCTCGCCACACCTTTATGTATGTGGCTACACTGGGGCGAGTTACATAGTTTTGCCACCAGGTGGCGCTGACCGACCCCGGGCCGCGGAAGTGCCGACAGCGGGTAGTGTTCCCCAGCCTTGGCGAAGTATGGTTCGCATTGTGACCGCGCGGGCATGTCATTCCGCGTGGCCTTAAAGCTTGTAATGTTTTTATCGTGAAAATATAGTCTGTTTCTCTACAAAAAAGTCTTTGTCTGCTGTCCTGCTCCTCATCCTGCCTCTAGCGACGTAATAACGCCCCTCTTTTGAGAGAGGAGGATGTTAGTTGTTAGGCAGTTCTGTTGGTTGTCACTATCCAGGCTTAATACACAGACATATATGTACTTAAAGGTTTACCTGGGAAGATATATGGTTTCTTACGATCCCCAAAGTAGAAGTTCAGAGACTTGAAGAGCCAGCATCTGTAGTGACCTAGCATATTTTTGAGTGATTTGTCAATTTTTATTTAAAGAGGTTGCGACTGATTAGCCCGACACTCCCGGGGCTTAGATTTCCCAAGTAGCGACATGCGTTAGCAACAGGCGATGATCCATGCAAGATGTGTTCCATGTCCAATGTTGTTTAGCTTCTGTAATCTAACGAGAACTGAGCTAACGATGTGCTATTGTCGCTGTACTTAGGTACTTTAATTGAGTATATTTCTGTGAACAAGTTAGATAATGGATTGGTTCACACTCTTAAGCATACGTAATGTAAAGACAACTGTAGTTATTAAAAAAGAAGAAGTATTATAAATGATTGGGAAGAAATATAGATGTCAATTCTTCATTTAAGCACTCTTTTCTATACAACACTGAACTTCAATAATATATAGTTTTCTATATTCTTCTTTTCGACAAAATTGACACGAAAATGCTCCTTGTTTGGGTGTCAAATTAACCGCATACCAAAATTTCGCTAAAATTATTCAATGTAAAATTCCTGAAGCTCTTCCAGAACGCAGAAATTTTGAAGAAATAATCGTAGCGTCCGAAAAACATAGTCCAGCTAGGCCCATCTACGTTACGTCATTGTTCTTTTCAAAATTAACACACCGTTTTCCTAATATACTGCACACGACTGAAATTTATCTACAAACATTGGCTGAGTTTATCTTAGTTGAAAACATAGTTCCTGAGAACTAAACTGGTTAGAACCAAATGCACTTTTAAGATCCACAAACCGGTAAATCTCGTGTGATTATTGTAATATGTGCGCTCTGGCTAACCATCGCTAAGTGATGATGCTCTGAAGGCTTCCATTTAACTTGCAGCATAAGCTTAAAGCGACATTAACTTGAATGCAAACCTAAGCCATTACTTGAGAGTTGGGGTAGGGAGTGTGTGCCGTTGACGACGTAGTCGTAAGATCCAGTCGTAAACGATCTAATTAATTATTATTACGGTAGTCTGCGCAAAATGTATTAGCACGTAATGTGCAGATTGGATAGTGTCCAATTACTTAACTGATGAGAAATCTGAATGATTATACATTACGTTTGTGAAAATAAAGGACATTGTAAGCATATCAATAACTAACCTGATCTTGAATACTGTAACCATACATTGACTCATGTTTTGACACAGGGTCCTTTGTCACATCCTTTTGATATATCACCATACTTATTTGTGAAAATAAAAGAGAAATTTAGATTCAGGTACTGCTTATGCAGATAATTTCTTTCATGTTTATCACCAAATCATATCTGAAACATATGATCGCCAAAAATTACTGCCATTTATTTCACTCAATTGCCATTGTTCGCGGTTCGCCGCAAGACGCCTCTGCACCTGAAGGTCTATTTGGTAACATATATGACTCCCGCTGACCTCCAGGGCAGAGGCCCGAGGGCTTGAGAAGACAGCCGCTGTAGCATCTGAGACATATATTTCGGTGATTTGTTAACCAGCGTTTTTTAAGAAATATAATAATTGGTTATGGTAAGTACTAATAATACCTGGTCGTTAGGACTGGTTCAACCCAATCAACCACGAAATGCGGTTAGTAACAGACTGTGGACCCGACCGAGTTTTGTTACTTGCCCAACGTTCTTTAACTTAGGTTATCAAACGAGAACCGCGCTAACGTTGTATTACTGTGCATACACTGCATTAATGACGTATAAATACAATGTTATGTATACTAATAATTAAGTTTTAATCAATTTGAGGCATCAAAAATATGAAGTCTTTCATAAAATATTTTTAGCTTAGTTATATTTTGGGTATGAGAAATATAAAATAATATATAATTATAGCAGAACGCTAAATGAATATTTGTGTTAAAAGGGAAAAATTAACACCGTCAAAGTAAAAAAGCTCGTTAGCGTTCAAAGGTAAACTAAAATTAGGGGAAATATAACATTTTTTAACTAAAGCAGCCAATTTCATATTTCGCCAAAATAATGATTAATGTTTTTCTGATAAGGACATTGACAGCTCTGAACCAATTGACATTTTGGTTCAGTGAAGAGCTATTATTAATATTATTATATTAGTATTTGTATAGCGCTCTTTTATGACCGAATGATCATTCCAAAAGCGCTTATTTAAGCTTTATTTAATTTAATAATAAAAATGGTACAAATACAATGTGAAATTAATTTTTGTTACGATTTTAGATACGTGAAATAATAACTGTCAAATATTCTCATCAGTAAAATTTATTTGTTTTTCAAATTATTTATATTATAATTGTAAACAAATCAATGCTAAATGGTTTTTTTTATTGATTCATTGATAGATCAAATCAAGTCTTGAACAGGTCATCGAAGATTCTTTGATTGTGAAATTAAAGCCATTCCTCTTTTCCAACGCATTATTAGAAAAAAAAATGTATCGTATGAACGCAAAGAAATCAAACCAAATTTAAATTAATAAATATTTTATTTACTTAAAAATAAATATTTTACCAAAATAAAACTTTGGCTAAATAACATATTTCATTTGCGTGCATTTAGTTTTGTAATTTTGTCATTGTAGCTTAGAAAATAGGCAGCAATATCGCGTTAATATTATAGCTTTGGAGGATGAAAGTTAAAGAAAGTTTGGTTAAAAGAAAAAGAATATTATATTTTAAAATACTTCGACAAAAATTTAATACAAATGAATAAATAAACCTTTTCATAAAAAAAAATATTTAAAATATGCTTTAAATAACTCTCAAAATACAGTATCGATACTATTAGAACGATTAAGTAAAATAAGATTTTTAGTTAGAACCTAAAACAGTGCCATCTGTGGAATTTAAAATTAAAAAAAAAACACGCAGTCATGAATTATTCACGTTTTCGAAAATTAAAAATAGCTCGAATAAGAGGATTACAATATTTTTTCGGTGGCAATTTAATATTCATGATTAACAAAGCACTTAACCGCGACGTTTATTCAAATTCACAATGAGACTTCACTTTGTCGTTCGCCCGGTGAGCGGGCTGAAGTTCCGCTCTGTCGTGCGACGCCACGCTTATTCCGAAAAGCTCGCAGCTGAACGGGGATTAAAAAGCATTCGTACTTGAGTTAATAAGCATGATGACTATCATTATAGTCAAATGCAGCATTTTTTAAGTGCACACTATCAGGTGGACTACAACATCGGTACCAGAGCCGCAATCAGACTTTTAAATGTCAGTATTATTTTGTAGGCAATTATTTTTTGTATTGATTTTCATAAAACATCTTCAGTAGACCACAGACATTCAGATTATTACCAATATTGTTCCACGGAAAGGCGATAATTTTGTTCAAAAAATTGTTCAAACACAACTGACCGATTTCCCTTTTTCCCATGTACAAGAATATAAATAATTCTCCAGAATTCTAACTAATAGGCTAACGGGTCGATTTGATGAATTTCAACCTCGAGAGTAAGCTGGATTTAGGAAAAGCTTTAGTACTATTGACGATATACACACGCTAAAATAGATCATTGAAAAAAAACTAAAATATAACCAGCCACTTTGCTTTGCCTTTGTAGATTACAAAATTTGACTCAATTGCGACATGGGCAGTTCTAAAGTTGCTGCAACGTACTATCGGTACAGAGCTTCACTAGAGTATATTTTTTAATGATACAAACGAGTTGTGGTGAGTAAGAAAAACTACTTTAATTTTCTTTTGTGACACATAAGTAAATAAGTATTTTATATTAAATTTACAGTTTTACTAGCAGGTTGGATAATTAATTTACAGACTTTCAATACAGTAGATTATTGATAAAAACGGGTTGTGACGAATAAAAACTATATGGATTTTACAATGTGTTTCTGATCTATTAGATATTAAAAAAAATGTTATCGTAATCATCTTACATTTATTCATCAGCCGAAGAAAATAGTTATCAATATATGTTAAGTTCTCGATGGTTTGCATGACGCCAAGAGCATGGGAGCATAAAGAAAAGACAGGTGTATTTTATGCTATAATGCGGCAAGAATATGTCCCAACCTGTACCATCTTTTGTCTTTTGACCAACTGTAGAATGTAGTGTCATATTTACTCCATTACCTCCCCATTTTCAATCCAATCTCACTCGCAATATTCTATATACGCACATGTTCTCAAAACCAATTATATGTCTGCATTAATTCTTGTTGATGTGCCAGAATTCTCTGCCGTGTAAAAGGATGAAAGAAGAAAATCCAATGTTTACATAATTTTAAAACGTATAATATGTTACCGTCTTAATATGTAATATTATAACAATTCAAGAAACTAAGACGTGACGTGTGTGTCGCTTAAAAGTAAAAGTCAAACAACATTCTTACATTGTCTATTGGTGTTTTTGAAAATTGTGTTTCATTATTTTATTTTCGTCAGTAGATCTCCGGCATAAGAATATCATCATTATCATAATCAGCTTGTATCCGTCCACTGCTGAACGTAAGCCTCCCGCATGAGTCTCCATCCTCTTCGATCCTCTGTCTTCCGCATCCAGCATATTGTCGCCACAAATTTACGTCATATAATAATGTTCTCTGCCACGTTCCCTGTTCGTCCTTGGTCATCTCTGCAAACAAAGATGCCTAGTTCATTGTGTAATTTATTGTAATGTAAATATATTTGTGTAGATCTATTGTCTCTGAGTATAAATTAGAAGCGCTTTCGTCACTATCTGATAACATTTTTTTTCAATGGTTATTATTGTATGGAATTTTTCCATCCGATCCTGTCGAGGATTAAAATTTCTCCGGCATATAGTACAATTCTATGCCACAGCAATCAGTAGCTTCATTCAACGCTGACTGGTGCATTCTACTGTAGTGCATTTGTTATAGAATATTGCCACTACTATGCATTTTGCTTGTACAAATTATTATTTCGTGTTTTTTTTCGGAAGGAAAATAGTCACCTGAAACACCTTCAATAGACTTATCTGTTTTATTCTAAGAGTTTATTTTGTAATTTATAAGTTATTTATAAAATAACATTAAGGTTATCAACTGACAATACTTGGTGAAACTGCATTTTTTTTTTTTTTTTTTTTTTAATTAAAATGAATTCTAAAATTATAATTATATATTTATAGTTTCACCAAGTATTGTCAGTAGATAACCTTAATGTTATTTTCCATCTTCCATAATAATAAAGGTCTTTAGGAGGCCCGACTATCTTCAATAATAATAAAGGTCTTCAGGAAGGCCGAAACATGTATACATTAAAATAAATTGTGAATTAAAACTAAATATTTTTAATTTATAATTTTTTTAATTAAAATTAATTCTTATATTATAATTATTTATAAAAGTCAAAATTTAATCAAATTTCACTGTAATACGTAGTTTGATAAAATCAAATTGCAAATAATTTATTTGATAAAAAAAATTCATAAGGTTCTTTTTTAACAGCATTTTATAATGTTTAATTATTTATTATTTGCGTTAGATGAAAAGCCATAATTTATTTAATTGCTGAACATCTCTATTCCATGGATTGGAGATTAGGAATGAGATTGCCAATTTTTTTTATTAAATTGATTGTATCCAACAGTTTTTTGGGGCTTTTATCGAAAGGTAAGTTCCATATTTTTCGAACGCTTCGAATTCGGGCTTTGCATTAAATAATCCGTTCTTATGTGTAATAACGCGAATTATACCTTAGGCTTGATTGACTCGACGTAAGAATCATTCAAACTGTTCAATCACAAGATCACGTCGGTATTTCAACGATAAACAACTTCTTCTTCTATATAAAGGACAAATCCGACCTATCCTTGAATACGGCAGTCACCTTTGGATTGGAGCCCCAAAATACCTTCTAAACTTAATTGACTCAGTTCAAAGAAGAGCAATTCGTTTGATAAACAATGACACCCTTACGTCTAATCTACAATCAATGGAACACAGACGTAAGGTTGGTTCTCTTAGTCTTTTCTACCGTTATTACCACGGTCGCTGCTCTTCGGAACTTAAAGAACTAATTCCTCCTGCACCCACTCACAGCCGACAAACTCGTTTTACACTTGCCGAACATCCATACACGGTTAATATATGTCGACCAAGAACTGGCAGCTTCCAAAGTTCCTTCCTTAATGCCACCGGTAAGCTATGGAATGCTCTTCCAGCGTCTGTGTTTCCTCCTTCCTACAATCTGGATCTCTTCAAGAAACAGATAAATATACACTTGCAATCTCCCCAACCACACACAAACACGAACACAACACACGTTTCCCGCATGCAGCGTCCAGCCTCCCTGGCTGAGCGTCATAGAGTGCACTGGTCTTGACCGGTTGTGCTCTCCTGCATGCGTTTACATTAAAAAAAAAAAAAAAAAAATTAACGCGAATACAAAATCAACGCAAACATATTATATCTGTCATTGAATTGTATAAGAAATCGTATATCCGAAAGATGCCCCGACGGCGGGCGATAGAAGCTCAGAGTATAATATTTACTGGAGGTTTTTCTAGGTGGAAAGCAGTAATAAGTTTTGATTCATATTTAACGATGTAAAGTTGGAGCGTTTACGACCAACTTCAGACGGATAGAATTTTCCAAACGAATATTTTCTACGTCCTACGAGGGAGTATGGAAGACTTATCCTTGATATGGAATATTTAATATTAGTCCACGTTTAATACAAGTAAAGTATTTAGTATGTTCCAAGATCAGTGTAGAAACCTTTGTTAGAGATGTATAAAACCCACACAGTTTTGTTATAAGCCATATTATTTGATACAAGTACTCGTACTTACTATCCATGCACGGATGATAATTTTATACGATTATTTATGATTTTTTTTTGTGTCTAGGTAAATTAGGTGTGTAAACCAGATTTACAAGATTAATTAATTTGTTTGATTGAAAATTAATCGAGTAATAAATAAAATATATAATTATTTAATTCAATAGGATTTTACTCGTGTATTTATAAATTATTTGAAATAAATGAAGCAATTATTACAAATTTTGTATAAATAGAGTATTGAATACTTATTAATTATTTCAAGCACAAATAACTATTTAATTACATTTAGGAACTTTCATTGTGAAAAATAATTTGTAAAATGTTAATTATATTATTACAGTATAAAGCATGAAAATATAATAAAATATATAGTACAAAAATGTGCTATTAAATTAATAAAATCATATTTGTTTTCACGTTAAGTAATAAGCATAATTTATTGTTCTTTTTATATATACTTTCCACAGTAAGCATATAGTTGCCACACACTGCTGCCTATATATATGGCAGTCCCATGATTTTTTCTTTTCTTTTTGCCCAGCGTATACGTACAGTTTTACCGGAGTTCTTTTAAAAGAAAGAGAGCTGGTAAGCCTGAAAAAGGCAGTCATGTATGTTATCCTGTGGCATCCAGATAACATGATCTAGTTCCATATTTGTCTCTTGCCGAACTTTTGTATAGAAGGCAGTATGTCCACCTTCTTAGATAGACATTCTTCGTGAAGTCTAACAATGGTACACATAATTTTATACACCCATTGCATGAATAAACTTCACTGTAATGTCGTTTGTGTATGTGTATTTAACCATTACGGCTCGGTTTGAATACAAATTATACTGTAAATTATAAAACTAGTATTTGAAGCATAAATGTATTTATATGGTCTATTTTCATATATCACATTGGTCCTTGTATCCTTAAACTATTCTAAGAATGTATCAAAACGATATATCACGTCAACTGATGTCAACGGTCGGGGAATCTTATGACGGCATATGCGGACAACCGATGCGAAAAGGTTAACTGTCTGTTTTCAGTACTATTTTCAACATTAAACACACATAGTTGTTCAAATCGAAATCTTATTTTATGTTATGTTAATTAAGCTATCATGAAACAACACACGTCTAAAAACAAATAATCGGCTTGTTGAGATTAAGTACTTTAGATAATTTAAGTATGTAGTAATAAATATATTTTTTAATAATAGCTCATTACAACAAAGGCTTAGTTATTAAATCCTGTGAGCATATTACTAACCGAATACACCTTACACATAATAATACGGTTTACCTCTCAGGCATTGAACGCGGTAAGTGCCCTGTAGGAGTATGTGTGATGACGTAGGCAAACAGGAAGTGGCATTCGGAAAGATGCCCTTGTTGCAGTCTGGGAACACTTGGCGGGAAATGGCGCCCATTATCTGCGGAAGCCGCCGAACAATACCAGGAAGCTTCTAGAATCTAGAGAGATCCACTAGGGTACCCAGAACACGGCCCGTAGACTGTGAAGGATGTTGTGAGATGCTTGTGTACAGCATCCACGGCCATAAACCATACGCTCGGATACTAGAGCCGGACGAAACGAGAACATAACCATTTATACTAGAGAGAACATTGTTTTATTAAAGCAACGTTGTATGCGGATACATTACACTACATTTTATTTTCGGTAATAAATATTAGTATTTTATTTTATAGAGTTGTTATGTAATTTAATTTTCCAAGGATTGAAAATTGCTACTTGCGTTTATCATAACGTTATGACTGTGTATATTCTGACTAAATAAAATGATATGAATTGAAAAAATTGGGTTTATCATTCGATCTCCTTAAACAAGGCCCTGATTATTACACAAATAAATATTTCTCTTGTATTACAACTGCAGTCTATGCCAAATTCGCGGGCTCTTGCCCTGGTGGCTTACGGGAAACATTTATTTTCCATTTGGACCTGTGGGATACATGTTATGGGATAAAACATAAGACAATCTGAGATAACAGAACTGTGAAACGGATATTTGTAGTGTCCATATGGTAAAACAAAATGTGCGGCCGGTACGCCGTCAACTTATGAGTCGCCCAATATGTAAATCAATTTATAATAATCACCATTTGTACTTTTAATAATATTAAAATTGGTTATAAAGTCCGAGTCGGAACTATAAGTAGTCGTTTCTCATCCATTCAGTCTATAGTTTGGTTCGAGACCCGAGTGGTACTTACTAAAATAAATAGACTGCCGGAAAGTAATAATATTAATCTTGTGAATAAATGAAGACTGATAGAATAATAATAAAAATATACATACTTTGAATATATACTATGGCGACATCTGTCGTACGATGATAGCAATGATATAAATACTAGTTTCACCGCAATGGCGCAGTTCGCCGAGCGGTATGAATACCTGGATTGTCAAGGTCCACGGTTCGCATCCCGCTTCTGCCGTTATTTTTGTGCACTTGAAAAAAGAATTTTATGTATAGTATATGTATATTTAAGTAATAATAATATTGTAATATAGTCAATGATCTATAAAAGTAGTTAGAATATTGAAATAATAAAATAATATTCAATCAAGCTCCACTAAGCCCAAATAAACAATATGACTATAGTAGTAAAGTGTAATATGGATTGTTATCGGGAGTGCCACTAAATATCAAACATAAATAGTTATTCAATCAACTCTTCTACAGTGTTTGGGGGCTTTTTTTATAAACCGTCCCATATAAAGTGTACATTTTGAGTTTAACAACCTTTTGGGCCAAATGATATAATGTCTAGAATCTTTATGTAGTGTTTACTTTACACTTTAGTAAAGTTGATTATATTACATATAAATAATAATAATTAATAGGTTTTTTATTAAAATTATTTATCTGTAGTTATATAAATATATAAAATAAGCAGAAAAATAATGACAAGACTTGAACATAAGTTGTCATTTTATTTCTTTTGAAAACCACAAAAAAGCAATTTGTTTCTGAATAATAAAAAAGCCGGAGATCTCTTATTCCAAGAAAATAACGAATAAATACTTTTTTAAATGTTCCATTTCTTTATCAATTCCCAACATGTCTTTTTCTAAAAGTAATATTATAAACGTAAGAAATTAATGTTATTTTTTACAGTATTAAAAAAAATCATAATAATGTCATCTAAATTATTAATAAATCTTCATTCTTATCATATAACGAGGAATGGAGATCGAGATGCAAGATTCTGTTGCTGCAAACCAATCCCCCGGTTTGATACTAAAAGAAGAACGTATTAAAATATATTTTAAATGACAAAACGGTAAATATAAAAATATTTTAACCACTGTATTTTCTTAATTATATTTTTACTAAACCTATTACCGTTGGGCAACTGATGTATTAATAAAATTGTATAGAAGGTATTAACTAATGTGTTCTAAGAACGTTAATTATTATAGTATATAGAATGTAAATAGAAGGTAAAGCTGCGCTTATGAAAGAACCATCCAGGCTTAGGTAAAGTTGTAATGAAGGAATCCTTAGTTTTGGACAAGAGTAACAAAATCAATTACTTAGTGGCCGAAAGTCTTTTATTGCGTTTCGCCTTAACCGGTGGTGATTTGATGGTATTATTTATTTTCCCTCCGTGTCGGGGTCTCTCACTTTTTTATAGTCACTCATCGTATTATCTGCTAATGAAATGCCTCTTTTACGTAGAATCTTGATGAATAAAGGCAGACAGTGAATAGTTAGGAGGGATTCACTTCGGCTTGAGGGATTGGATCGAGTTAACAGCAGACTAGCACCAAATAACCGCACATCACTTTACGACTTTTCAGAATTTATGAGATCATGGACCGGAGATTCGGATGCGGCCACTATTTCATTTATTGAACCAATTTCCTGGACGAGGTTCAGTGATTCGGCGATGAATAAGTAAAATGGAACTACGGCGCAAAAGTTAGAGCGCCAGTACGAGAGGATCCAAATCGAATTGGTCCATCCCAGCGCAGGAAAACTATTTTCACTATTTACGAACAAACAAAAGTATTTTCACACATATTAAACAAATACTGGCTTACTGGAGGGGTTCACTTGGTCCAGGCGTTATCGGTTTAAGCCGCGTACATAATTTAGGATTTTATTCCGAAACGAAAATACAAAGTATTTTTTTTCATACCCTGATGCTAATCTAATCGATTCCCAATTTTATGAAAGAATGAAAGTGTCGGAATAAAAAAAGTAAATGGATCAATTTTATTTAATTGTATTGCGTTTTATTCTATAACCAATGTATATCTAATATATTGCTAGGCACGTAATGTTATTTTAGCGACTCTTAGTTTCAAATACTCTAGACTTCGCGGTTATGAGGTCAAATAGGTCACATTGCATAGTATTTGGAAAATATGGTCACCACAACCTGCCGCCACTTAGTTCTGTGAACTGTCGCTATCCATTCCTTGTTATAGAACATATCTGCATCTGAAGATTCACTTAGAAACATATATTGTTCTTGACAACCACTAGAGCAGAAGTGAAACGAGGGCTTCAACAGAGGGTAGCTATAGTATCCGAGGCATATTTTTGGGTGTTTTGTAAATTGAATTTGTAAAAGGAAACCAGATGATTAGCCCGATGCACCTGAGACCTGAAACATTTTATTTAAAGAAGCAGCTCAACACGATGACACTTCAAGCAAAACACCAAATCAAAAATCTTTAATCATTATACCGTATCACAATACAACAAGTATTATCTAGAAATATTATGATATTTTAAATTATTAATTGTAAAAGTTTATATAAAAATTGTATCAATAGTTTTTTTAGTGACGTTGAAATTCAAAGTACTTTAAATGAAAATTCTGTACAAGTTAAAAGGTTAAAGGTTTCAAAAATCATTTTTTTTTTATACAATTAACCTTTTCACAGACGAACCAATATTATTATTTCTTAATGTAATATTCGACGGCAAAGTTTACCTTTTGTCATCAAAGGAAATGATTACATCCATACTTTTATTCAACGACTAGAAACACCTCAAACTCGTTATCGAATGAAGTTGTTTCTTTTTTTACTTTCAGAACGGCCGAAATTTTATAAACTTAACGCGTTTTAAAAAGTTTCCAAGTTTGATCAAAGTTTCCTCTGAAAGCACCTCTGGAATGGTCATGTGTACATTTGCCGAGGCTCGACTTGTGCGTGGGAGAGCTGAGAATTTTGTCAGCCAATGGCCTGAAAAGAAGGTAGATTGTTAGATTGAAGGCTGTAGAAGAGGTTCTTAAGATAAATAGAAACTCAGTTTATTGACTCGTCATTGAAAAAAATGGCAAACAAAAAGACTTACGATAATGTAATATGTTTCAATGTATTAATTTTATTTATCAGTAATTGAATAAAAGTGTTTTTACATACATTTTAAAGCATTTACTGATATTCATTTAAAATATTAAATAAATAAATAATTGAACCACGAATAGTATGAAATTTTGTTTTCAAATACTTTAAGATTCTCTTAGAAGTTGTCTTATCGTTTCTGTATTCACACAGAAGATTTTTTAAAATTTATTTTGAAATACTTAAAACTATTTTTAAATGATTTTTTTCAATTAGATTATATTTTCACTATTTCAACAAGCAGTATGACAACAGTTATGGCAACTTGTTTATTGGATACATAATATTTTTAGATGTTTTAAAAAGTTCAATAAATAATGTGCATTTGTGTAATTGATAAATTTAAATTGATTGTAAAATATAAGGCGATCATGTTTGTTGTATGTAGTATATTTTTTTTGTCCTGATAACCTATACATTTATCGAGAAACTTTTTTGGCTGCTGCATCCGTGGTTTAAAACGTCTAGTCATGCGAAATGGAATAAAACCTTTATTTCTTCAGGGTTTGTTATAAAACCAGTATGAGTACGAGTGTCGTGTAGAGTGGCGCTGGTCGCACCGCCGTTGAGAGTGGCGTAGCGTAGCAGGTCGCATGCAGAAGTTTTTATTGACTTGTCTCGGTGAATGGACCCCGGAACGATTGTTGGCAACCCCTGCCACGAGCACTGGTATAGGCCACATCGCCCGTTTAGACTCAGCAGAGTTTATTTTTGGAAAAATCCTTTGAATATAAAATAAAATATGTTTTTTTTATTGTAGAGAATACAAACTGTATCCGAGCATTTATTTAACATTAAATGAAATTTATTTCGTTCTTTGCTCAACTTTCAAAGCTTTTATTTGCTGTTTATCTAAGCTGAAAAAAGTCGTAGAGAACCTTATATATTGTTACACAAATACTACGAAACTACGAATTAATTAAGAAAACATTCTCTTACAACTTCGATAATTGTCCTTTTTTTATTATATATTTACAATATATTGTTTTAGGTGAATTTTTACAAAAATATATTTATAGATCATTAAGGATCCATACGAATATTCAATAATTCATACAAATTTACAGCAAACATCTACTTGTATGACATTTCTCTTACCAATAATATTTTTAATATAAACGAGTACACAATATTTGGATATATTTTTCTCCGATTTATTTATGCGAGCAATATCAAATAAGATAAATTTTGCTATGAAACTGTAAGAACATGTAAATTGTTAAGGTTACCTTTTGACATATAAAACTTTTAAACTTAAAAAAAATAAGTGTAACATTGTAATAATATTTGTATTTGAATATATATTAAAAACATTTTGTAGCTTAACGAACGAAGTTAATGATAAAGTATTGTTTTAATAAGAGACGCCTAAATTAAATAAAATCTATACAATCCTTCTGAAACATTTTGCGTTTCGTACCTTAGTTGAACTGTAATATTTTTAATTAGCTCATGTTGGTGAACTTTGCTGCAATGTAAAACGGCACCGCACCGGCATTTGGAGTGACTTTAGACTTTAGAGCACACTTGAGTGCTTAATTATAACGAAATACTCGTATGCTTACATGTAACTAACCCTGTAAATAAGTTGTTTGTAACTTTGAAGTAAAATTTAGTTTTGTTCGTGCTCCTGCACGAGGCGTTTTATTCTACATAGGAGAATGTAGGCGCACATCGTTAACCCTTTAAATACTGTATTGACATGTCAATTTTATTATTTGCTTGAATTTATTCATATTTTTACACACAAAAAAAAACATTCATTTAAATATTGTATATAAAAAAACATTCCACGCATTTACAATCTTTGCTCGTTTTATCGGTGAGATAATCTATCTTCTATCTCCATCTCTTTGGAACCCATGATTGCGATTCAAATCTCTTTCATGCGTTCTTTCTTTGCGCACTTCTGTGCAGTGGCCAAAATTGTTCAGAGGGGACTCCCACTGGACTTATCAGTTGCTAACTGATCATAATCTGAATGAGCGCGTCATCAAGAAGACTTAACTGACTCCTTGAACTCCGGTGTGATGCGGGTGTGAGGCGGGTAAAGTAAAGTACATTTTTATTTTAACATTTTTGTTCTGTGGGGCTGTCGGAAATTATATTATAATGTACTTGGCAGAGCTTTGGATGTTTTATATGAAATACATAAGACGAGGTTTGAATGATTGTTGCTAACAGAACTGTAAGCTTGAAATATGTTTCGGCTTCATGGTACAGCTAGGAGGTGGATATAGAAAAATAAAATATGTAAATTAATGTTTACCTCAAACTTTAGGTATATTTTTTGATTTCTGTCTATTTCAAAGACAGCCAAAACTTTGCTGAGTAATTATAGTCCCCGATGGTCTTCCAAGACAGAACATGTTAAGAGAGGGAATGCACTGCAGCGCAAATTTATGTGTTTGTTACAGATATAGTTGCAATGGTATTCTAAAACGGTGAAAATCCGAGGAAGTCGAGTTGAAGTTTCTTCTCTGGTATTCGAAAATCTTGTCCCAGCCAGGTCCATCGACGTCGCTTTATTATTCAAATGTAGAATGGAAGGATGCGAATCTTATATCTAAGCAATCATTCAACCTACATTTGATTTATAACACGGTGAGGATCATCGCAGTTGACTTGAATAAATTGTAGGAATCAAAATGGGAAAAAAATGTTACAAAATTGATGTTAAAAGTATTCTGTTGCCATTTTTAAAACGTGGACTAAGATTGAATTGTGAATTTTTTTTAAGGCATAAGATTTTTTTAAATTTATGGCTTAGTATTCAGTATTACCACTAAGCTACGTAGGGTTAACATTCGCGGTACAGAGCGAAGCGGCTGCTGCAATTCAGTCCGCCAGACGAAAACGTATTTTGTATGTCAAGTGCTTTATAGAAATGCTCCCGTGGGACTGTTTTGTTTCGTACCGTTCTTACAAATTGCACGCAAATTGTTGCAGTCGGGTAGGGCATCGACGGTTTGATTTATTGTTTAGCTCTGCTGGCATTTGTCCCTGATGTATCATCATAGTGAGGCCGTTGGGAAAGAAAAGGTTTTGTGCAGCCCGCAAAATGGTGGAAGCTGTTAGAACGTATTTTCAAAAAAGGCATTTTGAAATACTTTGATGGTTTTAATTTTAATATTGTTATATGTATTTTGGTTTACAGAATCGTATAATATTTTCATATTTTTGATAAACTTGCAGAATCATTTTTCATATCGTATTGTAGTAGATGAAACGTTTTTTGTCAATTTATTACTTAATTAATATGAATATGTGACTTGAGAATAGCTTTTATCAATTTATTGATACTTAATCCATCATTTTAATATGTGATTTTCAAAAAAAAAGAACGGAGTTCAATTTTAATAATTAAACATCCTTTGATAGATTTTCTCATAGTGATTATTTTTTTTATTTTGAGTTAAATATTCACAAAAATGCAGGTTTATATTAAAATATTTCACAACTTCTTTTGATGGCTTAACAGCAAAACTTGTTTCATTTTCTTTAACTCCGGAATCGAATATTTCCCAAATCAAATTTAAAACGTAATGCTGAAAATGCAGCATAAGTAGCTCAATAATCTGGGTTTCACGTGTTTCTAAAAGAACGTTAGTTAGATATGTTTTATATACTTTTTATTTGAAAAATTGTTGAAATTAATAAATAATGTAGTTTCTTTTAAAACCGTGTTTTATATAAAAAATGCTAAAAAAAATATATTCAATTAAAAACCAAATTGAATTTATTTAATGTTTTATATTATATATATGTATAGTTGAAAATACGAAAATATTTTAGAATGAACATTAAGGAACTTTTAATTTTTTTAAATTTACAATGAAACTATGAAATGATGTCAATAATATATGACTACCTTTAAATATTACACATTTATTCTTGATATTATTTTTAATATTTATACTGATAATATGATATAATACAGTTTATTTTCCTGGTCTAATATTCATTTCAAAATAGAAGACACATTTATTCGTAGAAACTACATATTCGCAGAAGAAAATAACGTTTAGAGAAAGCTTTTCATATTATGCTGAAAATAACAAAATCTTCATAAATAGCAACTTCGTAAAATTGTGTGACTCATCGTACATACTCGTACACTCTGCGTCTTTCGTCAAGTACTCATATGTGCAGTTGTGGGGTTATGCAAAATCAGATATACAACCGTGCTTATGCGCGGATGTACTTCTACGTGGTATTACCCCGTATATCATATTTTTGCAACGCTCGTTGATAACGTTCTCGTGCATTCCAAATTGTGTTTCATGATTTGTGACGGTGCTGGCTGCATCCAGATAAGTTATTACTTTTTCCAATTTTGATGGCAAAGTATAATAATTTATGGCTCATATTATTGCCAATTTATATTGCATGTATTTTATGTTGCATGCATTATAAGTTTTCAGAATTATTATTGTCGATTTAATTATTTATATACAGGTCCATTACAAAAGAAACTTATCGTTTCTGGGAAAAATTGATTTATTGATTTGACATGAATACACGCTTAAAATTCTTCCGTAGAAAAAAAACTGGATGGGTTGGAAGGACTGAAATACTCTATGTCTAACCATTTTTCGTCTCGCTGAACATTCATTAAATAATTCCCCTATCTCATATAGTCGAGAAAAAAACACATGATTTATTTGCAGATTTCCATATCTTAATGGTTGAGCCGTTTGCTTGCGAAGCTAAAGATAGTTGGTTCAATCCTCCATAAAAATTAAAATAAAATATTTTTAACTGATTTCTAAGCTTAATAAATATTGGTTGGTGTAAATTTGATACCTCGCCCGTAAAATGCTAGTCATAGCCTATTAATAAAAATTGGTGGTAGACGAAAGTCGTCCTCTGATGACCACTCATTTAAAGTAAAGTCCTGTAATAATAAGAATGATGCGTGAATGTCAGGCTGTAGTCTATGCCGTTGGTTGATCAATACTCCACATGCAGCGTTTATCCATATGCACTAAGGTAAGCGAGAGACTAAATATGGAAGGCCACCTTGTCCGCTCTCTTTCCTCGTCATTCCTCACAAAGTCAAACTATCTTACCCCCCAGTACCTCTTTATGTCTAAAGACTCTTGGAGGTGGTTGGGAATCTTATTTGTTCCCATGTAGACTAATGGATTCAGTGGAGTTTGACGGAGAGTAGCAACTTAGGAAACTGAATGGCAGAAATTTGTGAGACCTAATGTTCCAGATATAGAACGGATTCGGGAAGAATAAAAAAGGCAGAATAGTGACGATACAAATAGTGTAAAATCAGCATTTTGTTTTGATTGATACTTTTGCACTATCTATAAATAAATACGTAGAAGCTTTTTTAAACATACTATTCAGAAATATATTTCTTATTATTATTATCTTTTATTAAGAAAAATATTTATTTATCCTTGTTGAGTTTTCTTACGAAGAATAATATTTCTGTTTTGAATTTCTCATATTCTTCACGACGACAGATTCCCATAAAACATTTCTATGGAAGTATAATGCGACCCGAGCCCGCTCCATATCAAGGTCATTATTTATTTTCTGGAATTTTCCTTAAAAGACGAAGAAAAAGAAGATTTCCTCAAGACCTTTTGTGCTTCAACTGGACGCAGAATAGTATGTAACCGATGCTCATAGCTAAGAAAGAAATGTGGATATTCTGACAGACAATAAAACGTTTGCAATCGTTTTTTTTTGTATCTCTTTTTTATATATCCAACTCGAGAATAATATTCTTTCAGCAATATATTGTATTTAATTGTTTGGTATACAGAACAGAACAAACGACAAAGCATTCTCTTTGGATGCCATTGTTTGCTATACTTTAGTCATGTCGATTTAACAGCCCTTTTATTGCATCATATTGATAAAAGAATGAAGGTATTTTGTGACGTTATTATAAATTCATTATTAATTTGTATTATAAATTCATTATAAATATTTATTTACCTTGTTTTCACATGGATCACGTAACAAAAGTTCTCTATTAGGAGACTGCAGTTTCGACTAACTCGTAGTCTTTCTCAATCCTTCTCTAGTTAAGAGATAACTGAGCTGCGTTGTACTTATAAGTGGTGAAACCCATTTTTGTAGGGGAGGGGTGGGGTGTGTCTATTAGGAAGGAGAGGGGAGATAGGTAGTGTTGCAAGGATGAAGGAAGAGATAAATAAAAAAAAAGTGGTTTAGGTATAAATTTATTTTTATTTATTTTTATTTTTACAAAGTGAATGCTCAAAACATTGAAAATATTATAAATTCATTATTAAGGATGTATATTTTGTAAAATAAATCATTAAAATTTGAATTATGATACTTTTAAAATAAGATTTACACACACTGTTATTACTGCGGTTTTGACTTCAATTAAGGCTTCATCAGTTCCCAACGTGTACAAACATACTGATGGATCAAGTAAGGTAAACCATCTACAAATGTATTATAACAATAGAAAGGTAGGCAGGAAGGGTGGAGTTTAAGGGAGTTACAAAAGGGCTTAGATATGTGTATTTGAAAATTTAAATAATACATTTTTAACGTTAGAGATTTATTAAAAAAAAAAGAATTTCCTTAACGATACTTTATTTTAAAAATATTTCAATTTAATAAATGATTTTTTAACTTTTATTAATAAATGTCTCACGTTTTTTAAAATATAAAAACACTATTAAATAACATGCATTGCTCTAAGCCTTTTTTTAAGCACCTTTGAGATCCACGCTTTCTTCTTTTAATTTTTCCATTGACACCTAATTTATTATTTATCTAATCGTACTTTAACCCATTAGTAAGTTTATACATGTTAATAGCTGATGAAGCTCTCATTGAAAGCGTAAGAGTGGTCATCTGATATGTAAATAAACAGTCCTTAACGTGCTCTATTTTAAAACAAATCTATATATTATTTAAATTATAAGGAAAATAGTTTCATATATATTTTTTTCCATATTAAGAGTATAAAGAGACTACTTTACGACTTCCGTGTTCGCAAAATGAACAAATATGATTGTTAAACAACTATTCACAGGCATCATAAAATCGTTTTATTAAATAAATCAAACCTGTTGAATTTGGTTATATCATTTGACATCTTTGCCATAAACATCACTGGTAATTTTATGATCGCCATTACACTTATATGACTGAAACAAAGTAGAAAAATACATCAGTAAGAAGGATGCCGTAACTGTTACAGTTTAAGCGAAACAGTTATATCACCTGCTACTTTAAACGGTTTCTCCATATTGATGTTCTAGAAAAAGTAAATAGCAGATTTGTCCATTTGTTACAATTTACGAAACTGTAGATGCCATACAAACATTAATTACAACTAGTTACTTGGAATTAATATTATAATTGTTATTATTGAGTGTATCTTAATGATGGTATTGCAAGTTATTTTTATATCTTCCCTAATGTTTAATATAATTATCCCTCGAATCATGACCGCTTCCTTAACTGGAGCATATGGTTGCTACAATATAAACTGTCTCACAAAGTTCCGTTACTCGTAACCTTACAGATGTTGCCTCATTTGATGTAAGATCTGTTTTCTTTAGCTCTTCCGAGTACATTACATGTAAAGTTCCGGAACGGCCTTTCAGAATGGCGCTATCTCGGAGGCTAGAAAAAAAACAACTGTAGTCTATGTTCTCCTGTGGTATCCGAAGTATATTTCCAAACCATGTCCCGCTTTGCCTCGTGACTGACTCCCTCGCTTCATTGTTTCTCTCATAGTCATGGTACTTTGTATTCAACACAAAAATCTGCTTTCAAAACATACTATACGGCTGCATTAGTTTTTGATGAGATGCCAAGATTTATAGCTGTAATGAAGAATAGGGATGATATAGACGCTATATAGATAGCATTTTGTTGTGAACGATTCCTTTTACACTACCTGTAAATACGAGTATATAAGCTTTGGTTTTCATATAACAATATTGAGAAAAATATCTCCAAATAAAGATGTGTCCCAACCATATCCACACCAACTGTAGTGTGAAAAGCTGCCGTTTCCACTATTAAACCTCGTCATTCCCCACTAAAGTCCAACAATCGTATCCTTAGCATTCTACGCATACTGTCTTCGAATTTAATTATAACATTATAGAAAACATGTGAAATATACTATTCAATAAGATGTTGTAACTAGTAACCATATAAAAATATTTATAAAGGATATCTTATTTACGCATCACGTAATGAAAAAAACCGTTGTATTTGTTAGGGATGTACATAGTACATGATAGCACAAGCCCTTTGGCTTATATTGATATAGCAGAAGGTATTTTGCGAGCTAAGGCATCGGACCAAACTAAGTTGCCGGATTATCTTTGTCTGTGAAAACAACGATCCGTATGTTTCTATTATGAAACATAACGTCGCATTCGAATCAGTTTCCATTCACAAAACTAACCATGAATAACTAATACAAATGTGTCTATGAATTTGGTGCTGGAAAATCATCTGTTTTCCACAGCTGTGCACATTTTCTATTTTAAGTTATTTCATAATAACTTTGTATCCTTGTTATATCATATTGTTCAACTCGATGTGAATAGAGAACTCTTGTTGTATTTAAAATAAATAAACGTGACACACTTATTATATTTGGGTTCGAGATATATATAGCTTGATTTTAAGTAGACGAGTATCACAAGGACCATTTTTTAACTATGTAAAAGTATGTAAATTGTCTGAATTATGTGAACAGGTAGTAAATATAAAATAGTTAAATATAAAATAATAGCTAAACCTGGCCACGTTTTTTATACGTAATTTGACATAAAAGTAAGACAAATTAAATAGTTATATAATTAGGTTGAATGTTCTGTTCTTTCTTCTCAGAACTTTTGATTGAAAAGTATGCAATAACACCATTTGCATTGAAATGCATTGTTCTGTGAAAATTTGGAGTCACTCCATCGATTACTTTCTAAGTTTATCTACCGCAACCATAAGAATCCAGTTTATTTAAATATGAAGATGAAGCAATTAAACATGTTTTAAGTACGGTATAATATAGAAGCACTTCTTAATTCGTAATTTTTTGATTAAAAAAATAATAATTAAATTAACCAGAGAATTACAAAATCAATATAATATTGCACTTGCTAAATACTGAAAAAATGATGACAATACTTCTATTTAATAATATATTAGATCCGTAATATAATATTATTTTTTTCGTTGGTCCTTTTGATCCTAGTTCCGAATTTCAAATTCCCAATCAATACTCACAAATCTCGAATTTTCACGAATCTATTTCAAGAAGTGACTGTATGCCAGCTGGACTTTAAAAACCTATCCCTTTTTAGGCTCTTATGTCACCAAAAATTACACTGGAAAGTTTATTATGTAGAATGTTTCTGTAATTGTTTTCAGCAGCAAAGAGATTATAAAGAAAGTGATGTAGTATTTGCGATATCCAACATTAATTTCGTATTTTATACGCATTCATTCAGCATGTGAGCTAAACTTCTACGACGCGAAAATTGAAAAATCACATTTTCAATTCACGCAAAAAAACCGCTACCTAGCATCATATCAGCAAAAGCCACACACGTATAATCTTCCATCGTTTCCGCAATAATTTTCACTCGAGTAATCGGATTTTTATTATTTTTTCTAGGTACGTACGCCGACGAGGCTCCCGCCCACGTTTATCGGCGAGTAATCTCTACGCAGAGAGACTGCAATGAGGCTGTCGATGGGCGGAAAGGAGGTTAATAAATTGGGGCGGTCTCTGGTCTTCCGTCGAATGCTTCATCAAGCCCAGGTAGGCGAAACGTGATACACCGCCCACGCAGACACCCTCTCGTATTTAAATTATTTCACAGTGAATATCAGATAAGGATTACGATACTTGGCGGGCTTAACTCAGTGGTTAAAACGTTTGCTTGGAAAGTCGAAGGTTGTCTGCTTAATCCCCGACGGAAATAAAAAAAAAGATTTCTTAGCTCTAAAATACCACCAATTGGTGTGATCCCTCACCCATAAAAAGCCAAATTAATCAAAATTGGTGGTAGAATACAGTTGTCCCGTGAACACCACTCATTTATAGTGAATTACTGTAATAATAAGGATGATGCGTGAATGTTAGTCTATAACGTTGGCGCAATACTTCACATATAGCGCTTTACCATATGTAACATTTTAAGCGCTATACAATTTACAGATGAGACTTTTGAGCATCACTATCACCATCTGTCGGTATTCTCCTGTATGTGTATAAAAAAAATAGAACACTAATGGTTTTCCTCCGGTTATCGATATTAAATTCGCCCGGTAACAGAGTTATTACGACGCAATGGCGTCGAAGGGTTCATTGAAATGTTATATGACTGGTGAAATGGAAGAACTTTGGAACATCATACTGTAAATATACACCGTTTAATTGACATGTATATTTAATATTGAAAGCTTTTTAATATACTAGGTACTTACTCAGCGACGAGGACATTATTTCAGATTTGAAACGAATCAATACATTTATCGTGTTTCGATGATTGTAATGGATATTTGTTCATCAAACGATTCGTAATGAATGTAATTTGATATTTTTAAGTTCTCAGTATTATACAATTAGATCAAAAGACAAAGTAACGTTTGAGAACGTAAAGAAATATGTTTCTAGGAATTGTTTTTCTTTGAATCTTATAAAACTTATCGAATTTTTATTGTTTAGTTTATTAAGGAATGCATAATTAACATTTATTGCCAATATTTTAAATGAAAAGTTTTCATACAGCTTTTAGTTTTTTTTTGTTATTTAGGCATACTCCATACATCAGTTTCAGTTTCATATCTGAAACATATGGTCACCAAAAATTACTGCAACTGAGTTCTGTCACTTGCCAATATCTATGGCTCGTCCTAAGACTTACCTGCACCCGATGGTCTACCTTGGAAAATTTATGATTACAATTTTTTTTACAACAATTTTTTTTCCAACCTTTATGTTATTTATGATTACGACAACCTCCGTGGCAGAAATTTGAGTATTGTAATAAACGGCAGCTAAAGTCTCTGAGGTAAAGTGATATTTAAATCTGATTTAAGTACTTGGATGGTTAGCCCGAGACCTGGACTATTTGGTTTTAAGAAACGGGAAAACTCGTTATGCTGTTAGCAACAGGCGGTGACCCATTTAAATTTTGATTAGCGCCAAATATTGCTTAACTTCAGCGATTGAGCGAAAACCGCGGTAAATTTTATGATGTATTTTTACAGTTAGAGGTGAACCCTTGTAAGTGGCTTATATTTCATTTATGCGTGAATTTAAAATGTAAAAAAAAAGTTTATTAAAAAATGATTTAACTAATTAATAACTTTTTAATGAGAAGCGTTTAACTGATAATTTTATTATTTTAGAAGTCTTATTTTTATAACCATTAATTGAAGTATGGTGACCTTCACGAATTATGACTTCGATGGGTACATTAACCCCCAGAGATAAGAGGCTCATTTCATTTCTCCAGATGGAGAAACACTCATCATTCCCTCACCTAATCGGGTAGGTACTTTTTTTTCAAGTAAGAAGAAATTTCGTTGGAAAAAAAATGTGTTCGAGAGTATTTCCTTCGTAACATTTCATTCCGAGGCTGTCTGAAATACTCGGTACTTAGATATCTTATTAAAAAACTCGAGTTTTCGTTATCTCTTATTCGGTTTTTTATAATTTCAATGAAATATGACGTAACTTCTCAGCTTATAAAGTAGTGTTTTTATTTAAAATTAGTTTATAAAATCCCGGGTTCTTTTAAATCATCGATAAAAATGGTAGAATATTGAATTGAATTATTTATTTTAATAGCAATAAGAAATTTTTAAAACCAAAATATTTTATTTACATTATTATATTATTAAGGTTTTTTATATTTTAGGTAAAAATAAAAATATCAAAGAAAATATTTTATGTACTATTAAAAATTTATAGATTATTTGGATTTTTAAAACACTTCACATAGCTTAAGCAAAATTCGGTAGTGTCAAATAAAGTAAAAAGTGTTTTTCTGAGTAAAGATTACAGTCAAATATATTTTTGGAATTAAAAACTATCTGTTGTATTTAAATTAATTTTTCACCCACAAATGTGTTGTAATTTATTGTAAAAATGTTAGAAATTACATACGCGGTTTTGTTAGCCAAATAATAATTTAAAAATGAATTTGAAATAAATTAAATAACGAATAAAATAATAATAGAAAACATATTTGTTATGTGAAATAAATGTGTAATTTTTAGCATAAATTAAACCTAAAAATTTAATACAAAATTAAACCGAATGGAGTATTCCATTATGATTAAAAAATAACCACTTTTATAAAGTAATAACGTTAATTAAAGCGATAAGTACTTGTAAATCACGATTAAGCAATTATTTAATTTTACGCCAAAATACGCACGTAAATTTAAATGAACGTCGAACAAATAATTTAATTTCAACAATGTGCATTTCAAAATGTGCAGTCTCGAAAATAATACGAGACAAAATTATCGACAGGTGTTGTATGTTAGTACTTTGCTTGTAAGTACCATGGCCTGAACGCCCAGCATCGAGATAGGTTTATCCGAATTTGTTGGCTTATGCACCAGCAGCTAATTGCTTAAGCGTCTAATGATGATACCTGTATTAATTGCTGGTTATCGAGGCTTCGATTAACGAACAAACTGACCGGGATGGTTTAATGGCTTCCGTGCCTATCGTTCTTTATGAAGCTCGGTCCATATAACTGGTCACATTATAACGTATATACATATCCGTGGGAAATTATCAATATTTCAGCGTCTTTCAGTCAGTTTATGGCATGTAATAAAGCTGTTTATGTAAGCACGTGCCGCTGAATACTGATAAAATAAAAATGCAAATCAAAATAAATGTCTTTGTGACATCTATATAGGAGACTAAAAGTTTATTTAATTATGTATATTTGTTGATTTTGCGATTAAAAATAAATTAAATATTTGTTATGACGTATAAGTATGCTTTAGTTATAAGTAATAATATAAATGTTTAATATATTTCTATAGGAGTTACCTGGCAAACTTTGTACGCCTTCAGAATCAAAAAATGCTGTATTCACTTATTTAAGATGAATTAAATTCAGTTTTTAAGTATAAATACTATTTTTTAAGAGAAATGGCGTTGTGTGTAAAATTATAATGAACAAAATGCCACCCACTTGAACCAGTTTTAATCTGAAAATCCATGGCATACGAAAAACATAAAAAAATAATACGAAATTTTTTCCGGTTCTTTTGATGTTTTAATACTTATTTTTCGATTCGAAATCAAGACAAATCAAACAAATTAAAGATCATGAAAATCATTCAATTGGTTTTTGAGTTATAAATGTTGTATAACGTAACATTCTTTTTTATATTTAGATTATAGCGTTTTTGTGCAAAATATACTTTATTTATAAGAAGATTTTATACAAAAATTAACTATAAAATTGCATAAGCTAGACACAGAAATTAACTATAAAATCAAAAGCGTAAGCAAGGAGTACATAAATTTTGTGCTGGTTCATAAACAGTGTCTACGATAAACACCACGTACTTAATTACACCTGCGAGGAGCACTTCTTAAATATAAATACTTGTAGAAAAAATGTGTGTTAAATGACCTTGTTTTTCATTTATTTACATTTTATAAAAAGTCTTGGTTTAGCTTTAGATGATTGATGTCAAGTAAATATGAAATTCGAGTTATATAAATATTAAAGCGCGTATTGTTTAACCTTGTTGAGATATAAAGGGTAAGCTGAAATAGAACAAATAAATATTTATAACCCTGAATTGTGTTGCTTTCCCGGAACTCTTGAGAAACCACCTCAAAATAAATGAAAAAAATACAAAGAAAATATAACCCACCACTACTTACACGCGTAGAAAAAAGTTTGCGAGCTTCCTACATAGGAGCTACGTATGTTTGTGTATCCAAAGCAAGAGAGACCATTTTTTAATCATCGTCAGAGTTGAAGGAAACAAAAACTAGGCTGAGCCATTGTTGAAACAAAAACTAGCTCGGTTATTGATCTTGTTCCTCGTTGCTTAAATAGGAAAATGACCATTTTTGTATATTCTTTTTGTTATGCGTTTTAATATAAGCATACCATCTAATAACATGTTGTGTTTTGGAGCAACAATAATTAATGAATTATCAATAAATACAATATACTAAAGACATATGAGTGTTAAATAATATTAAATGTGTGTACAATTTTATATTGCTTAATGTTTAAAATAAAATCAAAATAGTTAAACATTTATAACGTGATAATATCAAGTTTTTGTTGAACTTGAAGTTGATTCTTGAGAGTGATGGATTGAAGAAGGCTATTAAGGGTAGTCAAAACTGAAGTCTCATAAATATAAGTTATACTCAACGTTATCTATGTAAAAAAAGGAAATTAAATAAATATTTATTAGTTTCATACATATTTATCATTCAATGCGTTTCATCTTCCTTTTATCTATGTATAACTTAATTTAAATTATACAAATATGTACATTATAAGATATTCAACAGTAAACATTTTTTTATTAGATTATATATATATTTCTAAATAACACCGACAAGCATAAGAACAATCTTACAGTGTCTGTGTTTCATACTCGTATTTCATACAATATCGATGTTGTCAGATACTGGGACTGACGTCGCTGACACGAAGAAGAAGAAGATACAATATGTTTATCTTCAACAAACATATCAATATATACTTTCAATCTCTCCAACTAGAACAAAAATGAGTTCATCCAACTGTTAGTGTTCTCCTGCATCCGTTTATGTAAGGAAAATATTATTTAAGTTCAAATAAAAAAGATCTGTAAACGAAATCGACTTATTAAAATTTGAACACTCAACAACTCAGATGTAACGTTTTCTAGCATCCCGTAATCTTGATTAAAATTGCCTGTATTAGTCGATGGTATTTAGCGGTCTCCAGTACTTCATTTACGGTTACAGTTCCAACTTCGTTCTCCAGTATTGAAGCCGCAATATGTAATCTTGGTATTTGGGTCTCATCTGCGTTGATTCTAGCTATTCCTCGTTCGTTTGAGGATCCGCAAGGTTCTCTCACAAGTAGGGCTATCAGTTTTTTTTAAAGAAAAACAGTTTTTTTAAATATGTTTTTTTTTGTAAGAAATACAAACAAAATCATTAAACTATTTATAAATGCATTTTTAAAAAGAACACCGCAAGTATAATAAAATATTTACACACATTTCAACAATTTTTGACCTCAAAGCCATTATCACACTTACCTCTCAAAATCAATGTATACGAGTATTTGGATAGCTAATAGGCAAGGCTCGCTTGTGAAATTTTTCTATAGATTTTACTCAGCAGTTGTATGTTGTTACTCCTTTAAATGTGGATTGTAAAAAGCAGCATTTTTATCATATTTGTTTTATTAATTTTTTTTGTAATCATTATATATGAATGAATATGCATATGTAAATACGATTTAAGCTTGGCAACGAAATAGCTCTAGAAACCCATATTATATACAATGGAACATTGTTTGCACTAGTTTTAATAAGATCAAGAAGGGAGTTTTTTTTTATATATAAGTATACCAAAATTTATGTATGACAATGTTACTGTTTAACAAAATCATTTTCTTCAATCTTCTACTTCTTCTTTTCCTTCGTGTCAGCGACGTCAAATTATTTTTTCCCAATACCTGGCAACATCGATAGCTCGTGTGTTGCCCAGTTTAGGTACTGAGATGTGCAACCTGTTGGGCACATGGAGCAGGATCTTAGGTGTGAGGCGGTCTTTTTTTTCAATAACATTACTTGATTTTCGTTAATTGAAATGAAAATGAGTCCCGTTCCTTGAGAAATAATTAATTCATTAATTATTCAGAGAACACCAATGCTCCTGCGTAGAAGCTTTATTTAAAAATATGATTATAATCTTTCAATGTTTTAAGCTCTGACATCAGCATGATGTAGCTCTTGCTGACTGGCAACGAAAACCTCGATATACAATCATTCGTCTCTTTTCTGTTCGCTTGCCATACATTTATGTGTCCACCATATTGGGACTAGTTACATAGACCGCCGCTTACAGCGCTGGTGACCAACCACGGGCCGCACGGGTTAGTTGTGTGTTGACGATCGAGAATGTCACATTACGGCCGGTAGCATATCATTCCGTCTGGCCGGAAGCTTGTAAAGTTTTAACGTGAATGTATGTCAATGTGCTTCTGATAAAATCTTTGTTTTGCTGACCTGCTCCTCATCATGACATCACGCGATGGAATAACACCTTTTTGAGAGAGAGGAGGATGTTAGCTCAATAAAATAAATATAACCTAATATAAAGCAACTACTTTTCATGATTTCTTAAAGAATTTCATTTCAAACAGTTAAATACGTGTTTCAAGTACACCTAAAAATGTTGCAAACTTAAAATAATAAATTCAAAATAATGATAGCTTACATTAGATTGAATTTCAATGTAAATACAATATAATGTAATTTTACCCGGGCAAAGATTTTAAACCTTAAAAATTATAAAAATGATATTAATTTTATGTATTTGTATTATAAATATGTTTATGCGAAATATACTGTGCATAAACAATTGTAAATATATTGTAATGGTGCTTATTTGAAATTCGCAAGAGATTTAAATATTGCGAGTGGAAAAGCACAATAGAGGCTTAGGTACTGTAAGTAGAGTACGTCTGGTAGCCCTGCTCACTAAGAGAGAAGAGATCGAGGAAGACGGAGAAGTAAAACAACCCTTGTGGGAGATCTTCAGCGCTTCTCAAAGAGCGTAAACGTATCCATTGTAGGCCCCAATCAAAGACATTGGATGTTATAAAGAACTGTAACACTCGGTAGAGGAACTTTTTCGAATAAGGATAGAATAATGGTTCCTAGGAATCGACGAGCAATAGACAGCAAGCTTCTTTACTTATAGAATGATTGAATAATGTTTGTACATACAAGTACAAACACTGTGAATGAAAATGTGTGAAATGTTAGCAATATGAGATGAAATAGAGTATTTAAAAAAAAATATTACTTACTGAAACATTCGATAAGTATTCGTTTATACAGGGAGCGGCAAAAATATTTGACGGTTTGATTACTTGAGATTACAGAAAACCGTCAGATCTTTTTGGAAAAGATCTCACGGTTTGATTACTTGAGAATACAGAAATCCGTCAGATTTTTTTGCCGCTCTCTGTACATACATTTTTAACTCAATAATAATGATATTTTACGCGTATGCAGTTTTTTTTTCCAAATAGGCATTATTTTCACTATCAATTGCACTTTTTTATTTTCACTTAAAACATTACATACGTAAATTTATTACTTTTATAAATATTGAAATAATTAAAACAAATCGATATAAACAACAAACACAAAAAAGAAGTACTGAACTACAAGAAACTATTTATTTAATATAGGTGCTTATGATCAAGTACTAAAAAGAAAAAGAAGAAAATTATAATACACATTACTAATTTATTTGTATTCTTCTTTCTTCTTCCTATTATATATTCTATTGTCCGTTATTTTGTCGATATGTTACCATTGTATTACACGGAACATAGATTCCGTGGAGAGAAAAAAATACTATTGTACGAGTATTGTAGACTTTTCAATCAGCAAATATTGTCATCTCACTAAAAGCTAATGCAGCCGGCTAATATGATTTATAATCAGAAGTCTAAGTAGAATAATGTGAGTAAGATTGTATAACTTTGTGAGGAATGACTAGGTAAAGGAACGGACAAAACAGCCTTCCATAATACTCTCGGGGAAAAGAAGGTCGGTTTGGCTTTTACTTGATCTTTTTTACAAGCTCGCGCCGTTCTGGAAAGCTGTCAAGAACTATACATAGAATGTATTCAGTGTATATACGGGGGGTAAAGCTTACTTGGGATGAGGCGAGAACCATGAATGACAAAGCTTCATAGCGCCATTTTTGATGATACTCGTAATAAGCTCCAGTTACGGTAGCGGACATAGATATGAAGATTATATTTTCGATTAAAGTATTTTAATTTAATAATGTATTTATTATATTTTTGTTTTTAAAAAAAAACAACCGGAAAATAAAACAAATTAATAAATAACGAGAAATTTGTTAATCAAATGATAATTTTTAAAATTACACTGGAGAAAAAAGTTCACAATTATTTTGGTATTTGAGTGAAACTTTTCTATATTTAATGATAAACTTTACGAGTATATGCGCGTGAGGAATACAATTGTGCTGGGAGAAACAAAAAATAAATCAACAATAAACTTGGCCCAGAACTTTTAAGATAAAAACCTCGCATCTCAAAAAAACCCACGTATTTTCTTTCGGCCGCGAAACTTTAATTTAAAATCACACCCTGAATGCTCAATACCACTTAAGGAAACACAATCTTTGACTATATTTGAGAAGGAGTGATAATAATAATTGGAATATAATTTTTATTTGAATTAAAAGTATGTTGTGTGATATACGAGTTAACATCCTTCTCTCTTTAAAGGGTGATACTCTGTCGTGTGGTGGCAGGATGATGAGCAGATTAATAATACACAGACTTTTTATGAAGCACATTGACATATGAATTTCGATAAACTTTACAAACTTCCGGCCCAGGTAGAAGAACATGCCGGGCCGGCCATAATGCGACCTTTTCGGCCGTCGGCACATGACTCCCTACCGTGCGGCGCCGTGGTCTGTCACACAACGCTCCAGTGGCGATCTACGTAACTGGTCCAAAATGCCAATATGGCGACACATACATGTACAACAAGCGAACAGAAATAAGAGACGAAAGATTGTTTATCGAGGTTTTCGGTACCAGTCAGCAAGGGCTATATCATGATATCAGAGTATATTTAAAACATTGTACATGTTTTATCACTAACAAGGCATTCCTTAAAGATGGACCATTTTTTCGAAAATCGATTAAATAGGCAAGAAGCTTATCCGATTTCTCACCCGTAACATAGCAATGACTTTTTTATCAAGACTTCACTTGCGGGAAAACTGCAAACTATTTGTTGTTTATACCCTTTTTTGATGAATAAAAACTGATGAAGCCTTCATAGATCGCAAAACTGTAGTCTTTCAGCAAGTGATACAGTGCTCAGTGTGATTCTTTGATCTATGTTAAAACAGGGTATGAAATACTTATATATTTAATATTAAAATGAATTATAATTTTAAATTAATTTTAATTTAAAAATTAATATAATAAAAATATTTAGTAGTAATAAAAATATTTATTTTTGATTCACAATTTATTTTAAATGTTTTTTTTTTAAATTAATAATTTTTTTAATTAAAATTAATTTAAAAATATAATTATGCAGTTTCACCAAGTATTGTCAGTTGATAACCTTAATGTTATTGAAATGAATGGAAAAGGAAATGATAAACTTATAAATAACATGCCAGTTACTGCCTATTAACTAAAATAATACATAACATAGTGGATTCTCATTAAAAATAGTTAATGCATGAATGTCTAGCTGTAGAATATGACGTAGATAGATCAACATGAGACATGCGATTAGCCATATGCAAAATGTTTATATTGTAATACACTCAACAGAAAAGCCACCATCTGTCAGTATTCTTCTGTATGTGTATACGAAAATATATATTTATTAACAATATTTATAATACAAATTTATGTGAAATAATTTAAAAGTAATTAAAAATATTTTTCTACAATTAATATAGTATTAATATATAGTGTAATTATACTAGTTCTAAAATTGAATATCGAAGTGAATGAAGCGTTCCAATTTGTAAATCTGGAAAACGATACGTCAGCCAGTAATAGTGTTCCAAAATACAGGTTTTAGGTAATAGGTTAGTAATTAGTATTGTAGGTAGTAAGGAATAGTAGCTTTGATCCGACGATATGCCGATCTTCTCGTCGTTTATTCAAGTTGTTAGCGAGATGGAAGGATGACACGTTCAAGATTTAATTGAATTTGTTAAGATCCCCAACGGTGGTCTTTGGTATTGACGGCAACGATTCTGTTAGACAGAGTTATGGGCTTAGAAATGAAACGGCGAACACGCAGTGAATGGAAGAGCTTTGCATACATTAATAACAGAACATTCAAAGTCCCTCGAAGCTCCCCGGTACGTGGAAGAAACATAAATAAATCATACTATCGAGCACTTTATTTCCACGTTGATAATGTTATCTCTAAGATGATTAAAAACAACGCTGTTTATTTTCATTTAAACTTATTCAATAAATATTCAAATTTATTAATAAACTTCAGTTTCTCTACCATTGTTCATTTATATACATTTTAGAAAATGGTATTACCTACATGCGCGCTTAAATTTTTTCATATTATACTCGTAATATTAGAATCTATTTTTCTTTTAAATTTTAATTACTAAATAATACTTATTTTGCATGATTCTTCTTATACACGAGTATTTGAAACATATGGTCACCATAAATTGTCTCCAAGCAGATTTATCAGTTGCCACTATCCGTGGCTCGCCCTAAATCATGTATGCAAAGGTTCACTTGGGAACAGGTATATGGTTCCCGACGACCTCTATAATAGAAGACCGAGGACTTAAATTAATATCCGAGACACATTTTCGGCAAATTTTGCTCTTCAGATTTTTTAAAGAGATCGGATTAATTGCTCGACGCTTCCGAGGCTGAACTATTTGGTTCGAAGAATTGGCTCAATTCGATCAGCGACATGCGTTTAGAACACGCAGTGACTTATTCAAGATTTTTTCATGGGATATCAAGATTTAATTAATCGTATTTTTAAGGATATCAGATTATTAGCTTGACGTTTCCGAGGCCAGAACCATTTGGTTCTAAGCGTCGCCTCAACTTGATCAGCAACACGCGTTTCTATGGTGACATATTCAAGCTTAGGTCGGCTCCCAGTTTTGTTTAAATTTTAAATTCAGTAACCTAACGAGAACCGATTTATCGATGTGTTATTGCCGCTAGTTATGTTTTAATTAAAGTATGATTATTTATAATTATATTACGAACGATTACGTTTTCTATAGCTGCATGAATCGAATGACAAAACTTCGGGTTTATTTTCTCTATCAGTTTTTTCAGTAGGCTGGCAGATCTCTGTTGGAAGGACATCTGTTTAGGATTGCCAGATTTATGGGCTTGGGTGAGGTTTCATCGGGCGGGGCCAGTGGTTGGAACGTCCGTTCGAATCCGCCCTCGTCCTCCGCCCACACCAAATCTTCCTCCATCTCCTTCTCGTTCCCTTTTATGCGCCCACCTCCCCTAAGCTGCTGCCAACTGCTACCAAAACTCACTGAACGAAGTTGCATTTTCTTGTTTTATTTCTGAACGATTTACTCGTTATGTGAGTTACTCTTACTGTTTGATTTCTCGCCCTACATTATTTGAACGGAGTATATTTAAAATACTCTGTGTCTTTTATATTTATTTAATATAAGCCATATATTTATTTTACATGCGTCAAACATTTACTTATTTATTTGATAGAAACAGATGTACTAAATTAAAGGAGTAGAGTACGAACATTATAATATATACAGATATAATATAACAGATAACTCAAAATAATATAAAGATACTACAAATTTGAGCAATAATAACATGCAATACAAATAGAGACAAACAAGAAAAAGTAAATAAAGCTTAGAAAAAATAACTAAAAAAAATAATTAATAAGAATGTTTTATAACATACTTAGAAATTACACCATATCCACATTTAATGCTTTTAAAAAATGCTTAGACAATTTCTAATTGATAATTTTAATAATTTTCAATACATTTAATATAAATATAAACTATTAATTTTTTAATTTTTATTAGAATATTATTTTATTATTTCAATATTCTAATCTACTTTTATAGATCATTGACTATATTACAAATTATTATTACATAACCACATTTAATGCTTTTCAAAAATGCTTATCGTATTTGATAATATTTCAAAGTATGTATATTTTTATTATTATTCTATCAGTCCTCATTAAGTAATAATATTAAGCTTGTGAATAAATGAGGACTGATAGAATAATAATAAAAATATACATACTTAAATATATACTATAGCGACATCTATCGTATTTGGTAAAAATGATATAAATACTAGTTTCAACGCACGTCAGTCTAGGCGGGGCAATGGCGCAGTTCGCCGAGCGGTATGAATGCCTGGGCATAGTTGGTTTCAAGGTCCGCGGTTCGCATCCCGCTTCTGCCGTTATTTTTGTGCTTGGATTGACGCGTTGAAAAAAGAATTTTATGTATAGTATATGTATATTTTAAGTAATAAATATAAACTATTAATTATACTCGAAAATGCCTCACAAGAAACATGTTGTTCTATAATAAAAATATGGAATAATTTCTAAATATTTTTATTTTGATATTAATTATACGGTGATTTGAAACATGTTTTTTATACGTAGTTACTTAATTTCGCCAACATGAAACTATTGAAAGGATAATAAAATTGCTTTTAAATATTAAAGGGGCTCAAAACTGTATTTATAACCGTTTTCAGTGGTTCAAAATTACGTTTGATGAGAAATTATTGAGATGAGTAATATTTCTGCTGCGGAGAGATGTAATGGAAACAATTTTAGAAATGAAATTTACTGAAAGATCGAGAACATCCCTTTCAAGTTCTTTGATATCGCGGACTTCTTTCGCTGAAAAAAATTTGCTGGTTTTTGAAAACGATACAAAATTTTTACGCTCAGGTATTCTGAAAGGAATTCAACTTCGGAGAGACTGAACGGCGAAAAATGGCACAACGCAAATGTTTTCGTTGGATACTATTCCAATATACACATATAAGGCAGCGTTTTTGATCTCCTTTCTCTGGGATTTTCCTCGGAGGCAAAAGCATAGTTGGGAAATACTTGGAGCGAGAATCGGCGCAAATGCTCATTCGTTAAGGGATCGGAAACGAGGACTTTGACTCTTGTGATGCTGACGAGCTCCTGACTCTGGAGTCGGTACGTAAGGGTCGTGGGCGGTGCTATTCAGAAACAGACGGGTAATCAATAACTATATAGTATATCGGTAATTTTATAGAACTATGTTTGACTTTGATGTTTATAGCGGTTGTACGGCTAAGTAAATTTATTTTTATAAGAAGTGATTTGATTTGCTTATAGTATACTTAATTAAGGTTTGTTTAGGTTTCCTGATAGCAAAATCAATTTATTTTATCAATCAATGGAAAATAATATAATTTAAATAATTTTTAATATGCGCTGCATAGATCACTGAAAATAAGCAACATTGGACGCGGGTCTAAGCTTTAATGAGTTAACGCCCTTTAACCTCGAGGTGTTGGTAGGATTATGTCGCTTTTTAGGACCAAGAGTTCCAGACTTCCGGAGCGTCGTGTTAGTCATACGAATTCTATAAGTAATCCGATCAACATATCAACAATAATATGCCTCATATACTAGAGCAACCAACTCTTCATGTTATCTTTTGCTCTGGAGGATGTCTGAAACCATGTATGCTCCCAGATGGACCTTCAGTGTATGAGGCAAGTAACCGACATAACTTAAGGGCGGTAAATTGCATAGTAATATACAAGTTTACAGGCATGAAAAACCTAGAGCTAAAAAATAATAGCGCGAGTATTTCGAGATCATCATCCCATCGAATCGTGCAGGTTTGCAATATTGTTTCTCTGTTTTATTTATTTATTCACAAGAACAAGTTAGACTTTACCGACGGGTATAGCTCAATGGTCAAAGCGTTTGCTTTGCAAGCAAAAGATTATGGGTTCGATTCCCAACGGAGATTAAAAAAAAGGATTTTGAATCGATTTCTGAGCTCTAAAATTACTCCCGGTTGGTGTGAATTTGATCCATCACCCGTAAAAATGCCAGTCATAGCCTATTAATTAAAATTGGTGGTCGACGAAAATCGTCCCATGAAGACCACCCATTCATAGAAAATTTAATAATAAGGATGATACGTGAATCTCGGGCTGTAGTCTATGACGTTGGCGGATCAACATTCCACATGCAGCGCTATATGCACTATGGTAAGCGTCATATAATTCCACAGAGAAGACTTCAGAATTACTATCACCATCTGTTGGTATTCTCCTGTATGTGTTTACATAAAAATAAAAAAAAGACTGTGCAAAGTGCCATATTAACTTTAATAAGATGAAAAAGTAATCTATAAAAGATTTTACGCATCGGTTTTATGCAATACGATACAGAAAAGACGTGCAATATTATTTATATGTTTTATATAAACATATTACTCGTGTGGATATTAATGCACACGAGCAATATCCACTCGGCAAAGTGCCATATTAAGTCACTCCGTGGTGTGTGACGCCTCCAGCGTGAGTCTCATGCGTGGAGGAGGAGCTTAGGAGATAGGAGCAGGGTGGGTCTCATCACCGGGGATCTGGGAGATCTTGATAGGGCAAAAAAGTTGTCGCCAGCATAGCGGCTAGAGGCAAATTTATCTGGGGCGTGGGATCGTTTGCTTCTCTTACGCTTAACCGCTTCTTAAAACTTTCGGGCAGGTTTGTGGGTTTATGCCATTTTTTTGCGATCGCTGGATGCTGTTATTACGCCAAGCCGAGCCAGACAGGAATTTTTCGATCTTATTTTTATAACCTCGCGTACTTGTTTGTCGAAATAAATTAAATAAACGCTGTGATTATTTGTATTTATTATATTCCTTTTTGATAATTAATTTTTTCTGGACCATATAGTCGACAATAATATATATTACATAGTAAGAACTATCTCAGAGAGGCTAACCCGATGGATCGGTCACATCATGCTCCACGATGGTTTTCTTCACGACATTGTGGAGGAGATGGTTTAGGGTAGAAACTGTAGAGGGCGCCTTAGATGGGAGTGCTTTGCAGCAAGTGTTCGAAGACATGAGTTGTAGTTCTTTTTATGCTGAGCTGAAGAGGATTGCAGAAGATCGAGAGGAGTGGAGATCGATATGCAAGATTTTGTTGTTGCAAACCAATCCACCGGATTGATACTACGAAGACGAAGTCGACAAAAATAGCCACTATAAAGCTCTCTCAGCTATCATGGTTCTAAGTTTATCTCAATTCCATCGATTACATTTTGTTTATTACTCTTGATGTCCTTCTAAGAACGAGGAACGCACGTAGGTTGAAAAAAATTTACTCACCGTTAAAATCTACTAATTTTATTTTCCAATATTAATTACTTTATAACCTACAACGATATTACGTTATAAGCACGCTTTTCTTGAGACTACATAAGTTAAGTAACATTGAATGCAGACTAAAACTTGTAATTTTTGTGTTACCGTATGTTGCTTAAAACATGTTGACGGTTGGTTTAAACAGTCTTTAAAATCGTATATTTCACGTCTCGGGAATGTTGAGATAATCAACTGTTCACTTAAAAATATTGATTAACAAACCATATTAAATATACTTCAGATTTTATAGTTGCTGTCTCATCAAGTGCCCGGTCATCTGCCTTGTAGGTCGTAAAGAACCATATATGTTCCAAGGTAAACAGAACTTATGGTGAAGACTTGTCTTGGAACGTGATATGGATAGCGGCAACTGACAATTCTGAGTGGCGGCAATTTGTGGTGATCATGAATTTTCGATTTGGAACGGATATGGAATGAGTTATTTATTAATCTTGATTATTAAATGATACACGAAATGCTACATATATCATGTAACAATAATATTATTAACATTAAAAAATATAGCTGAATGTGATATACTCGTAATTTAAGCTGAGAAAATAATACCATTTCAATAACACAATACAAGTAAAATAATTAATCATAGAAATTAAAAATATAAATATTTAGTATCATTTTATACAGTACATATTGATGTTTTTTTTACTATATCCGCATCATATTTGGAGAATATAAACAGCATAAATTACCGTTTTACAATTCTGTTATCCTCGGAATTCCACATGGGAACATAGATAGCTCCCGGGAGCCTTCAGGATAAGAGCCCGCGAACTTGCATAGACTGCTGTAGTATCAGTGAAATTTTTCGGTGTTCAATGATCAGATTGTTTTTAAAGGATATTGGATGATCAGCCCGACACTCCCAAGGCCTGGACAATTTTTGATTTATTTTTTAGGGGTTGCTCCTACTCTACCGGGGGCATGTAAAGAGCTTAGATTTAATTAAATCAACTTAAAAAATCAAGCTTGGTCGGGATGTAAGCCGACGGCATCTGAGTGAGAAGCAAACGCCTTAACCAATGGACTATGCTCAGAGTATTTGCAGTATTGATGGTTAAACATACTCTGAAAGATTTAAATATAATGCACGCGAATAACAAAGTTATGTTGCAATAATGTAAAAAAATATTTGATTATTTAAATATGATGAAAAGCTATAAATTCTAAATTCTTCGAATATGTATTCAACGTACTTCAGAACTAGTGACGAGAGTGCCATCAACTGCGCCACTCTACAGTTCTTCAGCGAGTTCTCGTTCCATTTATTTTAATCGAGGGATTTAGCGGCCGTTTATGTGGGGCATAAAAGTGATTCCACTTTTTGTTTTGATGTCGGAGGGCCATTCAATAAGGGCATTAATGTGTGATACGAGGGGAGGGCTGGGCTTAATGGTTTTCTGTTAACGTTTTTCAAAAGCGGCGAGGATCGCCTGCCCCTCGAAGAGACAGCTCCGGCGCGGAATTTAAAGTGAGTTAAAAATAATTCATCGGCCATCAATACAGAGGAGCGCTATGAATTTCAAACGTAGATTACGTTTTGATGATGAGGAAAACTTAACGCTATGAAACCATTAAAAAAGGTGCGAAAAAGATTGATATATATCCAATAAAAATAACAGAAACAACTATAAGTGCCATATATAAATAATTTCTTTAAATAATGAAAATAATTTAATTTTTCGAGTGAACAGGCGGTGCGAATGGCCGAGTGATTAGCGACGACTTATAAAATTAACATGGTCGCAAAGACTCGTGGTTTGAATCCCAGAGACTTCCGTCTTCTTACTCCTACCTGTTGATGATATTAATGTTATATACTCGTAAGATGATGTTTGTTGTGAATTTGTATGAGTATTATTTGTTGAAAATGACTAGTTATAAGAGCAGTTATCGCTACTCATCCAATCTCCTAATAAATTCTGATTATTAAACATACAAATATTATTGGGTACTATAGTTTATGATTATTTAATTCCTAAACACTAGTCCTGGAAAATTTCGGGGATCATATATGATTCCTGTTGATCTTCAGATTCAAATGTCTTAGGATAAAGCACGGATTGTAGCTGCCGACATAACTATACACAGCCTGATTTGTGGCAATAATATGCTCCACAAATATATGTAGAAAAAATGTATATGTAGGAAAAAATGGATTGAAACTATAATAAAGATATCAGTAATAATATTTACGTAATCACAAATGAACATAAAAGGAAATATTAGACATGTGAAAACATACAAATAAAAAAATACTATTTGGTAATACTTGTTGAAAATACATAATCACAATTCTAATAAATTAAGATTAAAATAATAAGTATTTCTGTTTAACTTTTATTTAATTACATTTTACAATAACGTTTGTATTTTTTTATATTTATTCAATTAATAATTTTAAATTACTGAGAATTTCTTAACAATCAAAAATTGAGTAGCAAAACTTCAGTTACGAGAAGATTTAATACATATGAAATAAAACAAAATAATTTTTGAATTTATTTTAATTAAAATTGAATTACGCTTACGATTTTCAGAAGGATCAGCTATTTTTGAAATTAATTTTGTTCCAAAGTGGCTAAATTAAATAATCAGATATTCATATACTCCTATATTCATCAGTAGAAGTGAAATGATGTGAAAATTTCCCGTATATAATTGAGATTAATATTATGAGGGTTATTATTATTGGCCGAGCCTGATTAAGTACAATAACATTAAACGAGTATTTCTCCCTTGTATCGATAATCAATATCACGGAAAATATGCAATCTTTCACGTTTTATTGCTGGTTGTTTGATTTATTGCATATCATTTCACATATTAATATTTCATATCGACAGATTTAAGACAAGTTTTTTGATATTTTTTTTATAGTTTAAGAGACAGTCTTATCGAATAGTGTTATTTTTTTATAGAAAAAATTAAACGTTAATTTTGAAAGACTTTTCTCAAATAATGTACATTCTGTTAACATTATACAAAGTTTAAATTTGTTCTTTCTGTTATGCGGAAGTAGTTGCATATGAATTTGTAGGTTCAGGTAACATAACTGTTCAATTAAATTAATTTAAAAAATAACAGATTAAATTAATTTAATTAAAAAAAGACCAGTGCAAAAAAACTAAAAAAACTAAAACAAAAAAACTATGGCACACAAATATGTCATCTCCAATCTATAAAAACATTTAGTGGTTAGGTAACTGTTATCAAAGGTTCTGATCATCGTAACTTTTCAATTTATCTTTTGTCAGAGATAGAAAAATGAATTTTAGACAATTTATTAGCGATTGATTTACCGTTAGGTTCAGGGCCAAGAGTTTTTCCAGCTCCATCTTCAACACTATGAGCAGGCTATATAATGCTCTCCTAGTATAAGAGTTTCCTTCCTCATACAGTTTTAATCACTTTCAGAAGTCGATAAATTAACACTAGCCCAGACCAAATACCACAACGCTATTAATAAAGCGGTTCTCATTAGATCACTGGAAGTTAAGCAAAATTGGGTGCAGAGAAAAAATGGAAGGCGTTGCTAATCGCGTGTCTCTGGTCTGGTTGAGCTGATCTTTAAAACCAAATAGTTCAGGCCTAGAGAGAGTCGGGCTAGTCGGTCGATCTCCATAAAATAACCGCTTGACATATCATCTAAAACGTGTATCTCATACTACAGTGTCGTCTCTAAAAGTCCTCGGTCTTTTACCTTGATGGTCTTAGGGAACCATGTATATTCCCAGGTGGAATTTCAGTACATTCATGTATTGGGATGAGCCATGAACAGTGGCAGCTGACGGAACTAAGTGGTGGCAATTTGTGGTGGCCATAAACAGATACGGAACGGACATGGAATGAAAAATAAATAAATACTTACAATTATATTTATGATTGTGCCAGCTTACTCAGTTGAGTGTCGTATAATATGTTAGTTTTCTCTAGATATTTTTTTGATAGGTTATAAATGAATATTTAAGATCTCAATTTAAAAGGTTCACATTAAGATGCTCGTAGTGTGGACAGTTACGTCACACCATTTAAACTCGGTTACCGATTTTAAATAGTGTGACTTGGACACTAGTGAGAATGAAACGAATAGTGTCATTATCTAAGATGCCTCGGTGATGTGTTCGGGTATTTGCGGGGAAGTTAATAAAAGAGGCCTAAGACTGGGTGGGCGGGTGGAGAAGGATCTTCAGAACGACAGGGCGGTTGAGGGCGGGGGCGGATGACCTGAGGGGGGCGCAGGGACCCCTGTCACCGTGACGAAGGCTCTGCCCCTCATCCCAAGCTTCTTAGAGGCCGAAACTAGTGAAAAATCTTCACAAAGAAGTCCACGTTTCCTATACATGTATGATAGCACATACTATAAACAACAGGAGTACTCATGAAAGATTAAAGGTAGACTTGACACTTGAAGATTGTGGTGACAGCTTATTTTTATCTGTGGGAAAGATGGGATAATTATCCGATCTTCCCATCAATATAGGGCGTTGTCTGTTATTTGTAGATATATCACTTTCATATTACAAATATCATTTATGACATGAAATTAATAGAATCATTATACTACTTACATTTCAGAATTATTTGATGCAATTTTAGAACTATCATTAATACACTTAATATTTTTGCATTCAATTTGTGACTCAAGTATCAAATAGAAAATGCTTTTCAAGTTGTAAACTTCAAAAGTTTTTTAAAAATTTAGTCTTAAAATTGAAAACAATCACAGTGGTAAACAAAGGATAAACGAAGCGCGCAATATTGGCGTCTTATATCTGTGATTAAAAGTTGCTTATAGAAGACTAAGTAAAAAGTAAATCAAAATCATTTTAAATCACTAAAATCAGTATGTATAATAACAACTAAATTATGAATATCTTTGGGATAACGCGCGCGGTTAATGAAGCTGACATGGAATATTAATAGACTATATGTTTTTATTTTTGCCTCTTCGCTTGGTTGAAACTTGTATGTATTTAACATGGTACGACAAACCTGCTCAACATTTTTTATTATCAAGAATATTCATAAAAATAGTATGAATAACAATGTTTCTAGTTTGTCGTGGAAGATTCAATATTGCATTTAAAAAAATATATAAAATGGTAATAATTTTTAAACACACCGTATTTAGTTTATTTCTTTATCTGTCCAAAATTTTAATGTACTTAATTGATGTTAGTAAGTACTAAAAAAAGCAGTTAATTTCACTTATTTTATTTACATGAATAGTATACTTTTCTTTCAGGCACCCTGGTGTTTGTAAGCCTTGGGTTCCACTTTCTCTTGCCCACTTGTCGTCGTGTTGCAGTATAATCAGCTCTCGCCTTCAGAAATCTCCAATCGGAAAACTTTTACTATCAACTTTTCCAATCTGCTCGAGTAATCAAAAATTGTAAGACACTTGAGGCTGAGTACATTTCCTCAATTAATAATATCCACCGTCTTTGGAGACAATGTTTCACTATACAAACGGCAACTATGATTTAGTTAAGATTGCATTTTGTGGCCGTGAAGTATTAATGATAATATTTTTACTGCATTATTTACTAATTTTTGTGGTCCATTTCGTGTTTGCTTTGTCATTTTTGTTTTTTTTTTTTAAATTTAATAAAATACATATCTATACGTTTATTCATTTAATCTACTCTTAGCTGATTAATTTCTCAATATTTATACATTTAATAAATAATAGAATATTGAACAACTGACTCTCTTAAAAATTCACAGCAAACATTATCTTATATAATATTTCTGTCATTAAAAAATTCTGTTTTATTACATAGATGTTTCACTTACTAGAAAATTGCAGCTTCGCAATCAATGAAAGCTTAATCGGTTTCAAAGGGTACACAGTACGTTTATACACGTTGGAATTGATGAATCCTTCATTCATGGCGAATATGCAGTCTTTAGGTGATATAATGGTTAGTGTGATCCATGTTAAAACAATGTATGAAATATTTATCTTGACATCCCCCGTCTTTAAAAAGAACGACAAGTCGTGGGTTCGTCACGTGGCCACGTGGAGGAAGGATGCAGGAGCAGATTAACAATACACATAATTTGTTTTTGAAGCACAATTCACATTTATTTTTAATGTGCACTTGATTTCCTTGTCTGACCGGTATGGCATTTCGCCGGCCAGACGAGAGTTAACTGACAACTGCCGGAACACTGTCACATGCAGGGCCGTCAATGACCGCGGCAAAAATATCAATTTAATAATGACAGTTGAACCAACATGAAATGGAGCAACTGCTTGAACAAATAAAATGGCGTATGCAAATGCCGTATAATATTATATAATTAAAACTAACATTATTGGTGTGCATGTCAGGTGAGCGCACTAAAATAAAAGACAAAAGATCGTTTTTCGAGGTTTTACGGCATCAGCCTTAAAGAGATATATCAAGTTGATATCAATCTATATATAAGATTTCAAAATAAATGCTAAAAATAAAAATAGCTTATATAAATAAATCAAAATATAAAATGTTATAATTCTGTGAGTGCCTTTGTATCAGTTGTTGAAAATTCCATATTTATGTATCTTCATAAATTACTCGTATTCACTCATATAATTGTACGAGTACATCATATACGTATTTATATGTCTTATATATCGTGTAAATATTATCTTTTTATAACGATATTTAAAAAATTAAACTTATTCACTGAAAAAATAATATCGCGTTTTATTAAACCACGCTAATAGGTATTTGGGGATGTTTATTTTACGTGAAAACGAGCCACTGTAATTCTCATGAAAATAAATGAAAACAGAGTACGCCATAAAGTATCTGAAAGCTGAACCAGCGGAACTGTGTGATATCTATAATGTCTGGAGAAGTAAAGAGTCGTCCTGCGGGCAGAAAAAAAACGCCAAGAGATTGTATTTTAACTCGACCGATTTCAACGACATATTTTACGGACATTTTTATTTTTATTACCTTCCCGCCCGTTCCACTTTCACCCGCGCACATAAATATAAAACGCGTAAACGCCACTGTGTTGTTACGCCTATGTTTATTTGACCTGACGATGTAAATGTAGAGGAAAGCCACAAAATAAGTACCGAATATTACCATTTTATTACTTTATTAGAGACATGGGGTCCGTCAAGAAAATTTCTCCACCCAAAGAAAGGCTTTCTTCGCGAGACGTGCGTCCTAACCAAGAAAATGTGCATAATAATAAAAACGGCCCTCGTGTATTTTATGATCAGTTGTGTAATAAAAAAGTCACGTTTTGCGGGTAGGTATGATTATGTTTTGGAAATGAATAAAAAAATAACGATTTTCGTGAATTGTGATAAATTATATACTCCTTTGGAAACATAAAATGAGACGATTACGTACATTTTATTTTGTGAAATCGATAATTCAGCTACGTGACTGAAAACTTTATTTTGTTGCGTAGCGTTTATTGAAGTATCTGAGTTGTCGAGTAAATTTATTCCACAGTAAAAAATTAACTATTTTATGTCCTTTATGATTACATACTCCAATTAAACAACAATGATTTGTTGATTTCGCATTATTTTTTAATCCCTAAAATAAATCTGAATCATTATCAGTGTATAATATATGAACAAATATTATATTTACGTTTTGTAGCATCGCTTCATAACGATTAAAATGAAATAAAAAATACAATATTAATAATATAACTGAGAATGAAAAATTAATTATATTTTAATTAATTTTGAACAATGCTTATAAATAACAATTTCATACATTAAAATCATGAAATGCTATTATTTCGAAATAACGGCATCACTATTTATATACAGACAAGTACATTTTATTATTCAATTAAAAGGGATTCAAATTTTAATTTCTACAAATCAAATTAACAGGTAATAAAATAATTAACTATCTACATTTACATAAATAGCTACCAATACTATATTATATGTTTTTTTTATAAAAACAAGTACAGGAGAATACCGATAGACAGGTAATAGTGATAGTAAAGTTTAATCATGGATTCCACGAAGCTTACCATTCTACATATGGGTGAGCACTGCATGTGGATTGTTGATCCGCCATTGTCATAGAATACAGCCCAAATTTATAAAGAATGGGTGGTCTTAACGGTATGAATTTCGTCTAACATCAATTTTGATTGATAGGCTATGACTGGCATTTTACAGGTGAGGGATCAAATTCACACCAAACGAGGTATTTTTAGAACTTAGAAATCGATTAAAAATAATTTTATTTTTCTTCTGCTTGCCAAGCAAACACTATAGCCGCTGAGCTTTACCCGCCGGCACAATATTAATATGAATTCGGTTACGAATGTGTCAACATGTTTCACTATTTTCATAAGGCGGCCTCCATAAACATTCCTTAGGTTCTTTTATGCTTTTGTTATTAAACGATCGTGCCCATCCGCATTCATAACAACAGATGCGCCGAGTTTTATTAATACGCGGACTCCATTACTGGGCATCTACATTCAGAGCGCGATATCGCGATAAAAAAATGAAACCGCAATGGCGGCGGAATGTTTTCCGTGTCCCGTTGATGGCCTCCGATCCTGAAATTCTGAAAGAATAATAACACGGGCGGGTCGCGGAATGGAATGTAAATTGTCTCGAGAAGCCATCTGTCGGTGGATTATGAATACGTCCACCCCGGGACTTGCATAAGTTTACTTAGTATGGACTTTCTCGGCGTCGCGACGCTCGAATGCCCGCCGTTGTAAAGTGAACGCGGTTCAACTTTTGTCATTTTCAGTTTTATTCGACGCTCTACCGGAAGTGACGCACGTCCATTGTTCACGCAGTCGATAGTACGACTCTTTCAATTGAAATATAATAACACCGAGTGATTGTCGAAATATTCCCCGAGTAATTGAATTTAAGCATTGTTTAATTGTTAAATTAGAAATCGGCTTAGTATTTTTAAATTTATTTCAATGTTGTGTACGACATTATAAGAAGAAGATTTTTTTAGTGAAAAGCCACAATTTTATCATTTTGTCATTTAAACGTTTTTGTTTTTAATTTTACACATTAAAATTTTGCCATTACATCGAAAAATATTGTTCAAATAAATCTTTTTGCGGTAAGTAAAATTGGAGCATATAGCCAACACAGCTACCAAAAACATACTACTCGTTTATCTTGTCCGAAATGCGTACATGAAATAAGGGAAGTAAAATAAATCAATATTAAATTCCAGTAATTACACTATACAAGTATGTCGACATTCTCACTTTAAATTATTATCACCGTCTGTCGGTTTTCTCCTGTATGTGTTTACATAAAAAAAATCTAGTTGCGTGGTTGCAGATTGCACAGCAACAATTATATTTTTTTAAACCTTTTTTGTACATAAAACATAATAAATTAGTAAATAATAATAATTATTTATTTATTTAGCCACTAGTGCCATAATAATTTTTTTACATACAATAATTCTAAGCAAACACAGAAAAATCTAAAGTAAAACAGAATAGAAAGAAAATATAAATCAGCATGTACACATACACCACATTATTATTATTGTACTACTCAGTGAGTGGAGCACCGGATCCCCTATGGATAGCCATGTGAAAGCGCATCCAGTACCACTCCAACCATGAGTCTTACCTATCTATCACTAAAAGTCGTATTTTATAAAATGAAACAACAAAATATATTCATTTCCTAATTTTTTAAGATCTTATTTTTATGCTCAAATAAACGCCTAAGACAACAAAATTACAAAACTTTTTTCCATCTTTCATTTTAATTTTTTATTTTCATAAAAAAATGTATTTCCCTAAAGTATTTCAGATTGTACCTCCATATTTATTTTTAATTAGATTCCTGAATTAAAGTAATTTATATTTTGGGAATATTACAAAAGAGATAAAACAAATATTACCTTTTTTTATTCCCGAATTAATTTTGTTGGAGTGTTTTTCGTTGTGATGTCGTTTTTTTTTTATTTTTAAATGTTGACCTTCTTCAAGAAATGTAATTAAACGAATTTACAAACTTTCCTTACATTTATTGTGAATCAGTTGATTTTGGGAGTTCTTAAAACAGACACGTAACATGAATACAAAATAATCATTTTTTAAATTTAGAATTTAAACAGTTAAAGTTGAAACGTTAAAATTACGAATTATTGCCTTAAATATACTTAATTTAATTCAGTTGATTTCTTGATTGACTAATTCTGCAAATAAAAAATTAAGTCATGTATTGTATAATTATAAATTATTGTAATTGTATAATATTATTAAGCAATTAATTATAAATGACAGTCCGCTTGTGCAAGGGGATAAGAATTTATATTCTGATGCATATAAACGTGTAACGAAAAACGCTGGTTAAATATACAATAATTAAGCAATAAAAAATACATATCTATTCAACTTTTCTATAACGTTTATATATTATCAAATGATTAGCTCGACGCTTCTGAGGCTTGGATTATTAAGTCCTTAGAGGCGACCTAATTATTAATAATAATGTAGGAGCATTATAATATAATTTATAAAATTGTTCTTCCGAACACTTCAAGTATTCCATAGATAACAAAAACGCAATTTTAAGCCAAGAAAAATATTTCACTTGAGATTAACAGCCTTCATAATTTATTATTTTCCTTCAGCAAGCCGCATTTACGAGAGGTACAACTAATTAAAGCCCTTTTCAAATAGCGTAAAAATCAAAATAGAGCAAAAATATGATGGATAATTTCATTAAATATCCAGGGTTGGGTTGTTCTCAAGCCCGCGAGGTTTCAGACAGTTAAGGTCAGGTTTTATTATGAGACCGACCGTCCCTCAGGTTAATTACGCCCGTTAATAATCGGGACCCTCAATGGGCCGGAGGGCGAGGGCCAGGTCCTCCATTTACCTCATAACGGGCTACGTGTGTAGGATAAGAGTTATATTAACTTATATATCATCGTTCGGGACGAGTGTCTGTGCAGAGCTGTAGATATTAACTAGAGCTCTGTTAAGATGTTACCAGTGCTCCGAAATCAGGGAAAGAAAGCGTCCTGATGAAGGTACGATTATTCAATTTTATATATTTAAGTCAGTATTTTGCTATGGTAATGTAAAACCATTGACAAGCGATCATATCGTGGCTTACAGGTAAGTTTAACAGTTCTACTTTGTTCCCGAAGAAAGGCAAAAAAAAACGTTGAACGTACTTAAACGGTCATTTCTTAAGTAAACAGTGTATTACTATTACGATTATGTCCATTTTTAAGAATTCAAATGTTCAGTAGTCGGAAAAGTTGGGTTAATCATTCGAACTTTTAAAAAAACTGATTAATGAACGCCTTCAGTCCTGGAAGCTGTAAGGAAACATGTATGAATCCTGTGCTCCGCGTGAATATATAATTTGGGACAGTACAGTGATACATAACAGTAATGTCACCTTTTTTACGACCGTCTGCTTCATCATGAATATGAAAAAAATAACACGTTATTTTTCTAAAATGAATAATATATATTATTGATGTAAACATAAGTGACTTTCTATGAGTTCGGAACTATGATAACATGTTACCTCTGAAGACTACAATCTTTGAAGATGAATTTTGATTCGTTGAAATGAAAGTTTTAATATTACTTTGTTAGTAAGAATGGCACAATATTGCACCAATTGACAGACACTGTTTTCGCTGTAGTCTCTGAATTTGTCTCTTTCTTTCTTTCATCGTCAACAGAATAAAAATCTTGTGGATTATTTTAAATTACTGGAACAGTCAATTTATGACTTTTAAGGTCATTTTAAGAATTAACTCTTTAAAGTATAGCTTCGTCGACATTCCAGACTACCCATGTTGTAGCGTCTTACAGGGCGCTAAACAAGTTGTGTGGTATTGCTTAATATTAGAGAAAATTAAAAAAACTCTTATATCATATCGTATTGCAACAGAAGCTTAGACTGGTTGAATACATCAAACGCTTAAAGTGATTTGTGTCTTTAAAAAGGTAAAGAACAACTGGCGTAGATAGACGATAGGTGACTGATGATAACGAGGAAAAGTTTCCACTTGGTCCAGAAGGCTGAAAGTAACGCGATGACCTTTGTGAAAGCCCCGCCCGCCGGAAATATTTGACTGGATATCGAGAGGACGGAAGAAAAGAAATGGCGGAGAAAATAATTGAAGTGACAGGGTTTTATTATTTCCATTATTTATATTCAACGTAAAGTGGAGAGCGGAGCTATGAGAGACCGTCCGATAGACTGAAATGTAAGCATATTGAATTGTATACTTTTATTGCCGTACAAAAACGTCAAAGTATAACATAAACGTAGATGTACAATTAATCGAAACACAGTTATTGAAATGCTTTTATTGCCAACAGAAACAGATATCTTATTAAAGAATCGTAAAAATAAAAAAAAAACTATTTTATATTGCAGTTTAATAATAAGTAAAGAAAAATGAAGGTATATTCAAATTTGGTTGTAATTTTGAAGTAAAGTAAATACTGAAAACTATGGAGATTCTTGCGTGCTAGTCGAACCTCTTCCAGGGAAAGTTTACCTAGCAGTATTGCATTACTGCTTAGAAGCGCTGCAAGCGAATCCAAGTGCATGAGCTTGGATAGAATAATGGAAGCATGCATTACCGAGGACTACAGGAGTGGTTGGTGGTGTAGTGGGGTGCCTCGTATGTAGTAACGGTATGTGATATGTTCGTTTCAATTAACGATGGTGCTATTGCCATAGGCGTGAAATGCACCGTTCATTAGGAAGATCTTCTCAAGATCTGCAATTAGAGTGATTAACAAAGTAAACGAAAAACAGATAATTCAGAGATAAAAGAAAGTTCTGTACGATTAAAGTTTATAAAATACACCAATCGTCGTATGAACAAAATACTGATACTCATGGTAAAATAACTCAATAGTCAATTAATTTGCTTTAAATTTTTTTGTATCTAATTTTTTATTTCAAAATAAATCTTAATTTTAATGCTTCTAATGTTCATAATTGGATCAATTAAGTAAACAGGAATGTTACGATTTATATTGATATTCAACAGCCTTACATAAATATAATATATTACAATTTCTGGGTATGGTATTATTCAAATACTTATTTTTCTTCTGCTAACTCTAGTTATATTATATTCCAAGGAATAACGTGTAACTTCTCTAGAAAGCGTCACGTTATTCCTTGGAATCTGTTACTGTGACGTAGATATCAATTTGTCACGCAATCTTTTATGCGACCTTCCAGAAGGTCTGATCCCCTACGGAGCTTATCAGGTGCTATCCACCATTCTTTAATAACACATTTTTGGTATCTCCAATACTACATTATTGATTTTTATAATTGCACTATGTCTTTAATATGACAAGCCTTTCAATAAAATTGCATATCTTGATTCGGATTGTCAGTACCAAAAAGTATCTATCTCAGTGTTTTGTAACGAGTTGTTTGTTATCATGGTTCTGCCCTTATCTCAATGTCATAATCAGATGAAAACCAGTTTTCTAAATCCTTTACTTAACACTCCTTTAACATGTACGGTCTCTTTTCATACATTTATAATTTTCAAGCATTCAGGTACAATGAAAGCTTTATTAGTTATCCATAACTTGTTCGTAGTGAAAATACGATCCAATTACTTGTGAAAATTATTTTTTTTTCACAAATATTCAATAAGGATAAAATTTTGACAGTTATTTCATGTAGTTAGGAAGACCATCAATGTGCACACAATCAATGTTATTAAACAACCGATAAATAAACAAATTAACAACAAACATAATTTTATATAAGATTTCACTCATCAAAAAATCTGAGAAAAATAAACAGAAGACGCTCATTATCTATTACGTCATCAGTTGTTGAATATTGGTGTATACGAGTATTTGAAATATATTCTAAGCCTAGCAAAAACTATAACTGAATGAATTAAAAAGGGTGTATCAAAGCCTTCTTACGGTATTTTTAATTTGAAAATTTGATTAATATTTATAAGCTTGATACATTATAATGAAATAGCTTCTCTCCACTTCATAGGTAGTTGAATCAGTCTCTTGGTACTTAGTTTAATGCAGTATTGTCGAGCTAACGCCCATGAGGCATGTAAAGATCGACCCGCTCTCATAAGGGTTAAGACAATAGTGGTAATAATGGCTTCTTGATAGCTCTCGCTAATGTGATTACTATTTCAACAATTCGCAAGCGAGGGGTGTACCTAAATTTGTAATTGAATATCGTCCCTGCTCCGTTCGACAGAAGCTCCGACAAACCGCAACCAACCTGAGCGGCCGGTTTTATTGGCGAAACCGAAATGTCCGGACAGAATGTCACTAATTACACGGTTTGTCGTTAAGTTAAATGCCCGCGGACGGCAGTCACAAGAGCGCTTAAGCACGAGCGTCTCTGGGATAAAGTATATATTATTCAAATGAGGGGCTTAAAACGTAAATGCGTAAAATGTTATGTGAATGTATTTTTACGAACGGGCTTGTATTTAAAATGTCAGGCGCAGGAGCAGGTTGCGTTCAAGGGCGGCTGTAAATACGCAACGGCTATACGCTCGTAAATGAATAATGGCGAACGGTTTTCGAAAATAAATTAAATTGTATTATCTTATAAAAAAAACATAATAAATACATTTTAATGGATTAACATTTATAAACGATTGAGATTGCGCGTTAAGATTTGGCCATGCTGGTCAAAAGTTAGTTTTTATTATTTACTTATAATATGTTTATTTAATCACTAATGAATTATAATTATTTTTCATGATTTCAAACAATAACCTGAACGATCTACTCACGCAGCGTAATTGCAAAATATGCATTAAATTTCACAAAAATGGCATTTATTTTTATAAACTATATTTTATATTACTAATAATTTGACATATTATATATACACATAATAAAAAATATATTTGCACAAAAATCTTAAATAAATTGACTAAAGGTATATTAAAATGATTGAAAATCACCATTGAATACTACAGTCTATTCAAATTCCCGGGCTTCTGCCATGAAGTTCTTAGGTAGCCACATATACTTCCAGGTATACCTTCGGGTGCAGAGATGTCTTGGGAAGAGGCAACTGACAGAACTGGGTCACAACATATTGCCCCAGCAATATGTTGTGACCATATGTTACAGATATAGAACGATATAAGAAGAAAAAGAAAGTAACAATAAAAAAATATATGTTCTTCTGAATTGTCAGATTTATTTATGATTATAAGTATGTTTATAAAATTTTAACGCGTCTTTTATTCAATTTGCCAAAAAAATAAATATATGATAGGAGTCATTGTATGAGACAAAGGCATGATTACATTTTTATGAAAACATGAATATTCTGATTGAGTAAAAACATGACGCAAATAAAAGTAATTTTCCAGTCGCTGCGTAACTCAATATGCGGGATAAGTAATGTTTACTTGTGACCCACTGACATTTAACGTGCTCCTTCAATCGATAAGTGGAAATCGGAGATTTACAATGTGTTCTCTAAAGGATGACGGCATGTTATTTCTTGACGAGACGGATATGGGGGACAAGTTGAATGGAAAAATGACTTGTTTTTCTAAAGAGACGTTTTATTAGAAGCTTTCTAATTATACGAACTACGTAACTACATGAAATTATTTCATTTAATGAAAAATAAAGTACGCATTAATTTACAAGAAAAACATGTCTATAATAGATAAATATTTTATAATTTGTTTTAATAACATTAAGGTAATCAACTGACAATACTTAGTGAAGCTGTACAATTATAATTTTGAATTAATTTTAATTAAAAAATTAACCAATTAAAAATATTCAGTTTTTGATTCCGATTTATTTTAAACGATAACATATTTCGGCCTGCCTGAGGCCATCTTCAATAATGATTAAATTAAAAATATGTGTTTACTGACGTGTGTACTAACGTAGGAACTAATACCTATATAAGCCACTGCCAGTTTGTAAATTAATCACTATTGAAGATGGTCTCCAGGGAGGCCGAAACATGTAATCGTTTATAGTCAACAAAATATTTTTTATTTACTAGAATAAGGACTTATATAAAACTTAAAATATTTCTAATCACTGAAAATAAGTACCAGCTAGAGGAAAACATATGAAATTTCATATTTGTCATTACAGTCAATAACTTTTTAATACAACATTTTTCGTGATCTGCAATAAAGATTCTTTCTACAGTGTTTTCGGATATTTTCTATATAACGGTTCTTTTTATGTTATTATTTTAGGTTGAACTAACGGGGGTGCATCAGGATATCGAGATATAGATCATGCGATCTTATGAAAACGTTATATGTGGGATGACGTAAGTAATAAAATAAGAAAACAATTAAATACAAAAGCTTATATTATATTTTTACAATATATTTCTAGGGATAAGTACTATATTTTCTTGAGTATAGTTACCGTCATTTTCAGTGAAAAATAATGATCGTTAATATATAATGCTTTGCTGCTATTTTAAATAAACATATTATTATGTTTTTTATATTTTCTTGTTACATACTTTCTATTTTTTATGCCTTGGTATCAGGAGCACATGCCGTCAGAAGAGTAATTAATATTGTAGGAGTAAGTACACAAAGTTGATAATGTACTCGTAGGTGTTGTTTCAAACAATATTTACGTTTAATGTAATAAATAAATCATAGCCATTGTGTAAGGGAAATAATTAAGCGAGGGAAATAATAATTAGAATACGCTTTGCATTACTAATTTGAAATTATGTTTGATGTTGAGATATTGCGTTAAGACAAACACTAGGTGGATATATCCATCACGGCTATGTTATAATTAAAGTTTTGTTATTTTAACTCCTCCCAAAAAGTATATTTTCTTCTCATATATTAACATGTATAAATTTGGCATAAATTATGTACGAAAACATTAAGATAATCTAAACGTAAATATATTATAAGTATCTAAGACCTTTCACCAGATCAGTTATGTAAGTGCTGATCTGGTGAAACGAAAACGGTGATAAATACGCAGAAATTAAGTGAAACCAAAATGTTAATGTACTTGTATTATTTATTCATCAGCTTTTTTCAAATTTTACCACTATCTTCATATTTTCACTAATTTCTCAAAGCTATTTGTATTATGTAAGCGTTTTATTAAACTTACGTAGAAAAACTTCTGTTACTATTAGAACTAATCCACTTTGTTTAAATGTATTAAGGTATTTTATTGTTACATCTCTACTGTTTGATTGCACCATATAAAACATTAATGTTATATAAAATATTTATATGTATAAAAGAAAGAAAAAAATATGTCATATAATATGTTTTTAAAATAAATAATATGGTTATCGTAAAAAGAAGCTTGGCATAGCTCTCGCTATACACGTTTGTATTTATCGATGCTCTCGTTTGTAACTGTTGATAATATGCATCCGAGTAGGCCATAAAGTGATCGTGACGTTTTAAGTAGAAGTGTGTAGGCTGCACAGTACATTTCCCGCTACGACCCATTTCCTGCCAGAGCCGGAGCACATCCATCTCAGACTGGGCCCCACACATTTTTACACCTGGAAAAGTGCAAGGGTGGGATCTGAAAACTGTTTTCTATTTGAAAATTTTAAATGTTTTTAAATTGTAATTTGATACTGGAAAGGTTTTGAGACGGATTTATAAATTACTTGTAGGGATATTTAATTGCTTCAGTGATATACACTCAGTGAAATCGTAATAAAATATAGATAGTGGTCGTCTTTGAAATTTGAATTAGTAATCAATTTCTCTAATGCTGACAAAAAAATAACATTGTATACATTACGCCCATGTATCATTACTACCTATATTATATTTAGGTTAGATAAGATTTCTGATTAGAAGCTTAAGGATTGTATATAAATGCAAGAAGATATTACTGCTTAAAATTACGTTTTTTTTATTTTCAAGTATTCGAGTACTTAACATTCTTGTCAATGTTATAGAATTAAACTGTGTTTAATTCAACATTTTTTTCTTACTAAAATACAAAAATTAGCACAGTCAATATCTTTATATAAATACTCTCATTCAAGGTGCTCTCTGTAATTTACTCTACACAATTATTTTTAAATATGAAATAACCTTCATGCTGCTTAATATATCCAATCCATTGGTATTGGTTATTTTAGTTAGTTATTATCAGTTGCTAACCTTTTATTCTACTAAATACTTTGAGAAATGACCTTTGCAGGAAATTTGTAATATTAGTCGAATGAAAACAAGAAATAAAACAGTTAAATAAAAAATAATTCAATAGTTTTAAAATGATACACAACGTAATTTAAATTGAAAGCATTCACTTGGGATCGACTACCAATATTAAATATTATGGGCTCCCTACCTAGTTTTAACATGAATCACACTAAAAGCTGTTGAAGGAATATCACGATGTTGCTTGAAATAAACGCTTCATCTGTTGCCATCGTGTATATGCTTACAAAGTAAGAAGTATTTATCTATTTAGAAGATTGCGTTATATTAGATATTTCATTCCGATACTGGGCGTAGCTTTCCGCGCCGCCAGAGCCCAGCTCCTGAATAAATCCCGAATAAAAACTCAACAGGGATTGTTAATTGGAAAACGCCACCGGATATATACCGGAGAGCCTTATCAAATCTGAAAATATAATCGGCGAGAGGACGAATAGCCGGAATGGGATTGTTCTGTTCCCGAGCTTACGGACTCGGATTAGGGTTTAAATTAATACAGAAGATAAGCCTCCACTCTTTTGAATAAATATTTTGTGACGGATCGGATATAAGAAGAACTTTGGAGGTTTATCCGCGCCGTTTTTAACGGGTCACTCGTTCTGTATAAGCAGAATATAAAAAAAACTCGCTGAGTCTTGATTTATATCATTTTAATTTTGTATATCATCGCAAAGAATAAATAAAATTATTACTCTTATTATAACATAGATATGTATGTCTAATTTGTTCTCTAACACTTGCTGCAAATACTCCCACCTAGGGGGCCCTCTACAGTTTCTCCCCTAAGCCATCCCTTCCACAATGTCGTGAAGAAGACTATCGTGGCGCATTATGTGGCGGATCCATCGGGCTCGCCTCACTGAGATGGTTCTTACTAAGTGACTATCTTCCTTGATTATGCTGAGAGCTTTATTGTTCGCGACATGAAAATTCCAAGAATTCTTCTGTGAGACCACAAGATAAATAAATCACTTTAGCTGAGTTATTATCTTAATTTCAATTTTTCAATTTATTTTTTTCTTTTAGAAACATTACAAATAACAATATTTAATTAATTTCTAAAACAGTATAAAATAATAATTTATAAATAACACAATAATAATAGAATCATTTAAAAAGTCCCGGAGCCCGCTAAGCAGAAGACTCCACGAAATTACTTTGATAAATAAATTCGTGGAGCTCATGTCGAAACTGGGCTTCTCTCAAGTGGAATATATCAATATTCGAGGCGATATCGTTGAACAGTCTGATCACTCTCTCAAGAGGCATAGTCCCTGGCAGGTTATATATTATAGGAAGCCGCAATGGCCAGCAGAAAATTAATATGTCAATGCTAGGATTAGCCGTAAAATATCGAAAAAAAAAATCTACACCTTAGAAGTACGATCACCTGGGATGAAAGAACAAAAAGATTAGTCAACAGTCGCATTCATCAAGCAAAGTTTTAAATTTTTTAAATTTATAGTATTTACTAAAAAACTATAAATTTAAAGCTCCGCAAGCAATTTGCCAAAACGTTTATATGGAGCATCTTGGTGTACGGCTGTGAGACATGATGCTTATCTGAAAGTGATAAGAAAATACCAGTAGCGTTTGAGATCTATAGTATCTAATTGATATTTCAACAACTGACTTTGTCTTTAAGCTTATACGTTTTTGTCTAAGAGAGTCGTTTTTCGAGGGGCTTTGGATGTAAATATGATTTGAAACGAGTCAACGACCAACGGTATATGACATTATACAGCCGTAATTTATGGAAAACTTACAGAGAAGAAGAAGATGAAAGTAATGCCTCCGAAATATTTTTTTACTTCCAAAAAAACGTAAATTTGGCATTTTATAAGAATATAAGGTATTGACATTGATTGTGATTAAAAATTAAAAGTATGACAATCAAAACCATAAGTATTTTATATTTCTACTTTCATTTCTTTATTGCAATAAATATCATATTATTACGTGATCAAACTGGATATAAATCCTTTACTGCGGATAACAGTAAGCTTTGCAATATCATGTTATATTGAAAGTAAATAGTAACGGTATTATGCAGCAGGATTAGATGAACATCTGCTAGATGCATCAGTTTCTGTAGATGCCACGACATGCCCGGGATGCCCCTGTTTCCCAGGTGTTAGGATCTGGTCCTCCCGAGGGGAATCAGCAAGTGTTGAGCTGCATTGTCTGCCCCACTAAGGCTGATTGTGGAAATATTGGAGTTGCACCATAGTCCGCCTACGAACGTTTCACAATGAACGCAGCCTAAGTAATATCTTACGCTTTTCAATTACCTTTGCGAAAACAAAAAACAAAATTAAATTGCACTGCGCAATGTCTTAAAACAACCTTGTCTTAAATATATAAAAGTTTTCGTAGTTTTAACGAGGACAATGGCAGTGTTTTCTTTCGGAATGGTTTTCATTACATATAAAACTATTCGCTTTAATAAGAGTAGTGTATGTCGCATAGAAATTGTGTAATAACAAATCTGATCCTAGACGTTAAGCGTCTTTCAGAGGGTTCGGGTGGCTCGTTGAAATAACTATAATCATAAATGTATAGTGTCACCTTGTGAACTTTAGTTACTTTGTTGATTTATCATGTCAGTTAGCAGAGATTGCGAGTGTAACTAACAAAATATTACTCTAATGTAGAAGTGAAAACTTTGAGAGTTTAAGAATTAACATAGTAATGTATATACAATATTAAAAAATCGCTCTGAAGATATTGTTTTTTAAATAAATGATAAAGATAAATAAAATATTCTCCTAAATAATTCACTTCCATACATAAGATATTACAGCAATAATAATAAAAAACGTCATGCGTTATTTTAATTTGGATAAAATTAAGCACTGTGTCACTTGATGGAAAACTTCAGTTTTCTATCAAGTGAAACAGTGCTCAATGTGATCCATATTAAAATAGGGTATGCAATTATTATCTATTTAATATTAAAGTGCATCTCAAAAGCAATGCTAATGATATCAAAAACAAAGAAAATTAAATTATATAAACATGTACGAATCTTCAACAAATACTATTTTATTATAGATATTCACTTTGAGGTCTATTTAATGCCATGAATACGTTTTTTGTATATCTTGATACTAACTTTATATAAAATAAAGATAAAAAATCGCATGAGAGGATTTCATTACTCCAAAGGAAGACCTGCCAACTGGCATGAATCTTAACTGGCGGACCTGGAAATTCCTAAACAGATTAACAACCGGAGTTGGTAGAACAAAGGACAACCTCGAGCGGTGGGGAATGCTTCGCCAGGGAGAGTCATTATTGTGCGACTGCGGAGACCTGCAGACCGCCTCACACCTAAGATCCTACTCCATGTGCCCAACATGCTGCACACCTCAAGACCTAATGCTAGGCAACACACGAAATATCGATGTTGCCAGATACTGGCCAGAAATAATGTGACGTCGCTGACACGAAGAAGAAAAGAATAAGACCAAAACAAGGTTAAATATAATGCAGTGAAACGCTGCAATAGTCAGCACAGATTTAATGAACATGACTGGGGTACATTGTGTAAGGTTTGAATTTGTCGTAATTCCAAATATTTTCCGAATAATTGATAAAATAAATATTATTTTATTATTAGAATGTTTTAAAATTTGACTTTGAATTTTTATTGGTTTACTAAGCACAACAAAAATAATTGAAAAAACATAACAATTTAAAATTACGAACAATATTTTTGCTAGAATGTATTCAATTTAAATTGAAACAATTCATACAATGAAACTATTGAAATTTAACGATTAGACTTATATGAGACATTTCCTTCAGATTTACGTACGTACGGAAATTTTCAATCCCATTTGACAATCCTTTTAATACGTCAAATAAAATTGTAAACATAGTTTGGCAATTCAGCATATTGGCTTCTCTGTGAATACATTATATATCAGCTGTAGACGTTTCACATCAAGAAGATACTAAATAACTTGCATCGAATGGATTCAGTTAGAATTTAAGATTCTGTGAGTACCAAAGCGAAACTACTCGAAACGTGTGAGATTTTTACATACCCAGTATTCCCAAGTTGGCGAAAAGTAACGACTCCCCTCGTAAAACCTCTGCGTCCCGTTTATTTATCCGGATCGAAGTGAACTGTCGAGGGCAAAGGATCTTCCCCTGCAGAGATATGAGATTGGAAAAAAACACATCGACAGTGAAGGAACTAAAATTGAGTTGTGTCGAACAATACGGCCGAGTGAATGTCGATTCCAGTATTGCGAAACGTACAAGCTGTAGTAGCTTGGGAATATTGATAAGCGGTTCTTTGTCGATTGCGGCGAATGCCACTGACAGATAGTCATTTGTGGGGAAACAATCAATTTTCTATGTGATATTATTTAATGGGAAAACCAAAAATCATTTGGTCTCTCGCATACAGATATTTTGAAACTAACATGGGTATTTACGCAATTTATTATACATCAAATTAGGTTACAGTTTGTGCTTGTTAAATTAATTAATTAGTTGTAACCCAAAAATAAGATTATGTATTTGCGATTAAAAACAGCCAAATTTGTTAAGAATATAAAAATGTTTATAATAATGAACACTAAAAAAAATATATATAAACTAAAGATTAAATTAAAATAATAAAATAGGTTCAAATTTGTAAACAATCACTGTGTTTTAATTTATTGATCAGTCAATCGGTTTTGGTAACATGTAACCATTGTCAGAATCCACTAAAAACAGAACAGAAATACCGAACAATTAAATAAGGTGTCAAAGCCTTCGGGAGCATCAGATATCACTATTTGCATTTTTATATACGACATTTTCTGTTCCATGTATGGAGCATTTTATCACCATGAATTTCCGCTTCCCAATTCTCTCAGTAGTCCATGCTTTGTTCCAGGATATTTCTGCATCCGTAAATTTACTTGGAAGCATAATTGGTTCCCAAAATAATACATCTTCTTCTTCGTGTCAGCGACGTCAAATTATTTTTTCCCAATATCTGGCAACATCGATAGCTCGTGTGTTGCCCAGCATTAGGTCCTGAGATGTGCAACTTGTTGGGCACATGGAGCAGCATCGTAGGTGTGAGGCGGTCTGCAGGTCTCCACAGTCGCACAATAGTGTCTCTCCCTGCCGAAGCATTCCCCACCGCTCGAGGTTGTCCTTTGTTCTACCAACTCCGGTTCTTAATCTGTTTAGGGATTTCCAGGTCGGCCAGTCAAGGCTCTTGCCAGTTGGGAGGCCTTCCTTTGGAGTAATGAAATCCTCTGGTGCGATTTGTTGCCAGAGTTGGAGTCTCTCATTTTCAGGGCCGGATGTGAGAGGTTGTGTGGATTTCAGAAAGCTGCTTCGAGACTTCAATCTTGGTGTTGGGGGTATCTGATTATACAAGCAGTGGGACGGTTGGTTGATTGCCTTACGCATTTCTTCGGCGCATATGACTTTGCGTCTTATGTTCGGTGGTGCGATACCAGTCAAGGGGTATAGTTTAGAAATGGGTGTTGGTTTGAGGCAGCCTGTGACGACTCTGCATGCATCATTCAGGGCAGTATCCACTTGATTACAGTGGGCTGATCGACCCCACACTGGTGCCGCATATTCTCCGGCTGAGAAACAAAGTGCTAAAGCTGAGGTACGAAGAAGGGGTGGTTGGGCTCCCCAGTGAGTGTTGGTCAGTTTGCGGATGAGGTTGTTCCTTGTTGCAACTTTCTGTTTGGTGTTGCTGCAATGACGCCTGAAGGTGAGGGTGCGATCTAGAGTGACTCCGAGGTATTTTGGATGGTCGCTAATAATAAAAATAATACATAACAACAGCCCAAAGACTTGCAAAGACAACACTTCTATCACCTGAGGCATATTTTGTTCGATTTGTTTGTCAAAAAATTGAAAGAGGTTGGATGATTTGCCAGAATTAACTGAAATATTTGCTCTTGATTGGCGTCTAAGCCCAGTAATATTGGAAATAGATTTCTATCAAAAATATACCACGTTTCCTACTATACACTGAGAATTTTATGACAAATCTGTTTGTATATGAAAATTTAAGGGTGCTTAAAGGATGCCAATTAACTAAAAGTTTCAATTTCAAGTACGCGAAGACTGTTCGTTCTATCTGGTGGTTCATCCTTTTATGTTGCACATATTCCAATGCTTACAACCTCACATTTTAATGAAGGGGCCGTTACTACGTGCCCGGGGTTTCGCTCTACTTGGAAATGTTATCTTTCAGTACTAGATGGATATTAACTAACATAGTTTCTTAATTACAACTGATAACAGATTCAACCTTTTAGTTGAAGAGTTCATTAAACTATTGAAACGTGTACCAAAGTCGTGCATGACCGTGAGTATTGAGTGTGAGTTATTTACTCTTCTAATACAATGCGGTGTACAATAATTGTATGATCACGTTATTGTACAAAAACTATTTAAAATACTTTTTTATGTAATCACATACAGTAGAATACCGACAGATACTAATAGTGATGCTGAAGTTTCATCTTTGAATTCTATGACGCTTATCAATCTACATCTGGTTAAGCGATATATGTGGAATATTGATCTGCCAACGTCATGGACTACAGCCCGATATTCACGCATCATCCTTGTTATTACAGGAATTCACTATGATGGGTTCACGACACTTTCGTCTACCACCAATTTTGATTAATAAGCTATGACTGGCAATTTTACGGATGGGGGATTCACACCACCGGGTGAATCCCTCTATTTTAAAGCTCGGAAATCGTTTTTTTAATCTTCGTCGGGGATCAAGCCCAAGACCTTTGGCTTGCCAAGCAAACGCTTTAACCACTGATCTATTAAAAATATTTATTTGTATTTTGATTAACTATTTTTCCGATTGATATAATATTCTTCTCCTTAACCTCGCCATTTACCATCATCTGGGGTTCGGCTCTCGTGCACATTCGCCATGTCTGTCTGTCCTGCGTTGCATTCTCCATCAAGCTCAAAGTTTTCAGATCCTTGTCTACAGTTGCAGTCTAGGTTGCCTGTGGTCTTCCGGTTCTTCTTTTCAGCGTGGGTTTGTTGAGGGCTTTCTTGACAATGTGGTCTTCATCTCTCCATGTCACATGCCCATACCATCTTAGGCAGTTTTTCCTTATCTTTTTAGGTATGGGGGTCGCTCGAAATGAACCCCGTATATGCTCATTTCAAACTCTGTCCACTAATAGTATCCATGTCACGTTTCAGCGGAGTCCAACACTCTGATCTGTAGAGCATAGCTGGCCTTACAGCAGTTTTGTAGATTTTACCTTTGGTCCTAACTGGAATCTTGCTATCACACAAAACCCCAGAGAGAGACCTCCATTTCAGCCATCCTATGTTTATTCTATGTTCCACGTCGGATTCAGTTTTGGTGTCTACGGATATGAATTCAATTGACTTTACATTATTTTTTACAATATAATGTACAGTCAATGCTCTTATAGCGTTTATCAAACAAGATGATTAGCCCAATGCCGCCGAGTCCTGGACCATTTAGTCTTAAGAGGCGGTTCCACCCAAAATAGCTACAAAGAAAAATATCCAAAAACACTACAGGTAAAGGATATTTTACAAATAAAAAACTGCGTTATGTACATTTATACCTTTATCATTTCTAGTAACATAAGTGATATTTTTTTTTTCATTTAAACAAATATGAAAAGATACATTTTTTACACAGTAATTTACATTCCAATGTTTTTTTTTTTTTTAATTCGCTTACCACACCACTTAAAGATTAAATCTTGTGTGTGGAGTGGGATTCATCTATGTTATTTCACAATTTTATATATTTATACAGAATTTTACACATACATATTTATACATTTACATGATTTTGATATAATACTAATATTATATAAATAAAAATATAAGACACAATATATAGAATTAATCTAAAGTATATATAATTAATAATACACTTTTAGAACATTTCATTATTTCAATTTGTTATGCAGTTACGTCGGTTCTGTTTGTTAATCTTTTAAAGTACTGTTTTACCATTTCAATCAAAATTTTCATATCACTGATCGCTTTTATTTCCCGAGGAAGATTGTTAAAATTAACTATTCCGTTATATTTGTAAGAATTTTTTGCATGTTGTGTGTTAAATTTTGGTAATAAAATGTTGAACATATACCTAGCAGAGTGACAAGTTTGCCAGTTATAGGCTTTCTGTTGGATAGGTGGGAGGTCTTTTCAAAATCACTTTGATGATTAGTTTTTGTACAGTTCTAATGGGGTTGGTAGTATTTAGGTATGTTCCTCTCCAACCAAAAATGCCATATTGTAGTTGAAATTGGACAATGGAGTAGTATACCATTTTTAAATCTGCTTTAGTTAAGATGTTTCTGAGTCTAATGAATATATAGATGCATTTTCGTATACGTTTTACTAATTCAGCTGTGTGTGTTTTCCATTTTAAGTTACTGTCAATAAAGGTACCAAGGTATTTTTTTTTCAGTAGCTTTGATCACAGAGCAGGTTTTTTCGCAGTTGATATTATTACATCCGGGGTAATGAATAAATAATTTAAGTACGGGTGTTGTTGTTATTTTTTTGTTAATGGAGAATGGGATTAGATATGTCTTTTCTGCGTTTAATCTAAGTAGATTAACGTCAAACCACCGTTTAAGACTGTTAATATTATCATTTGCTAATTTTATTGTATGATTTCAGTTATTGCTCTCAATTATTATTGCTGTATCGTCAGCATAAGATATTATTTAACCGTTCAGATTCTGCTTGAATATATATTTTTGATATGTACTCGTACATATAAAAAAATCACTTCATGGCGACATAATGCAGTTATTTATTATTTTTCTAATATAGCCTTTTTGTATAAAAAGTATAAAATTTCTTGATAAAATTGGCTTAAAAAAATATGTTTTTATATTTCTTTCAATTTGCATTTTATTTCCATTAATTGGTGTACAGGATGAGAAAAATAAACAGAAAAGTTCTAAATACATAACCCTATAAAAGCTTTTATAAATTTACTTATTTAAAATATTATTAAGTAAGCACCTAGAATATTTAATATTTTAGAAAATATTGAGTAAATAGTTAAAATAGTAAAGAAAAACCACGATAAAAATAAGTCCTTTTTAATTCAATTTGCGTTTCTTGTATCAAAGACCACAAGTTCGCAAAGCAACTCTTAGTAAATTGAATTTGCTTGTTAAAATTGCCGTCAAACGTCGTTCAGTGTACCTCTGTACCAAAATTAATGTGGTTATTTAAGCAAGAGTCGTGAAAACTTTCTTCAGATGATGGAAAATTACAGAAAAAGCTAAGTAAGTAGTTTTCAGAAACGAAAAAAATATATTAATATTTTTCCATTATATAACATTAATTTCTGAAAAAATGTGTCAATAAGTCAAACTATGAAAACAATATAATGTTTCACATTTTGAATAATAAACGTTTGTTCAGTAACTAATTTAAGGTTTTGGGAGTAAATTTAAGTGACTTGGCAATAGATTATATAATTAAATTAATATTAAAATCTCAATAATATACTCAATACTACCTGCGATTAATTTTAAATGAATGAATAATAAGCACACGAAATGGAAACCTAACCTAACCTATTATTAATATACAGTGGTGCCTCGCATAACGAACGCCTCGCACAGCGAACGCTGCACACAACGAACTTCCTTTTCGTTCATTTCACGATTCATACAACGAACTTCGCTTCAAAATACGAACTTCGCTTCACACACAAACAGTGTGACCTCGTCAAAGAGTTTGGCCTCAACAAGACCACCATTTTCACCATTTTGACAAACAAGGATGCAATAAAATCAGCCAAAGTAGCCAAAGGAGTATCAAAACTATTTAATGAAAAACATAGATCTTCAATCCACGAGGAAATGGAGAACATTAACGATTTGGATTAAGGACAGGCAGGTGAAAGGTGACGTAACAACCCAAGATATTATCTGTCACAAGGCCAAGATAATTTATGAAGATCTAAAGAAAAACATCCCTGGAAGTAGCAGCAATCAAGATAATATAGATAATAAAGAAGATTTCAAAGCCAGCGGGGGTGGTTTTAGATTTAAGAAAAGGTATGGAATCCACAAAAAGCGGAAAATGGATGAAGATGTGCAAGATTCGATTATTTCTTAAAATTAAAAAATGTGTGTTTTTTTTCATTATGTTTTTAGATGTATCTAAATAAAAATAATAACAAAAAATTATCTTTTTTTATGTCATCTTACCATATTTTATGCTACAGAACGAATTTTTTTTTTTAACATGTATTGTTATGGGAAAACGCGTTTCACATAACGAACTTTTCGCATAACGAACTTGCTCCTGGAACGAATTAAGTTCGTTGTGTGAGGCACCACTGTATATGAATTAATTATGTACTGCCATTTTTTTTTTTTAATGTATCTTTACGTTTTTCTACTGCCAATTTTTATTTATACCGACCTTTTTATGCAGTGGCTATTTGATGAATAAAATACTGCCAAAATATCTAGTTGCCTAACTATGAATGAATTAATGTAGTAAACAGTCGGTCAAAGTTAACTGGTATAATTTATACATTATGCTTATGTAATCAACCACATCTATTATCATTAAGTTGTCCAATAAAATCCTAGTTTTACTATGTCTAACAATTTATTTATAATTTATTCAACAAACAAACAGAGACTATTTGCGGTGTAGACTAAAAGAGATAATATAAGCAGGATTTTACTTCAGTTAACTGAAAGATTATTCCCTGAATCCGACACGTATTTAAATGGTCATAACTTCGGAAAAATATCATTCATTTTATGGAAATATTGTACTTTGCGGATTGATGGAATGAATACAAAAACTAGACGAGAAGATAGATGACACTAAAATTTTAAAACAACAATACTTAGTGTAGATGGAAATTTAATTACAAATATTTAGGCATGTTATTATTCAATAATTAAGTCCAAGTAATACAAGCCATTGATGATTATTTTTGTACAACCTTGACGACGGATAATAAGTAAACAAAACAAAACTGAAATGTTAAAATATTTTTATATATTTTATTTTTTATAGCTTTTATACATACTATATAAAACGAAATAACAATATTAAGAGTAAATGATATTTATATTTGAATTAATATATATTGTTCTTACAGTATAGTAGTGAATTAAATTATGTACTGATGGGTTTATCTTTGGAATTTCGTCCATAAAACCTTCATAAAATGAATATACAAATAGTCTAACATCATTCGTTATACTTAGACACGCTGTGATAACAAGCGGTAGAAAATGAATTATTGAAGTATTTTTATTTTTAATTAAAAATTCATAATAAATTATTGAACAAGTGAATTCATGTTTATAATTTTGAAACAAGCTTCAAATGTATATTTTATTGTGTACCCAAATTATTGAAAACGTAAAAATCTAGTTTTTATACTGAATTTATGCTTTACTTTTAGATAATTGTTTTTTAGTGATTTGGTACTGGTAAAGTTGTAAGAAATTTAGTATACATCTTATAATGATGAATTTTTTAAGTACTGAAGTTAATATCAGAATTGGTTTTTCTTGCATCTCGATTCCATTCCTCTCGGTCCTCCGCAACCCTTTCAGCTCAGCATAAGCGCTACAATTCATGTCCTCGAATACTTGCTGTAAATACTCCGTCTAGGGCGCCCTCTACAGTTTCTACCCTCAACCATCCCTCCACAATTTTAAGTAACAATAGTTAATATCAATACATAATAACTCAATATTATTGTAATATACCAACTAATGCGCGACTAAATATGAATAAAATACATGAATTTAAGAAAACAAACCAAAAGCAGAGTTCGCAAATTACCGAAACATAAGCGAAGCTCTTCCGATTGTGTCTGTTTTTTAGTTTTATGGTTGAAAAATACTATGCATAAGAGTTTCTTTCTCTGCCATCTGTGGTGGGCGGGATTTGTGGTGACGTGGAAGATGGGCAGTGGCTGGACGTAGGAGGGTAGACTGCTGGGTGGGCGGGTAGATTCTCCCCAACGGCGACAATGGGGGGCGGAGTGGATTAAAGTGTGAAGAAATGCAAGCGCTCAGAAATAAAGCTTCTGGCGAGCCGGGGCTGTGATAAAATCTTGCACTATCTTAAGTATTTCAACCCATTTGGGGCAAGAGGATCCTTTTAGATAGCGTGCTCTAGAAAAGGGTCTTCTTTTCTGGTAAGAAAATAAAACCTCAGTACGTATTCAGTAAATATATGCAATGATATATTTAACTATATAGTATAAAACATTTTTCATAAGCACATAAATTATTTGAGACATCTTGTTTTATTAAACTATCTCAACAAATATTCAATATTGACATTGAGACGATGAATAGCACATCAAAGAGCAGAAAGAAAATAAAGATTTATATAAGTTTCGTTTTATTAAGCAACATAGGAAGTGCATTAAAATTTGATTGGGTTAACGACTGTCGCTTACCAGGTGCCATTGGTTGAAAAAGCCCCTTAGGACCAAATGATGCTGACCTCAGGGGCGTTGGGTTTATCTTAGAATATCCAAATAACAAAATATACAATGTATAGCTCAAATACTATGTTTTAAAAAAAATACAAAATCCATTTTCTAGTAAAATATTAAAAAATATATAAGTATGCTCAACATCAATTAACTATGACTTTTGACGTAATTGATAGTCTCAATATTAAAATATCCTTAATTATAAACCTAATTTGTAGAAGGATAATTTATGCAAAACACAATTAAAACTTTTTGTTCCCTTTTCTCTCTCGGAATTACTATAGGTTTTTTTTTTGGCAAATTACATTTTTTAGATTATCGTATGTTTAATGAGAGCTTTAAGCTTTTCAGGGACGCTCTAAAAAGATAAGGAGATCAAAGAAAATGATTAACCTTTTAACTCCTCCTTGTGCAGTGTTTACACTTTACGCTGTGCTTTTATCTAATTCCGAGTAAACATTTCTTTGATGAGCAATATCTTCCAACTGACTGGATGTTCAGTAGAGACAACAAGTCACGGCAAGTACTCCTAGGTCACTGAGCGGCAAAAACGATCAAAACAAGTTCAAAATAACTCTTTTAAGTACACATCATTTTCAACTTCATTGTCATGTCAACAATTTAACTCAACACTGAACTTATTTAATTTTTAAATAAATAAATACTTTCTACCTTGTTTAAACATCACCACATCTCAATTTAAATTTTTTGGAATATCGCGGTTTTCTCTACAGTGAAAGCTTAATATGTTCTTCAGGTGTATAAAAATATTCTAAAATATGATGTTTATATTCGCGGAGAACTGATTTAAAGCTTTCTTTGACGTTAAAACCATGATATATCAGTAAGTGAATAAACAGTGCTCCGTGTTAAAACAAGGTAGGAAGTATTTATATTATTAAAATAAGAAATATATTTTTAAGTGACTGCTAAATATGTAAATAACGTAATTTAATTTATTTAAAAAAAAACACATACAGCGTTTTTTCTGGACCAAAAAACTCATACTCTAAAACTCTTATTTTCTTGTGTTAGTCTTTCATTTTGATGCAATTCGTGTCTTGGCCCTAGCGAGCATGAAAACTTTGTGGCTAGTGAAATGAATAGCCACCCCTGTAATAATTTTGAATGCATTTTATTTTGGCTCATGTATGCAACGTTATTTCTTTCTTAAATACTTTTGTGTAGTAGACAAAACTGTTATGAAAGGATCCCCATTGACCTAATGAATTTATCAGTCAGGTTACTGAAAAAAATACTAATGCGCATATCGCCAAGGACACATAAATATCCTATGGTGAGAAGTCTAGTCTAATCATAACGACCATTACTAAGTAACGGAAATAAAAAAGGATATAATGAATTTGCAAAAGTATTTTTTTATCATACTTTTATATAACATTAAGGTTATCAACTGACAATACTTGGTGTAACTGCATAATTATAATTTTAAATTAATTTTAATTAGAAATATAATAAATTAAAAATATTTAGTTTTGATTCACATTTATTTTAAGCGATTACATGTTTCGGCCTCCCTGGAGACCATCTTCAATAATATATTCAATAATACTACAATAATTATTAAAAATGGTCTTAAGGAAGACCGAAACATGTAATCGCTTAAAATAAATGTGAATCAAAAGTAAATATTATTAATTTAAAACTATACTTGTATATGACAATAATATTGCAAGAAGTTTAGTTTATTTAAAACGTATTTCAAATAAGTAGAGTGAATACTAAATACATCAATAGTTATAACGTTTATATATAGTTTCTAAATAGTCTTATTTTTGTATATAAAGACATCGAAAATAAATTTGTTTCATAAATGATTTTCACTCCTAAATGTTAAAATATTAAAAAATAAATAGTAGTTAAAAAACCATTATTACCACATTGATATGAAATTCATGCAGTATCTGAAGTCATTAAAAGAGTTTTGAGGTGATAAAAGTAATGAATTATCATTGGTTAATGGTTGTAGGCACATTTTAATGTGGGCGTTAATTTGATGCTTAATTGAAAAAAAGTTATTACGCAATAAAACATAATGTTCTCTGATATCGGAATTTTAATAATAAAAGCTGTGATCAAAACCAATTTCAGATATCCAATTTGGCGCCTAATAACGGCTTTATGGTAACCGTAAAATGAACCAAAGTACCAAAGGTCTGATAAAATAATAAGCACATCCTGAAGATCTGAAATACATAACTACGTCATGTATTGTACGTTTAATGCTAGATATATGCCTCCCTAATAAGTTTTAACTAATCTTCCCAAGAGAAAAAAAGTCGAGGGAAATTGATATCAAAATAACATCCGAAACCAGGAAATGTTGTGCCTACTTAAATATTTAATTCGATGGAATCTTATAATTTTACAATTTAACACTGTTATAACTCACTTGTATTACGTCCGAAAAATATATAAGTGATGTGTAGTAGCTATATTTTAAATACCTATCACATTTTGTACTCAAAAAATTCAGCACGATTCCGGAGTAATTAAAACAAATTAATTTTATTTTGAAATTTAATGTAAACATAAAAAATACGTGACATGCCAGAAATCCAACCTAATTGCGAATATAACTATGTATTTTATGCATTTTTGATATATCTACGCTTGTATAAGAGTTAAAGGACCTAAAATCAATGAATAAAGGTAGAAGCTATTAATTATTGAAAACAATCATTTCATACCTTATATTTAAATAATGTGAGTAATTTTTTTTTGTATGTTGTGTTGTTTATTTAACGCACTTAGATTCATAATAATTTGATATTAGTGTCAAGATTGATTCATATATATTTATGTTTCACATCATATTTGTCTATGTTCCTTATGTTTTTACATTTAATCTTTTTTACCTATTAATCCTTAAGGACCGTCAATAACTGTACATAGAATGTACTTGGCATCAAACGAAACGAATACCGTGGTGCCTCACATAACTTTAATGGGAGGGATTTGTCTTACTATATATTTGTATACTTCAAGTAGAGAGCGGATATACGTACGAAATAATGTTTATTAAGTCATGGATATATATTTCATATTCGGGTCGTAGCACCAATGATCTGCGAAAAGCAAAAAAAATCTCTTATTCCTCTTTAATGGTGGTATATTGAAGAAAATGTGAGGCATCACATGCACCGCAGTTGTACGTTAAATCAAATATTTAATTTGTAAATCATAAGTATTGCCGCATCGGAAAACATAAGGGATTGATATAAAAAAGGCAATATACTGTACGGCAATGGATCAACCCAAAGAAACACTAAAAGATGGAATGTAATAAATTGTATTGGAAACAGATTATGATAGTAAAAGGCTATGCGTGTAGGGACATGGAGGAACCATTGCGTAAACAGTGATTTATTGTCTAATAAAAAAACGGAAAGAAAAAAAGATATATTGAAAGGTGGGCGGATTACATTGGGACATGGTTTTTTGAGGAAAAAAGATACGAGCTTGTAATAGATTTTTTGGAGTTATCTTGTTATTTACTCGTCAAGTTTGATGAAAATTGCTAATATTAAATAAAACATTTAATTAAGAAAACTGTAAAATTACATTAATTACTTACTTTCTATATTTTCCTTCATTGTAATGGGCCTGTATTTTTTGTTTAGTAACTAATTCAAGGTTTTAACAGTAATTGAAATCAATTGGCAGTCAATAAAATTAATCGGTTGTACACTAAATAAAAAGGCAGTATCCATTATGTCAGTATGAATGTGGTCAGTTATAAAATTAAAATGGTAGTAATATATTAAATATTTGGAAAATGAAATGTTAAATTAATGAATAATCAACCCTTAAAATGGAAACCTAACGTAATCTTACCAAACCCATTATTAATTACGATTCACTAATTATTTCCTACTACTTTTTTTTCTTCTGCCGATTGATATTTTTCTACTGTCAAATGATTACTCTTTATACAATTACTGTCCATTAATTGCATTAAATAATGCCAAAAAATAAGTTTCCTTTATATTGTCTATCTATTTTCGATGTTTAATTGTATATTCCTTTGTTATATAATTTATATATTTCGTTTAACTATCACCAATATTATATTTAATAACTTAATGTAACTGTTGTATTGTGAAAGTTAAAACAAGCTTCCGTAAATAAATAAATAAGTAATTCGAATTGAAGGATTAATTTTCGTATAAATATTTCTCTCTATATTTATATTTTTTACAAAGGAAAAGCATAATATTGTCTATATTTTAATACAATAATGTTACAGATGTCGGTTTTATTGTCAAATATTTTATTACGAGCAACGATTTATAGTATAAGTATCATTTTATATACCTCAATTTTTTTCGTTGGCAAAGGGAAAGAACTTGATATTAACATTATTCATAAGATTAATTTTCCATTAGGATTTCCTTTGCTTTCATCTTAATGGTATTATTGAATGTTATGATTTTACTCTTGTCGTAGACGTAAGCCGCTTCAAAGGTAGTACATTAGCATTTGTAATATTATATATAAATTATTTTGAGTGATGGTTATATAACGAACAGTAACGCCATATTTTAATTGATAATATATAAATAGAAAAAGCCACTACACTTGTAATATTAACTTCTCTATTTTTTTGTTTTAACATAATATTGTAATTTATAAACTTTCTATTAATAAACAATATAATATATTTGTATAAATAAAAAAAAAATACTACTTTCAAATTTACATGGTTAAAAAACAAAATAAAAGTATGTATATAAAGAATTATTGCGTAAATTCATGTGCTGAAAATTCGTCCAAGGAGTCGAAAAATTAACACATAGAGTATTTAATGAAAAAACTGTAAAGATATTTTACTTGTTATAATAGCTTGATTTCGAGAAAAAAATCTTAATTTGAATACACCGTACTTACTTTCTGTAAATATAATTACAAAAAGCAGAGAATAAAAAACAAGTAAAAAGTGTTCTATCTATCGGACTACATAATACATAAACAAGACTGCCAGTTGAAGCGATTTTTATTGTTGCAAAATGATATTACTTTACGAATTAAAATAAAAAAGTTTATATATTTATAAGGTATTGTGTGTATCGCAAAAATATGGTATTTAATTAGTATTAATATAAATGTAACCATTTTGTGATGTTTGCCTATGCAAAAAAAAAAAAAGAATTTTATGTTTTTAATGTATAAATAAAAAAATAAATACGTTTCAGATCTAACTGATCTTCCTCAATGAGTTTATGTAGTCTCATAATGTTTTTTTATTTTATTTAATAAGAAATTTAAAGAAAGGATTGTTTATATGTAATGCAAGAGTATTTTTTTTTCTCAGTCGTTATTTTTTCAAAAACAATTTAAATTAAATCATTTAAAAGTATAGAATTCAATTCTTACATCTAAAAAACGCTATTATTAATATGCTAGTACGTTTAAAATTTAATTTGTATAATTATTTACGGAGTACAACAGGTATTATTTACATGATATTGTACAAAATAAAACACGTCATACGTTGTTTTTCAGTTGAATTTAATATTGTATCAAAACATCCAGCAGTTCATAAGAAAGTTGCAATTTAAAATAAATACACTAAGAAATTAAATTTTGTCTCGTTCCGGTACATTGTAGTACATAAATATTGCGCCTCGGAAGATTGCATTCTCCTCACCACCAGTATTGTTCACTTTAGGTCAGTTCTTCGCTGAGTGGCTTCACAATACAGTCCATAAGAATTCTTGTCGGTAATGAAATAAGGCTGAAAATGTACGCCGGGCGGAGGCTTTGCTCAGGCGTTGGAGGGGTCCGATGCCTGGCCAGCACGTGCCGCCTTCAGTCGCCTTCAGCCGGAGCTTTCGTGAAATGAATACCTTACTCCAACAATTTGTAATGCTTCATGGACAGCCTTATGATGCAGGAGAGTTTTCAAAATAAATTCCAAGCCCGGAGTGGCGGTACGTACCTATTCAGAGTCACATTACGAGACTAGAGTACGTAAAAGGCTGCAAATTATAGTACTCAAAGAAATGAGATCTTATCGAAATTTCTCAATATGCTTTTTAAATTATTTTCCTAAGTACGATGTTATATATGTCTTTATGGGTTAAAAAAATCACACAAAAGAGTGAAAGATTTGTGAAGTAGTTCAACTAAAAATGTTTGAATTAAATTTAATTTTAGGAGATACATACTTAATAAATTTTCGACGAAATCATAAGTGAAGGATGGAAGGCCTAATTTTATTTTTATTTCTTGAGGTATTAGTCCAAAACAAAAATACATTGCTTCATTATTAATTAATGAAAGCTGACAAATATTCCTTTATTTTACATAAAAATATTCTTAAATATATATATATTATTTAATGTTTTTACCAGATGAATTTTAACTATGTAAAATAAGTTCATAATATGTTCTCCATATTTTTTTTGAGTATTTGTTGATGAAACTAATGCAAAATATATAGAAATGTTTGACGTCATTACATATAAACTATATTTCCTGATAAACATTATTACAATTGAAATGGTCATTTATGAAACACATTCAAAGTGCTAATACACGAATGTTATATTCAAAATTGACTGGCCTCTTCTACACGTAATTAATTAATAATGACCTTTTCATTAAAAAAAAACGTTGCGTAAACACATAATTAAATCTAATGCTTGCGACGAATCGGCATTTTTAAAATCCAAAAGGGTAGCAGTTAGGCTGATTTTTTTCAATTAAAACAAATGGCATACACATGCTTTAAAACCCTATGAAAACCCGTCCTTGGTTATGCGTAAATCCTTAGGGAAATGAGTTCACTTGCGTGATATTTAAAGCAACAAAACTATTTTCTTCCAAGCTCAGATAGAAAAGAGGTCAAACCAATTTAGACACAAGCTTCCGTTTCTTCTATAGTATGCACAATTAGAAAACTCAATTAAACTTAAAAAAAAACGTTTATCCCATTTTATTGACCTCGTGCTGAACTAAAAATACTCGGAGCAATTTTTATTGCCTACTCGGGTGTTGTAGAAAACAAGTTGCCCAATTATATGAAAGTATTGTGCCGTTTCACTAATACGCTATATTTTATTATTGGTGTAATGCTTTCATACAAATTAGTTTCGCGTAACTTGATCGCAGTTAACGTCGTTCTATGATTATGTATGTTTCCATTTATAATTATTACTATCTTCATTTTTATTTAAAAAAATACCCGATAATTATGATAAATATTTCTTTTCTTATATCAAGAACATATGGTCTCTACAAAGTTGCGCCATTTAGTTTTTTAATTTGCCACTGAGTATGCCTTATAACACAAGGCAACTGTGTACCAGAAAGTCCATCTGGGAATATGTATTTATTTATTTATTTATTCAAAGATCAAATATTAACATATTAAATGATTATCAAATATGTGAAATAACAAGCGTGAAAATTACGAAGTTTTTTTTATGTAAACACATACAGGAGAATACCGACAGATGGTGATAGTAATTCTAAAATCTCATCTGTGGAATTCTATAACGCTTACCATGCTGCATATGGCTAAGCGCTGTATGTGGAGTATTGATCCGCCAACGTCATAGACTACAGAATGAGATTCACGCTTAATCCTTTATTATTACAGGAATTTACTATGAATGGGTGGTCTTCACGGGACGAGTTTCGTCTACCACCAATTTTAATTAATAGGCTATGGCTGATATTTTACCGGTGATGGATCAAATTCACACCAATCGGGGGGGTATTTTAGAGCTCAGAAATCGATTACAAATCCTTTGTTTAAACCTCCGTCGGGGATCGAACAAACGACCTTTACTTGCAAAACAAACGCTTTGACCATTGAGCTATACCCACCGGTCAGCCATATGAATGTAATAGGAAAGTAAGAGAAGACACATACACAGAAAAGAAGTACTATACAAGTGATGATAAAATGTAACACATAAGAAAAAAAAACTTATAGAACTAACAACTGTATGATAATTCATATTTTGAGTGGTTTGTTACCATTTGGTTCTTAAGATAGATTCAACCCAACCAAGAACACACGTTTAGCAACATGTGGTAATCCATCTATGTTTTGGTCCATATCCTATGTTATTTAACTTCGATGATCTTACAAGAACTGCACTTACAATGTGCAATTGTCGTTGGTTAATATTTAAACAAACACATAATTATTTATATTTAGTATGTACCAAATTTGTTTTCACACTTAATTTTTCGATTTTAATCAAGCAGTAAAGCAGTATTGATATATTTTATTACATATAAAAGATTCGTTCTTCAGTTAAGTTATTTTCGTTCAATGGCCTCATACCATAATAATTGCTAAAGACATAAGAATAAAAAATAAAAACGTACTTCTAATCGTATCTATGTTTGTCTCTGACGCAATTTCCTTTAAGGGATTAGTTCTACTAGACTTTTACTAATCCACTTACATTTTCCTTTATTTTCTTTAATGGGAACATAAACCCCTCAAATAGCAGGAAATGCTTAAATGATAGCCCAGAAATTCGACATTGCTTTACAGAAAACAAAACAATAAACAAAGTATTGTAATAATAGTTTTCATTCAGTCATTAGGTAAATAAAATTAGGGTCGTATTTTTCCGGTCAGAATAAATAATTTTTGGCCAGAATATAAAAAAAAAACAACCATTATTTTGCATTATTTAACATGTTTTACATAGTTATGTGAACCAAACTCAACCTAACATTAACTAAACTATTATAAAATCATAATTTAATAGTAATATCATCCGTATAATGGGTTTCGAAAGCAGGAGAACATAAATCAATTGCCATTTATTTATTAGATTAGGCAATAGGGCTTGCGTCGTTCTGGTAGGAGTACGGGAACTATACCTTTTCATAGAATGTACTCGGTGAAACTGCAGGAAGCAGAGTTGACGTGAGCAAGATGAGGCGATAACCATGGTCACTGACAGATATTTATGACGGCAGTTTGTGTTGTTCATATGATCCAGTTAGAGAAGAGGACTTGAAGATGATAATGATGATGATGGTAAGTAGAAAATGGTGAATTAAAAATATAAATTCACTACCTATTTAATTATTTAAGTATTGCTACCTGGATTTGATCGTACTTCTCTTTCCGGTGCCTATAAAATAATACAACTATTAATTAAACTGCGGCAAATGTAAATATATCTTTTAATTATTTTTTTGAATTGAATTCGTATACTTTTAGTAGATTGGAATGCTTTCAAGTATATTTATTATACCTACCTACCATACCGACCGTCTTTACATGCAAACAAACTATATTTTTGTTTTAATGTCTGGTTAAAAAAATTGGTGCATAAAATGAATGCATTCGTTTGTATTTAAATATGAAAGCTTTGTTATATCTTCTAATTGGCAAATAATTATTCTTTATTCCACTGTCCGAGTACAGAAAAATATTCTCATTCGTTATTTGCAAAGTAAAACTTGTGTACCTATACCCAAATTAGTGCTTCCAGTATTTGTACATTACGGATCTAGTGTACCAAAGTTTGAAAGCAAGGGTCAACTAGTTAGTCTTGTTAGTGGGTCGTCGCATGAATGCTAACATAAAATGTAATTGTAGTGATTGTAGATTTTGCCACAGATTTATAATTAATTCCACTGTCCGAGTTCAAATACAACTCGAAGCAAAATGGCATTATCTGTTTTGATATTCCTTGGCAACGTCCAAACTAGAAATGCTCGCAGGCATATCAAATGATTATATTAAATTATACTGACAATGCAAACTAATAAGCAAACTCATTGTAATAGATAAAAAAAAAAACTGTTTATTAGCAGATTTAAGATCCCATTAAGAATGTAATTTTGATGTATAATCACTCATCAGGTTTAAATTAAAAAAAAACTAACGAAAAACAAAATTATTGACAATTAAAAATCGGTTTTAAAAAAAAAATAAATATTCCAAGATAACACGTTATTTAGTGACAAACATGAATTTTCGCGATAATTAGAAGTATTTTAATAATACTTACGGATTTCATACAGCGTAATTAATTTATTTTAGCTTTTCATATTTACTTATCTGAGTATGCTATTCTGATATTTTTATTTGATCTATGTTAAAATACAAGGTATATTTTTTTCCCTATCCGTTCCATATCTGGAATATATGGTTACCACAAATTACCGCAACTGAGTTTTGTGAGCTGCTTTTGTCCATTCGTTGTACAAGAAATATTTGCATTTAAAAGTCCACCTGGGAAACATACATTGTTCCTTACAACATTCAGGGCAGAAATTAGAACTTGTATATAACTTGTTTATCCGAGGCATATTTATGATTGATTTGTTATATTTTTTTAAGGAGATCGTATAATAAGCTTGCTTTTCTTCAAGAAATGAAATAGTCAAGCCAATGGCCTTAGGCATGGACCATTTGCTTTTAAGAAGAGCTTAACCAGATATGAAAAATAGTTGATATTAATTATTGAAAATAATAAATTGACTTGACGGGGAACCAAATTAAATTGAAAGTCGAAATAAAAGATAGAGATTAATGTAATCCGTCGAAAAACCGTTTTTTGAAAGCTTTCCTGAGCTTTTAAAGCTCGCGGCGCAGAATAAAAAGGATTATATTATGAAAACCGTTGCATACTTAATGATCCAAAACTAATTTGAAACTCCCCCTTTAAATGGTATGTTGATTTCTCATGAAAAATCAAATTGTTTACCCTCTTTAAAATACTATTTCCATGTCATTTAGTTAACGTAATCGTTTTTATAGAAGTAATAAAACGCCTGTAAATACAACCATGAAATTTTTTTTTTTTTTTTTTAAATGTACAAACCAATAAGCAATATATTTTCATATATAAAATTATATAATTATGAGTAAATATTTTTTATTTAACTTTTTATTTCCACATCCATTCCATGTCTAGAATATATGATTACTATAAATTGCCGTCCGTCAGCTCTCTCAATTGCTACTATCCATGCCTTGTCCTAAGATATCTCTGAGTCTTGAGATCCACCTGGGAACATATATTGTTTGTCAAATATAAAATTAAAGATTCTTTAGAATTTATTCCACATATTTTTTTTTGACGCCATGTTTCAGCCAGGTCGGATGGCCATTCCATCCGACTTTATTTTATTTATTTTATATCTGATATTATGGAATTCCACCAAGAAATATCGATCGAAAAAATCTAAATAATATATTGTTTCATTTTCTTATGTGAACACATACAGGAGAATACTGACAGATGGTGATAGTACTTCTGATGTCTCATCTGTGGAATTCTATGACACTTACCATGGCGTATATGGCTAATCGCTGCATGTGGAGTGTTGATCCGCTAACGTTATTGACTACAGCCCGAGATTCACGCATCATCCTTATTATTACAGGAATTTACTATGAATGGTGGTCTTCACGGGACGATTTTTGTCTACCACCAAATTTTAATTAATAGGCTATGACTGGCATTTTACGGATGAGGGATCAAATTCTCACCAACCCGGGGTATTTTAGAGCTCAGAAATCGGTAATAAATTAAAAAAACCTTTTTTGTAAATCTCCGTCGGGGATCGAACCCACGACCTTTGACTTACAAAGCAAGCGCTTTGACCATTGAACTATATCCGCCGACTATGTGACCTCCACAGTAGAAAACAAACTTTACAACACAGCAGCTGTAGTATACGAAGCAAGTCTACGATTATTTGTTTGATCAATTTATGTGATGATCAGTCCAATGCTTTTGAGGCCAAAACTATTTGGTAGTAAGAGGCTCAACTTAGCAATGTTGCAACAAGAGACCATAGTTTTTTCAATATATTGATAGTTTTACTGCTATTTCACCTAAAAATTAAGTATTCTGATATGTAATGAACATTATTTCCATAAAGAATGATACAAATAAATTTCGTACAATCACTGAGTTTAAATTATTTGGTCGTCTGCCAGTTTTGTTGACACCTTTTATAATAGAAGAATAAGAATCTGAAATTCCTCAGAGATGTTCTTACAAAGTTTATTATTTCATTCTTTAAATATGACAAACCACAAAGTTATTGCATTCAACAAATATAAATTATCATTTAAATTAACGAATATACACTATTTAATACAGTTTCTATATTACATTATTTTAACTACTCCTGAATTGATTTTATAAATTTAAACGTATAAAAAATATAACTGCCTGTTTTGTATCGAAAAAGTGAATTTTATGATAATGAAATTCCAGAGCAATTGTTGAGTCTTTAAAATCAACAATGTGCTCTTTGTTAAAAGCCAAAGCAATCTTTTCTGTAAATCCATTGATACAAATGTCTGCCTGAAGCGGAATAAGCTGATGCGGCTTAGAGCCCTTCCCGCTACACTCTTCCATCCCGGCTCTAATCAATTGATTAATTACATGGTCTAATTGATGAATACTTGAATTGACAACTGATTAACAGGTAACATTAATAATAGCGATCCGCGTAGGCTCTCGTGGATTTTTTCCACGCATGTAAAAAATGAAAACGAGGAACCGCCAGCTGGTAATTTATCGAAAACACTGGATTTAATTTATTACGTCCGGCTCAATAACAATCACGAAAATTCATTTTATGAAAAAAAAAAAACAATGGAATATACTGAAGCTTTTCTACATGAAAAAAAGTGCGAGATTTTTTTTTCATCCATAGACTTTTTAAGCTTAGTAAATAATTCTTCTTTTTATATCCAATCACTAGCTAATACATATATCGCCACACGCCAAGACACCGCTTAAAAGTTCTTTCAAATGACTTGATCTTCACATTGTCACATTATAGCTCTGCTTCCTCAGAGTATATTGTATGCATAGTTAGAATTTTTAAAATGGAGGTAGATCGTTGTCTAAAAATTCCAATTCTTGTTTGTGATCTCCTGCGACATCTTGATATCATGATCCAACCAGGTGTATCTTCATCAAATGTGCTTATTCATTAATTACAGAGTCAAACCATCGCACTTTAAATATTTTGCACTGAAATCTTTTCTCAAAACGCACCATACGGATGTATTATATTTTAAAGTAAAATCACTGTATTCATAGCCAAAATAATGAGGATATAACAAGCGTTAAATCTGCCCGTTAGAACCAAATAATACCTTGAGAGTTATCTGATCCATTACAAACCGTCACTACAATAAATAAAATGCTTTTCAATTTTAAGAAACTAAGATATAATAATTAAAATACTTACTTTTTTATATATTTATTTTAGAAAATTGTTAAATATATGAACTTTCAAATTACAGTGTACATGTACCCAGCAAGCGATATTTTTTGACGTTAACTTGAAATCGTGCTTTAAAGTTAAGCGTAAAAATAAGCTTTATTTACAAGCGAAACTAATATTTTTATTCACTACATTATATACCGCTGAAAAAAAAACTACTCAACGGTAGAGTGTAGGTTGCTTAAAAAACATTAGTTGAACGTTACGTTTTGCGTTTCGTGTGAACGTTATTCAGTTTCCGGCAAGTGCGAGCTTCGGGCAAAAGCGAGCTTTAAGTGCTCGTATCCCATTTCCACGGAGGCTTTTCCGCTCTCGGTCTAGCCACTCTATGCCACAAGAGCGAGCGGGATTTGAAGCTTATGTCCGTCAGTTTAAGGCTACTTGTCAAATGTTACCAGCTGCTCGCTTCTCTCAAAATACGCGCCAGAGCCTCAACCATTTTCAACTATTTTACATAAATTTTTTCGCAATTCAATTATCTGACCACTTAAATGTATGATCAATTATCTGAGTTTAAATCAATTTAGGGCTACTTATCAAATGATAATAGATTTTCATCTCTCTGAAAGTACACTCTTGAGCCTTAACTACTCGTATTTCAGATCAATCTATAATGCAACATCTTATTCATTTTATTCCACTTCAATTATTAGACCATTTTAAATCTAAATTTAAGCAATCCAAGTTCTCATACTACATTTTTCATAATCATTATCATTATCATCAACACAATGTCCACTCTCCTAAGTGGAGCATAGGGCTGTCACCAACTGTCACCACAAATCAGCCACCATACTCCTCACATTATCCCATGTCAGATCTGCTACCCGCAGATCCACTGGGTACATTCAATATATAGTTACCCAGGGACCGAAATTTTTTGAAATTGGTCGAAATTGTACGCTTGATTAAATTTATTAAATTCGCTCAATGACAGTCAACGTTTTCATGAGATCGGATGATAAGCTCAATGTTTTCGAGGCCCAGATTTTGTAGTCGTAAGAGGCGGTTCAACTCAAAATAACAAAATAGAAGAGAACGCTACATGAAAAATCACCGCAAACACTAAAAAAAATCTCCAATACAAATAAAAAAACATGCGTTATAAAACGGTTCACAGCACTCGTATCTAGAGCTAAATAGGAAAAAAGCCAAATAATAGACATTTCAAGATATAGTCAAAATGTAAAAATTGAAAATTCTCTTTAACTGCCAAAAGCGTCCTAAGACGCATAATTTTCTGTGAACGGAGCGCCGCTTATACAAAAATTACGTCTTAAGACGCGCCGTTTTAAATGAACAATCAACAATGCACAATGAACAATTAATTTTATGATTATGGATAAATGACTGCACGACTGACGCGCTCTTCATTTATTTGGTAAGTTTTCTAAATAAACTTTATTACACTTTCAATAACGATATGTTTAGAAGGTTTTATTTTTGTCGTAAAATTCGCGGCGTGCTGAGTACCGCCATAAATCTACCTGCTGGCAGCTTAAAGGTTAAGTTTCTTTTATATAATACAAATAGCGTAACTAATGACTCATTTTTAATATAAAAACAAGTCTGAACTAAAGAAGTAATAAAAATTGTTGTTGATAATTACCGGACGTTTAAAAAAGGATCAACAAGTTTTGCTAAAAAAGTCTAAAATAAATTTGAGAGATTAACAGACCGCTTTCTTATTAAATTGGTGAGTAATTATTTATTCTGAAAGTTGACAGTTCCGGCAAGAGACATTGATTAATTATTTTTGATGATACTCTAACCTGTATTGTTATACATTTGTAATCTTTGAAAAGTGTCCAATTCTTGAATATTATGTTCGTTTGTTTTAAATATGATATCATCATCATCAGGCTGTATCCGCCCACTGTTGAATGTAAGCCTCCTGCATGAGTCTCCATCCTCTTCGATCCACCGCCTTCAGCATCCAGGTCACTTCCGCTATTCTTCTTATATCAGTCATATGTCAGTCCATCTTGCAGGGGGTCCGCCAATGCTTCGTTTGCCAGTTCTTGGGCTCCATTCCAATACTTTTCTTCCCCATCGATCGTTGACTCTTCGACAGATATGTCCTGCCCATTGCCACTTAAGTGTGCGTATTCGTAGTATCCAATACTTGAGTTCTTCTGCGTATTTCCCAGTTTCGGATTCTATCTTTTTGCGACACTCCGAGCATGGATCTCTCCATAGCACGCTGGGTGACCTTTATTTTATGGGTATGACTTGCTGTCAGATTCCACGTCTCTGCGCCATAAGTTAATACAGGAAGGATGCATTGGTTACACGCTTTAGTTTTAAGACATTTCGGAATTTACGCGAAATGATATGGATCAAATTAAATATACCTGTATAATAAAAAAGATATTTATGAAATCATTTGTCTAGTGCCTTGAATAACATTACGGTTATTATCTACTGAAAATACTTGGTGAAACTGCATAATTAATAATAATGTAATATTTTAAATAATTATAATATTTAAATATTAATCCAGACCATCTTCAATAATGAAGATGGTCTTAAGGGAGTCCGATACATGTAATCATTAAAAATAAATGTGAATCAAAAATAAATACTTTTCATTTGTTAATTTTTAAATTAAAATGAATTAAAAATTATACATACTTTCAAAACATACAGTCTTCTAAATATAAATGCATTTATTACATAAAATAAATAGGCATTTTGTAACAATATTTTAAGTATATTTATTGGTTGCGGGATCATAATAATGCAGTATGCGCTGAGCAGTGCTCAGAGACTGACAGGTATTTAATTAGCGACACATCGTTACCTTTTAAGGTTAGAAATTTTACTGTAGTTGTTGCTCGTATAAATAATGTTTTATAAAATTGATTACGTTCATGAAGAGTCCGACGAGATGAACAGTGACGAAAGTGATATTGCTTTTGAGGAATGTGTAGAAAACGACGCGACCGTAGAACAAAATACCAATGATTCATCCGATAATAAAATGTAAATATGCTTGATATTTTGTTATATTTTGTATAAAAACAATTTTTACACTTAACTTTGAATGTAATAATTGTCAATTATGTTATTATGATTTTAAATAAAATGTTAAAAACATAACAGCAACAGTTCTCAGTCAGTTGCCACTGTCCATGTTTTATCCCGACATCATCATCATCATCATCATCAGCTTGTGTCCGTCCACTGTTGAACGTAGGCCTCCCGCATGAGTCTCCATCCTCTTCGATCCTCCGCCTTCCGCATCCAGGTCACTCCCGCTATTCTTCTTATATCGTCAGTCCATCTTGTAGGGGGTCGGCCAATGCTTCGTTTGCCAGTTCTTGGGCGCCATTCAGATACTTTTCTTCCCCATCGACCGTCGTCTCTTCGACAGATATGTCCTGCCCATATATGCACTTAAAGATCTACAAAGGAATATATATGGTTCCCAAAGATTTCTAGGGTAGCAAACCGGAATTTGAGGAGACGGTTGCTTGGGAATCTGAGGCATATTTTTAATGTTTTTTAATAAAAATTTGTAAATCAAGATCGAATTTTTGCTTAACATTTCTAAGGCCTGGATCGTTTGGCCTTAAAATTCTAACCAATGATACTTAGTAAGCAAATGGTAACCTATCCATGTTTTGGTTTACATCCTATGATGTTTGGCTTCAGTGATCTAAGGAGAACTGCGATATAATGTGTCACTGTTGTTGGTCGTTATTAAAAAATATAATCTACGCATTACCATATTAAAATTCTAAAGGTATTTTGTTTTTATTGTTTCAGATTAGACAACAAAAGAAAGCGGACATCATCAGAAAGTAATAATCCAAAAACACCAAAGAGAAGGAAACTAAATAAAACGGGCAAAAGGTATGTAACGTAAATAATTAATGTTATTTATCACTTTTAAATATTATTTAAATAAAACGACACGTATTTTTTGACAACAATAAATCCGGTAGGAAATAATTTGTCATAAATAACGACATGTACAACATTCAATTGAATAATTGTTATCATGTTAAATAATGCTAAGTACTCATTTTAAATAACTACCCACACTATATAAATACACACCGTAAAGTTTTGTTTCTCTACGGGAGTAGATGAGTGGAAAGGAAATATAATGGTGGTGTTTTTAAACGAAATTTTTAAATTTGATTCTTAGAGTGGTAACAATGATGTTGGGTGATCCATTTAAGTCTTGCTTTTGATATTGAAGCTGGAGAAGCTGATTATAATGAGTCACCATACGTCAACCGTGTAGAGATGATTGATCTTGGTTGGAGTTTTGGTTGATAGGATTCTTGAATGGATGCAGGGGGGATCAATTAAGGAAGTTCAGAAAAGTAGTGTTCATGATAGTAATTATAAAAAGTATTCGCAATTTTTTGTGTACATTGTCATACAGTTTTAAGAAGAATTGTTCACTGTCATCATAACATTGTACGTATGGTACATAAAATGTGTTTGAATAGATCTTTCCCTTTAAAAGGTAATCAATCATGTGGGTGATGAATAAAAATGAAAATATATAATAAAAGCGTTTTTTTTTAATTATTTCAACAAAATATTAATTTATTGTTTTTATTTTATTTTTCCTTAGAAAACTTTCAGATATATTAGGGAAAAACGTATCTGAAGAAGAAGTCAAAGAAGATTTACCTGATTTAACTGTAGAAATGGCGAAAACTCGACACATGGATAATTTTCGACGATATTGGAAGAACGTTAAAAATCTTCCTTTACCAAATTGGTCTCAAGTGATATTCGAATATATCAATACTCTTAAAAAGTAAATAATAAACTGCCTTTAATATTGCTCGAAATATCTGTGAAAGAAAGAACACACTATCACATTGATTGAATGTAAATTATTTTGTTTTATTGTCTTTCAATAAAAAAAACCTAATATTTTAAAAATGTCTTTTAAAATGTACTTTTGTCAATGTCCTGAATAAATAAATTATTTTTCATATGGAATGATTGTTTTCCATGATAAGATTAATTCGAAAATTCATAATGTAAAATTGTTAAAACAATATATATTAGCATCTTGATGAAAAGTTATGTATGGCAGACTATATAACATATGATTAGTATATATTTTATTACGTGAAATACTTTTAATATTTTATCTGGAGTGTGGTATGAATTATGTATTACAATCATATACATCATAGGTTCCCAAACTTATTTAACCCATAGCCCCCTTTCAGACACAAAATTCCACAAGGTCCTCCTTGAAATTGAACTCTTTTCAATTAAAAAACGAAATAAAAAATGCAGTGAAAATGTTTTTAATACACTCTTTTATAATATTATAAAAAAGAAACACTGAATATTCAATTTTAAATTAATTTTCACAGTTCATAAGTTTAATTTATCAAATTTATATTTATTAAATACGTGATTGTACTGTCGACAATATTGTCATATTTTGTTGTTTTTTATTTGAAATAAAACTTCATAAAAAAAAAATTCTAAATAATAAATTGTAATAATTATTACAACACTGTAACAGTTTCCAAGAAAAAAATAACGCGGTATGAATACCTGGGCGTAGTTGGTTTCCAAGGTCCGCGGTTCGCATCCCGCTTGAGGGCCGTTATATTGTTGTGAATAATTTTTGGAACTATTTGAGATTAATCTGCCTTAAATGTATGTAAATTCCACTAAACTATTTGTAAATACTTGAGTTGTTTATTTCAGAAAGGATAACTGAAACAATTCAGAGTTTGTAAATGAATTATCTAACACTTTCAGAAAACTGCTAACCACAGTATACTGAGGCCAGTTTTATTGATTTGAGAACCAACCACAGTTAATTCAGCAAAAACACAGTTAATGCAAATATGAGAATTCCCAGAAAATTCATTAAAACTTGTGTCCTCTATAAAGCAGACGCAGCCAGAAACCTTACATCACAAAGTATTCCCAATTACGTATTTGTTTTTCTGAAAACATATCAATTATAAAATAATAAACTTATGATTTGTATAAAATAAAATAAAATAAAATGTATTCAAATATATTTGTTAAATTTTTACATAGAATATTTTCGCCGCAATCCAAGGCAGTTTATTGTACTGCTAAAATGCATATATAAAAATCATATAACCCATTCCATGATATATTTGTAAATTAAATAATTATAATTTCATGTGATAAGAAGGTTAAGCTTGCATATTTTTATAATTTTTTTCGTGATTGTGAAATTAGACACTTATTTCAAATGTAATTACTTCGATAAAAGTAAAGTTATAAAGTTTGTTTAGAATGCATATATATGCAAATGGTTATTGTATACGACATCTTATGTTTTAATTTTTAAGCATATCTTTTTAATTTCTGAAAAAAAAATGTATTGATAAATCTTCGTTGATATCTTCTCAAAGCATTAATCAGTTCTTAATATGTTTTTTTATTAAATGGTTTATTAATTTAGAATACATAAAAACGTAATAAAACTAATCGACATAATGTAAGAACTTACAATTTTTTAAATAAAGTATGAACAATTTGCGTAGAGTTTTACTTTTATAAATCATAAAAATTATAATTAAACAATGAAAAATAATGATAATTGGTAGAGACCCGTATTTTAAGAATCTATTTTTTTCAAAATTAGCGCTATGGAGCATTTAAAAACATGGATTTTACCATCTATTTTAGCATCTATTTTAGCATCTATTTTTGTATGACACAAGTATCAAATAATTATCAATTACACTAGGTTTTAACATGTTTTTAATTAAAATATTGACCAACATGCATAAATATTATAAATAATTATTAAACATACTAAGACATTAAGCAAAATAATACAAAAGTAGGGTAATCATCAAAATATAAATTCAAATATTGAATTTTTCAGTTATGAAATCTTACAGTCACCAAGTTCATATAAAGGAAATTTGAGAAGGAGCCGATAACGGAGAGTTTAATTAAGTTGTTTGTTTAGTCTCCATTATAGAAATAAAAAAGGGTTACAATGTACACTATTGAATTTTATCTTACAAACAATAATATGTAATTAATATTTCTTAAAATAAATCATGGAGCATGTTTCAATGGATTATTTTTTAAGTGTGACCACCAGTTACTATTAAATAATATTTGTTGAATAATTTTTCAACATCAACACAATTTACTGGACACCAAATTTATTTAATAGCAGTACAACTAAAATTTTTATACTTAACTTTTGTGGCCAATAATACTCGTAGCTGTAAAATATCTGGTTTTAAATAACTTTTTACAATTTACAAAATTTTGATATCCTTCTATACATTAAGATTCTGTTAATAAATTAAGCAATGGCAAGTTCTTGTTTAACATTAATGGTCCATTTTGAACATGCTACTGATGAATTAAAAAGTTGACTCAAAGTCTCTTATACAAATTGGTCTTATTTATCACTAAATGAGACTCAACTTTAAGAAGACTTTTATTAGCAGTTTCAGTTAAATAATATTCCTGTTCCTTTTGATTGTTTCACATAGTGAAAGAAATTATTTGTTTTGTTTCAACAAAATATACTTCATTCATATGATTCTGTAGGCTCCGTTTTATGTCGTCAATTTCCTCCCATAATAAATGTGCGAAAGGATATATATGGGCAATGTTACCGGTCTACAAATATTGCCATAGGCGATGTAAAGTGTGTACATATAAAATAGGTATGTAAAAATCTATCATTTCATATTTATAACGGTGAAATTCATTTCATAAAACCAGCAAATTGAGATTTTAGCATCTAATTGCATATTCTATGAAATTCGCATTTATTAGCATCTATTCCGAATTTTAGTATCTATTTCGCATCTATTTCAAAATGCTAAAAATACGGGTCTCTAATAATTGGGTTTATTGTTGCTTCAAATCTTACCCGAATTGCTGTTAGTTTTAAAAGTACAATTGTCGCAATCGACGCAGGTATAATTTTTGAGAAGCAGGAATAAATATTGTCACCAAAAATATGTTCGCGTAGACTATTCCATTAGAATTGATGATGTGTTGTTGCCTTGCCTGGTTTCTACGTGTTTTTTATTTTGTTTACTGGTGTGACGAAAGACGGAACATGGTGTAGTTGAAAGATTGCGAGTATACGAGTATATACGTGGAGAAGGCAATCCACACACCGGTCACGTATGCCTTACTTTTTTGGTTGAATGAAGCGATAATGTCGAAATAAGGAGCAATTGGTTTGACGATGCTCGAGGCCCGTAGTCCGCCATGACCCGCGTCTTCCTTGGAAACCTCTTTGCGTGTGAATTTTCAGAAACTATGAAAGCTGAGTGTAAGTGATAACCATTTCAGTACTTTCATGTTCAGCGAGATTTAAAAAATATACATGCTTTAAAGCTAAGCACATTAGTTTACAATACCTTAACAATTATTGACACGCTAAAAAGGCTAATAATGTTAATACTCATTGTAATTAAGATAACAATTTTATATATAAACATACAAAGATAGACTCATTTTACACTCCGTTATATCCACTTCTAATATAGAATATGAGGCCAAAAGAATACAATGCTCGGGACTAAATGGAGCTAATGATAGATCATGTCTTCTCATACTAAAAAATTTTCTGGCCTTATTCTGTCAAATGATTTTTGTAGTTGACAATATTTCGTTGGAACAGATGTACCTAGAAAATAGATGGCTTTCGTTATATTTGCTTAAGGTTATCACAAAAATAAAATTTATCTCTTAAAAGCATACCTCAAAATTACCCAATGCGACATGATTTAACTACAATTGCCTTGTTAAAACGGCATACTCGTATTATAAAAGTTTCATAGTTGATAACTATAAAAGTAGTATTTTTTTTTACATTCCTCAAATTTTCTGATGTACTTATGACTATTTATTGTTTATTACTCATATTAACGTTATATCACTAACTGTAAAAATAAAAAACCTTTTCTGTAAAAGATAGTCTACAAGATACGTTGCTTGAAGGCTGTGCCGGTAATATCTGTAATGTTTATGGTTCGCTTACTAATTTAATAAAAACTTTTTAAATTACTTAACTTATATTGCGTTTCAAAGTATAGGAACGTAGAGTCCGTCCTTCTTTGAATCTGCCTAGTCATTATTTCTTTAACCATTTTGTTTAATATAAATAATATATAGAATTTACCATTTTACGAAAAATTCATGAAAAGGCCATGACCTATGTTCTTGTAACTCAATTCTACGAAGTAAAAAGAGACTCTTGAATATTTTAGTATGTTTAACGTTTTAAAACTACCTTAAATAATTAATGATATTTTGTATTTTTATTCTTATTATTACAAACAAGGATATTTTTTCAGATATTGTTTTATAATAAAGCTCTACTAATTTGTTTTACAACTATTTTGCACACAAATTCACAACATTCTTTTGAATTTTTATTCTTATGAGAGCTTAGCAAATATGAATTTTACTTAAATAACTTCTTAGGTTTTCACGGCCAGATTCGATATTGTGGCTTTTGGGTTTAGTCGTATGTGGCAAACTTCCTTCAACCAATATTTCGACTGCCATTGCAGGGGTCTTCTTCAGGATTTTATTGTTTTCTTTTATTAAATCGCAACTTTTTGTATTTATTGTATTATGTATCTATAATTTACTACCAATAAAAATATTAAGCAATTAAGAGTATCTGTCTAACATCCAATTTCATTAAAAAATACTGATAAGTAAACGTTCAAATATGCCTTGAATACAAGGGTTATCTGTAAAATAAGGTTTTCATGGCGCTACAGTCCTGAAAAACGGTGTTATGGTGGATCCCGCGATTCTGTAGTGTACCTTAGTTCCTCCACTCCAAATTCCTTCCCTAGCGAGCTGCCTGCGGAGCTCAGTCTTGGCTTGGCAGCCGTACGTGATGGATCTCCCTTCGCTTCACCCGCCAGGTGTGAACTGCACTCGGTGATTTGTTTCCTGTCTGCAAAAAATACATCGCCGGTAGAAATCCACTCCCGGCTATGCGAAATCTAAGGAGACAAGTATATGAGCGTACAGCACGTGCGCAAACGGTACTATGATTATCTTTTCTTCCGATTTGTAGATTCTCGTTCTGAATGACCGTAAGGAATGCTATGGTGACCATATGCTTCAGATATTTAGCATATGTGGTAGAATATATATAATATATTTTGTTAATATGTATGAAGTAACTTAGAAACCAGCGAAAATACTCCTTTTAATGTCTGCATATTGAATGGAACAAATGTGTTTTAGTTTTGAAACTTCTTCTTAGGTTTCACACCGGCATTAACGAAGCTTTTAGATGGTAAATGGAACTTTGAAATCTCTTAAGCGCCTACAAACTTCTCCTTTTTTGTGCTTGCACTAATTTTTAAACATTATCAGATTATTATCGAAGTTTTCCTTACGTTCCTTCTGGTCTAAGATTTTATCATATAAAAGAGAACCAAACAATAAAACATAAATTTAAAAAATATATTATTTAAGATTATAAAAACTTTTTTTTAACACGTAAACATAATATTTAAAAAAGGAACTGTAAGTAAAGCGTATTTGATTCTTAAATTTATTTCAAGTACACTTTAAATCGTTTTATATATTTTTTTCAACTCAATCTCTTAAACTTTGTAGAGCTTATCTATTGTGACAAAAAACGGTATAATTGGAATAAGTAAAATTCAAATAATTGAAAAAAAAAAAATACATATATATATGCACATGAAAAAAGTCCATTTATAAATATTTATTTATTTATTTACAGAATCGAAATTCCATTTTTTTTACAAATATGTAGAAACATAGAGTATACATAAATATACAATAAATAGAGAAGATAATAAAAAATAAAAATAACACAAAAGAATAAGAAGATGACACGTGTCAAAGATCACAGAGATCAAGGAGAAAAATACCATTGACAAAAGAGGAAAAGGATGTAAGAAAAGGATCGAGGTGTGATGGTAGGCCATTTAGGAGCGACATTGCCGTTGTACCAAATTGAGTGCTTGAAGCTCCACAAGCGTCGACTGGGATCAAAAACAATGGATGACTACGAGCACGGGTGTACCTATCTGGAACAAAGAAGTTAAAACATTCAAGAATCCCAGGGTTGTGAATTGAACCGCGAAGAAGAAGGAATGAATGTTTGAGTACAGAAATTTTTCTCCGGGTCTTGAGCGAATGGAAAGAAAGCATCCCTCGAAAAAAAAAGAGTTGGGTAATGTTCGGTATTTCCGTTTACGGTATTAATAAAACGACGGAGAAAATTTATTTGTGTATCCATTACATACACGTGTTCAGCAATAATTTATTCAAGTATCCCTTCCGCGGCTTACGAAATACTAGAGAAGTCATAAGTCCAAACACGCCGAGTACTTTTAATTACTTTGTATTGACGAGTACATCTCATATCAATTGTTATAAACGTATGCAAGCTAAGGGATTACTTATGTTCAAATAATATATGATACAGTATGATATATTAAAACACGGTACGAAATACTTCATCATCATCGTCAGCCTGTATCCGTCCACTGTTGAACGTAAGCCTCCTGTATGAGTCTCCATCCTCTTCGATCCTCTGCTTTCCGCATCCAAGCCACTCCCGCTATTTGCCTTATGCTATCAGTTCATCTTGCAGGGGGTCGGCCAATGCTTCGTTTATCAGTTTTTAGGCGCCACTCCAATACTTTTCTTCACTATCGACCGTCGTCTCTTCGACAGATATGTCATGCTCATTGCCACTTGAGTGTGGCTATTCTTTGGGTAGCTTCCACAACTTGAGTTCTTCTACGGATATCCTCGTTACGGATTTTATCTTTTAACGACACTCCGAGCATGGATTTTTCTATAGCACGTTCGGTGACCTTTATTTTATGGGTAAGCCTTGCTGTTAGATTCCATGTCTCTGCGTCATAAGTTAAAACAGGGAGGATGCATTGGTTAAACGCCTTAGTTTTAAGACATTGCAGAATTTTCGCTTTAAACGAACGAAATATTTATCCATTTAATATTGAAATAGATTTAAAAGTGAATGCTAAATTCATAAATATCACCATTAACTTAGTATACTAATACGTAATTCATTTTGGAAATGATCTAAATAATAATATATATACTCGTATAATATTTTCTAATATCACAATTAGGCTAGATACGCGTTGGCCCAACTAGGTTATGTCCAAGTATGAAGTACACGTACAAAGTTTTTGCTCGTTTCTGAAGGAGTACCGCCGCGTCCAGTAAACTTTTAACTTTTACAATTGATATTACTTGAGTAGAGTAGGTTATGACTTTTCGAACGAGGCATGCTTGCCAGCTGACTCAGGGGACCGACTGAAGATTAACCGACAAGTCGTGCTCAGTGAACGTCATTACGTCGGGAGGAATCTAAAAGATGGGTTTACCGCGATAGAGTATGGCGAGCGGTTCAAAATGTATACATATTACATACACTGTTGACCCAATATGCTTTGGTTTATATTCAACTACTTTTAAATGTAAATAATTATGAAACACATCATTATCAGCCTTTGCCCGTTTACTCGTTTGAACGTATGAGTCTCCATCCTCTTCGATCTTTCGCCCCCCGAATTCAGGCTACTCCCGCTTAAAAATATATTTTTGGTAAAAACTCCTCCAATAATGAACAAGAATGTTATGACATTTGAATTTGTCAATATGGTTACCAAATCCGCAACAACTATTAAAAATAGTCATTTTTTTTATTTTGCTCCTTCAAAAAGTACTGCACGTAGATTGTCAGTTTGCAGTTATCACGGGCAATGTTAGATCTTAATATTGCTATAAAGATTATCATAATTATTGCTCGTGAGGAAGTCAGTCAAGGGTTCTGAAAGGCCGTTTGGAACTAAACATATAATGTAATTGGCAGAGCTGCCGGATGCGGATGTGACATAGAATGAGGCGACCATGGTAGCTGACAGAGTTTTGGAGCGTCATCTTGTGAAGATCATATGATCCATTTAGGGAAGCGGATATAGTGATAATGATGAAGATTATAAGTAACGCGAGGGTTTTTCAAAGAGCCAGAAAAATATTGATCACTATCAATGTGCGGTAGGTCTAGGTTATTTACTGAGAGGAAAAATAAATGTAACACCTAATTATAAAGGTCAAAATAGAGGGTTGGAGGTGTGTTGGCAAGAAATAAATCTCTTGGCTTCGAAACATACGTGACTGAACTGTTTAATAAAACGTAGAGGAGCTACTTTTAGCTGTTTAGAACAGAAAATCTTACTTTCAGCTGATGGCACTATAAGAAAAAGCATTAAATTTTGTATTTATTGCATTAAATACGAGTATATCTAAAAATATGACGAATTTTACCGAGATTTTATAATTATCGATTATCATGCAAGCAATCGAGCGTATGACAGTCGCAAAATTGATTTAAAAATGAATGATAAAAAATGATTTACCATCTCTGCATTCACCGAGTGTACATGACGATAAGAGTCAATCTATTATACCTTTAATATTCTGAACAGACCTTTGTTCATGAATCCTATTATACGGTTGTATTGAAATTCAGTTTGTTAGTATACTTTGATAAGTGTATTGTACAGTATTGTAATGCTTGAGGATACGTATTGTAAGAGAAAATGTGGATATTTGACCCTAGGTGTTCTCCCAAGGTAATATGGGATTAACCGTTCACTATTCGCATACGTTTATTAAAGTGAGTAATGAAGGCAAGTGTGATATTCAATGGGAGAATATAATGGGAAGGGAATGACACGGAATAATAATGTCAGCGTATCCGAGAAGAGGCTGAATTTCAATGGTCTTGTAAATTTAAGACATTTTGGTTTTCGGTTAATAAAGTTATTTTAATAAAGATTTCATTATGATTACACAAGATATAGCAGAGTTTTTGAAAATCAAAGTTCAAAATATTTGCAACTTATGAGTGACGAATTATGATTCGATTCACAGAACAGCATCAAAACATAGTTTTGCTTAAAATGATTATTAATTAAATGCACAGGAAAGTAATAATATTTAGCTTGTGAATACATGCATTCTGATTGAATAATAAAAAATAAAAATATACATACTTTGAATATACACTATATGGTCAATGATCTATAAAAGTAGATTAGAATATTGAAAATAATAAAATAATATTCTAATAAATATTTAAAAAAAATCCATATATTTGTTTTAAGGTTTGTTGATCAATATTTCGTCTCTCAATGAGCAAAATACATTAACTAAATAAAAAAGGCCCTTGTTTAAACTTATAACTGGATGAAAAAATACCAGTCGATTACCTTTAATATTATATAATGGCTTTGTAATTTTTTAATGTAAAATAATAATGTTAAAAAAACTGGCCATCAAACCTTGAAAACTTTCGATGAGTAAATATTCATGTTTCAGTGAAACCTTGAAAGTTAAAACGCGCCCAACTTCATATAAATGTAGGGATAAGTTTAATGGAAATACACCAGGAGAATTATTTTTATGCTTATCAAGTCATACAAAGTATGTTAGAATCTTTGAGCTTAGAAATATAAAACCAATCCTATGCCTGATATATTTCACTATAGTACTCTGTATATAATCTTGTGATTTACTAGTTAACAAGAGTATAAACGTTATTTATAAGAAATTTAATTAAATCTCGTTATTAATTTCCATAATATTACGAGCGATGGGTAGTAAAAAATGAAATAATAATCACGAAGGCGCGGTATCTGTTGTCGTCACAAGATCTGAATGCCCAATGGGCTACACAAATACTTTATATTTCATGTAAATAGTTTTAATTTTTTAATTGATTTATCTGATTTTAATGTATTTAATGAAGGTTATTGAATGACGAAGCGCTTGATTGCAATATTTTTATAAAAATAATCATTCACAATAAAAAAATACGTTTGAAGAATTTTTTATTCATATGAAATATGCCTTCTGTGATATCATTTTTAGAATATTGTTAACTGTCTTTCTAAAAGTAATAATTATAAACAAAGCTATCAAAAATCTTATGGAAAAAGCATCTAATATATAATTAATTGCTACTAACTGAATTTACCTATATATTTTTTTCATCTATATTATTTTTGCCTTGTACTATTATATGTTTACTTCATTAAGACAATATACGCAGAAAAGTATTGGAGTGGCGCCCAAGAATTGGCAAACGAAGCATTGGCCAACCCCCTGCAAGATGAACTGACGACATAAGAAGAATAGCGGGAGTGGCTTGAATGCGGAAGCCAGAGGATCGAAGATAATGGAGACTCATGCGAGAGACTTACGTTAAACAGTGGACGGATACAGGCTGATGATAATAATGATGATCTATTCATTTGTCAAATTATTTTTGGTGCTTTTTATGACATGTTATTCGTTTACAACGTATTATTTAATCCAACATAAATTGTAAAAAGATTATTAAGATTGCAAGAAAACATACTAGTGAAACCTAATAACTAGTACAGTTATATGTTTTTTTGATAGAGCGATGCTTAGAGCATTTATATAGTAAGTGTTTGCTGTGAAAATCCTTTGATGCGGAAACGGAAAGGATTTTTCTTTGAGGCTTTAGAAATTCAGGCTGCATTAGAGTTCCTTAGCTGTTAGAAAACTACCGCATACTTTTCCGTTCCTAATGAACTTTGTTGCAATAACTTTTCCTTGCATTGGCCAGGCTTGCGACCATGTGACCAGGGTGACCAAAAATCACGCATTTTTTCCTAAATTCGTTCTGTATTATGAGGCACTTCAAATGGTTAACTCACAGCTCTATCAACTGTCACTGATCATGTATTTTCCAAGACAGGATTTTGTACTAACTGTGAACTTCTACCTGGAAACACTTATTGTCACCGATAACCTCTAGAGTTAGAGGATAAGGTCGGGGACTTAACCTTAAGAGATTACAGCTGACTATGTATATGCCGACGCTTGCTTATGAATCTCCATTATTAAGGAATTCATGATAAGCCCAACGTTACTGAAGCTTTAACTATTTCATCTAACAGGGAGGCTTAATACAATCAATGGCGTGCTATGAGCAACCAGCGGTAACACAACCAAGTACAATACGCGTCTAATGTTGCTTAATTTTGGTGATAGAACTACAGATACTTATTGAATAGTATATTTATAAAAAATACATCATCATTAGCATAACATAATATGCTGATACGTAATCAAATTACGTTTTAACATGTAAGGATCTCCTTGAATATATTTTATTTAGTAAGTTTTCATAATTTATAACATCGAAAAATGTGAAAAAATTATAATAAATGTTTAAAAAAATTATCATGAATGAAAGTGTTGAAAAAAAACATGTTTTAAATATCTTGGACAATAATATAAAAGCTTTGTGTAAGCAGTGTTATAATGATGTATTTAAATGCAGTCAAATGCATAATTTTGTCAATGAATAACTAAGCAAATGCATTCCCATATATCGAAATACAAGACTTTTTTTTAAATTATTTGACGACGGTGTATTTCTTGTATCCGATAACAATGATGTAAAGTTACTAAGTGTATAAGCCCTCGATGAAGTTACTTGTGGTTTTCAGTGGTCACCCTTCAGCGTTTTGGAAGTAGGACGTGGATCGCAAGTTCGCGACAATGGCGGCCAGCGCCTGAAGATCTACGTTCCATTGTGGAGAAAAGCTCAGCGAAAACTTTAAAGCCGGGCATACACAGTCGATACAGAAGACACAGCTCCTGGTGCAAGGAAAACTTCTGAAGACGAGAAACTGATTATTTAGAGAGATTACTTGCTCTGGTTGTCTGTAATGTATCTCGAAACTAAGGTGGTTCTTTAAATAAATGTTCACTTTTTTATTGAATTTAAAATGTGTTTTAATACCATAATTTCGCTAAGGCTTATATGAGTATGTAAAGAATTGGTTTATAATTAACTCGTAAAATCCAGGTTGATGTCACAAAGTTACTTTATGAGATCGAACTTATCTTTCACATTGAGACTCAAAGGCTCTGGCAGTTTGTCACTTGTTATACTAAAAAAAAACTCTTTACAAGCAGAAACTTTGAATATCGTTTATTGAAATTACAAAAAAGTGAGGCCTGTAAATTTTTGAATACGAAACAAACTGAACTGATAAGTAGTGCTGCAACAGTGAGAGTCATTACTGTAAGACTGCGTAGACTTCCAGACTGCATTACGTCTAATATCACAAGAAAACTTTGTCGTTTCGTATCAAAGTAGATATACTTTTGACGTCATTTTAATTGTTACAATATTGACTTTCTAGTGCTCAGTATTGTGTTGCGACTTGTACTGGACGTGAGTTTGTTTACACTTAATATGTCCACACTTCAGCACACTTGATGTTACGAGTAAATAAATACAAAGATTAGGAAACCCTTAGACTTTATGTGAAGAAATAGACAGGCCATGGATGTTACTAGAAATTGGGATGACTCAATTTGACTAATATAAGAAAACCAAACTAGGGTCATGGGTTTGATTAGATTATTTAAAGTAAGATTAAGTTAAAAATAAATACAAAATATTTCAACAAAAATAATAAAGTATATCAACGGCATGATTGGATTTACCAGTCAATACAAAAACGAACCTTAGTTGTATAAATTGGTTAGGAATCTCTGATTTCAGTTAGAGGTTTCAACTAATATTATAGCTAATAAGTTTGGCTAAGTTGAGAGCTCTGCTGGTACTTAAAAGACCAGCAAGCTCTCAAATGTCACCAAGTGGTCCAAATGTCGGGCAGGAGAAAGCCGAGGCTTCCATCTTTCTCTGACATTACCTTACTAATCTTTTATCAATTTTCCCCGAGAGCGCTCATAAACGCTAATCCCCAACTAATGCGTATGGATAAATAATTACTTGGCGCTTTTCGCTCCACCCTTGATGATATCTAAATAATTATTTTTGCCGAGGCTAACAATAGGTTATTTTGTTATTTTTGGAGAATACCATCGCAAAAAATGAAAGAAGTTTGTGAAAATAAAAATGACAAAAAACATATTTTACTGCACTTATCAACGATGCTAGTAATAAAATTTGTATTTCGTATGTTTTTTCTACGATTTAAATCTCATTATATTTTTAATCGTATAAAATGTTGGTAGAACAAATGTTATTTTTTAATTTAGCTCGTATTACTGTTTTTTTTTATAATTTCAGTGAAGGTTTTGTGTCTCTTCTTTGGTGCGATTTCACTTGATTCTATTAAAGTCAGTAATATTTTTGAATTGTTCGATTAAAGGGGATCACATTAGTATTTACATAAATTTAACGTTTACCTAGCCTCTTGTGTATTATTTTCATTTCGCCAAAGTGAAAACTTTCAGCGACTCAGTCGAAAGTAATAGGGAAATTTCACGACGGCCTTTTGAAAACACGTTCTTTTATGCATTAAAGCTTTCAAATACATCTGGATGCCGTCAAATTAAATTGGGTTCAACCCAAAAAAAACTTAAATACAGTCCACTTGGCGTCTTTTACTATATTGCTAGTAGAACTTCAGAACTTTTAATTTGTTTGTAGCTTTGACGTGGTGCAAAAACTAAAAAATATATGCTAAATACCCATAGTGAGCTGACCCCAGATGACGGAAAATGGCAACACGCCATTTCCCCTCATCTGGGGTCAGATTTTCTTGAGCACATTCGACATGTCTGTCTGTCCTGCGTTGTATTCTCGGTCAAGCCCAGAGTTTTCAAATCCTGGTCTACAGTTGCAGTCCAGGTTGCCTGTGGTCTTCCAGGTCTTCTTCTCAGCGTGGGTACTTTGAGAATTTTCTTCACTATGTGGCCTCATTTCTCTATGTCACATGCCCATGCCATCTTAGGCGGTTTTCTTCTACCTTTTCAGGTATGGGGGCCACCTGAAATGAACCCCAAATATGCTCATTTCGAACTCTGCCCACTCTAGTCACACCGCCCGCCCACCTCAGCATCTTCATCTCTGTCACATGAATCCTATCCAAGTCACGTTTCAGCGGGGTCCAACACTCCGATCCGTCGAGCATAGTTAGAAATGCTGATTATCGTATCAAATATACTACAGATACAACGGTTGGCGTCACTTCAAGTCGTCATGCATATTTCCCTGGTTGCTGGGAACCATATATTCGTATGTTCGTAAGTGGACCTTTGGGTCCAGAGATGTATAGGAACAAATTGGATAATGACAGCTGACAAAATGTACGGTGGCAATATGCTATGATTGATAGAGCTAAAAATATAAATATATATATATTTATGCTCTTTAAAATAATTTGCAACCCATTTATTGACAAATAAACAGTAAAGCTAATGTTGTAAAAATATTGAATTAATGGTTAATTGTCTTTTTGTATTTAAAGTGGTAAATGTGTTGTTTCTAGTGATACAATATTCAAAGAGTGAAAACGAGTTGAAACGATTACAAAGCAATGCCGGGCATTTCTGTAGATTAAAAAATACGCATTATTATTTCACGGGACCTCTGTCAAAGGAATAACTGAGAACGCTAAAAATAAATTCGGGTCCGCGGCCCGTAATATAATTTTGTGCTGATATTTTCATTCGGGAATTTTTCACATGGGCGGCGATCTATGGGCGGGTGAAAAAGAGTAGGCGGGAGGAGGTCGAGGGAAGTAAAAGGAGGCTTCATAGTCCTGCAGGCGAGGAAGGTCATAACCTCCCCGTCAGATACAAACAGCCCTCCCTTCTTTACACCAATGAATGCGGATTGAATCGGTGTCTGCGTAATGAAAAGTCAACCGACGTTGTCACCCCTTTCACTTTGCCGAGGGCTGACGGAAAATGTCCGCTTAATGTATTTTCAAACGAAAATTAGATTTAATATAAATATTGCGCTGCTTTCATAAAAGTACTTGCTGGCTTTGAGAACGCGCATTTGCGTTGATTGCGGCGTACAATCCTTTAACTGACTGAAGTATACTGAATTATAACTGTCAGTTAAAGATAACAGTGTGACGGTTGTAATATTTCCTTTTAAATTTGATGTTTTATATTACCATATAAAGTTTGTAAACAATAATTGTTAAAAGTACTGCGATAAGTTTGAAATGTATTATGTTTTAATAGAACGCACGATTTTTTACCAATGTACAGTTGTTGACTCAATACAAAGATCAGATTGAAAGAATTTTCATTTACAAAAAAGTCCATTGAGCTTGATAAATATTTTTTTATCATCGTAGAGGAGAGGTAGCCTAACGTTTGAAAAACAATGCAAATTTATTATTTATCTATTTTATTTGTTCTAAATCAATTGATCCCGCTTGCACATTCAAGTTTCTATCACCGTTACATTCGTTGAATGATTTTTTCTAAGTACCTTTTTATGGATGATAAATGAGAACTCTGGACAGTTTCTTTTTTGATACAACATGCAAGCTATGTAATGCTCACATATCGTTTGAATTTCCCCCTCATACAATCTGAATGTCTCTAAAATGTGGATTTATAAACACGTGCATTTTTCTCTAACGCCTATATATATAGCCCAAAGACGCTTACATCAACATAACATCGGGAAATGTAAGCAGAATTGACTCGGGGGACCTCCAGGAGGCATAGTTGGCATGGAATGAAACAAAGACTATGGTGGTTAATTGATTCTCATGGCAGTAGTTCAATAACTACCATATGATTCAACATGGAAGCATATGATCAAAGAAACAAGAATACTTTGGTTTATACCAGTTTATTAGATTAAGCGCCAGAGTCTATTGGACCAAAATTCTTTGCTTTTTCGAATTAAATAACTATCTTTAAATAATACTGACATCGGCATGATATAGCCCTATATATACATACAATCTTTCGTCTCTTATTTCTGTTCGCTTATCGTTCATGTAATTGTACGCCATATTGGCATTTTGGACTAGTTACATAGATCGTCAATGGTGTCGCTGTGCGACAGCCCATCACGGGCGCGCCAGTCGTGTGCCGCCTGTCGGCGAAAGCATATTGTATTGTTGCTCGGCCTGAATGCTGTGACTAGGTCGGGCCAGAAGTTTGTAAAGTTTATCGTAAATATATGTCAATGTGCTTCTGAAAAAGTCTGTGTTATCAATCTGCCCCTAATCTTGCTCTGACGCGACGGAATAACAACCTTTGAGAGAGAGGAGGATATTAATACATTGACTTTTAATGATAATATTGCTTATATTAAGAACATATTTTATATTTTCTAGAACACTTTCTTTTCTGCCTATGTACAAACAAAGCTTAAAAACGTTAAGTGTTAGTAATATAGTAACTACTTAGTTAAGTGTGTATTTTAATTTAATTTAATTTTGAATAATAACGAAGATTGCTTTTGAGACAAATTACGTAGCTACTATAATTAATATACATTTTTTTTATAAAATAAATATATTCAAAACTTACTAAGACGCAACGTCAACAGAAACAAAAGAGTAATTATCTTACACCGAACAATGAACCAGAGTGGGTGCCGAAACGTTTGAATTAATAACAAACCTAAAACTTGAAGGATTATGCGCGCGAAATATTATTTTACCATCTGCATAATGTATTCAGCACGATAATCTAAAACGCAAAATAATGTTTCGCACGCCGATATCGCGGTGAGCCCGCGTGGGTTTCGTTATGAAACTATTATCTGTTGACTTAAATATGCAGCCATTCCTCACAGGAGATAACGTCGCTGAAATACGCAAGAACGTGCCCGGGATGTGGCGCATCAGCGGGCAAATGACACGTAAAGGATCACCTTACACTTAATGACATACGAAAGACGTAATGCACGAGCCGTCTTCAACCTTTGGAAAACATAACTATTTGCTGAAATATGAAAGAGTATAGTACTTGAAGTGCAAAGACTTTCAAAGGAATAGCACATAGAGAGCAGATATGGAAGCCTTCCATACTTTCTGTCAAGAATCTTCCACAATGTCTGTCTTTAGTTTGTCAAGAAGCGAAGGTGAACCTCATTAGGCTAAATACTTTGGATGCTGCAGGAGAGCATTTGATAAATATAATTATTTACTGAAATAATACAACAAAAGTAGGGGTACGATGGTTTGATTTTGTGAGGAATGATGAGATATTCTTCTTCTTCTTCGTGTCAGAGACGTCAAATTATTTTTCTCAGTATCTGGCAACATCGATGGCTCGTGTGTTGCTCAACATTAGGTCGTTAGATTTGTTGTCCTTGTTGGGGCATGAAAAGCATGAAAAGAACCTCCACGCGGTGCCCCCTGGAAACGGAATTACGGACTTCCTCTTCCGGCCAATCTTTCCAACCCAGCGACAGCAAAAACAAAATGATGAGATGAGAGAACGGAAAAGGCAGCATTTCATATTACAGTTGGCCAAGAGGAAAATGTTGATCTGCTTGAGATATATACTTCGGATACCGCAGGATAACATTTAATTCTATAACTTCGTAGGTTTTCACGGACAAGTTTTGTCATACACAATTCGTCAACCTTAAAGATAAGCCCTGCAATGGCGGTCAAAATATTGGTGCAAAATTCGCCACACTCAGCAAAAACTCAAAAGCTAAAATACCAGCATTTACTACAGCATCATTTTCTTCAAACTCCCGGAGTCGCGCCTCCGCCAGAAACTAAACTATATTATGGAATAGTGTTTATTTTTATTTATTAAGGTAGTCATTATTTTCTGTTCAAAAACGAAGCTAGTGAAAGTGCATACATTTATTAAAGTAGTGATGCCAATTGCTTCTTTAATTTTAAATATATTTTTAGATCCTACAAATCACAATTAAATAATATAATTATATTTAAAACAATAAAACTTTGTTGTATATGACCGCGGGTATAGTTCAATGGTCAAAGCGTTTACTTTGCAAGCCAAATGTCGTGGGTTCAATACCCGTTGGAGATAAAAAAAAAAAATTAAATCGATTTCTGAGCTCTAAAATACGTGAAGACCACCCATTCATAATAAATTCCTGTAATAATAAGGATGATGTGTGAATCTCGGGCTGTAGTCTATGACGTTAGCGGTTCAACACTCCACATGCAGCGCTTAGGCATATGCACCATGGTAAGCGTCATAGAAATCCACAAATGAGACTTCAAAATTACTATCACCATCTGTCGGTATTCTCCTGTATGTGCTTACATAAAAATAATGATATTATAATAAAGGTTCTTAAATAAGGTTTGAGTTAAAATAAAATAGAACATATTTTCAACAAAATAAGTCAAGTGTCCACACGTGTCTTTTTAAATCAAGCTCACTTTCACGTTAATGTATCTTATTGCGTCATTCCTTTCAATGAGACTATTTCCCCTAAGAGAATAATCCGTCTTTGTTGTGAATACTCACAACGTAATAAAATATCAGCCTAAAAATCCATTGTAAAATTCGCGCTTTTCGGTGGATATTAAATTTACGTTTCGGATAAAATATTTATTTCTCAGCTTGAAATACCGTTTATCCGAGACGCCTGAAGTACGACTCTTGCAAGAGGGAGATATGTATCGTATGTTTCTTTTATCAATATCTATAAAACGTAAATATGAGCGTAAAACAAAAATAAAACGCGGGATTGATGCGGGGCTTGAAAGAAGAGGACTCTTATATCGTGTGAATGTATGAATAATTCAGGTGGGCGGTGGGCGGTTTTATGGGGCGTGAGTGGGTGGAGGCTCCTCTCGATTCCCGCCTTCCCTCGGGCGCCTACTTCAGCTACTAAAGCCTGCGCTGGTTGAGGATGCGTATACCGAAATAAATACCTCTGCCGACATTACTGAACCACTCTCTTATCTTGCGTTGCGAAATTTGATGGAAGGCGACAAGTTGAACGGAGTTTAATATTTACGAGTATACAAGCGTAGACAAACGTTCTTAGATGTACTATTAATATGACGATAAGCAGTAGATAAGTAGACGGATTATGTAACCCAAAAAAACAGATTGATCTAACGAACTAAACTGAAATTTTTTCTAATTAATTAATTACCTTTAAATGTCATGGATTATAATTAAGATTAGTATAATAGTTATCTTATTTTTAAAGTCAGTTTTTTCTCATATTATTTATTGCGATCAACGTTATTATCAATTGTATGTCATAGTGTAAGTTTTAACAATTTATGTTTCAAAATACATATGAAATCGCATACTTAATTTGTCAGTTATTTAGATTAGATAATTGTTTGCCTTGTGGAATCATAGATAAAATGTTTTTAAACATATAAAATTAACCTCAAGGTGAAAAAAATTAAGGCACTCGATTACTCATTTTTAAAATAGGCACCAAAATATTAACAAAATTGATAAATTCATCAATATTTGGATTTACATTATACTTAATTAATATTTTACTAAAATGTTTTATTCTAGTTGTAATTTCAGATTTTATAACAAAAACACCTGATAGTTTAGTAGTTTATTTTATTTTTATTGTAAAAGATATAATGTGCCCTTAAACAAATTAAATGTGTTATTGAAAAATGCTTATTTTTTGCATTATTTTGTGTTATTAATTAAGATAACGAAAGTCATCGGACTTTGTAAAGCTTGGTTTCCAAATATTCCTACTAAATTCTAGTACATACAAAATCATAGATTTCTGCAACTTCGAGTTTATGTTATATTCCCTTTATTCGCAACTGTCTGGTGTATAACCATGATTATTATATGTAAGTAGCGAGTCTCAAGTCTACAATAACAGTTGTCGCTGCAGACGGTCTCGAACGTCCATTCATAGTCCAAAAACACCGGCGACTGACTAAACAAGATTAGTTCCAGACCTTTGTCAAATTACTATATTATCTCTGTCTTTATCTCACGTTCTTCAATGCTGTATATAGTCACTATGAATAAAGACGTATTAGGAATATCAGATATAAATAAAATAATTTTAAGGTTTTATTTTTAAATATTTATCCCACAATATATTTGTAGACGACATGTTTCAGCCACGTCAAATGGCCATTTTCAAGTCAATTAGTAAGGTAAGTGTTGGCTCTATATAAAGCAAAGAGTGAGTGAAAAGGTGTTTATGAATTATGTGATTGGTATATGTGTTTTGGGAATCAATAGTATATAAGGGAATTCATTGGTGAAAACAACAAAAAAATAATGTATAATTACAAAGGCCATTAAAAAGCAATAAACATTAACATCAAAATGTACTTAAGTAAGAATTCTGGATTATTTTAACAAAAAAATAATCTGGTGGTTAATCCAAAAGTAGGTGGGGAAGCTATACAATTATAAGTAAATATATTCAAGATTAATACAAAAATGTAATTAACAGAATATCTAAATAACTTCTTAGGTTTTCACGGCCAGATTTGATATTGTGGCTTTGGGGCTTAGCCGTGTGTGGCGAATTTCTTCTCTCCGATATTTCGACCGCCATTGCAGGGGTCTTCTTCAGGGTTGATGACTTTGTTCCATCAAAGTCAACATAAAGACCACTGCAATGGCGGTCGAAATATCGGAGAGAAGAAATTCGCCACACACGGCTAAACCCAAAAGCCGCAATATCAACAGAATATCTTTTTACTTATTTGTACTGCAAAAAACTTTATGGTCGTCTTAGATGGAAAATGAAACACATTTTACGGTTTCTTTTGTTTTATTTTTCATATTTTTACTAGTCTATAAATGTTTGAGAAATGCTGAGTTGAATAATATATTGCTAATATCAGTGGAACATATTTGATAATGCTTTAATGTTGACTTTGCCACTGTAGCCCATTTATCAAGGCAGTCAGAGTTTGATGACGCCCATAATAACATTGCAACTAAACATGCCTTTGTCGAGTAACCGGATACGTGTACAAGAATGTAGGTATACAGCTCTACAGACGAATGTCTTATATAATCAAAACAGTATTACCAAGACGTGGGATAAGGCAACACTTCCTGAAGCCATATATACCGCTTTATATTATATACAGTGATGTGTTGATACTATACATATCTTAAATAGGTAGAGGTAATAACTTGTTGATATTGCTTTTGCATAAATTCATTTTAAATTTATGGCGGGCCCCGTGTGATGGAAGATATTAATTTGATATGCAAATAGTTTTATCCTAATCTGAGAATAGGATTTGAAAATTGATTACAAATGGAATGTTACGAGAACTGTTTATTTTGAATCAATCCCCGGGCGTAATAATTCAGGTTTCGTGAAATTATTTAATCTGAATAAAATTAAAACACAAATTAAGTTACTTTGATAATATAATTTTCATTTAGGTTGATATTTGGGGCATTATAACTATGAAAATTAAAAAAAATTAAGTTTATCAACGGAAAATTATTGATGTAACTGCTTCATTATACTTGTAAGTTTCGTTTGTTAAAATTAACAAATTTAGTTTTGTGTCAATATTTTTGTTTTATTAAAATTAAGTGATATAATAGTATTTTTATATTTAGTATTTTTTGAATAAAAGCACGATGAAAAATAACTAAAAATGTGTAAAACTTTTTAATTTTTTTTATCGTGTTCATTGCATTATTAACCAATCATAAATATAACGCATGTGTAGTCGTATATGACTAATAAGGAAAGAGTTTCACTAAACATAAGGTAGGGAGTTAATAAGTGTGGGTAGTGGGTGTGTTGTGTAGTTAGAAATTGCAATATAAATTTAATTTTGTTAGTCAGTGTTTTTTTTAATGCACGGTCATCTAAAATTTAATTAATTAAAGTAAAAAAAATACGTTCATTACTATAAATAGAAGAAGGAAAAAATAAATAGTTATTTGTACCGTAACACTGTAATTTTCAATTACAATTAACATTTCTGAAACTTGGCTATATTTAAAAGTCCAGTTAGCATTTTAATTTAAACTAAACGCTCCATTGAAGATTACTATTAGGAAGAAAGTTTCAGTAAATGTTAATTGAGAAGACGGCAAAGAAAAGCGTTAAAAATAGGAGGCTTTACTCTTGGTTGGCTGAACGTCGCACCGGTTTGTACTGTAGTTGGTAAGGAGTCTGATCATAGGCGTATTATTGAAATTTACTTTTGAAATTAAAAGTAATATAACAAATAAATTTTTCATTGTTTTTTTCTTTCATAGAGAATCGTTGAATGTTTTTCCATTACAAAATTTAACGCAAAACGTTGAATATTCAAATTTGTTTGATTAAGAATAATAACTCAATTTAATAAGTCTTTGTGAATTGTCTACGTCTCAACGTAATATGACCAAGTATTTCGTTATTTCTTTAATATTTGAAGTTAGGTAACATGACGATATGAATTATGACGAAAAATAATAAATTTATAATAAATTATAAAAAAAATATGTGTAAAATACTGCGGTACAATGGCTTAAATATATGAGGAATAACGAGGTCTGAGAGCGTACAAGGCAGCTTTCTATACTACAGTCAGTGACTGAGACGAAGATGGATCTTGTTGAGACATAAACTTGAGATGCCATAGGAAAGCATGAAATATAGTTCCTTTTTTTAAAGCCCACGGGCTTGCACCGTTTCGGAAAGTTATACATTTAATGTACACGCTTAATACTACTTATTACTTATTATGATTAAAGTGAGGAAGCCTCACCCATCGACTCTCCTCAAATCATGGCAAATGTGTCTGTAAAGGATTGTTAAGATGATTATCTAAGATGATATAAGTTAAGAAATGTAACTGCATATAGGTGTAAGTTCCGGGAGGCAGTTATGACATGTGATATGGCAAGGACTATGGCGGCTGACAGAACTTTATGGCAAAAAACCTGATTAAAAAATCACCTAAAAGTATTCCTTTGATACAACAGCAACCCTTTTCTTCAAGTACTTACTATGGAGGTTGTCGAAAATAATATATATTCCCAAGTGGACTTTCAGGTGCACGTGTCTCCAAGAACAAGAAATAGACAGTGAAAACTAACAGAACTAAGTGGGGGCAATTTGTGGTTAACATTTATTTTAAATATGGAATGATTATCTAAAATAATATATAAGGATGATGAACGAGGCGAGATTTCTATTTTCTCATCCAATTTTTTTAAACAAAAACTGCAAATATTCGAAGGGAAACAAATGAATATTTACAATTTTCGAATTCGATTTTTTTTTTGAATAGCAGTCATAGTCTGTACACGCCCATGTGCTTGATGCATTATGTAGGCTCTATCTCGTTTTCCATTTTCCGCTAAGCGGCGGCTTGTTATGTTTTGGCTGTTGAGCTCTGATAACGCTTTTTGAAACGTTTTATAGAATTTTAAATACCGTGAACTATAATCTGCCACTATAAATACGGTCGACTTTTCAATTTTAAAGTTTGCAGCGCCTCTATTGCCGGCTTTAATAGGAAATTAGTGGTGGACTATTTGAACATACCGCGTTGTGAATATTAAGGCCATTTCAAAATAAGATTGTAAAAATTTATAACATGCACTTTTACTATTATTTTCAACTAATAATCAGAATAAGTTAATGATTAATTTTGCTTGCAGTAACAAAATTACAAACAATGAGTTTATTAGTATATTTAGCCAAAACCTAAGAAATTATTTATATTTAGCCAGCGTCCGCGTTGTATACATTTTTACTTTCTATGGTCATTTCATTTCTGAATCTTACGGTCGCCACATATCACTGCTACTCACCTATGTCAGACTTCATTGTCCATTACCTGACCCTAAACATCTCAGCATACAGAGATCCATCTGCGAACATATATGGTTCTTGATAATCCTCAAAGAGAAATCCTAAGGACTTAAAGTGACAGCCGATATAGTATCCGAGGCATATTTTATTTCGTCTTAATTGTCTTAGAAAGAATATTTAATACAATCCATTTTTTTTTTATTAAAAAAATATTAATTTACTTAGACCGCCATTAATTATCCCCACTAATACACTCCACTTACGTACCCTCTAGTGAAACTTTTTGTTTATCAGTAAATATTAATTTTAGCGTCAGTAAGTTTGTGCACATTGAAAACGATGAAGCTTTCATGGATCGCGAAACTGTAGTCTTTCATCAAGTGAAACGGTGCTCTGTGTAAACAAATATTATTTTAATTTAATTAAGAAGACATTTTAAATATTAATTTACAGAATAAGTTTATTTATTGCAATTTTATTTTATTTTTTATTAATACTTCTGTATTACTAATGTATTTGTTTTTGAATATTATTATAAAATATATTGATATCCTCCTCTGTTATTTGGATATATTATACTGGATGAAGAATGCAGGATCAGGTGTTCAATATAAATAACTTGTTTTTGTTTCACTGTACGCGTTTATTTGTCAAACACTTGCGCTGTTGTCACCCGTTATAAGGACGCCCTTAGGCGCTCCCATAACGGTGGTGGGCACGTTCCGACTGACTGCTCCGCTCTGTCATTTAGCGTCGTCAATCGTTGCGGCAGACAAGCAAGTAAATATGACAGTGGCCAACATGAAATGGACCAACTGTCACAACAAACCAGATGGCGCATGCAAACGCTGTGCAACATAATACAATTAAAACTAACATTAAATGTGCATGTCAGGCGAGTGAACAAACATAAGAGACAAAAGATCGTTTTTCGAGGCTTTACGGCATCAGCCTAATGGAGTTATATCAAGCTGATATCAATATATATAATATGAAACATTTCTTTCAGCAATCTTAAATAAAACTTTCTTTTCTTATTTACCCTCCGTGACGAATCACGCCTTATACATCGTCTATATATACTCGTCCTTTCATAAATCGTACTATATCCAGTATTAAATTTTCGGATATGGTTTCATCACGATATTAAATTGGAATCCACATGCGCTCTTTGATGTTAATTCGCGATCCGTTTTAAGGATTTCAATTTGAATATTATCTCTTTGATGTTAGAATTCATCACATTTTCTTTGCAGAAATATTTTTGAAGAGCGTCTATACATTGAAAGAGTATTAATTTTATTCAAAATGTTGTATTCACACAGAAAATCATTTGATTATTTCAATCGATTAGCTGCCCATATATGCGTATACATAATATATCCACAATTTGACTTATACATACTAGTACATTCAGTATTTATTTTTTATATGGAAAAAATATACACTAAAATAATCTCTATTTTTTATCATTTCAATTCGATAAGTAATATTTTAATTGTTATTCTTAATATTTTATGCATACTTCAAATGCTTATTAAAAAAAGTTTCTTTTATTATGTTACTTACTCAAAAATAATATAAAATATTTTAATTATATTTTTTTATTTATTTAATTCAACTGAACAGATGTTTCAAATTCATGGCGTACAGTACAAGTATTAAAACGTTAAGCATAGATATGACATGACAAATAATAAAAAGTAATGTAGAGATTATTATTATTCACTTTAGATTTATCTTTTAATATATTTTTAAGAGATTGTAATACGTTATTTCGACAAATTTATCTCTATAAAGCATGGCAATTTATTATTATTTTTATATCCGCTTCCCTAATTGGAGCATATGGTCGTTACGAACTACAATCATAAACCTCTGTCAGCCGCCGTGTTTGCTTGTCTCACCAAATGTCAAGATTACCAGAGCTTTTCACAGTATAGTAAATCTATATTTTTTGATAGCCTTCCAGGATGACAAGAGTCTAGGGGCGTGAACAAAATGTAGCTATTGTAAAGACACAAGTATATATAAGACCATAATTATGAAAGTGGCATAAGTCATGTCTCTTTCGTTATCAGACATTTTAAATAACGAAACACAAAGTCATCAAACCTGAAGAAGATCCCTGCAATGGCGGTCCAAATATTGGATAAGAGTAATTTGTGACACATGGCTTAACCCACAAGCCACAATACCAGATATTTTATAGTTTGATTTTTGATATTGGTAGAAGATTATATTGATTTACATCAAATTAAACTGAAAAATTGGTAACATTTTTTTGATTTACGCTACTTTGATAATTATGGACACTAATCTGATAACTGACTAAAACAAAGCATTTCAAAAACGAATACAATGTTTGTAAGTGTTAAAGACCTGTATGTAATGCAAGAATAATCAAGGAATATGTTTAATAATTAAAAATATGTCATCAAAGCGTTTTTTTAAAAGCACAAATTTATTCTACGACACACACCACCTTGTTCGTATCGCACAGTCAAAAGCATCGAAAAAAAAAACGTTACGATTTAATAAAAATTGCAGAAAAAAAACTACACAGCGCTGAAGGCTTTTGAGGTTTTGTTGTCAGAAGGTTGCGTCAACGTGGCCCTTTTACAGCGTCGCGAGTGTTGTGAAAAAAATAATTTACATTTTCGCGGAAACAAATTAAAAGCTCGCAGGGTGAAATCTGGTTTTTAATTAGATTGCGTGTACCCGGAGGCTGTATGAGATGTCGCCGGTTCTGAGCCTTCGTTCCAAGCTCCTGTGGGACACGCGTCAGAACACCTGGACGAAGCAAGAGCGGATGATAATGTTATTACAGACACGGTCCCGCAGGTGCGAGGTCGTTTTATTAGGTGGACTTATCCGATGATTACAATGGACAGTGTTTTAACAGCACTTTTCATACTCGTAAATGATTTTAAAAGTATGTACTTTATGTCCTTAAATAATAATTAAATTGATAATTCCTGATAGAATTTGTAGGGCTACGTATATTTGATATCTATGTCTGACCGTCCGTTGCTGTTCTGGCAATCTAGCTTAAAGTTACGATGTCGCAAACAATATATATATATTTTATGTAAACACATACAGGAGAATACCAACAAATGGTGATAGTAATTCTGGAGTCTCATCTGTGGAATTCTATGACGCTTACCATGCTGCATATGGCTAAGCGATGCATGTGGAGTGTTGATCCGCCAACGTCATAATTACAGTCCGAGATTCACGCATTCATCCTTAATTATTACAGGAATTTACTATGAATGGGCGTTATTCCACTACTTTTCTTCCCCATCGACCGTCGTCTCTTCGACAGATATGTCCTGCCCATTGCCACTTGAGTGTGCCTATTCGTTGGGTAGCATCCACTACTTGAGTTCTTCTGCGTATTTCTTCGTTTCGGATTCTATCTTTTGGCGAAACTCCGAGCATGGATATTTCCATAGCAAGCTGGGTGACCTTTATTCTATGGGTAAGACTTGCTGTCAGATTCCACATCTCTGCCATAAGTTAATACAGGGAGGATGCATTGGTCCAACGCCTTAGTTTTAAGAGATTGTGGAATTTTCGCTATAAAATGTACTTTAGTTTTCCAAATGCTGCCCATCCCAGTTGTATGTGCATGTTGATTTCTTTTGAGAAGTTGCTTCGCCCTAGTTGTATTACGAGACGACCTCTGTCTACTACCAATTTTGATTAATAGGCTATGACTGGCATTTTACGGGTAAGGGATCAAATTCACACCAATCGAGGGTATTTTAGAGCTTAAAAATCGTCTTTTTTCTTTCTAATTTCCTTCGGGGATCTACGACTTTCGGATCACCACAAATCGCTGCAACAGAAGAATGGTGGGCGTCATAGAATCCAAAGATAAATCTTAAGAGTCATTATCACCATTTGTCAGTTTTCTCCGTATTTACCGTTTCAATAATGTTTTCACGTATTTACCGTTTCAAATGTACGACAATATTGAATGAAGATTAGAGTTGAACTATTTTCAAATAAATGGAACAAACAGTACAATAATATTGGCTAACACTACACCCGCCACAGAATGGTTTCCAAATAAATGATATCGTGTGATTACGGCGTGTCTTTTGTTATTATCCGCGGTGAGTTCTTGCGGGAATATCCCTCGCTGATAAAGTCAGATACATTAGAATTAATGAGAACGTTCTGGAAACTGCAAATGATACCCGGATGTGTGAAAACTGATACACAATAACACTCTTACTAAGTCTATGGGGAGGCCATTATTTCTTATGGTTTGTTTGCTATTGTGGAAAATGCAAGCGGAGAGAATTCCCCTATAGTGGAAATCAATGAACGTTACTTATAGACGATAAACATTTACTTAGTATACGAGGGAAAAATTTAAATGTGAACTTTTGTAAAATTTAGCATGTGAGATTAAGATTGAGTTTACGTAGTAAAAGTGTCCTTACAAGTTTCTTTTCAGTACATATATGGTAATAGTAATTACGTGGTTAATACTAAATTTAAATGATTGTGCGTAATATTTTGTGATTATGTATGCTAGATACATAGTCTATTGTTACATTTTTCTGATTGATAAAATATTTTCCGGTAACTCTTTACCGCCAATCTCACCCCCACTGATTGACTATTTTCTGTTTTTATTGTTTAGTTGTAGTATTGTCCTGAAGATAGTAGAGGGTGCTACCGAAACTAGTAGACAATAAACTATCAACCAAGTGGCTATAAACTATTTTCAATTGTTTTATTTTAAAATAATAATGTGTGAAACGCAATTTATGAAAAATAATGTGGTTTGGCGGAAAAGTTGTTTTATTTATTTTTTTATTTTTATGTATTTTTCTAGTTATTTTTATGAAATAAAAAAAAAATGCATAATTGAATTCGGTTCTCTTTAATCTCTTTTGTAAACTATGATGTAATATTAAGACAAACATCAGGTAAAAATAAATGTATTATTATTTCACAATATTTAATATATAGTTTTAGATATTTATTGTTCATCAAGCTGATATATATTTATTAATAATAAACACATCATCGAATAACAGTGAAAATTAAAGTAAGATATATTAAAGTATTTAAAAATATATATATCACTAGTTTCATACATTTTTAGTACTTATTTTTCCTTATAGTTGCACGAAGAGTCACTGAAAGTACTCAACAATAAAAAAATAAAAAATATCAGAAAAGAAATGCAATTTCGAAATGCTAGTTACATGAAAACTCTACGTACTCAAAAAGTTCTGCAGCTTTTTGCCGGCTACGATGCAATGTTTTACTTTATTTTGCGTTCAAGTGATGTGAAATTAATTATACGTTCTAACGAGAAAATAACCAGCTGACACCACCATCCATGTAACGTGTTTGTTTTTACGATTCTTGCAAAGTACATTTCAGAGGCCTGAAAATTTCATCTCGGAAATTTTCAGGCATTACGCCATCTATGAGGCCGATATTGGCGACAAGGCTTACGGTAAACTTTCTTTTTCAGCGAATACAAGGCTAGCGGATCCTTTCTACGCACGATCCTCATTCAATTAGAATTCAAGCCACCTCCCGGCAACCAAAATGTTCGGTAACGTCGAATTATAGGCTCTTTGTACGATTCCGTACATACAAATGGTAACATTCCATTATATTAGCTTATTGGCAGGCAGCTACAAGTTGGGAGGATAGAAAACAATGCGGCGTTATTCCGGCAAAACTTTCACATTTATAAACACGAATTATGTCTGTAATGATACTCGGAATCAATACGAAACAATAAAGTTTTTATGAGATCATTCGAATACGTTATTAGGTGGGTACTTTTCAAAATTCGTTTTTTTATTTCTGTAACATAATATATATTTTTATTTGAAGGAAATATAAGTGCAGTTTTATTTTAATTTTTTTTTATTTATATAAACCCGTCTCTGGTTGGTGTGTTTTTGATCTCTCCCATAGTATATTAATTGAAATTGATTAAAGACTAATGTCGCTCGCTAAACATCTTCCATTTATATTATGTTCCATTCAAAAAGGAATAGTGCATAAACTTCGGGCTGTAATATATGTCTTCAAAAAAAAAATGGTAACCGACAAAGAATCCACTGATGAGATTTCTTCATATGTCTGTATTATCCTGTCTGTACTTTCGAAAAAAATATGTATGGAGCGTGAGTGTATGGGCATCAAAAACTGCCGCCACTATTTTATGTCAGTTGCCAATGTCTATGCCTTGTCTGAAATCATCTCTGCATCCAAAAATTCATCTGGGAATATATATGTAGATGTTATATATGACTTTCTAAAACTTCATAATAGGAGCTCGCGGATTTGAAGATATTGCAGCTACGGTATCCACCGCATATTTCATATGATTTATCAATCGGACGTTATATGGTGTAGTCTTTACAATCTGTCATTTTTTTTATTCATGAATAGTTCTAGAATGTTTTTATTCTAGATTATTAAGTATTTTTCTAGATTCAAGGTAGACATACGAGTATATTTAAAAACGAAGAGCGGAATAACATATATTATGCAATTTAATTAAGTTATAAAATGTTTTATTAAAAAACTGCTGATTATGTTAGAGTGAAGATACAAAAAAATACACGATACTTGAGTGAGAACGAGATGACGCAAATAGGTAAAAAAAACAAATTACTGGAATGCTTATCTCGAGTACTCCAACAGTGGATAATTTTGTGTTAATATTTGCGAGCTGAGAAAGTAGGTATATTTTCATCGTGTCTACGTCCGCACTGTCTTCGCATTTTCATTTCCCAACAGAGCTGTGTCCGGAACCCCACCTTCTGGAGACTTGGCTACTAGGGCACTCAAAAATACTTAAGAAAAAGCATAACACTAATAACCGGTAACTCTTATGACGTACGGAATTTATAAATCAATGAAACATTTTTTTATTTTTAACATAAATATGTACTAGAGAATACTGACACAGATGGTAGTGGAAAAATATCATCTGTGGATGATAGTAATGCTGTGATTCGCCAAAGTTATAGACTAAGACTCTGCCTTCATGCATTATTCAATTTTACCACGAATTCACTATTAATGTTAACGGAACAACTCTATCAACAATTTTAATTCAATGACTTGGTTTGCATTTTATGGGTGAGGGATCAAATTTAGTCCAACCAGATTTTTGATAGAGCTTAGAAATCGATTAATTTTATTTTTATATAATTCTGTCGAGAATTGAACCTACTATCTTTTAATTTAATTAACAAACCTTGTACTGCTAAGCCATAACTACTGGCAAAATTTGATTTCATTTAGTCGCACTTCGCCTTTTCGATTTTTTTATTAACGTTTATTTTCTTGTAATATAACCGTTTACTTGGAAGGTACTATGTATTATTATTTGTTGGCAGATTATATTATTAAGTTAAACATTATTCAGTCAATCTGTAATGAAGAGCAGTCATGATATTTTACCGGTAAAGTTGTTTTCGGTAAAGTTCAAGCCCTTCTCGCTCCACCCGGTCGACTAATTTACATTACTTAAATAAGGCCTATATTCTGAACAAATTCACTTGCACGTATCAAAAAAAACTCCCACTGAAAAGATATAAAGGAGCAATTCGTGAAATACACTTTTTCCAAGGTAAAAATTACTAGACGAGCCGCTTACATAATGTTAATGTATTTTTTTATATTCACCTCAAGATTAATTTCTTTATCCAAATTTCAGTCGCATTATATTTTTTGTTCATCATTTTCTTCTTCGTTATCTTCTTTTATGTCTGCTTTCCAAGCCGAAGGTCGTGGGCTCGATCTCCGACGGAGATTAAAAAAAAAGGATTTGTAATCGTTTTATGAGCTTTAAAATACCCCCGGTGGCGTGAATTCGATCCCTCACCCGTAAAGTGCCAGTCATAGCATATTAATTAAATTGGTGGTAGACGAAAGTCGTGACGTGAAAACCACCCATTCATAGTAATAATAAAGGATGATGCGTGAATCTCGGGCTGTAGTTAATGGCGTTAGCGGATCTAGACTCCACATGCAGCGCTTAGCCATATGCACCATGGTTTGCGTCATAGAATTCCACAGATGAGTATTCAGAAGTACTATCACCATCTGTTGGTATTCGCTTATATAAAAAAAATGTTACCAAAAAATGTATATCTATTATTTTATTCAATATTTTATTACATACTGCTCGTGAACAATTCAAATCTAAATGCTCGAATTATTAAGACAAATAAAGTAGAGTAAAACACTTAATTTTCTTTGAATGTGACTCCATATTGTTTCCGTTTGGGTAAACAACAAGGCAACGAACTGAGAATGATTCAAGTGTCTGTAAAACTGAAAGTTATGGCGATCTTCACAGACGTTCGGATCTTCTTTAAAGCTTTCTGAAATCCAATGTCTTTTATGACGTATGTTTAAAAAAAAAAAATAACCCATTAATAAAAATAATTCATCTTATTATAAAAATACATTATAATATTATATTCCATTTATTTTGTATTGCTCGTTAAGAAACTATTTTTGTAAAATATGAAAATATTTTGTTAATAGTAATATAATACTTTATTTATTTATTATGTGATGTGTTTATCATCAAGAAATGGTTTTAATAAATAATAACGTTTTTTAATTTTTTGATCTATCAATTACATTAAATTATTCATCTTTTGTTAGACTTTTTTTGGGGCCTAATGCCCCATGACCGGTTGGTTTGTTCCTGCACTCCTTGGGAGCACTTACCAAGGCATTGTTTTTAGAGTACTTTCTTGTTAAACAAGTAACAGGCTTTGTGAGCAACACCAAACGTAGGTGTAATAGTTAGTAGTTCAGACGTTAAAATTTGGACTTTTTGACTTCTTCGCCGAAGGTTACCGCGTATACGGTCGACATATCCAACCATTCCAGGCTTCTGATGGATTACGCTAAAAAGCCTTCCCCTACTTAAATATAATATTCGGCAATGCCTCAGAATATGTTTAGCGTCCTGCAAGGGGCTACCACAGGGGCAGTCTGGACTATCAACGAGGCTAAACTTGACGAGTTTAGCCTTAAAATTGCCGTGACCAGTCATGAATTGACTAGTCCAATGGTTTATCGAGAGTTATCGAGTTAAGGAATATGTGTGTCTACCCTTGAGAAAGGGTCGACCATGTGTTCTGCCATGATGCAAACGCTGCCAGTCTTACTTCTGATTTGTTAGAGCTTTCACGATTCATTTTATTATCGATATTAAAATACGCAATCTTTTTCTAGTGTATAAGCACATCTTACTACTGTGAAAGCCGAGTTGATACCTAATTTTATAAAGAAAAATTTATATTGTATTACTATAGCGATATTTAAGTTTTGTTTCGTTTATAGTATTTGGTTGAATAGGCTTAAAATAGTAGGCTATAGGACAATGTTATGGTTTTTCGTGAAAATAGAATAATCTCTATTTTAAGTGAATACGCAATAGAAAAATAAAACCAACTTAACTTTATTTTATATTATGTTAATAAATCCATTTTATTTTATAAAATTTTATTAAAAATTAAAACATGACAATTGATAATGATAACAACTATTCCATTAATTTTGAATTGACAATTAAACACAAGATTAAATATTTTTTTCATAATAAAATATAACAAAAATATTTGATTTAGATTAATTTCGTATTTTTAGCAATGTTTTTTTTTAAATGATCAAAGTATGAATATTCGTAAATAATATTGTCCAATGCTCAATCTTAAGATAAGGCTTAAGCAATAGTAACTGTTTTGCGGCAATATATGGTGACCAAATATTCCACATTTAAAACAAAAATGAAGTGAAAAAATATTGTTTCATTGTTAATCAAATTGAGGTTTTATTGTTTAACCAGATGGAAGAAAACAAACGATATGGGGTAATTATTACACATGGAATTTTTCAAACAATTTGAAACCTCCTAACAATGAGCACCACATCAACAAGTGGTACTAGCCCATTCGGCACAATTGTTCTCCATTACTGTTGATTGGGATGTTTGTTTTGAGTTTATTTACCGAATGTCCGTAAAACATTTAGTTGGAATACATTTCGACGTATTGTTTGAAATTGAAGGGCGACCGCAACGCCACATATTGTACGTTTGTGGAAACTTTGAAGTATATAATAGTCACTTTCACGAGTAAACAGCGGCTATGAAGACTTCCGCTTTCAGGAAATGTTGCTTTCAGACGTCTCAACTAACTATCAAATACGAAATTTACTATATGTTTATATATAATTTCGTAGATTTTCGCGACCGGGCTTAGATTTGTAGCTTTGAGGTTGAACGGTGTGTAAGGAATCTCTACTTCATTCTGACATTTTGACCGTGAATCGTGATTCAAACACAAGGCTTCCAAACATGCACGCTTAGTAAGGGAAGCTATTGAAATCATGAGATGTTCATTAATATCAACAAAGATGACGGCTTGATCCCTAATGCAGTAAGCTTCCACCTCTGGTACATGCCCAAAAGCCTGTACAGACGAACGAAACCATCTGATCCTATCAAAAGTGAAGAATATGCTCATCTCACGTGTAACTTGAATACGTAAATTTACTGATAGCTAAGTCTGAAAACACTAACTCATCAAAGTATCAACCCTTAAAATGACCCTTGCAATAGCGGTCGGAATATCGGAGAAAATAATAAATTCACTAGACATGGCTTAACCCAAAAATACACAATTTTTACAGACTCTGCTGATGGGTAAAGATTCAAAACGTTTGCCAGCTATGCCAGGATGTCATGAGTTTGATCCAAGTAGAAGATTAAAAAATATATTACAAGTAATTAGAAATTAAAATTTGAAAAAATAATTACAAACTAATGAAATATACTTAGTAAAGTATACCCTTGTTTTGTATGGAATTGATCCCCTGCCCGGAAAAAAGCTTGTTATTTCATATATTTTGCATGATTTGTGATAAACAAATTCTCGGATAAATAAACGATGCGTGAATGCCTCCTTAAGTTTAACGAAGTATGCGAATTGACACTTTAAGTAAAAATCTTTAGACATTCTTAATACTGGAAATCGACAAAGTGTGACTTATTATTGAATTGAGTGGATTGTCAATCGCGGTTTGTCGGTAATTTATTATATGTTTGCTTACATAAAAAAAATCAACTCATCGACATTGTAGAGAAAGTTCAATGAAAATAGTATATTTTTGCGAATTGTATTCCTTGTGAAAGTACTCGTTTATTCGAAGAACATAATTTTTATAAAAAATGGCGATAATAAGTTCATTTTACACAATTAGTACAAAAGTATTAAATTCACTTAATAATATTCAAATAAAATTCCTCACAAATTTTAAAACCAGTCAAAATTGGACCACGTCAGTTGGAAAACAATCGTTGTTTATAAAGTTGCAGGTATTCAAATGCTCTTTATTATTCAATAAAATCCTCTTAAGTATTTAAGACACCTCAAATAATAGAGTACACCTTTTGTGTTGGTCTCTTCTTAAGCGTCGGTCGCTGAAAATATTTCTCTACTAAATTAATCATCTTCCCCATGATCTAAGGCTGTTCAGAACTCATTCTTTATTTAACAAAAGTACCTTCCCTTCAAAAATAAATTGAAAATCAAATTCCTAATTACGCCATTATACGCGGTTGACTGGTCACAAATATTTTGTAATCCCTCAGAGGCCCTGCGATCAACCAAAGTACATCCGGCCGTGAAAACTTTTCTTATAAATTTTAAAGTGTCGTTGGAATAAATGCTGCTTCAACGATGTCAAAAAACTCGAATTATTACTCACAATAAATTGAACAATCGAGTTTAAAAATGTATGAAAGTTTTAACGTTGAAATAAAGTTTTTTTTGTAAAATTCATGACATCTTCGATTGTTATTGAAATATAATCCTGAAAACACAATGCATTTTTTAATGAAATATATATATTTTAACGTATAACTATAATAAGTTTTCGTTAAAATTTTAAATTAATTTATATTAAAAATTAACAAATAAAAAATATTTAGTTTTGATTAATAATTGTTGAAGATGGTCTCCAGAGAGGCAGAAACATGTAATCGTTTAAGATAAATGTAAATCAAAACTAAATATACTTAATATGTTAATTTTTTTGCAGTTTCACAAAGTATTGTCAGTTGACAACGTTAATGCTGTATTAAAATTCATATACAATTGCTATCACTCTTGATAATTTATCTTTAAAAAAATACAATATTAAAATTTTTGCCAAGGTTAATTGCATTATTTTTATTATTTGTTTAGTATTAACGAACCGAGTCAGAAGAGTATTAATGGTGTAATAAAACTTTGTGTTTTATCAAGATTTAGAGATCTTGACAAAGAGTAATGTTGTAGAGTAAAGTGTAGGTCATCAAATAGTTGCGAAATAATGAAACAAGAATAATGTATGACAGTAGATAAATAATTTTTAGATTATTTATCTGGTTTATGTTGTAAACGTGTTTATTTTTTAGTTTAATTACATAGTAATTCAAGACCAAGAGGCAAGAAGTTGCCAACTTATATAAATATTAAAAAACATCTCATGGCTTAATCTAAATAATTAAGTATTCTCGAATTATCGAAAAAATAAATAGTTTGTATAAATAACAACCCTATTTTAAAGCTCGGAAATCGTTTTTTTTTTATCTCCGTCAGGGATCGATCCCATGACCTTTGGCTTGCCAAGAAAACGCTTTGACAAAAGCTCAATTATTATATATATATATACCTGCCGGCAATGTATAATTATAATAAAATAAAACATTCTTAGATATAAACTTTTGATATTGAGTTTACTTTAGTTGGTAAAAATAACGCTTTACTTGAAAATATCAGCATACTTTTTAGGGTTGGTTGTCGAGTTACGGGACTATAGGGAACATGAGAAACTAAATTATCAACTTTTAGAACCTACCAACTGTTTGAAAAGTTTCTTGCTTGGGTATTGTTATTGGAGATTATTATCCAAGTTAAAGTGAGCTGTTCAATGTTCAGCATTGTTGTGAAACCAAATAATTTTTCCATTCAGAAATATTAAGGTGTCTGTATCAAATTAAACTTTTAGCCATTTGCTTAGTCTATTTATGTTATGAAACAAAAAACATTACAGTAAAATTATTTGCTTTATACAATATTCTTACTGAAGCTGAATTAAACAGTTGAAATTTTTTTATATAAATTTTTTTTTGACCAGAAACACTTCTATTAAGATTTTTTGCTGCTTTATGGATCAAACCGTCATCGCTGTTGATAGTTAATTGATTTATTTTGTTCTCAATAGCTTTCCTTACAAGAGTTGCATGTTTATCTTGTGTTCGAACCACGATTTCTGCAATGGTGGTCGGAATATTGAAGACAAGAAGACGTAGTTTTTCCTTTTTTCTAGACATGTTTCGACTACAGTAAGAGATAATTTAAATGACGATATGATTTAATAAAAGATACAAGTTGTGGGTTTTAAGCTGATCCTTGTGAGGCCATTTTTTTCTCTCCAATATTTTGACTGCCATTATAGGGGTCATCTTCAGGGATTCACACAAATCATCAACCCTGAATAACTCCTGTTATGTAAGTAAAAATATCGTAAAGAAGAAGAAATTCAATAAACATGGCTCAAATTTGGCCATAGAAGTTATATAAAAAATACTGATGAGAGTATTGAAAAAACAGTCATTATTTAAAAATAACGTTGAAATTCACGTATATATATTGAAATGAAAAATAAAAATATATTTTTACTCTAATTTATCATTTTGAAAAGATAGAGATGCACAAAATGTTTTCAGGCTGATCGCAAATGAATGAACGTAAAAGAGATGAAAAGAGACAAATATTAACGTGTACTTTTTATATAATGTGTTTGGGTTGTAAGAAAGTTGCTGCTGGCGAATATTTGGGACAACGAGACCTGAAAGGAAATAGATTTGAATATCCTGAATAGAGTTTCTTTTAGCTTGACATTCAGAACTGCACGCTGCACCAGTTCCTTTCGCGAGATTGTGTGAAGCCTCCGTGAAAGCACTTCCGGTCGGAGGCTGCGCCCCCGAGGCTGGGCTAGGGTCCCCGCAGCCTGGTTAGAGCCCCCGTGGTTGGGTAGAGCCTCCAACGGCGAAGATTTGTTCACATCTTGCGCTGGCCAGTCAAGCGAAATTCTCCATCTGATACAGTGGCGTAACTATATCTTAAGCTTCACAGTCAGACAACTTTGATTATGCTGTTTTTTGGATTAAAATTTAATAGCATTTACTTTGGAGACCATTTCAATATTTAAATACATAAATATTTCATACCATGTTTCAACATGAATCACGCTTACCACTGTTTCGCTTGCTGGAAGTCTGCAGTTTCACTATAGGGTTCCTACGTGTATTACGCTTATGCGTGTTGGAACTGATAAAGCCTATCAATGATGGCAAAACGGCAATCTCTAGCAAGTAAAACAGTGCTCGGTGTGATCCATATTAAAACAATTTTATTATTGGGAGATTTAAGAAGATTGATCAATCCAATGCTTGCAAGATCTGAATCATTCGGTTTTAAGAGGCGGCTCACCTTGATCATTTTGGTAATTTGTGGAAAACATGTGTTTTTCAAATAACATAAGAAGGAGTTGAGTATGGATAAATACTGCGTAGAGGGGGGATAAGGGATTTCTAGACAGCGATCGTTTTCGGTATCTTGGATTCACCAAGCCAGTGACTTACTAGCTAACTATTATATTATTTGTTTTATTGTGGATTTTGATGACACATTATGTATTTAATGGATCAATTTAACAAAATATATTCATATGTAAATAAGAATTTAATTGTTTGTACAAAAATGTATTTGAATCTGACAAAATATACACAAAACAAAGTATCACTATCAAATACTTAAATAATATTGGCTTTAGCGTGGAATTTAACACACAAAAGAAAAATATTTCACTTATAAAAGAGATAAATATTTCATTGCCTATAAGGCACTAGTAAAGTACGTACAGTTCAACGTATTCGGGAAACTGTTAACAGTGCTTTAGGCGATCATCTTATTCTCGGAAAAATGAAGATAATTCAAAGCGCGCAGTTGATTCAAGTTATTGAATAGACAAAGTAATTTATATTTAAACCGATTCTTAGTATCCATGAAAAAAACTACGATATTTTCAAGTGCCACGGCTTGAACCCACACAAGAACCGGTCGTTTGATTTATGTTTAATTTTTCCACCAACGCCTCTGATCGCGGAAGAGCCCCACGAAGATCTGAGATAAAAAGGCAGGACGAGGGTGAGCCACGCTTTAATGAATTTCAAAGGACGGCTAAGTTGAGGACGGGCTGTAAATCGTCTCGCGCCACTGGTACGGATCCAGATGCCGTACTTTCCGGATATTTTTTCTGCCCATTATGCTGCCGACTCGCCCAGTTATTATGCGAGCAGAGATGTGAGAGATGACACTCTTTCCTTTTGCTTGTCCTAACCTCATTTTTACATTTTCAGCCAAAGCTCATCTGTTATAGTATCTTCTTGAAAGCATCTCTAATGTGAGCATGTAAAGTTTAGATGACGAGCGTGATGAAATATTGAATAATAATTGTCAAAATATTTAATCCTTTCGTTACGGCTCGGTAGAATAAGGCGTGAATTTTTCAAACCATTTTTTGCTTCAAACTAGTATTTGAAGCATAAATGTACTTATCTGACCTATTCTCGTTTATCACATTGATTCTTCTATCCTTTAGCCATCAGATGATGTATAAAAACTTTTATATAATAAACGTTCATTATGTAGGTCCAAACATGTGGTGGGATTTACAAATGTGGTTTATAGAAAAATCGGTCCTGTGACGAAACCTGACGATATTTATTTACATGTTTTACAGATTCCTGTAAATAATACATGTAGGTTGATAAATAGAATGACTGCACTTCCAATTTCCCATCGTAGATGTCACAATGAGTACTGATAGTAGTAAAACGATATATCACGTCAACCGATGTCAACGGTTAGGGAATCTTTGACGGCATATACCGATGACAACCGATGCGAAAGGGTAAAATTGTATTTTTTTAGGATATATTTCGGGTACGTCGAGTTGCCATTACCAAGTAAATTAGTTAATAAGTGAATGAGTTTTTATAATGCAAGGTGTGAGTGAGTAGGTGGATGTTGTGAGATAACTCGTATCTATATTCAAAAAATGTCTTATCTTGTAATGTAATGGAAAGCAAATACTCAATGTTTTTCAAAGCGATTCTTAATATTCTTTTACATATATTGATGTTATGGAATTCCATCAAAGAATTATTCGGAAAAATAGTAAAGATTAAAAAGATAGATTCATATAAATAAATTGTTCAAAACTCTTATAATACCAGCAAATTACCTTAATAATTGATAAATGTATTGCACGAGTAATTTTATATTATTTTTGGAGATTATTAAATGAATGCTACTTATTATTCAATGGAATTTTTGATTTTTTTATTTTAAGTGTTATTTCGTCACCTTTTATTTGAAAAAAAGTGACCGCTGTTTGTACACCGTGATTGATTTATTATATAAAAAATAGAATATTCATGACTTGAATGTTAAATATCATTTTATACAAAAAGTCATTCATAATCCAAATATACGAAAAATCAGTGATGAAATGATACCTATTAATCCTTTAAATACATAAAATAATTGACATTGTACTCAAAATAATTTGGCCACTGGACAGAAGACGAATGTTAAATGAATGGAGATTTGGCTCTTTATTTATTTATGATTCAGAAAATATTTTATCGACTGTAATTATGGCTCAATATGCATTATACATTTAAATTTTTTGCTTTGTTACATTGTGAAAATTAAGTTTAAGATTTAATATAATATATTTTTTGAATATGTATTTATAATTCTTCGAGTATTGCTTTAACTGTAATGATATTATAATAATATTAACAAATGTTTATTGTTATGCGCACTTATATTGAAAGCATATATTTATAACATATATTTTTTATGAAATTATCAAAACCTTAAATCAACTGGGTGCAAACATGTCTCAAGTACGGGCAATGGTCATCATCAGACTGTATTCGTTGTTGAATGTAGGATGCCGCATGAGTCTCCATCGTCTTTGATCCTCCACTTTCTGCATCCAGGCAATTGCAGCTATTCTTCTGATGATATCAGTCCATCTTACGGGGGGTCCAACGCTTCATTTGCCAGTTCTTGGAAGACACTAGCACTTTTTTCCCATTGACCATCATATTTTCGACAGATGTGTCCTGCTTATTACCACTTGCCTATTGAGGACAGTGGTAACTGATATGGAAACGGAATTTATTGAAGTGAATAAAACATGAGATTTTATTTCGTCATGGACAGTGTATAAGAAGGTCAAAAGACGAGTCACATTTGAATATGTCCCCAAGAAGTGAGTTTTGTTTGACACAGTGGCGTGTGGGGGACTTGGCAAGTGACCAAGCCTCGTTGTGGAGGGGGAGAGGAATTGGGAGTGAAGAAAATGGGACATGGGACACCCAAGCCAGAGAGCTTTTTATTTCTGTAGGTGGTACGGCGTAGAAGTTAAGCCGGCCGTAGATTGTGCATGCAATTGTGGTACATTCGATTAATTATTTTTTCCAATTTTTTCCGTATCTGAAACATATGGTTACCACTGATTGCTGCCACTTATTATCTATTCTGTTAATTGTCACTGTCGATTCCTCATTCTTGAATTCTATGAATAGTCAATAATGATTATTAAATACTACAATATGACGTCTCATTGACAACACATTGATACGTCAAATAACAAATAAACTCAGGTTATTTATAAGTGTCCATACTAAATAAGAAAATAAAAAATTTTTGTTCCGTAAAACCAGCATTTTTTTCTGATTTAAGTGAAGGCACTTTTCTTCAGAAGATAATGTGATAATATGTCATTATAATACAATAAAGTCACATCGCTTCCTAGCCTTAAAAACATAAATACCTTGCATTCAGTATTTATATGGCAATTTATGTTTTAAATTAATAATTTAACATTAATACGAATATAAAACAGATTTTACTATTTATATTAGTAACCATTCCAAGCATTAGAACACAACAGAGTTACATTACTGCTATATGTGATTGTTTCTTGATGAAAATTTATAAAACAATTGATTTCATTCTAGTGTCGAATTTTAAGGGAGGGTGAAAATTTCATATTGCGTGAAATATTATAATCTGTATGTTTTTAAATATATATTTCTTTGAGAAATATCGCATAATGTTGCAAAGTACTGAACATAACTTCTTTCTAAGCTTTTCATTTCTAAGTACGTATATAAACGCCCTTTAAAAAATATTCTAATGATGAAACAATCATTATACTTAGTATATAAAAAAAAATTAAATACAAAAGATTCTCAATTATTAATCTTTCATGAACGAATATCCAACACTTTGGCAGGTGAAAAAATTCAAACAGCTTGTCGAAATGGTGGTGAGCAAATTTGTGACAACTTAGCGCATAGTTTAAAGCCGGCTTTAGTGAAGCGGTAGCAGCGCAGTACGCTACGCTATTTAGCCGGTTTGTTAGATTTGTTAGTTTCCACTGCGGCATCTCAGTGATGGTCCAAACTTCTGCTGCTGGAAAGTATCTACGTGCCATGCTCTTTGCCATTCTCTAATATGGCGTTAAAAAGTCCAGACTTGACTAACAGCGACAGTTATGTACAAAACCACTTACAAGTAACGCGGTAATCTTATTATTCATTACAAACTAACCTACAAAAAATGAATTTTAGCACACGTCGTAACGCTTTAAGATGATTTGCAAGAGAAATACGTACCACGTTAAAAAATGTTTTAGAAAATCTAATATTATTTTTCAAGAAATAAGCATAGGTTATTTGCTTAAGCAAGTAGCAGTGATAAATTTAAGAAGGAGCCATCAAAATATAAGTTGCAATGATTTTTTATATGAGTATAGCCTGTATTTTCAGAAAAATGTTTTGAATTAAATACCATCATTTGTTATCTGTTAACTGGAGTATATGGTCGTAAAAAATTGCCACCATAAAGCTCTTCATTCTTGACTCATTTCATGTCAGCTTTGCCTCCCGTGGCTCTGCTTTGTATATTCTATCTAAAGCTTCCACCAGACTTCCAATACAGCAAAAATCCTGGAGCTATAGTTAGATTTATGATCTCCTGCGGTATACTAAGGTTATGTTCCACCCATGTTCATCTTTGTCTTATAACGGACTATAATATGTATATGTTTTGTCTACTCTTTCATATCGTCATTCTTTACAGTCTTTTTTTGTTAATGTAAATTAAGCATCTTTTTCAGAATATGTTTTTATATTTAATTATTATATTTGAGATATTTTAATCGAAATAACACTGTAATAATATTTTTTAGATAAAATAATGTTGTGCGAGAATTTCATTGAATTTACAACTCTTTGATTTTTATTTAAGTTTAAGCTTCAGCTACTGAAATACCCTGGATATCATCGATCATGTTAAATATGACATAGACACGAGTCAATATCGTTAACCTGCTGTGCAATCCGTTTCTCGCGGTTTCACAAAAAAAAACAAGAGTTTGCCAATATTTACAAACGATATAGCAAAATAACATTAATATTTTTTTAATGATTTATTGTCAACTAGACACTTAAAAGCTTTTTAAATAAACCCCTTATAATTCATGTGAAAAAATATTAAAGAGTGTAAAAAAATCTATTATTTTCGTAAAGGAAATTTGTAAATCTTTTTTCTTGTGTACACTATACTAAAGAAATCTATTATAATTTATGAATATTTTACTAAATGACGTAATTTTTTTAGAATTTGGGCTTATATACATGTTTAAATCGTGCGATAACAATAGATGCAAGACTTACTTAAAGTAAATAAGTGAAATAATATAAAAATCTAATAAAAATAATAATTTGGTTAAATACTGGTACTAAGAGATCATGCTTAATTTTCTTGTGTCTAAAAAGTGATCAAAATTACGTATTTATGTTTGTCAACAGATACAATAAAATTACATTAACATCTTGGCAATGGATACTAAACATTTTAGAGTATTTATACAATTATTGGCATACCCAACATGTATGGAAAAAAATGTATGTCGACAAAAAAAAATACCTCGTTAACTTCATTACACAAAATGTGCATATTCTTACACGGCCATACTGCGTAACAATTTAAAAAAACGATTAAGGTCATCAGCTTTGCTCAATGTTTTATATTGTTTGCTCGCTCCCAAAAAAATATTACTCCGGAGTTCACGTTGCAGTGGACCACAACAAAAGCGTATTTTTAAATTATTGTGAAGAGAAGTTTGCACGACACGTCGTTGTTATCTCGCAGCATCTCTTGCTGGGCGAACAAGCCCGGCAATTCGTCTCGACTGCAGCTGTATCATTTGTCGCAATGATACATAGTATTCGTGCTTGTCCCTACGTGTCCGCCCATACTACGGACCATTCCCAGGACGCCATCTCGGCGAAAAATGCACGACGTGTGTTGGAATGGATTTTCATATGTTACAGGCACCACAGCTATATCATAAGCATGAAAGATGGCTTGCGAATTCCATCGCTGGTTTAAACTTTGCGCTGAATAAGCTTCGAGGTTTCTTTGATGCTCTCGTCTGCATGTTAGCGAGCTCGCCATGTATTCTCCGAGGATTACTTATAAGGGGGATTTATTCTCGGATGTAATATGTTTCATGATGGAAAAATCACAAACAGTATAACACAATGGACTTTGTATGAACGATGAAAGTTTATCGATATATTAATATTTTACGCACTGATTTAAGAACTCTTTCGATTGATATTGGCAACAAAATGAATGGTCAGTTTTTTTTTTTCAAATTTTATTTATTTTAATCTTTTGTTATGAAAATATACATATATATTTAAATTTAATAAAAGTTTTATTACGTTAGTTAGTTAAGGTAAGGTTAGATAAAGTAAGGTTCAGTTGGGTTATAAAAACAATGAAGAAAATTTTAAAATAATGGAAAAGATATTTAAAATTATTTTTATTCTGATCTAAAAAATACGAAGTATTCATATTTTTATTTAAATCACAAATTCTGTTGAATAATTTTGCAAGCTTGTGATGTCTGAATTAAAGAAAAGAAGAAGAATGGTTTTTAGTGTTTTCAGTATCAGGATATTATTTTTAACGACATGTTTTGGATTCGTTGGGAAAACATTTTCACACAAGTATTCCTTGTTTATTTAGTGTTAAGCTACACTTTAAAATGTAATTGTCCATTCCTCAAAAGCATCAGGGTAATCATCTAATTTTATAAAAAAAATCAAGCGCAGTTCCTATCACTACATTTTAGTAGAATTGATTATTTTCCATCCTTTATAATACGAAATAATGTTTATCATTCAATTTATTTTATAAAAATAAAATACCTTTAAAGACTTATAGATATTTAACCACTATTCCTGTTTTTTTATTGTATATTTACTATACTTTCATGTCCCTTCATATTGATGAAGTCCTCCCTTAGCACATGTTATAAAATACCTTCGATTTTCCTTACTTGTGAATTCTCGGATCAAGTGTTTGTGAAGATTGGTGCATTTGCCAGGAGGCGCCTTTATCTCTGTGAAGGTATTGACATCCATCTATTCACTGGAACCCCATTGTGACCATTGTGCCTTCCACGATTTATCGGCGTCGGAAGAAATTTACTTTTTTAACGTCTTCATTATGCCCATACAAAAGGGCTGCTTTATTATTAATTGAAGAAGAATATCTGTCGCGATAACTTAAAGAATGGTAAAATAAATCTTTGAATTTAAAATTATACATAAAAAATCAATGAAGAATATATATTTAATCAGTATATTTATGGGCAACTAATTATTTTGATAGTATTTAATTCAATTATGCTCGGTTAGTATTTAATAAATGGTCGGTAATAAAAGCATTAAAAGGTAAGTATGGAAAGTAAGAATTAAATTGACGGTAGAAAAGTTTCAATTGGCAGTAAAAAAATAATAAATTGGCATTAAATAATTAATGAATGAAAATTAATAAAAGGTTTGGTAAGGTTTCCATTTTGTGTGCTTATTATTCATTGACTTAACATTTATTACTGGCAGATATAATACTGACATATAAATTTTTTAATATTGGAAACTGCTATTTTTTTTTACTGGCAGTACATTTTAATTATAAATTCATTTAATTTACTGCCAAAACCTTGAATTAGTTACTGAACAAATAAATACATGCCTATTATTTGTTATTTATATTTTTAGCATTCACTTGCAGACGTGTATAAATATACTTTGATAGTATAGTTAGTATTTCTATATTGATAGTATATTATTTCTATGTTTTGCTTTAATGTTCCATAACTAGTTGAAGCATGTCACCTCTATAAAAGTGAATAATTCGTGTTTTTAAGTAATCAATTAAAAAGACGTACTACAAGATTGCATAATTATAATTTTAGAATAAATGTTAATTACAAAATTAATAAATTAAAAATATTTAGTTTTGATTCACCATTTATAAATTGTGATTCAAAAGTAAATATTTTTAATTTATTAATTTTTTAATTAAAATTAATTCTTAAATTATAATTATGCAGTTTCACCAAGTATTGTCAGTTGATAACCTTAATGTTATACAAGATTGCATATCATTCAATATATTTTTACTCGTTACAGGTTACATAAAACCCATATATTTTAACTCGTAATTTGTATGACTGATATTTTATTAAATATACAAAAATATATATAGTAAGCTAGCTTATATCTGGTATTTTGCAATATTTTAAAAATGATTGTAGTTTCTTGGATATTGGGAAAGACAAATAAAAACAATTTACCCTTAAATTGTAATTCACATTAAGCATCATGTTATATTTTATTTTATTCAGTGATAAATAAAAGTTTATGTAATTTTTTTTACAGATAATTACATAAAAACTCGACAGCGTCAAATTACCATGCGATTCATAATAGTTTAATACATTAATAGACTAAAAGGTTTAATCTATACCGTTTGTGCCTAGTAACAACAAGTTAATACTAAATACATTCGTGATAATATTATAATGTAAATATACATAGTGAGCTGGTCAAATTTGTATGTGGCATATTTAAAGTATTAAGTTTAACTTTGTGATACGGAGCCTGTGTGTAATATGGAGCAAATCCCCGTGTATCAAGCGCATCGATGGATTAAGCTGGCACCACTAAATCGATCTGCTCTAGTAACATGTTAATGCCGGAACGATTAACTTTGCATGTTCGTCACTATCAACGTTCAATATCCTGCATATAATGTGTGTTGCTCATATTGAAACTGATCAAAGGGAAACGAGGCCGGTGATTTAAACTAGTTTTTTGATTATAGCGTTTAATGGATGTCAACATCAACAAAACCGCAAAAGGTGGAAATAAATAGACTTGATGATACATAATGGTTTTGAATAAAGCGAAATAAAAGTGATCATAGTTATAGAAGAAATATCTATTAAAAATTAATAATAGGTATGTGGAAGAATAATATTTGTGTAGTGATTTATTTTAGAAAGATTGAATAAAAATGCTTGAAGAACTATTAAAGTTTATTAAAATAGTAAAAAAATATGTATATGCATGTGTTTTACAAGTAATACATCTACTATATAATCAAATTACTATATTATTTGCAGTTATAACTTATTATCTCTAAAATATAAATAATTGATTTTTCAGCATGTGTGAGGAAAAAATGTTAACAAAAACAATATACTTTTAACCTTTTGGACAAATAATAGCATCAAAAAAAATTTACACAAAATTTAAGGCCTTCAATCATCCATGAATTCATCGCTCGACACTCAAACCGGGCGGACGTGTCTAGTCATCCTACCTACAGGATGGCGAACTGTTGCGATTGTGATATCGCGCAAATAAATCGTCGCTTAGACGATCACCGTTTGCTGCTGGAGAGGCTCTTAAAGGCTGTTGGATGCGGGATGGATGATGCTCTGACATCCGTTGGTGTGGACCCTCCACCCAACCCGACAAGTCTGCCGACTTCCCGCAGAAGGCGCTTACCTCGAGCGTGCAAATCAATTCCGGCTACCTACGCTGAAGCTGTCAACATTCCTGTGTCGATGTCGCCTAACTGTGACAGCAGAGACTCCGAACCTGCCGTCAAAGAATCCGCTTCGAGTGAGGCCACCGAAGAGGACTCCTCGGAAGATACTATCGAAGGAGCCCCTGCTGTTTCGAGCAAGGCTCCCAAGGACTCCCCGTTCTCAGCCGGGACGAATCATCGTTCGAGGAACTGGAGGACCTGAGTGCTTTCTCCGTGGATGTCCTCTCCCTCCCCGAGCAATCTTTCCGGAGAAGTTCAACGTCAAAAGTTGAGTCGCGCCTCTCCGCATGGGGAAAGGCAACAACATTCAGCACGTCTGATGATCCGTGGTTCTGCAGCTCCTTCAAGAAACGTTACTGGAGTGAAGATGGCGTATCTTCACGCCAAGGGCCTTCACCCAGATACATCGGCTGAGGACTTGCAGAGCTTCTTGGCAGCGACCGCTGCATTCAATCCTTCTTGGATGACCATCAGGAAGATTGTCAGCAGGCGGACGCTGTCAACTTCTTTCATAGTCGGGGTCATCGCGACTTCGCTGGAGTCTCTCATGGAGCCTCAAGTGTGGCCTGAAAGGACCATCGTTCAACCCTGGATACGTATAAGACGAAAGAATCGCAGTGAACAGTGGTTGAAACCAACTTGAGTGAAGATATTGACATATTTAGTGTTATATTGCTTTAAATTCAGTACTGTTGTTTATGGAGGCGAAATGTTACACGTTTTATTTTGTGACAATAATGCCTTGTTATTTGTGAGTCAATCATGATATACTTATGACAGGGTTTTTGTTGTTACAAGTCAAACTGTTTATCTTGAGTCTCCCGACGCTAGTTCTGAGTGTGAGGTCAGTGATACTAAATGTGTCAATAAATTTACATCAGCACATTTATGTTACCTATTGTATTTTTATTTTATATTATTGTATTTATATTATTGTACTTCAGAAATGCATTGAATTGATAAAATTTGTAATGTTTCTGCAAGGAAAAAAATAAATAAATTGAAATTGAAATGAAAAAACAACGACATTTCAGCTTCAAAATTGTGTGATTCCAATTAGAATTGCAGTCATCCAGCATGTCAAAGAGTGCTCAGTCTGATCGATATTAAAATAAGATATGATATGATTTTCATCATCATCAGCCTGTATCCTTCCACTGTTGAACGTAAGCCTCCCGCATGAGTCTCCATCCTCTTTGATTCTCCGCCTTCCGTTTTCAGGTCACTCCCGCTATTCTTCTCATGTTGTCAGTCCATCTTGCAGGGGGTCGGCCAATGCTTCGTTTGCCAGTTCTTGGGCACCATTACAATACTTTTCTTCCCCATCGACCGTCGTATCTATGATAGATATGTCCTGCCCATTGCCACATGAGTGTGCCTATTCATTCGGTAGCATCCACTACTTGAGATCTTCTGCGTATTTCTTCGTTACGGATTATATATTTTAACGACACCCAGCGGGCTATGGATCTCTTCATAGCACCCTGAGTGACCTTTGTATTATAGCTTTTAACTTATCTTTATTAATCTTTATAAATTGGTGATTTAATTGACACCCTATGACTATCTCTTGCAGTCCCGCAAAGATACACAAGCTCACTGTAAGCCTTTTTTAAAGAGATTGACACATGATTAGTGTCAAAGCTGGAGTTTACCTGCCTTTCACCGTGAAAACAAAATCATTTTTATTCGTCTACACACAAGTTAGGTGATTGAAATTACATTCTGCTACTATCTTTCGCAGTCTCGTAGGATTCAAAAGCTCTCGTAGAGCTTTTTTATTTCAGGAATTGGATCGTGATGGGTCTGGAGGCTGTAGTCAGTTTTCGCTGCACGATTCCTCGTGAGTACATAAATCCACGACGGTCGACAGTGACGAATGAATCCCTATTAGCGCGCGGCTCGTATTGTTTTCAGGGCGGGGAACGTGATGAAAATATTTTCCCGGACGCTGGGTGTAATTCCCGGGTCACACTTTTAAAACTTCATTGCGAATAAGCTTATCACGCCAAAAGCGCGCCGCGTGACGCGATGCGCCTCGCGATAATTTTATTCTACACATGTAATGAGATTTGTAAAATATTATACGTGAATAATTTATAAAAATATTTTATCTAGCGGTCATTTTTTAATCTAACATAGTTGTTTTTTATTGCACACTAGTGTAACAAATATTATAAGTAGTCATGAACAATGAGGTTCTTAGCATAATAAGGGAAGATAGGCACCTAGTAAGAACCATCTCAGAGAGGCGAGCCCGATTGGCTTGCAGCAACAAAATCTTTCATCTTGATCTCCACTCTTCTCGATCCTCTGCAATCCTCTTTAGCTCAGCATAAGAGCTACAACTCATTTCCTCGAACACTTGCTGCAAATACTCTCGTCTAGGACGACCTCTTCAGTTCTACCCTCAACCATCCCTTCCACAATGTCGTGAAGAAGACCATCGTGGCGCATGATGGGACTGATCCATTGGGCTCGCCTCTCTGAGCTGGTTCTTACAAGGTGCCTATCTTCCTTGATTATGCTGAGATCATTGTTAGTGACGTGTCTCCCCAGAAAATTCCGAGAATCCTTCTGTATGACCACATATCAAAGGCCTCTAGTCTTTTTTATCACTTTCAGATAAGCACCATGTCTCACAGCCGTCTATCAAAATGAAATCTGATGTACGGCTGTGAAACTTTCAAATTCATTCACTATTCAACATAATTAAAAATCAAAGAATTACTTTTTTGTTTTTATGTAATTTAAATATCTAATCTATTATTCAATTATTTTAAAAATGCTGCCTATCTAATAAGTTTTGTATTTACATGATTATTTTTTAAGTAATATATTAGAATGAAAGGTTTTTAAATCGAATTATAAGAAGTAAAATACATAATTTCAGTTAATTTCATAAAATATTGTCAATCATAAAAAAACTGATCGATCTTAATTCCACTGACAATTTGTAAAAGTAGTTTTTTTTATAACAATAACTTTGTTATACAAAAATTAGTAGATAAATTATTTGCTTAATTTTCTTGTAGCATCCATGTCCGAGATTGTGTAACGACTGAAAAAGGACCGAAAGCCCTTTGGGAAACAAATTGGGAAACAAAGCGAAATTTTTGCCTTTGGTTCGTATAATTTTTCTTTTGTTTCACTTTTTCCGGACTCCCGTCGCTTACGTTAGATTTCGAAAAAAAGTCTTCAGGGTGACGTTTTGCTTTGTGGGTTTTTTTGTTCCCCAACGAGCTTTCACACTTTTTTCGTTCATAGCGCGCTCTTAGTCACTGCAGACTATCTAAATTACATTATGACTTAAATCGAATACTTTTAAATAATAAATAAATCATTCAGTTAAATAAAAGTTTAATTTAATTAAAAAGTTTAAGTTTTCTTTATTCATTTAAGCACATACAGAAGAATGCTGAAAGATGGTGATAGTAATTCTGAAGTCTCTTCTGTGGAATTACATGTCGCTTACCATGCTGCATATGGCTAAGCGCTGTAGGTAGAGTGTTGATCCGCCAACGTCATAGACTGCAGCCCAAGATTCACGCATTATCCTTAATTATTTTAGAAATTGTGAATGTGTGGTCTTCACCGGATGACTTCATCTACCACCAATTTTGATTTATAGGCTGGCATTTTACGGGTGAAGGATCAAATTCACACCAACCGGGGGTATTATAGAGCTCAGATATCGATTAAAAAAATTTGTATTTTTAATCTCCATCGGGAATCGAACCCACGACCTTTGGCTTGCAAAACAAACGCTTTGACCATTGAGCTATACCCGCCGGCAAAAAACTAACTGAAAACATCGTACAAATTATAAATTAATACGTATGTTAATCACAAGAGATCCTCACCAAAAGTGATGGCACATATTCAAATTTTAAAAATAAAAATGTTTAAATCTTATATGAAAAATTTCTTATAAGCAAATCAGAAAAAATAAGCACCAGACACTTGGATTCGAACCACGAACCTTTGCAACCATGTTAATTTTATTATCCATTACTTACTGCGAATTTGTATTTGTGTATTACATGTCGAATATTATAACGGATCTTCGGAGATTTATAAATATAATATTAAAATTTTGAAATATTATATAAAATACTTTAAGATCCACAAAAAACAGTTATGATTGTGATTAATTTTCTATATTAGGTTATACAGAAAATTTGTTAAATAAATGCAAAAAAAAACATGTTACATCTAGACTAAGTGCATTTATAACTGTATAAATTAGACTGTATAAATTTTTTCTTTAAATTATATTTCCTAAGATTTTTTAAAAATATATTTTTGTCTCTTTAAATTTCGCTTGAAAAATCTTAGCGAAATTCTTCTTTTTTGAAGAAAAATATTATTTCAAATCTTAGAATTTCAGAAAATGGTTAGCTAGACAGTAACAATATAAAATAGCTGCAGAAAATCCCGACGTCATCTTTGGTGTTCTCAAGGGATTGCAAGGGTGCCCCGGGACATTTCGCCAAAGTATCTCTTATCACCTTCACACCAATCTCTTTATGTGTTTACCGATCTGTGGTGAACTAAGGGCATAGGAAAAAGATGAAATATTAATTTTAAGCAGAACATATAACTTTCATATTTGTATGCTTAAAAAATTTGCTTCTTAACTATGCCATGTGTCAAAAATGTATAAAAAATCTTAGACAATTGTTATAACATCAATCTTTAATGTAAAGGCTCAAAGTTTGTGCGTTAATGAGTTATATTCAATGTGTTTTACCTTATATTTAGCGGAAAAAAAATATACATTTTTTATTTTTTAAAAAGCAATATATCAGTTCTAATACCGATTGATGGCTTCTGGGAAAAGAACAAAAATCAATACTGGCTTGCATGAACACAAAATTTATTAACCCTATGTTCGCCGTAAGCACACATGTGCGCTTTACGTAGACGTTTGCCATAAGCGCAACTGTATTGTAATGTATTTCAAAATTGATTTCGATTTTCTCACAACGACATTTATGAATATTTTTAAATATTAACAAACCAAAAAGGATCGATATTTTTCGATAGTTTGTGAGATATTCAAGAAATGGTATCAAATGTTTTCTACAAAATTGTGGCGATGAAGTGGCGAACAAAAAATAATACCACTTCATTTAAATAACGAATATAAAAAAGAGCACGAGCGATGAAAATAATATTACAATATCATTTTTTCTTTCCGTTTTAAAAAAAACTAAATTATTTGAGTTTTTAACTAGCTTCTAGTTGGTCTCCATATACACGTATGTTACAATTATTTCCTTATTTTCAACATAAAATATCTAGAAACACACAACGATGGCTTGAACAACCTCTAAGTTGTGTTAATTTAATATTATTTAAAAATATTCCGGTTCAAAAAGGTTCATCTCCTCGTTTCTAAGAGCTCTGTTGCAGGCTCCAGGGCTATTGCATTATTCACAGGTGAGGGGCAGTTGACCCACCCGCAGAAGTCGCGCTAAAGAGAATGCCAGAAAGGGCATTCACATTCATTTTTAATGAGCAGAGTCCCAAACTAGAGGCAAGCCTTATGAAATGAGGATTCTTGAATACATTCCTGAATAGACTTGCGCGAATTTGAACAATCATTTGAAAAATTGAAATGCTTTTACTCACCTATATATATATATCTTTTCATATTCTAAAGCTACATCTTTTTAAATAGAGTAACATAAAAAATCTAAGAATACTGCAAAAGACTTTAATAGTATATTAAACTAGTTTTTTATTCTAAAGTTCTATCGATTATACTTTTGTCGGTAGTTCGAAAGATACATTAGAAAGCTTAAATATAAACCATAGGTAAATTTGTGGCTCATGTGCTGACATGCAAACTGCTACCTACTTAGAAAATGCAGCCTAGTAACAAAAAAAACTAAACAAAGCCTAAGATGTCAAATTTTCGTGGTGGAAGCACAATATATATTTAATGAATGCCTGATTATTATTGTGTTTCATTTTTATCTGACGCCATTTAGGCAAATATTATTAATTATACTCTTACAAAAGCAAATATGTACACTTAATTATTTGTATGATTATTCCACACTACAAACATTCCATCTCACTCGCTCAATTCTATGTAAACACAGTGATGCTTTAAAAATTAGTCTCTTGGCAATACAATAAGGATTTTCAACCAAAAACTCTTTCAGAACCTGCATAATTACGAGTATAATTGCAATTTGATGTTGAAAAAAGTTATTTAATTTTAAATATTTTTTAAATCCGACTCATCACATTTCATCTCACAAATGAAATGTCCCATGTCATCAACCGTATTACACATTATCAGACAGATTAAATAATTAAGAAATAAAACATTTAATTTCATTCTTTAAGTTCAATTACAATAACAAAATCGTTATCATGATCTTTCAAAATCTTTGTCTTGCTGAAGCAGAAACATTTCATTTTTCAATAATACTACGTCATAAAATTTACAATATTAATTTTATTTAGTCACTGTTAGTTGTAAATATTCATTATTTGTTAAACTTTAATCTGAAACATTATGAAACCCCAATAAAGTGGTTTTGTAATTTATTATATTCAAGTAAAGAAAATTGTTGTAAGTTAAAGTAATTTATCTTCAGTCAAAAGTTAATGTTTCGAATTTACTTCGTGATAAATAATTATTAATTTAAAGTTTATTGTAGCCTTCTATCACAGTTATCTCTAAAGCGATGTTTTAGACTGAACGTTTTTTGTACCACACTCACGAAATATATAAATTGTTTGCGTAAACTAGTATAGAACCTGTCATAACATTATGATAGAGGATTACTTTGTTAGAAAGTTGAAATTTCTAAAACTTGTGGACATTTTGTAAATAGCTTGGGTTTGAAAACTTTAAATTGTAAAATCGAGATATATTGTAACAGATTTAACACGAATTCATGTGAGCTGTATTGTTCAACATAAACAAGATAAATGGAAAACTACGTTCAGATTTATAATAACAAAACACTATACTAAATCATTTGAATATCATATCTTAATCACTTGACGCTAATAGCTAAACGGGTGGTTAAAAATAAGTAAAAATTGTTCGTCATTGCAGCCAAATTATAAAAAAAAAATGAAAATAAATACCTACGTATAATATTTGGGATACTTTATTTTTACATTATGAGAAATACGAGATGAGGGACCAGATAAGATTCATTAATAAGAAGCATTCCATCTTAGGACTAAAGTACGATACTGAGACTTTTATCGAGGTGTGGTTTGTGCGGTGGGATGTAGGACCAACAAACACGACAGTGTTGCAAAATTTGCGTAGCGCTGGATGCGTTGACCTTAGAGGTTTTAGTTTTCATAAGATCTAAATAAATACGAGCGGGAAAAGTTCTCTTGATACCGTTGGAAAGCATAAACTACAGCAGTATTTTTATCAGGTCCCTGAACAATTGACGTTCTGCAAATTTTTAAGGAAATATGCAAAAAAGTGTTTTTTTTATATTTCTCGAAAAAATAGAAACTTGTGAGAAACAATTAAGTAAGGGTGGGGCAATACATCCTTCCATCTAACAATCAGTAAAAAAACAAACCAAAATACTGAGTTTTAATGAGATCCGCCAAATTCATTCGGTGGAACTTTAAGAGGCAGAGTTGACATAGAATAAGACATTGACCATAGCAACTGATAGAACTTTAAAACGGCAATTCGTGACACCTATAACTGTATGCTAGCAAGCAAATGTGGAATAATAATTATTAAAATACTGTATCTATTTTTAATAATGTCAAACTAATTACAGAATTTATATATTATATAAAACAAACGCGAAAAGGATTATTCAATAATTTTGTTTGTTTCATGCAAAGGCTGTACATTTTCCGGTGGTACTATGAGTAAACAAGGTGGGCGGAGGCTAGGTAATAAATATTTAGTAGAACTGCTTTGTAAGTAGTCCTTTATACTTAGCGCAGCAGTCTGCTAAGGCCATGCTTTACCTGTCAGCGCCCCAGGGTCATCTTATAGGTAATAAGGCAGAACACAATCTCCGTATTGTTCGTTAAGAAATAAACATTACCTGTATGTAGACCGTGGACCAAATCCATCCTGTCTCTTCTGAATAAATTTATGACCAGATGTAATGCAATATTTTTACAAACAACCTCATTCGTTGTTTATATTATTGGATTTTTTACAAATTCATTAAGTTGGTTATATTAATAGAGAAACCAATACTTACAGTAGATACAAACATTGAATAAGATTAGAAAAAAGTCGTGTGCTTTTACTTGGTCATTAGTGCAACGATTACAGTAAGTGAGATAACATATAAATAAAATCATTATAACTATTTTAGAGGATTATATATTAAATAATATTCTTATGACATTAAGATCATCAATTAAACAGAGAAAAATAAACTTAAGATTTATGAGTATATACCGATGTCTAGTTTATTGCACGCGACGTTGATCACTAATCACTATGAGAAGAAAAGAGGATCAGAAGCTGCACGTAGCAGGAATGAGGATGTTGAGTTGGGCCGCTGGGGTGACTATGCTTGCTAAAGTAACAAACGAACACATGAAAGGGAGCCTCAAGGTAGCCCCTATTGTGGACAAAGCGACAGAAAGCTTGCGCTGGTATGGACATGTGTGTAGGCAATATATCACACATATTCTGAACGCAGCCCTGCAGCTGGAGGCGGGAAGTCTGGTACCGGGTCGGCCTCCTGCAACATGGCTCAAGACAGTCAAGAAGGACATGGAACGTCTTGGAGTCAACAGCGAGCTTATCTTCGGTCGAGCATCTTGGAAAAATGTTATAAGGAGAGCTGACCCCAAGCAAATGGGATAGGGCCAGGAAAAAGAAGAAGAAGAAGACGTTGATCACTGAGCCGATTTCTCAAATTAAAGACGTGATAAACATTTTATTTATTACTTATATATGCGCGATTCGTTTATACATATATGGTATTTATTATAAGTTATATGCACAATACATAATATTTTTAACTAAAAAAATATTCTTTGGTGTTGGTGTAATATTAGCTTGTGTATAAACTGTAAAATTTTCATACTTTTTCATTTGTTTATAAAATAATAAGAATGTTTGAAAAATACTTTACTAAACTTTTAAAGTGATTCTAATATCGTTTAACCAGCGTTGCGATTCAAATTACAATTCACCTTCATTTATTAAGTAAGTGAGTAGAAAACTAATATTTTCATAAAAATTATTAAAATATTTAGAATAAAGTTTAAGTGTCTTAAATTAATAACCAATCTGACTTAAGAGTTGATTTAACTGTATAACAAGTTTTTATGATAATAATTTTCCATTCAATGAAATATGAGTATTATATTCGTAAATGTATATCGATTATTGACTCAATCTACTTAAAAAGAAACAGCCTTTTTTTCTCAATACTTTTGATCTTTATGTTTCTAACGTGCATTTATTTTATTTTTTAAAATAAAAAACTTACTTTTTTAGATCTCTTTGAATAGTTTTCAGAGAAACTTTTTATTGCATAGTCGCAATAAAAACAAATAATGAAAACAAACCAAAGTGGAAAACTTTGAATGCGTAGACTTTTTAAAATAGAAATACACGAAAAACAACGTTTATTATATTTATACAATTTCTATGCTTCAATAAAAAATAAATACAAAAACTTTACTTTTTGTGAATCTTTTTATCATCAAATTAAAATTGATTTATATTGTGTCTATGTTTTAGAGCATAAGGACTTTTCATATAAAGAAAAAATCAAAATAGCTTAATTTTTCAAGCGGGACAGAATTATACAAATATTGATTTTTTTGAGTAGTACGAGTATTATAAAGTCAAGCAGTGTCATTGATTATATATTTGACTTACTTATGTTATTAACAAAGAAAAGAAGAACTTATTATTAATCACAAAAATAAATTGAATAATTGGTGTTTTGAAAAACGTGATTTTGAAAACTATGAGTATATTTTATGTATGTTTTCGACGGCCTCACAAAACATCGCAAGTCGGGGACTTGAAGACAAAGCAGCTACAGTTCAAGCTCTCCTGCGGCATCCGAAGTATGTGTCCCAACCAGATCTCTTGGTCAAATGCAATGATATCAGCTTGATTTAGCTCTTTTAGGCTGATGCCGAAAAGCCTCGAAAAACAATCTTTCGTCTCTTATTTTTGTTCGTTTGCCTGACATGCACATCTAATAATGTTAGTTTTAATTACATAAAATAACACGGCGCTTGCATTCGCCATTTTATTTGTTATGACAGTTGCTCCATTGCATGTTGGTGCAACTGCCATACCGGTCGGACGACAAATCAAGTCTTTCTCTGCCACCAGCAATTCGATAACAAATTTAGAGAGGAGGATGTTAGTGGAATGAAAAGCTACATCTTCACCTTGTCATATCTCGCAAAGTTAAATCATCATATCCCCATAAATATGCAGGCATCTGCTTTTAAAATCCATTGCATTAGCTTTTAGTGAGAAGTAAAGATTCGAAACTGTAAAGAATAATAGTGACAATACAAGCGTTGAATAGTCCCAAATATTGCGCAAGTAATAAAAATACACTACAGTGCTCGCAAGGTAGGAAGTTCTTCAATACGTGAGAAATTGGGGAAAATTCAAATTTCTCACTAACATCGTTTTTTAAAGATTAGTTTAGTGTTATAAACGATCGTATATTAGTGAACGATATCTTCAAAACATGCTCTCTGCTTTGTAAGAAAGCTGTTAGTCTATGCGCTCCGGGCGCATTATGATACGTAAAAAACGAAAAAATACACCGAAACTTTTATGTTCGATACATATTTTTTCTAGGAACGTTTTTCTATCTCGAGGTAATGGATTAGAAGGAAGAAAAAAACTTTGCGAAATTTCTATACTGTAATAATGTTGTACTTGAACATATTTGTTCTGTCTAATACAAAATGGATAAGAAGCTTTTAACAACACGTGTTCCTTTTTTTGCACATGCCCATGCGTAGGGCAGGTTAATTCACATTTTGTTTTACCTCAAAATTGGCTTTTACGGACCGCAGAAATTTGATAACGCTCACATGGGAAAAGAGTTTTTTTTCCTTTGTAAATTTACGTCGCTTCGTAAAATGAAATGTAGGTTTTTAATTGTTATTTTGTACATATTTTTTATATGAAAAAATAAAATTTTCGTTTGTTACTACAGTAAACTTTTCGTTAATATTTTTATAAGCTAGGTTTTCTAGCCCGATGCTACCGCGGCCGCAAACATTTATTGTGGGGCTTAACCTAAAATAACAACAAAGAAGGGACCGTTTTATGAAAAATCACTGTAAACACTATAAGAAAAATGTACGCTACGGATAAAATAATGCGTGCTTTTACTATAAAGAAGGGTTGAATGGAATCACTAACCTCGGAAAACGGAAACCATAACGAGTTGCGGTTAAGATGCGAAAAGTGTTTTACATTTTAAAACAATGTCAGATAATAAAAGTTGCAATTTTAAATATATTCAAATTATATTCAGAGATATTGCCTTACGCTCGGATGCAATTTTTCAAAGGCAATATATCTATGAATTAAAAGACCGAGTGGTGGAAAAGTCCGCAATACGGGTTTTTAAATACTCTATAACGCTAAGACGCTCGGTTGCGTCAGAGGAGTGTGACCATTATCCTCATCGCTAGAGGGAAGAACAGAGAGGGAGAGAGTGTCGAGTACTTTGCGATGTGTTCAAATTTGTTGTTTATTCAAAGTGGTGTGTTGAATTCAGGGTGACCACCAATGGAAATAATAAAATCTTAATGGTTAGTCACTCTTCAAGAAAATGACTTAAGAGTAGTAAATATAAAAAATATTCATGAAATAGGTAATATTTTCAAATAAAAGATGTGGGAATTTAACTATTCAATTATTAATTAAATCGATCGTGTACTTTTTTTATTAGTATTATTATTAGATGATTAGTAATATTATTTCAGGATAGCTTGGGTATATTCCAGAATGGATTATAAAAAAAACAATATTCTAATATTTTCTAATTAAAATATATGCAGATTTGAAGTGATGAAAGCTGATTATTTTATTTTTATTTTAAATAATGTTTGGTACTTTACCTGACTTCTCTGAACAGACGTTCTAAAATGCGAATGATTTGTGATATTTTGGTATAATTTAATGAATATATATTTTTTTATTATCCTGTGTTATATGTAAGTTAGCTACATAAATTTCCATTCTTCTAAATCATCTGTCTTCAGCGGCTACCTTCCTACTGCCATTTTTTACATGTATCGTGCGTTTCTCTTTGTAACATTAATCATAAAATACAGATTTTATACTCATTTAAGATACTTCTGATAGTAAAATTAATATGCCGTCTATAAGAGATCAAAAATAGTGATTCTTCAAAACTGCGAGTAAATGTATCAATCTCAAATACATTAGATAAATTAAACTTTTAGTTAACTAATCCAAAACGAACAATAATAAGAAAACTCAATTAAGAAAAAATAATTACATGACATTTTATCGAATGATAATTAATTTAGTTACATAAAACAAACGCGCTACGTATTCTTTAAGATTACATTTATTATAAAAATTATCAAATTAGATGTAACAAAAAAGAGCTAAAGATTTTGTTACCTAATATGAGTTTTACTTGTGAAGTGAAATATAAATCATATTTTTATGTATATTTTTGGCAAAACTATACTTCATATTGGAAGATCTTATAAATATTTATTTACCTTGTTTTCACATGGATCACGTAACAAAAGTTCTCTATTAGGAGACTGCAGTTTCGACTAACTCGTAGTCTTTCTCAATCCTTCTCTAGTTAAGAGATAACTGAGCTGCGTTGTACATTTTTGTAGGGAGGGGTGGGGGTGTGTCTATCAGAGGAGAGGAGATAGGTAGTGTTGCAAGGAAGGAAGAGATAAATACATAAAAGTGGTTTGGGTATAAATTTTATTTTATTTTATTTTTTTATTTTTAATATTATTCTTATATGTATATATAATTTTTATACTTATTTATTTATTTAACGGAAACAATTTTAAAATTGGTGAATTAATTAAGGCTGTTAATTATATCTTCTTTCTTATTAGTGCCTTTATAAATTTCTAAGTATTCTAAATTATTTAATTTAACGGTTTTATTTTCTACATGTAATATGTTTAATACTTTTTCTAAGTTGTATGAATGATTATTTTCTATAAGGTGGTTTGCGAATTGAAAAATTAGTGCTTTTAGGCACCTTAAATGTTCGTTCTACCAATATAAAAACATTCACAATCTTGGCAATTTAATTTATATATTCCAGAATTATTGCGTTTATCATTAGTATCTTTATTATTTATAAGGTGGTATCCTAGTTTATTATCTGTATAAAACGCTGGCTTTATTTTTGGGATTAATTTAATAGGGGTAAAGTTATTAACGTGTAGAATTCGTCTCCACATTCTATCGTCTTTAATATTTTCTTTAGGACAAGTATTTATATGTTATGTTTTGACGTTTTTTATTATTCAAGATATCATTAATTGGCTATGATAGCCATTGTTTTGTGCGATATTTTTAATTGTATTTAATTCTATATCAAAGGTTGTTTGTGATAATGGTATTGAAATTAATCTATGTATCATTGCATGGAAAGCTGAGTGTTTATGAGATTTGGGATGATTAGAAGAATTGTGAATGATTATATCTGTGAACGTCGGTTTTCTATATATATTAAATGTTATTTTATTATGGAAGATCTTGGTTCAAAATATTGCTAATGTCTTAGCGTTAAGCGTACTCAAAAGATGGTCGTCTTAGTTGCATCTCTGGTTTAGAGGCAGATAGTGCATGAAGTTGGCGGCAAACGGAGATTATGCACCGGAAGTGAGCGGCGCTGGCGTCGCTGCGGGAGCCCCAAGAACTACTCCCCCCTCCACGACCACCGAGCACACTTACCAACATAACGGTGCCATATTATAACTATTAATGCGAGCACTACTCTGCTAAAGCGTTTACAATATTATTCGGTGGTTTTAATCATGCATGTGTAAGTTGCATCTTGAATGCTCGAACGAATGCAGCTGCGGAGATCGTGGCATGTGGAATGTAAATTGTTGCGACTACTGTTCAAGATTGATGATGATGCCATGATAATTATGCACTGTAGTGGTTCAGTTATATTAATATTTAAACACAACGTAGTGATAATTACTAAAACAATATTACATAAATTTTAATATGAATTATCACGTTTTAAAAATTATTAAAATTAAGTTATCATCAAAATCATTGCCTTATGGAAAAAATCCTTGAAATCACTAATTATAATTACTTTATTGATTTTTTTATGTATTACTGTAGTGTAACGATTTAACTTATAGGTGAGCATTAAATTGTTTTTTGGTGGATTATTAGAATACACTTCAATACTCATACTTAATAAATAATTGAAAATATTATAAATATTTATTTATTTATTTACCTTGTTTTCACATGGATCACGTAACAAAAGTTCTCTATTAGGAGACTGCAGTTTCGACTAACTCGTAGTCTTTCTCAATCCTTCTCTAGTTAAGAGATAACAGAGCTGCATTGTACTTGTAAGTGGTGTAACACATTTTTTTGTAGGGGAGGGGTGGGGTGTGTCTAACATGAAAGGAGAGGGAGGTAGGTAGTGTTGCAAGGATGAAGGAAGAGATAAATACACAAAAGTGGTTTAGGTATAAATTTATTTTTATTTTTATTTTTAATATTATTCTTATATGTCGTATATATAATTTTTATACTTATTTATTTATTTAACGGAAACAATTTTAAAATTGGTGAATTAATTAAGGTATTTAGTTGGTTATTAATATATTATTTATAAATAGTATTTAGTTGGTTATTATAATAACCAACTAAATACCTTAATTAATTCACCAATTTTAAATTATAAGAATAATATTAAAAATAAAAAATAAAAATTCCTTCATCCTTGCAACACTAATTTCATGTTAGACACCCCACCCCTCCCTACAAAAAATGTGTTACACCACTTACAAGTACAACGCAGCTCAGTTATCTCTTAACTAGAGAATTGAAAGACTACGAGTTAGTCCTTGTTACGTGATCCATGTGAAAAAACAAGGTAAATAAATAAATAAATATTTATAATTTATTATGGATCTCAAAGTGAATGCTCAAAACATTGAAAATAAATTGAAAATATATATTATATTCCAATATTTAAATAAATTGCAACGTACATACAAATTCATTGCAAGCATATTATAAGATATTTTTTTATCAATATATCTGAAAATAAAATGGTGTATCCTGGAATTTGAGTCAGGGTATTGCAAAGGTTCGTGTGTAGGTCTCAGCGTTTATCGTTTATTTTTTCTCCGATTTATTGATGAGAGAAATTGTCAAATAAGATGATATTTGCCATGAATTTGTATTTTCGTATCAATTTGTTGCAGGTGATCGTCAATTTAAGAACATAGACCCCTCTAATGTTTTGATTACGTCCCCACCCCACACGAAAAAGATCGTAGTTGTCAGGTATATATATATATAAAGTACTGGTACTTACTTGACAAAATATAAAAAATATTCTTATTCATCAAGCTCTAAGCTTAAAATAATATTAAAAAATAGTCAATCGAATGATGCAAAGTTAAAGTGAGACATGGTGAAAAATCTGATAACTGCAATTTTAAGTAGAAATGGTGGCATTATTTCCCAATTAGAAAGTTGACGAAGAATAGAGATTGTTTTTTCTGATACGTTAATTTTGAATTTTTGTGCTTCAAAATATATTTTTTTCTAAATTTTCTTCTTTCTATTCGTAAAATATTTTTTAATAAAATGCTTTCAAATATTATTTACATGTGCGATAAAACATGATGACATAAATATAAATAGATTTAAGAAAAAATCTCAGTAATATTCGTACGAGTAGAATGATTTATTTACTATAAATAATATCTTTTGTTGTAATAATAGTATTGTTTTAAATGAAATGAAGTTATAGAGATAATTATGTTCATATTCTTCTGCCCTACTTTAAAATTTAAGCAATGTTATATGAATTGGAAGCTATAAAGTATTACGAGTACATTCCAACTAAAATATTCATCAACCACAAACTTATTATCCTTGCAAGACGGGAAAAAATAAAAGTTAATTAACCTTCCGAGTTTGCATAAGGAATTATAAAACTTTAACTTAAATATTAACAGTTTGAAGTATCCGTGGGGTAGAAAAATAAAATAATGACTTAACTCTTTAACGGTTTGCAGACTATGCTCTCGTTGGATAATACTGAAACGATTTGAGATTTTTTTGACGTCTAGTTAGCGATGCAGTTTAGCTGCACTTAGGTTTGACGGGAATCTGTTTTTTTTGTTGATAAATTCGCTTCATACACAGCTTCGTGCAGCAAGAAATAAAAGTTTGGTGTTCAGATTTTATGGAAACGTCGAAACGACAACTAATGCTTAGCGAAGCTGACACCATACTTCATGATACAAAAACAAACTAGTACGTTAGTATAAAATATATTTGAAGAACCTTATTTTTGAGATTTTGTGAAAAAACTTGGAACGTCGTGTGCTTTCAATTTTTTATTGCAAAACAAAATAAATCATGCAGTGACAATGTGAATTGCAAAAATATGTTTTATAGAAAATCTGCTTGGTAAAGATTTTTTAATATAAGTTCAATTTGCTGTCGTAAATCAATTTTTCAAAATATTTTTAAAATGTATATTTCAATTATTAAGAGTTTAGACATTTTAAATATTAAAATGTCTTTTTGCAATGTTTTCAGCATTCACTTTGGGATCCATTATAAATAATAAATATTTATTTATTTACGTTGTTTTTACATCGATCACGCTTAACATGGCCTCTGTTTACGCGACTGCGGTTTCGAATAACTTGTAACCTTCTTTAATCCGTCACTGTCACCGTCATAAATATTTATTATTTATGACAATTTCTATTTCAAATTAAAATCTTTTATTAAAATTTACTTACATTTTTTACCATATTTTCTACAAATAACTTCATTTGATAGTTATTTGGACAATGTTGCAATAATTTATATAATCTAAGGACCTTAATACAATATGTTTAAAAAATGTGTAAAAAAGTAATAATTATATAGTTCGAATTAAGAATTTTATAAATATATTTTGTATTCATATTTAGTACATAAACAAGAATTATCTAAATGCTGTTGCACTTTCATCTTAAAGCATATGATCGCCATCAATTGTAACCAAACAGTTCTGTCAGCTGTTATTAACCTAACCCCATCATTTTTACACCCAGAGCTCCGCGTATACACTATCGAGTATAATATTTATGGAATGCACAATATCTATTACGTCTTCAGGGGTACGACTAACCAACGACAAGCGGTGTTCAGATATGTTACAAATCACACAAGTACTATCCAAGCCCTAAATAGCTTAACTTAGGTGTTCGAACGAGATCCAATACTTTCAGCACGTTTGTAAGTATTAATATATACATTATATAAACAAAATCGGCAAGTACTTCCGTATATAACTAATTATTTAAATATAAATTGTTTGATGAGTAGATCCGTATACATTTTCTAAATAACACAGACATTTCATTAAGGTTGTGGGATTATTTCGTTACAAACTGTACCCGTGAACGAGAAGTCGGAAGGAGTTATAATTAATTTAATAAAATCATTTTCACGATACGTGAGAACAAAGGCTTTCGTTTTAATTGACGACTTGCCTGTGTTTCCGTTCGTTAAAGTTTTAAGACATTTTCATAGGTATTCTATTTTTTAAGTTAATATAATGTACATTATGTATCGCGTATATACATATTTTTATTTTTTTCAAATTCGTTACATTCCAAATATGTACACTGAAGGTATATACTATAAAATATATTATATATGGATAAGGTAATTATATTATTATGGAGTATGATGAATATAAAGTAATTTAATTATATTCTTACTTAAAAAGTTTTTCTTAACCTATTAATTTAAAAAAAGGTGTAGAACAAAAAAATCAAATGCTTTCCATATTTGAAAGCGTAATAACCAAAAAATATTGCGTAGATAAAGTACAAAATTTTCACAAGCATGCATTGTTATACTATATTAACTGTAAAAATATACATAAGTTATGTGACTGCAAAAATACTATTAAATTCTCGGTTAAGAAAAAACGAAATATTACTTTTGGACAACTTAATACAATACATTTTGGGCTTACTATGTAAAATATATATTGTATATTTTAAATGATATCAGATTGGTTGAAAATGAGTCGAAAATATAAAACAAGACATTTTGGAGAACGATTTTTTTATTTGAACGCAATTTTGTATTTTCAATTCAAAGAATTTGTTTGAATTTGTTGAGCTACGTTTATTAAACAGATTTGGAGAAATACCACTCGTGAGCAACATTAAAGAGATTTTTCTAAGAAAATGTACTTTATTATACGTTGATACACGTGTACATAATCCGAGCTTCAGACACATTTACTTGCAAAATTAATAATGGAAATTGTTTGTATTTCAGTGGGGACTGATTTTTCAGGGGGAGTGCTTTAACGTCGTGATGTTTCAGAAGTGAGGAGTAACATAAAAACAAGGCACAGGAAACGGAAAAATGTGCGAAAGCCCGGCTTCAAAGTAAAGTTTTTCTAAAGCCTGCCGAGCTGTTCCTCATCCAAAGAGTTTGCATTGTAAGCTAGGGCTTATACGGAGGTCCACCGCCACCGTGACTGATAGACTAAACTTTTACAAACTTTCACTTAATAAAAGTTTTACGTTGTGTAATGTTTCAATGCAGCTTTGATTATAATTGCCATTTGAAATAAAACTTGATACACAATTGATAATACTGATTATATTTTTATCATCCGCTTCGTGTCTCTTGTATCAATGTGGTAAACATAAGCTTCAAACATGAGCTCGGTCATGTGTAGTGGATGGCTTAAAACGCAACGCTTGCCAGCGGCTAAACATGTTTTTGGCTAGTTTAAGCTACGCTAAGATGAAATAGCTAGTGGCAGTTCTTTAACCCAATCATCTTTCTATGTATAGTATTTGCATATAACTCATATCATATTTTCGATCATCACTATTTTTATGGGAAGCTCTCTAAGAATTCCCACTGGCTGGTCACTTTGTACCTGCGCTTCTAAGGAGCACTTAACCAGATTTTGTTTACAGAAAACTCTTTTAAGTAACAGAGTTTGGTAAGCCACGATAAACATGGATGTTAAAAAATTAAGTTAGATTCTTAAAAAAATAGTTATTATACATTTAACTGGTTCTAGTTTTTGTTGTATTACGTTGATTAACTTGTACTTTTCTCAAAATCTCCTCAACAAGACTAAAAAGTTTAACTACCAGCATTTGTTAATAAAATATTGCAGTGTTCTTAATTATAACACATTTAATTATAAAACATTGGCTAGAGAGCGTAGATTAGTGGTGATAGCGTTAAATTACCAAACCGAAATTCGTAGGTTCAATCCCCGACAGAAATAAAAAATAATAATATTTGTAATCAATTTTTTATTATATTAAAATACAAGTCAAAACTTATTAATTAAAATCATTGGCATTGCCCAATATTAGACTTTAGTAGGGAAAGGCTCTTTAGCGTAATACAATAGAAGCCTGAACCGGTTGGATATGTCTACCTCATTGTTACGGAGTCCAACTACCATTCCTTTTCTGTATACGCGGTGACCTTTGATGAAGAAGTCAAAAAGTCAAAATTTTAACGTTTAAACTACGAACTTTTACACCCACGTTTGGTGTGGCCCACCAAAGCCCGTTACTTGTATAACGAGGAAGTGCTCTGAAAGCAATGCCTTGGTAAGTGCTCCTAAGGCTCCTAAGGAGCACAGGTACAAGGCAAACGATCCGAGGGGCTTTGGGCTCCAAAAAAAATGTCTTTATTATCATGTATGTGTTGAAGCAAAAAAACATGGTCAACATGTAAGTCAAATATTCTTCCTACACAAACGCCCAGCTATATCCATTGATCGTCATAGATTAAATAAAATAACATATACACCTTCATGCTTTCTTGTGTGTATTTAAAAAAAATAATAATACAAAAGCTACGATAACTACTCATATTTTGCTCCGACGAGCAAAATAATCGTTTTAAGCTCACGAATACTTTGAAATAATCATAGCATAAGGCTAGCCTCAGAAGCACAGCAGTTAACTTCGTAAACATAAAATATGTACCTCGGCTTATTTAGCCTCAAGAGATAAACATTACTCGGGTTGGTGGATTGTCGGCCACATTTGTTATGGAGACATTGCCATATGTCGTCGAGGACCAGCCCCGACTTCCTCTTGGCACAGCTCATGCAGTGGAAAATGCCCAGAAACCATAAACTTAAATTCAAACGAAACATTCCGATACTTAAAATGAAAAAAAAAGTCACATTTTCAGCATATTTGAAGCTTCATATAGTCGATTTATTTTTGAACCCCAACACATTGAATGAAGGTTGAGTATATATCCAACATCAATTTCTATCTTTTTTAATCAATATGCGTAAAATATACATATCCGTTGAGTGATCAAATATTAAAGTGAATAAAAGTGTTAGTTTGATTTTTTTTATAAGGTCATTAATTTTACTCATTAGATGAAAAGTTTCGATTTGTCAATCAAGAATATCATATTGAGGACAGTGTATTTGCATTCTGAAAGACCGCGGTTTCAATATAAATGAGAGCTTTGTAAGTTCTTCACATGTACAAACGTTCTCCTTTAAACGTATTATGCTTAACGTTATACGTTTGTATATGAAGGACTGACTAAACTCCTATTGAAAGTGAAACCGCAATGCCATTCTTCAATGTCAATAAACAGTGCTCAGAGTTATATATATTAAAAGAATACAAAAATATTTAAATATTTTACATTATATTTGAAATGAATCTCAAAGTAAGCGCTACAAAATAAAAATAACAATTAATACTGTTTGGTATGTCTAACTGTACTTTTTATAATATAATAATTCAACGTTATTAAACGTAATAAGTTCAATTTTCCTAATAATATAACGTAATATTGTTCTGTCTACAAATAATATTCATTTCTGTGATCGGTTTGGCTAAGCACGTGACTCTCTGATATTTCAGAAAATATTTGCGAGCATAACTCTGTTTGTTTTTGTGATAAATATATTTTGCCTAATATCAAATTAGTGAAGTCTGTTTATATAAGTCATTGATACCATTTGTTTGTTTTTGGTAAAGTAAATTATTTTGAGAACACGATAATCAAAACACCGGCAACGACAACATTACCTTTTCTCGGCCGGTGTGAAAACAACACGAATCGTACCAAGGGAAAGTTTTGAAGAAAATTCCATTATCCAATGGCGACTTGAAATTTGCTTTCTTAATATTACCGCTGGAGCCGTTTCTTTTTATTCGACCTGAAGGTATATCGGCGAGGAGACTTTTTCAATTTGAAAGACATCAAAAGAAAATGTTCTTTTGCCAAGCGTCATGAAAGCCATTCCCAGGAACAATCATCGTGAAAGAAAGTTCAACCGTTTTACACAAACTGAGATTGCTTTAATCTATTTGAATTGATGATAAGTTAATCTAAACGATTTTCCTATGAACATGAAATCATTAGAACGACATTTGAATCAATATGTAAATTGGCAGCAAAAAATTACTGATGTAAGTATTTATTGCACATCATTTTAATAGCAATAAAAAATGTTATTTAATTTAATGTAAGTTATTCTATAGCCTCTATTTATTTGTTCGGTAACTAATTCAAGGTTTTGGAAGTAAGTTAAATCGATTAGCAGTAAATAAATAAATCTGCAGTATATAAAATTAATCGGCAGTGTCCACAGTGTCAGTATGAATGTGGTTAGTCATAAAATTAAAATGGCTGTAATATATTCAATATTATTAAAAAATAATGTAAACTTAATGAATCATCAACCCATTAAATGGAAACCTAACCCAACCTTATACATTTTAAATTATCATTCATTAATATTTCCTACCAATTTATTATTTTTCTACAGCCGATTGATATTTATCAACTGCCAAATGATGATTTTTTATTCACCCTTTTAATGATTTATTACCGACCGTTTGCTAAATAATTACTTCCCAATAAATGAAATTAATGCCTCAAACAACATTAGTTGCCATTTTTTATTGCGATCGGGTGAAAAGATATTTTGGGATGAGCCATGTTTAGTGGCTACTGACAAAACTGAGTGGCTGCAATTTGAGGTGACGTAATGTTCCAATAATATTGAACAGACATGGGAATATTTTTTTTTTGCATATACACAACAACTAAAAAAACGTACACCTTATACAATTCATCTACAATTTATTTCAATTAAGAAAACATACAAAATATCATATTTTCAGCGGACATTAATTTAAAGCACAGAAATATTCGATGAAAATAATTATTTAACCTTTACTGTTAACTTTGATTAACAAGAGTACATTATATTATTTATCAAAACTGATTCGTCACTCAATAATTAAAAATAAAAAGAGTTACTCAAACAATAAAGATGACGACCACAGTAAATATAAGGACCTTAATTCATAGGGATTTCTCACGGGAGACGAAGCCTGGGGTCCAGCATAAGGGAATGAGGAGAAAGAGGGGCTCTAAATGGGCTGGGAAATTAAATATCAATAAGTTGATATAGGCGCTTTCTCAACTCGGCGACATGTTTTGTACCAGAGCGAAGCTTTTAAGTGCTCGAAGTTATAGTATGAAAGCTTATATAACTCTCCGCGAATGATGTATTATTTTCTTCAGAAAAGTTTTTCACACTCCGTAAATATGTGATTATAATGTAATTTGATATCTTAATTATACAAAAGATGTCTTTCGCGATTGCTAATATTCCAGCTGTCAAGTTTTTTTATATGAATTATTTAAATTTAGATAAAAACATTAATTAGATTAAAAAATATAAATAATGACAATTAAGTATTAAAATATATTGTGATACAGTAAAGCTTAATATAAATTTACAAAAGACTCTTCACGAATAACGATATGAAGGAGCAGACAAATCATTTTTTATGTGTAAGCACATACAGAAGAACCGACAGATGGTGATAGTAATAAGTGGATTCTATGACGTTTACCATGCTATATATGGCTAAGCGCTGCGTGGAGTGTTGATCCGCCAACGTCATAAACCACAGTCCGACATTCACGCATTATCCTACAGGAATTCACTATAAATGGGTAGTGTTCACGGGAAGACTTTCGTCTTCCACCAACTATATAACTCGAGTATCAAACGGTTGATTTAAATTGATATTCTAATATTGAATGTTAACAACATGATTACAAATATGAATTGATACTAATCTACCTCAATCATATATTTTTACAGTGAAAATGTTGAATTTTTAATGAAACTGTTAATTTTATTACATTAACATACAACAATGGCATAATTTTTAACTACTTCACTTATAAATCTAATAGCTTCATCCAGCAGCTGCCATGTTAAAAGTAACCAAAATTTTAGTATTTAATTAAATAATTAGCAAATGACTCTTTTACAGCGTTAATTGAAGTGCCACAAAAAGCTTCATGAAACCTAACGATGTTTCAGCGTCAAATTTTTTATACTTTTACCCACGAAGTTAAGTCCAGTAGCCTGAAGCGGCGCCCAACTTGACTTTCATGGCCTATTCGCCGTGTTTTGATAGACTATTACGCTCGAGCTTTCTGGATATAAAAATACGAACGCTGAAATATTAATGCCGCTATTTATGACGCCGTAAATTATTATGAATTGGCTGCAGTCTGCGGCCAAAGTGCTAAAGCCTCCAAGTTCGCTTCAGGGCAAGACAGTTTTTACGAATAGTTTGTATGCGTCGAACTTTCACAGACTCAACTTTTCAATACGAAATAAATATCCATTAAAATGATGATTTCTAGCCCTGAAAATTGTAACACTCTACATGAACTTTGCTTCATTATTATTTTTTATTTATTTCAAAAAAAGACGTTTGAAAATCGTCTTTATACGAATATGAAGTAAATTTAATTGTTTTTTTTTGTGGATTTTAAAAATAATTTATTAATTTAATATTTTTAAATTACTGAAGATATAATCGTATACAGTATAAATAAATCTGCAGTAGATTATACTAATCAACAGTATCCACAGTGTTAGTATAAATGTGGTAAGTTATAAATTAAAATGGCTGTAATATGTTCAATATTATTAAAAAATAGTTAAAAATGTGGTTGATTTGTTGATGAGAGAAATGTCATTTATGACATTGCTTTTGTGTATAAGTCTCTTCATTGTTGTTATCTTGAAAAAGATCTGAAGTAAGATTTCAGCTACTTTCATACGACAATATTCTAAGTATAATGTTTGCTGTGAATTTGTAGGTGTATCAGTTGTTGAATATAAATTTGTTGATAACATTTTAAATTCAAAAACCACGGTTCAAATAGCTGGACTATGTGAGTAAAGTGTTTTTTTTTTGTATAATTACGGTTATATTGTATTTTAATTGTTTGTCTTTGTAACATGAAAATCCAATTAATTTGTAGTTGAATTTTTTCACGTATTGAACATAAAATATGTTACCAATCGGCCGTAGAAGTCAATTATTTTTTGATATATTTCATCAAACATTATTTTGATCACATAGAGAAACACCAGTGAACGTTTATATTGTATAATTAATAACTAACAAAATAAACGTTGAATCAAAGACTCCGTATGACATGTGAATGACAGGAAACCTTTTTGGCAGTAAAAACATGAAGTTATAATAAATCTTGTTATATTACTGAAAAAATGTATAAAATTAATACGTCAAAGAGTTTGTTGTATTTTTTTCCGGTAGATGGTAATTGTAAAATTCAATCTATTCATAAAATATATATACCTAATTTCATTTGAAGCGATATGCTTCAGCTTTGAAATAAAGTAATTATAAAGTAGTGTCGTCTAAAATAAATATATTGAATAGAATTTAAATGATTATTCTACTTAGATTCCCAATATTTTAAATAAATAATGTTTTTTTTTATTTCACCTAAGATAATAATCATTAGCGAGTATATTCTCAACTAGACGATAGCTTGATGTAATGCAGTGAGATATTCACCGAAATGATTGTGTATTACGCGTATTAATGTTATCAAATTACAATTAATTCATAATAAAAGTTTCATAAAATAATGCATCGATTTCGAGCTAATCTGGTGCTATTAGAACAAAAAAAAAAGTATTCGGCGGATATCGCAAAAGGAAATAAAACCGTAAAACTCCAGCGTATATTTATATTCCACTTCTGAATTCGTCATGTGAAAAATTTCCCGCAGTGCATTGAAGTTCCCAACTGCTCTTTGCTGGTAGTCCCGAAACTATCAAAAAGACATTTTTATTCAAAAGAGTTAAAAGTCCTGTTTCGAAACTGGGACATTGCTTTGTGGTAAAAGGCATTTCGCGGTATCTGGGAGGCACAGAGCCTTTTGTTAGGAAAGCACAATGGCGTATGTATCCATACATCATATCGCGCCAACTCAAGTGCGCCACATTTAAAATACTGCCTGACTGCGATTAAATCCTAGGAAAACACATTTATTTTTGCTTTAAAGCGTATAAAGCTTTGATAAAACGGATATTTTTTGCAAGCTTTTACTTATAAAAGAAGCATTTTATTTTTGAAACTTAAGTACAAAGTTGACACAGTTAAATACGAGAAAAAACTAATTGCTTGTCGTTACGAGCACATGCACTTTCAACGGTTTCTTATATAATTACTTGTCACTCTAAGCTACTTGAATGCATCATAAAATATGCGAATTTCAAAAATAAAATTATTGTCATGGAATGGTTTTCATTGAAGTTAGTAAGCTTATTTTTTATGTTTACTATTAATTATGAAATCATCGATGTTTATAAGTCTTACTCATAAAACTGATGGTTGTAAGCAGTGGTTTAATGACTAAAAAGTTACTTTGAAAAAAAGAATCGTAATACATTCAGAATAATTAAAAGGTAATTTGATACTGAAAATTATTTTAAAAATTACTTGCTTTATTATTTGACTTACAACCACCCAGAAAAAATGTGATAAAGGAATGTTTAAAATTATGTGATAAAGAATTAATATCGATGACTGTTAAAAAAAACTGTACAATCACAGTTATTTTGTGTTATAATTACGTGTAAAAAAGAGTGTAGCCTTTCCAAATTATATGACTGCAAAATAGCTTGAGTTTATATTTAAAGCAAACATATATATGCTGAATCATAGGCTTTTAGACGTAAAAACAAGACAACAGTATTCTGTGGTATAAAAATAGTTGAAAACTTACCACAGATCTATCCAATAATGAAAAGATTTGTATACATAGGTAATGTCATCGGTGCCACAACGCTCAGTCATGAGTGAATTAAAATAAATAACTTAAGCGTTTTTTATTCTGTATATAGTTATTTTAAATTGTAAAATATAACAAATGAGAGTTAATTTAGATGTTGATAAATCTAAATGCGAGAGGATATTTAATATTGCGAAAACATTTCTTAAAAAGGATATTAAGGTATTATTTTTTTATAAAAGTACAATGCGGTAACTACTTAGTAAAAGTACAACAAAGGCTGCGTTGTTGAAAAGGCAGAGCGTGGGCGGGAAAAACGGGAGAAACATTTCTATAAATATAACATAAAAATGCACGAACTGCTTTCTTAAATTGTGAGTAATTTAAGTAATAATTATTTAATTCATATCTGGTATACATGCTTTATGAATCTAATCTATAAAAAATACTGTATAATTGGTTGTAAAAATAGATATGATGGTGTAAATTTGTGTAGAATAACACTAAAACGAAGAAAACGCGGCAGAAATCTCTAGCCTACGGCCAGTCAACAATCTAAGGTTAACCTTACTGAGAAATGGACTTCTACGAAGAAATGAGATCATAAACTAGAACTACCTTTTCTTTAGACGTCCTGGTAGTTAAGAACTATGCAGAATGTTCTGGGCGGAACTCTGTAAGGCAGAGCTGCCATGAAACATGGTGTAATCTATGACTGCCGACATGAATTTGTGATTGAAGCGGTTCAATAATGAGAGAAAAAAAATCTTTCGATATTTTTTACATAAATAACATTTAAATCATCTAACCCATCGATGCTGTGCCTATTCAACGCAATAACAATATTAAATATTGTACAAAATTCGAAACCAAATCAAATTTCTTTAATGTTAGCATGAATACATACCACTTCTATAATAATACTTTACTTTATATTCGATATTGATTAAGTCTATTTATTTAATCTCGTAACATAGTATTGAATTTGAAAGATAATGAATTGTTGGAGTATTTAACATACTCGTAAAATATATTCTTCATACTTTTACTCAACATTAATATCTTTTAAAAATACATACTTCTTACATGTAATTATCGCTTTTAATGTTCGAGGTTATACTCTTGAAAATAAAACTTTCAACTCATATATTATTTGATTTCCCTTGTTTGGGTGTACATAAAAAATACGTGCTGTGTATTTTTCGATAAGGCATAGCATATGTTCACGGTCACTACAAAATGGGACCATTTTCAGGGTTGAAAAAGAAACAGACAGAATGGGCTAGGCGCATAACAATGTGTCAACGTTGGTGTCGCATCAAACAATGAATCTACTAATGGACGCTGGACCGGATGGTCATCCTTAGTGTTGTGTGCGGTGGAACTTTGGTGACAGAACGGGCGGTCGGTCTGTGCTTTTCAATCTACGCTATAACGATCGACACAAATATACTTCATTGAAATCGTAATAATATTTTTAATTTTAAATCATATTTTAGAATACAATACATGATGTTATATAAGCTTTACTTACTAAATAAATAGACTGTCGGAAAGTAATAATATAAAAAGCTTGTGAATAAATGTTGACTGATTGAATAATAAAAAATAATAATATACATACTCTGAATATAAACTATAGAGACATCTATCGTTATACGATTGTAACAATGGTATTAATACATCATCTTTCACGTATCCGATCGGGCGGAGAAATAGTCGAGTGGACTGCGCGGTGTAAAAGAATAGACCAAAAATTGGTTCCAAGGCTCGTGGTTCGAATCCCGCGTCTGCCGATATTTTTTCTGAATGAATTGATGCATATAAAATTTGATGTATAATTGTATGTGTATATTTTATAACTAAAGCTTATTTAGTTCTAATGTGCATAAACGTACTGACGTGTGAGTGAATATTTACGTTTTCTCTTGTAAGGAGCGGTTTTGATAAAATAAAAATTAACTTTCACTCATTACAATAAAAAATGTAAGTAAATAGTATTGATCGATGATGATTGAAAATTTCTTAAAATACGTATAAACAGTGTTTGTACCGAGACATTTTTTATCTTAAAATTAAAAATAAACAATTCCCAATTAAAAAAATAATATGATGTAACATCTTTTACAACGATAAAAAAATATTTTTGCCATTATGTAATTCGCCTCTGAATCTGGCAAAAAATTTAATCCAATTTAAAACAAAGCTTTTCATGATGATATGCGACTGGGGGATAATTGACACGACTCGTCAACCTACGCAGAGTGTGAGCAATATCATTCCAATTTCATATTTCCTCACATTAAACTAGACGAACAATGGCCGGCCGACTTTTCCTCGTGCGACTGTCAATTATAAACGACACTCTGCTCATCTTTTTCACAATGGCCGTTCGAGAGCCTGAATAAGAGGGAAAATATGAAATATCCATTGTTGCTAGCTCAGAGAGGTATTCACGCTAGATGTTGGATGTGTGGCGGGGCGAGGCTGAACACGGATCAGAGATCTACAACCGTTCTGACAAATGTGACTATTAGAATCATGTGGTTCGTTGTCTTAAAAAAAACATAATTGTTTCTAAGATAAACCACCTGCGCATCATCATCTGCCTATCTTCATTCACAGTTAGACCTTAGCCTCACGTATGAGTCTCCATCCCATTCATTATACGCCATTAACATCCAGGCTACTTCCGCTACCACCGGTGTGAAAAAGCAAAATAGTATTGTAACTCCGTAAGATGAAATGATACTGTATTGCACCGTATCACAACCGCATCACGTCAGGCAACTATTAACTCTCTTTCATGATGGGCTCATTGAGATTATGATCTGTTAGGAACTGATACGTCCAGTGAGAGTAATCTTACAACAATTGTGACCAAAGTGCTAAAAATAAAAAAACTCTTGAAAGAGAGAATGGCAAGAGTTAAAAGTAAGAAATGATACTACATAAATTTCATTATTTTCATGTTCGCCAGCTGACATGTATTTCGCCTCATTGATGTTAGTTTCGCTTCTTGAAGCTCCACTTAGTACATTTTATATACGATTCTCGACGGCTTTCCAGGAAGACGAAAGCCTGAAAGTTTTTTATCGGTTATATACATTTTAATTTTGTTTTAAAATTTTCTATCAAACGATACCTGAAACCAAATATCGTGTTTTTTTCTCACTAATATGATTTCCTCACGACAACGACAGTGTGTGGTTATATTAAATTTGTCAAATATACAAAAATGAAGCTATACTACAAGCTTTCGTCTTGCTATAACAAATATTAAGGATACTAAGAACAGATTTCAGTATTTGCCTTTGATATTTATCTCTCAATCATTAGTTTATTGCGAATACTTACTGCGAAGATATAAGGAGTATTTTTAATATTTAAAGTCATTGTAAACCCTTTTGTTATTATTTTGAAAGTCATTGCTATACTGAAAAATAGTAAAATACGGAAAATAAGGCAAAAGATGTATACGCACAACTTAGTTACGGATGTAAATAATTAATATACATACAAAGCAGGACTTTGGATGCGTATTTTGCAAGTCAATTTTTATTCCTAGACAGTTGTTTGAAGAACGGCTGTCACATACTGGAACTATACAGTAATGGCAAGCGTCTAACTCCTAAAATACACGGAGAAATGTGAGATCTTTTGTGCATTTCTGTACTGTATTTTGTACAAGTACTCATTTAAAGACGGTGTGTTTAAGAATATTTTTTAATGTCTACGATGAGTATATTAAATACATTTCATATGCCAAACTCCGTCACATTATCGGTTATTATACAGGGAGTGGCAAAAAAGCTGACCGCTTTAAATAGAAACAACGAAGAAAACCGTCAACTAGTTGTATTAGTCGTTCAATTAGTACCGTGTTGAGCTTTTTAATCTAGATGACGATTAAATTCAACATTTCTGTAAACGTCTTATACGACATTTTTTCATCAACAAATCGAAGAAAAGTAAACGGCAGACAAGGTGATTCGAACCACAAACCTTTACAACCAACTTTATTTCATTACATAATGCTTGCCGCTCAGCTAATTGCTTCACGTTTCGATACAGTAAATAAACACGTATTCTACTATTCAATCCATTAATTTATCCACAAGTATTTTTTTTACCGATAATCTTATTATTTTGTGTAACCTATGAGTCATGATTAAACGATAAACTGTATGAATACAAGTACAAAAATATATGGGTCACTATAGATATATATATATATATATATATATATATATATATATATATATATATATATATATATATATATATAATCGTGTCGGAAGCAACAAAGTCAGATCCTGTGTACCCAGAAGTGGGTGACGTTGATGGCGTTAATCCCGGTAATCATCAGGTCTTCCTGGGTGCAGCTACTCGGACACAGCGCACACTCCAGATGGTGTGACAGGGTCTGCTCCACGCCGCAGTCACATTCAGTCGGTCCGCTGTAAAACTGCCAGGCTTTCATTTGTGTCCTCGTCGCATACTCCGGTCCAAAGTCTGTTAAGGGACCACCATATGCAGTTGGTCACTAAGCAGGTTATTGACTACCAATTTAGTTTGTGTGTTTTACGAGTTTTAAATTTTTTTTAAATATATATTTTTTGTAACGAGTGTATAGCTTAATTTTTTTTATCTCGTGTATGATTAAAAATGATAAATATTTTGTAAAAGGTTTGCCAACACATGACTAAGGCATAATAATTATTATTTTGTACTGGCGGAAGGAGAAAATAATTACGGCATCCCTGGGCGAGCTTTTTGTTTTGTCGCTCTGCCGCCAGGCGGTGTAAGTGGTTTCCTTTGACAGGAAATACGGTAAGATAATTGAAGGCTATTCTTTCCGAATTTCAAAAAAATATTTTATTAAAAAATCATTCTCACATACGTGAACACGGCGAGGGAAAATGATTTTAATAGCGCACCTTACTAATGACCTGCTTTTGTTTATAAATTATAACGAATAAGAAAATAAACGTTTGTGTTTTTCAGTATGATACAAGCTTATATATTATCATATAACATACTTCAAATAATATTAATTTAAAATTTTATATTTTAAAATCATTGAATAACATATATTGATGACCTTATTGTACCTTAAAATCCATTCATTGTGTGTGACGTCTCTAGAAGTCGTGAGCTAAATATGGAATTTGTAGACTTACAATAAGAGCTTTGTTTTTCTGTCGCAATGTTCAAAATTTAATAACTATATAACTGAATATAAAATAAAGATGCCCATAAATAAATACATTACTATAAAAACTAAGCCATTTAACTTAAAACCTAAAACTTATATGCCAACTAAAAAACATGCTAGGAAGATAATATTTTAATATAAAAATGCTGGGAGCAAAATGTTTTAATATAAAAAATATCAAAGGAGTACTGCGCTGTAGGATAAAGTATAATCTCAAATAGGTATCGAATAGAATTTCATACCCTGTTCTAATATGGATCACATTGGGCACTAATTCCCTCGATGAAGGAAGATTGCAGGTTCACTATCTATGAAAGCTTTTTCAGTTCTAATGTGCACAAACGTACTTGGAATTGAAGAAGCTTTTATAGATAATGAAACTGCTGTTATTAAATGAAACAGTGCTCAATATGATCCTATATTAAAACAACGAATGAAATTTTTTTCTACTTAATATTAAAATGGATTTCAAAGTGAATGCTAATAATACAAAAAAAAAAAATCTCATTCCATATATCGAATTTACTATCAATTAAAATAATTGAAAACACAAGTAAGATCATTGATGCCAAGAAGCATTCAACGAAATAATTGAATGTATTTTTTTTTCTCGGGAAAAAATAATCCGTTCCAGCAGCTTCTCTTTTGGTATATATATTATCTCTTTTACCATCCAAATATGGCCATCTGTTACTTCTTCTTCTTCGTGTCAGCGACGTCAAATTATTTTTTCCCAATATCTGGCAACATCGATAGCTCGTGTGTTGCCCAGCATTAGGTCCTGAGATGTGCAACTTGTTGGGCACATGGAGCAGCATCGTAGGTGTGAGGCGGTCTGCAGGTCTCCACAGTCGCACAATAGTGTCTCTCCCTGCCGAAGCATTCCCCACCGCTCGAGGTTGTCCTTTGTTCTACCAACTCCGGTTCTTAATCTGTTTAGGGATTTCCAGGTCGGCCAGTCAAGGCTCTTGCCAGTTGGGAGGCCTTCCTTTGGAGTAATGAAATCCTCTGGTGCGATTTGTTGCCAGAGTTGGAGTCTCTCATTTCATCTGTTACTGAAATTCCACCAAAATATATCATTCGTATAAATCAATATTAATTTAAAATAAATTTAAAAATTAAAATTAAACATGAATTTAATAATTTTAATTTCAAGAGATTTCCGTAAAATATTTTTTCTCTTTCTCCTCCTTCCATGGAACACACTCAAGGCGTTGTTAGAGAAGCACACTCAGCGCTCATGTATCATGATATATGATCGTCTTAGCGTACATATCGTTATGTGAAGTGCTCATTGGAATGATTATTTAAGACCCCTACAAGCGTACTTCCTATACAATAATTCAACAAACAGACAGGTAATGTGCTTGCCGAATAAATAAACATGAATATTAAAAATAAAAAATAAAAGAATGCGTTTTCTTTGTTTTAAATGAAATTATTAGGTAATTGATATATCTGTATATACATTTAACTTTTTGTTAAATAAGTACGTTAATCAATTTTCATTAAATAATTGCGATCACACTATCGTACACTTTGCGCACTTCCGCACTGTTGAATGTAAAAGTTTTACTTTTAATGAAAGCTCAATAAATGAAAACATTTAGAATTTTATTAAATGTAAATTGCTGGTTAATACTAAGAGAGCAGTTCTGAAGAGATCGCATACTAAAGGTATGTTCTGAAGATGTTGTAAGCATAGCAGCTGATAAATCACAGTAAGCAACCGATTTCCAGAAAACTAAAAAAATAGGGTGTCACAACTGGCTATCAGTGTCGTAGGAACTAACTCCCTGTAATGAAATATTACAGTTGTAGAGAAAGTAAGTGAATAAGAATATCAAACCACATACGATTGATATTTTTTCACCATATCACCTACAATGTTGATATACTCGTATACGGAATCATCTGTTTATCAAGCCAGTCACTCAAAATTTCCATAAATTGTTTATTTATTTGAATTGCTTAATTTTTTTGTCACTTAATGAATTCATAAAATTTTATATTTTTTTTGAAAACGGAATAGTTTAAGCTGTACGGATTTGAAAATTAAAAATAAAGAAATGAAATTCAATTGAATAAAAAAAAGTTATATGAGACATTTATAATACGAAAATATTGTTTAAATAATGTAAGAATCTAGACATTAAAGTCATTTATAAATTTAGTAGTCATATAAGTGATAATTATAGATGTGATAAACAATGCACAACGGTCTGGAATTGCTACATTAATGGAAGCATTTTAAAGCTTTATGACAACAATACCAAACCATTTATAATTTCAATAACGCGGTTAAAATTAGGGGTCTTAAAAAATAAATAAATCTTGTCACCATAAAGCACTCGATTGCCTAGGACCTCTCACAAGCGAGCTTTTATAAGACTTTCATGTTTAAACTTTTATGAGCATATTAAATTCCACCGTAGATATTAAATTTCGTATAAGAATCACACGTGGCTTGGTTTTCGTGTTTCCATCTCTTTGTTATGCTTGGAATATATTTGGTTTTTACTTCGCCAACGCCAGCGCAAATATTTTGCGAAAACCTTTAGAACCAATTCATATTATTATTATAAAAAAACATACTTCAATTTTGTTATTGATGTACGTTTTATTTTGTTTTGATGGTAAATTTTAAGGCGATTTAATGTGAACGTGCAGCGTAGAAAATAATAAAAAAAAAATGAAAATATCTTATAAGATATTATTACATTGAGTAATATATTTGTTTACAATTAAACGAACGTTTATTTTAATATAATCTAACGAGTAACTTAGCGGTGCGTAAGGACACACGTTTAGTAATAACTGAATTATGTTGAAAAACGTATTTTATACTTTATAAATATTCAATTATTTACTATGTTTTTACATGTATCACGTTGGGTATAGCCTCTGTTTAGAAGATTGCAATTTCGACTAACTCGTAGCCTTCCTCAGCCCATCATTATTAACAGACAACTCATTTTTGTTAAATGATCTATATTGTTGTGAAATGTTCCCTTTTTTATGTGATATATTTGAAGTTTTTTTTTATTATTAGGATAAAACTGATAATAAGCTATCGAATTCAGTTCATTATACCTCTATATATGTGTTTTATTACAATAATCAAGCCATCACGTAATTCATGTGAATGTTACTTTAAATTAATAAATAACATTAAGTTTTTGAGTTTTGTATACTCAAATGCCTATTATGTTACTGAATAAAAAATTACAAATAAATACAAAAAATAATCATTTAATCCTTTCTCAGTATTGCTATGTACTTGTTGGTTATTTTTTTTCGCATAAAGTATCTGATATCAAATACGTTTTCCGCGAAATTTAATAATATCTGTAATTTTAATACATTACGCTGTTATTCATCGGAGTACTTGAGATGCGGGGTGGCGGTGGTATTTGAATTTACATTTATATTTACGCAAGAGAAAAACGTCATGAAAGATACGTTTTTAATAAGATTAAGTGAATTTTTCATGACGTTTCTGACAACACACATTACGTGTTTGGTAGATAATGTTATATTTTCCATCAGCAAAGTACATGGCAACGCACTGAAAATAGATATGCCAGCGTGTAAAGCTCACCCAAGGAGCGTGAGGACTTAAGCTCAGTTGATTTCAGGAGTCTTCAAGCGATTATGGCGTCACATTGCGGAAAAGCATTAGTGCTCTCAAAGCAAAAGATTCCAGAGCACGTAGACTTTAGAGACGTTTTTAAAGATTTTCGTAACGATATATTTTCAGCTTAATACTGGCATGAAAATGTCTCGTATCTCATCGTTCAATCTAATGTTTCATGAAACATTTTTGCCAGTTTTATCATTGCAAGTTATGTCGTGTTCTCACGTTCATTTGAATTGCAGCAGTAAAGAAGTTGCAGAGAAATATTTGTATCGCTTTGCATAATTCGTTTATTTTATGCGTCCAGAAGTTATTTGCAAATATTATAACGGATACGTCCGCGCTTGGGTTTACTGTCCCTTGAATATTAAATACTGCACCGCAAATTGTGGTTTATTACAATAGAGCTTTTTATCACTCAATCCATTAGAGTTGTTTGTGTTTCGGAGTATACAAAACGAACGTTGCGCGACATAATAAAATTTTGTGTAGAGGATATTAAAATAAATAAATAAAGATTATAAAAGGAAACAATACAATCAAGCTTCTATTTAAGAATTAATATTTTAAAAAAAATTGAAGCATTGAAACTATTATGTGATGAGGAAGATCAATAAGATGTTAATGAAGAGCTCACATGGAAAGAACAAGTTCTGAAAGAGTGGCGTGCACAGCATATGACAAATTATAATCAGGTAACTTCTAAAAATGTCACATAAAATATAGCTTGACAGTTGGACATCCAAGTCCTAGGAAGAGAATCCGAGAAATAACAGGATGCTTTTCAAATTAGAACTACAATTTTACACAGTTACACAACAAAGTCAAACCATCTTACTCCCCGTATTCTATGCAGACACCTGTTTTCGAAATCCATTATACGACTGTATTAGCTTTTGGTGAGATGCCAAGATTTACAGTCGTTCAGATGAATGGGGAAAACGCAACCATAAATAATAATTAAATAATTTATATAGTACATATATTGTACATTAAAATATATATTTTTTATTTTTTTATTTCATGTTTCCATTCCATTCATTTTAATTCCAAAAAATAATAGGTATCCAATCAGGTTAAATCCATACTCCATTAAAAATATTTATTCTCGGAATGCTGTTAAAATGATAGAAATGACTCAAATGAAAAATAGATAATTCCATCGAAATATAGCAAAAAGATGGGTATGTATATTTTATAAAAAGGCATCATTTGTCATCAGTAGTATTCTAAGAAAAATAATTTTACGTACTGGAGATAAAAGCCTTTTTGATATCCATTACTACAAATATTGATCTATTTCGAGTACTCATTAAATCTTCAAACTCTTGCTAACCTAAAATAATTTATCTCATCTAAATATTATTAGTAAAATGGAATAAATCATTACTAAGCAACGAACGTCTACTAACAAGATTATTAAATGATATTATCATAGCAACAATAAACAGCATAACACTGCAGCTAGTTCCGCTGTACTACTATAACTGTGAAAAACTATATTGCGCGATAAAAGATTGTTATAGATTTCGCATGAAAAAATCCCGCAAAGAAAATTACACGAAATAACGACCGCGCTAACTGGTGGGGAAACTCGAAGGATGTTCCCCGCGGGGACGGTTAGGTGCCTGAAAAGACGTAGCCTGAAGAAACTGGAATCCCTAGACCTCGAGCTCTGGCTACGAACCACTGTTTATGTGACTTTTTTATGACACGAGGATTTATACGCGAGCGGATAGTAATTTCATAACCTCACCTGGAGCATTTTATGCGAGAGAAAAGTAAAAAAAAAACGAAAAAGGGTGAAGAGCGTGCTTGTGTTTTGTTACCGTTTATGAGTCACTTCGATGGTTTGGTTATTTTTTTATTTTTTCGTTATGGCATCTTTTCGTTCCGGTGCGAAAACCAATGATACACATACAAGTGAATTTAATGCCATTATTCTTTTTGGTGTATATTTTTATGGGCGGTTCGATGTATGGCGAAATAAATTGAAAAAAAAAACGAATCGTTGGTAATAATCATTTGTTGTTTTTGCTTTTCTTTGAATGAATTTATTATGTGGTATTGAAAATATGGAAAATAAGATTGGAGATGTTGATTGTAAGAACTTTGTTAACAAAATATAAATATATAATTCTTAGACTAGCTTTATATAAACTGAAAAAAATGTATGAGTATTCAACATATCATTAATATTTTATTAAGAATAGTTCCAGATGGTATAGAAAATAATATCATTAGAACACATACTCGTATTCAAGTTGATTATAACGATATTTTTCATATTTAAAAAGTCTACTGTCCATGGAATTTGAGAATTTTATTTATATTAATATATTACATTATTATCATGCTTAGTTTCCATAGTTCATAGTTCAGAGTGAGAGCTGGGAGGCTTGGAAAAAAGAAGTTGTAGTATCTGAGGTTATTTGGGGAATCATTTATAATAACTTTGAACTAAGATTTGATTAAAGATTATGATTATAAAGATTAACTCAACCCGACCAGCCACATAGGTTAACAACGGGCGGTGACACATTCAAAGTTTGGTCCACGACCAATGTTGCTTTACTTTGGTATCTAAACAGAACCATACTCACATGGTGACAAAAATATCATCATCATTTTCAACATATGGACATCAAGATCCGCCGTCACAAAGCTCTGTCTGCCGCTCTGGTCCTTGCTTCATCTTATGTCAGCTGTATGTATGTATATTTATAAGTTCATATACAATAGTTACCGATAGCCTTCCACGACGGCGCCAGCTTCATGCTAAAAGATAAAACAGCTGTAGTTAATGCTCTTCTGCGGCATCCGTAGTACATGTCCCAGTCAAGCCCAGTATATATGTAACATGGATTTGTAAATTATTACAATAATATTTTTTTCAATACTCTAATCTTCTTTTATATATCATTGACTATATTTCAATATTATAAGTAATTAAATACACACATACAATTATACGTCAAATTTTATACGTATCAATTCAACTAAAAATAATATAAAATGCTTGTGAATAAATGTTGACTGATTGAATCGTAAAAAATAATAATATACATACTCTGAATATATACCACAGAGACATCTATCGTTAAACGATGGTAACAATGGTAAAAATACATCAACTTACGCGTATCTACTCAGGCGGAGAATAGTTGTGTGGACTGTGTGGTGTGTAGAATAAGAGCAAAGGTTGCAAGGCTCGTGGTTCGAATCCCGCAAATCTGCTGATATTTTTTCTGAATGAATTGATGCATATAAAATTTGATGTGTAATTGTATGTATGTATTTAAATACATATATAAATATAAAATGATTTTACTTGAAATTGGATTGCTGAAATACACGCATATTTATAACAAGCATCGCTATTTATTTATAAAAATAATAATACATCAACTTGTCGCCGCATTGCAACAGACACGAAACTATCGAATAATGCAATAAAATTAAATTAGCGATCCCGCGGGGAATATTTAGATATTTTAATTATATGTCGGTGCAACACTCGGGCTTTACAAACACAGGTGTGGCAAACAGTTAGCTTGTACATTATATCGGGATGTGTCACATTATTGATAGTCCCTAACGCGACGCACTGAATGTTCTATCAACTAATTATTTATCAATAGACAGGAGGCATTTCACGGACCGATGGTTTACGACTCTATTGTTTATCAATATCGATTCAAAGGCTTGCTAATTACGAGGCACCGACACTACACAATTTCGGTTACACGGTATCATCCTGAAACGAATTTAACACGACCGTGCGCTTGAAATGATAAAGATAGGTTGACAAGTCGCAGTGTCTATTTTCTAGTCGATTGTTCTGAACTAGTGTTATTATTTGGTTTGGTAATGATTCCGAGTCAAACGAAAATTTAAGCAAATCTGTGACGATTTCGTATTCGATTGTTTCGAATAATATGCAACTGGGTATGATAACGTTCTACAATATAATTTTACATCACATTCATAAATATATTAATATAATATTTCATTAAGAACCGATAGTGTTTTTAATAATTTAGAAAGTAAAATACGAATTATGTTGTAACTTTCAGTTTTTTTTTTTAATGTAAAAAGCCTAATACTCAAATTTTATATATGTACTTCAAATTTATCAATTATATTAAATACTTTTCTTCTAATAAAATCAGATTTTTCTTTTTTTAATTAAAGTATCTGAAATATTTGTCATTCTTTTTAGGTTTTACTTATTTTATAATTAGTATTTTAGCGATATATATATGGCACATATTGCCTACAAATTATAATGTTACCTACAAAGAATAAGCAAGGAAGAGTTTAAAAAAGTTGTCGGAACACATTCTTAAATAATGTGAATTAAAAAAATAAACCGATATTTTTTTCCATACAAATGGAATTTATATTAACCCGACGATCGCCGTAATCACACACGTGCGCTCTACGTAAACGATTGCCATAAGCGCAGCTGTGCGCGCTTCGCAATATTCGAAAGATGTATTTCGAAATTAATTCCGATTTTCTCACTATGACATCTATGAATATTGTAAAATATAACAAACCAAAAAGGATCGATATTTTTCGATAGTTTGGGAGATATTCAAGAGACGGTGTCAAGGGCTGACACTACAAACATGTGGTGATGAAGTGAACACATTTAACCTAGATGGGCTGACTAAATACACACCATAATATACTGAATTTATTTTTTTAATTATTATGGAATTCCAAATTTTTAATGTTATAGGTTCAAGGAACGTCATTATAGTAAAATATTATTTTATATAATTAGATTTTTTCTCATCAATAGATTTTGAAAATAGTAGAAAGTAAAATGTTTCCATATCTTACAATTTTTATTTTGTTGATACTATTCGTGTTGTGACGCAACAAGGACATAATTTTTGCAGAATTATTTTGATATTAAATCGCTAATTTTTATGATCTTTTGAAATGTTCTAGTGACTCTGAAACTGACTATGCTTGGATTAAGAAAAATACGATTTCGATATCCAAAAAAGCAAGTCTGGTTTTATTTTTCAAATTGTAATTGATATTAAATCTATTGATATTGTTAGATTTTAAGGTAATATGAAAATTGTAGACGAAATATTAAGAGAACGCTGGTGTGAAAATGTGATATAATACGACTTTGTTATTCGACACAAGATATTAAATAATGTAGTGAACGATCACCATGTGTGGGTTTACAATTAACCCGAAGTGGATAACCGTTTTACTAAATACATGTGTTTTTCCAGAATTCTACAATATTACATTTCAGATCTTGTATGTACAAGATCTGAAATCAAAGTCTGATATCGTATGAATTTACAATGAATCGGTGTTTTGAACCATACACCATAATATAAATATATTGCTTTATTATGTACTTGGATGTTTGGCGTGCATGTCTTTGATATAAATTAAGTATTTTTAATAAATAAACATATCCTTGGATATATTTTTTTCTCTGAAACTGCGATTACTTGATTTTCTAAATTTGACCTATAGAACATTTATTAAAGTGAGATACTTAAAAATTTCAATATTAAATCATACTCGTACGTGTACTACGAGTATTTTTTTTTTAATTTTTGGTTGGTTATCATAGTATATTATTGAAATATTATAGTTTAGAATATTGATTCAAATGCTTCATTCGATTATTCGAATATACGAAATGAGAGGAATGTTAATATGTTGGCGTTTATTGTGAATTTATATGTGTTTTAAGTTCGTAAAATTACATATTTGTGGTACGTTATAAATCAGGAAGATTTCTCTGCGTATAAAACAGTAGATTATCAATTTTATTCAAATTATTCGAATCTTTCATTTGTCGATATGTTACATTTTATCAGGGTGGTAACTAATGTTTGAAAAAGTAAATCAAATGCCTTTTTTTGTGGCCTGTATTTGTTAGTTCGGTAAATAATACTAGGTTTTGGAAGTATGTTAAATCAATTGGCAGTAAATAAAATAAATCGTTAGTTGACTAAATAAAGTATCCACTGTGTCAAAATATGAAAGTGGTCAGTTATAAAATTGAAATGGCAGTAAAATATTCAATATTGGTTTAATATAATATAAATGAATGAATAATCAACCCATAAAATGGAAACCTAACCTAACATATTGTTAATTACCTTTCATTAATTATTTCCAGCAAATTTATTATTTTTCTTCTACCAATTGATATTTTTCTACTGCCAAATATTTTTTTTACTTACCTTTTTAAGTATTTATTACTTTTTGGTGTTTGTTTTTTTTTTTTTTCTTATGTAATAAATTCAAGATTATTACGTTTGCAAGTTCTCGAGTCGTAAGTCTCGCTTTACTTTAAGCATTCAATCATTTTGTTTGCCATTTGCATTCAAATAAAGATGGATGGTGTTATTTTAGCATGTAGAGAGGACATTAGTCGGTAAATTAACAAATAGCTCACAAATATACCCGGACTCGGGAGGGTAATTAAGCTCTTATGAATAAATCATATTGGAATAAAGCCGCCATGTTGGTACTTGAAACAATATATTATTCTAAATTATTGAAATCCTGACCCCAAGCGTTAACCCAAAAAGGTATTAAGCAAAGAAATTTTATTGGTTAAAATTTTACTAATACAGTTTTTAAATACATCTTCACGAAAATTAATAGATATGAACGTATCACAATTATTATTTCTATGTAGATATTCATTGGAAAAATATGTTTTTAATACACATGTGATGATCATCATGGTTTTGATAATTTTGTTCGCAATTAATATTTTATTTAATATGCATGTTTTTTATGTACTATTCGTATTATATAGTTTTTTTGAAAACCAGGTCTGAAAGAAATCGATAATTGTTAATACTACATTGATAAACAGGATAAATGAAGAATTGATTATGTTATTAAAAAAAGAAAATAGAGAAAACAGACGCATACATCAAGCAAGCCTAGCGTTCAATGAAAAACCAAAAAATCTTGAAACAAAAAATATTCATTAATTTTTTAATTTTTATTAGAATATTATTTTATTATTTCAATATTCTAATCTACTTTTATAGATCATTGACTATATTACAATATTATTATTACTTAAATGTACATATACTAAACATAAAATTCTTTTTTCAACGCGTCAATCCAAGCACAAAAATAACGGCAGAAGCGGGATGCGAACCGCGGACCTTGGAAACCAACTATGCCCAGGTATTCATACCGCTCGGCGAATCGCGCCATTGCTATGCCCAGACTAACTTGCGATGAAACTAGTATTTATATCATTGTTATTATCGTACGACAGATGTCGCCATAGTATATATTCAAAGTATGTATATTTTTATTATTATTCTATCAGTATTCATTTATTCACAAGCTTAATATTATTACTTTCCGGCAGTCTATTTATTTTAGTAAGTACCACTCTAAAAATTAAAAAATTAATTAATAATGTCTCCTTGAGACAATATCAAGAAGGTAAAAATTATCCATCAGTAACACAGGTAAATTATTGGTTATAAAGTCCGAGTCGGAACTATAAGTAGTCGTTTCACATCCATTCAGTCTATAGTTTGGTTCGAGACCCGAGTGGTACTTACTAAAATAAATAGACTGCCGGAAAGTAATAATATTAAGCTTGTGAATAAATGAATACTGATAGAATAATAATAAAAATATACATACTTTGAATATATACTATGGCGACATCTGTCGTACGATAATAACAATGATATAAATACTAGTTTCATCGCAAGTTAGTCTGGGCATAGCAATGGCGCGATTCGCCGAGCGGTATGAATACCTGGGCATAGTTGGTTTCCAAGGTCTGCGGTTCGCATCCCGCTTCTGCCATTATTTTTGTGCTTGGATTGACGCGTTGAAAAGAGAATTTTATGTTTAGTATATGTATATTTAAGTAATAAAAAATATTCATTTAAAGCTCCGCAAGCAACTTGCTAAAAAATTTGTTTGAAGCATCTTGATCTATGGCTGTGAGACATGTTGCTTTTCTTAAAGTGATTAAAAAAGACTAGAGGCTTTTGAGATGTGGTCATACAGAAGAATTCTCGGAATTTTCTGGAGAGACCATGTCATGAACAATGAAGTTCTCAGCATAAATTCATATGAAATCCATTCAAGGAGAATAAGCACCTAGTAAGAACCATCTCAGAGGCAAGCCCGGTGGATCGGTCACATCATGCGCCACGATGGTCTTCCTCACGACATTGTGGAAGGAATGGTTGAGGGTAGAAACTGTTGAGGGCGCCCTAGACGGAAGAATTTGCAGCAAGTGTTTGAGGACATGAGTTGTAGCTCTTATGATGAGCTGAAGAGGACTGCAGAGGATCGAAAGGAGTGGAGATCGAGATGCAAGATTTTGTTGCTGCAAACCAATCCACCCGATTTTACTTCGAAGAAGAAAAGAAGCTTTCTACAACTATCTCACTAGCTCTAAATGGCAATCGAAATGGGAAAAGGATCAAAATTTACGTATATTATTTAAGACACGGATCTATGCTTTTCGTTTATTTTAATTTTTTGTATTTATATAGATTTATTTTAGCAAATGAATCTTAGATATAAACACTGATATAATTAAAATTTCAAAAAAGTTATATTTACTCTTATATAATATATGATTTATTGGCTATAGCTTAAGAGCATTTCAAGGAAAGCACTCCTAGTAAAAATAACAATCAATTATTCATTGTAAACATTTTATGTATTATATTAAATAAATTTTAAAAGTCAAATAAAATAATGCGAATAAGTTAACTATAATTGAGATTTCCGACCATGATAAAGCATATTAAGAAAACGAAAGAAATCAGAATTCAATTAGTGAAATGATAACTCAATCTCAAGAATCACGAGAATTTCTGTTACAACAGTAGTCGTCGTGAATGATTTTCGCGAGATTCGCGGGTATTGTATCCTCTCCGCCATACATTAATTAACCTTTCAAAGTTGTCAGTCCTGTCACAGGACGAAGAAGATCGGCGACACCGTTTTCACATTACCTAAGCCGAAGCCCACAAATGCAAATGGGGGAGGATGAAATCAAGAAAGCTTCATTAGATAGCAACCAGGGAAGCTTTTAAGATCAGTCATTGCCAACTAAACTACGGCGATTGTGAAACAACTGAAATTTAGAGTAAAAAATGTATTCTTCTTATTATATGTAGTTTAACTATCAAGTTGTACAGAAAGTTGTCTTAAGAAACTGTTACTAATTTTATCAATAATAATATTTTTGATGGTCATGAACGTTAAAATTCTACCAATTTATTCACTCACTTATTCCACGATGTTTTATTCTCTAGCTTGTATCAATTCATACCTTTTTTGCTTATTCATCAACTTCAACGGGAAGATTATAGAACGTAGTTGACTTAAAAATCAAATTATTTCGTAAAGAAATATTGCAAATCAGTTTTGGCACTGGCGTTCTGTTAATAATATACTATAACTATTCTACATTTGAGGCATTCGTATTTTTTTAATATTTAAAAAGTAAAATATTCTGAAAAATATTATTTTCACTTTCCATATTTGAATGGGTAACAATTTGAATTTACTGCCTGGAATCAATCGAAGATTTTGGCGAACATGCTTTGCTTTACTATCTAGTATGTGTTGAAGTTGGCTGTGAAAATATGTAATCAACCACTTATTCAAGGATAAATAAAAATCATTTCAGCACATTGTAAAATGAAAATAATAACAACGTAAATGAAGAATAAGTGTATCAAGTGAGAAAAAAGCACACAAACGCTTCGTCTATCGACATGCCTTTGACATACGAAATTTCAGCTCGATTATATATGATGTAAAACAGGTTAATTTTAACTTCCTAGATTTGATAAAACAAATAGAATTTGCGTGTTTTTGAAACAAACAATAAATACGAGAATTGCTACTGTAGTAAAGTGATACGTTAAGTAAGCTTAGATAAGTAAGCTTAGGTTAGGTTCTGAAAAAGGTTAGGTTTCTTGAAAACACTGTTGTTCAGAACTGAACAGAGTGGCTCAGGTAATATGACACCGCCGGTAATGTATTGAGCACTTGGAGAAGGCAACTGGAACTTATCCGTGCAGAGTAATCGTAATTATTGGATTACAACTGCCGTAATGCGTGATACGGCTTGACTAGTTGATAAAATAAATACACTCAGCGTAATTGCAAAACATTCAGCTGTAAGATAATGCTAATGCTGTTTTCATGTAAGCGTAGATTTCTTCTTCGTTTCATTTCCCGTGCTTAATCTTAAGCAGGAAATTGTACGCTACATGCCTTGTTTTTTGTGCGCCTTAAATAATTTACATTAAAAATTAAATAATTTAATTTCATTTTTTATACGTAAATAAAAAGCTTTTCATTTATACTACGAATTAACTCTTCACATTGATGATTAAATAAATTAAAATAAAACATATGGATTTTTTTTTAAAATTTTTATTAGAATATTATTTTATTATTTCAATATTCTAATCTACTTTAATAGATCATTTTACTATATTATAATATTATTAATAATTAAATATACATATACTATACTACATAGTTGGTTTCCAAGGTCCGCGGTTCGCATCCCGCTTCTGCCGTTATTTTTGTGTTTGGATTGACGCGTTGAAAAAAGAATTTTATGTATAGTATATGTATATTTAATTATTAATAAAATAAAAAAATTTAAAAAAATCTAATTAAGATGTTAATCACACTCTTAAAACGTAGTTAATATGTGATTCGTCACATTTAAAGAATAAAAAAAGGTAAATATATGCCATGATCCTTATGACAGTTCACAAATTACTCGCCTTTTAAGACAACCTTGTAAGGGCAATCAGTAGTAAAATTATATATACGGTTTCGATTAATTTATCCGAATAAAGTAAAACAATAGTAATATATACTCGCTATAATGAAATGTAATGAGAAATGTTGTAGGAGGTATTTAATTATAAATATTTTGTGATTCAAATTGTTATTTTGCTTCGACATAAAATTTTCTACCTTCGATTGTTTTAGTTTCCAAAGCAACGCAATCAACGCGAAACATTATTTAGCACTTGTAATTTATTTGATTCGTTTTATTAAATAATTATTATTTTGATTTTATGTTGTTAATTAGTTTTTAAAGCTGCCGTAACATTTAATTCAGATTATTTAATGTCTTAAATATATATTTAAGGAACGATCAAATTCTATGATTTATTAAATTAAGAATTAATTCTGTTAATTTACCGTACAGGTGTTTTATTAATATATCTTACATTATCTCATTTTTATTTTAAAATATGGAGATTTTCGAAATGAGATTTGATCAATGATAGGTATTTGAAAAGTACATTTTGAAAATGGAATTTTATGCTGTATTGAAATAAATTTAAATAAAATAAATTTAGATGAGCATTTATGTTTTTATTATACAATTTATCTGTAGTGGGGCAATATAGGCGGATTAAAACGCGAATTAGAATAATTAATTAACTCACAATTATCCAGATAAATCTTTTCCTTAACTTATCAGTTAAAAACTGAACAACTTCTTAGGTTTTCAAGGCCAGATTTGGTATTGTGGCTTTTCCGTTTAGTTGTTTGTGGCAAATTATTTCGTAATTATATTTCGATTGCCATTTCAGAGGTTTTCTTCAGGGGTCTTCTTCAAAAAATCATGAACCCTGAAGAAGACCCCTGCAATGACGGTCTAAATATTAGTACTTAATAATTCGCCACACACAGCTTAACCCAAAAGTACAATGCTAGTTGATAACTGATTATAATTTAAATAAACGTATTATAATAAATATTTCATTTGTTCTCGGAAGCGGAAAAAGCCCTGTCAGGACTAAATAACGAGAAATGTATCATTTATTAGTTTTTAATAGATAAATATTTCGTACTCTATTGTATCATGGATCACATTGAGTCACTTGCTGCAAATTGTAATCACTTCCAGCATGTGATAATATAGTTTTCAATGTAATCCATGTTAATAAGGTACATATTTATTTAATTTATATTGAAATGGATCTCAAAGAGAATGCTAAAAAAAAGATCTATTAGTAATTTTTTAATGTAATTTTTTTAAATTTTAACGAATATAAATAAACATATTATATGCATTGTTTATTGTGTTTATTTTAAATGAAACGAAATATTTATTTTTGCTTCTATTTTGTCGAGCAAATTTTCACTGACTGATAAAAAAACATGATAAGGGATGAAGTGATGATGTCGTTAACCCGAAACGAGAGTCTATGAAGCCGCGACAACAGATGCTGGGCTCACACAAGATTTCATAAACTAAATCACATGAGGATGTAACATAAAAATAATTTGATGATCACATCGACGAGATTTGGGTTCACAGGCGAAAAAAAAATACACTGATTAACGTGATCGCTTAAATATTGTACCGCTTTTATAATAGTATGCAATTAAATTTCAGAACATTACTAAACAATTCTTTAATTGTAATAATTGAATCGTTAATATGGTCGTTTATATACAAACACAAAGTTTATTTAAGCAATTGGCTTACGAATAATATTAATTATGATGAAGCATTTAATTATTATTAAATTTAGCAGCTTTTGAATTTGACGTATTTGGTTTTTCCATGACATATATTTATTTATTTTACAGAACCGTAGTTCCAATATTTATGAAAATACATAGAGCATTCAAAAATACAACCAAAAAATAAGATGACATGTCTTAAAGATTAAACAGATCTAGGTAACGAATACCATCGACAGAAGAGGAAAAGGATATAATGAATATTACGCTTTCCATAAAAAAAACATCTGATTATGTATTTGTAGTACATTTATAAAATTGATATGCATATACAAATCTACAGCTCATATCATGTGTCATCATACTTTAAAGAAATTGATATAAGCATACAAATCTACAGCATTTATCATTTGTAACAAAATATTTGTATATATCTTCAATTAACCATCTAGTATTAGAATATTGAAATACTCGTATATTTAAAAAAAATACAAACATTTCAATGTGAAACACACGAAAAAAACTTCTGTAAATATTAAATAAGGTTATTGGTATTTAAACCGTTTATCTCTAGACACTTATCACTATGAGTCTACAATACACGTTAACCTCCGACGAGAAATTGAAATATTTTCCTTTTAATTGAGATAATACAGGGTGGAGCAATCAAGCCGTACTTTTGTAAACAGCAATTTTACTCAAACTTACAAAATACCTACCAAGTCAAAACAAATATGTTTATTGTCGCTCAATCAAGACGTCTAGACGCTGCTCATTGAAATGATGTTAATATACATGCAAGAACAAGCAACTTATTTTATTACTTCTTAACCCTTTCGAATTGGTTGTCGATATATGCCATCAAAGATTCCCCTACCGTTGGCATCCGAAGCAGTGATATATCGTTTTGCTACTTTCAGTACTTATTGTGACATCTACGGTAGGAACTTGGAACTGCAGTCGTTCCCTTTATCAACCTACATGTATTTTGTACAGGAATCTGTAAAGCATGTAAATAATTATTGTTAGGTTTCGTCCTAGCCACATGTGTCAATGCCACCACATGTATGGAGTTATATAATAACGTTTGTTAAATATAAGTTTTTTATGCATCATCTGATAGCTAAAGGATACAAAAACCAATGTGATTTATGAAAATAGACCAGACAAGTCCATTTATGCTACAAATACTAGTTTTAAGCAAAAAAAAATGGTTCGAAAAATTCACGCCGTATTGACAGGATAATTTGTATTCCACCGAGCCGTAACGAAAGAGTTAAAGCGTAAAGCTTAAGTATCTATTATCAAGCGACAAATGTCCATTCTATAAAATCTGCTAAGAATATGTTAAAAAATTGTTATTTGTGTGAGAAATATTTTTTTACACAACATAAATCGCTAGTGACTCTTTGAGTAAGTCGTATCAGTAACGAATCTGTAAAGCATGTAATTTTTCTAAATTATGTTAAAGTTAATAATAGCCTGTTGTATTTTTTTTTCAGGTGTTAAGAAGTCGAGGGCGGCTGCCCAAGGCGGTATGACTGACGAGCCGCCCACCCGGCTGCAGAAGGGTGACTCAAGCTTTCACCCAATCTAATGGTAAGATTAAATAAAACTAATTATATATTCTTTTACTTATCATAAAAAAATGCAGTCAATAAACAAAATTCAGATTTTCTTTTTAAGCGCCGCAATATAAATAAAGCTGTACATTAATTTTATATGTGAGTTATTTCGTAATAAGTAATTTTTAATCTTAGACTTTTTACTAAAAAAAATTACTGAAAAAATATGTAACTCGTAAGATGTATTAAAAAACAATGTAATTGATTTGCGAGATATATGTTTGCTTCAATGCTTTTGGTACCTATTTGTAGAACTATGAAAGAGATTTTCAATTTTCATCGCCTTCACACACGTAAATCTCGGTACCTGTATAATTTAATAACAAAAATCACGTTCTTTTTTATGTATATAAAGGTAAATCGTTAGTTACACCATTACACGAGAACGACTATTATTGTCTTTGATTTGATTATTTTTTTTGATCAAATATAGAAAAATAACTTGTAAAATACAGGGAAAAAAAGTTATTGGATAAATTATGAGTCAAATTAGTTTTTTATTTCGTATAAAAAAAACAATATATCTCAAGTATCGTATCGAACGTTTTTTATGAGAATAATGATAAGTTAATATCTTGCTGACAATTACATCAATTTAAAACGTTACTTTTTATTTGATTTGTGCAACATTTATTGAACTCAATACATTAAACGTATTTATTTCAAACTGAAATTAATTCAAAACATGTTCTGATTTAAGGAAAGTACTAAGTTATTTAATTTTTATGGTGTACTAGTAAAATATAATTTAACGTAGGTGTGCGCAAAGCTTTCGGCGTAATAACAGGTATAGATATCGTTTTAACAAAAGGTTTATATATAGTTATAATAAAGTTACAATTAAGGCTACACTATTTTATTATTTTACTACCTCTTCAAGTCTCTGAAAATAACAATAATAATAAATTTCCTTACCCTTCGTTAGGTATCGCTCGCAAGCACTTAACAAATTATTTTCAAGAATAATGTCGCACCTGGGTAGCGAAGGGTTCAAAGTCATGCAGAGCGGTTATATAACTTAGGATATTCTGGCACTCAGATACTGGTATTATTAATTTAGCGCCACTCAAAGTCACGAATTTTCAAGGGCGTATTATCGATTTGGTCAATTAAATAAAATGAATGAAGATTATTTTGTAACGATTATATCAGCCCACCCGATAAAATTAAATCTACATGAGTATTGACTAAATTGCTTCAATTAATTTAAAATCATTATTTCATACTTCATGAGTTATTGAAGATATAGCGAGTGAATCTACGGTTAATTATTCTTGTATTCAAATGTAGGTAGCTTTAACTATTTTCTTTTTTTATTATTCTAAGAAAATATTTTTTAAGAACAAAAGTATTGTAAATCAATACCAACCGTATATTTACCATATAAATATTTTTATGCTAGAGATTGAATTGAAAAGAACTGACAGATGATGATAGTGATGCAGAAATCTCTTTGAGGATTCTCTGACGTGAAGTTTTGATCCGGCAACGTTGTAGACTACGACCCGACATTCACGCATCATTCATTTATCACACGCACATTCACTTTGAATGGGCGGTGTTCACGGCACAACATTCGTCTACCTCCAATTTTTATTACAATAATAGGCAGGAATTTTACGAGTGAGGGATGAAATTCAAACAAGCGGGAGTATGTATAGAGCTTAGAAAACGATTAAATAAAAAAAAATCATGAATGAGCCATACCCGCCAGCCATGATTGCGGAGACATTTATTTTCCCTTGATATTAATGAGTTTCATGTTAAAATAATTTCTTGCTGCGTCACAAATTGTATATATACGTCGATCGAGTGTTGCCAGCATAAGCATACATTTTGTATATTAAGCACTTGACACGGGGGCGCACGTCGAATCAAAGTGTCGGCGTCTGGGGGGCGCACCGAGGGCCTTCTCCGAGGGCCCCCGCCGCTAGGGTCTTATTTACATATCAAACCTTTCACAAGTTGCTAGGCCGGTGTTTGAACATGTCGGCCTCGGCCCAGCTCATTACACTAACAAGGTTTGCCCGCTGTACGTCATCATTGTGAGCCGAAATGGTTAATGTTCAAGCATTGAGGTGCCTTGCGCGGCGCAATTGTCGGTTTGCGGTTAAATTTGTGCGAATTTATTAACCGCGCCCACGGTCAAAATGCGCACAGAACGCACGCGTAATTACGGGAATTAACATGAGTGGCCGACAACTAGTTACGAGACCCTCGGACCGGAATAAACTCGCGGGACCGGAAAAGACAATGAAAGGGCGGGTAAAATGTGTGAATAATTACAGATTTTTTAAATTTAAGCTAACGTATGTCCAGTTTCGTGAAAGGCTATTCAGACAACATTAAGATTATCAACCGACAATACTTGGTGAAACTGCATAATTATAATTTTAAATTAATTTTAATTAAAAAATTAACAATTTAAAAATATTTAGTTTTGATTCACATTTATTTAAAACCATTACATTTTCGGCCTCCCTTTGATGACGATCTTCAATAATTAATGAAGATGATCTCCATAGAGAAGCCTAAAATTTGAATCGTTTAAAATAAATGTGAATCAAAATTAATTATTTTTAATTTGTTAATTTTTAAATAAAAATAATTTAAAATTACTGCTATTCAGACAAGCAATCATCCTTAAAAAATATTGTATAGTAGTTTTGTTGACGAATTATTCTACGTATTGCTCAATACATTGCAAAATTCATAATATATGAATTATATTGAACAATATTATGTATGGCAAATGCATTGTAAAAACTGTTAGTAATGTGCAATATGGACATGATTGAAAACAATGATTCGTTTGTACAGCACATGCATTGTTATATCCATTTTTCGAGTGTTTTACAATTGCATATTTTGGTGTCTTTCCATAACAAAATATAATTGTTAATAGGTTTTTAGTACATGTGGTTGCGTAAAGTAATAAAGCGTATTTTGGTCTAATTTTGTAAAAAAATATGAGGTATCAAAGTGGACATAACAGCCTACAGTCTTACAGTCCATAAATAAATGAAGATAGGCTCTGCTGCGTTATAATTTTAAGCAATAAAAGCTTTTTCTTCAAGTATTCAAGATTTCGTCAACGTGAAAAGACTGTACATGAATTATACATAGAAAATAATCGATTCTACTTTGAACTATATAGCCAACATAGAAAAAAACTAGGATTATGGGGGCTGACAGTTTATTATTTAATTTATTGATAACTTATGGTGACTGTTAGCTCATACGATTAATAAATTATTATAAAATATAATAAATGCATCCATATATTGATCTCTCGCATGATGGTGTGCATTACCGCAAGCTTTATTAGTTGTATAATTTACAGGATTATTTGATACATAAACTAAAAAATAACTTATTATTCTTCTTCGTAGTATCAATCCGGTGGATTGGTTTGCAGCAACAGAATCTTGCATCTCGATCTCCATTCCTCTCGGTCCTCCGCAACCCTCTTCAGCTCAGCATAAGAGCTACAATTCATGTCCTCGAAAACTTGCTGCAAATACTCCCGTCTAGGGCGCCCTCTACTTATTATTATTAGTTTATAACTTCTGCTGTAGTAAAATCTTGAATTTGGCGGAACACAGTAGACCAGACCATCTATTGAAATCTGAAAATTAAGCGTGTTTAAGGCTTATACTGTAAACATGTATGGTATTACAAATTTGATGCATGATGCACATCACTTCAAAGAGCGATGGGATGTGATGCACTTAAGGGAATATGGGTCTCTAGTTTAAACATTGCTAAAAGCGTTATCATGCACATCATGTTATTAATCTAAAATGATGTCGATGACGTTTACTTAGGTGAAACTTTATATAATTATTTAAATAGTTTAAGATTTATTAAAGAAACTTACACTGTTCATAATATTCAGTGGAAACTCAAATTATGAAAACTTATGGTTGCTGCGAATTGCTGTCATAAGATTCAGGTGATATTTGCATCGTTCAATGATAGTAAAGCATCAAAAAGTTCTGCTGAAAATATAACTTTTGAATTTCTTTCAGGCCTGAAAGAGTTAAGATAATTGATAAAAAAGTAACTGATAAAAATTCATGCCACGATAATATTATTTTCAAGACTATAACATGAAAGGGTAATAGGTTCTCTCCCTTAACAAATATTTTTTTGTTATTAATATTGTCATGATGTCCACTACAGATGAAGCATATAGTCTTCACATGCTGCCGTTACTAAGCTCTGTCATCCGCCAAGGTTCTCGCATTATCTCATCTCAACTCTGCCTACTGCAACTCTATCAAGTACATTAAATGAATAGTTTCCGAACACATTTCATCCGTGTGAGCCTAAGAAATGCAGCTGTAATAAATGTTTTCCGCAGCATCCGAGGCTAATGTCCCAACTAATTCCACCTTCACTTTTTTAACGACTAGGTAAGCAAGGCTGCCTAATCTGCTTTCATCATAATTCTTTAAATCACTTTAAGCACTCTAGTATATGCTTTTGAAACATAAAAATAACACGGGTTCTTTTTTTATTTTATCTATATGGAAGAATCAGGTGAATAATTCTCATTTACATTTTAAAAACTTTGATTATCGATATATATATAATTCCCAACTATATTTTTTCGAAGTGTGATATTAACTGTGTATCTACAATCATCGACGCTAAATTAAATGTGATATTAAAAACAAGCAATGACTTTTAATTAATATTTCAGCATCACAGGCTTAGCAGAATTAATTGAAAATGAAATGGGAGGTTGGAAATTTACAATATCGATTTTGGAAATATAATATTATCCATGCGAGCTTTTGTCATTGTTATGACATTGCCAATTGATAGAATTTTTCTCGTTTATTTTTCATTAGACGAAAACAATATTATACAATAATAATGGTGATGTTATAAATATTTATTTATTTATTTACCTTGTTTTCACATGGATCACGTAACAAAAGTTCTCTATTAGGAGACTGCAGTTTCGACTAACTCGTAGTCTTTCTCAATCCTTCTCTAATAATTTAAAAAATAAAATAAAAAATAAAATAAATTTTTTTTTATACCTAAACCACTTTTATGTATTTATCTCTTCCTTCATCCTTGCAACACAACCTATCTCCCTCTCCTTTCCTGATAGACACAGCCCCACCCCCTCCCCTACAAAAATGTGTTACACCACTTATAAGTACAACGCAGCTCAGTTATCTCTTAACTAGAGAAGGATTGAGAAAGACTACGAGTTAGTCGAAACTGCAGTCTCCTAATAGAGAACTTTTGTTACGTGATCCATGTGAAAACAAGGTAAATAAATAAATAAATATTTATAATTTATTATGGATCTCAAAGTGAATGCTCAAAACATTGAAAATGGTGATGTAACTAAAAAAAAACTCTTAAATAAACACATTTTTTTGTGCAAGTTTTATAGTAAATATTTAAACATATTTAAAACACTTTATTTTAAAACTTTTGTATCAACGAATTTGAATCAATTAAATTTTAATGAAACTCTTTATTTATTAACATTTTCAATATTCATAATAAAATGAAAAGATAATTGAAAATTATTGTATTTTGAAAGTATATATTAGTTTATCGTCTCAATTGTAAGTATTGCTTATTGAATCATTCCTATGGACACAACCAAGGGTGGAATATATGGAGGTACCTTAATAGACTTCAGACCGGCGTATGCAATACGAGGACACAAATTAAAGCCTGGCAGTTTTATAGCGGACCGACTGAATATGAATTCATAATTTCATGTACAAAAATACAAGACTTCAATCAAGATGTATGTATTACGATGTTTGCCATTAACTGTGAAAAAGATAGTTTTGTAATGATTTTATTATGATTAAAATAAATATTAAAACATGTACAAACTATATGTTTATATATCGATACCATTTATATAAGAGAAGGGTTTCTGATAAAAAATGACACTTTCAAATCAAGAAGAAGTTTCCTACAGTCGACAACAAAACTGGTGATACCTGAGGCCACCCTGCGGCTGAACATATGGAGAAGCGCAACTGAGGGGAATACTTGGATTGCCCCGAAAGAGAACCTAGCCCCTGGACACAACCAAGGGTGGAATATATGGAGGTCGCTTAACAGACTTCGAAACGGAGTATGCAAAACGAGGACGCAAATATAAGTCTGGCAGTTTTACAGCGGACCGACTGAATGTGACTGCGGCGTTGTGCAGACCCTGTCACACCTTCTGGAGTGTGCGCTGTGTCCGAGTAGCTGCACCCAGGAAGACCTGATCATGGCTGGGAGTAACACCATCGACGTCGCCACTTGTGGGCAGACAGGATCTTACCCTGTTGTTTCCGACACGATTATATATTATGTAACTGATTTCAAGACATCATAAGGCATCTTCTTGGAACTAGTGAGTTCGTTACTTAAATCTTTATATGCAGACTCTTTCTATGTTTTTAAAAAATATAACTTTTGCCGCTTTTTCTTACGAGAAAATTTTTCTTTTATTTAATTTTGTATTTTTTCAACTTATGTTCATTGCAAATGTGAAGCATATGACCACTACAAATTAACCCCAATCAGTTTTCTTAGTTGCCACTGTTTATTCCTTGTTCCAAATGATATCCACATTTGGATGTTCACCTGAGAAAAATTATGGTTCCAAACTAACTCTAAAGTTACCTCGATAAGCAGCAAATATAGCATCTGATGCATATTTTAAAGTGATCGGATGACTAGTCCGACATTTCCAAAGCAAAGACTATTTCATTTTCGGAGGCAATTAATCCCAGCATTTATTACTGATGTTGAAATTACTTGTTTTAAATCATTTTCAATACGTAAAAAAAAACATTTTTTTGGGTAACAACTTCACAGGTGGTGTTGCTGTCTGTCTCTTCACTCGAATCAATCGCATTTCAGTTATTTACATTTTTTAGAGGCTTGTTGGCGTGAAACATCCTACCGAAATGAAAATAACGCTGATGTGCTAAAATCAGAAAAAGAGAGAGAAAGAGAGAGAAAGAGAGAGAAAGAGAGAGAAAGAGATTAAGTTGACAGCTTGGGGACTTCGACAGGTGGCAATAATACACATCTGCAGATAGTTCCACAGAAAACGAAAATATTCTGGCTGGGGAAACTCGTTTTCAGTTGAAATTTCAGATTCAATAGAACCAGTAATTCTTTAATTTGCAAACTGACTTTTGTTCTTCTGGATCAATCACAACAAAATTATTATAAGAATGGATAAAAAACTCCTAAGATACTTATGTAAATTCAAAGTAATGTTTTTCTTGCATTTAATTTACTTAAATTTACAGTTTTATTAATTCAATGTAAATAATTGTAATAATGATATTCTTAAAGAATTGAGAACATCGTACATTTCTTTCAAGAATCATATTATCAATTATTTTACGTACCTTACGTAGCGTCCAAACCACCCGTTTGAGTGTCATAGAGTCCACTGGAGTCTTTAATATTTATGTTTCTTTCAGTATAGTTGAAATAAATTACACTGAATTTAAATATCGTATGACACAATAAAATTGTTGAAAAGATACTAAATATTTATCCACTTTATATAGTTTTGAAAATAATTTTTCTGTATTTGTTTAAGAAAGATAAAAAATACTAGTTTGGTAGATAATCATACTCGTATTATGATAGTCAATACAAATGTCGTAATGTATAACAAGTAAATATATATTTATTGGATATACGAATATATATCTCGTCATGACTAGTGATATTGTTTAAAAATCTCGTGTCGTAACAGCGTGATGTTTACTGTAATATCAACATGTAAAATGTATTTCAAATGTTTACATTTCATGAAATAGGGACTCTTTCAACTCGCACTATGTTTCACCGCGGGAATATCTCTAGGTCTAGATAAATAGCTTTTGTGTTTGTTCTCAGATAGAAGAGGTCATTGGGGCGAAATATACGATCTAGAAGATATTTCAGCCGGTTTTAAGACTCCCATTTCACTGTTACTTCAGATAATATAATATCAATAAATTCCATGACGGCTCTTACACAAAGTGTGTACACTTACGAACTCGTACTATTTATGCGCACAAACAATTGATTTGTGTTTAAAACAGAATTATGCCCACTTTATTGAAATAAAAACATAATTATCAGTTTAGGTGATCTCTCCGCAATTGCTTCTTTTTCAGTTATTCAAATATATATAATCGTATAATTTTTTCTCTTCTTATATCCATTCCATATCTGGAACGACTTGACGCCACATAGTTCTGTCAGCTGCTTCTGTCCATTCCTCATTTTAGGACATATTTGTATCTCAAAATCTACTTGGGAACATATATGGTTCCCGACAACCTCCAGAACAAAGTTCGGGTGCTTAAAGATGGAGTATATGTAGTATCCGAGGCATATTTACGGGTTATTTGATATCATTATTTTTATAAATATTTATTTATTTATTTAACTTGTTTTTACATGGATCACGTAACAACGTTACGTTGTTACGTGATCCATGTGAAAACAAGGTAAATAAATAAATACATATTTATAATTTATTATGGATCTCAAACTTAATGCTCAAAACATTGAAAATATCATTATTTTTAAGTAAATAAGATGACTAGTCTAACGCTTACGAGGCTTAAACCATTTTGTTTTAAGAGGTGGTTAAACCCAATTATCAATTAGCAGAAATTAAATTCAAATATATTCAAGCTAGAAATATAAAACGTAAAACAAAAAACTGTTTATTTTCAGAATTATATATTCTGATATTATGCTACCTACATACACGTTAATGTGTATTTTTCCAATATTGTAACATTTAAAATAATCAAAATATGAAGTGAATTAAAAATCAAAGTTGTCGAACAAGAGTAGTAAAATCGCGTAAATATTTTTTATTATCTGGAAAATATAAAGATAACAGCGGGTTTTTAAAAGTCAAAAATTATCGTTATTTTTGAGCCACCAGAAATACGAGTAACTTCAGTTGCCGGGAGTTGAGAATAAAGTTTTGTTATTTTATTTATAAAGGGTTTTCTCAAAGGAAAACTTTTTATCGTAGAGTAAATAACAAATATAATAGTTTTTTATGTAGGTCAAAGATATGATACGAGTAGAATTCTTCAGTTTTCCACGGATTGAAGAATTCTGTTCATCAGATTTTAATATCGAGTCGCGGCCCTTTCGTAGAAGAGTTTCCAGAATATTTCATATTTATATCCGTCGGTTCATTTCGTACGTATGAAGCGAAACATTTTTCCGTGACAAAACTTTTATGCCCATTTCTCTGAGATAAAAAAAAACTGTTCGGATCATCCGACGCGCAAAATAACACTCCTTTGTTGTCCGTAGCCGCGAGCTTATGAAAGCAGAAAAGCTCAACGCCCGAATGTCAAATCACCCTAAGGTTTGATTTCGCTCGAACCTGTTTTGCGAGGAAGGTTCCTGTTAAACAATATCTCTAGAATCAATACCCTTCTTACTCTTGACATCGAGTCAAGGTCGCAGCCCATTGTGTGTAAATTCTCAGGGTCTTAATTGCGAAATAATAAAGCAGCCTACTCTGCCACATAAAGCGGAAATAAGGCTTTTTTGCTATCTCAGTCTTGGCGAGTTTGGGTCCTTATTATCTCGTATTATATTACGCACTTATTGTAAGTAAGTTTCTTTCGCGAGGACCTTTTTATTTTTGCAAAAGGACAGAAACTTGTTATAATGCTACTTGTCCTTTTGGACTTGTTTGTGTTATAATGTTTATCATTTTATTTAACACTTTTATGTATTTATTTTTCGTGCCACACTCGTGCCATTTTCTTAATAATGTATTATTTGTTATAACATCATATGTGCGCAAAATAATATTGCACATTTCCAATAGTTTATAAATCAACAGTTGAGTACTCACTGTAGTTAATACTATGATAAGTTATAAAGTGCATAATTTTATTTTCTGTTTGCGTGTATTCAAACTCGATTCATTTATTGCTTCTATTATCGTCAAAAATTACATACAAACGCATATAAAAAAACTTCTAAGTATACGAAGTAAGGCTGTCGTGGCCGTTTATCAAAACAATATGTTCAAAGATAGTAATTAAGTCTAGTTTTGTTCAACTTTTATCGAAATTTATTAAACGGTAGCATTAGATTTGGTAATATACCATGATTCGTAGCCGTACAAAAAAATAAGAAAAAATACAGATACTGCGTGGGCGATATTATATTTACCTTTTTACAACAGCTACAATTCTTTTAAATGTTCCGTTTTATGAAAGAATGTTCTTGAATATTCATTATCCTCATTTCTTTAATTTTGTATTCTCCCGTCTTGGAGTGACTTTAAAATGAAGTAAAATGGGGTGCGATAAAATATTTTGAATGTAATCGTTGACCTGCCTTTGGAGGCTTCTTCAGATAAAAAGCAATAATTGCCTGAAAGAAAGGTCGCTTGTCATTGGTAGTACAAACTTACTCTTTATTTAATAGAACAAACAGTAAATAAAAGGACGGGAGAAGCTTTTCACAGCCTCCCGCCGGCAGAGATACTTGCGAAAGTGAGTGGGAAGAAATAACAAGGATGTTTTCAGCTTTACTCACTTTTTAATTAATTTTTATTATTAAGTTATATTACGTTGAAGATTTTTCATTTTAAAATTAAAGAAAATACTTTTCGTAATATTCAAGAACACACTTAATCGTGTTCTTCGAGTAAAATTAGAGATAATAATCAGATTGTTCAAAGAATCTATATTAAGAATATCTAAAAGTTAAACTTATTCAAATGTCGAACATCTGAGAATCTGTTACACGTACTCAATTTTAAAAGCAGTGAATATGATAATAGTTGATTAGTACTATTGAACAAGTATTTGGTAACTTTTTATGGTATCGTAGAGTGCAGAATATTTGCAGAAACGTGATAAACATTTTAACATTATTAAGAATATTGCAATTCAACATTCATATTAGATCATATGAACAACACATAAACAACAACGGAACATGTAAAAGTAATTCAAAACTTATTATTTAGTCGGTGGATCTTCAGGTTAACAAGAACCTGAAAGCCAGTAGAAAATCACCACAGATGTATGTTTTCCTGCTAAAGCAGCAGTTAAAACTACCTATAAAAAGTATCATGGTGTATAAAGCTTTATAGGTGCTATGTATATGTACGTATTATTTTCTTTTTCTTTATCCGTTCCCAATCTGTTATTTATCATATGGCCATTAAAACTGGTATCTATGTAGTTTTGTAAGATACTATGATCCTTTTTAATGTTATATCTGCACCTACAAACCTGAATTTCTGCTATTTATATTCAAACTATATTAAGCTCCAGTCTGCTCACTGCTGTTATTCACTTTTTTTAAAGGAGATGGAAGATTTGCCCGTGAATTTAAACCCTAGATCATTTGGTCTTAAGATGGTGTTTCAACCCAAAATTAAAATATTTATTGTGCTTTTAATAAAACAAAGTAGTTTTGAAAATAGTATATGGTTTTTTATGTTATTATTGTACTAGTATTTTTAAAGGTATATCGATGTGAATTTTTTACGATGTTCGAATATGTACCTATAAAAATATTTTTAAAATCCTAGACACACAAAAAAATTTATGGCAAGGGAACAATTCAAAAATATTATACAGAATCTTGTAGCAAAACATAAATTTTAACTGGAATTTAAAGATAAAAATCTCGGTGTTCTCCGGAGCGCCCAAGATAACCTTAAAATCTAAGTGGGACCCTGGAGAGCAATTTTGTTTAACGCATTTTGATGGGTTGACAACAACAATATAGTAAGTACCCCAGTACGTAGTAAACGTAGTCGTCAAAATATAAAAACAATATTTCACTCGTATATCTTTTATGCAATGAAAATTGTAATTCGAATACACTTAAGAAATCTAGTAATATATTTTAAACAATAATTGAATTAATTTCTGGCAGATCCATATTTTTTATTAAGCATCATTATCATCGTCACCATGTGCGCTCCCTTAATTGAAGTTTATGATCGTCACGAGCTGCCATCACAAATCTCTGTCAGCTGCCATGGTTATCTTCTCATTATATCTCAGCTTTGCCTCTCGTAGATTCAACGATTACATTTTTCATAGTTTATTCTTAACATATTCTCGTAGTTTTCCACAGCCTTAAAGGGCAACGCGAGTCCGTGGCTTCAAGAAAAAGCTGTAGTTTATGTTACTTAATATGAAGTAAATAATAGCTCTAACATGTGTCTCAATTATGAGAATAATAAGTAATAACAATAAGTACAAAGTATTTATTTTTTTCATTACACTTAACATTTTCACTGATTATGATGGATTTTGTAGTTTCATAATACAGCTGTCTTCTTCTGTTGTAATGTTGCAACTTAATCTAATATATTACTAAATATAACATCTATTAAAATCCAAAACTATAATTTACGTATACGTAACAGGATTCAAAAAATATATGTAACAATTGATATAATTGTTTACTGGACGGTATACTATATTATAATCTTTATTAATTGTCTACAAATCGATTAAGAATCCACCAAAAAAGTGGTGCAGTCAAAAGTTTAATATACGGTGTAAAAATATAAGTATCCAAACGGAAATACTTAACAGTAAATAATTTTGATTTGATTTATGTAAGTAACAAAAATATGTTTACAATTTATAGTAATTAAAAAATAATGAGATTCGTAATTTCATTATCAACTAACAATACTTGGTGAACTGCATAATTATAATTTTAAATGATTTTAATTTAAAAATTTACAGATTATAAATATTTACTTTTGTTTCACATTTCTTTTAAGATAACACATACCCCTTGATTTTATAATGTATTTTTTGAATGGTTTTAACCGCACACATATTCATACTGTAAATATGTGTGTACTAACGTAGGAAGTAACCTGTAATCGCTTAAAATAAATGTGAATCAAAACTAAATATTTTTAATTTGTTAATTTTTTAATTAAAATTAATTTAAAATTATTCTTAATTTCAAATGATTTTAAAATTCGTAATCTTAAAAGCGATAGGAATATAGTGATATTAAATCATTTAATTATATCATATACGTGATATTTTTATATGAAATTTGTTTGTTGCTTATTTTTTCCAATAACATAGAACCAGTGTTTCTTGTTTTACACATTACCTCAGGATATGAATTGATTGTCGGACGAGTTGTCCTTCCGGATGGATGAACCGGCTGATGGTACAACACAGCCTGAAATGTTCAGTCGTGGGTATAGAACGTTTGTGGAAGATGAGAGAAAAAAATATGAGGATACGAAAGGATGTTCTGAAGCCTTTTGAATGGATAGTTGGTTTAGTGATACTGCAATGTTTCTTCTTTGTATGATGCACGGATTTGCAAACCAAAAATGTTTTAATAGGTATCGAGACTTAGACAATAAATGCTTGTTCACTTGGATTAAAATAAATTAAAAATATAAAAAAACAAATCAATTTTATAAGCTTGGTTATCTAGTACAAAACATACGAAATGAATAAACGTTTTTGTTCAAACTATTTCGAAATAACGAACACGATTCAAAAACGTTCCATCTATTGTTTATGTTTAGGGCAGCTTTGTCATAACAAAACATCTCCAAAAATATTCAAACGAAATGAATTGTTTACTAACATACATTTACTTGCTATATAGAACCTTTAAGCGAGGCCTAGCTTTCTGTAACAATCCCCTACTATCCTACACCCTACATGTAACACAGTACCCCTCTACAGTTCAGATGGAACACCCTGGAGCCTCGGCGAAGTGAAATTGGTAGCAACTAGGGTAAACACTCGCAAGATAACATTTCTTTAATATTATTTTGTTTGAATTTTGAAATGCAAATATTTTGGGAGAAGAATTCTTTTGACAAATTGATTATTTACATTTTTTTACTGCTCTTCGATTTATGTATATTTAATACTTTATATTGATGAGAAATTGTTATAAATTAATTCCTTAATAATTCCCTATGCACTCTCTATCTATTGCATATGGTCACTGCAAATTGTCAGCGTAAAATTTTGTGGTTCTCGCTTTGTTCCATGTCAGGTTTGTGTTCCGGGCCATTTCCGAGTACATCATTTATAAATTTCTCGACTGTTTTTCAAGGTGACAAAGTTTCGAAGCTTAGATATAAGTCAACTGTTGCTTATACTTTCCTGGATACCATATTCTAGCCTAGTTTACCTTCACCTGACTGAGATGTAAAACTACAAAGTCTGCATCCCCAACTTATCATGTCTTACCAAGTCAAGTTGCAGTACCTATAATATTTTACGTAAACACCTGTTATTAAAATCCATTAAACGGATACATTAGCTTTTAATGAGATGACATTATTAATAGTTATTTAAAATGTTTGAAATAAATATAACCCATTTGATTGAGTAAAGCTGCGAGTCCCAGATATTGCACATGAAGGCGAAAAATTCTCTGGTGTTTTCAAAATGGGTACTGCACTCTCTGCAGGCTTCTGCTTTCACTGACTTGTATACCGATATACCCTAATCTCTCAACCCTTTTGATCAAAAATTTAATCCAGTTTATCTCAACATAGCCACTTTACAGCAAATGAGTCATTTTGTATTTATATCAATGTCTAATTGTAGAGAGTTCTATCGCAATCTGACAATGATGTCCTGCAGTTGAATTTAGTTCAGTTCGCAAAAATTGAGAGGGTCTTTTACTCTTTAATTTTTTAATTTTGTGTTATTGATTTAAAGAGCATTACTTTCATGACAAAAGTGAAGGATAACAGATAATATATAATCAAGCATTTACAATAATAACACATTTAAAAAAAATACAACGGAAATTTTTCCTAAAAAGTTGCGGCGAATTTATATAAAACGTTCTCTTATATGTCGTTATTTTGGGTCGAACCGTCACTAACGAAAAAATGTTTCAGGCTACGAGAGCATTTTAAAAACAGGAGTATTGACTGTAATTTGTATTTTTTTTAAGTATTTAACAACTTGTAAGAAGTTCATAATATTTTCACATATTGTTTTTTTGCCATGTTGATTTAAAATGTCATAAATTATATTAAATGTAGGATTTGTGGTAAAAATATAATGAAGTGTACATTTTTACATTTCTAATACGAAATGATAATTTGATGTATGTTTTATTTTAGAATTTTACGTCTATTTATTCTACACTGTACATTTAACAATATAATATATTGTTATAAAATATCTTTCGTAACAGTTGAGAATGACAAAACTCTCACATACCAACAAAGAATATTCACCTTTGTCGATTGACGTTACTTTAGTGCTTAAGTAAGTTCTGATTGCTTTCATGAGAATAGAAAAGTTGAACGTTTTTCAATTATGTTTGTAAGGAAAATGTCAGAATTACAGTGGGCTTATGAAGAAATAAATTTCTATTTATATCAACCGTACTCTCAACAACAATATTTCAATCAATGTCTACGAGTCTTCTCTTATCACGAAAATAAGGTTCTTTCATTATATCAGAAAAATGTGAATTCATATAATAATATGATAAAGTTTGATGGCTGAATTTTAGAAGACGTGTTTTTGAAGATGAATTTTGATATTTACTTAAAAACTCAAATATTATATACGTATTTTTGAAATTTATTAAAATAACAATACTCATAAGAAACACTTATCAGTTCATCCCATTCATTAAAGATAAATAATTTATAAAATTATAATAAATCATCATAATCATCGTCAATCGCCATGTCTACTTCCTTGACTAGAGCATATAATTTTTTTTAAACACATACAGGAGAATACCGTCAGATGGTGATAGTAATTCTGATGTCTCATCTGTGGAATTCAATGACGCTTGCAATGCTGCATATGGCTCAGCGCTGCATGTGGAGTGATTGATCCGCCAACGTCATAAACTACAGCCGGAGATTCACGCTTCATTCTTATTATTACAGGAATTTACTATGAATGGGTAGTCTTTACGGGATGACTATCGTCCAACACAAATTTAATTAATAGACTATGACTGGCATTTTTACGGATGAGGGAGCAAATTCACACCAACCGAGGGTATCTTAAAGCTCAGAAATAGATTAAAATATGATAGTCACGAACTGCCACTATATAACTCTGTCTGGCATCATTACTTTTTCCCTGATCGCGAGAGGTCTATCTCTCGCAGGTCTAACGAGAAAATTCTACATATAGTTTCCGATGGCCTTCCGCAAGAAGACGCAAGCTCGAGGGTTTGAAATAAAGGCAGATATAGTTTATGCTCCCCTGTGGAATTCAAAGTGTATGCTATTTCCAATGTTTTTAAGAAGGATACTTTGTTCGCTATCTTGCCTCGTAATTTCTCACAAAGTCAAGCCATCGTATCCTCAGTTGTAGAGATGCCAAGATTCAAAGCCGTATAGAAGGATGGAAACAATTGAGGCGCTGTATAAATCGCACTTTATTTTGATTGATTGATTGAGTAATGCTGCGAGTCCCAGACATTGCGCATGTAATTGAAATATTTAAAAATATATTTGTAAAGTAATTTAGAAATTCGGTTGTCACCCTATTAAAGCTCGAATACCTCTGCACTGTATTGTTACAGGAATTTTGGCCTTGTTTGTAACCTTATTAAAAGTATGCGCAATTTTTTTGTTTAGTTATGTAAGATTTTTCAAGGTGAAGATTCTTCTTTGATGTAATCTCTTTTTATGCTTACAAAAGTATTTAAACGTATTGCGAATACTTCAAGAGAACAAATATAAATCAAATTATTTCAATATTATTCTTCAAGTACATAACAAATTTAATAAATTAATATTTCTGCCATTAATATTCAGATATATATTTATACATAATTTATTGTTTGATAATTGCACATTGGTTCTCGTTAGATCGCGAACTAAGAGATATTTTTTTTTACTGCTTGTAGCTTACCACGTGACATTGGTTTATTTAGGCTGCCTTTTTGCATCGAATGGTCTGGACCCCAAGACTATCGTACTAAGCAACCGGTCTCCTTAAAAATTCATTTTAACATATCACCCAAAATAATCGTCTCAAGAAGTTGTCGGGAACCATATTTGTTCTCCTGGTAAATCTTTGTGTGCATATGTTTGGAAACGCGGCATGGTAAATGAAAACTTACAGTACCGAATGGAGTCAATTTCGTGCTGGCGATATGCTCCAAACATGGAATGAATACGTGAACAAAGAAAATAGGAAAAATAGTGTAAGATTCTGCAAGGTGTTTTATTACAAATTAAAAGTAACAAATCATCTCTCTTTATCATCTCTTTATCCTAGCCATTTCCCATCATCTGGGGTCGGCTCTCCTTGTGCACAGTAACAAATCATCCAAAAATATAAATATTTCGCATACAATAGATGCATATTAATTATGCCGTGAAGTTGTAGAGAACCATATATTTTCTAAAATGGACTTTTGTGTTGAAAGATATCTTGGAAAAAGGCATGTATAACTTGTATAACTTATAAAACTAAGGGGCTGCAATTTTCAGTGAATTTAGTGAATATGAATACAAAAGTACAATATATGGGAATAAATAAATTGTTGTTATATTTTAAATATGTCACTAGTACATATAATAAGTAGTATTAAAAGAAACGGTAAATAAATTCGTTTAAAAACTTCACACATTACAGTTATGAAGTGAGCTTTTTTCTTGAATTGGATGAATGTTTATATCTCGAGCATTTCGCGTGAGCCATCTGCTCGAGTCCACGAGGAAGACTTATAGCAAAACAACTCTATCGCCACGAAGAATATATCTAATTCAATTTGACCGTTCAGAAGACTTTCTGAATAAGTCGTCGCTATTTTTGGCCAATGTGCTATGTTTGTGCGCAAACTCCTACATATTTCAGTTCTCCACAACCTTTTTATCACCGCTGACAGGTAAACATTTAATAATTTTTGAGGGAGGACGTTAACAACGGGCTGCTGAATGGCGATGCCCGTTGCTTATATTTTAATTATATTTAAAAAAAGCACTATTAAAATTAATATAGTAACACTAAAAAAATTATTATACCTTAAATTTTTTCGATTGATAATTCTTGATGAATTTCATAATGTCAAAGAATTAATTATCAAAAATGAATAATAAAAAAATATCGAGAATTATTTCACATTTCTTTGACATAATGTTACTAATATTGCACAATGTTAACTTGGAATTGGTTTGGACAGTAAAAATAAAATATGTTTCTGGTGACTTCGAGTATTCTTATTTTCTTATCAGTAAATTCAATCTCAATTCTCCGCTTTCTGTATTCAGGATCCTCTTGCTTTTTTTCTGATGTTGTTATCCCATTACAGGTGTCGGTCAACACTCCGTTCGCCAGTTCTTTGTTGCCACTCCAACACTTTTTTTTACATCGGCCATTTTAGTGAGCTTATTTTTTCAGTAGCGTCTACTGCTTGGGTTATTCTTCTGGAGTTCGGGTTTCGTATTCTACATTTTAGAAAAACTCCGAGCTTGGATCTTACAAAATAGGTAAAATTTCAATGCGTCATTAAAGTAGATACAACCATAAGGGTGGCGATGTAAATTTATTGACACATTTAGTGTCAATGACCTCACACTCAGAACTAGCGTCAGGAGACTCAAGATAAATAGCTTGACTTGTAACAACAAAAACCCTGTCATAAGTATATCATGATTGACACACAAATAACAAGGCATTATTGTCACAAAATAAAACTTCCAATATTTTGCATCTATCAACGCCAGCACTGAATCCGAAGTAATATTACACCAAATATGTCAATATCTTCACTTAACCTGGTTTTAACCACTGTTCACTGCGATTCTTTCGTTTGACTGGTAGAGGGAGCTCAGATGAATTCCCATCATTTAACTGTCCTAGCTTACATTTAAACATTTGAAACTTCCATTGTATAATCGTTTGTTTTCAATCATAAATTAACATAGCAGTCTTATTATATTTGATTAGCAGACTGGCACCGGTCACCGGGGGTTGAAAAACACTGCTACAGACTGTAGAGTATATAAGATTCCGCGAGCTTTTGTGGACCTTCCTCATCGTAGCAGCGTGTGCGTCTTTTCGTTTTGTTCCCACGGTGCGATGATCCAGCGGAACGGAAGGAAGCTGTTACATTCACGCTACTGGACTTTATATCGGTGCAAGTGTACGGGAAACTTTGCAAGCCCGGCGGGGTGCAGTCACTTTTTTTTTTTGCTATTATTTTTGTGAGCATTCTCGTAAAAAGTTTTCCTCTATCTAAGAAGTTATTATGGCGAGGGCGTTTTTGTGATGGATGGCTCATTATATTGTTCATCTTATCCTTACAGTTTCGTTTAAAAATATGTTATATTTTTTACTTGCTCTTTCTTTACTCTAAAGACTTTCATAGATGAGCATTTGAACACTGCTGTTGAAGTAATATGTTTTTTTTAATGTGTGTGTAAATGGCTGTATTGCTCATCGTTTTATAAAAATATTTGTTTTTTTTATTTATGTTAAAACATACAGGAGAATACCGACAAATGGTAATAGTAATTCTGAAGTCTCATCTGTGGAATTCTATGACGCTTTCCATAGTGCATATGGCTAAGCGCTGCATGTAGAGTGTTGATTCGCCAACGGCATAGACTACAGCCCGAGATTCACGAATCATCCTTACTATTACAGGAATTTACTATGAATGGGTGATCTTCACGGGACTTATTTCGTCTACCACCAATTTTAATTAGTAGGCTATGATTGGCACTTTTATGGGTGAGGGATCAAATTCACACCAACTGGGGGTATATAAAAATCTTTATTTTTTAATCTCCGTCGGGGATCGAACACACGCCCTTTGGCTTGCAAAGCAAATACTTTGAGCATTGAGCTATATCCGCCGGCAGACCGTCGGTACGTGGTTAACAAATGTTTCAATCCTGCACATTTTGCGATTCCTCCTTGTAACAACGTAAAATAATATTCAATATTAAAAGCATTAATAATCAACTTTTTATTAAATATTTTAAACACACATACAAATTCACAGCTGACACCAAATTATGTCATTTCATTCATAAAAATTGTAGAAAAATAAACAACAGACGCTTGTATTCGATAAAAATATAATGTGATTTATTTAAAACAATTTGAAATAGCATTTTTAAAGTGTAAATGAATATTAGTTTTTCGATTTCAATATCGTTGTAAAAAAAAAGTGTTGTTTCTCCAAAATAACAAGAACAACGATTATTATTTTTCACTAACCTACCAGAGACTTTGCCTCTTGGGAGAGTGATCAGACTGTTCAACCATATCGCCTCAAATATTGATGTTTTCCATTTAAGAGAAGCCCAGTTTCGACATGAGCTCCACGAATTAATTTATTTATCAAAGTAATATCGTGGAGTCTTCTGTTTAGCAAGCTTTGGGACTTCTTAATAATTGTTGTTAATAATCATAAATACCTATATTAATAATTTTCTTATCTTGTATTAAATTATTTCAGGATCGTATTAAATAAAATTTGTAATGTTTCTGAAAGAAATAAATAAGTAAAATTAAATTGATTTAAAAATTTGTAAGAACAAAACTAAACACGAATATATATGATATGAGTAAAAATACTTTGAATTTCAGACTTTGTCTTAAGAACATCTGCAACTATTAAAAGCATCACAAAAGCATTCCAAGAATCGACAAAGCCTTTGATTCAGTTTGCAATCAGTTATCAAACTTTACCCCACAAAAAACTCGTTGTTTTATTCAAAACTTGATGGTAGAGTACTGAATGAAAGTTGTACGAGAATGTTTAATAGTTAAGAGTAGATTTCCATTTCTGTTTTTTTTAGAATTTTCCTGAATGTTTTCATCCTGACAAGATGCGGATACTTTCTCTCTCTACGCAACTATAGGGGCGGCCTGTGGTGAGCCGACAAATGGCCGAGATAACTCAATTAGCAACCAATTCAGTGTGCGGTGATATATTTTCAGTGAGTGATTTTTGCCAATTCACCTGAACAAAAGAGTTAACTGTGTTCTAGATATTCTTGTGTGGATCAATGTTAATTTAAAATGCTTTTACTGTACTTTGCATATATATTTTTAATTTGTTAATATTATTCCTTCAGTAAACATAAAATTGTAATTTAAAGTAGAAATATAAAATCTTTATAAAATAAAAACAATGTTTTTTAAATTAAACTTAATATCATGACAAAAATAAATTTATAGCGAAGATATGAAGTAGCACATCCTGGTTGTTTAATATCATAAGAGTAAAGTGAAATCACAGGTAGTGCCGTAAACATGAAAAATAAAGTGGCTCTCTTTGTTCGTAATAAACACATTACCTAGTTTCGTGAAAAGCATCGCCCCCGGAAGCTTTTCTTCTATTATGTATGAGAGATTTCATCTCTTGCTCAGTTTTATTTCACAAAGCCTCACCCAGTCCCCGGGAGAGCCCGCAAGGGCAGTGAAGACCCCTTGTCCGCCTTATGGCTTTCGATCCCCCCTTGTAAAGCTAAAGATTGAGAACCGATGACACGCGGAATCTAATACTTACTAAAAAAACGTCTTGAAAACCAAATTAAGCAGCCAAGATTTTAAGCTTAAAAAAACACACTTCTTTCAACGCTTAGATTATATTTTACGACTTTTTTCCTTCTTCTGATATTGATGGTTTTTTTATTTAATAAACCGTTTGGAATGATTTTTTACTATATTATCAAATAAACAATATAAATCACCTTTCTTTTTACTTCTAAAGTGGTGCAAATAGGTAACACTTGTTAAAAACAAATAGTGGAAGATTCACCATTATCTTTGTATTATTTGGAATACAATGAATATATTATGCAGTTTATTTTAATTAATTCTCATTTTTTTAAAAAGGAATAATTCATATAATTATTTTGTTTTTATTTAATAAAATGATAATAATAAACTTGTACACAGTCATCAAATTGCAATATATTTTAATTTTTTATTTAAAAAAATATAAAGTTAATTACAGTTACAATTAAAGTTATCAACAATATGTTGTAAAGAAAACTGAAAAATAAATATTATTGTTTTGTAGAACAGACCGATGTTCATTGCATCTGACGCTTAAATGATGGGTTAATTTTGTTGATTGTATTTTAAAATGCTCACTCATTGTTCTATGAGATATATAATTGAATATTCTATAGCGTTATAATGAAAAAATTACTATGACGCTTAAATGGAAGTGAAAATTTAATTCTTGCAATTTCGTACATGTGTGAAGTGACAAAGCTCACATAGGTGTACACCGGACACTCTCGTTTTAAAAGATACGCCATCGCTGTCAGGTATAAGCTCTCGACAAAGACAAGATGTCCCTCGGTGTCAGAGGAGGGAGGTTATCAAGAGAACACAGAAAAAAGTGAGGAACTATATCTGAGGGGAAGTTACTTTGTCCGTTCCTCGATTTATCGTCGCATTACTTCCTGCGAGGCCATCAGCGCTTTCTGGTAGCGAGAAATTGGCTCCTGATAAACGCCATATATTTTATCTCGGGAAGGAGACCACTTTTTTCCTACCAAACCTCGTTCTCTCGTCGTGCGCGATCTGCTAGATTTTCAATTTTATTTTCTCGCAATGCATTGAATGTCGAAACTATTAACTGATTTCAAATACTTACAAAATATACTACTGCTACAATATTAAAGTAAATTATTTGGGAGTATAAGATTAAGAAGTTAAATTTACTTTATGAATCTCTGTAAAATGAAAAATTCACGTTGTTGTAAAAATATTTTTATCTAATATGATTCAAAAATAAGATACAAAGTTATATTCAGACTTGTAACATATAGAATATAATCAGCCGTAATATATTAATTGAAGATATGAATAAAAGAAAAACTTAAATATAAAGTAAACAATATAATATTTAGTAAAGTAAATATATATTATCAATATGTATAAAAATTATTCACGTTATTCAAATTCTTTGCATTCCCATTACATTTCAAATGGATTTTATATATTCAATTCACTTTTTACTTTCATAATAATAACGTGAACACTGTTAATTTAAATACTCAATGACCGTGTTCTTAATTTTCGTCACATATTTACTTGTATAAACTTACTGATATGTTTAAATATAATTAAAACTAATGAAACTCTGCTTAAAATTTGAAACTGTCCCAAGTATGTGTATAAACGGGTATGTGATCAATATTAAAACAAAGTAATTTGTACATTTTTAATAATCAAATCACAAATGTTTTTTCATGATTTTTTTAAAGCAAGCTCTATATAAACATAATGAAAGATAATATGTTAACATACATAAGTGAGAGAGTATTGTTTTCCAGTTAATGTTACTAAACTAAATAAAATTTTATAAGAAAATTTAATGTTTTTTTTTTTAATATCGTAGGCGTTGTTCTTCATTCATCGTACGTCACATATGGACGTGAAAGAACACTCGTGTCTCCCGCAGACTTCATGATGAATAAGGGGAGGCAGAGGGAGCTTTCCGCTAGGTGATACTGGTTTATTTAGTATGTGAGAGCTTCGGTTTTTCCTGCGCCCGGCAGAAGGCTGCTTTCGCCGGGAAAAGCTCGCTGATTGAAACTGGGAAAACAGTCGTGTATTATGAGAAAAGTCATATGGTTTTTGGCCCCATTTTAATTGTACACCCGGCTGAAATGCAGCCTCTATTTTATCATATGCGCTTGCTGTGTTATTACAGAGCATTTTCATAAGTGGTTTTCGGATTACTTTTTTTTAAATTTAGAGATTTACCTTAAGCTTTCATTATAAAATTAATTTGTTTGTTTTATTTATGATATATTTAATTAGCACATCACTATTTTCATTAATCATTGATCCAGTATTGAGCCTACAACATCAATATTTTTATAGAGGCCAGGGGATTCAATTGTCACTCCAAAGTACTATAGTAATATATAATTGTCAGTTGATCTTAAATATTGATATGAACAATAATTAATAAATTCAGTAAAATAACTTAATTTTATTAAATAAAATTTTAATAAAAAATAATTGAAATTTATGATTTTGACAGGTCGAAGTTGTACAAAAAAGTTGTAAAATAGTTTTTTTGTAGCTGTAAATATAGTTCTTAAAAATAATTGTAGAATTTATATGAAATTGCGATTCAGATTAAATATTAAAATTTAGTATATGTATTTAAATTTATTTGTTATGTATTTTTTGTTCTATGTTTTTCTACATAGATTTATAACGATATAATTATATTTAGTAGAGTTGTTGTTGAAGATTTCTGTTAGAGAAATTGTAAGTAAACCAAAGCACTGTACAAACAAACAATGTATATAAATAACTTTCTTAAATAAATAGTAATAGAAATCGAAAATCATGTTAAAATTTCCTTTTTAAATATCAAATTAAGTATCGGATTTAATTGTTGAATAAATTTTAAGGTTTATATAACATACTCGTACTAATAATAAATGTTGACATTAATCATTACGATGTCAAAACAGTGTTATTTTCGTTAAGCAATGTTTAATTACAATTAAAATAATATCAATATTGGATATCATGGTTGTCATCAGCCTAGTAATGCCATGATAAACATGTTTATAAAAGTCTTTCATATTGTGCTTGATCATATGTTCGTAGAAAATATATATACATAAATATATATAAATATAAACTTAAATAAATTTGACAAATAAAAAGTTTTTATATTCAGTTTTATTTATTTTTCACACCTGGAAAGACATTTATTTAAAACAGACATTTACGTAATTTATAATATTACATGCATATATATCGAAGTTACACAAAATTAAATAAAAAAAATTAATTTAAATTTATAAATATTTATTACGGCTTGGATTAACAATTATGGATTTAATATAAATCTAGTCTAACTAAATGAGAGAGCTAGTCTCAACAGCAGTCTATAATAAAACATTCTTTTCTTATTATAATACACAAAATATCAGTGGAAACACCATTGGCGTTATTAACACAATTGGACATGGTTATCAGAATAATGATGCATCAAATGACAGCTTTCATTATTTAAACATAAGCTTAAGGAAATAAACAGTGTATAGTCACTAGGTACAAATGAATATTTATGAGAATGAACAACTTAAATATCATTAGAATAATGGATACACCATGTCATTAACTGGTCTTATAAAAAAATATGCACATTACTAATGGGTAAATGCTCTAACTACAGAGTAATTCGTCAAGCATGTTGACATTATTATGAAATGAAAAACTTCTGGTTTAATAAGTCACCGAACGACAAAGAGCTCGAAGCACATTTAAAATGAAATAGATCCACTTTAGTAGAGGAGTCTATTTTAGTTGACAATAAAGTGAACTATAATAAATATACTCCTAAATTCAACAGTGAATTATAATATACCCGGAAACTTCCCGCTCACGATCGGGTTGTTATTGTTGTTTAGTTATTGAGTTTAATTGTTATCTGATTGAAATTTAAAGTTGAAACGAACCTTCCATTGTTATAAATTACACTTGGAAAATAATCTCGTTGTTTGTGAAACAAAACCGTTTTGAACTTAATTACAAAATAAATGATTGCCGTCGACGCAGTCGCGATGGCTGATAAAACTGTGACTGCTGAACAATACACGCGGTGCCTTAGAAATTAACTTCAGGGCCTTTCAGGAGCCTTCAGGAAAGCTCGCTCATTTGGCGTATCATGTATGCGCTTAGATTTCACGAAAATATTAAACGAAAGTAAACATACTAAAATCACAATAAAATACTACCAACCCCATTAGAACTGTGCAAAAACTTATCATCAAAGTGATATTGAAAAGGCCTCCCACCTACCCAACAGAAAGCCTATACAATAAATTCAAAGTGCCAACGGTAGATACACCATACCAAAAATACTCTATCTTACAGACTATTAAAGAAAGGAGAATTGAAAACTGGTACACTTGTCATTCTGCTAGGTATATGTACAACTTATTAATACCAAAATTTAACACACAACATGCAAAAAATGGTTACAAATATAACGGAATAGTTAATTTTAACAATCTTCCTCGGGAAATAAAAGAGATCAGCAATATTAAAATATTGATTGAAAAGGTGAAACAGTACTTTAAAAGAATTACGAACAGAACCGACGTCACTGCATAACAAATTGAAATAATGAAATGTACCAAAAATGTATAATTAAATTATATATACATTAAATTTAATTCAACATATAGTATATTAAATCTTTTATCATACAATATTAGTTCTATATCAAAATCATATAAATGTATAAATATGTAATACTCTGTATAATTATATAAAACTGTAAAATAACATAGATGAATCCCACGCCACACACAAGATATTATCTTTAAGTGGTGTGGTAAGTGAATGTAAAAAAAAAAAAAATGAAAAAAAAAAAAAAAAAGATTGGAATGTAAATTACTATGTAAAAAATGTATCTTTTATATTTAATTAAAAAAAAAAAAAAAAAAACACATGTCAAATTATTTATACGATCTTTAATTGATGTTGGTTTTGTTAAACAGACTCATAAACAAGAAAAAAATTGATACTAGCACATTGTATTTGGTATTGCTCAGGGAGGAAAGAAAAGTTTGACTTTTTATCATATTTATTTATTATCATATACATTTAGATACAAATTAATCAATTATTAATATTTATTTATTTACCTTGTTTTTACATGGATAACGTAAGATAATTTCTCTTTTAGGAGACTGCAGTTTCGACTAAATCATAGCGTTTCTCAATCCTTCTCTCGTTAATAAATAACTGAGCTGCGATAGTACTTTGCAAGTGGTCTAGCCCGTTTCATGTAGGAGAGGGGGGTAGGAGTGTGTCTTTCAGGGAATGATAAGATTCTATCTCCTTCTCCTTTCGTTCCCTGAAAGACACACCCCTACCCCCTCTCCTACATAAAATGGGTTAGACCACTTGCGAGGTACTATCGCAGCTATCTCTTAACAAGAGAAACATTGAAAAAGGCTTCGAGTAAGTCGAAACTGCAGTCTCCTAGTGGAGAACTTATCTAACGTGATCCATGTAAAAATAAGGTAAATAAATATATATTTGAAATTTATAATGCATCTAAAATTGAATGCCGAAAACATTGAAAAAAAAATTCTTCCAAATAAAAGAAAATCGTCCCTTACGACGATACTAAGTCGAGTATGATTCAATGAATTGCTTGCGTAACTCAGGCGAATACAATCAACAAACGACAGATTTTCGATCCTGTATGCTGATGTATGTATATAATGATAATATAATAAGATGTTATATAATTTAATTATTTTAATTATTCATTTTAATTCATTTATATAAAAAATCGTCCTCCATTACGATTACACTAACTATGTACATTGAGTATAATTCTATGAATTTCTTTCGTTATTAAAGCGACAAACTACAAATTTTCGGTCCTCTGAACTGAATTTTTTAATCTTAAAATAGCGAAAGATCGAGTTGTAAAATGGTTTTATTGATACAAAAACGTTCCCCAGATGCACATTTAACACGTTTTCAATATTGCTCACTTTTATTAATATGATTTATACATAGTAAAAATTAATATTTCTAAGTAAAATCGTTACAGATATCTCGAGAACGAGACGACAGTAAAGTTAATCTATACGTGCTCTGTCAGGTTTGGCGCTCGGCAGGGTGAGATTAATTGAATCCAGTAATAAATTGTGCCCAGATGGGCCTTTTGTACGAGCGGACCTCCATATTAAAATAAATATATTACCCCTGCCACCGTACTGATATACACATTATTGACGTTTACCAATACAATAGGTAAAGAACTAATTATAAAGGATATTTTGTTGCGTGTTTTTTTTTTAATAAAATAATATATATTTGGGGAACATGGCATTTATTATAACAGTTCACAGTTGTTTATTTTTAACTTTGTTTTTTTTTTATATATATTGTCTTTAATGTTTGCGATAAGACAATGCGATAATTCTTTTTTACATCTCAAGTGCATACACTTACATTGCTTTATATTAATTGCATTGAAACAAGTTTTTTTATGTAAACACATACAGGAGAATACCGACAGATGGTGATAGTAATTTTAATGCCTCATCTGTGGAATTCTATGACGCTTACCATGGTGAATAGACTAGAACCCGAGATTCATGCATTATCTTTATGCACATTTAACAGGATATGCAGGAATTTACTATGAATGGGTGGTCGTCACGGGACGACATTTGTCTTCCACCAATTTAAATTAATAGGCTATGACTGGCATCTCAAGGATCAAATTCACACCAACTGGGGTTATTTTAGAGCTCAGAAATCGATTAAAAATCATTTTTTTTAAGCATGATGGCATTAACTATACTCACCAGCAAGAGTTGCTTTAGTATGAGTATATCAATTAATACACTCAGGGAATAAAACAAATAGTAGCTTAAAACTCGTAAATAGAAAAAAGACCTTGAATTTTTTTCCTTATTACAGTCATGTTATGATCTAAAAAATTATTGCTAATAATGGTATTTTGAAGCTATTAATTTAATTAGAAGTGGAAACGAGTTAATGTTGTAATTACATTTTTATAGAAATAAAAATATACATGTTTTGTTACATTTATTTTATCTGAATCAACGCGTTATATATCCTCTTGATAGACAGTGTAAACATAAATTTAATATTTAAGTATTTCTAGGTGAAAAAATCAAAATGACACCAATCTATCGTAAAATAATCATCACCTTAATTCATTTATACGTGATTTTTTAAAAATAAAATAGTTTCAGTGAAGAAAAAACACATAATTAATTTAAAATATTATATGTTATATGTCTTAACCCTTTCGTTACGGCTCGGTGAAATACAAATTATACTGTCAATACGGCGTGAATTTTAAAACCATTTTTTTCGCTTTAAACTAGTATTTGAAGCATAAATGTACTTATCTGACCTATTATCATATATCACTTTGATTATTCTATCCTTAAGCTATCAGATGATGCTTAAAAAAATATTATATTTAACAAACTTTCATTATGTAACTCTATACGTGGCGTTGACACATGTGATTTACAGAAAAATCACTCCTGTGGCGAAATCTAACGATATTTATTTACATGCTTTACAGATTCCTGTAAAGAATACATGTAAGTGGATAAAGGGAATGACTGCACTTCCAATTTACCACCTTAGATGTCACAATGAGTATTGAAAGTACAAAAACGATATATCACGTCAACCGATGTCAACGGTCGGGGAATCTTTGACGGCATATGCCGACAACCGATGTGAAAAGGTTAACTGAAAATTATTAGTGTTGCTTAAATATGACGAATATTAATGCCGAGTGTGTAAGCACATTAAAAAAACCACAAGCATATATTTGTGACATTAGTACATTAATTACTTGCGCTGACCGGTGCTTGCAGCATACTTGATGGTAACACGTGTTAATTTAGTGTGTTTCTTTGTTGCAGAAGTGACGCGAAGCCACCGTCGTCATCATCAATCATCCCGATAATGCTCGTGAGCGAATTACGCAGATTGTCCGCGGGTAGGAGGGTTATGTCCTCCAGGAGGCAAGGGCCCTTGCCCTCCTCTAGGGCCCCCGGCCCGGCCTAGGACCCTAAGCTTGGCCTGGGCCGACCATGCGGTAGCGGCCACTCCCGTGACGTCATGCGCCACGTGCGCCCCGCCGCCCTACGCGACACAAGGCACCTTCCCGCCCTACGAGCACCCCAAAGCCTGAGACCCCCTTTTCTAAAAACCCACAAAGAGACATGCCGCAAAACAAAAACCAAAGATGACAGAAAAAACTGCGAAGATCGCGACACGAACATCAAAAAAATCATACCAAAAGCGCGATGTCGACATTTATGTGCAGCGTGCAGAAATAATGAATTTCAGTCTGCAAGCAACGCTGAAATTTCAGATTTTTTTTCATCATACGATCAAGTAGCTTCAAGTTCATTCTGTAAAGAAATTGATTGCAGATTATCTGATACAGACAATCTTTATGCAAATGAGAGTAAAGCATCATCTTTGACGCATTTTCATAAAGATAATGTATATAAATGTGACAATGCAAGATTGGTTTCTGAAATACGTGATGACATTGTCTTGCGTGATGTTTCGTGGGACAAGTCGAACAGAAGGTTTGCGAGGAAGGTTGGATGGTTTAGTGGTAAATGCTGGTGGTGGACTGTGGTGGTGGCGCTTGCGATGACTGCAGGTGCTGGAGGATCCTCGTTGCAGGTCCATAAGTACTCCACGCGTGTAGTGCGTACCAAGTACGGGCCTTTGAGGGGCGTCATCGTGCACGCGCATCCGCCCGTCGAAGCCTTTCTTGGAGTGCCATACGCAACGCCGCCACTAGGAAGTCTAAGGTAAGAAATCATTTTACACTTCATTGTTCATTCAATAATAATAATCTAAATGAGCGCATCATTAAGGATACTTAATTGTCTTTCTTTAAGATGCGAGTGTGAGGTGGATTAAGTCTTGTTTAATACTCATAACCTAACACAACGTAACTAAACTGTACATTACCAAACTTCTAAGTGTACCAATTCTAACCTTACCTCACTTTGTTTAAGCCTTATTTAATCAAATTTGACTTAAAGTAACCTTACCTAACCTAACTTGTTTGAACCGTTTTGTGTTTCAGTTTTATTTTTGGTTGAAATAAAAGTGTTTTGGTATCTCTTAAAATTCAATAATTTTTACGAGTATTTATTTCTTTACAAAACAGATATTCCCACATTTATAATTTTTTTAAGTTATAAAAGATAAGAAAAATAAGAAAATTCATGCAATAAATATAATAAAAAAATATATCATGAAACCAAAAATAAATGCAATAGAGGTGCATGGTTTTAGTTCCAGTTCAACTGAAAAGGTTCAATGAGAGTACATAAATACGCTATAAATCATCTATAATGATTAAAATCAATGTTAAAATAAGTATAAAACAGGAAACTTAAAACATATATAATACCTAATACAATTCTCTTCACACTTCTTACTTTTTATGAAAGTTTAATAAGGATTTTTTTTAATTTTCATATGAATATAAAATAACTAGAGAAACTTAAGTTACTTCTTAAAATAAAAAAAAAACAATAAATTTAATTTTAAAAAATGTGTAAAACACAATAAACAATTCCATGTTTTTTTTTAATTATCAGTCTTGTATTAAGCAAAAGCAAAATATGAGGGATTCATTATATAAATATAGCTTTCAAAGAAATGTCGTCTTATAAAAACTTGTATTTTTATTAAATGGAAATCGGATCGTTTCAATTGACGAAAAGTATTTTTTTAATATTAAAAAAACTTGTCGGGAATCACAAAATTGATTCCAGGAAACCTTGACAAGATAATTATGTTCAAATTCTGAGAAAAAAATAAGGCGATAAAAATAAAACGACGATAAAATGCACAGAAATTTATGGCAATTTAAATGTTAGTTATATTACGAATATTTCTCTAGCCAGAGGACTCTCTGGCGTATTGTTCTAGTTACGGAATCCCTCAAAATGTGATCCTAAATATGAAGAATTTCCGAAATAAAAATCATAATTATTTAATATGATTAATTAAAAAAAGGAAAGTTTATATTTTTTAATTTACTAACAGAAGCATTTTAAACAAAACAAATGGACTTACATCAGCATGAAATAGCCCTCGCTGACTGATACCGAAAACCTCGATATACAATCTTCCGTCTCTTATTTTCGTTCACTCATTGGACACGCATGTAGTGTCATTTTGTAATGCGGCTAGGAGGACTAGTAATTTAGATCGCCGCGGCGCTGGGTGTCACTGATCACGGCACCCGGTGTTAGTTGTGTTGCAACCGCGAGGATTTCGTATTATGGCCGGCCCGGCATGTTATTCCACTTAGTTTGTAAAGTTTATCATGAAAATATATGTGCTTCTGGAAAAGTCTGTGTGTTTTTCTCTGCTCCTCATCCTGCCACCACGCAATTCAATAACGAACTTAGAGAGGAGGATGTTAGGACTTTATTACGCTCCAGGGCGATTGGACGGTGCATTGTATATATAATCGTGTCGGAAATAACAGGGTCGGATCATGTCTGCCCAGAAGTGGGCGACGTCGATGGCGTTACTTCTGGCCATCATCAGGTCTTCCTGGGTACAGCTATTCGGGCACAGCGCACACTCCAGAACGTGTGACAGGGTCTGCTCCACGCCGCAGTCACATTCAGTCGGTCCGCTGTAAAACTGCCAGGCTTTCATTTATGTCCTCGTCTCGCATACTCCGGTCCGAAGTCTGTTAAGGGACCTCCATATATTTCACCCTTGGTCATGTCCAGGGGCTAGGTCCTCTTTCGGGGCAATTCAAGTATTCCCCTCAGTTGCGCTTCTCCACATGTTCCGCCGCAGGGTGGCCTCAGGTATCACCAGTTCCGTTGTCGACTGTAGGAAACTTCTTCTTGATTTGAGTCGTGTGGTTATCTTTTGATACCCAAACATAGGGTGAAGTGCGTCGTGGTTTGCTTTGGTGAGCTCCTTCTTGGTAGTAATTTCTCGCCGTATTTTTGGTGGAGCGATGCCCGAGAGTTGATATAGCTTTGATATTGGGGTAGGTTTTAGGCACCCCGTAACCACCCGGCACGTTTCATTCAGAGCAATATCCACTTTCTTGGTATGGGCAGACCTCGCCCATACTGGCGCAGCATACTCGCCAGCAGAAAAACAGAGAGCTAGAGCACTTGTGCGGATCAGGTTTGATTGGGCTCCCCACTTCGTACCTGCCACTTTTCGGAGTAGGTTGTTTCTGGTGGACACTTTTTGCTTAACAGACTGACAGTGTTTCTGATAAGTGAGGGTCCTATCCAACTTGACCCCTAGGTATTTAGGTGTGTCGCAGTGCTCTAACACCAAGTCGTTCCAGGTAATGTGCAGCTTTCTCTTGGCAAGTCTGTTATTAAGATGAAAGGCGCAGACTTGGGTCTTGCTTGGGTTTGGCTGTAATCGATTTTGGTGGTAGTATGAAGAGAGGGTTGTGAGTGCTTTAGTAAGCTGAGTTTTTACATCCTCGAAAGAGACCCCTTGTGCTGTAAGAGCCAAGTCATCTGCGTAGATGAAGGACCTGGTATTGTGCACTATTGGCTGGTCGTTTGTATAGACATTAAAGAGTAAGGGCGCTTACACGCTTCCTTGAGGCAGTCCATTTTGTTTGTGCGCCATCTGCTACGCTTACCTTCATGATCAACATAAAGTCTACGGTTCTGTAGCGTAGTTGCTATTACATTAGCAATAGTTGCGTCAACGGACGGTGCATTAAAAAAGCATGTATGCTATATGTTAAATGGTTGAAAAGATCGAAAATGATTTTGACATGTTTTTTTTATGAGATTCAGATTGTATGAAGGAAAACATGTATATTGGAAGAGCTTTACTAAGGCGTTTAGACAGGATTTTTTGAAAGTATTTATTATTGTTCAAAATATAATAACAGTATATGGATGTTCACCAAGTGTACATATGGGCTTGTGTGTTGTGAGTGGGTGAAAGAGCGATTGATTTATTGAGTTCAACATAGGAGCGGATGCATAAGTTAATTAATTTTAATATCAATAATTTAAAAAAATATTCGCTTTAAGGATGACCTACTTTATAGTATCTTTAAATAAGTTTACATGCTCGTAAACGAATGCTTGGCGTTAATTATTAAATAAATGACTGTAAAATTAAAATTAACATTTATCACGTTATATTATGTCAAGAAAACGCTAGATAATTGGTAATGCTTTATGAAATAAGTTAATTAAAATATAATATACCCTAATATTTGCTCTTCGTTTTATTTATAAGCTCGGTATTATGTGATTTCAGTAATGATTAAAATATTTTGCCTTCAACGCCATGGAAAGCTTTCTATATTCCCTCCCACATATGTCAATACAAATATCTTTGAGATGACGTGAAATATAATTACCACTTTCAATATCCTACATACGCACAATTATATTTGATTTTTTTCATAATGTCCTTAAGTTTATAGAACGCCAAAAAAAATACATTGGCGATCACTTGTTTCTCAGCCGGAGAATATGCGGCACCAGTGTGGGGTCGATCAGCCCACTGTAATCAAGTGGATACTGCCCTGAATGATGCATGCAGAGTCGTCACAGGCTGCCTCTACTGTACTCCTCTACTACTACTAAAAATCTACTGAATACCACATAAAATGTATTCCCATTAGTGACATTTTCGTGTTTCAAGTAAACTATTTTGAAAAACGTTAAATATTTTAAGGATTATATTTAAAATTCATTTTGCGAAATTCAGCAGAGATTTCGGTTACCAATATATTATATTAATGTCAAAATCCATTCGGGGGACGTACGAAAAACTTATTTTTTCGGTTAATGGTTTTCAAAAGTACGATATTTTATAAACCAATTTTGCTGACAAGAAAAATATGATTTGTAAGAGCCTGGTGCTTGTATGTGAACGGTACCCACGTGATATTATTTTAATATATTCCTTTCAAATAAAACTAACTCTTTTGATACGATAAAAATTAAATTTATGTAGAAATTTCGATTCGAGTGGCAAATAAAATATCTTAATGTCAATTGAAGGGTAAATGTGTTTTTATATATAAAAATATTAACATACTTTTTTAAGTCTCATTAATGTTTTTCAGAATATCAAGTTTTTCAAATTAATTTCATATCTAAGACATTAAAACAATTCTTAAGAAATAGTGGTTTTTAGCAAATTATTAAACTAAAAATATATAAAGAGATTTTAAAAATATTGTCAAATTTTTCTAATTTTATTTATCACATATGCTACAACATATGACGATCCATATTAAATACACGTATGCCTAGAGAGGGACGCATACAATCATACTGATGGGTAAATATGTAAAAAAAATATGGTAACAATATGTAAGATATGTAGGAAAGCAAGGAAGGGAGGAATGTATTTCAGTAAGTGAATAAAAAGTGCTTAATGCGATCGTATCGCACCACCGAACATAAGACGCAAAGTCATATGCGCCGAAGAAATGCGTAAGGCAATCAACCAACCATCTCACTGCTTGCATAATCAGATACCCCCAACACCAAGATTGAAGTCTCGAAGCAGCTTTCTGAAATCCACACAACCTCTCACATCCGGCCCTGAAAATGAGAGACTCCAACTCTGGCAACAAATCGCACCAGAGGATTTCATTACTCCAAAGGAAGGCCTCCCAACTGGCAAGAGCCTTGACTGGCCGACCTGGAAATCCCTAAACAGATTAAGAACCGGAGTTGGTAGAACAAAGGACAACCTCGAGCGGTGGGGAATGCTTCGGCAGGGAGAGACACTATTGTGCGACTGTGGAGACCCGCAGACCGCCTCACACCTACGATGCTGCTCCATGTGCCCAACAAGTTGCACATCTCAGGACCTAATGCTGGGCAACACACGAGCTATCGATGTTGCCAGATATTGGGAAAAAATAATTTGACGTCGCTGACACGAAGAAGAAGAAGGCGATCACTAGCTCGGGTTTACATACAAATATTATTAAACGTTTATCTCGTGTATTACTTCGAATATATAATTTATCTTTATACTGGTGTAAATAATTCTTCTGTGCGTGTTTTTTTCCAATAAAAGGTTCTTTACAATTATTGCGGGGGCGTGTTTTAAGTATATGTGTTTTATCTATTCGCAGCCTTACTCGATCAAAACAAACTATCAACTATACAGCGCCTGTATCGTCTTCATTTATCTTTATGAATGCAGCCGTGTGATGAGCGTGAATTTTCAAAGCAGATGCCTGCATAACATACTGGGGGTTAGATGGTTTGACTTTGTGAACGACAAATTGAGGGAGCGGACAAGGCAGCCTTCTATATTACAGTCGGTCAAGACACAAAGGTGAACCTGTCTTAGATATTTACTTCGTATGCCAGTGTAGAGCATAAACTACAGCAGCCCAAAGACCACCGCCGTCATGGATTGCCGTTTGTAACTATACATATAATGTACATGTTTTATGGTGGCAGTTTGTGACTACAATACATGAATTAATGTTTTTTTTTTAATTTTCAAGTTTCACAAATTTGAAAAATGATCGTTAATTTATTAAAATTCTAACAAGATAACGTTTTCAGTTGAGTCAGCTAGTTAAATATATATATTTTGTATAAAATATTTATTTTTGAATCAGAAAGTTAAAGTGTCTCTGTCCCATCAGCAAGGTCGCGAGAACGTCTCTTCGTTCAATATTATCTTTCCTCGCATTCCCAGATTTCCTCTCAGCCTTCCTCTCCCCAGGGATCCGAACTCCACATCTGGAGGAATGAGGAACACAGCACACTTACAACGTTACATATCGCATTATATAACATACATAAATGAGGAATTAGTGAGTCTGGGTAACTTGCAAAAACACATAATAAGATTATCTCGAACGGAAAAAAAAACAAATATTATGATAGATGAATTAAATAATAATATTTATTGTTTGTTTTACGAGTACTTATGACGTGCTTTTTATTGTTACAATTTTGAATCTCTGGCGTTTGGTATTATGTGATCAATTTCACAGATATGTTTAGCATGTAATAACTGTTTTTTTTTTCGAGACTAAGATTCCAATTTTATCGCATATGTAATGCGAAATACTCGAAATGATTGTCAACATCGTTAATGTAACGTAAAATGAAATATAAACACGTCTTTTAAAAAATATGGTTATAAAATATTGAAACCAATGGAATCACGTACAAAGACGTCGTTAAAATAAAATCTCACAGATATTTTTTGTTTTAAGCAACATTCTTTGTTCGTAGCTGCATTATTAGCGACTGTAATTGAAGCATACATGAATAAATATCTGATCCTTTGTTGCCGAATACGCTTCTTAATTAAGATTGGATTTCGTTCGACTGATAAAGATGCTTCCAGCATCTTCTAGAAGGCGGAGAAACGAGCAAGGAATCTTCAGCTGCTTTAAGTTTCCCTTTGTGTAACAAAACTGGCGATGGTTCTTCATAAAAAAGAAGTCAATATTTGTTCACTTTGACTATTTGTTTTTGTTTCAAATTCTCCTTCCGAGCTTGCATTCTTTTGTGACCGATGAAGAGACAGCGGCCAATTAAACGAAAATTTTGCTTGTTTTTTTCATAATGTATAATATTTCTTACAGCAACTGATACTTGTAAAAATTCACGGCAAACATCATATTATATGAAAATTTATTTCAATATAAACGGAATGATTTGTTAATAACAGAACTTTCAAATAAGATAATGTTTCCCTTGAAATTTTAAGCGTAATAAATTTGTTTTTGGTGGTTTTTAAAAAATATATTTCAATATTCTAATACTTATAGTATACCAATCAATATTTTACTTGTTTGATACCTACAAAAGAATAATTGTCCAGTGAATTAATTGATTTTAAGTGAATTTAAAAAAAAAAGTTCATTCAATTCAACAGAAGTAAATAATTAGCAGTTAGTTAGTAGTCCACTTAGTTTATGGTTGTAAGTGACCCAGAGGGTACACTAAATAATTAATAAATTATCGGTACAAAATTTAATAGTTTTGATTCTTTACAAATTTTATATACAATGTAAAACAAGCGCTATCTATAATAATATGTAGAAATAATACAAATAATACAGAGTGTACTGTAGTATCCGAGGCATTTTTTTACGTGATTTGTTGATTGTATTATTTTAATAACGGAAAATTAGACCGACACTCCCGAGACCAAGACCATTTGGTCCTAAGAATCAACGACCAGTGACACGCGGTTAGCAAAAGACCAAAATTTTGATCAGAAGAATGTTAAATAACTTCTTAAGTTTTCACGGCCAGATTTTATATTGTGTCTTTTGGGTTTAGCCGTGTGTGGCGAATTTCTGTCAACCAATATTTCGACCGCCATTGCAGGGGTCTTCTTCAGGTTTTTTTTACTTGAGTATGTAGTTGCCATGGAGATATCAATAACGCTCGTAAAAAAAACAATTGACACAAACTCACAACTCATTCACAAATAAATAATCATCCTGAAGAAGACCCCTGCAATGGCGGTCGAAATATTGGTTGACAGAAATTCGCCACACACGGCTAAACCCAAGAGAATGTTGTTTAACTTTGGTGATCTAATGACAACCTCGACGTGATTTTCTATTGCTATACAATAAATATTATTGTAGAATAATAAAGTATATTTTACAACTTACCAAATACATTATTTTCTGTTTTTCTTTTGAGTTTTCGTCTCTCGGTTTATTTCTTTATTTTATGTAACTACATCTGTTGAGGTGATTTTTCCGCGTGGCTTAAATGTGTAAATATTGTGCTTTCCCAGAGGCGGCCGATCGTAATCTCCTTCATTGTGTGTGCTTATTGTTTGGCTTAACCTACAAATTGCTTCATGACGTCTTCTTCCGATGAAAAAAAAAACAATTCCGCCTGAATTAAGGCAGTCCTTGTGAGATGTGTTGATTAATAAATTAATTCAATTTGATGCTCCTCACTTCTATCTTCTATTTTTTTTTTCAAAATTTTCACCGTTTATCTACTGAAAATTAAGTAAAATTATTTTGAAAGGATAATATTTTGCACCATTTGCTTATGAAGTAAATGGTTTAGGGATTAAATGAAGAATTTAATTGCTTACGTAATATTAAAATTTATACAACAAGTTCTATTCTGAAAATAAGCATCCATAAATAAATATATTATATTTTCAAGGCTATGTTAAATAATTTGAAACGTCTTAATATTGTAACATTTTAAAAACTTAAAAGAATTTAAAAGAAAATTTCACGAATGTTCGACTATACATGTAATTTTATATATTTATTTAAACTTGTTATTTACGCTAAATTTATTATTTACTCTGGTTAAGGTTAAGTAACCTTGGGTAGGTTAGGTTTGGTAAGGTTAGGTTAAGATTGTTTTTGTTAAAATCAACTTCATTTTCGATGAAATCACTTCACAGAGTTATAGGTTTAAATCATCACTAGGGATAAAATCAAATCAATGTTTTTACCATTTCCCTGCCACATAATAATTAATATAGTAAAGTATATTTTTTTATTAAATGATTCAACGAAAACAGAACATGTGCAAGCATTTAACTGACTTTTATTTTTCTCCTTTTTGTTGATGAGTTATATGTCATCTACATAATGTTTGCTGTGAGTTTATACGTTGACATACTCCTCTCTAAGTTGGGTATCGAATTACTGGGTGGCAGATGCAGGAGCAGATTAAGAATACAAAGAACTTGATTTTGAAGCACAATTCGCATATTATTTTTAATTATTTTTATTAAAGACCTGATTCTTAGTCCGACCGGTATGGCAAACGCCATGTTATGTTATGTTATGTTATGTTATGTTATGTTATGTTATGTTATGTTATGTTATGTTATGTTATGTTATGTTATGTTATGTTATGTTATGTTATGTTATGTTATGTTATGTTATGTTATGTTATGTTATGTTATGTTATGTTATGTTATGTTATGTTATGTTATGTTATGTTATGTTATGTTATGTTATGTTATGTTATGTTATGTTATGTTATGTTATGTTATGTTATGTTATGTTATGTTATGTTATGTTATGTTTGCCAGGTTGAAAAGTTAACTGGCAACTGCTGGAACCTCTGACATCCGCAGCGCCGCCAACAATCGCGGCAAAAAAGCAAATTAAAGATGACAGTTGCACCAACATGAAATGGAGCAACTGTCATAACAAATAAAATAGTGTATGCAAACGCTGTGTAATATTATATAGTCAAAATTACCATTATTAGATGTGAATGTCAGGTGAGCGAACAAAAAAAAGTGACAAAAGACCGTTTTTCGAGGCATTACGACTTCAGCCTAAAAGATCTATATCAAGCTTATATCAACGTGTATATTAATTTAAGAAAGTTGTTTTTTTTTTTATGTAAATGCATGCAAGAGAGCACAACCGGTCAAGACCAGTGCACTCTATGACGCTCAGCCAGGGAGGCTGGACGCTGCATGCAGGAAACGTGTGTTGTGTTCGTGTTTGTGTGTGGGTTGGGGAGATTGCAAGTGTATATTTATCTGTTTCTTGAAGAGATCCAGATTGTAGGAAGGAGGAAACACAGGCGCTGGAAGAGCATTCCATAGCTTACCGGTGGCATTAAGGAAGGAACTTTGGAAGCTGCCAGTTCTTGGTCGACATATATTAACCGTGTATGGATGTTCGGCAAGTGTAAGACGAGTTTGTCGGCTGTGAGTGGGTGCAGGAGGAATGAGTTCTTTAAGTTCCGAAGAGCAGCGACCGTGGTAATAACGGTAGAAAAGACTAAGAGAACCAACCTTACGTCTGTGTTCCATTGATTGTAGATTAGACGTAAGGGTGTCATTGTTTATCAAACGAATTGCTCTTCTTTGAACTGAGTCAATTAAGTTTAGAAGGTATTTTGGGGCTACAATCCAAAGGTGACTGCCGTATTCAAGGATAGGTCGGATTTGTCCTTTATATAGAAGAAGAAGTTGTTTATCGTTGAAATACCGACGTGATCTATATAAAACACCTAGTTTTTTGGAAGCGAGACCGACTTTACACTTAATTGACTCGTAATATTTGACATTATTCGATATTGATAATCCAAGCATGTTGATGGAGCTTGCTTTCGGAAGAGAACAACCGTTGAAAGATACAGGATCCATAGCAGTCTTCTTGGTGGAGAAAGTACATGATTGGGTTTTTGAAATGTTGAAACTGACGAGGTTGAGGTCGCCCCATCGTGAAACCCTTTCAAGAGACATGTTCATCTTCTCCACCAGAGATTCCCTAGCAGCAGATAGTTCCGAATGTTTCGGAGGTTTATGGAAGGTTATACTCTCATGGACAGTGCTGTCGTCGGCATAGCAGTGAATGTTTGCGCATTGAAGCAAATCATTCACATGCAGAAGGAAAAGAGTGGGCGACAGCACAGAGCCCTGTGGAACTCCTGAGTTGATTTTATGGCAGGAAGAAGAAAAGCCATCTACGACAGTGATGATGCTTCGATCACTCAAGAAGTTTTCAATCCAGGAGCACAGGGAGGGAGTTAGTCCATAAGACGGTGATTTATTCACCAGACCGCGATGCCAGACTCTATCGAACGCCTTGGAGATATCCAGGGCAACAGCTTGCGTTTCTCCATAGCATTCGACGGATTTCCCCCAAACATGTGTAACATATGCCAAGAGATCGCCGTACGATCGATTACGGCGGAAGCCATATTGCCGATCGCACAGAAGATCATTCTTCTCTAAGTAGTATAGAAGTTGGCTGTTAATTAAACGTTCCATCACTTTGGAAAGTAGTGATGTGATGGCTATTGGGCGATAGTTTGTGGGCTCACTTCGGTCTCCCCTTTTTGGAACTGGGTGAACAAATGCTTTTTTCCATCTCTGGGGAACAATATCACATCTAAAGGACAATCTGAAAAGTTTGGTGAGCACAGGACTAAGTTCAGGAGCGCAAGTTTGTAATACCACCGCTGGTATGCCATCTGGGCTACTGGCTTTGTTGGTTGCTAATTGGAGAAGTTCTCGACGTACGGCTTTGAAGCTGAATTTTACAGCCCCCATCTGCTTGCCACAGTGAGGAATGGATGGGGGGTTGGCCCCACCATCGTCGAGTGTAGAATTGGAAGCAAACAGCGAACCAAGAAGTTCAGCCTTCTCTTTGGAGGCTAGAGCCAGTGAGCCATCGGCATTAGTCAGCGCTGGAAAAGAAGAAGTGCAAAAGTTGCTGCCAATAGAGTTAGCGAGAGACCAGAATACTCTACTACCGGCAGGGCAAGCGGACAACTTGTTGCAAATTGGCACATTGAACTTGTTTTTGGAGTCATTAATGGTTTTCTTGCATTCTTTGGAGGCTAAATTGTATGCTGCACGAGTTATGGGGTCGTTATTTTTTCGTAGTTTGTATATATGCGGTATTCCTGCGTTTTACGGCCTCGGCACAGTCACGGTTAAACCAGCTTTTTAAGGTGGTGCCCATAGTTTTCGTGGAGTGAGGAATAAAACATTCCATTCCTTGGGTGATTACATCCTCCACCAGATTGGCACATATTGAAGGGTCCTTATTTTTGAAGCAAATATCTCCCCACGGGTATTCTCCGTAAAATCCACGTAATCCGTTCCAGTCAGCCGACCTGTAGTGCCACACACGTCGTTTGTTTTGTTCTTTTGGTGGCAATGGAGCACTGATTGTAGTTGTTTTCACAAGGCAGTGGTCGGAGTTGCCTAGTGGTGCTTCGACCTCCACCAAGTAATCATTTGGCTGAGAAGTAAGAAATAGGTCGAGTAGAGCTGGACGATGTGATGCTATGTCAGGTTTACGGGTGGGGTTCTGTACGAGCTGTGTAAGGCCATAGCAAGACGCAAATAATTCAGCACAATTGCCAGCGGAGCTTGTCTCTCCCGACCCCAACCATGCAGTGTGGTGCACGTTGAAGTCGCCGAGAACAACAAATTCCGCTTGTGGGTAAGAAAGCAAGAGACCATCAATGGTCTCACCCAGATAGTCGAAGAGTTTAGATGTTTCTGCTTTGGACATGTTAGGGGATCTGTAGAGTCCTACATAAATCCTAATTCTCTCGGGGTCGTTGACCCTGACCCACAACACTTGGAACTCAGCTCGTTCTACAGAGCGGATTCGGTTGTAGTTGATGTCAGACCTGATAAAGAGGCAAAGACCGGCTTTGTAATGAAAAGCCTCTTCCAAAGTTGTGTATCAGTGCGCTTAATTTTCTGATTTTACTGCTCGGTGGCCAAGCTTACAAATATGCAAAAAAAAACGTTTAAGCAATATTTTTTCTAAAGATACTTATAATGACAATATTGGCTTACAATATTGATATATCGCTTTGTTTTTGCGGTACATAAGTGATAATAAAAATGTTTTTTTTTTAATATGAAGTGTTTCAGCCGCTTTTACTGACTATCGATCGCCCGCTTAATGCCCTAAACGGATTGTGTTTACCCTTATTCGTCCATAAATTGCATCAGCCCATTCCATAGATAACGAGACGTCAGTGGGCGTAATCTCCCCATCACTTCGGACCCATAAATCTCAGCTGATCCTGGGACGGTCCGCGGTGACCCCGTGACTTATTCTTGGGATTTATATTTTTCATACGCTGGACTGCGAGATAACCCCATAAAGATAACCTTATAAAGATTATGTTCCTCGGTGCATCCCCTGAATAATGTTTCGGCTAATACTCTGCGAGAAATATCAAGATTATATTCAATGGCTGACGACATTGTCTACTACTATGTTCACGCCGATGTAGAATCAGATGAGATGTTTTATAGTGAATAATAGCTTACTTATTATTGTTTTTTTGATCTTTTTTTATTTACAGTATATATGGTCTTTCACATACAATATTTTATTCTTCACATACGTGTTCCAAATCTTTCGTGATCATTATAAATTGTAGTCAGTCAATTCTTTCACTTACCACTGGCCATGCATCTACACCTGAAGGTTCACCTGGGAACATACATTCGAGACAGTTTTTTAAATGATTTGTAAATCACAATTTAATAATAAAATAGAAGAGATTGTATGGATTATCATCCTGGCTTCCAAGATCTAGACTTTTTTCGGCTTGTATTGCAGTGTAATCCAACCAACGACACACACTAAGTTAAACAACAGACGGTAACCGATTCAAAATTGGGTCCATGTCTAAAGTTGCTTAATTTCTGTGATCTAATGAGAAAAGCGTTTATAATGTGTAATTCTCATTGCACATATAAATTTGAGAAAAAATATTATTAAATATATTATATTCATTAAATTGTTATATCTATATTCTTTTAAAAATACTCTTATGGTTTATTGACAAGTATGTTGATACAGATTTAACTGTAAAAACTCTTAAACTTTAAAAAATTATTAAATTCCCGTTGTCTAATACGTTTTTATTGTTGCCTTCTTGATTAGGTGATAATTAATATTATATAAATATCATTCAATAAAATATATATTTTTAATTAAAATTGTATAATAAATGATAATTTTTAATTTTTTTATAATATTTCAACTTCAAATAGAAGTTTCAATATCATTTAACGATCTCTATACAAGATAATATAGAGTAATGTTTGAAAAGCCTATGAGTTGTTTTTGGCAGAAAATGTTAATATAAAATGTATGGGAAAATTGTGATAACTTTTGAAGTAAGCAATACTAATAGAATATCAGTTTTTTTCAATTTTTTCTTTAAGAGCGATGCAATTTTTTTAAGTATTACAAATACACTGCGAGTATTCTTGAGTATGAAGAGAGTGGTGCGGTCAGATTTTGATATTTGCTAAGGGTTTTCTTAGCTCGACCGCAGATATTATCTAAGCGGTTCATCCATACGTTTCTTTGTCCCAGAGATGAAAGGATCACAAAAACTTCGATTGTATCGATGAAATATAACATAGTACACACACGTTGCTGTTGTCCAGCGTATCGTCCAGAAAAGCTTGAAAATTAACGTTTATTTAAAACTTCGACAATGTAAGTGCACAGAGTTATCGTGTCATACATTATGTTAAATTGTAGCATGCGTATAATAGTGATTTTTATTTTATGTTATAAAATAAGGGAGTGACTTTCGCCGGGACCTTTGCATAGAGTACAATCTATAATCTATTCACCGAACCGTGAATACAATAGAGATTTATTTTGAAGTGTGAAGTATAAAAGCCTTAATATTTTTAAAATCTTTTTCTTTCGGCTATTTTCAAGAACCTTCCCCCGATATTAATGGCGGGACTTTATACCGGCACCGTAAATTATACATCGTTCGATTTTTTTTTACATAAAAGAAAAAGCTTTCGCGCTGTTAGAGGCTTGTTATGCGAAAGACGGGGAAGAACGCAAGGGGAGAATGAAATAAGAGATAAAACATTTGATACAATAAAGAGAGGAAAATTGATATCGTCACTTTGCGGGAACAAGTGAAGCATAATTTATGTGAGGCTCGAATGGGGACCAAGTGTACAATACGGAATGGTAGAGTGTCGGGGTCACCGACTTTCGTATTATTCGAACAGATTTTGGCAACGTCTACAAAATATTGCGAGAATAAAATATCAAAATCAATAATATCATCCAGGGCGTGGAAGACTTTTCTTTCGTTCATTATCATTAATTCCACGTCATTGAGTTTGATTTTTCTTAGTGAGGGAGGAAAGTGCTCTAATCGTGTCGCAATATTGAATTATGTTTCACATTAAAATAAAAAGAAAAATGAATCCCCAGCTTTGATGGTTTTTATGAAAGAGCTTAATAATATTATGTATCTTCACCTCAAATTCAAATTTGGTATCATTTTTAAAACGAATAATAAGAAAAGATCAAATGTACGAGTATATATCATTTATAAAATAATAGTTAATGTAAACAGGATAAAGTATTCAATAAATTAATAGTTCTTACCTTCATTCAACATGGATCTTTGCACTTGATGGAATACCGTGGTATACTGGCTTCAATGAAGACTTCATCATTTCTCTACATGTATAAATATACTGATAACAATAGTTTAAGCTTACAAAGGCCTAAATGACTTCTACAACTCTCTTAAGCTCTATGATGCTTTCATTAACCACTTCATGCTCGGGTTTTTTCTCTCTCGCAGAAATGTAAAATACTAATCGATTTTTTTATTGCATTTTAATCATCTACTTTTTTTTTTTGTATATGCGTAAACATCGAACATATGCGAGAGCGGTAAAGTGAAAAGTGAACGCTTGTACGGGCGCGAGCGGGAGCGTACCGACGTAGACAATTTTCCCGCACCGGTACGAGCGCGAGCATGAAGTGGTTAATGGCGAAAACACGGTATTCCAGCAAGTAACAGTGTTTAGTATGATGGATGGATCTCAAAGTTAATACTTATATTATATTGTAAATAACATAATAAAACCAAATAGATTTCCTACGTAAAAACGATCATATTTATTATACTATTTAAAATACGGAGAAATTTAACAATGAAATATAGTGGTACCTTGACATTTGAGTGTCACGAGCCGTTGAGCGAGATATTTTATGCTTTGAAATACGAAAACATTTCGATATACGAGCAATTGGCTTAGCGGCCGGTTGCACACGAACCGCGCGTCGCACTTTCCCGCGTGAATACCCCGGCAACGGTCAGAGAATTATTTTTCAGTGTGCTCTCGCTGTCAAAGCATATTTTTGTTCAATTAGTTTTAATTAGGAAATTTGCTTTGTGATACGAGGACTTTGAAATAAGAGCAAGGTTGCGGAACGAATTAAACTCGTATGTCGATGTACCACATATATAAAGTATATCAACTGAAGACATAAATTCAATGAAAAACAGAATCTAAAAAATATATATCTTTGAATAGCACGAGTATCTCTGATATATAATGAACATTGCATAATCTCAATATTCAATTCGAATGTAATCATAATTAACGACTCATTAAGTGCTTTTAAAGGGGGATGTATTGTAGCATGTTATTTGATTATGATTGTACTCGTACCATTAAAATGGTTAGTATTATTAAGCGTCATACCGAGTAATGGGACATTATTATTATTGACAATTATTGTTTGATTTCGGTACTAACAGTGACTATTAATGCAATCAGATTAACATTACACTATAAATGCTCTACAATCGATGGGTACATACAACTTCGCAGCAAACATCATAAAATATGACTTTTTTTTATCAATAAAATGGAGAAAAACACACGGCGACGCTGAGATTCAAGCCACGAAACTTTACAATCAATCTGTACTCAGTGTAGGCCTGCAGACACTTGTTTCACTCACTGAGACGAGAAATTAACACGTATTGTATTATTGATACGCATTATATATAGACTGGCTTCTTATAAGCTGTTTGTATATTTAATGAAGATTTAACTAAATTATACAAATAAATATCATATTCATTTATACATAAGTATCATTAGTTTTTTAACGACAATCTGATTATTTAGTGTACCTTTTTACTTATTTAGGTCCTTTGCCGGCGGGTATAGTTCAATGGTCAAAGAGTTTACTTTGCAAGCCAAAGATCGTGGGTTTGATCTCCGATGGAGATTTAAAAAATAAAAGATTTCGAATCGATTTCTGAGCTCCGAAATACTCCCGGTTGGCGTGAATTTGATCACTCACCCGTAAAATACCAGTCATAGCATATTAATTAAAATTGGTGGTAAATGAAAGTCGTCCCGTGAAGACCACCCATTGATAGTAAATTCCTGAAATAATAAGGATGATGCGTGAATCTAGGGCTTAAGCACTATGGTAAGCGTCATAGAATTCCCCAGATGAGACTTTAAAAGTAAGTATAACCATCTGTCGGTATTTTCCTGTATGTGTTTACATAAAAAAGATTACTTCTAAACTTCAAACTTAATGGAATTGTATTGTTGGCAATTATTGTAAGCTGTATGTTTAATTATCAAAATTCAATCAATTAATTTGATTAATTAATTGAATTAATTGAAAATACACATGTATTCATTTTTATTATCAATATTCTATTTATTTAATGAACTCTCGCAGTGACTTCTAAACTATAATCTGATTGTTTTTTTATTTCAATTTCGTTAATTTTACAACTACATTACACAGCCAGTCATTTATTTGTATTACTGATGAACCATTCCTTGTTTTATTTTAAAATACATATTTTTGATTTGCTATAATATTGTCGGTGACCTTCCAGATACATGCCTCCCGTGACGCCCTCGCAGTGGCACACAACAAGATTGGCGGACAGGTTTGCATCAGCCTGTCCCCAAGCGCCCCCATCGTTGCCCCCCAGATCTGAGGCCCTCCTACTGCAGCCTCGGGCTCGAGTTGCTCACCTGGAACGTCTTCTTCCGCTTTTGAGAAACCACTCTGAAGACTGCCTCTACCTCAATCTATACGTGCCCAAAATCGGTGAGTAAAACTACTTAATTATTTACCTTATTAACTGTAATAATGATAATAGTTGAATCAGCTGATCAGCTTCAAGACATACTCTACTACCTCAATGAAGCGTTGAATAAAATTGGTCTGAAAATGTATAATACATTGTCATGTTTACAAAACTTTTGAGCCGTTTTCCATTGGAGGAACTCAAATCGAGGTTATAAATAAATATACTTATCCGAGACAAATAATCAAACAATGACGGAATGAATTCTTAAAAGAAATTGACAAGCATATACAACTGGGATGGGTTATATTTGGAAAACCTAAGTACATTTAAATGTGAAAATTTTGCAATGTCTTAAAACTATGGCGCTTAACCAATGTATCCTCCCAGTATTGACTTATGGTAGAGACGTCGAATCTAACAGCAAGTCTTACCCATAAAATAAAGGTTACCCAACTTTCAATGAAGACATTCATGCTCGGAGTGTTTATAAAAGATCCGAAACGAGAATATTCGAAGAAGAACTCGATAAATGGAGGCTACGCAACTAATAGGCACCCTCAAATGGCAATAAGCAGGACGTTTACTCGTATATCAAGGAGATGATGGTCGATTGGGACGAAAAGTGTTAGAATGGCATCTATTTCCGTTTTTTATGTTATTTTTCACCTGAGTACAATACTATCAACTTACGTTAGTAGAATTAAAGAATGTCAAATTGAAAAAATATTATTGGAATTAATTTACTATAAAGAAATGTAGCAAGGATCAAAAGAAACCAGGGCCATTTACTGAAACTATTGGCTCCAACTACTGGCGAATTGTTGTTCATTATCATCACTCCCATTTCCACTCCCCAAACTAGAGCATATGATCGTCATGAAACGACACCACAAAACACTTTTAGCCACCATAGTTTTCGATTCCATCTTAGCCTTGCTTCCCGTAGCTCCGCTTCAATCTAAATGTAGCTAGATATGGACAGTGCTACTCTAAGATCTTAAAGAAAATAGTGTTTACCTAGCTCGGATATGTTCTTCACTTGAGACACAGAGCTAGCAAGCAATGACTGCTGACAAAACTTAAGATCGATCAAATGTGACGACTATATGTTCCAAATACGAATCACTCATACCATTAAATTACAGTTAGGTAATTACAATGTGCGATACTGATTATTGTATGTGATTAATATGTAAAACGTGTCTTTAAGTTGCTACGTGATCCCATAAAGTAAATTCGTGGAATATCTCTCGCGTACAGGAAATACGATAAACAGTAATTACCAGGTGTCTGATAGTCAATCAAGTGTCATGGGAAATGCTACAATTATCACCGTGAGTAATATTGAATGTTTTTTTCAGTGCTCGAATGTATTGAATATGATATTAGATATTCCGATTACATATCATTGAAATTGAGGCATTAATTTTGATTTAATTAACTAATACAGATTAAAGCTCGGATATACATGAATATTAGAACATTAGTACACGTTATTACTGATATTATTTTATTGTATCATCATCATTATCACTTTATCCGCCCCCCTAATTGAAGCATATGGCATTTACAAACTGCCGCTAAAAAGTTCTTTTACCCACTTTTCTAGTCTTCTCCTCATTCTTTGTCTCCTCTATGTCCCGCAGTTACACCGAGTACATTCCATATAAAGTTCTCGACAGTCTTCCAAGACGGTGCGAACCCGGAGGCTTGAAGAAAAGGCAGCTGTAGTTTATGTTCTCCTGCTTCATCTTTTATACATGCCTCAACTAGATCCAATTTCACCTTTTGATCAATTGTATAATGGAAGACTACCTTGCCAGCTCTCTCACCTCAGTTCAATACAAACTCAAAACATCATACTCCCAGTATTCTAGGCAAGCATCTGTTCTCGAAACTTCTGATTGGCTGTTAATGAGATGCCAAGATACACAGCTTTAAAGAAGTGACATCCCCCGTCTTTAAAAAGATGAAAAGTCACGGGTTCATCATGGGGTAGCTTAGAAGAAGGATGCAGGAGCAGATTAACAACACAAAGAACTTGTTTTTGAAGCACAATTTGTATTTATTTTTATTAAAGACTTGATTTTTCGCCCGACCGGTATGGCGTTCGCCAGCCGGACGAAAAGTTAATTGTCAACTGCCGGAACACTGCAATCACGGCAAAAAAGCAAATTAAAGATGACAATTGCACCAACATGAAATGGATCAAATGTCATGACAAATAAAATAGCGTATGCAAACGCTGATATCAAAATAGAGAGACGATATGGGTGCTTTTTTAGATGGCAAGACCCATATATTGCGCAAATAATCAAAAGACACTCCAATTTTATAGTACTGTAGATGTAATATTTATGAAGTGAGTAAAATTTCATTATTTGTACCCTTATGAAATAATAAGGATTGCACCATCGCCTTATATGCGGCATGATTAACGTTTATACGATACGTTGGAAAATTTTAAAGTGTCACCAAAAAACATTGCAGCAATCTGTTTTAATTTAACTACATGAATTAATGCGTAATTTCCAAAAACATACTTACGCGTTAAGTATACTCAATTGTACAAATAGAATTATCTGCAGAGATACATCACATGGTTTTTAAAACAATTTAAAGTTTGGAAGGCTTAATAAGAGCTTAAGCTGTTTAGTACATACCTAAAATTCAGGTAGGTTCGCATTGAACCCATTAGATATTAAAACCCTTTGTTGTTTCAGAGAACTAACCAGCTTTTAATATGTTCTTTCTGCCATAGTATTGTAGACTAATTAAGTTTCAGGATTATGTAAATTTAGTAAAAGTTTTTCACGTAAACGTAAAAGAACCTTATTTACTGGCAGATTAATAATATAACTTAACCGTTTTATAATATAAATTTTAAATTAAACTAAAAATAATATATTTAATTAAATTTTAATTTCTTATCAATCTACCGATTTTGGTGACATGTCTTTGTCAGGCGATACTTAAAACTGATTAATAAATTAAAACTCAGTGGTTTTATACAAGGTTTTACTTCTTTTATTCTTTAAATATAAAAAACACAATGTTACTGCGTTCTAAGAGTATGTAAGCTAAAAAAAAACATTGCATATAATAAATCTTTTTTATTTTTGCTGAAAAAGCTTAGTATATTAGTCAAATAAAAAAATAAAAAATATATATTATTACGCGAGTAAAGTGTGAAGAATTGCAATTAAATCATTTGTTGCGAAAAAACATCATTACTTAACGAACAATGTAATATTTTATTCAATAAAGATACTCGGGATATGAATGTCCTTAATCAATATTTTAACTGATTAGAAAATAGAGTTTCGGGCTCCATTCAAGGCTTCAGCCTGCGGATGGCATTTCGGAATATTGATGGGCGCCCAAAATCGATTAGTCACTTTTAATAACTGCTCGCTTTGTGGCCTTAATAATCCATAAACTATTATGCATAATGACACCATTCCGAGGAATCCTTTAATTAATGGTCCAATTAATGTTGCCATTTCACACAAAGTGGAACCTTCAATGAAATGTGACATCAGTTGAATTTAGTTTAATATCTAGTTTTTTGTAATACTTGATTTAATTTTTCTTGCACTATTTCCACATTAAATACGATAATTGTTTTCTGTCCTTTTCATATGCGTTCTATATCTTGGAACGTATGTTCACCGCAAGTTGCCGCCACTTAGATCTGCCAGTTACCATTATCTATGCGTTGTCCCAAAATATCTCGTTGTCCGAATTGTCGTTTACTTGGGACAATATATAGTTTCCCATGACCTTAATGGCTGAAGCCGAAAGACAGGAAGAGACGGTAGCTGTCGTATTCGAAGCATATTTTTTTGTAAATTCTTAATCGGTATTTTGAGGCGATCGGACGATTAACCTGAAGATATCATTTAACCATGTTTTATAAATAACAAGTCTATTTTTTCAAATATTGAAATAAAAAACTCAAAACGAATTCTAAGAATATACATAATGTAAGTATTGTTATTTAATACGCTATAACGTAAGCAGCTTGCGACGGGTAATGCATTGAAGATGGTTCGATTCTCAGCGTCTGCCGTTTAGTTTTTCTCCAATTTTTTTATGTGAAAATGTCAAATATATAATGTTTGCTTTAAATTTGTATGTGTGTATCAATTGTTGCATAATGTTTTAGTATTAAGTGATTCCGAGATCGATTTCATAACGCAAATTTTCAAAATCAAAACAAACCACGAATTATATTGAATTATATTTTCAAATATAGAGATAATAAAGGTTTATTTAATAGTAAGGATCCCTTGAGAAATTATTTCTGAGAGAGCTGGGTAGCGCAAAGCGTTAAAAACAATGAATATAAAGATGTTATTTAACCAAATGAGTGCACTCAAGGAGGAAAGTTTTTGTTTTAATAAGGGAGTTAAATACTCTGCGGAATGTACCGGGGAGTTGGTCCCAATTTTATCATAAGGAGTTCCACGCAACCCAACCCTGAACACTTATATAGCTACGACATTTTAACGCTTATATAGCTACGGCATTTTAACGCTTCTAAAGCTACGACATCTTAACGAAGCTTTTCAAAGGAGCGTAGTGTCGCTGCACTCTAGTGCCTTTTAGCTATTCGCTGATTAAAAAATAAACTGAGTCAACTATACGACGTGGCGGGCGTCGAGAATGACTGTCTTAAGAGACTGAAAAAAATTCACGTTCATACTGAAAATTGTCTAGTTTCAAGTATTGAACTTGCTACAAATTCAATCTCTGCAATGAACTATTTAAATTCAATGCAAGGGGAGTTAACCATTAATATTATTATCAATTATTTTCTTACATCTTGTGATGTTTGCAGGCGTAAAAAGAAATTGCAATAAGCTCCTAAAAGTTATTTAGATTTTTTTGATCGATATTTCTTGGAGGAATTCAATAATATCAGATATAAATAAAACTTTACTTGAAAATGGCCATTCAAACTGGCTGAAACATGTCGTCAAAAAAATATATTGTGGAATAAATTTTAAAGAATATTTTATTTATATATCCTAAAAGTTAACTACTTTCATTGAATTGTTATTATAAATTGAAATAAATAAAAAAGAAAAAAATCCTTAAACGAGTCAATTCATTCAGAAAAAATATCGGCGGGAGCGGGATGCAAACCGCGGACCTTTGGAACCAACCATTTTGCCCAGGTAATTATACCGCTCGGCCACCGGCCAATTTCTTCCACCTGAGCCGACTCGTCTCTGATCTTCTATATAAGTTATCATCGTATGATAGATGTCGCTATAGTATATATTCAAAGTATGTATATTTTTATTTTTTATTATTCAATCAGAATGCATTTATTCACAAGCTTAATATTATTATTTCCTCAGTCTATTTATTTTAGTAAGTACCACTCGGGTCTCGAACCGAAACTATAGATCGAATGGATAAGAATAACTTCTTGTAAGTACGTCGCGCACATTGCAATTAGTTATTTACCTGTGTTACTGATGAATAATTTTACCTTCTTGATATTGTCTCAAGGTGACATTATCATATGGATATTTTAAATTATTTATTAGAATATTATTTTATTATTTCAATATTCTAATCTACTTTTATAGATCATTGACTATATTACAATATTATAAGCAATTAAATATACATATACTATATATAAAAATCTTTAAACGAGTCAATTCATTCAGAAAAGGTTCCAAAGGTCCGCGGTTCGCATTCCGCTCCCGCCGATATTTTTTCTGAATGAATTGACTCGTTTAAGGATTTTTATATATAGTATATGTATATTTAATTGCTTATAATATGGTAATATAGTCAATGATCTATAAAAGTAGATTAGAATATTGAAATAATAAAATAATATTCTAATAAATAATTTAAAATATCCATATAATAAATAAATACTTTCTTTATTTTTTAAATATATATCAGATTTAAGAATTGTCTAATCACATACTGGTAGACTTGTTGACTCAACGTGTATAAGCGCACTGATATGCGAGACTGGATATGCAATGAACTATGCAGCAGTTAGAAATTAAGAAGAAGTTATAAGTGGAGCTTATGGGACTTAAAGAAGAGGTTAAGTCGTAAGAAATTTATCTTCTACTGTTTTAAAATAACCAAAAATTACGTATTTATTGAGTACAATATTTATAATTTAAAAAAAACTGTTATTGTTAATTTAATGAAAAGAGTTACTGATTTTTACTCATATCTGATATCATTTTTTTCATTTAACTATAAGCACTTTTCAATGTGTGTAGAACTAAATAACTTACTATGAATAATTTTTGCTTCGATATTGATTTTACGTAATTTTTTTAAGATATAAATTTTTTATTTAAGCACATACATAAGAGTACCGACAGATGGTAATATTAATTTTGAAGTCTCATCTGTGGAATTCTATGACGCTTACCATAGTGCATATGCCTAAGCGATGTCAATCTGCCAACGTCATAGATTACTGCCCGAGATTCACGCATCATCCTTATTATTACAGGAATTTACTATGAATGGGTGGTCTTAACAGAAAGACTTTTGTGTACCACCAATTTTAATTAATCGGCTATGACTGGCATTTTACGGGTGAGTGATCAAATGCACACCAACTGGGGTACTTTAGAGCTCAGAAATTGATTAAAGACCCTTTTTTTGTAATCTCCATCGGGGATCGAACCCACGACGTTTGACTTGCAAAGCAAACGCTTTTACCATTGAGTTATACCCGCCGGCAAATTTTGTCACGTTTGCTTCGAATATCTACAATCTCGAACCAACTTTAATGATTTCCAGTAATTTTTAACTTTTATATAAGCTCTAGTTTTTGAAATAAAATTTGTTGTGTTTAACAGTCCGAAAAATACCATAATATTATCCATTTTTTTGTGGACTGTACTTGTACATACGAGTATTTATGTATTTATCCGTGGTATTTTAATTTCGCGCTTCCATTCTGCAGTTAGGTTTAGATTTACAGTTGCCAAAAATTCCATACACCTTGGTGAGCACCCGGTCCTATCTCACCTGCTGGTCGTGGTTCTGGTAATTAAGGCGACCACTTGGTCGTCAATTACGACGAAAATGGTGCGATTCTCACAGATATTGCGAAACTTTTACTGTATTATTATTGGACCAGGTCTAATAAAGACTTTTGTCCTAACTCTTTTCCGCGTAAAATTTCAAATAAACTGTATGATGATGCTTAAAAATGTGTGCCATTTCAATTCTGCAGGAAATAAAATCTCATTAAAAGTAATATGCAATATTAATATACTTAAATAAAAGAGTATTATTTCATGTAGTTTGTAAAGGTGGGTACTTCCTGCGTAACAATATATAAAATAGAGATGTTTTTCATTCAAATATGAAAATTTATTATTCAGTTCCGTTATAAATGAATTAAAAGCAATTCAGAATGTTAATTTTAATAAAACATTATAAGAAGTGCAAGAAGATTTTATGTTTTTAGAAATACAGAATAAAATTAGCTTACTTTATATAACAATCAGCTAATTTAAGTATTGAGTAGAAAATTCAAGCTTATTTTACAGGTAAGAGTAGATTGCTTAAATTTAAAATTACATTTATTAGTTATTGAATTATTTCAGTAAAATGTGACAAGCATATTGAATTTACAAATAATATTTATAAAACAAGATTATGAGATAATAATTAATATCAAACAATTATTTTTAATGCTTTATATTACGTATACGAGTACAGGTTTTTTTTTAGATTTTTAAAAATAAAAAATACAGCTATTACGTTAATGGAGCTTATTAAATGTAATTTCCGCGAAAAATTTATACGTGTTATCGCATAATAATGATACTTTCCGTGTCTTCACAATTTTCAAGCTTGTGAAGGCAAACTAAGTTACCTTAAATTTATACAGGTCTCTCCGTCAGGTAACTCCTCATGTCGAGAAAGTTTTCAGATATTTGGTGACAAAGATGCGCCTATTTCTGAAATAGGCGCTTCCGGTATACCTATATCGTTCAAAAAGCATAGTGTTCAGCAAATATCATACTGATGTTATTTCTTTCATTGATGTCGGAGAAAAATAAACAACAGACGCTGGGATTTGAATCGCAAACTTTTGCAACCATTATTGAATTATTTACTCAGCGCTTGCTCATAGATTTGGCACACTCAGTCGAGAAATTAATGCGTTGCATATTATTAATACGTTTTATAGACTCTGGGTCACTTCTTAACTGTAAGCTAAATATAAATATTTTATTATTCATATACGAACATTACACTGTCAGTTATTTACTTGTGTTACTAATGGACTTTTACTTTAATTAACATTAAATGTGAAGATTTGTAAGTATGTATTAATTTGTTAAAGATATTGGTACAGACCTTCAATTATATAAAAGTATAAGAATATTGAAATTTATTTAAAAATCCAAAAACAATTGAGTAAAATTATTTGTTTATGAGGCCAGTCTGTTTATATCGTCACAAATGTAGTAGACTTACTTTATCTGATAGAGTAACTGCATGAGTAAATTGCCTGAACCGAATGAGTCCATAGTACGCAATAGTTTTTCATATATATCTTCAACGCGCTGACGGCTCAGTCTATTTGTAGTTCCTGGTACATTCTTCGTTCCTTGTTCGCGGTATATTGGAGTGCAGGTGGGCGGAGTAGTGGGTGTGTAGTGGGTGGGAGATGGAAGGACGATACCTGGGCGGAAAGTGGGTGAAAGGTGGGCTACGTAAAGCAGCGGAAATTCAGCGGAGCGTTTGATTTCCGCGACGAGAAACTCTGTTTTAAGCCGTTTTCAAACAACCTTTTTTTCATACTGTGTTTATTTTATTAATGAGTTTTATAAATTCTTGACGTCCAAAGTGTATTTTTAATATTTTAGGTTTAAATAAATCAATAAAGTCATTAAGAGCCAATCTAATAATATTAGTTTTAATTTTATAAAATTACACGGCGATTGCATACGCCATCTTATTTGTTATGACAGTTGCTCCAATTCATTTTGATAAGACTATCATCTTTAATTTGCTTTATTGCCGTGATTGTCTTGGCGGCGCTGTATTTCACAGTGTTCCAGCAGTTTAACTCTAACGACAAATTAAAAATAAATGCGAATTCTGCTTTAAAAACAAGTTCTTTGTGTTAATCTGCTCCTGCATCCTTCCTCCAACGTAACGAAGTTACTTGAAAGTTCGACAATAAATATTTATATATTTACGTTTAAAAGCGTGTATAAATAAAAAAAAAATCTCAAACATTGCATATTTCAAGTTTATGATCACCACAGATTACTGCTACTTGGTTCTTTCAGTTGCCATAGTTCATGCACTTATCACAAGATATGTCTCCATCCGAATGTCAATCTGGGAATATAAATGGTTCCCATAGAAGTCCAGCGCAATATCCCAGGCATGCTTTAGTTGATGATAAACCCGAAACTCAAGGGGTTCGTATCATTTGATCTTAAAGGGCGACTCAACTTAACTTTTTTTTTTGAAGTCGAAATTATTTTAACATAATTGCATACAAAAATATTGTCGATTCATAGATTATAATTTTTTCAGAAGATTTATAAGCCTTTCATGAAATATAATTTGGTCAAAAGTTTTAAATTTTTGTAAGCATGTCAACAAGGACTCGCGACAAAAAACATTTTTGCGCGTGTATAAAAAATATATCAACAAAGGAAACGTTTTGATCGAAATATTTCGTCGAATGGCGATCGAAAAGAGCCTTCGAATGGCGTTTGGCGGGATGTGCGGCCTCTCTACTCTGAAAGTCAATACATTATGTTTTACGAACGTTCCGATAACCAAATAGAGTACTATCTCACTGTGGGATACATACTTCACCACATTCGGCGAATGAAGTTTGCAAAGGCAATCAAACATTATAGCAAATGAAACAAATGTACATAATAAATGGATAACTTATACACACACAATGAGATTGAATAATATATTACATGTTTAATTATATTGTTGAAATATAATATATTTACGTTATGTAGAATACAATATTTGTTCAGGGAAAATAGCTCATCGGAAGCGCGGTTATTGGAAGATTATCGAAGGTAAACAATATTTGGTGTAAACTTAAAGTTAGATGAGTCACCGCCTGTCGCTAACCGCATATCAATGGTCGGATTGAGTTGCTGCTAAGATCAAATGCTGCAGGCTTCGAGAGAATCGGGGTATTCGTTATAAAACCGATCTTCTTAAAAAAATCTCATTAACAAATCACCCAAAAATATACCTTTGACATTCGAGTTGCCGCCTCTTCACGACTTTAGGCTTCTGATCTGGAGGTTTTCGGGTACCACTTATGTTCCCAGTGTGTACTTTCAGGATCAGAAATATCGTGGGGCGTGAAATTGTTAATGGCAGCTAACAATTGAGTGGCGGTAATTTGTGCTGACCTCATGTTCCAGATAAATAAACGGCAGACGCTAGGATTCATAACACCAACCTTTGCAATCATGTTCACTTTACTTGTCGCTAGCCGCTTGGCCATTTGCACAACCTGGGGAGTCGAGTAATTAACGCGAATTGTATAATAGATGTGTATTATTTTTAGGTGATGCTAAGATTCAATCAAATGATAAATCTTTAAATTATATACGCACTAAAGCAATTTTATATCCTTACTAAATACAGTGTCTAGCCACTACACCTGAGTTTCATAGAGACTTCAGAATACCAAAACTATAAGTGATATTTTTCATGTGATAACATTAAAAAAAGCAATCACGATTTCATTCAATATTCATAACGATCCCTTCATGTTTAATTTTATAAAATACAGTGAGCATAAAATGGCACCTACCATCAAATTCTCTAAAAGCACATTTAAAATTTTATTCCAGCAAGTGAAAAATCAATCGTTCAGTGAGGATTTTCGTATAACATTTTGATAGTCCCTATTTACGGTGGAGCGACTTTCCGGCGCCTGGTATCCGCAATATCGTTTCGCATTAGCGCCCATATTTTTCCGTTTTATATCTTTCGCAGTCCCACCCTATACACTATGTACTGTATCTACAGGGATGTTCTGCACTTCTGTCGCACTTTGCCACGACTGCAGGTGGGCAGGCCGCCTGAAAAATTACCTTTAGGTGGGCTATCTCACCCGGACCGGACCGACTGGAAACCAACTGATATCCTGAAATACTTTAATGGATAGTGCTGCAGTGTTTTAATGCCACAAAATCAATTATACTGAACTTGCCTTAAAGTGGTTCCGCGTAGTTTATTTGCGACAGGGTCTGATAAAAAATACAAATGTTCAATCTAAATGAGTTTTTTTTGTATGAGATTTCATATATTTTTTTATATTTTTATTTTATTAACATTTTGAGCCTTAGCTTCATATAGCAGTTTTCGCCATTTCAACTTTTCCGAGATATTATTCTTCGAGTTTCGATGCCAATCTTGACGGCATCATTTTGTGGTCCATCCCTTATATATAAGATTTGTTCTGTCGAAAGTACATTTACCTTAGACTTTGGAATAAAAAACGTATTAAGACGCTTTCTCTTCTCATATTCTCGCTTAACTAAACGCTTTATCTCAATTTTAATATGCTATATATTATGAATGCTTAGATTTGATTAAGTCAATATAAAAATACATGCCTTCAGTAGGATTGCCACTCTTTAAGGTCAGGAAAAAATTCGCGGCCTACTACTAAATAACTACTTTTAAATAACCCTGATTATTGAACACCCAAATATTTCTTTCGTAATAAAGACTCCCTGGGCAAGAAGCTCAGGAACTATCTATGTGCACCTCCAGGATACATGTATTTTAGGACAAGGTAGAGGACAATTTGATCTTACAGAAATGTGAAACGGTAATTTGATGTATCCACATGCTCCAAATACGGAGCAGATATGGCATAAACAAAATTGTACACTCTAAGTAAATGTTATCGATATATATCATCCATTCAAATAGCGTAAAAATATGTTTAAAATACATATATTATTAATTTATACTTGTATAGTGGTATTATGAGGTAAAATTATTAATACAATTTTCTATCAGAAAACGATAAATACAGTTTTGTATGGAATTAAGTAGTCAATTGACTGATTTAGAAAAAAAAGTAATTATACTACGATATACATCTCCTCGTCTTTAACTAAAGCAGGATATGCAATATACATGTATTACTTCAACTTGCGAAATGAAAAGAAGAGAAAAGTAAAACTTATAAAATAATAAGACGTGTCAGATATTTTCTTTCAAACTCATTTATCACCTTATCTCGCGACGTATCAAATTAAGAGGACCGAAGACGAGGAAACTTTTTCATTTTGTCATAACAATGTTCGGGCCAACTACTCGCGAGATTCATGGCTCGACACATCGCCAGACTTGGATGTACCGTACATCATACATGGGGCTAAATGGCACTCACCATGCTTTAACGTTTTGACCTTTCGCCGTCTTTATTCACCCCATTGTGAGCTTTTAGGCGGCTTCACCCTTTACCCACCACCCAACACGTATATCCAAGGGCGGAACCAAAAGGCACAACTTTACCTTTAATATATACAAGACACACAATAGTGCATACTTGAAATGTTTTTGTAAAATGATTTCGGCATTTGTTTTACGGTCCCATAAAAAGTGATTACAATTTATATGTAATCTTCAAGTCTTCAAATGCAGGATTTATAAAGAATATAAGCATTTTCAGTGCGTTTTGCTACGTATTAGAGGTTTATAAGTATTTTTTTATTTTACTATAACTTACTCTCACCCCTGTACCGCCTACTTGTCTTTGCTTTTCACCAATAATTCAGAGAACAAATATTAAAAACTCTATAGTATTGTATACTGTGTTTATGTGACTGATTTCTAAATTTGAATTTATAACCTAACACTATACCAGCGCCACCAGACGTACTCTAAATAAAATTAAATAATAAATCAATTAAAACTTTGTATGAAACCACTGAGTTGAGAAATCAGAGGCTTCATACAAAGTTGATGTTGTTTCCGTAGTAGAAGGATTGGCCGGCATTGTAAATAACCGTTTCCGAATAGCTGCACCCAGGAAGACCTGATGATGGCCAGAAGTAACGCCATCGACGTCGCCCACTTCTGGGCAGACAGGATCTGACCCTGTTGTTTCCGACACGATTATATATATATATATATATACAAAGTTTAACTTGTTTTAATCTTTAAATATAGCAAACCAAAAAGTTACTACGTTCCACGAGTATTTAAATAAAATTAAAACAAAAATTAGAATATCAATCGAACCAAGAAATGGTGTAAATTGGAGAGTGCAAATGTAAAATATTTTTAAATAACACACATTTCATCATTTCTTCATAGGTGTTTACTTTTTTTTATCTATATCTATACATTAGCTATTTAGCTCAATTAAATATTAAAACCCTGATATTGATATGTAAAAATCATTTAAATTCTAAATATAATGATAAAAAATGAAATTTTGTACATTTCGATTAAAAACTATTGCTAACTATTATATTTGTAGTAAGTATTATATTCAGTACTTATTTTTGCTAACGGAAAGATTAAACGTCTTATTTTTTCATTTCTGTTTCATCACTGTATTTTTTATCATATTGTGTTCATCAGCGATACTTATCACACAATAATTAAAACCTAAATTTAAAAAAAGTACACATTTACATAAATGTTTATAAAATAATTGCATTCTTTTTATTGTCATTGCTTTTTATATGACTGAATATGATAATGCGCTTGTATCATATACGACATAAGTACTGAGTCTTGCAATGTCAACCAGTGATCCGCCACTCTTATCAGCCACAAGGAGATTTCCCTCATCCCGCAAGAGAAGGAGGAGGTAGTAGAGATGAGGGTGACCCAATTACTCTGTCCTGATTCACGAAAGAAGGCTGCATGGGCAATCTGTTTTCCTACCCCTTTTCATTTGCACTGTCGCCCATGGACGATGATTAATCTTTGGCATACAATTAGCGACGTTGGGGAGATTTTAATGACGTTATGGCCAGCGATGACGCTAACTAAGTTTCGCACAAAGGAGAGAGTCTGAGATGGAATCCGGAGACGGTGACAGCTTCCCGGAGTGCTTTCTTTGGCCGCCGTTTACTGTTTACGTATTTACAATCAGAACGTCATATTTTGATGAATGGCGTCAAAAATCACGGGAAATCATTATAACTTGGTTGATTTTTGGCTTGAATTCATTAAAATTTGTATTACGAAAACTCTTGTAAATACCGAACGTATCACAAAAGGTATAATTCGATTAATTTAATCTTTCGGTGATTCCAGGAATCGTTATTTTTAGATATGAAAAATGAGCATTGGATATTGTTTTACGTTCAAAATAATTATAAAAATTAATGAGAAGAATGTTGGCTTAGCTCCTCATAATTGTCTGATTTAACTATCTTACATATTTGTAGAAATCATGAAAATTGTCGTCTGTTTGAGGAATATTTTTTTTAGGTCACTGACTTTTGATTTATTTATTCGTCTACCGGTTTTATTTATTATTCCATTTTTTCAATGTTTTAATTAAAATTAAGAACTCAATTAATTATGAAGTTCGACCAAGAATTGACAATAAACATACTTAATTTCGTTATATAAATGGTGTGTGTTTGTGATAATATATGTGAAATAAATTAATTATCGTTTTGAAAATATGCAAAAATATCAGATAACTAGCTGACCCGGTGAACTTTGTTTCACCCGAAAGGCAATAAATGAGCAGATTTTGGATTTTATTAAGTTGAATTTTTCGGTACATATGATATCATATATTTGGTCTGGTTGAATTCTATTGCAGTAATCGACGAAACTTCAGCAAGTAGTTGTCAGCATTTCGACGAATCGTCAAACGATATGCGTTATAATTCATCGAGTTTAGATTCTTGGTAGTTTCTTCACCTGAAATTAAGACAATAGATTTGTAATTTTGTATGTAAAGCTAACATCCATATTTGTAGCATAATTATAAAGGGGTGAAGATAAACTATTTTAAATCGTTTGCCGGTTATTTGTCAAATTTTCTCTAAAAAAACATCTTAATCTTTAAGTCTGTTATTTTCCTGGTAATAAGCAGTGTAATTGGTCTTTTATTGGAAGCATAAAGCAAAACCAAGCACTTTAAAATGTATGTCATGACGGAATCAAAACTATGATATTGATTATATATATATTGATTACTCACCATTAAATGGATTTTTCATTTTGATATTGAAATAATATCCATCTTCTCGTGCCAAGACATCAGTGGGTATTGCAACGTGTCATATGAACGACGTGTTTCAGATATCTGTTTTAGTTGCCCAGTATCACGACGTGTGTACCAGATGGTCGTTTATCCGCTCTGATCACGACTTTGTAGACGTCGATCAAGTTCTTCCTCCATATAGCCATTGAAGTATATTTGTACAAATTTATGCTTTGTATCTTCGAGAGGTTGGAATGATCCGATTCAATGGTGAATCTGTCCTTGTATCTACAGAATCAAAGACAATATTACTGATTTATAAACACTTTTTTTTAGAATTAGCATACATAATTCAAAGTAATAACTGTAGTATGTTATTCTGTTAATTATTTTGTGTGTAAGTACACAAATAAATAAATAAATACCTTGAATGTCACATTAAATCCTCGTTCTTCGATACGTCCAGGTGCAATTGTTCTTCTTCAGTCCTTTAATTTGCAATGATTTGAATCCTAGTATTTTAATGATTCTTTATTGGCCATGTATTTTTGTGCATGAGTTGCACTCTTCAGTGAAGCACCTTGTGATAGACAACATTTTTTGTTTTATTATCAGGCGCAAGAACAAATAACGCAGATTGTCTTCCAACCCGTGAACATGCCACATATGGGAAAAACATGGATTTTCAAGATTCAGACCACAAACTTTCATGGATTGGCCTTGTGATTTGTTAATGGTCATGGTGAAGGCAAGACGGACCGGAAATTTAGGTCGCTTAAACTCAAACGGCATATCGGTTGGGATCATCGGGATCCTCGGAATGAGGACTTCTTCACCTTCGAATTTTCCTTTGAGTATCGTCGCGTAAATCACATTGCTCAGAGAAATCTTCAGCAGATGTATCATTCATCAATGCAACTCTCATGTTTGTTGTCAGTTGAAGCTTCTTTACATAGCGCCATAGATTCTACGATTTGAGGCAAGCGTTAATTTCGTTGGCAGCAGTTGATTTTGGAATTACTAGCAGTGTTTGACGTAAATCGCCAGACAGTAAAATCATTGCGCCTCCAAAACATCTCGAGTCATTGCGTAAATCTTTCAATGATCGGTTAAGTGCTTCCAATGCACGTTTATGCGTCATTGTGCATTTGTCCCAGATGATGAAAAAATAAAAATAACACAATAGAATAAGAAGATGCCTTTCCATTTGCTTTTTGTTGTGACATTTTTAACAAATAAAAGATTAAATTGATATTTTCACTAATATTTATTTTGTTTTTGTCTTTTTTTTCCTGCCTTTTGTTTTTTTTTTTGTTTCAAAATATTCCGTACCTTACGTAGGTACCTACTTACAATACCTACTTTTGCGTCATTTTTAGTTATGTTGCTAGCTATGGCAACACCGTCTCAACTGACAGCTGTCAAGTTACAATAGTCTTGTATGAAAACATGTTTACGTAAATGTTCAATATTTTTTCTTAATCGAATCAATTTTGAGTATCCTATGGACCTTTTTGGGTTCTAAGCAACCTTTCCACCAATTTTCAGCCAAGTCGGTTAGGCCGTTCTTGAGTTATAAAAACCAATATAACCCGACTTTCTTTTATATATATAGATGTACAAATAATACAATAAAAATATTTTTGATTATTTTCAAGAAACAGTTTTATTTAAAAAAAAATTTACAATATATTTTCAGCACTTTGTGGTGGCTATATGTTCCATTTAGGGAGTGAATATTGTGGTAACATATTTTTTTATGGCCAGGTACTTTATGGCAACAAATAGTGATGCACTAGGACAAACAAAAAGTACATGTTTAGAAATTTAATAAATTTCTGGTAAGAATATTAATCGACTTTTGGTTAGAATGAAAATAAAAGTTTTAATTTAAAACAGGCTTATTAGGTTAAGTAAGTTGAGATAAGGTAAGGATAGGTTAGTTTGGGTGTTAACAGTTATGTAAAACATGTTAGATAATGTTTATTGTTACGAAAAAAAAAAGCGTTACTGTATTAAGTCGGGGTTGTCGTACAATTCTATTACAAAAGGACACGGTATCTTTCAATACAGGAAAGATTAAACATTAATGTACGTATTATCAATTTCAACTGAAATACAATATCACGCACAAAGTAGCAAGAAAAAATAAGGGTGCGAGGCTTGGCATGCTAAATTAAAACAGCAGCCTTCTGCCCTCCCTCTAAGCCTCCAGGCCTTGAACTGTGAAGGTTTCTCCACGCAACTGAAGTGCTGTGTAAATACGACTATTTTTTGTTGACCCTGTCTTAATTGAAAACGGCCGGCAGTCATGAAGTACGGCCAACAATATTGGATAAAGCTCGAAGCTCTCCGATACAATAACACGGTCAGTTTTTCACGGTTTTCGTGCGCGAGCTTTTGCGAATTTTATTGAAATGCTTGCTTTAAATCCCGGATCATTTCGCTGAAAATAAATTGAAGAGATTTTTTTGCGTATGCGTATACAGAATCGGCGAGCTAACGGACGATGAAACAATAAAAAATATATCTGTAAACGCTTTCGTTTTGAAGTCTACTCTAACGGTTTATTTTCGAGTGTTCTGAATGGGCACTGCGATAGAAATAAATAAAAGTAAAGTGCAATGATTTTTTTCATTTTTTACGCTGAAAAGTTTGCGTTTTTTTTTTAATGCATTTTTATGATTTGATATTATATGCACAGAATTAAAGAGCGAAAGTAATATATTTTAAAACGAAAATCTAAGAGCATTTAAGTAATTCATATACAAGTATGAAAATCTCTAAGCAAGAAGTACAAATAAGTGACAAAAATATGGATAATTATACGATTTGATTTAAGTACATGTTCATATTTTGTATCCAATGAATGAAGTGAAAAATAAAAATTTAAAATGTACATGAATGTAATCTTCGAATGAAAAACATTTCGCATTTATTTGTAATTCTCGTATATACTATCATAAAATAACATACAAAATCGAATTACCTAGAAATGTAACGTTTATCAGTTAATATTTTATTACCTTGAGAAATAAAATTTTATAACCTTTAATAATATATTTGAGTCTTGGAAGATTGTAAATTTTATGTTAGAAAATTTTACGGAATGACCTCACTTACGTTTAAATGAATAAATAATAAAGTATTTAAATACCTTTCCAAATTAACAATTTTGTCTAGACTCTTGCCTATTACATAATTCATTAATTTGAACTGACTGCTTGAATATTTTTTAAAAATAAATATGTCTGCCACATTTATACTAATATATTTATATATTGAAGATTCAAATAAGTTGCAGTTAAATTTATGAAATATATTTTGATGTAAAGTAATTTACAAAAACAATTGCTTTACAATTTCAACAATTATTTTTTTTTTAATTATTAAGATTAATGCGTTCATCAGTCTAAATCAGGGGTCGTCAACATTTTTATGCCTAGCGCCCACTTTTGCTTATTTTTCATTGTTAAATTTCCTTACCGCCCACCAACCTCACTATTTTTCAATTCAGTATATGGGTGGAAAAAGTTCTAGAAGGAATGTAGAAGATTTGGAAATCTACAAAAATCGCCCACCGCCCACCACGGAAGCCCGCATCGCCCACTAGTGGGCGGTACGGACCAGGTTGACGACCCGTGGTCTAGATAAAAGGATTGTTTCGATTTTTTTAAATCATTGAAAAGGTACAATTCTTAACTTTAAACATTGCTATGGCATTCTCCATCTATCTCTCCATAATCTTCATTTATCATAGTCACTTTTGAATAAAAAGTTATTTTACTTTGTAACGCAATGCATTTCATAAATTGTACAAGAAAATAAAGCAGTCGATGACCCGATGCGGCTTGTAAGGAGTTGGCTGAATAACAAAGAAGTAATGGACCCTGAATTCACGTTTCAGTAACATATGTACTATGTATGTATCGTTTAAACCGCAACTCAAGCCACTGCGAAAACTGTTACCCAGATGCAGGGATAAATAACTTATTTATTATAAAAATATATTTTTACAGGATATTATAATAGAGGTATAATAGAGATATATAAAAAATGTTATATCATTAATATGAAAATATATGACTCAATAAAACTAGGAATAATTTATATCAGTAAATCATGCAAATGGAATATTTCTTGTTCTACCTTGGAGTGATTTTTTTAATATAACAATTTCCTGATTAATCTCAATATTTTCTCGTTAGAGAAATACGAGTTAAATTTTTGTAGGTATGTAGATATTGCTTTACGTATGTCTTGCAAGTATATAATAAGGTATTTACTACCAGAATAAACAAACGCCCAATAAATATTGATGTTTATAATATTAATATACTCAAGTCTTAATACATTTAGTGTAAACAACATCACATCCAGCACAAATGGCGACACAATACTGAGTGCTGGAGAAATTGTAAAAATAAAAACCACGCTTAAAATAAATAAACTTTGAAACACAAATAACACAATTAATATTGGTTACAAAATCAAAAATCCAACACATTTTACCAGCACTGAATCCGAAACCATATAAATATGTGTTGCATCTTGACGTCTGATCAAAATAAAATTGTTTGGCAAATCAAATCAGGTTGGCCGTCTCTGCGCTGATTTATTCTCTCCGCCAGGGGTCCGGGACGTTTTGCAGCTTTTTGCTGTGCTAAAAATCAACTCGGAGATTTTCATGCGAACGTCGTGGTCGTCGCCGCAGCACCGTACCTGTTGCCACTGAGGCCAAGCATGTCCGCCGAGAGCTTCCGGCTCCGCGAGCCACTTCCGGAATGTGTCACCAACGGGGGGTAATGAATCTGCGCGATTTAACTTGCCTTGTTTAAACTAGTACAGTTTTATTCGGGTGACGTAACAACATCACTAAACTTTGCCTTGGACTCAGTTGAATATAAGAACACACTTATAGTACATACCTACAATACTCTTTTTTGTAATTTAAATATAATTTCAATTAAAATACATTTTTTAAGATCTGATTGAAGCATTTTAGCTCTTCGAAAAGACATTGTCAACATTTTTACAACTATGCCAAACAGTGTACTATATTTCATAGTTTACGGCTGTGTTTATTACGGCTATATTTATGGTATACACACTAATACTCATTTTCTTGTGTTTCTTCTATTTATATTCATTCCACATTAACAACGTTTGGTCAATACAAATTGTTGCTAATCAGTTCTTTCAGTTGCCATGTCAATGCTTCGTTCTAACACATATTAACACCTAAATATACGTATAAAAACGTAAGTGTATTTCAATGATCTTCAGTGCAGGAGCCTGAGGATTTGTAGAGAAGACGGCTGTAGTATCCAAGGCATAGTTTAAGACTTAAATGATTCGTTAATCAGTATTTTTAAGAAGATCGTATAATGAGGATGCTCCCAATCCTGGACCAGTGGGTTCTTATAGTTAGATCGATCTAAATAATGTAACATGAAACGCAACAGGTACTATTCCATCCATTTTTTGGTCCGCGTCCAACGTTGCTTAATATTGTGTATATAGTAGTGCTTACAAAACTCTTAAAATCATGTTTTTTTAATATATTTTAAAATGAGTAATAAGTAAACACCATGTTTCCAGGCGATCTCTAGAGTAGAAACCTGGGAACTTGAAAAAACCACTATTATAGTAATTGTAGCATATTTTTGATATTTTGTTAGAGAAAATATTTTTTTAACGTGTGTACAAAAATTGTAATTATCATTTAATAGCACTTATAATATATAAATAATATATTATTAACTTGAATTTTACTGTTATACTCGTAATTATCCAACTCAATTATTGTTTATTTTAACTGAATCGATTGTTGAAATAAAAATATATATTGGAAATCTTTAAGGTTTTATAGGAAAGGCTACAATCGCATTGATAATATATTGATAAAATATTCGTACAATGCAGTTAAAAGATAAGAGTAAACCTTTTAAATGTATATACCTGGATTCATTCAAGTGTTAATAAATGAAAAATCTTTTTTAATATAATTGTGAAACACGTGTTTGCCAGTGGCGTTACCACCTTTTCATTTCATACATAAAGTTACCATTAAAGAATTACAAAATTCACACTAAGACTTGCGTTGCAAAAATATTTTTACCGCTTAAGTAAAACACGTAAAAATGATAACTAATTGAGAAGAAAATTTTTGTTTACTGTTGTCTTAAAATTAAATTTATGTATATTTTTTCATAGTTACAACAATTGCGTCATCAAGAATATAAACTTTAATTTAGTTTGTTTTGATTTAAGGTTTTACAAATTCCATTTGCCGGTAAAATGTATTGCCTTTTCCTTCACATTGTGTTTATTGTGGTGATTAAGCGACATGGTCGTTGTGATTAATTTTTATATGAATTTTTAAAAATCTTAAGTTGAGAAATACGCTCATGTGTCAGGTGGTAGGTGAGACACTTTACCGGAAGGAAGATTTATCCAAGGAGAGAAATATAACCTGAATATTTTTTCATGGCATATACGAGAAGTTGAAAATTTGTTCTGCCTTATTTTATTTACAAGAGAGTAAATTTCTTTCCCGTCGAGTGAGTCTTTTAGATACATTTTCGATTCTCTCGTATTGTTATACGAAAACTCTGAGTTTCTTTCAAAATAGTTATTATTGTATACACTCTCTTCAATTTTTCTTCGACTCCCATATTCGCACACTTATATTCTTAGTCTGCGAGTTTTTCCATTTACTTTTTGGTATTTTTTCAAGTGTGTAAATAATTGATATTGATAAGCAATCGTAGGAAACTTTTTATTTTTTAAATTCTCTGAAAAAAAGAAATAAAAATTACATACTTTAACACGTATCTGTTTTTTTTTCTTATAACTATAGTACATAAACATTTTTATAATTTTTATTTTGAAAAGTGTATCCTCGACTGAATCTATGAAGATACGATTGAATTATTTTCGTATATTTTACATTTAATTTCAATTATTTAATAGTTTAAGAAAGATTGAATTATTTATCAATTCTAAGAATTTAAATACAAATAAAATCTAACAGTTCATGTATTCACGTCGATTTAATAAAAAAGAAAAAAGAATGTAAAATTATTACTTAAATATACATATACTAAACATAAAATTCTTTTTTCAACGCGTCAATCCATGGATGCGAACCGCGGACCTTGAAACCAACTATGCCCAGGTATTCATACCGCTCGGCGAATCGCGCCATTGCTATGCCCAAATATTTTTAATCATTTAATTTCGTAACAGATGTATTATTCAAAGTATGTATTTTCATTAATTCTATCAGTATTCATTTATTCACAAGCTTATTTATTACTTTCCGGCAGTCTATTTATTTTAGTAAGTACCACTCAAAAACTAAACTAAATGGATGTGAAACGACTACTTATAGTTCCGACTCGGACTTTATAACCAATCATTTACCTGTGGAATGTAAAAGTATACGAGACTTAAGTTTATAACGTTTTTTACAAATTGTACAAAATTAAACATGAATCGGTGTTCAAACCAAAAAGTTTGATGTTGGGTGGAACTACACTACTCGAAAATATTTTTTTTCTGAAGGTTTATTCCAGGAAATATCAGTTCAGTTCAATTTGTAGAATTTTTCACAGTTTTGAGCAATGAAAATGTGGCCAATTAATGTCTTTACGGTCACATAACTTAGTTGAACCAACAGTTGGACAATTTTAAGAAAAACTGTGAGATCTGAGGTGGTGCCATAGAAGGTGTCAGGTCTTTAATTGACATTAAACCATACATATCTTTCGGCATAACATCATTTTAACGTTTCTGCTTGTTTGAGTGAAAATTTACTCATTTCATTCAAACTTACAGGGTAATGGATAACTTAAAAACAAGTACATGTAATTAAAATAAACTTAGTGTGGTTTGAAGCTTATCTAATCAATTAAAAATAAATGAAATAAAAAAAATAGTTATACATATTTTAATTTACATATCATGGATAAGGGTAGTTACCATTTTACCATGATTTGCATCTAGTCCGTTCTCATTCCTCAGGTTTACCTTTTTTTAAATGAAAGAACATGCACTACCGGTTGAAAATAGAAAGCTGTATGACGTTCACTCTACATTTGTCTGTATATATGGTTTTCAATAACCTCCGGAGCGTGAGCTTAGATAGATGATATGACGTGTCATCAACCCTGAAGAAGACCCCTGCAGTGGCGGTCGAAGTATTGGAAGAAAATAATTTGCCACACATGGCTTAGCCCACAAGTCACAAGCCCATGAATTTAAAAATCCAGTTAAAATACTGATATTATTGTAAAAAAAAATGATATTTAATAAACAAATAACTTAGTATACGATATTATAAATAAATTTCTAAAATGTAACAGTTTTATTTTCAACAGTATTTTTGAAAATATAAATGTAGTAGCGCAAGCAAAAAATACTTTTTTAACGCCACAAAAAGGTTATAAAGAATAATATTTTTATATTTTTTGCTGAAATTCATGACTTTTATTGTTGTGTTTGGTTCTGATATCTATTAGACAGTGCTATCAACGCCAATGTTACTGAGGTGACTGAAGACTGCGGACGCCACTGATGGGAGCCTTCCAGAGCTTTTCCAAGCTTTTTTATTTGTTCCTGCACTTGGCATGCGGCGGCGCTGCAGTCGCATGCTAATAGGACATTGTAAAAGATAAATGCATATTTAATGCAAACAGAGTGATTTTATTTTGTGTTCGAATAACAAAAGCTTCGTCTGAAAAGTCGAAATATTCTTAGAAAGATAAATAAGAATGAAAATGAGGTGTGTAAATAAATAAATAATTTAAAAAATACTGAATTTGAATGTAAAAATATTTCTTAAAGCAAGAATCCAATCTAAATATTATTGAATATTTTTTATTTGGCTTAGTCTTTTGCATTCAGTAACATTTAGTGAAATTCGATCTCAGATTGTACACAATTAGTTTTAAAAAATCTGCCTATGAAAACATGTTAAGTATTAGTTTTTCATATAATTAAATGTCATTAAGATACTAGAAGTCTTAAAATTCCAACGGTAATTCTATGCTCAAACTGTAATATATAATAATTATAATTAAATTTGTGATAAAAATACTCTATATTCTTCTGAATATTTCAATGTAAAAGAAAATATTTATTTTTGATTCTGAAAACAATAACAAGTAATTGTATCATTAGTCACGTCAGTACTAAATACATTTTAGAATCGAGATTTTTCAATATTTTATTTGTACATTTCTTGATGAATGAACTTAAATGAGCTCTTACTCTATTATTATCAAATATAATCATGGTATTAAATAGTCAATGTTCAGGGCAATTGAAATACTGACAGTAAGTTAAAAAAGACTATTAAAAAATCATTACATCACCATTGTACAAAAAACTCCCATTTTAGATATAAAACACATACATTTATACACATTAAAGCATCATTATCATCTAAAAACATTAGCGTAAAATCCTTTCCAAAACCTAGCGCATTCAAATAACAAAATGAAATTTGAAGAAACTTTGTGTACTTTTGAACTCTCCTTGTGAAATACGAGCATCGGACAATACTTCATTTCTTCCAGGAGGCACTCAGACTTAATTTTCTTCAAAGCGGCAAAACCTTGGCGTTGGCAGAGCTTTTTAGAATGCCTTTCCGCGTCAAAGAGGTCCGCGAACCTTAAATGGTACATTTAAAAGAGGTCGTAAGTCTGAGACTGAAGACGCCAACCGGGTAGTTCTGAACCTAATTATCAGAGACTATATAGCTAATGGGCAGACACCTGCCGCCTTGCGTGATGTTCTTATTAAAGGTAATAGTAATTAAGTCTCGTCAGACAGCTGAAGGCTGGCGCCGGCCTACCTGCTCAGGTGGGCGGTGAGTGGTGATTCAGCATAGAGCACTATGTCATGATGAAGCGCTAGTTTCATCACGATTTTAGAATTTTTCTTGCTGCTTCTTAATACTCGGTCTCAAATTGACACTATTGTATTTAAAACTTAGTGGCGTATTATATTTATTCATTAATTTATAAAAAAAATGCATTCTTAACTGCAGCATATGGTTATCACAAACTACTGCCACATTTAGCTTTTTCAGCCACCATAATCTTCGCCTCATTCCATGTCATTTCTCTCTCAAGCAGCTCTACCGAGTACATATGTATAGTTCCTTACGGCCTACAAGAGGAATAAAGTAAAAGCAGCTGTCGCTTATATTCTCATGCGGAATCCATAGTATAAGTCAAAACGATGTCTACTTTCTTCTCTTGACCAACTATACTATGAAAGGCTTTTTTGTACGCTCTCTCCGTTTGTCATTCCTTACAAATGTCAAACCATCATACCTCTAGTATACTGCGCAGGTTTATCCATTATACGGCTGCATCGGTTTCTACATTTTTTTTTACTATTATTTCACTTAAAAATTGTAAATATGATAAATAAATCACAATTAACTACAGGAAAGCGATGAGATAAATATACATAAAAACCTTACGAAATTATTCTTATCGTATTTTTTATCTTTATGCAAAAAAGTCTTTTAGTTGCTGTGGATTTTGAGCTAAGCCGTGTGTGCCGAATTTTCTAGCACCAATATTTCAACCGCCATTGCATGGTTCTTCTTACACATAATATCGTCAACCTTGAAGAAGACCCCTGCAATGGCGGTCGAAATATTTGTGTGAGAAAATTCGACACACGTCTAAGTCTAAAAGCAACAATCGTGACAGCCTACGAAGTTATTTAAATGTGACGATTTATATATTTATAAATCATAATATCAATTAGTTTTTTACTAAATAATTATAATCCAGGTTTTAAACATTCAATCACATTCATGGATAAAGATAAATAAATGCCTTCGGGTAAAGCGTCTTCGGGTTTGAAAATCCTTGATATTCTAATGTATACATCAGGACGTCGAAGGGAAATATACAATATGAATAAATCCATTTTTCGATTCTCGGAAACTTTTTTGCACTTCCACTATCTGCCGGCAAAAGTTACATATAAAAGGCATGTGTATCTTCATAATATTGAAAAAAAAGTCACATTCCAAGAGGCGAACATTTCATTTTTAAGTTTGATGACATGAAAAAATCTGATGCAGATGTAAGACGATACGCGACAAAAAAAATAAACTTTTTTATTTCGGAAATGTGAATTATAATAAAAGTAATTCAAATATCATACAACTTAAGCCATTTAATTTTTTTTACAGTTTAGTAAAATATACAAAACAATTGATTGCATTTAAAAACTCATAATAAATTATCATCTTGTAACAAAAATAAAGTACGATGTACATCTTAATAAATGTAATCTTAATTTCGTTAAAATATAATAAAATATGTAAATGTTGTATTGAATTGAGTGAAAAAATATGAAAATTATAACAATAAATTTATACACACATACAAAACTACATCGAATATCATATTTTTGACATTTTTTACCTTACGGGAGTATAAATACTTGAAAAAACTCACGAGTCATTAGGCGGAAGAATTGGTCGTGGTTTATCACACTGTGTATAGAATAGAACTCCGGTGCATAGTTTGTGGTTGGAATCACAATGTATGCCATTTCTTTTTCTCCGGAATTGTCGAGTTAAATGTCATTTAATTTAATATTTGATGAAAATTTGCATGTATTTATCATCTTTTTTAAATTTAGGCTCCTAAATTAATTATTCTAAAGTATTAGAGTATCGAAATGTATTCTAAAAATTAAAACAAATCTTAATGAAATTTAAAAATTTAATTTTTATCTATACTTTATATGAAAAAAATGAAAGAATATTAACGTTAAAATATAAAAGTTTTCTTACTATATTTGCTAAGCTTTATGTGTACAACCAGTATTTGAAATGAAACGCTTTCAAATTTTAAAACGGAAAATTTCAAGCGGCTGGTTAATGGTCTAAGAAACATTTCTATATTTTATTATTCATTATTCTCGGGGTTTAGCTAATATCAAACGAAGTGATGAAGATTTTCGTCAAGAAAGATATACTCCATGTTGGCTGGTTTCGGTCGTACCTGCGAGAAGTGAAGCCTACTTCTTCTCAAAATACATTTAGCCCTTTCCAGCGAATGAATGTGACTGAGTCTCAACAAGTCTTTTGTTAACTTCCCTTCAAATGGAATAAGTGGAATTTAAATCTTTAATTAAAGCTGTTTTAGCAAGGGCAGATAAAACATTCAATATAATTGCCCAATTCCCTAGAATTATTTTAGGCAGCGAGAACTTTGTATTTTAATTTACTGAAGTGAACTTTGCGCTTTTTGTACTTCTACGAAGAATTTCTCTAACGAAAACGTTGCATAGTTTTTTAAATTAAAAGACTCTTCTGTTACTCGTGAATATGTTTAAATTATACAGGTCAAAAACGCACAGTTAAATTAATTACCTTTATTTAGGAAATTCCTAGAACACAGTTATGGAATAAAATAATAAACTTTGTTTAATCACTGAGTTTTATTTCATATTATTCTTCAGGTTTCAGGGACAACTCTCAGTTTTTAAGTTTGTTCTGATTAGCCTCCGTAACCAGTAGACTAATTTATTTAAAGCACAGTGGTTTAATAATAATGCTTTTTCAATTTATTTTATATATATTTATCAAATTGACGTGTCAAGGATCATTCTCTAAATTGTCTTTATGATTATATAAATGAATTCTTTGATTTCGGATCCATTGTACAGATGGAATATATACCATAGAAAAATATCTTACAGAATATTGGTCTCCCTCCCATATTCGTTAAATTTCTGCAATATACTAATGGTATGATAACCAAAAACAGCTGCCCATTACATCTTTGCATCCAAAGGTCCGCCTAAAATATGCATGTATATTTTATAAATGTTGCTTATTGTTGTATACTTGACAAATTCATTGCAAGATACCGAAGATTTAAGGAGACTTGATCAAATCTTTTAATTAATAAAACACGAAATAAGTTCAACACAAAATGTTCACTGTATAAGGTAGCGTTATATTTTTATTTATTTAACAGAGCACTAGCTCCAATACAATATGCCAATATGTTATATGCCAAAACATCACAAATTCTATATTTAAAATATGTAGAAAAATGTATGCTTTACCAGGATTGACTGAATTTGTATAAATGTAGTACTTTTATATAAAAAAAGATAATCTGAATAAAACCAACTCAAAACTAAATAAATCATCAATCCTGAAGAAGACCCCTGCAATGGCGGTCAAAATATTGGTTGAAGGAAGTTTGCCACACATGGCTTAACCCAAAAGTGACAATATCAAATCTGGCCGTGAAAACCTAAGAAGTTATTTATATGTAGCGATAATTTAAAATGCAGTATCTGTTTGATATTTACTATCATAATACTCATTACATTGCTGCATCATTGCGTTGTCTCGCTCGATGACAGCCGTTAAATCACCAGCCGTGGTTTATCTTCATTACCGGGGTAGTCAGTTTGCGATGGTGTCGTCGCTTGCCGCGGACTCAGACGTCAGAACGGAAGCAATATCAGTGGTATCCGGTGGAGGGCGTACAGAGTAATCGTATCAATTAGTACAGCCGGGCGCACCGCGGTCCCGGCCAGGCACTAGTGATGAGGGACGCCTGGGAAACCAAGTTGCCGTTCTGCATCTAATTTTACCGAATCACTGTATTGTCGTTTTACCAAGTGCATCGGTAGCATATTTACATAACAACGTTATAAATCATATCAAGTTTTATCATTAAGATATATGTTGGCTTTGAGCTATCTATGTTCTATCATCAGATGAAAACTAGCCGAAATTTACATTTCCTGTAGGTCATTTCAATACGGTAAAACATGACCTATACTGCATTTTTAAATTTGGGAAAACGAAAATCAAATTGTTAATTACAAGTAATTACAACGTTTTTTTTTGTCATAACTGATCTTTAGCTGGAACGCTATTTAGTTCTGATAAAAAAAATGGTTTTATTTATATTTTAAGCATCCATTTTGCGATTCATTTTTAAATGAATAATATTGTGTACGTGCTTTAATAATGATCACTTTGAGCATTGTAAGCTTCTTCATTTCTTTGCCGTGAAAAACTGAAAAACCGCGTGTTAAAGGCGATGCTGTGGTCTTAAAGTAAAAGTCAGCTATTCAATAAACAGTGCTCAACGTAATTCATGTTACAACTAGGTAAGGAGTTTTAATCTTTTTAATATACAAAGGGATATCTGAGTCTTTGTTGATCAGAATTTGCAAGGAGTTCAAATTAGCCTGATGTATCCGAGCTAGAAAAAACGGCTCAAAGACACGCGGTAAGAAACAAATGTCAACCCCAATCTACTTCTCATCATCATCATCATCAGCCTGTGTCCGTCCACTGTTGAACGTAGGCCTCCCGCATGAGTCTCCATCCTCTTCGATCCTCCGCCTTCCGCATCCAGGTCACTCCCGCTATTCTTCTTATATCGTCAGTCCATCTTGTAGGGGGTCGGCCAATGCTTCGTTTGCCAGTTCTTGGGCGCCATTCCAATACTTTTCTTCCCCATCGACCGTCGTCTCTTCGACAGATATGACCTGCCCATTGCCACTTGAGTGTGCCTATTCGTTGGGTAGCATCCACTACTTGAGTTCTTCTGCGTATTTCCTCGTTTCGGATTCTATCTTTTAGTGACACTCCGAGCATGGATCTCTCCATAGCACGCTGGGTGACTTTTATTTTATGGGTAAGACTTGCTGTCAGATTCCACGTCTCTGCGCCATAAGTTAATACAGGGAGGACGCATTGGTTATCTACTTCTAAAGTTACTTAAATTATATAATCAACGAAGAATGCGTGTATAGTACATACAGTATTTGATGAATTCATTAGGTTAAAATAAAATGAATAATATCTTCAATGAGATTTAATTATAATGTGATATATGGATCACGTCGGTATTTCAACGATAAACAACATCTTCTTCTATATAAAGGACAAATCCGACCTATCCTTGAATACGGCAGTCAACTTTGAATTGGCGCCCCAAAATACCTTCTAAATTAAATGGATTCAGTTCAAAGAAAAGCAATTCGTTTGATAAACAATGATACTTGTACGTCTTAAATTGCAATCAATGGAACATAGGTGTAAGATTTGTTCACTTAGTCTTTTCTACCCTTATTAAAATGGTCGCTGCTCTTCTCGGAACTTGAAGAACTTATTCCTCCTGCTCCCACCCACAACCGACAAACTCATCTTAAACTTGTCGAACATCCATACATGGTTAATGTGTGTCAACCAAGAACTGTCAGATTCAAAAGTTCCTTCCTTAATGCCACTGGTAAGCTTTGGAATCCTCTTCCAGCGTCTGTGCTTCCTTGGTAAAATCTTGGATCACTTTAAGAAACAGATAAATATACACTTAAATCTCACGAACCCAAATACAAACACGAACACAAAACGAGTTTCCGGCATGCAGCGTCCAGTCTCCCGGGCTGAGCGTCATAAAGTGCACTGGTCTTGACCGGCTCAAAAAAAGACTAATTTGTCTGCCTCATCGTCGTAATGTCTCAAGAAATTTGATACATTAATCCTATTGGTACTGTCGTATAATGAAATATATAAAAATTTATTTAAATATTGGTAAACATCAATTATCTATGAAGAATTAGAGTATTTAAACCATTAAAAAAACTTAAATTAATTAATTTTCTACTTTCCTTAAACATCTTCACATGAAGTGACAGGATTGTACTTTAACTATTTGTATATCTGAAAGGAATTTAAGGAGTTTCTCGCATGCAGCGTCCAGCCTCCCTGACTGAGCGTCTTACTGGTGCACTGATCTTGACCGGCTGTGCTCTCCTGCATGCGACTTCAATATCAAAAAGACGAATATTAAAAAAATATTGATTTGTACAATCTTGAAAAATATGAGAACTTCAGAATATGTTTTAAAAGTGGAAAAATAAAAATGTCGGACTTGAGATGGAATTTTTTCTGCTGTCTAGTCGCAGTCTGGCAAATTTTGAATAGTAAATCAATCGGCAATGTCATAGAGTTCGACTGATTGGCTGGCTACATTAGTATACTATTCGACTGACGTTTCGGCTTAAAGATTTTACGGCTAAAAGCCCGAGAAAATTGATAAAAATACTAAAACGTTTTTATAGACGCACTTTCTGTTCGACTCGAGAGATTCCTTCACCAGACGCGTAAAAAATATATATGCGGAGACAAAATATCATTTTTATATTCAATGAAAAGAACAAAATGATTTTTCATGTCTATTCTAAGAAAGTGACTACGCTTAAGTTTTGTAAACTCCAACCCAAGTTATTATTTAATGAAGATATCAAAGCGTTTTACGCTCCATTTTATGTTTTCCTTGTTCTTTGTAAGTGATATTCGCATCTGTAATGATACTTACTAGGCCAGTGTAATAAATTCCTTTATTGAATAAATAGGTTATTACATTTATTTGCTTTTGTTACATTTATCTACTTCGTAATTTGTAACTGTTTTTTGACAATAATTCTGAAATACAGTTTAAATGAATAACGCAATCAGTTATAATCAAAATATTTAAATGTTTGATATACATACCTGGCGGGCGAAGCGAGAGGGAGATCCATCACGTACGCCTGCCAACCCAAGGCTGAGCTCCGCATGCAGCTCACTAGGCAAGGTATTTGGAGTGGGGGAACCAAGGTGCACTACAGAATCGCGGGATCCACTATAACAGCGCTTTTCAGGACTGGAGCGCCATGGGAACCTATTGTACAGATAACCCTCGTACTGTACCATCCTTATAATGTATTTTGAAACAATATTTTTCGGTAATTTTTAATTAAATATTGAATTAATTATTTGAGACTCATTTTAAATTTAAATTAATCAATTTTAGCTACTTTTAAGGACCAAATGATATAGGCCTCAAGAGTATCCAACTAATCATCCGATCTGCTTACAAAATCTCTATAATAAGTCTCCTAATATACTCGTATGCCTCGGATAAAATAGCTGCCGTATATTTAAACTATTTATTTTATCAGAAGGACCTTATGAGACGGACTCTTTGAATAAAGAATGAAAAGTGGCAGCTGATAGAACTTAGTAAAAATTTGTTGTGGCAACCTATTTTAGATATGGAACAGATATCGATAATATAAAAAAACATTCTTAGTCTGTTATATTCGAGTTGAGCCATCTTTTAAGACCATATGATTCAAGTTTTACGAATATCTTAATAACCATCTTCATGATTCAATTATCAACTAATATCAAACATGAAAAATTTGAAACATAAATCATCTTAAATATGCCTTAGATACTATGATTTTCGTCTCTTTACGTCGCCCGGCAAGTTTGGAATCATAATCGTATGTTACCAGATAGACCTCCAGACGTTGAGATATCTTGGGACATGGCATGGCATATGAGAACTGAGTGGAATTCGTGATGAATAAAACTTTCAGATATAGAACGTATATGTAAAGTAAAATAAAAAACTTGATATTTGATTTTTTATTGTTACGTTCAAATTTTTCAGACATATCGGCATATCTTTGGCAAGATAAAAGTAGAAGTAAATTGGGTATTTTTATCACGAAATTAGATTTTAACAGCATTTTATTTTCTTTGGTTCTTTGGCAATACTGATGACGACCCCCGTGTTCCGAACAGTCACGGAGAGTCGACCCTTACATCCGTTGGGTCTGAGTATAGAAGGGACGTGCTTGGTCCGCAATATTAGGTTCTCTCTACCCAGGCTGCTCAGTGGCTGGCCGTGACTTCAAAACGAAATAAGGGATAATTTTAAAATACTGAGAAAAATAAACATGACTTCTTTACTTACTAACGTTATTTTTTATTTTATTTTAGCATTCTAAAATACACTGATAATAACGAAAGTATAAGAAAATGTGCATAAGCCAAATAAACAAAGTGAATACTTAAATAACTTCTTAGGTTTTCACGGCCTGATTTGATGTTGTGGCTTTTGCACACGGCTCAACCTAAGAGCCACAACATCAAAGTGAATATATAGACACGAAATCATTTATTATGTAAGTAAAATCATTTATTATGTTATTATACTATTTAATCGAATGTCAAATTAAAGTTTAGTGATTTCTTACGATGGACTCGATAGAGTCCGAAACATGTACAAATACATGAAATAATTTAACCATACAATAATTCAATTAACGTATAGCCTGCTTTAGCGCTAAAATAAGGCAACTAAATACTCGTACATAAAAATATGCTTTAAAATGATGTCTTCGTCATTATAAGATAGACACTTGATATATATTTGCCGGCAGGTATACCTCAATGGTCTAAGCTTTTGCTTTGAAAGCCAAAGGTCGTGGGTTCGATCCCTGACGGAGATTAAAAAAAAAAAGATTTTCAATCGATTTCTGATTGATGTGAATTTGATCCCTCACCCGTAAAATGCCAGTCATAGCCTATTAATCGAAATTGGTGGTAGACGAAAGTTGTTCCGTGAAGACCACCCATTCATAGTAAATTCCTGTAATAATAAAGGATAATGCGTGAATCTCGGGCTGTAGTCTATGACGTTGGCGGATAAACACTCCACATGCAGCGCTTAGTCAAATGCACCATGGTTAGCGTCACATAATTCCACAGATGAAACTTCAGAATTACTATTACCATCTGTCGGTATTCTCCTGTTTTTAGAAAAAAAAAACGATATTCACAAATTACCGTCTTTTAGTTCCGTCAGTTGCCATTCTCCGTGCCTTGTCACAAGAATATCAGTATCTGAAAGTTCACAAGGAAACATATAGAGTTCTTAAAGACCTCCAAAACAGGAGCTTGAAGAGATGACAACTTTAGTATCTGAAGGATATTTTGGGTGATTTGTTATTATCGCACATTTAATAATTTAAATGATTAGCCACAGAGGCCTGGACTATTTAGTACTAAAGGGCAATTTAACTGAAAATTTACTCAAATAAATGTCAGTCTATATGAATATACGTTATTTAAAAAGGATTGAATTTTATACAAACGAGATTGAAAAAAAATCTCTGGAAAATTCAAAAACATAATTATTAGTTTTTTTGTATGTTACTCGTTTTATAATAAGGACATTAAATTATAACACTTATGCAATTTAAATATAATGATAACGTACACGCATATCAATGTATATTTTTCACGTATATCAATAATTTACACCATTTGATTCGTTCGAGTATTTTGATTATAACAGTGCATTTTTAGGTTTATAATTAAAATTAGATTTTTGAAATTCTTGAAAAAAATAACGTCCGCCTCACCTTTTAGGACTTTATCACGATGTCAATGCCTTTTCACATTTAAATAGCCAGGTTTCAGGAAGGTTGGGAGGGTCCTACGTCCTCACCCGGTATGACATTCATCCACTTACGGAACCCGAGAAACTTATAATACGTATTGGTGATGAAATCCAGAAAGATATCTACAAATATTGTGAATATTTTATTTTAATACATTTTTTTGATACATTTTTTATAATATTATTGGATACTTTTGCTGGAGGAATTATCGTTTCACTTAATTTCGAGTTTGGAAAGATGTTAGATATTTGCGGGCGGTACTATTCAATTACGTTTGCAGATTCTTTTGGATAAATTGGTAATAAATAAGGATATCGGTTAACTAGGAAAACTTTAACACACATTGCTATTACGCCTAAGTATAGGCGATCGAAATCAGTTTAAAAATAATTTCGTTTCAATTATTTTTTAATTTAGTTTTTTGGTTCAATTTTTGTTATACTCTTGTATCTAATAATCAACAAGCTAGCTTTATTTTCAATATAACATATTAAAAAACGGATTTATAAAATAAGCTTTAAAGAAAAAAAGGAAAATTATGACCATTAATCTCAGTCAGCCGCCATGATCCTTGACTATTCCAATATTAGCTCTGCCTTTCGGACCTCCATTGAGTACATTCTATGTATAGCAACCGACTATTTAGTATAACTGCTGAACCCTTGACTTAAAAAAAAGGCAGCTTTATTTTATGCTGTCCTGCAGCATCCTTAATTAATCTCTCAATAAAGACCTACCGATCTTCATTTGCTTCTTGACCTGTATTATATTAGGCTGCCCTGTCCACTCTCTCATCTTGTCATTTCTCACAAGGTTAGACCATCGTACTTCCAGTATTCTATGCAAGCATTTGCTTTCAAATTCCATTATACGGTTATATTAGCTTTTACTGAGATGATAAGATTCACATTCATATAGAACGATGCAGACGACAGTGAAAAGGGCTCTTAAAGGAGATATCATATATTTTTTATAATTAGTTTACATTGCGTCTACTTGTTATTGTATCATAAAAAAATGTCTAATTACTGCAGTTAAAGTAAAAATAGTTAAAAATAAACTATTAAAACCATTATACTAAAATCACTTTGATACAACTTTTTATCCAAGCCATCAAAAAAGTTTTTTAAAGCAACAGTAATAAAGTTTTACACCATCCAAATTAAACGACAATTCAACAGTCAAGAGACGAATTCTAAGGCCTGCACAGGGTAAATACTAAATACCTTTTTTATTGGGGCCGCCGAGACAAAGTTGGGTGCGTAAAGATCCAAGTTTTATTTATATTTGACAGCGCTGGGAACTTTTTGCCCCCTTGGAGGAAATAATGGACCTCGTTTCTTTATATAATCTTGCACGTGCTTTATACTTCACATTACTGGACCCTCGTTAACTGCCTTTCCGTATCCTGGAAGCTGTACGAAGAAATAAAAAAATCATGAGATTTTTGAGACATATCATTAAGATATCTCCTACGACTTTCACACTAGCATGACCCTTACACTAAAACCAATTTCGGGTTACTTGATTTATAAATAAAACCTTATTTTATTTACGTAGTTTTTAGGATATAAATATATATATAATAGATGTAACAAACTTTCTGAAAATTAAAATACGAAATTCATTCTCATGATATCCAGAAAAAATACGAAGAATATTTTTTTGTTAAACACAGATCATCGTATTCATAGTGTAGAATAATTTAAATTATATAGAAGTCAAATATCATTAAGAAGTGACGACATGCTTTGGCTATGCCATTGACGTGTTGATATATTTTTAGTTGACTAGAGAAGGACTTTTATGGAATTCAATATTTAATCGAAAAAAAGTCAATTATTAATTTTTTTATGTAATAACGTTTGATCTACTTTACTAAAAAATTCAGTTACTTGTACTATTAAAAAGCTAGCAAGAATAAAATGGAAAACTAATTTTCAAATATATAGGATGTTATATAGGACACCGTTGCGAAAATTAAAATCTTTTACTAATGAGTCATACAAAATAACGTTGATTTTTTCCAGTAACGTAAATAAATTACTCAATAGTAAACTGTAAATTTTTCAATAATTATCAGTTCAAGATCCCAATTATATCGCAGTATTTGATGAAATACTCTGTGTTGTACAACTCAAATAAACTGCTTTGTTTTGTTTTATTAATTTTATTGCAATGTTTAATGGTTAACTGTAATGTCTGAAACTCTGTGCAACATTTGTCTTGATTGTTAAGCCACGTCGAGTACAGCGTTTATTATGAAAGCTCCTTTACTTGCACCATCAGTCTTTCTTAACAAATTCTTGTAACAAAATGTTCGCTTCCTCGTTGTCTTCTAATTTGCTCTGTGATTACTAGCCTTTCAAGACTTTGTTTCGGAACCTTTACTGAAAACAAATTTAAAGAATTATTAAGCATATTTTTCTTCAAAAGCTTAAAGTTAATCGATAATTCTTCAAGGATTCCTTTATTTGCATTGTACAAATTTAACTGAACCAAAAAGTTTCAGATGGAGTATATCAAGTATTTTAAGATGAAAGGTTTACTCGAGGGGTTTCCCATTATTTGTTTTTCTGGCTTTACCTAGGTAAACGTTGTTTGTCGTTCGTGTGTTTTCACAATGTCAATGTTACCTGTCAAATTTAAATCATTAAATGTTATATTCTACTCGTTTTAATGTTACTGAGGAACACTTCCCATATCTAATACAAATACACTATAACATTATTCATAATATTAAGATAAAGTTTTAATTTTTAATCATAATATTATACAATAAAATAAATAAAAAATCAATCATTATGAAACACTTAGTTTATGACGTGTTCAAAAATTGCTAATTCTTGAACAATGAATACTTTCAGTAGGTGTTCATGTGTAAATTTAAGTAATAAACTAAAGTTCTCATTTATTTTATATATTTTTGACACAAGATCTTATCTTGTTTTATAATATATTTTTTATAATCCTTAGTGATTAATGCTCACTTTTAAAACTGGTAACACAACACGCAAGTGACGCATGATAACAGTTTTTACCATTACAAGCTTTAGACCAGTAGAGGGCTCTTATAAATATATATAATTGTAATTTAAATCATTTTAGTCATACCTTTTCTGGATACAAAACCATATAAGGTTATTCGGTTCAAATTCAACTAAAATTATGTTTGATATAAATTTGTATTGTCTCAGTTTTGGATTGAAATATATTCTATGAATTTACGAAAGACAATGTAATTTTTTAATGACAATACAAAAATATTATTTTGTACGTTTTTAGTTGGATTGAGCCGCCCCTTAAGAAAAAATGGTGTAGACCTCGGGAGCATCGGACTAATAATTAGATGTCTTTTCAAAAATCCAATTAATAAAACACCAAAAATTAGTCTCAAATACAACAGCTACTTTCTCTCCAAGTACTCAAACGTACGCTCTAGACTTAGAGGTTATGGGCAACCTTATATGTTCCCAAGTGGACCTTCAGGTGCAGATTTGTCACATGGAGGAATGGACAGTGGTGTCTGACAGAAATACGTGGCGACAAAAGAAGAAGAGTGAATAAGTGTTGTTGGTTAGCTCAAATTAGATCGTATTATGTCTACGTATTTCATGTTGATGAGTATCATGTCGTTGAGGCTGCGGCGCTTGGCAAAGCAATTCCCATTCAAATGGGGGTTCCCGCACATAGTTACATGTGCCTGAGGATGCTCTACGAGATGAAAGGGGGCGGCATTCCTCGTGGGGCAGAGATCCCGCCCTAGAAAATCTTTACAGCGCGCGAGGGCGGCGTAAAAGAAAAACGTCCACATTTGTTGAACCGGAGGATGCTGCTAGAGGTCTGGATAGTAGTGGTTCTGCCCCCAATACGCCTTGTCTTGCAAGTTTTCGTCCAATACAAATCGAGTATCAGCCACACTCTGTGTTGTTGTCGGGGAGTCATTGCTATTTCTTGGGAATACCTTCTTGAACTGTTGTTTGCTCTTTAAGTTCTCTTGCTGTTAAGCTAAATCAAAAATGTAGTTGAAATAACGCACGCCGTTAATCTAGCCGATATTGAACAGATTTGTACGTTTATTTTTTGCCTCTTCGCTTGATCCTAAACAATGTTGTTAACAGTTAGACATTCATGTATAAATCTACTGTCTAGTAATATTGTTCATACACTGCATAATTTTTATTCCAAATTTTTCTGGATGGATGTTCTACACTGTATATTTATCATTTTCTGCAATTGTCAAATAAACTTCTATTATACGGAAACAATAAGTATTTTCATAGATGACACTTGTTATAAATAATATGTACATTTAATAATATACTAATATTATTGTTACCGATACAAATTTTAGTGTACACTCTGCATTTCAGAATAAAAAAAGTAAAGAAACGAAATTAGCTGAAAATATATGAAATAAAAATAGTGTGTGTAGATAATTTTCATATTTTCAATAAAATTAATGTTTTTATTAAAATTTGCAATAAATGTATTTTTTAATTGAAAAACATTTGTCATTTATAATATGTACAAATATAAATCAAAACCCATTTGTCTAATTATATCACGTTTATGAAATATTATAATTGTCAATTAAGAATTTGGACATACGAGTACATACATAAGAAATATTGTTATTATATCCATCACATTATTTGGTAATTTATTATCATCCTGTGACCGTCCACTGTCGAACGTAGGCCTCCCGCACGAGTATCCATCCTTTTCAATCATCCACCTTCAGATATTGGTAACTAAATATTAACGAATGACGAACTTTTAAAGAGATTACAATGGTCTTATCACCGCTATGGCGAAAACCAAAGCCGCAGACCCCAAATAAAATGCAATAATTTGAAACCTTTACCGATTTTTCTGAATCGAGAAATGGACGGTGAGGAATTGTCTGAAACCTCTCGCAGAGCCCGCAGGCTGTGAGGAAGAAACGAAACGAGCTTCGAGATGTGACCTTTCAACTCGACTGGGAATTTATGGCAGAGGTGTGCGACGCTTTGCAGCACGTCGGTTACCCGGCGCAACCGACAGATGCCGGTGGTGCATTTATTTTACATTACAGCACACGTAACATACTCGTATTCCGAACTCTTTTTCGTGCCTCGTAATAATGGACCCGGATATTTACAATAAAATATAAAAAATGCATTTATTTTTTATTCATTTTCAAAACTATCGTTCTTTTCCTGTTTCCGTCCCATATCTAGACATATGGTCACAAAAAATTCTGCCACTTAATTCTGTCAGCTGCAACTGTTCATTTTAATTTTATTTTCAGACTTTCTCCACCTTATGCAAGTATCCACTATATTAAAGGAAATATATTAACAAGAAACTATAATATAACTATAAAAAAAACATATTTGCCATCTACTTCTTATTTTCTTCTTCTTCTACTTCGTCGTCTTCTTCTTCTACTACTTCTTCTTCTTCTTCACCTTCTATTTCTTCTTCTATTTTTCATTTACATTGACTACTTACTAGGTGGAGTATATGGTCATCTCAAATTTCCATCTAAAAGCTTCGTCAATAATGTTCCTTGCCTTATCCAATATCATCTCTCCCAAAGTATTTACTACGTGTAGATCCTGATAGTTCTATCCAAATAAGAGCCTGTAGTATCAAAATACTGTTTTGGGCGTTTATTATTCAGCTTTTTTTCGATCGATATCTCTTGGTGAAATTTCAAGATATCAATTAAAAAAAACAATATTTTTCATGTTTTTTGCATATCCATTCTTTCACGACATGATCCGCACGTTCTTGAGTCGTCAAAATACTTTTAATTATCATACAAACGCATATTTGGTATTATTTTTTCAGTAATTACAATTGTTCGGAGGAAAATACATAAATAAAAAAGAATATTTTATTTTATTTTATCAGTTTATTTGAACAACGCAAATAATCACTATTTATTTACAAATATTATTTATTATGAGGGATCAAGCATTATGATTTATAAATGTCACGCTGTTTCATTAATATTATATAATGATTGATGCGTGTAAAGAAAATTAATTAAAAATTGATGACGAATATCGAAAAAGTAGAGGTTTTTATTCATTTCGATTTCAGGTCGTTAAAATTGAATTAAGTAAATTGATCCTCTTTTCAAAGGAACTTCTGAAATAAAATAGTTAATTTGATGTCATTACACAATTTTTTTAGATTGCTAGATTATTTTAGAGTTTTTATTAGAAAAGTATAAGAAAAATACAGTTTCTATAACCAATTTTGTAAGACGTATTTCTAAGAAAAATTCTGAAACCTTAAGTGATAGAAATTGAAAAACCTTCAACAAATAAGAGGAACCAATTATTAGTTTTTTGTATGGAGTTACTGTCAACAAGAAATATCATAATGTGGTCAAAAAATACTAACTATTCATACATTCTCGTACATTAACATTAACTCTTATATACTCTTCACTAAATACAGGTAGATATGTAATTTTTAATATTATAAACATTGTAGTGAGTATCTGGTACGTGGCATCCAAATACTGGACCAAATTCGCTACCCGATTGTCGGGTATTTTTAGGGAATTAACCTGGTATTCTAAAGTAGAAATTTCAGTTACTTTTACGATGGGTTTTGAGGAAAGTGAGAGTCTTTGAGCCTTGCATAAAAACCTGATTTCTATGCTCTTTTGTAGCATCCAAAAATAATTCACCATAAAGATATTATTTTGACTCTTAACCGACTATACAATGAAAGACTGATGTTTTCTCTCCCTTATCATGTGATTCATCACGCAGTCAAACCATGAAAAAGTAGAGTTACTTGAGTAATATAATAGAGTTATTCTTATAGCCCATTATAATGGGTAGACCGTATACGGTTTAAATACTTTGTGGTACGAGCATGATGCCAGAATACTAAACTTTACAAAAGAAAGATGATAATAAATCCGATGTTTATATTATAAAACAAAAAATATCAATTTAAATAACAAGGACTGAAAAAAAGTTCTCAACAAAATATGCTTTTTTACAATATAATAAGACAATTTACGGACCAATATTGAAGAAATTTTGCTGAGTGAATTCTTTAGTTCGAATAAATAGTTTTATATGAACGATTTAGCTCAGTATGAAAATATCTATAATGGCATTTTTCAGGCCTCAAAACCTCTCATATTGCATACAGCTGCACACTCCCAGATAAGGTTCCACCTTTTTCAATAATAGAAGAAGCCTTTTGTGTAATAATGTACGATAACATCCCATATATATTTAAAATTGGATCTGAAATTCGGTCGGATATGTTTGTGATAGCTACGACATATTTTTTATTATGAATTTATTAAATTAATTTTATTTTTCATGTTGTATTTATTGTTTCGCTTTGTTTATACTCAAGAAAATTTAACGACATACCTGACAACTCGACGATTTTCTTAAACAAAATACAAGCTTCTTTCTTCGTAGTATCAATCCAGTGGATTGGTTTGCAGCAAAATCTTGCATCTCGATCTCCACTCCTCTCGATGCTCTGCAGTCCTCTTCAGCTCACCAATAGAGCTACAACTCATGTCCTCGAACACTTGCTAAAAATACTCCCGTCTAGGGCGCCCTCTACAGTTTTTTCCCTCAACCATCCCTTCCACAATGGCGTGAAGAAGACCATCGTAGCGCATAATGTGACCGATCCATCGGGCTCGCCTCTCTGAGATGATTCTTATATTCAAGCTTATACAACAGTTAAATTACTTAAAATTACTTAAAGTAAGTACAAGCTGTTAGTTGATTAGGGAAAACATATGAAACGTAATAATGAAATGTATAAATGTCAATCATGTAGTTTGTATTCAGATTTAACAGTATAAAATTAAGTTAATAAATATTTTATTAATCATTGTTTATAAACCATAAAATGTTATATATTGCCAAGTGCCGCTACTCAGATCTGTCAGTAGAAACTGTCCATGCCTTATCCTAGATATCTCTGCACCCAAAAATCCATTAATAACATAAATGTATTCCAACGACCTCTTTAAGTAGGGACCTTTAGATTTACGTGATTATTTAATCAGTGTTTTTAAAGATATCGGATAATGACGTCGCTCCCGATCCTAAATTGGTATTTAATTGTGACGTAATATAACTAAAGACACGTTGTAACCAACAGGCGTTATTTCATCCAAATTTTGGTCCGCGTCAAATGTTGCTTAGTAACGTTTATTGAACAAACTAAACTGTTTTAAAAAATATGTTTGTTTGATAAAAATTTCTTAAAAATATTAATATGGTAAACATCCTGATCTAGGAGTATTAAGTAATATTACAAATGTAGAAATTAGTAAATAATATCATTAATCATGTTATGAGCTAAATGTTACGAGATAAATCATTTTTTGATTTATAATTTTTGTGCAATAATAGTAAATTCAATATTCATTTTCTATAACTCAATAATTGCGAAATTAATACAATATTATTAATATTGCGCGGAACATATTGCAAATTGCGTTATTAATATTGCCTCTCTGGAATACATCAGTAAAATTCAAATATCAGTTGATTGCCCTCGCCGAAATTGGGGTTTTCTAATAATAAACATATTTTCGAGCGGACGCAATTGAAATGAACACTATCAATTCTCTCGGTGCACCGATGTGAAGAGCAAGCGATCAATGCAGCCAGTACGAGTGTTTTGGCAAATGAATCGGGGCCATATGCACGACTGCACAAATTTGGGCGATGATGTATGGAGAGCAAATGGTCCAGACCGCAGCGCGGACAATTGCAATCGCAATGAGTGGACCACGGTTTCGCAGGGGCGGTAATTGGGCCAACGAAATAAATAAATGGACCGAGTACGGACGAATGTGCACAACGTGATTGGATGACGGTAGGTAGACGTAACAGGGAATCCCTCTTTGGATGCTGTACTAACAATGACACTCTTGCGATCTCATCTGTATTTGTTTTGGTTTAAGAATTTTGGGACAAGTCGAATGACAAATATAACACCCAGCACATGTTTGTGTGGCCTTTTTTGTATCGCAAAAATACTCGTAGTTTGTATGTAAGCACATATAACAGAATACAGTCAGATGATAGAAGAAAAAGCGAATATTTGTATTTTATAACGTTTTTCATTATTGAATATAGCTAAGGGCTGGACTGTTGACACACAAAGATAAGTGTAGCAAGCATACAAAAATTATTTAAAAAAAATGGTTTGAAAATAATTATCGTCATTGCAGTTAAACTAAGATAAGTAGTTACGAATTCAGATCGCGTAACTTTACAGGTTTTAGCTGGAATAAAAAATTTATGACTACAAGCACGGGCATACCTATCCGGAACGTACACTTCAAAGTATTCGAGCATGTCAGGGTTGTGAATAGTACCACGAAAGAGAATATGCAAATATCATTAATGTATATTAACAACAACTATGAAATCAAATACAAAAATACACATTTCTCATATATATAATAACATTTTTTAAGTAAATTAGTTCGCATTTTATTAATTTTTTCGTTTAATAAAATGAATCTGGTGTTTCAAATTAACTGACATTATAACTCTATGTGATAACCGAATGTTTTATAATTTCTACAATGAAAAACATATTATAATGATATAATAATTATTGTTTTATAATTTTATCTAATTACTTGTAATAAATCTTCATTCATACTACCTTTACAAGAAGAAAAACCTATAATAATGATAAAACTTTTTCATATTGAACTATAAATAACCTACGAATCACGGTGGTTTCAGCAAAACTAACGTCGTCCATCAAAGCCATGACCATTTAAAGTTTCAGATTATGAAACTTTTTCTTCACTCATCAATATTCTTTTTAAAAAAAGTTTTTTTTAACAAGTGGGAAAACATACTAAAAGGCTAGGTGTTTCTTTGCTGCGATTGAAAATATAGATATCAAGGTAGTTTATTTTTATTTTTATGAAATCGAACTCAAGAGAGCATAATCGGTCTAACCCAATGGGCTCTATGTGATGGATGTCAGGATGGATTACTGAACACTGCATGCAGGATATATGTGTAATATTTGTAAATGGGTTGGCGAGATTCCAAGTATATATACTTGTATATGTGTTTCTTTCAGAGATCCATATTGTATGAAGGAGTATTTGAAAAAACTGTAAAAGTATTCCAGAGCTTACTCGTAGCATTAAGGAATAAATTTTAAAAAGCACCACCTGTTAGTGAACATACATTAAATTTTTTGGATGCACAGCAAGTGTAAGATGAGACTGTCGGTTGTGGGTGGGAGCAGAAAGAATTGATGTTTCAGCATCCGTGGTAATAAGGTTAGAAAAGATTAAGGGTACTAATCTTACGTCTGTATTCCAAGGATTGGACGTAAGATATAATTCCACTTTTCATTAGATCAACTGATATTTTTTGAATCCAGTTTCTTTTAATACTACGAGATGTCTTGGGGTTCCATATTAAAGGAAAGTACGGGTTTGATATTTATGTAGAAGAATAAGTTCAATTAATAATTAAGTTACTCAGTGAATTATTGACGTGTTTTATAGAGCATACCTTCTGGTTTTAACGCAAGACTTGCTTTAAACTTAATCGTGTGGTGTGGTGGTGCAAACAAAAAGTTTATCGGCTTGGTATATGACGTCACACGAATAAGTGATGACGCGAGGAGAGAGGCACCGTGTCAAAGACTACGCTGGCTGAGAAAACTCTTTTCTCCGCTCATTCCTTTCGGGGTCTCCTTCTGTTTGCATTTCAGACTTATTGACACAAAACCCATTTCACGATCGGTCGAACAAATCAATCGAATACTCTCCCTTTTTTTAAATCAAATCCCATGCTTTATTCGCGGTTAACTGTGTAATGCTGTCATTTTTCCTTATTTTGGGAATAATAATATTGAATTATGTTTTACGAAATACGAAAAAATGCATTAAGAGTATTTTGAGGTAGGACTTGTCTATTTTATGGAACCTAATTTACAAAACGTACATAAATTTATGCAATTTTATATTTTAAATATTATTCACATAACTTCATGAAGCTTAGAAAAAGGAGATACAAACCAAATTGTAAAAACAACATAATTAGATAGACAAGATGGTTTGAAATATTATTATTTACCGAGCACATAACGTTTCACTGATATATGTATTTAAATTTTAGGAAACTTTTATATTTAAGCAGAGAATACAAGTAGATAGATATCTCTATTGTCTTTATATGTACTTTATATGTTTAAATTTAGATGCTTTGTGATAAGGATGATATGTTCTACAAAAAATGTACTATTGTGGAAGTTTTCTTTACTTTATTCGGAATAACATGTTTTTATTTCTTTTTGCAATGTTGCTTTCTCTTTTAAATATACCAAAAGATGCAATAAATAAGATGCATCAACATAAATTAAATGACTGGTTATAATAACCGTGTTAGAAAATTAAAAAATTGTAACCCTAGAGTTAATTGTTACCGTAATATTTAAAGGGAAACGTGAAATAATAATTAAATTGATTAGATCTTGAAAAATAGATAATTCATATAAAAGGACGTTCTTAATGTTTAAATAAAATTCATAAAAATATTTTACTATTAGAGCATGTTCTATTAAGCGTTTCATTGTTGCGATACTTTTTGCCGTAAAATATATCAAATTCCATCGAAAAGAACAACATTAATCGTCAAAAAATCGAAGCCCTCACTTTGTGTATTATCGTCGAATATTTTCCACGTCAAACATTTACAAGGCAGTAAATTAGATTACTTCAATTCGAAACAAAAAAAATCTACCAAAATCCAATAATGTATTTAGTCGGCTTTTTGGTGGAAATTGTAGGCGGCCAGCTCTGATGATAACTGCTCCGGTTGATTGGACATTTTATTGGTAAATCCGCACCAACAACTGCCAAAGGTTGTGAATTTTCATTTATTTCATCATTGTGTGCCGTTTCGTGTTCATGGTGCATTGCGGAGACCGCTTTATGTGCGATATTTTCGGGGATTTCCCTGTTTTATTTCATTTTACGGAATACAATATTTTAAATTGTTTTACATTCCGATCGGATTGAGATTACTTTAAATTTATTTTGCTATTCAAAATCATCCTAACCGCGATCATTATATATTTTTAACATAGCTATAAAAAATATACCGTCATAGAATTTATAAATATTTCATTTAAATGAATGAATTAAAAAAATATAATGAATTAAAATAATATAAGTCAGCATAACTTCATTGCTATACTTCCAAAAGTACAGTTAATGTGTTTTAGTTGTTTTTATTGCCAACACTCATGTAACTCTTTCACCTACTAACTTGCCTACTGTCTATCTAATTTTCAACACACTCTAACACCTTCTTTTTATCAAATTCTTCAGTCTATGTTTCTTCCGGATTAATGTTTATTACTATCCATTTTACTTACTTGTACACTCTCTTGACTAATCTACGCACATTCTGATCCACTACTCATACCACACTTAAAAAATCTGCTTCTAATCAACATATGTTTTATTGGTCTCAGAGATTAGCAATTAGGCAACTCACAATCTATTTTAAATATAAAATATATGATAATTTTATGTATTTAAATGGCTTTCTATAAAACTGTTTATACCTCTAATTATATTAAGCACTAAGATAATTTAGACTCTAGAACCTTAAATTAAGGCACATGTGACCTGATTCATTCTGATGATTTTATTTCACAAGGAATATTCTAGTTTGACGAATTTTTACATGAACCTGTAGGTAACTTATGCGTTTCTTACAAACTCTAGATTATTATTGAATAAGAAGCTATAAAGGGAGTCAAGTTAGTTAGAATTGTTTTTTTTTTAATCATTAAAATTATTAAAAAGTAACCAAATATGTATAATTCAAAGAAGAAATAGTGCAGCGAATTACTTACGAGGTATTATTACGAGTATTGGACCCATTAATAAAGTAAAAAACGTTTAAAGTATAGTATATCGCAATTAAACTAATTTAACATCATAATATTTCCCAACATAACACAAAAATGTGCCCAATTTGTATTCTATCTACCATAAATATTCGTAGTATAAATAGTATATTTTTGTACACAAGCTATTTATATTTTTCTATTTTAAAAAGTCACTGATAAATAAAAGAAGGTGTAAACAAATATTTTATTTAAATTTGACATCCCAGCGCAGGAAAAGTCACGAACAACACAGACTTTTACTTTAATAAATCACATTTCTTTTACAAAAAGTAAACGGAATTTAATTTATTTCGGAGCTTTTGTAAACCAAATCTATTTTAAATGTAAAAGAATTTGCATTAAATGGTTTTTCCGTTTTGAAATGTTTTTTTGATAATGCTTTTCTTAGATCATAACAAACCAGAGACATTAAAGATATTTCACATTTGAATTTTATATAAAAGCATTTTCAATATTGGCGTGTTTTTTTCACTATTTGAAACTTCATCTTGACATACTGTAAATAAACATGTTCATTATTATATTTATATAAAAATATGTTCTACAGAGATTGAAAGTTATTTCTATTTATACATTTTCCTAAGTAATTTACTATTTATAACTACGTATGCATTTCCTCGAGATGTTTTCATACAAAATTACTTAGTAGACTATAAAATACTTTTTCTGAAACGTTTCTTGCTATCAAAGCAAGCATTTTCGTATTTATATTTTTAGTTCTTATAAGTAAAACCTTTAAATTCACTTTGGACTTATTTTTAGTTGGTTTGTGAATTGACCTTTTATTTAAAAGCTGTAATAGTTTTTGCAATTCAATGTGATTTTTACTTAACATTACAATCATTTTGAAAAATTAATATAATCAAAAAATATATTTACCATACCCCTATTAAAATAAACAGTGTACTTAAAATAGAAAAAAACAATTTGTTACTATTATTCAAGTAAAGACAAAACCCTAGTGATTGACAATGGATGCTCACCTTTTGCAGATTAATAATAACCGGTAAGTTTTAATAAGTGGTAAAACGCTTCTTTCCCATACCGAAAGTGGTAGTTTCGATCCCCGGCAGATTAAAATAAAAAAAAAACGATTTCTAAGCTCAAACAAAAAACAGTGATGTAAATTTGATCCCTCACTTTTAAAATGACAGTCATTATACATTAATTAGAACTGGTGGTTGGCAAAAGTCATCCCGTGATTACAACCAATTCATAGTGAATTCCTTTTAAAAACAAATATATGAACGCAATATTGCCGGGATGTAGTCTATGACGTTAGAAGATCAACATTCTATGTGTAGCGTAAAACCTGTAAAATAGTAAAGTGTTATAGAATCCACAAATGAGATTTCTGTACAGCCATCTATCAGTATCTTCCTGTTTAAAGTAAAAAATCAGTTATAAAAAGAAAACGACTACAAATATGTTTGTTTTTGGTATCAATTGTTCATTGTATACAAGTCAACTTTTATGGTATATTTTTGATTGAATATTTTACGTGAAATACGATTTTATGATTTCTTAATTTTTACAATTTTTTTTCAAGTTATTTTACTATTTATACTATTTTCTGTTTGTTAGGATTTAATGACTTGAAACTTTTAAAATGTGTGAGTCTTTCGTTCGCCAATCAAATTAAATGTAACGTTTCTCATCGGACAGAAGTCTCAATTATGAGTCTTGACATGAAAAATGTGAAATCTTTGAGATTATTGGATTAATTTAATTGCTGGCTGGCAACAATTGCAAAGAAAGCTCTCTCCGAGAAAACCCCGGAAGAGGAAAATCCGGCAAACGAACGCTGATCGATCTAATCCTTCGGTACTTAGGGGGTGGCTGAAGGGAGAAGTGAACTCGTTCGTGAAATTTCTTAATTGACTCGATTATATCAGTGCAGGTCCTTCGTAATACTTCATGCTTTTTTCAAAGTCCGAAAAAATAAGTTTTTAAACAAAAATAGTATGTATATTATTAAAACATCGGGACGTTGTACATAATTACAATAACATTTTTGTATTCTTTAAAATATAATACTCGTATATCAATTTGATTTTATTCTTCTTCGTAGTATCAATCCGGTGGATTGGTTTGCAGCAACAGAATGATTTTATTATTGCAGACAATAATAATATTTGAATTCCAAAATGCTCAAAGTATTTATATAAATTTGTAAGTTATGAGGATTGTTAAAAAAATTATTTTAAATTTAAATTTTAATAAATCTTACATAATTTGATTACGTTATTATTAAAATGTATGCTATTATGGGTGATTAATTTTTATTATATATTTTGGATTAGGCCGCTCTTTTGTAACATGTAGTTCAGTTTTTTGGAGCATCGAGCTAATCTTTCGATCTATTTTAACAATTGATTAAATCACCAAAAATATGCCTAAGATAATTCATCTGCCGTATCTAGTCCCTGAACTTTTACCCTGGAGGTTGTTGGGATCAATAAAAAATATGTGTTCCTAGGATCTACACATGCAGGAATGTTATATGACAAGGCATAAACAAAGAGCGGGAGTGAAGAGGATGGAGACTCATGCGGGAGGCCTACGTTCAACAGTGGACGGACACAGGTTGATGATGATGATGAAACAGAGAACTGAGTGGTGACAATTTGTAGTGATCATATATTCCAGATATGTAACGGATATGAAAAGAAAAAATTGTAATCGTTTTGCTTTATGTCTGAAAATTGTAGCTTCAATGATATTCTTCTTTATTAATTTATTGTTAGGTGCTAATATATTTTTTTGTATTTGTATTATTTGAACCTAGAACTTATATAAGATAAACAATTACTTAATGATATGTATAATTCATTTAAAAACGTTAAATTATTGTAAAATATTTAAGCTCTTGCATCTAAATAACACTAGAAGTAAACAGAATATAACAATGTCCAGTCACTACGTTTCTTGTTGCCTTCGTTAAAAGTAAATTCTTCATATAACAATGCCTTACAATATACACAGGATACAAAAAACAACAACAAAAACCATTCAGGCTCTCACGTCCTGCACGGACCGTGAACGTGAGTTTCGAAATATATAGCGGAACAAGAGTTTGCGCAAGTGAATGCGGCTTCCCCTTTAAACCCTTTGGTCCCTTCAAGCTCCACACCCGGATAAGTCCAGCGAACCTCTCTCCATCCCGGCTGCCTTAATATTTTTAGCAAGCAACTTACGAAGGCTTAACTTTATAATTGGTTGGCACGAGCCTGTTTGACTTTGCAAATTGAGTTAAGCAAGACAGAACCTTAATTTCTAGACTGTGTCGCACTTTATACACAGCCTAACTAGATTCATAGTCCAAAGGTAACGTGATCAACTGTACAGTTGACTGCGTTTACAAAATAAATTTTGTACGCAACGTTGTAGACTACAGCCTGAAATTCTCGCATCATTCATTTATTATAGGAATTCACTATGAATTGGTGGTGCTTGCGAAATGTTAATAAACAAATAAACACAGAAGAAAAATGACAAATGGTGGTGAAGGAATCTGATTAGTAGATTCTATAATGTTTAGGATTTTGCAAATGACTAAGCGCTGCATGTGGAATGTGATCCGCCAAATTCATAGACTACAGTCCAAAATTCACACATCATCCATTTTGAACAGGAATACACTATGAATCACGGTATTTACGAGATGACTTTTGCCACAAATTTTAATTAATAGTCTATGACTGACAATTCACGTTTTAGGGAAATTTATGTGGTGATCAAGTTTACACCAACATGGAGCATTTAAAGAATTAAACATTTTATTTTGCATTTCTCTATTGCCAAATAAATTATAAATTAACTTTTTAATTCTTTAATTAATTTTTTTCTTCATCCCTTTAATACTAAAACTATCAATGTTGCTTACCTTTTCGATGTCATTTATCCACCTAAGGTGGATCATTAAAATACAAAAAAAAAAAAAATTCAGCAGTATTGCAAAAAAATTGACAAATCCTTTATAGTAAATCTTCCGATTAACAATTAAATTTTGCCATCAGCCCTATCAGTCTTAAATTTGATTAGTAAAAAAAAAAACGGAAAAAATTACGCGTTTTACACACATACTGAAGAATACCACCGGAATGTATTAAATTTAAGGTTTCTTCGGTATTTGAACCCGTGACAATTAATATAACACTCAGTGATTTACTATCTTCATACCGTTCAGGAAATCGTCTAACTTTGCAATAATAAGGTTGGAAAGCAAAAGTTTTAAGCCACATAGTGCTTCCACGAAAATCGTTTATAAATAAAGATAAGTTCACAATTGTGTGACCTTTAATAAAACGAACAATGTTACCATTAATTTAACATCAGATAACCTTTAGTCAACTTATGTATTAATAAATATATTTATAGACTGATGGTTCTAAAAGTTGCTTGCCGTAAGGCCTCGAAAAACGATCTTTTGTCTCTCATTTTTGTTCGCTCGCCTGACATGCACATCTAATGTTAGTTTTAATTGTATAATGTTAAACGGTGTTTGCATACGCCAAAATATTTGTTATAACAGTGGGCCCATTTCCTGTTGGTACCACTGTCATCCTGAATTCACTTTTTTCTGCAGCGACGGTTAGCACCGCCGAGATGTCAGGGCGCGCCGTTAGTTGTCAGTTAAAGTTGGACTCGCGACCGTTATAGCGCGCGCGCCTAAGGGCGTTCGATGTAACGGGTGACGTTTTAGACAAATTAACCGTGATAATATTTGAAACGAAAACAAACAACAAACATTTGTTTTTGTATTGTGAACCTGATCCTGCATCCTTCATCCAGTAAATCGATATCGAATAAGAGAGGAGGATATCAATATATATAATATGAAATAATACTTGAAAATATGTGCTTATCTTATGACTTTTCTTAGATTGAGGTTGATTTTAAAAACTCGTAAAACACATATTATCTTCCCACATGCTTAAAGTTGAATGACTCGGTTGGGGTGAAATGTTTTGAGTAAAAAGTTGACATCAGCGATAGGCTTTTTGTCTTGACGACCATTGAACTTAATTACCTACAATAAATCATGCGATATGACAGTAGATGTAACGAATTGAGCTTTCCCGGACTCACATATATCATGAAATTTCGCTACCGATCCCCAGTAAGTTTTGATCCATCAGTTTTACTTGACAGATAACTTAAATCATAATAAAACGTACAATAATATTGGTCATCTTATTATTTATTTATGATATTCAGAAGCTGCGCAAAGAAAATTGCAAAAATAATGTCAACTTCTTTACCACATCAATATAACTTTAAAAAATTTCAAGTTACATATGTAATATGATGCAATTGTTTCAATTGTTAGTATATTGGATACTGTAAAAAAATATGTTCTTAATGTAGTCAAAAGAGAAGTTGGTGAACATGGCTGAGACATGTTCTATGGTTGACTCAAAAGTCCTATGACATTTTTTTGATCCAGGGTCTTATCGTTTTGGACTGCCTTCGGGAACTATATAAAAAATGTACTTAATCTCGGGGAGGCAGTGTTTTAATGGCGTCTGAAAAGTTCAACAGTAATTTGTGATTACTAGAAAGCAGATAAAAGAAGAATAACTGCAATAGAAATAAGAATATCGTATTTTTTTTAATACAAGTTAATAATGTACAGCATTGAGTACATTAAATTTGTAATTTTTTTGAAGAATACATTTTTTTATCATATAAATGTATATGTTTTTTAAATGAATAATAATGTGATTCGAATATATTTATAACGTTCAGTTTATCTCAATCTCGCCTTAGAAACAAATGGTCAGTTCCTTAAATTTTCTTTTAAATTAATCGCTTTTAAATACTTAAGATACTCAGTGAGGTATCATCAGGCTTCTAGCATTGAGGTTGTTGGAAACCATATAGTGGTACGTTCTTATGGACCTTAGAATGAAGAAACATCTTGAATCGTGTTATAAAGAATGACAACTCAAAAAACAAAGTGGCTACAAATTATACTTACATACCTGTATGCTCCAAATTTTGAAAGGAAATGGAAAGAACACTATTTTTCTTAAAAGTAATTTGAAATGAAATAAATCTGTTGTAAGTGGAGTTTCTTATAAAAGATTTTTCAAATAAACCAACATTTGCGTTATTTTAAATTGTACGAAATATAAACCAAATGTCGGTAATATAATCTCCCAGGACTTTCACGACTTTCACTGTGGCTGATGTGATCTTCCACTCTTTGCAGTAAATAGTGAGTTGTGCAGTTAATGTTGTGATTTATTGTTGCAAAAGATGAACGACCGGCTTTTTATTGAGAGATACCCTCGCAGCGTCAGAGTTTTATTCAATTTCTGAAACGTTATGGCAGTTTTTTTTTTGGCATCGTATCCTAGCCTATCTCAGTGACCTCAAACCTTTCTAAATCCTTTGATACTCATATTTTATTATAATTATTTGTCATGTCATATATATGTTAAATGTTTTAATGTTTGAACTGTAGTCCATAAATTTGGAACATCTATTCTGTTAAAAAAAAAACAATCTAAATTCTACTTGAATAATTTAGAAATCTGAATTACTATTAATACATTGCTTCCATAAATAGTACAATAAACAACACGATATTTATTTTTTATTTTTATGTAGACACACACAGCAGAATACTAACAGATGGTAATAGTGATGCAGAAGTCTCATCTATGGATTCTATGACAATTATCACGATAAATATGACTAAGCGCTGCATGTGTAGTGTTGTGCATGTGGAGATCTGCCAACGTCTGCAGTCTGACATTTACGCATCATGGTGTTTACAGGATGACTTTCGTCTACCACAAAATAAAGAGTAACTAGGCTTTGATTTAATGACACCAAAGTATTGTAAAGCAAAGGGTTAGGAATCCCTGGCCTAAGTTATATCTGCTATAAAAAATACATTCAATCTTCCAGCCGGCTGAGTAATGGAATGCTCCGCATGCCGTTTCCGGTTCAATACTGTTATATTACAATAACCTACTAATGTTATTACTTGTTTCTTTCGATTAAAAAAATATTGACCATCAATATTCATCGTGCATTAATTCTCTAATCGATTCATTGAAAATATAACAAAACAAATATATCTAAATAAAATATTCTACTTTGCTCTCAAAAAGACAAACTCTCAAACATGTACTATATTTTTATATATATGTTATATATTTTTATGTTTGCATTTTTTCAAACTAATTTAAAAATATATAATATTTACATATATATATATATATATATATATATATATATATGTGTATAAATATTCTATTTTTATAAATTTTATAAATATATATATATATAAAATTTAATATATATATAATCGTGTCGGAAACAACAGGGTCAGATCCTGTCTGCCCAGAAGTGGGCGACGTCGATGGCGTTAATAAAATTTAATTATATATATATATATATTTAAATTTAATTATATATATATAATTAAAATTTTGTTTTCAATGTATCTGTATTCAATATTTAATAAAAAAATGTCGTCGTCTAATATTTCTAAGACAAAATGTGTTTCTTAATTTATTGTAAATACACGTTTGAATATTAAAATATTGGCCTGAAGCATCGTCATTTTTATTACAGCAAGTACGACTTGTGTTAAACAATCATTAAACTTTTATTCATGTCATACACCTCCGTTGATATTCGCACATTAATAAAATTTTACGACATTTCAAATTTCTGACACATTTTTTTGCGAGTTTAATATTATTGTGAGTATGATGGTTTATGCCGAGTAAGCGTGGAAAAATACTTTTAACTCGTCATAAAACGTAAAATTAACATCACAAATGGATTTCAATAAAAAATACTCATTTTACTGATGTAAATGCGGTTTTTAATACAAAAAATAATCAAAAAATATATGGTTGCGCGTGCTTCGCTGCAAATTACACACAAGGTTACATCATGAAAAGAGACAAAAATTTAAATAGAACCTTGGAATCTATTCCATGTCAAACTCGTTAACCACGCCTTATTCTAACAATATCTAAGATGTAGTTTAACAGCCAGAGACTGTTAAAACTGCGCAGCTGTGTAGGAAGGTCCTCCTAGGAAATGGCAAAGACTCCCAGGCGAGAACACAAAACACGTTTCTTGTTCTCATGGATTATGCAATTTATTATACTCTGAATTACCGTTTGAACCGCTTATAATGATCAAACAATCCAGGTTAAGGAAGCGTCGGGCTGTATCAAAAATCACCGAAAAATGTGACTAGTAGTTCATTTATTACATTTGTTGTGTCCTTGATTTTCCAAATGGAAATCGCATTTGTTCCTACGTGGACTAAGAAGGCGTAGAAATCTATTTGGACAAGGCGTGTACAATAATAGCTTACAGAGCTGTATGGCGGAAATTTTTGATGAACAAATTTTCCAGATATGCAAAGAAAAAATAAATAACCGTTAAAGTAACAAGACGATGATTGTAATATTTTTTACCGATTGTACAGATCTTGAAAACAGTAGTTGTAATTAAATTTGATACAAATGTCAAAAAAAGACAACTATTTTCGATCAAGTTAAATTTTTTGTTTTATCTGAACAAACAATAAATTATTCTTACTACCTAAATATATTCAAAGTCATATATTTATTTTGTATTTGCATAAAATATGATATAAAATATTTCAGCCGCATCAATGGCTGTATTTCGAAAATATATATTTTGTGGTTTCTCGAATCTAAATAACGTAACATAAATTGAATAGCGCCGTTTGAATAATACATAACATTGTGTACATTGTATAGATAATCTTTAATGTATACATGTACGCGGTAGTTTTTCTTCCTTTCCTCTATTTCGTAGACAAAAGTTGAGCCATATAAAATGACACAATATCTTATCTGATTCTAAGCCGATGCTATTATTCTTCAGGCTGAAAGTCCCTGAAAAATACATACGTCAAGCTGAAATCTACTGAAACTCGTGTATTTTTATGTATTACGTGGCATAATAAAAGCTCTTTACATGATGTGGATTTATGTTCGTTCGGTTGATTGAATGTTCCATAAAAACACTCGGTACTGAAAATATATTTGTAATGAAAGTGTTACGCAATTATACTGAAATCAAATGTGAAATTAAGCTCAAGTCAATTATTTTTTTGTGGCTATTTTCCAATTAACAAAGTTTCAACAACATGTTAACTGTTGTCATGCCAAGAATTTAATTATATTCAACAGTATAAAATATAGCATTACCAAATGCTAAATGACAAACACGAGTTTTAAGTTATAAAATAAAATACCGTCAAAGGATTTTTTTTACTGAGACTTACTTGTGAATCCGAATAATTATAGTTTATTTTTAATTTGAATTACAAAACTATCAAATTGTTGTTTTTCTTATTTTCAAGTTTTTGTACTTGTTTTGAATCTGAATCGATGGAGCGAACTACATAGATTTTGTCAATGGTGGGAGACATTGTATAAAACATAGACATGCAGAATATTTTTATTGCAAACGTGGATTGAAAAAAAATCTTGTTACACCACCATTTTATTGAGTGTGAGCAGTAGGTAGGCCGTCTCGTACAAGATGTGTGCATAATTAATTGTGTGTAGTTGTCACCAAGGTCCGCCGCAGCAGCACCAATTACCGGCCTCTTGTCCTGGGACGGGGGACTACGGGGGCGACAGCCGGAGACTCCTCTAAGACCCCTTCACCGAACAACGGAATTACTCCGTAACTTGCCCGTGAAACTGATTAAATATACATTATCTTCATAGTACCTATTTAAGAGAACATTTCAACAGCTTAGCCGCTACCTACTGTTGTCCATATTTTCGTATTATTTACCCATAGGTATTTTTGTAAATATTTTTCCTTCGTGAAAAATATTTAAGCGGTGGTTTTTATAAATAAATTTTAATATCGGCTTATTATTTTATATTATTGATCGAGACATATCTTATTAATTAAAAACCATACGAATTTATCCAGCCATTTTTGAGTTATTAATGGTGTCACGTCTTTCTTTTATATGTTTATTTAAATATCAGACATACCATCACCATCAAAGCTTGGCTTAGTTTTTATTAAGGGATCAGTTCTATTCAATCAATTTCAGGACAAAATCACTTATCAACAATCAAATGTTTCTTAGTTATAATATTTTACACAGCAAAAACAAAGCTTCGTGGTCGTCATAATACGTTAGACTCAATATATCATTTTTTATTTATTTCCTTAAAACTGTATACCAGTATTAAGTTGATGTACATAAGTCTTTTTAAAAAAACGTTTATGAAAAAATATAAATACATATAGATGTATAGTCCAATGAAAATATAACATTAACGCAAGTCTTTTTAGATCACTGATGTTAAGCAAGATTAACGCCTACCACAATGTGAATGGATCGGGTTAAACACCGAACCTCATTAAAAAATCCGATTAATAAGCCACCCAAAAATAAACCACAGATATACAAGCTGTCGTCTTTTCAATTTCACAGGTTTCTGCATTGGGGGTCGTCGGGAAATTGTTTTTAGGTAGACCTTCGAGCGTCTAGAGATGGACAGTGTCAATTGACGGAACTATATGAGGTCAATTTGTGGTGACCATTTGACCAGGTATAGAACAAATAAGGAATGAAAATCAGTATCTACTTGATGTGGTACGTTGGTTCCTTAGTCCCTTCTTCATCGTTAAGTGGTCGAGAAAATGTTCGCCGACAGTCGCTGCGCTCGTCCAAACTTGAATAATGCCAGCGATTAACTTCTTAAAGAGCCGGCAAGTTAATTTTCACTGCTGAAAAGTACTCCAACGGTAAACTACGGCTAGTTTAATAATAATTCCTTTATTATGCATAAAACAATTCATTTTTAGACGAATGAAATCATAATTTTAAAAAGCCTGTAATTTGTATACATTTTATATCATTTATTTACTTATGAATACATGTGAATGAGTAAATTGATTGCATCTTAGTAAATAAACATAAAGTTTAATAACCGTTATTAATAGCCGAGCGATCAGCGTTGCATACATATGATTGCAAAGATTCGTGCTTCGAATTTTAGCGTTTGTTATTTTTGTTTCTGCGATCTGCTGATGAGAAAACTTTTATAAAATATGTGAAGCTGTGATTTGTTATGTATACCATGTGTTAAATATTATTTGTTTATTTAAATGCCCATTAGACTTATACATAAAAATGTATTTGAGATAAATTACTACATTAGAGATGAAAACATATAAGCTAATAAATAAGTTTCACAATATTTTACACTGTGAAATAATAATAACGTTCACAAAGTGCGTCATTAGTTTTTTTATAAAAAATAAAATAAATTAATTTTAAAATATTATCATTCGGAAAGAAACACATCCAATAAAAGAAAATATTATTTGGTATATTTGGTCTTAAAAAAAATCATAAGTAAACATATTGACAGAAAAAACTGATTTTCTACACAATGAAAACTCTACAAACACGCATTTTTTTATAAGTACTAAGGGCATCATCAATTATAAACATAGCCTAATATTTCATTAGATATTTACTTTGCATCTGAAAGTTTATCATTTTGACTAACATGTTTTAATGCATAAGTTATTATTATACGTGAATATATTATTCATATGTGATCATATCAATTTAATAAATAACAAAATTATTCCACTCCTTATATCAAACATACAATTTTCGCTCTTCAATAATGTTCTTGAAGGTCGAAAAAATATGAATAGTGAATTAACACTTAAAATCATCAATTCTAAAATAATCCATGAGCATTTTTAGGACAAGGATTCTTTCGTAATTGCGCCTTGATCGAACTAATTTATGTATATTCGGGCGATCAGTATTCAGTGTAAGGGCGGGTATTGTTCCCTAGGGTAGACATACTGGGAACAAGTATTAGGGTGATTCAATCCCTGCAAAGATAATCCTTTTGCCATATCTTCTACCTTGTTTCCATATATTCCATATATGACTTATATAAAATACGTAAGTGAATAATTATGTTTTTCTTTTGTTGCAGGTAAGAACATTGTTTCACTATCGTTTTTTTTTAAACAGCTTGGTAAGTAATATTATTACATTTAGTTTTTGTATAAAGACTAAATGTAAAGTTTTATTAAATAAAGATGATATTTTGTTCAGTTCATTCTAGCAAACTTGAGAAACATTTTGTTAAGTTTTTTTTTAAACTTTTAGCAATAAATATTTATTTATAATTTATTATGGGTCTCAAAGTGAATGCTCAAAACATTGAAAATATTTCAGCAATAGCTTTCGATGTTCGAAAGTATGCTTATTTTTATTTATAAAATAATAGTTTTTTTTGACTAAATATATTTTAAATTTCTACTTATTAAGATTCTTTGAGAACCTTTTTTAAATTACAATCGCTTTTTTGCATCGTGTTCAATCGTGATAGATACTAATTCCGTAATCAGCGTTTATCTTTATTTATTTTACTTATGAAAGTATAATGAATTGAAATTATTACACAATACAATATTGATTTATTAAAGTAAATTTTTTATAAAAATAAAGTGAATGTGGTTTAATTAATGCTACCCTAGTGTAATTGACATGTTTTTGGATTTATTTACTTTGCATAATTCAATGATTAGCTTTTTAAATACACTATTCGTGGGCATTTAGACTAAACTTAAATTGAATTTGAATACGTACAAGGACGTCTTTTAAGTATAAAAAATGCTAAATACCTGTCAACCATGACTTGTTTACACAAAATTTGCAAGAATACTGCGACGAAAGTAAATATAGTATTATTATGAGTAACATACAGATACAGCTTACACCAAACAATCCCAAAGAGTGCTTATTAGGTATAAATGAACTAAGGAGTATGCAGACATACGCTGAGACGTCTCTTAATATTTGAGGCTAGTTGAGGACCATGGTTTCCTCATTTTAATTTGTAAAACAAAATTATCTCAGACGTATTCTTAAAAGTTGATGATAAATTATATTTTCCTGCAATTACGCTAAAAAAGGAAACTTTATGTGTATTCAGTTGATCATTTTTCAGTATATGATCAAATATTGTTCCCTGTGGCATAACACCTGTAAAAAGCTCCTAACCGCCTCCAACCTCTGGAAGACAATTACTCGATAAGAAACAGGAAAAAATAAATTATATGGTAGCCATTCCCTCATTCTTGATCCAATTTTCATTAAAGTCCCCGTTTCGCGGCGTTTCTCTCCGTTGGCGCAACCTTATTCTCTTAATTAAAAAACATTTTGTTCGCTTCAACAAAGTTGGACAGGTATTTTATCTCCGTTTCGTTCGGAAATGTTAAAAATGATTAGCGGTCTCTGAAGAAAAATTTCTCTTCGCGGCCCCGGGGCGCCTAAAGTATATTGTATAAGGTACTCGTACTTTGTCAGGCAATATTTTTGTTTAAATTCAAGGTGATTAACAATCCGGGGAAGTTTCGACTTTCATCAGCTTCCACCGGGAAATTTATTGGAAAATACTTTCGAGTCTTATTTACGGCGCGCGTTGTTCTGAAATACATTGAAATCATCCGCTCGGATAATAAGAGAGGCGCTTTAAATAACGTTTTTTCAAACACGCTGATTAAATAAACCTACATGTTAATGATGTGCATTTTTTAAATATTCAAAATTGTACTTTGCCAAAAAATAAGAAAAATAAATTATAAACTAGAGTTTGTTAGAAAAAAATATGTGGTATTGATTCTTTAAAAACAAGTGTTTAGGTATTAAAAAGCATGCTTTATTTTCAATGTTTTTCAAGGTTTATTATTACTAGTAAGTACAACAGGTTTTTTTTAATTTCTAATACAATAATATAAATATAATAATAAATCAATTTAATACGGCGCCAGTTCATTGGTAATTTTTCTTGATTAATCATTTGATTATAATTACGAACAAATGCTTATAAAATAACTAATAAAGAAATACATCAAATCAATATTTTTTTAATTTGACTGAACGCGTTTTATTTCTATACGATGCCTCCATGGAGAAATGAAACGCGATGAAAGTAATATTGAGTAATTGTTTTCAAATATAGTCATAATAAGTCGTGCTGAATTACATTAAATAACTGATAGAATATTTTGTGTTAAATTTATTTCATCAAAATTCAAATACAAATAACATTATTTATTTTTCAAGTTTATGAAAATAAGGTCAATTTACTAGGCATCCTATACGAGTAATTGTAATTAATATTACGTATTTTCAAAATAAATCTCTACAATCTCCAAAATTTTTAGTTAATTTAATAGGCTTAGAAAATCCTTTGCTAGTGCTTAATAACATTCGTGAAAATAATTATTTATTTTACATAAATTGATTTTTCAAAGTTAAGTCACACGTAAGTAACACAATCGATAGCTTCGATAATTATAATGTGCAAAGTTTTCCTTGAAACTCCCGTACTAATAGTTGGCAGTTTGCTTGTTAGTCTACTTTCATATTAAGCTTGCGAAATATGCATTTCCTGTAGCCAAAACACACACATGCGCGTACTAAAAAAATGTTCCGTCGAGTGTAGAAAGTATGAAAGTACCGGACCGTAGTTAGTATATTATTATACGTATTTCCTGTTATCGAGTGAGTAACCAAACTGTGCAAGGGAGCCATTACCGTAAATCAATTGTGGACTCGATGACGCAATAATGGCTTCCTGTCCGTCCCCACTTTTCCCGCTCAGCCTGAGGATCCCATAGCAGCACAGTTAATTGGCAGATTGTTTAATTAATTCACGCCAGTACTGATTTCATGCCCAGCAGCTCGTTCCCCGGCCAGGCATGAACCATGGACTATGAACGATACCTTTCGTCAGCTTATAGCCACGGATGTACATATAGATAGCTACGCCGGTAGTTGATAGTTTGGCCTGCGGTTGAATTCTCAAGTAAACAGGGCCGGCTTTCTTCGACCTGTTTGAAAACTGTTTTACCCGATCGAGACACGCGCCGAATATTTTAGAGATATAATTTATGTACGATTAGCTTTATATATAATTTACAACGCTAAGTATTCTAAGTTTGTCGAGGCATTCACTGTAAAGTTAATGCTTATTTTAAAATTTATATTTATTTTTATTAATAGTTTCAGAGAGATTTACGTAAATTTATTGAAGATCGGTATACTATAGTAATCTTGCAAATACATTTTTACGTAAACAAACAGAGGAGAATAACGATAGATGACGGTGGAGAAATTGCATCTGTTGATTCTATGACACTCACCATATTATATGTGGCTTATCGTTGAATGTGGAATTTTAATCCGCAAACGTTTTATTTAACTAACTGACATCCACGCACCATCCAGTTAACAGTAATTCACTATGCATGGTTGCTGTTTACGTGATTACCTTCGTCATCCATCAATTTTAGATAATAACCTATGACTGTCATTTTACGGATGATAGATCAAATTCATAGTAACCGGGGGTATTATAGAGCTTCGAAATCGATTAATAAAATATTTTTATTTTCATTTTTATTTTTATTGTTATTTGTGATCGAAACCACAAACTAAGTCTAAAATATATATCTTTCTATGTGATATTTTTATCTTATTCCTATGAGTATATTTATGTAAGAAAGAATTCTAAAGCTCTTTTAACAGTGATGTAAATAAAAAATAAAATTCATAATATTTGACCAATTTACATTACTTAAATTGGGCTTAGTTGATGGATGTTATAGTTATCTTGTAATAGTTAATACTCCTCTGCAAGTTAACTCTAAAGTTTGTCCCCAATCTCAGCAACTCTACTTCGTCAGACAGAATAGGGATAGTATTATACACGCATTATTTACAGCACCAATTTGCCTAGGAAATGACAACCGCAAACGCATTTAAGAAAATCAATTAACCGGGTGGCTTAACCATTATCGCATATATAATTCAGAGTTGCAAAACTGTTTGACGTATTATGACTGTGTCAACTTTGGTTTGAATAAATTAAGAACAACCCAGTGTATAATTATTATTGATGAAACTGGTAGCGAAGGTAACATTATCAATTTGTGAGGGAACCATTGAAAAGTGGCCGACTTTACGAAGATATAAATTCTCCAAAACTTGAGCGAAAGTTTTCTTTCGTAAATTTGATTAAACATTTATATTTTGATCGAAGAGGATTATTTAAAACAAAAGGTCCAAACAATTTTGAAAGAGTATAGCTATATTTTAGACGGTAGAAATTGAATGTATGTATACGAAGTATAAATATTACTTCGTAATTTAAATTAATAATGCATAACTTAATTAATAAATTACAATTTTCTACTAGATATTGTACATATCACATCACTAATGATAGTTCATCTCATTAAAAAAAAAAGAATTATTTCATAGTATTCTTTACAATACGAACAATACACATTTCTCAAAAATTGAGTAAGCGCAAGTAAGCTTCGTATGTAAGAAAAAAAAATCCAATTAGTGATTTATTTCTAGAGTAATACTCGTTTACTACCATTACAGCCTATGAATATAAATTGGTAAATGAAAGCCGTCCCTTAAACACCATCTGTCACCAAACATCGGACTGTAGTCTATAACATTGGCTAATCAACAAGACCACATGCAGCTCTAAATTAGCAATTTGTAACATGAGTGAGCGTCATAGTCATCACCCTCTGTCGGTATTCTCCTGTAAGTGTTTATTTAAAATTAAAAAATACTTATTCAGATTGACTTGAATTCCTGTAATAAATGGATGATACGTGAATTTCGGTGTGTGGTCTATAACTTCGTCCACGTTCGTTCATTATTCACTTAATTATTATTATTATTATATTAGTATTTGTATAGCGCTCTTTTATGACCGAATGATCATTCCAAAAGCGCTTCTTTGCCTCTCTGAGTAAAAAGGTGGGTCTTGAGTCTGCTTCTGAAGGATGCCTCTGCTTTAAGCTCTCTTATGCTTTCCGGTAGTGAGTTCCAGGCCATTGGCGCAGCGTAGCTGAAAGCCCGATCGCCAAAGACCGTGCTAGGACTACCTCCCGTCAGCTGCAGGGTGCTTCTATTTGCTCTAGCCGATCTGAGTGTCTCTCCACGCGTGCTTATTTCTGAAGGCTTAATAAGTTCTGTCAGATAGCCCGGTGCAGTTCCGTTGAGTGCCTTGTAAGCTAAGAGGCATAATTTATACTGGATTCTAGCCGAAACTCTCAACCAGTGCAGTCGGTGTAGTATTGGAGTAATGTGACAGAATTTGGGCGCGTTGTAGACTAGTCGTGCCGCTGCGTTTTGTAACGACTGCAATCGATTTAATTGTTTGGCTGGCTGGCCTGCGTGCAGTGCGTTGCAGTAGTCCATTTTGGAGACTATAAACGCATTTACCAAACTCTTTGTAGCGTTTAATGCGTTATATATAACATGGTAAGTGTCATAGAATCCACCGATGACATTTCTGCATCACTATTACCGTGTCGGTATTTATAGTCGTAAAAATAAAAATGAACAAAGATTTTTTTATAGATAATTTATAAACACACAAAGTATTTTTTTATTTCATACTTTTCAGCTATCGCGTGAAACCTTCTATGTGTGAATGTTATATAAGAGATATCAATGTTTTGACAGCTTCCGATATTTCTCTAAAAATATTTTATTCGTCCAAATAATCTAGAACCTTCTATAGAACCTAATGTTTATTCTGCTTCAATTTCATTTTATTTTATAGACGCAAACAATTTATGCGACGTGTTTTTTTTTTTCAAAAAAAGCATTAACGAACCTTAAATTTTCACCAATGAAAACACCATTCAACTAAGATTGTTACTAAATATAAGGTTTGTTAACAGTTTAGTTTTGTTAAAATTACATTTTTTATTAATAGATAAAGTATGTATTTTATCATTGTTGTTTTAAAGATTTTGTTGGAATTATTTTTACTAATTAAAGTGAGAAAAGTAAAGCTGCATTAAACGATAAATAAAATTAACGCAATCTTAACAATTAAAGGAGTTTACAAAATATAAATTTGTAATATTGTTATTAATAACATTGAATATGATAATGAACACAATATAAAATATAAATCAAAGATTCTTCAGGATTTTTTTACGACATGTTTCAGCCAGGTCGGATGGCCATTTTCAAGTCAATTAGTTAAATTTTTGTTGGCTCTTTATAAAGCAAATGAGTGAACGAAAAGGTGTATGTGAATTGTTTGATGGGTATATGTGGTGTAAGGAAATCATTAATGTATAAGGGAATTCATTGATGTCACAACAAAATAATATTTATAATTACAAAGGCCATTAAAAAACAATAAACATTTTCATCAAAATGCACGTAAGTAAGAATTCTAGATAATTTAAGCAAAAAATATTTTGGTGGATAATCCAAAAGTAGATGGGGAAGCTATACAATTCTAGGTAAAAATATAATAAATTGATGATACTGATGAAGGCGTTATAAAGTCCGGTTAAATTTGAGCTGAAAAATAGAACAAACAACTCTGATATTATGGAATTCCACCAAGAAATATCGATCGAAAAAAACGAAATAACACAATATAACGTTAACACTCAATGTGCTTAAAGTAAATTAATGTTTACTTCTACTAAATTTTTAATCTCTTTATTTTTGAACGTAACAAACGTTTATTTTGTTTAATTGACTGATCGATAATTCTCGGTGTAATTTGATAACTTTAATGACTTTTGATTTTTTTTAAATTTCCACAACTCTTTAATGATATAAGCTCTTTGATAAAAATCTTGAGATTGATTTCTCAACGAAGGCGAAACGCTTGAAAACTATCTAACTAGTTAAATTTCTTTATTTTACTAGTTATGATGATGATGACGATGAATTGACGATGAACACACAGAATAAATAAACCACTAGACTTTATTTTCATTCTACTATTTAAATATGTGTAATAAAATAATATGCAACCAGCATACAATATTGCAGTGCTTAAAACTCTCACACGAACTATTGCGTATCTGTGAAACATTTCAATATTTCACCCGTGAAGATTCCCAATACGGCCTCGGCGAGAAGAAAAAAACGCGCCGGAAAAATTTCAAATTCAATAAAAAAGATTTTCGCGGTACAAGAGCTGCCCTGCTCCGGAAAGTTAAGGCTTTTGGGGTGGTTCGGGCTCCTGAAGCCTGAAACGCCTGGCGAGGCGAAGCTTTCGACGAACGCCCACTGCCGGCGTCGGGACGTGTAACGTCCCATATGAAAAAGCTCAACGTGTGACTTTCTTCGTAAAGTGTAACGTTAAATCGATTTCGATGTTAAAGTAAAGTGGCGGGATTTTTTAACGATCGATATTAGTGCTTATAAGAGTATTTTAAAATAAAATGAATATGTAAATTCTGTTTGCATTCAGATACATGAATAGGATTAAATTAATGAACAGTTCTTATTTTTTTTAAATTTGAATTAGAACTGTTTCAGATATAAATAAAAGAGTATTTAGAATTTACCCCACAATATATTTGTAGACGACATGTTTCAATTGAACATGTTGTGTACAAATATATTGTGGGATAAATTCTAAGTACTCTTTTATTTATATCTGATATTATGTAATTCCACCAAGAATTATCGATCGAAAAAATCGAAATAATTAGAATTGTTGACTCAATTGCTGGAGTATTTCTAAGTTTTTATTGTGGTATTGCTTTCAATGGAAACTTCTTCAGCTTACCTCGTGTCTAAGTATATTATGATAACATGTATGATTTTATAAGCAGAGTCTTAATATACTTTTGTACTTTCATGAGATATAAATTGAATTTTAACAGTGTAATTATCTTATGTTACATTAATTTTTAGTGCCTAATTATATTAATTAATATTCAATGAATAAAAATGATGTTTGTGTGTTTTGTGAATCAACTATTCAGGTTTATTAGTTGTTGTTTTTGTGTTATGATATTTTTTTCATTGTGTAAAATAAATAAGTCACAATGATAAATTTTATATCTTCAATTACCAATTTTGCTCTATTCAAATGAATCACTGGAAGTGATTAACGTTAATACTGTGGCTTTATTTCAACTAACAGTTTTTATGTCCCTCCGAATTATGTAAAAATATATGCATTCGAATCCGTATTTATTAATTTTGCAATTTGCAATAAATGGATAACTAATCGAAAAATCTTACATTGAAGAAATTGTACTCCCTGAAAAAATATTTATCATTGGAGAGGTGTTTACAAACCTTTTAATGCTTAATAAATATATCATTATTTTGTATTGCCTTTAAGTTTTCATTTCCTCAATCGAAAGTTTACAATAAATTATCATAATTTTCTATTCTAAAATAATATTACGGTAAATATATATATATTATTAAATTTAACTAGAATCATAAACGAGTATTCGGTGGTCTGAATAAAATTAATTGTTTTTTCTTTCTATTACATTTAGTTTTATTTACTCGTATATTAACGTACTCTATAGTATTAATAACTTAGATGTATAAACTACATATTATTTTGGCATTCTATGGGTAATTGTGAATATAAAATAAATCATGACAAAAGTAAGTAATCCAGATTTCATTACAAGATTTTCGGAACTGAATGATCATTAGTCGTATGAAAAACATTTATTTCATCTCTTTTTTGTATTATCTTTATTTACATGTATAGCCAGCTTTATTTGAATCAGACTGTTACCAAGTTGTTAGCATATTAAATTTATTTAAATTTGAAACCATTTTTGATTGTCAAAAAATTAAAGATAAACGTGAAATACGCGTTTCAATTATTTCGATTACACATTCAAGTAATCCAAAATATGAAATATTAAAAAAGCTTAAAAAAGGCTTCGTTTTAGTTTCCTTGGTGTCAGCTGGTGGAGTTTGTCTGTACCGAGCGTCAGATGGGCGGCTTAGCAGCTCGGTGGGCGGAACATGCTCCCGCCCAGTATGGCAAAGTTCTTTACGCGCGGGAAAATTCACTGGAGGACTTTTTTTATTGAAATAATGTTTGATTTATGACGAAGGCGCGAGGCATACGTTTTAGTAACACTTGGATAGCCCCTTTTACTAATTTGATACATGTTTATTAAAAATTATCAGAAGTGAAAACAATATATAAAAAAATGTCACAGGCAATCAATATAAGAGTACTACTCGAATTAAATTACGAGTACTATATTAGTCATAGTAAATGATTATGCCTTCGAAAAAGACTTTTTCTTCGTGCAACAGCCACAATTTTAAATTATATATTAATAGTTTTAATTCATAGACTTCATTATCTGATGTGGGACAGTTTCATGTAATGAATAAGCTCAGTTTCTTACGAATCAACACTTCCAACTTATGGTATCGTAATGACGTGCGATAATAATATTTCATGAAGTTATTTCATTTATCTAACTTGTATTTATAACCGTCGATTTCCTGCCTCTCCTGATTGATCAATACAAAATTCATGCGCTCAGTGGCGGATTATTGTGAAGATTGTATCTCTTCAGTGGAGGGAAAAACGAGGCCAGGGCTAGAGGTTGGTTAAGGCAGGGGTTAGAAAACTCTTTGATCGATGTACCAAAATATTAACGAGAACATACTATATATTTTTAAGTTGTAATTAATGCAACAAGTTTGCTTTTGAATATTTACTTCCATGCACAATATCTGAGACTCGAATCTTTACTCTATCAAAACAAAATGCCATCTAAACAACGCTTGTATCATCCTAATTTTTCCTCGCGGCTGTAAATTTTGGCTTTTTACCAATATCCAATGCAGTCGTATAATAGGTTTTGAAATCAGATGCTTGCGTTGAATAAAGGGAAGACGATGGTTGGATATTATAAAGAATGACGACGTGTGAGTATATTCTTTATATAGTTCCTGACTGTTTTTCAGGATGGCAAGAACGGCTTGGAGAAGAAACTGCTGTTATTAATCTAAACAGTATCCGTAATGCATGTCTCAACCAGTTCCGTTTTCGTATCTTAACTGACAGTATCATAGAAAGCTGCCTCTCTTTACGTCATTATTGCTCACGAAATCAAACTATCGAACTCGCTGTTTTTCTACGCAGACATCTGTTATCGAAAACCATTATACGGTTTCATTTATTTTTAGCAAGATGCAAAAATTTACAGCCGTAAAGAAAAGTTGGGACGATAATAAACATTAAAAAATAACAGGATTGTCGGACTTGATAAACTAACGACATCAGACGGATAACTGGAAATTAAAGAATAAGGAAGGTTTGAGACTAATGTATATACCCTCTAATGTACGAGTATATATAAGCATTAATTAACTGATAAAAGTTAATGATGATAGGTGTATATCTTAAAAAAATACACGCGGTTTTCGAAAATCGATTTGATAGCCCCTGGTTAAGGGTGGGAACTGGGCTAGCGCGGGAACTGAGTTAGGGCGGGAAATAGGCTTGGGCGGTCGGATGTCTGGAGGCTGTGGAAACAAAAAATGCGTCGGTTTCCGTCAGATACCGCCCGGGTGGACCGCAGCCACCCACTGACCCAAACTTCACAGCCTTACTGCAACCGCCCTAAAGTTACACCGGCTCACAAATAATTCTTGCGTCAAAATTTTTATCGCTGTTATTTTGTGATTTTAAATATACCAATTAGTGATGATTCTGTTATTTATGCTTTCTGTTTTGACCGCAGAAATATGAATTACACTCAATAAATGCTTTCGTAAAGTGTTTCCAATTCATATTGTATTATATTAATGAAGTAAGCGCGTTTCCAGCCTCGGGAACGCTGAAACGTTTTTTTTTTTAATTTATATATACGCAACACCTGTGACACACGGCCTTCCTCGATTAAAACAAAGTGCCGTATATACAGCGGCTGTATCTTACCTATTCTTTTTTACAAATGTGATCCTTGGCATATCACTAAAAGCCAATGCAGCCGTTTAATTGGTTTCAAAAGCAGATGCCTAAGTAGAATACTGTTTGGTATTGTGAATATCATATGATTTATGTTTAATAATTATTATTTAGTTAATTTCATTAGTGGTAAATGGTTTTAGTTTTCTACAGTGAATGGTTTTTTTTTTTATAATTTAGGTTAATACTCATGACTTGTGTATGCATACTACATTAATTGTAATGACATCTTCTTTCAAATATTTTTTTCTCATTATTTTTTTTCTAGAACATATCACTAATTTATGTATAACGTAATCCCTAAGTATGTACGTTAAAAATTTATATAATTTGTAATGTTTCAAAATTCCAATATCTTGTATTTTCATTCAGTAATTTCATGTTTTGTAAATTTCATATAACTTTAGATTCTAGTAAATATAGTTTATTTACCTAAATACCCAGAAATCGTTCTGAATTTTCTTGAATATAGCTTCAGGGTATTTGTTTTATTTCATATCAACTTTGAATTCCAAAGCTACAATGAATTTATTTGTATTTACTGTTATTGAAAGCCTTCTTAGAAAATTAATCTAACATAGAGTCTCATACAAGGTTTTCATTTAAAAAATAATGCAAGATAACCTAGTAGTCAGTTAACTTGGTGATTTCTTTTAAGAAAAAATATTTCATGTCTCTTATATTCAAAGGTAGTTGCGTATTTTTTTGAAACTACTCAAATAGTGATCCTAAGAATAAATCATTATATATCTGCAATGTGCTGAATTTAATCAAAAGTTCAATGCTGGTGTTCACTGCAGGGAAGTGCTTAACGGGAGTCATACATTAACGAAAAGCTGTCTTGGGACGAAAGCCGCTTAGCACTATAATTGAAATGCTGTTTGCATCATTTATTCAATGACAATTGTCACTAACAAACTTGATTGCTGTCTGTAATTTTAAACCTTTAACAATAAAGTACGAATTTGTAAAGATATAATTCCATTTTTTATTGTAAATATTATTATTTTTATTTGCATGTTAAGAGTTAGGATTCATACAAATGTTAGTTTAGGTTACCTGTATATAGTAGTCAAGGTTTAATATTAGCAGCTTATATACCACGTAAACTATTAGTGTAAGCAATACAGTGGATTCATGACCCATAACTGAGTTTAATTACCTGCATAACAGGCGATATTATATTAAATGGTCATTTACTTGCAGGTAAATTCAATTTACAAGATATATCAGCGTTATTATATGTTAAAATTATATTTTATTTATATTTCATAAAATAAATCCAATGATTCATAACAATGTGATATTATTTTAAAACATCCCTATTTTTTTTTATAAAAATCATTACGTTGTAAATCTATTTTGAATGCCCTTAATATTCTCATTAATTTTCCCGTCCCTTCTGCTTTGGGTTGTCTTGATTACCACATTAATATTTATTATTTCTAACTGAATAAAAATCAATATTATTTTTCATGTAACATTTTAACTAACTCTGTGGTAACATGGTAGACACCTCATTACCAATTTGTATAATTCAATGGTTAATACTAATGATCTCATTATAACAGTAGTCTTTAGTCTGTGGCTTTAGGACCGCATACGGCTACTATTATATTGTATTTGCGGTTCTTATATTCAAATTTCATGTTTTCTTTTGACAAAAAAAATGGCTGCGACACAAAAAAAAAACTAAATTATATTCGTTTAATGAAATAAAACGAGGACATTTTTTCCGGGGAGTGGTTTTTCATACTTTTGAGATAATGATAATTTTTCAAATGTGTTTTTTTAGACTCGGTAAAAAACGAAGTCGAAAACTGATTCTTAAAATGCTGACAATAATTTTTTTTTTATATATTTTTAATAAAAAGATTCTGGGTTAAAAAGATTGGCTGGAGGAGGAAGTCCGAGATTCCGTTTCCAGGGGGCACCGCGTGGAGGTTCTTTTCATGCCCCCCGATGTTGCCAGATACTGGGCAGAAGTAATTTGACGTCGCTGACACGAAGAAGAAGAAGAAGGAATTAACTTCTTTGTCGTATAAATTTTTCAAATTTATGTATTGTTTGAATGAATAATAATAAAAGTATTTGACATTTACATAAAACATAAATCAAAATACAAAGTATTTCTTATCATAAATGTCACGTTTGTTTTTCAGACTTAATACAAGACTTCTACAAACTTCTTGCTTTGGGTTCATCTATACTTAATAATTAATTATATAATAAATTTAATAAAATACCTGCAATATTGATTGTTAAAATATATTGTTTTATTTAAAGCTGTGGGTAGTTTTATGATACATTTATAAAACCAAAATAATTTCCCAAATATCGCTACAACAAACACAATTTATCGTTCGTTTATGCGTCAAAATTTATATAATCGACTTATCGGCGTAAATAATTATTATGAATTTACGAGCGCCGGTTATTGTTCGGTAAATGTTTTTTTTTAATTTCCCGACTACACGACAAACTATACAGTTTTATTGGTTACTTGATTAGCTTTCGGTTGTCAATAGTGCAACACTAATTGGCCATCGTTTAGCGTCATATTTAATTGCATAATCGTTGAATTATTTATGAACCGTGCACTGATTGAAGCCAAATTGAGCAGTTAATGAATAAAAAGACTTCACTTTTGGACATATTCATAACAAATTATTCGACATTTAATCCATATTTGAATTTTTTTTTTGTTACAATAAAATGATCTGTTTTTTAATAAATACTTAAAACAATAATATGCCACGTGTAGTAAGCAATTGATACGTACATAAAAAAATACAGAAAAAATCTTTCTATGTGACATTCCTCACATCAATAAATTTGAGAAAAATGAACGGTAGACGCGTGGTATGCATCTAAGATTCTTTATAAATTCTAGAGTATTAAAATATACTCAAAAATTTCACCAAAAGTCACTTGTATTAATGTAGAAATATCATTAAATTAAAGATATTACTTGTAGATGAATTAAGATTTTAAATAATATTCTCTCCTCAGTTCTGTTAGTTGCCTCTTTCAATGCTTTATCCCAAAATATCTACACTCGGAGGTCTACCTGAAAATGTATATGGTTCCTAACGACTTTTAAGGCGGGAGCCCAGAGACTTGATGATACTGCAATTGTAGTTTTCAAAGCGTGTTTTGGGTCATTTATTAATTGAAATCAATCGATTGTTAGGGCGGCTTAACCCAATTTTTTAATGAAATGTTTATATTTTAATAGATTTATAAATTGTGTAAGCGAACTTAAGTATTATTTAAAAGACCAAAATATGATCTTTATTTATGTCCATATTGTATTTAAATAAATATACTATATATCTTGTACTAGGTTTAAAGTTTTATGGTAGACATTATTAAATTGAGTTATTTGAAGTAATTGTATAAAATGTAATATGAATAGTACAGTAAGGTATAATTATGAAGAAATCTACTGATTGATGGTAGAAAATTTAAAGAGATATCATTTCGTCTAATCCGTTTATTAACTTCTTATGATCTCAAGTCTTTCCGCATAACGTTTAAAGATGAAATCGATATTCGGATTTTCATAAAGTAGAAACGCTCTTTCCTTTCTGCAATTTGGCATCTTGAATTGAATTCTAAAATTTACACCACTCTGCATGAAATATTTTTTCTTCAGTAATAAATCGAAAGCCCACAGAGTAGAGTCTGGGTAATCACCGCGATAAAAGCTCCCTTCCTTTATCCCCCCACGTTCTGAACGTCCTGAACCTCCCTTTCCTTAAAAGTCCCACAATTCCTCGATCCTCAATCCTCGCCACGCTGATTCTCATACTCCTTATTCCCCCACTCCTAATCGCCGTCAACCTCCAATATTTACGACGGAAGCTCCAAAACTTTTTTATAAGACACGTATTAAGGATATTTAGTACTCGGGTATGCAACTTAATAGCGAAAATCAGTTATATTTCACAACTTTCACACCGTTTTACTTTACGAGCCGACTTTAGGGTATCGGATGAATTATGTTTGCGCTCGAGTCTCTCCTCTTGGAGTGAATTAAAAGTATTTGTCTAACGGTGCTAGACTTCTACCCTGGAAGAAGCTCTTAAGTAATTTGAGCTTTTGAATCCGAGCTTTATGTCTTTGAAATTAATTATATAATGTGCTCCTTTTATGACAAAATCTTACACAAATAGTTGAAATCTTTCTCGACATATATTTTAATTACACTATGTTACTATAAAAACTTATCACTTTAAATTATTTGACCATACAATCGACTGTGGCTGAAGATCTTTCTCACTGTTGAAAATGAATCTGGATTGGTCCAATACACGTTAAATACCATAAAATAAAATGCAGGTCCATCTTCGACTCTTAACGCACTGTAATATGGAAGGCTGCTTTGTCTCTCATCTCGTCATTCTTCACGAAGTTGAATCATCGCACTCCCAGTATTCTACGCAGACATCATTATTCGGCTGCATTGGCTTTTAGTGAAATGCCAAAATTCGCAGCCGTAAAGAAAAATGGAGAGAATGCAGGCGCTGTATAGATGGTATTTTGTTTTGATCGAGTAAGGCTGTGAGTCCCAGATATTGCGAATTGCTTTCAAATAAAAAAAGTCTACTTTAAAATTGATAACTTAAAATTAAAATTGACCAAAAAAAATTATTACTACTTTCTAGGAAACAATAAAAAAATATTACAATGTATTCTAAAGCAACCTGTTTATTTACAAAAAAAACTACAACAATGAAAATAATAGTACATAAATATAATTAAAAAACACTTCCGTTTATTTTTTGTACATGATATTTACTAAGCGTTATGTCGTTTCAGCTCGAGATTGCATTATAATAGACTTCGTGCCGTAAAATATTCTTTGATTCTTTTGAAGCCACTCCAGTAGATAAAACGCGCAGTGCATTTTACTTTTATGAATAAAATTATCATATTAGACCGCGTATAAAAGCATTACAAAAAGCCAAAGAAGTTGTTCTTCGCCGCCTCACTTCTCGGGTATTATTACGGGGTGCATATAAAGTAAAAGTTTTTGTTCAGACCGCGTGTTTTATAATCTCTTGTGTACAAAGAACGAGAGCTGGCTTAGAAGCATTTTGAAGGTTTTACATGGGAGCTTTGACGTATCCCAAGTCTCTGAAGTCATCTTAATTCTGAGAAGGTCATCTCTTTGATGCATGGACGATGTGGAACTACTTTTGTGAAGCTGGGGTCTTTTCTCGGCGAGATTGCGGGTGATAAAATTGTTACTCGAATAAAACGTTTGCAAGTGTCTTGAGGGCGGGGGATCGTTTCTGCTTTACGACGTATGCTTGGCTTGTAGAGTGCAGTCTTCGGACCCATAATAACAACCCCTGTGTTTTATCGCTTCTTAAAATGTACTATCAAAATATAGTGTGTTTTTATTTATTTTTTAATGATGCTGGACGATTTGTAGATTTTAGTGTTTTTAAAAATTAGTAAAATTAAATTAAACTTGTTAGAGTGGCGTCCCAGAACTGACATACAAAGCGTTGGAAGAATGCAGCAAATGGATTGATGACAAAATAAGATTAGCTGGAGTAGCATAGATGCGGACGGTGGAGGATCGATAATGATGGATACTTGTAGACGACCAGTCGACCTCGACTGGTAACTCGCTCTACTTACGACTGCGGTCCTCACCTTCGAAGTCCTGGTCTTCCTTCAGCTGGTTGTAAGGCAGCTGTGTCCCGGTTGGCTTCCTGGGCTGTGATGTTTGGCAGCTTCCAGTTCTACGTCCAAGCAGTAGTCCGTGTAGAGCAGTAGGCCGGGGGCGCCGTGAAGTCCAGAGGCCCAGGGAAGGAGATAGTAAAACTCGAAAGTATTTTCAAGTCACTGTTTATTCCGAGCCGGACCTCGGTATTTATACCATTTCGTTCAAGAGGGGGTCGTGCGCAAAGCTCGCAGCTGTTGTCTTTTTTCTCGCGGGAGTTTAGATGAGGAGCGTGGCTGTCCGCAAGAGCAGGACAGCTCTACTTATTTCATACTAATTATCGCCAAGGGGGCGTGTCGGCTTTCTCACTGTTTTGCCAATGAGAGAGCCGAAACACCAACTACGAAATCGCAAAGCACCTCGCGGAACGTCATAATATTTACATCGGAGAATATAATAATAAATAACATTATAAACAATATTTACGTAACAGATGTATATGAAACTAAATAAGGTCAAATGAAGCTAAACAGAGTCAAATGAAGCTAAGTAGAGTCAAATGAAGCTAAATAAGGGCAAATGAAGCTAAATATCAGTATTTTATTAATGTTTTGTTAGTCATTAGCCGTCCGTAACAGATACTCATTAGGGAAACCTACGTACAATAGTGGACAGACATGATGATGAATAAATATATTTGATTTATTTATTTTATACTCAATATTTTTTGATCTTTAAATAAGTTAAAGACGTCCCTTGAAACCAAAGAAGCCACGGAAGCGAAAGGTTAATTATCTGATTTGATAAATTCTTATTAAAAAATCGGCCGTATCTTCAAAATCTTGGGCTCCTACTGTATATTGGCGGGGACCATATATTTTTTCCATGGAGATCTTTACGAACAGAACTGAGTATCTTAATAAAATATCCCTTACAATATTGGAAGATATGTTATAATATAAATGATTTTTTTTTTGTAATTGTTGTTTTCTTATGTAAACACATACAGGAAAATACCGACAGATGGTGATAGTGATTTATTTATTTATTTATTCACAGAATCGAAATTCCAATTTACAAATATTTAGAAACATAGAGTATACATAAATATACAATAAATAGAGAAGATAATAAAACACTTGTTTAGAGCATCTTAATGTACGGCTGTGAGACATGGTGCTTATCTGAAAGTGATAAAAAAAGACTAGAGGCCTTTGAGATGTGGTCGTACAGAAGAATTCTCGGAATTTCCTGGAGAGACCACGTCACGAACAATGAGGTTCTCAGAATAATCAAGGAAGATAGGCAACTAATAAGAACCATCTCAGAGAGGCGAGCCCGATGAATTGGTCACATCATGCGCCACGGTAGTCTTCTCCACAATATTGTGGAGGGGATGGTTGAGGGTAGAAACTGTAGAGGGCGCCCTAGACGGGAGTATTTGCAGCAAGTATTCGAGGACATGAATTGTAGCGCTTATGCTGAGCTGAAAAGGGTTGCGGAGGACCGAGAGGAATGGAGATCGAGATGCAAGATTCTGTTGCTGCAAACCAATCCACCGGATTGATACTACGAAGAAAAAGAAGAGAAGATAATAAAAAATAGAAATATCACAAAAGAATAAGAAAATGACACGTGTCAAAGATCACAGAGATCAAGGAGAACAATACAATCGACAAAAGAGGAAAAAGATGTAAGAAAAGGATCGAGGTGTGCTGGTAGGCCATTCTAAAGTTTTTCATCTTTGGATCCTATGACGCTTACCATTTTACATAAACACTGCATGTGGAGTATGTATAACAACGCCAAAGTCATAGACTACAGTCCGACATTACTTATTTATACAGGAATTTTCTATGAATGGGTGGTCTTCACGAGACGACTTTCGTCTACCACCGATTTTGATTAATAAGCTATGACTTGCATTTTACAGTGAGGATCAAATTCACACCAACCGGGAGTATTTTAAAGCTCAGAAATTGATTATAAATCTTTTATGTTTTTATTCTCCGTTGGGAATCGAACCCACGCCCTTTGTCATTTCTAATAAAAACTTAACGAGTATGAAGCTAATATACTCGTATGAAAAGTATTATTCACCATAAAATAATTTGAAGCAAATATTTTATTATTTGTTTTGCTTTCATTTTAGTATCTTAAGTTATTGCCTCAATATTATTAAACTGTTGCACGGAGTTATAAAATATTGACGATATTGCTCTAATCATTGAAAATGCCCAAAGTATTCAGGAAATGCTGGAGGAATGGAGACTGGCTCTGGAGAGTAGTGGACTGCGAATAAGTAGAAGTAAAACCGAGTCGATGTACTTCAATTTCAATCCTGGTTGCACCGCGGTTAACACACCACTCCTCCTACAGAATTCACCCGTAAAAGAGGTTGATAATTTTAAATATCTCGGCTCTGTGATATCCTTAGATGCCAAAACTGAATCTGACGTGGAGCATAGAATAAACACAGGATGGCTGAAATGGAGGTCTCTCTCTGGGGTTTTGTGTGACAGCAAGATTCCAGATAGGATCAAAGGTAAAATCTACAAAACCGCTGTAAGGCCAGCTATGCTCTACGGATCGGAGTGTTGGACCCCGCTGAAACGTGACTTGGATAGGATTCATGTGGCAGAGATGAAGATGCTGAGGTGGGCGGGCGGTGTGACTAGAGTGGATAGAGTTTGAAATGAGCATATTCGGTGTTCATTTTGGATGGCCCCCATACCTGGAACGATAAGGGAAAACCGCCTAAGATGGTATGGGCATGTGACACGGAGAGATAAGGACCACATGGTGAAGAGATCCCTCAACATACCCACGCTGAGAAGAAGACCTGGAAGACTACAGGCAACCTGGACTGCAACTGTAGACTGATCTCATTACTCTGGGCTTGACCGAGAATGCAACGCAGGACAGACAGACATGGCGAATGTGCACAAGGAGAGCTGACCCCAGATGATGGGAAATGGCTAGAATTAAGATGAAGACTGAGTTACAAAATATATCTTAATAATTCAAACAACATTATACCACCCATATTTTATTTACTTCCATTTGGTTATTGTGTGAGTTCATATTAAATTTAAATTAACAGTTTTAAATTAGTTGCTTATATTCCATATTATTTTATGTGATTGTACACGTTTTCAACCAATCCAGAGATCTATTGTGTACAACATTATCGTGCAGTTTCAGCAGATATTGTCAATAGTCAAAATCTAAATCACGTATAAAATAATAAGGATGACAATAAGAATGAGCAAATGCCTTACTGCCACGTTATAATGTTAATTTCAATTTAATTAAAAGACTTTGTAAACATAATTATTATTGAGTTTTTCTTACAACTTAAAAACTGAATTTAATTCAGTTTAAAAGTTAACTAAAATTTTATTGATTCTGTGGCGGTTTGAAGTAAGCCTGGTCAGCTAGTTTGAGTTAAAGAATACATCGTTTAACAGCAAAATTGTATTTAAATTATTGTACGTTCTTTGGTACGAACAAGATTCTGTTACCGAATTTGTTCATGTTGACTCAACATATCAGCGAAACGTTGGAGCTTTTCGATGTTTCAATCACAATAAATTTCGCCAGCCAATATCGAGACCAGTGATCTGCCATATTTTCATTTCGAACTTCAAAAAGAACAAGTGCGGTGAATTGGTTTACTTCCCTCTGGCTGTTTCGCTGAGCTCAACATCACTCCACCGGTGTTTACTTATTCTCCGTATCTTTCGATTCAATGGGACATGCAGCGAGCTTTCTTGGAAATATCAATTGCTATATGATAGTTGTTCACAACTTTAGGATCGTACCATATAAAAATCTTAAGTTCCATGTTCATGATTTTCCTTAATTTCACTAACTTTTCTTTTATTTTTCTACTTAAAGAAAATGTGGAACTAGACATCGAAATAGACATTGATACTGGTCGTCGCCATTTCGTTTGACGATTGGGGTCTTTCTCAATGATCTTGGTTGCAAGAGGTAGTCAGTGGAGCTTCTGCTGACTGGTGACTAATAAGAGAGCCGTGTGGTTCTCTGTCTTGCCGTGGGTAACAGAACAGCCGTCGTAGTGTCAATTAAAGACATGGCGGCCGAGCAGGGTGCTGCTTCCTAAGCGTATTATCAATCTGCCGTTTACCGCGCTTGCGAGCGAGTCAAGGTTGTCATTTCCTAATTCTAGATCATTTTCTTGGCCAAAATACAGACCTAAGCTATCAGCATTAAATCGTGCCATTGTTTTAAGTAGTTGTAAGACCGCGGTTTCAGAAACAGCAAGTAATCAAATAGTGTTCGGAGTGATTCATGTTAGAACAAGGTACATAATAAATTTTATATTGCATATTTTTTATTAAATATTCATTACATGGACAAGTATCTAATTAAAGAATGTACTTAATTTTAATTAATTAGATCATTAGTGACAATGCCGACTTATGTAATGACCTGTAAGTAGTAAAAAAAAATTGTCTTTTCTTCACTTATTTTATACATGAAAAAACGATTGAGCTCCATAATATGTTTATCTGTCAGAGTCTTTGAAATATTCACCTTTACTAAAAGTGCATTTAAGAATAATATTACGAAAGAATAAATCCGTGACTTTAATCTGGCAGACAAAGTCTTTAAAAAGTTTCCAACCCCTGATCCATACGTTGAACGTCTATGTGTAGGCTATCCACTCACCTTGCACTCGATCTATCGGGGACTTCAGTGAGAGATGCGATTCGAATGTGGAAAAAGTCAACTCTGTACAACGTGGAAAATATCAGTTTATTTGCAGGCCACACTGTCTTCGTATCTTTCCAGTTGATTTAGAACTTGACATTTCTACATTGATAAAAAATAAAAGTAAAGTAAATTGTTGTTACTTAGACTTGTCACACTAGTGATACGAATAGCAAGATAAGTCAACATTTACAAGATATATGATACGACTATACGTAATATGATGTATTATATAATGTATCAAAAGATAACCACACGGCTCAAATCAAGAAGAAGTTTCCTACAGTTGACATCGGAACTGGTGATAACTGAGGCCACCCTGCGGCTGAATATGTGGGGAAGCGCAATTGAGGGGAATACATGGATTGCCCCGAAAGAGGACCTAGCTCCTGGACACCAGGGGTGGAATATATGGAGGTCTCTTAACAGACTTCGGACCGGAGTATGCAAGACGAGGACACAAATGAAAGCCTGGCAGTTTAACAGCGGGCCGACTTAATGTGACTGTGGCGTGGATCAGACCCTGTCTCACCATCTGGAGTGTGCGCTGTGTCCAAGTAGCTACACCTAGGAAGACCTGATGATGGCCGGGAGTAACGCCATCGACGTCGCCCACTTCTGGGCAGACAGGATCTGACCCTGTTGTTTCCAACACGATTATACACATATATATAATATGTTGTATACGATTTTTTCATTTTTTAAATTCAAAGTTGTCATGATATTGAAGAATTCTTCGTATAATTTTGCCTGAAACATGGTTTTTCAAATAATGGAAATATTTGAAAAACGCATTTCAAAATAAAATTGAGCAAATTATATCTCACATTTAAGTAATCCTTTATCAACACTGCTATTGATTAATACTTTCGCAATATCTATTTAATCAGCATAGAAGTACTGCATTATCTAGTGATGTTTCTTAATTTTTAATACTGTTTTATGAAAATATATTACAATATTCTTGTATTTATGCCACTGAAAATATACTTTATATTAATATTTAATAACTGATATATTAAGAAATTCACAGTCAATATCTGCTTATTTGACATTTCTCTAATTGGCACACGCTGGGATTCGAACAACGAAATTTTACAACTGTGTTAATAACATGATTTTTTGATGATATAAATTTTATATAAAATAATGTTTACTATGAATTCGTATTTATATCAATTCCTATATTTAAATTGATTAAATTTTAATAGAAACCTGAATATTCAATTAAGCCATTAGCGTGTTAATATAAAATTAGTTATGAAAATTACTTAAGTGATAATTAATTGAATTAATAATGTATTGCGTATGCTTAATTTACATCCCCACTTTTGAAGAGTAATCTTATTTCCAGATATTATTAGAGTGTCTCAAACGTGAACGTATTAAAACGTGACTCTGCACAATGAAAGACGGCGAAACAAAACTGTGCGATAAATTGTAATCCCCGTTCTTATAAATAAGTCGCGTATTAATATCTCGCCGTGTTCGCTAATTGAACTTAAATAGTGTAACAAGCTCATTTAGACGAGCATTCAAATTTAATTAAAACATTACGCGGATAATGAGTGGAGTATTTCCACTTCCGGTCGGGCGCTCTGTTGGGTATGACGAACCGGAATTAAGCACCTGAAAATTAATGGCATTCTATTCTGAATGCCGGCACTGCCACCTGCAACGAAAGCCTTAATAATCAGCGGCTCCCAATCAGACATTCAGACCCTTTGTTTACGACTCTGGGCGTCACAAAAAAAGGCTGTATTTATATTCCGCTCGTTGCGTCATTATCAAGGGATTTGAAAGCTTTTCTGCGCATCGAAATCTTTATTGATCACATAATCACGCCTGGATTAAGGAGAGTATTGGCGACATTATAGGAATATTGCTACAATTTAATAAAACCAACGAAAAACACATTATTTAGATAATTTAAAATTACAAAAAATTAGTCTGTCAACTTGTAGTTATGATTTACAGTTATACTCGTATATATATAGAAATCTGCCTTAAAACTGACCATGCCGAATTAAGCGCACTAAAAACGAGTACATAACAGAAAATTTTATACCATTTTTTAAAATAATAATTGAATTTAAAACTTGTTACAAAATTCATTTAAGCTAGTTGTCATTTTAATAAAGTAGTATTATTATTAATAATTAACATATACACCGCCTTGGAGTAAGACTTAGTAAGACCAAGTAAAGCTTGTGCTTAAAATAACAAACGTCTTAAATTCGTTTCGCGACGTAGATTAAAATCTATAATTATGGGAGCATATAATATAACTCTGAAAATAGTACAGATCTATAATACCAGGTTATTTTGAATTCGATTCCTCGCCCCTAAAATGCCAGTCATAGTATATTAATTTAAAAAAGCAATATGTAACAGTCGTTCCTGAAGACCTACCATTTATAATATGTACCCGTAAAAATAGATGAATGCGTGAATGCCAAGTTGTAGTCAGTGATGTTAACGAGCCCACACATGTGCGCTTAGTCATGATTAAAAATGCTAGCGTTGTATAATCCACTGATGAGATTATTACATCGATGTCAGTATTCTCCATTATGTTTATACATAAAATACTCGTTACTGAGTGTTTTTCTTCATTGAATAAGACTTTAAAAAAAACAGCAACAGTATCATTAGAATAGATAAATATTTCGTTCATTGTTTCAGCATAGATCAAACGTTGCAACTGATAAAACCTTCATTGAGGGCAAAACTGTAGTTTTCCACAAAGTAATTAAACAGTGCTCATTGTGATGTTAAATCAAGACGATTTTTTTTTTCTTTTAATCAGAAACAGATCACAAAGTGAATGCTCAAGATAAAAATAGCATTATCATTGGAATTAATTGTGCCAGAGAATTTTCAATAACATTTGATTTTACACTAGTTTTATTTAATTAAATTTATAAAATTTAATAACTTAACCGAGTGTGCAACCGCATTTACGGTTGCATATCAGTTGAATGCCGGTGTCTTAATATAATGCCTGGCGCATTAAGCGACGGTGACACCCCTGGTAGTGAAAGTATACTGAAGAAGCTGCTTGGCGGAGTCTCGTGGAACTCTTCATTAAAAGTTGAAATGAAAAATTCTCACCTGGAGAGCATTCCGCAAATTAATTACTCAGATGAAATATAAAAGAGACCGCATTTTACACAGAATAATTATATTTACCAACGACTGTAATATATTTTCAGAATACAGTAAAAGTTCAATCTAATTTAATAATATACTCTGTAAAATACGCATATCTTTTATTTCAATCTCGATTTTTTCATATAAACACATACCAGAGGATAACTACAGATAGTGACAGTGATGCTTAAGTTTCGTTGATGTATTCTATGACGCTTGCCATTCTACATATGGCTTAGCGCTGCATTTGGAGTATTGATACAACAACGTCATAGACTACTGCTCGACATTCACGCACCACCATTATTATTACAGGAATTCACTATGAATTGGTGGTGTTCATGGGACGACTTTCGTCAACCACTAATTTTGATTAATAGGCTATGACTGGCAATTTAAGGATGAGGGATTAAATTCACACCAAGTAGGTGTATTTTGGCTTAGAAATCGATTAAAATATTTTTTTTAATCTCCGTCGGGGATCAACCCTATGAGGTTCGTTTCAAAAAGCAACGCTTTAACCATTAAGCTATACCCACTCGCATGAAAACTAGGCTAAAATACATTTGTAGTGTTTTTTTGTACATAGTCGTAAAACGCAATAACTTTTTGGTTTGTCATATTTAAAGAATAAAGCAAGTAAAACTCTGTTGTAAGCCACTGAGTTTTAATTTAATAATTACTCAACAGGTGAATTATTAAAAATAAATCTTAATACAGAACAGTTACACAAAATTTAAAAATTACACCCAAGAGAAGTGAAAGGTAGAGGATAAGTGTAACTTGTAAGAGACATCTGTAGACAACTCGGTTGAACAGAGCGAATTTATTGGAAACATATTAAGAAACATATTAAGAAACATTTTTATTTATTGCATACTTCTTTGCAATATTTTTGATAAACTCAAGAAAATTGAGGCCACATTTTTGAATTTTCGTGTTAATGTAACATATTTTGCTTTAAATAAAACGTCAATGCATAAATTGAAGCCTTTGTAATACAAAGGATTTTTTTAAAGCCCATATATGATGCTTCTATGTAACGTTGTATATGGATAATCTTTAACTGGATGCAGTTTGGCCGTGTTGCGCCGACATTTGTGATTTATCGTTCTATCGTGAATGCGGTGTACAGAAGCCTTTACGATTTTCAGCACACAAGAAAACAGCCATCATCCCTTCTGGCTATTTTTTTACATTTAACGTAGAATAAAAACTCTTATTCATTCCGACATCACCGTAGCAGGCATTTAACTACATATTTTTTATTCGTCTAAGACGTTGTTAACTTGAATAGAAAATACACATTTTTATTATTCTATATGTGGAATCGTATTGAATAATAACATCGTAAAAGAAGAGCGTTTTTTTAAATATTTAAAGTGAAAAGTTTAAGCAATTAATCACTTCATGAATTTGATATTCTTCAACAGGTAGTGGCCATTCATGTTTTTCATAAAAGTACATAGTAAGCCTTCCGCATGATATTACTCTCTCACCTTTTTTCAGCTTTTCAGGGTTCAGCTTTGTCACTTTATTTACTTGATGTTATAAGATGCCATTCCAACACTTTTTTTTCCTTTAAAATATAAACATACCTAGATTTTTTTTGTTACAACCTTTGAATCAACTGTGCGTTGAAGAAATACGGTATTATGTATTAATTTTATAAGCTTACATTGTACAAAAACAAATCTTTCCAAATGCCAACTCTATCAAAAAATTAGTCATAAAATTTGTCAGTCATTATTTTACATGCATTGTTCCAAGATGACAGACAATACTGCACCCATATGTACACCTAGGAACATAAATGGTACCCGAAAACCTCCAGAGTATAATTGGATGCCTATTTAGAGTGTTCTTTTCAGATGATTGGAGGTCTTTTTAGGCGAAGAGTCTGGTTAATCAAACCAACGACACAAAATAAGTAAGAAGCCGGAAAACCAAAATCTCGTTAAGCGTTAAACCACCGAAGTTAAGCAACATTAGACGTGAACTAAACATGATGGGAGATTTGTAGAATACCTAATAAAATTAACATGATTTATTATATTTGTAAAGCTACGTTACGGCATCTTAGGTAAGTGTAGATTTCGCAAATTTAATTAAATGATAAGCTCAAAATTATGGTCGTTTTAGTGAACGTGAATGACTAGCATCCTTGTATGTTTGAGCTTTGGCTTGGATTACGTGATGCACAGAGCACATAGTTCCTAATCCATGATCTACCGCTATATTTACCCTCATGAAAATTGCATCATTATCTTCAAAGACAACATACGCTAGGAGCCCGGATTATATGCAAGAGCTTAATTTTGTATGCACATCGATTTGTGTACTTTTAAGTTTATGCTGCGAAAGAAAACATGCAAGAAGCTTTCGAGAGGGAAATTCACTTAATATGAAAACATTTTTACTTCATCTTATGTCTTTAAGTATAATGGTCTTTATTACATATTTATAATATACTGAACTAGATTATACCCACCTCACACCAGCACCACACGCGCTCATTCAGATTATGATCAGTTAGCAACTGATAAGTCCGGTGGGAGTCCCCTCTGAACAAGTGTGGCCACTGCACAGAAGTGCTAAAAGAAAGAACCCGTGAAAGAGATTAGAATCGCATTCATGGGTTGTAAAGAGATGGAGATGGAAAATAAATTTTCTCACCGAAAATACGAGCAAAAATTGTAAATGCGTGGATTTTTTTTTTAGTGGCCACATAGTCTGTATGCAGGTATAGGGCCGAGGCGATTCCCTCGAACTGCATCGAAAAGGACTCCTTTTTCTAACAAGAGGAACTGACAGTCCCAGAGAATGTGCTCTGAGGTCTGGAAGGGGATACCACAGGTGCAACTAGGTTATGAAACTAAATTAAATTAGTATAATCTGTCATTAAAAGCGCCGTGCCCAGTCATTAGTTGGGTAAACCAGTGATCAGGGCTCATTCATTTAGCAGGTTGTCTGAAGTAAATGTCTGGGAGGAACAGAAAGGTAATTCTACCTTTGGTGGAAGATAACCAACGTTTATAATATACTCTCTATAGATACATATATATATATTAGGTCTTATATATATATATATATATATATATATTCACATCCGTTCCGTCACTCAGTTTTGCTAAATATATGCCACGTCCCGAAACATATTTGCTTCCGAAAGTCCACCTGGAAACATATATAACTTCCATAGCAGAGACCAAAAGACTCGAAAAGACAGTAGCTATTATGTGAGGCAAATGTGTTTAGTTGATTTGTTAATACATATTTTTTAATGATGACCAATGATTAGTTCAACACTCTCGATCTAGACCATTTGGTTTTCAAAAAGGCCTTGACCCATCCAAGTTGGGGTCTGTGTTCAATGTTGCTTTCCTTCTATCACCTAGCGAGAGCCACGATGTGAAATTGTCAACTTATGGTCCGCATACATCATCATCATCAGCCAGTGTCCGTCCACTGTTGAAAGTAGGCCTCCCGCATGAGTCATCGTCCTTCTATCCTCCGCTTTTCGTATCCAGGCTACTCCCGCTATTTTTCTGATCATCAGTTCATTTTTCAGGCGGTCGGGCAACGCTTCGGATGACTACATAAAATTCTACGATATATTTTCATTTAATTTCACAGGTAGAATTGCGTTTTTTAAAAAAGCCGAAACAAAAAAATAAATCATGCCAATGCCACGCGGGAGGGCGGCGAAATAAAATGTAAATCGCTTCCGGTCGCGTGGGCGGCAAGTTGAACCTTAAAAAGGTTCCGCCGCGGAGAAGACACTTGGGGCGGTCTTGATTATTATTGGTTCGAGGGTGGGCGACCAGCGAACATCCGCAATGTTTGCTTTTTGCATAATAACAAGTACGGCTAGGGCGAAAGTACAGCCTACGGTGGCCTCAATCCCGTCGCCCACTCTTGCTCGCATATTTAAATCAAACTTTGTATCAAGCTGATGCATTTTGCAGATCAATGCTCGTAATATATAACTAGTCATATTTATTACAATATATTTTGATTTCCTGATGATGCTTTAATTTGTTTATACTCGTTATTTTAAATTATAATATTTTTTATTTTTTTTAAATATCAATATATTTTTAAACATCTGTAAATAAAATGCTTATATTACTTAAATCCGTTTTAATCCGAAAGAGCATTAAAGTCATCACGAACTTCTACTATAATGCTCTTTTAGCCACCATCTTAGCTCTGTATTCTACATTCCATGTATAGTTTCCGATTGTCTTATAGGAGTGTGAGTCTGGGGACGCTAAAAGAAAAGACTGCTGTAGTTTATGCTTTCCTACTAACTAATTGGTAAGATTAGATGATTTAAGTTACCGTTGCAAAAAAATTCAGCTGAATATGTGTATAATATTTAATATATTAATTATAACCATATCCGCTACATATTTGAGCATAAGGACACCTGCGGTTTTACAGTTTTGTAAGCTCAAACTATTTATTTATTTATTACAGAACAGAAGTTCCGAAAAAAGGTTACAGAGCAAAGACTATACAATACATACAAACAAAATATAATAAACAGATAAAAATAACATAAAAGAAGAATAAGATGACACATGTCAATGTCTACAGATCTAGAAGAACAATACCATCGACAAAAGTGGAAAAGGATGTAAGAAAAGGATCGAGGTGTGCTGGTGGAACACTTAGGAGCGCCATTGCCGTTGTACCAAATTGAGTGCTTGAAGCTCCACAAGCATCAATTGGGATCAAAAACAATGGATAGCTACGAGCACGGGTATACCTATCTGGAACATAGAAGTTAAAACATTCAAGAATCCCAGGGTTGTGAATTGTACCGCGAAGAAGAAGGAATGAATGTTTGAGTGCAGCAATTTTCCTCCTGGACTCTAGTATTATCTATACTTGTCCCAGAACACTTGCTTACCCGTAAATCCGCATGGGAACATAGATTGTTCCCGGAAGCCTCCATGCAAGATCCTTCAAACTTGTGATAGACAGCGTCTGTAGAACTAGAGAAATATTTTGGTGTTCAATAATCAGTGGTCAGATAATCATTCCGATGCTCCCGAATATATTATATCATAAACATTTTTTAGAATTTTAGTACATTTTTAAATAAAAAAGTAAAGCAATACATAAGTAAATAAATAATAATTTTTATATGAGATATTCCGTCTTCAAATATACCGATGTCAATCTGAAACGATCGCATTTAAATATGCTAATGCTCTATGTGTTAAAAAGTGTGAAATAATGAAGATAGATCCGAATGGACATCCCGCCACCGCCCACCATTTCGCCCTTCTCCGCCCAGGGCAATCAGCTGGCAAAGGTTCCACCATTTTTTCCTCAGCGAACCTTTATTAACATTGTAATGAAAGGCTCTCGCCTGGGCGGCGGAATTAGGGAAATCGCGTGTTTGCCAGAGTGTTTTCAGAAAAAAAACATGAATTTTTTAATTAATTTGATTTGCTTTTGTTTCATCGCTTTTGAAAATGTGAAAGTTTGCCCGATATTAGGTGCGCATAAGAATACAAAAATATGTTGAAACAACAATGATGAATAAATAAAGAAAAAACGGATCCGTATTGTGTTTTTTTTTATCTTTAAACCACATTAGACAGGTACTTATTTTCATTTAATTAAAAAAATAACAATAAGCCTGTTACATCTGCAAAACAAAGACTGTATTTTGATATAATTAATTAAATATACATATACTATACATAAAATTCTTTTTTCAACGCGTCAATCCAAGCACAAAAATAACGGCAGAAGCGGGATGCGAACCGCGGACCTTGGATACCAACTATGCCCAGGTATTCATACCGCTCAGCCGACTCGGCTATTGCTATGCCCGGACCGACTCACGTTGAAACTAGTATTTATGTCATTGTTATCATCGTATGATAGATGTCGCTATAGTATATATTCAAAGTTTGTATATTTTTATTTTTTATTATTCAATCAGTCATCATTTATTCACAAGCTTAATATTATTACTTTCCGACAGTCTATTTATTTTAGTAAGTACCACTCGGGTCTCGAACCAAACTATAGACTGAATGGATGAGAAAAGACTACTTATAGTTCCGACTCGGACTTTATAACCAATCATTTACCTGTGTTAATGATGAATGTATTTTGAATTCTAAAATGTTAAAGGTGGTTATTTTTTATACCAAAATACAAACATATATTTTTTTCTTGTAAATTCATATCTGACTTATTTTAACTTGTTTTGATTTTGACTTTACATTTAACTGAAAATCAATAAATTTTTATTTGTCGGCTAATAAATCTTTAACTACGCAACTTTTATGAATAATTACTAATAATATTACATAAGCATTCATTAACACAAACAATGTTTCATAAATATACGAGCCTCATAATTGATGTACTTTCAGAAAAGTAGTGTGGTTAGAAACCATTTTCTTACTTACCGTAGTAGCTCGTTAAATTATTTAATACCAAAAACCCTTGCTATCAGATTTTATATAAGATATATTGTTTTACATAACAATTCATCACAATCCTTGAGACAGTAAAATGTATATGTATTGCAGTACACTTTATTACAATTTTATTCAATTAAGCTTCTAATGTCTTCGATGTTTAATTTAATTTTAATTTTTTTAATTTATAAAGCACTAAATTGATCATATAATATAACATCGTCCACGATTTTTATGTCAAATTAAATCTTACATCAGATAACTGTAATAATTATATGATGCATTTCCCGTCACGTGATAATTCAACTTACTTCCACAGTACGCATGGGTATGCAGGTATGCATATATTAAACGAATAACCCATTTGCAATCAGATTAATTCAAGCCTAAAGCAGAAAGCTCAAATTCCTATAATTCATAACCTGGGCATGAATAATGAACCATGCAGCTTCTGCTTAATACATTACATTTATATTGAAGCTTCACAGGCCTAGATTCAAGCGAAACTGCTGTACAATTTGTAATTTTCGATAATAGCATATTCCGGATGCAGACCTAACTTTCCATATGTAATATTGTTTCGCTCGTTGTTTTTACGTACATCGGTATTTTCATGACGAATAGTTAAATGACAAATTCAAAATGCATGGAATAACGGAATAAACCGAATTCTTGTATATTACAATAGTTAATAAAGAATTATTTGTTTATTCAAATACCATATGAAAATATTAAAAGAAAAATAGTTTTTCATAAATCTATACAAACCCACTATTTTTTGTTTACCTTTTTTTTGTTTGAATACTCTTGTCTAGGGCGCCCTCTACTGTTTCTCCCTCAACCATCCCCTCCACAATGTTGTGAAGAAGACCATCGTGTTGCATGATGTGACTGATCCATCGGGCTCGTCTCTCTGAGATGGTTCTTATTAGGTGCCTATCTCCCTTGATTATCCTGAGAACCTGGTTGTTGGTGACGTGGTCTCTCCAGGAAATTCCGAGCATTATTCTGTATGACGACATCTCCAAGGCCTCTTGTTTTTTTTATCACTTTCAGATAAGTACCATATCTCACAGACGTACATCAAGATGCTCCAAGCAAATGTTTTGGCAAGTTGCTTGCGGAGCCTAAAATTAATATTCTTTGACTCAAGATTTTTTGCTTTTTTAATGAACGCTAGCCTTGCTTGATGTATACAACTGTTGACTTCAAAAAAAAAAAAAAAAGACACTGAAAGTAAGTACGACGTATGAGTTACTTGGGACAAATATAAACAAATTTTATTAGAATAAATTTCAATTACTTTATTAAATAAACATGGGGATAATGTTATATTTTCTTGACTATACTACGAATTAAGAACATTTTATAATTTAATTATAATATAGGTCATTTAAATTTATTTTTACTCTTTTGATTTATCTGCTCAATAAATCAATTCAGCTCTTATTCATACGAGTAAGTTATTACACGCAGAAGAGTACCAGCAGTATTTGATGGACTAAATTAATCGATTTGAGATAGTGAGAAAATAAAATAGTCCCAAATTGTTCGTTAAAATATATTATCTCAAAGAAGTACCCTTATAATTAATACAGGCCCCTATTTGAGTCCGTTCATTACGGAAATGTTCGAGGCCTGTAACAAGATTTATTCTTCTTTATAAAATAATTAGGCCAGTCGATTTTATTTCATCATATCGGCCAAACTGTAGGTGCGTAAAATAAGCCAGCAATATATTATAATACAGAATGGAGGCGATTTGCATGCTTATATGTGATTATAAACATCGACAATTAACCTATAGAACCTTCGATTTTGCGTTATCAGATAAAGAAGGGTAAGCGTCAAGTACCATCAGTAACAAAGTGCAGCCATAATGGAGTACTCTCTATAATTTTATAAATATTTTTAAATGATTTTATGGATATTATATACGAGTGAACTTGTATTTCTTTTGAGCCCCTATTAATGACGTTATATAAAAACTGTAAGTGGAGATGCTTTTTTTTAAATTTCATGATATATTTAAACATGATTATCCTACCCTCTTCCGTAAGTAAGTGATGATCATTAACCTAAAATGAACCACATTTTCAGCGGGTACGGCTTGGGAGTAAAGCGTTTGTTTACCAAGCCAAAGGTCATTGATTCATTCGCGTACAAAGAATTAAAAAAAAAAATTTGAAATAATTCTTAGTGTTATTCTTCTTCTTCTTTAGCCTTGCCATTTCCCAACATCTGGGGTCGGCTCTCTTTGTGCACATTAGCCATGTCTGCCTGTCCTGCACTGCATTCTCGATCAAGTCCAGAGTTTTCAGATTTTGTCTACAGTTGCAGTCCAAGTTGCCTGTGACCTTCCTGGTCTTCTTCTTAGTGTGGATCATAAGTCTAGTTTTTTTGGCGAGTTTAGTTTTACTGCCGGTTGCCACCTGACGCAAAGGAAATAGCTTTTTTGGAAAGCTAAAGAGCTGCCGCTGACCTAGTTAATTTTTAGCTTTATTAATATACCGAATTCAGTCTTTCACCCATAAAATGCTTCTCATATCCTATTGACTAAAATTGATGGTAAACATAAGTCGTTCCATAAATTTACCCAATTGTAATGAATACGTAACAATTAAACAGCCGATTTACCAGCAACAAGATATTTTTATTTAAAACATATTAAAATAATTGTGTTTTCCAGGCGACTATTTCAAACACTTCATTTACATGATAGCGTAAAAACTGAGCGGACTTATCTCAGAATTTTCTACTTAGTTTTATACGAAAAGTTTCGGTGTCATATAAGGAGAAGAAAATTGGCCCTAAGCCGGCCATATAAGTTACCACACCTTAAAACAAGTATGCTCACTAGTCCTACAACGTAGAATAGAAAATATAAAGTAATACTAGGTTTGAATATACAATAATATAATCAAAGTTTGCTTCTTTTAGATTTTTATTAAAGAGTTATTTGTAAGCAATATAGTCATATTATTTTTTAATCTAGCATATGTTCAGGAGCTAACATACTTGTGTACTACTACTAACATAAAGGTTAAAAAAATATGAGATATCTGCCTAGAGAGTGAAAGGGCGGGATCACTAAGCTAGATATTCTAGTTTTTCTTCCCATATCCGTTCTATATTACATATGGTAACCACAAACTTCTGCCTCTTAGTCTCTGTCAGCTGCCACTATCCATTCCTAGTTTTAGGACAAATCTGCACCTGAAGGTCTTCCTTGGAAACAAATACAGTTCTCGACAATATCTATAGCAGAAATCAGAGTACTTAAAATGGTGGAGCTGTACTATCCGAGGCATATTTTTGGATGATTTGTTAATCAATTTTTTTAAATAAATTGGATAGGAAGCTTGATTTTTTCGAGACTTGATCCAGTTTTTCTTATGGGATGGCTCAACTCGATTCTAGTTCAGTGGTTAGTACTTTTTGAGAGACTGGATTAGATCAATTGTGCGTCAACGTTAGCAATATTTTTTCATATTTAAGACCATTTAGTTCTTAGAGACGAATCAATCCGAAATAAAAATATAGTAAGTCTTTATTTGAAAAATCCCCGCTGGTACTATAGGAAAAATCTCCGTTACAAATTAAAAAAAGCATGCATTATAAGGACCGTTGCTGTATGAATTCAACTATAATATATAATTTATCCCCACCAAAAAAAAAAAAATAATACATACAAAGTATGATTTGTTCAACTTGTATGTGTTGAAATTCTGCTCCATGTAAGCGTTTGAATGTGTATTTATGTAACACCAAAAATTATCGCCGATTTTGCTAAACATTCAATTTTGATTCGGCAGTTTGCGATTCGCCCACTCGGCACAAGTCCCGGGGCACGCAATGTGCCGGAATATAATCGAAATTTGAAGACGACCCCGGCAAACTAACAGCCCTCTTGCGACTATATTGCGGCGTCCCGACACTTTATGAATATTCGATGCTTTCAGTTTACTTAGCCAGTGCCGAGGGATGCCTCTCGACACTACACGTATAATAGGTAGCACTTTAGAGAAACGGCTAGATGAGAAGCTCTCGATGCTTTACGTAATTAGATAAAAAGCTTGCGTAATTTGTCTAGCAATACTGAAATCATAGACTTTAATTTTGTCAGTTATTTACAGTAAAACCTCGATTTATCGGTCTTATTTGTGGAAAGGGAGTATCTGTTTAAGTCAAAAGATGGAAATATAAAAATAATACTAAATGCGTGCATTCACTTAGAGAAAACAAGTTAAGCTGCCTTAAGGTTGCGTGAATCCTCGGTGAGTGTAGCAAGCACCAGTGTGCACCATGGAAACCTACGCGTTATTATAGTATCAGGGAAATCCCTTATAAACGTACTATTAATAACCGCTTAGTAGTTGTAATTTACGAGCAGGAGGCTTTATGTCTCAAAGTCTAGTGCTAGATGCATTACGTGATTGTCATGGCCGCTTAAATCTTTTCATGCAATACTTGAATTTAAACATGTCTAAATAATTACAGTTTTTTTTTAATTTACAAGATTATTTGTCCGTTATATCCAACGTCTATTAAATGGAGATTCGTTATATCGAGGTTTTACTTTGCATATAATGTCACGGTGTTTTTTTTAAGAAAACTAATATCTTTATTGTCTTGCTTTTTATTACAGTTTTTTTTTTTGAAACATTACTTTTCAGTTTATTTATTTAAATTTATTTATTCTAATTTAAATTGATATTTATATTGTTTAAAATGATAATATTTTATGGTTATTGACTTTTATTACGTCAAGACAATAAAGCATCTAACAAATTAATAATGTAACTTTATTCCAAGTATATGGCTTTTTGTTCAATATCAAAGGAATATTGTTATCAAATAGACAATAAATTGCTTTACATGAACATGTATTCATTTAATAAAATGGATAAATTCAATGGAATTATAAAATTATTTGATAAACTCGTATGACAATGCACAGTTTTTGGAATTAAAATAATTACGCATAAATACAAAAACGATCTAATTCATATGAAAAATAATATGCAAATACTGTTTTGTAGGAATTATTTTTATACAACCATCTATGCATAATAAAAGCGATTATTTAACCTTTGAAGTGACATAAAATTATACAAATAATAATTACATATTTTGTGTTTTTATTTTAAAATATATAAATATAACTACAATTAAGGTGCAGAGAAGGATCAAATAGTTAGCTATTAGTAAAAGTTATCTTTTTTCTGTCGTAACAATAATTAAACACATTTTCAAGTGCATACGAAATATCGATTTTTACTGAAGGTGTATTATGGAGTCAACACTATACAGTCCGCGCGGATAGGCGATTAAACAATTGTTTGACTGTTTTTTTAAAGAATCGCTTGCAAAAAAATCGCATATATTAGTTTTTGTATATTTATCCATCCCCCATCATCGTCGCTGTCTTCGATCTCCTCAGCGTCAACGGGAATATCGAATTAAGCATCAGCGTATATCGTCAACTAATTCTTACCAAAAATATATTACATTGGAATATAAAATAAAATTTAAAAAATACAGTTTATATTTTGGGAAATACTTATTTTGCTACCAAACATACAAAAATTTAAATGCATACAATCGAAGTATTGATCGAGAAAAACGATAAACGTTTTCCCAAATAATAATTATAACAAGCGAGATAAAGTCTTATCTCACATTATTTTATAAGATTTTTTTTTTAATATGCTCGTTTAAATTTTTTATCGTCATGTGTTCAAATAAAATTAAATATGACCCTCACTGAAAAGGTTTGAGATATTTGAATTATTGTCGAAAGTAAAAACAACATATATGTTGTGTGATCGGCCACTAACGTTTGAAAAAATATAACACAAGCTGTATGTAGTCGGCCACTAAGCGTTGGCGGAACGATCACACACATGTTGTGAAATCGGACTGTATTGTGTATAGTAAATATTTGTATGAGATGTGTTGTATTGTTGAAGATTCGTCGGTCAACTTTTGCCCTGTCAGCTGTTCTACGTGCTCTCCTTTTGATTGAGTCGCTGCAACTTACTGTTCTCTATTTACAAGATGATATACATATTATAGACTATATTGCATATGGCTTAGTTTGAAAATTAACATGTCGAACTTGGGCTGTACTTGAAGTAGATTGAAGGCCGGAAAGTTTGGAGCATATTCACGTAATCAGTGGCGTAACAAGAGTCTATGTCACTCAGGGCGGTACCCCAAATTTCCTCATTTCTTAAGCAAAATTTGAGAATGTAAAAAAATAAGAGCATAAAACACTATTAAGTCCTGCTCTGTATGGTATATAACCACTAGTTCAACCGTCTAAAGTCTTGTGTTATTCCATGTTAGCTCTGCTTCCTATAATTCCTCCAAATACAGTATATTTATAGTTCCTAAAGCCTTTCCAGGATTATGACTTCTAAGCTTTATTGACTCAGTTCAAAGAAGAGCAATTCGTTTGATAAACAATGACATTCTTATGTCTACCCTGCAATCAATGGGACACAGGCGTAAGATTGGTTTACTTATTCATTTCTACGGTCACTGCTTTTCGGAACTAAAAAAATTAATTCCTCTACACCCACCCACAACTGAAAAACTCGTCTTACACTTGCCCAACATCCATACACGGCTTATTTGTGTTGACCAAGAACTGACAGTTTCCAAATTTCCTTCCTTAATGCCTCCGGTAAGCTTTGGAATGCTCTTTCAGCGTCTGTGTTTCCTCATACCTACAATCTGGATGTCTTCAAGAAACAGATAAATATAAACTTGAAATTTCTCTAACCCACACACAAACACGAATACAACACACGTTTCCCGATGCAGCGTCCAGCCTCCCTGGCTAAGCGTCATAGAGTGCACTGGTCTTGACCGGCTGTGCTCTCTTGCATGCGATTACTTTTAAAAAAATGAGTGCCAAGGAGCCTGAATAAAAAACAACTGTCGTTAATTCTCTCATACGACATCCGAAGAATATGTGCCAAGCATATTTTCTACGGTCAGTTGGATAAAAGTCCGCTCTTATTTCTTTATTCCTCAAAAACTAAAGCTAACGATTACCCCAAATATTACTACCGCTTAAATTAAGACTTAAAAGGTCTTAAGTAATATATATATTTTATTTGAAACTTGTATAATATAAATTATTACTTTTGGATGTATTGAAAAGCTGCGTTGTCATATTTTTAAAGCAAATACAAAATTCATTTTATTTATTGTGGCTTAAACGTGGCACTTCTAATTAAGAAAACCAGTTAATTAGGACTTTCACGGTAAGTTTAACTGAACTAAACACGACGTTTTGTAAACGAAGGAAGAGAAATTGACAAAGAGCGGAAGAGAGTGAATCGTGTCAGTACGACGAAAGAAGAAAATGGCGGCAATTTCAGTAAGTAATTAAAACGACAGCATTTTTTAAATCTTTCAACCAATTTTATGATCTTATTATTTTTTATTTCATAATAATAAAAGTATTTTTTTAGCTTCAACTTGAGATATTTAATGCAGAGAGATTTTATTCGTAATATCTGCTTTCATCGTCATCATCATCACCACATCCACTCCCTTAACTGCTGCATATGCTTGCCACGAAATGCAGCCACAAAACTCTGTCAGCTGCCATGATCCTCGCCTGATCCCATATCTTTCTTTATAATAGTGCATTTTTTTCAGTTTGATGTTTTACATGTAAATTGCAGAGAAATTTCACTCAGCGCAAGAAAGCAATACGAGATTAAGATTAATCAACGTGTTCCAACAAGACAAAAATGTCTTAAATATTCCAAATGCAAGTAAATTTCAATGTGCATTATACAGGGAGCGGCAAAAAAAGCTGACGGTTTAAAATCAAAACAACGACGAAAATCAATGAATCAAATTTTTAATTTAAATGAATTATTTTCATTAAATCAAACATAAAAATACTTTGGTAATATCGTAGTTCCTTATTATTTTAGTAAGAAAATTATAGTTACTAGAATCCAGCCTTAAATAAAAGTAAACAAGAAAGCGGGGAAAACGTGTGACACAAAAAAAATGCAATAAATATCAATTGTGTAGGTAAATATTAAGGATTCATGTTATATTTTCTTTAATATAATGACAGTTGAAATACGAGTATCTTTTAATATCTACGAAATTGAAAATAAAAATGATAGTTACATTGTACGAGTATAGTTGGATCCTTAAAAATATAATACGTCAGTTATAACATAATACTTCAGAAATATTGTTTTTTTTTTAAATAATTTTCTTGTGTAGGTAAACCTTTTCAGTAAGCTTCAATTTTTTCAGTTGTGTTTAGTTTCAGTTCTTAATTGATCCGTATATATTTATTTGAAAAAAAAAAAATTAGCCTACTCATAAATATTAATCTTATTTTCTAACTAAAATACTTTGAAAACGATGTATTAATTATAGCATGACGTTAGTATTATATTATTTAATTATTAATTTATGAACTATGAATTCAGAACGTACAAAATGTATTCTCTTGTAAGATCATTTTGAAACTAAATTACCGACTACATACTTTTATGAGGAGCAAGCTTTTAATTATTATGGTTCAAATTTTTCGAGCTGTTTGCTGAGCGAGCTTACATTGTTCGGCTCAGAAATCCGAAAGCTGCGAGAAGCTAGATACTCGTCGAAAAAGCTCCCGTTTCACACTTAATTGTTAGTTTAGTAATTAAGCCTTCTTTCAGAGTAAAGAAATTCGTTAATAATACCTCTCTTGCCTTGCATGGCTCGAGTATTTGCATATTCATAGCCAAGAGAACCTCTTCCAAAGTAAACACAAGTAAATTGTACTAGTACATTACAGTTTTCTTTATATGCATAATAAGAAATTCTCATACTGTTCATTTTTTCATTGATCGTGTGAATTGCGCCACTTTGAATAAAATTATAAATAATTGAAGATTTTCCGAAGAGCTTCATTCTGTACTCTTAATTCAATTGTGAGCTCCTTCTTGGTAGTAACTTCTCGCCGTATGTTTGGTGGGGCAATGCCCGAGAGTTGATATAGCTTTGATATTGGGGTAGGTTTTAGGCACCCCGTAACCACCCGGCACGTTTCATTCAGAGCAATATCCACTTTCTTGGTATGATGGGCAGACCTCGCCCATACTGGCGCACTAAAGCACCAAAGCAACCCACGACGCACTCCACCCTATGTTTGGGTACCAAAAGATAACCACACGGCTCAAATCAAGAAGAAGTTTCCTACAGTCGACAACGGAACTGGTGATACCTGATGCCACCCTGCGGCTGAACATGTGGAGAAGCGCAACTGAGAGGAATACTTGAATTGCCCCGAAAGAGGACCTAGCCCCTGGACATGACCAAGGGTGGAATATATGGAGGTAGCTTAACAGACTTCGGACCGGAGTATGCAAGACGAGGACACAAATGAGGGCCTGGCAGTTTTACAGCGGACCGACTGAATGTGACTGCGGCGTGGAGCAGACCCTGTCACACCTTCTGGAGTGTGCGCTGTGCCCGAATAGCTGCACCCAGGAAGACCTGATGATGGCCAGAAGTAACTCCATTGACGTCGCCCACTTCTGGGCAGACAGGATCTGACCCTGTTGTTATTAAAATAACTAAAATATTTCAACATAATGCAGTAAAATGTATTAGTGAAGTAAAATTTATTTCTTTCAAACACCTTGTATTGTTTAAAACATATACAAGTCTGTTTGTTCGGCTGATCTGCTTGATAAAAAAATATTTTATTCTTCCGATATCAATTCATTTCTTGAATATATAACTACTATATATTTCGACACTTAGATTTGTTAGTTTACGCGGTCCATGCTTTGTTTTAAGCCATCTCTGTACTCAAAGGAACATTAACGAGTTTCAACGACAAAAATCGGCAACTCTAGTCTTCGAAGGATATTTTTGGATGATTAATAAATCGTTTTTTTTTAAGGAGGTCGGATGAATTACCCAATATTCTGGAGACCTTGACTGTTTGCTTCGAAAGCGGTGACCTTTTCAAGTTGTGGTCCGCATCCAATGCTGCTTAACTTCGGTGATATCTAACGAGAAACGTGCTAATGATGCCATAGTCACTTAACTTAAGTTGCATGGAAACTTTCGAAACGGCTGCTGTAGTATCCATGGCATATCTTAAAGCAATTAGCCTGACGCTCCCGAGATCTAGATTTTTTTTTCTTAAGGGACGTTTCAACACAATTAACGACACGAGGTTAGCGACAGGCTTTAATTCATCCATGCTTTGGTTCGCGTATAATATTGATCAACTTCGGTGATCTAATAAGAACTGCACTCACAATTGGTACATTTGTCATTGGTCATATGACAACATTGGATTCGTCAAATCTGTATAACAATTCACTCTCAATACCGCTTTTAATACATATCCACATTACCGGCGGGCATAGCTCAATGGTTAAAGCGTTTGCTTAGCAAGCCAAAAGTCCTCGGTTCGATCCCCGACGGAGATTAAAAAAAGGATTTTTAATAGATTTCTGAGCTCTAAAATACCCCGGTTGGTGTGAATTTTATCCCTCACCCGTAAAATGCCAGTCATAGCCTATTAATTAAAATTGGTGTTAGACAAAAGTCGTCCCGTAAAGACCACCCATTCATGGTAAATTCCTGTAATAAGAAGGATGATGCGTGAATCTCTGTGCTGTAGCGTACTTTGGCGGATCAACACTCCACATGCAGCGCTTAGCCATATGCACCATGGTCAGCGTTATATAATTCCAACATCTGTCAGTATTCTCCTGTATGTGTGTACATAAAAAAAGGTACATCACGCTGTATTCTTGAGTACGGCTATTGACATAATTACTCGTAGTACAAGTATGTATGTTGTAATACATCAGCGCTTTGTTCAAGGCGTATTATAAATATTTAAGCGCTTGTTAAAAATAATTAAAACTGTGCTCTTGAGCGTTAATATAATAAATTCATTAAGATCGCTTAAAACTTTGCGTGGAGTAATCCAAAATTCTCTACACCTCCCGGCAATGAGTCACTTCGTACATCGCGTAATATATTTTTTATTAACTTAGCAGCTTGAAACTTCTCTCACGGCACACAAAGTGCTGCAGCAAAAAGGATGAGACATTTAGTGAGTAGCTTCTCATTAGGTAATCCGGAGCCAGAAACGAGGATGCTCTTCTGGAGACGCCGGTGTTTGAACCACCGCTCTCAGAAAACTCCAAAAACTTCTCCGCTCCCGCTAATGAAAACAAGTTATGACAATGTAATTAAATTGTCACCCCTTGTCTTGCGTCTGAGTTTTAAGCAAATTTTGCAAAAATATCTTTTGAAAAAATTGCATTTTGTAAATTGACTTTTTAATAAGAAATCTATGAGACATTTTTTTTTTCAGTGGATGCTTACAATATATTAAAATTTTTGAATTAATTCAAAAATTATAATTTTTTCAATTTATTTTTCAATTTTATTTATTTTTTTCCTTGCAGAAACATTACAAATTTTATCAATTCAATGCATTTCTGAAGTACAATAATATAAATACAATAATATACTATAAAATATAAATACAATAGGTACCATAAATGTGGTGATGTAAATTTATAGACACATTTAGTATCACTGACCTCACACTCAGAACTAGCGTCAGGAGACTCAAGATAAACAGTCTGACTTGTAACAACAAAAACCCTGTCATAAGTATATCATGATTGACTCACAAATAACAAGGCATTATTGTCACAAAACAAACGTGTAACATTTCGCCTCCATAAACACCAGTACTGAATTTAAAGCAATATAACACTAAATATGTCAATATCTTTACTCAAGTTGGTTTCAACCACTGTTCACTGCGATTCTTTCGTCTTATGCGTATCCAGGGTTGAACGATGGTCCTTTCAGGCCACACTTGAGGCTCCATGAGAGACTCCAGCGAAGTCGCGATGACCCCGACTTTGAAAGAAGTTGACAGCGTCCGCCTGCTGATAATCCTCCTGATGGTCATCCAAGAAGGATTGAATGCAGCGGTCGCTGCCAAGAAGCTCTGCAAGTCTTCAGCCGATGTATCTGGGTGAAGGCTCTTGGCGTGAAGATACGCCATCTTCACTCCAGTAACGTTTTTTGAAGGAGCTGCAGAACCACGGATCATCAGACGTGCTGAATGTTGTTGCCTTTCCGCATGCGGAGAGGCGCGACTCAACTTAGAACGTTGAACTTCTTCGGAAAGATTGCTCGGGGGAGGGAGAGGACATCCACGGAGAAAGCACTCAGGTCCTCCAGTTCCTCGAACGATGATTCGTCCCGGCTGAGAGCGGGAGTCCTTGGGAGCCTTGCTCGAAACAGCAGGGGCTCCTTCGATAGTATTTTCCGAGGAGTCCTCTTCGGTGGCCTCACTCGAAGCGGATTCTTTGACGGCAGGTTCGGAGTCTCTGCTGTCACAGTTAAGCGACATCGACACAGGAATGTTGACAGCTTCAGCGTAGGTAGCCGGAATTGATTTGCACGCTCGAGGTAAGCGCCTTCTGCGGGAAGTCGGCAGACTTGTCGGGTTGGGTGGAGGGTCCACACCAACGGATGTCAGAGCATCATCCATCCCGCATCCAACAGCCTTTAAGAGCCTCTCCAGCAGCAAACGGTGATCGTCTAAGCGACGATTTATTTGCGCGATATCACAATCGCAACAGTTCGCCATCCTGTAGGTAGGATGACTAGACACGTCCGCCCAGTTTGAGTGTCGAGCGACGAATAATTATACATATTATATACGCCGATATTTTTTCTGAATGAATTGACTCGTTTAAGGATTTTTATGTATAGTATATGTATATTTAATTGCTTATAATTATACAGTTTCACCAAGTATTGTCAGTTGATAACCTTAATGTTACTTACAATATATATCAATACTATAATGTAAACAGCTGAAAATTAATACCGTTTATATATTCAACAGCTTAAAAATACCCCCGGTTGGTGTAAATTCGATCCCTCACCAGTAAAATGCCAGTCATAGACTATTAATTAAAATTGGTGGTAGACTAAAGTCTTCCCGTGAAGACCACCCATTCATAGTTAAGTCTTGTTTTAATAAGGATGATGCGTGAATCTCAGGCTGTTGTCTATGACGTTGGACGATCAACGGTCCACATGCAGCGCTTAACCATATGTAACATGGTAAACGTCATAGAATTCCACAGATGACTTCAGAATCACTATCCCCATCTGTCGGTATTCTTCTGTATATATTTACATAAAAAAACTGATTCACACATATAAATTCACAGCAAACGTAATCATATATGACATTTGTTGATGAGAGAAGTGTCACATAAAGATGAATGAATATTGGTAGAAATCTTGAGCTGTTTATAAATATTAGAGTGTAGAATTTTTTTTTACTCTCATACGAGGTCATGTGTGTAATACGTGGCCCAATCATGCCCACCTTTGCCTCTCGATAGGCTGTAGTATGAAAAGCAGCCTTATCCGCTCTGTCACCTCGTCAATCCTCACAAATTCAAACTATCGTACCCCTAGTATTCAACGCAGGCATCTGCTCTTAAACCTTATAATACGACTGTATTACCTCTTGGTGAGATGCTAAGATTCACAACCGTAAAGAAGAATAAGGATGATACAGGCGGTGTATAGCCAGAAAGTTGTTTTGATCGAGTATAGCTGGGTGTCGCAGATTTTGCGCATATTTTTGAAGTACACTCTTAATACTTTTATTTAAATTTCACGCAATTATCAATTGAACTGGTTTTTTCTTTAAGCCCCGGGGTATTTATGTACCTGATTTTCTTATTTTAAATTGCCTCATATTTCCGGGAACACTTTTTAATAAAAGCACCTTCGATAATCCACAAATACAACAAAAAGTTTTCTCCTGTAAAGAGATATCGTGAATTTAAAGTGCTTCTCGAGAAAGCGAAAAAAGGTCGAAACTCAATACTTTTATTTGTTTGAAAGTTTTATCTCGGAAGCAACATTTCGATTTCACAATAAAAGTGTTTGCAATAATTCCACCGCAGCCTTCGAGAACCTTCTGCAAGGCTTCGCTGTGAAGAAAACTAAAATGCATCGCAATGGTAATTTGTTTTGAAGGAGATTGTACTTTTATAACGTTCTTTTTGTTTTAAATTTTTATGCAACCGATAATTCGCTATTTCTTTCTTTCGAATTTGAAATATAAAGCATTTTTGTTTAAATATTTACATTTATTTCAAATAATTTTCATCAATCAGAGTATTGATAAACAACGTGTTTTTTTTTCTTTTGTGATATACAATTTATTTATATTTTAATATATATCATATATTTCTGCTGTGTAAAGCATTTCTATTTTTACAGCGCCTGTATCTTTCCCATTATTATTAACGGCAGCAAATCTTGATCTCGACAAAAGCTGATGGAGCTGTATAAAAGATTTTGAAAATAGATGCGTGCATAAAATACTTGGTGAATGATGGTTTGAATTTGTGAGGAATAACGTTAAAATGACAATGCAGCCTTCCATACTTCGGTAGGTCATGAAACAAATGTGGACCTAGGTGGGACATGTAATGTCGAAAAAGAGCGTACACAAATGTCGAAGGAGAGCGTATACGATAGCTGCATTTTATTTAGTTCCCCAGGCTCTTCTAAATACAGAATATACTCGGCAAGCTTCGTGAAGTAGAACTGGCAGAGCTTTATGGCGGCTCTTCGTGATGACCGTATTCTCCTCTAAGGGAGTAGATATGCTTAAATAAACCAAAATTAAATTTCAGATGATTTAATAATAAGCACAAATAAATTCATATATTAGAGTATCTACCTTTAAATACACAGATCTAATTACAAATTATTTCATAGAATACAATGTTTTCGAAAGGCTGATTACTTTACTGAAAATTCCGAGTAGTATTAATAAATAAAACGTTATTTTATGACTTTATTTTTATTTCAACTTTTTATAGCTTTTCCATTTATTATTTGAAGATCGAAAAATCATTCTTTTATTTTTATATAGCATTACTTATATTGAGGAATCTAAATAACAACAGCCTTCAGTTTTCAAAGCATATAATTTATCAAACAGCGCTGGCTAAAGGATATAATATAAGAAATAATAAATTGTAGCAAGTGCACAAATCTGAAGTGATATTTATATCCACATCATTTTTCATAAACGAGTACATCGGATTAAGCAGTAGGTGCTATGAGTAGAATCGTGATACATACTTATGCCTTTCTATGTCCATATATTGAAGCCAATGGTTAAATTAAAAAAAAAAACACGACATGCTTTAGTGAAATGTATTTTAGCTATTTTACAGTTAAGAGCGGTCCAACAGATTCACTCTTGGTCCCGACCACTTTAGAGTGAGATTGGCGTTTTACTCGTAAATATCTGGAGAACAATCGTTGGGAATAGAATGTGTTGAGCATAATCATTTTTCATCTTAAATCGCATCTTAAATCAAGCGATCTATGTTTCGGAAGCGTTGAACTTATCATCAAAGCTCCCGTTATATAAAATTACGATCAACAAATGACCTAAAGCTATGCTTACTACAGCTGCCGTCTCCCCATGCCCTTAAATTTTTGCTTTAGAGGTCGTCGGGAACCATATACATTTCTAAGCTATTCTTTGAATCTTGGACAACGGCAACTAACATAACTGAATGGCAGAAATCTGTTGTGACTGTATATTCCAGATATGGAACGTATAAGCGAAGATTTTTTAAAATATGATTGAATTATTTGAATTCGATTTGTAAGAGTTTATTTCAAATTTAATATTTATAAATGTGTTATCGGATGTAGCGTTGTTCATTTTTATTCTCCGACGAGTCCTAAGTCAACATGGCTTTACTTGAGATGAAGTATTTCTCTGAAATATTACAGGAAATCCTTCGCCGGACATGTGTCAACACCCCCGGTGAATTGCATTGTATGAAGAGACCTCTATTCGAGATATGTCCAGGTTCCACCAGAGGGCGGACATATCGCACTTTTATGGCACGGATAAAAGGTCTTATATTACACAATATCCCAAGTTATTGAAGAAGTTGTGTGAATACAATAATAGTTATGTTACTTGCAGTCTCTAATGATATTTTATTTTCACACAATACGTACTTATATTACTTTTCTATTATTATATTGTATTATTTTGTATACTTTTTTTAACATTTTAATAATTATTTTTTATACTGACTCTCTTGACTTGATGAATGAACTTCTCTCCTCATATATACTTCAAATGGAATAAATGGCCACTAAGTTTATGTCGAGGGGTGGCTGTAAACGACTCTCTCAATGTATGCGACCTGGAGTACACTAATAACGATGGTATCAAAGAACACTTCAATGCAGATCTGCAGAACATTATCGATGGGTTACTTGCAAACTCTCTGCGACTGGGCTTTCAAATCAATGCAAAGAAGATCCAGTTACTGTGCATCAACGCTTGTCGAGATGCAGTTCGTGCACTTACTAGATCAGACTATTGAGATAGTTGAGAGTTATAGATGTATCAACATACAGGTTACTGAGAGCCTAATATGCCTGCAGAAGGAGTTCGATTTCAACCTTGGAAACGGTGGAGCGCCTTTTAATTGTTTGAGCAATATCTGCGACTTACAGCCTTACTCAATCATAAAAAAGTGCCGACTATACAGCGACTGTATCGTCCTCATTTTTTTTTATTTCTACGAAGTTTCGTATCTCATCTAAAACCAATGCAGCCCTATGAAGGGTTTTGAAAACATATGTCTGTGTAGAATATTAGGAATACATCGTGTCATCATATCATCCTCATTGACAGCCGAATGGGGACGACACTAACTTTATATAGGCACATTTTTTTTTTACTAGATATTATTATATTTTACCATCTAATTTTTTTAGTATACGAGAATATATATCGTTTAATACATTATCAATACATCCCAACGTAACAAGATCCGACGCAGCCAAACTCTCCCAAGAATTAAAATTCCGACCAAAACGCGCGCGCAAAATTCAATTGAAACTTTGCCCGCTCGAAACAACAAGTCTTTTGTATCGATGAAATACCACAAAGGGCGCGTGCCGGTAAATTCCGCGCAACTAATGGCCACACCGCGGATGCCTTCCTCAGCGAAGCCATCGTCTATAGACGTTTCCCAGCGGGTTCACCGTGACTACGGGTGACCATGATTATAAATGATACAAAAGTAAAGTTAGCTTTTAGCAATTGACGTTTCTTAACCAACGTAACCAAGTTAACACCCGTTTGCAGAGGCGTTTGTTAAGATTTGAGGTGATAAAAGCAGAGGCTTCCTCATTTTAATCATTCTAAAGAAAAATAGCTAATATAGGTTGGTTACGGGTTAAATATTATATACTCGTATGACTGCATATGAGTATAAGTGCTGTTTAAGGTGTTAAGGTTAAATTTATTGAATTTAAATAAATGCAGTAATGTTTGTATGAAAGTCAGTTGATTGTACTAATTTATATTGAATATCACTTTATTATCTATCTTCCCATTTCTCTTCCGTATTTGGAGCATATCTACAAAAACTCAGTTTTGTCATCTGCTAGTAGCTATCTGCATCTTAAAAGATGCTTTAAATGTTTTTGTGAGTTTTAGCAAACCTTTTCAAACAAAAATTTTCGATTCTTGGTTGCCCCATCTATGTTCATGCCCGCGTAACGTGTGATCAATCATAACATCCCTCTAGCTGTTATCATTCTGCGCCCTCTGCAGGCACATACCCTCCAGCCATACCCAGGCATACAAAATAGACAAACTTATCAGGTTCGGTCTTTATGAAAGGCTATAATGCTCCTACAGCTGCCCCTGACTCGACACATTTACATTTTACACATAAAAATATATTGCAAGCCTGTATTTATATAAATAGATATTATGTAAATACACATGAGTATTCTTTATAACATTGGTGTATAATATTAACGAATTTGCTTATTTTGATTGATTGGCAAATTGAAAATATATTTTTCTTGCGAAAATTAACCATTTTTCCATCATTTACACGAACTGCATTATTGCATTTTAACTTGATATCGATAAAAAGGTAAACTTATGTGATTATAACATTATTTCAATTATTGTTTCAGCGTTTATCTTTTAACAAGTCTTACTTATTTCACTGAATAAAAAATAATTTTTCGTTATAAAATGGAACTGATTCGTTTACAAAAACTAATATTTTTTATTATTTGTTTCAGGTAAGAACGATTGAATATTATGAAAACAATATTAACGTAAGTATCATATATTTAATTATATTTTTCTTAGTTCTTGTACGAGAGCACAACCCGTTCAAGTGAGAAGTTTCTATGTCGCTTAGCCAGGAAAATGTTGTATTATGTTTTTACATGGTTTAGATAGATTCAGGTTGCGTGACACGTGATGGAAAATTATTTAAAAGCTTATCGGTGTCACAAAAAATGGCAATAGTTAGATTCCAATAAAAGAGTAGACGTAAGTGCATCATTTCTCATATAATGAACTGCTTTTTTTAACCACATTATGTTTACATAACCATTGTCATAACAGTCACCAATATTTTTACGTGATAAGTCAGCTCAACATCTTTAAGTTACGTAGAATAAATTCAAATCAAAAGCAAGCATGCTATCTACTGCACTATGTTGATTAAGTAGCGTAGCTTAGTTGACAAGTGTAGCACGACTGTTCCGCCATTACGTGTATAGTTAGTCAGGATTTACTAGTTTCATACCTAGATGTCAGCTGGGTCAGCTCGGATAATTTCGTAAGCAGTGGCCTTTGACGGCTAATTGTAGGTGGCTGTGTGTGTTCATTTTACTTAAAATGTACATATGTATATGACATCACTGACGGTACTGTACTACCAGTTTACATTTCTCAAACTAAATTCTTACTTACTCTTTCAATAATAAACGATGTTGTTTTCCAACATTATTATATATATTTTTTTTCAATACAACTCGGTGGAATACAAATTATACTGTCAATTATAAAACTAGTATTTGAAGCTTCAATGTACTTATTTGGTCTATTTTCATATTTCATATTGGTTCAAGTATTCTATAGTTATCAGATAATGCATATAAAACTATTCTAAGAAAGTAGCAAAACAATATATCTATAATAAATAATAATAAATAAATAAATATAAGCTACCAATGTCAACAGTAGGGGAATCTTACACGGCATATATCGGGTACCGATGCGAACAGTTTAAATGTATTAGAGCCTACTAGATCTGCATGAGCATTAACGTGGTAAGAAACGTACAAATTAGCGAGCTGAATATATTCTTTATACTGAAAAAAAATGCTCTACAATATTTTAGAGAAAAAAATCCTAACCGAAATACACGTATGCCATATTTTACGAAGAGAATATTTAGAGTCACGTCATAATGCGCGCAACTATAAGCTCCATAAAAATGTCGTAAAATAAGACAGCACTGAACGAGACCTTTTTGGGGTCTCGTTTTCAGGGTCCAGTCTGTCTGGGTTTATCAGGGACCTGTGCGTAGCGACCCTTGGATAAAAGCGGCAACGTCGGCCTTACCCTGGGAACGCTATTTTGCAAGAGTCTCAAGGCGAAATGTTAGTTTTCGGGGTACAAAGTTGGGACCCGGTAAAGCAAATATTTGAAACATAAAACATTACTTAACTAGTGACGGTCGTGGCTAGGTCATGATCGTTATTAAGTCAAGGTCAAGTTTAAGGCAATTAATCCGTCTGGTGGACAATAATTAAATCAATATTAAGGATTGGTTTTTTCAGTTGTAATTAAGATAGATATATTTTTTCTAGAGATTTTTCCAATGAAAGGTTATGCACTTGTAAAAGATACTGGTAATTTTTCGTTAATACTATCCAATATCATATTATGGAAAAATTATTAATTTAAGTAAATATTTAATCTCTGTATGGAATAAAATATAATCTTTATAATTGAACATAAAAAAATACATAAAATTTATTTTACCTTCATAAATTTTACGGTACAATATTAATATGATGTTTCATTTCAAAGAATTTTAAGTTATAAAGGTTCATTGTACCGTAACTCTATTAAAATAATAAAGAAAGTAACTTTCTATTATTCAAGACTTTATGCCCGAAAAAATATACGAGTAACATGATTTCTGAGTTTTGAGACAGTTAATTAATTTTCATCAGAATATTTAATGTTTAATATGTTTCCCCCAAATTAAAAATAGCTTGTGCCTACTTTCAGTAATTCCGAGAATTTAAACTTTTATATATTGTATATAAGCCCAATTTTAAGTAAATAAAATTAATTAAGTTAAATAGATAAGGATCATGCTAAATTTTCTTAAGTAAAAACGTTTTATGGTTGGGGCAAAAACAGTTTTTTATTATATTTCTAGGAGTTTAATATTCTATTGAATTTTCGACGGTAAATTTTATACCGCAATTTAGTTTACAAAGTAAAATAATTTGTGTTTATCGTTTCATACAAAGTTCTGTGAGAGATTATAAAAGTTTTGGACATCCCTGTCATATTCTGACAAACTTGTGATTTAAGCGACCGACGCTCTTCCTTTATTTGATGGAGAAAGTTACGTTTTGTTCGAAATTTTAATTCGGAAGATCGTTCACAAATAATTAAATGCGGATAACTAATAAACGGGAACAATTGGAAACGACAAGCGAAAATATTCCAGGAAATATTTATTAATACATTTATACCTCCAATAACCAAAATAATTAAATTTCCTTTGGATATTTCATATAATTAAATCAAATTTGTCGCTTTAACAAGTCCACTTAATTAGATCTTTTAATATTCATTGTTCTATTTTGAAATCATTTCTTTCGAATATAATATTAAAAAAACGTACTTAATGTTTCTAAATTAAATCAATTCAGAGAATTGTTTCTAGAAATACTTTAATTAATATCAAGGATTAATCTTAAGAATTGAGAGATCACATAAAAACCAGAACATTGTTTTTTTTTATGTAAACGCATGCAGGAGAGCACAACCGGTCAAGACCAGTGCACTCTATGAAGTTCAGCCAGGGAGGCTGGACGCTGCATGCGGGAAACGTGTGTTGTGTTCGTGTTTGTGTGTGGGTTGGGGAGATTGCAAGTGTATATTTATCTGTTTCTTGAAGAGATCCAGATTGTAGGAAGGAGGAAACACAGACGCTGGAAGAGCATTCCATAGCTTACCGGTGGCATTAAGGAAGGAACTTTGGAAGCTGCCAGTTCTTGGTCGACATATATTAACCATGTATGGATGTTCGGCAAGTGTAAGACGAGTTTGTCGGCTGTGAGTGGGTGCAGGAGGAATTAGTTCTTTAAGTTCCGAAGAGCAGCGACCGTGGTAATAACGGTAGAAAAGACTAAGAGAACCAACCTTACGTCTGTGTTCCATTGATTGTAGATTAGACGTAAGGGTGTCATTGTTTATCAAACGAATTGCTCTTCTTTGAACTGAGTCAATTAATTTTAGAAGGTATTTTGGGGCTCCAATCCAAAGGTGACTGCCATATTCAAGGATTGGTCGGATTTGTCCTTTATATAGAAGAAGAAGTTGTTTATCGTTGAAATACCGACGTGATCTATATATTACACCTAGTTTTTTGGAAGCGAGACCGGCTTTACACTTAATTGACTTAATTTGTTTTGATAGCGTAGAGAATATTAAAATATAATGTATACTTTAAAAAGATTATTTTAATAATTTTTGGAACAAAAAACAACCCTTGCAAAACGTAGTAGTCATCTAATACAGAGTTTCCTATAATTTTTTTTTTTTATAAATCTATAAATTACTTATAATCAGTAGTTTCATCCCTATTTTTAACGGGCTTCTGTTTTTTGTGTAGAAAGTAAGAAACTTTTTATTGTTAAATTAAAAAGTGTAAGTGGTCTCAAAATTCGAAACTGATTAAATGAATTCAATTTTCATTACTATATATTATGCAGTTCGATTCCATACAACGATTTTTTAATAGAAATATTTTTTAGCGACAGTTTCCCTGAAACCAGTGAAAACTTACAGTCACCATTTCTAAAAATGTGTTATTTTTCCGTTTATTTGATTAAACATATTATATTAAGATTTCAGGTAAGACGTGTTTCTATGGAATTCAAATAAAGTTGTCCAATGCGTTATTTTAGCAATGATTACTTTCGTGCTTAAGAATTCTGAGACATCGAGTTGTCTCAAAAACATCTACAATGTCGAGGAATCAATAAAACACCTGTGTGAAGACCTCGCTGAAATGTTCAGGAATGAATTATTAAGCTGGCATTGTTGGGGATCAAGTGGGAAGGAATAAGCTGCCACTGACTAGAGCATTCATGTTCAACCAACCAACAGTGTAGCTTAACATTCAGTGTGAAGTTGCAATACGTATACATATAAATGTTTTCCACTGAAATATATTATCATATTATAAATCGTTATATTGTTTAAATAATTATTACATGGTGCAATCAATTTTTTAATGTGCATTATTAAATACTATAGTATATCGATTAGAAAGTAATGAATTACAAAATTATTAATGTACTTCTGCAATTGAAATAATGCATTGAAATTTTGATATTTATAATCATTTGTATTATAATTGTATACAAATATTATTTTCTATTTTGATGAAATATGAAGCATAGTGGTAATTTTTCTAGAAAAAATGTAAGTAGTAAAAAGAATGTCAGTAATAAGCGGGTGATACTTCTTTTTTCTATCATATTTTTTACTTTCAATTATTAATTTATTTTATATATTTTTATAAAAAATATTCTGTGTTTCTTAATGTTAACTTTTTGGAAATAAAAAGTCATTATACAAAAAAGAAGAGATATAGTGAGCAATAATGTAAGATAATTTCATAATTATTATTTTTTGGTGTGTTCAATTTTTCAATTATTCATTATATTTGTTTACTGGTTACTTCTTTTTCTAAACTTTCAGCTTTCAGCTGGAGCACACGATCACCACTAATCCTTTTCAAATGTTTCAGATATATGCTCGTTTTTACAACTTCTTTCATTCATTCATTCCGAAGACTCAACTTAATATATTTTTTTCATCAACGACGGTTTTTTTTATCTTTATCTTTATTTTAACATAAAAAGTTTGTTATCATAAAGAGGTTTGTCGCCACTGACAAAGCACTCGCAGGCATTTTGTATTCCCGGGAAGCCCGCCGTCCCGAAATGAAGATTAAGGGGCGCCCAAGCGTCCCGGGCCCGGGCCAGGGCCGCGCCGGGGCCCGCAGGCCTCGCGACACGGAATGCGTGCTGATTAATTGTTTTAATTAACGCGTGAGGCGATTAATTCATCGGCGTCGCGAAGTTGTATTGCCAATAGGGCGAACAAGCGTTACGGATACTACGAAATTGATCCAAATCCCAATCTTATCATATCTACATTTGAATATCTTGCAATGGTTCATGTTCAGTGCTACACTGTTCCCAATGTACATGTGAATTCACATTAAATTGTTTTTAGTGGATTACAACATATACCCAACATTTTATGGATAATTGAAAAACTACAGCAATATTCAACAAATCGATGTATAAAAATTTCTAGCATACATCCATGTTATATGACATTTCTGTCATCATTTATTAATGAGATTTATTTACGTCATAGACTATATGCAGTTACTTAAGTTTATTTAGCATTCACGTATCAATCATTTTTAGGTCACACTCTGTTTGAAAGGTGTTTCCGAATCGGCTCAATTTTAAATATATAAGCTATACCCATTCTACTAGCGAGGAATCAAAATCACAAAAAACGGGGATATTTATAGAGCTTAGAAATCGATTAATAATATATTTTTAAATTTTTATGTCCACAGGGAACCAATTAACGACTTTCTGTATGCTAAGCAAACGCCACTGAGTCATTTTTTCTTCCCATACGGCCGCCACATATTTCCTCCATTTAGTTTTGTCAATTGCCATGCCTCGTCTCAAGATATTTTGTGCTAGATATGTCCACCTAGGAATATACATAGTTCCTGATGACTTTTAAAATAAAATCCCTGAGACTTTAAAGGATAGCAGCTGTAACATTCGAGGCATATTTTTGGGTGAATTTTTTAAAGGGGATCAGATGATAAGTCTTACACTCCTAAGGCCTGTAAAATTTTGTCTTAAGAAGCTGTTCAACTTAACCTAAGCTATACATAACATATTCATTCCATATCTGGAACAATTGGTCACCACGAATTGCCTTACTGGTATTTGCATCTTAAGATACACCTGGCAATACACGTTGTTCCCGACAACTTTCATAATGAAAGTCCGAGAGCTTGAAAAGCGGCCTTTTGCAGTATGCGAGACATATTTTGGGTAATATTTTTTGAAACGTGATGACTAGCACGACACTGTCGTGATTTGGATCATTTGGTCTTAAGTAGCAGCTCAACTCAAGCTAAGCTATACCCGCCAGAAATTTAATAATGTAAAATATTATTCTGAAATTTAGGTTTATGATGTTCAAGATGTTTGATTTAAGTAGACGGGCACCCTAACGTGTAAGGTTTTGAGCACCCGGGCGGTTAAAACCGCTCAGTCTCTATTTATGTCACCTCGCAAGCGTATGAGCACGCACATACCCCAACCCCTGAACTGACACGTCCAAGTATAGAACCTCATTCATTTTTTATTATTCTCACTCGCTACCTGTTGCATCAAACAAACCCACTCAGTTTTTCGCCGTTTTCAGTTCAACAGATCAAATTGTTGATAAGAGAAAAAAGCAGATCCGATTCATTTTAGTGTAATAAAACTTTGTGACATATTTAATTGTCAAAGTAACAGTTACATTAACTTGTTTACTTTACCGTTAAAATGACAGTTATACCCTTTTGACGTTTTATAATAACTTACTTTGTAACATTGTCTATCAATTTTTCTTAACGAAGTAAATATCCTTGAGTATGTTAAACCTTACTATCATTATTGTCATCATCATCACTATGTTCGTTCCCGTAATTGGAGCATATGGGCATCACGAACTGCCACCACAAAGCTTTGTCAGCTTCTATGGTCCTCGTCTGATGCCATGTCAGCTCTGCCTCCCACAGCTTTACCGAATTCATTTTATGTATACTTCCCTACGGTGCGGAGCAAGGGCTTGAATAAAAGTCAGCTGTGTAGCTTATACTATCCTGCGGCATACAAAATGTATGTCCAAACATTTCCACTTTTGACTCTTGACTAACTTTTGCATGTAAGGCTGCTTTGTCCGCGTTCTAACTTCGTCGTTCCTAACAACCATCGTACTCCCATTATCCTACACAGGTGTTTTTTATCGAAACCTATTACGCGGCTGCATTGGCTTCTGAAATTATCGTATTAATAATATTGTATATTATACGTTTTGATTAATTAAATTACTTTTGTTCGATATGTCATAACATAAAATCATTTTTTATCTCGCTCTCTCTTTTGGAACAACCGCTCTTTAGTTAATTAGTAAAAATTGCTCTATTTCGATAGAAATAATAACTAGCCAACATAAGAGTATTAACTACCGTGAACTATCAAAAGAAGGTTTATATTATGCCTTTAAAAGTAATTATATTTTACCGCACAATTATCGATTTTGAAATAAAACAAATTGAATCTATAAAATTCCATATAACGTTGCATTTTTCTTTTGTACATTTGTACTACTTATATTGTAAAGTCTAAAAGCTTACATAAAATGAATTAATTATCACACTATTTGTAAAATTGTAAAATTAAATTTTACGTTTGCAGTAAAATTAGTTTTCGCAGAAGCTTTCTTGGTACTAAACTAGGCTTTTCCCGCAAATTTATGCCGCAGCAATGCATCAAGTCTAATGCCCATCTATATTTTAACCTAAGAGTTTTATTAAAATGAACTTTATATATCTCATTAACGTATTATTATAAGTCATTACGATTTTATAGGATGTATTTTTCCTATCTTCCTTTTAACGACAATTTTTCATTTATTTATTATTGTAAGCTTACATACAATCTATTTATTTAAGTTCTACATTTGAAACATATATTAACTGCCAAAATAATTAATAATAAGATTTGTGTTATTTATTTCAACTTTCGGCTTAAATTCTAGAAATAAGCTGTTTACCATAATTACCTCATTCGTTTGTTCTTAGAATGAATATGTTCATTTTCCCCACTTGCGGAATATAAATCTTAATTCCGTCGTAGGCTAATTGCCCTGTCGGATGATCGTGTATGCTTATGTCATTATTTAAGCCGCGTGATACTTTTCTGCGCTCGAAGTGTTGCCCAAGTAATTATTTCCGTTTTAATTATTTTATCGTTAGAGCCTTTGTTTATTCCGCGAGGTAATCCGGTGAAAGTTTGCGAAAGCGGGGCGGGTGAGACGGTTAGCGAAGGTGAGATATAACGAGCCGCTGTACAAAATCATTACTTATGGCCGCGGGGGTTACACTTATCGCGTTGCATACTTTGAGCTGTTAATCTTCATTTGAGGAAGTTTACTTCGGTTTACCTTTGCCGGCTGCTTAATAGAAAGCTCGCCTCAGTACCTTCAGTACTTGCGTGGCTTCCTCCGTGTAGTTGGCGAGGAGAAGGATTTTCCGCTTTTATCCGTTTCTTCGCGTTTTCATTTCCCGGAGAGTATAGGATTGCGGTATTCCCAGGTGGACGTTTTAAATGCGTTTTCCGCCTTTGTTTCGCTATACGGGCGCGCGATCCGGCGGGGTTTTATTTGGGCGGAAAATGGCTTTATCGCAAATCGCTTTGTAGGTTAATCTCGGATTTGTTTTGTTTTCGTATCAATCGAACGTTCGGTGCGAAATAATGCCCCGACCGGGATTCGGAATAACAATGATGCGACCGGCGCAGGAATGTAAAAGGCCTATGTAAATGGCGCCCTTTGTAGAACACCCGGACTGGCGCCCTCGCTGAAACAAATACGACCTTTTTATTTTAATTACAATTACGCGCCTGGTGTTTCCCCTACATTCGATTTTTCAGCGTTTCCTTTTTCGCCCTTACGAAAATGTGGGTTATTTTGTACAATTGAGTGTAATTTACGCATTTATTTACATATGCTTGTTTGAAATATAGGAGTTAATCAAGGGAGAACACAAAAATTCTTCAAAATAAATAAATCATCTGTGTAACAAACATATATAATTTAAAGCTTTCATATTTTACATTTTGACGTAAATATTGTCCCATATAAATTAATGAAGGATATCATTCATTATGCAATATAACAAAGAATACAGACAATTTAACAATGAATACAGAATAAAGGTAATATAACAAAGAAAAAGACAATTAATCATAGTAAAATAAGTAGACGATGATATTACAATGTTGAGGGGACTATGTACAAGTTGTATCAGCAAGTAGTATATGACTTTTCGATTGGAGCTTCCTCCCACCTCACTGCAGATATATCAATTTGATTGACTACAACACGAGCGACTGGAGTTGTCGATATCACCGATACGCGGCCAGGGGTCGTCAATTCCGTAGTGCATTGCAGTGTGAGATGTCAACTGCAAGCAGTGCGGAAGTGAGGACCACTGGTCAGCCAGCGACGAGACGAAACATCGAGGAAAACTGACGACAGCATGAATGGACATCATACCACCGGCTAACTTTTACCTCAACAGTCAAAGATTGTTATTCAATACAAAAATCATTATACTTGTTGATCATAAGTTCAATCTAATTTTGCCCACAGCCTACTTTGAGATTTTTGTAAAACGCCTCCAATATTTCTTACTAAATATCTTTATTTGATTTACTAACCCATGCTCTCGTGTACCATTTTATCGTCTCAAAATTTTCTTTAGTTCTTCTTCTGCTTCGTTGAAAGTCTTAAATGCCTAAAAAAGGGGGCATTATCACTCACGTTGAAGACCTAGATTTATGAAAACACTTTTCGTGTATCTTAAGACTAATAAAGACTTATCATTAACTAATATTTATGAATAATATTGAGCTTATACATATTCAGGTAAACAAAAATGATAAATAGACAAATACATCTTACCGTGTTTTTACATGAATTATCTCGAGCACAGTTTATTCACTTGCTTAAAATACAGTAATAGTATGTTTATACACGTGTAGAACTGATGAATTCTGTACTGAATGCCAATTCACGGTATTCTTCTTCGTGGCAGATACGTTTAATTGTTTCCGCCCAATATCTGGCAACATCGATGGCCCTTTTGTTGTTCAGTATTGCCAAACTATGGTATTTCTGGGGGGGCTCTTGGGTGGTGATGCGCACTTACCGACTGTTATAAAAACAGCAGCTTATAGCCTCTCACAACCAACTCCATTCCCACCTGTATGTGGTGAGCCCTACATAGTCATGTCACATCAAGATTTCGGTAACCAATCCTTTTGGCGATGTGGCGTGATACACTGACCAAAAGAACACTCTCATCTTCAACTAGGCACGGTGTACACCGGCCTTAAACTCGCCTAGTCTCCTGGCAAGCGTAGCGTTTTAAGCCACCTACCTCACATGATGAAAAGTAAAACTCATGCGGGAGGCTTACGTTCAATAGTGGACGGATACAGGCTGATGATGATGGTATTTCAGCAAGTGAGTAAATGTAACACAGCATGATCTACATTAAACCATAGTAAGAAGTATTCATGTATGTAAGATTTGAACTTATCTAAAAGTGAATGCTAAAAATATAATATAAGTAACATAAAAATAACAATATATCAGTATCTGAAATTCTATAATATAGAATGTGTAGCATTTATTCGTATATATTTTTTTTTCTTCTCAGTGATCCCAGATTTCCCAAAGTTATTGCAAACCCTATCTTGCCATTACAACATCGTGATTCAATTTCGATATCTTGAGAAATATTATGGAAGACAACGATAATCTCTTTTTTCGTTGGATCGCATTTTATTACATCTGCAAGTGTGAGTCCAAAAAACAAACAGATAGTTTCAAATAAGTTTAATTCATAAATTCAGCTCTGGGAACTATAAAAGAGCGAGATAAGCAAGAGAAATGTGACGTAGAAGTTGTTATTGTTTTTCTTGAAAATATGAAAATTGAACGTTTTTTATTTCCTTCCATCTCTCATCTGTTTTTTCCATGAATCGTTATATCCATATAACTTGTATTGCTTATTTGTACATAATACTATAAATGTTTAACAAAGTTAATACAATACTTTTATAAAGAAATAAATACAGAAATATTTCTGCCTAATACGGGCGGGTTGGCTTCGTAGTAAAGCGTTTGCTTACTACACCGAAAATCGTGTCTTCGATTAGTGACGAATATTAAAAGGAAACGTATATTTTTAATTGATTTCTATGTTCTATAAATACCCCTTTTTGGTCTGATTTATATCCTTTGCCCATAAAATACCCGTTATTGCATATTAAATAAAATTGACGGTAGACGAAAGTCGTCCGTAAGCACCACCCATACATAGTGAATTCCTATTAAAAAAAGGATGAGTGTAGGGCTACGGTTTATGATATTGGCAGATCACAAGCAGCGCTTAGTTATATGTAAAAAAATAAATTTTAAAGAATCAACAGATGAGATGTCACCTCCACCATCTGTTGGTATTATCCTTATATGTTTATGTAAAAAAGGCTATTGATTATTCCTAGTGTTGCATTGTAACATTATAAAACACCTGATTTTTATTTGTTGTCAATTAATATAAACATAAATTAATCAATATACTCGTTCATATGTTTTTATGTGTATAATTTACTGATGGTATTGTGGCTTTTCGGTTTAGCCGTGTGTGGAGAATTATTTTGGACCGCTTGGTGAAAACCCTCCCCGTTACTGAACACACGCAAGAGCCTACTTGTTAGAGAGTGGCTGAAAGCCTTCCCGTGATTATAGGATGCTTCAATTAGATGTCAAATAGACGTTAATCTATTTGACGTCTAATCTTAGTATACTACAGCGAGTCTCGAATTGCCTTCTTTGGTAACATGTTGCTAACCACGAAATTCGGGGGAAATATTATAAATTAAATTTAATTAAAAATATTTCGGACCAATATTTCGACCACCATTGCACAAAGTCTTAAGAAGACACCTGCAATGGCGGTCGAAATATTGTTCCGAAATACTTCGCCACACACGGCTAAACCCAAAAGCAAGAATACCAAATCAGGCCGTGAAAGCCTAAGAAGTTATTTAAATTACTGATTAATGCCCTTAATGCTTATCCAATCACGATGAAATTTTGAAAATATGGTTATTGCACATTCAGGAAGGTTTCTGTATCAGAAAAAATATTTTACAACTCGATCTAATCGTATTTTGAGATGAAAAAATGTTTTGTATAACTGGGAAAAAGTTAGTTCTAAATACACCACTCAAACCTCTTTTTATGCGATTTTTTTGTGCGATTTTGAAGTTATGCGGTTTTTTTAAATGCAATATATTTTTATAAATATATTTTTGAGATCGTATGAACGTATGTACATATGATCTCAAAAATATGCAGTCAAACCCCTTATTTAACTACTCCGAATAACACGATGGATTAAAATATTCGCCGCCTATACCCCAACTTGCGCCGAGTGTTACAAGGCCGACTATTCATTTGACACGGGTTCAGCTGCACACACACACCCGGGCGGCTGTCTGTGCGGTGCATACCGTCAAATGTTGGCTAGCGTCTGTGTATAAGAGCAATTAAAAAGATGAAATTGCAATAAGAAAATATTTTATTGATGGGACCAACATAAGTTCCAAATTATCATCATACACAAGAGATAATTTATTAGAAAAAACTGAACAAGCGCTCCGAATTTTGATTGAAGATTTAACCAAAAAAAGAATCCCGATAAGTAGTTGTTTACAGGTACTTCAAGAAAAAGCACGTACATTTTATGAAGAAATTGAAAAATTGGAGCCGTAATATTTCTTCTTCGTAGTATCAATCCAGTGAACTAATTCATGTTCCGGGGGAAATATTTCTTTTAGTGCGTTTTTGGGTATAATTTTATATAGCAGTTCCAAAGTTATGCCGTTTTTAAAATCCATGGAACACATCTTCCCTTTTTCTACGTAAATCATTTTTTCTGTGCGTTTTTTTTGTGCGATTTACCACGGAACGCATCTATCATACAAAAAAAGGTTTAGGTGTATAGGTAATATAAGAATATATACATTTCAGTTATTTTTATATCTTGGTTTTAATATCACGAAAACCTTGGAATATTTCATATTTTATGTCAAATCGAACGCGCGCACACCTCGCACACATAATAGTAGATCCCGCCTGAAAGTCTGTAAAAGGCCCAGTACACGTCTCGAGTTTATCCTTAGTACTGGAGTCAATTTCCAGCTGTTTGTCATTCTTGTGCTGGGAGATGAAGCCATGCAGGGAAAGTACTTTCTTGAAGGCTTTTAAAGAGCCATGTAGATGAAAGAATAGGACGGAAAAACATAAAATTCTGGAAAGTTTTTTCTGGAATTTATAATTTTCGCAGATTTATAAATATTCCTTCTTCATAGTATCAATCCAGTGAATTGGTTTGCAGCAACAAAATCTTGCGTCACGATCTCCACTCTTCTTGATCCTCTGCAATTCTCTTTCGCTCAGCATAAGAGCTACAACTCATGTCCTCGAACACTTGCTGCAAATATTCCCGTCTAGGGCGCCCTTTACAGTTTCTACCCTCAACCATCTCTTCCACAATGTCGTGAAGAAGAACATCTTTTGTTTGTTTCATGTCAATTTATCAATTATCTTCTACTAGTGTTCAAGTCATCGAACAGATTTTTGAAATTTTATTTCCGGATCAATGTTTACCATAAGTAGTCTCTTATTTTTATTACGTGCAATATACTCGATTTTAAATTGATTGTTATTTATTTTAATGTTAGTATTTTCAAATGCACTTTTTAAATATATAATAAAAGAACATATTTTCGTTTATTCATAAATCTTACAATTGAATCACTATAAAAGAGTAGATATGTATTTCTTATAGTTGGATCTAATAATATAACAGTTATCTAACGATACGCTTACAATATTAGCACCCCCACCCCCTCCCCTAAAAATGGGATACACCACTTATAAGTACAACGCAGCTCAGTTATCTCTTAACTAGAGAAGGATTGAGAAAGACTACGAGTTAGTCGAATCTGCAGTCTCCTAATAGAGAACTTTTGTTACGTGATCCATGTGAAAACAAGGTAAATAAATAAATAAATATTTATAATTTATTATGTATATCAAAGTGAATGCTCAAATCATTGAAAATATTAGCACGGTTTTCGTAAGATCAACGAAATTAAACAACATTAAAGGTGGAGCGAAACATGGAAGAGCTGCCATTTTTCTTTAATGTGTATCGTTGATGAGTTAAGCCGCTGGTTTGTCAAACTAATCATTAATTATACTAAATACTCTGATTGAAAATCATAGATATGCCTCAAATACTACAATGGTTGTCTACTTAAAACTCATAGCTCCTGCTTTGGATGTCTTCAAGGATAATATATATAATTTCAGTTGGATCTTTAGGTGCAAGAATGCCGTAAAAGAAGGCGTAAGTAAAAATGATAATTAATAAAATTATAAGACGGTTTGTGGTGAGCAAATGCTCTAGACATGAAAAAAAATACATTTATATCTATTATATTTTAATTATTCGAAATGCGTTTCAAAAGTATAACTCATAATAAGCTCTCAATGTGAAAGTAGCAATTTCTATATTTTATGCTATGTATCAAATACGTGAGTCTGCTGAATTTTCTGTCACAGGGAGCTTAATTTTGAGATGGCCACTCAGTGAAATGAAGAAACGTGTATCGGGGAGCTTTTCATGGGTGGCTGGCGCGACATTTTTCTTCAGTCTGCATCTTTCATCTCCTCTGCGACACTTGGTTAAAAAGCTCTCGTCGATAGAGTCAAAACAAATAAAACAATGCATTATTATTTATTTTCCAGAATGACATTTCGATCACAGACTACACTGGTGGATCTTTTCAACGTGTGTATCGCAGCGTTTGCTTTTTAGCCATGAACACGTCATTCAACATTTTATTTATTTATTGCATTGTTTACTGATTTCAATTACTTTGTTAATTGAAAAAAAACATTTTTAAGAAATTACTTTTGGTAAAAACGACCAACGAGTAAAATTGATGAAAATCGTGAATTAATTAAAACATTTTTTTTCGTGTAAAAAAGACAATTCTTTGAAGTACTATTTTTTTATATGCCTCAGCCAAGTCATTTCAAGTCAGTAATTATTCGAATTTTAGATAGTTATTTGAACCACAAAGTTAGTAATTGGAATAGATTGTTTGATTAGGTATAAAATTTGATTAGACGACAAATAACTTAAATTTATCGTCCTTTATTTACGTTGAAGGTAGTTCACCAACGCTATTTCATCTAGTTTAGAATACGTTTTAAAATCATAGTTGTGCTTGGTAGTCATTTGGCTGGTGAAAACTTTTATGAAGAATTTTCATCAAAGTCAATCAATTTCATTTAGAAAGGAAAATAGCGTTTCTTTTGCTATTAGCTCTATATACCAGTCGCCTTGTACGTCCACTCTTATAGAGCACTTCCTTCAAGGCATTTTTTTCAGAACACTTTCTTGTTATACGAGACGCTTTGATAAGCAACACCAAACGTGGGTGTAAAATTAATAGACTTAGACAATATTTTTTTATTTAAGTATTGCTGTACACAGAAATTCAATATTGCTTTTGTTGTTGGGGTGACATTAGATTAGCTATAAAAAAAGTAACATATTTTCATACAATTATTGTTTTACATTATTATTTTATTTTGAAGTTATATAAGTCATATTCACAAAACAAATATTTATTCATTGAAGTTAATTTTATTTGCTGATAAAATAAGATGCTCAACACGTTTAATATATTACTTTATAGTTATATCTGATTGACAAAAATAAAATTACATAAAAAAATTAACATCTGACATACTTACAAATTTACAGCAAATATCACATTTTATGACATTTATCTTACCAATCAGAGAAAAATGAATGGTAAACGCTAGTATTCAAACCACGAACCTTTTTATTTCAAGCCCCAGCGTCTACCGTTTACTTTTCTCCAGTTTGTTGATAATAAATGTCATTTAAGACGATGTATATTTGTACATACGATTATTTTCAGTGGCTTATAAATATTAGAGTACTAAAATATTCGAGTGTTCTTAATGCATAGAAAAACAATGAAATAGTCTTCTTCGTAGTAGTATCAATCCGGTGGATTGGTTTGCAGCAACAAAGTCTTGCATCTCGATCTCCACTCCTCTCGATCCTCTGCAGTCCTCTTCAGCTCAGCATAAGAGCTACCACTCATGTCCTAAAACACTTGCTGCAAATACTCCCATCTAGGGCACCCTCTACAGTTTCTTCCCTCAACCATCCATTCCACAATGTCGTGAAGAAGACCATCGTGGCGCACGATGTGACCGATCTATCAGGCTCGCCTCTCTGAGATGGTTCTTACTAGGTGCCTATCCTCCTTGATTATGCAGAGAGCCTCATTGTTCGTGACGTGGTCTTTCCAGGAAATTCCAAGAATTCTTCTGTATGACCACATCTCAAAGGCCTCTAGTCTTTTTTATCACTTTCAGATAAGCAGCATATCTGAGAGCCGTACATCAAGATGTCCTAAACAAATAATTTGGCAAGTTGCTTACGGAGCTTTAAATCATCATTTTTTGCCTCAAGAATTTTTGTTTTTTTATACTCCTTGTTCGATGTATGCGTCTGTTGACTTCTGTCTTTGAAAATAAATTGTTAAATATTTGTATAAACGAGTATTTTCAATGGCTTATAAATATTAGAATATTTAATTATTCGAGTGTTCAATAATAACAAGGACGCGCTGAAATATTACTCGTTTATAAGCATATTTCTACCAATATATAATATGTTATACGTATGTACAAAACAAATGTATTACAACAAATTTACATCAAAGGGAAAACCCAATCAAGCACCGGGGTCTACGGGGCTTACGTTATCAAGCAGAACTGTTGGCAGTGGCTTGTAGAAGTCACGATATTGTTAAATATATAAATCAGAGTTTGCTTCTATGCGCGATAATACTTTGACGATACCGTAAATTGGGAATCTCCCCGGTCGCGGCGCCAGTTTCTACGGGATTCCCAAACTTGTGTTTTATGTAAAGTCCACCTGTGTTGGTTCAGTGGTTTGTATAACTTGCAGTTGGGCGCCGATGTCCAGTTATGTGTTTGTACTAGTTGGCTATTCTGTACTATAACTTTTCCTTTATCAGCGAATGTTTGTACAAGACCCCACGACAATGGGAAAAGACACGCCAGCAAGTATACACTGGCAAACATTGTTTTACTACTTTTTTATTCTTTCTGCATTAATTATTCACATACTTCTTTATTCACACAACATATTCACATATTCCACACCACAGATAAATTCTATGTAGTTTAAATGATTAATGTATACAATAACATCAAAATGTTTGAAATAAATTAATTTAAAAAAGAGAGCTTCATCAGTTTTTCACGTGTATAAACTTACTAGCAATATAGTACATGTATAAACGTTTATACACCTGAATAGCTAATTAAAGTCACATTGAAAGCGATACCTTAGGGCTTAGACTATAAGTACGTAAATAAACAGTGTTTAAATTAATAAATAAATCCGCCTCCACCAGTTAAACTGTATTTTCCATTTAATATTTAAAATAGATCTCAAAGTGTTTGACAAAAATAAATAAAACTTGTAAAATATTATATTATATATTACTCACGTCGGTATTTCAACGATTAACAACTTCTTCTTCTTTATAAAGGACAAATCCGACCTATCCTTGAATACGGCAGTCACCTTTGGATTGGAGCCCCAAAATACCTTCTAAACTTAATTGACTCGGTTCAAAGAAGAGCAATTCGTTTGATAAACAATGACACCCTTACGTCTAATCTACAATCAATGGAACACAGCCGTAAGGTTGGTTCTCTTAGTCTTTTCTACCGTTATTACCACGGTCGCTGCTCTTCGGAACTTAAAGAACTAATTCCTCCTGCACCCACTCACAGCCGACAAACTCGTCTTACACTTGCCGAACATCCATACACGGTTAATATATGTCGACCAAGAACTGGCAGCATCCAAAGTTCCTTCCTTAATGCCACCGGTAAGCTATGGAATGCTCTTCCAGCGTCTGTGTTTCCTCCTTCCTACAATCTGGATCTCTTCAAGAAACAGATAAATATACACTTGCAATCTCCCCAACCCACACACAAACACGAACACAACACACGTTTCCCGCATGCAGCGTCCAGCCTCCCTGGCTGAGCGTCATAGAGTGCACTGGTCTTGACCGGTTGTGCCCTCCTGCATGCGTTTACATAAAAAAAAAAAAAAACTTCTTTATAATATATAAAACTTGATTCAAAAGAGTATCTAAGAATGTGTCACAATTTATCGCCAACCAGATATAATTTTCATTTTTTCCCTTTGCCGTCGTCTCAAGATCAAATAAATGTCACAGTGCATTCGCGAATTTCTCTCGCCACGATCACAAGAAAACCTTTCACAATATCAAATCGCATTAAATTTTAAAAAGTTACTTCTAAATGCCACACCAATTCAATTAATGTCGCAAAAATGCGGATTCGCTTTGCAATTTTTGAGTTGTGATTTTATTTAGCACGCGTATAATAAACAGTGTATATATACATCGAAGCGAAACATTTTATCATCGCAAAGCTGATCGCGGGCTTAGCGCCACCCAGTCTGCCGCCTACGCCCTCCACACACTCTCCATCTGGCCCACTTTTCACCCACTTCTCGCCCAGCTCTCGCCCACACTGCGCCCCCCCGTTATTTCACACAGCGACGGTTGGAAACTCGTCCTTTGTGGCGCAGGTATTAAAACTCGGTGAGAAATTTCCCCGCAAGCCGGACGTAATCCGTGGACACGGCAACAAACGTAAACGTGTGCATTTCGTTTATTTCCCAGTAGTTGTGTTTGTACTGGACGGTTCACGATTAACCTGACTTGTAACGTCTCGATGAAATTATTATATACACCGTTACCTCGTAAAAGGTTAAAGATTTTACACGCTTTACATGAAAAATAATTACATTACGCGTAGATTGTATGAAAACTAAAATGTTTTATATATATTATAAAATATTTTATTAATATTTGATATGTACTACCTTTTGCGATTTTATATAATAGTCTTAAATCAAATAAAACGAGCAGTGTTCCTGAACCGAAGTCGCGGTCCCGAAATGACAGCATTAGCTTAAATGGTGATGCCGGAATACCAAGGTTCCGGCACTGAGGATAAATCCAAAGATCGGAGTTGAATTGATACTCATTTATTTGATAAGAGACCCCTTTTTATAACTTAGTCTACAACATGAGTAAGCATTAATAAAATTAATATTAATACATTAAATTTCATACACCGCAAATTCCTCGATACCTGTTCCCCTCAATTTACATAGAGTGGCAAAAATTCCCTTTGTTTTACCCGACTGTTTGAATCGACAGATTCCATCTAAGATATAGACTTTGATTATGATAATTACTTCAAAGATTTTTGGATGTTTAATACAAAATAATTATGTTCATAATAACGTTTTGAAGAAGTAGTTTGTAAATAAATAAAAATCTTCACCACAAATTGCCGCCATTCGGTTCTGTCAGTTGATATTGTCCGTGGTAAATCCTAAGACATCTCTTTATTCGAAGGTCCTGAAAACATATATAAAGTTCCCGAAGACTTTCAAGGTAGAAGTCCGAGGACTTGAAAAGACGACAAGTGTATACGTTCATATTTTTGTGTGATCTGTTTGTTGTTAGATCGAATGATTATCCCGATGGTTCCATGATATTTATGATTCAATAATCCTAAGAAGTGTCTCAATCCCAACAGTGACACGCAGTTAGCCATAAGCAGTGACCTGTCCAATTTTTTGGGCGTGCCCCAAAAGTTGCGTAACCTCAGTGATCTAACAATAACCGCTTTCACGATGTACTATTATAACTAAAGTTAATATCTTCTTGAGTATTATATTAATATAAAAGTAATATATATTATACATGAAAAGGGATTGATTTTATATATTAATTAAAATTATTGCTTTATGAAATAGTTTTGAATGTTATCAAGTCTGATTTCATAATGACTTATTTAAAATACCACTGTTAGTTTCAATCAATAAAAAGTATCTACTGTCTTTATTTCGAATGTTTTTAATCAATAAATTATTCTGTAAATATGTTTGAAGTAACGTTAGAGCTAATACATTCCTTATATATTTTTTTTATTGAGATTGTTCTCTTCTATTTGATACGTGTAATAATGGAGAGACATTCAAATTAGCCAGAGCAAATAGAAGCACTCTACATCTGACGGTAGGTAGTCCTAGCATGGTCTTTGACAATCGTGCTTTCAGCTGCACGGCACCAATGGCCTGGAACTGGCTGCCGGAAAGCATGAGAAAACTTAAAGCGGAAGCATCCCTCAGAAGCAGACTCTAGACCCACCTTTTTATTCAGAGAGGCAAAGAAGGGCTATTGGAATGACCATTGGGTCATAAAAAAGCGCTATACAAATACTGATATAATAATGAGAGTACACACTTTTTTTTTCAAAATTCAATTTCATTTCTCAGGTTATAACTCAGTTAAATAAAAATATTTTTTTTATCATTTATAGTACGAGTAGTAATCGTGAATGAAGCTTATGTTTTTCTGATGATATGTGCATTGCAAGAGTGGCGATTTGCCTGTATCGGTTTGTATGAAGAGTGCGCTCACTCCGGTTTAAAGTTGTATGGCCGCAGGAACATGTACCGGTGTTGGATGTACTCCATACTGGAAAATTTGTTGTAACGTATTTCACTTTTTAGCTTTACAGAGTGATTTAGCTAGCACTTTACCTGTCTGCAGTTTTTAAATACACGTTTTAATCTCGTGCAGTCGTAATTCCCCACCAAAATATCTCAAACGTAAATAAACGAAAACGTTAAAATATTATCCCTTTGTACTCAACTTTTCGGCTTAAACTTCTGTAAGCAGTAATATTTTTTCAGTTTTGAATCATTCCATCACGTTAGAATGTAGATAAAAGTTAATCGTGTTATTTGTGTAATAATTTTATTATGGACGTTAATTAAAACTTATAATCGAGATATTGGAATTAGTTTTACGCATTTTAAAATCGATGAAAATGTCTGAGAAATAAAGTTTAATGTCGAACTAATTAAAAAAGACATCATACATTTCATTTGACTGATAAAGGACAAATCTGACCTATCCTTGAATACGGCGGTCACCTTTGGATACCTGGGGTTGGAGCGCCAAAATACCTTCTAGACTTAATTGACTCGATTTAAAAAAGAGTAGTTCATCTTATAAAAAAATGGCACACTTACGTATAATTATGTCATCTTTGGAACACAGACGTAAATTTAGTGAACTAAGTTTTCTTCAGTTATTACTATTGCTGCTACTCTTTTGAACTCAAAGAATTCATTCTCCCTGCCCCTACCCGTATTTGACAGACTCTTACATTTGCTGAACATAAATACATTGTGTTAATCTATGTCGTATGTCAATTGTCAGTTTCTTTTCCAAAATGCCACAGATAATCTCTGAAATACTCTTTAAGTGTCTTTTTTAGTGTGTTTCCTCCTTCATACAATCTTTATCTTTAGAAGAAACAGATCATTCTACACTTGCAATTTCGCCAACCCACACACAACAAACAAAACACACGTTTCCTAGATGCAGCGTCCAGTCGATTTAAGTGTCATGGAATCCACTGGTCACGACTGTTCCGCTCTTCTTCTACGTACGATGTCATAATTTAAAATAAAACTGAACGACAAAACACATATATAGATATAATGTGTACAAAATATGAAAAACTTTCGATAATATTAGTAGTAGTAAGATAGTGTAAGTCCAAACGATTTTCTCATAATTTTGAATTGCTTCCAATAGTTGTACAATTCTTAACTTAGTCTTTTGTTTATTTAATCCAACACAAGAATCGCTTGCGGTATAATACTCACATGTATATTTGTATTCGAACTGCGAACTAAATACAGGAATTAGTTTTGACATAATGCTTAGTTATTACCCATACAAAGCGCCATACGACTACATATGCAATAAGTGGTAATCCTTAGTATTTCGACATATAGACGAACGTTTCCAGTATTAATAGTCGGTTTTAGTTTCGCCTTAGTGATAGCACATTCAGCTGCATACATAATTTATGTATATTCATTAATACACGCTTACACTGGCAGTGTTTCTGACCAGTGTACTGGCAAATCTTAATATTGTTGTAGAATATGCTTTAAGATTATTTATGATATAAGTGTTTATGCTTGAATTTGATATATACTAGTATTTCATTTCATTAAAATATTAATTAATAAAAAATCCATAAGCTATCAATAATACAGTCAAATTTACGGATTGTAGACTTTTGAAAATTTAATTCATTAAAATTATTGGTTTTTCAATGTCAAATAATTTTAAATATTTCGAATCAATCGAGTGAAATCGAGTGACAAACTTTATTATGTATTTTTTAAATAGGTTACTTATTGAATTGAAATAAATTCAATCTAATTAAGATTATGTCCTTGTTTAATAAAAATATTCTGTGTGTAAAATTATACATATTAATAAATAAAAATTGTTTGAATCTTGAATATAAATAAAGATACGATTTACAACAAGCACCATATATAATGATAATATATATCGATAATATAATACGTGTTAAATTATCAACTCAATGTGCGGAAGAAATTAACTATAAACCAGCACTTTCTTTACAAAATTTAACAATGGTTGCAAAAGTTTATGGTTCGAATCCCAGTGTCTACAATATACTTTTTTGTCAGGTAGTGATATTAAAAATGACATAAGGTGTTATTTGCTATAAATTTATATGTCTGTATCAATTTGTTAAGATTATGTCCTTTTAAATATAAGCAACAAAGAAAAATGACAATCAAAATAAGTACATACAATTAAATACTCGTACATACTAATAAACAACCAAAAATAACTTTTGAATAAATATAAGCAATTAAAAAATATGCATGAAACTATAAACACATGTTTCAGAAAGTCCCGAAGCTCGCAATACAGACTACTCAAACAAATTATTTTTCGAAACAAACTCTTGTCTGAATTGGGCTTCCCTCGCATGGAATACATCATATCTTAAAGCGGTCAGGTTGAACATTCTGAATCATTTCAAAAGGCATATTTTTTTAATTTCTTCGGCTAGTTAAAAGGCTTTCGTTCGCTTAAGCGCGCTTCTAAGCTCTCCCTCGATAATGGAGGAGGCCAGTCACCGCGGGGGCTTCTTCCGATCTTAGCGGTCGGTTTTAAAACAATGGCCGCGCTGAATGCGACGTACTTAACTTTACTTAATTATATGGAAATCCCAAGTATGTTGTGTAAGCCGCGGCGGTGGCTGCCCTTTGTTCTTTTGCCCAATTGTTTGGCGGCGGCACAAAAGACTAAGCGGCCGGGCGACAGCGCAGAGGTGTCTGCCAAACGGTGTCAACGTGAAACATTGCATACCTGATATAACATACCTGATATCGTTGCAAAGCAGATTGCTTGCTACGAGTACTATTTTAAGCTATTATGTGTTGCAACGACAAAGCGATAGCCTTCAGTTATTTCGTATTACAAGTGAAATTATATTTAAAGACTGATATACGCGTATCAAGATATTTAATTATTTTAAGCGGGTTTGTAGGATATATTTCAGTATTCTAATATTGATTAGCCATTGAAGATCTATTTTACCAATATTCAACTGCTGATATACGCATACAAGTTCACAAAAAACATTATTTTTAACATTTATATATTTTTTTTAAATCTTCACAGCTAACAAACAAGTCACCACATATAAATCATGATTTTTACCGTTATAATATAATCAAATTTAAATCTGACGGGATATATTTTTTACTTTTACTTCCTTTCATTAAGGTGGTACGAAGCATGTCATATTTACTGAATCACATTATCGCTTTTACATTTTGAATAGCGAATAATTTATTACATGCATCATAAAAAAGCTTTTAATGCATAAATTTTTCCAGCATGTTGCTTTTTTTATTGGGAAATATGAATGTATAAGAAATTATTATTGTAAAATACTATCAATAATAAAAGAATATCACATGTTAAAGATTACAGCTAATATTGCCACAGTCGATTAATCGTGACTAATAATCACTATCTTCATCTTTATTCCATATCCTTTCCTTAGCTGAAGCATTTAGTTGTAAAAAATAACCACCATAAAAATCTTTCATGCGCCATAGTTATCGCCTGTATTCCATGCCTGCTCTGCTTCCAAAGTTCTGCCAAGTATATTCTATGTTTAATTCCCAATGATCTTCCAAGATAGCAAGATTCTAAATTCTGGAAAAAGGGAGCAATATTTCATTTGTCCTAAAAATATGTCCAGCCAAAATAACTTTCGTCTCTTTATACTAACTGTTTTCCCAAGTTGCTGTGTTTGCTCTTTTATCTCTATATAGAAATAATCTTCGCAGAGTCACGTTATCAAAGCTCATTCTACGACTCCGTTGGTTTTTACTACGATGTCGGAATTATCAGACATATAAAATAATTAGATAAAACAGGCATTCTTTAGGCGCTACTCTGTTTTGATCGAATAAATCGCGTCTGCTAAAGCGATTCATATTAATATTAAAACGAAGCAAGGTTACCTTGTACACAGAACTTTTCATATTAAAAATGTATCTCAAAATGAATCCTAAGACCGTAAATAATAAATTAATATGGGCCAAGGCGCGTCGCTTCGACATGAATAATAACATTTTATAAATTACCGAGTTTTGCTTTCGCGCTGCCGAACAACTAGCGCCCGCAAACTTTTCATTATTTTCCAACTACGCCTAAGTATTCTCTGGGCGACTCTTCTTATAAATTAAGCCTGGTTTTCCCCTCGTCGCTTTAACCTTGGTTTACCTTTAGATTGTTTGAGCGCTATACTATCCAGACGAGACTCTTGCTGAGGCCGACTTAATTTTTATATTCGACGTTATAATTTTATAATCCCACTGCTGTGGCGCGATTTCAATTTTATTTCAATTTGGGAATGTCACTTAATGCTATCTCGCCATCTTAGAAATATAATTTATCATGTGACATATATAAGTGACTATTAACGATGTCTTTTACGTAACCCTTTCTGTAGCTAACAAAGTCTAGCCCATATTATTATAAAAATAAGATAATACTCAAGTATTTATTATATTATTATATTATTATATTATTATATTATTATATTAGTATTTGTATAGCGCTCTTTTATGACCGAATGATCATTCCAAAAGCGCTTCTTTGCCTCTCTGAGTAAGAAGGTGGGTCTTGAGTCTGCTTCTGAAGGATGCCTCTGCTTTAAGCTCTCTTATGCTTTCCGGTAGTGAGTTCCAGGCCATTGGCGCAGCGTAGCTGAAAGCCCGAATGCCAAAGACCGTGCTAGGACTACCTGCCGTCAGCTGCAGGGTGCTTCTATTTGCTCTAGCCGATCTGAGTGTCTCTCCACGCGTGCTTATTTCTGAAGGCTTAATAAGTTCTGTCAGATAGCCAGGTGCAGTTCCGTGGAGTGCCTTGTAAGCTAAGAGGCATAATTTATACTGGATTCTAGCCGAAACTCTCAACCAGTGCAGGCGGTGTAGTATTGGAGTAATGGGACAGAATTTGGGCGCGTTGTAGACTAGTCGTGCCGCTGCGTTTTGTAACGACTGCAATCGATTTAATTGTTTGGCTGGCTGGCCTGCGTGCAGTGCGTTGCAGTAGTCCATTTTGGAGACTATAAACGCATTTACCAAACTCTTTGTAGCGTCTCTGGGTAAGCATCTTTTTACCGACCGTATCTGCCGCAGGTTAAAAAATCCAGATTTCACCGTTTTTGTAATATTACCGCTAAGATTGAGGAACTGGTCAATTTCTACTCCCAGCAGCTTGACGCTTGTAGAAGGGATGACATCATTACCACAAATGGCCAAGGGTTGTAAGTCCAATAGATGTTGTCTTCGAGCTGTGGCCATAAAGAGTATTTCCGTCTTTTCCGGATTAAGAGCGAGCCTATTTGCTGACATCCACTGTCCGATCTCCTCTATACAGCCGACCATCCTTTCTTTCATGTTGCCAATTTCCTCGGGTCCACAAGAAGAGTAGAGCTGGCAGTCATCTGCGTAGCAGTGTACTTTTATTTCCCATCTCTCAGCAATCTCCTCAATTTCTTTGGTGTATAGAATAAAGAATAATGGGCCGAGAACTGAGCCTTGTGGGACACCACATGATAGAGTAGATGGTCTCGACATTTTATTCTGTAGACAGATGGTTTGCTTACGGTTTTCTAAGTATGACTGAAACCAGTCTAGGGCCTTTCCAGATATACCGTAATGTATTCTTAGTTTCCTTAGAAGGATAGCATGGTCTACAGTATCGAACGCTGCACTCATGTCTAGAAGAGTCATCATTGCGATATTTCCCTTTTCTATAGTTGTTATCAGGTCTGAAAGAAGTCGCACTAGGCCCGTTTCTGTGGAGTGGTATTTTCTGTATGCCGATTGCTTCTTAGCAAAGAGATTGTTGCATTCCAAGTATTTTGTGAGTCTTAGAGCCACAATTTTTTCTATTACTTTGGAAACGAACGGCAAATTGGATATTTCCATTAGATTATGTTCTTAGACAATTTTATTATTTTTTTGTATTTATACTTTCCGTGTCAATAAATTTCTTGGGTTCATCACCGGTCAAACTAGTCAATTTTGTAATCCTCTAATTTTTCGAACTGTTTATTTTTCACTTGTTAAAATTGTTCTGGAATTCTAGAATATGGTAGTTTATTTCTTTTTTTTAACATAAAAAAATGTAGAAAAAATAAACAGTTGCGTGATACCCTGCAAGTTAAAAATAAGGTTTGATTATGTGTCTGACAAACAGTTGAAGAACGTAGGAGGGTATTCCATGTCAGCCTCGTTAACCGCACGCGTATCTCCAACTATATTCTTTCAACAGCAAGGGACCGTCAAAACTAAGCTGTGATTCAGGAAAACCCTTCCAAGAAATGGCAGAGACTCTCAGGCGACAACACAGATCGCGTCTCCTATTCTCAAAGATGATTGCTTCTGGTTTAGTTTGGAATCCCCAAAAACCCAAATATATTCTTATGCTTGAAATAATGTATAAAAAGTTTCTGTAAGTCTTCATATCTATATGTATTGTAACTATCCATTCAACTTAGTCTTTACTTCACTATAGCTATTTTCTTCTAGATATGCTTTCTTTCCATTCTTTAAAGTCCAATAGGAAAATACCTGCTTTTAAACATTCATTTCTTCTCCTTCGCGGTTCTATTCACAACCCTGTGATTCTTAAGTACTTTAAGTTTTACTTTCCGGATATGGTATACCCCTGTTCGAAGCGATCCATTGTTTTCCATTCCAGTTGATTTCTTTGCAGTTTGCATTACTCAATATTGTTCAACTGTAATTGTGTTGCAAAATAGTCTACCATCACAGCATTTAATTGAATTTATTATGACGTATTGTACATTGTACGACTTCATTTATACTTTTTTTATATTTCATAAATAAAAATGTATTTGTTTTGTTTATATGCCTATAAATAGCAACTTACATTTCCAACTGGATCTAGGATTCTATAGAAAGATGTATGATCGAGGATTTCAAGCATATCTTTATTCAGACATACAATCGCTGAGAGAATTCTAGACCATTCCACGGCTCATATGCAATGAAGTCGCAGTGATTTGTTCCCGGTTCGGTGGAGACACAAAGACAATCCCGAGTGTCATTGTATCGGCTACTTACAGTAACACACTGAAGCATTCGGATATTGAACAGATCGGCACGAGTAATGAAGCATGAAAAATAGGTTTGCTGAAAATAACTGGTGAGTAGTCGGGTCGATCATACCACGAAATATTTTTAGAACAAAACATATCCTTATAGATAAAAAGTTTTTTTTTTTATAATATTTTACTCTCAGTGTTAGATTATGTTTATTGTCACCACGAAATGATGCTATTAGATTCTGTCAGTTGCCACTATACATACCTTGTCCTAAGACATCTGTGATATAAAGGGTCCGCCAAATAACTTTTTTTTTTTAAAACAGGGCGCAAAACATCGAGTGTAGCTTCGGCTGTGTGGCACGTAGCGTCGTCTTGCTGAAACCAAATGTTGCCAATATCCTCCTCTTTAATTTTTGTGAACAAAAATTCGTTCAACGTGGCCGCGCCGCATGGAAGCGCCATTGATGGCGCTTCACGCACACTTTCTGCCATAGCAGCAATATTCACGGGTGTACGCACTGTTTTTGGCTTTTCACGCTTTGGTTTATCGATGAGGATGCCAGTTTCTTTCACTTTTTTCACAAGATAACAAACATATGGAGCTGACGGCTATTCTCTTCTTCCAAAATCCGTACGCAATTTTCGCACACATTCTGCAACATTACCATGATTTTCAAAGTAATGTCGCAATATTTTCCAGCATTGTTCAAGCGTATACACAACCATGTTCGTTCAGCGGAATGATAAAACTAATTATTTGTCAAATCAGACATGAGCTAAGTGTTACCATTCACGAAATAAGCACTAGTTGAAAAAAAAAACGTTAGATGGCGGACCTATATATGGTCCCAACAAACCCCCAGAATAACAGTCCAGAGAGTTGATGATACGACATTTTCCATATCCGTTCCAAATATATAATATATGGTCAACACATATAGCCGCCAGTTCAGTTCTGTCAGTTGCTATTGTAAATGCCTCTTACTTAGACATTTATGTACCCAAAGGTCTACCTTAAAACATAAACGGTTCCCAATTTACTCCAGAAGAGAAACCTGACGACCTTAAGATACAGTTGCTGTAGTATTCGTGGCATATTTTTAAGTTGTTGTAAATTGGACTTTTTTAATATATCGAATGATTATCCCAACATTTCCGATGCCATGGTCTTAAGGAGCGGCTTAACCCAACCATCGACGAGGTAATATTATAAGATACGGATTCAGTTTGAAGAAAATACTATTTTTCGAAAACGAATTTGTAAAAACTATTTTTTTTTTGCAGTTCTTAGATCAAGTATAAAATTTAAAGTTATTCATACGAAAATTACTCGTTGGTACCTCTGATAGATGTAATCTTAGTTTTTGCATTTTTAAAACAATTAATAAAGCAACTATAACTTCAATTAACTTAATTGGTGGTATGATGTATTGTATGTGCATTACCTTAGTGAGGTATTAAACACAATAATTGTCATGAATGTGACATGGAGAATACTCATGTCCCATTCTTGATATCAAAGCAGAACGTTATAATATGTACAACATCCATCAGACTTTGTGGTGTGTAGCTGGGAATGCTTCTGTGACTAATAGTCAGGTATCCATCCTAATGATTCAGCTGCACCAGGAATACTGACATTCGCATGACCCGATCCCTATAACATCGGAATATATTTGTCGACGGTTTCTGCTTGGGAAGATGAAACGCATTAAGACAGATTACACAAATATGAAAAAAAACCCATATTTATATTTAATTCAATCAAAAAATACTATTACAATCATGTTTTTTATATATATTCTTATATTTTTAGCATTCACTTTGAAATCCATTTTAATATCAAATAGATAAGAATTTCATACCTTGTATGGATAACATTGAGAACTGTTTCACTTAGAAGCTTCTTCAGTTCCAATATGCAGTACGATTAGCTGTAAGATTTCTTAGATCGCGAAACTGCAGTCAGTTCATAAAATGAAACAATGCTCAATGTGATCCATACTAAAACAAGGTACGAATTTATTTTATATTTAATTTACAATTTTTTGTTTAACAGTTTCTTAGAATTTTTCAGTTAAATAACTGTAATTTATGAATATTTTGATAACTTGAAATATTCGTGTATATTCTTCTTCATAATCACTCTTAACCGACTGTGTATGAAAAGCTGCCTTACCTGCTCTCTCACCACGTCATTCCTTATAAAGTCAAACCATCCCACCTCCAGTATTCTACGAAGGCATCACTCGACTAAGCATATTATTGCTTATTAATATATATTTTGTACAATTTATATTTGTATTTCATAGATTTACAAAATCAAATGATGTATTTCTACAGCCTCGTGACTTTAAATTAAAGTAAGGACAACAATGGAAAAAAACATTGATCTAGTAATTCAATAAATTCTAGAATTAACGTGTTCTTTACTCTTAAATATTATATTCAATCCGAATGTAAAGACGCATTTTACGATGAAACTTTTGATGAAAGTCAACTTCTTTGCGGCAAAGTAATTTACTTATTAAATTACAGCGAACGTGATGACGTTTTGATCTACGTAGTGGAAATCGGAAAATGTAGAATTTCGCGGTCTGTTTTGTTAGCAGGTGACGTCCACAGGGAATTCCGACCCGGGATGAGAAGCTGCGGAGATTGATGATCCACTGGTCCGTGAGAGCAGACGAGATTGGGGTAGCCACATTAAGAGAATTATTCATCATATTAAATAAAATTTCAATGTAATCAGGAACATACTTTCTGAACGACATCGATAATACCATTCAGAAATGCATGCGATATATTTCATCGTTACACGAACACAAACATTAAAAATACTTTCCAAGTGCATCGTCTATTTTAGCAGACCAGGCTGGAAGCCAATGGAAAAATAGTTGAATCTAAAGTGTTATGGTCTAATATGGACTAAATGAATGTGTTATTGGTCAGCTGTTACCTACAATTTTTTTTAAGTACTTTTAGCAATCATATTTTTGTAAAACGTCAAATTAACAGTTTATTTTTAAATTCAATTTTTAGCAATTTTTTTATGTAAACACATACAAGAGAATACCGACAGATGGTGATGGTAATTCTGAAGTCTCATCTGTGGAATTCTATGACGCTTACCATGGTGAATATGGCTAAGCGCTGCATGTGGAGTTTTGATCCACCAACGTCATAGAATACAGCCCGAGATTCACGCATCATCCTTATTATTACAGGAATTTACTATGAATGGGTGGTCTTCACGGGACGACTTTCGTTTACCACCAATTTTAATTAATAGGCTATGACTGGCATTTTACAAGTAAGAGATCAAATCCACAGCGATATATTATAATAACGGGGTATTTTATAGCTCAGAAATCGGTTAACAATCCTTTTTTTTTAATCTCCGTCGAAGATCAAACCTACAACCTTTGGCTTGCAAAGCAAACGCTTCGAACTATACCCGCCGTTGAATTTATTTGAACATCAATAAATTATTTATAAGCATTAGATGTAATTTTCAATTAAATAACACATTTGAGAGCACTTTTTCTATATTCTATATATGTGTCATTACGCTTAATCAGTAACGAATATTAAAAAAAATATATATGAATGTACAAGTATATTTTCACAAAAAATTTCCATATATGCTCACTTGCTAGAACGTATGGTAACTTAAAAATTTCCGCCAACCAATTGATATATATTCTATCATATAAGCCTTGCTTTGATTAAGAGTTCCGGCTAGAATCCAGTACAAGCTACGCCTCATAGCTTTTAAGGCACTCAACGGTACTGCACCGGGTAATTTGATAGAACTGATCAAGACTTCGGAGATAAGCGCGCGTGGAGAAACACTCAGATCAGCCTGAGCAAATAGAAGCAACCTGTAGCAGGCGGGAGGTAGTCCAAGCACGGTCTTCGGCAATCGTGCTTTCAGCTACGCGGCACCAAAGCCCTGGAACTCGCTGCCGGAAAGCATAAGATAACTTAAAGCGGAGGCATCCTTCAGAAACAGACTCAATACGCGCCTTCAGAGATTTAAAGAAGCGCTTTAAGAATGACCATTAGGTCATAAAAAAAGCGCTTTACAAGTACTTATATTATTATTTTTATTGCCCGAAGTAGTATTATATTTATATGGTTCCTACAACCAGGAAAATGAGAGCTAGGGGGCTTAAAATTATAAAAAATATGCAGTATCTATAGCATGCTTAAATATTTTTCAGCTTGTGAAGATCAGTGACGTTTCCAAAGCCTGCAACGTTTAGTTCTAAGGATAAAATCAACACATGAATAACTGTATATCTCGTAATCTAAAACAGTGCTCTTTATAATTGTACAACGGTCCTCAAGCTCCCAGCGCCTATCGTCTATTTATGTAGACAAACAACCAGGTACTTGCTTTATTAAGTTCTAAATGAAATTAAAAAAAAATGAAATTGATCAAATTAATATCTATTTTTGGCTTTTGGTGTGCCGCGGTATTCAAGGTGAGAACTTTGGTGTGCCGTAGAATCCAAAGAAGTATGATTGCGGAGCTCTGATCTAAAGTATCCTCAATCATAACGTAAAATTGGTTAATATTTTAAAAAAAAAAAGTATTATGTAACTAAAGAAAAATATTTCGTACTACTATTATTGTGATTTTACATCTAAACATAAAGGTTTCAGGAGAATAGAATCATTAAACTTCAGATTGTCCGTAAAATTTTATCGAAGGGTCACTTCACAGAATACCCACAAAGTGGAGAGGCTAGAGGCAGGGCTGCTCACACACAGATGTATTATTTTTCATTCAGTCATTGTTTTCTTGTATGCTTACATGAAACACTTCGCGAATCGGAATTGAAAAAGGGTGAACATAATTTATGTTATTCCTGGCACTGAACTGACAGATTACTCCAAGACTTTCATTCAAATACGCACAATTACATTTAAACTGTATGGTAATTATTTTTTGTTTAAATACAGTAACACAAATTTGAGAAAATAAGAGTTAAAATGTATCAAGATTTTTAAATAAAACATCAAATTAATTTCTAGAACCCTTCTTAAAGTTGGTTAATATCAAGTTATTTCCTAAGTGTTTTTTTTTATTTTCGATATTCCTATTCTACTTTGTGGCAGTGAATATTGACATCTCACCAAATGATAATTAAGTCATATATTGTTCTTTGTAATCAGATGCCTGTGTAGAATACTGTGAGTATGATTGTTTGACTTTGTGATTAATAATATAGTGAAGGATCCACTTAGACAGCTTTCTATACTACAATCGGTCAATAGACGAAGGTATACCTGGCATGGACATGTACTTCAGATGACGCAATAGATCATTAAGTTTAACTTATTTTACAAGACTTGAGCTTTCGGGAACTATACATAGAATATACGGTGAGGCATGTGATAATAGAATGCTATAATTAAGAGTGGACATGGAAAATGATTATTCAAATTCTATATATTCGAAATGTAATAATATAAATTTATGTATTTGATATTATGCAACTAATTAATGTCTCTATTTTCTGTTCCTTATTTAATACAATTTTGTAAATAAGAAAGTCTCCGCGGAACAAGATGCTGACTTTTATTCGTTTCTTCTGAACAAACATTGCAAGGCAAGTAGGTCTCGAATAAGTAATGCCGAGAGCATATCTCTTGAACTTGCTATCCTACTGAATTCCTCTCCGCACAAAATACTTACTACCGTAATATTTTGAAGTAAACAGTCTTCAAAGTAATTTAATACATTCATGGAAAATATAATGTGAAATGCGGAAATAGTTTTGATTTGAGTTTTCAATTCTATTGTATAAAGTAAGGATTTTAAAGGTTCTTGTGCATACATTTTGAATTTGAATTGATGCAAAAAAAGTCTAAATGCTTAATTCAATGGAAACATTAGAAGGTTTAAATTGAACTCCAAAAACTGGTTCAAAATATATTGTATGTATATATCTTTGGGCATATATTCCCAAAGGGCCCTTCCCTTGAGAGCATTTATATCAAGGGAACTCTTTTTATGTTACTTATATTAAACATGTTTTTTTTTTTCTATGTATAGAAATAATAGAGCGCAAAGATATTTGAAAATATACGTGATATACGTTTGTATTTTTTCAATTCAATTTAATTATTTTATTTGTTTCAATAATATTACAAAATATTTTTACAGCTTAATTCATTATTGAAGAATTTTTACTTATAAGTGTATAAGTGTGGCCCTGTAAATGTATTGACACATTTAGTGTCAATGATCTCACACCCAGAACAAGCGTTAGGAGACTCAATGCAATTAGTTGACTTGTAACAACAAAAACCCTGTCATAAGTATATCATGATTGACACACAAATAACAAGGCATTATTGTCACAACATCAAACGTCCAGCATTTTGCATCCATCAACGCCAGCACTGAATCCGAAGTAATATTACACCAAATATGTCAATATCTTCACTTAAACTGGTTTCAACCACTGTTCACTGCGATTCTTTCGTCTTACACGTATCCAGGGTTGAACGATGGTCTTTTCAGGCCACACTTCAGGCTCCATGAGAGACTCCAGTGAAGTCGCTATGACCCCGACTTTGAAAGAAGTTGACAGCGTCCGTCTGTTGATAATCCTCCTGATGGTCATTCAAGAGGGATTGAATGCAGCGGTCGCTGCCAAGAAGCTCTGCAAGTCATTAGCTGTTATATCCAGGTGAAGACCCTTGGCGTGAAGATATGCCATCTTCACTCCGGCAACCTTCTTCGAAGGAGCTGCAGAACCGCGGATCACCCGACGTGCTGAACGCCTTTTGTCATCAGTCGCGCCTCGACTCATATCCGAGTGGTAAACTTCCCCGGAAAGAATGCTCGTGGAAGAGAGAGAGCATCCGCGGAGAGAGCATTCAGGGCCTCCAGTTCCTCGAACCACGAGCTGAAGGACCTTCTTGGGAGCCCTACTTAGAACAGCAGGGGCTCCTTGCATAGCACACTCCGAGGATTCCTCTTCTTCGGAAGCCTCACTTGAAGTAACGGCTTCACCGACGGCAGATTCGGAGTCTCTTGCTGTCACAGTTGAGTGATGTTGAAACTTGGCGAGGACTGGTAACAATTTCCGCGAAGGTAGCCGGAATCTCCTTGCACTTCCTATGCAAGCGCCTTCTGCGGGAAGATGGCAGACTTGTTGGGTTGGGTGGAGAGTCCACGCCAACGGACGTCGATGTATCCTCTTTCCCGCCTTTTAGAGCCGCTCCAGCAGCAAACGGTGATCGTCTAAGCGACGATGTATTTGCGCGATGTCACAATAACAACTACGTGCCATCCTGTAGGTAGGATGACAATACACGACCGCTCGGTTTGAGTGTCGAGCGATGAATTTCGCTCCCTTAACTTTAATCGTCATTAGCTGAACTGAAGCTCCACTGAGTATATTATATTTTTTAAATTGTTCGCATAAATCGTCATTCATAGTAAGGTTTTCTTGCAAATTCTTAAAAAATAAGTTGCTATTCAATTTTTTTTTCAATTTCAATTTATTTTTTCTTTTAAAAACATTACCAATAACAATATTTAATTCATTTCTAAAACAGGATACAGGATAAATAATAATTTATAAATAACACAATAATAATAGGATCATTTAAAAAGTCTCGGAGCCCGCTAAACAGAAGACTCCACGAAATTACTTTGATAAATAAATTCGTGGAGCTCATATCGAAACTGGGCTTCTCTCAAGTGGAATATATCAATATTCGAGGCGATATCGTTGAACAGTCTGATCACTCTCCCAAGAGGCATAGTCCCTGGCAGGTTAGTATTACCTCTAGGAAAAACAAACAATCTATGCCTCCTTATCCTTATAAGGTGTCACTTTCATCAGTTATTCAACATCAAAACGCAGCCTTTTTAATTAAACTAAAGAAATATAACTTATGGCACAATTGTAGTGGTTAAAAATTTGAGTTGAGTAGCAAAATATTTCAAATAAAAAATTACGTTTTTCATCCTTCAATAATACGTATGTTTACAATAACTTAAAGGTAAAAGCTGCAATAGAAGTAAAAATATACTGAAAACAAGTTAGGAAAATATTATTTCGTTTCATCGTGTTTCTTGTAAAGGAAGATTCGCCAGATCGCCCTTGGGACGGATGAAGATTTATGTTCATTTATTAGAAAACGTTGGCAGTGGGAAAATTAAAATCCGGCATTCCATCCTCACAGGAGGCGGCTATTTTTCCCAAAAAGTAAAATGGCGAGTCATAACAGGGCGCCTTGCTACGTGACCTGACGAATGAAGGTGCCGAGAAATCTGAAACAAGTACTCTGAAAATACCCTGCGAGAAACTGCCTGCTACATGCACTTGTTTGGTATAATTTTACATCGACCGTGAACGCGGTCACTAGAACACGAAATTTTGTTTGAATTTTCGCATTGAATAGCGATTTCATAAATTGATACCTTAAATTACACTCATGTAAAATACAGTATTTATTTCATTATTTGCGCATAACAAGTATTAAACTTAAATACTGAATTAAATACTCAACAACATCAACAATAGATAAAGTAATATTATGAATTACTTTATCTAATGTTGAAATTTTGAATTTTGAAAGCTTAATTGTGAAAATACTTTGAAAACACTCTCCAAAAGCGTACTCTTAACGTAAGATTCCTTGGTATATAATTCTTTAATTTAAAAAAATATATATATTGTGTGGAAAAGCATCGACATGGATGCATTATTTTGATTTATATTTTCAGAGATTTTAATAACTTGTAAGATATAATTCTGGTAATAAAGATATATATAATTTTAGAATTCATTTTAATTAAAAAAATTATTAATTAAAAATATTTAGTTTTGATTCACAATTTATTAATTTCACCAAGTATTGTCAGTTGATAACCTTAATGTTAAAGAAGATAAAGTTTTTAAATTGATACACCCATACATATTCACAGCAACGATCATGTTATATTATATTTCTTAATTGATTAACAAATTGGAGAAATATTTATTTATATATTTAGTATTCACTTTGATATCCATTTTAACATTAAATAGATTTTTATACCTTATTTCAAAGTTCAAGTCGGAGAAAAATATACAACTATTAATTGAGATTTGAACCACAAACCATTGCAAAAATATTTTATTTCGATTTATTGGCAAAATAAATGCATTGTTATATTATGTTTGCTTTGAATTTTTACCTTAATTATTGGAATAAATTTTTAGTTCTTATAAATATAAATATAGAAATATATTCTTAAAATTCACCAAAAACAATGAAATTTTAAATTGTATGAAGAATTTTCTTCTTTGAGATGATTATAAGTCTGAATATTGATCGTTATACAACTATTCTTGATATAATATATAAGTCGATGACATTTTTTAAGAAATATAAAATGTCAGAATTTTCTGGAGAGATATTTAGACAGGTGATTACAAGGCATTTACGAAAGACAGTTTCACTTCGTCATCCTCAATTATTTATTCTGACAAAAAACTTTGATTGAGAAGTAAAAATCTAACTTGAGAAAAGTTATTACATTATATCTGTAATGAATGTAATTACTTTCTCAGTATTGGAAAAATCTTCAGATATTATTTTTAGAAATCTCAATTTTCAGTGAATGGCTTATTGATATTATTTGTTCATAAAAACTGGAAGATTTTTTGGTGCCTTTGTAAAATATGTTATCATATTTATTATTATTGTGACATTAATTTTTAAAAAGTAAGATAATTAAAATGACAAAATAAAAATCCAATATATATAATCTTGTCGGAAACAACAGGGTCAGATCCTGTCTGGCCAGAAGTGGGCGACGTCGATGGCGATACTCCCAGCCATCATCAGGTCTTCCTGGGTGCAGCTATTCGGGCACAGAGCACACTCCAGAAGGTGTGTCGGGGTCTGCTCCACGCCGCAGTCACATTCAGTCGGTCTGCTGTAGGCTTTCATTTGTGTCCTCGTCTTGCATACTCCGGTCCGAAGCCTGTTAAGGGACCTCCATATTTTTCCACCCCTGGTCATGTCCAGGGGCTAGGTCCTCTTTCGGGGCAATCCAAATATTCCCCTCAGTTGCGCTTCTTCTTGATTTGAACTGTGTGTGTCAATCTTTTGATACCCAAACATAGGGTGAAGTGCGTCGTGGGTTGCTTTTGTTAGTTGATCTTCTTCTAGTAGTGATTGGTTTGCTTTGCATCTCGTATGTTTGGTGGGCCGATGCCCGAGAGTTGATATAGCTTTGATATTGGCGTAGGTTTCAGGCACCCTGTAACCACCCGGCATGTTTCATTCAGAACAGTATCCACTTTCTTGGTATGGGCAGACCTCGTCCATACTGGCGCAGCATACTCGCCAGCAGAGAAACAGATAGCTAGAGCACTTGTGCGGATCAGGTTTGGTTGAGCTTCCCACTTCGTACCTGCTACTTTTCGAAGTAGGTTGATTCTGGTGGACACCTTTTGCTTAACAGACTGACAGTGTTTCTGATAAGTGAGGGTCCTATCCAGTTTGACCCCTAGGTATTTAGGTGTGTTGCAGTGCTCCAACACCAAGCCGTTCCAGGTAATGTAAGGCTTTCCCTTAGTAAGACTGTTGTTGACATATAGGCGCAGACTTGGGTCTTGAGTTTAGCTGTAGTCGATTTTGGTTGTAGTACGAAGAGAGGGTTATAAGTGCTTTAGTTATCTGGGTTTCTACTTCCTAGAAAGAGACCCCTTGTGCTGTGAGAGATTTTCCAATGCTTAAAGTATATTGATTTCATATTTCTTATAAAAAATGTTAATTATTTTTTCATTATTGAAGATGGTCTTCAGGAAGGCCGAAACATATAATCGTTAAAATAAATTGTGAATCAAAACTAAATATTTTTAATTTATTAATTTTTGAATTAAAATTAATTCTTAAATTATAATTATGCAGTTTCACCGAGTATTGTCAGTTGATAACCTTAATGTTATTTACTTTTAAGTGATTTTACATGTAATGGAGCAGATCCATTTTAAACAATGTACAAACATACCAAAAACATTACAATAACTCCATTTACACACACAAATAGATCCTATAAATCTCCATGTACTAATAGTATTACCAATGTGATACAATTTCTAATTTTTTTAAGTTTATTTCTTTCAGTTTTTTTTATTTAATACGATCCTGAAATAAGATATAAAACAAGAGAAACAATTTTTATATAAGTATTTAAGATAATTAAGCCCTAAGTTCGCTAAACAAAAGACTCTACGAAATTACTTTGATAAATAAATTCGTTTAGCTCATGTCGAAACTGGGGTTCTCTCAAGTGGCATATATCAATATTCGAGGCGATATGGTTGAACAGTCTGATCACTATCCCAAGAGGCATAGTCTCTGGCAGGTTAGTATTACTTCTAGGAAGAACAAACAATCTGTGCCTCCTTATCCTTAAATAATTGTCAGGGACAAACAAACAGATTTCCAACAAAATATCAGGATTTCTGAACACGCCGTGCACTAGCTGAAAAAATGCATACTGAAGCACACATGTATGTCCTCTTAGATATATAATTGACTGTTGTTGAAAAGTTTGATCATTGGTTAAAATGGACCTGGACTTGAAAATAAAGGAGAAAAAAAGTAAATAAAATATTTGTTCATTTCAATAATTACTAAAATTTTCTTATGAATATAATTTTGTTGTTTCACCGTGTTTTGTCAGCTTAATAACCTTAACGTTGATGAAAAAAAATGTTCTCATAGAAGACAATAAATCCATTTATTTTCTAAATATTGCCAAATAAAAACAAAATAAAACTGCTGCATTACACCATAGTATCAGTAAAGTAAGATGATTCTCAGGTAATAAAGAAGCAATAACATCATGCACACCAACCGTTTGCGAAAATAGAACCAGGCCGCAATAAACTTGTCCTGGTGGAATATATATACGACCTGCTTGTTCGAGGGGAGTTACTGCGGAGCCTGCAGGCAGTATTTTTTTTTTAAAATAAACAAGCGCCTTTTAACGTTTTTTACTCGACTCCTAAATTTTCTGACTTAGCGTCTACGTTATGCTTTAAAGTAACTTAACATTCTGAAAGCTGGCCGTGTATCATGTGTATAAGAAAAACGACTGACTTGTTAATTTCTTTACAGTGTTTTCAGATTATTTTCATGAAATAAATACAACCATAAGTATGCTTCTTAAGTGTTTTAATCTTTATAAGGACAATTTAAGCTGTATTTCAATTCATCTTGATCATTAAACAACTCTGCCTTAGACACGAACCATACTAAGCCAGAATTTTTTTTTTCATTACTTTGCACACTTTTTTTGTTTAAATTGTGTATTTTCTCACTTGTGTTATTGACAATGCTTGGTAAAACTGTATAATTATAATTTTATATTTATTTTAAGTAAAAAAATGTCATTTTTTTAAATTTTAATAAATAAACACATAAGAAATATACCTAAATAGGTTAGCTGAATTAAACTACCTACAGTGTATAAATAATATCACGAGAAATATACAGGGTCAAACACCAACTTGTATAGATCATATATTTACACATTTAACTGATTTATTTTTAAGTGATTACATGTTTTCGACTCCCTGGAGTTCATCGTCAATATGTCTTATAATATATATTGAAAGATGCACTGACTGTTATCACGAAAAGATACATCATTATTTTAATATATATGTGCATTACTTTATACTTTTAAGTGAAAAATTATGACGTTACGAAGTCAACCGAGAATGTTTTCGCATAAAAATATTAATTAAACCATGGCATTACGAAAACTTTAGCTCTATTCCATTTAATGGCGCAAAGTTTCAATGTGTTAATTAAATAAAGTATGAGGTAAGCGATTTTTCCGTGAGCCAATTTTCCATGAAAGTTTCTAATTCGTCTTGCATAAATCCCGTGTGAGACATTATTAAAGTAAAAGAAATTAATATTCTGCAGCTGCTTGAATATGAGGCTGCAAGTGCCCGCCGCAGAGCTTGGAAGATTAATTTTATTACGGACTAGCAAAGCGTTTGGACCAAACTGAAGAGCTACGAGTTGCTACGAGACTCCTCCGCGATCAACGTTACAGGACACGCGGAAACCCCTCTCTGTACTTAAGCACTGAAAATCATATCTGAAATATTTTTGTAACTAAATTCAATAAGAAGCTCATTTAAGGCATTATTTTTGTGTATATTTATTGATATTGGCCGTCACATGTGCATGCAATACTTATTTATATTAAACTAAACAGCACCACGGTTTAGGAAGGAACTGCGCTTCCTTGTATAACTAATCAACAGTTTAATGATTGAGAGTGAAATGACACTTTTTGCGTGGCCTTGTCAGTCTAATGCCGAGCTTGCGTAAGGGTTTGTCGAGGTTTGAGTCCGTTTTTTCTGCATGTGGCTTAGTCTCAGGAGCATTGAGATTAATGCATGTCGTAGTTTTAAGTTACATTATTGTATTCTCTTTAGTTTGGTATTGATATGCAAGGGTAAATTGAAGAAAGTCACAAAACTAAAAGTATTCTTATTTATTTCAAATTAAATTGAATACAGTAATTAAATTTAAGAATAGTTCCAATGGAGTCTAAATTTGAAGGTACTCATGAATAAAAACAGCCTGCAAAATTGTAATGATTGTAAACCGTTAACGTACTTTATATATATACGGTGCTTAAGTTTGCTATATTGAGAAAATTATTAACTCTGCTGACCTTTTAACTCCGGGAAAAAACTTATTAATTATTTAATATGCTTTGTTTTTTTTATATTGATGTTAATTATAAACGCATTTTTTCACATGCACAACATTTAAAAGTGAAATTTATTTGCTACAGCTCTTTAATAAAGAACCTTTATGACTATTAACACTAACAAAAAGAAATTAATATTGAAATAAATGACATTTCTGTTAACACAGCTTAAGAAGGGATTTGATATCTAATTGCTAATACTAATTTTATTACTGATGAAAGTGCTAGCATTTCCGTGAAAGATCCTCACACCATCTATCTGTAAGCTGAACACACTAAAAAACTAGGTGAAACACTGCACTAATGATATCGGATACATTTAAAAGCGAAAACTTTCAGATATAATGGCGTGAAGTTTGAGAGACTTTTTAAACCATTTTTCTTGTAGTTTGTTGAACTTGCCCTATTACATTAAGCTAACAGCCATTCCATTTTAACTTCTCATATATTCCTTACATTTTTCATATTTTCTGTGTTTTGTTGCAAATATTCTTATACACTCATATGCTGCAAGTAGATTTAAAATATTATGACAAATTGTAGCGTATTGCTTGTGACTTAGAAGAAAAAAGTTAATGTTTGTTTTGTGATGTTATCCTGTGAATATTGCCAAATAATATTTTCAATTTAATTATCAAATTAATTATATCTTATTTTATTAAATATTTCAATCGTGTGAATAAAATTTTTTTGAAGTTAATTGCTCTTCTGAATGGTTTTTTACTAGATACATTACAAAAAAAAATAATTTTTTAAACCGATTAAGTTTTTTTGCTGGTTATGTCAATACATCGTATTTTTTTGTCTTTCTTTCGTGAAAATAATGTTTATGTGTTTTTATATAACTTATAAGTATTCAACAAATGATGCATGCTTAAATTCATATCATCTTATATGACATTTCTTTCATTAAAAATATAGGAGAAAAATACATAGCAGACGCTTGGATAATATTATATAATATTAAATTATATCCTAAACTCACAAAAAACAGTTACGTTATTATATCGTTACCTTGCTAAAAAATGCCTTTATCCTTTGATAAATCTTAAGGAATAAAGACATTTTTTCCTTATTTATTTGACAAACAAATTAGCAATACTTTTGTATGATTATGAAATAAATAGTATTTTTTTGTTATATTGAGCGTTATATTTACTCGCAAACTTTCTCTGAAACTATACAGACATATCTCTTATTGTACAATGTAGACCGAAACTGAAAGCTGTTGTACAAGTATGAAGACTTGAGCTCCACTCTGTCGTTATCTTACCAGGCACCCTGGTGTACTTAGACCGCCTGAAGGAAATGAGATTATTATTGCTAGATGCCAGATGTAAACTAAGTTTACAATATTATACAAGTATTTATAGACACAATGTAGTTGAATTGTATTCCATTTGTATACGACTATTTTTCTTTATCGTTATTAAATTCATAAAATAATTTCACACTCTCGTTTTAGTCAAAAAAATATTTATATAAAAATGTGCAATACTACTATGGAAGTATTAAGCTTATTTTTGCCAACGACCATAGTGCTAGTCTCCGTTAACTGATTAATTTGTAAATTACGAGTAATATATATATATGTATATATAAATATATGATTAAAAATATGTTTAATTTAATAAATAATACAATAATTTAAATAATACATACTTTGAATATACTATATCAACATCTATCATACGATGATAACTTATATAGAAGATCAGAGGCGAGTCATCTCAGGTGGAAGAAATTGGCCCGGTGGCCGAGCGGTATAATTACCTGGGCAAAATGTTGGTTCCAAAGGTCCGCGGTTCGCATCCCGCTCCCGCCAATATTTTTTCTGAATGAATTGACTCGTTTAAGGATTTTTATGTATGGTATATGTATATTTAATTGCTTACAATAATTAAATTTAAATAGCAGAAACAACACAACTTAAGCCAAATACTTGTATATACATTTTAAGTGCATTATTTTATTTTGTGCTGTTTTAATAATCCTCGTGTGTTTCAATATAACAAGCACTTTTATTGAACTCTGGCAATCAATGGGAAACCCATTTATTTGTCTAAGAAAATCTCTCGTACAAAAACATATTTGATGAGAATCCTGAGTGCTGGTCGTCCAGCGACCGCCCTAAGCCCTCGACCCTTTCTAGCTTCTGCAAGCACTTGCTGCTCCTCACCTCTGAGAAATCAAATTAATTAGTCTGCCATTTCAAACAGAAAAAGTATATACGAGTATATCCACGCGAATAAATATATAAACGAGTTCCCGTATCAACAAACGAACATTTAGTTTACCATAGCCCTTCGAATTTAATTCGATTAATGGGGTAAGTGAAGTGGTGACTGAACACCAAGATGACTACTTTCAATTATAATAACTAATTGTTACGCAAAAACAAATTATTTTTATAGTAATAAATCATTATCATCATCAATGTCCGCTCTCCTAACTAGAGCATATGATTGTCATGAACTCAATCCAAAAAACTTCATCAATCGCTATTGTACTCGCCTTATCTAATGTGAGCTGCACCTCCCACAACTAGAATACTGAGTACATTCTATGTATACTTTCCGATAGCCTTCTAACAGAGCGATTCTTTAGAGAGTTCCTATTAAGGTTTTGCCTCTCCTCTTTCGACGCTTTCCATGTGATGCAAGCATACAACAGACTGTAAGACATTTTCTAATGGATTTTATCATCGGTATGAAGAAAAGGCAGTATTTTATGCTCTCCTGCAGCATTTGAAGTGTATGACCCAACTTATATTTAATGAAACAATCTATTAGTAATTTCAGTAAGACATGTGAAACATCAATATTTATAATAAATATCAATTATCATTATATTCCTTCGTCTAGTCTCATTTCAAGTCGCCTTAACATCAATTATCACTAAGCAACCAATTTCCTCCACAAAAAATTTCTAGCATTTTAAAATATATAAAATAAAAAGTATTAGTTGGTTATCGTTTTGCATACCTTACATTCATTATTTAATTAATTTATTTTTATATCCGAATGATCGTGTTTATTTATCTTCGCGCGTAATATTTGAATAAAAGAATTTCATCGACATTCAAATTTATTTAAAAACGATTCACAGATGTTTACTTCCGATAAATGTTTCGCAATCAGACTCGATATTTCATGAAAATTCCTAATGAGAAATGAAAATATTCTCCGTGTCGTAATAAGTTGACTCAGTTGATTGAAACGATCTGATTTTACCGTAAAAACTCAACGAAATATATATATAATTTACCTTCATTTAACCAAAAAAACTGATAGAATTACAAAATTATTTTCATGGAAATAAATCAACAATTAATGTTCTTTATTATTAATATTAAAAGTCACTGTCGCTTCATATCCACAAAAATTGATTTACAATATCATCTTTGTGGCATATAACTTATAAATAAATAATATTTTTAATGAATCGTCATGTTTTATGGTCAAGAAGTCTTTAATAACTAAAATTGATTTTTTAATTCAATACAGTTCAAAAATTATTTTTCTTATTTATGGAAATTGAGTGTTACGAATATTAACGGAATGTAAGTTAATTGTAAGCTTATGGTAATTAAACAATACTCAATTTACTATATTATTTATTATTTATATCCCCAAACTATGTTACTGATAGAAAAATTAAATGTTGTCTATACAACAAAAAAAAATGTTTTTTTTCCCATTCTTATGCTTCTATCAAACTCGGAAGATAAGACATTTACTTATAAAACTATAAAAATCAATTAATAAAAAAACGATTATAAATTAGCGACATATTACATAGAAACCGATACTGGAAATATGTCATTTTTGATCATTACTAATTAATTCATCATCATTATTCATATTTAAATAATAATATTTTCTACTATTATTTTGATTAAAAATAATAAAATTGTTTACATCAGATGTCAAAGTAATGTGAAGACTAAATTTCATGAATATTTTTTACGTTTATTTTAAATTATTTGTAAGTTCCTTTCAAAAATGGAAGCATCAGATAGCCAATCGAGAATTTCACATAACCTCTTGAATAAATACTTCATTTTACTTTATTGCTTTATAAGCACACTCGATAAGTCATCTGTCCTTTTAAAAACGTATCTAAAGACGTACCAACGAAACCTTTCGCTTAGATCTAATTGAACGTAGATACGTCTCAATACGAAAAATAGTACGGATTAAATGGCCGTTTAAGTTCCCCGGTTCAATCTAAAGGTTCGCACAAAGGATAAACTGCAGTCTGAGAACGGTAGTGGAGTATGTAATAAGAGAGAGCTTGCGCCCATACAAAATCGAATGAAGTTCGGTACCAGTCGAACACGAATTCAATTTCATATATGATTTCAGCGTTCGGACGGTTTAGAGAATGCGACGATCGTCTTGCGGGAAATTTGAACTAAACTGGACTGAAGCTGCTTCAACGTGCAGCTGGGATCGGTACTTTAAAACCCACGATTTAAAAATCAGTAAAATAAAAACTCTTCATACATTTTTGTAGGTTTTCTCTTGCATATGAATTACTATTAACATAAATGTATTTCAACCGTATTTACGTCTGTGATGTGTCTTATAACACACACTAGTTGGTTGCTTACAGCTAAATCAAAAGTCGTATCGTATACGCTAAATATCTTACATTTTTTCAAGTATTTTTATTTAAATATAAGTTAACGATGGTTCATTTTAAATGTTTTAAAAATTTTGCTTACATAATTCTATAGCTAGAGAAGGATTGTCACAAAAGAGTAAAAACCAAATCCATTATTTCTTCACGTAAGTTAATATATTTGGAAGAACTTATGGGATGCGTTGTTGACTTGAAGCATACGACTACTTTACTGTTAGATAACTTACGTCGCTTTTAAAGAACTAACCTATTAAGAAGACTTATATAGCACATGCAAGGAGAATAATACATTTCCCATAACAATAAAAAACATATTTTTTAGTAATTATAAATAAGATTCATTTTTATATTTTCCCTCCTTTGGATATAAAATAAAATTAGATTATTGCTTCAATATTTTTTTCGCGTTTCAAATAAAGTGACACGTTTTATTTTATAATAACAGTACCTAAAGCAGAGATTTTTAAAAAATATATATTTCTAGTATTTATATAAGATTATGTATCAATTTTCACATTTCAATACTTCTTATATAGAGTGACAGATGTATTCTGAAAACTCTTCACTACAACATAATGACAAAAACGTATTAATAATGAGATACTGGACAATAATTTAATGTAAATAAGTTGTCTGATTATATAAATCTACATTGTACAAAATCTACGATGAAAATAAGGAACACTTATCCTGGGTTGATTATAACCAAATAATTAGTGAACTAAATCCACATTTAATTTGAGTAAGTTCATAATTTTTGTTTGTGCTTAAAAATGTAAGAATTTAGCCTTAAATTAAAACCATTAAATCATTTTAATTCAAATCCATTAAAATATATCTTTCAATGATATTAAACTGAACAACACAATCAAAACAATAGTTTAATTATTATTCAATTGGACCGAGTTAACTCGTATAGCGAAGGCTCTAAGTGCAAGGTCTGTTCAATAGATGATAAGAGTCAGGGTATTCCTCAAAGTCGACCACAATCTTCAAGCAGCAACAGGGCCCAGCTGCATTAAGTACTTGGTGACTTCTGCCTTCGGCAAATTGTTTAGTTTCCTATCAAAAGGAACCACGCCGACGGTTGTTCCAGATATTTCCTTTGTAGTCCATCTTAAAGATAAACAGATTTCCGATATTGATCTTACTGCTTTTGCTACCTCATTGACCACTTTACTTAATACTGTGAACATAAAATTTGATTTATAACAGTAAAAAAACAGTTTGAAATATTTGAAGCAAAGTTCTTATGACAACATTGCACTGTGTGCTAGCAGGGAGTGAAAATAGTAAAAATTTCATCATCACAATTAACATATCATAAGTGATATTCTTACATTTTATACTTTCTTAAATTAAGAATTGTATTGAGCACTATTTATTAATATTATTATTTATTAATAAGACCGTGATTTTACTTTCAACAAGAACTATTTCAGTTTTTCGCATGTATAAATGTACATCCCTTGCAATAGCCTGTGGTTTACTACTGTTTGTTACATACACAAACACTCACAAAGATTTCCTTGCACATGTTATATCTAAACTTACTTAGCTAGTCTCTCTCATCTCCAATACCATATTTTAGTATCGAATAAAAGTTACAAATACAATCAGCTATATCATAATTATTACATCATTAAAAGTTTAATTATTTATGCACAACTAGAAAAGAAACGAATTAGCAAAGTAAAAATCTGTACAACTTTAGACAGTGAAATGAGAATGTTTTCTAACAATAGTTTCTAATAAGAAGTCTTTTACATACAAAAAGTTTTTTTCCCTATGTACAATTTTTGGATTTCAACCTTCGTTAAAAGTGCTAACCAAGCAAAACTATGATGATAAAAGCAACTTTACTTATTAGTGACGTTATCTCTCAGTACATTGTTATCATACATTGTCCACCCAAAAACCGAACAAAAGTTACCATACCTTTAGTCAAGTTGAAATTTATTCTACTAACAATATACCAGGTACATAACTGTATAACATTTATTTGTTTAAACACTCTTACGTTTTAATAAACTTATGAATCAATTCACTCCTATAATATTTTTTTAAAATACATGGTCATTTTGTATTATTATTCAGCACTTTTAAGATTAAATGTTTAGCTCTTACCTCTCAAAGCTGAAAGCTGGAACTATTTGGTCATATGTGGTATCTCAACCCACTTAGTGACACTCTGTGGACAACAAGCAATCACCATCTTAGTACGGACCACGTCATTTTATTTTCGAATTATATCTTCTTTGTTACTTGATATATTGCCGAAAAACTTAAAAATAAACCTAGGTTTTATAAGTATTATTTTTATCCGATAAAATGTTTTAATGATGTTTAATAAACTAAATAAATATAAAAAATATACATTACTCATGGTAAGAGTCCTTCTTTGTAGAATTAATTATTATTTAAATATTACATTATAAAACAAGTATTTTGATCTCATGAAAATATGAGAAACAACATTATATTAATACACATTGACTTACGAAAGTTTTTTTTTGCTTTTGAATGAAAGTATATTTGAATTTTTAAACGTCTGCTGAGTAAATAAAAATACAAAACACTTTATTACGTCGTAAACATTTTGATTCCTCCTTCTGACTTAGTCTTCGTGGAGTTGTTTATTTGGGACAAACAAGCCTAGTCACCTCTCACCTTGTACCTGTATATAGGAAGAGCACCCCAAGCATTATTAAGCCTAGAACTACAATCGTAGATATGCTGGAAAATATACTGAAGCCTACACTACTACTGTGACGAGTTAAGAGATCACCAACCAATAGTCTAAAAAACAAAATCTATATTTATAAAAAAATAGGTTTTGTATGTTGTGGCAGGTAATCCTAGAAAGTAATCAATGGAGTGACTCAAAATTTTCATAAAAAACTGCATTTTATTTTATGAATGTCTTTGCATAATTTTACTACTAGAACTATCTATAATCCTATATCCCTTGCAGGTAGTTTTCTTATATCCTCATTCTCACTTTATTAAACGTTTTGCTTGAAAAATATTATGATTGATGTATTCTGTAAAGTGACAAAAAGGAGGATTGGAGTAATAACATTTAGTGTGGGGCGAAATATGAATATGTTACCGCTTGTTACGTAGCACGTGTCATTAGTTATTTTGAGCCACTTTTAGCGATCAAATTTACAAGGCCTCGGAAACGGTGGAGTAATAACCCTATTTCCTTAAAAAATCATCCAAAATATCCCTCAGGTACTTGAACTTTTTTTATTAATTGTTTAACTTAAAAAAATGTAGAAAATATATATGTACATAATTGCTTGTGGTACCTTGCAGGTTACGCACAAGGATAGATTATGCGTCTGATAAATAATAATAGAACATAGAAGCTTATTCTATATCAGCCTCGTTATCCACGTGCGTAGTTCTGACGATATACTTGATGATCCAGATAATTCAGCTAACGTGTCATTAATTTCCCGGGGTCCTTCTCTGAAGATTGTCTAGAAACATATATGTTTATAACTGGTATGCAAGAACAAAATATATTTGTTGAATGGTTTTCCAGCACTTATTGTGAGTACAACAGAGTAGAGCTCCTTTGAGATTTGTCGCGCTGTTAGTTGTTTATCAGTGCCGCTCATGCGTCAGCGGGTATCTCGGTGTTCCAACTTGGAGGAGGCTATAGATGCTGGACCTGGCTGCATCAGGACAGGATCTGGGGCAGGGTGGTTCCAGGGGTGGTTAATGACGGTCGCCCGAGTTGGGAAATCTGCCCAAACTTGCGCATTTCCTTTCCACCGACTCCGCCCATTCTTCGGTCTTCATCCGCTCTCTTCTGTGTATTTAAGCTCAATTTGATCGTAATCTGTCTGCCGAGCTGCCGGCGGAGTAATATTTAAGCACAACATTTTCTACGAAGTTTTTGCACTCTGTAATGTTTCCGGCACATTTCATAACAAATTCACTGTAAAACAAAACATTTCTCTTAGAGTAATAATGCTCTTTTATTTTATAATATATATAGCCCAATTTCACATGGTAAGCGCTGATCTCCTTCAATTACCGAAATTAGACAATATTAGACGCAGTCCATAACTTGTATGGCTCGGGTTGAGCTCCTTAGGACGAAATGGTGCAGGCCCCGGGAAGCGTCAGGATATTTTATCCCTTAAATAACATAGTTGCCGTATTTTTAAGATCCTCAACCATATATGTTCCCAGGTGGACTTTCTGTGAATAAATCTCTGGGAATGAGGAATGGAAAATAAAACTTATGTTACCAGATGACAAACAGAATCCGATATGGTACGGATATGAGAAAAGAAAATATCAGAATAGTAAGTTCTTAGTTATAGGTCTTCTTTCAAATTCATTTTAATATACTTTTTTCATGTTCTCCCAACCAAAACTTGAATACTACTTTTGATTATTTTTATTACTAAAAAGAAATAGTGTCAAATTTGTCACTTATTAAAATCACAAAACTCGCAACAACGCTTATTACAAATTAAATATTTTTAAAATTAAAATATATATATTCATTAAATTTATATATAAAACAATTGAAATACAATGATTCATTGTACTGAAAAGTTTCTTTCAGTTGAAACATCTTAAAATCTCATAACTGTTATTAAAAAAAAAACTTCATTTCACAATCAACACAGTACATAATTTCTTGCATTTTATAGTTAAAAAAATAGTACATCCATCTAAAAAATATTACCAAAATATTATCTCATTCATAGATAACATAGAGATGTTTCTAATTGTTTTATGTTTCACATTTATTATTTATTCATTGCAAACCCACACTCACATCTCAAGCACTGAATTTCTAATTTATAGAATGACATAAACCAGCAGATACAAAATTAAGAGATCTTCACAAAACTGAACGACTATTTCCAGAAAAGATTGCCATCTTGTCCATCTCCTCGATCTGAGTCAAAGAGATTGCTTTGCTCTACAACTTTATTTACATCATAAAATTAATCATGAATTTACGAGCAAACAAAATTCACAATTTTGATATGGCAAATTGATTTTTTTTCTTGCTCAACAGAAAAATTATATTTTTTAATGCGACATTATTAAGTAAGTTATAACATTAGATATGAGAATCGGTTTATTTAGGCAGTGTGTGGTGTTGACACAAAATTTCAGTTATTTTCCTCTCGTTTTTCTTTCCTACAGTTCTCTTACATTTTATTCCCACTTCTTTTCTTGTTTATTGCATTCATAAATAATAGAATTTTCCTCCACCTTGCCGCTCTGTTTCAAGGTAGCTCTACAGAAACAATGTGAATGTGATTATGTTTACACTTGTATATATATATATGTATGTGTGCGCGCGTGTGTTAAAAAAGAAAGAAAATGTTTTTTTTTTCGCTTTATAAAATTAAGGTAATGTGATATTGTCAAATTGCGTTCAAATCCGAAACACAAAAAATTAAGCGACGTTTTTATGTATATATTTTCATTATTTTTTCGAGTTTCTTTAACATATGGTCACTACAAATTGTCGCTTCTCAGTTCTGTCAGTTCTCATTGTCCATTCGTCCACTTCCCAAAACATCTCGGCCTTCTATCATCTCACCTTATAAATACATCTGGAAACGTATAGTATAATGGTTCTCTAAAACTTCCAAGGCAGAGAACTTGAAGAGACGGCAGCTGTAATATTAGAGGCATATTTTTGGCTAATTTATTAACCTTTTATTTTTTAAGTAAGCCGTAAAGTTATCCTGAACTACCGAGGCATTCACTATTTGGTTCTAAAGAGCAACTCAATCCAACCAATTATACGCGGTTGGCAACAGGCAGTGTTAATCTAAAAAATGAACAGAATCTTAAAATAGATTAAAAGTATTGAATGATTTCTTATTTATGTTATATTTTTCATTTGAATGTAAAATCTTTATATTTTGAAGAAAAAAAGAACATTAAGCCTCTTGCAAAACTTATAAAAAAAAAAAATATTTTAAAACATTATTCTCATGGTCTATCAAACCTCTATTTAATAAATAAAAATTATTAACAAGCGTTTTTTCCTTGCTTTATACGGTTTATATACCGTGAAATGATTTAAGCATCTTATAAAACTCATGTGTATAATAAATTCCTTTACAAATTGATGCCTAATTCTATAAAATGGAAATCTGGTAATACCTCCTCATTCCTCTCTCCGGGGACTCCATTTATAATCCTCCCCCTTGAGAGGGTGAACCTCTAGATAATCTGCCGGTTGAACCCTTGAAAAATCTCATTTAAGCATAACATTTTTCATGACATCAAATTTTTTCATTGCTCCCTTTATTTTACGGTGGATGATGTAACGTTTACACACTGGGGCAGGTTATCCAAGCTTATGGCTACATAACGAGGAAGATGTACAGTTTGATGCCGCCATTGCGGCGTTTAGGAATACATATATGAGAACGTTGCTATAACTTTGACAGCATTACGGTTTGCGTTCATTCCTCGCACGGGGCTTGCCTTACCTTTCTTACCAGGTAAAACTGCTAAGTGGGGCGGCGGTGTTTACCTCCACGCACTAAAAATATGTTCTCAGCTGGGATTCTACTTCAATAAAAGTCGCTGCTCTATTAAGAGCATTCGTGTTTTTGTATGTTTCCGCTTTTTGAGGTAAAGCAAGTATTACTTTAAGCTGTTGTTTTAGTACAGCCTTAATGCATTGTATTATATTTAGTGAATTTGGCTATCGTTTTTTACAAATTTGTATTCGAGTACAATACTATTTTTTTCTGAGACACGATGCATATTTTTAATACAATTTATTACATAAAGTTTTTATTTTATTTTTATTTACTTTACGACTTTATGTTTTATATTCTGGACGTTCTCGTAGGTATCCGTTGCTTTCCATGACCGTTGGTACCTCTGGAGCTTTACATAATCAATTGTGTTCACTTGCAACGGCGCTTCTTAATAAGCTTCTAGTAAAACTCAATCCAATCAATATATATATTCACTTTCGTTACTGGCATTGGTTTTTCTATGTTGCCTTTGTTTATTGTATATTTTCGTTGGATGTTCGATTTAATTTCAATGCTCGTCTATATTTTAATTTAATTATTTCAAACCCTTTATTGGGGCGTTGAGCTAATCATCCAACCTCCTTAAAAATTCAGATTAACAAATCACCCAAAATATGCAACGGACAGTACTTTCACTACTACGTGTTTTTATGTCTTCTGTTCTGGAGAACGTCAGGAACTATATACGAGTAGGTTCCGATGTGGCCTTTTCAGTGCTGATATGTCTAGAGATGAGGCATGCAAAGTGACAACTGACAAAACAGATTGGCGGCAATTTGCGGTGCATATATGTTCCAAATATGGACCGGATATGAAAATCTTAACTTTCTTATGTCTAAGTGTAACATTATATGCTGCGAAATTGTTTAATTTTTGTAACATAATAATATATAGGACACTTTACGCCGTATCATAATAATTTTTCTCCGTGTTCTAGGGATGATAAAAATGAGTACTCTTTTCAAAGTGTATAAGATCGCTTAGAGTTATTTATATTTTTGTTACTTCAGACCGTTCACGGTATTAATTCCTCAGTACTAAGTCCCAGCACGTTCCCTAGGATATCAGCGCACCTCCGGCTCCATATATATTTCTCCGACCAAGTAATTATCACGTCCTCTTTCCTGATGGATATTTGTTGTTGGGCGCTTTCTTTCCGCAAATCGTAAACGGAAGCAAAGTATTTATGTGATTTAAGGCCCCGTAGCAGGAAGTAACTTTGCGCGTAAATTTGTATGGAATTTTTATTTTCGTTCCATAAATTAGGCGCGTTTGCGCGTTATGTTAATTAATTCAAAAGAAGCAAAATGAAAATGATAAATTTGGATCGTTTAGCGCCATTTATCTCCATTTCTTATGTATTAATTTGATATGACATGATATGATATGATATGATATTTTATAATATATTTTGAATAACAACATTATAAACATATCAATTTATATGTTTCGGGCTACATGCCTCTTAATGACCCAAATTCTCTGGGTCTCAAGAGCGTCAAGCTACGAGTATTTTAATTTCTTTGAAAACTTATCTTATTTAATTAACAACCCAAAATATGCTTCAAAAAGCTCCATACAGCTGTCTTCAAAAGTCAAATAAACATGTTTAAGTCCTATTTAAATATCCAAACAACAAAGCTATAACTTGTAGACTCGGTTTTCAATCATTTATTATGAATTTAGCAGCTTTATGTTTGATATAATAACATATTTTAGCTGTTTACAAATGGACGGGTATTTCAAACACTAATGAATATTTTGAAGTATAATTTAGCACAAATGTCAGTGACAGTAGTGCCAATAGAAAAATAATTATTTGAATAGCTTAACTCCACGAAATTTAAATTTTTCATTATTTTTTGCTTTCAGTAGTATAACATTAGAATTGACCAGGTCTCTGGACAATTCACAAATCCAGTCAGGCTTTTCATCCAATATTCTTACAATACCACGATTATTTAACACCCACATATTTCTTGGGTACTACAGCTGTAGTCTATGCAAGTTTACGGACTCTTGCTCTGGAACCTATGTTCCCATGTGGTCGTCCGGAATATAGGTGTTCATGGACAAGGCTTAGACAATCTGAGCTATCAGAACTGTGAAGCAGTAATTTGTGATGTCCTCTGCATGGATATCCAGAAGATATTGAAAAAAAATGTGTTCGTAATGCTATAGTATTTTATAAGACTAGGAGATACTAAAGTATATTATAAAAGATTGTGTGTTTTCAAGAAAATTTCAGCTAATAAAATTTCGTGAGAAATCTAATATATCAATATACAAATTTTGTATTTCTCCTGAATACAGATGAGATAAACCTGATGTTATTTATTTATGAGAAACGTAATATTATTAAGATATGTATTCAATTCCAGTGCGAGATCTTTATTACGTTCGCCTTGGCCGATAGATTTTTTATAGTTAATTTATTCACGCATTGCACATTACATAAATAATTCACGTTGAAAATGAATTCATAATTTCATGTACAAAAATACAAGACTTCAATCAAGATGTATGTATTACGATGTTTGCCATTAACTGTGAAAAAGATAGTTTTGTAATGATTTTATTATGATTAAAATAAATATTAAAACATGTACAAACTATATGTTTATATATCGATACCATTTATATAAGAGAAGGGTATCTGATAAAAAATGACACTTTCAAATCAAGAAGAAGTTTCCTACAGTCGACAACAAAACTGGTGATACCTGAGGCCACCCTGCGGCTGAACATATGGAGAAGCGCAACTGAGGGGAATACTTGGATTGCCCCGAAAGAGAACCTAGCCCCTGGACACAACCAAGGGTGGAATATATGGAGGTCGCAGACTTCGAAACGGAGTATGCAAAACGAGGACGCAAATGTAAGTCTGGCAGTTTTACAGCGGACCGACTGAATGTGACTGCGGCGTGAAGCAGACCATGTCACACATTCTGAGTGTGCGCTGTGTCCGAGTAGCTGCACCCAGGAAGACCTGATAATGGCCGGGAGTAACGCCATCGACATCGCCTACTTCTGGGCAGACAGAATCTGATCCTGTTGTTTCCGACACGATTATATATGATGGCACTTTAACAATCTTTAATCCATGGAACTCAGAAAATGAGTCCGCTTACTAACTAATTTTATTATTCATGGTGGTTGTAGAATATATTTCAATATTATTATACTTTAAAAACAATGGGACATTTATAGTTTATATTATTCAACAGCTGATACATATAAAAATTCATAGCAAATATCATATTATAAGACATTTGTCTCATTAGCAAATTGTAAGAAAATTTACCGTTAAAAATATATGTGTTGCATACAAAAGCACATTCAACAAGTAATACTTTACTTATACTTTACTATCAATAACGTGATAATTTCTTAACTTGACAAACGGTGCAAATTGCCAGCAGGTATAGCTCAATGGTCAAAGCATTTGCTTTGAAACCCAAAGGTCGTGGGCTGGATCCCCGACGGAGATTTAAAAAAATCGATTATTAATCGATTTCTGTGCTCTAAAATTACCCCCGATTGGTGTGAATTTAATCCCTCACCCGTAAAATGTCAGTCATAGCCTATTTATCAAAATTGATGCTACACGAAAGTCGTCCCGTGAAGACCATTCATAGTAAATTCCTGTAATAATAAGGATGATGCGTGAATCTCGGGCTGTAGTCTATGACGTTGAAGGATCAACACTTAACATACAGCGCTTAGCCATATGCATATGGTAAACATCATAGAATTCCACAGACGAGACTTCAGAATTACAATCATCATCTGTCGGTATTCTTTTCAAGCAACGCGTAATAAATTTTATATTGATTCCAAACGTTTGTGATTCAAGTCTCAGCATTTGCTCTTAATTTTTTTCCGATTTATTGATGAGAAAAATGTCTTATATAATGGTTTTGCTGTAAATTTGTCGTCAATTGTTGAATATTGGTATGGGTCTTTAATGCCCTTTAAATATCAGTATTGAAATATTTTTAAAAATCCACCAAAGGCAATACCCCAATTCTTTTACGAAGAGTCCAACACTCCATTATTAATTTGTAAACATGGTTGAAAACATTATATTTTTTAGCATTGTTTTTTTGACATATCAAAAATCCTCAGTCAATACACTCTTTGCAATTCTCTGGGGCTTGAAAAATCCCCTTGTCTCGCACAAAAAACTTGGACAGCAAGTTTCCATTACCATGCTGATATTTTCACTGTCCAGTATCATCTTTAATTTCGGATCGGAGAAAGTCTTCGGGATAAAATATTTGTTGCTTTTATGATCCGACCCATGTCAACTTACGCTGGAAAGCCAAACCCTATCTACTTCAGTCAAAATGTGGAGGATCCTCGTCACTTGACCACCATATCCAAGTGATAGATTCTACTCAGAACTTTCCAATGGAAGAAAGCGCTTTAGAATACACGCATTAGATATTTGTACGTAATAGTATCTAGTAAAATTAATTATTTATCTTAACTCTTCAACTCAAATACAATATGTAACAGCGAGTGATAAGCAATTAAGGTTAGTTAAATAATGTAAGTACATGAAAGTAAAAGGCATCATTTTGGAAAAAAATATTTAATAATCGAACCAGTACAAATTATTTAAATTCATGCATGTAGTTATCGAGTGGAAAACATTTGCTTAGTGACCATTTAAAAGCTTGTCTATGATGTTTTAAAAAAGCTAGAAAGAATTCGATCGTACGTATATGAAATGAAAAGATTTATAATTTATAAGGTCGCAGAATCATATTCTATAACGTACATATTTCGTACATGTTTTTAAATAATAAATACTTGTGTAAGGCGTTGATACATAAATGATTGAATAAACGTATAAATTTTTCATCTTTTTCCTACCTAAATGGGAAACTTAAATACATTTTAAAACACATCGGTACAATTTTCAATTTATTTATCCAACTTATAGCCTACATCTACCTAGTCACTCACACTTTGCATTATCTTCTTCGTAGTATCAATCCGGTGGATTGGTTTGCAGCAACAAAATCATGCATCTCGATCTCCACTCTACTCGATCGTCTGCAATCCTCTTTAGTTCAGGATAAGAGCTTCAACGTCATGTCCTCGAACACTTGCTGCAAATACTCCCGTCTAGGGCGCCCTCTGCAGTTTCTACCCTCAACCATCCTTTCCATAATGTAGTGAAGAAGACCAAGGTGGCGCATGATGTGACCAATCCATCGGGATCGCCTCTATGAGATGGTTCTTAATAGTTGCCTATCTTCCTTGATTATGCTGAGAACCTCATTGTTCGTGATGTGGTCCCTCCAGAAAATTTCGAGAATTCTTCTGTACGACCACATATCAAAGGCATCTTCCCTTTTTTTATCACTTTTTGGATTATATAAACTCATTTTCTCACCTTCTTAATAGACTCGTCGTCCGCACATTCCAAAACACCAAATTTCGTGAAAAATTATACTGACTCTTTCAATAAATTCGTTCCTTTATAACATTTGGATTTATTTGTAAATAACTATACAAGAATACCTCCATTACTCGAATTTAATATAATTATTTCTCTATTTATTTTATTGCTGATTGACTGGCCTGCTGACCGGAATATATCCGTTTCCGTTTCGGTATTTTTTTCCAGGAAAGAAAACAAGAACGGTTTTGATTTCTAGATAACCGCCTGGAGTTATTGGGTAGAAAAAAAGATTTGATTTGGCCGCCCAAACCGTTTTAATAAATTTACCCGAAAAGGTCTTCGATAGACTTTAGTTAATCGAATAAAAAATGTTATTTTCCCATTGATTGTTCTGTAGTGTATATCTACTGTCTATCTTTTGTACGGAATGAAATGAAAATAAATCTTTTCAAATCACTGGTTAATTATATATTATACAAGTTTATATAAAATCATCAAAATTCAAAGCTTTTACCTCGCTCTACGTAGATGGCATAATAAATGGTTAAAAAGGCAATATTGACATTGCTTTAGACGTAGACTGTTAAAAACATCGATCTTCGAAAAAAAATACAATTTTCCTCGAAAATATTACATTGTATACAATTTCATCGTTTATCTGACAATTAAACTTAATCATTTACCCGCTTATACATGCTAAAAGTTCTTTTGAATTAATATAAATACATGTGTAACTAACTCTATTTTCTTTTATATATGCAAAGATTAAAAGTCTTTAAAAAACGCATTCAAAAGGTTGACAATGCATAGTTCAGGTACGATCAACAAAATTATGTCAACCGCTTTAACAAGTCTATCATGATAAATGTTGTAGTTGTTCAAATGACGAAGGCACTCATCTATCACTTAATATTATTTAATAGTTTGAATATTCAGGGTTATTATTAACGAGAGCCCTATTGTATTAATTTACAGTCGATTAATTATAAGATATAAGTAATTGGTTCATTCGGAGCTATCAATAATTACGCTGGTAATTATAAATTAACGATGTGTATGACAATACCGAAGCACTAGTTTGGGTTTCGATTTGTTATGACAGAACAGATTAAGTAGAGCTCCGCCGAGGTGGCTAATGAAGCGGGAGGATACCCTCAACATCAGCTGACAAAGACAGTCATTCTATATTCACCATACAGAAGATAAACGTCTTTTCAATATCCAAGAGAAAATGATAAACTCTGATACATTTTTTAAAGTGACGTGACATTGTTACTCATACCTCTCAGGAGACGCTTTAATGAGATACAAGTCAAAATCGGTCCATTATATCGACGCGAAATATTGTTACGCGGTTCACGTGATAAAAAAATAATAAGAACACAAGCGTTGATAAAAAAGCCTCCTCGTCGAGAGAGAATATTAATTTTTAAAGACGTTGATAAATTATGGGACATATTGGTCTCGTTGTCGGCACTTCTCGCCTATCTTCGGTTACAGTCTGGTGAAATAAAAGAAATTGAATCGCAGTAAAAGAATTTCTCGCGGGACATTGCATACACGTTAAAGGGATAAGAGCCGTTTCGAAGGAGGCTAGGTGATGATTTCACTTTTATAAAAACAGACAAAAGATCCATAAAATCAAATTGAAAGGCCGTCTGAAGTGTGAAGCGATGTATTATAATTTTATTATTTCTGCATGATGTGTTTTATATGTGGGACTTTTAAGTGTTTTTACATCTAAAATATATTTAAAGAATGACCATTGGCATTCTACAAATTCGAGTCCACAATTTGTATAATTCTCATAAAATGTGTATATAAAGAAATGTTTTTGCTATATTCATATTGTTTGTCTTATTTATATTTGTTATTTGCTCACTCCTGTAAAACTTATTTTTACCATATCCGCTATATTTTTGCAGCAATATGGACACCACAAATTTCCGTTTCGCAGGTCTGTAAGCTCAGATTGACCATGCCTTGTCTGAGAACACTTGTAACCCTGGAGGTCCACATGGAAACTTACTAGTAGATAGTTACCGGTAGCCTCCAGGACAAGAGCTCGCGAACTTCCATAGACTGCGGTTCAGAGAAATATTTGAGTGTTCAATGATCAGGGTTTTTAAGGAGATTGGATGATCAGTCCGACGCTCATGTGTGAAACATTAGTAAATATTAATTATTTGGATAACTGTAGTAAATATTGAAAAAACTGTCGTATATATTAATTATTTGGATAAATACTCGTAAACAAATCATAGTATATTATTTTTATACAATTAGAGACGTCATTTTTTAACATATCAACAATTTTGATCCAGAGTAAAATTGTTTTCCCTAGTTATTATAATAAGTAACATCATTTTTATATAAACTAATTATAAAAAACAGTTAGTGAAATAGCAGCGGATCTAAGTTCACGAATTATAAGAAATTGTTAATTTGTTCTAATGTTGGATATAAAAATAGCAGAAGAAAATAACTTTTTTAAGACGCAAAGTAAATTATTTAAAGTAAGGGCAGTAGATCAAACAGCGCCCAAAAAACTGCTTCCGCAGTAAATAAAGCGCTGGGCGGAACAAGATTAAAGGCATTTATTTTCATTAATTTTAATACAACTGAAATAATTCCAAGGGAATAAACCCAACCGCCATTTCTCAGAACCCCAAACGCAACGAGGTACTGTTAAGGTTTATACAGATACTTACTAGTAGGCTTAACATCGCTGTGTTTCCTTACACCTTACTTACAATTACATCCCGAGCATACATATTTAATCAACAAAATTGCTTGAATACATTAGTGACTTTACTATCATTATTTTATTACAATTAGTGGCTTAAAATACATTTCTTTTAATGCTTGTCGGAATTTGGGAATGTTGGGGAAGTTTTGTGATCTATGGATTACTGAGATGAAATTATTATACGTGTAGAGAAGTGATCACTGGAAATACACCGACATTCCGAACAAGAAAGAAAAGATATAAGAACACGGTATAATTTCAGGGTGAATTTAAAGTCAATAAGTAAGCTTAATATATAAACAATTTAAGGGTTGAAAAATTAACAGAATATTTACATTAGATTTGAGTTGAATGATTAACGAGATTCTAGTTATTAGTAAGTTCTAGAAGTGATTAATTTAATGATGACAAGTTACTAGTAGATAGTGTTACTTGATCAGTACGTAGAGCGGGCACGTAACACAGTGATTTCTCCGACGGGCGGTTTGATGATTGATCAGGTTACGGAAACGTTTAAAGTGAATAGAGAAGAGACCTGGTCCATTCGATCATATGCTCACATAGAGCCAGCTCAAATCCCACCTTGATAAGTGCAATAGTACTTGAAATGACTTTTGGTGATGGCGATTCTACCGACATACATGGAACATATAAGGCAAACATTAATAGACAAGGCATAAATACCGAAATTGGTACACTATTGATGAAACAGAAGTCCACCACATACTCGCAGGCTTTTTTTACATACTTACTAAGGTTTAGGCTCGCTGCGCTTCCATACATCTTAACTTATCTTACATCATACATCTTACAATGCCATCTTTAATCAAGAAAATTGCTGGAATACATTACCGCCTTTTGTGTAATAAAATTCACTTTTTAAGATGATGTTTACATTCGTGGTTTTAAGTACATATTTTTTATACAAAAGGCTTTTCTCGGTACCGCGGGAAAAAACACGACGCATTTAAAATTAAATTAATACGCCGCAAAGCCTTTGACGTCTCTTTTATTTTTCATCTTGCCATCTCAATTTTTTAACAATGGAAAGGTGTATTATAATTTGTTTTATTTCGTTTTTTATTTTCTTTTTTTAAACAGCACCGAAATAATCTATCAAAGCATCGCCAGTGAAAAAGATTGGATAATTCACTCGGTTTAGCCGAAAAAAAAATACAAAGGCGAGTTTCAGAGCAACTCGCTATTTCTCTGGTTTATTCTGAATGACGTGTGAGCGGCATACCGCATTTGGAATTACAGCACGAATTACACTTTTTTCCCCCCCGAAAGGTAAAAGTTTGAAAACCGCCGGGATTACATTAACAAATTGTTTTATTTGCACGAAAATCCCCGAAGTGAATGATTGGAGTGCCGAAGACAAGTACGAGTGTTTTTTTTGGTTTTTTACGCCGTGTAATTGAGATTTTAATTGTTTTTTCAAATCAAATTGTAATAAGCACAATTATAGTTGTGAGCAAACATAATAAAGTAATGTTTAAATTAATTGTTTATAAATTGTTGCGAGATCTTACCTGAATCTTTGAAATTCCTTTTTGGTTGTTATTTATATACAAAGTATATATAGTAAATCATTTAAATTAAGATCCATTTGAAATATAATACTTTCTAACATGTTTTAGCATGGGAACACAATGAGAAGTATTTATTTACTTGCTGAGATTCCGTGGTTTCGTCTACAATATAAATTTCGTCAGCTTCCAACACGTACAGGCATACTGTTGGGTAAATAATTTTAAAAGTATGGAGCAATTGCGAAGATATATAGAAAAGTATGGAAGAAAGATGTGTAGATCTTAAGGAAATAATTGAATAAGCTTAGATCTGTGTAAGTTATCTAATGGTGGTGTTATGTTTCAATAAATACCATATTACAGAAAGTCAATAAACACATATTAAAACAAGGTAGAAGGATTATTTAAAACCAAACTTTTATTGTCCATGAAAATACAGCGAATTTTTACATTCTCGTATTCAAGCGATAATTTATTAACTAAAAATAACATCACACAATGTAGGGTACGACACTACAAAAATAATAAAAGTAAGTATTCCTCGTGTGCACTATTGTCCGTTTCCGACATAAAAACAAAGTTACAGTACAAATACCCGAATTTAAAGCAAAGGTTTCATGTGTCGAGCTATCCCGGTCGTACGTGCGGCAACTTGATGTGATGTGATTTTTCCGGTGACGAAAATTTCCACACACCGCGGTATGTGAGAGTGCCGAAGGGCGTAAAAAACTGAGTTTTTTTTGTGTATCAAAACATATTTTGCACTTTCCTTAAATTGACTTTTTAGGCGTGTCTCTTTTGGAGGAACTGCGCAATAAATGCTCCTCGCGAGAGACTCTGATGGAGAAGATTCGCGGACCGCTGAGGTGATTCATATTTATCGCACGCGCCCTCCCAACCTCTTCCTACGTTTCGCTCTTCTCGAGCGTCCAGATTCACTCCCTGGGGAAGAATATAACTCTGTCGCTCGAGCCTCTGAGCTTCACGAAGGCTTTCATGCTGCACCGGGTCACGTAAAAAGTAAACTCGCTTGTCGTGATGATATAAATCTTGGAGGGGTCAGACCTTCACGTGTAACTTCTAATTATTACCGCTATTTTCGTTTCGGTTCTCTGGTTAGATCAAAGCAATAGAGACTAGCTCATTTTTTCGCGTTATGTTCGTAATATAATATTCACCAAAAATTTAACTTACTTGACTTACTTATAGAGAAAACAAGGTTATGGTAATTTTTTTATTGATAAGCACTCGAACAATATTGAATCACGTTTTTAAAGATTGACCGATATATGTTGCATATCTGGATCATATTAAATTGCTTTACGTAGGCCACCTTCATGAATCTCCAACCTTCTCCATCTTCCGCCCTTGACATCCAGGCTACTCTCGCTATTTTTCTGATATCGTCAGACATTTTACATGAGGTCAACCAACGCTTCTGGAGCGTACGGTTACCACAAATTGCCGCTACAGAGTTCTGTAAGCTGCTTATGTCTAAAACAAAAAAAAAACGGCAGATGTAGTATCCGAGGTATATTTTGAGTGATTTGCTTACAAGGATTTTAAAACAGGCTGAAATAAATTGGTGGCACAGTAAAAAAAAACATAATTTGATGTTGATTTGTATGAATTTGTTCATAAAGAAAATCAATTATTTTTACAAAATTTCATTTATACATTTTATATTACTATCTAGAAAGGCATGGTCTTAACTCATACAATCGAAAAAAACAGTAATGTACAATAATTAAATAATTTATAGATTGATTTTCTTACTATACAACTATTGATAACATTGCCGAATGCAGTACAAATATTATACTCGTTCTTTATATTGAATAACTGTTTTAGTAAATGTAAAATTTTAAGAATTAACCGACGCTTACATGTTATTTTATAATTATCAACGTGTCTGCATAATTAACAAACATTAACTATTTCATAATAAAACATTACATTAAGAATATTTTAATTTTACTCAATACTTTTAAGGTAAGCATGCATTATCTTTAGTGGTGTCGACTATATACTCGTATAGACTATCTGCACGACTCTTGTTCAGGGAACTCGTTCTGGAGCATTAGACTCCTCACTGGCACTTGGTAATCTTGCCGTTTTCTTCTTTTACGTTACTTTCTTTTCTCAAACGAGAGTTTTCAAGAGACCGTTGGTGTTCTAATGTGGATCGTTTTCTTTGGCTTCGAATCTTAAATATTAATCACAAATACAAAAAACAATCTTAAGTATTTAATATATTACATAAACGTATTGGACAACTACAAGAAGTGTTATTTGATATCAATATTATTAATGAACCCCTTTTTAGGAATATTTACAGTGATTAATATTTGAAGTGTGAAAGTACAAATTAACGTGATGCTACACCAAGTGTTTTCTTTAATTTTTTGGCCTGTATATAAATACTACTAGTAAATAAATAATTGCTCAATAATTAATTCAAGGTTTTGGTAGTAGATTAAATAAATTGGCAGTATCCAGGGTGTATCCAATCATTGTGGTTAGTGATAAAATTAAAATGGCATATAAATATTTAATAACGCCAGAAATTAATGTGATATGAATGAATAATAAGCATATAAATGGAAACCTAACCTAACCGAACCTTCTTATTAATTGCCATTCATTGATTATTTACAGCCAATTTACATTTTTCTAATGCCAATTTTTTTTTACTGACCTTTTTATGTATTTATTACTGATCCTTTCATAAATAATTACTGCCTAGTAATTGAATTGATTACTGACAAAATAATTCGTTGCCTACTTTCTTACGCGTTTTCGCTTTTACACTATTTATCGGGACGGAACCGTTACGATTTTTCGCGATATACATGCTACTTTTGAAGCCATATTTTGATTGATAAAACCAATTCATTACATTATATAACAATTGTTTTTTTTATGACATCACTTTCTGCAACCAATAATCCTGGTCAAATTTTCTCAATTACATACGCTTTATTTCTTAACAGTTTTCCAAATATACATTCATGCAAAAACATGTATTGGATAGTATACATTTTTTATTGATAATTCGGAGAATGTATTTATTATATTTTGTCTGTGTTAAATTAATTAATTAAAATTATTTTTAATGCAGGAATTCAAATATTCGTGCGTTGTTTAACTTTGACGTACATGTAAGAAAACAAAACTCTCAAGAGCTAATAATATTCATACACACTGCACAATTTCTAAGCCGTGCAACTTTAGAGCTTAGTTTGTATTATGAGACTTATATTTAATGTTGTGTACTTACTTGTTTTACACACAAAATCACGTTTATATCATTAATTAGCGATGCAAGTAGTAGATTACATTTTCCCCTATTGATACTCGATGTCACAAAATTATCCCACTTGATATTGGCTTCTTGAGTTAAGCTGCTCTTTACAACCTAATGGTCCAGGCTTTGGGAGCATCAAACAAATCATCCAATATTTTTACTTATCTGATTCAGTTCGTCGGGAAACATAAGAGTATATGTTCCTAAGTAGACCTCCGGATGGAAGAAATGTCTTTGGATAATGCATGAGAAAAATTAGTAGCAGCAAAATGTGATGCGCATATGCTCCAGGTTTCCCGCATGCAGCGTCCAGCTAAGAGTCATAGAGTGCACTGGTCTTGCAACCGGCTGTGCTCTCCTGCATGCGATTACATAAAAATAAAGATACGGAAAGAATTTGGGAAATAAAAATACATATTGGCTTGTAGCTGACAATTTGTGACACAAACCTACAAATCATAAGTCATCAACCCTGAGGATTACCTTGTAATGACAGTCGAAATATTGCATGTTTAAAATTCACCACACACTTGGCTTAACTCAAAATCCACGATTCCTAATCTAACCGTAAAAACATACAACATTATTTAATATCATACAATTCTTTCAAAGAGTTAAACAGCGTTCCAATTTTAACGTGTTTTATATTTTTCCCGATAAATAGCCATTTTCACACTGACCGAGATACCACGTTTTTGTTCCGCGTCGAGATCTTTTTCTTTTTGTAAAAGCGACACAATAACACATGCCAGTGTATATAAAGTGTATCTGCTAGTTTGATCTCGGGCTTTGCTCGTAGTAATCCACTATGTGCCCAACCACAGTTTGGGTATTTCCAACTACTTACGTATATTGTACGTGGGATAACGTACACACAGGCCGCGTATTTTTTGTATGACCCAACAGCATTCACAAATTCTTGAAATGTTTATCTTACTTCCCAATTTGCAGTAAATTTACTACACGGAATAAATTAAAAAACAGATTGCTTACTTTTCACTACATAAAATGGACAAAAAATATTTGTGTGTGACCTATTACGAATCTTTTTTTATCCCATATTTAATATAAATTAACCAAAATAAATAAAGCATTCTTACAGAGAAAATGCAAAGAAATCAATGACAACATGAAAAAAGGAAATATTGAAACTGCATATGCGTCAGTAAAAGATTTCTTTGGCATGAAAATTGGAAAAGGCAAAGCGATAGAAGCAGAGAACGGGAAAATACTGTTTAAAGATACACAAATAGGGGAGAGATGGAAACAGTACCTGGAAACACTATACAACGGAAGTAATGATACCAGCTTTGAGAGTGTGATAGAAAACGAAACTGATGTAGACGCCGATGATTTGGGAGACCCAATTATCCGAGAAGAATTTGACTTCGCATTAAAAAAGCTCAAAGATGGAAAAACACCAGGGATTGATGACCTACCAGCTGAACTAATAAAGTCGGCAGGAACCGGAACTCTAGATGCTCTCTTCACAATGACTCAGATGATCTACAATACAGGAATAACGCCAGAAGACTTCAAAAAGTGTCTAATTGTAACTCTGCCGAAGAAGCCCGGAACAACAAAATGTGAACAACACCGAACACTCAGTATTCTATCCCATGCATCCAAAATACTGACCAACATAATCCTACATAGAATTGAACCAAAAATAGAAAAGACTCTCACTAGCGATCAATTTGGATTCAGAAAAAGAATGGGAACCAGAGAAGCAATCTTATCCCTGCGTATGATCTTGGAGAAGAGAATAAAAGTGGACCAAGATACATATATTGCCTTCGTGGACATTGAAAAAGCATTTGATAAAGTAGATTGGGAGAGGCTTTTCGATATTATGAAAGAAATTGGAGTCAAATACAAGGAACGAAGACTCATATTTTCACTTTACAAAGAAGAAACTGCCATAATATCACTTGGAAATGTCCAAAAGGAAGCAAAAATACGCCAGGGGGTGAGACAAGGATGCTCTCTGTCGCCTGTACTCTTCAACGTATACATACAAAATGCAATTAATAACATCAGGGAAAAAATGGGCCATAGAGAGGGGGTTAAAATACATGGCCAAAAGATTGATATGATAAGGTTTGCTGACGACATTGCTCTGATTGCTGAAACTGAAGATGAACTCACGGAAGCGCTGACATCCATGGAAAACATATTTAATTCCAACTACAATATGAAGATAAACAGCACAAAAACCAAAGTCATGAAAGTAAGCCGCAATGAGCAGCAGAAAATTAACATATCAATGCTAGGAGTACCCCTAAAAGATGCAAAAGAATTTGTATACCTTGGAAGTACAATCACCTGGGATGGCAGAACAAAATGAGAAGTCAACAGTCGAATACATCAAGCAAGGCTAGCTTTCAATAAAAAAGCCAAAATTCTTGAGTCAAAGAATATTTCTTTAGGGCTCCGCAAGCAACTTGCCAAAACACTTGTTTGGAGCATCTTAATGTACGGCTGTGAGACATGGTGCTTATCTGAAAGTGATTAAAAAGACTAGACGCCTTTGAGATGTGGTCGTACAGAAGAATTCTCGGAATTTCCTGGAGAGACCACGTCACGAACAATGAGGTTCTCAGAATAATCAGGGAGGATAGGCAACTAATGGGAACCATTTTAGAGAGGCGAGCCCGATGAGTATGGGAGTATTTGCAGCAAGTATTCGAGGAGATGAATTGTAGCGCTTATGCTGAGCTGAAAAGGGTTGCGGAGGACCGAGAGGAATGGAGATCGAGATGCAAGATTCTGTTGCTGCAAACCAATCCACCGGATTGATACTACGAAGAAGAAGAACCAAAATAATAAGCATATAATAATATTATTTGACTTTGTGTTTTTCTTTGAAATCGACTGAATGATAAGAAAACTTTATTATTTTAAGAAATGTTATTGTTATGAAGGGTCGTTTTTTTTAACACTATGAATAGAAATTAAAATGAGAATTAATAATTATAAGAGAATATAAATAAGAAGTATAAACTATTTATTACTCATACTATACGACCCACCAACAGATTTTAGATAATAAGAGACAGATAGAAAGTTAAAAATATATTTTATATACTTTTACTAATTAATTCTAGTGAAAACAATAATATTTAACTTTACAATGTATTGTTTTTAAAACTTGGACTCCTTCGAAACGTGGTAAAGTTAACTCTTCTATAACGTTTTCATAAGATCAGATGATTAGCATGTTGCTTGCAATGTCTGCAGCATTTAGTTCTAAGAGGCGCTTTAACCCTATAGAACAAAAAATAAAGAACCGCTGTATGAAAAATCGCCGCAAACTCTTTAGGAAAACTATACTTTGGTTGACTGTATTACACAATAATTTTGTTAAATGCGTGGAAAGTAATACGTTCCGATATGTCTGTACTGGTAGAGGAGTGTATCACTGAATTATTTTACATGAAATGCATAATGAAAGTGCTCACAATTCTCATGTGGACATATTTCAAGAAAACGTATTCATAAAAACATCCAAGACCGGAAGGGTTTTAAAATAATGATGCAGAAGGCAGCCTACATTCTAAAAGATTATCACGTTAAAATATATAACAGTTTATTTTTAAAATAGTACATGTGAATAAATTAATTCATTACATCTTGCAAAAATATATATACATCAATTAAGAACAAGCGCCATTTCGTATAAAATAATTTGCATTAATAATATAGTAAGTGTTAATATTGATACCATGAGTACCGTAAGTGGTCAAACGGTCACTGTTAGATAAATCAATGAACATGGTTTAGCACAAGATTCGTGGTTGGAATCCTCACTTATGCCGTTTAAATTTCTCCAATTTATTGACAAGAGAAGTTTCATACGAGTGATGTATACTTTTTTAGTGTATCAGTTATAAAATATATTGTAGCTTAATGTTTAAAATTAAGACTTTATTTTTCATCCGCTTATACAAGTATAACACATAATTGTTGATTTTACAAGATTCTTTTAAATTTTCTGCTGGTGTAATTTTCAACCCACGCACGCTGCACGCCCCGGGCTCCGGCGTCCCTTAGAGGCCCAAGAAATTGGGGGTTTGGGGAGAAAAATAATTGGTTTTAATTTAAGCCCACGATAAAAGTGAATGTGATTCACTTTCTGGGATTAAATCTTTATCGTTAACATCATCTCTACACGTTTCTTTTATGCTATGAGCGCAAGCCTTACTCTTTTTTATTCGTAAAATCTTTGAGTTAATATATTTACAAAACACTACTTTTTGTTAAGTCAATTAATGAAAGAAAAATGAAGATATTTGAAACTAGGTAAATAAATCTCATTTTACTTGTATCATATTCGCTCCCGTTACTGGAGCATATGGACGTAATGAACTGGAACTAAAAAAATCTGTCTGCTGTCATGATCGTCGCTTCATCTTGTATCAGCTATATCTCTTGAAACTCCTACGAATTTATTACAGATATAATTCCAGACCATTATAGCCTGGGGTCTTGTTCTTACTTAATGCTTTACTGTGGCCAGTATTGACTTCCGAAGTACATGTCCCAGTCAAGTCCACCTGTGTCTAATGACGGACTGTAATAATAAAGGCTGTTATTTACTCATTTACCTCGTCATTCCTCACAAAATCAAACCATCGTACCCCTAACAGAAAAAAAAACAGTTTAAAAATATGTATCTTCTACCCACACTGTTATAAAATTATAATAATAATCATAAACTCAAAAAAATGTAAATATAATCAAATAATATATAAAATATTAATAAAGATAAAATAGAATGTTTTTGTTTGTGTTATACATAGTTTGTAAAATTCACAATACCAGAAAGGTTTTTTTTATAATCAAACTTATCAAATGATCTGATTTTATTAACTTTTTAATCAATACCTGTATATATAAATAATTATTACGACACAAACATGTACTCTTAAATATGTCTCCATATCGGCGTACAACGCATCAACATGTAGAATTTTTATCGTCCTAGTTTTCCCAAAGCTTCTGTGTTGCTTGGTCTGGGGTCAGAAAAGGAGCTGAAGAGGACAGTCATAAAAAAAAGTATCTCATGTAAGTAAATACGGAGCAAGAGCTGTGGCCCGGTGGGTTAGGACCCTTTAGGCATAATCTGCTTCCGAGTCGTGACTTGGCAACGATTCTCGCTGCTTACTTCAGGTTTCAGGCTTCAACTTTCAGCTTTCAGACGCCTCAGTATTGGGCCTTGCGGCTGCGAACCTCACGAGCGAATTTTTTTCAGGAATCTCAAAAGTCTTTCAGTAATTCAATTTTCAACCCAGTACGCGAGTGCGCGATCATTGTTATGTTTTGATCAGACAAAGTAATGTATTGTAATGATTTTTGAACTTTTGCTCTAAATATATCCTCATATTTTTTTAAGGTTTAACGTTTTTCAAAATAAATATTATTGTGATAAAAAAAACATTTTTGCTTTTTTTGTATTATAAATTTCTTAATGTGTTTATTTATTTCAACAGAACAGATATATCAAATTATGGAGTACATTACAAACATTAAAACATTATACATAGATATGAGATGACAAATTATTCAAAATAATGTATAAATATTTTTATTTAATAGAATTGAGGCTTATGAAATATATAAGATACTTAAAATCACTGATAGTAGATATAAGCTATTGGTTATTCGAAGCAAAAATATGAAAAATTATTATTAATATAAATTATTTGGGTTAATACACACGGAATTTTGCTACATTTTATTACACATAATTTATAACTTTTTTCAAATACCTTCTCATTTTTAACGTTGAGATACTCGTAACATAAAGGCTTTATTTAGCAGGTGCAATCGCATCAGACAATTTTTTATTTCTCTAATATAATTTAAGTTTTTAATAAAAAATAATTCAAATATTAGTGTTATTTTACTTCATCGATTTCCTTATATTTTTTTTTAATCAAGAAAAGATTTATAACAATATTCAAACAATCCATTTTCTGATTTATTGATGATATACAAAAGGATTTTGCTATAAATTTGCATGTGTATCAGCTGTTGATTACTTATTATTAAGAACAAAGACTTTTTCTTTAAAACTATTGAAAGCGCTGGTCAATTTCGTTTTTACGTTGTATTTATACAAATTCAACTCAAACAGCTAGTAGTGCAATAATACGAATAAGTATTGTTCGGAGACAAGTTATACAAAAACTACCCATTTCACTCCACAATAAAGACATTTATTTGCCTGAAATGGTATCCTTGTGAATACCCCGTCTCTATGAGGCACTTGAGGCCAGAATATCTCGTCCTCGCGGCTCCTTTTCGACCTCTGGCCTCTCTAACGTGTTATCTTTGTCCGAGCAAAAGGTTCCCTATGGCTGACTCGGTATCGCCTCGCCATTATCGGACATAAAATGCAAAGTCACGACATGAAGATTTCGTGTCATAAATTACAAGGTTACTATGCTGCAAAGTGTGTACATAATGCGGACAGTGTAAATCTTTACATGATATACATACGATATACTCAACTCTACTGTAATGAATAAGGATGAAAATTTCGCATATGTTATTAACAAATCTATACACATAGTGTATGTAGCTCTATAGATTTCTATTACATTTATACGTCTTCTGCATACTAATTTAAACTTATGGTCATCACATATTGCCATCACAAAGACAATTTTTTTCTACGCTTTACATACATCTAACTTTATACGGGGTATGTCGGGATACAATGAGTTGAGAACTAGAAGAGATGTGTGCTTGAGTATGCATTTTTTTCGGCTAGTGCGCGGCGTGTTCAGAAATCCTGATATTTTGTTAGAAAACATTTTTTTTGTCCCTGACAATTATTTAAGGATAAGGAGGCACAGATTGTTTGTTCTTCCTAGAGGTAATACTAACCTGCAAGAAACTATGCCTCTTAGGAGAGTGATCAGACTGTTCAACAATATCGCCTCGAATGTTGATATATTCCACTTGAGAGAAGCCCAGTTTTGACAGTTTTGACAAAGTTATTTCGTGGAGTCTTCTGCTTAGTGAGCTTCGGGACTTTTTAAAAAATATTTTTAATAATAGTAAATACCTAATTGTTTCTCTTGTATTATATATTATTTCAGGATCGTATTAAACATATTTGTATTTGTAATGTTTCTGAAAGAAATAAATAAAATTTAAATACATCTCCCGACAGCCTTCCAGGATAGTAAATAATATAAGCCCCAATGATAATAGAGCTAAATTTTTTCTCTCGTGTGGCATCCTGAGAACGTGTCTCAAGCAGGTCTTACTATCTTTGTATCTTGATCGACTGTAAGATGGAAGGCTGCAATGTACGCTCCTTCAACATAAAATCATATAACCGTTGCCCTGTAATTATGCGTAGGCACCTTTTGTTCAAACATATTGTACAGCTGCATTAGCTTTTATTACAATGCCAAAATTTAGAGTTGTAAAAAATAATACAGGTAAAAAATTTAATTATATGAATAAGTGCCATTTTTTTGAAAAAGTAAAGGCTGTCCCATATAACTATTACGTTATACATACATGAACTATTTTCAGGCCATCTCTTTCAGTGATCTGCACGTCTAAGATATCTAAAACTATCGACTCTCTTAACAGTCCACCTACATTACATAACAATCTAATAATATTTTATTTTATTATACTTGCATTATTGAAATATATTTAAAATAAATATATTATAGAAATTTTTTACCTGTACAGCCACAAAAGTGTTAAGAAATGATCAATGCATATAATGCTATAAAAGTGAATTATTTTTCTTGAAGTATGCCGAACTCTTTTAACGTGACCGTTATCGAATTGACATTTCACTCCAATACCAATAATGTTACAATCGTTCCTGTTTGTAAAGAAACCATTCTTTAGACATCAATCGATTTGAAGGGAAAAACCTTTTTCTCGTATAACATTTGAGTGTTTGATATCAAGAGAACGTCAGTGTGCACGAAACGCGTTTTTTTAGTCGAAAAGATCTAACATTTGCCGCGTGTATATTCCATCGCACGAGCGCCACAATTTGGTATGTAAAACATCAAAGATTTCGTTTTCCACGGTAAAAAAGGAAATTCTAAAAATACCGCACCCCCTGCGACATTGAAATAAATCACCGGCGTCACAAATTCTATCTGGAGGAGATCCACTATAAGCCTCTCCATTAGGCCTCCGATCGGGAACCCCCCCGAGACGTGTAATGTTCCTTCCTTTGATCGGGACACTTTCCTTTCTTTTCCTTTTCCTCCACAATGCTTTCTAATTCTTCAGGGATTAGGTGGAACGGCCGCCTGATGAAGAGTGGTCAAATTCGGGGGGCATTATTTCTTTGATGTATTAGGTCGAATGGTCGCTCCTTTACGTACTTCACCCGTTTTTATCGATTTATTATTACTAAGACTAACTTGACTGAAGGACCTCGTTTACTTTTATTTTATTCTCTTTATCGAATTTATCGTACTCGTATCTAAAAGTGGTGCACCAAAACATTATATTAATAATAATAAAACTGTTGTCACCTGTTTATTTTGTTTTCTTTTCTTTTTGACAAGCTCTATATCGAATTACTCTACTTGACTAGCTCTATATTGCTTAATACATATACAATAGTTATCATCAATCAGGCATTTAATTTAATATGAATAAAAAAATTAAGTCTTTGACTTTATGAAATTTTGAATGGAAATATTTTTACAGAATGTTATCATTCTTAAATTAATTAATTTGTATAATAATATTTTACGGCACATTTTTGTACTTTCTTTTAAAAATTTCTGCTCTTTAGCTTAAGTATATATTATAATTACTCTTGGATCCTCTTGCTTTGTTGACCAAAAATACTATTAAGGTCCAAAGACAATCTACAGACATCCTAGTACAATACTGTAAATTCGCCTCTCAGAAAGCTGGAGCATATGGTTTCACAAATTACGATGAATTTTTATCAACTAGTATGATTCTCAATTTGTATTTACCTCTGCATTTTATCGTTTATCATGACATAATATAAAACCGATGATTATACATAATACAAGAGACCAGAGACACTATAAAAGATAGCTATAATATCTGTGACATAGTCAAGAATTCGATAATCACTTTTTAAGATCATTTTTTAAAATAGGATGATTTTCTCAACGCTTGTAAAAACCTCTATAATTTAGTATTAAAAAAAAAGGTTCTTAATTTATGACCTAAATTATACAAACATTACTTTTTCGTGTCTTTGTATGTCCATGTTGTCAGATAAAATCCACATTCACACACAAAAGGCAATTCACTGTGGTCTTAAAAGTATAATATCGTTTTTCAATTCGATATCGAATTTATAGCTACGTAGAACATTTATTATGTCCAGCAAGCAACAGGTCTGAATGAAAATACTTTACCTGAAAACTTGATTCAGTCAAAATAATGTTACTATAAACTGCGTATTTGAATCTTTCTAGAGTTTTTACATACCGACAAGCTTACTTAAAATGTATCATTGTCTTAAATAATTTTTATTCTAAAATTTTCCTTTTGTATTGTTGAAATAATATTTTTTCTAAAGAAGAAAAAAAATATTTTAATCTATTTTATAATTACGTACATTTTTTTCACATCAATTGTGAAATTGTATATCAACTGTTACGTCATATTAAATGTAAATATAATATGTAAGAAGCATTTTGGTACGTACGAGATGACAAATATTGGTGTAATGTGGATACACCTTAAAACTTCTTAATTGACATTAAATCTGTAATACATATTGATATATATCACATGCTTTATCAGTTGCTTATTCTCAAATACAAATTATTAAATAAACATAGTAAAAAAAGACTTGATATTGTGTTTTACTTTTAATCAGTAATACTGTTTAAGAAAACGCATGCACGAGAGCACAACTGGTTGGAACTGTTTGTAGACTCTATGAAGTCAGGACGGCTATATGCTGTATTCAGAAATGAGAATTTTGTTTGAATGTGGGTTGAGGGGATTGTAAATGTGTATGAAGGAAGAAATACGGATACTGGAAGACTGGAAGAAAATAATTATAATGTTTTTTCTTTCTTTCAAGAAGTCTTCCATTCTTGATAGTTTTGTTTTTATTTAAAAAAAGCATTGACCTACATATTTGTTTAGATACAATAATAATAGAAATACGGGCTTCTTCTCAGAAATAGATACATTGAATTTGAATATTTATTCGCGAACATTTTTATTTCAAAGAAGTTTCCATATACGTTCCCGCGCTGCTTAAAAATCCACTATAGAAAGTTCGAGGCTTCGGACTAACCGAAAATCCTTCCGAATTTACATTAAAAGTTGAAAATTATACAAATACTTTTGATATTGGCAAAGTTGCCTTTGCGGCCTTTGGCGTCTTTTAACAGAATACGTGGTATAAGGAGCAGACACAGAGCAGGCAGTCTGAAGTATAATGTTTTATTTGACTGACATAATTTACAATGAATACTTATTAAAAACTTCAACTGTGGTTAAATTTATTTAAAGTTACTATTAAGACCATATTATTCAATAAAACGTGAAATAAAATGTTCAAAATATAATAATGTATTATTTATACAGCTTTTTTCTATGAAAACAATCAAATGGAATATACTCTTCTTCTGCTTTCTCTTATTTTGTTATTACTCAAAGTCTGTTTCTGCGATACTAACATCTAGCTGTTTCACGATCTTTAATTTGTTTTTCTTGTCCAAGAATGCCCAGTAGTATCTTGTCAGCTGCTATGTTCACCAGTCTTTCATAACACATTATTCCAACGAGATATATTCTTCTTTGACTCAGCAAGACTTCGTAATTAAAGATTTTTTTACTATGTCTCGGAATGTTAGTCCTACACTGAGTCAAAGAATCTTCATTTAAATGGTTTTAAAGAGGTTATTTTTATTTTTCGGTGTCAGCCCTTGTCTCAATGTAGGGCATTCAAATGTTTTATATATACTCACTTTACTTTCACTGAGCAAGTGATTTTCCTCCATACAAAACGTCTCAAACACACATTTACAATGGCGGTTTTCTTTGCTTGTACTCTAACTTATTTATAATTTTAGAATTAATTTAAATTAAAAAATTAATAATTAAAAAATATTCAGTTTTGATTCACAATTTATTTTAATGATTACTTGTTTCGGCCTTCGTCAAGACCATCTTCAATAATGAAAAAATAAAAACAGGCATTGGCTTATATAGGTATGGACAGTTAATTAGTTCCTACACACATATTTACAGGACGTATATGTGTGCGGATAAAACAATTGAAAAAAGTTATTCTTAAATTATAATTATGCAGTTTCACCAAGTATTGTCAGTTGATAACCTTAATGTTACTCTAACTTATTCATACAATTATTTGCCGCTTGATGTCTCGATGCCTAAATACTTAAATCGCATTACTTGCTATGTTATTTTGTCATCAATTGTAAGTTTTCTTCATGAAATTCATTTAATAAAATTGTTTAAGGTCGTTTGTATTTATATCAGAAACATATATATTTATTTTTAATATGTGTTTTCTGTACATTATTGTTGTTGTTTGTTATAGAATAAAGATACAGTTGCATCATACATACTGTATTTTCTCTATATAATATTTCTAAAGAAAGTAAAAAAATGTATGTCGCCATCTTTGGTCGCCATCTGTACGATTATATTCTCAGAACTCATCTCGGACCAAGTCAGTAATGACGCGACCCCACAAAGGAAAAATATCTTGTTCCTTGTGCTTGCGGCGTATGTCTGAAAAGCTGTCCTCGAGCTCACTGCTGAAGGAAATAGACGTGTCTTGCAGTGGCGGGCATAAGATATCGAACTTTACGATAGAGTAAAAACAACATGATTGTTTGCGCACTAAGAACATGCATTTAGATAAGTTTACTCGTACTTTAGAAGGATTTAATGTTGTATAGGTCAAATCAAAGAATTTGGATGCCTTAATTAATACATTTATTTTTAATATAAACTGTCAATTAAAACACTTCTGCCTAGCATAGACATTATATGCTAGACCAGCTTTTATTAAATTAAGACTTACTTCAATGATTTCTTATGAATTTCAAACATTTTTTTCTGATTATTTAAAACAACGTGGTAACTAGGTAAATATTTTTCGTTGACTCTACAAATAATTTACATATTCGTTTAATGTATTAACTATTTATCTTAGCTCCAAATTAAGTAATTGTATGTTCTAGAGGTAGACTTTCATTCCATTGTTACAAATCCATCTGGCTATTTATGCATTGTAAAATAAAAAAAATTGAAAATCGAACATTCGATAAATAAATAATCTGATGTACTGTTTCAAAAAGTATTCACTCAAATATTTTGTACATTTTCATGGCCAGATTTGGCATTGTGGCTTTTAGGTTTTTAGCCTTTGTGTCTAATTTATTAAATCAAATTCATATTTAGACCGCCATTTCAGAGGTTATCTTTAGGGTTGACGAGAGTGTTATTAAATACAAGATAAAATAAATTAGTCACACTCAGCTAAGCCCAACAGCCACATTCCTAGTATTCATATAAATCATTTATAAAATTGCATTCAAAATATTTTATTTTCGATCAAAAATAGTAAGAAAAATATTTAAAATTAACCAAAATTATATCATTATATAAATATAACATTGACAATTACTCATACGCCTCTGTAGTTGTTGTGTTATGGAACTCTTTTCAACTGAAAGTCACTGACGTAGTTGCCTACGGCCAGATAACCACAACAATCCACACTGCGTATTATCATCCTTCTAGATTATATATTTTTTCTGAATCAAACATAAATGTCAAATACTTTATACGTAACCGTATTTTCACATACATTTCTTCATTTTTATTGTTATGATAACTTTATATAATAAGCCATACGTATATTCCGCACGTTATTTATAATCGTAAATAAAACCGTTCTTTTTTAAAACATGGAACATTTTCTTCGAAGACAAAATAATTAATATTTATTCATTACTATCAAAGTAAAAGTTGTTTTATTTTGTAAAAAAAGTAAGGTCATGGAAACTTAACCAAAAATACTTTTTTATGTAAGCACATGCAGGAGAATACCGACAGTTGGTGATAGTAATTCTGAAGTCTCAACTATGGAATTCTATGGCGCTTACCGTGCTGTATATGACTAAGCGCTGCATGTGGAGTTTTGATCCGCCAACGTCATAGACTACAGCCCGAGATTCACGCATCATCCTTTATTATTACAGGAATTTACTATGAATGGGTGGTCTTCACGGGACGACTTTCATCTACCACCAATTTTAATTGATAGACTTTGACTGAAATTTACGGGTGAGGGATCGAATTCACAACAACCGGGGTATTTCAGAGCTCGGAAATCGAAAAAAACTTTTTTTTAATCTCCGTCGGGGATCGAACCCACAAATTATGGCTTGCAAAGCAAAACATTTGACCATTGAGCTATACCCGCCGGCTATTCAATTGTCCCACCTTCACTAAATCATCAATATCAGACCTGCGAAACCCATTTTTAGCATCCCTACAATGTTAATTTATGTCTAATTTGGTATAACAGCTTCAACAACTCTTCATTTAACCCCAAAAGCATGCTTTATTATGTTTTCCCAGCATCTGCATCTCTTCAAAAAGCAGATTAATTAACACTTGCATTCTCCTTAATCACACAGACACTACACATCTATCCCAAACGCAGTCAAGCTGACATGGAAGAATCGTAGAGTAGGTGAAGAATTAAAGCCTTCTTTTGTTCGTATTCTTAAAATATATATATTATTAAATATGTACCGTTAATTAAATATGTTGAAAAACTAAGTACTTACTAACATTATAAAGGTTAATTATATCAGAAATAAATTATAAACTTATGTGAAAAAATATATATATGTAATTATTTATATCGGACAATTACAATTTAATAAAACCTACTTCAAATCAGCACGCTCGGTATTCAGCTATTTTTCAAAATCTGGAATAGTTTTTTCAAAGCACCGACCATTCAAACAAGCATTTTTATTTTTAAGTGAAAAAATGGAAGCCTTTATCTCATCGGTGGCTTTCAGTTAAGCGGCGCCCCCAGGAACTCGAACTCGTAGTTACGAGTTCGAGTAGTTAATGTCAAAGTTTTTCTTGCGATCTACGAATATGGATAGTACATTTTTGGAGAAAGAATTTTCATTTTGAATTTGAAAAACAAATGAAAATTCACAATTTTAATTTTAAACCAAGCAACTTATTTTTATTATGTCCTATAAAGTAAATCAATTCCAGCGACAATAGCGCATCGTAGCGCGGTTATAGTTATATTACTGAAGTTAAGGAACATTGGGCGCGGACCAAAACTTGGATGGGTCACCGCCTGTCGTTAACCGCATGTCACTGGTCATGTTGAGCTGATTCTAAAAATCAAATGATTAAGACTTCGGGAGCGTCGGGGTAATCATCTGATTAACAAATCACTTCCCAAATACCTCGCTACCGTCAAATTTCTTCTAACAAATTTATGTGCTTACGTCCCAAGAGTCTCATTATATGAAATTCAGAACATTTTGTATATTTAAGCAGATAATAAATATTTCATTGTGAGAAACATAATATAATAAATACTCGTACACGTATGCTGTCTCAGATGTATGCACTGAAAAATATTCGTAATTTAAAAAAAAAACAGTTCAGCCATTTGGAATAAAAATGTTGAGGCAGTCTCTTTGCAAGTCGACTATGATAGTTTTAACATATTGGTCTGACAAGACGATAAATTATTATGATCATAAAATCTTAATTACTTCTCTAAATAATAGAGTTGGCGAGTGGTTGAAGCGTTAGGTGAAGAACTGGACGTGGTGCAAGGTTCATCATTTGATTCCTCACGTCTGTGGTTATTTTTTCTCCGATTTATTGATAAGAGAAATGTCTTATAATTTATTAATAGTGTTCCTATGAACTTGTATATTTACCAGTTGTTTTTTATTGCCCGGCATTCAATTCTTTCACTTCACTTTATTTTTAGTATATTTACTTATTTCGACGTACTGTTATAACCCAAAGTGCAGTGGGAAAGATTTTGCGCTTTCGACACTTCGGATAATGATTTTTTTCTATCATAGACGTCGTTAACATTACTATGATAACGAGTTCTCAGAATCAGGACGAATTAGCCCGTAAAAGAGAATATTATTTTACTTGCTATCTCTTTTGATAATTTAGATGATAGGGTTGAATCAAAGTACTTGCATATCAATTTACTTTGATATTATCAACACGTAAAGTAAATAACAACAAGAGAGACAAATGAGAACACTACTGTAGGTATAAGTGATAGATTGTAAGCCCCAAATACTATGAATTTGGGTTTGTACAGCCAGATTTAAAGCTTCAAGATGTTGGTATTCCCACGCCAAGTGACCAACCGACAAGGCACACGTGGGTGAAATTCCTTGAATCCTTCAGAGTTTATTACAATTTCTAACAATCACTTATATATGAAATACCCGTAATAAAATTTTAGCATACACTTAGACTCTCTCTAATTTGACGTTTCCGCCACTTTAGTGTTTTTTGATTACCTGGAAGTCGTAACTATAATTTAAGGACTGAATTTTTCTGGACATTACTGTACATTTGCGATCAACTAGTGAAACCAAACTGCGGGCTTCACACCATAGATGTTGTTGATACTTGATAGGTATTGATGACGAGTATGGGTTATAGTTATGGAACAATACGGGAAGCCATAACATTTATACTATATACTTAAAGAAATGTATTTTTTCAAGTGATTTAAAAACTGGTGAAACATGTGGGCGGAGGTTTTCTCTCCCCTTCTATCAGAGGTTCGACTTGACTCTTCAGGTCTTCGGGACCCCAACAAATGTCACGCACCATAAAGCAGCCGCCCTAGTTCAGGCCTCCGCTCCCGCCCAAGTCCTTTACCGCCCGAATGACAACTATTAGACTCGACCAAGTGCTAAAAAATGAAAGCGCGCCGGATTTTATCGGAAGGGTTCCGTAATTTTATTTATAGAGCTGTACTTACGAAATCGGCGCATTCCGTTTTAAGCGATGATTTTTTTTTGGTACCAATGTTTTTTTAATGTATTTTTTTAATTAATGCATACTTCTTTAAACGTTTGATTAGTGTACTATTTTGAATCAAAGGCAAAAGGAAATAAGGAAAATATTTTAAGCATAAACTAAGAGAAGTTAAGGTTTCTCCGCACCATGTATGCAAATTCTACTCTCATACTGCAATCAAATTATACGTTCTACGAAAACACGACAGTAAAACATAATTTCGATTATATATATAATCGTGTTGGAAACAGCAGGGTCAGATTCTGTCTGCCCAGAAGTGTGCGACGTCAATGGCGTTACTCTTGGCCATCATCAGGTCTTCCTGGGTGCAGCTACTCGGACACAGCGCACACTCCAGAAGGTGTGACAGAGTCTGCTCCGCGCCGCAGTCACATTCAGTCGGTCCACTGTAAAACTGTCTTGCATACTCCGGTCCGAAGTCTGTTAAGACCTCCATATATTCCACCCCTGGTCGTGTCCAGGGGCTAGGTCCTCTTTCGGGGCAATCACAGTATTCCCCTCAGTTGCGCTTCTCCAAATGTTCAACCGCAGGGTGGCCTCAGGTATCACCAGTTTCGTTGTCGACAGTAGAAAACTTCTTCTTTATATGAGCCGTTTGGTTATCTTTTTAATTCAATTTCGATTAAAAATATATGTTACTTTAATTGTTATATGATATATAGTAAAACCAATTTGATCATACTTGTGACGATAAAGAAAGCAATCACTAATCGTAACTGATCACCAAAACATTATTTCATATTTTTTATTATAATTAAGTGATCTTGAAATGATGACCTAACGGTAACCGTGCTAACGAAGTGCTATTGCCGCTGAAGTCACCGCCTGTTGCTAACGTGTGTTGCTGGTCGGGTTTTGCCGATCTTTAGGAGCAAATGATTCTCGCTGTGAGAGCGTCGAGCTAATCATCCGATCTCCTCAAATCCCCAACCATACATATTCCATTATGAACGTTTAGGTGAAGCATGTATAAGAGCAACTGACTGAACTGTGTAACGGAAACTTGTACTGATATTTTGTTCTTAAAATGGAACGAATGTGGGAATAAAAAAAAGTGTTACATTGTTTTATCTTGTAATTGATATTTGCATTAGTTTATCTGAAAGTAATTAATTTTGAATGAACATCAATTTAAATTTACTAAACTATCATATTATATGTGTAGATCTTAATTAAAGTAATTTATTTAGCCGAATGATTAATGGCTCGGAATAAATTTTACGCACAAAAAATCGCTTTGAAGAATTCTCAGAAATGAGAAAGATGCCTACTTTAAAAAAACGCACTAATGAATTGTCGAGCAATTTGTTAATGTATCTCACAGAGTGTCCATTTATGGCCAAGACATAATTATTAAAGATTTGAAAAAACAAAATTAGCAAAGCTTTGGGATATCAACATTTTTAAAAATTTATACTAAAGTCGTATCATTGAAAAAATTCAATAATTTTGTACTCATCAAACATATCAAACATAACGAATTGATTGTTAAAAGTGAAAGATTCGTTACTCGTCAGCTCTTGAAGACGTCTTCAGTGTCCTTATATTTTTCTAACATTTATTGTATTGCGATTTATTGTCTACCATGTAGACAATGGAGATTTCTAATATAGTGTTTCCGGCCTTTTTTCATATAATGGTACTTTCTATGTTGTTACTTTGGGCTTAACCGGCCCTTAGGACTAAATGTTCCAGACCTCAAGAGCATCAGGCTAATCATCCGATATTACTTAAACGTCATGAGAAGGTTGACTGTTTATTTGTATTGATGTCGCAGTACTTGTTCATGAGCGTCGTGCCATATGAAGAGTAATCTCTAATTCAAATTACAATATATAAAAATAGGTGAAAAAACGATATTTAATTACTTTTTTCTTCTTGTTACAGGTGAAAACATGTCGTTGCCCTGTCTGGTGTACGTGCATGGAGAATCTTACGAATGGAATTCAGGAAACCCTTATGATGGAACTGTCCTCGCTTCTCAGGGTCATCTCATCGTGGTCACCATCAACTTTCGCCTTGGAATTCTAGGTAACATTATTTTGTAATTCATTAATTTCTCAATTCATTCGTGCAAATGTTAAATAAACCAATAGTTCCTTATAAGCTGAATGTCCCAAAAAAATGCTTATTTATTTAAAGAGTCAAAATATTTAAATAAAAGAAATTAATAAATGATTCCATGCTATATACTTAAAAACAAACCATCTTCATTGTAAATATTGTTTTAAAACAGTAAATATTTGGTTTATACAATTCGCATATTGCGTCTATTTGCAGTGTTTAATCAATCTGCCTGAGCGTAATAGAGCCCAAAATTCACGACTAGGTGCGCTCTATTACATAAAAAGATAGATTGAATAAATACAATATTATAATGCACAGTGTTCTTAAGAAAAGTCAACAAATATTTTTTTCTAGAAATTTTCCTTTGATAATGTTATAATTTATTACAGTAATATATCTTACATTACTCAGTATAAACGCGACATTTTTGTCTTGCGGTCTGTTTCCTTCTCGAACATAAATTTATGCTAAAAATATCAACGGAACGTCAATTTACCTTCCTGTTTGATAAAATACACCGAACAACATGCAAAAAGGAATACATATTTTGTTTGACTTCTCGTTACAATAAAGCAGGAGGAGTATTTTACAATTCAGAATTTGCTTGTTGAGCGGTATCTATTTCCGTTCCATTAGATTCGATTCTTTCATCTCGGCACCTGAATTTCCATCGGAAATAAACATCTTTCTATTTTTTTGATCAACACTTCTGTATATTTCATAGGTTTTTCTTTTGATCGAATTTTAAATGTTTTATAATTTTTTGTCAATCTGATTGAGAAAAAAATCCACTCTTTACGATATTCAACATCAAAATATATATTTTATTCCTTTTGACAAGACAGCTACTATCGTAATCGAAATGCAGTTCATTGACCTTGTTTTGGTGAACTAAGAATATGTTTAACATTTCTAATACTTATAAACCACTGATGCTATAAACAAGCATTCAACAACTGATACGCATATAAAAATTCACAGCAAACACCATATTATGCTACATTTGTCTCTAAGTAAATAAATTTACGTTTTTTTTTTTTTTTAGAATAAATAAATTTATTGAATCCTTATAAATATACACACAATCGCCATCAATAAATAATACGTATTAATAATACAACACGTGTTAATTTCTCGATTTTATAGGCGATGCAAATTAAATGAACGTAGTTTCAAAGGTTCTACGTTCGAATCCAGCGTCTGTCGTTTATTTTTATCCAATTTGTTGATGAGAAAAATGTCATATAAAGTCACGAGTATATTTGCTGTGAATTTTTTCTACGGAGGCGTCGTCTTTCAAAACCAATTATACTAATGAACAATGGGAACAGGCGCTATATAGACTGCACTTTCTTTTGATCTACCATTTGAATATATTGTAAGTATTGACATCAGCACAATGTAGCCCTTGCTAACTGGTACCGCAAACCTCGATAAACAATCTTTCGTCTCTTATTTATGTCGCTTACCATAGATTTATGTGTCCGCCATATTGGGACTAGTTATATAGTTTTACCACCGACAGCGCTGGTGACCGACCACGGGCCGCAGAAGTCTAAGCGCCGACGAGCGCGTCAGTTATGCGTTGACAATCGAAAAGATAGCATTATGGCCACAGCGGCATGTCATCCCGCTTGGGCCGGAAGCTTGTAAAGTTTTAACTAAATATAATCAGTCATAAATAAGTCTTTGGCAATCGGGCTTTCAGCTACGCGGCACCAATGGCCTGGAACTCACTACCGGAAAGCATAAGAGAGCTTAAAGCGGAGGCATCCTTCAGAAGCAGACTCAAAACCCACCTTTTTAGTCAGAGAGCCAAAGAAGCGCTTTTGGAATGATCATTTGGTCATAAAAGAGCGCTATACAAATATAATAATAATTATAATCAATGTGCTTCAAAAAGAAAGTGTTTGTTTTCTGACCTGCTCCTCATCCTGCCCTCACGGCACGGAATAACACCCCTTTTTGAGAGAGAGGAGGATGTTAGTATATTAACACTTTATCGGGTTGAGCCGCCTCTTAGGACGAAATGGTTGAGGCCTCGAGAACGTTGAGCTATTTATTCAATTTCCATAGGTTAAACTATTTAATCACTCAAAAATATGCCTTACATACCTTTATACTACTATTTAAGTATTCGGACTTTTGCTCTGGAGGTGGGTCGGGAACCTTTTTTTGAAATGGACGTTTTGGTACAAATATGTCCTAGAACGTAGAATGAGCAATGGCAGCTGATAGAACTAAGTGTTCCAGATATGTTACGGAAATGAGAAGAAATATAAAAATTCACATTATATCTTAAATTACTACTTTTTTACAAACAACAATTTCACACAACCTTAGAACATGTTCAAAGTGTTGTTATTTTTTGTATTTATCCTCCGTTGGAATTTGCTTGTTTTTTCTGACATTATTGATATCACAATCCATTATCTGGGCTGACAGCGTAAAAACCCCGATAAAAAATAGCGTCCCACACTCGGAAACGTGCGAGGTTTATTCGGGAAGTAATTTCCGCGGGGCCCCACTCGGGCCCAGCAACAAAGCGGCCCGCCAGTGTAATTAATTGAGCGCCCCTGGCTTGGCTCCTGGGAACATTCTCCTCACTTAATTTCAATATCATTTTGTGTTTTTTTTTTCGTGAATTCAAACAAACAATATTTTGCAAAAGATGCCTATACCATGAGCTTGCGAAATTTAATACTAATGTTCTTCTTCGTAGTATCAATCCGGTTAATTGGTTGCAGCAACAAAATCTTGCATCTCGACCTCCACTCTTCTCGATCCTCTGCGAGTCCTCTAGCTCATCATAAGAGCTACAACTTATGTCCTCGAACACTTGCTGCAAATACTGCCGTCTAGGGCGCCCTCTGAGTTTCTACCCTCAACCATCCCTTCTACAATGTCGTGAAGAAGACCATCGTATCGCATGATGAGACCGATCCATCGGGCTCGCCTCTCTAAAATGGTTCTTACTAGGTGCCTATATTCCTTTATTAAGCTGAGAACCTCATTGTTCGTGACGTGGTCTCTCCAGAAAATTCTTCTATATGACCACATCTCAAAGGCCTCTAGTTTGTTACTACTAATATTTAATCATAATTAAATTAATTTAAATCAAAATATATCATCACAATAAATGATTATTCAAGGTTAGTTAGTTAAATAAAAATACATTGTAATTCAATGTAACAATATAATTAATAATATGTAACATATGCTCACCAAAAATAACCGCCACTCAGTTCTGTTGGCTGCCATTTGTCCATTTTCTCCAAGACATTTCTGCATCCGGGGTCCACCTGGAAACATAGCTTACCGGCAGCCCTTTCATTACGGCTCGGTTTGAATACAAATTATACTGTCAATTATAAAACTAGTATTTGAAGCATAAATGTACTTATCTGGTCTATAAGTCATATATCAGATTGGTTCTTGTATCCTTTAGCTATCAGATGATGCATAAAAAACTATTCTAAAAAAGTAGCAAAACGATTTATCACGTCAACCGATGTCAATGGTTGGGGAATCTTATGACGGCATATGCCGACAACCGATGCGTACTAATAAATTACCATATTTTGTGCGATACGCGCAACACACAATAAATATATTAGCAAATACACTATGTCCAATATCAGCTTGTAAACAATAAAAACCGCATCAACTCATCGACTGACGACAGCCAATATATCTTTACACAATACATCTTTCATTCGATTTATTTTTTATTTTCAGGATTTCTGAAAACTGGTGCGAAGGGTTCCGCTCAAGGTAATTTCGGGCTGATGGATTTAGTGGCTGGGCTACACTGGCTGCGTGAAAACCTTCCAGCCTTTGGAGGAGACCCCGAAAGAGTCACTTTAATGGGCCACGGTACGGGAGCCGCACTCGCCAACTTCATTGCAGTCTCACCTGTTGCCAAAGGTAAGACTAACCTGCAAACAAGTAGACTAAAGATATTAGGTAAGACTGAATGTAAAATTGAAAGGTAAAATCACATGATGTTGATACTTCTTACAGAAACGAGTTCTGTAGTCAAAATTACACAACAATATTATTTATGGGATTTATTTGATCAATAATTCTTGGTAGAAATCTATAATATAAAATTAAATTAAATATTTTATAGAAATTATGACATTATTTATTATTAATTTTAAAAAGTCGTAGTTTTAAAGCTTCAGACTTCATTTAAAAAAATGATTAGCAGAACAATAGACATTGAAACTACTATTTTGCATGTTTTATTATTGAAAAAGTCATTTAAGTGTCTTGAACATTGTTTTTAGCAGTCACCATAACGTTTAAGAGTTACTCTTACGACTAACAATATAGTTGTGTGATGAGTATACGCTGAAATAAATCAGTATTTGTGCAATACTGAAAAGTAATTCCTTAGTAAATGGATGATAATCAATCGTACTGTATAGTATCTGATGCCAAAACCCTGAGAAGGAGCGTAATTATTCTTTATTAACTATTCATTTTTATGTTTGGAACAATGTTAAAGAGATTTACTTAAATAAAATAATTTTTAATTGAACTTCTGGCGCTCTGGCCTTTATAATTTTACCTTCAAATACGGCAGGCAACGATATTTTATTCATGAAAATCTGGTTTCAAGACTTCTATAGCACCTGCCAAAAAGCTCTTATTATTAATCTGGTATATTTATCACCTGAACATAAAAGTTGGTAAGAATAAATTAAAATACAAATTTTAACCGATTTCTTTATTCCCTAGTTGGAGGATAGGCCTCACGAAGTGAGAAGTTTTTTTATACTACCTTATGAAATATCTTACATCTTGAGTTTAGTAATTCTCGTAATTTAAGTAAAATTATTTTCCTTACCTGGAAATGTTCGAAAATTTTAATTTGTATTCTACGATATTTTTTGCTTCAGATACGCATAACAATGAAATATTTTTGTGATTTTCGGCAAAGAAATAAAACTGAACTTTGGGAATATGAATAAGAATGTGATTTGCTATTTTCGTAATGATGAAAGTTAAAATAATAAATCCATATTTTTGGATTTATTATTACAACACGTAACATAAATTATTCAAAAACAATTACTGAAACAAAATCACTATTTTATTTCAGATATAATTAATGGTTCGTAATAATTTCAATGTTATCTTGACATATATAATGAATATCCGACAAAGACGATAAATAAGAAAAATTTCTACGCATAAAGAGAATATGGGAGAATACTTTAAAAATCATATAAAAATTAAATTAATTCGTGATAAGGGTTAAGCTGCATAGGATAGGATATTTTAGTGAATCTTAAATATTTCAAAGGTTTCTTAGAAACTTTGTTAATTTATTTTTAATGTTATTTTATTACGTACAGTCTTACAATTACAATAAATATAAAAACACAAATATACCTTTGAGTACAAAAACAAAGCGTATTTTCACAAAGCTTTAAAAAAACATGATTTATTTGCTAGTTTGACTCAAGTTTTGAGCATCAAAAAAAACTAAAAAACATTTTTTCTTATTTATGTAGTCAATTGTAAAAAAAAAATCACTCAAACCATTTTTTTTAATGAAAAAACTAACTACAGTTGTATTTAGACAAAATATAAGTGAGTTAAATTAAGAATCAATTTAGTTGCTTGAAGTAGAGAAATAAAGAAGAAATAGTGAAAGGGATTAGGTTGAGCTGACATTAATCGTCACACTTGTACAGAGCCAGGCTTCAGATGTCAGTCGTTGCTTATTGGGGATTAGAAGATGACCATGAGATGTAGGTGGATAATGAGCAGAGATTTATAAATTATAGAAATCAAAAATTCCAAGATTTTATAAACGAAAATACAGAAAACTTTATTAAATTTGTTTTATGTACTCTGTAGTTATCAATGAGAAAACTTTAAAGTTTAAATATCTCGATTAAACGTTAAAATAAAGTTTATATCTTTCAACCCCTACATGAACTACCTTCAAGTAAATTGCCGTCACATAAGTTTATCAGCTGTTATTGCCCATGTTTTGTCTCAAAACATTTCTGCATCTAGTTCAACCTTAGAACATAACATAGTATATGGTCGCTAGAGCAATTTTCATCAGGCATTTTTTTTTAATGATTTGTTCGTCAGATATTTCAGAAAAAACTGATGATTATCCACAGCTTTCGAGGCTTGAAAAAGCAGTTTAATTTAATAATAAAATGTGTATTGTGAAAACATCATCTTTTTTCAGTTATTTGAAAAATGAATATCGCAGAGAGTCGTCTAAAAATATCATACATAGAATTGGAAACTTAAATCCCACAAAGTTCTTCAAGCTTGCATTGACAATGATATGATATAAATAAACATTTTGTCGAGAGCACAATTGCGCGTGTTGAGTCTGGTGTTGTTTTTAAATTTATTTTTATCATGATACAGCTGGTGGAGAGCACAGGAAATTGAATATTCCGTCCCTAAAGGGGTGAGACAATGGAAGCTGGGGATTTGGAGAGCACCGGGTCCAGCTAAAGTCGCCACTTATAGTACGTCTGCCGTAATGCAAAGCAAACAAGACGTTACGAGTATCACCGGGCGAGAGGAAAACGGTCGCACACGCTACTTTACTTTAAATAATGTATTAATGTGCATGCTTAGGAGAAAATTATACGTTCTCATATAAAAGTATGTGGCGTAGCGAGGGCACCGTGTTTGCGGCGCTCGCGGTAATAATAACATATTCTAATGGAAACATGGACAAATACCTGCATTGGGTGTTTTAAAATTCCACGTGATATTGCTTTCGAAATGAAAGATAATAGGAAATATAAAGAAACTTGTTTTAAAATGTAAATATCGGTACAACACGTAACATAAAAATATTTTTAATGAAATATTAAGAAGGTAACAGTTTTAAATAATAATATTACTTCATCATGTAATCTTTCACTTTATATACGAGTATATTATATAATGTTAATAAAAAATATGAAGCACTGTTGTATTGTTTGTTTATTAGCACGTTTCAGAAAAATTTATGATTACACTAAGGCTTTTGAGTCATAGACTATAATGTCCTAAACCTAAAGGGTCACTCAACCTGTACTTTAGGACGCTATTCTTAATTACTATACTTATTAACTATATAATATATAGTACATTTTATACTTTTAAATTAATTTTAATTTAAAAAATAACAAAATAAAAATATTTGGTTTTGATTCACATTTATTGTGTATCTGATATTATTTGATATTAATAAATATTAATCAAAACTTAATATTTTTAATTTGTCATTTTTTAAATTAAAATTGATTTTAATTTATAATTATGCAGTTTCACCAAGTATTTTCAGTTGATAAACTTAATGTTATGGTTTATCTATCTTCTTATAACTCTGTTAATGCAATTCTAATCTCTTTTTCGGATTTTTTTCTTAAGCATTTCTGTGCAATGATCATAATTATTGAGAGGGGGCTCTCACAGAACATATCGTGTTGCTAATTGATCATAATATTTGTGAGCGCATCGTCAATGAGTCATTTTTAAAAATATCCAATTGCATCTATTCTTACGTATGATTTTTAAGCATACAGGACAATACCGAAATATGATGTTATTGATACAGAAATCTCATTTATGCATTCTATGACACTTACCTTATTACATATGACTAAGGGCTATCCATCAGGGATCATACCCACGATCTTCGATTTAGTGAGCAAACGTTTTTAACAATAAGTCATATCCACTAGCATTAACACACTTAATTGATATCCTGTGTGATACGGGTATAATAAGATTCTAGTATTTAAAAATATTATTCTGTCTTTAATTTATTTTATTGTAATGTGGATATTTTGTTTCAAATTTAAAATTGTTGTGAAATGTGTTGATATATTTCATCGGGTCTGCCAATGTTGCCCACAAAGGTTACTCCTGAGAATTACTTATTTACATTAGAAAAGGGAAAAGCGTCGGTGGAATGATAAGCGGTTTATCTCGGATCGGTTTTTCCTCGACGGCCATCGCAGCCTCCACACAGGACCCCGCCCCAGGGCCGGGGCTCGGGCGCGGTGATAGGATCCCTCAAAAAATCGGAAGCAACTCCGCTAAGTGAAATGCTAATACCCTGTCCCAAAAGTTGCGGACATCACCGTTCCAGATGATAAAACAAAACACGTCAACTATTTTACATATATTTAAAACACAAAAAAGTGCACGATGAATATTTTTTAAGACGTTAAGGTTACAACTGATAACTTGTGATGAAACTGCATAATTCTTAAAAGTAGTTTTATTTAAAAGACTTTACGCGTTTCACTGCCTCTTGAGGCATTATCAACAGTGAGTTATTTTTTCAACAATAATTTACATTATAGGAAATACACATGTATTTATTGGTAATTACATACTCGTGTGATCATATCGCAGGTACGAGTTTGTAACTATATTTATTGTTCAATAGAAGTTATAGTATATTTTTGATCTACAATTTATAAATGAGAAGAATTATATATTTGGTATTTGAAGAATTATATCCATTAGTAACACAGTGACAGCATTATTTCAAATCACCGAAATAGTTTTTTAAATCAAAACTTAAATAAATCTAGGTATATTAAATTCAAGTTTAATTTAAATTATAATATTTTTTTTTGGTTACAAATTGTAAATGCAAATAATAATATTAAAAATAATTTGCGTTTTGACGAAACTTATAAAATATTAATTGAATAAATTGTTTTTTGCTTCCCATTTGAAAAAAAAACCATATTAATCTATTAGCAAAAGTCAATTTAAGCATTTCTACTACATTTCTACTTTATATCTGTATTATTAGAACATCAAATTCACGATGTTATTACCAAATTATAGTAACACGTTTTTCAATAGTAATTTTATACACTTTGATTTATAAATACTGTATCAATGTCTTCAAATCGACCATTTTTCAAACAATAAAAATATTTGACAGCAAATTACAAACGTATATTTGAGACCTTGTTGAGCCTCATTGATTGTAATATCAGAATCATCAAACGAAAAAATCCAGCATCTCATCCAATTTTGCTCTAGCACCACCAATGATCTAAACACCACCATACAATATTTATTATAAACAAATACTTTATTAAAATACATAATTTTATTAAAATAACAGCAAAAGCTCACCGTTAGAACTTCTGTTCATTCCTGAAAATACCAACTGTGTATGAGTTGACTTCTGGTTATTTCAGTTTCTGGCAAAATGTAGCGAAAGCCATGCAAAGTGCTGGCTAACAAAATTAGCTCGGATAGACTGACCAGGAGGTGGACTAAAGTCACAAACTATTATTAGATTTTTCACCCACTTTGGCTTTTCCTAAACATTCTTTCAGCGTTCTAGAGTTTCACTGAAATAAGTAGCAATTTTGCTTAAGGTTAGTTACATAACGAGATAAACTTTTGTACAATTATTATTGTAGAAAAGGTTTGCATCACATATAAATAACGTGGTGTATGAAAGTGCTCATATGCGTCATGTGGGTATATATATATTATAGTTATTTAGTCACAAAGGAAAATACCAACAGACGGTAATGTAGAAATCTCATTTGTGCATTCTATGAAGCTTGCTATTTTTGGAACATGACTTTGCATTGCATGTGGAGTGTTGATCCTTCAACACTATAGTTCATAGCCCTGCATTTAAGCATCATTCGTTTTGACGGGGAGACTCACTCAGTCATGAAGTAAATCGTGCTTAGTCAAAATGAAAAATAAAGTGTTGGCAAAATATGTATTCAAATTACAATACAACTTTACTTATTTTTATATTTGGAAGATGCTTAAATAAAAACGTATTTTCTGAATGTTATGGTAAAAATTTTTGTATTAAGTGTCTTAAATCAAACACAGCATCACTATCGAAACGCCATGTTGTACGCAATCCTCTTAACATGACTACAACAGAATAAAATTTATATTATCAATTTATTTCTATTTTAATCAATTATATTTTAACACAATTATTATCTAATCTTATTCGTTAATTATCATCCGTTAAGCATCATAAGACAGGTTCCGCATTTGAATGTGTGTTAAAGCAAGCTCCGAAAATACAAGCCCTGGAAACGTCAAGTGTATTAACCAAAGTTCTTATTTTAGTTCTAAATTTGTCTCTGTGTATTACAATACTCTTCTTTTCAAGCTCCCGGAATCTTGTTTTTATTTAATTCGCGTCACAATAAAATCATGCGCATTACTTTCGTATATGATTCATTCAATCATTTCATAATTTTCCTTTAAAAAGAGAGATATAGTCATGTCGCTATGGAAAAAAATAATCTTCATTTTGTATTAACAAACAAAAACTTGCCTCATACATGTTACATTGATTGATAAAATATGTTTTATTTTTGTCTGTTCCAGAGCTTCTCCAACGTGTGATCCTGTTCAGTGGTTCTGGACTTAGTTCTTGGGCGCTGCAAAGAGAGCCGCTTACAGTCAAGAGAAAGGTAACGACTCGACAATATGACCTTAAATTTTACTCTTTATGGAGAGGTCCCGGAACTTGGGGTCCACTAAAACTATTATGGCGAGCAGTTCGCGCATTCATCACGGGGTCGTTTGTCATTTTAATACGCGTAAATAACTTAGAAGTTTCCACTGAGACTTGCGCGGAATAAAACTTCTTGCTTGCTAACCATTAGTTCAATGAAAAATAAAACACTTATTATCATTTATACTGATTTTTAATGTGACGATTTTATTTACTTTTTGTATTTATGCTTACTTTAAATACTTTTATGTATGCATACATTGATTTAAATGTTCACTTGACTCACTCTTTGGGAATAAAATTACATAAATAAACATTTTATTTACTAATTTAGCGACACTATATCTTTTTGATAAAAAGATATTGTAATAAAATCATTTATGGTAAATATTACTTTGTTTATAAATTTAAAAACTTATTAAAATACTGTTCATAAAAGTTATTGATATCCTCCTCTCAAAGTTTGATATCAATTTACTGGATGCCAGGATGCAGGATCAGGTTCACAATACAAAAAACTTGTTTTTGTTTCACAATCCGCGTTTATTTGTCAAACACTTGTAACAGAAAGACCGTTGTGGCGAACGTCATTTAGGCGGGCGCCATAACGCTCGCGAGCGAGCTTCAACTGTCAACTGACGGCGCGCTCTCATCTAGCGCTGCCAACCGTCGCTGCAGACAAAGCAAATTCAAGATGACAGTGGTACCAACAGAAAATGGGCAACCTGTCATAACAAATAAAATGGCGTATTCAAACACCGTGTACTATTAAATACACATATATTATTTACAATTAAAACTAACATTAGATGTGCATGTCAAGCGAGTGAACAAAAATAAGAGATAAAAGATCGTTTTTCGAGGCTATACGGCACCAGATATATCAAGCTGATGTCATTATATATTTTTAAATAAATTTGAGGGTATTTTTCATTTACATATATTTATTATTCAGTCAATCCTTCAGTATCTGAAACTTACGGTCCACTTAAGTCAACATCAGTTTGAACTATCAGTAGACACTGTTATGTCCTAAAGCATCTATGTAAACGGATGTTATGGGAGCATATATTGTTCCTTATGACCTGTAAAGAAACAGCATAGAGGCTTGATGTGAAAGCAGCTGTCATATTCGAGGCATATTTTGGATAATTTTAAAATAAGAATTTTCAAGGAAATCACAGTTAGGCCGATACTATTAATGCTTGGACCATTTGGTGCTAATAGGTGACCCAAAAATACAATAAGTCTAATAGTTCACAAAATTTTATCTTATTTAAAAATACTTTGTTGTTAATAAATTTCAATTCACACTTGAATCCATAATTTATGGAAATTAAATATTCACAATAATAAAATATGGTATGCAAATTAATTATCCACTTAGTTCAACCCGGTTCGTGAAAATATTTCAGGAATTTCATTTTTGAAAAATGTATGCTTGATAAAGAATGTCATCTTTCTCATAATATAAATTGGATGCAGAAAATATAAGAATCTCCAGACCTACGTGTGGAATACTAATGATCCCTAATGCTGGGAAAAATTCAACCTCTGGGAAATTACATTTTTGGTGGGTTTTATTATTCATTAAATACTCCATAATGATAAAAACTGAAAATATTTTTATTCGTTCTTAATAAAAACCATTTGTTTGATCTTTAATACATAGTAAATTTATTTAATTTTAGCATTATATTTTGTGTTAGTGTTGTAGTTAAGAATTTGGGTGTTAAACAATATTACATTAGAACATAAATATCTTAATATATTGGTACAGCATGATCCCTGACTGTGTAAAACGAAAAATAATATCCAGAAGATAAATAAGCGTTACAATACATAAAATTACAAAAAGTATGTGTTAGATATTTGTTATTTGAGGTAAACCTAAAAATTGTAAATATCATTAATTTTGGTAAATAAATGGGATATTGTTTTGCATTTTTGAAAATAATAACTTAACAAATATACAAGAAAGTGTAGACTTATATATTAGAAAATATTTACGTTCTCTCACATATGAACAATTAATTTATCTTCTTTTATTATTTGAACAGTTTTCAATGGATGGGCAAAACTTTATGTTATATTTTTATGATGCACATTCAAATATAAATGCATATTTAGTGAAAAAAAAACTATTTTGAAAATTAAATGTCTTGCGTTCGTTTTAAGAACTAGAGAACGTTAAATATAGAGCTTTATACTCATATATTATGTTATAAAGAGAGATAAGTGAATAATAACAGAAGATAAATTTTTTTAAATATCACATTATGTGTGGTTTACATTAAATTATAACTTGTATCTTAGTAGTTACGCAATTAATAAATATATAAATTTTATTAACTTATATTTCTAGCTGAGTTTTCACAAAGACGCTAACTAATGATAAAGATAAGCAAAACTATTGAAATTATTCATGGTATTACTGAGTAGAAGATAGTTCCACGAGCTTTCGTTAAAAGCTTGATAACTTACAAAACTCGCTTACGGTGGAGTTTTAAGAATATACTTGTCTTTTAAATACTTATAAAATATTTATTTTTTTACAAAAAAGTACTAATATTATACATTAAAGTGAATAATTCAATTATTATAATAAAAAGAAATAAATAAAATAATCATAAAAATATTTAAAAATGAAAAAAATAACAAAAATGTGTATATGCGGCTATTGCTCTATGTTCTACTATAAATGAAAACTATTTAAGTATATTTTCTAATTATCTTTTTAAAGTATGGATACTGCATGGCTCACTGCATTAATTAACGCTGCAAGTATGCTACAAAACACTTTATATTCATATTTTCTTTATACACTGAATTCAAAGTTTTTTAAAGTAAACCTAAATTATTATTTAAAGAATTTTAAAGTAAACCTAAATTATTATTTTTTTTGATCAAAAATAATTTACTCAATAAACTTTCAGAATATTATATTTTTGTAATATTTTCTATAATCAAATATTTCATCAATTTCAACAATAATTAATGATTGAAGATAATTCAGACATTTCTTGATAGAAAAACCAATTTTCTTTGTATTCTTATATCATCGAAACACAGTGTGATGCTTCAATTTTCAATTTTCAATTTTATTTTATTTTTTTCCTTGCATTACAAATTTTATCAACTCAATTCATTTCTGAAGTACAATAATAACAAAATAAAAATACAATAGGTAACATAAGTGTGGCGATGTTAATTTATTGACACATTTAGTATCACTGACCTCACACTCAGAACTAGCGTCAGTAGACTCAAGATAAATAGTTTAACTTGTAACAACAAAAACCCTGTCATAATTATATCATGATTGACACACAAATAACAAGGCAATATTGTCACAAAATCAAACGTGTAACATTTCGCTTCCATAAACACCAGCACTAAATCTAAAGCAATATTACACTAAATATGTCAATATCTTCACTCAAGTTGGTTTCAACCACTGATCACTGCGATTCTTTCGTCTTACACGTATCCAGGGTTGAACGATGGTCCTTTCAGGCCACACTTCAGACTCCATGAGAGACTCCACCGAAGTCGCGATGACCCCGACTTTGAAAGAAGTTGACAGCGTCCGCCTGCTGACAATCCTCCTGATGGTCATCCAAGAAGGATTGAATGCAGCGGTCGCTGCCAAGAAGCTCTGCAAATCTTCAGCCGATGTATCTGGGTGAAGGCCCGTGGCGTAAAGATACGTCATCTTCATTCCAGTAACCTTCTTTGAAGGAGCTGCAGAACCACGGATCACTAGACGTGCTGAATGTTGTTGCCTTTCCCCATCAGGAGAGGCGTGACTCAACTTAGAGTGGTGAACTTCCCAGGAAAGATTGCTCGGGGGAGAGGGAGGACATCCATGGAGAAAGCACTCAGGTCCTCCAGTTCCTCGAACGATGATTCGTCCTGGCTTAGAACGGGAGTCCTTGGAAGCCTTGCTCGAATCAGCAGGGGCTCCTTCGATAGTATCTTCCGAGGAGTCCGCTTCGGTGGCCTCACTCGAAGCGGATTCGTTGACGGCACGCTCGAAGCAAGCGCCTTATGCGGGAAGTCGGCCGACTTGTTGGGTTGAGTGGAGGGTCCACACCAACGGATATCAGTGCATCTTCCTTCCCGCATCCAACAGCCTTTAAGAGCCGCTCCAGCAGCAATCGGTGTTCGTCTAAGCGACGATGTATTTGCGCGATATCACAATCGCAACGGTGCGCCATCCTGTAGGTAGGATGACTAGACACGTCCACCCGGTTTGAGTGTCGAGCGACGAATATTTTAATTTTAATAGAACATTTGATCTTTTACTTATTGAAGCAACATAAGGTTAGCTTATAGTCTGTATTTCTTTGTTCAGTAACTAATTCAAGGCTGTGGTAATAAGTTAAATCAATTGGCATTAATTGAAATCAATCGGCAGTAGACTAAATAATTTGGCAACACCGTATGAATATGGTGAGTTATAAAATTAAAATGGCAATTATATTGGTGAAAGTTTATGTAAAATTAATAAATTAACCCATAAAATAGAAACCTAACCTTACCTCTTATTAATTTTCATTCATTACTTATTTCCTGCCAATTTATTATTTTTCTACTACCGATTGATATTTTTCTACTGCCTAGTGACTACTTTTTAGTTACCTTTTTAGGCATTTATTAAAGACCGTTTGCTAAATAATTACTCACCATTAATTGAATAAAATATTGCAAAAAAGTTATATGCCTTAGTTTATTACGATAGTGTTAGTCACAATCGTAAAACAAAGTTTAAGTACCTATCGTAATTAAGTATTACGATAGGCACTTAATTATATATTATAACATAATTAATAATACACACTTGTAGGATGCAGTAACAATGATACTCTTATTATGTTCAGTGACTTAACAAAGTGTACTGATTTTTTTTAAATATTGATCTCCTAAATTCATTGTGGTATGTACGGTGTTTTTCATTGAAGCATTTAAAATACATTAGTAGCAGGTATGACGCATAATTTGGTAGGTTCTCAGACACTTGTTATTTCTGCGTAATTAGTTAACCTTAACAACTCACAAGACTTTGCCTGAAGCATAAACAAACAGGTCGTGTCATACGTCACGCGTGGGCAGGTTGCGAGGCCGTGAGCCATATGCCTCGGCCCGCTGTGACCTGTGACACTATTATTTTACAATGTCGCAACCCTTAACAACTCACAACGAGCTCTAACATATTAAAGCTAAACATATCGTAAATAATAAACAAGTTTTGGTGGGAATTGATTTAGGTTTAGGACATTTTACCTAATACAAATTACCTAACCTTTTTTAATTGATCGTCATCAAACGAGACATACTTTAATTATTTATGACTTAATACATAATTGACATTAATTTAACTACTGATGAGTACAAGAGCTGTCCACAAAATTAGATTACTTTTGAATTGACGGAGGCAACTAATATTTGATTTTTTTGTTTCTTTTGTCATTATATCGATACTTATAACCCTCCTTATGCTGACAATGTCGGCCATTTTGAGTGCTTAGTTAATTTTTGACTTTGGAAACTTAAGTATTAGAAAATTATATAAATGTATACAAATCTACAAAAATTGAAAATTATACTACTAATAAGTGCCTCATTGATGTTTAAATTTCTCCAATTTTATTTTTCTTATTAAATGTTAAGAATCAAACTAAAATGAGTTTTTAATTAATTTACTTAAAATATTAAAGTGAAAAGCTTATTTAGAAATATTTAATATGTTTTTATTCTAAATTCCGCTTTGATTCTTAAATTAACATTTATTGTTATATTTCTAAAGACTACGGTATAAAAAATTAAATCTCACCCAAAGACCTACAAAAATAATGGATGAAACATGTTTATTCAAACGAAAATATTAGTTTTAAGATGCTTTATCATAAACAACAAAATTTGGAAGGAAATAATTTATATTAAAATAATAATACGTAGAAGTAAAAACAAAACAAAATAAGTAAAAACTTTAACTTGTCGGAAACGAATATTTTAAAATATATGTGTATTTCAATATGAGCATACGAGTGACCATAAAATAAACCTTTATACCATGTTTACCAAAATACCAAGGACCAAAATAATAGTCCAACCATTTTAACTAAATTCCTGTCACGTCTAAATACGAGTTATCTCGTCAAACGGTCCAAGTTCGCTACGCCAGATACGAGATATTTTGGTAGTATTAATAATGCAGCCAAACCAAAAACAAAAAACAATACAAAAACTCATACTGACATCTATGATAATGTTCCAAAAATATTTTACTATTTAATACTCTATAGTAGGAATTCTTATAATTCATGTTTCATAATTCATTTTTTCATAGGTGGCTGAGCAGACTGGTTGCCATGGAGACCTTTTAGAAGATGACCTGGCTCCCTGCCTGCGGACCAAGTCACTGAACGAGCTCCTCAGTGTTCGCATCGACCCTCCACGCTTCTTGCCAGGCTTTGCGCCCTTCGTCGACGGAACAGTGCTGCTAAATCCATCTCAGGTAAAGCATTTATCACACAGGCTGCCTAGCAGCCGCTGCATATATTGCAGCGTAGGTTACACTGAGCTACCTGCCACTCTCTATTTATGTTGCTACGATACAATTACATTAATTGCTGCTTTTTATTGTTGTATTAACTGTAGCTTACTATTTTTTACTAAAACACATACAAGGGAATACCACAGACGGTGATGACAATACGTACCTTTGTATTATGTGATGAAATTGTAATTTTAACAAATTGTAATTTTTTAATATGACTATGCGCTGTATATGGAGTGTTAATCCGCCAACGTCATCGAATATAGCTGAACATTCATACATCCATTTTTGCTGGGACTCTCTGTGAATGTGTGGTGCTTACGAAATAACATTCGACTACCACCAATTTTAATTAATAGACTATGACTCATATTTAAAGGGTCAGGGATCAAATTCACACCAATCTAACGTATTCACTGGAATTCAATAACAGCAGCCGCTACTTGTCAATGTAATTCAAACAGCTGTTTTTATCAAAAATTGAAGGAGAAAATCGTCTTGTGTATTTTATGACGCATGTTATTTTAATGATGAAAAGTGCTGCAAGTGGAGTGTTGATCTGTCAACGTCATTAAATATATCCACGCAGCATTCACTTTGACAAAGACTTACTATGAATAAACATGTGTAGTTTTCGGTATACACTGTGGAACGATTTTTGTTTACCACTAATTGCAGCCGTCTTGTGTGAACTACGATAACTGCAAGCAACGCTTTTTATTATATCAATCTCAAACTAATCTAAATTTGGTAACACCTATAGCAAATATTTAATTAAGATTTTTTTATCTATAATATTTCCCTATAGAACACAACGTATCACACATGAAGTAAAAGAACAACATATTGTTAATATTTAATTGATATACATCCTTATTCAAAACGAATAAGAGAGAAACAAGAAGTTGTTAACCTAATTATCTGCTCCAGTTTCTGTTGTGGTAAATAGTCCAGTCACCTTTTACACCAAGTACCTAAGTTGTTGGCTCTGGCGTTCTCCTTAATCTGTCTCATCTCTCAGGTGAGCAATCACCTCCACTGAATACATAATTTTCCCAGAACGATTTATGGAGCAGGAGCAAGACCCGCAGAGACACGAAACCAACTTATTCGCATAGATAAATGCTTATTACGACAGTTTTGATCAAATTGTTCCTCGGCATGTTTCACTGCCCTAAATATTTTTACACAAGGTAAACAATTTACATTATGGATATGTACTTGAAATAATATGTGGAATATATTGTGTTATTTAACTCATATTCAAACCTTATATATAAAACAAACGCTAGTTGGGTTAGCTAAATGGTATTTTTTTATCATATCCGTTACATATCTGGAATATCTGATTTAAAAGAAGATTATTAATAAAGCTTATATTTTCATTTATTGTTTATATGTTATAATCGTTGCTTAACTATACATAAAGACTAAATTGTTACTCAAATTTATCTAAATACCGCGCCAATTTCAAATTCTAGCAAAAGCAATGTATTTTTATTTCATTTTCAGTAAAGATTAAATTATAAATTAACTTTGCAACTCAATTAAAGTAAATTTCTTTAGTAAATTGTTATCTATGCAGATGGAACATACTATAATATAATTGTATAAATAAACGATTCATAATTTAATCATTTCTTTCGCCATCTTGCAAAAACAACAAAACTGATTTTGACGACGGTATAAAAATCAACTCTTCTAATTAACACATACAAAACAAGTAAAAATATCTCATTTATATAATAAATTACTGAATTTGTTTTCTTGTGAAAGTGAAACATTGAGGCATGGCAATAATGTTAGTAATATCTTATTCGTTTCTTTGACAGGTCCATCCACCCAGTTTCAGCGCCAGTCAGAGCAGTTCTAGCGCCCCAAGTGCTAGTTCTGTGGCAACAGCAGCAGGATACGAATTGGCAGATTTTCCTGAAAGATCACTTCTTTTTGGGTTGACTTCCACAGGTAAATATAAGAGCTTAATATTTTACTTCGGTTCCTATACGTAACCATTTATTTTTGCATTTTTTAATGAAGATTTTTTTTTTTTAAATACTAAAACTACTCAAAATAAGAGTCAACCGTGATAAAATCCATGATTTTTTTATTTTTTATTTTGTCTATAGTGTTTGCGGCGATCCTTCATGTAACGGTTTTTCTTTTATTGCTACATTTAGTTAAACTTCTTACTAGAACTAAATGGTATAGGCTTTGGAAGTATCGGGCTAACTATGGTTATCTTTTATAAGATGGTATTCATCATCATCATCATCAGCCTGTGTCCGTCCACTGTTGAACGTAGGCCTCCCGCATGAGTCTCCATCCTCTTCGATCCTCCGCCTTCCGCATCCAGGTCACTCCCGCTATTCTTCTTATATCGTCAATTCATCTTGTAGGGGGTCGGCCAATGCTTCGTTTGCCAGTTCTTGGGCGCCATTCCAATACTTTTCTTCCCCATCGACCGTCGTCTCTTCGACAGATATGTCCTGCCCATTGCCACTTGAGTGTGCCTATTCGTTGGGTAGCATCCACTACTTGAGTTCTTTGCGTATTTCCTCGTTTCGGATTCTATCTTTTAGCGACACTCTGAGCATGGATCTCTCCATAGCACGCTGGGTGACTTTTATTTTATGGGTAAGACTTGCTGTCAGATTCCACGTCTCTGCGCCATAAGTTAATACAGGGAGGATCGCATTGGTTAAACGCCTTAGTTTTAAGGCATTGCGGAATTTTCGCTTTAAAAATGTACTTTAGTTTTCCAAATGCTGCCCATCCCAGTTGTATGCGCCTGTCGATATCTTTTGAGAAGTTATTTCACCCTAGTTGTATTACTTGTCCCAGATAGGTATAGTCGTTTACAACCTCTATTTCTGTTCCTCCAATGGAAATAGGATCAAAGGTCTGTGAAATATGACTATTAATCATGGCTTTTGTTTTATCCATGTTCATTTTCAGACCAATTTTGTTCGACGCTTCATTGAGGTCGTAGAGCATGTCTTGGAGCTTGTTAGGTGATTCGGCTATTAGAACTATGTCATCTGCAAATTGGAGGTGAGAAATGTACTCTCCGTTAATATTTATTCCACATTTTGTCCAGGATAGCAGTTTAAAAATATTTTCTAGGGCGTTTGTGAAGAGTTTTGGAGATATAACATCTCCTTGTCTAACACTTTTGCTTATAGAAATATTGTTAGTGCCATCATGGAGCTGGACCATCATTGTTGCAAGCTGGGTTTAGGAAAGGCTTTAGTACAATTGATCATATCCACACGCTAAGACAAATCATTCAGAAAACCGAAGAATATAATCAGCCACTCTGCCTCGCCTTTGTAGACTATGAAAAGGCATTTGACTCAAACGAGACTTGGGCAGTGCTAGATTCACTACAACGCTGCAAAATAGACTATCGGTATATAGAGATACTAAAATCTCTTTACAAATCTGCAAGATGGTATGCCATCTTATAAAAACGTTATAAGACGGAGTTATTGTTATTTTTAAATTTAACTCAACGTAAAACAATTCTTTATTAGCGTTCATTAAATATACTTGAGTGATTGTTTCTCGAAGTGTCTATGTAATATAAATTTTCATTCAACACACTTATATGATAATTTTTTAAGTTCCATCGAGAGTTTTTCTGAATACCTGAAACATCATTACTGAACACCGGTACTTGTCTGGTACTGGTCAAGATCCACCTCTTTAAACAATATCTGTTTATTTAAATAACGCAAGATTATAAAAAATAAACATACAAAAAATAAATTTTGTCTTCTCCATGACGGCCTTGTTAACCCACGCGCGTTATCCCGGCGGTATCTTTGATGTAGTTTACCAGCAATAGACCGTCAGAACCAAGCAACCGTTCAGGAAAGTCCTCCGAAAAACGATAGAGAATCTTAAGCGACACTGAACACGTCTCTTATTCTTTTGAAAAATGCACTCCATGAGATAATGTGTGCTGGATGTTTGCCAAAATCATAATGACAGGCGTCAAAAAAAAGATTATAATTCATAATCACTATCTCTACGATGCTTAGCTGTGAAAGTGACATAACAACAACAGAAAGTCAATAGTTTCATAAATGAAAGTATAAAGTAAAAATATACATTTTTGTCAAAATAAATACAAAATGCCGCATTATGTCCCAATTTATTTTTATTGTTTCATTTATTGAAAGACATCGCAAAATGAAATAGGGAAGAGTTCACTTTTAATCCCTCGTCGAACGTTAAGAAACGCGGTCGGGTTGCTTTTAAATATTTAATACACAGGCGGCGTTTTATTTTTCAATTAGGGCAGATATGATTAGGGCGTAACCGCTGAGGGCGGGGACGGGGGCGGATGCTCGAAGGGCGGGAAGGCGGATGGCTGCAAGCCTCGGAAATGATTAGGCGGAGGCGCCATCGATGGAACCTCATGAAGACACAGCATACGTTTTAACGTATTTTTTTTTACAAAAACTATGATTACTTCTTAGGTTTTCACGGCCAGATTTGATATAGTGGCTTTTGGGTTTAGCCGTGTGTGGCGAATTTTTGTCAACCAATATTTCGACCGCCATTGTAGGGGTCTTCTTCAGGATTGACTATTTATTTGTGATTGAGTTGTGAGTTTGTGTCAGATTATTTTTTACGAGCGTTATTGATATCTCCATGGCAACTACATACTCAAGTTTCATTCAAGTAAGAATACGGTAGGTATGTTCTGGGATACTATTTGTTAAGTTTTTATTTGTATTATATACAAGTGTATTCACACTTGAAAATTATTCTGTGACAAACATTACATAACAAAAATTAATTTTATTTTTCTTAAGTTTGCTTGGAAGGAAAATTTATAAAAGTATAATATTCTTAAGTAATTTAGGAAAATAAATAAAGGAAGATAGGCACCTAATAAGAACCATCTCAGAGTGGAGAGCCCGACGGATTGGTCACATCATGTGCCACTATGGTCTTCTTCACGATATTGTGGAGGGGATGGTTGAGGGTAGAAACTGTAGAGGGTGCCCTAGACGGGAATATTTGTAACATGTATTCGAGGATATGAATTTTATCACCTATGCTGAGCTGAAAAGGGTTACGGAGGACCAAGAGGAATGGAGATCGAGATGCAAGATTCTGTTGCTGCAAACCAATCCACCGGATTGATACTACGAAGAAGAAGTAATTTATTGTCATGAAATATTATATAATTTTACTACTTAATAAGTTTGAGGCTACTTTGATAGAACTCACTTGGAAACTTTGGTGTTAGTATATTATTTCATTTACTGCTCACGTAATTTCGCTGCAATGGCGTAATAATACATAGTTCATTAGTAGTTTGTATGACCCACAATATTGCGTACATTATTTCTAGGAAATCATAGTTTAGTTATAAACTTGCCGAATTCAATATATTTGACTTAACTTCGATATGTAGTGCTTAGAAATAGATGTTGAAAATCCCCTGAAATATATTTCACGAAATGAAATACTCAATTGTAAGAGTACTACAATTCATAAACATTTCATAACACATATTGTGGAATATCTCTGTGATATATTGCGACAAAATATTTATTCAGAAGCGTGCTCGATAAATAATACGTATCAATAATACGAAACGTGTTGATTTTTCGACTAAGCAATTTGTCACGAAACAACGCTCAGTAATAAAATGAACATAATTGCAAGAGAGAAGTTACATATAAGACGGTGATTACTGAGAATTTTTATGTATATTTGTTATTAGATATTCATTAGAATACAAACACAGTAGGTATTTATTAACCTCTTTGATCTCTGTGTAATACAACATGATTTTTTTTATCACTTTCCGGCCCTTTTTAGCGGTTTACATCTTTTAAAACACCTATACATTTTGATAAAAGGAATTAGAAGAATATATAGAGCTTGTTGTATATACGCTTTGAACGTTCTATTTTGAAAGTAATTCGCATGATTTTAATGTGACGCGACTATCCATGGCAGTGCGTTAAAACCGATCAGAAAATGTGGTGGAGAATCTGCCCTTCCAACGCAGCCAATCGACAGTTTTTCCGAGTAGTATTCTTCTTCGTAGTATCAATCCGGTGGATTGGTTTGCAGCAACAGAATCTTGCATCTCGATCTCCACTCCTCTCGGTCCTCCGCAACCCTCTTCAGCTCAGCATAAGAGCTACAACTCATGTCCTCGAACACTTGCTGCAAATACTACCGTCTAGGGCGCCCTCTACAGTTTCTACCCTCAACCATCCCCTCCACAATTTCGTGAAGAAGACCATCGTGGCGCATGATGTGATCGATCCATCGGGCTCGCCTCTCTGAGATGGTTCTCATTAGGTGCCTATCTTCCTTGATTATCCTGAGAACCTCATTGTTCATTAGCATGAATGAAAATAAATGTCTTCGCGTTAGATTAGGTTAGCTTAGGTTAGGTTAGATTAGAATCTAACCTTCCAACGCATCTAGTCAACAGTTTTCTCAAGTAGTAGTATGAATGTAAATACGTGTCTCTGCGTGAGATGTTTGTTTGTAAACATACTCTGGTATAATGTTACTTACATTATTAGCATTCACTTTGAGATCCATCTTAATATTTAATAGATACGAGTAAGAACTGAGAAAACTACAGTCTTCAAGTGAAACAGAGCTTAGTGTTATCCATGCTAAAACAAGGTTTTACATTCTTATCTGTGTAAGACTCTGGTATAAGTTCTTCGTATTTTGTGAAAAGTTTAGTTTGTCTTAAATGCGATTTGCTGTATTTGAATTGAGTTCGAAGGTAAAGCCCGGGGCAGGTGTTGATTGGCGCGGCACGGGTTGCAGGTAAATAATATATCGCGGCTACTCTACCGGAATGGGAAATGAATTTTTCCCGTCATTTAACTCTACCCTTGGCGTTACCGGAACGTCTCCACCGCCCAAAGGTTTACCACGTCTCAGTAAGAGCAATCTTCGCTTCTTAAGGTCACCTTGACTCAGAGGCCTTAAAAAATACAATGGTACGAGTAATATAAAGATCACATTTAATCTGAACACTCGTATTTTTACTGTCGTTTTTTTACAGCCACATTTAAACCAAAGTAACAAATGCCAATTCATGTGTGGCAAATTCTTCCATCATAGTCTCTAGAACCATTCAATACTGAAGGTAATCCTTGCAACGACGGTCAAAATATCGGATATACAGAGTCACAATTCCTTAACTTGATGATCTTCTCATATGCGACTTGTTATTTGAATTATTCAACCTACATACTTCCTAGTCCAATATAATTACGACGATATATCGATCCGAAGACGGCGTGTCATGAAATTTTCATCTTTATTAGTATGCAACTCAATACATTTCTAGAATAATAGCAAAAATCATTGAAAAAACTTTTATTTTTGAGAATATACGAGTAAAAAGCCTTTCAAATATGAAAGTTTTACTTCATTGAATGAAAAAAAAAACAAAGTTGAGACTTTCAAAAACTGTCGCTGGTAAAAATGTGTTAAAATGCTTTTATTGATTTTTTTTTCAAAAGGTTTGATTTCACTTTTTCAACATCCGAGTACTATATATATCTTATATAACCAGTAAGTTCTAAGGTCAAATGTCAAATCTTTGACAACTCTTCCAGTTAGTCGCCCTAGTTGGGACGCTGGACGTTGAAACGCTGAAAAACGACCAGATCATTATGCCTTTGACATCCACGCGGAAGGATCCACTTTCATATTACATAACTCAAAATTATTCTGAAATTAGTATTTTTTTCCACTTTCTACGATTATAAAATTTTTGCATTATTTTCCATTCTTTTTTATCAACACGTGTCAGTATACCTTTACTGTTACGGCACATGTGAATTTTCAAAGCTTTGAATCAATTAATGATATTATATTTCGTAAATTAATTATACTTTTTTGTGAAAAAATTCAGGGAATATATTTTTTTCTTTTAAAGAAAAAACTATAAATCAATCATTTGGTCACGACAAATTACCGCCAATCAATGTTGTCAATTGCCCCTTATATATAAATGCCTCATCCCAAGTCCACCTGAGAACATATATGGTTCCACACATGACCCCCAAGGCAGAAGCCATAGTATCCGAGGCATATTTGTTTGATTTGTTAGTCGATATTTTAAAGGGAATCTGATCCCAACGCTTTCGAGGCCTAGAGTCACTATGTCCTCAGAAACGGTTCAACGATTTATGATTAAACATCTACGTATTACTAAGTATTTTGTATAAACGTACCAATATATTTTGAATTTTTCTTGCCATTAAAGTGTATACAAACGTTTTATATTATATATATACAGACACGATGCAAACAATGTGTACAAACGTTTTTGAACATGATCTCATTTTATTCATACATCAAAAAGCTTATAATAATTTGATAACTAATTGTACTAAATGGTGGTACACTAGACGTTTTCTATGCATAGAACCCTTAGTGCTATGACGTCACTATCTGAAGCCGTCATTTCAGTACCTAGACATTGCTCCCTGAATACCAATAAAATGCGGATCAAATTACAATTCGAAAAAAACTTTATTTATTTTAACAGAATTCTTTTATAAATATAAATATAATTTTATTTTAATAATATAACGATTGATTAATAATTGTGATAGTCGGTTTATAGGCCAATTTTTATCATTCATATATTTGATTGTAATGTATTCGTCTATATCTAATTTATTCTTCTTTGTTATTAATTGAGAGCAAGTTTAATTCTTAATGCTTGTATGAATACGTCCCTGTAAAGTTAATACACGAAATTCAGTTAAAATTTTCAGCGTATTCACTGTTTTACCGAAATACTTCTGAAAACATTTGAAGAATGTTATGTCTCGAACTATTTGCAAAGTTAAATACATTATCACCCCCTGAAAACCATTAAGACAAGACGCCTCTCGCCTATTTCCATATATTCCGGCCTCAGATAAATTAAATTCAAGAAAATATTTCATAAACTGGATTATTTACTCGGTTAAATTGTCAATTTAAATTCAAGAGTCGCGTATTTTTTTTTAAACTTAAATTCTTAAGTTTTTTTTTCTTAATACACACAAAACATATTTCTTTACACCTGTTGCTTTCCACGTGTCGTTGGTAGAGTCAAGCCATCGTAACGTTTAAGTTTATGGATACGATCATTTTAAAAATTCCAATAAACAAATAATCTTTAACATACCTTCAATATTATATAGCTGCCGTCTCTACAAGTTTTCAAATTTCTGACCTGCAGGTCGTCGGAACCATATATTTTCAGGAAGATTTTCGTGTCCTGAGATGTCTTAGAAAAAGTCATATGCACTGGCAATATCATAACTAAGTAAATCAAATTCGAAGTGACCATATTTTCCGGTTATTAAATAGAAAAAAATATATCGGGATAAAAAAACTGATTCTTTCATTTGAGAATATTTTCTTTACTAGAAAGTACACTTAATAAATAAATTGCTGATAAGAATTATAATACTTGTGAATAAAATAAATTGATTTATTTAATAATAAATAAACATGCAATTTTCCAAGAAAGTAACTTCTTCATAAAAATCATGCCAATAAATAATATAATATGCGATAATTTCGCGAGTCAGTACGTGGAGCAAATGTCTGTAAGCCTACGCTGAGTACAGACAAAACGTTAGACTTGCAAATGGTTCGAGTTCAAATCCCAGCATCTACGGTTTATACCTGTATATGTTTTTTAAGAATATCTTCTTTTACATTTCCAGTAATTTTTTGTATGACAATATACATTTATAACTTCATGAAATTTCAGTCTGTACAATGTCTACCTGTTAAATAAAATTTTTTTTTTTTTCATCAAACTCTCACATTACGCGTTAACAAACACGACGACCTATTTATGTATTAAGATGAATGATGTTATTTTTCGTTTGCTCCCATTTCATTCTCAAAATGAAGCATTACAGCAGAAAGCTTTTTAAGTTAACAACCTTAATTCCTGCGAGACATCCGGCGGTACGTTACATTAGTAATAAAAGAAACAAAGAAAGTCAATACGGAGACCAGTAAAAAAGCTTTCGACTCGACATTAAAAATATATATATATATACGAGTGTAATTTTATATATTGCGCCGAGATATAAAAACGAAGACTTTCTAGAACGCTTTGGATAAAGCATTTTTATAACACATTTCTGGTAAATTACGTTAAAAAATGTTTTTTTTAATTAATTTCTTTGGTGGTGTATTCAATAAATTTGTACGAATCAGATAACTACGTTTTATGGTAATTATATTAAACATACAATTTCCATATAATTGGATTTTACAGAAAATTTATATTTATGGGTTATGCATTCAGCCGTGTGTGACAAATTTTACTCCGATATTTGGACCACCACTGTAAGAGGCTGTTAGGCATAATTGTGAAAATATAAAAGATCTCAAAAATTTGTCCCTCATTGGTCAAGCCATGTTATATTTTTTTTTAAATAAACACATACAGAAGAATACCGACAGATGGTGATAGTAATTCTGAAGTCTCATCTGTGGAATTCTATGACGCTTACCATGGTGCATTTGACTAATCGCTGCATGTGGAGTGTTGATCCGCCAAACTCATAGACTACAGCCCGAGATTCACGAATCATCCTTTATTATTTCAGGAATTTAGTATGAATGGGTGGTCTTCACGAGACGACTATCGTCTACCACCAATTTTGATTAATAGGCTATGATTGGCATTTACAGGTGAGGGATCAAATTTACACCAACCGGGGGTAATTTTAGAGCTCAGAAATCGTTTCAAAATCCATTTTTTTTTAATCTCCGTCGGGGATCGAACCCACGACTTTTGGCTTTTTTGACCATTGAGCTATACCTGCCGGCTAAATATAATATTTTATGAAGATTTTTTTTTATATACGTGTTAAAATTTACACATTCACATCAATATTGTTCACAGTTAAGATAATTAGATATAGTTGATCAGTATTTCATGTAAAGAATTTGGATTATATAATTTAAATGCATAGCTGAGGAATACTTGTATTTACTGCTGATAATTAATTTAATAATGACATTATACCTGTATAATATAATAGTCATAAAAACTTAGCATGATTGCTCAATATTTACCTCAAAATATTATAATTCCTATGATCTGGGCTTATATAAATGTAAAAATACTTGTGATAATGAAAGTGATACGTGCTTTTAGTTATTTCCGACAAACATGTACAGCATTAAAAATATAATAAATTATTAATATAAATTCTCAGAGATCACGCTATATTTTCTTGAATATAAAAGTACGTTTTTACATTTAATTGGATTCATTATATTTTCGATATTTGTTCTCTGTATTACAGTAATGATATTTATATTAATAGTTATCCGAAAAAAAAATTTTTTAATCAATCAAAATTCACTATTATTAAACCTTCTCGATGTTATATTCATAATAATAATAGCGACATTCATGTTTATACAATCTTTTCTACGTATTCTTACACTTTTTATTTAAATTTTCTCTCTAAAAGGCTTAAAACCTTAAAGAGCATTGTGTTTAAAAAGGTTAATTCTATTTACATCTTCATTCCGTATTAAAAACCATCCGAGTTCAAGCTTCCAAGCGCTTGGGTGGGTGTGCATAAATATTTTTACGTTTCACTGGGCATCCCACAGGAACCGGAAGCCAACCAACCTGCCCTTTCAGGACTTTAGAGAAGAGGGAGTGCTCTCTCTTCTTTCACAGATTCTTTTACGACGAACCCTTTCGACTAATTTATCAATGTCGCCGAGAACACGAGAAGGTGACAATGGTGACATTGTGCGTACAAGTTTTTTTACTACGAGGCCATTGTTCCGGGGTCACCTCGACGTATGAAACAGTATTAATTCCTGAAAAGATTTCGATGCATCAACAATGGTACAACACAACACGCTTCCGTTACTCACAAGGATAAAACGTTTGACGCGATTTATAATCATAGTAAAAAATATTTCATAAATAATAACATGTTTTTCAAGACTTATGACGTTACAAGTATTAGTTTCTTGATTATTTAACTGAAGTACAGAGATGTAATCAATTATACAACGCACAAGCAAAATATTAAAAAGTTGTGTACAAGTACTATTCAATTACAATTTATTCTTCCTGCGCCCACCAACAACCGAGAAACTCGTATCATACTAACTGAACATCGCGATTAACGTATGATGACCAAGAAGAGTCCGTTTTCAAAAAATCAACAGGTAATACAACTGAGGTCTGCAATACTCTTCCAGTATAAGTAGAATCTCTTCAAGAAGCAGACCAAAATTCACTTGCAATGTCTCCAACACGCTCACAAACACAACACATTTTTCCGTGCACGCAGCGATGAGCCGTCTCGGTTGAGCGTCATAGAGCGCATTAGTTTCAGATGTGCTCTTTTGTATCTGTTTTCGTTAAAAAATCATACTTAGCCGGCAGGTAGAGCCCAGTGGTCAAAGCGTTTGCTTTGAAAGCCAAAGGTCGTGGGTTCGATTCTCGACGGAGATTAAAAAAAAGAAAAATATATTTTGAATCCATTTCTTAGCTCTAAAATTACTCCCGGTTGGTGTGAATTTGATCCCTCACCCGTAAAATTCCAGTCATAGCCTATTAATCAAAATTGGTGGTAGACGAAAGTCATCCCGTGAAGACCACCCATTCATAGTAAATTCCTGTAATAATAAAGGATGATGCGTGAATCTCAGGCTGAAGTAAATTTATTTGAGGTGGGCGGATCAACACTCATATGTATAATTTTAAATTATTTTTAAATTAATTTTAATTTAAAAATAAAAATTAAATATGTTTAGTTTTGATTCACATTTATTTCCACATGTAGTGCTTAGTCATATGCCATGGTAAGCCATGGTATTCGATGATACTTCAGAATTCCCATCTGTCGATATTCTCCTGTATGTGTTTACATAAAATAAAAATACTGAGCCAATTTTAAGTAACATTATAAATGTCATATTTTGGATACAAATATTAAATGGCTTCATACGTTATGTAATGAAATAATAAATTATATACAGTGAAACCCCTATTAAATTTTCTCTCACTTTTAAAAAGACTTTATAGTTGTTATTAATACAAGTATACTCGTACCCCAAAACATTTAAAAATCGTACATCTCTTAAGTTATTTTTTATTGATAATAAATTTCATCTTATTAATTAACTTAAGTTAGTAGTGTTCTTACAATTGTTATATACTGTGATTCTTATTATCTCTTTCCGAATTCCATTTCATACTTAAAACAAGAATATCCGTCTGAAGTATTCGCAATATTGGATACGATGACTTTCAAGTTAAAATGGCTTTGCATTCACGGAATAGCTTTACTGATTGCCGAGCCTAACACATTCCTGTCTAGGTCACCGATCTGGAGGAAAAACTTCAATGAGACCCTTTTCACTCGACATGTGTATAATTGCGTGTTTCGACAAGGCCGACAATGGCTGGGTATATTCCAAGAGACGGGATTCTTTTCATTTTAACATTTAGTAAGAAATATACTAAATATTTTAAACATATTAAATGCTTCAAAGAAAATACTAACATTATTTCTTGCCAAACAAAGGAGGACTTTCGTAGGTGTATATCTTTAATATAATGCATACATTATTTTTAACAAATAATTTTCATTGAATCATATTTATGCATGTTAACAAATATTAATTGTATTTTATAACAAAACTCTTCTTTCAGTATTTTTTTATATTTTTCAAAAATTCTTTTTAAAAAAATCGTATCACCAGAACAATTTTTATGTTATCCTTTTATTTCATGTATGTGTATACATTAACTTAGTTAATGAAAAAATAAATAATTTGTTCTAATATTTCAAACATTGTTAAAAACTTTAAGTCTTCATTAAATGAGTATTCCCATTAATCAAGAACTATAAATACAAAATCGTTATACAAATTTATGTAAAAACTACGTGTAATATGTTCTGTGTTGACCCTTTAGGATCAAATGGCCCAGTCCTCAAGAGCCTCATATTAATTTTACGAATCATTAAAATTTATGATTTACAAATAACGCAAAAATGTGCCTCGGATACTAAACTGATGACACAAGTCCCGGAAATCCTGCCCTGAAGGCCATTAGGAACCATAAATGTTCCCAGGTGAATTTCCGGTTTCATAGATGTCTTAAAAGCAAGGTATGGATAATTGCAGTGTGAAAAAGAGAGTTGCGTTTCATTTCCTTTCAATCTTTAAAAAATCTCTGTGCGTCATTTGATATTGAAATTATATTTCTTGCTCCCCAGAATCATACCTCGACCTGAGCGCGCAAGACTTGGAATTTGGTTTCAACGAGACGCGCCGTGATCGCATCCTCCGAACCTACGTACGCAATGCCTACTACTTCCACCTCAACGAGATCTTCTCTACCCTCAAGAACGAGTACACGGACTGGGACAGACCTGTGCAGAACCCACTCAACGTCAGAGATGCCACGTTGGAGGTTAAGAAATACATTTGAATATATTACCTATTTATAGGCATCTACTACTAACTATCCTAGATCTTTACCATAAGGATATAACTATACCATAAAGACGCCCGGACTTTCGCCCTCTTGAAGGTCATCAGGAACTATATACACAGGATGTATACTCGACGAAGCTCCTGGAGGCACAGATGTAATGGGATCAAGCGAGAACCATGACGGCTGACAGAGCTTTACCGCAGCAGTTCATGATGACCATATGCTCCCATTAGAGGAGCAGACATAGAAACGATGATGAATGATGAATATTTGTGTAGCAGTTGTCAATTGGATCAGATGTAAAAGTACAATGATGCTTAAAAGAAGTTTTACATATTAAAATTGTTACCGTTTGTGGCTTAAGAAATATACAATAATAAATTATTATTCGCAAAACATAATATATTATCATATACACGTACGTATTTAGTTTTTGCTTACAAAAAATAAATAAACCGAAAAACAATAATCCGTAAAAGTATACAACTAGATACAGAGTTTCATCAGCTCACAGTGTGGTACAAGTATCACTGATTATTTTAAAATTATTTTTAGAAAAGATGATTTGACGACTTTGCGATAAAAACAATATAAATCCGGAGAGTGCTTCGGATTATACTGTCAAGAGTGTTTCGGTAGGGATTTATATTATCATCACGATAACATTAAGCGTTTACACCTTCATGAAGGTGCAAAGTGTGGATTAAGATAACCACACAAAAAAAACCAAAGTGGATTGTATTTCATTATCAACGCTTACCTTGGCATAATGGCCGTGATACGCGAATTTATTTTCACTGTGATTTTGTTACTATTTCTAAATATTAAACATTTTTCAAACAATCAATCTTTTAATATTGTATTATTTTGTAATACGAGTAGTGTAGCTGGGTAACAGCTTGGAAATGTATTACACATCATATATAATATTTTATAATACTATATAGTCGTATCATATGCAACTTGTAATAAGCAAACGCAGGCATATTTCTTTCTTTGAATAAAAATGTACGCTAGACACTATACACAGCAATATACTATATTTTGCTAATACTTAAGTATTAAATGTATTCTAAGCGAGGACATACTTATATTTTTTTGTCATAGGCTTGGGTATATTTTTTAAATGAGTAAGCGAGTTTTTCGTTTAGTTTATATTTTTATGAAAGAAGTTTGTGAGAATAAAACGAAAGTCATTTCTTATTCGGTGTACTTTCGGTGCAAATAATATCATTTCGTATCCCAGACCCAGCATTAACCCTCTTCGTGAAAGTTTGACAGATGGATTTCAGAGCTGCTTATTATTCGACAGCACTTTTTTCAAAAGCCTTATTATGTTGGTCTTGTATCCCAGCTTTCGTACTTAGATCAGTTAAATTTAATATATCACCACGAAATAATAATAAGTTTCAGATTATCAATAAATATTCATACAAATAACATTTTCCAAATTTAAGATTATAAATTTCTCACAGGTTTCAGAATGTATACCTTATTTAATGATATATTGTATAAAGTGATACCAGCACCAAATGTGAGTCTTTTAAAAGACGAGTGATGTAAGAGGTAAATACATTTATTAAAAATATTTAAAGAATATAATGTTTTTCGAATGTCTTTGTTCTTTTTTAGATGCGTTCAATTGTTTCCCAACATTTATTCTTCAGATAGTATTCATTGTGAGATCAACCTCAACAATAGTCGGGAAAAGAGTGATTTTCTTGGATCTTGTCCCTGAAATAGTAAGGGCATTTTACTGATGGATGTCGCAGTTTTAAGTTATGTCTTGTGTATTTTTTAATAAAATAAAAGTAACTTTTAGTGCCGTGGCCTCTTTTAATTAACACATTGGTATCCACATTTTATTGCTTGAATTTTTCCATTCAGAATAAATATATTTTTGATAATAATATAAAATTAAATTGTTATTATTTTGCATTATCTAACATGTTTCACGTAGTTATAATTACCCAACTAACCTAACCTAACGTAACATAAACTGACTAACCATATTAAAATTAATAATTATTTTTTATTATAACCTAAAGTTGATTTAAATTCTAAGCAGAAATTCTTTTAAATTCTGACCATTTATTTTATTGTCATAGCTTAATGTACTTTCCATGACAGCGAAACATTGTAGCGTACTCAAATATTATGTTTTATTTTCAAAGGTATCCATGTCACTATAATCTCATAATCGATTATCTATCTTCAGGTACTGAGTGATGGTCATACAGCTGCTCCTCTCATCCGCCTTGGTTACCTGCACGCCATGAGAGGAGGTAAAACGTTCTTCGCGCACTTTCAACATCTATCGAGCGACAGAGATTATCCACAGGTAAATCACCTTGAATTCAATACTTATAATAAAAGCAATTAAAAAAAAATCTCGTTTTATTGCCGATTATGTTGATCTTATACTTATCTAATGAATATTAAAAATGGATATCAAATATAATGAATTAATATTTTTAAAAAAGTCATTTAATCGTTGAAGTTTAACATATGAATCCATATTAGCTCTTTATATTTTTTTGCTAATATACAAAATATGTACAACTGTATTTTTGTAATTTACAATATTAAAATAAACAATTTTATTTCTCTAGAATAATTAGAGCAGTGTTGAATAGTTAGTTTTAGTTATAACTTTAGTTTTAGTTCTGTCCGTATTCAAGAAAAAACGATTACATATATAATATTCATGACATATTATCTTATAAAGTTAAGTGTTTATTTTATTCAGAATATGAAAAAAAAAAGTTTTAAAATGATTCTAAACTTTGCATCATGAAATAATCAAGAGTATATTTTCTACAGAATTCATTTTAAAACTGCAGTACTTTGCATTCCGATTGTAGGGCTTAATGAACCTCGAGTGCATCTGACCGTTGCAAGGAACGGAGTCTGCTCGGTACCAGCCGATTGCTGGCGCTCGCGCTTATCCAATCTTAATTTATAGTGTCGTTTCCCAGTAATGGGAAATTACCGAGAAATTTCGAAGGAAGCGGGAATCGCTTTCCCACGTCTCTCGAGCCAGGAAAAATAGTTCCCACAGGGCACGATAGCCCCTTAGCCAGGAAATGAGATAGCGGAAACTGGAAACGACACTTAAGCTCCTTAGACTGCATTGATACAAATTTTCACGTGTGAATGCACTCTCCTACTTTAAAACCAAATAAAACTACTAATAAAAATGGTTACGTTTAATTAACATATTTTTTACATCATGATATTTCATGAAAATTTTATTTCCACAAAACTCCAATAAAAACGCTGTTTTTCATTTAGAAGATAATTTTGGAGACATACTTTTATGTAGAACTACTTTTATAGCTAAGCGGAATGCCAAAGTATGAGATATTTCAGACTTACTACAAATCTTATATTTCAAATATTTTAACAACCTTTAATTTGTTTACTTATGTTATGACGTTAATTTGTTTTGTTATGAGTTCGTTTTTATTAAGTAAAAATCATTTATGTATTTAATAAAAAAAATTAAATGGATCAAATTTAGACGTCATATCATCGATATATTTTTGGATAAACGAGTATATTAACATACTCGTATACATATTTCGCAAATACAAATTTACGAGGGTCAAGTAACTTTTACAACATTTAAATTGTTTCTCTTACCCCGTCTTGTCTCAAATCAAAAACATTTGGTTGTATATTATTTTTTGAATCTTACGAATTAGTTTTTTCGCTTTCAACATATTGCAATATTCCTACGATCGTTACATTTTATTGGTCTGTCCTACAATCAACAAAGTTAGTGTGCACTCTTGAGTATGAAATTTTATGTGTATTATATTTCAACTGGAGTCATTTCGGATGAGTTTGCCGACCATAATACCACTAAAACGTAGCATCGAGATATTACAGTTTGTAATATCGTTAAAATCTTCGCGGTTCTTTTGAGTTTCAGCAGTTAAGTTTTATTTTGCGATATCTGTTAGTAAGTTCATGTAAAAGCCTTACGGTTTTGCTGTTTCGCAACCTTCGCGAATCAAATTATGTTTCTTTCTATTACAATATTTCAATCGTGATATGATTTTCTACGTGTATATTATGTTATTTACTTTGTTGGATATATTAGTATTATATTTACATATGTTTTGTAGTCTGACATCACCCCTTCAGAATAAAATTTAATTTAAAATTAATTACCTCAAATTTGTTTTGTTTTCATACGGGGTGGCTTAATCCGTAATCAAATAATCCAACTAGAACGAAATAACTTCTTTAAACAAATCGCCAGGCAACTGGGATAGGCAGAATTTGAAAAACTCAAGTACATTTTTAAATAAAAAAATTTGCAATATCTTAAAACGAAGGTGCTTAACAAATACCGAGGTCACCCAACGTGCCATGGAGTGTCTCTTAAAGATAGAATCCGAAACGAGGATATTCAAAAAAGAACTCAAGAAGTGTAGGCTACTCAACGAATAGCCACACTCAAGTGGCAATGGGCAGGACATATTTGTCGAGCAGATGACGGTCGATGGTGAAGAAAAATGTAGAAGTAGCGTCCACAAATTGATAAACTGACTGTTGGTCGACTCCCAGCTAGATGAACGACATCAAAATAATAGCAGGTGTAGCCTGAATGCAGAGGGCGGAGGATCAAGAAGAATGGAGACTCATAAAGGAGGCCTTCGCTTAATAGTGGATGGACACAAGGTAATGATGATGATGATGACATCAAATTTTAAATTAATGAAAATATCTAAGTGAATTCCTTATCATGTCATCGATCCACCTAGCATGGGGAAGTAAGACACTCTGGTTTCCAATTTTGTAACGCAACATCAAATAAAATCTTCTCTTTGAACTTTCGTAGTAGATGTCGTAGATGTGGTAGACCATAAATTAAAAGTGAAAATTAAGATTCACGTGAGACGACTACGTTCAACATTGGAACGAGACAGGCTGAATTCCAAAATCATAAACGGAATCAAAATGCGTAATCATGGTGAAATTTCATACTTTAATCATAAATAATATCATTTAGAAGAAATTTATTTTAATATTGAACTACTTTTAACTAGCTTTCATTTTTAATTTGAAACATTACTGTTTTGTTTATAATTAAAGTAACAATTAATTCAGCTGAACAAAGACATTGTTTAAGTATGAGTCGTATAATGTCGTAAGATGTCTGGTTCAAATTTGAACTCGGACAATTAAGCGGGCGTTTGAATGTTTAACGAGGGAGACTGGGGTAATAACACAGTCGTGGTCATGCTCGCAGGACTGATGATGGAGTGTCCCTTTCAGGAGTTCAGAACGGTGCATGGGAGGACATTCAGGAGCACCACTTCAGGATGATATAAATGGCACAGAGCTTGTAATTCATGGCGAGCTTAGTTAATTAGGCGGTACAAAGATATAAACACAAATACTAATGGTAAATGAAAAATATTACTTTAAGGAGTAATTAATTCTAAAAAAAAGGTTTTAGTATTTGGTATATTTATCAAAGTCAGAAAAGAACTTTTTTCAATTTTTAAAATCAAAATTGTAATGTAAACATTTTTTTTACTTGAATTAAAAACTCAGATCGCATTGACATATGTATTGTAAATTAAAAAATATAGATCGAAAAATATTTTTTTCCCCAAGAAATATTTTTTCATTTAATAAAATAATTAACAATATCAAAATATTTCCATCTGTTTCTGCCAGCGGGTACAGCTCAATGGTCAAAGCGTTCGGTTTGCAAGCCAAAAATCTAGATTTTATATTTAAAACGTATTCAGTTTTTTATGTAAACACATACAGGAGAATACCGACAGATGGTGATAGTAATTCTGAAGTCTCATCTGTGGAATTCTATGATGCTTACCATGCTGCATATGGTTAAGCACTGTATGTGGAGTGTTGATCCGCCAACGTCATAGACTACAGCCCGAGATTCACGCATCATCCTTTATTATTACAGGAATTTACTATGAATATGGTGGTCTTTACGGGATGACTTTCGTCTACCACCATTTTTTTATTAATAGGCTTTTGACTGGCATTTTACGGGTTATGGATCAAATTCATACCAACCGGGGATATTTTAGAGCTCAGAAATCAATTTAAAATCTTTTTTTTAATCTCCATCGGAGATCAAACCCACAACCTTTGGCTTGCAAAACAAACGCTTTGACCATTGAGCTATACCCCCCCGGCTAATAATTTAAAATATATCTATCATAAATGCTTCAATTTAATAAACAGATAAGCTTTCTAATCAGTGTTCTTTTAAGGGGCTTAAACTACTTGTTTTTGAAGTTGCATAGTTATCGAAAGAACAAATGCGACTAAAGCCCTTTTTTACGTAAACGAGTATCAAATTTATTTTGAGGAAAGTAAATATAAGAACTAAACTACTTTACATCTTACATGAACATGATATACTGGTTTCTTCATTATGTGCTATTAATGCTGGTTGCTTCACGCCTTGGTCACCTCATGATGGATAACTTCTTGCAGCGTTCCGGTTCGGTGCATGGAGAGGACATCCCTTACTGCTTCGGGCTTCCTCTGGTGGGCGGGCAGCCTTTCTTCCCTCACAACTACACCACCCAGGACCAGGCCATCTCCAGGCTGCTCATTCAGTACATCACCAATTTTGCCAAAACTGGGTGAGTTACAATATATTGATTCAATACATCATTGTTTCGCAGATTTCTGTAATTATGCATAGTAAGACCACTAAGAATAAATACGTCAAACATTTGACAGCTTTCAGTTTATTTCATCCTTTTTCAAAAATATGATTATCACGAAAAATCACTTTGTATTATATTATGATTCTATGGTTTCTTATAGAGGTACGGTTTATCGATAATTTCACAGCACCTTAGTTTCGAGTCGAAAAGATCCGTTGAGTTTTTTTTTTCATTAGACAATCGATGTAAGTGATGGTGCATTTAAATTTCTGATCTTGTACATTTTTTTATTTGAAACCATAGTGCAGTGAAATTTCCGGTTTCCTTATATACGAGTATATTACGCTTTGGAAATCACTACATGTCACATACACATACGAATATGTTCATACAATGAAGATAATATATATTAAGTGTGAAAAAGATAAATGGAAAATTTTTAAAATATGCGTGTAGATTGTTATACGCGTAGATATACTTTTTCACGTCATAAAAAATTGGCACAAAAAGGTAGTACATGCTGAAAATATGCCATCTATACACTGTGTTCAACACTAGATAGTTTTGTACCGGTTTGTTTCTTTGATAAAATAAAAACCTTATGTAAGACTTCTTTTCATTGTAAAACGTATATTTAAAAAACCACAATATTTTATGCATTGAAAAGTTAAAGTATATATTGTATATTTGTATAATGCATAACTCATGTTGTATTCAATATTATATCTTAAGCTTTTTAATATTTACTTTATTATACTTATATTTATGTAATTGCACACATCTTCACGGTCTAATTTGAGAACCATTACTTTTGGGTTAAGCCTTGTTTGTCCAATTGTTTCACCAATATTTCACACTCTGATGATGGCCCTTGCAACGACTATCTGAGTATCGGAAAAAATAAAAAATTATAACAAATTGCTTAACCCATCATAAATCATGATATATTGAATTATTATTTTTTACGTGATTTCAAGTAAATCACTTTTATTTTAACGTCGTCATTCATCAAAAAAAAAATTAATTTTAAATCTCTTAAAAATGATGTTACAACCACCCACATTATCCACGTCAAGAACATTACTTTTTATTAAAACAAAAACACGGCAACATGATATAATAATAATTTTTCGTTTTCGTTTTGAAGATTGTGATTTTTATGAATGATTGTCGCCTCGTTACTTTCCGCGTTTCAAATTTTAAAAAACACGAGTTCTTTCTGTCGTCACTTCTTTTATAAAGGATGACGGCGAATTAATTAAAATGGCCGCCCTAATGAGAACATGGCGGCCCAGCAACAGTCACGATGATTAACTCTGCATCACTTTGAAAGGATTCTGTCAGCGCCGTATTCACGCCATTTGAGTTATGCCGTAGAAGATGCATCTCTATGACATTTACGAGAAAAATAATTAATAATCAACTGTAAAAAATTAAAAATGCGTATTATATCTCCAACATTTTCACGTGTTTTATCAAAATACTGTTTCCATTAGATAATGTAGCTACGAACTGAGTGTACCTTTTCAAACGTCTTGTGAAGTAGTCTTCTCGATTCTCAAGGTTTGAATCATTATTTATATTTAATATATTTATTTAATCATCTTATTGGCAATTCTGGAGATGGGCAGGTAATATCGCTAACACTGCTGGAAAATATTGGTTGAGTAAGTCAAAATAACGAAAAGGTAGGCAATCAATGAAGTAAAACTTTAGCCACCAGTGAGAAGATATGATATAAAGAGAGCTACTCGTTTTTTTATTGTTATTTATGAATTAGTTTTATTCACTAAGGCAGTCATTCTTTCAGTTTTTTCAGAAAAAGATAAACGGCAGACGCTGGGATTCATACATTTCAAGCTTTTGGCACCGTTTTTATTTCATTACCTACCTGTCATGTCGACAAATTAACACGATTACGTACAAAATTTGCTTATTTTAAGCTGTATGTATATTTATTAAGATTTTAAAAGTATTTTTAACTTTCCTTTTCCATTTAGTATACAGTAAATTGATGAATAATGATTTTTTGTCTGAAATGTGTTTTGCAAGATCAGCAGGGCTCGTTATTGTTGGTGCTGCCTTAAGTGTCGCGGTCTCATTGCTTGTTTATAACCTCCGCAGACAATTACAGCATAACACCGCCGCCATATATTGCTCGTGGCACTTGTTATTTACACGTGGGTGTGCCGCGGGGTGCGTGCTATAAACTTACGAAAGATTTATGCACGGCGATGTCAGGGTGAAACGTCAGAGTGCTAAGTAATGAAGTGCTATTAGGTACACCGTAAACATAATAACACCACATGATCGCCATGTCACTGTGGGATACTTATATTGAATTGTATTGAAGTTGTTTAATGAATTTTATTATCTAAATTAAAAGTATTATACTGAATTTTACATTGTTTTGATAATCTTACAATATTTAACGATGGTACAAAATACGACAAATTGAAAACACACACATCATATACAAAAATATATTCTTATTTAAAGTTTTAAGATGCAAGATTCTGTTGCTGCAAAACAATCCTTTGGATTGATACTACGAAGAAGATAAAGCTTTATAATAAAAGATAAGAATTTCTTACCTTGTTTCAATATGGATCACATTGAGTACTGCTTCACTTGATGAAAGACTGTAGTTTCGTGATCTATAAAATCCTCTTCAGTTCCAATGTACACAAACGTACTCTACATAACGTTCTATAAAAAAACAAAAAGCTTTATTATTACGAAAGCACTGTCTCTTTTATGCTATATATTTTGAAAATGTGATACTCCAAGTATAAATATAAAATAAATTAATATTTATATAGGCTATACAATGCAATGATTTCACTTAAACATAACTTATAAACTGAAAAAATAAATCAACACACTCGTTCTTGTGATGCTGGTTTTTGTATGAATATTGTTACTATTTTATTGTTTATCCAAATTAGACATATAAAAAACGGCTAATAGATAAAAAGATCACAAAATTTTAATAGTGCAATGAGTTGCTGGTTCCCATGCATAAATAACTCTATTTTGAATTGAAAATACTTTTGACGATTATTATAAAATAGAAGAGCATCGCAGTGACATATATTCAACATTTTTTTTTACTTGAAATATTTTTATCATGCTATGAGAAATGAGATAATAGAAGAAATAACATCAGAATCTCGCGAATGAACTGTTTTTTTTTTAAGTTGCTTACTTCAATTTACGATTGAAATTCAATTATATTACTTGCACGGCCAAATACTTGAAATATTAAATGCGCGGTGAAATTACAAGTTCCCTGTAAACTGTAACGTGTGGTTAGCCCATGTTCTGGTATCTGCTAGTGCGAGTATTGCCAAGAATATTCTACGTAGACTAAAAGGCTACCAACCCGAGTGTCGGATGTAATAATTGATAAACAGTTTATCGAGAATGTGCCTTATAACATTATTATTTATGGCTTTCTGCGTTCTTCCCAGTACTAAAGAACATACTTATGAGAATAAATTTGAAAACATTTTTTTTTTTCAATTTAAACCCTAGAAGAATTTGACTCTTCGAAGTTTTCTTACGTTATTGATTTTTCGCTTTTACCTTTTTCCTTGACCCTAACCATACTTTGTTGAATATAAATTATAAATAACCATGTACCATATTTTTTCAAATAATATAACAATAAATATATAACACACTTTAGCACATTCCAAAAACATTTTTTAAGTTTAAAAATATCTTAAAAATTATTTTTTGAAGATTCTTACAAAATAAATATTTTGAAACAATAAATAAAAATAGCAATATTGTTCATAGAAATCATATATTTATACATATATTTTATTTGTTCCCTAAAAAAATATGTCCTAGAACACATATCAAAAATTAATTATAAAAAAAATCTTATTACAATTCACGAGGCATTTATTTAAATACAATAATTGCTTGCTTGATTTCGTAATTAATTTTACTGTTACAAGTAACCACTAAATACAATTTATTTAAAACTACTATTCCATAAATGAGATGGAAGCAAGGCTTGTAGTTTAAAAACGAGTCAATGGACAACTCACAATAGTACTTTTCCAAGAAAGCACCTATGCAGATGATAGATGAGACTTTACGAGCAAGATCATTGGTGCTACGACGCTCGTGTCTACGTTGCTCAGTCATGAGCAACATAATTTGAAAGATACAAAAATCATTTGGATTAAGCCACTCCTAAGTTAAGAGAATGTTGATCTTTTGAGGTATAACATCTGAAACTCATGTATAAAATATACATATTATATAATATATAATAGCGTTATGGGAACGAAATATTTCTTTGGATATGGCAAGGGCATTGTAGGTGACAGAACATTTTGGCAGCAACTTGAGTGACCATATGTTACTGCTAGTTAGTGAATAAGGAAGAAAAAGAATAATAATACAAAATACAATGTTTTAATCTCGTAAGCTCGCATTGAAAGCATAAATACAATTCGTAATGATAGTTTGCATGATTCACACTTTATAAAACGTAACAGTTAACGTTCACCTCCATTAAAAATCGGCAAAGGGGCGCGATTCAATTTAAATATAATCGCAAAATCGTTACGATTTTTCGTCAAATCAGTACTTTCCTTTGAATCCATTCGGGATTTTTGTGTCCCGAGCTCTGAACGAACTCCCGGTACAAAAAGGGCATAAAAAAATATTACGTTTTGTTAACTTGGACTTAATGGTTATGGGATGTTGCGATGTTTATATAAGTCCAGAATAGGCGGCGCTTGCCACCGGCCATGACCATTACTTTTTACGATTTATTAAATACTAAAATGGGTTTTGTTATCAACTGAAAAAATGATACGACTTTGGCGCTTTTTGCAGCCCTCTGCAGATATTTCCGATTCTACATTGCGCACAAATAACAGTATTTAGAGTCTACAAAATCAATAAATGTCGAGCATTATTGCTACAGGGTTTATTTTTATTCTAAATTATATTGTTTTAGTTTCTATATTATAATTTCGTTACATTTCAAAAAGTCAAGTGCTCTGTATTCATTTTCTTTTTTTGCATTATTTCTTTTACTTTCTTCTAAAACGCAATAATATTGAAAAAATATATACATTCAAACAATAAGGAGATGAATTGAATAAAGTAAAAAGTATGTCTTCTAATAGCGACGTAGTTAGTGCAATATGCAATGTAAACAAATTACGTCATAGCTAAGAAGAGTATCAGCAAACATTTCGTAGATGAACACGAATCTTCTTTTTTTCTTTTTATTGCGGTCTAGTACTTTTTTTTACTAAGAGAAGTAACCTTTAGACCTAAAATGTATTTATTTGCCCATAATTATGAAAGTGTTGTGAGTCAATAAATTAAAAAAAAACGATTTACATTGTTGTGAATATAATATTCATTTAACACATATTTGTAAAATCTAAATACAATATTTTATGCAACACGAAGTTGTCACTTTCATCGGTTTTCAACCAACAAAACACAAACCTGTAAATATCTCAGAACTAATGAAATATAACACACACCATTTTCATAATTATGGGTACATATATGTGTGTCGATCGAAATGATGAAAACGGAGTATCGATCTAATGATATTATAAATTCACGGAAAGTGTTAAAATTACATCTCTGTAGAGTGATTTCCTTAAAAAAAAGTAGTCATTTAATCAAATTTAACCTAACCTTACCTCACCTTACCTGACTTTATTATTATTCATAAAATTTCTTAATATATTCATCTATATTATCATCATCATCGTCGTCATCATCATCAGCCTGTCTCCGTTCACTGTTCAACGTAGGTCTCCCGCATGAGTCTCCATCCTCATCGATTCTCCATCCTCTTCGATTCTCCACCTTCCGCGGAGGATCGATGGTATACTGATTTGTATAAATGAACTATTCTTTTTACAAGAACTTTGTAAAAACAAACATTTTAACGTACTATAATACTTTAATGTGTGTCACAGTCACAAATAATTTGAAAAACTTTTGCTCATATCTTTCTACAGGGATCCCAACGAAGGACCAGTAGGTGGCGCAGGGGGCCCGGGAGTGGGTTCAGGAGGACCTCCACCGGAGCCCGAAGCGCCTCCGCCCCCGCCCTTGCCTTTCTGGGACACTTATGACACAATCAACCAACTCTACCTCGAAATAGGTAAAAAAAACTTACGTTTCATCATTCTCATTTTCTCTACAAAACGTTTTTTACTTTCAATTTCGACCACATAACCTAACCTTCTTTTTGAACCTTTGACAAATTCTAAAGCATATTCTAGTTTGAAAATTCTGTCTAACTATAATGACTGATCGAGGCTAGAAAAAAATTTATTCTTATTTCACAACTTTCCTTATTTATTTGTTATTATAATTTATTTATATCTTAGCTCAAATACCATCAATATCAAAATACTATATGTACACTGAATTTCTTTATGATTTCCAATGAATATTTTTCTAAAACCAAGTATGTAAAGGTTTTTTCATTAAAAGTAGTCTCTAATTGTTTAATAATATTTTTGATTAAAACATATTTATTTAATCAACTCTTAGTAAGATAAATTATTTTTTACAATATTATATCAATAAAGATAACTACATTATTCATCAAGAATTATTATTATCACAATTCAATTTTCCTCCAACGAAATATTTTGTATTACAAAATATCAGCTAAATTTAATGCGAGATAGGAAATGTATAATAGATTTTACAGCCTGATATTTCACAGCTTTGTTTTGACTGAAATCTGATCTTAGTGTTAGAAGCTTAACACTTCACAGTAAACATGAATGATTTACATGTGCTGAAATATGTACAACCTGTATGTGCTGATATTTCATATCGACGCCTCTAATAAAATGTATTGAATATAAATTTATTCCACACCTTCTCTCTCCCATTTAAGCTTACATTTTATGGGATATGTCTATTGAAAATTACTTTAATTATATTAAATAATGATTTTTATTATAAATAATGTAAATACATATAAAAATTGTCGTTTCAAAAGACCACAAATAAAATTAATCAAATACTCGATAAAACGCCATTTTGGAAATGTCTCTTTCAAGTCTTGAGTATAATAGTTTTGTGTTCCTTTACGGTTGACTGTCACGACAAACCATCGGATGTGGATTGGATAGTTTAACTAACCGCCTGGTGTCCTCAGGTTCGCGGCCGGAGATGCGCAACCACTACCGAGGTCACAAGATGTCGCTGTGGTTGTCGCTCATCCCGCAGTTGCACCGCCCGGGCGAGGCCGGACTGGCGGACATGTCCATGCGGCACCACCACTTCCTAGAGGAGGGGGCGCACTACTACGAGGGTAAAACCAATCATTATATAATTAACTAACTGTTGAAACTTTTAAAGACGAACATTTTAAATAGATATTTTATTTTTTCAGGTTCTGTGAGGCCGCAGTCAATGCAGCGTCCTAATTTGCCTCACCTGGTCGCACCGTCTGCACCTCCACGCAGCTCCCCACCCCCGCCTAAGCCTTCAGCAGCCGCTGCTCCTGCTGTTCCTCTCCCGCTGCCGCCAGCCGCAGTCCCAACAACTGACTGCCCTCCCAACGCTACACTCTCAAACCGCAACATCCACAAAGACAACAACAACCTTCTGCGAAAGCTCGCCTCCAGCCACTACCAGAGCTACACAACAGCTCTCACAGTCACCATCGCCGTTGGCTGCTTCCTTCTTCTCCTCAACATTCTCATCTTCGCCGGCATCTACCACCAGCGAGACAGAAATAATGGCAACTTCGGAGACAAGAAAAAAGAAGAACTCGCCGAGGCAGGCAGCTGCAGCACATCCTCAGGCGGAGAAAACTACGACGCGAAAACTCTCAACTTCGAAACACAAGGCCAAAGTTACGAAGGCAACAAAAGCGGCTACAGTTTCGAATGCAAATCCGCCGCATATCAGATGAAATCTGGCTCAAAGTATGATTTGCGAACGTTTCCTTCCGACTGCGGCAAAACTGCATTCGGAGAATACAGCTGCTACGACGAGAAAAACTTAGCCGCCCAGTACGAAAAGAGAAGCTTAGCCGATATAACACTGTGCTCAGTTCCAGATAGTATAGACTTACCAGTACAAGACTTTAGCAAGTCTCCTGCAAAACGCTGCGACAACGGAAGCAGTATCGTGAAAATAGACACTCAAAAACCTGACATTCAGAGAATAAACAATCAGAGCATCAGAAGCCTCGAAATGCAGACGAGCAGCTTTCACGAAAATGGCAGCAGACTGAGTTTGTCGAGTGTTCACGATCGCCCGTCGAGAACGAGCACTTTTGGAGATCCGGTGATGGTAACGGATAGTTCCACGCAGGTCAAATTTTCTTCGGCGAGTGGATCTGGAGAGACGAGACAGACGACGTTTGGACCAGATGGACCGCGTGAGGAAGACATGGCTGGGAGTTCTGGATCAGATGACAACGGTTTTCAGCACAGGGACACTGTTAGCGTGGGGGCGCAATCGGAACCTACTACGTGTGACGTGGGGACCGGCGTGGACCGCAGCCCGCTGTTGCCGGAGCCTCCGGGGGCCCGGAATCCGCCCGCAGCCCCAGGCATTCTCCGCCAGGCCAACCCTGGCGGGACGACCACCGGCATCATGAAAAAGAGAGTGCAAATACAGGAAATATCCGTGTGAACGCTTGTGTGATAAAACTTGTACTTTTTTACTTGACAAAATTATAAATTAAAATAATACCGATCCCGCGTCTGGCGAATTGATATTTCATCATTTTTCAATGGAGGTGCTGTCATATAGGCCGATTTAATATTATCGTGTACTGAAGAAAAAACTTACGTAATTTTATCCGACGGTCGTTTTAACTTGATAGATATTTATCTAGCGTAAAACGTAAATTGTGAATATTTTATACCACTTAAACAAAAAAAACTGTCTGATATAATAAAATATATTTACGAAGCAGTCAAAGACGAGGTTAAATTGTTGGCATTTACCAATAGTCGCTTTTCTATCTTTTGAACTTCTTATCATTTCGGGCCACTTCCGGATCATTGTGACAAGTAGTAATTAAATGAAAATTAAGTTTATCGCTGTACTCAAATAAACCATTATTGTTTAAAAGCCTGCAAAAACAAACGTAGTTTGTATCAAATTAATTATCTTAATATCAAGTTAAAATATATTTATTTGTTACAATTATATTTTGTATGGAATTGAATTCAAATGTGTGTGCCATAGATACAATTATAAAAATGTGTTTGCTGAGCTGTATAATGTAAAATATTATAGTTATTTTCATGAAAATATTATATATAAAATTTTATTTCTCAGGTGGCCAATACATTCTTTAACATCCAAAAAACTTGCTATTTTGGTAACGTTACATTTTATTACCAGGGTTAATTGTTGCATTGTAGATTATACAAATTTGAAATTACTGAGGATGCCAAAAACTCTTGTTTATTTTTAAGTGTTGTCAATAAATAAATATCATTGTGAAAAATATTTAAAATATAGCTAATCACGTGACAAGGGAGTTGTGTACATTGGCAAGGATTGATATATATATATATGATAAATTTTATTACATGTATGTAATCATAATAATATGTTAGTATATGAATTAAAGATATATAAATCGAATGTATTATCTCAAACAGGAATTGAAACAAATAATTTTAACTTCAGAATTATTAATAATTTATAGAATTTTATAGATTAACTCATTTGTTTATTTGAAACTTTTAATAGTGTTCATTCATTGCATAAAATATTTATCGTTGCATCGTTTGAAATGCTTGCAACGGAATTGATTGAAATGGATTTGTTGACATGTTTGTTGTAATTCAGAGTTTTGATATTATAAAGTATAATTAATCATTACAATTCCTGACGTGCCATTGGAGACATATATTTATCTTCATTTAATGACACTGATTAAAAACAAAATATTATTTAGAGCAAGAATACTTTTATTGAATTCGCACGTAATAAATAAATTGACTTTTGGCGGTTCCGCCGCCATTCGTACCCAGACAATTCATTCAACGAATCATCGGTACCGACGTAAGGCGCACTGGACATATGGTGCACGGGCTAACTGGTGTACTGGATGTCTCGCTAACCTAACCTGACCTAACCTAACCTAAATTATTTCATTAACGAGTCGTATGGATCTCGGGACTTAACGATCACTGAAAAAATCCTTAGTATAGGTTAGGTTAGGTAAGGTTAGGTTAGCAAGACAGCCAGTGCGCCAGTTGTCCCGTTCGTCAAATGTCCCGTGCATCAGACGTCCTGTGCACCCCACGTTGCTACTGATGAGTCGTTAAGCAAATTGTCTGGGGACGATAGGTCGTGACACCAATTTTAACGCATAATAAAAACGGCTATATGCAAAAGTCATCACTGTTATATTATTGTGTAATACAAATTCAATTCATAAAAATATCACCCATAGTAAAATTGAACCAAAAATTATTGAATGTGATGTGGTGACATGTATTCACCAAATAACGCGTACCATCAAATGATGAATTGTAAACAAAACATATAAACCTTCAAAAAATGGATGTTATCTAAATGCGTGTATTAAAAATAATAGACACGATAAAAGATATTGTAGAAAGTATACATCGTTGTATAAAAAACAAGATATAAATGGTGAAAACTCGAATGTATGTATATCTAAAAAAAAAGGAAGTTTTCGAAAAAAAACTGTATTGTTTTGATTTATACTTGATTATTTATCTTTATTGCTTAATTAATTTTTTTGTAGATTCTTAATTTTTTTTGAGATGATATAAAAAAATATTTACCATTTCCCTTTTTTTTAATAAGAGAATCAATAAAATGACTTTTGCATAACATTGACCAATTTATTATGCGAATAATATTTCACAATACAATTTTACAAAACATATAATAAAAACAAAACATTTACGTAATACTTTATGTCTAATAAAACAACTGGAATTAAACAAATAAAAATATATATAACTTCATCAGTTTGATACGAGTATTTCTAAATTTATTTCTTAATGATGAGATTTAATGACATTAATGAGAAAAATATGATAATAAAATACTATTCATGTGTTTAATTCACAATCCTGACCGATTCAAATATTGTGTTTATTGCTTTTGTTGTTTATTTAAAAAATATATTAAATAAATATTAGCATAACTAGTAAAAAAGAGAAATGACGTATTTATTTGAATAATTCTTTTATTTGTGAAGATAGTCTAATAAAATATTGTGCTAATATGTTTCCCTTACTATTGGAATTGTACTCGTAATAAAATCAGACGTCAGATTATACACCTGGCCTATTTAAAGTATGCGTTGATTTATATGCCTTTAATGCAATTAAGACGAATTGAATTATATTTTGCCAAATGCTCCAATTGGTAGCGGTCATTACAATAGAGCATAACCCTTCGTCATTTTCACGTCAATAGGCTACCTCCTGTACGACCAATTATGCTTATAATGTTGTCTTTGACGGAGTTTCAGTATTCAGTTATGACATCGATGGGACGAAGGAAATTGACAGTTCTAGCTTAGAGTCGTGCGTGGTGACCATAAGTTCCAAATTGTGAGTGCATATGGTAAATACAGAAAAACATCGGATTATTCACGATGATTATCATATTAAGTTATATATTCTAAAATGAGAAAATAACTGTTTTTTTTTCACAACAAATGACTATACTTTTAAATTCATAACAATATTTTGTATTTTGGAAAGCCTGTATGTTTTCTTTTTCTTTTCCCTTTCGTCACGGCTCGGTGGAATACAAATTATGCTGGCAATACGGCGTGAATTTTTCAAACCAGTTTTTTGGCTTAAAACTAGTATTTCAAGCATAAACGTACTTATCTGCCCTATTTTCATATATCACATTGGTTCTTCTATCCTTTAGCTATCAGATGATGCATAAAAACTATTATATTTAATAAACGTTGATTATGTAACTCCATACACGTGGTGACATTGACACATGTGGTTTACAGAAAAATCGCTCCTGTGACGAAACCTAAAGATATTTATGGGTTGATAAAGGGAATGACTGCACTTTCAATTTCCTACCGTAGATGTCACAATGATTACTGAAAGTAGCAAAACACGTCAACCGATGTCAAAGGTCGAGGAATTTTGACGGCATATGCCGACAACCGATGCGAAAGGGTTAGTAATATAAAATTCAGTTTTTTTTTAAATCTTAAAAATCAATGATTTTTTATGGTTCCATAGAATGATTGCATCTCAAGTATAATTTTCCGGAGATAAAATAGTCCCCCAATCGGATCTCCGGGTGGGGACTGCTCGAGACAAAACAACCAAGACAAATAAGAAAAACCTTCAGCCAACAAGATATGCCACCTGGAATGTTCGAACATTACTGCAGAACGGCGCCCTAGACGGGAGTATTTGCAGCAAGTATTCGAGGACATGAACTGTAGCGCTTATGTTGAGCTGAAAAGGGTTGCGGAGGACCGAGAGGAATGGAGATCGAGATGCAAGATTCTGTTGCTGCAAACCAATCCGACCGGATTGATACTACTGCGAAGAAGAAAAGTAATAAAATTCCGTTTTTTTCAAATCTTAAAAATCAATGATATTTTATTGTTCCACGAAAAGTATATCATAGATAAACAAATAAATCCTACCGAAGGTATTTCTAATTTCAATGAGCAATTGTATGAGTATTTTAAAAACAAAGGATATTGTTATATGGTTCCTATATATAGATATTAATTTACTTTGCGATGTGTGTTATATAATATTTATTGAAACAATTTTATTATGAAAATACGCTGCTATTGTTTTTTAATTCATTGAAGATGTATCACAATAACATAACAAAGAGTTATGAAGGTATATTATTTTTATTATTTAATAAATTTTCTACATTTGTTTGCGTAAGTAGATGCCAAGTCATGATGTGCCAAATTGTTTAAGGGTCAAAAATGTGTCAAAAATATTCCTTTTCATTTAAACACAATCCTTCCATTGTTTTTCATATAGCATGTAAAATTTATACAATTAGTTATGTTTATTGAAATACCAATCTAACCATTAAAATAAGAGAATATTAAGTCTTATCTATTAAATGATGATTTAATAAAATAAACGTTACATTTGTAACAAAAAAATATACCATTGTCTTTTATTGCGTTCTGTTACTTTTAAAGGGTACTCAGTTGTTTACTCGCAGTGTCAAAAACAAACATTTACCCTAAGACTTATTAAATAAACTTTTGAAATTGGTAGATCATATATATTATCAGTTAACACGTTTAACCCTACGTAGGCCACCGGTGACCTACGTTTTTTTTTTCTCGAACAAACAGTCCCTGTACGCCATCGGTTACATTTCAATGGAATTTTAACCCTTTACGTGCGGAATAAGATTTCATAAAAAGTCACGAAATAAGTCAATTAGTCAATGAAAAATAAATTTGAATATTTAAGGTCGATTTTTTTATGTGTTTTGATTGGTCAGTGCTGCATTTATATTCACCTTCAGAACTAAATTAAATAAATCCATCATTATTTTTAAAAAAGGGCAAATTTTAAACAGTGTAGAATGACCCACAACTCAATACATATCGTAAAAAAAAATTTGACGAAGTACTGTCGTAATACGAAACAAAATTATATTCAATATAGTATTCGGATATATCCGCATCTCCCACTGAAGCGACGTGTTTTTTTCAGGGAGTGGGATAAATCCGATACCTCGCTAAAGAGTTAACATTGAATGTGACCTATATGGCGCTTCCGAGTCGAATGCATTAAAAACATTACGTGGCGTTAAGCGTGCAGAGATGCAGTTGAATGTCATTTTTGGTAATTAGTATAATAGATAATAATAGGTTGTTTGAAAAGTAATATTTTTTTACCAAAAAAAAATATTTGTGATAAACTTATCCATCCCAAATCATCATAAAAATATTTCAAATATGTTTTCTAGTTTTATGTTTATTGAAAAGGTCAAATGCTATGATAAGTTTAATTTTTCAGTAATCTCACGAGTTATTATTGACGAGCTTGCATCAATTAATGTCTTTACTGTATCTTCGTAAGCTTCAACTGTTCCTCCACAACGTGGTGCATCTTCAACGCCAAAATCGCCTTATCTAAATTTAGGAAACAAATTTCAGCACATACGTTCTGTTAATATTTATTATCATTGCGTGAACAGCAATTTTTATTATTTTAATTTCAGTAAAATGTGCTAAAAATGTTGCTCTTCACTTTTCATATTTGAAAAGGAACCACGCAAAAACTACGGCGTAGAATCAATCGTTATTTTTCACAAACAAGCCTATTATATAACCTATAAAAATAATAAAATAAATGTGAAGGTGTCTGAGAAAAACTTAAATACTTTGCAAATAACTAATAGATTGATGACTATTACTCTAAGGTAATATGTAATCTAGTTCATGAAGAAATTATTATTTTTATTTTAAAAAATGGAAGAGCACAGGTGTATGTTTTGAAAAATAAAAATAAATGTCTTGCCTTTTTATTATTCCTCGAAGTATTTACCTGAAAAACACATCATTATACGTCATAAAAATAAATGTAAAAAATAACAATATTGACATCTTATATACCACGCATTTCGCAAACAAGAACCAACGAAAATCGGTTGCGTAATGCGTAACTGGGCTTGACTTTACCTGCCTCACATCCGCATCACACCGGAGGACAGTTAAGTCTCCTTGATGATGCGCTCATTCATATTATGATCAGTTAGCAACTGATAAGTCCAGTGGGATTCCCCTCTGAACAATTGTGGCCACTGCACAGAAGCGCTAAATGAAAGAACCCGTGAAAGAGATTAGGGGTTGTAAAGGGATGGAAATGGAAGTTAGATTCTCTCACCGAAAATACGAGCAAAAATTGTACATGCGTGGAATTTTTTTTAGTGGTCATAAAGTCTGCATGCCCGATAGGGCCGAGGCAATTTACTCGAACTGCATCGAAAAGGACTCCTCTTTCTAACAAGAGGAACTAAGTACGAGAACGTATTAGGTAACTATCATTATCAGCATCATCACCATGCCCGCTCTCCTAACTATAGAGTATATGGTTATCACTAGCTGCCTCCACAAAACTCTATCAGCTGCCATGGTCCTCGCCTCATACCATGTCAACTCTACCTCCCGTAGTTCCCTTAGTTCTCAACGCTTTTTTAGGAAGGCATAACGTATTATCCCCAGGAGCTTGAAGAAAAGACACTGTACTTAATGCTCCCCTGCAACATCCAGAGATTTTTCTCATCCGAAATATATATTTCGCCGGCGGGTATAGCTCAATGGTCAAAGAGTTTGCTTTGCAAGTCAAAGGTCGTGGGTTCGATCCCCGACCCAGTCATAGTAAATTCCTGTAATAATAAGGGTCATGCGTGAATCTCGTGCTGTAGTCTATGACGTTGGCGGATCAACACTCCACATGCAGCGTTTAGCCATATACACCATAGTTAGCGTCACAGAATTCCATAGAAGAGACTTCAGAATTACTATCACCATTTGTCGATAGTCTCAGGTATGTGTTTAGTAAAAATTAAAAAAAAAAATTCAGGTCCACCTTTGCTTCTTTACCAACTATGTAAACTAAAGTCGAACCATCGTACCCTCAGTAGTATCTACAGGCATATTCTTTTGAAAGGCATAATACAGTAACTACAATATATACTCGTATTTATAAAAGTCTACTAAATTTCTCATCCTCAGAAAGCCGATGTGTTGAAAAAAGCACCCGTGATAAAAAAATATTCATAAAAACAGTCAAAAGCATGTTTTTTCACATGGAAAACATTTATTCTGACGTCACAAAGGACTCATTTGACCGCTGAGTGAGACTGGAGCCGTTTTTAATTGCGACCTCTTCTTCGTCTGCCATTAATGAACCACTTACCATTCCGAACAGAAAAAAAAACACCCCCTATATTATTGTTGCCAACATATTTTTGTTATGTTCCTTCTTTTTTGTTATGTGCTTATTTTTTTGTGCACACAACACTATACCGCTTTTCCCTTGCCCATTTATTATTTTATTCATAAAAAGGGCGTTTTGCACATTTTAACAATAAAACACCGAAGAAAGCAATCTGCATAATGTTAATATGATAAGCTTTGTTGTTTTTTCTCAGAATTTTTTTCAGATGTTTTACTCTTTCTTAGATAAATTATTATTTCTCTAAAAGCTTATAGAATTTTACGGTCTACGCATTCATTTATAAATAAAAATAATTAAAAGAATTTAGAATAAACGTTATTTCAGTAGTATAATTTATAAAAAAGCTGCGTTTTAAAAAACTCTTTTGAATTCATTATCATAGAAAAGGCTCATGTAATTTATTATCTTTCTTGCATTATTAATATACTTAAATAGTTTTTTAGATTTTCTTGGCCATGTATGGCTTTTAGGTTTAAGCCGTGTGTGGCGAATAATCTCGTATCAATATTTCGACCGCCATTGCAGGGGTCTTCTTCAGAGTTGACGACTTTGGGGTTAACCCTGAAGAAGATCCCTGCACTGGAGGTCGAAATATTGGTACCAGATAATTCTCTACACACGGCTTATCCTAAAAGCTACAATGCCATTATCTATTTAAATCACCGTCAGAATTTTGGAACCGTTTAAGCATCTCTACACAGCGTGCATATTATTTCAACTTAGAACAAGAAGTTTCTTCTATTTATTTGGATAACAACCGGCGGGTATGGTTTAGTACTATAATCGTTTGATACCAAACCGAAAGTCATGGGTTCGATCCCCGAAAGAGATTAAAAAAAACCTTAGGCTCTCTATAAATATCCCGGATTGCCATGAATTTGATCTTTCACCTGTAAAATTCCAGTCATAGGCTATTAATTAAAATTGGTGGTAGATGAAAGTCGTACCATGAACACCACCCATTCATATTAAATTCGTTTAATAAATAGATGATGCGTGAATGTCGTATCATGATATGCGTCTTATAATCTACAGATGAGATTTTTGTATCACGAATTAGCATCAGTCGATATTGCCTATATTTTTTTACATAAAAAACATGGGGCATGATATTTATTAATTTTACAGCACCTGTGTTTCTTCCCTCATTGAAAAAGAACATATTAAACGAGCGTTTAAATATTTATAAAGTCATATGCAGTCATTGAAATCCCTACACGTTCACAAATTATGCACTTTATTTTTACTGTATGGATACTATCCGTGGCTGTATCCAACTAACTGCATACAGGGTATGTTGGGGTACATTGAGTTGAAGACAAGACGGGATGTGTGCTTAGGTATGCATTTCTTCCGGCTGTTGCGTGGCGTATTCAGGAATACTGAAATTATGTTGAAGATCAGTTTGTGTGTCCCCGATAAATATCTGATAATAAGGAGGCACAGATGTTTCGCTCTCCCAAAGAGTAATACTAACCTGCCAGAGACTGTGCCTCTTAGGAGAGGGATCAGAATGTTTTACCAAATCGCCTCGGATGTTCATATATTTTACGTAAGGGAGGCCCAATTCAGACATGAACTCCACGAGTTTCTTTGGAGGAATGATGTGTTGGCGTCGTCTGTTTGATGAGCATTGGGACCTTCTGTAGCTTGTCTTTATTACTTTGTTCTTAGTAGTAAATCATAAGTACCTATATTTGTATATATTGTATTTTTTTTATTTTAGGATTAATTATTATTGTACGTCAGAAATGAACTGAGTTGTTCAAATTTGTAATGTTCCTTTGTAATGTAAGAGATTTTTTTTTTAAATAATATGACCACTGGGCCCTAATTTCTACACAAACCATATTTTTACCAACAATAATACCAGCATTCTACATAATGTGAAAATATTTGACTGGGAAACAGCTATCTTTATCCAACAAAAAAGGTTTATTTTATTTATAAATTCAAAACTTATCAAATACTCAATGCATTCAAAGAGTCGGTACTTTCTAGTTTTATGTTTATTGAAAAGGCCACAAGAAATGCACAGTAAAACATCCCACATTTTTATTGACAGGCGTTCACGTATGAAGAGAAGAAACCTACAGGTCGTATCCTGAAAGCTTCATTTAACATGCATTGAAAACCACTCACCTGAAATAATCGGATTTCGCCTTCTCCCGGTTTGAAAAGTCGACTATACTGCTTCTAGCTCACCAACGATATACTCTATAATATACCCGTAAAGTCACCAACTGAGTGCAGAAAAAATCTTGCGATAGCTTAAGAGACTGAAGACGATGCGATTCTTAAAGGCTATTATTTAAATAACTATATGACTTAATCAAAAATATTTTATTGTAATAGATCGTCGATTACTTAATACACCGTAATTTACGTACAAAAATTATCATATGAATGAATATGTTGTTATCAGAATTCGTGAACTGTGTTATTCTATTTTACTTTTATTTTTCCAAAATAATTATATAATTGCCATACGACAAGACCTTCAGACTAATCATCTAATGTCTTTAAAAAAATCATCAAAATACACGCCTCGGACACAAGAGCTGCTGTCTTTCAAATCCTCGGGCATCTGTTCTAAAGATTATCAGGAAACATTTATGCTTCCAGGTGGACCTTCAGGTGCAGAGATGTCATGGAATAACCCATGAATAATATAAACTGAAATAAATAAATGGCGACAATTTATAATGATCATATTCCACATTTTTCAAGAGTAAGACAGTGATACATTAAGGAGGTAAATATCTATCATTATAAGTAGCAAATTTAATTTTAAAAATACATATAATAATAATGTTCTTATGTATCGTGAGTTCAATGAAAGCCATTCAAATAATTTTGTATGGTTTTATTCCACTGCTCGTATTCGCACGAGTCTTTTTAAAATTATTATATGTAATCTGGAAATAAAATATTTAAATTTATTTATATGAAATAATATCGTATTAGATAAATGAAAACACATGGTCAAAGCGTTTTCTTTGCAATCCAAAGGTCGTGGGTTCGATCCCCGACGGAGATTCAACGAAAAATGATTTTTAATCGATTTCTGAGCTCTAAAATACCCCGGGGGTTGGTGTGAATTTGATCCCTCACCCGTAAAATTCCAGTCATAGCCTATTAATTAAAACTGGTGGTAGATGAAAGTCGTCCCATGAATTCCACCAATTTATAGTAAATTCTTGTATTAATAAGGATGATGCGTGAATCTCAGGCTGTAGTCTATGGTGCTGGCGAAATATGCAGCGCTTAACCATATGCACTATGGTAAGCGTCATAAAATTCCATTGATGAGACTTCAGAATTACTATCATTATCGTCGGTATTCTCCTGTAATGGGTTTACATAAAAAAATACATATAAAATACTATAAAGTGAAATATATACAGTAATAAAGTGTATTAATTATAACACATGTAAAATATTATTTGGTTAAATACATTCCAGTGTCAAAAGCATGAATTATATTCGTTTGATTCCACAATTGCTAAAACTGCTTAAAGGATTATATTAACTTCCTGGGCCGGCTTATTTAACACTGGTTCAGCCATCAGCGATAGTTGTAAATCTACAGAACGAATGTGGCATGTAAAACGTTTCCACGGAAAACGACAATAATACATCTCCTGCATTTACAACAGTGATATACAACCAGTGATACACGCTAAGCCTTGCCGTAAAAATGATTTTCACATCTAGATAAAAAAAACCTTTATTTCATCAAAACGAGTTAATGTAGTTGATTGGCTACCCCACTGTATATATCATTTATACTATATAACTGTTATTATCAGATATAATCGTATTAATAAATATTTCAGGTTTATTTCATAAGCGCACATAACATTTTTAAATAGTCACGAGGGTGATCCGTAAAATAAGTTTCCCATGGCACTACAGTCCTGAAAAGCGCCCTTATGGTAGATCCCGCGATTCTGTAGTCTACCTTGGTTCCCCCACTTCAAATCCCTTCCCTAGCGACCTGCCTGCGAAGCTCAGTCTTGGCTTGGCAGCCTTACGTGATGGATCTCTCCCTCGCTTCGCCCGCCTGGTGTGAGTGATCCTTTTCCTGTGTGCAAAAAACATTGCGCCGGTAGAAATCCATTCCCAGCTATGCGAAATCTATGGAGACAATTGTATTACCGTACAACACGTGCGCAAATGGTGCAGAGAGTTTAAGGACGGGTGTACTGACGTCCATGACTTTTCAGGACTGTAGCGCCATGGGAAACTTATTTTACGGATCACTCTCCTATTTTTTACGTGAATTTAAGTAAAATTAAAATTTAACTAACGGGTCCGCCATCTAACGTTTTTTTTTTCAACTAGTTCTTATCTCGTGAATGGTAACACTTAGCTCATGTCTGATTTGACAGATAATTAGTTTTATCCTTCCGCTGAACGAATATGGTTCTTTATACGCTTTAACAACGCTGAGAAATATTGCGACATTACTTTGAAAATCAGGCCATTTTTCTTCGAAAATGAGCAAGGAGTGGCCGTTACGGTCAATGGCGATCGTTATCGGGCCATTTTTGTTCACAAAAATTAAAGAGGAAGATATTGGCAACATTTGGTTTCAACAGGACGGCGCTACGTGCCACACAGCTGAAGCTACACTCGATGTGATGCGCCCCATTTTCAAAAAAAAAAAGTAATTTGGCGGACCCTTTATTTGAATTTAAAATGAAATAAAATAAGCAATTGATGTCGTTGCAGTCTTACGCTCGTATGCAGAGACATTCTTTGACTTAAGGTAACGAACTTAACACGCGTTAACTTTTTAAATACTTTTCTTAAGATTTGAGGTGAGTCGAAGGCTGAGGCTTCCTATTAGTAGTTGCTATTATAGTTTGGTAACTTTATGAATTGTTTCTATGTACGGGTCTTATGTTTGTTAGCCAAGGAATGACCCTTCATGCGGGTATTAGTCTTCCAGCAAGCGATTTAAGCAATGGTCAGTGTGATCCATGTTGAAACAAGGTATAAATATTAATCTATTTTATAATGGAAATAATACATATCTTAAAAGATTATCCTTAACTGACTAACCGCGCCTGCTATATACGGACGTGCCCACTCTTAATTAAGCACACAACAGTTTAACATTCATTATAACAGTCAGATTTAATTTGCCATATGCCAGTCCACGGATTTAACTGTATGGACATACGTTCAACTTGACACAGATCGTTCACAGATGCACTTAAAGTGAAGTAGGAAATGCACTAATCAGTTCACAGAATCACATTCATGAACGCAAGCATCATCATCGAAATAGGATTAGAAATTCAATAAGCTATTAATGTAATTATTTATGAAAAATATATATATTCATCTGATTAATAATGGCATACTTACGTCTAGCCTGCAATCGTTGCAAAAGAGAAGTAAGATTAGTTAGTAACAGAGTCTTTTCTATCGTTATTACCGAGGAGTTGCTCTTCTTAATTCAAAAAATTAATTCCTCTTGCACCCACATATAACAGACAAATTCTTTTTACACGTGCCGAACATTCGTACACAGTTAATTTGTGTTGACCAAGAACTGACAATTTACAAGTTTCCTTCCTAAATGCAACCTGTAAACTCTGGAATGCTCTTTCAGTGTCTGTGTTTCCTTCTTAATTTTTTATTTTTTTTATGTAAGCACATACAGGAGAATACCGACAGATGATGAAAGTAATTCTGAGGTCTCATCTGTGGAATTCTATGACGATTACCATGGTGTATATGGCTAAACGCTGCATGTGGAGTGTTGATCCGCCAACGTCATAGACTACAGCCCGAGGTTCACGCATCATCCTTTATTATTACAGGAATTTACTATTAATGGATGGTATTCACGGGACGACTTTCGTCTACCACCAATTTTAATTAATTGGCTATGACTGACATTTTACGGGTGATGGATCAAATTCACACCAACCGGGGGTATTCTAGAGCTCAGAAATCGATTAAAAATCATTTTCTTTTTAATCTCCGTCGGGGATCGAAGCCGCGTTCTTTGGCTTGCAAAGCAAACGCTTTAACCATTGAGCTATGACCGCCGGCAAAATACATATATATCCAGATATCCTATGCATATAGTTTATGTTTATGTGTATCTTCTAGAAACACATAAATATACTGATATCCTCCTTTCCATTTAGGACATCGGTTTACTGGATGAAGGATGCAGGATCAGGTTCACATTATAAACAACTTGTTTCTGTTTCACGATACATGTTTATTGTCAGAAACGTCGCCCGCCACAGCGAACGCACAGGACGCACGCACTGTGACGGGCGCGTGTCAAACTTTAACTGCCGGCCCACGGCGCGATCTCACATCTCCACGGTACCAACTGCCAATACGACAGTTTTTTTTTTTTTTTTTATAAATCTTTATTCAATCTTGAGATACATGCACATAAAATTACAAATTAGGTATTTATACTAAGTTTACAGACTTTTTAATCTTTTACTTAAGCTACATTTTTTTTTTTTTTTAGTTAATATTACATGAAATTTTTTTTTAATACACTGAGATTCTATAGAATCCTTGAAAAGGATTCTATTTTTTTCCTGAGCAAAATTAAACCTAGTTAACATTTTAACACTAGACAATTCAGACACAAATAAGAAACAAAAAAGAAACAGTGAAAATATAAGATAAAATAAAAAAAGAACACCATAAGTTGTGCCGCTTAGCGCTGATGATGGTGAGAGCTGCGCAAAGACATTGATTCCTCTAACCTTCTGATCAGGGGATTAGTGTGTGTTTTAGACTTGTAATGAAATTTCAGTGTTAGTTTTTGAAAATGTTGGTGGATAGTGGGGATTTTATTTTGGGTATGGAGGTGCTTGAGGTTAGCTCTAAAAGGAGTGTTGAAAATGATTTTAATGGCTTTGTTTTGTATGACCTGTAGTTTAGTAAAGTTAGATTTTGCGTTATCGATCCAGGTCGGTGCAGAGTATGTAATTATGGGTTTGATTAATGAGTTGTAAATTATTGTTTTATTATGACGTGAAAGGAGAGATTTTCGATTGAAAATTGGTGTCAGGGCTCCCAGTGCGGCCAGTCCTTTGCATTTGGCCACTTCTGTCTGTGAACCCCACCGAAGACGTGAATCGAGAATAAGTCCCAAATATTTAACTTCTTTGGACCATTCGATAGATCCAGAATTTGTTATAATATTGGGGGAAATTGCTTCGCCTTTTTTCTCGTGAATATAATGGCCTCTGTTTTGTTGGAATTTACTTTTAATTTCCATTTTTCAAGGAAAGAAGTTAGTTGACTAAGTCCTTTTTGTAGACGTGACCTTATGTGGTCGAGTCTTTTGGAGGAAGTGAGAACGGCCGTGTCATCAGCATACAGCGCCAGTTCACATCGTGGGGGGAGTGGGAAGATCATTTATATATAAATTGAATAAATAAGGACCGAGCAAGCTTCCTTGCGGAACACCAGCTGTGACGAGTTTGAGAGACGATTTGGAATCGTTAATGACGGTTGTAAATTTTCGGTCACAGAGGTAGGATTTTAATACATTGATTAAATATGAGGGTGTATTCAAAAGCAGGAGTTTATGAAGCAGACCATTGTGCCAGACTGTATCAAATGCCTTTTCTAGGTCGATTAGTATCATGCCTGTGGAGATTTTAGTATTAAGATTATTTGAGATGTTAGAGGCGATACGGGTTAGCTGATGGATAGTGGAATGTTTGGGTCTGAATCCAAATTGTTCATGAATTATAATTTTTTTCATGGAATTTCGCTAATCTGCTGAGAATGGCTTTTTCTAGGATTTTACTAATTGCAGATAGCATGCTAATGGGCCGGTAGTTTATGGGATTGGAGTGGTCTTTCCCTGGTTTTTTATTGAAATAACCAAAGCAATTTTCCAAGTTAATGGGACGTAGCCACTTATGAGACATCCATTATATATTTTTGTTAGGAGTATTATAGCTTTATGGGGAAGATTTTTTAAGTGAATGTTTTAATTTCATCTAGCCCAGGGGCTTTTAGAGGTTTAAGTTTTTTTTATTATAGAGGATATTTCAGTGGTGTGGATGAAGGGAAATGGTGAAGTTTTTAAGGGAAGCATGCTGATTGTTTTGTTGACAGCTAACTCTATTTTTGGGTCAGGTTGTTTTTGAGACAGGGTAAAAGATTTTGAAAAAGAGTCGGCAAGGGAATTGGCTTTTTTCTACATCAGAAACGGCTTTACCACCAGGAGAGTCTAAAGGAGGTATGGGAGATGACTTATGTCGAATGGATTTAACTGTCTTCCATAAGGAGTTGTTTGAAGGGGACAGAGACTTTAGTTTTTTGTCCATAAGTCATTTTTAATGTCGTTATTAGAGCTTGGATCTCTCGATTAAGTGAATTGATAATGGATTTGGAGAAACGGTCTTTGGTTTTTTGCCAATATTTCCTTAGTCTGTTTTTAAAGCTAATTAGTGACTTAATATCGGGACTGAGGACAAGAGAGTAAGGTTTGTAAGGTGTTTTGGGGATCGCAAGAATGTCCGCTTCTAATATTAATTTGGTTAAGTCACTCACTGCGTGATCAATAGATTCAGGCGAGTTTATGGTTTGAGATGATAAATGAATGTTTTGGTTAATATGGGATTTGAAGAGTTTCCAGTCAGCAAGGGAATAATTACTTTGAGTTCTAGGATCTCTGGAAAAAGTACAACTCAGGGAAAAGGATACTGGGAGATGATCGGAAGAGAGTAATTGTTCGGTTGTAAGTGTTGAAATAGAGTATACATTATTTGTTAGGACCAGGTCGAGTGTTGATGGGTGAATGCTATTATGTGGATAATGAGTAGGGGGAGTCGGGATATAAAATGTTAAAATCTTTTTTTGGAGGTGATGGTATAGGCTTTTTCCATTTTTGTTGCTTCGGCTGCAGTTCCACATTTGGTGTTTCGCATTGAAATCGCCACCTATGATAACCGACTTTCCTAGGCCTAGCAATAAATCTATGTCAGATGGGAGGAGGCTTTTGTTGGGAGGGTTGTATGCAGAGATAATTGTGTATGTTGAGTTCTTGTGTGGTATTGTAATGGCATCTGTTTCCATGTTAAGAGTGACAGGTGTTAATAGTGTCTCGTGCTTAATTGAATTTTGTAAGAGTATGGCTACCCCACCGCCGTTGCCAGAGACACGGTCGTTGCGGTAGCAGTGATATCCAGGTATGTGAAATGATTTGTTTGGTTTGAGGTGTGTTTCTGTGATGAGTACTATGTCTATGTTTAGCTCTCTTACCATCTCAGCTAATTCGTCCCCCTTTTCAGGACACTTCTAGCGTTCCATAGGAATACTTTAAGTTCACCCATCGAGAGCGTCAAGGAGTTCAACGATCAGCATCGCCTTTTCTAGGTTGTCCTTACACAAGGCAAGCTTAGTGCGTACCGTGAGAAGGGCCTTCAGAATTGGTAGTAGCCCTGAAGAAGGGCCGCTGTTGGGGGGTAAGGCCTGAGGAGATGGCTCCTTGTGGCCTACAGCAGATGTGGGTGCCTCCGTGACATCAGAAACGCTTGCGGGCTGAGACGGCTTTAGCAGGGACGACCAGGCCAATACGACAGTGCTACCAACCAGCAATAGGCCAACTGTCATAACAATTATTTTGGTGTATGCAAACACCGCTTAACATTCGATGTAGATGTCACGCAAGCGAACCAAAATAATAGACAAAAGATCGCTTGTTGAGGCTTTACGGCATCGGCCTTAAAGAGCTATATCAAGCTGATATCAATCGCTACCCTTTCAAAGACGGAAAACCGCGACAAACGATCTTAACCCAAGCTTAAGCTCGCTCGCTGACACGCTACATATGAGAACAAGAAAAACACGAACATATAAAAATAAGAAACACAGCAAGAAAAACACAAACATTGAAAGAAAAAAGAAACAGCAAGAAAAAAAACACAAACATAAAAATAAAAGAATTAGGGCATGAAAGACAAAAACACAAAGAGAATTTGTTCACATCACACTTGGCGGGTTGTACTACCGCATCACTTAAAATTTGACTGATCGCAAACACCATTAGCAATCACTTGTTTACTACGCCACTGGCTTTACGAATGACGCCATTTTTGACGGCTGGCGTGGTTTCCACGCGATCCGCAATGTCTCTTGTCGGCGGTCGAGGGTGATGATACTCTTCTTTATCTTGATGAATCCACGTGGTGGTCTTCTGGCTCCTCTGCGCTCCAGCATGACGGCACCTGGAGATTCAGGGTCTGGGCCAACTCACGTGATTGTCCGCGAAACTCTTCTCCTCCAAGCATGACGTCATCTTGAGGTTCCGGTTCTGGACTAACCTGCTCGGTTATCCGCGATACCGCCTCCAAGCATGAGGTCATCTTGAGGTTCCGGAACAACCTACTCGGTTTCCGGCGCCAGACTAACCATCCCGGTTATCTGCGATTCAGTTTCCAGCCCAATCCACGCAGCCACCTCGCAACACCTTTTCCACTCCAGCATGGCGACATCTAGAGGTTCAGGTCCTGGCTCCACCCACGCGATTTCTTCTAAGCATATCCCAGCATCAAATCACGACCCCGCGGACCAGTCTTAGTAACGCGGTACGGCGTTTGACGCGCGCCGCCATCTTGGTTTCCTAAGAAACACAGCAAGAAAAAACACGAACATAGAAAGAAAAAAGGAAACAGCAAGAAAAAACACGAACATAGAAAGAAAAAAGGAAACAGCAAGAAAAAAAAACACAAACATAAAAATTAAAAACAGGGCATAAAAAACAAAAAACACAAAGAGAATTTATCAACATCACACTTGGCGGGTTGTACTACCGCGTCACTCAAAATGTGACTGATCACAAACTCCATTAGCACTTTTTACATCACTTGCTTACTACGGAACTGGCTTTACGAATGACGCCATTTTTGACGGCTGGCGTGGTTTCCGCGCGGTCCGCAATGTCTCTCGTTGGCGCTCGAGGGTGATGATGCTCTTCTTTATCTTGATGAACCCACGTGGTGGTCTTCTGGCTCCTCTGCGCTTCAGCATGACGGCGCCTGGAGATTCAGGGTCTCAGCCAACTCACGTGATTGTCCGCGAAACTCTCCTCCTCCAAGCATGAGGTCATCTTGAGGTTCCGGTTCCGGACTAACCTGCTCGGTTATCCGCGATACCGCCTCCAAGCATGAGGTCATCTTGAGGTTCCGGACTAACCTACTGGGTTTCCGGCTCCAGACTAACCATCCCGGTTATCTGCGATTCAGTTTCCGGCCCAATCCACGCGGCCGCCTCGCGACACCTTTTCCACTCCAGCATGGCGACATCTATAGGTTCAGGTCCTGGCTCCACCCACGCGATTTCGTCAAAACATATCCCTTCATCAAATCACGATCCCCGGCCCAGTGTTGGTAACGGGGCACGGCGTCTACGCGCGCCGCCATCTTGGTTTCTGTGATGCCTTCCTGCTTGGCTTGGTGACGCCATTTTGAAAGCGTGACTTCGCTGGGCTTCTATGTAACTCCCAGGGCAATGTGGCTTCTCGTATGCTCAGAAAAGCGTACCTGATCTCTGCATCCCTCAGTTGTGAAGATGGGCGCCACTCGGGTCTCCCTCCCGAGAATGCCTGCGATGATCCGCAAGGCCGTGGATTCGTGAAACTTTGCAGAGTTCCTATGCCTCACGCGTTGGGCGACAATTGATATCCTCCTTTCCATTTAGGACATCGGTTTACTGGATGAAGGATGCAGGATCAGGTTCACATTATAAACAACTTGTTTCTGTTTCACGATACATGTTTATTGTCAGAAACGTCGCCCGCCACAGCGAACGCACAGGACGCACGCACTGTGACGGGCGCGTGTCAAACTTTAACTGCCGGCCCACGGCGCGATCTCACATCTCCACGGTACCAACTGCCAATACGACAGTGCTACCAACCAGCAATAGGCCAACTGTCATAACAATTATTTTGGTGTATGCAAACACCGCTTAACATTCGATGTAGATGTCACGCAAGCGAACCAAAATAATAGACAAAAGATCGCTTGTTGAGGCTTTACGGCATCGGCCTTAAAGAGCTATATCAAGCTGATATCAATACTTAAATATATTTTAATTTATGGTACACAAAAGTCATCCCGCAAATACCACCCATTCATAGTGAATTCTTGATGAAAATAGATAGTGCTAGAATGCCGGTTTGTAGTACGATATTGGCAGATAGTGATGAATGATATGTGTCAATAGTGTCATACAATCCATATATGAGATTTATACATCACCATCTATCAAAAAACAAAGCGCAGTACATTCAAGTGAACTGTACCATTTTAAAAATCATGTTTTTTTTTTTTATGTAAACGCATGCAGGAGGGCACAACCGGTCAAGACCAGTGCACTCTATGACGCTCAGCCAGGGAGGCTGGACGCTGCATGCGGGAAACGTGTGTTGTGTTCGTGTTTGTATGTGGGTTGGGGAGATTGCAAGTGTATATTTATCTGTTTCTTGAAGAGATCCAGATTGTAGGAAGGAGGAAACACAGACGCTGGAAGAGCATTCCATAGCTTACCGGTGGCATTTAAGGAAGGAACTTTGGAAGCTGCCAGTTCTTGGTCGACATATATTAACCGTGTATGGATGTTCGGCAAGTGTAAGACGAGTTTGTCGGCTGTGAGTGGGTGCAGGAGGAATTAGTTCTTTAAGTTCCGAAGAGCAGCGACCGTGGTAATAACGGTAGAAAAGACTAAGAGAACCAACCTTACGTCTGTGTTCCATTGATTGTAGATTAGACGTAAGGGTGTCATTGTTTATCAAACGAATTGCTCTTCTTTGAACTGAGTCAATTAAGTTTAGAAGGTATTTTGGGGCTCCAATCCAAAGGTGACTGCCGTATTCAAGGATAGGTCGGATTTGTCCTTTATATAGAAGAAGAAGTGAATGTGACAATATGTAACCGTAATACTTGTAATAAGAAACTAGACGTTCATAATTTATATAATATTAAAACATGCGTGCAATGACTCTTTATTTATGAAACTGTAATTGTTTTTACATACTCGTATGTCAACTAAGACTGTTGAAGAAAATATTTTCATTCATATAAGAGTATATAACATATAACAATGAATGAACATGTGATCAATATCATATATTATATATGTATTCATATAATTAATGTATTGTATATAACGATTATATTGCACTGTAAATTGTGACTGTGAATAGAAATCTATCGTTCACAGACAATTCGTTCAGCGATTTATCGGCAACGACATGGGGCGCACAGGACGTCTGTTGCATGGGACATTTGACACACGGGACAACTGGTGCACTGGATGTCACTCTAATTTAATCTAAGTTTTTTCGTTACTGAGACATATGGATCTCTGGACTCTACGATCACTGGTCAAATCCTTGATGAGTCGCTGAACGAATTGTCTGTGAACGAAATGCGAAAGGTAGAATCATAGAAATACCAATGCTATAAAATAAAATATACCACTGAGTTTTAATAAATCACTTAACCTCCACTACTCTTTGTAACCTTGATCAACTGTTCTGTATTTAGGCAGTCTTTAGTAAGTAGCTTCTGAGGAAGGTGTAGTAGCACCGAAACCGGGTAAGTGATTTATTAGAACTCAATATTCCTATACAATGTATTACTTGTTTTATTCTTTAGGTTAGCTCCTTTTCATAGTGCATAAACTGTATCGTGGCGCCCGGACGAGTGGGACGGGAACGGAATACGTGGCTGCCACGGTTCAGGTTTATTTGTTTAGAGACGTGTCAGGTGGGCAGGACTCGGAACAGACGATTGTTCCACCGCGAGTGACGATCTGAGAGCTCGGAAATTGTAAAAATAGTGCAATACGTCCCACCGCGACTGCAGCGCACTATTAACACAAATGCAATGTGAAAAATGAAGATAAAAGTTTTTTTCAGTTCAAAAAACATGTGATTTGATATTTAAAAAAAGTTGGAAGCGACGCATATGTTTCACATCGCAAAAACTGCACAATGAATTTTTTTATGTAAGGTAAGCGACATGTATTATATAACTATGTTTTTACGTAAGCACATACAGGAGAATACAGACAAATGGTGTTGGAGACATTTTTGATTATAGTAGGCTTACCATTTTTCATGTGGCATAGTGTTGATTTGCAAATGACATTACAGCCTAGATTTAGCGCACCATTCATATTTGCAAGAGTTATGAATAGGTGATGTTCATGGGATGACTTTTAACTTTTTTTTCCAATTACGTCTACCACTCATTTACATTAATAGGTTACAACATTTTGCGGGATCGAAACGCACCATTCTATTTACAGAGCTTAGAAATAGTTTCTTTTTCATTTTCATCGAGGATTGAACCCACGATCAATATAGTTAGCAAATGCTTTACCACTAAGATGGTTATAATAAAGTTAAAAGTTCTGTGAGCATAAAATATAAAGTAAAACAAATAGAATATATATTATTTTTAATGTTATTTACACTTTTTTTTTACCCATATCCATTTCTCATCTGGATCAAATGTCACAATTTTATCAACTGCTATTGTACATGCCTTGTCCCAGGACATGTTAGAGCCCAAGGACTTAAAAGATAAGTAAATTATATGAGACATATTTTGGGTGATACATTAATTAGATTTTAAAGTAGATCGGATGGTCGGCCATTAAGTTCGAACCATTTGGTATTAAGGGCGCCTCAACTTAAACCAGTACTAAAACTGTTTTATTACACAAATTATATGAATGCATTTTACATCGTGTAACACATTTTACTTTTTTTTATGAAATTGCATGCAGGAGAGAACTACTGGTCGAAACCAGTGAGCATAATGACGGTCTGCCAGAACGGCTGAACACTGCATGCGGGAAACATATGTTGTATTTATGTACGGGTTGAAGAAATTGTAATCGATATGTTTCTAGAAAAGGTCCAGTTTACAGAGAAAACACAAATATGTACTAGAAGATTATTCCAAAGGCATTTAGAAAATAATTTTATAAACAGCCAGATCTTGGTCGTGAATGGATGTTCACGATTAATGTACGTTGAGTGCATAAATAATTACAATTCCATACATACGGTTTAGTTTAGAGCTAATCAACATGTGGGAAACATCACGTAGGCATATGACGTACAATATCATCGTCATCTAATGGCATTGTTGACAGTCTATTTATTTTAAGGTTATGATGTTGATAATAGTATGGTACAAATATGTATGTTTTCATATTTCTATGCATTCTTCGCTTCTAATATGAAGCGTATGACCACCGCAATGTACTTGAAGGGTCATCTGGTAACAAGGTACCTGTTACCTATGAAGAAGAATAAATATATCGTAAATATATTATTAATTCGATGGCACTTCAAGATGTAAAACGGATATATCGAGAAGAAAATTCTCTACTATATTCATGCAATATCCTTAATACATGTCCGTACCAGGTCTACGTTCGTATGGAAGACTCCCTTGTCTTTTCTCTCACTTCGTCAATATTCATAAAGTTGAACCATCGTGCCACTATTATAGTATTCTGAAAAGAAATGAAAAGATTTGCAGCCGTTAACTCTTTCGCATCGGTTGTCGGCATATGCCGTCAAAGATTATATCGTTTTGCTACTTTCAGTACTCATTATGACATCTACGGTAAGAAATTGGAAGTGCATTCATTTATTTTATCAACCTACATGTAATATTTACAGGAATCTGTAAAGCATGTAAATAAATATCGTTAGGTTTCGTCACAGGAGCGATTTTTCTGTAAACTACATGTGTCAATGCCACCACATGTATGCAGTTACATAATGAACTTTTGTTAAATATAATAGTTTTTATGCATCATCTGATAGCTAAAGGATATAAGAACCAATGTGATTTATGAAAATAGGTCAGATAAGTACATTTATGCATCAAATACTAGTTTTAAGCAAAAAAATGGTTTGAAAAATTCACGCCGTATTGACAGTATAATTTTTATTCCATCGAGCCGTAACGAAATGGTTAAAAAGAATGGGGACGATACAGGCGCCGTATAGATGTAACTTTATTTTGATCAAGAATACGATTGTGTTTTAAATTGATTTTATATTCATCCATGTTCGTATTATTTCTAATGAAGATGTATAATTTCTCCAGAACTCTTCGAAGTACTACGTGCACAAAAACATGAAAACATTTGGCTTATTTGTATTCTCTTTTAACAACACAATTTTATGAATTAAATTGTATTTTTGTAATGGCGCCTAGTAAATTATTACCTCATAATACGAGTACATGAATGCATTATTACTGAGAGCACAAATTTGTCGATAACACAAGCCTCTCGTGTGTAGGACGGTTTGCTTTGAAAATTTGTGTACGATAATAAATGTTCAAGCAAATTGAAGCCCAATGCTAATTATCGCCACAAATAACAAAACCAAATGCACGTGATTCAACCAAATCACGTACACGTCAAATGCTCTTTCGAACGAGCACCTTCTGCAACCTCAGATTATAACTTACCACTGAAGAGTCTCGTCTTCTTAAATTACTCGCATAAGTCTTGACTTTTAATTTATATTGTCATCAAAATCATTAAATATTTTCATAGTTAAGTACCGAACTACATAATGTATATTTTTTAATGTAAATAGTCACTGAATTAGGCTGCGATAGAGAATTTACAGATATTATACGACTTTTTTTGAAGATAGGCAATAATTCATATGGGTGGTGTTTATATTTTAAATATGTTCTTACCAACTTTAATTAATATTCTATGACAGACAATTGTTAGGTGAAGGATCACTTTTATACTTAAAGTTAAGGTTTAGATTATATGTTTGATATAAAGAGCTTTAAATTACTTTAATTTGAGGTCAAGCTAGTGAAATTTTATATGTTATGAGACCGCGTTAAATACAACCCATATTCTTCAGTATATTTATTATAAGACGGTAAAAGTTTGGCTGGTGTAATGCTTTATGATAGCCATATGTTATAATTTGAGCTAAATTTAAATTTTTATTATTCTTAATATTTAATAATTCACACGCTTTATTTATTATATTAAATTAAAGACTGCCTAAGAAGACTATTCTTATTGTATAATATATCTATTGTGGAGCGGATGGTTGAGGGTAGAAACTGTAGAGGGCGCCTTGACGGGAGTATTTGCAGCAAGTATTCGAGGACATGAATTGTAGCGCTTATGCTGAGCTGAAAAGGGTTGCGGAGGACCGAGAGGAATGGAGATCGAGATGCAAGATTCTGTTGCTGCAAACCAATCCACCGGATTGATACTACGAAGAAGATTTACTGCGTAATCTGTCGACGCTCTCGCAAATAATTGACACGTAAAATATTAAGTCTGTCTACAAGATGTCGCAAAATATTTTCAAAGAGGCTTCTGAACCTCTCGCTGAATGCGAACATTAAAAATTCCATTTGCTAAGTAAACTTGGCTAAGTATCCTCAACTTGGCATCACGGTATAAACACCAGAACCAAGACCACGACAAACTCTTCACTTTGTCTTTGTGGGCATTCACTGCAGTAGAGGACTAGTTTGATAGTAGAAGCAGTTGAAGAACCAACTTCAGCTTTATATTAAAACTTCATTTTGCAAAATCTATCAGAGAAAAAAATATTTAATTTGAATGAACAACATAATGAAAAATCTTTCGCACAAAAAAACTAAAATATTTATTTTTTAACACTATGAAATTGTATTCCAATTTGAGTTGTAAATTGTTGTATTAATTCATCGTTAAGTCTTAATCTTCGTGTAATCGATCTCTTGCAAATCGTAAGCCATAAAGTAATTAACTGATAATGAAACATGACAGCAAGTCTACTGACGTAAAGTTTGTGAATGATGACTTCTTGTATGTATAATGGTTTATATAAATCCTTAAATTCCTTTCAGATATACACATAATTAAAGTACAATCTTGTCACTTCGTGTGAAGATGTTTAAGGAAAGTAAAAAATTCATTCACCTAATATTTTTTAGGATTATTTTTTAATTTTTCATTTTTTTAATACTTTGATCCTTCATAGATAACTGATGTTTACCAATATTCGAATAAATTGATAAATTTCATTATACGACAGTATCAATAAAAAAATCGAAAAAAAAAACCATGATGCACGAGAAGACCTGGAAGACCACAGGCAACCTGGACTGCAACTGTAGACAAGGATCTGAAAACTCTGGGCTTAACCGAGAATGCAACGCCGGACAGACAGACATGGCGAAGAGCCGACCCCAGATGATGGGAAATGACGAGGCTAAAGAAAGAATACGACAGTATCAATAGTATTAACATATCAAATTTCTCGAGACATTAGGCAGACGAATTAGTCATGGTTTGATATGTGGCTGTGTAAAGAATAGAACTGAAAGCATAGTGAAGAATGAATAGTTCGTGGCTTGAATCCCATCCTATGCCGTTTATTTTTCTCTGAAATTGACAAGAAAAATTACATAAAATATGATATTTGATGCAGATTTGTATTTATATATAAATTGACTAGTATTTTTTTGGAAGAAAAATTATTAATTTTGAACGCCGACCTTCACCGCAGATTAAATTCCATGCCATAGATTAACTCTATACAGTTTGAGTGATTGGGATTTAAAAAAAAACACAATAAAAAAAAACATGAAATTAATCAATTTAAAAAATATGTGGAATATCTTGGTAGTATTAATACGTTTGTTTGATTCCTTTGCTTCAAATATTATAAATAATCATTTTAGGCCATTAATATAATAAATTTATAAATAATCGTAAAATATATGTTTTTTAATTGGATAAAATTATTAGATTTTACAATTAAAAAGTCTGTAGTTCTAGGTTCTGCATATTTGAATTGGCTTGGAAATTTCACCGACAATTTAATTATCTGTGAAAAATGTTTAATTATCCTCATTCTGTTTGCTCACATTCTTTCATCAAATTAATTAATTTTTCATCAAAATTGCAACATTAAATTTACATAATAGCCGTCTCCAAACAACAGTATTGTAACAATACTTGTTAAAAATTCACCCAACTTGCCATTCCGCACGTGTTAATCTTGAATTTTAAGGCTTTATTAATCGGACGAGGCACTTTGAAGGTCGATATGAAAAATGAATCTATGCACATTGTGTGAATGACAAGTATCGAATACATGCAATGGAAATTCAATGACAAAAATGCAAGAGTGCGTGACAAGCAAGCATTATAAATTTTAATGTCTACAGTAAATAATTATAAAGAAGCTCTTGATTTTCAATAATTGAGAGCAACTTCTTTGAAAAGATTTGCACACTAATGAATTTAAAATATTCCCCTTGCCGGCGGGTATAGCTCAATGGTCAATGCGTTTGCTTTACGGAGATTAAAAAAAAGATTTTAAATCGATTTCAGAGCTCCAAAATACTTCCCGGTTGGTGTGAATTTGATCTCTCACCCGTAAAATGCCAGTCATAACATATTAATTTAAATTGGTGATAGAAGAAAGTCGTCCCGTGAAGACCTCCCATTCATAGTAAATTCCTGTAATAATAAGGATGATGCGTGAATCTCGGGCTGTACCCTATGACGTTGGCAGATCAACACTCCAAATGCAGCGCAACACTCCATATGCACCGTGGTAAGCGTCATAGAAATCCACAAATGAAACTTCAGAATTACTTTCACCATCTGTCGATAATCTCCTGTATGTGCTTACATAAAAAATCTTAGAACCGTGAAACAATGAATTATATTATAAATATGATAGATTCAATAAAATATATTACAACGTTTACGTATTTTTTAGGACAAAATCTAACAACTTCCTTTTGCAATGTATAGTTTTCTAGCACTATACTCATGAAACATCATGATACACGGACATGATACTACCTAAATATTAGAAATTTTAATATTTTACATAGTTGTCTTAAAACAGTAATAATTTGTACTTATTTTAACAGATCTATTCAATTAAAATTTATTTAGTAAATACTCAGGGATAATGCTTTTTCTTGTTTTATTATTGTTTACGACTCATCGGTTACGACATAGGGCACACTGGACATTTGGCGCACGGGAAAACTGGTACACTGGATGTCACGCTAACCTAACCTAACCTATGGATTTTTCTAGTGATCGTAGAATCAAGAGATCCATACGTCTCGTTAACGAAATAACTTAGGTTAGGTTAGGTTAGCGTGACATCCAGTGCACCAGTTGTTCCGTGCACCAAGTTTCCCGTGCATCAGACGTCCAGTGCGCCCTACGTCGCTACCGATGAGTCGTTGAACGAATTGTCTGGGAACGAAATGTGGCGTAACTATTGTTTAGTTATGTAGACTTCGAGGTCATATGTTTTAACCTCGCTACGTGCAATGACGTTTGTAATGAACTTGATTTTAAGGTTAACGCCGTTAATGATATCTAAAGTACTTGCTTTTGCTTTATCACATCTCGATATAAAAATGTCAATGCACGGTGAAATGAGATAAGGAAAAAATATTTTCTACATCACTTAGATAGTGAATCACTAGTGCATCTTAACAGATTAAAAAATATATAATTATGAGCTTCCTTATTGTTCGTAACGTGTATATTTTCACAGCTGTGTTCGGGTTGAAGTGAATTTATTGAACGATTTTAACCCACATTACTCGTCTCGACGCTCGCTATGGGTTTTCGTGTGGGCTTCAATTAACCTCCATCTTGCGGATCCCATCAAATCCAACGAGCTGAAGATGCTAATCTAAAGCACGTGCTGTCGCTTCAACTGCAGCGAATGGAATGCAGCATTTTAGCAAAAAACGCACAAATTAAGCGACGTGATGTGACTGACGTGACTAATTAATAGCGACCAGACGAAATTCGCGTTAAATTGAAACAAAAAAATAACTTTTTTGGTCACTATGGAATTAGTTCTTAGAAAAGGCTTATTCGATAACGCTGCTTGTAACTTTAAAAAACAAGTAAACTTCTTTGTGAAAATGTTTGCATGTCGCCCAATTTTTGTATTTTAAGCAATCGATACATATTACAGCGAAAAATAATTTGCATAATGTATTATGAATAAAAAAATACAATTCCAGTGACAATGATACATTATTAGCGCGGTTCTCGTTAGATTTCCTAAATTAAACAATTTTTGAAGCGGGCAACAACTTGGGTAGGTCACCGATTTTGATGAACAAAGTGTCGCTGGTTAGTTGAGCCGCTTCTTAGGAGCAAATGTTTTAGTCCTCAGTAGCGTCGTTTGCCGTTTTTCAAATTCCCACTCTTCTAACTTGGGTTGTCGGGAACCATATATGTTTCCAGGTCAAGACTGGCAGAATCTAGTGATGGAAATTTGTGAAATAAGTCTTAACGGAGATAAATGGATCCTTATTATTCCCGAAGCTGCGTTTTAGATCTTCTTATAACTATCACAACGATTAATTATTATGTTCATTAATTATTGTGTTATGTGCAAGTAAATAGTTAATCATGGTCATGTACTAAATCAAAATATTATTATTATTAGTCGACAACGGAACTGGTGATACCTGAGGCCACCCTGCGGCTGAATATGTGCAGAAGCGCAACTGAGGGGAATACTTTGATTGCCCCAAAAGAGGATCCAGCCCCTGGACACGACCAGGGGTGGAATATATGTAGGTCCCTTAACAGACTTCGGACCGGAGTATGCAAGACGAGAGCAAAAATGTAAGCCTGGCAGTTTTACAGCGGACCGACTAAATGTGACTGCAGCATGGAGCAGACCCTGTCACACTTTCTGCAGTGTGCATCCAGGAAGACCTGATAATGGCCGAGAGTAGCGCCTTCGACGTCGCTCTCTTTTGGGCAGACAGGATCTGATCCTTTTGTTTCCGACACGATTATTATTATGTGCTAGTAGTGTTTTCTACTTGATTTTGATGAGCTTAATTTCCAATGTGTGGTTTCATTTTTCTTGGTGACTTCATACTGATTAATTAGCCGTGTCATTCTAATTCTGAAATATTGATCAAATCTAGATAAATCGGGTACACGATTTCGCTGCTTTTTGTCAATATGCGAGTGTTAATCAAATTTGCGTATTTACGAATCGTGACATGTTTCAGTACATCAGAAAATACAAACCGGGTATTAATTTTTTGAAAAATAATATTCCATAAAATCGACACCTTTTCGCGTCAAAAATATAATTTATTGATAGTAAACTTGGTTGAATATTTTTGTAAAATATTATTTTCACTTCTTTAATTGAAGACTAGACATTTCCTACTTTAAGATTTATTTTATTCAACGTTGTTATTAAATTTATGACACTTTGAAAAGTACAATGTCGTGTACTTCCTTTTTTTCAAAATCATGTATCTATTTCGATCACAGTAAATAAATTTTATTTTAAATATAGTTTAAATATAAAACAGAGAGTTAGAGTTGAAATTTTTAATAAATAAAGTATTATTTATATTTCATTACTGAGTTTCAATCTTTGAAATCACCGCTAAAAATATATTGCTTAAGTTTCGCACCTATAGTTCAGATGACTAGCTTTTATATACATATTTTTAACTTTTAAATTTAATGATTTCATTTAATACTCTCGAAATGCATATAAAATATTAAGCATTCGTTAAGACTCCAAGCTTTTATATAATTATTGCATAAATAAATAACTTAAATCTAAAAATCACGAAGGTATGTCAATGTTCAATATTTAATGAGAAGTATTTACAATGACTTAGTATTTTTTCATATTTTTTTTACAAAGTCTAATATTTTTATTTGTACCTCTTATTCACGTGTGTATTTTTAGGTAGATTTGTTCAATTAATTTCCGTAATATTTTTTGTGGCTCCCATGTCTTATCACACCCTTGTACCAGTTTACATGCTTGAAGTAAATATTGCGCATTTCTTATGTACTGCTTGACAAGGCACTAACTAACAATTAACATGTTCGAGCCATAATTTGATGTACAAGTGCATAGTGTCGACGAGCATTACTCAAATAAAGGTACGAATAATCAAGTTTACCTGTATTCATCAATTTACAAATTTAAAGCAGGTGATCAGTGTCCGGTTCGACAATAGCATAAATAGCTTCATTTTAATAGAGATCTTACTTATATAGGAACATGTACAAGAGAGAACATATCAAGTAAGCAAATCATTTAAATAATTATGTAACCAACCAACCAACCACCCCTTCTTCGTACCTCAAGCTTTACCACTTTATTTCTCAGCCCGAATATATGCGGCACCAGTATGGGGTCGATCAGCCCATTGTAGTCAAGTAGATGCTGCCTTGAATGATGCATGCAGAGTCGTCACAGGCTGCCTCAAACTAACACCAATTTCAAAACTATACCTCTTGGCTGGTATCGCACCACCAAACATAAGACGCAACGTTATATGCGCCGAAGAAATGCGTAAGGCAATCAACCAACCGTGCCAGTGCTTGCATAATCAGATACCCCCAACACCAAGATTGAAGTCTCGAAGCAGCTTTCTGAAATCCACACAACCTCTAACATCCGGCCCTGAAAATGAGAGACTCCAACTCTGGCAACAAATCGCACCAGAGGATTTCATTACACCAAAGGAAGCCCTCCCAACTGGCAATAACCTTGACTGGCGGACCCGGAAATGCCTGAACAGATTTAGAACTGAAGTTAGTAGAACAAAGGACAACCTCGAGCGGTGGGGAATGATTCGGCAGGGAGAGTCACTATTGTGCGACTGTGGAGACCTGTAGACATTACATTTCCACGTCTCTGCGCCATAAGCTTATACAGGGAGGATTCATTGGTTGAACTCCTAAGTTTTAAGACATTGCGGAATTTTCGCTTCAATAATGTATATATATATTAGTTTTCCAAATGCTGCCCATGGGAATGGCCTGGATGCGAAAGGCAGGGATCGAATAGAATGGAGACTCTTTCGGGAAGCTTACGTTCAACAGTGGGACGGATACATGCTGATGATGATGATGAAATTACATTTAATTTAAAAAAAAACATACTGGAGAATACCGACAGACGGTAATGGAAATTTTTTATTGTGAACTCTATTTAACCTAAATAAAGCTTAGGAGTCTAAGGAAGACTTAGAATTGTATATTTTTTTAAACGGACATTTAGCCGAATGAAAATTTCGTAAAAAGGACATTTAGCCCAATCACTCACATTTGAAATCATAGCAATGTCACGAATTTATTATCTTACTTAAGTTATGCACGCACTGTTTGTGTTCTGCCCATTCATAATTACGTGGAAACGTTTCATTCACTTTACTTCCATTCATCCAAATGACTGATGATCAAATTGTTTTCGGCCCAATGGTACGGCAGTTATTGGAATACCAAATAAACATAAAAAAAACAATATTGAATAATAAACATGTTATTATGACTTATATAAACACATTAAATAAATATTTCTTCCACTGTAAATAAACAATAATTAATTTACGATTCTCTTCAATCGCATCCATATGTGGTTATTTGATTAAATAAAATTATTCCCATAAACTTTATAACGTTTTACACATTAAACTACATAAATAAAACATTAAACATGAACTACAGCGACAAGGCAGAATAGAACATGACGTACAAATATAAATTTCTAATTAACTCAACCGTTCTGTAATAACTTGATTAAACGATTATTAATTATTTTATCATTGCTATAATTTTAGGAATTCCCTTCCTAGTTATAGCACTTAGATACCGCAAACTTCCAAAAAAAAATCCTAATCAAATACATGCTGAAACTTTTTTCATCGAATAAACTATCATCCAACTGCCTTCGAAGGGAAAAGTCAGTCAGATCATTCAGTCCATTCTGTGTTTCCAATTTTCTGACTTTTTGTCAAGAAGGTATCTAATTTAGTTTGCGTTTTCCTTTTTACGTTCTGTTAGAAGTTGTTGATAAGTGGATAAAGAATCTATAACACCCCGTCTTGATTTTGAACTCCTGTCAAAATTTGGATCATTTTCAACAAATTGATCCATAATTTCAGTTATTGTGGTCAAACTCTTTTTACAAACGCTATCGAAAGTTCTTTTTGCCCTTCTTCGAAATCATTACTATCAATATTTTTGGTTTCTTCTTGCTCAGTTAATTCCTTGGGTTCATCATTTGAAAGACTAGCTGCTGTTTCTTGAACTATTTCTTCGACGTCTTCCACATTTACCTCATCTAAGCCGCTTTGTTTCGCTAATTCCACTATTTCTTCCACTATTTCATCCATATCGACAGAGTGTCCAATGTCTTTGCTATTTCTTAAATCTGGCGCTGCGCACAATTTTGGGGAATCCCCAGGTTGAAATAAAAGAGCGCTAAGCCGAAACAGCGCTAAACTAGTCATCAATTAACATTTTAAAACACTTTTTACTGTAATCCCTTAATTTTTACTGATTTGAACAGTGTTTTAAAAGCATATCGTCATTTGGAATAAAATACCTTACGCTTTACTGTATTCTTAAAAATATAATACAAATACATATTCAATGACCCGCACTTTACTCCTGTAGCAATGACAATGTTTTGTTTACGTACCAGACACCGATTCAGTAAATTAAGTTATGTTATTAGCACACTTGTTTCATAACTTGGCGGCTTAATTGATGACGTCTTCTATCCACCACACGACTTGCTCCACAGTAAATTGAAGACAGAAATTTTCATCAAGGCACGTGACCATTCATATAAGTCAATATTTTTTATTTTACATTGACTGGCGTATATCCACAAAGGATATAAATTTAAAATGTTGATGGTATCCATAAGGATGGATGAAAGGAATAATGAAGGCTTAGTGACCGGAATAAGTTACGAATGCAAATGCATTTTCATCAGAACACTTAGAGTTCTAAGATCAATAAAAAAATCATTTAAATAAATCGAAGTATTGTAAATCTTAATAAAACGGCAATTAAAAAGTATTGATATGTTTTCTGTAATTAAATTGCTATCATTAAAAAGGGCAAAGGTTTCAAATTATAACTTTTATGTTAACACATACTCGTACATGAAAATACCGTCAGATTTTGAAGGAAAAATCTCTTCATCTGGTTCTTTTAGCATTTTTGGGAGATATCGCTTAGCAACTATCTCTAAATCTTTAAGGATTATGCTTGTTGTTTTCTTACTTCAAGGTTCCTTTAAAACTTTTTCTTCTAGTCTGTTGATATATTCAATTAAATAACGTCTTTTTTGTCGACCCCATTAAGCAATATCTTTCTATATTGCATGTCACCTCTGTATTGTGAAGTGTTTATGATTCAGTCTCACAGTGCATTTCCGGTTATAAATACATCGAAGAATTTACAGTTCGGAAAGATCTTAACTGCGAATTAAATGACTTTCTTGTTATTTAGGAATGCTTTAATGCTGTATGAAATATGTATAACATTTTTTTTGTGTGATATAAATATATTATTGCTGAAGTGTAAATGTATTTTTTCGTTCGTTAAGTACATGGATACTCGTGAATATTTTAATTCTTAAAATCTCATAATACTTATTTGGAATTATATTTTTCTGTCATTGATTGATAGTATTTTGCCGTCACAATGTGTCTATCTTTTGATATTTTTATCTTTCAATCCATGCTTTCATCTATTGAATATATATTTATTTTTGGTTATTAGTATCAGCATTTCTTTTCAGCTAATAATTGTAATGAATTCCATTTAGGTATATCATCTGTACTCTAGTCGTAGTTTTTTTTTTAAGTATTCATATTTTATTCACAGTGTATTTCTTAAATAATTTAATGTCGTTAAATAAACTGCAGGTTTATAACTGTGATATTTTAACTTGTTATGATTTTAAAAACAAAAAACTTGCCCGATCTTACAAAATTGAGACAAAAATTACTGGAAAATTCACAGGTGTACTGTTATATTTATGTATAATTCACATAACTATATTTATTCTTATAATACATTTGATTATTATATTATTCATTATTTTCATATCAAAAAAACATTTATTGGTCTTTTATTTCTTAGTCTATATGACAAATACGTACCTGGATAACTTTTTTTATAACTCGCGATGTACTAACAGTATAATACTATGATATTTAATATACTCGTATAATTTTATAATAAACTCATTTACTTTTAAAAATTTGATATCTTAAAAATGGCTAAAATTTTAGATGCCTTTTTAGAGTTTTTTTTTTCTAAAATTACGATCCCAATAATAATAAATTTGATCATCTCACTTAAACTGATAATGGTAAAAATAATCTATTAAACGTGAATACATGGTAAATTTGTGCTAATACTGCATTTCCAGGTAATGTATTCATAACTGCTATTCATATGCATTGTAAACATATGATTGATAATCAAGTAGTAATTTCGTAGTGAATTGCCATAATTTTAAAATTTATATAATCATATCCTGTCGAAGCAAACGCAAGTGTCTTCATTATGTTGACATTACTTTGCATTGTCATATTATAGGCTAAGTAAATAACCGATTTAAAATAATTGCAATAGAAAGATAGTTGTCATTACTATTTTGTTGTTACAAAACCATTTTTTTCTGATTGAAGTGTTCCGATATACGTATATAAATTAATAAATTGTGAAAGGTAACATTTTCATGGAATTTTAATTTATAAGTGAAAAAAATTGCTTCCTAAATTATGTTTGATATGAATCCATACAATAAAATAAAGATAAACACAAAACATTATACTCGTTAAAATCAGTGTATATATGAGTAAGCGATGACAATAGTGGACTTTTTAATAAATAAAGATATTATTTTTTTATAAACATGTAAACATCTAAAATAATTATTATCTTAAAAATAATTATTATCTTAATTGCATTGAGTACTATTCAATATGAAATATTTATGTTAGTATTTTATTTTACTTCATATTTTATTTACTTCTAAATGCATTTTTGTGTAAGTTACACTGTCAAAGAACCCCTTTTCACTACAATAGAGCCACAACTCTTAATACAAACACACGCTGAACATTATTTGTCACTCCGTAATGGAAGTAGACGTTTGTTGACAGAGACGAATATTTTTGAGAGCACTTCCTTCGGCTATTTCCTGGCTGTAACACTGCATCTTCACCATACAAAAGCATCCTTTACTTTACACCCCGTTCATTCCCTACTATGTAAATAAGACTATTGAATAGTATGAAAAGTCCCATATGAAGTACAGAGTAGTCTACACTTCCCGGAACGTATTTTCATTTTATTCAGTATAGACCATTGTGGAGAATATTCTGAAAAGCATTGCGGTGTTTTTTTAACATCATGTACATCTAAACTATATACAATATAAAATATAATATATTTAAATTATAAATACGTTATGTTTGCATTTAAATGTTTCCCTTTGACATTCTTTTTCACATAAATAAACGACACTATTAAAGATAACGAACTATGAATAATAGTCTATTGAATTGTTTTGCTCTTTACTTCAAAGGTGACGATAGCGAATAGATGTGTATCTTTTATATCTATAAAAGATCAATATTTTTAAAACAATTGTTTTTATATTACATTAGTGTAACATTAAGATATAATTTAATATTCAGTATTTAAGTGTATATTCATATATCTTGATCTATATCCTGCAATTATTTATTTGCTATGATTATAACCCCAAATGACAAATGGGATATTATAAAGAAAAGAAAAACATTGATGGTGTAGTTTGGAGGTTTTCATTGCTGTTTGCACTTCCAACATTTAATTTTATGCAATTTATATCAATTTCAGTCTAATTACTAGATAATTTAATATTGTATATACGTATATATACTGTATACTCGTACATTTCACTTCAAGAATTTTTATGTTATGCAATTTATAATTAAATAAGTATTCATTCAGCAATACAATAATCGAATATTCTATAATTATAAACATAATTAATATTAGAAAAATGAGAACATTCATATATAATCCTCTTCAATAATTATAATTGATTATAAATATTTATTTATTTATTTACCTTGTTTTCACATGGATCACGTAACAAAAGTTCTCTATTAAGAGACTGCAGTTTCGACTAACTCGTAGTCTTTCTCAATCCTTCTCTAGTTAAGATAAATAAATTTATACCTAAGCCACTTTTATGTATTTATCTCTTCCTTCATCCTTGCAACACTACCTATCTCCCTCTCCTTTCCTGATAGACACACCCCCACCCCCTCCCCTACAAAAATGTGTTACACCACTTATAAGTACAACGCAGCTCAGTTATCTCTTAACTAGAGAAGGATTGAGAAAGACTACGAGTTAGTCGAAACTGCAGTCTCCTAATAGAGAACTTTTGTTACGTGATCCATGTGAAAACAAGGTAAATAAATAAATAAATATTTATAATTTATTATGGATCTCAAAGTGAATGCTCAAAACATTGAAAAAATTATAATTGAAGTCAAAAATTATAATAATTGAGATTTATTGGCTGAAAACATTAAAAAAAAAACATCTGGCAACGCTCACGGAATAAGCATAGGTCCACTCTGGTTTCAAGCTCGAGAGCTACTGTCGCTAGTCGTGGTAATGGCCGGAGTAGTCCACTCCCACTGTCTTCCCTCTTCCTTCACAGTGAAATATGAAAAAGTGAGATGCGAATATAGTGTCGCACTTTCCGCACATCGTCGAGACCCAAGGTCGAGGCACTCACAGTGCGAATTTGTTTCCGATGTTCCCAAAATACTTCCGATGTACCCGATAAATTCTGATTCTTATTTTTTTCTTTTAAATCAATGCGCAAATATATTATGGAGGAATACCCAAGATATTAACCTTGTATTTATTTTATTTATAGAGATATTGATGGTTATTAGAAGCAGTGTGTAGAAGATACGCATCACAGGGAAGGAAAGGTTAAGGACTGAATAAAGTCCTGGCCTCGAGAGTGTCGGGCTAATCATCCGATCTTTTAAAAAAAAAACTGATTATTGAACACTTATTATTGAACAGTAATTATTTATAGAGGATCTGCAGAGGATCAAGAGGAGTGGAGATCGAAATGCAAGATATTTTTGCTGCAAATCAGTCCACCGGATTGATACTACGAGGAAGAATTATTTATCTTGTACAACAGCTGTAGTCTATGCAAGCTCGCGGTCTTTTGCCCTGAAGGCTCCCCCGGGAACTATTGTTTGTATAATCCTATGTGGACCTCCGAAGTAAAGGTGTTCTGGAACAAAGCATACATTTGAAATATGAAAAACGGTTAAAAATAATAATAATAAAATTTTAGCTCCAGATCAATTTTAGATAATTCTTGTACATCTTATATTTTGCTGAATCGCATACACAGGTAGCTTTATCATTATTAAAATAACATTGCTTAATTATTAGGCTTAAATAATTACGCTTAATTAGCCTAAGTATGAAGTACAATTTATTGTTTGATAAAAATTTGCTGGAGTAAAAACCAGTTTCCAAAAAAAAACATTTAAATCTCTGTCGTATATTAATGATACTAATAAAATAATAAAAAATATAAATATATTGTTATGAACAAATTATTCATTCATCAAAACACATGTGAAATAATAAATGATCTATTTTTAGATTCGTGCGATATTACTTCGTTTCATAGTCAAAATTTAACCAGTGAATAGCCCAACGATGCCAAAATGGATTGGTAATTAGTTCTAGATAGAATTTCAGAATGCTGGACGTGCTATTGACTTCTAAAGTTCTGACTACGTGGTTTGCTTCCTGACTTAAGAAGCTGTCAGGTCTCAAGTCATGACCAGTTATGTCAATTTGGAAGTCGTTTGCCTATTTCAGTTCTCTTGGGTTAGGTTTCCTTTGTGGACATTGTTTTGTTATACGAATCTTTTTTCATTCTACGCGTACATTTTTACATAATTTCGTACAATTTTATGCGTAATTTAAAAAAATATATGGCATCAATCTACTGTCCCTGTAAGACTTTTGATTAAAAAATAAACGATGAAATTATTGACTATCAATTTAAAAATACATACATATTTAAAAATAGATGTAAAATAAAAGGAAAAGGATTAATTTTGTAAATGAAATTATAATTATTCAGTTTCTCCAAATTTTGTCAATAATTTTCAGTAACCTTAACATTACGTATTTTTTTTTTAAATGCCGTGATTATTATGTAATATATAATAATCGAGTGTAATAGACATAACATAAGTGTTAAATTCAGCTCGAATCCTAGGTCCACTACGTTTCTTTTCTCTTATTAATAGATGAGTAATTGTCAAATACAATATGTGGTATTTTTGGTTAAATAAAAAAATATGTTTAAATAAAAAAAATGTTACTTAAATTATTTAATTTTCATTTCCTCTACAGTACTCATTATTTATATTTATTCAACTACTAGATTATTACTAAATTATTACTTTTTAAAAACAGTTTTCTTTAAATCGTTTTACAAAAAAAAAACTTTAAGTAGTTATTATCCCATGAAATAAGACTATGCATTTGAACCATCTTGTATACATTAAATATAGTCTCTAAACAGTTAATTGTGGGGATAACGGGTTATTTTTTCAAAATGAAGTTTTGAATTCTCAATAAAATTAGCAAACTACAATCTGATAAAGCGTACAAACATCTGAATCAATGAACCAAGATAACCATCGAATTAAAAATACTGATATTAATCATAAATAGTACAATTTCTGTAATCATAAATTCCTTGCGACACTATTTTGTACATGTGAGCTAAAAACGCCGCTTCTACGAAAAAATAATAAATTACTTATGTCTAAGCAAGGTTATAAAAACATACAATCTCAAAAGGGGACTACCCTCTAGTTATTTCCTAATTTGATTACATTCAAATACCTTGTTAGATTTATAAAAGTATTGTTATTCTTGAATACACATTATAAGGGTGTATTTATAAATTAACATTACAATAAAACAATAATACTTATGTGTGTAATATGATGTGTTAATTGTCTCAGTATAAATTCAGCGTTCATAGAACATATGCACCGCTTGAATTCACTGATAGCTGGCGAGTGTGTGAATGCACCCTAATGCGATTCTGTTCACATGAGTGGAGTCTAGTGTATAATTGTCAAATAACATCTGATCTCCAGTTCATATAGGTATGTCAGTCATTCCGTTTATCACATTCAAACAACAAATACGCTTTCCTGAAAAAACAAAGAATTTCAAAAGATTTTCGAAATATTAAAAAAAAATCCCAATACTCGGTTACTTATAAGTAATGAGCAACATTATTAGTTGGCATTCTCATTAAATAATAATCGAAAAATAAACTTTAATATTCCTTTATTAATTTATTTGTGTTACTCACGACTTTTACATACAAAATGCGTATTAAATATGTATTAAAATGTGTATTAGATTTATAAACTAAGAACTTGTTTTACCTAGTTATTTAAGAATATGCCTTTTTTACAAATACTTCAATTGGCATCTCTTGATTCATTGAGCTGCTTTATCGTTACCTACATCCAAAGTCATCTCTGCATCTAAAGCTTTGCTGTTAATTTATTATAACGCTTTTAGGGGTGAGAGTCTAAGGGGTTAAAGAGAAGGCAGCAATAATATACAATACATCTCTTTTTTAGAAAATCTAATGATTAGCTTAACATTTGCTAGGATCAATTAGTGTTAACTACTTCTTTGACTCATTTAATTAGAAATGTTATTTACTTATTTGTTAATTAAATTACTAATAAAATTTAATTAAAAATTAAAAGTAATGACTAATAATAATGTTTTATATACTTTTATAACATACATAGTAACATAAAATATGCATCTATTCTACAGATTAATATTTACCTGTATTCCAAGGATTCTAAGCGATATTCGTGTGATTCATAGTCGATTTAAAAATGCGTAACGTGTCTCCGACCACTTTGATGTGATAACGATTAGAATATTAATTTAAAAAACAACTGTACAGCAGTTTACTCAGCGCTTTTGAACCGACCACAAAATTTCACTTCAGAATCGTTGAGCACTTCATTCATATTCATTCAGACATCTTGCATTATTCATTTAACTCATATCCAGTATATCAAGTAATACTTTTGCCGTTATCAGACGAGTTGTACAGTCAGCCTCGTTTGGCTTAATGTTGCGTAGGAGTTGTTTCTCGCAAGGTACTACTATCTGCTTCTCTTCACCTTCACCCAATTTGCCCAGAAAATTAAATGCACTCTTCAATGTTGACAGTTTTCCGCTGCACTTAACGGGTGATCACGAGTCGACTGCAATGTCAGAAAACTTCACTTGCCTATTCAGTATTATCATAATTGAAATAATTAAAACATTCACAACATAATGTATGCAGTGTTATTACATTTCGTTAACTTAGTTGCACGTATTTAACTCGTAATCGCTTTACTCAGTTGTGTTGCTTACACATGAGTAAAGGAAAGCTTACATGAAATGTTGCTTTGAAATTTTGAATATACGAGAACATAGACAAGAAATACTCATAAATAACTTTTTTACTTACTATCCCTTAACTTATGTAGTAATAATTGAAATCACAAGTACTTGCTGTTTGTGCATATTCATCTTCATCACCATGCCCACTCCCTTAACTGGAACATATGGCTTTCACAAACTGTCGCCATAAAACTTTATGAGCTGCCATGATCCTCATCATGAGTCCTTGTCAGAGCTGATATGGGTTGATCCCATACCAGCTTTGCTTACGGCTGAATACATTCTATGTATACTTCCAGAGGGCCTTTCAGGACAGCATGATACCAAAAGCTTGAAGAAAAGGCAACTATAGTTCATGCTCTTCTGCGGCATGCAATAATATGTCCCAAACAGGTCCTCCTTTGCCTCTTAACCACCGTAGAAGACTACCTTGTCCGCTCTCTCACCACATCATTCGTCACAAAGACGAACTATCGTACCTTCAGTATTCTTTGCAGGCATCTGCTTTTGAAGATTGTGATAAGATTTGAGTAAGTTAGTAATTTAAAATTTAAATATCTCATTGAACTGTCATTAAATTATTCTTTTTTATTTCCCAATATTTCTTCCAAAATACGTTTTTAATGGTTTCTTTGTAAAATTCAATTCCATTATCTCATATCTAGAGCTTTATTATCCCTATCCATATTTGTGCGGCAGCGAATTTTGATGTCTCACCAAAAGCCACTGCAGCCGCCCAATGGGGTTTTGTAAACAGATGCTTAATATAAACGGATGTATAATTATTTAACTTTGTGAGAAATGACAAATTGAAGATACGAATAATAAGGCTAATTATTAAAAGACGAAGTTGGCTGGTAAATGTATGCCACAAGAGAGCATAAGCTACAACAGCCATTTTTAGGCACCTGGGCTAACACTGTCCTAAAAGGCCCTCAAGTAATATGCATATATATATATATGTAATTGGCGGAGATCTGGGTGGCGGAGCTGACATGCAATAAGGCTAGGACTATGGCAGCTGACAAAAAAAGTTTGGCAGTAGTTTGTGAAGACTAAAGGGAGCGGATATGGAATGATAAAATAAATTTCATGCTCTGGAGAACATAGAATGATAGGTTTGTTCGAGGGTTTGAAGAGACTGACCTTTGTCGAGTGATTTTCTTTACGAATTCTGGACACACTTTCTTTATCTAAAGCTTAAATAAATGTACTGTTTCAAAGATACTAGTGCATAAGTATATTTTGTTATATCCTTATAGAAAAAAGTATAGTTTCGATACTATTTCCATGCAGACACTTCCGTAGAGTAATTGGTAGACAGGTATACTCAAGAATCATGTGCGCTCAATTATTTTCAATCAACGCCTGGGTATGATTATACTAACTAAAAATTATTTTACTTTATTAATTTGACGTTTCAATTATTCTCGTTCTTGAATTTTAACAACATCACATGATTTTTTTTCCATGAAAATAAACACACCTTGTGAAATTATCTCATCTGTTACTACATTATCAATTGCAGCCTTAGTAACATATTTACTACAGGAAATGTTCTTGTAACTTCATTAAAGTGGTTTGCAACCATTCTTGTTCTGTTTCAACTTTGACCACTATTCGGAATATTTTTCCCTCTAAGAAAATAAATTTACAAAATGTTATATGAGCAAAAAAACAACATAATCTTAGTTACTTAAAAAAAAAAAAAACCTTTAATAAATTGTCTCTAATATTTTTCTTTCTTATCATTTCACTAAAATTTCATAATTATAATTATGATTCAAAACAAAATAATTTCTTCGTCCCATAATTTGTTCTGTATCTGAAATATAATGTCACTTTCTTCGTCGTTTTATTAGTTTCCACTGTCCACGATTTGTCCCAAGACATACATGCACGTAAAAGTCCACCTGGGAACATACTCGTTTATGGTTCCCGACGTTCTTCAAAGCAGAAGCTTGAGGACTTAGGAAAACGACGGCCGCTGTAGTATTAGGCATATTTTTGGGTAATTCGTTAATCGTTTATATAAGAATTATGAGCTCTTCGCTACCAAGATTTGGATCATTTGGTCTTAATTAATGACTCAAGCCAACCAGCGACACGCCGTTAACAACAGTCGATGACCCATCCAATTTTTGATCCGCACCCAATTTTGCTTAACATTGATGATCTAACGAAGACCGCGCGTATAATTTATTTTTATGGCACGTTGAAATGAAATATACTAATAATATATCATATTTACATAATCGATGAAAGTATTTTCAGGAGTCATGTATATAAATTAAGTAATTTTGACACACTCAGTGGCTGTCCTGTTCAATTTTAGCCAAGGTGTTGAAACAATTGAAGAGATCGGTGGATGTTTCGAACTTTTTTACAAACAGCTATTCAAATATTGAAAATGTCGCAACTGTTTGTGAAGCGATCAAGCTAATTTATTATAATTAAATCATTTCCGTTATTAATCATTTAGCTCTTATAATAAAACTTTTATATTTTCTGTGCCTTAACATTTTTTGGCTTTTTAATTTTGTTAATCTAACTCATTTTATGAGCATATGTACCACAAAGTCTTATATAAATACACATATACACATTTTAATGGTTTCAACTTTGTTTTCTACCAAGAAGGAACTCACCAAAGCAACCCACGACGCACTCCACCCTATGTTTGGGTACCAAAAGATAACCACACGGCTCAAATCAAGAAGAAGTTTCCTACAGTTGACAACGAAACTGGTGATGCCTGAGGCCACCCTGCGGCTGAACATGTGGAGAAGCGCAACTGAGGGGAATACCTGGATTGCCCCGAAAGAGGACCTAGCCACTGGACATGACCAAGGGTGGAATATATGGAGGTCCCTTAACAGACTTCGGACCGGAGTATGCAAGACGAGGACATAAATGAGGGCCTGGCAGTTTTACAGCGGACCGACTGAATGTGACTGCGGCGTGGAGCAGACCCTGTCACTCCTTCTGGAGTGTGCGCTGTGCCCGAATAGCTGCACCCAGGAATACCTGATGATGGCCAGAAGTAACGCCATCGACGTCGCCCACTTCTGGGCGGACAGGATCTGACCCTGTTGTTTCCGACACGATTATTTATAATGGTTTCAAGATATATCGCCTTTTTCAAGTCAAAATATACGAAGTTCTGCCATTGAAATAATGTTATTGATGGCTTTTAAATGCAATAACACGCAACTTTAGTGAAAATACATTTCAGATATTACTTTCATCGTATTGCTATAAAGGCACTTTCATCATATGAAATAACCAAATACTTAAAATGATATAATATATAATACATTAATAAAATATATTATCTTCAATAGTTGCTTTTAATAGATTATCGCTTTTCACACATATTTGTAAATACATAAATTACTAAGAATGGTAATGTATCACGCGCTGTATGTCTCAACATACTAATGTTTATCGTTAATAGTTTTGTTTTGATTGATTTTGTTCTTTTTTTATTGGTAATAAACGTTGAAGGGGTGATTGGCGTATCAGTCGCGCGGCATATCGAACCGCCTTCAGCGATATTACCTGTCTAAACAATAGCGAAATATTTAACTCTAATCTTTAATTGCTCCTTGCTTCCGTATCGAGATTCCCCGATGCGACCCGACGCGCTAATTGCTCAGCGTTCGAGCCGCCTTTGGGGACGATCACACGGGCTTCAGTCATCAAAAGACCGCGATACCGCGAGAACAGACTGACGGTGAACACACCTGACCGATACCTGGCTAAATCAACCGGTCAAACAATCGATCATTAGTCTCTTGCGAACGTCGCGAGGAACAAAACGTGCGGTGGATTCTTCGGTTCGGCGGACAGTGCGCGGTGCTCGAGTGACTGGAGGTTTTCAAAAGGCGGGCTTCTGAAAGTTTTTCTTCTTAGTTTTCAGGGTGAAACGCCGGCCGCAGTGCGTTAACCGCGGTCGATAAAGATCTTTCGCGTGATTTATGTTGGTAACTATTTTTCTTGAAATATTACTACACTTATTGTTTATAATGCTTCCATCAACTATTTTAATGTGAACATAACAATATCGTTTTTCATATGCATATATTTATATTTTATCAATAATTTAAAATAATTTCGGGACATGTATATTGTGGTTTAATATAAAATTTTACAAACCTCTAATTAACTTATTAAATATTAGTATTTTAGTTTATTTTAATAATTACAATCTCGTAAAACGCAGTAACTTTATGGTTTGTCATATTTATAGAATAAAACAAGTAAAATTTTGTATGAAACCACTAAGTTCCGTATGAAACCAACTCAGTGGTTTCATATAAAGTTTTACTTTTTTAATTATTTCAATATATATTTTTTGTATTTTTTATACATGAAAATAATCAACATTACATATACGTTATAGTCAAAATTAAATCATTTTTCAATTTTCATTAATTATTTCATGTTTGTTTGTAGAATATGACACTTTGTTTTAGTATTTTTGGATTGACTAGAAGGTTATAACAACAGAAAATAGTTTCCTCGCTAATAATATAATTTTTTATCAGAAGTAAATACATATTTAGTCTGCTATTTATTAGTTAAATTATTAACAAATATTATTAAATTTTGTTATAATTGTTTTAATAATTATTTTTATAAATAATTTGTTTTAATAGACTCGATATTCCCGCATCATTCGTACAGTATCCTTGATGATATATTCGTATATTACCTAATAAATTCAAACAGTAACTGCAACGTTTTTTATAAAGATAGTTCTCAATATCCAATTCAAATTTTACACTGTCTATGAAATGCGTAATTTTTACAGTTACATTATTTTTTACTATGTACTATCTCTCTATAAACTATCTTGTACTATATATAATTATCATGATGTATCATAAATATTAAATCTATATACTATGCTTGATCATTGAGGTATTCGTTTTAATTAATGTAGATATATATTATATGAATATTATTGTTATGTATGTATCTACATAATCAGTTATCTTGTTTACACTCATTAATATTTTTATATATTGTATCGTGTATTGTAAGTACTCGATCTTTATTTATGAAATAAATAAATACCATTTGTTAACCTCAATTGTGTAACGTTTTACATTTCTTACAAAACGTAAAAATTTATATTCCATTCTAAAGGTCATTTTATAAAAAAAATCTTGAATATAAGCATCCTATAAATGTCATTATTTCGCTGTGTTCTTATAAAAGTCTTAGAGTGTCCGTTCAGTCGTCATACATTTTAGTGAAATAATTTACCGAGTTTCACTTACTAAACATCCATCTAATTACAGCTTAAACTAGCAAGCGTCATAGAATTAATAAAATATATTTTTCCGTGTTTGTAGATGACATGAACAGCATAAAAAATTAAAGATCCTACTCGTGCTATTTTGATTTATACAATCATGCAATGATAGTGATAAATAAATGTTTTTGGAATGTAAATTATCTGATGTGTTCGATATTAATTATTCAATTCATAATGTAATCATTGATGATTTTTTTTATTGTATCTTTCGTCGATTAATAAATATTATTTAAATTACATGTAACTGTTCGTGTCATCAATTAACGAGAATAATGGAAATTATTTACAGTGCGATTACTTAATGGCAATATTTACAACGAGTTATTGTTAATCATTCCTGTTTAATATTATTATTATAAATAGCAATGAACTTACGCAGTTATTTCGTCATTAGTAACAAGTAGTTCAGTAGGTAGTTTACAGGTACAGAAACAACATTTTGTGGTGAAGTGTCATGATATAATACTAATATATAACATTTAGTTGACTTTATCAATTTGACTATATTTGGTGCCATGTAAACATGACGTCTTCCCTCAAAATATATATATAAAATATATTATACCAATACTTAAACGCAATTGTAACACATCCTTGCCTGCAAAATCTAGCCGATTTGCATGAACTTCATAAAATTCATCAAATGGCAAAAACCTGTGCTGATTAATGAATATATATATATATCTAGTACATAGATAACTATTTTAAGTACACATTAACAAAAATTTTAAGTATTAATTAAGTGTGCAACAACAAAGTATGCAATCCGGCAACAAAATATCTTCTCGTACGTTAATTTATGCAGGGATCCACATGGGAATCCATAAAACAAGGAAAAATATTTACATTATTTTCCCTACTGACTTCTAAACAAGAGTAAAGTAGATTATTCTTAGACAATGATGTTCTGTATCTTTTGATTTTTACAATAAATAAATTAAAATTTAAACAATTTTCAAATTTTATTTTTGTAGATAATATGATGTAAGAAATATTTATATATAATGTCATTATTGCGGTCATATAAAGAAATTTATTTTCGAAATTAAAGATACACACAAAACATATTTTTGGACTATTTTCGTGAAGTAATTTTTCAATTAACAAATGCCGATAAAACACATGTCTTACAAATACTTCCATTCATTGTTCCGGTACATTGGCACTTACATGTTTATTTATAGTGCAACAATAGCTAACCCATGAAACTTATATTGAATACAAAGTACTTATTTCACGCTTTTTATCTAAGTTACATAAAGTGACATCCTAGTACTAGGATTCAACTTTAAATATTAACTTATTTTTTAAAAATAAAGCCAATATCGACACTGGCAAAAGTACTGGCAAAAAAAAACATCAAAAATGAAATAATTTGATAAATAAACAGCAACAAAAATATTCCTAATCTTACGTCATCTTAGAACACCGTCGACTGCAAAACGTATACTAAAAACATAAATATATGTAATCTTATTTTAGATGAAGATATTTCCATATGTAGTAGTATTTTGCAAACGTTAGAGATCCCTTTTGCTAGACATACGATAGACATAAGGTAGACATAATTTGATGGACATACGAGTGAGATATGTTTTTTTTTTATTCTTTTGCGTAACTTTTGCCATGCAACAAAGCCTTTTACACCAAAGATTATGCTTAGGTGTTTAATTTATAAAAATATTCGTTTATTGGTGATGTACAATTTTTGGTTAAGACTAAATTCTGATTGTCACAACAAACGCTGTACTATATTTATACAGTTAATACTATAGAGTATTCATTCGTCTTTGTCGTGATCATCTTACAAACTATAAATCTGAGTCTGTCTTCAGCTTCGACTATTATCCTCCTATTGGATGTCCACTTCAACTGAATCTTTCCAAGCTTTGCGACACTTTGATGGTTCGTTGAATGGTTCGTTGAATGCTTCATTTATCATTTTATCTGGTCTAGTAGTTCCCAGTGACCAATGGTGCTGCAAATCTTATTATATAAATCACATTCATATATCTCAAATTCAATCGTAATAAAACAGCAAATTCTAGAATGAATACAATATTGGTTAGTTGTATAGAAGTTGCTTCTGAATAAATGTTATCTTAGAGAATCGTTTAATTTCGCATTATTACAATGTTTATTGCATGCTTAATTTGTTAATAAATAAATGCAAAGTGATTGATAATTTGTCTAATGAATGTAAATCATAATTATGCATTAACGTAAAGAATTTATGCATCTTACTTTACAGTTTATTTGCTTACTAATGTGGAATAATTTCATTGGTGTGCATATAATTACAACATTATAAAGTAAGTAAGTAGTCACTTTTAAAACTTTTCGATTTGTATTAATAAAAATGTCGATTTTTTTCATAATTTTTTTCAACAAAAATTCAAATAAATTGTAATGGTTTCATTATATTTAAGCAACACCATCCAGGTGTGATGATACAGTGACACATTGTCACCTGTAGAGTTTTGTCAGATCTTTTGTAAGTGTCATCTCATTGTACGATGACGTGATACTACAATAACACTTCTTCGTCAAAAGAGGATGCTTTTCAAAATGAATCCATCTTGAGATCCATAAAGTCGCAAGCGACACATGTTTCGCAGGGTCCGCACAAGAAAATAATCACAAAAAAAATTAAATCCCATAATGGAGTTCAAAAATATGCAAATCAAGCGCAGTACTTCACCGGGTGCTCGAAGTCGTATTTTCAAATGTAAATTTTCATTCACTCTTAGTCATAATTGAAACGGTTTTGTACGCCATTGTCTCCCTTTCAATATTAGCTCTGGCTTAATTCTCAAACATTCTATTATTATATTATATTAAAACACTTATTAAAAAGACTATTTGGAGTGCATTTTTGTATTCTTTCAGATTTTCATTTCAAAAACATCAATATTGAATAATTTTACTTCTTTTTGTCAACATTTATAAAGTACTGATGCATTGATAACCACATTTATGAGGAAGTTAACGAGATATATGAACATTTATGTTTTATAAAAAAAGTATTTTTATCAATTGGAGTACTCACAGACTTGTTTTATTACGACAAGAAAATAAATAAATATATCTATATACGACTGGTATAAATTATACGTAATTTACAACAATAACATTGTAAAATGAAACAATTCATTAAGTTTTTCAACCTATTTATCTATCAAATTGACGAAAATAAGGTAACTTTATAAATAAATAATACACGCGTTCATAAACATATATTTATACCATTATAATATTTATTTCATATTAAAAATCGATTGAATTTAAAGCTAATCTAGTATTGAAAACGCTAGGTGACGTATAGATTTACGCTGGTATTTCAACAACAACTAATACTTCTGGAAAGGAAAAATTCATCTTGTTCTCAAAAACGGCAATCACCTTTGGGATATAGCCCTAAAATAACTTTTAGAATTAATTGACTGGGATTAAAAATTAGCAATTCGTTTAAAAATAATAATGGGACAGTTACGTCTATCAAAAACTCTTGGAACACAGATGTACAGTTGGATGACTAAGTTTTTTCTAACGCTATTACCATGGCCCATAATCTTCTACAAAAAAAAACTAGAAAAAAATATTTTGCAACCGACAGACTAAGTGAATTTCCATTCACGCTTAATATATGTTGACTAAAAAGAAGTGGTTCTTAAAGATTCTTGCGGAATGCCACCAGTAACCATAGAAAATCATCTTCCGGCATCTGTATTTTCTCCTATATACAGCCTGAAATCACTTAAAGAAATCACAATGTTCCTAATCTTCAATCAAATAAAAAGCATTTTTTCTTCATGCAGCGTCTAGCATCAGGCTAAGCATCGTTGAACTAACTGGTATCAACCGGTTGTGCAGAAAAAAAATCATCCAATAATTGAGTATTCACTTTATAGTAAAAAAAAAGAAAAAAATGGAACACACTCGTATATAACTAATTATATATATAGATATTTAAAAAAAACATATTTTTTGCTTCGCTTGGATACTGTTCTGCGTCACAAAACAATTATTTATTATCAATCAAAGTGCTTTATCAAGAAAAGTCACGAATCCATTATCCAGAACTGTCAGATTTGTGGCTTTTGTAATCTGTACCGGGGATTAACCAAGTCAATACATATAATGAATATCAAGTACCAGCTCCGATAAGTGACACTTGTTTGCTGAAAAATTATTAATCGTTTCTATTCATATGTTTAGCAACACGCACGTACGTTTATGTGCGATTTCCCAATTCTAAACCTTGATTTTTACGAGTCAAATAATCGAATATTGACCCATCAAGGATTTATTTAAAATAATTTTGTTCAGTAGAATACATTACAAGAATGTAGTAATTATGTTTATTATACTCATGATAGCATGATCCCTTAATATATATATATATATCATAAATTATAATTACTAGAAAACTTTCTTATATTTTCCTTCTTATCAGTATTTTTTTCCTTTTTTACATTATTTCTGTACCCCAATTACTAATGCTGCATAGAGTTCCATTATTATAAAATAAATCTTACGTTTTTATAAAAGCTTAAAAAATCAAAATTACTGTAAGGTACAAGTTATTAATTATTTGGGCAAACCTTCTTATTCGTAGTATCGATCCGGTGGATTGATTTGCAGCAACAAAATCATGCATCTCGATGGGCAAACCTATGAACCATTAAAAAATCTTGTAAATAATAATTTTATATATTATTTTTAATATAAAATTATAAATAGTCAAGACTACTCTTTTTCTTTAATTTGTCAATAAAACGATGAGAAAATGATGAAATTATAATAAATGCTATTTAAAATGTGACTATAATGCTTGTTACATTTTGAATGAAAATACTTAAATGCAGATTCTTCTTCTTCGTAGTATCAATCCGGTGGATTGGTTTGCAGCAACAGAATCTTGCATCTCGATCTCCATTCCTCTCGGTCCTCCGCAACCCTTTTCAGCTCGGCATAAGCACTACAATTCATGTCCTCGAATACGTGCTGCAAATACTCCCGTCTAGGGCGCCCTCTTATGTTAATGCAGATTATAAAACCAATCATCGTTAATTTAGCCCAGACCAATATTCATTTCCGATAAATTAATTTTATTTTCTGTGCTATTTACCCAATAGTTTTTTTTCGGCGCATATTGTTACAATTCAAGAATAACAAAATACTAATCCGATAACTTTGATACATGTGATTAGAGCTTATCACGTATAGCAAGCATCACACAAAAATATATAAAACAATAGTATTGATTTATATGTTATTATATTCTTTTGATATCTTAAAATCAAAGCATTTAAAAACAGATCTATGAAATCTGGTTGCTTTGAATAGCCTAAATAACAACTGATTATTTTATACTAGTAATAAAAATATATTCAAATATTCCTTATATATTTTATATCATAGACCATCACCAGTAATATATAATAATAAAAAATAAAAAAAATTTCAGTTTATTATAATATTTAACGAAACCAATTATATTTTTCGCTTACAATATTAAATACTATGTATTTTTTTATTTTAATATTTATTTATTTATCAGAAAAGATGTTCCAAATTCATGGATTACAGTACTAACATTAAAACATTATGTATAGTTATGACGATATTAGTTAAATGAAATGCTTTCTATAATAGATTGAACAGTAAAGATTTCAGCTTTATTTTTACTAACTAAATATTTTTCAATAGAATTAAGGTCATTATTGAAGATGGTCTGCAGCGAGTCCGAAACATGTAATCATTAAAAATAAATGTCAATCAAAGCTAAATCTTTTTAATTTGTTAATTTGAAAATTAATTTAAAAGTATAAATTTTTTCATCATAAAAATCCCCATTGTTTTGTTTCTTTATAAATCCAGGGATATTAACACAGACAATTTAGTCATACAACGAGTTTCGAGAACAATTTCATATTCACAATTTAGAGATAACGTTTTCTGGTTTTGTGATAAATGAGTACCTAAAGAAGCAGACAAGGCAGCCTTCCTTCCTACAGTTGGTTAAAATGCTAAGGTGAATCTGAATAGATATTTTTTTCTAAATATCCACAAATTATGAAAGTAAAAACATCACCTGCAATTTCTGCCCCCGACTTTTTGGCGGCCAAGGTCGTTGGCAAATAAATATATATAATGTACTCTATCTACGAAAATCTACAAAACTGCTGTAAGACCAGATATGCTCTACGGATCGGAGTGTTGGACTCCGCTGAAACGTGACTTGGATAGGATTCATGTGGCAGAGATGACGATGCTGAGGTGGGCGGGCGGTGTGACTAGAGTGGACAGAGTTCAGAATGAGCATATTCGGGGTTCATTTCAGATGGCCCCCATACCTGAAAATATAAGGAAAAACCGCCTAAGATGGTATGGGCATGTGACACGGATAGATGAGAACCACATGGTGAAGAAAGCCCTCAACATACCCACGCTGAGAAGAAGACCTGGAAGACCACAGGCAACCTGGACTGCAACTGTAAACAAGGATCTGAAAACTCTGGATTTGACCGAGAATGCAACGCAGGACAGACAGACATGGCGAATGAGCACAAGGAGAGCCGACCCCAGATGATGGGAAATGGCGAGGATAAAGAAGAAGAATGTACTTAGTGAAGTTATTTCCACTTATTAAATTGTGGATATGAAAGAAGATAGATAAGAATGAAGATAAACAGCACAAAAACCAAAGTCATGAGAGTAAGCCGCAATGAGCAGCAGAACAATGCTAGGAGTACCCCTAAAAGATGCAAAAGAATTTGTATACCTTGGAAGTACGATCACCTGGGATGGCAGAACAAAAAGAGAAGTCAACAGTCGAATACATCAAGCAAGGCTAGCTTTCAATAAAAAAGCCAAAATTCTTGAGTCAAGGAATATTTCTTTAGGGCTCCGCAAGCAACTTGCTAAAACACTTGTTTGGAGCATCTTAATGTACGGCTGTGAGACATGGTGCTTATCTGAAAGTGATAAAAAAAGACTAGAGGCCTTTGAGATGTGGTCGTACAGAAGAATTCTCGGAATTTCCTGGAGAGACCACGTCACGAACAATGAGGTTCTCAGAATAATCAAGGACGATAGGCAACTAATAAGAACCATCTCAGAGAGGCGAGCCCGATGGATCGGCCACATCATGCGCCACGATGGTCTTCTTCACGATATTGTGGAGGGGATAGTTGAGGGTAGAAACTGTAGAGGGCGCCCTAGAAGGGAGTATTTGCAGCAAGTATTCGAGGACGTGAACTGTAACGCTTATGCTGAGCTTAAAAGGGTTGCGGAGGACCGAGAGGAATTGAGATCGAGATGCAAGATTCTGTTGCTGCAAACCAATCCACCGGATTGATACTACGAAGAAGATGAAAGAAGAATTATTAATATTTATTAACTTCATAATTATCCAAAAAAAATACAGATATTTTACTGCTCACATAAATAAAAGATAATAACGTAATATATATATATTCCAAGAAAAATAATATTTTAATTTTACACATTTTAAGGTTACATCGATAAGCACTATTAGGTATTATTCAATGAAAACGTATAAATTGTATGCAAACTGTATGCTTTGTTTGCTCAATTTCATATTATCATTTTAAAATAATGTGTTGTAATAATTACGTGTGAACATAACTACAGTTTGACTTGAAAAAACGCCGCATTCGGTTCGGTCGAAGCAATAATCAGCGATAAAGTCCCCTGACATGACTTTTATAGTCAATTTCCGAGCATTGTTTATTGCGTTCGTGATGCTATTTGCGAGGCCTAGTGAGTAGTGAGGGACAATTCCACCTGAACGGACGCATCACTAACAAGGATGACCATCGCATAGATATTATCCTCAAAGACTACTCGTACTTCCTTAATACCACATTAGAAAAAATTTGCAGATAGATATGTGTTTTTATTATGATGACACTGAATATTTTAAGCTTCTAACTGTTGTTTCCGGATCTGGTGACGAAATACAAAAGCAAAACTAAAACGGGATTGAGCAGAATATATTTATGAATATGAAACACAGTTGATTCAGTTGTTGTCAATATGCGTCTACATGAAGCTTACTTTATACAAAAATAAATTTATAGAATTATAAAATAAAATAATAATTTAAATATATAATTAATAATTACTTATATAAACTCGTATTTTTAACTTAACTAACTGTTTCTTAGTCTGCATTTCCACACATGCTATCGTAGTCATTTATCGCATTTAAGATAATTTTTTTAATACATCGGAGATTTATGTAATCTAAGATAACATGGACCATGAAAAACAGTACTTTTAATGGATTGGACGCTTTTAAAATGAGTACCAAAGAATATTACGAATACCGTAAGCATCCCTAAACTATAGTGGCACACAAGGCTTCTTGAAAGATACAAAACTGACAGAGAGTTAGTTTTTGACAAGTTTCAAAGTCTGGTTGATGCCCTATTTGGGATACGTACTAAGAAGAGAGGAATATACGAGTATATTATTTCACCTGATGATTAAGAACAAAATGATGAGGTCGGAGAAGTGTTAGCAGTAAGCAAATATCCGGACTGGATAGCATACTAACTGCACTGGTATAAGGAGCGTTTAGAAGTTGTTACAAGTTGCCGAGGACAGAAAAAAATATGATCTGGTGATAGCCAACGTTGGAGGGAATTTACATTGTACGAGTATTAAAAGTAAAAAAGAAAAAATTCTTTAATTTCAAGCATATTCGACTGTTTAATTATAGCTAAGATATTTTTTATTCTAGGTTTAAAATAAAAATTGATCGAAATTTCAGAATATTACTACATCATTGCACAAGTATGTATTATTATTGTTTTTTTATAATCAAACGTTTTTTAATAAATATATTTAGTCAATTAAAAATTAATTAAGTATTCATATTAAGTAATTATGTTGTTTGTTGAAACTTTAGTACGTGCATTACGTATGCGTTTCTTTTTTGCAATGTAAAACACAAGAAAACGTTTTTTTTGTAATTTGGTAATTATTATTCAAGCGACGGTCTGACTTAATTAAACTCTGACAGAACTAACATAAAAAACCTTTTTTATTCTTTATTTATTCCCGTTTCAGTTAACAACATGTCGTTTTGCGAATTTCTCTTGTTGCCAAAAAAAAACGTAAATATCGATTGATCCTATTCGGCAACTTTACTTTTCGATAAGTATCTTATTTCACCACAATCAATAACACTCTATTGATTACCGTACACAACAACACTATTTGAGTACAAGTTCATTTCTCGAATGTATAACATTACTAGTAGTTTCCATTGATATAAAAAATGATTGTCATACGCTTTGTAAAACAATGTATTATATATATAAATTTATTATTTTTTAGTAATGTTTTTATATTAAACAATTTATTTCATTCCACTCATTCAAACTGCATAGAACTTAGTAGCGCTTATGCTGAGCTGAAAAGGGTTGCGGAGGACCGAGAGGAATGGAGATCGAGATGCAAGATTCTGTTGCTGCAAACCAATCCACCGGATTGATACTACGAAGAAGATAGAACAGAATGTTAGACAAATTTATAATTTTCTTCTGCATGATTATTTAAATTATATTTATTATTGTTTCAGGTTAAGTTGTAATTAGAATAATGTCTGCCATCAAGGAGTATCCATTCGACGAAGCGCCTGTCACTTCTCAGCCAGGCGGCAGACGAGTCTCCATCGTTACAGAACCTCACGACTCTAGAAACGGATACGACAACCATGCGTTTGAAAGGTAATTACTACATCATCTGATACCAGGCATCACGTGTGACATTGACATCGAACTTCTGATTCATCGAAAACGAAAATCCCTGAAAAATACTTAATATTTTATAAATAATTGTATCATAGCATTTAAAAATATATTGTCATTTATGGGCAGGTATCTGCTGAATTTTTTATGTAAGTTTAATACATACAATATTCGAATTTAAAATATATATTTTGTTCACTTTTTTATGAGTAGTTGTTTTTTTTTTCAGTTTTGTATTTAGTTCTTTAGCAGTCTTATTTTAATAGATTTTCGGGATAATCAATGCACCATCTAAGCTTGGCATAATGTGGTTCGTTAATACTGCTCAAAAGACTATGCAGACTTTCCATGGGTTATCACTTGTGGGTGTAAACATATATAATAACCTCGCACTGAAGAGTATTGAATTGGTAAGTTAAGCCCAAAACCGTTAAAATAGGCAATTCATTAACGAAACTTTCACCCACTAGTTAGCGGTTTTACAAAATCTCAGAAATGGTTTGATTATCTTATGTGGAATGAAATGTTTAATTTTTTAGGAATAGGAAAATATCTCAAGGAAATGCAGAAGTTGCAGAAATGGGACCCGTCAGGCGGAAAAGCATCCTACTTACTTCAGGAGATAATGTTTCAGTCCATAGCCAACAGCAACACAATCATCCAGGACACGACGGTAACTAATCATTCAAATATTTCAAACCTGTACAAAATCTTCACCCTGAAGATGAACCCTGCAAAAGAATGAAGTCTAAATATTGGTCAAAATAAATTTGCAACACATGACTTAACCCAAAAATTACCATGCCAAATCTGGCCGTGAAAAGCGTCAAAGTTATTGAAACATTCAAATACTTTTTCATCGTAGTACAAATAATCTGAAGTAAATAAAGGAATACACAAACCAGCAGCATGTTTTTTTGTGATATTTTTTTTAACATTTTAAAATTGTTTTTTTGCGTATATTTTACACATTACAAATTAAACACAAGGTAAGACTATACAAACAAGCAAAATTTAAATTAAAGATATGTAAGCCTAATTTATGTCAGGCACGTTAACCACGCGCGTTTACGTACGGTATCCTAGATGAATTTTACGCCACCGTCTTTAGACGATTTCGACCAATTGATCCAAATTTTGAAAGCGTCGGACTATTCATCTAATCTACATTAAAAAATGTAAATAAATCGCAAATTTATCTCTGATACTGTATTGTGTTTGCGACAGCTACGGCACCATTATGTAAAGAAATTTTAAAAATGTAGAAGGTAATACTTTTTAGTCGACTAATAAGTTAATTTTGTCCATAATATCTGTAATTTTTGTAATGTCTTAATAAGTCGTAATTAGTTTTGATTCAGGCTTATGCTTACGAAATTAAGCCACGTGATATTACATTCTATGAGTATGAAATAATTCTTATATCTTCTGACAAACTGCGGTCAATTAATTAATTACTCTCACGTGATTTTGTTTACGTAATTATCCCCACTACACATCACTAATTAATTAGCCGGTACTGAGAAAAAAACTATCACAAAAACTATAATTGTAATTACAATGACAATTAAAATACACATCTTCTAACAGATTTATTTACGATGATTTGCATTTTTTACAATTGTTTTATTATTATTTATTATTATATTCAATGTAAATGATTTATTTCTATGTTTTCTAGATAAAGGTGATAAACCCAGTGCCCAACATGTAAGATCAAAGAAAATATCAACAACGGAATCAATACACTCCAAAAGAAACACACATACTCAAGAAGAAGGCATAGAAAGGTAACCAAAAAAAAAAACTATCAAATAACAATCAACTAACTACGGTCATCATTATTTTGATAATTAATAAGTTTTTTTTTTATTAATTTATTTATCTTAAATAGCGCTCGTGAAGAGAGTTATTTTATTAAATAGATAAGAATTTCATACCTTGTTGTAACATGGATCACACTGAACACGGTTTTTTGTCAATTGATGGAAGACGGAAGCTTTATGATTTATGAAAGCTCATCATATGTGCACAAACGTAATGAGAAACGTTTTATATTATTTTAAATTTAAATACTTGTACTATGAGTATGATCGTCTAGTGTGGTTTTACAAAATTAACATATTAAATAGATGTCTACATATCTAATAATACAATAATATTTTTAAATTGCTTTAATAATTTCACAAAAACTGTATTTGTAATTACAATAACAATTAAAATACACATCTCCTCACAGATTTATTTACGATGATGTGAATTTTTTATAATTGTTTTATTATTATTTATTATTATATTCAATGTATATTATTTATTCGTATTATTAAATTGCTTTAATAATTTCACAGCTAACATAAAAAAATTAAATCAATGGACAACTAATGAATTGTTTTTTTTTAATAATAGTTAATATGTGTATTATTAATAATATAAGTTAATAATATCATATAGAAATAAATGATCTTGTAGGATTATGTTTTAACTATGACGGGTAACCATTATTGAGACTTTTTATAACATATAATTTATATGAAAATAATTTATATCTTATTTATATTATGGAATTTCACCATGAATCTTCCGTCGAAAAAATTTATAAAATATTTTTGATTAATCAATAGTAAGTACATAATTTGTCAATAGCCAATTATACAATCCATCCAATGTACAAGTACGATTACTACAAAATCATTACAAATAGTTTTCAAGATATACCTTTAAAATGCTATTTTCGATTTCATATAAAACAGCAGATAAATTGTGAGAAAAAAAAATTAACTCTATTTTTTGCGCTATATTTCCGTTTTAATACGAAACGTAGGATAACCCTTCCTTGTTATCAACATACAACGACATCCGGATTAAATTAATTTCAGAGCTTCCGCGCGGAAATAACGTTTGCCCTGCACTTTTTCAGGTCATGGTGGTTCCTTTTCTGCAAAAAGTGCCACCACGAGGACACCAGTCCTTCCTGGGAGCCTACCTACTGGCAGAAGTGCTGTCCTTACCCTATGTGTCCAACATACAGACATTTCGCACAGGTTTTGTGCGTAATTTTAATAGGTGAGTACATCATATTAAAATATATCAAGTATATATATTATTCCCAAAACCGTTCTATTCTATATTCTCTTTAAACTAAGGCATTTAACCAATATACCTTCTCAGTACTTATGGCACAAAGACGTGAAATCTAACAACAAGTCTTATGTATAAAATAAAGGTAACCCAACGTGATATGGAGAGATCCAAGCTCGGAGTGTCTCTAAAAGATATAATCCAAAACGAGGATATCCGAAGTAGAACTCAAGTATTGGAGGCTATCCAAGGAATAGGCACACACAAGTGCCAAAGGGCATTTTTTGTCAAAGAGACGACGGTCAATTGGGAAAAACAGTGTTGGAGTGGCGTCCAAAAGTTGGCAAATGAATCCTTGGACGACCCTCTACACGATGGACCGACGACATCAGAAGAATAGCGAGAGTGGCCTGGATGCGTAAGGCGAAGGATCGAAGACGGTGGAGACTCATGCGGAAGGCCTACGTTCATCAATAGACGGATACAAGCTGATGATAAGGTGTAAAACGAGTTTGTCTGTTGTAGGTTCAGGAGGAATTACTTATTTAAGCTCAGAGGGGTAATGGTCGTGATCATAACGGCAGAAAGACTGAGTGAACTTATTTTACGTCTGTGTTACAAGGATTGAAAGTTAGACATAATTATCTAGAAACATCAGATTATTTATTAAGATCGGGTAACTACCTTGACATTTGACCAGGTCTTAAGGTCCTTAAGTTCCTAAGAAGCTGCTCAAATTAAATATATTTACCACACATTATTTGTTACACAGTACTGTAGTATCTGCTAGAAACGTAAATAATAATATTTTTTCTGGTCTTAAATACTTTTTATTGTAGAAAAAATGTATTGGGCACACAAAAGCATGTGCTCTTATTACGGAGCAGAAACGGTGGAAGGTGGCTGTGTTTTTAACAAGATCCCTCGTTTCAGGCTTTATCCCTGCTGTCGGCTGGGTAGTAAAAAAAAATCCCGGCCGCAAAAAATAATTTATTCACATTCATTGAACCTTATTTTTATTCGGGGCATTTAACTGAACTTATTTCGTAGGGTGTAAAATGATATTGAACATTACGCGATACGGAAACCTTTATTATTGGCTATTTCAACCCACTGCGTTTTAAGTTATTCTTTTAATTAAGTAATAACCATATTTGTAATATTTCTTTTCACATTGAATCAACGAAATACTTCTTATATCTTTATATTTATACATAACACAGCAGAAATTTTATTAGTCTTAGCTTTATTATGTGTCAGATTTTATATACCTATGACGTGGTTTTTATTGTTACAATTCCTAACTTTGGCGCTCTGTATTGTATCTCCACTTGTGCTGGACGTGAGGTCGTTGACACTTAATATGTCAATACATACTTAAGCATCCTTGATATCACGAATACAAACTCTAATATTGTATGAGCTTTTGCGCCATTCTTTTTGATGTTTATTTTCCGTTATTAATTTATCTATAAACGCTTTTAAATAACATTTAAAATGTTTATAAAGATCAAAAAATAAGAATCGAATTGAATAAAGAATTTTGTGTCAAAAATTGGAACCAATCTCTCAAATTTATACACTCTATAATCATGTTTTTCGGGTTGAGCTGCTCCTTAGAATCAAATGGTTCAGGCTTTAGAAGCGTTGTACTAATCATTAGATCTCTTTATAAAATCTGATTAACAAGTAACTCAAAAATATGCACGAATAATACAGCGGCCATATTTTCAAGTCCTTGATGTCTTGAGACGAAGCAAACATGCAACTGACAAGTGAATGACGGCAATTTGGTGTAACCATATATTCTAGATGTTGAACGGATATGAAAATAAATAAAATAAATAATCTGGAGAACAATCGTATATTTTTTGTGTGACCCGCTAATAAAATCTGTTACATTCAAGTTATATTATGATTATTTTATGGCTAATCTGTATTTTATGCATATTATATGCATAACTATGTTCACGCTTTGATAATTTATCAATAACAGCCAATTAAGATAATAATACTGATACATAATACACATTTATTTTACATAATTAGTATTTCTTATGTCTTAGGATATGTAAACATTCTCTAACGCAGCACCAATTTCTTAATTTTCATTCACAGTTGTTTTTGTTCATTTTTACAAAGACATTTATAAATTTCCAAATATTTAAGTCACCGGAAATTCCTTATTTTATTATTATAAACTTAAAAAAACATTCATTGCAAAACAATATGTTTAGTTGTTTATGTGTTAATTGTTTTTATTCTTCAGATTATATTTTATTTTTTAGAATTTGTTTCAATACTCTAATCCTTCATATATAATTAATGTTTGCCCATATTTAATGAATTCGCCATAAAATATCACATTTTTATGATATTTCTCAAGAAGTTGACGAAAGAAATATCATAAATGTATGATATTTGGTGTAGATTTGTACGTGTGTATCAATTTATTGTTTTATTCAATTCCAGATCTTTGCTCCATAAGATAATTGCTATAAAATAAAAAAACTGATTGAGAGTTCTCACTTTTTCCGTTCCATATCTGAAACATATGGGCACCACAAATTGCCACCACTCCGTTGTATCAGTTGCCACATCTCCCGCACCTGAAAATCCATCTAGGAAAAATATGGTTCTCGATGTTCCGGGACTAAATCTCAACGACTTAAAGAGACAGCAGATATCTGAGCCATACTTTTGTGTGATTTGTTAATCTTTTAAAGATTGATAAGAAGCCTGACGCTCCCGAAGTCTAAACCATTTCATACTAACAATCGACTCAACTTGACAAGCGATACACAATTAGCAACAAGGCATTCCCGCGAACTGATCTTACATTGAGTTATTACCGCTGCACGTGTATAATGATATGATATTATGTCTTTCTACAGGTTTTCTGTTATGGGGTATTGTGTACACTATCCTGGGTGATATGGCTGCCCCCGGTGGGCAACTCTTTGGACTAGCAGTACTCGCGGTTGCCGCACATTTTGGTGGATTCCTGATGTTCAAAATAACCACTCTTCCTGCGCTCATCGGTATGCTGCTTGTGGGCATCCTCATGCAGAACATTGGCCTTGTCAACTTGGAAGGTGACTTCCGCCGTGTAACAGCTCAGATCAGGTTAGACACCTCTTCAAATATAATTTGAGTCGATTAAGTCTAAAGCACATTTTTCAATGAGTGTACTTTCCGAATTTTTATGTCCATCGGCATATTTTATGTTTTCATATCAGATAAATTAAAATACTTTGAGACCATTAAGTTTACAACTGGTATCACATCCAAAAACAACAATGAATCCTAAAGTTTTCAATGACAGAATTTTCCTTAGTCTTAGCTAGATCAAAATTTGGGGTATCCATCTTAGATAAATTAAAATATTTCGAGTCAATTAAGTCTCAAGTCGGTCTCGCATTCAATACAACTAGGCATGTTCTATAAAAAAAACGTTAGTATTTCACCAAAAAAACACTTATTTTATATAAAGAACAAATACTTCCTATACTTAAATACGGATCACTTTTGGTTTAGAGCTCCAAAATACCTTCTAGACTAAATATATTTGGTTCAAAAAAGAGCATTCGTCTAACCTGAAATATCTAGAACACAGACGTCATAATTGTTCACTAGGCTTTTCTACCGTTATTACCACGGCTGCTACTTCTCTGAACTCGAGGAAGTAATCCCCAAGGAGTTTGTTCAATTAACCTTCAGAGCAGGAGACTGGGGACTTAAAAACATAATAACTGTTGTATCTGACGTTTCTATTAGTTGATTTGTTAAACAGACGGTCCCTAGACTCTGGGACATTTTGAAAATCTATTGTCTAATGTACTTACATTCGTTTATATTTTTTGGCATTTTAGTCTTGCGTTGTTTTCAGGAAGTTTGCTCTAGTGATTATCTTGACTCGTGCTGGCCTTGATCTGGATCCTCCTGCCATGAAGAAGTTGTTCCTCACGGCGCTGAAGCTTGGTCTCATCCCCTGGGTGACAGAAGCTGTTGTCGTCGCCGTAGGATCACACTTCTTCCTCGATCTGCCTTGGATCTGGGGTCAGTAACACTAGTGCTTAAAAATCTACCGCCCTACATAGTATCCCCACATATTTGAACTTAAATTACGTCATCATCACCATGTCCGGTCTCTTAACTAGAGCAAATAGTATTCATAAAGCTCTGTCAGACGCTATGGTCATCGCCTCAGCTCTGCCTCACGCACCTTCGCCAAGTACATTCTATATGAGCTCGTAGTTTTTGACGACCACCCAACACACCGCGTACAATGTGGTTTGAAGAAAAGGCAGCTGTAGCTTATGCTCTTCTACTGCATTCGAAATTTATATCCCAATCAGGTCCACATTCGTCTCTTGACCCATTGTTGTATAAAAGCCTGTCTCATCTGATCTCTCACTATGTCTTATTCCTAACAAAGTAAAATCATCGCACCCCTAATATTCTACACAGGCATCTGCTTTCGAATCCCAATCATAATACGGCTGCATTAGCTTTTGGTGAATGCCAAGATTCACAACCATATTGGAAAATGAGGATTTAACCGAGACATATTTAAGGTGAATTCATAATTGGATATTTTTAAGGAGATCATATGATAAGCCAGAAATGCCTGAAACGTTGGGGACAAGGCATGGACAATGCCAACTGACAATTTGTGACGTACATATGTTACAGATATGGAACAAATATGGAAAGTAATTGGAATAATCTTATTTTAAAAATAGTACCCAGTGAACGAAACTAAATTTTTAATTGCTATTCACATTGCATTGTATTATATTTGTCATTTTGCATGCGTCCGTTTTTTTACTTCCAATAAGGAAAAGAAACAGCGCGTGACGGGAGTCAATGACACCCATTAACAGAATGACTATTGGGTTGGTGTAAGTGTTTTGACGTTGTTCCCAGCGATTTTTTTTTTACAAAATAATATCAGCTCAGTAATTAATCCGACGTATAAAAGATGATAATGAAATGCTCTCTATACAGCGTCAGTATAGTCCTCTTTCTTATTTAAAGTTGTGAATCTTAGCATCTCACCAAAATCCAACACAGCTGTATAATGGTTTTCGAAAGCAAATGCCTGCGTATAATATTGGGGGTATGATAATTTGACTTTGTGAGGAATGACGAGGTGAAAGAACGGACATTCCATACTACAGTTGGTTAAGAGGCAAAGGTGACCTAATCTGGATACAACATCAACAGGGATGACGGCTTGATTCTCAAAACAGCATGGCTTCCACCTCTAACACATACTCAAAAGCATAGACAGACAAGAAAGGACAACCACAGTCCGACATGACGTTCGTGGAGGTACTCTTCTTAGAACATATCCACCGTACACGATTACCCGACATGACGCTCGGGGAGGTACGTTAGGCTGACGGCTAAACTACCTCCTGACACCAACTCACAACAAAGTCATCAACCCTGAAGAAGACCCCTTCAATGTCGGTTGAAATATCGGAGAGAAGAAATTCGCCACACACGGCTAAACCCAAAAGCCACAATATCAAATCTGGCCGTGAAAACCTAAGAAGTTATTAATCTGGATATACTTTGGATGTTGCAAGAGAGCATAATATATAGCTATACACTATAGCTACCATTTCTTCAAGCACCGGGGCTCGCACTTCTTAAAAGGCCGTCGGGAACTATAGGTACAAGATAGAACTGACATGGAATGGGGCGTAGACTATGGCGGCTGACAAAGCATTGTGGTGGAAGCTCATGACGATCATATGCTCGAGTTAAAGAAGCGGAAATGGTGATGATGATTCTCCTCTACTTTCTATTCAGTTTTGGTTTGATAGAGCTTGTGTATTTAAAAAAAATGATTTAAAAAAGTGCATGTATGTCATTGATTACTTTATAAATTATATAAATGAAATACTGCGACTATTGCAACCATAAATAATACGAAAAAACAATTTAAAAAAACGTCAAAACATTTGCATCAACATGCTCGTATTAATATTGCTCAAGGACAATCTGTTTTTTTTTCATTAGATTAATCAACGGTACACAAAGGATTAAGACGCAGCAGACACATTTCACTAATCATGATAGATTCGAAAAATATTATTCGAAATTTGAAAAATACCAGATTTTTATTGAACGTCAGGGTTACATAGATTATATTGACGATTAAGTTTGTCGATATGATAAATCATTGTACGAGAATCTTATCTGGACTACTGATTTATAAATCTCATACGATAATGTTTGCATTGATCTACTTTCTGCGGTAGTATTTTATCGCATGCGCATTATAATGTAATGACGTAGGTAATCCTTCTATATGTACACGTTTTTTTGCATTCCTCGTAAAAATATTTACGTTTTTAATACATACTGCACTACGTAGCCCTTGCTGATTTTTGTTATCAATTGCTTACTGAACAACTCTGGAATGTACATAAAAACACTTTTGTAATTGCGATAAAATTACAAAGAATCTAAGTACCCTTACAAGTAAATCGTCAAGCTGCAAATTAAAATGTTTTGATGGCTTTAGTACTGTTATAATGTATTTCAATTTACTCGTTTCCTTTGGTTTATTTCAGTTAGCACCATTATACTGTTAGCGTCCTTCGTTTAAGGTTTAACACGATATGGCTAATTTCATTTTCAAATACAGTCAAGAGTCACTGACCTGTTTTTCTGGACATCTAATTTTACATAATAAAAAAACAAACAGCATATATCCACACCGTATCCAATAATCTTTATTAGGAATATTAAAAGATCCAACACAAGCAAGAGTTACATATAGTAATGTAAATTGAAAAAAAAGATAGATATTTTTTCGTAGTGCATAAGCGTGAAGCTAGTTGCTAGACACTAATTTCAGACGCGATTAATCAACGAGTATATTCTAGTAGGTGTTTACTTACTAGTACTACACTATACCAACAAAACATTAACAAGCGTTAGTCATAAGAGACGAAAAACTCTTCTTGTTTCAACTACTGATACATATACAAATTCATAACAAACACGACATTTATCTCAAATTGGAGAAATATGAACGGCAGACACGGGATACGAATCTTATCAACAATGTTCATTTCTTTACCCGACGCTGGCGCTTAGCAATTCGTTTTATTTTTTTACTTTATTTGTCTCCGATTTTTTAATGAGAGAAATGTCTTATAAGACAATGTATGCTGTGAATTTTGAAGCGTAACAGTTGTTTATTATTGACGTTAATCTTCAGTGGTGTATACAGTATTGAAATATTGAAATATATTCTTAACCTGCCAAAAAATTTAATCTTATTTTTCCATTAATTTATCCTATCCCAAAATTCTACAGTTTTTGAATAAATATATTTAATTATTTTATTTGACAAAACCGAGTATCCAAATTATGGTATATAGGTAACAAATGTAGATCTTGATTAAACCAAACTGATAAGTAACCATAGTGAATGAAAACCGATAAAAAAAACATGTACATTTTACATGAAAAAAATGCACACTATGGGATATCAAATTGGTGATTATTATGATGTTTTGACATGAATTTCATGAAATGTTCAACTTTTCAGCATTCCTCTTGGGTTCCATCATCGCTGCCGTATCTCCTGCTGTGGTGGTGCCGTGCCTCTTCCGACTTCGTGGCAAGGGTTATGGAGTGGCCAAGGGCATCCCGACCCTGGTTCTGGCAGTTTCTGGTATCGACGACGCCACAAGTGTGGCCATCTTCGGTATCATCAGCGCAATCATGTTCTCGACATCCTCACTCACGTACACCATTATTCAGGTAACAACTGATACACAAACATTTTCATAGCAAACATCATCTTATATTAAATATCAACATATCGGAGAAAAATAAACCGCAAACGTTGAGGTTATTTATAAATACAACAATATTTAAATATATTCTTAATATTAAAAAAACTATTTAATAATTGTTGTAGATAAAAAACGTTCAGTTTAATACGTAAAACAGTGATGTAATAATTACACAACTCAGACTTTTTATTTTGAAGATCCTCTCTACGTACCTATAAATCAAAATTATATTAAATGTGTAAAATATAAAGCAGTGGTTCTCAACCTTTTTGGAGTCACGGTTCACTTTTGATCATGGAAAAAAATGTTGGTGCACCAGAGTTAAGAGGTCAAAAAAATGTGTGGACATAATTTTTGTTGTACATTTATTTTTAAAAAATAATAGTTTCATACTAAATTTCATAAAAAAATTTTTGACATATTTTCTTTTTGAAGTTAAGTTATATAAAAAAAATGTTTAATATTGAATATAAATTTGGACAGAAATCCAGAAGTTTTCCACGGTCATTTCGGAAAATTTAATTGTTAGAGTGCGGTCAGTCGACAATGATAATACTTTATTCAATAAAGTATTATCATAAAAGTAATATTTCTAAAGAATGAGCATCGTAACATTAAAGTATATGTCTCTTGTCTCTCACAATTATCTTTTGTAAATGGATCTTTACGTTACTTTCTGTTCGTTAGTGCTTTCTACGACAAATACTGTTATTCTCTAAAATTCCTACATTTTTATGTACTATTTTGTAGGATAATATTAGTTTTGTTGAATTTACGATCTCCGCATATCTTTGTAAAATGTCGCAACATGTCATATATTGCATATTTCAAAAATAAAGCAGTTTGTATCCTATATAACTATACAATAATCGAATATTATTTCAACATCATATGTGCAAAGTGAGTGCTTGACCATGATCTACGTGTTTTTTTAATAAGATTTGAAAAACAATTACACAAAATAACGTAATCCTAAAGACCTAAACTATTAAAACGACCTCGATCATCAGGTTTATCACAAAAAATACATTTATTCAATTGAAATATTCAAACTGGCTTTTCAAATCATGACGGTATAATATTTATTAAATACTTTTTTGGTGCATTTGATAATTAATATTCATTTTAAAATCAAATACAATTACAAATCCGTAACGTACTAGTATATACCGATTGTTATTCTTTAGAACAAAATATATTTATATTTAAGACTTCACAAGGTGCTCCTTTTTATACCAAAGTATACAACTAATTTTATTTATCTAGGAACACTGTAAATAAGAGTACTTATTAAATTATTGTTTAATATTATATGATAATAAAATAAATCTTTATTTAGTAATTGTACTTGTAGTTCTATCAAAAACAAACCTATAATCACCGCTGAGTCAGTTGTTTCTCATTCATGACACCATGTAGTCTTCGCATAGATAATAAAAAATATTATTTAATATATGACTAACAACAAACCAATCAATATAACTTATATTTAACATTATTCACTTTATTTCAGGGCCCTATTTCCATAATCGGTGGAATCGCTTTTGGCGCCCTTTGGGGTTACTTGCTCAAGTACATTCCAGAGAAGAACGATCCCTTCGTAGTTCCCTTTAAGGGTGCTGATGTTGTTCTTCGGAGGACTCATTGCAGTGCTTGGTTCTGAAGAAATCGACTATGATGGAGCTGGTAAGCCAACAAACAAAAAACATACTTCATGTAATATGGTCCCGTTGTGTCCGAAACGCATACGATCAATTAAAATTAAAAAATAATATAAAAATAATTATTATTAATTTTCAATGAACAAAGTCCTTCCGCATGATTATCCATCCCTCGTGATCCTTCGCCTTTTTATCAAGGTTATTTCCGCTATTCTTCTGACGTTTTTTTTCCATCTTGAAGGGGTCGGCCAACGCTCCGTTTGCTAGTTCTTAGACACCAATCCAACACTTTTCTTCTCTATAGACTTTATTATTATTTTTTGAGTTGCCTCCACTACTTGGAAAAGGCGATGAATTAGAAACACATTAATATATTATAAAAGTTAGTAAAAAAAATCTCATATAATTTATTTTAGACAATCATATGTGATTGCGTTTCAATAAAGAGATACTTGATAAAAATCGTGAAGGCAAACAAAATCAAGTATTTGTGCGTCATGAAACCTCAAAACCATTAATACAAAAGTATACAATTTTGCCATATTTTTTGATCCATATTTTTATTTACGTCATTCAAATATTTACTGTTATCTTTCTTACTAATTTTAGGCCCATTAGCTGTTATCACAGCCGCTTTCGTCTCCTGCTTGCATTGGACGGAACAAGGTTGGGACGTGGAGCACAATCCAGTAGCAACAGCCTTTGAAATATTCTGGATGGTGTTTGAACCATTGCTTTTCGGAATCACTGGAGCAGCCGTAAAGGTAATTTTTCAATCTGTCTTAACACGTGTTTCAAGCCACGTAAATTGTCAAAAACCTAAAATTTATTTTACAATTCCATTACAAATGAAAAGTGCATTTCTTGGGAAAAATACATTTTCTGATCGGACCTACACAGATGCATAAAACTCTTTATTATACTCAACTCTGCATCAATACATCTTTAGAAGTTTTTGTTACGTCTGGAAAACACCCTGAAAGTCTTCCACGAGAGTGTTTCTCATGAACGCTGTAACATGCTTTTGGATGTTTTCCACGGTATGCCAATATTTTTTTAGTCGGGGAAACAGAAAAAAGTCCCACGGAACCAAGTCCGGACTATAAGAGGCTTGGGGGACCATCTAAAATTGCACCGGACCAGGAAGTTAATACCATTTTGAAGTAAAACCACATGGGAAATATGGTAGAAGGTAACTCTCTAAAGTAAACGGTCGATAATTATTGAATATTTTAAGTATTTGTGAAAATATAATGAAAATATATTGCGCATTACTTTTGTAATAAACCTATATACCTAGAATAGCGTAAAATTTGTCCTTCACTACAACGATACCTTTCAAGCAGTTCTGCAGTATCCGTAAATGTAATAGTCCTGTGATGTAATTTACTAAATACCTTTAATATAAAGCTACTAATTTAACATCACTTAACGTAACCATATAAAATGTTTATTTTGTCAAGTACTATGCCATACACCTAAATGTATCTACTAATTATTTTTCTGTCAGTGACCTACTAAATTAGTATGTGTTCACTAAGCGCAGGTCATTACTATTTGATCGGTCATGGCAATTACACAATTCACAACATTTTTGTGCGGCACGTGATTGATAATTTAAACAATAAATGCATGAAGTCAACTCCATCGCAGCAATTAACGAAATTTTCGGAACAATTACTGTCTCGTTTTTTTGTTAATGATTATCGACACGTATATTTTAAACAACTCATATTAGAGTTAGTCCATTGAAGTATAACTTAACGTACTTAAATATCACCAGGCCTACCTAGAAGTATAAAAAGGGTGATTCAAAAAATATGAGTTAAAAAGTTAAATAAATTACTTTAGGTTGCGTATACATTTGAATAATCAGTTTTCTGGCCAATTTCGATTCCATTGCCAAACTTAGCCAAAGCCACCGGCACTATGAGTGTCACTCAACACATTCCTATTATTATAAGCAGGAATACTTTTCCAGTATCTAAAGTATTAGTGTATCTGTACCGCAGAATGTGTTGATACCATAAAGGCGTGTACTCTATTTTACCTATGCCATGGAACCTATTTTTGAGGAAAGAAAGACGATTTTTAACGATTGAAAAGAAAAGACAACATTGCTGGAGGAGCTGAACGAGATCCCAAAAAACAATTTTCTCAAGTGCTTCGCGGGTTGGAAGAAGCACTGTCATAAATGCATATTATATTAGAGAGATATTACTTTGAAGGCGACAAAATAGAAATTGACGAATAAATAAAAAATTTCGAAGTCACCTTATTTTTTCAACAGCCTTCGTATGTATTCCACATAGTGAGTAGTATAACCAGAAGCGAGTAAATCAAAGTTTTAACTCAGTTTTTTATTGCATAATATGTTTTCTTGATTCTCAGTTGGACCAGTTGGATCCTCGCATAGTGTCCATAGGCGCCGGTTGCCTCTTCGCTGGAGTCATCTTGAGGATCCTTGTGACAGCCGCTGTAGGATTTGGCAGCAATCTCAACACCAAGGAGAAGTTCTTTGTTGGGCTGTCATGGATGGCCAAAGCGACAGTCCAGGTAAGCAACTTACCCTACTTGTAAAATATTTATTTAAAATGCTCTCGTGGAAGCACCATACCCGGCCAACTTTTTGTATGATATATATGTACAGGTGTTTGTTTTATTGTTTTCTAGGCTGCTCTTGGACCAGTTGCTCTGGACATCATATCGAAAGATGAAGATAGCACATCTGAAGAGAAAGAATGGGCAAAAACAGTGTTGATGGTCTGCATCCTCTCCATCGTCTGCACAGCTCCATTAGGAGCCATCATGATCACCGTCACTGGACCCAGGCTACTCACTAAGACCAGACAACCACAAGTGCTAGAAGGTATACCAATAGTTCAATTAACACTGATAATCATAGTTAATATTGTTAACTAGAAGTAGTGATGATGTTTATTCAACATACTCGTATCAAGTTCTCTCCCCCTATATATGATATATAGAGCATATGATTATCATGAACTGCCACCACAAAGCTCTGTCAGCTACCATGGTATTCGTTTCATTTCTGGTCAGCTCAGCCATCCGCAGCTCCGCACAAGTACAATTCTTTGTACAATTCTCGATAACCTTTCAGGACGGCGCGAGCCCGAGTGTTAAAGAAAATGCAGCTGTAGTTTATGCTTTCCTGCGGCATTCTTAAAACGCGTCCAACCAGATGCGTCATGATTAACTGTAGTACGGAAGGCTGCCTTGTCCGCTCTCTCACCTTCTTATTCCTCACAAAGCCAATCCATCGTAACGATAGTATTTTACGCATAAATCTGTTTTCGAAACGCATTATACGGCTCCACTGGCTTTTTGGTGAGATGCCAAGAAGCACAACCGTTAATAAGAATGGGGAAAATTCAGACGCTGTGTAGGTGAAATTTATTTTGGATCGAGCAAAGCAGCGAGTCTCAGATATAGCGCATGGAATTAAAAGACGCTCCAACGTTCCCAAGGCGGGATGCGAGCTCTTTTAGCCATCTTTGAATGTGTACATTGTGTTAATTTTATCGATTTGTTTTTTAGGGTGGAGACGGTCACATCGCCCTTCAATCAGAGATATTTCCATCATCGACGAAGAAGAAGAGAAGGAAAACTCTGATGATGCTGAAACAGGAGTAAAAGCTAAAGGAACACTCACAGCCAGAGACAAAATTACAGGAGCTATCCATCACACGTAGCAGCAAAACTTAAACTAGTCAAAGACTGAATCTTTGGTAAATATTATCTCTATTGCCGCAAGTATTCTACCTACTAACTTCGGAAAATTATCCCAATAACAGAAATCGTATATGTTGTAAATCTTAATGTATGTATCCCATATAGGTTTCTACTATTGCTGTGTGATCTACGACTTTTTCATCATGAATTAGGATCTTAAAATATTAAAATTCCTTGTGCAGAGGTCTGAACAATTTCGCTATTGCTCGTCACTAGAGAAAAGTGTAAATATTGCAATACTAATCGTTCTAATAATTACAAGAAAATGAACTAATTTGGTCATGAAAAAATGTAAAAAAAAATACAAAACCTTGTCTACTGAATAAATAATTAGGTACACAACATTTAACTTTGTGCTAATTTAGTTATGGTTTTCTAAAATAACTTCATTTATTATTTTCACTTATGTTATTTCTCTTTTTCTGTTCATTATTGAAAATAAACAATAATGAATTAAAATTACTGCCATTAGTAAATTATGTAGCGTTTATCATTTAGTAGTTACCTCTTAATAACAGCTTTGAATATCGTTTCATAGATTCGCAAAAAAAACAGTGCCATTTTATATTAAGTTAAATAATGAAATTGCTTTAGCTAGATAAGATTGGCATAGCAATAAGAAATATGTTGACAATTAGTAGTGATAATTAAATGTCGATTAACATCTTTATTCAAGCTGCCAGGTGTTTTTTCATTTAAAAATATACAAAATGTACATTTCATCTTATCAAAAAATATGGATTTTGGACAAATAACAAGTGAAAAACATATTTTTCTTTTGTGTGTAAGTGAATCATCAAGAGGCTCTTCATTTTATACAAATAAACTATCAAAGGAAGAACCTGGCAGTTAACAGATGTTCCTAGCATTAAATTAATTTTGTCATATTCAAGTGCGAATATGGTTAAATTAAAAAGTAGTGCGTAATATAATTTTATTTATTTTATTATGTATATACATGTAGTAGTTTGTTTATTAGGCAGCCTTTCTTAACAGATTGCTTTTGCCAGATCAATAGCGGAAAATATATAATATATTAATGTATAAATGTAGATATGTATTATATTTTTCTAAGAAAAGTGTAATATTTGTGTAATAATAAAGTGTAGATTTATAACTTATGTAAATTATGTAATTAACCTTTACTTCGTAATTTTAGGCTGCGGTTGTGGAAAAATATATATTATATAGTTTTAATCTATTTGTGTTTTGTTGAGTACAGTGTACATTCATTATAATATATTGTTACATAGAATTGTTAACTTATTAATCTGTAAATATTTGAATAAATATATATTATTGTTTACAAAATTATTTTATTTATTTACCTATATTTCTTTGACAATTTCAAGTCGTGTCATAATATTTATAAACCATACAAAGTTCATACATATACAAATGACTGCGTTTGCTAGTAAAAAAATATTAAATCAATATTTATTTATTTACCTTGTTTTTACATGGATTACGCAAGATATGAGAGTTATCTCTTAACAAGTGATGGATTGAGAAAGGCTACGAGTTAATCGAAACTGCAGTCTCCTAAACAGGGAACATATCTTACGTGATTCGTCTCAAAGTAAATGCTGAAAATATTGAAAATATATCTATATATATATATATATAAATTTATTATATATATATATATATATATATATATATATATATATATATATATATATATATATATACATATATATATATATATACATATATATATATATTATATATATATATATATACATTTTCAATATTTTCAGCATTGATTTTGAGATAGATATATATATATATATAATAAATGAGTAAATGTTCAATATTTTTCTTAATCAAATCAATTTTGAGTATCCCATGGACGTTTTTGGGTTCTAAGCTACCTTTCCACCAATTTTCAGCCAAGTCGGTTTGGCTGTTCTTGAGTTATAAAAACAAATATAACCCGACTTTCTTTTATATATATAGATATATATCTCAAAATCCACAACATTTTCGAAGTTTATTTAGGTATCTTTAATGGTTCTGTTGGTGCTCCCATTGGTAACTTCTCTGGTTAGTTACCACCAGACGAAAATCTTCTTCTTCTTCGTGTCAGCGAGGTCAAATTATTTTTTCCCAATATCTGGCAACATCGATAGCTCGTGTGTTGCCCAGCATTAGGTCCTGAGATGTGCAACTTGTTGGGCACATGGAGCAGCATCGTAGGTGTGATTTATATATCTATTCCCCACCGCTTGAGGTTGTCCTTTGTTCTATCTGCTTAAATTTCCAGGTCGGCCAGTCAAGGCTCTTGCCAGTTGGGAGGCCTTCCTTTGGAGTTTTTTGTTGCCAGAGTAGGAGTCTCTCATTTTCAGGGCCGGATGTGAGAGGTTGTGTGGATTTCAAAAGCTGCTTCGGAGACTTCAATCTTTGTGTTGGGGGTATCTGATTATACAAGCAGTGGGACGGTTAGTTGATTGCCTTACGCATTTCTTCGGCGCATATGACTTTGCGTCTTATGTTCGGTGGTGCGGGAGCATGAAAAGAACCTCCTGAAACGGAATCTCGGACTTCCTCTTCCGGCCAATCTTTTCAACCCAGCGACAACAAAGACGAAAATTATAAGATTTTAGATTTAAGTAGTAAAGATTTAGAAAAATATATATATATATACGTAGCATGTGTCACTGGAATGGAATAATCAACGTAAATTTTTGTAAATAAAGTGCGAAATCTAGATATAGATGTTTCGATTTGACATGTCATTTAGAAATTGTGTTGGTGTGGGCATAATAGTTATAACATTATGTGTGGTATCCACCTAAAAAAACAGGTTCTACTTTAGGATTTCAATTCGACTTCAGCATCGTAAAAAAATACCGCCATTTTTTTGGATCACCTCATTTGGATATCAAGGATAACAAGGAATCAAATTGAGGATTTTTTTAGTTTTCCGAATTCTATAATAATTGTAAGCTCAATTGAGTGAGTAAAGTGTTTATTCATTAAAAGCAAACATTATTTACTTTTAAAGTATTTATTAAGAAGCATCAATTTGATAATACATACTATAAAAATATTTAAAATTATTTAATATTTTTTGTAATCTTTGATTATATATTTTTTCTTAATTTTTGTTTTTTTAAATGTGGTAGTCATAATCATTCATACGATTGTTTCAATCATCACAATTCAATTAAACTCTTCATTATTTAAACAAGATTACAAACAATATATCAAAATATTCAAACATACAATATGAGAAAAATTAATATTTCAACTATTAATATTGACTAAGCATTTAATAGTTTTAATATACTACAAAATTCTTTATTTATTCTAAAATAATAAGTTTGCTTAACAGTTATCTATTTTAATCCGAAGGCTAATTACACAAAAATGACGAGGCACAATATTGTTGATTTTTTAAAACGGGATAGTGTTATAAAATATTCATTTTGTATTGGATTATCTCTTTACAGAAATAGCGTTATCATGACAATGAAATCATACTGCACAATTAACTAACAACTTATTGCAACAAAATAGAGATATAGAGATTATTGTATTTGTATAACTTTGTCTCATTTTAAAAGTTGATCAATTTTGTAATTCGTGTCGTTCATGTAGGCCTTTACAATATACGAATTCATACTTAAAAATAGTAAATTAATCCTAGCAGACTAGAAGTGTTAAGGTATACTCCACGATGTTCAAAATTTTAAAGCAAAGCCTTTTTTACATACATTATTTATAAAAACTAAGAGCTCTGGTCCGCTGGCTTTGCAACTCCGGGATGGTACTTTGTGTCATACTCTCGCATTATACAATAGTACTAGTACTACAAGTATAAGTGTTTTAAAAAATGTTCTACTCGCTGTAATAGAAGTAAATGCTCAATTATCGTCAATTTTTAAATATTATTTGAATGAAGCATTATTTTTATTTGTTTAATTACATCCTACGACATTATTGACAAATAGAAATGAAAGTCGTTTTAGAAATGAATATTGATTGAAATATATATTTTATTATCTTTTACAATGTCGAAGTTTCTTGCTTGGCTTTAACTGAATTAAGGCTTCGTTTGTAATGATGTATATTTTTATTCCACCACGTACTTAAGTCAGATCTGACATTTGTAGTGCCTTAGCTGTGGTATTGCTAGAAATAATAAAATAAACATTTATATAAGTATCAAATTCAGTAATCCATGAAATTAAAGTACAATGAATAACTTATTATAAAACTGCAATATTTTAAAAATTAAAACTCCAAGAATTTAAATTAACTCTTAAGTTAAATTTCTACTAAAAAACATTCATTCTTCAGCGATTAGCACTATAATAGCAGCTTCGTCGTTTGCAAGGCGTGTTGTAAGTATGGGATAATTTAATAAATGATAAAAGATTCACACAAAATATTAAAACAAACAAAAAGTGCTATGCCTAAAATTATAGTCATATGTTTATATATAATAGTTTTACTAACAATTAATACACACTTAAATATATAGCAAATACGATTTTATATGGCATTTCTTTCGTGTCTAATGTAATTTATCTTCAATACATTAGTTATTTCTTAATGAATAATAAATATCTAATATTTAAACCTTGAAAAATACATCCAATTAATAATCAAGATTATCGTTAAACAAAAATTAATGACTAGATTTCAATTTGTTTTTTTTATATTCTAATGGCTTGATTTTCAAGTTTAATACGCATTTTATATTTAGAACTATCAACTAATACAAGTTATTAAATATAGGAGACTAGCAGAATGTTTTGAAGTTATACTAAAATGACACATGTTCAACATTTATAATTATAAATTACTTAATTATTAAGTACACATATACGAACGTGATATATATAGGCTTTTTTCAGTCAGAATGCTTTTACACTTAAGGCAGTATTATTTGAAAAATCAGATGAATTCAAATTTAATTAAATAAGTGTGTGTACATTTTTGAAATTTTGTGTTTGTATTGGAAACAACTTATATACGAGTACATGGCTGATATTTAAAAATCGAATTTTTACTATAAAATTATATAGTACCTATTTATGAAGTCATACAGAAATTTCCATTAGATTGTTTTACAAAATAATACATTTTATATAAACTTTAAAGGGTAGCAAAAACTTTAATTTTAGTTTTAGCAATCAGCGTCGAAATATAAATTAATTTATAAGCTTTGTATATAGTACAGATTCATCATTATGGGTTTCTAACGCAAGCGATACGAATTGCATAATTAAAGTTTCCATAGACTTTTTTTATAAATTTAACAATCAAGCAATTAGTTTATTAAAACCAGTACTTTTTAATTTTAAAATTAAACATAAAATACAACATATTTTATGTTTTTAATTATTATTATTTTTATGTTATGATAAGTAAAATATTGTTGATACAAATATAACGTTTTGAAATATTTGTACAATATTTAAATAAGAAGGAATGTTTGTATCTATCGTTAAATGTGATATTTTCTTTATATACTTGAAAATAAAATACCTTCAGGGAAATTCATGTTTGCTTTCAAAAGATATTACAATCACACAACACTAGATGTCGCATTTATTTAAAATAATTGCTTATTAATCTTATTACTAGTACTTAAAATTATTACAATTAAAATTAGAGTCAATTGGATTTCAATAAATATATTATTTAATATATTTCTTAGGTGGTTAAAGATTTAACATTAATTATATTAAATGTCCATCTGTTTCTACAACGCCAAACTAACTCATGATATCAAGCTACATTAAAAATATATAGCAAGTATTTTTCATACTTTTTACAATACATATTTTTTTAAATAAAAGATTTCCTTTACTGAGAGTATACATTGAAAATAATTAAATATTCATTACAGTTTTTAATAATGCAATGTATATTTTACAATGATATTTGTTATATACGAGTATGTATTCTTAAGTTTAAAAGATCGCGTTTTTTTTAATATAAAGATATGTATTTTTTTTGGATTCCACATATTAATTTAAGTTATAAAATTACAAAATAATTTTATAAAAATTTTTAAATTGAAGAAATATTTGAAGAATCAATAGTCCATCTTACATGAAATGCGGTTTTTGATTTTAATGATTTTTATTAATTAATATTTTATGAATTGTTATTTAATGCCAATGAGTATAGTAGTGCTTATAATGAATAAAAATAATAAATACATTTATAAAATAATTAAAAATATGATTTTTGGTCAATTATTAGAAATATATTCGTGTTAATTCATTGCTCAGTTATCTGACTGGTTAGGAAAACAAAAATATTTTAACATAATTGGTAAATAAATGCACTAATAATATCATCGCATGTAAACTTGATTGCTTTATTTTAGATTACAGTAAATACCAACTATAGAAATAAAGATTTTCGCTGATTCATTTGTTATAAAAACTAGGTCATTATTTTAATATGAAGCACAAAAATGCATCCTTCATGTTTCTATGTCGTTGAGAAAACCATAACCCTTCAAGCTTTCTAAGCTTTTAAGCTTTGTGATCACAAAATATATCAATTTTATTATAAATTATAAATTTAAAAAATTACGAATTCCTCAGTAAGATATATTTAAAATAATAAATATAAAATAGTCAAAAGTTAATTAACTTGCTTTAGTATAATTATTTTGTTTGTGAGTCTATTTCAAACACAAATTAAATATGGAATTTTAATTTTTCGATTTTTTTGATCGATAATTCTTGGTGGACTCCATAATATCAAAATAAGTTCAAAAATTTAAATTATTCCACAATTTTTTATTACTCATACTTAAATCATAATATACATCTACCTCATCTACCTACATCATACCTATCTCACAATCTACATCCACCTACTCACTCACACCTTGCCCTATATAAAGACGCACACTTCCTTGCCTAATTGACTTGACAATGACTACCCGATGTAGCCGAAACATGTCGTTTTATTTTTATTTTGAAATATGGAATTTCATTACAAAATTACCTTTTTTTCTAACCGTATGGATGCCATGACCCTGAATAGATCTCTGTAACGCCTCGTGGATTATTGAAGATTTAAACCCCTAAATGGTGTCCAATTCTAACCTCCAATTTTTTCTTGGGCAGACGATAGATGTCGTTATAGACCCAAACTATAACACTGACAGAAAATATACAGTTTTCTAACACACCGGTGTGGTTACGGCACTAGCGGGCTTCCCACAGCGGACCCATATTTGGGCTCATGGCATCCATAAGGTTAATTATTTCATAAAATCCTCACGTACATCGATTACATGCTGCATGCATTTTCAGCACAAGCCATGCCTAAATAAGCAGAGAGCTGCTTCATGAGATTCACTCATGGACTACAGTTTTTTTACATACTAATAACGTAAAGTTTCCACTTGCATAATAATTATTGTAAAAAAAATTAAGTCTTTTTAGGGCTTGAGAAATTGGAAGTTTGAACTTTGGATTGCAATAAGGATTTTTTCGCTAAAGGATCTTGACCAGAATTGGCTGTAGTTGACATCGTTGCTTCGCTTTTACGACGATCTTTTTTCTTCTCTAGTCCTGAAATAATGATGTTTAGCATTAATTTGTTATTAGTTACAGTATATGAATACAAGATGCTATTCGGTCGTTTAAAAAATAATGCGAATAAATTATTAATTATCATTATCATGAAATAATTTAATTTATTTACACTTATAAGCTTGTTATGTCATTCATTGTTAAATAAATAGCAACAGCAATGAGAGTTTGAATGTTTCACAGTATTTATTTGGTCAGAATGTAAAAAATAAAAATTCTTCTGCATTATTTTACATGTTCTACAACTCAATCTAACCTAACCTTACCTAGAGTAACTGACTTTATTAATCTTGTCTTAAATAACATTTTTTTTTTTGTTTGAAATATGATTTGAATTCTGACCATTTGTTTCGTTGGAAATATTAAATAATTTTATGTTTTATTATTACGATAAATATATTTTTTCCAGTGTTTTAACATAGCTCGACAGTAATTAGTTTCGTCGTTTTCTACAACGCAGCAAAAATAAAACAATGACATCAGAGTGTAAGCAAATAGGCACAGAAAAAACTCACCCAATCTCTTCTTTATTAAATAATAAACCTTCTTCTTCATGACCAGGATGCAGAATATCGGAACTCCTTGAAAGACGTTTATCAAGTCAAGGACGTACCAGACATCCAGATACTCGTATACCGAAGAAAGAATCTCCCATATCCATGTGATTCCCATAACCATAAACAGCTTGAAATTCATTGCATATCTGTAAATGACAACATATAGATAACATTATGTGCAGATTAATTATTTAAAAAAAAAATTGCTTCAAACATCTTAAGCAGAGTAATTTCTGTTAAGTAATAGCACACTTCCATCTAATATACAATATTTACAACACAGACGTAATGTTGGTTCACTTGATCTTTTTTACTGCTATTACAATAGCTGTTGCTTCTCTGATATATCAAAAAACTAATGCCCTTTATACGCACCCATATTCAACAGACTTAACTTACTTGATAAAAAACCTCAGAACTAATAAATGCCAACCAAAAACAACCAATTTTAAAAATTCCTTCCTAAATACCGGTAAGCTCTGAAAAACTCTATTCTACTGTCAGTGTTTCCTCTTTCATGTAAAATAAAGAGAAGAAGCAACACAACAATATGCTAATTTAATCTTCTTTATTAGTACATAAAAAAACGTATATTTTTAAATGGCTCAGTATGAAGGTAGTGCTTGCATTGTATTCCCTAAAAAGGTTAAAAAAACATCCTCGAACACTTTCAGTGTAGCAGGATGCTGCGGTGGATTCAAAAATATTCTTCCCATATCTGCTCCATACGTGGAACATATGTTCACCCCGAATTGCCGCCATTTCTGTGAGTTACCATTGTCCATAACTCGTCCCAAGATATTTCTGCACCCGAAACCCTACACCTGGGAATATATATGGTTTTCGACAACCTCCAGAGCAGAAGCCCGAGGACTAGAGACGAGAGACAAAAACCCGAGAAGTCCGAATAGTTTTAAAAAAATGGGTGTTTTTATAATCGGATTTTTTAACCAAGACACTCTCGAGGCCTGGAATGGTCCTAAAGATCAGCTAAACATCATGTACTTGTATAGTAATTATAATTTTCTAACTTGGCTTTGTCGGCTGTGAAGCGTCTCTTGCATCTATCTCCCATGCTTCCTGCTTGCATGCGGTAGATCTCAGACTTGATCTTGCTGCAGTGGATGGCTGTCAGTGTGAACATAACAACGTTGGAGGCGATCTGCAGACCCACAGGCAAGATGAAGAGGACCAGCACTGGAACCTTTTGAGAATCTGTCCAGCAACAAAAAGATGATACTTATGAGTTTTGAAAATACTAATTATCGCATAAAGTCCAACACAAAAATATTTAAGAATACAATTAATTAATGCTTACCAATGAATGACTTTACATGCAACAATATTAACAATAAAATTCAAATAAAAGAACTCATACATGACTCGATCAAAGATCTCAAGCAATTAGTACAAAATTTTGAAAACACACTTACAACTTACCATATGAATAAATTTTAATGATATTATTTTATATTCTAAAAAATGTACATATGCAACACTTAAATCAAAGATGAATCCCACGCCACAACACAAGATCTACCTTTAAGTGGCGTGGAAAGCGAATTTCCAAAAAAATAAACAATAAAAAAAAATGAATGTAATACTGTCAATAAAATCTTAAATGTATCCTATTATATTTGATTAAATAAAAAAAAAATAAAAAAAATGGTGTTCATGTCAGCAGATTTATTTTTTATTTAAAATAACTTTTACTTAAGCTAAAGCATGTTTTATAAGCTTACTTTATTAGCTATAAGGTAGTAAATTAAGACCCCAAGGCATAAAGTTTTACACTTACAAACATTACATTTCGGGTTAATTTAACTTAGTATTTCAAACAAAAATAATATTATAAGTAAATGGTAAATATTTTTCACAGAGAATATGGTCATCACGAGCTGCTGTCACAAAGCTTTGTCAGCCGCCTCATTCCATCTCAAGTAAATTCTATGTATAGTTCCCGACAGCTTTTCAAGACGGCGCGAGCTCAAGAGCTTGAGTTATTGTTTTCCTGCGGCATCCGAAGTATATGTCTATTCTTCTGAAGTATACTCGTATGTATATTTATGATTATATATACCTGAATTAAACCAGCATTGCGAAGAGCCAATGTTTGGATCCAGGATCCCTCTCATGACGTCATGGTGATCCAATAGGAATGTGCAAGTTGTGAGCAGCAGAGGAAAACCCCAAGAGTACAGCGAATACATGAGGAACTTCTTCAAGTCTTTGTTGCGCTTCATTCCTTGGATGGACCGCACGTTTCTTTTGAAAACAAAAAAAAATCGTCACAAATATTTTCCCCAGTAAAATAATTATTCATAGAAAAAAAACAATACTGTAAAAATCTGTCAAAACGAATTCGTTGGAATGAACATAGAAAATACAAGACTGCCTCAATTGATGCTCACTTTAAATTATGTGACTTATTGTGTTACCAAAATTCTACGAAGGTAAATTTAAAATTAATTTTAATAATTAAAATATATATTTGGACGTATTTATATTTCTTCTGCGGCTTAGCTGTCCTTGAGATGACCCATATGCATATAAGAAAGAAGTACTCATATTTCGTATATACCTATAAGTTTATAATTAATTATCTTATTTCATTAAATTAGTTCGCTATTTCAGAAAGTAATATCCATAAAAAATGTTTATTTTACAATCACTAACTGTATGACTTAAATCTAAAATAAAAAAATTAAAAAATTAAAAAATTCTAATTGAGTTTATTAGAGAATTATAAATCTGCTATTCCATATACATAATGCTCAAAAGGTAAGTCAATAAATTGAATATTGTAATAACATATGTTCACATATTACGTATATAAATAACGATATCTATTCGTGGGTTCTACCTCTATAAATTGAAATAAATATTCGTGGAATGTTATATACTCATTGTTAAAATGTGAAAATAAACAAAATGAAATGGCTAGACGGATAATGCCAACATTCACATTTGTTTATACAATAATTTATGTTTTTCCTTGAAAGTCATGTTAAGTGCCAATTGAATTGTTCGAAACTACTCGTACTTTGTTGGTATATATATTAAAATTAAGCTTAATTTGATATATTCTCAGATCGTAAATAAATATTCTCGTGTCCATGGAACTTCATTGAAATGTAATTTCTTGAAACCTTTTTTCCGAGTCACGATTTGTTTACGATATTTCATTGTTTCGACTAAATAGATTTTTGACCACTAGAAAAATCATAGCTTCAATAATTATTTGATCACATACATCTTACATTTTATATATACAAATATATTGATTTCACCTAGAAAAAGCTCTTTTAGGCTGATAGGTAGGATGATAAACCTGGTTATATGTATTATATTATATGTGAATTGTGCTTCAAAACAAGTTCTTCTGCTTTGTGATCTCTTTCTTCCTCTTCGTGTAAGCGTCGTCAAATTATCTTTTGCTTCAATAGTCTAACAGGAAGCGAGTATTTTAAAAATATATACACCATATCTGTTTTTTCTTCGAATTTCGAGTTTTCTTTAACTAAACTAAAACATGTTATGAGAATAAAATAGCTGACAGCTTACAGAGAAATATTTTGCAGCCAAAAATGAATAAAACAAAATACTCGTACATAAGATATTATAACGACTTGCGAACCAAAAGAGATATAAAATTACAATTGTTATAGAACTATTTCAGTAACCCACAAAAATAAGCTGATGAAATTATCATAATCAGCCATGAGATTAAAATACTGCGAATAGTATGTTACAAACTTATTTGAACACCAAGGAGTAATTTGCAGTTAATACAATAATACGGTACTAAAAGCGACGCCTAAAAGATATTAGAATTATTTTTAAGTGAACGATCTAAGAAACATTCTTCTCATATAATTATCTAACCTCACTTTTCATTGACAACTATTAAAAATTAAGTTAGCTTCAATTTTTGTATTCTTTCGGAGGATTTGAAGTTCCCGTCTAACCAGGCGGCATAAATTAAAACAAAACCTTAAGCTTATTTAAACTGAAAATTATTATTCTAAAAACTATTTTTGTAACTTACAAAATAATACGTGATAATATTTCTTTATACCTTCAAAATATATTGTAAACCACCGTTCTTTGAAATAATTAGCTCAAAAACTATAAATATAATTTTCACTTAAATATCTACCGAAAGATATTTAAATATTATCAAATATCATTTGCGAATTCTGCGTAAGCTTAACGTAATAAATGAATAAGGATAGCAATGATAACGATAAGCGGATCTTCTAATCAAATAAATTTCATTGAAACACTACATTCCCATTGTGAAATTCTGGTTAATAATAATTTTAGGTACCCATATGGCTTAGTGCCATATGGGTTCTGTAAGCAACATTAAAAATAAACATTCCCAAAAACTCATTCAATGTAAATATTTATTATAACCAGTGATTTTTTTAGAATGTAACAATACAATCGAGAGTGGCTCTAATTGTATTTAAGCAAAATTTAAAAAAAAAACGAATTAATGTTCGACCTGAACATTCAAAACGTTTCATATGATTCGTTAATAAAATAATCAAAAAATATATAAACCAAATCTAATTTAAAAAATTCTAACATAAACAAAAAATACCGTTTAACTGTGATGGAAATAATTGAACGGTGGATAGTATGATGCTTGCTATTTTCAGGATGGATAAGCACTCTATATGAAATGTATATTGGCTAACGTTATAAGACTATAGCTTACCAATTATGCAGCAAACACATATTATAACTACTTTTAAATTAAGAGACATGTAATGGGCGTCTTTTTTGTTCACAATTATTAGTTAATAAGAGGCCACTGCAAAATAAATTACAAGTTTATAAGCTATCACTTACTGAAGGTTTTTAAAGCTTAAAAATGAATGAAAAATCATTATTCCGGTATTGTTACTTTTGGGTTTAGTCGTGTTTGGCGAATTATTTCGTACCAATTTTTCAACCGCTATTGCAGGGGTCTTTTTCAGGGTTGACCACTTTGTCATCAACCCTGAAGGGTTGCCAAATATGGCCGTGAAACCCTAAGAAGTTAATCATTATTGTTTTAAACTTCGTCAGGGTCCAAACCCGCGACCGCTTGCATGGTAGATATGAGCTTCAATTCTTGACTATACTAATCTGTTTCAATTTAATTAAACGCAAACACTGTATTTGCGTTTGAGATCAGAAAATACATACAATCCAGTGATCCGTATTGGTATATATTAATAGTTTGTACAATTCAATCGTCCGACTATAAATGACATAAGCAATTTATTAATAAAATATAAAAAAACAATTAATCGTAAACGATAATGACATTAGATGCTTGAACTTTCGGATTACGCAATTAAACTAGGGACAAACAATTCCGGCTAATAATGAAACTAAATATTTGTCAAATATAATTAATTAATATTCCATCACAAAGTCACTTTTCGTTTATGATGTTTACTCTACAGTTAAGGCTGGGCTAGATTACTAAAATTACTAATTATTTTTTATTCAAAATTGCCTACTCGAATAAACTACATTACATACAAAACAAACAAATTATCATCTTTCGAAGCTACACCATTTTTCATATTTTAGATATTATACAAACAGATTACTTAACAAAATATAATCTTGTTAAAAATGCAATGTATTTCTTTAAGATATAATGTTTTTACAACATTATTGGTTAATGTTATATCAATATCAAGAAATTAAATATATTTAGTTTAATTTCACTTAGTACGCATTTCACTCCAAAGCAGATCCCAAATATGAGTTATCTTAGATATACTCTAGAGCTACTTTTTCTTCAAGTTCCCTTTTTTGTTGCCGTGAAGGTCTTTGAGAATTGCATCTTCCCAAGTAAACCTCCGGATATAGAAGGTATATATTGTATAATAAAGATCAAGTTCAATTGTTGTGTGACAGGCATTATACACTTATACAAATCACTTTTCCTATAATAATGCTGTCTTTAGAAATATTGTTCTATGCAGCTACTGCCTTGGCCTATAGTCCATCTACATACGAGTGTATACAAAGGTGGAAACATTAAACATCTGTGTTATGGTGAAATATACATTAAATCATAACTGATATCAATACGCATTTCCAAGAACTCTCTAATTATTCTATTAAGATTTCATATCCAGCAAAAAAAAAATTGGGGATAATATTTGATTGTATATTTTAACATGAAAATATAATTCAGTATTTCAGTTCTGAGAAACAGCTCTTTTTAATTAGGAATTTTAAAGCAGTTTCACAATATAGTAACCGTAATTAAATTTACGCACTAATATTATATTTCAATAATGTATTATATGATATCATTATAAAGATGATATTAGTAGTGTGTACTATTCCAAGATCTTTTACGCAATATCATAATATTTTGCATCGTTTATGAAAGCACTATAATCAAGAAATATGACATATTCAAATAATTATAAAAGAACTTTAATAGAGCCGCACAATTTTCTTACGTGAACATACATCTGACAATGTAATTAGCCTACAACCCATCGCTCATACATTGTCTATAAAAATATAATTTATTTTTTACAGCTGTCATTAATTACGAGATCGAATTCGATAAGTAAACTGATGATAGGACTTTTCGCCAATGAGAAAATTATCTTAGGTCTACATTGAATTTTTGAAAATACTTTTCAGCTTGTAAAACCATTTTTAAAAAAACTTCGAAAGGGATTTGAATCTGAGACAGCACGCTTGGATATAGAGCACAAAATAATAAATCATGATATTCTATAATAATCACGCAAATAAATAAACTTAATTAATTAATAATTAAATTTCTATTTTACACAACTGTACTCATTAATTTCTGTCTGCTTGGCAGCCTGCGGAAAACCCCCTAATGTCAATGGTCTGGCAAAAAAAACATTATTAGGTCATCGATAAATCAAGAGATTAATTTCCTGCTGAGTAAACAAAGAAAATATCGTTGAGAATTTTCGGACGTCCGGGCCTTTGTGTTTGATTTGCAAAATATGACGCGAGTCGATAAAAATGAAACGACTCATTTTAACTAGAGATCGTTTTTAGGCATCATGAAATAGTCAAAATCTGTTAAGCATCTTAAGCTTGCTAATTAATTAAGGCTCAAAAACTGTTATCACGACTTATCACGATTTATCACGGCTAATCGGTTAAAGTTAGAGGTTTATGATGCATTTGTCAGCATGTACTGTGCAAACATTAGCAATCTTCTCAATATACCTGTATACTCACAACTATTACACATCCTGTTCGTTTGGTATTAATCTGCAAATGTCATCTTTATACTCTTTTTTAAAATGACTTTTTTAATGCGTGGTGTTCATAGGACGACTTTCGTCTGCAATAAATAAAACTAATATTATAATGACGAGTATATAGGAACTATCGTTTAATAAGTAAAATGATACTCGTATTTGTTCATGTAAGATTGAAAATGTCTGCCTCCAATGAAATATTATCGACCTTTTTTTGTTTAACTTATACATCCTTTGCCGTCACTATATTTTTCTCAGATGTTTACCTACTCGTACATCAGCTAAGCAGGCAGGACAAATTGATTGTTTTTTACTAGTTTTATATATCTATTCTAATTACATTAATGTTAGCTCCAGATTAAAAGTACACTCTTTATTTAATGAAGAAATAAAATTATGTTTTATTTATCATAAAATAAAATAAAATCCTATGATACTAACATCCTCCTCTCTAAAAGGTAGTTATTCAGTCGCGTGGTGGCATGATGAGGACCAGATTAACAACACAAAGACTTTTTCTGAAGCACATTGACATATATATTTCGATAACTTTACAAACTTATGGCCTGGACCTAGTCACAGCATTCAACAGGCCGGGCCAACAACAATACGATCTCGCCGACGTCGGCACACGACTGATAGCGCTAGTGACCGGCTGTCGCCGAGCGCCGCATGTGGCGATCTCTATAACTAACGTCACTCCCGTGACCGGACTTGTCCAAAATGACAATATGGCGACACATACATGTACGACAAGCGAACAAAAATATGAAACGAAAGATTGTATATCGAGGTTTTCGGTACCAGTCAGCAAGGGCTATATCATGCTGATGTCAATACATAGTATATTTTCCGCATAAGTAGATTGTGATTTATTACATGTTTTTCTATTCATAGATCATTAAGAACCAAAATTATATATTTTTTCGTAGGTACAGATTAATAAATAAAAATCTCCATACAAGAATGATCCACGTTATTGTATACGTACTTAAAAATACTCATGAGAGATATGAAGCTAGAAATGTTGATATTTTTCAAATATAAAAAACCTAGAAGAAGCTCATCCAATTTGCTAGCGATTTACCTGAGACCTAACAAGATACAATTTATTACCATTGAGATGATGGACGTTTCCTTCACGCCAATCGCTTTGCATATTTTTCGGTGTATATTTGATAAATATTTTTTTCTGGAATAAACGTTCTTTTGATCTTCTACGTCTTCAATGTTCAAAAAATTATTATTAATTTGATTCCCACGTCAAGAATTTCTTTTGAGATGTTTTTTGGTGGTGAATCGTTTTGAAAAATACTGGATTGAAAATATTAATACGTACAGGTATATCACTTATAAATATATTTTTATAATTAATTTCAGTTGGTCTCATATTTATTTACTACAAACACAATTAGTAATTAATGTCTAAATTTTACCCGCACGAGCAATATAAATTATATGATTGCTTAAATTTTGGAAAGAGACACAGGTATATTAACATAAAGTAATCCTTCCATTTGTTCAAGACCCTAGACTCGCGCCGTCCTGGGGGCCGTCAAAATGGAATTATACATACAATGTACTAGGCAGAGCTGCAGAAGGTGATACTGACATGAAATAACGTAAGGACCATAGCGGCTGACAGATCTTTATGGTAGCAGTTTGTGGCAACCATGTGCTCCAGTTACAGAAGCGAATTTGAAAATGATGAGTCTCTTTTCAAAAACAGCCTTTTTATAAATCTTGTCGACAAAAATCATGTAATAAAACTTTGTATCAAGGTACGAGTACACGGACACAACTTTCCAGATCGTAATGTTTGTAAGGCTGTGTCTCTCTTTAATATTTGTGCAATCATACAATTCGTATCGATCGTGTGAGTAGCTCTTAACGAAACTTAAGCTCTCTTTCTTTCCTTGCATTTCTGACGAGTTATATCAAGTATTACCGAGATGTTTATTTATCAACATCGGAATACATACTTACTGGTTGACTGACAATAAACAGAAGTATTTTATTTTAGCTTATAGTTGCGTTCGAGTAGATACGTCATAGCAATAGGGAACAAGTGCCTAATCTCTCTTTAATGCTCACAAGACGTAATAAAATAAATTGATCGTAACTTTTTTAATGTACCGTTTCCTTGGTAGACATACCTCAGAACTACGATGTTTTCTTACGCCGGCTTATACATGCGTCGAAGATGGCACTTAATTCAGTTTTGGGTGACATACAGCTTTCAATTAACGTAAATTAAAAGTGTTATAATATTTACGTAACATTTTGTTTAACACCATCATTACTTTGTTAGCTAATATACGCATTAAATATAAAATCGTAATACGTAAAGTCAAGGTCATATAGGTAGGTGGCGCCTTGCTTAAATCCTGCTTATCAGGTGACATATCCTTGCCGCTAGAATGTAAAATTTGCCATCACTTTATACGAGTATTTATATATATGGCTGAATAGACTTTGCTTAATTTTTTTACCTATAAAATATATTTCATTGAATCGCGGATGAAAATTATCTAATTCAAGTGTGATTTTTTATGATGTGTCGGCAAAAGGAAAAAGAGTCCAAAATTAAGTAAATTGATAAAACTTGTGATAATATTTACGGTAGATAATTGAAGTTTACCTACTAAATTGACTGCTTATTTTTGTCAGCGATAATAATCAGTTTATCACATGGAAGGATTACGCGATATACGAGTACCTATCACTTACGTAGGTGAAACCAATTTACACGGCAACCTAAAAGCAGCGTTAATACCTTTATTCCTGTAAATCCATTTATATTATCTGCACTTATCAAACAATCATAGAGGTTATTAATTAATTTCGTATCCATTTACCCTTAAGTTACAATACAAAAATTAAATCACCTCAGTTAGAAATGAATTTAACATATTCCTTTAATTTAAATTTAAATTATCCAATCTGCTCTGGCACATACTTATATAACATTAAAGTCATTTACAAAAAAAGCTAGTGGGCTCAATAATTCGTAAGAAGTTACATTTTTCTCCCACTTTTACCCAGTTTACTTAAATATTTAAATACATAAAAAAGTAGTGTTGCAATATCGTAGTGTGATTAAAAATGACTGAATAATAAAAAATAATAATATACACACTCTGAATATATACTATAGAGACATCTATCGTTATAAGATGGTAACATTGGTAACAATTTTATAAATGCAAGATTTTCGACGTATCGGTTCGGGCAGTAGATGGTCGCGTGGTCAAGGGTAATGAACTTGAACAAATGGTTGGTCCCAAGGTTCGCTGGTTCGCATCCAGCCTCTCACGATATTTTTTTTGAACGAATTGATGCGTATGAAAAGAATTTGTTGCGTTATAGTATGTGTATATTTAATTACTTAAAAATTACTCACCCAAATGTCCGCCAAATATCAAAGCACATTATGTTCAGCCAGGAAAATGCCGCCAGAAAACTGAAGTAAATGGAGTATCCTGAAAAATATATTAATTTATATAATTTCATATTTATAACGTTGATTAAAGTTTAAACATTTCTTAATATTTAAACACATGCCAAGATATATATATTTGTTTATCACTCTTAAATTCCTGTAATACGTTTCAATTTAGTTGCAATTTTCTGATATCAATAATACTATACTCGTATGTTAATTTAGATATATTCTTCACATCTCTTATCTTTAAACTACTTTTTAACTGGCAAGTTATTTTATAAAAAAAAATGAATTAAAAAATAAATTTAATTTATAAAAACATTTTATCATTAGAAATGATGTTTGTATTTAGTTTTAGTACATATAATTAATAATTAAGTTCAATAATACGAAGAAATAAGTGAATATCTGCTTGTATGTCATGAATCATATGTTTTTCTCATTAATAATTTATCATTTTGCTATTATTATCACATATTATCAATATAATTAGAGATTTATTCTAAAATAAATAAAACCTTTATTATTTACGTGTCATTGTATTCCTTATTATTACCCTTGCCCCATTACATGCAGATCCTTTCTTCCATAACATGTACAACATTTGCTGTGCTTTTTCAGTATATGCATCTCACCTTACATAAAATCTGAATGATTTCAAAATGCATATTAATAAAAACTTGCAATTTCCTCAATGTCTACATAGTAACTACCACTACACATATTTTCCACATACAACATTAAGCCGACCTGACTGAGTTTAATAATATAAAGCAAAAAACTGTTTTGGCGTTTTTCTAGGTGTGACTTTTATATATTAAGAATTACTGTTTTTTATGACAAAGAATACGTGCTCGTTGTAAAGTTAACCTTAGGGGTGCCATAAGCCCAAATATGGGTCCGCTGCGGGAAGCCCGCCAGTGCCGTGAGCACACCGGTGTGTTATAAAACTGTATATTTTCAGTCAATGTTATAGCTTGGGTCTATAGCGACATCTATCGTCTGCCCAAGAAAAAAAACAGGTTAAAATTGGACACCATTTAGGGGTTCAAATCTTCGATAATCCACGAGGCGTTGCATAGATCTATTCAGGGTCATGGCATGTAAAAGGTTAAACCAAGTTTCACACCTAGTATCCGGCATGGAGTCCCGTGCGGCATGTTTCCCCACTGGGCACGTGCCAAACACGAGTAAGCCACCAGCATGGATGCCACGTGGCACATGATCGTGCGTCCGTGCAAGTTCTGAAGCGGTGGCAGTGCAATGTATACGGCCAGTGTTGCCGCCAGGAACACGCAAGACACTATCAGCCCCTGCAAGAAAACTCATGTATCATAGCTGCCGAAGTCTTCTAACTGACCACATCGCATCATCGAGGAGACTTAAATCTCCTCCAGTGTGACGTGGGTGAGAGGCAGGTAAAGTCCAGTCTAGCTGCCGTAGTCGTATCAGTCGTGACAGAGCATCATGGCGCAAATTATCTCGAATATATACATAGTAAATTACAAAATCAATGTGAATTTTCTGAGAAACATATATTTATTGATCAGAGCCATACAAATGTTTCAGATTCTCCAAAACATTCCCCTTGCATCAAAACACTTGTGGAGACGTATCTGCCACACTTAAAAAGGTACCCCAAAAGATCTCGAATGTAATGTCTCCCAGGAACGTTGTAACATAGTTTTAGATGTTTTGCATGGTCTCTCAATGCTTTTCTTTCAATTATCTCTCTGCAGTCAGGCAAAAAAGGGGCTTGAGGATCATAAGGGTGTTGTTCCGGGACAGGAAGCTGGTAACGATAAAGGACATGCGAATAGTATATGATATAAACCTGTAAATAATAGATTTTTTTAATTGACAGTATGAGTATAAAAGACTTGGAGTAACCATAATGTGTGCTTTTTTATTTCTTTTTTACCTCTCAATCGCTTGGGGTTACAGCATTAAATCGCTAAAGAGAAAGAACCCAGAAGCAAGAACAAAATCCTCCCTTCATTGTATTACAAATAGATGATGCGTGAATTTCGAATTTAGTTTAATGATATCGGTGAATCAATCGTTAATATGCGGGTCTTAGTCATTCTCAAAAATGGCAAGATTTACATAATCCACAAATGAGAATTCTATGCATATTTTTCTTATTCTCTTATATGGATTATCATGTACAAAAACTACAAAGGATTTACACAATATGTTAAATATATACAGAATAATTTAGTTAAATGTTAAATATGAACTCAGTGATTGTACGACTCGAATTTATAAATAGAGGATAATATATTTTGCATCTAATAGTTTTGCATATACTCCTATTACATTGAATGGAGCCTAGATAATTGTATGCCATCTTGGATTAAAATAATCTAATATATACTCTAAAATCTAGAACGAGGCAATGGTGGGAACAAAGGTTTGTGAGTTAAATAAATTTACTTACATAGCTAAACGCCTTCAATTTTTCCTTAGAGCTCTGGGCTTCGTCCACTTCGGGAAAGCAAACGAAAGCATGGATTTCCATAGATAGAGTTGTGCACGGTGTGTCAAACATCTCCACGCAGTAGCCTGGCTGCAGCTGGGAGGGCAACCCAGGAACCAGAAGATGACCCGAGTCTACGTCCAAATAGTACTTATCGTTGGGATCGTTGTTGTCCAGAATGTACTTGTTGTTGGGACAAGAGACAGTATATCTGATACCCATGGTTGCTGAAAATAAATAAGATCTATAGTCATAACTATTAGAGAGATTACAAAAAATCATTAGACTCTCAGACTAACAAAATTGTTATGTTAAAACCTTGTGTAATTCTAATAAGTAAAACTTAGATTCAATATGCATGTACGAGTAATATGTTATTTATCAGTACACTAAAATGTGTAAAAGACAATATCAGTGGTAAGTAATGACCGATAGTTGATATTTTTGTGCTCTTTACGATCCATTGACTAATAACGAACAATAATAAACCTATAAAAACAACAATCATAGTACATTCAACATAAAAATGACTCTCGCCCCAAATTTGATAATAGACAAGTTCAGCTATATAACTTCGATTGCTTACATTTTATTCACTGTTCTAAATAATTTATTATTTAAGATAGTACAAAAATAAGTTTTTTTTAAGCCAACGTGGTAACTTTTTTTTTCAGTAAGCCGAATGGAAATATTGCTGTTATAGTCAGTATCGTCTTGGCTTTGATCTTTGATATAAAAGCTTTTTCGAGTGTCGTTTTGATCACAAGGAACGGAAGCTGTCAATCATAATTCATGAAAAATTTCTGTTTCGCGTTTTTAAATGACTTTCCTTATTTTCTAAAACAAATTTCTAAAAAAAAAGTTTTGTTTCGAATTTGAAAATGTGTACTACATTTTTGTAAAAAAAAATGTAACTACGTTTTTTCTAACATATACTAGTAGATCATTAAATCTTACACATTCAAAATAATAATGATCATTGCATTTGTCACCTTCAAGATTATTATATATATTTTATGTATAATTATAGTTTTATATTTATTATAATTGTCTGTATTTTAATCCCATTAAGTCAATACTTAAATAGTAAGAATCAGTATTTTAATCCGACGATCAGTAAACTGTGAAAATACTTTTTTATACTACCGCTTAGGAATTATTAAAAAAAAAACTTATAAAAACGTTATTTATATTACTTGTAAAAGCTTACTACGTTTTAAAACGAGCTTGAATAACGAGTTTGAATAACAAGTGAAAATTTGAAGAAGCTCTCATCGAAAGCGAAACCACGGTATTTATTATGAATAATCGTGCTTTGTGTGACCTATATGCAAACAATGTAAAAGTGTTTATTTTTTTAATAGCTAAACCCAGCATAACCAATAATTAATTATTATAAAAACAATACGGAATGTTATCAATATTTTATACTGTTTGAAATAGTAATATAATAATTACAGGTAAAGGCACAGATAGAAAAACTTATTCAAATATCGACTTTTGAATATATTGTCTCAATTGCTTACTTTAAATTAACAACATCTTTTGATTTGTGTCCGGAATGAAATAGTTTATTTTCATTTCCGAAAAAAATAATTCACAAATTGATTATATCACTTAACGTCAGAGGCAATACTGTGTTATTAATATAAAAATGTCTAGACGATTGGATTCCTACTCAAGTCTTGATTAATAGCGGCGACTTTGATCATATATTTTTGGTGTTCAATTATTTTTAGTTTTATGTCACCGTTTGCGTTTGCTCAGATATTTTCAAAGAGATCGCCATGATTTATTTTGATGTCGAAAAAGAGTTGTAATATATAAATGCAAAGAGTGTTACGTCTGCTAAAAACTGATTTTTTTTACATTAATTTATGATTTGACTACATTGCTTCACTTCAAAGTAAAAACTGAAAAAACATCCTGGAGAATTCTATACTTTAAAATTTAGAAACTGGAGGATAGAAAAAAATCATAAATTAAACAATTGAATCTATGAATAGTGAAATTCTTTCAGTGAAGTAAGAAAAATTATTCAGAAAAACGGTATTTCAGAACCCAAATCAACTAAATATAATATAAAAAAGTCAATATTTAGCATTACAATTTGTGCACACACTATCGTTCATTAGAATATTTTAATTTATATTGCATTCTGTAGATAAATACATATAACTTTAATTTAATATGGATTACGTTCAGCAAAGGTATAAAGTATTTTATATTTGAAATGGATCTCCAAGTGAATGCTAAAATAACTAATAAAAATTTATATTATTTTCAAGGCATTAGAAAACCCAAGTTCTTAAAACTTCAAATGGAATGCTTAAATGAATTTATACAGCTCACAAATGTTTATCCTATGACATCAACATATAGTTGAATCATGTACAGAAACTCAAAAAAACAGGGAACTTAGTATAAAATAGCATTAGGTTTTCATACAATATTTTGTTTGGATTTACATACATACTTTAGATGTGTGACACATACTTTTCATTTGTCATAAGGTTGATTAAATATTTAATAATTAGTTGATATGCCTAATTTTGGTGCCAAATATATTTCCACAACGTCATACTGCATACGTTATTCATAATGATAGGTATAATTCATATTCATAAAGACTGATGATTATTATGAAAGAAAGTGTTAAAAAAACTAGTTATACTTTTAAATTACATTGAAACTAGGATGATTTTGGCTTGTTTCTTAGACTGTCTTCATAATCGGACGTGTTCCATAAATTGAATTCAAAAAAAATTGAGAACTCTCCCTCATCATTAACCCAGCGGAGGGTCAAGTTGCAACTACATATTGATGATATTGCGAAGTAAATCAATCTTTAAAATGGGATTGTCCTGATGATATGACCTTTAATGAAATTGATTAAACTATTTGAGATGAAACATTAAGTAGTCTAATTCCAATAAACTGCTTTTATAGATTTATTTGTTTATCTTTATAACGAGTTTAACAGCTTCCCAAAAGTAATATAAATTAATCTTGTGGCTTTTTAACTGAGGCTAAATTTGCCTCATTCATATAAGCTTTACGACTTAATATTTATTAACCAACATAAGAATTTCCTCCTGTCTTTACTTTTATAGACGCCGAATAAAATCGTGAGAATTCTTTTAATGGGTTTATTACTTTCAGAAATAAAATTAGATTGTGTTTTCGCACATTTCAATATGTATTTTTACGATTCAACCTAAGCTGTGAAACATAAAAGTCAAGATGCTGTCAGAAAAACCAAAATAGATGCAACGTGCGTTAACAAAAACCTTACATTTTCACCGAATTTTTGGATTAACATGTTCTAATAGTAATACGGGAATAATCGACAGCTTACATAAGATACACTCTGAATAATTCTACAGCTTTTAAAATGTTAATTTCAAGTGTTTTACAACATATCATCTTATTTAAATATATTAACATGATTTTTAAAATAAAAATTTGATTGAATAAATACTACTAAAAGAAACAAGTACTTATATAATTCATATACGAGTATTCAAAATACATCTATATTTGCGAATTTAAATATCATTAGAAAAATGTATTTTTTTTAATCAATAAAGTCTAAAGGAAATAGGATTGTGTATATTATAAATAGTTTAATATTCAGATGTACCTGGTTGGTCGGCAGGAATCGGCAACGTCTTATCGGCGATATCGTAGTAGGCGGGCGAAAAACCCCACTTGGGGTTGTATGCGCAGCCAGGCCGCAGACTGCAGTTGTTCTGGGGGTACATGAACACCTGTCCGTATGGACAACACTTGGTAAAACACGGACCATCCAAACAATCCATCCGACAAGCCCGCGCCACCAAACTACCGCTTCGCCCCTCATCCAAACAATAACTTCCCGACTCCAACACAATCGTCTCTTTGCTTTTTTCGAGCGTCAAAATATCACCTCGCAAAGAAAACGAGTAAGACAAACTGTCGTACTCGTAAATGATCTTCGTATCCAAACAAAAAAGGCCGTATTTCAAGTCGAACAACTCATCTTTTGCTCCTTTAATGAACCGATGAAATAATCCTGAACTGTTATCGTCATCATCATCGACGCAGCGATGACTTTGCATGTCATAAATCATATTTTCTGTGCAGCACTTAGATATACTTTTCATATTAAGCGGCTCAGTAATCTTAGACGATGTCGACGACTCGCAAGTTAAGATTACAATAGATCCATCTCCTGCTTCTATTGATGAATTCCCAGTCTGCTCTCCTAGGATTTTATCAACGCAGTATTCTCCAAAAGTATCCGACATAGAAGACAATGAAATCTCAATCGGATCTCCAAAATCGCAAGAATCGATTAACGCGTACGTCACATTAAAATTCTTTTCAGATATGTATAAAGGCACTAAAGGTATTTTTAAGCTGACATTGAATGACAGAACAGTATTGTCGATTACAGGTCGCGTGCAATTGTACGTTGCAGTGTCATTTTCACTAAAAATGAACCTGTTGATTCCTTCCCCTTCATCGCAGCACTTGTTGACAGATCTCAGAATGTCTCTTCTGCGAGCGTATTTATTAAAGTCTTCATTTTGATGTTCACAATTAGATATTACAGCGTTAAACACTAATACAAGTAATAACAAAGCGCCCTTCAATATTGTGCACTGCTTTGTGCCGACAAAGCGAGATTCGTAAAAGTCAAACATCATTATTCTATGATGTTGTTAGATAATACCCAAAACAAACAATTATTCACTTCGTTGACTATGCTAATACTTTAATATCAAAGAGCATGTTTATTATTAATCGCACATTAACAATTTATAAAAAACGCACTATACTTTCAACACTAAAATATTATGTTAATGAGAGGTAATTTAAAATTGCAAAAAATGATTTGAAATTATTACATTTAATGACATCCGAATTAAACAATATAATCACATGTTATGTAGTATTTATTATTTTTTTTATTAATTGTTTTATCTTATCGTGTATTGTTTCAAAGTTTTCGCACCGAAGCACGGGTCCAGTCCGCCGCACGATCGCGGTCGAATTGGTCGAGAAAATTCGACGCCAACGACGCGGACGACCGAATTATTTCCTCGGTTCGCTTCAACAAAGCTCTGATGGCTGCTTGAACCGAAAGACCTGTCGACTACTTCACCCCCACCACGAATAAAGCTTCACGAGCATTCGCTGGGCTTAATCAGACGCAGAACTTAGTATTAACGAGTACGTGGGCACTCAAAAACCAAAACAAACAATCACGCTAAAGAATAAAAGCACTGTTTGTATGCACATACAATTAAATGTAATTTCACGTATTTTGCGGCTTTGCTTTATCAAGAAAACTCGTATAATTATTACTGTTTTAGAAAGTAACCTGTTCGAGTGTGAATCACCACATTAAGTGAGAATTAATAAAATTTCATAATAATTTAATAACATTTCAGGAATTTTAAATATAAACAACCAAACACTGCACTATATTATATTAAAAAAGAGCATCTTACTTCACTTAAGCTGATTTTACAATTATGAACTACCCTTTCACAATAGCCATGAAAACAATTGTTATTAATAAAAATTTCATTAAAATTACATTGCATATATAATATGCCTTCTGCTAAAATAAATAATATGACATGTTGTTATGAAAGTTTAAATATTTCCATGGCTGTGAACTAAATGAAGAACCATGTTATGCTTGAAAATGTTTTATTACGTCTATTAAAAAATATTAAATTCGTGAAGAATCCCTTCATTGTATTATTGTTATCTAAGTAATCTAAGAGTGTTGATAAAATGCTGCAAAGTAAATATTGCATATCTTCAATATTATCGATAATTTTATCATTGGTAAAAGATTTCATGTGTGTTTTGTAGCAACAACTGAAGTAGTGAGAATCCATCGCTTAAAATATAATAACAAATAGTTCAGTTAGATAATTTAATAGCAAGTGTCGCGATTGTTAATACAATAGTTTTATAAATAATTTATATTTTGTAGACGGCAAACAGTCAATGAAGTTATACTTTCTCAGATATCTCAAAAATTTCACAAAATATTTCAAAAAAACCTAATCGCGGGAAATGACATTTGTAACTTTTGTAAAATAATCCAAACATATCTTTTTATGCCGACGCGTAACAATTAACTTAAAATCATATTCAATATGAACTTGAGCATATGATCTTCACAACTTTACGCCATACTGTCAGCTCTTTTATTTTTTGAGCTCCGCCGAGTACAGATTTTATATGATTTCAATAAGTCCGAAAGCCTAGTAAGAAATTGGCATTACATACGATTTGTATTTAGGTGTTTGCTTATCAGCAGTTTTAAGGTGATTGAGTGATTAGTTCGACGCTTACAAGGCTTTGACCTTTTCCTAAAGGTTGGCTCAACCAAACTAACGATACTTGGTGTTCTTAGCCGTCTTATCCGCGACCAAAATTGCTTAATTTCCAGAAATGCTGGATCTACTCGTATATGGTATCTTTAATAATGTATATAAAATAAATGTGAATCAAAACTTAATTTTTTAATTAAAATTTATTTTAATTTATAACTAGGTATCGTCATTCGTCGTAAACTTTATATAACCCAAGCCAGGTTCTCAAGTACGGCAGCTACCGTTGAATTAGAAATACAAGATACCTATTTAATCAAATCGATTCAACTCAAAGAAGGGCATTGCGTCTGATAAACAATAACACCATTACATCTGATCTTCAATCTATAGAAAGCAGACAGTCTGTCCACTGAGCCTTTTTATTACTACCATCACAAACTATCCCTTCAGGACATTGTCAAAACTGTGCAATCTTTTACGACATTCCCTACACAGTTGATGTACAAATATGTCGACTTGGGACGAAGAGTTTCTCCGGATCTTTTTTTTTATGGCACAGAAAAACTTTTATATGCTCTTAACATACGCTTCGTCCTTCATATAATTTGAGTATATTTAAGGAAAATATTAATTAACACTGGCGATCTCAACAATCCTTGTTTGCATCCAACCACTACATTTTCTATCAACCAATCTGGTTGAGCGTGATAAAGTTCACTTTTACATTAAATATAAATAACTTAACATGTTTGCTATCCACAAGTCACGAATTATAAGTAAATTTTTAAAAATCGTACGTAACACATTGATCGTGTTTTATCAATTAACAATTATATTTTAATATAGAACACAAATGTCACAAGCAGGCAGGCAAACAATAATTGTTCGTTCTGAAATAACAATTATTACTAAGCATATTTCAATGTTTACCTTTACAGTTCAAATATAACGACAGACAAGTTTTTTATTCTGAATTCGAAAAGACACGTTTTCTTTTATTTGTTCGTTTAGTTAAGTGTAGGTAATGCAAGATGTGCCCATCCCAACAGACAGACTCACTAATCCACACACATACCTCAGACAATTTATTTTCATGGCGTTAATTATTTATTCAGTAACTATATTTAACAGCCAATTCCTGCTCATTGTACTCGTAAATATATTATTACTAGAGTACTATACTTCTACTTATCAGAGATTGAACTCACAAAGAAATTTCATACATATATTGTATTATATTTAAATAAAGATATTATTTTAATCATTCTAATTTTCCAAGCAAGGTTTTCTACTAACTTGATACAAATCTATTGAAGGAAGGCTTTTTACTATCATTCTCCATTGCAGTTGAATTTGAATTAAAATATACCCTTTATTAAATTCCTTTGATAATAAACTGTAAGGTTGGTAACTTATATATCTTACTTTATTGTATTTACTTTTGTATCTCTTTAAAATGTAATTAGTACTGATATTCGTAAAAATAGTATTGCTTAGAAACAACGATGCATTTTACCAACAAACTTTTATTATATTGACGGATCAAACAGTCTTATTCAACCACCTTGAAACATTCATTCAGGTAGATAATATAACATGTTGATTGATGACAGAAACCATAAGAAATCGACGGATTCTGCGATTTCTTATTTCATTTCGAATATCTGTTTAATGTCTAACAAATTGGCTCTTCGTGAATCGAGTACATAGAGGAAATTAGTACTACTGCTATTTATAAGTAAAAGCTCACGATTTATTGGGTACAAGTCCGAATTCATCACAGTAAATATTGTGCTTAAATAGATAATCATTTTACCTGCATATATTTTTATACATAAATACAAATTATTAAATACGCTAACTTAAAAATGAATCGTCTAAATTGAACTAAAAAAGGTAAAAGGTATGATTTTATGCGTTTGACCTCAATTTGACATAAAAAATTTTTAGGTAAAAAAAATGTTTTAATTTTTTTCCATAATATTATTAAATTTATTTTTTATTTCTCGGTAATATTAATAGTTTTATGTAACATTTTTCAATATAATGAAAAAATCTTTTATTATCAATTTAGGCATTAGAAGATAAACTGTGAAATGACTAATTCGATAGATAAAGTGCCCTTATTCGTGCTTAAATAATCTAATCAAACGATCCGTTTATAAATACAAAAAAAATGTCCTTTTTATTTTTAAGTGTTTAAGTGTTTTATCAGTAATTTTCAAACGCTTCATATTTACAAACAAAGATGTGTTAAAATTTAATTTTGTCAAAAAAATACAATAAGTTTAGAAAAATAAAACTTGAAATTAATTAAATTACAAGAATAAGATACTCGTATAAGCGATTGATGTTTTAATTATTCCTTTAGCTTTTATTGGAGATAATATCGATCGTTTTGTTACCAATTCATTATGAGACGTTTCATTATATCCTTTTTTCTCCTAATTAGATTGTTTGGGAGTCTTTGCGTCTACTTTATCGGGCTTTTCGGGGTCAGAACGATGATTGGAAATGCGATACGCCATGACACTAAATTGGGGTCGAATTGGTGCTTGGGCGACACATCGAGCACCTCCAAACTCGAAAAACACGGCCATGTTCGGTAATTTGATAGCCCTTACTGGCTGAATAATGACGTCATATCTTAGAGACTTTCCTGCTAAAAACACATCATTACAAATAACAATTATCATGGCTTATAAATGCCTACTCTAGAGTACCATTAAATTAACATAAACACGCATATTCATTTAAAAATTTATTAATTATTAAATAACTTTAGTATTAAATAATACCACTATAAGTCTTAATTTAAAAAAAAACGTAAAATGAATCATTTTATGTAGTTATATACAATTAGCCTGATAATTAAACATCCAAATATTTCTTTGGTACTATAGCCACAGTCTATGTAAGTTTGCAGGCTCTTGCCCTGGAGGCTTCCGGGTACCATCTACGAGTGTGTTCCCTTCGGGATACAGATGTTCTGCGACAAGGCATAAACAATATGAGCTTACAGAACTGAGTAATGGTAATTTACGGTGTACATATGCTTTGTCGGAATGTGGGAGTGTAGAGGAAGTGTTGCGATCTGTGGATTCCTGAGAAGAAATTGTTATGCGTGTTAAGAAGAGAAATACACGAACATTTCGAACAAGAAAGAAAATAAATAAGAACTCGGTACAATGTCATGTTAGTAAGTAAACTAAATATTTAAACAGTTTCAAAGGTGAAAAGTTACAGAACATTTACTTAGATTTTAATTAAATGATTACGAATAAAATTATTTATAAGCAATCATGTAGTCTTTTTCGTAGTATCAATCTGGTGGATTGGTTTGCAGCAACAGAAAATTGCGTCTTGATATCCACTCCTCTTGGTCCTCCGCAACCCCCTTTAGCTCAGCATAAGAGCTACAACTCATGTCCCCGAACACTTGCTGCAAATATTCTCGTCTAGGGCCCCCTCTACAGTTTTAACCATCAACCATCCCCTCCACAATGTCGTGAAGAAGACCATCGTGGCGCATGATGTGACCGATCCATCGGGCTCGCCTCTCTGAGATGGTTCTTACTAGGTGCCTATCTTCCTTGATCATGTAGTATGTGTACTTAAATTGCTTTTAAATATAATAAAAGACTTATATCATAAATTTATTGTATTTATTTATTTAATTATATAAAAATGGCACATAAGTCTATACTACATACAAACTATAATATCAATCGCTTTTTACAAATAAAAATATATTTACACAAACACCTTAAGGTACATAACACGATAATACACATTAATACTATATGATAAAATACATTCAAAAATATAAAAAAAAAAATTCAATATGTGAAACAAAAGATGAACTATAAAAAAATATAAAAAAATAAAAATAATCTATTACTAAATCTGTTTTATAATAAAAAAATCGTAAAAAATTATCAATCATTGATTTAATTTGAATAAAGTGTCTTTAATTTTATTATGGCATCATTTAATTCATATTTTCAAATTCAGACAAAAAATGGCATTGATAAAAATACTTACTTTTAAATCATAACTAAAAATCTACGTAAAAAAAAATCAAACACACTTGAGTATCGAGGATTTTTTGGTAATTGTGTAGAGGGCAAAACAATTAATTTACTTAATAACATTGGCCAAATAAACAATAAATTCATTGCATTTAGCTTTTAAATATTAGCATTATATATTTAATGACAACCGCAGCTTTTGACGACCATGTTTTTATACTTTTTCAAAATCACATTGGAGTCGTCCAAATAGTAGAGGACCGAAATGGGGGTCAGCTTTGTCGGGGCACAACAGGGCTTTGGAACCTTAAAAAAAACATATAATATACAATATTACATGCATCTTAATACATTAGAACTATAGATTTACTTAAAAATAAAAATAAAAATCTCCGTAGGATTTTTTAAAATTATTATTTATTAAATTATCCCTGGGTGTGAATTATATAAGATCATATGTGTGAATGGCGTGATTTTTTATTTTTATTTTTTTAGCTTCTAAAAAGTAGCGATAGAGTGAACAAAGGAATCATGGTTTGGAAGGTGTCACGACCTATCGTTCCTAGACAATTCGTTCAACGACTAATAAGTAACGACGTAGAAGCGCACTGGACGTCCAGTGCACGGGACATTTGGTGCATGGGACAACTGGTACACTGGATGTCTCGCTAATCTAGATCGAACACGATCACAAATCGAATAACAAGTCCAGAGATCCATAGATCTCGTTTACGAAATAACTTAGGTTAGGTTAGGTTGTGGTGCACCAAATAACCCGTACATCAGACGTTACAGTGCACCCCACGCCGTTACCAATGAGTCGTTTGGACGAAATGTCTGAGAACAAATGCGGCGGAACCGGTTTGGAATCACTAGTTTAATGTGTGATTAGATATCGTATAATTCTCTAAGGCTTGAAAATGTTGGTCATTTATTATAAATGTCATAATATCGTCTATTATTATCAACAGTCGGTGTTCTGTTTGGATTGCATAAATCGATTAGATCTCATACGTGTATATTTTATTTACAAAGGTAAACATTCTCTTACTATGATAAAATCAACTGCATTTTATGAGTAATTCTATTGATAAAATATATGTAAATATATTTTTTGTATTTATAATATTTTTCATATCAAACCTACAATAGATACTCTATTAGCAGATGGCACGCTTTCAAGGACATCATAGACAAGCATAAGAAAATAAATAATGTTTTTATTATTTTTTAAAATTCTTATTAGATTGTATTTCCAAATACAATCGTATCGTTTCGTAATTGAGATGGTTTATTTTTTCTTTATTTTATTTTATATTGAATTCGAATAATATGTGAATGTTACAGAAATTATTATGCTTCACAAATCACAATGTTAAGATAACTCAAAAATCTAAAATATAATAAAAATATTTTTATTATTTCATGTTTTGCAGCACGATACCATACATTGGGCTTCGAATACAAATACATTTTTAACAAAAAGGTTTCCGGAAACTGGGGGGAAACCATAGGATGACAGCAATGTGCCCAATAATGAAAATATAGTCATGTACTTGACAAAAATAGTGATATCAGCTTGATATATCTCCTTAAGGCCGATGCCGTAAAGCCTCAACAAGCGATCTTTTGTCTATTATTTAGGTTCGCTTGCGTGACATCTACATCGAATGTTAAGCGGTGTTTGCATACGCCAAAATAATTATTATGACAGTTGGTCCATTGACAGTTGGTACAACTGTCCTCTTGGCGGTTGGTACTGCCGAAATGTGAGAGCGGGCAAGCAGTCGCAACTCGCCCGTCCTCGTGGTAGGACCGTCCCTCAGGGCGGCCCTTAACGGGCGACGTTATTGACAAATAAACATGTATCGTGAAACAGAAACAAGTTGTTTATAATGTGAGCCTGATCCTGCATCCTTCATCCGGTAAATCGATGTCCTAAATACCTGAGGAGGATATCAATAGGTATTAACAAAAAGTGTATAATATTTACCTCAGTTGGTTTCAATAGATGAACTAATGTTTGCACTATTGCGTGATTCGTTGCATTCATGTGAGCATTCAGAGGAAAGTTGCACTCTCCACTGCAGTAGAATGCGCCATAGCCATCAGGAGCTATGATCCAATCCTGCAAAAAATTAAGAAACTATTAATAAGACAGACAGCATAAATAAAATAACTCATATTTTTATGTATCTGTTTTAAGTATTTACTCCATTTCAATCAACAACACGATATACAGGTAGTAGTAATATTCAATTGATAAGATCTCCCTAATCCGAATTACAATGTATGTATGCCTTTTTTTTAAATATTGAATTACTAATTTATTTTCTCAAAATACCATTGATACCAAACACATACCAATCAAAAAAATTATAATAATTGGCTATGGTCACCAAATTATCGTATTTAAAAAAGACAATGTAATAAAGAAAGATGATATTCTAGTGTAGATTAAGTAAGTAAACATAATATGATTAAGTTGATATTGTGTAATGCCACTAATCTCTTTACACACAAACAAAATTTATTGCTTCAAACAAGTCACTTGTGACATTAATGACCTTGTGACACTCTAATAGTTTGTTTTATATTAATTTGTGAAAATATTCTTAAGTATAAGCAAATTTGCTGTGGGATAAGTTTCCGGGGATAAAAATTATATCTGCAATTTGATATGGCATTGTAATAGAAACATTTTTAAGTATGCTATTATGAAAGTATGTATATTATAAAAAATAATCTCACGTAACTACGAGTGTCATTACCATCTGTTTAATTACATATAATGTTAAAAAATCTAATTTCCCGAAAACCTAGGTATTTAAATCATATTATATTGTATTCAAATCACAGTAAATTAATTAACAGATATAAATAAACTATTTGTAGAATTTATTCCACAATATATTTTTTTGATGACATGTTTCAGCCAGGTCGAGTGGCCATTTTCAAGTCCATTATTATAGAATTCCACCAAGAAATATCGATCGAAAAAATCGAAATAATTTTAAATTAATTAACCATATTATTTTTATTGCTAAAAATATTACAACGGCGGAAACAATAATAATAATAATGATAAACGGTACAAAAAGGGTACAAACCTCCCATTCAAGATCCTTGAAGCTGACATATAATGTTTGAATTTGACAATTTCTTGATGACCAATGGGTAGGTGATGGATCTGAAAGAGATAATAGTAAAAATACAAAATCACAAAAGAAAAATGACCATCCAATAAGAGGTTTACGAAACTTTTATATTGAACTTAATAATGGTTTTCTCATGAAAGACACGCCATTCTCACTTCAGAAGACGTCCTGCTGAAACCGAAACATGTCGTTAAAAATAAAACTGGAAAAATAATTGTATATATTGTAACATCCTCCTCTCTCTCAAAAGGTTGTTATTCAGTCGCGTGATGGCAGGATTGGGAGCAGATTGATAACACATACTTTTTCAGAAGCACATTGACATATATTTACGTTAAAACTTGGTTTCCCGATCGATCGTAATATGGCGCTACTTTCGCCGCGACCGATCGGGACTTGACAATCGATCTCGCCGACGGGCGGGACACCACTGGCTCCGCGCTCGGGATGGGCTCTCGCCCGCGCCACGAGCGGCGGTGTATGTAACTAACACACAATATGGCGGACACATAAATGATTGTATATCGAGGTTTTCGGTACCAGTCAGCAAGGACTACATCATGCTGATGTCAATTACATGTTTTCTTTACATCATTAAAATTATAGCTATTCAGAAAGAATTTTCGATCTAATAAGAGTCTTGTTGGCATCATTCGTAATCGTATTATTTTATTCAAACCTTACCTGTGAATGGATTTCTCGAATAGGATTCTGACACACCATAATTATTTTTTCTGTGCTTTCGAGTTTGGCGCTTTTTCCTTGAAACGACTTTGTCGTTAAGTCCAGAGGAAGCTTTCAAAAACGCCACCATAAATGGCTGCTTTTCGTCTTCCCCTTTCGTGTTCACAAGACCGATCTCTTCAGGGTGAACTTCGTGACCTAGAACGTAAATTTATATTTAAACAATCAAAATAAATTAGCAATAATATAGGTTGAAATAACATTCATGATACATTATAACGCACATGGACTGCCGAAAGACGACTCAATTGTAACAAACATAAATTTACAACTATATTTGTGAACTTCTAAGGTTGTGTCAATCTCAACAAGGAAAAATTTGAATCCAGCAACAGGAAGGATGACTCACACAGAAATAAAAAAAAACTCAATTTGGGACGACCACTTATCACCAGAACCCAGTTGTCCTTCATTCAATGTGATAAAAGTCTAACCCTAAAATGACGGACATACCAATTGTAAAGACAATAAATTCGCCTAATAGATAAACACTCGAAACGATATTTACTTCCCTCAACTTGTTTGTTTGGCTTGGACGTTAATGGTAGGTAAATACGAACATTAAATGCATATAAAAGGGTTATAAACCTGGTTTGGAGTGTAGATGTACCGCAACATAGAGACCATTATTATTTGATGAAAAAGCAATCCAATCTATAAAAGCCTTCGTTACGTTAATCTCGATCCAACCATCCTCGGAGGCGGTTGTGTTCTTAGCGGCTAATAAATCCAATTCCAATCCTCTGCAATAAAATAAACATATTTAGCGAATTAAAACGTATGGTATGCTTACAAAACATTATTTATTCGTGTTTAATTGATATGAATTTATTATTAATTATATTATAATCATAATACAATTAATCATTACATAGTCGGTTTATTGCAGATATATTTAGTGATCTTTCAATATTTTAAGCATGTACAAAACAACAAGAATTTGGTGGATTTTATTAATATGGCAAAATGTATATCGTAATTAATAACGGACACATGAAGTTTTGTTTTAAGTATTTTAGATTCATATTTTTTCATAGTTTGAGAACCACTGCCATCCTAAATCACGTCTGTGGTCTACAGGTAGGGCCACCCAAAGAACTAAGCACGAAACAATGAATTCCAGCTAACAGACAAAAAAAAACAAAATGTTGAAACCCTGCAGGGGGTTCAGTATGGTCTGTCAAAAAATCAAACACAATCGATATATTTTTTAAAACATAATAGTTAAGAATATAAAATACATTTTGTTGAAGGCTTTTTAATATTCTAACTCAACGCATTTTACTAAATTTAAAACTGCTTATTCAATACTTGGTATAATAAAAAATTCCACATATATATAATGGTTCAGTTATTTCTATATTTATTTCTCTTATTAAAAATTTCAGTTCAAAAATAATAAAATGAGAGCTTTTTTCTATTATATATCATTTTAGTTATATTTCATTAACAAAAATAAACACGTAATGTAAAATAATATTGAAAATTTACTAAGCTACGGAAAACTATTTGTTTACTTTAAATAAATGTCATATTTTAGTAGTTCTATTCGTTTTTTAATATTTTTTTTAATCAGAAAAGCATTATATTTCCAAATTGAACAATTCTGTGAAATATGCACTTGTAACTCCAAAGAATTTACAAAAAAATCATAAATTACTTGGAAATTGAGTTTCCGGAATAGGAATAATAGAACTTGAGTGCTTTTACAACATAAGTAGGTATGTATTTAGGTTCAAGTGGGGTTTTTACTGACAGTTATGACGTCATAATTAGATTAGAGAATCCCAGGTAGACACCATAATGTTGTACCTTTTCGGAGGTTGTAAAACTTTAATTTTGCAAAAGCATGTTTCAATGAAATGGAAAATACAAATTACGGGAAAAAAATCATAAAAGTAAATTTATAATTTTTAAAAAAAACAAAAATAACCACACACAAAGTGCAGTTTCTATTTCAAGTGCTTAAGGTCTTCCTAAAAATTACATTTCTAGGATAAGTAAAACCTATGTGTAGTCAAAATTAAACAATAATTATTATAAAACCTGTGAACACTCAAATTAACGATTATCTGTATCATTAATATCTGTATCCCCATTTCAATGAATCAGATGAAAATTTTGATTTTACGCGCCACTTTCTCGAACTTCTTCTTCTTCTTCGTGTCTGCGACGTCAAATTATTTTTTCCCAATATCTGGCAACATCGATAGCTCGTGTGTTGCCCAGCGTTAGGTCCTGAGATGTGCAACTTGTTGGGCACATGGAGCAGCATCGTAGGTGTGAGGCGGTCTGCAGGTCTCCACAGTCGCACAATAGTGTCTCTCCCTGCCGAAGCATTCCCCACCGCTCGAGGTTGTCCTTTGTTCTACCAACTCCGGTTCTTAATCTGTTTAGGGATTTCCAGGTCGGCCAGTCAAGGCTCTTGCCAGTTGGGAGGCCTTCCTTTGGAGTAATGAAATCCTCTGGTGCGATTTGTTGCCAGAGTTGGAGTCTCTAATTTTCAGGGTCGGATGTGAGAGGTTGTGTGGATTTCAGGAAGCTGCTTCGAGACTTCAATCTTGGTGTTGGGGGTATCTGATTATACAAGCAGTGGGACGATTGGTTGATTGCCTTACGCATTTCTTCGGCGCATATGACTTTGCGTCTTATGTTCGGTGGTGCGATACCAGCCAAGGGGTATAGTTTAGAAATGGGTGTTGGTTTGAGGCAGCCTGTGACGACTCTGCATGCATCATTCAGGGCAGTATCCACTTGATTACAGTGGGCTGATCGACCCCACACTGGTGCCGCATATTCTCCGGCTGAGAAACAAAGTGCTAAAGCTGAGGTACGAAGAAGGGGTGGTTGGGCTCCCCAGTGAGTGTTGGTCAGTTTGCGGATGAGGTTGTTCCTTGTTGCAACTTTCTGTTTGGTGTTGCTGCAATGACGCCTGAAGGTGAGGGTGCGATCTAGAGTGACTCTGAGGTATTTTGGATGGTCGCTATGTTCCAGTACTCTACCTTCCCACGTGACACGAAGCTTTCTGTTAGCTTCCCTGTTTCTAAGGTGGAAACAGCAGACTTGTGTCTTTGATGGGTTAGGTTTGAGATGGTTGGTTTCGTAGTAATGGGACATCTCGTTGAGTCCCTGGCTTAGGATGTCCTCAACTTCTTCAAACGTTACTGCTTGTGCTGCCAAACCTAAGTCATCCGCATATATGAAAGATTTTGTGTCTTTTTCTTGAACTTATTATTTCGTAAGTAACAATTCAGACGCACTCATTATTTTACTGGTATTAAAAATGTATCTGATTATAACTATACTTGTTAAATATATGTGTTAAAAAAACCTTACCCTTGGTTGTCGACGCTTATTATCTTATGCACGCTTATTGTAAACACATCTTCAGGATTATGAGAAGTATAATTGGGAGATTGATAAAGTCTCAGCTCTGCGTTGAAGATGGTCTCACCGGCAGGAACCTCAGAAACATCAAACCACAGCCTTCGCCCCCTCTCGTGCCTCATAGGTACTCCATGGTGATCTGAAAATATCTTAATTTTAATAACCGAAAAGTACATTCGAATATTTGAGCGAAATTTGAAATTCCCGCGTCTCACTTTTGCTTTGAAACGTCATGATAACATCGCTCTCGTCGATGGCGTGCAGATCGTCTCCGCTGAGACTTATTTCAGAACTACGCACAGGTCGCACGTCTCGCTCTTCTGCAAGAGACTTGTAAACGTCCAGCAGAAAAATGGGGGCCGACTTGTTGAGCGGCACATTCCTGGATCTCTTTGGTCTGGTGGGCAAACCGAGCAGGTCTAGGATCTCGTGTTCCACCAGCATCTTTTCGCTGTGCGTCATGAATCTCTGAATTATCGTTTGATCCAAGCCATTATCCACATACAATCCGGAGAGAGATGCTTTAACCACAAAAACTGCACTGCACAGAACTAAGCCGCGAACTACGCGATCTAAACAAGCCATGTTGCGTTTGTTTTGGGTTGAATGATAGCGGAGAGCTCAAGGCTCATCCAAGGTTCGAGGTACACTGAGCACCGGTCAGTGTCAGGATTCAGTGGAGCTGCCCACTCAAGGTGCTCATTAGCTGGAGAATGTCCGATGTTGTTGCAGCGTTGCTTTTGTTTATAAGACGGACGGAGCCGATGGCTGCCGAGAAGAATCAGGATGCAGAGTGCGGCAACAGTCGGACGTCGTGCGGTCAGAGGGCAAATAACTCACTTCTGATAACAAACTTGATGAAACTGACGTCCAGTTAATACTACAGTAGATTTCACTCATAAAACAGGAGAATATAAGTGTTATAGCTTCATAATAATAACAAAGGCAAGTTGTATCAATTATTTTTACGTGGGTATTCCGTATAAATTTATTTTCTGGGTGCTAGGCAGAACAACAACTTAAATTCTCCTTAATCAATTGATCACTTTACTTCTTGTATTTTATATTTTGTACTCTTCTTTCTAAGTTACAAGTATTTGTTGATGGACAACCATTGATTTCTGTCTCCGTCAAGATTTTAGGACAAGGCGATGAAATGGATATAAGTTGTATAACAGAAGCTGGGTTAGATTACATTTAAGGTAGATATACGATTCATTTTTAGTTAGCCTCTCTTTACATTGCCTTTGAAAATATCTTTGTGTTTGACGGAAATCTTTTGTTTGTTATTAGCAAAAAAATGTAATACATTTATTGGGTGGAAATTTTATTGATATACTAATAAAATATAAAAATAATTCAATACATTAACGGAACATCACGCGATTTAAGTAAGAAATAAAGGTTTACGTGTATACTGTAAATAAAAGTCCAACAATGTAACTAAAAAACTTGTTTCGGCTACGTCAGGTAATTAACAGTAGAATCAAAGAGTTCAAATGTTTTGTTTTTTAATTTAATCTCAAAAAAAAATGGCCAGACTTTTTAATATTTACGCATTGCCAACAAGCATTGCAAATTACGTTCATTCTTTTAGACAAAATTTTATAGAAAAAAAAGCACAAAAAGCAAAATTTAATATTTCAAAACAAACGCAGAAGGCGTATTGGTTACGTGCATCTGGCATTCACAGAAGCCGACTACATACTTGGTATTTTAATATTTTCGACATCTTACGGCGAAACTAATAACATTATTTTGTTTATATTTAAATGATAACCCCATTCAAAATATAATCGATGTTATAAATATTATGTATACTCGTATGTCGATGTGAAATATTACAGGCAATTTATAACTAACTTTGTGTGGAGCCTATTAATCTGTAAAGGTGCTCCAGCTGAACCCTTTACTCTCATACAAATTTTAAACTATAAATTGAACGCAACATTACTCTCCTTAAGCAATGCCGAAAAACCCCTTAAGCACAAAAGGCGCTCATCTTGGGACTCTACAAATTGCCGTTTTTACAGTTCTGTAAGCTCAGATTGTCCATACCTTGTCCCAGAACACCTGCCAGGAGCCTCCAGTGCAAGAGTCCACGAACTTGCATAGACTGCGACTGTAGTAACAGAAGAATATAAATATACCCAAAGAATATTAAGATTTATGGAGCCCTCAAAAATTATATACCTATCAACATAATTTAATTTGTATGATAATACAAACCAAAAATACTATCAATGAAACTTTATATGTCTGCTTTTAATTTGGAGTACTCTTCTTCTTCTTCTCTTGGCCATATGAAAGTTCTTTATTTTAAAGTCGAAAAAGGTCGCCTGCAGTGTTTTATTCTCTTCCACTATCCTTGAAACAAGTTGCATCAGTTGTACCGAGAAAAAATCAGTTAGATTACTTTTCAAGATGGTAAAAAAGACAGACAGTGGCGTTTATTTATCCTTCAAAAAGAGGATGTCCAAAATTTGTCAGGGACCTTCGTATTCCTAAATCCCCCACAGCTCTTTAGAGGTACACCCAGGGTTGTTTACATTTACAATCAAACTTTGTGTTGCATCTGTGGCAACACCATACAGACATGCGACTAACCACGAGGGCCAACGGCAGTCAGTCCCCGGAACCCGGTACATCAGAACACGCACTGTACTCTTGCCTTTGTACAGACTCACTCTGTACTCCATTACAGGGACCATACAGTGCCGGTTTTAGGGGGGGGCGAGGTCGGTCGGCTGCCTGGGGCGCCGAGAGACCAAAGGGCGGTAAGGGCGGCCAAACTTGCTTTATTTATTTCTTATTGCGCCCTTTCTACATTTCATATTTATGTGGTACATGAAGTTTTACTTGAAGCAAAGTATAATATTCCAAATATTCCCATATTTTTTTTAACAACAGCGCTTTCTTTTTCGGAGAAGTAAATGTGAAGGTACAAAAAATGTTGTTAATACAACAATACAGGATTCCTTATATTTTGGTACGTCCGGGTAACTTAACTATTCGTAAATTGAAAGGTATTTTACAACTACCGACCAAGTCGAATCTTTTATTATTATATGGAGCTTAAAATATTTCTTATTTGTAATGTACCGCTTTTTACAATCGCCAGTCGCTAATAAAACTCTCCTTTAAGAGACGACCTTTCCACGCCTCTCGTGCCTATGAATATTATTATTTTGCATTATTACATCCTTTTGTTATTCATTCATTTTTCGTAGTATTTCAGTGATTTTTGTTTTTGATCAAAGTATTATACAATTTGTTTTTATTTCCAGCCCTGAATTTGAATAATATAATCGTATTTAGTCAGGGATCATTCTTATATTTTCTTGAGATGTTTTTTCTTTCCTTATACGTTCCATATTTGTAACATATGGTCAACATAAATTTCTGCCACTCAGTTTTTTCAATTGTCTTATTCCCCAGACATCTCTGCACACGAAAGTCTACCTGGAAATGTACATGGTTTCATACTGGATGAAACAGCAACTGTAGTATTCGAGGCATATTTTTGGTGATTTGTTAATCGGATTTTTAAGGGGTTCGGAGGCTATCCCGATGCCATTGCAACTACACGCGGTGACCCATCCATGTTGTGGTCCGCGTCGAATGTTGTTTAAGTCGTTGATTTAACGAGTTAAACATTTTTGCAGTTGTTTTTTGTTTTTAGCTCATTTACTTTTCAAGTATGTTTGTAAAGAAACACGCGGCATAGATTTCGCTTGCTTCTTTTTCGATCATTACTTTATCAATCCATATATGTACTTAATATTCTTAAGTTTAATTTATAAAATACGTTTTAATTAAAGGATGTAATTGATTGATCGCATATCAGTACTATTTGATATATCGTCTTATTTAATCATCAGTTATAAAAATATTCTTATTTCTCATATCTGAAACAAATGATCACAAATTGGGCCACTTAGTTCTATCAGCTGACATTGTCTATTTCGTGTCTCAAGCATGATACTACAGTGGACCTTAAATTCCCCGACTTTCGGGTGCAGAGATGTTCTTGGATAATACATGGACAATAGCAACTAACAGACCCGAGTGTCGGAAGTTTTTGGTGACCACATGTTCCAGATATGGATCAAACGTGGAAAAAAAAGTTCTTATTGATTTTATACATCGAAACAAATCCTTACGCACTGCATTGAAGACAAAAACGACAAAATATTTTTTGAATTTCATTTACAATATTGTTTTTTTCTTATTGAAAATTATTATATGAGTTACCTTAAGTTAAGTTCAATCCTTGGTATTTTGTACAAGCATGTCAGCTTATTTATTTTATAATTTTTTGATTAATTGATACGTACATACACACAAATTTACAGCAAACATCATCTTATATGACACTACTCTCATCAATAATTCGGGGAAATATAAACGTTTTGCGGATCTGCAGCCACGAAAGTGAATTTTTAGAAATACAATTTTTTTATTGTTTTTTTAATTCATTATTTAATTAATCATATGGAAATATTTCATTTATTATATGTATATATTAAAGATATATTTAAAAAAATGTCCGCAGTCGGTAGGATTCGAACCTACGCTCCCAGAGGGAATCTGATTTCTAGTCAGACGCCTTAACCGCTCGGCCACGACTGCTTTCTGACATCTGTCTGAAATAAAACATCACATTCGCAAAACCTTATATTTTTGTCAAAAACGGGGAAATTTAGTTTGTAAAATATTTTGCTCTGGATGATTTCGTACATCTTAGATGTATGATGTATCGGATCTCCGGGGGGGGACTGCTCGAGACAAAACAACCAAGACAAATAAGAAAAACCTTCAGCCAACAAGATATGTCACCAACTGTAGCAGGACTGTAGCGCTTATGCTGAGCTGAAAAGGGTTGCGGAGGACCGAGAGGAATGGAGATCGAGATGCAAGATTCTGTTGCTGCAAACCAATCCACCGGATTGATACTACGAAGAAGAAGATGTATGAGAAGACTATCAATGCCAAGAATTTTTCAGGTCCATTTTTGAGTTCTCTGTTTTTCAGAGGCGCCGTGGCTTAGTTGGTTAAAGCGCCTGTCTAGTAAACAGGAGATCGTGAGTTCGAATCTCGCCGGGGCCTAGCGTGAGCTAAACAGTACATTTATTGACTTTTCGAACCACCTCTTTAAGAATCTTATTAAAATCGTTAAGCATTTAAACAATGACAAGACAATGAACTCGTATTTGTTACATACATAACATATATTCGTTTTTTTTCAATTTCGATCTACTAATTAATTGAACATTATATTCAATTACAATACATTTCATAACAATTACTAAAATATTTTTTATTTGGAATATTTTTTCTTAATAAATATTTAATTATGCATAAATGCTTTTGAAACATAATTAAAAGTATGTATTTTAACTTTTATGAGCGTATATATATATATATATATAGATATGTACATCACTGAAATATTACGTAAAAATAAATGAATATATGTATACAGGGGACGCCAGATTTTTTTTTGCCCTGGGGCGCCGCAGAGTCTAAGGCCGGCACTGGGACCATATGAAGGTTGTCAAGAGGAACGAAAAGTTTTTCTCTGTAGAAGTTAGAAGGAGAGAGAAGAACTTGACGATCGGTCGTCTGAAGTCAGCCTATGTGCCTGTAGATGTTAGATTATGAGAGACACTGCAGGCAACCATTACTACGAAGCCTGAAACAAATACCACGTTTCCATCTACAAACGCAGAACCTGAATCTAAAACCACCAGATCAGGGAGGAAAATACACTTTCCAAGCCGGTTCCTGTGAATCCGCAGACAGCTAATATCGCATTGGCATAAGCTGCGAAAATGCTGTAGGGGAGCCATGTGGCAACACCTTACAGCAGTCAGTCTCTGGAAACCGACACTTCATCAACATCAAAATGCCCCACGAAACGCCGACGAATCTAGACACTACATCTCTTTCATCGACGATTAGTTAGCAGAATTAACACATCCAATATAATCTAAGCAATTGTATTGTAATGAATGAGACCTCAAATAAACTGTAAATATTGATGTCCCTTTGTGTACGATATCAGTGTTAATGTGTAATGAAGCAAACTTTAATTAGTATCACATATCATGCAATGCGTTATTTGTATGCTTAATGACCGTAAGGGTCTTAGAGGTGTGTAGGTGTTGTACTTTATCAGGCTATAAAAACTAAATTTACTGTGGGAAAGAACAATATAGCTTTATTAAAATTTTTACCAAGTACAAGATAGTAAGGTTCAAAATGGGAACTTTTTGTTCCGAGAAAAAATATTTAACAACGTAAAAAGAATGATCAATGCTTATTTGCTTATAACAGTTAAATTATATACTGTATTCTGAGAAACTTGTGTATGTGAATTTTATATAGGCAATAATAATTACATTTATGTTCCCTCCCGGTTAACTAGAGGCAGTAACCTGTTACATGTAAGGACATCCAAAACCAACTACGGTTTCTATTCTCCTATGTTAAGAATATGTAGACTTGTAAACTCCTCTAGTGACTTGGACTTTTTCGGGCAGGACCTTCCCGCATTTCGCAGATCTCTCTACCAATGTGCGAGATCTGTTTATTTACTCAGGTTCATGTTTTGTCAAAATGTATTGTCTTAGCTAAAATATTTGTTCTGTTTTACCATTTTATTTATTGTATTTTCTACTTTAAAACCGTATGTATTGGCCTAGGCCGTTAACAAAATAAAATAAAATATAAAAATAATACATAGTTGATAAATATAACAACATTTTTTTGTTTTTTTTTATTTACAAATAATTTTAACCCAATTCGGATACGGCAGTTTCCGCGCAGATGCCAACGAGGAGCATCAACTAAGCTTGTAGTATCGGCAGTCAAATGGCAGTTGAAGTTTCTATATAAACCTGATGACAATAGCAATCAATATAGGAACAACGACTCAGTAGCATGATTGGTTCACATCCATGTGGAAACCACCTTTTAATTACACTAGTCAAGAAAAACATTTAATATTTTTTGTCGTTTAGCGATACAATATGAAACTTATTTAAATAATTTAAGCCTATATTTTAACTATGAACATTCACTTAATGTATTTTTCCATGAATTTTCTGTGGAAGTCAGATCGGAGAGAGTCGTTTATAAAGTTATTGGCCTTCTTGTCTGGTTCAGATCTGGCGCAGTTCTTGAACACAACGTCGTCATCCCAGCGTCTCTTCACCTAAACGTAAAAAAATGAAAAATATTAAAAATCAAATTAAATACAATTATTTTGTTTTTTGATTTGTTTTTTAATGTTAGGGTAAATGTTTTTGTCCTTTGATTGTTTTAATTTATTGGATTATGTTTAAAATTAGCTGTATTTAAAATCTATAGCATTCCAGACAAAAACTAAATGAAATAAGTAATAAATTTGTTAAATGGGAAATATAATCCATATTAGGCGTCATTGCAGCAACACCAAACAAAAAGTTGCAACAAGAAAGAATCTCTTCCACAGACTGACTAATACTCACTGGGGAGCCCAACCCCCTTCTTTTTTAGCCTTAGCATTTTGTTTCTCAGCCGGAGCATATGCGGTACCAGTATGGGATCGATCAACCCAATGTTATCATGTAGATACTGCCCTTAATGATGCATGCAGAATCGTCACAAGCTGTCTTAAACAGCACCCATTTCAAAGTTAGACCCAACCTCGAGCGGTGGGGAATGCTTCGACAGGTAGAGTCACTGATGTGCAAACTGTGGAAACCTGCAGACCGCCTCACACCCAAACCTGCCCCATGTGCCCAACTAGCCGCACATCCTAAGACCTAATGCTGGGCAACAAACATGCCATCGATGTTGCCAGATATTGGACGGAAAAAAATTGATTTCGCTAACACGAAGAAGAAATGGTCTAAAAATGGACTAACAAATCCACCACAAATGCGCCACAGTCATAATTAACAATTTGAAATTAGACATCTTATTAACATTTTATCAATTTTAAATGATCATCGAGTTGATAAAATAAAAGAAATATACCTTCAAATCAGCCTTGGGTGCTCCGGCAGAATAGTTCAATAAAGGGTTTCCGGATAGAATGTTCTCCATCCGAATACGTTCATCTTCTTGGCGTTTTTCAACTTCCTGTAAATAAAAAAGACAGTGATTAGGGAGTGAAATATATACTATTAATCTTGCACTACTGTTTATTACAGGTTTATCAAAACACGCCAGCCAACTTGTGAAGCTATGTAAACCAAATGTATTCATATTGATATGACGAAGGAATGAATGTTACATATCATTTTTATTGTTTATAATAGGAAGGTATTTATGGAATGGTTTGACTTTGTAAGGAATTACGAGGTGAGAGAGCAGACAAGGCAGCCTCCCATACTGCAGTTGATCAAAAAGCGAAGATGATTCTGGCTGGGACATGTAGTAAAAATGTTGCATGAGAGCATAAACTATAGCTGCCTTTTCTTCAAGCCCCCGGGCTCGCATTGTCCTGAAAGGCTGTCGGGAACTATACATAGAATGTACTAGACAGAGCTGCAGGAAGCGGAGCTAAATTGGGATGAGGCGAAGATTATGGCGGCTGACATGAGCTTTGTGGCAGCACTTCGTGAATATCATAAGCCCCAGTTAGGGAAACAGATGCAGTGTGATGATTTATAGAACAAAATATATAAATTATCTAATCAAAAACAATATTCTAACTGTACAGTAAACATTTGTTTAAATAATTTTATTCTATGGCGTAATGAAACCAAAGTTCACCACTTTTGGAATATCGTTGAAACAATTGATGGCAGCTTCTCAGATATGACAAAATCAATTTTATTTTTAACCCATTCACTTCATCTATAGCGGTCATGGGCTATACATGGAATTTTTAGCCCCATATTCTTTAATATTTCAGCTATAATCTACTGTTTTAATGTTCAAAAATATCTTACTATATAACTGAATATAAAATTTATTGGATTCCAATCAAAAACTATAAGCAATAACTGATATATTTGTTTACTAGAAAATATATTAGTCTACATTAACCATTAAACGACGCAAATCTGCGGTCCCGTAAGGAAACCACTGGGCGTTTAGTGGTTAAGAGCCCGAAAATTAATTAACAAGTCCACTAAAAAGGCTACACATTCAAAAGATTAAATTAATGTTTACGTTCATTTGTGTCCACAAACATAGCAAGAAAAAATATTGGAAGGAATTACCTTCTTGGTCTGTTCAAGGGCGCGTTCTTTCTTGATACGGTTCAGTTCAGCAAGAAGTTCCGCAGTGTCATCATCCGAGTCTCCTGAATCAGATGAGTCTCCCTCGGCGGGGTCATCAGCATCCAAGCTGGCGGCCGGTAGTTGGTCGGCTTTAGGGCGCTTGGCTGGAGGCTCTACGCGGCGAGCTCCGGGCACAACGGGGCGGCCATCTTTCTCACGTTCTTCGAGCTCTTTGCGGAAGTCACGAGTACGGAGCTCCTCAGTAGTACCCTGGCCTTGCTCCCTGAAAACAAATAAGTAAACATATTAGCACATTGATTTACAATTAATTTTATTAAGCATTTCTTCATTTGATCATACTGAGAATCAAATTTAGAAGAAATAATGGTAACACTTCACTTGAGTTTATAAAGATTTATAAAAATACTATAAATGATTTGGATAATAAATCAGGTTGCATTCCTAAATACCAGTCAGCGTACTGGTTGAATTAAACATAACCTAAACCAACTGTAATAACTCATATCAGATTCTGTTGTTATTTATAACAATATACTCGTATATTACACTTATTAGATATTAAAATTAAGAAGAAATGTGCATATTTATTATTATTTTCAAGCACATACCTGAACTTTAGCTTGGTGTGTCCTGGCAAATCTCTGCTGGAGTATTGCCTTGAGATGGCACTCAAGTCTTTTTCTCCTCTGCCTGAGCCTCCGCGAGCGGGGTCGAAAGTGGGTCGTGCGGCGGTCGTCATGATGATGTGTTCACTTACGATGTAAATGAACAACTGGCGTGAATAACTACGGGAATCTTTAAAGTGCGCGAGACTGAGTTACAAACAGCACTACGAAATAACAACACAAGAGAAGTGTCATAGACAAGTAGATATTTAATGCTGCCACATAGATAATAATTATTAATCCGTTAGGTACACAATAAATCGGAAGAAAAAAATATGATACCTACCGTTTCATTAAATATTTTATTATCCACATTGAATTTACAAAATATATTTAATATTTTCAAAATAATCTTAGCATGAAGATGATTTATATATTTTAAATTTAAGTAATCATGTTAAACTATTTTTTAATTTACTAATTTTTTTATAAATACCTTTAACTTAGTAAAGTATTTCAATTCATTTTACACTTACAAACGTTATACATTAAATTGAATAAAAAGACATAAGTAGGTGATTCTGATTATGGATATGAAAAAAATACAAACCTTTATGTTTGGATTAATGTCTTGATTAAAATACATAATTAAAAGTTGTAATATTTATGTAAGCTTTGAAAATAATTTCTATTTAGTACTGCAGTTTGAACATCAAATGGATACATTCATCTTTTTTCCTTGAAAGCACTAATAAAAAAGAGACTCAAATTTATCGAGAATGTTAAGTTTTGAGCTCTAGGGCAAAGATAAATTTGAATTTATTACAAACTAAAATCAAGTTCAAACAACCTATCTTGATGAAATTTCGAACAAAGCATTATAAATTTATATTTTAAAAGCTTGGCAATCGATGAAAACAAAAATTATTGAACCTAAATGCCCGTATAAAACAGATATATTCAACGATTATGTTACGAACTAAAATCAAATTCAAGCAACCTATCTTGATAAACTTTCGAACAAAGCATTAGAAATTTGTACTTTAAAAGCTTGACAATCTATCAAAAACAAAAAATATTGAACTTAAAGGCCCATATAAAATAAATATATTAAAGGATAAGCTACATAAATAGCGTTATTAGTAGTCCATAATATAATAGGTAAAAGATATTACTAGTTTTATGGAAAATTCATTCTATGGAGAGAATCTGAGATTCAAATATTGGAAATATTCATCAGAGATTTAATTTATAAGCGTTACTCATCGAGTAATATGGATAAAAAGTGATTGATCACCCGTCATTTTTACCGGCGTTCAAAAAAGACTTGAGTGGGTGAAAATTCACGAACGCGAGGAGATTCATAAAACGTTTCTTACCCTTTTACGGCGGGAAGCTGGTTCTAGAAGGGAATGCAAAATTTCGTCTTTCGGATGCGGAAAGCCATCAAAGCGACTACATTGAAAAATAGTAGAATGTTCAAAATTTCTAACCATGTAATAAACTTTGAATAAAATTCTTTCTTTTTATATGTTTCTCGTATATAAAATTTTAAATTCAAAAGTTTATTCTATGTGCTTTTTTATGTGAAACTTTGCGGAAAAGCGTAAACGGACCGCCTTATTTTTAACACATTTATATGAATAATCAGAATGTAAATGATATTGTGGCTTTTGGGTTTAGCCGTGTGTGGCGAATTTCTTTTAACTAATATTTTTACCGCCATTGCAGGGGTCTTCTTCAAGTTTTTTAATCAGGATGTAGTTCATAAATAAATCAGTCGAATTTCAATAAGTATATTTTGAAAAAAAACTAAGTGTCTCGTAGATGATCACTGATCACTCTCGTTTTCATGGTTTTCTTCTACGCCCCTTTGGTACTGTGTCTATGTTCACTTCAATCTCTCTGTGTTGATGTTCGTGGGAGGAGGTGTTTATCTTTAACATGTAAAGTGGTTAAGCAATGTTAGTTTTACACCAACTTCAATTAATATGCCTTTCAATAAGATCATAAAGTCCCTGACTTTGTCCGGAAAGAACAACAGCGTCAAGTCACCCGAGTCGCAATGCAGTCCAAAGGACAGTGTCAGTGAAGTTCTGTCATAAAATATTGTTCTTCAACAGTAATTACTGTCATGTGTTTAGCTGATAAAAATAATAATTGCGTGATGTATTCACACACCAGTAGTTAAACACGTATTTACATTTAACGTGCCGCTCAAAAACATGTATATTTGCATATTCATAATTTACCCATATGAGAGTCATAAAAAATATTAGAAATTTGTTATCTGACCCACTTGTTAACCACAAAATAATCTAAAGTAATAGGAAAATTTCAATGCTGTGTATATCAATATATTAGTTTATATCCTGAATAAAGTAAACATTGTGGTTAATTACAGCCAACTAGTGAAAAATTCCTCAAAATGGACCCCATGGACTTTGAAGGTTTTGTTTCCAAAAACAAAACTATATTACAAAATGATCCATTACGAGAAATTCTTCTTTACCCTCCTGACGATGTTTCAGTAAGTAAATAATATACTATAATTAAATGATTTTGAGTATGAAGCCAAGAATAGTCAATAATAAAAGTATTAAAACATGTCATTTATGGCATCAACATTCCTTGTAACAGAACAACATATGCGTCAATACATACAACTACATCGGACATGCTGGTCATCAAAAAACATACACAATTAAATCTCTTTTCATATAGGTAGCATTTCTTTTCAACTGTCAATTGAACAACAATCATTCTAATAATGGAGCAAGGGTTCTCTTTGATGATTTAATTTTGTGTAATAATAAACCTAATCTCACGGATAGGCTGAATAAAACCTAAATATATTATAATATTCTCAACGCATTATAACTTCACATAGTTTTGTGTGCAGTTTACAGCAAATCCTCATTTTTTTGTTGTACAAACAAATGTATATTGATAATCCAAAACCAACACAAAATGGCAATAACATGACTATTGATTGCTAACAATTTTCAATCAAACATAAGTCATCACATTTAGAAGATGATTCAGAATATTTATTAAGAAGAACTTCAGGTCAAACTAAAATGAATTAATTAGAAATCAAACGTATTCTTAAATAATGTCATTTAAAATTATCAGATTTCTCAGTATTATAAAGGTATCTTTATTGATATGAATATCTAGTAGTTATTTATTTATTTCACAGAAATAACAGTTTCTATAAAAAAAATAGTTTGATTGATAAAAATAAAATAATGTAAATATGTAAATGCTCATCTCAAAAATAAGAGAAAATAAACATAAAAAGACACATGATAAGCAATCAAAATAATAATAAAGAGATAAAATTAGAATAACATGTAACAGAACACTACACTGAGGTCCAGAAAACCAATACTATTGACAGAAGGATCGAGGTATGCTGATAGCTCATTTATGAGCACCATTGCAGTTTTACTAAATTGAGTGCTCGAAGCTCCACTAATACCAACTAGAATGGAAAACAATGGATGGCTACGAGCAGGTGTATACCTGTCCAGAATGTAAAGCAGTCAAGTCAGTCAAGCAGGTTGTGTGCATGTAAGGATTGAGGAAATAGTATTTTGTAATCCTTTTAGGAAACCTATTGTCTGGTTCCTTTAAGCTCAAATTACTCTGAATCCACTGTATTTTAAAAGTGGAATTGTTACGAAAATATGATGTTTTTCAGTGTGTAGTTCTTCCCCGAAGATGGCGGACGGTAAACACGACGGTCCCCGATGCCCGAGTGGCCGCCACGTGTCCGCTGCTCACCCGCCAAGCCTTGCTCAGCTATGCTTCCAGTTGGAATCTTGTCCATTATAAATATAGTACCTACTCTGCTTCCTACATCGAATTGCCAAGGTGAAAATAATTCAAAGGATCTATTTTTAAAATTTGATTATTTTGCTATTCCATAATTGTGTTTACACTGCAAATACGCTAACAGAACATAACAAAATATATTTCGGAAGACCATTCACATAAATAGTTTTTCTAAAAGAAGTCAGTTACCTATTTCAAATATCTTTTTCCAATATATATTTTAATGATATATTTTTATCAATTTTTGTTTACCAACACTTCATTTATTTTTTTATTTTGTGATATCCAACTAAGAAAGAATGTAAAACAAACACCAGAAATAACAATAATACTTAGAGCCATTTTTTTCTGTATTTATTTTTTGCCATTTCTGTTTCGTTATGTAATTATATACCTCAACAATTAAAGGAAAACAGTATTCTAGCATATAATACCCAATATATAGTATATCAATTTTTTTAATTTTTTTTAATAACTGCATTAATATTTTTTAATATTATATTAAAATGGAGTTTTTTTAGTTGCTTATGTTTTGTTTATTATGTTATGTTGGTAGGTATGATAAGTAGGTATAATAGTTAGAAATATATACATTTTTCAAATCATTCTAGTTTACCTAAAGTATAAATTTAATTTAAATAAAGAATTAAACTATTGCTTACTTTTGTTGCGATGCAAATAATAGTGGTATTAACCCTCCAGATACAAGCGTGACCGTATGGTCACAGTGAACACTATTGTCTAATTATCCCTACTCCGGTCCCTTTTCTACCTGAACATTCTATCTTTCGCTCAGTTTTGGTTAAGAAGTGTCTCCACCACAGTTCTGCAGCCGCGGCAACGGAAACAGTTACCAAGTACCCTTGTGAGTTATTTTATATTTCGGTTGAATTTTTTTTCTACAAAATGCATACTTCAAAAGAGTAAATACAATTTTCAATATTTTTAAAAATGATTTACGTAATTTTTACCAATTTATTTCATACCGTATAACAATATGTAGATCTAAGAAGGTAATATCATAAATATTTTTAAATATTTTCGGTGTAGCTGTATTTCAACCCCAAAGGCTAGCCAAGGTTAGAATCCATACAAAAAACAACATAAAGAATAATGTTTCATACAAAATAAGTTGTCAATAGTATGAACTAGCGTGACCATACGGTCACATAGCTTTTCTATAAGAAAGCATCGTGTATTTTTTTTTAAAAATATTTTTGCTAGATGAAGAAGACTACATGCTGATAAAATATAGCTTAAAACTGTAGTTTTTATAAAAAAAACTGTCGTCTCTGGAGGGTTAATAGTAAATATATATAATAAAAAATAAATGGAGATGTAATATTTGTTTTGTTTTAGTATGAAGGAAGCTGGGTATCAATAATAGTATTTTATAAAAATCTGTTTTTGAGTATATGTAAAAAAAAAAAATTGGTTTAACTTAAATTATTTTTTCATTTTCAGATCGCCAATTTCTCTTACATTAAAAGAAGATGTATTTGAAATTGACACCGACACAGAAGTAATAGATCAAGACAATAAAATCAATAAAACTGATTCAATTACTAAACAAGGTTACTTGCTCAAAGGTCCGGACATAGGATCTGATAAAATATTTGTTAATTTGGCCTCCAAGTCATTCAAAAAAAGATATTGTTACTTGAGGCAGGATGTTGATGGATCCTACACGCTGGACATCCACAAAGACGACAGAAAAGGAGACGCTAAATTATCAATTACTATGGATTGCTGTACAGAAATTATTAGGGTAATCAAACTAATCTTTTTACATTAAAAATAAATACACTCTTTTTTTTCACATTTTTTTTACATTTATCTTATTGTATTTCGCCTTAAGCCTGATATATTTATACAAATAGGTATATTCTTAAAAGGAATTTACAATACAATAAAATTATTTATAATATATATTGTGAAGAAATCGGAAAATCACACTACTTTTTCAAGACATTTTCAGGCTAGATCATTGGTGTCCCAAATCATGAGCTACATAACTCAAAACAATTTCGTTAACTTCCTCATCAAATTTTTATTCTTCATTTAATGCTTTATTTCTGCTTAAATACATTATCTTTGTTTGTAAATTTTAAATATATAATAAAACCTTTATTTTTAAAATGGCATATAATAGATGGACTGACAAAATAAGAAAAATAGCGGGAGTGACCTGGATGCGGAAGGCAGAGGATCGAAGAGGATGGAGACTTGTGCGTTAGGCTTACATTCAACAGTGGACGGATACAGGCTGATGATGAAGATGATATAATAAAATGTTTATTTCGACTTCATTATGCATATATTTCAGAACCCAAAAAGATGTAGAAATTGTTTTGAGATTCGTATGGAAACGGGAAGTAAAGGATATACATTCGCAACTGAGACAGAAAATGATCTGGAGAATTGGACTTCGGCCATATTGTCCATTCTTCAACACAACAAAAATGAAGACGCATCCCTTAAAGATGCCGTTGAAAAGGGTAATTTATAAGCATTATTATTCAAAAACAAGATTATATTTTTCATTGTAAATTAATTTAATAACTCATGTTTTCTCTCTCTTATCAGATGGCTCAGTTTCTTCCATGACGGCTCCATCAGCAATTTTTGGCACTCTAAAAGGCTTAGAACACAGTATGAACCCACAACTTATAAGCTATGCCAAAGAAACAGAGACGTCCATTGCCTTAGCCAGAAGCTTTGCTAGAAATTCTTTATTCTTGCACCCTCAAAACGCAGCCTCATCTCCAGAACCTCAGCTGGAACCTTTCAAGTAATATATTTTAATGAATCTTTACTTTTATATAAATTGTCTTTTATCTCTAGCATATCCACTACAAGTCGGTCAAGAGGCTAAGGTGGACCTGGTTGGAACATACACTTCAGATAAGAGCATAAACTGCCGCCTTTTCTTCAAACCCTCAGGCTCGCGCTGTCCTGGAAAGTAGTTGAAAACTATACATAGAATGTACTTGGTAATGATGAGGCAAAGCAACAGTTCGTAATGACCATATGCTCCAGTTAGGGAAGTGGACATGGTGATGATGATAATGTCCACTGCAATAGAGAGCTTATTCAGAAAGTGTTATAACATAAATACAAATAGTCTTGTTTTGAAACACATGGTTCCATTATTAAAAAGGACCTTTTACTGCAAAGTGTATTTAGCAAAAGTTTTCTAATAATATTTTCAATTTTCAGGGAACAATTTGGTCAGCGTATACTTCTGAAATGCGAAAGTGTAAAGTTTCGTCTTCAAGCTCCAATCGATGGAGAAAAGGAACTTCTCTGCCAAGTGGAGCCGTACTACACGTACCTGGCCTTGTTTGACGCGAGAAACGGAAAAAAAATAACGGAAAACTTTTACTTCGACCTCAATCATTCTGCCGTCAAGGATTTGATGACCGATGAAGTCCACTCCGGTCTGTGTAATGGACATTCAGAAACTGATCCCAAATTGGACCTAAGGACACTACCCAATGATTGGTTTAAAGCAAAAAAACAGGTATTTAATACATGCTATATCAATTACACCAACAAATAGATATGAGATAATTAGTGTCACATTACCGAGTTGTAACCCCAGAAGAAGATATTAACCTGTTAACAGAGTATGACATAATAATCCGTCATTCCAAGAAAGCAACTGTAGCAGGTATGACGATATATTCCGTCAAGATACTTCTGAATTACACTCTAACGGGCGTGACGAGCTACGGCTTATTTTGTTTGTTCATCATATACCATGAACACCTAGGCATCGAGTTGCACGGACTCGCCGCGCGTTTTCTTTTTTAACATGAGCAAAATTAAATTCTCGTTTAACAGGTTAACTATTCATGTTTTTTTGCATACTGCAGAGGTATTTTTTCATTCTTTTAAATTAGTTGCTTATTTAAATTTTTATACACAATATCGTATAATATTTTAAATGTGTAACAGTGGAATATTTTCATTTTTTCAGGCTATTTTATCTATTAACAATCCGCACCCAGACATATTTATCGTTATAAGAATTGACAAAGTTCTCCAAGGGAGCATCTACCAAGTGACTGAGCCGTATGTGAAAGCTGCGAAAGATCCAAGACTCGGCTTGAAAGTCCACAAAAGTGTCCACTCATATGCCAATAGACTTTCCACCTATAAAATGCCATTTGCATGGGCCGCCAAACCATTATTTAGGTAAAGAAACAGAACACATTATACGTAATTAATATTTATTTAATGATACTAAATACTCATTAATATTAGGTACTATTTACCTTACTTATAAATGCCTTCTGCAAAAAATATTTTTAATAAAATATAATAGCAAATTTCATAAAATTCCAAAAGACAACGTCTTTTTTGTAACTACCAGTCAATGGCCTGTAAAATATTGCATTTTTATATTTAAATTGAATATTTTTTTTACAGGCTTTACAGCAATGAGCTGGACACGGGACCAGACTTCCCGGCGATTTATCGTCAAGAACCGGGCCGCATGTCTGACGATGATTTATTGAAGATTCTCTCAGAATATCGGAAAACAGATAAAATGTCCAAACTGACTCTCATACCAGGGTGGATCAAAATCAGTATACAATCTTGTCCTGAACAACCGGCCAGTGAGTAAATCATTTAAATTACCTTAATGAAAATATTAGCTTATTTTATCCTAGATTTGTATAATCTTTACATTATTTTTGATTATTTGTCATGTCATATCTATGTATAATACTTTAATGTTTGTACTGTACTCCATAAATTTAGAACATCTGTTCTATGAAATAAATAAATAATAGTCATTTTTTAATTATATTTGAAGCATTGTTTTTAGATGCTCATTTTAAAATATATCCTTCAATGCTTACATTTCAATTACTGTCTTTAGATCTTTACGTATGTAAATATGCAAGTAATCAATTGTAAATATACTTGGAATGTCATATATTTTATTTCATAGAAGATAATATGGTAATTAACATGTTAGCAGAAAGTTATTCGCTAGAATAAAACATGCACTATTCTGGCTGTTAAAATATTTATAAAACTTTTTGACTCTGAAGTGTATGTGTGATTGTTTTCAGATACATTAACGTGTGGATGGGCACCGATAAAGCCATTCCCCATGCCCCCGACATCTCCAAGCTCTCTGGAGCTGGCCTCCATCAACACCGTCCTGGAACATCCCCACAGTGTATACGTTAATCACATATTTGTCTATCCGATGGCTCTCAATTTTGACTCACAAAAATCATTTGTTAGAGCGAGAAACATTGCCTGCACGGTGGAATTGAGAGATTGTGATTCACAGGGAGCCATCTCGCTCAACGTATGTATATTTTAACTTATTTAAATGCACTTACATAGTTACATTTTTTTTTCCTACACAAAGCAACATTATACATTCCGTTAACCTAGCATTATATCATATATTATCTATCTGTAATAAATCAAGGTTATATAAAGTATTGCCGGATATGGAGTGTTGATAAACCAATATTTCAATATATGGTAAATCTTATTTTATGTAAATCAAGTCTCATGTAGACTAGTGAGTCATGGTCATTATAAGTATTTATAGAAATAACAGTTTATAATTAAAATATCTCTATATGTTTTGAGGATAATATTGAGGTTTCTTTTTTCTCTTTTACTTTATTTATTTATTTTATTTATTCCATGATGCAGTGACTTTGAATTGCAATTATTTTTGTTAAAAAGTAGATTGCTATTTTACAAATTAAATAATATTTGCATAAATTGTGCAGTTTTTCAATGATTTTCAGAAATATTATACTGATTAATCTTTGGAAATAATCATAATTTTCCATATTTTGTTTTTTCTCCTCCTCTTTGATAACAAAATATATTTTGAAATTTACAGTTGATTTATGGAACAAATGGAATGGTAAATAAGCGCATCTGTTCGGTCGTTCATCACAACACGAGTCCCTCTTGGTTTGAAGAAATAAAAGTTAGATTACCCGTCCAGCTGACCAGCAACCACCACCTTCTCTTTACTTTCTACCATGTCTCTTGTGACATTTCCAAGAAACAAGAATGTGGTATAGAATCATGCGTTGGGTAAGATTTTGCTTAATTTTTTGCCCCTTTTATAAATTCGATTATTCTAAAAGACTACTCACATGAACAATATAAATTGCGTGATTGCTCAACCTATAAAAAATGACTGAACTATGCAAACATAATGATGAGTATAGTTATATCTTATTTTAAAAACAGTGTTTTCATGACAACGAACGATACTGCAAAGCTTTGTATTATTAACCTTTAAACGCCCAGTGGTTTCCTTACGGGACTGCAGATTTGCATCGTTCAATGCCCTACGGTCCCATACAGGAGTGCTTATGGTTTACTTCACAATTGGATTACATTAATTTGTAATAATAGTATTAAAGTAAGTTAATGGTAGAATCTATTGTGCGACGAAACATTACAAACATTTGCCTGCTAGGGCATTGAACGATGCAAATTTGCGGTCCCGTATGGGACCACTGGGCGTTTAAAGGTTAATTAAGTTCGTAAACCTCTTTTGTTTTGAAAGTTGTTCAATCATGCAATTTGTATTGCTTATGTGAGTAATTGTTTATTCCGTTTGTGTAACAGATCAACTCTCCACATAATAACCCTGCCTGGAGATTATAGATTTTATTACATTTTTTTAAATTACTACTTGTATCTTTAATTACTTTATTTATAATGAAATAGTATTATTCATACTAATGCTATATGAGATGCAGTTATAAATTAATGTATTTAATAGAAATAATTTTTATATTAACATGTAATGATATTTTTTATTATTAATAACATTTAACCGCATAATGCATAATATTTTTTCTAGCTATTCCTGGATACCTCTTTTAAAATCCAGCAAATTAATTGACGAAATTGTTAATTTACCTGTTGCAACACACCTAGCTTCGGGGTATCTTTCCATTCAGCCATTGGGTCTAGGAAAAGGAGTTAGTATTTTTCTTTAATTTAATATGTTATAACGATAATCGTAGTAAGATTAAACTTTTTTCTGTTTTAATTAGGATTTAAATTATTTATCAATATTTTTCGAATTAACTGCTTAATTTAATTTATTTAACCTTTTACTAAATGCTTAAACTAAACATTAAAGATTGCTGTCTCTTTCTTTATTTAGCTAAATATATTTCCTTTTGATCATTCTAGGCGTAAACAAAATTATTTTTTGTCTATGTAATAATTCACCACTCTAGAATAGTCGTGTAACATAATCTTTTTTATAATTATGTAATTTATGCCAATATTATTTAATGATATGTTCAGGAATAATAAATAACATGATTTAAAGGAATGTAAATATAATACCTTTTTTATTAATTAATAATTCATGTGGGCACAAAAAAATATAAAATAAACTTTATAAAATATATTATTTAATATTTAAAAATTATGATATACATAATATTAAAAGTAATATTGATTAGGCTTTTAAAATATTATAAACTAACTTTTAGCCTTGAAAACCTACACACATAATGAAAAAAAATTATAAATTTTCCTGTAATATAATTAAATTAAAGTAATATAAATACTCGTAAGTAGGACATATTTAATAAGTTACAGTAAATAAAAATCTACAAGTGATATAAATGTCTAATTGGTGATAATGCACTTTTTAGAACGCCGGTCCTGAAACGGTTTGGATTGACGGAGAAAAGCCACTTTTCCGCTGCGGGCTGACGCTGGACTCCACAGTTCTGACCCGGGACCCTCACCTCCACAACTTGTTCTGTCACGCAGAGAAGCTGATGAAGCCAGTTCCTCCGCCGTCGGACTCTGAGACGTGCAAAATACTAAAAGCTGCCCACGCAATACAACTCAGCACTTTGATACCATTTTTGCCAACAATTTTCAACCAACTCTTTGAAATATTAGTTAGTAAATAATAAATGACTTTAAATAATTTCTCAGTAAATATTTAGAATGGAGAATAACTTTTTTATTGAATTGATAAGATAAACACATTATTCATATATTTCTTAAAAACAAATGAATTTTCATTGTTTGATTTTGTTATTCCAGGGAATTGTTCAGGGCACATCAGATGTTGGAGTTCAAGTTGTACGATTGATGATACACTTGGTGCATATGATTTATGACGCTGGAAAGAAGGACCTTCTAGAAAGTTACATAAAGGTATTTTTTAAATTATACTTTCAATTGAAATAAAAAGTCTATTTAATTTTTGAAATTATCAATATTTTTCCTTAAATTATATTAGTAAACAAGTAAATTAATAAAATATCATAAATATATATATATATTATTTACACATTTATTAGTAAATCAGCAAACTTTCATGAGACTTGTTTTTACTGTTTTTAGAAACAATTTTATTTTCTTATAACCATATATGGTAAACTGATCTTTGAAGAATTTGCTTTTATTGTTAAATAAATCATTTTCTAGGGGGGTCTTTAAATGTTAAAGTAGGAATTTTAATTACCTTCACCTGTAGGAAATTGTCAGGTTCCCAGTTACTGATTTCGTTTTTTTTAGAATATCTGAGTCTTGTTATATGTTTATAAATTAATTAATTGTTTATTTTTTATTTCAGTATGTATTTCTGTGTGTCGGTACCGGTGTGCACGAAGACCTAATGGCACCATTTCATTCTTTTGTCGAGTCAACACAACAAGACTTTCTGTTAGGTCACAAATTTATGCAACACTCTTCATTCTTTTTCCAAATCATTACCAAAAGCATGGCACAATATTTAATAAATACTGGACGAATTAAGGTATTATATAAGTTTTCTTAAAAATCATCTCAATATCTTTGAATTTTCTTTTCTTGGCATTACTGAAATATGTGTAATATTTTTGCGATATCAACCTAATAGTTGTAATTATGGTTTTAGATGTGCCGCACGGAAAGGTTTCCAGAAAAGTTTAATGCTCACATGGAAAAATTAGTCAATTCCTTGGAGCCATCTTACGTGCTACAGCAACCAGTCCAAACACATAATATTAATAAAAACCTTGCCATATTTCTCAAAGTAAGTCATCCATAATCTATCTCCAAACAATATATATATAATAGTCTATATTGTATATAATGTATATATAATGTTTGCATGCACGTGATTTCTATGTATGTTACTTTATGACAAATGAAGATGATATTTTAATTCATATTTTTGATATTCTTATCATCAAATCGCAGTACTAAATATTTGAATACTTCTATTTCAGAAATGCTTAACTTTTATGGATAGAGGGTTTATATTTAAGCTAATTAAGCTGTACATAGATAAATTTAAACCCGGAGATCCCAAAGCTCTTTTTGATTTTAAATTTGCCTTCCTGCAAATTATTTGCTACCACGAGCATTATGTCGCTTTCAATCTTCCCCTGCAGCACACCAGACTGTCGGCTAAGGAGTGGTGCATTCCAGGTAATTTAGATATTTCACTAATTATGATTACCATAACATCTGTCAAAATTAGTTTTTTCTGTTTTTTTAATCTCTAATACTACATTTTAAATATTGAATTATACTTGATCTCGTTTCAATATTAATAAATGATTCAATCACCAAATAAACAAGTAGCGTAATGACATTATAATTAAATTTTGTCAATTAAATAAATTAATAGTATTATTTTACATTATTGGTTTCTCTGTGATACATTTTACCATGTCGCAAAGTGGGTATCAAACTGCAAAGAATTCCCTGCAATTTGTTGATTCTATCCTGTGAAAATTAATTATGTGAAATAAATGTAAATATTTTAATTTTTTTTCAATTAAAATACTACTATAATTATACATACTCACAAGTATTTCTACAGTTTCTTAATTAAACAGATTTAATGTTAATAAATAACAAAATACTACTTTATGATTTGCCTTATTATATAAATTTTTTCTTAATTTTCTAGATGTTGAAAATGGCAGCCCTAGTGAAGATTTTGTCAACAATCATTTCTTGGCTGGGACGCTCTTAAGACACGTTTATATGTCTCTCAACGAGGCTCCTCAAAAACGAAAGCTGGCCTTATTCACCCTAAGAGAACTGCTCACCAAACATGAAATGGATGATAGGTATAAAGGAAAAGCTTCACGTGGCCGTATTGCTTCGCTCTATGCTCCTTGGCTGTCTATTGTTTGTGGTAAGTAATTTAAAAAATATATTCTTGTGATGTTGAATTACAAACAAATGAAGTCCACAAAAAAATTGATGTTGTAGAACATGTTTTATTTTATTTGTGGTAAAAATGTATGACAATTAGAGAATGATTATTATAGATAAGCTTGACTTGGCTTTTCTTACATTTCTTTTTTTGTTTTACAAAATGTATTGGTAGTTTTTAAAGACTTACAATTTTTGGTGCAAATGCAGAAAATATAAATTATTATCTCATTCTAATGTATGTTTAATTAATTACAGATAATATTCATCGACTGGCTGCAAAGGAACCCTCTAATGATATCAACGGGTCATGTAAAAAATTGAACGGAGATATAAATAATATTACACCATGTCCAGTTGCATTACACCAAAAAGACTCAATTTTAAACAGCAATATTTGCACACCAAAGAGGAACAGACTGACATTACACTTTGACCAAGGAAGTCCAGTCAGAAACTCAGGACATTTTAAAGAATCGTCATTTTTTGTTACTCTACCTGGAGGCCAAACTAATGGTAAATAGATAAAAATATAATACTTTATTTTAAATGTCATGAAACATTGAAAACAGATAATAAGCTCCAAGCAACATTTCTATAATTATAATGTTGCAACAATTATTATTTTGTTTAGTTGTAAAACAAATTAATGACGAATTTAATAACTCTATTGTTGTATGAAATATTTTATTTAAATTTTGGTAAACTTCACAATAGGAAAATATTTTTTTTACTATTTTGTGTAATATTTTCAAATGCATATTTTCAGGCAATCATAATGGAGCCTCAAACATTTCTTTGGAGTCCGATGTTTCAACAATGTCTGGTGATGGATCCAATATAAACCATTCAAACGATAACACATTGAAGACAGTTGATATCAAAGATCTATCAGATGCTGTGAATAGGTATAAAATTAAACATAATTAATTTTTAGACAAATATAATGTAATCTCTTCTCCTCAATGCGGAGGATGAAGTCTGGCATTATAGCAGCCTTGTAGAGGATATTCCTACTCTTGAGCCGCCTTTGAGATCGATAGTCCAATTCCACTCCAAGCTAGGGTTACTCCATCTGGCAGAAATATGTCTGTCTTATCTTTTTAACTTGATTTTTTAATAACTACTATATAATCGTGTCGGAAACAACAGGGTCAGATCCTGTCTGCCCAGAAGTGGGCGACGTCGATGGCGTTACTTCTGGCCATCATCAGGTCTTATATTATATATATATATATATAATAATTATATATATATAACGATTATATATATAATAACTACTGTCTTTTCGAAACAACCCGTATAGCTCTTGGTACATTACCAAAGAATTTGGTTATCTATTTTATCATACGCTCCTCAAGTATCGAAATGTTATACCATTTGGTAAAACAATATAAATACCGGAAGTATAAAATGGCAAAAATGCCATCTATGGATAAAAACAAATATAAAATCCATAATTTATATTTTTAACATTGGGTCGGTTTTGTTAGTTTAGTTAGTTTTCTTAGTTCACTGAATGCCCAAAAAAATTGCTGGTATTATCATTTGTGCGTTTATATATTTATATAATATTTGTGCTCAATCGAATAACTAGGTTACGTCATTTATATATTTTTTTGAGTTTATGGAGTTCTTTTTTGAGTGCGTTATCTTGCGATTCCTCTTTAATTATGATATATCACACTTTAATTTTTTATATGAAACTTATAAAGAATGTTTCAATTGATCACAAGAAGTTAGTTACACAGTAAATATACTCCAAGAAGTGAAATAGATATGTTGTTATAACATTAAATGTACTGAAACTAAACTGAAAATATTGAGTTATCTCGATTACCGATCTGAAGAATCGTAATAAACTATAATGAGAACTTAAATTGTCAATTTATTGTCTATGTTTTCTTTGAAAGTAGCTTTGAGTAAAGCTTTGATGATAAAATTCACGTTCATGAAATATCTAGTAAGTAAATGCTTAATAACTCTCTAGATAAAAATATTTTAAAATACCTATTTATGGCATTGGAAAGCCCTTTCGATGGGCAACCCATTTACGTGAATAATTCAAAACCGTCAAATTACAAGGTACCTAGTTATTCAATTGAAACCACAATAAGATCAATATAAATTATTTAAAATATAACAACAAACCTATCCATATTATTTATAATATTATGTATACTTTATTTTAAGGTAGAATGAATTGTGGTTTTGATTTTGCAATTGAAGATGCCAAACACAAAAGTATGAAAAAGGTTTATGAAATTTCTCTCGATTGTGTTTTCTACACACATTCAATTAGAATGTAACTAGTTACTTTTGGAACAAAATCTTTCAAATTTTTCCTTTTGTGTTTTTCCTCTTTGATTTATATCCCGTGTCGTTCATTTAGTTTTCGTTATATTATAATCATTGCATTGTGTTGTCTGTCATCCCTAATGAATGGTTATGTCCATCAGGTTCGGTGTATTGTCCAAGAATGAGATACAGGATGTTTTGTTTTGCTTCCTTTTTGTATTGAAGTACATGGACGATGATCAGCTGCTGGAATGGTGGAGACTGTGCACACCCAACCAACTTCACTCCTTTTTTAATATTCTCGAGTCAGTATATTATTTGTGAATGTTACCTTTTGTCTATGTATAACAACTTACTCCGCTTATGCGTCATCTAAAATAATTAACATGTAGACCTGAATGAAATAACAAATATATTTTTGTTTTCTAACTAAATAATGTTAACATATCGTCATTACCGCTGGGAAAAATCCTATGTATAATAATAAAAAGTACATAATTCAGTTATTTAGAGAATTATTGTCTTTTTATATTGGTATAACTGCCGAAATTAAATCTACATTGTTTTTTTTTTTTCATTTCAAATTAATTAAATTTTTAGTGTGAAACTATGCCATTGTGTAAATAAAATACAGCAAGCTTGCTTAGTTGTACTAAAATTATTTAATATTGCTAGTGTTTTAGTAATAACAATTTTAATTAATGAATTCGAGTTTTTGCACTCTTGTAAAATTTAGCTTTTTTATACATAAGAGGTTTTCGTGGGGCAGCGTCAATACATTTCTAACAATATTATATTTAAAATCTTAATCAATCATGTTGTATTTATTATTAACATGTTTAGATCATTATAAACATAATGTTAATATGCTCACGTGATCATTTTACATGAACACTACAAATGTTTTTAATTTTTAGAATGTGTGTTGAGCACTTTAAATACATTGGTAAGAAAACTATTATGGCCGACGTGCGCAGTCACACTCCAGACAACACCAGCAAAAGTAAACCGTTGAAGGCCAGAACACTCCCGGCTAGAATGAGTCCACCAGATTTCTCCAAAGAGCCTCACGTGCTTCCTGAAAAAAATAACACAGTCAACAGAGATAACCTGCTAAGCATCAATAAAGGTATCAAAATATTGACAACGATTTTTAAAACCTTAACACATTGTTTGCGGGAGACGCTTAAAGGCGTCTTTTCCATACTGTTGGTAGAGAGCGGGAGACGCTTAAAAGCGTTTTTTGTATTTGTATACTGTTGGTAGAGCGCGGGAGACGCCTAAACGCGTTGACACTTAGAGTAACAACATATTACGAGAAACGTGTGATTCTTGGTTACTCTGTGAACTAAAAATTAGGCGCCAGCTCCTTTGAGACGTGTAATATCTCATATAAGGTACCTAAACCAATAAGGTACCTAAACCCGGCAATTCGTGGAATTAGGGTCGGGTGGCCGACTGTGGTCATAAAACATTCACTTGAAAGCTGTAAGATAAACATTTCGTTTTTGTCTTTACATTTCTTCAGTGTTATAGCGATACTGTTCGTTCAGGACGTTCTCCATTTTCGTTTCTGTCTACATTCCGCTTTAAGAATTTCGTATAAAATACCTATCATTGTATGATATATTCGTAATCGATCGCTGTTGTGTTTAAAGTTATTTGTTACATATTTTTTTTATAAAAAAATACCTAATAACAATGGACTACGTTAGTGATGAGAGTGACGGAGAATTGTGTGCTGATAATTTATCAAATTATTCTTGTGATAGTGACGTTGAGAAACATACAGATGATGAATTTGAATTTAGTGATGATGAAGTTACAGCGCGTCCCCAAACTTTTTTCCGTCGAACAATTGAAAGCAGTTCGGATTCAGACTCAGATGAATATGAAGAAGAATGGTCATCGGCAGATAATACACCAGTACTGGAAGAGTTTTTAGGTCGCCCAGGTATAAATACCGATAATGCTCCCGAATAGTGTAACGGAAGCAACAAATTTATTCATAGGAGAGGATTTTTTTACATTCCTTGTACAAGAATCAAACAGATATTATTATCAAAATATGCACAAATTTAAAATATACAAGAAATCTCTCAAATGGAAAGACATTACAATACAAGACATGAAGAAATTTTTGGGACTTATTATTCTTATGGGACAAGTCCGTAAGGACGGTCCACAAAGTGCGTAGCGAAACCCGGTATATGTGTAAATTCTGTGCTGTACCATTACATAAAGAGAACTGTTTCCAACGATATCATACTTTGAAACAATATTAGTGTTTATTGTTTTGTATTTTTACAAAATATATATTATGTTGACCGTGCATAAAATGACTAAATCGACAATACGACAAAAGTGCAGTTTTTTCCAATGTTTTATATTTAACCTTGAATATTATAATTTTTTATCCAAAAATATAAACATTTGTGACCGCATAATAATAGAAAATTTCATTTAAGGTAAAGTACTCAATTTTTTATTTAAATATGATCAATAGTTCAGAAGTTATAGCTGTTTTACGTGAAACATAATTTGGCGCGCGAATCTGACAAAATTGCCCGCTTTACGGGGTGGATTAATAAAAAACCCCCCCGCAAACAATGTGTTAATACAGTGGGACCTCGACATACGACCTTAATTCGTTCTGCAACCTTGCTTGTATTTCAAATTACTCGTATCTCAAAGTGTCATTAAATAGCTCCGATGTACGACCAGTTGCGACTTTTTCTGGGTGTTCTTGGGAACATCTACTCATATATTAGTTTATCTCTTTTCAAGAGTTGGCTAATCATATGATTCATATCACTCATTTGGAGAGCCTTTTATATTCCATTATTGCCTTGGAACATTGAAAATATAATTGAATATTTTGTTTTTTTTTCAGATAAAGATAACGCTTTAGAAAATGCGGCTCTCGTAGCTGGCTGGCTGTCTACAGAGGTGGGGATGATCATAGTGGACCGAGTCTGTCTGTACACCGGATACCTGGGACCACTAGCTGGAGCAGCTGCCAAACCCTATCTGCGACTTCTCCACTTCCCTCAGAGCGAGACTCTCTACAAGCATCTGTTTGCTGCGTTAAGAGCTTACATCAATCAATTCTCTGACACTCTTTTCAAAGGTCAGTTGAAATCCTTTTTATAACCATTTTTTTGTAAGATAGTTTGTCCAGCAACAATGGCACATCCTTCCAGAGTGGCTCTCGTTAGATCACTGAAGATAAAAAACATTGAATGCTGACCACAACTTAGATGGTTCATTGCCTGTTGCTTACTGTGTGCCGCTGGTTGGTTTGTAGGACCAAATGGTCTAGGCCTTGGGAGCATCAGGTTAATCATCCGATATTCTTAAAGAATATGATTAACAAATCACCCCGAATATGCCTCAAATACTCGGGGTGATTTGTTATAGCTGTCAATTTTCAATTTTATTTATTTTTTCTTAGCAGAAACATTACAAATTTTATCAATTCAATGCATTTCTGAAGTACAATAATATAAATACAATAATATAATATAAAATAAAAATACAATAGGTAACATAAATGTGGTGATGTAAATTTATTGACACATTTAGTATCACTGACCTCACACTCAGAACTAGCGTCAGGAGACTCAAGATAAACAGTTTGACTTGTAACAACAAAAACCCTGTCATAAGTATATCATGATTGACTCACAAATAACAAGGCATTATTGTCACAAAATAAAACGTGTAACATTTCGCCTCCATAAACACCAGTACTGAATTTTAAGCAATATAACACTAAATATGTCAATATCTTCACTCAAGTTGGTTTCAACCACTGTTCACTGCGATTCTTTCGTCTTATGCGTATCCAGGGTTGAACGATGGTCCTTTCAGGCCACACTTGAGGTTCCATGAGAGACTCCAGCGAAGTCGCGATGACCCCGACTTTGAAAGAAGTTGACAGCGTCCGCCTGCTGACAATCCTCCTGATGGTCATCCAAGAAGGATTGAATGCAGCGGTCGCTGCCAAGAAGCTCCGCAAGTCCTCAGCCGATGTATCTGGGTGAAGGCCCTTGGCGTGAAGATATGCCATCTTCACTCCAGTAACGTTTTTTGAAGGAGCTGCAGAACCACGGATCATCAGACGTGCTGAATGTTGTTGCCTTTCCCCATGCGGAGAGGCGCGACTCAACTTAGAACGTTGAACTTCTCCGGAAAGATTGCTCGGGGGAGGGAGAGGACATCCACGGAGAAAGCACTCAGGTCCTCCAGTTCCTCGAACGATGATTCGTCCCAGCTGAGAACGGGAGTCCTTGGGAGCCTTGCTCGAAACAGCAGGGGCTCCTTCGATAGTATCTTCCGAGGAGTCCTCTTCGGTGGCCTCACTCGAAGCGGATTCTTCGACGGCAGGTTCGGAGTCTCTGCTGTCACAGTTAATGACGTCTCTTTAAGTCCGGGAACTTCTGGCTTAGAGTCGTCACGAACCATGTATGCTCTCAGGTGGACCTTCAGATGCAAGGATGTCTGAGGATGAGGTATAGATAGTTGCAACTGACAGAAATAAGTGGCCGCAATTTGCGGTGACCATATGTTCCAGATATGGAACAAGTATGGGAAGAGATATAAGATAGTTGTCTGGAATATGTCTCTTTTAAACGCTCATTACAACTATGGATGTATCATCAGCAATATAACAATATGATTTGTTCTTTAGGTAATGGTTTATTGTGCGGTAATCTCGTGAGCGTTCTACTGAAGGCTTGTGACAGCCGACTGAGCTCGCTCCGGCAAGAGTCCACCGCCATGCTCTACCTGCTGATGAGAGGAAACTTTGAGCATGCTGAGAGAAAAGGCCTCACGAGAATACATCTACAGGTAACTTATATTCGACTCACTATTATTACTCTATCAAAATGAATTCTCATTTATATCGTACAATTCTTACGCAGACTGTGTTATTTGACACTAAAGTTCATTTCTGCATTCTATCAGTGTTATTCCATACTCTATTCTTCCACTCTTCCACTCCATTTTAAATCTGCCAACATGTCATAGGAAATCAGCTTATTCTAAGAGAATATTCCTTAGCATCTTTCAGTGAGGCATTGATATTGTAATCAATGATTGTAATAGTAAACTCAATCAAGACGATATATTTTTAAAATGAATTGTTTTTTTTTTAAGAAATGTTATGATTAGTAAAAATTAATATTGTTTTCAGGTTATCATAGCAGTCTCTAGAATGCTGGGAAATGTGGTCAGCCTTAACAACACGCGGTTTCAAGAATCCCTCTCTCTGATAAACAGTTTTGCAACCAGTGATAAAGTGATGAAAGGAACAGGTAAAAATGTACACTGATTTAGTATTTAGTATATCAGGGAGAAAAGATTTTTCAGTTTTTTAAATATAAGGTCGCACAAATTTGTTCTTTTTAAAAATACTCGTGTTTATTTTGTGTAAATGTTATACAATTGATTCTCGGCCCCGTTTTGGTTCTTTTAACCTTTCACCAGTGTTCAGTAGATAATTCACCCCAAGGGAGATATTCCTTACTTATTGTGAACCATTGTATTAGAATATTTTATTTTTACTTAATGTATTTTATATATTTATGTACTGACTAATTGTGTACACTCCATCATCTTTTTACGCATTTAAAAAAAAAAGTGACCTAATTTTGCTTTAATGCGATTTTTTTGATGGAATTGCTATTTTTTATGTATTTTTCCCGTATTTTTTGGGCCCGAGTAAACATTACAACAACAACAAACAACAAAGAAAAGAAAATAAACAATACAAATTTATATGAATTTCATTTTGTTTTTTCATAAGGTTTTGTTCCTTTTTATACGATATTTATTCTTAATATAAATATATTATCGTAATTTTAATTGCAGGCTTCCCTTGCGAGGTCAAGGAGCTGACTCGTCGCATCCGCACTGTCTTAGAAGCCACCGAGGAGATGGTGATCCGCGGGGGCGGAGGGGGCGGCGGGGGCAGCGGCTGGGGGGCGGAGCAGGAGCGCCTGGCCGAGCTGCAGCACACGCTGGCCATCTCCTACAGAGCAACTCCTCGCCTGCGACACGCCTGGCTGGACACCATGGCACAACACCACGCCAGGGTGCTCAACAATGCAGAGGTATGCACTTACTTCTTCATTATAACCTACGAGCGCACTTGCTACGCATTTGCAACCCATTTGCTGCGGATGACGTCTATAGCGATCATGAGCTTTACATGGAATTTGTAGATTTATATTACAGCTTTGTTCTACTGTTGTAATTTTCAAATTTAACTTACTTTATTATGGAATGTAAAATATATTGGATTGCAGTCATAAACTATAAGTAATATCTGATATACTTGTTTGCTAGAAAATATATTACAGTCCATATTAACCTTTAAACGCCCAGTGGTTTCCTTTCGGGACCGCAGATTTGCATCGTCCAATGCCCTACGATCCCATACAGGAGTGCTTATGGTTCATTTCACAATCGGATTACATTAATTTGTAATAATAGTATTAAAGTAAGTTCATGGAAGAATCTATTGTACGACGAAACATTACAAACGTTCGCCTGCTAAAAATTAAAAATAATATATTTAACCCCCAGAGGCGAGAGAGTTTTTTCGATAAAATTTGATGTTAAGTTGGTAACCTTAAGTCAAAGAATGTCTCCTTCATATAAGTGGTAGGAACCCAGGAAGAAGTTAAAAATTATTAATGTAACAAATGTCATGTTCAGGTATCTGAAACATATGAAATTGTCACCAGGCTATGTGCTGTTACTTGCATATCGCCGCTCTGATAGCCGAGTACTTGTGTCTGCGCGGCTGCCAGACTTGGGGCGCTGATGCATTTGGTTGCATGTCTTCCAACATTCCCAAAGATGAAACCGGCTTGAAAATAGACACCGGTAAGTAACAATTTTATCATAAAAAAATGCATTAATTTATTAACGTTTTTATTTTCACTTTAATTCTTACATTTATTATCTATGTTATAATAAATAGTTTACGTATTATTTATCGATATTCATTTATCACTGATTATTAAGTTATGGGTGTGCTGTATTTTAAATTTACTGCTGTACTTTTTATGACACTGATTCGTGGAGTATATTTCAGTTTGTATTTATTTTATTTCACTGTATTATATAACGGTTTACATTCTTCTTTGTAATTTTCAATCATAATGTCAGCCATAAGTTTTTCGAATTCGTTGACCGGGCAATCTATTTCGCATCCTGGCAATTCCAAAGGTCTTATGATACCTGAACTGTGATCCCAATAGAACGTCTGAAAATAAATCAAACATTATTTACTAGTTTAGTGTTGCTGGTGCATAAAATGAAGCGAGTGAGAAACTCTTATCGGAATGTAAAGGTTTAAATATTTTTGAATACATGGTATCAAATATGTATGAAGTAACACCAAAACTCTTATTCATAATGAGGTATACAGGTCCCTTACACTGTGTGGGTATAATCCTAAGCATGTTGTGGTTAAGTTTGGCTGATCATATTTCACATTTATCATGGTTTTTTTTTTTAAATGTATTTCTATATTCCAATGCTTTATAGAAAATTGAAGATCTTTACAAAAAAATTTCAATCTTCATCAAATATCATCTTTATGACATTTCTCTCATCGATCATCGGTAACACAACTTAATAACTGATTGTAATGTCCGTGTAGGATTAACAAAGAAGTTATTTCCATTCAGTTTATAGTTTAGAATTGATCCAGAAGGTAAACTTAATAAGAAAGTTCTCGGTAAGAATAAATAATACTTGTAAATAAGTTAAATTGATTGAATCTTAATTATAAATATACATAAAACTTACAACGAGCGCCATCTGTAATAATAATATGCGTTAATTTCTCGAGTCAGTACGTGTAACAAATAGCTGCAGGCCTGCGCCGAGTACAGACTGGACATTGGGTTTGCAAACAGTTCGAGTTCGAATCCCAGCGTTTTCGTTTTTTCTTCTCTGATATTTATGAGAAAAATGTCATAAAGATGCTGTAGATTTGTATATATATATCATCTTATTATGGTATTTTAAATTTACCATTAAATTCCATATACAGATTCTTAAAGTGTTAGAATTTGCTTGTTTAGTTATTATTGCTATGGTTGAACTATGTAGAGTTGTTTATAATGCTCCACAATGCATTTATAATATCTGATAAAAGCTTCCATGTCATCAATGAAAACAATTATTTTAAACTATACCTTATAAAAGTAGTCATTTTTAGCTGGCCTCGAATGCATCTCAATCAAAAATGCTGCTCCGTGCTCAGGTCGGTGGAGCTTAGAGGCTCCGGCTGCGGCCAACAGAGCGGCTATGTTGTTCAAATACCCCGAGTACATGTAGACCTTGGTGTTCTGTTTACCTTCTACATCATTTATTGCCTTTTTTGAGTCTGTCACTATCTTGTGTATAAGCGCACCTGTAATATGGACAATTTTAATCCGGCAATCGTTACTGTTACATTAAAGATTCTTATCTGTTTCATATTGACATTACTTCTTAAAACCTCTCCTTATACTTTATCAGATGTCTGTTTGAAGAATAAATGTGTTTCTGTTCATAAATAACATACACATTATGTAAAGTATTAAATTGAGTGTTTGCTTTTTTAGCTTAAGAGAAATGGGTGCATTAATTTATAGAAACGGATGTACAATTACCAGAACTCAGCTTTCTCATTAGTTTATTGTGGAACATTATTTTGTGTTCCAATTTCACAATGTCTTGAAGTGTTTTTTTCATGTTTTGATACCATTTCGGATTAGGTAATTTCATTTCATCCTATAAATAAAATTATTATATTAAATAAGTGTTTAAAATTGATCAATATTATTTAATGATTCGCTTCACTCGGAAATTATTATACAAGAATCAATCTCTAATTGAATTCTAATAATATAAATCATTCAATAAATTGTACTATGTACCTGTGATGTTAGGAGATTCAATAATTGAACTACGTGAGAAGTTTCTGATATGTTATGGCCAGTGAAGATGGACAAACGTTGAAACAAGTCATTGTAGGGCAGCAGCGTGCTCTCCAGGTAAACTTGTGTCACCCGCATCTTCTCTTGCGTGTATCTTGGACAGTTTTGGTCAAACAACATCTGAAACAATTTTTTTTATTATAAATTTAAAGCTCTCTAATTCATACTCTTTGTATACACCTTCTATGTTCATAAACTGTAGAATGAAGACTTCAAATCTTCTAACTTCATAATATTTTGCGACAAATAGTTTTCAAATGCTATCACTAGAAATCTTTGGTTTCACACATTTTCTTCTTTCTTTTCAAATCAGTGATTAAATCGCTGGAATATTTTGTAATTGTATGTTTGTATATGATATTTGATAAATAAATAGCTCGTTTTAATTTTAGGGACTCTTCGCTCAATGTAATGTTGAAAACCTTCTATTGCGTACCTGTTTCCTAATTGAAGCATATAACTAATAAAGCCATTAAGTAAGTTTGTGTTCCAAGTCAATTTTTATTTGAAAATTTACATTCTGTGCAATGTCATCTATGATTCTATGGGACGAACTCGGTGGCTTGATGAATAGGCAACTTTGGTATATGTTATTTTGCAGTAATCACTCCCTAATTGAAGCATTTGACTATCTCGATCCAGTGAACATATACCTAACCAGATTCGTCATTGTCAAAACCCGTTACTGTAGGGTCATTATCAATCCTTTCAAGGAGACTGGTTGATTATTAATTGACGCTCAAGCATCTGACTCTTTTAAGTTAATATTTATCCGATAATTATGTACATTTTATGTTTTATAAAGTCTTTTCTCATACATAATCATACTTTGCTTCTAAATTCTTATATGGGATCGGTTGCCACTTTATGTCGGTCCACATTTGATCTTCGTCCACCGGCCACAAACCAGCCAGAAGCAACAAAGCGCTCATCTTGGAAATGTCGTGATCAGTTGCTTGCATAATTATGTCATTTTGATGATAAGTTCTTGACAAGAAAGTGTCGTACTGTCGTCGCAATGCTTCACCCATCTTGTAAACTTTCATCTTTCCACTCTGAAAAAAGAAAAAACAGATGAAATTACTTTATAAGATTAAATCATTATAGTTTTAAAATAATTGTATGATGATTTACATTTGTCAAGGCGCCAAAACCATGCGGATAATACACCTCATTTTGATTAATATTCAATGGAAATATATCAATTTCATCAGCAGTCGGTGTTCTTTCTCCATGACAAAAAACCTAATGACAGATATTTACAAAATAAAATATTAGTTTATAGCGTTCATAAAAACATAATTTATTTAGAAACATGATTTTTTTTTTATTACTTAAAAATAATGAGATCTTACCACATGGATTTGCTTCAATTCTGTAAAATCTTCAGCACTTTTCCATATAAAAGATGTTCCAATAAATGCTAGAAATATTTTCAAATTTAATTATAAGTTGCTTTTTATGAAAATAATTTAATTTTTTCAAATGTAGGAGAGTATAATGAAAACACAATGTATTGTTGTTATTTCTTTTAAATTTAAATATTTCACAAATGGCGTCCTAAGCTTTTTGCTTGCGCTCTCCTGCGCGGGTTTACATAATAAATATATGACTTAAATTATTACAAGCAGGCTTTAACACAATGTTAGTATTTACTCCACAAATTCAAATTTATTTAATTGTAAAAAAATATTCAAATGAGTATATAATAAAAAACTTAATAAATAATTTAATTTTTAAAGGATTTTTCACATTTTTTTTTACACAGATCACATGTTTTTTATTTAAACATTTTGTCAGATAATTTATTGAGATAATTGCGACGGTTATTTAACACACCTCCAATCAGGGCCACCCCGACCAGCACTCCCACACAGCAGCAAGTGATGTCACCCTTCATGGTGTTATCTGTCACAATAAAGATCTGCGGACTGGGCCAGCGCCGAAGCCGCTGCTGGTGTTGGTGCTTGACATTCACAAACCTTTGTTTAACTACGCTGCTCATACCTACCACATTATAAATTTTGTTCTGTACGTGTCGGCCGATCATTTCACATGTGTGCTCGTGTGTATGTAACAGCACGGCGACGGATGCTGTTCAATTTCAGAAGTACTTTAAATAATTAAGAGTATCAATTGATTCAATGGTAACGTGATACAATAAATCATGTTTAAATATTTTAGTCATTCTTTTTTTTTCATTAAAATTATCACTGAAATACTATACATTAAAAATATTTACATCATCTTTATGCTAATATTTTTTAAATTATGAGTAAATAAAGTTTATTTTTTGTCATAAAAAAAAAAGTTTCATAAACCAGTAACAAATTGGGTTGAAATAAAAATAACTTTTTTAAAACATCTTTCAGATTATTAAGTCATCAATATTCATTCTTATTTTGTATTAATTTAAATAAATAATTGATTATATGTTCTTGCTTGTATAATACTTGCATATTTGTACGTAGCAGCAAACAACAGTAAATCTGCAGTCAATATATGTACTCATATATAATATATACAACTGAGTAAAGAAATAATTAATTTTACTTCCTAGAATACTGTTTGTATGGTTAAGTCATTTTTTTATCTCTTTCATTTAATAAACATTGCCATGCTTTATTATTTTTAATTTGAATTGTCGTAATTAAGCTTCCATCTTTGTACCTAGCAATAATCTTCTCGGGTTCATTGTCTAGACTCTTAATTAGTTAACGACACTTGATAATTAACAATTAAATACTGCAGTAACGTTTTTTGCCCAACTGCATACTTCAATTTACTGAGGTCTATGCACAATTATAATCATAAGTGTATAATGCTATTGAAATAATAAAACAATTTTTATTGTGGTTCAATTTTTTTATTTCATACAATTCTTACTACGCCCATTAACAATATGACATAGAAAATAATAATACTGTTTAGTGATCGCACATTTTACAACTAATTATTTTTTAACACGCAGTCTTTCTTCAGTGTACTTGTTACAGTGTTTTTTGTGAGACGGAGGAACTTCTCGAACGGACAGAATTCTCCGCATCCCGGTATCGGCAACACCACCGGGGGCTGGAACACATCTTTTGCGTACAATATCTGAAAAATAAATTGCTTTTGTTAAATAAAGAACCACTCAAAATTAATTGCACTTTCAATCTACTAGAAAAAAAAATACTATGTAAGATATTGGTGGTAATTAGTGTGGTAATTACTCAATAATTTTTTTCTATAGAATACTAAATAGGTACCTGAGAGCCGTGTACCCATACCTTATTGACTGTGGCATATTTGTTAATCAACTTTTAGACTCTAAATATACATTTTAATATATTTTCCTGTTACCATGTATGCTGCCTGTATTTCTTTTCTTGCTTACTATATGTATAATATATTCAAAAAAATTAAATTAATTTTAATTAAAAAATTTATAAATTCAAAATATTTAGTTTTGATTCACAATTTATAATAAATTGTGAATCAAAAAAAAAGTATTTTTTCATTTTTTCGAATTTCTTCAAGAAAAAATTCGCCACACACGGCTAAACCCAAAAGCCACGATATCAAATCTGGCCGTGAAAACCTAAGAAGTTATTTAAGTATTTTTTCATTAAAATTAATTTCAAAATTATAATTATGCAGTTTCACCAAGTACCGTCAGTTGTTAACCTTAATGTTATATAATATATTCATCTACTGTTTAACATTCTTTCCATATTTGTTCCATATATGGGACATATGATCACTACAATTTTTCATCACTTAGTTCTGTCAACTGCCACTGTCCATGCCTTGTTCAAGGATATATGTGCCACCTGAAGGTCCACTTGGTAACATATGATTCTCGACAACCTCCATAGCAGAAGTCAAAGTACTTGATGAAATGGTGGCTGTAGTATCCGAGGCAAATTTTTGGTTGATTTGTTAATCTTTTTTTAAGTAAATCGGATGATTAGCCTGACATTCCCGAGGCATTGACAATTTTGTCTTAAAAAGCGGCTTAACCCTTACAACAACTTAACTTAGATTAATTTTACAACACTATATTTACAATGCGAGACTCAAAAATCAAACCCATGATGGCTATAGACATCATCCACAATGAAAGGGTTAAATATTTTTTTAGCGAAAAACAAGTTATTTACATTTCTGTTATCGTTGAAACGGTATTCGTGCACCCATAAAGTCTTATTCAGGAGTTATTAGTACTTTAATAGCATTCCAAAGCCTACCTGTGAGATAATAAAAAGTGCTGTCTGTAAAGTTACTATCTCAATGAAAACATAAATATACATTATTCGTTTCTGCCGAATGTCTATAAATTTTTATGACTCTAAAGTACATTTTAAAAAAAAAAACGTGTACATAGTATGATTTATTTTGACATGATATACTAGATTGGCTGACAGTCTAATGCATCCAATTGAGCAGTCCTATGTTTCTTACCCGAAAAGCATACTCATGTGTTTGAAGCAGCTGATGCAATTCAATGATAATTGTCGACCCGTAGGGCGGCTGGTGGTAGTCGTAAACTCCACTGCAGGCCAACAGAGCGGCCACATTATTTTCGTGAGCGGAATATAAAAATAATTTGCGCCTCTCTGGATCTATAGTATTTTTAATTTTTGCATAAGAGTCTGTTATCATCTTCTGAAGCAAAGTGCCTGTAAAGAACGTTACTGTTTATACAAAATAAATTTAGCAAATACTTATTTCCTAAATTTATAAATATATGATAAAAAAGTAATGTTACATAGTAAATAGCCTTTTGATTAAAGCTGGATCGATACCAATAAACTATACTAATATTACATTATGTGTACATTGATATTTCTTGCACTAACCTCCTCCGATTCTTCTTAACTCGTCTGTGGCAAATTGCAGTTGATATTCGATGACGGTCATATTTTTTATCTGATCCATTATGGGAATCGCCCATTCGGGAGGATCTATATCATAATTTTTCTGCAAAAAAAATATCAATTTATAACATGCATCTTCATATTAAATATTTCATTTCAATAGCTGCTCCTTTAATGATAATAAGTGGCAATTAGAATGTTTGATGTGATAATAGTTAATCACTTATCGAAAAAATAGTGAAGTGTTGTTAATTGGTAATTAATATTATCAATAAAAATTAAAACCTCTGGTGATGAACACTTAATGGGATTATTGAATTGTGTGGACATAATATTCTATTCTCCGAAAATTACGAAAATTTAAAATAAATTCGAAAATATTGCAGTAACATTAATATTATATTAAATGAATTATCTATTAGCTACATGTGGTAAAGTTGCAGAAAGCAACAAGGATTAAGCTGGTTTAAATATGTAATCTACATTAGACACTATAAACATTGCTTGTTAACCAAAGGTCGTGGGTTGGATCTCCGACGAAGCATTAATTAAAAATGATTTAAAATCAATTTAAAAGCTCAATAAATATCCCCGATTAGTGTGAAATTGATCCGTCACCTATGAAATCTCAATCATAGCCTATTAATCAATATTGATGGTAGATGAAAGTCGACCCGTGAACACCAGGCTTTCTTAGCGAATCTACTTAAAAATAGACAATTTGTGAATACTGATCTGTAGTCTCATAATATTGGCGGTGCAGCACTACTTATTAAAAATGGTAAGAGTCATAAATCCACAATAAGATTTAGATTAATTCATAATAAATTAATCTTTGTAACTAATTAGGCACATTGTCATCAACGTTTTACTTAGTTTAGTGTCAGGAAACAGTAAACCTTGATATTTTTTCGCATCAAATATACCATCTAATATGAAAGTTTTTTCATGTGTTCAAAACCATTTTAAAATCGATGTACTCAAAATGCAAAACATTTTTCATCAATATTAATTTTTATTTTTAATTTTTAAAAAAAAATTTGGCCCATGTATATTTCTATAAACAGTTTTAATTTATTTTTAATAACCTCATTAGTCTAACAATATATGCTATTACCATCCCGAATATGTGAGGTCAATGCTCTCACATCAGATGATAAATTTCATGCTCAATTGCCATCTATCTCTGAGCCAATTGACAAAATATTTTTTTTAGTATCTTCGTGCAGAAGTACTCATTTATCTAAGTGTTTATTATATAAACAATTATTTTTACAATTCTGATTGATTATATGAACTAGGAATATATACAAATATTTAATTGAATATTTGAAAAAACAGGTTAACAAAAATTTATGATCTTTTCTTCATCATTCACAAATTATTCCATTCTAATATTTTAACATTTTAAAATCAAATTAAAGAATAAAAAATATTAAATTAGTAGAGTAGTATGAATTGTATTACTGTTTTACCTTGTATTTTTAAGATAATTTATTTTTGCATGCAAACTTTTAAAAATATCCTAGGATATTATATATTATTTGATTTGACTTACTTCTGCTTGGAATAAGTTGTCTATGTAGAATATTTCTTCCGGAGTTGACAGATTCCTTCCCGTGTAAGAACTCATAGACTCAAACAGACCCCTGTAGTCCTCCAGCTTTTTTTGAAACTTGTTCGAATACAATTGTTCCAGTCTCGCTTCCAGGAAACGAGGACACGTATAGTAATATAACATCTAAAAAATAACATGAATTTAACATGTTTTTTAAATATGAAACCAAGTATAATATAATATTTTCAAAAATATTATTCCATTACATCGTCCTCGAAATACGGAAGCGTGTGGTATGGTATTGGCTGCCACATAATATCTTTATGCCACTGTTGTATTTTTTCCGGTGGATATAGACCCGCCAGGCAAGCCAGGGCGCTCATCTTTGTCCTATCGTAGTCCGTAGTCCGGACATAGATTTCATCCGGTATATAGACACTGTTCAAGAAGTGACCGTAATGTTCTCTTAAAAGCACTCCGATTTGATACTCTCGCGCTTTCCCGGCCTGAAATTTGAATACCGTTATTCGCTGATGCCAAAAAATTTACATATTCATGATACAGTTATAGCACTATGAGCCTAATAAACGCTTCCAAATAAAAATAGTAAAGTAAAATATTTATATATATTTATATACATATACAGTGGTACCTCAACATACGAGTTTCATTCCTTCCGCAACCTTGCTCGTAATTCAAATTACTCGTATCTCAAAGCAAATTTCCCTATTGAAATTAATTGAACAAAAATATGCTTTGACAGCGAGAGCACACTGATAACTGATTTTCTGACCGTGGACAGGGGATTCACGTAGGTAAACGTGACGCACGGTTCGTGTGCAACCGGCCGACCTGCTATGCCGACTGCTTGTATCTCAAATTTTGCTCGTATTTCAAAGCGAAAAATCGCTCGCTCGATGGCTCGTATCTCAAAAAACTCGTATGTCGGAGCACTCGTATGTCAAGGTATCACTGTATATATATATTTTTAATGTTAATAATTGATTACATTCTGACAATAACAAATGCTTAAAATACTATTTGTAGATTTCTTTAATTTGTATGCTTAAGTTGACGTTTTTATGTAAATTTTATGTCTTTTCATAATGAGTATAAATAAAATTAACTGCATAGTATTTTGTTTACTTGCGTCATTAAGATTTTAAATATTGAAGCAAATTTGGCATTCCGTATACCTACATTTGTTATCGCCTTGAGTCCGTAAGGCTCAAATTGATTGTCAATGTTGGGATCTTCCGGGTACAATTCCATCTCTTCCCGGTCCGGCGTCCTGTCTCCATGACGGAAGAGCTGTCACACAATGCCAACACAACCATTATAATTTCAATGTAATTTATCAATTGCCTCGTGTATCGGTTAATAACAAGATTGTATTCTCGTGTAAGCCACTTACGAACAAACGTCACTTCAAACATTGTTGATCTTTATTTTTATTTTTGAATATCAATTAAATTCATGACTGTTTAAAAATATTATTCAATAATTGATTCAATATCAATTTACACTACATATTTCATACATTTAAAATTGAAAAATTATAAATTTTTGTTATATTGTAACATTCACTTTTTTTAACAACTTTTTTTATGTCACAATTCAGGTAAATTTTTAATTATTTAAATAATGATGCACTGATTTTTAAATATCATGATTCATATTTGTTTATTGTATTTATTCAATTGCATGCAATCAATAACTGTATAAACACAAAATAATAAACAATAATTTATGTAATTATATTACAAACACTTACCACGTGTAACAGTTTAAGTTCAGTAACGTCTTGCTGACTGTTTTTTAAGTCTGTGTTGTAATTATAAGCGTTTATTTTAACGGGCAGTGAAGCGTCTCCCTCCACAAACCGCCTGTCGTTAGCCAAAACGACCCACACCGCAAGGAACCAGAACGCGTGAACGTGCGCCTCCACCATGACTGCTGACAAGATGTTGACTCGCGAATCTCCTTGCAAATAAAGCCATTTTATACAAGTTTACAAGCAGCCAGCCGGTCCACTGGCGACTCGCCGCTCGAACCCACTATCATAATTACTGGACACATTTTCAGCTGTGTGTATTTAGACCAACACAAGCTCACATGATAAATGGATGCTGAGTTAGCGTCGGGAGGAAATAGCACAACGCGGACGCCTGAACTTGAACATTCCTAGTTGTACCGAGATACACAGTGGCTCATATCACACACATTATCAGCCGATGCTTTCATAATTACAATGTCGCCACACTTTCATCACACGGCTTTTTCGTTATTAGTTCATGTTTTTGTTTATGTCAGCGTTTCGAAATTTCGATAATAATTTTTCACACAATTTATTAAATTATAAATGTTTATATTTATTTTAGTGATCATTGAACAATTTTAAAAACACATTATACATGCAATTCATTTTTTGCAGCATATGCAAATACACATTGTTTTCTTTTTTAAACATGTACTACGGAAGTTTAACAAATGAGTATTTTTTTATTATTTACATTTCTCTTTTATAAACATTTTTTTTTAAATAAAAGTTTTGACTGCGGCAGCACTAATCTAAACACATATTATAGTACTTTTTTTAATCTTGTACTAATCTAATTTTGATTATTTACCAAAAAAGTACCTAAACATGATCAAAACTAGAGCTTTAATTGTGCTTAAAATTTAAAACTTAACTTCCTGATTTTAATAACATTAAGGTTATCAACTGACAATACTCGGTGAAACTGCATAATTATAATTTTAAATTAATTTAAATTTCAAAAAATATAAATCAAAATATTTAGTTTTGATTCACATTATTGAAGATGGTATCCAGGGTGGCCGAAACATGTAATCAGTTAAAATAAGTGTGAATCAAAACTAAATATTTTTAATTTATAATTTTTTAAATTAAAATTAATTTAAAATTACAATTCCTGATTTTAAGTTTACTTCTTTTTGACACTACAATTTACCACTAAATAGATCTTCAAAAAATATTTTCATGCATTTTTTTACAAGCAAATTTAACTTATGATTATAAACAAATTATTATTTATTGATGCTTGCCCTCTGCAACAAAATTATTAGCAAATGTCTTTAAATGTATTTGTAACAGTATTTTTAGTCAATTCCACAAATCTCTCAAATGGACAATATTGTTCACATCCCGGTATGGTCATCACTTTGGGTGAGGAGTAAACGTCTCTCAAGTATAGCGTCTGAAAAAAAATAATTTAATTATACTCCCAACTCAATAGGACTGTTTTTCTAATTTAATTAAGTTTAAATTAAATTAATTAATAGCAAATGTCTTACCTTAACAGTGTATTGCTTAGTTCTGCACATTTGATGCAATTCAAAGATGACTGTGGACCCGTAGGGCGGCTGGTGGACATCTTTTTTGAAAAGGTCGACGCCCGCCAACATGGCTGCCACATTTACTTCGTGTCCCGAATACACAAATAATTTTCTTTCTTCCTCTTTTGGCTGCGATTTCTTAATCTTTAATTCTGAATCAGCTATGATCTTTTGAAGCAAAGTACCTGTTATGAATATAAAAAACGAAAATTACCTTTTTATGAATAAAGTTAACTACTTATTTAGGGCAGGAGATAGTCGAGTGGACTAGGGTAATGAACAAGAGCAACGGTTGGTTACAAGGCTCGCGGTTCACATCCCGCTTCTGCCGATATTTTTTCTGAATGAATTGATGTGTATAAAGAATTTGATGTGTCTTCTTCGTAGTATCAATCCGGTGGATTGGTTTGCAGCAACAGAATCTTGCATCTCGATCTCCATTCCTCTCGGTCCTTTGCAACCCTTTTCAGCTCAGCATAAGCGCTTGATGTATAGTATGTGTATATTTAATTACTAATAATACTTAAAGTGACCGTGTGTCCCATTAAGAACGGACCATCCTGTTTTAAGGTAGCCAGACCCATTGTCTGCAAGCACAGCTTAGGAAAGTCAAAATTTCCCGTTTTAAAAAGAGACCAACAAATTGTAAAATAAAAAATAAAAAATCGACGCTACTGTATAGTATAGTACTATTATGTAAAAATTGGTAGATGTCCCATTCTGAGGACAAAATAAATGGTCATATTAATAATACTGCAATTTCGTTTATGTGACAATAGTGATATTATATCACAATAGTGATATTATATCACAATAGTGATATTATATCACAATAGTGATATTATATCACAATAGTGATATTATATCACAATAGTGATATTATATCACAATAGTGATATTATATCACAATAGTGATATTATATCACAATAGTAATAAAATCAATTGTTATAATACTGCCATGTGAATATTATATTCAAGTAAAACATTTGCGATATAAAATCATTTAAATAAAATTGCAGATACTTATTATTCTTCTTCCATTTCTACTCCCTAGTTGTGGAGCATATGGTCGTCGTGAATTTCCATCACAGAGTCACAGGGAACTTGGAACAAAACTCACCGTTGTATCCAAAGAATATTTGTGTAATCATTAATCAAATTTTAAAACTTTGTTAAGGAGATCGGGGCGATAAGTCAAAACACAGGTTCTAAACGAGTGATCACCAAACGGTAGCTACTTATAGCTATTATAGGTGGTGATATTTTCAGTAGCTCGCATAGCAAACATTATCATATTAATACTTCTTACAATACAATAATGATATTTCTGCAATTATCATCAATTATTTTCATTTTTACTTAAAAACCTATTTTTTTCATTAATTATTTTCATTCTTATTTATACTTTTTTTTTATGATTAAATTATCAATGAAAAAGTATTTTAAGTAGCTCGATGAATAATCAAGAATTCTAAAAGTACCTCACACCATTGCAGAGTTTGGAGACTTTTAGGCGGCAACACAACCCAACCTACCGCGGAGCATTCAAATACATTCCTCGTCCAACGTTACAACATACTATGGTCGTACAATCTTACCTCCGCTTAATCTTATTAGTTCGTCCGTGGACATCTGGAGACTATAATCAATTTTAGTAAGTTTCTTAATTTTCGGCATTAACCGTTCAGCCCAATCTGGTATTTCAAGACCATAATTTTCCTGCAATATTAGTTTTATTTGTTTAAAAACCACAATCATTTATGTCATATATTATATCATAATCTAAATAAAACGCATTCCCTAAATTCAAAATTAAATTGTTTTACTTTTACTTACTTCTGCCTGAAAAAGATTATCAAGGAAAAATACTTGGAACGGTGTCGTTATATCTCGCCCAACATTTTTGCTAATTTCTTGGAAGAAACTTTTATAAGGCGCCAAAATTCCTTCAAACTTTGGACTGGATAATTGAATATCCTTAGCTTTTATATAATTGGGACAATTCCAATAAGAGATCATCTGAAAAATTTAATTGTTTCATCAAAAATAAAAAAGATATTAGTTTTGATTACAGGGTCAGGTGGAGTTGCACCATCTGGCTAACACATAACTAACACAATTTCCTAAAAAAAAATTCACTTAATTTAAAAAATGCCTCGGATACTGCAGCGGTCAACTTTTTAAATTTCTAGGCTTACATCCTGGACAGTTAGAAGATATTGGAATTTATATCATTTAAGACATGGTGAAGCTTTAAGTGCAGAATTTTTTTGAGGATATGCGCTAGCTGTCAACTGTATGACGACATTTAGTGAACATGTGTTCCAGCTAGGGAGCAGATATGGAATACCATAACTTAAAAAATGCAATTCTTCAGTGTAACTAAATATTCTGTGTTGTCGCCCGGGAGTCTCTGCCATTTGAAGTCGCCTACCTGAACTGCTGCTTACTTCTAACGGTCCCTTGCTGTTAAACTACATCAAGGATATCATCGGAGTTACTTGCGCAGTTAACGAGGCTGAAATGGAATAGGCTCACATGTTCTTTAACTATTTGTCAGACGCATAATCTAACATTGTGTTTAACTTGGAGGGTAAAAGCTCAACCAAGTTACAAAAAAATGACACTAAATAAAACAGAATAATAATAGATTAGTTACATCATCATCAAGGAGTGGCTTCATGTCCAGAGGTATCGGTTGACCCAGAAGTTTTGTGTTATCTTTCAGTATATCTTTATTTTTGTTGAACAGCCCCGCCAGGCACGCCATGGCACTCATCTTTGTTCTCTCAAAGTCTGTGGATCGCACATAAATCTCTTCTGCTTTAAAGTCGCTGCTCAAAAAGGATTTGTAGCGATCTCTCAGGAATACACCGATTTGGTATGCGCGTGCTTTGCCAGTCTGAAATTATTAAAAGTTATAAAATATGATACATATAACATATGCGAAGAAAGGCCTCAAATTACCCAGGCTGAGAAGAAGACCTGAAAGACCACAGGCAACCAGGACTGCAACTGTAGACAAGGATCTGAGAACTCTGGGCTTGACCGAGAATGCAACGCAGGACAGACAGACGTGGCGAATGTGCACAAGGAAAGCCGACCCTAGATAATGGGAAATGGCGAGGCTAAAGAGAGATGCGCGGTCGATAAGTTTTATTTAATCTGGAATTCATGGTGTTTGAGTTCAACCTAAAAGAAATCAATTCCTAATTTGGCTGCGAAAACATACAAAATACGTAGGTTTAATCTAATAATAAGTACAATTTGGATTGGTTTTTGAATCCATGTAGATTCTGGATTCGTTTTAAATCTGTGTTATTGAAGATTAGTAACTTTTCGGCATTGGAGGCAACGGAGCTTGTCTATATAAACTAAATGGGTTTTTTGACAGACTTTAAGTTATACGTCTTTTTTAAATAATATGGTAGCTTAAACAAGCAATGATTTTCAAATTCGTGAACGAAAAGTTTTTTTTCAATTTTAACAGCTAAATTCTTGAAAATTTTATTGTCATACAGGTCCAACTAGATTTAATAAAAACAAAATCTACGAGTACATGGCGACATGAAATAACAATCAATAAGTGATGATCGTTAAACAGCTATTAAATTAATTTCCATGTCCATTAAATGCACTATTAATATCTCAATCGTGATGCACTTCATAAAAGCATTATCTATTATACTTGCATTTGTCAATGCTTTCAGTCCATACGGCAAGAACGTATCATTGATGTGTGGATTGTTTGGGAACAAAGCTAATTCTGCTGGTTCAGGAGTTCGGTCCCCGTGGCGGAAGATCTGAAAAAGTAATCACAAAGAAATCATTTGTTACAATTTAATTAAATAACTACCAAAGATTTTTATGATTTTCTTGCTCTATATACTCAATTCTTTATAAGTATTTTTAAGAAGATTTAAAGGACATAGCTTAGATTAGATTGTCAATATTTGTGAGTAAAAAATTGGAACATGATTCAACCTCTTGAAAAGACAATTATCAATTAGAACCACTTAACAATGATTACTCGCATTTGATAATAAAGTTAACACTTCAAATAAATGTAAACATAGATCTGTTTAGTTCTATATTAATTTTACAATATTTTTCTATCTTACTCTTTTTTTGTTAAATATGTATGCTAAGTTTGTGGTTAATATATAAAAAATGCCGTTATAGCATCCTCTTTTTCTGGCATATATGGATATATATATAACATACAAAGTTATATATTAAAGTATTATATTTTTCAATTATATTACTAATTGTGTGTCAAAATAATGACAATTTTTTGAAGTATATAAATATTCAATACAAAAATCAAACCGCGTGTATCAGTTTCAGCTCAGAAAGGTTGTCTTTGTAGTTGTTGATGTCCTGTGGAAATGCTTTCACAATTTTTACACCGACAACATATATGGTTATGAACCATACTAAATATGTATATACGCGCACTTGAGCCATGACTGCAGATAGAATGAACTAAATAACAATCTATTGTACCTTTATATATATCCAAAGAGTTTTAATATTTTTCACACTGTGTTTTTAATTACTAGTAAAATTTCTTGTTTATTTTTATACGCACTTTCAGATTCGTATTTATATTTAATACAATGAGTATGAATTTAATGTTATAAATCTTTATTATTTTATTTATTTATCAGTCATAAGACATTGTAGGAATGATTAGTCATTATTTGACAATATAGCAGACATGTGTTTGTTTTATTGACTTAAATACAGCAGTAGACTTCTGTTTAAGCGGATGTTCATTATTTTTTATTTATTTATATTTTTATTATTATTATATTTTGTTTAACTTGTAAGTGAATACAACAGGATGCAACTTCCATTGTCATTGATAACAATAATGTAGTGCCGTACTCGGAAACTTATTTTTATGAAAGAAGGAGCGTAGGGCACAGACCTTCTTTAAAATAACATTGATTTTTCAGGCAGCCTTTAAGAACCTATTTTAGTTGAAATGTTTTTTGTATTATAAAGCATATACGCTCCACTAAAGTGTCATTGTCGCAGGAGAACATAAATCAAAACTGCCTCTAATTCAAGTCCCCTAGCTGTCTCGTCACCTTTAAAGATTGCCGATTACATAATGTTTTCAGGATGAAAATTGTTACTTTGTTTGGTCCTTACAAAGGATTTGCCAGCAAGATTCCTGATATATATATATATAATCGTGTCGGAAACATCAAGGTCAGATCCTGTCTGCCCAGAAGAGGGTGACGTTGATGGCATTACTCCCGGTCATCATCAGGTCCTCCTCAGTGCAGCTTCTCGAGCAAAGCGCACATTCCAGAAGGTGGGACAGGCTCTGCTTCACGCCGCAGTCACATTCAGTCGGCCCGCTGTAAAACTGCCAGGCTTTCATTTGTGTCCTCGTCTTGCATACTCCGGTCCGAAGTCTGTTAAGGGACCTCCATATATTCCACCCCTGTCGTGTCCAGGGGCTATGTCCTCTTTCGAGGCAATCCAAGTATTCGCCTCAGTTGCTTCTCCACATGTTCAGCCGCAGGGTGGCCTCAGGTATCGGCCTAGTTCTGCTGTCGACTGTAGGAAACTTCTTGATTTGAGCCGTGTGATCATCTTTTGATATCCAAACATAGGGTTCCTGATGAAGTTTCTGTGGTGCTTATATGATCCATATTTGGGGTAGATATCATCGATTTATTAATCACAATGACATAAAATATATACTAATTATAAATATTATTAGGGTAAAGAGGAGTAGATAAATAATCTATTGGGTAGATCAATGACCTACAATCAATCTGAGAATATTTCAATTTGTAATCAATGATCAGCCATCGTCTTATAATTAAATTAGTCATCGAAACACATCCTGAAGCCTGATCTATTATTTTAATTGCTTATAATTCTTTTTAGATTTTGGAGATATTTTTAATTAAAATATTTCTTGATTTTGAAAATATTATTACTTTTTAATGTATAAATAATCACAATATAAATGATCATGTTTCCTTTATGTACATATTACAATTTTAATGTTAGTGATAATTTGGTATGTCATTAATATTTTATCATTCAAAATACTAATGAGAAACCATTAGTGTTCAATGTGATTCAACTGAGTATAAATTATAACGGAATATATGGGATCGATTACTTTTTAATATTCATTATCAATTTATAAGCAACTCCCCAAACCACTTAGCCAGCAATTATATGATACTTGTTATGTATTCCAATGGCATCTAATATTTTTATTTTCAAAATATATTAATTCAAATGTTTATATGAATGTGTTACTAAGTTAATAATTTAAAGATTAAAAAAAAACTGTACTTTTTGACTGCACATCTATCCATTGATGTCATGGTATTGGAACCAATGTATGTTTAGTTAAGTACACCACTTAACACTTTTTGCGCTGTCAGCCACGTGCTCTATACAAGCTGCTATTCAGAATTTCCGACGCGGCCCTAACACCTAATACCACAAAAGCATTTTCCGTCACTTAACAAAAAATGGTGTTGGCGATGAACGTGTTAAGGACAAAACAAAAATTGTCCAGGCCTCGGGAGCGTCAAGCTTATCAACCAATCTTTTTACCCAAATAATTCTCTGCGACCATTTGTGGTGTCCATATGCTCTAAATATGGAGCAGATATAGTAAATTAAATAAAAAATAATTAATCAATCGCATAAGCTAAACACTTCAAAACCATACTATACTAGTTGAAAGGAATTTAAGTAAAAAAATATAATTAATACTCATGGAAAGTTAATAAACAAGTATGCAATAACTATATTTATAGCTGTCTTTTATTATGATTTAAACATAAATATCTTATAGGTTTATTTCTTTATTCAGTAGTACATTTTATAGAATCTGTCAATGTATCAAAATATAATTTGATTTATTTCCTCAGACTTAAATAGCAGCTGTGATTTTTCTCCGTCATAAGCCACTCACGATAGATGGCTTTTTGATTTGTGTCAATTTGACAGCTGATCACACCATCCGCTGACAATCGTACGACTAAATCATATCTTATTTATGATTATTATTGGTGTTGGCTAATAGCTAATTATTATGTCATAGTATCTCAATGATAATATTAACATTAACAGAAAATTGTAACGAAATACTAGTTTTTTTGTTATGAAATTATTCAAGTAAAATGTTTATGTTATAATAGATACATATAATTCATAAATATATATTAATGTTATATAAAACATTCTTGAGAGCGGATCTATTATTTGGGCTCCCCATGAGAATAAATATGACCTCATGTTGGAGAGAGTTCAGAAGAAATATTTGAGGTTTCTTTATATAAGGATGTATGGATATTATCCGTGGTTGTACCCATCTTACTACATATGGAGTATGTTGGGATACAATGAGTTGAGAACTAGAAGAGATATGTGCTTGAGTATGAATTTCTTTCGGCTAGTGCGCGACGTGTTCAGAAATCCTGATATTTTGTTGGAAATCGGTTTGTTTGTCCCTGACAATTATTTAAGGATAAGGAGGCACAGACTGTTTGTTCTTCCTAGAAGTAATACTAACCTGCCAGAGACTATGCCTCTTTGGAGAGTGATCAGACTGTTCAACCATATTGCCTGGAATATTGATATTTTCCACTTGAGAGAAGCCCAGTTTCGACATGAGCTCCACGAATTCATTTATCAAAGTAATTTCGTGGAGTCTTCTGTTTAGCGAGCTTCGGGACTTTTTAATAATTGTTGTTAATAATAGTAAATACCAAATTTTTTCTCTTGTATTATATCTTATTTCAGGATCGTATTAAATATATTTGTAGTTGTAATGTTTCTGAAAGAAATAAATAAAATAAAATTGAAAATTGATATTCTTGCTTCCATCATAATAAGAGTACATAAGAAATAATATTTTTCATAAAGGGTCTGCCAAATAACTTTTTTTTTTTAAAACAGGGCGCAAAACATCGAGTGTAGCTTCGGCTGTGTGGCACGTAGCGCCGTCCTGTTGAAACCAAATGTTGCCAATATCCTCCTCTTCAATTTTTGTGAACAAAAATTCGTTCAACATGGACTCGCCGCATGGAAGCGCCATTGATGGCGCTTCACGCACACTTTCTGCCACAGCAGCAATATTCTCGGGTGTACGCACTGTTTTTGGCTTTTCACGCTTTGGTTTATCGATGAGGATGCCAGTTTCTTTCACTTTTTTCACAAGATAACGAACATACGGAGCTGACGGTGATTCTCTTCTTCCAAAATCCGTACGCAATTTTCGCACACATTCTGCAACATTACCATGATTTTCAAAGTAATGTCGCAATATTTCCCAGCGTTGTTCAAGCATATACACAACCATATTCGTTCAGCGGAAGGATAAAACTAATTATCTGTCAAATCAGACATGAGCTAAGTGTTACCATTCACGAAATAAGCACTAGTTGAAAAAAAAACGTTAGATGGCGGACCCTATACAATATATACTTAGATGAGATAATGTATTATATAAAATGATGTATAGACAAGATAGATGAAGTACCTACACTTATGCCTCAGTTTACGCGCAATAGATACATGATATATTAAATATTCTATTTAAAGTGAAACATCTAGCATTTACATCCATTCACAGCAGGCGTGTCAGTAATTTACCAATGAATTAATAGTTGTTTTTTTTTATGTTTATTTAACATTATTTACTTTTATTGCTTGAAAACCCACTATTTGTTATGTTAAAGAAAAGTTCACTAAACATATATTGTGTCTTTTTTTCTATGTTTTTCTTTATAAAAACATATATATAATATTTAAAAAAAAACAAAATTCTTATTTTTTCCTATTTTTGCTCATTTCCATTTTATTAACTTATTTTATTTTATATTTAGATTTTATTTTATATTATATTATATTTAGATTGATATAATAAATTATTCTAATGGATGTTGGTAATGTCGACTTCTTCTTCCAACAATATTTATTATACATTGTCTTCACATTGTTATTTTATTGATAATATATTTAACACATTCATCGCCATGTCAACCACCGGTGGCTGACACTGATTCATTACAATCACGCCGCGTTGGCCACCGGTGGCCGACACGACAAACATTAATTTGACTTTTCGTTTTGCGCTGTCAGCCACGCGCTCCATACAAACTGTTATTCAGAATGTCCGACGCAGCCTTAACACCTAATACCACAAAAACATTTTCCGTCACTCTACAAAAAACGGTGTTGGCAATGAGCGTGTTAATCAACGTGTAGTTACTTCATTAATTTTTCTTTTTTTCTTTATGTAATAAAATTCTCTAGATGGTTATTACTTATTAGCATTTACTTTGAGATCCAGCATAAATATTAAATATTTCATAATTTAGTTTGTTTTTATGAAACTGCAGTTTCAACTAACCCTGTCAAGAGTCCTAATCTGTCACTGTCAAGAGTCAAGTTGTTTATTATACTCAAGAAGGAATTTAATAAAATAAAAACTCAAATATTTTTCTTTCATTTTCAGGTATGGTTGATGTGCAGTACAATGAGCAGGGTTTACTGGAACAGCTGGAAATATGTGCCGTTTACATTAACAAAGCTGAGCGATACGAACTCCTGGGTCCACTGTATCGTCTGATTCTCCCCATCTACGAAAAGCAAAGAAATTTCGAGAGCATCGCCCGTTGCTATCAACTTCTAGCCGACGCTTACACAAAGATATTACTGATTCAAAACACGGGTCGGCGTCTGCTGGGAAGGTTCTACAGAGTCGCATTTTATGGACAGGCATACTTTGAAGATGAAAATGGAATTGAATATATTTACAAAGAGCCTAAAGTGACAACTCTCAGTGAGATATCAGAAAGGCTTTGTATGCTTTATGAACAGAAATTTGGAAACGGTGTGGTCAAAATGATTATGGATTCCGCTCCCGTAAGTATACTTATTATTTACTATATATAGCAATTTTTAAAAAATATATTTCATTGTTTTTTTAGTTGCGACAATGTTTTCATTATGTGATTAAATTGTGCAAAACTATTATAAATTCAAATCGATGAATGGATCAAAAAATTTCAAGGCCATATAGCGCTTAACAGCAATCAGATCAAAAATTACATATCAATTTTAATTGTCGATCCCTTCCTTTAACTTTACTTTATTTTCTTTCTTCAATACATTTGGTTTTAAATGTTAAGGTGAATATTTTTATATATACACCTGACTAAAGAAAAATTAGTCTTTGTGATATACACCCAGTCCTTTTTGTACGAGACTTTTTTTTATGCTATTTCGCTTTTATGTTACCGTTAATTTCATATGCGAGTTACTCATTGTTACTTGCAGTTTTTTAAGCTATATTTTGATTGCTGTAACCTATTTATTGAATAGTATGAAAGAACCAACAAATGTCGTGTAAAAAAAGAATGGGTTGTATGTTTAAAAACAATAAATGGAAAGTATTTTCTCCAGTTTTAAAAGTAATTAATTACTTTAGAAAGACTATCTCGATAATCGATAGACAGTGTTAAAATTATTGATTGAATATTTCTTTTTTTAACTTATGGTTTATAAATAAAAATGTGTCGCATACCCATCAAGATTTATTGCCAGAGCTTTAATGATAACAGTCCGACAATGATAAAAAAAAACTGTTCAGACTAAATACAAAGTTTTTTTGTTCTTCGGCTGTCACCCATCCAACTTAGGTGATGGGAAAAGAAACTAGTGTTTCAGCATGTCATGGTCATTGGTAGTTAGCTGTCCCTGTGTTAATAAAGTATTTTAATCCTATTCAGGTTGTCATCGATGACTTGGACCAGCGCTACGCCTACATTCAAGTTACCTCCGTTCAGCCACACTTTGATGGCTCCGAGTTAGCTCAAGAGCGGATGACAGAATTTGAAAGGAACCACGACATTAAGCGGTTCATGTATGAAACTCCTTTCACTAAAGATGGCCGTGCTCGGGGGAATGTTGAAGAACAATGGAAAAGACAAACTATACTAACAAGTGAGTCTTGTATAATAATATCATAATACTATAGTCTTTTCTACAGTTATTACCATGGTCGCTGCTCTTCGGAACTTAAAGAACTAATTCCTCCTACACCCACCCACAACCGACAAACTCGTCTTACACTTGCCGAACATCCATACACGGTTAATATATGTCGACCAAGAACTAGCAGTTTCCAAAGCTCCTTCCTTAATGCCACCGGTAAGCTATGGAATGCTCTTCCAGCGTCTGTGTTTTCTCCTTCCTACAATCTGGATCTCTTCAAGAAACAGATAAATATACACTTGCAATCTCCCCAACCCACACACAAACACGAACACAACACACGTTTCCCGCATGCAGCGTCCAGCCTCCCTGGCTGAGCGTCATAGAGTACACTGGTCTTGACCGGGTGTGCTCTCCTGCATGCGTTTTCATAAAAATAAAAATATATCATCCGTATCCTTCATCGTGACCTGCGACATTCACGGATTGAAGTGTAATAGTCTGCTTGTAGTAATTATAACTTCAAAAATTCATTAATAATGAACATTACAACCTTCTACACAATTTATTATTACTTTTTAAATGCATTTTATTACATACATGAATAATTCAAAAGCTACATTGTCACAATTGTCTTCTTTTTTTAGCCGAGTGCTCTTTTCCGTACGTCAAGAAGAGGATTACTGTAGTTGATATGCACATTGAAGAAAAGAGTCCCATAGAAGTTGCTCTTGAAGAAATGCAAACACGAGTTTATGAACTTAATGAAATAGTAAATGCTAAAACATACGATGCGAAGAAATTGCAACTCCGGTAAATATTTTATACATAATATAAATAATCTTCAGTTGAGCCATCTTTTTTAACCAAACGGCTCAGACCTCTGTAGTATGATCTAATCACCTGACATAAAAAGTGATTAATAAACATTTAATCATGTTTGTGATGCGATATATCTGCACCAGCTGTGGAGTAGATATGGAAAATGAAGACGTATATATATTTTAAATGTAGCCACATATCATATTTGTAAAGTATAATTTCTTTGTAACATGCGTAATTACGTTTTAATTAATTTTGAATTGAATTGTACAGATTACAAGGAAGTATATGCGTCCAAGTGAACGCCGGTCCCCTGGCGTACGCATCTGTTTTTCTCGATCCAGCATTGTCTAAGATGTATGACAGCGATAAAGTAAAACAGTTACAAGACGTGTTCAGGTGAGGTTTATATTATTTACACATCTTTCAGAATTACATCTATTAGAGTTTAAAATCTGTGGATTTCTTTATCACTTGAAAAAGCCCGTTTCAGGAAGAATATACACAATTTTAACTGTAAAACGTTTCACAAAGTGGGTTTGGGTTGGTTAGGCATCGATACATTGCAGTTGGTCGCAGTTGAGGAAAGTATAATTTAAACTATACTATTGTGTTTTTTAAATTTAGTTTTTCAACTATAACAATAATGCATTTTCGCCTAGAATTGTTCAATTGTTTTTAACCTTTTGAAATTTACATTTTTGGGCAAATTATATAGACTTTAATATATTTTCTAATAAATAAATATATCAGATATTCTTATAGTTTTTGACTGGAATCCAACATATTTTATATTCAGTTATATAGTAACTTAATTTTGAATTATAACAATAGAATAAAGCTGTAATTTGAGGCTACAAATGTCATGTAAAGCTCATGTCACTATAGACGTCATACCCAGTGAATGGGTTAATAATATACTATTTGATTCTTTCAGGGATTTCTTAAAGGTTTGCCACACAGCCCTACAGATTAACAGCAAGCTGATATCATCAGATCAGGTGGAGTATCAAGAAGCCCTGGAGGACAACTATCATAAATTGTGCGACTCTCTTTCATCGCTCATGGGTGAAAGTTTGATTAAAATACACAACGGATCAGCTGTACAGATGACGACAGTGAGTGGAGTTCAAGTGGACTCCAGCACAGCGTAAATACTCCAAGCCATGGAAAAATCACTTCATTATCATGCTACATACATATAAACTATAGATATATATCAAAATCTATAATAATAAATTATGAAAACTGATAATTCGTTAAGAATATTCTATAGCAATATATGACTCCGATATTACTATAAACGCACATTATTATAATATGCTTTTAATATTCTCTCACTAGCACAATTTTGATACAATTTTACACCCTGTGAATGCAAAGAGGAAAATTTAATACTGTTAAATAATTTTTAAAATGTCATTTTAAGCAAAAAAATTACTATGAAACTCCTCTTCTGTACGAGAAAATAAGCTTTTTTTTCAGAATTATAAAATTCTAGAATACTATTGAGGTTTGTAAACCTTAGCCTCTAAGGACGCCAGCGTTGCCAATATTTGACTCCAGTATTCAATTAAGTAGGTCTTAAATAATAACGTCCAACAAATTGTTGGTAAATGAGTTGATTTTACAATCAAATCGCCAGCCTACTCTATAATCTTTTCTACTCACTGAAATATTAATAAAAATGCTCAATGATATTAACTCAATCTATAAACCGATATGGTTTTTGCTTCAATTTCAATATTATAATCTTAAAATGACATATAATTAAAAGAAATACAAATACTATTATAACATTTTAAATATAGATTATTGATATTTATTGTATTGTACAAATATATAAATAATTTTATTTGATTGATAGTTAGAATTTAAATTTTATAATCTTTTTGCACTGCATTTTGTAATTTTACTTTTGTGCAATTACAATGACAGCAGTATTCAGCATAATTTATTGTCTAGTCAAAACTGTTTAAATTATTTATCATTACAAAAAAGGTTAAATTTTTATTAAAGACGGCAAGTTTTTCATATAAAGGAATTTTTCATATTTACAATGTTTCGGTATTATCACAATCAACTTATTACATATGCTATTTTTGGTATTTTTTATTGTTGCCATGCCGGGGTTAAAATGCTATTAAAAGCTGGCTACAAAGTAAAACCCTTTGTAATTAACCACCCCAAAAATCACATAAACTTAAAACCTATAATGTGAGCAACTAGTAATGGGTGAAAGCTCCTACAATAAAAAATACAAAAAAAAAAGTATCCATGTTCTGTATGAAATTTGACATTTAAACAATTTACACAGTGTTGCTGTAATTTAGTCCCGTTATAACAGGATTCCCATTTTTCCAGGAACATTCTTTTATTTATTGATTCCTTGCTGCAGATAATAATCATATTCATTAAATTAATTTATTAATATCAATGAAACATATTTTTTATAAACGTAGATAATTTGACAAAAATTCTATGTTGTGTTTGTCTTTTTTTACAAATATTTAAATTCATTGTTTGAGTAAATCAATCAAATGCCATATTATTGTATTAAAATAATTCAATCTATTCAAAAATCCTTATCTACTCCAGACTATGGATACATTTGTTAGTCACATTATTCCAAAAGCCATTCATGCCATAATTGTAATGTTTGTCATAATAAACATAATAATTGTTATAATATACCTACAGTATCCAATTTATTTAAGTACTTAATGGACATATCGAAGAGTAGCCATTTACTAAGATTGCCTATAATAGATTAATCAAAAGTCCTAATTATTGTGATCGAAAGTTATTTTTTTATTCCATTTTCTATACAATATTATAAAACATGTACGGTAAGTAATTATAATACCTAACTGCAGTATTTTACTGTATTTTATATTTAATCTTGCCAGACGATATTTATTGCGAAAAATATTTATCCCTTCCTTACACTGCACCTTTGTCATTATTTTTGTGACATTCACTTTGTTAGTTATTTATTTAGACTTTTTATTAAAGGTTTCCCAGACGAGCGATAAGAATTATTTGATTTTTCAAGTATTGGATAAAGAAAGATTTACTAAAATAATAATTTGCATAGTTTTGTCTCATATGCATCCATGTTTCAAGATTGGAAGTTTTTTTTATGACAACACTGTTTGAAAAAACACACTTTTTTAAATTATAATTGCATAACTATTTCAATTTACAATAATTGATAAATTATTTAATTCGTATCGGGGGCACCTTTTTAAGAATTAAATTGGAAACCCAAAACTAGTTATTAAAATTATTCTTAAATATAATAAAATAACACAAAACATTCTAATAAGTATGTATCTTATACTAATCTAATGTTAAAATTTGATAAAAAAAAATATATCCATTAATATCTAATCCCTACAAATATTAAATTATTTATTCTTTGTGAATTTCTTATGGACATTTGTATTATTATATCAATTTATGGGGAAAATGAAATAGAAAGTAAGCAATCGAATTATACTAAAAATGCATCGTTGTGAATAATATATCACAATAATATAAAGAAAACATTACTTTCTGCAATTTTATTAATGAATAATTGATTTGTTTTAATTGTCTTCAATTCTTTTCATGTTATTTTATGAAAAATCCTCGAATATATCATAAATGTGGGCAGATTTTTTTGTCTTCCCTTATTTTAATTCTACAATATGGATGTAATCTGGTCAATTATTTTGTGTAATGTTAAATATTATAAAAAAAAACATTTTTTATTAATTTGATATGTATGATTTTTCATAGTTTCTTAAAATTATTATTTTCATATTCGTATAATTTGTTTATATTATTATTAGATAGTTCTAATTTCTAAAATAATAATGATTACTAATTTCTTTATTATTTAACAGCTGTAACTAGCTGCCCCAGTTAATTCCATTTTATAAAAGATGACAAATAATAAATTTAAAATATATATCATTTTAAATCACTTATTTCACATGCAATTTAAATTACAGGTTTCATCTTTATCATCGTCAACCTGTATCCGTCCACTGTTGAACGTAGACCTTTTACATGAGTCGCCATTCCTCTCGAACCTCTGCCTTTCTCATCTAGCCTCTTCCTGTTATTGCTGTGATGTTGTCAGTCCGTCTATCATAGACTGTCTAACTCTGCGTTTGCCGGTTCATGGAAGCAAACCTACATCCTATTGGCCATCGAAATCAGCAGATATATCGTACACCAGTTTTTCAGATACCCTTTTCGGATTCCATCGCTAAGGACACTATAAATACATCCATAGAACAAAAGAGCAATTTGTATGGGAAAAGCGTACTATGTATTAGGTTTCAGTCTGTACCCTTAGTTCATATTTGATGGATGCATTGCTTCGATATTTTTATTTTTTAAGCACTGCGAATCTTTCGCTTCAAAACTGTACTTAAGTTTTCCACATGATTCCTAATCCAATTGTATACGTATTAGTTAATTGATTTTCAAAAGTTATTATTTCCCTAGTTGCATTACATTACGCAGAATTTCATTCAAAACCTTGATTTAAGTTTACTCTCAGGATATTAGTCAAAAAGTCATTGAATTGTAACCATTTATCATGGCTTTGTTTTTTTTTAGATCCATTTGGCTGATCCATGTGATTTTATTGTCAGTTCTATGTCATCTGTAAACCCTAGACGAAAGATAAACTCTCTGTTTATGTTAATTTTTTAATTTTTATTAGAATATTATTTTATTATTTCAATATTCTAATCTACTTTTATAGATCATTGACTATATTACAATATTATTATTACTTAAAATATACATATACTATACATAAAATTCTTTTTTCAACGCGTCAATCCAAGCACAAAAATAACGGCAGAAGCGGGATGCGAACCGCGGACCTTGGAAACCAACTATGCCCAGGTATTCATACCGCTCGGCGAATCGCGCCATTGCTATGCCCCGACCGACTCGCGTTGAAACTAGTATTTATATCATTGTTATCATCGTACGATAGATGTCGCTATAGTATATATTCAAAGTATGTATATTTTTATTATTATTCAATCAGCCTTCATTTATTCACAAGCTTAATATTATTACTTTCCGACAGTCTATTTATTTTAGTAAGTACCACTCGGGTCTCGAACCAAACTATAGACTGAATGGATGAGAAACGACTACTTATAGTTCCGACTCGGACTTTATAACCAATCATTTACCTGTGTTACTGATGGATAATTTTACCTTCTTGTATTGTCTCAAGGAGACATTATTATATTAATTTTTTAATTTTTATTAGAATATTATTTTATTATTTCAATATTCTAATCTACTTTTATAGATCATTGACTATATTACAATATTATTATTACTTAAAATATACATATACTATACATAAAATTCTTTTTTCAACGCGTCAATCCAAGCACAAAAATAACGGCAGAAGCGGGATGCGAACCGCGGACCTTGGAAACCAACTATGCCCAGGTATTCATACCGCTCGGCGAATCGCGCCATTGCTGTTTATGGTCGTAACCATATTTTATTCAAGATAACAGTTAATAATTTTCTTCTAAAGCCTTTGTAAAAAGTTTAGGATCCTGCCTAACACCTTATCGTATCTTAATGCTATTGGTCTTGTTATCATTGTACTCATATAAATATATATATATTATGTGAATAGTAGATAAATAACTATGTAATGTTTATAGCCAAACGGAATATTTGTAATCTCACAATTAACTTACAGCAGTCTCATGAAAACTGTGGTTTTAATTTTAACTATTAACTCCTTATTTTACTCTTTGAGTTTATTTCTAGTCTTATATTAATTTATTGGAGGCATTATGATCAAATTAATATATTATATATTTTATTACAGAATATAAATATTTAATAATTGAATAATAATATTCATTTTTTTGTAATGTTGACGTATTCTGCTCATTGAAAAATTTTGCTCATCGAACGTCATCTATTGTAGGTATTTCAGCATAAGATTTTGTTGATTTATTGACTGTTTTGAGTGCATAATTTCAATAGACCTAATATTGTTCAACTTTATTATTATGAAGTAAACTTTTTAGCTAACTAAATTAATTATTATAATACTATATACTAAGATGCAAATTTATCAATTCAAAATAAAATGCATAATGTTAAAATGTATCATTTTCTTTTGGTGTACTATAATTTATTTATTTTTGGTACAGAGATATTCACATTTATAATTTTAAATTAATTTAAATATAAAAAATTAACAAATTAAAAATAATTAGTTTTGATTCACATTTATTTTTAATGATTCCATGTTTGGACTCGCTGGAGACCATTATAGAAAGATTATTGAAGATGGTCTCCAGGGAGTCCGAAACATGTAATCATTAAAAATAAATGTGAATCAAAACTAAATATTTTTAATTTGCTAATTTTTTAATTACAATTTAATATAAATTATAATTATGCAATTTCACCAAGTGTTGTCAGTTGATAACCTTAATGCTACAGAGATATTCCTTTTTGATAATTTAACATTTTTCCATTTGCATTTAACTTATGTATTAATTTTATTAGATTTTTCATATGATTCATAGAATTCCTGTGTATCTAATCAAATGGTTATGTTTTCAAAACATTCAAATCATTTGCTTGTGTTTTGAAGTATTTTTTTAATAAACTTTATATTTATGTACAAAGTTAATTACATTTAAAATTGTAATAAAAAATTATCACATATTCTGTTTTATATCCATCCCTGAAAACATTGTGATGTCAAGTCTAAATTGATGTAGTCAGCTAGTGTAACTATGAAATTAGATATTTTCTACTTTTTTACAGAGACATGACAATTTTCTAAGAATTTACAGACATTTTTTCATAATGTAGCATAGTATTTAAACAAATAACAAGTTTGTGTTTTATTTTTTTAATAATAAGTATTTTATTTTGTAAAAGGAGCACACATTATTTTATAATGTAAATTAAAGAATTGTTCACTTCTTTATTAATATAATATACAAATTGTAGAAAAATGCCTTTTTTCGTTTTCATGTACTCATGTTTAACCTACTCGATGCAGCACACCTAATTATACTAAATTCTCGCTTGTTACTATTATAACTTTTGTTGTATTATATTACATATGAACATAAAGGTCCCACCTTGACTACAGTAAAAAACATATTACACTATATATGCAAACATAACATTCTTAATCAATACCTAATGAAGTGGTTTGGGATAGAGGGGAAAGATTAATAAAATGGGAAGCAAGCAAATATCAAAAAATGACAAAATTGAGAACTGTTTGAGAGTGTCATAATAAATAATATAAGGTGGGCCTTCTGACAGTCATTCCGAAATCCGGAGACAAACCCCGCACCGACCCTAAAGCATATCGTCCAATCACTCTTCTGCCAGTCCTCGGCAAAATCCTGGAGCGTATTGTCGTAAGTAAACTAGAATCACATCTAGTCACTTCAAATATGCCAATCTCCAAGAGACAGTTCGGCTTCCGACCGGGAGTCTCAACGGAAGATGCTATTCTCACGACAATCAAGACAACAACTGACTCCAAGTGCACTTACGTTCTGGGTGTTCTTCTGGACATCTCAGGTGCTTTTGACAACGCATGGTGGCCAATGGTCTTGGCTAAGCTTCGCCTTCGACAGATTCCCGGAAACCTATACGCATTGTTACAGAGCTATTTCCACAACCGTAAAATTTTCGCTGACGCTGGAAGCGTTCGTATATCACGTAACGTCTCTAGAGGGTGTCCTCGGGGTTCCGTTCTAGGCCCAATGCTTTGGAACATTCTTTTCGATGACATCCTCAGCTTACCGCTGCCTCCCGGATGTGGTGTTGTAGCATACGCTGACGATGCACTTCTAACAGTAGAAGCTAATAGTCGATCTTCACTGGAGCGCTCAACCACAGAAGCTCTAAACCAAATCTCATCCTGGGGCCAACGAAACAAACTATGTTTTGCGCCACATAAAACAGAAGCTATTCTTTTAAAGGGAAAATTATCTCCACTACGCCCACCAGCTATTTACTTCCAAGGTGCTAAAGTAAAAATTTCTACAGAAGTTACATACCTTGGCGTAATCATAGATGGTAAAAGAAGTTTCGCCGCTCACGCTCGCCATGTTGTAGATAAGGCGCGGAAGGCTTTCTTCTGTATTTCTCGCCTTACGGGGGAATTCATGGGGACTCAAATTTCGAGCCCTTAAAACAGTGTATGACGCGATCTTTCTCAGCACGGTGACATATGCGGCGCGGTGCTGGGTTGAGCGCACTCGACTACTCTTCATTAGACGCATTCTCTTGAGCGGTCAAAGAACCCCACTTCTCTCACTTACTAAAGCCTATCGATCCTCTGCCACCGAGTCATTGATTATCCTTGCGGGAGTGCTGCCGTTGGATCTGCAAGTGCAGGTGAGCGCCGCTATGTCGTTGCTTAGACATGGCTTCTCTGCGGAGGTCGGGGGCACTTGTCTCAATCCTCCGCAGGGTAAGATCACGAAAGAAACCGAAAAAGAAGTAAGACTGGCGGCGCTCGCAGCATGGCAAAGCAGATGGTCGACCTCGCTCAAGGGTAGACACACATATTCCTTCTTTCCTTCTGTCCTCGATAGAATGGAGATGCCGTGGCTTATTCCAAACCACTGGACTAGTCAATTCATGACTGGGCACGGCAATTTTAAGGCTAAACTCTTCAAGTTTAGCCTCGTTGATAGTCCAGACTGCCCATGCGGCAGCCCCTTGCAGGACGCTGAACACGTTCTGTGGCATTGTCCAATATTAGATTTAGCGAGGCAAAGGCTCCTTAGCGTAATCCAACAGAAGTCTGGACCGGTTGGATATATCGATCTCATATCTACGGAGCCCCACTACCATGCATTTTCTGTATTCGCGGCGACCTTCGGCGAAGAAGTCTAAAAGTGCAAATTTTAACGTCTCAACTACTAACTTTTACACCCATGTGTGGTGTTGCTCACCAAAACCAGTTACTTGTATAACGAGAATGTACTCTGAAAACAATGCCTTGGTAAGTGCTCCCAAGGAGCGCAGGTACAAGGCGACCGGCCCAGGGGCCTAAGGCCCCAAAAAAAAAAAAAAAAAAAAAAAAAAAATCTATATTCATATTTTTTCATGGCTTCTGGATTAAACCATTTGTGAGGAACGATTTACTGTACTATTTCGACTACCATTGCACTGGTCATCATCTATATAACCAATGTGAACGAACAAGAATACACTGCACAACGTTCAAAATAAGAGCCGAAGACATTTTTTTAATGATTTTAATCCATGCAAAAATATTATTTGGTGTAATCTCACAAGGTAAACAACTGAATTAATAATTTATAGTAAATTATGTACTGATACTACCTGCAAATTATACACATTTTTTGTTATCCACAATTTTCTTTATATGAATTGGTTACAGTATTTTTCGTCAGCTCTACAAATCTCTCAAATGGACAATATTCATCGCAATCAGACACACATATTCCTTCTTTCCTTCTGTCCTCGATAGAATGGAGATGCCGTGGCTTATTCCAAACCACTGGACTAGTCAATTCATGACTGGGCACGGCAATTTTAAGGCTAAACTCTTCAAGTTTAGCCTCGTTGATAGTCCAGACTGCCCATGCGGCAGCCCCTTGCAGGACGCTGAACACGTTCTGTGGCATTTTCCAATATTAGATTTAGCGAGGCAAAGGCTCCTTAGCGTAATCCAACAGAAGTCTGGACCGGTTGGATATATCGATCTCATATCTACGGAGCCCAACTACCATGCATTTTCTGTATTCGCGGCGACCTTCGGCGAAGAAGTCTAAAAGTGCAAATTTTAACGTCTCAACTACTAACTTTTTACACCCATGTGTGGTGTTGCTCACCAAAACCAGTTACTTGTATAACGAGAATGTACTCTGAAAACAATGCCTTGGTAAGTGCTCCCAAGGAGCGCAGGTACAAGGCGACCGGCCAGGGGCCTAAGCCCCCAAAAAAAAAAAAAAAAAAAAAAAAAAAAAAAAAAAATCTATATTCATATTTTTTCATGGCTTCTGGATTAAACCATTTGTGAGGAACGATTTACTGTACTATTTCGACTACCATTGCACTGGTCATCATCTATATAACCAATGTGAACGAACAAGAATACACTGCACAACGTTCAAAATAAGAGCCGAAGACATTTTTTTAATGATTTTAATCCATGCAAAAATATTATTTGGTGTAATCTCACAAGGTAAACAACTGAATTAATAATTTATAGTAAATTATGTACTGATACTACCTGCAAATTATACACATTTTTTGTTATCCACAATTTTCTTTATATGAATTGGTTACAGTATTTTTCGTCAGCTCTACAAATCTCTCAAATGGACAATATTCATCGCAATCCGGTATTTTCATCACTTTGGGTGAAGAGTAAACATCTTTCACGTAAAGAATCTAAAAAAATGAAGTCAATAAACAATTTTTACCCAACAAATGATCCCTTTTTCCATATCTTAATGAATAAAATAAATATTGTGACAATATGTTAAAAAATATATTTACATATTACTTTCTTTATAATGTTTTTTTTAATGTTTACCTTCACAGTATATTCTTTACTGCTGCACATTTGGAGCAATTCAAAAATGACAGTGGCGCCGTAGGGAGGCTGGTGAATATTTTCTTTGAAAACACCTGAACATGACATAATGGATGCTACATTAATGTCGTGCCCCGAATACATAAATAATTTTCTCCCTGGTGGCTCTAGAGTATTTCCAATCTTTGATTCTGAATGTGTTATGATCTCTTTCAGCAAAGTACCTGTATTACATATAAATAAACATGAAAAATTAATATTAGTTTTTAATATTAATTGCATAATAATATACTTAGTTTTGTAAAATCTTACCTCCGCTAAGTCTTTTTAGTTCATCACTGGAAGTCTGGAGTTCAAATTCAATTACAGTCATTTCATTTATTTTAGACATTAAGTTTTGAATCCATTCTGGTATTTCCAGATTATATATTTGCTGCAAAACAAATTTAATTTACATAGTACATTTATAATATTTTTAAATTTTATTAAATACTTTAATAAACATAAATAATAAATTTGTTTATTTTTACTTACTTCTGACTGAAAAAGATTATTAAGAGTTGTTACTTCCAACGGTAATGCTATATTTCGCCCAACACGGTGACTCAGTTCTTGAAAGAAGCTTTCATAAGGTGCCAACTTTTCTTGAAACTCTGGTGTGGATAATTGAGTTGCCTTTCCATTCACATAATTAGGACATCCCCAATAAGAGATCATCTGGAACATTATTATCAAATAATAAAATAATTACTTGCATTTTTTTCATGGCATCTCTAAATGCAGTTACCTCATCATCGCTGAGTGGCTTTGTGTGCAGAGGTATCGATTGTGCTAGAAGTTTAGCGTTATCCTTTAGTATATCTTTTTGTTCATTGTACAGCCCTGCTAGGCACGCCATTGCACTTAATTTAGTTCTTTCAAAATTGGTTGATCGCACATAAATCTCTTCTTCTACATACTCGCTGCTCAAAAAGGATTCATAACGATCTCTCAGAAATACACCAATTTGGTAAACACGCGCCTTTCCAACCTGAAATTACTAAAATATGAAAAATATATCTGCAATATATACATGGTTTTAAAATTTTAATACGTCTCAACATATGGGGCGAATTAGTTTCTTTGATATTTTAATATACCCATACGGTGCAAACCAATAACAATGAACTCCAATTTTTGCCTTAAAATCCTGTAAAAACACATCATTCTACGTATAATACCTAAATCTCTTGCTGGGTTAATTGTAATAAGGTTTATCTACTAAAAATTAAAATGTTTATTGACTTATAATGTATTCAATCCGACAGATTTTAAAATTATATTTACTCCTAGTTTCACAACGAAATCAAATTAAAAAAACTGTTACATGGACATTACTTGAAATAATAATCAACTAGTTGTGGTCAACTAACAGGTATTATGAACCCTGTTAATATTCACTTCACAAAAACAATCGAAAATACGATTATCTATACCCCAACACTGGTTTTCGAAGCAATTTGAGTTGGCCTTCTACATGCGTCAGATATTATATATATTTTTTTACAAATTGCCGTATTTTTGCTAATTTGTAACAATATGTATAGATTTTTTATTATATTGTTTGTATTGTGATATATTTACGTAAATAACTTATGAAGAGAGGCTTTTGTTAATGTTGATCAAATTAATATAGGGAGTGAACGTTTTTACAACGTTATATCGGACGATATTCAGCACAGGGCAATAAATGTGTCACAGGACTCTTCCTATATTGAATGAACTATAATGCAATTTCTCTACCATTGAATGGTCTATTTATGTCTCAACCGAGATACACCTAAACATTATGTATCGAACTTGCATTTGTCAACGCTTTCAGGCCATATGGAGAGTATGTTTTGTTGATGTGTGGATTTTTAGGGAACATCTCCAATTCAGATGGTTCGGGATTTCGATGCCCATGGCGATAGATCTGTAAAAATAACCATTTTTTATATAGCATATTGTTTATTACAATTTACTTGTTCAATATAATAAACGGTTTCAATATTTTTAAAAAGTAAATTTTAACTTATTTCACAACCGATATCAATAAATTTGTTTAATAAATTTTGAGGTCGGATTTTAATATCTTGAAGAGAACATCAATTGAAACCACTTCTATTAGGTACTCTTAGTTCATAATGAACTCTGTAAGAATTAACTTCATAATATCCAATAAGTAAACCTTAAAATGTTTTATTTTCTCATTGAACTGCTTGTGTTTATTTTTCTTACTGTTGTAAAACTTAATGAATCATTAAAAATTGTTTTTTTCGTCTTAAATGTATAAGGTCATGAAAGTTCATATTTTTTCTAATGATAGTATAAATTCCATATTTATAATTCATTATAATAGTTAAACATATTCAATTATATTAATTTATTGAGGAAAAACTAACCACATGTGTCAACTTAAGCTCAGAAGAAGTGTCTTTGAAGGCATTTATATCAGGCGGACACACAGACACATTTTTAACAGCGACATCATATAATGTTATGAACCAAATAAATAACGTAAAAACCCGTACTTTCGCCATGACTAGCGATTGAATGAATAATACAAAAATCTAATCTTATATATGTATATCCAAGCGTGGGGTCATGGACAGAACCGCTAAGATGCTCGTGTACAAAACAAAAACACCGCTCGCGAGCTCTTCATGCTTGCTTTTTTGTAATATAATAATAATAATAAATATTAATGTGTACCATTTAGCTACAATAGTAACGTTGCCTGTTAAATCCTACTGGCTAATATCTGTGACATCACAATTCAATAGTACTGCCTTCTTTGTAGGTTGCTTTGATCCCGGCCCCCAACTGGACCTTATTATTGTCGAAAGTAGTGTCTACTAGTACTCTGTAGAGTGAGTTGGGAATGAGATTATAATTATAGGATCACGGCAGCTGTCAACTGTATGGTGACAATTTGTGACGTCCATATACTCCATCCAAGATACAGAAATGGAAAAACCAATACATAACGAATGGGCATTATAATTCTTCATTCGATTTTATTAAGTTCTTCTGTGGCATTTTTAAATCTATATATATAAAAATCAATTGCTGTTCGTTAGTCTGGCTAAAACTCGAGAACGGCTGAACGGATTTATCTTATCTTGGTCTTGAAATGTTCGTGGAGGTCTAAGGAAGGTCTAAAAGGTGAGAAAAATTTGAATAATTGCCGGAAAAACCCTAAAAACAGCCCTTTTCTTTTTCCCATATAAAAGTCCCATATAAACAAGATCTATACACAATATTATCTTTCACATGCTTTATTCATTTTACGCACCGCGTGTTATTATGAGAACGCGAAGTGTGTACATATTATTTACCGCGCAGTTGACATGACACGCGTTAACATATTAAAAGATCTATACACAATATCATCTTTCATATGCTTTATTCATTTCACGCACCGCGTGTTATTATGAGAACGCGAAGTGTGTATAATATTTACCGCGCGGTTGACATGACACTTGATTGTTGATTCTACTTGATCTCTGTGATCTTTGACACGTGTCATCTTCTTATTCTTTTGTATTATTTTTATTTTTTATTATTTTCTCTATTTATTGTATATTTATGTATACTCTATGTTTCTAAATATTAAAAAAAAAAATGGAATTTCGATTCTGTATATAAATAAATGACACGCTTTAAAATATCACTATTTACGATCCGCACACAAAATCAACTTTGATACACACAATTCAATTTGTGCGACGAGCTTTGTGACCGAATAACGTTGTGTGCGCAGAGTGCTTACCGCGCACTTGACACAGTTTCTCGGTACGTATTATCTAAATATCTATCTATATCTATATATCTTTATATCCATATAACTCGAGAACGGCTGAACAGATTTATCTTACCTTGGTCTTGAAATGTTCGTGAAGGTCTAAGGAAGGTATAAAAGGTGAGAAAAATTTGAATAATTTCCGGGAAAACCCTAAAAACAGCCCATTTTTTTTTCCCATATAAACGTTTTCTAAATAAAATGTAGAGTCAATTTGAACTTTATTGCTATTCAATAAAGTTCATATTAAATTATAATCACTCACTGCTGTCCAAGAAATGTAGGTGTGTTAACCTAACTTCAAAGTCAATTTGCAATTTATTACCGCTGCACAAAGTTCAAATTCAATAATATCTATACAAAATAGTCTTCGCGTGCGCGTTGGAGGATCTAATGTCGTGTTCCGAAACTCAACAAAAGTGATAATATCGCGAATGCGACCAAATTGTATAGTCACCAAATGTAATAGATCATTAGTCACAGATCACAGAACACACCCGTAAAAGAGGTTGATACTTTTAAATATCTCGGCTCTGTGATATCCTTAGATGCCAAAACTGAATCTGAGGTGGAGCATAGAATAAACACAGGATGGCTGAAATGGAGGTCTCTCTCTGGGGTTTTGTGTGACAGCAAGATTCCAGTTAGGATCAAAGGTAAAATCTACAAAACTGCTGTAAGGCCAGCTATGCTATACGGATCGGAGTGTTGGACCCCGCTGAAACGTGACTTGGATAGGATTCATGTGGCAGAGATGAAGATGCTGAGGTGGGCGGGCGGTGTGACTAGAGTAGACAGAGTTCGAAATGAGGAGTTAATTTCGGGTGGCCCCCATACCTTAAAAGATAAAGGAAAACCGCCTAAGATGGTATGGGCATGTGACACGGAGAGATGAGGACCACATGGTGAAGAGAGCCCTCAACATACCCATGCTGAGAAGAAGACCTGGAAGACCGCAGGCAACCTGGACTGCAACTGTAAACAAGGATCTGAAAACCCTGGGTTTGACCGAGAATGCAACGCAGGACAGACTGACATGGCGAACGTGCACAAGGAGAGCCGACCCCAGATGATGGGAAATGGCTAGGATAAAGAAGAAGAATAAATATTAAGTTTTGTCACAAATTAAATTTCTGAACGCAACCATAATATTTGACATTAGATGTGACAACCAACTAATATGTCAATCCATCCTGTCGCACTTCAGAACACGGAAAAAAGTATTACGATACATATTGTGTTACGATATCTATGAGTGCGCGAGAACTTTCTTTACTTTGGTGATCCTTTGTGATAGTGACATTCCAAGTAATGTGCTCTTTGATTTTGATATTTTGTGATAGTGACACTTTACTGCTAAGTGAGCGAGAAATTTTCTCACTTTGATTAATTACAATTTACGATGCCGAGGAGAAGATGATCTGACTTAGGTCATCGCAGTCAATCAAATGTGCGAAGAGCTACCTCACATGCTAACCGCATTGATGACCAGAGAGAGAAAGATCAAGAAAATAGTCGTATTGCTATGTCAGAATTGCGTTATTTAGTGAGTGACAATGAAGTAGATAGGCTTAGAATGCAACGAGTTCGTGCACATCAAACACAACAACAGCAAGCACGACATAATGAAATTGAGCGAATCCGCAGACGCAGTGCTCCTGTGATTCTTGAACGAGCTGCATTTCACTATGATCCGGCAATTGATTATTGTGCCGACAAATCGGTAACAATTGGGGAAATGAAAATAATTTATAAATATTGTAAGGCGTTAAAATACACTGGTGAATCTGCTGGATTATGTTGTGCTGGAGGCAAAGTGAAATTGCCACAGTTGGTCCCACCACCAGATCCTTTACGATCCTTAGTTTCTGGGATTGGAAATGATTCTAAGAACTTCTTGGCCAACATTCAGAAATATAACAGCTCAGAAATATATAAAATGCTTTTTTTTAAACACGGATTCGTTTTGTTTGTTTTAAGATTATTTTATACAAAAGTTTAGGTCTTTTATTTATTGATTGAGGCAGTACGAAGTCTGCTGGGTCAGCTAGTATAATATAATAATATCCAAACCAGACAATACGTGTACGACGTTGGCATCGAACCTCTTATCCAACGGGAACGAAAAGCTCTGTTACGTAATATATTCAAATTTGGAACAAAATTTGAATTTTTGTTTTTCCAATATATATATTTTTAATTTGTGTTTAATTGTTTTCCAAGGTTTGCAAAGGATGTCGGCAACAAAGATCAGGCCAACAATGATTAATTTGGACCGCACATATCGATGTTTAAAGATAGTATTTCTATTTTATTTCAAATAAATAAGCGTAACCTCTAGTTCTTTGGGCTCTTCTTAAGACCCACTGTTATCAACTTACCTCATCAACATCGAGCGGTTTTGTGTGAAGAGACATCGGTTGTGTCAGAAGTTTAGCGTTATCCTTCAGTATATATTTATCTTCATTGTACAGCCCTGCCAAACACGCCATGGCGCTCAACTTAGTTCTTTCAAAATTTGTTGAACGTACATAAATCTCTTCTTCTACATACTCGTTGCTCAAAAATGATTTCTCAGAAATACACCAATTTTGTATGGTTGTTCATTTGTATATTACTTAAAGCATTCCACACCTATTTAATCACGACAAAATTTTGTAAATATGTTAATGGCGCATTCGGGAAGGTTTTTGTACCATTAAAACCATTTTAAAACTCGATCGAACCCTGTTAAAATACTCGTAGAGGGAAAAGATGCAGTACTTAAGATCGAAAATCTGTCGTTTGTTGATTTTAGTCGCCTTAGTTATGCAAGCAATTGATGAAATATGCTCAATGTACACACTTAATCCAAACGTAAGAAACGACGATATTGTGTTTTCATGATTTTATATTAACAACAATTTTACTTAAAATAAATAAATATTATATAAAATCAATCATTTTTTCCCGTCCAGACCAACGCCGGAGATTATAACTTGGGTTAATTTAAAAAAAAAAAATCCTCATTAAATTTTCTGAGTTTCTCTTTCTTACTCGTTCAAAACATAATTAATCATCAATAATTTTTTTGTGTTGAATTTATAAGGTAAGAGAAGTTCATTAATTTTTCCGATGATAGTTTAAATTCATTATTTATAAATTCACATGATTTATCGACTTAAATTCCTATTACATAAATATATAAATAGAACTGGCAAACGAAGCATTGGCCGACCCCCTACAAGATGGACTGACGATATAAGAAGAATAGCGGGAGCGACCTGGATGCGGAAGGCGGAGGATCGAAGAGGATGGAGACTCATGCGGGAGGCCTACGTTCAACAGTGGATGGACACAGGCTGATGATGATGATGATGATGAAATATATATATTTTTAAAAGAACGAACCACGTATATCAACTTAAGTTCAGAAGAGTTGTCTTTTAAGCCATTTATATCAGGCGGGCACAGAATCTCATTTTTAACACCAACAATATGTAAGGTTGTGAACGAAACAAAATATGTAAGATCCCATACTTTAGCCATGAGTAGCGATTGAATGAATAATACAAACATCTAATATACTTATTAATAGCCAAACATGGAGTTATATGTAGGGTCGCCAAGAGCAAATCCGGGCACCTTAGCCAATTACTCCGTACACTATGTTGAAAAATAAAAAAGGTGTTATATTAATATTATAAAGTATACCTACATCATTTACAATTCCTGTACTGTAATTACTATCGAGGTTAATAATTTAAAGCATACCTACATCATTTACAATTTATGTAATGTATTTACTATCGAGGTTAATAATATAAACTATACCTAGATCATTTACAATTTCCAAATTAATGCTTACCAATGAATGACTTTACATGCAACAATATTAACAATAAAATTCAAATAAAAGAACTCATACATGACTCGATCAAAGATCTCAACCAATTAGTACAAAATTTTGAAAACACACTTACAACTTACCATATGAACATTAGAAGCATTGTATATGATTCAAGCTAGGTACTAAGTAGTAGTTGTATGTATATGATCCAAGCATAATAAGTATAGAATTTATATAAATTGTATAAAATATTTATATTGTTAAAAAGGTATTGATTATATTAAGTTCATTAAAAGGTGTCTGGTGGAAATTGAGACTTAGATGGGTCGAGGCTATTAAAGAATCGAAATATATATGTAAATGATGCTGAAATTGTCACTTCGACTATAAAAAAAATTATAAATTTTAATGATATTATTTTATATTCTAAAAAAAATATGTTATTATGTAAAAAATGTGAAAAAATAATAATATAAATTATTCAACACTTAAATCAAAGATGAATCCCACGCCACACACAAGATCTACCTTTAAGTGGCGTGGAAAGCGAATTTCCAAAAAAAAATAAACAATAAAAAAAAAAAAAATGAATGTAATACTGTCAATAAAATCTTAAATGTATCCTATTATATTTGATTAAATAAAAATATATATATATATATATTTTTAAAATATAGGATTCAACCACTTAAACGCATAAAAAAACATTTCTTTTAATTATTTATTTTTTAAATTTGTATTAAGGGAACATCTGTTCTGTCAAATAAATAAAATTGTATATTAAAAAAAACTTTTTGTAACACATAACTCGTACAATAATAATTTAACCTAATGTTACAAGCAGTTTACAAAAATAAATTAGCACGTGCAGTTGAAAAACTGTGAGTAAAAGTTCTTAATTATTGTCAAAGAATTCTGATAAAAAAAACTACTACTAGTAGATCATAAATAGTAAACAGGAAAGATCAATGGTGGATTATTCCATAAACGCATGAGACGCGCATTTGGGACCTCCTAATCTTAGAAACGCCCAAAATAACTTTACTAACCCAAATTGAACCACAGTACATATGTGAAAAGCTGCCACAAAGTCATCAGTTTTAGTATTAGTTATAAATGTCTTTTAATTTCCTATAAAATTAGTTCCTAATTTACATAAAATACGACCATAGAATATTTTACTTGTAAGGCCACATTAACAAACAAATCAGTTGTTTGTATAAAAATATATATTTGCGTTTACTCTAAAATAATATCGAACCGTGCTGATTTCCTTATTACACAAATTGATCAATCTTGTGTCGCACAAACCGACATACAGGCGAAATATAATTCAATTATAAAATGCAATATGCGATTTTTTAATACCGTTTGTTTGTAAGTGAAGAAAAAAACAATGCTGAATCTAATTATAGATTATTTTTCTTGGGGCATATGACTTAGAATCTTTTCAAAAACAAATCGGTGTACTTCTCACAAACAAATCAGCTAAATGAATTATTTAAGATAAATTATTTGTCGCCGCTACCTACTGACCCGCAAATATCTTCATATGAATCTGTAACAGTATTTTTTGTCAGTTCTACAAATTTATCAAACGGACAATATTCTTCACAGTCCGGTATTGTCATCACTTTGGGGGAAGAGTAAATGTCCTTCACATATAGAATCTAAAAATTAAAAATATTAAGAAAAACATCTCGAAAAAAAATATTTCATTACATTTTCAAAGGAATCTTGTAAATATATATTTTTGTGTTGTTTTACTAATGTTGTAAGACTTTAAAATTATTACCTTTACAGCATATTCTTTACTACTGCACATTTGATGCAATTCAAAGATGACGGTGGCCCCATAAGGAGGCTGATGTATATCCTCTTTGAAAACACCTGAACACGACATAATGGATGCCACATTAATGTCGTGCCCTGAATATATAAATAATTTCCTCCCTGGTGGCTGGAGAGTATTTTCCATCTTTGATTCTGAATGTTTTATAATTTTTTTCAGCAAAGTACCTGTTTTGAATGTTGAAAAAACATATATTAGTTTTGCCGTGAATAATACTACTATTTTTTATGAATCCGTTGTGAATATTAGTTTTTAGCAGTAGCCAATCAAAAATTTTGAAGCCCCCAGGCGCATATTGGTGATATACTTTTTCGAATGATAAAAAAACTGTAAAAAAACATAATTTTTAGAAAACTATCACTGCTTTTTGTATATTATGTTAGTAATAGTTATTGAATTTTTCCGCAGCACATCCGATGTAAGTCAGTTCAATTATAAACAATAAATACAATGCAACGCCCGAGAAAACAAAACCTATTTGGCATAAACTATTAGGAAGACCGCGGCTATTACGATCATGCCCAATAGAGAATCCGTCACTGGATTCTTGTACAACGTTTGCGGAATAAAACTCTTTAGTTTCTTCATTCATACCTCCACTTAGTCTTTTTAGTTCATCCGTGGACGTCTGCAGTTCATATTCAATCGCAGTAATTTCCTTTATTTTAAACATTAAGTCTTCAGCCCATTCTGGTATTTCAAGACCATAATTTTTCTGCAGTACAAGTAAAATTTACATATAAATTAAAACATTTGTTGTCTTACATACATAGCCATACATTTTAATTGGAATACATTGCAAAATCTTAATTTAGTGTTGAAGTCAAACGATAGATAGTTATTATTTCAACATTTAATATTGCATAATATAATGTATGTTATAATCAATATAAAATATATAATCGTTTAATATGTACTTACTTCTGATTGAAATAGATTATCAAGATGATTAACTTGCAACGGTAAAGTAATATTTTGTCCAGCATGCTCACTCACTTCTTGGAAGAATCTTTCGTAAGGTGCCAACTTTTCTTGAAACTCTGGTGTGGATAATTGAGTTGCCTTTCCATTCTCATAATTAGGACAAGCCCAATACATGAGCATCTGGAAAATTATTGTTAAAAATGAAAACAATTATGTACATTTAATGTACAGTGAGCAGCTTCAAGACTTGCTCTACGACCTCAATGAAGGATTGAAGAAATTGGTCCGAAAATGATCTTTGATAAAATTAAAGCGATGACAAATATTCATATTTCCTAATCTTTTGACCCGATTTCCATTCGAGGAACATAAATAGAGGTTGTAAATAAATATACCTATCTGGGACAGGTAATCCAACTAGGACGAAATAGCTTCTCAAAAGTAATAGATTGGCGTATACAACTGGGATGGGCAACATTTGGAAAACTTAAGTACATTTTTAATGCAAAAATTCCGCAATGTCTTAATTCTGAGGCATTTAACCAATTAATGCATCATTCCTGTATTAATAACTTATGGCGCAGAGATATGGAATCTAACAGCAAGTCTTACCAATAAAATAAAGGTCACCCTGCATGCCACGGAGATATCCATACTTGGAGAGTCTCTTAAATATAGAATCCGAAACAAGGATATCCGAAGAAGAAATCAAGTAGTGGAGGATACCCAAAGAATAGGCACACTCGAGTGGCAATGGGCAGGACATATCTGTCAAAGAGACGACGGTCGGTGAGGAAGAAAAGCGTTGGGGTGGCGCCTAATAACTGGCAAACGAAGCATTGCCGGACCCCCTGTAAGATGAACTAACGACATCAGAAGAATAGCGGGAGTGGCCTGGATGCGGAAGGCGGAGGATCGAAGAGGATGGAGTCTCATGCGGGCGGCCTACGTTCAACAGTGGTCGGACACAGGCTTATGATGATGATGTACATTTTAATGGTATTTATAGTATAATAATATGATGTTTTAGTAGTTACATAATCTTTTATGATCGGCTTTGTATGCAGCTTTATGTCTTGTCCCATAAGATCAACGTCATCTTTAAGTATTTCTTTGTTTTTATTGTACATTCCAGCCACGCACGCCATGGCACTCATCTTGGTTCTATCAATATTTGTTGATCGCAGATAAATCTCTTCTTCTACATATTCGCTGCTCAAAAAGGATTTATATCGATCTCTCAAAAATACACCAATTTGATATTCACGTGCTTTGCCTTCCTGAAATTGTATTTCAAATTATTAAAACACTCGGTAAACATAAAAATATTTTTTATATTCGATTTCACTGATTAACATCCAACTTAGAGATAAATTAACTGTATAATAAATCAAATAAATTATAAAGCACACATAATTGATATATTTATATGCCAATCGTGATACATAATTAATAAACATTATTATTGAACTTGCATCTGTCATCGATCTCAGTCCATAAGGAGAAAATGTATTGTTGAAATGTGGATTATTTGGATAAATCGCCATCTCTTGTGAATCGGGAGTTCGGTTCCCATGGCGGAAGATCTGAAAAACATAAATATTTATAAAAATTCTACAATTATTAAATGGTTGTAGATTTTACAAGACAACTTATTTAATTTAATTACATTATCATTTAGGTATATTTTGAAAATAGGATTATTTTAATATACGAGTATAAGAACTTTCTTTATAAGAAATGAGGTTGTAATTTTGAGTACACCGTAACTAACTGGAGCACCTCTCTGCTGACTGGAGCATATGGTCGTCATGAACTACCATCACAAATCACACTCGCCTATTCAAAATTAAAATAGACTTTTTACCGTTTAACGGGTGAGAAACAATAACCTCATTTTCCAAAGAGGATGTTATTCAACGTGATCCGTATTGAAACCAGTTGACAAATTATGTCCCAGTATTTATAATACCTTAAATTTACTAGAGTATATATTTTAATTGGTGTAATAAGTTTTAAGTAGTGATATTATTTATAAAGGTAATCCATTTTAAAAAAAAAAATGAGTCTTGTTATTTGTTATATTGAGAGGTGTTTGCTTTATATTAATATCATTGTTGTTCGAATAAATTGAATCTAAAATAAATTAAGAAAAAACTAATCATCTAGATATTTTCTTCTCAACCCTTTAACCTCTTGGCATAAATTATTTTAGACATCAGTTAAATACGAGTAAAATAGTTCAACGTCTATAATGTAGCACTCAAACACAACAAATCACTTTTTTTAACTTTTACGTGACACTTATGAAATTATTGTTCCACTTTATTATTAATTAGTTTTCTGGACTATAACTTACAATTCATAGATATTAAACATCCGCTTTATCATGTTTAGTTTCTGGTAATTTTCCCTAGGATAAATTTATTAGGAATGAAGCCCCAATTCACCACTCTTAATATCAAGGGTAGGCCATTATTCAGTGAAGTAAAAAAGCAGATTTGTGCTCGAGGTGTTTGATTATTTCAGTCCCCGGACATTTAGATATTATATATTCAGTTGATATTTTTTTTTATGGAAATTATTTATATATTTAATCGTTAAATTTATTTCACGTTCCTTTTCACGGTTAAGTGAAAAGTCAGTTAGATATTTCTGTTCTATACATCCTGATCCTGATAGAAGCATATATTATTTCTTAATTTTGTTTTTTGACACCTTTGTTTTGGACAATGAAAGAACTAATTCCTCCTGCACCCACCCACAACCGACAAACTCGGTTAATGTGTGTCGACCAAGAACAGGTAGTTTCCAAAGTTTCTTTCTTAATGCCACTGGTAAGCTTTGAAATGCTCTTCCATCGTCTGTGTTTCCTCCTTCTTACACTCTGGATCTCTTCAAGAAACAGATAAATATACACTTGCAATCCCCCCACACAAACCCACTAAAAAACACGAACACAACACACGTCTCCCTGGCTGAGTGTCATAGAGTGCACTGGTTTTTACCGGCTGTGCTCTCCTGCATGCGATTACATTTTTTTTTTAAATTGGCTTTCACTCAATTCCATCTTGAAATGCCTTGATCGGTCTTTAATCACTTTACTTTACACACAAGACTCTATATGTTAAGTTTTGTATTTGTAAACATAGGGTCAATTTTATTAATAATATGTGTAGTTTTAGTCTTCAGTTATTATTTTTTGTTCGGTTAATGCGCTCTCTGGATATTGAAAACAATAATTAACAATTTGGTATACATCCATTTTGAGAGTTGAGTTTGATGATAAAGTAAAAGATGAAGACTGAACAGCTGAAGAAGGTAGCTTTAGATGTTTGTTTCACGTTTTATCTGCCCATATCATTACCCATTCTACCGTTCATATGCTCAATTAATCCTAAAAACTCAGTTAAATAAAGGACTAATTTTGTTTGGTGGTCCTGAATGTACTTGTTTTTTAGGGTGACATTATTGAACCCAAGTATTACTTCTTTAGACTTTTTAGCATATTAAATAGTATACGTCATTGTTGTTATTGTTGCTTCACTTATACTTACTATTAATTAAACTATTTTTATAAAGTTGGTCGAATTGCAATAATAAATTTACATTTTGATATACATATATTTTTGTTTTTTGGTAACTTCTTGGACAATAATTACGAAGTAAATGGATCAAATTATTAGTACCAATTTAACACATGCACCAGAAGAAAAAACAAATTTAACACAATATGTTGAGTGTTATGATTTAAAGACGACGGAACTAATCAGACTGATGTTTTTACTGTCACTTATATTATATGGCGGGAAGAAAATTTGATATATTTCGTAATTTTTGACGTAAATATACGGATAAAGAAGTTTTTCTTATTCTTTCACATACTATGGGTACAATATTAAAAATAAATGCCTACATTTAGAGATATACGAGTATATTCAATACATTATACAAGCATTTTACACGTAGATTGTGTAAAATCATTATATATATTTTGAATTTATGTAAAATGATAATATTGTAATACAAAAGACAAACCGTATGAATTAATTTTAGTTCAGAAGACGTTTCTTCGTCCTCACAGGTATTTGTATTTTGTGGAAAAGCATTGACAATTTTCACGGCAGCAATATATATGGTTGTGAACAAAACGAAATAGGTATATACTCGTACTTTATTCATGACTAGCGAAAGAATGAACAAAATGAAAATCTAATCTCCTTATTTATAGCCGAAGCGCATCAAACATCTTTAATTGTTACTGGATATATAGAAAAATTCCACGTTTACTTTATAATCGATTTTCTCATTAATGACTTTAAAAAAACTTTGTCACACACTGTTGTTGAGCCTTGTGAGGCAAATTGATTTTGTTGGCTTCTGAATTTCATCTACCATTGCAAGGGTTATCATCAGGATTTAATTTGTTGAATTAATCATTAGAATATGTATTTTAATAGTTGGGCTATCAGCTGAGAACACCTTCTCGATACGTTGTGCGAGGGGGAGTGTTTTATGTATCTTTATAGCCTTGTATGAGACGAGGATGTCATTCTTTCTATCATTATTTTTTCTCACTGAATTTGCATGTTGTCCTTTTGATCAAACTGAAAATTCTAGATTCGTTTAATGACCAGTGTCAGTAAGATGAAACTAACACTATTAGTTGGCATAGTTTGAAAGACTCGTGCTCCATTACCCATTTGACTATAGTTCGAGATGTATGTTCTATATACATAAAATTTACAGTTTTTTTAGATTTGGAATCATGGCTTTTGTGTTGAGCCGTGTGTCGCATTTCGCCCGCAGTTTACTACTTTTATTTTTATTGCGTAATATACTCGTATAGTTTAATTTAGTAATCTCGTCAGTGAATAAAACAGTATGTAATTTCCGCTGTCACTGCTAACAATAATAATAACATGTATCTATTATTCTTTAGGTATACTATATCAATAAATAATGGATCATAAAGCTAATCACTCCACATTAAATTCATCATTTATGGAACATTTACTATTTAATGTTGTCTAATTGTCTCGATAACATTTTATTTTTCTCAAATATGAACTCTTATAACTCTAACTAGGAATATTAAGATAATTACAATCTAGTATCCATTTCCAATTTATCAGTAATTTCCCAGGCCACTTAGCTAAAAATTATATATTTTTTGTTAAGAATTTCTATGGCATCTAATATTTTAAATAATAAAAATACATTTCTTAATAAAGTACACACTGGATCTGTTTATCAAGTGATAATTTGTAAAATGACACTTACATTTTGGCTAAACACCTTCAATTTTCAATCATTCAAATTTCGATCTATTTAAAATGAAATATCCAATGCAATAATTAAAATCGTATTAATTATAAAATTATTTTCAATTTATAAACAATTAATGATTTTTTTTTTTTAATTTTTATTAGAATATTATTTTATTATTTCAATATTCTAATCTACTTTTATAGATCATTGACCATATTACAATATTATTATTACTTAAATATACATATATACGGAAAGTAATAATATTAAGCTTGTGAATAAATGAAGACTGATAGAATAATAATAAAAATATACATACTTTGAATATATACTATAGCGACATCTATCGTACGATGATAACAATGATATAAATACTAGTTTCAACGCAAGTCAGTCTAGGCAGGGCAATGGCGCAGTTCGCCGAGCGGTATGAATACCTGGGCATAGTTGGTTTCCAAGGTCCGCGGTTCGCATCCCGCTTCTGCCGTTATTTTTGTGCTTGGATTGACGCGTTGAAAAAAGAATTTTATGTATAGTATATGTATATTTAAGTAATTATAAACAATTATTCTGCTCTATATGAAATACGTTTGTATTTTTTGTATTTTATTTATGTCTTTATGTTTCAAAATCATAATATCGATTAACTAATAGAAATTATAGTTGTTTTTACTTTTTGTCTCTTTAATCTATGTTTGTAAATATATGTTATTTATTTATTTTCTTAAACTACCTTTACATATTACTTTGTGTCTACATTTCCTTATGATGTATAACTACAGATTTATTACTTCAGTCATTTTTCTTGGTCATAATGTAATCAAGATAAATATTAATATATGTCAATTTAACAGCACACTTCACCATCCACCTGCGTCACATGTGCTATAAATATATATTATTTAAAATAATTACTTATTTTCAACATAATTCACTATTCAGCTAATAGCAAATTACTACGCAGTATCTGATTAAGATTTTGAAGACACCAAGCGCAACATAATCGTCATTTTGGAAGCCCTCTTTGAAGAATGATATTAAAGATTTTAATTTTTATCTTCTTCTTCCATACGGTCCCTTTTCGGAGCATATTTTCGCCACAAGTAGTCGCTCTACAGTTATGCCAGTTATAGATTAATATCCTAACTTTCTTCAACGTCATCTCTACAACCAAATATCCTTTGTGTACAAGTTCATAATGGCCTCTATGACGAGAGTTACACAGCTGATTACACATTATTACACGTGGACTGTTATATGGATGTTTATTTTAATTAAATCGTCTTCAAAATATTATATTGCAAAACACAGATAATTTTCGAGAATTTTTAATAGCGCAGTAATTCCAATAATCATTCAGTAACATCCCCAACTAACACACACAAATACAACACACTTTTGCCTCATGCCTTATGAATATACCGGGCGCCAAAGAGCCCTCTGGTCTCGACCTGTTGTGCTCTCCTGCATGCGCTATCATAAAATAAAATCTGACTGTAGTAAGCAGAAATTTAGTTATCTAAGGGCTTGACGTTAATGCATCAGTGGTATGTGCTATCGAATAGCATTTGGAGAACATAAATCAATTTGTTTTCAAATATGTTTTTCTGTTCAAGTATGTATGCACATTTATATCTTTATTCACGATACAAAGGACACAAAAAGACAAAAAATTAAATGTTTTCATGAAAAATAAATATGGAATCCAACCACTTAAGATCAATAAGAAAGGTTTATTTTATATTATTAACGCTCCAAGCGGTATGTAGAAATAAATTAACATATGCAATTAAAACAGTTAATTTTTTATATTTATGTTCATATGATTCTGTTGGGAAACTTCTTGCTAAGTATTACATATTAAAACATATTTTAATACCCATTTCTAAAGCACATTTCGAGCACGTGACCGTTGCTTAGTGCGTGGTCGACATAGAAGCTGGTTATATTTTCATAATAATGTGATATATGTTATTTTTAATCCGTCTTAAGTGAGAGAACAACGCAAAATCAAATGATCAATATTTTTTCTTGAAATGTGTTATTTTCAATCTATGAAAAAAAACAATTTCATATAATTTTGCTACCTACTTCACCACAAATATCTTTAAAGGAATCTATAACAGTATTTTTTGTCAGTTCTACAAATTTATTAAACGGACAATATTCCTCACAGTCCGGTATTGTCATCACTTTGGGGGAAGAGTAAACGTCTTTCACGTATAGAATCTAAAAATAAAATTAGAAAACTATTAACTCGAAAAATAAATTACTACCAACTAATAATGACATATAAATAATGTTAACCTTTATTAAAAAATATATTTATTTGTTATTTTGTTTATGCTGTAAGACTTCAAATTTTTTACCTTCACAGTATATTCTTCACTACTGCACATTTGATGCAATTCAAAGATGACGGTGGCTCCGTAGGGAGGATGGTGAATATCTTCTTTGAAAACACCTGAGCACGACATAATTGATGCTACATTCATGTCGTGCCCTGAATACATAAATACTTTTCTCCCTGGCGGCTCTAGAGAATTTCCAATTTTTGATTCTGAATGTGTTATGATCTCTTTTAGCAAAGTTCCTGTTTTGAATAGAAAATACGTTATTAATTTACACATTAATCGGGGGATTACCTCTTAGCGCAAGAGGGGTTCTTGGGGTTCGAAAATCTTAAGGCCTCAAAAATAATATTGTTATTCAGCATATTTTCATTTATACACAAGTTCAGACAAACTGAATTTACAACGTCAGATATTTCAAATTTTAGCCCTCTACAAGCTCTTCATACTACTTTTTGTCGAAAAAGTCAATATTTCATAATATTTGTCACTTATGAATTAAAAATTCAATAACAACTTCTATCAAATAAGTTCTAAATAGACAACAACAGTTTTCTGAAAAATCAGATTACTTTTATCGCTTTGTTATCATTTGAAGAACATTGCTTTCAAAGTGCTGCATCCGCTACTGACTCGTAATATTGCAATTGTACACGAATATACTCTTATACTTCCCAACACTTATAACATTTCAAAAATATATTTTTTATCATCGGATAAACACTATTAACTTGCAGAATAAAATACTTCACTTTTTACAATGTTACCTCCACTGAGTCTTCTTAGTTCGTCTGTGGACGTCTGAAGTTCATATTCAATTGCGGTTATATTCTTAATTTTTGGCATTAAATGTTCAGCCCACTCTGGTATTTCTAGGTTGTAATTTTTCTGCAGTATATATAATTTACAACATAAATAATTAAAATACGTACAATTGAAAATGTCTTATCGAACAATAAATAGTTATTTTCTAAATATAATTATCGTAATGTTTATATTTCCATTAATCAACCAATTTATTATTTTTTACTTACTTCTGACTGAAATAGACCGTCAAAAATAGCTATTTCCAATGGTGACGTTATATTTCGTCCAGCATTGTCGCTCACTTCTTGGAAAACGCTTTCATAAGGTGCCAACTTTTCTTGGAACTCTGGTGTAGATAGTTGAGCTAGTCTACCATTCCAATAATTGGAACACATCCAATAAGAATACAACTGGAATATTATTGTTAAAAATATAACAATTACTTGCATTGAATATAAAGTTTAGTGTTACGGCCTCTTAAGACGATAAGAAAAGTCCAGGCTTTAATAAACACATGATTATTATCTGATTTTTTTAAAAATCTCATTAACCAAATGCCAAGAAAATCACAAATACTACAGCAGTCATATTTTTAAGGCCCTGGGCTCATGTCCTGGAGAGTCGTTGATTAATATGCATTGTTACCATACATCACGTGTGTGACGTTGATATCGAAACTCTAATCCTACAAGATACGTAATATTAAGATTCAAATTTGGAACAAAATTTTAATACTTTTGTTTATCGAATGTTTTTTTTTTTTTAGTTGTATTGAATTGTTTTTCTAACGTTTGGCAATTTGTGGCGCCAACTTCTCTTGACCGTGACCGTCCTGGCTGTAGACAAACTTCAAGGGCAATTTCACTAATGTATTTGTCGTTTGAAGTTAATTATTTTATTTACTCAATTTTTTTCAATTAATGCCTGTTACCTGAGTGCCGTGGCTTTATATTTCTACAACTTTGGTATCAATTGGCGCCCAACGTGGGATCTTTCGGGATAAGGCAAATATCACGACAGCTGTCAACTGTATTGTAACAATTCATAGCGATCACATGCTCCAGCTGAGGTGCAGGTAAGGAAGAAGCAAAGGATCACGGGAGAGTGTAATTATTCTTTAACATAATTCTGTCATTATTTTCATCGCATCTCTATATTTCTATGTCAATCGTGATACATTTTAGATAAATATTATCCATTGAACTTACATCTGTCAACGATTTCAATCCAAATGGTGAGAATGTATTATTGATGTGCGGATTGTTAGGATATATTCCGATCTCCATTGCTTCAGGAGTACGTTCCCCATGACGGTAGACCTGAAAAAGATTTAAAAATAATAAATCATGTAGTCGTTGTTTTTTTAATACAACTAATTTTACAATTGTACTGCTGTCATGTTATTGACATTTAATGTGAAGACTGGTGCTTCGGCATTCACACTCAAATATGGCTAGAAAGAAAAATATGTAAAGTTTACTCGAAACCTGTCCTGTTTCTTTAAGAGGCAATATTTAAAATGATCCATATTAAATAAATTTAAATAACATCCTACTATTTATAATCCTGATGTTCACTCTGATTTTCTTTTTATTTGATAAAATATATTTTGAGTACTACAATATTCTATATACAAACAAGCTTATACTGAAAGAGTTATATAATCAATGTATTATACTATTATTTTGCACATACATTATTTATTATGTAAAAATATTATTAGATATTCTTAATATATTTAAGAAGACATATATTTTATTACAAAAAAAAAACAAACCACGTGTATTGTAGACGACAGCTTTCAGTTCCGCTGACGATCCGCTCTACGGGCGTGTATCGGTTTTCCGCTCTTCACTAGACCATCTTCTCCCAGTTACTTGTAAGGTAACTAGTTACGCCATCAATCTGAAGTGGGCGGACAGCCTCATTTCTCCAGACTTCAGGCAGCCGGCGCGGCTTCAGGAGGGTGGGAGATAGAAATGAAACGCAAGAGATTCAAGTCTAAACTGATTTATTTAACGTTCAAGTCGGTGCTTTTATACATTAATTTTCTGGTACCTACTTTTGCGGCCGTGAGAATAGTCACGTTCGCACGAGTCTGTATTCCTTTCTTAGGGTTTTATTATGAATCGTTCCTGGAGATAGGTAATCCTAGCCATAACATCGGTTTATGTTTTTATGGCTAAAACTGAAACGTATCCCAGGCTCGTTCGCACGCTTTACTACACAAAGGAACACTTTCTGAATATTTACTATTTATGACATTTTCCCAAGAATAGACGCATCTCACGCTGGCCAACAAAGGGCGACGTTTTTGGCTTATTTAATATTTATGGCCCCCTTTCTAACAATCGGTCGGGGCTCACGGACTGTTTCTTTATTGAAGGTCCGCCCGATAATACTCGTGGGATGCAAAGTATAATAAACCATCGAATTCCTATATCATTACAAATAACACATTTACAAATAACACATAACTATCAACAGCTGTCGTTTTCAGCGTGAGACGTACATAACACTCCCACCGTGCAGTCTCTGCTGTACCCTGCCTCGGACGTCTCGACTCGTTCTGTGTTGAAAACCGCCAGCTTCGCCGCTGGCCGCGTATAAGTCCCTGTTGCGGTCTTTATCTGAACCACGCGAACCTGCCCGTCGGCTGCTGGAGTCGCTCGCGTTACTCGTCCCCGTGGCCATGTGTTGCGCGGCAACTTCGGATCCGCAACGAGTACCAGGTCTCCTTCCTGAATCGGCTCCGTCGGGGTCCTCCACTTCGGGCGCCGCGCCAACGTTGGTAAGTACTCCCGTACCCACCGACGCCAGAAAGCATCTGCCATCTGTTGTGACGCCCGCCATTGTTTCTTGAGACACATCTTCTCCTCCTCCGTGTCGTACTGTACCAGGGTCGTCATGCCACCAGCTGATCCTGTGTAGTCTCTGCTGTGCACCGCACCGGATGTCCCACGTGAATGTCGGCGCGAATGCCCGCATGCGCCCGCTGGGCGGTGGCGGCTCCCCCCGTAGCAGAACCTTCATCTCGTCGCCGGAGGCGCGCCTCTGGGAAGAACGCACACGTACCGCCTCGTCGTCGACGATCTTCTCTGCCTGGAGCTCACACTCTCCTTCGGGCTTCAGGCGTTGGGGATTCTGGCAGCGATCGACAAATCCCGTAGTCCGAGCGGTTGTCCTTGGCGGTCTCGTCCTCGATGAAAACCGCGGCACGCTCGGCGGTCCCTCCGTTACGCTGCAGTGCCCCACGAAGTGTCCAGCTTCATCGCCGCCTTTCGGTTGAGCGCACGTGCCGAACGCAACGTGGCCCAGCGGCGTATCACTCACAATTACGCCATCACGCCGGAATTGCGCAATCCTTCGCGGCACTATTAGCTCGGCACTGTCTAGACCTATGATAATTTCAGGCCTCACTTTCACACTGGTGACACAATTGTCGTTTAAACTGTCCTTTAAGTCAATCCACCTCCATTGGAGGTAGCCGGGAAGCTTCGACGCCATCTCCGCGAGCAGCGCCGTCGAGACGAGATGCTGCGCGCCGTAACTCTCGAGTGACGGCACGGTATTTCTGATTAGAGTTGTGTAATCTACAACAGCAATCACACTTCTATCCGGGAGCTGCGGGACCCTGCTCACCCGATTAGTCAGCATGTTGACGATGACTCGAGGATTCCCGAACTCTTTGTCCAGGATCTGCATCACTTCCGGAACGTTTTCCGGATCTGACAGCATCTCGCTCACCATGTCAAAGGCTCGTCCGCTCAGGGCCTTTTGTAGCCGGAGTCCATTTTCGACATTTTTCAGCTTGCACAATTTCGTCGATTGGATGAATTGTGTTTCAAAATTGCGCCACTCTAGCGGTTCCCCGAGAAGGGTGGTAGGTCTTGGACCCCTGTCCGCCTTGCCATCATCGACTGTATTTCGGCATCATCCAGCGTCCTAGGCTTCTGCATGTCTCTCAACCATTCGTGAGTATGACGGTCGAGGTCGGCAGCCATTCCCCTGGATGCCGAGTTCTCGTACGCCGCGAATTCATCTTGATAGACGCCCGCGTCCCACTCGTGGGCTCGGTAGTTCAGCATCCTTGGTGCTGGCGGCTCCCGCCTCACCCACTGGTGAGCAGGATGTTCGGGCTCAGCGTCCGCCTTCCACGGCGCTGGGCGCTCTCGAGCCGCGGCGACCGTATGCCCCGCGCGCTCTTCACGAGCAGTCTCGTAGCTCAGCTGCTGTTGCGCGGCCGGCTCCCGCCTCACCCACTGGTGAGTAGGATGACCGGCCTCAGCGCCTGCCCTCCATGGCGGCGCTGGGCGCTCTCGAGCCGCGGCGACCGTATGCCCCGCGCGCTCTTCACGAGCAGTCTCGCAGTTCAGCTGCTGCCGTGCGGCTGGCTCCCGCCTCGCCCACTGGTGAGTAGGATGACCGGCCTCAGCGCCCGCCCTCCATGGCGGCGCTGGGCGCTCTCGAGCCGCGGCGACCGTATGCCCCGCGCGCTCTTCACGAGCAGTCTCGCAGCTCAGCTGCTGTTGCGCGGCTGGCTCCCGCCTCGCCCACTGGTGAGCGGGCTGCTCGGCCTCGGCTTCCGCGCCCGACCGACACGGCGCTGGGCGCTCTCGAACCGCGGCAGCCATATGCCCCGCGCGCTCTTCACGACCAGTCATGGAGCTCAGCTGTTCTTGCGCGGCTGGCTCCTGCCTCACCCACTCGTAAGCGGGCTGCTCGGCCTCGGCTTCCACGCCCGACCGACACGGCGCTGGGCGCTCTCGAACCGCGGCAGCCATATGCCCCGCGCGCTCTTCACGACCAGTCATGGAGCTCAGCTGTTCTTGCGCGGCTGGCTCCTGCCTCACCCACTCGTAAGCGGGCTGCTCGGCCTCGGCTTCCGCGCCCGACCGACACGGCGCTGGGCGCTCTCGAACCGCGGCAGCCATATGCCCCGCGCGCTCTTCACGACCAGTCATGGAGCTCAGCTGTTCTTGCGCGGCTGGCTCCTGCCTCACCCACTCGTAAGCGGGCTGCTCGGCCTCGGCTTCCGCGCCCGACCGACACGGCGCTGGGCGCTCTCGAACCGCGGCAGCCATATGCCCCGCGCGCTCTTCACGACCAGTCATGGAGCTCAGCTGTTCTTGCGCGGCTGGCTCCTGCCTCACCCACTCGTAAGCGGGCTGCTCGGCCTCGGCTTCCGCGCCCGACCGACACGGCGCTGGGCGCTCTCGAACCGCGGCAGCCATATGCCCCGCGCGCTCTTCACGACCAGTCATGGAGCTCAGCTGTTCTTGCGCGGCTGGCTCCTGCCTCACCCACTCGTAAGCGGGCTGCTGCATCGGGGCGTGAGTTGCTTCGCCCGTACTGCGGGCCGCACGGCGGTCCGCTTCATGTGTGGGCGGGACTGACTCACCGGCGCTGCAGGCTGCACGGTAGTGGTCCTCCTCAGGCTCCCGTATGACTTGCACAGACCTCGGCGTGGCGGGCTGCTGCATCGGGGCGTGAGTTGCTTCGCCCGTACTGCGGGCCGCACGGCGGTCCGCTTCATGTGCGGGCGGGAGCTCCGTGGTCCGCTGAACTTGTAGGCTGGCGGCCAAGCTTGCGATGGCTGCGTTGGTTTGCGCGCTGCTTGTCGTCAAGGCTGCGACGAGCTGGGCCATCATGTCGGTGAGAGCGTTCAGCGACTGGTCAGCCTTGCGGCGCGCCTCTCTGGAGTCCACGGACCTCATTGACTCCCCCGATTCTGATCGGGCGTCGTCCTCCTCCATGTTAGTTCCACGGTTGCTTCCTGATCGCGTTGCAATCGGTGATCGATTGGCAGGCATGATCAGGTCAGGAGATGATCTTCTTCACGAAGGCAGAATCCGGTTCGAAGGACCAAATGTAGACGACAGCTTTCAGTTCCGCTGACGATCCGCTCTACGGGCGTGTATCGGTTTTCCGCTCTTCACTAGACCATCTTCTCCCAGTTACTTGTAAGGTAACTAGTTACGCCATCAATCTGAAGTGGGCGGACAGCCTCATTTCTCCAGACTTCAGGCAGCCGGCGCGGCTTCAGGAGGGTGGGAGATAGAAATGAAACGCAAGAGATTCAAGTCTAAACTGATTTATTTAACGTTCAAGTCGGTGCTTTTATACATTAATTTTCTGGTACCTACTTTTGCGGCCGTGAGAATAGTCACGTTCGCACGAGTCTGTATTCCTTTCTTAGGGTTTTATTATGAATTCGTTCCTGTTTTTATGATAGGTAATCCCAGGCCCGTTCGCACATCGGTTTATGTTTTTATGGCTAAAACTGAAACGTATCCCAGGCTCGTTCGCAATCGGTTTACTACACAAAGGAACACTTTCTGAATTTTAATAAACCATGAATTTTTAAAAATAACACATTTACAACCTGTTTAAGACTCTGCGGCGTTTTGGCCATTTTTTTTGGCAGCCATGAAAAAAATCTAGGTAGAATAACATGTATTAATTTAAGATCACCGACCCACTTCACCACCCCCCCAAACTACTTTTCCACAGACTTTCTTTCAGTATTTTGTTTAAACACATACATTCAGCAGATTTTAACGTCTGTCGCAATATATATGGTTGTGAACCAAACTAAATAAACATTTACTTGTACTTTAACCATGGCTAGTGAAAGAGTGAAAAAACTGAAAATCTAAACTACTTATTTACGGCCAACGCGTATTTAATGATTTTTTCATTGTGATTTTAATTGTTGCATGATTAGTAAAATTCCATATTACTTTTATCAGTACCTGCTTAAGACTTTAAAATATATATTCTTGGCGCCCCATTTTTTTTAAAAAAAATCTAGGCTATGGTTGCACTTATTATTCGACGCTTATATATATTTTTAAACTATTTTTCAGCAGATTTTGTTTAAAGATACCTTAGTTATCAGCAGAGATTTCTAATGTCTGTCGCTTACATCTACGGGGGCCATGTAAGAGAAAATATTTTGAAAATGACATATATTTATAAAAAATTGAAAACTCTGATAGTTAATTACATCGCTGATTAATTAATATGCTACATTAAAATATATATTCTCATTTTTTTTTTATTATATTATATTATATATATTTTTAAATATTTTTTTATTTTTATAAAAAGCAATAACTTTGTGGTCAGGCATGATTAAAAAAAAATTACAAAAAATATTTTTAATTGTTTTATTTTTTAAATAAATTTACTTTTAAATTCCTAACGCATGATATTTAACATTAGGCTATTAGAGCTGGTAAATTTGTCGTATGCTTAGTGTATCAAAATTAATTAACGATTAGCGATTAGAGCTGGAAAAATCGTCGCAAGCCAAGCGTTTAATAAGCAATTTTCACATTTTTATATAAATATTCTATGGTTACTAATATATTTATGAATAACTGTATTTAACAGCCTCAATTTTTAACTGCCACCATTTATAAATGATATAAATGAAGGTCAAACAAAGCGTCATAAATAAAAATAACACATTTTAAATATTGTAGCTTTTATCTGTCTACTGTTGAACATATGCCTACCACATGTATCTACATTACTCTCGATAATGAAAATTACACATCCTTCTTTTCATCTGATGTCAACGGGGTTCGGCCATCAATCCGTATGCCAGTTCTTTGGTGCCATTCCAAAACATCGTTTCCCCATCGACTGTTGTCGATGCCCTGTCTGACAGCTTTCCTTATATAGTTATATATTTATTAATAAAACTATTGTCATTTTGAAGCTGGATTATAATCGTTGCACAGTTACATATATATTTGATTTACTTTATACATATATATACATTTATACACCGAATATTTCTTTAGGGCTCCGCAAGCAACTTGCCAAAACACTTGTTTGGAGCATCTTAATGTACCACTGTGAGACATGGTGCTTATCTGAAAGTGATAAAAAAAGACTAGAGGCCTTTGAGATGTGGTCGTACAGAAGAATTCTCGTAATTTCCTGGAGAGACCTCGTCACGAACAATGAGGTTCGCAGAATAATCAAGGAAGATAGGCAACTAATAAGAACCATCTCAGAGAGGCGAGCCCGATGGATTGGTCACATCATGCGCCACGATGGTCTTCTTCACGATATTGTGGAGGGGATGGTTGAGGGTAGAAATTGTAGAGGGCACCCTAGACGGGAGTATTTGCAGCAAATATTCGAGGACATGAATTGTAGCGCTTATGCTGAGCTAAAAAGGGTTGCGGAGGACCGAGAAGAATGGAGATCGAAATGAAAGATTCTGTTGCTGCAAACCAATCCACCGGATTGATACTACGAAGAAGATACATATTTATTATTAGGCAGCTTAGTAACTCTAAAACTGTTCAAATCTTGCCCACTCTACAAAACGCCTAGCAAAAACAGGTTTATGCAAGCTGCTGTGCACAAAAAACTACGCTTTCCAAAAAAGGTTTTATGACATTGGCTTTATACACCAGACCAGACATAACGTTTATTCATAAAATCAGGTGTACATATGCAATCTTCTTAAAATTTGCTATCTCTAACATTGTATTCACATTATTACATATGATTATTATAGAATCTACATATCGTAGAGGCGAAGTTTGGAGACCGTACTGTAAAGAGTTTAAAACACTCAATATTTATCACGCTTCGCGATGAACTGCCAAGTTTTACAATTTTCGTTTTTATATAGACACTCTTAATAAATTATCAGCAGATGGTCTTGAACAACGCAATCTAGAGACTGTCTCTAGGTTGCGTTGTCTTGGTCCACCAGTAGATTCTACGATGCTCAACTAGGTCGGGTACATCAAGTAGGGAAGTTGTAAATAAATAGGTACCACGTTGATCATTGATTTCTTTACAATTTTTGTTTTGTTTTTTATCATATCTGTCGAATTTTTGTTTGTATATATACATAAAAACATATATCCTAATTCAATATGGACTAACTCCCTCCCTGTGCTCCTGGATCGAAAACTTCTTGAGTGATCGAAGCATCATCACTGTCGTAGATGGCTTTTCTTCTTCCTGCCATAAAATCAACTCAGGAGTTCCACAGGGCTCTGTGCTATCGCCCACTCTTTTCCTTCTGCATGTGAATGATTTGCAAACATTCACTGTTATGCCGACGACAGCACTGTTCCATGAGAGTATAATCTTCCATAAACCTCCAAAACATTCATGAACTATCTGCTGCTAGGGAATCTCTGGTGGAGAAGATGAACATGTCTCTTGAAAGGGTTTCACGATGGGGCGACCACAACCTCGTCAGTTTCAACATTTCCAAAACCCAATCATGTACTTTCTCCACCAAGAAGACTGCTATGGATCCTGTATCTTTCAACGGTTGTTCTCTTCCGAAAGCAAGCTCCATCAACATGCTTGGATTATCAATATATGTCAAATATTACGAATAATGTCAAATATTACGAGTCAATTAAGTGCAAAGCCGGTCTCGCCTCCAAAAAACTAGGTGTATTATATAGATCACGTCGGTATTTCAACGATAAACAACTTCTTCTTCTATATAACCCCACGCCACACACAAGATCTTATCTTTAAGTGGTGTGGTAAGCAAATGTAAAAAAAAAAGAAAAAAAAAAAAAAAAAGATTGAATGTAAATTACTATGTAAAAATGTATCTTTTTATATTTGATTAAATAAAAAAAATATATATATATATAAAGGACAAATTCGACCTATCCTTGAATACGGCAGTCACCTTTGGATTGGAGCCCCAAAATACCTTCTAAACTTAATTGACTCAGTTCAAAGAAGAGCAATTCGTTTGATAAACAATGACACCCTTACGTCTAATCTACAATCAATGGAACACAGACGTAAGATTGGTTCTCTAAGTCCTTTCATCCGTTATTACCACGGTCGCTGCTCTTCGGAACTTAAAGAACTAATTCCTCCTGAACCCACTCACAGCCGACAAACTCGTCTTAAACTTGCCGAACATCCATACACGGTTAATATATGTCGACCAAGAACTGGCAGCTTCCGAAGTTCCTTCTTTAATGCCACCGGTAAGCTATGGAATGCTCTTCCAGCGTCTGTGTTTCCTCCTTCCTACAATCTGGATCTCTTCAAGAAATAAATAAATATACACTTGCAATCTCCCCAACCCACACACAAATATGAACACTACACATGTTTTCCGCATGCAGCGTCTAGCCTCCCTGGCTGAGCGTCATAGAGTGCACTGGTCTTGACCGGGTGTGCTCTCCTGCATGCGTTTACATAAAAAAAAAACAAATTTCAGATAATAAAAGATAAACACAGGTTTTTTTTAAATCTTACTTTTTGAACCTGGCTTGCTTTGAGATTAAAAATAAGTAAATATCGATAAATGGATTTTTGGCCTGAGGACTTTATGTTTATAAATCCAAAAATAACATTTTTAGAACACCAATTCTGATGTTCATTACCAACAATATGCCACTGTAAACTATTTATTCTGTATATTCTGTACATTTACTTCACAAATATTCAACCTACCTGCTTCTATAAATTGTTTTAAATTTTTTATTATAATAGTATTTACTATTGAAAGTATTATATTTAATAAAATATAAGACTGAATAATATTGTTTGATTATTATAGTTGTTTTTTTTTTTAATTATCCTGGTAAATGTTTATTCTCTCTTTATATTTATTTGACAGTCGAATACGGAATGCATACTCGTACAACACATGTGAGTTAAATAAATATGAACGTAAAAGAATCCCCCGTTTTTGTCTCCTATAAAAAATAAATTGCCTTTAAATTTATAGGTATAGTATAAGTTTCCCATCAAATACAGACTCCACGTGAGAGCATTTCCTTTAATAATTAAGAATAATCAAAATTGTAAGCGTTTTGATTATTGAAGGCGTAAAAACAGCTTCGGAAACGGCATTGGACGATTTTAATGTTTAAGACTTTCAGAAATGTTTCAAACAGTTTGAAAAAACTTGACACGTTCATCGCATCTAATGGAGAGTAAGTTGTGGGTGACAGAAAATTTTGAAATTCAAAAAAAAAATGCCCTCCTCGTATGTTTAAGGATCAACACTCCACCTTATCTATCATCAATAATGAAAGGAGGCATAAAATCCACACATATTTTTCCGTCACCATTCTATATTTTGAATTGTCTTTTAATGTATTTATTTTTAATAAATCATTACTTCTTTCGAGAAGTTTCATATTAATATTAAGAGATATTTTATTAAAGTATTTATAAATATTTAGTTAAAACTCAAATAAAAAAATATAATTCTGTTTTTCATGATAAAATTAATTATTGATTTAATAATTCATTCGATTTAATATTTTCAAAGGTAACTTTTATTAAATACCTATTATGTTTATGAGCAAATAAGCAAAAGTTGTATTCCATTTTTATTTTTATTTCAAGAGGCAGAAACTAAAATAATAATTCTTCTTTCTTGAATCGAAGTAGGCTATTGCAATTTTGAAAAAATGTTTATATATTTATTTTGATCACTGGCAGCATTACTTCCCTGTCTGTTGTTTTGGCAATAGATGGTACTTTGACGACTTTGTCACATTCTGTGCCGTAAGAAAATTTTGTGGGTTCAGCAATTTCCGCGTAAGCGAATATTGTCGCGGAACGTTATGGAAGACGAATTAGAAGACAGACTCTTCTATCAGACGTACATCTCCCACATGAAGCTCCTGTCCAAATTTTCCTTCGGGATTTCCCTGAACCATCCCGTCGGTTATTTATGGAAACTGATGCGGTTATATCTGCTTCGATCGGAAGTGATCATTTTCACTTTCGCGATGTTGATTTTCCTAATGTACATCCAAGCTGTGGATGTGTGGAGCCGCGCACTGCTCAGCCGTCTCGGCTATGCGGTCGGGCGCTCTTCTATGAGCTCGCAGCGGCTGAAGATGTTGGAGCCGTCGGCCGCGGACAAGCAGAGCTGGGAGCTGTCCTCGCCCACCAGTGCGGCGTATGCGCTCAAGGGCCGTCGTCCGCAGATGGAAGACCGCTTCACCGTCGACGAGAACATAAATGACACGGGCGTCTCGCTCTACACGGTCTTCGACGGGCACGGGGGAGAGTTTGCTGCCCAATACGCCAAAGACAACCTCGTCAAGACATTGCTTAAAAAAATAGACGACATCAAAGGTGTGGCCGCCGGAAAAGCTGAACCCGCGGCCAAGATAGATCTCGAGAAAGATAAAAGCGAAAACAGGGGCAGCCCGCTCCTGGTCGAACGAAAAAAAAGTTTTAAAAAAACTATGAGTACGACTGACGACTGCATCAAGAAAGATGTGACCGATCCCGAACTGTTGAGCAGGCTGAACATGTCGCGGCCCGTCACCAGGGAAGTGCGGCCTTCTCCGGTCGCTCCCAAGGCAGCCACCGTCCCGCTGTGCAGCTACCTCGAGAGCGGCAAGATCAACTACGGCAAGCTGCTCACGGACGAGGTGCTGGCGGCCGACCGGCTGTTGGTGGAGCAGGCCAAGAAGGCCATGGACGTGGCCGGCACCACGGCGCTGCTAGCCGTGCTGGAGGGCTCGCTGCTCACGGTGGCCAACGTGGGAGACTCCCGGGGGGTCATGTGCGACTCCAAGGGGAATGCCATCCCTCTGTCTTTCGATCATAAACCTCAACAAGTAAGTACTCCTCGAATGATATGTATTTATAGAATATAAATATATCAAATAAAACTACACAAATGAACCCGATAATCTAATGTAAATCACTCCATAATAGTTGCCATCGAGTGACGTCATAAATGTAAAGGCTCTCCAGTGTAATAAATATGTATTTTAAAATATATTTTAAGTTTATTAACCTACGAAAGAATACTTAAATTAGATATCTGAATAATTTACTTAATACGTGTATACGGCAACTTATGATTAAATTAAATAATGAAATGTTTCCAGATGAGAGAGCAAAAGCGCATCAAGGAGGCCGGTGGCTTTATCGCCTTCAATGGAGTGTGGCGAGTTGCCGGCATCCTGGCAACATCCCGAGCCATGGGAGACTATCCTCTGAAAGATAAGAAGTTTGTCATAGCGGAACCCGATATACTGACCTTCGATTTATCAGACCACAAGCCGATGTTTATTATTTTGGCGTCGGATGGTCTTTGGGACACTTTTAGCAATGAAGAAGCTGTCAACTTTATCAAAGAGAGGTTGGACGAGCCTCTCTATGGAGCAAAGAGTCTCACGTTACAATCTTATTACAGGGGTTCTTTTGATAATATAACTATCATCGTTATAAACCTCAAGGACAAGGAGTATGTGGTGTCATCTGCAAAAAGCAGTAGCTCATAGTAGATTTTTCTAAAAGTATTAAAAAAGCATTAATAATAACTAAATGTAAATAAATATAAAATACCAAAATTTATTACGGTGGTAACATTTCATGGAAAGGAATATTTACAGGTTTCAGGGTATTAGATATTTTGTAAATTTAATGTATATTATAAATATTTATTCTTTACCAATAATTTATAATTAATCTGTGGTTCATGAGGATTAAATTTTTAAAATCTTTTAAATGCAATCTCTAAATATTTAAATGCAGAAAATTTTTAAGCAGTAAATAGTCCCATTGTTTCATGAGTTTTTCAACTCAACAGTCCATTACATTATTTTTAAAAACTTTTAACATGAACTTACAATGATCCAGTAAGGTGATTATTATTTAATAAAAAATATATATCTCATGTGTTGATTCATCACACTTAAGTAAGCAATTTGTTGTGATATAATGTATGATGTACTCATCTAAACATATAAATAATGTATTTTCAATATATATATGTTAATGTTTTATCTTTATATATATAAGACTTGCTTAGTTGATACATTATTGACTCAATTAATTATTTCGTTATTCTTTTATTTTTTCTGTTTCTATTTTCTCTCCTATATACGAGGGTGATCCATAAAATAAAATTCCCATGGCGCTACAGTCCTGAAAATCGCTGTTATGGTGGATCCCTCGATAACGCTCAACCGCACACCGCTAACGCCACCAACGAGCTCATCGCAAAATTTTGATGGGGTATTGTCAAACACCCACCCTACAGCCCGAACTTAGCCCCAAGTGACTACCATCTCTTCCCTGACATGAAGAAACACCACGTATTTCGGCGATAGAGAAGAGCTGGAAGAAGCGGTTCTCAGGTATCTGCGTGGCTTGGCGGCAGATTTTTTTGACTCGGACATTCAAAAGCTCGTATACCGCATGCAAAAATGCATTGACCTCAGTGGCGACTATGTAGAAAAATATGTAAAAGTCCGAACTTTCCAAAAATATATGCATTCATTAGATTAAACATGTTTTACACTGTGAAAAATCACTGGGAAACTTATTTTACGGATAACACTTGTATTTTCTTTATTATTTGAATAGCGTTTTTTCTCTATTTATAATAATTCTTAATTCTTGGGGGTAATAATTATATCCTCTCTGTGAACACAATAATATTTAAATCAACACTTTTTTGTATTTGTAAATCGTGTAAGATTAGGCTATGTATGCCTATTTTCAGCAAATCTTAGTAATCAATTAATTAAAAAGTATATAACTTTAATTAAAATTAGTGAAATTTTATTGCCTTGTAAATATTTTATAACATTTATCAACCTTACCAATATTTGTATTTAATGAGAACCGGTGCTAATAATGACCAATTCATTGGTAGTCAAGTCGTAAAGAAATATTTTTTAATGTTGGGACAACTATTTTGAAATAGTCAAGTATTCAAAGTCATATTTATAAAATTAACATAAGCTTGCAAATAATGTATTATTTATTTTCTTGCTAATGTGTATTACTTACCTATGTCAGTGATTCTTAATAGCTCCCCCGCAGCACTAGTGATTCACTAGAATGTCTTGGGTGATCCAGAGAATATTACATTTTTTTATCCAATTCGAATTATATATACAATTAAGCATTACGTAAATTGTTTCTTTCCATTAAAAATGGTTCATAAAGTTAATATTTTAAAAGTTCTCGGTAATAGTGTTACTACAGGGAGCGGCAAAAAAAGCTGACGGTTTTAAATCAAAACAACGACGAAAACCCTCAGTTTTTTTGCCACTCCCCATATGAGAAAAAAGGTTTCAAAACACGAAAATTTCTTATGCATTTTTCTTATTATATATAGTTTATATATGGTTTCAAACCAGAAACTATATCATTTTTCTTCAATGGAAAATGACAGTAAATTTAATTATTTTGATTCATAGAGAAATTAATTATAATAAAAAGTACTTCAAAAAAAAGAATCATTAAGAACAACTGACATAAAAATGTAGTTACATTAAGCAATATGCATTTGCATTACAAAGTCTAATTAAATTATTTATCGCATTTGTACTATTACAATACCTCAGCAATAAACCCAAACCAATCAAATAATTGTGCACCAAATTTTCATTTTCCAAAGGTTGTTTTGAAGCCGTGCAAAAAGATTACTGTGGCATATATTCCACCTAATTTTTAAAATTGCTCTATTGGTGTAGTTTTTAAGTGTGTGTAATGGTTATTCAGTGTTATCTTTTTGCAACTACGCTAAATGTCATTTTATAAAACACCATTATACATTTGCGTGTGTAAACTAATCCTTCTGCAACTAGTCAAAAATAAATTATTCTTCTTCGTGTCAGCGACGTCAAATTATTTCTGCCCAGTATCTGGCAACATCGATAGCCCGTGTGTTTATATTATTCAGGTTGGGTTATAACCCAACCTGAATAATATATTAGATAGGTTAAATTAACATATTGATATCAGCTTGATATAGCTCTTTTAGGCTGATGCCGTAAAGCCTCAAACAACGATCTTTTGTCTCTTTTTGTTCGCTCGCTAAACATGCACATCTAATAATGTTAGTTTTAACTTTAAAATATTACGCAGGCGTTTGCATACGCCATTTTACTTGTTATGACAGTTGCTCCATTTTCTGTTAGTGCAACTGTCATCTTTAATTTACTTTTTTGAAGCGACTCTTGGTGCGCTAGATGTCAGCGTTCCGCAGTCGTCAATCAACTGGCGCCCTGCCATACCTGTCGGGCGTAGAAATCAAGTCTTTAAAATAAACGCGAATTGTGAAAACAAGTTCTTTGTATTGTCAATCTGCTCCTGCATCCTGCCACCCAGTAATTCGATATCCAGTTCAGAGAGGAGGGTATCAATATACATAATCATTTACATGTATGGATATTGCAGTCAGTCCTATTGAATCCTGTGTGAAATTAATGTTAGTTTAGATATGCTTATAAACCAGATTTCTTGTAAATATTGTGTTTTTTTTTTATTAAATATTGCCTTTTATTATTATAACCACTACTAAGTCATTTTTACTATGCAAATATAAAGTTACCTTTATAAAACTTCTCAGTATATTTTATATGAATGTTTCAAGCGTGTTTGTTGTTCCTGCGGTGGACCCATAAACTAAAGATTTGTATCATTCATTGATAAATGCAATTTAATTCATTAAAATTAATGAATTGCAATTTTCTATTAAAAAATAATAAGATTTTTTAAATATTTAGCCTTTAGTAACGTATTATTAAAAACATTATTAAACGTTCTTATGTATAAATTATACAAATATTTAAATAAAGCAGTGTTTTTATTTATATTCACATTGAACGTTTTTTGTTGAATATTATACTATTTCAAATTTGTGTTTTTTAAAAAACTTATTTTGTTTGGCACTATATTGTAAGGCTGAGTTGATTATTTGATATTTCATGATTTCAAAATTGATAAATACATTTGAATGTTGCACAATACCAAATTTGATGTAAGATTACTATTGTATTGGTGTATTTCCTTACATATTGGTGTTAATTGGTTATATATTTAAAGATATTTATTATATGGCTATGGAAGCGTCATAAATACTTCATATATTCTGCTAAAAACATCTGGTTATCACTGTGCTGGACACTGATAATCAAGTGAAAAAATATGTTTTGTTGAAGTAGAATAAAGCTTAGTTAGGTTCTTTCACCATACGCAAGAAATTAAAGTATGATCCCTGTGATAGTTGCATATTTTTTATCTCTGAAGTTTACTTGAATGTTATAGATTTGATTTTTTTCAATTTAATGTAGATATCGTTAAATAAGCTGAGAAAGAACGCTTTAAATGAAATATAACATTTGTACCAATTACAAATATATTTATTTTATTTGCTATGTACAAAAAAAAATCTGATATTTCCTAATTCTCTATCCCATCCTTGGCTCATTAAACCTTTAACGCATGTCTATAAACATCATTATATTTTAACAAATTGACATATTTTTGCTAATTTGAAACAATATACCTGTATATTCATATGTCAGTATTGTTAGTTGTATTTACCATATTAACTTGCTATTAATTAGAAGCTAGGCTTTGGGAGATTATAACCGTCACAGGAATCATGTATTTCTCAAGTATAGCTTTAAATATCATTTTATGAAGTATTTATTCGAATAAAGAAAAAGTGCTGAAAATCTGTAAACTATTGTAATAAAAGGTAATGTCACTGGGTAACATCCCGTGGCTGCAGTCATCGTAATACTGATATTTTTCTTTGCAAAAAAAAAAAATACGGTTATCGATTATTACGTTTATACTAAATATTATTCATTTGAATTTTAAAGGTTTTATCAAAGAATCTGTTAAATATGAGGTCCCTGGGTACGAAATATATGTTAAATACATCCTGGATCCTTATCGTCGCATCGTTATATGGCAGCAAGTGTTAACATAATAAATCAGCTAATATACTGTCTGCTCCACAAGACATCACCTAAGCTAAGTTGAGCCCCCTACCATTAGAGCTGGTCTCTATCTGACAGTAGTGCACTCTCAACATAATCAATATAGCCCTAAACTAGTCTGTGTTAATAAGTCACAGGTCAATTGATCAATTCATCTTGAAAGCTTAAATCATTACAAGTCGTACCATGGTTTGGTTTAGTGTCATAAATGCACCACAAGATTTTACAAAACCCGCATTTGCATTCAACTTCTTCAGGCTTGCCAACGAAACGGCAATTCTTGCATTTTAATTACCATGATTTTGTGAAAGTTTTATTCGCGGCATTTAGTGGTAAGATAAGTTTTTTATATTATCTATGCTATCGATTAGTCATCTGTCCTGTTGTATTTTCATGTGTGCCATTTTTTATTGTGTTTGAAACATTGTTTTATTGAAAATAAAAATAAACTCTTTACAAAGCTGTTATTTATTTTTAAAAAAGCATGTATCTATGTATTTTTATTACATCATTTAAAAGGATACACAATATTTTGTTCTCGATTGCATGTTTGGTAACAAAAAGTGACTCAAAAGAGGAACTCACAGATTACTAATTATTATCTAATCGACTGAAAAACTTCAGTCAGTGAGTGGCTTTTTAACATAGTTTTTTAATTATAATTAGGAGTAAGTTTATAATATAAAACTTAATTTATTATTGTAAAATGTGGGATTTACATAATCTCTTAATCTTATATTAAAATTTACTAGATTAATTCTTACAACTGAGATTATAATCTAAACCCGTTAATATATTTTTATAATCACCCCACAACCTTCTCTGAGAAGGATTTTTTTTCTCTTAATTTCAGAATTTAACTCCACATGATTACGTTACTCACAAATCCAAGAATATTTATAATTTATTATGTATTCATTAAAATGAAATATTTATTTCATACTGAGCATTCAGTAATTATAGTAAAATGGTAAGTACCCATCTGACAAGAGCTGATAATGCTGAGCATATCCTGGACCAGCGGCAACTGCAATAAGTGTTTGGGACAGAATATTATGTTCTGCAGTGTCCCTTTTAAAATCTTAATAAATCGTGTAATTTGTATTGTTCATGTAGGTAGCCCTTAAATCACTATTTATTTGAAATAATTTATATATTATGTTGTTAAGTCATAGATTTCACGTCTATAACTGTATATTTTTTATAAACATTGTGCACCACAATGTTGCCAGTTTTATCAGATTTCCTGCCTTTGCTGGTCAGATAGATACCAACCATGAAACATAAGACAGGGGCTATGAAGACCTTCAAATTGCCACATACCATTACAATATGAAGTCTGTGAAAAAGGATACAAAAAAACTTTTGAGGAGATGACAAATAAATGGTAGGATTATTGTGACATCTACAACTAATAAATATTTAAAAATGGTGGCTGGTTACTTTGCCTGGATGCTAAAATATAATTTTTCCATTTATTTATATAAATACAAGTGTAACTTTCAAAACAAATTAAAATTCAGCATTTACTTGAGAATTCTCAAATCACATTCTGTCTTATATTCTCCTGTTGAATACACATTGAGTGTGTTAATCACTTTGCGACATAAACTAGCAAAATATGTGCTCAATACTAAAAAAACATAATGCTCAGGTCAACACTTACAACTTAAATATTCATTTGTATTAGGTTACAAACTATTTGTATTGTTTTAATATGCAATATTTTTAATTTCAGTAATATTATTATATGTATAAAACAATTGTTGCCGGTGTACAGGTGAGAATGCCGTGATTTCAAAATTAACACTATTCCACACATACATAGTTTTTATATACATACATTATATATACACTTAACTTCCTGTTAACATGATTAATGTGATGCAAATAATATTGAGTTACGTAAATATATAAAAAATATATATTACAAACAATAAATGGTGTAAAAATCAATGCAGGGTATAAAAAAAATAATTCTAAACTTTATTTTTAAAATACTTATCTGACATCCTAGGTCCAGACCTTTCTGCACAAACTTATTAGTCATAGCATTCAAGGAATGGAGGATATTCAATAACAAATAGGGATATTGGTGTTTATAAATTAAACCACACTTTTCAACAGAAACTGCTAATGCCTTTCTGTAAATATACATCACAAATTGAAAATACATTTTTTGTCCATGGCACCAACATCTTTTATATTCAATTTTTTTAAGTGTTGATTTATTTTTAAAATCAAGCAATGATAATCATACAATTTCAAAAGGCTCCTTTAAACGTGAGATATTTCTTACTGCAATTGTATATAAAGCTCAAGACACCTATAATAACTTTCTCTCTGTATAGAACTCTTGCACACTCAATTAGAAAAAGTATTGCTGCAATAAATTTTTGTACATGTACATGCAAATTTATTTTTGTACATATAATATTTCTATTATAAAGCTTGACGATGTTAAAACAATATACAAACATATTCATTCCTTAGTTTCACGTACTATGATTATTTTAGTTTAGATATTGATTGGTTCAGATATACCTTAATGACATGTTAAATCATATTATACAAATGTGTAAAAGTTCTTTTATCAAAGGACAACCTATCAAAGGATTTCAAACTCGTCATCGGAGTCATCGAATTGCCTGTCAAGATCCTGGAAGTCTGGAAAATAAAAAAATCACAATTTATACTATATATTATATATAAGAGAATGTTTGTAAATCGAAATTAATATGTATTAAGTAAAACTCCATCAAATCCATAAGTGAGATAAGTTATAATACTCGTACTTATAATAAGGTATGTGGCGGGTTCGACCATGTGATTTTATTTCACATTGTTTATTTTCACTGGATACGTTTCATCCTGTGAGGATATTTTTCTTGTAGCAAGAACAATATAAAATTTCATCTTTTCTGAAGGATAAACGAGTGGAGTCAAAATAAGAAATGTTAAACAAAACTAGATAATTATGCACTTTCACAAGTTGAAAAAAAAATTGATACTATTTGACTGTTAAAAAACCACTTCACAAATTAAGAATAATTTTATAGTGTATACTTTTATATTTCAAAAAATATCTGTTACCATTCACAGCTGTTGCTCCCAGCTGCTGCTCCAAGTCTCCATTGTTGGGTCCCCAATGCTTCGGTCTCTCCTGACATATTTCGAATAATGGCTGACTCTCCTTCATCAGTCCGCTTTCAAAGTCCTTGCATAAACTGTCAAACTCGGATTGAGTGCGGCACAGGAAACACTGCAAGGTTAATTTTACATTTACACATAATTATATTAATATGGGTATTTATATGTGAGTTATTATATGCATGTATATAAAATAAAATAATATAAATACACCTGATATTGTGGCTTTTGGGTTTAACCGTGTGTGGTGAATTTCTTCTCTCCGATATTTCGACCGCCATTGCAGGGGTCTTCCTCAGGGTTGATGACTTTATTGTGAGTTGGTGTCAGGAGATAGTTTAGCCATCTGCCTAACGTACCTCCACGAGTGTCATGTCGGGTAATCGTGTACGGTGGGTATGTTCTAAGGAGAGTACCTCCACGAACGTCATGTCGGACTGTGGTTGCCCTTGCTTGTCTGTATAGGTTTTCGACCCCTGCAATGGCGGTCGAAATATCGGAGAGAAGAAATTCGCCACACGGCTAAACCCAAAAGCCATAATATCAAATCTGACCGTGAAAACCTAAGAAGTTATAAATACACCTTTATAACATAAACTGTAAAATCATTTTTAATTATATTTTAATTTATTATATTATTTAAAATTAATATGTGGCATAACTTACAACGGCAACAGAAGGGTCCATTGCTAATATTGGTATCCGTGATGAAAATCTACAGTGATAAGTAGAGTCTATTTCCTTTTGGTCGTCAGTCGTTTTGCCCTTTAAAAAATAAGAAAAAATAATCAATACCTCAAATAAACTCATCATAAAATGTAAAAGTTTAAAGAGACTTTCTGGAATTTGATGCATCGTTTTTTTTAATATTTTTCCAAATACATTATTTTTCAGTTTCTTTTGTTATGATGCTGATTTCATTACTTTTAGTTTTCAATGCTGTGTGTTTTAAATTAAGATGTATAAAAACAAAATATTTATTACAACATTATTACCTAATGAATTGTTTATTAAATAACGAGCATTTATTAAATGTAAATAAAAAAATGATGTTTAAAGCAGTGACAATAGCAGATTTAATTTTCAAAGATGACAGTATGAAACATTACTTATTTTTATTCAAATTTAATTAATGACTATTTAACTACCTCAACAAAACCGGCTCTTTGTGTTGTGTGTGGATCTAAATAGAGAACTTCTTCCTCAACACATCCTATCAGATACAGAGCCTGATTCGGTTTGCCACCAATAACACCCAATGACTGTGGCTGGCTAAAACACATCTGAAATAAATATAATAATTATAATATGCATTTTCAAGTTCAAAAATATATTGTCTATATTCTTCTTCAGTCGTGCAATTTAACTTTCAACTTCTTTCGGCAGCTTTGTATTATTTTTACAGGCAAATAAGGATTGCATTCAATGATATTTTTTGATAATTATAAAAATGATTTCAATTCAGAATGGGGTTAACATTAGTGTGAGGGCCAACGTTGAATGAAACTGTTTTTATGCAGGTCTTCTTTTGAAGCGTGAAACCTATGTTGCTGATATGTTAAACGTTATAAGAATGTGATTACCACATCTTGAAACCCTATCAGTGGTAAGGTCATTAATTATTCTTCATGGAAACATACTCACCCTCAGTCCATTAACATAGATAGGATTAATTTCACTCAGTCCCAGCCTCAACGGAATTATCAGAAGCAGTGGTTTCCATTCTTCTATAACTGTACTGGCCGTAGACGAAGTGCCCGCCTTTTTGTTTCTTTTATCTTCTTTGCCTCTGCTTTTCTTCTCACCTTTTCTGACTAAACACAATTTTTCTACAAAAAAAAACAAAGTTTTGTAAGTTTAATATAAATTAAGAGAAATAACTTAACCTACTTACTGATATGATTTTATCTTACAAATATTGACCTTGAGCAAAACATGAGATACTTGACCTATATTTTAAATTAATTATTTTCTACGTACATGATTAAATTCGATGTTTTAATTATTATTATTTTTCATTAATGGACGCAGAAAACATTTTTAAATGCTATAATTATCTTAAATTAAGTATAAAAATTTATTATATTAACTTTTGAACAGCTATTTAATGAAACAAAAATGTACTTACTGATATCATCTATGACTACAGTATTATCTAATGCAACGTGAATTGTTAAAGAGCTCCATTTGTCATATACGACCAATTTCCTGTAATAATTAAAGTTATATATGTTAAAAAACTCAATTTGAGTATACTTTTTTTGTACACAAACAGTAATTTAAGGTTTTTTTAATAACACTATTGAATGGCTTTCCATTATTTAAAAATATTTTATATATTGCAAAGTCATTAGGAATACAATCTATAGTTGTATAATCATCCAAAAACTAACATAGGCGGTGTTCTCATGAAAACAAATATGGATGAATTCAATCAGTCAAAACATGTTTTTTAAAGCTTAACGTCTCAAAAATATATTATTAATAAAATGAATAAATAACTCTGAAACTATAATGTATTTTTTTCTTTAGTGGCCGAATTTTTTTGTGCATAGGAGATTCTCTATATTTTTGAACAAGTTTGTTTCTGATGCTGGTAGGTCTAATGTTTTCAAAAATGTTCTATGAAGAGAAGTTTCAAATAAAACAAAAGCATGACAAAAATCTATGGCTATCTAAGTTAACAGTTTAAAACCAAAGATTTAAAAAACATTCTTCATTAAGAATATAATCCTATATTTACAACTAACATAATTTACTATTATGAAGTAATTATAGTTTAATTTAAATGTAACGAAAAATATGCCTACTTCAATACTTGGGCCACCGTATTGGGACCGAACCACTGGCCAACTTCCTTTCCCTCACAAGCTCCCATGAGAGCAATCTGGTGAATGGAAAATGGGGACTGTCGACGCTCCTCAAATCTATGGATAATCTTCATGTATGTTGGGTCACTAAAATTGAAACAAATAATAATTTAAACTAATGTGATTCTTTAATGAATGTGATGCTGTCATTATGTGAATGCATGAAACAAGACATTCCAAATAGAAAACAATACTTAGCACTTTAATCGCGGGCAGTCTCCAAGTATATGTATATTTGTAAATTTGTGCATACATTAAAAATGTGGATAATCCTTATTAAATATGTTTTTTATTGTCATAATTTGAGTGATCATTCATATCACTCATGTGAGCAGCTTTCTTACTGTCATAAAAATATTTACAATGTCATATAGGTGTAATCATTTACCGTGTCTCTGGAGTCCAACACCACTCGTTATCCATGTGTGTTTTAACCAGGGCTTGTGCGAGCACCATTTGCCCGCAGCGTAACATGCAGCCCCAGCCCTTGTCCGTCGTGAGGCCATCGTCTCCAATGGGAATGAATCCTCTTCGGTAAGTCAGCCATATGATGGACGTAATGCCTCGGCGAATTTTGTCAAGTTCTAAACACAAAGCGATCAAAACAACATTACAAAATTACCAATAAAGTATCAGTGAACAACGATGATAAAAAACAATCTCAAAAATATTTATATATTTGCATTAATTACCTTGTATAGCAGAATATTTTCTTCCTAAAATCCATACAGGTTCCTTTGTTTGGGGTATGTCATTGGGTTCAATGGAATTTGCGTCGTGACCTAAGTAAGAAATATCAAACATAGCATCCATCTTGATGACATATTATTTTATAATCCGATGTATCCGTAACTTCAATTCAACCGGATAATAAATAAACAATGAATCTCCGCAGTTTGCTCAGACCTCCCCAATGACAGTCAGCTGTTGACAAAAACATGCAGTCCATAGAAATGATGTTTATCTTTTTCGGCCGTTATCTTCTTCGCCAATATGGCTTATTTCCATAGATCTAAAAATATTTTTGGAATAAATAATCATAATCAATTAAAAAAATAGTTTTTTATATAAAATTAAAATTAATTTTCAATATATTTTGTCAAAAAATAATATAAAATCAAAACTTTATTTTATGCGACAAACATGTAATTAATGAACAAATAATATCCTCAATTATAATATACTTTTGATTTTATAAGGCAATTTAACTAAATGATGGCATAATATTTTTTTTATAATATCTTTGGTAAATAATAATTTTTGTATTCTCTTTTCATTTATTTTTTGCTATTGGTAATATTTTTTAAGGTTCGTAATTTAATTTGTAGATGGCTATAGCCAAGTATTTTATTTATGTATTGTACAGTATTTACGAACATGAGTTCACGGATAAGACGAGCAATACTTTTTTATTTTCTTGATGATCAATGAATTAAAGCGGGAATTTACGTAAATTTAATGATATTTTAATATGATGTATCATAAAATAAGGTATGTAAGCCACGATGCATAATATTCTTTAGTAATGTTTCTTATTTATATTTTTAATTTTCATGTTAATAAAGGCGTTTTCAAAGTTTTTTTGTCAATTTTCAACCATCCTACATTTTCATAAGATCGGAAAGTGAGATTGATACTTCTCAGGAATGGACCATTTAGTCCTTATATGCGGTTCAACCCTAAATTACAACATACGTATAATATAAGAGACCGTTATATCAAAATAGTTACAAAACTATAGGAAAAATCTCTGTTTTGATTGACTGTATTGTACATATTATATAATACAGTTTTTATAATTACAATAGGATTGTGGTCTAAGAATCTTGGCCAAGTTAAATTTAATTTAAAAAAGTGTTTTAACGACATTTTTGATACACTATAATGAAGTGTTAATTGGTTTGTTAGTTTACTAAGTTGCATATTGCTAGTTTCACGGATTAGATATGACATTCTTAACCCTTTGGACGCGTAAAGCGACTATAGTCGCCCATTTTTAATTTTTTTTGGTGGCTTTTAAAAACGTTACCTTTGGACGCGGTAGTCGACTTTTGTTGCCTCGCATTTACGACATTGTCTGTAATATACAGACCTTTTGTTGTTGCGTTTATTGCACAGGGTGGGGGAAAGAGAGGCCAAACATGTCTCTCTTTTTATCAATATAGAGGGCAATGTTAATTTTTATTATATGCTTAACACATGTGATGACGCTGAACATTCAGAATTCACATTTGATGGATCGATCGATACTCCCCATATAAGCATTATTTCATGACTGTAATATATGATATATACTCTATGTTATATTTTTCAGTTTTTTCTGTTATTTTTTGTATTTCCATAAAAGATTTTTATACATAAGTATAAAAGTTTATTATAGTATATTTTAGTTAATTAATATAATTTTGTTAGTAATAAATATAATTATAGTAAATAAAATGTTTTTTTAAACTTTATTTACTTTTTCATGCTTCTTCATCTTTTTTTGACAGCCCTGTTATGTCATAAACATAGGAGTGGGTTTTTTCTTCTTTCTAACTTTCTTCTAACTTTCCCTTCATTCTAAAATCATAAATAATGACTAATAATTGTATAATCACTATCGATATTTTCCGAAAAAGAAAATTAAATTACATTTTTTGAGCCCCCCAAATAATAATAAATTGACGACTATTTTTGGTGTATTAAATTATGATATTCTCAAAAAAAGTTAAAATAATTTTATTAAAAAAAATTTGCATTTTTCAGATCAACTTTTTTTTTCGTTTACCGCGTTGAAAGGGTTAAAGTTCCTTTCCACTGTTAATCGAGATATATGTTTGAGATCTCGATTTACAGTGATATGAGATGCGAGATATGAGACAGGTTAATTTTTTGCGTTACTCTGTGTGTTTTCTTTTCCTTTATACCCTATCTCAAAAAAGTTATCATAATTAAAAAATATTATTATTTTTAAATTATAATAATTCAAATTAATACGATATGTCATGAAGATGGTCACTGGTCATCATTCGACATTTTTTTGTTTGACGAGCTTAAATCCGGCATTAGGTAGATACACTATTTAAAGCGAGTGTATTTATCATTTCAAAGAATTTTAGTTTGTGTAAAAATATTAGTTTTGTGTAAAATAAAAGTTTTGCTGTAATTTTATTACAAAAAAAATGTTTATGGGTGTACAAATTCGAGTATACCGAGCAAAAAATACAGTACAATTCCTGTACTGTATTTACTATCGAGGTTAATAATTTAAAGCATACCTACATCATCTACAATTTATGTAATGTATTTACTATCGAGGTTAATAATATAAAGTATACCTACATCATTTACAATTTCAAAATTAATGCTTACCAACGAATGACTTTACATGCAACAATATTAACAATAAAATTCAAATAAAAGAACTCATACATGACTCGATCAAAGATCTCAACCAATTAGTACAAAATTTTGAAAACACAATTACAACTTACCATATGAATAGATTTTAATGATATTATTTTATATTCTAAAAAATGTATATATGCAACACTTGAATCAAGGATGAATCCCACGTCACACACAAGATCTACCTTTAAGTGGCGTGGAAAGCGAATTTCCAAAAAAAAAAACAACAATAAAAAAAAAAATGAATGTAATACTGTCAATTAAATCTTAAATGTATCCTATTATATTTGATTAAATAAAAAAAAAAAAAAAAAAAAAAAGGTCCTAGTTACGCCGTTGAATAAATGATTATTATTCTAATAACAATCAATCTTACCCAATATAAATAGAAATGTTTTCCTACATTAGAAAATTGTGTTTATTTCCTAGCTGATACATAAAAAAAAATGTTTTTCAAAATTACATATATTATACTTACATTCCTTATTACGATTTTCGCCAGCATACACATAGGGTTAAGTAAAAGAAAACAACATAAATTAGTGTATTTTTTTACAATCATTTATTTTCACAAATGCAATGTTTTAAAAATCTAAAAAATAAATAAAAATACATTTGCGTGTTCAGTATTACAAGAAGTGCAAAAGAAACATTTTAGTTACAAGTTGCTTGCGCAACTTTGAATGACGGCGTTATAGAGAGAAAACTACGTAAAGTTTCAGGGAGTAACGCAAACTCGTTTTATTCTTGTGAACGAGACGATTCTCGATTGTGAGCAACCTGTTTTAAACGTAAAATTAAAAAAACCTACCGAATTAAAAACTATAAATTCATTTAATGACACCGCTCAAATGGAATTTTGGCACCGGTCGGCACTTACATCAGACATAACTTAAAACGATGCACTCAGTTATTTTGTACTTGCATATTATTTTGTATCCTGCGAACGGCGATGTCCCACATTTTAAAAACCGGCTTAAAAATAAATATTTAAAAAATACGCTTTGGGGAATATCAATTTGGAGGTTGAGTTTTTATTTTGTTTTTTTTTTTAATTTTTGCAACCGGTTCGGAGTGAGGTTGTTTTTAGTCAACCTATCGGGGACATGGCCGTAAAAGGTTATTTCTGGTTTACAAATAGAGTGATCGGCTCTTCAGAGCTTGATGCCCTTGTTTGTGGCAGCCACGTAGTTGAGGAGTTCCTCGTTGTCCTCACAGATGAAGGGCTTCTCGTGGTAGCAAGCCACGTCGTGCCAGGCGATGCCATCATTGTACACGTTGTTCAACACGCTGAGGCAAGACTCGGCTGTCTGGTTGATGTCGAATTCGGCATTGTCGGGCTGGGGTCGCTTCTTGTGACCTGTTTGGCTCCAGGGGTTGTAGCCCCATCCGTTGGGAATCTAGCGAAACCACAAAAAATAATTAATTCATTTAAAATATTATTTTTAAAATCACGTAAACGCTAACACATTAACATAACACAAAAATGAGATTATTTTCCATTTTCTATTAACAAATAATGAATTGGTGCAAATAATATGGTAGCATGCTCACCCTGTTGGTTGGCAAAATCTTTTCTCTGTTGGCTGACCAGAACCAACCCAGAACGCTCTTTGGTTCCAAATCCCTGCGCTCTTCACATCCCTTGAAGTCGCACAGTCTTCCACTGGTCCAAATGTAAGGAACGTCATCTGAAATTTAAGAAAAAAATGTGATGATTTATTCAAATTATGAAGAAATACTCGTACGAGCATAGGCTTACTTTCAGCAGCGAATAGACGATAGCATTAAATAATTTGTTTTTTTAAATGAATATGTTAGAAGTTTTGGAGTTATTGGAGATTTTAATGCACGTTTGAGTGAGTTTGTAGATTAATTATTGTTATGTGCAAAAAGATATACATCAAATCTCAAAGCACTTGTAAGCCTTGTAAAAGAGATTCTACCAAAATAAATACGTAATGTTGATACTTTCACAACTCATGTGGGAATTAGATTGATTAAATATTGCTTATTAAATAGTAAAACTCGATTATAACTAACAAGTTAACAGTTTCAGTCAATAGGTATTTGAATGTTCTGTATTTTTTAAAACAAAATGTACATATTTGACCTTTTTATGAATTAAAAGTTGTTTCCCTCAATGTATTAATATATATATACATACTGGTATTACTATTAAATCAATTAAAAAACAGTGTTTCTCACGAAAATATAGCACCACAATCTTTGAATATATATTTACCTTAATAATTGCTATTTATCAGAATTTTTAATGCTTCACATGCTTGCCCCAAATAACTTGTACTTTACTAGTTTCAGTGATTTTAAGTATTTTAACAAGTAAATAAAATTTATTTAGTGAAATAGTCAGGGATCAGGTTAATATAATCTGCTAAATTTTCTCGTCTGCATTATGCAGTTAATGATCCTATCCATTCACGTAATCAGGTGAAACAGTGAGATACTCGTGGTATGGTTTTCTTACTTTGTTGGATGAGCTTGAAGACTAGATTATTTTCCTCCTGTGTCTCCATGGACACCAGGTCCATGCAGTACTCCCTGCAGATGTTGCGACCATCCAACCAGTCAACCTTGCGACCAGCCAGTGCGGGCACGTGACCACTGTAGAAGTAGTTGTGACCTCGGTAGAAGAACTCCTTCGGTCCTGAAAACATATAAAACAATCAGTTATTTTAACAGTCATCCTATCAAAATATAAAAAATATTGATCACCTAACCAGTGAATCTTTCTAAACCCTGGGAAATTTTATGCTAAGCCAGGGGTCATCAACATTTTTATGCCTAGCGCCCACTTTTGCCTATTTTTCATGGTAAAATTTCCCTACCACCCATCAACCTCGCTATATTTCAATTTAGTATATGGGTAGAAAAAAATCTAGAAGGAATGTAGTAGATTTGAAAATCTACTAAAATCGCCCACCGCCCACCACGGAAGCCCCTATCGCCCACTAGTGGGCGGTACGGATCAGGTTGACGACCCGTATGCTAAACGGATTAGCTTAACATAACAAGTCTGATGCATTTAGACAAAAAAAATATCCAAAAATTCTACCTCAACTCCTTTTAATTTGCTTGGTGTAAACAAAGAATTCGTATTTTTATGTTTAAAAAATTAGTTGCATAATTTTTACGACTTTCGTTTATACTACTTTTTAGGTTAAAACAATATGGTTTACACTAAATTATCATTATTACTTGTGTTCAAATTGTATACTCCGTTATGAGAGAGCTTCTTTGATCACGATTCGATCTTGTTATATTTGGTTGTAATGCTTCCTGCGTCCTACTTGTTGGTCGGCTAATGTTAGCAATATATCGGCTGTTTCGATTTTTTTAATGTTTCAACTGATGAAATTTGTAGATAAAAATCAATTCCTCATTTACCGTAGGATATACACCAGCTAAGTATAAGAATTATAGCATTCATCAAAATAAAATATATAGTTTCAGAAATGGGGTCGCGAACCAAACCCCTCAACCTTGAAAAAAAACATATTTTGACGGAAGTAATGTAATATGACTATCTATTTAATTTAACCTTGAGCATGATGATTTTTCTTTATATATTTGAATTATTTAGTTTTACTGAATTCATGGGAGGGAAATTTATAGATTGAATTAAATAAATTAATTGAGTTAGAATTGCTGATATCCTGATTCCAGCGCATTGTAAATAAATATAAGCTAAAATAGACAATAAATATGAATTTCTCCTTAAACCGCATGAGCACCATCTCACAGAACCCAATAAAAATAAAAACCCACAGGAACATTAACTAAACAAATGATGTGAATGTGATTTTTAGAAAAATAATTAATACACACTGAAGTACCGAGCGAAAGATGTACTATTTTAAGGACTAATAGCGTAGTATAATGATTTATACTTACTATACAGATTTTATAATGGAATAGTACTTTAAAAAATTTTAGTCGACTGATTTATAGTTAGAAATTTATACGCAAAAAGTCACCTATCAAGTAGGTATGCAATAAAGTAGTCACTTATAATGCTTAAGTATAATAAATGTGAATTTTAACTTAATCGCATGATACAACTACTTATAACACCTCGTTTCTCATGCTATTTACTTGATTTATTTCTTAACATTTAAATATTTTGGTGTTAACATTATATTCGTTATCCCATCGTTAATCACGCGTTAACTTGTAACCATCTTCTTTTTATTTTTTCAAACACGTGCGATAAATCTCAGTGACCTTTCTGCCGGGCATCGCGTGCTCGAAGATGGCGGATACTTTATTTCTGGAAATAATTAAGCATCCAGGTGTCCGAGGCCGACCGGGAACAAGTATCGTCTCAGAACACATTGCAGGTATTAATTTATCGAGTCGTGCAATCGTCACGACCGATGCGCTTATTTATTTTTCCCATTAAGGTAAATCAAGTGATGCTCACTCTAATATTTTAATTCCAAGGTTTTCGTCTTCGCTTCTCGTGTCTGGACTTTTATTTGTGGCCGTCGCGAAGCTCACCTTGGCAATCGCAGACGGCTGTCCGTTATTAGTAGTTTTAATCATTGCTTACATAATTAACAAAAATCTTCTAACGTAACCAGAATTTTTTAATAGACAACCCATTTGAATTCATCGGAATTATAAGAAATCACAATTTCGAAAGTTTTCTGCGATGTTTTATGACCTTATTCGAATTCATGAATACGCATCGATGACTACATTATTTATGATCTCATACAAATGTAATTGAGCTGTTAATATCACGACATATCCGGGAAAATTTGCTTAAGATTGATTCAACCTTGTGACATTCAAAAACAATAGATAATACCAACTAATGTTCGTAGTTTTTAAATGCGTTGCACAACTTTGCAACTCAATTCGAACAATAAAAACGGTACAAAGGTACATTCATTAAATTGCTTTCATTCAATGCATCCTTGAGAACCTCAATACTCCAAGTTAAAAATCTTCATTTGTAAGCAACCGCCGTTCCATTCAAATAATAGATTACTCAATCTTTATAATTAGTCATTATTTTAAAATGATTTATATAAATATATTTGAACTCGTGTCGAATTTTAAGTCATTTAGAAATTTTGAACGACTTCGTAAGTCGAAATATTAAAATGAAATATTATTTGTATATCTTATTAATGAATGGTCATGATAAACTGCTCTAAATCATATCAAACCTTAATTATCTTAATTGTATTTCTTACATAATTCTATACTAAATGCATTAAAAAATATATTACTTTTCATTGATTTTGTGCTAGACTCATAACCTTTGTATAATTGTATAATATTGTAAAAAATAACGATGTATTGTTTATTATTATGTTATACAACAACCCTTTATTGTTATACTAAAGCGAAGGAGCTTAAAGTTCGTATTATATTATTATAGTGAGCATGTTTCTGAGTGTTGTATTTTTTTTATCTGAATTTCATAATAAATTGAGTGCATGCTTTGATGTATGCAATGTAGTCTATTTGTATTACACCGTGAGATGAATGTGTAATGTGTGACTTATCGCAATGGTTAGCATCTCGGATAATTGGGCTTAAGGTGGGGGAAGTATCAATTAATTTCGGTGAAAATATTACATCTCAAATTGGTAGCAAAGTAGCACAGTAGCACACTAAGTAACGCGGTAAGCATTGCCGTATTAAATAATATGTTATGTAACGTAATTGCGTTTTTATTAATTTAGTATGCCGATCAATATATTGGCGCACCATTCGCCAACTGTGGCAGCGATGTCACCCAAGTTTTGAAATGCAGCGGAGAATGAGGCCAAGGAACACTCGCTAGTCTGACTCCAGCAGAAGAATCACTTATTTATATGAAAAAAGTACCTTTAATTTTTGCCATACACTTCACCTACCCGTGTCCTCTGTACGTAATTATCTGAGTTTACAACTTCACGAGGCTACTTATGTGAATTTATGCTAATGTAGAATCATACGTTCATGGCGTCTACAACAATCGAAAGATAATTTGGCACCTACTGCTATGTAAAATGATTTTGTAACTACCTATGGTTAGTTATAGTTTTGGTTAAGCGCTGGTCCTTTTAATGCGAATAATTTTTATGATATACTTGTATTTTTCAAAAAGGCGGCGTTGTTTTTAGTTGTTTTTAAAATATTAAAACGCTTTTTTTATGTAAGCACTTACAGGAGAATACCGACATATGGTGATAGTAATTCTGAAGTCTCATCTGTGGAATTCTATGACGCTTACCATAGTGCATACGTCTAAGCGCTGCATGTAGAGTGTTGATCCGTCAACGTCATAGACTACAGCCCGAGATTCATGCATCATCCTTATTATTACAGGAATTACTATGAATGGGTGGTCTTCACGGAACGACTTTCGTCTATCACCAATTTGAATTAATAGGCTATGACTGACATTTTACGGGCGAGGGATCAAATTCACACCAACCAGGGTACTTAAGAGCTCAGATATCGATTAAAATCATTTTTTTTAATCTCCGTCAGGGATAGAACCCACGACCTTTGACTTGAAAAGCAAACGCTCTAACCATTGAGCTATACCCGTCGGCAATATACCGGCGAACAATATTTTAATTCCCAATGTACTCGTATTTAAAAAAAGACATACGTCGAAAATAAATTTTACGATACCCTTAAATGATAAATAAAATTTACAAAATCGTGCATTAATTGACAACCCATATTCAAAAAGTTCGTTGTAAACTACTTTCCAAAACGATTAGAAAATATTAATTGAAGCCAAAACACGTCCTTTATTGCCTGTTGCGTGTATAAATATAAGAAAAAATATTTTCAGAATGTAAAGTGGTGTCTATAGATGTCATAGAAATTTTGTGTTGCGATACCAAATGAATAATCGTTTATAAGAAAATACGTTACAGACACATCTATCTCTTTCGCTGCAATACAATTGCGGTTGACAATATTAGATGTGACGTGCAATTTAATCGTGAGTGTAGAAGCCTTTTAATTTTATTTATATACTATATCAGCTATTGTTATATTTATATCACAAATAGTTTAAGATATAGTTATATTATATATACTTATTTGTAACCTTTTACAACATTGTTGAATGACAATATAAATATAGGTGCATTTTATGCGCTTAACGTGTCGTTAATAATACTCTAAGAAAATTGCAAATACTACAATACGTTCATTTGTTAACTATTTCACAATATTAAGCATTATTATCTAAGTAATTTACTCGATCCCATTGTTTGTTTTTATACAATACATATTGAGAATCAAATGGTTATATATATTATCTATCAATTAATTTCACTAAGCTAACAAATTTAAATTGTTTAAATGTGTCGGCCATGTCGCAAAAATATAGAATCAATTCTTCAAAAAGAGAATGTGATGATCATAATTATGCTTTTACCATTAGGTATATATTCGTACCTACCGAAAACATTATTTTAAAGGTCGCCTAATCTCTGATTTCTAAAACACACACCTGAGAATATAAACCTGTTTGATGAATATTGTTCTCATCAAATTTTGCACATCGAATCGAATAAATCACCAACTATTAAAAAGCTGTATGTAAATATTGATAATTAATTAATTTTTCTCGTAACTTCCTACTTACAATCCGTTACACGCGTTGATTATGTTTTCAGTTATAAACTAGATATGTTTCTTTAGTTTTTTTCGATGTTAGATAATAATGTTGATATTTTGAATAAATTCCGCGATTTTATTATATGCGTTATGCAACGAATACTCGCATTTTTTTGATAAATTAATAAATATTGAAAAAAATGTACGAATTATTTTACTTATGTTTTGCTATTGATCAACTACGAGTATGTACTCTTACATTTTGACGAAAGATAAAACTTTTTTTTTATTGTAAGTAGACAATAAATTATTGGCGAATTACACAATGATATCTTTAAATGTATAATAAATGTCTTATGAAAAATAAAACGATCATGTTACAAAAAATGTTTCTAAATGTCATATTTCCGAAGATATATCCTTATTTAAATGTATTATTTAATAAGTCTATTGCGTCCATTGCATGCAACAAGTACAAAAAAATATTATGTTTCCAAACCACCTACTCAACGTTCTCAATTTGTAGATTTAAACTTCATGATAAATGCATAATCGAAAACTTAAAATAATAACATATAAATAATATTAACATATGATATATAATAAATATATGTGAAGTAAAATACACTCAATCGGGTGATTTAATTTTTAAGTTAATTTAGTTGGGAATATCAATAAATAAGTATGAAAAATATTGATGTATGCAAAATGGAAAATAACTTTCCGTAAGAGTGCACGAATATTATTTTCTCTTCCATTATTCATCTCAAACAACAGGTTGAGATTTCAAACGAGGTCATTGTCCGCTTCCAAAAGGACCACCGCATGCGAAAGTAAAACCTGATTACATCGTTTTGTGTGTACAATGCAAATAGAGACTTGCACCACGGTAACTTACATTATCAGAATCACTAGTGGCTTCATGGACAACTCGAATGAAACACATCGATTTAAAAAATCAAATTGAAAGCGGAAGACAGTAGTAAAATGTCAAACAATTCCTAGGCAATGAATGTAAGCTAAAAGTATTATAAAGCTTAAAAAATAGATACAAGAAATGTTTTCAAATTTATATTTTACTTATTTAACCAATAATTCAACAAAATATGACATATAGTTCTAACACCAAGTCGTTTTTTTAATGTTTTTGAAATCCTAAATGGTTTATCTGATGAATAGGTGTAACATACATTATTGTTATTATAAAAGAGTCTAGAAACATTGATTGTGTCACATATTTTTGTATGAAGATAAATATTGTGACTAAACTTGTGAAATTACATATTCTTTGATTTGGTACAACTCGTAACTGAAAATTTCCGCAATATTTATTATAAAAATATATTTAAAAAAACACAAATTAGAGTTCTATTCTTTAAAATTGACCCTATTTATTCTATGATATTATCTAAATATTACAAATTCGTAAAAATGTTTAAAAGGCGATAGTTTTCATTTAATCTAGCCTGCGTTCAGAAGTAGCGTAAGACAACTTATGCACAATATGAAAACCCGTGTGATTTGTTAATTCAAAGAATAGTCGGTGAGATTTGAATTCGTGTTCTCATGTCGCAGAGTATTCAATTCAAATTACCATTCTGTTGTAATCGGTGCCTTAATAAAATGTCTAGCATCACAGTGCAACAGCAACAATTAACTGCACAATTTTCCGAGCGTTAAGATCAATGGTTTACCTGGTGACCTGTTTCAACAGAGTACAACGGTTTGTCTAATTAAATGTTTTGTTGTGCGGCAAATTAAGTCACCGTGGAGTGATTTAACCAAATATTGTAGTAAATAGAAGAATTTCATTATACTCTTTGTTATTTAATGATTACATAGATTCTTGCGTTTTCTTAAGTAAGATAAATGTACTTGATTGTAATATACAATATACATACAAGCGAAATCTCGACGTGAATGGCATGATTTAAGCGGTGAATTATATTAAATAATTAACCAATTTTATTATTATTGTAAACATTTTAAAATGTATCGAAGTTTAGTAGTTTCGAAAACCGTCATTTATTGTGAACCATAATAATAATAAAATATTGTATTTTTATAGCAATTTTAAAAATAGACTTTGCTGTAAATACATATTTTTTAAAGCATCAGCTTAATAAACAGGTCTCCTTTACTAATTATATTTTCACTTTGCTACGAGTATCTTATTGACCTGAATTATATTGACCCTATACTACAGCACACCTTTAGAGGTTATTAAGGATGTATAGATGTGAATCTTTGCAATCATTGATGCAATTCGTATTCTTCGTGTGGATAGCCCTTTAGCACTACGTTAATGTATGTACTCACTATACAAGTAAACATTTTAATCATTTACATTTCAACACAATGTAATTTAGAATTACTTACATTTAAATTTCTTAGAAATGTTTATGGCGAAGATGATCATCACGAAATCGCCATGCATTTAAATCATCAGTAGATATTATTAACCAGTTTTCAGCTAACCTAACCTTTGTCGACTTATGGAAATGTTAGTAAGTGCACTCTGAATTCTTGGATGCTCGCAACTGCGGTGATACAGGTGCGGCAAACTTAGAAGAGTTAGAAGAGGTCAATGCTCGAGGTGTCAGAAAGCAGGTGTGCATGGTCTTTCTCTGTTGTGTCTATGACACCATTTCCATAACCTACATGCTTTTGACTGGGGCACACAGCGACTTTAATCTTGCTTGTATTTTAATAAACAACTGATCTGTGATCATAACACAAATATCTTAAACAATGATTCACTTATATTTCAGTAACCAGATTTGATCATTTACGTTTTTTGAGATATTTAAGTGTTTTTCAATTTAATCACAATCAGTAGAATACCGACACACGGTGATGGAGAAATGTCATCTGTTAAGTCTATGTCATTTGCCTTTTTGAGAATGGCTAAGCACTTTACATAAATATATAAATCGCTTATGTAATAATACTATTGAACAATATTCGCGCGACGTCCATATTAAAAGACATGTGAAAATGGGTATTTCTAGACATACGAGTACGAGTATATAAAATATGGTGCTTATGAATGAAAATTAAATTGAATTACAAGCTTATTTTATACATAATCATTGATCACAGAAGAAAACAACAAGTAATATCTCCGATACTTGTGTATAACTCCTCAAAATCAATATGTCTGTAATAGGTTTTGAAGCATCTATATAAAGAACCAGTTAAATTTAAAGTATTTAATGCAATCATTGCAAAATAAATAATTTTCAGTGTAACCACACTCTACGAGTCAACACTTTATAATTATTTTTAATGTTTGTTTTTATATGTGTTATTTCATGCACGATTTTAAAGTTGAATGACATTATTTTCAATACGCAACAAACACTAGAATACGTATTTTATATAACGCGAAAAAATATACTATAGCAAAAATAACATTCTGAAATATACTTAAAAAATATATATCATTGTTATGTTTATTTAAAAGGTCACATTAAATTTAGTTTGAAAACCGATGTATTTTGATAATATTAAAAAATTGAACGTTACTTCAGTAATGATATTTGGAACATTTCTATCCTCGATGCGATAAACAGCAATACGAAGATAATTTATTTATTATACATATATAGTATATAACACATTTTAATTAAACCAAATCACAAAGGACCAAAAACGTACATTTATATTTTAATATATGAAGAATAAGTAATTTATCTAATTTTTTTCCCGAGCGAAGATTCATTTTTGATTCAGATCCATCAGCGTATTACATACTTTGTTGTTGTCGTCATTAGTTTTGAAAATTTGGGTCATTGTCAATTTGGCATCATCACCATTATCTGCTATAATAGCATTGCTTAATATGCATAACATTCTTTAAATGTATAGAACACAAAACAACGAATTATAAGATTAAAACGTCATATTTCATAGACGTTTTCTTTATATTATGATTCACGTTTTTTATGTATGAATCATGTTAAAATAGTCTTCTTTAGTTTCGCCATTTCCCATCATCTGGGGTCGGCTCAATCATGTTAAAATAGTGATATTTATTTTTTTGAAGTAATGATTTTTTAATTAATTGTTCAGTGTCACTCACAATATTTGCGAATCGATTATTACATTTTTGAAATAAGATTTCAAAAATCACTTAGCGTTTATAATATAATTAGATATGTTATATTATTTGGATAAAAAATACAAAACACGTGCTCACATTGACTGCCAACGACCTGTGTTGTGCGAAATGTAAGTCGACATTATTTATTGATTGGCTTCTGCATACACTAAAATGGCAATGTTAATATATTGCAAGTTTAATTAAATATATGAGACAAGATAATCCTTTTACTAAAAACGCTTTTAAAGATCCATCAGCTATATTATTCTGAGCGCTAAAACCGGTCCTTACATTAACGAAATACACGTTTTAAACACATTATCCGTGGTGACGTAATATCTTAAATACGATAAATATACCTTAGTGTATAATCTTTTGATTTATATAAATACAAATTAACTATATATAACTAAATATTTGAAATATAAATCTACGCCAAAATAAATGCGCTCCTTTTGCCATCAGAAAAATAGACATTTTTAATCGGTTATGAAAAGATATATTTGGTATACGGAACGATTAAAAAAAATGTAAATTGTTATTTGAAATTATACACCAATCGTATCCATTAATTAACAATGAAATAAACATAGTATATTATCAATTAAACTCAAGTGTTGCCTAACAAAAAATCTTACATATATAGTATTTTATATTATACATGGCCACCCTATCAACACATTCTTAAATCTAGAACAAGATTCCCTGATACATTAACAGATTGGTGTCACTTTCCCACATTCCCTTTTAATTTATATTTTATGATAATAAGTTTCAAAAATACTTATTTAATGCAGATAACAAAACAAATTTACTTGTAGATCAACTGTCCAAGCTATAAGTTTTAAAAAAATACTTTTTTATGGACGAATGAACAAAAAAATTAGATCACTGTTATAAAAAGAGGGGTCGCGTAAATTTTGAATTACCACATACTCGTATATCCATAGTTAAATTTGTTTATAAAAAAGGTGGTTCCTGGCAATCTGCCGATATTTAATAAATGTGGTCTAACTAGTGTAAAAATATATTACACCAAGTTTGAGGAAGTGCTATACATTTTTTAATATACCAAAAATATTCTAAGTCAAATGACGAAATAAGTACAATGATAACAATAAAGAAAATATTGTAATGAGTACAAAAATTTAAATTGTACATTATTACATTTAGTTCGGTACAAAAAACAACGCATTCTGTAATTTGAAAGCATCTTCAATTTAAAATTTTCTTTTGATGCCATAAATATTGTTTATTAATATGCCATAAATATTTATTTAAAGGTTATACTTTTTACTAGTTTTAAATGAATATAAACTCACTTTGTGCGCATTTTTGCGGATTGGGCAATGAAAGGAAGCGCCCCGGCTTGCTGGTCTGTTGCGCCTGCGCCACAACAGCTAAAATGGCGCACAACGCCACGCACACCAACTTCATCTGAAAATAAAAACATCCGTATTAGTATACTTTAAAACTATGACATGATTCCTGTAACGGGTTTGTTTTGCATTATTTTCGGAATTTAAACGGAAGGGTTTTTTTCATTTAATCCCTACTTTTTTGTTTTCTTTTTCATGGAAAATTTCAAAAATTTAATGTAATTTTACTTATATAGGTGGTGTGACCGTCGATAATTTAAAAAATCAAATCTTAAACTCGAAGACTATATATTCTAATTGAACACACAAAGTCCACAGGGAAAATTTAATATAATATGATCATTTAACCTGCGTATAGTTCATACAAATATATATAAACAAGCGTCATAATGAAGGATAGGTGTTGATTTATTAGACTACATTAAATAGTTATGTAACTTCATGTTACTGTTCAATTTTATATGACCGTAGACCTCTACTGCAACAATACAGAAATATGCGAATATTTATGTTGAAAATTAGAATCCTTGTTATTTACACGTTTATAGCTCTCTTCTGTGGTAGTGTTCAAGGTCATGATCTCATGTGTCAATCTATTATAGGTACCTTTCTACAAATTACATGTATTAAACAAAATATTCATAGTAAAATAATAATATGCCTACTTGATGTACAGATCGTGAACGTCGTGTTGATAAAAGCATGACTCATAAGTGATTGAAGTGACTCATCAACAATAATTCTCCATCATAATATAATTTTCGAATAAAGTTATTAGTTAACATGAAAAAATATTCACACGGATGTGTTGCCACATAGCAACGAAGAGTTTGCATATTCTCGGAATAATATATACATATTTAATGTATGTGATTAAACGTAAGGTGTATGACAAAATTAAACATATTTGTTTTGCAGATAAATGCTACCCATCTATACTCGGAGTTAATCACCGAGGGCGTAACGCACTAATTTAAAAATATTAGAAAAATTAATATATAATTTAATTCGCAAATATAACTGCGAAATTCTAAAACCAAGCTTATAATATAAATTTGGTGAAATTTAAAAAAAGGTGGTTTGTGTTAATTTTTTTATATTACTTTTTATTGTTAATCATTTTATGCATGTTTTTAAGTTCAATTATTTTTTCCTTTTCTTATATAAGGTATATTTTTTTGTACAAGAAATAACATTGGATCATTTATTAATTATATAATCAAAAGCGACATTAATACACGGTTTGGTATGTGATTTTTTTTTGTAATTACGTAAGGCAATTTGCATAGATATGCTATCGAAACTAGAGCAAACTTTTTATTAAAGCAAAAACCTACACATATTATAGTAAATTAGATAACAAGTGTCAGATAATTAAACGTCGAATTCCTGACAACTTATTTAAAGATATAAAAAAAAATAACATTACGGATATTCAAAACTTTGGAACGGTAAGTGGCTATTATAAAAATACTATTTTTTAATCTGATTAAGTCCGCAATATTTATGAATCTTGAAATTTCCAAAGCGCCTATGGTGCTACATAATTGTCGCTCAAGTAGCTATCAATTATGCGATTATTCAGATACACTAGTACAAGTGAAAACGTAATTACTATCTAAATGTGTATTTTTACTTTTTCCCAAATTGAGTTTCCATTTTCATGAATAAAATTTTCATCTATCATATCTATTTTTCGTGTATTAAAATAATATAACTATCCGGAAATTAACTTTGCATCATCACTTTTGAATGATTATTCTTGAAAACCATAATTATTCGTTTGAAAATGTTATATACATTTTTTTATTTATAACTGAAATGTTATTTTTTAAATAAGTATCGAGCATCATTTTATAACTATGTCTTTTTGTGAACTGAATACCTAAAAAGCTAAATACTGTTCACCAAGGGCGTAACGCACTACTTTAACAACTTAACAATGAACTTGGTTAAGGACTAGAATTACGTATTTCGTATATACTTCAAATTTTTAATGTCAAGTTCGTAATTAAATTTAAAACAAACATTTGTACGTAATATTAATTTAAACGAATATATATTGGTATACGAGAATAATAGTTATCAAGATTTTTTATAACGGTGTTATCTGTGTGCTGAATACCTATAAAAGCAAATTCGACTTTGTTATTTTTGTGACGAACTGTGAAGACATAACTTTCCCTTTTACGTGAAAATATTCGTTTCATAATAATTCACATATAATCGATGATTTAATATGTGACATTGTACAACGAACATGATACTCATGTTGAATGTAAATACTGTGTAGTTCACTGACATACAAAAATGGTTTAATATCATTGTCTGAAAACCATAATATATTATTATATATACATTAAATGATCAGAATGAATGATCAGAACATATGCATTTATGAAATAAAAGAAAAATAACACATTTAAATCGAATAAGTAATTAATATTTATATACCGCAGTAATTTCAGTATACGATTATCTTATCTCTATCATTTGGATGGCAGGTAAACCTCCTTGATAATGCGATAACTTAGATTATTTTCAGTAAGCAAGGAGTAAATCCAGTAAAGGTCCCATAGGGAAAATATTGGCTACTGCACATATGTGCTAAGAAGAGATTTAATTAATATAACCACATTTAATAAAATAGAAAAGAAGGATTGAGTCCTTCACTGAAGTGTGGATATATTGTATATATAAAAAAAAAAGTTATTCAAATGTATTAACATAGGATTTAATTTGAACTAACAAATATATTCCACCAAGCATAACTATTACGCAAGCATCTTCAACGATCATCATATCATAAATAATAAAAGATATTACAATGAAGGTTTTCAACAGAAGTGTTTTCTTTTTATTAAAATATCGAATAATCGATTTTAAATTCAAATACTGCTCGTTAGAAAGTATCTGTCGTTTTCTTCAGATGACAATTTGTGTCGAAATGCTAAACGTGACAAAAATTATAAACTTATTTATTATTAGGTATGTCTAACCCTTTAAGTGCGTTTAAAGGCATTGAACTCGGCTACTTGTAGTCGGAAAATGCGTGACAATGACTAATGACTAACGAGAATATTATTTCTGCCACCGGCGCTACTCACAATACTTTTTGTAAATTATTTTCTAGAAACTTTCCTCTGGACGTGAATTAAATAAATTATTATTTTTAAGCACCAAGTCAATATTTCATTTCATGAGAGGATTTCTATTTGCGTATACGCAATATTTATACACCTCAATAATTGTTTTCAATAATAAAATAATACATCAAAATATCCATTGAGGAATTTAAGATAAAATATTAATCAATTATTCATTTTCGTCGTGAAATATTTGTGAATTTCGTATATTCAACGCAAAGAACTTTACAAATTTGAAAAACTTTCTAGTTTTAATTGAATGCGAATAGAATAATAAAACCTTTTAGAAATTTGCTCCGGTGTGTAGTACCAGTAATTGACCTTATTATGCATCATTAAATACACAAACATCGATTAAATGTGATGAAAACTTTATGTTGATTGGTAACGCATCTTGTGATATAAATCTTAACGTTTTCCTATATGGACGTGTGACTATTTAAGTGTTAGGTTAGCCAGTCATGTTCAGAGAGTATTATTTCCATTTGTGTAAAATGTGCGAAGGCCAATATTGTCGATAATGATCGGCAGAATACACAGAGCCATCCAAAAGGATGATTTCTCAAACCAGTTTGATATTCTTCGATTAATCTAAAGATCAAGCCAACCTTGAAGAGCGAATTTTATTTACTTCTTCGTTACTTGACCACCTGAAAGCTTTAACCCAATAGCCTTTGCGCTCGTTTCGGCTTCGTCTTGCAATACTCATTTAAATTATTATGTTATGCAGCTATTGACAATAATTGGCATTTATTGCTAATAAAAAAAAACGAATTATATATGCAAGCTATTTTTAACCTTCTCGTAAAAATAATTGCCAAGAACAAAACAAAACAAAAATAAATAACCAGTTTTATTAACATCTACAACTACGATAGGTGTATAACATGAATGATTATTCATATAACTTAACAACGTTGTTTAAAACAACTGCCCCTAATTTAAGGGTATTATTAACTTCAAATTAATCATAAAAAGCATGAAATTTTCTCTGTGCATATAAACTTGAGCTTTTTCTGCTTGCTAATGTTGCGTGATGCTTTAGTCAAAAATCTTTATTGATTAATGATTTGTAACCTTTCGTCTTATTCTTAAAAAGAGTAATATTATATTTTTGCACGCCTATTACACATAGATAAGCAAAATGTATTTAGTTTACTGGATTATCATGATACTGTAATAAATTAAATACTGTTCAAGTGTGAGATAAATCGTCTCCATCCATCTTTGGCAATCTCGAAGTTTTTTATTATACCTAATACGCAACTTGCTTGCTCTTGCAACACAGAAGGATGTTCTATCAAATAACATTCCCATAAATGTGAAGAATTTGCAATCTAAATATACAATTATACATTCGAAAGACCTTATAATTTACTAATTTAAATTAGGCGAATCTAGTGGTTGAAACAAGAACAATAAATAGTATTATGATATAGTTATATAGGAATAAAAAAAATAGCTGGAATGATGATAGCTTAGATGGGGATTTATGGATAAATTTAGAATCTAAAATTGTAAATAAAATAACTAAGAGATAATTATTTTGTCACGAAGTTAACGGAGATATTCTACATAATTAAATGTGTTAAAAATTGGATTATGTATGACTATAGTTGAATGAATAAAAAAGATATGAATAAAAACAATCATCATCGACGACACCAATTTTATAAGCAATGTGCATAAAAAGAAAATTAAATATACCTCCTTACTCTAAAGTACATTAACTTACTACTACAATACTAACATACACTAACAATAAATGCGGTATACAATGTCGTAATGACATCAGCAACTTTACTATTTAATAGTACTCGTAATATAATTATGATCAATGCTTGGTTGTTACGATTCGAGTATTTACAACCGCACTATTAACAAGCACAATGAAACCGAAAGTGAAACACCTGCACGTACGAGGCAGACATTTTTACATAAAAACAGGTACGAAGCTATGATTTCTGACCTTTCATTTGTGAAAATGTATAAAATATTTGTATACTTAAAACAAAAACCGAATTGCTTCACGATTTTAAGTAATTGTGTTTATTTTGGACATTAGAAATAAATAGTTTCCAACTTTAAACATTAGGTATGTGTGTCGTGTGCTGAAAATACTTCAGTTGAGATCATAAATAAATACTGAAGAAATGTAATGAAATATTATCAATGCAATTTTATTAAATAATGAAATTATTTGTATTAGAATATATGATGTGTAATATAACGACGATTGAGTTTTTCTCAATAATGTATTCATTATAATTTTCCAATAAGATGGCTACAAAACCCATAAAAGGCCCTGTATACTATATATGTATATATTTATGACTATAGTTGCAGTAATTGAATTCACTTGAATCTTTAAAAATGCATTTCATAAAAGTGTGTGCTTGCGAGTGTTGTGTGTGTATTATATGCAGGCGATACTAATCAAAATACCATGACCTATAGCGGGAAGAATAATTAATGATGGTTGTACTCGTAGTTATGAAAGCCATTTAATGGCGGTATCTAATAATTAACCGCTGACACTGAATGACAGCACGACTCGACGATGATAATAATATGCCCCGATGTGTTTTTCGTAATGTAAATAAAATTTAGTAATCACTTTTGATTACCTATATTGGAAATAATTCACTATAATATGAGCTGTAGAAATCAAAGTTTGATTACGAAACCTGACAAACAATCTCTCTTGACACAGATGTTGACGGGCTTAAACAACAAAGAGGTAAACATTATCTAATATATTAACATTATGTTGTGATGTAACAGACGACGGCGGCCACATAGCATATAACAATAGTTGCATCGCAGCAGCCTGCGAGCAAGAGTTAGAACCAGAGACAGTCAGAGCTGTGCATAGACCAACACTCCACCCAACTAAAACACAGACTTCAGGACTGCAAAATAGATTGCATAATTTTCAGATTTCCGAGACAAAGTATTATTAATCTTTTAGCAGCTCTTTGCCATTGTTTGCTCTGTTAATATTTACCGCAATAAGGTAAAAGTAGTGCATCAATGCTTAACGCAATCGATTCAAATAATATACTAAAATAAGCAGTCGTTTATTTCATGGAAACGAAAATATATATCTATTTCATGATCAATTTTAACTAACATAGTTTTATTATTCATGAAAAGATTTCAAGCAGTACATTTAAGACTGTGATTTAGACTTCAATTATATAATAAATTAAATTAAAAATAATATGTTATCCTTTACGTATGAACGTCATATTAAAAAAAAATTAGAAAAAGTAAAAAAGTCAACAATGATCAAACAAGATAGTGAAATTGAGAAGATAATAGAAAAATGTTTAATGCAGATCTTTTACTTGGTTTAAGATGTACTCATATTTTAATGAAATTATATATTTTGCACGTGATTATTACTTTTAAATGTTATTTAAATTATGATAAATGTATTCATGACAACCAAGTTTCTCAAAATATTTAATATTTTCTGAAATCGTTTAGTATGAATAGTACAATTTTCGCAGGCAAACATTTTCAGATTTTTCATTTGAGGATGCTGCAAAATAATTTTATTATTTAACAAGGTTCATATAATTGATCTCTGAAATAATTCAGGTCTTGTTTTACGAGACCATATAAAACGATATTTAAGATTTTTTCTTAGTGACAGATTTTGTCTGTATCAAATTAGTTGAAAGTTTGTATGATATTAAAACATTCATTTTTATAGAAAACATTATTATCAAGCCGCTGGTTATCAACAATTAACTATTTTGTTTTACTATCTGATTATATCCACCTAAACTGCAGTTAAGATTTATTTAAAGCTACACAAATAGCATTTTAAAAACACATTAGCTATAAAAATTGTTAGTTTTTTATTTACTGTGAATTTTACGGCCACTATATAATCATGGCACACAATGGTGCATGATTTCAGATAATTGATAATGATCGTGGGAAAATTAAATGTAGGAATATGCATTATTTAAAATATAAACAGTAATCAAACATAAATATAATCTGAAAGATATAATATTATTTTTAATTGATTTGTAACTTAATTATTAATCGATAAATGGGTCATTAATAAAATTAGGCTAGGGAAAATCACGCCCTGCGATTGATTTTTGAAAAAAAAGCTTAGAACGTTTTTTTTTGCTCACATTTTTTTGGTAATCAATTTATATTATACTTTATACGGCCATTTTCAATTTCTAATGCCTGTGAAAAAGTATGTCCAGGGTCTGGATTAAATAAACGTTTATTGCAATAGTGGGCGAAATTATTTACATTTCATCAAATAAAGATTTTGTTAATATTATAAAATACATTTTATTGCACTGTTAAAAATATTTCATTGAAAATAAACACGCCTATTCGATCACTTTTGATGTTTCACTTCGTAATGGTATTTATAATTTAAAATCGTCGACTACTCGTAAGAGTAAAAATAAAATCATTACGTGAGTCCACTTGTTAATTACAAAAATAAAAACCAATCGATTGCGAAACGGAGAATACATTCCCAATGGGTCAAACTGTAAAGTTCAAGCTATAGCTATCAATTATTAAAACCGAGTAATTTCTTCATCGCCGATAGGAATTTCATACACACAGATCGAACGGAATATAAATCCCATTCATACGTTACCCGGTATTACGACACGAGACACGTTAATTATTCCAAACGGTAAAATAAGTGGTATTCATTTTAAAATAGTATTATGAAGCATAAAGAGTGAGGTCTCTACGGTCATAAATTTTGTTTTTGTTTTCAAAGTAATGGCGATCCTTTGTTAGCTGGTGATTTGGAGTGTCATCAATCGGGGTATTAAAAATCGATATGTTCACTGTAATGTACGGACACTCGGGACTTACCTTTTTGCGTATATCTTAAAGCACTGACTTAAAGTGGTATACGCGAGATGCTGAGGTGGCTGGTCTTTTATACGAAGAGGTTAGGAGGGGCCAACGGGCGGGGAGAGAAGGCTCCGCCGCTTAGCACCAGGACATCAGACATCAGGCATCAGGCATCAGGCATCAGGCATCAGACTTCGGGTCGATGGGCCGCGATATATCTGCCCTGAATCCCTTTTTACAAATATTTGTGGAGACACAAACTATTGCATTTGATGCAATTTCACGTTATCTTTATTATTATACCCCGATAACTCCGAAAGTGTATATACTGATCAAAAAGAAAAACCATTCAAAGGATCCAAAAGGGCTGCCGAACATAACAAGCACCGTCATTTTCTTCTCAATGGAAAGTCAAAAAGTACTCGTTTGATATTTAATTTATTTCAAAATATCAGCTTAAAATGATGTACGACAATTGAAAGGTAAACTAATAGATTGTAAGAATAGTTAGCCGTATCAGTAGCTGTAATAGGTAGCCTTATCAACCGCATTACACTTTACCCTTTTTTTAATTAATGAATTTAAATCAATTTAAACAAAAAAATCAATATATATTTTCATGTTAATAATGATTAAGTATTTACTGATTTTCTACTCAGCTGAAAACATATTTAGAATGGTTTTTATCTAAATATATTGTTTGCGTAAATTAATAAAAAAAAGTACCGACAAATTATGATGGAAAAATCTTATGTGTGGATTCTATGAGTTTGCCATTTTCGTTATCGTCATTCAAAAACATATACATGTTGTTGCTTTGTAATCAATACACTTGCAAAGATAAGCCACTAAACACAAGATCTGTTCATATAATTTATTATACTTATATTAAAAGCACTAGTTAATAACATCACATTCAATTAATGGATGGTGTTCACAGAAAGACAAAATAAATCACAATTTTAAATGGACTATGACAGGCATTTCAACGATAAGGGATCAGTTTGACACCAACCGGGTGAATTATTAGACATCTGCTTAAATAAAGCTTATACATTTTTTAATAAGCTTCGGTCGGGATTGATATAAGTGCAGTGAGTAATACATTTTTTAATTTTTTCATTGCTGTAAATTTATATTTTAATAATTATGTAATTAATAATTACAAAATACCCATACATTTGAAATAATATCATTGTCATAACAACATATTAAAGTGTTATATGGTCAAAAGCTCGCAATATCAAAAAAGCTCGATTAAATCATTTATGGCTACAAATATGTCAATTCGTATCTTATTATTTAAAAATTAACACATTAATGTGTTCTTGTTTTTTTTTTAATAATAAAAAATAGTTGCAAACAACTAATAACGAAGTTTACTTTAATATACACACATCTCCAAAACCGCGTGAATCCAAATTTCATTTAAGTTAATATAGTATAATAATGTATAAATAAATATAAATAAATATGTAGATATGTTTTAATATAATTATAATTTAAAAATTATGACATTTTGTGAAAATGTATTTATATAATTTATAATTAAGTAATATATTATAGTACCTAATATAACAAAGTAATCAATATTATTTAAAAATATTTAAAAATATGGTAGATTGGGTTAATCAATTAAAAAGAGAATATACTCGTATTTAAAATTACTTTTTTTATCTATTTTAATGGACAGTTAAAAATCATTTTAAAGAGTTAATTTATTGAAAAATATACAAAGATGTAGGATTTCATTATGGATTCCGTATAAACAACTCAAATAATGGTTTAAGGAAAAAATGCTAAACGTAAATCTTTGACCCGTGGCTTGTCTAAGAACAATGTTGCAAATAGTGTTATTTCAATTATGACTCATTCACATACTTTGCAAAATGTTATAGGAAAATACAGAAACAAATTAAACTTACAGCCCTGGAATTGTTGACTGAAATCATAACAACATAAAAATAGTTTTCATTGCATAGTATAAATTATCACTTCAATAGAAATCGAACAACCAAATAATTGAAATCTGTAAGTTCCAGTTCAAGGACAACTTTACAAATTTGATGATGGATTTTGCATAATACTCGTACCATTTGTTAAACATTTGTGTCAAAAGAATAAAGGAATAAAGCTCATTGATATTTTAACTTTATTCGGATATAAAGTTATTCGGACCTGCAATAACTTTATGTTCATTTTTCCATGATGCTTTTTTGCTCATTTCTATTAAAATTACGACATCCAGAAATTCCAAAATCCTTATAATGTTTGTCTTTCAATTAAATCTTATTCATGCACATGAGATTATATTTTATCAATAAAGCATATAAAAAATAAGGGGAATTTAATATGCATAAGTCACTGTTATTTACATATTATCTCAGTTATCATTAATCGTGTCGCTCATCACTGATCGCAACAGTACCTATGATATCGTATATTCGAATATATTCCAATTTACTTCGTTATTGATTTCTTTGGATACTAACGCGCCAGTTCTTCCAATGCTATCCAAAACCCAATTTTCCATTGATTTAAATTTAATGCATAATTCATGCTGCAAAATTATATAGAATACTTTATACGCCTAATAATATTAAACATAACTTTAATTTTACGATAATTGTATGCGTGAAAGTACATTAGTATAGAATGCAGCTAGGGGGCTTATAAATTATAACAGATCTTTCTTTCATATTAACTAACTATGATGAAAAACGTATACACCACATAAACAACACTTTAGCTGACAAATCGTTTGTTGCGATCCAACACAGATTTATGTTCCAACTGTAAACTACGATCCTTCCGGTTTACATGAATCTGAAAGATCAAATAAAAGACAGCTTTGATTTGTGTTCTCATTTAACCTCCACTAATACTGTTTTAGCATATTGCCATCAAAATAATCTAATATTTCACTTATGCCAATGAAATTACAACTGGACCCAGAGGTGTGGGGATTGATCAATCATTTTAATAAAAGTAACTAAATGATTTACTTAAAAATCCTATTAACTGCATTATAACTAATTACTTACTGTCAAGTAAAATATACTAGCAAGAATTTAATTAAAATATAAATAATAATAAATCTATTAAGTGTTATATGCATAAATTATAAATATATACTTCCCGTGTTAAAAATGTAGTTAAATAATTTAATAATGTTCTTGGCTGTTATTTTATGTTCTTAATTAATTTTACATTTATAGGTACGAATTCAAATCCTAATAAGTCTTATTAAACAGTTACGTTTTATTACATTAAGCTCATTTAATAGCTTCTGGAATAGTGCCGGTATATTCCAAGTCAGTCGTTTAAATGACAAGTCTATAAGAGCGTATCCGTAAACTGAGTTCTGTTAAAGCGATATTTCTCACATACTGCACTAAGGTTGCGGCTAATATTATGAAATATTGCGTTATTTAACATCATTCCCGTATACCTTTACAAACTCTCGCATTGCCAATGATGTTTACTATTACATCAAATATACTTTATTTTGACAAATTTACATCTAATGATTTCGTGATCGTTTGAAGATGTTGCACTATAATTTAAGCGTTGTCAAACCCCGCGTGTCTGTGTGGCGGCTTGGAGAGTCTCACGTATAGGATAATATGCAGCTATCTATAAAATTAAATTACTCGCTAAAAGCTCGGTAAGGGTCAACAAACTAAAGTAACCGTCGAATTCGGCGAAACCAGAATATTACAAGTACGAATATTATCATTATGGGGCGGAATTCGCATGAGACTAATATAAGTAATTTATATTTTTTTATGTTATATTTTGAATGTATTTAATATAATTATGATTTTATTATTTTTTCGTGCCAAGATATCAAAACATATATGTAGTCATTTTTGTATATATAAATATTCAAATTATTATTTTAATAAAATAGAGTAGTATACGAGTTTGATATTATATATATATATATATATATATATATATATATATATATATATATATATATATATATATATATATATATATATTGTTGATAATAATTAGGTCCATATTTATTTTTTTAAATCATTATTTTATATGTAATTACAGTCTATAACTAATGTACTCGGCGGAGCTCCTAGAGTTCTTCTTTTGAAACAAAAAGTTGCCGTAAATTGACCCCTCACAGTTCTATAAGGTGATATAATCCTAGCTTTGTTCCAAGTTTTGATTAAGAATCCGTTAAAAACATTTAACTCGATTCCTTTGTAATATTGTGTAAGTAAAAGAGACAAGTTATTTTTATTAAACATATTTCAGGCAGTAAACTTTTTGTTCTAAATGTCTCTAACGCTACCAACGAAATAAATACTATATTGTATATTTTTATTTGTCTTTAATTATAGATATTTTATATTTTTTACTACTCTTATTCGTATTATTCGGATGATCAAGATTTCACAATTTACTACAAAGCTTTTCATTGCATACAAAAGCTTCATCACAATATTGACATTATTACGATCGCAAAAATAGACAATACGCGAGTAAATCATTTTATTCTGACAGCGTTAGGCTGACAATTTCATATATGAGCCAATAAAATTACAAAATATGTGTGAATGTCCATGTATTTGTTTAATATTAAGGAAGTAATAGTTTGCTTTAAGTACAACTTGAGGTAAGACTTAAGAAAATGCCTTACATAAGACGCTCTGCACACTTTGGCCATCCTTCACGTGGAACATGGAGAAAACGTGAGCATGTGAGCTCCAATTTAGGTTGACTCGTGAGACAGGCCATCATTGATACCTCTCCCATAACGAATGCATAGAATTAGTACGTGCCGGTTTCACAACTTATTACCTACAGCCTGTAATTATTTTGAATGTAACCTAAATAGTACCTATCGTTGATTCTACAACTCGAGATTGTAATTCAATAAGCCTTTGTCGGATAAAAATGTAAGCAAAATAGTAATCATTAAAGGAATTGCTTTGCAACAATACTATGCAAGAATTACAAGTACATTATCAAATTGAAAATAGTTTTAAATCAAGTAATATTTTAAACGTTTTATGCATCACATAGAATAACATTTTTTAACGAATGTATATCACAATTTCTTATACACTATACAAAATTCATCAGCCTTTCAAAGTCATTTTTTTTTTTCAAATTGATGACCAACACAAAAATAATTCTATAGTTTTCCGTTTTGCGTATCAAAACAAACAATTTTGAAAAATCGATTTTATATCCTGTCTGAAAAATGTATTATGTCAAAACAAATAAATTACTGTTCTAGAACCCGAAGAATTATAATACTGAATAATGACGTTGAGAATTACATAAGTGAGCACAAGGTAAAAAATCGTCAAATCAATAATTCACTCTATTGTGTAGTAAAGTCGCATCTTTAGACTTTTTAATGTTAAAAATACAAACACTTTGAGGTTGTCTTCTATTGAAATTTTAAAGCAATTCACTAAGATGGCGCGACGGATTAGCCATCCAGCAGTTAAAAAAAATCGCAATACGTCAATACTTTACCTGATTGAATTATTTTTTTCCAACGACGATAAATTCAACTAATTATAAATATAATTTATTATAGGAAATTGTTTGCAGCACTTCACACAGGATACGATTTTCTCATATTCTTTCCACCTCTTTCTTTATCTAATATAATATTTCATAAATTTCCGCTATCAGAAATAATTTTTTAACGGAAATTAACTCTCGTTCGCCCATACAATCACATTACTTTTTCTAAATTATTAAATTTTGAGAAATCGTTTTCGTTTTTATATAATTAAATTAAAGCAAAAAAATTACTTTATTTTGTTAATTGAATCCTCAATTAATGTTTATTTCTTCAAAAATCCTATTTATTTTATAACGAATTTAAAATACTCGTAAATTGCCGTCTACGATAAATTCTCTTTTATGTGTATTTGCTGTCAACGAAACACACACAGCATTCACATTAATCAACTCAACCCAACGTCTTTCATAAACAAATGTAATATTTTGTATGATTTTATTTAAATATATAATTAATTAAATAAAAATATAATAAATATATATAAATATATATATTTTGTACCTACAATAGTCAGGCATATTTTATATTAAAAATATTGTAAATAACATATTTCAGTATTTGCTATTAGTATGGCAATGTGCAAAAAGCAGGGAGGAGCCTAAATGGATTAGTGCGACTTTAGCTAATATTTTATTGTATATCAGCTGAGTGTGACAGTTATATGCTCCTAAATATTAGGAGATCATCTCTTACAAGATGTCACACATGTTGCTACAACCATCGACGAAAGTCTAGAAATGAAGAAAACTCTACCTAACACGACATTCAAATAGGTAAGCTTAGTTGATAACAAATCAGATGGCATCATTTCAACACCTGACGATGATCCCTCCAACAGTGGTCGAAATATCAGTTAACATATTCAATATATCTAAGGGTATTGTAATGATACTACGAGTCTATTTTATATTTTTAACACGGGGATGTTTTGCTGAAAATAAATCTGTTAGTTTGGGTAGTTATAATTCGATATTAATTTATATTTGCAAGACCTTGATTCAATACTTCGATTTTTTTCATAATATCTGCTACCTTTAATATTTAATATCCAAGTAGCGTAAGAATATTTGTAAATACCTCATGTAATAGATGAAATGTAATACAGAACTATGTTGCATTCAAGAGAATCTTGTACACCTCACGTAAATGTATCTTACGATAACATACGTACATGCAATAAAATAAATACTGTTATTTAATGCGCGTAATAGATTTATTTACATATTTTTCTTATACAGATGTTTGATCTTGAACAGAGAAAGAAATCCTCTAACAATACATTTGTGTGTGGCTGAAAATTACACGAGAGTTCTCAGATATTATTTATTACTATTACCCACTTATTTTAACGGCTATATTATGTATGACAGTGAAAACTTTCATGACGATCAAAATTCGCTCTAAGAATCTACTCGTAATATGGAACACTCGTTAGGCGACACAATATTTACGTATAAATTAATTTTGCGGTAATGTGTTACATTTTTATTGAATCATCCCCTTTTCGCATCATTAGTTTGGCGAAATTGACGCTCGTTAATGGAGGCTCGTTAAAAGTATTGGAATGGCGCCCAAGAACTAGCAAACGAAGCATTGGCCGACCCCCTACAAGATGGACTGACGATATAAGAAGAATAGCGGGAGTGACCTGGATGCGGAAGGCGGAGGATCGAAGAGGATGGAGACTCATGCGGGAGGCCTACGTTCAACAGTGGACGGACACAGGCTGATGATGATGAATGGAGGCAGTTATTTTTATATATGTTTGCTCGTTGTGAAAATTACTCGTAATGAGAGTATAGAGAGAGATTTCTTATTGCTTATCTAAACCTTATCGAGACTGTAGAATTTACCTTTAATTATTATGATTATTTCCTATTTACTTAGAAAATATACTTTAGTATCATAAGAAATTATAATAAAAACCTTCATTTACTTTAACACTTGAGTAAAGTAAATTCTAAGTGAAGATACAACATAATTATACCTACAGCAGTATGGAAAATAATTCGATAAAATGGCAATTTCGAAACTATAACTAAGAGAGTGAATATAAGATGCTCATATTTTTATGTTCATATTTCTTGCAATTCAATCACATTTTGTGTAACGTTCTAAGCGTTTTTCTCTTATTTTTAAAATTTAATATAAATAATTACAATTAAATGCTACCCTGTTGGCAATACCTGATTTTTAATATTAATATGTAGTTGCACGAACTCAACACAACGTGACATGTAGAAGTGCCTCTCTCGTGTTGTTCTGGCTGAATAACCCAAATAGTAATAATAAAATCATTATGATACATTATGATACCACTGAACTCTAAAATATTTAAAACAACTTGACATTTAAAAGGTGAAGAGTACTATTATATACCATTGAACGATGATCTCACAATTTCTGAAGAACCACGTTGTGGAAAAAATGTACAATATCGCCGAATGTAGCTGGATTTGTTCATTTTTTAACTCCGTTGTATCTATGTGTATTGAAAAAAATAAATAATAATTACATGAATTATAGAGAAGCGGTTAATCTACAAAAATATTTTTCTTTTTCGAATCCAATCATTATTTTTAAACTCATGTTTCTTTGTACTAGAAATCTTTTTCATTCAAATCCGTTCCATAACTGAAGTATATGGTTGCCATAAATTGCTATCACACAGTTCTTATAAATGTCAGCTGCCATATGCGCCGAGAGCTCCGCTAAGTACAAATTTTTCTCAGTTCCCGGCGGTTTTCAGGGCAAGTAACCGGGCATCGAGAACAGTGCAGCTATAGTATCCGAGGCAAATTTGGGCTTTTATCAATCAGCATTTTTAAGGAGTCTGGGATATTAGCCCATCGCACAGAAGAACGGTATTATTTAGTACTAAAGAGCGGTTCAACATTATCAAACATATTTTATCATTATCGTATTTACAACTTTGTTACGTTAAGTAAATTAGCATGACACATTGATAAGGTCGTCTAGTAATTTAATATTATAAGGTCCTTTTAAAGACTAATCAAACGAGCATTTAGTTTTTGTGTTTATTTATGCATAGCCCAGCCAGGTTAAGCGATAAGCATCATCGTATGTAGAATTTTCAGTCGCAAAGTTCTACGAGACGTCACAGAAACAATTCAAGAGCTATATAGAACGTACAAGAACTTAGGACAAGGTTAATGACTCCATACTGATTGACAGAACAATATGGCGACAGTTTGTGTAGCGTAGTACTTTTTACATCACTAGCTAGAATTTTTTTTAGGTTGAGTACATTTTTTAAATATCTGAACATATTTTTTCGAAGGAAGTTATTTTTTTTTGCTCGTTAAATTTTCGGTACCAAGAATTTTTCTATTTACGCCGCTGCATCGTAGTAACAATAATCAAATACCAAAATATTATGTTAAATTATTGTACATATCAATTAAAAGTATTGATACTTAATTGACTATTTTAAAGGGTATTTAGGCCTCACTGGCGAGTCACATTGTACGCTCTTTAGAAACACTTATGAAAGCATTGTTTACAGAACATTGTTACATGAGGAAATGGTTCAAGTTTGGTGAACAATACTAAACGTGCTTGCACAAACAATAGAAGCACACGTAAAAAATGGATACATATCTTCTATCGTTAAACAAAAATATGTTTTAAAACGTAAAATTTCTTATGTAATATATAAAAGAAAGACAGGATACTGCTTATAAGAACAGACATCTACCAAAAGATGCCAAAACGGTAAACTTGAAAGAGATTACATTCCGATAGATATAGTCGTATTAAGGACACAAAAGAAAAACTTTGTGTGAAATTAAATGTGAAAAGTTTTTTGTGTTGTTCCCGCGGCCTTTATCGTTCATCCAGCAAGTACTCTTATGGCGGATTCTCGCTGATTATCCATTTTCACACGAACAGGCGCATGCGCTGTGCGGGTGGCGGATCTAGGCTAATAGAGAACGAATCGTTGCTCACGCCGCCTTCTAACGAAAATATTCAAAGTCTATACTTATCATCATCTACGTAGGTGAGTGACTACATCTAGGTGTGCATAGCATTCACGTCCGAACTCTATTCGAACATCACGAAGATTGACGCGGTGGCCTTGTCATCCAGTGTCTCCGAAGCGCTCACGGTGAAAACGAAAGTTATGAAATTATTTTAAAAAATATCATTATTAGCACTGCTTCGGTAAGTGTTGTATAATAACTCGAGCCAGATATTCCCAGACCAAATTAGCATACGTACTTTAAACTGAGCGCCGTCCCCGCTTGATGAAACAGCGATAAATTATTTCTCCATTTTTTCCGAACGTAGGATTGACACATTGGACAAGAAAATGTAAGGAAATGTTGAAGATCTCTTTGGGATTACGAAAATTTGATAAAAGGTGATGATTGCTTCGGACTCAATTGATTTAAGACGCAATAAATAATTACGAGTATTTTCCATGTTTCGTATGAAAAATATTTACCATTACGTACGCTTTTATTTTTAACCAAATAATATATATACCTGTATGGATTAAATATTAATTACAATATTATTAGTAATTAAATATACACATACTATACATCAAATTCTTTATACGCATCAATTCATTCAGAAAAATATCGGCAGAAGCGGGAAAGTAATAATATTAAATCCTGTGAATAAATGTTAACTGATTGAATAATAAATAATAATAATATACATACTCTGAATAAATACTATAGAGACATCTATCGTCATACTATGATAACAATGGTATAAATACAAGTTCTAATGCGTGTCAGCTCAGGGAAAGAAATATCCGAGGTGGCTTCTTTTCTTCTTCGTAGTATCAATCCGGTGGATTGGTTTGCAGCAACAGAATCTTGCATCTCGATCTCCAAGCAATCATTTTTTGCTGATACATGGGAGTCTTTTAGACCTTTAAGGTTCATCCGCCTTAGGAGAGCATTTACTCCCTCCAGGACAATAGAGTGCCCTAACCAGGACCTGATGAGGTTAGCTGGGTGTTAGCTTATTCCTCCCAACATTCGGTCCCTGTCTATATTGGCCGACTGATGTCGCTCCCCCCCCACCACGAGAAGGAGATAGGATTTTCCTTTCATCGAACCTGTGACCTTAAGGCATTTCGCAGAGTCCTCCAGTACTTTTAGGGGGTCCGAGGTGGCTAAGCGGTATATAAAGACCTGGGCAAAGGTTGGTTCGAAGGCCCGCGGTTCGCATCCCGCTTCTGCCGATATTTTTCTGAATGAATCGATGCGTATAAAGAATTTGATGTATAGTATGTGTATATTTAATTACTAATAATATATATGGGTATATGGTTCTCCAAGTATTCTTGAATCTTTATTGGTTCATATAACAGATGCAAAAATTAATATAATAATATCAAGAGTATTATTTTCTCTATATAAATCAAAAGGTCTTATTTATCATGCATTTTATCAGCAAAAAAAAACAAAACCTATATGTTTATCAGACAGATTTAAAAGAAATATCTTCATTCATATCTTAAAATATATTGATATTTTTAGATTTAACATACAATTTATTTTAAAGATTTACAATAGTTAAAGGGTATATGCATCCCACAAATCGTGTATTAATAATAATATTACAATTATAACAATATATAAAACGAATAAGGCATATTTATTATTTACGGTATATTCGTTCATTTGAATTTCACACTGAAGTTTTTTACGTCTTTATTTAAGCTGCCATAAATATTAAAAACCCCTGTTCGTGGTGCATCTTTAACAGGTGATCTGCGTAGGCTTAGTGCCATAAATTTATAATTATTATTCTGATTTTCCATGGGCTCGCTCGCACATTCACGACAGCTCGCCAACCTCGTTTGAATATCAGACGTATTAAAATGGAATATTATCTGATATTTTGAAATTTACATAAACATTTCCGACAACTCGAATAAAACAAATATGCACTATAATATTGATCGTATCATTAACAGATTTTTGAGAGGTATTCATTGACGATCCCACTAGCTTGTGTTAAAAAAAGATGTCAAAAATTAAAAAGCGTCCAGTTGAACTAAATTAATGTAAAAAATACTGTATTATGGTAAAATAATACTTTTTACTAAGAATTGGTAGTAAAAAAATGTAAAATTTAACCCATTATTTACTGAATTACAAAATAATGTATTTACTATACTGATTATTTTTATATGATTAAGTGTTGATATATAAGTATAGAGAAAAATTAAGAAAAATCTTTTTTTTTCTACAATAAGCATTTATTTCATAGTTTTATAAATCCGACTTATAAGTCCCGTCAGGGCACAACTGCAGCAAAATGCACGATCAATCTTGGATTTCGTGGTATGGGACTTGTATGTCCCATCAGTGTAAATAAAGGGTTAAAGTTAATTATGCAATTAATTATATTCCATATACCATAAAATAATAAAAAGTGATTCCTGAAAGCATTTGTCTGAAGCTGAATCTTTAAATACAAAAATTGAATTGTAATTCTTTCTTAAAGCAATATAATACACATGTTGAATATCCACACATATTTTGTGTGGATTTTCTATTACTTCTAATAATATCTGTACAATATATGCCAGTGAATTTTGAATAATTATGTTTTTTTTCGATGATAGCGAGTAATTTTGTAGAAAATTTCACAGACTACATTTGAATATGTGACCTCCTGATTCGAAAGCAAAGGCTTCACTTTATCTCCATGTAAGCTAATCGTAGATAATATAATCAAAGATAATAATAACCATAAATAAAAAACGAATAGTATTCGTCTTTTTTATTGATATGTGGAAATTAAACATTTTATTAGTCTTCTTTTTCGATTAATAAATTGAATCGAAATTTAAAGCATTAAAAAATATCTACTAGGTATCGTGTGTGACTAACAGTTTTTATTTTCATTTTTAAATACATTAATAATTAAAAATTTGCATAAAAAGGTCACATGCTACAAATTTCCCACCGTACCAAGTAAAAACAAATGACTCGTGTGAATTTACCGATAATAATTGTCATCGACTACAACAGCAGTTCCTTAACTTTTCATAGAACACCTCCTTAAATGTGAAATTAATCCACACCTCGCCAACACTTTCTTCCATCCATCAGTTCAAAAATTGTTATGCTTTTTTGTGATTTCCTCGTCGTCAAAAAATTACCATTTCCCGTCAATTTGGTTTTACTTTTATTAAATCAGAATTAAAAATATAAAAACACAGTTTTTTATTCATACCTCTCGAAGTATAGTGATCTTAAACAAGTATAAATATAGCTCTCGTGGGAGACACACCTTCTAGTTTGGGCAACTCTGGACAATAAGCAAAAAAACGCTAATATACTAAGCCTGATTATGCACATTGGATAATTATTATTAAACAAACATTTGAATAAATTTTATTATGTTTCTCTGTTTAGAATGAATTATACCCACTAATATTTTAATACAAAACCTACTGATTGCTGTGATAACACATTTATAAACACTTAATTATGAAAACTTGATTTTCAACGGATTGCGAATTGTTTAATTATAAAGTAAGATTGATCACATCAATTCACAATATGCAATAAAATTTACGATGTAGTTACATTTTCTTACAACATACTTTGTTTTGCTCTCTGTGTACTATTTGAATGATGATCACAGGGCTCGCCATTCAGCCAAGGTGTGTGTACATGTTAAACCTTTTTGGTTGAGCTTAGAAACAGAAAAAAATAAGACCTAAAAACATCGTAATTAATCGAATATCGATTGGACAATTGAACTATAACTAATAAAGAAAAATACAGTTAGATGCCGTCGATATTATCCAGAATATGCGATATCCGTGGACAACAAGCCTCACCAAAATGTCTGTTCTGTAATACTCGTAGATGTGCATCATCGAATGACTTTACAACATGTACTAAGAGGATTTGCACATATTTTGGTCATGTTGCACAAAAAATAATATCTGCCGACAGTGATGATCAATCGAACTCAATCATCTATTGGTGCAGGTTTTAGCAAGGCCCATGACCTTAAGGAATGGAGATGAACGAAATGTATTTACATATTAATTGATTAAGATCGCTCTATCGACTTATTAAAAATGATCTTAAAAAAAATTACCTTCACTATCAATATACAATACTATATTGAAGTAAACACGTCCTCATATGCACTTAAACTTCGTAAGCATACTCTAACTCGTACAAACTCGTAACAATAGTTATTGTGGCTTAAAATGTCGGCAACGTTCTAAATACGTCAATGAAAATGTAATGACAAAAGCTTCCTTATGAAGTATGTAATGCAGTAATAAAAATGTATTCATTGTTGTATGGGGAATCTATATATTGTATAATGTACGAGTAGACCAATTTAAATTTAAATTGTTTGAGTTAATTTTACTTCTTACTAGTGAACACAATCACTTATGATTGTGTTCACTAGTAATAAACGAATGATTAAGTGAGTAAGTGAATCATTATGTCTTGGAACACCTTGTTGATATGTGTTCTCCGAGCTTGGTTCTAAATTAGAAGAGGTTCTTTATTGCGATACAGTAACCAAGGGAGCAATGACGCCAAAATAAAAAATTAGCATAATATATTTTTTTATTGAAAAGAGAAAGCTTCAAAAGCTGCTACCTACAAATTGTATAGGACGTTAAGCGTCGGAGTGGTCTTGTGAAGAGGTACAAGCTGTCATATCTAGGATGGAGTGGATGTTGTGCTGAACAACAAGGCAACCTTGTGTGACTCAGCTCAACGCACCTGAAGCGACCTCCCTACACACACAGTGACAACTTTCACTCCGCGGCCGCATCATTGTGGCGCAGAGATGCGATGCGATGCCAGAGCTCGCTCTGGCGTTCAATGTCAAAATTAATTAATAATTCAAACAATGAACGTTCCTCGCGCGCATGCCGCATTCATAGGAACATAATTTAGATCACATGCAATGTCGCTTGTCATCGCATCTTTCAATCGCTACAGACGCACATGCTTTATAATTTAACAGTGCACATTTTTATGTACAGGAGTGTGTACATACGAGTAGACGAATAGTACATATCAAAGACTTTTAACTTTACATACGATATGAAAATGTCTATGGATCATATACATCAACCATCTAACATAGACACCTGGGTCATCAATCACCCAGTTTTCTTAATAAAAATGTTTTTGTTTTCATCACAAAATCTTCTCACAAATGTGAAACCAGATGGGAAATTTTTACTGATTTTCGATGGATAAGTGGATTAGACTAAGGATTGTTACCGCATGATAACATAATTCACTGATGTCTTTCATTCATCAGAACTAATCATCGCCCCCTTCTCTCATCATTCTCTTGACCGCTGGAAATTCGCGAAAAAAATGCAGGTTCGCAGGACATTGCGCTTTGTGTAAAGCTGATTCAATGTTATATGCATAAATATCAACATATTTCAGTGCAATGAATATTTCTCAATGGATAGAGTTTATTCCTGAATTTTTGCATCCTTTCCATATTTGTGCAAGACAGTATTCCCGACTCAGAAGTAAAATATTTAAGCTGATAATATTATGTTTGAAGCGGAATTTTTCCCTTAGTGTAACTTGAAATATGTAACGGAGAGTAATAAATAAAAAGTATTATATTTTCTCCATTGACGTATGGATAATGTCATGGTGAAGGCTTCATAAATCATTCAGTACCTGATAATTAAGCCGCTTCGCAAATTACTCGACTGCGTAAAAAAAATGCTAGCCGCGAATTATGAAGGGGACTTAACACAATTGTTGGAGGTTTTCTGAAGATAATACTATGGCTGAATATTTGTAAAAATATACTCGTATTACTACAAAATAAACAGTAGAAGAAACGTTAGGCATATTAGTATATCAATGAATTACTTCGACTATAAATTGTGTCCAGTTTCGACATAAGCTCCACGAATTTATTTATCAAAGTAATTTCGTGGAGTCTTCTGTTTAGCGAGCTTTTTAATAATTGTTGTCTACTTTCTTCTTGTTTATGCATTGTTTCTTCTACTTGCTTGTACCTTAAAACTTATTTTTTGTGTTTGTTGTTTGTATTCATTTATATTGATTATTTCATTATTTATGAACGCAATAAACTAACGTTTGTAATGTTTGTAAATTTAAAATGAAAATGAAAAATTTTATAAATAAAAATAGAATAATACAAGTACTGTATTAATGTTCAGCGCAGAAAAAAAATGAAAAAGAATATATTTATAATTTTCAATTCAAATATTTTTATGTCAATTTATACATATATCCATGAACACAATAAAAATTAAAGTGATGTTAGAAAATGCACATTTTCAATCACAAGTAACTATGTTTTAGATTATGCATTTTCACATGACTGATACCAGTTACATGCAAATTAAAATATTTACGACTGATTTAACAAGACATTTTATTGATTCTAGAATTTCATTAATTTATTATTCAAGGCTTTCTTTGAAAAAAAAAGACATCCAACTGCTTTTATACATAAAAAATTGTGATTTTTTCAAAATTATTATTCTAATAAAAAGATCTAGGATTGCAGAATAATTAAAATGTTTATAATACGAGTAGGTAGGCGCTTAGTTCAATAGTCGTATACGTATTTTTTTTATTTTTTTATTCCTAAAAACTTTTCAATGCGAAAAACTTCAATGAAATGTCTTCGCATGTTTCTCGTAAGTTTCAAATGATTGTAAAAAACCTAATTGTTGTCCAATTACTACTTTAACCTCTGTTTTGTGATTAGCAATCGCACCGGCAAATTACCACAAAGATCTGAGCAACACGGTACCTTCTATTACGGACTTAATATCCTATTGAAGTTCTCCGAACTCTTCTCGGTGGAGTTACGAAAAACTTTCAATTTTTGTCACGAAAACTAATTTCAATGATAACCGCCATCATCACTGCTGTAAGCTGTGACTAATGCTAAACCAACTTGCATTTTCATCCAGTTGCATTTCCAACCAATAGCAACATAGTTATTACAAATAAATACATTCCAACAAATATTTTAATGTTTACAAATTAAAAAAAAAATATTTAGCAATTAGCATTGAAATTGCCGCTTTTTAGTTGAACGTGTGTTACGAATGTCTTATTTTCTCTGATATTTCGACTGCCAATGCAGGGGGTCATCTTCAGGGTTGATGATTTGATAAAATGGCCCCAGAAATGCCCAGGATTCTAAATTATTTCGTGAAAACCCATATAATTATTAAATTATCATTATTTTAGAATATAAAGGTTAGCGCGGTCGTCGTTAGATCAGCGAAGTTATCAGCAACGTTGGGCGCAGACTAAGACTTTGATAGGTTTTTTTTCAACAGGCGGGTTAAGCCGCTCCTCTTGTATCAAATGGCCCGGAGTTCGGGAGCGTTGTGCCAATTATCCGATCTCCTTAACAAAATCCGATAAACAAATCACCCAAAAACATGTCTGGGATGCTACAAAAGCCATCTCTTCCAAGTCCTTGAACTTCTGTCCTGAAGGTCGTCGGGAACCGTATATCTGAACTTCAGCTGCAGTGATGTCATGGGACAAGGCATGGATAATGGTAACTAACAGAGCTGTGCTGGCGTTAATTTGTAGTGACCATAGTGGATATGAAAAGAGAAAAATGGATATTATGAACGGTTATTTTGTTTTAAATCAGAAAAAAATACATTTGACCATATTATCACGATCAAAGTATTTATTATTAGTTATACACAAATAATCTGTATCTAATTGTTCACGGTGCTGCCGATTAGTATTCACTGTATGAGGCGTAACTAGAGGATAATATTGATGGCACGCACTTCGTGTTATTATTTATATTCTTCATAAAACGCAACTTTGTTGCACATTGAATTTACTTTTTACGCGCCATTTCAAGGTGTAGCTGTGGTTAAAAATACAAATTTGGATGCCAATCACAAGCTTAAAAAACATAGCAAGACAAAATGCATTCGCAATAGTTGGGTTAAGATAAGAAAGGATAATAATGAAATGTATATACTTTTTTGTAATCATAAAAAATCCAATATGCGTTATACTTGGATAATAGTTCACCACAAATTGCCGTCACTCAGTTCTGTTAGTTGCCATTAGTCATATATTTTCCCAAGATATCTCAACCAAAGATGAACCTAGGATTATATATATGGTTCCCGACAAACTCCAGGGCAAGAACCCGGAGACTTGAAGAGACTTCATCTGTAGTGTGTTTGAGGCATATTTTTGGGTGATGTGAAAACCGTATTTTAAGGAGATTGTATTATTAGCCCGATGCTCCCATGATCTGAACTATTTGGTCCTCAAGAGGCAGATCAACTCAAGCAAGTGCATGCAGAAAGCAAGAGGGGATAATCCATCCATGGTTTGTTCTATGTGCAATATTGCTTAACATCGATGATCTAACGAGGAACGCGCTAATCGTATACTAATGTCGTTGGTCTAATATATTAATATAGTTAATGTAATGTAATCAAGGATATTACTATCCAATTTAATATCCTCACGCTGTAGAAGTTGCTCCAAAATATTACCCACTGGGCTAGGGATGTAAATCAGCATACGACTGACACCAACTGATAGCTCTGTAGGCTGTAATAATCAGTAACAATATTTTCATTTGACCGAGGATTTATTTACAGTAATTCATTGCAAATTGTACGAAGTGCCATAATCCACCGATCTTCCATTTTTACACGGTTTCAAAATAATAAGGTGGGAATAAAATGAATATTAATTATACAATTCGAAACAGTTCTTTTTCATTATTATTTGATTTATCATTAACTCTAAAATAAATTTGATTTACAATTTACAACAAGTGTTCCGGAACCGATGTCTCGGTCCCGAAATGACGGCGTCAGCTGACTGGTAACGCCGGAGTACCACAGCTTCCGACACTAAGGAAACGTCCAAAGACCAGAGTCGAGTTGATACTGATTAGTAGATGGATATGCATTACTCATGATCTGATATTATGATATTATGTAAGCTCAGCGAAACGTCTAAAGATACTGTAATCGACGAATTTGAGCTAAGACAGAGAATTTCAGTCTAATTTGACCATTAATACTTTAAAGATTTTTGGATATATAAAAGAAATAATTATGTTAATATAACGTTTTTAACAACCAGCAATAATAATATATATTTGCTATCCTGAATTATTTTTTATATAATTCCATACAAGGAAACGAGATATGATTATTACAGGTATTTCATGTAAAGTATTTTTTAATATCTACTGTATAAATACAGAGCTAAATACTATTTACAAGTATTGCTATTTGTTTTGCAATAATATGTATTTTAATTGCATGATGGCATTTTATTTATGAAGTTAATTATCCTCGATATCGATAGATCGCTTAGTCAAATACTTATAGAATTCAGATCGGTTTATATTCATATGTTTAATACTTATCGATTCCATTATTTAATTATATGTATGATTTAAAAACATATATGCTTATGATATGTTATAATTAAGAATCTTTCCAAGTATTTATAAATATTATAATCTTATAGCAATAAATGTATATCGGTTTTCATTTATTCTTCTACAAAAGTTTACGTTTTTTAAAAGATAAATGCGAAATACTAAATTCGGTGTAAAATGTATGTAAAATTGTGCAGAGAAAACGCTTTTTCGCTTTACAATATTGACTTGAAAACTATTTTACATAAATACAATGAAGCGAATGTCGTATGTCAATACTAGTAATGTGTAGGAGGTGCTGTGCTATCAACTAATGTTTAATGTTTAAAAACTTCAAAGCAATTCAAAGGTTGTAACGACAAATGTGGGTGTATTGCAAGCGGCTTCTCTAGAAAACTCAAATATAACTGATTACACTTCCCACGCTTTGTTATCCAATAATATCAAATATTGTATAATAAAAGAAAGTGAAAACATGTCACATTGTGCGTCTTCAAATTCACTTATATGCTCAGGAGTGTCTAGCAGCATGAACGTACATAGAGTATATGAGAATACTATCTAGTCTAGAGTTTCTATACTTTTTTGAGGCCACAGCACTTGTGATTAAAGGTTAGTTTTCGGAGCACCAAAACCTACAGAGAAAATACCAATTTTATTTTGAATATTTTCGCTTACGTCACTTTTTAAAGCAAACGATTACAATAACATTCATAAAATTGTAAAGAGCCTGTAAGAACGTCTTTTTAATTCCATGCGCAATATCTAGGACTCACAGCTCAGTTTCATGCCCATTCTTCTTTACGACTGTGAATCTTGCCATCTCACCAAAAGCCAATTTAAGCGTGTAATGAGTTTCAAAAGATGCCTGCGTAAAATACTGGGAGTACAATGATTTGACTTTGTGAGGAATGACGAGGTGAGAACGGACAAGGCAGCCTACCATACTACAGTCGGTCAAGAGACGAAGGTGAACCTAGTTGGGGCATATACTTCGAATGCCGGAGGAGAGGATTAACTATAGCTGCTTGTTCTTCAAGTCTCCGAGCTATACATATAAATATACATGCAGCTGACATGGAATAAGGCGAGACCTGGAGGATGACTATATGCTCCACAATGGGGAGTGAACATAATGATGATGATGTAAGAACTGTTTTTTGCTCATCAAAACTTTCTAGGGATTCCAAGTTTTTCATTCTTGCTTGTATGTAATTTATCATTTTACGAGAGACATTTATGATTCATTATTTTAAAAAATTACGGCTAAATTCAGTATGTAAATTTAAAAATATATCAATACAGAGCAGAGGAACCTTTATAGTGCATATGAAACTAAAAGTAATAACGTTTACTTTTATATGACCCAATAATTGTTGTCTAAATAATTTATGATGCCACGAGTGGAAGATGCATGCATGCCAAATGATCTTTAAAATGCACGATATTGTATGACCTTAATTATCTCGTAAGCGGTTTACTTCTGCACTCGACCTTGGAAACGTAATGCTTAAACTTAAATTTAATCATTAATGTACACATGGCCTAGTTCATATTTTAACTTCTTACTTGGTTAACTAATTGCGAAGCAATTAACCCTTAAAATATATTCAGGCCAAATATGACAGGAAGGTAGTCATTTTGAATCACGGACAAAGATAAAAGGATGCTCAATGGCTAATCATTTTATGACGCTCGTTAACTACAGCAAAGCCAGTGGCGTTGCAAGGATATGTGCAAAGGAAATAGTCGTATTTTCCAGCGATGTTCAACGATTAATAAACAGATTGGTTCGTTTAAATTCAATAGGCGCATCTTTAAAGTGCAGTTGTTACAAGGGAGCAAATAATTATAATAAGTATATGGAACGAAAACACCGGATAATAAGTTATAATTCGGAAAAAAAAGAATTATTGAACTTCTTAAATTGAAGAACATGGGTATCGAAGTCAAGTGATACGGTGAGCCAAATTAACATTTGGGCCGTAAATAACTTTTTTAACTCACCTTCCAATATCAACTCTAAGAAATTGATATTGTATTATATTATAATGATTCATTATCTACATTATTAATGAAGGATTCAGCAACCACTAACCCACTGTCAATCACCAGATCTATTACTCTTATCAGTGGACCATGAGTTTTACCGCATTTTTTTTCAACCATCGATATTATATTTTTATATTTTGAAATATGTTTTTTCTTTATTTTTAAATCTTAGAATTTCTAAATTTTTCTAAATTTGAAAAATGAATTACTATATCCGCATCATATTTGGAGCATATGGACACCACAAATTGTCATTTCACAGTTCTGTGAGCTCAGGTTGTCTGCCTTGTCCGAGAACACCTACACCCGGAGGTCCACATGATAAAGTAACCTAAAAATTAACACATCTACACTTGGACTTTTTACAATTCAACATAAAATTTAATTATATACGTCTTTTCAAATAATTTGTCAGCCCAAACGACTATTATTTGGACGTCCAGCGATTGGACAGCGTAATTAGAATCACATTGGAAACTCAATCAAATCATCGTATTATAAAAATTAATGATTTAACAAATATAAAAAGTTTTGAGAAAATTAAAATACTTTTTGGGACGGATCCTGTCCGCGGACAAAGTTTATGACCACTGCCACATGTAGTGCTCCCAAAACATCAGCAGTTGGTTGCATTGCTTGTGTTTACCTTATCCGTGTGGCATCTTAACCTAACTGCATGGACCATTATTAACCAACAAGGTAAAGCTAAACAGGACCCTCGGCCCTGGCCATTCTCGTCACGCCTGATGACATGACAATCTTTGCTCGTCACGAGATTGATGTTAATTACTTGTCTTGGTGCAGGATGCCACAACAACGGCGATATAATTATAACATACTCACTTGTATAGGTTTCGCAGAACGCGGGTCATTTTTCATTTCAAATGTGTGGTACAAGCACGACCTTTATAACACCTTCATAGACCCTTGGCCCTTTTTTTCTAGAATCCTCGATTGAAACATAATTTTAATCTCCTCAAGTGTTTTCTTGCGTCGATAAGTTTATTATTATTATTCTATGTAAGCGAATGCAAAAGAGCATGTAATACGAATCATAATTCTTCACCCTTCGGTAGTTAAATATTATTAATAATTTTCAAAACGAGATCTAATTGACATGTTTGACAAAAAATTTCGACCTGTCTAATGTACCAACATATTTAATGAATATTAAATATATTTTTTTTAAATATATATATTCTAACTAGAATCCAATATTAATTTGTTTGATGTTCGGCTCCCTAAGTTTTTAAAAAACTCCGGCCCGAACCTTAAAAAGTTTGGTGACGGCTGATGTAGAGCTTTTGAACTGTAGCGTCAAAAAACATATATGTCAGACATATCAGCTTGTTTTGTACAAAATTCGATAAAAAAAAACTGCCATTGCTTTTTGGTATTACTGACAATTACTGGCAAACAGCATAGTGTGACTCCGGCTTTATTGTTATTTTGTGATACTAGTTATATTTTAAATTTAGCTCTAGAAAATCCATAGAGTTGGAAGAAAAATAATATACCATATAATTGGAATAATAACTTATATTACTTGTACATTATATATAAATCTACTTTAAAAAACACATTTATTTTAATGTTTTATGCCCTCTAAGGATTAAATACTGAAAGGCTTTTCGCATACACGATATGAATTGCATATTTTCTCATAAGTTTTGAAAAGAGACAGAATTACAGAATTTTAATAGCTATTTATTTTTAATCAAAGAAGAGACTACAATAGATGAAATTTAGAAGAATTTTTGCAGATACTAGGTTTTAATTTTTTTAATTTTAAAAGTATATGGTGGGAAGGTATACCTGTATGTGTATGCTTCAAGTACCTGTATAATAATATATATAGAATATATATAGATTAAAATATATAGATTGAAATATTAAGTACCTTAAAAGGTGTCTGGTTGTGATTGAGATTGAGTTTGGGCGAGGTTGTAGAAAATCGATATTATTATATGAATGATGCTGAAAATGTTATTTAACTGTATAAAATTGTATAAAACTATGTAATTTGTGTAAAATTGTGTAAAAATATGTATAACACTGTATAGATAGTGATCTTCCTTTGAGCATGCTATCTAATGACACCCACATCACCAACGGCCAGGAAATAGCCAACCTATTTGCCAATTATTTCTCTTCAGTCTATTGTGATGATATAACAATACACCCCCAAAAAAAATCTCTATTTAATTATCCCTATACTATCGATCTTAATGGGTGTGAAATATCGAAAAATTAGGTTTTTAATTGTCTGAAAAATTTGGGTAGGAAAAAGTGCACGGGTCCTGACGGTTTTCCTGAAATATTGTTGAATGAATGTAAATTTATTAATTTTTTTAATTTTTATTAGAATATTATTTTATTATTTCAATATTCTAATCTACTTTTATAGATCATTGACTATATTACAATATTATCATTACTTAAATATACATACACTATACATAAAATTCTTTTTTCAACGCGTCAATCCAAGCACAAAAATAACGGCAGAAGCGGGATGCGAACCGCGGACCTTGGAATCCACCATATGCCCAGGTATTCATACCGCTCGGCGAATCACGCCATTACTGTGCCCAGACTGACTGCGGTGAAACTAGTATTTATAGCATTGTTAGCATCGTACGACAGATGTCGCCATAGTATATATTCAAAGTATGTATATTTTTATTATTATTCTATCAGTCTTCATTTATTCACAAGCTTAATTGGATTGACGCGTTGAAAAAAGAATTTTATGTATAGTGTATGTATATTTAAGTAATGAATGTAAATTTGTTTTATCCTCACCTATATGTAGTCTATTTAACTTATCTTTGTCTTCGGGAACATTTCCAGAATCTTGGAAATATTCTTATATTAGACCTATATTTAAGTGTGGAGATAAAACTAGAGTCAAAAATTATCGTCCTATTTCAATGTTATCAATCATCCCCAAAATATTGGAATCAATCATAACCAGAAAAATAACTCCCTTATTTAAAAATGTATTGATTGACCAACAGCATGGTTTTAGAGTTGCCAAATCCACTACAACTAATCTGCTTTCCTTTACTTCCAACATTACTAGGGCTCTAGAGGACAATCTCCAGGTAGATGTTCTCTATACAGATTTCTCCAAAGCCTTTGATAAAGTCAATCACACAATTCTTCATGCAAAGCTGCAATCTATCGGTATTAGGGACCCCTTATTATCGTTTTTCAAATCTTATCTTCATAATAGAAAACAGCAAGTCAGAATAAATAACTTTCTCTCGTCGCTTATCAGTGTCACATCAGGAGTACTTCAAGGAGCTCATCTTGCTCCATTACTATTTAACATATTTATAAATGACATTAGTGATGTGTTCTTGCATACACGTTTCTGGTTGTTTGCAGACGACAACAAAGTGCTAAAATTAATCAAATCTCCTAATGATTGTCTTCTACTTCAACATGACATCAATCGCTTCAATGACTGGTGCATTTCAAACTGTCTACACCTTAACATTGATAAGTGTAAAATTATTTCTTTCACCAGAATTTAGAATCCTATTAAGTTTAATTATAACATCAACAGTGTTGCCCTTTCTCATGTTCCTACTATAAAGGACCTTGGCGTCACCCTAAATAGTAAATTATCTTATCACGACCATATTGATAGTATTGTGAACAAGTCCCTTAAACTTCTAGGTTTTATCAATAGAATTACTAAGGATTTTAAAAACCTGAGCACCATCAAGGTCCTTTACTGTTCTCTGATTCGTCCGCAGCTAGAATATGCTAGCGTTATATGGTCTCCCTACTATCGAACTCATATCGACCGGATTGAATCAGTCCAACATCGCTTCTTGTCAAGAGTTGCACGACTGATCGGCCTTGAGAGAGGTAGCTACTCCTATGAAGATATAGAGAGGCGACTTAATGTATCTACATTGGAGAGACGTAGAACAGTGACTGACTTGCTTTTTATTTTTTTAATTATATACTCCATAATCGATGACTCGACATTATTGTAGGAAATTACGTTCAATGTTCCCTCCCGGTTCACTAGAGGCAGTGACCTGCTACATGTAAGGACATCCAAAACCAACTACGGATTCAATTCTCCTATGTTAAGAATGTGTAGACTGGTTAACTCCTCTAGTGACTTGGACTTTTTCGGGGTGGACCTTCCAGCATTTCGCAGATCCCTCTACTAATGTACTAGATCTGTTTTTTTACTCATGTTCATGTTTTGTCTAAATGTATTGTCTTAGCTATTATATTGTTCTGTTTTACCATTTCATTTGTTGTATTTTCTATTTTAAAAGTGTATGTATTGGCCTAGGCCGTTAATAAAATAAAATAAAATAAAATATCATGGATGAATCCCATGCCACACACAAGATTCATCTTTAACTGGCGTGGTTAGCGAATTTACAAAAAAAAAAAACAGGAAAATGGAATGTATTTACTGTCACTTAATCCTTAACTGTATCTTTTATATTTGTTTAAATAAACAATGATTTAAAAAATTTATAAACATTATACAATATATAAAAATAAAAAAATAAAATGTTTCAATAAATAAATTCTTTATTTTTTTTCAACAGATCTCTTCGTTTTTGATCTATGTGACCGTGACCGCCTCTCACTTGTCCCGGGCGTGCGCTGTCTCGGCTGATCTCTGTCTCGTGATCTGCTGACAGACTTAAGTCTTTTGGTCCTTCGGGATTCACTTTTATTCTTCTTATAATCATTGCGTGATTTTCTACTTTCACGACTAGAACTCCTACTTGATCTTCGTTTTGTTTTTTTTTGTACATCACGAGGTTCACGAACAGGCGACTCCGACCATCTCCATTCGCAACGATTTTCTTTGCTCCTAGAATGTTTGAATCATGAATATAAAGTTAAGTAAGATATTTATTTTTTTATAAAATATTGTAAAATATTTTTCTTGAATGATTTGTATAAATTTAAGCTATGCAAAATCTCAGATATAAAATGTTTACAAATATTCTAGTTTTTATGTAAAAATATGTTTGCTTGCCTGGATCTAGATAACGATCTACGGTGACTTCTATGTGATTCACGGTGTTTAGCTGCACTGGCGATGGCAGAGTCATAATCTTCAAATAAATTTCCAGGGTTTTTGAACACATGAAGGAAATTACAGGTTCTTCCTTTTGGACATCTTTTGACAAAAAAGAGACCTAAAAAAATACATTTTTTAATTTTCATATTACAAAAATGCCTAGCATGTCATTGATAACAGAACATTTAAAAAAAACTGTAATTGAAAATTGTCTCTAATTGGTTTTTTTAACAGCCTGTTTTAAAAATATATTTAAAATATTTGATAATCCAAATTTATCCTGGTTCCTTCAAATTATAATAATCCCAATTTTACTGTTTTCGTGTACGAATAGTCTAAATTTTCTGTACAAGAATAATGTGACTACCAAAGCAATGAAGAAAAAAATATCTGAATAAAATAAGTCAGCAAATCACTCACAAGTGATTAAAGAAAAATTAAATAGGGAGAAAAACCTACAAAAACAAATCACAATAACCTTCTACAATAAGTTAAGAATAAAAAATTTATATGTAAAAATAATAACTTTATAACTATAAATATTCATTTAAAAAATATATTTATTAATACACACCACACACAGCACGTTTCCAAGATGCAATATTACAAAATTGTAATGTCACTTGTTTGCCGCCGTACCATCTGCCATGGAACACTCTGTATGCTGCAACCGCAGCTTTTAGGGATGCAAACTCTACGTAAACATTGCCTCGGAGGTGGCGCTCAAGATTACAACAAACCTACAAATTGACAAGTATACAGGTAACATTATCAACTTTTAATCTATGTGATAGAAAAAACACTACTTATTACCTAGCAAACTATTTTCCATAATGCATTTAAATATTTTAGAATTTTTTATTTTTTTATTATTACCTTAAACTGAACAACTTTTCCAAGTTTTTGAAATTCCGGTAGAACATCGTTGAAGAATTCTTTAAAGTGATTATACGTCTCATTGTCGTCATACTCTAACAGAATATCAGTGTCGTATTCATTTGGTGTTGAATGTTCTATGCCGAAATGAGAATAAAAGTTGGTTGCCAATATTACCTAAAAATAAATGAAACTGTATTAGAATTTATTAAGAGTAAACAACAATCTAAAACAGAGTATTTAATTATATTATTCCCATTAATACATTAATTTCGAATAACAGTTTTTACATTGTAATCTATGCTTAAAAATGTCTGATTACATACAGGACTATTACTGTACACAAAATAATATGGTAAATATGAACAACATACTTATCACTTCCAAATGCCTAAAACAACAATAATATTACCTTGCTTACACCTGGCTTTTGGTGGTTCCGAGAACAATTGTCACCGAACCGACAAGCTCCAGTTTTATTGAAAAATAAACACGGTTCTTTCCCAGGATTGGTTTCCCGACCCTCGAGCAGCTCACGCGGAATTTCCCCCTCCCCTGATGTAAACTGCTCAATTCTCTTCATCAACTCTTCGTGACATTTTAATCTCTCTTCTTCTTCTTTCTTCCTTGCTTCTTCAGCTTCTTTAATCTTTTTTTGCTGCTCTTCCCATTCCTGAACAAGGAAAATATCAAAATCAGCATACGTAGAAAAACTTTAACCCAAAAAATATTTGTGAATAATTTTATAACAATTGCTAAAAGTCCACAATTAAAGAAATATAATCATTACATAATTAATAATTTAATATACAAGTATTTTTGCATCTGTAGCTTTCTTGCTAGGTCATAAATACTTGAGAAAAATATTATATGATACGTTTTCATAAAATATGGGCTGTTGCCTCTCTGTTGACATCTCAAAGGCGTTTGTAACAAATGATCTGTTGACCAAATTTTATTTAGGACATTATTAGATAGACATTATTATTAATTAGTAAAAAAAACCTAGTCAGTCAAATAAAAATTACTTTAATAATAAATACAGTTACCTTTTTGATACGCAAGTCTTGCCCAGCTCTTTCAAAACGAGCTTTTGCTATTTTGTCTTGCAATTGGCGCCACTGCTGCTGAGCCAAAAGCTCTGTTCGCAACCATTTTTCTTCGTCCTCGTTGTGTGTTCTCTCAGCTTCCATTCTTGTAAGTTCATCAAGTTTATTTTGGTCAGATAACCATTCTTGATATTCTTGGGAAGCCTCTCTTTCTTCTTGCACTAAAAACATCAAAAGAACGCAGAATTTACTTTTACAAAAGATGATTTATCATATTAGCCTTAAACTGACATTGCAATACATCAATCACTGAGATCAGTTTTAATTTACTTGAGGCGTAAAAAACTAACATTGTCAATCATCAAAAAATATTATTTTAAGAAGCATATGAGAATACTGCCAGATGAAAATAGATATCATTCTTGTATTTTTCAATTCTTGCTTTTTGGAGGAAATTATAGGCCGTTTATGGAGGGTTAACCGGCCAATTTTATAAGTCTACAGTCTGGTATTACCTAAATCACATACAAAATTATTAATAATGATTTTTATATTTCAATAATTTGATTGGATATCTCACTTTTGAAGGATGGTGTTCAGGGTAATAAATTAAATATACCTGTGTGAGCTTCTATAGCTAATGCTTTAGCTTTTTCCTGGCGAATTCTTTTGCGTCGCATCTTTTTGGCAATTTTTCGCCATTCGTCGTGTCTGGAAAAGGGATGTCATAAACCATAAATAAATAAAAACCATTGAATACACATTATTTAAGTGTGTTATACATAAAAAAAAAAATCACACTTCTCGTGACGTCATTGACAGCAAATTCGATGATCGATATACATAAAGGAAATATATTTTTTCGAATCAAAAATTAATTTTTAAGTTTGCTTAAATTATACGATGGTCAATTAAACTAGCGCGGAGGCTAGTTCCTCCAAATTACTTCTATAAGTTAAGGTATCAAATAAATGTGAATTAGGTCATTTTTGCAGTGAAAGTAGTAAATCTAATGATGATCAATAATCCGTTGTAACACAGATATTATTGTATGAAACGTGTTTTGATTTTATACAGATGAATACACTAAGGTGAAGTGTTACCTTTACATGTTTTAATGAAAATACTATTATAATTAACTGCCATTATTACAAAATAATAATCACAGTGAATTATCGCGAAAAGTAATAAATACGCTACATTTATTAAAATATCAATTATTACAAACCTTCCCATTCTCTTGTTTTCGAATTCTTTTTCTTTAAATAAGAATTCAATGCACTCGTAAAAAAACAATTAACTCGTTCATAAGTAGACAATTATTTGTGATAAGAGTATTATTTTTCAACTCTTTAACTCATCGAAGCAAAATAAAAACATAACCTGAAAATAAACGTCAAATTTTTAAAATGATTTATACCATAGACAACATATTATTATTTTTGTTTTAATGAAAAGGAACCAAATACATATATACCTTACAAAGTTATGTTTATAAATAATCCATTACTTTGATTCATGAATTAAATATACAATGCTCTTGAGCAAGACCCGGTTATGTAAATAAGCATATATCCCTGTTTTACGGTGTAGCAAATTCAAGAGTACTACTAAAAGCTTAAAATATTTCAATATCTTCGTAAGTTTTCATGAGTACATTTGAAATAGTGGTTTTTGGTTTGAACCGTGAATGGGGATTTTCTTATGCTTATCAATATAAACCGGTTTTTAAATTAATTAAATTTAATTTTTCTCAAGCAATTAACAAAATAAAAACAAAACGGTAAGAACCAAATGGTGCATATAAAATTGGTTTTGGTTCTAATCCATAAAATAAAATGATTTATGGATCAAACGGTGATAGCACAAATGTACGAAAAAATTGTTGTGAGGTATGCATTACTTACATACGAAATCATTTGTTAGCGATGGATTTAATTCAATGTTTTAAATTTTAGTAGGTAAAATTTGTAATTTACAGTTTTATAAAGGATAGTGGTAAATTTTAAAACACGTTATTTAATTTTATAATATGACTTATAGCACCAATTCACTAAAATTTATTCCTGAACTGTAATATGACTCGTATAGATTCATTTGATTGATTTTTAAAAATATTGACTGTTTGCAAAATTAAGTTTATTTAGATGCCTACCGTATTATTTTCGTTAATCATTCCCATCTCTAGTGCCTGGTAGCGCGCGCGCGCTTGTCTATGCGTGTGGTCGGCGCGTCCCGCTGAAGTAAGAAGTCCTGAACTCTGAAGGTCCTCAACAACACATCAACATGAGTGTCGAAGACGAAGTCATGAGGATACAAAAGAAATTAAATAAAATGTCTTCGGGGGACGGCTCGGTAAGTGGTTGTAGCATTCGGGTCACGTTCACGTGCGACGATAATTCATAACATAAGCCTAGAGATACCTTCACAATTATTTACTTTTATTTTTACAGGGCCAGGAGCAGGCTCTGGATCTCCTGAAAACCCTTCAGACCCTGGCTGTCAATTTGGAAGTGCTAACCAAGACGAGAATCGGAATGACAGTCAACGCTCTCCGGAAGTCCAGTAAAGATGACGAAGTCATCAGCCTTTCCAAAACCTTGATCAAAAACTGGAAGAAATTCCTCTCTCCGAACACCCCTCCTAAAGACTCGGCGAGCAGCTCCAAGCCTGCCTCTAAATCTAAAGACAAAGATGACAAAAAAGAGGAGAAGGAGAAAAAGTCGCAATCCTCCTTCCCTCCTCATTCTAACACCACGGATGCCGTGCGATTAAAGTGTCGAGAGCTCCTCGCGCAGGCGCTCAAGGCGGACGGGGAAGTCACGGAAGGCTGCGGAAGTCCCGAGGAGCTGGCCGAAGAATTAGAAGAGTGCATATTTGTGGAATTCAGAAACACCGATATGCGATACAAAAACAGAGTGCGGTCAAGAGTAGCCAATCTCAAAGACGTCAAAAACCCTAACTTGCGATGTAATTTCTTGAACGGTGCCATTAGTGCAGCCCGCTTAGCCAAGATGACCCCCGAAGAGATGGCGAGTGACGAGATCAAGCAACTTCGTGAGAAGTTTGTGAAGGAAGCCATAAACGACGCACAGCTGGCCACGGTCCAAGGCACCAGGACCAGTCTACTCAAGTGCGGCAAATGCAAGCAGCGCAACTGCACCTACAGCCAGATCCAGACCAGAAGTGCTGATGAGCCTATGACTACTTTTGTTCTGTGCAATGAATGTGGCAACAGATGGAAATTTTGTTAAACTTTTTACTTATTTATTAATTAGGTATTTTATGAAAAATAATAATTTGTACTACAATATTGTCACGTTCGAGGATAATTTTATTAAATTAACTGCATGAGTTACCTTTATTGAGGATATCAAATTATGGAAATAGTTATTACGTGATTTAATGCTTTTTACGTTAACTGGAGGTGTTTAATGTGGCCGTGTTTTGTTTGACCATGTATGCAAATCATTATGTGTCTTCAAATAGAGTGTACATAAATAAAAAAATAATCCAATACCTGAAATGGTTTTATTGTTATTTTTAATATAAACACACATAAACACAAACATTTGAAATTTAACTAATAGTGAGTGCATCGTTTTGCGATTCGTGACTCAGTTGCATTTGCAAGTTGAGGAGCTTGGTCTTCAGTACAGCGATTCCCATCATTACGATGTTTTCTGGTTTAAGAGCTCCAGCGGACTCCACGTTGTAGAAGAACTTGTTGGGTTTTGCCTCCCAATTAAACTCTGCTTCACCTTTGAAAAGAATGTTAAAATAATATTAGTCATAAATATTTAATCAGCAGCGCCATACATTACTGTAGTGTGGTTTGGATTAATATTTTTCCTAACTATAAATATTATTGTAGTAACATTAAAATAAACACAAGCTTGAAATTTATCAAAGGGTTATTTTAAATACACTTACATTGATCATCATCTAGTTCAGTGTGTTCACTTTTGGGCCACTCATCTGGTTTAGGAAATAAAGTGTGCCTCATGGAATTATCAGGATCATACTCGAAACAAACACCAGCTGTAGGATTCCATTTTGCATGTTCTTTTCCAAACCCTTAAAATAAATACAACATAACATGATAAGTTAAAAAATATCCCAACAAGGCCCAAAATACTCAGCATTGCCACACTAATTATCCAATATCCTTTAATTTACAAACCCCCAAATATGCTATGTATACTATAGCCTATGCACAGCATGAGTCGGCTGAGTTCCAAGTGAAGAGATGACTTAGAACAAGGCAAGGACAGTGACAACTGAACTGTGTTACAGGAATTGTGGTCCGACCATTTGCACCAGCTGATTTATAAGATAAATTAAATAAAAAATAATTTATATTAAGACAATAAATTAGTGAAACCATTGAAGTCTGGAGAACAGAAAAAACAATACATATCAGATAACAATATTTCTTGTAGTTGGCTGCTTTGTCCTCTGTGTCTGCCCACCCGAAGTCTTTCTTTTGCGGTCAAACACAAGAAAAGTAGTTCCACAATGCAAGCTGTGACCACATCGCTTTGAATACCCAAAGCTTATAAATGTCATTAAAACAAATGTTAATCTTAATCTCTGCTAATTATATAAATATATATATATGCAGTCCATATTTCAAATAATTATATACAGGTAGTTCTCGACTTACGACGGTTCTACTTACTACTATTCACACTTACGACCAAAAAAAATTATATATTTTTTAAATAATTTTTACACTTTTATTGGGTGGCAATATTGCTGGATATAAATTGAAACAATTAATGATTTATAACTCTAAAAGGCCGAGAGCCCTTTAAAGGAATCAATATCGATATGTTACCACTATATTACCGCTCAAACAAAAAGGGGTTGTTGACACAATTTATTTTTGAAGACTGGTTTTTGAATTTATTTATTCCAGAATTAAAACAATTTTGTAATCAGAAAGGAATTCCATTCAATATACTTTTAATACTAGACAATGTACCAGGACATCCACCACATATTGGAAATTTACATCCTAACATTAAACCCGTGTATTTATCCCCTAATACCACCATTATTTTGCAACCCATAGACCAGGGAGCTATTGCCACATTTAAAGCCCATTATTTAAAAACTACATTTTCCCCAGGAATAGTAGCGTTTGACGAGGGAAAATCGAAGTGTTTTGGAAGAATTTTAATATTCATCAAGCAATTAAAAATATTGGATGGCAAGAGTTCACATCATCCTGCATGTATGGAATATGGAAAAAGCTTACTAAACGTTTTGAAAACAACTCAGTCGCAATTTGAAAAACAAAATGTAATTGAACACACTACAAATCTCATTGTAGGGCTTTGCAAGAAACTTAATAGAAAATGATTTGGGATCTTACAAATGAAGAATTATTATGCATTGAAAATCAAAGGGTTGAAGAAGAGACTAAAAAAAATGGTGTTGGAATTTCCAAAAAGATTTGTGTTGAAAGAAATGGAAGCAGCTTTCCTTCAAATTAACCAAGTAATGCAAAAATTTGCAAAAATGGATTCGGATAACGAAAGATTTTTGAGTATAAGCCGCCGTATTCAGAAAGATCTTGCTTGCTACGACGAAAGATTTTAAATATTATTGAAGTTAATATTTTATTTTGTATTAATAAATAAGTATAAATGTAATAATTAAAAACATACACATGTTTTATATTTATGTAATAAATATTATGTATTATTTATGTAATAAATATTATGTATTATTTATGTAAATACATACATATTTTGTATGAAATTCGACTTATGACCAATTCGAATTACGATCAAAGTCCAGGAACGTATCTCGGTCGTAAGTCGAGGAAAACCTGTATATTCATTTTAAAGATTGTCTATAATAACCTTTTTTAGCGTACGCTCGCAATTTCAATTCTTGTCCTTTACGGAGCTTGATGATAAGAATCTCATCAGACTCGCCGTACTCTGCCTGGTCATCCTCACGGTGCCGAGACGTCACCGGCAGAACTCGCGCATCGCTGGTCTTTAAGTCAGCAGTTGTCACGTGGCGGGTCTGCTCGTCAGAACACTTCACATCCAGGGTGAACTCCACGGAGCATTGAGGACAGAAATCCATGCAGTCACAATCCTACAAGCAATTACATTTTAAAACAGACATATTTTAAATGGCAATACATTTGTTGTTAGTTGCAGTTTGCCATTTATTAGAGATAGAAAACATAAGGTAAATATCAGATATAAAATAAAAGATTCTTTAGAATTTATTCCACATATATTTTTTTTGACTACATGTTTCAGCCAGGTCGGATGGCCATTTTCAAGTCAATTGAATGGCCATCCGACCTGGATGAAACATGTAGTCAAAAAAAATATATGTGGAATTAATTCTAAAGAATCTTTTATTTTATATCTGATATAATGGAATTCCACCAAGAAATCTAGATCGCACCCTCACCTTCAGGCGTCATTGCAGCAACACCAAACAGAAAGTTGCAACAAGGAACAACCTCATCCGCAAACTGACCAACACTCACTGGGGAGCCCAACCACCCCTTCTTCGTACCTCAGCTTTAGCACTTTGTTTCTCAGCCGGAGAATATGCGGCACCAGTGTGGGGTCGATCAGCCCACTGTAATCAAGTGGATACTGCCCTGAATGATGCATGCAGAGTCGTCACAGGCTGCCTCAAACCAACACCCATTTCTAAACTATACCCCTTGGCTGGTATCGCACCACCGAACATAAGACGCAAAGTCATATGCGCCGAAGAAATGCGTAAGGCAATCAACCAACCGTCCCACTGCTTGTATAATCAGATACCCCCAACACCAAGATTGAAGTCTCGAAGCAGCTTTCTGAAATCCACACAACCTCTCACATCCGGCCCTGAAAATGAGAGACTCCAACTCTGGCAACAAATCGCACCAGAGGATTTCATTACTCCAAAGGAAGGCCTCCCAACTGGCAAGAGCCTTGACTGGCCGACCTGGAAATCCCTAAACAGATTAAGAACCGGAGTTGGTAGAACAAAGGACAACCTCGAGCGGTGGGGAATGCTTCGGCAGGGAGAGACACTATTGTGCGACTGTGGAGACCTGCAGACCGCCTCACACCTACGATGCTGCTCCATGTGCCCAACAAGTTGCACATCTCAGGACCTAATGCTGGGCAACACACGAGCTATCGATGTTGCCAGATATTGGGAAAAAATAATTTGACGTCGCTGACACGAAGAAGAAGAAAGACCAAGAAATATCGATCGAAAAAATTGAAATAATAAGGTAAATATATTACAATTTCATTTATATGATTTTAGTGATTCAATAAAGTAGTAGAATAATTTTCGATAAAAGCTGCTAGGTCAATAATATTTTAAAATACAAATAATAAAATACTCTTAAATTGATATATGTTATAAAATACCAAAAACTAATTTTGAAATGATAAGTTTTTACTGTGATGTTTAAATAAAAATATCGCACAACTAAAATCCTGGGCATTTGGTTTTTTAAATACGTGTACTTTTAGTTTTACTCATTTGAGATAATCATTTCTAAATTTTGCTTAGATTAGGTTATTATTGTCAGACAATATATATGGTTTTTCTCAAATATTTATGTAACAATAATTTATCTTATGATCTTTCATAATTCCATATTTTAAAACTATCTGTGAATTAATTATTAAAAGTAACTAGACTAAAAATAATATATTCGCTGGTGAGTTGTAATATATAGGATACAAACATGCAGAATTATGATGTAATAATGTTAAATTATATAAATAATAGAAGCAATATTTGGATGCCTTCCACCAGCAATAGATGATAGCTAATTATGAAAAAAATGTCTTCTGAATCATTTTATTTGATTTTTCCATACCCTAGTATACTGAAGACGATCAACAACTTCGTCAGATACGAGTGGCACTAAACCAATCCGGTGAGCCAAGAATTCATCACTCAACACAGTGGAATTAGCCTCCAGCTGCACCCAGTCAATGGCCATTGTGGGCGTCTCTGCAATAAACACCCGCCGCATACTGTTGGCGACACTGGAATAAATAATCAATTATTAACCCTTTCGTTACGGCTCGGTTTGAATACAAATTATACTGTCAATTATAAAACTAGTATTTGAAGCGTAAATGTACTTATCTGGTCTATTCATATATTACATTGGTTCTTGTATCCTTTAGCTATCAGATGATGCATAAAAAATTATTCTAAGTAGCAAAACGATATATCACGTCAACCGATGTCAACGGTCGGGGAATCTTATGACGGCATATGCCGACAACCGATGCGAAAGGGCTAAGTTAATGAACTCAATCGCAAACATATGTGAATTACTGGATGCGATGGCTACTTCACCCCTTACAGGTGTGTTGAAAATAATATTTTGGAAATATTTTTAAAAATAATGTCATGAACAGGCATAGCATTGAAACATGTACTCTGCTAATAAAATAAATATTGACGGTATTTTTTAATACAAAAATGTATAATCCATGTTGTAAATTTCATAAAAAAAATCCTAATACACCACATCCTTGGTAGATTAATGATGACAAGATTTTGAAAATACATTTTTGAAGTGTCTATTGTCGGAAGGAATAAGTTTAACAACTGAATAAAATCAAGCAATGCATCTTTTAAGCAATGAAAATATCGATATTAACTTCAGACTAATTTGATATATGAAAACATGTAAAATGTATTGTTTAAAATAACCTCAATTCGGTGTCCTCTACAATAAACTTGACATTTTCATCTGTCAGTTCTGTAATATGAACTGATGGCTGATTGGCGAACGGCATGTTGAATTATTTATCGTGTCACTTTGTCAAGAAACGCTTTTATGCATCCCAGAAAATGTAGAAAAAATAATAATCAATCCAAAACCGAAACTGACAGCCAAGCGTCCACTGTCTATAATAATTACAAGCTATTAGGTTGGTATCACTAATCATCACAGTATTATTTTGTCAAGCTACCACCACTGTTATTCAATAAATTGAATAATTTAATATGGGCAGATGGCACTATAGCCAATAATGAAAATACTTCTGAAATGCGATTATAGATGTCACTAAGACATTTAATTTAAATGGATGTTTTTATTTCATTAGATATGCATGTATAAAAATTATAATTATATTTCTGTTTGTGACAATATTTACCGCATACATATAATTTCAAGGAATATATTATTTCTGAGAATTAAACAAGGAATGTTATTTAGATAAATTCTATAAAATAAAGTATTAACCACGTAGCATCGTATGAAGATTTAAAAAAATATGTATATCATGCCGGACAAAATTTTGGGCATATTATTTCAAATATAAATAATAATTTTTTAAACAAATTAATATTTTTTCATTGATTCATCGTGTGAGCATTTTCTGCTAGCAGACCACTGAAGCCGGAGTATGCAAGGCCTGTGGTAATAACAACAGCTGCTTGTGAGATAATGCGCCAATGTAAGCCTATTGCTATAAAATAAGAGCTAGCATAAAATGAATTATTATGTTATTACGAGTATATGCGTATTTCATCACGTAAACTTTATTTGCAATAAAAATATGAAATTAAGATTGTTTTAAATGACAGTATTAATATCCTTTTAATTAAAATGAACCAGTTATGTTTTGTCCGCCCTAGACAACGTTCCTTCCGGGACAATATTTTTTTTATTCTTCTTTCCTCTCCAAGGTGATGACTGAATTGTTATAGATATTTTTTTAATTTATGGTATATTTAATTATTCGATTTCTCATGTACGCATTATTCCTATGTGTAATTACTATCAGGGAAAACATTTTTTTTATCATCGTAATGAGCCCTTGTCATTTATACTTGACGATAGTTTTCCAGTTCTAGGTGCTTTAAGCAACTCGGTTCGTAGTTATTTCCTGGAACCAGGGGTATTTTGACCTCCTTATCTCTCATAAAAACATTATTAGAATTAAATATGGCCTCCTGTTAAATAATAAATAATATACAAAAACTTTCGATCGATAATTTTTCGGTGAAATTCCACTCTTTCGAAGCAAAGGCTTTTTAAAATTATTCCACTATTTAACTGTCATTATCGAGTGAGACAATGCAACATATCGAATGCCGTACTCCAAATAATTATGTCGTTTCAAATAAAATCCCACACTGAATTATAAATACTTATTTCATTTATTTACATTGAATAATCAAAACACGAGTATGAATTTCAATAACAACTGTTTAAACCTTAAACCATTATTAACGATGTTTTGTAGTAAGATATGTATTGTCACTCGTCGTGACCTCCGACTTTACCTACTTTTTGTATGTTAATGTTATTGCATAATATCATAAAATTTGAGATGTTTTCAAAAATATACTCAAAAAAATATAGCATAATATCTGATTTACTTACCTACACAATTAATATTTATTATAATTTTTAATGTTTGAAATGTTTGACTCAAATAACTAATATATTGTACCTATTTTCAATGTACTTAAACTTTTATGTAAGTCCATAAATAAAATTAATTTAATTAAATACTCAGGAAACGTGCAAAATATCCTTGAGTGTAGTACATATATAAAATAAAATATTGCACTGTCAATTTATTAAAAATATATAGAAATTTAAAGTTTATAACAAACTCTCCAGCCATGCAACAAACATATAGTTTTTTCAAGTAGTCATCAACACTGAAAACGACCCCTGCAATGGCGGTCGAAATATTGGAAAGGAGTAATTCGCCACACAAGGCTACACCCAAAAGCCCCATATCAAATCTGGCCGTGAAAACCTATGAAGTTATTATTTCTTGTACTTGAAATTACATTTGAATGTTTGCAAAAACGCAAACACTCTAAAATAAAACATATTTTAAGTAATGTTATTAATACATTTATATATGTGAACTCGTATTTAGAGATTGGATTTTGGTTATACGAAAATGTGTGAAAAAAGTATCGCAGGCAAAGTTAGGGGTTTACGACGATAATGATCATATTGTCAGTGCTATTTACGCATTATCTAGTTTAAAACTGTCAGTAGGCGTGCTTAAAACTACATGATGTGTTTGTTTTTCGTAAGACATACATAACATGGCGATTTAACAGTCGGTCATCTGTGAGTCTTGATCTCCACCTGCCTGCTGAGTGGTGTGTTCGTGAGCGACCTCCAGCTGCAGCGCGTTCGTAGACGCGCCGTGTGGTGCTGTTCAATGGCCGCCCGTCACCTTCACTCCACCCTTCACCGTCCTCAATCATCTTGTGGAGTGCGGGGCTTCTAGGGGCAGGATGCGTCCACGCTGATAACATGCCTTCCTAGTACCCACATATGAGTCCGCCAGATTTAATTAAGAATATCATATCACCAGACTACCTTATAATACACGAGTTACTGTCTATTGTTATGCTTACAATCCTTTTAAGAGACGATTTTACTTATATGCTCATCAACAATTACAAAGGCTTCTGTCAAAAAAACAATATTTTTTATGCGCCACCATAACTAGGAGAGGGAGCGGTTCGCCATAGGCCGCAAATTTTAAGATGCGGCTTTTTGTCGGACACTTACACATCTTCAAAAGTACATGTTATTTTTATAAATCTGAGTAATTATGTTGGTAGAGTACATATAGCCGAGCACAGATCGTAAACATCTATATAAGGTCTGTATTGCCGAGACCATTTTGGATTTCCGAAAATTATGAGGGCCAGCGAAATACTGTTTATTTATTCATTATTTTTTTGAAAAAGCAAAATTTGTGGCAAAGACTTTTCACCAAAACATTTTGAAGGTCGAATTTCTTGGAGGGGCTACGAAGACTGTTTTTAGAGAGGGGACCGCTCCCGGCGGCTATCACCATAGTTACGCCACTGCGACCCGGCAAGCTTTTAAAAATATCTCTATCTTTCGCGGCTTTCCAAAAAACACTTGTTTTTGTGCATGTTGAACACGATTTTCAATGCTTACGAAATTGATTACATAAAAAATGTTTTTTTTAGCATATTTTTTTCTGTAAATGGATCCTTTCCAAAAATATTTTACAGATAATGGCAATCTGTCGTTATAATCAGATGTATAATTAAATATTAAATAACATCAAAGCATTATATTATAATCAACCGTGAATTATGAAGAGTGGAGACTAACGTGACATACGTATAGCTGTTGACATATAGTACATAATTATAATTTTAAATTAATTTTAATTAATAAATTTAAAATATTTAGTTTTGATCCACATTTATTTGAAATGATTACATGTTTCCTTCCTTTTATATAGTAGTTATATACTAGTATATAACTTCCTGTTATATAGTATATAGTAGTAGTCACACCTTAATGTTATAAAGTAGACATGCCGATTATTATGAAATTGGTAAAGACAACATTAGTATGCTTCAGGGAAATGCAACAAGTCAATTATTAAGTAAATTTAAAAAATCACTGAACGATATTCTTTAAAGTCAGAATATTGAAGTATCCCATAAAATTATATTTATAACATTTACTCTTTAAATAAAATAATTAAGTCAATGTATATTATATGTATCCCGTGACTAAAAAAATATATTTTTCATATATATCTATAAAAAAATGTCTGATGTTCGACTAATCCCTCTTCTGTAAAAAGCCTGATAAAGCCAATTAACAAAAAACAGCGTTTTGCATCTAACTGCTTTACAGCCTGACCGCAAGTAGATTTTTCCCAAGTCCACAAGTCTTCTACAATCTACATTGTACTGTCTGTCACACATTTCCGCGAGTGTTGACAAATTGATGAGAATTTAAATCGTATTCCTCGACAATATCCGTTCCTTAGCTAAATCATATAGTCTTCTCAAATTGCCTTTTAACAATTCTGTCAGCTGAACAGAAATCTGCTGTAGATTCCGAGTCTAATTCTGACATTTATTAATCCACTCTTAGGCCTTTTTGGGTGATCGAATGATTATCAAGACGGTCTCGCGGTTGGAAGTATTTCCACCAAAATTAACTTAAGAAATATAAAAACAATCACAAACACATTATTAGCTTATTTTATGCGTACAATATGTTAAGTTATCGTAATAAGTAATTTTCTAAGATAATTAAACATTAAATAACGATAAAAATCTTTATTAAATATAGAATATACCGTGTAGGAAAATTCTATAATAATTCACCACCTGTATTGACATTGTTTCTCTCGGACACGTGTAGGCTTGTTTTCTCCAAAGTATGATTTATTGATTTTCTTCTCTTCGTGTGCCTCAATGGGATGCTTCTGTTATCTCTAGAATGTATTTGAGGTGAGGTGTATTAATATTGGAAACCATTAGATAAATTTGTATTTGATTTTGTTACTATCGTGTACCTTTTATTGAAAACATATTTGATATTTAAATAATAAAAATACAAATTTATATACGAAAACACTACAGTTCTAGAAAAATTAAATGGATGTAAATAACAACAATACTAAATATGCATTTATTTACTTTTATTTAGAAATAAAATAATATGAAGACTTATTAATCTAATGAACTTTTGTTCTAAAAAAAATAATTACCTAATTATGGTATTTATTCAATCAAAATATTATTTAGATAAAAATTACATTGTAGTTCTTACGTGTTATCAGGCCGAAATATATAATAAAATTATGCAATGAGTAAGTTACTTGTCTATCAAAACGAAAGTTTTATAGCTTGATTATTAACGTGTTCCATTATTCCAATAATTGATATATTATATTTAAGTAGATGTGTTCACTTTATTCCTTGTAAAGTATAATAACAGACCATACAACACAAGCTTAAGTTGTATTTTACCTGAAAATCGTGATAATATCGTGCAGTCACAACAACTAGTCAATGAGATTTAAAACATATGTATTTACAATACAAGAGCGCTTTCTACTTCTTAAATTTCAATTTTAATGGTGGAAATTTCCTTTGGTAATCGTGTTGGTCGTCTGTACGCCGATTGAAAATAACGCTACTAGGCCACTTTAAAATTCAGCATTGAATAAGGAATATTGTGATGTGACTATGCTGGGACTTTCTATTCTTCGAATTCGACTTTGTTCTTCGTAAAATTAAGTATTACTCATATTACATTTTTACGAAGAACAAAGTCCAAAAAAATGCTTTATAAATCAGTTTTTTTGATAACCACTCAACACTTCAATGAAGACCGATCTTTATTGATTTGTGTGATATAAATACAACGATTGATCTTGCTTTTATGGTCTTATTACAACACAACTTTTTTATGGCTTTACTGACTACCTGTAAAGACGTAAATTTAAATCAAAATCAACACGAAGTATTAACCATTTTTGTTAATGTTAATGTGAAACACAAAAATATCTGTAAGTAATCGTTAACAATTATGTTTTTTTAAATAACAAACTCTTTATGAAATATTGTTGTAAATTATAACTACAAAAACCATATGTTTTAAAAAACAAAACACTTATTTATCGATAATAATATCATTGATGTTTTCTTAAAAATAAAATCCGTAGTTAAATTGATAGTTACAGAAATGTGATGTAAAATTAATGAATAGTATTGAATGATTTTGTTGTTGTTAACGAACTTCCTAAATTTTTTGCAGCTTTTCCGTGTGAATATTAAAGAATTTAGTTATGAAAACTCCTTACTCTGCTGTTCTTGTTCATGAGTTCGCATAAAAATATTATAAGATTCAAGTCCTTATCGATCGGCTTCTCGAATAGATTTATATTATGTGTTGTGAAAAGCGCCGTTGAAATCCTGACATGCCTTGAATAGTACCTACTTCATAAATCCATAGTTTTCCAGCATCTTAACAGCTCAAGATTAATGAGCTCCATTTTAAAATTGCTGCCAAGATGATTTCATATTTATATTAATAAATTAGCAATCACCTTAAAAATATTATTTCGGACTAAATGTGTCATTTTATGCAACAAAGATTATGAACATGTTATGTTGAATTTATTTATTTTTGTTGGCACTTGGAAGATACTAAAATTTATACAATTATGATTCAATGTTACCTCATTTTGCATTAATATATATGTTCAAATTTAATATGTATGTTTAGTTTTTATTTTTAATCAATGAGAATAGTGACAATAAATGCGTTAACACTTGTATAATACTCTTATTATAATTGTAGCTAAGCATGTTAAAAGGACACAAATCTCATAAAAATACTGTAGTTTAAGGATATTTTTTGTATTAACTAAAATATTAATAAGAAAATGCGGTATTCAAATAATTTTTATTTTCGGTATGAAATTCATAATTTTCATCATCGTATAAATTGTATATAAAGAATCAAGTCTAGGTATTTAAAAAATACGATAATTTAAATAAGCTTAAGACACAATTTCTGATAGATTTATAATGAAACGATGCTTGCATGTCGACTAAATACAAATGGGTTAAAGAAAATGCCGTGTTTTACGTTTTTGCTGTGAGCCATGTGCAGTAAATTAAAAAATAAAATCTTACTCAAAATGATAAAATTAGCATTAATGTTTTTATTAGTTCGGTAATATGTAAATATCTATGTAAATAATATCAGACGATACTTAGTCAGGTTCACTTATAAGCGATTATAATTTGTATGAGAACGTGAAGTAAATATTACATTTGTTATAACAAACTCATCAAAACATCACATAAACTGTTAAATGTCTATGTTTCAAAGTACTAATAACTATTCATCATAACAAGTATTACAAACTGAATAAACGTGGAATTAATTTGGATATGCTTCAATGTATTATAAAGCAAATAAAACTTAAAGCCAATCCCTTGATAATGAAAAATTAACATGTACGAGTAATTAGTATCCTTTTCTAACTGGTTTGTATACTTCCAATTGTTCACTTTAAAAACACCGAAAAGTCGTCGAGTTTTACTAAAAATAATAGACTCATAATTAAATTGAATAAGATAGAAAAAATGATTATTTTTTTCAGAATATCGTCGAAAACCCAACCGAGTTCATGGTATCAGAGGCTGGTGTGGTGCTTGAGTAATCTATATTGTAGGATACAAATCAAATAATTGACTAAATGGATCAATCTGTGCTCAAATAAATACCGAATGTTATAAATATCATAGGTTCACAATTTATCTGTTTTAATTTTGAGCTTAAAGAAAAGAGCCAAAAACGAGTGAATATTTGAGATACGTGTAATTAGATCCTGATGACATTGGATACTGTTTTTGCTTGGAGTAAGGAAATTTTAAACGGGACCAAATTCGAGATGTTTGCATGATTTTCTTACACCATACAACGATCATCGAAGGTATCCATTATCATACAAATAATTCCCACAGTAATATTGTATTGTAATCAGATAAATATGTGTACAATATATACCAAATTTCTACTCTATTAAAAAGCTAGAAAGAAGTCAAAAGTAACTTGAGAGATTCACGGCCATATTGTACACGTGCCAACCCACATACAAAGCAAGGTAAAGAAAAGCTTTGAAATATAGTATTTTAAAAACAAGAAATTTTATATCTTTTTAAAATTAATACTTCCTTAATACCCTAAAATAAACAACAAATTATTAGGTCGTAGATAACTGAAAACATATTATTAATAATTTACCCCTTTTTTTTAATTTGATAATAATAATAAAATCCTTCATAGAAATTTCATTTAGCTTTCAGGGCCTACGCAAGACTTCAGGACTTAATAATAATTTTATCTACTGGCATTTTTTTTCAGTAGTCAAGACCGCTTGGGAAAACTTATCACAAAAAATAGCGAAAACTTCAAAAAAACGTAGTTCGAAGCGGCTTATAAGAAACTTACAGAAATTGAAATGAATTAAATATGGTACTATAAATCCTACACGTTACGTATTTTTACGTTTTATTATTATCAATGAGTGCATTTTATATAAAATACATACAATATGCGATTACTATTGTTGATGGTCTGCATTATGCAGAATAAATGAAATTGAATGTAATGAAAATCTGTCATTCTTTCTTTTTACCTTATTCAATTTTCCATAATTAACATGTATATTTTTAGAATTTCATTTTGTGTTATTAAAAATAACTTTTTTGAAGTGTTTATGTTAAATAGATAATATACGTTTTATTTATCATTTATTTATGTAAACATATTATGTATAATATTATCAAATAAAGTGTTTTTTGTAATTGGCATAACTGCTACCTGACTTTGCCTAGGTTTCACCTCGTCCTAAGTAAATGAGTTACATCAAATATATTCTGATGCCGAAAACTTGGAGATATGGCGATTGTGACTATGTACTTTAAAACAGTGTTAAGTCCCCGTGAATTACTCTGGTGGATTACGTGACGCAGTTGCTGACAACAGCAAACGTAGCCGCAGGCGTTGTCGTCATACTAACCTTTTTACCAACTCAACATATATACTATACACCCAACCTGATCAACAATAAAGCCACGCCACTCACCCGGCAATACCAAGTAGTTCCAATATTATATAATACATACAATCATCATACATGTGGTATGCTTTAAAAAGACTGAGTGTGTATGTCTCGAATATTACACCTGCCTTCTCCTTAAGCTTCCAGCTCTTCTCCCGGAGAGGGTACATTAAAATGTTGTTTTCTTCTTACCATTACTATTCCATATTTGGAGCATATTGCCACCACAAATTGCCGCCGCACAGTTCTATCATCTATTATTATCCATGCCATGTCCCAAGACATATCTGCACTCAGATCTTCAACGAGGAAAACATATCTTTTTCCCGACGGTCTCTAAGTACCCGTGAGCGGGCAACTGTAATATTTGAGGATTTTTTGTGTGGTTAATAAATCAGCATTTTAAAGGAGATCGGTTGATAAAACAGATGTTCCCGAGGCCTGAATCAGTCTTAAATCTTATTATTAATGTTTCTTAACCCTTTTTATCGATCACTTTTTTACAACTTTTCAGAAAATAATTCACCTCTTTCAAATTAAATCGTCACAAAAAAATCCAATAAAGTTATATCAACCATCATGCTCTTCGCCTCATCACATTTCAGTTCTGCCTCCTGAAGCTCCGACAAGTATATATTGTACGAGTATATATGTATAGTTCCCGACAGTCTTCAAAGGTTGATGGCCTTTTAGTGTAATGAAAGTCCAGGGACTTGTACAAAAGACAATTTGATTTATGTGCAACAACCGCCACGAAGCGAGATTTTATTGCAAAAAAACAATCTGAACGAAAAAATTAAGTCCACGTTCTGACCTACAAGTATCTTACTATTCTTCCATATCCGCTCCTTAGCTGTATTATATGATTGCCTTGACTTACCGCTATAAAATTACCACAGGTGGTATGAATCTCGATTCGCTTAAGTCAGCTCTGAATCACGATGCTCCGTCGATAACATTCATTAAATACATATACGACGCCAATCCAGGACGACAAAGGCTTATAAACTTAAAAAAAGACAGCTAGGTAGATAAGAAATATGAGGAGATATGTAAATATTTCATTCATTTATTTTTTATAAAATATTTTTTTCGCAAAAAAATGATTGTCTCTAACAAGTTAGATAGCAAAGTGTCTTCTCGAAATCACGAGTGACATTTTGTACCCAGAATGATGTCCCTCGCAGACGCGACAGGCGGCTATTGCGTTGCTTTGGGAGATTTACTGTCAACCCTCTCTTCTCGCTTCCCTCAGGCCGAGCCCCGGCGCCCGGGCCGACAAAGCCTAGCAGGGGGAACGACCTCAGGAAATACGCTAGCTCAGATGCCTTGATTGATCTACAAATACTATACAAACATCACAAATATGTTTTTTTTACGGAAACCCATCCAACAGAGCATACATAGAAAACAAAACCCATCCACAACCAGTTGAAAATAGTGAGCTGTATAATGATGGCTGGACGTTGCGTGCAGGAAACATGCGTTGTATATTGATCTGTTTCTTGAAGAAATTCAGATAGTATGAAGCACACGCAGATACTAGAAAAATATTCCAGAGCTTACAGTTGGTGTTTAGGAAGATTTTTTTTTTTCAGAAAAAAAAAGTCAGTTTTTCAAATAATGTCGTAGATTTTTACGGCAATATTTGCAAATGTCAGAGAGAAGGTGAAATTCGGCACACACGACTCAACCCTTAAGCCACGAATCCTGAAAGTTTTTTGTCAACATACATTAATCGTATATGAATGTTCAGAGAGTGTAAGAAGAGTCGGGCGATTGTGTTTGGGTTCGGGATGATTTAATTCTTTGAGATCAAATTACCAGCGGCCATGGTAATAACAATAGAAAAGACAAAGTAAACCAACCTTACGCCTGTATTCAAGGGATGAAAGAGTCATATTCGTAAGTGTAGCGTTATTTATTCGACGAAACTTTCCTTATTGTTCCGAGTCTAGAAGTTATTTTTGGGCTCTAACCCAAATGTAAAAATGTAAATTTTATATTAATAAACACAATAAATGCATGGTTCTTACCAACTCTTGTTATCAACATGAGCCTCTATTTAATTTCGACCTACATACGAGTACTCTGCTGAATTATTTTACTCTTTTTTCATAAATCAATCTACTCATAACTCATAATACAATAGAATTCATAGTTCATCAGTTGGGAGGCCCTGAATGTGATGCCAAGGGATTGCGAATTAGTTACCTATCTAAGTAATATTTAGTAATATCTGTCGTTTTCATTCTTTTCTGCTTAAATAACATTTTGTTTATAATAAATAAGACTACGATGATGAAACTGGTGGATAATCGATCGATGACATTATCTGCATGCTGTTTACTCCACAGGCGCGGTTCTGCCCAGTGAGTAATGCTCACATCGTGCAAGCGATGGGTCAGAAGACGACCATGAATCATGGGCATACCAACTATGACAGTGTTCCCTTGTAACCATTGCCATCACTAGATACAATAAACAGTACAAGCACTACGTTGACATTGTTATAAATAAAATAACTTTGTATTGATACTTCGCGATCTAATTTTACTAAGTCACATTTAAAAATCACAACCCGTATATTATTATATGTAAGAATGATTTTAATTAGAAACTCAGTTATTATTTTGAAGGATATATTCAATTTTGAAAATGTAAGCATGTCAGCTTTTTCGTAATCACAGTATTTCATCGTTATAATGTGTTAAATAACAGCAAAAATATATTTATTCTATTATATTATGTGGTTATTATGAATAGCTTTCAGACATAAAAATATACAATAAAATGTCATTTTATAGATCGTTTTTTTATTAATTTTATTTCAAATTAAGTGATCTGCTAAGAAACAATTGACTAATAATAAAAAAATAAAAAATGTGGGCTTAAAAATATTTAAGCATTGCCTCCTTCAATTTTGGATTATTATGGCGGTAAAGGTATAAGGCGAATATCTTTGCACAAAAATTTTGACCACCATTGCAGGGGTCATCAAAAGCCACAATACCAAATCTGGCTGTGAAAACCTACGAAGTCGAGTAAAGTTTTACTTGTTTTATTCTTCGCTTATATTCACTGGAGGCATGTTTTAGCGACAGTTGATGGAAGGGAGTGAATTAATGAATTTTATTGTTGAATATTTAAATTGTGTTGTTGTGTAACACATCGGAGGTGGTCGCTATTGGGATATCTGTCGGTGGTGCAGATGTGCCCGAGTGAGGGCGGGGGCGGGAAAGCCGCCATTTCCTTCAGCAGCTTCCTGCGGGGGTCGCGGGGGGCGCAGGACCGCGCCCCAGCCGCGTCCTCCGGCTCGCCAGCTCCAGCAGTGCAGCACGGCGCGCCAGCGGGAGCGTACGAGCGCACGGCCGCGTCCGCCCGCCAGCCCGCGCCCCTCGCTCTTCACACTGCCAACCGAGGCCGATCGATAAGCTGATACCGGCGACTGCGACTCCTCAACACAGTAAGTAATATAATTATCATTTTCAAACGTTATTTCATTCCAACGCGACTGTCACCATATTTCTATCTATTTATAAAAAAAAACTAACACGTAATGCGGAAACATTCTTTAAAAGTAACCAACTTAACAGTCGTTTACATAAAGTGAATCAAGAGCTAAGGCTTCCACACTTCACGTCATTCTTAAGTAGCTATTATAGATTGTTTACCTTAAGTGAAGAAATGATTCTGCATACAAGTGTACTATAACTTAACAGTCGTTTACAGAGACTTAAGAATGCAAAGTGTATCAAGAACTGAGGCTTCTTCACTTCAATCATTCTTAAGTAGCTATTATATTAGATTGTTTACCATAACTGAAGAAATGACTGCATATAAGAGACTTATTCTTGCTAAGGTCTTTCGACGTCTTTGCCGGCGCCGCTGAAATTGCTGTCAACAGCTATAGACAACAAAAAAGTACATATTTTTTATTTTCGCTTTCTGGTAACGCATTGCTCTTCGGCGTTTTCTTGGTTTCTTGTGTTGTTTGTCGCTCGGAGGCAAAGGTCATCTGTCGCAGCAGTCGCCAGTCGTGTGACGCGTATCGGTCGCTCGCCATCATCTGGCTCCGGTCGCTCCGATAATAATTATTCGTTATTGTTGCGGAGCGGTGACACATGTGCGGCGGGCATGGCGGCAGTTGGCGGTCTTCCTCCTGTGGAGGGCCGCCCTCCTCCGCCTCCCCCTCCTCCCCCTCGCACCGCCTTATCTCGACCACAACTCAGATAAACTCTATTGCGTTCTCTCCTTAGATCTGTTACACCGTGATGATTTGTCGCGACCGTCCGACACGGTATACAGGTATTACGAGTAGTGTCAACTATTAATAAAAAACGGACTTTATAACATCATACATATCGAATACCTACCAGTTATTGTTTATCGCAAACATTTGATTCGAAAAACATATTTAATTTACTCGTACATTACTGAAACATTTATTGTCAACTTGAACAATCTAGCAAAAGAAACAGTGCCGGTTTTAGGGGGTGGCGAAGTGGGTCGGTGCCCCAGGGTTGCGATTAAGCTAGGGGCGCCGAGGTGAACCAATCTTCCTTAGAATTTTTTAAAGATAAACAATATATGGCACCAGAAAAAAAATGTCCCAGGGCGCCGCGGGGTCTAAATCCGGTACCGAAAAGAAACTTTCGCACAAAGTAACATTGATGATTTATGATGACTACAAATGTAACAAAAATACACATATTTGTATAAAATCAAATTATTGTACATGTTTTCTTATTTCGTCACACACAACATGTACAGAAGTCATTAACTTATGTGTGTTGCCTATTAGTTCGCCTGTCCCTTCAGCAAGACTTATCTAATAGTTGCCCCCACCACCGTGACATCAGTACCCAGGCACTGCCATGTCATAATAAGTGTATGTTACTACTGTAAAGGGGGGGGGGGTATCTTCACTAGTATGAGGACTGTATGATAGTTTTGTCATGTCCAGATGCCATTATTATTAATCGTATTGCTCGGCTCGCTGAGGAGTCTCGTCGACAAATGCTTCGAACAATTAACGCGGCAATAACGGCAAGACTGCGGCGCTAATGGGCGGCGGAGGCCGAGAGCTGATAACGCCGCGCCGCGTCACCGCGAGCCGCCCGCCGCCCGCCGACACCACTCGCATGGTCTTCGTAAATCTACACAGTGATCCAACGACAATGCCAAAGCGGTGGCGATGAACACCCAAAGACCACAACAGGTCGCTAGTCGCCTGATACGTCGATACTGACTCCCACCACCCTCAGAAACATTGCCGTCGCAAACACCAGAACCCACCTCCACCTCGCTTACCTAAACTTTTTTTTAAAAACAATAACAAAATGTTGAATCATTGAATTTATGAGTAAAGTTTTATAAATGCACTGTGAGTGTATTCTGAATGCATGTTAAGGTGTCTTTTATACAACCACTTGACTATGATAAATTCGGGAACCTTTTGTAATGCAAAGCTATACTCGTTTAAAGTAAATTTTGCTAGCTATTAGCTCCGCCTAGGGATCGAATATGTCAAAGAGTGCAAATATTTACGTTTGCCATTCTGCGCAAAAGACGGCGAGTCGCCTTGCGGTGTCACCGTGAGCCGCCCACCCGACCGCCCACTCGCCCACTCGCCCACTCGCCCACTCGCCCACTTCACCCTTCGACCCCTGTAGAATTTTCCGCAAATGTTTCGCAAAGTTAAAGAAGCTTTCCAACGATAACAAAGGCATTTCTTGTACGCAATATAAGGATACCTAAAGAATATTATAATATAAATACAAACATAAGTCACCCCCTGTTAACATTAAAATGTATTATATTTTTATTTATTTAAAAATATTGTTGTGCAACGTCTGAAACAGTCAATGGATTGAAAAGTCGTGGACATAATGAGTATATTCGTGACATGTCATACTGTTGACACCCACTCGTACTTTGCTTCCAAAAGACCTCCCCGCCAAGAATGTTTTCCAGATTGCAAAGAACGAATATTTTGTAATACCACCACATGGACATCATGCGCGGTATTGCGTCATGCGCCGAAGAGTCGCCCAGATGACCGCCCATCCTATCGTCTGCTGCCGAGCAACTGTTCTGCCCTCTTTAACCTATTCGCCTCGTCTCTCAGATTCTTCCCGTCGAATTGCTATGACTCGAGACACATTCAAGAATGTTATCGGACGAGTCTTCTTCGACGCTCTTAATAGACTTTATCGGGGACTTTTGATTGAATCTTATTAGACGATTTTGTAGTCGTTTTGATACAATCGCTTCTAAAATTTATTAATTGAGCATTAACTGTACATCTTTCAAAATTGAACAGTATCTTGAACCTAATGTTTGGGCGATAACGATAAATACTAACAAAATATTCTGATTAAAATATAGACCACTCAACTAGGTTTAGACCCAGTTTTTATCTTTCCCTCCCAGATTAATAAATATACCACGTATAAAACTATCTATTTAAACTTTAACTTGTTGTAATGTTCTCATTATATTAATATTCGTTTTATGTCATGGAAAAGTCGCTGATTGTATTTTTCACAGTTACGACAAATAAATATCAAACATTTACCTTTATATACGAAGCTACATAACAGCACCTAATGATCGTTAGACTGTGTGATATTGACAAGACGTCAAGACAGCCATTCTCCCCCCACCCATCCACTTGGAAGTAAACCATTTATCCTAAAATTCTGCTCATAGACTTCTTAACGCTTGAAGTAATAATTTATTGCATTGGCGTCAACTGAAAGGCTAACACACGTACAATCGTAAAATCATCTCAAGTCAGTGTATTGCAAATGCTGATGATGTAGGTCCTTAGAGGTATTAATGATCGTTGACGGAGAAACCGAATGCTGCAATGCGCATCGCTGAAGACTATCGAATAAAGAGTAAGCGTGGGTGGGTGCAGTATTGGCAAGACCGCAAAGTAAAGGATGTAAGAAACTCAACAGATCTAACGAAATTGTGGATAAATATTATTTTGCCTCCTTAACTAGTTGGTTCCGCAAATAACTATTAAACGTTGCGCTTCTAACCAAGTGTACAGTCTCTATATACGTCTATGATATTATACTTATAACATCTGGGCCCCCGTAGTACCTGTATATACCTACGATGCATTATTTATTTCTTGGAAACTATATCTTACGCCTTTTTTATACACAATAACAGTTAAATAATGATTCACTCTATCGGTTATCTTCCTTCGATTAAACATTTCCAGGTGATCATTTTTACAATCGACAGAAAAATCATATCCCGTATGTATTTTCTTTCGTTGTTTCAGTGCTTATTTAGTTTATATATTAAGACATTACTTGTAATAACACTATAATGATTGATGTACAATTCAGAGTGTGAACCGTTTGCCCTTCAAAATACTTTTGGCTGCTCCCACATACTTAAGACGTCTCTTCTAGAATCTAGACAAAAGCATATAACCCCTCCTCCCGCCTTTCCGTTTTAACACCGCGACCTTCAGCAGGAGGAACGCCTGAAATGAATAATCAAGCCATGGCAGCTTACAGTTCGATGTCACGGTACCGTGAGCCGCTCTCGAGGATTAAATATAATTCATTAAATTATTAATAAAATATCGGTTATAACTGAACAGCTGCTATTCAGCATCGATGGGCAACGTGAACTGCTGATAACACGCGCAGAGTTTTGTGACGTCACAGCCCGGGATGCCCCACCCCGCCCCGCGCACCAAGGCATCTATCCGCCCTTTGCTCTGGTTATTACCGGCCCGCCCTAACGCGGCTATGATTACCTTAAATAATTCATTAAGAATAACATCCCTTGTTGCGTTATCTCACCGCGACACAATGAAACGTTTTGAACTGCACAAATAATACGTGCGCCCTTGAAAAAGGAAATAATGATCCTTATAAGGAAATTTATGTTTTTTACAATTCAATATTATTATGAAAGAGCAATTTTAAATTACTATTCTAATTACCACCAAATGGCAATAATAAAATAAACAATATAATAAATATGTACCACCAACAGACAACTTATTTTCTAATTAAATTGTCAACAAAATGTATTTTGAGGAAACGTCACTTTTAGATCATTCCATATATTACAAATGACACAGATTTGGAATCATTCAAGGATGACGAGATTGTATTACGCGAACATCGAGGTACTCGCGATACTGGCATGAGAGAAATACCAGGATTTTTCGTATTTTTTCTAGTGTCAAAACTAATTATATAGTATTTTGGATAGAAGTGTGACGCATAGGGTTTCCTTCACTGCCCGAATACAGAATGTTCGATTACATGTGAGCGAGAGAGACATAAAAGAGAACCCCTCGCTGTGTGTCTGGCTTGGACAGTCCTTCGTCTGACTGCCAGCTTTGATGAAGGTTATGGCAACTGGTTCACTGGCTGCAAGGCTCATGATTATTATTTTGCTGCCATACTTCATCATCCAGTATTTCATATATTTAATTAAATTTTGAAATATCGCTACCAAATGGACTGCTTATCATAAATAGTGTGTATTAAAAATTAACATAATTTTGTGAAATATTACTGTAAACGGTTATGCATGTCGCAACAAAATGATGAAAATGGGCATTTGATCTAATCCCTAAGGACCTGATACATGATCAATTTACAGAAGATGCTAAAATTACAACTCTATATGTTGATATATCTAACGTGATTAACCTATGAATTGCTTAAAACTTACCTAACGTAACTCAACCTAACCTTTCCATCCATCAAACACTTACTGACGTGGAAAAAGAAGAACTCCGTGGAATTTCATCTTACTCAAGCGACTACCGGACACGGAATTTTCAGAAAATTCCTAAAAAGATTTGGCCTCTCTTCTTGCGACGCATGTCCATGCGATCCAGGCATGCAACAGACGGTGAGACACTTTCTCGTTGAGTGCATCATCCATGAGAACAGTTGTCGCCTGGGAGTCTCTACCATTTATTGGTAGGATTTACCTGAATTGCTGCTTAGTTCTGACGGTCCCTAGCTGTTAAACTTCATCAGGGAAATTGTCGGGGCTACAAGAACGGTTAACGAGGCTGATATGGAATAGGCCCCTACGTTATATTTTACTATTACTATTCTATAACTATTTCTCAAACGTATATTCTAACCTTGTGTGTAACTTGCAGGGTACAACTTACGAAACTTTATATTTTTTTCTACATTTTTTTAAGGGAAAAAAATTAATCAAAAAAAAAACTCAACCTAATCTCATCTAACCTAATCCCTAAGGTAGATGTTATAATTACAAATCTGTAAGCTAGGTCAGGTTTTCGCTCTTGTGAATCGAACATTTATTTTAGGAATTTGATTAAATCTCTGTTTGTATCATCTTCATGCAACGTATATATTTAATAATATCGTAGTAAAACGTTTGTCGTAAGTATTTAAGTGAATATTCCAGGTTTGGTGTACATTAAATACCACTGTTCATTTTTTTAAATAGCTATTACCTGCTAGAAAATAAAGTGAAAATAGCAACAATTTTAGAATAATTTAACGAACACATCATGGTTTTAAAATGTGTGAAATATATATTAATTATAGCGACGAAATATTAGTGATTCGCTTTAAATGGGTGCAGTGTGTGACGACGCGCCTCTGATAACAGCTTGTGACCTCAGCAAACGTCATCGCTAATGCCCTATCCGCAGGTTCTCCTCTGTCCTTTGTGTCGAGCAACCCGGTACCAGCTCTGGCTTGCCCCATCACATAGTCCAAGAATACCAGACACGAGCGTGCATGTTTGTTCTAAAATCTAATGGACATTGGGAACCGATCCGACGCGTGCCTTCAGTAATAGCTTAGTGTGAATCGAACTACAGAAGACACTGCATTAAAATATACAAAAATAAAATCAAATTGAATGAAACTTATATGTACATATATTTTGTAAGTATTTGATTTGTATGCCTTTTTGCCTGATTTTTATATTGGCTTATCTCGGACTTCTCTCTCCAATAGCGCTGTACGCTTCGCTTGGACTTTTTTTATCGAATTTAAAATATTAAATTATCTACCAAACAAAATGCCGTTGTTGACAAAATACAATACTGTAATGTTAGGACCTGGTGTAATATTTTTCGTTTCGCCACAATTCAGCACTGAAAACAAATGTTCATCGGAAATTTGTTCTAAATTTGAATCGAATTTAAAATAGTCCATTTTTATAATGTACTCGGTAGGTACCTAAAATTATTAAAAATTACGTTATAAATATTTAAATAATTAAAAATAAAGCAATCATTATTACCATTAAACACGTAAATCTAAAATAATAACACTATATTTCCATTGCGACAAAAGTAAAAAAAAATGAATTAATTATTCTAATCGAATTTATAATTTTGGTAAATTAGAATGTTTTCAAAAACATTTAACTACCTATCATATCTACCGGCATTGCACACAAACAAGTGAGCATGCATACTAACTTCATTTTAGTTTGATATATAAGGTATATGAATGTACATGTAGCAATTGAAGATGTATCTAATGATTCTCTTATTATTAAAATTTACAAGTTAACGAGATACATACCAATGCATTTATTATTTTTAAAATTATTGCATTAGTTCGAAAGCGATGAAGTCACCCAAAGAAGATATGTTTAGTCCACAATCCTAGTAGGACACACCACCATTCTTGGACATGTATCGCGACTTAATCGCTGAATTTCAAAGGTAGCCAACTCATTTCATAATTTGCCTAGGAATCCTCGTGATATTTACTTGATCGGGTTTGCTATTGTAGTTCTCGTGCTTGTGTTAGCACTCGACGATGTGGAAAAAAAGTGTTTGCCCTGTGACGTCACCGGCCGCGCCGGTCGCTCTCTGTTGTACCAGACGTGCCCGACTGCGATAAATGTTCTAAACATTCATCGGTGCAATAACAAGAATGTGATGCGCATGGAAAAGGAAGGCCGAAGCCATCCGCATGATACGACAAGCGATCCTCTCCGCCCAGTCACCGCGTACCACGAAAATAAATATGTGCCAGTAGTCAGCACAAAAACACAATGTACCAGCGGGATACATGCAATACAATATTTCTGCCAGATCGACTGCGACACGATGTTGGGTATTTTGAAGAAAGTGATTTTCGCTAATCGCTGTATATTTACAATTGTAAACTATGAGAAATTTTGATAAAGCTATACATTTATTTTTGTGATGCTCTAGAAATCATGATTGACAACTTGGAAAGAGACAAGATTGCAGTTACACAAATATGTTTTTTCGAGTATTTTTTTATTTTGCATCATCAGTCACCTCTGTTATATTGACAGTACGTATCCGTAAATTTGGATCATAGGCTCTCAACCTTATATTGCTCACCGCCCACATATTTTCTTTCCTATTTTTCCCAAATTTTTCCCAATTTGTATTACTTAACGTCTATATTTTTTACCTTCCCACGCCCTCACTGTGCCATTTTTGACGCCCCCTATTTTTTTCTGGATCTTCTACTGCCTCTTGAAAGTCTCAAACGCCCATAAAGGACGTTATCACCAATGTTAAGAACGTTAGCTTTAGATAGCTGTCTTGGTATTTATCGGTCAAATGTAATATTCATCATTAGCATGTGTACGTCCACTATTGAACGTAGGCCTCCCGCATGAGTTTCCACCCTTCTGGAACTTCCGCCCTCCACATCCAGGCAAATCCCACTATTCTTCCAGTGTCGTCAGTACATTTTGCAGGGTGAACTTTTATTAGTATCACTAAGTAGACTCTTGATAACTAACAGTATCAATTTTTTGATCAACATTTTTGTTCATTATTTTTATTATTTTTAATCAAACGGTAAAAATTGTCGTGTTTATTTGTCATAGCAGATTATATTTGCTGCGTTGCCAGTTGCTAAGCAGCAGTCCTGGATGTTCTCCTGATCCATCCGTGAGCAACCGGTCCGCCCAAGTCTGGGCCGGGAACATTTAACGCAGTAATAAAGCGAAGAGTGCGCAATGGTAATGGGCGGCGGAGGCCACGCAGCCTGCTCGGCACGTCACCGCGAGCCGCCCAGGCGCCGGCCGCCCATCCCGCCCATCCCGCCCATCCGCCCCCCTAATGATCTAGGACTCGTGTACGGGAAAAACACACTCTGTATAAAAACGATTCCCGGGATGCGACGTCGCGTCATTTCCCATTGATTATGTATCAGAAAACCAATAGATTCATCGATTATCCGCGTAGACTTTGCGTTAAGCGTTGTCATTTCCTGAGATAGTGCTCCACGCGTCATCGCGAACTTCCTAAACTTCCTAAATCAATTAAGTGACGAATATCTATTGATATAAGCCAATATATAACACCGGTTATTAAAAACAATCATAAAATTATCTTATGCTTAAAAATATTTTATTCCTTCCCGTATCCATTTCATACCTGGAACAAATGGTCACAACAAATTGCCGCCACTCACTTTTGTCAACTGCCATTGTCCATTTCTAATCTCGAGACATCTCTACGAACATATATGGTCCCTGACGACTTCCAGGGCAGAAGCCCGAGGACTCTAAGAGGCGACACATATTATTCGAGGCATATTTTTGTGTAATTTGTTAATATAATAATATTTTTATAAATTCGAATGATTAAACCGATGCTTCCAAGGCCTGGACCATATAGTCCTAAGGAACCGCTCAACCCGATTATAGCCCAAGGCCAATACAGCAAGTGCGACAAATAAATATGAAAAAAATATGTCACTAACTTTACATTCGTTTTCCGTTTAGTTTTTCTGCTTCCGTAGTAGCAACCTGTTTTACTTTTAAAAATATTTATTTAAGGAGATAAATAAATCTGATTTTCAAAAGTTTTATTTAATTAAATTGAAACGTCGCTGAAGCGAAAAAAATCACCTTATCAGCTTAAATACTTTGCTCGACCAGTGTGTTTTTTTTCTCCACTTTTTGAAGACTATCGTTACATCTAATGAGTTTTCTCAGACAGCTGTACATCTTCCGAGAATCAGAGATGGACGATCGTGATCTGGATGAGGTCGCTTCGTCTGCTCAGAGGTCGCCCACGCGACATTTATCCTTCGACGGCAGTTTCTAGAAGCAGTCCATGTTTCCCTGTTGCGACAATTCAAAAGTCGCGCCATGCAACGTGCACGCCCGTTATCTATTCATTATGTCTGAACGGCACTTCATGACTTATTAATTTCAATTAATAAAAATGTATTATCGGTAACCAAAGCAACCAGTATAATACCGACCACATCATAAGAGTACAGAATTAATACTTATTTATCATTAAGATTGTTTGGTTTTTAATGTTTTGATGAATGAATTAGCAATTTGTGTATTGTCGCAGAAACTCACATAACAAATTAAAACTTTATTGATAAGATTTAATTCATACAACTTTATATATACATTCGTAAATGTACTCGTACACATAACATATACGCAGTTCTTTAAAGAAATATCACTTTTTAAGAATAATCTAATCGATGGTTTCAATGAAGTTCATGTAGTTATGTCATATCACGATTGCGTATACGTTTATAGATGATGTGCTATATACCCAAGGTAAGAACCTTCAAGCATCATTATCGAATGCAGATATCGTACCTAATGTGATAATTGCCTGTCCACAGTCGCTCCACTTGTCCATCTTGGCTATTCACATGTTTTTCCCTAACAACAAACAACTATACGAGATACGTTCAAAATACTTGAGCGTATATATGCTCAGTTATATAACGTATATGTAAACAACTGTAACATGTCACGGATGGATCGTCTCCAAGGTAGCAGGGATGGGGGAATTCTTGTCCCCTCAACGCTCCTCCTTAATTCCTATTATACCTGAGTAAATCTCAAGTCTCTACCTCCCACACTATTGCTGGGCTATCTCTTCAGCGGGATCTGTACCTGGATATTGTTTCACCCTCGTTTAAGCTTGCGAAAACGTTAGTGAAAGCATCATAATATTATTTTGTATGCGAGTATATATAAATAATTGATTTTTGTTTTCGATTGTTACGAGTATTAACCACCATTAAATTTCAAACATTGATATTTCCTTACATATTCGTTTCCTTGTACAATGTATGTGAATTAATTTTTTCGTAGGTGATGTTAAAATTAATTCACATTTTTTACAATATATACTCGTATTGCTCTAACATAGAAAGTGAATACTTGTTATCTTACTTGTCAACAAGTTGATTTTCTAGTGCAGAATATAGTATTTCATATATAATGGTGTTTAGAAAATACCTCTTGTAATAATAGTCTTCAGTTTATTAGTCTTCATTTGTAACGGATAGATTATTGCTGTTCTTGGAAATAATATTAAACTTAAACAAACTGTTCTGTATGTGTGATAGTCTTTTATCATAGTGTAGCGTTATTACCACAACTAGCAAGACCGAGCGCAAATAAAAGTGCATCTTTTAAAATTATTATCGCCAACGCGCGTTTGCCATTGTTTCAGTATAATGAAAAGAGAAACGACTTCATGACGTTCATCGTTACCACAATTGACAATGATAAGTCGCCAGCAATTCTCGTGGCAAAGTTCAAGAGCGTTTGAAGGTCACGCGCGGTGAGTGACAAGTCTGTCATGAGACCTCGGAAGGCAGGAGTTTTATTGAAAATTGCCTACGATATTGCAGTGTTTCTTCTTGTGCCTCTTTATATTTGCCTCGTTGCCATTGAACTACATGTGGTCGAATGGTCGAAACCTTGGTTTGATATAATACAGGTCGCAACAGATCACGAAGTCTCCCAGAAAACGAAGATAATGGCCGTTCAGTTGACGACAAAACAAAAAAACAAATTTTTGGAATATTTTCAATCCATTGTCGGTTACGTTTAAATTTCATTGTGCATGTATGCGTTCGATATTTTGATAAAATAGTATCATCAAATATTCTGATAAAAAGCAGGTAGCTAGGCAGATAGTAGTTCTCGAATGTTTACACGCCGGTAAAATATTTCCCTGGAAATTGCAAAATTAAGTATTCCAAAAATAATTACGGCCAGTCGTGGCTCGGCGCGGCTTCACGGCTGCTTATTTACCCACATTTGTTATGCACTTGTAACTTGAGGCGGTCCAATGTCGCTCCGCATGCAATCTGCAATGGACGACATCAAGTATGAACGCAGGGGCATTAGGTAGAAGACCACTTCTATTGATATTCTAACACTCTGAATAATTAAGATAATGATGCATCTGATGTAGTGTTTTAGGCTGACTTCTGACAAGAGCAAGGTGAAGAAGAATCATAATTGTCGCACTTCACTCGTGATAATAAATCAGTACATCGACTGTCGTGATTATCTTTGCCGCCGGTAGCTAGCGGACACATTGTAATTTAATTAAAATTGAGGAATGTATAATTGATACGAAATTCTCGTTTTAAAAAGTGTGTTTTTGTCAGTCAGATAAACAAAGATAAAATTGCTTTAGTTATGAGAATTTACTGGACTTTACCCGCCTCACAACCGCATTACACCGGAGGGCAGTTAAGTCTCCTTGATGATGCGTTAATTCAGATTATGATCATTTGGCAACTGATACGTACAGTGGGAGTCCACTATGAACAATTGTGTCATCTGCACAAAAGTACTATTGACAAAAAATCCGTAAAGGGATTGTAATCGCGTTCATGTATTGAGATAGAAGACGGATTCTCTCACCGAAAATACGAGCGATAATGGTTAATGCGTGGATTGTCATATTGTTATGCCCCAGATGTGTTAGCCATTTGTTGGCTGATTGTTCTCAAAGTGTGGTTTGTATTGTCGTCTGTAGGTGATCAGGGACTTGTTTATCGTTGTGATCGGTCGGGCAGCCAAGTGACTAGTGTGGCGAGTGCAGTTTATCGAAATTGTGCAAAGATTTGCGTCCGAAAGACGGCCGAGAGCGAGTCGAATTATTTTCGGTGCTGACTTTAGCGGCCGCGGCGGACTTGGGCGGGTCTCGCCGGTAGTAGGTGATAGCGATAGGTACGCCGAAGCACGCTCTGGATGAAGAAGCCAAGAATGGCGGCGAGGGCGGGGGCGGGGTTCTCGCTGCGCCCGCGGCCTTGGTCCCGATCGCCGCCGATGTCATTCTTTAATACGTAACCGAGCCGTCGCCGCTCGTCGCCTCGCCGCGCGCCCGCCGGCCACACTCTTATCAGCTCTCTCGGGCCGCGGACGCCGCTGCCATCTTCGCTCTTATCACCGCGGCCTCTGCGACTCCACCTGAGCCCGGGTATGATCGCTTGCCTATTATCGACCGCTCCACTTATAACACACGTACACCTCCTCGCGCATTCTGTACCCCCCCTAACAAAACGCAGACTCTTCATTTTTTATCATTTGTCAACAACAGCTGTATTTTATGTTAACGACATAAGGTTTCAAGACGATCTCTTAATTTATAAATTCTACCACTACATATATCGATGCCAAAAAGATTTTCGAAAGAAATTCGTTTGTTTATTACATTTGTATAAAAGAATGTCATTCACATTGTTTTGACTTTTACTTGACGCAACTATCAAGTGAAACAGTTTTCATTGTGGTCCATGTTAAACGATGAACGAAATTCTTATTCATTTAACATTAAAATTGATCACAAAATGAATGCTAAAAATATAAATAAATTTGTTTATTTTTTCACATTCAAATATATAAACGATCGTCAATCTGTCAAAAATTTGTTGTGTTATTATTTATTTCACTGTAAGGAAATAATGTTACAAAACTTTCATTTCTATATATTTATTTGTAAATGTATAAGGCTAAGTGCGTGAGTCGAACGTTTTTATTTATTTATTATGTCTTATCAACATATTATTATACTCTGAACAGATCGCAGCTCCTTGGCTGTCAGGTCCAAGGCGCTCGCTCAAGTCAACTCTGCAGCATTTGCATAAATAATAAACTTCACACTGTAGGCAATAATTGCCAACTTGCATTCTTTCTGGTGCTTAAAACGTTTAATATCTAATAAAAAATATACACAAACACTTCTTCGGATAGACTCTTTACAATGAAAAACTCTTGTGTGATGAAACGACTGTTTCGTCACCACTGAAATGACACCAATCAATTGCAGGTCGATCCAAAGTGTAAAAGCAAAACATAAATCGACGGCATTTTTAAATATTATGCTTGCCCAATATAAGTACATTCAATGCAACATTAACCAACACGATCTTATTTGTTATATCAAAACTGATAATTATGTATATCGGGTCTAATCGCTCATTGCACGTGAAGTTTCGCTAATGCATCAGAAACTTGCGAATCCTTTTTGACCTTAAGAGATCAACTGAGTAGAACACCTTGGTGCTCGATTGCTGATCACAAAATTAGCGCACCGCCATCTTAAATAAATTCCCTGAAGCCAATCAACTTATAGTGTCACATTCACAATTGTTTTTCATCAAAATAAACATGTTTTTATGGACTTTTACTCAAAATACTGACAATCTAAAATTGACTAACAATTCAATATTTTTTATGCCAAAATGTGACGTTCTATTTTGTTTTTATTTACAAGATAAACGATATTATCTTAACGTGTTTAGCGACCGTTTACTATAATAACGCAAACGAAATTGTCAATTATAATTATTTACAATCGATGTTTCGTTCACGTTTCCTTTGACTCGCCTTCTTGTTCTACGAAGCATTGTCTTTCTTGTGAATAGCGACAGCTTCAGTTTGTTTGCCCGCGTTTGGCTACTTCAAATATGGGCGCCCAATATCGTGCGCCGCACATTTTATTTCTTGGCACCGGCCTCTGCTCCAATATTCGAGGAAAGACGTCTCGCAACGGAGCAGCTGGACGCTGGCCGATCAGCGCTTCCGCCCATCGGTGTCCATCCTGCCACGACTCACCTCCGCATCTTCGTCACTGCAAATTAGTGTGCTTCATATACTCTTACGAGCACTCAATGACTAACAAAGACTTTTCCGTTCGCTTAGCAACACCATACGATAAAATTTACATTACCTTGGCGAGCATCTCTATGCATGCATGATAGATGGACTTAATCGTCACAATAAGAACATAATTATTTCATTATATATATTACGTTTTCTTATCAGATGTACGACTGTATCGTATAGGTTTATTAACACTGTGAATTGTAAAAAAAAACTCTTTTTGTGGCGTGTTTATTGTAAAAATATATTGGGGCCATAACACCAGTAATTGTACGATTTCGTCGACGATATTTTTTTGTATCGCTTCTTGTCTTATCGTGGTATCCTGCGTGGCTTCTTGGAGCACTTATCGCCGTATCGCCGGCGACGTCTTGAAAATATCAAATTCTTCGGCTTCGTATCAATAATCATCGTGTATCGATGTCAGCGATGAACACGTAATTAAAATTACTTCAAAAATATTAAAATTTACACACTTTTTGAGACACATTTTTTTCTTATTTGTAACTACTACTGAGATGCTTGACCTATAAAATGTTAGCGTCCTAGGCAATCAATTAATAATTCTGCATTTTCAAATCCTATGTAAAACCGTATAATGTGACCACTAAATACTCGAGTAAATCGATTTATTATCTGCAATAATCTTTGTCTATTCCCAAGTTAATTCAGTATTTGTACTAATTTTAGTTTAACTTCCGTTAAACACACGATTTCATTCACGCACGATGATATTTCAGGAGCACAGCCACAATCAGACAACAATACAAGTATATCTCAATCGATATAATATGTGTTATTACATGTAAAATGGGAATTTATCACTTTGCATCCTCAAAAAATAAAATTAATCTTCCACAGAAGTGTCCGGTATCGTAATATAAGTCACCATTGTTTTATTATTATCAATGTGATTATTTATAAATTTATATCACATCAATCGCGTAACACAGTCGTAATGTTGTTGGAAATTGAATTGGGAAAATGTTTGTTATGAAAAGCAAACTTCAAAAATCACCCAGCCTCCCTGAAAAACGTGAGCAGTGGTTCTTAACTGGTGCTCCAAAGAGCACCGATGCTCCGCGACACGTGAACCAAAAAATATTTCAAAATGCTTATGAATTTCAGATGCAAGTAATTTTAAAATGATATTACGCATAAGAAATATATTTAGTCATATGAAAAACTTAAAACAAAAATATGTTTACGAATGGGATCGCACTGGGTGTAAAATTCAATCATTTAAATTTGAAATTTAAATACTCCTTTTTTTAGATAAATTGATGATTGTCTGAATACGAATATATTTTACCATCATTGTATTGTTTGACATTGACGATTTCAGTGCCACATGAAGGGTCCGTATATGTAATCTCAAGTGCTTAGTGGGTCCATAGGTTATGAACCACTACGCCAGAGACATGTGTGTTTGTCATAAACAATCTGAATAGGGATAGACTCCTATATTATAGTTCCTACGAGGTGTAAAAAATGATCCGGATATTGTTAGAAAGCGGCGTTTTTTTGTCATCCCCATTAATGTCGCAGTCCCTCTCTAGCTGCTCTCAAGAGCTGAGCCCGTGCAGTGTCTTGCTCCCAGGTTCCAGCCACTTTGCGCCTCGGACCAGAATACTTACATACAGAATACAGGACTGGGTCGGGCGACTCTTGGGCGCCCCTCCCTCCTCTGCCGCCCAGTGCCGCCGCACCTTGGCCCAATCCCTGGTCACGTGCCAAACAACGTGGCGCACTTTTTCAAATGCGATACCTCCGTTTTTTTACATAACTAAATAATTACTTGCTTGCATTCAAAAGTCTTAATATAGAACTCCAGCAGAAAGATTTAACCCTCCATCTCAGACAGTAATATAATATATATAGAATATCCAGTTCGTTAGTTATCCACGTAATCCACCTCCACTTAAAAGCAAATATGTATCCATAATTCACTATCCTTCCAAGAATTCCTGCATACTTAATAAATAAAATCTAATTTTATTGAAAGTATTACCACATGTCCACAAATTGTAATGATATATTTTCATAATATATTGTACATTCCAAGCTTTTTAAAAACCAAAACACTGAAGCTCGAAGCACTTTTTTCCAAGCAGCCCATAATAAATGATGGCAAAGTAAGCGCTTTAGAAATAAAATAATAATTAATTATCGAAATAGAAAAATGCTTCAATTGATTTCTTTGTAGACTTAAAAATAATTTAATATTAATTGTACATTTGAAGAATCGATTATTTTATAATTAATATCTTAAAGCTAAACATCGCTTCATTCGTATGTCCAAATATAAATAATTCTTCAATATTAAAGGTTTTATGTAAGTTTATTTACTAATTTATGCACATTTAGATTCACTAAAACTTGTAATTATAAATTTTTAAATATGTTTTTATCTGTAATAACTATTGTTTATACAAACTATAGTTTTTGTTTTCATCTGCGTACATCATCTTTTATTATAGCCACATTGTAGCTCACCGTCCACGTGCTTCATAAAACCAAAGAAACTTCTTTACGACTCTCTTACAATAACAGTAATGTTACCTCCTGGTAGTATAAAATGCTTATCATTAAATTGGCCATACAAAATGTCTTTAGAGATAATATTGTCATTTAGTTAAATGCAAACGATTTCCTCTGGAACGGTTGGTTATTTTTTTACCATTGTGGTTCTCTGGAGGGCGGGGGCTGCGCTAGCCGCCCTGCGCCCTCCGGGCCTGATATCCGCATGGAGGGCGTGGCCCTCCCCGACAGAAGGTTCATCTTGAAACCTAATGTCCCTCGGCGATCTGAACAGAGAGTATACCAGCTTAGTCCGGAAGTTCAAATACATATGTGATACACCTTATTAAATAGACTAGTCACTAGTATTTCATAACTTGTTTTAACATCACACTGAGCACTGTTTCACTTGCCGGAAAACTGCAGTTTTGCAATCTACGAAGGCTTCATTAAGATACACGTTTGATCTATGAAGGATTAATTACAATACTATTAGTTCTCTTGACTACAACATTTTATTTCCATCCATATCCGTTCTATATCTATAAAATATGGTCAGTACCCTCAATTAACACTGTTTTGTCTCAAAACATCTCCGCATTCTCTTTTCATGTTTAGTCCATTGACTTAAAAAGACAGCTGCTGTAATATGCGATGCATATTTTGCCTGTTTTTTAAATCAGATTTTTTAAGTAAATCGTATAATTATCCATACACTCCCGAGGCTTGGACCCTTTGCAAGAAAGTTAGCATTAGGAGAGAAACCATCCAAGTATTGTTCTGCATCCAATGTTGCTTAATTTCGGTGATCTAACGAGAGCTGGGCTTACAATGTACTAGTGTCGCTGGACATCAACATATCTGCCTAAAATTGGTAGGATTTCACATGTTAATTAATATATTTTCATTGCTTATTTCAGCTGATCTTTAAAATTATGTAATTAGTTTTAATTATCATTGTCATTAATCAATACTTCTTTTGATAAATAAATTATATAATTGTTTACAAAATACTTACGTTATCGCTAATGTGAATCTTAAAAAATATACGACGACTGATGCAGGATGCAGTAAAAAGCTCTAATAATAAATGTAATTATCGAATATTCGAATTGCATAATATGTTGCATTTTAGGAGGATTTTTGCACACCGGGCGATGAATTATGTCTAAAAAATGTTTTGAATTACACAAGCTCAATGTTCACTTATCCAGAATTTACGATATAATATATGGACCATGAAAACATTAAAAATATCATCGTTTAATGTCTTAACCCCTTCATACTGTTAAACGCTATCTTTTATGAGAAGCTGGTATCTATTTTGGCATTATCGTCTCGGAGATTAACAAAATAATTCCTTCCTTCCTAGCGGCTTCCCCGGAAGCCACCTTTGATGGCTCGTGTATCGATTGTGTGATGCAGACACGCTTCACGGGTCAACGGGCTTCGTGACATTTAACACGTTGTAATGTTTTGTTGATTTGAAGCGTCAAATGATCTCGTTTCCCATCCACTTATTATCACTCTTGATGTAACTTAATCTGAAAAGCTTATCGTCTCAAATGTCATATCCCGTGGAGACAAGATGTCCGTATTGCTCGGTATATGTTGTAATATTTTTCGAACTTAGATAAAATATTACTCGTATATGAAATCTTATCCAGTCTGGATTTGAAACATAAAAAAAACCACAGTTCAATAAAAGGAGTGATATATTTTTAAACGTTATTTTAAATCATATTGTTGATTCTATTGCGCTCGCCATTTTTAAAAATGTCTAAGCACTCTGTGCGGAGTTCGGATCCGCCAACTCGATAGGGTCATTCAAGCATAGTCAATTTTTACGATAACTCGACAATCTTGATTAATAGGCAATGAGGCATAATTTTCATACTAACAGCAGCTATTCATAATGCTTATCAATCGATTAAAAATCATTTATATTTTTATATTCTTCGGGGATCAAAACCTGGCTGAACCTTCCAGAGCTTTACACATACGCCATACGATTTAACTACATTTGGGTCTTTAGAGTTGAATTGTTATCAATAAGCAGGGTGCATAGATGAAAACCAGTTCATCTTACTTTCTTTCGTAGCTTTTTCGGATAATCTTCTTCGTAGTATCAATCCGGTGAATTGGTTTGCAGCAACAAAATCTTGCATATCGATCTCGGTCCTCCGCAACCCTCTTCAGCTCAGCATAAGAGCTACAACTCATGTCCTCGAACACTTGCTACAAATACTGTCGTCTAGGGCGCCCTCTACAGTTTCTACCCTCAACCATCCCCTCCGCAATGTCGCGAAGAATACCATCGTGACGCATGATGTGTCCGATCCATCGGGCTCGCCTCTCTGAGATGGTTCTTATACATACTAAAAAGTATGTGTTGTAAAGATGTTTCCTAAAGCATTGCGTTTTTTAAATTTTGATTACAATAGCTTCAAAATATATTTCTGACGTAATTTTTTAATTTTTGCGATCGTGTCACCTGTGATGATATCGTATAAGTTTACCCCATTCCTCTTCATAGTTTTGTTCTTATGAAAACATTGTCCATATTTTTATTCCCTTATACACTGAATTAGTCCATTGCCTTTTTTAATTACGGTCAGAATCGCCATCATTTTAAAAGGTATATTATTTCAATTCATCACTGATGTGTTATTTTAATAAAATTAATAATACATTTACTCTACAAACTATGTACAGTGACATATAAACAAACATGGCGGATAATAAAATATTATTTTGTTTGCGTTCAAAAGTCAGATGCCGGATGTCTGTTGTGTGATAAACACCGCAGGACGGCTGCGGCTCGCATGTACTGGACTTACCTTCTATGGCCCACTTGGAGTCTTCCACCTTGCGTGGACGAGCCTTCATGAGATTGGCCTTCGAGCGACAATGCTCGCTATCCCCACGGGATGTAATCGTGTACTGTGATCGATTGACAACATATTTATGCTCAGATCAACAGAAAATTATGTCGGAATCAATTCATAAACTCGTATATTTCACGAGGACACCTAAAGTCACTTAATAGATAAATAATTCATACTTTGTTTTAACATGGATCACACTGCGCACTTGCTGGAAGACTACAGTTTCGCCTTCACTTAAGGCTTCATCATATAAATAAAACGTATCAAAAATACAATACCTATAAATTTCTTGATTCAGTGAGTGGAGTAAATGGCGGAGTGCAGACTAAATTTGGTTTGAAAAAGGTTTGTGTTTGCTGTAATTTTGTATATTCGTATCAATTGTTAAGCTATATACTATTTTATGTTGTGTTTAACAATGATGTTTTTTTTTTTATGTAAACGCATGCAGGAGAGCACAACCGGTCAAGACCAGTGCTTAGCCTTGCATGTTTTTATTTTTATGCTGCATCTTCATAAATCTTCTGAACAAACGAACGCAGCGTTGTAAGAACGGTTAATCTTATCAGCGGCATTGTATTTCTTCACATTGTCGTCCGCTGTAATAATTATTATCGACCGCTGTGCCGAGCATTAACGCGGCATAATTAGTCACAGATTGGGGGGTTATTATCGACACGAATCTACGGCGTCGCATTTTTTCCGAGTTATCATCGTTTTAGCTCGAAAACAAAGAGTCGATCTAAATAAGACGGATTCATCACCCGGCCGGGCGCAGCTCAGTGAACTCGCACCGGCGCACAAATCGCTGCTCTCGGCGAAAAATAATCATGTGCATTATACACTGTATTAAACACTTGTTTTATACACACGATATTTTATTTAGAGTCCCAGAATATTACCGTCTACATAGCGCCTGTATCGTCCTCATTCTTCTTTACGTCTGTCAGGCATCTCACAAAGAACTAATGCAGTAAAGAGGGGGTACAATGGTGTTTGACTTTGTGAAAAATGACGTAGGAGAGCGGACTCTTCCATCCTACAGTCGGTCAAGACGCAAAGATGGAATTTGTTGTGACATACACTAAGAATGCCACAAAATAGCATTAAACTGTAGATGTGTTTTCTTTAAGCCTACGGGCTATATATCCTCTCTGAACTACATGTGGATTAGAAAAAAAGCAAAGCTGATATGTGATGATGCAAAGACTATGCCTGCTGAACGAATTTCGTAGTGGCAGTCATATGCTCCAGTTAGGAGAGCGGGCGTGGTTCTTTTAAGCGTTATTATTGCAGTAGTAATAATGAAGCTCGCCCGATTGATGACGAATTGTCTTCGTATCGCGGAACACAAAGAGTTGACGTTTTCGTGCGATCGATTCGCTTGGACTTTGTTCGAGTTTGCGAGCGATCCAATGATGGAGCGCCGCGCATCACGACAATGGCGGGTGCCAAGCCGATAAGCAGAGTCTTGCGACCGCGATGTCCCTGCAAACGTTTCACAACACCGCGCCGGTCTCGCGTTATTCTCTTGGCCTGGTGTGTTTACCTATTCTCCATCGGTGATAACGCGGCGTTATCTCGGTGTTTCTGCGTTAGTGTTGTTTCTCAGTGAGGAGTGTGGAGCGCGAGGGGGCGGCGGGCATGAGGCGACAGTGGCAGCATCTGTGGCGGCTCCAAGAATGCTCACATGGCCGGTAACGTGGTGCGGCCTCGCAGCTGCTGGCCCTCGGTCCGCCATTTCACAAAGGCAACATCGACCGCCCACGTGAGACTCTACCGGAAATATTATACAGACGAGCGGATACGTGTATAAGATTGCCAGACGCCAGGAGTTTTGTGCGGGTTCGTCTGCATTTCGACGGCCGGGTTTAAAAATAATATTCGGCAGCCGATTCTTTTGGAGATGATTGACGTATTTATTGACTATTATTCCCATCCACCTTCCCGTGTCCATTCGTCTCTGCTTATTACTGGATATATAAAATCTAATGAACAGCTGAATTATTATTTTATCACGAAGTATATTATAATTGGCGACAAAGTTGCAAAATGTGATAGAGACGGAAGCAATACTTATTTGAAAGAATATCATTGCTGCAGTGCCAACTGCCAAATCAGCTACTTCCGTTTTTGTATGCTTTTATTATATTGTGTTCACGTGCACAATGTACATCAATACATTTATCGATCAATGTAAAACCGTAAATAAACAATACAATCGAATCTGATCTGAGGCATCTTTTTTTCTTGATTTCGGCATTATAATAAGATCTTAGATTATACTAGGGGGGTATTGTAAACTCTTCAATTATTTTGTTGACTTACATACATACCGGGATGACCGCTCTTTAGGGCCAAACGGTCTACGAATCGTGGTAGCGTCGTGCTAATCATCCGACCTCTTTAACTACCCAAAATATGCCTCAGGTACCAAAGCGACCGTGTTTTCTCCGGGCTTTTGTCTTGGGAGTTGTCGAGAACTACAATATATATCCAGGTGGATTTTCGGGTTCAAATATATCAAATATAACAGAATAGCAGCAATTTGTGGTGACCATATGTTCCAGATATGTAACGGATATAAGGAAGATATATATACATGCAACAGTATTGAAATCATCCGTATTATGCTTCAAAATGTATCGTCATATATCGAGCTTAGCTAATATCTGATTGAACGCGTCTTCGTATGAACTTCGAGTTAATCAAAACGATCTCAATAATTGCACATTGTACTAGTGCGACGGCATTAACAAAGCAATCATTATTAATGCCCAAACCTCAATTAGACAATGGCGCTTAACCTTTGAGCGCGTATCCATCCGGGACCCGCGGTATAATGAGCGGCGATATTTTGCACCGCAAGCTCTTTCGTCAGAATTCCAAACATTTAGCTCCTCGAGACTCGCGCCGGTCGCAAATAGAACCGAATCCCCAAACAGGTATGAACTCCCTTTCTCGCTGCTCGCCCCTCCTCGTCCTTTGCGGATGCCCCTCGACGGCCGACCGAGGCGAGATTACTCGACCTCGGCTTATTTCACAATCTAGCAGCAGCTGACAATGTTCCGGCGACAACTGATGAGCTGCTGAGCGGCGACACACGAGCTCTGCACAACCGACATTATTATATCTAACGCTATTCATTTTATCGCGAAACAGGAAAACCCACAATGCACTGAAAACGAATCACTTAAATGCTGCATAATATCCATCATAATAAGATGTTTTAAAAGCATTATTATCTTTAGTCGTCTGCATGCTGCACACGATACACCGCGCTTAACCTTTCCTTCCCTGTGATGTGTATCTTCTACACATTGCGTTTAATAACCATCAATATCTTTATAAATGTAATAAATACAAGGTTAAAATTTTAGGTATTCCTACATAATATATTTACGCTTTGATTTAAAAAATAATATGAATAATAATCAGAATTTATCGGGTACATCGGAGGTATTTTGCGAACATCAGAGACAAATTCGCGCTGTGAGTGCCTCGACCTTGGGTCTCGACGATGTGCGGGAAGCGCGATTCTATATTCGCATCTCACTCTTTCATACTTCACTGTGAAGGAAGAGGGAAGAGAGTGGTAGTAGGCCATTCCGGCCATTCCCACGACTAGCGACAGTAGCTCTCGAGCTTGAAACCAGAGTTTTTTTTTTTGTTTTCAGCCAATAAAGGTTTTATTCATTATTATCACCATCGGCTGTCACAAACTGCCGCCAAAAAAACTCTGTCAACCGCCATAGTCTCCGAATGTAACTCCGCCAAGTACATTCTATGTATATTTCCTGGCGGTGCGAGCCCTGAGGCTTAAAGAAAAGGCAACTATAGTTTACGGTTTCCCGCGGCATCTTTAGTATATGTATGTCCTAACCAGATATACCTTCACATCTTGATCAACTGTAATGTGAAAGCAATGTTTTATTAAAGATTAAAAATAAGTATATTTCTTGTAAATGCCATGCCAACAGCTTTATTTCAAGTAACTACTTGAATTGGGCGTCAATAGTTTAATCGTGTCTGACCCCAAAGATTGCCTATCGACATTATTGTTATTTCACTTGCCTCTGTGAAATGTTATTGCCTAGATAAAAATAAATGAACAACAGAACCTGTGGCAAATATTGTGTAGTTCCCTGTGTGCTGGGACCGCGACTCTGCGGTTGGGAACCACTAATCTTATCAACTGTCGCCGGAGTTACCAACTCTGTGGACTGTAAGCTTAACAGTTCTCTGTACCAACTCTTGCCAGATACATTGTGTTACATTATAAACTCGATGCCCAACCATTTTGAGACTCGTAACAACTCTGTTACTCTTCTTGTCTTTCCAAAATAAATTTATTAGAAAAAAAACAAAGAAATTTCCATGTAGAATTATAACATTCTTGTATTTTTAAATCGAATCATCTGATGATAATATTCAAATAAAATGACACAAAAAAATTAAAAAGCGATTATTTCTGCATGCCATACACGTTGACATCAGCACGATGTAGCCCTTGCTAACTGGTACCGAAAATCTCGATAAACAAGCTTTCGTCTTGTATTTTTGTCGCTTGCCATACCTTTGTGGATGTGGCCTCTACAAGAAAGTCTTTGTCTGCTGCCCTGCTCCTCATCCTGCCTCACGCGACGTAATAACTCCCTCTTTTTTGAGAGAGGAGGATGTTAACATATAACCTATACAATGGCGTACACTTATTGAACATATTGCTATAGTAAAGCTTTTAAGACATTTTTTATAATTTTATTAAGTAATATATCTTGGGAGACCGCCAGAAACTATACATAGAGTGTTCTCGCCAGAGCTCAGGAAGCAGGGATGATATAGGATGAGACGAGGACCATGGCGGTTGACAAAGCTTTATGTTGGTAATTCGTAACAACCGTATGCTTTAGTTAGGAGGGGGCACATGTTATCGTGAAGATGATAATATGTAGTACATCTTAAATAATTTGAAGACATCGGAAATGTAGTTATCCATTATCGTAATAAAACATGTCAGTAAGTAGTAGTGTCGCCGGAGTGTGGTCGCTACACTGCAGGTCGGTATCACTTGTTGATGCGTGTCTTATTTGCGTATTTGCGGTGCAGAGTCGTCAGTTTTTGAGATGCGGCCGATGACGCCACCGCTCGCGGAGAACGGACGCCATCGGGCACCAAGTCACGGAGACTTGCCGGGCCGAGGACGCAACCTTTGCGAGTGTTGTGATGCAGACAGAAAGGTTGCAGTCAGGCCAGCGTCTCGGCCCGAAACGAAGACACGGTCCACACCACGAGAGTACAAAATTACTTAGTATTCCTCGACCTCCGTGCGATTTGCGTTTGACACTGGCTAGGTTAGCGTCTCGGCCCGAATTGAAGACGCAGTCCACCGCAAGAGGGAACGTATTAATATCAGCTTCGATTTTTTTTTATGTAATCGCATGCAGGAGAGCACACTCGGTAAAAGGCCAGTGCACTCTATGACACTCAGACAGGGAGGCTGGACGCTGCATGCGGGAAACGTGTGTTTTGTTCGTGTTTGTATGTGGGTTGGGGAGATAAAGAAAAGACTAAGAGAACCAATCATACACCTGTGTTCCATTGATTAGACGTAAGAGTGTCATTGTTTATCAAACGAATTGCTCTTCTTTGAACTGAGTCAATTAAGTTTAGAAGGTATATTGGGGCTCCAATCCAAAGGTGACTGCCGTATTCAAGGATAGGTCGGATTTGTCCTTTATATAGAAGAATAAGTTGTTTATCGTTGAAATACCGACGTGATCTATAAATACACCTAGTTTTTTGGAAGCAAGACCGAGTTTATACTTAATTGACTCGTAATATTTGACATTATTCGAGATTGATAATCCAAGAATGTTGATGGAGCTTGCTTTTGGAAGAGAACAACCGTTGAAAAATACAGGATCCATAGCAGTCTTCTTGGTATACGACCTTTCGTCTCTTTTTAGTCTCCTTTAGTAAACGGGGATGTCAGTATATCCGTCGACCACCGTTCCGATCTGTAACTTGCATTTGATACTGGTTAGGTTAGGTAAGCGCCTCGGCCCGAATCAATAATACATTTCAAAGCAAGAGGGAATAAGACTTGTCTAATATTCGTCGACCTCCATGTGAGCAGTGTTTGATACTGGTTAGGCGTTTTTTTTTGGTCGTCGAGTCTGGAGTGTTTCCTTGAAACGGTTGATGTTGCGCTACAGCTTGAAGATAAAGCTATCAGTTTCATGGAATCTTAGACGTCCAAAGAATTTTATGCTACATACTTTTTATGAAAGACTTAATTCGGCAAGATTCAATATTAAACCAGAACGATTAATCTGTAGTGTAAATATGTATACATTTTCGGTATATTTTCTGAGGATTTTAATATGCATAGCATTTTTTTAAATTGCGCGATTGATCGAGTTACCTAAGCTTACAATACGAATTGTTTTGACTTGCAATGTCATCTTCACATTTCGTCTTTCATTTAGTTCTCATCATTGTTTGGAGTGATCAATGTTATTTAATGCAAAGACATTTAATATAATGGTAGTTGACCCAGCAAATCCCCGGATAGATACGTTATTATACGAAAATGTGTGGATTTTGGGTTGAGCCAAGTGTGGTTAACTTCTCGTTGTCTCAGATAACTCTGAATGTGACCTTTGTTATGGAGAACGTGTCGAAATATCAAAGAGTAGGTAAAATTAGTCATACACGGCTTAACTCAAAAGTCACAATTATGAAAAACGTGGCCGTGAAAACCTACGAAATTATTTGCTACACGAGGTCTGGCAAAAACTCTATATATTTTATAGTTATTGTCGTTACATATTTATTTATAATAACTCATAATTGACTGATGCATTTTTTTTTAATTATCTTAAACGGTAACGGAAATTCCAATAGATATGTCGAGTCGCTATGTTTCGACAAATCGGCTCTATAAAATCGATAAACTATCAAATGTAGGGCATCCACGAATTCGTATGAATAATAAATAATTTGGAATGGACGTCGAATTAGCTGGATCGAATAGCGGTTAGATCCGGTGCAGACTGTCAGCCGGCAGATGATGAGCTTGTCTGCGGCTCATGGCCTCGGAGCTGGAGTCAGGCGGGGGTAGGGGTCCCTGGAGCACCTGGGACGCAAGCGCAAAGAGTGGGACGCCGCCACGTGACAGAGAGGGAACCCCAGGATGGCCCCTCTTCAGCGCAAAGCAGCTGCGACCGCTGCGGCCCCCGGAGCGAGCAAAAAGACCAGCACACATGGCGTGGCGCACACCACGCACACCGAGACCCTGATCTGGACCCTGCACCCTGGGGCGTAACTCCGAATCTATTATAATAAGAGGACGCTCAATGTTGTCCCACTCAACATTCAAACTACAACATTTCTTCATATTATAAAAAAAACTACTTGCATATCTTCTTGCTTACAAAACGCTGCCAAAACATTTGTTTAATTCATAAATTCAATAAACATTTATAAAAATATTTTTTACAATAAAACAATTATATTTAACATAATAATTGGAAGCCAGTGCCAAATTGATCATTGTTTGCAATTCAGTCGTTTTCATAAGATCGTATGTTGAGGCCTGATGATGATGAGGCCTGGACCATTTAGTCCTAAGAGTGGGTTCAATTCAAAATAACAACATAGAAGGTACCATTATATCGATTTCTTTGTGTCGATATAAATGTCGTTATTTGTTAGTATTAGTTATTTATTAATATAAGTGTTCTTCATCTAATTTGACTACGTCCAGAAGGAATCGTCGTTAAACTTTATAAAAATGAAAGGTAATAACAGGCCATAACGAGTTGCAGTGACAGGTAGGATGTAATACCCCTTCCAAGATTATGCACGCGAAATCTCAAGTGCGTACCCGACATAAGTTATATATTTTGTGTAAATGTACTAGACACTAATATAAAGGAGTTTCTACAAAAATGTATTGCAAAAAAAGCATTTTTTTTTACTATAATGTGACATCAAAACAAAACGAGGTCTTTGCCCCTAACTAATTTGCGACTTATGTTTTAATAGAATAACCTTTGCCCATTCGTAGTGTCCTAATATCGTTGACAGATGGAAGATAGTTCAAACTCAAAATTCACAAGACAATGAAAAATATATGACGCAATATAATAATTCAAATCAAAATAAAAAACCAAGCCGCAGACCTGACTACTGCTGAAAGCTCGAAGGGATTTTTTTTATGAAATTGGTTGAGTTTTGGAGAGAGAGGGTCTTCCTTATAATGGATTATAAGTAACAAGGCATGCGTTCATAATAATACTTATTTAAAAACGGAAGTTCAGTCATTTCAAATAAAAGATTATTTAGAATTGTTTCCCATTTTTTGTTAGAGACATTTTTCGGCTATGTCGAATAGTCATTGTCGAATGCGCTTAAGTCATTCATCGAAGGAACATAAGTGACGGTAACTATGCGTGAGTTAGCCCTGCAGACAAGCGAGTTGGGCAACTATCCCTGGGATTGTGACGCGGTATCCCAGCAAGGAGCTCCCCCGCTCTGCTTCTCCACTCACCGGCCCGAGATGGAATTATACACCCGCCTACCCACCACCACAACCACCACCACCTTCACAACCACCACCAACAAACCGGGCGACGCTCAATTCTAACATCGCTTCCGGCAGCCTTCAATGACTCACAGTCCACTTACGCGATGAAAGGAAGGCCCAGTTTTTTGCCACCTCTTCCTAAAACTATGATGACTGAATTCTCATTCAGACTATAACTTTCTTACAATCCCACGTAAATTCAACCTATACTGATCGAAAATCAATTCATCAGGTTAATTTTATGAATCATTTTCTTTATATACTCACACGAATTTCGTTCATGTGTTATAATTTTTTTTTTTTATATTTTTTGCTGATCTTGTATTTGCATTCCAATTGGTCTCCCGTCCTCTTGTGATGTTATTTTATTTAATGTTTTTTATTTAAAAATTAAGGCATTTTAGTATTTTTATAATTTCCTATACGTCTAAAATATGTTATATTTGATCAGATATAAAATAAAAGATTCTTTAGAATTTATTTTATATCAGATATAATGGAATTCCACCAAGAAATATCGATCGAAAAAATCGAAATATTATATTTGACGTAACTTTACTCAGATTATAAATACTCGTACATCGAATATTCTTAATAAATGTATTGTATGTGATTACGGCTTAACTTAAATGTCGAATTATTTGTATAATTTTTAGATAAAATCTTTTGTATACAAGGCAAAGCTATATTATATTCCCATGAAAGACAGCTGAAAAAACGATATTGTAGAATACTGCGTTGTTTTTCAGTGAGCTATGAAGACTATTATATTTATGTGACCGCCGTAATATAAAAATGGCGTCGTAAGCTTATTGAGAGAGCCCCTCTGTTATTTACTGCGAGGGCTGCGGCGGTTCAGCGGATCTGCTGCTTGGCGTCATTCCTCTCCTCCCAGATCGTTACTGGCGGCAAGAACTGGCCTCGTGCGCATGTCGCGCCCGGCTGCCGTGCGAGGAGCGGCCGGCGATATTCGGAGAAGGAGCGGTCCATCGAGAACAACATCGCGGTCCGCCAGCCGCGTCGGAATAAAAAATGGCCCCAGGGAAGCCGTCCATCCGTCGAGGGTTCGTAAGTTTGTTCGCCCCCCACTGCTGCAACACACACAGCCGCGCGGCTCTGTGTGGGTCCCACTCCCGACCCCTAGCGCTGCTGTCGCTGCTCATCCGCCAGTCCATGCCTCTCCTACCTACTCATCTACCCGCATATATCTACCTACTCGTCCTACAAACCTCGCAGCGTCAAAGCATAAAAACCCAACTAGCGGGGTTTTTTCTTCTCCTCGCAGCCGAACGTCTTGTAAACACCAAAACTGCTTCAATGAATCCTGCCGAGTGGACAGAAAAGATTACGATAACAACGAATACTTTAATACAATATTTTAAAAAATCTTAAAATATTTAAGCATTAAATAATCAGGGATAAATTTTCAATAAAATTAATCTATCTCGCTTGGTGAAAACCCTCCCTGTCCCGTTATGTTTTTGGGGACCCATATGAGGACCCGTTACTGGACGTACGCAAAAAGCTACTTGTTAGAGAGTGGCTGAAGGCCTTCCCGTGATTCTAGGTGCATCAGTTAGATGTCAAATAGACTTATTAAATTAATTACTTAAATTAATCGATCATGAATAGTGAAATTTTAAGGCACTGACTCACAACAGCCAGAAATATACTCGTTATATGAGTTTTCATCTGACAAAAATGGATCGCATTACAAAAAAAAGCGTGTTAAATAATTGTTGTTAAATATATTTGTGATTCTGCTGAAACACCAATGCAAGGTGTTTATAGATATGGCAACGTTTATCAATGCGATGTACATGTGCGAAAAAAACTCGATGAAATCTTCGTAAATTCGTGTTATTGTATTCCGGCTGATTCAGCGGCGGCCACTCCCGAGAGGACGCGTCAGATAATTTAGAACTCGGGCAGACGGCGCTGGTCTGATGTCTGGACTAGAATTGCTCACGGACGCCACACACCCGCATCACACCGGAGGATAGCGAGAGTGACGAACCCCCACCACATTCCTGAAGCCGTTCCAAGAACAAACCGTCAATCTATCAACTTCATACAGACGATATGCTCGTATGTTTTTACATATATACAAAAAAAACTTATCTTACACAAAAGGATAAGAATATCTTCTTGATGTTACTCTTTAGCTGTCTGAAAAGTGGCTCTCAGGAGACTGAAGTTCACTTTAATTTTACTCTACTTATATTCATACCAGATTTTTACCAATTAAGTTTAAAGCCGGTCTCGCTTCCAAAAAACTAAGTGTGTTATATCGATCACGTCGGTATTTCAACAATAAACAACTTATTCTTCTCTATAAAAGACAAATCCGATCTATCCTTAAATAAGGGCAGTCACCTTTGGATTGGAGCCCCAAAATGCCTTCTAAACTTAATTGACTCAGTTCAAAGAAGAGAAATTCGTTTGATAAACAATGACACTCTTACGTCTAACCTGTGATCAATGGAACACAGGCGTAAGATTGGTTCACTTCGACTTTTCTACCGTTATTATCACGGTCGCTGCTCTTCGGAACTTAAAAAACTAATTCCTCCTGCACCCACCCACAACCGACAAACTCGTCTTACACTTGCCGAACATCCATACACGGTTAATGTGTGTCGACCAAGAACTGGCAGTTTCCAAAGTTCCTTCCTTAATGCCACCGGTGAGCTTTGGAATGCTCTTCCAGCGTTTGTGTTTCCTCCTTCATACAATCTGGATCTCTTCCCCAACCCACACACAAACACGAACACAACACATGTTTCCAGCATGCAGCGTCCAGCCTCCCTGACTGGGCGTCATAGAGTGCACTGGTCTTGACCGGCTGTGCTCTCTTGGATGCGACTACATAAAAAAAAGAAGAAGAAAAAACACCTTGATAACGCTCTATCTAATTATTGTCGGCTTACAAATCACCGTGGATCGTCATTGAATTGCCTTTTATCTTTAACTGGGTCGTGAATCCTTATAAACATGGCCCACTCCACTCTGAAACGATTATTGCGGTCTTCCAGGTCTTTCATATTGTTGTTTCCAATTCCTTATTGTTTATTTAACCGTGCGGTTATCCTCTCTGTGAATAGTATAATCTAAAATTTCGGTCGATTTTTTTCATTAAATGTATGTAATACATAATAAAATCATTGAAAGATATTTACGACTGACACCCACTAAGTCAGACGATCGAAAGCAAGCAGACGGCCATCCTCAGCCCGCGGGAGGCAGTAGCTGCTTCTCAACTCGAAGTTAAAATTGGCCGGACAAGCGAACCAGTGTTGCCGCCCTTCAAGTCATAATATTTTTTATTATTTCCACAATACCGATTGCAAATGTATCCATCTTAATATCATGGACAATTGACGAGCCTTAAACTGAGCATACGATGTTAAGGTGTCATATATTTCCCACTCCTAAATAATATTATCATGCATATCTGACCTATATTATATATAGTTATCGCCATAACAATTAAACATAACAAAAAAAAATACATTATCTACAACGATATCGACGCCTAAAATATATATCCACCACCACAAACTTCAAGACCTGCAAATTACGAAATCCTTCGGGTTGTTTATTGTTATCAATTTAGTTCGGCATTCCAAAGATCGGCCAAATACATAAATTAGTTCTCTGAGACAAGAAGCTTGAATAGAATGCAGCTTTATGTTATTTGAGGTATGTGGTCAATTAATTATTGTAGTAAACATGATATGACTCGGAAGTATCATCACAAAATATATATTTATTATGAACTGAGTAGAAATCTGAAAACGGAAGCATCCTTCAGACTCAAGACCCACCTTTTTAGAGAGGCAAAGAAGCGCTTTAGGAATGACCATTTAGTCACAAAAAAGCGTGATATAAGTCCTGATATAATAACAAAGTAAGGTGGTTGACTTAAAATTCCATGCTTGCCGAGTGTATGGCTTACACCGTGCCTAGTTGAAGCTAAGAGAGCTCTTTTGGTAACTATTCAGCTCATCACGTCACATCGCCAAAGTGAATAATTACCGCAATCTTGACACAGGCTAACGATAATAATCGATTGCACCGCTTGCAAGCTTAGATACTGTAGACAGTTCCGTAGAGTTTTCTCGTCAATGATGTCATAGTTGGCAGCACCGGGACCCCTAGCAACGCGGCCCGTGACGTCCTCGCGGTGGACTCCCACTGCCGCCATCTTCCTCTGCTGCTATCGATTGCTGGAGTCGCTTGGCCGGGGTCGCTGCCCTCGGCCGCGCCCTGCCCGGGCCCAACAACGATCCTCGCAACGATGCACTTTTGGCGGCGTGGGAGTGGGCGAGACGAACCCGAGGGACCCCGAACACGCCACAGACGACATTACCCACGTTCAGCTCATTCTTGTTTTGTAAATCGCCACGCATGCCTCAACGCCACCATCTTCGTATCATTTTCTACCAACAATTACAGTATAACCCTCGTATATTTCTACAATATCTTCGTATACATCAATGAACACAAAAAACGTGCTACCTCATCTGTCAAATTCTTCACTATAAACTAAAACATTCGCGTATAATCTTTAGTTGATGCTTCAACCAAAATATGATATTTAAAAAAACAGTTTCGTTTTTTGTTAATCTGCACCACCGCTCATCTTATTTGTAAAATAAGTTACAAACTTCCATCCTTATTACAATTTTATCGATTTTTTATATCAGTCTTTTAAAAATGTTACATTTGTTATTGACCATTGGACTTCACCTGAAAGATATTTAGACAGATCGACCGTACTGAAGCTAGGGACGCTAGGTAAGGTTTGTGGTGGAATATACCGGGAGAGTTCGCGATACACTCGTACATACCTACTATCTATCTATACACTCTCAGTTCTTTCTTGACAATCTTTTGTGTCTCCCGCATGTAGGTACTGTGGGATGTATACCCGTCATCTTTGTTGGGAATTGTGGACTTCGGCAACGGCTATCAGCAGACTTGATGATCAGATTTGACGTCCGAGATATTATATAAATATTTTAAAAATAGATAAAAGTGGTAAATCCACTGATCTGCTTATCACCGATTTATTATGCAATTGTAAAATATATTTTTAAGCCAGAACATAGACAGTACCGTTTTGTTTTACTGCCATTTAAATTAAAAAACTCAAAATGTGTTTGATCACCTTGTTTTTTTATCGCAATTAATTTAACAATTATATTCGGACATCATGTGCAGAAGGTAGTTTTAGATTTAAGGAGGTGTATTCAGATAAAAAATATTTTATTTTTAATGCTGTCAATAAGGGATGTGCATATTATTCACTAATACTATTCAAAATAAGTTTAAGGCGTCCATTTTTTGTCCTCGAGCTCTTTTGTGTCTTAGCAGCGATTTCTCCAAGGATGTCGCATACTCTTCAACGACGTAGCTTAACATTCGCAAATATTTGTAATGTTTTCGAAAAATTCTTGATTCATTATCAAATGATAACTTTTTAAGAGTATCTATTATTACTAACTTATTAAACATTTTTTTTTTGTGAAAAATATGTAAATATAAGAAAACAGGGAGCGGAAAATACGAAGAAGTGATTTATATCATTTATAAAACATGTATAACTAATGTCCAATTAATTATATACTTTTCTAAAATGTCATAGTATGTGTTGAATAATTAGAGCAGGTATTTTTTGGGTAAATTATTAAAATAACCTGAGCTTTCTTTAAGTTATTTTGATGCATGAAACTTCCTCTCGATTCCTAATTTAAAATTAATTTAATTGTCAATCGATTCCATCTCGCCGTTCAATCTATTTATGTTTAGGTAACTTTTTATTCTTCATCTAAAATTATACCTCAGGCCGAACAGCGCAGCCCAGATAGTAACAAATCAGCGATATGTGTAATATTATACATGTACCATTGAACAATAACATTTTATTTACGTAAACACAAAAATGGATTCCATGACACTCCGTTTTGTGGATGTCTAAGCTGGGTGCTGATTACTTAATTTTATTGCACGGAACTTACAAAACGTAAAATTTTTATAGATCTTAAATTTGGTTTTCACGGAACAACAATTGTAAATTATCATTTTTTTATTAATTGGCTCGGTGATTGAATCTTTACCTACCGACAGCAGTTGTAAACTTCCATCATAAACTTTAATTATTCTTACCTTACTTTAAGTCATCTCAGTATCCATCTCCACAGACTATCATATACATGATTTACGGGATTTAAGGATGAAGAAAGCCCGGTGGCTTGAAGAAATATCAGCTGAAACGTTCAACACGGACCTATTTGTTTTTTCTTCAATCAACAAATTTATGTTTTTTTTTTTAGCTGGGGAAAACAGTAATTGACAGTATTGGTTTATTAGGCATTGTAAACTCCGATTGGCATTTTTCATTAAAATCAAATTTTAATTTGTTTATCGAACGCAATGTTCAAAATATCAGGTTGAAATGCAAGAAATGGGCTGTTAGCATTTACGAATTGCCTTCTTTGGAATCATCATTTCGTGCACATCGATCTATTCAGAATAACGAGGTGGCGGCCGTGTGCCTTATAGTCCACGACGCCGTTCTGCGATCTCCCTCGGAGACTACATTTGTCCCCTCACCCTATTTCGTGTTGTATATGTATGGGATGAGATGGTTGCGCAGGTCCGCACCAGGCTCGGCGGCACCCTGCGCCCACGTGAGGACTTGCCTGCACCGGCCAATATCGATTTTATTTACGATGCCATCCAGAGACCTTAAGAACCGAGAACAAGCGCGAAAGCACGCACCCTGCCCCGGATGAGTGGGCACTGCATGTGTACTTCATTCCATTATTTGTCCCACGCCGGTTGCAAGATTCCCACATAATGTTATGCACCTCAATATTGCACTGTCAATAATGTATTAAGTAATAGTAATGATATCATGCCGCGAATCGAAATCGCCCAATGCAAACGATCTTTCGAAAGAAATCGACTTCTTGATAGTCGAATGCTAACAGCTGGAAATGGTGCGGTATCCTTCGTGATGGCCACCATAACTTATAATGCTTATATGCTTATTTCAACTCGCTTGTTTTCTACTTCTTTATAATATTTTCGCCAAGGTTGAGAATATTTAAAAAGGCCGTTTTGTCTACATACAATTTTTGTACTGACTCAAAATATCATTTCGTTTGCGGATTTTTCGAGACTTTCCTATTGTATTATTGTTTGTTGCGGTCTTTTGCAAAGTTGAACAACTATTCATATCGAAATATGATATATGTGATAATTTTCTAAACTTATAGTATTTTCAAACAAACGATAAAAGTTTGAATAATATTACATAATTCCTTTTCGTCAGTCAAAAATCGCTGATACAAATGACTAAATACGGAAGCGTCGTTTTAAGTAATTAAATACATCTACTTTATCTTACGAGAATTATATATCCTCCAAAAATTTATCCCGTCTAATTTAAGAATATACGAATATACCAAAAAAAATAAAAAAACATTAGAATTTTGTAATTTTACACATTTGCCCCCAATTAATTAATATATATTTTATCTCCTTTCAGTGACTTTCATTAAACAAAAATCTAGTAAATATAATTTATTTAGCTAAATGATCAGAGATCATGGTAACTTTTCTCGGGAGTAGTAATTTAAAAAAATATACGCCGATGAATGTCATTTTTACGCAATGCGAAACATTTTTGTTGTTGTTGCTGCGAGTGCCGTTCCGTTTCGTTTCAATTCAGCTGAATGTTCAGCATACGAGTAGTATGAGACGAGGGAATGGAGATCTCTTTAGAATGTTATACCAGCTACCCCGGCCATCTATCTACCCTCCCACCTAAACGATATTATTGTACATATCGTCGCTTACTCCGCGGATTTCGAGAGCGGCTATCATAATAGGTCATTTTTATGTCCGACGATCAAAAGCAGATCGTACCAATTCGAGGACGATTATAAATTTATAAATAATTTGCTTTTACTGAGGCTTCTCCCCTGGTCGCGTATCAGCTTTTCATTATAAATAATTGTAGAGAATTATTTCGTAAAAGCATGTACAAAGTATGTACGAGGAAAGTATATTTCTAAAATCGAAACTCGATGCTGTCAATGTGACAGCTGTCAAAGCAATGGCCGACGGTATTGCTAGTAGAACAATAGTTCAATAATTTAATCTAAAAGTTACAACCGAAGAAGACATGACTGTTTTTTTATTAAGTATGATATAAGATCATAATATATACGAGTATTGCTGTGAAAATAAGATTCTTCAGCCTCACAATTACTACACAATATTATATACATAATTTGTTTTCATTGTTTCATGTTCATTTTATTTTTACCGTTTTTTTTGGTAGTTCCATCGTTGTTCTTAATAATCATAGTAATTTTTTAAGTAAACACATATGTACTTGCAAACGGTGATGAAGAAATCTCATACGCGGATTCTATGACGCTTGCCAATTTAAGAATGACTAAGCACTATATGTCACGTGTTATTAGACAACATCATTAGACGTCCAGGATTCAAAAATCATTCATTTTTACGGCATTATGAATATGAATCTCGTCAGACAGAAGTAGTCATATTAATAGATGTTCAATCTACAATGAATGCATTAAAATCTATTTAGGATGCTTGCGGTGTTATAACAAAATTTGTTTGTTTGTTGACATTATACACTGCTAGATATAAATGCATCCACACCGCGATCCAGGTCCTCGTCTTGCATGCACGTGTACTCGTATTTCCCGTGCACTTAGCAAGTACACAACACCGCGGTGTGCAGCTTTAGAAGCTTTGCCCAGCAGCAGACCCTTGCTCCCGAGACAACTGAAGGGCGCAGATGACGTGGCGATCAGAGCCGGGGCTAAACAGACCGAGATTATTTCACTAACATCCTCAATACTCTCACATCATTCCACGATTGATCAAAACATACTCAATATGTTCTATACAGCCGTAAAGTGCAGTAATACAGTCGGTGTTGGGATGCTCCGGGACTCGGGGTGTACTGCAATTAAAACGTTACATTTTTACGAACTAATATTTTAAATTGAGATATTAGATAAAAATTAAATGTATTATTAAGAACTTCATTGTGCCTGGCCTAATCATGGGTAATAAATTATCAGGGCCGTGAACATCGAATCCAGGCTCTCAGGTGAGCAAAAAAACGCGCCTTGCGAGCTTCAAAATCCAGTTTGTCAGTATTTTTTCATTATAAATAAACAAATAGGAATACGTACTCCTAAAAAATAAAATTTTGATAATAAAATACGATATTGTATCATAAAATAATATTAATTGAATATTTATGTTCCTGTTTTTGTATTATACCTACTTTTGTAATCATTTTCGTCACTCTCTCTTTGGCTAACAATTATTGCCGATTCACAATCCTCCGTAGTTTCATATCATTCCTGAACACATCTTGTTATTCGATCGCTGCATCATTTCGCAAATTTTTCAAGAAATCACGCAAATCATTAAAAGTAAACGTCTAAGGTAGTTTATGCCGCCTTAGGTCAGGATGTGCCGGCCCTGGTGGCATCCACGTTGTTCTGGCCGCGGATGTCGCAGCCGCCCCCCGCCTCATGACAGATTTGGCTTACGTCCGTCTCAGGTCGGATTACCACAATTTTCGTATACTTAATATAGTCGGATAATATATTATCCTGTGAACGGTATTAAAGCATTGTCAGCTTATTTTCAAAAACATTAATTGGCCGTTTCGATCGTTTACTCGCGGTCTCCATATCTGCGAGATATTAAATGATTATTTGTGTATATATAAAGGGAAGGTTGACATTTGATTTCATTTGGATCATTCCCTCTACGCATGAAGTTGTTAGGATGTATGCACATACGAGTATCATCACCATCATCAGTTTGTGTCCGTCCACTGTTAAACATGGCCTCCTGCATGAATCTCCATCCTATTCGATCCTTCGCGTTCCACATCCAGGTTACTCCCGTATTCTTCTGATGTCATTAGTCCATCTTACACAGGGGGTCGGCCAACGTTTCGCTTGCCAGTTCTTGGACGCCACGCCAACACTTTTCTTCTTCATCGACCGACATCTCTTCGGTAGATCCAGCTCATTGCCACTTGACAGTGTATATTTGTTGGGTAGCTTCCACTACTTGAGTTATTCTTCGAATACCCTCGTTTCGAATTCTATCTTTTAGAGAGCGTGGATCTGTCCATTGCATGCTAAGTGACCTTTATACGAGTGTATTATTATTTAATTGAACGTGTCTGTTTTGCAGTTGTCGCTGCTAAGATGACGTCTCCCTCCATGGTGCAGCGCTCCGGCGACACGCTGATAGTGCGCAGCGTGGTGAGCGGGGACCGACTGTTCGTGGACCCGGGCGAGGGCGGCGAGGGCGCGCGCCCCGCCAGCCCTGCGAGCCCCCCCAGCCCGCCGCTCATCCCCGAGCATTTCGTGCGTCCCCTCGACTGCGGCGACGATACCGCATACGATATCGAGTTGCCCCAGTGTAAAATAAAAAGAAACTATAATTGCGTGCACTGCAATTACTTTACCCAGAACCCTAGACATTTTCTTAGTCATCTCCGTGACGTTCACAACGAAAAAGTTAAAATTTATGATTGTCCCCACTGTCTGTACGCGTCGAGACACTTCCAGAAGCTCCTCAGACACATGAAAATGGTCCACGGAGGCACCAAAGCGACGGACGCCCCTAAAGCCACCAAACGAAAAGCGAGACGGCCTTCTCCTCCGAGTTCGCGCGACGTCGAAGACGACTTCGAGGAAGACGTCGCTGCAAGAAATGAAATCCAACCGAGAAATGAAATTTTTCCTCCGCAAGCGGACGCTCCGGTGGATCTGAACTGTTCGCTCTGCTCTTACGTCGCGTCCAACGAAGCGCAGCTGACCAGGCACGAGCGCAAGGAGCACACAAAGAACAAGTTCTTCCCGTGCTCCAAGTGCAACTACGTGACTCACATCAAGGCGCGCTTCACGAAGCACGTCAAGTATCACTCGATGCCGATGATCAAGTGCGAAGTGTGCGACTTTCGGACGCCCTACAAGTGGAACCTGGACAGGCACATGAAGAACCACGGCGGCACGGGCGCCTTCTGCTGCTCGGCGTGCAACTTCACGGCCGACATCAAGCAGAGCCTCACAGTGCACGAGATGAACCACCACGTGCCGGCCGTGGGGCAGGGCGCGGGCGCCGCGGGCCCCGCGCGCCGCCGCAACAAGGTGGGCGGCAGCGACGCGCTCGCCGCCCTGGCGCCCGACCCGGCGGCGGCCCTGGAGCTCGAGCAGGACCACGACCAGGACCACGACCAGGACCACGACGCCAGCGACGACTCCGTGCAGGTACACACCAACAACCAGGGTCCAGGGTCTTTACAAAACTCGCAAATTTCAACTTCACATTCTCATATATTTTTTAGTTTAATTTTTTGTGCTTAAAGTGCTTAAAATGGTGCCATTTTGTCTCTAAAATGAACAACTTACATACGAGTATTAAAAACAGGGACATTTAGTTTTACTTACATTACATGCATAAACAGTTCTGTCCCATCCAAGTTAATTCACTACAATCAACAAGTCTACAAAATGAACTATATTTTAAATAGCGAAAGGAAAATGTTCTTAAAAGGTATATTTTGAACCAGTAAATATTCTACATATGAAGGAAACGGCAATCGGACTAAATTGAATGTACTCAGTTGCTCACAATTGTCATTACCAGGAAAATAGACTATTGATTACAGAAACTCCAAATCTTAAATATAATAAGTGTCATGTGCTGTTCCCAAATGTCAAGATTCCATTTATATGGAAACAATAAAAATAAAACTATTTTATACTAAAAATTGCTTTATAAATATGTGCCTATAAGTGTTACTGACATGAGCAATACAGTTTGCAAGATTGCTCAATTGTTAAACAGAAACATAGATAAATATATGATTGTGTTTGTAAAACTTTGCCCCTTTTTAAATTGAGCAATCTTGCAATTCATGTCGGTCTTGTGAACAGTGTTTTATTATTAGAAAGTAAACCATTTTATTTACATATTTTTTTCTTTTTTTCTAGAGTGAATATGCAGAAGATATTACAGCAGAGAACAGCAATGAAAAAAGCTCAACAGCAAAGAACAGTCCCAGCAGAATGGATATGTCTGATTATTACTTTCAAGATAGCGCCAATATAGATGAACCGGTGCAACAAACTAACGGTGGCGGTGCGAATAATCAATTTAAAAATGAAACCGATTTTAAGCTCAATTGGCTGAACGAAATGCTGCAACAGGATGAACAAGTCCAAAAAATTCAATCCAAGAAAACACCCAGGCCTATTCCTAACCTCATTCCTCTTCATCTTCAAAACCAGCCGCAGAAAAATGGGCAGTCCTTAATAGCACCTTTGAATTTGAGTGTAGTCCCTAAACACAATGTTTCACTTGATGCTGTATCGATCACCCTAAAAAATATATCCACATTAGATAAAACATCAGACGCTATTTACAATGATGACAGCACTGACCAAGCGGGGTACGAAAATGTATCCACGAAAGGCAGCGATGAATCTTCACAACAATCTATTCAAACGTCATCTAAAGTTGTCTTCAAGAAGAAAAATGCTACATTCTTTGACAGATTGAAAGAGAAATTGATGACGACTACTGCCGAAAGTGGTAACTTGACCTGTAAAGATTGTGGACACGTTTCAAAATGTCTTTCTGAACACTCGGTTCATGAAAAGGTGTGTGCAAATACAGAATCTAAATTCAACCAAAGCATTTTATCTACCGGCTTAGGTTCCACGAGATGTCAGTACTGCAGACACCGGTGCAAGTCCAGTTCAGATCTTATCGTACATATGCAGTCTTGTCCCCTCATCGGCAAAGACAGAGATTCCCCAGTGGAGTCTTATAAAACTGACAAAATCGAGATTCCTATTCAGCCTGAATCAGAAGAAGAAGCCTCGGTGGATGATCCACAAGCTCGTCATCCAATGGAAAATGTTGTATTTGTTTGGAATTCAATGCTGCATAAATCCAATTCACCGACATTTGACAATTGCTTAAATACAAAAAATGATACAACAATGCCTTTGGATTTAGCTGAAGACAATCCACCACCGAGCAAACATTTCTTTGCATCCACTCCCAATAACAATGAGTCAATGGCTATGATTGGTAACACTTCAAATGGTAAAAAGGTGTTTAAATGTCCGCATTGCCAATTTTGGGCATCAACGGCATCTCGGTTCCACGTTCACATAGTCGGTCATCTAAATAAAAAGCCATTTGAATGTTCCTTTTGTTCTTATCGATCAAACTGGCGCTGGGATATAACAAAACACATCCGATTGAAGTCCGTCCGTGATCCTGAACATAGCAAGGCGAGGGTTTTAATGACCGATGAAACAGGAAGAAGAAATTACAGTAAATATAATACCTATTTAACCCTGATGCATATATCTGATCCGGGAGACGGTGGAGTCGGAAGAAAGTTTAGGGAGAGCCATGGAATTTTACCGAAAAACTTTTCAGATTTATCTGATAATTCATCAAATTTAGACAAGCAGAGTCCGTGTGCATCTTTCCCTTCAATTATGCCCGTAATGGAAAAATCTATGTCAGATGCACCAACGTCATTCTTGACTCTTTCAAGTGAAGACACCAATGGAATACAAATTGATCATGAAAGTATGGAAACTAAAAAAACAAAGAAATCAAGTTGGAAATGCAAAAAATGCAGTTACAGGTAATTGCACAATGTCATCATCTTAATTTTCGATTTGATTAATAATAGTTGAAATAAATGAATTTGATTATTGTTTTACATGCTAATAAAAATATGAATCGATGATTTTGATTAATGTCTAATTAAAGTTACAATACATAGATATCACTTCATATTTATTTTTTGTTCAATATCTAGATTTATTTATGCTGTAACAGTAATCTTTCTGTATATAAAACTATGACTAATATGGAGCATCTAATTTACAAAATTATTTATTTTGTATTAATAATATTTTTGTCCCTTAGGAACACCAGTAGGGAAGCTTTGCTAATCCACGTCAAAAAACACTCAAAGTCCAATATGCTGTCCCGGTACGAACAGAAAGCTGCCGAGCTGGACTCCGGCTACGATGTTGTTAGTACTCCTGATGTTTCTAGTGGTATTTCTTATCGGTGTGGTCACTGCAACCAGGTATCCAATTGGAAGCATGTAATTCAGGTATCTACTATCATCTTACTAACACAATAATCCTAATAATACTTAACTCAAGAAATATAATCTTTGTATAAACACAATATTTTGATCATATTATAAAGGTATCAATAAAAAATACAAATAAATTATTATTATTTTGGCAAACTCATATTATACAAAGTTATCTACTTGTTCAAAAATTCTTTATAACTTAAATAAACCTTAATTTATCAATTTGTAAAAATAATATTTAAAATATATTTTTAAAACAAAGTACTTCTGTGCACATTTTCCAAATGAAGTATTTGCTGATTTTTGAAATGATGACGATGCTAGTTTAAGTGTCAAAAAGTAATGTTAGTGCAACATGTTTGAGTTCATATTACATGAAATATTTAATGGTAAATTAGACAATGTTTCACATTAAAATGAATAATAGGATAATTGGTTATCCTTTTTTTATTTGCGAAAACAATTTTCTTAAAGATTTACACTAATGTATTAATAATTATTAATTCTTAAAATTGAACTAATTTTCAAAAACGGTTCAATTTAAAAGGTGGTGGCTTTAATTTTTTTCTTATTGTATTATTGGTAAGCTTGGATTAACAGATGTAATACTGTATACACTAATACCAACACAATGCACTGACTAATATACTAATTATTAAACGTAATATCAAACATCCTCACATGAAAGGCATTATCCCACATATTAAAAACTTTACAGGAGATTTTTCATAAATCTATTGTAATGATTTGTTTTCGATTGATTATGTAGTTTATGACTTAATGTTAAGAGATATTATAGTGCTCAATATAATATGAAAATACAAAATTAAACAACTCTGGCCTTTCACTTGCGGACTGTCAAAAAATGTAACTTTTGGGTTGATTAATAAACAATATTATTTAAATAATTTAAAACATTATTGTATGGGTTTTTGAAGCGATATAAAACATAATGTAATACTATAAATTGTTTTGGGTGAAGGAAATATACTTAATTTATTGCATGGTCAAAAAACAATAAAAGTTGTTTATAGTTTATTTTTTAGCTTTGATATTTTCTTTTTTATGTTTAATTGTTTTATTAAAATCAATAACAATTCTTATAGAAGCTATTGTTTGTTACAGCGTCATTGTCGACTGAAGCACAATGGAGATGTGAGAGTAATTGTCGGAGAGAAAGCTGCTTCTGACAAATCATTTCAACAATCTGATGAACAAAATAACTTTGATGGAAAATGTTCCAAATGTCCATTCACAACTACCGTGAAGGCGACATACGACAGTCACTTCAAGCACCACTCCGCTAATTCGGAATCATTATTCAAATGTTTTTTATGCCCGTATTATGTCAAAACGGAATCAGATTTAATGCAACATCTTCCGCTTCACGGTGTACCTGAACCTGAACAGCCAACAGAAAGTGTCTCAGAATCAAAGTATCCGGTCCCAGAAACTGCTCCAGTGAAGAGATATAGGTGCACAGATTGCCCATATGAAAGTAATAGCAAATCCCAATTTACCTACCACGAGCAGTTTCATAAACCGCACGATGCACCATTCAAGTGTGATGTATGCAATTACCAAGTGACTAAACGCCATCTACTTCACCAACACATGAAGGTCCACGCAGCATCCACACCTCAGAGAGACAACTCTGAGTCGGCAAATATGTCCCAGCATGAAATTAGGCCAATTCGAAACGACGCAAAAAAAGAATTAGAAAGAAACGTCGATATTCCCCTGACGTGGGTATCTTTTGAAGGAGAATTTAAGAAAATGTATAAATGTCGGTACTGTCCGTATGTAAAAATGAGAAAAAGCAATATTCAAGATCACGAACAGATGCATCAGTTTAGGGAAAATATAACAAACGTTGTTGAACTTGAAAATGTTCATCGCTGTCCTGACTGTAGCTACGCTTGCAACAACTTGGGCGTCTATTTATCTCATAGCAAAGTTCACAAAGAAGATTATGCCAAAGTACACTGCCTGGTGAACTATTCCAAATCTGATGAACAGCAAATAAGTGAACTCAAAGAAGTCGTAAATGAAATCAACATGTTTACATACAATGCGGAATCCATAAACACGAAAGCTAATAAAATGGAATGCGATATTACCATCGACAACAACGAAAATAAAATAAACCATTTCGAACTGAAGCAGCCGGATAAGGTTCTATACTTCTGTTCGCATTGTCCGGCAAGATTTCTTTATGAAAAGGAATTGCAAATCCACTATAAATTTCATAGTATTCGACTGCCTTATCAATGCCAAATATGCTCCTACACGGCACGACAAGCGGCTCATCTGATGGCCCACAAAACTGTGCACTCGGAAGATTACCAACAGAAAACTAAAGGCCTGCAGGACATGCACAACACCCACCCGGAGCACCAGCAGCCCAAGGTCGTCGTGGTAGTTGCCGGCATGAACGTGTCCGAGCCAGTGTGCATAGTGGTAGCCGAGGGAATAAACAAATGTCCCGCCTCAAGTCCCGCCGAGAAAATGGACACGCCACCTCCGACCGAACACGTTAATTCCAAACAACCCAATAAACAACATTTCTGTAACCAATGTCCTGCTAAGTTTTTTAAGAGTGCCGCTCTGCAATATCATCTTAAACTTCACGGAGGAAGCGGCCACTTTAAATGTAAGCAATGCAACTACGCCGTTCAAACCGTCGGCAATCTCGTCAAGCACGAAGCCGTCCATGAAAATAATGAACCCACATTCCCTCAAGCGATGGACTACGAATCGAGCGATGAAGCTTCATTCAAAAACGTTCCTCTATCCGGAACGGATCTTTTTCAACACAAAACGGAAGTTCAGAAGCGCGCTCTCTCTGAAAAATTAATCACTCGTCCGAATCATCACTTTCCACCGGTACTTCAGGCCGATCCACAATTCGGACTGTTGATGCACGGCAATCCGGACTTCATCTATCCGACGTACTTGAAAAATGGACGACAAAAGGAAAAACGATACAAATGCCACAAATGTCCTTCGGCTTTTGAGAAAAGAGAGCAATATAAAGTACACCTCTCTCTTCATGGATCAAAGCAGCGCTACAAATGTGATCTATGCGACTATTCAGTGAAATATTACGCCAACTATGTCCAGCACATGCGGAAGCATCAGATGAATGTTGATGCGCACGCGGCGCGAGGCGAGGGTATGGGCGCGGGCGCAGACAATGGTGAATCACCCAGTAAAGAGAACATTAAACTTGCTGTCAAGAGCTTACCGAGACAACTGCATAAAGATACTTCGCAACTATCGATAAGTGATCAACAAACATTGAAGTTATTAAATAGACGTAGATCAAGTGTTGCGAGTAACAAAGATACTTCGGATGAGAAAAAAATATACAGATGCATCTACTGCCCTTACACCAACCAGAGGCGAGACGCCCTGGACAACCACATGCGGCGCCACGCGCCGCAGTCGGGTTGCAACAGCAGCTTCGCTTGCTCCTATTGTGATTATGCAGCGCCGCAGTCTCAGTTCCTGAGGGACCATCTGAAAGTACATTTCACCACACAAAAACATTTGACCCCTGACTATTATGCTAACTTTGAAGGTCTAGAAATATACGTGAGTAGATTAGGTGACGATTGCGAAAACGTTGATGATAAAAAGTGTGTTTTCAAATCGAGTGAAAAACTACATCGAGTGTCACAAGTCAATCTGAACCAAAATAAGACTTTTGTCATTCCGAGCACCGGAGAAAAGATTGAACATTGATAAGTGAACTGTATTTTTTGTTATTTTAATAAGTTAAGTTTATTTATTTGTGTATTTTTTTATTCAATCTGTTTGAGTAGTTTCACTCTAAAAACTACATTTTCAGTAAATTTTACTATTTTTCATTTATTTAAAACATAATATTAGGATATATTTTGACATTGGTATTTAAAAAAATATATGTGCATAGGGACCATCCATTTTTCTTTATTATTTAAGTGTTTTTTTTTAATTAATGCCATTTATACAATATTTTTTGTACATAATATAACATTTAAATTAATTAATAATATTGTATGATATCATAATCCAAAGAATGAGTTACCATTATTTCATTACATTCATTGCCATATTATTTTGTCAAAACTATTGAGATGATAACAAGTTAAATAATCATAATTCCAGTATCCTTCAAAAGAAGTACAAACATTATACACATTGACCAATATATAGTTAAACAGGTACTTCAAATGGTACCGTAACAAGGTCATAATATATTACACTCGCAGTTTGTACTAGGCTTAGGATAAGGTCCTTTGAATTTTTTTAAAGCATTATTATGACTACCCAAATTTGTAATATTATTTGTGAAATAAGCTTTCTTAGGTGGATCGTTCATATGATGGAAATAGAAAATTTATACACTAATATATTAGATATGTATAACGATTCATCATGAAGTTACTTAACTAATGATGCGAAAAAAATTGCAGTAATCATTAAAAAAACTCTCTCGAGAGAGAGAGAGAGAGAGAGAGAGAGATGTTGTAGTTGGGTGTGTGTGCTGCTGATCCATGAGATTAGGAGCGGATTAATTGTGTAGCCGCCTTAAAAAATAATTGTGTTTCTTCAAAAGCAGTCTCTTGATAACTTTTACCTCGTTAAGTTTATGTTCTTTAAATATATATATGTTTCAAATAGAGAACTGTTGTCATGGGAGAGCATATGCTAAAGCTGTGCCTTGTTTCCTATTGTCACGGGTTATAACCCTAAAGGACCATGAAACAAACTATATTTGATAGAACTTCAAAATGCAGAACTGTCATATGTGGGATAAGTACAAGAAATGTTAGTTGTCAATGTCCCTGGCAGTAGCTTGTGTTGATCAAATGCTATAGTATATATTGGAAATGCATTAGGTAAAGAAGGAATGCTATTAATTAGAATCAAATGTAACAAACTGAAAATAGCCAAAAATGTAAAACAACTTCTGTATAATACGCCATATAAATGAATGCTGTGATGTGTTCGTAAGTAGGTTAAGTATAAATATCAACAATAAAACATATTTTTAAAAAATGATTTTATTTTATTTCTAGTAATTACATTTAATACATTTTTTTTTCTTCGGGTCTTAATATCATTATAAAATAAGAAATAAAATAATTACAAATTAACATGATTGAAAAACGTCAATTACAATAATCTTTGCCAAAAAATGGCACATTTAAAGAATAGTGAAAATTTAATAATATAAGTAATTTTTCTGTAATTAATAAATTTACTTCAAGTCGTTACTATTTAATTTGACAATAGATATGAGATCTGTCAAGAGTAACTAATATCGTAAATAAATAACTATTTGTATATTCATAATTATCTTAATAATACATGTAAATGGAATTCTTAGAGTCATAAAACATGGCAGGCACTCGTCATTGGAATGGATTTGTACTACAAATAATTCAAAATTTAATGTTTTAAATACATGAATTGTTGTAAATTCTTACAAATAAATGGCAGGAGGATTCACGATACTGAAATTAATTTGAAATTCGACAGTAAAAATTGTTTTTTTTAAATAACATATTACATTCATCGTCATACTAGATTGGAATAATAAAAAATATCTCAGTTTGGATGAAATCATAATCTAAAGACAAAAAGGAAATGCCACATTAACAATGGTGTACATCAGCTGGCCAGTCTATAAATTACTCTTCATTATTATTTATTTGAATAAAGTATCACTAATGGAAGGTAAATAAGTATATAAGATAAACAACTAAGAATTGGAAAAATATTTTTTTAAGGAAATCCAATAATAATTTGATATGTTTAATAACTTTTGAAAAGACCGTCAAAATAACTATAACTATTATAAACACTTAAAAATGGAATGTATTTGTGCATTATTATAAAAAATATTTTGTACTTAAAATATTTAATGACATTTAAATGAAAATTATTTTTTTTAAATTATGACATTATCAGGAAAAAAGCTTGTATAAAATAGTTGTTTAAAAAAATTACATCTTTTAAATTTAAGTGGTTCACTTGGAGGAAAGGGAGTTTTAATTTATTTTGAATGAATAATAGAATAATAATTATTACTGTAATAAATATCATTTTCTTCTTCCCAATCTCTCAATGGAAGTGGAACACAATAAGGGTTCTTTTTACAGTTTACAATGACCTTGGGAGGGGAATTCACATCAAAACAATCTTTTATTCTTTCGAAATCCAATACCGCCTCACTGTGAGTATAAGAAGTCATAAGTAAAGGAACTTTAGGATCTAACAGCAGGGTTAGAGATTTTTTCCAAGAATCTTTTGTCGTGTTTTGAAATTCATGAAAGCCACAATTAAAAACTGCAATAAAGTCGGGTTTTTTATACCTGTCTGATGAACAATAATTAGAATACAAAGCCTTTTCGAGTTGATATTCCAAATCAATATCTTTCTTTATGCAAGAATCGCAAAGCGTGGGTGCGTGGCTCTCAGCGTTCATCTCCAATTCAGGACCAATTAAAATCAAATGAAGAGATTTCAATTGGTTAAACCAATGAAATAAAAATTCACAAGTTTTCCTGAAAAGATAATTAAATAATAAAATAACACGTTGCAGTGAATGATGACGATCAGCATATTATACGATGCATGTGAACTGGGGCTGCATCTAAAATTTGTCTTATAAAAATAATTGATGAAATAATAATATTTAGATATTTGCATAAATAAATAAACGTAATATCTAAAATTATGATTTTGTTAGTCAATACTTCACCTGTTAAAATTGTCATATTCATATGTGGCTCCAATAATGTGTATGACAATCTTTTCTTGAAGCATCCCATTGTTGTCAATCATTCCCAATATCTGCATTGTATGCAGAACGGTAAGAATGTGTGACAATTCTGCTTTTTTCTTTACTATAGCCAGATCATCTTCTGAGAGCGAATTCCATTTGGATTTATCAGTAATGTCTTGACTTAATATTTTTTTTATATTGATTTCAAAGTTGGGCTGTATTAATGACTCTTCTACAAATTAAAATAATATATTTTTAACCGTGAACAAGATTTTAAATTTTAAATCATACAAAGTACTTTTCTATTAATCATAATTATTTTATAATTCTTTTGAAAAGAAAATTTTTCATCTTCCATATATGCTTCCTATCCGGAGTATATGGATGTCAATAGTTCCAAATTGCTCCCACTCAGTTATCATTATGCACACCTTATTACAAGCCCCTCTGTTCCCTCTCCGGAGGAAACTTATGGTACATGGTTTTACTAATACAAGGTCTTCTGGCCAGAAAACATGATTTGCTTGTGTTCATTATTGGCTTAGTCATGAATCAAAGTGACAGTGATCTTTAGTATCTATATATTTAGTATGCTTCCTACTTAACCCACTTCATCAACTCTTCCGAGTTTTATACAAACCATTCAGGCGACTGCAGTAATACTTATATTGAAGCTGCATTTCAGAACAAACTTTTGAATGTGTTTCATTGTGTATTTGCTGATGATTAGTGCAACAATAACTTGCAACTGGACAACAGAGACAGTCGAATAGCAACTTCCCATCAGTTTCGTGACAAACAGCACAAGCTCTTGGGAACATCCACACCTAGAAAATAAAGTAATGCAAAACACAAATTGATTTAAGGATCGTGAATAAATAAAAATTACCCCTCAGTGTTCACTTTACAAATCAGTAGATATAAATATACAATAGATAAAATAATATGATGGGGTAACAACTCTTCTCAATGACTAATGGATGCATCTATAGTGTCTTGAGTGAAGACTCTACAGATTCAGTATGGAGAATTTAAATACCATTAATTCAAGAGCTGCAAGTAATAAATGATAAAATTGTTTGGCATTTTAGGTTTTACCATTTCACGGTTAATATACCATTTTTCAAACATTTTATATTGACTGCGTCATTGAAATTAAGAACAAAATACCTACTGATGAATGTAAGGTTAAATTAAACAACTATGATAACTATCAAAGATGACAGAAAAGAGTGAAACACGGCAATTTCTGTGCTAAAATGATAAACCTAACAATGAGTAATGACACTCAGGGCTGCTATTCATCAGTTACATATGGCATTGCCTGTATTGTTTTTTTAAAGCTTGATACACATAAATTAGGTGTCACCAGTTATTTCATTACAACAGAAAACACATTTATATACAAACCTGATTTTCTGGAGGAGTGAGGTCCCTACCCAAACCTATCTCAAGAGCTAACTTTACTCTTAACCTTGCCTGAGTCCAATGCATATCACGGTTGTTGAAACAGTTATCCAAATTCAAATCGGATATTAACATCTTAATTATTTTACAAAACTTTTTATGCCATGGCCAGTGCAATCTCTGATGCATTGCAGAGCAGTAGCGATAAACCTTGCAGTTTTTACATGACTTCAAAGTGTTATTTTTTATTTTACAAACATGGCAAACCGTGGCATAGTAAAATTCATTATATAAATCATACTCTCCATTATATTTATCACTTTGGGGACCCATGGATATTATAAATTTTCTATAATAATAATTTCGTATTTTTTGTGTTCTTTACTGTCTAAAATGTCAACACACCATAGACAATATTTATCAACATAATGTTTTGACACTGGTGAAGTATTATTTTTAGACCTATGCTAATTACTTTTAGCTTTAAATTTTTTAACATATTGTAATTTATATTTTTGTGTTAAAATAATTTTAATTATCGGAAATAACATTTTTTGTGATAATTGACAAATATAATAATGCATGATTTTTTATTAATTACATTCCTTACTAAAAAGTGATACGGCTATTTTTTGGGTCAACGTTTTTTTTAATTAGAGCAGTGACAATAGTTTTTATAACACACCTGTATATAAAAAAAATCTACAGGCATTTAAGATATAACTTTATATTGTACATAAATAATATTATTACTGCTAACTCGTGCCCAAAGTATTTATTATACTTGGAGGATCGGAATATTATATTAGTATTTGCACAGCTTAAATCGGTACAAAAACTAATCCAAGTGCGGCTGACTCAAAATGTTTGGGTGTAATGTGTCTATTGTGATGGTAAATTTGTGTCTCCAAAATTGATAATTTATTAATATTGTCCTTACAAATATATTTTAAGGTTGATTTGGAAAAAATACTGTATAATCAATATTTTAGGATATTTTAAAGATCGTTAAATATAACAATTGAGCATTGCTTTCAATATGCAGAATGACATTTTTATTTTAATAAATTTAATCAAATATATTCAAGATGCTAGTATAAATATTTTTGAGAGGAATTTTCGGAAAAATAACAATTTAGGTGGATTACATGTAGCGATATGTGTATACGACACATTCCCACTTACTCACCCCATATGATCTTTTTTTAATAAAAAAAAAGCATAAACGCCGGCTTTTTCATATTCTAATATAAATAAAATGCACTACTGAAGCTTGGGCCATTTGGTTATAAAGGACGATTCAAACCGTTACTAATATTTTGTGAATGTTTTAATTAAATTGAACCAATCAATTTAATTGGTAAATCAAAACAAAATTTCATCGTGAATTAAAAAATCATACATTTTTTAATATTTCTGAGTACATATTGTAATAAATACAAACTACCTAAATTATTTTTTTGGCATTATAAAGATACCTACCATCACAATTCAATAGGTTAATTAAAAACTCAATACCACTTTATAAATATAAATAATTAAACTATTATTTATTGTAAACAATAAAAAAATAAAAATGTTTTGGTCTACATATTAATATTTTTCCTTATGGTTCAATGTTGTTTTTGTTCTCAGTGTCTGTGGAGAAGGAACTCCATTTTAGACAGTTGTTAGTTTTCTATGCGATGAGATTTGCTACAATTCGTCGGCTTTGTGGTTTCTGTATTATACGCAATGCTATAATTTCTGTGATAAAATTGTTACTTTAGCAAAATTAATTAGATAAAACAAACCATGGATCAATCTCCGCCACATTTGACAATGTCAAATTTTAACGGTGATACATCAGAAATTAATTCCGATCGTCACGGAAACGTAACTCACTCCGACGATAACAAATTTGACTCCTCCGATGGGTCTTCATTTAGAGAAAACTCTGGAGGCGAGCCGCTCCTGCAAGCACAATGTGATAAGGTTCTTAAGCACGCCCTAAGGCAGCAGGCAAAGCGAAGGCGAAAAAGAACGTATAGCTCCTCTCGGCCCTTACCGAGAATCATAGTCAAGCCCCTGCCGCCACAGCCTCCCGACAGAATAGGCCAGTACGTCATCGCGCACGACACCGCCAGGGTCTGCAACAAGACTCCCACTATGCGCGAGGTTCTCGCGTCCATCCCCGGCTTCAGCATCAAGCCCAGGAAGCGCTACGGCAAGAAGCTGTCCACGGCCGCCCAGCTGCAGCAGACTAAAGAGGGCTGCATAGATCTCGAGACGCCAGATTCCATATTCGTCAACACCAACCTCCGAGCGCTGCTCAATGAACACACTTTTTCTCTGCTGCCGACACTCTACCAGTACAAGCTGGGCCAGCTGCTGCCCAGCGTGGACTGCCTGGGCTCGGCCGGTCGCCTCAGCTCCGCCAGCCTCAACAACGAATTCTTCGCTCGGGCGTGCCTCGAGTGGCAGGACAGTCTCTCGGAAGGGGAGTTCACCCCAGAAAATCAACAGAAACTTCGAACCGAAGCAGAAAAAGAGAAAAGCAAGCTAGATCCCTGGAAGCTCAAACACTTTGAGCCCATCTGGGGAGAGAAGCGGGACAGCAACGCTCAGCAAATGTTGTCTTACGACACAGAGAGACCTTCCTTAAAGACCACCATTAAACTAAGACCTACAGCCTCCATCACAAGCAGCAGCACCGTGGTTCACCGCAAACACAGTAAGACCTCCGAGATCCCCAAGCGCCTCAGGACTGTTGGGGCCGTGACACGAGCGTCCGCTCGGGTTGAGACAGATACGCACAGTGTTGATGATGTGGATGCCAAGAATGACGTTCTGGGTGTAAAGACAGTTGGCCCTGTTCCTGATTTGTTGCCTTTGAAGAGTAAAACGAGTCGATCGCATTCTCAATACGGAGAAGAGCCGTCTGAATGTCACTTTGCTGATCCTCTCCCCTCCACGTCTCACTATGTCGACCCCTCCATTCCGTTGACCTTCTCTAGTGCGGCGTCCACCATAGATCACTACTCCATTAAACATGAAGAAAGTGCACAAGCTGTTGATCCTCTCCTCTTACCGGATAATTCGGCTCCAGATGTCGAGTACAAAATGGATTATAAGGATGAGCTTTTGATTCCTGTTGTCTCGATTGGTGATTCAGTTCCGACTGAACCTACCGATGAACGAACCTATTTTAAAGAAGAATCAAACAAATCTGGAGGCTGCAATTCTGAATTTATCGTTAAGACGGAGAAAAAAAATACACAGAATCAAATTAAATCGCCGAGGTCGTCTCTCCTAGATGAGCATTTGCAAAGCGAAGTGATCTCACACGAGGGGACTAATTATGAAACAGTGAACTTCACTCTGGATAACCGATTGGATGAAATCTCTATGAAAAAGAGATCGATTAGTGAATTACAAATTTCATCTGATACTAAAAAGATAAAACCCAGTGATGACATTGAACATAATACACACACGTTATTAACGGGTGAAGAGGAACGGTCCAGCCAAAATAGCTTATATAAGATTGAAGAAGTGCCAGTAGACAATCACCCAAAATATGAAATAAATGTTGCCCTCGACAACAGATTGATTGCCCACTTTGATAGCTTCGACAATATTCAAGAAAATCAAAATTTGCCTCTTTTTCTACAGAATGACGACTGTGGAAAACCTTGTCCCGAACAAGACTTCCTAAATATTTCAAAAGAATCCACGTGTGAAAGTAGTGATCATTCCGTATTAAAAGACGAAACCTTCTCAAGCATTAATGATCAAAATTCTCCTGAAGAGAGTTTCTCTACTGACTATGAAACACTCGCCAGACATTCTCTGGCCACTGACGAGGAAGAGAAATGTCTTCAAACACCAGTTTTCCCAGAACAATGCACCGGTATGAATATTGAACAGTACCAGTCGATGCATTGCACAATGCAGGATGGAACACAATACCAACATGAGAACCTACACGGATCCGATCTATTTAGCGGAGTCATGCAGATCCAACCAAACTCCATTATTCTGCAGCAACATGAGAACAACATGGATGCCACGGAGTATAACAACATGGAAGACGAGGACAGCTCTCAGCATTCCTCTGACAGATTGCATGATTCTCTGGAAAGCAAGGATCTAGTTCTGGACTCTGAAGATAGATTTAATGATGCTGAGACATTTGTCTTGGAATCTGGTGCAATATCTAAAATGTCTCCGGGTAATAAAGAACACTATTTGTTTATTACTATTCTATGCATATAAATATTGTATGTAATATAGAAAATACAACTTGTTTAAGATATCAATCATTTGTAATGTTGCATGTATAACTTTACTATCGATATGAACTGTGACACAAAAAAGACGTAAAGTTCGACGATAGGTTTTTAGTTTTCTTTCTATTTATATATATTTTTATATATCTTACAAGTAATATCTATAACTGATTTCCTCTTTTTATAGATTCCATGGAAATTCCACAACAGAAAGATGACATATCACAAGAATCTTCTCAACCAAATATGACAATTTTTTCATCTGATAATTCTTCAGGTACTTTTCGTACGTTTTTGATTTCTTTATGAAAGATTTTTTTTTCTTATAAATTGATATTTTATACATTATTCAATTATAATAAAATTCATATTTGCACATGTTTGTTTTAGGAATGATAAATCAAAGCACTGAAGGTGGTGTCCTAGGAGTTGGCTTACACACAATAGACGGAGTGCCCGCAGCAGGATCTGTGGCCATGGCACTTGTAACAAAAACAAATTCCCATAATACAAATCTCCAGGTAATGAAAACTGTATATTATAAATTTAACTATTCATTACATGTGCAAGTCAATTAACAAAACATTTTACTATTTAGATTGTTCTGGGGAATTACATCATTATCATTAGTAACTGTAGTATAACAAAATGGTTTCTATCGTTACAGTATTTGGGATTACCTGTATTCAATAATAATTACACAGTAAACTTATTGAACTATTTTATTTAATATGTGTTCATGTGCTAAAAAATCATCAATTTTTTTAATTACATATTATTATCTTTCACTTCTTGTCAATCGTTACTCATCCTGAGTTAACCGATTTGTATTCTTTCTCAAGATGCGTTCTCAAGATATGTTTTTTTTAATGCTTTTATTCTCCCTTTCAGAGAAGAGATGATTATCATTCAATTTTTTAAATTATTTCGTTATCAAATTTCAAATAAATACTTACACTAAATTAATACACATTCCGTTTAAGTTATATGCAATACTTTTTTAGGGCATTCTTGAAATTTTTAGATTATAAACTCAATAAAATTTAATAATTTCATATTTTTAGGTTATACCTATGCAGGAAGAGTTGGAAGTTAGACTACAGGAGGGCAACTTTCCCATTCAACAGTGGGACATGAACACGCCTAGTGGCAACAATCATTGGCACAACAAAGATACCATCATCAACAATGTGCCATTTGCAAACGTCTCCAACGCGGCTGAAGAAGGCAACATGTTTCAAGAGCACCCTTTAGTCCACACGGGGCAAGTCAAGTTGGAGCTGGAGGTGACCCTCACCCCCGTGGAAGGGATGGCTGAGTGCACGGCCACCAGCTGCGAGGCCGTCTCCACAAATGTTATTCCCCCCACGACCATCGTGTGCGTCTCCACAGCTTCGCAAGGAACCCCGGCCGTGCTGCCGCATGAAGGCAGTTCCGGGGGACACACGGTGGTGGCCTCCTCCAGCTCGCTGCCATACCTGGCGGTGACCAGCAGCGCCCCCTTGAGAGCTCTGCCGGTGCTGTCCAAGCCAAAAGTTAAGTGTCCGATAAAGGATACAACACCAAATCTCAGCAGCAGGTGATAATATATTACAATTTATTTATTACTTAATAAATAACTTAGGATGATTACCATCATTTTAAATTTCTAATTTATAGTCAGTTATGAATAGCTTGTAATTTTTTTGGCTTCGGCACATTTAGTTTCTCCTTAAGGCAAACAATTATCTCGAAAAATATTATATACTGCGCATGTTAGGGTATTGCACACAACTTTATATTAAACAATTTGATGGGTCGCATACAAACTTCCTTAATTTAATTCATACCACGAAGGTATAAATAAATAAAAAATACTCCTTATTGATTAAATTTATTTTTTACCATCGTCCATGTGATTATTTTTACAGCAATTCTAACTTTACAATGATGTTAATAAGATGCTGTCTTTGCCAAAAGGAGTAGAGGGTCCAACAAGCCACCGCCAGGAGCCGTGAACCTGGAGCGCAGCTATCAGATCTGCCAGGCCGTCATACAGAACAGCCCCAACCGCGACCAGCTGCGCGGCCAACTCAAGCCCCCGCCCTCCATGCTGGGCGCCCCCGGGCCCCGCCCATGTGCGCCCCGCCCCCCGCCGCTGCACCCCGCCACCCCCGGTGAGCGTCCCTCTGCGCCCGCAGCCGGCCCCGTTGGTATTGAGACACGTATTCAACCAGGGCATCCCTGTCAACATGGCAGTCCTGCCGCATCCAGAGGTATGTACACTTATTGTTGCTTGCTTATTGCTAAGGAGACCAGACATCCTCCAACGAGGAGGATTGTCGTCCTTTTGAAAACTCGATCCTAAAAAAAATTGTCCTTTAGGGAAAATTGATCTTCTTGTCCTCCTTTAATCACATTTGGTAAATAGGAAACACACATCTTTAATGAAGTACACAGAATCAACTGTATTTTTAAAGAAATAGTGTGAACAGAAGATTTAATTGAATACACATGCATGACTATTTTTGATTTATTGAAATATCGAAATATCGAAATAATGCCTATGACAATATAGAATTTTGGTTGAAATGGCATTGAGTTTGCCGGATACAAACGCTAACGTAGAATGAACTTTTTCATTCGCAATGATATTTGGACAAATAAAAAAATCTAGACTAGTGGTTGAAATATTGGTAGGAATAATAATAATCAAATGTAATATAAATCTATATTGTTTATCGTTCCTGAATTTTTTGCATAAAAATGAAGATTTACTTAAAAAATACACAGAAACCTTAAATATTACCATTAACATTGTAATGAATTGGCGATATGATAAAATAAAGAATGTTACAACAGATTTTTTTTTATATAAATTATTCGAAAATAGTCTCCTTTGACATTTTCAAAACCTGGTTACCTTATAGTTGGTTGCTCACTTTAAAATTAAGTACATTAGAATGTAATCAAACCTTTCTAATTCAGTATATTTACTATAACTTTTTATCAACCAATTTTTTTTTTCAGACCGTAGAGAATCGAACTGGCGGGATGGGGCAATATATATTGGTGCAGAGGACAACTGGTGTTGCCCCCAGAGCATCCAGCGCCCCGCCGGCCAACAACCCCAACATGGTAAATGTACTTGTCAATGTCAACTGTGTTTGTGAATTTGTATTTCAATATTACAAAATTATCAAGTTACTATAACGCCAACATGAAATGTAAACGTATTTATAAGGAGTGCACAGATGCAAAACTTCCCTTAAAGGAAGTTGCTCGATATTATCCATTTATGACATTAAAACAAAGAAAAAAACTCAATTATATTTAAAGTGCTGTCATTACTAGGTATATGTATTCATTTTTAAAATCCTTTGATAAATAATTGTAGATTATAATATTCTAAAATGATGTAAAAAAACATCTTTCTCATTTTGTGTAATGTATTTTAATACACAAAATATTTATGTTTGCTTTGTAAAAGAAATACATGAAATAATTTATTTCTTTAACTTTTAAAATGTACTCATGCGCTAATGTCGTTTTTTCCAATCCGCAGATACAAATGTGTGTCGGAAACAACGGAAAGATTCAGGGTCGGCCGGCCAGCGCCACGGAGTCTCAGAACATCCACACCGAGGACGGGCCCGGGCAGTCGCAGTCCCAGTCGCACAGCCCGAGCCCCGGCACGCAGGCCGTGTCACGGCGCGGCGGCTGCTACGAGGCGCCCTTCCCGGGCTCCCTGGAGCCGGGGCGCTGCCTGGACGCCAGCATGTACCCCGGCTGTAAGGAGGCGCTGCCCCCCGACTCTGCCTGCGTGTGCAACCTGCGCGCCATGATAGTCTGCAAGAAGTGCGGAGTCTTCTGCCATGACGACTGCATCGGACCCTCCAAATTGTGTGTCACCTGTCTCATCAGATAGAAAGTCTGCTCGGCTTAAAACATTATAAAAAAATAGCTTTTTATGTTCCGTCGTACTAAAATACGGGTTCCTAAAAGTGGCATTTCAGGTTATTTCATTAATATGTGATTTACTATCACTCGTTTCAGTTTTATGAAAAATTATCAGTAATATTGTTTGCTGCGGAAAGTGCCGGATCGGTTCACCGTACTTTATATAATATTGCTCGGCAGATTGATGCCGCGATCTCTGAAGAATCCTCGTCAGAATAATTGGGAACCCAGCTTTTATCTCCGTCATAGTGTACATCTATTTATCTGTAAATATAAATTATTATATAAAAATACTGACAATTTCTATAGACTTATCCTATTCGATAATGATGTAATTTAAGTATTTATTAGGAATATGAAATGCAATAACTGTACTTTGTTTTTATTACTTATTTCTAATGAACGGGTTAGTTTTGAATTTGTTTATATTGAATTTCCTGTTAGCCTTATGAATCTGATAGATTCACCAAAAATCTTTACTTTTTTTTTTGAGTTTATTGATAAGTTATTGATAATTATTTTTACTTACGATAGGAATAGAATTTTGTATATTGTCTAATATTCACCACCACTCGACTGAAGAATGTTATGATCTGCATTAGTTTTGCCATAATTTACGTATATTTAGATTTTTTCACCTTTGATAATACTTTTGTTTCATATAAGATACATTCAAGAGAAGAATTAGCATAATTGAAAGTTTTCCACTTTCACACACCGAGTCATAACACACAATTATGCTTCTTAATCATTCTATAAACTGTTACTGGACATGTTTACATCAGAATAATATTCTTTTTAAAGCTATTAATATAATTGTATAATGAATTTAGTTTCACTAACTAGTACTAGGTACTATGAACATTCCTGTGAACTAATTTAATATACAATTTTAGAAAGAAAAATTATGCATTTTCACTTGTAACATTTGTTTTCAAAAATATATAACATGATTTAATTATATTGGAATTTTAACTTTTCATCTAATTTAACATTTCAAATTCCTTTGGAGAATGAATCATCAGGTATACAGTTGGCTGTTTTAGTATTTTTTTGTTAAGGAATACTTTTTACATTATTCATTCCAGTTTTATATTACGAAACCTAAATCATGCATATTATTTAAAAAGGTTTCCGAAATAAATCTCCACCATTTGGTATTTTGTTATCTTGTTATTTGCTCTTATTGTTGGATTTAAGTCTAATGTCTCAACTGATAATATTGTATTAAAAATTAATAGCAACATATAGCTCAAGTATTTTGCCTTCTAGTTTATTTCTCACAAACACCTAAGAAAAGATATTAAAAAATAAACTTAATGATAAAAATAAATTAATGCATTTAAAATATTGTGTTGAATTATTATCTCATCTCCCTACCTATCAAATTATAACTTCAAATAACAAACAGGACTCTTTAAAAGGGTTGAAATATCAACAAACTTTAGGTTAAAGGGATTAACCGCTTCCCCTACTTACCAGTTATAGTAAAAACATATCACTATATTTACTATATTTCAATGTTATTTCACTGTTAATTAGTTAAGAAAGGTCTAAGCCGTTTATGAATTATCTAAAAATTTCAATTAGAAAAATATACAATAAAAAAAATAGCATTTAAAATTTGTTTCATCTCCATCTATCGAGTTTTGTATGTGTGGGTTAATCCCTACCTTCCAAAGCTATTGATAAATAACTTAATAAAATAATTATCAAACTTTTTGAGATGGACTCTGGATTGTTTTTTTTTTAACTGTTGCAGTTCGGATGGAAAATATTCTTATCGAGTTATGAGAACATAAAAACCACCTTTGACTAGTGAAAAAAAAAATTGAAAGATTATAACACAAATTTCCAAAGCATTTAAATTACCAAACTACAAATATATAAGTCAAAGTCAGCAAATATACTGAAACAATGCAGGGAATTTATTTTGATATTTTAATTTTTAACCCTTCACATGCCATAAAATCAAATTATATTATTATCCGATGTATATTAGCACATTCGCATCGGGAAAGGTATTAATACCCGTTACCTCGACTGACGGTTAATTACGGGAAAGGTATTTTTACGTTTTACATACTCTGATCTTTAAAGTCGGGTAGGATATTTATATTTGTTTTTTTACAAGCATTTGACTTTTTCTTGCTTATGAGGGTCAACATTTATCAGTTTTACGAAAGTAAACACATATTTAAGAAGCAGGGTTACAACAAAATTGTTTCATCTTTTAGAATAAATAATGTTTGCTTATTTTGTAAATTCAACATATATTTTTAATTTTATTGCATAATCGCTAGTATTTTTTGTTATATTACCCTTTATAAGGGTTATTATTACCATGAATATCATACTCCAAATCTTAAAAAATATTTATAACTCTAAAAAACGTACCCTTAAGAGTTTTAATATGTATTTTCAAGTTGTGGACATAATTAAAAGTAAGTGTAAGACGTTCTATAATTTTTAGATTATTTTGCTGGTGGTGATGTAATTGGTGAGTATCGTATTGAAAAAATTATGTAGTTATGTTAGATTCTTTTAAAGTTATGGCAGTTTATGTAGAAACATATTTTTTACACGCGACATCGATTTATCGCCCGTATTAGAGTATCAGCCGAGCGCGAATGTCACCCGATGCGAATGTGTTAACACATTCGCTTCGGGAAAGGTCTACCCGTTATCTCGACTGACGGTTAATTACGGGAAGGGTATTTTTACGTTTTACGCACTCTGATCATTAAAGTCAGGTAGGGTATTTATACTTGTTTTTTTCTACAAGTATTTGACTTTTTCTTACTTATAAGGTTCGACATTATCAGTTTAACACAAGTAAACGCATATTTAGGACACAGGGTCACTACAAATTTGTTTCAATTTTTAGAATAAATAATGTTTGTTTATTTTGTAAAATCAACATATATTGTTAATTTTATTCCATAATCGCTAGTATTTTATGTATATTTTTTGTGATAATACCCTTTATAAGGGTTATTATTACCTTGAATATCATACTCTAAATCTTAAAACATATTTATAACTCTAAAAAACGTACCCTAAAAAGTTTTAATTTGTATTCTCAAGTTGTGGACATAATTAAAAATTATTGTTAGAAGTTATACAACTTTTTGATCATTTTGCTGGTGGTGCATATCATATTGAAAAAAATATGTAGTTATGTTGGATATTTTAAAAGTTATGGTAGTTTATGTAGAAACATATTTTTTACACGCGACATCGATTTATAGTCCGTATTAGAGTATCAGCCGAGCGCGAATGTCACCCGAAGCGAATGTGTTAAGTGGGTTTTGTAAACTTTTTTACTTTAAATTCGCAATCATAATACTAGATTTCATTAAATTAATGTTTTCTACAAATATATTAATATAAACGGTAGGGATTAGATGATAACCTTCATCGGCCGTATTTTGGTGATAACAGCTTTAGGCTGCGTTTTAAGGATTCAATACCTTTAAGGGAATTAAGGATTAAATATCTCTTCTGTTCAACACTGTGCAAGGAAATAATCTAAAACCGAAAGATGGTATAGTAATTTTCTGTTTTTCTAAAATTATGTTTCAGTATTTCACAATATTATTTTTAATTTGTCAATATTAGTCATATTAATCAAATATTTTATTTTATATATGCTGCGAAATAAATTATTGTTCCAGTGAGCTGCAAGGTAAAGCTTTAAATTTCTGTTCATTTACAAATTGCAATTATATTATGCATTAAATTAATATTACTCTGAAAAGGTATTCCCAACAATCAAGCGTACAACGAAGTGTTGTACTGCAAGGAAATTACAGTGGTCTCTAGAGAATTGTGATTCGTAACTTTTCATTTATCCTAAATCAATTTTCCACAGCTTGTTTATACAAAATGGTCTTTTCACTTGACAGCAATAAAAATATGATAGCAATAACAACTATTCTTCAATGAGTCTTTTGTATGGTTCACAGGATTCAAACCTAAAAGAACATTGTCATCAATGAGGTCTTATGTTGGCAAATGGTGATCTAAACGCAAGTGCACTTATCAAAATTGTTTTAACGGTTAGTAGAAGTGTTTAATATATTTTTAAATCCTAATAAAGAAGTTGTATGATTGTTTGAAAAAATACTCAGGGAGAAGATAAAAATGTACATACTTTAAGGTTTTTATTAAAAAAAAAAAACTGTGCACAATTATAATGAAATACAAAAAATATTTTCTATCTTTCCTAAACGTATATCAGAAATCCTATTATTTCATTTATTGCTTAGATTATTTTTCATTTGGAGATATCCTAGAAACAACTTTTATCACATTTTATGTTGATCTATTCAGTGCCCATTGCTGGATAGTGTCAGACAGATTGTCTTAGTTATGTTTGCTCTGTGTCCATAATAGTAAGACTATTGATTACATATCAAAACTTAATGTTACTTAGGATTCCTTTAATATTGATATATTTTTTAAATATCAAGAAAAACGATGGATTTTGAATGTTGTGAAGTCCTAATTGAGGTGACTAATGTGTAATTACATAGAACATCTTCACACTCCACATTTTCAATGGATGTGTACCTGCATATACGTAGCCATTAACTATTAGAAGAAAGCTTATTAATTCCGATAAATTTTAATATTATAATTATTGATACATAATATATTAAATCAGTTATAAATAAAATTCCTTCTATGTATTAATACAGGTATTTATGGTAAAATATATAATAAAATTCACTATACATTTACAAATGGAGAATTAAAAAATGGTATAAATTCACTAAAAATAAATTATTAAGTAAAATTAACTCATATCATTTATTTAGGATCTCAATTGTTCAGTGATGACAAGGCAAAATGCAACAGATATATTGAACTCGGTTACATCAACAATGCTCAACAGTAAATTGTGTACATCTTATTCGACGGTATATCAGAATACCAAGAACAAAATTAACAAAGTGACTTAAATAAAATACTAAGCATCGTGATTTCCGTAAAAACATTAACTGCGATCTCATCAATTTGCGTTTCCATTGCACGGCCTAAAAAGTTGGAATCCAATACTCTTTATTTATTGTAAATATTTTAATGAGAGTGAAACAATGAACGCTACACATTGTCATAAAAAAACACGATGGGATCATTACTGTTGGTTGCATTGCAGTCCAGGTCCAGAGTGCCCGTGCTCATCGTCGTCGCTAGCGTAGGCTTCTTCACGAGTCTTGTCCTTGGGCGTGTACTCCACCAGGTCCACCTCCTCCACGTGCTCACCGACCGGCATCACAAATGGCGGCCGAGGAGGCAACAAAGTTTCCAAGAATCTCAGATGCTCTTCCGATTGGAAATGGTTATTCGGAAAGGTGACGACAAACTTGATGTACAGATTTCCCTTTTCGAAGGGATTTTTATACTGCGGCATGCCCTCACCGGGCACGCCCTTAAGATCTCCGGGCTTGATGACCTGCCCGGGCGGGTACTTGAGCAGCAGCTCACGCCCGTCCAGGTGCTTGATGGCCAGGGAGAAGCCGCACAGCGCCTCCGTCAGCGTAACGGCATGCGTCATGACGAGGTCATCACCCGAGCGCTGAAACACTTCGTGTTTCTTTTCCTGCAGAACGATGATGACATCGCCGGGCTCCACGTCGGGCTGTTGGTCGCCCTCGCCCCGGAAGAAAATCTTCTGCTTCTCTTTCATACCTTTGTCTATGTGGACTTCCAAGATCTTACTCTCGGTGACGACCTTGCGGCCCTTGCAATGTGTACATCTGTCTTTTTCATTGATGACCTTCCCTTGACCCATGCACTCGGTGCAGCGACTCTGCATCTGCTGGGTCATGTTGGGGCCGAGCGAGCGGTAGGTGAGCTTGACTCCGTGGCCCTTGCACTCGCGGCAGTTGGCCACCGGGCCGGCCTTACCACCGCGCCCTTCGCAAGGGGCGCAGATGACGTTCTTGCTGAGCTCCAGGCGGGTGGTCTTGCCGTTGTACATATCTTCCAGAGACACCTTCACGAGATGCAGCGTGTCCTCTCCGCGCTGCTTGCGCCGCATGCCGCCGCCGCCCATCCCCATGAAGGTGCCTTCACCGAACAAATGAGAGAACAGGTCGTTGGGGGAGAAGCCGCTGTCGTGACCGCAACCCTCCTGCATACCCTTGAGTCCGTGTCGGTCATAGAACTGTCTCTTCTTTGGGTCCGAAAGTATTTCATATGCATATGAAATTTCTTTAAACTTATCACCGGCCTCGGGATTTTTGTCTGGATGAAATTCTTTGGCTAGTTTTCTATAGTTCTGTAAGAAAAATAACATCGATGTGTGATTAGTTCTACTTTTAATTATCGATAAAAAAATAATGAATACGATCGACATACCGAACGTCTTCCTGGCGGAATTTAAAACTGATCGATACATTTGACAAAATGTATTGCACCGCAATACATTTTGTCAAGTGATGTCACCATTTGCATTAGTGTGAGACGTCAAAGTGACGTCCGAATTGAAATCCAATAAATTAAGGTATTTAGAAAGTATTTACGTATATTTTTCTTCGAGATACCTAAAAACCGATTTAAATTTTGAAAAATGCAATATTAAATACGGACCGAGGATCTAACACTAACGGTTGTAGGTGTTACATATAAAAGTAAATTGACAATATCACAACCTGAATAACAATTACAAATCTCTTCGAGCATTAATTATGACGATAATGTACCTTGAACCTAACGCCCGTAGCAAGTTATATTTTATAATCATTATTCACATGTGAGAGCCGATTAGAAGAAAGAACAGAAAACTGAAGCATGAACATGAAGTCTCGTATAGCGAACATTTCGCACAAATGCGATTTTAATATAGATATTTTATAAAAGTAACCTTTTTTATTTCTCCGTCGCTTGCATTTCTATTGACACCCAGCAAGGTGTATAACTTATTGTCCGCCATTTTACTAGGAAGAGCAAATTTTGCTCTTTCGGCTTCAGAGGAAATGTGGAGGACGAGAACAGAACCGCCTGACCAACACAAGGAAACTAAATTTCATGTAGCAATCAATTAATTGCCAGTATCTATGGTACGATTAATTCACATGGTAATAAATAAAATAATATAATTATGTACCTACCTTAAGACAAAAGAAACAAATTTAAAATAAAATTACCTTCTAATAATATCATTACACTAATTATAACAACGCCAGTCGAATACATCAAGCAAGGCTAGCTTTCAATAAAAAAGCCAAAATTCTTGAGTCAAAGAATATTTCTTTAGGCCTCCGCAAGCAACTTCCAAAACACTTGCTTGGAGCATCTTAATGTACGGCTGTGAGACATGGTGCTTATCTGAAAGTGATAAAAAAAGACTAGAGGCCTTTGAGATGTGGTCGTACAGAAGAATTCTTGGAATTTCCTGGAGAGACCACGTCACGAACAATGAGGTTCTCAGAATAATCAAGGAAGATAGGCAACTAATAAGAACCATCTCAGAGAGGCGAGCCCGATGGATTGGTTACATCATGCGCCACGATGGTCTCCTTCACGATATTGTGGAGGGGATGGTTGAGGGTAGAAACTGTAGAGGGCGCCCTAGACGGGAGTATTTGCAGCAAGTATTCGAGGACATGAATTGTAGCGCTTATGCTGAGCTGAAAAGGGTTGCGGAGGACCGAGAGGAATGGAGATCGAGATGCAAGATTCTGTTGCTGCAAACCAATCCACCGGATTGATACTACGAAGAAGAACAACGCCAAATATATAGAAAAATATAATTCCGGTTTATATAAAACTGTGTCTTTACTAATCATTTTATTCATCAGTAGTGCAATATTATTATCATCACCACGAAGGTATTTCTTACCATTTTATCAAATTATTGTTTTATATGTATCGTGCTGGGACGATTTTATGTATTTTTTAATAGGTTAATATATTGTATATAATTTTGTGAAAATTCAAATTAATTCTCAAAATGCTAACAATAATGGCATCATAATTCAATATTGTTGTGATAACGCTCACTTGTACAAAATTGACATTTAGACCATATGTAGTGAAAGATGTTTTGTACAACAGATCTTAAGGGTGGGCCACTAATGCAAGTTTTTATTTGCTTACCAATGTAACTATTTGTTAGCTCTCCCTACGTATTTTTAGTACAGGCGTTTAATCAATACTTAGTGCTATAAGTATGTAAACTCAAAGGCGAAACAAAAAAAAGTGAAGACAGAGGCCATTCCGGGCGGCTGGTTGTAGTAGGTAGCATTTTATCGGTTGAGTAATCTTCTTGAAGTGCACGCCCATTGTTTTTGAAGATATGCGAAAGTTTTATTAAAACTCAATACATAGTATTTTCTCGCTAAGATATTTGAGAAATTTAAATTTGGTAAGGAATGTTTTTTTACTTACTGAAAAAATTTAGTGCGATACATTTTGAAATACCCGTCAGAATCCTTTTTTTACTTATTAATATTTCAGTGGACGATAAATTAATAGCTATACGGTTTCTTGTACGGGTGGGGGAAAAATCAGAGACTGCCCAAACACCAAAGTTACACTACTGGTAGCACAATTTAATATATATTTTGTCAATGCATATTATAAATCGGTTGGGAATATTATCAATGTAACATTGATAATATTCCCAACCACCAGTGTAAGCAAGGCTTGATCATATTTCCATTATATATACCTAATTGAGGGTAGAAACTGTAGAGGGCGCCCTAGACGGGAGTATTTGCAGCAAGTATTCGAGGACATGAACTGTAGCGCTTATGCTGAGCTGAAAAGGGTTGCGGAGGACCGAGAGGAATGGAGATCGAGATGCAAGATTCTGCTGCTGCAAACCAATCCCCGGATTGATACTACGAAGAAGAATTATTCGATTTTGACAGTTTTTCATTTCAATATCGATTATTGTCTATGGCTTTTGAAATGTTAACCTCAAAATATTAATAAAAACACTTTTTGTATAAAAATTATCCTTTTATTAAAAAATAATGGCGTGCTACAACATTAGCAAACGAATGACAGGCCCGTACCTAAAAAAATGTTTTACAATTCTGAATTCACCGACACGACAGTATGGTGCGTTTTTGACACTTATTTTAATCTCGATGGTTATGAACAATATTATGGTTATAATATATACTTGTATAATTTCAGCTACTGTTAAGCGTTTCTATAAAAAAACCGGAATAATGTATAATGATGGGATGTTTGAAATTTCCCTCGATCAACGTAAACTAAAAACACCCGCTGGCAAATTGTTCCAAGTGGAAAGTGAACCCTTGGCTTTAGCTGTGTCAGCAGAGTGGGATAGTCAGAAGGAAAAAATCCAACAGAGTTCTATGCATTTGGTATGAATCCAATTTTATTTGGCTTTTTCAGACATTGTAATATCTATTCCAGTAGTGTCCAAACTCAATAAGAGTATGAAATACTTTCATATATTGAAATTGTCCAACAAGCTTTTTATGCATATTCCTTCTGTATATATCTTTTATAAGTTCCAATCGTACCATACATACTATTATAATAACACTTCAGTCTGGTGCATTGGGTTAAAACACTTGATGAAATGAATACATATTTTATTCAATCAAAATTACGGTATAACTGATCGATAATAGTCCTGAGAATCGTTTCTTATTATTTGATTAATATTTCACAAATATAAATTCAATTTTTCACACTTTCTCTAACCCTATGAGAAATTTATTTAACACCAACAAATAATCTGGAAATACCAATCAACATGCTGGCTTAATTGAACTTAAACTAAACAATCCCAACTTCAAACAAATTCATTTTAAAGAATTATTTTTAATCAAAATTTAGCACATCGTTGTTATTTATTTTAAGATTTTGGTGTAAGTTTTAACAGGAAATTTTAAAATCAGATAATATGGAACGCTATTAAGGATCACTAATAACTAGTTGTACCAATAACACATAACCTAACAATACAAACATATATACAAACGTATTTCTATTTAAAATTTTACTCAAACTGTACTTTTATTTGTATTGAATTTCAGAGCTCTCTTTGCAGCACAGTAATTGATAACCCTAATCATTTGATTAAGTTTGATATGGTTAATTACATGGTCAACTATTTAGCCACAGACACTTTATTATTCCAGACTGACGTAAGAAATATTTATTAGTAATAATATAAAATATTATCAGTAAATTTGACTCATAAGTAAATAATAAATATAATAGAATTCCATAAAATTATATTTTTAATTATTTTTTAACATTATTTAAACCCGTTGAATGCCAACTATGAGATCTCATGTAGGTTGTTTAGTTGCCCAGAATTACGAGTTCTCTCGTCCCTTCATTACTTCCTATAGTTAATCAGTTATGAGAAATCTCGTAGTATAACATGTAAATATTAATGGATGGCCTCAAATAATTGAAAATGCCTTATATACACAGAGTATTCAACTACACAAAGTTTTTTCTAAACATAAGTTTTGAAGTCTTTTAAAATACATATATATATATAATCGTGTCGGAAGCAACAGGGTCAGATCCTGTCTGCCCAGAAGTGGGCGACGTCGATGGCGTTACTTCTGGCCGTCATCAGGTCTTCCTGGGTGCAGCTATTCGGGCACAGCGCACACTTCAGAAGGTGTGACAGGGTCTGTTTCACGCCGCAGTCACATTCAGTCGGTCCGCTGTAAAACTGCCAGGCTTTCATTTGTGTCCTCGTCTTGCATACTCCAGTCTGAAGTCTGTTAAGGGACCTCCATATATTCCACCCTCGGTCATGTCCAGGGGCAAGGTCCTCTTTCGGGGCAATCCAAGTATTCCCCTCAGTTGCGCTACTCCACATGTTCAGCCGCGGGGTGGCCTCAGGTATCACCAGTTCTGTTGTTCCGTTGAGTTTTTTTAATAATATAACCTGATTACATCATATTAATAAAATTCTGTGCCAATCAAAGTGTTAAATTGCTATTATTTAACAATTAACATGTTAAACTGCTAAAATAACGAGTGGTTTTTTTTGTAAAAAACATTGTAAAAAAATAATAATATATATATTTATTGAAAAAAATACTAGTCTCTATTACTTGTACTTTATAAAGTTAAGGGAATTAAAAGCATCTTTGTATTTGCTACAAAATTAATATGCAAAAATATTTTATTAATTTATAAAGTGTGATTGTTAACTTTAATTATATTTTTCAATATTTTTTTGCTTTTAGGAAAACAATGCTCTTTACGAGCTCCAGGTGAAGGAATGGGATCCTGTTATTCAATGGTTTTGTGACCGATTTGAGGTAGACATGAAAAAAACGAGAGACATGAATGCTCCTACTATAAGTGAAAATACTAAAGCTATCCTTAGCAAATATTTTCATTCTTACAATTTTGCAGCTGTCAATGGTAATTTATATTTTTCTTAAACTTATTTTTGTATTAAATTGGATATTATTGATAAAAAAAAAATGCTTATTTAGTGTATAAAAGTGTGATGCAATTATCTCTGCCAATTGTCGCTCTAGTGAAAGAGACATATAATATATTTAAAGGTGTCCCTTTCTGCGTACGATATAGCCCAGCTCTACACCATATCATACAACACTTAATTTGTATTGGATATTATGGGAAATCCAATTTGTATCGCACAATTTGATAATCATTAAGTTTAAGAAATAGAAAAATATATTTAAATTTATACAACTTTTATAATAAAAATCAATTATTTCTTTAGAAAGGTTATATTAATATGTAACCTTCTAAAATAAATAATAATAAGAGGAAATACAATTATGTTTTCTTATATTATAAATAACTATTTTAGGATTTACGTATGGAATTGACACATTGAAATCTGTCATTCTTATGATTGCATGTGTAGAAAGATTTTTGAGTCCAGAAAAGGCAGTGTACTTATCCAGAGTAGAAGAGGAATATCAGGTGAGACAAATATAATATAAATAAATACCTTGCAAATATTGAAAAATATTTTATTAACTACATTACAATTTTATTTATAAACCATTTTAAGTGATAGTCAACAAACATGATTTTAATTATTTTCAAACAGCTCAAAAAAAGTATCATTAAATGTGTAATTGAAGATAGCCCAATAGGCATTTTCTATTTATTTATTTAACACCACTTTTAATTTATCCCACTGTCAGTGTTTAAATAATAAATCATAAATAATACTATCAATACAAATAAAAGTTAAGATAGTATAGAAAATATTCTGATAGACATAGACGCTCGTAAACCAAGCAAATGTGATTAATGATAGAAAATACAATAAATAATCTTATAATTTTTCAGGCTGGATATTGGGGAAGAGTGGAATGGGCGCATGATCTTAGTCAACAAGAATTACAAGCAAAATTATCAGCAGCAGTATTATTTGTCCATTTCAATTCAGTGGATTCAGTCAAAACAAAAACCAAGGCACAAAACATGTAATAAAGTATATGTTCATATGTTTTTCAAGTTTTAATTTTTGTGCCACAGAACCAAATTCTCCTTCTCGTAAGGTAAAAAAAGTTTGATCGACACCAATGGAGATTAAATAAACGTTAAATAAACATTGTTTTTCTTTTCAATATCCATCCCGTGTTACCTGATTTTCGATTTTGCTTTTATTCTAGGCAGCAAATTTTTTAGATATATTGAAAAATCTTTTTGGCTTCTGCATATTGTATTTAAGTTTTTGGGACGTTCACCCATTGAAGATAGTTTATTTAATCTTCTTTGTAAAGTATTTTGAGAATGAGCAAACACCCTCGGTACCAATATAATGTCCTTTTCATTGAAACCTTCTTCAAATAGAAAATCAACGGTGTTTCTTATCTGTAACATCATTAAAAGTATATGTTGTTTACTAATGATTGTAATAAAATGAAAAACATTATTATTTTACACAAGGTATCAACAATTGAGACAACTCATACATTAAAATAAATATACTTGATAATTTTTAGGTAGTTGTAAATATATAATATTAATGCAATAAATATAACTGGAAACAAAATTCAAACCTTTGAAACCCTTGCAGTAAGAATGCATGGAGTTTTTTCGGCCATGTCATTTACAACATTTGAATTGCAATTTAATCTTACTGCTAGATAGTTAAGTGCTGATTTTGTATCTCCTAGAAGTTCTTTTTCTAATACTGTTATACTCATAGCTCTGAAAGTTTTTACAAATTTGATTATTACAACAACATTTACTAGGATATGGTTATTTTATAATATATATTCATATAATTGAAGGATTTCGCTTAAAAAATTGATGGAATACATTTGATTGATTCCTTTTAGTATACCTTTCACGAACAGGTTCTGTACATTTTACCATCCAAGGCATCATCTTCTCTCTACCGATATGCTTAAACTTTGATAGCCGTTCCTTGATAGTTGCAGTGTTATATTGTAATACCCATAAATCTTTTAAAATGTTTTCATTTTTTATTCCCATTTCTATAAATTAAAATATTTTTTTATTATTTATAGAATCATATATTTATAATTAATTTTTGAAATCTGAAATAACTACTATACAATGATATTGACTTATAATAATATAATATAATAATAATTATATTTTTTACATTTTGGCCATTTGGTCACTCGTTATAAGTTAATGGTTGACAATTATTTGAACAAATTAATGGTGCACAGTAAGTAATGCTTTATCTCTGAAGGTACTAAGACATAGTATAAGCGGTGTCAAACTTCAAATATATTCATTTTTATTCATACCAAGTAATGTTGAAAGTGATGTTTTAAGAATTTCAAATGGCAAAGAATATATAAATAATCTTTTAGAGATGTATTCTGCCACAAAATATGGATCCATCTGAAAAAATAAATGTATATTTTATAATTTTATATTATTATACAAAACATATATTATTATAAAGATATAAAAACGAACCTTTAATTTTTCACTAACGTAATATAATCTATTCCTATTGAGAGTATTTGTTTGATCCTGTTGAATGAGGATGCATAGTTTCTGAAGTCTCTTTGTGGTCAGCTTAAGATATGGAACTCCATGATTCACATTTGTGAAATGCATTTTCAATATTAATTTTGTTTTTTCCTTAAGCAAACCTAAAACATTAATAGCATGATAAGATATATTATAAGAGGACACTATCATACATGTTTTTAAGGCCAAAGTTTCAGTCTTTCAAACGGCTCTAAATACCAACAAAAGAAGGTCTTAACTCTCAACATATTTTTTTATATATTTTCATACAATATTTCCAGATGTTCTTTTTCTTAAAACTTTATTATTTTCAAGCATATTTTCTAATTTTTTTCATTTAATCGTTCAATTTATTTTTATCTATAAGGTTATTGTGAGCACTCTAACCCAGGCCGACATGCATCTGAACATGTTACATAGAAGTTGCAGGTGAAAAACGATGAGTGAAGTATCGATGAAAAAACATTTTACTGGAAACAGCTCCCCCACATTTTAGTATACTTGATCACTTACTGGGTTCCATTTCAAGCAGCCATAAATTTTTAAGTATGACATCTCTGATTATTTCGAGGTCTAAACAAATTTTTAATGCTTTGTGCACTTGGAAGTGATTTAACTGTGAGATGTTTTTATTTGAATCGATAATTATCCGATATTCTGAAGGACTGACATTTAAAAAATCTACAAATAAATCTTTTAAACTGATTATTTGCAGTTTATTTTCTTTGTTTTGAATTAAATTAAAGGTATTCGCACTAGTACAAAAGTAACCAATATTGTTTCGAATAATATAATTATTTGATTGGCTAAGAAACGTCGTAGTAATTAGTCTATGTAATGATAATATTCTAGATAATCCTTTCAACATTTTTATTAATTATCTTATAATTTTCAAGTAACAAATAATGTTTGTTAGATAAATAATACGATCATAACCTAAAAATATATATGAATGTCAAAATAAACTCATAGGGATGTCAGATATCAAAAGTTTTTATTAAGTAGGTACTTATCAATCAGGCACCTAAACACGAAAAAAATTACCTGTGCGTGACTGCGGCTGCAACGTTGCGGCCGTGGCTAAAACTCAAATTATATCAGATTTATTAAAAATGAAAGACTTGTGTCATCTATTAACATCTGAGCATAGCTTGCGAAGTTTTAAGACACTAACCTAATTGTTTATTGTCCAATATTAGATTTAGGGAGGCAAAGGCTCCTTAGCGTAATCCAACAGAAGTCTGGACCGGTTGGATATATCGATCTCATATCTACGGAGCCCAACTACCATGCATTTTCTGTATTCGCGGCGACCTTCGGCGAAGAAGTCAAAAAGTCCAAATTTTAACGTCTGAGCTACTAACTTTTACACCCATGTGTGGTGTTGCTCACCAAAACACGTTACTTGTATAACGAGAATGTACTCTGAAAACAATGCCTTGGTAAGTGCTCCCAAGGAGCGCAGGTACAAGGCGACCAGTCCGGGGGCCTATAGCCCCAAAAAAAAAAAAAAAAAAAAACACTAACCTAAATTGAGTTCAACCATCTTTCATGATTTTTCATATTATTTGTATCGTTGGCGATCACTGAAAAATCATAATGACTTTTCATTATTTTTTGCGTGGATTGATGTATCCTTTTACAAAAATAGTTTATTTTTAGCAAATATACGATAATATATATACAAAAAAAATGGGCATAAAAAATACTCAAGCACAGGTTAATGTTGATGGTTACATTTATTTTGTTTACTGATATATTAAAATCAGATCCAATGATAGTGGACAGGAGGACTAATTACCGGAGCAAAATTTAGGAGATTTGAGATTTTTTTTAGATATAAAAAAAAGGATGAAATATTTTGAAGGTCCAACGAGGAACTTTTTTGCTCGTTAAAATTTTTTTGGGACTAAAAATATTGAGAACAAAAAATATAGGAGGCACTATAAGATTTTTTCTTATTGCTCATCAATTTTAAGGGGGTTCGGATTCGCATTCTGTAATCACGCTCATATTATTACACTTAAGGCCTTCAAAAGGAGCTTTCAGGCAGATTCTAGACACTTGAACTTTTAAACCGGCTCTTAATATTTAGGGAAACCAGGGGTTAAGCTTCTTGGTCTTTGGTTTTACTGTCAAGCGGTCATAAACATTTTGATTAATGACATTTATAACTACAAAATGGTAAATCTAATGAGGAACGCTAGTTGGGGACATTATGTCCTTTATAACATAGTATTGATGTTATAAAGCTTGACACAGATACGTTTTTACCATAATACTACCTCTAAACATTTACAAGTCAAGACTTTTATTATACTAAAAAATAGACATTCATTTGTAGACTAACTACTACATTCATTTAAATATATTTATTTTCAAGTAACTAATCCACACTATGACAGTTTTACTCTTTAAATTATCCTACAGTTCTTATATTCAGCTGTCTTCCTTCTTTCTGTTTGTTTTTGTAATTTATTTTGACGTGTATAGTTTTTGTGAAGATGAAGGGAGACAGTCATTGGAACACAGATTGGAATCTGATATGTGTGTGAAATTAATAAAACAAAAATCGGTACTTAAAAGATTTCGGGAGTGTATCAAAAAACATTGTTAACGTATCAGAGACTGAAGTATTTTTTTGATACAAAATCAAGTTTTAAGCTATATTCTATCAACATACAGCAGAAATCATTTTAAAAAATACACAATGCTTTCTTAACTAACTGTTTGTGTAGTGTACGATCGCACTAATTCTTACAGGGCCACATATTTTAAAATGTCATAATAAAAAAAGGATTGAAATATACATTTTGATGAAAATAAAATTAATTGCAGGGTTATTTAGTAGCTGCTTCCTTAGCCAATGCTGCATGATAACAGTGCCAGAGACCCTTCTAAGCTAAAATTGAGTCAGACCTACGATGTACAGGTAGAAAAATGTCCAAAATACGTGTAGGTACACAATTGTAATCACTATGACCATATAGTCACGCTCGTCTTTGGAGGGTAAAATTAAATAAAAATCCAAGTTTCCAGATAAATAATTATATTTCTAAAGCAAGAATATAAAATTTTGAATGTTTATCTTTCACTTTGAGAGCTATATTACAAATCAACAGCTCATAAAATACAATAATCAGAACCTTGTCAGGCAGTCAGTCTGGAGGATGTCAAAGTAATGATTTCATCTTAATATTTAAATATTTTATGAGGATATACATGACATACACACATACAAATGACTTTTTGTATAAATCACAAATAAGTACACGTATGCATTTTACTATTCATTATTTTGATTTAATAAACAATAATGCAAATTAAAATATATCAGCTTATTTATAAAAATATATTTTAACCGAATGCATGAAATATAATAATTATTTCATAATAGTAAAATACATTTTAAGCCCAATTTTATAGTAATATACTAATATCCGCCTTATAAATAGCCATTGCGTCAGATAATTTTTGTAGCCTTTTTTTAAGATGGTTATTTGTTCATATTTTCAGATTATAAAAGACAATAAAATGATGTCTAAGCTGTCATTATTTATTTTTTATAATTATACAAAAATAATGTCTCTCAAAAACAAACTCTTGGCTCAGATATTTGATACCGTTGGTGATTTTGTCACTTAGAACTCATACTAATTGACTACGGTTAAAAATTGCGTTATTTTAATTAATGCAGTGGTCATAATTATTCACCATATTAGAATCCAAGCCATAGCTTATAGACATCACAGAAACATCACCATGAACCTCTGCAATCCTTCACTGTAACCAATACCACAGACCAGTATTGCAAAGTTCAACTGAATGTAATCACATTTGATGGCTTTTATAATAATGCGAGTCCAGGGACTTAAAAAATGACAGATTTGATTTTTTGGAGTCATTTCAATATTTATATGAATATCTGATAAACAGAATTAAATCAATTTGAGCAATTAAATTGTAAAATAAAATCTATTGTTATTTCCGAAACCTCATTTAGCTAATAACAAGAAATATTTCTTATTTTTAACAAAATAATGAGTAATGACACAAATTATAAAAAATTAAGAGTCACAACTTTACAACAAAGTTTTAAATACTTGGAAATCATGTTTGTATTTTATTATTATCTATGTTATATTGTGTACAGAGAAAATAATTCATTGGAATTCTACAAGCACTATAATATAATTAAGTATAGGCTAATTTACGAATAGTAATAAACAAATAGGTATTTCAGACACATTTATGCAATAAGTCGTTAATTGTATTAGATTTATAAAATCTGAAATGATTTGTGTAATGCTTGAGTTTGAATTGATGAACTTATTTATTAATGGCATCAAATATAATGGTTGGCATTTTCAGGCAGTATATTCATCAACTATTGGAAAGTATTTTATATCCAAAATGATCAATATAAGGATACTAAAAGTTCAGTATTATTTATATGATAATTAATTAATGGTTAGATGAATATGATCCATATAAAATCAATGAACAGACAATATGAAATCAAAAACAAGGTATTACCAACATATGAAAATAAATTATATACTATAATTGCCTTTTTAAATACTTTATTTTTACAAAAAAACATGGCTCGCTTTAAATTTAAAATGGCACTTTTTTAATGATGTACTTTTGATGATGTACATTGATAAAAGCATGAAAACATTATATATTTAAATAAAAATAAAAAAATCACATTAGACACCTCTAGGCAAAAAATATCTCTGTATAATTTGTTTCTGAAAAATACTTATTCACATATTTTAGTACGTATAAATCAATATAAATATAAAGTAGGTTATTCACATTGACAGATCAAATTTTCCACAACGTACAGATATTTTTATTTGTATGAATCTATATTACACAAAACCCAATACATCGAAAAAATAATATATTTAGGATTATTACACCAACACGTAGTGCAATAAATAGAAAATCAGTATTGTAGTGCTGAATATTAATCTTATATAAAAATATTAAATATTAAAGACATAATATTTCAGCTGTGGCATAGCATTATTTACATAATAATATGTAAATCAAGATAAAAACTATAGTTTTTTTTTTCAATGTTTTCAGAATGCACTATGAGTTCCATAATAAATAATAAATATTTATTTATTTACCTTGGTTTTACGTGTATCAAATGGGTTCGACCACTTACAAAGTACTATGCAGCTCAGTTGTCTCTTGACAGTGATGGTTTGAGGAAGGCTACGAGTTTAGCATGATCCATGTAAAAACAAGGTAAATAAGTAAATATTTATTATCAAACTTTAGGTATTTTAAAATGAGATTATAAAGTTTTTAAAAGAACACAACCTTGATATCTATTACATTATTATAAAAAGCTGCTCTCAGTAGTTAAGTATTTAACTCTTTCAAAATCACTATTTATATATACATTAATATAATGCATGTCATGTATGTGTGTAGATGTATGTATTTGTATACTATTATGTACACAAATAAATGAAATATATTTACTTTAATAATAAATGCTTTAATTATAGATATAATTACTTGTAATGCTACCTAATCCACAATTCAAATAAAACTATATTAAAATGCTTCACAGTAAAAAAACTTACTCCAATCGTAAAGGTATTCATTCTTAAAACTATTTAAAAATAAGTCATGAACATAAAATCACACCTCTCCTTCATTATAGGACAGCTAATAATAAGCTTAATAAAAATGTAAAAAAAGTGTCATCACAAAAAATATTTAATTCTAAAACACAATCACAATAGTGATATTTGAATGTTCACAGAGATGGCAATAGGTTGATGGGAAGGCGTCAGCACAGTGAGGTTGGCTCGCCCTCCAGCGTGCAGGCCACGGTGTCCAGCTTGTGCGCCAGGTGCAGCTTGTTGCAGTGAGGGTCCATCTCCAGTGCAATCATCACTTGGTCTCTATACTTGTTTACATAAATATACAACTCCTTTAGTGCCGACACGGTGTCGAACTCGTCTATTTGCTGCACAGACAACTGCTGCATAGAAGTGCTCATCTCTTGGTCCGTGATCTGCGGCAGGTTGGACACCGCCTGGTAGAACTGGAGAACCATGTCTCTGTACACCGGAATGTCCTTAGCGAAGAGGAGCTTATTGGAAGGAGAATCTTTGCACAGGCGGTGCTCGCTCATGGAGCAGGCGTCCATGAAAGTCTGGGCAATCACAGATAAACAGGAATCAACTGTCATAGTTTTATTTATATCGAAGATGAAGTCGGGGTTCTTTATGAGATTAACCCAAAACCTTAGAGGAAGACTGTTAGATTTCCAGGCGTGAACCACTTCAGGATTAGCTATGCCGTGCATTCGGGCGGCTTCATCAAACAAATCGAAGAGCCACTTGACGGCGGGAGGCAGGATTTCATTAACAGTTAATATTGTACTAAAAAAATCGTCTACAAATTTGTTGATGGTACCTTTAGTAGACAGAAGTCTCGTTAGAAATATTTCAGGAATGGCTTTATGAGTGTGCTCTGATGCTTTGTTGGCAAAGTGGTGGTAGTCTAGGGGCTTCACCAAGTGGTAGATGTGCGAGTTTGTGTCTGTATCCATGTCGCCATTGATGATGCGGAGATGCGAGTTGGAGCAATACATTCCTGTGCAGTTTCTGCAGGGCTGTTTGTAGCCGGTATTAAAACTGTCATTTTGTCTCGGAATCAAAGACATGATTGCAGATTCTTTCACTCCATAATGCGATAAAGAATTTAATTTTTTCCAGCCGTTGACAGTTTTAGTGGTGAGATCTTCATCTTGTAAAATAAGATGGCCACCTCTTCCGTGGCGCCATTCTAGATCGACTTCGTGGACGGAGGGGCGCATGGAGAAAGGAGTGTTTTTACAAAGAGCGTCTAGGATTTTAGACTTGACTTGCGATATCGTGTCACAATCCAGCACCTTACACTGAACTTTCTCATCCAGGTCATCTTGGAGGATGTGAAGAGTAACAGTTTGGTGGTCTATCTGTTCCTTAAGCAATCTCTCCTCCGACAAACAGTACCTGGCTTCATGGGTTATTGCATCCACTAGTCCCTTCTCCACTTGGTGCTTTATAGCCTTGAATAATAAAAATAGTGATGATCCAGCATAATCTTTCAAGTAATAATACATACAGAGGGCCATCCAATTGGTCAACATTTTTTCCACCACACTCTCGGTGCGACGCAACATCAACTGTGGGTGTTTTGTACAAACAGACTTGTCAATCAGGCGGAGCAGCAAGCACTTCAAGATATCTGTTGCGTACTCCATCTTCCCCATCAAGACAACCATCAGCAGCGATGCCACGTTGACTTTGTCTCTGATGTTGAAGGACTTTTGTGCTTCCAATGTATCAATAAACGAGAGCAAAAAGCATTTGTTATTGATGAGTTGTTCAAATTGCAACATGGCCGCATCATAATTCGTACGCGGACCATTGATGAGAGACTTCTGAATGTTCAGGATGGGGTGATCTGAAACTCCAGGGAAGAACACATTCATAACATAGTTCACATGGTCCAATGTCGGAATCCCTGAATTTTCCAGATCGGCGGCCAAGTCAGACATGTCAGTTTGTAATTCTGCGAAGGCTTGCTTACATTCCAGCCTGACATTACTCTCAAGGGTGTCCATTTGAATCTGGATTCTCTTGTATTCTCGTTCGGCTTTAGTGCTCTTCCTTCTATACACGATGAGCACTATCATGAAGATCAGCACCAAGAAGAAGGTCCCGGCGGTGATGCCGGCGATGGCCTCTGGGGGGAAGTTGTAGTTCTTCATGACTTCGTATCTGAGATATCCTAAGGGGTATTTTAAAGATTTGCCAATTTTTATAACTACAAGGGGTAAATTCACTTCCTTGATCTGAATGCCATTTTCATCCGTATTAGCGGGTTGCATCTCAGGTGGCGTGCACACCAGCTGGGACATGGTGAGGCTTGTCAAGTTGCACGTCCTTATGCCGATAGTGACCGACACGTCACTTTCATCACTGGCTCTGTTTAAATTTTCCCCTTCTATAACCAAGGTGTCCCCCTTGTAAGATTTAATCTTATTGGGAAAGTTGAACACCTGAGGATCATCGACGTACACTATCTGGGTGCGTAGGGAATGAAAATGTTTATCCAAGTCTTGCATCGATTCAACTAAATCCATCAGAAAGCCAATCCTCATAACTATTTGAGGTTTCACAGATGGTAACTTGACACCGGTGAGATCCACTATTTCTTTGAATTTTTGATTCACCGCAGGACTCGGACATTCCATTTGATTAGAATTCAACACGGTGCAGATAGTTCTGTTCACAGGAATCACTTCGTTCGCATAAAACACATTCATCTCCGGTTTCTGAACGGTGTGCAGGTTTTTACCGTGTATCGTTATCATCCGACCTCCCGATACAAAACTTTTAAGAGGCTTAATCTCCATTATTGTGGGATCGTCCGTGTAATTGAACAGACTGCCGTATATTGTGCGATTAGCATTGTCTATCGATATGGTGATGGTTTGAATGACTCTGGGAGAGTTGGCCTTGGATGTTACACATATAAGTCTACTGTTGGAAGTTTGGGTGCTGTTCACTTGGCAGACCAAGTCATCAAGGTAGGCTGAGATCTTTGACCCGATATTGAGATGTTGCCCGGCGATCCCGAGCTGAGTACCTCCCGACACGGGCCCCAGTGAAGGAAATATGCCCAGAATCTTGATATCCTTGTAGCTGAACTGCACGGATGACTCCGTGAAACCGGCATCGTTACCCACAACGACGGAAGCCACCATCGATCCATTGGAAGCTCCCGTCTTGCAAGTGATACTCACAGAAACTTCAAAATCCACAATCACACAGGGCACATCGCCGATCCGCACTTTCCCGATGACTTCCTCTTCTTTCAATCCAAGATTACTTCCCTCGATCGTCACTAATGTGCCGCCCTCGATGGGCCCGCTCAGAGGCTTGATCATGTCTATCCTGGGCCGAGGACACTCGGCCACCGGAGTCTCCAGACAGGACTCACTATACGAGCAGGAGTTGCTGCACCAGGTGCACTGGTAGATGCTGTTGCGGGTGATGCACAGAGAGCAGTCAGCGTGCTCTCGGTGGGATCCGAGGATTTCACATTTGTACAAAGTGATTTTAACAGTGTCGATGTAATGTTTATGATTCCATACGACTCTGACGCTGACGTTATACTCTCCGATACTTTCTTCGTAAGAATATGTAGTTTTATCACACACTATAAATCGATTGGACTCGACTCTCGCCGGCACGATCATCTTGGCCACTTCAATGCTGACGACGCACTGGAAGCCCGTGTGGCCGGCCTGCAGGTGCGGCAGGTTGTCCACCTCCAGCACCAGCTCCTTGGGCACGTTGTTGGGCAGCAGGATGGGCTTGGGGTGGTGGCGGATGCGGGGGCAGTGGCCCTCGCCATGGTACAGCAGCTTGCTTGGGTTGTTGTCTCCGCTGATCACCGTGCGCTGGCACACGGAAGAGTTGTGCGTGCAGATGTTGTCATAGATGCACCAGTTGCAAGCCCACTGACTGGTGACACACTTCACGCAGGTCGCGTGGACCGAGCAATCGAAAAACGAAAAGCTTCTCGACACAAAGTCTTTGTTTGTTTCTGACGAGTGGACCGAGAGGGGAACGAAAATATGATCTTGGCTATTTGGAATCTTAGGACGATGATAAACTGAGGGTGTCGGGCAGGCCAAGCCCATAGGAGTCACGGCCGCATCGATGGGAGAAGCCGTGCCAAAGACGCACTTGTACTTGGCTCCGGAAGGAAGCTCGGGCAAGGTGCGGATGATCAGCTGCACCGTGGCCATCTCGCTAATGGGGATCTTGTCGGGCGCCACTTGTTCAAAGTCTATGCACTGCTGGCCGGTGTACTGGGACAGCCAGCGGGGGGCGCTGTGGGTACCCTTCTGGCAGGCGCTCTGGACCGTGCACCTTTTTTCCAACGAACACCATCCGCAATAAGGATCGTTCGATTCCAAGCAGGCGGAACAGTTTCCATACGCCGAACAGTGTTCCACCGGCAGAGAAAAGATCGCATGCTTGGACAGAACGTATAGAATCTTTTGGTTCGGGGAAAACGCCGAATCGGGAAGAACCGTGTGGCCGGAGCTTAACGTAACCTCCCCGTATTCGACGGTTTTCGTTTTCGAAAGAACAACTTTTTTCAAAGTGCCATTTTTCGTTCCGAGAAAACCAATCGTGTGAGCTCCGGTGACACCGACGGTGACGGAAGTCACGTGAGTTCCGTTGTAACTGAGCACTGCAGACGAAACTATTGGATGAGAGCCGCTGATCTTCAAGCTGACGTCACAGAAGTTGACGATGTTTCCCGCCGAGCCCGCAACAGGACAATTGCCATCAGAGAAGCCGGATATGTATGCCATGTTGCGGTACTTGGTGCTTCCGTTGAAGCACATGTGGATGTTCTCATCGAACTTGGCCTCGATGTCCGCCAGAGAGTAGACGCAGAGGGCGGAGTGCGAGTGCGGCTCGTTGGTGATGCCGCGCGAGGGGCTGAAGGCCGCCACGAGCACGGGCGCCTGCGCGGGCACGCCCAGCTCGCGCGCCAGCGCCGCGCCCGCGCGCTCCAGCTTGGCGTCCTGCACGAGGTTGTAGTTGTGGCCAGAGCTGCCCGCTCCGGCAAAGCACTGCAGCGTCACTTCACTGTAAGTCTCGAAGTTGCTGTCCTTGACGCACACGCGCGCCAGCCGAGACACATAGCCTTGCTCCTCGTTGCCGGGCAGGTGGGACTTTTTCTGGATAATTAAGAAGTATGCAAAGTCACTCGCGTTGAATCCGTACACGTACTGTACGAGGAAGTTGTCGCGATACTTAACGTCGATGGCCACGAAGGATTGCTTGGAGAAGCTCAACTCGGCCGGCTGCATGGACAGCAGGCGGCGGCTCGCGATGGCCGGAACGTCGTGGCGGAAGTCACCGTGATTGGTGAAGGTGGCACCGACGTACAGCACGTCCGTGGAGCCCCACGAGTTGAAGCGCTCGGGCCCGATGTACGCGTACGTGGACGCGTCCTCGCTGTTCGCGGCCACGCCGATGGCGAGGAACTTGGGCGGCGCGGTGATGTCGGTCATGTTGTAGCGGTTGCACGCGCCCTGCGCCACGGAGCCGCACACGATGAGAGTCTTGGTCTCGCGGTCGATGACGAGCACTTTGTTGATGTTGTCGGTGGGTGCGGTCAGAATCTCCGAGTCGCGGCAGCCGCTGGCGTGGCAGAGCGGGCTGTCCGCCACGGGGCCCGTGCTTAGCGCGTGCTCCAAGTGCAACTCGGGCGACAGCTGCAGAAGCAGGTTGGCCGCTCCGGCGTACGCGCGCCCCGAGCCAGCGTCCAGCACCAGGTGAGTGAAGCGCAGCGTCTTGTTGGGAGTCGGGGGAAACCTCCCGACGATGTTCTGCGCGGCCGCTCCGACCGCGAGCAGCCGCAGCAACCACGGCAACCAGCCCGCCCCGACCCCGACCACTATCCGAGTCGCGGTCATTATGCCATCGCGAGTATCCTTGCGGTGTATATCGCCGAAATCGAGGATCTCGCTATTTTGGCATGACCGATTGTCTTTTAGACTCGTAGGTCCGCTAGATACGCGTTAATTGAGATGATCGAGCACATCGCGAGAGGAGATTGAAAGTATAAATAAGCACGGAATTCCATCAACCGACTACAACAAAACCATCTTGAAAACCTAAGTAAAAATGGATGTCAAACAAGAGCTCCGCGACAGACAGAGACGAAAAGCTATGACTCGATACGCTTTTCAGTTTAGACGACGTGTGAAATAATCACAATGCATTTTTAAGATAAAAAAAATATTTAAAAATACTAATAAGATCATATTTATCCATCGTTTAATCTCACTTGTTCCACGGCTATTACAAATGACTAAATTTGTGAATTGTTTGTTTGATGTGGGAGTTGACACACCGCTATCTCTTTCACAAACATAAACGTCGATTTTCATAGATTTCCATTTGGCCTGTAATTTTAGGAATCCAATATTTAATTCTTGAAAATTAGAAAACAAATAATATTTTGTAGTATTTCGATGCATCAGATGCACTGTAAAGCCAATTTAATCTTCTTTTTTTTACAAAATACGTATCGATTTTAAACATACCTAACCATATAAAATAAGTGTGTAGTAAAAAATTAAAAGCTCCAGAGTTTATTTTTTGCTATTTAAAAATTGCTAAAATTTAATAGTTGTGGCGAGTAGTTCAAAAGATTTTTGTTGTCAAGTCTGAGTCAGACTCAAGCGGAAAACACGCTAGTTTCGCTATTACATTTGAGTATATGTAAATAACTGATTTTAATGATGATGGCCAGAAGTAACGCCATCGACGTCGCCCACTTCTGGGCAGACAGGATCTGACCCTGTTGTTTCCGACACGATTATATATATATATGCTGATTTTAATTATAATAAAAAAATGCTATTTTGAATTATAATTATATAACGATAATCACTATTTTAAATTGTGAAATTCAGTAGCCAGGGTTATATTCTTTAACTAATTATATATATTTTTCAATAAAGAACTGCATGCGTGGACCTTCTACAATGTATGACATAAAGCCTACAAATGCGTTATCTTTCTTATTAATATATTTTTTTACTTTCTTATAATATATATATATATATATATATATATATATAATGTTAGAAAAGTTTTTTTGTCGTTCTTTTTTATAATTTTTTTATTTTTAATTTACACATTTGCCGATCGTTTTATTCAAAAACCTATTAGCACAACGTTAAGTGATCTAAGAGAAAAATCGTTAAATTTAATTTTTGAGATACTTTTTGCATGTAAATAATTGTAAAATAGACATTATATATTCGAAAATGATGGAATATTTGCTTAAATATTATTTGTAAGTATAATACTTTTTAAACACGAAAAATTATTGATCCTAATCATTATTTTTTACACGATAATTCAATTTTAGAAAAAGTAAACTTGCAGTAAGCAATTGATATGTTTATTATTGGTACTAGTTCAAAATAATAATAAAATAAGTTCACGATCTTGCCTTTTAACACCACAATAAATACGAATTATTATTCTACTGATTGGTAAAATATTAATAGGTATGTCAAGTACCACGATTATTCTCATGCCTAGCCAATACGTACTTGTTATGAATAGAGTATTTGAGTGTCATCACCATCTTGTTAGAGGCAGACGCTTTTGTCGAAAACATGAAATTGTTGTAATGTTTGCAAAACTAGGAAATAAACTAATATGATTGTGATAAAAATAGTTATTTATTAATTACAATTCGCTTTAGTGTGTAAATATGTCTAATAAAACATAATTTAATATTTTATCATCTACAAGTAAGGTTAGTTGTTTGGCGGATGGATGTGTTTCGTGTGTCACGGAAGGTAGTAAGGTGTAGTAAACATTATAGCTGATCCTTCTATTTTTACCACTATTATTCATAAATAAACAATGATATATGGTTTTGATATTTGTTTTATAAGTTTAAAGACAATTTCAATCCTTCATATTGTAGCAACTGTTTTACCGGTTACTTGACATATCACAGCCGCAATTTTTACTCGCGTTCATAATCGCTTAAATATTACAGTCAAATTTGTACACTTCCTTCAAAGCTGTGCGCTTTTACAAGCTTGATTTTGTTTTCTACACCAATTTTCTGTTTAATTTTCATCTTATTACCTGAAAAAGTTGATTTTTTAAAGAAATTGTTCTTAAATCAATTATCTCAGTTCTAGAACTATATAAAATATTTAACAAATTGGAGAAGCTATTGTTTACTGTATTTTTCTCATCAAACTTTATATTATGTTATAATTGAATGTTACTTTGATGCATTGCTAATTGTTATATTTACCATTTAACTATTAAAAATACCGTTTTCACAATTTTGAATTCATTCTAGTAGCTTTAGAGTTGTTTCACAGTAGATATATATCTCCTGTAAAACTGCCATTGCGAAGCATAAATTATGGCTGTTCGATTGTTACAAATTCTGCCAGGTCTTATTAAATATATGGATGGTTTTTAACACATTTAATGCCATAGTACTTTTTGAGAAAATACATACCTGTTAAACAAATTATATTGTATATTATCTATACATATATTAGCTTCATAAATTAAGATTAATATTTTTCAAAAAACTAATAATGCTTGTTATTATGTGCCTAGGTCATCGCTGGCGTTAAACATGTTAAATTTAAACATTTTGTGCTGGAATGTATCTGAGACAAATTTTGGTGTTTTTACTCGCTTTAATAGGATTTAAGGATATTAGATGATGAACCCGACCCTCTTAAGACCTCGATCATTTAGTTCTAGAGTGCGGCTCAACTGTAATTTTAAAAAGTATCATATGTCCCTTTGTAGTTAAATTGGCTGGGAAAGTGTAAAGTACACCATTTTATATAGAGAAATAGTAAATCTAATAAGGACCACTCTCCACGAGCTATAGATTGATTTTGATTTTATGGACGAAGATGCACTAAACCAGTGATTTCTAAAGTGTTTTATATTGAATCCTAGAGATTGATAAAGACCTGCAAGGGGTCCATGTTAAGAGGAAAAAAAATTGGGGGTCTACATCCGAAGAGAATCGCATCTCGCCGCCGGTTTTTAATTGCTTTATCATTTTCATACCTAGTGGAAAAGGGTTTCATGGCAGGTACCAATCTCATATCAAAAAAATAAACAAAATGGATTTCATTAATCAAGGAGATTTCAGATTAAATCTAATTAAATTGATGCCAATTGTTAATAATTTATTATTACAGAATCAATTTCATTCCTTCCATTGAATGCATTTTTTTATTGTTAGAAATTTTTACTTCATTTTAGCAGGGGGGTCTTCCTAAAATCAAAAACATGGCAGGTCCCCCACGAGAGAGAAAAAAGTTATATCACTAAAAAAATACCTAATAAAAAAAACTCAAATGTTATTAATTATTTTTTCTTTAGTAATCATTGCTACCAATATGATGGGCCCTCCAGTATCTGGGGTTCTTGGGGATCCCCTGACCCAGATGAACACCTACAGGAGCTATGTCACAATGTTGGCTGACCCGGGGGCCAAAGACGAGATCAAGCTGAAGGCTGCTCAGGAACTGAGTGAAAACTTTGAGGTCTGTACATATTTACTCATGTTTTTTTTTTTATTTATTAACGACATTATTTTAATATAATATATATCTTACATTATAAATTATACAAATTGATTGTATATTCTCTTATTTTGGTTATACCCATATCGCAGGGCAAAGTAATTGATAAATGTAGTTTATGTTAACATAAGTCGCTGTTGGCTGTCCTCGCAAGGCTTGCACGACAACATTATGAGAGAGTAACCTTTGTTTTGGACAGGATAGTCATGTACACCCCTTTATTTTTTAAGTTTTATGTCATTAAAAAAAACTTTGTAATATGTTTCTTTACTCAATATATTGTAATAAATAACATTAAAAAGATTTTTCAGCATTTAGTTTGAGATTCATTATAAATAATAAATATTTATTTACCTTGTATTTTCATGGATTACATTTAGTATTGCCTCTGTTTAGGAGACCGCAGTTTCGACTAACTCGTACCCTCAATCCGTCACTGTCACGCTAATCTATATCTATTTTTTCAATATTTATTAATCATGCGTGGTAGTGAGTCTTGCAGTGTACTAAACAATTATTTTAGTAATAATAAATGCTTAATTTTCAGGTCATAGTAAATTCGGCACAGTATCCTCAATTTCTAGATCACTCTATTAAAATATTCCTCAAGATACTTCAGGACGGCGAGCCCCACTTCATATCAGAGTACAATATTCAGCAAGTGCGTAAGCTTATTCTCGAGATAATACACCGGCTGCCCATCAGTGAAACGTTGCGGCCTTACGTGAAGAATATCTTAATTCTAATGTTGAAACTGATGGAGATTGAAAATGAAGAGAATGTCCTGGTATGCTTGAAGATTTTTATGGAAATGCATAAGACCTACAGGCCGGCCTACAGCCCTGAAGTTGATGTGAGTATCATCATTATTTATCAAAATTTATTATTTTTACAAAAAAAATACTTTCATACAAGAATGTGGAAGGCTACTACATTGTTGAAGCCACTCCATCGGGACAGACAGCTCTCTTGTCTGCCCAGGATACAAGACTAACTCTATACTTGACAATTCGTATCACAATCTCAGCTGCTCTCCTTTCTCCCGTCAGTTCATCATGTCACATCGCCAAAGGGATTGGTTACCGCAATCTTAATGTGACATAACTATGTAGGGCTCACCACTGCTAAAAACTGCTGTTTTAATAGCAGTCGATATGTGCGCATCACCAAACAAGAGCCCCTGGCAAACGAAGCATTGGCTGACCCACTGCAAGATGATGGACTGACGACATAAGAATAGCGGGAGTGGCCTGGATACGAAAGGCAGAGGATCGAAGAGGATGTAGACTCATGCGGGAGGCTTACGTTCAACAGTGGACGGATACAAGCTGATGATGATGATGAACATTTACAAATTAATATATTTTGCTACAAATTTCAAGAAAACATGAATTTGTTTGTTTTTCTCTCTTTAAATAGAGTAAATAAATGTTTTGATTGTTTGTTTAAGGTACATAAATTTCTACAATGGGTAAAAGGAATATATTCCGATCTTCCTAATCAATTGCCAAAGATTTTTGAGCCTCGGGCGACCTTGCGGGTAAAGGACCTGTCTGAAGTCAACATCGAGCAGCTGCTGCTGGAGACTTACACTGTGACTCCGATACACACTGAGAAAAAGTTGGTCGATGGAACCGTCGTAACGGTAAGTGCTGAACTCTGTGCTCGTGTGAATATTGTAGAGAAAAATATTTATTTTCTCTTAAAAGTGTGCTTTACAAATAATACATTATTTCTTTTTCTTCTTTACAGTATAATTTAATCCCTAAATCGGTACTTTCACTGAAAGTATTACAGGAGTTACCTATTATTGTGGTACTCATGTATCAACTTTACAAACAAGCGGTTCATCAGGAAGTCGGCAACTTCATCCCTTTGATAATGGAGACCATTACTCTGCAGCCCACTCTCGCACAAAGGTACATCTCACAAAACAACTTCTCTGTGGCATTGTTATTATGTGGAGACTGATTATTAATGTTAAATTGATGTGAATTTCAGGCAATCTGCTACATTCAATAAAGAAATATTTGTAGATTTCATTGGAGCTCAAATTAAAACATTGGCTTTTCTGGCGTACATCCTGCGCGTGTACCAGGAGAGCGTGGCCAGCCACGCGGCCCTCATGGTCAAGGGCATCATCGGGCTGCTGACGCTGTGTCCCCCCGAGGTGGCTCACTCCAGGAAGGAGCTCATCGTGGCCGCCAGGCACATTCTGGCTACCGATCTGAGGATAAGTGAGTCTGTTTTTCAAAGAAGATCTCTTTGAGCTCTACAATTCAAATAATTTATTATTACACTTCGAACCATGTCAAAATATAAAACGATTTCTATTATAAAAGATTTTGTCGATCCTCATTATTCCCATACGAAACTTTCAATTGACAGACAAATCTCATCTACTACATAACATTATAATATCCTCTGGACAGCCGTTCTCGTATTAAGAAATGATAAATAACGCGTCTTTTGATTGAATATAGAATTTGTGCCTCACATGGAGAGACTGTTCGACGAAGATGTTCTGCTGGGGGGCGGCTGGACGGTCCACGAGTCGCTGCGTCCCATCGCCTACTCCACGCTGGCCGATCTGGTGCACCATGTCAGGCAGCACTTGCCACTCTCCGATCTTGCTAGAGCTGCACATCTCTTCTCCAAGAATGTTCACGACGAATCTTTACCTACCAGGTATTACCGATACGGGATGACTCAATTTAATTTAAGGTGTCGTCAATCGATCATCGCAATATTACTATTCCTGCGGGTCGAACTTTTGAATTGCTGATGAGAATTAAACTTCAATAATGTAACCATTGATAACGGATGTCGCCAGATAGTAGCTCCACTATTTGTCAGTGTTAGACGAAAGAAACATTGTTCCCCGGTGACACCATCGGCAGAAATAGCAACAAAAGGAGGGAACTACTCCCACGCGACCTGTAGTAAGTCGGGTACCTACCACCGCATGGGGCGCGTCACGGCTGCATTAATCTTGCTGTTATGTTTCTCTTCATAAGGCTGTGACTCAACTGAAGGCATCAGCATTATTGTGTGCCATAGTGTTTAAGTTCTACTTTGTATTTTTTTTTTTATAAATAAAGTAAAGTAATATCAAGTCGTGGCATTAGTGGATTTACCCATTGTTTATCCATTTTTATTTATGTATGCCATTAAATATACTCCAATGTTATTTTCAGTATACAAACAATGTCGTGCAAGTTACTGCTGAACCTCGTGGACTGTATTCGCCAATGTTCCGAAGGAGATGCCGCGGCCGGCGCCTCGGCGGCCGGTGGGCTGCAGGGGCGCCAGCTGCTGCTCAGGATACTGGAAGTCTTTGTGCTGAAGTTCAAGACCATCTCCAAATTGCAACTGCCCATTTTGTTTGCAAAATGGTAATGATAATTTAATCGTATATAAAAAGTCTTTGCGGCATTTTCATTTGAAACGTAACTATTTTTAGACATCATTATAATAAGAAATATAAAATACGTTTGTATTTTGGCATTTGGGTTTAGCCGTGTGTGGTGAACTTCCTTCAACCAATATTTCGACCGCCATTGCAGGGGTCTTCTTCAGCATTGATGATTTATTTAGTTTTGAGTTGGTTTATTCAGATATCTTTTTTATATGAGCGTTATTGATTTATATCTCCATGGCAACTACATATCAAGTTTCACTCCGGAGAACGTAGGTATGTTCTAAGACTACGGTAGGTATGGTCTAAGAATACGGTAGGTATGTTCTAAGAATTGTACCTCCACGAACGTCATGTCGGATTGTGGTCGCCATTGCTTGTCTGTACAGGTTTTAGAGTATGTGCTAGAAGTGGAAGCCATGCTGTTTTGAGAATCAAGCCGTCATGTTGATGTTGATGGGATGTCTTTTAATTTCAATGGCTTCCCTTATTATTATTCATATATAATTATTCAACACATGGCTAAACCCAAAAGCCAAAATATCAAATCTGGCCGTGAAAACCTAAGAAGTTATTTACGTTTGTATTTAATTTTTTTCAGCAAAGCTCCTGCCGGTCCGTTTCAAGCCGGGCGGTCGGGGGTCGGACAGACCCTCAATTCCAACCCTCAGACTCCGGGAGGGCTCGCCGCCGGTTCCGCGGAGATCAAGATGGAGGAAGACCGACCTTCTCAAGAATCCATTGACATGTTCTCTACGGGGAAGCAGGAAGAGTCCAAGTCCAAGTTTGGATTCCCCTCTTCGCAAGCCAACAATTATAACGTGACCGACTATCGGACGCTCGTCAAGACTTTGGTCTGCGGAGTCAAGACCATCACTTGGGGCTGTGCATCGTGCAAGGTTTATTTTTAATATATTTATTTTTTAGCAGTTATGAATATTTTTTTTTTAGTATTTCAGTTTATGCACTATTAATAGTAAAATATATCGACATAGTCCTTGCAAAATGGTGGTGAAAAGCCACGGTATATGATCTTTCGTCTCTATTTTTGTTCGCTCTTCAGACACGCATATATAAAAATGTTAGTAATATTAGGTGTACCGGAAAAGAATGTCGTTTTTTAATGAAAAATTTGGTGCATTTATTAAATATAAATATAATTGGTAATATATATATATATATATGTAAATATATATATATATAATTGTATATATTTATATATATATATATATATATATATATATATATATATATATATTTATACATATAAATATTATTTAATTTATATATTTAATTAATGCACCAAATATATTTTTATCATTTAAATATAAATATATTGTAAAAAATAATTTAATATAAAAAATTGCCGGATTCAAATTGTTTAAACCACCTCTGGCATTCACGAACATTCAAAATATCTCCCAGTAAATCACAAATTTGTAGCACGTGTTGCACTTTCTTTCTTCATGAAATGGTAAAGCATAATATTTCGAATAAATTCCTCATTCGGTACAAAGCTCTCCATTGTATATAGGGTTGTAATTTTTTTTGTTTAAAAGTCCTAGTACACTCCAGATGTACGTAGTTAGAGAAACAACACAGAACACGTAAAAGTTCGACTGCCGAAGCACAACTGACCACTCAAAACCACTTAAAATACGACATTCTTTTCCGGTACACTTATTATAAAAAGGCGTTGTGTCGCCATTTTGCTTGTTGTGACAGCAAATAGTTTGTCAAAGAATCAACAAGTGATCGGAAGCGCTGTGAGGTTACGGTGCGCTCTGTTTCATTTTCGCCCCGGGTCTCGACTGAGGTAGATCGTTTGTAGCCCGGGCCGAATACCGAAGTTTGTCAATCTTAAATAAATTACAATGTGCTTTTCAAAAAGTTGCTCTTTGTGCTCTTTTTCAACTTTGTGTTACTCATCTGCTCCTTATCCCTTCACCACGGTACCCAATGACGATCCCGGCGACACGGAGTCGTCCTTCAGTAAACAGGGATGTCTATAGACATTTTAGGGATGCAATGACATGACAGTGATTGAATTTTTTTGATCGTGTTATAGAGTGGATTCGATGGCCCCCAGTCGCCGAAACAATTTCAACCTCGGGAGACCTTGGTGTTTATTCGGCTGGTGCGGTGGGGACTTCAGTCTTTGGACATCTACACGCTGCAGACCACGCCCCCGCCCCAGGCCAGCGGGGTGCCGCGCCCGCCCACCTCCATGGTGCGCTCCAAGGAGGAGAAGGAGGTCCTCGAGCACTTCAGCGGAGTGGTAACTTATGCAAAATAATAATTATATTTTAATTGTAATAATTAATATTTTTATACATATTTAACCTTGCGTGAGTTTGGCTGCAAAGTTGCGTCTTTGACTAAAATTCAAATTTATTGACAATATAAAACAATTGAGCATAGTTTGACAAAGTTTAAGACACTGACCTATAATACTAATTGTACAGTTTGAGTTTAAATAATCTTTTATTTTTTCCATAATAATGGATAAGAACACTGAAAAATATAATCAGTTTTTATTGTTTTTTTTTGCATGGATTTTTTTTTTATTATCAGTAAATATAGTTTTTTTTTTGTATACATTTTGTTTTTTAAAATGAGCATTAAAAAAACTCACTGGAGGAGAGGATCAATATATTTTTTCATATTTGTTAATTCGGTTGTTTTTTTTGGTTGTAGTTCTCGATGATGAATCCTCAGACGTTTCAAGAAATATTTACGGCTACGATTTCACACATGGTTGAAAGGATAAATAAAAATATGACCTTGCAAATAATTGCCAATACATTTTTATCTAATCCGGTCACGTCGCCCATCTTTGCAACAGTGTTGGTGGAATATTTATTGGAGCGCATGGAAGAGATGGGCTCAAATGTGGAACGCTCTAATCTGTACCTGAGACTGTTCAAGCTTGTATTTGGATCCGTCAGCTTGTTTCCTGCAGAAAACGAACACATGTTGAAACCCCATCTCCACAGCATCGTTAACAAAGCCATGGAATACGCCATGACGGCTAAGGAACCTTATAACTATTTTCTACTTTTAAGAGCGCTGTTTCGTTCCATCGGAGGAGGTAGCCACGACTTGCTGTACCAAGAATTTCTCCCCTTATTGCCTAACTTACTGGAAGGTCTCAACAGGCTACAGAGTGGACTTCACAAGCAACACATGAAAGACTTGTTTGTCGAGCTCTGTCTCACCGTCCCGGTCAGACTGAGCAGTCTGCTTCCTTACCTGCCGATGCTGATGGATCCGTTGGTTTCCGCTCTGAACGGATCGCACACGTTGATATCGCAAGGTCTGCGGACATTGGAACTGTGCGTTGACAATTTACAGCCGGACTTTTTATATGAACACATTCAGCCGGTGAGAGCTGATCTCATGCAAGCTCTGTGGAGAACGTTGCAGAACAACGACGTCGCCCGCATCGCATTCAGAGTGTTGGGGAAATTTGGAGGGGGAAATCGGAAAATGATGATCGAACCCCAGCGACTGGACTACAAGGAAACCGAGTCAGACGGACCGGCAGTCGTCGCGTACTTCCAAGAGCATCAGCGCCCGATTGAATTTTCCGTATCCAAAGTGATCGACACCGCTTTCAGCGCTTTAAAATCCAGCACGACGGATCCTTTCTATAGAAGACAATGTTGGGAAGTGCTGAGGTGCTATTTGGCGGCATCTCTCTGCTTGGACGATGACAAACACACTTTGCAGAAACTTTTCCTTCATCCCATTTTCTTGGACGGCAAGATTGCCCCTGGCCCGCACTACAAGTGCCCTGACTCTGTGGCGAGAGCCACGCATCAGACGGCTTTGACCGGGATGTTTGTCGCCGCCGCCATAAAGGAGCTCCGCCAACTAGTGCTGCCGACGATGGTGTCCCTCGTCCGACATTACACGATGGTGGCCATCGCTCAGCAAGCCGGGCCCTTCGCTCTCACTCAGAGGATAGGCAGCCAGGGCACCGGCTTAGATCCTTTAGTTCTCATCGACGCCATCGCCGTCATAATGGGACACGAGGAAAAGGAATTGTGTAAGCCGGGACACTTGGCGTTAGTTCTCATGATGGAAACCGCCGCAACAATTCTAGGAGGCCGCGAGCGAGCTTGCCAACTTCCACTGATGGAATATCTCGCCGAAAGAATGTCTCTCCTCTGTTACGAGAGAGCCTGGTATGCCAAGCTCGGCGGATGCATCGCCATCAAGTTTATGTTTGAGAAGATGGCAATAAAATGGGTCTACCAGCACATGTTTACGTTCCTTAAAGCGTTCGTATTCGTTATGATGGATTTGACCGGGGAAGTGTCCAGCGGAGCCGTGGACATGGCCACCGTCAACATGGAGAAGATGGTGCGAGTTTGCGTGACCGGTAGCTCCAGTGGCGACAGCGAGCAGAACATGAAGACCTTGGAGCCGGAAGTGCTCATGGCACGGAACAAGGCACTACATGACGTTCTTCATGAGCTCGTTCGGCAGGTCACCAGTCCACATGTTCTCGTTCGGGAACAGGTAAATATATTATTGTCATTTAATTTAATTGTTTCATATGGTTTTATATGATGAAGTACGTCAGCAAGCATGTCCATTAGTTGCTTTAGTGCTCTACTTGTAATTTAAAATAAAATATTTGTTTTTATTAAGTAATTTTGAGATAGTTTTTCAGGTTTTTTTTTATTATTAGCTGTATTGAAATATAACTAATTTGATGCTTATTATTTCTACAGGCTATGCATTCTCTCCGTCTGATTGCCGAGCTGCAGGGCAAGACTGTGACTGACGTGATGGACCCGCACCGAGAAGTTCTGGTGGACATCATCCCGCCCAAGAAACATCTGCTTCGCCATCAACCGGCCAATGCTCAGATGGGGCTCATGGATGGGACCACCTTCTGCACGACTCTCACTCCTCGACTCTTTACAATAGGTAAAACAATGCAACTATTCTATACCCTACAAAACCTTGACACTCATATGAATTTGTATGAAGGCGTGGAATGTGTTATTTTTTTTTATTTTTCCATTTTTTTAAATGGTATTTCTGCTTTTTTTGCTGGTGATATTTCTGTTATTAAATATTGTTATTGAATATACGTACTCCACTGCTGAAGATACCTTGTAAGCAGTGAAACGCTTCCAGTCATAAGAAATAATGTCAAACAAAACTATAATATTAGAGTATTACAATTATACAGTTAATTAGATAATCTTCTTTTTATTATTTAGAATTTAGATAATAAGATTAGTTCATTTATAATTCTGCAACCCCACTTCCGCCGGTGAGTATAACTTAAGTGGTTAAAGCATTACACTGGTTACTGTGAATTTGATCCCTCACCTGTAAAATGCCAGTCAAAGAATATTTATCAATATTAGTGGTAGACGAAAGTCGTCCCGTAAACACCACACATTCATAGGACTTCCCGTAATAATTGGATGATGCGTAAACATCGGACTGTAGTCTATAACGGTGGCGTATCAACACTCCACATGCAGCGCTTAGCCATATGTAGTACGGTAAGCATAATAGAATCCACTCATCAAACTTCAACATTACTATCACCATCTGTCGGTATTCTCCTGGTTCTGCCCAACTATTAATAACATAGCATCTTATTTGTGATTGTTTTGTTGTAGATTTGTCCATCATGGAGCACAAGGTGTTCTTTCACGAGCTGATCACCATCTGCGAGGTGGAGGACGCCGTGCTGGGCAAGTTTGCTTGCTACAAGGGGGTCAGCCTGGTGCCGCTGCGCAAGTCCGCGCTGTAGGCGCTGGCCGCCTGCCACTACATCCAGGGGCAGGCTTATCGGGAGAAGATATTCAACGTGCTGTACAAGTCTCTGGAGAAGGCAGATGCGGAATTGCAACATGTATGGATAACATTTACAATGTATACACCTGCTTCTTTTTCGTTAATCCGATTTTACTTGTAGACATTTTTGGCACCGTTACTTTTTTAAGCAATTTACTAGTCGTTACTTAGTACTTTTTACAGAGATATTTTAATTTTTCAAAAGGATTCATTGAAATTTATGAAAGTTGAGTTTATTTTATTGGCCACTTTCTCAATCCAATTTATCGCGTAAAAGAACAATAGGTGTACAAATGTAAAAATCCCTGCACAATCTGACCGCAGTTTACTTCAATTATTACATTATATTTATATTTTTTATTTAATATTATATAGTGTGTAATAAATCAGATGTAATAAAAAAGGTTTGACCTTTGATATTTTAATAATATTAATTTGAATCATATCATACGTATTCATACTTCAAGCTTTTAAATGTGTTGTTAGAAAGTCATCATAAATAACTAATACATAAATTGGGTGTTAGTAAATGACATCAACTTTATTTTTAACATTATGATACTGACTAGGGTTTATCTTGTTTGAAATATGTTTCAATGGCACAGCAATAAAATAAACAACGCAACACAAAGAACGAAATATATTTCAAGGGTAAGCAGTGTTTCCCAGTTGACAGTGTTGTGTTAAAATGTATTATTTACCGGCATCATGATGCCAAACAAATTCATGCAAACAACTAGACTTACACAGTCCGTTCGTGAATTGAAAATGATTCATTTACATTTTACAATATTTAATGTAAAATTAATACGATTGAATATATTTTTCCAGGCCGGATTTGAATCGATGCAAAAATTCTTAAACGGATTCCCAATCGATATAGAGATTGTGCACAGCATCATGAGACCGCTGCTGCTGACCTTGGGCGACTACCGCAACCTGAGCGTCAACAGCTCCAAGCGCCTCTCCTACCTGACGCAGCTGTTCCCTGCCTCCTTCAACGAAAAGCTCTCCGAGCAACTCCTGCAGCTGCTGAAGAAACTTCTTGACTCCTCAGTTCAAACTAGTAGAGGTAACCGGTTGTTTCATGAATAATAACAATTTTTTATTTTAAATTTAATATTAAATATATAAAAAATTCATACGTTGTTTTAATATGGATCACTTTGAGCACTGTGTCACTTGATGGAAAACTGCAGTATCGCGATCTATGAAAGCTTCTTCAGGGCCATTGTGCACAAACATATTGACGTGTAAATAAATATTAACTGATAAAGAAAACATTTCACTAAAGGGTAATTAAGTGGTGTGTAGATGTGGGGGTAAATAGGTGGGATCTATGTAAGTAAATGACTAAAAGACTTACATCAAGTGAAAGGAGTTATGAAATTCTTATATATTTAATATTAAGATGCATCCCCAAAGTAAATGATATAAATAACATTATGTACAATTTAAATTTAAAAAAGTGAACATTGTCTGTATTCCAGGAAAGAACTTCTTGGCCATATCAAAAACTAGTGAAAACGAGCAGAAGATAATTCTGCTGATTGATATTTTCCACCAAATTCCGGCCGCCTCGAGCAAATACTTGGAGTCGCTGTGTCGCCTGGTGCTGCAGACAGAGAAGGCGCTCATGATAGAGGCCGGCTCGCCCTTCAGAGAGCCGCTGATCAAGTTCTTATTGAGGTCGGTCATTGTCCTTTTACCAAAAATATTCATTATCATATAATATTTGATATGTCTTATTGTGATCAAATTCGACAACTTAAAATAAAACTGTGATCTGAAACTGTAAAAGTAAATTAGTTTGTTACAAATTTACATATTCATATTCATTTATTTTGAGATATTTAATAGTTTGTGTTTTGTTGTTGCTTGAAAACGGATGGGAGTGACAACTTCATGTTGCATAAAATGCTATACGGTGGGACCTCGACATAGGAGTTCAATTGGTTCCGCAACCTTGCTCGTATTTCAAATTACTCGTCTCTCAAAGCAAATTTCCCCATTGAAATTAATAGCGAGCACAACTTATCAAAGATGCTTTGATGAAGATTATATTAATTCACAACAGTGTGAACTGAAATAAACACATAACACATTTTTTTCAATTTCTTGACATACACCACTTTCATAATTATGGGTACATATGTAAAAATATTATTAACTAAATTAATTTAAAAAAAATCATAACTTGCACTAATTATTATGCTTTTTTTTATCGTTTTAAAGTTATGAGCCTAAATTAATTTACCTATCACTACGTATATTGTTTAGTTTTATACAATTTAATTTAATTAATTATAATATTTACAGGTTTCCAAAAGAAACCCTGGAACTGTTTCTCAGCGACAATAGCATAAAGGATCAGCAGTGGAGCAGGTTCCTGGTGTACCTGATAGTCCACGAGAAGGGCAAGACTTACCGGGAAGTCCTGCAGACCGTGAAGAAGCCGCGCTTGGTGACGATGCTGCTGGCTCACTCGCACACGCAGCCCTCTCTGACTGCGCTGGACAAGAGCGAGATGCAGTTCCAGGCCATCCGGGTCATATCGCTGCTCATCAAGTACGATGATCAGTGGCTGTCCACTCAGCAGGACATAGTGGACGCCCTCAAGCGGATATGGTGCAATGATAAATATCAGGTATAATTGGCTTTTATACACACTAGTGATATATATATAATCGTGTCGGAAACAACAGGGTCAGATCCTGTCTGCCCAGAAGTGGGCGACGTCGATGGCGTTACTTCTGGCCATCATCAGGTCTTCCTGGGTGCAGCCACTCGGGCACAGCGCACACTCCAGAAGGTGTGACAGGGTCTGCTCCACGCCGCAGTGATGACAACTCATCTTTACAGATACAAAGATTTGTCTTAGTGAGTTGCGTGTTTAATGCTAAGTTCCTTTGATCAGCTCCATAAAAGAGGTGGGGGGGTCTCCTCTTCTTCTCTCTTATAATAATTTCTGAGCAAAAACATTTTCACCTTTCTTTTATTACACTACAGTAGTAACTGTTTAACCGTTTTAGTTCCATTGCTTTTTACTCAACTTTACCTAAAAATGAGTTTTTTTGTTTTTGTTTTAATAGCGCTATCGCGCTTGTGGCACTTCTGGCTTGTATGCAATGACCGCGATGATACTTTTCGGCACTAAAATGGTTAATACGAAATCAAGAGGAACAGCATTTTTTTGTGTTTGAATACGGATGTAAAAAAAATCCCTATTCATTGACAGTCATTAGTTCTGAAGAATTATAAGAGCTGATTGATGAAGGTGGCTTATGCGCTCCATGTTCATTTGAAATATATGAAACATGATATTGATTAAATAGTCAATAATTATTGATCAACATGTTAAAACAGTTACTATTTTATTAATTTCATACTCTCGTAACTTAAAATATGTCTAACTAATCAATAATAATATTCAATTGTGATATACTGACTGATCTTATTAATCGAATCTGCTCCGCAGCCTGAACAAAGTTACAAACTACTAGAAATAGCTCTAGAATATGATAGTCAATAGTTGTAGTAAACTAATGTTGTTTTTTTTTTGTAGGAAACTCATAAGAATGTTGATACTGTTGACTCGACCCATTGGAAGGAACCAAAATTAATTGTAAAAATTCTACTTCATTACTTTTGCCATCATCCCAACGACATTGACCTGCTGTTCCAACTGCTGAGAGCTTTATGTAACAGATTTATTCCAGTCTTCCAGGTACCGCACATGAACTTGTATTATTTAATTTCGTCTGTTTGTTTGTGGTTTTGTCTTATATATAAATAATTTATTTTTATTTTTAGTTTCTTCGTGACTTTCTCGAAAATACAGTCGCTCAAAACTACACGGTGGAATGGAAGCGGCGAGCATTCTTCAGATTTGTGGAGCATTTCGCTACGGACGCCATGTCTCAAGATCTGAAGGCCAAAGTGCTGCAGATGATCCTCATCCCGTGTTTTGCCGTCAGTTTCGAGAAGGGCCACAAGATAGTGGGAGGACCACCTTCACCCTACCAAGACAATGCAGACAATGTCGTCTCCGTATTTATAAATAATGTAAGAATGATTGTTTTTTTTTGTGTAATTTTGAATCGGTTTACTGAATTAAAATACTAACCCACAAAAGTTAAAAATCTACTTTGGTACTTGTAAACTATACGTTATATCAGGGGTCGTCAACCTTTTTATGCCTAGCGCCCACTTTTGCCTATTTTTCATGGTAAAATTTCCCTACCGCCCACCAACCTCTATATATTTCAATTCAGTATATAGGTGAAAAAAATTCTAGAAGGAATATAGGATATTTGAAAACGCCCACCGCCCACCACGTAAGCCCATATCGCCCACTAGTGGGCGTTACGGACCAGGTTGACGACCCGTGCGTTATATGATTTTACTAATGTAATTTTGCACAACTTAAATGACTGCTCGTGAAGCATAACTAATGTATACTATGAAAATAATATTTGTAATCAAACCTAACCATAATAAAATATTTCTTGTAACAGTATTATTTTGCGCACTTGTAAAATGTTATTGAACATTGTGACAAAAAATATGCCTGTCGTGACAGGACAAAAAGGCACTCATTTAGAACATTTTTTTTCCAAAATATGTTGGGTTACAGTGATTCACATTGTTTTGTAAACTTTCCTACTTTGGGTGCCTTTTAGCTTATTTGAATGGTACGTGGATCATTTTTACTAAATAAAAAATAAAATCGAAGTGTTAAATAATTGTCCCAATATGTTAACTCACTGACAATTCAACACTGCTTATCAATATGGTTTTAGTATTTTTTTTTTAATTTGTGTATTACATATTTTTATTTCAGGTTATTGATCCAGAAAATCCCTTCGGGTGTGCGGATAGTGTCCGGATATCCCTCCTACAGTTTGCTTGCTTACTGCTGGAGCAAGCCTCGGCACACATTCACGATGCCAACAACAAGAAGCAGGGAAACAAACTGAGGAGACTAATGACATTTGCTTGGCCTTGCTTACTTGGCAAAAATTATGTGGATCCTGCTACCAGGTCAGATCTTGATCAGTCATATCAACACGTTCATTGCTATGTCAACCACCGGTGGCCGACACTGATTCATTACAATTACTACGTGTCGTCCACCGGTGGCCGACACGACAAACATAATTTTTCACTTTTCATTTTGCGCTCCATACAAACTGCTATTCAGAATGTCCGACATGGCCCTAACACCTAATATCACAAAAACATTTTCCGTCACTTTACATAAAACGGTGTTTGCGATAAACCTGTTAAAAATAATTTGCTGTAAGCATGTATGCTATTATAACCTTCCAAATAAATCGAATAAATATGCTACAGTAATGAGTAAATTTTAAAAAAATTCTTAGATTTGGATTTTGAAATAAATAAACATTTTACAAACCGTTCTGAAAGTTGCTTTTTTCTTTTTACATACAAAATTAATTTATACTAATACTCGTGCATTCTTATGACTGCTACTTTATAATGACATTAAATTTTTTAGGTACCACGGCCATCTTTTACTAAGTCACATCATAGCCAAATTTGCTATCCACAAAAGAATAGTTCTACAAGGTGTGTATATATTTATTTTTTCTTTTAAAATAGTAAAATAATATTTTAAAGATAATATTCTGAGAAACGTTCTTTCTCTCTTACAGTGTTCCACAGTCTGCTGAAGGCGCATGCCATTGAAGCCAAACAAGTGGTCAGGCAGGCACTGGAGATCCTGACCCCCGCAATGCCTTACAGAATGGAAGACGGAAACACAATGCTCACTCACTGGACCAAGAAAATAATTGTCGAAGACGGATACTCCATGCAGCAACTGTTCCACATCTTGCAGCTTGTCGTTCGACACTATAAGGCAACAACAAAATCATTTATTTATTCCGGTCGTCACTTTATAAGCGAGTCAAAGGTGGATCAATAAATCTGTATTTTTTTTTCTATTCAGGTGTATTACCCCGTAAGGCATGCATTGGTCGGTCACATGGTCGGAGCCATGCAGAAGCTCAGTGTGACTGCCAATCCGTCCATCGACCACCGACGCTTGGCCGTGGAGCTCGCCGAGGTCATCATCAAGTGGGAGCTGCAGAGGATCAAGGATGAGGCTGACGAGCAAGATGTAATGTCTATTTTTATTATCACAAAACAACCCTGTTGTAAAATTAGTTCTTGTACATGTGGATGTTCAATTCAATTAATTTGTTTTTACTATAAAATAATATTACAATTTAAGTTATTTAATTACTTAAAAAATAAAAAAAATCAAGTAAGAGAACATTAAATTAATGTAAATACTTAAATACATAAATTAAAAAAAAGATAAATACAAAACAACTAGAAAGTCCCAAAGCTCACTAAGTTGACTCCACAAAATTATTTCTGCAAACAAATTTATGGAGCTCGTGTCTGAACAGGTCAAAAATATTTAAGGCAACGTGGTTGAACATTTTAATCTTTCCCAAGAGGCATAGTCTCTGGCATGTTAGTATTTCTCCTAAGGAAAACAAACAATTTGTGCCTCCTTATCTTTTGATAATCGTCAGAGACAAACAAACCGATTTCTGAACACGCCACATACTACCGGGAAGAATTGCACACCCGAGCACACATCTTATCTAATCCTCTAATTCAGCGGTCGGGGAACTTTTTTAACCAATACCCCAAAATATTTTTACGTAAGTCGTAATTACCCCAAAATATTTTTACGTAAATCGATATTACCCCAAAATATTTTGCGTTACTTGTTATTACCTCTTCCCCCATTTTGAAAGGAAGACAATCAATGTATATTTAAATAACCATTATTTATTATTTGGATTTTTTAAATTATTTATTAGAATATTATTTTATTATTTCAATATTCTAATATACTTTTATAGATCATTGACTATATTACAATATTATAATTGATTGAATATACATATACTATACATAAAAATCTTTAAACGAGTCAATTCATTCAGAAAAAATATCAGCAGGAGCGCGATGCAAACCGCGGACCCTTGGAACCAACCTTTTTGCCCAGGTAATTATACCGCTCGGCCACCGGCCATTTCTTCCGCCTTGAATATATACTATAGCGACATCTACCATACGATGATAACCTTATATAGAAGATCCGAAACGAGTCAGCTCAAGGCGGAAGAAATGGCCGGTGGCGGAGCCGTATAATTACCTGGGCAAAAAGGTTGGTTCCAAAGGTCCGCGGTTCGCATCCCGCTCCTGCCGATATTTTTTCTGAATGAATTGACTCATTTAAAGATTTTTATGTGTAGTATATGTATTGATATCCTCCTCGGGTATTTAGGACATCGATTAACTGGATGAAGGATGCAGGATCAGGTTCACATTATAAACAACTTGTTTCTGTTTCATGATACATGTTTATTTGTCAATAACGTCGCCCGTTAAGGGCCGCCCTGAGGGACGGTTCTACCACGAGGACGGGCGAGTTGCGACTGCTTGCCCGCTCTCACATTTCGGCGGTACCACCTGCCAAGAGGACAGTTGTACCAACTGTCATAACAATTATTTTGGCGTATGCAAACACCGCTTAACATTCGATGTAGATGTCACGCAAGCGAACCAAAATAATAGACAAAAGATCGCTTGTTGAGGCTTTACGGCATCAGCCTTAAGGAGCTATATTAAGCTGATATCAGTATATTTAATTAATTATAATATTGAAATATAGTCAATGAACTATAAAAGTAGATTAGAATATTGAAATAATAAAATAATATTCTAATAAATAATTTAAAAAATCCATATAATAATGTCACCTTGAGACAATATCAAGAAAGTAAAATTATTCATCATTAACACAGGTAAATAACTAATTGCAATGTGCGCGTCGTACTTACAAGAAGTTGTTCTCATCCATTTGATTTATAGTTTCGGTTCGAGACCTGAGTGTTACTTACTAAAATAAATAGATTGTCGGAAAGTAATAATATTAAGCTTGTGAATAAATGCATTCTGATTGAATAATAAAAAATAAAAAAATACATACTTTGAATATATAATATAGCGATATCTACCATACGATGATAACCTTATATAGACGATCCGAAACGAGTCTGCTTAAGGCGGAAGAAATAGCCGGTGGCCGAGCGGTATAATTACCTGGGCAAAAAGGTTGGTTCCAAAGGTCCGCGGTTTGCATCCCGCTCCTGCCGATATTTTTTCTGAATGAATTGACTCGTTTAAAGATTTTTATGCATAGTATATGTATATTTAATTAATTATTATTTATTGAATTAATTTACACGGAAAATATCAAAAAAGTTACATGAAAATAGTAAGTTTTATGAAATAGCAAACTAGAAAAATTTCCTTATTACCCCAAAAAACACATTTTTACCCCATTTGGGGTAATTTACTCCGGTTCCCCGACCGCTGCTCTAATTGTATCCTAACATACCCCAGATAAAGTTAGACGGGTATAAAGAAGACCACTTTACATTGTATCTCCCGCTTTACATCTTCCGAACATTGATTCAAACATATTTTTATTTATGAAAATATATATTCAAAGTAGTGAAAAACAGTTAAAAAGTGAAACAAACAAAAGAAAAGCATAATAATATTTTAATCAATTTATAGGGAGCTTCTACATCGGCAGCCGTCACGTGCGGTATCAAGAGGCCCTCCACGGAGGACGCCTGCAGCAGCCGCGGCCTGGAGCAGCGCAAGGCGCTCAGCACCGGCTGGAGCAGTCCCTCGCAGGCCGCGGCACCGCCCAAGCCCGAGCCGGACGCCTGCAAGCCCATCGAGAGGTCGCACGCCGACGTGGTGCTCAACCTGCTGCTCCGCCTGGCGTGCCAAGTTCAGGTAATTCAGGTAACCGTGGTAATCATGAGCATGTACTCTCCGTAGCTTATATTACTAGTGTTGCCGACAGATGCTTTGGTACGATACTCAATTTCACATGCTTCTGAATAATTATTATATATTTAATTTTTTTTAAGATCAAACAATTTTTTAAAGCTTTTTCTTTACTTTTGCCTCTTAGACTCGCTAATCATTCAGTCACTCACACAGTTCGTTCGTCTGACAGGTTAATTCGCGCCCCTCTGCCATCGAATTTCGCCCTTAGCAGTACATGATCACAATTTTAATAATTAATTTTAGCATTTTTTTTTTAGCAAAAAACACATATTTATAAACAAGTTTTTCTGCAACAATAAAAAAAAAAAACATTTTCTCTTATGATTAAAAGTAAAAGATGTCAAATAAATCAAAATATTTTCACAACCCTTTAATTTCTAATTATGTGGACATACATGTACATATATTTTAATTTTTCGTACAACATTGTAAAAGTTTGTTCTTTAAATATATATTAAAGTGCGTTTTTTTTTTATTCAATGTAATAAAAACATAAAAAAAAACTTGCAACATGTTTTTTATATAATCGTACCGAAGTCTTTGTTGGAAAAAATGTAGTGAACATTGCATGCGCATAGTAGCTATGGTCAGTCAACTAGTATGATTCATAAAATTGAAATATCTTTATATTCTCAAATTAAATATAATATTAATTATGAATTTACTTAATTTGTTTTATTTGTTCAGCCCAACGAAACTACACTCACCGGCGGATCACCGGCTGAGCTGTTGGCTCGGAGATGCGTCGGTCTGCTGAAGACAGCCCTCAAGCCCGATGTCTGGCCACAGCAGTGTGACCTGAAGTTGGCTTGGTTCGATAAAGTCTTCACCAGCGTCGAGACCACTTCGAATACTAACTTTGGGAATGTTTGCACCGCCCTCGAGCTTCTCACATTCCTCTTAGGAGTCATGAAGAGAGAACAGATCTTGGCCTCTCTGAAGCCTCTCCAGAGAGGACTCGCCGCTTGCATCACCAGCCCCAACCCCAAAGTCATTAGACTCGTTCACAGCCTGCTCGCAAAGTTGATGGAACTCTTCCCGACCGAACCGACCGGATCTAATGTAGCGTCTAAGTATGAGGAACTGGAGACCCTTTACGCTTGCGTGAGCAAAATGGTGTTCGAAGGCTTAGCGAATTATGAAAAGAACGCTACGGCCAATCAGAGCACGCTGTACGGCACCCTGATGATGCTGAAAGCTGCCTGCCTCAAGAACGAGTCCTACATAGACCGGCTCATCACTCCCTTCATGAGGGTTCTGCAGCGCATGGCTAAAGAACACCTGACTCCTGCCTCCGGCGAAACTACCGCACAGTCTTCTGAATTCTTGATACTGAGCTTGGATCTTATAAAGACTAGAGTTGTGGTGATGGGGGTGGAGATGAGAAAGACTTTCATCGGTACGATCCTGGTCGGGCTGATCGAGAAAACCCAGGACGTGAAGGTGATGAAGGCCATAACTAAGATGCTCGAGGAATGGATGAAGAATCGCAATTCTGTGACCGTGAGCCAGGCCCCGTCAATCAGAGAAAAGTCCATTCTTTTAGTCAAGATGATGCAATACGTAGAAAAAAGATTCCCTGATGATCTTGAACTGAATGCTCAGTACCTAGAGCTGGTCAACTATGTTTACAGGTAATTGTAGCTACCTTAATCAAAATAATGTATTCAAGTTTATGATTTATTCTTAGTGCCGAGTAAACTAATCCCATATTGAATTATTACAACAAGTCTTGTATTTTAAGATTTTATATTTGATATTTTTAGAGACGAGCATTTAAAAGCATCAGAACTAACATCAAAGCTGGAACCGGCGTTCCTGTCTGGCTTGCGATGCACTCAGCCACATATCCGGGCCAAGTTCTTCGAGGTGTTTGACGGTTCCATGAGGAGGCGCCTTCATGACCGATTACTGTATATTATTTGCTCTCAGAACTGGGATTCTATCGGTCCACATTATTGGATCAAGCAATGCATCGAACTGCTCATAGTGACCGCTGTATCAAGTATGTACATTTTGGTTTCCAATATCAAAAAAAGATCATTGCTTGTCTTTTTTAAATGTCTTTTTTATTATTTATTATATACATATTTTTTTCACATTTTCGATATATTTGATTCATAAAAATGGAGATGTTCATTTTCTTTAAATAAATCTTATAATAAAATTATATTAAACATTTATTTGCAGGTACACAAATTCACATTTCAAACGAGCAGAATTTACTTCCGAGCATCGCCTCGGTCATCAATCTGGCAGACTGCGATGAGAAGAAGAACTTTGTCATCTACACCAGCATGAAGGAGGAAGTTACCGACAGCTACGAAACCATGGACCAGGACAAGGAGGACGTGCTGGACATGGATCTGTCTAGTGTCGACTCCAACTCTAACAATCGCCGCGACGAACCCGACAAACAGGCACCTAACAGGTTAGACAACTCAACAAAAAAATATCTGATGCAATACAGATAGCAAAAAGATAGAAAAAAATAACTTCTCGGTTTTGTTCTCGCTTCCCTCATTTATTGTTTTGGAAACACTGGAGCGTCTTTTAGTTCTATGTATAATATTTGGGAATCGCAGCTTTTTCTTTACAGCTGTGAATCTTGACATCTCACCAAAAACCAATGCAGTCATAATGGGTTTAGCAAATTTCTGCGTAAAATACTGGTAGTACGATAGTGGATACGGAAGCTTTCTATACTACAGTCGGTCAAAAGGCAAAGTTGGACCCGATTGGGATGTACACTTTGGATGCTGCAGGAGAGCACATAATCAACAGCTGATTTTTTTCAGTACCCTTGTTCATGCCATCCTAGAAGGCCGACGGGATCTATTCATGAATGAATTCAGATTGTACTCAGCGGAGCTACAAGACGCATAGCTGACATGTGATAAGGCGAGGACCAAGGTGGCTGACTAATCTTTTTGGCCGCGGCTTAAGATATCTGCATGTTTCAGTTAGAGGAGCGGATACAGAACGAGATGAAGTTAAATGATGTGTAATTGAATATATTTTCAGGCAACAAGCCCTCACGCAGCTGATAGGCAAGCAGTCCGAGTTCCTGGAGTCTGCGCGCAAGGTCCGCACCGAGCAGCTGCTGGTGGCCGCGGCCCAGTTGTGTCACATGGACGAGCAGCTGGCTCACTGGGTCTGGATCAACATGTTCCCGAAGCTGTGGAGCATCCTCGATGAGAGGCAACTTACGGTGAGACACCAATTTTTCACTATAATACGCCACTCGACGGGTTTGTCAGTACTAAATCCTAAAATAGAAATATATTAAAATAGGTAATTAAAGTTTTTATCTTTTTATCTCTTCTTTGTTTCGAAACTCGATTGTTAATAATTGGAATAATTATATCCCATTTAAATGTAACCTGAAATAGTGCAACTTCATCATATTCCTTCATAATAATTCTTATTATATGATACTCAATAACTTTATCCTTTGATTCCTTTAGATTTTAAGTGCTCAGTATTTTTTTAGTAGCAGATGATAGATAATGGTTGTCAAAAATTTAATTATGTTTTTTGTTTACATTTCAGACACTGATCGCGGAGATTGTTCCGTTTATTTCATCTGGAACTCACGTCATACAAAAAGAGCCGCAAGCACAGTTGAGAGCCATTACGACATTTGTCGAAGCATTGTCTCGGTGCAACCCCCCGGTTGTGATCAAACCGTAAGTGATCCATCTATTGTCAGACAGACACAGCCCTTATATGTAGATTATATTTTTAAGATAAATTAATTGGTTTTTTAAATATTTGCATTAATTTAATATTCAATAATGAAAATGATAACTCTTTTTTCCATTTTTAGGTCCACAGTAAAAATAAAATCTTGGACTAAAAAGTGACTAAAGCAGTAGATTAAAATATATAATTGCTGATTAAATTGCACACAATTTTCATTTTTAGGCCGCTGATGAAATATTTAGGAAAGTCCCACAATCTGTGGCACAGGATGACGCTGAATTTGGAGCAGATGGCTTCCGATGCCAATTTGGCTGTTAAACTGAAGAGAGAAGTTGCAGATTGCTACGACTTTGAACCCGAAACACCACAGACTGTAATGATCCGAGCATGCTTACTACCGCACTCTATTTTAACTAGATCTAAAAATATCATTATAATGTTGATAGATAATTTATCTATCAAAAATATATTTTAAAAAAAAAAAAATTGATCGTTAAAAATAACCTCCAAAAATCAACTGATGAAAAAGTTACAATGTTTTTTTTATGATTTTTAGAAGTTGATTATTGATTTTCATTTTTAGGATATTATGGATTCTCTGAGCGATATGTACGAGTTGCTGTTTGAAGAAGACATGTGGTCTGGGCTGTGGCAGAAGCACGCTCACTACCGAGAGACCAATGTCGCCATCGCCTACGAGCAGCAGGGATTCTTTGAACAAGCACAGGTAATGTGACGTGAAATAAATGAATTACATTTATTTTTAATTTCTTGACTTACACTACTGTCATAATTATGGGCACAATTATTGAAATAAATTACTTATTTCAACTGGAAAGTGAGGTTACATCAATAAAGAAAAACATAATTTATACTTGCTTGTAACAGTCTTGTTTATCGTAGGATGTTGTATGTTCCCAGGGTGCGTATGACGTGGCTATGTTCAAGCTGAAGCAGAACTGCTCCATGGGGCCGGCGCCGTATGCCATCCAGAAGGAGTGCCTGCTGTGGACCAACCACTGGATCAAGTGCGCCAAGGAGCTGAACCAGTGGGACTTGCTGCTGGAGATCGGGCAGACGCGTGGCGAGCGGAACCCCTTCCTCATCCTGGAGAGCTCCTGGCGCAACCCCAACTGGGCGCAAATGAAGGAGGCGCTGGCTGAAGTGGAGTACAGCTGTCCAAAGGAAATGAGTATGTTATAGATCAGAGCGGTCTTCAATTTATTTGGACACATTGTTAATTTTTTCAATGAGATATGTATGTATGTAACTTGTAGTAGTGATATAAGATTGTTTATGTTGGGTAAGAGCACTAATTTCTGGTTAGTTTCTTTTTTCGTGATAAATATAAAGATGGAGAGGCAATCAACAGCTTCTGTTCAGTGATTCATATACATATAATAATAATCGTATGCATTATTCTTAGCAGAAATTGTAGTATGATTATTGAAACATTGGTTTTAGCTAATTGTTAATGGATAATTAAATTCTTGTATATAATCATTAACTATTTCATTATATTCTATTACTTCCAAAAGGCTTATTTTTAATAAATAATATTTTCAAATCTTTAGCCAAAGTCAGAATGGAGACATGAGGGAGATATGGTATTGAAGTGATATTCCAAGGGTTACAAGAGGACGTCTCCTTATATATATATTTTATTAGGTTGGCAGGTGAACCTTTACCGCGGCTTCTTGAACATCTGCCAGCCGGGGGAACAACACCTCACGTCGGTGGAGCGCCACGTGGACAACGCCTCAACACTCTGCATGAGAGAGTGGCGCCGGCTGCCCTCGCTCGTGTCGCATGCGCACCTGCCCCTGCTGCGCGCGGCTCAGCAGATCATGGAACTCTCGGAGGCTGCTCAGATCCACCAGGTTTGTTTGTTTTTTTTTTTTTTTTTTTTTTTTTTTTTTTTTTTTATAAACACATACAGGAGAATACCGACAGATGGTGATAGTAATTTTTTTTTGAAGTCTCATCTGTGGAATTCTATGACGCTTACCAGTATATGGCTAAACGCTGCATGTGGAGTGTTGATCCGCCAACGTCATAGACTACAGCCCGAGATTCACGCATCATCCTTTATTATTACAGGAATCTACTATGAATGGGTGGTCTTCACGGGACGACTTTCGTCTACCACCAATTTTAATTGATAGGCTATGACTGACATTTTACGGGTGATGGATCAAATTCACACCAACCGGGGTATTTTGTGAACTGAAACCCAGGCGGCTAGATGATAGAAGGTTTATCCATGGATATTTCATGGACACTTAAAAAATTAGGTTAATTAGCAATGTTTTTAACATATTTAATTAATAAAAACTAAAAAATCATGGTATTTATTTTATTATAATATTTGTTTAGGTGTAGATAAGTAAACACGGATTGTAATATTTTTTTACTTATAATATTTGAAGGGTCTTCTTCACGGACGGCCTACGTCTCTCCACGACATGAAAGCCATCGTCAAGACTTGGAGAAATCGCCTGCCAGTTGTGGCCGACAACCTCTCCCACTGGGGAGCGATCTTCACCTGGCGGCAACATCACTACACCTTCATCGCCACTCACTATGAATCTCAAGCCGACCAAGGCTCTAACCACTCCATGCTGGGCGTCCACGCCAGCGCACAAGCCATCATCCATTTTGCTAAAATTGCCCGAAAGCAGAATCTCTCCGGAGTCTGCTTAGATTCTCTACAGAGAATCTACACCATTCCGAGCGTACCGATCGTCGACTGCTTCCAAAAAATCAGACAGCAAGTCAAGTGCCATCTACAGATGGCGTGGACGAACGGTAAATCTGAATTGCAAGAAGGTCTCGATATGATCGAATCGACAAACTTCAAGTACTTCACTAAAGATATGACCGCCGAGTTCTACGCATTCAAAGGGCTGTTGTTGGCTCAGCTCGGAAGGTCCGAAGAGGCCAATAAGGCGTTCTCGGCCGCCGTCCAGCTGCACGACACCTTGGTGAAAGCCTGGGGGCTCTGGGGAGATTACCTGGAGCAGATCTTCACGAGAGACTCCAGGCAGATCAGCGTCGGAGTCTCGGCCATGACTTGTTACCTGCACGCTTGTCGACATCAGAACGAATCTAAATCAAGAAAACATCTAACAAAGGTTAACTATTTGAAATTGTTTATATTATCATTTGCATCCTTCTGTCTATATATATCATCTAAAAAATCATTAATCCATATTTTTTTGTGATATAATATTTATTAATTTTTAAAAGGTGCTGTGGATGCTCAGTTATGATGATGACAAAGGCAGCCTCATGGAGGCTGTGGACAAGTACTCCGTGGGCGTTCCTCCCATCCAATGGTTGCCTTGGATTCCTCAGCTGCTCTGCTGTTTGGTTCAGTATGATGGAAATGTCATCTTGAATCTACTCAGTCAAGTGAGTCAATCGAATGATAATAGTTTCATCTAGATTAAAAATATTCTTGTTTTCGAATGTGTTTTTATATCATTTCTATTAATATTTAAAATGTTTTTTTTTTTGGATAGGTCGGGCGCATCTTCCCTCAGGCAGTGTATTTCCCGATACGCACGCTGTACTTGACGCTGAAGATTGAGCAGCGGGAGCGCTACAAGAGTGCGGAGCTTCGCCGCCAAGGTCGCCGGCAAGGTCTCGCTGCCAACCACCGCCAGCACGGTGAGAGCTTCAATCTCCTAATCTCTGCCATATCGACTTTAGATGTCACCGGTCAAGACCAGTGGGCTCTATGACATTCAATGACGTGTTTGTGTGTAGGTTGGCGAGATTACAGATAGTGTGTTTCTTGAAGAGATCCAGATTGTATGAAGGAGGAAATGCAGATACTGCAATGGCATTCTAGAGCTTACCAGTGGCATTTAGAGATAAATTTTGAACTGTCAGTTCTCGGTGGACATTGACATTAATCTGTTCACCGCGTACGACCACTATGTATGTTCTAACGAACATGCCCTCAGCGCGTATGACACACATGGAAGTTTCAAACCTCGTATGAAGAATGATTATTCTTAAATCAAACTGAAAATACAAGAAATATATTGTATTTCATTATTAAACATATTACTTTGGGTGCCAATTGACATATTGATTAGTTGAAAAAAATATCACAACCTATATTTATAATTTAAAACGCGACAACAAAATCCCCGATAAAGCGGCCGCGTACAGGGTATGTTCGCTAAATTTGGTGCCGCGGGCAAAAGGTTAACAGTGTATGTTAAGCAAGTGTAAACGAGTTTGTTATCGAATCAGCTAGATTTTTATAATCGTTTTAGGCATTACTATGTTGTAGAAATATGTATGCATAAATTTTTAAAGTGTAAATTTGATGACGATTTATTGCTTATTATGTTATAAAACTTTTTTTAAAGATTGCGTATTTATATTTAACATTAAGTTTTCTGTGCTTTCGTCACCCTGGAGGGAAGATTATGCTACGGTACCTATATAATATATTTGGCAGAGCTCTTAAGATGAAGACCTTATTGTCTGAATTAAACCTTAGATATATTCTTACTTTTGTCTATATGAAAGGATCGCATTGATTTCCTTTGTTATTTTCCAGAGCGACCTCAGTGACATGAACAGCTCCCAGAGCTCCACCGGCTCCAACATGTCTATCAGCACGGGCAGCAGCGCCTCGGCGCCGCCCGTGGCCCCGCCCGGGCCCGGGCCGGAGACGGGCCCCATCAAGGCCACGCTGCCCATGTGGCGCTGCTCCAAGATCATGCATCTGCAGAGGGACATCCATCCCACCGTGCTCTCCTCACTTGAAGGGATTGTGGATCAGGTCAAAGAACTTTTTTTTTATTATTTTTTTATTATTATAAAAAACTGAATATTCTTTTTGAAATTCTATTTTTAAATATGGATCAAACACAAAATTATACTTTTTTCATTATATTTTTAATTCATTATTATTATTGTTGTGTGTAAATTATTATTAATGATTTTTTTCTCTATTTCTTTATTTAAAATTATTTAGGACATTATAAGCTTTTATTTAGATAAAGGTGTTTATGGAGGCAGTATAACATCTAACAATTCTGAACTGAAAAATATTAGTAATTTCAGTAGCAGTGATGGACACAAAAAATGGTATGTTCTAAGATCCTTAACCTGTTAACCGAGTAATTAAATTTTTCTCATATTAAAAAGAAAACATGCGGCGAGTCCGTGCAACTTGATGCCTAGATGTACATGGTATATGATGAACAAACAAAATAAGCCGTAGCTTGTCACTCCCGTTGAAGTGTAATTTCAGAAGTGTCTTGATGGAATATATCGTCATAGTCGCCACAGTTGCTTTCTTGGAATGACGTAATATTACGTCATACTCGGTTAACAGGTTAAACTGATTCCCTTTTTATTTTTATAAAGGTATTTTTATCTATTGTGTATATCTTTATATAATTGTGATAATAATTATAATGATTTGGCTTTGAGGTTAGAAGTCACATTTCATCTTATCACTAGGGGACAAGCACTAGCTTTATTAAACTCACCATTTGATTTTTCATTTTTATATTTTAAAATAAAAAATAATATTTGTGGATATTTTGCCGGCGGTCATAGCTCAATGGTAAAGCGTTTGCTTTGCAAGCCAAAGGTTGTGGGTTCGATCCCCGATGGAGATTAAAAAAAAAAGGATTTTTAATCGATTTCTGAGCTCTAAAATACCCCGGCTGGTGTGAATTTGTTCACACCCGTAAAATGTCAGTCATAGCCTATTAATTAAAATTGGTGGTAGACAAGTTGTCCCGTGAAGACCACCCATTCATAGTAAATTCCTGTAATAATAAAGGATGATGAGTGAATCTCGGGCTGCAGTCTATGACGTTGGCGGATCAACACTCCACATGCAGCGTTTAGCTATATGCACCATGGTAAGTGTCATAGAATTCCACAGATGAAACTTCAGAATTACTATCACCATCTGTCGGTATTCTCCTGTATGTGTTTACATAAAAAAAAAAAAAAAAATGTAAATTGATATACTTCGATATTATATTTATTAATGATTTCGGATGAAATTCTGTAATGCAGTAAAGAAAGAAAACAACTGTTATAAAATTATAATCTTAAGTTATGTTGCCTCGTTTTATTTGGAATGTTTTAATCACAGGGCCTTTGTTTCGCAATATTAACTATATATACAAACCGCATTGGGGTGGATCTGGTTTCAACTTGCTTTAGTGACTATCCAAAGTATTTTTGTTTTTTTTTTTTGTCATTAAAAACCATGTGTTTTCTCGGAATATTTTTTTCATTACAACAAATCCAACTGTTAAATAGCTAATAATTATTGTATGTTTTTTTAAATAAATATTTATTTTAGCTGGTTTTCAACATGATCCATTATCAAAACAAGGTTAAACAAAGACAATCTTACTTATTGAATATATAATTTTCTACAAATGATTGTATAGTGTGACATCCCCCCGTCTTTAAAAAGACGACATGTCGCGGGTTCGTCACGTGGCTGCGTGTAAGAAGGATGCAGGAGCAGATTACCAAGCAAAAGCACATGTTTTTGAAGCACAAATCGCATTTATTTCCGATAAAGACTTGACTCCCTTCGATCGCAACATGACGTTAATTCCGTCTCGAATCCAACGGGGCTTGACTGATAACTGCCCGGAACACTGACATGCAGCGCTGCCAAGTCATTCATGGCAAAAAAGCAAATTAAAAATGACAGTTGCACTAACATGAAATGGAGCAACTGTCATAACAAATAAAATGGTGTATCCAAACGCCGTGTAATTTAATATAATTAAAATTAACATTATTAGATGTGCATGTCAGTCGAGCGAACAAAAATACGAGACAAAAGATTGTTTTTCGAGGCTTTTCGGCATCGGCCTAAAAGAGCTATATCAAGCTGATATCAAGTGATATGTGTTGACTGCTCCGTAAGGAAATGTTGTTGATTGTGCTGTTTTGTGTTGTTTGGTTACAGATGGTTTGGTTCCGGGAGAACTGGTATGAGGAGGTGCTGCGGCAGTTGCGCCAAGGCCTGGCTAAGTGCTACGCCATCGCCTTCGACAACCGCGGCTCCGTCACGGAAGCCACCATCACGCAGCACACGCTCAACTTTGTCAAGAAGCTCGTCTCAACTTTTGGTATTGGAATTGGCATGAGTAGGTGGCAGTGTTTTTGCGTAGCGTAGGGTTTTTCGGCAGCTTAGACAGAAAAATTAAAACCTTTGCCACACGTTCATACGCTTTGTATACTTTTGAGTTGGTCTCTCGCCTCTGTGATGTATTTACGTTTAATTCATGGATTTCTTCTCTCCGCACATCTGCCTATTATTATTTCCTCTATCGATCCGTTAACGACCTCTTTTTCTGTGCCGTCTGATTATTTTTATTTCATCTTTTTCGCTACTTCGCTTCGGACGCCATTCGCAAGATCTGCATTTTTTCCGTTTTCATTGCAGAAAACATTTCAAGTTCGGTGAGCGCCACTTTCTCGTCTGCCGCTTCCGAGAGCCTGGCGCGCGCTGCGCAGGCCATCGTGCAGGATCCTGTCTTCCAGAAGACCAAGGGACAGTTCACCAGCGACTTCGACTTCACCCAGCCCGGAGCCATGCGGCTGCAGAACCTCATCCTTAAGCTCAACAAGTGGGTGAAGTTCCTAGAGGCCAAGACGAAGACCCTGCCCAAGTGAGATCACACTTAATTCATATTGCTATATTATTTTCTTTGATACAATTTTTATATATATATATATATATATATAGATATGCTATAACACTATTCTGCTGAATCATAATGTTCTGTAAAAATTTTAAGTCAATTCATCGATTACTTTCTTAGATTACCAGCCGCAAACGTACGGAACCTTTATTTTTATATATATACATTATTATATCTAGACTGAAAACATCATTTCAGGTATCGTTATGGAGCGATTATATTTGAACAAAACTGTGGTTTTTAGGTCTTTCCTGATTGAAGAAAAGTGCCGATTCCTCTCAAACTTCAGTCTCAAGACGGCGGAAGTGGAGCTGCCCGGAGAGTTCCTCCTCCCCAAGCACACTCACTACTTTGTGCGCATCGCCCGCTTCATGCCGCGGGTGGAAGTCGTGCAGAAGCACAACACGGCCGCTCGCCGCCTCTACATCCGCGGCCACAACGGGAAGATCTATCCGTACCTGGTGGTCAATGATTCCGGCCTCGGAGACGCTCGACGAGAAGAAAGAGTGCTTCAGCTACTTAGAATGTTAAACTTGTATCTCGGAAAACAGAAAGAAACGTCTAGAAGGTTCTTACATTTCACGGTACCGAGAGTAGTTGCTGTCTCCCCTCAGATGAGGCTCGTCGAAGACAACCCGAGCTCGATAGCGCTTCTAGATATTTACCGTTCGGCGTGCACGAGCAACAGCGTGGAGCACGACGCCCCCGTTGTAAGATACTACGAGCGACTTGCTGCAGTTCAATCTAGGGGCTCTCAAGCGTCTCACCAAGTGCTCCGGGATATCCTCAAGGAAGTGCAGACCAACATAGTCCCGAGAACTCTGCTTAAGGACTGGGCGGCAAGAACTTTCCAAGCAGCAACAGATTACTGGACCTTCCGTAAGATGTTTACGCTACAGTTGTCGCTGGCTTGCTTCGCTGAATATGTCTTACACCTCACCCGTCTCAATCCTGATATGATGTATGTGCATCAGGATTCAGGATTACTCAATATCTCCTATTTCAAGTTCGATGTCGATGATATTACAGGTAACTCCATTTCTTACATTTTTTCATAATTATGTATCATTGTTCAGCATGAAACTTTGCTTAAGTTGCATTTTTGTCTAAAAATGACCACTGAATTAAGAAAAACTTCATTAAAAATACTCTCTTATTATAAATAACAGTCAAATAATACAGGGAGCGGTAAAAAAAGCTGACTTGTAAATCAAAACAACGACAAAAACCGTCAGCTTTTTTTGCTGCTCCCTGTAGATGCAATATTTTAATATTTACAATAGACATCTCTGTCCAGTATGCTGTCAAATATACAGATAGACTATACAAATATAAAGATAATTTTTTGGTCTTGTATTACAAACAACAAACAACACAGTATAATTTTTTTCTTTTAAAATGATAACCAAAAGATTGACCATATCGGCAGAAAAATGTAACAAAATAATGGCTTTGAAAAGTCACTTTTCATAAAACTGTCACATGCGCTGATGGTGTGCGGTGATGCTCAAGACAGTGAGAAATGGCATTAAACACCTGTTTTACAATAATAATAATAAAGAAATTACTTAATACTTTCATTTCCAGGTGAATTGGAAGCAAATCGTCCAGTTCCTTTCAGATTGACTCCGAATATAGCTGAATTCATATCTGCTATTGGAATTGCTGGACCACTGACCGCATCTATGATAGCATCGGCCAGATCTTTAGTGACACCTAACTTTAAGGTTGGTATATGATTTACTTACACTCTTTGAGGAAATACAGTCGATTCCGCTTAATTGGGACACATCGGGACTTGGGAATTTGTCCCAATTAAGTGGCTGTCCCAATTAAGCGAATTTCACTTTTTTTTAAATTCATTCATTTGGTTTTGGCAACTATGGCCAGTAATACACATAAAATTAAACAATGTATTTTTTTTTTCAATAATTTTATTTTATAAACTCTTGGAAACTGTAAATTACATAAAGGTTATATAAATGATCATATAAATTACAAATATGTAATATAAACTTTTAAGGAAGAAAAAAATCCTAATTAAAATAATAAATGGGTAGGTACATACAATTTAATTCAATGCAAAAATGAGTCAAGTGTAGTCTGTCTTTTTTTTTTTATAACATTTCAATTTACAAAATCAGCACAGATATTCAGTTCGGATGTAGAGCTCCCTTCATTTCCTTCCTGCATAAAATAACGCTGTAACACGGCCATACATTTTTTACCTCCTGCTTAGTCACAGGCACAGGTGACTCATCATCATCATTGTCATCTTCGTCTAATTTGAATATGTGTAACATAATATGTGCTGTGATCTTAAATTTACTGTCCCAATTAAGCGGAATGTTGTCCCAATTAAACATACAAATTTACTATTGGTTTCTTGGTTTGGTTTCTGTTCTTTGAGATTTGTCCCAAATAAACGGCTATCCCAATTAAGCGGTGTCCCAATTAAGCGGAATCGACTGTACATTAAATCTGTAAGCCAGAAGCAGCTTGTATAACGTCACGCATTGTCTATTATGCAGAAAAGCTAAGGAAATGAATATCGAAAACTGTTTTTACATGATAAAAATTAATGATTAACAAATATCACACATGTCTTAACCTAATATACTACTTAATAGATAAGTTTTTACATGCGACCATTATAAAAGATGTAATTCCATTTATTAAAAATTTAGATCTTAGAGATAGTTGGAGATTTACATCTTTGGCATACATAATACTAATAATATTGTATTATGGAACTTATTTGTGGAATTATATAGAATGACGTTGTATACCATAAAATGAATTTACTAGTAAAACAAAAAATCATGTATTACAGATTTCAATGAATATTTTATTAAGATAGTAACACAATTTATGTGTATTTTAATTTTTTCAATTTGAAACTAAAAGTAATATATACTTTTGTCACAGATTCAAACCATTCTGCGAACTATTCTCAGAGATGAGATGGTCGCCGGCTACAAGAAGCGCCTGGAAGACAAGAGCAACGTGCAACCGGGGCCGGCGGGAGACTCCAAGGCCACCGACATCGACAACGAAACAATTATTGCCACGGTTACCAAGGCCGTCTCTGCCATCATGAGCCGCCTGAACTCTCTGGCCCAGTTTGACGGCACGGACAGCAAGGTCGGCACCCTGGTGGCCGCCGCCAACAGCCACGATAACCTCTGCCGCATGGACCCGGCCTGGCATCCCTGGTTGTAAATTACGCAGCAGACTGAATATATACGAGTATTTTGTTGACATAAATAAATGTATTTAAGTAGTTACCTGTTTTGAGTTGACGATATTGAATATAACAATGTCTAAACCTGTTTTGAGTTGACGATATTGAATATAACAATGTCGTAACCTGTTTTGAGTTGACGATATTAAATATAACAATGTCTAAATCTGTTTTGAGTTGACGATATTGAATATAACAATGTCTAAACCTGTTTTGAGTTGACGATATTGAATACAACAATGTCTAAACCTGTTTTGAGTTGACGATATTGAATATAACAATGTCGTAACCTGTTTTGAGTTGACGATATTAAATATAACAATGTCTAAACCTGTTTTGAGTTGACGATATTGAATACAACAATGTCTAAACCTATTTTGAGTTAAATAATTTTATTATTTGACTTGGTTGGTCCACTAATGTAATCATTCATTGTATGCCAAAATTTTGCACGGCTCGTAAGTTTTCAACAGCCGGCAGACATTTGTTTTAAGTTTACGTTAACAGATATCCACACATATATGACTTAGCCGGTGTGATAGGAACATGATTTATACTATACGTTTATTGTTTTATTAACATGTCAATAGTGTTATAAAAGTCTTTATTGTTGTTGGATTTGAACTGGTGTACTTTTAACAAGACAATTCATCATGTCTCCAAGACGATGCATCTAGCTATAAGTTAAGGTACTTTCAATCCATTTTTTTTTATAATTTTTCACAACGTATTTTTCTTACAGTTTCGCATATAATAAAAATCGTTTATTCATTTAGTATTGAATCAATGTAACAATCATTTCTTGAAATCAGGAAATAACTACAAATTCAATTATATGGAACGATATTACATATTGCCCGAGTCTATTATGTACATATTTCTTTCTGGAGCAGCATTCACCAATCAACGACATGAGGGCTTTATCAGACATCTGGACAATTTTCATCCACCCCATTAAAATATAAAGAACACTTATTTTAAAAGTATCTTTGGCAGGCAAGTACCTAAATTACCTTAATTATTTACTTTTATAGTAAAATAGGACTCGATAGTTTGATACCATAACATTCTTGTTTTAAAGAAGCATCATCACTAGTGGTCGTATTTTAAAAGATCATTTGATTTATTGCAGCTACGTTTATTGTATTGTAATTTTTTATTTTGGTTTATTTTTATTTTTTATTTAAAACAATATTATTACTGAAGACATATAATAATGTTTGTTGTACGAGAAACTGATTTTTCCCTATTTGACGTGATTATTTATCTGTATAAAAATAGGTTATAAAAATATATTTTATGTTTTTGCACAACAGCAAATGTTGTGATAACAAATAAAAATGTTTGAAAATAATAATGTTTTATTTATTTTAATACTATTAAAATTTTATGATAATTTTTTTATCATTACTTATTTTATGTTTTTTATTAAATATATTTTTTCTTAACACTATTCAGTATGCTGGAGGCCGACTATTTTTTTAAGAATTACTAAATTTAGCGTCACGTGTTCAAATAAAATTAAATATGACCCTCACTAAAAAGGTTTGAGATCTTTGAATTATGGTCGAAAGTAAAAACAACACATATGTTGTTTGATCGGCCACTTACGTTTAAAAAAACATCACAAACTGTGTGTAGTTGGCCACTAAGCGTTGGCGTAACAATCACACACAAGTTGTGTGACCGGCCTTTAACGTTCGGCCTGGCGATCACACACATATTGTGTAATCGGACTGGATAGTGTTAATAGGGTAGGGTTCATTTCTGCCATAACATGCAGAAGACGAATACTTGTTTTTTGGTTGTATTGCGATGACCATTCTGGACCGTATGGAGCAGACTATAGTTGCTCGAAGAATTGAGAAAAAATCATGGGGATGTATTCATACTAGATGGAGTAACTAGTGAAGCACTCCGAACAGTGCAGGACCACTCCAGATGGTGGAATAAACTCCTATCATCTACAGTGACAGTCACCATCTTCAGCATTGAAGAAAAGTAGAAAAATAGGGAAGATCATTGTCATTAGTGTAATACTTTTGATTCCCACTACTAGTACAGCTGTGGGACATAACATCTATTTTTACTACTAGAGCTGTAGTAGTTGAAAAGATATCAACAATGAGATTACTATGAAAAAAGAGCATTTCAAAACAAATATAGTATACTTGATATATTTCTCTAGGGTATATATCTTATTTCTCCCCTAGATTTATTATATTTTATAAACAACGAAAAAATCTCTTCTCATGAAAGTGTTAACATAAGTATAATTATGTGTCATTACATATTAGTTTTATGATGTATGATAGGTTTGTTACTGCTTCTGTCATATTGTATTGCAAAATGTAAGTAAATGGGGTGTCAGAATTGACAGTATTTACTTAAAAAAATAAAAATATGAAAATATGGTTTTCGTTTTTTTTAATAGCTAGGTATCAAAAAAACATTTTTGAAAGAGGTGAAGATCCTACATACCTACTTATATAAAGTACCTAATATTATTATAATCGGCTTAAAATGTATTATAAATGGGTGATATCATTTTACGTTAATTTTAATAACATTGGCCATTACTTTTGAAGCGTACATGGAAAATAAAGCACTTTTAACAGATTATCTGAACTTTGAACTTTGGGTTCGCGGAAGTCTGCTTGGCCGCTTATCTCTGGTTCTGATACAAAACATAATCAATAAATACCTATGGCGGTGCGAGTACTAACCGTTTGAGTTGCTCCACGCTTTTTTGACGTAAAGTAACAATAAACGCGGTAATATCAACCGTAACACGATGAGTGCGCGTGAGATTTGAAGTCTAGAATGATCGCCGGTGCTTTCCGCAAGCTTATATCGTAGGAAAGTTCGACGGTAGCTTTGGGAGCTTTATTCTTAGGTGGGCAACAGTCAATAATGTCATGTGGGCGTATCTGTCAAAATCCTACCGTATGTTTTGTTGATTTTACTCTCGTTTTTGGTGTTGACAGCCAAATTCTGAAATAGACGATGACGTGAGTTTGTATTCTGATCGAAATTTGGGATTTTTCTTTGAAAGTGTTGTTGAAAAACTGTTGTTTCGACACCACCATATGTCAGATACTGTGTTTATGTTTTACTGATATTGTACAGAAGATAAATGCTTTTAATACGAGTTACGAGTATCGTCTTTTAAAATGATATCAGCTTTCTTTCTTACATCAAAGTCTATAAAAAAATAAACCGTTTTTCTGATTATTAAATATTTTAACATACAAACACGAGTATGACAGTATGGATTACCTGTAGATTATTTAATGCCCTTAAATCATACTATAAATTAATTTTACGATGATATTTTATTGGATATATGAAGTACTTACATATATTTAAACAGTACAAATATACGTACCTATCATATTTTCTTGTCGGATGATAAATTTCAACCATACGTTAGTTTTCATAAAATAATGTAAACAGAAAATAATCTGCGGGTAGATATTTTCAGTCTGTTTAAAAAAACACATCTATTTGGAATTGCAAACTATTTAAATATTGATTCAACACATATAACGTAAAAAGAAACATACCTACTCGGTATTTTAAATAAAATTCATAATGTTCTAAAAATATTCGAATCGTTTGAACTGTAAGTTTTTGTTTCTTTTATATACCAAACGGTTTAAGTGAACGTTTTATTTGAATACATTTCAATAATAAATAAGGTGTATTTTTTGTAAAGCGATTAGTGGCTGGAGACAATATTGAAGTGAAAAAATATTATATAGATTATTAAAAAAACTTTTTGTCGATTTGTGATCAATAAATATATAGTTTGAGTATCGCGCTTGCACATTATTGGAACATGTAAGGCATTAATAAAAAGTAGTCGTGAGTGTGCCGGAGTATTTTGTGGGGCAAATCAGCGGCTCTCAATCTTTGCAATGGACTGCTTGAGCCGGGGGCCCGGGCGGGGGCGCGGGCGGGGGCAGGGCAAGGGGCGCGTGAGCGCAGCGCCGGGAGCGGAGCGCATATGGCCGCCGCCACTTTTGGCTTCGGGCCCGGCTTCGCGCCGCAGCGCCCCGCAGGCCGCCATCGCGCAGCGCCCCCGCCGGCCAACGACCAGGTCGTCTACTTCCACATCAACCCTGGCGTCAACGTCACCTTCCAGAGCGGCGATGCTACGCACCTCATTCAAGGTAACGCTACATGTCTTTACTACCTTTCATCATTTCCCCAAACCTGATCCGCACAAGTGCTCTAGTCTTTTGTTTCTCTGCTGGCGAGTATGCCGCGCCAGTATGGACAAGGTCTGCCCATACCAAGAAAGTGGCTATTGCTCTGCACAAAACGTGCCGGGTGGTTATGGGGTGCCTAAAATTTACGCTAATATCAAACCTATATCAACTCTCGGTCATCGTCCCACCAAACATACGGCGAGAAGTCACCACCAAGAAGGAGCTCTCCAAAGCAACCCACGACACACTCCACCCAATGTTTGGATATCAAAAGATGACCACACGGCTCAAATCAAGAAGAAGTTTCCTACATTTGACAACGGAACTGGTAATATCTGAGGTCACCCTGCGGCTGAACATGTGGAGAAGCGCAACTGAGGCGAATACTTGGATTGCCTCGAAAGAGGACCTAGCCCCTGGACACCAGGGGTGGAATATATGGAGGTCCCTTAACAAACTTCGGACCGGAGTATGGGAGACGAGGACACAAATGAAAGCCTGGCAGTTTTACAGCGGGCCGACTGAATATGACTGCGGCGTAGAGCAGACCCTGTTCCAGCTTCTGGAGTGTGCGCTGTGTCCGAGTAGCTGCACTCAGAAGGTCCTGATGATGGCTAGGAGTAATGCCTTAATATATATTGTAATGTTCATACATATAGTACACATACTTGCTTGCTAGCCAGACAAGCAATAATAAATAATGTTATATTCATTACACATATTTGAAAATAGAATTACACTTTAATACACACATTATTCATATGGCACACTGCAATCTTAAATCTTCCAATGAAGCGACCCGGAATGACGTCTTAACTTCTGAGATTGCGGGTCATTTTTTATTCTACTTCTCGTGCATAAGCTGTAAGCGTTTCATAATAATTACTTTAGAACGAATCATCTGTATCTTTTGATCGATTTGCGCTCAATGTAAGTTCTATCATTAGGTTTAGTTAAATAATATATCAAATGTTAGATTTTTTTTAAATAATATTGTAGATTACCAAAATAAACCGGTAATGTCCCCTTTCAGCGACCTGGAGTGTAGGTTTAGTTTTTTGTAAAAGTATAACTTTGTCTAGCGCCTATACCGTTTATCTGACGACAATACTTATACAATAATATTGTAGAATAACCCGTAAATTGTAGTATATTTGTGTATTGTTTATTGAGACAAATTTATGTATTTGTATGCGTTTTTTAAGTGCTTTTTTTAATTTATAAAAACAGCATCGTTTGCTCTTATTCAGTTGGTATCAAAAAATGCAATTTTTCCTTCTTAGAGAAATAAACTCGACAACGATAATAATAATAAATCTGCTTCGATTTTAACATTTTAAACTTAATGGCATAGGTACCACAATTCTTTTAGCTTGATGGCAACAACTTAAAATAAAACATTCGACGACACAACGCTACAAGCAGACATTACTAAGAAACAGTTTCATTATTTTAGAGATATGGTTAATATTTATTGGCAATATTTATGTTTTGATTAACCATTCATCGCAGGATCACCCATGATATATTTTTTCAGACAATTCCTAAAAAGATTTGGCCTCTCTTCTTGCGACGCATGTCCATGTGGTCCAGGCATACACAACAGACAGTGAGACACTCTCTCATAGAGTGCATCATCCATGAGAATAGGAGACGTGTTCTGTGTTGTCGCCTGGGAGTTTCTGTCATTTCTTGGGACAATATACCTGAACTGCTGCTTGGTTCTCACGGTCCTTTGCTGTTAAACTTCATCTAGAAAATCGTCGGGGGTACGCGCGGGGTTAACGAGGCTGACATGGAATAGGCTCCTACGTTCTTCAACTGTTTGTCAGGCGCATAATATAACCTAGTATGTAACCTACAGGGTACAACACATAATATATATATTTTTTAAAATCCCATGATATAAAGAGATTTCTCACATAATTATGTAATCATGTGCTGTAATTGAAAGAAACATTAGTTTCTAAGAATATGATTATGAATAAGAATATGCAAGATTTTGTTGCTGCAAACCAATCCACCGGATTGATACTACGAAGAAGAAGAATATACTCGTTCATGATAAAACGTACCTACTAGCTTACGAATATTTTTCGTTAATGCATACGAATATATTTAAGTTTCAAAACTTATTTGTTTACAATTGGATTTGAGCCATTGGACAAAATTGTAAGGATCGACAAATTAACAGGTGATGACTGATGACATATCTAATAAAGTATTATTATTTATTTTATTATTAAAGCGAAAAATACATCCGCTAAGTATGTACTATGCGGTCTTCAGCCAAGTAATGAACCATAGCCATCAATCATACTTACTCGTAAGTGCGTATTCCTCGTGTCCAGTTTCCATCATTCTTGGACCGTTATAATTTCATGTGGATCGTTTAGCATTCGGTGATGAACAAGCGCTTGTTCCGAACCGCGCGACCGGCAAAAATCCTAGCAGATTTTTTGATTCGACCGAGTAAATATTAATTTATTGTCTGTGGCAAACCGTTTCTCCGCTCTAATTTTTGTGCCAATTGAAGCCGGTCCTCTATGGCCAGGATCCGCCCCGGCTCGTCTGCGAATTGATCTTTTAAACAGCTGTCTTCGTCGCTCTTCTCGTCTCAATAAATTTGAAATCTTCCCGATGATATCATTGGCAGACCTCCTCTAACCTTCGCCCAAAAAAATAAACGCTCATCGTGATTTGTGGCATTACATTCGAGAGTGATTTGCGTTTGATAATTTTGGAAAAGATTTAAACATTTGAAGCATTCTTTTTAGCGTTTAAATTAATATCAGAGCGGTTGAAAGGTGATAAAAAATGAATATTGTCATTGGATTACTGAAAATTATATTCGAATTTATGCTATCATTTTATCGTTTTTTCAGTGCTAGGAAGAAATGCTCTTTATTATGTTATATTCCCGGATAATATCGGAATAATGGATCAAAACTTGGATTAGTTACTAATTGCGTGTCGCTGGTCCAGTTGCGCCCCGCCCCTTCTTAGGTACAAATGGTCCTGGCAGAGTGTTGAATTAATCACACGATCTCTTTTAAAAAAATAAGTAATTAAATATACGCATACTATAACGCAACAAATTCTTTTTATACGCATCACTTCTTTCAGAAAAAATATCGGCAGAGGCGGGATGCGAACCATTAGCCTTGGCCACACGACCATCTACTGCCCAAACCGATGCGTCAAAAATCTTGCATTTATAACATTGTTACCAATTTTACCATCTGCCGTATAACGATAGATGTTTCTATAGTATATATTCAGAGTGTGTATATTATTATTTTTTATTATTCAATCAGTCAGTATTTATTCACAAGTTTTAAAAAAATATTGAGAAATCACCCAAAAATTTAATTCAGATACTATAGCTGCCACCTCTTGAAGTCCTTGGTCTTTTGCATTGGAGGTTGTCGGGAACTACTATTATATATATTCCCATGTGAATCTTAATCTTCAGGTGCAGAAATGTTTTAGGATAACTAATTGAAAATGGCAGCCAGTGCCGGTTTTAGGGGGGGGGGCGAGGTCGGTCAACGGCCTAGGGTGCCAAATGATCTAAGGGCGCTGAGGGCAACTTGCTTAGTTTTTTATTATTGCGCCCTTTCGTAGATTGTGGAATTTGAAATGAAGCAAAAGATTACAAATATTCCCACACTTAGTAACTACGAAGATATGTTTTTCGGAGAAGTAAGCATAAACATTATTTCACCACACTTTCTTGAACAATCAATACATAAATTGTTTTCGGATAAGTAAATATGAAATAACAAACATTGTTAAAATAGAAAACAAAAAGTGCACTTTTGAATCTTATGACTCATTTATGACTCTGTCGGCATTTCGGATATATTTATTACATATTGCCGCTAAAAGGTAACTTGCGTTTGACCGCCGTAGTTGTAAACAATATCTTAGTACTTGCATCCGGCTTGCAGGGATTAAAAATTTATTGTTTGCAAAAAGGTGCATTATTTGAATTATTCTGTTGAGAATGGCGTAATTTTATGTGTTATATTTTTAAATTTGCATAGTGCTCTATTACTCAATATAGAATTCCGGAGTATTTTAAAATTATAATTTACATATCTTTTTTTTAAATAATTACGAATTTGGTTAATTATTATTAATAATTATTTGTCCAATTTTTGATACGTTTTTATTATTAGATATAATTTACTTATTATATTCAAAAGTATTTTTTGTTCTATCTAAAAATAGATTTTTTTTATTTATATAAAACTTAAATATTTGATATACTTTTTTATGTTTAACTGTATATTCGGTTTAATTATTGCAAATATTTTATTTCGTTAAAATTCCGTGTGTTTTTTAAATTGCATTTAGTTAATTTTTTTATTATTTAATCATTTGATTTATTGTTTTAAGAATGTCATTCTTCATACATTTATATCATAAGATATAAATTACCCAAGTTAAAAGTAAACTCAAAACTATTTTATGATTTTTTTTTTCTAAGCTTTTTCATTGATTGATCATTGATGATCGAAAAACTTAATGTATTAAACATTCTATAAGTTCAATTTTATATATTTTTGTAAGCGTACCTGTATGTACGGTTTGTATATTCTAAATATCAATTAAATTTAACTGCGGAGTATTTTAAAATTATATTTAGAATAGATTTTTTTACTTTATTTTAGAATTAATTTGTTTTTATCCTATTGAAGATACGCCGGTTCGGGTCTAAGTGAAACTCTGATTAGGATGTTAACTAAATTTGTACTTAAAATCAGAAACTGTTGAGGTCAACAAAAACACATTTTGAACATCAATTTGGTTTTTTATATCACGCCTATGCTTCGGCAAAACGATGGTATTTAGGTATAATACTAACCGTTATTATACCTCAATGAAACCTAGTGACACGCGTTGGGAAGCAAAACTAACAAGCACTGCACTATCAAATTGGGGATGTCACAAAATGGGCTTTGTAGTTTAGAAACCTCATCAATTGAAAACTATAAAGCTGAAAATTTAGATTTTTCGTCGTAAATGAAAAAAATTGCGGATAAAAAGGTCAGAAAAGAGAATTTTTAGAAGTAATGTTTTTTTTGGTTAAAAAACATAACCAAATTAATAAGAAAAAATAGGGGGGGGGGCGTGAATTTTTTTTAGCCCTGGGGCGCCGCCAGGTCTAAAGCCGGCACTGATGGCAGCTCACGGAACTGAGTGGCGTCAATTTGTGGTGACAATATGTTCCAGATATGAAAAGAACAATAAAAAAAACAAGGGTAAAGTAACCTTGTCTGTCATTGTCGTGAGTGATAATATTTATCTGTTAGTCAACATTTTTCTAATAACTTAACAAAATAGAATACTTAAATTGTTTTAAATTTACATTCCACCCATGAATAATATTGCCATATTGAAGTATAAAAGTGCGAATATTTAATTAACATCCCCTTGTTGGCGTTGCATTTTGGTGCTGAGATAGTTTATTTGGGAATTTACGACCCCGTCGTTTCCGCCATTATGCCGTCTTTATTGCTGCAATCGCACTTTGTCATTCTTTTTACTTTTAAATAATATTTTTCCCCTCTTCTTTTCCCGCATTAATTTTCATTCTGGACGCATTGCGATAAATCACAGGCCGGCCACTAAAACAAAAACTAAACAAGAATTTTAAAAACACATTCAAAATTTCATTGCTGTTGATTTGGAATGTTTTATGATTGCCATTATAAAAATAAACATACAAATTATTTACGCCTAATATAAAACATTTAAATAAAAAACACATTTCAGTTGAATGACCGAACAATCAGCTTTAAGTGGGTATTTCTTTGGCGTATTTTTGTAAAGATAACGATATTAATTATATATATTTTTTTATTATTTTGATAATTACACGATACTTATGTAATCAAGGACACATACAAGCGAAGCATTGGTGAAAAATGTAGATAGTAAAATATATACCAATGGTTTTTAAACGATGCTTAGCGGAGAACTGCTGTTACATGAGGATGTTCCAGGTGCGAAGTGATCGTGAAATATAAAAAATATATTATTGGTCGAATTCAAAAATATGTGAATAAGCAAGTTGGATTGCCCAAGATATCTGAAACGAGCATTACATTCAGAGAGTCTGAATAATACTGACTGCACGTAATTTGAGCGCAAAGATATGTTTTTTGTTGTTGCATTAAATAATATTATGCAATATATATACAAATTAAAAAAAAAACATGATGCACGATTAAGAAGACCTGGAAGACCGCAGTGTCAACCTGGACTGCAACTGTAGACGAGGATCTGAAAACTCTGGGCTTGACCGAGAATGCAACGCAGGACAGACAGAAATGGCGAAAATGTGCACAAGGACAGCCGACCCCAGATGATGGGAAATGGCGAGGCTAAAGAAGAATTTACAATAAATGCCCTTTTAAAATATCTCAGATGTTGTAATCGCCACATATATTAGCTTGGCAAAATTATCATTAAAATGTATACGTATTTGCATGTTTGTAATTTTTATTGTATGCCGGACGTGCTCGCTCTAGTTTCATACAACTATATCCGCTCTTCTCTTGGCTACAGATTGTGTAAAAATATTAAAAAGTAATTAATGCCAATTTAGATACCACTATCAAAGTACGTAAAGATATGTTGGTTGTTTATATTTTTAATAAAATAATACTACGTGTAACCGGGCACGTAACATTTTATACAAAACATGTATTATTGCGATAAAGGAGTAAAAATAAAAGCCAAAAACACTATTTTTGAAATCCTTTTTTATTCTAACAACTTAATGCAAGGTTTTAACAAACAAAAGTAATAAAATGTGAATTTAAAGAAAAATAATAGTGTTAATATTTCAAAGAATACGTGTAAATAAACAGTATATAAATTAGAATTTAATATTTTATTTATAAGCCTTACGACATTATCTAAAAAAAAAAAAAAATTGAAATATACACTGCGTATATTTAATTTTCTACCGCCTGGTACCCAGTATTTTTGAGTCAGTTTTTGTGCTAGGGGCGGATACAACCTTAAATACTTTATTTAGAAGAATTTAATGTTTTATTGTGTAAAAAAAAAGCTGACGGTTTTCGTCGTTGTTTTGATATAAAACCGCTTTTTTTCTGCTACCTGTACAATGGTTATATAGGCTATTTTTGGGTGGAAAAGTCCACCACTAAACGAAATGATATTAGTTTTGCAATTAACATTATTTGAACTCTAATGATGATACTCATTAATTTATTTTCAGGTATGTTGCTTATTGGAGTTAAATTCACCAGCAGAGATCGCTACAACGAGTGAGTAAAAACTTAAATATGTAAATCTATCATTGTGATAATTGTATGTTGTTCACGAACTTGTTCTTATAGGAATGACATTTTTTTTGAATTTACGAAAAATTCAAAATTTTATTTTTTTCGTGGTTATGATGTTAAGCAGGGGTCGTCAACCTTTTTATGCCTAGCGCCCACTTTTGCCTATTTTTCGTGGTGAAATTTCCCTAACCTCGCTGTATTTCAATTCAGTATATGGGTGGAAAAAAATCTAGAAGGAATGTAGGAGATTTGAAAATCTACAAGAATCGCCCACCGCCCACCACGGAAGCCCGTACCGCCCACTAGTGGGCGGTACGGACCAGGTTGACGACGCGTGATGTAAAGTCTATGGTGTTAGGTTGCCTACGGTGTGTTATTAATACTGAGTAATTGGCTCACAAATCGGAGAAAACGTACAACACACTAAAAAAAAAACTCCATTGCTCTGATTCGCAAGAAACAAACGAACATTATCATAATACGAAATGTGAAGACTCGAGAGGCTCGCAGATGTATTTTTTTTTCAGACAATGGAACTTTCTCCTCTTACTTGAATATTCGCGAAAGTATTGACGCCGCTCGGTTTGTTTTGAAATGTAAGCATTGTTTCTTAGAGCGGACGTTGCGCGCCTATCGGGACTATCAACGTTCTTATATAAAAAAAAACAGATTAATGGATCTCAACACGTGTATAAAGGCTACTCATCCGAGCGATGTGATTTGCACGATTGATCAAATTTTGAAAGAGGGAGCTGTACAATAAAAATCATCTGTAAAAATCAATCTTATTTATGTTTCCATGGCAACAAACACTTCACATAAATTTGTCCTACTGTGTTTTAAATGAGGCAGATTTATACCGATTAAATATTATGTCAAAAGTTGTGCTAGTGTGCAATTAGTATCGCTCGTGTAAAGAGCTACTCAGGATTGTTGAGGTTTTAACACGTTTAACGCCAGCGTAATATTTTTGATGCATTCGACTGAGGCGCCACATAGGTCACATTCAATGTTAAAATTCCGTTGAAATGTAACTGACTGTTAAAAAAAAAACGTAGGTCACCGGTAACCTACAGGGCGCCCTTTTCAACAACAGCGTAGGTCACCGGTGACCTACGTGACGTGGAACATGTTAATCGTCGATTCTTAACGACATGTATTGTAATTTTTACCTAATTTAGTAGTTTATGTGGTGACAATATGAACCAGCTATATTTAACTTTGTGTTTCTTTATTTATGTAAACATAAAACAAATCGCTTTTATTTTGTAATCGGGTGATTGGTTTGACGGTTGACCATTTCGTCTGCAGGGGTGGTTCACCTCTCTTTATATGTAAAAAACATTCTTTTTTATAATCGTACTTCACTTGTTATAAATACGGCTATAATTTCACAAGATGCGATAAAAATACAAAATTCCGAGAAATATTATTGTAAGAGATATTTTTAATTGCGAAGAGATTATAAAAAAAACGTGAATTCAAAACAAGCCTATACAGAGATTATAAAAACACAGAAAAAATAAGAAATGGCAATTTCAATTGTTTGTTTTAAAATAAAAGATTACATTTTTTTCTTAATTTTGAACAAGTACATACTTATTTAAGTGTGAAATCTCAATAATTGATGCAGAGTAAGTTTATCAAATATACGTTATAGTTAATAAATATAATACATACATCAGATTTAATTATTAATGATAGTATGTATCGTCTAAAAACGATATATTTTTAGTATGTAAAATATTGCATTTTTGAATTATAGTATTTTCTACAACAAACTTATATAATAACGATAAATAATGTCATTATCAATAAAATGAAACAATTAAAATTTGTTTATAACCACTTGGTTTACACTTTATTGTCTAGTAGTTTCGGTAGCACCTCTACCATCTTCAGGACAACACTACGACTTGAAGTGTTGTCCTGGATATGTACCTGAAGATGTTTATAACCAAGTGGTTATAAAGAAATTTTAATTGTTTTATTTTTAATCATGTCTGACCACAAAATTATTGCTTTTTATAAAAATATCATCAAAATTATCATTAAAATTGACTCCAACGTACATATTCTATATACCTACATATGTACTCATATGTAATGTATGTTTGAACTGAAATTCAGGGTGCCATGTCGGACTGGCTAGAAATGAGATGAAACACCTAGCTTCTTACTGTTGTAAATATCTAGGTAGTATTCGTAATTTGTATTTGATAATAAATTAAGCATATATAAGGTCTAACTATTATTAGGGGATATACTCGTACGAGTACACGCGAAAAGAGATGGTCAAAGTTAACATAAAATGTAACAACGTGAATGGTTAATTCGTTACTCAAAAAGTTACCTTCGTTAATTGTTCGTTTCAGGCGTTAACTTGTTGAAAATTATGCGAAAGTTAAAATTATCGTTAAAGGTAATTTATGAATCGCAAAATGTATATTTAAAACTATGAAATGTTTTGTGAACAAAAATTACCCAGGCTTACATCGTCGCATGAAAATATTATGAAACTTCAGTATTTTTATGTTCTGAAAAAAAATACCGTCAAAAAAAATTATGAGCTAAGAAATACCGTCCTCGTTTTGTAACCGATGAGGTTTTGAGATTAATTTAAAAGTTAATTGTCGCCCAAAAATTTAATTTCGTCAATTATCGATTGTCTGCTCAGATTTGGATATAAAATATTACAAAAGAGAAACGTTTTAATACCTATCTAGGTGATTTTTTAAAAATATTCAGGTATTTAGAGTGTTTTAAAAACACATTCCAAATTCGAAAAAAAAAGTGGCTTCATTTAAAAATTCTGCTTGTCATTGCTTATGAATTAGTGATAGCTCATATAGTTGATAACATAATATTTATTTATTAAACAGTACTTCCTTGACCTTTTTCATTAGTATAAAGCCACTCTTCCACGCAGACAAACATTATTTATTTAAAATATATCACAATGAAAAATAAAGATAGGTGTGTACTGTCAAAAACAATAAATATAATCGTACTCTAATATTGCTAATAAAAATGTACTTCTTCGTCGTTGCTAAGTATTCTTTTTTCCCTTCCTATTGTATATTGAGCTATTTTGGAATAACGTTTTGCACAATTCTTCTCTATAAAATATAAATTGAATAAATAGTATCCATGTTTTTTTATTATTCCGTAGTTGAATCAAAATATAATCTTTAAAAATTCAATGCCCTTCGGATACCACATGAAAACATGAACGTTTTCTTGAAACCTCGGACTCTCATTGACCTGGAAAATCGTCGATTACGGCGTTAAAAATGAACTGAGATTTTTAAGATACGTCTCAAGATAAGGTATGAAGGTAGAGATGGTAACGAAAAAAGCCTCACAAATTGTTTATTTATACAATGAAATATTTATTTAGATGTGGGGAAGGTATTTAAAGTTACTAAGTTCATACCTGGTCATATGCTTCAATGAGGAATCGGATTGAGTCTTAGATTTTGATTGTTTAGTATAAAAAAAGTGCATAACCTGGAGGTCGGATGGGTTACTTATAGTTCAGACCTGTACATATATGATACGTCATTGTGAAACGATGCTCCTTTGCTTGAAGGGGGAATTGGATTGAGTTTTGGATTTTGAATTTTAGGAATAGGTAATACAGCCTGGCTATCGGATGGGTTATTTATAGTTCAGAAATGCGAAATTTATCGCGCCGGCCTTTATTGCGGCGGTCAAAAAAAGAAGATGTCGAGAGTACGACATTCGACCGGGGCGACTGGTGGAGAAGGCGGCCTTGGGAGAGCGGCTCCGGCCACATTCCTCGCAGGGCAACCAACAGTCTCCACCATGGACATACCACGCTATGAACTAGCACCAAGCTCCGCTTTAAATGCAGCGTTCTGTCACAGCGTTTTTCTTTTGTTAAGTTTTTTCTCATATTCGTTGCATATCTAAAACATATGCTCAATTGCAACTCGCTCTCACTTAGTTATGCATGTTGCGAATGTGCATGCCTTGTTCCAAAACATCTCTGCACAGAAACTTAGACAGCCTGGGGATATATATGGTTCTCGACGACCTTCATGACTGTAGTATCAGTGGCATATTTTGAATGATTTGTTTATCTGATTTTTTAAGAAGAGATCGTATCATTAGTCCTCTGCTCCTATGGCCAAGGCCATTCTTCTTCTTCTGACACGAAGAAGAAGAAGAATGGCCTTGGCCATTTGAGCTTAAGGGGCGACTCGACACAACCCACACAACCAACACATGGTAAGCAACAGGACCATCCATGTTTTGGTCCGTGCGAGAACTACGCTTACAGAGTGATATTGCTGGATTGACAAAAGTAAAACAACCTTAAGTACTCTAGTTTTGAGTTTGGAATATTCTTATACTTATTAGTGTGTGTGATTTCAATCATATAAATTCCAATGTCTGACAATATTAATGACCTAAAATAAGATCCTGGTAAGAGGAGCAGTCGGTAATATTGTGCAGTATGCGATTTGAAAGTTTTCGCAGTCGCACAGAAAAGACCCTCATACGCATATAGTGCGTTCACGCATTTTTAACAAGTCCTTCAAAAATACACTGTAATCATGTTTGTCGCATGATTTCGATAGTCACCTCACTACTTTTTAAAGATTCCTTAGAAACCAAGTTCTACGAAACTTGAGTTAAGAGCGCCACGAAGAAAATCATGAGCCTTAGTATTTCTTAGTCCAAAAAATACGATTTTTTTTAATTCTTGCATCCTCAGTAAATTCATTGCTTCCTTATTGTTCTCTATTATTTGACATATGTACAATTTTATTGTGTCGTTAGAGTTTGTTGTTTTCCTACTGCGGCTTTGTTGTTGGATGCTAAAACCAATCTCACCGGTTCTTTAACGCAGCGACAAGATTATGGAAAACATTCCTAATTTAATCTTATTACGTAATGTTTTTCTTCCGATGTTATGCGGTTTTATTAACTTTCTCCGTGTTTATTTTTTACAGAAACACAAGCACGACAACAACAATCATTGTAATTCCATATCCGCTCCCTAGCTGGAGCATATGCCTGCAACAAAATGTCAAAATGTATGTCAGTCTCCATGGTCTACGCCTCAACTTATGTCATTATTTTCGTAAACTCTTTGTGTAGTTCTGAACGGCTTTCCAGGATGGTGGGAGCCCGGATACATGAATAAAGCAATTGTAATTTATGCTCACCTGCGGCAAAAGAAGAACATGCCAAAGCCAGGTTCACCTTTATTTCTTGAGCGACTGCAAAGCTGCTGTGTCTATTATCTTCGTCATTTCTCGCAAAGTCAACCCATTATACATGCAGTAGAGTCAACCTTTGTATAACGTCTTCATAAGATAGGATGACTACACCAACGCCCTCGGGGAATGGACCATTGAGTCCTTCATCTTCGGAGTATCAATCCGGTGGATTGGTTTGCAGCAACAAAATCTTGCATCTCGATCTTCACTCCTCTCGATCCTCTGGAGTCCTCTTCGTCCTCGAACACTTGCTGCAAATACTCCCGTCTAGGGCGCCCTCTACAGTTTCTACCCTCAACCATCCCTTCCACAATGTCACGAAGAAGACCATCGTAGCGCATGATGTGACCGATCCATCGGGCTCGCCTCTCTGAGATGGTTCTTACTAGGTGCCTATCCTCCTTGATTATACTGAGAACCTCATTGTTCGTGACGTGGTGTCTTCAGGAAATTCCAAAAATTCTTCTGTATGACCACATCTCAAAGGCCTCTATTTTTTTTATCACTTTCAGATAAGCACCATGTCTCACAGCCGTACATCAAGATGCTCCAAACAAATGTTTTGGCAAGTTGCTTGCGGAGCTCTAAATTAATATTTTTTGACTAAAGATTTTTGTTTTTTTATTGAACGCTAGCCTTGCTTGATGTATGCCTGTTCACATCTCTTTTTGTTCTGCCCTCCCAGGTGATCGTACTTCCAAGGTATTCAAACTCTTTTGCATCTTTTAGGGGTACTCCTAGCATTGATATATTAATGTTCTGCTGTTCATTGCGGCTTATTCTCATGACTTTGATTTTGTGCTGTTTATCTTCATATTAAACTTTAATATGAAGATTGAGTCCTAAGAGGCAGTTAAACCAAAAAATATATAAAAGAAAAATCGCCTTCAACTCCTCATACTCATAATCTCCAAGCAATCGTAGTAGACTAATGAGCTCATCAATTGGACATTATTACAATGTACTGAAGGATATTAATGACAAAACCTAACTTTGTCTTCAACGTGAACATTTTGTCATAGAAAAAAAAAACTACTCGAGTGTTCCTTACCAGTATGTATTGAGTCACATTGCCAGTAGTGAAACATGACACACCACACGTTCATCATTTATGAATGAGTGGCATGGCCGGCCACTGCTTTTGAGATCTGGACCAACTCGGGATCGGGACAAAGGCGATCGGCGATGACCGCGCAGAGTGCAGCAGAGGAGAGATGTCTTGTTGTTTTCTACACAAGCAGCCGGGGATGGCTGGGGGCAATAACTCCTGCGGGGCGCGGGGGGCGCCGGAGACACCCGAGCGCCCTCGGCCAGACACGTCCCCAATCCAACAGTCGCCAACAACGCTCGTCCGCGCCGGGCCTGCGGAGCGTCCGCCCTCGATAACTAATAAAAATCGATCCCCCCACAACGCACAACAACATCAACATAAATCATCCAAAAACATAACCTAAAAATAAAAATTGAAAAAACATTTTCAACCGAGCGGATGCCATGCGATAACCGAAGACACATTCGTAATTGAGCTAAATTAATGTGAACAGCTTGTTATTTTTACGATTATCGTTCGAATTTCATATGCGGGATCGCCGAGCCACAGCGCACACCAGAAGTTCGTAACAATATGTAAGTATTTTTAAACGCAAAAAAAAGAATTATTTTTAGTGAACGCCGGCCGGCGTCTGACTATCTGAAAACATTGTTTCACTTCACACTTATAAACATTGTATGATCAGCATGTGTACTTATTTTAATTATATCCGTATGGTGATCTTTCTATAATCCTCTCGAGAAAGCGAACATTTTGAAAATCAAACAAATTCCGCGTGGAATGTTTGTAAGCAAATGAAGTACGTACGTCAAACTGTAATACAAAAAATGAATCTAACTTCAAATGATTAATACATCGTATTAATATATATGTTTTTGATGTTCCATATGCTGGGACTGTTGTGTGGTGTTCTTCCATATTGTTAGGTTGTGTTATCGGTTTCGTATTTGTTATTGGTGTGGGCGAGTGAAATGTCAGAAGTGGCGCCTCCATACTGAATTTTTGTTAAACGTCAAAGTTGCCTTATGGCGGGAGCAGAGCAGTTGACAGACGTCACATTTATCTTGAATGGAAAAGTCCACACCTCCGCAACCCCGTAAATTAAACGAATAACACACAAATAAGTAAAGTTTTTGTTTTTCGTAACTATTATCCTTAAACATATACAATTTCCACTATAAATTTACTCGTTTATTTGTTTAGAAGATTATTTAAATATTTTGTTTACGTAGGGATGTCATCACTTATGTAATTTATTAATTTAAAAAATTACATTGCTTTTAATTTGATCAATAACTTGTGAGATTTGTTTTCGTTCCATATGGTTAAGAAAATATTGATTTACAAATGTCTACAGTTATTAGGGTATGTTTTAACGATTTTCGTACTATTGTAGCATTTACAGCTTACGCAGCACGTACATTATTTTTTAATAAAAAATAAAAATATATATTTAAATCTGACTTAATCATTCACGTGATATACCTGATACCAAACTGTACCATATGTCTTCCATAAAAATCACACTCGGAAACATATATTACCTGCCAGATCCATTACAAGTTCGTACAAATATATAATGTAATATATTAATCGGTGTTACTTCAGGACGTGTTTATTTTCATTTGTGTTCTATCGATGTTGCTCCTAACTGGGAACAACATGTGGCACCACATTTTCAATATTACATACGAGTATTTTCTTATCAGTAGCACAATGTCTTAACAATTTTCACTACGGAAATGAAATCAATTTATAATTATAATACGTTAAGCTCACGACGGATTTGCCAGTGATACACTCTTAAAAAAGACTACTTATTTAAATGTGAATTAAGGTTAGAGTTTAATAATATATTATCATGAATGAATTTATATATTAATAATGGATTAATGTATATTATTAACATTAAGGTTATTAACTGACAATACTTGGTGAAACTGCATAATTATAATTTAAGAATTAATTTTAATTAAAAAATTAATAAATTAAAAATATTTAGTTTTGATTCACAATTTGTTTTAATGATTACATGTTTCAGCCTTCCTGAAGACCATCTTCAATAATGAAAAAATAATAACAGGCATTGGCTTACATAGGTATGGACAGTTAATTAGTTCCTACACACATATTTACAGGTTGTATATGTGTGCGGGTAAAACAATTGAAAAAAGACATTATAAAATTAATGGGTATGTGGTTTTCCTAATGTATTAAGTCATTATATAAAAATATTTTTTTTGTTTTTAATTTGAAAAAGGCATTATAGAATTATAAAATTACTGGGTATTTGTTATTTTAATGTATTAAGCTATTATGTAATACTAATTTTTTGTTTTCAATTTTGTTTTAAATTATTGTTTTCAATTTCAACTACAGGGCCGAGGCGATTCCCTCGAACTGCATCGAAAAGGACTCATCTTTCTAACGAGAGGAACTGACAGTCCCAGAGAATGTGCTCCGAGGTCTGGAAGGGGGCGCCACAGGGGCAACTAGGGTTTGAAACCAATAATTTAAATCTGTCAACTGGTGTGAGTCATTTCGTCGGCCATTTTAGTGGAGCGCTCGGACAATGACGGCTTTAATTACTTCGTTTATTCAATCCGCCCGAAAAGCGAGTTTTTTGTACCATGACTAAGTCCGAGTGTCCAAAGGTGAAGGCCGCCATTATGACATTTTGAATTTCATTAGAACACAATTTATTCAATCTCATAACTTTTGTGTAACGATCACAAAATTTAATTATGCATATTGCTTATCCGTTATCTATTTAAAATTTAATTTTAAAGCTTTATTTTATTAATAATCAAATGCGTATGTCAATTTTATTCGTGTTATAACAATAAGGTTAATAAGCATTAACAGTATTTTAAGGCAATTTAGTGTAGTTTCAAGTTAGGACACTAAGATTGTTGTTTTATTATTATTATATTTATTTGGATATTAATAGTCTGGTTAAAAATTGAATGTAATAATTTGAATAATTAAAAAAAGTATAAACATAAATTTAGAAAATACATTAGGTAAAATAGAATACGTTATACAAACAAATACTATACCCCTTGGCTGGTATCGCACCACCGAACATAAGACGCAAAGTCATATGCGCCGAAGAAATGCGTAAGACAATCAACCAACCGTCCCACTGCTTGTATAATCAGATACCCCCAACACCAAGATTGAAGTCTCGAAGCAGCTTTCTGAAATCCACACAACCTCTCACATCCGGCACTGAAAATGAGAGACTCCAACTCTGGCAACAAATCGCACCAGAGGATTTCATTACTCCAAAGGAAGGCCTCCCAACTGGCTAGAGCCTTGACTGGCCGACCTGGAAATCCCTAAACAGATTAAGAACCGGAGTTGGTAGAACAAAGGACAACCTCGAGCGGTGGGGAATGCTTCGGCAGGGAGAGACACTATTGTGCGACTGTGGAGACCTGCAAACCGCCTCACACCTACGATGCTGCTCCATGTGCCCAACAAGTTGCACATCTCAGGACCTAATGCTGGGCAACACACGAGCTATCCATGTTGCCAGATATTGGGAAAAAAAAATTTGACGTCGCTGACACGAAGAAGAAGAAGAAGACAAACAAATAACCGGGTAGTTTGACTTAGTGGTAGGGTGTTTGTTTACCATGGTCATGGGTTTGATCCCCTATAGAGATTAAAATAAAAATGTTTTTAATAGATTTCTAAAATTTAAATGCCCCCGGTTGGTGTGAATTTGAGATTCCTTACCCGTAAAATGGCATTCATAGACAATTAATTTAAATTAGTGGCAAACGAAAGTCATCCCGTAAACACCACCCATTCGTAGTGAATTTCTGCTAAAAATGTACGATTCGTAAATGCCGGGCTATAGTGTATGTAAAATGGTAAGCGTCATTAAATCCACAAATGAGATCTGTCGGTATTCTCTTATAAATGTTCTTATGTAAAAAAAAACACTCTTAAAATATGAAAACTTTGTACATTTCAATTCTGCATCCATGTTTTATAAACCGAGTTTAACTGGTTAACAATTGAAATGTTCTCAAAATATGGCTATGAAAAGGTTGGTGTGTAACGTGGAATGCTTTATCCCGTTAACATGTTGGTAGATGGTGATGTTGTTTGTCCAGTCTTAGGTTCTCATCTTCCAGATGCGTGGGTGACCCTCCTGAACCAGGCAAGGCTCAGGAGATGGCTCTGGCTTAACACCAATGGAACTATGACTACTTTGAGCATAACTCTTGAAACATTTGCCACTGTTGAAATCAAACAGTTGTATAGTGTCAATTTGAGGATTACGTGGAATGTAAGATTTTCGACATTATGCCAGAGAAAGCTCATAGCCTTTACATTAAAATTTAAAAAAAACAATTAAAATGATTGGATTTGCCATAATAGTGAAGCATTATGAACAATTCGTACAAAATGTCCATCTTAGTAAAATACATGGAATTCATTAATTACGATCGTATATCTGCATCTGCTTCTTCAAAAATATTTATTATCCCATGTTCTTGTTATAATTTTGCTTAAATATTAGACACATTTTTGCATTTCAGTATTTTTTCAAAGTGCCATGTAATCCACACGACAATCGATTCCATGTTTACTGTTTTTTTTTTTGTTCATTTGCAAAAATCGAAGTTGAAATATTAAATATGCACGTATAGAACGTTGTAAAGACCTTTAATTGACATCTTTTGTTCCTATGAGTCTAATAACAATCGATAAGTACCTTATATTGTACAGTTTGTTCTGAGCCTTGTAGCGATGATGCATCATCACGTTATTCCCAATGTCTAGACACGCCCTGTAGGGGGCATTTGAAATTCGCCACTCCTTGTTTCCACCTTTTATAAAGTGCAAGGGTAACATGTATGAAAGCTCAAATTTTGCCATGACGACAATACTATTACGATGCACTATTATATTTCTCATTTCTCAATAAAACGGTACTTAATGAATTGCCAGAATACTTTATTTGCAATTAATGAAAATGCTAATGACATAAAAATGCAATCATTAAGAAAATGATATATTATCGATGTAATGTACAAAAATATCCATCAGTATTAATTCATTTTATTGAGTCGTTAAATGAGTTAACATTGAGCAATAATTATTATTTGAGGGTCCAGCAGTTGGTAGTATTGTGAGGGTGAGATTGGTTCTGTAATTCGTGAGGCTCCTGTGGGATGTTTACAAATCGGTTAATCCGCGTTACAATTTCGAATGCCATTAGGGACTCTCAAATATCCTAGTGCGACGCTAGAAGGGACAAGTCAATGGTGACAATCAATTATTGGATTATAATTAAATAATACAATGGGAAAATTAACGTCAGACTTTGCAATTAAGTTGTGGAGATTATCTTAAAACTTGACTTAAGCAGAGTTGTAAATTTGAAGCAGCTGGATATGATATTGTGTACAACGCATGTCTTGTGAGTAATTGTTGGAAAGTATCGGAGTCGGCACCCTTCAGTTATTCAATTATTATCACGTCTATCGAGATTCCTCTCATAGAGTGATGTAGATAAATAACAATACAAGCAATATCAAGAAGGTAAAAATTATCCATCAGTAACACAGGTAAATGATTGGTTATAAAGTCCGAGTCGGAACTATAATTAGTCGTTTCACATCCATTCAGTCTATAGTTTGGTTCGAGACCCGAGTGGTACTTACTAAAATAAATAGACTGCCGGAAAGTAATAATATTAAGCTTGTGAATAAATGAAGACTGATAGAATAATAATAAAAATATACATACTTTGAATATATACTATGGCGACATCTGTCGTACGATGCTAACAATGCTATAAAATACTAGTTTCACCGCAGTCAGTCTGGGCACAGTAATGGCGTGATTCGCCGAGCGGTGTGAAATACCTGGGCATATGGTGGATTCCAAGGTCCGCGGTTCGCATCCCGCTTCTGCCGTTATTTTTGTGCTTGGATTGACGCGTTGAAAAAAGAAAAAAGAATTTTATGTATAGTGTATGTATATTTAAGTAATAACAATACAAGCAGTTTGTTGTTTATCAAAACTTTAGTATCATAAGAATGTATAATTCATAACGAATATTTCTATAATTTAAATGTATAGAATGCCTGAATATGGCCCTAAAAGTGGTCTTTTGGAGTATGTTAAATGCACAGTTTTTTCGTCGTTACTTCAAAAGTACGAGTATAGGAAGCTTTTTAAAACTCCTTTTTCACGTAATACATTGGTTCCAGAAAGTTATGCGTAAAGAAAAACTCAAATTTCATATAATTCAATTAATCGCTCCCAACAATCAAAATATCGCTTAAAAAGTGACAGCGATTAAGTCTCGTAAAAAGTAACGGTGACGTCCAAAACAATAACGTAAAAGCAAAATTGCGTAAAATAGGACTGGGTATACATTTTAGCCTTCTGTAAAACTATTCTATTGATTGTTGTCTGTATTTTTAATAGCATACAATCTTAACAAAAATGAAATAGATATATTAATTTCTAAGCGTGATCCAACTATCATATTGTACAGGGCCATGTTTTACTATCTGGAAAATAAAATAATCCACGAGCAAAAGTGGAGGCAGCGATGCTTTCAGATCGAAGAGTGACGGTTCGTAAGCTCTCCGAAATGATCCCTGATGTCAGCAAAACCTCTATTGACAAGATTTTGACAGAGCATCTAGGGCAGAGCTCCGCAACCTTTTCTCATCTACCGCACACCAAAGTACTTCTTTGGATTCTATGGCACACCAAATTTCTCACCTTGAATACCGCGGCACACCAAAAGCTAAAAATAGATATTAATTTGATCAATTTCACTTTTTTTAAATTTCATATAGAACTTAATAAAGCAAGTACCTCGTTGTATATCTACATAAATAGGCGAAAGGCGCTGGGGCCTTGAGGACCGTTGTAAAATTATTTATTTATAATATTGCCTTATTTGATCGCGGCACACCTGTATCGGCTTACGGCACACCAGTGTGCCGCGGCACACCGGTTGCGGAGCACTGATCTAGGGTATGCTAAGGTTTGCACGAGGTGGGTGCCAAAAATGTTAAACGAAGATGTCACCAACGAGCTCATCGCAAAATTTGGATGGGTTATTGTCAAACACCCACCCTACAGCCCGGACTTGGCCCCTAGTGACTACCATCTCTTCCCTGAAATAAAGAAACACCTTGGTGGAACGCATTTCGGCGACAGAGAAGAGCTGGAAGAAGCGGTTCTCAGGTATCTGGTTGGCTTGGCGGCAGATTTTTTACTCGGGCACTCAAAAGCTCGTATTCCGCATGCAAAATTGCATTGACCTCAGTGGCGACTATGTCGAAAAATAGGTAAAAGTCTGAACTTTCCAAAAATGTATGCATTCATGGAATTAAACATGTTTTACATTGTGAATCTTATATTACGGAAAACCCTCGTATATGTTTTCTTCTATAAGAACAGTATAGATTGGTTTACATGTTTCAGTATGGTTAAACCTACATTTTTGATAAATAATCAGTTAAAGTTTAATGTTTGATCATTTTTTTGCGAGGAACGTTAGGACGCATTACAAGTATGAAGTTGGCGTCTTTTAGATGCATGTGCACGGTGACTCTGAATGACTGATCGCCTCTGGATGGGATTTCAGCTTGTCAAGTGGAACGCGATGAAAATGTTTTCGCGACCACGTAATCCACTTAATATGTCTGTCGGGCGACGTGTTTTTGTGGACGTGAGCTCACAATAATGCGGTTGTCGAACCCGCGACCCCCTCCTCCCGCGCCTCCTAGGCGATGGCCTCCACGCCTAGGAGGCCATCATTTGTGATCTAGAACCGACCAGCGACTGTGCGAGTACGCACTAACCGTACCCATACCACTACCTATACTAAATATTCTACCAACGCACGTATTATCATGCCTAGTTATGTATATAAATTTTGAAAGCATTTTTTAGATTTCTTTCTCATCCGTCTTAGATGTTGTCAATCTGCTTTGAACGTGGTTTTCATCCAAGCATGTTCAAAAAAATAATTTCGTATGTTTTCACGCCCAGATTTGGAATTGTGGCATTCGAGTTGTGCCATGTGTGACGAATTTATCTTTCTCTCTCATATTTTGCCCACCGTTGCAGGGGGCATCTTCAGGGTTGATGATTTGTGTCAAAACTCTAAAGATAACCCCGATGATACAGTATAAATTTCGTCTTATTGACGACACGTTTCGGCTTCAAGTGCGACTTCAAATGATGATTTCCCGACGAGGCCGAAACATGTCAGAAGTATAACTGTGAAATTCATACTTAACCCTTTCATTACGGCTCGGTGGAATACAAATTATACTGTCAATTATAAAACTAGTATTTGAAGCATAAATGTACTTATCTGGTCTATTTTCATATATCGCATTGGTTTTTGTATCTTTTAGCTATCAGATGATGCATAAAAAACTATTCTAAGAAAGTAGCAACACGATGTATCACGGCTATCGATGTCAATGGTAGGGGAATCCTACACGGCATATATCGGGTACGATGCGAACAGGTTAAAATCACAATCTTTGAAAATGTTATGTAAACGAAGTGAGTGTTTTAATTGATTTTATTATTTATTTTTAAAACACAATTGCAAGCTTATTTCTATTTATTTTTTAAATAATTTATTATCGTAATTAGATGGGAGTATGTATATGTATTCATAATGTAGACCTATTTAACGAGTGTATTGTTTGTGTGACCGCTAGGTGAGGTAGGTCACGAAAATGTGTACGTGGTACAAAACATTCAATTCATCATCGTTATTTTTTTAGTTTTTTGTATATTCTCACATTACTCAAGCGTTGGGATACGGTCATTCGGGTCAAGTCTGACTTTAATAGTATAAAATATTAAGTATCATTAATTATTGCAGGTAAATTTGTACCGCGAAATGTCTAACCAAACGATTCGTCCTTGTTATTTTACATAATTCTCATTTAATTCGTATGGATTAATAATAATAATATATATTTTTTTAAATATTTCTCATTCAATTTGAAATGCCGACTTATCTTTTCGAAGTGAAGCAATTTTTGTTATTGTTTTATATTAAATATTTTACGTAACCTTACGTTTTGTGTGCCGCAAATGTCACAAGCGTAAACAATGTAAATCAGTGTCCTTTTATTACCTGCAAACCTGTGAAAGTGAGAAAAATCTTTCGTGGATCGGCGTACCAACTAGATACGAGTACACATACGTACAGCTTCAGCTCTCAACCATGTAGAGTATATTATGGGTGACTAAGTGCAATACTACATGGTATTGATATCTTCCTCTCTTATTCGATATCGATTTACTGGATGACAGGATGCAGGATCAGGTTCACAATATAAAGAACTTGTTTTCGTTTCACATAATATCACGGTTTATTTGTCAAACACTTAAGCAACAAAAAGACCGTTGCGGCGCGCGCTGTTAGGCGCACGCCCTAACGGTCGCGAGCTCCAACTGTTCACTGACGTCGCGCTCTGACATCTCGAATTCAATATGAATCGAAAAAGCGAATTCAATATGACAGTGGTACCAACAGGAAATGGGTCAACTGTCATAACAAATATTTTGGCGTATGCAAACACCGTGTAACATTATACAATTAAAACTAACATTAGATGTGCATGTCAGGCGAGCGAACAAAAATAAGAGACAAAAGATCGTTTTTCGAGGCTTTACGCCCTTTACGGCATCAGCCTAAAGGAGCTATATCAAGCTGAAATCAGCTGGCGGTCATAGCTCAATGGTAAAGCGTTTGCTTTGCAAGCCAAAGGTCGTGGGTTCGATCCCCGTCAGAGATTAAAAAAAAAAGAATTTTTAATCGATTTCTGAGCTCTAAAAATACCCCGGTTGGTGTGAATTTGATCCATCACCCGTAAAATGTCAGTCATAGCCTATTAATTAAAATTGGTGGTAGACGAAAGTCATCCCGTGAAGACCACCCATTCATAGTGAATTCCTGTAGTAATAAAGGATGATGCGTGAATCTCGGGCTGTAGTCTATGACGTTGGCGGATCAAAACTCCACATCCAGCGTTTAGCCATATACACCATGGTAAGCGTCATAGAATTCCACATATGAGACTTCAGAATTACTATCACAATCTTAAGTTATGTTGCCTCGTTTCAAAAAAAAAAAAAAAAAAAGTATCTATGACACTATTTGATTATATGTAATTAATATCCAAAACATTATGAAATAGTGGAATCAGTATAGCTGAAATAATCGTCATAATTAAAAAAAATACAAAAATCACTAGAAGAGAGTTTTGGTCCTCTACATACTCTATGACACTTTACCGAGTTGGTTTGATGTTGGGTGTAAGACAAATTATGTTAATTTTAAAACGATTTAATATTACAGAAGATATTTTGTGTAACACTCTAACCCTGTTTGGTGGTTTTTGTCTTCCGGAAGGTTTTGTAACGTTTTGTTTTTTTACTAGGTGAAGATGTTGGATCAACATTTAGCCAGGATATCGGGGTTTTTCTTGCTTTGGCTAGTTAGCACTCATTTTACGGCGCCCAAGCTTTGCCATCGCCATTTCTAGAAGGAGAGGGTTTATTGGTCGTGTTGCTGTTAACATTACGCACAATTTTGTAGAATTATGCACAACATCCAGCAATATATGCAACACTGCTACCATACCAGTCACTTGTTAGGAACATGGTAAGTGTTGGAAGCACACGAGCATGTTTGGAGAGCTTGGCAAAACACTGCCTGTTTGAGATATAGCATAACAGATAGCAAAGATCACGGAATATATATTTTTTACAATGACAACTCAAACATAAATAAGCATAAAATGTGCTTATTATTAGTACTGCAATGTCCGTTTTATTGATTATTATCTGCATATTATATTGTCACTCTTCGTTTCTGCGTGATCGCTAACAACAGCATTTTACTTTACGTAATTACGTTTCCAGTGCAATCATAATGCAAAGCAATGGCGCTACTTTTTTTAAACTATCATTTTGAATGAATAAACGAATCTTGATACAGTCATGAAGTGATTTACTTATGTTCAGATGCACAGTTGACGAAACTGTTAACATTGCGTTTTACTCGTATGAGCACTGACTATATTACATATTTGAACTTTATACTTGAAATATACTTGCAATATTAGATGTTACAAGCAGATACATTGGCATTTGACAATGTAATAAATTATTAGGTAAACGTAGTGGACAATGAGACGAAAGTGCGCCCAGTTGAAATGCTTTATTGATGGTTTTATTAAGTTCGATTATTAGGCAATGACAGGGATTTAACAACTAAGGGGCCAGTCTCATACTAACCGGATTTTCTTCTTCGTAATATCAATCCGGTGGATTGGTTTGCAGCAACAAAATCTTGCATCTCGATCTCCATTTCTCTCGGTCCTCCGCAATCCTCTTCAGCTCAGCATAAGAGCTACAACTCATGTCCTCGAACACTTGCTGCAAATACTCCCGTCTAGGGCGCCTTCTACAGTTTCTACCCTCAACCGTCCCCTCCACAATGTCGTGAAGAAGACCATCGTGGCGCATGATGTGACCGATCCATCGGGCTCGCCTCTCTGAAAAGGTTCTTACTAGGTACCTATCTTTCTTAATTATCCTGAGAGCATCATTGTTCGTGACGTAGTCTCTGAACCTGGGATGGCAGAACAAAAAGAGAAGTCAACAGTCGCATACCGAATTTTATGTACATACATATACAGGTATTGTTTTTCAACAATTGTAATCATTATAGGTATATATTTTTTATTTAATACATGGATGTTAATTGCGTTGTCAAATGAAACTCGTTTATACTCTTCAGCATACGTTTCAAGTAGAGAGTGCATGTGGAAGAAGATAGAAAAGATGATGTAAATATAGTGATGTCGATTGCATATCTGCCAGGCGTAGTCACGTGGTTAGCTGGAAGTGTTCGGAGAAAGTATTTCATTATGTTGTTCGAAGAATCTTCTAGAACCTTCCATGCAGGTCTCTGGAACGTTTGTAGGAAGTACGAGTACGTACTCTATGCGATGCTCAATAAATATGACATACACAAGTTTACTACTATGTATTTAGAAGTAACATCGTTTATACGTATCACGAAATTCGTATTTAATATTTTAGAACGTTTTATTTATCTTCATGAAAATCCTCGAATTATTAATAAACATGCTTCTAAGTATAATATATATTAACTGTTACAAATCGTTACGAAGTTTAAGGCATTTTTACAGTTCTGTAAAACTGGCCGCAGTGTTGCGTTGGCTTCCCTTTCGTTACGACTCGGTGGAATACACATTATACTGTCAATACGGCGTGAATTAAAACTAGTATTAGAAGCATAAATGTACTAACTGACCTATTTTCACATATTAGATTGGTTCTTCTATTCTTTAGCTATCAGATGATGCATAAAAACTATTATATTTAACAAACGTTCATTATATAACTCCATACATTTGGTGGCATTGACACATGTGGTTTACAGAAAAATCGCTCCGGCGATATTTATTTACATGCTTTACAGATTCCTGTAAAGAATACATGTAGGTTGATAAAGGGAATGACTGCACTTCCAATTTCCTACCGTAAATGTCACAATGAGTACTGAAGGTAGCAAAACGATACATCACGTCAACCTATGTCAACGGTCGGGGAATCTTTGACGGCATATATCGAAAGGGTTAAAGTCTCCATGCAGTATTTCACTACAATAGCTAGTTACTTCACATATGAGTATATAATAATATTGTATATTCTTCTGTTTATAGCAACTGTATGCTTTAGCTGCGGAGAGGTTGTCACAATACCACAAGTAATAGTTGCCTTTCAGTTGAGCCCTCGTAGTCACAGGGCACCACCTTACTCTTATTATAATTTCTTCGTTCCGCGTGTGTTCACAATATCTCAGACCTCGTGACTTTCTCATTAAAATTTTAATTACTTCACGAATTTAACGGTGTCGGTAGTTTTGTTTGGCGCACATACAAAGTAGTACGTTTCTACCATAACGTATGAACCATACTAGTTAACTAGACAGCGCGTATATAATATAGAACATGTAATAAAAACCTTTAAACGCCCAGTGGTTTCCTTACTTGCGGTCCCGTATGGGCGTTTAAAGGTAAATACTCTCAGTCGGCAATCAGTCAGTCGGTTTATCTGTCACAATAACTCATTCATGAAGATTTTTAATCGATTTCTATGCTGTATAAATACCCCTGGTTGGTGTGAATTCGATCCCTCACCCGTAAAATACCAGTCATAGCTTATTCATTAAAATTGATTGTAGACGAAAGTCGTCATGTAAATACAACCCATGCATAGTGAATTCCTGTTAAAATGCATGATGCGTGAATGTCGGGCTGTAATCCATGACGGTGACGGATCAACGTTTAGCAATATGTAAAATGGTAAGCATCACAGAAATCTACAGACTTCTCCACCTCAATCTCTCGGTATTCTCCTGTATATGCTTAAAAATGTTTTTGATGAGTGAAGTATTGTTAATTTTTGTAGATTTATTTGAAAGAATTAAATATAACTTACCTGAATTTACTCACTTGTGTGTTGCAGACTAATCCAAATACAAATTATATACTTATTAGCTTAGGGTTTGTCCGTGAGAAAGCAAGACCTCTAGGTTAAATAGTGTGATCTTGCTTATATTAAAAAGAAACATCTCCAACTCATAAATGGAACGTATATTCGGTATATCCAGTGAACGTAGAGTACTAAGAGCCGTATGTCTCGTTAATAAAATGTCAGTGAGCCGTTTGTATAGTTAGCGATACCTTTAATGTGCGAGACATACGGTGCGCCAGTTGTCCAGTGCGCCAGTTATTTAGTGCGCTAGTTGTCCAGTGCGCCAGTTATTTAGTGCGCTAGGTGTCCAGTGCGTCGGTCGTCCAGTCAGCCGCAGATCTTAAGTGATGTGTCGCTGAGAGAGTTGTATGTGGGCGAAATTCTTTCCTTATTTATGAATTTTAATGTATCCTAAAATTAGTGACGTTAAAAAGTATTGACATCAGCATGATGTAGTCCTTGCTTCATCGTAGTATCAATCCGGTGGATTGGTTTGCAGCAACAGAATCTTGCATCTCGATCTCCATTCCTCCAGTCCTTGCTTACTGTTACCGAAAACCTCGATAGACAATCTTTCGTCTTGTATTTTTGTCGCTCGCCACACCTTTTATGTATGGCCACATTGGGACTGGTTCATAATTTTGCCACGGACAGCGCTGGTGACCGCGAGCGGAAACCGGCGCGGTTTGTCCCGGTTGTTGGTCCCAACCTTTTGGCGAGGTAAGGACGCGTTGCGGCCGCGCGGGATTTCATACCGCGTGGTCACAAAGCTTCTAATGTTTTTATCGTGAAAATATAATTTGTGCTTCAAAAAGAAAGTCTTTGTCTGCTGTCCTGCTCCTAATCCTGCCCTACGCGACGTAATAACTCCCGTCGCTTTTTGAGAGAGGAGGATGTTAGTATCTTTAGTATGAAATAATTCCGACCGTTCACGTGCAACGTGACGCAGTCGATGCGCTACATATCGCTGGGCATAATGGCGCGAGGCATGCATAATAATATTGTTGTTACGAAATTATTTTAGGGGCCGGACACAAGTAGTGGGTGGACAGTAGGAGCGCATGCGTACCGGGATCAGTGACTTGCAATGTGCACAATTCTAAGCAATGGCGTCATGACTCACGGAAGAAGAAAGACGTAACTAATTTGATAAACAAATAAATGAATTTTTCCATTATTCTTTTATCAGCTGCTCGATCTTTTGCCTGCTCGCAAATTAGTTCTGCATCCTTATGTCTGATTACATATATATTGTTGTCAAGCTATAGAAATTTAAGATACCGTTGGCTTGTAATAAATTGAATTATTTTTTTACAAAATGTATCGGGGATAATGCCAAAAGTTTGGTACGCTTTACAATGAAAACCACTGCAAAAAGTGATGTTTTGGAAAGTAAGTATCGAGAGTAATCATACATTTACTAATGTGACATATAGTATTGATGTTACGAATATATACAGTGGTGCCTCACACAACGAACTTAATTCGTTCCAGGAGCAAGTTTGTTATGCGAAAAGTTCGTTATGTGAAACGCGTTTTCCCATAACAATACATGTTAAAAAAAAAAATCGTTCTGTAGCATAAAATATGGTAAGATGACATAAAAAAAAGATAAATTTTTTGTTATTATTTTTATTTAGATACATCTAAAAACATAATGAAAAAAACACACATTTTTTAATTTTAAGAAATAATCGAATCTTGCACATCTTCATCCATTTTCCGCTTTTTGGCCGATGGTGCAGTGAAAAACCTGTCCAAAGTCGTTTGTTTCTCTCTTTTCTTCAACATCTGCCGGAAATAACGGACAAGAGTATCGGAGTACAGGTCGTTGATCCTGTTTGCTTCAGCGGAATCCGGATAGTGGGCATTGGTAAACTCCTGAACTGCTTTCCATTTGACCAGGATGTTCTTGATGTCAGCAGTTGGAATTGGTTGATTGTTTGATTGTTGCTCCTCGTTATCAGATGACGCTTCCCTTTGAGCATTGTCCTGTTGTTGGGCCAGAAGTGTTTGGAGCTCTTCAGTTGTCAGCTCTTCTTTGTGTTCCTCAATAAGCTCCTCTACATCCTCTTCCTCTACCTCTAATTCCAACCTTTGGGCCACTGTGATGATGTCCTTCACCACTTCTGTGTCATCAACTACTGCTTCTTCCTGAATCCACGAAGGCACAAGCATCTTCCAAGCAGAAATGAGGGTCCTTTGTGACACTTCTTCCCAGGCCTTCTGTATAAGTCGTATTGCCAAAAGGATATCAAATTTCTCCTTCCAAAACATTCGGATAGTCATATTGTCTCCACCAAACTCGCATTCTTCAAACACCTTATTAAAGAGGGCTCTAGTGTAGAGTTTTTTAAAGTTCGCAATAACTTGCTGATCCATTGGCTGGAGAATGGATGTGGTGTTTGGTGGCAAATACTGCACCTTGATAAAAGGATAATTTTCCTGCAATATTTCTTCTAGGTCTTTTGGGTGAGAAGGGGCATTGTCAAGTATCAGAAGGGCTTTGAGCGGCAGTTCTTTTTCCAACAAGAATTTCTTCACGGCAGGAGCAAAGGTTTCCAGAATCCATTCGTTGAAGATAACTCGGGTCACCCAGGCTTTTTGATTGGACTTCCAATGGACGGGCAATTTGGACTTAATAACGTTATTTTTCTTAAAAAATCTTGGATTTTCAGAGTGATAAACCAATAGAGGTTTGATCTTGAGGTCTCCGCTGGCATTAGACGAAATCATAAGGGTGAGTCTGTCCTTCATGGCTTTGTGTCCTGGCAATTTCGAAGGGATGTTTTTCTTTAGATCTTCATAAATTATCTTGGCCTTGTGACAGATAATATCTTGGGTTGTTACGTCACCTTTCACCTGCCTGTCCTTAATCCAAATCGCTAATAGCCTCTCCATTTCCTCGTGGATTGAAGATCTATGTTTTTCATTAAATAGTTTTGATACTCCTTTGGCTACTTTGGCTGATTTTATTGCATCCTTGTTTGTCAAAATGGTGAAAATGGTGGTCTTGTTGAGGCCAAACTCTTTGACGAGGTCACACTGTTTTACCCCACATTCACTCCTTCTAATTATTTCCTGTTTCATTTCAAGAGAAATCACCTTCCTTACTTTTTTTAGAACCCATCATATAAAAAAAATGTTGAGTTTATCTTAAAAGGACGACTGCCGTGATACGTGTGCGATTTAATTCGTAATGAAGAACGATTGCTGCGATACGTGCGTAAGTTAAGCGTACTACGCAGTGACTAACGAGTCTAACGACTGCCTGCGCGGGAGGATGCAATTAATCGGCAGTGATCGTAGAAGATCGGGCGACTTCGTTGTAATGATGAACGATTGCTGCGACACGTGCGTAAGTTAAGCGTACTGCTCAGTGACTAACGACTGCCTGCGCGGAAGGATGCAATAAATCGGCAGTGATCGTGTGAAGTGGGCGACTTCGTTGTGTGAAGCGAAGTTCGTTGTATGAATCGTGAAATGAACGAAAAGGAAGTTCGTTGTGTGCAGCGTTCGCTGTGCGAGGCGTTCGTTATGCGAGGCACCACTGTACATTTTTACATAATATATTAAAATATACAATGCAATATTATGACTATAAATCACGAGCTTATCAGTAATGTCTATGTAATACGATTATTTACATATTGTACTATTTTTTATCATATTATTATTTATAAAATACAAATGGTTATAAAATAGATCTAAACTAGCAATGCCTACTAGTCTATCTATCGTGGTCTTTATAAATATTATCGCATATTTTATTATTATTTTCTTGCACATTATAAGGTCTTTAATAACTTGTTGAATACATTATTTTCTATGATTGTTATCTATTGTACGAGTATATAAACATAATTAATATAATTATATAAGTTCAACACACAATAATACAATTAGAAAATTATAAACATTAAATTAATAATTTTCTTTTTGTAGAATACTAGTCAGTGTCAATTGAAGTGTAAAATAAAAAAGAATTTACATATAACTAAGCCATAATGTGTTTTAAGTTTTTGCCAGTAGTTTATTTTTATTTATTTGTATGTTTGATACATTGAGGAAATCTTACCTGTTAAATATTTTTATTTAATTTAATTTATGTTAAACTAATTCAGCACCTTTATAATCAATTTACGACAAAAATATGCAAAGAAAAAATGCTTCAAATGTTGATTAAACGCGACGCATCATCGTCGTGTGATGCTAAAAGAAAATTGATATGTTATGGATAATCATCTTAGTGATGATGAAAGACTCTTGATTATAAGTCTAAGAAGTGGCATCTCTTTTGGACGGTTATCGATGGACTGGAGTATATGCAAGTGCTGAAAACGGAGAAATCCTTCAGAGGCAGACTCGAAGACTCACCTTTTTGTTAAGAGAGGCAAAGAAGCGCTTTTGGAATGACAATTTCGTTATAATAAAGCACTTAAATGCTTATGTACTCGTATTAACCCTCCAGAGACGAAAGTTTTTTTTTGGTGAAAACTTAAGTTTTTAGCTATATTTTTATCAGCATGTAGTTTTCTTCATCTAGCAAAAATAAAAAAAAACAAAAATACACGATTCTCTCTTGTAGAAAAACTATGTGACCATATGGTCACGCTAGTCCTTACCATTGACAACTTATTTTGTATGAAACATTATTCTTTGTTTTTTGTATGGATTCTAACCTTGGCTAGCCTTTGGGGTTGAAATACAACTACACCGAAAATATTAAAAAATATTTATGATATTACCTTCTTAGATCAATTATATGAATTGCTATAGAAAATTAATTAGTAAAAATTACGTAAATCATTTTTAAAAATATTGAAAATTGTATTTACTCTTTCGAAGTATGCATTTTGTAAAAAAAATTCAACCCAAAATAAAATAACTCACAAGGGTACTTGGTAACTGTTTCCTGCGGCTGCAGAATAACTGTGGAGGAGACACTTCTTAACCGAAACTGAGCGAAATATATAATGTTCAGGTAGAAAAGGGACCGGAGTAGGGATAAACAGACAATAGTGTTCACTGTGACCATACCGTCACGCTCGTCTCTGGAGGTTTAATAATATTGAAGAAAATGAGTTTTTTACTCTGAATTTAATTGTGTTCAAATGCGTTTTTGATTGATACGCAAGCAACGCTTTCGATGCTCATATCATACGAGTATGCAATGGAAAATTATCATTGCACTGTATTTTTGTCACCTCGTGCTCTGCACCCACTTGCATTATTCATAGTTCTCTAGTGAACGGCTCTTCGCCATGGCTGATGGTAGAGTGGCTGCCTGGCTGAGTGGCTGAGTGCGAGTCACGGCCCATAGAGGATTCCGTTAGCCGATACCAGCGCGCAGGGAACACGGTCGAATTCCTTACTAATTGCCTTACTTGCATACACATTACTCGGCGCGTACATTACCACACCTAAACTGACTTTTGCGTCGTCAAAACGATTACGAAACGTATATGAATGGCGAGCTTGCAGCGCCGTCTCGAGTACTTTGTAATCCTGACTGAGGTCACGGTATCTATAAACTTTACTGTATCACGCATGCACCGAGTGGCTTTACCACAAAACGTAATTAAGGATATCACGTAAAGATAAATTTACATTTATTAAGTCATCTTTGATGATAAAAAAAAACGGTATTAGTTATATTTACCTGGATTGAAACTGTCGGAATTAGAGACAAAGAACCTTGAATAACATTAGATATAACGATGTGAAGAAGATATTCTTTAAATATATAAATACTTTTAACCTTGCATGGATAGAGATGAATATACTATACCCACTATCCCCACTAATATACTCCAGTTACGTAGCTTCCAGTGACACTTTTTCTTTATCAAAACATATTAATTTACACGTGTGTAAGTTTGTCAACGTTGGAACTAATGAAGCTTTCATAGATCGCAAAACTGCAATCTTCCATCAATTGAAACAGTACTCAGTGTTATCCATGTTAAAAGAAGGCATGAAATTCTTATCTATTTAACTATAACATTGGTCTTAACTATTTCACCGCCAACGGTATATTATGTGATTTATATATTTTGTAATATTTTCTTGTTTTTCTTGTTGTTCTAATAGCTTCATAAAATGCATTAATAATTGTAGTTATTCTTCTGCAAGAGATTGCAGATTTTATTATGACTTGTTGCATTTGATACACTTCTATAAATCACGTGTTCTAACACTACTGTGATGCGCATCATTTCATTGCCTTACTTTACTCATTGAACGATCCAATTTTCGATGACTCGATCCGATGACTCGATCGGTCCCCTTCGCTGTCATTTCTCGCCTCAAATGAGACTTCAATCTTTCCATCAGTGACCATTGGTTTTTATTGGACAATGGGATTGCGCAACACCTTTGTAAAAGAAGTTTCACGACGATCGTGCCGGAGTGACAATTAATCTGATATTAGATAAATGTATTGTATTGTATATGTATGGTGTATATTTATTATTGAATCAATCATAGTCACATGGCTGACATTTCCTTATCACTTGTATGTAATTTTCTATTTACTTGCATGATAATGGAAAACTGCCTGAATCAGGCGACTAATAGAAAATAATATGCTGTCCATTCGACGACTATTACTCTGATGTTTTACGGAATAGTAAAGCCTTTTTGTAATAATAAAATATATGTAAATTGTTAGCTTTGACATAATAATTATATATCATGGATATCATTAAGTAATGCATGTACACATAAAAGCTGAGATTTTTTCATGCTTCACAGGTACATCGCAGTACAAGTACCTATTTAATATTGAGAACAGTGGAATATTATTGTAAGATAAACCAACCGATGGCACCTGGCAAAGGCTCCCGGTTGCGTTATAGTTATATTACACTCGTATATTTTGCAGGGAGACGAACGGTAATATTTTCAATTTTCTAATGTTAATGATCAATTTATGAAACATTTTAAAGTTACAACTGTGTAGACTGTAGATTGATTTTCCTTAAGAAAGTAAATCATTTGATCAAGCCTAACCTTACCCAACCTAACCTAACCTAATTTCTTAGGTATATGAGAATACTCGATATATAATAAAAATCATGAAAATGTTTAAATTATAAATCTGTTGTAGGTACACCAATATACAGAGACATTCCTTGACTTAAACTTACCAACTTAACACCCGTATGCAGAGACGTTTCTTATGATTTGAGGTGAGTGGAGGACTGATGTTTCTTTACTTTAATCATAGGTTGGTTACCTTAAGAAATGTCTGTATTAGGGTATTAAGTTAATTACCTTAAGCCAAGAAACGACTCTGCTTACTGGTGTTAGTTTAGGTTGGCTGAGGTTTGATCAAATCACTTACTTTTTTAAGGAAAATTACTCCACAGATTTTTCTTCTTAACGTCTTACTAGAATTGATGATTAGAGGAATTTGATCAAATCTCTGTTTTACTCATTCCGTTGCGACATACAGGTATGCATTATTTTATATGTGTACATTATAATATATATATATTGGAAGCCGATATAGCCATGCTCTATCTTGGGAGTGAATATGGTAAATGGAAAGTTAATAAAACTGTATCGTTTATCCCGTTTGGACATGATCTGGCTTATTGATGAGGTACAGTTGCATTATTGGCAATAAGGAGATACTTAAACGATTGACGAGTCCAGTAGTTGCAGATCGAGATCTGTTGGCGCTGCAGGAATCTGGTCATCCAAGGTCACTGGTGTCCAGGTTGGATCACTGTTATCTGTCAGCTGTACCTATTCCTAAGGCAGCCTCCATATATGGTCATCTTGAGATACTTGGGCACGAGTGACCGTTCCTGTTTGACTTTACCAGTTTCCAATAAGATCTTCTGTTACCAGAGCCCAGAATACGGTTTTAATATTACTAATTAACTAAATTATAAATAATATAATAAAAAATGCTTTTTCAGTCCTATTATACGCATTAAATTTCTCTCTATAAATTAAAAAAATATTAGATTGTTTTTTGGTGGGTTTAGAATATATTTCAATATTTATAACCCACTGAAGATTTATTATACCAATATTCAACGACTGATACACATACAAATTCACAGCAAACATAATTTTGTATGAAATTATTTTCGTCAATATATCCGAGAAAAAGAAACGGCAGAGGAGTCAAACCACGAATGTAATGAAATGAACATGGTTGTAATGTTTCTCGTTTTGAATCCCAGAGTCTGGATTTTATTTTCGATTTTTTGATGATAGAAATGTCATGTAAGTTGATGATGTTTGCTGTCAATTTGTATGTGTCAGAATTGTTTATCGATGTTCCTATGTGGAACTTCGGGTATATAGGTTTTCTGAGACAAGGTGTTAACATCCTCCTCTCTCTCAAAAGGCTGTTATTCCGTCGCGTGATGGCAGGATTAGGAGCAGTGTAATAACACATACTTTTTCGGAAGCACATTGACATATATTTACTTTAAACTATACAAACTTGTGGCCCGGATCTAGTCACAGCATTAGGCCGAGCCACAATACAATATGCTCTCGCCGAAGGGCGGGACAGGACTGGCTCCACACTCGGGATGGGCTCTCGCCCGCGCCACAAGTGGCGGTCTATCTAACTATGACCGGACTTGTCCAAAATGCCAATATGGCGGACACATTCATGTCTGACAAGCGAACAGAAATAAGAGACGAAAGATTGTATTTCGAGGTTTTTCGGTACCAGTCAGCAAGGGCTACATCATGCTGATGTCAGTATAAACAATCTTATCTTACTAAACTATGAAACAGCAATTTTCGGTGTCCATATGCTCCAAATATAGAATGGATATAGTAAAAAAAGGATTGCTTAATAATCAAAAGCCCTCTATATCTATTTAGTAGTTCGTTTTTAACCATTTTTTATTGATAAAAACATGCTAATTGTTGATGCAAATTACAAAAAAACGTGCCAATAATATTGTTCAACATTGCGTTAATTCAACAGTATGTTTTGTATACTATTTTATTGTTTTTGCAGTCTTTGAACTTTTGTTTCGAATTGCGATAAGCGAACATAAAGTTGTGTACTCGTACCTTTAATGTTATTCATAAAACATCACAATTTGCAAGACTGGCTGTGGCATTTCTGCAACATTGTATTGATGCGGTTTCTTCGCAGACATTAATGATATCTCGTAAAGTATGACAACGGTCACGTTTCGAGAAAGGCATATTAATTATTCATTTCCAGAGTGATCTCATTGAGAATATTGAATGTGACACATTTTCAAAGGTGGACTTGCGTCACTAAAGTAATTGCACAATTCGTGTGCGAGCTCAGTGTGTGATAACTTCTTGTTAACTTGTCGGCAAATGGTTAATTTAATATTGTATGCAATCGAACAAAGCGATTTTGGGAACATTAAAAAACCTTCTTACTGTGTTAAGCTCGACAAGTTCTGATAACCAAGTCCTGGTTAGTGTTAATATAGTAGGTAACACAAAACACGTCTCCTGTTGTCATGGATGATGCACTCCAACAAAAAATGTCTTATTATCTGTTGTACGGTAAGATTACCTATCCTGAAAATTACACACAAGGTTAGATCATGCAAAGAGACAAAAAAATAAAACAAAACATAGGAATCTATTCCATGGCAGCCTCGTCAACGGCGTACTTTATTCCAACTATATATTTGATGTAGTTTAACAGCAAGGGACCTTCATAACTAAACTGCAGTTCAGGAAGGTTATCCCAAGAAAAGGCAGAGAGTCTCAGGCGACAACACAGAACACGTATCCTGTTCTCATAGATGACGCACTACATCAGAAAATGTCTTACTGTCTGTTGTATGCTAGAATCACATGGACAAGCGCCGCAAGAAGAGAGGCCAAACGTTTTTAGGAACTGTTTTTCGATTTACTCGGGAATACCTGATGAAGATGTATAAAAGTTACTAAATATAATGACGATTATGATAATAAGTGCAGTTCTGAAATGCCATCTTGTAACCGGTTAATCAATGTTAAAGCTCTTATCGAGTCCTGACCTCTCCTATCAATCTTCTCCGCTCTTCAACACCATCCATTTACGTCAGTCAGGCAAGGTATACCGTCTGGTTTTCTGACATCAAGTTTTTCATCATAAAATTGAAAAAAAAAAAAATCTCTGTCAAATCCATCATTCATGGTACATTTTTATTCGTATGAACGATGGAATTTTAATCTGCGCTATTAAATATATAAGTTTAATATTTATAAGTCCATGTGTGGGGATCGAGCACAATGAAATGCAGCTATTTGTTCTGGTTATTTTCCCAGTGCAGCGAGTCGCCCAAGGCAGGGGACAGACCACCTTCACAATAATTGATTTTATTTGCATTTAATTCATAAGTGATTTGTATGGCATTGTGATTCTATCTCAGGCAATCTTGAACTTACAAATTGTAATGTGATTATTACCGTTAGGATCCATTGTTTGGACTTTGGGCCGTAAACTGTGCCGCAGTTATTATCGAAAATAATAACTGACAATTATTTAACGCACTCTGTGCTCTGTTTTAATTCCGTTGTTGACACTTTTTGTCTCGGTGCGTTGTTACGTTGTTAATGCGAGTAATTACCAACCAATCGTCATCATTATGTAGATTATTAATAATAAACATAGCTTTCTATATGTCATCTTTAGTTGCACATGTGGTCATTATTGATAACGCAAGAGCATGATAAGCCCTTTACAAATAACATATATCTGAGATCATTTCTAATGTATTGAATTGTATCAAGTAAATGTGTGAAAAGTTTGCGATTCGTGGCGTATTGAACTGCCTAATCTCAAAAAGAATGTTCTCGGTGCCTTATTATAATTAGATTCGTGAATTTCAATCTGGATCATCAATTATTGAAGCATCAGTACCATTTGTATTAAATTATGAAACACACAGCTTTGATTCATGGTAGGAAGGCGCTGGTACGTCTGCACGACATCAATACTCCATTGTAGAAGTATTGCGAAAATTTCTGGTGACTCGGAACCACCTGTTGCTAAACTGGGGATGAAATGCTTCATTTTATTCAAATGCAGTTGCATTGATATCTATACAATGACTTGTCAGATCATTGGGTCTTTGTAGATCGTAGTTAATATTATAATAACACAACAAATTAATGTAAATTATACTTTCACTGCAACCATCTTAGAAGTTTGTTTTGTTAATATATAGTAATCGCATTATAAATTTAAGAAATGATCTTCATTGTGACTTTAAAATTATTGTAGAAATGGGAAAACTAGTGAACTATTTTCTTAAGATAGTCGATTGCAAAACTCAGCTAATTACCATAATTGTCTGTATTTTAAATAATACTGATGAATGTTAAAATTTAAATTTTATTTTAATTAATTATTAAATATAATTCGCCGTATATAAAGATTATTTGTATTGTTTAGCAATTGACATGAAATTGTATATACGGCTATAAAAATTTAAAAAATATTTTTTATTCATCGAAATTTGCACTACTATTAAATATACATTTATTAAAATATTTTATCTGCTTAGAAAATAAATGCTTAAATAAGATTACTTAACAATAACTCCTTTATTTACAAGTATAGACATCTTAATGTATAGATTTCTCTAGAATTACCTGGAAGAAAAAAACGTGTAATACATCGTGCTTTGAGAATACTCTGAAAGAATACTGAACAATTTGAAAATATTAAATCAACTTGGATATTACATGCTTCAGTATCTCCTAAAAATGACATTACAGCTGAGCAAGCTCTGTTAGACTAATTCACTTGGAGACTTGTCGCAGGATGGTCGACATTCCGCCTGTAAGCTGCTGTCGGAAGCATCCGTAATAAGGTTTAATAAAACCCGTAGAAGTTGCACTGGAGGATTATTAAATGCGCTAAAAGTGCAAGAGCGACGTCCAGTCTTAGTGCACAGATCTTGATATTAGTTTACTACTATAACGTTTAACTCTTGAATTGCATACTGAATTATGAAACGCGTTGCACAATTTAATGCGTAATATTTAATAATATGATATTTTGATTTATTGTTGAAGCATAACATTTCCATGAGAGTTAAGTCTCCTGGCAGGTCCTGAATTTCCCCAAGCACGCTTTGTATCATTAAGTTCTTCGTAATATTTACATATACAGTGAGGCCCCGCTTAACGTTGTCTCGTTTAGCGCTGTTTCGGTTTAGCGCTGTTTTATTTCAACCCGGGGCTATACCCCGAAATTGTGCATAAATAGTGGAATTAGCGAATCAAACCAAATTTTACACTGGATACTTCATCAGTCCTTGAAGATAAAGTTGCGTCATAGTAATTGATTCTAGTGATTAATAATATCGCATTTCCCTTTTCAAATAAGGAATCTCGTGTATCATTTGGAAGAGTGAAAAATCCGAGACACTTCATTCAGCCACAAATGCCATCACGGCGAGGGGTCAACGACCCGCAGCGGCCAGCGAGAGGAGCCGCGTCGATAATATTACTAGTGTTTATTATTGAGATGTACGAGGAGTATGGGTTAAGGGGCCATATTCGTTTTGGAAAATAAAAAAACGAAAAAAAAAAAGAATTTTTCAGCTTGCGCACCATACCAAAGGTCGTGGGTTCGATCCCTGAAGGACAATCAAGTAAGAAATATATTTTAATCGATTTATAAACTCTGTGAATACACGAGATTGGAGTGCACTTGATCCTTTACTTGTAAAATGTGGGTGGCATTCCAATTTCTTCTACACTATAGTAGTCTGTTATCTCGTTTGCTTATATTCCTAGCTCATTTAAATATGTAACGAGTAGTGAGATTACAACAATTATTCAAATATTTTAGCGTAGCATTAATTAAATTTTATATGAAATTAAACATATGATGTAATAATTGGTGTGAACCTCGTATTCTAGAATTTAGCTGACGAAATCTATTTTTTTTTCTCTCCAACTCGTAGAGTAGATAAACCGTATGGCTATTGGCTATAATACAAATTCTTCACATTTACACGTTGACATATATGTGATTGACTAATTTACTCTAATTATTTCTTACATATCATATATTTGGACATATTGACCTGACAACAAAATAGTAATAAAGACTGAAATGATAAATTAAAAACTAACAGCAAGAAATTGAGGGTTTTTGGACAAATCGTTATATATAATATAGTATATGTAATTCTTCTTTACATGTGTAAGTCATTGAACTACTCTTAAACGGCTGGACCGATTTTGATGAATATTTTTGTGTGCATTAAAGTAAGTCTCTGAATAGCTTATATTGCCAATTGATCTTAGAAAAAATCATGTTACATATTTAAAACAGGTAAATCATAAATCCTTTTTTAAAAATATTTTGTAAGAAATTTCAACAGTTTCACAAATGACAATAAAACTTCTGACTAGTCAGCTATTATACACACACACACAAACAATTCTTTATTTTTTTTCTTAAATGACATTACAAAATATATTACATTTCAATTCGTCATTAAAGTACATACTAACATAAGTAACATAAGTGTGGCATTGTAAATGTATTGACATATTTAGTTTCAATGACCTCACACTCAGAACTAGTGTCGGGATACTCACGCAAATAGTTGGACTTGCAACAACAAAAGACATGTCAATATATTACATATCATTATTATAGACTTGTTGTGTGTTTAAGGAATAGAGTTTTTTTTCTTCGATTAAGATCGCATGGTCACCGCACGTATGCTTGAGGTCTGTTGAAGAGTGTTGGTGTAGCGGAGAGTGCATTCTGGTCCACGCCCCTCTCCCCTCCACCCCGCCTCCTCCCCAGCGGGTCGCCCCAGGAATTTGGGTTTGGGGCCTGAAGGGGGCGCGGAGGTCGGTCAAGCGGCCAGGGAGCCCCTCTCTGCAGACACAGCGCTGCGTAAGGCAGGCTTGCGAGAGTCTTCCTTCTAGATGCAACTCGAAGAAAGAACTTAGACCGTATCAGGCAAACAGACTTTGTGGATACTAAACTATGATCCTGTTTGTATATTCAGTAAAACATATAATATCTCTCTACATCGTAAGCTTGTGAAAGTCATACTTTACGATTAAAATCGAAGAAAACACTTTTCACGAATCTGTGGATACTTTAGTTACTAAAGCGATAAAGACTAAAGTTTAGTATATTAAGCGCTTGCTCGCATATTCAATATAACAGAAAGCTACGTCTTAGGTTTGTGAAAGGCAACCTTTTTGGTTGTATTTCAAGGAAAGTATCTCGGTCCCAGCACGGATGTCTTTATCAGACTTTGCCCAATATTATTAGTAAGTATTTTAGCTACTGTAATTTCGTAAATGTTCTTGTAAGCATTAATTTTGATATAACTATGTTAGCAGGTATACTTGTATGCATAGATATTCCTTATAATTTAAAATTTTCCCTATTTCATAATCTAAATCTTGCATACTTTGAATAATATATAAAACTACTTTTGATTTTATGGAAGTCTTTAATTATTATTAAAAACATCATTACGCATTTATTATGATTGCATACGAAGCAGATGGCGGAAAACGACGTGAAGTTTTTCGATTGGAGTGACGAGCGAAAGAGAAGCAGCCAGCGGAATCTGCACGTGCGAGAAAGGGAGACTGCTATACGCGTAAACGGTTGTACACTTTGTAAACACTCTCGAGATAATGATATGGCCGAGTGATGCGATTCCAGAAGACCATTATGAGAGTCTGGACCGCCTCTCGCACATTAGCAGTGCCCTGGATCGATAATGGCAGAACACGGACATGTTACAATATTATTGAGCTTTTGTGCTGACATTAGCATGACATAGCCCTTGCTGACTGGTACAGAAAACCTCGATATACAATCTTTCGTCTTTTATTTCTGTTCGTTTGTCAGACATGAATGTGTCCGCCATATTGGTATTTTGGACAAGTCCGGTCATAGTTATATAGACCGCCGCCGGTGGCGCTGGGTAAGAGACCATCCCGAGCCTGGAGCGAGTTGTGTACCGCCTGTCGGCAAAAGCATATGGTATTGTGGCTCGGCCTAATGCTGTGACTAGGTCGAGCCCTAAGCTTGTAAAGTTTATCATAAATATATGTCAATGTGCTTTTGAAAAAGTCTGTGTTATCAATCTGCTCGTAATCCTGCCATCACGCGACGGAATAACATCCTTTTGAGGGAGAGGAGGATTTTAGTGCCTTTTTTTAAACATACAGCAGAAAACTGATGTAAGAAATATAAATCTCATATTGACTTTTTTTTAAATGTGGAGCGTTTTTTAAATGTAAACTCTTTCAATTCATAATATAGACAGATGGAAAAAAATATAACGAGGATTTGTCATATTTCAAAGAAGGCAATATGAACTTTGTATATCTTAGCGTTGACAGTCGAAACAATTCGAATAAGTACGACAAATTTGTAGTCTTGTTCCGAATTGCATACAGAAGAGTTAGAATAAAAATATATGCAATTTCAAAGCAGATAACTTTGCAAGCCATTTTATGTTCCAATGCTTGGAATGTCGATATAAAATGGCTGCTGTCAGATTAGGTGTGCCAGTATAAAAATCAAATCTTGTTCGTTGTGATAAGAATGAATGTATTTGTTGTAGCGTTTGCAATGCGAATGATTTGCCATTTTTGTTTTCATATTTCGTATTTATTGCCTGTTTGCGTCAAGTCCCGGGGATTCATTCTTGGTCTTTTATTTTTATCAGTAATAAATAATATATATATAGTGTACCCGGTAATGGTTTATGCGAATTTGAAAACGATATATCAGCAAGTATTCTTAAATATTTTTATGTACCATTATTAACACCATCGTTGCTTTTTAATCATCAACATCATCATTCTATGTATGCTTTCTAGCTGTAACATATGGTCGTCACAAATCGAAGCCACAGAGTATTGAAAATTTATACAAATATTCAACAGCTTTTACTCTCATCGATTAATCAGAGAAAAATGTCACTTAAGATGGTCTTTGCTGTAAATTGTAAGTGTATCAGTTGTATCTGTGATGTGTTGGTAAAGTTAAAAGATTTGCCCAAAAATCTTCCTTATTTACCACTGAATAGGAATGCTATAAATAATGATCTCATGAAAGCAAAAGAATCTCACACCGACAGCGTGTTGTGTGAATCTATGAACTAAATTAAAGTTCTCATAGATTAGCGTGAAGTTGGTCGAGATCGATAATGGTAGCTCACAAGTGCTGTTAGATTGTTGACCTCTCGGATGATAGTTGTATTATACTGGTTGAGTGGCGGACCCCCGGGGCTTCTGAAATCGTTTCTGTGTAATGTCCGATGGCCGGGTCCATGAGGGGTTGTCGACACGTGAGATAATAATACGCCGGTTAGCTCCTTATACTCTTATGTTTTATGTGCGCGATAAAATAATACCATGCCTTCATACTGCATGATTACAGGCCGGTTTCGGCGATTCTTCATAATACTGGATGGTCAACGGAGCGGGAGGTCCAAGGCTCATACATACTTGTACTTGAATATGTCCTACATTGTTGGGTACCGCTCATGTTCATGTCTCGTGCAGACCAGGCCACCCAATCAAGGTTTGAAAACAACAAAAACATGCACTTAGGTACAGTAAGGGAAATCATTCAAATCAAGAGACATCACATCAAAATCAACAGGGATGATCGCCTGATTTTTAAAGCAGCATAGCTTCTTCCTCTAGCGAACAAAGAAAATCGATAATATCCGCCAGGACGCTCGTGGAGGTATGCTTCCGAAGAACATACTCATCTCACATGACGCTCGAAGAGGCACGTTTAGCTGATAGGTCAACTACTATTACTAGAGTCTACTTTTTAGTCTGAAAATAATAGTAGATCTAAATTCTAAGCAAACGCGTCAATTTTCAGAATAGTTTATTCACATTGTTATTAGTGTCTTGCAAGTTTTTTTTACATACTATAACTTCTATTTTATATGTTCTAACATATATCTTTGTTTAGCTTGTTTCTAATTCTTTATATTACTTGTAACATCCTCCTCTCTCTCATAAAGGTGTTACTCCGTCGCGTGAGGGCATGATGAGAAGCAGGTCAGCAAAACAAAGACTTTTTCAGAAGCATATTGACGTACATTTACGATAAAACTTTACAAGCTTGTGGCCCGAACCTAGGCGCAGCAGTGCGCCGAGCCACAGTACAATATGCTCTCGCCGAAGGGCGGTAGGCAACTGATCTCCGCGCCCAGTATGGGCTCTCGCCCGCGCCATGAGCGGCGGTGTATATCACTAATATATCGCCAATATGGTGGACACATCCCTGTTTGACAAGCGAACAGAAATAGAGACGAAAGATTGTATATCGAGGTTTTCGGTACCAGTCAGCAAGGGCTATATCATGTTGATGTCACTTGATTATTAAGCGTTGTTATATTAATTACACTATTTTCCATTGCATGTTGTACAAGTTCGTCCTAAAAGGTAATTATACAATATTAGTTTGTTTACTGTACAGTCTCTTCATCACAAATAGAAAATATCAATAGAACATGTTATTAAATTGAAACGATAGCTATCCACTATGGGATCCATTTCAGACATTTCAGTCGCGTGAAACCCTCGACAGAGACATGTAAATTATACAGCATTAGTAATAATTGATTCATATAATTTGATACGTGAAAACGATTCGTTTCTCAAGTACGCCAGAGAATCGTAATTCGCCAACAGAGGTTTATTAATTTCGGTGTCACGAAACCGGGTTTTGTGTACAATGGCACGCATCAGACGTTTCAGACATTCAGACACATCCAGACGTGATGGCAGAGTTGTCTACATCAAAGGCAGAGACGTAGGATCTGTGCCATTCCTATCTGTCTCTAATGCCGCGGTGTAAACACGCGGATATGTACGAGTACGGGTACTTCCCACTACAAATACACTCGCTAAATTATGATTCGTTTGCACATATTCGGTGAGCGTAAATCTGTAAAGCAAAGTTCTATAACCCCATTCCATGATATATGAAATTTGTTATTTTTTGTTGTTGTTGTTAACCCTTTCGTTACGACTCGGTGGAATACAAATTATACTGTCAATACGGCGTGAATTTTTCAAACCCTTTTTTTTGGTTAAAACTAGTATTTGAAGCATAAATGTACTTATCTGACCTATTTTCATATATCACATTGATTCTTTCTTCTATCCTTAAGCTCATTTGTTTCGTTTAGCTCAGCGTTCATTATGTAACTCCATACATGTGGTGGCATTCACATGTGGTTTACAGAAAAATCGCTCCTGTGACGAAACATAACGATATTTATTTACATGCTTCACAGATTCCTGTAAAGAATACACGTAGGTTGATATAAAGGGAATGACTGCACTTCCAATTTCCTACCGTAGATGTCACAATGAGTACTGAAAGTAGCAAAACGATTTATCACGTCAACCGATGTCAACCTTCTGGGAATATTTGACGGCGTATGCCGACAACCGATGCGAAAGGGTTAACGATATATTATATATCGGTCTAATTATACTTTTAGTTATTTATATACGCGTAGAGTATTCTTATATGAAAATGTTTTTTTTTATGTCCAAAATTATTATTATGTTTTTCATTTTGTGGTAACTATAACTAGTTCACGATTACCATAGAACAGGAGCAACTATTAATGTATTCCAATCAAAAACACGGAATTCTCATATTCATAAAATCCGCGTGACTGCCTCGGAAAATGGAAGATTGCGTAGCAGCTCAAATATATACGAGTTGACGTTTTAATGGTGGCCGTATGCTAGCCTAGCACAGACCAGTTATTTATTCAATTTAATTAATTTATTAAATAAAATTATAAAAAATACCATACTAGCCATTTTGAAGTACAACTAAACGCGGAGTGTGGATTATTGATCCGCCAGCGTCAATAAAATTCACGCATCGTCCATTTTATGGGGACTCACTATGAATTGGTAGTATTCACAGGACGACTTTCGTCTACAACAAATTTTGATTAATAGAAAACTAGCATGTACAAGATCAAATTTGCAGCAACCGGGTAGTATTTATAAAGCCTAGAATTTTAAATCTCCTTCTTAAATAGAACCTTAAGTATGGTGAGCAAACGCTTTACCTCAAAGCCACACTCGATTGCATAAAACCTGGAAATCCCTGAACAGATTAAGAACCGGAGTTGGCAGAACAAAGGACAACCTCGAGCGGTGGGGAATTCTTCGGCAGGGAGAGCCACTATTGTGCGACTGCGGAGACCTGCAGACCGCCACACACCTGAGATCCTGCTCCATTTGCCCAACAAGCTGCATGCCTTAAGACCTAATGCTAGGCAACACACGGGCTATCGATGTTGCCAGATACTGGGCAGAAATAATTTGACGTCGCTGACACGAAGAAGAAGAAGAAGATTGCATAAAATATAGAAATAAATTATATAAGGAAAGTAAACGTATAGATGGTGTTATACTCGTAGAATAGTCGAATATTGAAATATTCGTTGATTTGGTAAGCAAAATGGATAAAATGCGACTCGGGTATCGCCTAATTGAATGTGGTGGAAAAGTGAAAGTGTTCCAGTGAGATATTATGCGCCTCAGCCAGTCGCCGAATGCAAATATTTTGATAAAATCTTCGCGATTTCAAATCGTGCAGCAGATATTTCAGAAGTACCAGACCAGCGTTGAATTATTCCGAAAGCTCCCACGAGAGATGTGTACTAATGGTTCGAACTACAAACCGAACAACGGGACTATTGCTTACATATTCGTAAATTGGTTTTATTTTATTATATAAAAAATCGACAGGCGCATACAACTGGGATGGGCAGCATTTAGAAAACTCAAGTACATTTTTAAAGCAAAAATTCCGCAATGTCTTAAAACTAAGGCGTTTAACCAATGCATCCTTCCTGTGTTAACTTATGGTGCAGAGCTCAAGAAGTGGATGCTATTCAACGAATAGACACACTCAAGTGGCAATGGGCAGGACACATCTGTCGAAGAGACGATGGTCGATGGGGAAGAAAAGTACTGGAATGGCGCCCAAGAACTGGCAAACGAAGCATTGGCCGACCCCCTGCAAGATGGACTGACAACATAAGAAAGACAGGTCCACACATAGACACCTTCGTCTCTTAACCGACTGTAGCATGGATGACTGTCTTGTCCGCTTTCTTACCATAAACTTAAACCATCGCACTCCCAGTATTCTGCGCAAGCATCTGTTTTCAAAGCTCATAATACGGCTGCATTGCCTTTTGGTGAGATGCCATGATTCGCAGCTGTATAGAAGGATAGGGATAATACACTTAAATATACGAGTATTAAAATTAAATTACGAGTAACGTTCATTAAGTAATAACTTTTGTAGCTTATAAATTACAAAATTGTACAATAGCACTGTTAGAAATGCCCTTTTAGGCAGATGAAACGCGTTTAGTCGTATATTGTACAGTAAATGTTAATATTTCTAAATTTAAAATTATAAGTTACTTGAAAAAGATATTAAAAATTAATTTCACATTGAATGAAAAAAAAGTGGACATGGTGTACAAGGTTCATGGTTCAAAACGCCGCGCTCGCCTTTTATTTTTCTCTGAATAATGAATGCGAAAATTGTCAAATAAGACGGCGTTTGCTATGATTTCGAATGCGTATGTAATGTTCAACTTTTCTTTTTATTGAACTGTTTTTCTTTCAACTGGTGAACTTTTGAATCTGCACTCGAAGACGTTTTCTGTGTTCGGCGAATTTTTTGAAAAGTGTCAGTCTTTAAGGTTTGAAGTTCGCATCCGCCGCCGCATTCCGCGCCCGCCCACCTCCCCCCGCCCACCTCGCCAGGTGACTAACGGTTAACCTCCCAGCGGCGTAACTAATGCGTCTCTTTTAACCGACGCTTGATGTGATTAACTGCGGATTCGCACAGAACACATGAAAGTCCGATGCGGTAATGGCCGACTTTACAACCGAGCGGACCAGAAATGATTAGCCATGCTCTCACAACTATAAGCCACACTCGCATTAGTTCAGACATATTTGTTTAAGTAAGAAATATTTCTAAGTGAGATTCTTACAAGCTAAATAAATTATACTCAAACAATACAGTTGAATGATACGAGTTCGTACGTGCTAAAAGGTTTTATTAGTAGATTTTTTTTAACACCACTCTCGGTTTTATATATTATACTCAGGAAAATATAACTTGATATTTGAGTATTTGTCTAAATTATAGATCAAATAACCATGTTCACTCTCCTAACTGCTTATTATCGTCACGAATTGCCAAACACGGTTTTCGCCTCATCCCATGTCAGCTCTGCCTCTCGTAAATTCGAAGAGTAAATTCTATGTATAGTTCTCGAAGGACCTCCAGGTCGGCGCGAGCCCGGAGGCTTGAAGAAAAGGGAGCTATAGTGTTATGGTCCAGGCCTCGGAAGCGTCGATTTAATCACTCGATTTCCATTAATCAACATGGATTAAAAGCAGTCACGATTAGCCTAAAAAAAAGATCGTGGCTTCGATCCCCGACGGAGATTAAAAAAAAAGGATTTTTAATCGATTTCTGAGCTCTAAAATACCCCGGTTGGTGTGAATTTGATCCATCACCCGTAAAATTTCAGTCATAGCCTATTATTTAAAATTGGTGGTAGACAAAAGTCGTCCCGTGAAGACCACCCATTCATAGTAAATTCCTGCAATAATAAAGGATGATGTTCTTATAGCTATTCTTCTTATATCGTCAGTTCATTTTGTAGGGGGTCGGCCAATGCTTCGTTTGCCAGCTCTTGGGTGCCATTCCAGTACTTTTCTTCTCCATCGACCGTCGTCTCTTCGACAGATATGTCCTGCCCATTGCCACTTGAGTGTGCCTTTTTTTGCATGTTTGCCTTCTTTTCATTTTTTGCATGTTTGCCTCAAATTACTAAAACTTTGTAGTTTATTTCAGTAATTTAAAGTATTGTAACTTTTATGTAAGTCCAGATTCTAGTTTATATTATTTAACTTAGGTATTCATAGTCTCATAGATCATGCTAAATTTTGTTAAGTATTGGATACACTTCCATGTCGCATGATAGTTATCATTTACCATATCGTATTTACACATGTATACATATAATTATTTTATTAGATAATAGTGATATCTTTTTGAAGTATGTTTTGATGGATAAACCTATTAATAATCGCTTTTATTGGGGGAATGTAGTCAACATTGCATGCGAAATTCACGGTTATCATTTTTAGCATTGAATATTGCCAGAGAAAAAAAGATAACTCAATCATATATTTCAAATATAGAACCAGAGAAGGTTCGCATTTTTGCAACCTTCACAGTCGAAACGACCCGTCTAAGTAACATTGTGGCGTTACGATAAACGATTAGATTAATTAAAAACTCTAATAATTAATTATATTGATGACCAAATAGGATGTAATATTATTACATACTAACATCCTCCTCTCAAAAAAGATGGTTATTCAGTCGCGTGGTGGAAGGATGAGGAACAGATTAACAAAAAAAAGACTTTTTCTGAAGCACATTAACATATACATTTCGATAACTTTACAAACTTCTGTGCCGGACCTACTCACAGCATTCAGGCCGGGCCAACTTCAATCGGACTCTCGTCACGGTCGGGGGACAACTACTGACTCCGGCACCGCGCCGTGGTTGGTAACACCCAGCGCCGCAAGTGGCGATCTCTATAACTAACGTCACTCCCGTGACCAGACTTGTCCAAAATGCCAATATGGCGACACATACATGTACGACAAGCGATCAGAAATAAGAGACGAAAGATTGTACATCGAGGTTTTTGGTACCAGTCAGCAAGGGCTATATCATGCTGATGTCAACACATACTCGTAAATCAATCATTTTTTTTTATACAAATGTTTTTCTTAAATTCTTATTTAAATAAGTAACGTAAGATATATATTTTTTAATCAGTAAGCAATTTGGATAATGATTAAAAAATAATTGAATAAGATAGGCTTGTTCCCACTTTTCATAGTAAACTTAAAAGTAAAAGACCCGTGTACCGGTAACTTTGTCGAATACTTCATGTATTACATTAAAAAATGCGATTGAATTTAGTAATTACATCAATAAAATAATGAATAAATATTCAGTATTGATCATTAAAGACTTGTGAATATTATAATTTAACACGCTTACAATATTTTCGTTCATCGATCTCTGCATTTTACAAAACGAAAAAGTAACATTTTGTATTGAGCTTTTTTTTACTGATCATTTTCGTTTCGGTGTACTCCCGCCCACCAGGCGCGTCCATGCGAGTGCGAAACAACAATTAATATATTAATGAATTATTAATTCGGTTTATGGAATATGACCACCCAGTCGAATCTACCTGTAATCGCTTCACCGTGCTGAGGTACCGCTCTTATTGATCGGGTATAGGTCGACCCGCCGTGGAATGAAATACGTCTACAAAATGCGTATCCAGCATGCAACGGGTTTGCTATTGCTAAAAATTCCACAAAATAAATATTCTAAAGTAGGCATTTGATTTAATAAAATATTGAACCATAATATTTATTACATTCCACTTCTATAAAAAAAAAACTCCTTTTTTTTTATGTAAACACATACAGGAGAATACTGACAGATGGTGATAGTAATTCTGAAGTCTCATCTGTGGAATTCTATGAAGATGGAGCATATGTGTTGAACCGCCAACGTCATAGACCACAGCCCGAGATTCACGCATCGTCCTTATTATTACAGGAATTTACTATGAATGGGTGATCTCCACGGGACGACTTTCGTCCACCACCAATTTTAATTGATTGGCCATGACTAAAATCGATTAAAAATCCTTTTTTTTAAATCTCCGTCGAGGATCGAACCCACAACCTTTAGCTTGCAAAGCAATCGCTTTGACCATTTAAGCTATACCCGCCGGCTTACGATTAGTATTGACAACACTGACAGGTTTCAGCTGTCAGATTGACACTAAACTTATAAAAATAAAGCATGATCCCGAAAGTATCCCAATAAATGAGTATTTACCTAAATAATTGACGTTAGTTAGAATTTTTAATGTTCACATATTTGCTCCCACAGTAACTTACTTTCAGTAATTTCAAATATTTTAACTGTAATATAAGCCAGAATTTTATTAAATACTATTTTTAAGGGATCATTACTGATTATAATAATTTCATTTGCCAATTCCAAGCATTGGAATTTATATTTATTTTATTAACAGTAGAAAAATATTTGGAAGTACGTATTTTGTTTTACCTTTTAAATATTCAAAGCTGAATAAGTTCGAATGAATATTCTCTAGTTTTAAATATAACAAAACAACAATCTGTACATAATTATTCAATGTTTTTATTGTCTGTGGTCATTTTTTTGTAGAATACATACTCGAACACACTATCGTATTCCTGTTCCTACTAGTTTCCATGTTGAATAATTTTTTGAAATTTATTTTTATTCGGTATTTCTTATTTTTGTATTTACTATAATCATGATTTTAGAACATATTCTGCTTACATTAGTATTCGTTAAAACTGAAATCATGATGAAATTTACTTAATTTCGGTAGGAATCCACCGTGTATTTGCCTATAGTTGAAGCATTGGTCCGACACATAGTTATACGTTACTAAGGAGAATTACATGGTGTTTCTTTCCATGTTGATTGCTATGTAGAAGAAAACTAGAGTATCCCTTGAAGATCAAAAAACATGCATTGCTTTTTGAAAGACATATTTCAATGAGCTAAGTGGCCCAATAAGCTGAGTACCTCTGGACTTTTTGTGTACATACAGGCAGTGCCGATTTTAGGGGGTGGCGCAGTGGGTCGGTGGCCCCTGGGCGTCGAATAAGCTAGAGGCGCCGAGGGCAATCTATCTCATATATATATTTTTTAAATACACACAATATCGGGCGCCACAAAAAAATTGTCCTAGGGCGCCGCAGGGTCTAGAGCCGGCACTGTGCACAAGTATGGTCAAAAATCACGACAAAGCCGTGGGATTGATAACAATTCGGACTCGCTCACTGCGGATCACGATCCAGGCTCGTTAACGGCCGACGTCGTTAACAATCCATGTTCATTTATTTGTCCACGAACACAAGTTGCTTCAAGCAGACACATAACTCAACATCTGTGCGATCTGTTAAATGTGCACTTAGCCATGGCACTTTGTAAATATCTCCAGCTAGACACGACGCAATATTTCGAAGATTTTTGACCGAGATTTTTGTTAAAGACTATCATCATCATCATCATCACCATGTCCGATGTATGACTATAACATATGATCACCACGAGCTGCTGTCACAGTATACAATTTCTGTCAGCAGCGTTTTTCCTCGTCTATTTCCATGTCATTTCCTCCGAGTACTTGTATGTATAGTTTTCGATGGCCTTCCAAGACGGCGTGAGCCCGGGTGCTTGAAGAAAAGGTACCTGTAGTTGACGCTCTCTTGCGGCATCGGAAGTATATTATCCCAATCAGGTTCACCTTCGCTTCTTATGTATACATACTTATGTACACGTAGTATGGAAGGATTAGTTGTACGCTCTTTCACCTAGTCAATCCTCACAAATTCATACCATCATACACCCAGTAATCTTATGCTGACATTTGCTTTCGAAACATATTATACGGCTGCTTTGGCTTTTGATAAGATGCCAAGCCGTTAAGTAGAATGGGGACGATACAGTCGCTGTCGTCGCTATAGTCGGTACTTTGTTACGTATAACAATAGTATTAAATTGTCTAATATATTTTGTATAAACATTAATTTCCCTCGAGGATTAAAGCTGCCACATACATTATATTTGCTTGGGTATAAAACTAGAGAAATGTTTAGTACGTATAACATTTAATATATAAAACCACACAATAATATGGTAACTTACAGAGGTTTGTATTGTGTGGAACGCTTGATGAGATGGTTTCGTATATAGTACATTTACAAGAGAAGACATTATATATGGAAGGCTCGGTTAGCTGCTGAACTTTGAAATTTCATAGTTTTGTATGTAATATATATAGAGTATATATATATATATACAGCTCGATATAGGCCTTGCAGGCTGGTGGCGAAAACCTCGATATACAATCTTTCGTCTCTAATTTTTGTTCGCTCGTCGGACACGCATATGTCGCCATTTTGGTTGTTTTGACAGAAGATAATTCGTCAAAAGGCCGACAGAAGATAGAAGAGCGCGGCGGTGTTACAAAGCGCTCCGATTCAGTTCGGCTCGGCTTTCAACGAAGATAAATCCTTCATTGTAAGTGGCCTAAGCCGAATACCAAAGTTTGTCAATTTTTATCTTGTAATTAAATATATATCAATGTGCTTCTGAAAAAGTATTTGTATTGCTTATCTACTCCTCAACCCTCCACAACGCGATTTAATAACGATCCCGGCGACGTGAAGTCAATACGATCTAACGTTGCATGCGGCAACGTATGCTGTGTGGCTTGAAAAGATATCAAGAGTATATTGATCTGTTTCTTCCAGAATCCGAGTTGTATAAATACTAGATTATATACATACATTAACAGTGTATAGTCAGCAAGTGTAAGACGAATCTGTGAGTTGTATGTGGGAGCAAAAGGAATTCATTATTTGAGTTCAGACGAGCAAGGTTATAACAGTAAAAAAGATTAAGTGAATCAATCTTATGTCTGTGTTCTAGAAATTGGAGGTTTGACATAAATGTGTAGCAGTCATTTAAAATCATAAAACCATGGACTTAATAAGCTCGATGTGGTTTACTTAATTATTTACGAGAGAATTCTACCAATATATGTACTTCAAAATTAAATTCCATGTTCTTAGATATTCGTATTTTAAATAAACTGTACTGTGAAAAATTATAAGTTTCCTAGGCCATTTGGCCTCACTGTACTAATCTTTATGCTCCTTGAATGGAGAATATTGCTACATCAAATCACAGCTGGGATTCAATAAAACAAATCGATCTCGATTGCTTTTAGAAAATTTACAATTTATTGAAAAAAAAAACGCTTTGAGTCGTTCGGCGTGCGAATTCTTTGTTGATGCTTCACGGGTTTCTGTTTCTAACGATATTCTAACATTATGCCGCCGTTAAAAGATACAAATGCGTTTCAGAGAGTGAGTTGTGATTTTTATGCTGATTTCGATTTCATTACGTGCAAGTACCGCTAGAGATAAATGGCGCCAATTAAAATGGTATGGAGATTTCATGCAGATTTTCTGATTACACAACAGATACTAAATATAGTATTTTGATGTTTTTTACTTACATTAAATATCGTGCGAGGCAAAATTACATATGAAGTATTTGTTGAAATATAGTTTTTTAAGATTGGGATCTATAAATCCATGTTTTTCTGTTTGATGTTATTTAAGCTACAATGGTTTGTTTTTACCTTTTTTTCATATTGTTATAATACGTTTTTAAGTGTTCTGTTTTTTTTACGTATTACGAGTACATATGCAATATAATCTAAGCTTATATATATTGTATAGACGTGAAAGTTATAAAAGCTATAATTTTTCATGAAATATCCAAGCATTCTTTACGATTTCTTTAAAATATAAATAACTAAGAACTTAAGTATGATTACTGTAGGTAGCAATCTCAAATTTTTTTAAACGTGGTTTGGTTTGAATCATTTTGAACATATTTAATCGAGAGAACATGGTTTCGCGTAAACTGACTGCTATACACTTACGTCTAACCTCCAGTTCTTAGAATACAGACTTAAGATTGGTTCACTAAGTATTTTCTACAATTATTAACACAGCTGTTGCTACTCTGAACTCACAAAATTAATTTCTTTTGCACCCACCTACAACACACATATATGTATGTTGACCAAGAACTGTCAGTTTTCAAAATTGATTCCTAAATGCCACCGGTAAACACTGGAATGCTCTTCCAGCTGCTGTATTTCCTCATTCATACAAGATGGATTCTTGAAGAAACGTATCAATATACACGTGAAATCTCCCCAATCCACACACAAGCACTAACACAACATACGTTTTCGCATGCAACGTTCAATCATCCTGACTGAGCATCATAGAGCCTACTGGTATCAACCGATTGAGATCTCCTGCATGCGCTTTCTTAAAAAAATTGAGTAGCATTGGCTCACGAAAAATATTCCACCCCTGGACACGACCAGGGGTGGAATATATGGAGGTCCCTTAACAGACTTCGGACCCGAGCTTGCAGGACGAGGACACAAATGAAAGCCTGGCAGTTTTACAGCGGACCGACTAAATGTGACTGCGGCGTGGAGCAGGCCCTGTCACACCTTCTGGAGTGTGCGATGTGTATGAGTAGTTGCACCCAGGAAGACCTGATGATGGCCGGGAGTAACGCCGTCGACGTCGCCCACTTCTGGGCAGACAGGATCTGACCCTGTTGTTTCCGACACTATTATATATACGACAAATGCGATTACATTTATTATATCCGAAACCATGGTATCTAAATTAAAGATATCTACTCTATGGAACTACTATTAAAATCAGTTTAGTAAAATTTTATCTAATCTTAAATATACTGTGTATTTATAATAGATAGAAAATGTATAGCATACAAAACCACAGAAGTACAAAAAAAGGTTCATTGTATAAATTCCTGCAATTTTATTTTTTTGTCCAAACTCGGCCAATTTTGTATGAAAGTCCACCGCAGCAGACCTCTGGAATGTCCAATGTCCGTTTCTCGGAAAAATTCTCAAGTATCGGACAGAGTCGGAACATTTCCGTTGCTTTTCTGCGCCTCACATAAATTAACATTTGACAGGCAATGAGTCGGCATTGTTTCTGGACGAGTCACTTGATTTGCTCCATTGTTCGATTTTTATGAAAGTCTGCGGTGCCTTGAATAATTTCGATTTCAATCATTTACCAAATTAAAACTGTTGATGAATATTTAAAAAAATATTATCATTGTTATAAATTTTTGCTTTATATACGAGTACGTACATACTTACCTTCACTACTTAATCACACATTGCGGAATACATTAAGAAGGATTACACCATTACATTTACCTAGGAATTATTTTTGGTGACGTGTATATCTTAATACTCACAATATGCTAATGCAGCCTTATAATGGGTTTTGAAAGGGGGTATGATGGTTTGACTTTTTGATTAATTACGAGGTGAGAGAGATGATAAGGGAGCCTTCCATACTACAGTCGTTAAAGATGCGATGTTGAACTAAGTTGGAACATTTATTTTGGATGCCACATTAAATCATAACTTAGAGCTGCCTTTTATATGAGCCCTCGTGCTCGCGCCTTCCCGGTAGGCTGTCGGGAACTATACAAAAAATGTACTAGGCGCAGCTACAGAGGGCTGACGTGTGATGTGGTGAGGACCAGGGCGGCTGAGAGCTTTGTGGCGGCAGCTCGTGACGTCCATATGCTCCAGTTAAGGGAGCGAATATAGTGATGATGATAATGATGTGATAAAACAACTAAAAGTAAAACAGACATTTATGGCTTTTTTAAATATATTTTTTGCATTTATATAATTATATTTATTAATAGACACTTTAAAAATATAGTAATATAGTAATTTACTGATTTTATTAATATTTTCGTTCTTCAATTATATTCCTAGTGATGTTCAGTGTTTCTCTCATCTACAAATAGAGCACTTAGCTTCTCCTGTGTTCTGTTCTTTACTATTTATCTTCTAACCCACATCGCTTCCTGTTCCGTGTTCCCGGAATCTCAGCAATCCCGTATTTTCCAGGAAACTTTCGATCGTCGTGTCGGGATCTCGTAAAGTATCCTGCGTCACCAGCAAACATATCTCCAATCGACATGGTAACCCGACGATGATGGCACCATTACGCCGAATTCGTTCGAGTTAGTTTATTTGGCATTTAGAGAGCTTTTCTACTTGAATGCAACGGAAATAGACAAATTCAACCTATAGCTGTGTATTGTACAAGTAAACCGCAGCGAATCTGCAATCTAAAACTCTTGTCGCGTTCATAATACGTCTCATTCCATTCTAGTTCACACACATTTTGTCTGAGTGAATCTGAAAAGATAGCCAATACACAAGTGCATTATTATAGCTGACATTATATACGTATTGCTTTGTAGTACTCTGGTATTCACGTTGTTAACTTGAATACGAAATTTATAGTTGAATTACATGAATACCTTCAATGTTCCTCTCTTTATTTGGTAGTTATTGAGTCGCGTGGTGGCAGGATGAGGAGCAGATTAACAACACAAAGACTTTTTCCGAAGCACATTGACATATATATTTCGATAACTTTACAAACTTTCGGCCCAGGCGGAATAATATGCCAGGCCGGCTATAATACGTCCTTCTGACGGCCGGCACACAACTGAGCGCGCTCGCGATGGTCTGTCGCCCAGCGCCGTAAGTGGCGATCTGCGTAACTAGTCCTCCTAACGGCATTACAAAATGACGGCATATACATGGACGACAAGCGAACAGAAATAATAGACGAACGATTGTATATCAAGGTTTTCGGTACCAGTTAGCAATGTTGATATCAATAATTATATTCAATTATTTGTTTTTTATGTAATCGCATGCAGGACAGCACAGCCGGTCAAGACCAGTGCACTCTATGACGCTCAGCTAGGGAGGCTGGACGCTGGAGATTGCAAGTGTATATTTATCTGTTTCTTGAAAAGATCCGGATTGTGGAAAGGAGGAAACACAGACACAGACATAAATTAAAATTAATTTATAATTGTATGCCTGTATACAATTATCTTTTCCGTAATATCAATTAAGTAAATGGAAAGATACAAGTACTCTAGGAAGTATAGCATAATTACTGAGTATTTTCCTAAATGATTGACGTTGACCCAAAATAAGTAATATTGTAGCTTGTCCCTTTTGACAGTGATTTTAAATATTTTAACTTTTATATACGAGAGTGGGAGAAGCTCAAAGTTGCGTATAATAATTCATATCGCCAACTTATGCAACTCCCTAGATTTTGTAGCGCATCTGGCATGTTTGCGGAGGACGGAGTCCATTCATTCGCAGCATTATTGCGACACCGTGTTGCCGGCTTCTGGAGCAGGATAAGGAGGTCCAACAACACCATCATCCTGGCTGTTTCTGAATGGCTCAACTCCTCCCTGAGCCATCGCTAGATGGAGATGTTGCAGCGACCACCATGAATGAATTATTATATATATATATATGATTATTATTTTGAATCTAAAATGTATCTATGTATCTAAAAATATGGCAGATTGGGTATTGCACAACCCACCCAATCCTGCTGGAATAAAAAAACTTATTATTATTATTATTATAAGCCAAGATTCTAGTGAATATAATTTATTAAATTTAATAGTCAGTGATTATGATAAATTTCAATGGTTATCTCACACCTACTCTCTCTAACCTTGAATTAAATGAATTTGTTGAATTCTTATTTTATTTACTTGAAAATGGCTTCTCGATAAAAACGAAAAATGTCGAATCAAGATAAAGTCGTGGAACAATTATGATACTATTAATAACATACTCGTAGTTGTCACTTTAACATACGCCAATTCACACTGAGCATGAATGGACAATTAAATTAAATTACGCATTTATCTTATGTTTTTGTGTTATTACATATTATGTAAAATATTTGTACATTCCAGTGATAACTCTTGTGTGCTAGTGGAGTCTTCTCATTATCAGCAAAACACAAATAACAATAAGTACAATATTACTCTGCAACAATATGTGAGCATTATGTTCTTGATACAGCCGGCGATTATTTGTTTGAAATTGTGCGTAATACAAACATTACACAAAGCGCACAGTATAATAAGTACATTATATTATATCTCAGTTGTATGGCGCGCTCGCTGTGTGCGGAGTGAGAAAATCCTCGGGCTTGTGATGTCTGAGGCGAAATGTGGGAACTTTGTCAGTTTCAACACTCGCATGTTTACATAATCTCGTTGCCTGTGTTTCACAGCGTTCATTACACGTACCTGCAGATGCCTTGGATCACGTTCACCTTTCTAAATCTCTCGTCTTCCTGATCGATGGCGAGCCGCCCGAGCGCGTGCTTCTTAAAGCTACAATCATTCACCACTCTAGCGCCGTCCCTCACTCACGAACGGAGATTTGCATTCGCGCTTTCTCTTTCGTCGATGGGAGGCCCACTTTTAAAAACCCTTATTTAATATCCGAATTTATTGTATAAAGTAGGTATACATGAGTAGATTAATTTTTATTCTAGATTCTAATTTCATATCCGTATTATATGCAACATCGGGACTCTACAAATTACCGTCACTTAATTCTGAAAGTCGTTATTTTCCATACCTTGTCCTAAGACATCTGTGCATTCGGTCGACCAGAACATACAAATATGGTTCCTGACGATCTCCGAAAATCGGATTATTAGTTTTGATGCTCCTGAGGTCTGCATTAATAAGTACTTAGAATTATGTTTCAGCCTATTAATGTAACGTGTCAAGCAACAGGCTGTATGTAACCCATCCTAGTTTTGATTGTCGTCTAATGGTACTTAACTTCGTAATCTAACGAGAATCGCGCTTACAATGTGATATTGTCGTTGGTCTATATCTTGTTCTTTAAGTAATTTTGTATACCATCACGTTTCTTCTTTCTCTAGACTTGAGTTGAAGAAGGACATATTGAAGAGGCCCCATATATAAAATAGAACCTAAATAATAGTTTTTTTGTTTCATTTCATTTAGTTTGCCTTTGACTTTAATTAATGACTTGAAACACCACGGTAGAAGTAAGTGTACTCGTATATTTCGTTCGATTTTATGTTTTGAGTATTTTGAATTTTCCTTCCATCACGATGGAAAATTTGCATTTTTGCTTTCGCTTTCGCAAATTTAATCTGTGGCTCTTTCGACGAGACATTAAATCAAATGGTCTGCGGCCACTTTTCTAATCATTCTCCTTCCTGATTTATTAGGCGGCGGCTTCCCAGTTCGTGCTTCCGAAAGTTGCTCTCATTAAATTTTACCGCCAATACGTTATCCCCCAATCACGACCTGCCATTTAAATTACTTCTCATTTTGTTTATAATCTGATGACCGTTTCAAATTACACAGCGCCAATCAACGTTATGACTTTTCGTTACTGCAATACAAATGATAACACTTTGAGTGTCCCTAAAGGCTATACAAGAATACGATTTACAGATGATTAGAATAATGCTGATTCATCTAAGATACTGTAAATATATAACGTTTGTAAGTTCAGGACCACTAGGTTGACTGGAAGCGAGAGTCCAGGTTAAATCTCGCTCTGTTACTGTTCTCTGCAAAGCTAGCTTAGCAACTACAGATTACCCACCTTATAAAAGTGACAAAGTCGTAAATTAATAATTATTTTTATACACTTATCTCGTTTCTTTGGGAAGTATTGTTAAATTTTGTAGCATTGCTTGTTAATGAAACTTTGTTTGAAATGAGATAGAGCTATGGAGATGCTTATAAAGCTATGTTCCTATTTAAATGTTAGAAATTTTGGCATTCTTCTTTTATCTCTCATGATAATATATCTTCATAATATTGAAAAATAGATAAATTAATTTAATTTTACGGTTAATTAGATATTTGTAGTCATGATATTGTGGCTTTTGGGCTTAACGGTGTGCGGCGAACTTCTTCTTACTAATATTTCGACCGCCATTGGAGGGGTCTCCTTCAGGATCGATGGCTTAGTTGTGTGTTGGTGTCAGGAGGTAGTTTAGCTGTCAGCCTAACGTACCTCCACAAGCGTGATTGTTATCTCCTTGGCAACTAACATACTCAATTTTCATTACCTCCACGAACGTCATGTTGGAGAATCGTGTACGGTGGGTATGTTCTAAGAAGCGTACCTCCACGATCGTCATGTTGGAGAATCGTATACGGTGGGTATGTTCTACGAAGTGTAACTCCACGATCGTCATGTCGGACTGTGGTCGTCCTTGCTTGTCTGTACAGGTTTTTGAGTAACCAACTCACAACTAAGTCATCAATCCTGAAGAAGACCCCTCCAATGGCGATCGAAATATTGGTAAGAAGAAATTCGCCACACACGGCTAAGCCCAAAAGCCACAATATCAAATCTGGCCGTGAAAACCTAAGAAGTTATTTACAGTCGTATTTTTTTTTGTATGAAACAGTTTTTGTTTAAAAAAAAACGTTAATTTCAATTTAATAGTTCAATAAATACACGTTTCTGATCTCTCTGTATTATTTGTTTACTTTCTCGTGCTTTTCCTTTACGGTTGCATTTATCATCTGCCATTCGTCATGTTCCGGATTGACCTTTAGTATCACAATGGCATAGTAAACATATGACACGAGAAGAGAGTTATTGACTTTTCTTTTCTTGAAAATGACACACATTGAGTTCAATGGAAAACAACTGTACTTACTCATATAGTCTCTACAATAATTATACCGATACAGTCAGATTATAGACGCCATCTTCTTACTCACCACATATGTAGACTGTAAAAATTAAAAATTACCCACAGCATAAAGTTCAAATACAATGAATTAACATCCTCCTCTCTCAAAAAGAGAGGGGTATTATTACGTCGCGAGGGGCAGGATGAGGAGCAGGGCAGCAGACAAAGACTTTCTTGTAGAGACACAGACTATATTTTATTGACTTAAAAACATTACAAGTTTTGGGCCAAGCGGAAACATACCGCTGGCCACAACGCTAACGTTATCACGCTTATGGCTCGGGACTCACTGACTGTCTCCACACTTCCCGCGGCGTGCGCGCTGCAATCAGCGCCGCCTGGTGGCAAAACTATGTACTAGTGCCAATGTCGCCATCTACATAAAGGTGTGGCGAGCTACAAAAATATAAGACGAAAGATTGTTTGTCGAGGTTTTCGGTAACAGTAACCAAGGACTACACCATGCTGATGTCAGAATGTGAAACAATCTAATGTTATAATAATACAATATTTTTTTGCCTTGTCTTAAGTCTTAAGCTACAGGCTTCCTATCGCGAAGTCAAATCGAATATACCCAAATTAGGCTCTTATAGTTGATGGATTTTTAAGTTAATGTAAATGTAAGCCGGGATGGTTGAAGAAAATGGCATTTTTTAATATCTTTTGCTGTGTGACTGTAGGTTTAAAGCTGTTTGTTGATCTATATGTTAAAAAAACATAGTATCTGTTATTCTTGCTTTAATAACAAGCCACAAGGTATACTGTAAAAGTTATAGTTATCTTCAACTTTGAGGAATAGGACATTAAATGTATCATAAATATATGTAAGCAATGCAGTTTCGACTTTAGAGAACCGATTCATGGAAGTACTCGTTTCCAATTTATTTTAAATCCGATTTGTCAAACGCCATTCGGACTCTAATTTCCTTAAGTCACCATCTGAGCATTCGTTTTCCATCGTCGCATTCGTCACAACGGGATCGCTTTCGTTGTGCACTTGATTTATTCCTCGGTGCTGTCTTTTGCGGCTCTCTCTGGCAAATGGATCGGCCGATGCGATCTCAGGAGATTGGTTCACACCAGAGCGGCGGCCGCTTGAATCGTAGCCATCCTTCTTCAGGTAACTCCCATTGAGAAACTATAGCACGTTCCCTGTGACAGCTCAGAAATCTCTGCCAATACAACCTTGTAAAGACTTTTAGTATCTTATCAGGGATAGTGCTTTAAATACAGTCCAGTCATATTGTAATCTTCTTCTTCTTTCCTTCTTCTACTACTTTTTCATCATATTCACCTTCTTGCTATTATTCTTTTTCTTCATCATCTTCATCTTAATTTCCACTTTATTCTTAATCTTCCTCTTCATCTTCTTCTCTTTCTCATTCGTTATCTTCATCTTCATTTTCACCTTCTTATTATGGATAGGTGGGACTCACGGTTGGAGGGATACTGGATGCGCCTTCACGTGGCCATCCATAGGGGACCTGGTGCTCCACTCATTGAGTAGTACAATAATAATAATGTGTATTTGTAGATGTCGATTTATATTTTTATTTATATATTAATATTTTCTTTCTATTCTATTTAATTTAAAAAAAAAACTGTATTGCGTGGAATTATTGTTTATAAAATTTTGATTTTGGCACTAGTGACTAAATTTTTAATTTTTTTTTTAAATTACTATTTAAAAACAACTGTTATCTATTTTCGAGAACGCAATAAAATATAAAGACAATCAATGTAGAGAATAAATTCATACACACATACAAATCTACATCAAATATCATCTTTTATGACATATCTCCCATCAGTATCGGAGATAAAAAGAAATGGCAGACGCTGGGATTCGAACTGCGAACTATGCACTTTAGTTCTATTCTATACACATCCCGGCTCACCAAGACAATTGCTTCCATTTACCGAGTTTACAATTTTAAGACGAATTTATATTATTTAATACATATTACTACAGATGGTGCTTTGTTGAAAATTGCATGTCTGAAAAATTGGTGAATCAATGTCATGTTTCTGGTATGGTTGGCAACGCTGGTTCAGATCCTGTGTGGTCCCAGAGCGCCAAGAATGCGGCTCCCGCCCCCTCCCACCCCGTTAACAACCTCACCGTTACATTAGGTCACTACTTCTTTCCCATAGTACAACCAAACATCGCGAGAGCTCCAAGTAAGCTACCTTCCGTTCCTCACGTATTGTGTAATACCAAGATTACTGTCTTTCTTTTCTTCTAATGGCATTTCCGCTTATAAAAGTATACAACGTACGCAGTCAACCCCTCCTATAAAGCACGCTTTATTTGATTTGTAACAGAGATTTTTCAGATGACGGATCTTTCTATGTTGTTATTTTGGGTTGAACCACCTCTAAACTAAACTACGACTTAAAGGTGCAGGCGTTGGGAACATCGGGCTAATCTTCTTCTTCGTGTCAGCGACGTCAAATTATTTTTGCCCAGTACCTGGCAACGTCCATAGCTCGTGTGTTGCCCAGCATTAGGTCCTGAGATGTGCAGCTTGTTGGGCACATGGAGCAGGATCTTAGGTGTCAGGCGGTCTGCAGGTCTCCACAGTCACACAATAGTGTCTCTCCCTGCCGAAGCATTCCCCACCGCTCGAGGTTGTCCTTTGTTCTACCAACTCCAGTTCTTAATCTGTTCAGGGATTTCCAGGTCCGCCAGTCAAGGTTCTTGCCAGTTGGGAGGCCTTCCTTTGTAGTAATGAAATCCTCTGATGCGATTTGTTGCCAGAGCTGGAGTCTCTCATTTTCAGGGCCGGATGTGAGAGGTTGTGTGGATCTCAGAAAGCTGCTTCGCGACTTCAGTCTTGGTGTTGGGGGTATCTGATTATACAAGCAGTGGGACGGTTGGTTGGCATCGGGCTAATAATACAATCTTATGAAAACGTTATAGAAGGGTTGACTGCAATGCTCGCTTCTCATCCCAAATGTTCACGGAATAACTTTCTTTGTGCAGTCGTCGTTTTTTCAGAATGATAAAAGTTGTAGACTTCGATATTATAATATTTATTCAATATGGATATCAAACATTCCACCTAAGTCACTACAATTGAGTTATACCGCGTCTTAGAATTAATTAGTTCAGGCCTTGGGTGCATCGAGCTGATCGTCCGATGTCCTTAAAAATGCTGATCTAAAAATGCCTCGGATATTGTATAGTGGCTTCTCTTCACGTTCCCAGGCCATGGAAACTGTCGAAAACCATATATGTTTCCAGTTTGACTTTCTTTCGGGTGCAGACGTATCTTCAAACAATGCATGGACAATTGCAACTGGCAAGAACTGAGTGGCGGTAATTTATGGTGAATATATGCTTCAGATAGATAACAGATAGGGGGAACATACTGCAGTAAGCTGCCAAATTTTTGGCTTCTATATTTAATATTTCATCTGAAAAATTCACTTAATACTGACATTAGCATGATGTAGACCTCACTGACTGGTACCGAAAACCTCGATATACAATCTTTCGTCTCTTTGCTGTCCGCTTGCCATACATTTATGTGTTGGCCATATTGGGACTAGTTATATAGACCGCCGCTTACGGCGCTGGTGACCGATCACGGGCCGCACGGGTCAGTGGTGTGCTGACGACCGAAAAGGTCGCATTACGGCCGGCGGCATGTCATTCCGCCTGGCCGGAAGCTTGTAAAGTTTTAACGTAAATATATGTCAATGTGCTTCTGAAAAAGTCTTTGTTTTGCTGACCTGCTCCTCATCATGTCCTCTCGCGACGGAAAAACACCTTTTTGAGAGAGAGGAGGATGTTAATATATTTAAAGTATTACATATATGTTAGATATTTAAAGTATTACATATATGTTATATATTTTTTTTCATTTGAAGATTACTCTTAAATGTATGGGCAACACTATTCCAGGGAATGTCAAGTCCACAAGAGCTTACCGGGTACTTTTTTAAAGGGGATTAACAGAGATGCACAGGCTCATTATTCTATTAATTATAAATGGTGTACTCGGAATGCCCCCACTTAAATAATAACGTGACTGTTAAGTAATCTTGTTTACCAAGGGGAAAAGATCCCTCCAGTGGATTCTATTGTGCTAAGATCTTAGAACAGTCATCGGCAACTTATGGCACGTGGATCATTTCCAATAACACTTTGTTTGACGAGAAGTATATTAACTTGTCTGCGAGTAAAGTATATGTCGATGTGAAATGAAATGCTTAGCTGTCATGCTGACACTTAGGTTGGCATGTTTTTTTTGATATATTGCCAGCAACACAAACTTGGTTTCGCATTCATCAATGAAATGAAGGATCAATACTCGTATCATAATTACTGAATTTAACGCAGATATCGCATACAAATACAAGTAAGTTGCAATGCTTTAGAAATATTGACATTAGTTTTATGTACTCACTGTTGTGCGTCTGTGGAGACCCTCAGACCGCATCACTAGATCTAAAATGCTACTCCATGTGCCATAGCTGTTCCTCCCGGGAATATATACAACAAATAGTTTAACTCTCCAGAGACGAGCGTGACCGTATGGTCACAGTGAACACTATCGTCTATTTATCCCTACTCCGGTCCCTTTTCTAACTGAATATTGTATCTTTCGCCCAGTTTCGGTTAAGAAGTGTCTCCACCACAGTTATTCTGCACCCGCGGCAACGGAAACAGTTACCAAGTACCATTGTGAGATATTTTATTTCGGGTTGAATTTTTTTTCTACAAAATGCATATTTCAAAAGAGTAAATACATTTTTTAAATATTTTTAAAAATGATTTACGTAATTTTTACTAATTCATTTCTTATAACAATATGTTGATCCAAAAAGGTAATATCATAAATATTTTTAAATATTTTCGGTGTAGCTGTATTTCAACCCCAAAGGCTAGCCAAGGTTAGAATCCATACAAAAATCAAAATAAAGAATAATGTTTCATACAAAATAAGTTGTCAATAGTTAGGACTAGCGTTACCATACGGTCACATAGCTTTTCTACAAGAAAGACACGTGTATTTAAAAAAAAATGATTTATGAAGAAAACAACATGCTGATAAGTATAGCTTAAAACTTGAGTTTTTATCAACAAAAAAATCTTTCGTCTCTGGAGAGTTTTAGGATCAAATTGAATATTGACATTGTACAATGCGGTTTCTTAATATTTCGAGTCTTATCTTCCATCAGTTTCATTTGATATCACGGAAGAAACATCCATTAAATCGATATATGTACTTATAATTAAAATTGACGCAGCAATATTTCCCATTGTGCAAGTCGTAACTCGACTACAGACGAGAATGCAACTGGCGGCCACTTTCGGAACTGGGTGATGAGTGGCTATTTTTAAATACTTGTCATTAAATAATTTCAATGGTGATATAATGACTAGCGATGGTGCAGCAGCAGTTCGCCTGCCTATTCAGAGCTCGACGTGTGTCATAGTTCCATAGTCTGGTACTACTATAATTTTAATCCGAGGCTCCGGGCTATTGACATGGCCATTATGACCGAGTGTGAAATTTCACATAGGTTCAGTTTTGTGTAATAAATTACACCCGTATAGATTGTTTCTTCCTGCACATTGTGTGTGGCGTCAAATACCAGTATGACTGACACTCTTAAAATCGATGCTTGTGAAAACACGCCACTCGAAAAATGCTGCTAAATTATGTTTTTTATGTAAACACTTAAAGGTGAACTAACTATGAATAGGTGGTCTTCACGGGACGACTTTCGTCTACCACTAATTTTATGCTATGACCGACATTTTACGGGTCAGGGATCAAATTCACACCGACCGGGGGTATTTCAGAGCTCTGAAACCGATTAAAAGACTTTTTCTTTAAATTTCCATCGGGGATCGAACCCACGACATTTAGCTTGCCAAGCAAAGGCTTTAACCACTGAGTTATACCCGTCGGCATGTGTAAAAATCATCATCATTATCATCATCAACCTGTGTCCGTCCACTGTTGAACGTAAGCCTCACGCATGAGCCTCACGCATCCTCTGCCTTCCAAGCTACTCTTGCTTTTCTTCTGATATCGTCCGTCCGTCTTGGGGGGGATCAGTCAACGCTCTGTTTGCCATTTCTTGGACGCCACTCTTGTAATTTTCTTCCCCATCGATCATCAAATATCTTATTATAAGTCCTGCACATTGCTACTTGAGTGTGCATATTTATTGGGTAGCTTCGACTACCTGAGTTTTTCGGGTATCCTCGTTTCGGATTCTAACTTTGCACAGCGTCGATAGGCCACAAAAAAGTTAACTTCGAGTATAATTGCAACACTCTTATTGGATCATTTGAATTTGAACTTATCGCATATCTAAATCTGTTGATTGACCGAAGCGTGCTCGATTGGACTGCTGGTGTTACAGTTAGATAACAGAAATTGAAAAAAAAAAACTAAATTTTGTAAAATAAATGAATTTTCTGTATTGAGTGTTTTTATTTTGACCTATGACATCAAATAATGTATTTGCCTTTCATGTTATGCTGAAAATGTCAGATAGAGATTGTTAAATAACCTGTGTTTAACCTTTAACTTTTAACTCTAGGTTGTGATTCAATACAGTGGAATCTCAACACCTGTCACCAGTGCCACATCTCAAAGATGTCTAGGAATTTTCATTGCACCATAGTCTTTATACGTCTGTATATATGTTGTTTAAAATTGCAAACTTCACAAATTTCAAACGTATATAATTTGCCATTTTTGACATTTCATGATTTACTAAATTTATAATTTCCATAATAATTGAAAAATTTAAACTCTTATGCAAAAAAAAACCCTTTTAAAATTGTCGTAAACCGTCATAGTATATTATACTTTTATTCTAAAATTTGAAAACTGTTATTCACATGAAAAAGACTGGTGTATATATGAAATGATAATATTGTCATAATTCATGAAAATGAGCTTTATATATGGACACGGGACATAATTCCCCTTATTATTTGTGGATTTTCCATCAGCCATATATCATGACAATGATTAATGAGAATTGCTGAACATTATTATCACGGGGTCGCCATGCGTGTAATATTACCTTTCCCATTGAATAAAGCATGTAAATATATCGACCCACATTATTTGTTATTATCATTTCGACGTAACCATACTAACAATAATGTTTTTTTTTGTATTATAATGTAAACATATGAAGGTGAATACCTTCACAAGAAAAACGGTTAAAATATACCTTTCCGATGCAAAATGAAACGTGGCTAAATGGTGCATTAAAATAATAATAATCGACGGGCATCATTGGATGTTTAAAGAAGCAAAACACAGAATAGTTACGGACCATTTAAGTAAAACAAATACATCATATTGAAATGTATAGTCACTTAAATTAAGCAGGATTCCGGTTTCGCGATGGATGAACTACATTCTCGGCTACAAGCAGATTTAGATGCAGATCTATCACTAAGATGATAACTTTGATTGTTTGATATATGACAATCCGCTCTGAGACTCTTGGATCAGACTCTAGGATCCCACTTTTGTATCACTGTGTCATATCTACAAGATCCGGTTAGATCCTAAAATATTTTTCATCTCAAAAGTGGCGATTGTAATGATTTTTCAGGTAGACGGCTCCTTTAAAGCAGCTTATTTCAACTGTACATTATCTTATTCCTAAATTTGAGTTTCTTATTTCTATATCTCTTAACACTCTTTTAGTCGACAGTCCTCTAGCTCTTGGCATAAAAATATACACTGTAAGGTTAATATAAGTATGTATTACTAACAGACTATGTCATTTTTTTTACTAGATTCGAACAATCGCTTCACAATAAAGTGCGGGGAGCCATCGCTTCGTGTTGTTTGTATGATTGATAAATCGGGACGTGCTCTAAGTAGGTAGTTGGTATTATTTAATGGCCAGGGCATTGGTGTATAGAAATGAATCATTATCGAGTTAGTGTGTCTCTTTGTGCCTTCTGCACCTGGGGCAGTGGAACGACCTATACTGAAACTGATTGATATTCAATAGTAAGTTGAGTCATCGCTCTTTTCCGAAAGGCACATGTGACAGGCGTGGTCGTACATAAACAGTTCACACTTAAGTGTTATATTATATTCAGATACATACTTTTTGATAATTAATGATAAATAATCTTTAAAAAACTTATTTAATTAAAATATTATGCCTTAGTCGCTGCCTTTGAGTGCTGTGTTTGGATATCACTCAAAAGTTTCTCATGTATGCATTTCAGGACGACAAGCTATAGGCTTTATGTAAATGACAGTTTTCGTTTATGTACTTCTACGGAACCATTCTCTGTTTGTAGTACATAGCCACCATATATTCTGAGAATATACGAGTATTCCAATCAAGTCCAATATGGATGTTATATTGATGACGTAATTAAACAATTTCAAAATATATTTTACAAAAATGTATATTTTTCATTCGAAACTTCAATATTAAGTACATATTTATTTCTCTCGGCTAAACGAGGCGATTTAATTGACGTATTTGGTTTTTTGTAATTTTATTGAGCGTTGAATATTCGTTTTCTACCAAATAACTGAGTTACCCATTAGCTGCAGATAATATTGTTTGAATTTCATCCGCAAAAAGTCATATTTCAAATGGAAATTTCGCAAGAATTTCTTTATTCAAAGAAAATACATTTTATAATACGGAATCAATCGCCCGGGTTACGTTGAGGATTGTTGACTTTCACGGTACGGTAAACGACACAGTTGATGATAAAAAAATATTTCACGAAAAATAAGGTAAACTATTAATATACTCAAATTATATAGCTGTTTATGATGTTTTTGGTTATATTTCTTGTTTAAATATTTGTCACTGGCTTTTGACTTCCATGAAATATAATTGTTATATAATAGTACATATTTTGGTCAATTGTGTTCCACGATTTCGGCACATCAAAATCATTTGTGGTTTACGTTTTTATACATTTATAAATAAATAAAGGTCTGGAAAAGTAAAAGGGTGTGTAAAATTATGGTATAATACTTTTTGTAAAGATGTATTAAGATACATATACATTGTAGAACGTTTTATCGTATATATAATCGTGTCAGAAACATCAGGGTCAGATCCTGTCTGTCCAGAAGTGGGCGACGTCGATGGCATTACTCCCGGCCATCATCAGGTTCTCGTGGGTGCAGCTACTCGGACACAGCGCACACTCCAGAAGGTGGGACAGGGTCTATCGTATACACAATACTTACGACTACGAATTATTTTGATATTAAAGTATTTATTTGTTTCGAGTCTCCAGCAACTGATTGGTTTACCTAATATTGTGTAACTTTGGTTTTTGCGTCATTCTCAGTTAAACTGTAATTAAAGCCACATTAGTTAAGCTTTCAGAATCGTGTGGTTGAAAAAAAGCTGCCATTGCCCAAGAAAAACTACGTAAATAAATTCACTATTAAGATTATTTTCCCGCATTATTTATTTCATTTCACGTTTTATTCTTTGTAATTATAAAATTACGTGACAAAATATTTTAAGATAAAAAAAATATAAATATTTTTCATGAAACATTTATGTGATTACTTGAATTATGAGTATAATGAGTGCATTAATAGAGTTAGAATTAAAATAAGTTCAAAGACAACTGAAAACTTAATTTTTATCTGGTGTATCGTTCAGTGAATGCAGCTCTCTATTAATCAACAATGCGTTAAAGATCTATATACGTTTTAAGCTAACTGTCAAGCGAACATTTATTGTAGGTCATTGCGTCGAAGGGCGACGTCTGCGTTGCGACGCCAGTCACCTGTGGCTACCTACCTGCGTGATATACCAGACCTAGACAAACAGTGTCTTTAGCGGGACTTGGGATATGATCAAACGATTACATACTTAACGCCGAAACGCACGATTTTGCCATTACTTATACATAATATTAATATAATTCTATATTGCTGAACGTTATTTTGAGTTATATTTTATTTTATTAGTGTAACATAATTTACAATGCGTGCAAATGGAGGAGTTCGGTCGTCCTACGAGCATGTTACATTATTCTATCATTCTTAATGATCATTTACTGATGTGATCAATTTGAAATAATACTAGATTTAATTCTTAATTCGTAGATTAAGATTTTATCTACTTATTGTTTAAATTATCTTCTTCGTAGTATCAATCCGGTGGATTGGTTTGCAGCAACAGAATCTTGCATCTCGATCTCCATTCCTCTCGGTCCTCCGCAACCCTCTTCAGCTCAGCATAAGAGCTACAATTTATGTCCTCGAACACTTGCTGCAAATACTCCCGTCTAGGGCGCCCTCCACAGTTTCTACCCTCAACCATTCTCTCCACAATGTCGTGAAGAAGACCATCGTGGCGCATGATGTTACCGATGCATCTGGCTCGCCTCTCTGAGATGGTTCATATTAGGTGCCTATTTTCCTTGATTATCCTGAGAACCTCATTGTTTGTGACGTGGTCTCTCCAGGAAATTCCGAGTATTCTTCTGTATGACCACATCTCAAAGGCCTCTAGTCTTTTTTTATCACTATCAGATAAGCACCATGTCTCACAGCCGTACATCAAGATGCTCTAAACAAATGCGTATAATAATATTATATTATAAAATTCATCATGGCCGTCTTGTCATGTATTGCTAGTACAAAATAAATCTTGAGAAGGCACTCTTCAATTACTTTTAATTTTGAACCAAACCTAACCTTATCTTGGGTATGTATTTCATAATTTAAAGTATTTATTATTTTACGAGTGCCTTCTGGTGATTTATTATTGTTTGACTTTACGTTAAATATTAGTAGAACATCTAGGACACCATCTAGAAGAGTATAATTATGTCTAAAATTGTTGTACTTTTTAAGTAAATAGTTTATTTTATTATAAGCTATTAATTGGTATTCATTAAGGTGAATAAAGTTCAATAATTAAATGTAAGCATAATTAAGCCTCTCTTGATCATAGATTATTATGTCCTGACGAGTCGGCGATACACTTAAGTTTTTCAGTAAATATTATTATTCGTATATCTCTTATCAGCCAATTAATTACGTGAATATAATTATCTTTGTTTTGATGCTTTATGTACTGAGACATAATCTTCGATAATTTTGTTATGATAATTATAATTAACAAAAGGAATTTTATCGATAATCTACAAACGAAACTATTCTTATGTAATGGTTGTTATTGTTATGTAAGTTATTTCAATATCATTACAATGAGTATTGGAACTGAATATAATTAGTATCTTACTAGAAATTGATTATGTTATATTTTAATTATATAATACATAATTCTGAAATGATTATGCTCGGAATGTATGGTTAAATTCTCTAAAATGAAATTATCAGGCTCTAAGTGAAAAATAATGTTTCATGGGATGATGTTATTGCATCTATAGTATACATAATTGATCTTTTGTGGTAGTCACTTTCGTGTAAGACAAAACATTTGCTAGTTTCAAAATTGATTTCTTTAACATAAAAATGATTTAAGTGTTATAAAGTCGTGTTGTATAATTGCCACTTCAAAATATATTTTGTAAAATAATGTACTTATTTTTTTATAAACTTAAAAATCTTCTTTGTAATCCACCGTCGTGTATTTTTCACATTTTTATACCGGTAAAAATAGTCGCTGAAAAGACTTGACCAATGTAATGAGAAGGCATGACATGTGGCAAGAAAAAATGCTGTCATCTTATTTGTCATCTGATTTCAAAGTATTTTTACCGCAACAAGTGTTTCAGATTCCAGAAATTCATGATGCATTCCACATCTGGGTCTTTGAATGTATAAAGTTTTCCTTATCTTACATATCAGACTGTATATATTTATTTAGCCAAATTGAGCACACCTGTTAACTAAGAAATGTTTTATTATTAATTTTTCAAATACGAATATAAATATAAATTTAGGGCGTAATGAAAACATATATATATTTTTCTCCATCATAGCAGCATCTGTCACTAAAAAAACATAATATGCTTCAGGAGAGCATAAAACGGACTTTTTTTACTGAGTAGTCCTTACGAAATTGTAAAGAACCCTAGAAATATCTTCTTGAGAAAAGGTTAAAGAGTCCCCCGTAGTTTGTGGTAGTTATTAGTAATAATTATGGAATACAACTATTATTCAAAAACATTAGATATATTTATGTTATAATCATAAATGACTGATAATACTCTATTATATATATAATTACTTATATTTTTAAGTGATTGTACATGTTTCTAACCCATCGAGTACATCGTAAGTAATGGCTAAACTCTAAACTGACAGTCGATTATATGGGTAAGGGATATACATACAAGTATCAGTTCTTACATTATTTACACACATATTCGTTTTTTTTTTATTGACGGTGTTATATAATATTATTATTAAATGGAATTATTATTTGTAAAATAGTACAAAATAGTATTGATAGTCTTGTTTAAAAATACGCACGGTCAATTGATCAAATAGATTGATAGTGTGGTCCTATCACGCTAAAAATAGTCTTGCTACCTGATAACACCTCGTCTGCGGAGCACGTGTGAAACGTTACGGTAATCCCGGTCTTTTTTTATCGCCGACTCGAACGTCGATGCTGTTGACTTAAGGCTAAAAATACCGACTGTGCGTCCGCAACATACACGGTAGAGACTATCAAGGAAGTCACAACCCGGCCTGTGATCTATTCCATCCTCAATAGTGTGAGAAGAGGGTGACGTCACCTCGCGTGACTCCATATCGTTATAGCCAACTGCTCTCGTTTTGTATTTTTTTTCTTCTTTTTTCTCGAGCATTGTTCCCACGATAAAGGATCGTATTAAGGTGAAGACAGGTCTGTGAGCTAGTCATCCCAGCTTTGGACATCTCACAAGGGACGATAGATAACTTCGAATCTTCGGAATACGTAGTTGCATGGCGTGGAATTGGCAGATGACTTAATTAATAGTTTTTAATGCATTTACCTTAGCGTTTAGATGACACTTTACGTAGGTTGGTAAACACGATACGTTGTTATAATCATTACTTCTTCGTAGTAGTATCAATCCGGTGGATTGGTTTGCAGCAACAGAATCTTGCATCTCGATCTCCATTCCTCTCGGTCCTCCGCAACCCTTTTCAGCTCAGCCATTACTTAATATAATAATATGTATGGATTTGTTTTGATATCAGCCCTTGCTGACTGGTACCGAAAACCTAGATATACAATCTTACGTCTCTATTTCTGTTCGCTTGTCAAACAGGGATGTGTCCGCCATATTGGCATTAGTAATATACACCGCCGTTCGTGGCGCAGGCGAGAGCCCATACCGAGAGCCCATACGCGGAGATCAGTTGCCGACCACCCTTTGGCGTGAGCCTATTGTACTGTGGCTCGGCCGATTGCTAGTTCGAGCCATAAATTAAAAAGTAAAAAGTTTAAAGTTTTATCGTAAATATAAGTCAATGTGCTTCTGAAAAATTCTGTGTTATCAATCTGCTCCCAATCCTGACCTCACGCGACGGAGTAACACCTTTTTAAAAGAGAGGAGGATGTTAGTTTTTATTTCAGAAACTATAGTCTTGTAAAACATAAGAAAACTCTGTAATATACGAGTATTTCTCGCAACATTTTTATTAGTTGTTCTCTTTAAAAATCTAGAAATTAATTCAAAATTATCTGACCTTTAGGATTTCCAAAGGTTGCTTGATAAAAAGACGACATTTATTTATACTCCACTGTACTCCCTACTTTATTTATCTTATAAGAAGAGAAGGGAGCGGTTTGTGACGCCCATTTTATGAGTCTCACCTGCCATGTACAATGGCAGTTGCGATTGCTGAATTTTTATTGGCTTATTTGCATTTAATTTTGAAATTTTTTGGCATCAAACACTTAAACTCAAAGGGTTTTATATAAACTAAATCTCTAAGTATTACAAAAGATTTGTCTCCATTACCTTTACTTAACTAAACATTTTAAATTAGTACTACTATACTTTCACTTACTGAGTTATTAAATTCCGTATATAACGAGTGGTTTAACCACTGATTTACATACAAATTCACAGCACACATCGTCTTATATGATATATCTCTAATCATCAAATCGGGGACGAATAAACAAATCAGGAACTTTTACAACCATGTTCATTTCAGTATCCGACTATTGATATTAACTCGTTTTGTTTTATCGATGCATATTCTTTATAGATGGCGATTTTTGTATACTGTATGTTTAAATATTAAGATTCAATCAATTAATTTATTCGCAGCATTATATTATATCGACAATCTATTTATTTAGTGTACTAAATAATCTTCTATTTATGTGTCTATGTGTATCTGTATGACACTCAGATCAGCCAGAGCAGATAGAAGCACCCTGCAGCTGACGGGAGGTAGTCCTAGCACGGTCTTCGGCAATTTTGCTTTCATCTACGCCGCACCAATGGCCTGGAACTTGCTGCCGGAAAGCATAAGAGAACTTCAAGCGGAGGCATCCTTCAGAAGCAGACTCAAGACACACATTTTTTCTCAGAGAGGCAAAGAAGCGCTTTTGGAATGACCATTCGGTCATAAAAAAGCGTTATTCAAATACTGATATGATATGGAAACAACTCTTTGTTAATACTATACAGATAATATAATAAATTATGTGTAATATTGTATTATTTTTAACATTATTAATGGTTGAAAATTAAGGTGAAAGGTAATGCGAGAGTGAGGCACTTCTAAACTGCTAGATCATTGATAAGCATATATTTCTGATGAGATGCTTTTAGAATGTTCATCCGTTTCGAATCACGGAAGTATGCTTGGTTTAGTGAAGGTTTCTTACTCATTTTGTGTCCCAATATCAGCGATGCTTATCACTTATTGGCATTATGCTGACATCAGCATGATATAGCCCGTGCAGACTGGTGCCGAAAACCTCGATCTGTCGTCTCTTATTTTCGTTCGCTCGTCGGACATGTATGTGTCGCCATATTGGCATTTTGACAAGTCCGGTCACGGGTGTGACTTTAGTTATGTACAAAGCTGCTTGTCACTGGTGCGCCATTAATTCTGTAGATCGCCACTTGCGGCGCTGGGCTCTCGCCCACTACGAGCGCTTAGTGGCCAGTGGTTGTCCCCCGACCGCGACGAGTGTTGAATTGTGGCCGGCGAAAGCATGTTATTCCGCCCGGGACGGAAGTTTGTCAAGTTATCGTAAAAATATATGTGCTACTGAAAAACTCTGTGTGTTGTTCATCTGCTCCTCAATCCGTCTCCACGCGACCCGACAGTTATCCTGGCGGCGTGAAGTTGTTTTTTCGTTCCTCGAGAGAGGAGGATGTTGATGCTAATGTGGTTTCACCGCGAGATTGATAACAGAGATCCGTGTGGCGAGAGTGACCTAATGAGTTCCTTCTGCCTACATTTGAATGGAGTTTGTTCCGCGGATCGCATTGAGTCACAATGGCTGCATACGTGATGGATGGCTCATTTCCTTGCCAATATGTTACGCGGCGACTGTATTATGCACAGCTAACAATAAGGACGCTGAAAACTACCTAATAAGCAATGTTGTGCATAACATTTCCTTTCTTGACATTTCCTCATTGTTGAAGGTCGTATTCTTCGTAACGTGCATACATCTTGATTACAGTAACATACGAGTACTATGTATGGTTATAATTGTGGAGAAAAAAGATTACTTTCAGTAGATATCATCATCATCGTATTTGCTTCAGTAACTGAAGCATGTGGACGTCACAAACTGCCTTCACAAACCTCTGTCAACCGCCGCAATGTAAAAAAATTAAACTAAAAATGATTCGATATTGTGGCTTTTGGGCTTAGCCGTGTGTGGCGAATTTCTTCTTTCCAATATTTCGACCGTCATTGCAGGGGTCTTCTTCAGGGTTGATGACTTAGCAACCCTGAAGAAGACCCCTGCAGTGGCGGTCGAAATATTGGAAAGAAGAAATTCGCCACACATGGCTAAACCCAAAAGCCACAATATCAAATCTGGCCGTGAAAACCTAAGAAGTTATTTTAAAATGATTCAAAAAATATTTGTAAAAATTTTGTAAAAATGATTGTAAAAAATAATGATAATGACTTCTTGTCGAAGTTGAAATGTATAATTTCTGAAAAAATACGTCGTTAATTTACTCGGAATTACAAGATCTTTCGTATTTTCAACAAAAACAATTCAATATTTTAAAGCTAAAATACTATATGAAATTCACACGGTATTTTTTGAAGAATGGATGAATATAGACTTTTGAATTTTATACAGGTATCAATGAACCTCATTTCAAATGAGCCTCCCTATTATTCAAATATAAATATGTTATTTATATTCTTAGTTCTATAGTTCCTATTTAATTAGTTCCTAATTACTTGTCCATACCTATATAAGCCACTGCCTGTTTTTATTTTATCATTATTGAAGATGGTCTCCAGGGAGGCCGAAACATGTAATCAGTTAAAATAAATGTGAATCAAAACTAAATATTTTTAATTTTATTATTTTTTAAATTAAAATGAATGTAAAATTATAATTATGCAGTATCACCAAGTATTGTCAGTTGATAACCTTAATGTTAATGAATACTTACTAATAAAGAAAAATAAACGAAACTGCAAATTTCTATCAAGTGAAACAGTACTCAGTATGATCCATGTTGAAATAAGGTATGAAATTCTTATCTAGAAAATATTAGTCATAGAAAAATCACTTTTTGGGCAAATATATGTTTAAGGTTTTATGATTTATAATACAATTATTAATGATTTATCCAAAAGTTTCATAGATTCTCCACAGAATCCTTTCAAGTTTTTCACAAATTAATACGATAATTATTCTTTCGTAATGATTTTGTCTTCGTCAAAGTGTCATAGTCTCGATTGCTTCGGCTTGCGAAACAATTCCACGTTGTTAACGTCACCCGGAGAAGATGAGGCTGAGTAGGAGGTGGAAGTTTTTGTTTCTGGGACTCGGTTTCTTCTCACGAGGTTTTGCAAATTTTGGCGACGATAATGAGCGCCGGTCTTCTGCCGGCTTTGTTGTGTGCGATCTCCATTGCATTCGTGCCGCGGCCGCTGAACGGGGAACATTTTTCCTTTGCGGTCATAAATTGCAGCGTGACGAGACCTGGGACGCTTCGGCCCACGCTAGCTGCAACGTCTTCTTGCACATCCGTTACTATTTAGAAGTTCTTACTCGGGTTGAGCCGATTCTTAGGATCCAATAGTTCACGCCTTGAGAGCGTCTTGCTAATCAAGCGATTAAAAAAAGTCCGATTAACAAATCACTCAAAATATGTGTCTCCGATACTAAAGCTGTCGTCTCTTCAAGTCTTCGGGCTTCTGCTCTGGATGTGGTCGGGAACTATATATGTTCCCAGCTTTGTATGCAAATATGTATTGGAATGAGCCATGGACAATGGCAATTGATGGAAGTGAGTGGCAAAAATTTAAGGTTACCATATGTTTTAGATATGGAACGGATGTGGGAAAATAAGTTCTCAGTACATGTGAATAAGATTTTCAAAGTCATCATTGATCCTTTTTGTTGCTTAAAATATACATCCAGTGGGTATGAGTTACATGTAAAGTGCTCATTTAGCTTACCAGAGATTGTAGTTTTGATCCCAATTAACATTTAAATGTTATTTAAATCAATTTCTAGACTCTATAATTTATCTTCAGTTGTGTTCATAAAAGTTGGTGGTAGAAGAAAGTCGTCTTGTAAACAGCAGTCATTCACGGAACGTAAAAATGGATGACGCGTGAATGCGCGTAATCTAATGACGTTGGCGGTTCAACACTCCACATGCAGCGCTTCGCTATCCTTAAAAATATCTAGCGTCTAAGAATCTACATATGAGATTTCTATATCACCGTCTGTAGGTATTATTTTGTATTAACCTTTAAACGCCCAGTGGTTTCCTTACGGTACCGCAGATTTGCGTCGTTCAATGCCCTATGGTCCCATACAGGAGTGCTTATGGTTCATTTCACAATCGGATTACATTAATTTGTAATAATAGTATTAAAGTAAGTTCACGGAAGAATCTATTGAGTGACGAAACATTACAAACATTGGCTTGCTAGGGCATTGAACGACGCAAATTTTCGGTCCCGTATGGGACCACTGGGCTTAAATTTAATTAAAATAATATAATACGTAGTTCAAATGTTCAAGTGGATATACCTGTATAATAATAGATATCTTAAGTGTCTGTTTAGGAAGGTACGTTCAGGATATCGCTAAAAATCTTCAAAGTATGCAACCATTTACGATTTATTATGAGTACTTTCTTCAATGTATTTCATAATACTCGTAACACGTTGTGTAAATGATTTTTTTTTTGGTAAGTAATCATTGTATCAAATATCTTCATGCGATTACTGTTAAAACAACTAGACACTTTATTTACTAGTTGTATAGATTAGTATCGTTATGGTGTGTCACCCGCAACGATGGGATTGTTACAAGTGAAGATGAAACTAATAAGGTGGCAAATTGACATTCCTGAATCGTCCCTCTGTCGGCGGTCGCAGTGCATCGCAATTCAAATAATTGCATCGGCGGAATGATCTGTTGCGCAAGGCACAGCTCCACTGGGGGCACAACTAAGAACAAAGTAAACCGTTAACCACTATTAACAATGTAAAGAGTCTTCGAATTTGTGGAAATATAATGAATGATGCATCTTAAGAAAACATTTTAACATATCTGACACTACTATTTAGTCTAAATGGTAAAAAAATATTCTTTTACTTTCAATACATAATAATTCAGTCAGTCTCACGTTGTTTCTATTTATTATTCTTTACACATTCGTCTATATTTGGATGATATATCGCCACAAATTGCCATTTTTACATACTATAAGTACCACGGTTCTCTTTTTTTCTGGACTTACTTAACTAAAGTTAACCTGGGATAATATACTTACCGATGACTTTCAGGGCAGATGCTCGGATTTGATGTCAAGGGAGGAAAATGATGTGAAAAAGGATCTAGATGTGCTAGTAGCCTATTTAGAAGCGCCATTGCAGTTGAACTGAGTTGGGTACTCGAAAATCAACAGGTACCAAATGGAATGAAAAACAATGTATGGCTCAGAAACGTAAAAATTAAAGCCTTCAAGGATCACAGTGAATGCATGCTTAGGACCAACTATTTTCTTACTAATTTAATTGAAGTGAAATATTGGTTTACTTACCTAATTGATCTTTACTTATATGTTGCATAGTCTGGAGAGTTTTAGTAATGATATAGTCTTTTTGGACTTAACTGTGGCAGTTATTGTCTCATAATCAGCGTTTATTCGTCCACCGTTGAACGAAGGTCTCTCGCACGAGTTCTTATCTTCTCGATCATTTGCTCTCCGCATCAAGGCTACTCCCGCTATTCTTCTGATGTCAATGTCATCGTCATTTGCCTGTTCTTGGACGCCCTTCAACACTTTTCTTCCCCACTAACCGTTGTCTCTTCGACAGATATGTCCTGCCCACTACTGCTTGAGTGTGCCTATTGGTTGGGTAGCCTTCACTACTTGAGTTGTTGGTTATTGAGTGGTAAACCCTCATGAAGGAGATGGTAGTGGCTGGTGTGTCAGGTTCTGCGCTGATGCTGCACTCTCGCGCTCTGTCGCAACGAGGAAACATTCCGCGGATTATGCAAGGAAATTTGCCAGCTCTTCCCGAGTGATTTCTCTGCGCTCTCTTATTACGGCGATTAGAATCCGAGAGTTTGCTCGATGGAAGACGGAGTGACTGCGCGGCTTGAGAATTGCCTCAGCTCGGGCTCCAGCCAAGGCGGAACATTCCAATTTAATTAACGACCCGGAGAAAGCAACCGGAGGAACCACAGATGCCGGGGCGGCGATAACTTTTCGTTAAAAATGCAGCTTTATTGTTGCATTTTTTTTATCAAATATGATCATACCAAGAACCGTTTATCAGAAAATATAATATCAAAATCTATTTTATTAATCACGCGGAAAATAATTTCTACAAGTAAAAATTATATGTATTAATAAACATAAAACAAATTATTTCGGTGAGCGCTTTTCTACTTAGTAGTTTACCGCAGTTTTGAGTGAAGCCATTAATTAAAGATTTATCAGTTCTCTACGTGTTTAAACATAGTACAAATTGTGATTTTTGTTGAAATAGGGTTTAGTTCGTATTGGTCGATTTGCTGTTTCAAATAGATCTTAAAGTAAATGCTAAAAATATAATTCACAAATAATTCTCACCTTGTTTAACTATTTATTCGTTTGCTGTAATACAGCGAATTCAATGAAAGGTTCGTGGGTTATTTATGTAGCTTCATCAATCAGTATATTTATTAACATGGAGAACTGACGAAGCTTTCATTGAAAGCAAGACCGCGGTATTAATGCAAGTGCATAAACAGTACTCAACGTGATTCTTGTCAAAAAATGGAAAGAATTAATTGTATATTTAATATTAAAAATGGATCTCAATGTGAATGCTTAAAATATATAAAACTTATAAAAATATTCAAACAAAATATGTCAAATTATGCATATTGTGTATTATATTATAATCATAATATGTTCCAATTTATATTTTTAGTGGTTTTATTTGAAAAGACAATGTTCGTGACATTGTTCGGTTGTGTTATCGCTCCGGGTTCTGTTTACAAACCATTAATAATCCCGTCACGGGAGATCAAAACAAATCCGCACATTATTCCGAAAAGTCTAGAAATTGGCAAACATAACGTTTTTCCCGTCACGGCTGTCACGACGCGGGATATTTTTTTTGAAATTCGATTAAAAGCTTTTGTATCAGCTGCTAATGACGATTTGTCAGCTGAATCATGGCTGTCCGAGACTACGACGTCGAGACGTCAGGTAATGAACGTCGAGACGCCTGGTGTGGACTTGGAACTCAGAACAGGCGTGGGACGTAACAGCAACAAAGTGACAGCAGACAGCCACCTGGAGGGTTTTCCAGGAAACTTAAATGTTAGGACTAATAATAGAAATTTAGGCATTGGAGTTAACCTTCCAAAAGTGTATCAGGTGACAAGTAATTAGGCGTCTTCATGGTGTAGCGAAGTTTCCAGACAGAATTTTTCTCTTCAGAAAGTTAACCCATCGTGATTTAAAAATGTCATGATTTCAATGTTTTATCATGACTTTGTACTAAAAGTATACCGATTAACACCCCCCGTTAATCAAAGGGTGATTCTAGGTTGCGTGGTGAATGGATGTGGAGCTGGATGGTCACAAAGCAAAGAACTCGTCGAGAAGCACATTGAAATTTATTTCAAGTGAAAGAAGACTGACAAAATTTGGTAGCCGCTGCCCGAGACAGAAAACTCCTGAGACTGGGTCGTGGTAGTGAGTCACTGCGCCGAACACACATATGACCACTTGGGAACTATGGCGCTCCACATGACAGGACTTCTCAAATCAAATAAAATGGCATCTGCAAGCGCCATATCTTATGTTACTTAAATCTAAAATTTAGACTAACATTCTTACATATGCGTGTCAGACGAGAGAACAAAAATAAGAGACGTAAGATCGTATACTGAGGCTTTACGGCACCAGCCTGCAAGGGTTATATCGAGTTGATATCACAATATTTCATAGGATTTTCTAGTATGTAGTCAGGGTTTATATATTGTTTGTAATAGCTTCAGTCCAGAAGCTTGTAAGTATGTACATAGAAGCCAAGTACACAGTTCGGGCTGGCGACAGTGAGTTCACAATCCAGCGATTGTTTAGTATTCTGCTCCACTAGATCAGATCTTGTCAACCGACGTGTCGCGACAAGATACTTAAATACTACGTGATGTTACTAGTCTTTCTGTATCATTACTCTCTGTCTCCAAAGTAAAGCCATAAATGATGATCACCACGAAAAAGATAAAATTCCAAAGATATAACTAAATTTATCATTAAACCATAATACAGTGGGAAAGAAAATTGGTTATTTTGCAAAAAAGGTTTTATTCAGCTATTAGATTTTCAACTGCTGGACCTAGGTTACTGCGTGTGAGTTCTTTCCTCGAGGCTTACATAAAGAGAATTCTCTATTAGCGTCCTCACCCATGATCACCCTGGATGACCCCAACGTCTAAGAACCATTCTAAGAACAAGTGATCAAATTGAAGTTTGAATGCCTCTGCAATTTAGCAGGTCGCGTTAAACAGGTGTGAGGCAAACGTTAAGGTGATCTCTTGATTAAAAACAGCCGTCGAATAAATTGCTCAAATGCAACATTGTTGACTGGTCCTAGTTTCTTCGAAACGGGCTCCTTTAGCACGTAAATGTACGAGTAAATGAATTTTCCAGTAGCCGAATATCGAAACTTGGAAGTGACAACTCGACCCTTTAAAGGTAGACCTGCGTAAAGACTGGCTTGTAATAAACCATAGTCCTAGAGGCCCAGAATTCTTCTCTTGTAGAATAAGATGGTCAGTCAGATACTGTTTTTCTAAGCACATCTTTATGCTGCCTTATCATTGATGAAAGGACATGCTTCAATAGATGACCCATCAATGCATTTATCAATATTCAATATTTCTTATTATTGCAAAAGGTTGTTAGTCGCTGTTTGGATTCTCTTTGCTCATTCGCGACATGCCCAGAGCCCTGCCATCGATTTTCTTCACAACTACGACAACCATTATCTCAGCACTGTCTGGCTGTCTGTCCACATTTTTCTCATTTTGCCTCAGAGACCAGCCACCCGCCCACCCACGGCTAACCTGAACACCTCGCTATGTGTGTAGCACGCGAAGCTAGCCGTAATTCGCTGACATGGCCTAACTTTGACTATAACAATCATTTAGGATTTAAGCGATCGTCAATTTTATCATAATAACTTTATTTACCATATCTGCTCCATCTTTGGAGCATATGGACACCGTAAATTGCCGTTTCACAGTTCTGTAAGCTCAGATTGTCTTATGTCTTGCCCCAGAATAATTTTATCCCGAAGGTTCACATGGAAATTATTACCATAAAAAACTTTTTTATAAGAATAGTAGATACTGCTTTATTAAATGCATTTAATCACATTATATATATGGAGATATATTATAACATATCTTTATATATGACACGTTGGCTATATATCAGCGGTCGGGGAACTTTTTAAGTCGATATTACCCCAAAATATTTTTGCGTAAGTCAATATTACCCCTTCCCCCATTTTGAAAAGAAGACAATCAATGTATATTTAAATAAACATTATATATTGAATTAATTTATACGGAAAATAACAAAAAAGTTACATGAAAAGAATAAGTTTTATGAAATGGCAAACTAGAAAAATTTCCTTATAACCCCAAAAAACATATTTTTACCCCATTTGGGGTAATTTACCCCAGTTCCCCGACCGCTGCTATATATGCTATAAAAAATATTCATAAATCTAAGAAACTAATGCCATCGACAAATGAAAATTATGTCAAAAAAGGATCATGTGCTGGAAGTCTACTAAGAGGCGCTATTACATACTGTGATGAAATATGGAATATGTACTACGAGCTTAGGTACATCTATCTAGAACGTAATACTGAAATCATCGAAGAATTCCTTCTTTGTGAATAGTACTACAATATATTATATGTATCTCCCTTACTAAATATATTTATAATATATATTTTTTTCCATTCATATCCTCCTACATATCGGAAACATATAGTCACCATAAATTGCCGCCACTCATTTCTACCACTTGCTATTGTCCATTGTTGCTTGTTGTTGAAGGTCCACCTGGGAACATATATAGTTAACGACGACCTCCAAAGCAGGAGCCCGAGACGACATGATGTATGAGTATAATATCCGAGGTGTATTTGGTAATTTTTTAATACATTTTTAAAGAGATTTAAAAATAAGCTCGAAGCTTCAGAGGCCTTGATAATTTCTCAGGTCCTCAGGGCTGGCTTAACACCATCATAGTAAAATCAAATTTAATAACGTATTATTTAATTTTATTGAGTCGCGGCTTCTTTGTGGAGGATCGCGGTCCCTTTGCGGTCCAGCCTGACTGTTAAAGGCCCCATAAAGCGGTCCCATAGCGCAATGGTTGACTAAATTGCAACACTTGGCAATTAAACATTATGATTGTATTCGCAGTCTGGTCTTGCGAATTCGCAAACATTATATTAATTACGCATTGTCTTAGCGACCGAGTTGTTTCAAACATTTTATGGATTCATTTTAATTAAACGATAAGAATATTCCTTTACTTTCTTATTCTATCGTGACTGAAAGCCCACAACCAATAAACATTTCAATTTTGAAATAATTACATTTTTAATAATTAATATCAATTAGACGTATTTTCTTATATTGGAATTTATAAACAATCTAATCGAAAACAATGAAAGGAATCCAGGCTAATAGTAAAATTAAAAAAACATAAAATAACTGAAACTATTCGTAGGTACACGCTATTAGTAATTTAGGGCTAAATATGTTTTTTTTTAAATATGTAAATTATTTATTATTAAGCTTAAAATATTTTTTTATTTTTATTAATGGAAACAATTTTTAAAAATCATCTTTTCATCGTCATGTTTGTACAGAAGAGTCTTTTTTTCAGACATCTGTTTATATTGAAGTACAGTGAAACTTATATCCATCGTTCCTCCAATTATCGTTTTCCCGGATTTGTCGATTAACTATTCTGCTCCGAATTTATTTCATACAAAAATTCTCTCACTCATCTTGCATTCATAGTTTGTTTTAATGGGTCCCTTGAAAAACGATAGATTTCACTTTATTTTATCCATTCGTTTCTCATTTTTTTACTTAACCCTTTCATTACGGCTCGGTTTGAATATAAATTATACTGTCAATTATAAAACTAGTATTTGAAGCATAAATGTACTTATATGGTCAATTTTCATATATCACATTCGTTCTTGTATCCTTTAGCTATCAGATGATGCATAAAAAACTATTCTAAGAAAGTAGCGAAACGATATATCACGTCAAGCGTTGTCAACGGTCGAGGAATCTTATGACGGCATATGCCGACAACCGATGCGAAAGGGTCAAATAATTGTTAAAAGTTTATCTGTGATAAATAAAACGTGATTTAATTTATTTTGAAATTGACGATTTATTATTTTAGGAATTACAATCTATGCCATAGTATATAATTCTCATAGTGAATCTAAATACTAATTAGCTTGGCCAAATTGATGTCTAGAGGGCATATTGATCGGGAGTTCAAACACGGGAAGGTTCATTCACAGGGATTAATAAAATTTGTTCCATGTTTTTTTTGTGCACACGGTGTCACCGATTGGTTTGCTTCTTCAGTGTCTGCACCAGTGGTCGTGAAACCGCGGTTCCGATATCGATTGAGGCTCTTTTCATAGATAAATACAACTCTTTCATTCCAGATTAACATTATTTTGAGTGGGACATTTTTCCTGTTCGTCTTTTATACCAAATTTTCCCTTTCTAAAAATGAGTCTGTAGACCCACTGCCTTACAACACATTCGTTTCGCATTTGAAATTGATAAATAAACTCCATAATTAAACCTTTACGAGCCTTCTATCAATAGCAATGTCCTTTGTTTCGTCGCAAAACGAAGTTCCGTTGAATATGTTCCTCAAAACGAGTATGTTAGTAATTATTGTTCTATAAAACAGTAGAAATACAAAACAACATAACATTTACTTTGACATATTTTTCGATAAATATGTTTACTATATTTGAATATACCTGTAGAACATTCATTATTGTTTAGAACTATAGGGCCAGGGTAACGTGTACCCTATTAACGAGTGGTTATTAAAAAACAAGGTATTTATTTCATATTATTTTTATTAAATATGTAATTACTGTAATGATAACCTTATTTAAAATGTATGTATTTTTTAAACTTTGACAGCATTTTTATTCTCTGATCAACAAAATAGTTAGTTATATGCTGATTTTTAGCAAATTGACCAATTTAGAGATATTTCAATATTTGTATAGGATTACGTTTAATGTGTGGACAAAAATATTGCTAAACTATTGATAAAAAAAGCAATATAATATACCACAAAGTGGTACTTGTATTTTCTTTATTTTTCTTTAGCTTTCAATATATATTAAAATCCATTTTACTTAAGGAAGAACAACTTCACGTCGCTAGGATCGTTATTAGGACACTTGGTGGACGTATGAGGAGCAGATGATCAAAACAGTCTTTTACAGAAGCACATTGTGATATATTCAAGTTAAAAATTTACAAACTTTGGTATTCGGCTCAGGCCACGGACAATCAACGATCTACCTCTATTGAAAGCCGAGCCGAACTGAGAAGGGGCGCTTTGTAACACCGCAGCGCTTTTCTATCACCTGTCGGCACTTTGATGAATTATCTTCTGTCAAAACAACAAAAATGGCGACACATGTCCGACGAGCGAACAAAAATAAGAGACGAACGATTGTATATCGAAGTTTTCGACACCAGCCTGCAATTGCTGAGCTGATATCAATATATTTGATAGTCATACATTATATTATTTAAATTAAATACATTATCGATGAATTTTGTACATAATGAATTATCAAACGCCCTAATACCGAATTGAATGAGATCATTATGGTTATAATTGTATTGATTATGTCCTTCAGAATGCCTTCATTTTGTTCTCAATGATGATGATTGTTCTCCTGAGGTGTGTCTAAGTTTTGGGCCAGCCTGTATATTCCGTCACCGGAATTCCACACCTCATGAAGAGACTACTTCCATTGATGTGGAGGTGTCTCGTGTCCTGAGTCATCGATGTTTACTTGAGCGAAAATTACGCAAATGTATTCGGTGGGCTCGGTCCCCGCAACGGGGCCAAATCTCAAATTAGCATCGCTAAAGTCTTTATGATGATAAAGGCAAATTAAAATTGGCAACGCTCGATTGGCTGCTCGTCAGATACTGGAAGTGTTGTCCATATTTTTTTGTGTGAATATATGAAGAATATATTGTACAAGATACATTTGTTGATATTCTTCTGCGTGTGCTTACAAAATAAATGGAAGAAACGAGTACACGCTCTGCATACTATATATCTGATTGGGATGATATATTTTATGTGGAACTTTAGTATGGGCAGTGACTTAAAAATGGTGTCATGACCTATCGTTCACAGACAATTCGTTCAACTACTTATCGGTAACGACGTGGGGCGCACTGGACGTCTCGCTAACTTAATCTAACCTAAGGATTGGTTGTAGAGTCTAGAGATCCATAGGTCTCGTTAATGAAATTACTTTAGATTAGGTTAAGTTAGGTTAGCGAGACAGCTTGTGCACCAGTTGTCCCGTGCGCCAAATACCCCATGCAACAGACGTCCAGTACGTCCCACGTCGTTACCGAACGAATTGTCTGTGAACGAAATGCGGCGGAACCTTTCAAAATATACGAAGAATCGTATTTATGTGCAATTAGTGATGCAAATTTTATCAAAACGACAGTGTTATTAAGACGTCTTGATAGAAATTTTTAGTTGCCTTTTTTAATAGAAAATGCAAAATAATGTTCAGATCCAAAAAATTGAAAATTTTGCTATCCGACTTCGGAAAAAACCTTAATAATATTAATTTTGGAATATTATGAATAGTTAAATATGAGGTTTTCTAACGGCAAATACGATTTGTGACCTAGAACATTTTTTATAACAGAAAATCTACGTTTTTTAATTAAAAATAATCTAAATATGTCAACGATTAAATATGCACTCTAGATTTAATATATTATAGTGTTGAGTTTCAACGCGGATTTATAACGAATTTATGAGGTTTTTCATGTCTTTAAACATAAAATTTACGATTTGTTATCTTTTATTTCACACCGTTGGAAAATAAAACGTCTTGAAAGGGCCATAAAATGTTTAAGACTTAAAAGTCTAGACTCAATATGAAATGCGTCAGATTATTTTGATACAGTTCGATGTTTCATTATTAACACGAGCTTCGCACTGAATCGCCACTGAAGTATAAAGACATCACGTGCGGCTTGCAGACAAATGGCAATGGCAAATTACTATCGCTGGTGAACAATGAAATTGCCTTACTTCAGCAATATAAATATTGACATATTGTTTTAATGTGTTCTCATGGAAGAAGAACAAGAGCATAGTCAAACGTATAGAGCTAGCAGAATTAACATGAAAAGCGCCTTTTAGTCAATCTTTTTGGTTTTAAGTATCCGAAATCGTACGTATATTCCTAGAATCTTTTAAACAAATCTAATAAGGCTTTTCTTCTTCCTGCCATAAAATCAACTCGGGAGTTCCACAAGGCTCCGTGCTGTCGTCCACTCTTTTCCTTCTGCATGTGAATGATTTGCTTCAATGCGCAAACATTCACTGTTATGCCGACGACAGCACTGTCCATGAGAGTATAATCTTCCATAAACCTCCGAAACATTCGGAACTATCTGCTGCTAGGGAATCTCTAGTGGGGAAGATGAACATGTCTCTTGAAAGGGTTTCACGACGGGGTTACCTCAACCTCGTCAGTTTCGACATTTCCAAAACCCAATCATGTACTTTCTCCACCAAGAAGACTGCTTTGGATCCTGTATCTTTCAACGGTCGTTCTCTTCCGAAAGCAAGCTCCATCAACATTCTTGGATTATCAATCTCGAATAATGTCAAATATTACGAGTCAATTAAGTATAAAGCCGGTCTCGCTTCCAAAAAACTGTGTGCATATATAGAACACGTCGGTACTTCAACGATAAACAACTTCCTCTTCTATATAAAGGACAAATCCGACCCATCCTTGAATACGGCAGTCACCTTTGGATTGGAGCCCCAAAATACCTTCGAAACTTAATTGACTCAGTTCAAAGAAGAGCAATTCGTTTGATAAACAATGACACTCTTACGTCTAACCTGTAATCAATGGAACACAGGCGTAAGATAGGTTCACTTAGTCTTTTCTACCGTTATTAGCACGGTCGCTTCTCTTCGGAACTTAAAGAACTAATTCCTTCTGCACCCACCCACAAACGACAAACTCGTCTTACACTTGCCTAACATCCATACATGGTTAATGTGTATCGACCAAGAACTGGCAGCTTCCAAAGTTCCTTACTTAATGCCACTGGTAAGCTTTGGAATGCTCTTCCAGCGTCTGTGTTTCCTCCTTCCTACAATCTGGATCTCTTTAAGAAACAGATAAATATACACTTGCAACCTCCCCAACTCACACAAACACAAACACGAGCACAACACACGTTTCCCGAATGCAGTGTCCAGTCTCCCTGGCCGGCTGTGCTCTCCTGCATGCGATTACATAAAAAAGAATACATTTCACATTTCATTACATCAGGGCTTCTTAAACATTTTTCATTCACGACCCCATTTATGATTGCGAGTTTCCTGGCGACCCCATATAAATATAAAAGAAAGATAAAGAAATATTTTTTGATGATTTATTTATTAAGTAACAACACACATATGAAAATGTATAGTTTTAGAAAACATACAAAAATCTAAAAGTATTTTTTTTTTTAAAAAGTTGTAAAATTGTATATATTATAGTTACAAAAATTATATGCCCTATTTTTCATTTAAATTGCATTTTTTAAAATCTCTCGACCCCAGAATTTTGCTAAGCGACCCCATATGGGGTCGCGACCCATAGTTTAAGAAGGCCTGCATTACATGATAGTTACGAGTCTGGACCTGCTTTTATAGTAGACCAAGAAGCCAGACTGTCAACGTACCACTGAGCACAGTTCTACTTTTGTCAGAATGTGAACAAAACTATTTCGGCAACTAGTTGTATCGGAAAACGGGACTCGATAAATCACCGATAGTAAACGTTGTTGTTTCCAGGACGCCAGAATGTAAAATGCTCCAATTAGTGTGTATTTTCGGAATGTCTGTCTACACGCAAAGAAAAAAGTTTATTCTAGTTTTTACTATTATATAGTATTCAATACCGAAGAGACGATTACTCATTTTTATTTATTTTTTTCCGTGAAGAAAAGTAGTGATTGATGCCAACCAAATAAACTGTTTGATGAGAGAATTTTAAAATATAGCTAAAATGTATGGCCGCAAATAATAAATTATATGAACTCTGTTTGAATATTTTAATTATTAATAAGGTACAAAATCGTGATCAATATTTCATGACGATTAGTAAAATGGTTTGACTTTCTACTTCTCATAATAGATTGGCATGGTTAGATAGTATATACTGTAATTGCATATTTTTTTTATAAAAGTGAAAAAATTTAATTTGGTTTTGGATTATACAATATCATTAACACTTTTCTTAAATTGCTTATATTATATACTGATATTAGATTGATATAGCTCTTTTACCAGATGCCGAAAAGCCTCAAAAAACGATCTTTGTCTCTTATTTTTGTTCGCTCTCCTGAAATGCACATCTAATAATGTTAGTTTCAATTATATTAGCATATTTTATTTGTTATGACAGTTGCTCCATTTTATGTTGGTGTAACTGTTATCTTTAATTTGCTTTTTCGCCGTGATTGCCTTGGCGGCGCTACATGGGGTTCCGGGCAGTCGTCCTACAATCTGGATTTCTTCAAGAAACACATAAATATACACTTGCAATCTCCCCAACCCACACACAAACACAAACACATCACACGTTTCCCGAATGCAGCGTCCAGCCTCCCTGGCTGAGTGTCATAGAGTGCACTGGTCTTGACCGGGTGTGCTCTTCTGCATGCGTTTACATAAAAAAAAATCAAGCCCCGTTCGATCGAGACGGAATTAACGTCATGTTACGATCGGACGGGGAAGTCATGTCGTTATGGGAAAGAAATGCGCATTGTGCTTCAAAAACAAGTTATTTGTGTTGTTAATCTGCTCCTGCATCCTTCCTCCACGCGGCTACGTGACGAACCCGCGACATGTCGTCTTTTTAAAGACGGGGGGATGTCAATTCTTATATGCTTAAGCATATGAAAATATTTATTTTTATTATTGCTAAAAAACACAACCATTATCTTAACTTACAAGCATTCGTATTGTTAAAGATGTGATTTCTGAATTAAAATGTCAACACTCGATCAAAATGTATACCCCACTGTGGACTTTACAGAAATATACGAACGGAAGTATTTTTTCTTGATAAAGGTATAATCTATTTATGTTGAGTGGTTGGTCTAAAAATGTTTGTAAAATGTAAATAATGTTCGAAACAAATAAATTCAAAATACACGTATTTTGGATACATAATTATATGAGAGACAATAAAGAATGATTATGTTATTGCATTTGTCCTAAAACCATAAAAACAACTCAAATTGTTTGAATGTTTTCATTCATGGCGTAAAACTGCTAGAATGTTATTCTTTTTACGCGTGAAATATCACTCCCACGCCTACCGGATTTCCTTATTAATAAGCATAATCATATTATTGTACTTCAAAAAGATAATGACTATGTACGCAGTGATACTTATACTTGTATAGTTCTATAACGACATATAATGCAACTATTTGTTCTATGAAGCAAAAATAAAATAAACAAAAGGTCTTATCTTGTGGCTTTTGGGTTTAGCCGTGTGTGGCGAATTACTCCTTTCCAATACATTGACCGCCATTGCAGGGGTCTTCACATCATTTCATCAACCCTGAAGAAGACTCCTGCAATGGCGGTCGAAATATTGGAAAGGAGTAATTCGTCACACACGGCTAAACTCAAAAGCCACAATATCAAATCTGGCCGCGAAAACCTAAAAAGTTTTATAAAAGCTCTTATATTTTTAAATATTATTAAAGACATTCCTTGACTAGAGGTAACCAACTTAACACCCGTTTGCATAGAAAGTAATTTTATATACTTTCTCTAACCCATTATGCCCTTCCTTGTGAATATGTACCAAAATTTTCCTTTTTCTTACAGTAAAATTGTATAAAAAATCGTAAACATAGATTTAAAAGCTTTTTCTTGTACTGTTGTACCTGTATGTTTATAATGCGTATTTTCTCATTACATATAAATATATGCGTTGCTCACATGTCGTTCTGCAAGATATTTTTTATTATAAAGTAATAATTTTGTATATCATATCCTTTTGGCACGTGTGCCTGTCGATCGCTGCAGTAGGTAAACACCGCGCATTCTGAGTTGACTTTTGTCGTTCATACGAACACCACGTATCCATCTGGTCTGAGGTCTGCATGTAGTGGTCGGTGCCTGAGCGGTCGCCAAGCCGCGGTTTGCGAGATGTCGGCATCCGGCTTACTACCCCCCTCGCTCCTCCCCATCAAAAGATATCACTATCTAATCACCAGCTAAGCAACACTGTCGACAACTGCAGGGGAAACAAATATAAAATTACAAAAAAGAGCTGGTCGTCTAATAAATAATGACACATTTAAGTCTATCTCCCAATCCCTAGAACACAGATGTAAGGTTAGTTCACTTAGTCTTTCTACCGTTATTTCCATGGTCGTTGCTCCTCTGAACCCAATGAATTAATTACTTTTGGACCCACCCACAACAAAAAGGCTCGTCTCACATTTGCTGAACACTTATTATTTATAAACATAAATGTTTTACACAATAATAATATTATTATATTTTTAAATGTGACAATATTGGATAATATACATAGGTTTAAGCCACTTTCATAATTTACTTAAGCTCCACCTCTCCGTACTTCCTTCCTGACTTTACTATTGCCATTATACTATACTCAGTATAAGCGTGGAGAACTGACGATGCTCTCATTGTAAGCGAAACCTCTTGTCTTCCAGTATGTGAATAAACAGTGCTCAACGTGATACATATAAAAGCAAGGTAAAATGTATTTATCTATTTAAACAATTATCTTGTATAGCACATAATGTCACGCTTGGTGAAAACCCTCCTTGTCCCGTCCTATTTTTGGAGACCCAGATGGGGACCCGTTACTGGACGCGCGCAAAAAACTACTTGGTAGAGAGTGCCTGAGAAGGCCTTCCCGTGATTCTAGGTGCATCAGTTAGATGTCAAATATACCTCAGTCTAAGGCTGCGAAATTAGTATACTACAGCGAGTGTCGTATTGCCTTCTTTGGTAATATGTTTCTAACCACGAAATACGTGCGAATGGATAAGGAAATGGTGAGGTTGGGAAATGGATTCTGCAAATGGCAGACATCAGTTAGGAATCATTACGGACGCGCAGAAGCGCTCGAAAGCAGCGTAATTTCGTTTGTTAGCAACAAGGTCCTGGTATCCGACCGGACCTGATGCCGGCCGGACCACTTCAAAGATCGTAATGTCACATGTTGTAAATATATAAATGAAGACGAATAGATATCGACGTCAACAGTCCTTTAAAAGGCATTTAGACCAGCCGAAGATCGTAACATGTCGTGTATACCAAAGCAAATTCGAATGATGTCGATGTTCGAATAAATTCCATTGTTGCATTTACAATATTTCGCTATTTCATATTTGACATCAGTGTAAAATGTGTAACACGTACAAAGTCTTTATAAATGCGTGCAAGTGTGGTGCGGGACACCAAAGGACTTTCTCAAACTGTTGATTTTATTTCCAGTTTCCGGTCTGATACTGTCGCGGACTGAAGGTCGTCAGCACGTAAAACACCGAACACAACAAACAGTTTGGTCGACAAAGAATGTGTCACGCTCCCTTGCGGCAAGGCGGCCCCCGGCTTGTGTGCAGAGCATTAATAATTTGTTCTGTATTTCGTGGCATATTATTATTGTGTACTCGCAATGTGTTCCTTGCATTATTATTTCAGCTCAACTCGCTCACGAAAGGACAATATTAATGTTGGAATAAAGGGTCCGCCATCTAACTTTTTTTTTCAACTAGTGCTTATTTCGTGAATGGTAACACTTAGCTCATGTCTGATTCGACAGATAATTAGTTTTATCCTTTCGCTAAACGAATATGGTTGTGTATACGCTTGAACAACGCTGGGAAATATTGCGACATTACTTTGAAAATCAGGCCATTTTTCCTCGAAAATGATCAAGGAGTGGCCGTTACAGTCAATGGCGATCGTTATCGGGCCATTTTTGTTCACAAAAATTGAAGAGGAGGATATTGGCAACATTTGGTTTCAACAGGACGGCGCTACGTGCCACACAGCCGAAGCTACACTCGATGTTTTGCGCCCATTTTCAAAAAAAAAAGTTATTTGGTGGACCCTTTACAATGTTGATGCGCAGACGTCATAAACACAATATAACGGTTTTAGATAATTTCGTTATCGTAACCCGAAAAAAAAAATGTCATTGCGAAACAATTCAGATACAACTAATTAAACGTTTAACAAAAGAAAACAAATATTACACAAATGTCCAAAATATATCGATATCAGCTTGATATAGCTCTTTTGGGCTGATGCCGTAAAGCCTCGAAAAACGATATTTTATCTCTTATTTTTGTGCGCTCGCCTGACATGCACACCAATAATGTTAGTTTTAATTATATAATATTATACGGCGTTTGCATACGCCATTTTATTTGTTATGACAGTTGCTCCATTTCATGTTGGTGAAACTGTCATCTTTAATTTGCTTCTTTGCCACGATCACATGCGGCGCTGCATGTCATAGTGTTCCGGAGTTGTCAGTGAACTTTTCGTCCGGCCGGCGAACGCCATACCGGTCGGACGAAAAATCAAGTCTTTAATAAAAATAAATGCGAATTGTGCTTCAAAACAAGTTCTTTGTGTTGTTAATCTGCTCCTGCATCCTTCCTTCACGCGGCCACGTGACGAATCCGCGACTTGTCGTTCTTTTTAAAGACGGGGGATGTCATTATCATAATCCAGATAACAGTTATCCCAAACAGTTCCATGGTTTCACCGCGATATGTCAGTGATACCTGGTAACCTACATTTTACAATTATTCTTCAAATATACATCCTTTAAGTTATTTTTGTTTTATTTCACTAAATTTATAATATTTTTTTTAGCACTATGTTCTTCCAACATGCGTTCCATATCTTGAACATATAGTCACCACATAATGCCTCCATTTAGTTCTGTCAGTTTCCGTGCCACGTTTGAAGATATGTCTTCGTCCAACTGTCTACCTGGGAACACATACAATTCCTAACTGTCTCCAGAGCAGAACCCCGAGCACTTGAATGGACGGCAGCTATAGTATTCGAGACACATTTTTAGATGATAAGTTAATCGGTTTAATTGGGTAATTAACAGCCTGTTGCAAACCGCGTGATTGGGTTGATCCGCTCCTTTAAACTAAATGGTCCATGAATCTTCGGGCTAATCATCAGATTTCCTTTAAAAAATCCGATTTTCAAATCCAATCTATCATGTTCAATATAATAAAAAAAAACTTAATCTACTACTGACTACTACTTGTAGTTCATTGGTCAAAGCGTTTGCTTTGCAAGCCAAAGGTCGTGGGTTCGATCCCAGACGGAGATTAAAAAAAATATATTTTTAATCGATTTCTGAGCAATAAAATACCTCCGGTTGGTGTGAATTTTATCCCTCACCCGTAAAATGCCAGTCATAGCCTATTAATTAAATTGGTGGTAGACGAAAGTCGTCCCGCGAATACCACCCATTCATAGTAAATTCCTTTAATAATAAGGATGATGCGTGAATCTCGGGCTCTAGTCCATGACAGGCAGATCAACACTCCACATGCAGCGCTTAGCCATATGCAGCATGGTAAGCGTCATAGAATTCCACAGATGAGACTTCAGAATTACTATCACCATCTGTCGGTATTCTCCTGTATGTGCTTACATAAAAAATTTAAAAAAAGCATCCACGCATATATTTCTCGTGTGTGTTACGAGAAATATTCGACGCTTGTCACATCTGACGAATTAGTTGGCGTTTGTTAAGACACTTTGTTGTATTGAAATTTTAATCTTGTTGGCATTGAAGGCTCCGGCTTCCGAATTGAACCTCGACATATCTCCAGTTCGTGCCGTGCAGTGTGTCGCAGTAGTCGGGCTGAGAAAGCTTCCGTCCGCAGACTCCCGGCCTCGGTCGTGACCGGAGCGTCGTCTGCGGACAATTGGAGAATAGCGGGCGGCCATTCATCATCCAGCGGCCACCATTGGGACGTGTTGGATTGCCATTTGAATTTGTCACAATACACGCCGCGCTGTCGGGCACCTGGGATGAAAGAGGCGGAGAAAAATGTCATGATACATCTGGTAGCTTTAATATAGCGTCGAGTAATCAATCAACGTTCTCAAATGTAAAAAAAAATACGTACAGTTTTTATTCTCATAATAAAACATTTTAATTACAATAAATAAAACACGGTATATTTGTTCAGCACATCACGATTGTAAGCGTGGTTCTCGTTAGATTACCAAAGTTAATCAACATTAAGCGAGGGCCAAAACATGTATGGTCTCCGCTTATTGCTAATCGAGTGTTACTGATCAAGGTGAGCCAATCTTTAGGACCAAATGATCCAAGCCTCGAGAGTGCTGAGCTAATTCAGTTTAATCAAGGAGGATAGGGACCTAGTAAGAACCATCTCAGAGAGGTGAGCCCGATAGATCGGTCACATCATGCGCCACGATGATCTTCTTCAAGACATTGTGGAAGGGATGGTTGAGGGTAGAAACTGTAGAGGGCGCCCTAGGCGGGAGTATTTGCAGCAAGTATTCGAAGACATGAGTTGTAGCTCTTATGCTGAGCTGAAGAGAACTGCAGAGGATCGAGAGGAGTGGAGATTGAGATGCAAGATTTTGTTGCTGCAAACCAATCCACCGGATTAATACTACTACGAAGAAGAACATAATAAATATCCTTCTAGAATTCTGGTATATATTTGATGTTTTTGTAGTATTAACGAATTCATAAGCTATAACTGACGCTATACCTTTATACATAATGTATTCAGCGAAATTTCTCAGTGCCTGGGAGAACCTGACATGGAATGATACGAAAACTTCGTTACTTATAACGTTTTATTCACCTTATTCTTTGTGTCAACTACATTCAATACTATTACACGTATACGCAGTAGGTTGCAACACCGATAGTTTGTTAAGTTCTGGAAGGATCGAGAATTAGTCAGCCAAAAGGGTCAGGAGCTTATGTTTGTTGTTGTATATAGCTCAAAGCAAAGCCTAATGTCGCATTTCTAATATCAATCGTGTAATAATTTGATACTATATTTGATTGGAATGTAAATGTATATAGATCTCGTTGACACTCGGTATATCACATCTAACGCGATAATTTCTCCCCGTCCGCGCTCGTGTCGCTTTCAAACAGTTTTAATGGTCTTAATAAGCCGCGACAGGTGTAAAATTGTAATGTACAATAATGCGACTTGGCCTGCCAAATAATACCAGTCTTCCTCATCTGCAGGCTCCTCCACAGGAGCTGCCAAGCACACAGACGCGTCGTCTATTATTGCGACGAGTCGGTCACTCACCGCACAGCAGACGCGCGTCGGTGCGTACCGAGTACGTACTGATCTTTGGTGAGTAAAGCTGCGTCCACACGCAACGATATATCGTCGCAAACACAAATCGAACGTGAAACATACAAAGCATAACCCTGAAAAGTGTACATATTGATAACAGCCCTCTGCGAAGTCTAATAGACGAGGGACGCCTAGTCTATTACTCGATACTCGCGAGCCAATTAACTGCGGTTAAAAAGTCAATGTTAAGGCGTCCTCACTCGAAAGCGGTTGGAATTGGGTAGATTTTTCTTAGCATCGCTCTTCCTGTCCGTGAAAAAGTCTTTATAAGTATTTCATTAAGCAAAGATTAATCTGTGTAACTTTTTATTTCAAATAAATTAATGACATTATTTTTGTGTCTTTTAAATTTTGTTTTAATATATAATAATAAATTAATATGATGTATTTATGCAGCACATGATATGAGTGGTAAATACAGAATAGCACATAGTAAATTTTAAATAAAATTTAACTTAACTTAAAAGTATATTATTTTGATTATTTGATCCCTCACTGCACTGCGTAATAGCAAAGCTGTGTTTTTGTAAGCTATATGACGCTATAATCTACATAGTAAACCAGTTTATAATTTTTTAATATGTTGTTGTTTGGAAATAAACTATACTCGTTCTTGTAGACCAATAACTTAGCTCTAAAACTAGGCAAATATAGTTATTGCAAAACTCCCTATGAGGTTGTGTTATGTGTATTAAGCATTTTATCTTTTCCAGTCCGAATGTTAGGAAATCAGAAAATCTTTTGGGATAATTGGTGGAATGAATTTCCATTTTAAAATATTCCAAAAATGTCGACAAGCTCTCCAGATAGAGTTGTTATAGTAAATACGAATGTGTTTCCCTCTATTTTTTTGTATTTCATAAGAGATAAAGGACGTAAGTAGTAAATACATTTTAAAAATGTATTGATAGATGGTTTTCAGAAGAGATTCAAATTCCAAACAGAATTTTAACTATTTTGTGTATCGAATTTGTCTTTTTTAGTTGCTTTCAATCGTTTTCCAACGTTTTTTCTTCAGATGTTTTTCAGTGTGTCGCTAAGCGCCACTCGACAATAGTCGGGAACAAGAGTGATTCTCTCTTCGACCGCTCTTCTTATCCAAAGAATATCCTCAAGAGCATTTCATAACGTAGTTTTAAGTAATTTTTTATTATATTTAATTTTCAAATAAATAAGAGTAACCTCTAGTATCGTGTCTTCTTTTTAAATCACTTTATTGGTATCAGAAGATATCAGACAGCTACTTTTAAACTTAATACCAGCATTTCTTCAACAAACGTTGTATTTGCGAGTATTACAGTTGAAACTACTTAACTTGTTTGTGAAATTACAGACATTTGAAAATTCCGATGCCGGTATTGATGCATTGAAAATAATTAAACTACATGTATTATTGTGTGGATTCATCCTATCAGGAATGAGTGTTTAGGAGTGATGCTAGCAGTCAGTGTGTGACCGCCACGAGTGACCCATATATTATATCTTGATGCGACACGTCCCGGCGCGGCGAGGCAGAACGACGCATCAGTACGGCTAGTACAAGGACTATTATAATCCGGTGACCATTATTATACAAAAAACACATGCTTTTATAATATCATTCAATCAGTGACGGCTCATGGATATTTGGGGTGCTGTAACTAGATAAAAAATCGATAAGACACCTGATATACTCCTCTCAATGTTAGATATCGATTTACTGGATGACAGGATGCATGATCAGGTTTATCATACAAAGAACTTGTTTTTATTTCACAATTCGCTGTTATTTGTCAAATACTTGCCTTTTTGTCACCTGTACGCACGCCTAAGGGCGTTCGCCATAATGGTCGCGAGCGAGCTCCAACTGACGGTGCGCTCTGACATCTGGCGCCACCACTAGTCGCGGCAGACAAGCGAATTAAAGATGACAGTGGCCAACATGAAATGGACCAACTGTCATAACAAATGAAATGGCGCATGCAAACGCCGTGCAACATTATACGATTAAAACTAACATTAGATGCGCATGTCAGGCGAGCGAACAAAAAAAAAGAAACAAAAGATCGTTTTTCGAGGCTTTACGGCATCAGCCTGAAGGAGCTATATCAAACTGATAGCACATCATATTACTTAAAAATCACAACGATTAAAATAAACGTATTTTTTTAAACAAAATTCATTCGTCTAATATAAGTATTAGAAATATATAATACATAATATAGTATGTAAAAATGCAAAGTGATGACGACCGCTTGGGTGCAAATACGCTAAATAATTCAATTGTATCAACGACGCTGCTCCGAGCTGCAGCGCGACACTGACTAAGCATGTGAACCCTCCTTTCCAAACAATTCACAAAATACCAAATTCTAGCCAAAAACTCCGCTGCAAGATCACACAGCGCATCGCTCCTTCCATATATTACTGTAAACTTGCTGCCTGCAGTTCGCACAATACAGTAATGCATTTGAGGAGCGACCAGTGAGTACTCAGCAATATACGCGTTACACTTTTAGATGATCGTATAATATTATTAGTCTTAGATACAATCAAAGTAAATAAAAGGGCGGGCGGTGTGACTAGAGTGGACAGAGTTCGGAATGAGCATATTCGGGGTTCATTCGGGTGGCCCCCATACCTGAAAAGATAAGGGAAAAGATGGTATGGGCATGTGACACGGAGGGACGAGGACCACATGGTGAAGAGAGTCCTCAGCATACCCACGCTGAGTAGAAGATCTGGAAGACCACAGGAATCCTGGGCTGCAACTGTAAACAAGGATCTGAAAACTCTGGGTTTGACCGAGAATGCAACGCAGGACAGACAGACACGGCGAATGTGCACAGGGAGAGCCGACCCCAGATGATGGGAAATGGCGAGGCTAAAGAGAAAGACATACAATAAAAGTAAATAAAGTAACATTTCTATCAAATTTTCTTGGGGGTGGTGTTACTCCAAGTCTGAATGAGCCGCCACTGCATTTGATTATGTTTTTTTTTATGAAATTCTGTTTTTTTTATAAAATAAAACATTATTACTAAAGTGTGAAAAATGCATATTAATTTAAAACTCATTTAGTTTTACTTTTGAATGACCTTTAAATAAAAATACTGGTCTTACAATTTAAGACTCTGCAGATGTTTTTAGTGGCGTTTTGTAACGGACTGCACTCCAAATTCGGAAACAATATAGCGAATATATATTTTTTTTAGAAATCATAATAAATAACGATTATTTTAAACTATAAATTGTAAAATGGCGTCCCGTTTGACGACACAATTTAGACGCGTGTCGCATTCCAACGGTTCGGAATTTGATGAAAAGAAAATTGTCGAGCGAGCAAATAATGGCATTCTATTTTGCTAGTATTTATGCGGCGCCTACAATGTGCGAATCATTCTTTGCAAATATCGGTCACTTTTAACAAAAGCGTGCTCTAGCCATCGGAACGTTTTTAGTTTAGACTTTTTGGAACATTTCAGAACTGTAGATGATGGCAACACAGGTACATGTAATATGCCTAAGGGTTCACTCTTCTTCATCTTCCCATAACCGGTCCATATCAGGAAAATATATTCACCACAAAATAGTCGCACAGTTGTACGTCGTGTCGCACTACTAATTTTATTAGTATTTACGGTAAAATAATAAAGTAACGCTTCCCTAAATACTTATAACTTTTACTGAAAATTTCTTACAAATTTGGTGTTATCGTCGCAGGTTTTATAGCAACATCCTCCTCTCTTTATAAAAGTTGTTATTCCGTCGCGTGAGGGCATGATGAGGAGCAGGTCAGCAAACAAAGACTTTTTTCAGAAGCACATTGACATATATTTACGTTAAAACTTTCCAAGCTTCCGGCCAGGCGGAATGACATGCTGCCGGCCGTAATGCGACCTTCAGCACAACTGCCGTGCCCGTGATGAGCTCTCGCACATCTACACTAGTGACAATATATGTAACTAGTCCAAAAATGCCAATATGGCGGACACATGCATGTCGACAAGCGAACAGAAATAAGAGACGAAAGAATGTTTATCGATGTTTTCGGTACTAGTCAGCAAGGGCTACATCATGCTGATGTCAATAGATCAAAAATATTTACACTAAGTGACCATTATTGTTTGTGTTCTAGTTCTGTGAATTTTTGGTCTAAATGTGAGTACATGTTGCCTTAAAATGTATGTATACATTTATTTAATACATATTACAATTGAGTACGTACCTACATTCTTAGAAATATGAACATTGCAATGCATAACTGAAAATTTTAGAATATCTACCGTAAGTTATTTATTATTAAGGGCTTGGCACTGGCTAACCCATGGAAAATTTAGCGAATTATTTGAAAAAAACATGCATTCAACATGTTCTTGATAAAAAAAATTCATGCATTAACTTGGCCATGCTATTTTAATACTAGGTAATTGATGTACTCAATATTTGTTTTCAATAATATTTGAGTACCTCTCGAAATCGTACTTATTCCGGATGTTTTTTAACCATTTCGCATCGATTGTCGGCATATGCCGTCAAAAATTCCCCGACCGTTGACATCGGTTGACGTGATATATTGTTTTGCTACTTTCAGTACTCACTGTGATATCTACGGTAGGAAATTGGAAGTGCAGTCATTCCCTTTATCAACCTACATGTATTCTTTACAGAAATCTGTAAAGAATGTAAATAAATATCGTAAGGTTTTGTCACAGAAGCGATTTTTCTGTAAACCACATGTGTCAATGTCACCACATGTATGGAGTTAAATAATGAACGTTTGTTAAATATAATAGTTTTTTATGCATCATCTTATATGAACTATTAACCCTTTCGCATCGGTAGTCGATATGTGCCGGTTAAGATTACCCTACCGTTGACATCGGTAGCCGTGATATATCGTTTTGCTACTTTCTTAATAGTTTTTTATGCATCATCTGATAGGTAAAAGATAGATGAACCAATGTAATATATGAAAATAGGTCAGATAAGTTCATTTATGCTTCAAATACTAGTTTTAAGCAACAACAAAAATGGTTGGAAAAATTCACGCCGTATTGAGAGTATAATTTGTATTCCACCGAGCCTTAACAAAAAGGTTAAATATCTCAATTTCGTTCCACACAATTTTGTTGGCGATCTTACTGCGGAAATTAAAAATAAAGCCGCCATCTCCGCAGAGGGCGCTAACAGCATGAAGCGTTCTGTATTGGGTTTAGTTTTACTACGGAATGGCCGATTGTCTCTCGCCCATTGTTTGTGAGCAGGGATTTGCCAGCGAGGAATGAAAGTTTGCGATAGGCGAGGTCGCGCACGCGTCCATTTGTTAGAAAAATGCGAATTAGAGCGTCGGCGGCATCCGGTCTCGATGCATTCATTCCAACAAAGCACAGCACATAGCACATCGCACATTGCATACCCATTGGGTCGTGTGAATGGACGTTGCATGCATCCCAAGGCCAGAGGCCATGGATGCGAAAATTTCACCGTTCAAATCCTGTTGCAGTTAAAAAAACATATCATCATCAGCCTGTATCCGTCCACTGTTGAACGTAAGCCTCCCACATGAATTTCCATCCTCTTCGATCCTCCGCCTTCCGCATCCAGGTCACTCCCGCTATTCTTCTTATGTCATCAGTCCATATTGCAGGGGGTCGGCTAATGCTTTGTTTGCCAGTTCTTCGGCGCCACTTTAACAGTTTTCTTCCCCATCGAGGGTCGTCTCTTCGACAGTAATGTCCTGCCCATTGCCACTTGAGTGTGCCTATTCGTTGGGTAGCATCCACCACTTGAGTTCTTTTGCGTATTTCCTCGTTTCGGATTATATCTTTAAGCGACACTCCGAGCATGGATCTCTCCATAGCACGCTGGGTGACTTTATTTTATGGGTAAGACTTGCTGTCAGATTCCACGTCTCTGCGCCATAAGTTAATACAGGGAGGATGCGTTGGTTAAACGCCTTAGTTTTAAGACATTGCGGAATTTTCGCTTTAAAAATGTAGTTTAGTTTTCCAAATGCTGCCCATCCCAGTTGTATACGCATGTCGATTTCTTTTGAGAAGTTACTTTGTCCCAGTTGTATTACTTGTTCCAGATAGGTATAGTCGTTTACAACCTCTATTTATATATATACCCCCTAAAACCGGCACTGTATTATACGATCATCTAAAAGTATAACGCGTGTATTGCTAAGCGCGCTGGTGGCTCCTCAGATGCATTACTGTATTGTGTGAACTGCAGACAGCAGTGTTAATCCAATGGAAATAGGGTCGAAGATCTGGGAAATATGACTATTTATAAAAAAACATAATAAGACCGTAATGGACTATAAATTAAAGGGCTACAGGGTCTTCACACATTTTAACAGTACAATATAGTATCATGTAATGGTTTATTTATTTAATATAACAGATTTTCCATGTTTTTAGAGTACAAAACAAGCATTAAAACATTATACATAGATATGACATAACAGATAACTCAAAATAATATATTTGCTTAAATTACTATACGTTTTTAGTAGCGGAACGTTCATCGGATTGAGCCGCCCCTTAACACAATGTTACAGCGTTGGGATAATCAACCGATTTCATTAAAAAAATACAATTAAAAAATCACTCAAAAATATGTATCGAATACTACAGATACCCCCTCTACAAGTACTCGGACTTCTGATTTGGAGGTTGTCGTGAACCATATATGTTTCTTAATGGATCTTCAGGTGCAGATGTATCCTAGAACGAAGAATGTACAGTAGCAGCTGAGAGAATTAAGTGGTGATCATATGTTCAAGATATGGAAAGGATACAGGAAGAAGAAGAACGTTTATCTCCAGCTACATTAGCACATCGTTAGAATTGGAAGGGCAACATAACTTGGGTGGTCTGTTGCTAATCACGAATCGCTGCTCTTGTTGAGCCGCTCCTGAGGACCAAATTTTTTAGGCCTCAGGAGCGACGGGCTAATCCAGGACTTAAAAAAACATCAACAAATCACCCAAAATTTGTTTCAGATACTACAGCTTCTTTAGGTTCCTGGAATCGTCGGGAAATATATAACATATTCCTGTAAGATTTTCAGCTTCAGATATGTCTGGTGATATGGTATTGAAATCAGCATGATATAACTTTGCTGACTGGTACCGAAAACCTCGATACACAATCTTTTTTTTCTTATTTCTGTTTGCTTGTCGTACATGTATGTGTCGTCGTATTGGAATTTTGGACAAGTCCGGTCACGGGAGTGACGTTAGTTATAAATATTGCTACTTGCGGCGCTGGGTGTCACCGACCACGGCGCGGTGGTCAGCCAGTTTTGTGCCGACGGCGGCGAGGTCGCATTGTGGTTGACCCGCCCTGAATGCTGTGTTCCGGGCCACAAGACTGTAAAGTTATCGAAATATATATTACAATGTGCTTCAGAAAAAGTCTTTGTGTTGTTAATCTGCTCCTCGTTCTGCCACCACGCAATTCAATAACAAACTTAGAGAGGTCGATGTTAGTATGTATGTACAATTGTACATATATTCTAGATATGAGAATAAACGTTTATCTCGCACTTTATGATAATTCAATACTCTTCTCCGACTCCTACGTTTTCTCATTTCCTTTATTTTTACTGTCATGGTTATCTTAAGGTAGCTAAAGAACTGTGTGCAATAGGCGTTTTACTACATGCGGCTGTATCGGCAGCGCTAGTCGTTAAACGGAAATGCGAAAATTATATGACATGCATTCCAGCGCAGTGCTCCGGAATCACTTCAGTTTCTCAGCGGTAATGCCCTCATAAAGCAGATTTTATTTATAAATTGATATATTCTAGGACATATAATAGAAGTTTACTGCCGCAAATTTACTATGGCTTAGCACCAACAAACGCGAATTATTATGGTGTAAATGTCAACATTTTTATGCTTTTGCACAATGCGATATGGGCACAGTTAAGTACTCGTATGTTTTAAATACTGGCACACCTTAATCTTACGTAAACCGATATACGAGTATATTACAAATATAAAATATTCCATGATCCGTTTTTTTTCAATTTTGAATTTCAGTCGGCGGGTATGGCTTAGCAGTAAAGCATTTGCTTACGATACCTCGACTTGAATGTCATGGGTTTGATGCCCGACGGAGATTTTTTTTGTATAGATTCCTAAGCTCTTTAAATAAGTAGGTATAAATTTGATCTCTCACCCGTACAATGTCAGTCAAATCCTATTGATTAAAACTGATTCTAGACTAAAGTCTTCCCGTACACACCACCCATTAGTAAAGAATTCATGTTGCTGAAATATATGATACGACTTTAGTGTAAGCCGTTGGCGGATCAACATTCCACAACTAACGTTTAGTCATATGTAAAATAGTGAGCTTCATAGAATCCACATATAACATATTTTCATTTTCATCGGTGTTCTCCCTGTATAGGTTAACGTAAAAAATATATGCAATATATTCGTACTTGAAACGTTATAAAACAGATTTATCAACAAAGCAACTTAAAAATTTCGTACATTTCTGAAAAACGTTCTTCATTTTTTAACTGTCTTCTTCAGTCTAGATTATATTTGTCCTGAATTTACTAGGACAATATTTATTTAATGGATGTTCGGGATACCAATTTGTTATAAACGCGTCTGGAAAACATCGCCAGTGGCTTGTCTACGAGTGACATTTACAAACGACTCCATTATTTATGCCTAAATGGTGCATATATGCTGACACAGCTCCAAATAAAAACCAGTATCCGGGGGTCAAAATATTGAGACATGTATGAGTAATTACAAAAACTAACCGAGGTCCAGACCACGTGTTCGGGAGTGGGACGACGAACGTATCAGCGTCGCTCCAGGTAGTCAGCGCCTCCTTCTAGCGTCGAAAACCGAATTGGGCGAGACGACTGTCGATTCTCTGCACTATTGTGTGAGTCGGTGATGGGGGTCGTTGCCAGCTAGCCAAAAATGACATATTTTCTCGCTCGGTTAGGTTAGGTTTGGTTAGGTCCACATAGATGACAACCCCGTTTACAGAAGATATTTGTCTGAAATCTATTTACTTATTCATATCCTAATTATATAGGCCGTAAAATAACAGTTGTGTGTACCGGCGAGCTAAGCACAGGTAACGGATCATTTGTCGTGGTATTTTGGTATGAGCCTGAAAGAACCATATCGAGTCGATATCAGTGCATAGTAGTGTGCAGCGCATTTTACATCAAAGGATGCTGTAAAAAAGAAACATCGATTTATTTAATATTAGAAATCGCTGCATCCAAGTGCATCCAAAAAACTGCATCCAAGCGCAGTGCAAGTCGACGATTCAAATGTCACCGTTGGATTTTAAATGAGACCAAGTACCGTGTATGTACTGTATGTATAAAACATTAATATATTATTGTATATATATAACAGTGTACAGAAGTGCTTTTAAGATTAGTATTAACAAAAGGTATTTACTTTAATGACCGGCGCGATTACTCCCACGCACGAAGTTAAATAAAACTGAAAGAGTTATAACACTGCAGTTGCTTGAAAGTAATAACGTTGTGTTTAGTCTGCGATGAGTGTTTACATTGTTATTTTATTATGCTATCTGCTTAATCGATTTCATATACGAGGCGTTTTGTATACATTGCGAGTAATTTCATTAAATTTAAAAGCGTTCGGAATATACAGATAGCATTTGAAAGTTTTGATCAATGTAAAAAAGCCTACAAATCCCTCCATATAGAGTGGAGCATAATAGAACTGGAAAAAAATTATTCGCATCCCTGCGTCAAAACCTAGATAGTTAGACCTACTGTAGTACGAAATGCACTGTCTCCACTGTACTCGTATATATAAATACCATAAATATATATAATTATTATATATTCCCAATTATATTTATATTTATTTAATGCACCAATTTTTTTATTGAAAAAACGTCATTTTTTTCCGGTACACGTAATATATTGATAATAATGGGTATTTTATAAGAAGCCATGGCAGTAGAGGTTCTTTTCATATCCGTTCCATATATGTAACATATGATAACCACAAATTGCCGCCACTTAGATCTGTCAGCTGCCACTGTCCTTTTGTCGTTCTAGGAAATACCTGCATCTGAAGATCCCCTTGGGAAGGTATATGATTCCCGACAAACTCCAAAGCAGAAGTTCGAGAACTTGAAGAAAGGGCTGTAGTTTCTACGAGGCATTTTATTAGATGATTTGTAAATAGGTTTTTTTGCCGAAATCTAGTAATTTTCCGAGTCCTGGAATATTTTGTCCTAAAGGTGGCTCAATGCTTAAAAAATGTGGAATATATTTTCTAAATAATCTTTTATTTTAATTTTAATATTTAATATGACGTTGAGTATTATATCTAAGAAGTTATTTGAGTATTATACTTTTAAATGAATTTTATTGGTATCAGAAAAACAATACTCGTAATACGATTCATAATTGGAATAAAGTTCTTGATTTGTAACTCGTTTGTGTTTGCCTAGAATGCCAATAAATAAATGAATTTGCCGTTAATATTTCAATAATTGCAAGTGTTTTTTTTTTCGTATCATGGTACTTATTCGTGCAAGAAAATGAACCAGTTTTCTTCGTTTTCCTTTGCGTTATCCATGAATTGCAAATGTATCCGTGTCACTTGACATTATTGAGAAATGAACGGAACGCCGACCATTAATTGGAAGTAATCTATTAAATAATTCAATGGCTGGGCTTAGGGTTAATAAACCGGCCTCGATAAGGCATAAATATTGAATACTTTCCTACTGTAGCAACTTCTGTAACCATAAACCTTATTTTTATATGTATCCTAAAATTATATTTATATATATAATTATCCCACTTACCATGCAGCATCTATCTATGAATCAGAATCAATGCTAAATGACAGATAAAATTGCTTCAGTATATATTTTACATATTAAACTAAAATGGAGTTTGTTTGCTTGCTGATTTGTTTGTGTGCACTGCCGTTAGGTATGATAGGTACTAAGTAGGTATGATAGGAAAGTATGATAAGGATATATGATTAATATGCTTGATAGGTAGATATGATAAGTAGGTATAATAGATACGTATAATAGGTAAGTATAATCGATAGTTAAATATTTTTAAAGCATTATAATTTACCAAAAGTATAAATTCGATTCGAATAATGATTTTAAATGACTAAATTATGGTTAACTTATGTCGTAATGCATATTATATTGGTATTATTTTATAATTACGTGTTTTATGGATACAATATTTGTTTTACCTCTCTGTTTAAATGTTTATAATGTCATTTGAACAATTTTAAGTACCACCGAGTGCATTGAAAAAAAACTAATATTTTAAATTCGATTCAAATTTAGAACAAATTTCTGATGATCATTCATTTGTTTTCAGTGTTCAATTGTGTGAGTAACAAAAAGAAGGAAATTCTAGTTTCATAGCTGTAAATAAAATGTAATCATAATATTTAATAAAGCATATGTGGCGCCATCGCAGAGAAAAGAGCAAAACCGGGCAGCAATATTCGTTTATAAGAACACCCCGAATACTATTAATTTTATTTGCATATGGAGCGGACATAGTGTGATGAACTATAATTATGTGAAGGATGAAATGTAGAGAAGATCATCTTACTCATTAAGAATGCCGACGGGTATAGCTCAATGGTCAAAGCCTCTAACCCGTAAAATTCCAGTCATAGCCTATTAATTAAAATCGGAGGTAGATGAAAGTCGTCCCGTGAAGACCACCCATTCATAGTAAAATCCTGTAATAATAATAAGGATGATGCGTGAATCTCGGGCTGTAGTCTTTGACGTTGGCAAATCAACACTCCATATGCAGCGCTTAGCCATATGCACCATGGTAAGCGTCATAGAATTCCACAGATGAGACTTCAGAATTACTATCACCATCTGTCGGTATTCTTACTTTAAATAATGCATTTCTTCATACGATATACTCAAAATGTATTTTTCTGAAACTTCGTTGTTCATATTAGCATTTCATAAAATGGTTAGATATCCGAAATAGTACGTTGTTGCATTATGTGTCATTTATCTGCACACCATGTTTACTTAATACCGGATACCCGCAGTTTGTCCAAGTTGCCGAAAAAAGTTGGACAAACTATACCCATCTTCGAAGAAGTATTCAAACTCCATGTAAACACAGCCGGTACATGGCATCACTTCTAGGGCGGGGTGGGCTGGTAAACACCCCGCCTGGAAAAAATCCGATCGAAGCGAAAAATTGCCTGGCGACTTTGAAGTTCGTCCTTGTAGAGGTTCCCGCCTACCCGGGACGATGTCTGCCCCGATCCACCTACCACCCACCGCCTACCGCCTAGTCTAAGCCTTTAGGTCACACGTAAGCGGTATCTCTGAAGTTTAACGTCTCCCAAAACTTTGCCTTATTTTTTTCTTGCTGCAAATAAGTAAAATGATGATCGGTGCAGTCGTATCCTATTAATTAAAAATTGATGGTAGACGAAAGTTGTCGCTTGAACACTACTTATTTATAGTGAACTCCTGTAATAAATGGATGATACGTGAATGTCGGGCTGAAGTGTATGACGTTGGCGGATCAACACTCCACAAGATTTATTGACTACACTGATGAGATTGTATCACTACCACCATCTGTCGGTATTTTCCTGCATGTGTTTACGTGAAGAAGGATCGTCTCCAAATCCTTCAAAATAACTTCACAGACTTGAATGAATAGCTTTAATCCTTTCCAAGCTTACGTACGGTAGACGTAGACAACAAAGGGGTATTTATTCATTTTATGGCATTATTATTTTAGTTTAGGCTCTGACCGAAAAAAACTCACAACCGTGAAATCAATGGAAATAACAATAAAAAACGTTTTTACTTTAGTTTATATTGTAAACTAGGATTTGAGGAAGTATTTGGAACCTATACTAGATTATATCTATATACTCGTACATTAGTGATTATGTAAAACCCCCTGTTCTTCGGCGCCACTTCCCCATCGATTGTCGTCTCTTCAACAGATATGTCCTGCCCACTGCCAGTTGAGTGCGCCCATTCGTTGGGTACCCTTCACTACATGAATTCTTCTTCGGATTAGTTTCAGATTTTATCTTTTAGAGACACTCCGAGCATGGATCTCACACCCGAACGAACACTCCGTGGCACATGGTGACCTTTATTTTATGGGTAAGACATACTGTTAGATTCCACGTCTTTGTGCCATAAGTTAATACTGATATGATGCATTTGTTAAACGCCTTAGTTTAACGCCTTAGTTTTAAGACTTTATGTACTGGGAAAATATGACATCAGGGAGGGTTAACCATGTTTTATCGTCATGGTATATTAGATGTTGATTTTTAGCTATCAGTTTCAGTTAGATTTTTGACATGGCTCTCACGATCGCTGTGTTGAAGGTAAAACAAGAGCACAGCGCACTACCACGGGCGATAAAAGCAAGGGTTCAAATATTGACGGACGTGACCGGATCGCAAATAGAATGCTCCGGTGCAGCAGACGTGTCCGAGCGTCTGACAGATTGGCCATTTTTAAAACTCCCCCCTTTTACAAAAGCGACCGAATCAATGTAATTATTCATGTTTTGTACCGGACGATAATCGCATTACCTGGTAGAATCATTGTGACAATGTATTGTGTAGGTAGTAACTAATATTGAAATCAGAGCTGAACGAATTCTTGATGAAAATTTACCTAGTAAATTGAAATTGATCATGTCGGGGAAGCACCTGAATATTGTCACAATTAAAATGGTATATTTTATCATGTCTTTCTGTTTTTATCATAATAATATTGCTATAGGTGTATTATTATGCAAAGCTCACGACGAGTTAGCCAGTGATAAACTTTGTAAAATCTTACTGTAGGTACTTATATGTAAATTAAGATTTTTTCATTGATAATATTTTCAAAAATGTAAGTTCATAATAAAACATTTAAAGTTTATTGTATTATAACAAAAATATGTGAAAATAAAATTTATCCGAGCTTAAATTTAATATTGTTTGACATCAGCATGTTATAGCCCTTGCTGACTGGTACCGAAAACCTCGATATACAATCATTCGTCTCTTATTTCTGTTCGCTTGTAGATATGCATGTGTCGCCATATTAGCATATTGGGACTAATTACGTAGATCGCCACTTGGGGCCCGGTGCGACTCCCCATCACGAGCGCGCGCCAGTCGTGTGCCGCCAGTCGGCGTGAGCATATTGTATTGCGGCTCGGCCTGAATTCTGTGACTAGGTCGAGCCATAGGTTTGTATAGTTAATCGTAAATATATGTCAATGTGCTTCTGAAAAAGTCTTTTTTTGCTGACTTGCTCCTCATCATGCCCTCACGCGACTGAATAACACCTTTTGAAAGAGAGGAGAATGTTAAGTTATATCATTTTCCCCTCCAAGAAGGCGGAGGACCGAAGAGGATCGAACAGGATGGAGACTCATGCGGGAGGCCTACGTTCAACAATGGACGGACATAGGCTGATGACGATGACATCGTTGTCTGCATTTTTGTAACCCTTCTTTACGAGTTGTACTTTTATCCAATTAAAATAAATAATCCGTAAATTGTTTTTAGTTTTTATTAATAGCCGATGAATTATATACTTGATATAATTAGGTGAATTCTGTTAAAGAAAATATCGCTGTAATTTGAGGATAAGAATGGTGAAAAATATATTCATCAACCATCATAAAAAAGCAATACTGAACTGTTACTATTTTGAAACAATATTAGTATGTGATAAAAGTTGGAGTCGGTTATAATGCATATTTTTCATAATGAATTCAAAGATATGTTATGGGCAAAATAATTAATAATAAAGCTCACTTAAAATATCCTGATCCTCCCCACCTGATATTAAATATTTTTGAGTGATTTCGAATCTCTTGGAAATGGAAAAAATTCAAATAATGTCGCTCGGCCGGACCTCTTGTGCAATTATAATGGTCAATATCTCGTGCGGGGATTTGTCCCGATTGCCCGACCACACTTTGAAGAACTTCTTTAGTAGAACCTTTCTTTTCAAGTCTGAAAATTGGCAGAGATGAGGGAAAAGACGTCAATTTAGTTCACGAGATTGAAAAGAAAGTAGATAAAAGATTGGCGAATATTGCGAAACCGGCCAAAATAGGCGCCTTCAGCTTTGAGTATTTTGCTTCAGTGAAAGTGGGCGTATCTCTTTGCCTTTAAAAATTGTATTACATTTAATCATAAGACGAATTAACACGAATATACAACTATTTTCATAATATTTTACAAATCAAAAAAACACTTCCTATTGACATCAGCATGATATAGCCCTTGCTGACTGGTACCGAAAACCTCGATATACAATCTTTCGTCTCTTATTTCTGTTCGCTTGTCGTACATGTTATGTGTCGCCATATTGGCATTTTGGACAAGTCCGATCACTGATAGATCGCCACTGGCGGCGCTGGGCGACAGCCCATCACGAGCGCACGCAGTCGTGTGCCGACGGCGGCGAGATCGCATTGTTGACGCAAGTCCCGATCGATAGAGGCGAAAGTAACGCCATGTTACGATCGATCGGGGAAGTCAAGTCTTTATCGAAAATATATGTCAATGTGCTTCAGAAAAAGTCTTTGTGTTGTTAATCTGGTCCTCATCCTGCTACCACGCGACTGAATAACTACCTTTTAAAGAGAGGAAGATGTTACTATCTTGTTTTAACGTGGATCACACTGAGCACTGTTTATTCACTTACTGGAATATGTCAGTTTCGTCTTTAATGAAAGCTTCATCAGTTTACAACGTGTATGAACATACTATTATTATTCTATACCCATAATTTTATAAGTCTAAACATGCTATTGGTATACCAGTATAGAGTCCTCAGTGAAGGAAATGTTTATATATATAATATTTGAAATGAATCATCAAAATTACTCGTACATACAAGTATTTTGAAATTCAAGTTCATTCCTGAAAACAATGTTTCGAAGTTTCCAAATATTTAATATTTATTAATATACTCCATACTAGTATAATATGTAATATTTTCTCTCCTTTTTACGTTGTAAAAGTGGTACATGCAATTTTCATTGTAAAATCGTGCTGTGATATTTTCGTTTGTCTCATGTGAATTTATTTCCAAGTAGCCGTGAATGGTTCGGTCCAGGAAGCGCTCCGAGCAGACTCCGCTCATCCTCCCTTGCTCCCCTCCATTTCCAGCTCTTATGCAGAGCAACGCAACGTCGATTCAAATGCGAAAGTTGAATAACAATTCTGGCTTTGCGTCCGGAGAGCGCGGCTTAGTCGCGTGCTTCCGGCTTGCTTGTGTTTCGGGCTTAGTCGCAAACTTGGGCAAAGCTGAACATGAACTTGCTCCAACATTTAGCTTTGCACATTGATCCAAATCTTATTTGACCAAACAACTGATAAATACATAAAAAATACAAAACGAAAATCGAAATGTGTAACATTTCTTTCATCAATAACATTAAGGTTATCAATTACTTGTTTAAGCCACTGCCTGTTTTTATTTTATCATTATTGAAGATGGTCTCCAGGGAGGCCGAAACATGTAATCAGCTAAAATAAATGTGAATCAAAACTAAATATTTTAAATTTATTATTTTTTTAATTCAAATTAAATTGAATATAATTTCTTTCATCGTCAAATCGAAGAAAAATAAACGGCAAACGCTGGGAAACACACTATGAACGTTTGCAACCATGTTCATTTTATATGGTCGTCGATGGCCGCTTCTTTCATTACTTCGCTATAGACGCCTGTATAGCATATGTGGAAATATTGTTAAGATTACTAACTATCGATAAGAAGCAATAAGAGACAGTAGAGTATATATGTGTTCTGCTTATATAACGCTTTCTGACAATTATTTTATTAATTGAAAATTACACTTTGAAAAATCCAAGTACGGAGAGAACTGTTAGAATTAATTAAAAATGCGTAATATTATCAATATTTTTTGCATTCATTTTGTTTAATTATTCAATAAATAAATATTTCTTATCTTGTTTTAACATGGATGACGATGAGCATTGTTTATTCACTTGCTAGAATACCGTAGTTATACCTTCAATGAAATCTTCGTCAGTGCTTCACGTGTATGAACGTACAGGTAGGAAGTGTTTATCTATTTAATATGATATGCGTTTTTAAAAAGAAATGTCCAGAATGTACTCATATGTTGTAAAAAGGGGGGTATTTCGGAAAGGCCTTTTACATCTAAGTCACTTACATTATGTAAATAATTAACATTTGTGGTTTATTTGAATCTACATTACAAATATACTTATACCTATATATTGTACTATGTACAGTCTATATTGTGAAGATTGTTAAAGGTTTTGACGATCTTAGCGGTTACCATTGGCGTCATTGATTGATATAAACATATTTTACAATTGACAAAATTAAACCAATTACTGTTGAAAAATCTTAAATATATATGCACGCATATTGCGTAGGGATTCGTTCCTGAATTTAAGTCTACGTTACACAACGATTTCACTACAAGGTTTGATTAAGCCTTGATATTTAATCTCCTTCTTTGACTAAAATTGTCTGTAGTGGACTTCCATTACCTGCATTAAAATGAATGTTAAATAAGGTACGAATGCACCACACTAGTGGAAAATGGAAGAAAGTAGAAATACGAGTACATCAACTATACGAGTACTATCAACTATAGACTATAGTTGTTAGTATATTTCCATTCACCATACTTTTGATGCTTGTCGTTCCTCTGAACTGAATGCTCTGTGTCCTGCTGCACTCGGCACTACTTTTACTCCAGCTCTCTGAAGCTGGAACTATTCCACTTATATGTATTATACAGACCGCTTCCCGAGGCTAAGCTTGCGTCATACAAGGAAAATCTCCTGAATATTATATTAAGCAATATGCATTTTCTACTCATCTTATATTTCACTACAAGATCATGAAAACAATGAAAATTCTTGACTATATTTTCTAAATTGAAGATTTTTTAACGTTTATGATATTGTGTAGTTATATATGTTTTTTATTTTATTATCATTGACTGTGATGGTGGCTCTGCTTCGTGGAAATAAATACCACGTTATACGGCTTTACAAGAATGAATGCCAGGAACCATGAAAATTGTTGTTTTTAGTTTTCCTCTTCGGTAAGACAATTAAACAAATATAAAAAAATATATGGAACCAATGAAATGTGACGTAAACTTTTCAATTGGGCAACGTCATCATCATAAACACGTTCGCTGGTATGGTTAATTAGGCAAAACATTAGTTTAAATATAAAGTCTTATAATGTTTAAATAATAAAATACTCGTATGTTATACAATGGGTAATCTATGTTATAAAAACAGGTAATCTATAATATTGAATATTTATGATTTTCGTTTAAAGTACTTTTTCTGCAGAATATTTTATTGGTTTCCAAGTAATATCTGATTACTTAACGGGTCAGTAAATCTACGAACCGTGCAAAATCACGGATATGGCCGGTGACAATTTATTGACCGGTATAATGAATTGGCACGATAGCGTTGCCTAGCGACGGGCTTTGTCTCCCTTCACTATCAGCAGAAATTAAAAAAATATATATATTATTATACCTACAATCGGCTGATCGATTACATTATCTGCCGGAGCCGGATCTGATTGATACATAGATAGCTAAAAATATAACTTGAATATCTGAAATTAAAAAAAAAACCGCAACAGCATTTTTTATACTATTCACTTGTATTTTCTTTTTGGTATTAATATATTCATTAAAAATTTGATTTGCGTTATATCTTCTTTGTATGCCATCTATATTTGAAGCAAACCTGTATAGTATGTACCAATAATCGTGCCCTATTATATTTAGAATCTAGATTCTAGATCTAACCCCGTGTTCGAATTTTCTTTCCAAAACCTTCAATTAATCTTGAATTATTATCAATACACACGACGAGATGTCAAATCAAAAATAATTTTGTTCATACTCTTAACGAGATTCGAAAATTTAAGTCGTAATTTGAAAAATTTAAATATGTTAGTTATTACACCATAAAGGAAACAAAGGATATTTTCTAGCTTCATTTCTAGTACATCCATTTATAAAACACAATTTATGCAGTTACAATTAAATTACAATTATTATAAGATGTAACAAAGTATATATTTTATAACGTTGTATAATTAAGGATTGTAACCAAATCATTGACCTTAGTCGTCATTTCTTACAGATGAACTTTACTATTTTATTTATCAACGGAATCTAGTTCCAAGATCTTATATAAAAAAGACAAAAATATGGAAATATAATACATAATACCATTGAACTACAGATAGATATAGAAAATTAATTATAAGAACGACAAAGCAGACAATAGAATACAGAAAAAACGACAAACATGGAAAAGTAATTATGTACTATACAGGTATAACAGAGTAAAAGTCAGTTAAATCAAATTAAGTAATTTCATATATATATTTTATAATAATTTAAATATTAGGATGAATAAAAATATTAATATAGTTTGTATAAATGTCACTTAGCATTGGAACTATTTACCGATTACATAATGTAACTTAATCTGAGTTTTGTACTGTTTAAAACATTACATTCTTTGCCCATCTAATCTTGCAAGGTTTCTCCTTGTGAATCCTGAAATGAATGCGTGAATCTAATGACAAGAAATAAAGTGAATTGAATGTATTACCGAACACTTCCAGAAAATAAGTAATGTATTTGTGTAAATAGGGGTGAAATACAGCGCCGAAGTTTGCTAAAGTTCCGAACAGTACTTTTCGCCAAAGCCGAGAATTTATTAAAGAAAATATAATATATACGATGGCTTGCCAGGCGGGAGATGAATTTTCAAATCTGAATTTGTTATGAAACTGAATAATATTTAAAATGCCAAAGGAAAATAAATTATAAATTAAACCCCTTATTTAAATTCACATCCCCCCGCGCTCTATCTTTAATCCTAGTGTTCTGTAGATTTATTATAGCTGGAAAACTAATTTCGTGTTTGCATTTTGAATACAAAATTGTTATTTAGTTTTTAGCCGACATAATTAATTACATGTTTTATAGATACCTCTAAATAACACAGATTACATTTTTTTTTAAGTTTACGTAATATTGTAATATAACAAATTCATTAAAATATTTAGTAAGTCATCATATCGTATTTCCCAAAATCAATATTTGTTATTTTTTGTTCTTGTTTTATGCGCTGCCATACCGTTTATCCGATTGCGATGAAACTTACAGTAGTTATTGCGTGTTTATCCTTGATGGTTACAGGAAAAATATTATCTAAAAATGGAAAAACAGGAATGAGTTTCACAATCATGCTTCCCTATGGCGCCTGTATACTATCATTCACTCATTTTTTAATAATATTCATAGCTTTAACGAAGTCAACTTTCACTACTATGGTATGTGGCTTGAAGACCAACGTGGTCAAACCGCTCGATCGATCGTCATGATATTTAAACCATGAATTGGAACAAATTCATGCGGCAGTTTATGCAATACAACATGGGTAGTCCGTTCTCTGCATGAAAGTGCATTTACTGACGCGTAGTAACGCGCGCCGGGAATCGCTCGATCGAATATTTATCGAGATTCATATACAGCCAACCCTCCTTTAACATTTTCATAAGATCGGATCATTACTCCGATACTCTTGAAGCCTGATCGTTTAGTCCTAAGAGGCGGTTCAACCCAAAATAACAATATACTCGTAGAAGAGACTTTTATATTAAATATCGCCGCAAACACTATAGGAAAATTCTCCGTTATAAATAAATAAAGAGTGCGTAATATGATGGTTGACTAATATGAATGTAAATATTAATTCATTTATCGAAAAATATAAAATTTGTAAAAAAAAATGATATCCTCCTCTCTTATTTGATATCGATTTACTGGATGAAGGATGTAGGATCAGGTTCTCAATACAAAAAACTTGTTTTCGTTTCACATATTATCACGGTTTATTTGTCAAACAATAGCAACAAAAAGACCGTTGTGGCACACGCTATTAGGCGCGCGCCACCACGGTCGCGAGCTAGCTCCAACTGTCAACTCTCGGCGCGCTCTGACATCTCGGCACCGCCAACCGTCGCTGCAGAAAAAGCGAATTCAAGATGACAGTGGTACCAACAGGAAATGGGCCTACTGTCATAACGAATATTTTGGCGTATGCAAACACCGTTTAACATTATACAATTAAAACTAATATTAGATGTGCATGTCAGGCGAGCGAACAAAAGTAAGAGACAAAAGATCGTTTTTCGAGGCTTTACGGCATCAGCCTAAATAAGCTATATCAAGCTGATATCAAAATATATGTTTTTTATTTAAGATATATGTTGTATAAAAGAGTAAGTACATACGCCTATACTCGTACATGAGTCTGCAAACAAGCTGTTAATACACGGTTTGATTGTCTGCAGATATTGTCTTTGTGCTTTTATTTTTAAATGGCCGCTCGAATTTAACCATCGATGATTGATCTCTTTTGATGTTTTCTCTTCGGCTGCGGCGGTCCTTCTTCGGAGAACAATTTTGCATCCAAACATGATCTCATTTCACGCCATCTCGCCGCCGTGGCGCCAAGGAGCATTAAAACGTGTAATGGCGGCGGCACCGGCGAATTCTTGATGATGATAAAACAGTAATGGCGGCAGGCGCGACGATGGATGGCTGAACTCTGTTTACGTCGGGACAGGACTTTACTCTCCACCACCGGCGTAACGATAACAAACCCTCCATTGAAGACATGGTCCTCTTCGTCACCAGCCTTTTTACATGTGATCTCCTCCATTTTTTGTCATCCTTGTACAATACATTGTAGCCACAGACATTCATTGTGCAAAAAAAACCTCTAGGCTACTAACTTATAATAACTCGTAGTCAAGGAAAGACGCATTCAGTCATCCTTGACTTGATCCGAAGAGATGATTTTTAACCGCATCATTAACTAACTAACGCTCCCAACAAATATTTGGTAATTTTTTTGCCATATCCGTTCCACATCTGAAACATAAATAAGCTCATCATATATTGCTGTTATTCAGTTCTTTCAGTTATCATTATCCATAGAAAATCTCAAAGCTAATTTATGGCCCTCTACGATCTTCACATCAGGATCTCGGGGATTTGAATAGACTACTGAAGTATTAAAGGCATATTTTGGGTGATTTGGTAATTGATTTTTTTAAAGGAGATCGTTAGATTAATTGCTTTTAACGTCAGTTGCATTTTTTTTAACAAAATGAAATGTTTTTTAGTGCCTAAGCCAATTATTTGACGACAGCAACATATTTTTTTAGAGTTCATTTATTATTGTTTTATAACATTTAAAAATAATAGTACTCTTAACATTTTAAACACAAATGAAAAACGATGCATTTCGTAAACAAAATAAATAAACCTACATACATTTACTATAATTTATGTTTTATTTTGTGTGAGAAGTTTAAGCAATAGCGAACGTTAACTTTTGACAAATTCCAACTAACATCAGGAACATGCAACAAGGATTTCACCTTTGGCTTAAAGCAAAAAAATATGATAGTATTCTTCGAGACGAATATCATTGGCGTACTCATTTAAAAACAAACACAGAAAAACATAGCCAATAATTCAGTGCTAATTATTGAGTCCAATTATCTGAGCTTATATAATTATCCGAATTCTGTATGTTAATAAGTTACACCCATGATTAGTGTAAATTAATAAATATAATGTAACCAAAGACATTAACACATTGTAAACGCTGGTCTCGTTCGATCATTAGAATTAAGCAATATTGGACGCGGACTAAGACTTGCATGGGTCACCATTCTTCTTTACGGTTGTGGATCTTGGCATCTCACCAAAAGCCAATGTAGTCGCTTAATGTGTTTACAAAGTATACGGGATACGATGGTTTGCCATTGTGAGGGATAACGAGGTGAGAAAGCGGACAAGGCAGTCTTTCATACTATAGTCGGTCAGAAGGCGAATGTGCAACTTATACTTCGGATGCTATTTCTTCAAACTCCCGGGCTCTTTCCTCCCTCGGGAACTATACGTAAAATGTATATTGTGCAGGTGAAACTGCGAGTGTTAGAGCTGGCATGGAATTAGGCGAGGACTATGGCGGTTGGTAGAGCTTTGTGGCGGCAGCTCCAGTAAGGGGAGCGGTCATTGTGATGGTGATAACGATGTGTTCTAGAATGGACAGATGTTGTATGAATAATTAAATTCAATTTGACTAAGGATGTTGCCTCTTGGTCGAGGATACGGCACTGCAGGGTATCAGGAGGCGGCAGGAGGTGGCAGAGATATGCGGTGCACCGCTCTGTGTGCGCGTCCTTGGCCAATGCTCCTGACCTTGGGCCAGCACGCAAAGGTCGCCCGCTCCAGCCGGTTTGCGGCCCAATAATCCACCGAGCAGAACCTACAATCCGCCTCTTAGATCTTATGGGGGGATTACAATAAATATAACCTGGCTCTGATCTCTGCTCTGTGGTCACTGTCCACCGTTCACTGTCTACTGTTTACTGTACACTGTTCACTGCCTGGTGGTTGGTGATGTCAATAGACAAAATTTGGTATTCCGAGTACTAGTATCAAGGAGACTGTACTCGATTTTACCCATCTCACATTTCATTACACAGGAGTTCTTCTTCGTAGTATCAATCCGGTGGATTGGTTTGCAGCAACAGAATCTTGCATCTCGATCTCCATTCCTCTCGGTCCTCCGCAACCCTTTTCAGCTCAGCATAAGCGCTACAGTTCATGTCCTCGAATACTTGCTGCAAATACTCCCGTCTAGGGCGCCGTTCTGCAGTAATGTTCGAACATTCCAGGAGTTATTAAGTCTTAATCAAGTCTTCTTGGTGATGCTCATATTGAGATAATGATCATTAAGCAACTGGTAAGTTCAGAGGGAGCCTGCGCTAAAAAATTATAGTCACCACACAAAGGAGAAAAAGAACCCTCGAAAATGATTATAATCGCAGTCGCGGGGGTTAAAAGTTGAAACTCTGAGATCTTATTGTTTTATAATACAAGGGGATTTTTTTTCGGGAGGGTCAAAAATTTAAGATGTCTTGTCATACAAGTCACTGAAAGACCTCAATCCCGTCTCGTGAACAGTTGAGTGTCTTGTAAGTTCATGCGAAATATCTAAGATTTGTATATACGAGTATCAGAGTGCCGCATAAACAGCATCCTTCCTTAAACGTGTCTTTCTGGCTCCTCATCAAAAGCTAATTCATCAGTATATATTAGTTTTGAGAACATTTGAACACAAAGAGATACATTTGATTAATTAATTTAATGTTAGGATAATTACAATCTAATAAAATATGATATATGTCAAGATTTTAACTATTAATTATAATGGTATGTACTTATAAAGTCACATAGAAGAACTTTACTGTAAAAAACTTAAAAACTCAAAGAATTAAATCTTCATGTGATTCTCAGAACTGTTGATACTGTTTAGTTCAAGAATGCAATAATCTTATCTTCATAGAATGAGCATAAAGATCTTAAATCAATAAACAAACAGGTTGTTTTAAACGCTCATATACAGCCAGGCGAATATTAAAACCTGTGACCTTTTTACGGTGTATAATAAGACCAAGAGAATATTTTTACTTTGTTCAAAGTCGTATGAAGATGAATATTTTTTTGGTCTTGTCAAACACTTAGATTCAGCCAAAGAAAGACGCCATTATTTTCGCAGCAGCTAATTATGTCTCGTAACGCTGCAACAAAAAAAGTTAAGCAAACTGCGCAATTAGTTTTTATCAATGGATGCCGGTTTATTTGTAAATATTCGCATTTGAAATTGATAATGCACACAGAACGGATTATTTTTGCGTAGTTAATATTTTAATTCAGATTATTTAATTCATGATTATTTAACTAAATAATACATTAGTTCATTTTGAGCTGGCGACATCAGAATAATAGCGAGAGAAGCCTGGATGCGGAGGGCGGAGGATCGAAAAGGATGGAGGCGCATGCGCGAGACTTACGTTCGACAGACTCCTTATGAGTAGTACATTTTTATATAAACACATACAGAAGAGTACCAGGAGTTGGCCTTGATCCTCCACTGAATCTATGATGATCAAGCAGGTCGGCTAGGCGCTGCATGTGGGTAGGATATCTTATGCTTGCGTGTACTATATAAGGGACGATAAAAGAAGAATAGCGCGAGTGACCTGGATGCGGAAGGCGGAGGATCGAAGAGGATGGAGACTCATGCGGGAGGCTCACGTTCAACAGTGGACGGACACAGGCTGATGATGATGATATTAAGGGGATTACAAATGTTTATCAATTTGTTTCTTGAATACATTAAGATTGTATGATTAGAGCACAGATGCTTAGAGAGCATCCAAAAGCCTGCCTGTGAGGTTTTGAGTCGACATAATATGTTAACCGTGTAGGGATACATTGAAAAGGTTCTTCTAAGTCTGATTTTAATGAACAGGCGCAGGAAACATCAATTAAGAAAGTTATGAATATAAGTCTTTCATAATAATAGCGAGGAAAAAGCCTTTGTTAAAAGACTGAACGTCTATATTTGATAGATTACATGTTATCCTTTAGGGTGCCATTGTTTATCGAACTCACTGATATTCTTTGAATTGAATTAATCCAATCAAACGGGTATACAAAGTTAGTTGCCGTATTCGAGAACTGAAGTTGCTCGCCGGTGACAAAACTTATTTTAAAAAGCAAAGAGTACGCCTAGTTTTTTAGACGCGAATTGGTTGAATCAACAAATTAATAACTTTCCGAAATTGACATTAGTAAAATGTTAACAGAGCGCACATAAATCTTTAAGATTTAATATTTAATATAACTTCACGTGTTATATACCCGGCATATAAGGAAGGTTTAGTTAGTATTATTAGTAAAAGAATTTGTATACCTTGGAAGTACGATTACCTGGGATGCCAGAACAAAAAGAGAAGTCAACAGTCGAATACATCAAGCAAGGCTAGCTTTCAATAAAAAAGCCAAAATTCTTGAGTCAAAGAATATTACTTTAGGGCTCCGCAAGCAACTTGCCAAAACACTTGTTTGGAGCATCTTAATGTACGGCTGTGAGACATGGTGCTTATCTGAAAGTGATAAAAAAAGACTAGAGGCCTTTGAGATGTGGTCGTACAGAAGAATTCTCGGAATTTCCTGGAGAGACCACGTCACGAACAATGAGGTTCTCAGGATAATCAAGGAAGATAGGCACCTAATAAGAACCATCTCAGAGAGGCGAGCCCGATGGATTGGTCACATCATGCGCCACGATGGTCTTCTTCACGATATTGTGGAGGGGATGGTTGAGGGTAGAAACTGTAGAGGGCGCCCTAGACGGGAGTATTTACAGCAAGTATTCGAGGACATGAATTGTAGTGCTTATGCTGAGCTGAAAAGGGTTGCGGAGGACCGAGAGGAATGGAGATCGAGATGCAAGATTCTGTTGCTGCAAACCAATCCACCGGATTGATACTACGAAGAAGAAGTTAGTATATAGCCTTATACATTCTTGTAAAGATAGGGTTTGTGTTGGAAGTCTTCATGGGCACTCCCTCGGGAGGCGTATATCCTCGTTCCATTCGTCTGCTTCTGAAAGGTCGCGTTTCGTTCAAGATTTTGCATTTAAATTAATTTTCGCGAAACTCGATTATTCTAATGCTGATGATATTATCCGGTGTCGTGTCGCCTTCTCTATTCATCATTGTATCGCGAACAGGTCAATGGCGGCCCCAGAGCTGAATATCTGCTCGGTCATTGCGTCCGCTTTTGGAAGAAACAAGCTTAGGAGGAACAAGCGAACAAGAGTTGCACATATAAGACAAGATGGATTGAGTAAAATAGTCTCAAGAAATAAGCAAAACAAACTGCAGCTTTAGCATGTGTCACTGCGCCAAAAAAAGCATTTTCTGAAGCCATTTGTCAACACATAATTACCAAGAATGAAAAAGATCGTAATGGAGATCTCGTAGGACATAATATATATGAAAGAGCAATTAGAAGAAATTTTGATAGGCCCAACAATTGCTTCCAATTAAATTAATTTTAAGAATATTTCTACAAAAATCCACATGTGTATTCGCACATTATATTCCCACTTCTTTGAATTTGCTTGGCGTAAATTTTAAATATGTATTCTAACGTTGCTCTATCTACATTTGATGTACTCGAATATTTCTTAACAATTTGGTTTAAACCCAGCAGGTTTGACATGTTAAAACAAAACCACTTAAAATATACTCACGTAAATTAGCATGCTCCCTGATTAGTTAACTAAATACGTTATATTTACTACAATCTGGGCTAATATAAGCATTAAAATCACTGAAAATAGTTTTTTTTATGTAAATACATACAGGAGAATAGCGAAAGATAGTGATTGTAATTTTTAAGTCTCATCTGTGGAATTCTATGACTGTGCATATGGCTAAGCGCTGCATGTGAAGTGTAGATCCGTCAACTTCATACAGCACCATCCTTTACAGGAATTTACTATGAAGGAAGGTACAAGCTATTTGTTATTGGAAGCAAACATCTGGAACATTAAAGTATTTAGTATATATCAATTATATAGCAAAACAAATACTCAGGGGTTATGATATATATATTTTTACAACAATTGGACATTCTTGTTTGTGCTTTAGTTCTACATATTGTATAAAATCATCTCTTTACGTGATATTATGAGCTCTTAAATGAACCATTTAGTACGTCACGTCCGTCCCTAAAAAAGACGTTTTTCAACCTTACGAAAAAAGCTTGGTTTTTGCTTGAAAAAAAAAAAGCGCGATTCGTTCCAGTCAATTCACATTTACACAGAATTACGCAAAACTGACGTAAATAGATTTTGATTTCACGTAATAGATCTACTTATACTTATCATGGGTAAACCAACGAGTTCATGGAATTTAGGACATTTTTATTTAATCTAGTGTATGTTTTTTATGCGATTTATGCACTTGCCATAGTGAGTCTACTTATAATATATTTTTTTACATTCGCTGCTCAATGTAGTGACCTTTGGGACACATTTAGTGTGGGAATTGTTTGCTCTCGGATTGTGCTTTTGTGTAAAATGCAATGCCCCGGGAATAAAATGTCTGCTACAGATAGCTGCAAGATGCATCAGCTGATATGCTAATGACGGGGCACGGAACAGCGCATTGCTATCAAATTAACCTTTTCTGAGGGCATTCATTGTGTAATGAGCCACGCTTGATTATGAACTAAAAGTTAATTTACTTTTCGAATTACAGCGAAGCTCATAAAATAGAGAAATCATCTTAGCAGTGAAGCTATCGCTACCTAATATATTAGTTATATTAGGCAGTGTTATACTCAACAACTGATACACATATAAAGTTAATGGAAACATTATCTTATGGAGATAAATAAACGGCCGACGCTGGAATTCGAACCAGGAAACTTTGCAACCATGTTCATTTCATTACACGTCGCTGACCGCTCGACCATTTGCACCGTCTGTCGTCGAAAAATTACCACGTTTTGTGTTTTTTTTACCACATCTGCTCTATATTTGGAGCATATGTACACTGCAAATTGCATTTTACACTTCTTAAAGCTCAGATTGTGTACGCCTTGTCCCAGATCACCTGTATCCCGGAGGTCTACATGGGAACATAGACAGTTCCCGGGAGCATCCAGGGAAAGAGCTTATTTAAGATCATATGATAAGCCCGACGTCTGGACATTTTTTTTATCCACGGTAGCTCAACCCTACCGGGGTTATGTATAGCTCGGAATTAATTAAATCAATTTAAAAAAAATCATGCTTGGTCGGATTTTGAACCGACTGAATCTGAATGACAAACAAGCGATGTTACAACTGGACTATGCTGCCCGGCAATCGTATTATTAATACGTATTATTTGTAGATGAATATTGATATATAAATCTTCAGTGGTGTGGAATATTGGAATTACTATATTATATAATATTCTAAAACCCATAAAAAAACATTTAATTTTTTTATACTCTTTTATTAGAGCTTTAAGAAAAAAATTTTTTTTTCGTCAATTTTTTTTTTCCGATGTAAGTTGCGACTTAAATAATGAAGGCGCATTGTATGTGCGAGTATTCAGGAAAAATATTGTTGAAAATACATCAACAATAAATAAAATCAATGCCAAGACTTGTTTAATAACAATTTTCCTATTGAATTAATATTTTTTAATGACTGTTTTAATTATATTTTTAAGGTTGGTTGGTTTTGGTCATTACAAAGTTGTATGGCATTTATTATAACACGAAAAACTATATGATTGTTATAAAAAAAATGTACATTCAACACTGAGAATATATTGCATTATTGTAATAATAATAATAATAATACAATGTAAGTAAACAAGATTACGCGATATTTTATGCAATTATGTTTTGTATTTAACAACAAACCAGATTATGATATGTACTTTACAATTTATATGCACCGGATGTAGTCATGTTGTGATTGGCATGTTTAGAAAAAATGCTTGTGTAGTTTTTGTTGTAAATAAACTCATATCATTGCAAACAACGCAAAACCGTTATAATTTCGGTGTCACGACCTATCGGTCACGTACAATTCGTTCAACGACTCATCGGTAACGACGTGGGGCTTACTAGACGTCACGGGACAACTGGTGCACTGGCTGTCTCGTTAACCTAACCAAATCTAACTATCAACTACATTATATATGTTTTTAAAACAAGGTAATTATTTTTTGGATGGCAACTATTTTTTTTTGCAGTATTTAATTCAATTAATGGGCAATAATTATTTAATAAACGTTTAGTAAGAAAAAGTTAAGCAAAAAGGTAAGTAAAAAGTAATAATTTAGCAGTAGAAAAATAATAATTTGTCAGGAAATAATTAATGAATGGTAATTAATAACAGGTTATGTTAGGTTTTCTATTTTAAGGGTTAATTATTCATTCATTTTACATTCATTTTTACCAATATTTAATATGATACTGACATTTTAATTTTATAACTGACCACATTCATACTGACACATTGCATACAGCCAATTTATTTAGTCTACTGCCGATTAATTTTATTTACTGCTAATTGATTTAACTTACTGCCAAAACTTTGAATCAGTTACTGAAAAAAGAAATACAAGACTTTTTCAATTAGGTCGTTTTGTACCAGGAGTAAACCTTAAATAAAAAATAATTATTTAATATATGCTAACCACAAAAACACTTTATTTGTCTGATGTGCCAAAAAACACAAATAAAATGTAGAAATATACGAATTGAAGAAAAAACTGTTAACTAAGGTCGTTTTTTTCCTTGATTTACCTTTGTTTTTCGTTAACAATGCCTGTTTGTTTTCAAAACACATAGACACAAATTACACGATACAATATAATTACTAGTATAGATAGCCGGCGGGTGTAGCTCAATGGTCAAAGCGTTTGCTTTGCAAGCCAAAGGTCGTGGGTTCGATCCCCGACGGAGATTAAAAAAAAAAACGATTTCTAAGCTCTTAAATACCCTCGGTTGGTGTGAATTTGATCCCTGACCTGTAAATTGCCAGTCATAGCCTATTAATTAAAATTGGTGGTAGAAGAAAGTCGTCCCGTGAAGACACCCATTCATAATAAATTCCTGTAATAATAAGGATGATGCGTGAATTTCGGGCTGTAGTTTATAACGTTAGCGATGATCAATCACTCCACATACAGCCCTTAGTCATATGCAGCATGGTTAGCGTCATAGAATTCCACAGATGAGACGTCAGAATTACTATCACCATGTGTCGGTATTCTCCTGTATGTGTTTACATAAAAAAAAAGACGACAGTCGTCTCATGAAGATACCTATTCATAGAAAATTCCTGTAATAATAAGGATGATGCGTGAATTTCGGGCTGTAGTTTAAGACGTTGCGGATCAATCACACCACAGTCAATCCACTCCAGCGCTTAGCCATTTGCAGCATGGTAAGCGTCATGTAAATTCACAGATGAGACTTCAGAATTACTATCACCATCTGTCGGTATTCTCATGTATGTGTTTACATAAAAAAAAATGTTATAGTTGGGTTACGGCGATCGGTTAAATACCGTGACTAATTGATGTCGTTTATGTTCAATTTGTTGGTGGCCGGTCACATTAGTTTCTGGTCATAGTACTCTCACGGTGCAGGAAACGATAACCATATCAAACGGCGGATGGAGACCGCGCAACACTACAGCCCGCTTTTGTGTGATAGTTGTTTATTTTTTTATATGCCGATGAAAAAGGAATAATAAAAATGTGTGCCGCGATACGGCCGTAATGTGGCAATAACTCGATTCAATGGAATCCCACAAGAACTGGATACATGAAAATTCAATAACTAATATTATCATGACTGATCGCCGCGTTAGAATAAAAAATATTAAAAACGAATAAACATAAATGTAATATGTGTTAAATACAGAGTTAGTACGCTTAATACTTAAATTATAATAATAAATATTTATTTACTTACCTTGTTTTTACATGGTTCAAGTAAGAAAAGTTCTCTGCTTAGGAGACTGCAGTTTCGACTAACTCGTAGCCTTTCTCAATCCATCACTTGTCAAGAGCCAACAGTTGTCTCCTGACAAAACAAGGTAAATAAATAAATGTATATTATTTATAATGGATCTCAAAGTGAATGCTGAAAACATCGAAAAAACTTAAATTATGTTAATTATTTACTATATATATTAGGTTGAGGCTTCTCATAAGATAAAATATTACAAATCTCGGGAACGTCTGGTTAATCACCCGATTTCTTTAAAATACTGATTTACAAATCACCCAAAAATATACCTCTAATACTACAACGACTATTTCTTAAAGTACTTCTGCTATGGAGGTTGTCGGGAACTATATATGCTGCCATGTGGACCTTCAGGTGCAAATGTGTCCTAGAACGAGAAATGGACAGTTTCATCCAACAGAACTAAGTGGTGAACTGATGGTTATGGAAAGAAAGTATATACATACATAGTATTGACATCAGCATGATGTAGTCCTTGCTGACTGTTACCGAAAACCTCGATATACAATCTTTCGTCTCTTATTACTGGTCGCTTGTCGTGCATTTATGTACGCCGTGTTGTCATTTTGGACGGGTCCGCTAACGGGTGTGCTAGGATTAAACACCACCGCTCGTGGCGCGGGCGGAAGCCGAGACCGAGCGCGGATATCGGCAGTCGGTCCCCACCCTTTAGCGAGAGAAGGTTGCATTACGGCCACAGCGGCGTGTCATCCCGCTTGGCTGGAAGCTTCTAAAGTTTTAAGTACATATAATCAATGTGCTTCTAAAAGAAAGTCTTTGATTGCTGAGCTGCTCCTCATCCTGCCTTCACGCGACGGAATAACCCCCCTTTTTGAGAGAGAGGAGGATGTTTGTATATATACTGTATATGTTAATTAAAATTTGTGATAGACGGAACGTGATGGGGTGAATGCAGACTGTAGTCCGTGATGTTGACGGATCAACATTCCACATTTATATTTTAATCATATGTACAATGGTATCATCATAGAATCTACAGATTATATTTTTCCACCACCATCACTTGGTATTCTCCTGTATGTATGTACGTAAAAAAAACAAAAAAATAACGATAGAGATTGAAAAATATGCAGCTATGATTTATGTTCTCCTGCAGTCGTGTGTAAGTACATATTAGATGTCGGTGGGCCGCGGTGCACTTAGCAACAGACTTGGTTGGGTTCAGTCACCGGATCGCATCAAGCGGCGCCACAAACTGCTAAAAATAACCACCCAGCAGGAAGGTCTAAGGATATTTAGGTTGTAAGTGATGCCCTTATAGAAAACAAGACTTGTTGTTCCACGTGCGAGTTCTAAAAGCACACACGCCCAGTCCATATGACGTTTATTTTATTTATTTCGTTAAATACTGTGTTTTTTTTCAAAGTTGTATCGCATCATCAAAACGCTCTTATCTGAAAGAAATATAAAAGGAATTATTGATATTATATACATATAATGATAGGATGAAATCTGCTGTTTTCAGTTTATGTGCTATGGATTTACTAAAAAGTTTATATACATTTTGAAATACGTTTTAACCCTTTCATTATGGCTCGGTGGAATACAAATTAAACTGTCAGTTATAAAACTAGTATTTGAAGCTTAAATGTACTTATCTGGTCTATTTTCATATATCACATTGGTTCTTGTATCCTTAGGTATCAGATGATGCATAAAAAACTATTCTAAGAAAGTAGCAAAACGATATATCACGGCTACCGATGTCAACGGTAGGTGAATCTTAGACGGCATATATCGGCTACCGATGCGCAAAGGTAACTAGTTCATATAAATAATCACATTTACTAAATGTTGTATTTGTGTACAGACGTATCGCATGTATTATAAATGGTTTCACGATCTATCGTTACCAGACAATTTGTTCAGCGACTCATCGGTAACGACTTGGGGCGCACAGGTCATTTGGTGCATTGGACAACTGGTGCACTGAATGTCTCGCTAACCTAACCTTACCTAAGGATTTGTCCAGAGATCCATAGGTCTCGTTAACGAAATAACTTAGTATGGATTTTTCAAATTATTTATTAGAATATTATTTTATTATTTAAATATTCTAATCTACTTTTATAGATCATTGACTATTTTAAAATATTATAATTAATTAAATATACATATACTATACATAAAAAATTTTAAACGAGTCAATTCATTCAGAAAAATATCGGCAGGAGCGGGATGCGAACCGCGGACCTTTGGAACCAACCTTATCGCGGTTCGCATCCCGCTCCTGTCGATATTTTTCTGAATGAATTGACTCGTTTAAAGAAATAACTTAGGTTAGGTTAGGTAAGCGAGACATCCCGTGCACTAGTTGTCCCGTGCACCAAATGTCCATTATAAATTATTTTTTCTTTTAATGACAATTTATTTTATTATTTTAAGCATTTGTAATGCTCAATATAATACATATTAAATACCTTTATTACTGGTATTCAAATATAATATGTATTTACATACTGTAAACCTTTGAGAAATAATTCATATTACAATATTTTTAAGTAATGAAAGAAAATCGGCTGCTTATTTGAAATGCATATACATACTCGTATACTTACATTCAATGATATTCGGTTGCTGACTACAGTATTATCCTTGTTGTGTTATTTCAATAGCGTATTGTTAAATTACAAGTACTGTGAAAGGAAATATCATGCAATATATATTCAGGTCTTAATATGTTTTGGCTATATGATTGCATAAAATAAATGAGGTATCAATTGATTGAATTTCAGTGTCTTGTTTTTATTTATGATACAAGTATGTAATTGTATTCCAATCTCTGATATGTCTGTTGGACCCATGGAATCACAAATTATATTTTTTGTTATATTTACAATCGGTTCATTGTATATCAATTATACAAACGATAAAGCAACCCACGACACACTCCACCCTATGTTTGGATATCAAAAGATAGGGGGATAGACCCCTCCTGTGGATTATATTGTGCTAAGATCTTAGATCAGTCATCTTTTTTTTTATTTATGTAAACGCATGCAGGAGAGCACAACCGGTCAAGACCAGTGCACTCTATGACGCTCAGCCAGAGAGGCTGGATGCTGCATGCGGAAAACGTGTGTTGTGTTCGTATTTGTGTGTGGGTTGGGGAGATTGCAAGTGTATATTTATCTGTTTCTTGAAGAGATCCAGATTGTAGGAAGGAGGAAACACAGACGCTGGAAGAGCATTCCATAGCTTACCGGTGGCATTAAGGAAGGAACTTTGGAAGCTGCTAGTTCTTGGTCGACATATATTAACCGTGTATGGATGTTCGGCAAGTGTAAGACGATTTTGTCGGCTGTGAGTGGGTGCAGGAGGAATTAGATCTTTAAGTTCCGAAGAGCAGCGACCGCGGTAATAACGGTAGAAAAGACTAAGAGAACCAACCTTACGTCTGTGTTCCATTGATTGTAGATTAGACGTAAGGGTGTCATTGTTTATCAAACGAATTGCTCTTCTTTGAACTGAGTCAATTAAGTTTAGAAGGTATTTTGGGGCTCCAATCTAAAGGTGACTGCCGTATTCAAGGATAGGTCAGATTTGTCCTTTATATAGAAGAAGAAGTTGTTTATCGTTGAAATACCGACGTGATCTTTATAATACACCTAGTTTTTTAGAAGCGAGACCGGCTTTACACTTAATTGACTCGTAATATTTGACATTATTCGATATTGATAATCCAAGCATGTTGATGGAGCTTGCTTTCGGAAGAGAACAACCGTTGAAAGATACAGGATCCATAGCAGTCTTCTTGGTGGAGAAAGTACATGATTGGGTTTTTGAAATGTTGAAACTGACGAGGTTGAGGTCGCCCCATCGTGAAACCCTTTCAAAAGACATGTTCATCTTCTCCACCAGAGATTCCCTAGCAGCAGATAGTTCCGAATGTGCAACTTATGGCACATGGATCATTTCCAATTACACTTTGATTGACAAGAAGTATATTAACTTGTCTGCGAGTAAAATATATGTCGATGTTAATGAAATGCTTTGTGGTTTCGTATTCATCGATGAAATGAAGGACTAATACTCGTATCATAATTACTGAATTTAACGCAGATATCGTATACAAGTAAGTCGCAGTGCTTCAGAAATATTGGAAATAAGTTTTATGTACTCACTATTGTGTGTCTGTGGAGACCCTCAGACCGCATCACTCTAAATCTAAAATTCTACTGCATGTGCCATAACTGTTCCTCCCATAACCGAATGTATGGCAATAAGCAGGCAATCAACGTTGCCTTATATTGGCCTTATATAACTTTATCAAAGCTATATCAACTCTCGGGCATCGGCCCACCAAACATACGGCGATAAGTCACCACCAAGAAGGAGCTCTCCAAAGTAACCCACGACATACTCCACCCTATGTTTGGGTATCAAATGATAACCACACGGCTCAAATCAAGAAAAAGTTTCCTACAATCGACATCGGAACTGGTGATACCTGAGGCCACCCTGTGGCTGAACATGTGGAGAAGTGCAACTGTTATGGGAATACTTGGATTGCTTCGAAAGAGGACCTATCCCCTTAACAGACTTCGGACCGGAGTATGTAAGACGAGAACACAAATGAAAGCCTGGCAGTTTTACAGCGGACCGACTGAATGTGGCTGCGACGTGGAGCAGACCCTGTCACACCCTCTGGAGTGTGCCGTGTGTCCGAGTAGCTGCACCCAGGAAGACCTGATGATGGCCGGGAGTAACGCCATCGACGTCGCCCACTTCTGGGCAGACAGGATCTGACCCTGTTGTTTCCGACACGACTATTATATATATATATATACTATCGATTGACGATTGTCATCTCATTGAATATCATTCGCGATATTGTGAATGGTGTTCACAAATCCTATGAAACATCTGTTGCACCATATCTAAATACAAGACTTTTATAATACTATGAAATTTTATATATTTTAGACTATACTTTCCAGCATATTAATTTTTTTTTGTCATTACGCTGTGTTGTAGAGGTGACCACAATGAACGTGGTAAAATGCTTAAATATTCCCCGGGCTTACCCGCCATAAATGGAATCATTTAAACTTGCTAAATTTGGTATGATTGATTTTTGCATTCCTCCTGCCCGTGTAAATAAATAATTAAAGTTGAGTGAGACGTGCTTGTTTTATAATCACGATTTGTGTATGCATCAAACACTTTGGTTGGTATCGAATAACATTGTCGTTAGCACGTTTTTAAATTATATTCATCATCAGCCTGTGTCCGTCCACCGTTGAATGTGGGCCTCCCGTATGAGTCTTCATTCTCTTCGATCATCTGCCTTCTACATCCAGGCCACTCCTGCTATTCTTTTTATGTCGTCACTCCATCTTGAAGGGGTTCGGCAAACGCTTCGTTTGCTAGTTCTTGGGAGCCAACACACAAATTTTCTTCCCCATCGACCGTCGTCTTTTCGACAGATATGTCCTGCCCATTGGCACTTGAGTGTGCCCATTCGTTAGGTAGCCTCCAATACATGAGTTCTTCTGCGGATATTCTCGTTTCGGATTATATCTTTTAGCGACACTCCTAGCATGGATCTCTCCATAGCACGCTGAGTGACCTTTGAAGACTTGCTGTTTCCACGTCTCTGCGTCATAAATTATTACAGGGAGGATGCATTAGTTAAACGCTTTAGTTTTAATACATGATTCTCGTTAAAATGTATTTAAATTTTCGAAATGCTGCCAATACAAGTTGTATATGCCTGTCAATTTCTTTTGATTTCGTTCTAGTTGGATTACTTGTCCCAGATAGGTATATTTATTAACAACCTCTATTTGTGTTCCTCCAATGGAAATCGGGTTAAAAGTCTGGTAAATATGACTATTTATCAAGGCTTTAGTTTTATCCACGTTAATTTTCAGACCAATTTTCTTTGACGCTTCTTTGAGGTCGTAGAGTAATTTTATTATTTTATTTTATTAACGGCCTAGGCCAATACATACGGTTTTAAAATAGAAAATACAATAAATGAAATGGTAAAACAGAACAAATATAATTGCCAAGACAATACATTTAGACAAAACATGAACATGAGTAAAAAAACAGATCTAGTACATTAGTAGAGGGATCTGCGAAATGCTGGAAGGTCCACCCCGAAAAAGTCCAAGTCACTAGAGGAGTTAACCAGTCTACACATTCTTAACATAGGAGAATAGAATCGTAGTTGGTTTTGGATGTCCTTACATGTAGCAGGTCACTGCCTCTAGTGATACACATTAGACAGTATAATTTACAGAAAACGAACTGGAATTGATGGATTATGACAATAAAACCAATCAAAAGTCCGAGAAACCAGAAAATCTCAGCTTCACCTTGCACCAAATTTATATTGTAAGTATTTTGCTTGTTCTTTCATTTTCTTTGTGTATATCGGCACTTAACAATTTCTTGAAAAAATATTGTTTATTTGGCAAGATTGAGTTAAAATGTTATTATTATCTCATAATACATTTGTCGCTGAACTGCTTTAAATGTTTTGTGTCCTGAAATTACGAATGAAATAATTTTATCGATGCAGACTCATCGATCCGGCATGAATGTTTGTGTGAAGGTCACCGAACAGCGGTTCTTGTTCCATTACTGGAAAATTCCAACCGGTTAACATTTATTTCAGATCAATTATTAGGAGACTTGCTAATGCAACCGCAAACTTCCATCTATTTGTACACAAGAACTGGAAGCGTCGTAATGTCATGACGTAGCGGGAAACCTCTTATCATTCATGATCTTTATTTAGCTGCTTAAGCAAAACAACTTTGAAAAATACTGCATATTTTATACACGATAGATTTGCAATCCAAGTGTTTACGTTTACTTTACTAAGAAGCAATTGTTCTTCACCCTTTTAAGGCCACATAGCAGTCTTGATTATGAAAGCAGAACGCTGAGTGCCGAAATCATTATTCAAAGTTTACACACCAGAAATAGTAAACATGTGCACAGGTGATTTTTTGCAATGCGTCGAGAATATAGAACCATTTTGAACCCATAAAAAGTCGCTGGTTCCGCTGAACAGTGTTAAGTTCACGATGTCTGCACCTACAACATCAGCAATGGTGTCAGACAAACATGGTCCGGAGGTGTTGAGCATTTTGCATCCGCGTGCAGCACCTACAGCATCTGTCGCCCTTGACCTTCAATAATATTCACTTCACCGATTGCAGTATTTTATTTTTACATAAACATGACGCTTTAAGAGATTCATTATGTAAATTATAAGCTGTATAATTTTATTCTGATAAGAATTTTTGTCAATAATTGCTTTAAAAGTGCATAATATACAGCGATAGTATTGTTTTTATTAATTTGGTAGATGTATACTTAACATTGTTTTTTTTATGTAAACGCATATAGGAGAATACCGACAGATGGTGATAGTAATTCTGAAGTATCATCTGTGGAATTCTATGACGCTTTCCATGGAACATATGGTTAAGCGCTGCATGTGGAGCGTTGATCCACCATGACATTGGCGGACTAACAGACTACAGCCCGACATTCACGCATCATCCTTATTATTACAGGAATTTACTATGAACGGGTGGTCTTCACGGGACGACTTTCGTCTACCACCAAATTTAATTAATAGGCTATGACTGACGTTTTACGGGTGAGGGATCAAGTTAACACCAACCGGGGGGATTTTAGAGGTCAGAAATCAATTAAAAATACTTTTTTTTTAAATCTCCGTCGGGGATCGAACCCACGACCTTTGGCTTGCAAAGCAAACGCTTTGACCATTGAGCGCTGGCTTAATATAACACTGATATGTCTTGGTTCTAGTCGTCCTGAGGTACTATTTACTAGGGCATGCTTTATTTATTGAATCCTCGGTATACCGATTAGTCATCATCATCATAACTATGACGTTACCCCTAATTAGAGCATTTGGCTATCACCAACTGCTGCCACAAAGTTCTGTCGGACGCCATAATCCTCATGTTATTCCATGTTAGTTCTGTCTCCCGCAGTACCGCCGAGTATATTATATGTATAGTTCCCGACTACCTTTCAGGACAGCGGTCTAAGACCTTGACCAAGACCATCGTTTAACCCTGGATACGTGTAAGACGAAAGAATCGCAGTGAACAGTGGTTGAAACCAACTTGAGTGAAGATATTGACATATTTAGTGTAATATTACTTCGGATTCAGTGCTGGTGTGGACGGATGCGAAATATTAGACGTTTGATTTTATGACAATAATGCTGTGTTATTTGTGTGTCAACCATGATTTACTTATGACATGGTTATTGTTGTCACAAATGCTAACTATTTGCACTGCGTATTCGATACTTGTTCTGAGTGTGAGGTCATTGACATTAAATGTGTCAATACATTTACATCGTCACATTTACGTTAGTACTTCAATAACAAATTAAAATTGTAATATATTTTGTAATGTCATTGAAGGAAAAAGATGTAAAAAAATGTTTTAAAAAATAGACTGGTGTAGTTTATGCTCTCTTCTGACATCCTTAATACATGTTCCAAACAGATCCACCTTCACCCACGCCTCCTCATATTACTTATCAATAATTGTTTTTGAAGCTCTGTATGATATATTCAATTTCATACATTATTATGTTTTTGTATTATAATTTCTGTTTTTTTTTGTTAATAAGTTCAATGATGTTGATGGTAATATAAAAGGGATCAATATTCGTTGTTAACAGTATTTTTGAAATTCTATTCTGGAGGAAGTTCACAAAATCCTGTTACATTATTTGACAACATTATCGATACGAATTCATTGGAAACGAGGAAGTAGTAACAGATAGCGAGTGACTGACAGTGTACCCATAGCTGATAACATTATGGCATTTTAACCTAGAATGTTCGAAAAACTTACTCCGTTTTTTTATTACACGTAATAATTTCGACAACAACATTGATAACCTAAATAATAGGCTACTTCGGTAAATGTAAAGTATTAAGCAATCGTAAATAATTGGTGTTTCGGCGATAAAGCGTCTGGAAAACAAACATATTCTAGAACTATCTAGATGTTGGGTTAATCAAGTAGTTTATATAAAATAATACTTGAATATTCACTATGGTCGTACAAAAATTATTCACGTGCGTACTAGCAGGGAATACATATGAACATTTTGCGGTCAAATGATCTAAACTGGGTTAAAATTAGGGCAGAAAATTGTTTTTTTAAGAATACTATCGGCTAATGATAATACAGATTATGCTAAGCAACTAACATAGTTTCATGGTAACAGCTTGTGGCGTTCATAACCTCCAATCTGTGATGGCATATACGAGTATAAAAAATCTACTTCCATATTGCAGCGGTATGCCATTTTTGCACGGTATACATGTGTATATTACCTCCTAAAATAATTGAATATTACTATTTCTTATATTTATTTTTAGGTTACTTTAAATAGGGCGATTGAAATGTAAGCCCGCTGACAAAAGTGCAGATAAAACTGACAGTTCGACTTAAAATGCTCCACAGGTAGAATATTACTTTGCTATCTTATCATTCCTACAGGTACGGTACGGTAATTACTTCTTGGAATTGATGGTCAGGTGCCTGCTGATAGTGTGCATATTAACATCCTTAAATACCAGCTGAATCAATGTAATAAAAGAATGTAACCGTTTCATGACAAGAAGATATACGTATAATTAGTTATTTTACCATTTTTTTTATTAATTTTCATTTTTATATTGTTTTTATTCGATAGATATTCGTGGTGGAATTTTATAGGATGAATTACCGAAGACACATTCAATATTTTTTTTCAAATAATCTTTAATGGAAGGGTGACATTGCAACAATCCCTGCTATGATTGTTGTAATTTTTGATTATTAGAATGAATTATATCAAACCTGTTGGTTAAAGTGATTGTTTTTACAGTTCTTCTTCTTCGTGTCAGCGACGTCAAATTATTTTTTCCCAATATCTGGCAACATCGATAGCTCGTGTGTTGCCCAGCATTAGGTCCTGAGATGTGCAACTTGTTGGGCACATGGAGCAGCATCGTAGGTGTGAGGCGGTCTGCAGGTCTCCACAGTCGCACAATAGTGTCTCTCCCTGCCGAAGCATTCCCCACCGCTCGAGGTTGTCCTTTGTTCTACCAACTCCGGTTCTTAATCTGTTTAGGGATTTCCAGATCGGCCAGTCAAGGCTCTTGCCAGTTGGGAGGCCTTCCTTTGGAGTAATGAAATCCTCTGGTGCGATTTGTTGCCAGAGTTGGAGTCTCTCATTTTCAGGGCCGGATGTGAGAGGTTGTGTGGATTTCAGAAAGCTGCTTCGAGACTTCAATCTTGGTGTTGGGGGTATCTGATTATACAAGCAGTGGGACGGTTGGTTGATTGCCTTACGCATTTCTTCGGCGCATATGACTTTGCGTCTTATGTTCGGTGGTGCGATACCAGCCAACGGGTATAGTTTAGAAATGGGTGTTGGTTTGAGGCAGCCTGTGACGACTCTGCATGCATCATTCAGGGCAGTATCCACTTGATTACAGTGGGCTGATCGACCCCACACTGGTGCCGCATATTCTCCGGCTGAGAAACAAAGTGCTAAAGCTGAGGTACGAAGAAGGGGTGGTTGGGCTCCCCAGTGAGTGTTGGTCAGTTGGCGGATGAGGTTGTTCCTTGTTGCAACTTTCTGTTTGGTGTTGCTGCAATGACGCCTGAAGGTGAGGGTGCGATCTAGAGTGACTCCGAGGTATTTTGGATGGTCGCTATGTTCCAGTACTCTACCTTCCCACGTGACACGAAGCTTTCTGTTAGCTTCCGTGTTTCTAAGGTGGAAACAGCAGACTTGTGTCTTTGATGGGTTAGGTTTGAGATGGTTGGTTTTGTAGTAATGGGACATCTCGTTGAGTCCCTGGCTTAGGATGTCCTCAACTTCTTCAAACGTTACTGCTTGTGCTGCCAAACCTAAGTCATCCGCATATATGAAAGACTTTGTGTCTTTAGGGGTGGGTTGGTCGTTTGTATATATATTAAATAGTATAGGAGCAAGTACACTGCCTTGTGGTAAGCCGTTCTTTTGGTTACGCCATCGGCTGGTTTTCCCCTGAAAATCCACAGCGAATCTCCTGTTATGCAGCATAGCCGCGATCATCTGCACTAGCGAGAAGTCACCTGTCATTCTGTACAATTTACTGAGGAGTGTGCTGTGCGACACTGTATCGTATGCAGCGGTTAGGTCGACGAATACCACTCCGGTCACTTTCCTTAGTTCGAACCCGTTTTCGATATGTTGGGTCAGGTTTAGTACTTGCCCAGTGCATGACTTTCCGGGTCGGAAGCCCGCCTGCTGGGGTATCATTTTAGGTTCGATAAAGGGGGTGAGTCGGTTGAGTAGTATCCGTTCGAAGATTTTAAATATATGGCATAGTAAAGATATTGGGCGGTAGCTTTTAGCATCATCAGGGTTTTTCCCTGGCTTTAAAATGGCTATGACCTTGGACTTTCTCCATATTTTTGGGATTTGACTGCCGATCATGCAGGCATCAAACATTTCAAGGAGCCATTGTTTAGCCTGGGGGCCAAAGTGTTTTATCTGTTCTACGCATATATCATCCAATCCAGCCGCTTTTTTGTCTTTAGCGGCTTTGATAGCACACTCCAGTTCAGCCATTGAGAAGGGTTTTTCCCCTTTTTACAGTTAAATGTAAGAAAAGTGTTTCAAAAGAAAGCTTTATTTGGTCTAAGAAACGTGTGCAAAATGTAATTCGATTCGTATCGCTTTCGAGATGCAATTAATGTGTCTAAGTGGGCACCTCAGAATTGTTTGTGCATAGCGATGGACACAACTGAGTGGTAAACGTATTCGATTCCTTTTCAGAAGTTATATATCATTAAACTAACGACCTTTGTTATCATAACAAACTCCGAGGTTCTTATACTATTCGTGTCATTCATAACTGAACTGAATCACTACTTCAATATTCTCATACGTTTATGACGTTACTATTTTATATCCCATTAATTGGAGCGCTTATATTAACGAATATTTGGATCATTTTCACATGTTTTCATTGCTGATATAACTTTATAATCATTACAATAATGCAGTAAGAAAGTAGTGATGTTTGTCAACAACTTAGTCTACCATAATATTGAATGTTTAACCTAGAACGTTCCACAAGAAGTGTCTTGTGGTTCGACGGCCGTCCCGAGGCTGCTCTGCTAGCTGTTATGGTAGGCTTACACCTGTCTACTTTTGCTTCTATATCGCGTGATTTACCTGGGAAACCTCCCTAAACATTTGTTTTAATTACATATAACTGAATTAGTGAAGTTAGGTTGCATCATACATAAGATATTATTAATTGGATGGACATTTATATGTCTTTGCACATGTAATTGTTTGTAAGACTTCTGTTTATGGGTTATTTAGGACCATCATTGGGCAACATTATAATATGGTAAAGATCGCAAGCAGAATGAATATAATTCATAAATATATGACAAACTAATGCGGTATGGTATGGTTTGAAATTCTTTACGAAATTCTAATGTGGAACAAAAAAAAGGGTCTTCTTCTTCGTGTCAGCGACGTCAAATTATTTTTTCCCAATATCTGGCAACATCGATAGCTCGTGTGTTGCCCAGCATTAGGTCCTGAGATGTGCAACTTGTTGGGCACATGGAGCAGCATCGTAGGTGTGAGGCGGTCTGCAGGTCTCCACAGTCGCACAATCGCGGTGCCCCCTGGAAACGGAATCTCGGACTTCCTCTTCCGGCCAATCTTTTCAACCCAGCGACAACAAAAAAAGCGTGGAGAGAGTAAAAGAGAGTGACGGAGATCTGCACTACTCGTACATTCTTGAAACAGCTTTAAAAACTAACGTTTCTATCAGCTTCTAACTCATTAAAATTCAATTAAAATATATATATTATATTAATGACAAAAAAACTGGGATTTTGAATTAAATGTGTGCGTGTCATTAATTTTCAATTAATACAATTACAAAAACAAGCTAAAATGATAAGTTAACATTAAAAAAAAGTAAAAATCAATAAAATACTCCAAAAATCAGCATGTAGTGTTCAATACCAATTAAAATCTCTGTTGAAACTTGTCACTGAAACCTACATATAAATAATACTTTATATTTATTACAATTTTGAATGTTTTAAATTTGCTATTGAGCATAACTAATAGCTTGTACATTACTTTAAAGTTTTTATATATAATATAAGTACGGATTCTAGTAAATATTATTTATTACGTTGAATAGTCAGGTATCATGCTGAATTTTCTTAAGCATGCATATTTTAAGCCTATTCCTTCTCACATTGCATTATGTATACTTGTCATCTTCCCTACTTGAAGGTGGCTTCTCATAACATCATAAGAGATTCGTATGATATAATTGTTGGGTCGATGCTTGGCTACGAGCGGCTCTTGGTCGTGTGTGAAGTCAGGTGTAAGCCGACCATTGCTGGTCTCAGCGCTGAAGACAGTCGTACCTGGCGAGCCGGAGCTACCTGGGGTCGATGTCCTCATTATGGCCTCCTGCTCTGCTGGGGCCGTGGAGCAGCGACAACATGCCGAGACACATGAGGCCGAGCTCTCTCAGCTGATGCCCCTTCGCAACTACCTTTACTTCACCTGATAGATTCAAGCTTACACACTGTATACTATCCGCACTGTCCTTGATAGATGTAACATGATGCGTGAATGCTAGACTCTAGTCTATAACGTTGGCGGATCAACATTCCATATGCAGCGATTATTGATACGGCGAATAGTAGGAGTATGTAAAGTTTACTGCAGTCACTTATGGGTTGGAGCCCAAAATACCTCTTAAACTATATCGACTCGTTTAAGAAGAGTAGTTAGTCTAATAAATTATGGCACAATTACGTTTAATCTGCAATCTTTGGAACATAGACGTAAGATTGGTTCACTCAATCTTATCTATCGTTATAATCACGGCTAATGTTCCGCTAAATTCATAAATTTAATTCTTCTTGTACCCACCCACAACCGACAGACTCGCCTTACACTTGTTGAACATCTATACACGGTTAATGTATGTTGACCAAGAAATTGTAGTTTATGAAATTTCTTCCTAAATGCCACCGGTAAGCTTTGTCTGATGACTAGATTTATGTATTTTTTACTTTATGGTGTACCAGTATTTATGCGTCGTATTGTCGTTTACTGTTCTTTTTTCCATATCCGCTCCAAATTTGGAGCATATGGGCACCATAAATTGTCGTTTTACAGTTCTGTAAGCTCATGTTGTCTATGCCTTGTCCCAGAACATCTGTATACCCGAAGGTCCACATGGGAATTTTAAAATTACCAACAAGTAAAAACATTACTGCTTTTTAATTATTTTTGTTCCTTAGAAATCGTTAACACATAATATTTTAACTAGCTTAGTGAAATAATAAAATATTAAAACAATCGATGAATTCAGATATGCTCCATTTAATTCTACATCTGATTATATTGTTTAATTACCAGCAATGTTTAAATGGACTATGACGATACTGCATTAAAGAAGTGTTTATTATTTAAAACATCATATTTCATTCGAAATTAACTTTACAGTAAAAAAAATACATTTATTTTAGAATATTTTCCAAATTCCGACACGTGTATTTTTTCGTTTTTTCTATGCGAAAAGGGAGCCTTTATCCTCAATCTTTCTTAGAATTTGTCACAATTAATTTACTTCAATACAAGGTTTTACGTAAAATGCACCTAATATATAGTGTAAGTAGTTTGTGAAAAAACAGGGTTTTTAATGACTCATTCAAACATTTTTTAAAATTACAAAGTCTAGAATTTTCTAGAAGGGTCTTTACAGAGCATAGAAACGCATATAAGTTACTGCAATCTACTTAACTGGCCATTGTCCCGGTTAGACAGCCACTGGACTCGCCACCGCACTGGGCCGAGTGGGTCCTGCGTCTACGCAAGTGCCGCACTGGCGTGTTTAGTGTCTAATGTTTACTCGCATTTAAACCTGTTGCGTTCAGCACATTAGCATTCGCGGCCGGTAGTCGAAGTTATTTGTGAATTGAACTTTTCCCACACAATAAAGTGAGCATTTATTGCCATTCGATTAATCTATACTTGTCTATGACTTGTACTTACTAAGCCACAATTAAAATTAAAAAAAACACATCGCAATTCCTTTAAATATATCATTTATTAATTTACTTTTTAAAAGCGTTTTTTACCGCAGATATTGTGCAATTTCTAGTTAATCTTATTTGTATGAAATTATTGTTAAATACTTACTGTTCTAGTATCTTCTTTCACTGAAGGTTGTCTATCTTCGAAAGCAATCGGTACAACGTCATTTTTACAACTAACTTACAGCACTTTAGAGTTTAGATACAGTTCAATAACTACTAAAATTATTTAATTATTACCACGAAGTAATTGCAATGTGCCCAACCATAGAAACATTGAAGAAAACTTGTCATAAACCAGTGAAGAACTATCATCTTATCTTATTACAGTTCTCTACTACTATAGTATAACAAAAGTTATGTTATACTCATATTGCAGATTAATATAACTCTATTATTATTTAATAGGCAATAATCTTTGCATTGATGTGTAAATGGAATGTAAAATGGACCCAATAATATGTGAGTGTTGAGTTGATGAGCAGATCATCATACAAATATTTAAAGAGTCTTATTGACCTATCAGATGCTTGAAAGGATGATATTCTGTACCAAGAGCATTAATGTAAATAACTGTTTGTATATATGAATTTACGGAAATACATAAAAAATCTATCATCATGTCACGTGATGATTTTTATTTGTTTGGCCGATTTCCGCCAGACTGTGATGGAGAAATCTCATCTGTTTTATAAAGCTTACTTTACAAGTAACCGGACTGTTGTATATGTTTCCAGATGGACCTCAAGATGCAAAGATGTCTTGGGAAATGGCATGGATAATGGCAAATGAGAGAACTGAGTGTTGGCAATTTTTGGTGTCCTTTTTCTTCAGATATGGAACGTAAATGGGATGAAGAGAAATCAATTGTAGTTTTGATGTCTTAGCTTAGCACCGTGAACTATTGTTCATATCGAATATCAGCTCCAAGTTTATTTACTTTTTACCTTATTGGAATAATATTTCTACATGCGATTATTTTAGAAGTAATTGTTCGTGGATAATCTTAATGTATTCACGGTTGGAGATAGCCATATTAAGACGACACTATAACACTCTTACTGGTTCTCTTATCTCTGTTTAATTAATAAATACCGCGTAGAGAGTTTACATAAAAATGCTTTTTGTACTGTGACGGACGCCATAGTCGGATAATAGTGCTATTAGGAACAGATCTTTCGGAAACGAAAAAACATTGTTCTTTTTCGTTATACAAGTACATTACACTACATACTAATATAAAAACAAATATAATATAAGAAAAATGGGCTTGAATGGACTAGTAACAATGTTGAAACAAAACGGGATAACTTTTCGAAAACCATGGGTTAAATTAATTAAGCTTTTTTTTTCAAACAGCACAGAATGTATTTGATGAATTATTGAAATTAAAATGTTTTGTCCTTAAAACAGTAAAATAAAACAAGGTGTAAACACCGTACTTATGTAAAAAGCTGCACTTTTATACAATCACATTGGTGTCACGACCAATTGTCCCCAGACAATTCGATTTACGACTCGCTGCCTGTCTCGCTAGCCTAACCTAACCTAAGGATTTGTCCAGTGATCGTACAGTCCAGAGATCCATAGGTTTCGTTAACGAAATAACTTTAGGTTAGGTTAGCGAGACATCCTGTGCGCCAGTTGTCCCATGCACCAAATGTCCCATGCAGCAGACGTCCAGTGCACCCCACGTCGTTCTTTAATATTTAAAATTAATTACTATGATTCTCCCGACCGTAAAAACTATTGTAATATAACATGAAATATCACTCAAAATGTGAGTTGTTGTTACTTTGCTCTGTGACGTTCAAACAACACACCGTTAATTGTGATGTAATGTATATTTAGACTTTAGTTAGAGAATGCATCTAGATCAGAAAATGTTTATGTAAACAAATGGATTATGCAAATTGTTATAAAGCGAAAGCTGTAAACGAGTAAAAGAGTCGTGGTTCGTGATAGCAACAAACTAAATTAAAAGTCTTCTATTAGATAATTCAATTTTGCATGGCATTACCGCCTGGATGTATTATTAGGGCAACGTGGAGGAGCTGCAGTAGTCGCCTTGCATCACTGCCTTATAGTGCAGTTCATGTTGCGATTGTGACGATATCATCATCATCATGTCCGCTCCCTTAACTGGAGCATATGGTTGATACAAACTGCCGTTGCAACGCTCTGTTAGCGGCCGTGGTCCTCGTCTCATCCCGTGTCAGCTCCGCCTCATTCGAGTACATACTACGTAAAGATCCTGTCGGTCTTCCAGGACAATGCGAATCCATGGGCCCGAAAGAAATATAAACTTGTTAATCTTCTCCAGCGGCATCCGATATACCTTCCCCAGCCAAGCCCTTCGCCTCTTGATCGAAAGTAGTATGGAAGGCTCCCTAGTCAGCTCTCTTACCTCGTCATTTCTCACAAAATCAAATCATTGTTACCCAAGTCTTCTAAGCAGGCTTTAGAAACCCATTATACGGCTGCATTGGATTTTGGTGAGTTCCCAAGATTCACAGCCGTAAAGCAGAATGGGGACTATACAGACGCTGTAATCCCAGTACTCTACGCTGCTATTCTAAGATGTATAGAATACTGGGGGTACGATAGTTTGACTTTGTGAGGAATGATGAGGTGAGGAAACGGACAAGATAGCCTTGCATACTACAGTCGCTTAAAAGGTGGGCCTGGCTAGGACGTGTACTTCGGATGCCGAAGGAGAGCTACTGAATTATAACTGCCTTTTATATAAGCCTCCGTGTTCGCGCTGTCTTGGAAGGCTGTCTGCATATCGGATAACACCATTCATAAGTTTTTTTGCTTATAAAACTAACGTGAGACGTGGTTCGTTTCTTTGCTAACTAAACTTTTTAAAGGTTGGAGGTATAGCTTATAAAAAGTAGCAATAGGGTATGAAACAAAAAAGGTTTGCTTTTTAACATAGCTAGGATTTTATCTCGCGACTTTTCTCTTCATAAGCGCAAGTGAGAAACCCATTTCGTCACGTGTCAATTTCATTTTCTTGTGACACGGCGGTGTCGGTAGTTATGTTTGCTGATGATGACTACAATAATCGCATTCCTCGCAAATCCGCGGCGCTCATATAAAACGTATTTCATTTTTTCGTGACGAAGCAATTTGACGGCTCGTGATGAACCGAGCCGACTAAAATATCAATTTTGTTTGCCCGCATAAGCGATTGCTCCATTCGAAAATAAACATTATTAATAACATGACCATTTCTCCTGACCGAAAGAAAATATCCATATAAATTATGCTGAAGACTTTTTTCAGTCTGAAATCTACATATTTAGTGGATTCTCATCCCTTTGAACCATCACCCGCGCAATAATTGCTGAATCTAAAATATTTGTGTTTCCATGGTACATTAATACCTTCCGACTACATAGTGTTATATTTTAAACTCTGAACATATTTTTTATTATGTTTTTCATAAATTATTTTTACATTAACCTTCCTGATTTTCCTCACATAACCTGGTTTGGTTATATATGTAAATGTAATATTAAGTAATTATACATAAGCTTCAAATGACAAAGTAATACAAATACTAGAACACACTAATATTGACGCAAGTTTTTACTACCCAACTTGGAGTTTAAGAAGTGTTAGTTAATCAAGTTTACTCAAGTAATGCATAATTATAAAAAAGTTATTTTAACTGCAACAATACATCTTCCCTGCATTAACTTATCGCGCAGAGACGTGGAATCTAACCGCAAGTCTTACACATAAAATAAAGATATAATTCGAAATGAGGATATCCGCAGGAGAACTCAAGTAGTGGAGGCTACCCAACGAATAGTCTCACTCACGTGGCAATGGGCAGGACATATCTGTCGAAGAGACGACCCTCGATGGGGAAGAAAAGTGTTCAAGTGGCGCCGAAGAACTGGCAAACAAAGCGTTGGCCGACTTCCTGCAAGACGGACTGACGACATAAGAATAATAGCGAGAGTGGCCTGGATGCTGAAGGCAGAGGATCGAAGAGAGAGGAAACCCATGCGGGAGGCCTACGCTCAACAGTGGACGGACAACGGGCTGATGATAATGATGATGATTTCATAACTATATATAGTAGTTGAAACACAGATCTTAAATAGTAATCATCTGTGAGTTAAAATAATATTTCAGCAAAATTCACTCCATTACCAAACAATTAATCATTAAATGTTTTTTGAAAGGCTAAAAGTAACTGATGTACTAGTAGACTTATTGATTTAAATTCGTGCTCATTTCAGTAAAGTTTTTCTGTTGATATGCGGGCTTGTAAATTTATTTCGCATTATTTTTGCAAGTATAACGGTTAGTTAAATTTTAACTTTAATAAATACGCGACATTGTTATGATACATTAACTATGCACGTTATCGGACCGACATGCTATCAACACTTTATATCGATACATTTTTCTCAGAACTCTTTACATAATATTCGCTCTAAAATTGAAACTGCTGTCACATCAAAACAGATACCTGGAATCTCATAGCTGCTCAGGTTATTTTGTCTGCATCTAAAAGGTACACTAAATTAATTGCAAATATCAAAGTCGATCTTTTGCATTACGAAACTTTAAAAGCTATGAGAAAAGCGTCTAGGATGGGAGTCTTTGTGTAATTATTTTCCACGTTAATTTCACAAAATATGCTAAATTTATAAAAAATTAAAGCTTCTCTAATTATAAGCATTGTCTGCAATAAACTATTCATTTTAAAAAATAACTTAAAAAACGAAAACGATTATCTTCAAAACTATATAATAGCGGACGAATATTGTTCCTAAATAGCGTTGCTCATTATCAAATTTACCATTTTATCATTATGAATGTCATTTTTACAATACTCAAATATCACAGTTATTCTGACACTGTGTCGATAGATATTTAGAGAAAATGATTTGTCAAAAATAAATGTATTAGTCAGCTCGCTGATTTAACTAAATTATAAAACGCGAACAATTAGTTTTTGATTAGCATAAGCACGTTTAAACACAAACATATGTATCACTGTTTGCGCAATAGACTCGTATATTTAAAATTCATAATTTTAGATTTTTTTCAAATTAGAAACTTCGTCGTGTATTTAAAAAAGATCCTTTTATTTATACTTAATTTTCATTTTCTCTTTTTCCAAAATAAGGTTTAATATAACAGAATATGCGAAACATGAATGGCAAAATAATTTTATAATTGTAATGAGTGGTTCATTTTGTTTCCTAAATGGTATTTAATTACTCTGATAAGACAATATCCATGTATGGAGTTTCAGGGACACTCGAACTGTGAACATTATCTAACGGTTTTTATGTTTGTTTTTTTATTATTTTGTTAAACACAGTTGAGTTGAAAGTTCAAACTCAACTTTTACGAGTTTATTATCTAACAGACAAACATGCTAAAGAACTGCTTATAACATTGAGTGAAATGTATTTATATACAGGAGAAGACATTTCAAATGCCGCAACTATTAACTTCTCGTAAATGTCTCCTTATCACTAGTACTTCCCATTAAATAAATTTAGAATAAAACATTCTTTGCATATACAAGATTTACCAGATACCAGACATTACAAGTGTATATAATTTCTGAAACAATAGGAACGAAAAGTCATGAAAAACACTCAATATTCGATAAATAATTTTGCTGTAGCCTTAATAGCCAAAATATTGTCATCGAAAAGCAGACATCATCATCATAAAAGATTCGAATTTGGAGCCAAATTGGAATTTATTTGTTTCAGTTTTGTTCAATTGTTTCCCAACGCCTAGACTCTAGGCAGTGTGTGATTTGATTCTCACTCGACAATGGTCGGGACCGAGAATGATTTTCTTCAATCGTTCTTCTTGTCCGTAGAATAGCATCAAGAGCCTTTCGTTAAAGTATGGCTTAGTTTGAGGTTAATTTCTGTATTTAATTAATTTTATCCAATAAATAAGTGATGTAGCTTTTTTAAAATTATCCATTGGTATCAATACATACTTTAAATCAAATAATATTGAACTCATCAGTATTGGTCATCCTATGTATGTCATACAACCTCCTTTTAACGCAAGTTATTGACGATTTGTAATCAGCTGTGATAGAAGTTTATAAGTATGTTTTTAACGTGTTGATCCCATCATAGTTTAGCAAATGATCATTATTTTAATTAGAGCTTATAATATTGAATTCTTCTGTTTGATTGTACGATCATATTTGTAAAAATGAATGACAGCATTTACAATTATACGTAATATATTATGTTCCCTCTCCTCTATTCGACAGGGAGTTTATCTCTAACGTCAATGTTCTGACGCACCAACTGTTCAAGTGTTCGTACTCCATCCAGCCTGGAGCTCTTGCAAACTGTTGGCAATGATAATAATTCATATACTGAAAGGGGTACCGATGGGAGAGCTTTGCTCTTTCGTTCAAATACTTTACAAATGATATTCCATTCGTTTTCATCGTATAAATATTTTTTCACCGCGCGTAGGTAAACAATAAACTGGGTCTTGTCAATGTGAAATCGTAACGGAATCGTTAATAACAGCGTTTGGTATTTATGTCGACTTTTTTTTCTGTATTAAATAATCATTCATGTCAAAGTGGCTATATGCAGATACTCGTAATATAATATTTATTTAGATAATTTTTGTTTTTTATTACTTAAAACATGTCGACTTACATTGGTTACTAATATATTGCATTAATACATATACCTGTATTTACTATACTCGTACGTTTACGAAATACACATTTTCAATCTAGTATACAGGTTCTCCATTTATATCCTGTCATATAAATTTATTTTATATGTATATATACTTTAAACCTTGTTCTTATATGGGTAATGGTTGAGCAGTGTTTATTCAAAAACTTGAAGACCGCGGTTTCGCTTTCAATGATAGTATTTTCATGTTATTTATATTTTTAGCATTCACTTTGAGATCCATTTTAATATTAAATAGATTCCAATGTAGGTTTGTGCAGATTGTAACTGAAGAATGTTTCATAAATCGCGAAACTGCAGTCTTCCATCAAGTGAAACAGTGCTCAATGTAATTCATATTAAAATAAGGTATGAACTTATTCAGTTCTTCACTTATATGAACATACTGAATAATCTTCGTACACTTCACGTTTTAATTCAATCGATAATGGCTACTCGACAAAGCCGAAACATGTCGTCAAAAAAGACTAACCATTCTAAATATTCTTTTATTTTCATTTGGTGCCTAGAAATCTCTTATTTAAAGCGATGTGATCCATATAATTAAATGAGTTAAAAAAATATTTTTGTTTTAAAATTTGAATTTTTTTGTTTTAATAATATGTACATAAAAATAATAGAAATTTGGAACACTTTTAGATAGTTAGTTCCACATGAATAATCATAATGATTGTCCCCGAGGTTATCACTTTTTTTTCTGTATTAAATAACCTAGATTTTTAACGGAAATTGAAAAAGTAAAAAACAAACGACATAGAGAAAAAAACTATCAAATTTAATTTCGAATTAATTAATTTTCAGTAACTGTACGCAGTAAATTTGTAATAATTCAAGAAGTACATTTTTTTTTTATAATCGAATTTTTGTACGCAAGTGTTCTGTTTTATGTTTATTTTTACAATGCACTTGATTCGCATGCATGTTTCAATATGTCGCAGCTTAATGAAGAATTGTTTCCACGTTTTTCTTTTATCGCATGGTTTTTTTATTGTTGTTCAATAAACAGTGCGAGCTGAACATTACTATTATCAAGCAGTGATATCTTTTTGCGCTCGTAAACCTTAATTATTATCGTGGAATTCATTGCGTAATTAGAAAGTTATGTAGTCGCCTTCTGCAGTTATAATCTATTGGCTTCAGTAATCTGTTTGCAACGAAATGGGAACTCGCGGAATGACGGTTGGTTTATTTGAATTATTCCACAACAATTGCGAGAACGACAACTTTTGTGATAATGAAGCGTGAATTTTTATTTATCACACGGAAAATTGATAAATGTTATGAGCGAAAACGTAAAAAAATAATGTTTAATGGCTTATATTCAGAATGGGAGCTATATATCAAATATATGAGAAATAAAATATATAAAACTTAAAACAACTGATATTGTTGATTTTTTTACCAAATTTGGATCGTATGGACGCCACAAATTGTCGTTTCACAGTTTTGTAAGCTCATGATGATTTTTATTACGTTATCTAATTGATTATAGGAATATTTGTAACCCCAAAAATTATAGAAGCCAATTAATAGATCGAGAGTTAGTTATAGTACCATGATATTTTTGTATACTAGGTACGATAATTGGTTAAAATAATCTCATTATCAACTGCTTATACTCGTAACAAAGTTGTGTTTCATGTTATTTTACATAAAATAATTTATTTTGTGAAGCAGTGTAGATTTTTTTTTCATGAGGTCTCTGAAAATTTGCGTAATACATAAAAATAGTAACTTCGTTGTAGTATTAATAATTTTTAACATTAACACTACCTTCGAAGATTAATAACCTTGATAAGCTCACGACAGGTTTGCCAGTACTCTGCAAATAAAAATGTAATATTCAATCTACTATATATATGTATTTATCATTTTATAATATAATATTGTACCAAGAAAGTAATGTATTTTAAGAGATATGTAGGTATTCCTTAATCAACAACGATAATCTCTATCTTTGATACAAGAAACACGCTTGACGACGTTCTATAACAGCTTTCAGATTGATATACTTACTCGTAATTTTCATTTAAAAAGAAGAACAAAATGAGAATCAAAAATACTCGTAGGGTCACGTGAGACGACATTATTAGGTACCTTTAATTTTGATGGCTTATTGACCAATGTCAGCTTTGGATCTGAGTAAGTCTATTATTAAAACAGTTTTTTGATTTAAAAGTATTTACAATGCAGGTCGTAGAAAATTTATTTAAATCGATATATCTGTTCAAAGCCAAATAAATTATCTATGTGAAACTATTCTTCTATATTTTTGAATACTATATTTTATTTTATTCTTGTCAAGTAATCTCTATTAAAACGTCGTCAGTACACATAATGGCAATCAACCAACCGTCCCACTGCTTATATAATCAGATTCCCTCATCCAACACCCGGACTGAAGTCGCGAAGCAGCTTTCTGAGATCCACACAACCTCTCACATCCGGCCCTGAAAGTGAGAGACTCCAGCTCTGTCAACAGGACGCATCAGAGGATTTCATTACTCCAAATGAAAGCCTCCCAAATGGCAAGAACCTTGACTGGCGGACCTGGAAATCCCTGAACAGATTAAGAACCGGAGTTGGTAGAACAAAGGACAACCTCGATCGGTGGGGAATGCTTCGCAGGGAGAGTCACTATTGTGCGACTGTGGAGACCTGCAGACTGCCTCACACCTAAGACCCTCCTCCGTGTGCCCAACAAGCTGCACATCTCAAGACCTAATGCTAGGCAACACACGGGTCAATAATAATTTGACGTCGCTGATACGAAGAAGAAGAAGATTACACATAAAAAATCCAAAAACTAATACGTCACAATGTTTCATCGCTAGTCGTCACGTTTGATAATATGAATGTACCAGCATGATTTAATATGTAAAGCCTGAAGCTCGGTATCGCTGGAATTATTTTGATTGCACGTCCTAAAGTTGTGTGCGCTCGTCGCTCGACGCTCGACGCTCGTCGCTCGCCGTCATGTCGCTGTTGTACATTGTCCAAGTTGAAAGAGTACACGAAGCAACCTTAAAAAGTGCTCTGGCATAAAACAGTTTTGCGTGGCTTAAAATTTACATGGGCTCAAATGAAGCGAACAAGCGGAGAGCCGCGAGTGGAGAGTCGGGGCCGGCGGCGGCGAACTGGCAAACTGTAATTTGAAATTCTTTAAATAGCTGGCGACTGGCTTTCTGCAAAGTTGAAGGTCTTCCCTCCCAAATGTCTAGACTTGATTACGCAATGAATGGTCGTGCACCGCACGCTGGTAATACAGTTTACACTCGCGACAGTGATCGTGCACATTTCTTTAAATGCTAGCTTAATCATAGCTTTAAAGCTTTTGTATCCAGATACGTGTCTTTAGCAACGTGTGGCTAAACCTAAAAGCTACGGTGCCAAATCTGGCCGTGAAAAACTATGAACTTAGTTATGGTTATTAACTGAAATTTTCTGATAAAACTGCATACAGACGGACCTCGACTTTCGTACACGATTGGTTCCTGAAAATGTGTACGCAAGTTAAATGTCCGAAAGTAGAGGGATCATTATCATCATCATCATCAGCCTGTGTCCGTCCACTGTTGAACGTAGGCCTCCCGCGAGTCTCCATCCTCTTCGATCCTCCGCCTTCCGCATCCAGGTCACTCCCGCTATTCTTCTTATATCGTCAGTCTATCTTGTAGGGGGACGGCCAATGCTTCGTTTGCCAGTTCTTGGGCGCTAGTAAGTAGAGGGATGTATAAAAAAAAAACTCCAAAAATTGTACTTAAAATGTTTATTTATCAAAAGTTACAAACTAAGTACATATTAAATAAAAATTATATTCCCTCAATAAACTTGTCAAGGGTTAATTGTATTTTACTACTTTTTTTCTTTTCTTCATAGAGAGTTCTGTAACATGCAGTACTATTATAGATCGCCCTACGCACTTGAGATATGCGTTCTCCATTGGGATCAAATTTTTCCATTACATTCAAAAATGTCTCGAGATGCGTAAAAGCTTCGTTCATGTTTTTTATTGTTAAGGTCTTGATGATTTTTTCTGGTTCTTCTTCCTCACTTTCAATTTATATACTATTTTCGTTCTCTTGAGATTCAATCATCTCATTAACATCTTCACTGTTAACATCTAGGTTTAGTTCGTTCATTAGGTGAACTATTTCAAGTGTGATCTTTTCCGGAGTTTCAAGAAAATTTATGAAATCACTCATCATTTGTGGGCATAGTTGCTTTCATGAAGCTTTCATTGTTGACTCTTTTATTTCAGCCCATGCGTCTCCAATATTGTTTATTGCGTTCCATATGTTATAATTCTTTCATAAATCTTTTAATGTGGGCCCACCTTCCATGTCAGTTGCCTTGATGGCCTGATTCATTATCGACCGCATATAATATCGTTTAAACGTAGCTATCACCGTTTTGTCCATGAATTATATGAGACACGTAGTATTGGGGGGAAGAAACACAACATTGAAGTCTGGGTATAAATTTTGTAGAGATTTTGGGTGTCCTGGAGCATTATCTAAGATTAATAATGCTTTAAATGGTAAATTATTTACTTTACAATAATGTTTTACTGCTGGTGCGAAATGTGAAGTGAACCAATCTTTAAATATAAAAGCAGTAACCCAGGCTTTTTCATTGGATTTCCAAATGACTGGAAGCAATTTTTTATATTTCCCTTTCAATGCTCTAGAATTTTCTGCTTGATAAACTAACATTGGCTTCAATTTTAAATCACCAGCTAAATTTCCACTAAGAAGCAATGTCAATCGGTTTTTAGAAGGTTTATAACCAGGGACAACTGATTCGTCCTTTGATAAGAATGTACAATTAGGCATCTTCCAAAATAAACCAGTCTCATCTGCATTGAATATTTGACTAGAGGTATATTCTCCATCTTCAATAATTTTGGACAATGACGAAATAAACTCTTTTGCAGCATCTTCATCCGCATCAGCTGATTATCCAGTGAATTTAATATTGTGTAAAAAATACCTTGTTTTAAATTTTGAAAACCAGCCGTTACTTGCATGAAACACCGTGTTAGAATCTTCGTTTAGCCTTCCAATCTTTATGCAAACCAAGTGCCTTACCTTGAATCATTGAGGTACTCATAGGGATGTTTCTTGATTTTGATTACTTATCCAATCACACAAAGATTTCTCCATTTCATCCATCACTATGCCGTGTGTTTTGGAAATATTTTTTGACGTTATATATATTTTTTTTTTACATAATCTTTAATTTTATCTTTATTCTTTAATATCGAACATATCGTAGACCTTCTTATATCGTACGAACGGCCGATTGAAGCGTAAGACTCCATTTTTAGACCATTTTATTATATCCATCTTCGTTTCTATTGTATGAAGTTTATGGGTTCTTGATTTTTTTTGGCAAAATCTACTTCGCAGTTTCTTCGTTTCTCACTCATGTTAAAACGGGTAGGAAATATTTAAAACAAAACTCGCATAACAATGTACCCGTACGTGGGCTGGTCTGACCTCGATACGCAAGACTAAACGTATCGAGGTCAGACGGGAGTGTGTACAAATTAGTACATACAAACGCACGTTCGGACTCGGTCGCGCCCGTATGTTAATGCATAAGTGCGAACAGAACGTCACATTTTTCACAGTACGGACCTCGTTCATATTCATTACATACTGCGACAGGGAAACACTGCACGAAAACAAAACATTTTTGAATTTTCGCCAAAAAAAATAAATAAATATGTTTCAAAAATGTACGAAATAGCGAATTGTACGAAAGTCGAATGCACGAACGAAAGTCGAGGTCCGCCTGTATTTATAATAGTTAAAATTGGACCTGCATTGGTACTAAACATTTACAATCACTTAAAATAACACATTGTGTATTGAATCGAAATATTTTTATTTAATTTTTTTTTTATTTAAAATTAACTTACAAATATAAATACTACATATCTTTAGCATCAAAATTGATTTTTGATATTGATCAACTTCTTTAAGAAGTCGACATGGGTATGAAAAGTGTGATCGAAAAACTGTTGAATACATCGCCTATAAATGTAAATTTTACCATACGATTGCACATTGTATTATTACTTTATATTACATTAATCGATTTTACTTCCACTTTTTTATGATACGATGAAATCAAAATAAGATAAATAATACTACTTATCTGCTCCATATACTTTGTAATCTATTATCAGGTTAAAAACAATAATTCAACCCAAATCTGTGGTTATTTTTTTAAGTGGTCTCCTTCCTTCCGAAGTCCAGCGGTTGGACATCGCTATTATTCAAAAAGTTGTATATTTGTACATGTTAGCGAACAGTTACGAACTTTGCTGGGAACTGAAATGGTCATTTACGTTAGGTACCACTCGTAAACGTATATGCGAGCGTAATAATACGAGTATAAGTTCTTGGACTCCTTCATCTGGATTCTTTGTTCGATTTGTGACTGAATTTTTACTACACAAAATATCAACAACGAAATAATACTTTGTAAACATTCTTAGTGCAGTCAATAATACTATGCTTAGACGCAAAAGGCTTTTACTTTTTTTTAAATTTGGAAAAAAATATTTTGATTTAACATTATGCAACTTAATATTGTTACCTTAATACTTTATACGTACGAGTATTAACAAAGATCACATGTTTTACAAGAATGAGTAAGTTTGAACATAACAAAAGTAATTATCAACACTTTTAGATCCAATTTAAATTTCCTTTTTTATTTCATTTAATATTAATAGAAAAAAATATTTTTTATATATATATTCACATTTTAAATTAATTGTCCAATAGTATCATAATTTAATTTAATGTACGCAAAATATAATATTTGAAAACAAGTTTACATATTGAATTTAATTCTTTTTGAAGTCATTGGGTAAATTGATAAAAAAATGTTGGTTTCAAGTATTTTAAGTTACGTTTTTGTACTTTTTTTTTATTGAAAACATTAAATATAAAAACAATATGACCATAATGTTTATAATTATCATGAGAACTTGAAGTTTCTCAAATAAACCATAATAAAATATCCCATTATGTCTTCAAAACAACAATGAACATTCATTTCCTAACACATATTTCAACAATATTGAATACAAAAAATGACAAAATTATATTTTATACCCACACATTTTGCGCCTCTTTTTTAATGTACTATATACTTTGTTTTATACGTTTCTAAGAACCCTACATTTTTGAGTTGCTATTTTTTTTGAAACCTTGATTTAATGTTTTTCGCATCTAGTCATTGGATTAGAATGTTCAAAATTATTTTCTTCATATGAAGTCTATACGACACACATCATTGTTTTTACAAGGAAATTCCTATCGTTTAACTGGTAGAAGGTTATTTTATGTTTCTAAGAAATACATTCTCTTTGACGTAAGACAGTCAATGTTTTAAGGAAAGATCATCAAGTGTATTGTTGATCTCATGTAAGTTATTATTTTTGATCATTATAATTGCAAAATGAGATAAAAGATTTTTTTTTTTATGTAAACGCAGGAGAGCACAACCGGTCAAGACCAGTGCACTCTATGACGCTCAGCCAGGGAGGCTGGACGCTGCATGCGGGAAACGTGTGTTGTGTTCGTGTTTGTGTGTGGGTTGGGGAGATTGCAAGTGTATATTTATCTGTTTCTTGAAGAGATCCAGATTGTAGGAAGGAGGAAACACAGACGCTGGAAGAGCATTCCATAGCTTACCGGTGGCATTAAGGAAGGAACTTTAGAAGCTGCCAGTTCTTGGTCGACATATATTAACCGTGTATGGATGTTCGGCAAGTGTAAGACGAGTTTGTCGGCTGTGAGTGGGTGCAGGAGGAATTAGTTCTTTAAGTTCCGAAGAGCAGCGACCGTGGTAATAACGGTAGAAAAGACTAAGAGAACCAACCTTACGTCTGTGTTCCATTGATTGTAGATTAGACGTAAGGGTGTCATTGTTTATCAAACGAATTGCTCTTCTTTGAACTGAGTCAATTAAGTCTAGAAGGTATTTTGGGGCTCCAATCCAAAGGTGACTGCCGTATTCAAGGATAGGTCGGATTTGTCCTTTATATAGAAGAAGAAGTTGTTTATCGTTGAAATACCGACGTGATCTATATAATACACCTAGTTTTTTGGAAGCGAGACCGGCTTTACACTTAATTGACTCGTAATATTTGACATTATTCGATATTGATAATCCAAGCATGTTGATGGAGCTTGCTTTCGGAAGAATACAACCGTTGAAAGATACAGGATCCATAGCAGTCTTCTTGGTGGAGAAAGTACATGATTGGGTTTTTGAAATGTTGAAACTGACGAGGTTGAGGTCGCCCCATCGTGAAACCCTTTCAAGAGACATGTTCATCTTCTTCACCAGAGATTCCCTAGCAGCAGATAGTTCCGAATGTTTCGGAGGTTTTTGGAAGATTATACTCTCATGGACAGTGCTGTCGTCGGCATAACAGTGAATGTTTGCGCATTGAAACAAATCATTCACATGCAGAAGGAAAAGAGTGGGCGACAGCACAGAGCCCTGTGGAACTCCTGAGTTGATTTTATGGCAGGAAGAAGAAAAGCCATCTACGACAGTGATGATGCTTCGATCACTCAAGAAGTTTTCAATCCAGGAGCACAGGGAGGGAGTTAGTCCATAAGACGGTAATTTATTCACCAGACCGCGATGCCAGACTCTATCGAACGCCTTGGAGATATCCAGGGCAACAGCTTGCGTTTCTCCATAGCATTCGACGGATTTCCCCCCAAACATGTGTGACATATGCCAAGAGATCGCCGCACGATCGACTACGGCGGAAGCCATATTGCCGATCGCACAGAAGATCATTCTTCTCTAAGTAGTTTAGAAGTTGGCTGTTAATTAAACGTTCCATCACTTTGGAAAGTAGTGATGTGATGGCTATTGGGCGATAGTTTGTGGGGTCACTTCGGTCTCCTTTTTTTTTGGAACTGGGTGAACAAGGGCTTTTTTCCATCCCAGGGGAACAATACCACATCTAAAGGACAATCTGAAAAGTTTGGTGAGCACAGGACTAAGTTCAGGAGCGCAAGTTTTTAATACCACCGCTGGTATGCCATCTGGGCCAATGGCTTTGTTGGTTGCTAATTGGAGAAGTTCTCGACGTACGGCTTTGAGGCTGAATTTTACAGCCCCCATCTGCTTGCCACAGTGAGGAATGGATGGGAGGTTGGCCCCACCATCGTCGAGTGTGGAATTGGAAGCAAACAGCGAACCAAGAAGTTCAGCCTTCTCTTTGGAGGCTAGAGACAGTGAGCCATCGGCATTAGTCAGTGGTGGAAAAGAATAAGTGCAAAAGTTGCTGCCAATAGAGTTAGCGAGAGACCAGAATGCTCTACTACCGGCAGGGCAAGCGGACAACTTGTTGCAAATTTGTACATTGAACTTGTCTTTGGAGTCATTAATGGTTTTCTTGCATTCTTTGGAGGCTAAATTGTATGCTGCACGACTTATGGGGTCGTTATTTTTTCGTAGTTTGTTGTATGCGGTATTCCTGCGTTTTACGGCCTTGGCACAGTCACGGTTAAACCAGCTTTTTAAGGTGGTGCCCATAGTTTTCGTGGAGTGAGGAATAAAACATTCCATTCCTTGGATGATTACATCCTCCACCAGATTGGCACATATTGAAGGGTCCTTATTTTTGAAGCAAATATCTCCCCACGGGTATCCTCCGTAAAATCCACGTAATCCGTTCCAGTCAGCCGACCTGTAGTGCCACACACGTCGATTGTTTTGTTCTTTTGGTGGCAATGGAGCACTGATTGTAGTTGTTTTCACAAGGCAGTGGTCGGAGTTGCCTAGTGGCGCTTCGACCTCCACCAAGTAATCATTTGGCTGAGAAGTAAGAAATAGGTCGAGTAGAGCTGGACGATGTGATGCGATGTCAGGTTTACGGGTGGGGTTCTGTACGAGCTGTGCAAGGCCATAGCAAGACGCAAATAATTCAGCACAATTGCCAGCGGAGCTTGTCTCTCCCGACCCCAACCATGCAGTGTGGTGCACGTTGAAGTCGCCGAGAACAACAAATTCCGCTTGTGGGTAAGAAAGCAAGAGACCATCAATGGTCTCACCCAGATAGTCGAAGAGTTTAGATGTTTCTGCTTTGGACATGTTAGGGGATCTGTAGAGTCCTGCATAAATCCTAATTCTCTCGGGGTCGTTGACCCTGACCCACAACACTTGGAACTCAGCTCGTTCTACAGAGCGGATTCGGTTGTAGTTGATGTCAGACCTGATAAAAAGGCAAACGCCGGCTTTGTAATGAAAAGCACCTTCCAAAGTAAAAAGATAAACGATTTCCATTACAAATATACACTATGCACGATCTAGCATATTGATTATTGACAGAGCATCAAAAACCAAAGATTCTCATTATGTTTATAGCATTTGAATAAACAGTATTTTATGTGATCGATGTTAAAACAAAGTAATGAGTTTAGGGCTTGTGTTACTAAGTAAAGTTACTACTATCTGCTCCATATTTACTCATGTGTCCTAGTTGATGAGTAGTCTTGAACAACTTCCTTTTTGTAAGCGGATCTTGATTAGACGAGCGTATTAGTGCCTCTTGAGTTCAAACTGGGAGTACAACAATTAATGTAAAGTTCTAGAAGCTGTACATAACGAATAATCTAATTAGAGCTTTTGGAACGAAACCACGGTCTTATGAGATTCAAATATAACTATATACTATGTTATTTTTATTCTCATAACCGTTATATAAATATTACATATATGGTCATTATATGTTGCCGCCGCTCAGTTTTATCAATCGCCATAGTCCATGCTTTATCCCAAGACATATAATTTCGAAGATTAAAGCAAGGTTCAAAATCGTTATCTATTTAATACCTCCACCTGGGAACATAAATGTTTCCCGACATCTGCCAGGGCAGGAATCTGGGGCCTTGATGATACGTTTATCTAATATCTTAAATATCACCTCCACTTCTCTTTGTAACCTTGATTAACTGTTCTGCATTTGGCTTAGTTTTTTAGTAAGTATTATAGCTTCTGAAGAAGGTGCTGTGGTACGAAACCGTTAAACTGATTATTCATTAAAACTCAGTGGTTTCATACAATGTTTTAATTGTTTTATTATTTAACCCTTTATATACAGAATTATGAAATAATGTATTTTCATTTCTGATTCTTTTTATACGAATAAGTGTTGATAGGATATAGATAAAAATGAAGAAAAAACATATTTTTTCATAAAATAAGCATTTATTTCATAGTTTTATAAATCCGACTTATAAGTCCCGTCAGAGCACAACTGCAACAAAATGCACGATCAATATTGGATTTTGTGGTATGGGACTTATAAGTCCCGTCAGTAAATAAAGGGTTAAGAAGATCATGGGCTAACCCGTTTCTTATAACCAAATGATCCAGGTCTCCGGAGCGTCGGGCAAAAATCATCCGAAAAAATACGTTTAATAAATTATCCAAAAATATATTTACCATAATATAGAAATACGTTTTTTTTGGATTACATTTTTTAGACAATTTATCAACATTATCACATCAAGTTAGGAATCTACTTTTTGTACGATTTATTGTACCACGAGTATAGCGAGTGTTCCATCGAGTGGAGAGAGTAGTTTAGTATTGCGTCGCGCCGATCGTCGCCGACTACAGCCGCTGGTGAAGTCGCGGCGTGAGGAGTGGAGACCAGCGGAGCAGGTCTTGGTCCTCCGTGACGTGGTCCCCTCCCCGTGGTCCCCTTCCCTCCCGGGGCCCGGCGGGCCGTCAGTGTTCCGCGGTGCCCGGCCGCGCGATGACGGTCCCCGACACCCTACAACTCGCTACGTGACCGACGTGAACCGTTGTTCCTCCTTTCTCACGGAATAACTAACTTTTTTGTCCACGCCCCGCGGCCGTACATCGCTACATTGCGATGTAAGATTTCACGAGTAACCGTAACGTCTCAACATAAAAAATAAAACTCAACTTATTAAACGTATGTAGAACATAACACAACAAAAACAATAGTGATTAAAAGTGTATTTATTTTTCGTTCAAATGCGTTTACATCAACTAAGATAATATTGCAATCTTTGGCTGTAAAGTTACATCCGGTATTTTGCTCCTGAACATCCTCGCGAAGGAATTTCTGAGTAGGGTGACCGGTATTCATGTGTAAAGAAGATTTCAGTTGGTTAAATTTTGCAAATCGTTTTCAGAGAGGATTGACGAAAGATCACTGCGGCCACGTCGATTTATTATTTGGTTTTATGAATGTGATATATTTTTGTTTATTTTTTTTATCTTTTTGACACAGAACGCAGGGCAAAAACATCATAGAAGAGAGAGATTGCAGGCATCAGAACTCGCGCTTGTAGAGAAGAAATAATTAAACAGGAAAAAGGCAAAACAAATTTGAATATTCAGTGCAAAGAGAACGCAAAGTGCTTCGATAAAACATCGTTTTAGTGTGTTTGATACAGTGATAAGTGCCGGAACATTCAAAATTATACAAAAATAAAGCTAGTTTTATTTTAGATTTTTTCAGTGCATCTGTTGAAAATAAGTGTAAACGGTCGACTCGCAGGATCTTGTTCTGCTTTGATGCACGTTGTGGTGTTTTGTTTGTGGGAATAGCTGAAAAAAAATCAAGATTGAAGTGATACGTTCGAGTTTCCAAGATCCGTTCGACACCCTGGTGTACTACGGCCAGCCGGGGGCTGTCAACGGCCAGTCTTCAGTGGGCGGCGTGTCCAGGGCGGGGACGATCGGCGGGCGGGCGCGCGGCGTGCCCGCTGGGCGGCGCGGGCGCGGGCGCGGGCACGAGCGCGAGCCGGGCGATGCGGCAGTAGCGGGGTACTGCGGCACGATGGTGCGCGCCGACGTGGCGGGGCAGCCGCCCCCGCAGCACGACATGTACTGCGCCCCTTACGGGGACTACTACACAGACCACTACTACATGTCTCCCCCGGAGATGTGTCCGCAGCACCCGCAGATGTGCACCATGCACTCCGACTACGGTATGTCACGATTCCTAACCTAACATAACGTACCGAGGATAAATATAAAAAATAAATCTTACTTATCATAACATTTTTTTCCATATCCGCTTCATTTTCGGCGCATATGGAAACGTCTAATTGTCATTAAATAGTTCTCTAAGTTCACGTTGTCTATGCCTTGTCCCAGAACATCTGTATACCCGGAGGTCCACATGGCAACATACATGGTTCCTGGGAGCCTCAGAGGCAAGAACCCGCGAACTTGCATAGACCTCGGCTGTTGTCCTAAATATTTGGGTGTTCAATAATCAATCTTTTGTCATAACCGAGTAAAAATTAAATAAAAAAATATTTTTTCATTGTGAGCAAAATATAGCATATGTTGCAGAATTTTCATTCACATACATTTATAGAATATATAGAATATACGGATATTTTAAATAGTCCCTTGTCTACATTACTGTTGAAATTATTACATCTTTGATGCATTTCATTTAAAGCAAGGGTGGCCAAACCGCGGCCCGCGGGGTGTCTGCTTATGGCCCTCGGAGCATATTATGAAAAAAAAAAAATATTAAGGATAATGTATGTAGCGCCGTTTTAGTATAAATATACCTCAAGGGTGATTTAATAGTGTACATAAAACCACCAAAAGAACATTCCATCGTGCGTAGTGTGTATCATATCCTATATTATGGATGCATCTCAGTACATTGATTCAACTATCGTGACAATTTCTTCTATGGTAGGTAAAGCGAACACGCCGCAACAATACGCATACAAATTTATCTGTATTTATACAGATTTTAGGGTACCATTACAGAACCATATTCGTTCAGCGGAAGGATAAAACTAATTATCTGTCAAATCAGACATGAGCTAAGTGTTACCATTTACGAAATAAGCACTAGTTAAAAAAAAAAACGTTAGATGGCGGACCCTATAGAAGAAGTTTTGTTGTGCGGCCCGATAGGAAATCTCATTTCCAAAATTTGGCCCGCCTGCTGAAATGGTTGGTCACCCATGATTTAAAGGAATGAGTCAAAATGAAAATGGTTATTAAAAATTCTATTTGTTGATTGGAAAATGTTAACGCATTTTCCAACAGTAACAGGACTCCATGATATAGGGCAATTATTTTGCGTATTTTTTTAGTGATGTATGTTTGTTTGTGAAGTATTTCGCAAAGAAAACAATAATAGTAATGCATCTTGTGCCATAAAGTCTACTTATAGAGTGGTGCCAAAATGATATTCAACTATCAAAGTGGATATGCTCGTATAATACTATTTCATTTATTATTATGAGTGATTACAGAAATCACCTTATCAATAAACAAGAATAACTTTCAGTTAATTTAGAACAACCTCTTTTTCTACATTCTCCTATTCATTACTTTTAAGAAGATAATTCACCGCTTTTAAATTTGGCAAACAAATATATTCAATGGATAATGTCACCTTGAGACAATATCAAGAAGGTAAATTATTTATCAGTAACACAGGTAAATAACTAATTGCAACGTGCGCGTCGTACTTACAAGAAGTTATTCTCATCCATTCGATCTATAGTTTCGGTTCGAGACCCGAGTGGTACTTACTAAAAATAAATAGACTGCCGGAAATAATAATATTAAGCTTGTGAATAAATGCATTCTGATTGAATAATAAAAAATAAAAATATACATACTTTGAATATATACTATAGCGACATCTACCATACGATGATAACCTTATATAGAAGATCAGAGACGAGTCATCTCAGGTGGAAGAAATTGGCCGGTGGCCGAGCGGTATAATTACCTGGGCAAAAATGGTTGGTTCCAAAGGTCCGCGGTTCGCATCCCGCTCCCGCCGATATTTTTTCTAAATGAATTGACTCATTTAAGGATTTTTATGTATAGTATATGTATATTTAATTGCTTAAAATATATTCAAGTTCTTATCTTTTTGGTTACAAATAGTGAACAAAAACATACGTCCTCTGCCCCAAAACTTTTGCTGTGCAAAAAAAAAACAATAAAGGCACACTTTACGTGTAGTGTAGTTTTATACATCACTCTCTCAGGGAGTGTTCTCTAGTGGTTAGGAACCACTGATTTAGAGATTAAATGTTTATTTCTGAGTTTCTGTGATCATTTATATTTCATTGATGTGCTGGTCAAGTGCCCCGCAAGCAGCGCCCTCTGGTGCTCGGCCATATCTCTGTGACGTCAGCAGATAGAGCGCCGAAATTTAAATGAAGAAAATACGATCTGGGGTCAGACCCAATCAGCCGGGAGGTCGAGCAGCTCCGGCTCTTGTGTGATTGGTCTGCATTTGCCAACAACAGCAATGTGCCGTGATGGATTAGCCAGACCAGATCTAAAGACATCTTGTGATTTGCATTCCTTCCTTCTATCAAGGATTGAAATTTGCTAATTTCATAGACAATGTGAATCGTATGAATGTAATAACTACTACATACTTTTAAGCACCATCTTTGTATGCAGTATTTAAATAAATAGTAAATGCCTGGAGTCGATCACACATCGTATAAGATTCAATTTGATGTGCAAGTTTTTTGTATGTTCCTAAAAGCACGATCAGTATATGACCAAGAAGAACACGGAAATAATGTTGTACCAATATGTTTTAACCCTTTCATTACGGCTACGTTTGAATTCAAATTATACTGTCAATTATAAAACTAGTATTTTAAGCATAAATGTACTTATCTGGTATATTTTTATATATCACATTGGTTTTTGTATCCTTTAGCTATCAGATGATGCATAAAAAACTATTCTAAGAAAGTAGCAAAACGATATATCACGTCAACCGATGTCAACGGTCAGGAATCTTATGACGGCGTATGCCGACAACCGATACGAAAGGGTTAAATACAATTTATACGATGTTATTTTTGTGTCAATGCGTGGAGAAGAATATCCTTAGAAATGGAAAAATATATTTTATTTGTAGATTCTTTGAAGTTTGCCAATAAAATATGGCTAAATGCCTATTGTAGGATGATGAACCGCGTGTCTTCTTGACGTGTCTTTAAGACGAATCTTCAGCATTCAAGCCAACAAACAGTAGTGATCAAAACATCGAAAAAAGTGTTGGAAGAAATTTCAAATCAATTAATGTGTCATATCGAATTTTAATATCGTCTCATAATAAATATCATTTTAATCACCAATCTGAATTTAAAGATTGTTAAAAATTTTATGCTTAAATCCATAAACACATAATATTTGTTTTTTAGTTAACGGAATTCAAAACCGTTATTATTCGCATTATTAACATGAATTTATTTAACCATGGGTCTCGACTAACAGATGCAGTTTGTTATGAAATAGTCATTGCTATCAATTGTCACGTTAAAATGTTGCAATATTTATTTTAAAATTAAAACTCTCAATTAACGTTGCGCAGCTGTTAAGTTTAAAATTGAATTCAACTCATCACGTGCTTTGCAGTATTATGTGTTAATTGTGAACTAATTATTATCAGCTTCATACTTTACGCACGAGCAAAATCTATGTATTTAAAATATATAGTTTATAAAACATTTGCATAATATGTCAAAATATAATAATCATATTGTGCATAATTAAAGGATTACAGCTGATTTTACATTTGCTATTGCATCAAAAAGAAGTGGGTTATGTTGAACCGTGTTTCTTGGTAAATGATTGTTTTATAACATACTTGTTTCATATAAAAAAGTTAATCATATCGAATATTAATATTGAAAACATGTTCAATTTTATAGTTTCATAGTATGCCATAAGGGGTAAATACTCTTCACACACGTATGTGTTTCATACGCCCACGATTATGATTCACATAATTACGTTTAAAAGGTTATAAGTAATTTAAAGGTTAAAAGTATGGAGTGACTAACTAATTGAGAACTTTTTCCGGAACATTAATTTAGTATCATCATGAATGACATGTGTAATAGTTAAAATTAATGCAATGCATCGGATTAAGTGATAATTATTTAGATATACTCTACATAATACACACATTTATTGAAATAACATATAAAAATACTGATATATAAACGTTAGATCAATGGTTGAAATGTTGATCAGCTCGTATTATATGTAGTCCAACGTCCAACGACAATTACACATCGTAATCACGGTTCTTGTTAGATCACCGAAGTAAATCAACATTGGGGCGAAACAACACTCGAATGGGTTGCCAACTGCGTGTCGCTGGTCATGTTAAGCCGCTCCTTAGAACCAAATGTTCCAAGCCTCGGGAGAGTTGGGTAACCACTCTCAATGAGTTTTTAAGTCTAGGCTTAATTATTGTCTCTTCTGCCTTAAGGTATGTTGTGATCGAATACCGCAAGGTGTCGATTTACCTGGACATATTCGAATACTCATTCGATCACCTTGTTCTGTATCGGTACCCGATATATGCCGTGTGAGATTCCCCTACCGATGACATCGGTAGCGGTGATATATCGTTTTCCTACTTTCTTAGAATAGTTTTTTATGCATCATCTCATACCTAAAGGATACAAGAACCAATGCGATATATGAAAATATACCATATAAGTACATTTATGCTTCAAATACTAGTTTTATAATTGACAGTATAATTTGTATTCCACCGAGCCATAATGAAAGGGTTAATATATCCATTAATGCCATCTGAAAAAAACTTTTTTGCCCTGAAGGTCCTCGGGAACCATATTTGTTCCTTTTACTTATTTAAATGCTTATATTACTGAAAATATTGATAATTCTAGATTGTAATTATTGTTGAGTTTTCATTGCATTCCTGAATTTTTTTACAGAAAAATATGTGTCAAAAATACTATCATATTATTATAACGTGTTTATTTAAAATTTGTATTTCATCAAATCAAACAAGGATGTGTCAATAGAACAAGAACACTTCATTCATAAATATGAAACAAACAGTAAAGATAAAATATTTCAATTAAAATGCTCGCAACTATGATAGATAACTGTAGTTGAGCACACACAAGTAATAATGAAAATGCAGTGTAAAACTAATTGCCGAGAAACCCGGTGATGTCTGATGACCTGTATAATAAAATTAACATTGCAGGCAGAAATTCTCTAATGAAACTTTGTGCGAGTATGTCGTTCGTAAATTTTACTTATTATTTATGCATATTATCCTATACTTATTATAAGATGCTTACGATTTGATACATCTTGTAAAATTTGCTGACAGGGGACTCTGAAATCAATACATAATTGTTATTTTATATGTATTTATAGTCTCTTAAGCAATTAATATCGGGACTTTTAAACGTTGGAACTTATTCGAAAATTGGTAAAAAAGTAATTTGAAAATTATCTTAAATGAAAGGCTATTCAAAATACTTAACACAATATGAACATATAATAGAGCCGGTGTGACAACCTATCGTTTCCAGACAATTCGTTCAACGACGTGCCGCGCATTGGATGTCTGGTGCACGGGAAATTTGGTGCACGGGACAACTAGTGCACTGGATGTCTCGCTAATCTAACCTAACGATTTATCCAGTGATCGAGTCCAGAGATCCATAGGTCTCGTTAACGAAATAACTTAGGTTAGGTTAGCGAGACGTCCAGTGCGCCCCACCTCGTTACCGATGAGTCGTTGAACGAATTGTCTGTGAATGAAATGCGGCGGAAATAATAGAGCTGTATATTTTATGCTTTCACTTTGAAATCTATTTCAAATATTGAATACATAAATGCTTCCTATTTTGTTTAAGCATAGATCACACTAAACACTGTTTCATCACGTGAATACTTCAGTTTCGCCTTCAACGCAAGCTTGACCAGTTTCCAACGTGTATAAACATTCTAATCGAATAGGGTGTTGATGTATAAACATTCCAAATTTTCAGCTTCTATCAAACCTATCCAAATTGTAATTTCTTCTATGAATAACAATTAAATTAAATGCAAACATCTGTTGGAAGTTTATCTCAAATGATTTTTTTTTAGAATTAAAGCAGACAGATGATAATTATCTGTCGTAATTTCATTAAAAATAATGTTATCAATGTTTTTAATGAGCGACAAAGTTGTTATGATCACTGTTGTTTTATCATTGGTTCTATTTTCGTGAGTACAGAACAATAATTAGGTACACCAAATAAGATAGCTGTTTTAAAGTCAACTTTGCACCCGTTGTCATTCTTTTGGGTGCATTTCATCAATGTAATATAATTCATTCATAAGTAGCTGGTGTAATCAGGTTATTTGAAAGCATATTTTTATAAGTACTCATATATTTACGTACTTATAAGTTGGAAGGTGATCTATTTAAGTTTTATCTTTATCGATACATTATTCGTTCGATTTGGAACGTTTTTTTTTAAATGCAAGCCATTAGTTAATGTTAATAATTTTTTTTATCCAAGAGTTATTTTTATGTATAATATCTCTGTTAATTATTTCAATACATAGTATTGAAGAAAATATTTTTATGAATATTGTTTATAAAAACACGAATATATCTTGGTATTGTGGCTTTTGAGTTTAGCCGTGTGTGGCGAATTATTAGGGGTCTTCTTCACAAATTCGTCAGCCCTGAAGAAGACCCCTGCAATGGCGGTCGAAATATTGGTACGAAATAATTCGCCACACACGTCTCAATCCAAAAGCTGCTGTCATTATACGGCTGTATTGAATTTTGGTGAAATGCTTAGATTCACAGCTGTATAGAAAAATAGGGACAATACAGGCTCTGTAAAGTCACAGACATTAAATATATTAAGTTATATATCGAGTTTGTATGTTTGATTGTCTAACTATAAATAAGAGGTAACTATTATTGAACTTAAAGGCCTTTCAGAATATCAGAAGGCAAGTACACATTATAGATCAAATTGATAATCTAGGATTATGTGCTATAAATATATGGTAGATACGAGTAGATAGTTTGACCTTTCTTCTATATGCTAGTACATATATATGTAATGCTCCATAATTAGGAGTATATAATGAATATTCCTCTCCCATATAATCACGATGCTTACAAGATTTATGATTAACGACTATACATTTCCAATCTCAGAGGTTTCATAATTTTATTATAAAACATCTTGTTTATTTACTAATCCAGCGGCGAACATTCTCGAACGAAATGTGACAAAACAAACAAGAGGGCAACGACCTGTCCACAATAAGTGTAATGGGTACTAGTTGCTGTAATAAATGATTGTAAAATATATACACAATTGTACAGAACAGCTTACGCACATATTTTTTAAACCAACCTATTTATAAAATCATAATATTTTGGTGTGATGAAACGCTTGTTATTGTATTGAACGAAAGTCCATATTTTAGCCACTTCATCGCCACGTGTTTTCAAAATAATAAAAACACTACTTTTACTAATGACTAAATTATTTTAATATTTTTAACATACATTATTGGTGAGGTGCAATCGATTAAACTAAAATTTTCACGAAAAAAATACTTCTTTTTCACTAGGGCTGCCACAAAATAGATTATAGATCAAATACTCGACCGCTTGCTACGACTGTCCTTGACTAACTACTTACAAAACTGTCTCCTTACATCGTATGGACCTCCAACGCATCACGTTTGTTGTAAATATTTAAGGTATATATACTATATAATTGTTTTAGAAAAAAAAAACAGTGCCAGCCCTTGACACCATCTCATGAATATCTCCCAAACTATCGAAAAATATCGATCTTTTTTGGTTTGTTAAAATTGTAAAATATTCATAGATATCGTTGTGAGAAAATCGGAATTGATTTTGAAATACATCTTTCGATTATTGCGAAGCGCCCACGGGTGGGCTTACGGCGATCTTCGTGTTAGATGACCGAAAATGCACTTAAGGCAATAAACAAGTATCATTGATTATAATGCTTCTGCTATCTTGACTAAACGATAAAATCCTTACAACACACCTAGATCATATCAAAAGACCGTATAGTTTCCCTGATGACCTTCCGTTTAAAAAAATATACAGTAACTTTCAATGCAAGGTTTTTTTATTTTTTCAGAGATTTTTGCTATATTGTTTGCGACCATTTTTCATATAACGGTCCCTTCTGTGTTGTTAATTTGGGTTGAACCGCTTCTTAAGACTAAATGTTCCAGGCATTGGGAAGATCGGGCTTATCATCTAATCTTATGTAAACGTGTAGGAGGGTTGAATGCAATGGCATAAATAATGACATTTCACAGAAGCTATATAAATAAGGAACTCAGAAAGGAGATTACAAGCAATGATTAGGGATATATTTCTGCCAAATGAAGAGACTCTTTATTGTAGTTTTGCTACTAGACTACCAATCAACAATGTTTGTTAAATTCATGTTTGTAATCGTATGTTGTATGCAATATTGATAGACACTTCGAGTATCTCGGTATTGAAAAAAAAGTGGAACTGAGCGGGCTTAGTGTGTGATTAAGCGTTTGTTTACCATATCAAAGATCATGGGTTTGATCAGCGACGGAAAATATAATAAAAAAGTATTTTTAATTGCTTTCTAAGCGCTATGAATACCCTCGGATTGGTGTAAATTTAATTCCTCATCCGTAAAATGCCAGTCATAGCCTTTTAATTGTGATCGGTAGTAAACGAAAGTCATCCCTAGTCCTTGTAAAAATTAATAAATGCGTATATGTTGGTGGAACAATAATCCAAATGCAGCGCTTAACCATACCCAAAAATGGCAAAGAATCCACAATTAAAGTTTCTCCATTAACGTCTGTCGGTGATCTCCTGTTTGTATTTACATAAAAAATATGATTTACGATTGTATTATTTTTCTTTCGATTTTATTTTTGTAAACACTTGGTCTGCATGTCCTCTTGTTCGGTGGTTCAGTCTATGCACCGGTCATGGCGGTCGCTGCTGCTTGCTTGCTGCAACGATCAGTAGAGCGCGCCGCAGTCTGCCCAGTAATTGATGTCTTCCTTTCGGTCTCCTTTACTGGCCGCCATTTAATGCGTCGTGGTCAGATGCCATGATGTGGTCGACGATTGAGAGCCATTCACGATCGAGAGAAATGCATCAGTCATGCTCTCACTTACATATAGACTTAACTACCATTGTAAGCATTCCGAATGGACTAAACAGCTCCAAGTAATACAGACAACCCTCCTACAACTTTTTCATAAAATCGAATGATTAGCCAGATGGTCATGAGGCCTAGATATTTTAGTTCTATGAGGCAGTTCAACTCAAAATATCAACAAAAAAGAGATTGTTATATGAATAATCGCCGCAAACGCTAAGAAAAAACTCTGTTGCAAACCAAAAAATGCGTGCTTGATAGGAGTTTTAATTGTAATCTAATCCGAGATTCTCTAATAGACCGCTCTTAGCCCCACTATTTGTTTGATAATAATTATCATTCCCCAAACTGTACGCTCTTTAAACAAGTAATTGTAATATACTGATACCAAAGTAGAAAGCCACGACACTAAGGTATAAAACTAATTAATTTGATATAAAATTAATACAATAATTAGAGGTAATAAAACTACTACATTGGCTAGTGAAATGCCATGTAGAAAAACATTTCCATGGTTGAGAAGAACGGTTATAAGAACACACTTAATCCCGACCACTTTCGAGTGACGTTGCCGGAAAACTAACTGCTTTACCAGCAGAATTAGTGCGGATTGTAAAGGAAGATTCCGTGGGCATCATAGTCTCTTTCTTGATCGGCTAGCGTTCATTGGCTCGCGTATATTGTAATATTGTTCGCCTATTACGAAGTTCGGTGCAAGCAAATCGTGCATTTCGCGGAGGACTGGTATCAATAGTTTATATGTGAGGATGATACACCGTAGTGAATTATTTTGGTCATGTCTTAATAGAAACTCCTATGACGTTGATATATCATCACTTTAGTCACTAATAGTACAGATGTTTAATATAAAGACATCTACAAATGTGTCTCAGCACATTTCGTATTTTATGCAGTCTTGCATTTTTTGTATCATCGTTTCAGTATAATTTGAATAAGTTTATAATTCACACACACTTATAATATTTGTTGCAATTCTATACTAAAATTAATATTTGCTATTATTTTTATTATGCTCTGTGAAATGTGAATTGGTCTTTAGCAGAACTAACAAGTCTACTAGAATAGTAGTAGACAATATAGTGGCTGGTGTTTCGTGAACACAATGTGTCTTAGCACACTTACCCAAAGTGGCAGTTGTCACTTACTAAACATAGAGATGTGTGTCAAATTATCGGGATAAGACCGATCCTGTCTGTACTGATAATTTTATGAAAAACGTCCCACACCCTTTGCTGGAAATAAATAAATTAAATTGGGTATATTTTGTATAAAAGCAATGCCGTGTATAACAGTTAAGTGCGATCTCAAAGTATTTCATAATGGAGGCTAACAAATAAAATAATTGTGTAGCCGTAAATTTTCGCGAAAAACCGAAAACTTTATGTCTCTTGGAAGACGAATCCTTCCGTAGATTACCAACACTCATTATTTACACTAGTTCTGTTGGTTCGTATTAACTTATTCACATTGTTTATACGTAAACTAGAAAAACATATGAATAACTAATATTTAATTAAGGTTTTTAGTTACAAAATTAGTTTTTAGTTTCAGTTAAATTCAGACACTGATGGCACTTAGTTTTGATCAAGATGATCTGCGAGTCCCAAATATTGTATATGTAGTTAAAAAAATGCTCCTGCGTTCTCAAAGCGATATGCTATATGTCCCTGTAGGCAATCCGCTTCAATGACCTGTACACTAATATATCTGTAACTCTCGACCCTCTCATTAGTCTGAGCCCTGCTGATGAGTGACCAATCGGCATCTTGAAAAGCAGCGATGTATAAAAACTGGGTTTCCTAAGCATTAATTTTCATGCTCATTCGCAGGTAGATCGCTTGCATACTGTCTATGATGCCCTGAAGATCTACAGTATCTACACATTGGAATGATCGATGATTCAATTCGTTTCAATTTTTTTGCCTTCAATAACATTACAAAATATTAAACATTTTAATTAATTTTTGAAGTACTAACATATAAGTGTGGCGTTGTAAATGTATTGACACATTTAGTGTCAATGACCTCACACTCAGAACAAGTGTCAGGATACTCAACGCAAATAATTGGACTTGTAACAATAAAAACCATGTCATAAGTATATCATAGTTGACACATAAATAACACTGCATTATTGTTGCAAAATCAAAGTCCAACATTTCGTATCTGTCAACACCAGCACTGAATCTGAAACAATCTAAATGTGTCAATATCTTCACTCAAGTTAGTTTCAATTACTGTTCACTGCGATTCTTTCGTCTTACACGTATCCAGGGTTGAACGATGGTCCTTTCAGGCCACACTTCAGGCTCCATGAGAGACTCCAGCGAAGTCGCGATGACCCCGACTTTGAAAGATGTTGACAGCGTCCGCCTGCTGACAATCCTCCAGATGATGACGGTGTCAACCGCGTAATTTATATATACAATACATTAATTAATTTAAATTTATTACGAGAATGTACATAATCAAAATATTAAGCATATTTTTAAATATGATTAAATGAAATATAATTTCTAATAAAAAAATATATTGAATGGTTAAAATTAATAAATGGCTCCAAAACTCTAGCGAAATAAGTTCAAAGTAAAACCATTTATTGTTAATCAAAAGTATTTTCTTCTTCAGGCAGATTTGGTTTCTTGAAGCCCCTCGCTTTTGTGACTAATTGAATGGAAGAATATAGAACTTTCTAGATTTATTATAATGGTAAAGGCCTTGTACTGAACGGTATATTTTGTATCTGTCGAGAAAATCTCTCATACATAGTGAACCAGGAAGAGTTACCATGCATGTGCAATTAGTATAAACACATCAAATGCGGGAACGTTTTTTAGGCATACTGAATACGGTTCAGTCAAATTTATTATCGTATTTATCGTATTTATTTTAGACTCTTCAATAATTAATTATTAAGCCAATTCATCTGTGAAGTCTTTTTTGATCATATTCTATTCGTATTAAATGAAATTAATTATTTTAAAGCCGATTCGGATGATGATCTCACTTACATGTAATTACAGTACTTCAACGAATCACTTTCAAAATCATACCACTTTCACATTTAAAAATATATATGTATTGGAGCCTCTGTTTGATGATCTGATCTTTTTCAAATTGAATTACCTTGCATTGGTATCATGACCTATCGTCCCCAGACAAATCGTTCAACGACTCATCGGTAACGACGTGGGGCTCACTGTTATTTCGTTAATGAGACCTATGAATATCTGAATTCTACGATCACTGGACAAATCCTTAGGTAAGGTTAGATTAACGAGACATCCAGTGCACCAGTTGTCCCGCGTACCAAATATCCCGTGCACCAGACGTCCAGTGCGCCCCACATCGTATCCGATGAGCCGTTGAACGAATTGTCTTGGGACGAAATGGGGCGGAACCCCTTGCAATACACACCTCATCATTACAATTTAAGAATAACATCGATGGTTTCTAGAATTGTACTTTAAATGTAAATATGTTTTAGTTCATAATAAATCTACATAGACACATTTTATTATAATGTATTGCAAATACTTGAATATTATAAATATCATAGTCTTAAATAGGATATTGACTTTCGTAGGACTGTATATATATATATATATATATATATATATATATATATATATATATATATATATATATATTTAATGTAGTGGTATTTAAATGTCCAACAAACGTAGAAAAATATTATATATATGTATCAATTCGAGATACCTCACTTTGCTTTCGGTTCGACCATTGCCCCCTTTTGAAAGTCTGTTTTTCAAGCAGCCTCCATTTATCTCATCGACAGATAAACAATCGCCATCTTTCTCTGTCGGATTACAGCTGTTATGATAAATAATGGCGTCAATAATCAGCGAGTCTTGGAACACGCAAACAACGATGGCTGCAATCGACCAATTATGTTTGCAATGGTTTTATTAGATACTTATTCTTCTACAATCTATTTAATAAATGTTTTCTGAAAATTTTGGAATTATGAGCTGATTGCGTGGTAGCTAGAAGCAAAATGAGAAAATGATATATTATATTTATATAATAAAAAAAATATACGCACAGTATTTGAATACACCCTAACATCATCGGGCTATCATCCAAATAGTGTGTGATCTCTAATGTCTTTCATATTTACACTTTCTGTCATATATTTCTGATATTTTGGATGACCACAGATTTCTCAGCATTTAAATTCCTCCAAATACTTTCTCATACGGAAAGGGCACTTAAGAAAGATACCACTGCACTAGAGGTTAATCTTATTTATTTGAAACTTAAGAAAATACAGGAATTAACTGAAAATTATGACATGACGGCTATAAGACGGACAAGAAGAGTGGTCCAAGAGAATCACTCCCAGTTCCGACCACAGTCAAATGAGGTTAGCGTCACACTGAATAAACGTTACAATTGAACACAGCTGAAAATTGACAAAGATACTCATTAATAAAGATAAAAGAATTCAAATTTTGTTCTAAATTGGAATATTAAATCAAATTATTTGAAAACGTATTAACTTTTTACGTCTCTTGTTTTACGTTACGAAATATGCTAGTTACAGACGCACTTCGCATTTGTGACTGTATCATACACGTACATTGTTGATTACATGGTACTTTATGGTGCTTTAAAAAATAATAAATACGAGTAATTACGGTGTATCATCCTCTGCTAAAGTAGTGCTGTTATTTAAGCTAAATAATCACGAATTAGGAGGACATATAAGAATCTATCGTTACGTTATAATGACACATGTATTCATATTCAACATTATAGAGGTCGGGTGATTGACCTGACATGGCGATCTAAAAATTTGTAGCTTGCAAACGACAATAATTATTGAATCACCGAACGAAAGTCTTTTGTGCCCCGCTGTTATTATTAGTATCGTTACACTGCATTCCAGATATTACTTTCTAGAAATTTGATTGACTTCTTTGCCGATTAATCGATAATAACAAAATTCCGATCTGCTAAAAAATATTACTTTGTATTGAACATTTTCATTATACATATATATATTTTCATTTTATTGCGCACGTATTGGGGGGATATAAAAACGACTTGTCGACGGAAACTTATGTAATTTGCGAAACATAAAATAACAGACGCTTATGCTTATTTTCAATTGACTTAATTATTTCATAATTGAGTTATTTTTAATTATCTTTTTCATTAATCATTTGTAAAACCAAAAAAATTAAATACAATAAATTTGCAACACAAGAGTATTATTTTTATTTATTTTATTTGTAGTCTGCATAAAATTAATGATTTTTGGTGTAATATTTAGGCATTACAATGAATATGCCTTGATTGTCATTTAACTCTTTCGCATCGCTGTCGGCATATGCCGTCATAAGATTCACCAACTGTTGACATCGGTTGACGGGATATTATCGTTATGCTACTTTCTTAGAATAGTTTTTTATGCATCATCTGATAGCTATAGGATACAAGAACCAATGTGATATATGAAAATAGACCAGATAAGTACATTTATGCTTCAAATACTAGTTTTTTGTAACGTTTGTCAACAATGTAATTTTAAAACCAAGTTATAACATGTACGAGTATATTATATGAACTTTGAAAACCCGGCTTAAAACGTTCCAACTATCATGACAATTTTCCACCTTTAAAGGTATACTCTACATTTATACATGGATTCTTCTTACACCTAGTTAGGTCTTCTACTGGACTTCATTATAAATATGACCAACCATATAGTGAAAATACATTTTTTTAAAGCTTCCTGAAGGCAGATATGGTTTATATTTCGTAGAAAATTTTTAGTAGAAACATTTTAGTTGGAACATTTTATCACAATACTATAGTAAGTAGAATTTACGTGAAAATGTATTCCAGGTTTTAAAAATATGAATTTTAAAGCATATAATATACAGTGCTTGATAACATTCCTGATAACTTTATAATATATAACTGAATTTACATAATATATTATGCCCTGAAGTGCAAAAATATTAATTAAAAATATATATATGATAATAAATGTGAAAAAAAAAACCAAGTGCATCGTAAGCCATTTAATTATATCCAGATAATCTACTTGTATGTGTAATTTTTCAAATTAAAACTTTCACTTAATAATTTGATTTATAGCCTGTGTAATAACCTCTAACAAGATGATAAACCACAATACAAGGAAGCATCTTTAGTACATAGACTACAATAGGTACATAATTGAGTAAATAAGAGTTACATAACGTTGGAAAATGTCATTATATTGTAGTTATGTATTTTCTCATTGTGTATGCGATAAAACCATGTTTTATAACTCTTGTGTCATTCAAATTTTACAGCTTTTACAAGCATTATAATATTGCTAAGGCCAGGATGATTTATTTAGTCGATTTCATTGCGTACCCTTTGTTCCCGTAAAAAGGTTAATTTGATCTTAGCTATATATCGTTAGTTTGTTTTTAGTAATATACATTTAGTTATTTAAAATATATATTTTTATTAAAAACTGAAAGTGTTACATCTAATGGAGCTATTTACTAAAGTCCCTCTTAAAATTATTGTTATTATAGTAAATTAGGGATGTTGCGCAACTCCTAAATAGGTCATCTTAATGTCTTCTAAATTGTACTGCTACTCTCGACCATCTTACTGCGTTGACAGAATGATCACAATGAAGTTAGCTGTAGTTTATTCATTCTTATTGGTTCATATGAATTTCGTTAATATTCGAATTTGTCCACATTAACCATTCGAAACAAGTCGCGCCGGTGTGACCAGGTGGAAAAAATTAAACAAAATGAAACAGAGATAAAACAGATGACATTGCTGATAAAACGAATGTATAGAATGTTACATATTTAAATTAAATATATTACTATGTATTATACATTCTCAAAAAGTTAAAATTTTAATAATATTTAATTTCACAATAAAATACCTACTATACTTAGCATTCGTCGGCCGTTTGCGTATTTTAATTTTTTTTTAATAAAAGGTTTTTAATAACAGTTACTTTATCTTACTTGAATTATGAATTTTGAGAGCAACCTCAAACTCACCAAGGATTACACAGCACTACATAGAAGAAGAACTTATATATTTATAAGAGGGGATGTATTGTACAATAAAAATGTTAGTAAATTACATTTAACGTGAGTTCATTGATCTCCCTCAAGAGATTAACCACATGGCTGATGCAGCTAAAGCAACTTGATAAAGAGTAATTTATTGCAAGGTACTTTTATCAATATACTACATTATTTAACTCTCCCAGATTATTTATTTATCTCAGACCGTTATCCTGTATTTCATCTTTCAAATTATTTATTTATCTCCGACAGTTATATGGTATTTAATTTTTAATATTATTTTTCTGATTGACTGCTGTACTGTTAGATTTATATTTATAAGGTTATGTAAATTATTGGAATAAATTTCAATTTGATTCGATTTTAATCATCAATATACTGTAACCTTAAACCCAGGAATAATAATATTTAAAATATATTTTTCAATAATATGAATACTGTCTTAATGTATAAAAAACTGATCTGCTTTACTGATAGATCATCAAAACATTGTTCTCGTAGTAATAATCTATCTAATTAATATTTCTTGTTCTCATTTTCTGATCCATTTCAAGTATTAAATATTTAAAATATTATACATTTTATCTTATTTCAATAATGACAACGTTGCGACACCGTGAAATCTTTTTACTAACCGATCATCATTTAGATTTAAATGTATTAGACTTTTGGTATGTTGGAAATTAAATAAAAGTGCTTAAACATCAAATAAATACTTTTATCGTCTTGCAACAGATGGACTTGCACGTAGAATTGAAAAATCTTAATTGATTTATTCGTTTTTCACAGCAGGATTTGAAATTGTCGCGTTTGGGTTGTGTTGTGTGTGGCAAATTCTTCTACTCTCCGATTTTCCGACCGCCATTTCAGGAGTGATTTGGTGTCTTTAGGTAGTTAAGCAATTAGCCAAACGTACATTTTTGAGCGTCATGTGCGATGAGTAAGATGCATACCTCGTCTTGAAAAAATAAGAAGAATCTTCGTCTCGTATATGTTTGTTATATTTTATGGTATGCATAGGAGGCATTATATCAGTAACGTTATATCGGTCAGGCAACAGTACATACATAAATTTGTGTAAAATTTTATATAACGTCTGCTGGTCGGTTTCTTGGAATTGTTTACATCGCGGTGGTTTTTCCAACCTGACAACTTTGTCACTTCATGGCTGATAAATACAAAGTTGGTCGTTCTCCTGAACGATTCTCAGTATTTCATATTAAAAAATACATAATACGTGTTGCGGATAGTAAATACAAAAAAAAATGATTAGTGTTCAAAAAATACCTCGGCATAGTGCTTTTAAACTAAAATGAAAATGTATGTTTACGGAGTGCATTAAGTTTTATCTTAGAGATTGATAAGAAAAAATGAAAAATGCGTTTTTGTTAAAGAATAAGTACACTAAAATAAAAATAATAAATTACAGTGAATATAAAACATCAGCTGGTAAATATTGCCTATCTTTACATACGTACTCACACAAAATATGTTGGGTGTATCATAGGCTACAGCTGTAGAGATTATACTCTTATGTAGCATTACTACGAGTATGTCACCATACACTAATATTGTACATCAATGCATAGGGTGCAAGTTTTTAAAAGCTTCTCTTGTTGGAATAATGATCTTCATACAATTTTTAACCGGAGAATTTACCATCGGGGATAGTCTTTCGATATGTATTTGCTAATATTACGTATTTATGTTTATATATACACACACTATTTATGGGTTAAATGTGATATACGATGACACGTGATATATATAATAATAATTCGAATGTCAAAATCTAAATAATATAGTCAAATAATGTCAATAATGTCAATTTTAATGACAACCTGAACATTTTTTGGAATCTACTATGACAGATGATCAAAATATTAGTTGTAAACATAAATAACCGAATAAATGTCAGTAAATATACTTTTAAAGGAAAACAAAATACTTATATCGATTGTATTTTATTTTAATTATACATAAAATACAAGTAGAATATACTGTAATATCAATATATATGTCATATAAGTATTCAATTGTATTCCCGTATTCATACTAATATACATACCATATAATATTTGTATTTTTGAGATTAGCATTAGCAAACTATTTGTTAGCTTCATATTATAATATTTTTTTGTTATTAGAGATAAAGCCTCTGGTAACAATAAAATTGCAAATTGTAATATTAAATTATATTTATTTTACCTTTGTATTATTTGCTTAGTACGCAGTTGAAAATACGATTATGATGTTAAGAAGTTGTGTCCCAAATAAGCAGTTTCGACTTATGCTGTTAATTAAACATTGTTTGCCGTATTATTAAATGATTACTCGTTCATGTTTTTGCAATCGTTTAACTCCTGTGATTATAACTTATTCAGCAATTAAAAGTAACAAGCTAGAGAGCTTTGCCTGGTAATAATAACATACTTATTAATTTGTGCTGGGGCTGGAAAGGTGACTTTCAGCGAACACCAGTCGCCATGATAACAGAAATTAGATAAAAGTGTGTATTATATGAAAATAATATACATTAAATATATGTAACCTAAGCATTTTAATGAGAGGAAATAATAATACATTATAAATGCGGGTTTCATAATTGTTTGTGAAGCAATATGTGCGGGTTAGAATTTCTGTGAAGCAGTTTTTTTTTTCAAATTCAAATAAGTGTCCAATTTATAACAACATTTAAATCATGCTATACATATAGTTGTTAAATTGAATTATATTTTATTATTGTCTATCACCTTATTATGTAAACACTTACATTGTAATACCGGCAGATGGCGATTGAGAAATATCATATATTGTAGGATGTTTGCCATTTTTTGGTATTAATGTGGAGTATTAATCCGCCAAATTCACTGTCAGTCATTCACGTCTAATACATTTTATTGTATATTACGGTGACTCACTATGAATGGTGGACGAATTTCGTCCACCAATTTAGATTAATATTCTACTGACATTTTACGGGTTATAGATCAAATTTACATCAACAGAAAGGTATTTATTTATATAGCTAAGAAATGGATAAAAAAAGCTTAGAAATTGATTTTAATCCAAAATAAATCACCGGGGATCGAACCCTTTGGTATTTTAAACAAACGCCTTACCTATAAACCATATTCACCGGCTAGTTGTAGATTCGTTCATTCTGCAGAAGTTTTTTTGGTTTGTATGTCGTGATGCAGTCTAATGACGTTGATGGGTCAAAACATGATACGTGATGCTTTACTCATGTTTTTATAGCAGGCTTAGATGATACGCGGTTTTTGTTTTGTTTTTGTTGCTATAAATATGTATGTTTATACTAAATATAATGTGTATTTTTTAAACTCACTTCTCTTAATGACGGGATGTTATCTCAAGCAAACAACGGAAGCAATCGGTCTTAACTGCAATCAAAATTATGCAATGAACTTAAAAAATATATAACATTTGGCCATTAAATTTATCTGACATTCTACCAAACAACCAACATATGGCGAAACGGTATTGTTGTAGACCAGGACTGGTCAAATTTTTCGAATGAAGGGCCGCATTAGCAATGAAAAATGATAGGTTGCCCGCAAGTAACATACTGTTTATCGCATATTTTATACATTATTGACGATCAAAATTAAACGATTTTTTTTAGCCATTTAACACGTTCATCGCCACCGGTTGCCGACACTTCATGCATAAATTTGACTTTTCGTTTTGCGCTGTCAGCCACGCGCTCCATACACACTGCTATTCAGAATGTCCGAAGCGGCCCTAACACCTAATATCACAAAAACATTTTCCGTCACTTTACAAAAAACGGTGTTGGCGATGAACGTGTTAAAATTGATTCCCTGAAAACTTTTGATAGCAAAGTCGGTCCCGACTGAAAATAGGATCACGAAAAATTATGCTAGCAAAAAAATATGTTTAAGTTTTGCTCAGTGTTCATAGGTCTATTGAAAATACATATTCAGTAACTTGCATTTTAATTGATATTTAATTCTGTAATAAGTATTCACATTGATATGAAAGCCATGTGAGCTTACGTTACTCATTTTTCGATTATTCTCATCACAGTTACTTACTTTGAAAATTATTCATACAAAAAATCTTTTTTTTATATTATCTTTAAATATGTGAGAAAGGAAAAAGAAAATATGCTTTGTTTTATACAATAGTGATCTAATTGTAGAATACGAACTGTCTACTACCGAACTACCGTAATTTTTGACTGTCAATAAGTACATTAGTGAAAATGGCGGGAAATTGAAATGTTTCGTACTTGCTGTATCACTGTGTATATAAATCTATACAAAGGTGAGAAAATATGAAAACAATAGTAACTGTGATTTAATAAGGATCATTATACTTTAAGTTAAATAGACGATTATGACATAACTTCAATAAGTAATGAAAAATAATTAATACTTTATTTTTATAAAGGTGATAAAAATATTGCTTAATAATCAAAGATTTAATATACAATAGTAATTAATTAATTTATAATACTATTTTAAATATTGTTGTGAAAATATAACTACATATGTAGTATGCATAAATCAAAAGTACGTGCTTCAATATTAACCGTTATTTTTAAATACACACATATTTTTATATTCAAGTACATAATTAATGTATCGTGAATATTAAAAGTAACCTTATGGCAATGCCAGGGAATATGAAAACACTTTAATGGTTAGTGTGACACACAATGGATTTTCACATAAACATGTCAGCAATAATACTTTTTACGATCTTTTATAATTATTTTTCTCGTAAATAGGTTTAAATGTGTTTTTGACAAATGGCGAACATTTCGCAATTTATGTACCATAAATTATTGTATATATCTAGTGTCGTGATAACTGTAAAACGCAAAAGTTTTTATTACCGATTAAGGTACAGAAAAAATGCTATTTATAGTTAAAAAACAGTGCATAAAAAAACAATTATTGTTTCAACATTAAGGTTATCAACTGACAATACTTGGTAAAACTGCATAATTATAATTTTTAAATTAATTTTCAATTAAAAAAATAATAAATCAAAAATATTTAGTTTTGATGCACAATTTATTTTAAATGATTACATGTTTCGGCCTTCCTGAAGACCATCTTCAATAATGATAAAATAAAAACAGGCCGCGGCTTATAAAAGGTATGGACAATTGATTAGTTCCTACACACATATTTACAGCTTGTATATGTGTGCGGGTAAAACAATTGAAAAAAGACATTATAAAATTAATTATTATAATAATTATTATTATAGACATTATTTGTGTATAGTTTCAATACATTAAATGCGATGATTTTTTATATCACTTTATAATTAAACACCTAAAATATTACATTGCTTATATTTAATAATATATATATCAATAGGTAGTTAAATGATTTCATGATAAATATACGAGTATGTATATACTTTATATGCAAGGTCCCAGTTTCTTTTTATCTCATTAAACACATCTGCTGATGATGAACACTACATCGGCGGGCGATATATTGATGAAAATAATGTTTTGTCATCAACGTTAAGTTGATTTGTAAAATTTTATTTCAATTGGATCACGTGCTTTATAGAAAATAAATTATTTAAAAACGGTGGAGAAATTAACATTAATTATTAAAATTTATAATTAAAGTGACATCAGCATGATCGAGCCCTTGCTGAGTGATACCGAAGACCTCAATATACAATCTTTCGTCTCTTATTTCTGTTCGCTTGTCATACATTGTTGCCATATTGGCATTTTAGACTATCGCCACTTGGGGCGCTGGGCAAAAGCCTCAGCGTCGACGAGCGCGAGCAGTCGTGTGCCGCCCTTCGGCGAGAGCATATTGTATTGTGGCTCGTCCTAAGGTTGGGCCATATGTTTGTAAAGTCTATCGTAAATACATATATGTCAATGTGCTTCAGAAAAATTCTGTTTTATTAATCTACTCCCCATCAGGCGACGGAGTAACAACATTTTAAAGAGAGGAGGATGTTAAAAGTTAACATTAATAAAGAAGTTATAATCTATAAAGAATATAAAAATACAACCAAAAGGCTGAATACAAAAAAATGAAAACTGAAAATATATACATATACTCGCACACTACATATTTTTTTTACGCGATACATTCGTTCCAGAAAGTGGCACGTAAAAAAAATAATTTTCATAATTTAATGAATCTTTCCAACAGTTAAAATATCGCTTAAAAAAGTACCAAGTAACAACGAATAAATCGTGTAAAAAATGCGTGAAATAAGGGAACGGGCTTAATATCGGTATATATATAAATTACAATATGTATGTACATAACCTTTCAACAAGTGAAAGGTTCACATATATTTACGCACTCTGTATACTTGTACATATTATTATTCCATGTACGTATTTTGTGTAAATAGATTTTGAAGCAGCTGTAGTGAGATGTCAATGTAATTAATTCCTATAAAGGAAGCCCACGCGAAATAATTATTTTTAACTCTAGGAAAATATCATTTTGTACGCCTAAAGGTTGCCGAAATTATTGTTCCTCACAAAATCATATTACATCAGGTTCTCGCTTAAAATGAAGAATAAACCACTTGTTATTATTATATTATTATATTTTTTCCCTGCTTATTGAATTATTTTTCCGATATTTAATACGGCTATTGATACATTTCTGGGAAAGTATTATAATGTAATAATGGTGGTTTTATTGATTCAGAGAAAACACGCCTCAGATCTCATCTAAGAAACGAGTGAATCATTATTCAATACAAAAATATGTTTGAATTTAAATATTCGAATCCGCAAAACCAGGTGGCTGTATTTCAGTGCTTTAATTATTCAAATAAAATTATAGACACGAAAGTTTAATTGTAAAATTTTTGCATCACAAAATGAAAGGATAAAGTTGTTAATAAATGAGTACATACTAAACGATCATAAATCTAGATTATTTTTGTATTGAATTTTGTTTTTGCTTATAAGCGAGATTATACAGTTGTGTATGAACAAAAGTATGGTACTGTCGAAATGTCTGTAATACTGTACTCAAGAAAATTTATCGTCATCCCTTACTATTTAACTAAATAAATTATATTTGAATGCGGGTGAAAAAGTCACTGAAAGTCATGACAATGTATCGGTTGAGGTAAAAATGTGAAACATTAAAAGTATATAAATTGTTTGGGTAAATACTAGGGATAATGTAATACTGTATCATATTGAATAAAGCGGCAACTAACATAATTGTTGAAGAAAAGCAAAATTAATAATAAATATGCATAATATCCAATATCTATATTGATGTTTTTATTTAAGTAAAGGAGAAAAATAACATATAATATCTTGACAATACTTAACAAAAATTACACAAAAAGCTCTTTTAACAACGTATAATCAATATAATCAATACAATATATCATTATGAACATTTAATCTTCGGTGAAATTGGAAGATATTTTATTATTTTGATTTTATAACGTTATTCTTAGTTGAAAACATCTTATTGATTCATGTTAACGTCTATGGATGGTACATTTTCGTCCCGATAACTGAAATTGCACCTCTTGCGACACGGGCATTTCACCTAATAATAGTGAGTAAGTGGGTTTAGCCCCGTGTTATTACGTTATTAGTTCCTTGGTGCGCACCAGCGGAGTCCACTGTCTTCCCTACTCCCACGCGCCGCTGCCTTCCTTTAGATAATCCGGAGCAGAACTTGACAACCTCGGTGACAACCAGTTTGACATAAAATCTACACTATTCGTAATTCAGATAATTATCTACAATTTTTATTGATTTTTGATCGCAGAGTTAGTTTCATCTTCACACGCTCAGTATTGGGTGCTATCGGAATTTTGCGTCATTTCTTGGGGAGACTTTTCTGTACTGCACCAATGTTCACGGACACATACACGTATGACAAGCGAACATAAATAAGAGACGAAAGATTTTATATCGAGGTTTTTGGCACTAGCCAGCCCTTGCTGGCTATATCATGCCGATGTCAACTTGTATATACGAGTGTCTTATAAAATGTTTCTTTTCATGCAATAATATGAAAGTGCAACTTTTAAAATGGCAGTTTTAAAATCATCGACTTGATTTTTTTCTGTTATCGTTTAAAAACATCAATTTCGACCATCTGAGTTTGGCATACGAGTATATTTGAGTCTTAGTAATCCACTCGTGAAAGTTGGATTTATCTTTTAAATTTAGTAGAGATGTGTCGATCAATGGTGTAAAGGAACCTCCAGCCTCTGCGTGGGCGGAGGCTGCGGGCGGATGGGAGGATAGGAGGTTAGGGCGGGCCGCCCCAAATAACCTCTAAAAATAGCCGTCGCGCCGCCTCCCAACCCCCACAGCCTCGTGACGTCTAGACTCCAATGGCCACTGCATTTTTATCACTTCACTTATTGTGCTTTACGTCACAGTTTTTATTTTTTCTTCATAATTTCATTGGAATCGTTGTGTAACGCTTTTGCCTTACCTAGTAACAGCCGATACGGTCCAGCTAAAATGACCATATCCACTTTCAATGTATGTATTTATGTTTATTTTGTTTTAAAATCTATTACAATAAATATAAAGTAATTCTTTGGGAATTAAAAAAGACCTCGATTATATCTTTGAAAGTAATAATATTAAAAAGCTTGTGAATATGTTGACTGATTGAATAGTAAAAATAATAATATACATACTCTGAATATATACTATAGAGACATCTAACGTTATACGATGGTAAAAATGGTATAAATACATATTCTAACGCGTGTCCATTCAGGTGGAGAAATAGTCGAGAGGGACTAGGTGTAAAAAGACCTGAGCAAAGGTTGGTTCCAAGGCTCGTGGTTCGAATCCCGCTTCTGCCGATATTTTTCTGAATGAATTGATGCGTATAAAGAATTTGATGTATAGTATGTGTATATTTTGATTACTAATATATGTTTGTTGTTCAGTTATTCGGGAATTAAGAGACGACTTAATAAAGGTCACCCACTGTGCCATGGAGATATCCGTGCTCGGAGTGTATCTAAAGGATAGATTCCCAAACGAGGATATTCGAAAAAATAATTCAAGTAGTCGAGACTATCCAACGAATAGGCACACTCAAGTGGCAATGTGTAGGACATCTGTTGAAGAGATGATGGTTGATGGGGAAGAATAGTGTTAAAGTGACGTCCAAGAACTGGCAATCCGGAGCGTTGGCCGACCCCCTGCAAGATGTACTGAAAACATCATAAGAATTGTGGGAGTAGCCTGGATGCGTAAGGCGGAAGATCGAAAAGGATAGACGCTTATGCTGGAAGTCTTTGTTCAGCAGTGGACGGATAACAGGCTGGTGACGAAGAGGTGACAATTTATGAAAACTGATGATTATGTGAATATGGAAAGCCAAAAAAGGCTCATATTTTTATTCATCGATGTTTATTAACTACCTAGCGGATAAATGAATATAGAGAATGATCGTTAACTACGTCCTTTACTTGTTATTTTAATACACGTTTTAAGACAATTCAATGAAACCTAAAAATATGTGGTTTTTAAATAAGTTGTTACTATGCAAAGGTTAAAACGGGATAATTATTAATTTTGCAACATTGTGAGCAAATTGAATTGGATTTTTACAGTTGTTGGACATCATTACTTTAAATATAAAAGACTATAACTAATTGATTCAGTCGCGCCACAAGGTTATACAATTGCAGGAATAATAATAATCTTTATTGTATTATTATGTACGTGAATTAATATATATTTACATACTGAAAATATGAGCATATTTTGTATTACTATTGGACCGGTTTAAGCTCCTTTGTTATCATTATAATTATGATGTGTGTGTCGACTATCTATATTTTGTATTATTTTTTTACTAAAACACAGTAGCATTTAATCATACTATTTATTTTATACTATTGATTTAGATTATATATAGATATATATATTAACAAATGGACATACAAATATGAATCTACAACAAATATCATCTCCAATGACATTTCTGTCGTCAATATCAGAGAAAAAGAAACGGCAGACGCTTTGAATATATAAATATATTCCATAAAATCTAAAAACAATTTAATTTGAACTTCGATATACTCAGTTATCTGTGTCATGTATTATTTTAGGCAATATCAAAATTTGTAGTTATTAAGACCAAAAAAGCTTCCCAACACCAAAAAAAGTCTTCAGAAATAGTAATAACATGCTAAATAAAAAAAGTTTACCTAGAGATAAATGAAGATATATATACAGTCGATCCTCCTAAATAAAAAATAGTTCGTTATAGGAGGTTCGACTGAATACTTATGAAAATAACTATTTGCGGTTCTGTAGCTGCGATTTGCCGATCATTGTCTCATGCCGAAGACTTTAAATTGACCATTGAACTTAAGTAAGAACTTATTTAATTAATATTATATATATATGTTATCTTATTTAAGGATAAATAAATAATACACTGAGCGTATAATATATTGGTTAACATTTAAAAATATTTTGTAACTCTCCGCGAATTTTATATATCATTAGAAACAGTTTCCTAAGCATTAGGTAAAGTTTGATTATAATTGCCTAAATATTACACGTCAATATTATAATAAAAAAATATTATTATTGCTTAGTTATTACTATAATCGTAACGCTTTAAATATAATATTATGCTAAAGAATAGATTGTTTAGGGCATGTGTTTCTAGTCGCTTTTTGTTGTTTTGGGTATTATTCGGGGGTGTCGGTCCAGCACTTGTGTGATGTCCTAACCGCCACTTACGTCCAAAGATAAAACAGGATAATTAATGGATCTTTTGGCGACCGTAACTGGAAGGGGTGTAGGGGGGCCCGCCCGCCCCCTAATATAATTAATGCCATTTTAATAAGACCGTGCGGCTAGCTGGGGGGCTATTATGAATATTAATGTCCGCCCGCATCACAGACTCTTGTCAGGCGGTGACAAGCAATGACGCCACGTTTACATTTTTACACCCATTTTAACGAAGAATATAATATTTTTTTTATATCAGATACAAAGCGTCATATAAATTATTATTATTATTATTATATTAGTATTTGTATAGCGCTCTTTTATGACCGAATGATCATTCCAAAAGCGCTTCTTTGCCTCTCTGAGTAAAAAGGTGGGTCTTGAGTCTGCTTCTGAAGGATGCCTCCGCTTTAAGCTCTCTTACTGAACTCTCTTACTCTTACGTAAACTGATTATTCTATCTTTAGAATGTAAAAATATACATGTTTTCAAGCTGTTAAAAGCATGTGCGTTCGTGTGTGTCAATTAAATGTTCAATTATTTTCATTATAAAAAAATGTTTTTGTAATCACCCAAGAAAAAACATTTTCATCCCTGACTATTAAACCAAATAAAGTATATTTATTTAGAATCGGAGCTTATATAAAAGTTTAAATGCCTAATACCACTGAAAGTATCCAAAAGCTTTTAGTTATTTTGGGACAAAAATAGGAAACGCTGAAAAATCCAATAAATATTCATCGTTAACTGCCATTATTAATGCCAAATTTTCTTGAGTAAAATTTCTTATTTCTTGTGCATGTGACAAGATAGCCGTTACTTTTTCTCAGTTAAAACAATTCACTGATATTTTGAATATTTTTTATGCATTTAGTTAATTTTATTTAATCTGCATCAAAAAGTTGCGCTACTACCTTGCAAATTACGTACAAGCTTAGACTGCGCGATGGGAACAAACAATAAGTAAAAAATCCCATTCAATTCAGCCTCGTTAACTGCGCGCGTAATTCCGACAATGTCCTTTATGTAATTCAACAAAAGGGCCGTCAATATTGAGCAGCAGTTTAGGGAGGTCTCCCTTACAAATTGCGCAAACTCTCAAACGATAACATATAATGGGACTCCCATTTTAGTAAACAAAGAATTCTGTTAGACAATATCTGACAGTCTGGAGATCGTACCAGTGTTTGCCAGGAAAACAAGAACAAATAAATATATTTTTGATATTAATAGAGATATTCAGATAAGTTCAAGATATTGAGGATCATGTTAACCTTTGTCGCATGTATGCTGTGGAACTTTGGGGAGTGGAATTGTCTTGGGATAAGACCAAATATTTTCGTGACTGTTTTCTTCACAAACTTAGTAACAGATTAAAATAAATGTCGCAAAATAGTATTTATTTTTATTTATTGATTGGACTTCGCTATTTTCCCAGTTTATCTCATCATCTTGATGTGTGTTCATTTTAGATCTGTTCATAGATTATCATCAGAACGAATAATCCTTGACATTTGAACGGTACATGTGGCATTTGCAGTTCCATACGACCGTGTAGTATTTATTGAGTAATAATATATACAATATTCTGCACGGCTTGAGTATGTACTCTTAAATTGTATATTTATATTATATAAAAATGTGAATCTAGATTTATAATATATACAACTACCTATAACATCATGTACAATGTAATAAATAAGTGATGTTATTTATATTTTTACCATTCCCTTTGCGATCCTTTTCAAATATGAAATAGATATATACTTTCCTTGTTTTAACATGGATCACACTGAACACTATATAATTACTTTCTTGAACACCTCTGTTTCACCTTTAGTAATAATTTACACAGGTATATGCCGCTCAAATCTTTAAATTCCACCCAAAGATTCAATAAAGATATAGATTCTTAACTATTTATCCAAGAGCATGTTTATTCACTTTGGAAACGGGTGAAACTACTATCGATTTTGGACGGATGAGTTTCAAAACAATTATATTGTTCTATGATTTATTTATACGTTTTTGTACAATTAAGACATTAAAATGTTTTTCAGAGATCGAACCAGTGACCTATCTCATAAACAGTAGATCGGTTTAATTTTCGGTCATATCCCTCAAAGAAAGGTTAAAAATAGCTTTAATTAGGTTAAACCTTAAACCCATATCTTTTTATGTAAATATTTATATGCTAAATATATGATTGTGCTTTGAGTTCTATAATACATCGATTGTATTATTCTTCTCGATTGTTCTGAAAATATTTAATTACACATAGAAATATAAATGTATACATTGCAAAGTTTTTCTCTGATGCGATGGTTCTATATTCGCTCATTATACAAATTTATTGATATTTTTCTATTGAGGTGAAATCATAATTTATTTAAAGGTCATTTTAAATGTAAGCTGAAAGTACTCGTTGATAATATTTTTACTTTGCTTTTTTTTTGCTGTGAAGATTTCTTGCTGGCTATTTGAAGAAGCACTTGTATGTAAATATTTATCTTTACTGCCATACAAAATTGAACGAGCTAACATTTTTGCTCGGTACAGACACGGTATACTTGAACTTTTACCACTTCGACGAAATTAAATTGAATATGTCCCGATGTACTTTTATTTGAATTCATAAATGTAAACTAACCGTTTTCTGTTTGATAAGAAAATGCTTTATTGTCTATTGAAATAAATTATTTCGTATTTTTATAATTTAAAATAAATATGTACAAATTACGCTGACACACACAATTAATATTTTACTTTGAAACCTAAAAATCTTATGATTTAACCTGTTTGCATCGGTATCCGATATATGCCGTGTAAGTTCCCCTACCGTGACATCGGTAGCCGTGATATATCGTTTTGCTACGTTCTTAGAATAGTTTTTTATGCTTCATCTGATAGCTAAAAGATACAAGAACCAATGTGATATATGAAAATAGACCAGATAAGTACATTCATTCTTCAAATACTAGTTTTATAATTTATAGTATAATTTGTATTCCACCGAGCCGTAATGAAAGGGTATATAATAACTTCGTTCATAAGATTGTTATTTAATTATAATGTATGAAATATATATACAATATAATTTTGCTTTTGATGATTATTTAATGCACATCATTATCGAGTTACTGCTTTTAGTATATAAAAGCTCTGTACCTCGTGTAAAATGTATCTTTTGGGCCAATTGTGAATCTAGAAAAATCTATTTAAACATAAAAAAGTATATTTATTTTTTATTCGAAATTTCGTAAATTTCATGTCTTTAATCGTTCTATATAACGGATGAAGGCAGATGAAATAAACCACAAACCACGTAAATATTACGAAACATTCATACCAAGGTCTAGGCCACTGTTGATAACACCAATTGTGGCGGTCATTTATAAATTTAATATTTAGTTCTCAAGTACATTAAATTGTCATGAATATTTTTTTAGGCGATTAAAATTACTAGTGTATATGCCATTTATGTTTAAATATGATTAATTGTATTTTTCACTGTTTAAACGCATTTATTTTTTTCGTTTGAGTATTCACTTATAACCCCATTATCGGTACGAAAAAAGTAAGGCACTTTCGGATAATAACTACCCTAAAAACATACCGAAAGGTTACGTTATCAAAATGTATGTGAATATTTACAAAGCATTCAAGTTTTATGCGACAACCATCAATCAACCTTCTGGGGTCAGGAAAACTCGGGAAAATATGATGTCGTTGTAAGCTCCAGTGTAAAGAAGAAATCTGACAGCATCCGTTAATCCTTGGAGAGATGATTTGTCACAGACTTCACTCTGTAGTATACCTACTAGATCAGTGCTTCTAAATCTATTTTTGGTCATAAAACACTTGTAGTAAAAGGTTTGTTCAAGGGGCACCAAATCCACTATTACTCAAATTCAATATAATTGTTTTTTTTAAATGCGCCTTATATAATTATTAATTATGCTGCTTATGTCTGCCGTTTCGTTGATTTTTAATGTAAAAAACTCATAAGAATGCTCTTTGGTCTGTCATTTCAATATCACTTGACGTGTTTTTGGATTAGAAACAATATCGTTTTTTTTTTTTAATATTTCACCGAGCGCTTCGCGGAGCACTTAGAACATCCTGAAATAGCAGTGTTTCACGGAGCACAGTGAAAGACCACAATACTAGAGATTTGAGGATTGTAAATGCAAGTGCTCCGAAATAATGAAAATATAGTACGTATTTATTTATTATTACATAAATTATTAATGTTATTAAGACTGCATATTGTATGACAGTTAGATATGGGTATTCAATTGTCTACAAATTTTCGCTATGACCATTACAATAATCGCAATATAATTAAAATTTACCTTTCCTCATTAGAAGATTTCGTCACATTGATAGTTTCTTCAACTACACAATCTCACTCTATTCCCGAGACTCAAATGGTTATACTAAACATATTTTTTACGAATGAAATCATCAGAACCATTAAATTTGTATATTAATTTGCTAGATGAATTTATATTTTAAGTAAAACTAAAACCTTTTATTTGGATAACGTAATATCAATATCGGTATTCTCGAGTTTACAAGCTATTTAAATTCTTAAACATTTCCTTTGATTACATAGCTTTGTTGCGATTTGATTGTTGCCACAGTTGAGCTTCATTCTTTTACAAAATACGATTACATCCTTAACTCGATTCAAGCTCCTTGAGTTGCTCATTTTCCTCGCCTTGAATAAAGTGGGTCATGGCTCGTCAGCTGATGGAGAAGGCTGGTAAATGGGGTAAGAGAAAGCATCGAGGGGGGAAAAGCAAGAAGAGAGAGAGAGAGAGTGAGGCGGTAAGGAAAGGCGGAAACGATGGGCATTACAAGTCTCTGGTGGAGTGGGTGGTTGGGGGGTGTAAGCAAAACCACCTGTTGGTCTACTGGTGCCCTTGGCCCTCTGCCCGGTAAGAACATCACTTACTGCGCCGAATACTTGGACCGTCTTATGCATAGTCAATTATTCAACAAGGCTGTCTTATTTTGTATTTTCTTTCGTTAATTCTTAAGTGCGATTTTCTAACGATCCGTCTATGTTTTTTGTACTTACTCTTCAAGGTAATTGCCAAGTAATTATTATTTAATATTTATGTATTATTGAAATTTAAGTTTTTGTATTTTTTACCTAAATCATACACAATGTATTACGAGTAAAATAATATATCATATTTTTTACCCGATTTTGATAAATGTTGACATTGGTTTTTGCGTACATAAGAATCACCTCCACACAAGTATTTATTATACAATATGATTTTATTACTTTTCACTTCAAGCATACATTGTTTGTATAATATAATAGTTCTCAAATATTGTTATAAATCTTTAGTGTCTTATCAAATTTACAATATTTATTTATATTCTAAACCCACCAAAAGAAATTTATAAATATATTTATAAATTTTCAATTAAACACATTTTTGTGGGTAACACCATAGCATATCCGAAATAATATTGTAGACTATGAACGACTAACAGATGATGCTGATTTTTATTGCCAAAAACGTCGTAGCATTATTTGCGCGGTCAAAGGTGTATATGAAATATGTCACTAGATATCCGTGCGGAAATAGCCGTGTCTACGCCAAGCCTAATGAAATGTAACTGAAAACTTAAGGTTTATATTTTTTACGCGGGAATGAAATAATGCTAAGTAATTTTAGGAATTAATCCTGTAAAGTAAATCATGCCTTGACGGGATCTGCTCGAGGCGTTTACTAGCGTAATTAATCATGTGCTAGTAGCAGAGGAGCCGCTGGGGCTGACTGAAAGTTGGTTAGACTTCTTGCTGGTGAAGGATATGATAGTTAACGTCTGCCGACTGTCGGCTTTCCACGGTGAATTACGCTGTCAGTCATCGTATAAATAAGTTGCTCGGTTGCACTGAAACGTGGGGATACAACACACGTTACTTATGCTACAGGTAGAAAATATTTTCTATTTCGTGTTTGATAAAGATTAACACACCTTTAATGCTCTTATAATAATATTATTAATGAATTAATGCAATCGAAGAAACATGTAAACTTCTTTTCCTCGAGATTACCAATGAATAGAAACAGTCTCATTGAGGAGACACATAGAGGTGTTTCGGAAGTCAAGCCGAAAATGAGTGATACAAGTTAGTTCGAATATTTTTAAGAAAACAATCCATGTTATGTAGTTTATAAATTATATGAATTAAAAAAACACATCAGAGATTACTTTATATATATTTATTTGACTATAATGCTGGGTACCATGTTTATACATTACCTTCAAATTTTCAAGCCAACGGCTGCCATATTGAACCAATGCCGTTTTTATAGTACCTTGGATCTAGGTTTACATACGTTTATAATACACTTAAAATTATGTAAAGAACATTCTAGTTTGAAAAATCCGGTAAATGTTATATAATGGCCACGTACTCCAATTAGAAAGCGGATATATATATTTTTATTCTTGTTATTAATATGATACTTTTATATAGGGTCCGCCATCTAACGTTTTTTTTCAACTAGTGCTTATTTCGTGAATGGTAACACTTAGTTCATGTATGATTTGACAGATAATTAGTTTTATCTTTCCGCTGAACGAATATGGTTGTGTATACGCTTGACCAACGCTGGGAAATATTGCGACATTACTTTGAAAATCATGCTATTGTCCGCCATCTAACGTTTTTTTTTTCAACTAGTGCTTATTTCGTGAATGGTAACATTTAGCTCATGTCTGATTTGACAGATAATTAGTTTTATCCTTCCGCTGAACGAATATGGTTGTGTATACGCATGAACAACGCTGGGAAATATTGCGACATTACTTTGAAAATCAGGCCATTTTTCTTCGAAAATGAGCAAGGAGTGGCCGTTACAGAGTCAATGGCGATCGTTATCGGGCGATTTTTGTGCACAAAAATTGAAGAAGAGGATATTGGCAACATTTGGTTTCAACAGGACGGCGCTACGTGCCACACAGCCGAAGCTACACTCGATGTTTTGCGCCCCATTTTCAAAAAAAAAAGTTGTTTGGCGGACCCGTTATTTAAATATTTATCAAACTTTCCCATCAATATTAAAGTTTATTTGATTATTTTAATTGCTCTCATTGAATATTTATTAATTGAATGCTTTAAATTTATAACACACATTGATTGTAGCAGCTTCGTGCATGAAATAATTGAATAATAAAGGCATAATAATTGATATACGGCGCATATGGAAATTGTATTGAATTTGTTGGGATTATTTTCTCTATTTAAATGTAAATTTACTCTTTTCATAAAAATTTTTTTTTTCATTAGGTGACACCATATTTGTAATATTAGTGAAGCGAACCTCCAAAATTAATTATATTTTAGATAAATTGATTAGTGTAATATATGTAGTAATAATAAATAACGAGTAAAACATATTATTAATTTTATTTAGCCTAAAAAACGTAATCCGAAAAAGCTTCTACGTTACGGCTTTTTTAGCCAAGTTTGCCTACTCTACTATATATTAAGTATTTAAATTCAATTTAATACGACGGCAATGGCGCTCTTAAATGGCTTACCAGCACACCTCAATCCTTTTCTTACATCCTTTTCCTCTTTTGTCGATGGTATTGTTCTCCTAGATCTCTGCGATCTTTGACACGTGTCATCTTCTTCTTCTTTTATGATTTTTCTATGTATTGTATGTTTATGTATACTGTGTGTTTCTTATTCTTTATTATTCCAAGTACCTTGGAACTGCGGTTCTGTTAAAAAAATCTTCGATTTGTCGCCATCAACTTCAGTCAGCTGCTAGAAATTTTGTTTGTTTCCATGAAATCTCCACGTTTTCAATTTCCGACAAATATATTCCTAATAATTACAAATTTATGATCACCGTCACTCACCGTCACTCACCTTCACAATCTTGTCTTTGAACAGTCAATTACAATTAGTAGTCAAAATGGTTACATTATTTCTCAGTACAAGGATTGAAGTTCTAAAATTAGTTCTATTGATGTACTCGTTACTTTGAATAATTGTATCACATTACCCTATAAATTGTCCCGCATTGGTCGATCATTTTCGAGGAAAAATGGTTGAAATTTTCCATCGCTTTAAGTGCCCGACGTCTTTCCATAAAATTAGATTATTACGGATTTTTAATGAAAAAAACATTATATTGCAGATATTGCTGTACTCTTAATTTATTCTTGATTATCTCAAAATGTTGACGCTTAAAAAATAATCATAATTACAGTATTGATTATTAATTTATAAACAATATGAAGTAAAAAATAAATAAACCACAAAAAATGAGACAATGACGCGCATCCGTTCATTGTTTAAATTCACGCTTAGTAAGTGCAAATTTATATGACGAATATAGAGTATTGACGCAAATAATAAAAGTAATAGATACAATCAATAAATTATCTGCAACTTTAACCGTCGAATATTACGTATTATTATAAGGGCTTACTTAAAATTAATAATACAATTTAAAATATATCACGTATATCGTTTAATTTGTACTCTTATGTGTGTATTATAAGGTTGCGTGGGTCAGTAGAAATGGCGTGACCAGAGATTGGCCCCTATCCACGTGACTACTTGTTGTTTGTTATTGACCACTTTGTGGAGAGAATCGTTTCAGCTTCCTGCTATCCTCACGATAGGCTGTTGAATTATTGTACAGCCTGTTGCCATTCATATAAATTTCATGTCAATACATAATGTAGAGAACTAAAATGCATTAAATAATCACAAACTTAATAAATTTAATAAGTAAGAAAACGTTGCTTTGTAGTGATATGTGATGCATCAATTCTGTTCTAGACTAGTCTACCAATAGTATTTGAATCCTCAACATATAGTTCGAAGAAACTTTAATATTTTTAAAAATATGTACTTTATTTTTTGGCTTAAAACCGGTCTCATATAAAAACAATGAATAAAAATCATGTCTCATAAGAAGCTCTTCATGAGTTGTTGTATTTGAATTGTAAAAGAACTATTTCGATTCATTATTACTATCATCATATTATAGTTCTTATGATCAAATTCACTTATAAAGGATCTTTTTGGTCTATAACTGTTACAAATAATAATCATTATCACCATGGACCTCGCTTCTGCCTTTGCAAACTTGACGAACAGGCAATTGTCGTTTATGTTCTTCTTTGGCATCTAAAGTATAAAGCCCAACGAGCTCTCCCTTCGTCTCTTGACCGACTAGTATGGAAGGCTGCCTTGTCCTCTCTCTCACAAATACCATCATTACAAGCGATATGAAATATTCATGTACTTTTTAAAAGGAGTAATTTGAAGGCGCATCTCTTATATTTTATCTTTATTCCGAGTACTGTAAATTGAAAAGCATTTTGCCCAGTTTAAATGGGAAATAAAATGAAAATATTACAAGTAATGCTTCTGGCGCAATGAGAGTCGTTCCAGAGAAAGCCGGAAGACTGTGCAGCACCTGTAATTCAATTGTCTCGCAAACACCAATTACCCACCTGTGGAAACTCTTTGGCAATCCTCCCGTAGCTCTATAACTCCATAGTAATATCTTTATGTACCTCGTAAAACAATTCTCGCCTTAAGTGTTTCTTCCCATAGATTTTGCAATAGTTTAAAGTATTATAATATAATTATTATCATTGTCGTAACGAATTTCAAGAAAATATATTTCCAACAAGATCCATAAGAAACATTTGAAAAATGACGGTTGTATTAATTTTTTCTTCCAACGTCCGTTTCATATTTGAAACATATGGTTACAACAAATTGCCGCGCTTCCCGACACATGGATTATTATGCTTTGTTCCTCGAACGTGTCCTACTTTTCATAATAGACTATCTCATATTATATAAATTTCTCTACTTCAGATTTACGCTTCTGAAGACATTTCCTGTAATCATTATTTTATATTTATACCTTTATTAATAAACGTAAGAGTAAAAATATACGTAATATATATTTTTACTCTTACTACGACATAGTATATCATGTTAGGTCTTGGGAATTCCCAGACATGTTTTCAATATTGTTTGTTCATCACTTGACTTTATGCACTACAGCCTTAACCCCTGATAAGATTTATTTTATTCATATAAATTATTTAATGTAAAATATACCAGATCAGTTTTTTTCACGGTTTTGAAAGTACATAGTTTTAGAAAACGTGCAAAATATATTTTTGATTTCTAACACATATTTGACGAATATCGTGAAAAATTACTTTCTTTGAATTTTCAGTAACGTGATTTTTCATGGAGTGTATCTAACGCGTCATCCGAGTATACGAGTCTGTAGTTAACCACATTGATTTAATATTACAATTTTTAGAAATTATTAATATTTATAATCAGAAAATGCTGTTTAATTCAGCATCGTTTTTCGTTTCATGGCAATTCTTTGAAACCATACTGATATGATTTGCATGCTACATATCTCCTCTTTACGATATGTTTTCAGTATAATAATTCTTAGAAAACGTATTACATAAGCAAAATAAATATCCTATATTTTTTATCCGGTATTGAAATCTTCAAGAACATTTATCCGCTTTTATTAGTATACCAAATCTATATAATTCTTGTTTATTTTTTTATAAGTGTATGATAACTGTAAAATGTATTATATTTTCATATCCATTTACATAAAAAATATTAAAATAATTGTGGATACTGTTTGTATTACCAGTAAATACGATTTTTTTTTAATTGTGTTTAAAACTACAATACATTATTTCATATATTATGTTAAAATAATATTAAGAAAAAACGGTGAAATTCTAAAAAAAATGATTTCAAGCTAAAGGAAATAGAACGTGATAATGATTTTTTTCATATTTCACAAACCTTTGATCCTATTTCCATTGGAGGAACAGAAATAGAGGTTGTAAACGACTATACCTATCTGGGACAAGTAATACAACTAGGGCGAAATAACTTCTCAAAAGAAATCGACAGGCGCATACAACTGGGATGGGCAGCATTTGGAAAACTAAAGTACATTTTTAAAGCGAAAATTCCGCAATGCCTTAAAACTAAGGCGTTTAACCAATGCGTCCTCCCTGTATTAACTTATGGCGCAGAGACGTGGAATCTGACAGCAAGTCTTACCCATAAAATAAAAGTCACCCAGCGTGCTATGGAGAGATCCATGCTCGGAGTGTCGCTAAAAGATAGAATCCGAAACGAGGAAATACGCAGAAGAACTCAAGTAGTGGATGCTACCCAACGAATAGGCACACTCAAGTGGCAATGGGCAGGTCATATCTGTCGAAGAGACGACGGTCGATGGGGAAGAAAAGTATTGGAATGGCGCCCAAGAACTGGCAAACGAAGCATTGGCCGACCCCCTACAAGATGGACTGACGATATAAGAAGAATAGCGGGAGTGACCTGGATGCGGAAGGCGGAGGATCGAAGAGGATGGAGACTCATGCGGGAGGCCTACGTTCAACAGTGGACGGACACAGGCTGATGATGATGAATGATTTTTTTTGCACAGTAGCTCTGGTCCTGTTAACTGCCATCTAATAATAGACTACTGCACAAGATTGGGCAAGCTGGGCCATTTAGTCAGTGTTTGACAGCCATTGAAAGCAGACCTACTCGTGAATTTTACCGAAAATAGGAAAGACATAAGTTCGTGTGCTGATTAAGCGTTATTTTTTTTGCATGAAACAAACATCACCGAAACCAAAGCTTGATAAATAATATGGGGAGTCGTACCGTGCGACAGCAGACCTCAGTCAATTGAGCACATTTGATTGACGGATTGTTACAGTTTGTTTGTTGTTGTTGTGCAGGTCCCGTGACGGTGCCCATGGTGTCGACCAATTCTTCGCCGCCGATGGCCGTGCCCGTGCAGGTGCCTCCCGGGCACGTGCTGCAGCAGATCTTGGACGAGACGGGCATGCTGAGGCACGTGATACTGTCCCCGCAGCCCCCGGGGCCCCCGCACTTACCGCCGCACCTGCAGCACGGGCCTCCGCCCCCGCCGCCCCCGCACCACTACGTAAGCTACCCTCCTTTACCCTCCTCTTGTATTACATCTCGCAATACCTTAAATTTTAAAATTCTAATATTAGCCGCTATTTATGACAAATTGGTCCTGGCCTCGGGAGCGTCTAAGCATCCGATTTATTTTAAAAATTAGATGAAAAAAACACCCAAAAATATGCCTCTGATCCTACAGCTTCGGCAGAAGAAGAAAAAAAATACATACGATTACGTGTACTTACTTAGTAATACAAATGTATTTATATTATTTTTAATTTATGTCGGTGATTATGTTCCTCTCAATCTGTATAAGAAAACACTTTGTATCTCTCTTTTTCTACCTTTTTTTATCACTCTAACATATTCAGCTTAATAAGTGATAAAGATACTAGTGTTGTTTCTGTATTTGTTTGCATTTTGTATGGTTGTATACGTTTAAATATAAATATTTCTAATCGCACAAATGCATAAAAAATACCAAAACAAGCACTTGCTCTTTTATCGCTCATAAAGATGAGTGCGAGAGAAACGCTTTTTCTTATTACTCGTAGTATTAAATGGAGCAGAGTTACGATATATAACACAAAATTATAAAAATATACTTGTAAATGTACAACATTTCAAAAACAGCCTATATCATAATCCAGAACTAGGCTTGAAAAAAGTTGTTCAATAATATCCTACTGCCCTATTAGTGTTGTGTTTTTTTTACGTTAGTGTACATGTAAGGAACTCTCACGCGGTGATCATCGGGAACGTATACGACTATGTCTGTTCGTAGAATACTTTCGTCTTCAGTGAAAATAGTTAAATATTTATAACGAAATAAAATATGTATTTCTACCCATATTATTAATAACTGAGTTCATCTATATTTTAAATTATAAATACTATTATTTTTAATGTATATTAAATTAATAGTGTATTAGAATTTAATCATACTGAGAATAGAAAATAGGACGCCAGCATTTTCCAGAAGCAATTTTCCATTCGCTTTAAAATCGGCAAAGACTCGAAATGCATGAATGTATATAAGAGGAAATACTTAAAATGTAATGAGTTTCAGTATTATCAAAGTAATTAATTAGTAAAATAATTATTGTGTTTATCTTATACATTTTTTATTTAGGTCAGAATAATAACAATTATTATATAATATTTCGATAAGATTCTTTTCATTAACTATTATGGTTTTATAAAATTGTTTTTCTGTGATGTTCAAATGTTTGATAACGACAATTAATATTAGTATCTTTAATTTACAATTTAGTTAACGAGTTCGCAGAAATGGTGAACGCCGATGATTTTTTTTGACGTTAATTACAAAAACATAATAAAAGCAAGTTCAGTTTACAACGTTATCTAACATATTATATTAAACAGTTACATAAAATGCTGATCACAGTGTACACTTAATACACACGTGATACTTTATTTATAAATATTATAGACGATTTAAATAAAAACTGCTGTAGAAAATATACAACTTTTATTTGTAATTACGAGTATTTACAGAATTTTAATGAAAATATAATTATTATCTAACTGTCCCAATTAAACGATTTTTTTTTTTTTTAATTCATTTATTTGGTTTTGGCAACTAAGGCCATTAACCAGTAATACACACATAAAATTAAACAATGCATATTTTTTTTCAATAATTTTATTTTATGAACTCTTGGAAACTGTAAATTACATATAGGTTATATAAATTATCATATAAATTACAAATATGTTATATAAACATTAAAGAAAAAAAAAATCCTAATTAAAATAATAAATGGGTAGGTACATACAATTTAATTCAATGCAAAAATGAGTCGAGTGTAGTCTGTCTTTTGTTTTTGTAACATTTCACTTCTACAAAATCAGCACAGATATTCGGTGCGGATGTAGGGCTCACTTCATTTCCTTCCTGCATAAAATAACGCTGTAACACGGCCACACATTTTTTTGCCTCCTGGTTAGTCACAGGTCATCATCATCGTCATCTTCGTCTAATTTTTCATATTTTGATTTAATACCTTCTCGTTTTCTTTTGGATGTTCCTGCTCTTAAATTTACTGTCCCAATGAAGCGGAATGTTGTCCCAATTAAACATATAAATTTACTATTGGTTTCTTGGTTTGGTTTCTGTTCTTTGAGATTTGTCCCAAATAAGCGGCTGTCCCAATTAAGCGGTGTTTCAATTAAGCGGAATCGACTGTAATCATAATAATAAAACATTGATTGACATACAACATTTTCATGCATTTAATTACATGAAATACTTAATAATATTTACATAAACCTGCCAATTACTGTATTTAATCAAAGCCAATCAATTAGTATATAATGTTAAGCTTCGTGTTGTTTTATTACTCGTAACTTCAGGTAATTTTTTCCAACATGCAATACATGATATTTTGCAATGTATCGGAAATTTGCCATTAGCAATTATATTGTCTGTATTAATTATCTATCACTAAGAGTGACCTCTTAGAGAGGTCGAAACATGTCGTCGTTTAAATAAATAAATACGTGGAAGTTAATATTAAAAAACATTTTTTTATTTTTAAACAACATCCTTCGATTGTAAATTATTTAATGATTACGTTTTAATAAAATATTTTGTTTTATTTTAGCTGAATGTTTAAAAACGCCAATCATAAAATAATCTTATTGTAAAAAAATGTTGTATAGGAAAGTTGTCTTGTCAATATCGTTCATCTATGGTGAGTCTAACGTAATTATTGACGATGCGTGAAAGCAGGACTTTACTTTAATATTTTTTTTTGGATAAATTCTTCACATAAAGCGTTTAGCCATTCATATAGGCGATTTTTCACCATAGTATATCAGCATTTTCCTGTGTATTTAGATTTAAAAAACACGTGCTTTGAGAACACCGTAAATGTAAATCATCGTACAGCATCCCACTGTCTGCATTCATGACCCTTGGTGTTTGGTGGATCGCGGCTGTCGCGTGAATGCCGGTGAATTTAATTCACGCTTTCATTTTCCCACGGCCGCTGTCGAGATACAATGCCCGCCAATAAACGAGCGTGCTTCCTCGCGCTTTGTTGCACTCGGGCAACATCAGGCAACAGTCGGGCACAACACAAGCACACACTTACAGCAGAGAAGCGGCGACTAACAAGGAACAACCAGCGGAATGTGAACACTGAATACTGTCAGTGTTGAACACTGAGCGTAGTACCTGCGTGTGATGTTGCAGGCCGTCAATGGATGGCGCTGTAATCGCACGTCAATTCGAATTATTTAAAAAAAAGTTAAAAAGAAGATATTTCTTAATTTTTTAACGACGTCCGCTCTACGCAAAAACAGACTATCACAATCTATTCCAGGGAACTTTCTACTCATCGTCCTAAAACAGGATGACAGTAATTATAATGTCCAATTAACATCCTAATTAAATCAAATGATATCAAATAAGCAGGAGACATAAAAAAGATTTGAGCACATAAATAGTCTGCTTAGTAAAATAATGGTGCACTTATATCATACTTTTTTTGTTTTTATCGCTGTTCAGAACATTATTTGGATGATCAGAGAATTTAAATTTGAGTTCAGAAAGACTCAAATTTAAATCTTGTCTAGACCCACTCGCACAACTGACAGATTTTTCAAATGTGTGTCCAAAATTACTTTTTAAACGCTACTAGTAATTTTGATAAGCACTTACTATTTTCTCCTAAATACAATATGTATATCATCAAAAAATATATTTATATAGTCTTACTTGTTGAGCATCTAAAGTCCACTGGAACATTCAATCAGCACTCATCAATTTAAAAATAGTGATATTTTCAATCCGACGATGCGCTATTAAATAACAACAACAAAAATGTTAAATAATATGGGTCAGGATCAACCTGGAGTAATAGAAAACCCACCAGGCTTCTGATAACGATTCTGATGTCATTTAGAGACGTCCGTCGCAATCACACAACATGTCTGATCGAAAAGTGATGATAATTTATTTTTCTTCATAGCGTGTCTGACCGCCATCTATCTGATGGTTGTTATGTTATTCATCGTCCATTAACATGATTTTCCGGAGATGAGAAGATGAGATTGTTGGCTTTTTCCTCAATTATTGTCGTTTCACTCTTTGGTCCCTAATTCGAAATTGCTATGGAATTTTTGTTGTGCGCTCTCTGCCTACCGGAAGCTATAATAGTGCGCACGATGTGACTACTTTTATCCGTATCCACAAGCAGAAAAATTGTAAAAACTAAACATTCCGACAAAAAAATATGAACTTTTTCTTATTTCCTTTCTTGAGAATATTGTAGCTTTATCTTTTTAGTACTGAAATGTTTAAATGAAATTAATTCTAAATAAATTAAAAATCAACTGCGTAAAAACAATATGTTTATCTTTTTAAATCCATAATTATAAGATCTGGTACTTCAGAGAGAATCCTTTTGAAATAATGTCTTTTTTAGTATTAAAAAATATATTTTTGTCTTACATTTTATAAAAGAACTAGGTATGTATTTACAAATCTTCTTACTCCTTATTTAGTAGTATTACATTTTGTAAAACCTATTATGAAGTGCCATTATTATATTTATGAAAGTTCAAACATTTAAATTTTCAAATTACCATCGGACCCACGCGATTCAGGGCATAACAAACGATTTATATTTTCAATTAATGTAACATTTCCCTCGTTTCTGCCCGTCTTTATATCTTCTCGTCAATTGATGTTATTTGTCGGCTCCAATTTGATTGAATCGCCATTTCATTACAAGCATTGTAAAGTCGTTTGTCAGACAAATCCAATAATTTAATTGTTTTCTTTTGCGAAGATCAAAACGAATTTTTCATCCATACCGAAGAATTCGTATTTTACGATACTTTACGTGTCACTGGAGAAAACATCATTTTCTGTTGGTTTAGATTTTTGTTTATACATATATCTGTTAGACTGCAAGGAGTTAATTTTATATCTGAACATTATTGATTTTTCAATTTTTTAATTTTATTTATTTTTTCCTTGCAGAAACATTACAAATTTTATCAACTCGATTCATTTCTGAAGTACAATAATAATTAAATAAAAAATACAATATATACAAACATAGGTACTTATAATTAAATACTAAGAACAATGCAATAAAGACAAGCAACAGAAGGTCCCAATGCTCATCAAACAGACGACGCCAACCAATTATGATACTACAATAAATGATTAGTTTCCTACTTCGTGTTAAATTCATTAGTATAATTGTGTAGACAATATTTGGTGAAATAATTTCATTACCAAATAAACGCTAGTACCTTAAGTTATTTTCATGATCCCTATAATACAAAACAGATATCAATATTTGTATGGCTTTTGTCTTAGCCGTACAATATTTTAATATATATAAGCCGTCCAGGTCAAAAGCGATGACTTAAGTAACTTGTTTTTAGTGAGTTATTTGACCTTTCAAATTTCACGTGTTACGAGTATTTATGACATTGTAATATTTCTTGTGACATTTAAAAAAGCGCGGTTTAGCGAAAACAATTTTATCGAAAAAAAAAAAAACAATGTAAAAAAAAGTCGATTGTTCGGAGGCTTTGAATACAAAATTAATACACATTACCATTACAACTTATTACTTAATATTTACTTCATGCAAATACGAGTTCTTTATTTGCGAAATTTTATTTCTTTGCATTGGTTGAGATTTAAATTTTCTCTCCACTTTTTTTGGTAGTAATTTAAGAATAGTTTTAGTGAAGCGAAATTTAGGACTCGTAGTTTTACTAAATCAAAAAAAAGTGCCGTATACATATAGATAGCGCCTGTATCGTCACCATTCTTTTTTAAGGTTGTGAATCTTTCCATCTCATTAAAAGCCAATGCGGCCATATTATGTATTTCGAAAGCAAATAGATGCCTGTGTACAATACTGGGAGTTCGATGTTCTGACTTTGTGCAGAAAGACGAGGTGAGAGGGCGGTCAAGGTAGGTTTCCAGCTTCGAAAACCATGACGGTTGACAGAGCTTTGTGGCGGCAGTGATGAATACATGCTCCAGTTAGGAGTCCGAACGTGGTGATGATTTACTTACGTACATGAAATGAAGAATATAAAAAAATATAATGCACATAATTCTTTACTTAACATTCTTACCAGAGACGCGTTCATTCCTTTACTGTGCTCTTTATGTGATATTGTACGTTACGTACAGTAGCGTTGTGTGCTGAAGAATCTCTTCCAAAGCTCCCGGGTATTATCAGGGCTGGAGGTTAAGATGCACTGTGGGTGCTGGGAGATAGACATTTACTTGTCGCTATCGCCACATTCCACTCGTTGCGGTGTTTTCTCTTGACCCCTCGCCGCAGTTTCCCATCGGGTTTATTTCTTTCACGGTCGGCCGGTCGCTAATGGCTAGGTATTGTGGAGCCCCCTAATGGAACAGCTCGCTTTCTCACACATTGTGTTGTGTTAAATGGACGCGGCGCGGAGGGACGACCTGCATTATCTTGTTGGACCTGCCAATAAAACTATATTATATTTCGAGACATTCATTTGTTATGAACCATCTTCTTTTGTCACCCGCTACCGAATTAAGACCTTCGGAAACTCTCAGTAATTTTATTTTTACGTTTTCGTTATTTCAGGACTTTCATATGTAATTATTTTTTGAGACGTTAAATAACATACAATATTATTATCAGCCAATGTCCATTCATTGTTGGAAGTAGGCCTTCCGTATTCGTGTCGATACTCCGTATTCCGCATTCAACTTCATACAACAATTATCCTAATGTCATCAGTCCATCTTAGTTCTCGGTGCTTGGTTCTTAATTGGTGCATCACATAGCACTGATGCTTCGTAAATAAGTTCCAGATACACACATCAACATATACGAGTATGATGGTTGTAGGAAAGAAATTTTTGAGTGATTTAAATCTCACAGGAAGCTATAACACTTTTTAAATAAGTGTGGACGTCTTGCCAAACTTAATTAATTTATATTAAAATCTTAGCACCCATAATTTCGTAATTTGAATAGATTCCATAAAAAATATAAACGGAAAAATGTGTCGTGTTGTATTTACAATATATCTCTACCAGTAAGTATGATTATATGTTCCATAAATATGTTTTTTTTTCTTTTCAATACAAAAAAATCATTGTCTCCGCTAATATCCCGTCAAAATTGTATCATTTTAAAACATTTGTTTTAGTTAACTATCATACTATGATATTTGCATGTTTTAGTTTATTTTTAAATGATTGTCAAATCATCCATAATATCAATTAAAATAATTATTGATTTCTGAATTTTCACTGTAACCTTACGTTATAATTAATGCTTTATTTATTTATACACAATATGAATAGATTTATTATGTTGCCCACAGACAAGAAACCGCTGGTAAAGAGTTTAAACAATTGCACAAAAATACGTTTTTATTTAAATTGTAGTGATTATTATACGATACGGAAAGAATTAATTGTTTTTACAAACTATTTTTCCTGAGCTATAGATAGGGTAATTTTGTACTTCCAAAATTCCGGGAGTTTCGTTGACGTTTTATCGCTCAAAATCAAACATAATATTGAAACAGTTGGCACCTGTAAACACCTGTATTTGTCATCTCAGCAATTACATAATCAACCACTGGAACGATCCATGGCAGGCACCTAGATTCTTTGTTATTATCAAATTAATAACGTATACTGCACTATTAAAAAATGAATATTATATTTCATCATGCTTGTGATGATTTGGGAAACTACAGAAATGATGATTATGTTATTTTGTATCAGTCCATTCTCGTTATCTAAAATTCAACTAAAGTACATATTAACAAGTATAATAACATAGGACGGACAACAGAACTTACCAATGCTGAAATAAAAATGATTTATGATTGGTGTTCAATTGTAACAAGGTTGAATATACAATCAAACTGGTATATAAGTACAAAATAGAATGTTTGATATATGTATCTTTTTTATTTTGTTTATATGTTTTTGAAAAAAAAATTTTTTTTGGAATTCATACCTACTTTTGTTTTATACTCGTTGTGGCTTCTATGTATTCAAACTGTCAGATGAGCTGACATTCTATGCAATTAATATATTATGTTAAGACATTACAATTCTTATTATTTATTACTTATATCGGGAGCCCCAAGTAAGACTTTATTATTGTCCGGAGTTAAGGTAAAAATAAATAATTTCGTCTTTTTCTTGCATAATTTAGCTTCGTGCTGTTTCCAGGATAAACTGTATTTATGTGTTATATTCGAACTACCAAGGAAAAGAGTATTGTGGACCACAATGAGTAAATATTTATCATGGGGAGTTGGGACTAAGTTCGTTAACGCCTACCACATAACTAATTCTCCCTTGTATAATTTCAATAGAACTTCAATATATTACATAACATATACACAAAAACATAATTAGTGTATGTAATTTATTAACATGTAAAACGGCCAAATTCATTCGAAACAATCTCTGCTATGAAATAATATAGTCAGTTATAAATGAATTATTTTATAGGTTTTTTAACTTTTTATATCTGTATTGCCCGCGCACCCATGTCAGATGCGCACACAACTTCACGTGTATTATGAGAATGTCGTGTTGCCAACACAGCGCAGACACGTCAGTTCGATAAAGCCTATCGCGCTATCGGCCGCGGAGCGTTCAAACGCGAATATGGACAAATCACATCAGAGAATGCTCCATGAGCTGCTCTATCGGGAGGAGGAACCAGATTCAGACGACGATGATAACGCTAATGACGTAAGTATTTTAATTCGAGCAAAACAATTTCGCCGGCGGGAACGCCTCTCTCTGGTTTGTTTACGTGGCGCCATGTTGGCATGTCGCGTCTTGCAGTTCTGTCAAACGTCGACTCGGAAAATTAAATAATAATAACGTTACAAATGAAAAATGTTTGAAATTCTAACTTAATCACTAGTTTTTCGTATGTGGGATGTAATCAACTCATTATGTTCAGTTTATATTATCCGAATCTAATGTAATTTTGCATAACCTTCCAATTATATCTGCCTCAATTGTTTCGAGTTGTAACTAAGCAGAAACTAGTCTACGTTTTTGTTTTCCAATTAAATTCAAATGGAGAGTATCGAAAAGGTCTAAAATATTGATTTTCATTTTGATTTTTATTTTGATTTTTTATTTTTTTTAATTTGCTGTCTTTAGAAAAAGTAACATAGCAACGTAATAACATAAAACAACGTAGCTATTTGATTTATTGATTTTTCAAAATGTGTAATTTCTTAAATATATTTATCCTTTTTTATCATATTGCACCTTGTTAAGGGTCGAGGTTACCTAGGAAGTCTTGCGTTTGAAATGAACTCTCCTATTATAAATCTATATTAAGGAAGAAATGTTAAAAACGGAAAATATATTTTTAAATGTACAGTATCAAAGTATCAAACTGTAAATTTTGTTAAAAAATATATATATTAAAAAAAAATGCGACCTTTATACTTTTTGGAATTCCTCTAAATGTAATAGTACCATACATACTTATATAGGAGTGATTAAAAAGAAAAAATATTTATAAAAATCAGTTTCATTGTTCATACATGATATCCCTTCATTAGCTGTCTAATTGAGCGATATGTATTGCGAAATTGCTCAGTATTGTTGTAAGGCGTTAGATTGTTGTGTTGTTCATGTTAATGATCTGTATAGTTGTCTTTTTCTGCATAGTAATTTACAAAGTGTGGTTAGTGGTTATGCCAACACTATTTGAAAAAAAAACAAATACCCACAGCTTAGAGTTGTCTTTCCAATAATTTTTCCATCATGTAATTCGTGTTTATACGTCCTTGCAAACTTCATTATTTAGTTAGGAATTTCTTTATAATATCTTTATAGCCTCTATGATCAACAATTCCTAGTGGAATTGTTTTACACAATAATTGATAACTCTACAAACCATAATAATGCAGTAGAATCATTTAGATTTTTAATGATATTTGACCATATAATATTTTCTTAGGATTTAATTATTTTTAAAATCTAAATTAATTTAAAGATCACTAGAAGATTATATTTTAACTATGTAAGAACATGCCCTCCACCACAAATAAACTCTATGGAGTTTCAGCAAGAAAACAAACAAATATAGACTCTTAATTTTAGAAGGTTATTTTTATTAAAGCACACTTTTTTTTACTAATATGGTGTAAATGAGCCTGTATCAAGTATGAATGTGAAAAAATATTAATAGTTTTATTAATATAAAATAATGGGCTTTGAAAACAGATGCTTGTGTAGAATACTATTAGTGTATGATGGGTTGAATTTGTAAATTATGATCATGTGAGTGAGTGGAAAAGGCATTCTTCTATACTACAGTCCATATATAACCCTTATGCTAGCTCTAAATGCTCATTAAAGTTGCTAGAACTAAGCTAAAGACGATAGTGTAGGTCACTTTGTGTGACTTCGCAAGGAAATTTACGAGAATCTTTGAGGAGAGTATAGAAGTAGCATTCAATTATTTTCTATTTAATATTCGGGCTAACCTTGCAGATCTATGTGCAGAGCAAGAACAAAAATGTCATATATTTTTAGTAAGGTTTTTTTAATTATCTAATTTATTGTAATAAAAAACTTTGATTTAAAAATATATGAGGTCAAATATTATTTATCACTATTCAGTTTAGTTTGAAGACATTAATCACAAGATGGCTGCAGGGGTCATTTGAAAAAATATTATATGGAATAGGTAGGTAGTCTTAAAAACTTTTTTACATTTAGGTATTTTGAAAATATTTTCTTAACAATATATTTTGGAGGATAAAAATATTTAACACTTGACTCTGAGTTGAGAAAAATTGCAATATTTAAAAAATATTAAATATCACATAGATTAGTTAAAATAAAATACAATACCTAGATATTGATAATGTTGTCCTCAATTCATAAGAATATCAAAGTGGGTAGTTGTGATCATTCAGTTATTTCTAAGATCACTTGTCGAGTTGTCCTAATAATTATGTGCCGTATAAATTAATAAAATCTAGTATTAATTGTTTGTTTTTGACATTTGTTTTCCGTTATATGTTATTTAAGCTATTTGAAATGCAATATTTTATCTAAAAAGTATTTACAATTGATTTTATATAAGATTTTATCTCAGTTTGTGTGACACATTCTACCCACTCAGCAGATTGAATAAATTCAAACTGATAAGTTAAGGTATGTCTTTAGAGAAAATAAAACATTTCAAAGTGCTTCATTTATGAAAATATCTTTTAATCATACCAAATCTATGTATTACTTTTACTTCTCGCTCAGCAGCTTGTAGGTCTGGAGAGTTTTTTCAGAATCAGAATTGTGAAGTTGGCAATTGTCTCTTCAGTAACATGATCTTAACTTTTTATTACTCGTATTAGAAAATGCAGTTAAACCTGTTTTTTTTTTATTTATTTCTAGTTATTCTACATACATGATTAGATATTTTAAAAATTAAAACATATAAACTGCTTTTTGGGTAGTCAGTTGTGAAAAAATAAAGTAATTATACAATTTTATAATCAATACTTAATACTTGCTTAATCATTTTACTACCTTTTTACTTTTTACCTTTAAACGCCCAGTGGTTTCCTTACGGGTCCGCAGATTTGCGTCCGTCCCGTAAGGATAGTGCCCTACGGTACTATACAGGAAGTGCTTATGGTTCATTTCACAATCGGATTACATTAATTTATAATAATAGTATTAATGTAAGTTCATGGAAGAATCTATTGTGCGACGAAACATTACAAACATTGGCCTGCTAGGGCATTGAACGACGCAAATTTGCGATCCCGTATGGGACCACTGGGCGCTTAAAGGTCTTATTAATATTAATGTCTTAAAGAAGACCAAAGTATTGGAGGTATAAATATATATTTTTAAAGATTTGAAATCTTTACAGAATTGTACATTACAGTTAACAGATCTGGGCGTGACATGCACCTGAATAACGAATTAAATATCAATATTTTTGAGTAGTTTCAACAAGAGGCGGTCTCCATTTTGAACAGCCATCGTTCAATGATCAAATCAACCGCAGTCTATAAATTCTCATGTTATTTTGTGCTTTGTTTTAATAGGGATCACATTAAGGATTTGTTATCACAGAAACTGCTGTTCCATAGGCACCGCAAAATTAAAGACAACAAAGATTAGAGAGCGCAGAAAAAAGCTCAAATTTATTATTATTAAATTTTATAAAATTATACCAAAGACAACAGTAGCTACTACTATCTCTGTGTAGAACTTTAGACATTTTTTTTTTCATTCAATGGTAATCTTTTTTTCAGGGTCCCGCTAACGGCGGCAGCGGACCGCAGCAGTTCTACGCGCCCCCGGGCTACCCGCCGCCGCACTTCCACCCGCACGGGCCCCCGCCGCCTGCGCCGCGCCGCCTGCCGGCCTCGCCGCCGCACGCCCACAGCCAGCACAGCCACAGCTCCCACACCTACCACCGGGACGAGCGCGCCCAGCGGCAGCACGGCAAGCTCAAGCGCAAGCTCGAGCAGAAGCAAGCCTTCAGCCAGGGCGCCAGGGGAGACGCCTCAGGTGAGACTATACTCATCACACTGTGAACTAATGCAATCTGAATGAGACTTATTGGCACACTGGACCATTAACAGAATATTTTGAACGCGGTGCCTTCTTGGCAGTTTTTTTAATCGATTTTCGAACAAATTATAAAGACTGATATATATATTTTCTAGTAAACAAATATATCAGAAATTGCTTTAAGGTATTGACTGGAATTCAATATATTTTATATTCAGTTATATAGTAAGTTAATTTTGTACATTACAATAATAGAATAAAGCTGTAATGTGAGGCTACAAATTTCATGTAAAGCTCATGACCGCTATAGACGTCATACACAGTGAATGGGTTAAATATATTCCTATACCTGCTTTGAATATGTTCTGTGAATTTTAATGCATATACGTGCCCATGATTATAAGAATGGTGTAAGTCATGTTTCATTCGATCTGAGATATTTAAAGTTTTGTGTTTTAGTGTTGGTTGAAAAGCGATGGAAGTGACAACTTTATGTTGCATAAAATGCTATAATTGGCTATTGTTGAAATGGATAATTGTTGAACAATGACAAAACTATAAAAAACAGTTTTTTGTCTTCCAAAGTTAACTGTTATTACATTATAAATATTTATTTATTTACCTTGTTTTTACACGGACCACGTAAGATAGAGAACTTATCTTACGTGATCCATGTAAAAACAATGTAAATTAACATATATTTATAATTTATAATGGAAGTGAATGCTGAAAACATTGAAAAAATATTATTACATTAATTATTTGGCAATTAATTATAGTTAATGTTTTTGAGTGTATCTTGTTGACTTTTTTTAGACTTCCGAATTTCATCTCAACTCATAAAACACTTTCTCCCACCAGATAAACTGTATGTAGTTTGAATGTGTGGTGTAAAATACAAAACAAAAAAAAATGTAATATACAACATATATTTGAAATAAAGATTAAAAATAAATAAATAATAACATGAATATTTAGCTCAATGCAACAATAAACACCACAACAATACAGAGCAGAGCTCTAGTCAAATGATTCAACAAAATGTTCCCTAGAGTTGCCTGTCTTTTGGCTGTTGTCTCAACAAAATGTTCCCTAGAGTTGCCTGTCTTTTGGCTGTTGTCGTATTGAAGGATAATATATATATGTCAATAAACAATATAATTTAGATCAAATGGTAATCTGCCAAACGATAGACAAGAGAAGAAAATTCATCATATCAGGGATTGATTCTTTTTTTAAATTGTAATATTCTTAACGAAGTTAGTAAAGTTAGTAATTGTTATTTCTTGTTACTTTTTCTTTTGTTTGAATGTTTCTGAGTGCAATCAAACAATTGAATTGAATTGCTTTAAAACAAATTTAACCATACAATTTTGTATGTTCCAGGTTTTAATTCTGGCTACAGCACTCCCGCCCTATCCCCGCGGAAGGAGTTTGTGAATGGAGGTCGCGGTCCCGGCTCCACTATGGGCGGGACATCCTCTGAAGGTGAAGGCAGCTCCTCGGCGGCGACCTCCGTGCAGGGCGACGAAGACGAATCTCAGCCTCTACTCGATCTGCTCTCTTCCCTGCAAACACCTGTGGTAGGAGTCTTCATAATTATTTCTAGGGCGAAAGAACTGCAGTGAATTAATTTCCAATAGTTTTTGCTCGCAGTCAATAAAAATGTATTTAATCTCAATACGAACTGTAAAATATTGCAGGTGTCAGACGTGACTGCCCGAAGTGCCCTCGTGCAGTGGAGCGCCCCCGTAAGTGACGCGCCCCCGCCACCCTTCAGCGGGGAACTCTGCTATGAATTGCTCCTCGGAGAGAAGAGTCGCTACAAAGCCATCTACAGCGGCTCTTCATTATCTTGCAGGTAAGGAAAATATAATCTTTTTCGTCTTCACAGTTTTCTGCAGATCCGTTTGATCGGAGAGGAACCAAAGGAAAGGAGAAAGATTACAGATCTTCTAAATTACTTTTTTTATACATAATTTGTTTTATTATTTATAGAGTTCAAGACCTTCGACCTGGGACTGAGTATACGGTCTGCCTGCAGGCCCATGCCGAAAGGCTGACCGGGGCCGCTTCCGGCACGGCCATCTTGCGCACTCCGCCCTGCGAGCCGGCGGCTCCCGCTTCCCCTCGCGCGGCGACACGCACGCGCACCACGCTGCAGCTGCGCTGGTTGCCGCCTGCCGACAACGGTTCCCACATCCAACACTACGTCCTCCAGTACGACGAAGGCAAAGGAGGCCCGTTCGTGGATCTCTGCAAGCCTCGCATCAAGCACCACACTCTCTCCAAACTGGAAGGATCGACTCGCTATCGCTTTCGCGTCGCCGCCGCCAACGACGTTGGTCTCGGTCCCTGGAGCGAGGAGGTGGCCTACTGGACCTGCGGCTCTCCTCCAGCGCAGCCCGGCCCCCCCGTCCTGCTGCGAGCCGCGTCCACCGGCCTCCACCTGTGCTGGGAGCGACGGCCCGGAGACGAGGAGTTCACTTTGCAGTTTGAAGACGAGCACATCCGCCGCGGTTATCTCCTCGCTTACTCGGGGCGCGACACGGAGCATCTCTGCGAGGGTCTGGTGCGCTACTCCGATTACAAGTTCCGCCTGCAGGCGCACAACGAGGAAGGAGGTTCCCGGTGGTCAGACGAAGTCGTATTTCGAACGCTCCCCGAGTGTCCGGCGGCTCCGCCGAAGCCTTTCGTCAAAGGAAAAATCCACGCTCAGTTCTTCAGGATTCGATGGGTTCCGCCTCTGAATTATGGAGGAGCGGAGATTCAATTCTACGTTCTCGAAATTAAATCGGGCGCCGAGTACGAAGTCGTCTATCGAGGACCGGACCTCGAGGCGACCTGCGACAAGCTGCAGCCGGCGACCACCTATCGAGTGCGAGTCTGCTGCACGACGGCCGGGGGAACCGGAGACTGGTCAGAGCCGCAGACTGTCACGACAGAGCCGGTGCCCCCGGGGTCGCCCTGCGCGCCCGCCCTGCTCGGGGAGCCTCGCCCGCACTCGCTGTCTCTCCGGTGGCAGAAGCCGGACTGCGACGGCGGTTCACCGATATTGGAATACAATGTCGAGATGACCGACGACGAGAAGAGCGGACTAGTATATAACGGGAAGGAAACGGAATGCACGGTCCAAGAACTTTTGCCGGGGAGACGATACGACTTTAAAGTGAAGGCGTTCAACAGAATCGGTGCCGGACCTTGGTCGGAGCGGACGACCGTGACGAGCGGGGCGGCGCCCCCGGACCCTCCCGAGCCGCCTCGAGTTTCCGTTAAATCTCCTTCGAGTGTCTCTCTTCAGTGGGACGAGCCGCCAAGCAACGGAGGACCTATCGTCGACTATAACCTCGAAATGAAACTGACCGGAGACGAGGACGATCCCTTCGCTTCCGTGTATCGCGAAGCGCAGCCGACGACCGATATTAAGAGTTTGACTCCGTTCACGACGTACTCCTTCAGGGTGTGCGCGAGCAATCGCGCCGGAAATGGTGACTGGTCAGAGACGGTCGAAGCGTCCACTCCGGGGGCGCCTCCGGGGGCTCCTCCCACTGTCGATGCGGTCGCGACGGCCGGCGATATTGTCCTCAACTGGACCGAGCCGCCGGCCAACGGAGCGTCGATCTCCCACTACCGCATAGACGTCGGCGAAAAGGTGCACACGACGGACGGCCCCGTCCTCGAATACCGCCTCGATAACCTCCCTTCAGAAACGGCATATCGTGTTCGAATTCAAGCGGTCAACGACATCGGGATCGGAAATTTTTCTCCGACGCTGAAGATATCGACGCTCCCTCCGCCGCCGGAAGCGCCGCAGCTCTCCATGGCTCAACAGGGACACAACTTCTTGAAGTTAAAATGGGGGGACGGAAAGAATCCCGACTTCACGAGGTACATCGTCGAGATGCAGAACCCGAGGCGGAAGGAATACCACGTCGTCTATCAGGGGACGTCCATGTCCTTCCGAGTGAAGAAACTTCAAGAGTCGACCGCATACCGATTCAGGATCTGCGCTTCCAACGACGCCGGCGGCCAGGGAGAGTTTTCCGATGACGTGGAGTTGGAGACCTGCGCCGCGCCCCCGGCCACTCTCAAGGCCCCCCGAGTTGTGGAGCAGCGAGACGACGCCGCTCTCGTTGAGTGGTCCCCGCCCCGCCAACTTCCCGATGAGCCTCTCATATATGTCGTGCAGTGTTGCCGTGCCAAGGACCAGGAATACAGACAGGTCAGTTTTCCTCGCGCGACATTATCTATCGTCAAATCGGTGATCACAAAAGTTAATTCTGTGGGATTTGTCAAAATACGGTAAATTACTTTTCAAAACCTCTATTTTATATTTAAGATATTAAAATCCTTTTTCAGGTATACAAGGGCCCAGAAATGACTGCGACCGTTGAGGATCTGGAAGGCGGCTGCGAGTATTGGGTGCGCTTGTGTGCCGAGCGTGTTGTCGGAGGCACCGAGCTGCAGGGGGCCTGGTCCCCCGTCTTGGTGCTGCAGCCTCCTCCGGCGCCGGTGGCGGCAGCTCCACCGGTGGCGGCTCCCCTGGCCCCGCGCCGCGCACCCCGTCGCTCGGCCGCCCAGGCCGCCATGTCTGACAACCACTACGCTCTTCTGCTCCTCGGAGGTTTCGTTCTCGTGGCCATTATTGCGGCCATTGCCGTCGAAAGCTTTATAAACTGGCGCTCCGCCGTGTAAATGTTAGAGGCCGTCTTCTGTGTATCGTCCAAAAAAAATCTGGAAATTCCTGTCGACGAGTTGTAATAATCTACGATCCTTTTAAACATTGAAATTTTGATTAAATTGGTCATGAATATTGTCGCAATTGTACCTTCCTTCTTAACTTTTAATCTGAAGTCTGGCATTAAAAATGCAGTTTTTTTTCTATTCAAATTATATCTCGGTCGTGAGTCCATCGATGATTTGCAAATATATTAAATAGGTGTTCTAATTTTAAATTAGAATCATGCAATAGTCTCTACGATGTTTTTCTCGATATATTCTACTAAACGTATCGATCAGAACGAAACGTTGTGCAACTTCGGAAGTTGTTTATCGATTATTGATTTACTTTTAATAATGTATTTTGGGTGGTTTATCAAAAATATAATTGTTTTACGAACCGATAAGAAAACCAACAGAAATATCTCGATTCCTGGGGATTCTTCCTGATTTTTTACTTCAGGTTTCAATCAAAAATTATTATCTTTGTTTTTATCATTATTACAGATTGACTTTTCCTTTTTATGTCACACGATCCTGCCATTCGACAATGGCGTTGTCCTTGGAACTTACTATTTCACAGAATAAGTATAAGAGTTATCTTTTGGCAATTATTAAACATCATAATAAACATGATTCTTCATTATTCTTTTCAAACATAGTAATTTAGCAAACTTGTTAGAAAGTCAGACGGTTGTTAGAGGCCAATAATTATTTTATGTTTAAGATAAGGATATTGTTACAAGACGACGATATGCATTTCCTGTTTTCCAACTAAATAAAAGGATGCAGTAGAAGATTACAATACTTGACACCTCCATAAAATCAAATATTCAAATGTATTTTTTTTAATCTGCATGAACAGTGGGTAATATTGAATTTTTCATTGAAAATTGGCTTGGCTTTTAATCGATGTTTATAATAATTGTTAATGATCAGGAAAGCTCCGTGTCGATTGATGTTTGTCGGTTGCCTTTAAGCATTTTATTTAAAAAACACTGAAAAGGCATTTGGAAAGGTGATAAATATTTTTGAACGTTTGTAAATATTGTTTCTAACGAAGAGATTGTATAGTTGTTGATGCTGGGCTGTGAGATCGAGAAATAAGATATATTTTCAAAATTAATTCAAGTATATTATCATTATAATTATATATAAAACAAAACATTTTTTGTAAATTTTTATTTGAATTGAAATGAAGTGGTTTAAATATTAATTACATGATCCATAACTTATTATGATCAATCAATTGGAGGAAATTTCAATATAATAATGTCATAAAGAGAACCATTCTTTCAAACAAATCAGTTCTAATTGCAGAAAATACTTTTATAATATATTTATTTATTTGCTTAGCTAATTCAATTATGACAAGGATACAAAGTATCTCCATCTATTAATTATTATTCAGTTTGATTCATGAAGTGTTAAATATATTTGATTTACTGAAGATTTTATTTTTTGAATGCATAGTAAATTATAGAAATATTTTCGCAAATTTTAATATTATTGTTTGAATTGTTGCAAATTAAATGTTTATACAATCGGTAATGATTGTCATGTCCTAATGTCACTACAATATTACATAATTATTAAAAAAATACACAATGTTACTGTTATATTTAAAAAAAACATTTTATATGCATTATTATCTAGATCATGAAAAATTGCACGTTTGTATATTTGCCGATGTATTGTATATTATTGAAAACAAAGTGTGGCTAATCCTGGAACCGGATTAAGAACCATTTAAAAAATATATATTCAAACAATGTACTGTGTCATCAATATTGGATAATCACCATTTATTAGATTTTATTAAACCAGTTTTTTTTTGGGATTATTTAGAATGATAGAAGAAGAATTGGAGATCATATTATTTTATTGAATTAAATATTATTAGTTGAGATGTGGCCATTGAAGCTACCTTTATGAATAACGTCTACAGGTACAATCGAAATTCAGTGTTGTACAATCTAATATTTTAAGTGAAGGGTTAATGAAATATAAGTAACTCTATCATTTTAATGGTTACTGATTCTCGACCACAATGAGTAAAAGTAAACACAGTTTCAAGTCGATGTTTACCTAAATGTCGTTCTACACATACAGGTACACATATATTTGGTGCTAACTACATAGTTTTATAGCAGAATTCTATATAGTTTTTTAGTTAGGCCAATCGAGATAATTAAATTTTATATTCTGGGGTATCTTGGTATGGAATAAATGTAGTACTTGTAAATTATAGTTATTCATTGTAAAAAAAATACTTGTAAGGTCGCAAGTCCAAAAGACAGGTTAAGGATCCTTCCTTCAGGAGCGGCCGCGGGGACAGAACCAAGTGATTCTCAGCTTTACGCCGGCCAGTGTGTGCAATCTAACTGCAATCTCTTTATTGGTGATTTCGCATAATTAAGTCAGCTTTGTTTTAAATGGAAGACGGGAGTTTATCAATTAACGATCTGCCGGTGTGAAGGTGTGAAGATATTCATCGGCGACTAACTAATGTTTTAAAATTTTAATTTGCATAAAAGGCGGTCATTCAAATACTACTATTGTAACCTGTCAATGATGTGTAATCTAAAACAAATCAAAGAGTTCCAAACATTCCTAAATGCAGTATAATGTTTAATGTGCTAAGTCTAGTTCAAAGTTTACATTGGTATTTTATCACTTACAATTTAATCGTACAACATAATTTTTTGTAATGTCTGTTAAGCTCTCTACTTTAAGATTTATATGTTTTTTTTATCAATTTATGTAAGCCGCAGTGAAGTTGTCTCCGCAATCAAACGATCAAACGTAATGGCAAACATTTTTTAAAAAGTGCAATTTTGTTTTGGTCATTTTTAATAATAATTTTGTGCAGCTTTCTTTTTTTTAAAATAACAATTTTACTAATTTTATCATAAAATTGATCATTATTATCTTTTAACATGAAAATGATAAAGTTTCATTATTAATTTGAATATTTTGTTTTCCATCTCTTGATGCTATATTATCTGTGATATAATTTTAAATCAATTTATGAATCTGGGTACGAGCCTTGAGTTAATTGCTTAAGACCATAACTTTGTTTGGTTGCCGGTTACATTTCACTGCAAAATTAACGTCTATAAACATTATGTGCAGGCTAAGTGTTAAGAAACATGCCTGCAGGAGTGTTTCTATTGCTAAGTGTCCTGTTTTTCCGAGATCTTCGTGGAGAAATGACTTTTTTCCAAATTGAGATATAATATAATTGTAATAAATATCTGGAAATAACCACTACGCGATTAGTAATGGGCGTTATTTTAATCGTTTTATATGAAAAAAAACAATTTTAAGTCAATTCACATCTACGATTTCAAATCTTGAGATTTTATTAAGTCAAAAAAATATTGGTAAAAACATAAAATGAAATATGTATATAAATATATATATTTTTGTTGTGCTTCCATTTCTGTGACCCCCGAGTTACTAAAACTTAATTATTAAATAAAATTATACTTTTTTTGATCATCTTACATAAATAAATAGTTTATTTTAAAAATAATAATATATTTTTCTATAGTTGTTTATCTTTATATTGTGTCCTTTTATTTTTCTATTTAAATATTAAATTTAATGAATGGCCTAAATTTGCAGATGTTCATTTTGCATGTCGTAATTTTATATTAATATTTCTTTTAATTATTTGCGGTTGTAAAGCGGATTTTTTGTTTGACAAAGATCATAGAAAATATATAAAAAAATAAATAAAATATCATAATCTAGTAAAAAATTCATGTCGAGTACGAGTCTAGTAAATGTGTCATCGTGACCGTCAGCAATATGGGCCACAGTCACGGTGGTCACGGTCTGTACGCAGCGAGACGCGTGAATGCAGCATGGGACATCCAGACTACTTGTGATGGAGTTGAGTCGGTAAGGTTAGAATAGTCAGAGGTTAATATCAGATAGTCGGGAGGGGTGATCGGTTGTAAACGAATGTTGCCACATCGATGATATAAATTGTACGCAAATGTTATGTGAAATGTTTAAAACATGCGAAATTGTAATGAAGTCTTTGTAAATCCATTAGAATAGGAGAAAATTATATATTAAATATACATATATATTAAAATAGTTATACAATTTATAAAATATATATATATGAACATTATTATAAATACCAATAAAACAATTATATTTTATGTACTATAATAAATGTTTATTTTTCCACAATAATATTATAAACCTACGATTTTTGTGCTATGCCCTGAAATATAACTTTATGAGAATAACATGATATATGTATTTATTATACTTCAATTATAAATATTGGGGTGAAATAGATTCCACGGCTTACATAGTATACACATACATAGTCAGACAAATTGTATTGTTTTCATGATAAAAGATGCTTACATCAATATTATTCCAGGCTTTTGGTGGTATTCTATTATGTGATGAACATTTAAAACCATAAAACTCCTTAATAAATATTGCATTCTTATTTCATGAAAATATTTCAATTTTCTTCCTTACAGCCTCTGGTTGAGCGTTATAGAGTCTACAAACAGGTTGTGGTGCTCTCCTGCAAATTTACTTTAAAAAATTAAAATAAAGGTGATAATCTTAACACATTACATTAAACAGAAAGGTGATGATTTTATACCTAAATATAATTAAATAATTCACATTCTGTATTATTTTACATTGGCATATTATTTTGTAGTGATATGATTATTAGAATGAGTAGTTAATTTGTATTTTTACAAAATATTCAATATTCATTTTTCCTACACAAACTATCGACTAGAATTCTATACGTATTTAAAAAATATACTAAAAATAATATTGCACTCAAATTTGTAAAAACCCAAAGAGTAAATTTAAAATTTACAATCACGAAAATAATTGACACACTTCTACATTTTCACTTTCGAAATATGAAAAGTTTCTGATGGAAAATGTGTTGGCTTCGAAGGAAACTTCACTGACACAACCCTTGAAGTTTGATGAATACAATCCCTTGGTGTTCTGAGAAGTTGAAGCATTCACGGGGAACCCTCCTGAAATGAAAAATATTTTAATAAAGATTAACCCAATCTCCCAATTACATCAGTAAAATTAAGGTTTTGCTTAAAACAGACAGTTTTTTTTTAAATATATACATTGAACACACCATATTTACAGAGCTGGGATTAGATACTGCTAACTTGATTCTAATTTAAATATAACTTGAAAATAGAGTGGTTATTTCTTCTTTTAAATCTGATTTCTAGCTGGAGAATATGGTTGTCAAAAATTGCTACCATTCTGACAACTGCAAAGATTTTCGCTTTGCATTCTCAAGCATCATCGAGTTTTCCTCATATATTGACTGAAAACAAATGTTTTTTTCTAGTTTTGTCTCTAACACCACACAGAGGATTTGTATTATTCTCGCACCATGTGTTTACTTCCTCAAACAATCTGAATCTTCAAGAAGCTCAATTCTTACTGCGGAATATCCTCTACACACCTTTCTACTATGCAGCATCCGGATGGCATGATTGAGCATCGTACATCACTTCTGCTGGTAAACTCTCATGTGTTTATTATAAAAATGAACTAATTTGGGGAAAGCAAAAAATATATAAACATTTATTAGGTACCTATATAAATTACAGCATCAAAATTGTCTGTCAGGTATCCATGACCGGTCTCCTCATAAACAATCTTGTTGTCTGTCATCAAGGTTATGTTCTCCGGCAGGATGCTGAAGTTGAGAGTATGCCACTCCCCATTGGCAAGCTTTCCGGCCTGGAGAACTTTGATGACTTCTCTCCCGTGGGATGTATCTTGTGGCCATTCCTGGTCTCCAGTTTCTTCAGTTGTAACTTCAAAATCAGTGTCATTTCGAATTAGCTTTGGCAGCATCCAACTCATTTTCAAATAACCCCCTTCTAACCCTATGCTGAGATATTTATTATTCTGAAAAAATCATAATGGAAACAAAATTAATATCAATTCGAAGTACATATTCACAAGTTACGACAGTTAAATTGAATATGGCATTAAATATGTTTAAATTTAAACATAATTACAACATGAACATTGGACGCTTACTATACAATTATATTTACCATTTCTCCCCACAGTAGTAGTCCATCCGGGAATGCAGTTGTGAAGTTGATGAAAACATTGTTGATATTTCTTTTGAATCTCATTTTATCGAGCACTCCTTGTCTTCTGCTGTCTTGAGCTCTGTTTTCATCTATGACCATGAAGCTGTTCCCAGAGAAGTGAGGAGTGGCCGGACTGATTTCTTTTAAAACAACATAATAAATTATTATACTGAGCAACTTTTGCTTGATCACTAACTATTTAACTAAATAAATTAAATATTGACTAGAATATGGGCTTATATAAAAGTTACAATATTTAAAATGACCGAAAGTCTGTAGTTGTATAAGCTATTAATTATTTGGGGCAAACATGCTTAACATTAAAAATTCTAATAACAATTGCTTAGATAAATACAGAGCAATCGTGCCATATTTTCATAAATACAAGAGCAGCCGGTAATATATTTTTTAATAAAATGATATTAATGGGGAAATAGTCAGTGTTGCCACAATCATAATAGTGACCGTTAGGTATTATAATTTCAAAATACTTTTGAGAAAATCATTGCTTCCACACGATCAAACAAATCCCTGAATATTTAAGATAGTGTAACAAAAAAGGCGGATAGGATGTTATTCCTGTCCTAGGTCTTTTACGCCTTTCGAAAGTATCAAAACGCCTAAAAGGCGCGGGGGTTGGGGGTTATGGCTCACGTTAAGTGACTAATTGTAGAACCTAGTCTAGATGAAAGGTGATTTTACGGTTTTGGCAAGAGTGCCCGCCCCAGCCAGTGGGGCACACACAGGCAGAGCCCACGCAGGCGCCGCGGCGGCAGCGGCCCGGGGAGCAGGGCGCCGCCTGCAGGCAGTGGGGCCCCGTGAAGGGCGGCGGGCACGCGCAGCGCGCGCTGCCGCGGTCCTGCTCGTGCACCACGAGGCAGGTGCCCCCGTTCCAGCAGACGTCGCCCCCGCATACATCGCCATCGCAGTCGTTCACGTTGCGGGACTCTGAACGATAAAAACAAAAATAATAATCATTAAAAAGACAACACAATAAGTGTTTCAGTTTGTATTTACTTGGTCTTTATACGGAGTATGAAACAGGAAGACTTTTACTTATGGTTGATTACCTTCAATGTTATCTTTGTTGAGAGGAAATGGTTGAGAATTGATAGCGACCCTCCTGATGCATCCCATGAAGGACGTGGGCCATCCGAACATCACGTCTGCTGGAAGAGTTGCAGCATCCATCACTCCACCTAGAGGAAATAATAATTATTGGATATGACTGAATTCTCAATTCAAAACTATTGTACTAAAGCTATAGCGGGCGATCAATGAATAACATTTTTTTTCAAATTGTAGATGGTTCAAATAAAAAACAGTATAAATTATATGCCATAATAAGAATTAAAAATAAAACAAAAACAAGAGGAAAAAACCGTGAAAGAAGCAAAAAGATAACACTTGTCTGATATCACACACATACAAGATGTGCTATTGCAGTTGAAGTGAATTGATTACTCAAAACTTCACAGGTGCCAACTGGAATGGAAAATAATGGTATGTATAGCTGGGACTTTAAGCATTCTAGAATCACTGGGTTGTGAATAGGACCACGAAGGAGTAGAAATGTATGATTAGAGTCAGTGTGGCAACACTTCGCTGAAGGAGCACGTCAACACAGCGCCACTAACGGAAGTAAGTCGCGATCCAGCCCTCGAGGCGCAAAGTCATTAAAGGTGGGCGTGCTCCATCAGCGTGGTGTTGCCACAGCAGCTTCTTCATAATTATCATCATCATCATCATCAGCCTGTGTCCGTCCACTGTTGAACGTAGGCCTCCCGCATGAGTCTCCATCCTCTTCGATCCTCCGCCTTCCGCATCCAGGTCACTCCCGCTATTCTTCTTATATCGTCGGTCCATCTTGTAGGGGGTCGACCAATGCTTCGTTTGCCAGTTCTTGGGCGCCATTCCAATACTTTTCTTCCCCATCGACCGTCGTCTCTTCGACAGATATGTCCTGCCCATTGCCACTTGAGTGTGCCTATCCGTTGGGTAGCATCCACTACTTGAGTTCTTCTGCGTATTTCCTCGTTTCGGATTCTATCTTTTAGCGACACTCCGAGCATGGATCTCTCCATAGCACGCTGGGTGACTTTTATTTTATGGGTAAGACTTGCTGTCAGATTCCACGTCTCTGCGCCATAAGTTAATACAGGGAGGATGCATTGGTTAAACGCCTTAGTTTTAAGGCATTGCGGAATTTTCGCTTTAAAAATGTACTTTAGTTTTCCAAATGCTGCCCATCCCAGTTGTATGCGCCTGTCGATTTCTTTTGAGAAGTTATTTCGCCCTAGTTGTATTACTTGTCCCATTGTTCATAATTATATCATTAGTTAAATTGTTAGAGGTCTAATGTTGGTCATCTTACCGAAGTAGGCCGTGGTGTTGGCGGCGCTGAAGGCATGATGCTGCTCCATCGCGGCTGAAGTCTTGGTGCCGTCCACCCAGAGCGCAAGCTGGCGACCGTAGCGCGTGGCACGCACGTGGTGCCACGTGCCCAGGGACATCACTAGTCCACCACGTACCTCCACCACGGAGCGCGCGCCCGCGGCTCCGCCCCACTCCACCCCTGCACGAGAAAACATACAAACACTTTTCAAGACATTTATAATTGATATAATAACTTTATAGTAAGATTCGGGTTGCGCCATCTTAAGATAAATTAGTCCAGGCATCTGGAGCGTCGAGCCAATCATTGGATTTCCTTTAAAAAAAAAGTATTAAAAACTCGTCCAATAATATGTATCGGATACTATAGCTTCTCTTCAAGTACTCCGACTTCTGCTCTGGAGGTTTTCAGGAATCATATATGTTCCAAAATGGGCCTTCAGGTGCAGATTCGTATTCTAAAACGAAGAATGGACAGTGTCAACTGACAGAACTAAGTGGCGGCAATTTGTGGTGATCATATGTTTCAGATAAATGGAAAAGATATGCGAAGAAATAATATGATAGTAAATCGTATCTTCGGTGAGAGAATCTTTCTTCCATCTCAAAATCTTTTTAATCCTCATATATTTTGGACCTGATGCCGGCTGGATCACTTCGACCCGATCAGAGTGGTGCAGTTGGCAGTTCCACAGGTTGTGAGGTGCGTCCTGTAGAGGGCTGCCGTCACATGGACACTTTGACTGGGATGTGGGATCGAATTGGCAAAAGAGGTAGAATGCTCGCAGTTAGGAATGGTTGCTCACCAGCCCAGCGGTACTCGAGCAGTCCGCCCTGCAGGTAGAGCGACAGGAAGCCCCTACCCGCGGTGCGCGCGAAGAAGACCAGCCCCCGGGGGTGCAGGGGGCGCAGCTCCAGCTCCAGGCTGAAGTGCACGTCCCCGGTGGCCACGGGGCGCAGGCGCACGAACGAGCGCAGCCCGGACAGAGACACGTCCGACAGCTCCACGTCTGGAAGGCGATTAAACAAATTATTTACAACCCTCATGTCTACTGACTATAATCTATATGGCGATTGATCCGTTTCTAATAAGACTGAGTATCTCACTCACAAAATGCACCAAATTATATCAAACGAGTAACGATCCAATGTTGGATCTCGAGGAACATGAATCTAGCCGTAAAATCCATCCTACCCACAAACTATTTTAGAGAATCATCTCTGTATTCATACTTTAAAGTGGTGAAATTTCACATGGCTCAAAGTAGGTAGTAAATTTCTTCGCCTTTGTTTCCAATATTTTATTGCAGATGGTAGAAAGGTAAGTAAGAGTTTAAACTCGCAGAAAAAAGTTTCGTTTGAGCATTCAAGTAAAAAACAAATATTGTGCATAAATAAAAGTGTAAATAAATCATTGTGTAAACAAAGAAACATCGAGATCAAACCCTGTTGTGATGACAATTCATCAATTGGCTCGTGTAAGACTTTCTTTACTTTATTGCATTTTCGATGGATTCTTAATTACATTTAAAGTCAACCCCACCGCTAAGAGATTTTTTAGCGGTGGATTTTATTTTACCTTTGTCGCAATTGTCGCCTGTCTTGCCCAGGGGACAGTCGCACTGGTACCCGCCGACCGTGGGCACACACGTGGCGCCGCCCCCGCATGAGCTGGCTCCGGCGTCACAAGGATTGCGGGGGCTCGTACACAGCGGCCCGAACCATCCGTCACTACACATGCAACTGTAACAAGAAGGCATCATCACTAACGCAGTCATGTTCACGAATACGCCTTACGTACTGCTGCAGTTTAGGAAGACTTGAGCGTGGAGCTGCCCTAAGGCGTTGCTCTCCCTCTTGTCTCCATACCTGTATGTAGCAGCGTGGTGCAAGCAGACGCCCCCATTGTGGCAAGCTTGCGCGTGGCACTGCGTGGCCCCGCACTGTCCCACGGCGCGCCCCCTTGCAGGTGGCCATCGCACGGCACTCCCCTCGCCCTGCCCTGGAGGGCCCCCCATCCACAGGTCCCACACGCAGCCCGAGAAGCCATCGTGCAGAGGAAGGTCGTGTGGCAGGGCAGAGAAGTTTACTGAGTCGTGTCCTCCTAAATTGAAAAATATATGAATTATCGATGAGAATATACCTGAGAGCCAAACTGCAGGTAGAGCTATTATGTTATAATAACATTTTGGAAATATCTTGTTCAAAAAGTGCCCCAACACAACGCTGCAGAGATTGAAGTAGAAACTCGTGTTGGCGAGCTTTATAAACGCGGTGTTGCCACACCATACATTTCACGGGGTATAAGTTTCATTATTTATTTTATTTCTAATGAGTGTGCATATTTGAGGGGAGGCATGATATGTATATTTCGAGTATATATTAACGAACGAATAATTAGGATATGCATTTTAAATATTTATTAGAATATTATTTTATTTTTTCAATATTCTAATCTACTTTTATAGATCATTGACTATATTACAATATTATTAGTAATTACATATACACATACTATAATACATCAAATTCTTTTTACGCATCAATTCGTTCAGAAAAAATATCGACAGAAGCGGGATGCGAACCTGCGAGCCTTGGAACCAACCGTTGCTCATGTTCATTACCCTAGACCACTCGACCATCTTCTGCCCGAACTGTTGGGCGTAATAAGTTTTATTTATACCATTGTTACCATCATATAACGATAGGTGTCTCTATAGTATATATTCAGAGTGTGTATATTATTATTTTTTATTATTCAATCAGTCAACATTTATTCATAAGCTTAATATTATTAAGCTTGTGAATACACGCAAAAACCTTACAAAGGTCCGCGGTTCGCATCCCGCTCCTACCGATATTTTTTCTGAATGAATTGACTCGTTTAAAGATTTTTTATGTATAGTATATGTATATTTAATTATATTTTAATATTATTACTTTCCGACAGTCTATTTATTTTAGTAAGTACCACTCGGATATGTCGGACATGTGTATATTTAATTACTAAGAATAATTAGGAATCAATTCATGGTAGTTTGATTATACAAAAATTACAAAAATCAAATAAAATACATAATATTACGAAATATATAAAACAATGATTTGGAAATTAATGACGTTATGCTTATGAGGTTACCTATAAAGATTAATGGCATCACGTTAAGCTGCTGATAGTTTCCTGGTGCGTTTCCAGTTACGTTAGGCATATTATCCACTGCTAGCCAGGCTGCCCTCCCAAACCTTCCAGCTTTTATTGTATGTGGTCGATTTCCCCGCGCCAGTATTGGTCGCGATGTAAATATTCTTCGCGGACCTAAAACATAGATCAATATTGATTTAAAAGGTAAAATAAAATTGTTTATACAGGAAGCAAATTTAATTTGTTTACGATTATTATGACATTTTGTTTTTATTTTTTATTTAATCAAATATAAAAAGATACATTTTTTACACAGTAATTTACATTCCAATCTTTTTTTTTATATATGTGATTATTTTGGGTATTTACCATTTCCCAAATTCCACGTCAGCATGATGTATCCTTTGACAAATGTGATCGCTAGATGATGACTTTTGGGGTCGTGGTATCCAGATTGTCCTAGAAAAGCGAGAAGAGAAATCTGCTCCATGTTTTTCGGTTGTATCTTGAACCTTATCTCCATTCCATTGGTTATCATTGGTTGAGGTATTTGATAGGCCGAAAACGACGATAAGCCGCTGGCCATTCCAGCGAACGACGGCTGAGCAATGTCCAAATCTGTAATAATGCATGTTTCATCTTAAAATAAATTCATGTACGTTTTTAGATACAGTGGAACCTCTCATAACGAGCACCTTTCATAACAAGTAATTCGCATAACGAGCAAAAAAAATGTGAAAAAATTGCTCCCTTAACGAGCGACATTTCGTATGAAGTCACATAACGTATGTAAGCCGGGACTTCCGCGTCATTGCGTCAGTCTATGTTTAGCACTCGTACCGTTAGCACTTTAGTCCCGCATGTGATACCACATTTTTCTAAGCTTATGTTCAGACATTATTGGTATTTTTTGCAGAGTTTGGAGGAAGAGGAAGCAGCAGAGCAACAATCTTCTGACGCAATAAGAGAAATACTGAAAACATGGGAAACTGTTTCATCGTACATTGAGAAGCATCATCCTAATAAGGAGGTGGCTATGCGTGCTACAAACTTATTCAATGATAACGCTGTGTCACATTTTCACCAAACTTTAAAGACTCGGCTAAAACAAATGTCTCTAGACAACTTTCTAGTAAAAAATAATTAATTATTTGCCATAAATTAATATATAATAATAATAGATCCGTTTTTTTTATAAAGGTTATGTTAAACAATTTACGTTAAACGTAAAAAAAAACGCATGTAAGGCATTATCGCGTTTTACATTGATTTATATAGGAAAATTAGTTTCACTTAACGAGTGTTTCATATGGAATTCAAAAAAAAAAAAAAAAACGAGCATGATTCTGAAACGAATTATGCTTGTTATGAGAGGTTCCACTGTATTCAACTTTCAACTTATTTAATATAATTCAACTTAGTAAAAAATCAACCTGTTATGTGGCATGAAGTATGCATAAATGATACAAGATTTTCTCCCACAGTATTATCTACAGGATTTATTGATACAGTCTTAAAAAGTATTATGAGGTTCAGATTGTAGACGGTAGATTATATTTTATTCATGACAATTTAAGTAGTAAAGTTTACTTACTGTGCTCACAAAACAGTCCATGTTTTCCAAACGGACACAAACACAGGTAACCACTTCCAGGGTACTGAATACAAGTGCCGCCAAATTGACAAGGGTTCACGTCGCAAACTGAGTTCTGACACTGGTTACCCAAATATCTGGAAAAGAACATTCATTCAAGTTACGAAATAATAAGAAACAGAGTATACATAAATATGCAATACATACAAAAGATAATAAAACAATAAAAATAACGTAAAAGAAGGAGAAGATGACACGCGTCAAAGATCAGATAGATCTAAGAGAACAATACCATCGACAAAAGAGGAAAAGGATGTAAGAAAAGGATCAAGGTGTGCTGGTAGGCCACTTAGGAGCGCCATTGCCGTTATATTAAATTAAGTGCTCGAAGCTCCACAAGTATCAACTGGGATAAAATACAATGGATGGCTACGAGCACGGGTGTACTTATCTGGAACGTAGAAGTTAAAAACATTCAAGAATCCCAGGGTTGTTATTTATATGGCATGCATATTCAAAGCATTAAAACTGGGTGACTAAACCCAATACGAAGTTTGATTTATACAATGGGAAGCAATATTAACTTTTGATGGGTTGGATAAACAAACTTTCGTTTGAACATTTGACGTAGTTCAAGATGTGAAGCTAACAATATAATTTTCTGAAATGTATTTAATAAAGTCTAACTAAATCGAACATACCCATTTGCGCAACTGCAAGTCCAGTGATCGTCGACATCGTTACACGTGCCGCCGTTGGTGCAGGGGTTGGACAGACAGGCCAGTGATGAACACTCTTTTATTTCGAATCCATCGATCGCGTCGGCAAAAATATTTTTTCGTTTATCGTCAATCTGAAATAATAATTGAAAGCAGTAAATACATTGAAGAAATATTAATATTTACATAACCTATATATTGACATCAGAATAATGTAGTCCTTGCTTACTGCTACCGAAAACCTCGATAAACGATCTTTCGTCTCTTTATTTCGGGTCGCTTGTCGTGCATTTAGGTGCGCCGTGCTGACGGTTCAGCTAACGGGTGTGTTAGTTAAGGATACCACCGCGCGTGGCGCTATCGAAAGCCGGGACAGCGCGGAGATCGGCAGTCGGTCCCTACCCTTTGTCGAGGCAAGGTCCGCGTTGTGGTCGCGTGGCATGTCATCCCACGTGGTCAGAAAATTGTAATGTTTTTAACGTAAATATAATCTGTACTTCTAAAATAAAGTGTTTGTCTGCTGACCTGCTCCTCATTCTGCCCTCACACGACGTAATAACTCCCCTTTTTGAGAGAGGAGGATGTTAATATGTATATATTTAATTTTATTATAATTACGTCTTTTGAGACGCAAAAACGTACTCATTTTACTCCGGTGTAATATAAAATATATATGTAAAGGAAGTAAACATTTTAACTGAAAAACAAAAACCTAATATAAATTTGAAAAAGTTCAAATTATACCACTGCCTAAATTTGTGATTTTTTTAAAATTATTACTAAAATGAACGTTGGTTGTTGAAGAGGGCACCGTGTGGTGGCTCTTTCTCTTTGGTACCTAGAACCAGCGAGAAATAGTTTCATTATTCGTTTATATACCATTAGTCTCGTCATGCACCCCGTGAAGGGCGCGATGTCCTGAGGAGAGTGATCCACGAGGGCGTACCCCGCGGGCACCGCCCCCAGGTGCAGCCAGGACTGCTGGGCCCCCGCCCACCCAGCAGCTGCCGCCCCCGCCAGCTGACCGCCGCTCATGGCCAGGGTGTCGTTGATGTGCAGGGAAGAGTTGCAGTAGCGACGACCGTCGTTCAATTCCAACCTAAAATCATTTCAATTCATTTGAAGTGCATCCTGTTTTCTTTGACATGCAGAAAAAGCTTTCGACTAGCAATAATCGCACCTCGAATTAACTTCATTGATATCGCAACTGCGCAAAATTTAAGGTTTTTGAAACATACGAATTGAAATTCGTCAGAATTAATCATATGTTCTTTAAACTCTTTGGTCTTCAATCTTTTATCACCCATCATTGTGATTTTTACAGCCATCAATAATTTAAGCATTTCCAAGAGACTTTGTACTTGGGTTCGTATTTGGTACTACTATGATCAATCATCAACGAATAGAATAGAGAAGAACACTTATAAGAAGAAGGACTTTAAAAATATTTATGTAAACACACACGAGAAAATGATTGCGATTTGGAAACCTCATCAATGTTTTTTTCAATTTTAAACGATGTCCAAGCGTTGTATTTGAAGTATTGATCGACCAACGTCATTAAACTACGACCTCTAATTCACGCATCAACCATTTCTATGACGTATCACTCTGAATACGTGGTGTTCGCGGGACGAGATTCGTCTATTGATGTCTTGAAAATTGGGTGTATGACTTAGTTTCAAATTATAAATGATACCAAAATTAAAATATAATATAGTTCATGTTAGAAAAATCAGTAGGTTATGATGCTTATGCACTTCAATGGTTTTGGATAACTTACAAAACTTTGATTCTCAGTTCGTATCCATTGTTTATAGGCGTCTCCAGCTCGCTGAGCAGCATGGTCTGATAGCCGCAGGAGAACTTGAACTTCAGCAGTCCACTGTGCATGTAGAGGCACACGTAGATGTCCTGGCCGAGGTTGGCGTACAGCAGCAGACCCTCAGTGGACAGCGTCCTCGCCCTCAGCTGCACGTGGATGCCATCTGCGCTGTGCAGCTTGTGCGTGAGGAAGGAGTCCCCGCTAAAGGCGGCTGTTGCTATGCCAGCACTGTGCTCACAAGCCGGACCATCAAAATCGAATTTGCAGACACACTAAAAAAAGACAATTCCTCTTTATTATAACTGAAATCTACAGCTAATTAAATAGTTTATAAAGCCATCTTCTTACCCTCGGTTCCTCAGTTGTGTTGACGCAGGTTCCTCCATTAAAGCAGCCGGCTTTAGTACAATCATGGAACTTGAACGTGGTGCTGTCATAGCCAAATGATGTCGAGTCATAACTTAAAACGGTGGTCGCTGGAAGACTAATCGGAGATTCCGTAAAAAGTAAAATAGAATCTGTCGTCTCGGATGTCATTGTACTTAAGATTGTCGTTTTATTGATCGCACTTTCGTCGGTCGCGAAAATAGTCATCGTTGTAAGATCGTCGACTGTGGTTAATTTAGTAAACGTTTCCGTTTGTCCTCCATCGGGGATATTCATTACGGTTAGTGTTGTTTCACTGCCGGCCGTATCCAGATCAATAGTTTCTCTTGTAGAATAAACCATTTCGTTAATTGTAGATTTTTCAACCCCGTGTAAATCACCACCGTTTACATACGCCGTTGTATTTTTAATGTTTTCAACGGTTGATACATCAGTCTTATAGTCGTTTGTAGACGATTCAATAGTGCTCGGAGTTGTGACATCTTTGACAGTGGAAAATTCATGCGTCATGGACGATAGATTATTCGAATTTGTAGTTTCTTTTCTGCTCGTATCTGTGCTGATAAATTCGGAAGACGTTTTAGAGGATGAATCTGTTGTAAGTGATGAAGAAGTTTGATTATTTTGGTCGATTGTCATAAGGTTTGTAGAAATTGAATCGACGCTGTTTGTAAAAGTTTGCGTTGATTCCTGCGTGGAAGTCGGTTGTGATGAGACGGTTATTGACTGATTATTATCTAATGCGGTAAAGGTACTTTGTTCCCATAAATTTGGCACAATTGTAACGATGGACTCGTCACTTGTCGTGAAGAAAGTCGGCACTGACGATTCCAGTCTCGGCGTTGACCTGCCTCCGGTTATTGTCGAGTCGTAACTTAGAGTGGTTTTATAATCGAGCGTGTGAAACCGTGATACTGTCACAGATGCCGTGGTGGTTGACGCAGAAGCAAACGTGGAGTCTTCAGTGGGTGAGGGTGGGACTCACGTACTGACAGTCGAGCTGTTGATCGCTCAAGATGAGACATTCGCACAGCATGCCTGTCAACATGGGCGGACAAGAGCATGTGAAGTTATCCACTCCGTCAATGCAGGTGCCACCATTCATACACCTAAAATATTACTCTACAAATTAATAACTCATTTCTAGTTTAAATCCTTGATAATTTGGATTAACAAGAATTACTTTATTTTTTATAATGCTTACATTTCAATTCGTCATTAAAGTACATACTAACTTAAGTAACATAAGTGTGGTAATGTAAATGTATTGACACATTTAGTGTCAATGACCTCACACTCAGAACTTGCGTCAGGAGACTCGACGTAAATAGTTAGACTTGTAACAACAAAAACCCTGTCATAAGTATATCATGGTTGACACACAAATAACACGGCATTATTGTCACAAAATCAAACGTCCAACATTTTGCATCCATCAACACCAGCACTGAATCTTAAGCAATATTATCAACTTTATCAACTTACCTAGGACCCAGAAGGCACTCGTTATACTGGTACTGACATTTGTGTCCGTGGTAGTCAGGCACACAGTAGCAGACTCTGATGCTATCTTCCATCATGCAGAGAGCATTGTTGGTGCAAGGATTGTTTGTGCACAGCTCGATTTGCGACTCGCAATTTTTTCCAGTATATCCTGCAGTAAACAACATAATTTAAATAATCCTCATTCAATTTTGTAATTCAACTTTAAGTCGTATTAACTCGACCAATAAATTCAGTTACAGTATTATTCAATATTTTTCACGACATTGTGGAAGGGATGGTTGGGGGTAGAAACTGTAGAGGGCGCCCTAGACGGGATTTTTGCAGCAAGTATTCGAGGACATGAGTTGAAGCTCTTATGCTGAGCTGAAGAGGATTGCAGAGGATCGAGAGGAGTGGAGATCGAGATGCAAGATTTTGTTGCTGCAAACTAATCCACCGGATTGATACTATGAAGAAGAAGGTAATAAATGTATCTATTGTAGCAAAATTGCCAAGCAAGTCTTTGTCATGCAAAGCATATTTTTCTTTACGTTTCATATGTTTGTCCTGTTGAAATTATTTAAATTTGATAATGATTTGATGTTTGAGCTATGACTTAAAGGATTATTTTCTATCAATCTGATCTACTTACTTACCAAATGTGCAGGCGCAGGAATAATCCGCGTGTTCATCCAAACAGAGGGCGCCATTGAGGCAAGGTGTTGATGCGCATTCATTTATCGGATGGTCGCAGAGCATTCCCTCCCAGCCTAATTTACAAAAAAAAACTGCATCAAGATGATATAATACAGGTATTTCTCGACTTATGGCGGTTTTACTTACGACCATTAGCGCTTACGACCAAAAATAATTATTAAAATTTTAAGAAAATGCGACCAAAAAAATTTTTTATTGAAAGAAATGGAAGCAGCGTTCCTTCAAATTGACCAAGGAATGCAAAAGTTTTCAAAATTGGATTCGGATAGCGAAAGATTTTTGAGTATAAGCCGCCGTATTCAGGGAGATCTTGCTTGCTACAAAGAAATATACAGGAAAAAAAAACAACAAACAACTCAACTAAAATTCGATATGTTTTTTAAAAAGACTACTACTCCTTCTTCTTCCACTTCTGTTGACGAGCCAATGGATTGTACTTACATAAGTCCAGATGACGAAACATTCTAAATATTAGTGAAGTAAATATTTTAAATATTAATGAAGTGAATACTTTAGATATTAATGAAGTAAATATTTTATTTTGTATTAATAAATAAGTATAAATATAACAATAAAAAATATAAATAAATACACATGTTTGATTTTAATATGTAAGTACATACATATTTTGTATGATATTCAACTTACGACCAATTCGAATTACGACCAAAGTCCAGGAACGTATCTCGGTCGTAAGTCGAGGACAACCTGTACACATAATTAACAAAACTAATGCTTATATTATGAAACTACTTTAGAACTAAAGAATTTTGTTGTATAATAAGAAACACATAGGCGTTCATGTTAAATCCCTTTTCTACGTGGCAGCGTAATTGGGTAGCATGTGTTGTAACTTTCATATCATCATTACTCGACTTCTCAAGTTGTCAATTCGTTTATCGCCGTAACTTTTCTTCGCTTGTTCTTGAGAAGTTTGTCGGAAGCCGCACAATTCGAAACCCACTTTTGTGGGAGAATCTTTCCAATTTTGCGAATTTACTTTTCTGATATGGTGTTAAACTATTTCACAAGTGTCTTACAATTTATTTATTATATGCACATCTCAATCGATATGAAAGTATAGTTTAGCATATTCGATAAAAATGCATTAAATATACGATATTTTTGATGTTTATTGCTCACAGTGAAGTGAAATTTTTCAGTGGTAATGTGTAAACAATAGTGTTAGTTTAACGTTTGTATTACGTCAATGGCGCTTATAAGGTTGCATAGTAATGCATACTGTTTAGCATATATTGGAAAACGTATAATTAGCCCTATTCTACGACTGCAAGCCAATGCAGCCGTATAATTTATTTTGAAAGAAGAATTAAGAATAGTTTTACTATAGCGATGGGTGTTCAAAACGTAATTTGAACATAATTATTTTGTATAAAACATCCAAAAGGCTTTAAAGTATTAATTGTCAAATTATAATCAAATTCTCTATTTTAGCTCGATTTTGTCGATTCATACAGTCGGGTACGACACAAGGCATTGACCATCCCGATATTCTGCCACTCTATGTAAATATTGAAGGTCCAAAAACGACAGGTATCGAGAAATTTGCGGAGTATGAAAATCAATTTATTAATTTTATAAAATACAGAATGCTTACTCATGTTGTACACTAATATGTAAAAAGGGATATATTATCAAATAAATCAGTACCAATTCAACTCCGGTCTTTGGACTTATCCTCAGTGCCAGAACCTTGGTATTTCGGCGTCACCATTAAGCTGACGCTGTAATTTCGGGACCGCGATTTCGGTTCCGGAACACTGAGACTCACAGCTTTACTCGATTAAAACAAAGCACCGTCTATACAGCGCCTGTACCGTCCCCATTCTGCTTGATGGCTGTGAATCTTAACATTTTATCATAAGCCGACGCAGCCATATAATGTGTTTCGAAATCAAATGCTTTCGTAGAATACAAGTTGTGTACGATGATTTGACTTTGTAAAGAATAACTACGTGAGAGAGCGGACAAAGTAGCCTCTTTATCTTACAGTCGGTCAAGAGGCGAAGGTGAATCTTGTTGGGGATATATACTCGATGCCTCAAATTCGAGATTTTTTACTTGTCTCACCTGGTGTGCACCTGCAGCTGAACATGTCCCCGTGTCCTTCGACGCACTGTCCGCCATGTGAGCAGCGAGCCTCCCCAGTGGCGTTGCAGACAGCAGCATCAAGCTCGCACAGCTCCCCGGAGTACCCAGCCAGGCAGAGGCACGAGTAGCCATTGCTGGCGTCAACGCAAGTACCGTTGTTCTGACACGGGTTCGAATCGCACTCGTCAAAGTCCTCCTCGCAGTTAGAACCTAAGAAACGACTCATAAATCAGTGACTCGTCTTAAAAAAACTTGGTGTGATACATAGATCACGTCGGTAATTCATCGACAAACAACTTCTTCTATATAAAGGACAAATCCGCCCTATCCTTGAATATGGCAGTCACCTTTTGGTTGGTATATACCTTATAGATAAAAATGACTCTGTTCAACAAAGACCAATTCGTTTGATAAATAATGACACTCTTACGTCTAATCTGCAATCAATGGAACACAGGCGTAAGATTGGTACACTTAGTCTTTAATATCGTTATTACCACGGTCGTTGTTCATCGGGAATTATAGAATTAATTCCTCTTGCACCCAACCACAACCGAAAAACTCACCTTACACTTGCCGAATATCCATATACAGTTAATGTGTGTCGACTTAGAACTGCAAGTTTCCTAAATGCCACCAGTAAGTTCTGGAATGCACTTCCAGCTTCTGTGTTCCCTCATTCATACAATCTGAATCTCTTCAAGAAAAGATAAAGATAAATATACATTTGCAACCTGCCCTACCGACACACAAACTCAAATACTATACTCGTTTCTTGATGCAGCGTCTAGCCACTCCAACTGAACGTCATAGAGTGCATTGGCCTCGACCGGATGTGGTTGAAATTTTTATTACAAAAATAATCTGACCGGGATCTGATCAACAAAGGGACAATTAAAATAAATTTATATTAGAATTATTACGGTCAAAATTTTCATATCATAATTACAACAATAAAAACAACCACCATAGGGACTTGTATTGATGGAAATATATCGTCCTAAAAAATACTCACGGTTGTGTTGTTACGATTCGTTGATTTTTATTAATTTCATGGTATATCTAGGAGTAGATACTCGAGGCATTTGAATATAAAAAAAAACACTAATTTATATTGACAGAATGCAATACAAACCCAAAGTATCAATAAAGTATCTGGCTAAACAATTGATCTCCTTAACTCTTTCGCATTGGTTGTCAATATATACCGTCAAAGATTCCCCGATCGTTGACATCGTTTGACGTGATATATCGTTTTGCTACTTTCAGTACTCATTGTGACATCTACGGTGAGAAATTGGAAATGCAGTCATTCCCTTTATCAACCTACATGTATTCCGCACAATAATCTGTAAAGAATGTAAATAAATATCTTTTTGTTTCGTCACAGGAGCGATTTTTCTGTAAAACGCATGTGTCAATGCCACCACATGGATAGAGTTATTATAATAGTTTTTTATGCCTCATCTGATAGCTAAAGGTAAAAATAGGTCAGATAAGTACATTTATGCTTCAAATACTAGTTTTAAGCAAAAAAAAATGGTTTGAAAAATTCACGCCGTATCGACAGTATAATTTGTTTTCCACCGAGCCGTAGCGAAAAGGTAAAAATATAATTATTTATAACCGTCATTTCGAATGTTATTGGTGATTAAAGTAAATTAAGTTGCAATTTTATGCTGCATTCATATTTACTGCTCGCACACAGCACATCTCACGGAATTGGAGTTTTATGGATACTTTTACGATGGCGCGTTTTCTTATGATTTTTATTCGTTTTGTGTCGTTTACGACTTGTCACTTCAATCGTTATTTTGTTTCTTTACGACGCTCGTGAAGAAAATACGTAAAGAAATTATCATACAACAGATCACACATAATATGACAGAAACGCCAATATTGTTAGTTAATGTATGTTCTTCTTCGTAGTATCAATCCGGTGGATTGGTTTGCAGCAACAAAATCCTCCACTCCTCTTGATCCTCTACAGTCCTCTTCAGCTCAACATAATAGCTACAACTCATGTCCTCGAACACTTGCTGCAAATACTCCCGACTAGGTCGCCCTCTACGGTTTCTAGCCTCAACCATCCCTTCCACACTGTGGTTCACACAACAAAATGGTTAAAATTGGACACCATTTAGATGTTCAAATCTTCGATAATCTAAAGGCGTTGCATAGATCTATTCAGGGTCATGACATCTAAAAGGTTAAGTATTTTTAAATTGGTCATAATATGTGGTTGAATCGATTACCGATGAATCCATCCGGACAGGTGCAGTTGTACTCCGCAATGCCGTCAATGCAGGTGCCTCCGTTCCTGCATGGAGAGTCCCAGCACTCGTCCCAGTTGGTTTGACACTGCACCCCGGTGTAGCCATCGATGCAGTAGCAAGAATATGTGCTAAAATTAATAATCAAACAGTGATGAAAATATGATTCGCTTATATTATGGCCCTTTCCCACGGACGTCCAGTTTTTCAGGATCACGTTTAGTAGTATACGTGTTACTGTGGTAACATTCACGTGAGCATCCTGCAAAACTGGACGTTCATGGGAAAGGGCCCTCACATGGGAGCTCTTACTGGACTATTTATTTAGAAGGCCTGTGTGCGGCATGTAGATGTCAAGTTATATCTTTGATAACTTATTCTTAAAATTAAATAAATTATCAGAAAACAGTTATGTCTATAGTAATGATACTCGTATAATAATATAAGTGAATCAATAATTATTATTATTTTTTAAAATAAATAATAAATGTAATTATATAATATACAATGTGTTGATTTATAGACTTGATGAAGCGTTGTAAAGAAGAAGAATGGCCATCGCGTTAGACAGAGTACTGTATATGGTGTACCTGTTGCTAACCACGTGTCGTTGGTTGGATTGAGCCGCTCCTTAGTACCAAATGGTTTAAGCTTCGAGAATGATGGGCAATCATATACCTTCTTAAAAATACGATTAACAAATCATCTAGAAATATGCTGTATGTACTACAACAGCAGCGGTATAATCAGGTTCTTGGGTTTTTGCCCTGGAGGTCATCGAGAATCATTTATATTCCCAAGTAACCCCTTCGGGTGCAAATATGTCTTGATACTAGGATTGTACAGTGAAAACTGAGAGAATTTAGTAGAGGGAGCTTGTGATAACCATGTACGTACGAGTATTTCAGATATGGGAAGAAAAAATGAGTTACCTGTTGAGGTCATCGATACACACACCATTGACGCAGGGGTTGCTGAGGCACGCCAAACCGGCAAGCGTCGCAGCAGGAAATAGAAGTGTCAAAACCACCGCCAGGCGCCAGGACCCCCGCCCCCCGCCCTCCCCAGCCTGCAGTGTCATGTCACATGGCACCGATCATTAGCTGAAACAATTAAATATGCAAGTCATATACACAAAGCATCATAAAAAGTATTGAACCATTACAGGATTACGTCAAAACTCTCAGGGTCTCATCATTCTAAACCAATGATTCCCAAAGTAGTCTAAATCGAACTCTAGGAATCGATGAAGACCTGCAGGATGAAAAAAAATTTGGTCTATGAAATGAAAATGGGGGTCAACATCCAAAGAGAATCGCATCTCGCTGCTGGTTCGGTTATCTCTGTCCCATTTCATAAACTCTAACGAAGAACTTAAGCTAGAGCTTAAAAACGGATACCAGCAATTCTGGCTTCATGAAGACATACTTGTCACTTATCCCGCATTATGAAATATCGCAAGAAAGTTTTAGATTGTTTTACTAGCTTCATACAAAGTGGAAAGACATTTCAGCGCAGTTTTTAATCTCATAAAAACAACAAAAATAAACAAACTGGACATCATTTACCGAAGAGATTTAAGTTTAAATCCAACTAAATTAATGCCAAATGTTGAAATATTTAGTATTTCAAAGTAAGTCGCAGGGGGTCTACCCAAAACCAAAAAACATATCAAGTGTTTTACGAGACAAACATAGTTTGTGAGCCTCCGACCCTAGACTACATTTATTAACAATATATTTAACACTATATCACGTACGTTCACAAAACACAGTGTAGACTGTAGAGTGTCTTTAATTTGTTAATTGATAGCTATATACGAGTATTTCTAAAGGTCAAAAGTCTTAAGGACTACCATAATTCGAAGAACATAACACATAAAGCATTTTTAGAGACTCATGATAAAGCGACGTTGCTTACATTATAATATTTTTAAATATTCATCTGAAGGAATTCATCTGAACATCAATTCAAAATAAATGTATGAAAAGATAGCAGGAATAACTGCTTTATTTAACTGCCTAGTCGTACTATCACAGACGTGGGCAGAAATAAAAGATCAATGTTTTTCTAAGGGGAATGTGTATACTTTGCTTCCTTTGCCGTTTGTATTTTTACACCTGTGGATCATATAACTTTGTTGAGAAAAATATTTCTTGATAATACGTTCGATCATTAATTTTTTTGCAATTCAAAGACACTGAAGTATTTTTTTAAGTAATTGTGGCTGCCAAGGATATCTATACCTTCATGAAATTCAGCCAATCAATTTTGTTTATTCCAAATTTTTATAATTTTCTTAAAATTACTTTTTAGGTCGATTCAACGTTGGGCTAACGAGAGCTATATTAAATAATTTCTTAAAAAAAAAGTTAAAGTTCACCACACACGGCTCATAAGCCACAACATCGAGAGCTATATTATTTAATGTTTACTTTATATACAATTCACATAAATATACTTGTATAAATATTTTATATGTAAATTCGATTACTTCACGTAGTATAACCCTTCATCAAGAGTTAGGTGAAGATCTAGGTGAATAATCATAACAGAAATAGACCCTTTACGAAAATAATTATCAGAAAATTTAAATATGTAGATCCTTTTAAATAATTGTAAGTGGTTTATTATGTTTTATCGATAGCCTAATGACGTTGGGTTGACCACATTATTGAACTCTCCCCAAGTATTTTTTTTTAGAAAAACTCTTAACTTTGCTTTATTCAGCACTTGACGAAAAAGAGGGTTCGGATGGCTGGGCATGAGCAGTAAGTAGAAGGAAGTACTACTCTCAATTTATTAGGAATCGATGAACGAAGCATTTAATCATTTCAATGAACTCAAATAGCTGGGTACATAAATAAATTTAATTTTTGTATCATTATTGAATGTTTTATTATTTTAAAATATTGAATTACAATATTTCAAGGTAGACGACAAGAGCTCGATATTCTGTCCTGTATTTCTTTGTTCAGTAACTAATTTAAGGTTTTGGCAGTAAGTTAAATCAATTGGCAGTAAATTTAATTAATCAGTAGTAGACTAAAATGAATTTTCAGTATCCACTGTCAATATGAATGTAATCAGTTATAAAATTAAAATGGCTGTAATATATTGGTAAAAAATACTGTAAAATGATTGAATAAATAACCCATAAAATAGAAACCTAACCTACCTTTCTTAACCTATGATAAATTACCATTCATTAATTATTTCCTGTCAATTTTTTTTCTACTGCTGATTGATATTTTTCTATTACCAAATGATTATTTTTTACTTACCTTTTTGAGTATTTATTACTGACCATTTTCTAAATAATTACTGCTCATTAATTAAATTATATACTGGCAAAAGAATTCAAGTATCCTCGGAATTTTCTGATGTTTTTAAATAGATTATTTTAAAGAAATCGAGTGATTGACTCGACTAATAATAAATTAAACGTTTGTTCTTCATCTTCTATAAATTTACGAGTAAATCATTGTAGTATATACGAGTACATATATATATATATATATTGTATGTACGAGTATATATATAAAGAAACGTGAATACAGTGTTGGTTGAAAGTCTTTCCAGGAATAAAATGATTTGATTTTACGGCACAAGAAGTTGAAAATAAAGCCTCTCGGAACGGTTCAAGTGACATAAAAGCCTTCTTATTGCAGTATCGCATGTCCTGAAAAGACTTGAAAAGAAACGTCGGATATTTGCCTTGCTCCGCGCTTTAAGAAATACCTGTAATTTCATACGAAGTTTTTTACCTTATTGACAAATTTATACCAAATCGATATGAATTCATAATATAAAATATCTATTTTAACCTTAACATTCGACAGACAATTAAGATAATTCTTAGTGCAAAAATAACTATATGTCAAACATAGAAAACTGAAACTAAATTTATACAAAGTTACTTATTTTGTTATAGTAAATAAATGATAATATTCCTAATAAATCAAAAGATAATATTTCTCGATAAGTTTTAGAAAGTTTTAATAGTACAGCGTGACCTAACCGATTTATATTGTGGTTTCCCAGTTTTCCCTTTGCCAGGAATTGGATTATTATTTTACAACTATCAAGAGCAATATAACTTTACAATAGGTCAGACACTTGTGGAAAGTTCAGTCCGCCGGTTGAGAATATCTTGCTTCCGAATCGCTGGCAATCGAAATGTGAAACATTTATCATGACGGAAATTCAAAAAGTTTCGCCAATTAAAATTTGACAAAGTCTTCAGTCAAACATGAAATCTTTTCATAATACCCAAAATACCTGCAACGTAAGTTTTTTATGAATAAAAAAAACATAAATATGACAGATACCTAACTCTTTTTAAATTTACGACAAATTCTAATATTTTGTAATGAAATGCCTACCTCTCCTCTTATCTGTCATAAGTTAATTTTGTTTTAAATGTAGGTACCATGATTTTTCATTTTTATTTGAAATATTTTACTGCTGAAAGTGAATGTTTAGGTAACGGAAAAAATAATGTGTATCTCCATCATCTCGGCAATATGAAACCATGAAAATATTTTTGAAACATCTTTTGATGACTTTTGGAATAAGAAGAACTCGAAGAAGACGAACTCGTAAAAACTATAACATTTATAATCACTATATAAATCATTCCCATACGAATGGTGTGGTTAAAACGTTCCAAAAAATAATAAAAGTTACTCATGTCAATGGTTTTATTTACAAATTGTTGTTGGCGACTTGTTTTTTTTTCTTTTTTATGAGACTTGCTGTCAATTCAATGCTCCTTGATATGTTCGTCTAGCGGAAATTAAAAAAGTTTGGCCAATTAAAAATTGATAAATATTTCAGTCAAACGTGAAATGTTTTCATATCAAAATAACCACGAATGTTCCTATTATATGGAGGTAGAGGATTTTTTCTTGAACATGATAATATTGCTGAGAAGTTCTTTATGTGTAATACAAAAGAATGTCTTCAGTTTGAGGCATCACGATATAGTATCATTATCTTTTATTAAAAAAATATATTCATATATTTTCATCATCTCGTCCTTATGAAACACTAAGCGAACAACGAAGCTACGTGTGCTATTCACTAATAATTATAAGTCTTATAAGTAGTAGAAATTAAATTGTAATTTAATGTTTAATTTTTGAAGAATGCAATATATTATTATTTTTTCACAATAATAATTCATATATTTTCCTAAATCTAATTTATCATTTTAGTTTTTGTTAGCTAGACATAATCGCAAAGTAAGTTGATTTTTTACGGATATATTTAATTCATTTCAACTTTTAACATTGTGATATAAACTCTTTTTACAGTAAACATATAATTCATAAAAAAGTTCGTTTCATCAGAATAATCCGACACAAACACGGATGATTTATTGATGTTTATTCAATAAAACATGAATCAGATTTTTAAATTATGGAATATATTTTAATAAGAAATGTATTTCGCCTTATGTTGTGTAAAACATAAATTTGTAAAACTTCACTTAATGAAATTATGGTAATGATAATAAAGTTTAAAACTTTCTCGGATAGCTGAGAGTATGTAAATATAAATAAATTCTTCTTCTTATTTTATGTATGCAAATAATACCACATTCACTCATCTCAAATGAAATTTTCGTGAATTCATATATGCCTATCTTACCGGAGCTTCTTTTAAATAAACTTTCCACAGCGGAATATATTATGAAAGTTTCCTTCGGATCATAACAAAGGTGGAAAGAGCCGTTTGGTATATTTTAAAGGTTCCAGACGGAATAAGCGAAGAATTAAAGACACTACGAATTTGTTAGGAAATAGGGAGAGAGACGTTTTATGGAGAGGGAATTATTAATATTTACCCGAAGGAGGATAACATACAAACCAGAAAAACTCCACTCAAATCGAAAAGTGGAAATCTAACAAGAAAAAACCGGAAAATTAAACACGGTTATAATATTATTTTGAATTGTTAATTAATATTTAATAAAAAATCTTTTATTATTATTTTTCGATAAAAAAAGAAAACACGTAAATTAAGATAACCAATTATCTTGTTATAAATATTTATTTATTTATTTACCTTGTTTTCACATGGATCACGTAACAAAAGTTCTCTATTAGGAGACTGCAGTTTCGACTAACTCGTAGTCTTTGTCAATCCTTCTCTAGTTAAGAGATAACTGAGCTGCGCTAATGATAAACGTAATAATTCTGGAATATATAAATTAAATTGCCAAGATTGTGAATCTTTTTATATTGGCAGAACGTCAAGAAATTTTAACATTAGAATTAAAGAACATTTAAGGTGCCTAAAAAGCACTAATTTTTCTGAATTCGCAAACCACCTTATAGAAAATAATCATTCGTACAACTTAGAAAAAGTATTAAACATATTACATGTAGAAAATAAAATCGTTAAATTAAATAATTTAGAATACTTAGAAATTTATAAAGCCATTAATAAGAAAGAAGATATAATTAATAACCAACTAAATACCTTAAGTAATTCACCAATTTTAAAATTGTTTCCGTTAAATAAATAAATAAGTTTAAAAATTATATATACGACATATAAGAATAATATTAATAATAATTAAAAAAAAAAAAAAAAATAAAAAAAAAATAGAAAATTTTTATACCTAAACCACTTTTATGTATTTATCTCTTCCTTCATCCTTGCAACACTACCTATCTCCCTCTCCTTTCCTGATAGACACACCCCACCCCTCCCCTACAAAAAGGTGTTACACCACTTATAAAGTACAACGCAGCTCAGTTATCTCTTAACTAGAGAAGGATTGACAAAGACTACGAGTTAGTCGAAACTGCAGTCTCCTAATAGAGAACTTTTGTTACGTGATCCATGTGAAAACAAGGTAAATAAATAAATAAATATTTATAATTTATTATGGATCTCAAAGTGAATGCTCAAAACATTGAAAAAATTATCTTGTATATACTTAGATAGGTAAGAGTTTTATAAAACAATGTTTTTAAGTTTCATCACCAAAAAGTACTACCATTTATTAACGCCCATATATTTATAAGCGCTAATATGTAAAGTTGAAATGAATCTTTAATTGATTACCAGAAATAAAAATACTATAATAATATATATGCATAGATCAATTAAATGTTAATTTTAATCAATTGGATAGTAGCTATGTAAATTATGTATTATGAATTTGCCTTTTGTGTTTGTACTCGTTTACAGTTATGACTTATTTGTAAATATTGACATTTTATGTGAGCTTTTTATGGCGTAACAGCGGCTTACAGGTGCTGAAATGCCTGAATTAACATTTGTGTAGCATTTTCCGCAGCCGCCAAATGATGAAACCACCGACTGCATTAAACTTTACAGCACAACTTTTGATATTAAACAAAACACCATTAAAATACTTCTTTGCCTTTGCCATATCTATTCCCTAGACCGTGCATATTGCTACCACAAAATTAACATCAGCTATTGAAAGAAAAGTTTCCCAGAATTTATTTAAAGTATACAGTATTCAATTCTCTCCGACACAAATGGGTTAGTTCATTAAGAAAATACAATTATATTGAATAATTTTCTGACGAAAATGGTTGCTAATTGGAGCGTACATCTACAGTTTACAAAACATACCTATAACGTGAATATGATTAAAGTTTCTAACGAGGGGACAGTTTTATTAATGATCTTAAGTAATTATTCCGACGCTCTACCATCTACATCCAAAATGACGTGTTTTGTGCTATCTTTATTACTTTAATATAAGATCTAAATTTAATGGATATTATTTAGATTTTTTCGATCGATAATTCTTGGTGGAAAAAGGCACTAAGCTCTCAAATCTAGAAATCCTTGAGATCAATAGAGGTAAATTGAACACAAATATAAACCTTATTAATGATCATCAATTAGTGATATAGCTACCTAGAATTGTATAGCTTCCCATCTACTTTTGGATTATCCACCAAAAAATATATATATTTTTTTAAATTATCTAGAATTCTCACTTAAGTGCAATGAACCTATTGATGTAAATGTTTGATTGTTTTTTAATGGCCTTTGTAATTATAAATATTATTTTGTTGTTTTCATCAATGAATTCCCTTATACATGATTGATTTTCAAAACACATATACCCATCAGACAATTCATATCCACATTTTCACTAACTCTTTGCTTTATATAGAGCCTACACACACATTACTAATTGACTTGAAAATGGCCATTCGACGTGGCCGAAACATGTCGTCTACAAATATATTGTGGAATAAATTCTAAAAATTATTTTATTTATATTTTAATGAATATGGTTACCACGTCGGTCTATTTGTCAGTTGAATAGTTTTAACAAGCATATTAAATATCTCCGTACGAAGTGTATGAACGACTTTGTTATCGATAAGAACTAATGCTATTCGTAAGTAAGTAAATATAAACACTGTATATATATAAGTTACATTTCTGGTTTTATTATGAGTCATGTTGTTTGATGTATTTCGGTCAGGAAAATGGAAAAACCAAAATAAATAGGCGGAGTCGTTGAACCCCGGCCGTTGACTTGCGAGATATGAATTATCGCTGTGTAGTAAAGTAAACCTTCATTAAAAATGTATGCCGCCATGTGGTAAGGGTGCGCAATCAATGAATAACATATATATACGAGTACAGTGGAACCTCTCATAACGAGCATAATTCGTTCCAGAATCTTGCTCGTTATGTGAAACACTCGTAAAGCGAAATTAATTTTCCCATTTAAATCAATGTAAAACACGATAATGCGTTCCACGTGAACTTTTTTTTTAACGTTTATTCTAATAAAATGACATGCTTATAAATTGTTAAAGATCGTAACAACCTGGATGAAACATTTTTAAAAATCGAAACTAGCTTATTATTTATTAATTTATGACAAAAAATTAATTCTTTTTTACTAGAATGCTGTCTAGAGACATTTGTTTTAGCCAATACTATAAAATTTGGGGAAAATGTGACACTTCCTAACTCTCAAAAAAATAATACAAATAATGTCTGCACATACGTTAAGTAAAATGTGCGTTCACATGCGATACTAACGTGCTAACGGTACGAGTGCTAAACACAGACTGATGCAACGACGCGGAAGTCCCAGCTTACAAGTGCGTCATACGTTATGCGACTTCCCCTTTCTGCGTCACTCGTTATGCGAAATGTCGCTCGTTAAGGGAGCAGTATTTTTAACTTTTTTCTTTGCTCGTTATGCAAATTACTCGTTATGAGAGGTGCTCGTTATGAAAAGTTCCACCGTATACGACTATATAAAAAATACCCTAAAAATATATATTTTTTTGCAGCAGTATATCGATAATAATATAAAACGAAAGACACGGATGAAAAATATTTATATATATATTGTAGTAAGAAACGTTTAATGTACGTCAACTTAGTCTCGGAATATTTACTCTTTTTACTTTTCGCTCAGATAATGACCGGCGGGTATAGCTCAATGGTCAAAGCGCTTAGGTCGTGGGTTCGATCCTCGATGGAGATTAAAAAAAAGGATTTTTAATCGATGTCTGAGCTCTAAAATAACCACGGTTGGTGTGAATTTGATCCCTCACCCGTAAAATGCCAGTCATAGCCTATTAATTAAAATTGGTGGTAGACGAAAGTCGTCCCGTGAAGCACCACCCATTCATAGTAAATTCCTGTAATAATAAGGATGAAGCGTGAATCTCGGGCTGTAGTCTATGACGTTGGCGGATCAACACTCTCCATGCCGCGCTTAACCATATGCACCAGGGTAATCATCATAGAATTCCACAGATGGGACTTCAGAATTACTATCACCATCTGTCGGTATTCTCCTGTATATGTTTACATAATTTTAAAAACCGCGGTTAAAACATGTGTATTCATATTATTACCATTTAAAAATGTGCTACGGAATTTTATCATTCTTTTGCTTTTGACTTCCTAGTGAGAGGGTTGAGCCACCCTTTTGGACTAAGTGATCTAGGTCTCAGATGCGTCGGATTAATAGCCTGTTTTCTCTAAATATTCATCAGATACTAGAGTTTCTTTCTTTTCAAGCCCCTTGATTCTCGTCAAAGAGGAACAAAGAACATAATCAGGTACTTATATAAGTTGATAAGTCCTCCACCTCATCCCACAGCATGTTATACGGGTATATCTCAGTGATTAAAGCGTTTGCTTGGCAAGCCGAAGGTCATGAGTTCAATCCCTGACGGAGATTAAAAAAAAATATTTTTTATGAATTTCTGAGCTCTAAAATACTCCTGGTTGGTGTGAATTTGATCCCTTGCCCGTAAGATGCCATTCATAGCCTATGATTATTTTGTTTAAAAAGAAAGAAAAAATTGTCCCGTGAAGACCACCCATTCAAAGTGAATTCCTGTAATAAAAAGGTCGACGGATCAACACTCCACATGCAGTGCTAAGACATATGAAGCATGGTAAGCGTCATAGAAATCTAAAGATGAGACTTCAGAATCATTTTCACCATCTGTCGGTATTCTCCTGTATGTGTTTACATAAAAAAATATAAAAAACTAAAGTATGTATTGCGATGTCGACGGGCAGATTATGAAAGTCTGGAAGGTCCGCTTACTTGTAGAAATTATTTTAAATTTAACTGAAAGTAACACAATTATCAACCATTTGCTATAAGAGTCCGATGTTAGGAAATAATCAATATTTAACAATATGTAATAGAAATTGAAATTTCATTTAGTCTAATTTGTATTTTTGTGAAATATTTGTTGGGCGAAAATTCTTTAACATTAATTTAACATAATATGTACATTTTTACATAGCCTCGGGAGGCATCCCAAAAATATCTAAAAATAATGAACGAAAAATCAGCAAATGAGAATTTCACGTTCGAGTCACGTATTTATCGCGAAAAATAAAGTGTGTCATCCGCCTTTGTGGAATTCAATATTCCACGATCATTGTGGAGAATTTCAAAAAAATATTCCATTCTCCGAGGAATAATTTCACATCACTGTAACATTGTGTCCCGAATGTGTTTATTACCCAGTGTTTCCCGTTCTCCGATGTTTTATTTTTCAAAATAAAACACGAAAGAGGAAAAAAAAAATAACAAACTGCGTTAGTTTACGTTTCTTTCTCTCGCCTTTCTCGGAAATAAAACTAAATAAAAAAGAAACTGAATTTAAATTAACTCTTGAAACGTATATTACACTCATTGAGTCAGGGACATATTTTTTATTTCAGAACGAAAATTAAACTATGCATTATTTTTATATTTAAACATAATCGGATAAGAGTTTTTTTTGTTGAATATATGAAAAACTGAGCTGAAGAAATATAGAGCATTGGATTTTACATGTATTTAATCGCTTGTAACATAATCAAAGGGGTCTTTCAGTGTAGGGCTGTGAGACATGGTGCTTATCTGAAAGTGATAAAAAAAGACCACAGGCCTTTGAGATGTGGTCTTCATGAACAATGAGGTTCTCAGCATAATCACGATAGATATCTAGTAAGAACCATCTCAGATAGGCGAGCTCGATGGATTGGTCACATCATGCGCCACGATGGTCTTCTTCACGACATTGTGGAAGGGATGGTTGAGGGTAGAAACTGCAGAGGGCGCTATAGACGGGAATATTTGCAGCAAGTGTTCGAAGACATTAGTTGTAGCTCTTATGCTGAGCTAAGGAGCAGTGGATCGAGAAGAGTGGAGATCGAGACGCAAGATTTTGTTGCTGCAAACCAATCCACCGGATTGATACTACGAAGAAGAATAGATATATATCCTGGATAAAAATGATCATTCGCTTAGAGAAAAGTTGTTAGAAGATTGCATAAGCCATTAACAGTCTTTAAAATTTTTCGTCCTAGGTAATCGTTGACTGCGATAAACATAATCTATTATAGATATGAAAGAAAATACCAAACTTTTTATATCCTTTATGAGAGTATTAGTCGCAAAATATTTTATTTCTTCGGGATAAACTTCATATTGGTACTGCATATGACAAGAAATAGTTATTCAATATTTATTATTCAAAAGTTCACCCTTTACTAGAAATCAATTGATACGTAAATATGTATATAATTTTATAAGTAAACAATATTTTTAGGGTCGCACTTGAGAATGGCTCCTCAACAATGCCAAAAGATTACAGAAAAAAAAGTGGAATTTAAACATAAAATCTTCTTATTAAATATATACGGATTTCATATATTGTTTTAATGTGGATCACACTGAGCACTGTTTCACTTGATGCTTCACTATGAAAGCTTCATCAGTAAGTCTTTATCAATCGCGAAACTACATTCTTCCATCGAGTGAAACAGTGCTCAGTATAATACACGTTTGAATTTAAGCAAAGTATGAAATTCTTATCAATTTTATATTAAAATGGATCCCAAAGTGAATGCTAAAAATATAAACAACATTGATATCTTATGTTTTTTACAGCATTGTTATTATGGAATTTCATTAAGAGTTATTTATCAAAACAATATTAGAGAGTTATTTATTAAAACAAAATTTGCATATATGTTTTCTAATGTATTTGTCATATATATTTTGTTTATAAGTTGCTTAATATCTTTACGACATAGAAGAAAGATACTTCTACGTATCTTATATATCTTTAGATAATGTAGCGTTGGTAGTTAAAGCTCGCGATGCAGCTTAAAATTTATAAGCGCATTTTCAGTTTCAGAGTTTCACGGCTGCACCGTAACATCGACGTAATACATTTCAGTTGGCCGGTGGGCGGTTGGTGGGCGGCGTTAGGGGGAGGAAGGTGGTGGGCGGACTCAGGTGGGCGACAGTAGGACGGTGTTGAAATTACTCGGATCACCGGCGCCCACTCGGGGATGGAAATACGTCTGCAACGGATCAAATCTGCTTGATATTAATTGCAAGGGAAACTTGAATAAATTTCAACACTTCCACTTTTTCTTAAAAATCTTTATCAAATAAACCATGCCTAATGTCGAGTGTTACTTTTTTAATCGTTTTGTTATAATTTTCAACGTCTTTTAAATTATTATTATATTACTATTTGTATAGCGCTCTTTTATGACCGAATGATCATTCCAAAAGCGCTTCTTTGCCTCTCTGAGTATAAAAGGTGGGTCTTGAGTCTGCTTCTGAAGGATGCCTCCGCTTTAAGCTCTCTTATGCTTTCCGGTAGCGAGTTCCAGGCCATTGGTGCCGCGTAGCTGAAAGCCCGATTGCCAAAGACCGTGCTAGGACTAAAAGACTCAAAGAATGATCGATATTTTTATTTATCATATTATTGCACAAAGCAATTTCGTTTATCGAAAATAGATTATTTAACTAGATACAAATTTGACAGAATTGTCTCATTATAATGTAATTTTACTTATTTCTTGCTGCCGAATATTATATTTGTAACGAGTATCTAGGTTTAAATGTAAAGAATAAAAAAGTAAAACTTTGTATGAAACCACCATCGTAGAAGCACCGTAATAATATCTACTACACATAAAATAATAATAAAAGGTAAAAAAATGATACTTTAGAATCACTTAAAATTAAAAAAAAAACAATTAATAAAAATAGGAAAATTATTAATAACATCAATTATTATCTTAACTCTTAACGAAATAGCCCGGTTCTTAATATACTCGTATTTTCTATAAATTCGCTCTGTTCAACTGTTCCGTTAACAGATGTCTCTAACACTTCTCCTCTACCCTCCACTTCTATTTGTAACCTTAATTAACTGTTCTGTATTAAGGTTTAGTTTTAGTAAGTATCTCCTGACGATGGCGCCATGTCACAGAAACAGGTAGAGTGATTATTTATTTAAAATCAGTGGTTTCATACAAAGTTTACTTGTTTTAGTCTTTGAATATAACAAAATACAAAGGTATTCCATTCTACGAGTATCTACTTATATATTATATAAAAAAATCATCCAGATTGTGTTTAGTTACAAAAATACTTTCAGTAATCTGTGTTATATTGGAAAAATTAAAAGTTCTTAATGTACCATAGCCGCTATAAGGATTGTTAACAGAATGAGTTGTGAAAACTCATGTTTGCGAATATGAGAATAAAATGTGGTTGAAAGCTAGACAGGAGGCGGGTGGTAGGCGGTGATGGGCGGAACACCTGGGTGGGTGGTAGGCTGATGCTGAAATTACTCGCTAATTCATTTATAGCCTGCCGGCTGCAGGTGAGGCCCATCGTTTCCCAGGTAAGCATGACGCCAGCTCATTTCCATACATTCATCATACCGCAATTAATTAGCCCTGGTGTTAACCACCGCCTTGGGATGCTGGTCTGTCTTATATTAATCGTCAGAAGAAGATCACGTGAATTCGTTAAAGGTTATAAACACAAAGGCTCACTTAAATCATACAATAATAAATATGTTATATTTTCATGTAACGTACAGTGATGATCTGGGTAATGATCAATTAATCCAATTCTAAATCATAAATTATAATACAAAATTTACTACGATTTCATAACTAAAAGAAAATTAGTTTTGCAGAATAATGAAATCATTCAATTTTAAAACATGATTTTAATTTCTGTTAAAAATAGTTAGGTATATTTGCTTAAGGTATATTATTTATAGTTATAGGTATATTAGAATAATAGGATTATGGTCCGAAAACATCGTCTGTATTATCACAATATTTCTTTATGGTTACAAATCTTGACACCTAATCGAATGCCAGTGCAGCCGTTTAATACGCTTCGACAGCAGATGCGTACGTAGAAATACTGTAAGATCGATGGCTTGACTTTGTGAATAATGACGAGGTGAGGAAGATGAGCAGTTGTCCATCCAACAGTTGATAAAGAGACGAAGATGCACTTGGCTTGGCCATATAAAACTGATTTCATAGAACATAAATAATAGCTGCTAAAAATGGCGGAAGATTGAATAAAAATTCAAACTTCCGGACGCTTTCAGTTGTGGAAGGTAAGAATGATGAAATACTATATCATAAGTGCCAGTTCAAAATGAATACGATAAACAAATATAAATTAAAAATATGTGTTAATGGCAAAGCAGCAACAAGCTATTTTCCTCTTTTCCGTTTATTTAAATAATAAACACACTCCAGCTTAAGTTTTTTCTTAAATTGCACGAATTACGTATTGCACTCAACATTGTGAGCAGGTGCAGCGCAAAATTATCCCGTAAAGTTTATGCAAAAGCTTCATTTTCAGGAGTGATTGATGGCTAATGTACGGCAGCTCGCCACGCTATTACTATAACACGTAACCAATTAAAATTCAATGCTTTGGCGGGGGCCAGCAAGTAGCGCCGTAGTGAACGTGTGGTGTTTGCAGCGGCAGCCAGCAGTCGGCCAACACTCAGCCGGCCGATGTTTTCCCGCCGCACACATTTAGTTTGGAGCTCCGGGCATTACCGCATGCAAGATACATCACCATAGGTCCACACGGCCGGCGAGGCAAACTTAGTTAGCTGCAGGGCCGGCTGGACTACGGACAACTTTGACGTTTTACTATATCGGCAACTGATAATATAATAATCGAAATCATATTCATAAACTGGTGATCCACTGCCCGCTCGAATAAGTGAATAATATTGTTATCAACTCGATATAGCCCTTGCATGCTGGCGCCAAAAAACCTCGATATGCAATATTTTGTCTCTAATTTTTGTTACACCTGTCTGTGTCCCGGACGGATGACCGAATTTTGTCAGTCATATTTTACGTTACATATATATATCGAAATGTGCTTTTAAACGAGTTATTAGCTTTGGCGACCTGCTTCTTATCAATCCACCAAGCATCCCCATGACGATCCATGCGATCAAGAGTCGCTTTGTTTAGTCGGGGGATGTGAAATTAACATATCATCAATTATTATGTAAAACTAAAGGTTGTATCGAAATACAAAGTATGCAAAGTGAGATTATCTTCTTTGTAGTATCAATCCGGTGGATTGGTTTGCAGCAAAAGAATCTTGCATCTCGATTTCCATTCCTCTCGGTCCTCCGCAACCCTTTTCAGCTCAGCATAAGCGCTACAATTCATGTCCTCGAATACTTACTGCAAATACTCCCGTCTAGGGCACCCTCTACAGTTTCTACACTCAACCATCCCCTCCACAATATCGTGAAGAAGACCATCGTGGCGCATGATGTGACCAATCCATCGGGCTCGCCTCTCTGAGATGGTTCTTATTAGGTGCCTATCTCCTTGATTATCCTGAGAACCTCATTGTTCGAGACGTGGTCTCTCCAGGAAATTCCAAGAATTCTTCTGTACGACCACATCTCAAAGGCCTCTGTGAGATTATAGACATGTTATTGAGGTATGAATATTGAAAAGCATAAAATTACTGAATATCGTTTAAAGTTGTACATTTATAAAGATGATTCATTTCATTATTAACTTATTTTTTTTACAATGCATTAAATTACCAAATACTCTCGTATAGTTACGTAACTCATAAAGTTAGGTGTGATAGTTGTTAATTATAGTAATATTTGATGGACGAGAAGATAGAGAACTTGGTTTGTACTAACGATGATAGAGATTTGTAGCTACATTTTACGATTAGTGAGCAGATAATATACAACCTACATAAATTATATTTTTATTTATTCATCAAAGTGGGAATAGTGCAATACAGTAAGAAAAGCTGTGAGTTGAAAAAAATAAACAGTTAGAAAAACAAAATAGTTTACTTTTGACCTAATATGATGCTAAAGTAAATCAAAGAGTCACATATTCGCTTTTCAGCAATTGTAGAAATGCATTAAACGCGTAAAAAAATTTAAAAAACCACGCCATTATCTTGTATTTTTTTATGTATATAATTATCTCACACCATGCACACACGTACTTTGCCACACTATTCGTTATGTAAAATCGTTTACTTCTTTTACAATTTATTTGAAAATCGGCTTCGCATGAAGCAGAAACTTATTTAGAAAATTATAAATATTCTTGCATTTACTTCAGTAAATTTCACTGTTTTTTAAAAATATTTTTTTATTTTTTATTCCATATTTTCGCGGGTGGTTCTGTCCCAGTTTTCCCTCGTGGAACAAACTAGACCTATCAGGCTCGCCGTCCGGTTCCCCGGGAAGTATTTCTAATATTCCAACACCAATGCATTTCTCAATGTTTACACACCGTTCCCGCTTTACACACATTCAATACATCGCTTCAATACTCAGGAACACTAATTGGAAATAACGTACAGGTAATTTTAAGCCTGATAACATTATCGTCTTATTGACATACCGTTCATAATAATATCGAAATTAAATTTAAAAATTTACTTATAATTAGAGATATGATTTTGATGAAAAACAAAACATAGAGGAAAATCAGAAAGAAGCATATATCCAATTTAAAATAACGCAAATATTTGACAAGATCTTAAATTAACTATACGTCCGAAATCTTCTTTTTAAAATCGTCTTCCACGATTACAGCTGCCCTTAATTTATAAATAAAATTCTTCTTCTCATTTTATTTAAATATCAGGAGGATATCTGAAAGTGATAAAATAGACTACAGGCCTTTGAGATGCGGAAATACAGAAGAATTCTCGGAATTTCCTGTAGAGGACACGTCATGAACAATGAGGTTCTCAGGATAATCAAGGAAGATAGGCACCTAGTAAGAACCATCACAGAGAGGCGAGCCCGATGGATCGATTATATCATGCGCTACGATGGTCTTCTTCACGACATTGTGGAGAGTATGGTTGAGGCTAGAAACTGTAGAGGGCGCCCTAGACGGGAGTATTTACAGCAAGTGTTCGAGGACATGAGTTGTAGCTCTTATGCTGAGCTGAAGAGGGTTGCGGAGAACCGAGAGGAGTGGAGATCGAGATGCAAGATTCTGTTCCTGCAAATCAATCCACCGGATTGATACTACGAAGAAATCAGGAGCATATGGTCACCACTAATTGCCACCATACAGTACTGTTATATACCACTGTCTAAAATTTGTCCTAAAATATCTCTGTACCTGATGGTCCATCTGAGAACATACATTATATGGTTCCAGGACACGGCAGAAGCACACCATCCGAAGCATATTTGATTAGTTTGGCAATTATAACATTTAAGGACAATTTATGATTAGCCCAAAGGTTCACAAGGCCTAGACAATTTGGACCTAAGAGACGGCTCAACCCAATAATATATTTTATTAAAAACGATCTGGTAGGCACATAATATGTGCTGACATCATCATGATGTAGTCCTTGCTTACTGTTACCGAAAACCTCGATATACGATCTTTCGTCTCTTTATTTCGGGTCGCTTGTCGTGCATTTAGGTGCGCCGTGCTGTCATTTTGGACGGTTCCGCTAACGGGTGTGTTAGTAAAAAATAGCGCGGAGATCATCAGTCGGTCCCCACCCTGTAGCGAAAATAGGTCCGTGTTGCGGCCGCGCGGCATGTCATCCCGCGTAGTCGAAAGATTATAATGTTTTTAACGTAAATATAATCAATGTGCTTCTAAAAGAAAGTGTTTGTCTGCTGACCTGCTCCTCATCCTGCTCTCACGCGACGTAATAACTACCCTTTTTGAGAGAATAGGATGCTAGTACGTTAATATAATGCTTATTATTTTGTTATAATAATTATAACTATCAATACATACGTACTATAACAAAGGTTCAAGTAGTAATATGTTGCTAAAAGACAACAAATTATGACAAAATTAGGGTATACGTATAAAATAGTAATATTTTTATTCCGTTAATTTTTATTGGATCCTCAAGATATCCTGCCTACTCTCGTCATAAATATTTATATTGGAATTGTCTTACACGGAGCCCTGGTACAAATGACAAAATTATCTTATTAATGTGTTTCGTGATGTTCGCCCGGTATGGATTTGTATTTATGAATGTCCTTACAGAAGAAAGAAAAATAATCATGTCAGATTTGATTGTTTTCTTGAATTAAGCTAACGTGCGTGACGTTATAAGAAAACATATCGATTGAAAACTGAAACGTAATATGCTCCAAATGCAAAGTAGATAATATACCAAAGAACACAAACTAAACATAATATTTTGAAACAGTATTATCAAATGTTTCATACAATCCAAATTAAGGTAAAATATTTAATTGCGTAAATTCTTAATTAAATATTATTAAAATATATATATAATAAATATGGAGTATGCATTAAAAAGGGCATTTTTTTTTATAAAAATCAACAGTTTATTTTGAGAAGATCATTCAAAATACTATACATCGGCAGCTTCGACCTTCTCCCATCTTTCAGGTAGCCTGCGGATTCAACACTGGAACAAGTCTTGGCCTTTTAAGGCAATCCAGTCATCGACTAATTTTTTGGTATCGTCACAAGAAGAATATTTTTTGGTTAAAATCAATTTTGATGTCGCTAAGTAATACAGTTATTAAACTCTCCACAGAGAGATCCATGCTCGGAGTGTCTCTAAAAGATAGAATCCGAAACGAGTATATCCGCAGAAGAACTCAAGTAGCTATTTATATCATACAGAGGATATATCTGTCGGAGAGATGACGCTCGATGGGGAAGACAAGTATTGGAGTGGCGCCCAAGAACTGTCAAACGAAGCGTTGGCCGACCCTCTGCAAGATGGAATACCGACATAAGAAGAATAGCGGGAGTGGCCTGGGTTCGGAATGCAAAGGATCTAAGAGGATGGAGACTCATGCGGGAGGCTTACGTTCAACAGTGGACGGATACAGGCTGATGATGATGAAGTAATTTTGGTTTTGTGTGTACATATAATTCCTAAAATAATGCATGTCACCCTAATCTGTTATTAGTCATATTTTTCTAATTATTCGGGCATTACGATGGTTAAAGGTTACTCGCACTTTGATCCCAGATTCAAAAAATGACGGAAGATCTCATTTAGACGTCTGATAATAAGTAGTCCGCATTGTTCAATTGAACAAAACACAATTTTTAGCATACATATTTATGAAGGGAGATGTTTAGTGCCAGATGACAGTTTACATATCAAAAAATAGAAAAAATGTATCGAGAGAAATAATGCAGTTGTATCTTAGTGGTCGGTAGTACCAACAGATTTTTTAAAGCATATACGCTACTCAACAAAGTGTTTTATCATGCTAAAATAATTATTATACAATATTTAATAAAAAAATGTTTTTTTCTCATTTGTTAGAGATAATTAAATACAAGAACGTTCTTATTAATATTTTCTACGAACGCTGTGCGACTTGGAAAGAAAACAACTACGGCGTTTTCTATTACATTTATTGTAATACACAATTATTTCCCAGAAGCAATTTAGGCCCCACTCTTAATGTTTATCAGTTTTTTATACAGCCATAAAAAGGCCATTCAGGAAATCCTCGGACTGCTAATCAGGGCGAAATACGAAATTGCCTTAAAGTGAATTCCATGTGGATAAATCTTTTTGGCCTTTTTAGAGTCTGGGCCGTTCCCGGGGCCGAACCCAGACTTCTGCAGGGACATGCAGATCACGGACTCCCCAGAATGGATGTCCCATCTTTCACCGTCTCCTTTTATTCCACCCGAGGGATTAAGTGCAGTCTACTGAATCAAGTTTGATGTACTACTTTAGGCGCACGGCTTTACGTCTCATTGTAACCGGAAAATTGAATTATATTTTTTAACATATTCATACAACGCAGCAAGTGGTATGTGATTTTTTTATTCTTCTTTAATGTAAAATAAACATAAACAGGAGAATACCGACAAATGGTGAGAGTGATTTTGAAGTCTCATCTGTGGAATTTTATGACGCTTACATATATGGCTAAGCGCTGCATGTGCAGTGTTGATTCGCCAATATCATAGACTACAGCCCGTTATTCACGCAATTTTCTATGAATGGGTGGTATTCACGGGATGAATTTCGTCTACCACCAATTTTAATTTATAGGCTATGACTGGAATTTTACGGGTGAGGGATTAAATTCACACCAACCGGGGATATTTAAGAGCTCAGAAATCGATTAAAAATCATTTTTTTTAATCTCTGTTGGGGATCGAACCCACGACCTTTGGCTTGCAAAGCAAACGCTTTGACCACTGAGCTATACCCGATGGCAAATATCAAATTAAAAATCACTCAAAAATATTATTTGAATGCTACACCTGCCCCCTCTTCAAGCACTCGGACTACTACTTTGGAGGTTGTCGGGAACTATATATTTATATTTCCAAGTAAACCTTCTGGTATAGATATTTCTAGAAAGTCGAGCGGGCAGTGGCAGCTTAAATAACTAAGTAGTGAAGATATATGGTGACCATTGGATCCAGATACGGAACACTTAAGGTTTCTTAAATAATGCTAAATATATTTTTGAGAGGACAGATATAAAACGATCACCAACAATATTATATTATTTATCAAAATATATATATATTTAATAAGTTTTTCGTTATTTAATTTTAAAATTCATAAATAATATGCGAATGATGCTTCATTATCCCTTGCAAACTCAAACAGTTGCGAAAATTTAATGTAGTGAAACCTCTCGTTGCATAATGTAACACATCGTAAAATACACCCCTCCATAAATCAGCTGGCAAGCGGCCAGTGGGTCGCGGTGCCATACTTTTAGAATCGCTGACTTAGTGGGTTAGGATCAGTAATAAATTAAAAAGTAATATGACATCTGTATCACTTCAATTTTTATTTATCAAAATTATATATAAAAAGTATGTAATCAATTAATTCAGTACTCGCATCCTTCCCGTTTATAACATAGATTATTTTATAATGTATGTTATAAATTTGGATTTTTAATTTTTATTAGAATATTTTTCAATAATTTAATCTTATTTTATAGATCAATGACTATATTTCAAAATTATTAGTATCCATTCAGACTATAGTTCAATTTGAGATCCGAGTGGTACTTACTAAATAAATAGACTGTCGGTAACTAATAATATAAAAAAAACTTGTGAATAAATGTTGACTGATTGAATCATAAAAATAATAATATACATACATGCTCTGAATATATACTACAGAGACATCTATCGTTATATGATATTAACAATGGTATGTGTACATCAAGTTTCGCGTATCTGCCCAGGCAGACAATGGTCGTGTGGACAGCACGGTGTGTAGGATAGAGCAAAAGTGCAACGCTTGAGGTTCGAATCCCACGTCTGCCGATATTTTTTCTGAATGAATTGGATGCGTAAAAATTTGATGTAGAATTGTATGTGTGTATTTAACTACTATGTTATATATGTATTAAAAATACTCGTATAACGTAACTGTATCGCAATTGACATAATTATTTTCATCAATGGTGCAGTTTCGTTATTCAGAACTCAGTTCTGTTATATTCTAAATTAATAAAAACCCAAGTACACCAAGTGTAATTTCGAAGTTGTGGCCCTTGTCTTATAATAACTTGAAGTAAGGGTCAACAAGTTGGGGCTTATTAGTAAAGTTTAGTCAAGTTCAGAGAGGATGATAATTGAATTGAAAGATATTGAAAAGTTATGCCATTTTTATGGACATTTTATTTGTTCAACAATGTTGCCTTTCTGATAATTTAAAACTAATTTTGATTAGTCTGAAACGATATGTTTGCTAACATAATAAACAGAACTGAAACATTCAACAATACTTAAAAATATGAGAAAATACTCATCCCTATGAAATACATTTTAATTATCAAATTGAGTGGAATTTTTAATAATTAATTTTAACCACTTAGTTTAAATTTGAGTTTATTGAACTATATTTCTGTAGATACACGTAATAGTGAACATTGGTGTGTATAGGAATTTATCATAGGGGAGAAAAGAGAATGACGGGCAAAAGGGGAAAATATTTAATATATCAGCATAAAACTGCTTATAAGTAACTACGAACTTTAGATTTTAATTAATAAGAAAAGCTTTATTCTGCATGAATTTTGGATCAGACTGAAAACATGATACATCTTTAGAAAATCATAAAAAGTTTATATTCAAGCTCCAATTGTAATACTTGTTTACAGAATATATTTAGATATATTTATGATGCAAGAGACTTAATGGAGATTTTCAATCTGATAGATATTATTTCGTCATTGATTTTGATGCTCATGTGGTTCAAGCTTTGATGCTCATGTAGCCGGTGGGCATAGCTTAGTATCTAAAGCGTTTGCTTACGTGGGGTCGATCCCCGATGGAGATTGAAAAACAAAGATTTTTAATCGACTTCTAAGCTCTATAAATACCTTCGATGGGTCTGAATTTGATCCCTCGCCCGTAAAATGACATTCATTGCATATCAATAAAAATTCGTGTTAGACGAAAGTCGTCCCGTAAAGACCACCCATAGTAAGTTCCTGTAATAATAAGGATGACGCGTGAATGTCGGGCTGCAGTCTATGACGTTGGCGGATCAACACTCCACATGCAGCGCTTATCCATATGTAAAATGGTAAGCGTCATATAATCCACAAATGAATCTTCAGAATCACTATCACCATCTGGCATTATTCTCTTACTATGTGCTTACATAAATAATGATAATAAATATTTTAAAAAGATGAAAATAAAAATAAAAACTTCTCATACTATATTATTTACTTTAATATTAGTATTTAGTATTATTGTAATACCCATAGAACTAATTCCATTATTACAAATTTCTCACCCGCCAGTAAAATACCTCTACATTAATTTTACATAAAAAACAACAATAGAAAATGTTACCTTCTGATTTCAAGCCAAAAAAAGCTTAAAATTCAATGACATACATACTTATTGGAAGCACTTACCGGTTCAGCAAAATGACATAATATTAAAAAAATCTACAACATTCTTTTGTTGCCTTCCATGTCTTTGTTTATGCATTCAAAAAGTTAGATACACTTGCGTGACTTCCGCGTTCCGTAAAACTAATCCCGCATAAACTTTTGCATCGAATGTATTATTAATATTGTCCTCGTATTATACAGTATACCGCGTGTTATTAGTGTAAATCAATATCTTTCGTTTATTCATTCTCAGAACCATATCGCATAAATACATTGGATAAGTAATCCTTTTGTTCGGGCTGTATCTTGGAAACAAAAAATAAACAAGTCAAGAGGGATTCCTTGGCCGTCTTTGTGAATAAACAGCGACCCCGGGAATGATTAATCGATGTCATTTCCGGAGAAGTGTATCTTTTTTTTAAATCAGTAAAGGATATCCTTCTGAATAAATGCTCTTGCGCAAGAAAACATACAACGATATTAATAATTTTGCTTTTGCTATTGTTTTATAAATCTTAAATACACAGTTTTGTATGAAATTTTATTGACAGTATTATTTATATATGTTAAATGTTTTCTATTGACATACAATTCGTTGTTTTTTTTACATTACGATAACTGATTTATGTATTATTTATCTTTGTATTTTTTACATACAAGCATAATCTACAGCTATTTTCTTAAAACTCCTAGGTTTTGATCGATATATAATACAATTGTAAAAAAATACAGATTACTTTTTAATACGAAGTTTATACTTCATGGCAGATTCGTCATAGGTTTTGGCATAAAAAATTACTTATTTTCATGTATGTCACATCGCAAACTATATTTTCTGTAGTATAGTAAATATTGCTTAATAAATATTTTATTTATATATTTGATATTTTCTTCGAAATAGGGGAAAGTTAAAACTTATCGATTATTAAAACCCTTAAGCTATGTAATCACATACAGGAGAATACTGACAGATGGTGATAGTGAGTCTGAAGTCTCATCTGTGGAATTCTATGACGCTTACCATGGTGCATACGGAGTGTTGATCCACCAATATCATTACGATACAACCCGACATTCACGCATCATCCTTATTATTACAGAAATTCACTATGAATGGGTGGTCTTCACGGGACGGCTTTAGTCTAACATCAATTTTGATTAATAGGCCATAAGTGGCATTTTACGGGTAAGGGATCAAACTCATACCAATCGGGGCTATTTATAGAGCTTGTCTATAAATATATATCTATAAAAATCTTACAATTGGAAGCATATAAGATAACAAGATACCTTTATACTCTATATAAAATAAAGCATTACAAATAAGCCAATGAAAAATGAATGGTTACAATTAAAAACTTAACAATAGCTTACTTTTTAAAGTTACTTGGTCTTATTGAAATGACGAAATCCTATAAATGTAAAGTAAGTAGGTTACCAATTATAAGCGGGTGTAATTATATCGCCCAGTCGTTCACTTTACTTGCTGTAGTGAAATGGTTAAATGGTGAAATGGTGAAATGGTGAAAATAATATTTTATATCCCCGCGGGGCGCGGAACTTATATTAATTAACGCCATTCTATGAAGTCTCCGAGCGGAGCCTTTGTAAGAGAACTAGCGCCTTAACTTTGCACTCAAATTTAATTTAAAAATAACATTACCTTTAGATTCCCATTCCGAAGTGTAATGTCACAATACGGGAGCTTGCTCGAGCAGCTGGTGACAGCCAGGGCCGGTGTTAGGTATCTGGTAGCCTTAACGCAGAAAATCTCTAAATTCTTATATAGTCTGCTAAATTAAAAATCTAGTAATTTGTCGATAGACAAACAAGACAGGCATTTATTTGACGCTCCAAACTAAGCTAAGGCAAGCTTATCGAATGGCGAACCGCATTGAAAATAAAATTTCGAAATTAAAAATAATTTACTGCAAATAAATTAATTACTGTCACGCGAAAAGTATTGGGATCATTCGTAAAGTCAACATTTATCTCCAGCTTTGATGTCCGAAAAAAATTGCAAGCGTACACATAATGCCACCTACAATTGTATCATCAAACAATTTTGAGAACAAAAAAAGGTTTCAGCTCTATTTTTCTTCAATAATTACTGGTATGCCGCACAAAAAAGACCACATTGTGGCTCGTGAGCCGCATTTTACCTAAACCAGTTCTTAACAATACCACATACATTATATATTACTGTGATTCACTTAATGTTTAGCAACGCTCTTATAAATAAAGTGATATGTAAAAACCTCCGTTAAAATGTAAATAAAGCTTTAACTGAAAAGCAAGATGTTATTATGAGAACTTACTATAATAAAATGGTTAAGTTGGTTAAAATGGGCTTGATTTATTTATCTACAAAAATTAATGTCACATTATTATTATATAATCCATCAATTACCAGAGTATTGATGGATCGTGTAATCATTCAAAGGAAGATTAATAAGGTCGCTATGAGTAGATCTTGCATTACAGCCTTAAAGACATGGCAATATTAGCCGTCTTTGACTACTAAGCATCGTAAATATAATATTTATATATGCATCATGTTAGCAGTATAAAGTGGCAAAGTATTTCCATAGCATACATTGAATTTATCACCAAAAGACAAGTAAATTGTAATAAAAAATATTATTATATTAAGATATTTGATTTCAAAATAAAAATCTCAATTTCTATTGCGAATTACAAGTTAAATTTCTAACTACAAAATACTTACAGGTACATCATTCGAAAACAAAAACTCCAACAGAGATAAATGGATGCCGAAAAATTCTTTTATAAACTGTACTAAAACTGCGATGTTACGTCGCAACTTAAATCGCAAAAAAGTTTTGCACGTGCTTCGGGGCTTGAACTTTCTTTGCCCGACGCAATTTTTGCACGCGAAATAATTACTTTGTACGCCTGCTATTAATTTGAAACACGTGGCCATTACCACTAGCAAACTGGTCACAAGGCATATTAATTGCTTTCTTTTGAAAGTTTATTGCAAAATATTTCATCTGTTTGATTCTGAAGAATTCTGAAAATGTCATATCCCGCCCTGCTTATGCCAAAAAGCGTTAGTCGCGAGGTGAAGTGGTGAGCTAGTCTTCCGGGGAACATCCCTCGTGACCCAACATGCGTGAAAAACTCGTAACGCCCTAATGAAGTTGGCTCTTCGGGAAATTTCATAAACCCTTTTACGGGATTTTAGCAGCGCTGACTTTAGTAATTTCAAACATCCCGCCACGCTTCACATGCTCAAGTCTAAGCATGCACCTCGTATAGCCGCGTCTGGATATTAAAGTTCATTTTTTATATATAATTTACTTAAAAGCTTTTTGATGTTTCAAAGCTTAAACCCGCTACGCTGCGAATGCTTTTTTAAAGCAAAAAGTCATAAAGTTTTATAATTTTTAATTATTTAATACAATTAACGTATTTTTAATTATATTTTAATGACAGTTTTGTTGTTGTTAAATTAGCATAAGCAAGAATGCAAATAATAATAAAATTATAAAATATAAGATTATACTCTATACATTATTGAAAAAAATAGATGTAGTCTTCGGATCAACCATACACTTTTTTTACTGGCTTTATTTCAAATATCAAGGAAGATAGGCACCTAGTTAGAACCATCTAAGAGAGGCGAGCCCGGCGGTATTCACGCGGATGACAATCGCGCGGATTGATAGTGTCACAGAGCTTCCATCCAATTCTTTAAACATGCCATTACCACCACGAATCATAGACAATCAGCGATTACAATCACTATACATAATGTTTCTACATGCAACTTTGACTTGTAGAGCAGATTTCGATATTTATAATTCGGCCTTAATTATAATGTACAGCGGATTGCATAAAACACGGCGTAAACGCCAAAAGATCGAGCCCACTATGAAGCATTTTTAAGTTTACAAAATGATGATAGTTGTACTCAAGTACTCGTAGTTTACTGTATATTTTAGAGTACTAATTCGTCTGAAATATCACAAGAACAAAAATAAATGTAATATTTTAATTCAAACTTGATTTCGTCTACAAACAATAATCTAAACACGGAAAACTGTTTTTCAGGACCTAATATATAAATATTTTTTTATATACAAACACAGACTACGTTCAACAACAGTAAAACATATACTGATGATGAAAAAATATATAAAGTCTTCTAGAAATGTGATTTCTTAAAATAGGCGTGATTCGCAAGCACGTAGTCCATTGCTTCTCGGCAATATTGACTATAAATAATTTATTTATTTATTTATATACAGAATCGAAATTCCAAATAATAAAAGAAACGCGGTTTAGTGGTGGCAAGTGACTTTACTTTTCGCGACCTTTGGCGCAGTTATTATTTTGGCGCGCTGCCCGCCTCCCTCCTCACCACCCACTCTGCTCTGCACCTCTCTGCATCCTGCAGCAACTGGGACTGCGCTCAATTCCTGGAGCGTGACGTACTGGGAGTACGCACTTGTGCATGAAACAGTCGCGGGTTCGTATCCAAGCCTATCTCATAAAAAAATATGTGCAAAAACAAACAGTATTTTATATTTTATAATTTCTTGCTAAATGCTACCTGCATGTTTTGAATTACTCTTCAAGCATCTTTGCTTCATTCCTTATACAATCGATATTTTTTATGAAACTTATCGATATACAATAAAATTACAACCTTAAAAAGTCTTACAGAAAATCCTTATAAAATATTCCTATAGTGTCCAGCGACAATACATACCACATCGTAAGCAAGGTTCTTATTATATTACCGCCATTAAGCAACATTGGACGCGCACCAAAACATGAATGGGTCACCGCATGATGCTAACCGTTTGCTATTGTTTGGCTTGAGCCGCTCCTTGGGATCAAATATTTCAGAATTTGGGTTAAACATCCAATCTTTGTAAATAATGCGGTTGAGATATCACTTAAAATATGCCTTGTATACTACAGTACTGTTTCTTCGGGGCTCTACCGTGGAAGTTGTCAAGAATCATATTTGTTCCTAAGTAGGTCTTTGAGTGCAAAGATATCTTGGGACGATGCATGTAAAATAGCAACAGACAGAACTGACTGGCAGCAATTTGTAGTGACAATGTGCTCCAAAGACAGAATGCTATTATTTTACTGTACAACGATATTTTAGGCTGTCGTCACGGGAAGGCCATCAGGGAAATAAAAAAATAAGTAACTTAAAACAGTCACAGGAGCATCCAGTACATATAAGATGGAAAAGAGTGGATTTTTCAGCGTGTTGATATTTTTCTGTACGTGTTTACATCAATTAAGATTAAATTGTTGATACTTATTATAATATATAAAAATAATGTCAGGAGAAAACTTGATGTGAAGAACGGAAGATCGAGAAGGATGGAGACTAAGAATGCAGGTCCAATAATAAACGAACATAGGCTGATGATGATGAATTGAAAATACAATACTTACATGTGAATGATTGCCATTCAAACCATAACTTATTCTAAATAATGCATTTGCCCCGGAAAGTTTGATGGCAGCTCATCAAAGTCTGTGCCGGAATGCTCGCACGTGGTGTGTGGTTCCGTGCTCCGTGGCACGAGCCGCAGACGATGAGCCACGCTCGGCTCACGGCGCCTGCTTTAAAATTAATTCCAAAGAGTGGCCTCCCGTGCTCGGTCCTCCGTATAAACGGACCAGGTGGTACGGACGGCATGAATCAATACTTGGCAAGCCTGGGGGGCTCAAAGCCGCGCAGCCTTCACGAACCTCACGGAGTGTTGCTTTTTTATTATGTAAACACGTGCAGGAGACTTTAGTCCATCACTTTTCCTTATATATGTCAAGTATTAAGCCACAAGATGATATATTCAGCTTGGCAAAGTAAAAAAAAAATATTTCCATATAAAGTGAAATCCAAATTTAAGACTTTTCAAGGGTTCGAAAAAAATGATTTATGTGTTTTGAATGCGAAAACGTATTATTTTAAAAAATGTTTTTAATACTCAATAAAATAAAACTAATTTGATGTGACTGTACAAAATGCACGGTAAATGCAAGAAAATGTATTAAACGAGAACATTTTATCGGGGTTTCACTAAATAACGTGTATTTTGCGTCTAGCTGTATTGTCGTGTATTAAAATAACACACTACTTTTAAGGCTGATGTCGTTATATCCAGCAGCAATCATCAAATTCAGAAAACTACTTTACTTTACATGGAAACGTATAAAAAGCATTATTTCATACAGACATATGGCTACAAACCTCTAACCTGTAATCATTGAAACACAGACGTAATATGGCTTGGTATTTTCTACCGTTATTACGAAGGCCGTTGCTCCTCTAAGCTTAAATAATTAATTCTTCCTGCATCCACCAAGAACCAGAAAGCTTGTCTTACACTTGACGAACATCTAAGCACGGTTAATGTATGCCGACCAAGAACTGACAGTTACCCAAGTTTCTTCCTAAATTCCACCGGTAAGGTCTGAAATGCTGTTACAGTATCTGGGTTTCCTCCCTTCCTCCAACCATCCTGGTAGAACTACATACTATACTGGTCACACCGGTTGTGATATCCTGCACACGATTGCATAAAAAACACAAATTGCCACCATTCAGTTCTGTCAGCTGCTATTGTCCATGGGTCATCCCAAAATATCTCTGCCCCCACGGGTCCACCTGGGAACATATATGGTTCCCGACACCCACTAAGGCAGAAACCTAAAGTCTAGAAGAGGCATACCTTCGGGTGATCTGTTAATCGGTTAATAAATAAAAATAATACTTTAATTTAATACAATGATAACTGTCTTCACTCGTATGGCGATTTCTCTCGCATCAAACTCGGGGGCTTTTATGTGCTAGTTTAGAACTTAAAACAATATTATGATTCACTGGGTAACGAACCCAAAACTTCTCGCTTCATAAACAATAAAAATATCGTCGACATGCAAAAAAGATAAACATTTTAAGTTGACACCCACGATATCCCCAAACGCATTCCATCAACTTAGTGTGACGAGTTAATTTACAAATAATGAGAAGTTTTACGCACCGAATTTATTTACGATTCAATTAAATTGTTTCAGAAAACACAGCGGGAAGAGCAATCAACACGCCATAAAGTTGAATCAAATGAAACTAAATGAGATATCAAATCAAACCAGTATCACCCCTACCGGGGAAATTTATGAACTACTTAAAAAGTGTAAACTCTTTTTCAATACCAAATATTATTAAAAGATTTTGTATAATTAATTCCATTATATTTATGCATGTTTCGGTAACGTCGAGCAGCCATTGTCGAGTCTATTTTAATGTCGAACATGGAATGAGATCTCGGATTAATGCTGCTGACGTTATTAATTATATGCGCAACTCGAAGAAAACAAAGTGTATTGTCCCCATCCTCCTTTACAGCTGTGAAGCTTGGCATATCACCAAAAAGCCAAAGCAGCTGTTTAATGAGTTTTAAAAGCACGCCTGCATAGAATACTGGCAGAACGATGGTTCAACTTTGTAAGGATTGACGAAATGAGAGAGTGGCAGGGCAGCCTCTACTATAGTCGGTTAAGAGGCAAAACTGGACTTGGTTGGGATATTTAACCTTCGGATCAAGCAGGAAAGCATAAACTATGGTGAAAATTCTTCAAGCCACCGGACTCTTGCCTTCATCGGTAAACTATACATAGAATATTCTCGGTGGAACTGCGGGTGGTAGAGCTGACATGGGATAAGGCGAGCACCATGGCGGGTGATAATTTGTGGCAGCAGCTCGTGACAACCACGGAGTGGCTTGATGATGATGATGACGTTATTCGGTAGTCTAGTAAGCCTAATGTAATGAGTGTCAAATTTTCCAAGTGAGGATTAAGATGTAATATGAAAAGATCGAGACGTAATATGAAAATGTTTGCACGCAAATGGGGGGAGCTTCGACGCCGTAATGTTTGCTTTTTGCGCATTCGGCAGGCCAATAAGGATGTTTTATGTCGAAAATAAAAATGTCAGCGAGAAGAGGTATTTCATGTGTTTTTTTAATATTCCATAATACGCGGAAAGAATATTCAACGGATTTTTTTATATGCAAACATAGTTATATTACGAATTTTTTATATAATTTAAACATAAAGTGAGTGTTTACGTTTATAAGATGACACTGCAAGAATGTTAGATAATGGACATAACTGTTATTCATTATCCGAGTATGTTTGGAGTTTTATGAAGGAACATAGGCACCTAGTAAGAACCATCTCAGAGAGACGAGCCCGATGGATCGGTAACATCATGCGCAACGATGGTCTTTTTCACGACATTGTGGAGAGGATGGTTGAGGGTAGAAACTGTAGAGGGCGCCCTAGATGGGAGTATTTGCAGCAAGTGTTCGAGGACATGAGTTGTAGCTCTTACGCCGAGCTCAAGAGGGTTGCGGAGGACCGAGAGGAGTGGAGATAGAGATGCAAGATTATGTTGCTGCAAACTAATCCACTGGATTGATACTACAAAGAATGTAGGATATGGGGATTTAAACGACGTCTTTCAGGTGCTCCAAGAGAGCATAAAATAACGCTTCATTTTCTTCGACTTCGACGTCTAAATATAAATATCGAAAAGTCAATATTCTCTTGTATATACAAATAATAATTTACAAATCGTATTAATTGCTTACAATTTCATTAATTTGAAATAATCGTTTGAATTATACGATTAAGGGATATACGAGTATTACACAATAGCAAAGTCACACAAATAAGTTTATAATGAATTATCGTATCTGTTGAATATTTAATGTTTCCAATAAAACAATTTGATTTAGTATTAATCACAATAATATTGTATTATTTGAGAGAATGTTTTCCTAATTTATGGGAACGGAGCTTTCCTTCCGCGACGTTACGTAATTTATGGGACGATTAAAATACGACATTGACATTTTATGATATTATATATTTGTGAATTAATTAAAATATTAACTGTTTCATATCAATGAAGCGATAAGTATAATTTAATAATAATATGTAATTATTTTCAATTGTATTTATATTTATAACGTACTCGTTAGCACGAGTACTATGGAAAGGAATATACAAGGGAATATATAATGAAAACGTGTATTCAGCTTATCAAATAAAACCATTTAAGCATACAGTTGTAAAAACATTGTCAGTATTACAGTAGAGTTAAAAAAAAATCTTTTGATTTTGTAGATAATTGCAAAATACGATAAACTCCTGATTATGATGTTCATATTGTAAAACTAGAAAACAGTTGTATCTATTATAAAGTTACTGTTGACATCAGCATGATATAGCCCTTGCTGACTGGTACCAAAAACTTCAATACACAATCTTTCGTCTCTTATTTTCGTTCGCTCATCGGACACGGGTGTGCTGTCATTTTGTAATGCCGTTTTGAGGTCTAGTTATATAGATCACCACTTGCGGCGCTGGGTGTCACCGACCACGGCGCCCGATACCGAGTCAGTTGTGTGCCGACCGCGAAAAGGTCGTATTGTTGTTGGCCCCGCCTGAATGCTGTGAATAGGTCCGGGCCAGAAGTTTGTAAAGTTACCGAAATATGTATGTATTTCAGAAAAAGTCTTTGTGTTGTTAATCTGCTCCTCATCCTGCCACTAAACAATTCAATAACGAACTTAGAGAAGAGGATATCACTATTTTCTGTATTCTTAGCAGCAGACTTTCGTTCTATTGAATATCCACTGAAAACAATGTATTTTGCAAAATTTGAAATGTGGAGATAGTTAATGTATGATAGAATCCCGAGGTGAGTTTTGTATATTTCCATATGCTTCAAATAGAATGCTTATAAAGTACGCTTGGTTATAGATTGGATATAGACGAGTGTATGACATTTATCTTAATTAATGAAGTGAACAGTGTTGAAGGTACCTGCATAATGTACGTGTTTGTTGGCGTGTGGGTAAGAGCATAATCCAATACCGGTAATTATCGGAAAGTTTGTCACTCAGCTGCGCGAGCTTTCCAACTTCCGCTTAGCGCAAGTTTCCTTTAAATACGTAAGTCAACCTCACCTAAACTAATTTACCAGAGAGATGGAAAAGACAGGCCTGTACAGTGTACTTGTATACCTACTTGCACATAATATGGGGCATTAATAATCTCGCAGTAAGGGAAACACATACATAGAAACAATTCAGTGAAATATAGCACCTACATAAAGTGTTGATTAATATAATTTAACTAGCATATATATACTATAGATCAATGGTGTATACGAGTGCTATATATTAGTAAATGTTTTGTCAACTATCCTATGCACAAATGATGTAGCCTTTTATTTAAATAGTACTCGTAATCACCATGTTTTTTTTTCATCACCATATCCGCTCCGTATTTGGAGCATATGGACACCGCAAATTTCCGTTTTCACAGTTCTGTAAGCTCACAGATTGTGTATGCCTTGTCCGAGGTCCACATTGGAACATATATGGTTACTGAGAGCCTCCAGGGCAAGAGTCCGCGAACTAGCATAGACTGCGACTGTAATATCAGAAAAATATTTGAGTGTTCGGATAATTAGCCCAACGCTTCCGAGGCCTGGAATCTTATGGGGTGGCTCGACCCTACCGGGGGCATGTAAAGAGCTTAGATTTAATTAAATCGTTTAAAGACGGCCATGCTTGGTCGGGATGCGAACCGACAGCATCTGAGTGAGAAGCAAACGATTTAACCACTAGACAATGCCACAACCAGACGGCATCGTCATCATCATGTGCGCTCTCTTAACTGGATTATATAGTCGCCACAAAGCTCTGTCAACCGCCATGGTCCACGCCTCATCCCAGGTCAAATCTGCCTCCCTCAGAGCATCATAGTACATTCTATGTAAAGTTCACGACGGCCTTCTAGAACGGCATAAGACCCTGCTTTCCTGCGGCATCCCAATTGTATTTTCAAACCAAGTGCACCTTCGTTCGTATGTAAGGCTGCCTTGTCTGTTCTTTCACCTCTAATTCTCACAAAGTCAAATGAACGTATCCACAGTTTCTTAAGCTGGCATATTATGCATAGAAACGCATTAAACATATGTACTCGTATTCATAAATAAAATCTAAATTAAATCTTTTCTGCAGAAAAACGGGAAACGCGTAAAACAACGTGAAAATGGTAAATGTATTTTATTTAAAAAAACATTATTTCAGTTAAGATAAAATGAAAAATAATATATTCATCGTGTAAAATGTTTTCACGACGCTACCTGAAATAAAAAAATAATCCTTTAGTCTTTCATAAGCTTCCATTGCTACTTCTCTTGATAAGTTGTACTTTTTAAGTGTTAAGGCCGAGAAACACCACAGAATAATTATGAATATTTTATGATCATGAGTATAAAGTTTCGACGTTATAGGAAAGAGCTGAAAGTATTACACTTTATTCATTACTTAGCTGTAGTTCAAACTTTCAAATGACAAAATGTGCTATAAAATAGTCATATTTTATTAGTGAAATATAAAAAAAGATTATAGTTTTTATTTAAAAATATTAATTTGTTCCCAATTCAAATAAATTTATCTAAACTAGGACAGTTAGGTGTCAGTTTCGAATTTGTTGAATTAACATTTGTGATCATTTGTTCTAACATCCTCCTCTCTCTCAAAAGGTGTTAGTTACTCCTTCGCGTGAGGGCAGGATTAGGAACAGATTAATAGCACACATACTTTTTCTGAAGCACATTGACATATATTTACGATACAATTTACAACCTTGTGGCCCGACCTAGTCACAGCATTCGGCCGAGCCACAATACAATATCTTCTTGCCGAAGGGCGGGACACGACTGACCCGTGCGGCGCCGTGGTCGGTCACCAGCGCCGTAAGTGGCAATCTATATAACTATCGAGGTTTTCGGTACCAGTCAGCAAAGGGCTATATCATGCTGATGTCAGTTCTTAAAAATGAATTTGAAACCAGATAAAAATGATGTAATACAAGTACATACAACATGCAGAATCCATTTTTGGAAGATTAATAGATGCAAGATATCGAATTACAGCAATATTCACCGTTAATTTTAATGCAAAATTTGATACTTAATAACGGTTTGAATATTGTTGTCTTACGTAAATGTGTAAATAAAAAACGGAATCTTGTTTTCTTAAGTAAGAGTGTAAATAATTGAACTGCCTCTTAACCGGCGCGAGATAGATGTCTTCACTCGTAATTAGCACCTGTCACAGCCTATGTATCATTTGAAACTGGTGGAGTGCTACAAAATTTGACATGCTTTTCAAAACATGCAAAGCAAATGCCGCAATAAATCTTAACGCTACATCATAGATCATCAGAGCTATTTGTTTATTCCTATAGAGATCACCTAATTTTTTGTCCTTTAAAAATGTGATACTTTAAATCAGTAGCGGCTTTAGTTATATTATAGTTATATTGTTTGTATTTTATAAAATTTAAGAAAGATTGGTTCCTCTCGGCGCCCCTATATTATTCGACGTCCTGGGGCACTGACCCACTTCGCCACCCCCTAAAACGGGCACTGCTTTAAATTCTCTTTTTTTCAATTGATTATTGAATCATCATACTGATAATCATAATGAATGCATTATTATGTACGACCGCCATATAGTGAGAATCTTCGCTTAAATTATGTTAACTGCTTATATCAATATGTGGTTGATATTTAAAAGTATATTTATCAATTCTATTGTGTGTGTATACTTATTTTACGCTTAATAACCATAGGTTAGTGCGAGACCGATCATTTGACGCTTGTAAAAACGACTGTCATAAATATGATATGATCTATTGGGTGACTTGAGATACGAATCGTCGTATATTTTTATATTTCTTTGTCAATACATACGAGTATAAGTTGAAATTTTGATACTAATCATCACATAAATATTATTTTACACCTTTTCATTCACTCGTACGAGTATATGCTTAAATTTTAAGATTTCAATAAAAAAATATTTATTACGCAGGCATTATTTCGATGATCTAATTAAAACGATTTTCTCGAATTTTCCTCGCAGAAATATTTAATTAAGTTTATGGAGTGTGTGAGATTGAATTACAGCACAATGATATTACTATAGAACAGACGGGCCTAGGGGGAACGTATTATATGCACCGATGCTGAAATTTGCCCATAAAAACGTCCCCGATAAAATTCCAATAAAAAGTTTAGAATGGCAAATTACTCTCCAACTTTCGGAAAATGAAAAAGTTTTTTATTTCAACGGTGAATCATCCATACGGGTTATGTAATAATTATTATTTCAGAAATACCATTTCAAAATGATAAGGTTTAAATGATTCATCACTGTTGAAAAATATGAACAAAAAACTCACTTAATTCGTTCGATTTTATCGATCGATAATTCTCTTTGGAATTCGATAATTACAGCGTGTAAAGGAAGTTGTTTAGTTTAAAATTCTACGATTGTTACAACTTCGTCGGTTTTTACGGCAAGATTTGGTATTTTGGCTTTTGGGTCTAGCCAAGTGTGGCAAATTTTCTAGCACCAATATTTCATCAATCACCGCAACACAAACATCGTCAATCCTGAAGAAGACCCATGCAATGATGGTCGAAATATTGGTGCTAGAAAATTCGCCATGCTCGGCTATATTCAAAAGCCACAATACCATTCTACGATTTTATTTTCACATACTTAAGAATGTTTTCTCGACCAAGCGGAAATAAAGCGTAGTACACAGCATTGCGGAATTTTAAACTATGAAATTTAATTTGCAAATTCATATTTCTATCATAAAAAACTTCTAATTATTCTTCCCCATATCCATCCTATATTTGGCACATCCCCACAAATTTCTGCCATTCAATTCCGTCAGTTTCCATTGTTCATGGATTATCCAAGACATCTCTACACTTGAAGATCCACATGGAAACATATATGGTTCGCGAATACCTCTAGGGCAGAATAATGAGGATTGAAGAGACTGTTGTATCCGATGTATATATTTTTGGGTGATTTGATAATCGGATTTTTTAACTCTCCCTAACTAAATATTAAAACAACAATATATGCGATAATCTGGCTTGAATACAATACAGTCGATTCCGCTTAATTGGGACACCGCTTAATTGGGAGAGCCGCTTATTTGGGACAAATTTCAAAGAACAGAAACCAAATCAAGAAACCAATAGTAAATTTATATGTTTAATTGGGACAACATTCCGCTTAATTGGGACAGCAAATTTAAGATCGCAGCACATATTATGTTTCTTTATTATACAAATTTTCATGAAAAAATATGTCCAAAGAATTTGATATGATGCGTTGTCTCACAGCTGATCGGCTGTACGTAACTACCCATTTATTATTTTAATTACAATTTTCTTTTCTTAAAAGTTTATACGGATTACATATTTGTAATTTATATGATAATTTATATTACCTATTTGTAATTTACAGTTTCCACGAGTCTATAAAATAAAATTACTGAAAAAAAATGGATTCTTTAATTTTATGTGTGTATTACTGGTTAATGGCCTGAGTTGCCAAAACCAATTTAAAAAAAAAAAAAAATGTGAAATTCGCCTAATTGGGACAGCCGCTTAATTGGGACAAAATGACGAAGTCCCGATGTGTCCCAATTAAGCGGAATCGACTGTATATAATAAATCAATTATTATTGGTTGGTAGAAATAGCTGTACTGAAATGAAGTTGTAACTATAAATAGATATAAAAGGTTCTGTTTAAAATAACTTGAACATAGTCAAATCAACATCACACAAATGCAAAAGACCACTATAATATGCAATAAGTAAATAGACGTTAAAATTTCCTCTACATTCAGCAGTGACAAATGTGTTGAAAAGTATTTAATGGCAATAATAATATCTTACAGATATTTCAAAACAAAATATTAATTTTCGGATTGTTCTGATTGAAATCTCACAAATCCTTTGCCGGCATTTTGCAGTGATGATCTTTATTGTCTGCCTTCACAATAACATTGTTAGCCAGAAGTATAACGTTACGACAAGAAATTTCAAAGTGAACGATAAGCATTTTCAATCAAAATTAATTTGAAAATACGCTTTCCGAAAGAAATACCGAGAATTTCGCCTTTATATGAAAAAAAATGAAATAACATTATAAAATTAATTAAAATAAACTATTTATATTTTATGTGAGAATAATATTTTTAAATTAATAAAATAAAGTACTTTATATCTTCAATAAAATATTATGATAGTAATTTAAAAATGGCGCATATCGTTGCTTAAAATACTTCTACACGAACGAAATAAAATATATACTTGCTAAATTTTTAAAAGGGGAAAAAGCTATATAAACATAATAATATATATAGTTGTCTCTGCCCGCGTATCGTGTTGCAAAATTCTTTAATGTATTGTCTGTTGTCATGGCAACACTGTATTTTAAAAGAGATAAAAGAGAAAAGAGAGTTATACAGCGTTTGTTGTTTATACACCTCTGTCTCTCTTTAAAAGCTAAGCCATCTCGCAATTTATCTCTCTAGTGTGTGTATCTTTTTACGAGTTATTTATTAAAAACACAAGTACATACAATTTTCTTTTTGTTAAATTGTTATTCTTTTTCGTAGTAGTATCAATCCAGTGGATTGGTTTGCAGCAACAAAATCTTGCATCTCGATCTCCACTCCTCTCGATCCTCTACAGTCCTCTTCAGCTCAGCATAAGAGCTACAACTCATGTCCTCGAACACTTGCTGAAAATACTCTCGTCTAGGGCACCCTCTGCAGTTTCTAACCTCAATCATCCCTTCCACAATGTCGTGAAGAAGACCATCGTGGCGCATGATGTGACCGATCCATCGGGCTCGCCTCTCTGAGATGGTTCTTACTAGGTGACTATCTTCCTTGATTATGCTGAGAACCTCATTGTTCGTGACTTATTGTTATATAATTGTTATTATAAAAGTATTTTTTGTCATATCTCGAGTCGCCTCGTAGGACTACATTGATCTGGCCACAGATACGTCGCGTATATCTTTCGAACTCCTTATAAATTACATAGCTGCCTTAATTCAAATCTTTCGTCACGAGTAGAATGGTAAAATATATATAATATGCATTTGGAAGAGCTCTAGTGTAAAAACGACATGTCTATTGTGCAAAGATATTCGCAGCTGACAGAATTGTGTGTCATCAATTTGTGACGACCATATTCAACACTTCACTCAAACAGAAACTACGGAGTGGATGTGGAAAAAAAATATTTAAATAATTACGAGTTCATACTACGTTTTTATGCGATGAAAAAAATAAACATAAAACAAAAATAAAATGTTTGATAAATTTAATATGGAATTAAAACGTGATTCATATTTAATCGATTTCAGTTGTTTGTGAACATTTCCGAGGTATGAAAAATGCATCATTATTTGATGAAGTCGAGCCGAAAACCCCGAAGAAAGAAATGCCCTCTTGAGAGATTTTTTTCATTTCGTTTTAAAATATGTGGCTCTATCGTCGCTCGCATTTTTCAGGAGGGTTTTTTTGATCGTGAAAAACAACACCGATCCTAGCACAAGGACATCAAACTTTTAGACGGTTCCGCCGCATTTCGTTCACAGACAATTTTTTCAGCGACTCAATGATAACGACGTGGGGCGCAATGGACGTCTGGTGCACGGGACATTTGGAGCAGAGGACAACTAGTGCACTGGATGTCTCGCCAACCTAACCTAACCTAAGAATTTGTCCAGTGATCATAGAGTTAAGAGATTCATTTGTCTCGTTAACGAAATATAATAGTATAATAAAACTTAGGTTGCTAAACGAATTGTCTGTGAACGATAAGTCGACTTAGACCATCAGACATCAGACATCAGACATCAGACATCAGACATCAGACATCAGACATCAGACATCAGACATCAGACATCAGACATCAGACATCAGACATCAGACATCAGACATCAGACATCAGACATCAGACATCAGACATCAGACATCAGACATCAGACATCAGACATCAGACATCAGACATCAGACATCAGACATCAGACATCAGACATCAGACATCAGACATCAGACATCAGACATCAGACATCAGACATCAGACATCAGACATCAGACATCAGACATCAGACATCAGACATCAGACATCAGACATCAGACATCAGACATCAGACATCAGACATCAGACATCAGACATCAAAGATCAGACATCAGACATCAAAGATCAGACATCAGACATCAAAGATCAGACATCAGACTGCCGGGAGCGCAGAGCGGATGCTTCAGAGCTTTTCTATTTTTCATCGTACTAAATAATAAACGAGTCGCTACTGGAAAATATAAGAGCAATACACGACAAGCACTTCTTTAAACAGAGTTATTACTAGGTAAGCTTGGTTTCTGTAATACTCTATAATAATGTATTTAAAGTAGATTATAACTACATTATATAATAATTTAAAAAATAAATTCAATTAACCTCACGATGGGCTTGCTAAAAATGACATTCTCGTATCTTACAGGCGGTATTTAAGTGCGTATTTATTATTTTATCATTAAAATTAATTAATTACAATTTCAATATTTTAAGCAATGCACGTACGTGAAAAAAAAATCATAAAATAAGATGGAGACTAATGCAAGAAACATAACAACAAACAAATAATGTTTTTTTTTGCATTTCAAATGTTATATTAAATATAATATATAAATACTTCCTACCATACTTTTACATGTATCACACTAAGCGCTGTTTATTTGCATATATTCCTATATGTTTTGAAACTATTTATCTATCAGTATGTTTATACATGTTGGAAACTGATAAAGTTTTCATTGAAAACGAAACCGCGGTATTCTAGCAACTGAATATATAAAACTCAGTGTGATTCATGTTAAAACAAGATACTAAGTATTTATATATATAATTATATTTATTTTTCGAAATGTTGAAAAATAATGACATTATGTTTACGTTGTTAATTTTATAATTTCACTATCATGATTAAGAACACAATGAATAGAAGTGTTTTTTTTTAATGGATTGTCTGACGTTTGCCCTTTTCAAATATATTCTAAATTTTGGAGATGTTTATCCGCTTTCCGATATCCGCACTATTATTCGGAAAGCTCCCTCTCTCTATCAAATTTTGAATTATTTAGTAGGTTACGCTAAAGAAATATCCATATTATTTATAAACACCATATTATTTCCTTCGTCCCAAGTCAGCTCTGCATACCGAGTTTCTTTATAATACTTTCTAAATGCAACGGTATTTAGGATAAACGAAAGACAAAGAAAGAAAGACACTACATTAACGAAGCTGCTATAATAACCAACAACTCTCTCGTCATCTACACATGCAGGACTTGGTGACGTTCTTTAATATTGTTTTATGCCTTTATCTTTTTTGAACCATATATTATTTTATGTGCATAAAATAATACAACTCAGTCCTGCCAAACAAATTGAAATAAGAAGAAAACATCACGAATAAAACATTAGCGACATATCATAACAAAAACTACACAAGGAGTAAAAAAGAAAAGAAGAGAGAAAAAACACATGTCATGGATCGCACGTTCAAATTGAGACAGTGAGTTAGACAAATGTAAGATTAATAAAAATCAAATAATAATAATGAAACAGTTAAAAGATTCGAAATAATAGAATTTGAAATTATGGAATAATTCTAAATTATCTTTTATTTTTATGAATATTATGCAATTCCACTAAGATTTATAGATAGAAAAAATGTAAATAAATAGTCATAAGCCCAATGTAATTTCGTTGAACTTAATTTTTAAAAAAGACAGCGATTATTAATAAAATATATATGTATTTGCAGCAAGTATTCGAGGACATGAATTGTAGTGCTTATGCTGAGCTGAAAAGGGTTGCGGAGGACCGAGAGGAATGGAGATCGTGATGCAAGATTCTGTTGCTGCAAACCAATCCACCGGATTGATACTACGAAGAAGATATATGTATACATTATTGAAGAGTGGAGTATTAAAATAATAAACTTTAAAATAACTATATAAAATTAATATAACTTCAAAATTGTTAAGTTTTAATAAAGTAATAATAAAATGCGTTTAAAAAATACAAAACGTACAAAAATAACGGACAAAAAAAACAACTGAAAATAAATAAAAGAATGGAACGTTCTTACCTTTTGAAAATGCGAGTCGAACTTTTGTTTCCGCCAATCAGGGACTGCGAAAATTTCTACGTGCGTACAAGAGCACACGTATTTCTCGGCCGGACTGCTGCGTTATCTTATCGGAGGAAATCGCGTGTTATTGCTTAGAAAATAGGTTAGTTTGTGAGCTGTGTGGGAGGTCCTCCCTCTTCGGCAGGGCGGAGAAGACTGCGGACCGGCACGAATGCCGCCCCTACGCCCCACCGCCCGTCCCCATGGAAACGCGTCAACAACACAAAGCATCTCGGTTGTATTCTCAACGTTCTCTATTCCCTATATCCTGCGAGCATGGGCGGCATTCCTCCACAAAACGAATACACTACCTTAGTAACGCACCGACTTTTTGTGTTTCATCGCCGACGTAAAATAGAACAAAGGAAAAGCAAACGCGACGACTAGAGTAAGACTATTTTTAGATTCGCTAATCGGAATATTTGAGCGTAGGGTTAATCACCCGGTGACGTAAAAATGTATTGATTGTACACACAGGGTGGACACAGTTATGATTTGTTTAACAGATCAAATTCTCTAATAAAATAAACGATACATGAAGAGTAAAGAAAAAATAAGCAAACAAAAATAAGACCAAAAAAACATGAAAGCATAAATAACAACAAAAGGCAGTGTTAAAGATTTTGCCGGCGGCTATAGCTCAATCGTCAAAGCGTTTTATTTGAAAGCCACAATTCGTGGGTTCGATCCCCCACAGAGATTAAAAAATATATATTTTTAATCAATTTCTGAGCTGTAAAACACCCCCAGTTGGTGTGAATTTGATCCCTGACCCGTAATGCCAGTCAGAGCCTATTAATTAAAATTGGTGGTAGACGAAAATAGTCCCGTGAAGACCACCCATCCACAGTAAATTCAATAATATGGATGATGCGTGAATCTCGGGCTGTAGTCTATGACGATGGCGGATCAACACTCAACATGCAGCGCTTAGTCATATGCAACATGGTAAGCGTTATAGAATTCCACAGATTAGACCTCAGAATTACATCACCATCTGTCGGTATTCTCCTGTATTTGCTTACGTAAAAAAAAATCAGGAAACAATTGACATCAACAAAATAGGATAAAGGTCTTAAAAATGAATCAAGGTGTGATAGTAGAATTAGCCCATTTAAAAGTACCATCGCAGTTGAACTGAACACATGAAATGAGTACTCAAAACTCTACAGGTGCCAATTTAAATAGAAAATAATAGATCACTACGAGCACGGGTATGCCTATGAAAATAGGTATGAATAAAAATCGAAAACTTGATTGATAATAACAGTGCCGGTTTTAGGGGGTGGCGAAATGGGTCAGTGCACCAGGGCGTCGAATAAGCTAGGGGCGTCGAGAGCAACCAATCTTTCTTAGATTTTATAATAAAATACAAACAATATGGGGTGGTACAAAAAAAATTGCCCTAGGGCGCCGCAGGGTCTAAAGCCGGTGCTGGATAATAAGAAACTTAAGGGTCTCAATAATAAGGATATCAAAATCTGCATTTTTTTTCATGCAGCGACAATAATACATCGAAGCGCAGCTCTCATTGGACCACCGACGTTAAACAACACTGGACGCAGACTATAAATTGGATGGGTAACCACCTATTGGTAACCACGTGTAGTTGGACGAATTGAATCGCTCCTTAGACCTTAATTTACAATGGCCTCAAAAACGTAGGACTCATCCGTTCTTCTAACAACCAAAATATAATCGGATACTACAGCGGCCGTTTTTTCAAGTCCCAGGGCTTCTATCCTGGAGGTTTTCAGGAACCCTATATGTTCCCAGGCAAACCTTCAAGTTTAGTAATGTCATGGGAAGAAGCATAGATGAAGAGAGCCCTCAACATACCCACGACCTGAAAGACCACAGGCAACCTGGGCTGCAATGTAAACAAGGATCTGAAAACTCTGAGTTTGACCGAGAATGCAACGCAGGACAGACAGACTTGGCAAATGTGGACAAAGAGAGCCGACTCCAGGTGATGGTAAATTGCGAGACTAAAGAAGATGGGAAGAAGCATAGACAATAGTAGCCGATAAAACTGAGTAGCCGCAATTAGTGGTATTTCAGAATAACAAATATGAGCAGTTTTTTTTTTTGAGCTGACAGGGATGCTGGTACTTTTTATTTCACTAGTGCACAAACTCAGTACGCTCTCAAAATAAGTGAAAAAAAAAACCTTCACAATGAATAAGCGTTCTCCTTCCCATTGTGCATTACACTTGGCTACAAAGTATAACAATCTGACAGTACGCCCGCGACCTGCAGCATGGCTATAATAATGAGGTTCGTAGTCGCGGTAATTATCAGCCAGATTGTTACTACGCCGGAGGTTCCGAGTTCTCCAGCATTACAAAGCCTAATGGCCCCGGGCGGGTTGCATATAATTGCTGTATAATAGGTATCCGGAAGGGATAACCCTTGGCGACACGTGGACTGTATGCTTTTTTAAATATGTACAAAATTCTTTCACATATTTCGCACGTGTTGCCAGAAAAGGAGCCATAAGTCATGAGACTAATGAAGCTGTTGATGAGAAGATCGGCGCTTCTGAAACACTTTTGTAAAACAAACACTACTTTCAACGCAATACACAATATGGTCTAAAAACGAAATTATAATATTATATCATAATGAGAATATAATAGAAATTATAGAAAACCAGAAAAAACACTCTTAGCTATTTACAAATGGCCGGGTATCTCAAACACTATTGAATATTTTGACGTGTAATTTGGCACAGATATCAGTGACAGTAGTGCCAATATAAAACAAAAATATTAATTCGAATCGCTTAGATCGCAAAATAAAAAACTGGTATTTTGTACCCACATGCCCAGTAGTGCGCTTTTTGATAATTCCATGCGTAATATTTCCACAGTATGTGAAAAATGATTTTTCTATCGTTATTTTGAAGCATTTGGTTATTTATTCATCATCATTCTCACCATGTTTACTTGCTTAACTGGAACATATGGTCGTCACAAGCTGCCGCTACAAAACTTTGACTGCTTGCTGTATAGTGTCCGAGGGACTTCCAGTATGGCTCGGGGCTTAAAGAAAGGGCAGGTGTACTTTATACACTCCATAAAAAGTCCTCTATACAAAGTACATGTGTCAGACAGGTCCACCTTCTTATTGACCGACTTTAGTGCAAAAATATGCCTTGTCTGCTCTCTCACTTCGTCATTTCACACAAAGTCAAAGCATCTAACTCCCAGTATTTCTCGCAGGCATCTGCTTTCAAAACCCATTACACGGCTGTATTGGCTTTGGGTGAGATGTCAAGAATCACAGCCGTAAAAAAAATGGGGACCATAAAGGCGCTGTATAATCAAATAACTTACGTTGATAATAAATATTTTTCATATTATATCGGTGGATATATAACTCTTACAAGATACAATATATGTTTACACCATTAAAATTATATGCTGTAATTAATTATGTCAGTTTTAATTAAGAATTAAAAACAAATTATCATCCGAAAGGCTTTCAAAAGTTAATTAAATTATTTGATACTCATGGGAACATGAACGCTACGCATTAGCTGCTTTCTAAATACACGTGCCTATAACTAGACTATACAATAAAGATATCTCAGTATAACAGAAAGAGTGGATGTATACCAATACATACTGAAAATATCGTGTGACGTTAACACGACACGCAACGTGGGTGGATACGAAAAATATAAAGCCTTCTTAAAACTATTAATTGAAAAAATACCAGTGAAACAGTATTATTATATACTTGTACTCATGGCTGAAATAATAATAACAATAAAAGAAATATCATTTAGTTAATTTTATTCCAATATATAAATAGAAATGAATATATTACATCTCCTATTTATCAGCCTATTTTTTTTTTGTTCAGTGACTAATTCAAGGTTTTGGCAGTAAGTCTAATCATTCGACAGCAAATAAAATTAATCGGCAGTAGACTTAATAAATTGGCATTGTCCACTTGGACACTATGAAAGTCAGTTATAAAAAAAATGGCAGTAATATATTCAATATTGGTAAAAAATATTTAAAATGAATGAATAATTAACCCATAAAATGGAAACCTAACCTCTTATTAATTACCGTTCATTAATTATTTTCTGCCAATTTATTATTCTTCTACTGGCGATTGTGGTGGGGGGTGAGCGACATCAGTCGGCCAATATAGACAGGGACCGAATGTTGGCCGGAATAAGCTAACACCCAGCTAACCTCATCAGGTGAAGCTGGTTAGGGCACTCTATTGTCCTGGAGGTAGTAAATGCTCTCCTAAGGCGGATGAACCTTTTTATGGTCAACGGCATTAGGATGTGGAAATAAAGGGGAAAATACCACATTAAAGGTCTTAAAGACATCCCATGTATCAGCAAAAAAAAAAATGATTGTATCTCAAATGATCGAGATGCAAGATTCTGTTGCTGCAAACCAATCCACCGGATTGATACTACGAAGAAGACTGGCGATTGATATTTTTCACTGCCAAATGATTATTTTTTACTTACCTATTTAAGTATTTATTACTGACTGTTTGTTAAATAATTACTGCTTATTAATTAAATAAAATGCTACCAAAAAATAGTTGCCCTATTTATTTTATAATTTCATTGTATTCTTTATTATTTTTCAGCGAGCAATACGACGAAGTAGGAAATATTAAATGAAAACACAGTTGATAAGGGTGATATTGTAATTATGATTCGTTATTAAAAATATATTTCACAAATTTCCATTTCGCACGAAAACTCCGTTTGTGAAAAATAGAATATGAAGTAATAACGTCGTTATTCTTTTCCAAATTGTTTTTCGTGCCAATTTAAAACGCCCTCCATCTTGAAATAACACCCAATTAGTAAACATAAAAGAACAAATAATGAGAATCAAAACATCGTGACAATATTTTAACTGTGAATTCAATCGTATTCATTAAGACATGTAGATAATTATTCTAATGAACGTCATGGATAATTACATTCTTAGAAAAGTGCTAAACTGTCCCGAAACATCACAAACAGATGTGAGTTTTTTTCCTTTCTTTTTAGCATATGGTAATTTCGCCACTGCATTACAACTAATATAGAGCGTTCAATCACTTAATTTTCATAGATTAACGTTATTAAAAACGTACATTTATTTATCCTATTATTAAGAAATGTCAAAGGAATATGATCTCTAAAGTAATCTCTAGAAAAATCATATCTGTCGGAATGTTTGGTGTGTGATGGAAGTATTGTGATCTGTGAATTCCTGAGAAAGAATTGTTATGCGTGTTAGGAAGATATCAATGGAAATACACGGACGTTCCAAACATATAAAGAAAAGAAATAAGAACACGGTATAATGACACGGGGAATTTCATGTCAGTGAGTAAGCTTAATATTTAAACAGTTTTAAAGGTTAAAAAGTTAACAGAATATTTATATTCGATTTGAGTTGAATGATAAACAAGCTCTTGGAGTGATTTTTAGAATAATGAAAGGTTACTAGTAGGTAGTAGTAACTTTAACGGGCACGTAACACAGGGCGTCTCTGGCAAGGTTGTTAAGATGGTTGCGGTGGAGAGGAAAAAGAGAAGCGATCTGGTCCGTTTAGTCACTTGGTTATATAGAGCCTGCTCAACTCCCACCTTGATAGGTGCAATAGTATTTAAAACGACTTTTGGTGACGGCGATTCTAACGACATATATGTTACATACAAGGTAAATATTAATAGACATGACATAGATCACGAAATTGGTACAATTGATAGAACAGAAGTCCGCCACACATCAGTAATTTCTGTGTAGCATTATGAAACTAAAAATGCGTTTATGAAGAGTCTAGAGAATGTGCTGGACCAAATATCTGCTCTCATTGACAAATGGTGTTCAAAAATTTAACCATCGAATCAAAATTGATAAGGAATGATTGCCATTTTTCAGTCTGAGGTGAAATTCCATTAAATTTTTTTCCTCGTGAAATTATTGATAAAAATGTATTTCATTTCGTTATAGTTCGTAACAAGATAACGTTGTATTATTTCATCGACAGAAACTTTGTCGGATGATTTGATTAGTTGGAAAGATTTGATGTAACGCGGACGTGCAAACGTGTCGGATTTTTCTTTCTCGCACTTCCACGTGCCAACACATCCAAAAGCCTTCGATGAAATGAAACTTTTCTCATATTTCCAACATAATTTCCCAGTTACTGCGTTGCAAGTCTCGCAAAGTTTGTTAGCATGAAATGCTACTGACAACAGGCCGGCACTGGGGAGTCTGAACAAATTATTATCTTTCGTGTCTCAACTGGACCTCGCGTCTCAAGAGGCCTCATACTTTTTGGTGTTTTTTTTTTAAGTTTTGAGATAAAAAAAGACGGAATAACACGCTATTACTGTAAAAATTATGCGTGAAAACTTAAATAATAGAATAGGATTTTTTGTTTTATGCTACTAAATATTTTAATAGTAGCCTAGCAAAAACTATTCATGATAAACTCCCACTTTCAAGTAGTTTCACATACCTGAAATAGCATTATTAAAGCTTGTTATTTTAGAGATTTATAGTTGTATTTACAAGGTTTATTTTTATGATCTAAGACGACTTAAAAGATCACATATGTTCAATGGCATACCAAAATATAATAGGGCATTTTTTTTTTTCACTAACGTAACAAAGAGACAGGGTTCCCAGGAAGGCATATTATAGGTGCGGCTTATTAAAGCGGGCTCCTAACTGGAGCATATGGATGTCACGATAAGCCGCCATAAAACTCTGTCAGCCGCCGTAGTCTTCGCCTCAACCTGAGGTATTTATTCGAGTACATTATATGTATCAACTGCCTTACGGGACGTCGCGAGCCCGAGGGGTTAAAGAAAAGGCAGCTTTAGTAATGGTTGTAATATTATATATATATAATATAATTTACAAGGAAAATATGCACGCCTAGTAAGGGAAGCCATCAAAAGACATCCCATCAACATCAACAGGGATGACAGCTTGATTCTCAAAACAGCATGGCTTCCACCTCTAGCACATACTCTAAAACATGTACAGACAAGCAACGACGACCACAGTCCGACATGACGTTCGTGGATGTACAATTCTTAGAACATACCTACTGTATTATTTGAACATACCCACCGTAATCTTAGAACATACCTACGATTCTCCGAAATGAAACTTGAGTTGCCGTGGAGATATAAATCAATAACGCTCATAAAAAAATATATAATCTGAATAAACCAACTCAAAACTAAATAAATCATAAATCCTGAAGAAGACCCCTGCAATGGCGGTCGAAATATTGGTTGAAGGAAGTTCGCCACACACGGCTCAACCCAAAAGCCACAATATCAAATCTGGCCGTGAAAACCTAAGAAGTTATTTAAATGCTAATGTATTTTATTATATATATTTTTTATGTATTCCTGAAGTGGTTCTGTTGAGACGTTGCTGGATGTCTATAATATTCCTTGCATTTTAAGGAACGCGAGCCTTCACATTCAGCAGTAGCGGCTGCATAAATCAGGTCACGGTCTGATGAGGATATTTTCCGCGCTCTGAATCTGAAGAAAAATAATAATTTCATAGGCAAGACTTGATTTTGTGGGAGGAAAACACGCGAGGGTTTTATCAAAGAAAAACAAACGTAGTTTTCACATTCACATAAATAATAATTTGCGCCGTTAAATATTGAAGCGAAACCATTTACATAAATTTACAAAGATAATAATTATATCCTATAATAAAAGACAATAAAGTAAACTTTACTTTTTTGTTTTGTGTGGTAAATTTACTGGAACTTTCATTTAACTAACGAATCGAATATGATAAAATGATGTCTATATAATGTATATTATTTACTTATACAAAAATTAGTATCCGAAAGTAACTCTCAATTAAATATATAAATATATCCTAACTTGGATCACACTGAAAACTGTTTATTTGCAAGCTGGAATAGTCGCTTTGAATCGAATTTTATATATGAATTTCAGAACTTTGTCAATTTCACATTTCGTTCACAATAAAATAAGAAATAATATTGACTTTTGGTTTAAGCTGGCGAACCAGAATTTTCAGGGATCAATTGCTAATTTATCTCGTCATTGGATGAACATGAAGTAGTTAAAAATGAATCCTGAATTACCGGTTCAAATAGCATTTACATTTTTAAGCAGGAATATCAAACCGCGGGTCGCGACAGCGGCTACTGTGGCTTGCGTCACAAATTTGAGAAAATTAAGCCGTGAACAAAATAAAATATAATTCCGGACGGGAAAAAGTCCGCTAAAAAAAATACGCATAAATAATTTATGTTACGCACACATGAATCATGTGACATGATACAGGTCCATCGTAGTTATGTATCTTTTGTAGTTATTTTAAGTGAATATTTAGACAATTTAGAGAGTGGTTATTGATAATTATTTTAATTTTAATAAATTGATAGTATATATATACATAATCGTGTTGGAAACAATAGGGTCAGATCCTGTCTGCCCAGAAGTGGGCGACTTCAGTGGCGTTACTCCCGGCCATCATCAGGTCTTCCTGGGTGCAGCTACTCAGACACAGCGCACACTGCAGAAGGTGTGACAGGGTGTGCTCCACGTTGCAGTCACATTCAGTCGGTCCGCGGTAAAACTGCCAGGCTTTCATTTGTGTCCTCGTCTTGCATACTCCGGTCCGAAGTCTGTTAAGGGAACTCCTTGTATTCCACCCATTGTCGTGTCCAGGGGCTACGTCCTCTTTCGGGGCAATCCAAGTATTCCCCTCAGCTGCGCTTTTCCGCAGGGTGGCCTCAGGTATCACCAGTTCCGTTGTCGACTATAGGAAACTTCTTCTTGATTTGATAGTATTATAATTACTGATATTAATCAGCAATCATAAAACACATTAAATACGAGTCAATGGACACATGTGTGGAAGGAATTGAAAATAAACCATTATTTTTCCAAGAAACCAAAAATTAAACAGAATGAATAGACTCTCGAATGTCGTCGTCATGATGGTCAGTCATAAACAACACAAATAGAAATAATAATTCATCGAAGTACTTACTTCACTGGAAATATTTTACATTTTGAACATTTCGTTTGCAGCATGCTGCAGACCTGGAAGAATGTCATATAATGGATATGTAATTTAAAAATAAAAGATTTTTTAGAAGCATTCCTCTTTGTTATTTGGTGACACGTTTCGGCTACTAGAGATATGTATTTTTTATGTACACGTATGCAGGAGAACACCAACAACTTTTTACAAAAGGAAAAGGAGGACAAAAAGTAGGGGTGCAATTAAGTCTCCCAAAAACATGATTAAAAAAAAATATTTTTAACCCTTTCATTACGGCTCGGTTTGAATACAAATTATACTGTCAATTATAAAACTAGTATTTGAAGCATAAATGTACTTTTCTGGTCTATTTTCATATATCACATTGGTTCTTCTATCCTTTAGCTATCAGATGATGCATTAAAAACTATTCTAAGAAAATAACAAAACGATATATCACGTCAACCGATGTCAACGTTCGGGGAATCTTATAACGGCATATGCCGACAACCGATGCGAAAGGGTTAAGAATTGGGAGTACAAAACTAAAAACAAATGTAGACATGACCTCGTAAAATAGTAAATTCAGAGAAAACTTTTTAAAGGAGTTCAAATAGTGAAAAAGGAGGACAGTTGGTCACATTTGCAACAATTGATTGTTACCGTCCATTTGCGTACCGTGACGGTTAGCGCAGACTTTGCATAAAAATCAGTATGCATATAAAATAAATTGCGTGAACATTGTTTATTTTTATTCGGTGTTCGGCATGCGGTGCACATGAGAAACTAGAGTTTCGTGAGAAGATCTATGTCGAACAATTCGGAATGCAGCGAAACGGTGAATAGCGGACCTGTCAAGGGGAAGCGGGACGCGGCGCTAGTTGGATCATTTTACACTCAGTTTAGTACCAGACTCCGCCGTGGTTGGGTGATAGTGGGTGTGTGCATTGATGTCTCCTAAAAAACTAAATAAAACTATAAAATAAGATGCCATAAAGCCAGAAGAAAAAAGGTATGATTTTCGCAATTATGATATGCATACATTGTATGATATGCTTTTATATAAAAACCTAACAAATAAAGTACCTAAAAGTAACAAATAAGTTGTGTTTTTTGTTATTATCTTAATACTTAGACTTTGATGTACATAGTAATATGCAAATTTATTTAATTATTCTTGTTTTTAAAGTGTATTAATGTTTGTCTTTTGTGTGCATATTGATTCAATATATTTTGTATGCGTAATAATAAAAATAAATTGATTGTATAATAAAACTTTTTAAATGATCTTTAATTCAAAATAATAATATTCTATTTGACTTTTAAGTATGAAAACGTATTTTTAAATAAATATAAGTATTTCCGGTGAAATAGTGTTTTTTTTTGTAATCTTGAAAACTTTTGACAGTTCGTGTGTTGAAAGTTAAACAAGTAGGTAAAGTCAGTTTAAAAAATATTATTATTATTCATGTAATAAGTAATTGAATGGAAGTTATTGCAAAAACGGCGCGAGATAATCCGTCGGATGTCGGCGTAGAATAATTTAGCAAACAATAAGAAAAACGGTTTGTTGAACAATGGAGCCGACAAAATGTAGGTTAAGAATTTATTACCTGTCTGTCAGATTCCGCGCGCACTAAATAACTGTTTCGAAAAATACCTAGATGCCGCTATTGTCGGTAATTATTTTACCTACACAACTTTACAAATCCGTCAACAATAAACGATTGCAACATCATTTACAGGTTCAAGAGCTAATTGTTTTTAATTACTTGCTTGAGAAGTAGAATGTCATAAGTTTTAGATAAAATCGAAAACTAATGACATTTTCACTCACTGGTTTTAACCAGTGAGTGAAAAGCTAGTACCAACCTATTTAAACAATTTGGAGTTCAATTTGTCATATGTGTATGTATAAAATAATAATAATCATTTTTATAGCTACACTACAGGCATTTTAAATGAAAAGTTCTTTGTCATAGCCCTTCAATGTAACTTGAATCATCATAAGACATACTTATCAGATGGAATACTCATTCACAGTACTTACTGTGAAAGACCTTACCTTGTTTTGTAATATTATGTATATTAGATGAATATTTTCAGTCATATGTACTTAAATATCAAGCGCCTTAGAATTCAAAAATCTCACCTTTTCTGGCATTATGTAAAAGCAAACTCAAGTCAACCTTGATAGTGTTTCAGTGAATTAGAATGATACCCGATTAGCCCGACACTCCTAATGCCTCGATCATTTGTTCCTGTAGTATAGTTCAACCCAAAATATACACTATAGAAGAAAAACTGTCGCAAGCGTTATTATAGGAAAAAAACTTTGATGAAAAAAAAACCTCCTATAGCATACACACGTTACAACAGGGTTAACCGTATTCATTATCAGTCTCTATTCATCCAACCCGTAACTTTTGTACGAGTATTTATCCTTCTTGATTCTCTACCTTCTGCATTCCTCTTCCTCTTGCTAATCTTCTGAAGTAATTAAATAAATAAATTATTTTTATTAAATATGTGTTAAAATGGTGTTTACAGATTATTCAGGATGGAGCCAGGGATAGTTTGCTTTCAACACTGCGGGCCCAACATATTTTGCAATACCCTTCCAGAGAAATGTCCCATCTGCAGCCACGACTTAAGTGTTGCAACTTTCAGCCTAGTACCATTTAGGTGTGTGATTATTAAATATTTTATAACAATCAAATTTAACAATATATTCTACCTAAATGGAACATAATATAATGAATACCACAAATCGCCAGCATTACGTTCACCTACCTATGTTTTCACATTATCCAAGGCCAGCTCCAGTTTTTGAAGGCCTAAATAGGCCTTCGAAAACTGATGATACTCCTGACTTTGATATGAGCTGTTAGCTGGACGCTTCTACACATGCATATGAATGGAAGTACCATAGAATTCATAGGAGATCTGAAATGGAGATGACATTCACAATTGTTCAGAAGTAGTCGAGTAGTCGCTGGACAGTGCAAACTGAAAACTCGGCAGTCAGAATGCCTCACCAAAAAGACTGCATTGTTTTCTAGTCTTATGCAAGTGCACGGTGGAAAACTCTAGTTAATAAAGTACTATATAATTGTAACACAACTTTCCTTTAATTTGTTTTGTCGACTTCCTGCTTAAAATTTCATATTGTTAAGAGTTATTCACGTGAGCAGTATTAACTAAATATTTTTTATAGCTCTATCCCATTTCTGAAATCACAATATTTAAGATTTTTTGATTCTCACGGAGTCATAGATAGCATAGGATTTTTGTAAAATTATTTTATTTCAGGGTCCCGTTTCCATTCGTCAAGGCATCACAGTATTCATGTGCAGTGTTGATTAAACCAACAACCGGGGACTTCTTGAAGTAATTATTTTAATTGATTATTAAATAATAATTTTACTTAATGAATCAAAAAGAGTTCTGTACTTTGTAAGTGAAACATTGGGTAATTCAACCTAAAGCGGAGTAAAATTTAATTAGCAAAAAATAATGGAACAAGGATATTACAAGGAAAACGTAAAATCAAAGACAATTTAGTATTGAATACCGAAGTATTTGGGTTTATTGTGTTACAAAAGTACATATGACTATAGTCTTCGTATGTACAAAAATGCTGTCATCTCATTGGGTCATTTGAATCAAATGGAATGCCATTTGAGCGTTGCGGTTATCGGATGACAAAAAATGTAATATTAAGTTTAGGTATTTATAATTTAAATTCAGATAAAATATATTGCTGACAAATTAATATGATATATTACAATATAGTTATATTTATTTATATTCGTTGAATACAGTAACACTGTAGATTGTCATAATATAATGGAAGTAATATAATTTTTTTGTGTGGTTAGAAATGTTATTTAGTTTAATGAATGATTTAAATATATATTTTTTATCAATAATTTTTAATGGCGTTTCAGTGAATACCTGAACTCAAAAGACTTACACATTGGTGTCACAACGTCAACAGGCGCTATTGTTGAGTTTGATAAGAAAGGTCTTCAGAAGAAAGGACAGCATTGGGATCAATGTCTTCTTATTGGTCAGTTACCGGCGTCGTGGGCAGACCATTGGGATGACACTTTACTGAAGGTACTTCCTCAAGTATTTATTCTTATAAAATATGTATGTAAAAAAAAGCCTATGCAACATGTGTTCATTATAATATACCAAGGCGATTATATTATGTGTGGCTTGTATTAATGGGTTTATATTGTCAAGTTTTTTGTTGGATGCTATTGGAATGACAATGGAACTCAATGTTAAGTCATCTGTCTATTAAACTCTCCATATGATAAATCTATCTTTGGTAATACATATTTCATGTTAATACAAAGAAAACATATTTATAATTACCATAAGTTCCAAAACCCAATCATGTACTTTCTCCACCAAGAAGACTGCTATGGATCCTGTATCTTTCAACGGCTGTTCTCTTCCAAAAGCAAGCGCCATCAACATTCTTGGACTATTAATCTCGAATAATGTCAAATATTACGAGTCAATTAAATATAAAGCCGGTCTCGCTTCCAAAAAACTAGGTGTATTATATAGATAACGTCGGTATTTCAACGATAAACAACTTCTTCTATATAAAGGACAAATCTGACCTATCCTTGAATACGGCAGTCACCTTTGGATTGGAGCCCCAAAATACCTTCTAAACTTAATTGACTCAGTTCAAAGAAGAGCAATTCGTTTGATAAACAATGACACTCTTACGCCTAACCTGCAATCAATGGAACACAGGCGTAAGATTGGTTCACTTAGTCTTTTCTACCGTCATTACCATGGTCGCTGCTATTCGGAACTTAAAGAGCTAATTCCTCCTGCACCCACCCACAACCGACAAACTCACCTTACACTTGCCGAACATCCATACATGGTTAATGTGTGTCGACCAAGAACTGGCAGTTTCCAAAGTTCCTTCCTTAATGCCACCGGTAATCTATGGAATGCTCTTCCAGCGTCTGTATTTCCTTCTTCCTACAATCTGGATCTCTTCAAGAAACAGCTAAATATAAACTTGCAATCTCCCCAACCCACACACAAACACGAACGCAACGCAGCGTGCACTGGTCTTGACCGGTTGTGCTCTCCTGCATGCGATTACATAAAAAAAAAAGTAAATGCTTATAATATTCGTATTAATGTATTTGATGGTTATGTTTTTTTTTTTGAAGATTTGCAAGCAGCCATTTTGGACTCCTGAAGATTACAATGAAGAATCATACAACTGCTACACATTTATTTTGACATTCTTGAAGGAAGTCAACTGTGGTCCGATGTCTGTGGCGGCGAGCAGCAGGACCACGTTCTGCGAGAAGTTTATTGTTCCTCGCACCACAGCCGCTGGGAAATACATATCCTTGTACAGGAGGCTAAGAGATAATGGAGTATTTATACATTGGGAGGATGCCAAAAACAAAAGAGAAAAAAACAAATAACGAATTTTAAAAAACATACACAGAATAAAAACCAACGATTGTATTATTTAAGGCCTGTATTTCTTTGTTCAATAACTAATTCAAGGTTTTGTCAGTAAGTAAAATCAATTGGCAGTAAAAGAAATAAACGGCAGTCGACAAAATAAATTGGCTGTATCTATTTGTAGTTACTATTTGAATGTGGTCAGTTATAAAATTAAAATGGTAATAATGTATTCAATATTGGTATAAATGGATGTAAAATGAATTAATAATTAACCCATAAAATGGAAACCCAACCTAACATTTTATTAATTGCCACTTTATTTTCTGGCAATATATTATTTTTCTACTGCCAAATGATTATTTTTTACTTACCTTTATAGGTATTTATTACTGAACGTTTGCAAAATAATTACAGCCCATTAATTGAATTAATTGAAAATAAAAATTGATCCCATTATTTAATTTGAAAACTAGTAACAATTGTTTTCAATAAAAGATAATCAATCTTTAAAAGTGTAAAAATCGGCAATTACCTACATACCAGTCATTTTTCCCAAGGCTTTTATATATATTTACAAATCATTTATCACCTTGTCTCTATGTTTTATTAACTTTTTACCTGTAATGTTTGTTCTTATCCCTGCCTTGGATAATTCAGCTCTGCAAACTGAGGTCACGCCGATTACATTATTTGTAATGATGGTCTTCCAAGATAAGGATAAATAATGACTTAATCTTCATAGAGCATACAGCAGCTGCAATCCATAAACTATATCCCTGCTAAAGCCAAGTTTTCATTAATTTGAAACAGGTGTTTAATCTTATTATAAAGACGCCCGGTATAGCTCAATGGTCAAAGCGTTTACTTTGCATGCCAAAGGTCGTGGGTTCGATCCCCGACGGAGATTTAAAAAAAAAGATTTTTTTAATCAATTTCTGAGCTCTAAAATACTAACGGTTGGTGTGAATTTTATCCCTCACCCGTAAAATGCCAGTCATAGCATATTAATTAAATTGGTGGTAGACAAAAGTCATCCCGTGAAGACCACCCATTCATAGTGAATTCCTGTAATAATAAGGATTATGCGTGAATGTCGGGTTGTAGTCAATGACTTTGGCGGATCAACACTCCACATGCAGCGCTTAGCCATATGCACCATGGTAAGCGCCCTAGAATCCCACTGATGAGACTTCAGAATTACTATCACCATCTGTCGGTATTCTCCTGTATGTGTTTACATAAAAAAAAAACTTCAAATTAGTACTTATTCAGTAATTTTTCTGTGAATGTAATTTTTTACTACTCCCAATGATTAGTTTCCCATAAACACTATATTGATATTTGAATGATATTTATTTATTATTCATAATCGTTTTAAATTAAAAGAAGTGCTATTTTTATTTACTTGTATTCCCAATGAGTATAAAATAACTAACCTTATTTTTGATAAAAGGTATTATTACTTTAATTATTTATTAGAAATGGTACAAAGTACAATATCAGTAATTTAATATTTTAGTACAACTAGAATTAGTATTTATATAATAATTATTATTAACTTAATCAGTGGGTGCTTATATTCATGTATCAATATTATGAAAATATTATAAACAAAAGAAACTATAGAACATTAAGAATGAATTATTAAATTAATTTCTTTATTATATTGTTCACTAAATGAAAATATTTTTTGACATCTTCAGATCATAAAATTTTGCATAATTGACATTTTGTTTTGCTAATTTGTTGTGAAGCTAATAGAAGATCCATTAAAGAGCCTTCAAAAATAATATAACCACCCTTTCGCTCACACACTCCCTGTTGATGTCTTCAATTTTGATGACATCAACAGGGAGTATGATATATTTGAATAATATTTATATTTTTATGCCTACTTTTATTAATGAGACCAAATATACTGTAAATATAAATCTGTTAATTGTATATTTAAAAAATATTATTATTATGGAGCCTACCTGTATGAAGTATTATTTTTTTGTCCCATAATTATTTAGTTATGTAACAATAATAGCTACATTTATATAAAAATATAATTTTGAAAATATAATCTTTTTTTGTATTCTTCGGGGCTACCTTGAAGTGTGTCTAATGCGGATTTGCACTACATAGAAGGTATCTATTCTAGCTGTACTGTTGATATCTATTGTTCTTAGAAATGCCTTTACAGGTTCTAACCTTACTATTAATATTCTATACAATATTTTTAACCCTTTACGTGCGAAATAAGATTTCATAAAAAGTCACGAAATAAGTCAATTAGTCGATGAAAAATGAAGTTGAATATTTAAGGACGATTTTTATTATGTGTTTTAATTGGTCAGTGCTGCATCTATGTTCACCTTCGGAACTAAATTAAATAAATCCATTATTATTTTTTAAAAAAGGGCTAATTTGAAACATGTGTAGAATGACCCACAACTCAATACATGTCGTAAAAAAAAAAATTGACGAAGGAATGTCAGAATAAGAAACAAAATTATATTCAATATAGTATTCGGATAAATCCGCATCTCGCACTGAAGCGACATGTTTTTTTCAGGGCGTGGAATAAATCCGCACCTAGAACTTAAGAGCAGTGCAAGTTGGTGCGGATATTTCCGCACCTCGCATAAAAAGGGTCATCGAAAGTATCCTGATATTACAATGGCTTTATTTATTTGCTTCAGAGTTTCATTTTACAGATTCCGTTTGCTACTGATAAATTCTTACTTGATCTCTAATGTTTTCTATAACCTCAAAGGTTTCTTTGGTGTTATACTTTTTAGGCTTTTGGTTTTTTCCAAATAGTCCATATTAATATTTTGTGACGTTTGGTGGAATCAGTGTAGCAATAATTGGAAATTATAATCGGACTATGCAATAACAGTCAATATTGTCAATAGAAAAGGTGGCTCAAACAAGGACATTAAAAAACAAATTGGAAAATGTTTTTCTACATCAAAGCATCTGTCAATGTAATTTGTTACAGCTTTTCAATTTAAAATCACTGTTGATGAGAGAAAGAAACAAGATGAGAAAAATGTTGAATTCAATCACAATTATTATTAGCTGTATTTGAGTTATTTCGTTAACGAGACATTTGGATCTCTGAACTCTATGATCACTGGACAAATTCTTAGGTTAGGTTAGTGAGACATCCTGTGCACCAGTCGTTACCGATGAGTCGTTGAATGACTTGTCTGGGAAGGATGGATCCTGACACCATCAAAAATATTGTTGACAATAAAACGAAAAACATTTTTTGATAATACTGTTCGTATTTGATTTATTGTAATATAACAATATTTAAACATAATTTTTGGTGCTGATTACAAAATTAAAAATATATTTTAGTGAAAGTTATACAAAATAAATAAATTATTCAATGAATTACACATTTGATCAGAAGTTGAATCAGAATTTAATGAAAAAAATTATCACTTTTCATATTAAGTATAAAAAATGACACATAAAGTTGTATGTTTTTGAAATGTTCTTTTTTTTCACTGAGTACTTATACAGGTTTGTTTAAATAAATTATCTAACTGTCACTTGGTCTGACTGAACTCCCACCCAGAAAACTCCGCCATTGAGGAGGATGGTACACCTGAAACAAGATAATAAATAATGAAAATATCGACAACCGAGAGGAGTAAGTTCCACAGTGGACGGACACGGGCTGATTATGATGGACTGACGACATCAGAAGAATAGCGGGAGTAGCCTGAATGTGGAGGATCGAGAAGGATGGATACTCATGCGGGAGGCCTATATTCAATGGTGGATACACACAGACTGACGATGATGGACTGACGACATTGAAATAATACCGTGAGTAGCCTGGATACGGAGTGCGAAGGTTCGAGAAGGATGAAGACTAATGCGGGAAGCCTACGTTCAACAGTGGACAGACAGACTGATTATGATGGACTGACGACATTATCTTAAATATCGGGAGTAGCATGGATGCGGAGGATTGAGAAGAATGGAGACTCATGCGGGAGGTCTACGTTCAACGGTGGACAGACACAGGCTGATGATAATGATAATACCAAAGGAAATTCAAATTTACCATTCCTACTGCTTATTCATGGCGTTTCGACATTTAGAATGTACGTTCATGTAAGGTTTCTTTGCATTCGAGTATCCTTATACCACTGTTTTAGTAATAAGAACGCTCGTAACTATTGTAAAAATCCAATTGCCAAGTACATACGTAATATCATCAGGAATGTACTTATTATAATCATGAATAGATGCAATATATTAATCACAATAATTTTTGGACCATTCGAAACGTGTTTAACTAGCATTATATCAATGGGAATGTGAACTAATATCGCTTAATTAAACATATAAATTGTAATGCAAGTTTAACCTAATTTGTTTATGAAGAATGGAAAAGCATTGATAAGGTGTATTTCTGGACCATTCCAAGCATATTTCACTTGCGTCATGTCACTGGGAATGTGAACTAAAGATAGATATTGTTCAATATCAAACCTATGAATAACAATAATATATGATAACAATAAAGATTTGGTCATTTTTTGTCATATTCCCCAAAAGTCTCAATGGACTAAAAAAATGTATATTTCTGGACTCATTCCAAGCGTATTTCACTTGCGTTATGTCACTGGGAATGTGAACGAGAGACAGATATTGTTCAATATCAAAACTATGAATAACAATAATATATGAAAATATAAAAATGTTAGTCTAGGTTTTATATTTAATTAGTTATGAGACGTGTCGTTTGCATGCGCCATTTTGTTTATTTGGTTTTGCAGGTCGCTACATGTCATGCGGGAGCGGCTAGGTCCATATATGGCCGCTATGTAGTTTTTTCTCACCTGAAAGTGACTTTATCGTGGAAGTCCTTGGGAGAAACCCATGTCAGCTCAAGGGACTTCTTATCATCAGACTCTGGGTGCTCTTTGTGAGTTACAGCGTTCTGAAACAAAAGGATTTATGATTTTAAAACATGCAAGGAACAAAGAAAATTGGAGACCTCCATTATGTTCCCAAGCCCTCATTCTGAAATACTAGTAACTGAAAATATTATATTAAATTGTAAAATCGTGCTTAAGATTAGAAATTATGATTTACAATGAAGGTGATTATACTTTTTATAATAAAATAGATGTAGAATCCAAATAAAATAATATTTTCGAATGCCTGAAATTGCTTGTAACGATATGAATGGATAATTGAGAGATTTCAAGAGTTCTATAGACCCAAACATAGGATTAAGTAATGTGAAATTGTATGTGTTAATGTAAATTGACTCCTTTCTATAATTTATATCTGAGTAGTTAGTACAGTAGGTAGCTATCTCTTAACAAATAAATTTAAAAATCTATTCTTCTCCGAAAATACTGTTAAAATACGCAGCAATTCTATTCAATAATTTGTATTTCCGTTGATTCCAAAAATATTCGCGTGAAGGTCGTTTTTTTAGTTGTTTGTGAAACGAATTACGAAACCTTAAATCGTCGTTTTTTGTCATAATCTAAGATGTCGGTACTTAGTCGTATTTCCATTGTTTGCCATTTATAATTACTCTTATAGTTCGTGTAACTGTGCTCACCTATCCCTCTATTTTGGCTAATTTATAATAATATGTATATAGATAACTGTCCATTAATAAAGCCACATTATATCATTTTTATTATAATTAATGGTTTTTGCACAGACACCATAATTGTACGATCTACCTGAAGTAACTGATTGATTCAATTTTATCCTACACAATCACTTATAGAACATTAATACGCATGTCAGTTAACCTAATGCGCAAATCGTAAAATTTGTGCAATATCGTCCAGGGCTCGCCTTACAAATGATATAGTTTGTTTAAGTCGTATCCTAAACTTATCAATTAAATTGAAAATTATTAACCCTGTCGTTACGGCTCGGTGGAATACAAATTATACTCTGAATTTTTCAAACCTTTTTTTTGCTTAAAACTAGTATTTGAAGCATAAATGTGCTTATCTGACCTATTTTCATAAATCACATTGCTTCTCCTATCCTTTAGCTATCAGATGAGCTAGCATAAAAAACTATTATATTTAACAAACGTTCATTATGTTACTCTATATATGTGGTGGCATTGACACACGTGGCTTACAAAAAAATCGCTCCTGTGACGAAACCTAAAGATATTTATTTACATGCTTTATAGATTCCTGTAAAGAATACATACATGTAGGTTGATAAAGGGAATGACTGCACTTCCAATTTCCTACCGTAGATGTTACAATGAGTACTGAATGTAGCAAAACGATAAATCACATCAACCGATGTCAACGGTCGGGGAATCTTTGATGGCATATGCAGATAACCGATGCGAAAGGGTCAAGGGTTAAGCAATGCCCAATCTCAGTACAAACTGCGTATGTTGTTTTGCATGTCAGGATAATGATCGTAAGGTGAAGCTTACACAATCAGTTATATTGCTCATATTACACGACATTACCCAGACAACTAATGATGTTCAACATATTAAAATGTAACGTAAAATGACTGGCCACATGTTTATTTGTCTATACTTGACACTATTGATCCAAGACTGATTTTATACTCTTATTGATGTTTTTTCAACATTGATACTTCGAAGGTAACATTTAAAATGCAGTCGTGCTTGTCACTTTTTCAATGCATAATAATGCTACAAGACACGAACGTAATACTACAATTGTTTACTAGGGTAAGAAAAAAAACGGTTCTAGTTCTTACTCAAGGCCACAATTATAAATTGAAAATAATAATTTGACTGCATGGTAAACTAAAGTAGGTGAGTGTTCAATGTCATTTCGATGCGATTTTTTAATTACCTAATGCTACTTTTCGTTATTATGTCAGTCAAAACTGAGCATCTTAGCACCAATGATCTTGTCAGTTCTGCTAACTATAAAGTATAAGTAAAGATATTTAGCACAGGGCAATAAATGTGTCATAGGGTTCTTCCTATTTTGGATGGACTATAATCGTCGATGGAAGCGATGTAACGTCGAGATTCGTCGGCGGTTCGTGTGGCCTTTAGGTATCGAGGACTGTAGCGTGTTCTGACGTTCCGGGTTCTGGAGACTGACTAGTGTTAGTCCTCGTGCTTAGTGGCGTGTCTGTATAGTGCTGCCATAATCTTGTTCCCACATATGTGATCTATATGAAATGTATTGTAGATAGACTCGATTATTATGTATCATCCCCGTTGCAGAATGAAACTGTATAATAATATTTGTGATATAATGTTGGTTTATGTCAAGGTACAAATAAAAGCGTTTTTCCTTCACGCGATTCTTTTTTGCTCGCCAGTAAGTCGTACCAACTATTTATTTAAATATTAGTAGTAATTCTTCTATTGTTATATTTTAAAAAAGTATATAAACCAAAAATAACATTCCAGAGAACTAAGATGAATTATTTTATTACAATATTACGAATTTCAAGCAGAGTCAATCAATTAGTGGCAACACTATACGGACACGCCACTAAGCACGAGGGTTAACGCCAGTCAGTCTCCAGAACCCGGCACGTCAGGAAACGCTACAGTCCTCGATACCTAAAGGCCGATGAATCTCACCGTTACATTGCTTCCATAGGCGATTAGTTAGCAGAACTAACAAAACAAAAACATTTACTTTTGTCCATAGTACGAATATTTTCAATAATAAAGTAGGAACGTATTATATTTTCCGATTTACTACGTATTTGCTAGATTCGTTTAAAATTAATTCTGTTTTTTTTATAAATGACATCAAAAAATATGTAGGTATATTTCAAAGGCGATTAATTATTAATAGTTTGATTGCCCATCAAACGATAACGTCCTTTTTAAGGCAAAAAAGTCATTGATCATTGTACCGTGCCGGTAACGGCCTTGGCTGAGAGGTAACCGACTGTGAACGAGTAATAATTTCCTGGTTTAAATGAAACATAACCTATTACATAGTCATTTACAACATTAAAACCGCGATCAACGATGTTATGATAACGAATTTTAACGACTTTATTGAATAAAATATGTAAAATGCTTTTGGCACTTATTTAACTGTGACATTTACTATGATTATTAGTATTACCGCTAATTGCGAGCTTGAAATAAACCATCTAATTGGAAGTGGTCTTATAAATTAAATAGTTACGAAAACTTATAAGGGATATTAAATAAATATTTTCTTCACGTTGGGAGCTGATGAAGTTTTTATTAACCCTTTCGCATCGGTTGTCGGCATATGCCGTTATAAGATTCCCCGAACGTTGACATCGGTTGACGTGATATATCGTTTTGTTATTTTCTTAGAATAGTTTTTTATGCATCATCTGATAGCTAAAGGATAGAAGAACCAATGTGATTTATGAAAATAGACCAGATAAGTACATTTATGCTTCAAATACTAGTTTTATAATTGACAGTATAATTTGTATTCATTCCGAGCCGTAATGAAAGGGTTAAAGGTTGCTGTATTCCAGTAAGTGAATATTTAGTGCTCAGTGTGATCCTTGTGAAAACAAAGTAGGAAATATTCATCTGTTCAGTATTTGAAATGGATCTCAAAGCGAATGCTGAAAAAATATATAAAAATAATAAGGATGATGCGTGAATGTCGGGCTGTCAACACTCCACATGCAGCGCTTAACCATATGTATGGTAAGCGTTATATAATCCACAGATGAGACTTCAGCATCACTATCACCATCTGTCAGTATTACCCTGTATGTGTTTAAATAAATAAATAAAAACATAAAAAGTCAATTTCTGAGCTGTAAAATACCCCGCACCCGTGAAATGCCAGTCTTAGCCTATTAATTAAAATTGTTGGTAGACGAAAGTCGTCTCGTGAAGATCACCACCCATTCTTAGTAAATTCCTATAATAATAAGTAGAATGGTAAGCATCATTAAATCCATAGATGAGACTTCAGCAACAATATCACCATCTGTCAGTATTCTCCTGTATGTGTGTAATTAAAAAAAATTAATGATTTCTGAGCTCTAAAATACACCAGTTAGTGTGAATCTGATCCCTCACCCGTAAAATGCCAGTGATAGCCTATTAATTAAAATTGGTGATAGACTAATTTCGTCTCGGAAGACCACCTATTCATAGTAAATTCCGTCGGGCTGTATGAACGTATGACGACATCTATGAATATTTTAAAATATCAACAAACCAAAAAGGATCGATATTTTTCGATAGTTTGTGATATATTCAAGATATGGTGTCAAGAGCTGGCATGTAAACATGTGACGATGAAGTGGTTAAATTTACAAAAATAAACAGCACTTATATAAGCACTTTTCTCTTTGACAATATTTTCATGCCACAACTGTATGTGTTCATAGACAACAAAAATGTAAGCCTGAAAGGTTTGCTGATCTCTTAATACCATCTCAAATAAAACTTATAAATAAAAAAATCACAAAAATATACGACTCAAGAAAATATTGTAATTTGTAGATACAACGGGAACTGTACAGTAATAATATAATTAGCGTGTCATTACGTCTGCGGGTCGTTTACCTCGCAAAACCAAGGCTCTTAAAGTGCACAGTGCGATTGACTTTTATACTATAGTATTATACAATCATATAAAATAATTGGTTGCAGTCTCTTTGATAATCACCTCTCGTGTGATTCATAATAATTTAAGAAAAAAGGTAGGTTATATGTTACGTAATATTCCATTCTATTTTTTCAACGTTATTATCGTTGGTATGGTGTATTTTGAAGTTGAATAGTGTTTAACATTTACAGAAGAAAAACCATTCAATAGTATACAATCGGCAGAGAAAACGTCTGCTTAGGGTTTCTGATTTATATAACGAATCGATAAAACTCGGTGTAGATTCCAGGTAGCATTATTCAGTGTAAATAAAAATATAAGAAATTAATTATATAATTTGATGAGGCGTTATACGAATATATCAATGTAATAACCGTGATGTGCAACATTTACCTTCAGCACTCGAGGTTTTATTCAACATTGAAATAATTATTTGACCAATTTCTTAGACATTATCAGACACTTTATTTGAATTCTAATAAATACATCTTCGTCGTCCTTCAACCGATTTGTTGATCATCAGTTACACACATTCTTAATTTATTATTTAATAGAGAATACTGACAGATGGTTATAGTGATGCTGAAGTCTCATCTGTGGATTCTATGACGCGTACCATGTAACGTATGGACTACGCTTATGGCTATTGTCTACGTAAAGCGCAAATGTGTGCTTACGGCGATCTTCGGGTTAAGACATTAGTAGAATAGTAATTCAAATATATCAATAAATAAATGAATCCAACAGACATATTAAAATATATAAGGCATGTTATAAACGCATAATTCTAAATATCAACTAATATTTCCACCATAAAATACAGCTGTTAAACTTCTTACTTCTTCGACTCTGCAATCAGTAGTTTATACTAGAATTAATTATAAATGAATGAGTTCAAAGGTTTGAAAGATTTTCATTTATTTATTCATGTTTACATCTTTCCTATAAAAACTTGCTATTATTCAGATAACATATTCCAAAATGCAAGATTAATACGAGCTTTGGGAGACATCTATGATAGACCTTTGTAATGGTGGTATTGGATCTTGTAGCATAATCTGCTTTAATGTCATGGAAAATTCTCAATGCTTGCATGTGGATATGCAAATACTATGCGAAAGTGAATGGATAACTACTTAACTAACGATGAATCTAATCACTGTGCTCAAATCAACTGTAAACTCACCTAGTGCATTTTATTTTTGCAACCTTCTAATTCGGTTTAACAGATTTATTTTTTTCAAGACACAGATACAACCAAAAGCTCTTGACACAAAAATATTGATATCAGCTTTATATAGCTCCTTAAGGCCGATGCCGTAAAGCCTTGACAAACGATCTTTTGTCTATTATTTTGGTTCGCTTGCGTGACATCTACATCAAATGATAAGCGGTGCTTGCATACGCCAAAATAATTGTTATGACAGGTGGTACAACTGTCATCTTGGCGGTTGGTACTGCCGAAATGTCAGAGCGGGCAGTCAGTCGGAACTCGCCCAGCATCGTGATAGGAACGCCTAAGGGCGTCCCTATAACGGGCGACGTTATTGACGAATAAACGAGTAATATGTGAAACAGAAACAAGTGTTTGTATTGTGAACTTGATCCTGCATCCTTCATCCAGTAAACTGATGTCCCAAATGGAAGAGGATGATATCAATATATATTAAAATAGTTAGGTTATCTTTACTAAAAAACACTTGGAGAATGTAGAAATGCAGATGTTGAAAGGAATGATCCGATTTTTTTATTCTTAGATATTTACTGTCTATATTCTTTGTGCAAAACTAAAAAATTCATTTGCGATTCACGAAAATATATATTTAGTAAACGTCCTCTTGCGAAGCATTTGTCCTTCACGATTAGCGAACGCATCGCAATTTCATAGTTCTAACAAACTCCTTTGGTGGGAAAATAATCAATGCTTTTAAGAAGGCCAGGTGATTAACCTAGCTCTCATAAAACTTAACTTTTTTAAAGTTTATAAATTTATCAAGAATATTTTTAACCTTGGCCGGTATTCAAACCAGCGAATGGTCGCGAGGCAGTCGAGCGCCATAATATTAGTCATACACTTCGGCCAATGTCCAGGCAAAATATTCAGCTAACGTACAATAAATATGATATTTTGCGTATTTATAAAGTGTGTAAATAATTAAAACGCAAATGTTGAGATATCTTCGATAAATCATGTAGAGTCGAATTTATTCAAGGTTTTTTTTTATATTTAAGTAACTAAGAATATACGATTAAGGACTGTTCAACTCACGCATACACGAGATGTTCGCAAACGAGTTATTATTTTAAGTAGGCAATGCCCTCCATTTTTTACGGATTAAAAAATAAACGGCATTGATTGAGCATTACGAAATCAGCATACATTATATTACGAACGTTTAAGACAGGTTTTAGTTTCATTATATTTATTTTATTTTAGAAGGCTAATATTTTATCACTGACTTTAAAAAAACCTTCACGCAGTACCCCTGCAAACATTTTTTTTTATCTGGCCAATCATATAGGAAGTAGGCTTTGATACAATGGACTTGATAAACATGCGTATATTCTCCCAAACATGGCCATTTAACACTCAAATTATCATTAAAGATTTAACTAAGAAGTTTTTAGGAGACCATTAAATATAGTTGCCATTTTATAGGCCAATGTGATATTGTTTTAATGATAGAACGTAGACATTGCTCTTCAATATCATTGTTTTCTACCTCCAGTCCCATGATATTATCCAAAGATACAATCTCGTTGACTGTAGACTCTAGTGTGCTAGCGGTACGAGTGCTAAACACAGACTGACGCAATGACGTGGAAATCCCGACTCACAAGTGCGTCATACGTTATGTGACTTCCGCTTCTGCGTCACTCGTTATGCGAAATTTCGCTCGTTAAGGGAGCAATTTTTTCACATTTTTTTGCTCGTTATGAGAATTACTCGTTATGAGAGGTGCTCGTTTTGAGAGGTTCCACTGTATATTCATTATTTGACACAATATACCTACTGTATTATAAAACATAAAATTTCTGAAACTTTCGCGATCCACTGAAACACATAAAAGCATTTAAGAATTTTAAAGTAAAACTTGTCAATAAGTCGATAAAAGGCACTTTATATACCTGTAGATATTTATTGCAAGTACTTATACAAAAGCTTAAGGTGATCTTGTGCCATTAAAACTTTCGAAAGGGTTAAAAACCAATGGGGTAACTTTTAAATTACTGGCCATTCATTCACCGCTCACAAGAGGATATAACTTTAGTGGAGTTCATTAACACGAGAATTTAAGGATGAGGTAATGACCTTCAGAGGGAGTCTTTCAAATTTCTCCAAACCTCAGTTAATAACCTAAAAATAATAGCCTATACATAAACGTACTTAACTGTTTTACATATTAAGCCTTTTTTTAATGTTAGGCTTGAGATAAAGACAGAGTGAAAGACATAGGGAAAAGTTAGGCATTATTTTACGATCAAATTAAAGTTTGACTTGCATGGGAACGTGATGTTTCATTTTTAGAGTAAAAATTAAAAGCGCTGCGAATGATACCTGAAAATTGTACACTATTTTTCTAACAGTAACATTTGATGCCGTTCGGCATATTCAGTGGTGAAGTAACTGTCATTTAGACGCCGTCGGTTCAAAATCTGTACAAACTTGTTTTTTAAAAACTGATTTCATCAAATCTAAGCTCTACATGCTTCTGGCAAGGTTGAGCCACCCCTTAAGAACAATAACAATATTCAGGCCTCGGAAGCGACGGGTTTATCGTCCGATCTCATAAAAAACGCTGATTATTTAACACCCTAAAATTTCTCTGGTACTACAGCCGCAATAGGCTGCTGGGAATCATCATGTTCCATGTGGACCTCCGAGCGTTCTGGGATAAGGCATAGATAATCTAAGCTTACAGAACTGTGAAATGGCTATTTGCGGTATCCATATGCTTCAAATACGAAGCGAATATATATGTAATGGTAATATTTGATATAATGGCTTAACCAATCAATAAATAAATACAATATATTATCAAATTCATTACAAATGTATAGCTACCGACTTTATTTAGGATATTTTAATTTTTGCAATGGTGAGATACTTGTTTCATCGCTCTTTAAGTGATAGATATTTGACTTTTCTATTGTCTTCACAAAGTTTTAGAATCAAGATAAAAGGTGATTTGTAGATGACACGGCCAACACCATGTTATTAAGCAGGCTTAAGATCAAAGGAAAAACCATCCACTAGCATCTGAAAATCCGTAATTTAAAAATGACGTAGCACGTGTCAACATCGATGAACCCAGGATCACATCCTGGCGCTTTCCCTAACTGTCATATTTATGAAGATATGCTACATAACTTACCGATTTTCCTGATCCGCAGTCAATGGCTTGAACGAACTTGTCATTGGCAGCCACCTGGAAGTGTCCAATTGGCTCGTCTCCATGACGAGCTTGAATCAGGAAACCTCTGATCTTGTCGGAGGGTCCCTTGCCGGTGATGGTCAGTTTGACCTCGTCTCCAGATCTGATTTGCCTGCGACTGGTGTTCAGGAGGTAGGGGGCCTGACCCTTCTGCGGGGGAGTGTGATGCTGGGGAATCATGTCACCGCACGTCTCTGGCGGAGCTCCATCTGGGTAGGCCAAGGCCAAACCCACCACGGCGAGCAACATAACAAACTTGAGTGCCATTCTGCAAAAGAAAAACATGGTTTTAAGTATATATTTAATAATATTTTGGGATTTTTCAACTCAATCAAACAAATCAGAACATGATGGACGGCCAACTTATTCACGGAGATTTTAAGCACATGGATAGTGTAAGCTCTAAATCGATGATCTGGAATAATTAAAATACAACAGTCAAATAGACAATCTATTCGTCGTGTTGTAGAAGTATGGAGTGGATATGTTTATCGAAATGAACAAAAAAAAATCTTGTAGGACCATGTCGACAGTGTTTATTTTAGGGGGTGGCGCAGTAGGGCGGTGGCCTAGGGCGTCAATGAGCCTAGGGCGGCGATCTATCTCATTTATTTTAATTTATACAAATGTGGGTCGCCAGAAAAAAAAATGCTCTATGGCGCCGCAGGGTCTAGAGCCGGCACTGCATGCCAAAATGGCTTATACAATGTCTATATAGCGCCTGTTTCGTCCCCATTCTTCTCTACGGGTGCGAATCTTGGCATATTTATTAAAACCAATGCAGCCGTATAATGTGTTTTTAAAGCAGATGCCTACGTTGAATAATAGAGGTACGACGGTTTTACTTTGTGGGGAATTACAAGGTGAGAGAGCAGACTAAGCCGCCTTTTGTAATACAGTCGATGAGATACGAAGGTGAACCTGACTGGGGCATGTACTATGGATACCGCAGGACAGCAAGAATTTGCTAATTATAGCTGCCTTGTCATCAAGCCCCAGGCTCGCGCCGTCCTAGAAGGCCGTCGAGAACTATATATATTTATAGAATGTACTTGGGGGAGCTACGGGATGACAGGGAATACCAAGGTGAGTGACAGAGGTTTGTGGTGGCGGCTTGTAGTGTACATATGTTTCAGTTAAGGGAGCGGACATTGAAATGATGATGATGATGATGGAATAGCGTAGGAAATATATCTGAACACCGTCAAAGGCATTCTTAAGTTCTGATTGAGAATAGTTTTTATGACAAAGTTGTGTGGTAAACAATGACAAGAAAAATCGACTTCAGATGGTATGAAGGCGATAATTAGAGATAAGTCTTACGAATTAACAAATTAGTTGTATATCTCTTGTATTTAGTGGACATCATAATTAAATCAATAAATTACGTAACTTTTTTGAAATTACTCAAGTAACGGTTGGCTATCGTTTTTTTTTTGTTGTAAATATTGTCTTGCAAAGAACCTGTCTTGAAATTATGTAATTATGTCATGCGAATAACGTATGTGTGGAGTTTTTTTTTTGCTCAAGAGCCAAAAGTCGTTTTCTCACTATGACCCTGTACCGCTCACTTTGTTCTCATAATAAATTTTAAGCACAATTCAATTATACGAAAAAAAAACAAAGAAAAATATTGAATACTACGAGTCTAATGTTTTTTTCCTAGAAAATGTCTCAAAAACATGCCCAAAAACCTATTTACCTAAAAAAAACTGGTTTACATTGAATATATGTAATCGTAATATGTAAGTTCAAATTAATTTTGTTTTCAAAAGAAGATTAATTATTACCTAACTTATGTTTTTAGACTATTTTAGAATCTAAAATATTAATTGTAAAATTAAATGTAATAAATATTATTAGAAATGTATGTTTTGAAACAGATGTGGGGAAAAGCTTTACGTGCATTTTTAAATTTCAAGGAAGAAATTCAAAATTAATTCTAAAAATTGTTGTTTTAATTAATTAGGTTGAGCCGCTCCTTGTGACAAAATAGTCCGGGCCACGGGATAATCACCCGATTTGCTTAATAAAACGAATAATAAATAACCCAAAAATATACTTCGGGTACTAGCTACCCTTTCTTTAAGTAATTGAACTTTTGTTATACATGTTACCATTCAAGTGCAGAACGAGAAATGGGCAGTAGCAGCTGACAGAACTAAGTGGCGGAATTTTTTGGTGGTCATATGTTCCATATATGGAAAGAAGAAGTTCAATTATTCGGTTAAGATATTGATGTGTAAGCCTTTTTTATCATTCTGGTCACAAGTTTCATCTACAATAGAATACGGTTACCAAAAAAATATATCTTCAAGCTTAATCTACTTGTATAAATAATAAAATGATTAAATATGTTGCAGTAGCATATTTTGCATACTAATTACTTGCAATCGTGATGATCGTTCGTGTGCGATTTTACGTAATTTTCTCGATGTACTTTAACGAAAGAAAAATAATAAATTAATGCTAAGGGTCATATTTACTGTATTTAATGACTAATGAAGGTCGATAATAATCACAAACCGAGGGACTCATTACGAACTTAACAAGAGTTGTAACTTAACAGTACTATTATTTATCATTATGGAAGTAATTTTATAATTTATTGTAAATCTATGCAGATTTCTTTCATACTGGTTATATAGTAATATTTATTGCTAACATCGTTTCGCTGTGTGTTGTGAAATTAGCAATAGGTATATACGTAAATGTTAGTTCGTTGTTTGAAATTTGAAATACGAATGGAATTACGTAAATGTCAAGTGAGAATTGATCAATAGGCTTCAAATTTCTTATATAAATATTATCAAACAAAATAAAATATTCATATAACTTTTCGGTTTTATATATGTAGTCTACGTTATCGAAATTCAAGAAAAGAAAAAAAAAACATAATTTTTTACAAGACGCCATAACCTATATCAATCTATGTATCATGTTTATGATGATTATTCGAGACCTATATTCTTAGCATTTTGCAATAGATGCGAAATAGATGCTTAATTTCGGAATAGACGCTATTAAATATGAATTTCATGAAATATTCAAATAGATGTTAAAATCATCATTATTTGCGATTTTTTTTAAAATAAATTTTAATAAACAAAATTAAAAGATAGAAATAAACTCGATTATCGCTGGATAGGTTATTACTCAATTGTTCTGTAAATGAACTTTGTGACTGTTAAGTAAACGATTCCTGATTAATTCAAATTATATTTTTATAATTGCCTTATTTAAGGGTTATTTTATTCAATGTATTAATTATGTTTATTTGTAAGTATTATAAATAAATAAATTGTACAAAATGTATTTGGATCAATTAATTATCTGTATATTATTGAAATAGATGCTATAATCAGCTCCAAAACGTTAAAACCCAAACATTTAAATGCTTTAAAATGCTAAAAATACAAAATAGATGCTTAAAATACGGGTTTCTATTGATGAAAAGTAAAATATTTTCTTATAAACACCGCCAGAAATAAATAAATACAATATATAGTCTGTGGAAGCTATGATGATTACCATTCAAATATGACCTAACGCAACATGTAAAATGTTGTTAATATAGGATAATATAAAATCAAAAGATAATCCATATAGCACTAAAAACCTCTTCACGTGGTAAATAATGACTCATGTTATCTGGTTTTGTGTAAATTTTCACTAAATAGTTAATTGTTTTAAAACCATTGTAAAAAATAATTTTACAAAGTATGTAACTATACTGGGTATGCGATCGTTGTTCAGCTTCAGTAATACTCGTAGTTCTTATAAATACTCGTAATCGACAATGCGGGAAATCTAGTTTTATTACATGTTTAGTTATTATTTACACAATCCGGTAAGTTATTTTATTTCCTAGATTCCATCTAAGGTTGATTGTGATAGTTCATGATTAAATGCAATAGACCTGATTAATGTTAATTTAAGTATGATTGATTAGACATAGGAATGAAATAAATATCAACCCATAATACCACACAAATGTTTTGATTAACTTCTATTACATGAATCAATTGCAATAGGCAATAAAATAAGCCCATTATTGATCATAAAACACACACAGTAGAGCACAAGCATAGGACCATGGTTCAACACGGACTCTATGATGTTTAGTGGTTGTATGTTTGTCGTAATTGTATCCCTGAATTAGGATGTTTTACTACAGTAAATATTGTAATTCAAAATGGCACTTAGTAAATAAGACTATGGCTTCGTATACACTTCACTTTACCTTTACCATTCAAAGCTTAAAAACCTGAAGGTTTGTTTTTCACGATGTAGTAATCAATGTACATACACGAAACAATGATTGGCGATTCTTCCGTTTCTCTAAAATAATATTACTTAACGCAAAATATATACAAACTAGATGATAGTAACATCTAAGGCTTTGGGTCAAATAAAATTATAATTAGGTTAATTGGAATTAGTTAAATTAAAATCCTAATTTATACTGGAGGTTTGAGCGTATAAAACACTTTAGTATAAATTAGATATGCAACCGATCGACAAACGTAACCACCTGCACCAGTGTGAACTGAATCTTATAAGATCATCATCATCATTATACCATGTCCTCCACCCTATATGGCATTCACTACTACCGCCACAAAGCGTGGAGGATCAAATTTTACTTAAGTCAACTACAAAATAATCTAGAATTATTTTTATTTGAGCTTTCATTTCAAACAGTTTACGATCTTTAGACTTTGTGCCACGTGTCTCGAGAATTTTTATTTAAACTGATATATTGCTTTTGAAACTATTTACAATATTTAAGAAATATTTTTATGAAAAAACGTATTTTTGGATTAATAACCGTAAGGAAAGAGATATTAAAGAAAGTAAATTTTCACAGTTTTTTACCGATCTGCGAAAATAGGAGGTTTAATAGGTCACAATACATTAATTTTGGACCGTAAGTGGTCCGCAGACTTCTAGTTTGACATGTCTGCACTACACAATCACGACATTAACGACACCGTAGATTGATGAAGTAGCTTCAATTTTTTCTTCTTTTATTTTCAACACAAAAAACGACGCAATCGTTAAATCAAAACCACTACACAAATGAGTTAAATATTTTAATATGGACATACCTGTTTTGATTGATCTGTTTCGATCGAAGTCAAAATGAACAGTGAGGCAAAGTTAGCCGGTTTCCTTATATAAGCGGCTGGTGGTTCGTGGAGGTGCGACTGTGGTAGGAGAGACGATTCGAGGTGTTCAACTAGGGGCTCGTCCTCGGAAGCGATAGCAACTCAGGCAGCGACCAGAGGTAGCATTGCGATATTGAATACATTATAAGCGTTCTTAGTTATGGCAATCGCAGCTGTTTGCTTACCGTACATCCTTTGTTTCGACGACCAGTCACTGCAATGTGGTGACTATAATTCTACATGACTATATTTTAGTCAGTACAATCATGATGCACCACTAAGTGGATAAAAAATACATTGTATTTACAACATATTCAGTATCAGTGTATAATGTTTTTAATGAACCAACTTTTGACAATATATATATATAATCGTGTCGGAAACAACAGGGTCAGATCCTGTCTGCCCAGAAGTGGGCGACGTCGATGGCGTTACTTCTGGCCATCATCAGGTGTTCCTGAGTGCAGCTATTCGAGCACAGCGCACACTCCAGAAGGTGTGACAGGGTCTGCTCCACGCCGCAGTCACATTCAGTCGGTCCGCTGTAAAACTACTAGGCTTTCATTTGTGTCCTCGTCTTGCATACTCCGGTCCGAAGTCTATTTTGACAATAAGAATTAGCCATAAGTGGGCAAAATTAAAGTAAAACTTAACGGGGTTATATAATTGTTAATTCGTTATTTAAAACGTGAAATTCGTTTATTTCTTAAAAATGTAACGAAGATAAAATTAATTGTTGAGCATAATGAAAAATTATTCTCGTTTTATTGAACGAGTAAATTAGTTGTAATTGAATTTAAAAAAGTTAATTTAATCGTTAATACTTAATTAGATTAACTAAAAAGGTAACTTTTATATTACAGTAATAAAATAATTATATGGGTAGAAATATTCCTAGGGAACACTAATACATATATGAATTGAAGGCAAGAGATCCTTGGTAACATAATGTTTACTCATAATAAGATTAGAAAGACGTAACATACTTTAAAAAAATCAAACTATTGAATTTCTTATAATCATCAAACGAATGTATCCCTTTTTGTGGTAAAAAACGAATCTGAGGGTTTCATCATTAACACTTCGGTCGCTTTCCGCGTCCAAAGGGTTAATGATGCTTGCCATTTTTAGAGCAAAGCAACGCTGTAAATGGAAAGTTCAATTTCGATGTCAGTACAGCAATCAGATTCCTAAAAATGATACGAATCATTTGACACGATGTACCTCTATGTACATTCTAGCTAACTAAGCAATATTTTTATATCATTAAAATATTATTAAACGATTGCTTTGATCAAATAATTAATTTAAAGATACACAACTCAATGGGTTCGGCCGTTTGGTGCTCTGTTTTCCCGGTAAGTACTTTACATTCGAAAAGATTGCCATTGTGTTGGAAAATATAGTTAGCAAATATAACGAGAAAATATTGTGGATTTTATTTAACAAGGTGATGATTTTATAATTGTGGATTTTATATGCCCCAATGAGCCATTAGAAAGAAACGGAAAAGACTAAACACCTTTTAGTTGTGGTGCTACATAACAATATTTTAAATTACCTGCTAATATCGTAATCAAAAGAAGGAGCTATTAGGAGCCTTTTAAAGAAATAAAGTAATATTATTTCTTTAATTATCACATTTATATAAATTTAAGTTATTCCTAAATAAGTAGCTATAAATATTTCTAAAATCGATTGATTATAACACTTGAATAGACGATGTCGACATATAAGTTGATTATTTATACAGCCAAATGCCCTTTACACGAAGAGTTCAGATTGTCTTATGTATTCCCATTTAATGGTGCCGGAATCATTCAAAAACATTGCGTAATATATCAGCAATTATGACGTAGAAAATAAAATAATTACAAATAAAATGAAAGAAGTTAAAAATATGAACTTTCTATATATATTTATTCAAATTATCACAGTAAAATAAATAAATTACGTTTTACAGTATGCTATAATATTTGTCAACTGCTTATCAGATTGGTGTTGTATCAACAATCCAATCTATAATTTCTAGAGAATCTAAAATTTAAAAATAATCATATTTTTTATTAATCGTGTAAATAGAAAAGTTTATACATCTGCGAACCATCTACACAAATTACAAGACACCTGTACCATATTCAGCATAAAACTAGGATAAAATTTTGTAAAATTAATAAATAAAAACAATACATGTATAATTTTTTTAAAATATACATTAATTTTATAACAAACACAATAAAATATGTGTTTTAAGCCATCTATTAAAGGAATATATAAGTTTACTAGCGTCATCTATTAATTCAATGCAGAATGTTTTAAGCGTTTATCAACGAAGCGTGCAACCCGGACACGAAATATTTGACAGTTGATGATCCTTTATATCTCAGAAACAAAACGTTTTATGTGTAAGCATACACGATGAAATTGTGGCATTTTGGATATTATCTGCTTGTTTGTTTCACTTTCGTGACGTTGAACACAAATACCTAACGTGGTCTCCACAGTCGCGAGGAGTGATCATCGGGAATGGTGGCTCAGAGCGAACTTGTCTGGCTAGAAGTGGCGTGTGGACGATGAGTCCTGCTTCAGCGTATCCAAAATAAACATTGTTGCAAACAGGGCGGCCGTCCGTTAATATTATCATCTACTCGCTTTGATAATTTCATTAATAAATGTGATGTTAATCGTGCGGGACGCGGGCGTTGCGATACGATTTTCTCTGTAGAATTTCGATACTGAGTGATATTTTTGTTTTGTTTTAATTTGATATTTTTTATTCTTCTTCATCATGTCTACTGTGCTCTTGGCTGTTATTGCCGTCATCCTGTGCGTCCTATTTAGGATCTTGAATGTCAACACTCAACCCCAAAAACCTATTCTTTGGTGTAAAGATGGCAGTTTCTTGGAGGCGATCCTCAACATTGCTCCTATGCTCAGAGAACCGTGAGTGATTTTGATCCTTTTGTAAACCAAATGATTTATTATAATTCCAAATATACACTATACAACATACAGTTTATCCATTGCGATGCGCAAACACAAGATATGATTCATAACAAAAAAATATATGGTTGTATTTGTTGTGAAATTGTGCAATTGTGCAATTTTTATACTGGAAATCAAAAGTTTGTGTAAAAATTTCATGACATTTCTGGAGCAAATAATTTATCATTTACATTTTTTAATTTTGAAATTATAATCGATTTATATTGTAACAATAATATTGAAATATTGAAGTAATTATTCTAATCCACTCTTCCTTTTTTTAATGATATTTGTCTACATATTATTTATGTTCCTTTATTTGCATGTTTTGAAAACCACGATAAGTTGCCCCCATTACATTACGATTAGATGACCTTATAAATAATCAGTTTTTATTGAAATTTGACAGTGGTTAAGAGTGTTAAAATAGTACACAATTAACTATATTTATTTATTAATAATATTAGATTTAACAATCAACTAGATTGTTAAATTCAAATATATTTTTTGTAATATAAACTATCGTTTTATTTTACACCAGGTCCAAGGATTGCCAAATCAAACGTCATGAATGAAGGCCTTGTGAATTTCGTATTTATTTTTGATCTCATATCTTAAATAATTACAACCTTTACTGACTAAAATAAATAATGTAATTAATTATAAATAACAAAGCTGTCGCTGAAATATCCATTGTATATATCTTGATGAAACAGTTTTTTTCGTTTGAGAACCGAATTGCTCTGAAGCGTTGGAGAATGCATTCCACCATAAACATATTGTGTGGCCGCGTGTTGTGAGTCATTGTTCCATGCACAGGTTTTTACATTTTTTGTCGGTTTACCTTTCATAATCAACGTCCTGGCAAATCTTAGATTACGGATATCAGAATTAATTTACACCATGTATCATAAGCTCGGAATATTAATGTTATGATTCACTTGAGTCCAAAGTAAATTTATCAATGCGTTATTACGAGTATTTATTTACTTGTGTAATCCCAAGGCATTCCCATAGATTGAAATAATTTCTTCTAATATGAAACTTACGATAACCACAAATTACTTCTAAGGGACCTCCAAAATATACTAAAATTCCAACGAATAATATTTTTTTGAAAACGTCATTATAATTTGTGAAGATGGCTGCACATGTGTTACCAAGAGATTCCTTGCATGTCTTCAATGTTAACAGTATAATACATAAATACAATACATATTTTGTGTATCATAAGTATCTATAATACATGTGTAATATGAAATGATACATGTATAAATAAGTGTTAATCATACATTATTTATTTTAAATTTTATATACTGTTTAGGGCTTAGTATGATTTACTTAATATGACATCATCCAAGGGCCATTACCAAGGTGAGCGACATGGATCAGAAGTAGGTAGATGTGATTACTCGCCTCTTTATAGTTTTGATGAAGATAAATAAAACATTTAAAAAACTCATCGAATTACAAATTTGCTGAAGACGTTATTTATTCGTTTATAAATTAAAAACTTCCGCATGTATGTACACATTTTATGTTTTTTAGCATCGATTGAGCATTTTAGTCCTGCTTTGACTCAATGATGCATAACAGGTTGGCTAGATGTCGCTTCATGTGGGAAGGATGTGTAGGGGTTGAGAAAATTACTAGTGATTATCACCTAGATTCTTTATGATTTGTATGTAAAAGGAATTACAGGTGCTTGTATGTATTCAAGTCTACCTACGATGTTAACGAAGAATCTGTCCTGAGTCGAGATTTATAAACTATGAATGAAGAGTCAGTAAGGGCTTAGAATGCCTCAGGTTTGGCAGTGATGAATAGGCGCCGGTGAGATCAATCAAGAAGATTCGAAAGAATAGTGTCCAGACCTGAAAAGCAATATCAATAGTGGCTATGGGCACAGTTAACCTCTCCTCCCCGGTGATGTCTATCGACTACACATTGCTTGTAATAACTTAAATATCTCGCACACACAGGGTTCAGATTTAAGGTATTCCTCCTTAATACATTTACGTATTGAAAAAAAAAGTTATAATAATAGGCACTCATCGGGAGCAGGAAATATTTTTCTAAACTCCGGAATAAATTCACCACTACAATCAAGACGCGTCAACTGTCATGAATTCATTCGACCTGTCAGAAGCGTGTGCAAAAATAAAATTAAAAAATACCCAGATGCGTCGGCATCTATACTCCTCACTCTCGCTGACGTACTAATATGAGTGAGCGAGACGGGAAACCTCAGTTGGTCGGCTAGTTCGAAATGATATCGATGCGCGTCGGCTCATCGATATGTCGACAGGCTAAATAGTGTTAGTAGCTCTCGGAAGTTCACGCGCCAAGGTGCGTCTGGCCGTTTGAGGTCTTCGTCTGATGTTTTTCATATTTTTAGCTATTAAATGTCAATTATTACTGCTTATTGACATCAACTATTATAATATTAAGCAATATCTTTGAATATTTTCATTTTTTCGAATTTCTACTCATTTTATTCACTTTAAATCAGAATGTGTAACGAGTACACACCATCGGAACGCGCGGAAGTTTTTAACATAGTAAGGCGAGGGTTAACATAGTAAGGCGAGGGTTAAATAATAAGCAATGCTTACAGAAGTTGTCCCTAACAAACCTTCTGATAACATATATCTGTTTGGGATAGATTTCCATCCGATTGTTTGATATGTTTCAAAAATTACGTTTTCTTAAAGTCCCCGGCTCTTGTATTCTGAAGAATGAATGATTTCACTTATTTCAATGAATTAAATTGTCGTTTGACATTTTATCATAAAATAAAAAATGCACGCGAAATGGTGTGGTAATATTTACATGAAAAAATGTTACTCTTTCGCCAAAAATAACGTGATTTCGTCAAGTTTGGTATCTAATTATGGAATACGCATCTCGTTAGCCCAGCTGTATTTACACAGAACATCGCCCGTTTCTTTTTGAACCAATGGCACATATCGGCACACAACAATCTTTTATATCTTACGCTATTTTGTTTACATAAAGTGTTACACCACAAAACTACTACATACTATGTGATGTGTAAATATATTATGGACAATTGAAGCTATGTTCTCTTAAACTACAGCTATCTTTTCATATAGTCTCCGGCTTAAAAATTAGTGCTGAATTATACAAAGAATTATTTCAAATTATGCAGAGCTGACTTGGGACGAAATGAGGATGGCACATGATAGAACTTTATACCAGAAATTTGTGCCGACCGTATGCTCTTCCTGGAGCCGTTGAGTGCAGAATATTCGCTGATAATTTGATGAAGGCGAAATGTTGGAAGTTTGATTTTGTGGCAATAGTGCCGTGTTATTTGTGGGTCAACCATGATTTACTTATGACAGGGTTTTTGTTGTTACAAGTCAACTATTTGCATTGAGTCTGCCAACGCTTGCTCTGGGTGTGAGGTCATTGACACTAAGTTTGTCAATACATTTACAGGAGCCACACTTATATGTAAATACTTCAATAATGAATTAAAATGTAAAATATTTTGTAATTTTATTGAAGGAAATAAATAATTAAATAATTGAATCCTAATGGATGCAGAGCTAAACTTGCACGAAGTAAGCATTCTGCCTACTGATAGTTCTTGAATTGTAAAGGAAAGAAAATAATAAGCTTAGGATAAATATTTTAAAATATTAATCCTAAGCTTATAACAAATTTACTTCCTACTTAACACTATCCAGTCCGATTACACAGTGTGTGTGTAATCGCCAGGCCGAACGTTAAAGGCCGGTCACACAACATGTGTGTGATCGTTCCGCCAACGCTTAGTAGCCAGTTATACACAGCTTGTGATGTTTTTTCAAACGTTAGTGGCCCGATCACGCAACATATGTGTTGTTTTTACTTTCGACCATAATTTAAAGATCTCAAACCTTTTCAGTGAGGGTCATATTTAATTTTATTTGAACACATGACGATAGATTTAGCAATTCTTTAAAAAAAACAGTCGGCCTCCAGCGTAAGTTGTGTTAAGATAATATTTTTATTTAAAAAATGTAGGTTGAGTATGTATACATAAATAAAAGTAAACTATTCTTATTTGAATTATCCCATTACATCTACGGATTATTTAATTTTTGAGAATTGCTTTCATAATCTCAAAATGTTTACAAATATTTAGTAAAAAGTATTATAAAATGTGAATAAAATTACATATTATTATTTCCGTATTTTGTAATCAATTCAGAACATTATGCGGAATCGATAGATTTCTTTGGAAAATGATAATTTGACTGTCAAATTTGAATTTGTTATTTAATAATAGAAAATAATCATCGTATATGTTTGGAACCAAGGACTGTAAAGAGTAAAATTATTTCAATTCTTAACCCCTTCTAGTGTATTTTTCCAAAACCTTTACTTACTCTAAATTCAGCTTTCATCTATAAAATTGATCTAAATATCTAATCAATTGTAATAGACCCATTTAATGACCATATACAAATACCCTGGCTAGAATGTACGAGTACACTAGTTGAAGCATCCGATCTCAATAATAATAGGTGTACCGGAAAAGAATGTCGTTTTTTTTGTTATCGCTTTTGAGTGGTCAGTTGTGCTTCGGCAGTCGAACTTTTACAACGTGTTCTGTGTTGTTTCTCTGACTACGTTTACCTGGAGTGTACCAGGACTTTTAAACAACAAAAAAATACAGCCCTATATATACAATGGAGAGCTTTGTACCGAATGAGGAATTTTATTCGAAATATTATGTTTTACCATTTCGTGAAGAAAGAAAGTGCAACACGTGCTACAAATTTGTGATTTACTGGGAGATGTTTTGAATTTTCGTAAATGCCAGAGGTGGTTTAAACAATTTAAATCGTGCAATTTTTTTATATTAAATTATTATTTATGTTATATAATTGATGACATATATTTATGAAATGCACCAAATTGTTTTATTTAAAAACGACATTCTTTTCTGGTACACCTAATACTAAGAGCTTGTCTCTGTAAAGATTATGGTGTTAGTTGTATCGATTCAAAGTGACTAATCCGACACTCCCTGCAGGTATAATCATTTCAAACGATTACGGTTCATAGGCGGTGTTTATAAAAAATCATTCAATGTTTTTTCTTGAGCATTATTATGCTCATCACTGCCGCTTTCTTCGTCCACATCCGACATGAACGACTGCGTTTGATTGCGAAAAAACACGATCGCCAAATCTCTCGTCAGTTATTATAACAATATCACGACAATGGCAGAAATGGAAAGTTCATTTAAATGCTCGATCTTGTAATTTGATTTTTTTAAAATACATATACATATAACAACGTATATTATATATATCGTATACCTAGCGATTAGGTTTAACAATGTGATTTACCATGTGGTACACCTTTTAGTCTAGCTTTAACCGGATTATATACTCTCACTTTTGCCGCCTAATTTCTCGGCGTTTTTCTTGTCTATTTAGAATTTCTACGCAATGACATAATAAGTCTGTAGTATTAACTCTGGGCTTGACCGAGAATGCAACGCAGGACAGACAGACATGGCGAATGTTCACAAGGAGAGCCGTTCCCAAATGATGGGAAATGGCGAGGCTAAAGAAAGAGATAGGTATAACTTATTTCAGACTGAAACGACGCTCATTGTTGTTGCAGGACCTACTTTGTAAATGATATATGTATGTACAAATGTCAAGTGCACGTATAATTGAAAAAAAGAGATGGCGTCGGAGAGAAATGTAAGCACGCTACAAAACACTGCAACGATTTATTTTTCTCGTTGTCATGCCTCTAGCAAAACGTAGAAAGTACAATTGAAATTATCCAACCGGAAGGCCGGGCCAAAAGCGAATAACACTGGTAGTAAACAATTCGGGGAATGACCGATTGCATCAAAAGATCTCGAAACTGTATGTGAATACAAGATAAATTGTATTTAAAAAAATCATTCTTCGTGCCACATACAGTTCCGAATGAAGAAGAGACACTGATTCTTTAAGTATGCATATTAACCCTTTCATTACGGCTCGGTTTGAATACAAATTATACTGTCAATTATAAAACTAGTATTTGAAGCATAAATGTACTTATCTGCTCTATTTTCATATATCACATTGGTTCTTCTATCCTTTAGCTGTCAGATGATGCATAAAATACTATTATATTTAACAAACGTTCATTACGTAACTCCATACATGTAGTGGCATTGACACGTGTGGTTTACAGAAAAATCGCTCCTGTGACGACACCTAACGATGTTTATTTACATGGTTTACATATTCCCATAAATAATACATATAGGTTGATAAAGGGAATGACTGCACTTCCAATTTCCTACCGTAGATGTCACAATAAGAACTGAAAGTAGCAAAACGATATATCACGTCAACCGATGTCAGTCGGGAAATCTTTGGCGGCATATGTCGACAACCAATGTGAAAGAGTTAAAGTAAAAACCTACCGAATATATTCTGTAATCGACCGTCTTTCAGGATGTTGATAGACAGAAGGTTGAAGAAAAGAAAGCTTTTGTTTGTATTTACTTGTGACAAGTGTCCCTCTATAGAAAACATACCGAAACCACAATTTTAACCCTTTCGCATCGGTTGTCGATATATGCCGTCAAAGATTCCCCGACCGTTGACATCGGTTGACGTGATATATCGTTTTGCTACTTTCAGTACTCGATTGTGACATCTACGATAGAAAATTGAAGTGCAGTCATTCCCTTTATCAACCTACATGTATTCTTTACAGGAATCTGTAAAGCATGTAAATAAATATCGTTAGATTTCGTCACAGGAGCGATTTTTCTGGAAACCACATGTCTCAATGCCACCACATGTATGGAGTTACATAATGAACGTTTGTTAAATATAATAGTTTTTTATGCATCATCTGATAGCTAAAGGATAGAAGAACCAATGTGATATATGAAAATAGGTTAGATAAGTACATTTATGCTTCAAATACTATTTTTAAGCAAAAAAATGGTTTGAAAAATTCACGCCATATTAACAGTATAATTTTAATTCCACCGAGCCGTAACAAAAGAGTGTTAAAAAATCTCAATAGTTTCATAGTGTATGAACATTATCTGTAGAGGTCGCTAAAAATTGTAGGGTTTGTATTGTTTTATCGTTGTTACCCAATAAAGGCAACACTAACAAGTATGATGTCACCCATAATTTTCTGTATGCGCTAAGTACCCACTTGATTAAGGGCCCCTTCCTATATTTAAAACTAACGATCTAGCTCAAGGTGAAGAAGACACGTCGTAATACACGTGGATCCATAAGGAATCTCATTAATGCTTATTTATATATAACAATTTTAATAAAAACTGTTTATATGGAACAATTTTATATTCTGAACTAGCTAAGGTAATGAGAATACAATTAATCAGAATATATGACAGGTAATATTATTAATATTGCTAATTTTCTCCGCGATATCTATTTTGAATATTAAATTCTCAGTATATTTTAAAGCTTATTTTATTATATGTGTAGTGGCTTGCTTAATTCTGCATGTCTGAAATAATGTTGCCATTTCTCTAAAAGACAGTTAAACATACTAAAATAAGATAAAATATAAAAAATATTAATCGTTTAATATTGTAACTGTAGGATTGTTTAAGTAAACACTCCCTTTTGTATGGTATGTAGATTTTTTCTCGCATCTATAGATCAGTTACGGTTTTAGGGGGTGGCGAAGTGGTTCGGTGCCCCAGGGCGTCGAATAAGCTACGGGCACCGAGGGCGAGCAATTTTGTTTAGATTTTTTTTAATATAAAAAATATGGGGCGCCAGAAAAAAAATGCCCTAGGGCGCTGCAGAGTCTAAAGTCGGTACTGCTATAGATTATATGCAATATACGTACTATTACCATTAAAACAGATAATCGCTGCATGCAGGTTTGATGATTCTCATTTATTTTATGTAGCCATAGTACAATAATGTAGATATGTATTTTGAATTTGTGGAAGAAAATTGAAATGTGCTGACGAATAATTAATTATACATTAATTAATTTGAAACAATGAATTTAACAGCATAATTATAAAGTGTTTTGTCTGCGCTTTTGTCACGAATTTCTTTTGTAATTTGATTAAATTTAAATAGCGCATTGTTTCAACCACCGCTTTTTGACAATTGTGATGCCTAAGTACTCCTAGCACCTGGCTGAAATTATTCCGTTTGTTATTGTTTAGTAACCTTGTAACATAATATATTGTTTTTTTCAATTGTTGCAATTATGTGTGTACAGTAAAACGATTAATGCCCTTTAATTCTTTGTTTTGAGTCACGGATTGATAACTATAACTCTAATGAATTATTATGTCCTCTGTTTGCAATACAGTTACTTGACAGTGTCCAAAAAATGTTTTGTGGTCTATATGTTGTTTAGTGACATTGGCTGATCCATAATACAAGCACTGTTTAGCCCATTTTAAATATAAGGGTTGAGGTAGAAACTGTAGAGGGCGCCGAAGTGTTCGAGGACATGAGTTGTAGCTCTTGCTGAGCTGAAGAGGGTTGCTTGAAGAATTTAATACAATTAAATGATAATTTAATACAATAAAATGCATAGTGATTATATTGATATTATATATAATTTAAAAAAATATAAACTTATTGTCAATTTCTTCACTGCATACTTTTTGCGTACATTTATTAAATGAATGTGATTCTAAGCAAAGATAATAGCACATTATAAGCGCAGTTATCGTTAGATCACCGAAGTTACGCAACATGCTCGCGGACTACAACATGGATGAGTTACCGCGTGTCCCTTACCGCGTAACGTTGGTTGAGTTGAGCCTCCTCTTAGCCGTATGGGTGCCATGAGCCCAAATATGGGTCCGCTGCGGGAACCCCGCCAGTGCCGTCAACACACCGGTGTGTTATAAAACTGTATATTTTCGGTCAATGTTAAAGCTTGGGTCTATAGCGACATACATCGTCCGTCTGTCCAAGAAAAAAAATGGTTGAAATTGGACACCATTTAGGGGTTCAAATCTTCGATAATCCACGAGGCGGTGCATAGATCTATTGAAGGTCATGGCATCTAAAAGGTTAGGATAAATTCTCCAAGCCTCGGGTGCGACGGGCTTATCATCTGATTTCATTAAAAAACTGTTCAAAAAATGCCCACAATATGCATCGAATTGAACAGCTGATGTCTATTTTAAGTCTGCGGGCGTCTGCCCTATAGGTCTTCAGGAACCATTTACTTTTCCATGTGGACCGTAGTCTTGAGAAAAGACATGAAAAGGTCTTGGACAATTGCAATGGAAAGAAATTAGTGATTTTAGTGACTATATTATTAGATTAAAAAAATGTTATACCCTTTTTCTATTTTTGTCCAATTTTTTGTGTTTGTATCTAGTTGGATTATAAATCATTGGAGTGTGTCAATCGCAGTCTCCGCGTATAAGCTCTGAAGGTGGCGTGAATCATGGTCGGACTGCGTCGATGACATAAGCACTACTCTGGTAGGAGGCACTGGTTCGAGACCGAGCTCCGACACGAGCCTTGTTGCGAAGCAGCCTCTGCACAAGCAGACTTCACTTCCTGCAACAACAAGACACTGTATTCGAGCATCACCATCCAAAGAACTGATATCATCATCATCTTCACCAGTTCTACAAATTATACTTATGTATGTATTTATTAAATTAGCCGGGCGGTATAGTCCAGTGGAAAAGCGGTTTTTTTGTCATCCAGACGCCGTCGGTTCAAAAACCCAACTAGTATGATTTTTAAAATTGATAAATTTTTAAAAATCGGAACGCACCTCATTATGAACTTCAGTACGCCCGTTCTTGAACTATCTGCACCACTTGCGCACGTATTGTACGCTCATACACTTGTCTCCATAGATTTCGCATAGCTGGGAATAGATTTCTACCGGCGAAATGTTTTTTGCAAACAGGAAACGCCTGGCGGGCGAAGCGAGAGGGAGATCCATCACGTACGACTGCCAAGCCAAGACTGAGCTCCGCAGGCAGCTCGCTATGGAAGGGATTTGGAGTGGGACAAACAAGGTACACTACAGAATCGCGGGATCCACCATAACAGCGCTTTTCAGGACTGTAGCGCCATGAGAATATATTACGGATAACCGTCGTAGATGTTATTTTATCTCTTACTTCACAAAAAATTCTAAGTAAATTCAGTAATTATTTAAAAAAATAGTAGACTTACTCGTATGTTATTATGGCCGTTTTGAATATGTTGTAATAAATAAACACAATCCTTTATACCACACATATCTTGCAATCACCATTAATTGATATTATTGGTTTTATGAACTGTACTGAATGAACGCACTCCAACAGTTTCTTCTAGTGCGCGGCGTGTTCAGAAATCCTGATATTTTGTTGGAAATCAGTTTGTTTGTCTCCTGACAATTATTTAAGGATAAGGAGGCACAGATTGTTTGTTATTCCTTAAGCAATACTAACCTGCCAGAGACTATGCCTCATGGGAGAGTGATCAGACTGTTTAACCATATCGCCTCGAATATTGATATATTCCACTTGAGAGAAGCCCAGTTTCAACATGAGCTCTACGAATTTATTTATCAAAGTAATTTCGTGGAGTCTTCTGTTTAGCGAGCTTCGGTACTTTTTAATAATTGTTGTTAATAATAGTAAATACCTAATTGTTTCTCTTGTATTATATCTTATTTCAGGATTCTATTAAATTTATTTGTATTTGTAATGTTTCTGAAAGATATAAATAAAAAAATAAAATTGAATATAAAATTTAACAGCAGTTTGACAAAAACAGAAAAATTCATGTCCCGACAACGTGTTTTATGAATTCAAGATATTCACATGGCTGAATCTTATCTATATATTTTAAATGAGTTTTATTCTCATCATAAAGGAATAACGTATGCATTGGACTCTTCTCGTGACGATTTATTTGTTTTAAAATTGCTTCCGTCGTCGATTATTTTAGCGAATCAAATTCGCAACCTGTTTTCTAAACTGTGCATAAATATTTTTAATTATTGCCGTCGTCCGTTTTATTGGCGATTTTAATTTACATGAGAGCGATAATTTCACATAATTAATAAGCGTACGGGCATCATGCAATATGAATTATTTCCATGAACATGCCATTCAGTACGCCTCCATATACATAATCATCATCAGCCTCTATCCGTCCACTGTTGAACGTAAGCCTCCCGCATGAGTCTCCATCCTCTTCGATCCTCCGCCTTCCGTATCCAGGTCACTCCAGCTATTCTTCTTATGTCGTCAGTCCATCTTGCAGGGGGTCGGCCAATGCTTCGTTTGTCAGTTCTTGGGCGACATTCCAATACTTTTCTTCCCCATCGACCGTCGTCTCTTCGACAGATATGTCCTGCCCATTGCCACTTGAGTGTACTTATTCGTTGGGTAGCATCCACTTCTTGGGTTCTTCTGCGTATTTCCTCGTTTGGGTTTCTATCTTTTAGCGACACTCCGAGCATGGATCTCGCCATAGCACGCTGGGTGACATTTATTTTATGCGCAAGACTTGCTGTCTGTTTCCACGTCTCTGCGCCATAAGTTAATACAGGAAGGATTCATTGGTTAAACGCCTTTGTTTTTAGACATTGCGGAATTTTCGCTTTAAAAATGTACTTTAGTTTTCCAAATGCTGCCCATCCCAGTTGTATAAGCCTGTCGATTTCTTTTGAGAAGTAACTTTGTCCCAGTTGTATTACTTGTCCCAGATAGGTATAGTCGTTTACAACCTCTATTTGTATTCTTCCAATGGAAATAGGGTCGAAGGTCTGGGAAATATGACTATTTATCATGGCTTTTGTTTTATCCATGTTCATTTTCAGACCAATTTTGTTCGACGCTTCATTGAGGTCGTAGAGCATGTCTTGGAGCTTGTCAGGTGATTCGGCTATTAGCACTATGTCATCTGCAAATCGGAGGTGAGAAATGTACTCTCCGTTAATATACATAATATTTTACATGTAATATAATATAAGAAAAAACATAGGTATGATGAATCGATGATCTCACTTTGAATAATCTATTTAGTAAATATATTGCTTCGCATATAAACTATATGATGAGACGTGAAAAATACGGTACTATGCTTAATTATGATTCATTATTGTGCCATATCTGTTGGCAGTCATATGTTCTGTACCGCTTGCGGATATGGTAAAGAGATCATATCTTAGACTTTAGACTTGACAGTATAAATTGTAGATTATATAAAGCCGTATATGATGATGAAGTTATCTCATAATGATAATATAGTAACAGCTGTTGGGCAGCGCTTTATCGGTGTGTTTAATGAAATTATTTTGCGATGATCAATCATTTTATTAAAGATCAAAATCCAAAGTCATACTCTTGATATACTGATAAATGATATAAACAATAACACGATAAAAATATGAATGCTTACGTAAAGTGTGATCAAAGTAGGGAGCGGATATGTACAGAGCGCAGCAAAAAAAGCTAATGGTTTTCGTCGTTGTTTTGATTTAAAACCGTCAGTTTTTTTGCCGCTCCGTGTATATCGAAAAGGACGAAGAAATCTTTTAGGACCATGTCATTATGGTTTATTCTTTTCTAGTACACAATGTCTATATATTAGAGCTCATGTATGGCCCACATTTTTCTTTACGGCTGTGAATCTTGGCATCTCACCAATGCAGCCGTATAGTAGGTTTCAAAAGTAAACGCCTCCAACGAATACTAGGGGTACAATGTCTTGACTTGTCAAGAGGCGAAGATGTACCTGGTTAGGACACACACTACGGACGCCGCAGGAGAGCATAAACTACAGTTCCCTTTTCTACAAGACCACGGGCTTGCGCTGTCCTGGAAAGCCGTAGCGAACTATACATAAAATATACTCTGAGAATCTGCGAAAGGCAGAGTAGGCGGCTTTGTAACGGCACTTAATGACAACCATATGCTCCAGTTAGGGGAGTTGACATGGTGATGATGATAAGTACACATTTCATTGATTTGTGTGTTTCGTAACATGTATATATATCTCTCATTGTTATGTAAACAAATCGTTATGTTTTTTATTACGTAACGTCTTGAAGGATCGGCCGGACTTTACAGCTACTTGGTATGCCTTTATGATATCATTATCCCTATGTATCGCCGATCCGTGAAACATTTTTTAAATGGAATAAGAATTTTAAAATTCTGTCACGCATATCTCTCATAACACAGCTGTAATAAACCTACAGTGGCCGCATTAAAAGGAAATAGAAAGTGGGCACTTTTAACGATTTTTAAATTGTCAACAAACATATATTTTATGCTAATGCTCTTCACCCATCCACACGTGTCTTTCTCAAGCCTACTGATAACAAGTGGCCACTTCTTCTCGATTCTCATGGTTTGTCTCTAGAAGAGATCTAACCTATATTACAGAGGCTTCCGCCGGTAAAATTACCGGTTTAGAGAGAGCTTAAATGGTAGTGTCTACCTTAGAAAAAGGTTGTAAACACACCACTGTTTTAAATAATACGTTTTGTAATATGTAAATTTTATGTACAGATTTTATAGTTATCACGTAAGCCAAGCCCAGATGAAACCCAATCCAGACACATACTGTTGTATTTTTTTTGAATTATTTTGTTTTTAAAAATAATACTCATTCTTACATTTTACTGCGTATTTTAAAATTTCGGCGTTGTTATCATCACTTTATCCAAAAATTGATCTATCTGACTCATATTTGCCTCAGAGATCTACGGCTATATCATCATTGCCGAAGGAAATCCTCATTTGTAACGAAAAATGCGCAATCGGGTTACATATTAGTATATTTTGCGTGACAATTATTTTCGCATTGATTTAGTTAAACCATCAAAATCCACTGAATTAATTAAAAAAACAATCGAACTACAAATTTAACTTGAACAACATGAAGCCTTCCATATGCTATAATGTCCGAAAATAAAATAATAGGTATCAATATTCTATTTTTTTTCTGAAATTATTTAGTATTGCTGTAGTCAAATAGTAACATTTTGTGTAATATTATGGGACCCATAGTTTATTTTGCTTCTCCGATTATTTTTATTAAAATTCCGATTAATATTTTTATTCTTATATAATATATGATATTTCAATTCATTAATAACCATGGAGTGTAATCTACGTAGGTCTATTGAAAAAGACGCCTCCTGACAGTTTGGGCCTACGGGTTTAGTCGTTTTCCCGACCGGTTTGATACGAAGGTCATCGATGAGTATATCCCAAAAAGATCTCTTAGAAGCTATGTGAAGTTAAGTATGTGTGTGTATAAAAGAAAAGGATTATTTTATGTCAGCATTATTATCGGGATGGGACACATTGCGGAGCAACAGGCGGACCATGGTTGTGGCCTGACATTTTGTAACATATTTCATGTGACATTTCTGACACAAAAATATATATACTCATATGCCATCATATGTAATCGTCCCATATTGATCTCAATCCAATGCAGGTTATATTGAGTTATATATTAAATATATTACATTCCAATCAACTTGTTAACTGCTTTATTCTTCACCACTCAAAACCTACTTTCTTTGGAAATACTTAATCTCGGAAAGTACTAGTGAAAATACCTGATTTATTATTATAATTTATTATATATATAAAACGGTTTGAATTGTACGTTGTTTATTGTGAAGCAAAATATTATAACAAATATGTTTTTATGAATATTTTTAATAATGCAACGTTTTTTAGTGTGTCATAAATATGTTTAAATATATACGCTGCAGCAATAGCAGAGGGTTTTGGTTAGAGGTTGTGTGAGTGTAGGAAATGGGGTGAATTCCTTACATAATTCCAAGTATGTATATATTAACATCTTCCTCTCTTTCAAAAGGTGTTACTCCATCGCGCGGGGGGCGTGATGAGGAGCAGATTAATAACACAGAGACTTTTTCAGAAGCACGTTGACATATATTTACGATAAAACTTGGTTTCCCCGATCGATCGTAATATGGCGTTACTTTCGCCTCGTTAGATCGGGACAACAATGCGATCTCGCCAACGGTCGGCACACAACTCCCGCGCTCGTGATTGGCTGTCGCCCAGCGCCACAAGCGGCGGTCTATATAACTAGTCCAAAATTCCAATATGGCGACACATGCATGTCGACAAGTGAACATAAATAAGAGACGAAAGATTGTAAATCGAGGTTTTCGGTACCAGTCAGCAAGGGCTATAACATGCTGATGTTATATATATATATATATAACTTATTATTTTTATTATGAAGAATGTAAAAAATCTGTATAATGAATGGTATTGTTGTTCGTTATTTTCGTGTATCGCATTACCGTCAAACGAATAAAAAAAATTAATAAATTCCCGCAGTTCTGTCAGCCAGCCGACCAAAAGCTCTTGACAAGTTGTTAGGCAGGATTCAGTCAGGTACATTGCACTCGAAATGTTGGATAACAATGGCAACCGGTTGTGAACTCAATATGCCAAATAATAAAAATATTATTGAAAATATTTGACAAATAACTGCAAAAAAGTATGTCATTAATCATCATGATATACCATGATATTATCAAAATAAACAGATAATGTGACTGGATGTTTATGAATTATGTTCTTAGGTATTATTAAATAGATTGTCAAATTTGCTGATAGTAATCCGCATACATACAGGCATTTTTTCATCACGTTATTGTATTTTTAATCAAACATTTCTACAATCCTTGTTGTCATATCATCTCGTTTGAGGTGTACTCTTATGACGTCTTCGTGTAACTATTGTAACAATTCTTAATGTATAAATATTCACATATGTACATACTTTCATTCAATCGTTGCGCTGCGGTTTCGTTTTCTGGTCGTTGACTTTAGGTTACTGTGAAATTTTAATTTTTTTTTATTTCTTTCAGAAACATTACAAATTTTATTTATTACGATCCTGAAATAAGATATAATACAAACAATTAATAAATATAGGTATTTATGATTATTAACAACTATTATTAAAAATCCCCGAAGCTCGCTAAACAGAAGCCTCCACTAAATTACTTTGATATAAATTCGTGGAGCTCATGTCGAAACCTCCATTCTCTCAAGTGGAATATATCAATATTCGAGGCTATATGGTTGAACAGTCTGATCACTCTACCAAGAGGCATAGTCTCTGGCAGGTTAGTATTACTTCTAGGAAGAACAAACAATATGTGCCTCCTTATCCTTAAATAATTGTCAGGGTAAAAACAAACCGATTTCCAACAAAATATCAGGATTTCTGAACACGCCGCGCACTATTCGAAAGAAATACATACTCAAGCACATATCTCAGTTCTCAACTCATTGTATCCCAACATACCCCGTAATGTAAATGAATAGTCTATAACGCACATGTAGTTAGTCATCTTTTAATGCAAATTGGCATTAAATCCACTGATGATCTCATGTAATGTTGCCTGGGCGTTTGTTAATCGCCATTTCTAAGGAGATCGGAGATTAGCTCAATACTCCAGAGCCCGGGAGCACTTAATACTTTTCAATCAGATACACGTGGCGTTTTTAAGCGATCACCATTTGAATACGTTCCGTGCCTAATGTTGCTTAACTTCGGTTATGCATGTTACATACTGGTGTGTCGTTAGATAACTTGTCTTAGAATTAACAAATAAAACAATTTACCAAATTAAAGATGGCCATTAATTATAAATGGCTTGCAGTATTTTTTTTATTATTTTTTATTCTATTTTTTTTTTTTTTCACATTGCTATGATTAATTTGTTATTATTTGCGAATCGTACAGCTCCCATACTCGTTACACTCTCTACCGTTTATCAGGTGTTGTGCAATCGGTGACTTAACACCTTTTCCAATCGTAGAAATGCGCGTATTGCTACCTAACCATTTCTCTATTTAATTTTTCAGTGCCTCATACATTTTTAGCTATATCAAGCTGATATCAGTACAATACGAGTATAATTCATAATAATTTTATCACTAGCATTCGATAATCTGTTATTTTTATATAAAATATAAAATTTGACGGATCGTTGCACGGTACTTATTGTTATTTGCACCTAGTTTTTTATTGCTTGCATTTAAGCAGATTAAAATCTTAAGAATTTCGCTGTGGACGTTCTTTTTTTAAACATAATTTTCTTTGTGCAAATTATGAAGTATATATTCTAGCATGTAATGGAAGCTCAATTTTGTATCGAATGATACGTTGACCTTGAAAAAGCAAAAGATGGCGTGAAATGTCAGAAAATTCTTATCTATTCATCGCATTACCTCAACTATTACTCATCACCTGACTGTATGTAATCTAAGAATTGCTCTTCGCGCTGTTAACACCATGAGTCATATAACATTATCACTAATATTTTTTTCATTATTACCCTACTAGGTTATGTTATCATCAAGCCATAGATTAATTATTTTTTAGAATAATGGGCCGCTTGGCTTTTAAAATCAGACATACTTGTACTATAATTTTGTATTGAATACACTAATGATAATTATTGTAGTCTCTATATACTTAAGATCGCGGAAATGATCTGAGGCGCTTGAAACAGGTTCATTTTGAATGATGTAACAGAATAATCACATCGAAATGCATTTACCGATACATTAAATGTAATAATAATTGCCGTTGACATACTTGGATACTATAGCTTCGCATTGATATCATCTTGGTATAGCTCTTTTAGGCTGGTGCCGAAAAGCCTCGAAAAACGATCGTTTGTCTCTTATTTTTGTTCGCTCGCCTGACATGCACATCTAATAATATTGGTTTTAATTATATATAAAATTACACGACGTTTGCATACGCCATTTTATTTGTTATGACAGTTGCTCCATTTCATGTTGGTTCAACCGTCATCTTTAATATGTTTTTTTGCCGTGATTATCTTGACAGTGCTGTATGTGACAGTGTTCCGGCAGTCGTGAGTCAAGTCTCGTCCGGCCCCGCGAAACGCCATCTAACGGCCGGACGATAAAAATAAAGACATTAATAAAAGTAAATGCGATTCTGCTCCAAAAACAAGTTCTTTTACGAGACGGGTATGTCGTGATTTTTTTTTTTTGATTTATCGCAATTCATAAAACGTAATCTTGGACAGGTTCAACAGAAAATTATATCCAATTACGATTTTTGTTTGAAATCCCGTGCTTTTGTTATCCTGGACAACACATGAAATCATTTAGATAATTAACGTAGTTAATTTTAATCTGGGCATACGACAGATTTTTAATACAAATTGAAAATTATATCCAATTACGATTTTTACTATATTATAATATTATTAATAATTAAATATACATATACTATACATAAAAATCCCGTGCTTTTGTTATCCTGGACAACACATGAAATCATTTAGATAATTAACGTAGTTAATTTTATTCTGGGCATACGACAGATTTTTAATACAATTAAATTATATGGATTTTTTTTAAATTTATGACATGAATACTAGTTTCAACGTAAGTCGGTCCAGGCACAGTTATAGCCCAGTCGACTGAGCGGTATGAATACCTGGGCATAGTTGGTTTCCAAGGTCCGCGGTTCGCATCCCGCTTCTGCCGTTATTTTTGTGTTTGGATTGACGCGTTGAAAAAAGAATTTTATGTATAGTATATGTATATTTAATTATTAATACAATTAAATTATGTTTATATAATGCACATATATAACTAAGCTTAAAGTTACAGATATCTCGCGGGCTTTGCATAATTATGATAGTATATCAGTTAGGCTGGAGGCCATGAATCTTAAAACAATCATTTTACATGTTTAATATATTGGTTTGAACACTAACGTGCTGTCGTTACGTCATTTAAATAGGCCGCGGTCTATGACACGGATATTATTTTTCGGTATATGGTCAGATATACGTCATATTATTACACTACTTAGAATCCATATCCGAATGGTCCGATTGTATGACATAATACCTTCGATAGACACCAGACAAGGCAACATCGAGTCCACACAAAACTCTACTTATATCAGAACGTTTTTCTCTTGCAATATAACTTGAAAAAAAAAATAACGTTGACCTTTATTAATGTATGCGCGGTCTCCTATTCGTGTTGCATATCTAATTTAATTATATAAAATCGCATGCGATTTTTCTGCGCATTTTATTACTCGAAATAAAGAGGTATGTACATAATCGTAATTACTCCTATATCGAAAGACTGCTGAGGCCTTCCCAGCACTCATATTATGAATTTATTTTACTTTAAATTAAAACCAGCGAAGAAAATAATTTGTAATGAAAATAACATTTAATTAGTACTCGTAACTTATACATCTACACAGTGTCATGTACGAGATTACTTAGATACTTATATACCAATCCTTTCACCCCATCAAATTACATACAAACGACTAACAGCCGACCTGTGGTATGAGATTATGACTCACATTTGTATCGGAAGTAGTGATACTTATAGGAAGAAAATTATGACACATCAATTTGTTTGTATTTTACAAATTATCCAGAATATATTCGTATAACCAATTCGTTCACCTATTCAAAGTATTTAAAAATCACGAAAATGTAATTCATTTCAGGCTAGAAATATAAAATTAGGCTAGCAATGTTAGTGCGAGCGCGTGAATACTGGTTTTTAAACTAACGCCTTAAACTTACGTCAAATTATTTCTGACCAACATCGATAACCCATGTGTTACCTAGCATTAGGTCTTGAGGTGTGCAGCTTGTTGGGCACATGGAGCAGGATCTTAGGTTTAAAGGCGGTCTGCAGGTCTCCACAGTCGCACTATAGTGATTCTCCCTTCCGAAGCATTCCCCATCGCTTGAGGTTGTCCTTTGTTCTTCTAACTCCGGTTCTTAATCTGTTCAGGGATTTCCAGGTCCGCCAGTCAAGGTTCTTGCCAGTTGGGAGGCTTTCCTTTGGAGTAATGAAATCCTCTGATGCGACTTGTTGCCAGAGCTGGAGTCTTTCGTTTTCAGGGCCGGATGTGAGAGGTTGTGTGGATCTCAGAAAGCTGCTTCGCGACTTCAGTCTGAGTATTGGGGGTATCTGATTATACAAGCAGTGAGACGGTTGGTTGATTGCCTTACGCATTTCTTCGGCGCATATAACTTTGCGTCTTATGTTTGGTGGTGCGATACCAGCCAAGGGGTATAGTTTTGAATGGGTGTTGGTTTGAGGCAGCCTGTGACGACTGTGCATGCATCATTCAGGGCAGCATCCACTTGATAACAATGGTCTGATCGACCCCATACTGGTGCCGCATATTCTCCGGCTGAGACACAAAGTGCTAACTTACTGCCTGACAATTTGGAATAAAATGCGGAAAATAACAATTTAAAAAATAATGGTTAGAGTAAACACTAAAAAGTGCTCACCTGAACAACTTCATAGGTGGCTCTTGGTCAGATATTGCATATCTTGGTGACATTAAACCTTTAATAGATAACTGGCGTCGGTACAAAAAACAAGTGCACCATTATGCATTTGAGAAATAGCCCGGCATTTTAATGGGCAATTGACATTGACATTGAAGGACATGAACCGATACTTACAGTATTATTATATTTCACATTGCGTCCCTAGGAAACGTGACACTAAATAATATTATTATAATTTTTAATCGGCTATTTATATCAAACAGAATCCTGTTTTCATGTAATGTGTTGTCAATATATATAAAATTCATTCACCACTAATATTTTATTGACGATCAGGTTATTTCTATTCATAGTTATTTTTATGGAATATATTCATTTTGTTATGACATTAGTTTTATTGTAAATTTATTATAATGTATTAAAATATTAAACATATATATATATATATATTTTTAGATATATGACCTTACAATAATTAATTATTTAATAATAAAGATAATCACTTGGAGAGTCAGTTGTGCAAATGGCACTTTAAAATATATAATCCATTACAAATGCCATGATTATGTGGGGTAAATGGTGTACATATTGTGGTGGCCATATACTCCAACGGGGAATCAATCGGCTCTATAGAATGCAAACATTAACCTGTTCGCATCGGTACCCGATATATGCCATCTAAGAGTCCACTACCGTTGACATCGGTAGCCGTGATGTATCGTTTTGCTACTTTCCAGCACTCATTGTGACGTCTACGGTAAGAAATTGGAACTGCAGTTATACTCTTTATCAACCTACATGTATGCTTTACAGGAATCTGTAAAGCATGTTTCGTCATAGGATCGATTTTTCTGTAAACCACTTGTGTCAATCCTACCACGTGCTTGGAGTTATATAATAACCGTTTGTTAAATATAATAGTTTTCTATGCATCATCTGATAGCTAAAGCTTACAAAAACCAATGTGATATATGAAAATAGACGAGGTAAGTACATATATGCTTCAAATTTGTACTAGTTTTATTAAAATACTAGTTATAATTTGAATTCCACCGAGCCGTAATGAAAGGGTTAATTGTCCTTTCTTCAGGCAGTCATGTTTTTGACTTCCTCGAACTGCATATATGAATTTCAGTATATTGAACTAGGATGATTCTCTTACGTTTGTTTTGTCTGTGTAGTGTGGCAGCATATAAAAAAAGATTTTGTCATTTCAATAGCAACACTGCTTAGTGTAATCTAGAAAATATGTACAGAAATGTTTAAAGCAACAGTATATAATAGATACTAATTTTAACTTGAGTTGTTTTCTATAATATTTGCCGGTGGGTATAGCTAGACGATCAAAGCGTTTGCTTTGTAAACTAAAGCCCGTGGGTTAGATCCCCGACGGAAATTTAAAAAAAAATATTTTTAATCGATTTATGACCTCTGAAATACCCTAGTTTGTTGTGAATTTGATCCATCACCCGTAAAATGCCAGTCATAGCCTATTAATTAAAATTAGCGGTAGACGAAAGTCGTCCCGTGTAGACCACCCATTCATAGTAAATTCCTGTAATAATAAAGGATGATGCGTGAATCTCAGGCTGTAGTCTATAACGTTAGGGGATCAACACTCCACATGCACCGTTTAAGCCATATACACCATGGTAAGCGTCATAGAATTCCACAGATGAGACTTCAGAATTATTTTCACCATCTGTCTGGTATTCTCCTGTATGTGCTTACATAAAAAGTAAAAAAAAACTAGCTCTGAAGTGAGGAGATAATAGTCAAGTGTAACCAGGTCACGTTTTTCACAGATGACCGATTTTCTTGTCACACGATTAAAAAATAAACAAGGCAGTACTTTAACGAATGGAAGGCAGTTAATTAATTTTTATGTTTTTTTTATAATTATAAAATAAACGAGCGTTTCATGTTTTTCTTATCAGTTTTAATACGTCACCATTTTTCATATAAAATGTAATTATGTAACAATGTTGAATTTTGTAAAGAGTTTTTTTTTGTTATCACTAGTACGAGTACTTAGTTATAAATTTAATATCTGATATAACTATTTTTTATCCGAGTGTAATAATTACGTTACAAGAACAATTAAACAGTCACAATACCTTTTAAACTACCAAGGTATTCATTATTATATCAGTACATATTTATATAGCGCTTTTTTATGACCAAATGATCATTCCAAAAGCGCTTCTTTGAGTAAAATGGTGGGTCTTGAGTCTGCTTCTGAAGGATGCCTTCGCTTTAAGTTCTCTTATGCCTTCCGGCAGCGAGTTCCAGGCTATTGGTGCCGCGTAGCTGAAAGCACGATTGCCTAAGACCGTGCTAGGACTACATCCCGTCAGCTGCAGGGTGCTTCTATTTGCTCTGGCTAATCTGAGTGTCTCTCCACGCGCGCTTGTCTCTGAAGGCTTGATCAGTTCTATCAAATAACTCAGTGCAGTTCAGTTGAGTGAATTATAAGTTGGAGTATATAGGAACACCACAGACACAATACCTTGGGTTTCAGATGCCATGTCCATCGTCATGACCAAAACCACCCTGTATATTGTATATTATTGACTAATGCATTAGGTTGCTGATGATTAATAATTATATAAATGATAAGAAAAGATAATGTGGTTTATGTTCTCGTCTATTCTTTTTCTTCTCATATCTTCTTCTCATATGTTCACCACAAATTGCCGCCACTTATTTCTGTCAATTATCACTTTCGATTACTCGTTCTAGGACATATCTGCACCTGAAGGTCGACTTGGGAACATACATGATTCCAACCTCCAACACAGAAGTCCGAGTACTTCGGGAGGGGGTAGTATCTGAGGCATATTTTTGGGTGATTTGTTAATTGGATTTTTTAAGGATATCGGATGATAGTCCAACTGTTTCGAGGCGTGGACCATTTTAACGTCGTAAATTTCTAACGTCGATTCTAACAAAATATTATTTCAGTCAAATCGAGAGTCTTGGGTTTTAAGAAAAAATCAATAAGTTATGAAACTTATGTGATCATCCTGACTACAGTCTAGAATCGATTATCCATCCTGACTAGAATCGATTATCATTTAAATTATAGCTAAAAATTGGAGCTTATGCCTGCCACAAAACTGCCATCAGTGAACTCTGCCAGCTGCCCGATTCAATGCACCTACAGTTATGTCGTTTTCTACGCTTTTAATTATTGGAAAGCTATATTTTTTGTGAAATTATTGCATCAATAAAAACATATTAATATAATTATTGCGAGTAATCATTAAAATCATAAAAAAACTATAAATTCTATGACTTTCCTTTATTATCGATATGTTTTATTAGCGAATGTTTTACGACCATCGATTCAACATATGTACAGGGAGTATGTACCGTAGTACATGCACGTACAAGTACTATGGTACAATGGAGTGCTGTTAATGACTGCCACGCCCAGATCGTTACTTGCTTTGCTGCTTCCAATTCGATTCACGTACATTAAAATAAACGATAAAATTATTCATAATAATGTTACGAAATACAAGGGTTATCCGTAAAATAAGGTTCCCAGTGATTTTTCACAGAACATGTTTAATTCCATGAATGCATACATTTTTGGAAAATTTCAGACTTGTAACTATTTTTCTACAGAGTCGCCACTGAGGTCAATGCATTTTTGCATGCGATATACGAGCTTTTGAATGCCCGAGTCAAAAAAATCTGCCGCAAAGCCACGCAGATACCTGAGAACCGCTTCTTCCAGCTCTTCTCTATCGCCGAAATGCGTTTCCACCCAGGTGTTTCTTCGTGTCAGGGAAGAGATGGTAGTTACTTGGGGCTAAGTCTGGGCTGTAGGGTGGGTGTTTGATAATACCCTTTCCAAATTTTGCGATGAGCTCGTTGGTGGCGTCATCGGTCAACATTCTTGGCACCCACCTCGCGCAAACCTTAGCATACCTTAGATGCTCCGTCAAAATCTTGTCAATAGAGGTTTTGCTGACATCAGGGATCATTTCGGAAAGCTTACGAACCGTCACTCTTCGATCTGAGAGCATCGCTGCCTCCACTTTTGCGATTGTTACGTCAGAAACAGGTGGCCGTCCGGAACGCTCCTCATCATGGACGTCAGTACGCCTTGTCAGTACTTGAACTCTGCACCATTTACGCACGTGTTGTACGCTCATACACTTGTTTCCATAGATTTCGCCTAGCTGGGAATGGATTTCTACCGGCGCAATGTTTTTTGCAGACAGGAAACGGATCACCGAGCGCAGCTCATACCTGGCGGGCGAAACGAGGGAAAGATCCACCACGAACGGCTGCCAAGGAGGGGGAACCAAGGTATACTACATAATCGCGGGATCCACCATAACAGCGCTTTTTTAGGACTGTAGCGCCATGGGAAACTTATTTTACAGATCAACCTCGTACTTATATGATTTTATTATTTAAGTTGTCATCACTGGCAAATTCAGTATTAAAGTACAGCATATTATATAATTGATACATGGGTCTTAGCTAGTCCTGCTTGGTAACCTGTATTTTTCTTTTTCTCACAACTGTTCACTACTGTGATTTTTTGTATTCAGCAATATTATTTTATTGACCATACGTTCTCGACATTGTAGCGATATTGCCTTTACTGCCATATATAGTGACATCCCCCGTCTTTAAAAAGACGACAAGTCGCGGATTCGTCACGTGGCCGCGTGGAGGAAGGATGCAGGAGCAGATTAACAACACAAAGAACTTGTTTTTAATGCACAATTTGCAATTTATTTTTATTAAAGACTTGATTTTTCGTCCGACCGGACGAAAAGTTAACCGACAACTGCCGGAACACTGTGCCATGCAGCGCCGCCAATGATCGCGACAAAAAAGCAAATAAAAGATGACAGTTGCACCAACATGAAATGGAGCAACTGTCATAACAAATAAAATGTCGTATGCGAACGTCGTGTAATACTATATAATTAAAACTAACACTATCGGTGTGCATGTCAGGCGAGCGCACAAAAATAAGAGACAAAAGATCGTTTTCGAGGCTTTGCGACATCAGCCTAAAAGAGCTGTATCAAGCTGATATCAATAGTATAAAGCCGTGTCTTACGTTATGTAATTAGGTTTAATTATTGTTTTTCTTTTCGTAACAACAATGGAAACATTGTATTCTGTCTCGTGGCTTATTCTTACTATAGAATGTTGAATTATTTCGAGCCCGGCTATTGCGGCATTTTTGTTCGCGCTTTTCGCAATAATCCGATTAATTAACGTTGATTTATCGCTTCGCCGACTTCGCTTGGAAAAATATTAATTGCTGCATGTGATACTTAAGCATCTGACTCAAATAATCATTAATTTTGCATATAAGCGGGATATGATACGACACTTGACTCCCTGTGAAAACTAACCATAAAATTACTAACATCCTCCTCTCTTCAAAAATGGTAGTTATTCAGTCGTGTGGTGGCAGGATGAGGAGCAAAATAACAACAAAAAGACTTTTTCAGAAGCACATATATATTCCGATAACTTTACAAACTTCTGATCCAAGCAGAATAACAAGCCGGGCCGGCCATAATGCGACCTTCTAGGCCGTCAGCACACAACTGAGCGCACTCGTGATTGGGCTGTCGCACAGCGCCATAAGTGGCGATGTACGTAACTAGTCAAAAATGCCAATATGGCGACACATATATGTCCGACAAGCGAACAGAAATAAGACACGAAAGATTGTATATTGAGGTTTTCGGCACCAGTCAGCAAGGGCTATATCATGCTGATATCATTACATTTACAAACTAATACGAACGTGATGAATAAATCTCGACAAAATCCATAATTACATAAATATTTAAATTAAGAGCACTTATTAGAAAGCGGAAGAACTTTCTGAAGCATCACCATCTGTGTGTATTTTTCTGCGAGTTATTTTTTTTTTTCAAATTGACGTTTCGCCTTAGATGTTCCATACAAGTTGTTCCCAATGTAGTACAATATATTGAAGCAATTTAAAATATTGTCCTTCGATGTTGATATTGGGATGCTTCTTCAACGTATATTGAAGTAGAGGCTCTCAGTAGAAGACCATCTATAGGCTTCTCCGACTTATTCGGAGACGGGGCATATGATGGATATATGTGGTGGGTAGGACCTCATAGCTGACATGGTGGCGGATGAACCGAACTATCGGTCAGCGGCAGCTCTCTAGCTTTCCAAGAAAGCTACTGCCTTTGCGTCACGTGGCAACTAGCAATAAAACTAAACTCGTCAAAATCAAAAAGAATAATGCTTGACCAAGAATGCAGTTCAATAAAGGCAGACATGGCGAATGTGCACAAGGAGAGCCGACTCCAGGTGATGGGAAATGACGAGGCTAAAGAAGAAGATGTTGATATTGGAGAAAAATTAAATCAATATGTTTTTATATATTTAATAATTTGTGTTATTTTTTACAAAATTTAATTTAAAAAAAAAAGGCTATTCGTGTGCGACAACTATGATAAAAATCAGTTTTTATTTTTTCAAAAAAAACCAACGCGAAACCTACTGTTTAACTTACTGTCAAATCGGCAGTAAAATCCTATCTCATGGGACAACCCGCTAGTTCCGGATTGCCACAGAAAGTGATAAATGGGGAACAGTTTGACCTATTTCTCCTATAACAGATTGTGAACGAAGGCCAGGAAATTGAGTTCACTTATTTTCCAAATCTTCCCGCGAAAACAACGCTCTTGAGCTAAACTAACTCATATATTTTTTTCTATTTAGACCTAATCATAATCGAATTTCTCACTGCGGAAAATCGTGTTATTCTAGAATCTTCGTTTTTATTTTATATGCCTTTCAAAGAAAAGATTTGCTACTTTGAAAATTTCGATTGATTTTAATGAGAGTGAAATGGACCAAACGATTTGTGTTTTCTTGTTGGTTTATACTTGACCAATAGAGTTAAATCAATGTAGCTCCGGTTAGTTAAGCAGAAAGTTATTTTTTTATGAAAAGAAGGATCAATTACTCAATAAAATCTAAAAAGTAACTATTGAGCAATATTTGGGATGATAAAAGTTTAACCCTTTCATACGGCTCGGTTTGAATACAAATTATACTGTTAATTATAAAACTAGTATTTGAAGCATAAATGTACTTATCTGGACTATTTTCATATATCACATTGGTTCTTGTATCCTTAAGCTATCAGATGATGCATAAAAAAAATCTAAGAAAGGAAGAAAACGATATATCACGCCAACCGATGTCAACGGTCAGGGAATCTTATGACGGCATATGCCGACAACCGATGCGAAAGGGTTAAAGAACGTAAGTGTAAATCAGCTTCTAACTACAAAACGTCAATTGTAGTTAGGGTAAAATATCGCTTAAAAATATGTATGTACAAATTGTTAGAAAAAATATATAGTAATATAAAAACATCGCTTCATGGCTAAATATTTATTTTTTCGGTGGGACATCAATTACTATTAAACGCTCGTATTCGAACGCTCTATTATTGTTGTCTCTTGAAATCTTTCTCCGTATTCTAACCTACATTTCTCTTTCGATTTATAACCTTGTACACGAAAAAATGTAGGCAAAACAACTCGTTGTCGTCCAAAAAAACGCTCTACATACGAGTGAGTAATGAATAATCTATCAACCCAAATAAAAAAATGAATATAATTTAACTAATAGTCAATCGTAAGCACCTTGCTTTTTTACTTGTGAATTATCGCTAGTTGAAGCATATCTCTACTACAAAAAGATCACTAAGTACACTATCAAATTTTGAATCCTGTGTCATGTTTCAATTTAGATTTATACCTAAAATCATTGAGCAATTCAGTAATTTTTTTTTCTTTATCAGACACGAGAATTTATTGTATTATTCTGTAGAATTCTTGACACTATCCTTCAGCCAGAAAGTCTTTGTCAGAAGTAATTATGTTGGAAAAGCATTCCACAACCAACTGGAATATTAAAACTTATTGTCTGTTAAGATTCAGTGACAATTATAACGTAAATGGATATAACGTTTTCCCAATATAATGTACGAGTATAGTAATTCCATATGTATCACGTTATCGAGATATCATACTTAAATTTAATCCAGTTGTAGTCATTTCTTATAACATATGGAGACCCCTTCCATACTGGAGCATATGATTTTTATTAATCCGTAAAACAGATTCTAAAAAGTAGAATTGTATTAGAAGCTCCATCAGTATTTGTTCAGGATATGTGGATAAATGAATGACATCTCCAAGGATCAACGCTTTATTGACTGTTACTTCTTTTAAAATACATAACTAAACCACCGTGTGAATTTTTCAATGAAAGTGACACCAAACCTTACTTAACCTGTTCGCATCGGTATCCGATATATGCCTTGTAAGATTCCCCTACCGTTGACATCGATAGCCGTGACATATCGTTTTGCTACTTTCTTAGAATAGTTTTTATGCATCATCTGATAGCTAAAGGATGCAAGAACCAATGTGATATATGAAAATAGACCCGGTAAGTACATTTATGTTTCAAATTCTAGTTTTATAATTGACAATACAATTTGTATTCCACCGAGCCGTAATGAAAGGGTTAAAAACTACAACTTTAATAAAGACGTTTGTAGCTATTCTCGTGGGGGCGTAGTCTATAATTTAAGACCAAGTTATTAACCCGAAGTGTGTAACTAATTCCAAACAAAATTCTATTCTTGCCCCCACAGTTGTAAGCTGAACGTTCTATTCCAGGAATTTGACGAGATCTATCAATAGAGTATCGAAGAAAACGCATGCTGCGTAGGCACTGTCTTCTCCTCGCGTGACTCATACCAATATCATAACCAAAATGTTACGTTGGGCAATGTTATACGATACGTAACATTGTGTATAAACGTAGCAAATGGTTCGGCTATCGTGAATATTATTTCGTAGAACTACCAATTCCTCAATATTAATAAAAAAACAATATAGTAATATGATAACCAAAATATTATTTACGTTAATTCTTAGAAGTATATTTTTTCATCGTAATAAAATTACGCATACATAATATCATACAAAAGTTGTACAAACTATTTCATTAGAAACGTTTCATACGAGTTACATTCACTTCTTCATATGAGCGTTTCACCTGCATAGTCATTAGCTTTTTGTGATGCACTACGGTGGAAGCATTCTACTGATAAATCCGTTTTTAGGCATTGTCATATACTTTATTATATATACTAACATCCTCCTCTCTCTCAAAAAGGTGTTATTCCGTCGCGTGAGGGCAGAATGAGGAACAGGTCAGCAAACAAAGACATTATTTTAGAAGCACATTGATTATATTTAAGTTAAAACTTTACAAGCTTCCGGCCAAGCGGGATGACATGCCGCTGTGGCCGTAAGGCGACCTTCTCGATCGTCAACACATAACTAACATCCGTCCGGCCCGCGGTCAGTCACCAGCGCCGGCAAAACTATATAACTAGTCCCAATATGGCGGACACATAAATGTATGGCAAGCGACAAAAATTAGAGACGAATGATTGTATATCGAGGTTTTCGGTACCAGTCAGGAAGGGCTACATCGTGCTGATGTCAATACCATATAAACTTTATATGGCTGTTGTATACTCGTATATTATAAACTTTATATGGCTGTTGAACATTATCATATCCACCATGCAATATCAAACTATGCCCCACTTACACTAATATATTTGTGTAGTATATCATATTTTATAACATATTAAGTATGTTAAATATGCAGATGCAAAACTATGTTATAAAATAAAGTACACCATTTATCATATGCATAAAATAAAGTACACCATTTATCATATGCATAAAATAAAGTACACCATTTATCATATGCATAAAATAAACATCCAAATATTATGTATAATAAATTGTCAATATCGTTCTCCCACGTGATTTTTTAATGAAACAACTGATATTTTTCGCTTGTTAAAAATGCATTATATTTTGCAAATAGTAAATAAATACTTTTAAAATTTATCAAGACTATTAATCGTATTAAACCCTCTTATATGATGCACGTTTTTATTTATTTGTAGTGAAGATTTTTCTTATAGTGTGATTGTTGTTATTTTGGGTAGAACCACCTTTAAGAACTAAATGGTCCAAGCCTAAAGAACATCTGTTTAATCATCCGATTTTATAACAACGTTAACAGAGGGTTATTTAACACGTTTATCGCCAAGTCAACCACCAGTGGCCGACACTGATTCGTTTCAAGCACGCCGCGTCGGCCACCGATGGTTGACGCGACGTGCCTAAATTTTACTTTTCGTTTTACGTTGTCCGCCACGCGCTCCATACAAACTGCTATTCAGAATGTCATAATGTATAAAACCACAAAAACATTTTCCGTTACCTTACAAAAAACGGTGTTAGCGATCAACGTGTTAATAATATTATTTCTATACAATAAATTTTCAAGTTAAATGTGTAATCTGGTTAGAGACATTATCCCAAATAATATAATATAATAAATTAATTAAAAAATTATATGAAATTATTTTTTTGTTTTGTTATTTCCTTTCATTTGATTCATCGATTATATCTATCCAGTCATTACTAATTATAAAAGAAAAATCTAGAAATCATTAGCTAATTGGTATTTCTTCGGCGAACATGCTTTCAAAACGAACGCATCATAATTCTAAGTATCGTTCTCGTATGACAGCTATACGTAGTTATATTTATATCTAAGTTGTCACATTGACGGAAAAAAATTGTGAAAATTGGCAACTGTATTATTTTATGCACCGATGACATGTGTTTCCATTTCAGAGAGGACACGTGTTAACCACTTTTCACCTTGGAGACATTCAGTTCAATGCATGTCATTGATATTTTCTTGTTTCCCTTTCTTAGAAACTCTAGTTATTCACGATTATGTCACGCCAACTGCACTCGAACGTGTACTTTTACAATGTAATCATAGATAGAACTCTAGTCTGCAGCTTTAACAATGTCTCTTGATTGGAGTTTTCTTTTTTCCCTCGTGTTACGTGTCGCATTATTTTTAAGTACACGTGCAACTACGGCGTATACAGTACCGGCTTTAGACCCTGCGGCGCCCTAGGGCATTTTCTCTTTAGCGCTTCACATTGTTTATATTTAAAAAAAACTAAGAAACACTCGGCGCCCTTAGCTTATTTGACGCCCTGAGGCACCGACCCACTTCGTCACCCCCTAAAACCGGCACTGGGCGTATATTACCGATTAACCGGTAAATCTAGTAAAATATCACTATCCGAATTTCTATCAATATAGTCGTTGATATTACTGTAGTTTTTATCATTGCTGTTATTTACGAGTATGTATCAAATGTTTCTATTACTCCGCATAAAATTTCGTTTTTTTTTGCGACCATATGATTCACTTAAGGGGAAGAAAATATGAAATGATTGAATAAACAATATTACTTAAAATGATGTATGGATACAATGAAATACATAATTTGGTTTCATACTTCAAAAGATATTTAAGCATTCGTGGCTTTAAGGTTGAGTCGTGTGCCGTGAGTTATTTTTTCCGATGTTTCTACCGCCCCTGCAATTAATTATATTTTAAATATGTAATAAAATAATTCAGTGCAGAAGGCTCCCCGAAAGCAAATTATCACGTTTTTAAAAAAATCATGCAATAAAAATATCACGATCGTAAATTTTATCTTTCTTGTATATTACTTATTTACTGGTGATAAAAAATATATTTAAAAAAGGTACGGAAGGAATAATGATCATACTACAAGTATGAGCCAATTAGTGCCGGCTTTAGGGGGTGGCGAAGTGGGTCGGTGCCCTAGAGACCTTATCTTGATAAGATTTTTGAATATAAGTAATATGGCGCCAAATATAATTACTTTAATTCATCTCAGATTTGGTAATTGAATTAACCTTTAAACGCCCAGTGGTCCTATCCGGGACCGCAAATTTGCATCGTTCAATGCCCTAGCAGGCCAATGTTTGTAATGTTTCGTCGCACAATAGATTCTTCCATGAGCTTACTTTAATACTATTATTACAAATTAATGTAATCTGATTGTGAAATGAACCATAAACACTCCTGTATGGGACCGTAGTGCATTGAACGACGCAAATCTGCGGTACCGTAAGGAAACCACTGGGCGTTTAAAGGTTAATTATAACATTCAGTGCTGGATTATAGTTCAATTGATGATGATTCAGTATTTTTTGCTTTCCCTAATGTGCACTGCAACTATGTGCATAATCGCTGCATCCGAGTGCGCTATGTATTTATATCGTATGTACTCGCACGTGTATAAATGCTTTTTGGAGAAGCTCGGTTACTCGTGCCGCGTGTCTCTGCTCTTACTCGTGTCTGTACGGGGACCTTGCATCTTCATGTAATGACGAATCATTGGTGCATTACCGACTGCTTACTCCATAGCAACATCAATCAAACGTGACAAATTGTATTATCCATTAGCGTAAAGCTATTAACTGACATTTCTTGATGAACTGCATAATGTACAATAGTAGTTTATTTCTTTGTAGATAATAGTGTAGCGTAATTTATTATTTATAATATTGTTTTGAACCCGCACATAACTTTTTTTATGTAAACGCATACAAGAGAATACCAACGGATGGTGATATAAAATACATTGATTAAATATTTCATCAATATCAACATCGAAGGACAATATTTTTAATTGCTTTAATATATTGTACTAAATTGGGAAAAACTTTTATGGAGCATCTTTTTTTTAATGTAAACACATACAGGAGAATACTAACAGATGGTGATAGTAATTCTGATCTAAATCTCTATGATGCTTATCATGCTGCTGCACATGTCTAAGCGCTGCATGTGGAGTGCTGATCCGCCAACGTCATAGACTACAGCCTGAGATTCGTGCATCATCCTTATTATTACAGGAATTTGCTATGAATGGGTGGTCTTCACGGGACGATTTTCATCTACCACCAATTTTAATTAATAGACTATGACTGTCATTTTACGGGTGAGGGATCTAATTCACGCCAACTGGAATATTGTAGAGTTAAGAAATCGATTTTTTTTTAATCTCCGTCGGGGATCGAATCCACGACCTTTAGCTTGCATAACAAACGCTTTGACCATTGAGCTATACCCGTCGGCGAATCTGCGTCAGATAAGAAATGACATAAATATGGATAGCTGAAGAAAACAATTCTTCCATCATCATGCCATTCCATCTCACCCTAACTGGAGCAATTGACAAGAATGATTACTACAACAACATCCTCCCGTGCCACTGGCTCTATGTTCATAAACGTGGCAAAAGAAGACCTTGCTGACCTTAACATAGTAACAAATTATCAATCAATAACTACTCAATTGCTGCTTGATTATAGAGCAATCAGCTTGAATTGATTTAAACCTACCTTGCATCTTATGCACGTGTATATAAATTAAACTTTACTAAAATATCAATTACTTATAATATACTATTCCATAGTTGTATAATAGCTGAAGACAAAGAAAGTCATGATTCATGTCGACATTATAATGTTGTATGCTTATTTGTACAAGCTAACGACGTGCTTACTGGTGCAAAATGTAAAACATTTTACAAAAACAAGCATTTTTTGCGGTATACATTCTAATTATCACCTCTAAATTGATATGAGCTTATAAAGTACAATACAATGAAATTAATCTTTTTTATTGATGCTAGAAAGAGATAATGTAATCAATTTTGTAATATTTTGTTTTTATTAAAGTGGCTATTGTAATTTTCCAGAGTACATACCAGGCTAGTTTTAAGTGTACAATCGTGGGTCGGTTGTATGCCCACGCCACAAATTAATAGTTTGTACATAGCCTTTGTCAAACGTGAACAACCGTGATCAATTATTTATCAACTCGTCTTACACGAGTAGATAGATGTACATAATTATTATGAGCGCAGAGTTACCCTATTAATATTCCTTTAATGAATACATAATACTCACATTGTAGCATAATTGTAAGAATTTTCAAACGTACAATATGTTTGACTTATTGAAACATGAGTTGGCTGGAGCTCCGCTCTTTAAGCTGGACATGAAATACAGGTATATAATCGTGCCGGAAACAACAGGGTCAGATCCTGTCTGCCTAGAAGTGGGCAACGTCGATGGCGTTACTCCCGGCCATCATCAGGTCTTCTTGGTCGCAGCTACTCGGACACAGCGCACACTCCAGAAGGTGTGACAGGGTCTGCTCCACGCCGCAGTCACGTTCAGTCGGTCTGCTGTAAAACTGCCAGGCTTTCATTTGTGTCCTCGTCTTGCAAACTCCAGTCTGAAGTCTGTTAAGGTACCTCCATATCTCCACCCCTGTCGTGTCCAGGGGCTAGGTCCTCTTTCGGGGCAATCAAAGTATTCCCCTCAGTTGCGCTTCTCAACATGTTCAGCCGCAGGGTGGCCTCAGGTATCACCAATTCCGTTGTCGACTGTAGGAAACTTCTTGATTTGAGCCGTGTCATCTATTGATAGTGGACATGATGATTGTGGCGAACATTCGAACCCAAATATTTAGTGAAAAATATATCCTTTTTTTAGTTGCATAAATTGTCTCCACAAAACTATCACTAGGAAGCTCTTCAGGTTTCCTTCTCTAGGCTTTCCTTATCAATAAGTTCTGCCTGCAACATACATATTCACATATAATTTTATTTTAAAAGCAGATATTCGTATATATACAGTTTTGCTTCCAGTATATATTTCAAAATTGTCCCAGGTAATGTTTAAGAAATGACTCCAAATAATTGTTTCTGATACAAAATGTAACGAACGCTTGTTTATAAATGTTTTTTAGAAAGTAACAAATAAGAAATGCATTCAATGCAAACTTAAAAGTGTATACAATAATGCAAAATACGACGAAGCAAATTTTATTGGAGTATTTTAAATTAATTAATTTCTGAAAATTGTAAACAGTAATGAACGTATTATTGTGAAAAAACGTATATTATGAATGTGTGTTACATTCGTATGATAAAATTATACGTTACGCCGGCTTTGTTATTTAATTAATATTTAATAACGATTTAGATTTGAATCTTCACCAATTTGTCATATTAACATAAATTTTAACATTAATGCGATTGTCGATAGTCATACAGGTGCTTGTTAATTCATTATTTCCTGCAACGAGGAATCGATCTTATCTACGTGACGTGTACAATGGATTACTTTTACTGATAAACACAAACTAGGTAAATTATTGTATATACCTGTAGAGATAAGCGACGTTTTTAAAATGTTTTATATTTTACACGTTCCTATAAATCTAGTTTGTTGTCTAGGTATTCTGAGCCTCCATAATAAATTCTTCTTCTTCTGTCTCTAACGAGCACAAATCCCAAAAACGTGATGTCTGTATAATAGCATTTCAGCCGATAATAATATCAAACACAAGGGCGTTTCAGAAGATTTATCGTAATATTATGGAAGAACTTTCATTTTCTTTCAATTTTTTTCTTTTATTTTTTGTCTAGCTTGTACGCCATTGAATTTACTTTCATTGCCATTTCAACGCCAGTAATAATCATAGTTTTGATGAATTATATTTGCCATTTTTTGAGACATGTTTTTTACACTTGATAGAAAGTATGTAATACATTTTAATATATTTATTAATGAACACGTGCCAATTATTAGCGCGTAACTGTTAACTGTTTAATTTTTCATTTTGTCCAGTGTTTTTGCTGTACACTTTCCAATTACTTATGTCATATCTACTCCTATTTAGGACCATAATAATGGTATTTTTAAAGCGTTTTTCACCTCGTTTTTAATTAATGGTCTTCTAGGATATTGATTGTCCAGGAGCATTTTAAAATGCAACATCAGTTTTCATTATCTTATTTGGAAAACGTGTCTTAATTGTGACATCAGTTTGATGTAGCCCTTGCTGGCTGGTACAGAAAACCTCGATATACAATCTTTCGTCTATTATTTCTGTTCGCTTCATGTACATGAATGTGTCCGCCATATTGTCATTTGGGACTAGTTATATACACCGCCGCTCGTGGCGCCAGCGAGAGCCCATCCTGAGCGCAGAGCCCAGTTGGGCGGGTGGCCCGTTGGCGTGAGCATATTGCATTATAGCTCGGCCTATGCTGTGACTAGGTCGATCCAGAAGTTTGTCAATTTGTAACGTAAATATATGTCGATGCGCTTCTGAAAAAGTCTTTGTTTTGCTGATCTGCTCTCCTCATCATGCCATCACACGACGGAATTACAACCTTTTGAGAGAGAGGAGGATGTTAATTGTAAGAAAATTTAGAGAATGTGGCAAAGATCAAGAAGCAGCTTCATACATAGTCTTAAAACGCCAGCAGAAAGGGATCTTTAACAGTTTCTATATTTATGTTTATTTTTTCTGTCTACAGTTGTACTCTGGAGATAAATGTATTTAGAGATGATGCTGACAAAGAATTTGGTTTATGTTCTCTTGTAGCAACACACATAGTCACTACAATGAATCTGGCTATCGCGTCCTAATATCGTGACATACATTTGCATAAAGAATGGTTGAAAACGATTTATTTGCAACTCACATTGACATTATCTATTATATTTCTCATTACTCAAAACGCATAATTTTCAAATATACATTTTTTGTTCGACTGATAATTTGCTTGGTCGCTAGACGCGATATTCTGTAATACAAATGGCATTGATACCTACTATTGTCGTAATAATGTTTAATACTGCAGGGGTTTCCAAACTTGGTTCGCGGATTATAAACGCTAGCGACACAAAGCCCGACGGGGAAAATAAATACAACAAATCAATAATTCTTCTTCGTAGTATCAATCCGGTGGATTGGTTTGCAGCAACAAAATCTTGCATCTCGATCTGCAGTCCTCTTCAGCTCAACATAAGAGCTACAACTCATGTCCTCGAACACTTGCTGCAAATACTCCCGTCTAGGGCGCCCTCTACAGTTTCTTCCCTCAACCATCCCTCCTACAATGTCGTGAAGAAGACCATCGTGGCGCATGATGTGACCGATCCATCGGGCTCGCCTCTCTGAGATGGTTCTTACTAGGTGCCTATCCTCCTTGATTATGCTAAGAACCTCATTGTGCGTGACGTGTTCTCTCCTCGAAATTCCGAGAATTCTTCTGTATGACCACATCTCAAAGGCCTCCAGTATTTTTTTATTACTTTCAGATAAGCATCAATAATTCTAATAATGAAAATACCATCGCTAAAATACAATGTCATATATTATTTGGTGTCTAATTTTGACACTGAAAATTTGGTATTCATAACATTATATTTAAATATTATTTTCTTATTTGTAACCTTGACCTTTTTACGCTTTGAGATAAACTGTCAATTGTCCAATTGAAACATTTTTAAAGTCATGTTTTTTTTTTATTATCGTACTCTATTTATTTCCATCGGGTATATGCCGTTCTTATTCAGTATCATGTATCAACAAAAATGTCTACTTAAAATACGAATATTCGCATAAAAAAATTGTATGAACCTCTGCTGTATTTGCATATTCCCTCAATTGACGCGTAATGTAAAGACAGTTCAATTTCAATCCGGTGCATTTACGAGTAATAACCTGTTTCACATTTTACTCCCCATATTTATGCTAAATATTTAAGTAATTATTAAATGGTTTACGATAATTGACTTTTTACCACTTTAACTTCTACTCACAACGTCCGTTTTCCTAACTGAAGAATATGGTCGTCGCAAACTGGCACTTGTTTGGAGCATCTTAATGTGCGGCTGTGAGACATGGTGCTTATCTGAAAGTGATAAAAAAAGACTAGAGGCCTTTGAGATGTGATCGTACAGAAGAATTCTCGGAATTTCCTGGAGAGACCACGTCACGAACAATGAGGTTCTCAGAATAATCAAGGAAGATAGGCAACTAATAAGAACCATCTCAGAGAGGCGAGCGCGATGGATCGGCCACATCATGCGCCACGATGGTCTTCTTCACGATATTGTAGAGGGGATGGTTGAGGGTAGAAACTGTAGAGGGCGCCCTAGACGGAGTATTTGCAGCAAGTATTCGAGGACATGAACTGTAGCGCTTATGCTGAGCTGAAAAGGGTTGCGGAGGACCGAGAGGAATGGAGATCGAGATGCAAGATTCTGTTGCTGCAAACCAATCCACCGGATTGATACTACGAAGAAGAAACTGGCACAACAAAATTATTGTCAGCCACCATGACCCTTGCCTTAACCCATGTCAGCTGTGCCTCTTGCAGTTTCCCGAGTACATTCTATATATACTCCTCGACAGCCTTCCAGAACGGCGTGAAGCCAGGGCTTAAAGAAAAGACAGCTGTAGCATGCTCTCCTGCAGTATTAGAAGTATATGTACATCCCAATCGGACCACCTTCGCCTCTTGACCGACTGTAGCATGGAAAGCTGCCTTATCCGCTATCTCACCTCGCCATTCATCACAACGTGAAACCATCTTACCTCTATAATTATACGCAAGCTTCTGCTTTCGAAACCTATTTTACGGATGCATTGGCTTTTTAGTGAAGTGCCAAGATTCACAGCTGTAAAGAAGAATGGAGAGAATATAAACGCGCCGTATAGACGACACTTAATTGACTTGTATCGAAATGAAACACCGCTTATGTAGTAACATCCTCCTCTCTCTCTCAAAAAGGTGTTATTCCGTCGCGTGATGAGGAGCAGGTAAGCAGACAAAGACTTTCTTTTAGAAGCACATTCATTAAATTTACGTTAAAACATTACAAGCTTCCGACCACGCGGGATGACTTGCCGCGCGGCCGCAATGCAACCTTGTCTCGCTAAAGGGTGGGGACCGACTGCCGATCTCCGCGCTCTGTCCCGGCTCGCGCCACGAGCGGTGGTGTTTTTAACTAACACACCCGTTAGCGGAACCGTCCAAAATGACAACACGGCGCACCTAAATGCACGACAAGCGACCAGAAATAAGAGACAAATTATTGTATATCGAGGTTTTCGATAACAGTCCAGCAAGGACTACATCATGCTGATGTCAGTAGTAAATGAAATAGTTTTAGAAAACTGATTAAAAAAACAAATATGCACAAAATAATATATATTGTCAGATTTTTGTGGGCCGGATTAGGACCGCGGGCCGCTGTTTCTCATCGTCGCCTCCTCGATAAGCAGCCGAGTCGTCAAGTGCCCTAGCACGTGTTTGTACAGTGGCTCCAGTAAGTAGTCTTGATGAGCGAAATGAATGAAATGTGTCTCTGCCATAGAGAACCTTTTGTTCTATTTTTTGGCTCCGAGTCAATAAACTTCTCATACTCGAGAACAACGACCATTCGCGTGACGCAGCAGATTGCATTTTTTTTGTACTAGCAGTGATGCTAATATTGAACTCTTGAGAATTTTGCATTTTTAAACACATAAGGTTATCTGCGTTAAATGCAGTTTTATTTTTATTCATTTAACTCTTTTATTTTATTATATGTATGTTACATGAATATAATATATTTTTATACCAATTTAAATGACATGTTGTTAACCCTTTCGCATTGTTGTCGACATATGCCGTCAAAGATTCCCCGACCGTTGACATCGATTGACATGATATATCGTTGTGCTACTTTCAGTACTCATTGTGACATCTACGGAAGTAAATTGGAAGTGCAGTCATTCCCTTTATCAACCTACATGTATTCTTTACAGTAATCTGTAAAGCATGTAAATAAATATCGTTAGGTTTCGTTACAGGAGCGATTTTTCTGTAAACCACATTTGTCAATGCCATCACATGTATGGAGTTACATAATGAACGTTTATTAAATATAGTAGTTTTTTAAACATCATCCGATAGCTAAAGGATAGAAGAACTAATGTGATATATGAAAATAGGTTAGATAAGTACATTTATGCTTCAAATGATAGTTTTAAGCAAAAAAAAATGGTTTGAAAAATTCACGCCGTATTGACAGTATAATTTGTATTCCACCTAGCCGTAACGAAAATGTTAAAGACCGCGTTCTATATGCAAAAAAAAAACCTATTAAAAATCAATGAATAAGGACCTATAGTAGAACCTTTTGCCAGAAGATTTTTTGGTTTATCGCGTTTAAAACAATTGTTTGATGTAAACATTACTACAGTAGACATTGTTATTAGTGACAAATCGATGTTTTGATTTCAGTGTCGGCAAGATTAACGTTCTACCTAAAACGAAAACAGAAATCGTAATTAAATTTCGGCTTCGGTTGAAAATCTAATTTTTTTCACAACTGTTATTTAAAAAAATCTTTTTTTTCTTCTTCCGTTCATACCTGCAACATATGGTCCCCACAAACTTATGCCACTCAGTCGCTGTTGTCCTTCCCTCGTCTCACGACATATCTGCACCCGAAGGTCCACCTGGGAACGAATATGGTTCCCAACGACCTTCAGAGCAAAAGATCAAGGACTTCTTAGGTTATTTCGAATATTATAAGGAAATCGGATGATCATTCCGTCGCCAAGACCCATCTGGTCAAAAGGAGCGGGTCAACCCCACCAGCAACAGGCGGTGACCCATCCAAGTTTTGATCCGCCCCTAATGTTGCTTAACTTCGGTGATTTAGATAGCGAAAACCGCGCTCACAATGTACTATTGCCGCTGGACCAGCTTCATTATGATGACATAACTAAGTCATCATTGTCCAATTAAAAATATCAATTTGTTGTATGACCGTCAAGATTTCCAAAATAATAATAATTACGATGATAAGTACGTAATATCATTTTATTATTATTTTATTAAGCTTCCTCTTAAGCGTAAAAAAAATATGAATAGGTGCTTGAAATGTGAAGTCAGATCTCGAGATTTGGATTTTTTGTAAAGCAGTGCCTTTTTCGCCAGGCAATTCCGTGACTAATGAAGGATTGAGGGTTCCTTATCTATCAACTCGTCGACCCTCGAGAATTGATAAGCTTGAAATATACGAGCTCCAACACTCAGCTCGTTGAAGAGACCAATGATAAGCTACGTCGCAATTGTGTGGGCGGGGAACTTTGTACGGAGCACAAAACGCCAGGTGGAAATGTGATATCGATTCAATTTTATTAAGGGCTTCTTCCGTGATCGCATCAAGACCCAAAAACAATTATATCCAAATAAATATTTTTAATAATCATCGTTTGTAACTCATCATCATCAGCCTGTATCCGTCCACTGTTGAACGTAAGCCTCCCGAATGAGTCTCCATCCTCTTCGATCCTCCGCCTTCCGCATCCAGGTCACTCCCGCTATTCTTCTTATGTCGTCAGTCCATCTTGCAAGGGGTCAGCCAAAGCTTCGTTTGCCAGTTCTTTGGCGCCATTCCAATACTTTTCTTCCCTTGTAACTCAGCGCCTTGATAAAACGTCTAAAAAAGCTATGTTGATCATCCAATTATTACAGGAATTCGCCACGAATGGGTGGTCTTCACGGGACGACTTTCGTCTACCACCAATTTCGATTGATAGGCTATGACTGGCATTTTACGGGTGAAGGATCAAATTCGCAAGAACCGGGGTATCTATAGCTCAGAAATCGATTAATTATTTTTTTTAAATCTTCGACGTAGATCGATCCCACGACCTTTGGTTTGAAAAGCAAACGCCTTAACCACTGAGCTATACCTGCCGGCAATATTGTATTGTGTAAATGTAAATCAGTCGTGAGCTCAGTGTATAATAATTGTCTATTCTCTCTTACACAGTAACTAATCCTAAATGCCAAAAAAGCTGACATGCAAAGAATTTCTCGTGTCAACGTTTTCGCCTTACTTTGTTGCCATACAAAAAAAAAAAACATTTTTTTGGCTACACAACGTTAAGAACAGATGTCCAAGTGTTATCCTCTGATACGATTCAAGCAATGTTTTTGATAAATCCAGGTGATTTCATAATCACCTGACGCTTAATGGTCAGAGGGTACTTAACATTTTTGAGGCTATCGAGCACTTGTGATTGATTGTGAGGTCAATCCAAAACATCATATTATTGATATTAATGAGTTTTGAGTCAATTTAAAACGGTTGATAAAACATATTCTATGAAAATAATACGTTTTTTTATTACGCCGCGAATTATTATTGTTAAATCAAACCGAAATTACAATGATGTATTTTATTAGTGAACAAATTACTTTTGGTGCCAATTAACATATTTGATTAGTTAAAAAAATATCACAACCTATATTCATAGTTGAAAACGCGACAGCGAAATCCCCGAAAAAGCAGCCGCGTACAGGGTATGTCCGATAAATTTGGTGCCGCGGGCAAAAGGTTAAGCTAATGGAAATAAACTCGTTGCAATCACATTCACATTAAATGCATAAAATGTACATTATTTACAGAATGCAGGTGTAATTAAAAACATTTATTTAAATGCCAGCATTATTTATTCGTTACGTAGATTAATGTCAGGTGGAGTTAGTTTTCTCCGCTAATTTTGGTGCATTCTTGCATTAATAATAAGAGCATCCACTTTTACGAGTATACTTATATCTGCTTTGAAATTGCAGCATTTTATCACACATAAAGATCTATACATTTGATCCGGGGATCTTTTTACAGCTGTCCATTCCTTTGACTCGTATTCGACCAAATACACCGTTTAATTACTTTTATATCAAAGTGTAAATTATTCATCAAGATGAGAATTCGAAGGAATATGAAAATTTATCTATGCCCTCTTGTTGTAATTGCTGCTTAGTTTGATCATCGGGAATCACAATCTGGATAGTATATGTATTAACATCCTCCTCTCTTTAAAAAACGGTTGTTATTCAGTCGCGTGATTTACAACTTTACAAACTTCTGGCCCACGCGGAATAACATGCCGGGCCGGCCATAATGCGCCCTTCTGACGGTCGACACGCAACTAACTGCCGTGCGGCGTCGGGGTCGGTCACACAGCGCCCCAGTGGCGATCTATGTAACTAGTCCAAAATGCCAATATGGCGACACATACATGTACGCCAAGCGAACAGAAATAAGAGACGAAATATTGTATATCGAGGTTTTCGGTACCATTCAGAAATGGCTATATCATGTTGATGTCAGTATATATATATCACTCTTGTTTTCTTTTCCCTCAATACTTTCAAATTGGAGTACATGGCTCAGTGCCGGTTTAAGGGGGTGGCGCATGGGTCGGGTTGTCTAGGGCGCCGAGTGAACTTAAGGCCGGTGAGAGCGTCCTAACTTGCTTAGTATTTTATATTGCACAAAAAAATAACAGGGGGCGCCAGATTTTTTTGCCCTAGAGCGCCGCAGGGTCTAAAGCCGACACTGACATGGCTACCACGAAATGCAGCAGGAATCATAATATATTATTAGAACATAATCCGATCAATTTTGCATGAGATCTTCTTCTTCTTCATGTCAGTGACGTCAAATTATTTCTGCCCAGTATCTAGCAACATCGATAGCCCGTGTGTTGCCTAGCATTAGGTCTTGAGGCGTGCAGCTTGTTGGGCACATGCAGCAGGATCTTAGGTGTGAAGCGGTCTGCAGGTCTCCGCAGTCGCACAATAGTGGCTCTCCCTGCCGAAGAATTCCCGCCGTGAGATACTGTATCAAAGTCATACATATTCATTGATAAAAACAGGTGACATGCGGATGCTGTAAAACATAGTTACTTTTTTTATTTAATGTTTCCGTTGACAAATTTCTTCTCGTGCGAAATTGTTACGAGCAAGTAAAAAGTCGAGTGAAAGTTATTACACAAAAATTCGTTTTGAGCTCCCACCTTAACTGTCGCACCCGAGAAAATTTTAAACGAAAATTAAGACGAAAGAAATCTTGTTAAATATCGCACCTTCTATTCGCGATTTAACTTTCATCAACGGAAAAATATTATTAAAAAATATTTAATACCAATATGCTATTGAATGTTTCTTTGTGTAGGTTAGGTATTTTGTGAATTCTATGGAACTTGTAATTTAGATAAGACTGCTCATCTTTACCTAAGCAAGGTAGATTATTATATAGATAGTTAATTAATGTTGTATTGTATACCATTTACTTGTTGTCTCGTAAAACGTATTGCCGTTTTTCTATGTAATATTAATGGATGCAATAATACAAGATTTTTCCTTTCGCATCGGTTGTCGGCATATGCCGTCAAAGATTCCCCGAGCATTGACATCGGTTGAAGTGATATATCGCTTTGCTACTTTCAGTACTCATTGTGATATGTACGGTAGGAAATTGGAAATGCAGTCATTCCCTTTATCAACTTACATGTATTCTTTACAGGAATCTGTAAAGCATGTAAATAAATATCGTTAAGTTTCGTCACGGGAGCGATTTTACTGTAAACCACATGTGTCAATGCCACCACATGTGTGGAGTTACATAATGAACGTTTGTTAAATATAATCGTTTTTTATGCATCACCTGATAGCTAAAGGATAGAAGAACCAATGTGATATATGAAAATAGGTCAGATAAGTACATTTATACTTTTAATAGTTTCAAGCAAAAAAAATGGTTTGAAAAATTTACGCCGTATTGACAGTATAATTTGTATTCCACCAAGCCGTAACGAAAGGGTTAATAAATATTTTTTCTGAGAGATTATTGTAATTTAAAAAACTGAAGCAGACAACTGAAAAGGAGTTTTCTTCTAAGAATATCTGTACCTACAGGTTTTATTCAACATTGACTAGCAAAAGTCTAAGAACATGCGTATGTATTTATTTTCCTAATATACGATTTGTTTTTTAAATTAAAGTCCATGCGCAAATTTTTCTGACGTCATCGGTCTAAGTTTTAAATATAAACAGAAAACACATAACAAATAAATTCCACAACAATTACACCACACACCTTTTCTACGATATAATCAAAAAACAACTACCTAAGTGTATCTGATGTTTCAAAAAATACGTATATGAATTTCACACGTTCCATTTGCAGCACATTTGCCGCCAACCTGGACGGAGTAATTGCATAACGCGGCAAACAAAGCGTTTATCAGTTCATCTGACGAGTAAATACTGAAGTATTTCCCAAAACAACCAACACCGTCTAATAATAAATAACTCAGAATCACAAGATTGATCATTGCCTTATCTGGTGCTATAAAGCAGTGCTCCGCAACCGGTGTGCCGTAAGCCGATACAGGTGTGCCGCGATCAAATAAGGCAATATTATAAATATATAATTTTACAACGGTCCTCAAGCACTCAGCGCCTATCGCCTATTTATGTAGACATACAACGAGGTACTTGCATTATTAAGTTCTAAATGAAATTTATAAAAAGTGAAATTGATCATTTAATATCTATTTTTCGCTTTTGGTGTGCCGCGGTATTTAAGGTGAGAACTTTGGTTTGCCGTAGAATCCAAAGAAGTACTTTAGTGTGCAGTATATGAGAAAATGTTGCGGAGCTCTGCTATAAAGCATATCGCCGTCACAAATTTCCGCCAGTGTTATGCCTCTTTCCCACGGACGTCCAGTTTTGCATGATCGGTTTTTTACTGGATACCACAAAAATCATATATATGTTCACACACAGATGTTTGCATCCTGTTTTTTACAGGGCAGCATTGGCAGTCGGAGAAGAAAATTCACACGCAACGGACTTGAATACTCTTCTGATATTATATTGGTACTTTCGCCGCTGAAAGCAATGCAAAAAAATATGATTTTGGGCTCAACCGCTCCTAAAACTACTGGATACCGATTTTTACTGAATCTAGTCGTCCGGTTTGTAGTGGCAAAACCGTACAGCACATTTCGATCGGATCGGATTTTTGCGGTATTCTGCTACCAATGCTCATGTGAATGTTACCATAGTATGTATACTACTAAACGTGATCCTGCAAAAAACCGAACCTACAAAAAACGGGACGTTGCCGTGGGAAAGGGCTCTTATGATGTTAGCATGACTGCAAATATGCGTAACATGCATCTTGCATAATCTACTACGCTCGCCAGTTTGTGATGATTTTTATGATTTTTCGCCGGCGATATTATTCTACCGATGATTTTCGTAGTCAGTTTAGTTATTAGTTATATCTATCGATCTTTTTCATAAATCGAAAATCAAAATTTGGTTTCCTTATTTTTTCAATGATTTTCGCTACGCATTTCATCTTAATTTAGAAATTTCGGCCATGAAATCGTCCTGCGAAAAATCATAAAAGGTCATATCAATATTTTCAGTCATTAATTATAATTGTCATAATGCGATCATAGTATCATGAAATAGAAAAATCACATATAATATATAAGTAGTAATATCCTCCTCTCTGAATGACAGGATGCAGGATCAGGTTCACAATACAAAGAACTTGTTTTCGTTTCACAATTCGCGTTTATTTGTCAAACACAGCGAGCTCCAACTGTCAACTGACGGCGTGCTCTGACATCTCGCGCTGCCAACCGTCGCGGCAGAAAAAGCGAATTCAAGATGACAGCGGTACCTACAGGATATGAGCCAACTGTCATAACAAATAAAATGGCGTATGCAAACACCGTGTATTGTTATACAATTAAAACTAACATTAGATGTGCATGTCAGGCGAGCGAACAAAAATAAGTGACAAGATCATTTTTCGACGCTTTACGGCATCAGCCTAAGGAGCTATATCAAGCTGATATCAGTAGTAAATTTAAAGAAAAAGGTATAAAAACAATTAATAATATTATATTACCATATCTTTACTCTTTGTATAATCTTATGCTCCATACATTTGCTGCATGTAGTATTATTGATTTTTAAGTCTTCCCTTAATTTCAAATCTAGTACTACAAAACGAGCTTGCCGAAAGATCTTTTCGAGCAGAAAGATTTCAATTTCAATTTTATTTTTTTCCTTGCAGAAACATTACAAATTTTATCGATTCAATGCATTTCTGAAGTACAATAATATTATAATAATATAAATACAATAGGTAACATAAATGTGGTGATGTAAATTTATTGACACATTTAGTATCACTGATCTCACACTCAGAACTAGCGTCAGGAGACTCAAGATAAACAGTCTGACTTGTAACAACAAAAACCCTGTCATAAGTATATCACGATTGACTCACAAATAACAAGGCATTATTGTCACAAAACAAAACGTGTAACATTTCGCCTCCATAAACACCAGTACTGAATTTAAAGCAATATAACACTAAATATGTCAATATCTTCACTCAAGTAGGTTTCAACCACTGTTCACTGCGATTCTTTCGTCTTATGCGTATCCAGGGTTGAACGATGGTCCTTTCAGGCCACACTTGAGGCTCCATGAGAGACTCCAGCGAAGTCGCGATGACCCCGACTTTGAAAGAAGTTGACAGCGTCCGCCTGCTGACAATCCTCCTGATGGTCATCCAAGAAGGATTGAATGCAGCGGTCGCTGCCAAGAAGCTCTGCAAGTCCTCAGCCGATGTATCTGGGTGAAGGCCCTTGGCGTGAAGATACGCCATCTTCACTCCAGTAACGTTTTTGAAGGAGCTGCAGAACCACGGATCATCAGACGTGCTGAATGTTGTTGCCTTTCCCCATGCGGAGAGGCGCGACTCAACTTAGAACGTTGAACTTCTCCGGAAAGATTGCTCGGGGGAGGGAGAGGACATCCACGGAGAAAGCACTCAGGTCCTCCAGTTCCTCGAACGATGATTCGTCCCGGCTTAGAACGGGAGTCCTTGGGAGCCTTGCTCGAAGCAGCAGGGGCTCCTTCGATAGTATCTTCCGAGGAGTCATCTTCGGTGGCCTCACTCGAAGCGGATTCTTTGACGGCAGGTTCGAGTCTCTGCTGTCACAGTTAAGCGACATCGACACAGGAATGTTGACAGCTTCAGCGTAGGTAGCCGGAATTGATTTGCACGCTCGAGGTAAGCGCCTTCTGCGGGAAGTCGGCAGACTTGTCGGGTTGGGTGGAGGGTCCACACCAACGGATGTCAGAGCATCATCCATCCCGCATCCAACAGCCTTTAGGAGCCTCTCCAGCAGCAAACGGTGCTCGTCTAAGCGACGATTTATTTGCGCGATATCACAATCGCAACAGTTCGCCATCCTGTAGGTAGGATGACTAGACACGTCCGCCCGGTTTGAGTGTCGAGCGACGAATACTAGAATTATAGTATAAATAGAAAAAAATAGAAGAATAGATACAGTATTGCATAAGCTTCAAGAATCTTCGTTTTCTCCTCAGTCAAGAAATATGTTTCATTGAGTACATACATTAGTATATATAATCAGAGTTAATAGTTTGAAAGTCTATATGTAATCCGATCAATTTCAAGCTTCTGTTTTGAGGACAAAACATAATTTCTTTACTAATATATATTCCTCTTTCTTTCTCAGATACGCCCCGACCAGGTTATGGGGCTTCAGCGGCCACGTGCAGACTATCCTCCACAGTGTCATAGGCCGCGTGCGATGCCCTTGGCCCATCGGCCAGAGGGTCTACCTCACTCTTCCTGACCGGTCCACCCTCACTTACGACCTCTACGAGCCTGTCGGAGGACCACATGAAGGTAACCATCACCCTAGCAATAACCCGATAAATTATACAATTCGATTTTTCAACTCTTCAATCAACAGGATTTTAGATGCAGACCGTTCTTCATAGTGTGATTAACCTTTAAGCGGCCAGTTATTATTATTTATTATATTAGTATTTGTATAGCGCTCTTTTATGACCCAATGATCATTCTAAAAGCGCTCCTTTGCCTCTCTGAGTAAAAAGGTGGATCTTGAGTCTGCTTCTGAAGGATGCCTCCGCTTTAAGCTCTCTTAAGTTGTTCAATGCCCTAGCAGGCCAATGTTCGTAATGTTTCGTTGCATAATAGATTCTTCCATGCTATCCCGTAAAAAGCAGGATACAAACTTCTGTGTGTGAACACAGGTATGAATTTTGCGGTATCCAGTAAAAAACCTATCCTGCAAAACTGGACGTCCGTGGGAAAGAGCTATTAAGGTTATGGCTATTAAGGCATGACTACAAATATGCGTAATATGCAGATACTTTAATACTATTATTACAAATTAATGTAATCCGATTGTGAAATAAACCAGAAGCACTCCTGTATGGGACCATAGGGCATTGAACGACGTAAATCTGCGGTCCCGTAAGGAAACCACTGGGCGTTTAAAGGTTAATTGCATAAGGTGCATGTAAATCAATGGATCTATCACACATTTCATAGAGGTCATAAGTCATAACCTCTATGAGCCCAAGATCATATTGAGAATGTAAATTTTGGAGGCACATAAAGGACCTTCTATATATAATTGATAATGAAAATTATCTTAAAAAAATGGCATATTTCTTCCAAGAGCAACACAAACAATAGTATCTGTATACTATTGATAATATGAAATATAACTTAAATCAACTCATATGTTAACAGATTTTTTATTAATTAATGTAGAGCTGACTGTCGATTCTTACACACATTCCTGGGAGAACATTCCCGAACTGCATTATTTTGTTTCTCTTGATTAAATTATCATTAACCCTTTCGTTATGGCTCAGTGCAATACAAATTATACTATCAATACGTCGTGAATTTTTCAAACCATTTTTTTTTGCTTAAAACAAGTATTTGAAGCATAAATGTACTTATTTGACCTATTTTCATATATCACATTGGTTGTTGTATCCTTTGGCTAACAGATGATGCATAAAAAACTATTATATTTAACAAATCTTCATTATGTAACTCCATACATGTGGTGACATTGACACATGTGGTTTACAGAAAAATCGCTCCTGTGACGAAACCTAACGAAGTTTATTTACATGCTTTACAGATTCCTGTAAAGAATACATGTAGGTTGATAAAGTGAATGACTGCAGTTCCAAGTTCCTACCGTAGATGTCACAATGAGTACTGAAAGTAGCAAAACGATATATCATGGCTACCAATGTCAACGGTAGGGGAATCTTGGACGACATATGTCGGCTACCGATGCGATAGGGTTAAAATATAGGCGAAAGCATTTTATTATCATCGATATAATAGTATCATAAATATGTTATTATTTAGCAAGTACCACATATTTTTTGTTTAGCTTGGAAAAATATCATGATAAATAAATATTATAAATCAATTTTGTACCCTTCTGAAATAGAATATGTATGAAGGAACTGTATATAAAACACAATATTTACGGCCTTCAAATAGGGCAGCCAGGATTATTATTTTCAAGGAATAATATTTCCCACGAAAATCAATACACATAAGAAATTTATGTCGGGAGGAAAGGACATAAAGGCATCTGGAAAATAAATATCTCAATACAGAATATTTCATATGAATAATAAATCTTTTCCCTATGACATGTTACTCTTTGACCTTGATACTACTGCAAAAAATATTATTTTATTAATATTACCTTTTAATTTGCTTCATTGGCCCGATTCCTTTATCATATATTGTCTGGCCAATTTCCAAATTCCTATGAAATAATCCAAATTCTCTTATATGTGTTCTTAAGTTACGACATTATATCACATAGGTAACTTTAAAAGGATGCGAAATCGTAATATGATATTTTTACAATGGTCGTAAGTCATGAGCCCAAGATCATATTGAAAATGACAATTTGGAGGCACATAGAGGACCTTCTATATATTTTGATTATGAAAATTATGCAATAAAAATGGCATAATTCTTCCAAGAGCAACACAAACAATAATATCTGTATACGAGGGTTATCCGTAAAATAAGGTTCCCATGGCGCTACAGTCTTGAAAAGCGTTGTTATGGTGGATCCTACCATTTTGTAGTGTACCTAGGTAACTTTTAAATTAATGTTAGCGTTTTAAAAATACATTTCACACATTTTGAACCTATCAGTCAATCCCAAGCAATTGCTTCCACTTCACCATACGTGTAGTGGTGCCGGAGACAGCCTCACCTATCACCATCAATCATTCATTATAACTAGAACAACGGACCGCACGCTCAATTGTTCATTATTTTGCAACACTGGACCAGATTTATGTTGTGTTTTCTGAATATGATTTATTTCATTTTCTATTTCAATTTATTTATTCCAGAAACATTACAAATACTTACTAATTATTAAATTGTCAACAACAAAAACGTAGCATGATTTATAGAATCAAATATGTCATTTATGAACAACGAGAACAGCAACGGTCCCAGGTTAGAGCCCTGCGGAATCCCGAATACGTATAAAAGCTGCGTGATCAATAAAAGCCATAGGATACAAACTGCTGTCTGTCTCTAAAATAACTTCCAAGCAGACTTAGGAAACCATGAGATAATCCCGTTTTGTTTAAATTTTCAAGCAAAATATCATGATCAACTTTGTCAAATGCTTTTGTTCAGTCATTATAGGAACAGTCATCTTGTCTACCCTTGTCTAAGGCTCTCGATACACAGTTAGTGAATACCATTAAGTTAGTTTCAACTGAGCGGCCAGCTCTGAAACCGTGCTGTTGATCAATCAAAAATGACTCAGTTCCTGAAGCGATGGTCTTATGGATCATCATTTCAAAAACTTTGGCCGGCGCTGAGAGTACAGCTACCGGTCTGTAGTTTTCCACCACTCTTATAAACAGGAGTCACCTTAGACATCTTCCATTCTTTTGGGAAAATATGATATATATTTTGAAATTTTATCTGGATTATGATGTATATTTTATATTGATTTTCTAAATCTAATGGATGTTTTGTGTTGTGTTCTGCAGATGACATAACTGTGGGTATCTGTCCTGGGATCGGCAATACCTCGGAGAGCGTCTACATCCGCACCTTCGTCCACTACTCGCAATACCATGGTTACAGGTGTGCTGTCCTCAACCACATTGGCGCTCTCAACAGTGTTCAAGTTACCGCCAGCAGAATATTCACATATGGTAAATATTAATTTAAACGCATTGAAAAAATCATTAACTATATTTTACCATTATTTCTGCTTCAAATTTGGTAAAAAATACCAACCTATGACACTTCAAGTCAGCTGTACATACAGAAGTTACGCCAAACATATTCCATATTTTAGCTCAAAGGAAAATTCCAATTCTAGAAAATCTGTAAAAGGACAAAAATAACATGATGTTAGGAAATTATTTTAAGAAAATATTTTTTTACACAAGTGTGAGCAAAATAATGTTCCCAAAAATATTTTTATAAAATCCCATGATCAATCACATTCACTCCCTTGAAGCACACGGGATATTGCCAGATATTGGGCGGAAACAATTTGACGTCGCTGACACGAAAAAGATGAGTCGCTTGAAGTACTAAGTTCCATGTGGAATATCTCATCGATTGGGAACCGCTAATTTTATTAATTTGTCAAGTATCATTAAATTCAAATATGTGACTTCCAATTAACATAAAATATGATAAAAATGAATTTATTTATAAGATTGGATGATAAGCAGCTGTAGTTCACGCAATCTTGAAACAATTTAAGTCTAATCAATACTCTAATTACATGCAATAATTAAGGAAAAATCTGGAACACGGAAAACATAATTTATTTAAGTAAATTTAATATCTACAAATATGCATTTTGACATTACTTCCTTGTGATTCTTAGATTCTTATTGTATTGACGTAGCAGATCATTGAGGTCCGAATTCTTCTTCACTTTGTCCACTTATCAAATGCGAAGGTGGTCAAGCAATGGTGTTCCAATATTGTTCACTATTAGGAATCATAGTGAATCACTACTGCCTTCTTTTAATGACATTGTTAAAATAAAAGTCTTCTCTTTTGAAGGTCACACGGAAGACTTTGGCTGCATGCTCGAAAATCTCCTGGAGAGGTATCCAAACACCCGCCTGGTGCTCGTCGGCTTCAGCCTCGGAGGCAACCTGGTCACCAAGTACCTGGGGGAGAAGAGCCGCGCCCACTCTCAGAACATCATCGGGGGGATATCTATCTGCCAAGGATACAATGCCATTGAGTAAGTCAAATTAATTTATATTTTATTTATTTTCAGAATCAGCATCCAAGTACTACATAACACTGTGAGCAAAAAGTAAGGGGACTACTGTCACTAACATCTGGGCCATATTATACGTCAAAATATTTGTAATAATAATAGTGTTTGAGATACCCGTCCATTTGTAAACAGCTAAAAGTGTTTTTTAGATTTTTTAATGTCTGAAACTATTTTTTATTTTATTTTTTTATATTATTTAACAACGCAATTCTATTAATTTTTGTGTTTTAATTCGAAGATAAATTCGAATCGCTTAGCCTGCGAAATAAAAAAGTAATAACAAATGGTATTTTTTGCCCACATTGATAACCTATCCTTATAATTTCTGAATTAAAAACAATAATGAAACATAAAAGATTACTAAAAGAAATATTAAACATTCATATGTTCAAGTAATCATAGTCGTAAAACAGAAATATAACTAGATGATCAGTTATATTGAGCAATAAAATTTATTGCGTAATATCATTATGAACTGTTTGTGAGCAGTTTATAATGCCATAGTACATAGTATTGTTTAGTATTATTGTGCTTCATTATTGTTTTTAATTCAGAAATTATATCAGATAGGTTATCATTTGTTTTAAGACGTAATTTTTGTTTTCATAAATACAATAAATATATCATTTAAAATTGTGTACTGCTTAGATATAAGAACTTATTTTTACGAAATATAAATTACGCTGTTACTATGATTATTATACTCTTAGTTCATTTCCCTTTTAATGGAAAAAATAGCAATATCATATAAAAAAATACAAAATCATTGACGATAAAAACATAAGAAAGAACATACAATAATATGACATGTTAAGACTAACACATTTGACATTATATATTCTATATAAAAAGAGTCCATGAACTACTGCTATGTATTCAATTTTATATTTATAAATGTTACAAAATTTACTTCAATGCGCTTATAAATAAATGATCACAATGAAAAAAATTGGCACAAGCGTCCATTAGATTGTACAGCTATATTACATTATTGATAATAACTAATGAACTTAGTGCGATCCCCGATGCACGCAGAAAATATATGTCAATAAAACACGCAATGTCTAATATCAGAACTTGCAAAAATAATTGCACTGAGTGCATGTCATGTTTTGACAGCAGATAACGCAATTAATTGCAAATAAATTACTGCCATACTGTCAAACATCAAAACTTTCGCATCTACGATTATATAAATTGATTCCAATGCATAGATTGCACAAAATACTACAACAAACATCAAAAAAACATAATAAACATTTAAGGCACTGTGCAATTAATATTTACGTCAAATACGGATCCAGTCTTTTTTGGCCATAGTACAGGCTGTATGTGAGTCTTCAGCAATGACTAGATAATCCTGACTCTTAAGGATATTGACAGAGTTTGCCTTCTTACAATACCCTAATGGTCATCCAAGAGGGATCGAAGCCAGAGCCCGCTTTTTTGGGTAGAACACTTTTATATGTAGATGGCAAAGCAAAACTACTTCTTCTAGTAACCATTAATAGATACTCATATGAAAACATTAGATGAGGATCAACACAATGATCATGATGATAACACAGTGTAGTAAAATAAGTATCTAATGAATGGATTTACCGATTGTAATTGATTATATTCACAGGTTAAGATGCATTGTGTAGAATTCTTTACACAGCAAACCATACAGAAAATGTATTAAATATTTTGTATTGTGGTATAATTCTGTGCATATATTTACATAAAAAATACTCATTTATGTTTTCATTTTCGTCATTAGAGCCCTGAAGTACCTCCTAAACTGGCAGAACTTCCGTCGCGTGTATCTCTACGTGATGACAGACAACTACCGCAACATTATAACGCGTCATAAGCGCGTGTTGCTCTCCGAGGATCTGCGCCAGAGACATGAACTCTGCGAGCAGAGCATCGTGTCAGCCGCCACGCTTCCCGACCTAGATGAGGCTTACACAAGGTTAGACTTAGGCAAATATAATCATCTTGGAACTACGGTTCCGTTAAATAAATAAATAAAAATAAATAATCATGAAGTATCTTTAGTTTTTAACTAATATCATGAGCACTGCATTCTGAGAGGATTGTTTTTTGTTATTATATATGCTGAATGACTTAACTGGATGCCAGAATTTGACTGGCATAATTTGACTTCATAAAATAATTATTCGACACCACACTAGCCTTTGATATGATGGATTTGATGATGAGTCAAATGCATAATAAAACAAATAATTTTAAAGAATAATTATTTTGCAACTCTTTAAAAAAGTTTTATATTTTTGGAGTTCATGTTCTCGTGGAGACACACTCGGACATGTACGCGGGGTGAGACACTTAGATCAGCCGGAGCAAGTAATACGGGCAACGGCGATCGTGCTTTCAGCGGCACCAACAGTCAAACTCGCTGTCGGAAAGTAGGGAGCTGAAAAACGGAGGCATCTTTCGTAGGCAGATTGAAAACCCACCTTAAAAGTAAAAACTCAGAGGGGCAAAAAAGTGCTTTTGGAATGACCGTTCGGTCAAAAAAGCACTATACAAATACTGATGTAAATAAATAATCTTTATGGTTTCTATTTTCAGGAAAGTTTTCAATTTCAAGTCGGTAACAGACTTGTATTATTGGAGCTCGAGTATCAACTATTTAGAAAACATCTGCACTCCGATGGTCTTCATAAATGCAAAAGATGATCCCCTCGTACCGGACCCCCTGCTGGGGCCCATCAGAGACTTTGCAAGTAAGTTCAAGCTTCAATATACTCGTTTTAATATGTTTTACTGAAATTTCTAACCATCAAAGTAATATTTAATGAAAGCTAATATCATATTTCTTTTAGTCAACTATCTTAGTATTTTTTATAGTCTTATCAGTAACATTAAAGTATGTTTTTATCATGTAGTTATATTTTTTATGTTTTTATCATATTATGCTGAAGCATCCAACAATTAAAACAATTTTTCGAGGTTAGGATATTGGGTGCTTAAAATTTATTTAAGGATTTTCAAGTAACCTTTTTTTTTCAACAAATGATAGCAAACATCATCCTATATGACATTTCTGTCATCAACTAATCTAAGAAAATAAACAGCCAACACTGAAATTCGAATTTTGCTGTGACTTTGTATATTTATCAATTGTTGAATATTGGTGGAAATCTTCAGTTATGTATGATTATTAAATTTTGAAATGTATTCCAAAAACCATCAAAAACAATTTAATTAAACTTATTTTTTAACAAATGGAAACATACTCACACATCTACAGCAATTATCATCTTAACGATATTTCTATCATCAATATCAGAGAAAAAGAAATGGCTGACGCTGCGATTCGAACCGCAAACTTTTGATACTAACCATTGCTAGTTCCTTTACTGACCCTTTGTCAGTTGCTTCCGCATTTATTTTTACACTTGTTATTTAATAATTTATTTGATATTTTTTGTTCATTGATTATTTCTTAGTCACTTATACGGTAACATTATTATGAAGTGATACAAGAAGTCAAATAAGGCGTGGTTTATTTTTATTATTTTTTCTTTACACTTCAGATACCCATGACAATGTGGCGTTCATCGAGATGGCTCACGGCGGCCACCTGGGCTTCTACGAAGGCGGCTTCCTCTACCCCAACCCTGTCACGTGGCTGGACAAGGCCATAGTCGCCATCACCGGCGGGCTGGTCCTCTCTCACCACAAGCTGAAGGGCGTGCTGCCCGAGGAGCCCATTGTCAAGTCTAAGTCCAAGCTCATCGAAGACGAATACTTGGACGCCAGTGAACACAGAACATTCAAATATTGCAGCTCCAAGACGAGGTCATCTTGAAAGACTTGAAAGTTACCCAGTGAATATTTTTTAAAGGGAGATACTTTCATCAAATACAAATTTGCTCTAAGATACTATAATATTGAGATTCCTTGATTATAAGATGCATATATATTGTGATATCAAGGGGTAAATTGTTGAGTTTACTCCTTTATTTATTTAAAATAAAACAAAAATTGATCTTAAAACTTTGGAGTGCGTCGTTAATGCAATGCCACAGCCAGGAAGAGAGGTCCTAAAGCGGGACCGACTCAAACCTTGACCAGCTCTCAAATGGAATCGGTGTCCGACTGGGGACACTTGGGAATTAGTTCCTTCCCTGATCAGTATATCCTTGAGTGGCACCACAGGGAAGGTCAGTTCTATAAGGAATCATAGTTATTTATGTCGACAGTGGAGCTGCTTGGTTGGCTTTCGTTGGAATATAATACCATGGTACCATGCCAATCGACGCATATGTGACGACCGGTATCAATATATGCATCTGAATATAGGCTACGTCTTAATTAATGCATATGTAAAATCAAAGTAGCATCTTATAATCAAGTAAAAATGGTAAAATGTATTTTATTGTGGAAGATAAACTATTGGTTAGAGATGCTTGATAGAAAGTATATGGAGATGTAAAATCCCTATTCTCTTTTCTAGATTTTTAAGGCAATCTTTAAAATGTGTCTGTACTCAAAACAGGGGCAGAAGTAACAAAACAAGAAGGGATCTGATTATCACTATTTACAAAATACTATTTTTATTGCAAAAAAAATTATAAATAAATTTAAAAACTATAAACCAAAGACACATTTTTTCAGAATATTTTAAATTATCTGGAAAAACGGTTTTTGCTACATTTTTTTGTCTCCTGGCAATATGTGTTTCTTTGATAGCAAAGTAGTTCTTTTGATGCATTCGATGACAGCTTAATACAAGAAATATAATATGCTGTGCATTATCTTGCCGGCCGGTATAGCTCAGTAGTTAAAGCATTTTCTTGGCAAGCCAAAGGTCGTTAGTTCGATACCCGACGGATATTGAGAAAAGAAAACTGATTTCTGAGCTCTAAAATACCCCTGGTTGGTGTAAATTTGATCCCTCACCCGTAAAATTAAGTAAGACAGTCATAGACTAATCATCAAAATTGGTGGTAGACTAAAGCCGTCCCATAAGGACCACCCATTCATAGTGAATTCCTGCAATAATATGGATGATGCGTGAAAACAAACATATTTAATGTCATATATATGCATTAGTTCGGCCAATCTAGTTTTGCTACTTCATTTTGCCTTTAATTACTATAACAAATGAAATATTTCTATATATATAAAATATATGATTTGGAATCGTCATGGGTTATTTTTGAATTCAAAGTATTTGGTAATGGCGCAGTATTATTTATGATACAGAGTGTCAAATAATGTTACTTCAAATTTGCTTCAAGCAATTATTCTTACAGCATTTACAAATTTCATGGAATAATTAAATTTGAACTCCTGGACAATAATATTTATACGCCAAAACTTTCTGACTGTTTTTAAAAACACAAACCATTGAAATTGATGCCTAATTTTTTTCAGGCTTTACTTTTAAATTGTATGATAGAATCATTTAAAAAAATCAGTTAATCACATTCATTTCATAAAAATAAATGTTGATTAAATTTATAATCACATCAACTAAAGATGCTACCATACAGTGAATAGGAATATGTTCTTTTTTGATTATATGCTCCAATTTATGAGCAGTTGCCTAAAAAAACATCAATGTCTTTTCCAGCTATTTTCATTTTAGAAACCATATACCATAATTAATTATTTATATTTAATTCCAACTAGGGGAATTAATTATATAACAAATAAACATAATGTAAAATGTTTAAATATTCATTCTTGTGTTAATGATTTTGCTCTTATTTCTAATCTTATTATAATAATCTTAACAAAATATGCTGGCCTTATATAGTATGAGTAGTTTAAATGTTCATTGTGATGTTTGCACAACTCAAATAATTATGGAATGTTTACTGTACAATAAGTTTTGATTCAAACGTTTAAAATATTCATTACAATCACAAACTGTAAAACTAAATAGTTGATGACTTTATTATTGACTTTTCATCTAAGTGAAAATAATGAAAATAAACTATTACAGGTATTAATTTGCACAATATGTACATTCTGAAAAAAAAAACATTTTTTTCCTATTGTTGAATACCAATTTAGATTTTTATAATTTAACACTTTAACCTTTTATTTTTCATAACATTGAGAGTGTATTTAATTACAGCAATGTAAACATAATTCAATTTATTAATCAATTAAGAAAAAATCGTGTATCTCATACTTCACATATTTTCATTAATATTTTTTTCTTTGACTATAAAATTATTATAGAATAATTTTATAGACTTCACAGTATTATAGGTACAGCTAAATAGTGACCAATGACTTTATAATAAACAGTAAATATTAATATTATGTAAATATATTATTAGCTAATGAAGACATCCCTCAGAGATTTGCTGATTAAAATTCATTGAGGTTCTTATCCCAAAAAGAGCATTTTCTTTTATTAAATTGCAAATTCAACACTGCAAATATTTATTTCGATGTTTAGAGGGCATAAAAATATATCACATTTAATAATCTTTATTATTGAATAAATATTTTCATAATATTAATATCTACTATTAATGATTAGTAACTAATGTAATAATTAAGGTCTAATAACTCGACTATCTTAAAATATATGTCCCCACCAGACAGCCTGTGACATTATAATCATACCTAGAATATATTTTCCAGATTATACAGAGAATGGTTATTGTTAGATACATAAATAAAAGCTGCCTTACCTTCAAGCTTTCTTTAAGCTCTTGTAATCTGAAGTACAATCGCCCATAGAATATATATTCAGTTGGAAACTTTGGATTGTGTTAAAACATTGTTGGATGAGTCTTGATCTATGGTGACCATATGACAAAATAATGTCATTATTACAAGTGTCAAATTGTATTATTGCATCTGCTTTGATTGTCTTTATACCGGCTGATTTTTGAAACCACTCACAAACTATGTTTATTTAATTTCAAAATTAAATATTACGAGTATATTGCTTGTTTCAATTTTCAAACACTTTTGTTTATTGTGATAATTATTTTATATTGAAAAAAATGTGGAGAACATTGAAACGAGTTAATAATTTTATATTTTCAATTATATTTCAATCAAAATAAATACTTACTACTGTGGGCAAAAATTCAAAGTTTTTCATCATCATAAAGTTGTATCATGATTTAAAAATTCCATTCATTCAAATCTTTTACCAACTTGAGACAGTGTAACTTAGATGCAACATAGAAACTTCTTAGAATGATGAATTACATATAATCTTTAGATTTGACTATTTGATTTTGCGTGGAATACATGTCTTTTAGCGTTATTTTTCAGAAAGTCTACTTTAGTTAATTATCAAGTATTTAAAGCCAGCTTTCTTTTCTCCTATCGAATGCATTCAAATTGAATACTGATTATTGTGATAAAATAGATCTTTAAGGTACATATTTCCATGATCATTATATCTGAGTGTTATTTACTTTTAAATGTTTATATTATAAGACACAAAATATAACTTAATTTGGAAAAGCTTTTGATATTTTTAGAAAGTTGAAAAAGGTTTTTGTAGTTGTTTTTTTCAAATCTTATTTATCTGATTATTCTCGAAGAAAAACTACTCATTTTTCAAAGTCTTTTTGCTATTATTTATATTTTTTATATATCATTACAATAGAATAATACATATGATTGTAAAGTGCATTTTGAAATATTATTACTTAACCTTAAACTTTAACTATTACTATATAATTACTTCTTAAATTACTATAATATTTGTAGTTGCAACTTGATAATATTTCATTATTATTTTCATGCTTAATTTTTATATTCGTAATAATAATGTTATAAATAATTATTTATGTAATTATTTATAATGCACAACATCACCATATTTATAATTGTTAAATGTTTTTTATCAATAATTAATATTCATACATTTTCTTTACTTTAGATATAAAAAACAAATCTGTATAAACATAATAATATACCGTATTGAGAGTGATTTTGGTCATAGACATTTTTTTTAATAGAGGGCATCCTTGATAATTTATGATGGATGCTAAATTCGAATTGTTTCAAATTTGAATTGAATTTGAAAAATAATTTATTAGGTATATGTTGAAAACGAGTAAATATGTGCCAAAGCAGATACATATACATACATTTTTTTTAGTCAAGAGTGTCACTGTTTCAATGTATTAGAATCTTTGTCATATGCGATCATAAAAACAATACATATTGTATATAATATATAAAGTATGAGTTAAATGAAACAGGGTAACTAGTGCTCACTACTCTTGGCTATAGCAGTTTATTATTATGGAAATACATTCCAGTGGATTTACTCATGGAAACATAAAAAGAAAGGAATAGATATTCCTAAAAAAATTGGATCATTTCACTAAGGATAAAAAAATAACAAATTACATTTAAAAACATTCTAATTTTTTTGTATTTCCCAATATTGTGCGAGTCTACCATCTATGTATGATAATAGACTTATCAATATTTATAATTGTTTATTTTATAACTTATTATTATTGAAAAGCATGTGTTTATGCATCTATTTTACTAAATTATTTTCTATGGTATTGAATTGGTATTTTATTTGATTGAAAAATATTTAAAAAATGTCTGTCTTTTGTTTTTTCGATTGTGAATTTAAAGCTACATTCATTTATTATCTATAACAAACCTTTTAAAATGATATTTTTTATTCAAACATTTATTAAAAACCAATCAAAGAAATTTAGTTGCACCAGTTTTTAGTATCATTTGATATTATGATGTATAAATAAAATTACTTTATAAATAGTTATATTTTTATACAGATACCATGGAACCGGTGTATAATTTATTGAAAAAGATATTTTATACATTTTGTAAATATTTGCATAAAATAACACATGTTTGAAATGTTAAAACAATGATTGCAGTTATTGTAGGGATATGCTCGTGTATTTATGTGCATGATATCCTGGTGAGATGTAAGAATAAACACGCGATTCGCCACAGAACATTTTTTTTCATTATTTTTCTTGAAGCTTTTACTATGTGGCCTTTTAGGTTGATCCAGAAATTCAGATGGTATATTCTAAAAACTAATGTTCAATATTGCCAGGTAAAAAATCTTTGAATTACCACACTAATATAATTTCTTTAAACCCTTTCCTTATGGCTAGGTGGAATACAAATTATACTTTCAATACGGCGTGAATGTTTCAAACCACTTTTTTTGCTTAAAACTAGTATTTGAAGCATAAATGTACTTATCTGACCTATTTTCATATATCACATTGGTTCTTGTATCCTTTAGCTATCAGATGATGCATAAAAAACTATTATATTTAACAAACGTTCATTATGTAACTCCATACATGTGGTGGCATTGCCACAAGTGGCTTACAGAAAAATCGCTCCTGTTACGAAACCTAACGATATTTATTTACATGCTTTACAGATTCCTGTCAATAATACATGTAGGTTGATAAAGGGAATGACTGCAGTTCCAAGTTCCTACCGTAGATGTCACAATGAGTACTGAAAGTAGCAAAACGATATATCATGGCTACCGATGTCAACGGTAGGGGAATCTTGGACGGCATATATCGGCTACTGATGTGAAAAGGGTTAAACATATAAATTACATTTTGCGGTCCCAAGTTAAATTCGAGAAAGAAACTGTGAAGATTCATACTGATAGTCAAGGAAATATGATAGGCGACAGGGTCAAATCTAGGGCCCGTATCAGTAATATGGTCCAGTTAGGGGGCCAAGAGATGGCACCTCTAATGATTTTGAGGGACAGTGAGGAACTTTTTTTTGCTCGCTAAAATTTTCTTCATATCCACTCTCTTTTCCCTGATGATAATCACTGATGGTAGTTACAGAAAAAAATATGTGCTACAAAAAAGACTTACCCTTTCATTACGGCTCGGTTTGAATACAAATTATACTGTCAATTATAAAACTAGTATTTGAAGCATAAATATACTTATCTGGTCTATTTTCATATATGAAATTGGTTCTTGTATGCTTTAACTATCAGATGATGCATAATAAACTATTTTAAGAAAGTAGCAAAACGATATATCACCTCAACCAATGTCAACGGTCGGGGAATCTTATGACGGCATATGCCGACAACCAATCCGAAAGGGTTATTAAATTTTAATGAAAATTTAAATTTAATTAAGGAGCTTTTTTATCATTTATAAATAGGACACTAAAATCTTGGTACATCATGGTCCTGAATGTGCCGCTGAAAAATATTAAAAATAAAACAATGTGTTTTGTACTTGGAATATTTTTATTTAAAAAAAGTGATACTAGAATACATTTTATGCACTTATTTTGTAGTGTAGACGGGTTTATTCACATTTTAATATTATTTAAATTACGTAGTTTTCACATCGGGTCAGTTTTTGTCATTACGTTTCAGTTACGTCATTTTGTTTTTTAAAGTATAAAAAAATATTTTGTTTTTACAATATCCGGAATGTTTAGTAACCTATCTTATAATTTGTCATTATATATAACTTATAAATATATTATTATTTTATAAAAGTCACTGTTTTACCAACATTTTATAAAAAAGGTGGATAATTGTACATTCTTCTTATAATCCATATATATTTAGCAAAACATATATTTTTATTATTTTACAAAAGAGGCGCTAGGCTTTTACTGCCTCGATACTATTATTTGAATACACAATATCTGTTTATGTCATATTTACTTCCAATCTAGCGAACATGTCACCACAAAATACCATCAGAGACATCTTTTATAAAAAAAATAGTTTTTAAATCCCCTGTCAGCTTCAAATTCTATCAGTAATTAAATATACACATACTATATAATTCATCAAATTCTTAATACTCATCAATTCGTTCAGAAAAAATATCGGCAGAAGCGGGATGCGAGCCTTGGAACCAACCGTTGCTCATGTTTATTACCACTCGACCATCCTCTGCCCGAATTGTTGCACGGAATAAGTTGTATTTATACCATTGTTACCATCATATAACGATAGGTGTCTCTATAGTATATATTCAAAGTGTGTATATTATTATTTTTTATTATTCAACCAGTCAACATTTATTCACAAGCTTAATATTATTACTTTCTGACAGTCTATTTATTTTAGTAAGTACCACCCGGGTCTCGAACCGAACTATAGATTGAATGGATGAGAAACAACTTCTTGTAACTCCGACTCGGACTTTACAACCAGTCATTTACTTGTGTTACTGATGAACAATTTTACCTACTTGATATTGTCTCAAAGTGACATTTTTATATCGATTTTTTTTAAGTCAAATTCTATCGACATAAAAAAGTATGTCAAATAAAGTCTTAAGTGATGGTACAAAAGTTTTTACTTTTTTAGTTTACGAATCAGAGGCAACCGCTCCCTAGTGCGAGCATTCAAACAAAAGGAATGTTTTTTAAGTAGACACGTAATCTTTATCGGATCAATGTTTCATAATTGAAAAAAAAATACATATTTTTGCCAAACATAATCATACAGACGTGTATCTCTAAAATTAATATTCCTTTTTGGTATTTTAACCTAAGAAGGGTTGTTTTTAAATAACTTTTTTTTTTAATAAATAGATGTCACGCGTGTAGACGACTTATAGACGGATGCCGGGGTTGCGGGAGCGGACAAAGTTGAGCAGCTCGTCGCTGTCCTCGCAGACGAAGGGCTTCACGTGGTGGCAAGCAACATCGTGCCACTTGATGCCGTCGTTGTAGAAGTTGTTCAAGATGGACAGGCAAGACTCGTCATTACCCTGCAACAAAAAATACCAGCAACATTAGTTCAACATCTATCTCATCACCTACATTACTCCAAAGGAAGGCCTCCCAACTGGCAAGACCCTTGACTGTGCGGACCTGGAAGTCCCTGAATTAAGAACTGGACTTGGTAGAACAAAGGACAACCTTGATCGGTGGAGAATGCTTCGGCAGGAAAAGTGATTATTGTGCGACTGCGGAGACCTGCAGACCACCTCACACCTAAGTTCCTGCTCCATGTGCCCAACAAGCCGGCGTTCATAGCTCAATGGTAAAGCGTTTGCTTTGCAAGCCAAAGGTCGTGGGTTCAATCCCCGACGGAGATTAAAAAAAAAAAAAAAAAATTTAATCGATTTCCGAGGCTTAAAAAAAATACCCCGGTTGATGTGAATTTGATCCATCACCCGTAAAATGTTAGTCATAGCCTATTAATTAAAATTGGTGGTAGACGAAAGTCGTCCCGTGAAGACCACCCATTCATAGTAAATTCCTGTAATAATAAAGGATGATGCCTGAATCTCGGGCTGTAGTCTATGACGTTGGCGGATCAACACTCCACATGCAGCGTTTAGCCATATACACCATGGTAAGCGTCATAGAATTCCACAGATGAGACTTCAGAATTACTATCACCATCTGTCGGTATTCTCCTGTATGTGTTTACATAAAAAAATTAAAAAAAAGCTGCACACCTCAAGATATAATGCTAGGCAACACACGGGCTATCGATGTTGCCAGATACTGGGCAGAAATAATTTGACGTCGCTGACACGAAGAAGAAGAAGAAGAAGAAGAGATCGATTTAATGGTTTTCACGCAATGGTTTCATTCTATAAGGTTTCGGCCTAACCTTATAAGGTTTCCACTGGTTTTCGGAAACATTTTTTAAAAATATTTTTGTACCGTCCATATATCTCACTGAAATCGTCAAATTCAAGATTAATGCAATGAACAGAGGTGGTTTACACACGATTTGCCCACCTATTTTCCGTTTCGTATTGATGTAAGAATGGGACATCATCAAAGACGCTCGCAAAAAAGCTAATATTTTGAAAGTGGCCTTCCTGAAAGCCTGTCTGTGACTCTAATGATGTGCACAAGAACAAACTGACTTGAAATGCCTTCTTTCGTGATTTGTTGCTGAATTACAAGGAGCAGGTGTACAGAATATTCCAGATCAGGAGTAGATATGGAAGGTGTGGTGTTACCTGGGCAGCCTCCCTGTTGTCAGGCTGCTGCTGGCCGTATCCGCCGGTGGCACTCCAGTCTCCGGTGTTGCGTTGTGTCGTGGGACCGATCTTGGCTCCGGATCCTGACCAGAACCATCCGTTGGTGTTGGGAGGCTGAAGGTCGGGACGGTCGCAGCCGGCGAAGTTGCACTTGCGGCCGGAGGTCCAGATGAAGCGAACATTGCCGCGGGCGATCCTCTGCTTGATGAATTCATTTTCCTAATAAACACAAAAATACATTTATTAATCGAGAACAATATCACAATTCATCACACTATACACTAGTCTTCCTTTGCCTATAACAAGTAATCCAACAATAAGAAATTCTAAAAATAGTTAGATTAATGATTTTAAGACTCTAATTGCGCGTAGAATGCTAAAGATTCCATTATGTTTATTTATTATACCAATAAAAATTACATTATTATCTTAATAATGGGAAAAAAATGAAATAGTTTCTCTCATAGCGTGGAAGTGACTCGTACATCCATCAGTTTTTCCCATTTTTATATAATTTCATGACAGCTTTAATATGATTGTAAAGTCTACTGTTATCTCCGGAAAGATCTTGCCTGGACGCAAATATACAAGGTAGAGCGACTTCGTTGGGAGTCCATATCGATGATTGTCCATCAAAAAAATACTTTGAACCGCACATAACGAATCATTTAGGTGTCTAGCATCTATAATGTACGAGTATGTTGCGTTATTGATCGCACAGTATTACATGTTTAGTAAAGTAATTAAACGGCCACCTAAATGCATTGTTTGTTAAAATGAAATCTCTCATATTACATGTGAAGACCAGCCTTTCACATTAAGCTCCGTTTACATGTCCACGAAACAGTAATTATCTCGCCGGCCTACCTAATTACATCGGGCATTTAAGGCCCTTAAAATAATAGAGAATGGCCCATTAATTTCTGAACGCCCCCGTTTCATCCCGAGAAGAGTGTACGAGGTGATTTATATTTGGACAGCTTAATTGTCCAATAATTGTGAAAGCTCTTAAATACTCCGAGTGGAAGTAGGCCGGACTTAATTGAAGTTCATTTGAAGCTATTTATCACATCCTTTCTCTTAGTACCTTCAACAACAATGTTCGTAACAAAAGTATCTTTAATGGCATATGCGCATTCATTTTACAATATAATCGACTACAGCAAGTAGTTGTCAGAGATCAGATCCTTCGCAACATCTTAAATCCAATTCTCAACGTTAAAACGTGACATTAAATAAATTGCATTATATTATGTAAATGAAATGCCTTCAGGAATTTCGCGAGACATGCTCAATTTCATTTAACATTATCTTATAATGTGAAAGCTATGTAACATAGATGTTTAATACTAGTCAATAGAGATCGCGACACTCAACAACGAGCAAACAATTATTCTCTTCGGGTCAAAAACTAACTCCACAATTTATTCTTTTTATCATATCCGCTCCCTCACACCAGTAACTTCTAACAACTTCCAGGAATCATCTCCCAGGTTCGACGCCCTTTTAAATACTTAAATAATAATCCAAGCAAAATCACAATATATACAAATGGTTGTCAACAATTTTCCTTGCTTCTGAGCATCTAGAGAACTGAATCATAACTAGATCAATGGTATCTAGGGTAGGTGTAGTTCTCACCTGTGGTGTTTCCAGGGAGACGGCATCCATGCAGTGGCGTCTGCAGATGTTTCTCGCGTCCAGCCAGTCGACCTCCAGACTGCGTGTTGGCTGATGTTCCCAACTGAAGAAGTAGGAATGTGCCACGCCACGAGCGTCACGGTAGGTGGAGTGTCGTACCCCTGAAAGGCAAAAAATATGTAAATTATCTGTTCTATTTTACAAACATTTGGAGCATATGACTGTCAAAAGAAACCTCTATAGATTGAATTCGTTAAATCTATTACGCATTTATAATATCATATCAAAACATACAGGAACACCAGTTAAGTGACTAAAGAAAAGGCAAAATCATTAGTTTTTTATAATAAACTAAACTATAGTATTTAATTTTTATAGTTTGATTTGTGAATAAGATAGTCTTTACATATTTAGGTTTCAAATCATAGAATCCCACTAAATTTTGTAATCTGAAATACATCCAAAAAACAGGCCAATAAATTCAAAGATTGCTTTGCCGGGGCCATTTTTTAATAGTATATTGAAACATTGTACGTGATTAACCAGGTACTCTGTCTGTTATACTATATCCACTTAAAGCAAGCACAATAATATTTTTAAATTACCATAACTTCGAGTATAAACAAAATTAAATCCTTCGTTGCACAGGTTAATAACGTAAATATTTTATTAAAAATCATTTCGATTAATTTTCAGTAGGAAGTTAAAGGTAATAACTAAAAAATACTCTTATACATGTCTTCCTTTTACCTTGACAAAAAATATATGCATTTTTTTTTTAAGTGTCCTTGTTTTACAAACCCTGCAGGTAATTGACCGAGTATGATCTCTTGCGGTTAATGAAATATTATGAGAATCCATCTGTGCAATATTTTTTTCAATCCGTGAGAAATTCCCATCGCATGCATAAAATATATATGAACATTGCGAAATGCAAAAAAAAAAACCAGCAGCACAATATTACGAAACATCCTAATTAAACGGTATCTCTATCTAGACAAGGTGAGATACTAAGCGATCTGAATAAATCGTGTGATATTCGAATTGTAAACTATTTTTCGAAATGTTCGCTAATGTGATATTTCTGTCGATTAAGGCTGATTGCAGCTTTATTTTGTAATTAAATGTCCCCACTATATCCTCTAACAGTATGAGCCACTAATATTTTGTCACAGTTAATTTTTGAGTAATTTATAACATATAAACATATATAATAAATAACCCATAAACTCTTTAATATAGAAGATCATTTATAATTTGAATTATATTTATATACAACTGTACTCGGGAGTTCGGAAGGCAGCATTTCCAAACTATAAACTTAAGCTGTATTTTAAATACATCCGATTCTTTCACAAAGAAATTATTTGTCGGTATCATATAGAAATATCGAGTGCTTTTCATCAATTCAATGGTATTTTGGCTATTATTGAAATCATTCGATTTGGGTACTTAGAGTCATCAATTTAATATGAAAATTCAATTCTCATTCTAGAAAGTCAAAATCTTTTATTTGCGTATTCTAACAATGCGCTTTGCTTCTCACTATTCGAAAAAAAGAAAGAAAATGATAAAAAGGTACGAGTACAACCAATAAGATTCCTTCAATATTTATTGTATCGTTACATAAAAAAATATGATATATGCAAGTTAACATAATAAAAATAAAAAAATCTTCTAAAATAAAAAGCTGTTGTAAATATGAAGCATTTGAAATACGAATAGAAAGTTTGATATCGACCAGAATTCTAAAACGGATTCAACTGTTTTTTTTTTGTATTATTCTATTTTTTAATTCGGTAATCGATTAAGGATGATTGAATGGATGCTTTCAGAGAAACAAACAAAGCTTTATTAATATTAAAGTTAGCGGCTGTCGAGCGAATAAATTGCCGGGGAACTTTTCGTGAAAATAGCCGCGCTTGCAACGGCTCGAGGATAGCGAATTTCAAAAAAGGAAAGTTTTCGAACGATTTCATTTCTTTTCATGTCCGTCGAGTTCGCCATGAATGAGCCGCCGATATGATAATATGCCATCGTTAATAAAATAATAACAAACTTTCATCGGCGATACACAAAAACAAACTAGTCATAAAACATTTACACTTATTAATTTTGCTGCTGTTGTGGATTTGAAATATGAATTATTCCATTCCAATAACGCACTAATAATCGTTTAAATTTCGTACACGTTCAAAAATGTAACACATATATTTTGAATGTTGTTATAGCGATGAATATTTTAATCTGACATGGCAATTTCATAAACCTGTTAGTTTTAAAAATGAACTAACTTTGGTACATTTAAGTACGATTGCAGACGATATATTAAGTAATAATGCAGAAAGCAGAAGATATTATTATTTTACTGATTAAATTGAAATAAAAAACGACAAGGCTGAGACTAACATTGTGAGTGACAAAGAAGAAAAAAGACCAGAGGTCTATATTTTTTACAATAATTATTTTTTAAATTACCTTCATATGGTAGTTACGTTTTTTAGTCATATTATTTAATGTTACAGAGCAATATTCGAGTCTGAAGAGTATAATTATGATATCTCGCCGCACCAAATGATATTGCGCGATTTTTAATTTTGCTTTAAAAAGCGAGTATATTTCGGTGTCGGTATCCATAATTCATGTCGTTGAAGTAAACAAACCCTGTGTTTAAGCATTCGTCGAGAAGATTGGTGGTGAGTCGTGATATCCGCCGCAATAGTTTGCGGTTTTGTGCTGAATTTAAACAAGAATAAACTGAAGAGGCCGCCGCGGACCCAGCAAACCTGTCATTATAAAACAGAACAGTTGGCGAGGCTCTGAACAACACACAACTCGGGCCGACATAAAGAAACAAGGTGTTTCGAAATTCTAAGAGTAATCACAACGCCTCTCGTAGTCATGTATACCTTATTGCAAGTCACTTGCAAATGGATCTCTCGACTATTTAACGAGGCATTGTTGTATTATTATTATTTTCGTAATCGTCCATTTTGGCAAACGAATTCAATTTGACGTTGCAACCTGCACTAAAGTGAAGTCAATTAAAAAGATATACATATAAGTGTTACAGAAATGCTTTTACTTGCAACAGATACATAATTATTGCCTAGATGTTCTACTTAATAATTCAATAATAATATCATGAACTTGATGTTAAATGACGCTAATGTGCAGTGCACTTAAGTGTGTAAATTGTAACTAATATTACAATGTTTTTTGTACATGTTAAAATGCATATTTTATTGGGAATATGTATTCTTACATTTATACTGTATCGTATTGTTCATTCCTTAGCATCATGATCTTTGTTTGATCAAATATTTACATTGCTAATATTATCTTTCTCAGGAGATAAATAGCGACTTCCCCATTTTGCCTACAGATATAGATACTGACGAGTATAGTTGTCATGACACTACAATTAATTTGCTAATCTTTTCTTCTATTCCTATCTTTTAATCAAATTTGGCATTTAACTTTGCGTTAAGCCTGTAAGGAATGGACCGTTAGTCATCTGTGAATACTATTTCAATAATATACAATCGACATCACGATTTTCGACTTCGTGAAATTTCAACGGTAAAGAAAAATAATTTGTGCCACGTTTTGATAGATATTGGTTAGAAATTTGACACTCATTAATATTCCCAGTATATGTACATACGAGTAGTTGGAAATTTAAAAAATATGTATTACTTTGGTTTGATTATCGTGAACATTATTTTTTTACCGACAGATGGTGATAGTAATTCTGAACTCTCATCTGTGGCATTCTATGACGCTTATCATGGTGCATATGGCTAAGCGCTGCATGCAGAGTGTTAATCCGCCAGCGTCATAAAATACAGCCCGAGATTCACGCATCATCCTTATTATTACAGGAATTTACTATGAATGGTTGGTCTTCACGGGACGATTTTCGTCTACCATCAATTTTAATTAATAGGCTATGACTAGAATTTTACGGGTGAGGGATCAAATTCATATTATTAACATTAAACCAATGTTAACAATATTTATTAAATTAAATAATGCGTTGAAAATTATGAATTTAATAATAAAATACTAATAATAATTTTAACGTCTTAACTACTAACTTTTACACCCATGTGTGGTGTTGCTCACCAAAACCCGTTACTTGTATAACGAGAATGTACTCTGAAAACAATGCCTTGGTAAGTGCTCCCATGGAGCGCAGGTACAAGGCGACCGGCCCGGGGGCCTAAGGCCCCAAAAAAAAAATATTTTTCTTAGCATTTTGCGATATATACTACCATTCTTAGTATTTTCGTATTTTTTTTAAATGACGAATATCCCAGTATGATATTTTAAAAATGATTTAATTAAATCTAAGCTCTATACATGCCTCTGAAAGCGCTGAGCCACCTCTTAGGACAAAAAATAAGGTCCTTGCATCGGACTCATCATCCGAGCTCCTCAAACGAACGCTGATTATTGAATATCCAAATATATCTCTAGTTCTACAGCCGCAGTCTACGCAAGTTCGCGGGCTCTTGCCCTGGAGGCACTGTATAAGGTTTCATGTGGACCTCAGGGTATACAGGTGTTCTGTGACAAGGCATAGTCAATCTGAGCTTACAGGACTCTTAAACGGCAATTTGAGGTATACACAGTACCGGTTTTAGACCCTGCGGCGCCCAGGGCATTTTTTTTCAAGCGCCTCATATTGTTCGAATGAAAGATTGGTTGCCCTCGGCGCCACTATGTTATTCGACGCCCTGGGGCACCGACCCACTTCGCCACCCCCTAAAAGCGACACTGGGTATACATATGCTCTAAATATAAAGCGGATATAGTAAGAACAAAATGAAGACTCACTGTTGGCACAGCTTCTCGGGTCTGGAAGGGCGAGCCGTCGCTGGGCGGAGACAGCAGCTATGGCCAGCGCCATCATCAAGAAGTATCTCACCATCATCTGAAAGCCAGCAACACCATCAACAACTATTCAGAAAACATCACACGGCAGAACATGAAAGGCAATCACGGCTGTTGCCTCCTGTCATAGACACGGTGTAGCTTTTGCACGACTTGCACATCAAGTCGAGTTGACCCGCTGAAGTTTGATGCAAATTGAAAGCAATAAAAAAACCTCAACATAATCTTACTTCGAATACGATCTTATTTATTTTGCTGCAGTTGTGTCCTGACGGGACGGTCGGATTTATAAAACTATGAAATAAATGCTTATTTAAAAAGAAAATGTTTTATCTTAATATTTCTCTATATCCTATCAACACTTATTATTATAAAAAGAATCAGAAATGTAAATATATTATTTCATATTTCAGTAAATATAGGGTACATCGACATACGAGTTAAATTCGTTCCGCAACCTTGCTCGTACTTCAAATTGCTCGTATCTCAAAGCAAATTTCCACATTGAAATTAACAACTTATCAAAGATGCTTTGACAGCGAGAGCACACTGATAACAGATTCTCTGATCGTGGCCACGCGGGAAAATTTACGCGGGAAAGCATAACGCGCGTTTCGTGTGCAACGCTAAGCCGATTACTCGTATCTCAAATTTTGCTCGTATTTCAAAGCAACAATCGCTCGCTCGACGGCTCGTATCTCAAAAAACTCGTGTGTTGGGGCACTCGTATGTCAAGATACCACTGTATATCTTTTCACTATAAGGTGCATGTCAACCCACGTATAACGTTTTTATAATATATGATGATTAGCCTGATGCTACTGAAGCCTAAATAATTTAGTCCTAAGATGCAGTTGTAGATTGAATTAATTTCGGAGTAAATGCCAAAAACATTGAAATAAAAAGAATCTAGTATTTTTTCCCCTATTTTTTTTTTAAATATTTGAATACTCTCCAAATTTAAAAATAGTGTGTGAACATTTATTTAACTTTGAAAATTTTTTCATCGTTAGCTCTTGGTGGAATTCCATAATATCAATATGTAAACAAAGAATATTCCAAAATTGTACACATAAGGAATTGTTGCTTTTGAATTGAGCCTTGTGTGGCGAATTTCTTCTTATTTCCAATATTTCGACCGTCATATCAAAGGTAGCGAACTCATGTCTCAACCCAAAAGTCACAATTCAAAATCTATTCTAAAAAACCTACGAAATTATGATTTTTCTTTTTTTATTGAGTTATTTATCTCTTAAATACTGTATCTAAACTATTAGCGAATTATTTTTAAGTGTTGCGTATTCATACGTATACAAAAAAGCATGTTACAACTATATTATATATGGTTTGTATTATTTAAGCTAAAACGTTCAATTCAAACATTAATGTTCATGAAAAGCACAGAAAGCTTCACTCACACGTCTGGATATTTCAATTGATATTGTTTGTTGATGGACATTTCAATAAACGATGGAAAAAACGTTCGATTAAATTTGAATCGTGTTCTTGTATTGCGCTTTCTTATATTGTAGAGAACGTCGCCATTGTGGGAGTACCTTTATTCTCTTGACGAGACGTGGAATGTTTGCAAGAGCCGCTCAAATTGCCGAGCACAACGAGCGTTTCAATATAATCGAGATGTCTCGATAAGAAACCTCAGTGGAGAAGTTTTCCCGAAGAGCAGCGAGACACTCTCACTTCCCATACCCCTTTCCTCTCGAGTCTTACAATCTTACAAAGCGTCACGTTTCTCAAAGGTATGATTGCACTAAAATTGTGATTGCCTTACGTTTTACAGCAGGAAAACGCCGCCATTCGAACTGTGGGAAAATGCAGGTAAAAAAACTAACTAAGAAAGTGATCATTCAGAGTTCCCATTCAGCAATCAGCATTATTAATAACGCGCCGTACATCACTGCTCGTTAGTCTTGAAGTAGTTCCCTTGTACTGCACAATATTAGATTGCACAATTAATGATAGGTACATTTTCAAATGAATCGTGAATTAATGATTCCTTTCAAGACAAACTGTAAGCCAAAAAGACCTGAAAACAATTTATAGTTCGTTATTCAAAATTTGAACACTTAAAGATTTCTCTTCCTATATCCGTTCCATATATGTAACATATGATGGACCACATATTGCTGCCATTCAGGTCTGTCATTTGTCATTGTACACGCCATGTCTCAAGATATATCTGTACACGAAGGTCTACCTGGAAATACATAAAGTTCCCATCGGCTTTCAGGGCAGAAGCTTAAAGACTTAAAAATATGGCAAATGTATATTTTTGTATGATTTGATAATATGATTTTTTAAGGAGATCGGATGATAGCCCCGACACTTCCGAGGCCTAAATCATTTGGTCCTAAGGAGGAGCTCAGTCCGATGATTTAATACGGTTCCGCCGCATTTCGTTCCCAGTCAATTAGTTTAACAACTTATCGGTTACGACGTGGGGCGCACTGGATGTCTGGTGCACGAGACATTTGGAACACGGGACAATTGGTGCACTGGATGTCTCGCTAACCTAACCTAACCAAAGTAAGTTATTTCGTTAACGAGACCTATGGATCTCTGTACTCTATGAATACTAGACAAATCCTTAGATTAGGTTGGGTTAGGTGAGCGAGAAATCCGGTGCACCAGTTGTCCCGTGTGCCAAATGTCCCATACACCAGACGTCCAGTGCGCTCCACGCCGTTACCGATGAGTCGTTGAACTAATTGTCTGGAAACGATAGGTCGTGACACCGTTTAATACTCAAAAAATAACAATCGCGTTAAAGAAATATCAAGTTGTATGATATTAAAGGAGTAATTGTAAAGTATGAAATTACACTAAATTGATCATACTATAGTATTTATATATATGCAAAGTGGAACATTTTTGTATAAGTAATAAAAATGTCTATTATTTATCTGATTGTGAAATAAATAATGCTAAATAAATTGCATAAATATTTCGTATCATGTTTTAACATTGATCACACTGAGAACACTTTATCTATTTAATATTGAAACGCATCTCAAAGTGAATGCCAAAAATATAAATACCAATAAATAATGCATTGACACTAACAAGTTAAATATGAGTATTCAACTCCATGAAAATGGCTATTTCTTAAGCTCTCTACAAATCAATAAAAACGACATTAAATGAGGTCTTTATATCGAAGGCATGAGAAACGGCCATCATTAAGCTTCTTTATGTCCAATTTAATGCACGAAAGTCATTATGTGATTTATTAAAATGACTTTTGAATGCGATTCGTGGCCCAGTGCCGATCGGAGAGGTGTTGCGAGAGGCCATCGACCCGCCGGCCGTGATCTCCAGTACTACAAAGTCCCCACTACAGCAGCCACGACACTCAACCATCTTCTCCACTCGCACAACCTACTTACTTGCATAATAAAAGTGAAAGGGTTATTATTTGTACTTGTAGCGAGTACATGCGATTCGCAACTCATGAATGTTAATTAACGCCTTATGCGAGTACACGCATTGAACTGTTTTCACCCCTATAAAACAATACGCATCTAGATTAGCGGACGTATATAACATCTGAATAATAAAGTCAATAATTTAATGAGCCAATAAAAACTTTCATATTTGTTGCAGCAATAATATTTTTTAAGTAAACACATGGTGGTGAAGAAATCTTATCTGTGGATTATACGATGCTTGCCATTTTTGCATATGACTTAACGCAGCATGTAGATTGTGATCTACTAACTGCATGGCGTATAGCTCGTGCATTCACAACATCACATTGTACATTTTTAACAGAAATTTACTATGAACGAGTGATGTTTACGGGACTACTTTTGACAACGACTAATTTTAATAAATAGGCTATGACTGGCATTTTACGGGTGACAATCAAGTTTACACCAACCGGGGAAATTTATATTAGAAATCAATTAAAAGGCGTTGTATATTTTTCCGCCGTATCAATTTATTTATCAAAATTTATTTTTGTGAGAATTAATATTAGGCATTAAAATCGCAAAACAGTATTTCTTACATAATTTAAGGCATTTTTCATTTCATTATTAGAAATTAATAGTAAGATTAAATGCATCCACCTTTTTTGGCTTGAGATGCAATAAATATGAAATAGAAAAACCCTTCTTTTATCAAATTACTATATATAAAGGTTTCTTATACAAATAATTAAAATCAACTTCCTATTACTATCACAATTATCATAAAAAAAATGCATTTTTATATGTGTAGTTGACGGATTTGCAATTTCTTATAATTACGACATAAAATTATGCATTTAATTACATAAAGTCATCTTTATGTTTCCTGTTTTGGTTTATATAAGTGAAACTTCATCTCAACTAAATACACAAATCCTACAGCTTTTACTTTATTTGCGTTTATTATACACATTTTGTTAAACAACTTTCCATGAGAACGATTCATTATAATATCGAAAATACGTGATACCTTTCTACAGCATCAATTTAATTTTACAAAACAGTATCATTAAAAAAATTGGATAGTAATTCTAGGTTAATCATGTATTGATGTTAATTGAGATAAAGAAAAAGCTAATTAGAACTGCAGTCTATACATTAATTTTGTTGGTAAAAAAAACTCACGTGTAATCATTATTTGATTAATAAATCATGAAAGTCATTAAAAAGAAGATTAATCAAAAATACAAGTATACCTACAGTTTTTTTTTATTAATATGAAATCATTATACAATTAATAGAGAATTGGTTTACTTCTACCTAGAAATACTTTAATGTTCTTCTTACTTGTTTGTTAGACTATCATTATTTATAACATTTATTATAAGGTTGTACAGAAACACATTTTTTTCATTTGTAGCTTATATGCTGTGAGTGTGAATATTAAAACTAGTAAGATTACTCTAAATATTAAAAAAAAAAAATGATAAACACTCTATATATGAAACAAAATTGTAAATTTAGACTTGTTTTCTGTTTAAATTGACTTTATGACGTGCATCAATGTAATCTTCTTCTCCTCAAGCATGGTTTGCCGATACCAACTTCACATTTGTAAGAAAGAAGATTCATTTATCTATTTTAATGGTTAAAAGCAAATTGGCGAATTAAATTAAGATTTTTACAAAATATATAGATTCCGTTTTATAGGAGACCACAGCTATCAAAACTGGGCTCTAAGACGTTCACCTTAAGAGCTGAAAACTGCATACGGAAAGAATAAGTGGAGTTTGTGTGACAGTTAGAAACATTGCATGTTTATATTGATGTGTTTATTACATAGATACATATTGTGTGAACGAGAAAACAGAATACTAGAAGAGACTCAAATAATTTTCGATTAGTTTTTTTTTAAAGTGCCAATTTTTGGTCGACATAGTCCTACATTACATATAAACAACCGTATTTGGTTGTTTAGCAGCAAGTTTCCGACTTGTCTGAGATTTTAAGTAAATGCAGGATATTTTATTAAGATCAGAGGAAACCTTTTATGGTTATAATTGGGGGTAAAAAGAATAAATGTACCAACTTTACGTCCACGTTCCAAGAATTTTAGATTAAATGTAAGTGTGTTATTATTGAGGCCTTACTACGGCAGTTTATTCATGAAAAAGTTAATAAAAATAAATATTTACCTGCAATTATATAAAAAAAGTAAGTAGAGAGTTATTATTTATTTAAGGCTAACATGTGAAGCATTACAAATTTTAATAAATAACAAGTATTCTGGTAAATACACAGGAATTGTGCTATATTTTCATGAGCAAATTGACATTTTGTCTCGGCATATAATAATCATACTTGCCAAAGTAAATTTGAGAGCTTGCAAAATTATATTTCGTATCCCGTTAGCAACTGCAATATGCATAAATTATGCATAAAACTTATTATGTTTTTAAAGTTCTGATCATTATCAGCGTCTTGCCGAGGCAAGTAAGTGCGAATACGGTGTAGAAATTACCGGCGAAACTTTTCCTTAAAGCGTCGGTACGTGCATAAATAAGGTGCGTAGACGACAACACCGAGAAACACACCTCGGGCGGAAGTCGTTAAAAGTCACGTCTAAAAATGAAAAGGCAGCTGTGGTGGCGGCATCCTCGCGGGAACTTTCTCCGCGAGCACATTCATCGCCCGCCAAAAGCCCCGGCCCGCCAAATATTTGAATGATAACCCGCGGGAAACACGTGCGGCTTTCTTTGATACGCATGCGCAGAGTCGCACGCATTTATTTTTTTCTCCGATCGAATAATTTTGAATGAAAATAAACGTATTGCACGCGAGCGAGGTGTGCGTGTTGACCCTCCATCGTTTGTTGTGAAAACGTTATCGCAAGACTTTTAAGAAAATAAGTTTTCTTAAATTGAAGAATTGATATATTTTTAAATGTATTTGCAATTTCGTGCCTAATTTACTGCTACTATTGTCATTCTCGTATTTTTTTTGCTACGTTTATTTAACCCTTTCGCATCGGTTGTCGGCATCTGCCGTCATAAGATTCCCCGACCGCTGACATCGATTGACGTGATATATCGTTTTGCTACTTTATGAGAATAGTTTTTTGTGCATCATCTGATAGCTAAAGGATACAAGAACCAATGTGATATCTGAAAAATATACCAGATAAGTACATTTATCCTTCAAATACTAGTTTTACAATTGACAATATAATTTGTATTCAAACCGAGCCGTAATGTAAGGGTTTAAAATATATAAACATTTGGACACAAAATTATGTTGACATAAATAACTTATATTCTTCAGAAGAAGCAAAAACTTTTGTATGAAAATGTAAATAATTAATATTTGTAAAAACCTGTTAAGCAATTGTGGATTATGAATCTTAAATGATTATAATTTTTTTCTTGTAACCAGTAATTGCTGCCAATCAGTTCTGTGAGCTGCCATTATCAATGTCTTATTTGAAATAATTTATACTCGAAGGTCCACGTGGGTACAAACATGTTTCCCAACGGCTTCCAGAATGAGAGCCCAAGACTTTGAAAAAAGCAGCTATAGCAACGAGTGTTCGTTGAAATCATTTTTAAGAAGATCAGAAAAAAGCTCGATAGTTGAATGATTAGTCTTAATGTAGCGAAGTTCAACCATTAATATTTATATTTGATTAACGACGCAATTAATTTCAATGTAAGAGAGTAATATCTATTAAGTAATCGTTATTGTTGTATATATGGAGGGCCCTTAACAGACTTCAGACCGGAGTATGCAAGACGAGGATACAAATGAAAGCCTGGCAGTTTTACAGTGGGCCGACTGAATGTGACTGCGGCGTAGAGCAGACCCTGTCCCACCTTCTGGAGTGTGCGCTGTGTCCGAGTGGCTGAACCCAGAAAGACCTGATGATAGCCGAGAGTAACGCCATCGACGTCGCCCACTTCTGGGCAGACAAGGATCTGGACCCTGTTGTCTCCGACACGATTATATATTGTTGTATGCTCCACTTTCTATAGTAAAGAATCGATGATATTATATTCCTCGAAAGGAATCACATTCAATGTAGATTTTTTTTCACTCAACGGTGAGTAAACGAAAGAGTGTAAGGGGTCAAACCATATTTACATCTTTAGTATTTCTCTTTTGTACTCATAACCAAGTGTAGTGTACAATTGCACACAAAGTGCATGAAATTCGTTTCGGGTTCGAGAGAGTGATCTTCTACGAGAAAGTTCTTAATGGTCATGTAAATGGTTCTTGTGTTGGTGGTGTTTTTTTTTTGTTGTTACTGGATGAAAATTACCATCATAATGAATGTGGCAAAACTGACGCTCATCAGAGACTGAGATGATTGATAATTGATATTGTGTGATGATAGACCCGCAGCGAGCTAATGCACGCTTGAAAGCCGAGCATTAGCATATTACGATCGTCTACATATTCTGCGATCAACGCTTATTGGCTACTTTGCATTTCAATCGGCTAAAGACAGGCAAATCATTTCTTCGCGGTTGATTATATTTTGCATTAGGTTGTTCGAAAAGTTATTTATATTTAAATAAATTAAAAAAATACGAACGATTTAAATCTTGGCAGTTCAAACGATCAGGAACGGTTGAATGCCATAAAATTTATAGGCAACTAATTTTTTTGCGGGAATTTAATTAAATTAATACTCAGTATTTATTTAGCAAACGGTTAGTTATAAATACCTAGACTCTGAAAGTAATTGGTTTCCAAGGTCCGCGGTTCGCATCCCGCTTCTGCCGTTATTTTTGTGCTTGGATTGACGCGTTGAAAATAGAATTTTATGTATAGTATATGTATATTTTAAGTAATAATAATATTGTAATATAGTCAATGATCTATAAAAGTAGATTAGAATATTGAAATAATAAAATAATATTCTAATAAAAATTAAAAAATTCATATAATATATAATCATTTGGCAGTAAAAAAATAATAAATTGGCAGAAAATAATTAATGAATGGTATTTAATAATGGCGCAGAGACGTGGAATCTGACAGCAAGTCTTACCCATAAAATAAAAGTCACCCAGCGTGCTATGGAGAGATCCATGCTCGGAGTGTCGCTAAAAGATAGAATCCGAAACGAGGAAATACGCAGAAGAACTCAAGTAGTGGATGCTACCCAACGAATAGGCACACTCAAGTGGCAATGGGCAGGTCATATCTGTCGAAGAGACGACGGTCGATGGGGAAGAAAAGTATTGGAATGGCGCCCAAGAACTGGCAAACGAAGCATTGGCCGACCCCCTACAAGATGGACTGACGATATAAGAAGAATAGCGGGAGTGACCTGGATGCGGAAGGCGGAGGATCGAAGAGGATGGAGACTCATGCGGGAGGCCTACGTTCAACAGTGGACGGTCACAGGCTGATGATGATGATGATGATGATTTAATAATAGGTTAGGTTAGATTTCCATTTTATGATTTAATTATTCATTCACTTTACATAAATTTTTAACAATATTGAAAATATTGTTGTCATTTTAATTATATAACTGACTACATTCATACTGACACAGTGGAGACTGTCAACTTATTTAGTCTACTGCCGATTGAATTTATTACAGCCAATTTGATTTTACTCACTGCCAAAACCTTGAAGTAGTTACTGAACAAAGAAATACATCTAATCGATCACAATGGTTCTCAGCTAAATTTTAATAAAAAAAAAAAAACAACTAAAACATTTAGTTTGATTTCACATTATCTATTTTAAACTTTAAAATGTACCCGAATGGTTTAATGTAACAAAACGGGTATTATCATTTAAAATAAATACTGTGAAATAAAAGGTAATATTCTTATTTGCTAATTTTCAATTCAAATAAACTTTTATTAAGTATAACTGTGGGCCTAAATTTGAAACTTAAGATTTATAGTAACTTCATCTCGTAGAAAAGCAAGAAACAAAGCCCGGACGTCTATTGCATATATATAATACAAACTCATTACGTTTAAATGCTTAGTTATTAAATTACATTAACTATACACAGTTATGTGACTAATTCGCGCTCACGTACATTATGATAATCCTGTTACTATGGCACAGTTTAAAGCAGAACACTTCATTAAAACATAACGTGGGATTAAGCGTAATAATCAAAGTAATTATAATAACACCCACTGAAGATATCTAGAACAATTAACAACTAAAAAAAAACTATTAAAAAAACATTATTTTTGACTTCGTGAGGGTTCACTGAAGTTCTCGGTAAAAATGTATACAATGTATGACAAACAGGGCCGTACGACAATTTCGGAGAAGAAATATTAACATAAATACATTCACTTTTCGACGACATATCTTTACAAGCTTTCTTCGTAAGTGGTCTCTATACAAATGCATTACATATTGCACATCATTGATGCAGGTGGAAACATGTCATCCATTATTATTACTAACTACGAGTATTATCAAGATTGAGATTAGATTATTTAAATTTGAAAATATGAATGCAATGTCAACAAAAAATAAATATTGTGAGTGTACGACAATTTCTTCCAAATTTTTGACTATTCTTGATTGCCAAGCTATTAATTGATACAAAAAATCGTTTTCAAGTATTTTTATTTAAGAAATAACTTCTCGTCCGAGTGTTCTTCTCTAGTATTTTAAATTACTTCTTAAATTTGCTAATGGAACTTAATTTTTCATTAGTTTTGAATTACATCAAATATTTTTATCGTCAATATCACGCACGTGGTTAACGAGTCATATGAAAACTATGCTTCGTCTTTTTTTCGTCAGACATCGCTTAAATTCATAGCTTCTTAGCTAGTAAGTAATCAATATATAATAAAGATCCTAGAGTTTGTCTTGGGTGTATCCTAGAAGTTATGTCTGTTCAAAACATCCGGTTTCCAGATTGTTTCACCGAAGAAATGATGATAGTTATTACTTGCATAGCATTAGTCGCATACTCCACTAAGTACCCGCCTTCCTCACTAGACATTAATCAGTACTCGATACCGAGGCCGGTACTCGTCAGGCGTAGGATTGACTCTCTTATTGCCCGATAGTTACTTACTAAGCCGTCCACACACCGATGGCAGACGACACACTTCCTCGTGCCGTGTCCGCTCATTCACCCGCGAATAATCAACAGTCATAGCCTATCAATTTAACGAGTAATTAATTATTTGCATTAAAATTACTCCATCAATCATAATTATGATTGTAACGATCTGTTTGTCGTGTTTTGTGATTAACAGTTATTGCGGTTACAGCCTTTCATTATACATTCGGTCAAAGACCTGGTTGGGACATGTACTTTGCATGCCGCAGAAGAGCATTAACTACAGCAACCTTTTCTTCAAGCCCCCGGCCTCGCGTCCTCCCAGAAGTCCTTTGGGAACTATGTATGGAATGTATTTGGCGGAGCTGCGGGATGCAGAACTAACAACAAGGCGACTCAAAAAGCTTTGTAGCTCATGATGACCATACGCTCCAATTAGGAGAGCGGACATGATGATTATTATGATAATACGGTTTCAATGCCGCTTGCCAATTCTATAATAGCACAATACCCCTTCTCGATTTTTTAAATATTATTCTGAATGTGACATTTCACTTTAGTCTAATATTATAAAATAAGTATAGTATATACATACTAGTATAAAATATTTAAAAAATTATATAATCTTAAAAATGCCATTATGGGAATAACAAAAAAACATATTCAATATTTTATTTGACGATCTGTGACTTGTTTGGTACGCATGTAACTAATTTACATATAAAATACTTCAACTAGTAATAAGCAAAATAACAAACATTTTAGAGATTGGAGATCGTTAGTAAAAATTAGGCTATTTATTATTGGAATCATTATTTTTCATCGACTTTTGATAATATGCAATATGATTATAAAGCAATGATAAATATTACAACCGCAATAATCGCTTTATATGAAATAAAATTCTTATTAAACAATAAATCAAATGAATTCAGCTGTATCTATAAACAGCATCCGATTGTTAAGTTGTTCAGTATAAATGAGGACACTGGAATGTATCATTAATTTCGTATTGACTTTTGGTCTAATGGGGTATATAACACAATGAGAGAGAGAACAATGGTGATTATACGTGGCGAGATGAGATGAAGAGGCAGACGTTGGTGGTGTGTCATGCTGCCAGGTTTACTGCACAGGTGTGGAGGCTGACTGGACGGATGCAGCAGCAGATATCTGGGTCAGGAGGGCTGGGGCCGCGTGTTTGCTCGCCGTTCACACTCCTTAGGCCTACTCTACACCAGCGAGCTCTCGGAAGACTATCACTGCTTGCTAAAGCAAGTGGACAACTCTTCATTATGATCAGAGATGACGATCATTGAAAATATGAATATAATACATTTTTAGCTAATCTTGAGTGCGGAAAGAACAACATGAAGCCAATCTGAGACAGATTACAAACAATTGAAATAAGAAAGACTTGGCACGTCGAATATGTATTGGGCATTAAGGAAAATCAAAACGATTGTACTGAATAGATTTCGTAAAAGGAAAATGTTCAGAAAGAATAAGCATGGTATCGTGCTTCCTTATCTTGGCATCTCACCAAGAGCCTATGCAGCCGTATAATGTGATTTGAGAGCAGATGCCTGCGTAGAATACTGGGGGTACAATGGATTGATTTTGTGAGGAATCATAAGATTAGAGAGTGGACAAGGAATGGGGTGAATGGGAAAAAAATGGGGTGGACCTGGTTGGGACACGTATTGAGAATGCCGCATGAGATTAATAAAGCTTTATGTGCTTCAGTTAGGGGAGCGGATATGATATATGATCGCACTACCAGTAAGCCCTTTATCGAAGATGAAATGAAAACTATACATTTTTTTTCAGAAAGACATCCGAGAAATAACAGAATGCAATTTTAAAAAATGGATAAAGTTAAAGCAATCTAGACTCTATAGTTATTATAGCAGAATCCATCATAACACGTCTCTGAACTATAATAATTTCATCGATTTCGTAAATGTCGCCAGACACGAGAAATAAATATAATTTGAACAATTCTAATCAAATACAAAAATGGCTAAATATAAATATTTAGTACGTATTATAAGAAAAAATCATTTGCGATTTGTATATTTAAAAATGATGACAACTATGTAGGGATGCGGTGTTCACGTTGGGAAGCACTGGTCAGAGTCTTGTGTGAAGGTCAGCTGGACAGGAAATATTTGGAAAGCGCATTTGAATACAGGAATTCCATCACGCCTCATCTCAAAGCAACCGGTCATCGATATCTATGCAGTAGCGCTGCAGCGGAAGCGATCCCATCCGAGACGGTCCTTCACGGGCTGATGACATAATTTACAGAGTCAATCGGGTAATACAACCTTTCCTCTCGGTACTGTATATGATAATAGTCGCGGTGCTTGTACGGATATTTTACTACTAAAGAAAGCGGCAGACGTTGAGTATAAAAGGAATGGGCGGTGAGGCTTCGGGTTATTTACCTTGCTGGCTTAAAACATGTTTATTATTTACCTACAATGAAGATGCTGATCGTAAATAATTATTCTCAATCACAATGTTTAACTGAGAAGTGGTTATCACATGAGAAAAATAATTCATTATCATCATGAGGTACGAGTATCTACAAACCATGAAATATATTTTACTCCGATTACCACGATGTAAAGAATTTGCTGAAAATTCGAGTAAAGATACTAGAAAGACTCCAAACGTATTGATTAAGGATTTTAAATTCTTATTACAAGAGATCATTTTGGTGTTACGAATTTTATAATGTTAAGTGTATCAAGTATTTAATGATAACATAAGGTTAATATTTAATATTTGTTATGCGCAGAATATTTATAATTCTCGTACGTTCAGCTCTCATAATAACACGTACTGTTTATTAACACTGACAGCTTATTGTCTCAATAAGACAATGTATGTAATTTGTAAAGACTCGTATTTCAGCAGCGGAAGGCGAGAAATTTCGGATGAGAATGCGAGTTCAAAGATCGAGGCGGCTTCGCATTAAAAGCTTAATTAAAAGTGTGTTCACCTGTCTGCAAGGCAATGAGGAAATAAATAATGAATTACCTCCCTCCCTCTCTTACCTGCTCACTTTCTAGCGAGTGAAATGGCAGAGGACTAAGGTGATAGTAAAAGTCATCAAATAAAATTAAGTTCATAAAAGATAATCATTCGGAACAAAAAATGATCTAGAAATCGATACGTAAAATATAAATTGCTTAAGAAAAAACTGTAAATAATTCAATGCATATTTGTCTAAAAATATTATTATTATGTTATTGACAAATAACTATAAATTTTCTATACATCTAAGGTATAGTAAGGTAGATTTGATATAGGAGAATTATTTTTAATCGTTTATTTTTAAAGTATTTGTGTTCTCAGTGCAAATGTGTACGACATCAGATAGTTATACAGAAAAAAACATAAAGTTAATAAACTTTAAGGCTTCTAAGATTTTTTATTCTAGACTCGAAAGAACTGTTGATTAAATATTATGTCATGCGTCAGAACGTTGATATTCATATCTGACTTCAATTGGATCTGTCAGAGGTTCCGTATAACGCGGCGTTTGTTCTTTGAATTGTTAGATAGAAAACATGACATTGAATGAGAAAAAAAAACACCAAGGCGTAAATCGGTCTACAAACAATTCGGCGAAACCGCGATGATAATCAATAATTATTTTCGTTTGAGTCGCTGCCGATAAATCATACATCACGTCTGTGGCACCTGCGCGAGAGCCTAATCGACCGCGGTCCTCACTCCACTTCCTATACTGGGTCACACTTTCACGGCGTGAGTGCCTGCCGCACTGTGGGAACATTTTTCGCATTGACATTTTTCGGCTCGTGGGCGGTGCGGCAACCATCCAGCGAAAGTCCCGCGATGACTGATGACTGATATTAAAAAATATCTGCGGGCGTTGACCGCATCGCCGCGCAGGTGAAACACCTTTACACGCCCCCGCTTTTCACCTGACGACATTGGCCTTGCCACAGAAACCGCAGAAGCTGCAGAAGCCATCCTTTGTATCTCACCAATACGATATTTCTACAAAATTCAATATGATCTATCGTATATGATGTTGGCGATGACATGATCTATAATACTATTAAACTTTTTAAACGTCTAATACTGTGTAAAATATATGGGAAAGTATTCGCTCTACTATCTCTAAGGATGAGTAAAAGATACTTGTATGAAATCATTGGTTTCCACTGCATTTAATAACCGGAAAACTTGGAAAAGTGGCGTTCTGTAAGTAATCGTTAATTTGTGGCTAGTGCTATATATGCTAGTGCTCGAAATGTTCATTTGGCTTCTCTTCCCAAAACTTGCATAAAAAGATATATTGTGTGAATTTATAATAATGCCAGTTACTTGGTTTATTTTTATCCTTAAATCATATTTTCAAGTAAGCACACCCATAAGGATAGGATAGTAAATAATATATAAATATATAAACTCTCTGGTTTATGTCTTTATTTCTCGTTGAGGTCACCCATCAAGAAATAATACGTCGAGGATAATACAATTCTGTAGACACGTTAAGTGAATTATCTACTGTACGGTTTATAGCGATAACTAGTAATGTACCTTTATATAAATAATACATCTCATAGGGAATAAGCATTAAAAAATAAGCCAATTTCATATAAATCAGATTGACTCCCGTGATGCCCGAAAGTATTGTAAATTTTCAAGATTCGAGTGACATGATCAATTGATGATATTTTTACAATAATGTATATTTAAATAGTTATTGAGATATTTACAATGTCATTCTAAATGTTTTCAAATAAAAGCGGTATTTTTGTAAGCAAGCCGCATTGCCTATTGATCCATGACCTCCGGCAATACACCGATGAATTTATTTATTTACTTAAGTGATTGGCGCTTTTTGTCGAGACGACAAGATAAATGGAGAGATTGAATACCTCGGATGCCACACAAGCTCTGATATTTATTCACCGTTTGCACATCGACAGTTGAAGAATTATTTGTCTTTTTGATTTCGGTAAAAGTGGTTTTTATTTGCGCGAGCACTCGAGATTATCTCTCAAAGAAAGTCACAAGAAGAAATCTTCTAAAAGAAATTTACATTTTGGAATGTCGGGTCGACGGTTGAAATTCTGAAGAAAATTAAAAAAAAATGGCATTCACACTTTTAAACTAGCGAAAGAATAAAAAAAGGGTAATTTATGAAGTACTGGAGAAAGTAGTTTTACGTGTAGTGTATTTAATGGTATTGACCTAATTCTTTGAAAAAATCTAAAAACAAAAAAAATGAATTTAAATCTGTTTTTTTAAAAATACACTTCTTTATTTTTGAATTAAAAGATTCGCATATAAACAACGAGGTAATTTTTTAATTGCTTGATTCTATTGTATACATAATTTTAGATCCACATAAATCGTAATAATTAATCACTTAAAATGCAATTACTCGGACAATAATAACGAAAAGATGTCTTATTTTATCATATTCGTTACATAGCATGCTAAATCCTAATGCCTGTACGAATAATTGAAATTTTATACTTGAAAATCTTTGTGACTGACAATCAATCTCGTTCCATTAAAGAAACATATTCGCACATTATTTACAGTTATTTTACGCAACTAAAAACTACGTTGATTCATTATAATTATGCAAAATGAGCCACGGTACGTTTTATTTGTAAAAAAACAGTTTTCCAGCAACATAGGGACATGTTCAAAGAGACGTGACCTTTTTAAAGAACGTAACAATGCAATAGGGCGTGGATGTTCACAAAACATTTTCACAGATGTAAAGAATTATTGAACCTACATGTTGTTGATTCACATCACACACCTTTAACAACAGTAGCAAATGAAACGTTTAACCAACTTTAGGCATTTTAAAAATGACCGTAAAATACAGTGGAACATAGGTAAAATTCAAATCTAAAAGGGCAACGTACGTAACAAGGTTTTAAAGAATAATTTCAGATTTTGGATTTATTGAGCTTCTTCAGTATTTTACTATTATAATATATCTGATTAAATATTTGGCATTTTCCATAGAAAAAAGTCAAATCTAACAAAACTCTCCGGTGTTTTTTAATTTTTAAACTAGTAAAAAATATTTAGAAAATTATACATATTGACATTTTCATCTTTTAGTTCTATAGAAGTGCATTATCACAAATATTAAATAACGAATCTATTTGTAAATGACCAGGTTTTCATTGTTTTTAGTTTTTATATTTAGTACCTTCCTTCATGGCAATATGACCTGAATGACTTCATAAAGTATATTCTGCAAAAAGTTTGTAGGCATGAAATTTATTTTTCTCATAAAAAAATATATCACGTCTGTAGTAATATTAAATAAAGAGTTCTGAAAGAAAGGCCGCTTCTCACCATTTGAAATATTTGCGTGGGTTTTTCCAAATAGCGAAATATAGCGTAACGATGATTCAATCTTGAAGACCAAAAAAAGACTTCGGACCATAAAATTATAAAAAAATATACATGTTATATAAGTATATATCACTAAGGATATTCAATAATACTTTTGTATGGACCAGGATGCAGTAAATTTTATTTGCGTCTAATCCGTATATACAACCAGATATTGTATCAAACATTGTGTGTGCAAGGTACTAGTAAACTGTGGCCCGCGATCCAAATTCGGTTCCACTTTTAGTACTGTCCTAGTTTAAGAATAATTCCGTCGTAATTGTCATACTGTTGCTTTCTGTAAGATATCCCTTCCCATCCAGGATCATATAGGCAGCAAAAAACGGCAGCAAATTATCATGAAAACGTCTCAATTCAAGTCCACTGTGTAGATCACCGCAGCATAAATATGAGTACTGGGTAGATCATACACCACGTAAATTCATTGAGAGCTAAGATATCTAATTCTAAAGATTTAAAAATAAAATATTCCATTTTAATGCACTGTTTTTAAATATTTATAATTTCGTATTTAAAATTAAAGCGGTGACCCCTGAACTTAACAATGTTGACAGTTGTCCAATGTTTCGGATTCATCTGAATGCATTAGAATAGATTACATGTATTTGTGTACCAGAACATGCATGACGTGTATTGGGCCTGCGATAATTGTGCGGCCGGGGATTGTGCGAGTGGATTCTATGTCACATTCACACACATTCAGCAAACGATCATTTCCCACAGGGAGTTGTGATGGAGGATGACCGACCATCTTCATTCAAGTGGAACCTCATTCAAGCGGAGCGATGGAATACTACACCATGGTGAATTTAAGATCATTCTAATGATAATATTTAGTTTATACAACCTAACAAAGCGGTAAAAATTAATAGTTAATGTATCATTCGAAATACATTTATAATTTTAACATAAAGCTATCACAAAACATTAAGAACTCTTCCTTTATTTTGGTAATTTCGACAGAAAACTCGCATAAGTGATATACGTAACAAATGCCAAGAATTTACACATGAACTCAACATACATGTGTAATTCTTATTCGAATATATCTGGGCAGAAAAACACCTTGCGGTAATCGATCACAACATACCTTGCGGCATAAGAGACAGAAACTAAGCCTAGACTTAAAAACTCTATAAAACTACTTTATAAAAAGATCCTCCCGGACGACAAAACTTGTAAACGTGAAAACAATTATTTGTTGTGTTGCAGTAATAACTTACTAGTTGGGCATAGGGCCACCGCAATATTAAGAACATCTCGATCAGAGTCGTACATCTGAAGCTCTTATTTTGGGTTCTTAAAACAACGTTTTGTTTAATGGAGATGTGAAAGTACTGTCTCTTACATTCAAATTTTGGCGCATTCTCTCTGTCTTCTCAAAAAAACACGATTTAGTATTTAAAAACATGGATAAATACTCAAAAAGCGCAATTAAAAAATTAACCGTGTACAGATTTTGATCAACAAAATATGAAACGATGCTGTAAAATTACACATATATATATGATCTTTTTATTTGATTACAATAATATAAATAAATGTTTAAATCCCTGATGTGAATACCGAAATGGCAAAAAACATTTTTTCAAAAACAGAATTCTCATTAATGTTTTGTTTTTTTTTCAAATAAAGTGTTATCTTTACGACCAAACAATATTATGTATTCAAGTATAACCAGATTGTTGTTTACACATCAAAGCTGAGGTGTATTTCAGCCGTTTCGGAATTTACCAAATTTTAAGGAAAAGTATCACAGAACTCTCATCGGTTTAGAAAGTTACAAGAGCTACGTGTGTGTGTTGTGTGTATTGAGTTTTGTTCCAATAAGCTGCCCACGAATGTTCCCTGGGGCTGAGTTAAAACAATGTCCGACGACTTTAGCCTCTTTCTCGAAGCCTCAGCTTGACCACGTGATGTACTTCCGTCAGTAATAAATTGAACCTGCCATATATATTATACGAGTAGCACGTGCCATACTTGGTCAAACAAGTAATATATAAACCTATACATTTTAATTCTGAAATATACCATTGACATGAAAGTAAGCATGATTTTTCACCATAAATTAAATTTGAAGCAATGAAACACTAATTATATTCTCGTATCTCATAAAAGAAAACATGTGTTTTTCTGCCTTTTTTTATAACGTTTTTTTTCTAGGGTTATATAGAAATAAGTTATTTTATATTTTATTACATCAGTTTATCTGCCATACTGGGAAGCAAAAAAATAAGTTCCCCCTGTGTACAAACTTTTGCAAAAAACGCATCCCGGATAAATACACCAGCAACGAAGACATCAAACAAATATTTGGTATAACCTTCACGATTATAAATGGCGAGTATACTCACTGAGAGGTGACTACTATTACAACAGATATTATTTTTAAAAAATGCATTTACAACCAAGATCTGGGTGTGACGAATCAATATATATATATATAAAATGATGTTCTTGCACGTTGAAGAAGAAAATTGTCGTAATATTGTTACGTTACTAAAAGGATGTCTTATAAATTTCCATTTATTTTCTTAAGTAACGAAGCTATGAGAGAGATTTTACAATGTCTCTTATTGTTTTGCATATGTATCAACGGGAGAACAATGTACATTACAAAACACGCATGTCGCAATGAATCGCAGAATCCGCAATTGCGCTGAGTAGTCTGATAACAGAGGCGTGAAGTTTGCTCGCTAGTGACTACTTGTGTTACAGCATTCGCGGAATACAAAGCTGCGAAGACGAGACTCCGGTAGCTAAACCATGCCGCGGGAACGAGACTACAGCAACTTCTACATCTGAAGAGGCAAGCTACTCGATAAGCTGTGTGCAATGAGAAAATTAAGAGCATCTATTCAATCGATGCATTCCATAAAAAAATACTCTTATTATGTCACATCAGCTACTGAATACGGGCTGATATATGTACAAGTATGTTCATTAGGTTATAGCATTTGCATGCTCTGATTATGTAATAGTACGAGTATCTCATATATACAGGAGAGCATTGATCTCGTGTGTTACGAGTATTCCAATATTTAAACTTTACCAACCACATTCGGTCTTCAGATAACGACGCAAATACAAGTATACAGTAGGTCAAACTTTTACGGAGGCATCTGCTTTTGAAATACATTATACGGCTGTATCGGTGAAATTTCACGATTCACAGCCGTAAAAGAGAATAGGGACGATGCAGGAGCTATATACGTAAAATACTGCAGGGAACGATGGTTTGACTTTGTGAGGAATGACCAGAGAGAGTGGACAATATAACCTTCCGTACATCAAGAGTCGTAGGACCTAGTTGGTTCGTATACTTCGGGCGCCGCAGCATAAGCTACAGCTACCTTTTTTTTTCAAGCATCCGGGGCTCGCGCCGTACTGAAAGACCCATCGGGATCTACACATAGCATGTACTTGTCGAAGGCTGACATAGCTTTGTGGCAGCTTTACGTGACGACCATATGCTCCAGTTAGGGAAGCAGACATGGTGATGATGATAATGACGATATCAAAGATTACTCAAATAATGTAGTGTAGTGTGGCAACAATTTGGATTGCTCTAATCGGGAGCGGCAGATGATATGGCATAGAATGTGTAAAGTGCTATGTGTTATGTGCAATGTGTATCGGCCGAGACTCGAAGCGGATCCGCGAACCGCAAGTAGCACAACATCCGCACGGCTCATCATCAGGGCTGTCGGGGCAAGAGATGATTGTTCGAGAAGGAGGACAACTCAAAAGACTATGCGCTGGGAATTGTCAAATTAGCGAGAATGTCTAACACCTTTCCCACAACTCTACTGCAATCAATGGCCTTATAATCCTTAGAGATGTTTATAATAACACCCTAATTACTGTGTGAAAGCTTGTCAATAAAACTATACAACGCTCATTAATGAAAAAGACAAGATTTCAGATTAACTTTCATTTCATACAAAGAATAGAATTTGTGAAATTAGTATTATTTTCTAAAGAATTACTGTAAATACAGTTAAATACATTGCATATTTTAAATATGCTTATGTAAAATAGATTCTTTTCAGAACCATGTTCGGAGTATTTCTAAAAAATACAATCCGAAACAAGGATATTCGAAGAAGATCTCAAATAGTGGAGGCTACCGAACGAATAGGCAAACTCAAGTGGCAAAGTGCAGGACATATCTGTCGAAGAAATGATGGTCGATAGGGAAGAAAAGTATTAGAGTGGCGTATTAGAACTGACAAACGGACCGATGGCCGACGGCCTACAAAATAGACTGACGACATCAAAAGAATAGCAAGAGTAACCCAGATGTGGAGGGCGGAGGATTGAAGAGAATGAAGACTCATGACAGAAGCTTACGTTCAACAGTGGATGGATACAGGCTGATGATGATGATGATGAGAGTCTATATTATTGACTTGTAATAATCATATCTTCATTCAATTGAACTGTTTATTAATTTCTATACGGCTTACATAAAAGTAATGTTGTCGATACGAGTATTTAATATTAATGAATAGATATTCAAAAATCTTGCAAATAGTAGAAACTGAATGCACATTTGCTGACTTGTAAACCATTCAATTTAACGAGGGTAAGTTAACTGTTGTGAAGATTTCCGATGGCTTCTCAATGCGGATATTAAAAGATAAATACCACTTTCTAGAATCCTGTATTATGACATAACTTTTAGAAAGTTCTTCCTACTTTAGAATGGATAGACTCGGAAAATGCTTTTTATCCACAAAAGATATAAGTAATACCTGACGATTATTTCCCTATCTAGACAAAAAGTGAACACATGTCATTAATAACAATTGACGTAATCTTACGATGTTTTTTTTAATAATACGAATAGTTAACGTAAGATCTTACAAGTGATTTTTTTTTCAATGAAAGCTTTTTCATCCTATTAAATATAATCACATTAAAAATTGATTTATATAACTAATTCTCATGTATAAAAATGTTTAGCATATTCTCTTTACAGAAAACATTGGCATCGTATAAACTTATATATTAAAATCGCGTGTAAAAACATAATCAAGTATAACCCAGCTATGCTTGATAAAGCAAAAAATTTAGGTGTTGGCGTAGATCTGTGTTTATGTTAATAGATTGTATGTTATGAATTAAAACGAAATTAATTTTTGCAAAAAAGATGTCCGAAGATGTCTTGTGTCAGGTGGCAGCCCTCACTTGGTGGCATTCGCGCACGGCCCGCCCGAGTCAGCGCGAGCGTTTGTTGGGAGTTTACAAACCTCTTTAAAAATAAACCACACCGTTACGTTTATGACACTTTTTGCCCGACAAGAGATCAACCGGTAATCTGAGAACACCTCAATTGAGATAGAGACGCTCATTATTTTGTCTGAATCTGCAACTTTTGTGAATCTGCAAATCAAACGGCGGCAGTGCCGTAACGTGGAGTATAAAAGCCGGGCATCATTCTAATCGAATGTAAGCTAAAATGTTTTGCAAAGATGCATATTCAAAAAAAAAACTGCCCTGCTGCAACACCCAATACCAAAAAACTGGCTAGCATATTATGTCCTTCGGATTTGATGGTTGTTAGCTGCATACAAAATAAATTATAGACTGCTTTTCATAATTTCTTAGATGTCCTCTTGAATGATGAAAATTTTATACGTTAAGCATTATCTAGCCAACGAAGCTGCAATTGTAACTGATAGGAGGCAAAAAAAGATTTCTGAGTTGACAATGGTTCATGGTGGTAGTTTTTTTCATCATATATTTAAACTAAACTCTTTTTGTCATAGCTGCTTTCATGTATGACAAAAGAAAAGCTCAACAATACATTTTTGAATGGTAAGGACGTTAATACGTGCATAATAGTACATTTATTCAATTAATTGTATTATGGCGATATTCTAAGGGATCTGCTGGTATTTAGGGCATCAATGCTAAATAATACGAGTATATTTTAAATAATTGATCAATAATCAATTGAACAATTAATCGAGTTAAAATTTATTCTAGCAAAACGGTATTCAGCGAAAAAATACATATTTGAGAAACAAACACAAAAATCGTCAAATAACAAAGATAAAACTATTTTACTTAATTTTTTATTTTATTTTGGTTTTTTATTCATTACTGGGGAATTAATAAATTCATTTGAACATAAAAGTAATGACGATAGCGGAAAGTGAAGATACCTAAGTGCCCATTTTTATCAATTGAGTAAATGGTGTACTTGAACTTACGGCTTTAAGCTTCAAGTTGATAAAAAAGTAATGATTCAACTTTCTATTTTCTCTCGAACAATTTACATAAAACGTTGTCATCAACAAAACATCAAAAATGGTTTATTAATCTAAAAAATTCATAGACATCAACTAGGAAGCAATCTTCCGGCTAAATTCGAATAATTTAAAATAAACACAAAAATATTTATGTTTGTATTTGAAATCGTAATTTGTGGTAACAGATGGTCGTAACTAATTCACATATTGGAATCATGAATATTAGGTTTTAACACTAAGATAAGAAACTTAATCATAAAATATTAAACTAAGGCGGTTTTTATAAATAACGATCGTTCAAATCGTAACAAAGAAAATATAAATTGTAAAAAACACCCAAGATCCGTTTTTTTTTCTATTTTAAGTCAAACAGTTAACTTTGTTCTCTAGTTGTATTAATTATCATCACATACATACGAGAAATACTCGTATAACGAGACTCATGGTATTTTCGATTTTTTAAATACAATATTATTACATATCCATCTTACATGCGGGCTATGATATTATTATTGTATAAATAGATTAAAAATAGTCTATATATGTTTTAAAAATATATTTGTTTGTATGATATCTAATCGTCCATAATATTTGCTGTCAATTAATTTGCATTCTTTTTTCTTATCCGGTTAACGGAATTGGTTATCAGACATCTAGGAGCACCAAGTTCTTGAGATACTCTTACAAGTTTATTGCCCGGTGTGATCATCCTTTTGTAATTCAGAACCGGTAAAAAGTTCAACAAACCAAAAGTATAAAAAAAATACACAAAAAATGAGATGGTGAATGTATTTTATAGAAATAAAAAAGTATATATATTCATTTGAAGCAAATTGTGAAAAAAAATACGATAAATAATTGGTATTCAACATTTACATATTTAGAAAAAAAAATTCAATAGAGATGCATTTATTAATTATTTCTAATTTGAAAAAAAAAATTTTTTTTTTACTAAGTCCACAATATTTAATGCAAATTTAAATATTAAAATTTAAATCATTATTTGATGACATCGTTAAATATGTATTTTTAAATATTCATTTAAAAAATGCAAATAAGTGAACATTGTGATGATAACAATTGATCATGAATACAAATAAATATATTTAATTAATGCTGAAATTGGTGGTGATTTATAAAAAATATTTCAATTAAATTTTATGATAAGAAATGACATGGTGGTGTTTGAAAATTCTGACAGAAAATAGTCACAATGGATATGAATCGAATTAGTCAAATTCTTCGTCAAAAGAAAATCTTCACTTCACCACACTTTCCACTTTTGAAAACGATTCGAATTAATTCACGCACGGTCAAAAAATCCACACGGGCAATAAATATATTAAAGAAAAAAACAATTACAGCATCAACAAACAATGTTTCAATTTAAAAAACGCGAACAATCCGAGGGAAAACTGTCTGGTGTGAGAGAATATTTCAAATTATTCCAATGCAGCAGCGCGTTTTAAGCGGGAAACCCGCGACGTTTTCCGTCGGGCGTTCGAATTTTTGAAAAACAGGCGGGCCGATTTTGTTTCTCTTTTCGTTTATGAATTTTTATCGTTTGAATCGGCTCGCCTGTTTTTTCGGTTGCAGTGTTGACAGTTAGGGACGTACCTCGTGTATCGGTTGTTGATCAAGCGGTAACAAAGAAGCAATGAACTGGCGGTGCCGGGAGCGCGGGGTGTATATAGCGGCGGACCCTCGCTCTAACCTACATTTAGCCCCCGCTCTGCGCGTGCGCATGCGCCTCGGTCCGGTCCCCTCTTCTTCTACAATAATCCTCCACTCCATCTCCCGGCCGCTCTTTCCCATCATGTGAGAGCCGATACATTGCTGAAATTTATTTTCCGACGAGTTAGTTTCGAATGACTTCATAAACATACGTAAATACAATCTTGTATGTTATAACCTGAACCCAAGGTGCTGCAAAAGTAAGCATCGGTGGTGTGCAAGTATATAAAAAAATTCGATACATTATCACTCAGCGGTGGACTGTTAATATGTTAATTAATTTCAAACTTATTCGTGATTATTTCGAGGAAAAAGCGTTTTTTTCTGCATTGTAGGATTATGTAATAAATTTCAAAGCAATCCGTTATTATTTAATGCACGAATACTATATAATCTAGAAGTATTATCGGAATTGGTTCTTAATTTATCAAGCATGTACTAGGTTCAAGTTTAGAAAAGGCTCTCACGAGCTTCTCTGAATCTATTACAAACTATCTTTGGCGTCACATCACCATTTGTGCAAACGGCCACTACTTCAAAAAACAGATATTTAATATTTGACAATGCCATTGAGAATAAATCCATAATGTTTGGAATCACAACACGGATGTGTGGATCGAAATTGTGTCGGCTATGGTGCACATTACATATATAATTAGTAAAAATGCAAAAAGCAGAAAATACAAGTAACAAGTGAAATATCCTCGCAGACGACACTAACCCTTAGCATCAATTTACGATGACATTATACTGTAGCTTAAATGTTAATAAGTCGATTCAAAACCAATTTTATATGGATTATAACAGAAGAAAAAGAGGGATGAAAATTCATACGAAAGCCCTACGTTTTTCAGTGGACTAACTCACTGATCCCTGATAATGTACGATTATCATAAAAGTATTGTATAATATTTATGTAAGTTTAAAATATTGTACAAAAATAACTTACATTGTATACGTTTACATATAAATAAAATGTACAAAATAAGAGATAAAAATGTATTATTCGTTCAAATCATTGCACCCATGTGATTGGTTAATAAATGATCAGCCGTCGTCTGTGCGCATCACAATAAATAAACATATAAAGGGTCCGCCAAATAACTTTTTTTTTTAAAACAGGGCGTAAAACATCGAGTGTAGTTTCGGCTGTGTGGCACGTAGCGCCGTCCTGTTGAAACCAAATGCCAATATCCTCCTCTTTAATTTTTGTGAACAAAAATTCGTTCAACATGGCCGCGCCGCATGGAAGCGCCATTGATGGCGCTTCACGCACACTTTCTGCCACAGCAGCAATATTCTCGGGTGTACGCACTGTTTTTGGCTTTTCACGCTTTGGTTTATCGATGAGAATACCAGTTTCTTTCATTTTGTTCACAAGATAACGAACATACGGAGCTGACGGTGATTCTCTTCTTCCAAAATCCGTACGCAATTTTCGCACACATTCTGCAATATTACCATGATTTTCAAAGTAATGTCGCAATATTTTCCAGCGTTGTTCAAGCGTAAACACAACCATATTCGTTTAGCGGAAGGATAAAACTAATTATCTGTCAAATCAGACATGAGCTAAGTGTTACCATTCACGAAATAAGCACTAGTAGAAAAAAAAATGTTAGATGGCGGACCCTATATTTATTAAATGAAGTTAAAATTCACGTCTTACAAAAATAACATGGATTTTAAGACAATTTTTTAAAAACCACTTAGCAAGCTCCCACATTTATTAATTTAAATCGAAAGTTTTGGATTTAATTCCGGTCTCAATTAGTTTTTGTTTATTTGTCTAAATCTTTTGATAAACGTTCTAACTTAGAATATTTGCCCTGTTAAGCAAGCACAATGCGTGTGCCGGACTGTATTCTTACGGCGATACAATCAGCGAATCAATACTGCATCTATCTTTAATAATGAAAAGCGTTAATAAATCCACAGATGAGTTCTCTCCAACGCATTTTGGCACTATTTTAATATCTACTTTTTATACGTAGTTATTTTTACAAGACTCCGAGTCGATGTAACTAAATAATGATAAAAATACGTAGCATTGTCGCACGCACTTACCTTGAACATTCTTTACTGAATTGAATTTCGTCGGTTTTCGTTTTCAATACTTTTTGCGCTCTATAATGTGATATTCCACTTACTTGTGGTACTTCCAGCCTAATCGCTTCGCATTAAATTGATTCGTTTTGAACAGTTTCCAGAATGTAAACACAGTCGTTTGATGGACTGAATAGAAAAGTGGAACGACGATAAAAGAAAAGTAAAACGACAACAAAAAGGCTTGCGGTTAAATGCATACTGTCGCAGATAAACGAAATTTATATAATTAAATGGGCAGTCTCATATTTCAACTGAAGAAGAAAATTAATACGTACCTGCTGACAAAAAAAATCAATAGTGAAGTTAAAAGAATGATTTTTGCCACAGAAATATATGTGGGAAAATAATATGACTTTCTTTATTCGTTTTTTTTACCTCAGTGATCTTTGTTTGAGATAACTGTAATTATAGAGGATCTATGTTAAAATAACGGATTCCATCAAAAATATTACAAAAATTTAGTTATAATAAAAAGTCTTAATCAAATGAGAGATATGAACTGAATTATGTTCTATTTCAATGCTCAAATGCTCAATTTTTACTCGGAGAAAAAGTTTAACAAATGTAATATTCTTTATATTGCTTTATCATATTGTAAAACCATGTCTATCTTCACATGTTGAGCTCTTTTACAATTCCTTCATATACTGAAGTACCATTTATCATCATGAAATTACAATTGTCATAATTATACGCAGCTTTGTCGTGATAACGAATCACAAATATATTATATTATAAACATAGGTAATAAAAAAAATGATTTGCTTGGAGCATCTTAATGTACGGCTGTGAGACATGGTGTTTATCTAAAAGAGATAAAAAAAGACTAGAGGCCTTTGAGATGTGGTCATACAGAAGAATTCTCGGAATTTCCTGGAGAGACACGTCATGAACAATGAGGTTCTCAGGATAATCAAGGAAGATATGCACATAGTAAGAACCATTTAAGAGAGGCGAACCCGATGTATCGGTCACATCATGCGCCACGATGGTCTTCTTCACGACACTGTGGAGGGAATGGTTGAGGGTAGAAACTGTAGAGGGCGACATGAGTTTTAGATCTTATGTTGAGCTGAAGAGGGTTGCGGAGGACCGAGAGGAATGGAGATCGAGATACAAGATTCTGTTGCTGCAAACCAATCCACCGGATTGATGCTACTACGAAGAAGAAGGTAATAAACGAAAATTTTCAATGCCGAGGAAAGTTAGGAAGAGAAGAAGAAACAGCCAAATGATTAACAATCTTTCATTAATAAGATTAATTATACATGAAAAATAATATTAGGAACAGTTTGTAAAAATAACGTATGTCAGCCGCAATATATGTCAGTGACTCAATATATTTAGTCAAATTAATGTTTATGTGGGTATTTGCTTTCTTCAAATATTGTCGATTAGGAAAACACTGGATGACAATAATGTAAATAACAATGCATATTAAACAATACAAAATACTGCCGTTAAGACAATACAGCAATTCACCCATCATTCTAAGCAACATTGTAATGTGTTTCTCTACTCTTGGGCAATAGCCACTTAGCGAGTAGTGTATAAGCCGTTCAAATCGTAGGTACGTGAAATTAAATCATCCTTTTTTTACGAGGAGCTCGCATTTGACGGCCTTCGTAAACTGGTCCATCCCTGACCAAATAAAGTTATCCATAAAAACCCAAGTGAACGGAGCTCTTTTAATTATCCGTGGCAGAGATTTTCAAATAATTGTTGTCGCGCCTCCGCGGCGGCGGCCATGAGAGAGCTCGGAATGTTTTGAATATTTCGACCAATTAAACAAACGATACACCTCATTCAAATAAACGAACCGAAAAAGATGCGCGTCGAAGGAAACCTTTTGTCGACTCCGGGAGATGAAAAAAAAAGAGGTCAGATCTAATGGCGGCTGAAGTCATTCGATTGTTGTTTCAGATTCTTCTGTTATGTTAACTTATGCTGAAAATGACCCGCGAGTATTTCGTTTAACCATTTCAAATATGAACGTATGCATATTTGCAATACGGATTTGTGTAATGTCTTGATCCAATGAATAGATGGTTTTTCAATGGCAACAAAGAGATGCAGAGAAACGACGATGTCTTGATGCAAGATACGATCACCCGAGCTGTTTGGATTATTAAATTTGGCACAAAGTATCTTTACAAGTTTTCCAAAAATGATATTTCAACACTGTTATTCAGCAGCAGAAAATATTTATATTTACATTATAAACAAATCAATAAACTGATGTGGTTACGAAAGCATATAACAATATCAATTGTTGTACAATTAATATTAAAGATATACTCATATGTTACGATAGATTTGTAAAAACACTTTTTTTGTATATCCTTGATCAAATGCAAGATCCACGATGTTTGTATATCGTCTGCATTAACAGTTTTCTTTAGCAAATTAAATAAAAAAATATTTCTAATTATTATATAATTGAATTAAAACTTTATTGTACCTAACATATTGTTTATTAATAGCGCTGTTTATAATAATATTTATCATGTCATCATTAAAAAATCACTTTTTACACATTGAAGATACTTCTGACAGTTCTACTGACGCGTCGTTGATTGGTATTTGGGGAAAGGAATTTTATTTGAATAAATTTATCTCTCAGTGTGCTAATTTATAACCTACGAATTTTGGATTAATTGGGAGAAATTAGCACTCATTTTGAATTGTATCAATGAGTTTTTCAAATGACATTTAGTGTATAAACTTCACCACACAAGCAATTACTAAATTCAGTGTAACATATACCTAAATTAATTACTGATTATGCGTAACAATAATTTTAAGTTGTAGTCTTTAACGACAGATTTAGTCATGCTGCATATAGTCAACAATGAAAGCATTATTGTGATGGTTATAATATTATATTCTCAGATCATACTGCGTACTCATATATGTACAAAAATATAACATGAGTATTAACCTAAATTGTTTATATTTGTTAGAAATTTTTCATGTCTCACATATTTGCCCCAAGTAACTAATATCACGTACTTACTTTCATTGATTTTCAATTTTTAAACTTTATGTTAGTTTTTCTTTTATTTAAATTCTAATAAATATTATTAAGTTGAAGAGCCAGGGATCACGCTGAATTTAATGTTTCTATAATCTCAAAAACAAATCTCTCTACGATTTTAAATATTCAATTAGGAATACGAAAATAATTTGAAATTAGTAGGAAAATTTTTTTTGAATAAAATACTATGTATTAGAAGAGAGAGCTTTGTTAATATTAAATACATGCACCGTTTTGGAAGCACTGGAGCTTTAACTGTCAAGATCAACATGTTGGGAGATGCTTATACTCGTACTACACTTTCATTTAAAATACTTGCCCCGTGAAAAGCCAGCACATAATACTCTTCTCTAAAATAACATGGCGCCTAGTGAATAACTTGATATGCCTGAATAAAAATATCTTTATATATTTTTTTTCATCACCAACATCGTCGCCATCTTTCTCTTGACTACCTGAATACTAGATGAATGACAAAATAAAATAAATGTTTATCCTTGTTTTAACTATTAATTTCATTTTACAGGTCACTTTTATCCATGTAATATTTTTTTATGTAGACGAATGCAGGGGAGCACAGCCGGTCAAGACCAGTGCACTCTATGACGCTCAGTCAGGGAGGCTGGACGCTGCATGCGGGAAACGTGTTTTGTGTTCGTGTTTGTGTGTGGGTTGGGGAGATTGCAAGTGCATATTTATCTGTTTCTTGAAGAGATCCAGATTGTGGGAAGGAGGATACACAGACGCTGGAAGAGCATTCCATAGCTTACCGGTGGCATTAAGGAAGGAACTTTGGAAACTGCCAGTCCTTGGTCGACACACATTAACCGAGTATGGATGTTCGGCAAGTGTAAGACGAGTTTGTCGGTTGTAAGTGGGTGCAGGAGGAATTTGTTCTTTAAGTTCCGAAGAGCAGCGATCGTGATAATAACGGTAGAAAAGACTAAGTGAACTAATATTACGCCTGTGTTTCATTGATTGCAGGTTAAACGTAAGAGTGTCACTGTTTATCAAACGAATTGCTCTTCTTTGAACTGAGTCAATTAAATTTAGAAGGTATTTTGGGGCTCCAATCCAAAGGTGAATGCCGTAATCAAGGATAGGTCGGATTTGACCTTTATATAGAAGAAGAAGTTGTTTATCGTTGAAATACCTACGTGATCTATATAATACACCTAGTTTTTATGCATTTTTGATTTAGAACGCATGGCTAGGAACAAACTAAGCAACCAAGTCCTTTGTTAGATATTTTCAATCCATAATTCTTGTCGAAATTCCATCATTTCAATATTGTTAATCAAAGAAGATTTATAGTATATTACACATTATTTTTAGGATCTTCTAATGCAACAATCGTTCCATTGAATTTCCTTTACTACCCACGTTCAAAATCGATTGCTTTAAACTTTAAAGTACGCGTGTACTCGTACATACGTAGCAAGTCCGTAAACAACCGAATTACCCATTAAAAAATTACATATTTATTTACACACTGCTAAATTAAGTACGCTTTATGTTATTTAAGTGGTTTATAACCTAGAGATCGTTAAACTTTTATATAAAAAAATGTAATCTTACTCGAGACCATAAGTGGAAAAATTGCAGAGTAAATTTTTTATTGTTTCACACATAGTTTTGTGCGGTGATCTCAATTCAGACACTATTCAAATTTCATTTCATCCAAAACGTGATGTCCTATTTAATATTATATTTTTGATATGGCGCATGCCATTATCTTAATTGGAATTTACTACAATCAATAATCTTTCCAACATCACGATCGAATATTGACTCATTACAGCGATCCCGGGCGAGTGGCGCAGTGGCGCAGTGGCGTAACCTGGGTAGGAGAACGGGATTTTTGTACTAGGCCACACATTACTGAGGGCGTCATTTTGTCAGGAAAGTACAAACATTTGTAATTGGTCTTTTTCGAATCATTTGCAGTTCATTTTATGTGATAGTTTGTCGTCGGTTTGTTAATATTTTTTTTATTTAGTCGCATTTTGAACGGTGTCAGTTTGTCGATAGTGTTAATTCAAGGGGTTAGCATCCTTTAAGTTAAAAAAAATGTATAATTAAAAGTCACCTTATTATTTTTCTTTAAAACCGAATGAATGTTGTAGCTTTACTTGGTTTTATGCAGGATTAGTATACATTAACCTTATTTTATATTATATTTAATTTCAATCGTAGTTTTTGTTAAAGAGCGACCATTTATTTTATTGAAATTCGGATATGTAACTTCCCGTTTTTATTTCATTATAGTTTTTTATATCTGTTAAATGGCTGTCGCAATTTCCCAGGTCACATATCTGTCAGCTGCCTAAATTTGCCATAAATTGGCAAAATTTAGCTGCCATTATTACTGTGTACATGTATTCTGCATGGTCCTAAATGGTCAGAGCATCTACGACCAGTAACGTGGATGAATTAAGCGGTCACTTCCAAATACGTTTCAAGTCCAATCGTTCGTAACTTTGTTGATCGTACGATAACAGATTGGACTTTACCTGCCTCACACCCGCATCACACAGGAGGATAGTTAAGTCTACTTGATGATGCGCTCATTCAGATTATTATCAGTTAGCAACTGATAAGTCCAATAGGAGTCCCCTCTGAACAATTGTGGCCACTGCGTAGAAATACTAAAAGAAAGAACCCGTGAAAGAGATTAGAATCGCATTAAGAGATGGAGATGGAAGATAAATTCTCTCACCGAAAATACGAGCAAAGATTGTAAATGCGTGGAATTTTTTTTAGTGGCCACAAAGTCTGCATGCCCGATAGGGCCAAGGCGATTCCCTCGAACTGCACCGAAAAGGACTTCTCTTTCTAACAAAGGAACTGACAGTCCCAGAGAATGTGCTCTGAGGTCTGGAAGGGGGCGCCACAGGGGAAACTAAGGTATGAAACTAAATAAAATGAGTATAATCAGTCATTAAAAGCGCCGTGCACAGTCATTAGTTGGGTAGACCAGTTATTAGAGCTTATCCATTTAGCAGTTAGTCTGAAGTAAATGTCCGATAACAGATTATACAATACTTTAGTCTTTGGTCAAATATTGTTTGTAGGGGCGGCAAATACGAGGTTTATCCCAGGCAACGTATATCCACGTTACGCCACTGGACTGGTCTGTCGATGATCACGACTGGGAACCATTCATTTTTGAGTTATATTATCTGCCCAACCGCATGCTCTTCATTGTTATATTGCGACTGCAATTTGTAAAATTAGCAAACTAGTTCATACACATCAAACGAATTTTAATAAATTACCGCAATAGGTTGATACACTGACTAATCAGATCAGCATGCGTCATAAACTCATAAATTACACCGGTGGAAATCTATTTATTGTGTCGTCCAATAATGAGCATTATGTTACCAAATATCTTAATTATTATTATTAGAGTGTACAAGATTCTTCTTTTCATGATGATTTATACATAAATTTGGGAGTCCCGTGCTTGTAAAAAACTTAATTATTCATTAATTATGTTTTTCAAAGCTTTCTATTCATCTTCTTCTTCGTGTCAGCGACGTCAAATTATTTCTGTCCAGTATCTGGCAACATCGATAGCCCGTGTGTTGCCTAGCATTAGGTCTTGAGGTGTGCAGGTTGTTGGGCACATGAAGCAGGATCCTAGGTGTGAGGCGGTCTGCAGGGCTCCGCAGTCGCACAATAATGACTCTCCCTGCCGAAGCATTCCCCACCACTCGAGGTTGTCTTTTGTTCTACCAACTCCGGTTCTTAATCTGTTCAGAGCTTTCTATTATGTAAATACGTTACCACTACTATTAGTAAATACTGAACGCAAAAACAGAAATGTTAACGTTATTGACTGTCAATTCTTGGTTAAGCCGCATAATTATAATTGTACGTTTTTTTTAAATAACCTATTAAATTTTTGTAGTTTTATTTCACATTATTTAAATATTGCTCGTGACATATTACTTGGATCGGGATATCTAAAAACTTTAAATTTGGTCGTTTGTGCTCGTTATATCATTTCATATGTAACTTAGTATAAGATATATTTGATGCCAAAACAACATTTTCTGGGTGAGTATTTCAAATGATTTATTTTATATGGCACATATAAACTAAGTAATACGTCTTTACTCCAAAAATAACGTCATTATTTATCTAAAGGATAACTAAGAACTGTAAATGGTACAATATTTAATGTAAAAGATATAAATCTGACAGATAATCTTTGACAGTGTGTTCATATGCATATATGGCATAATGATAACGACATTACAGTTTATTCCAGAGGTTCCATTATGGAAAATGAAATCGGCCAAAGGTCTCCGTTGTTCGTTAAAAAGACGGTAAAAACTCTGAACAGATTGGTGGTAATCTTTCATTTTGAAGGGTTTTTTGTTCTGCGTTCTCGCCCCAACCCGGATGAGAGCGATCGCCTGGTGATTAATGTGACCGTGAACATTCATATTGTGTTCTCAATTTTAAAATCAACGACGAAAGACACGTGTGTGCAAACAAATCACACCAAATAATAGCTAAGTGTAATTCATACACAATTCACACACTTGATAACCAGAGATTAATTGCAAGTACGTCTTCACGACACATTGCAATATTCAGTACTTTAAAAAAATACATCACGACAAATGCCGGGTCTGGTAGAAATTATAGTCAAATACAGTACCGCCTTTAGACCCTGTGGCGCCCTAGGGCATTTTTTCTGGCGCCCCATATTGTTTACATTAAAAAAATCTAAGCAAGATTGGTTGCACTCGGCGCCCTTAGCTTATTTGACGCTCTGGGGCACTGACCCACTTCGCCACCCCCTTAAACTGGCACTGGTCAAATAAAACATTTTGAATTGTAAGTTAAATTATAGTAAAGAGATCAATAATTTTTCCGAGAACGCAGGTATGCAATAATAAATTCCAAAAATATGTATTCTAATATATTATTCACATAGATGTGATCTTCCGGGTATACAGGTGTTCTGGGACAAGGCACAGACAAAACTGGGTTCACAGAACTGTGAAACGTCTATTTGTGGTGTCCACATGCTCCACATACGGAGCGGATTTGGTAAAAAAAATATTATTACGAGTGTATCCTTTTTTAAAAAGGTTTTATATTCATCATGATCAGCCTGTATCCGTCTACTGTTGAACGTAAGCCTCCCGCATGAGTCTCCATCCTCTTCGATCCTCCGCCTTCCGCATCCAGGTCACTCCCGCTATTCTTCTTATGTCGTCAGTCCATCTTGCAGGGGGTCGGTCAATGCTTCGTTTGCCAGTTATTGGGCGCCATTCCAATACTGTTCTTCACCATCGACCGTCGTCTCTTCGACATGTATGTCCTGCCCATTGCCACTTGATTGTGCCTATTCGTTGGGTAACATCCACTACTTGAGTTCTTCTGCGTATTTCCACGTTTCGGGTTCTATCTTTTAGCGACACTCCGAGCACGGATCTCTCCATAGCATGCTGGGTGACCTTTATTTTTTTTAATATTTTTAATTAATAATATAATCATAAAGATTAATGAAAAGAACTGTCGATTCGTATTAACACTGCATATTTAAAATTTTAAGTTTAATAGATAAAAATATTAAATTTTTTGTTTCGAATCAATCTAGTGTTTAAAATGGGCCTGTGTTGGTACGAAATATGTCCAAACACTTATAATAAAGAAATGTGAAATAAGTAATAGTAATAAATAGTATTTAAACCATATTATAGCTACCTAGTGCAGAAGCTCGCTGCATTACCCCTGAAAAAGAAAAAAAAATGTGTAAATATTTCACATAGAAAATATAACCAATTGGAAGGTTTCGCAGTTCTTTATTTTTGGCCGTGAGTTCTACGACTCCAACAATTTGGCTACATTATAAATGTATTAAGACACGTGTAAAAGTAATTTTCTTTATATCCGTTGACAAAATATGTTTTTATCGTAGTTCAAGATCATTTAGACACCAATTAAATGTATAATTCGCCATAAATTCGCGTAACTTGCGTAATATGTGTGAACTTTAATGTATATCTTGATGTAATTATGTATATTTTGTACGTAGGGTTAAATAAACCAACCTTCGTAGTAATGTATTTTCCGACACAAAAGTTAGTGACAACTTTGTAAGTGTTCAGTATATGTTCTGTAGACATGCGATGGTAAATAAGTCGCCACTAAATATACATTCTAAAATGTATATTTGTTGTTGTGGAATATACATGGTTCATCATGGAAAATAATGCGCGTTTTCTGGGAGAAAAAAATTGATTGATCGGACTGTACAAATGCTTAAAATTTACCGACTAGTTTTACTGTGCTGCCATGGATAGTCGCGTCACGATTAAATTATGCGCATTACGTCTATAATGAACCGAGTATTGTATATACTAACAAAAAAATCCCGGTGAACCCCAAGCCTCTTTATAGTCTCGACTTTGTTTTCTCGATTGAAGAAAGAGTTAAAAAGGAAGCATTGGGAGACCATGGATAACAAACGAATGTATGTTACAATGTTCCTAAGAGACTTTCAGGATGCCAACACGTCTCCGCATATTGTACTGATGAAGGAGGATAGTATTTTTTAAAGAATTAAACATTTTTGCAGGTCCTATCAATCTATTTTTTCCACAAAAAGGTACATTACTTGTGTATGGAGTATTTTGTATAATATTAGAATGATGATGTTGACATGAAAAGCGTTTCTTGTTGATAGATTTGTGGTAGCCATATGCCTCCAAGTAGGAAGCGGATATATAATTATAAAAAGATTGATTGGTTATTTTCTTCAAAGGAAACATACATTATATAACAGCGATGACAAATATGTATTCTCGTACTTGTATGTACTTTTTGAACATCCTGGATTTTGATTCCAAAATAGCGTCTTTGAATATTAGTTTTTGACGAGTGTTCTTGTGATGAAAAAGCGGTTTACACAATGCGATATAAAAAGAGTCTGTTCACAGATGTTAATATGCATTACTCGCATTAAAAATGTGCTTTAGATAAGTGGCACGTTCTCATGACCGAGCACTTAACTGATCAGTTATGGTTATTATGAGCCAGCCTTGAACCTTGTATCTGATTATTGCAGAAATAAACTCACCGAAATATTTAAATAATGTTATATTCCCAAACAGAAATCCAGCTAATTGGTTATGTATTTATAACAGAAAATTTAGTGATTTCTCCATGTATGTAAATACAATGTATGAATAAATGAATGGATGAATATCATGCTTTTTATGCGTAAAAACATTAAATAGATTATAGATTAACACCTTACAATGGGGAAATTGAAGAGATTACAGGAATCAACTTACAACTACGAAAAGCATTAGTGAAATGACCTCTTTAAGGGATAAAAAGAGGAATAAGAGAAATGTTAGGAAATAATCGAACACAACTGAAAAAAAACAAAGATACTCGAAAACAAATGAATTAAAATTTTGTTCCAAATTTAAATCATAATATGAGAGTTTCGATGCCAACGTCACACTGGTGATGTTGGTATTAATACATGCAGTTTAGAACAAGCTTTATCGATATAAATTGCATATCTATAATTCGTGTTGATTTCCCGACTCACCAAGCGGTGCGAATAGCCTAAAGGTATGGAAATAAATATGCTTAAAAAGGTTAGTGGTTCGAATTCCAGCGTCTGTCGTTTATTTTTCTCCGATTGGTTGATGACAGCTATGTCATATAAGATGATGTTTACTATGAATTTGTATGTATTCGTATTTCAGTTATTTTATACGATATGGAATCATTGTTGCATTCGAAAACATGCATCGTTTCTTTTACACAGTATAGGTATCCAACGTTTATTGGTGATAACATTCCATAATACGAAACCGGTTGGATTATTTGAGATGAAAAAAACTAAGATAAATTACAAAGAATGTCACTATCACATGTCCTGCTGGTATTTGGGAACAAAATAATGTAATTTCCCAGCGATGTGTTCAACGGTAATGAACATGGGTATTAAAGAATACCTTCATTTAATTTGAATTTGAAAATTATAATAAATGAACTGGTGATATACAAGTTGTTGAATCGTTAAATAAAGGGAGTCACCGCTTTTAAGTTCACTTCTTACGAATTGATGCTAATTTAAGAAAGCTACAGTTTTTTTTTAATATTTATAAATATTTGATTTTACCCACTTTGCCTGACAACAAGAGTATTACACATAAACTAAGGCCTTTACAAATAAATATATATTTATGCTTATTTTCATACTATATCTTTATAAAAGATTTTTGCTATACACAAGCTTTATAAATAAGCATCCTCCTCTCTTTCAAAAGGTTGTTATTCAGTCGCATGACGGCATGATTGGGAGCAGATTAATAACACAGACTTTTAATGAAGCACATTGACATATATTTACGATAAACTTTACAAACCTATGGCCCAACCTAGTCACAGCCTTCAGGCCGAGCCACAATACAATATGCGATGAAGGTCCAAAACAACAGGGATCGAGGAATTTGCGGTGTATGCAGTTCAATGTATTAATATTATTTTTAAAAATGCTTACTCATGTTGTAGATTAAGATATTAAAAGGGGGTATATTATCAAATAAATTAGTATCATTTCAACTCCGGCCTTTGGATTATTCCTCAGTGCCGGAACCTTGGTGTTCCGGCATCACCTAAGCTGGTGCGGTCATTTCGGGACCGCGACCTTGGTTCCGGACCATACAGACTACTTGTTTATATGTATTTATTACTTTGATTTCATATCGAAAAAAGATTTTTTAAATATAAATTTCGAGAAAGAAAATAGAAACCAATGTTTGTTCTGCGTAGACACACAAACAGATTGCGGATCTAGAATCGTTGAATGGATTTTCGGATTATAAATTTAAACACCAAGCGTCAAATAGTTCTTACAAACTACATAAGTGAATCTAATGTACTCTCGATTTATTATATTGTAATTTGCCTTAAATGTATATAAGAATTAGTTACTTCACGAGAACTAGAGACCTTGGCCGATACATGAGAAGAACTCAAACATTTAATAATCTTTTTTTAAATAATAACACGAAGATTATCTCATCAACACATAAAAAAACCCTTATTTTTTTACTTCAAGGTTAAGGTTATAATCTTTGGAAATGATTAAATGTGTAAAAATTAACTGAAGTGTGTACATACAAAAAAATATGCAAAAAAAAGAGCTGAGAACCCGTTTAAATCGATTCTCAAAGTCTGAGTACACTATAAATAATAATTACATAATCAGGTGTAATATTATATTACCATCTATAAAATATTTTTATACACATTTATTTATAAATGATTCTTAGAAATATAATATTAATACTATTATTAGTTAGATAATAAATAGCAAAAATACTGAATATTTACCAGATTCCACATTAAGGATTTAAATTTTACGCACGACTTAAAAAAATTAAATGTTCCTTGTTTTAAAAAACAAAAGCAGAGTACGTTCAAAATGAAAACTGTTTTGATCGATAGGTATTTTTTAAATATAATGTAGGTACTCGTATAAGAGGTATTTTAAATAAGACATCTATATTCTTATAATATTGAAGAATTGTGTACATTAATATTATATTTACTTTTTAGGATTTACAGCTGGCAAATTCGTTGTTGTACTAGCGTATAATAATAACAGATAATTTTATACTATAAAATATAGTTTTATATCCAAATTTGAATATAAGTTTAACATAAATAGAGGAATTATAATTTTAAATATTTGTATGTATTTTTAAAATTTTTATTATGATATTATTTTATTATTTCAATATTCTAATCTACTTTTATAGATCATTAACTATATTACAATATTATTAATAATTAAATATACATATACTATACATAAAATTCTATTTTCAACGCGTCAATCCAAACACAAAAATAACGGCAGAAGCGGGATGCGAACCGCGGACCTTGGAAACCAACTATGCCCAGGTATTCATACCGCTCAGCGTAGTCGGTCCAGGCATAGTAATGGCCGAGTCGGCTGAGCGGTATGAATACCTGGGCATAGTTAGTTTCCAAGGTCCGCGGTTCGCATCCCGCTTCTGCCGTTATTTTTGTGTTTGGATTGACGCGTTGAAAATAGAATTTTATGTATAGTATATGTATATTTAATTATTAAATATTTGTATCAAATTTGTTGGTTAATACCAATATACTTTTAAAAAACATCCCAAATGTTTATATACAGCGAATATTCAAGTGGATTTTTTCAGTGCCGTTTATTCTTAATAGAAAACTCCCGTACAAAGGAAACAATGCATTTATTAACTTTGAATAAAAAAAATGCATTAGTCGTTACGTAACTGTTTTTAATGTCAAAATATTACTATTGCTTAATATAAGAGCTAAAGTAAATACATTGCTGTTTACTTTAACAAAAACTTGCCAGTAAGAGCAAACATAATACAAACACTATTCATTACTTTATATGTAAACATACAAAATACATTTCCGACAGAGGTATAATATTTTATATGTAATTTCGACGCCAAAAATAGTATAGATAAATGCTGAATATGGGGGGTTTCAACTTTTAAGGTTATGTAAGTGTCATTCAAGCAATCTTCGGATAAAAGTGCGAATCTTATTATTTTATTTATAAATATTCTTTATATTTATATATAGGATTAAGGCTTTTGATAAGTATTTATCTAGATTTGAGGGTTGTGAATACTTACGGAAACGCACAATAGATCTCAATACTCTAATTACAATAAGATGTCGCATATTAATAATAAAAAAAACAAGTGGAACTTCAATGTCTGACAACGATCCATCTAAACTAGTGTCTTTGATATATTCATAGACAATCCTTTCTAAGGGTCGTTTACGTACAATACAAAATTGAAAGTGCCGCTGGCATTAGTCTTCAAACAGTATTCTCAATCTTTTTTTTATGTAAACACATACTGGAGAATACCGACAGATGTTGATAGTAATTCTAAAGTCTCATCTGTGGAATTCTATGATGCTTACCATGGTGTATATGGCTAAACGCTGCATGTGGAGTGTTGATCCGCCAACCTCATAGACTACAGCCCAAGATTCACGCATCGTCCTTTATTATTACAGGAATTTACTATGAATGGGTGGTCTTCACGGGACGACTTTCGTCTACCACCAATTTTAATTGATAGGCTATGACTGGCATTTTACGGGTAATGGATCAAATTTACAACAACTGGGGGTATTTAAGAGCTCAGATATCGATTAAAAATCCTTTTTTTTTATCTCCGTCGGGGATCGAACCCACGACCTTTGGCTTGCAAAGCAAACGCTTTGACCATTGAGCTGTGACCACCGGCAAATCTCATGGTTTTATGTAAAAAAAATTGTAAGCCCCTGCTTCAAATATTCGCATCGATTATTGAGTACAAGTCCGCGTATGAAGTCATGATATTGGAGTACTTGGGTGAATCACTACATCGATTTAAATATCTACCTTCTTTTTATATACCTGCTTCATATATTGATCGTATAGCTACAGTAATCGGGAGAAAAAAATCTCAGTCAGAAACATGATCTTAGACTTCTTAGAGGGTTCTAAGTTTACAGTATTTTTAAAAGTAAAATCATGTCCGAGAACTCTCTCTAAGTAGTGACCTTCGTTATGCTAAACCAGACTAACTACATATTGAGAATCTGCCTTTTAACATGTAACACCTAGTTAGACATACAATTCAGAGAAATCTATTATATCTTACAAAAAAAATAACTTTTAGTTTAATCTTGAAAATAAGTAGATTTAGGATACTCGTACTTCTCTTGATAATGGTCAATAAAGTAACATCCTCCTTTCTTTAATAAGGTTGTTATTCAGTCGCGTGGTGGCAGGATGAGTAGCAGATTAAATAACACACAGACTTTTTCTGAAGCACATTGACATATATTTACGATAAACTTTTTACAAACTTATGGCCCGACCTAGTCACAGCAGTCAGGCCGGGCCACAATACAATATGATCTCACCGACGTCGGCACACGACTGACCTGTGCGGCGCCGTGGTCGGTCACCTGCGCCGCAAGTGACAATCTGTATAACTAACGTCACACCCGTCACCGGACTTGTCCAAAATGCAAATACGGCGACACATACATGTACGTCAAGCGAACAGAAATAAGAGATGAAAGATTGTATATCGAGGCTTTTGGTACCAGTCAGCAAGGGCTATATCATGCTGATGTCAAAAGCTACGAAGAAAAATTTTCAAACGAAATGTAAGAGGAATTAAGGATTACTCAATTAATATATAAATAAAACACATATATTTAATAAATTTTATGGATAAACGTAAAAAATCATGCGTTTACCAATATACCCCTGTATTATATAGTAAAATTCCATTTCATTTTAAAATGTTGAGTTTTTCATAAAATATTAGTTGTGGGCACTCTTTGTTGTTATTTTTGCTTAAAATACAAAAAAAAAAACAAAAAATACCGATTCAAAATTTAGAATTTTATTTAAAAACCGTTCTGCATCTACATCACTGACGTCTCAATCCCCTTCGTATTAGTTTTAGTGCTTAATAATTTTATATCGCGAATAAATCAAGTATTGAGGTTTAGTATGCTGCAAATAATAAGTTGTGGATGACGCAATGAACTCGTCTGTATCATCGCGAATGTTGACTAGTTAGGTATACAGTCATACATATAGTTAAACAGTATAATAAAAGTTGATTTTCGAGTTAGCTCAGCGCAATCTCTTAACACAACCTGAAAATATACGAGCTTTGATCTCGAAAGATCTTTGTTAAATATGGCTTTCTTATGTCAAATTATTATGAAAATACACTCAGATGCACACAGCAACGCTTACTCATTGGTCTATGAAATTAATTCACGGGGATTATCTTGTTTCATCAACCCAATCCTTAGATTTAAATAACACTCATCGTCCATCATCTATTGATAAATATAATGTTCTAAATTTTGAATTAAAAAAACATTCTAAAATTTTAAGCGCATTACGATAGTCAGAAAACATAGATAATATATATATATACGAGTATATTAATGTTTCAAATGTTTGTAATGCTGTTTATATATATATACAGGTTTGGTTTATGCTCTTCTGTGGCAAATGCTTTATACCTTTTTTCGAACACAATATGACTACCATAACTCGAAGAGCATCATATATTCCTGAGGTGGGAACACTATTTAAAGACGTAGAGTTTATAATACTAATCACTAATAAATCTAAATCATAATAAAGGGTTATTCACACAAGTGATACGAATTGCAAGATTGCTCATCTTTTAAGGGATATATACAGGTACAAACAAAATCATCTCTTTAACTCTATCTCGATTCAAACAAAGTGTTTTCATTACATCGCATGAAAATACAAAGCTTTATAATATTAATAATTGTTACAAAATATATCTCTTTTAAGTTGAGTATTCTTGAAAATTGCATTGCACATGATTGTAGCACTTAAGATGCTCGACAGAGAGAGATATGAAGGAAAAGATAGACAAAAATGCACAGTCCGGGAAATATATTCTGAAAAACGTTTAAATTCTATCATGTTTACTACTGAAATGCATCCCTATATAACACTCAGAAGTGAGCATTACTATGAAGTATGTATATATATTTGACCAGGACGTCAGGATGTTTCCCACTAACCCAATAGTTTATTCATGTAATATTATTATTATTTTATATGTAAATATCTGGGCTCCAAAAATATCTAGGTTTCGGGTCGCAGAGTGCCCCTGTATTAAAGTACCTATAAAACACCTTTTTTTAATTGCTAATGATCATTATGAACATTATTTGCAAAGCCATTAAAATTTATTGAAAATTGCGCAATAAAAAGCGCTACGCAAGTTGCATTATTTTACGTGTCAGTGGAAGTTAACAGTGACTATCAAAGTGATGAAATCGAATCAAATTTTCGCTTCGCTTAAATAAGTATTGATGCCTTTTTCAATTATTAAAAGTGCACTATCATTGCAATTAATTAAATGATTATTTATTCTTTATGTCAATATTCTTAACGTAATAAAATTAGATACATTCACTTAGGACTTCACATCACTTACACAGCTTGATTCAATTATCGTGACACACGAATATTAACTAATTTAATTAAAAATGGCTGACAGCTTCAGGTCTGTCACTCAGTGAGCTATGAGAGCATTGTTTTAGCTGTAATAATTAACCCTTTCGCATCGGTTGTCGGCATATGCCTTCAAACATTCCCCGATCGTTGACATCGGTTAACGTGATATATCGTTTTGCTACGTTCAGTACTCATTGTGGCATCTACGGTAATAAATTTGAAGTGCAGTCATTCCCTTTATCAACCTACACAAATTCTTTACAGGAATAAAGCATGTAAATAAATATCGTAAGATTTCGGCACAGGAGCAATTTTTATGTAAGCCACATGTGTCAATGCCACCACATGTGTGGAGTTACATAATGAACATTTGTTAAATATAATAGTTTTTTATGCATCATCTGATAGCTAAAGGATAGAAGAACCAACGTGACATATGAAAATAGGTCAGATAAGTACACTTATGCTTCAAATACTAGTTTAAAAAAAAAAAAAAAAATTAAAAATTTACGCCGTATTGACAGTATAATTTGTATTCCACCGAGCCGTAACGAAAGGGTTAACTGTTTTGTGCATTTCAAATTTGAAGGGGTGAATTATCTTTTGATTTTTCTTAAATATAATTGAGCAAAAAAAAATAGGAATCACTGCTCTAGCTAAAAGTCATTTAATATTAAATTAACATAAAAGACACCAGTGTTGTTTTAACTAGTACCAATAGTCAAAATCCTCTTAATTCAAGAAGGCCCTTATTGCCACATTTTACAAGTTATTCATGCCGCACAAAGGCACCATTGTTAAAGGCATTAGAGTTGGAACTTAAAATTGAAAAAAAAATGTTATATAACATTATTGAGTTGACCAAGGTTTGGTTTATAACGCCTCGGTTGCAACGAATCGTTTTCTTTGTGCGTTTAATTACGCCTATCGGCAATCAGCTGTGTCATATAAGGCTGAATGAAGAGTCCACCAACTTGGACTCCACATTTCCCACTAAGAGACGACATGTACCATGGAATTCTGTAACAAAAATGCTGCCCAATTGCACAATGTTTAGCAAACAAGGAGTATAGCATAGTGGCCAAAACGCTTGATTTTAAACGGTGAAAATGTTAATGAAAATAAAAAGTATATTTAAAGCGATAACATTACTCATCTACATACAAGGGTCTTTGTCTTTAACCACCTTGTTGCTACAGGGGCTCTCAAAATCATGACATTATAACAGTTCATCAAAGAAGTCATCACCAAGAAGGAGCTCTCCAAAGCAACCCACGACACACTCCACCCTATGTTTGGGTATCAATATATAACCACACGGCTCAAATCAAGAAGAAGTTTCCTACAGTCGACAACGGAACTGGTGATAACTGAGGGCACCCTGCGGCTGAGCATGTGGAGAGGCACAACTGAGGGAAATGCTTGGATTGCCCCGAAAGAGGACCTAGCCCCTGGACACAACTAGGGGTGGAATATATGCCAGTTTTACAGCGGACCGACTGAATGTGAATGCGGCGTGGAGCAGACCCTGTCACACCTTCTGGAGTGTGCGCTGTGTCCGAGTAGCTGCACCCAGGAAGACTTGATGATGGCTGAGAGTAACGCCATCGACGTCGCCAACTTCTGAGCAGACAGGATATGACCCAGTTGTTTCCGACACGATTATATAGTTCATCAATAGCGGCGGAATTCAGCTGTCGACTATGGCATAGTGGTAAAGCGATTGCAAACCATGCCGAACGTCGTCGGTTCAATTGCCGCACTGAGTTAAAAATATTTTTCATTACATTCCAAGCTCTACAAATACCCCCGATTAGTGTGAATTTGATCCCTCGGCCGTTAAATCCCAGTCGTAGCCTATTAATTAAAATTGGTGTTATACTAAAGTCATCCCGTTAACTCCGCCCATTCATAGTGAATTACTGTTTAAAAATGGATGTGAGTGAATGCCGGGTAGCTTTAATGTTGGCGGATCATGACAAGATCATGACAAGCGTCTTAGAATCGTTAAATCTAGATTGTGAATATTATTAAATATATTTATTTAAAAATGAACAGATATCTGTTTTCATAAGTATTTTATTTTTATAATAATTTCCAGCCTCACAGTAAAACTCTCAATATTATTACTCTGATAATGATTCAAATTCTCGGTTGGTATAAACCGACCTCCCACACTTAAAATGCCTGTCATACTCATCCAGTTATAACTGTACTAGATCTGTAAATAAGATTGATGTTGTTGTCGTGTAAAACAAGCATTTATTTGCAAAACCAGCGAAGCAGTTCATCGTATGCCATGATTTGTTTGTAGATCGCGAGATGTGTCTTATTTATTGTACTTTAGATGACAGATCAACACGCCATATTTAGCGTAAGTCGTATTTGAATGGTATCCGTCATAGAATCCACTAATTAGATTACGTTAATGTGTTGTTTGTGACTGTGTTTTATCCTTATTACAATGTGAATCTCTTAAAGTATCACATGGTAAACACTTCAATTTCCCAGTAATTAAATACACATATAATTCTACATCAAATTTTACGCATCAATTCATTCAGAAAAAATATCGACAGACGCGGGATTCGAACCTCGAGCGTTGCACCTTTGCTCTCTCCTACACACCGCGCTGTCCACACGACGATTCTCCACCTGGACAAATACTCAGTTTCCTTAATTACTCATCATCAGCCTGTATCCGTCAAATGTTCGATCCTCTGCCCTCCGCATTCAGAATACTCTCGCTACTTTTATGATGTCATCAGTCCTTCTGCTCTTGCAAGAGGTCGGCAAACGCTCCGTTTGCCAGTTTTTGGATGACATTTCTTTTTTTCCCATCGACCGTCGTCTCATGAACATATATGTCCTGCCCATTGCCACTTGAGTGTGCCTATTCTTTGGGTAGCCTCTACCACTTGAGTACTTCTTCGGATATCCTCGTTACGGATTATATCTTTTAAATATACTCAGAAAGAGCATACTCGTAGATCTCTCTATGACAAATTGGGTGACCTTTATTTTATGGATTAAGACCTTCAGTTAAATTCCGTGTCTCTGCATCACAAGTTAATTATAGGAAGCTGCATTGGTTTTAAGCCTTAATTTTAAGACATTGCAGAATTTTCGCTTTTAAAATGTTTTTACGTTTTTCATTTTGTGAAAAAAATGTATCCAAATTACTACACATACTCAATTAGTATACACACAACTGAAAAGCCAAAATTCTCTCTCGCTATTTAAAAAATTAAATCACTAATGTTTTTTTTACTGGGGCACGAGAAAAATAGCATTGTCTCCAGATTCTCTACAAAGTAGCGACATGTGCCATGCGGCAGGTTGAGTAACTGAGTGTTTACGCAAGTCCACCATGTTTACATATTCTTCGCAAAGGTGTTGCAACTCTTCATCCAAGACTTCAGAACGTGAAATTGATTCAAGAAGCTGGCACAACATTCAGGAATGCTTCATGACTGCCTCACTTTATGTAACATTGCTGATGGCCGAGAAAAAACACAGTAAAAACATTTCCTTAAAATATTATAAGCAGATTTTTGGTTAAATCGAACTCTACTCGCTCTCCTCTCTATATACATAAGTCTCTCTAGTTTTTCTTTAATCTCATCTTCTTGAAATGGAATACACTACACGCAACTAATCGTTGAAAATAAGTATTTTTGATATCCTCTAAATACTGATATCCTCCTCTCTAAGTTGGTTATCAAATTACTGGGCGGTAGGATGTAGGAGAAGATTGACAATACAAAGAACTTGTTTTTGGTTCACAACTAGCGTTTATTTTCTTAGATACTTGCTTTTTGTCCACCCGGTATGGCGAACGCCATTGCGCGTACGCCATACCGCGTCGCGAGCGAGCTGTCAACCGACGGAGCGCTCTGACATCTAGCGCTGCCAAGACAGTCGCGGCAAAAAAGCGAATTAAAGATGACAGTTGAACCAACATAAAATGGAGCAACTGTCATAACAAATAAAATGGCGTATGCAAACACCGTGTATTATTATATAATTAAAACTAACATTATTAGATGTGCATGTCAGGCGAGCGAAGAAAAATAAGAGACAAAAGATCGTTTTTCGAGGCTTTACGGCATCAGCCTAAAAGTTCTATATCAAGCTGATATCAATACATTGTGCAGTAGATAGACTTCCAGGACGGCTGGAATGACATAATTTAATTATGTTATCGTGCGTACTTCCTAGTTAAATAAAAGGATTACCGCATGGTTTCCTGTACCTATTATGGATAGACCTGAAGTTATTGTACTAAGGATTCAATCTTTATTTTCATTCTGAAAATGAAATGCTTGTAATTTACAATATATTTCATGGTTTACCGTTTTCTGGGTGGATCTTCTAATCGAATTCACATATCATATCGAAATTGAGGTATCCATCCGTTTTTCTTTCAACACTTTTTCTTCAAGCTTGTATTTTTTACCTAGCGATTAAGCCACCAGTTGAACATCACTGGTTAGATTATTCTTCTCATAATATGAGAAGACCTTCAGACTAGATTGGTCCTCGAGAAGTAGTAAAATCTTAGTTGCACCATAGATAATGCAATTACATGGCATGCCTTACTCTTATAGACGCAAGTAATAAATATACTTAACCCTTTAATCCTGACTAGAGCAAACATATTACTTAATCACAATATTTATACATTTTTCTAATAATCCACCCGCTTTGAAAAAAAAACTTTGATAATACTAGTGCTAGAAAAATTACCTGAATTTCATTGGACAATCCAACTGAAGAGTGGTTATTAGAAAAGATTTCAGAGGATTTCATTACTCCAAAAGAAGGCCTACCATCTGGCAAGAACCTTGACTGGCGGACCTGGAAATCCCTGAACAGATTAAGAACCGGAGTTGGTAGAACAAAGGACAACCTCTTGACAGAGTCACTATTGTGAGACTGTGGAGATCTGCAGACCGCCTCACACTTAAAATCCTGCTCCATGTGCCCAACAAGCTGCACATCTCAAGACCTAATGCTGGGCAACACACGGGCTATCGATGTTGCCAGATACTGGGCAAAAATAATTTGACGTCGCTGACACGAAGAAGAAGAGTTATAAAAGAACATAAAGCAACGCTAGCTGTCTTTAAGCTCATATATAGGAAAATTATAGTAGAGATCTAGCGACATAAATTGTCCTATCAATTGCCTAGCTTTTAGTCTTGTAGTCTTTTCCTTTATGTGCTGTTTTTTCCGACTCTAGTAATCATATTAGCCTATTTGGATTGACATCAGCATGTTATAGTCCTTACTGACTGGTACCGAAAACCTCGCTTGTCAGAAATGAATGTGTCCGCCATATTGGCATTTTTGGGACTAGTTACGTAGATCGCCACATGGGGCGCGGTGCGACTGCCCATCACGAGCGCACGCCAGTCGTGTTCCACCCGTCAGCCAGAGCATATTGTATTTTGGCCCGGCCGAATGCTGTGACTAAGCCGGGCTAGAATTTTTTAAAGTTTATCGTAGATATATGTCAATGTACTTCTGAACAGTCTTTGTTTTGCTAACCTGCTCCTCATCATGCCCTTACGTGACTGAAGAATAGCGTTTTGAAAGAGAGGAGGATGTTAGTGAGTTATGAACCTATTAAGATTTCTGATATTGGGAAACTTCTTCTTTGAACCAATTAAATAAGGCTGGATAGTTTCTTGTTAAATTTATAACTTTGTATTTTAATATCAACGTGAGACGTAAAACATCCACATTTCTAAAATAAGTTCGAATAAATACTAAAAAACGAAAAGTAAAATAATATAATAAAGAACAAGCTATCATGGGTATTTTTTCTGTCTTTCAATCGACATAACAGAAGAATTAAATCACGTTTTAGGTCCTGCCCTGCGCGTTTTTTTAGTTTATATTCTACTGTTTAAACTAGTGTATCAATGTCGTCGGACATTGGTAAAAATAAAAGTGGTTTATGTTCATGACACGAAAAATATATCAGCATGATGTAGTCCTTGCTGACTGCTACCGAAAACCTCGATACACAATCTTTCGTCTCTTATTTCTGGTCGCTTGTCGTGCATTTAGGTGCGCCGTGTTGTCATTTTGGACGGTTCCGCTAACGGGTGTGATGGTTATAAAAACCACCGCTCGTGGCGCAAGCGAAAGCTAAGACCGCGCGCGGAGATCGCCAGTCGATCCCCACCCTTTAGCGAGACAAGGTTGCATTGCGGCCGCGCGACATTTCATCCCGCGTGGTCGGAAGCTTGTAATGTTTTAACGTAAATATAATCAATGTGCTTCTAAAAGAAAGTGTTTGTCTGCTGACCTGCTCCTCATCCTGCCCTCACGCGACGGAATAACACCCTCTTTTTGAAAGAGGAGGATGTTATTACGTAGATCTCTTCTGCCAAATGTTCTCCTGAATGATCTACGTTTCAAAAAAATACATTTACGGGTTAAAACGTACATAACCAGGCGCCCGCAGCGTCGAGACAGAACCATGTAACTCGACCTCATTGTAATTATAATTTTTTACAATCTCGTCTTTCTATTTTGAGAAGACGAGTCTTCGCTTTGTCTCCGCGCATTTTCACTTTCTAAACAGATTCAGAGACTGGAAAAATCAATCATGTCACGATTAATCTCTGACAAGAATCATCTCCATTTTTCTTAACTGAAAATGTGTTCACCAAGTACATAGTGCCCTTCTTTCCCAACTGTAGACAATGTCCTCAGAGCACAAGTATTAAAAAACCTTAGATGCCATTTCATCGAGACTTTTTCAAAGAAGTCCATAACATCTATTTTTTTTGTAGTATTTAATTCAATTACTGGGCAGTTATTATTTAGCAAACGGTTAGTAATAAATAACTAAAAATTTAAGTAAAAAATAATCAATCGGCAGTAGAAAAATAATAAATTGACTGGAAATAATAAATTAATGGTAATTTAAAATTGGTTAGGTTAGGTTAGTATTCCATTTTATGGGTTAGCTTTTCATTTATTTTACATTAATTTATACCAATATTAAATACATTATTGCCATTTTAATTTTATAACTGACCACATTCATACTGACACAGTGGACACTGCCAATTTATTTAGTCTACTGGCGATTAATTTTATTTAATGCTTATCGATTTAACTCACTGCCAAAACATTTAATTAGTTACTGAACAAATACAGGCCAAATTTAATTAGTGAAGAAATGTAAAACAGATCTGGCTTGAAAAAAACGTGGAGGGTAATAGTAACTTCTAAATGCGTTTTTTTTGGTCGCCAAAAACATTGATCAAAATAAAGAGCAGCTGTTGCAAATACACAAAGCGATAGATTTATATATTTATGTTTAGCACTTCACAGTGCACCTTCTTCTTCGTAGTATCAATTCGTTGGATTGGTTTGCAGCAACAAAATCTTGCATCTCTATCTCCACTCTTCGATCCTCTGCAACGCTCTCTAGCTCAGCATAAGAGCTACAACTCATGTCCTCGAACACTTGCTGCAAATACTCCTGTCTAGAGCGCCCTCTGCAGTTTCAACCTTCAACCATTAATCATCAGTGCAACTAATCATAATTTAAACGATCGTACTTAAGGATTCAAAATGAGGCAAACATAACTGTTGGCAAAGGTCTTTTGGTGTGGTTTGTGGTAAAAATTGTCTAGACGGTGATGTAAATATTTTTAGTAATTAAATACACAATTAAAAATACATCAAATTTTATACGCATCAATTCATTGAGAAAAAATATCGGCAGACGCGAGATTCGAACCACGAGCCTTGCAACCTTAGCTCTATTCTACACACCGCGCAGTCCACACGACTATTCTCTGCCTGACCAGATACGCGAAAGTTGATGTATTTATACCATTGTTACCATCGTATAACGATAGATGTCTCTGTAGTATATATTCAGAGTATGTATATTATTATTTTTATTATTCAATCAGTCAACATTTATTCACAACCTTTTTTTATATTATCAGTTACCGTATTTTTCTCAATGAATTGATGCGTAAAAAGTTTGATGTATAATTTTATGTGTGTATTTAATTACTAATAATGTTGAAATATAGTCAATGATCTATAAAAGAAGATTAGAGTATTGGAAAAAATATTCTAATAAAAAATTTAAATCCATGTAAATATTATTTTTTTCTAATAGATTAAGCGTCTATTGATTGATGTCATTGATATTTTGAAATTATTCATCTATATTTGTGTGCGAACCAACTGGTTGTATACACTTACAGCAAATCGATTTTATTTCATTTAATGTTCAATAAATTAGTTGATGTGTTGCGATGTCTTCAGCAGTTGAATCCAACTGCAAGTGTGTCAAAGAATGCAACTTGTACGTGCAAGGCTGAGATGCACAAATAACATAGATATTATAATTATATTCGTGGATAATGTAAGAACGAAAATAAATATTAACCTTAATACGGACGGCGAATTCAGTAATGCACATAGTTGTAATATATTTCATGGTGAATTATATCGTGGATGGTTCCGCCGCATTTCATCCCCAGACAATTCGTTCAACTATTCATCGGTAATGACGTAGGATGCACAGGACATTTGGTGCATGAGATATTTATTGCACGGGACAAGTGGTGCACTGGATGTCTCTCTAATCTAACCTAACCTAATCTAAGCTATTTCGTTGACGAGACCCTTGGATCTCAGAACTCTACGATGACTGGAAAAAAAATTATAACGAATTACTTAATCAGTGACAGAACATCTACTTTCCTCGGGAGCACCAATTAAAAGTAATGCATGATATTTGTATACTTGTTCGAGATTATTGGTCTTATTCTTCGTAGTAGTATCAATCCGGTGGATTGGTTTGCAACAACAAAATCTTGCATCTCGATCTCCACTATTCTCGATCTTCTGCAACCCTTATTAGCTCAAAATAAGCGCTACAATTCATGTACTCAAACACTTGCCGCAAATACTCCCGTCTAGTATGCCCTCTGCAGTTTCTACCCTCAAACATCCCTTCCACAATGTAGTGAAGAAGACCATCGTGGCGCATGATGTGATCGATCGCCTCTCTGAGATGGTTCTTCCAAAGTGCCTATCTTCTTTGATTATGCTGAGAACCTCATTGTTCGATTTACACATCTATTGATTACAATACATTTTTATACGACATTAACAATTGTATGTTTTCTTAAATAAAGCTACAGGTACTATAAATATTTACGGGACATCGTATTAATCATAATAGAATACATTGTATTTAACTTTATTTTTATTGTGCATTACAAGAAAACATAAATATTAGAGAATTTTATATTTATTTATTTCACCTATATAATCATTAGTGTACGGACGCATACGAAGTGACCTTTTTAATATAACTACACATTTAAATCGACATCTTGACATTGTGTTTCTAAAACACGTCCAATTAACTAGACACACACGTGTTTTCATTGAATCAATGTTGATAATAACCAAAAAAAAAAACATCTCACACAAAATAATGAGCTAATTGAATGGACAAAACTCTATCAGTGCATTATGCTGTGTACGCTTAAATTAATTAACTTCAATAAATATAAAAAGAAGATGGCCGGATTGGGGCCAAGGCGAGGCCTTGTCTCTATCTGGGTTTTCATTAAGATTACAAGGCAACTGTGATCCACGATGATCCAATACCGAACAACTGTATCCAATTAGACGTGACATCCCTGTACGTCAGATGAATCGCCTGCGCACAGAGATTACAGCGTGCCCACAACTCGATTCATTCGGATCAGGGGTCGGAAAACTTTATGCGTAAATGGCCACATCGTCATCCTAAATTGTGGAAGTCGTAAATTCCATTTTGGCAAAGCATTATGTTTTCGAAAAAAAAATGTTGTTTAAATAAGAATTCAAAACTAGGTTTCTAAAAGTAAATTTCGTTGTACAATAAGCAATATACCTTTACATTTTATTGAAAACTAAAAGCTCACAAGGAAATAAATAACAAACTACCACCACTCAAATTGACTCAGTTCAAAGAAGAGCAATTCGTTTGATAAACAATGAAAATCTTGCGTCTAACCTCCAATCAATGGGAACACAGGCGTAAGATTGGTTCACTTAGTCTTTTCTACCGTTATTAACACGGTCGAACACACGTTTCCCGCATGCAGCGTCCAGCCTCCCTTGATGAGAGTCATAGAGTGCACTGGTCTTGACCGGCTGTGCCTCCATCTTGAAGGGAAAAAACGCTTGAAACGCTAGAAAAGACGGCTGCTATAGTATCCGAGGCATATTTTCAGGAACTTCGTTAATTATATTTTTTAAGGAGATCGGATGATGAGCCCAAGACAATTTGATCCTAATGATCGGCTTAACCCGACCTGCTGGTCGATTTTGTCACCGCCTTAACTGAGTGATGCTTCACTCAGTTAAGGCAGTGACCCATCCTAGTTTTTTGGTGCGCCCAATGTTGCTTAACTTCAGTGACGTAACGAGAATCGCGCTAACAATGCGCTATTGCCGCTGGATGGAATATACTCGTATAACATTATCAAAATCCTGATCTATCTCCTTCTCGTGGTGGGGGGTGAGCGACATCAGTCAGCCAATATAGACAGGGACCGAATGTTGGCCGGAATAAGCTAACACCCAGCTAACCTCATCAGGTCAAGCTGGTTAGGGCACTTTATTGTCCTGGAGGTAGTAAATGATCTCCTAAGGCGGATGAACCTTTATGGTCAACGGCATTAGGATGTGGAAATAAAGGAGAAAATACCACATTAAAGGTCTTAAAGACATCCCATGTATCAGCAAAAAAAAAAATTATTGCATCTCAAGTAGAGGAATGGAGATCGAGATGCAAGATTCTGTTGCTGCAAACCAATCCACCGGATTGATACTACGAAGAAGAACATTATCAAAGTAATTTCGTGGAGTCTTCTGTTTAGCGGGCTCCGGGACTTTTTAAATGATCCTATTATTACTGTGTTATTTATAAATTGTTATTCATCCTGTATCCTGTTTTAGAAATGAATTAAATATTGTTATTTGTAATGTCTCTTAAATAAAAATAAATTGAAATTGAAACATCGTTTAGATTAACCTAAGTGCAGATTATCGCAACTTTACTGAATATACTAATAATCTATTGATATCAGCTTGATATAGCTCTTTTAGGCTGATGTCGAAAAGCCTCCAAAAACGATATTTTGTCTCTTATTTTTGTTCGCTCGCCTGACATGCACATCTAATAATGTTAGTTTTTAATTATATAATATTACACGGCATTTTCATATGCCATTTTATTTGTTATGACAGTTGCTCCATTTCATGTTGGTGCAACTGTCATCTTTAATTTGCTCTTTTGCCGCGATCATTGGCAGCACGGCATGTGACAGTGTCCGGCAGTTGTCAATTGACTGGCGCCCGGCCGGCGAAATGCCATACTGGTCGGGCGTAGAAATCATGTCTTTATTTGAAATAAACGCGAATTGTGAACCAAAAACAAGTTCTTGGTGTTATTTATCTTGTCCTGCATCCTGTCATCTAGTAATTCGATACCCAACTTACAGTACCGATTTTAGGGGGTGGCGCAGTGAGTCAGCTGGCCAGGGCGCCGAATGAACTAAGGGCGCTAAGGGCGGCCTTAGCTCCTACAAGGGGTGTTTTCTGAAGATTTCCCCTCCAACTCAAAAAAAAAAACAGGGGGCGCCAGATTTTTTTTGCCCAGGGTGCCGCAAGGTCTAAATCCGGCATTGATTTCATATCATGAATTTATGTTGTAATAATTAATATCGCTAATTTAATATTAAATGGCTTAAATCATCCTGTCAAATTTGACAAGCAGAATGATTGAAAGCGATACTGCTCGTATCGTGTTACATATTTTTTTGCAAGTGAATAGTAACTCTTAAGATTACAAATATACCAAATAATAATATAAAATCGTGAATATGAGTGTTCGATTAATAAGTTACAGATAACAAGACTCATGAGACCTTGATGCTTTTATTCGACTTATGTAATTATAATTGGACTTATTAACACCTGTTGTAAATATCAAATTTTAAAATCTTTTCTATGAAACAAAATCTAGAAGAAAACCAATATAGATTTTGTTAATCCTTTTTTGTGCTAAACAATAACCTTGCCGTATATTTTAATGTCTAATTTTATTATACTTGTAATAGTTTTCTAATATGAATGATCCGAGCAGCATCAGACGGTTAGCAGCAAGCGGTGACCCATCCAAGTTTTTTTATCCGCGCCCAATGTTGCTTAACTTCAGTGACGTAACCAAAACAGCGCTTATAATTTACTATTGCCTCTGGATGGAAGGTACACCCGTGCTCGTAGCTATCCATTGTTTTTTTTATCCCAGTTGGTACTTGTGGAGCTTCGAACAATCAATTTAGTACAACGGCAATGGCACTCTTAAACGGCCTACCAGCACACTTCGATCCTTTTCTTACATCCTTTTCCTCTTTTATCGATGGTATTGTTATCCTTGATCTCTGTGATCTATGACACGTTTCATCTTCTTATTTATTTGTTTTTTTTTTGTATGTACGTTTACGTATACTCAATATTTCTTATTTTATTCTACGTACCTTGGAATTACAGTTATATTAAATAAATAAAATAAATAAATAAATAATACATATTTTTAAATATTTTTAAAAGACAAGTTTTGCTTTCTGTAAGAGTATCTTCTAATAGAATAACAAAACCTACCCAATCAAATAATTAAAACCATTAAATATAAATTATTATTTTTAAAATGTAATTTTATCGCAAAATAAGTATGAAAACCTTTTAATACTTGTAAACAGTTCCCTAAAAGCTACCGGTAATTTTTTAAATGTTTTTCCAGCAAATTTGATGACCAAGATACGAACAATTCGACTGTCAAAAAAATTGAACTGAAATCTCCTGCATGAGCATTTAAATGATAAATTAAAAATAAAGTATTCAAGGTAGAAAGATATTTTTCTTAAGCTATTAACATATGTGAATTTATTATTGCGATTCAGAGTAAGTATCTTATTGATAAAGTTGAACTCATAAAAAATCGATTAGATAAGCAAAGTTGTTTATTGTCAAACAGGCTGATAAACGGTTGGCTAAGCAAACAATTATTACATCAATTACAAACTTGATTCAAGACAAGATTATATTGACTTTCTTTAACCCTTTCATTACGGCTCGGTTTGAATACAAATTTTACTGTCAATTATAAAACTAGTATTCGAAGCATAAATGTACTTATCTGGTCTATTTTCATATATCACATTGGTTCTTGTACCCTTTAGCTATCAGATGATGCATAAAAAAAATATTCTAAGAAAGTAGCAAAACGATATATCACGTTAACTGATGTCAACGGTCGGGGAATCTTATGACGGCATATGCCGACAACCGATGCGAATGGGTTAATAATCAGTGTACCAATCGAAGAATCGTATTCTTTAAAATGCGGTTGGTATCTAAGTAAATGTACCAAGGAAAATACCGTGGGCATTTATTTGTTATATTAATTTGAAGAGCGAAAACTGGTTTGGCGAAATCTGTTGTCCCATTTAAAATAAGTTTTTCAATGAATATTTCAATTTTATGTGTCTGAAACATTGACTATTAAAGAAAGATAAAGACAGATCAATTGCTAGAAAATAATGTTTAGAAGTTATTAGAAGATGAAGATCTTTGGAGATATTTACACTTATCTGAATTGTCACTAAAAACTTCTAAGGCAAGCCAATGTTGAATGATGGTTCCGTCATATGGCGGCTATATGTTCTAAATTGTGATGGGTATGGTAAAAACCAGGTATGTACCTGCTATCTATCATCAATATATATTAATTTATATGAACAATATACTGTATCTATGTATAAAAAACGAAAATTCTTGAGTCAAAAAATATTGATTAAAAGCTCCGCCATCAACTTGCCAAAACATTTGTTTGGAGCATCTTGATGTACGGCTGTGAGACATGGTGCTTATCTCAAAGTGATAAAAAAAGACAAGAGGCCTTTGAGGTGTGGTCATACAGAAGAATTCTCGGAATTTCCTGGAGAGACCACGTCACGAACAATGAGGTTCTCAGGATAATCAAGGAAGATAGGCACATAGTAAGAACCATCTCAGAGAGGCGAACTCGATGGATCGGTCACATCATACACCACGTAATAATAACTTAACTAATTGTAAGTTTATATAATAAACATAACAACTTTCAATAGTAAAGTATATTATGTAGTATAAACGAGTATATATTACCTATTAGGTATTGCATCCTGATGCGCAAGGTAAACGACTTGTAAAAAGGCCATTTACTAGTCAAGTAAATGGCCTTTTAGGTACTTTAATAACATATATAAAACAAATTACATATTCCTCATGGGTAGAGCTTAGCATTATGTGGAAGTTATTGATGCAATTTTCGTCGGAAGCCATCTGAATCAGATTAAAGCATATTATTCATATAACAAATCGGATTCAGGGTCTGTACTTTCGAACGAGTGAACGGACAACTACGATTTAAACAATTACATTAAGTTTCCAAAAGAGCAGCAATGAAAGAAGTATAAGACATTCGTACTCGTACGAGATCATTGATGCCACTCAGTAATGAGCGATAAACGTAGTAAAGAACATACGTTTCATGACCGCAATGTATTCATAGCTCAAGAAATGATTAGTCAGGGTCGCTTTAAGTCGTGGATCGCCTCTAGCTAGTGAATGATTGTGAAAAAGCTTCGTGATGCCAATGACGGCACTCAAATCATTACTGATTACTATTGTTCACGTGTATACAAGAAAAAGGAAATAAGAATACATGCCTACGAGATATGCAGCTGAAGAAGGATGCTGCATGTTAGTATTGGCAAACATGACAAGGATATATGGTAAACGATCCATTCAAAGAAAAACCTATATCCGTATAATCAATAATACCATTAAAATTACGATAAGAAACGCAGAAAATATGGAAATTATTAATTGGAAGCTAATATTATCCCTTTGAGATGTGGTTAGAAGTAAAAAGTTGCGCAATATACGAGAATGTTTTCGTACTTCGAGTCATTCTTCATCTTTATCGAGTCAACATCAAACCGAACTCAATGTTGTCAAATGTTGTTAGTCTTAAAAAAAATATCATTTTACCATATCTGCTCCCTAACTAGAGCATGCAATTTTGACAACTATACGACACAAAACTCGTCAGCCGCTATGATCTTCGTCTCATTCTAAGTGAGCTTCATCAATATTGAAGCTTCACCAAGCACATTATATGTTTAATCCAGGCGGCAGGAGAAAATTCAGATATTATGCTCTCCCATTGCATCCGGATAACATCCGAGCCATTTTTAGTATCTTATAATCATTACGTAAGTAATTATGTTGGTCATAATTGTGTTGGTAGATAGGAGTATGTGTTGTAAGCAGTATGAGATGGGAGATCATTACTTAAAGAGGACATAGAACATGAAAAGGATCTCAAGACTGTGACATACTGATTTATTAACCCATAAAGTATACAACTTTGTTAAAAGCATCTTTCTGATCCCTTTAAGATGGAATTATTCAGGTAACAGATTATTGTAATTGATTTGAAATACAAAGATGCTTAGTGAAAAAAATCAGTTGATCACAGTTCAAAGGGTGGCCGCAATGCGTGACTCAGCAGTATCATCAAGTGGTGTAGAAAGTGAAACTGATCTTCTGGGGAATACCGCTGTTTTTTAGAAGATCTTTCTATTGATCTGTGACAATGTACTTATTTTTTATGCAAATACATTAAGTACAAAATATTAATTCGTTCATTTGGAATAATCACTAAAGAATTGTTAACCCGTTCTGTGGACAAAAAATGCAGCTCATAATATGTATATATGACATTAGCGAATGTGGCAGAGAAAAATATGTAAGGCAGCATATCATAAATAGTAGAGTTTTATATGATAATTAAGCTATGAACACGATCTTTGATCTTAAAATCATCTGAAAGTGTGTATCTTTCTAGACTTAAAGATACTTCAATCTCCTCTAATATTATATAGGCCGGAAGATATGCCGGTAAGAAGTTTAAATTAATATACCTGAAGAACTCCCGAATGGTATTGACATTCGCCTCTCATCGGTACCAACATAAACAAAATAAAGTAGTGAATATCTTATAATAATTACTCATGAAATATTGCAGCCGTAACTTTCTACTATTGTGTTGTTTTAAATATTTGAATGTTTCTAAAAATTAAAAAAAAGAACTTTCCAACAAATTTGCGTAACTTCATAACAAATATTATTTCTACGTGTCAATCGCACGTTTTTCATACTTGTAAATATGAAAGTTTTAAAAGGTTCTCATCATATTATACAATTGTAGAATTTGTACAAAACGAACAGATCACGCCTTTTTATATTGATTCAAAAATTATTTTTAAATACTATTTTTTTCGATGTCAAAGAAAATAATATAAAAAATCAACATAAATAGTTTTCTTTTTTATATAACGTTGTTTAAAAATACAGGATCCATTGCAATCTTGGTGCATAAAGTGCAGGATCTATTCCTAATCGTGATGCAATCCTGTAATTATATAAATTATAATTATTGTATTTTTATTTTAGATACCTTTCCGGCGTATTTGTTTGTATGTCATATAGCCAGACACTGAGTAAAATTCTATATTAGTCGTTGCTAAAGCAAAGAAGAAGAAGAGTAACGGATGTGGCATAGAGAGAATATTTTTTTCTTGACTCTTATGCGTTTAGAAGATATAAATCGATTGTCCCACTTTAAATTGAAATTGTATGCGGTTGGTAGGCGCGTTCACACAAATTATTATAAACAAAGAGCAAAAAAATATCACATGGGATCGGTTTTGTGCAGCCATAAGTGAGTCATGGTTTTTTACAAGATTGAAAGAGAAGGTCGATTGAAAACCGGAACAACCGAGCCGATAAAAGACAGTTACTGGAAGTAATTATTATGTTCCAATATAATACGTTGTACTTTGACACGTCACGATCCACACATTTATATGAAACATAATAAAAATGTATACTTATGTTATGTATAAATTGTTTATGGTGGGCTTAGAATATACTCGTATTTCAATATTCTAATACAATACAGAAGATTTATATGAATATTTGTCAACTGATTCTAACCATGAACCTTTGTACCGTATCAACGTCTGCCCTTTATTTTTCTCCGATTTTTTGATGAGAGAAATGTCATATACGATTATGTTTCCTGTGAATTTGTATATTCATAAGTTGTTATATATTCATACCAACATTCTCTTTATAAAAAAGCGTTTCACTTATATGTTGTGTACTTTACGTGAATGTCTGACTTCATACATATGATGAAAGCTTATTCACACACTGCAAAGGCATTATGGCAAGTGAGATTTATTGGAAAAATCCCTTCACCTCGTGTCGGCAATATACGAGGAAATTCATCAGTTTATGTCTTTACCTTTCGTTGAAATCATTCATGAACAAAGATGTCATAGAAATCTTATGTGTGCATAGTTAACTTATGAAATTAACACAATAAATCCCTTTCACTTAGATAAACGGTCTTTCATACATTTCATAATAACTTAATATGCGTGTGAAAATAAAATGAAAACATTTAAAAAAAAACAATTTAATACCATATTTACTCCTAGTGTTTCGTTTTTTCGGTGCTAATGACAGATAATATCCAACTAAATACTCGTAATATAGAATCAGATCAATAGCTTGAATTATGAGTATTTAATACTACAGTTTCTATGGTATTTTCAACTACCGACTACTTTCCCGAAAATAATAAGAGACCCTTACACATCATCATCACCATTTCCGCTTCCCTAACTGGAGCTTATAGTTTTCAATAACTACCGCCACAAAGTGCTTTCAGCAGACATGATCTTCGCCTCCTCTTACTTTAGCTCTGCCATAACTCCGCAGAGTAAATTCTATGTACAGTTCCCGACGGCGCGAGCTCGGGGACTTGAAGGAAAGACGCTGTAGTTAATGCTTGTTTTGCAGCATCCGAACTATATGTCTCAAAAAAATCCAAGCTTATTTGTAGACTGTCTCATCTCGTCATTCATCACAAATTAAAATCATGTTACTCCCAGTATTCTACGCAGGCAATGCTTTCGAAACCCATTATATGGCTGCATTGACTTTGGATGAGATGACAAGATTCACAGTCTTTCAGTACGGCGCTAGCCTGAGGGCTTAAGGAAAAATCTGCTGTAGATTATGCTTTCCTGCCGCATCATAGTGTTTATCCTAACCAAGTCCACCTTCGCCTATTGACTGTTGTCTTGCACATAATCGGATGTTATAATTACTGTATCGATAATTCATAAGCAACATGATAATAGTTTTATTGTAAAAATAATTATTCTCCGTAGTTCTACCATCAACCTATCATTTAATTGATCCCACGCGAATCTAATCCCTTACCATCCAGAATCACGGGAAGGCCTTCAGCCACTCTCTAACACAGTACCGGCTTTAGACCCTACGGCGCTCTAGGACATATTTTTTCTGGCGCCCCATATTGTTCATATTTAAAAAAAATCTAAGCAAGATTGGTTGCCCTCGGCGCCCCTAGCTTTTTCGATGCCCTGGGCCACCGACCCACTTCGCCACCCTCTAAAACCGGCACTGCTCTAACTGCTAACAAGTAGCTTTTTGCGTGCGTTCAGTAACGGATCCCCATTTGGGTCTCCAAATACAGGACGGGACTGGGATTTCACCGAGCGTGTTTATCCCTTGCCATTTGCACCTAACTTGTTCATGATTTTTCATAGGTGATTTAAGTCCATCCATCAGCAGTCTGTCAACACTTTGTTTGAAGGTTCGTTGTCATTCTAACACTCCACATCAACCGTATCACTGTACGCTTACTATCAAACGTAGTAGTCAACTGAAAAAGTGATTTCTTTTGCCTGTATTGAAAAATACATCAATTTTCCTTGTTGTAAGACGAAGAAGATTGGACAATGTCATATGAATGGACATAAGTCCACGTATTACTTCTGTTTGCCCGCGCGCCTTGGCTCTGTCTAGGAGACACCGTGAAAGTTTGCATTCATAATTATCAGATGGATATGAATTATGCATGTAGGTGACATCAATACCTCGGATACAATATTTTATGCAAATACGCTTAATTATTTTATTAAACCCGCGACTCGAAAATCGAAATCAGACGTAATTTGCCAGATGCGATGATGTTATAATGAAATGATTCATTACACGGATACAGAAGATTTTTAATAGCGTCAAAAATTCGACATGAATGCCGAGCCTTAAATTGAAATTCACCTGCCGTCTTCACAGTCCGTTGAAATGCTATTTATATACCTGTAAGATGACTCCGCCTTTTTAAATAAAGTTTTTTTTAATATTTTAATTATAACAATAAGAGAGACGATTTCATTTGCTAATTCTTCCATCGTTTTTAATCTCATTAGATCGTTTTCTTACTAAGTTAGTTCCGTAATAAGTAGCTTTTTCGAATAGTAAGAAATATTTAGGTATACGATTAATAAATCACCCAAAAATACTACTCGTATTGCTGCTTCTGTCAAGTCTTCTGCCCTGGAACTTTTCAAGAAACGTTCATGTTCCCAGGTCGATTCTCAATCGCAGTGGAAGAGGAATAGACAAAGACAGCTCTCAAAATTGAGTGGTGGCAATTTGTAGTGACTATATGTTCCAGATATGTTACGGATATAGGAAGAAAATAGAATGATGGCATATGTGCGAGTACTATCGAAATCGACAATCTGCCAGAACCTTGTTTTTACGCAGTTTAACAAAACAGTATTATAGCGCTTTGATGTATGAAACAATTACTTGTATTTTCTAACAAGTGTTCAATAAGAAAATATTATGAACGCTATCATCAACTAAAATTGTTTTCTTTGTGGTGAAAAAATTCCCAGAAAAGTCATTATTTCTAGGTAAGCTTGCAAGGAGCACAGATATTTTTTTATGCCAGCTAAAATTAGCCACAATATTTCTTTAATTATATACAAGTAACAAAAACATTTTTAAAATAGCGTTGTCGATTGACAAATGCATAATAAAATGTAAGAAATTGATTATAAAAAAATCAAGTACGGTTAATACATTGATTAGTAGTAATGATTATTTAATTTAATAAAAATGTTAAGAAGATGCGTGCTTTCTTTCTCCACAAAAAAGGTGCATCAAAAAACCTACATAAAAAGTAACCTCGACTAATATGATAAAGTTCTGTCTACACACTTTGAACAAGTTTTTATGGAAATAAAAAAATTAAAAAACATCAAATTATAACTGTGAACATTAACATACCCACTTCATTTTTACTCAAAAAAAAAAACACCAAGTACAAAATAATTAATTGACTTGAATAGAAAAGGAAAGTTAGTTATTTGGTCGCAGAAAAGAGTGACTCTCAAAATGTTTAACTCGGTGTTTGTTTTAATTATTTTTTAATACATATAAGTAGGTACTAGGTTAATATCTGAAATCAGATCTGTACATATCATAATAAAGAAACTTATTTCTAAAACTATCATAGCACATCCAAACACAAAAAAATATTATTAACGGTTTATTTGAGCAAACAGTTCGTAAAGCAAATTAATTATTGACGCTATCGAATGATATTATTATTGCTTACAATAAATAAATAATGGCATAAAATAATATTGTAATTAGTTACATACGAAAATACAATAACCATAGAATATGTCCATTTACTATTAACTACGCTGGATTCATAGGCGTATTCAATAACTTCTTATTTTTTGATTCTTATCTCTTTTGTTGATTTTTTTTGCAATATCGTCCCGTCAAACACAACCGTTCGTGAAAAAAATGTGATAAATAAGATTTGTTCATGGTCATATATATTTAGTTACCTTATCAACTATATGATAACGCATTGGTTATTAACAGTGCTGGCTTTACACCTGATTTTTTTTCTAGAGCCACCTATTTTTTATATTTAAAAAATGTAATCCAGCTAGGCTACCCTAAATGCTCATACCTCATACAGAGCTCTATGGATACACCCCACTTCGACACCCCCTAAGGTGCTCTCTATCTAGTTGACATGGGCTATAAATTTTCGTTTGAACCAAAAATCGTGGCTTGAACACAAGGAAAACATGCATGTCTAGTAAGGAAAAGCTATGGAAATAAAAATATATATCTCGTTAACATAAACATGGATGACGGTCTGAACTTAAGGCAGCATGGTTTTCACCTCTAGCACATCCCTAAAAGATCCTATCTGACATGACGTTCGTGGAGGTACGTTTCCGAAGGACTCATCTAACATGAATCTTGGAGAGGTCCATTTAGCTGATACCTGATCTACAAGAAGATACCAACTTATCACAAATCATACACCCAGAAGATGACCTCTACAACGGTTGAAATTTTGGACCCAAAAGCCACAATTCCAATATTTGAAGAAAAAAAAATACCACCTTTTTAAATGATTGTTATTCGACCGATTTTGGATCCGCTTGTGTAGTCCGCCAAGAAATAAAAACATATTTTGCACTTTTATAACTTGACTATAGACGTTTTGCCAGGTTTCTCCCAATTAGACATTGCCAATAGAAAGTAATAGTCAAATACTTTGTTGTTTGAATAGGCAGCTTTTATAATATTCTTTATCAAATAAAGCCATCATCCGGGTTTCTTTGAAATCGAAATGTAATATTATTGCACAGAGCTTATTGAAAGGAAATATTTTGCATTTACAACCCGTACCTGCAGGAACCCTTTTAACGATTGTGCTTTTCAATCTACATTGTATACGATTTTCAATGCAATGGTAAATTTATTCAAATATATACCAATGTATGGAAGCGTTTCAATTAATAAAATAACTAAAACTCTTTCAATAATAATCCTTATTTCTGGTGTGGAAACGTATAATAAGAAAATAAAAACAATCACTTTTAAAATACAATTTAGATCTGGCAATGCATTATAGATGAAAGCTGCGTATTCTATATCCCAATATCGATATCATATTCCAAAAGATGAAATATAAAATACAATGTATTAATCCTTGCAGCATACTCACAGCAAAGAAAAATAAGAGGCAGGCTTTTATTTGATCGTAAAAGAGCCTTATTTCTTGTGACATTCTCTTTTTAAATATTTTTATTAATGGAAATAATCGCGGCATCTGAATCCGTTGAGTATGAAATTTGTATATTGTTCAGTTTATATATTTGTGTAGATATTATTTTAATTCATTATATTTTACGAATATAATATAATAATATATGCTATATATAAAATATTTAATTCCGTAAACTACGTATGTAATTATTTAAAACAATAAATAAAATAATTGTTATATAATAAATAAATCCCAATAAAAAAATATCAGTGATACCTCGACAAAAGAGTTTAATTCGTTCCGCAACCTTGCTCGTATTTCAAATTCCTTGTATCTCAAAGTGTCAATAAATAACTCCGATGCACGACCAGTTGCGAATTTTTCTGGGTGTTTCTTGCTAAGCTCGTATCTCAATTTTTGTCCCAATTAAGCGGAATGTTGTCCCAATTAAACATATAAATTTACTATTGGTTACTTGGTTTGGTTTCTATTCTTTGAGATTTGTCCCAAACAAGCGGTGTCCCAATTAAGCGAAATCGACTGTATTGTAATGATAAAAATTGCATTGAACTCAAGCCTCCGGGTTGGTATTGTCCTGGAAGGAGATTGAAGATGAATGTGCGGAGACTCTCGTTGGTGGTTCTCCGGCCTCGACTTTCACTCGCGCGTGCTTGGACTGCCAACTAGCAAGTCATATTTCTATGGGCGACTACTTCATAAAAATTGCAAAGCACGCAGGTGAAAATTTTCCTCTAAAAAATCGATCGGCGCGCTGTCACTTCCACAGGTGCGCGTTACGTGCCGCCTAATCGTTTCCGATGTTACCATTATTAAATACCGAACGATAGTATTTATTAATAGCAACTGACAGGTATGTACACCAGCGTTTCCCAAACTGGAAGACGCGCGATGTTTGAGAAATAGTCATGATTTTAAATTCTATCTGTTGATTCACTGTCTATATAAAATGTACTCGGTGGAGCTGTGGGAGACAGAGCTGACATTTTTTTTTATGTAAACGCATGCAGGAGAGCACACCCGGTCAAGACCAGTGCACTCTATGACGCTCAGCCAGGGAGGCTGTACGCTGCATGCACGAAACGTGAGTTGTGTTCGTGTTTGTGTGTGGGTTGATGAGATTGCAAGTGTATATTTATATGTTTCTTGAAGAGATCCAGATTGTAGGAAGGAGGAAACACAGACACTGGAAGAGTATTCCATAGCTTACCGGTGGCATTATCCATTAAGGAAGGAGCGTTGTAAACTGCCAGTTCTTGGTCGACGTATATTAACCGTGTATAGATGTTCGACAAGTGTAAGACGAGTTTGTCGGCTGTGGATGGGTGCAGGAAGAATTAGTTCTTTAAGTTCCGAACAGCAGCGACCGTGGTAATAAAGCTAGAAAAGACTAAGAGAACCAATCTTACGCCTGTGTTCCATTGATTCCAGGTAGACGTAAGAGTGTCATTGTTTATCAAACGAATTGCTCTTCTTTGAACTGAGTCAATTAAGACATAGGAAGAATCGAGGACAGAAAGAGAAGCAGCAGCTCGTGATGACCGTATGCTTCAGTTTGTCAGTGGGGAGTGAATATGGTGACGATTTGTTAACTATCAGTTACTTTCATCATCAAAAATGTGGAAACATGAATGATCATTTTCGAAATTATTAAATGATTTAAATTTTCTATCCTAGCATGGACACCTCAGCATTTTCAATGTTTATTTACATTGTTGCCAAGGGCAACCAACTGCCACTGGTAGTAAACATAACTATTAACTATTAAATTAATCGTATAATCAAGAAAATTTAGCATTGAACCTTAATATTTAATTAAATAAATTATAATAATAGACACTAGGCGTATATAGAAGTTAAATTCTAAAAATTAATTTTAATAGATACAAGATATTAGTTATAAAGGACAAATGTGTGAAGCTTGTAAAATTCTTATATTACTATTTTTTATGTAAGCACATACAGGAGAATACCGACAGATGGTGATAGTAATTCTGAAGTCTCATCTGTGGAATTCTATGACGCTTACCATGGTTTATATGGCTAAACGCTGCATATGGAGTGTTGATCCGCCAACGTCATAGACAGCCCGAGAGTCACGCACCATACTTTACTATTACAGGAATTTACTATGAATTTGTGGTCTTCACCGGACGACTTTCGTCTACCACCAATTTTAATTGATAGGCTATGACTGGCGTTTTACGGGTGATGGGTCAAATTCACACCAATTTAGAGCTCAGAAATCGATTAAAAATCGTTATTTTTTTTAATCTCCGTCGGGGATCGAACCCACAACCTTTGGCTTGCAAAGCAAACGCTTTAACCATTGAGCTATACCCGCCGGCAAATTTAGGTTAATACTCAGACATCATACTATATTTTCTTGAGTATAGGGGATGTGATAATTGCTTAGTTATTTTCCAATGAAAACAGTTCATATTACTTTAGCTGTGTTCCATCAATCCAATGACTTGATAAAATTTATAAAACAGATACGATTTCATTTCAAATAAATAAAATTTAAAAATATGTTCTATTTTTTTATTCAATCAAAAGTCATTCATAAAATACAAACAATAAATATTAAAAACTATACTAAATTAATAAGTCTTCTTAACATTGACAATCGTTTTATACAAAAATATCATTTAAAAATAATCAAACTTTACAAACTTCACTGTCAATGTAATATTTCCTTAATTAAACTTTAACCTTTAAACGCCTTAAAGGGACCGCAGATTTGCGTCGTTCAATGCCCTACAGTCCCATACAGGAGTGCTTATGGTTCATTTCAAAATCGGATTACATTCATTTGTAATAATAGTATTAAAGCAAGTTCATGGAAGAATCTATTGTGCGACGAAACACTACAAACATTGGCCTGCTGGGGCATTGAACGACGCAAATTTACGGTCCCGTCTTAAAAAGAGTAAGACACATTCAAATCACATTCCTAATAGTAAAACAATATAAAAACTATATTGTTTAATAGTTATATATGAAGATAAACAAATAAAGGTAGACTTAAAAGGCTCGAGTCGTATTAATTATCATAAATGTATAGATGACAATGATGTTGAATTATGCTGTCACACAAAAAATGCATAGAATCATAAATCTATTGTCATTTGATACAATAATATAATAACTGACTTATATTCTAAAAAGATTCACACCAAATGTAAAAAAAGTAATTAAAATAAGAGTCCAATAATAAAAATGATTACATCTTAAAAAAAAATCAACAAGTCAGTAATCAATTTAGAGAAATATAATTTTTCAAAATTAATCTGTAATGTATAAACAACTGCCATACTTACATTGGGAAAAAATATTAAATAAAATATGCAACATAACAGTAAGGTATTTTTTTTTTTTGATGCATAAAAACATTGTAATGAATGGTTTTAAAATATTAAAGAAAGTATATTTCAGTCAGTCTAAAGGGCTTTATGAACACAGACAATATAAATCAAGTGATTATTCAACTATTGGAAAGAGACAATGCTTTACAGGTATATGTTTTGCAAATCATCTTTTTATGGTATGAACACAGCATGATTGAAAAGAGACATACGCAGAGGAGTCTCATTCTAATAATTGAGCAATCATGCAATTCATATGGCTTGTGTGGGTAGCAACTAGCACTCTTTTTTAACACGTTTAACGCCACGTAATGTTTTTAATGCATTCGACTCAGAGGCGCCATATAGGTCACATTCAATGTTAAAATTCTATTGAAATGTAACTGCTGGCATACAGGGACTGTTTGTTCGAGAAAAAAAAACGTCCTTTTCAACAACAGTGGCGTCCTTTTCAACAACAGCGTAGGTCACCGGTGACCTACTTGGCGTTAAACGTGTTAAGTAGTTATTAATAAATAATGAGAAGTCAAGTCATCAATCATATACTTCAACTTCATTGCAATTGTTTTATGGGTAAGTGAAACAAATAATTAATGTCGTATCAGGAAGTTATATAAATATTTCCAGTAAGGAACATGTATAATATAAGATAGCGGAAGAGTATGTATTTTAGTTTCCATGTGAAAAACATTATAACATAGAATTAAATCAACTAATTAAATTAAAATATTATAAATATTTATTTATACAAATCAGCGTCATTCTAACCATAAAGTTTAAAAATAGTTAAAGTGTAAATTATTTTGTATATTTTAAAATACAGGTTAATAATGAGTTCATATATTGTCAGTAGAATAGCAAACAAGTAATATTTGATAATAAATTACTTGAGACTCGTATTTTTAGCATTTTGCAATAAATGCGAAATAGATGATAAAATTCTGAATAGATGCTAAAAAACGTGAATTTCATAAAATATGCGAATAGATGCTTAAATCATCATTATTTGCGAAATTTTCTGTTTAAATATTTCTTTAATTAATAATAATCAGTCAACATAATTAAGATCGATTATCGCTGGGTAGGTTTTCCCTGAATTTTTCTGTAAATGAAATTTGTGACTGTAACTTCGACGATTCCTGAATAATTCAATTTATATTTTTATGATATGCCCTATTCAAGGATAATTTTGTTTAATATGTTAATTATGTAAGTAATATAAAGAAATAAATTGTTTAAATGTATTGGAATTATTTATTATTTGTCATCAGCTTTAAATGCCCCAAAATGTTAATATCATAGTTTAAATGCTCCAAAATGCAAAAATATTAACCTTAAAATGCTCTAAAATTCTAAAAATGAAAAAAATAGATGCTAAAAATACGGGTCTCTATAAATTACTATTCAATCAGGAATTGAATAAAATCCACAATAAAAAATGGATAAAAAATATGATTTATTGGATAGTGAAAATTCCAATAACAGTTGTGGTAAATTTTGATGTCATTTAAATATTCATTAAAAATGCATTCTCTATTAGAGGACGTGTCATAGTAAAAATGGTAACAAACTCATGCACCATTGAGAGCTTTACTTAAAAGATTATCAAATATAAAAGTTGCTGTAACACGGTATCGAAACCATTCAATCATAAATAAAAAGTATTGATATTTAAGTCTTAAAAACATATCATGATATAAAAAATATTTGGCATTGATAAATATATCAAAGTACGTCATCGTTACATATATTATCTATTAATTTTTATTATGCAGGCGAATAACAGGAGAGGTCTTTGCCCCTCTGCATTCTAGGTCGTTCATAAAATGAATAGTATTTTTGTTATTGGCCTAGACAACAGATGTCATTCAAAATGTCCGATATCATCTGCTTGTCACTCAGCGCTCCGGTAACTTCCGACTGATCCCACTGCAGCGCCACTTTACGGGTCCTCGGTTCCTTTTTCCCTCCGAGTCTTATGATGCCCCGAGTCTCGATCAGCCCACAGACGCTCACAAACTCAGTGTTGTCCACGGGAACAATGTTACGCTTTACGCATACTCTAGAAACAAAAACCGAAAAATAAAACAAACATTACAACTAAAAAACTTTTTTTAAATAAACATTATTTATTATTATCTTAGTATTTGTATAGCGCTCTTTTATGACCGAATGATCATTCCAAAAGCGCTTCTTTGCCTCTCTGAGTAAAAAGGTGGCTCTTGAGTCTGCTTCTGAATGATGCCTCCGCTTTAAGCTCTCTTATGCTTTCCGGTAGCGAGTTCCAGGCCATTGGTGCCGCGTAGCTGAAAGCCCGATTGCCAAAGACCGTGCTAGGACTACTTCCCGTCAGCTGCAGGGTGCTTCTATTTGCTCTAGCTGATCTGAGTGTCTCTCCACACGCGCTTATTTCTGAAGGCTTGATAAGTTCTGTCAAATAGCCCGGTGCAGTTCCGTTGAGTGCCTTATAAGCTAAGAGGCATAATTTGTACTGGATTTTAGCCGATTATTTGTTCTACAAGTTTGTGTATGAAAAGATTGTTGAAGGAAACAGAATTTCCTCTAAAATGCTACGGAAAATACAAGATAAATCATAGCACTCTTTTCATATCTTACGTTCGGCAATGTTTTTATTTTTATGTAAGCACATACAGGAGAATACCAACAGATGGTGATAGTAATTCTGAAGTCTCAACTGTGTAATTCTATGACGCTTACCACGGTGCATATGGCTAAGCGCTGCATGTAGAGTGTTAATCCGCCAACATCATAAACTACAGCCCGAGATCCACGCATCATCCTTATTATTACAGGAATTTACTATGAATGGGTGGTCTTCATGGGACGACTTTCGTCTACCACCAATTTTGATTAATAGGCTTTGACTGGCATTTTACGGGTGAGGCATCAAATTCACACCAATTTAGAGCTCAGAAATCGATTAAAAATCATTTTTATTTTTTTAATCTCCGTCAGGGATCGAACCCACGATGTTTGGCTTGCAAAGCAAACGCTTTGACCGTTGAGCTATAGCCGCCGGCACTGATGCAGCAATGATGCTTTATTTATGGTATTTACCTACTTAGCATTCACTTTAGATCAATTTTAAGCATTGATTATTAGGATATTTAAAGTTAACAAGCTACTGATTTGTATAATTTTTAAGATATGTGAGATGAAGGCTAGGAGAGTAAGGAAGAATGTAAAATAAGAGACGTATAGAAGAACAAGAAAAAGAGGTAACATTGTTTGTACAACAGAGATGATTTCACACATGGTTTAAAAATATTGTACAAATAGGTGGTATTAAAAATTGATATCGATAATTATTTTGTGTAATTTTTTAAATTTCTTCAAAATGTAAAAAACTAAGTTGGTGGTGATTAAACATTTAAGAACTACACTAATTATATTATGGACCTGGTACAAAAAAATTCAACATAATAAAAAAAGGAAACATAACTTTTTTTTATGTACTATACATTCATATTTACGAGTGAGGGAAACAACCTCAAACTATCTTATTTAACTTCAAATGGTGATTTTTCGCAGGTTGATTTCATACTATATATGCTACATTATGAAACATATGAATCAAATAATTCGATGGATATCAAAAATCTTTACATCATTAGCGGTATTATAACCTTTAAACGCCGAGTGGTTCCATACGGGACCGCAAATTTGCATCTTTCAATGCCCTAGCAGGCCAATGTTTGTAATGTTTCGTCGCACAATAGATTCTTCCATGAACTTACTTCAAAACTATTATTACAAATTAATGTAATCCGATTGTGAAATGAACCATAAGCACGTCCTGTATGGCAGTGCTCTGCAACCTTTTCTCACCTACGGCACACCAAAATTCTTCCTTAAATTTCGTGGCACACCGAAGTTCTGTATAAAATTAAGACGGCACACCGAAAGCCAATATAATAGATAATAATTTGATAAATTATATAATTTCATAATTTTTATTTCATGTGGGTCGTGAACATAGCATACTACGCAGTTGCCAGTCTATAAGTAGGTGATAAGCGCAGAAAGACCATTGTAAAGTTATTTAACTTAATATTGTCTAATTTGACCGCGGCACACCTGTGTCGGCTCACGACACACTAGTGTGTCGAGGTACACCGGTTGCGGAGCTCTGCTGTATGGGACCGTAGGGCATTGAACGACGAAAATCTGCGGTCCCGTAGGAAACCACTGTGCGTTTAAAGGTTAATGAAAGGTATAAACAATATAATTAAATACCTCTTATAAACATCGTGCAGTCTGCCAAGAGTTACATCTTTGTTTTTGCCCTTGTCAAGTATAAGCAGGAGCGAACAAAGCAGGAGCTTCTGCTGCAGAGGGAAGCTGTCATCGACATCCGACTGGAGCCGCTGCGATGCGCCGTAGACGTCGTTCAAGACAGAGATGACCTGCGTCAGGCCGACAACAGAACCCTGGGGAGGGACATTGCTGCTGCTCTTGAGCACAGGTTTAGGGGAGGCCAACTCGACAACTCTTCTGCCAATGTCTAGAGCTCGACGGACGTCTCCGGAAATGGCCGCCACTTTGCCTAAAAATTAATACACATGATTAAAAATTACATTTTGAATTATACATGTTGTGAAACATTGTTTTTATTAATTCGTAGCACAATATTGTATTTTAAGACGGCTACGAAGAGATAATAAAGAAAGTATTTGTTTTTTTTATTTTTTCGATTTTTTCAATTGATTATTCTTTCGGCTACGTCTGTTAGCCATTGTTGAGTCTCTCCCAGAGGACATGTCGTCTTCTAATAAAAAGTTATAGAACAATTTCTAAATAATCTTTTATTTTTAATTGATAGAAAGTAGATGTATTCCTTATTATAGTATTGTTAGAAGCTGTGTATAATAATACAATTGGACATTTTAATATTCTAGCTTCTTCAATGTGCTGTTTTTTGTATAATTATTGAAATATATTCACTTTTGATTGAGGGTGATAACTACTGAGCATCCGTCTTTTACATTTTTAAATATTTAAATAATGTTTACGAAAAAAAAACAGTTTTCATTTTATTGGGGCACCTTTTGTTGACTTTACGTTTTTTTTTTGTCGAAACTTATTTTTATAAATGTATTTGCTAATATTACAGGTAATATAACAAATTAAACAAATTAAAATATATATATATATACCCAGTTCGGTCAAAATAAATTACCTGCAAGCATCTGTATAGCGACAGGTGAAAACATATCCAAGGAGACTTCTTTTTCCAACCTTTCGGTGAAAATGTTGATAATTTGTTGCTTGGAGTATGGAGCAAAGTGCATCAGCTGCGGCCTCAGCTCGCACCGGGCCTGAAGTCTGGGCAAGATGCGGTCCGTGAGATCCAGGGCGTTGGCTATCCCGATCAGCACAATGTTTGACCGCACCCTGGCAGGCCATTCAAATATGGTGTACAAGACAGACTGCTTGTTGCTGTTCAACTGATCTATCTCATCCAAGACTAAAAGACTGGAAAAGAAAAAATAAGCAACTCTAAAACAAAGATTAAATGTGTTCATACTAGTATTAAATATACTGCTTCCATGCTTGCTTCCAACAAGAACAACATGAATGATACTGAAGTAATAATGTTAGTCAGAAACAATACTTAACCCTTTCATTACGGCTCGGTTGGAATACAAATTATACTGTCAATTATAAAACTAGTATTTGAAGCTTAAATGTATTTATCTGGTTTGTGTTCATATATCACATTGGTTCTTGTATCCTTTAGCTATCAGATGATGCATTAAAAATTATTCTAAGAAAGTAGCAAAACGATATATCACGGCTACCGATGTCAACGGTCGGGGAATCTTATGACGGTATATGCTGACAACCGGTGCGAAAGGGTTAATAAAATAATGATTTATGTGCTAGTGCGCCAACTTTTTTTAAAATTCATGTGACAAAATTTAACATATTTAATATATATATATATATATATAGATAATTTGAATCTTACATCATTTTGTGTTTGCCGGCCAGATATTTGTCAATGGCTTTCAAATAACTTCTCTCGTTGCAGGAGCTGGTCTTTATATGCAGTTCTTGGCAAATCCGGCCAAAGATACTCCCAGCGGAACGCATCGTGGTGCAGTTTACATACACTTCGGTGAATTCTTTCTTGAACTGGAAAAAAAAACATAAAAAACTAAAGTATACACACAATTCAAAACATGTTTCAATACTAGCTATTTAACCAATTTTTCGTTCTTTTATGAAAAACAATCATCATCATCCGAGAGTGAACTCCAAAAACAATCCTATAGCTGCCAATAAAAATTATCGATACAATAACACTAAAGAAAATTATACTAATTATTTATTTACTGAAAGTAAGTGTTAGGATGGTCCGCTATTATTCAAACTGCTACAATTTACTGAACAATACATTTACACTAAACCTTCCCATATTGTTTTATCCCCTTTATCTTATAAGATGGAATAAATACCTGAATGCTCCCGAAGCCGGTCTAATGAGGCGGTTCCAAACCAACATAACAACATAAAAGGGACCGTTATATAAAAAAATCGACACAAAAATTGTAGGAATAAACGCTGCAAAAAAATGTACGTTATAAAAGGGTTGACTGTAAAATAATTACATAAAATACCTCAGGTCGGTCCAGAATGTTGGATAAACAAGCCGTTTTCCCAGTTCCCGGAGGTCCGGAAACGTATAAAGTACCAGACTTTTTATTTTCTAAATGATTATTAAGAAATTCTTCCAATTTATTTAATTCTTCTTCTCTGCCGGGCAGCGTCCTGGACACTGAGGTATGCAGAGCTAATCTGGAAACATACAACAGAACAGTTATAACAATGTAACCAGAAAACTGAGAGAGGAATGAAAAAAAAGTCATATTTTAGTTCACTAGTATGCGTAATCTTACACATTAATCATTGTTTTGGTTGCAATTCAATGGAACTTAGATAATTTAAAATTTAAAGGTACAAATGGAATTAAGTATTTGCAGGACTGGGCGAAATTGGAATTTAGAAATATGGATTTTTTAATTATTTAAGGCACTATATATTATATCAATTGTGGTTGATTTTTCCCACTTGTTCATATATTAACTATGAATATTAATTGTTATTATTAACTAATTAAAGTACTATGATTTTTAATCAATGAGTTGCTTGAATGGGAGTTTATTAATATTTACTTTGATTGATTAATTTGATTAATTGATTATAATTTGACTGGTGGTTATTACTTTCTGGAAGTATATTGATTTCTTACCTCACATTGTGAGCATCTTCTTTCGTATTATTTGGTTTGATTTCTAAATCATCCGAGTCAGCTGCATTCTTTTTCTGGACAGTCTTACTTTTTATGAGTCTTGATATTTTTGTAGGCGAACAATCGGAGTCTAAAAAGAAAAATACAATCAATTATTCAAAATAATGATCACATATTAATTTCTTAACATATTTTTTATTCTCAGTTGTATTCCTCAATTTATATATATTTAAAAAAAAATGTTAACACAAGTTTTTCTTTTATAAAAGCAAATACAGGTGAATACCACCATTGGTGATGATTTATGACCAAATCTCATCTGTAGTTTCTACAAAGCTACTAATTTTCAAACATAAAAAAAATGGAATACTTAAGAATTTTGTTCAAAAATGCTCCATAATTATTCAATGGTTGATTACTAAGATTTGGTTAATTATTATGATCTTAATTACATTGTAATAAAATGTGACTTACCTGAGTCACTTGTGTTAGCGCGTTTTAAAGGACGGACGGGAGCTTTGAAGGTGACGGAATGTGGTCGCTTTAACCCTCGGCGTGGGCTGCCAAGATTTGTCAAATCAATATTCTCGTCATCGCTGTCTAGTTCAACTAGCTTCCTTATCTTTGGCAAAGCAATTTCCTTGTTGACTAGTTTTATTGCCCTTTTTTTTGGACTGCATCCGTTCACATTTGGTGTCTCCAATTTTGATGCGTAAAATTGCAGCGGCGCCTTCTTGCGAACCCTGAAGGTTAATGTTTTCTGTATGGCGGCCATTTTACTGCGAGAAAGAAAAATAGTACAGAGATGAAAAATTACTTAGAAATTGTACTTCTAATTATTGAGGACTAAGGAATCATCTTAAATATCCATAGCAAATTTACCAAGTTATAGGGTAAATGGAAATAAAGTTCAGTATTGGATTGTACCTAAATTTATTAATTTTAACTTATATAATTCTATGGATAATCACTGTATCTTAGTTTGGAGCAGACCTAAGGAATCTTTTTGACTGCCTTAACCCTTTCCTTACGGCTCGGTGGAATACAAATTATACTGTCAATACGGTATGAATTTTTAAACCATTTTTTTTGCTTAAAACTAGTATTTGAAGCATAAATGTACTTATCTGACCTATTTTCATATTTCACATTGGTTCTTCTATCCTTTAGCTATCAGATGATGCATAAAAAAACATTATATTTGACACATGTGGTTTACAGAAAAATCGCTCCTGTGACGAAACCTTACGATATTTATTTACATGCTTTACAGATACCTGTAAAGAATACATGCAGGTTGATAAAGGGAATGACTGCAGTTTCAAGTTCCTACCGTAGATGTCACAATGAGTACTGAAAATAGCAAAACGATATATCACGTCAACCGATGACAACGGTAGGGGAATCTTAGACGGCATATATCGACAACCAATGCGAAAGGGTAAGTAAAAAGTAAAGACAAGTAAAAAAAATAGTTCCTCATTAAACTTAGTGAACATAAAAACTGTCTCAAAAAGTCTGATTCCCAAAAAAATAGCATTCAAGCCGCAGTTTGCCCGGCCCTGGTTTTAAATCACAGCTCGTGTTACATAATGCACTATACATTTTAAGTCTTCTTCTTCGTGTCAGCGACGTCGAATTATTTTTTCCCAATATCTGGCAACATCGATAGCTCGTGTGTTGCCCAGCATTAGGTCCTGAGATGTGCAACTTGTTGGGCACATGGAGCAGCATCGTAGGTGTGAGGCGGTCTGCAGGTCTCCACAGTCGCACAATAGTGTCTCTCCCTGGCGAAGCATTCCCCACCGCTCGAGGTTGTCCTTTGTTCTACCAACTCCGGTTCTTAATCTGTTTAGGGATTTCCAGGTCGGCCAGTCAAGGCTCTTGCCAGTTGGGAGGCCTTCCTTTGGAGTAATGAAATCCTCTGGTGCGATTTGTTGCCAGAGTTGGAGTCTCTCATTTTCAGGGCCGGATGTGAGAGGTTGTGTGGATTTCAGAAAGCTGCTTCGAGACTTCAATCTTGGTGTTGGGGGTATCTGATTATACAAGCAGTGGGACGGTTGGTTGATTGCCTTACGTATTTCTTCGGCGCATATGACTTTGCGTCTTATGTTCGGTGGTGCGATACCAGCCAAGGGGTATAGTTTAGAAATAGGTGTTGGTTTGAGGCAGCCTGTGACGACTCTGCATGCATCATTCAGGGCAGTATCCACTTGATTACAGTGGGCTGATCGACCCCACACTGGTGCCGCATATTCTCCGGCTGAGAAACAGAGTGCTAAAGCTGAGGTACGAAGAAGGGGTGGTTGGGCTCCCCAGTGAGTGTTGGTCAGTTTGCGGATGAGGTTGTTCCTTGTTGCAACTTTCTGTTTGGTGTTGGTGCAATGACGCCTGAAGGTGAGGGTGCGATCTAGAGTGACTCCGAGGTATTTTGGATGGTCGCTATGTTCCAGTACTCTACCTTCCCACGTGACACGAAGCTTTCTGTTAGCTTCCCTGTTTCTAAGGTGGAAACAGCAGACTTGTGTCTTTGATAGGTTAGGTTTGAGATGGTTGGTTTCGTAGTAATGGGACATCTCGTTGAGTCCCTGGCTTAGGATGTCCTCAACTTCTTCAAACGTTACTGCTTGTGCTGCCAAACCTAAGTCATCCGCATATATGAAAGATTTTGTGTCTTTAGGGGTGGGTTGGTCGTTTGTATATATATTAAATAGTATAGGAGCAAGTACACTGTCTTGTGGTAAGCCGTTCTTTTGGTTACGCCATCGGCTGGTTTTCCCCTGAAAATCCACAGCGAATCTCCTGTTATGCAGCATAGCCGCATTTTAAGTGAATTATTGTTTATACTGGGATGATGTTACTGAAGGAGAGAATAAACCATAGCTGTCATTTATTTAAGAGGGGATGTCAAGATTGGCACATCAATATATATAACTGGCATTAACCTTTAAACGCCCAGTGGTCCCATACAGGACCGCAAATTTGCATCATTCAATGCCCTAGCAGGCCAATGTTTGTAATATTTCGTCGCACAATAGATACTTCCATGAACTTACTTATATACTATTATTACAAATTAATGTAATCCGATTGTGAAATGAACCATAAGCACTCCTGTATGGGACCGTAGGGCATTGAACGACGCAAATCTGGGGTCCCGTAAGGAAACCACTGGACGTTTAAAGTTTAAAGGCCTAAAGAAAATGGTGTATGCCAAATAGCCCTGGTGGAAATTTTGTAAATGAATTAAATTGCAAGAGTGTATATATAGTTAAATAATTAAAAGTCAGTTATAAATATCATATTTTTTTATTAGTCTTGACACAGCTTATTTTAATTTATGAATTTCACGAGGAACATATAAAAATATAACATTATATGGGACAGTGCAACACCGACAACTTATATTACCAAAATTCTTACAAAACTGAATATCTAAGGGAAATGAGATTCATAAAATATGGTGTGAATTAAGACGAACAGAAGATAAAGAAATTGGTTTATAAAGATCGAACTTGGTAAAAGCTTTTAAAAAAGACCTTGACTGAAATTTTCCCACGTAACACTGGAGGATATTGAAGTTTTCCTGATGACACACTCATTCAGATGAGCAACATCCATTGAGAGTCCTCTCTGAACAGTTGTGGCCATAAAAATAGGCATCACCAGGACTGTGATACTAACTATGAATTGCCATTTAGGCAGTTTGCACATGTCAATATAAAAATAAAACATCCCTGCTAAGTATGTACCATGAACTTGTGTCACATTAAAGAGTGTCACATATCAAACTTTATGGAGTCAGCATTTTATGTTTAAAGTATTAAAAATACTGAATTACCTAAGCACATGGACGCACCATTAAAAAAAACTATTAAAAATATATTAATTTTACCGACATGTATGCCATATTTCAGCTCAATCCAATCATCAGGAAGTCAAAATGATCAATTTTCCACAATCCCCAGACGGGCAGAGAAAGCTAAAGATAAGCACTTAAGATGTTTCAAGAGCTATTTATTGATTGTACATAAGGGTGGGCTTCAAAACTGAACATTCTATAAAGAAATACGAATAACCGTGCAAAGTAAAAATAAGCAAGTAAAAAATTGATAAAAGAAAATAATATCTTCTGCCTTAGACTAACAGAAGAACTTTCGAAAAAAAACAATTTAGGCAATACCAGCTTTCACTGGTGCATCAATATTCAAAATGCAATTTAAATTTTTTGTTCATAATAGTATTTTATTTTCTTTGTGAACATCCAGTGTCCACGTTACTAAGAATGGATAAACTTGTAAATAATAAAATCTAAAAAACAAATTATGCCAATATTTAAAAGCAAAAATAAAAATAAATTAGGTTAAAAAAAAGCTTGTGACATTTTTATATATTCAGATAGTAGTTTTACACTGTAAAGTCGTTAAATAAACAGTATGCTACTTTAAAAAAATGTTTTTTCATCTCAACTCTTACAAAAATTGATCCAAAATGTCACACACGTGGGATGGTGAAGGGCAAATAAGTAAATTAAATTTTTAATTAATCATACAGAAACATTCGTTATTAAAATATGTAGCTTTTGCATGCATTGTATTATAGTTCTTAAATATAATAAAAAATAGTACACACATGGGCCCATCCTATAGTACATTAGCAAGATTGTTTTATTGAAACGGGATCATTGAAAACATAATATGCATTACATATTTGTGAATAGAATAATTGTTTGTTCACACACATCTATTTTGACTGCATCGACACTGTCATAGGAAATCAATAGTGAAATTTCTGCACATTTATTTATATTTGTATAAACATTATCATAAAATAATTTACTGTGTTTTACTTTTCGTAATTTGGAACCATAATATATTTTTTTAAACCAAGAAAACATAATAAATTAATTTAAATATAATTAAATTAAAGAAGACTAAGAATGAGGTTGTCACAGTGTAATCATAAAAATATATTTGATTGTGAAACAACTCAAATAGAGGGCAATAGTGTTGCCAATGCACTTATTATTGTAAATAGACCTTTACATGCATTATTACCTATACAGGTGTATCTCTTAACAATAGTTATGGCAACTAGCATCATTTATGGGGACAATCTGAAGTGTGTGAGATTTTTGCAATTAGAAGGACTGTATAAATGAATCTTTTTTCTTGAGCAATATCACACAATATCCACAAGATTGCATAGTATTAAAATAAAATGAAAAAAATTGCATTCGTTTACAAACTTCTTCAAGAATAATAATATTAACAATTACTCGATAAATATAAAGCTGAAAAAAAAATTGTACAAATAAAATAGAAATGGTAAAATAACAATTAAAGTTGTTAAATTAATTTCACATAACATATAAATTAAATCAATCTCCCCTCTTAGTAATTACACAATTAAATGTAAAATTAAAAAAGGAACATACATACATAAAACATAAATTAAAATATATTTATTAAAAGCAAATTTTGTAAATAACCAAAGGGATGTTAATTTACTAATAACATTTTGCCTCCTGGGCAAATCTAGATGATAAAAATAATAATTTAAGATATCAATACTATTTTTAATTTTCTGAATTAATTAAAATATAATATTTTCGGGGGGTATTCATACACCTTAACACCAAAAATCAAAATGGTTTTAAAAAATAACAATCATAAATGAATATCAGAAATTATAAAGAATGGATCATTGAAACTAAAAATAGGCACATAATAAGAAGAAGATAAACATATTTTCATCTGCAATGCACACAACTAATTGAACAATCAATTAGCACTTCACAGGAGGGGTTGTCTGTGAATTGATTACCACAGGAAACTGTGGTAATCATTTCACAGAACTCTCTTTGGGAGTATATTAATAATAAATTGTGATCTCCATAAATTTTAAGAAATCAGTAATGATAAAAAAATATTTTTATTTGATCAATGATCCCACAATTTATCCCAATATAACACAAAGTATATTGATCATGCTTATTCTGAATTCCCTGGAGGCAAGTGTTAATAAATATTGTCGAGAAAAAAATGTAAACAAACCACTAAGATATATCATTTTTATATTAGTTTAAAAAGGTACATATAATATTGAAAACATCATTAATAACACAAACATCAAATTGGCTAAAAATGGCGTGCCCTTGATTTTGAATCCCGAGGAATAACACTCATCTGCCATAAAGTTAAAAGCTCAATATAAATATGCGATTAAAATTAGTTTAGTATTTTACATATCGTAACATATTGAGATACGAGACAGGAAAAGGAAAGTATTACACAAGAGATATGCGACTCAAAAGGAAAGCTGCCAATCAGAGGTTTGAAAGATGCTTATTTCTCCCCGGTGTGCAGTGTGGGCAGGTTATTTTAGCGAGTTTGAGACTTATGCTGGGAGTGATGTTTGTATAATATCAATATGATATCAATTTATTATTTTTCACAACAATTTTTAATATGTTTTTTGGTACACGGTTTAATAATAATTAAAATGTTGTTTATTATATCACGACAGATGATTAAAACACATCACTGAACTATTTGTCTTTCAGGTTGTGATTGTTGAAGGCTGAAAAAGGTTGACTTTGGCTCATTTTTAAGATGTTTTCAAATTGCGCTCGAGCGACAGGGTTGTTGATCCACTGCTCGGCGGCTCCCCGCGGCAACAGCCCCAGCTGCGTCTGCAAGTCCAGCTGGTGGCGCAGGTACATGCGCTGCGCATCACTGGCCGCAGAGCCGCCGCCCCTTCCCGCTCCCAACCCAGGCCGGTGAGGAAGGGCCGAAGACCTTACGTTGCTGGGTTTATTGATAGATTGAGGTTTTAGAGTCTTAGCCGCCCTGGGGGGGTCTTTGGATCCGGAAGCCTCCGAGCTGGCATGATTCGTGCTCGATATCTGTGAGCTCGATATTAAATTGGATTGACTTCCATTGTCTACAGTTCGAGGAGAAAGCAGCTGCTTCTCTTCGGGAGAATAGCTCTTAGGAGAAGGGCAAGCGATCACGAGCTTGGGCGAGGAGCTGGGAGAGCGAGTCGGAGCCCTCGGAGGTTGAGTGAACGGAACGGCCGGCTGCTGAGAAGCCAGCGGTTTTGAGATTTGACTCGGATTTCCATTATTCGATCTCGCGTTTGGAGTTTTCTGGGATTGAAAATAATCTGGAAAATATTTAGGACTGCTAGCTTTCGCATTCTGCGGAGAGTTATTTGTTTTTATATGTTTATTGTGCGGAGGCAGCACCGGTATCCGCAGAGGAGTCGGATTCCCTGAAGCGCTCGTGCTGCTCGTATTCATTTTAAAAGACTCTTGAGAGAACGCCTGCGAAGGAGAGGTCATCCTCTGCGTGAAAGATTGCCTTTTAGCGAGATTCGCAATAGATTGCATGGTTTCTAAAGCTTTGGTTTGTTGCGGCCCGAACTGACTGTGCACGGTGTGAGGGGTGGAGAGATCCAGAGCGCTCTCCGGTTTGACAGTTTTTGGTATTACGGGGGGAGGTTTCTTAAGAGGTTGCGTGGCCGGCACCGGCGGCTTGGGTTTGTTAGGCAATAAGTTTGGAGGCAATAAGTTTGGAGGCAATACGGGACTACTCGGCTCCTCCGCTTCTTCAGTGTTTGTGCCCGGCTTGGCGTTGGGCGTATTCAACTTGGGAAAATCGATTCTCGTTTTTATGTACTTGGGTTTGTCGGACTGCTGTTGAAGAGACTGAAGAAATGTTTGCTGAAATGTTTGAGGTTTAGTGAAAGATCCGCTCTTCGGTTGTTTCGCATCGGATATCGGCTTTAAATTAGGAACCGGTCCTTTTCCACTCGCTTCAGTGGATTTAGAAGGCAGGGAAGGCTTGTTCTTATCGGACTCGTTACATTTCTTTCCGGGCTCCGCGTCAGGTATTTTTAATATTTCAATGTAATTATGAACCGGAGGACTCGGAGTATTCGATTGAAAAGTACTCTGAGAAGATTGACTGTTTGTCGTTCCGGCATTGGGGGTTTGTTTCTTATCTCCGTTATCACTCGATTCATTCTGCGAAGGATCCAGCTTTTGGTCAGTCAAAGTGATCGATAAAGATGACGGGATGTTTATGTTACAAGAGTCAAAGAGAGATTTTAAAGTATCTCCCCGCGACTTTGGTGGTTTTAAACTTTGCATTCTCACATTGCCCGCAACTCTCGGGGTTGTTAAATTTGGTGTTTTGACCGATTCTTTTTTTTCTTCAGGGGTTTTTTTACTTTTATCATCGGGCAACGTGTTCACGGGAAAACACATTTTGGGAGGCGGAAGCCTCGGTCTCGGGCCGCCTCTCAAATCGGTCTTTAAAGCCGGTCGTTGCTGCTTAGGGTCTGGTACTTTCATGATCGGGACAGTCGGTAACGTTTTCAAAATTTCAGGTTTCGGTACGTTAAAAGTTTTTGGCGCGTGTTGAGCTTGAGAAGAGAGTTCATCTGGAAGTTTCCTTTTTAAAGAACAAGATTTCACAGGCGGAGGCCCAAACTTTTTAGTTTCTATGACACCGTCGGCCGTCCCAGTAACTTTTGCAGGAGGAACGGTAATTTTTTGTTCCGTCTGAGTGACCGTACTGAAGGAAGCAGGTTGAGCAACAGAAGTGACAGCTTTGCTTCCTGAAGATGGAATATTTTTTCCGGGAGATGGAACACTTTGAGGTGGCAACACTTTTGGGCAACTGACCAACGGAGGACAAGAACTCGAGGGTGCGGACGCCGCAACACTGGCCACAACGGCAGCCGGTTCTGAAGGGATCGCATCCAATTTAACTAAGTTTTTTAACAGGCCACATTCATTTAAGCTTTTATCCGAGGACAACTTAAGTTTTTTTCCATCGTTGGCATCGTCAGGGACTAATGCTGACTTTCGCTTACTAGGACTCACTTCATTTTTTGTATTACTTTTTGGAGGTGTCGGTTTGGACTTCTCAGGCGAGATCCATTTAAGGTCTTCACTTCTTTGAGGTTCTTCTTTCACTGGAGAATTTGAACATTTACTCGGGCCGACGCTACTTTTGGCTGTCAATTCAAAAGAGTTTAGAAATTCAGATTTTTCAGCGTCCATCGAAGACGAAGAAGGTGAGGAAGTCTGCGAGTCAGCAATCAAGCCTTCCTCGGGGGGAGGCACCTCGCTTCCGGCGGACGCAGATGTTTTACTCTTCTCGCTGTCTTCGCAGAAGTCTGTTATGTTCTTGGAGCGCTCATCCAGATGCTCGGGCATGGGGCTGTAGCTGCCAGAGGAGCCGTCAGAGCAGCTGGCCTCCGTAAGAGCGAGCGCCGGGCTGCCAGGGCTGGCGGGGCCCCCGGGGCCGGTGCCGAGCCCCGGCTTGCGACGCAACAGGAGCGCTCCGGGACGATTAATACCGAAGAAACCGAAACGGTCGCGAATAGCTCCGAAATCGGTGATCTGATAGAAGAAGCGCATCGGCTCGTTTCGCTTCCAGTTATAAATGTACGCGATGTCCATGAGAGTGTAGTAGTCGGGCAGCGGCACGCGCTTGTAGAGGATGTCTACGAAGAAGTGGGTCGCATCGATGTCGTACTTCATGCTGAGGAACTTCTTGAGATGAGAGATGTTCACCACGGCGGGGCACTGCAAGTAGCGGCGGGTGGGAGCGCCGCCCTCATTGCAGGGCGCGGACTCGTTGCCGCTCTCCGACGATCGGCTGGAGGCGCCATCCGCTTCCGAGCGGTCCATGTACTCGAGCGAGAAAGAGATGACGTCCTCCGGGCTGAAGATGATGCGCTCCGTGTCCTCACCGCGCTGCTCGGGTGTGGCGGAGGCTGCGGGCCCGGGTCGCGAGGAGTAGAACTCTTGTCGCCGCTGCATCTCGCTCTGGAACAGCCCCGGTACGAGCTTGTACACGATATCTTGCAGCGCCTTGTCAGGCTTGATGTTAGGTCGCGCCGCGTTGATCATCATCTCGCACACGGGGCAATAACTTTTAGCGCGCAGGTGCTTCACGATGCAGCTGCGGCAAAAGGAGTGGAGACACTCCACAATGGTGGTCGCGTCGATGTAATAGCCATGGCACAGCGCGCACACTAGATGAGCGTTCACTTCCTCGAGCAGCGTGCGAGGTGGCGCCGGCGCTGATCCCGTGCCCGCCACGGCTCCGGGTGGATCCATGGCGCTCGCCGCCCCGTCACCCGCCTGTCGGGTGGTTACCATCATGCACGCATTATCGCGAGACACGGTTCCCGACAGACCGGGTGGTAACGGATCCTTTAATTCGGAACGAAAAACCGCAAGATCCTGCAAGTCGACATGTCAGAGTGTCTCAGTCGGCGAGCTATGTAATTGCGATCTTATATACTCGCCAACTTCTAATATCGTCAGCCGATGGATATTCCAAACGTTTTCGAAAAGATTTCAATAATAATAATCCGAGAATAAAAGGACAAAACATTAAAAATGATCGATAGAAATCGACAGTGAAAGCGTACACAAAGACGCACCGTTCTAACTGTTGGTCAACCTGGGGAAAAGGGAAGGTTTGGGAAAGACAAGAATAAGCGATACCTGTGGGAATATATAAACGGGAACTAAATAAATTAGTGAGTAATTACAAGAATATAATAAATAAAAATGTACATACCGACAATTTTCTAATTTCTGACCGGTTTTATCAACGGCCCATCAAACTCGGTCCACGAAGTCACCAATATATTGGCGCGAAATTCTTTACTAATAAGTTGGTAGAACTGTCACAGCTGTTAATATTATTATTAGAGCATTACGTATGTACTTGAGTTAGGTCTGAAATACAAAACGCCAATACCTATTCTCCTCCAACATGAACAATAATCAAATATATTTTATTAGTAATCATTACAACGATATCAAAACATAAAATAAAAAATGTGCTTTTTTTTTTAAAAAATCATATTTACATAATTTGCCCACACATCGTTAATACATTTAATAATAATTACACATAATAAATATGTTATTATAACATTCTACACTTGATTGGCATATTTCAAAGTGTTTTAAGCATTAAATTATCGCAAATACTAATCACTTCTTCTTGAAATAGAAAAAGTTGATTCATCATTATTACCATGTCGGCTGCTCGACTAAACTCTGAGGACAAATCGTTCTTGCACTCATCATCACCTGATAGATTCGTCGCATTGTTATTGAACATGAGTTTTTGTGCTGTTTATCTTCATATTGTAGTTGGAATTAAATATGTTTTCCATGGATGTCAACACTTCCGTGAGTTCATCTTCAGTTTCAGCAATCAGAGCAATGTCGTCAGCAAACCTTATCATATCAATCTTTTGGCCATGTATTTTAACCCCCTCTCTATGGCCCATTTTTTCCCTGATGTTATTAATTGCATTTTGTATGTATACGTTGAAGAGTACAGGCGACAGAAAGCATCCTTGTCTCATCCCTTGGCGTATTTTTGCTTCCTTTTGGACATTTCCAAGTGATATTATGGCAGCTTCTTCATTTTAAAGTGAAAATATGAGTCTTCGTTCCTTGTATTTGATTCCAATTTCTTTTATTACATCGAAGAGCCTCTCCCAAGCTACTTTATCAAATGCTTTTTCAATGTCCACGAAGGCAATATATTTATCTTGGTCCACTTTTATCCTCTTCTCCAAGATCATACGCAGGGATAAGATTGCTTCTCTGGTTCCCATTCTTTTTCTGAATCCAAATTGATCGCTAGTGAGAGTCTTTTCTATTTTTCAATGTTACCTATTGCACTGCTAAAAGAAGGTTATATTCAATATAACCCTATCCACCTAATCTGTGCAGATATAATGTTACATATAATAAAAATATCTATAATTTCTTTATGGCATATTTAGGACACTCACCTTTGATCATTATTATAAGTAGGTATTAAGATAACAATAATAAATAACCATATATTTATTTATAAATTATTATATGTAGATAACATACTTTTTCTTACATTTAACTATGTATGAACTAAAAATTGGTACTTCCGAAAGTTTTTCCGATGTCTTAATCGATAATTTAAAATGGATTTTTATTATAACAATATTGTAAGTATTTTCAATGTTTTGAGCATTCACTTTGAGATCCAAAACAAAAATAAATATTTATTTTTTTATTTGCTTGTTTTCATGGATCACGTAACAAAAGTCTCTTAACTAGAGAAGGATTGAGAAAGACTACGAGTTAGTCGAAACTGCAGTCTCCTAATAGAGAACTTTTTACGTGATTTTAAAACAAATAAAAAATAAATAAATATTTAAATATTTAAAGTCTTCGTTTAAAATTATTGTCAGATACAAAATTTAGGAATTCAAAACAAAAAAAAAACATTTATATTTTTAAATATTGCACTTTTTATGGTGAATAGAATTGTAATAAAACAAATGAAGTTGATATCCAATTGACACTCAGAAGTACTATTTATTTTAAAACAAATGTAAATGCAACTCTTCAAATATTTACTCTACATAAAAATGTGTCCAATTGAAATTTATATTTTAAACATTTACAAACTTATTCCAAATTTATTATAAAATATGATTTTCAATTTGATGAATGTAAATACGTACCTCACTTATAAATAATTTATTGAAAATTAAAACATTATATATAAGAAAAAGAATTACCTAGCAAGCATTAACTGATTTAAATTTACCGGTAGAATAATATTTATATCTATGCTCTGTCGTCGGAACCGGATGTACGATTCTCTCCCTCTTTAGGCCGGACTCCCCGAGTCGCGCCCGGCCCGATCTTCCTTCCATTCAAATCTGTTCCATCGCTCAGGACGCAAGTCTTGATTGCCTTCGAGAAGTTCTCTTGAAGCCGAAGTAACATGAGAGCCAAGGTATTTTTTAATTCCAGCCGCGATTAATCCGGTGATAATCCGAAATTCCAATGGTGCACAAATTCGCCCTGCGGCTTCACGGATGACATATTTATTATTTTTTACATGATTTGTCAAATTTAGTGTTACTCACACGATGTTCGTTTTTTCAGTGGCGTAAGAAGCGTATGCGGAGGCTAAAGCGTAAACGCAGGAAGATGCGTGCGAGGTCTAAATAGATCGCTACGGTGAGTTAACGTGAATTTGTAATATTTTCATCTCGAAATCTCAAATGCCGCCACGTGCCTTTCGCCACTACCTCTTGTCAAACCCGCCATTTTTGCCAATCCTAACCGTTCTGTCTCTAGTGTATCATATAATAGTAATTTCAATTTCAATAAATGTGCTTTTCTAAACCTTTCAATTACAACAATCTGTCTCATGCGATTTCTTAAATTTATTTTCTCTATTGCAGCGCGACTGAGCAGGGCACACTCACCATCATTGCATATCCTAAGTGAGTACATTATATTGCTTATATTATCCCTGAAGTGCATCCTGCTGCTCCTCCATTCGGAGTAGTCTGGTTTCGCTTTGGGGTACATTAAATTGGACTCTCCACCCCGACGTTGCTATTATCAACAGTTGGCACTAAGTTTCCATACATTCACGTAAATCGCTACACCTGCAATTCTGTGCAATTAATTGTGAAAACACGTGGAATGAATTTTGATGGAAATACTTCACCGAAGTGTAATTATTAAACATAAGAGCTTGATACGTTTTAAATGACAGTAATCTTTAGTTCTACTCTCTTAATTGTCAGTTTTATTTCTACACTTTACTACTGTAAAAGTTCTGGAAGGATTAAAGCGTTTTACAAAATCAATGTTCTACAGTTAAAAACAACACATGGTATTAGTATCCCATTCACTATTTCTCAGGAAAAACGATAGTTTTTCACACATTCCCTGTCACTTGACATCATAAATGAAAGATTAAATTAATTGTCATCAAATAATATCAACTATAACATGGTTTTCATTTTCTCTTGGTTCTATACATCCAAAATTACCTACTTATGAATTTAATTACATACTAAGGTGTTTTGGTAAAACGGGTTGGTTTTGTTATATTAAAGGAGCCTGGTTGCTGGTTTATTAAATTACATGATTTCTTCATTAACTATTGCACTGGCAGTACTGACTAGTCTCAAAAATTTTTTGTTCGATTTTGAACCTATCAACGAATATAAATGAATTATGATACTCGAGAACCACATGTAAAATACTATTTATCCAAAATGGATCCCTCATTAAAAATTGCAATGGAAAAAATGATTCCATCTTTATGTAAAATGTGTTATTATCTCGTCAGAGGTAAATATTTTAGCTTCACTCATTTTTCATTTAGGGGCTACTCATAAATAATTTAACTGATTTTAAACACTAGGCCTCAAAAATGACATTTTGAAGTACTTCCTACATTTTACTATTGTTAAATAGTGAAGAGCCCCACAACATTATGTAGAATTTGTAAATTGTAATTATACTTCAATTAGCTTGGATGTGTAAGCCTGTGTGTGCATTTTTAAACTATTGTACATATTTCTATTATTCCTTTAATAGTGAACTAATGTCAGTGTTTTTTTTTGTTTGCAGATGCTGATGCAGCACTTCATTACTGTCACCTTATGATGCATATTATAGTACAAGTGAACTCATAAATACTTGATACACAATAAACATTCTTGCTAACTACAAATTGATTTTTATTACATTATAATTTAGTAGTTATTCATTAATTGTATTTTTCATTTAAGATATTCTTAAATAATTATAAAAAATATATATATATGGCTATTATTTATTTGTGATATCTTTCCATCCTTGAAGAATAATTTACAACTCATTCCAATTTTTTTTATTTGTAGACTAATTCTGAGAAAGTAGTGAGGGTAATAAGGAAAACTGACTGTCTCCTTGTTGCAGAAAGGAAAGTTAAAAATACAACCCCAAATAACCCACAGCATCAACTTGGGTTATTGCCAGCAAGTAATTTTTAGTTTTAATTGCCAATTATGTCATGTTTGTGTTACCGATCCAAGAATATTTTAAAATTAAATTAAATTTTGGAATAATTCGTAATTTCATTATAGTATTTAAATGCTTTAATTTTGCTTATTTGTTATTGCAATTTTTTTTTCGAATACGAATATAAGTTATTTTTTCAAATTGCATATATTGACACCTATAGTAGTTTATTATATTATGAAAAAACAATATATTTCATATATATTTGCATTTTAAATTACAAAGAATAATTCCTGTTCCTCTAAAAACTGCGATTAGTATATTTTTGAAAAAAAAAATCTTATATGTACTGGAGATAAAAATCGACTGGCACTGGACCTTTTAAATGGGTAGATTTTTTTATCGTATTTTCATACTGAACCCTTCCATTGAAGTTAACTATTCAATTGAAAATTATATATTTTAATATAGAACGCATTAAGTATGAATGAGGCCATAGTTTTGTCTATACTGTTCATAAATCCATTACTTATAAACTATCACGAAATTGTGATTTTAATTCTATAATATACCAGTTATAAAAAAATTATCCTCCTAAAAAGTAAATTACTATTACATTTATATTTTTTAATTTTAGTAAATGCTAATGCAAATAAAAGCTTATTTTGCATTCCAACTACCCTATCCCAAATTAATCAAAATAAGAAAACATTAAACTGAATATTTCATAGGATTATATTTTGGTAGCAAATAACTCAATTTTTATAAGCAATGCTCGATTCAGACAAAATTATTATAAAAGTTGTTAACTGCCAATGGATTATTTATAATTGAAATTTAGATACAAACCTATTGTTTAAAAGAAGAATTTGAAAAACAAATGAGTATTTACTTTAATTCAAATTTTTCATATAGTATTTGAAGGCAGACATTACAGTAATTTCCATATCAACATAATATTCTGTAAAATGCAACGTTTACATAAATTGAAATGGGAAAAAGCAGTTTCATTTTATAATCCCGCACAACCTTCTCATGTTTTTGATAGGAAACTTCCCAAATATCATCCAATTACATGGACATTCATGGTATAAAATAGTATATTATTCTTATTGAGTTTTGGTTTGAATTTGTTAGAATATACGAAATATGAATATAATTTTAATAGAATGTGTATTTTGACGCAATTCTCAAGAACTACAATTATGTATCCAGTAACAGTAAAAAATGTATCTGCATTAATACCAAATATCTGTTAAATTTTAAATAATTTAATTATGTTTGTAAATGTTCAGCAAGGAAAGGTTGATATAGTATCTTTGTTGACATACAAATATCATCATTTGTGGACTATTGAATTGGAACAGCACGTAAAAGGAAAGTTAACAATTAAAGAGGATCTCGTGAAAAAATATGTCCAAACATTTAAAGCTGATTTTCCTCGTAAAGTTCAAAAAGAAGAGAAAAAACTTTTTAAGATGAAAAAGTAAGTTTATTTAAATTTTATTCCAAATGAAATATATCTTAAGTACACAAAATGATTAGAATAAGGAAATATAAAGAAATATGAGCATATTTCAAATAAGTATGAAAAGGTAAATCCGTGTTCAGATAAGATTGTGAAGAACGTTTTGCATGCATTTTGCTGGTTATTCACCTTTTACAGTACAACACTTATTGTGTCTGTGCTGTCATTGTACCAACACTATATATATGAGGTGGTCTATAGCAGTAATGTATGTTGAGTAACTGACAAAGTGCATGCAAAGCACTGTGCCTAGTCTGTACATGTTATTTGCTCAGATGAAGTGAGTTTGTTGCCATTTCCCTAACACTAAGTCACCTTTGTATCTGGAGCTCCCCCAGGTACATTATCCATAGTTTTTGAATACATCCAGGACAAGACTTATGGGTTTGAAGAGAAGATAGTTGTGGAATCCGAGGCATGTTTGGGTGTTAAGTAATCAGTTTTTTTAAAAGGAGAATTGACGATTAGCCCAGCGCAACGCTCTTCTAGCCTGAATCATTTGGTACTAAGGTATTGCTCAACCCAAACCTATATGTAAGCTGTGATGTAATGTTTTGCATTTTTCAGATTTGAAAATATTCCTAGCAAAATTGTTTCAAGACGAGTTGAGGCAACTAAGTAAAGATGCCATTTTAAAGTATCAACTATTATTAGTAAAATTAAATCAGAACAATTTGGACATTTATAATTCCATCTTCTGATTTGATTTTATGCACGCTGGAGAGAATTTTCTTGTAATGTCTGTATTATTGTGTACTTACTGTTTGTCAGATGCAGTCTTCTTTTATGTTTGAATAATAAAGCAGTTTTAGATATTAAAAACTTTATTCTTTTAATTATATAACTACATATCCTTTGAAATCACATTGTTTATTTTTTTGATAATCCATATATTTTTTATGAGCTGCATGTAATGCACTGGACTTCAATTTGTAATGTTTAATTTGTATAAGTTTATCCTGCCTAGCAGTACCTCCATGTTGTTTTTAAGAAGGCGGGGGTACCGCTCATTTGGAAGAGTAGGGGAGTAAATCAATGTCTATAATTAAGTCAATTTGGAGGAACACTTTTTAAATATTTTTTATATTTATAGAGAACATACAGGTGTAAGATAATACTATCATTTAGAATCCAGTTGTAATTATATTATCATTAGATTATACTCTCTATGTTTTAAAACCTAATGTTTTTAATTTCCTAGTTACGCCTTTTACTATAAAACAAAGTGCTTCTTAACATCAACAAGAAATGAGTTTTTTTTTTTTTAAATTTATAATTGTTATCCTTACAGCAGTATTATACTTTGATGAAAAACTCTGTTTTCTATGAGAAAAAATGAATGTAGAAACAGTCTATTTTATTAGTAATTGAATGCAAAGGTTATTTTCAGTATTATTAAGCTTAATCTATTAGTCTCAAAAATGTTTTAACATACTTTGCACAAACCCAAATAAAACCCGTTGTAGTAACTAATACAAAAATATTATAATATAACCATTAAAAATTTTCATATTACGTAAAATTTAAATACCGAACTATACATTAAAATGAGAACCCTAATTCCAAAAAATATTATTTGTTCCACGAGAAAACCAGAAGGGAATATTTAGACAATATACACATACTTGTGCTGATCTTATCCATACTACATTATATTGTTTTTGCAGTTGCAGAAGTAAAATCTTACTATTAACAGATATTACATTTTCTGATGTATCCTATTTACTTCCGAATGTATTTTGTTGATGTTTAAATTTTATAACCATGATCACTACCGTATTGTGAAACAATTCAAAATATTATTCATATATTGCACAAAAAAATAAAATAAATATGAACACGGTTGGTTACAAGACACATCTTTTACAGACAATATTATAAATCTCCTATTTAAATGTAATATCATTATGCTTTCATAAAATTTAAAAAAACAATAAATATATATAAGCATTATTGCTGGCAAGTGTTGTATAATATCTAGATGTCAATTTTAACCAGATTTCGGTTGCCAATTATTTATGTTAAATTATTTAACTTATTTTAAATTAATCATTTGTATTTTAGACTGCCTTTTTAGTACCTTCTAAAGGAAGAAGAGCAATTTCCAACATGTACTGTTTAATACATTTTTTTTGCGAATATATTTATAACAATATTTAAGTAAATATTTTTTTCACAGTGGAATTAATTTTTAGTTATATCAATTAACCATGTCCCATAAATAATTAATTGCACTATAATTAGACCTTTCAGGTGTTGAGAGAGAATTAATATTTGAATTGAAAAACGTGCGATTTGTAATTTGAATTATTTTTATTAAATACACTATACACCTAGGAATTTATTGGCAATTAATGACCAAATCTTCTTTTACTACTCATTTATTTATATTCTCAAACATATAAATATTATATTACTTTACGCTTTATTATTCTAATGCCGCTTGTTTTAATGCTAATATGATTTATATCATGTGGACGATTTATCTAAGAGTTGGTATGCTTTGTGCTAATTACTGTCAGTTCTTAGTTGAGTTGTCATTTTTTTTAAATTTCTGAAATTATAAAGAAAAACTTATTTAAATATTAGATTGCTAATAATGGGGTTTACAGTTGTAATCCAGAGAACAAAAGCTAACCATTTATCTAAGAAATGCATTATTATCAAATTTGCAATTCAACATAAAAAGAAAACCAACATAGCTGGGGAATATAAGGCCACTTCATGTATAAATTTAATTTTATTTGATTCTTTCGTTAACTCTTATCTGACCGTGCGCTGAAGGCATTACTGTAAGTCATAAAACCTAAAAACCAGCAGACTTGTGTAAAATAAAGAGCAATATATCTCTCAAATTTGTAAATGGTGTTGATACTTTTTCGTTAAATTTGTGAAGATGTGAAATTCATCATACTTGATGGTCTTCCTGTATATAGACCACTGATCAGATAATGAATAAAATCCATATTCTTCATATGAACTGCGGGCTATTTAAGGATTAAACAAAATAATTTTATTTAAGTACAACTCATAATTTGTTTAATGGGATGTTTTTAATAATATAGGGGGATTGATTGGCTACATATTTTGTGAATATATTATTCATATTATATAAAATAAAATGGCAGTGATCGATTAATAAAGTAATAATTTATTATTAAGCCTTTAACAATATGTCCACACTAATGAGAAAAAATATTTTTTATAAAACATAATTAATAATGCAAAGTCAACATTTTCATACACAGAAAAACATTACTGCCATCATGAATAATTCGATCAGATAAATCCATTAACCCTTTGAACCTTGTAGCTCACTAGCTTTAAAAGTAAATCTAGATTACAATTGGATTTGCCTAATTTTGTTTTTGTTATCGTTAACTTCTTTGAAGACAAGATGGGGTTGCAAATTACAATATATATTGATGTTATTTTATAGACATATTTATAGACATTACTCATATTTATAAGTCTCCCAGGCGGTACTTTATGGAATGTTGGTTTCTGTTCCACCTCTTGGAAGAAAAGTAAAAAAGAACACTTAAAAAGAGACAAAAGGGTTCAAAGGAAAAAATCGTATTATTTGAGGTTTCACAACTATCACCGCATAAAATTACACGTATACTAAATTGATTAGAGACATCAGTATAGCATAATTAACTCTTCATTATAAAATCTTACATTTCACAGTACACATTAACATGCATCATGGTTCCGATTACTGGTTTAAACAACAGTGGGATTTGTGAATGATGATTAACCAAAATTATAGTAGACGCCATCACCCATGTTCGAACTGTTGAACTTGAAGTGCGGTGCTCCACCACTGAAGAATGAGTAAACCATGCTGGGGTCGAAAGCTGAAAATTAAAGAAAATATGTAATATTCATTACACAATGACATTATAAGTGATTTTGTTGATCATTGTGAAATACAGTAGTACAGATATAATAAACATTTTAAGATTCCTTATGTAGCTGTTTCTGACTCTGTAGAGCAGCTTTATTTAGGATGTGGCTCAATGGGGAGGGTTTCCATAATAACAATTTAAAAACATATTTCTGACATACAGTCTGCACGATTCAATGATTATATTGTCGTCTAACCTTCAAAACCTTACGCTGGGATTATAGAGGTTATCAGAGGCACCTCAACAATTCTTGAGATACTTTTCAGATGGATGGATTTATGATTTTAAAGAGACGGCAACATAATAGTTATGAATTTAAACATCCGGTGGATTGTAAGATTATCATGTTTTGAGGCGAACCGTACCGCTGACCATAATCGGTAAAATGAGGAAGTTATCACTGAGATTACATAATATTATATGATGTAATGTAATAAATGATATCATTGGAGTATTTACTTGTGTCTGCCTGATCGAGGTCTTGCCCGCGGTCGTAAGGGGTCTTCTTCTTGGGATCACTGAGGACACCGTAGGCCTCGCCCAGCTCCTTGAAGCGCCGCTCTTGTTCCTGGCGGTCGGTCTCCGAAGCCCCCACATGGCGATCAGGATGAAACACTAGCGCTCTCTTTCTAAAAGGACCAATATAAATGGATTTAAAGCTTCAACATACCATTAAAAGTTGATTGTAATAATGTATACTTCTTTGATTAAATAAATAAACAATCCTCATAATAATTAATAATAAAAAACCACATCATTATCAGTGTGACAACAGGAGCGGGTGTCGACTTTTACTGGAGGTCCCCACCGATGGTGGAATAAAATAATTCTTTATTATAATAGTTAAAGACTGAATGGATGGAGTACCTGTAGGCTTTTTTAATTTCATCATCTGATGCATTTTTTTCCACTCCCAAAATTTTGTAATAATCCTTTCGCTTGAATTTTTTCAGTGCAATCTTGGCGTCGTGCAGGAGGCGTTTGTTTGTTGCACTTTTGTCCATTTTGAATGCCTTTTCATAATCCTTTACCGCCAACTCAAACTCTTCCAGGTCGGAGTAGCACTTGGCTCTCCGCAGCAGGGCTTTGAGGTAAGTCTCGTCGAGGTTTAGTGCATCTGAACAACTCTCGACAGCTTCTTTGACCAAGTTGAGTTTTGAGCAAACGGTAGCTTTGTTGAAATAGAGTTTGGCATTAACGGTTCTATTCAAAGGGTCAATTTTCAATGCTTCCACGTACAAGTCGTAGGCTTCCTGCCATTTGGCCATTTTAAAAGCTTCATTTCCTGAAAATGTACAAGACATGTTGTTAAAACAAGTTAAAATCTCCAAGAAACATGACTATCAGATGAATGAAATACGTTTACATAATTTTGAAATTTATTAATATAAAACTAGAAAATGGGAATGTTTATTCAATGGTGTTTGAAGGACAACTCTGTTTAAAGATCAAACGGGCATTTGCTATCAGTCATTGATTTATGTGATATTTAGGTTAATATATGATATATTAACCTAAAAAAACATGTATTCAAACGAATTATTGGAATCGGATGTTTTTCTTGGGCACCTCGCTACGTCTGCCTAGTTTACAAGGCTCTAAGGCGCCTTTAGAGGTTATCAGAGGCACATTTAATACTTGAAATACTTTTAAAAAAAAATCTACTGAAAGGGATCCAATTTAAAGAAAACTATGAATAATGTACGTGTCTCTAAATAAGATATTAATAAAATTATTGATGTGCCATTACAATATTACGCTACCTTCTTCTTTTTTTTGTCTGAGTAATTTGGTCTTCTTGTATAATTCCATTGCTTTTCGGTGGTCGGGTGCGAGTTTCAAGACGCGTTGGAAATGTTTTAGTGCTTGTTCAACATTGTCCTGTAAAAAAAAGGTTAGAGTAAAATGTAAATACAATAATAGTCTATTAATTTTTTAATTTTTATTAGAATATTATTTTATTATTTCAATATTCTAATCTACTTTTATAGATCATTGACTTTATTACAAATTATTATTACTTAAAATATACATATACTATACATAAAATTCTTTTTTCAACGTTGAAAAAAGAATTTTATGTATAGTATATGTATATTTTAAGTAATAATAATTTGTAATATAGTCAATGATCTATAAAAGTAGATTAGAATATTGAAATAATAAAATAATATTCTAATAAAAATTGAAAAATTAATATAATAATGTCTCCTTGAGACAATATCAAGAAGGTAAAAATTATCCATCAGTAACACAGGTAAATGATTGGTTATAAAGTCCGAGTCGGAACTATAAGTAGTCGTTTCTCATCCATTCAGTCTATAGTTTGGTTCGAGACCCGAGTGGTACTTACTAAAATAAATAGACTGCCGGAAAGTAATAATATTAAGCTTGTGAATAAATGAAGACTGATAGAATAATAATAAAAAATATACATACTTTGAATATATACTATAGCGACATCTATCGCGATGCGATGATAACAATGATATAAATACTAGTTTCAACGCCCACGTCAGTCTAGGGCGGGGCAATGGCGCAGTTCGCCGAGCGGTATGAATAGCTGGGCATAGTTGGTTTCCAAGGTCCGCATCCCGCTTCTGCCGTTATTTTTGTGCTTGGATTGACGCGTTGAAAAAAGAATTTTATGTATAGTATATGTATATTTTAAGTAACAATAATAGTCATTGATGTAATCCTCGCTAATAATGTAAGGCTACTGCAATTGGATTTCCATCAGAGAGGATATGATTTATCTGCTTCCAGTAGTGTTATTGCTACTTCACAAAGCTTAATCTGGGACGAAACAACCTTTAATGCGTTTTATATCTGTGTTGGGTTGAAGATGCCCATCCCATAACTGCTGATATTTCTGATAAAGCTTGCTCGAAGTGCCTCTTTGAATTTACCCTCTATGGAGTCCCACTGCTCCAAGCAAGGTTTCCGGAGTGGATTGTTAGAGCCAACTTTGGACCTATTTTCATCTGTGGAACCTGCACTCCTTCAGATGTCTCTGGACTGTTGCTTGCTCATCCATGAACCAGAGCTCTTTCGACCAAAATTACTAGAGTAAAGATGGCAGGCATCACATTAACTCTTTACGTGCGAAATAATATTTCATAAAATGTCACGAAATAAGTAAATTCTTCTTCGTAGTATCAATCCGGTGGATTGGTTTGCAGCAACAGAATCTTGCATCTCGATCTCCATTCCTCTCGGTCCTCCGCAACCCTTTTCAGCTCAGCATAAGCGCTACAATTCATGTCCTCGGATACTTGCTGCAAATACTCCCGTCTAGGGCGCCCTCTACAGTTTCTACCCTCAACCATCCCCTCCACAATATCGTGAAGGAGACCATTGTGGCGCATGATGTGACCAATCCATCGGGCTCGCCTCTTTGAGATGGTTCTTATTAGTTGCCTATCTTCCTTGATTATTCTGAGAACCTCATTGTTCGTGACGTGGTCTCTCCAGGAAATTAGTCAATGAAAAATAAAGTAAAATATTTAAGGACGATTTTTTTAATGTGTTTTGATTGGTCAGTGCTGCATTTATATTCACCTTCAGAACTAAATTAAATAAATGCATTATTATTTTTAAAAAATGGGCAAATTTGAAACATGTGTAGAATGAATATATATATAGAACCCACAACTCAATACATATCATAATTTTTTTTTCAAGGCGTGGGATAAATCCGCACCTCGCACTTAAGAGCAGTGCACGTTGGTGCGGATATATCTGCACCTCTCATGTAAAGGGTTAAAAGTAGCAATTATAAATAGCATACTATCAAAATAATAAATATCGATGAAATATATATTTGTGTTTAAATATCCTGAACTGTAATTTTTAAAAATAATGTTACAGGTAAAATAAAAATTGATAGAAAAATACTAACCTGGTAGTATAAGCACAGTCCTCGTACGTAAAGAGCATCAGCATTTGAGTTATCCATGCGAAAGATGTCGTTAACAATTTCTTGAGACTCCTGATATCTCCCCAAGTAAGCCAAACATTCCGATTTAAGTGTTTTGAATCTGAAATTAATAAATATAATAAATGAATATTAAATAACAAATTTGAAATTTAACTTCACATTTTTTCCTTATACCGATTAATGTAAAGATGCATTTAATACTTGTCAGTAGCTTTCAAAGATAGTTTGACTAAAATAAACAATGTTGGTTTTAAATATGTAGATCTGAGGTTGAAAGAGGTTATACGAAGGGTATAACAGCAGTGAGAGCATCTTGGTGGCGCTCATCCGTTCCAAAAATATAACCTGTATTTAAGCAGATTCAATGTATGAAATGTTGACTAGGATTGTTATATGTTATGGATAGTCTTACTTATAGCTAGCGGGGCTGTATTCAAGGCATCGATCCATGAGGAACACGACCCTGCGATAGTCTCCTTTGTCGTAGTAAGACTGAGCCTCCGCCTGGAGACGCTTCACTTCCTGCATCGCAGTCAGCTCGGTGCTCATGTTCTCAGATGAACCCAGCATCAGCATCTGTGTCATGGATTGCTCAAATCCAATAAGATCACCTGAAAAGAATAATCTTGATGTAATACAGGATAATATTGAAAACAAAAATAAAAAGGAGAAGTATTATTTTTGTAGATTAAATTTTTGATGGTCTTCTTCACGACATTGTGGAAGGAATGGTTGTGGGTAGAAACTGCAGAGGGCGCCATAGATGGGAGTATTTGCAGCAAGTGTTCAAGGACATGAGTTGTAGCTCTTGTGCTGAGCTAGGGGGGTTGCAGAGAATCGAGAAGAGTTGAGATGCAAGATTTTGTTGCTGCAAACCAATCCACCTGATTAGATACTACGAAGAAGAATTAAACATCTCATTTCATAGATCGAGAATGAGAAAGACAATAGCAAAATTAAATATAACCGAAAATTGTTACTTGTTAAAGACTATTGCCAATTGCAACTGAGGGGAATACTTGGATTGCCCCGAAGAGGACCTAGCCCCTGGACATGACCAGGGGTGGAATATATGGAGGTCCCTTAATAGACTTCGGACCGGAGTATGCGACGAGGACACCTGGCAGTTCTACAGCGGACCGACTGAATGTGACTGCGGCGTGGAGCAGATCCTGTCACACCTTCTGGAGTGTGCGCTGTGCCCGAATAGCTGCACACAGGAAGACCTGATGATGGCCGGGAGTAACACTATCGACGTCGCCCACTTCTGGGCAGACAGGATCTGACCCTGTTGTTTCCGACACGATTATATATATTGCCAATAATTTTATCTTCCGTTTTTCATGATATGTTGTAAACAAAATATTGTTTAATCTTTTAGACTCAGCGTAATCCATGAGGCAAACGATTAGGCATATCATAAGATATTAATTAAAATTTTAATTTCCAGGAGACGGTTACTAACATTTTTTATTATCTATAAAAGACTAAAATATAAAATTTTAAAAATATTTTACTATATTTAGATGAAGTCATTGTAAAATTCAAAATATGTAATTTTCATGCACCAGAGTTACAAGTTACTAAGCTTTTCGTACTAACTTATAACTATTTATTTTTTAGAAAGGGACAAGTTTTTTAAAAATTCATATATATTTCAATATATATAATTAATTTCTTTTAAATTTCAAAGAAAGTAATGCATTGTTGCATAATGGTTTGCAATATCAAAAACATCTTTTGTTTCATTGACACATTGTTACATCCAGTTTTAAAAGATTGCAAGAGAGTGGAGATCGAAATGCAAGATTTTGTTGCTGCAAACCAATCCACCAGATTGATAATACCAAGAAGATTAAAAGATTACTTATCACTGTTATTGTTCCCAGTCCAATATATTACATTTATATTTCGTCATTGAAATGATGTTCATTTGAATCAAAATTAGTAAAGAATAATGCAAAAAAATAAAACTTATAATTGTTTCTGATGTGTTAGGAATGCATGTATTTTGGGTTGACCGATGAGCAGATAATTAAGATAATGTAATATTTTGATTTCCATTTGAAGATCATTCAATAGTTAATGTATGTCACAACACAAAAGTTGCAAATTCTTAATCGGGCCATACAAATATACAAACCTATATTTGACAAATTTATCTGATTATAGCTTTTGACTTTTGACGTTCATAAGGTTTCCTTTCAAACTTGTAGATACTGTTCAGTACAAAAATGGAATACACATATCTAAGCGTAATTGTAAAATGGTCCTCAAGGAAGTATTGCTGGTGGAACAATGAATATTGTATGATATAAAATGCGACTATCAGTTCATTCACATAATGTGGCCTTAGTATATATGTTTCAAGACGATTTGAAAGAAGATCACGAAACTCTGCATGCGATAATTAGGAAAATAGAATTGATTAAAATATAATACGGTATTCTGATTGGGTCAAATACAACTTTGAAATTCTGAAATACATGACAAAATATTGCATTTTTAAAGCTTTAAGCAATTGATGATATGCAGAACTTAACCAATAACATCTGTTGTTTTCCTTTTCTATCTGCGGACTATTTTATTTATTTAATTATAGTGAATTGACCTTTGTGCTGTTTGATATGAAATTCTCTAGGGCAGTGGCAATATGAATGAAAAATTATGATTAGGGAATGGGTTAAGCTTTCCTTTCCTGTGATGTGTATCATCTACACATTGCTTCTAATAACCATCAATATCTCTATAAATATAATAAATACAAGGTTAAGATTTTAGGTATTCCTCCATAATATATTTACCATTGATTTAAAAAAGAATATTAATAATAATCACAATTTATCGGGTACATCGGAGGTATTTTGTGAAATTCGGAAACAAATTCGTGCTGTGTGTCTTGACCTTGGTCTTGACGATGTGCGGGAAGTGCGACACTATATACGCATCTCACTCTTTCATACTTCACTGTGAAGGAAGAGAGTGGAAGTGGCCCCCTCCAGCCATTACCACGACTAGTGGCAGTAGCTCTTGAGCTTGACACCATAGGGGACAAATGCCTGTTCCGTGAGTGTTGCCAGATGGTTTTTTAATGTTTTCAGCCAATAAATCTCAATTATTATATTTTTTTACTTCAATTATAATTAATTAAGGGGATTAGCTATAAATGATTTTATTTTTCGAATTTACCCAACACCGGAACACGTCTTTCTTATTTAAGCACCGTAAAGGAATGATTAATTTAACAGTGATACATAATAGCATGATGATGTAGAAGATCATTACCTAAAGCCAGGCAGCACTTGACAATGCGGACGTATCCCTTGATGAAGCTGGGGTCCAGAGTGATGGCTCGTTTGGCATCATCCATTGCCTGGGTGTATTGGCCCAGCATGACATAGCAAGCTGAGCGGTTGCCGTAGTACGATGCATTGTCCGGATGCATCGTGATGGCTTGGGTGTAGCAGGTGAGTGCGGTTTTGTAGTTCTTTATCTTGTAGTAGTAGTTACCCAACTCCTTTTTCTCCTCCCCCGTTCTGCAAAATGTTATCGACGGAAGAATGAGCAGTGACACCAATTTTGATCATAATGCTTTAAAAATATATCAATACAAAGCTATAATAAGACACGTAGAGATTCTTAGAAGTCCTCAAAAGTAGAACTGAGAGCTCGAAGTCTTCAATGATAATAAACTAAGACGAGAGTCATAACAATGAATACAAAAAATGTGACCTAAATGAAATTGATTTTCGAAATAAAAGGATTTTTATAATTTTTTCAAATAAACTTAAATTGTAAATAAATCAGGTGTTGTAAGAAAATATTTTTTTGTGATGAGAAAGAAATCTTAAAATCATAACGATATATTGCCAATAATCACAAGGGAATCATGATGACTGAGGCAATTGCGTTGTTGCATAGGAGGTGTGAGAAATTATGTCGTGATAATAAGTAATGGTAAAGAGATATTACGTTTGTCTGTCTTTGGGACTGACAATCTCGGGAGTGGCCTCCAAGTCGATAACTTCTGAGTCTGCCATCATGTTTGGCAAATAAAGTTACACTCGCCTGCTACACAATGGCGGAACATAAAATGGGTAAAGAGAGAGGGTTGCCAGGCATCAAAATAATAAAAGTGCTTGACAAAGCGTTGAAAATAGGAAACCTTCACATATATGTACCTATTATAACCTTTGGGCTAAAACTCGAGAAGGTTAAACTTTGTCGTCATTCGTCACTATTCGGCGCAATTTATTTAAGTACTGCAAAACTTTATGAAAATGATAACCTAATAAAAGAAAAATGCTTACCAATCATTTCATTTTATAATGGGCATTATTAAGATCCATAATGTAATAGCTCTCTTCCATCCGACTTTTTGCCATTAAATGACTAAACCACCAATAAGGAAGATTTGAGCAGAATCGTATATATTTTTAGCATTGAAATAATATAATTACGATAAGTGTGCCTTTAAACTCTTTGACAGCCACCGACTAAAATTTTCTGAACGGAGCGTTCAGTAAGACAGGGCAGCTTTTATTTTCAAATTCTTCAATCGTGTTGAATTTTTTAAAATTGTAAATTATGTAAATTAATTAATGAAATACATTTTTTTCGAAAGAATGTTGTCAGATACCAAAATTGTACGTCCGTGCTCAGTGAGCGATTTTCCTTAGTAGGTACTCATATTAAAATAATTGTGATCATTCATGCAAAAATACCTTTGGGGCCCCGGAAAAACATTAAGATAATTCATTTAATTAATAAAGCATTATCGTGTGGTCAATTAAGAAAATGTAAAAAATTTTTTTTTGGAAATTGTGAAATTTGCGAATCAAAATATTGTTGATTAATTCGTAGAACGGTATAATGATTTTTTACTCACTAAATTTTAAAATATTTTGGCTTACAAACATATTTTATGATGAAATTATTTTTTAAACAGTGAAAGGAATAAAATATGGTTAGAATCGCTGATTCACTCCTATGATAATTATTCTTCTTCGTAGTATCAATCCGGTGGATTGGTTTGCAGCAACAGAATCTTGCATCTCGATCTCCATTCCTCTCGGTTCTCCGCAACCCTTTTCAGCTTCCAGCATAAGCGCTACAATTCATGTCCTCGAATACTTGCTGCAAATATGTACTTTTATTATTTAATTATTAAAAAGATTAATATATTTGGTTTTGCCATCTATTGAATTTATTTGTAATTTATTCAAATAATTTCATTATGATACGATAATTTCACAATCTCGTTGGTAATTAACTAACTTAAAGCAGGATAGCAGAACGTCCTCAAGATGTCGTTAATGCTTTAATTCTTGATTAAATTTCGTGGCTTATAAACTTTTTAAAGCCAATTTTACCTTGCTTCAAAGTCAAATATGCAGAGATCGAATTTTATGAATCAGTATCAATCGTGTATCTACTTCTGAAAAAGTTAGAATATTGGAAGGAAATATAAAAATAAAATCATTTATGAATAAAACAAAATAGAAATCATTTTTTACACAGCGTAATTTTATTTTGTATTTTATAATTTGTAATACAGTTTGTAAATTTGCATATCGAGGGACATTTATATGTAGAAAAATTGTAAATACACATTGTTGTATTTCCTCGCAAAGTCAAAATCGATATTTCCATAAATATTATATTGTTTTTATTTCTTAATGCAATTTTATTGAAATGTACGGAATACATTAAGAAAAACTATCAAATGCATTGATTTATGTGGCACAATTGACTTCAGTTGTGGGTTAAATTTTGAGTTTTAGTACCTAGGTGCTGAAGAAATCGGAAGATTGTAGTGATAATTGCGCAAAGAAACTGCGGTAAAATTAGTAACAATATAACAGTCGTAGAATGTATGTAATTTTCTGACGTTAATGATGAAAGTTTTATATCTTATTGAAGACACGGCTTTACATCTTGTTACATGACTCTTGTTCATGGGCGACGGATAAGAGTCACGTGATTATGTGTGCGGATTTTGACAGTTGGTTTGAAAAAAAAAACGGATTCTACAAATGTATGCGCAAGGCTAATATGATAATTTTTGTGATAAATAAGGTATGTGTTATTATGTATGTCAATGGCGTCAAGAACTGGAAAAGCACTTCCCAGGATGGAAAGGAATTGCAACGCCTGCTGAAGAAAGGCATGGATCACATCGAGCTGATGATGATGATAAATATTGATATCAGCTTGATATATCACTTTTAGGCTGATGCCGTAAAGCCTCAAAAACAATCTTTTGTCTCTTATTTTTGTACGCTCGCCTGACATGCACATCTAATAATGTTAGTTTTAGTTATATAATAATGCACGGTATTTGCATACGCCATTTTATTTGTTATGACAGTTGCTCCATTTCATGTTGGCGCAACTGTCATCTTTAATTTTTTTTTTCCGCGACTGTCTTGGGGCGCTAGATGTCAGTGTCGGCAGTTGTTAGTTGACTTTTAGACCAGTATGGCGAATGCCATATCGGTCGGACAAAAAAGCAAGTCTGTAATAAAATAAACGAGAATTGTGAACCAAATACAAGTTCTTTGTATTGTCAATCTGCTCCTGCATCCTGCCGCCCAGTAATTCGATATCAAACATAGAGAGGAGGAAATCAATATGTTTATTAAGCTTCATGATAAAAACATAAGTGATACGATACAGAAAATATTTTTTTAAAGGCTGTCCACACGAGAAATGCTCCTACCAGTGGCATCAATTTATTAAATGCGACATACCTACACAGCATTATGTTCTGTGTAAGTGTCTTTCTTTACAATAATTGAAGCAAAATGAAATTCGTGTTGTTCGTGTTGATGACCTTTTAGACTTTTTAAGTAAAAAAAAAATGTGTACTAGTAGCAAGCTCATTCTTAATTGATAAAGTTTTCATAAAAATTAATGAAATATCCCTGATTAATTTGATGATATTAAATTATTGTTCATGTTAATGAGAACATTATTTATTGAAAAGTGTAGACATTGATTGAGCAGGAGAGTGGGGGGGGGAGTAACAGGAAGGAAGTAACAGGTAGGAAGTAACAGGTAGGAAGTAAAAGGTGTGGTGGTGGGATAAAAACAACTAAATAAAGATATAGTGCATTATCTGACGCGTAACAACACGCGCCGGAAAACACTCCTTACAATATACAATAAAGATAAATCTTTACACTTAGTAAATAGTAATCTTTTATAAAATGCACCCTTAAATGCTTTATTGAAAATCTAAACTTATTGTTAATTTGTACATAAAATTTAATTGTTTATTTACACACAGTATATTGTGTATTATTTAAAAAATATATTATTTATTACTATAGTACGTAAGTCTAATATATCGATGTATTTATTACTTAGAGATAAAAATAAATTATAGTAATGTGAGCTAAGTTTTTTGAATTTTTATCAATAATACATATTTTTATCATACATACATTGAATCCCAAATTTACAAAGGTACATAGGTTCCGATGTAAGACACGTAAATTAAAGTAGTTTAGTTTTATTTTATATTTGTTCCTGGGTATCCAAAGCTATACAAATTGAGCTATTACAGGCTCTATGCTCTATTGAATATAAATTGACATTTTGAAAAATGCAACATGTTAATTACAAAGAAAAGGATTGGGGCCATTTCTACATATACAATGATTCTAAATGCATTATATTTTTTCTAGAACGATGAGAATTGTATTTTCTAAAAAAACTCAAATCTTTTATTGTTATTTTCACAATTATTTGTTAATGCCATTACAATCTCATTACTATTTTTGCTTTAATCAATATATTTAAAAAAATTAATATATCTGTGTCTAGTGTTTGTTTATTTTATTATTAGCCAATTCGTTTAAGTTTCTCTATGTGTAATCTTTTTTTTACGCAATAATTGGTTCCAAAAAATAGCACCAAGAAATTAAAATACTCTCATGTAATTCATCGAATCGGTAACAACAATCTAAATATTGCTTAAAAAGTACCAAATAAATCGCGTAAAAAAGGGCTTTTGTTTATATCAATGAATTATCTAAAATTCTAAAACAACGAGGAATTATGATATTACAGAACCGTGTAAATCGGGCTTTGGGTGTATTTTTAAAATACTTATTTATATCAAACATTCTTTTAAGGAGATTGTAAATGGGATATAAAATTCATTTTACTAGAGATATTCCACATGGATATGTTCGTTTCATTGTTTCCACCTAAAGTTTTGGATCTACTATATATAGATCTCATTCGTTCTATCTAGCATGATATTTTTTTTATTTGCCACCTATGAAATCGTAATATATATTTTCAGATCACGATAATATACACATATACCTGATGTACCATTATGTTAGGTATTATGCAAATAAAATGCCATTTTATTGAATAATATTTTTTATACTTTGGTATTGACATAGGTAATTTTCATTTACAATTGATCATGCGACCAAAATAAAGCTTATAGTAAAATATTTGACGCCAAATATTACTGTTTAGGTACACAATAAAAAATATATAATATGTATATTTTATTTTATTTTTTAAATGTAACATGCTCTCTATATAGTGTTAAAATTAATATGTTTTAAAACATATGTTCTCGAAATTTAAATTTAAACTAAATGTTTGTTACTTTTATGACGAAGTTCCTCTTCTCTTGTGTGTACAACTAATATTAGTATTAGGATTAGAGTGGTGTAAAATATTGTTAAGTTAATTTAGGCAGGTGCTTGTAGATGTGCAAACAGCTTCTTGTTGAAACAGTAACATTAAATTTTTAACAGACCATAAAATAATAAAAATACAAAATTATTCAATCTAATGCTTAACAAAAATATTTGCCATTCGCGGGTTTTGCTATTTACGGCCGTGTAAAATGGTTTTTGTTTTAAAAAAAAAACTATAATTTCTCATTAATAAGAAATCGAAATATTTTTGCTAATTGGATCGTATAAGCGCAACCAAACTACAAGTCTTGTAACTTCATCAATAGTAAGATAGCCATGTCCCAAATCATCTTTACAATAATATATATGCTGAATATATTACATATAATAAATTGAATAGTGGAACGACTAAACAAGAAATATAATTGTTTAGTAGTAAAATTTACGTCACATGGCTTTAAAACAAAAAAAGCTACATGTAGTATATATGAGTAATTTACTTTATTTATTTATCAGCCATTGTTGTACATGAAACATAATTTACAATTACACTATCTGGTTTTGACAGCAATCCGGTTAAATATCGATATTTTCTTCGACAAATCTATTTATAAGCCGGAGCAATTAAATATATATATTCTTATGTACATAGGGACTAATAAAAAATATATAGGTACTAAGTTCAGTCAATTTATCTTGGCCGTAGATGATATCGATTATGTTATTAACAATTATGTGCAGAAAAAATACAATTATGTTGTGTATTACTTATTATCAGTAATTACTTATTATCATTCAATAGTATTGCGGTCCAAAGTGTATCAATTTAACATGTTTTTATTTATGGGGGTTTTCACGTATTACCAATAATTAAATTATTGATAAGTACACAATGTGTCAATCCAAAAATACATATCCAAAATTAGAATTTTATTGGTAGGTATATATTGATATTTATAATACATTGATTATCAATGTAAAATTATTACATAAAAATAAAAATATTCTTAAATAAATACAAATGATATTGTTTTCTCATCATACATTAATATTATATAATGAAATAATTCTAGAAGTATTTAATTGTTTACAGTCACATTTAAAACGAATTGTTGAAATACGTTTTCGTTTATAGATATATTTATTAGCTTAACATGAATCACTATGTTTATGTAATTACTATATTGTCCTGTAAATCCGGAATTATATCCAAATTGCAAGTCATCTTCCTGCATATTATATCACAGTTATCTTTCATTAAGCATAATATGTAGATAAAAATACTTTTGACACATTGGTAGTACATATTATATAATGTTATTGTATATATCAGTATAATACGATACATGTAAAATTTAAATAAATTACTATTATGAGTTGTAAAATTTTATCTCCGTAAGACGAGTTCATATTTAAAAAAAATCACACTGTCAAATTATTTTCAGATACATGTAAAAACACAACTCTTCTGACATTGATACATAAAACGTTTTGTTTATTATTAGTTTGTTTATAATATAAATAACTGATGCAGTGTCTGTATTCACTTATGATTTTCAATTTCTAAAATCACGAGCACTCTTATATAGTATGCGTTCTTTGGCGATAACGAGTCCATAGTCTTGACGATAGAACGCAAAGAGTCAAAAGTGAACAGTAATTCCATTTAAACAATCAAAAGCGTGATTATTTGGGTATAAACAACTGAATGTGGTGTTCTGTTAAGCGATGCTATTTTGTAAAAATTCAGCAATTTCGTTTTTGTTATCTGATCGTTCAGAAATGCGCACGACTCTTCTCTTTGATGAGATCCAGCGTTGATTCAACTTGCCATCAGTTTGGTAAAGTCAGGTAGTCTGCTATTAGAGTAGGCTGGGCAGGTAGAAGATATCCTTCAGGGTCCACCAGATCGGACGGGGGCAATGGCAGAGCTGGTAGAGATGGAGGAGCTTGAAGGGTGGGCAAGCTTGGCAGTTGCGCTGGTGGCCTAGGGAGCCTTTGTTCAGACTCCACAGTCCACTTGGTGGTCCTCCTTTCCACAGTCCTCGTCCAGGCACTCTGGTCCAGGCGGTCTGAGTTTTCTGAACCACCTGATCCCTCCCATTCACCGCTCTCTTGGACTGCCTGCAGCTTGTCGCAAATATCCTAGAATATGTTTTCAGTTTATCAATTGTATCAAACATACATAATCTAAGGTTTTCTAGTACTCTTATCTCGTACTTGTATACTGAAATCTTAAGAAACGTCTCTGAATACGGGTATATAGCTATGGAAATAAATAAAATATATATATTTTTAATAATAAGCTGTGTAAAGATGTGATGTATGTTTCAGGTGTTTCAAAATTTTATTATTTTCTGCTTTTTTATGTTTTGTAAAGCAATTATATAGTTTTGTCAAATTGACTTGACGACTTAAACATTTTTGCTGTTGATAAAAATCAATTTATAAGACACTGATCTACTTTAAAAATGTATTTATTGAATTAATTATATAATCAACAATACAATATGCAGAAGAAAATATGCAATAATAAAAGGAAAATAAATATGTTACACATTATCCCATTGGAAATCCATTGAGTTTCTTCTTTTTCACCCAATAATAATATATGTGCTAGAACGCAGAAAATAAATGTGAATATAGGTTTTTCATAAGAACTGCTCCCAAATGTGAAATTTGTTTAGAGTTCTTGCAAACATCCCATAGGAATAGGAGCAAGCAATTTACGAGTAAATACAATGATAAGTTGTATGAAATACGTTTTACTGCGTAATCTAGAAACAAAGATAAGGGAATATGTCATCCTTCTTTGAATTTTACGTAATTTCGTATATTCTCTTTTTTTTCAATCACATTTTAATCATTATTATTTTTTGCGTATTAATAAACATTACTAGTAATATTGTAATCGTCTATAAATAAATAAATTTAGGACTGTGGGGAACTCACCTGAAATCGTATCCTGTCTTTTGGGTCTGTCCTCCAACATGCACGCATCAACTCGCAAACGAATGTGGGGCAGTCCTGAGGTGGAATCAGCATGATCCCCTGCAGGATAAGTTTGCTGGCTCCATCGTTGCTGTGTCCATAAAACGGTTGCTTGCCGAGACTGTAGATCTCCCAGAGCACCACTCCGTATGACCACACGTCCGATTCCAGGGTAAACCTCGCGTAGACGATGCTTTCTGGCGACATCCACCTGATGGGCATCGGTCGGTTGCCACCCATCTTGTAATAGTCACATGTGTAGACATCACGGCTCATGCCAAAGTCTGCTATCTTGACTATCAACTCTTCGCCAACTAGACAGTTGCGACAAGCAAGATCACGATGGACGAAGCGCTGCGCTGCGAGGTAACGCATGCCGCGAGCTACCTGTTAAAACAATACGAATATATTACACCAGAAATTAAAAGTATATATTGATACCAAAGTGTTAAAAAGTTGTTACACGAATTCAAATTTAAAACTTAATGAAGCCCCGTAGTTTCGTTCTCGAGCGGCGTGCGTTCATTGGCTCGCGGGGATCGTAGTCCTTTTCTCGGACGGCATACGTGCATTCGCTGGTATCGTACCGTCCCTCGTTAATTTAAAATTCGGATGCTTTTCGCAGAAGTATTATATTATTTATTTATTTATTCACGGAACAAATATTTCGATGTTTTTTTTTTAATTTAACAGAAAAGACGCAAAATGTTTATAAATTAAAAAATAATAATCACAGGAATTATATTTTATGCCTAAAATAATAACATGAAGGTAAAATGTATTTTTTGGGCATAGACGCGTATTATAAAATGTAACATATTATTAAAAACTTTTTATATTTTGTGCGATACACGCAAAGAACAAAATAAATATATTAGCAAGTACACAAAGGCTAATACATATATAATATTCATAAATATATATAAATATAATATATATAAATATAAATAATCAGCCTCTAACAATAAAAACCGTATTAACTGATTGTCATCGACTGGAACCATACGATAAAAAAGGCTGGTTATTTTTAATTTGTTTTTTTTTTATGTAAATAAAAACTAGATAAGCTTACGTTTTGATTCTTGTAGCACAAATTAGAATTTTATATTAGATATTCTCGTGAATTACATGAATGGATGTTCATCTTACTTGTAGAGCTATGGAGAGGAGGCTCTTGCTGTCAAGAGGCAATAGTCCAGGTATTGATTGCCTCATTGCTCGAGAGTTGCTTCTGAGAACACCTGCTAGGTCTCCAAAAGGCATAAATTCAAAAACCATCCATGGGTTCAGTCCATTTTCAGCTGAAAAAAAGCATTTTCAGGTTTTGTTAATAGTACAAATAAACGTACTTACAGCTTCTTTTTGCAGTTATATTACAATTCGAAAGAAACGTAAATATTATATACAATTTTGCTGGTATAACATGAAGTACATATTGTGTTTCCATACCATATGTGGGGAAGGTTTGATCGCCGACCAATATTCAAACAATAACTTCCCTACTGTAAAATGTCAGTCATAACCTAATAATTAAAATTAGTGGTAGACAGAAGTTTTACGATAAAAACTGCCCATAGTGAGTCTCTGTAAAAATGAACGATGCTTAAATTCAGTGCTGTAGTATAATAAAGTTGGCATATCAAGACTTTACATACAGCACGTAGCCTTCCGTTTAATGGTAAGAGTCGTAGTAGAATTCATAGTTATGATTTCTCCATCACATTAGTATCTCGGTATTCTCCTGTATGTGTTTACATAAAAATATATATAAGATCTCTGAAAACTGCTGTCCTTAACTAGCAGTCGCAATATATTATGTAATATGCCTAGTGAATTCATACCGAAACGATTTCAGTTTATGTCAATCATAACCATATTCTTTAACTAGGAATCATATAAAGAAAACGAAGAAGCTGACCATATTTTTTGTATGGAAACACAGAAAGTAGAATACCGATGGTGGAAAGATCTCATCTATAGATTCTGTTTGCTCCAAATTGGGTACGAATGTGGTAGACAGAGATAATTGCCGTGGGGATGCGAGGGTTAACATTGAAAATTAATCTCATATTGTGTTTTGTATTCGGATAATAAAAAAAAGTATAATAATAAAGTGTTTATTTTTCTACTGAGAATATGTAAATAATGTTGTAATTGAGAAATGCTTGCCGTTGTTATTTTCTTTTCCGCAAAATAAAAATCTTTTTACGGTTCGTCCCAAAAATTCGCAAAGTACGAGTATTCAATTAATAAAAAAACAATAAGGTCTGTAAAAGCAATATCAATAGCCATTAAAGAGAAATGGCTCAACGTCGGAATTAGGTCACAAAAGTGTAATTACTTTGCAAACAGTTAATAAATTAGATTTGTTTTGAAACACATATGGTACTCGTAATTTAATTATTCAAATTACCATTATTATTTGTTTTCACATTACAAGATATATGTGCTTTTTTTGTCCCGGGACAATTGACAATTGAAACCGAATTTAAGAAACATTGGATGCGGAACACAACTTTGATGGGGTACTGTCTATTGGTGGTCGGGTTGAGCCGCTTCTAAGGACCATCTGGTCTACGCCTCAGGAGCATCTAATCATCTGAACTCCTTAACAAACACCAAATATCTAATTAACAAATGATTCAGGTAATGCAGTTGCTGTCTCTTCAAGTACCCAGATTTCGGCCTAGAGAATCGCCGGGAACGATATATGTTCCCAGGTAGATTTTCGGGTGCAGAGATGTTTGGGGATGGATGAGGCATGGACAGTGGAAACTGGCACAACTGAGTGGTGGCAATTCATGGGAAGTATATGGTGTAGATATGGAAAAGATAAGGGGAAAAAAATATATTTAATTATTATTTTTTGCTTAGTCAAATCTACTCGCTAAGTGGAGCAAATGTCGGCCAAAAGGAAGTTTTGTTAACCTAGCAGGTCTTTTTCTCAGTTAGATTAAACCTAAATTTCCATCAAAAACAAATATTGCTATGTATTGATATTTCTTCAGAAAGTGGTCGTGAAAACTTGATTGGAAAATATATGGTTTCTAGATATGCACAATATAATATGTTATCGCAAGCAAAGGTTGTAAGGCAATCAACTAACCGCCCCACTGATTGTATAACCAGATACCCCCAACACCTATACTAAAGTTGCGAAGCAGCTTTCTGAGTTCCACACAACCTCTTACATCCGGCCCTGAAAATGAAAGAATCCAGCTCTGGCAACAAATTGGATCAGAAGATTTCATTAACCCAAAGAAAAGCTAGTAGAACAAAGGAAAACCTCAAGCGTTGGGTAATGCATCGGCAGGGAGAGTTACTTTTGTGTGACTGTGGAGACCTGCAGACCGCCTCACACCTAAGATCCTGCCCCATGTGCCCAGCTAGCTGCACATCCCAAGATGTAATGCTGGGTAACACACGGGCCATCGATGTTGTCAGATTGGATTGATTTGGGCGGAAACAATTTGACGTCGCTGACACGAAGAAGAAGATGGCAAGAAGATGCCATAGTTTGAGAAAAAATTTAGTAAATTTGATGACCTTATTGAGAATTGTGGCATTTATAGTTAATTTTTGAAGATATTGATGGATGGAACATACAATACCACTCGCTTGCTTGTATTTTTTTCATTTCATTCCATTCTTGCAATCCAAGCTAGATTATTTTGCCTGAATAAATTAATAAAGTAAATCGATACTTAACGTAAAAAAAATCACAAAAAGAACGACAAAGAATAATAAAAAAGTGTAATGTTCGTATTAAGTATTATGTACTATCAATAACAACGTCAAGAATGATCCATTGAGGTAAGGGTTGCGAAAGCAAATAACATCATGACATATTATTGATTAAATGAAAAAAAAAACCATCAGCAACACTATATATTTATAGCAACATAATTCTCGCAAGTAGTTATTTGGTAACATTAACACGTAAGTGGAGTAACTTATCAAACATCCAGAGTTGAAAATTAGGAGTGTAGTCCACCCAGTCCTTTTTTCCCGTGATTTCGCTTTTAAGCGATTTTTTTGAATGGCACCATTACTTTTTAACGTAAGCTAGTTGTTATTTTTTGTTGATTGCTGGAATCAAGTTATTGAATTATATGAAAATTAAGATTTTTACACGCCACTTCTGAAACCAATTATGGTTTAGAAACAGGATGATACAGCGTACTCTTTTATAAAGATTTTTCCTACAGCATTTGTGACGGTTATTCTCTTCTACTGTGTAAATTGCAAGTTGAACTGTTTCTTTAACAAATGGTCAAGGCAGAAGCGTCAGGTTAATAATCAAATATTATTAAAATATCTGATTAATAAAGAACCCAAAATGTGGTTCAGACACTGAAGCTGACGTCTCTCTAAGTCCGTGGGCTCCTGTTCTGGAGGTCGTATATATACTCACAGGTGGACCTTCAGAAGCCTTCTTGGGATACGTAATGAACAATGAAAGCTGAGTGACGTATATTCAAAGTGGCCATAAATTTCAAATATGGGAAGAACAGGGACGGTTCACCCCAAAAACTATCTTTCTAAACAATAAATTGTAGTGGCTGTAAGTATTCACACCAGAACAGCATTACTTGACAATTTAGGATGCATTGATTTCTTTCAATTCCAGTCCTCTGATTAATTCAATAGTACATATATTTTTAAAGACTATTAGATTTTCTATTTGCTATCAGTTTTTAATTTTCTTTTGGTCGAATAAAATGTGGTATAATACATAAAAAATGAAAATTATCATCATCATAAGTATCATCACAGTATTTTTTGGAACTTCTTAGGAGCTTCTTTGGAACTTGTTTCGCACAGCCCTGTGTTATTTATCGAGTTGACGGGAATCAAATTTCACGCAAAAAATGACGAAATAAAATCTGATTGGCTACAGGAATCGTTAACTGCCACAACAAGATATAATCAAGAGACTTTCATTTCAAAGGTATAATAAACAGAAATAAAGTATGGATAAATTTATTTATGTAACTTTAAAGATAAATAATTTTAGGATGAAGTAATCTGTCATTTAGTATTCAAAATTCTTAGGAGTATAAGTAAATGATGTGTTGATTTCATTACATTTTAAACGACATTGGTAATGCCATAAATACTACGAGTACATCTGCGTGCGGAGAAAGTAGCTATTGGCATATTTGGGCATTTTATAAAAATCACCATTTTTCAGAAAATTTGATGATTAGTTGGACCATTCCAAGACCTGGCCCATTTAAGCATATGGGACGGGCGACGGCCCAACCTAGTCAGCGACACGTGGTGTTCTTAAACGCTCACCACCCAGGTATGTTCAGCGTCTTATGATGCTTAACTTCGGTGATCAAATGATAACCGTTATTACGGCAGGCTATATATATTTAAATATTCTTATACTTTTAAAAAACCACTGAACCAATATTCAACTACTGATACACAAACAATTTCCTCTAAACACCATCTTGTATTACATATCACATCTGTAAATCGGAGAGAAAAAAAGGTGGACTCGATGATTCGAACCACAAACCTTGTATATGCTGACCGATCGCCCGCTTCACAGCTCATTAAGTCGAGAAATTAACACATATTATAAAACTTTACAAATTTGTGGCTCGACCTAGCATTCGGCCAAGCCACAATATAATCTGCTCTCGCCGAAAGGCGGGACACAACTGGCGTGATGGGCTCTCGCACCGGTGCCCCAAGCGGCGGTCTATATAACTAGTCCCAATATGGCTGACACATAAATGTATGACAAGCTTACAGAAATAAGAGACGAAAGATTGTACATCGAGGTTTTCGGTACCAGTCAGCAAGGGCCACATTATGCTGATGTCATTATATAATGACACATGTTTTAAATATTAATAATTGGGGAAAAACATTAGTTTTATAGATTTATTGGCGTTTGAAATCATGATATCTTTAAGTAGGTTTGAGTTAGTCATTAGTGTTCGATTGCTCACCTTTTTGGACGACCCCTATGAGGGTGAGGATGTTGTCATGTCTGAAGGCGCTCATGATGTTGACCTCACGGATAAAGTCATCCTCGGCCGTGCGGCTGGCGCTGTCCTTCAGCACCTTGATGGCGACAGTCTTCTGGGTATTGCTGTCCACCTTCAATTCACCTGCAATCAAAGTATACCATCAACACTATCGTCATCAGGAAGCACGATCATTCGAGTGACAAAAAAAGAGAGAGTTTGTACGCAGTTGTAAGGAAAGCATTTTTTTACTCAAAACACATACAAGAGATTACCGAAACGATTTGGAAAATATCCTCTCTGTCCCGTATTTGGAGTCCCAAATGTAGACCCATCCAGTGATGGGTCTCCATTCTCACAAAAAACTACTTGTTGCAGAGTAGCTGAAGATCTTGCCGTGTTTCTAAGTACAGCGTATAGCTGACAATAAGCCTTAGTCTTTTGGTAACGAAATTAGTACAGCGTGCTTAGAATTGACTTCCCTGGTGACCTGTTTGTTGCTAATCCAAGAAATTCAAGGTAGTGAATGAGAATTACCGGTAGGTGGTGGTGGAAAAAATCTTTTATAAATGGATAAACGCAGCATGTCGAATTTCAAACCGCCAGCGTCATAGACAATATCCCGGCATTCATGCTTCATCAAATTTTAACAAGAATTCACTATGAATAGTGCTTATTCGACGACTTTCATCTTCCACCAATTTTAAATAATATCTGGCATTTTACGGGTAAGGGATCAAATTCACACCAACCAATATTTATAGACATTGGAAATCGATTAAATATAAATTTTATTTTAATATCCATCGAGAATACAATCTATGATCTTCGACGCTGTAAGCAAACTTTTTACGACTAAGTCATACCCGCCAGTTGGAAGGGGCTTATAGGGAAACAAACGAGTACCTTGTTAAATTATAAAACCAAATTCTCTGATTAAAGTCGATGGCCATATGACTGATGACTCTCACTGATAGTATACTTACTTCTAATTAATATTACCCTCTATAATGATGAAAAGAAAGAGAGTCATGTTTGGCCTCTCTTTCCGCCACCTCTGCACAATAAATGCGCAACAAAAAAAAGTTTATAACAGACGATGTCATAAATGTGAGGGGAAAAAATTCGCCTACCGTGTCCAAAGGTTACGTTTTTTACAAACCATGGACTATAGTCGATTTCCGCATCGAAGAGGAATAAAAATTCGGGCGACTATAGTCGCTTTCCGCGTCCAAAGGGTTAATATATGAGAGTATAGATAGTTATATAATATTAATAATCCTTGCAAACAATTATAAAATATAGCGTTAAAATTATGAACTCATAATTCTTTATCATCAATCATTTAAGTAAAAAGGTACAATATTTTTATGTGTTAATTTTTATTAAAATTAACTTCTTTATTAAAATTCTAATAAAGTGATCAAATGATAATATTTTCCATAGGATATTACGAATACATATTGTGAGATTAAGCAAGCAAAATGTCAATTGTAGGTATTGATGAACAACCAGCCGGTGGAGCGTGCCATTTATTTTAAATAATTTATTTGAAAGCCAAAAAAATATATTTTGGGTTTGCTTTTAAAAGTAAGACACAAAGGAAAAAAATCAGCTTTTTCGGATTTTTTAAATAAACTAAAATAAAAAACGTAAATGTCTCAAAAAAATCTGAGCTACGTTGTCAGACAGCGACATCTTCTGAATTCTGCGACGTTAAAAATTAGACAATGCCTTTTTTTCTATGTACGAAAATTGAAATATTTGCGTTAAAAACGTTTGATTGAAATAACTATCAAATTATCGGAGCTATTTTTTTTTAAAACAATGTGATTTATTGTTGTTACTTATGCTTTTATATCCATTGATAGTGCAGCGGCATAAGCACATCGTTAGGGCGTTTTTTTTTTTTTTTTTCGGGCCGGTCGCCTTGTACCTGCGCTCCTTGGGAGCACTTACCAAGGCATTGTTTTCAGAGTACATTCTCGTTGTACAATTAACTGGTTTTGGTGAGCAACACCACACGTGGGTGTAAAAGTTAGTAGTTCAGACGTTAAAATTTGGGTAAGATCACGAAAGAAACCGAAAAAGAAGTAAGACTGGCGGCGCTCGCAGCATGGCAGAGCAGATGGTCGACCTCGCTCAAGGGTAGACACACATATTCCTTCTTTCCTTCTGTCCTCGATAGAATGGAGATGCCGTGGCTTATTCCAAACCACTGGACTAGTCAATTCATGACTGGGCACGGAAATTTTAAGGCTAAACTCTTCAAGTTTAGCCTCGTTGATAGTCCAGACTGCCCATGCGGCAGCCCCTTGCAGGACGCTGAACACGTTCTGTGGCATTGTTCAATATTAGATTTATCGAGGCAAAGGCTCCTTAGCGTAATCCAACAGAAGTCTGGACCGGTTGGATATATCGATCTCATATCTACGGAGCCCAACTACCATGCATTTTCTGTATTCGCGGCGACCTTCGGCGAAGAAGTTAGCGCGGTTCTCGTTAGATTAATGAAGTTAATCAACTTTGGGCGAGGATCAAAACATGGATGCCCCTTTGATAACCGCGTGTTGCTGATCGGGTTAACCCGATCCTTATGAGCAAATGTTCTAGATATTGGGATTATCGGTTAATCATCCGACTCACATAAAAAAATCGTTTAACAAACCACCCAAAATATGCCGAACGAACACTACAGCTGCTGTATCTTTAAGCAAGTCCTTAGGTTTCTGCCTTGAGGGTCGTGGGGAATCATATACAATATGATTCCAGGTGAAAATTCGGATGCAGAGATGTCTTGCGATGAGCCATGGATAATAAACAACTGAGTGAACTAAATGGCAGCAATTTGTGGAGACTATACGTTTCAGATGGGAATAAATAAACCTATTTCGCGGCACTTGCGAGTGTAACATTTTCAATATGTATCCTGCATTAGCGTAAAGAAAAAAAAAATGACATTCATAATCACTGACAAACAAGTCTAACCTTAAAAAAATAGTAACATTATCATCAAAAGAGAAGGAAAGCGTTATTTTTTTGCAAATAAATGGTTGGTGAGAGTCCTTTGGCTTTGAGAAGTAAAATAAGTAGGAAGCTCATTGTGTATATGGGCACAATGAGGCCCTTTTTATTGAGGCCTGAATGGTTATTCAAATCTGAATGAAAGGATTTTCGGGAAATGGGATACTGTATAATATTAATCTCGACTTGCGTACATTACCTAGAAAGCCAATATTGTACAAGCAAGAGCTTAATAAAGCTAAGTAGATACGAGTACTTTTTATGCGCCCCTTTGAAGAATTCCATTGTGACACTATTTTATATATAAAGTCCATAAAAGCTTTACTCGATCAAAACAAAGTGACGTCTTTATACCGTCTGTATCGTCCCCATTCTTCTGACGAAGCTAGACCTGGTTGGGACATCTGTTTCAGGAAAGCATGAACTTGATTTTTTATAAATTTAGTTTTTTTCAATCAAATAAATACGAATTTTTGAAAACTGTGTAATAAACAAAACACAGTTTTTCAAAGTTGCAAGATTCAAATTTTTGGAAAATTTCAAGATACGAAACCTGGTTTCAGTCATTAGTACGAGAATTAAAAAATACCATTTGTCTACGATACGACTAGTTGCGAGTATATCAGTTTTTTGTGAACTTTTTGATTTGCAAAAATGATTATTTTTGCATGTAAGTCACATGGTTCTATAACGCTACACATGGCTAGCGTCAGGTAATGAAATGAACATGGTTGAAAAAGTTCGTGGCTTGAATCCCAGCGTTTATTTTTCTCATTTGTTGATGAGAGAAATGTCATAGAGGATTGTATGACAAGTGTGATTGGATGTGTATCAGTTGCTTAATATTGGTATAATTTTTCAATGGTTTGTAAAGTATGATATCAGCTCGATATACCCCTTGTAGACTGGGGCGGAAAAGCCTCGATGTCAGATTTTTTGTCTCTTATTTTTGTTCGCATGTCTGACGCGTATGTACAAAAAAGTTAGTTTAAATTTTATATTTAAGAAACTATGAGACGCGCCGTTACAGGCGCCATATTTCGCCAAGTGGCCACTTAGTGTGTTCAGCGCAGTGACTCCCTAGCACAGCCCAGTGTTCTGATCCGGGCAGCAGCTTCCGAATTTTGTCAGTTTTTTTTCATCTAAAATAAATTGCAATGTGGCAAGGTCTTTGCTTTGTGACCTGCTTCTCATACATTCACCACACGTTCCGATGACGATCCCGGTGACATGGAGTCGCTCTTGATTAACAGGGATGTCAAATAATACATGAGTGTTGCATTAAAAAAATCATTAAACTCTTTAAATAGATATAATGAAACACACGAGTCTCTTCAATATATATGCTTCACGTTAAGGTACAATAAATGTAGCACACTTAGCTAAGATAGATATGGGGTACCCTTGTAGGAATTTAGGAATTTAGCGATGTAAGGGATGTAATAATGCCTATTTTAAAGGCTCAAAGCTGCGGTGAAATGTATAGGCTTGCGTCTGAATGGATCGCCGTGCTCAGAAAAAGTATCATTAATTCAGTGTTCATGAACATGGCCGGCTGCGAGGGATTAATATATGATTACATGTAATTTTATCTTGCGCCGAAAACAATTAAACGAAAAACATTAAGAGAAACACATACACCGTTCTTCCTGGAAGTTATATATAAAAGATCAAACGCAATACACAAAGTCGAACATACATATTATACGAGTATAATACGCATGTACTCGTATGTATATTGCTGAATGATCAAATATGAAATTTAACAATGGTCTCGGATTTAATGATATATAAATTTTCGACATTTTTGTTATTTAATATTTAAATATTGTTTTAATATTTTGTGTTATGATTTATTTTTTCGTTTAATGGAATGTATGCATACATTTTTTCTAATTGTTTTGTTGATTAAGATCAGATCTAAGTAGCAACAAAGTTGTTTCTTCTTCCAGTCGATGGCGTTACTCCCGGCCATCATTAGGTCTTCCTGGATAAGAAGTTATTTGTTTTTATATTGCTTATATTTTAAGTAAATCTGATGGAGAGATCACATTAACGGTTCAGTAATTAAAAAAATAATTATTCAATTTTTAGGATTTTTTTTATCTCAATGCACTCAGTAATATAATTAAATTAATACCAGTGCCTAGAATTTGCTGAGATAATTAACTCCGAAGAAAATAAATTTATTTTGTAAACTAAATTAAATTAAGTATTTCAGAAATTATGCTGATGGTTTGGATTTATTCAGATTAATGCTAATCTACCTACCTACAATGAAAATCTTAAAGGATTATAATTTTACGTTTTATATTGTTTTTAGAGTTAGAACAAGCCATTTACGAAAAAAAATCTTCACTTAGGATTTGTAACACTTTTTAAAAACAATATTAAAATATTTAAGAATTTTATATATTTTGCTAAAATAAATTTGCCAGAGGCTCTGCTTTGAAAAATATGTTTTTAATAAATTGTTTATCCCTAGCGGTTTCTTTCAAGTTATTTACTTTTTAAATTTTCCACTTTTCTAAGTAATTATTGTAAAAAATTTAGATTATCAACCGAAAATTGTCGGTTGATAACTGCTTTCATTTCAGCTCGGTTTGAACTCGGGTGAACGCTTTAAATTACTTAGCTTATACGGTAAAGAAATGCTGATCCACACAAAGTCTGAAATGTTGTCTCTTTGGCGTTTCCGCAGTGTTCAGGCCATACCTTTAGAATACCCTTAATGTCCCTTCTGCGAGTTGCACTGTAAATTAAATTATGAGGGTCCATACTCTAGAACACGCAACGTGATCTGAATCGAGAGCATGTCCCTTGTACAAATTCCACGTTTCGGTAATATGTCGTAAAGGATCCTCTGAAAGAAATAAAAATGCCATTTTAAAGAGAGACACCAGCTGCTGAAGACTTTTTGAATAGTTGAAAAAAATGGTTTAATACATACAGGAGAATAACGTCAGACGGTGATATAGAAATCTCATATGTGGATTTTCCAATGTAGTATGCTGCAGTCCGGAATTCACGCATAATCCTGTTCCACAGGGACTCTTTTAAAATGGTTGGTTTTCACGCGATGACTTTTATGAACATTTTTTTTTATTAAGCTGGTGTTTTAGGGACGAGAGATCTAATTCACACGTACTAGGAATATTTATAGAGCTAAGAAATTGATTACAAATATTTTTATTTCTAATATTCCTCGAGGATAGAACCCACGAATTTTATGGTAAGCAAACGCTTTATCTCTAAGCCATACCGTAAATGTAGTTACAAATGTTTCCCATTTTTTAGGTAATACTAATCATGTATAACTAATAAATCTTCTTCGTAGTAACAATCCGGTGGATTGGTTTGCAGCAACAGAATCTTGCATCTCGATCTCCATTCCTCTCGGTCCTCCGCAACCCTTTTCAGCTCAGCATAAGCGCTACAATTCATGTCCTCGAATACTTGCTGTAAATACTCCCGTCTAGGGCGCCCTCTACAGTTTCTACCCTGAACCATCCCCTCCACAATATCGTGAAGAAGACCATCGTGTCGCATGATGTGACCAATCCATCGGGCTCGCCTCTCTGAGATGGTTCTTATTAGGTGCCTAATAAGAACCATCTCACTCTAACTAATAAATACGTTACTATATCTTGTAAGTAAAATTTTTCATCGCTTCTAGGTTAAATTTGCGACTCCCATCGTGCACGCCAATGGTACACCGTAATTTTAGAACACCACGTATATCAGCTTATAACTAGGACAGTTTATAAAATGTTGATCTTAATATAAATAAAAAACCTCAAAAAACCAATCACTTTTTATCATTCATTCTCATGAAAAAAATTAAAAAATATTCAGGACATTGGTTTTCTTCTAACCAGCTATTAACTGTAACTCTATTTTATTTAAAGTTGTAAAATATATTGTTATCAACTAGCTGAGGTGTAAGATAACAAAATATAATAAAAATATATTCAATTATTCCCTCTGTTGTCAGAACCATTACAAGATATTTTTACCTTAAACCTTTTGCAACCTTAATTAACGCTTAGACATCCCGGAGTAAGTTAATGAAATTAATTTAATCAGTTTCTTCTAATAAACGGTATTTAATTTCAAGTATGTATTCTGAGAACAATTACTGTGTTCAATAGCTAATACTTTCTAATGCTTTTAGGAACCTTTTTTGAATAATTATAAAGGGTCCGCCAAATAACTTTTTTTTTTAAAACAGGGCGCAAAACATCGAGTGTAGCTTCGGCTGTGTGGCACGTAGCGCCATCCTGTTGAAACCAAATGTTGCCAATATCCTCCTCTTCAATTTTTGTGAACAAAAATTCGTTCAACATGGCCGCGCCGCATGGAAGCGCCATTGATGGCGCTTCACGCACACTTTCTGCCACAGCAGCAATATTCTCGGGTGTACGCACTGTTTTTGGCTTTGCACGCTTTGGTTTATCGATGAGGATGCCAGTTTTTTCACTTTTTTCACAAGATAACAAACATACGGAGCTGACGGTGATTCTCTTTTTCCAAAATCCGACCGCAATTTTCGCACACATTCTGCAACATTACCATGATTTTCAAAGTAATGTCGCAATATTTCTCAGCGTTGTTCATGCGTATACACAATCATATTCGTTTAGCGGAATGATAAAACTAATTATCTGTCAAATCAAACATGAGTTAAGTGTTACCATTCACGAAATAAGCACTAGTTGAAAAAAAAAAGTTAGATGGCGGACCTTATATATGGTTATTAAACTGTAGTGCATTATATGAAAATACATTGATGTTGCGTTAATCCGCCAACGTCAAAGCCAACAGCCTAGCACTCAAAAATTATATGCTATTACTGTGAATGAGTAGTGTCCATGCGACGACTATCATCTACCACCAATTTTGATTAATAGACTATGACTGGAATTTTACGGATGAGTGATAAAATATACATAAAGCTTAGAAATCGATTGAAAATATAGCGTGTCTTAATTTACGTCTAGGATCCAAGACCTTATGGTAAGCAAACACTTATCACATTAACACATTATCGCCGCATAAAAAGTAAGCCTACAAGTATCTTTCTTCAGTTTATCGTTTTAAAATTAATTTCCATAAAATCATCAATAAAAAAGGTCCTTAAGATAAAAACTAGTCTAGAAATCATGAAAAATAAAATTGTTTTTTTTTTGTGGGCGTAAAATAATTTCAAAATTCTATTACTTTATAAGCCACTGAAGATTTATAGCAAAATTCAACCGCTATTTATTGATGAAAGAAGTGTCATATAAGATGATGTATGCTGTGATTTTGTATGTGTATAAAAATAAAGTTTCTTTTCAAATTATGAATCTGGTTTCAAAAGGAATAAGGTTATAAAAAATCTATTGACCTAAGAATTTATTTCAGATAATGTCAACAAAGTGTAAGCAAACTTAGCCGAGCCCGCTTTGGACGGAAAATTAGGTATTTTAATCACGTGTTGGGTTATTTAATATGATAAGGAAGGAAGCCCATGCTACCTACAAGTATATATCTGAATAGAAATTTAAGTATGTGCGGCTTTGTGGCCACAAATAACTACAACTATATCAATGTTTATATAACCGTTTATTGTTTGGTAAAATTTTGTAGATAGTGAATTTCCATTTGAAAATTTACTCTTGAAAACGTCAGAATTTTAATGTAATTGTAATAGATTAAAGTTGAAAAGTAAAATTGTATTGATTTTCCATTTCAGGTTGTCATATTGTGAAAATGCGGTTAGTATTAGTTTCATTTATACATATTAGTCGTCTAGCAGAACAATATATTTGAATACAGTTTCATATTTTATAATATCAGCATGACAATCAATTTGTAGGCTTTTTAGAACTTAATAATCCAGGCTTCGAAAGCATCGAGCTTTTCATCGCATTTCGTTAAAAATAGTCATCAATGAATGCCCAAATACGTCTCAGTTATTACGGCTGCATTCTCTTATAGCCCCTAGGCTTTCACTATGGAGGCAGTCAGAAATCATGCATAGTAATGTACTAGATGGATAATGTAAGTTGAGAGTTTTCTTTTGACAATTATATATTACTGAATGTTTTTTAAGCGGGTTCGAATATTTAATTAAAAGTATATTCTCGTTAATATTTATTGGACGCTTATAAAACGTTAGGGTTATTAACCACAATACTTGGTTAAACCGGCCCATCCTAATAAATGGCATAATTCTAAAGGATGCTTATATGCTGCTTACCTCTGTAGACCTTGCCGAAGCAGCCTTCACCTATGTCTTCCACCAGGGCCAGACAGTCCCTGGGAAGAAGGGGAACTGCTGGACTGCGCATATCTTCAACACCTGAACACGGACTGCTGTACTGAGGGTTGGCGATATACCGCTCTGCTAATAACGGTTCTCCAGTACGAGGCTGTGAAAACATAACATAAGCAATTAACAATAAATAATATTTATACGTGTTGGGTGTATCGTCACAATATGCCTCCTGTATAGTATCTGTAATACAATCATCCTTCGATACGGCAGAGAAACTTAGTTAAAACAGCGGCACTTTGTTTTGATGGTGTAAAACTGCGAGCAATGGCACAACATTTGCGCGGTACTTGTTAAATATCACTGAAGTTAAATCAAAATTGGGCGCGGACCAAAACTCAGATAGAGCCTGTTGCTATCCGCTTGCCGCTGGTCAGATTGAGCCGATCCTTAGGACCTAATATTCCTGGCCTTAGGAGCGTCGAAATAATCATGCGATCTCCTTAAAAAATCCAGTTAATTAATCACCCATAAATATGCACGACTCTTCAAGTCCTAGGGCTTCTGCCGTGGAGGTCGTCATGTAGTTGACGAGGTCAATTTGGAATAGATTTCTATTTTATTATTTTTTCTCTTGGTATGGTCTAACCATGTGTGTAATTTGCAGGGTATCATTTTTAAATTGTATTTTTTCTACACTTTTATTTTCATAAAAAACAATGCTTACAGCTTCGGGTTTTCTTGAGTTTTTGTCCTTCCGCATTTGCTTGCCGAGAGACTTCTTTTTGCACATGTAGTAGACCACAAACGACATCACCAGAATGATAGGCAATCCGGAATAGGCCATGGTCATAGTCAGGTGATCAGCCACGAGGTCTGGCCTATTTGATCTTTCTGCCTGAAACATACATAAACAAAATGGCATGAAAATAAATCATTGTTTGTAAGAGGCATATTTTTAACAATTTACTTCAGTATGTGTCGTTTAAAAAAATGTAGAAAGCCGAGTCGAATTGAGATTTTTTTTTCCTTTTTTAATAAAAAAATTAGTACTCGTATTTCAGGTTACAAGAAAACTCCAAAAACAAAAAAAACAAGATTGAAACACACACAACGTTTCTGTCATATAAGACGGTCTTTGCTGTGAATTTGTTTGAATCAACTGTTGAATATAGGCATGAATCACCAATAATATAAATATTATAATATTGAAAAATAATTTGAAAAAATCCATACATTTACCACAAGATTGATTATCTCATTTATAAGTTTAATTAAATAAACACTCGTAATATTCAGTGCAATATTATCTATATTTTGAATTTTTCGCAAAATGGTTTGTCTAGACTCTAGAAGTAACCTGACATCGCATCACATCGTCCAGCTCTACTCGACCTATTTCTTACTTCTCAGCCAAATGATTACTTGGTGGAGGTCGAAGCGCCACTAGGCAACTCCGACCACTGCCTTGTGAAAGCAACTACAATAAGTGCTCCATTGCCACCAAAAGAACAAAACAATCGACGTGTGTGGCACTACAGGTCGGCTGACTGGAACGGATTACGTGGATTTTACGGAGGATACCCGTGGGGAGATATTTGCTTCAAAAATAAGGACCCTTCAATATGTGCCAATCTGGTGGAGGACGTAATCATCCAAGGAATGGAATGTTTTATTCCTCACTCCACGAAAACTATGGGCACCACCTTAAAAAGCTGGTTTAACCGTGACTGTGCCGAGGCCGTAAAACGCAGGAATACCGCATACAACAAACTACGAAAAAATAACGACCCCATAAGTCGTGCAGCATACAATTTAGCCTCCAAAGAATGCAAGAAAACCATTAATGACTCCAAAGACAAGTTCAATGTACAAATTTGCAACAAATTGTCCGCTTGCCCTGCCGGTAGTAGAGCATTCTGGTCTCTCGCTAACTCTATTGGCAGCAACTTTTGCACTTCTTCTTTTCCACCGCTGACTAATGCCGATGGCTCACTGGCTCTAGCCTCCAAAGAGAAGGCTGAACTTCTCGGTTCGCTGTTTGCTTCCAATTCCACACTCGACGATGGTGGGGCCAACCCCCCATCCATTCCTCACTGTGGCAAGCAGATGGGGGCTGTAAAATTCAGCCTCAAAGCCATACGTCGAGAACTTCAAACGTCGAGAATCCAATTAGCAACCAACAAAGCCAGTGGCCCAGATGGCATACCAGCGGTGGTATTAAAAACTTGCGCTCCTGAACTTAGTCCTGTGCTCACCAAACTTTTCAGATTGTCCTTTAGATGTGGTATTGTTCACCAGGGATGGAAAAAAGCACTTGTTCACCCAGTTCCAAAAAAAGGAGACCGAAGTGAGCCCACAAACTATCGCCCAATAGCCATCACATCACTACTTTCCAAAGTGATGGAACGTTTAATTAACAGCCAACTTCTAAACTACTTAGAGAAGAATGATCTTCTGTGCGATCGGCAATATGGCTTCCGCCCTAGTCGATCGTGCGGCGATCTTTTGGCATATGTCACACATGTTTGGGGGAAATCCGTCGAATGCTATGGAGAAACGCAAGCTGTTGCCCTGGATATATCCAAGGCGTTCGATAGAGTCTGGCATCGCGGTCTGGTGAATAAATTACCGTTTTATGGACTAACTCCCTCCCTGTGCTCCTGGATTGAAAACTTCTTGAGTGATCGAAGCATCATCACTGTCATAGATGGCTTTTCTTCTTCCTGCCATAAAATCAACTCAGGAGTTCCACAGAGCTCGGTGCTGTCGCCCACTCTTTTCCTTCTGCATGTGAATGATTTGCTTCAATGCGCAAACATTCGCTGCTATGCCGACGACAGCACTGTCCATGAGAGTATAATCTTCCGTAAACCTCCGAAACATTCGGAACTATCTGCTGCTAGGGAATCTCTGGTGGAGAAGATGAACATGTCTCTTGAAAGGGTTTCACGATGGGGCGACCTCAACCTCGTCAGTTTCAACATTTCAAAAACCCAATCATGTACTTTCTCCACCAAGAAGACTGCTATGGATCCTGTATCTTTCAACGGTTGTTCTCTTCCGAAAGCAAGCTCCATCAACATGCTTGGATTATCAATATCGAATAATGTAAAATATTACGAGTCAATTAAGTGTAAAGCCGGTCTCGCTTCCAAAAAACTAGGTGTATTATATAGATCACGTCGGTATTTCAACGATAAACAACTTCTTCTTCTATATAAAGGACAAATCCGACCTATCCTTGAATACGGCAGTCACCTTTGGATTGGAGCCCCAAAATACCTTCTAAACTTAATTGACTCAGTTCAAAGAAGAGCAATTCGTTTGATAAACAATGACACCCTTACGTCTAATCTACAATCAATGGAACACAGACGTAAGGTTGGTTCTCTTAGTCTTTTCTACCGTTATTACCACGGTCGCTGCTCTTCGGAACTTAAAGAACTAATTCCTCCTGCACCCACTCACAGCCGACAAACTCGTCTTACACTTGCCGAACATCCATACACGGTTAATATATGTCGACCAAGAACTGGCAGCTTCCAAAGTTCCTTCCTTAATGCCACCGGTAAGCTATGGAATGCTCTTCCAGCGTCTGTGTTTCCTCCTTCCTACAATCTGGATCTCTTCAAGAAACAGATAAATATACACTTGCGATCTCCCCAACCCACACACAAACACGAACACAACACACGTTTCCCGAATGCAGCGTCCAGCCTCCCTGGCTGAGCGTCATAGAGTGCATTGGTCTTGACCGGTTGTGCTCTCCTGCATGCGTTTACATAAAAAAAAAAAAACGACAAGAGCCAGATTTCATAGATAACACCACTTTAATTTCTGGAGTTTTCCTTCACAAAAAACGTCAACAGATCAAATAAGTATTTTATGTATTCAAAAGATACTGTATGAATTTAAGGCTTTTTAAGATCTTTTTATGAGCATGTAGGTATTGATGCTGCAAATTATTTTAGCATCAAAATGAATAAGTACAAAAAAAACAGATTTCTTACACTTTTCAGACATCCCAGTAGTTAATTTTGCTATACCACTTGATCAAGGATAAGAGTATCAACGTCAAGTAATAGTAAAAGTTTAATTCATAAATAACAATACCTTAAGCAGTAATAGACATAAAAGATCTATTATTAGATGTCATTATAATACGTTAACGGGACGAAGATTTATGCGATCACTGTGATAACTGGTAGTTTAAGCAAATTAATTTATGGATAGCCAAGTAGAAAATCATTAAATGCAATGCATATTTATTACGTGTAATGAATTGCCGAATAAATTTTCTCTTATAACTGTATTTAAATTGAGAATTTAGCTTTGAGGAATTTACACCTGCCGATTATTTCAGAATATCTACGAGCTTAAGGAATTTACAAAGAATAAATAAAATAAAAGTTTCCGATACTTGAAACATTCCGAAATGTAAGAAAACATTTTTAGGTTTTAAATTGAATATTAATGAAAGTTATAAAATTTACTCGTAGATACAGAAAAATAGAAAAAATTTCGACTGTAAAATTATGAGGAAAAAAAAGGAGGGGATAATGAGCTCTCCAAAATTGAAATTCATACAAATTAAAACAAAATTCAAATTTTGAAATATCAAAACTTTTCTTGAGTAATCATCGACGAAAGTAGCATATTGTAAGTGCAGTTCGTTAGATTACTGAAGTTAAGCAACATTGGACACGGACTTGAACCTGTATTTGCTACCGCCTGTTGCTAACTGCGTGTCATTGGTTGAATTAAGCCGACCCTTAGGGCCACATGTTCCAGACCTCGGGAGCATCGAGCTAATCATCCGACCGTTTTAGAAATTTAGATAACAAATCATCCATAATAAGCTTTGGTTAGTACATGATACACGATGATGTACTATATCTGTCCTCTTTTCTCCGGCTCCGGTTATCGGGCACCATATATGTTTCCACGTGGACCTTCGAGTGCAGAGATGGACAACTGATAAAACTGAATGGCGGCAATTTGTAGTGATTATATTGATATCCTCCTCTTCCATTTAGGACATCGATTAACAGTATGAAGGATGCAGGATCAGGTTCGCAATACAAACACTTGTTTCTGTTTCACATATTACTCGTTTATTTGTCAATAACTTCGCCCGTTATAGGGACGCCCTTAGGTGCTCCTATAACGATGGCGGGCACGTTTCGACTGCCTGCCCGCTCTGACAATTAGCGCCACCAAATGATGGCGGCAGACATCTGAAGTAATTATGACAGTGGTAAAAATGAAATGCACCAACTGTCATAAAAAACAAGATGGCGCATGCAAACGCCGTGCAACATTATACAATTAATATGAATTAACATTACATGTTCAGGTCAGGCGAGCGAACAAAAATAAGAGAAAAAGATCGCTTTTCGAGGCTTTACGGCATCAGACTAAAGGAGTTATATCAAGCTGATATCAATATGTTATACTCGTAAATATGGAATGGACATATAAAGAAAAAATAATTGTTTTCTAAGAAATGTATTGTAAAATGTGATAGGCCGATGAAATGCAAGCCCCTAAAATCTGCCGCCCGAGATGCCCGCTCTTGTTACGCCTATGGCTAACTATTTGAGACGATGTTTTTCCACCGGTGTTTGAGTACATGCCGGGAAACATACTAGTATTTACAATGATTATTAAATGATGTTTACCAACAGCGCATTATTAAAATAATTGCTATATAATGACACAATTTTAACGAGTGAAGGGCTTAATTCTACACGAAACTATGTTAATGTACATATATTTTTCTACAGTAATAACGTGGCCTTTGTACATCTGAACTTAAAAAAATAATTACTAATGCACACACTCACAACCGACAAACTCATCTCATTGAACATTCAAACACGCTTGTCAAGCAATAGTTACTGCCAGTCTTCAAAATTCTTTCATAAATGCCACCAGTAAGCTCAGGAATATACTTCCAGCATCTGTGTTTCTTCCTTCATACAATCTGGATGCCTTCAAGAAACAGATTAATATACATTTGTAATCTCTCCAATTCGGACATAAACAGAATTCATGTTTTTCTCATATAGCAGCTAGCCAGCGAGTATAGCTCAATGGTTAAAATGGTTTCGATTGCTTGGCAAGCCAAAGGTCATGGGTTTGATTTCCGGCGGAGATTAAAAAAAAATATTTAATCGATTTCCGAGCTCTAAAATACCCCTGGTTTATGTGAATTTTAACCTTCACCCGTAAAATCCCGTAAATTATAAAATAATAATATTATAGTAATATTATAGAATCCATCCATATATGGAATACTTACAATCTCTGAAAGAAGATAGGGGAAATGGGTGAAATCACATACCTTATTGCTAAAAATATGCGTGTGAAACATTGGAAATATTAATAAATATAATATATTAAGATACTCAGATTACTCAGGTATTATGTTAGATTTTATTTAGTATATAATCTACTTGTGTTGAAAACTCATAGGTTTATACGAGACTTATCCGTAAAATAAGGTTCCCAGTGATTTTTCACAGTGTAAAGCATGTTTAATTCCATGAATGCGTACATTTTTGGAAGGTTCAGACTTTTACCTATTTTTCTACATAGTCGCCACTAAGAACAATTCATTTTTGCATGCGGTATACGAGTTTTTGAATGCCCGAGTCAAAAAAATCTGCCGCCAAGCCACGCAGATACCTGAGAACCGCTTCTTCTATCTCTTCTCTATCGCCGAAATGCGATCCACCCAGGTATTTCTTCATGTCAGGGAAGAGATGGTTGTCACTTGGGGCTAAGTCCGGGATGTAGGGTGGGTGTTTGACAATATTTCCCATCCAAATTTTACGATGAGCTCTCTTTGTGGTCTGCGGTCAACATTCTTGGCACCCACCTCTCGCTTTGCATACCCTAGATGCTCCGTCAAAATCTTGTCAATAGAGGTTTTGCTGACATCAGTGATCATTTCGGAGAGCTTACGAACCGTCACTCTTTGATCTGAGAACATCGCCGCCTCAACTTTTGCGATTGTTTCGTCAGAAACAGATGGCCGTCCGGTACGCTCCTCATCATGAATACAGGTTTTAGTACAGGTTTTAATGAAAGTCAACTGTAGTTTGTGGTGTCGTGCGGAAAACGCTCTCTGGTTGCAGCATATGGCCATATCTTATTTATAATGCCTTACCATTTCTGTGGATGTGCTGATGTTGGTAGTGGTAGAAGTCGCATTGCCGCCACTCGGAGGGATGATGTTGTGTATGGGGCGGGGTGTGAGGGGCACTGTAAAAAAACAATAAAAAATAAATTAAATATATTAAATCTTGATTGACAACCATTAGATGAAGGAGGATCGGTGGAAAAATCACTTAAACTACTTTAAGAGTTTTCTTGATCTTTTGGTTGGGAATCTTGGCATTTGACTAACCGCCAATGCAGCCGTATAATAAATTTCAAAGGATACGTATAATACTAATGTTTTACCTTTGTGAGGAATGACGATGTGAGAGAGCTTATATATGAATGTCGCAGGAGAACATAAGCTACAGCTGCCTTTTCATTAAGCCCCTAAGCTCGCACTGTCCAGAAAGGCCGTTGCGAATTATACATATAATGTACTCGGCGGAGCTGCGTGAGGCAGAGCTGATATAGAATGAGGCGAAGTGGCACCTACAAGAGCTTTGTGGGAGCAGCTCCAGTTAGGGCAGCGGAAAATAGTGATGCTGATATTATAACTATTTAGGTAAAAATTTAAAATCATGTTTTATGAAGTAATTTTCAATTTCGGTTTTCAATTATTCATGGAATTATCTTTATTGTATCATCAATTTCACCTTTTCATCATCGTTCACACAATTGATTAATATTATAATACTAAAGACATCAATGGTATTCAAAAAGGGTTGAAAATAATTAGACTGAAATTCTCTGAAAACTCTTTGTACTGAAAATATTTTGTTTTGAGACACTGTATTATTTTAAATTATTTAAAAGTTACTTAATAAAAACAACTTACCCTTGCAAACACTATTGAGAGTATCAACAATCCAATGCTATGATTTATTTAATTATAAAAAATACAATTAGATGTACAAAGAAATTCGTTCTTCCTCGAACTTCCGCTTTGGAGATAAGATTGTTATCAGTTAATTAAATTCTAAGGCCATATTTCAATTCAATTATTACAGGAGACTTAAAGGTAGGAACCAAATAGACTTCATTTCACTTCTAAAAACTTTTTTATTCATGATCACTAGATCAAGATAATGTTTTATTGTTTTGTTTTGCGAGTCAAAATTATTATTTTTTACTGTTATTCTCTTAAAGATCATTATCCGGTTCGAAGGACATAGGTAATTATTTTTAGAAGGCATTTACAGATAGTTCTACGTACACCCTTTTTCTTTTTTAACGTGACTAGTATAAAAATACGCGATTTTTTTGAAGGCATTACTTTTTTTTACGGAATTTACTCGTTGTTACGCGATTTTTCCCCACTTTTTTTTCAACTTTTACATAATAAACACGTTTGAAGGAGTGATACAAAATGCAATATAAAGTATAAACAATCGCAAAAGATATATATCTCTCAATTGAAAGTGATGGTAGCTAATATAATAATTCCTGTGTATAAGTGTTTATAATTATGTATGCATACAGACGAACTAGTTTTTTATTGTATTTTCACAATCATTAAGTGAATGAAAATTAAAAACCTAACTTTGCACGATTTTGATGAACAGATTTTGATTTTTCATACTTTTTGGTAATATTTTTATTCTTGGAACCGAAGTATTGACTTATAAAAGTTGAGTTTTTAAGCGTTTTTATACGCGCCATATCCCGGATCTAGTGTAAAAAAAGATGGGGTGTAATTATACCGTATACAACGATGCCAATAGAGAAATCTAGACTATCTAAATCTTTTTCATTTGTGCTATTTCAGCCATTGAAAGCCGAACTGTTGCTTGGATTGAAGTGTCCCTTAGAACCAAATGGTCCAGGTCTCGGAAGCGTCGAGCTTATCTTATAAATTCCGATTAATAAAACACCCAAAATATGCCTCAGACACTATAGCTGCTGTATTATCAAGTGACCGGAGTCCTACCCTGGAGGTCGTCAGGAACCATACATTATATGTTCCCAGCTTTTTTTTTATGTAAACACATATAGGAGAATACCAACAGATGGTGATGGTAATTCTGAATTCTCATCTGTAAAATTCTATGACTTTTACCATGGTGCATATGACTAAGCGCTGCATGTGGAGTGTTGATCCGCCAACGTAATAGACTACAGCCCGAGATTCACGCATCATCCTTTATTATTACAGGAATTTACTATGAATGGGTGGCCTTCACGGGACGACTTTCGTCTACCATCAATTTTTAATTAATAGGCTATGAGTCTATGACTGACATTTTACGGGTCAGGGATTAATTTCACACCAACCAGAGTATATTAGAGCTCAGAAATCCATTAAAAATGTTTTTTTTTAAATCTTCGTCGGGGATCGAACCCACGACCTTTGGCTTGCAAAGCAAACGCTTTGACCACTGAGCTATACCCGCCGGCTGGACCTTCGGGCGAAGGTATATCTTGCGACGAGGCATGGTAGCTGACAGAGCTGAATACTGTTAGTATTTAGTGACCATATGATCTAGAGGAATGGAGATCGAGATGCAAGATTCTGTTGCTGCAAACCAATCCACCGGATTGATACTACGAAGAAGATGATCTAGGTATGTAACTCATATGGAAAGAAAAAAGTATTCTTAAAACATATTTTGTTTTATACTATTATATATTTTAGGCAGCATTTGGAAAACTAAAGTACATTTTAAAGCGAAAATTCCGCAATGTCTAAAAACTAAGGCGTTTAACCAATGCATCCTCCCTGTATTAACTTATGGCGCAGAGACGTGGAATCTGACAGCAAGTCTTACTCATAAAATAAAGGTCACCCAGCGTGCTATGGAGAAATCCATGCTCGGAGTGTCGCTAAAAGATAGAATCCGAAACGAGGAAATACGCAGAAGAACCTAAGTAGTGGATGCTACCCAACGAATAGGCACACTCAAGTGGCAATGGGCAGGAGATATCTGTCGAAGAGACGACGGTCAATTGGGAAGAAAAGTATTGAAATGGCGCCCAAGAACTGGCAAAAGAAGCATTGGCCGACCCCCTGCAAGATGGACTGACGACGTAAGAAGAATAGCGGAAGTGACCTGGATGCGGAAGGCGGAGGATCGAAGAGGATGGAGACTCATGCGGGAGGCTTACGTTTAACAGTGGACGGATACATGCTGATGATGATGATGATGATATATTTTAAGCTATCTAGTGTAAAACATTTTCCCGCAGTTATAGTATTTTTCCCTAGAATTGCTTGAAAAAGTATAATAGAGGTTCCTCTTTGGGCAGTTCACTCTTATTATTATCAGAAAGGAGGTTATGTCTAAATAAATACTTGTATTTTCAATGATTATGTACACCTTAATACATTAATACACGCCCTTTTATAATTACAATTGCGAAATTCACAGCTCAGCTTAATAAATAGGCTTAACAACCGTTCAATACAAAAAATCACAGTTGATAAATAGGCTCTTTACACACCGAGAGACCTAAACAATGGCAATAACTTCTTTCATAAATTATAGATGGCCCAAGGCAACGTTCAATAAATCATACAATAGATCTGTTGTCGTGGAATACTTGCGAGTAAAGACACTGTAACGCAAGCCACAAATCAATAAATTCATCTACCTACTGGGTACCTCTAACAGTTGTTTCTAACCGTTTTATCATTACATAAACTGAAATTAAGATACGTGTATATCGTATTTCAAAAACACCAAAATTAATCATTTAAATCAGTAGAATATAATACGACATTATATTTAGTAGCAAAGTGATATTATATTCTAAAATAATGTCTAAGTAATTGGACGTATTTAAAATACATGACGATTGAAGGAAAAATTATTTTTTCGAAGGTTTTTTCAACATCAAAAATAGTATTGTGTGAAGAAGTGATTGCAATATACCATTATTCACTTATTTAATAACGTGATTATTTTCAGTATGCGTATTTTCAGTACTTAATCTTTAAGAAGATCAAGTGATTAACTCGATACTCCCGAGATTTGAACCACTCGTACTTGACGACAAAAGGGGCATCTCACCCCGATCATATAGGACGTTTGTGGGATAGATGTATGTGTTGTTAGAGAGGAGTATGTATGGGAAGCAAGGTTGAAGATAAGAGAACAATGCCTGGATGGGATATGGGATGCTTAGCAACGATCGGTTCAGGCACCTTAAGATCACCAAACCCTTGAATTATCCCCTCGAAATTTTCTTAGAATAAAAGAAACATAATTTTAGTACTTTGTTTATTGTTGTTGTTCAATTTAACCTAGTTTATTTCAATACTGTATATACTAAGCAAATGACGTACCTTACATTGCGTATTGATTAACATATGCCTTCAAAAATTCGATGTAATGTAATTTTGTTTGTAAATTTGTTTAGGTCAAAGGGTTCGGCGCCCTCTAGTAAAATTACTTTTCTAGAGTTTTGGAATAATTCAATCGCTTGCGTATTTTTATTTCGTACTTTTATAACTGGAGGTAATACGGATAGAATGTCTAATAAATATTTATTTTTGATTTAAATATTTAAGGATTTTATATTTTTTTCTTGAGTATCTCTGTTACTCCGAAGCTCCGATTAAGAGCCACTGACATAGCAAAAGATTGTGTAATAGAAAATTGCGTTATGTCGTCGTCTTAGGACGAGGGCATTGAAACGACTATTATGTGTATGTTCATACGCAAGTTCTCATTAATTATCCTCTCTCAAATACCAATCAGTAGTCATCATGCAGTGATTGTATTATATGAGTACATCAATAGAGTGGGTACGTATATATTTAATTGATTACATCGCCTATTCCTGTTAAGCCAATCCCAACCGGAATTCAATATCAGTACGACAGAGACAAAGGTTAATTGGCATTTAAATGTTAATAGCAAATATATTTAATGCTAAACCATGCTACGGTCACTGAAATTCTCAGCTACTTATGTGATTTATACTACGACGTGGTCTAATAGATTTAACTCGGTTAACTGATACGAGTAGGTCACGTTCAAATATACGATTAAGAGGTAGCGTAAAGATAGGAAGATATCATTTTGAATAGTGTTGAAGGTAGACAACGCGCTAGTTAAATATTGGTGAAGCAATGACTTGTTTGAGGTTATTCACTGGCGTGCGACAAGGCTGCGTATTAGCTCCGTTTCTTTTTACTTTTCTGTAGCACTTTATGGACTTTATCCTCAATATTACGAACGACTCAAAATCTGCGACGTTAAGTTCGCTGATGTTATCATGGAACACTCCACTGCAGATCTGCCGAACATTATACTCGTAGATAGGTTGCAAGCAAACTCTCTGCGCCTGGGCATGCGATTAATGCAAAGAAGACTCAATTGCTGAGCTGCAGCTGTCGTGATGCAGATCGTGAAACTTGTCAGCTCGGATCAGACCATTAAAAAGATTGAGAGTTTCAGATATCTCAGCGTACAGGTAATTTAAAACGGTGATTTGCAGGATTAGTTCGCTTCCCGCCTGAGAACTAGAGCGTCTTTTAATTCCATGCATAATATTCATCCGATCAACCGTCTGTGTCGTCCCTATTTTTCTTTACGGTGGTGAATCTTCGGAGCATCTCACCAAAAGCCAACGCAGCCGTATAACGGGTTTCGAAAACAGATGTCTGCGTAGAATACTGGGGATACATACGATGGCTTGAGGAACAATGAGGTGACAGATATAAGAAAGCAGCCTTCTATACTACAGTCGATCAAGAGGCAAAGCTGGACATGGTTGAGACATACAGATGCCGCAGGAGAGCATAAACTAAAGCTGATATTCTACAGGCCTCCAGGCTGTTGGGAATTGTACATAGAAAATAAGATGGAGCTGGTGTAGGAACAAGGCAAGAACCATGGCGGATGACACAGCTTTGTGGCGGCAGCTCGTGATGATGATAATACGTTCAATTTAAGCGGACATGGTGGTGATGGTGAAGCTTACAACATAATTAATTCTTAGCTCTCAATTCTTCGAACCCAAGAATTTATGCCTTGTTATCAACAAGCAAACCAATTGATCCTCAATGTTGATAAATAAACAAGACATCTACGTGTACGAAATACTCTTTTATGCAACAGCTGATCTCATTCAAACGAAGTTGATTTTTTTTTGTTTTTCGAAAGCAGCCGGCACAAGTCAATCCTGACGTGTTGCGCCAAACAAAACTAATGACTGTGATTCTAAATGCGTTGGTTTTCTTTTTCCCCCTCATCATCGGTGGAGTGGCAACACAAACACGTGAACAGGTGGGCAAAACTACGCGTCTCATTATCGAAACATTGATTTCCAATTTACCGGGTGGCTGTTATCACGAAATACAAAAAACACACACATTTGAAAAGATAACAAGATTATATGCTTTTAGCGTAAGTGTTTTGTTTACAGGTTAACACAGCGTTTGCGAAAACTGAGCAGAAGAAACCGATGAAGCTAAGACTAAAGAAATATTTGCATTAAGAGCTTTTTAAGAGTTTGCAACGATTTCATGATTTTGATTTTGCAACTTAATGTTCATACTTTTAGAGCATCTACTGTACTTTGTTTTCACAACTTCCCTCTGACATCAGCATGATGTAGCCCTTGCTGTCTGGTCGTTCGTATCGTCTCTATTTCTGTTCGCTTGTCAAACAGGGACGTGTTTGCCATATTGGCATTAGTTATAAACACCACCGCTCGTGGCGAGGGCGAGAGCCCATACCGATCGCGGAGATCAGTAGTTGCCTACCGCCCTTCGGGAGAGCATATTGTACTGTGGCTCGGTCTTCTGCTGCGCCTAGGTCCGGGCCACAAGCTTGTAAAGTATTATCTTTACTATAATCAATGTGCTTCTAAAAGAAAGTCTTTGTTTCTGCTGACTGGCTCCTCATCATGCCCTCACGCGACAGTAATGCCATTTATAAAGTATTGAAATAATTTATGTTTTTTTTAAATTATATTTATTGTCATTTGTATTGTAACATTATCTAAATTATAATATTAAAAATGAGTTGGCGTTCTACAAACATTTAAGATATATCTTTTTATTGTAAGCACATACAGGAGAATACCGACAGACGGTGACAGTGATTCTGAAGTTTCATCTGTGAATTCTATGACGCCATTACCATTCTACATATGGCTAAGCGCTGCCTGTGGAGTGTTGATCCGCCAATGTCATAGATTACAGCCCGAGATTCACGCATCATCCTTATAATTATAGGAATTCACTATAAATGGGTGGTCTTCACGTGACAACTTTCATTTACGAACAATTTGAATTAATATGCTATGACTGGCATTTTACGGGTGAGTGATCAAATTCACACCAACCGGGGTTTTCTTAAGAGCAATTTTAGAGAATTTATAGAACTTAGAATTAGGTTAAATACCTCTAATCATTGTCGGGGATCAAACCTACGACTTTCAGTTTGGCAAGTTGTAACCACTAAGCTATATATTTTAATATTCTTATATTTATTATCAACTGAAAATATATACAAACAAGCGATATCTATATATAATATAAATAATACGTTTCAATAATACAATACGTGTTTATTTCTCGACTCGACTGGCGGAGCAAATGGCTAAACAAGCAGCCACGTGTAACGAAATGAGCATGGTTGCAAAAATTAGTGGTTCAAATCCCAGAATCTGTGATTATTTTTCTTCGATTTTTAATGAGAGAAATGTCATAAAAAATAGCTTTGCTGTGAATTAAATGTGTATCAATTGTTGAAAATGTACTTATTATAAAATTAAGCCATCTATTAGTACAAAAAACAACTTATGCGCATTTGATTGACCCATTTTATTCCACCATATTTGAAATGCCGTAATCGCACAAAATTGTCCTAATTAATTCAACCCAATTTGTAGAATACTCTTAATGTACGTTCATCACCAAACTCAAAATCCCTTCTAGAAGGCTTTTACTTTTCAGGTTGTCGGTTCTCCTCTCGCAGGTTAATTAAAATTATAAATGCTTTACCTACTACGCTCATCTTTGATCTGATAATGTGAACCATATTAAAAGTAATCATATGTGACAGAAACAATCTACGAACTTTAAAGGATAAAAACTTATATTAACAAACATTATAAATTATCATTACAACAAAAGCTATAGCAACGTACATGTTAATAACACATAAAATGTCGCATGAAGTCTTAATAATTGTTAATATAATAACAATTGCGATAACAATACATATATCTTGTATTCTACTTATAAGAACAAACCAAAGTATTTTGAAGTGAACATTTATTGATATTTTTTATATAAAAAATATACAACCATGATTTATACATAAATAAACTTGTAAATATGACCTGAGGTATGCGTTTACTATCGCGAATAAGACCATTGTGAGGGTTAAGAGTTTCAGATATCTCAGCGAACAGGTCACTGACAACGATGGCCTGCAGAAAGAACTCGCTAGTCGCTTCCTGCTTGGGAGTTAATTATATGCGAAATATCAATAATACAGGGTCTGTATCGTTCAATACCTCTTTACGGTTGTGAATATTGCCATCTCACCAAAAGCCAATGCAGCCGTATAATAGGTTTCGAAAGCCTAAAAGATGCCTGCGGCAGCGTTCTAAGCTATAGTCGGTTAAGATTCAAAGATGAAACATGCTCTTCCGATGCTGCACGAGAGCATTAACTATGCCTGCTTTTCTTCAAGCCCCCGGACTCGCGACGTCTTGGAAGGCCATCAGGAACTGTACATAGAGTTTACTCGGCCGAGATACGGGAGGCAGAGCTGAGATGTGATGTGTGAAGTACCATGGCGCCTAACACAGCTTTGTGAAACCAATTGGTGACGTCCATAAGCTCCATTAAAGAGAGCGGACTTGACAACGATGAGGTATAGTTTAGTGTTAACTTTGATTAATCTCCCTCTGACTCATACACCTTAGAGGTAAATGTTTACATTGTGATATTTACTTAGGATCGGACCACTTAGTTGGAAAGCTCCATTATGTTATTTTACAGGATATCTTGTTAATGTGTTCTTAATTGACTATTAAATGTGAATAAACACTGATCCCCCCTATTTTATATACAATTTAAAAACACATTGTCATTGTTCGAAAAATTATATTTTTCAAAAATAATTTAAGTGGGTTGAATATTTTTTCTTTTAGTTTATGGATCATCTACACACTCGTACATTATTCACATGAATTTACTTATTGGTATGTACAAAGAGGTAAGTAAGTGAACTAGGATGGCTAATAATAATAAATAGTATTTTTTGTTAAGTACTTTAAATTAACAGATACTTTGCTTAACTTTTTTAAGCATGGTTTACTTGTTCACGTGTGTAAATAAAAAACCTTTTTTTTTAAAGTTATTGCGTATTATTACGATAAAAGTACTCGTATATACCGAGTTTTGTATAATTGTGGATAAATATATGTATATAGGTTTATTTAAACGTGAATATAAGATACAAATGGTGATACTAATCGAAGAATAGGAAATATACAGTTTTTTTAAAATGATTCTTTCTCAAATTTGATGAGCTCCATAAAAAAATATCAAATACTTTTTTTTACATCATTCATCATCATCATCACCATGTTCACTCCCCGAACTGGAGCATTGGCCATCATGAACTGCCGTCATAAAGCTCTATCAGCCGCCAAGGCCCTCGTCTCAACCCACGTCAGTTCTGCCTTCCGTAGACATAAATTTGCAATTATTTAACGATTCATTTTCATTACTAATATTTAAAATTAGCAAGTTTTTACATACAAGTAATAATATAATATTTATATATAAATATATAATATATATATATAATATAATAAAATTAGCCTTTGAAATTACATTTCATTGCGTAGTCTTAAATTCATTGTTTTTTTTGTAGCCTCAATATTACGAAAAAATAATTGGATTTTGTCATTGGGTATGTAAAACGATTAATAACTTTAATAAATAGTTCAAAAGGTGGATATGAATTAGGAAGCCAACTATCGTCGTTATCGCATTTTTCGTTTTGAATAAAGTTTTAAATTGGATGGATAATGGATGACCCAATAAAAAAAATATCGAAAAGCGATCAACGGAAAACAAATAACGCGAGACTTTCATTGGAAGGGGAAAGTAATAATAAAAAGGTAAAGCAGCTGGAAGAGCTAACAAAACAAATCGTTCTAGAATGTTTATGTTTAAAACTACGTGTCGGTGGATAGGGTTAACTGTTCAATGCTGGGATATAACCGGTGATTTAATATTTACTTTTCTTTTACACTAGTTGTAACTCCCTTTCACGACTCCAAATACGCAATCCCCCTGGGTATCTCAAACGCAGGTTGAGAATCGATGGAATAATATATTAATTCATTGGTGACACTAATCATTATGCAAGATGTTAGTATTATAAATATATATTTAATTAATTTCTTTTATATTCATATTTACTATTTTATGTTTTATTTATATATATATTAGTGGGATCTTTCTTACGCCATTGAATTAGGCATGACAAGACATTGTTATTAATATACGCATCTATTCTTAATCCAATATCTGTTCGATATCTGAAACATATGGTTACCATAAATAAGCTCCATTTAGGAAATATTTTTACATGAAATCCACTTAGGAACATATATGGTTAACGACAACCTCTGGAATATAAAATGTTTGGTAACTTATTATTTCGGTGCAATATTAAATTTAAAATCCCATTCGAAAAACGCATATTGTTTGTTTTATATATATTTTCTTATAGACGTTTGAAATGCAGATTACTAAACATATATTTTTAGTTTATTTAAACATTATAACTTCAAAATGTGGTATTTACATGCCGTATGATATCCATCAAGATATATTTATAAATATTTTAAAGCTAACTTTGCATTTAAATAAAGTCCGTTATTGATAATGATTTAGATAGGAATATACATTGGTTGAAAAATACTTTTTGTAACAACATTGTATTTTATTCCATACATTTTTGAATTTTTAGCTTTTATAAATAACAGATGGCAGTACCAAATAATTATAATTTACAATATATTCTCGAATGTTCAATAACTGGAAATTTCACCCATGTTGTAATTGCTGTTTTCTTTTGGTTTTTCCCGCGGTAGTTTGCTTCGGCAGATTTCTAGCGGTCGACGTGGTTTATTCTCCGAGCCAATGGTTGAACGATTCTGTCTGACTCGAATGGCATTTTAGAGTTGTTTTAAGTACAAAATAGCAATGAAATTTTGCGGGCGTCTAGAACACATTGCGATACTTAAACTCCGTTTAATGTGCCATTGTTTTCTCATGAATATTCAATTAAAATAGTAAAACGATTACTCCGATAATATAATATGTATAGGCGTATTTATTGTGCATAAAGCAATGTTTATTAAGTGCACCTTTAGAACTATTTACACACATTTAACAGTAATGCTACACGCTTAAGTTTAAAATGTATCATATTACAATGTATTCCGATTAGTGATTTCTAACTACTGAAAAATTCCCCCTTAGGATATAATTTGAGAGTTCGAGGGGAGAATGGTAAATTTTGCCTTTTTAGGGAAGACTGTTTTTGGAGGCAAGAGCGTTTTTGGCTCATTGATTTTAAGATGCATAAAAGTGGAAGTAATAACCTTTTTTATTGCTTATCAAAGTGGCAATGAGCGTTTTATTTTTGCTTCTAAAGCCATTTTTTGCTGCCAAAATTTGTAAAAGAGAATTTTCTTATTAAAAATGGTCATGGGGAAAAGGAGCAATAAAGTTTATAATAAATACTATGTTTCATTATAATATTGAACAATACAACTAGAGTTGCGACCTCCAGGTTGAGAAACGATGGATTAGTTTGGACTGATTGCGAACCTCTCAGTCGAAGAACTACTAAATATCTAGTAAAAGTATACATTTTTTTAAACCAACAACAATCTTAGAATACAAAGCAATGATAGGCTTTATTTCTCACTTTATATTTTTTCTACTTGTTCAATCAGTTTGTAATTGAAAAAAAAGTTGATTAGTTTGCAGTAGTGAAAGACGATTTTATAAAAAAAAACAGATATCGTAGAATGAAAAGGCTTTTTAGGATAAGTAAAAACTGATAAATAGTCAGTGTTTTTAAAGCTTCCACATTTATGTGTTATCAAAACTTTATTTTAAAGGCTTCTAGTTTCATGATAATATTTTTAAATCCAAAAAACTCTTCTTGATATATAAAATATTAAAAATTCCTACCTAAGTGTAACATGGATCACACTGAGCACTATCTATTCACTTGGTAGAAAACCGTTATTTCACCTTCAATGAAAGCTTCACCTGATGAACTTTCATTGAAGGCGAAACCGAGATCTTGAAAAAATTATTAATGTAAAAACAAGGTAGGAATTTTTCTCTCTCTCTTTGCTTAATATACGAGTGTACTCGTAAAATGGATCTCTAAGTGAATGCTCAAAATATGAATTACTCTTCTTGAAGTCATTCAAACGTGAAAATATATCACTCAAGTGAGCCATTACATTAATAAAATGTTATTATCCCATAAAAAGTAAATAAAAAAGGTTTCCAATTCATTTTCCCAATCAAAAGTTCTCCTGGAATATTTTCTCGCGACATTCATTTGACTTATGAATGGCATAAATTCAGTGAAATGTTGTTGACATTTATTTCTTTGGACGAGGTTGAAAGTATTTTAGTCTGCAACGGCTTACTTTTAATATAAATTAAATTATCGAATTCATCAATTTGAATTAAATTAAATTAATAATTGTAAACTTGTCAACAGACAGAACTGTTTTATAAATCGACTGGTATTTATTTTGCGGCAAACGCTTGTATGTGAAAAATGTGCTTAATATACCTTTTGTATATGTATTATCTTCTAATTTGACAACAAGGCAAACCCTCATATCATTTTTTCATACGATTGGATGATTAGCATGATGCTTCCGATGCCGGGACCAAAGGCAGTTCAACTCAAAATAACAACACAGAAACAATCGTTTTATGAAAAAAAACAGCAAATGCTATACGAAAAATATCCGTTACAAATAAAAAATGCTTGTATTGTAGGATGGTTAACTGAGTAGTCATTGTTCTTAACCGTTTTATTTTTTCACCAATAAATATTTGCATACCACAATAGATGTACTCCACATTTTCGTTTTGTTATTAGTTAAAACATAAAAATCCTTCACTAGTGGCATTAGCGATAAACAATAAAAATAAAACTTTTTTTTTTTAATTAAAAAAATGAATTAAATTACTTCATAGCTTAGTTATCAACATCTTCATTTGATTACTAAGAAATATTTTCCACTTCAGATGTTATATTTAATACGAAATTAGTATAATTCTAAAGGTTAAGATAGAAAAAATAGTTCGCCTAAAAACGTATGAAGAAAGTTTAATGAAATATTTTTTATAGAGTCGAATAAATATAAAGCACTTTATAAGGCTGTGTCGATTGCTTGAATGTAATAGCCTCTACGCGAAGGGAAACGAAAAGATTACTGAATAAAAAATGCTTTCGATATAAGCTTAACAGTAATTTGCTTTTACGAAACCTTTTTAGTTTATGTACATATATTCTAAATTATAAATAGTGTTATATTTTTAATCATAAATAAATAGATAAATGGCTTATAGTACAGATTGTTTTTAATTGATTTAAATTTACTTTTTCATACTTCGTCAAATATATCCATTAAGATGATTCCTTTATTTATTTATTTATTTTTTATTATTATCAAAATAAATCTTTATTATTAACTAAAACTTCTTTTATAGGTAAAATCTCAACTTGAATATGATAGCAAATTTATTATTTGTGTTTGACCCCTTTTCGTCAATTATAAACCTTATATTAAATTGAATAAGATCTTTGATAGAAATTATAATTATTCCTCTTACTTATCACCATCTGAAACCAAGTACTAAATTGGAAAAACGATGACAGAGGACTCATTAACCTATGTACATTAATGAAAGACTATCTTTATCACAATAAATAGTTTTCACGAGACAGTGGTGGTGACATGTTAGAGAGATTTTTATCGATGGGAAAGGAATCCATTAAAATAAATCTGCCGATCAGTGGAAGGATGCTGAATGCGGAAGGCATTTATTTAGCAATGAAGGTTGATAATGATGATGATAAGGATGACATTTCAATTCTGGAATTTAAATTAAAACTAAACAACATAAATGGTATATCATATTGACAGTAATCAGACGAAAAAATTTAATATTAGTTTTTAATATCAGCATCTCCTAATGAAGACATATTCTTTCAATACTCGTTCCATATTTATATCAAGGTTTGCTATTCATAAGTTTTGTAATTATCTCGGCACTTCTGAGGCCTGGACTATTTGGTACTAAGGAGCCGCTTAATGAAACCGTATAAGCATCATGCGCTAACAATCAATGTCGCTTAACTTGTTGATATCAGCCTGATATGGCTCTTTTAGGCTGATGACGAAAAGCCTCGAAAAACTGTCTCTTATTTTTGATCGCTCGCCTGACATGCACGTCTAATAATGTTAGTTTTGATTTTATATAAAATTACACGGCGTTTGCATACGCCATTTTATTTGTTATGATAGTTGCTCCATTTCATGTTGGTTCAACTGTCATCTTTAATTTGTTTTTTTGCCGTGATTATCTTGGCGGCGCTGCATGTCACAGTATTCCGGCAGTCGTCAGTCAAGCCCCGTTCGACCGAGGCGGAAGTAACATCATGTTACGGTCGAACGGGTAAATCAAGTCTTTATTAAAAATAAATGCGAATTTTGCTTCAAAAACAAGTTCTTTTGCTTTGTGATCTGCTCCTGCATACTTTCTCCACACGGCTACGTGACGAACCCGGGACTTGTCGCCTTTTTAATGACGAGGGATGTCATTGTGTTGAACGTTAGAATCATAATCTATTACAAAGTTCAAAAAAGAGATTCGGAGAATAAATATGCAAAAAATTACAATATATTATATAATTTTGTAGATTTTTCACAAATCTTCAACCCTGAAAATGATTGAAAGAGAAATACGCAACACACAGCTCAAAAGCCGAAATTCTTATTACAATAGATTTTCGAATGAGTTCCATATTAAACGTTTTTCCTCTTCGATGTAATATTTTGAAAATGTGTATTAATCTCAGTCACAGTCTTATCTTATCTGTCGATAAATATGGAGTGATTTAAATTTTTAACCTAGTACAGTCGATTCCGCTTAATTGGGACACCGCTTAATTGGGACAGCCGCTTATTTGGGACAAATCTCAAAGAACAGAAACCAAACCATGAAACCAATAGTAAATTTATATGTTTAATTGGGACAACATTCCGCATAATTGGGACATTAAATTTACGATCACAGCGCATATTATGTTTCACATATTCTCAAGAAAAAATATGTATGAAGAATTTGATATGATGCGTTGTATTGTGCGTGAACTTATTTTTTATCAATTTTATTTTTCAAAAATTTGACCCTAGCCAAAATGCCAAGAAATGATTCGAAACTTTCTAGTAAAACTGCTTTGCTAGATAAAATAAAAAGCCAGCCACTTAATACACGTTATAGTCGGCTCGCTAAGATAACTGGTGTACCAAAATCTGCCATATCGCGTGTCTTACGACAAGAAAGTCAACTACGTGAGGAATTAGTATTACAAGAAGGACAAGCAGGAACATCCAAAAGAAAACGCGAGGAGGAGGATTCAGACGTTGAAGAAGCACTAGATCAATGGTTTTCTATTGTTAGTGGCAGAGGCGTAAATATCAACGGCCCAATATTGAAAAATCAGAAATTCGCTTAATTGGGACAGCCGCTTAATTGGGACAAAATGCCCAAGTCCCGATGTGTCCCAATTAAGCTAGTTGATGGAGTAGTCGAGTCTTGTTACCTGTGAGTCGGTTAGGGCACTTGAGGTCTATGGTGGGCGGTGAAGAGTCGTGAGGGCAGAGGCAGAGGTGAGTGTCGTTGGCGAAGGGCTTACAGGCGGCATCCTCGCCACACATGCCCGGGCGGCACCCACCCGCCTGAAGGCCGCCCAAAACTGAAAACAAACGGAATCATATAAAATCAATATACAAGTAGATACCATAATAGTGGACAGAGTTCGAAATGAGCATATTCGGGGTTCATTTCGGGTGGCTCCCATACCTGAAAAGATAAGGGAAAACCGCCTAAGATGGTATGGGCATGTGACACGGAGAGATGAGGACCACATGGTGAAGAGAGCCCTCAACATACCCACGCTGAGAAGAAGACCTGGAAGACAACAAGCAACCTGGACTGCAACTGTAAACAAGGATCTGAAAACTCTGGGTTTGTCCGGGAATGCAACGCAGGAAAGACAGACATGGCGAATGTGCACAAGGAGAGCTGACCCCAGATGAAGGGAAATAGCTAGGCTATAGAAGTAGATACTATAATCAAAAATATAATATGGACTCTGTCTTGGTGTTTTTTTTTTATGTAAGCACATACAGGAGAATACCGACAGTAAGTGATGGTAATTCTGAAGTCTATGGAATTCTATGACGCTTACCATGCTGAAAAAAATCTTCTGTACAAATTGAATACGTTGGCACTTTAAAGTGCTGATTATAATTTAAGGAAGGGTCAGTATGCTGAGAGTGTTTTGTTAAGATTTTTGGTGGGTATGTTCTCCAATCCAAAAACCGGTATGATTTTTTTATGTAAGCACATACAGGAGAACACCGACAGATGGTGATAGTTATTCTGATGTCTCATCTGTGAAATTTTATGACGCTTACCATGCTGCATATGGCTAAGCGCTGCATGTGAAGTGTTGATTCGCCAACGTCATAGACTACAGCCCGAGATTCACACATATTCCTTATTATTACAGGAAATTACTATGAATGGGTGGTCTTTACGGGATGACTTTCGTCAACCACCAATTTTATTTGATTGGCTATGACTGGCAATTTACGGATGAGGGATCAAGTTCACACCAACCAGGGGTATTTTTTTTTTGATCTCCTTCGGGGATCGAACCCACGACCTATGGCTTGCATTTTACAAAGAATTCTGATTGGATTAATTTAATAAAAATATCTTACTTGCAAGTAAAAAAATAAAGCAGACATGTTAAAAAAGAACCTATTAAAATAATTTTAAATTCTATTAAGGATAAAATCATAATAATTTATTTAATATACTTTTATAATTGTTATATTATTATAGGAGGTTATTTTTAAATACAAAATAGGTTATGTCTTTATTTCAAGAGTTTGACCTATACACATATACATTCTATAAATATGTGTGTATTAAGGTAATAAGTAATACTAGTAAATCTGTCACCTATTTAATCTAATGTCAGTTTAGAGTTACGCCATTGTTGACAATGGACACCATGTAGCCCGAAACATGTAATAACAAATACATGTGAAATCAAACAAAATATTTTGAATTAGAAACAAAATAATTTTGTGAATTTTTGACACAAATTTATTGCATAGTAGTATAGGTTTATATGACCAGAAAATAATGACCTCACGGTTAGAACTTCTGGGTGTGGCTCCACAATCTTAACAAAACGTTTTCATGTCAGATTTCTGAATAATTATATAAATATGAGTAGAGAAATAATGATAAATGGCCATTAGTGACCACGGTGGTAAGTTACCTGTTTGGTTTGGGAAAGTAATGATATTTAAAATAACAACAATATCTTAGCGTGAAGGAAATATTGGCAATGAATAATTCATCGATAAAGTTTATGACTTATTGTGTCTTCCTTATATTAATATCGAGTCTAATCTTTGCATGGCAATAAAGCCTTCACACAATATAGGTTTAACATACTAACTCGATAAATTATTTTATACTAATAAATGTATATTGTTGATAAGTGGATGTAATAAACAACAATATGACCACACGCTAGTCTACAGTCTGTTCAGACAGACAATACATGATGCTACAAAATTATATGCAGAACACCCGAAAAGGTATTGCCCATCTAGTGGATTATATGACAAACTAGTATATAAGCTTTGTAATGAATTTAAATGTAAGACGGGTATAGTGATTATTCATGGGTGGATTAACCCTTTTGTTACGGCTCGGTGGAATGCAAATTATACTATCAATACGGCGTGGATTTTTCAAGCCATTTTTTTGCTTAAAACTAATATTTAAAGCATGAATATACTTATTTGAGCTATTTCCATATAACACATTGGTTCTTCTATCCTTTAGCTATCAGTTGGTGCATAAAAAACTGTTCTATTTAACAAACGTTCCTTATATTATATAACTCCATACATTTGGTGGCATTGACGCATGTGGTTTACAGAAAAATCGCTGCTGCGACGAAACCTAACGATTTTTATTTACATGCTCTACAGATTTCTATAAATAATACATGTAGGTTGATAAGGGAATGACTGCACTTCCAATTTCCTACCGCAGATGTCACAATGAGTACTGAAAGTAGCAAAACTATTTATCACGTCAACCGATGTCAACGTTCGGGGAATCATTGACGGCATATGCCGACGACCGATGCGAAAGATTTAAAGAGAATTTCTACTTTCAAATAAAAATAAACGAATTAAAAAATAAATTGATGGCACCCTGAAGGTACATAAAAAACATACATATAAATTCCAATGGGATAGTTTAAGACTTTAAGAGAGGTTATACTTATTTATTCGAAAGAAAAAAGGAATACACAAAATATTTATAAACTGCGAAATAAGTGGTCCAAGAGAATCAATTTTGGTCCAGACCATTTTTAATAACACGATTGAAAAAAAAATCAAAACATACAAAGATTATTATAAACGAAAAACAAGGAATTCAAATGTTGTTCAAAATTTGAATCTTAATATATTATTACGTAGAGGGTAATTAACCCTTTCGCATAGTTGTTGGCATATGCCGTCAAAGATTCCCTGACCGTTTACATCGATTGACGTGATATATAGTTTTGCTACTTTCAGTACTCATTGTGACATCTACGGTAGGAAATTGGAAGTGCAGTCATTCCCTTTATCAACCTACATGTATTCTTTACAGGAATCTGTAAAGCATGTAAATAAATATCATTAGGTTTCGTCACAGGAGCGATTTTTCTGTAAACCACACGTGTCAGTGTCACCCGAAGATTATTTTTAAATTAATGTATAATAAAAAAATCATTATTATTTAACTCATGTATATCAGTGCGGACTAGCTTTTTCAAGCAAATAGATTGTCTTGCTCTCGCTGAATAGACTCTAATGTGGGGACGGAAACTGGCACAGACATGGAGTCGTGACCTGAAGTATTTACTTGTGATGGAATCAAGGATCGCTATGATAGTGTCACTGCTGCTGCCCATGAGCCGAGGACAAACGTTCACTTATTAAGAATCTAACACGAAACTATCTTAATTACGAGTATTATGATACATTCATCATGTGCACCAGGCACGCCTTAAAGGTAAAGCGTTAGCAAACCACATCAATCGTGGGTTCGATCTTCGACGAAGACAAAAATAACAATTATTTTAATCCATTTTTAAGCCATTGTCGAGTCAATTAAAAATATAAGTGCATGAGTGTACATACTCCAAGATGTGACTGAGTATGTGGGTATAGATTGTGTTAGGTAGATATGTCGTCACCTATTTTTTCGTAAATAATATTTTGAATTTCAACAATTTCAAAATCAATTTTCGATCGCATAAAAACGAAAAAAAATCTCAGCTCTATGAATACCCATGCTTTGAGTGAATTTGATAACTCACAGTAAAATGCGAGTCATATCCTATTAATTACAAATGGTGGTAGAAGAAAGTCGTCTCGTGAACACCATCAATTTATGGTGAGTCGCCGTATAACTGGATGCGTAAATACCAGCCTGTATTAAATGAGGTTTGCGGATTAACACTCCAAATCCAGTGCTTAACCATTCTTATAAAAAGCAACCGTTATGGAATTCGTAGATGAGATTTCTTCATCACCGGAGTTATTCTCCTATATGTGTTTTACAAAAAAAAATATCTAATTCCTCTAATGCCTCCCTGGCTGAGCGTAATAGAGTGCACTGGTCTTGATTGGCTGTGCTCTCCTGCATGCGATTACATAAAAAAAATCTTCATCTTACAAATAGTTGGCTTTTAAAACTAATTTTGCTCTAACATAGTCTCACTTCGATATTTATTTATTATATATATATATATATACGAGTATTACTATAAATAGATACGATAAACCTTATTTTTTATTTCTAAAAATATATTTCAACGTGTAATAAAATATTACTTAAATATACATATACTAAACATAAAATTCTTTTTTCAACGCGTCAATCCAAGCACAAAAATAACGGCAGAAGCGGGATGCGAACCGCGGACTTTGGAAACCAACTATGCCCAGGTATTCATACCGCTCTATTCTAATAAAAATATTCTATATATTCTATATTCTATATAAAAATATGCTATATTCTAATAAAAAATTAAAAAATTAATGTAATAAAATACATTAGTATAAGGTAGGTTTACTTGTATAAAAATGATTAAAGAGTTAGAAAAAGGCAACTATTTTTTTGCATTATTTAATTTAGTAAATAGGTAGTAATTATTTAGCAAAAGGACAGTAATAAATACCTTAAAAGGTTATTAAAAAATAATCATTTGACACTAGAAAAATAATAAATTGGTTGAAAAAAGGAATGAATGGTAATTAATAATAGGTAAAGTTAGGTGAGGTTTACATTTTATGGGTTAATTATTCATTCACTTTACATTATTTTTTATCAATATTAAAAATATTACTACAATTTTAATTTTATAACAAACCACATTCATACTGATACAGTGGATACTGCCAATTTATTTAGTCTACTGCCGATTAATTTTATTTACTGCCAATTGATTTAACTTACTACAAAATTCGTTACTAAACAAAGAAATACAGGCCCTAGAAAACTATATGTACAAACATCTTATTACGAGCCAAGCCAAGTCTAAGCTCCGTAGGCAGCTCGCTAGGGAAGGGATTTGGAGTAGAGGAACCAAGGTACACTACAGAATCGCGAGATCCACCGCAACAGCGCATTTCAGGACTGTAGCGCCACGAGAACCTTGTTTTAAGGATAAAAGGAACAACAAATTGACTACTCATTTTCTGATACCTTAAGTAACTTGCAATTAATCTATCTGCGCATACTAAGAATAGTACATTATTTCGAATAAGATTACTTTTAAGATTACTGTTATACGGGTGTTACAATGTTTATTTCTTTTTGCAACACGTTTAAAATAGTACATTGACATACAAAAATACACTTACAAAATAAAAACAGTTACATACTTAAGTGAACAATAGTAATGTTTGACCCTACCTTGTGTCAACTGCTCATTCTACATTTTTTCAAAATAAGATTTTATTCTTTACTGTGTTAGGATATTAAAAGCCTAAAAATGAACATCCGAAAAATACCGGCACTTTTCCCCTTTTTTATTTCCAGCAGTTTAAAGATAAAATTACGTTTTCCAGGTCTCTTTATACAGGTGTAATTTTAGATTATTCTTTTGAAATGTTCTTTAGTATTTTAATTAAGTGTTAACCGGAATTCAAGATAATTAACGTTCCACGCGGTTAATAAAATGATTATTTATTCTATCAAAGATTCATTAGGGAAAAATTCACGTAATCGTGGGATCGTTCGCCGAAAAAGTCTACAATAATCTCACTTTATTATTTGTCTTCTTATATATATTATTTCGTGTCGTCAAATAATAATGCTCTTGGTATTTTCAGCCAGCACATATTTTTTTTTTATGTAAACGCATGCAGGAGAGCACAACCGGTCAAGACCAGTGCACTCTATGACGCTCAGCCAGGGAGGCTGGACGCTGCATGCGGGAAACGTGTATTGTGTTCGTATTTGTGTGTGGGTTGGGGAGATTGCAAGTGTATATTTATCTGTTTCTTGAAGAGATCCAGATTGTAGGAAGGAGGAAACACAGACGCTGGAAGAGCATTCCATAGCTTACCGGTGGCATTAAGGAAGGAACTTTGGAAGCTGCCAGTTCTTGGTCGACATATATTAACCGTGTATGGATGTTCGGCAAGTGTAAGACGAGTTTGTCGGCTGTGAGTGGGTGCAGGAGGAATTAGTTCTTTAAGTTCCGAAGAGCAGCGACCGTGGTAATAACGGTAGAAAAGACTAAGAGAACCAATCTTACGTCTGTGTTCCATTGATTGTAGATTAGACGTAAGGGTGACATTGTTTATCAAACGAATTGCTCTTCTTTGAACTGAGTCAATTAAGTTTAGAAGGTATTTTGGGGCTCCAATCCAAAGGTGACTGCCGTATTCAAGGATAGGTCGGATTTGTCCTTTATGTAGAAGAAGAAGTTGTTTATCGTTGAAATACTGACGTGATCTATGATGAAATAGGTCATAGAAAATAATTAATCGATGTACGAGTATATAAAGGAAAGTCTTGTTGTGTACAATAGTTATAACTCAATAACGGCTGGACCGATTTTTATGAAATTAAATTTGTTGTTTTTTTTATTCCCAACTAGCTGACCCGGTGAACTTTGTTTCACCCGAAAGGCAATAAATGAGTAGATTTTGGATTTTATTAAGTTGAATTTTTCGGTACATATGATATCATATATTTGGTCTGGTTGAATTCTATTGCAGTAAACGACGAAACTTCAGCAAGTAGTTGTCAGCATTTCGACGAATAATCAAACGATATGCGTAATAATTCGGCGAGCTAACCTTCTTGGTAGTTTCTTCACCTGAAATTAAGACAATAGATTTGCTATTTTGTATGTGCAGCTAACATCCATATTTGTAGCATAATTATAAAGGGGTGAAGATAAATGATATTAAATCGTTTGCCGGTTATTTGTCAAATTTTCTCTAAACAAACATCTTAATCTTTAAGTCTGTTATTTTCCTGGTAATAAGCAGTGTAATTGGTCATTTATTGGAAATCTAAAGCAAAACCAAGCACTGTAAAATGTATGTCATGACGGAATCAAAACTATGATATTAATTTTCAGCCAAGTCGGTTAGGCCGTTCTTGAGTTATAAAAACAAATATAACCCGACTTTCTTTTATATATATAGACTAGCTGACCCGGTGAACTTTGTTTCACCCGAAAGGCAATAAATGAGCAGATTTTGGATTTTATTAAGTTGAATTTTTCGGTACATATGATATCATATATTTGGTCCATTCCAATTTTTTTACAAATATTTAGAAACATATATTTAGAATAGTATACATAAATATAAAATAAATAGAGAAAATAATAAAAAATAAAAATAACACATTAGAATAAGAAGATGCCTTTCCATTTGCTTTTTGTTATAACATTTTTAACAAATAAAAGATTAAACTGATATTTTCACTAATATTTATTTTGTTTTTGTCTTTTTTCCTGCCTTTTGTTTCTTTTTGTTTCAAAATATTCCGTACCTTACGTAGGTACCTACTTACAATACCTACTATTGCGTCATTTTTAGTTATGTTGCTGACTATGGCAACACCGTCTTATCTGACAGCTGTCAAGTTACAATAGTCTTGTATGAAAACATGTTTACGTAAATGTTCAATATTTTTTCTTAATCAAATCAATTTTGAGTATACCATGGACGTTTTTGGGTTCTAAGCTACCTTTCCACCAATTTTCAGCCAAGTCGGTTTGGCCGTTCTTGAGTTATAAAAACAAATATAACCCGACTTTCTTTTATATATATAGATATACAGAATCGAAATTCCAATTTTTTTACAAATATTTAGAAACATATATTTAGAATAGTATACATAAATATACAATAAATAGAGAAAATAATAAAAAATAAAAATAACAAATAAAAGATTAAACTGTTATTTTCACTAATATTTATTTTGTTTTTGTCTTTTTTTCCTGCCTTTTGTTTCTTTTTGTTTCAAAATATTCCGTACCTTACGTAGGTACCTACTTACAATACCTACTATTGCGTCATTTTTAGTTATGTTTCTGACTATGGCAACACCGTCTTATCTGACAGCTGTCAAGTTACAATAGTCTTGTATGAAAACATGTTTACGTAAATGTTCAATATTTTTTCTTAATCAAATCAATTTTGAGTATACCATGGACGTTTTTGGGTTCTAAGCTACCTTTCCACCAATTTTCAGCCAAGTCGGTTAGGCCGTTCTTGAGTTATAAAACAAATATAACCCGACTTTCCTTTATATATATAGATATCATATATAAACATAAATAATAAAGATTTAAAATAACGAAAAACGTCACGGGAAAAAATCGTTTTCCAATGAATTTGACTTTTTAGATGATTTCTCGAGTACTAATTGACTGATTTCGATGTTTTTTTTACTAAATGAAGAAGGCCTTGTGTGCATTGAAAAACAGGAATAATATGAAGATGAGAGTTGGATAAGTCGAGATTAAAAGAGAACTTCACAATAGCACAATATAAAAGTGTGGTATAATTTGCTTCCATATAAATACATATACTGTTTTGAATATAGTTTATAATTACGTAACGAAGTTTTGTTTATTTTTATATATTACGATATGACGTACATATTTTCTTAGGTTTTTGGCGCCTTCCCAGGCAAAAGCCCTCGCCTCCCAGTTTCATGAAGCTGCTGATTTACTCGTATAAGTACGCTTACTATCTTCTTTTCTATCTATGATAAATATTTTGTATGATAAAAAAGTGAAGAAAATCGCATTAAGTATAAGCGCGTTAATCTTGCCTAATTCTCCTTATATGTTTTATTTATTGTTAGGCAACAGTTTTCTTCTTACGAGTATCTACTTTGAAGTAATGTCAAATCCTTGTCAGCGACGCGTTTTCAATAATTAATTTTGATTCGTAAACCATTAGACGGGAACGGATATAATGAAGAATGAACGTACACATATTACGAGTGTAACCTCAGGGTTTATCTTATTCATTTTGTATTATCACGTAATGGAAAACAAAGTTTGTGAGGAAACTTCGTTACCGAATGTAAATATCTACAGTATAATATATCTCTTTCTACCGTTCTTATCAAACTATCGTCTACAATATGATCGCAACAAGAACCAAATAACTTATTTAAGGGAATAATGGTCTAGTGCTCATATACAATGCGACAAACTGTCATGCCAGTAGTTTCAAATTCTATTCAAAAATAAATGATTTATTAAAGTAAATTAATTATAATTTACTAACAAATGGACCTCGAAGTAAAGGCTACGAATACATTTGATACTAACAATTGACTAGCTCTTAAGCACCTTAAATATAAGTACATCTTTAATTATCGTTGGTCGGTTGTGGACTGAACTTTTGTTCCGTAAATTTTTGTAATATATCAATCTTATACTTCTCACTAGGCAGCTAGCTCATGACTGATTATTAGAGATCTTGAAAGAGATTTTTTACATTTCTTTATGTTTACAAGTAATGCCAGTCAGACAAATAGCAACAGATAGCTTACTTGGTCAAGTTAGTTTTCTCTCTTTTTCTTTTTTGAAAATGGTGATGATTTGATGACTTCCTAAATAGCTATCATTGTAGATGATATACCTATATCCGGAACAATCTAGTTACATTACCAGCGAGCTTATTGCATTCGGTAGGAATACGTCTTCAAGATATTTTATCCAAGATTTTTCCAGGACCTAAATTCCTCTCAGATATTCTAGATCGCTTTGGGAAATATAACCAAAGAACAAGAGTACGAGAATGTTTCCCGTGCACAGTTATGACTAGCGTATTAAATTTTTCATTCGAATGCGCTCTCATTCTTATTTATTATGTATCAGACTAATGACAGTCAATCCTTCTATAACGCAAGCTTTTTTTATTCGTAGCAGAGATTTTTTCCTATAAATATTGCGGCAATTTTTCATAAAACGATCCCTTCATCGCTGTTATTGTGGGTTAATACTATTTGGACTATATGGTCCAAGCATTAGGAGGATAGGGTGAATTTTCCGATCTTAAGAAAACGTTATACTAGGGTTGACAGTAATTATTCAATTAATTTTAAGCACTTGATTGTTGAAATTATGTAATATAATAAAATGAGAGGATCCAAAATACATAATAACATCCAGCTTTTAATGACGTTAAAATTGTAATGTATCAGAATCAACAGAAATAATAGTTTTTTTAATCTACGTTTGGTATCTACGTACTAAATATAATAAATAATAATATTTATTTTTACATTATGTTTAGTTATTTAGTTCGCCTTTATTCTTATAAGACTTTAGTAAACTATTTCATATATATAATATATTTTACATTCTACGAAATGTCGATAACAATATAATCAAACATTCGTGACCCTATTAGGAGAGCCGTTTCCTGTATTTTGAACCAATATAATGTATGCCAGTATACCCACAACATCCGAATAACTTCACCTTCCATAAAAGTTCCATATTGGGAAACTTTGAGACCATGTAAGGCTTAACGACAATAACGAATTCTCTGAACTTTTAATCGCCCCTTGTGCGACAAAGACGCTTATATTTTATAATAATAATATATTCCCGACGTATTTATTCGTGAAAATTTTCAGACATATTTACACTCGACTTATATTAAAACCAGCGAAAAGAATTTCTGGAGAAACATCCAGGGGTAACAGTATTTTAATTTGAAAAAAATGAGAATATTTTATAAACTTTAATAAAAAATGTGAAATTATAATCTTATATTCAAATACTTGTTTTTTAATGTGAACTAATTCTAAGTAAAGTGTTTTACCTGCTTAAAATGTAGAATTTTACGTTAACTTATGAGATATGTACTTCTAATTTAATACTTAATTATAATGTTGAAATAAGTAGTAAAAATAATTTTTATTTTATTTATTTCGTGGAATCAGTATCTCTTGCAATTAAATTTAGATAAGTAAATATAAAAAAATAAAGTCAGTGAAGCTTAGATATGATATTTTTATTAGCAATTTTGAAACGCACAAAGAATATTAATCAATATATTACAGGTGTTTGAGGACATGAGTAGCAGCTCTTATACATAGCTAAAGAGGATTGCAGAAGATCGAGAAGAGTGGATATCAAGATGCAAGATTTTGTTGCTACACACCAATCCATCTGATTGATACTACGAAGAAGATTAAAAAACAATGTAGAATAATGAATATCGATATTTACTGTAATTTTCCAACAAATTCAAAACATATCTAAATGTACAACAAGAATAATTGGTAGTTTATAAAGCTTTTTAACTGTGATGTTGCTGGTAAGCGTATGAGTACGTCGATTATAGCCATTTGCTCTAATTTCAATTTAGACCGGGAGCTTTTGTTTAGAGTTCAGTGCATATTCCGCACTAACACTAAACCCACATTCCGAAATAATTTTCACTTTATTGCAGGAATGTTGGCTGTTTTACGAGGAATGTTTTATTATGTATTAAGCAAGTGCTTTCAAGAGTTAAAATAGACGTTAATATCAAACAACCAGTATATGCACTTAAATTTTACGTAATATGCATTATGATAATTCACATTTTAACAAATTTATGAGGCTTAAATTGATGACAAAAAGTATTGGAGTACAAAATAATATTTGCTTATGCTTAAATGTTTATGCTTAATTCGAAACGAGGAAATACGCAGAAGAACTCAAGTAGTGGATGCTACCCAACGAATAGGCACACTCAAGTGGTAATGGGCAGGACATATCTGTCGAAGAGACGACGGTCGATAGGGAAGAAAAGTATTGGAATGGCGCCCAAGAACTGGCAAATGAATCATTGGCCGACTCCCTGCAAGATGGACTGACGACATAAAAAGAATAGTGGGAGTGACCTGGATGTGGAGAGCGAAGGATCGAAGATGGAGACTTATGCGGGAGGCTTACGTTCAACAGTTGACGGGTACAGGCTGATGATGATGCTAAAATGAGGAAAAATATGTTTTTAAATGAGTTTAAAAGATACTCAATGCTAAAATCACAACTTTTATAGGTTTTAATACTTATTTAAAAAGTATATAAATATCATGATTGTTTTAATTTTATTAATTTACATTTTTAATTCATTCAAAATAATATTTTCAGTTTTTTTTTGTCACATCAAAAATATTAAAAACAAATAAATAATAGAATTTTCAGTGTCTACTTTGCTGAAAAATATACAACGTTTTTGTGATTTATATTTTCTTTCAGTGCTTCACCTTTCACGTAAAAACTTTCAGTGCGTGTAGAATGACAAAAGCTTCTATTCACAATTTTTTTGTGCCTGAATTATGCGTTGTAGCTTAGACACACAACTTGTGAATTTTTCACACACATGCAAAACTAGATAAAAACCACGAATTAATTCACGTAACAACCACAAATATCGGCTAAATATTCATTAAGATACTCAATCTGTGTTTTATAACGAGATAATTTTTTCTTTTACAACATTGCAGTAATGTTGATGATAAGTGTTTATTTCTAGTATATCTCTTTGTGTTATATTTAGAAATATTTAAAAAAATGCCGAGCTACGCTATTTAATGACAAGGAATCAGTCTTATTCCAACGGTGGTATTCATATATTGACACTAGCCTCAAATGCGAAATGCATTTGGAAGACATCATAAGAAAAGAGGGACGTAAGAGGTACATACGTTTAAAAAATATTGAAAGAAAAATTTCAAATAATATTTGAATTGTTTTGCTTTGTGAATATCTTTCTTTTTTTCAGATGTGTTTACTTGTTTTTGTCAGCGTTTATTGTGCGGATATTTTAGAGTGTGACGCCAACCTCACTCGACAGTAGTCGGGACTCAGGACTAAGAGTGATTCTCTTGAAGTGTTCTTCCTGTTCGCGGAATAGCCTCAAAGGCATTTCACTAAATCATGTCGTAGTTTTAAGTTGATCGTTGTATTAACTTTGAATTCGAATAAATAAGAGTTACTCGAGAGCAGTATTTTCTTTCTAAATGCATTTGAATTATTCTAGTAAATGTGTTTCAGCATCAATATATAATTTGTTAGCCATTACGATCTCCCCAAAAATGAATCATAACACTACTTGCGGAAGATTATTTAGTCCTTTGCCACACGAAATTAGCGGTCGAACTTTCATGAAAGAAGACTATTTCTTTTTAATTTTCAGATGACTGATCACTGAATTTTTGTAATCGGTTATATCACTTGTCGCTATATAAGGTTTTCAGGCATTTCTCTCATTATTGCTGCGAGTTTATATTATGCCACGAGGCGAAACAATCAAATTTTCTTGTCTAGGTGTCGGCATGACAGATTTATAATTAAACTTATTGCTTTTCGTCGCGACGCGAGTGTCAACATTATTATTTCTTATCTCCGTTTTACATATTAGTTGTTCCTTTGAAAAGAGCAAATCTACCGCAGGTACTCGTCAGTAAAAGCGGGCGTGGTCTGTCTTCATAATAATAGAAAGCGTTGTTTGTGTACCGTCATAAAAAATTACAAAGCGTACTTATCAGGTACGAAATATTTTATACCGTTTCAAAAAATATATGTAATCATTTATTATTTTCTTATTTGCAGGTATTTGTATAATTTACGAAAACAAATATTGTAGAATAACGACAGGTGGTGCAGAAGAAATTTCATCTGTAGATTCTATGACGTTTGCAATTTAACAGGCACGTTAAATGTTGATCCGCAAACGTCATACACTGCAGCTCGACATTCACGCACATATATTCTTAACAGGAATTCACTATGAATGGATAGTGTTCATGGGTCAACTTTCTTCTAATATCAATTTTAATTAATAAGTTTTGATTGAAATTTTACGCATTTTTAAAAAGACTTAAGAAGAAATAAATTATAAGAATATTATGTAATTTGATAACTAAGCTGATATTATGAACAAATAAACGAGGTAATATATGCGGTACGGAGGACAAAGGGAGGACAAATTTTTCCTACAAAAAACCTAACCTAAAATTAATAACAACATATATATCCATATTTTTTCGATTATTCCGATCAATTATTTTTCAATATTTAAACAAGTACACTTAACTTTCAATTTACTCAATAATAGCTACTTGACGTGGTAGAAAATGTCGTCAACAAAAGAAACAATGTGGAACAATTTTTAATAATCTTTTTTTTTATATTTGACATATACATTTCGTCTTGAGCGGTTACTATTTATAATTATAATTTTTCTATAGATAATTAAATTCACTGTTATCAAAATGAATCTCTAGATGCTATTTTGTCTTTATCATGAAAATACCGAACTGGATCTTCATTAATGTACTCACCATAACAAGTATATTATTAGTATATAGACATATGGTGTTTAATCATAACACGTTGGTATACAATTATAAGACGTAGACAGTATACTCATCATACATGTGTGCATGTTAGTTGAGATAATATAATAAAAAAGTTTTTTTCGTTTTTCGCTTTTCGTTTTTCGTCGATTTTTTCATTTCCAGCAAAGCATGGCTTGCTGAATATTTAAAACGTTTATTCATTTATTCTTGGAATTCCCATATTGTTGTCTCATATTTTTGGTTTTGTAATAATAATTAAAATATAAGAAAGAATATTTAAAAAAACGCTGACGCAGTTAATAAGATTATTTAAACAATCTGAATTTTAAAAAATGTGTGAAATAAAATTTTAAAAACTGAAAAACAAATTAATGAAAAAAAAAATTCGGTGTCACAAACGGAATATTGTTTTTACTCGTAAAAATAAATTTAAAACAACAATAATATTTTTCGCAAAGAAAATATTTTTTATGAAATTATTTGTCTATAATTTAATAAATATTAATATTTGTTTTTTCTTGTTTTAAAATGAGTACTGAAATGAAGATTTATATTTTGTATTAACCATTTTATGTTCGATTTTTCTGAAATAGACTAAAATAAACAGTTTTTTAAATAATACAAGTATGTATTGTTAACAGAGGAAGAAATATAAGTAGAATATCTAACCTATTTATAAATATACAAAAAAGAAGAACCCATTTACACACCCCAGGACAATGAAATATCCTTGAAAATGCGATCATACTGATTATCTATAAGAAGTAATGATTAATTAACGAGAAAAAGCAAAGAACGGACTGAAACATAATTTGATAATTGACGACATGCGTCACGCTGGCTAGTGAAAAAAGGAACACTTCGGTTTAAAAATCATAATTTTTGAAAAAATACACATGTAGGAAGAATTGCGTAATTACAATAAAACTTTTGCTATCCTATTGAAATCTTGTTGTGTCGTTTATATATATGTATCTCTTTTCCGTAACTGCACTATATCTGGATAAATACAACTAGTGATATTGGTACGTTATTCAAACTTAAATTTGTCATCATTATTATCCTCAACTTTTTTCCATCAATTCCTGAACAGTTCCTCCTGCTTGAACCATAATTACTCACTGATTAATAATTCCCCATTACCTCGGTAATACAGAGACTGTACTTTACAAAAGCTGTATATGTTTGCGTCTTTGATCTCTAATGTTACATAACATTACAAACACGACCTCTTATAATGCGACGATGACGAGTAATGAGACAATAATGAGCGGTATATAACAAAAGCTGCGGGCTTAATTAATATTGAAATACAAGAAGTGCCAAAATATACAAGTGGTAAGTGTTTAATACGCACCAGAAATCGCACCTATTTTATAAATTGAACCAATAAATTATTATACAGCAGGGTTTACCAAATATGATACTCAAAAAATTAACAATATTTGGAGTATCTAATGTTTAAAATTGACAATGCTTAAGAAAATATTGCAAAAAATGACAAAATTTAGGTAGATAACTTAATATTCAATGATTAATAACGAATGATTTAAATATTTTATCAACATAAAATATATTATTATAATCCCTGATTCTAGTTAATGTGTTATTATGTAAGCAAATGAGGATAATGGTTTTTCGTGACTGTAAACCTTCGTTTTAATTTTGTATTCTGATGAATAGTGTACATAAATATACCATTCTTATACTCGTAATACGCTAATTTGGATAACTCACCTTCTGTCGTAAAATTTCAATGTATTATGGTAGACTTTGAATTGTAAATGTTAGTTTAATTAAGTGTTTTATTATTGTTTATTTATTATTTTTTTCAACGACGCACCTTGCGTTTTTATTTCAATGGTCATACCAATTCGATTAATAATGTAAAAATAATTGCGAAGCCTCCATTGTATCAATAAAACAGGCTTAGATAACCATCTGTACGTTTATGTATAGTATATTATGACTAAGGTGTTAAGCAACTGTTTATTACAACTTTAAAAGCTTCGAAGTCTTTAGTGACCTCACCTGACTTCCACGTCCACACGATTTTCTTACCTAGATGACACCAAGTCACCACCTTACACCTGAGATTGATAGATACACGGAAAACCACTTTCTAATACAGCACTAGTAGAAATGTAAGATTTCTCACTTTTCGGCGCTTACTTCTATCATTTAACTAATTGACTAAGATTGATGTATTCAGCACTTGCGTCGCATATAATAATTGTTCCAATCGCAGGTGATGCCGAAAACTTACAACATTACTTATTTATTTTGCCACGTGAGAATACATAAGTATGCTTATCATGCAGAGACGCGTCTTATTCTGTAGTCAATGTTTTGTTGTTGTTTTATCACTATTCAATGATTTTTCATTAATGGATGAAATGACACATCTGTCGACAGTGACATTGATCGATCGTGAACTTAGTAGATTTTGTTGTTTCTTAAAGAATAGTTGTTTCATTTAGTGATATGGTAAAGTAACATTTCCCTCACGTATTTAATTTACTTATCGAAAGTACGTATAAGTATCGTCGTCTGATGTGGTAATTTAGTATTCGCCATTGTATATATACATGAAAGAATCAGGACAATGCGGTAAGAGCATAAAAGATAAATATTTGTGTCACTGAATAGGGATATTGCGTATATTCTGAACACTAATACGCAACCTTTGTCTAAGCCGAAAAGGTTTTCGACAAAATCCTCCAAAAAAGCATTGATATATTTTTTCGGCAATGTTGTTATTTATATAGTCGTTTAAGCATCGCATAAAAAAGAATGTTTGAATTATGTTATATCAAACAAAATATACTTGGAATAATTAATCAAGAGATGATGACCTAGCTGATAAAGAAGAATATAAAAATATATTACGGCTTTGCCAATGGCCGTATCTTGTCCCAAAATCAATATTAGAACTATCTTCTGAATATTTAAAAAAATGCCACAATGTCTCTTGATGACAATTAAAATGATTGCCTCAATTACATATTCCAGGTTCGATATATCCTTCATTATTTCACTTTGATTCGAAAGTCAAAATTCTCTTTTTACTAGAGGGCCTGAAAATTAACTGACTAACTGGTATGTCAGCAGCCTTTTATGTACACATATCAATTTATCGAATATTCATATCTTATGATGGAATAAACTACTTTAAACACTTGACAACACGATTATGTACGTCTCACATTTAAACTCACATTAAAGACTTTACTACTGGATTACCATAAAAACAACTATACCTCTAGTTAATGATGACAATCTTTAACAACAAACATTCTAAGTGACTGGACTCACGTTACAGTATTTATTACAAAATTTTAACCTTTTGAAGGATGTTTTCTAGTAACCTGGTATTTTCGCATTTACGTGAAATAAAATTAACGTAATTTTACGAGAAACGCTCATCTGATGCTGCAGAAACTAGAGAGTGAATAAAATCAATAATATAGCGTCTTTATAAAATCAATATGTATATCAATATCAATTCGATCAGTTGTGAGATGACGTTAATGGACAGGCTTTCTTGCTAACCGCCCATCAAACCACTTTGTCCGGGTGGTCAGTGTGAATTCAAATGCAATATGCTTAACTTAAATTTAATTTCCTTCAATAAAATAGGAATAACTTTAAATTTACTTCAGTCGAGCGAATCGTACGATACGATGCGTACTTTTTTCACACGGAAAGTAACCATTTGGAAACTGAACACTTTAAAAGCTGTAACGCGATACTCGGGCATTGAGAAATCGATAAAGATAACCTTACGTTTTTTTAAATTCGTCAGTATGATATCGCTCCAAAGTGGAAAATAATAACCGGGGTCATCTGGCAGGTTGACCCGTGACTGGGTAATAACGTACTCTCAAGTAATATTCCCGATATTGTTTTGTTGCTCGAAAACGGCCACAAGTTTATTGATCATAGCCAGTGAACAGAAAAAGTGCGAGAAAAATAACAGAGTATCTTATTGAGGTGTTAATGGCTGGCATATAAACGAACGCCGTATAAAACAGCCTTTTATTACAGTCATAAGAGTCACCGTGAAATATCGACGGATCAGGTATTGTTTTCTTTTTATATTATTTTTATGACTATTTAACGGTTTTTTATTCTATATATCTGCTTATTAGATGGAGCTTAAAATCGTACTCTTCGCCTTGTCTCATGTCAAGTACGTTCTATGTATAGTTCCCGAAAGCCTTCAAATTTAACGAGAGCACACTGGTTTAAATTTAAGACAGAAAAACAGATTAAAACTAGGTTCACTTTTGTCTTTTTTTCAAAGAATACATTTTACTATTCATATTTCTAGCATGGCTGCCGGTCGGTATAGCTCAATGGTCAAAGTGTTTGCTTTGCAAGCCAAATGTCGTGGGTTCGATCCCCGACGGAGATTAAAAAAAAAGATTTTTAATCGATTTCTGAGCTTTAAAATACCCCGGTTGGTGTGAATTTAATCCCACACCCGTAAAATGCCAGTCATAGCCTATTAATTAAAATTGGTGGTAGACAAAGATCGTCCTAACCATCCATTCATAGTAAATTCCTGTAATAATAAGGACGATGCGTGAATCTCGGGCTGTAGTATATGACAATGGCGGATCAACACTCCACATGCAGCGCTTAGCCATATGCACTATGGTAAGCGTCATAGAATTCAGAATCACTATCACCATCTGTCGGTATTCTCCTGTACGTGCTTAAATAAAAAAAATCACTATTCCATCCATTTCAAATGTTCAATTTGTGAATACTTTCTACATTATTTTAACATGGATCGCATTGAGCAATGTTTTTAATACCCTATAATTCCATCGAGTTAAAAAAGAGTGCTCAGTGTGATTCATGTTAAAAAAGTAGGAAGTATTGTTTTCAATCCTGGTGCTGTTTTGCTAAAGCGTCACGTCTTTTTAACTAAGTTATCGACTTTGTATGAAACCTCTTCGTGCAAAAATCTTCGCAAAACTAAACATTTTCATAATTGAAATGATTACTGTAAATATACTTAAGTACTCATCTATACGAGACTATTTGAAATGTAATATCACATTTCAAATAGACACGTGTATCGCAGACATCGAATGAGTTTTATTCATTTTTAATTAAATTTATGCCGAGTCTAAGAATATGATGAAATAAAATGTTTTTTTTCATTTGATGAATTCAAAGAAAAATTGGAGGAAGATTGTATTAAGGAAAATTTTGGCTTTTATTAATTTTAATATACATTTTTTAAATTTATTAAAATTATAATTTTCTTCTAAATTTTTTATAAATTACTAAAAAAGCAGAATTTCTAAATTTTATATAAATAGTATTTTTCGAGGGTCAAAAAATTTTTTCAAATAAGAAAATATATTTTTTTTGCAAAATTTACAAGGTGAAAGATAAAAATATACTCGTATGTGTTACGTTTTTAAATGGCCTCGCACAGCATGATCCTTTTTTCAATTTATTTTCCGGCTTTGTCTTAGGTTATGGTTTTAAATTTATTATTATTCTACTAATGTCTTCCTAGAAAACAAATATACTGTGTAATATTTTACCATCGCACCACCAAACATAAGACGCAAAGTCGTATGCGCCGTAGAAATAGGTAAGGCAATCAACCAACCGTCCCACTGCTAGTATAATCAGATACCCCCAACAAGCAGCTTTCTGAGATCCACACAACCTCTCACATCCGGCCCTGAAAATGAGAGACTCCAGCTCTGGCAACAAGTCACATCAGAGGATTTGATAACTTCAAAGGAAGGCCTCCCAACTGGCAAGAACCTTGACTGGACGACCTGGAAATCCCTGAACAGATTAAGAACCGGAGTTGGTAGAACAAAGGACAAGCTCGAGCGATGGGGAATGCTTCGAGAGGGAGAGTCATTATTGTGTGACCTACAGACCGCCTCACACCTTAGATCTTGTTCCATGTGCCCAACAAGCTGCACATCTCAAGACCTCATGCTGGGCAACACACGGGCTATCGATGTTGCCAGATACTGGGCATAAATAATTTGACGTCGTTGACACGAAGAAGAAGACTTTTTTTCTTTTATTAAATATATTTATATAATTAAACCGCTGTTTATACAACAAAATTTCTGAAAATAAATAAAGTATTAAATATTGTTCGTACTTTTCACTCCTAATTTGGAGCATTTCCCTATCATAACCATCCACTTGTTACCTCTACCAGACACGAGGTCTAAGTGTCTACTTTGAAGGGAATAAAGCACATTTGTATTGGATAAGGCATATTTGGTCTTAAGTACGAGTATTTAGGAGTAGATAAGTAAACACCCCAATGCAAAAATAATAATTATACAAATGATACGTCATTGATCTTGAAACTTCTAAAAATCTTACCTGTAAAATGACAGTCGTAGGCTATTAATAAAAAAATGGTAGTAGACAAAAGTCGTCCCGTGAATACCACCAATTCATATTGAATTCCTGTAATTATAAGATAATGTGTTAATTTCGAGCGATGTAGCATGGTACGGGTTATAGAATTCACGGATGAGACTTCAGGCATCACTCTCACCATCTGTATTCTCCTGTATTTGTTAAAAAATCCATCCATGTAGATTGTATAAGAAACTGTATTTCTTATATATGACACAGCTCACTATTTCACCCGCATTATAATTTGATATCAGCTTGATATAGCTCCTTTAGGCTGATGCCGTAAAGCCTCGAAAAACGATCTTTTATCTCTTATTTTTGGTCGCTCGCCTGACATGCACATCTTATGTTAGTTTAATTATATAACCTTAACACCTTCTAAACTTAATTGACTCAGTTCAAAGAAGAGCAATTCGTTTGATAAACAATGACACCCTTACGTCTAATCTACAATCAATGGAACACAGACGTAAGGTTGGTTCTCTTAGTCTTTTCTACCGTTATTACCACGGTCGCTGCTCTTCGGAACTTAAAGAACTAATTCCTCCTGCACCCACTCACAGCCGACAAACTCGTCTTACACTTGCCGAACATCCATACACGGTTAATATATGTCGACCAAGAACTGGCAGCTTCCAAAGTTCCTTCCTTAATGCCACCGGTAAGCTATGGAATGCTCTTCCAGCGTCTGTGTTTCCTCCTTCCTACAATCTGGATCTCTTCAAGAAACAGATAAATATACACTTGCAATCTCCCCAACCCACACACAAACACGAACACAACACACGTTTCCCGCATGCAGCGTCCAGCCTCCCTGGCTGAGCGTCATAGAGTGCACTGGTCTTGACCGGTTGTGCTCTCCTGCATGCGTTTACATAAAAAAAAAAAATGTTAAACGGTGTTTGCATACGCCAAAATATTTGTTATGACAGTTGGCCCATTACCGGTTGGTAGGACTGTCATATTGGCAGTTGGTACCGCCGAGATGTGAGATCGCGCCGTGAGCTATCAGTTGGACAAACGCTCGCGACCGTTAGGGTCACGCCTATATGGCGTGGGCTACAAAGGTCTTTTTTGTGGCAAGTGTTTGACGAATAAACGTAGTATGTGAAACAGAAACAAGTGTTTATATTGTGAACCTGATCCTGCATCCTTCCTCCAGTTAATAGATGTCTTAAATGAAAGAAGAGGATAACAAATTAAATTCTCGTACATAGACAAGTGATGTAAGAAGGCTTGCTTATTTACAAGTTATACATTTAGTAAACTATATATAATATTAGTAGCGGTCATTTTAATTAATTTATAAATTTGAACAGATTTTCAGCATCATAAGCCATAAAAACATCAAGTTCTTACTTATTACTTGAGAGATAAAAATCAATACTCCTCTTATCAATTCAAAAGTACTTTTCTCGGAACAAATAATGCCAATAATCAAAAGAAAACAGCAAGGAGCGTATTATTGACATTGTATTTAATAGCATTTTTTATATAAAAGCAGGATTGTACTGAATTCAAATTTACATTACAAGTAAGGTTCTGTTATGACATTTTACTGTATTTGTATTAATAGTAAATAAGAAGTAAATTTTCAAGTGATGGTGGATTAGATGAATCTAAGTAATGAAGGCAATATCTAATTTGTTATATTTAAATCGTAATTATGTTAATTTAAGTTTTTTTTTTTTAAATAATTGTAAATATACTCGTATGTGCGTCTTAGATAATCATTTAGGCAAAGAGTAACTTATCATGTAAAAAAACAAGAGCCATGCAATAGGCTTTACAAATGTACAAAATGTCCAGATTCTATAAGAATTTTCAAAAACCCCTAAAACTTAATTTTAGTGCATCGACATCTTCTAAGTATAAAGCCGGTCTCGCTTCCAAAAAACTAGTTGTATTATATAGATCACGTCGGTACTTCAACGATAAACAACTTCTTCTTCCATATAAAGGACACATCCGACCTATCCTTGAATACGGCAATCACCTTTGAATCGGAGCCCCAAAATACCTTCTAAACTTAATTGACTCAGTTCAAAGAAGAGAAATTCGTTTGATAAACAATGACACTCTTACGTCTAACCTGCAATCAATGGAACACATGCGTAAGATTGGTTCTCTTAGTCTTTTCTACCTTTATTACCACGGTCGCTGCTCTTCGGAACTTAAAGAACTAATTCCTCCTACACCCACCCACAACCGAAAAACTCGTCTTACACTTGCTGAACATCCATGCACGGTAAATATATGTCGACCAAGAACTGGCAGTTTCCAAATCTCCTTTCTTAATGCCACCAGTAAGCTATGGAATGCTCTTCCAGCGTCTGTGTTTCCTCCTTCCTACAATCTGGATCTCTTCAAGAAACAGATAAATATACACTTGCAATCTCCCCAACCCACACACAAACACGAACACAATACACGTTTCCGGCATGCAGCATCCAGCCTCCCTGGCTGAGCGTCATAGAGTGCACTGGTCTTGATCGGGTGTGCTCTCCTGCATGTGTTTACATAAAAAAACTCTGGTATTTGTGAAATGTATCTATTTGTTAGCCGTTTACTATCCATACATAAGCATCACTAGCGTTAAATAACTTCATGGATTTTCACGGCCAGATTTGATATTGTGGCTTTTGTGTATAGCCCAATCAAATCATCAATCTTGAAGAAGACCCTTGCAATGGCGGTCGAAATATTGGTCAAAAGAACCCAAAAGCCACGTTATCACTAGCGTTGTACATCTATGTATATGTATGCTAAATTTTTGCTAAATCAAACCATTAGTCAATACATATGTCAAAATAACCTGGAAATATTTTGTTTACTTCTTACATTCACAGAACATATTTTATAAAAACATGTCAAATAGTTATCTTTTCATGACATTAAATCGAGAGATGAAAAAATTATGAAACCATATTTTTGCTTCAATAAGATTCGAACGTAGGATTGTTCGCTTCATAAGCAAGAGCATTAATTATTACGCCTTTTTTGGTTATTATTACTCAAAAAACATTTTTAATGTGAATCTATGAAGGTAATCATAGAAATTAATATAATTCAAAATTCTATACAAAAAAAAAACGAAAATAAACAAGATGTTGCGAAGTAAGACTTAGGAGTATTTTTCTGATTTGATTTTCAAATAAGACGCTTTGATCAGTCCTGATAGATTTATTTATAAGAGACTCGAATAGATAAATTTACTGAAAGAAAAGTTTATCTCGAGAATAATACGTAACATTAGACTGAAGAAACATTTTTTTTTTGGTTAATTTAAGTTGTATTGTCTGAAAAGAGCAATAAACTAAGTGATTTCTGTTAATTATGTAATGTAATCTAATAGTTTATTGTAATAAGATTAAACAATTGATTTTTTGATATAAGATAAAAAAAACAGTCTTTGATATAAGTTTTTAAATATTTGTATTCATCTTCATTGGTTTATTTAGTATAAAGTATATTGACAAAGTAAGAGTATATTCTAACAAAAAAAAGTTAAACCACACTATAAGCACAATTTGACGCAACCGTTAATTCATTATCTTTTCTCATAGTAAGATTCGTGGGACTGGTAACAATTACATAGGAGTGTTTGTTAATCAGAATTTTAAGCAGATCGAATTATTAATATGACGTTTTCGAGGCGTGTACCATTTGGTCCAAAAATTCGGTTCAACCTAACTTACATTACGCGGTAAGCCGCCAGGTTGCCAATCCTAGTTTGATTATTTCCATGTCCACTTTCCTAGCTGGTTGTCACAAACTGCCAGTCGCCAATATCCTCACCTCATCCAAATATATTTTGGTTTCGATCGAATATTTCTTATCTTCAGCGGTCGAACGAGAACCTTGCTTGTAATATGCTACTGTCGATGCATACGACAGCGCATGGCCATCATTTAAACGGCATGCGTCATAGAGTCCACGTGAGATCTTTCCACCGTCTGTATTCTGTCGTGTAAGTATAAATATATTGCTTGAAGCGACTGAAATTAGAACAAAGTAATTAACAGCTTAATGTATGTACATTTAATCAATGCCATGAAATAAATTATAAAAAAAGATTATTAATTTTTATTCGAAGACGATCAGTTTCTTAAATTAAATTTTATGTTTTGTAAAAAATACTCGTAGATGATTATCAATCGGCAATGTTTATTTTTCATCAGCTTTTCTATTAAAAATTTACGTCTTGAGACCGTAAGATTGCTCACTGACATTTGAATAACCGAAGAAACGATTGACCCGGACGTTATTTTGACATGGAGACGTCCTTTTAATTTTTACTTATTTTAACCGTCAAACAGTGACAGGTGTCAATTAAAAAACAAATATCCTTTAGTAATAATTACCTTGTTAATTGAGTAATCAATCACGTCATAATAAAAAGGATATAAATTTCGGGAGAATTTATTTATCATCGAAAAATAAATTAAATAATTTTTTAAAAATATTTTCTTTTCTAAAATAATTCTGCAAGGAGCTCATCATCATTTATACATTTGCTTCCATAACTGGAGCATATGGTCGTCATGAACTGTCGCCCTTAAGTACTGTAAGCCACCATTTTGTATATTATATGTGTACCATTTGATTACGACAGATTTCAAGAACGGTGAGAGCCTAGGAGCTTATAGAAAAAGCAACTGTCAGGTCAATTCGTCTCTTGATCTAGGAATCATATGAAAGGCTTCCTTGTCCGCTCCTTCACCTTGCCATTTCTCACAAAGTTAAACCATAATAAACTGTTTTCAAAACCCATAACACGGCTACATTGGCTTTTGGTTATTTTTTATATTTTTTTAACGTAAACACATACATGTTAACATCCTCCTCTCTTTCAAAAGGTTGTTATTCCGACGCGTGATGGCAGTATTAGGAGCAGATTGATAACAAAGACTTATTCAGAAGCACATTGACATATATTTATAATAAGCTTTACAAGCTTCCGGCCTAGGCGGAATTACATGCCAGCCGGCCGTACTGCGACCTTCTCGGCGGTCATCACACCACTGGCTCGTGGTCGGTCACCAGCGCCGTAAGTGGCGATGTATATAACTAGCACACGAGTGAGCGGACTTGTCCAAGATGCCAATATGGCGACACATAAATCTATGACAAGCGAACAGAAATAAGATACCAAAGATTGTACATCGAGGTTTTCGGTACCAGTCAGCAAGGGCTACATCATGCTGATGTCAACATGATTACCGACAGATGGTTGCAAATAAATCTTATTTATGGATTCTATGATGCTTACCATTTTTTGACATATTCTAAACGCTGCATATGGGTTGTAGTCTTGTAGATCTGCCAATGTTATAGACTGTCCAACATTAGAGATGCTATGATTCGCAGCTGCAAAGAAAAATGCGGACAATCCAGGCCCTGTAAAGTCGGCAAGAGTATGTCCGTACATATGTTACATATATTCATACGAGGCATGTTCTGAAATAAAATCCGCTGCGACCATAATAGGCTGTACATATTGTTACAGGGCTGATAACATAGAACGGTATAGGGGAAGACTTCACAAAAAAAAAAACAAAAAAAACCTTGATATTAGCATGATTGTTGACTGGTATCGAAATCCTCGATATACAATCTTTCGGCTCTTATTTCTGTTCGCTTGTCGTACATGTATGAGTCGCCATATTAGCATTTTGAACAAGTCCGGTCATGGGTGTGAAGTTAGTTATATAGATAGCCACTTGCGGAGCTAGGCGACAGCCCGTCACGAGAGCGCTCAGTCGTGAGCCGACGGCGGCGAGATCGCATTATATTGTGGCCCGGCCTGAATGCTGTGGTCCGGGCCAGACGTTTGTAAAGTTAGCGAAATATATATGTCAATGTGCTTTAGAAAAAGTCTTTGTGTTGTTAATCTGCTCCTCATCCTGCCACCACGCGACTGAATAACAATCTTAAATTAGAGAAGAGGATTATAATTTAAAAATTAATTTTAATTAAAAAATTAAAAATATTTATTTTTGATTCACAATTTATTTTAATGATTACATGTTTCGGCCTTCCTGAAGATCATCTTCAATAATATCATAAAATCATATAATTATGTAGTATTATCATATATAGTAGTAATATCATATAATCATATAATTATGCAGTTTCACCAAGTATTGTCAGCCTTAATGTTAGAGAAGAGGATGTTAACGTAAACTCACGTTGTAGTATCTAGATGTGTGAGGCGCAAAAAAGTAAATACTGTAGATAAAAATCACTTACTAAAGTATCTATCTAAAAAATCTATCCAGGTTTCCGATCTAGGTCACTTCATCAACCCGTAATCAAAAGGTTAATGAAAAAAAATGTTAATGTGTAATCAAAAGTTTTTTATTATCAAGTACGTGGTTGAAGTATTTGCTTATAATTACTGAATTGACTTTGAAATATTCCACATAAGTGGATCCCATATCTGCAGGAGACTACGAAACGCAGTATGCACGTTATAAATCAATGACCTTATCAGCGTTTCTCGTTAGCCCTGGTACAAGTGTAAGAAAGGAGCATAAATGCTGGTCGAGCAATGTTCGTTTATTAAGTTGGCGAGATATGAAACCCCCGTTAAGATAATGGCACGTACGGTCGTGGAACTTGGCTCGCAATGGACCAGCGAGCTACGTGCATCAGATAAAGACCTATCATCCGAAGTTCATCGCGTAACCTTTGGGTACATGGGAGTCCCCAAGGTATGGTTGACATGCTGCTCTTTGGTGTATTCGCACAAATGCAGTTTTACTTAACTTTCTTGAATCGTGACTCAGAGCAAGTTAGAACCTCCGGTTAGTAACCCCATACCTTCACATCAAAGCAACTTTAGATTTAAGATTCGTAATAAAAATGGTACAGTTGATATTTCAGAAATAATCTGCCTATAGAAGAAGAAATAATCTGCACATCCGGCAAATAAATGACTGTTGCAGTTTTTGAACTAAAACTATGAACTACCAAATATTATCACATTAGTTAGATAGCACACATAGATCACTTGAACTACAATAGATTTGTTTCTCATAAATAGATATGGAGTATTAGTAGAATAGCATATCAAGAATCAACCTCGGGAGGAAAAACCAAGACTTTTTTTTTCCATCCATCGAACACTTACTGACGTGGAAAAAGACGAACTCCGAGGACTTTCATCTCACTCAAGCGTTTACCGGACACGGAATTTTCAGAGAATTCCTAAAAAGATTTGGCCTCTCTTCTTGCGACGCATGTCCATGTGATCCAGGCATGTTACAGACGGTGAGACACTCTCTCGTTGAGTGCATCATCCATGAGAACAGGAGACGCATTCTGTGTTGTCGCGGGAGTCTAACATTTATTGCGAGGATTTTCCTGAATTGCTGCTTAGTTCTGACGGTCCCTTGCTGTTAAACTTCATCAGGGAAATCGTCGGGGCTACAAGAGCGGTTAACGAGGCTGACATGGAATAGGCTCCTACGTTCTTCAACTATTTCTCAAGATTAGTAGAATAGCACTTTTTTTGCATTGTATTGTTTGCAGGATGAGGAACGACATGCTATCCCTGAGAGATCAAGAATCTGACCAAAAAGTTGGGCAACAGACAGGCCATCGACGTTGGCAGATATTATGTTGAATTAATTTGACATCGATTTTTATTTGAAATTTCATTAGCGTAATATCTATAACAGAAACAACGATAATATCACAATGTAAGCGCTGGTAATCACCGAAGTTGAGCAACATTGGTCTCGAGAGCGCCGGCATAATCATCCAGTATCCTTAAAAGTACATGATTGAGATGAGAGTGAGCGGTTGCCATAGGTATCACATATTATATTAATGTATCTACTTTATGCTGTCCTCACCTCTTTATCTTTACCATAGTAAGAATATAGTTTTGCGGTGGCCATGAGCTTTAATTAGGGAGCGGACATGGTAATTAATAATATAATGGTTGACAGTCGAGCATTTCGTGCATTTCTTAAATGCATTGTGCCTTAACCCTTAAAGCCGTGACCCAGATTAAGTATACAAATTTTGTGTCGTAATACAAATTGAGATAATGACTAATAGATAAATAATCTTTTTCACGGCACTTGACCAATGATATGTCGCGGAACACCATTGTATATATAATTCGACACTCGAATTTGTCATCTTAGCAATATGATTATGTTTCATAATAATAAACTCGACAATGAGGCTTTTAACAGTGTGTAAACCTATAAAACACAGCGACTTATAAACATATTTTTATAACTTATTCAAAAGTATAAATATATATTATTTAATACTAAAAAATTACGTTAACTTTCGGAGATACTTTTTATATTTATTTATCATCATTTTCCACATGTGTGCCGACGGGTATAGCTCAATGGTCAAAGCGTTTGCTTTGCAACCGAAATTTCGAGAGTTCTATTTCCGACGGAGATTAAAAAAAAGATATTTTCCAAATGCACCATGGTAAGCGTCATTGTATTCCACAGATGAGACTTCAGAATTAATATCACCATCTGTCGGTATTCTCTTGTGTATATGTTTAAATAAAAAATATGTTGCTTCCACTTTATGTTGTGGTGAATATATTATATGAGATGAAATGAGTCAACATCACATGAATTTTAATTAAAAACTTTTGATTACAATCGTTGATGAACTATCGGCCTCTCAAACAAAACCACTGCAGTGTTCTTCTGCTTCCCTTTCGCATCGGTTGTCGGCATATTCCGTCAAAGAATCCCCGACCGTTGACATCGGTTGACGTGATATATCGTTTTTCTACTTTCAGTACTCATTGTGGCATCTACGGTAGGAAATTGGAAGTGCAGTCATTCCCTTTATAAACCTACTATTCTTTACAGGAATCTGTAAAGAAAGTAAAAATAAATATCGTCAGGTTTCGTCACAGGAGCGATTTTTCTGTTAAACACATGTGCAATGCCACCACATGTATGGAGTTACATAATGAACGTTTGTTAAATATAATAGTTTTATATGCATCAATCTGATAGTTAAAGGATAGAAGAACCAATTTGATATATGAAAATAGGTCAGATAAGTACATTTATGGCTCAAATACTAGTTTTAAGCAAAAAAAATGGTTTGAAAAATTCACGCCGTATTGACAGTATTATTTGTATTCCACCGAGCCGTAACGAAAGGGTTAATAAAACAAGCTAAATATTAAAAACAATTACTCAATTAATACAAAATTTATTCTCTACTTATAACAATATATGTTGCGTTCTGCATGACAGATATATACTCTTATTAATAAAGATAGTAAATTTTAATAACTATGTATATTAATATCTACTCTCAAAAGGAAAAACCATTATATCAGATTTATAATCTCTATCAGCAGAAAGCATACATTTATGTTAAATGTAAAAATATTCGTTTTGTTTGTTTGTGGTCTTAAAGCTTAAATAACAGGGCAAAAGCTCATGTAAGAAGATCACAATAAAACGTTTAAAAAAAGCTCTTGTTATTTTTTCCCGCACTAATGAGATTTAAAAAATACTTTGATTCACGAAGCATTGGCATTTATGAAGGGAAAGGATGAGTTTTTTTTTGTTGTATTAAAGACAGTTAAATATTTTTATTGTTATATAAAATCATCCTTTTCTTTTACTTCTTACTTTATATCTCAAGTTAAAACACATGTTCTCTGTACAAATAATAAGCAATGAGTTTTACATCAAAACATTCTATACCCTTTATGATCATCATTCGAATTTCAGTAGTTTCTTGCTTGTTCATGTATTAAAATTAAAAGGCAACTATTTTTTGGCAGTATCGAATTAAATTAATAGGTACTAATTATTTAGCAAGCAATCAGTAATAAATACCTTAAAAGGTAAGTAAAAAATAATTATCTAGCAGTAAATAAATATCAAACGGCAGTAGAAAAATAATAAATTGGCAGGAAATAAATAATTAATTAATAATAGGTTAGGTTAGGTTTCAATTTCATAGGTTAATTATTCATTCATTTTATATTATTTTTTTACCAATATTGAATATATCACTGCCATTTAATTTTATAACTGACATTCATACTGACACGGTGGATATTGCCAATTTATTTAGTCTACTGCCGATTAATTTTATTTATTGCCAATATATTTAACTTACAGCCAAAATTGTGAATTAGTTAATGAACAAAGAAATATATATACATTGAAAGACATACAATATAATATTATATAAATAATATTATTAAGAAGTTCAAAATAAATTTATTTGTGTAAATTAAATTTACTTATACTCTTTTGAATATTAATTGGTAATTTAATTGTAACTTTTGATGTATATATATTTTTTAAGACAAAATTGTTATTGAATCAGATAAGTAGGAGTACGTTTACTAAAATGTAACAATAACTTACGGAAGTAATATTAAAACATATACCTGTATGTACAAAAACTGAGTTACATATTCACACTTATATTAGTATCACACTATCAAGACGACACGCAGATTTGGGGATAAAGTCAACCTTCCCATAGGGTTTTAATAAGATGAATGATTAGTCTGATGCTCCCGAAGCTTCAACCATTTGTTTCTAATGGGTTTCAACCTAAGATTTACACTATAGAAAAAACAGTTATCTCTGTAATATCTATAGAAGCTTACGCTACTGGAGGGTTGACTATTATTCTCAAAAATCTCATTGTATAAGTGTCGTGTATACACGCGACCACTTTTTAATACTAATTTTTAAGATATCACACCTTTTGCTTCACTGCCGTTACATTTTGTCACTCTACATAACACCTTTTTTTACGTTAACCGGTTGTTACGATAAACGTATTTTTACCGTCATGGCGATGTGTTGATACGGCTCTCGCGGGTATGGTGCAGTGCGGTGCTATCGGTTAAGTGAATCTGCTATATCGGTTAATTTATTAGCGCCTTGCACCTCCTCAAGACAGTTCGCAATAAAGCGCGCACTGTTAAAGTTGTGCATTTACAAGTGTTATTGGTTATGGCAATAAACGCGAATTTATTGCTGTTTACAGAGCCAACTGAGGCAGTGAATATTCTCACTTATAAAAGCACCTTAAATTCTTCGATAATTTCTTACGTTTTGAATAAGTTCGCAACGTAGTACGAGTGCTTAATGTTTGGACTCTCTACTTGCGACGCTTATCCATGTGATTCTAGCATACAACAGACAGTAAGACATTCTCTGATGGAGTGCATCATCCATGAGCACAAGACACATGTTCTGTGTTATCGCCTGGGAGGCTGTCATTTTTTGGAAGAACCTTCCTGAACTGCTGCTTGGTTGCAACAGTCCCTTGCTGTTAAACTACATCAAACATATCATGGGAATAACGCGCTCGGTTAACGAGACAAGCATATAATACACTCCTACGTTTTTTTCTCTCTTCACTTCATCTAACCTAGTGCTTAAACATTTCGATTGTCAAACAGGGATCGCGGACTTAACGACGCTTAATATTTTACAATTGAAGACCTTAAAGTAAGATTTTTTAGCTGAATGTAATTTTTTTATGTACACACATATAGGAGAATGCCGACAGATGGTGATCGTAATTCTAAAGTCTCATCTGTGGAATTCTATGACGCTTACCATGGTGCATATGGCCAAGCGCTGCATGTGGAGTGTTGATCCGCCAGCGTCATATAGCCCGAGATTCACGCATCATCCTTGTTATTACAGGAATTTACTATGAATGGGTGGTCTTCACGGGACGACTTTCGCCTACCACTCATTTTAATTAATAGGCTATGACTGTCATTTTACGGGTAAGGGATCAAATTCACACCAACCGGGGTATTTTAGAGCTCAGAAATCGAATAAAAATCTTTTTTTTTTTTAATTTCCGTCGGGGATCGAACCCATGACCTTTGACTTGCAAAGTAAACGCTTTGACCATTGAGCTATACCCACCGGCTTCTGAGATATATAGACTTTTGTTTTATATTTGTAGATAAAAAAAAAATCATTCAAATATCGCATTCATTTGAAATTTAAAAAAAACGTCATTCTATTTTTCGGATAGAAAACATGAAAATAAGCTAAATCGACTCCTTAATATTTTCACATATTTTTGTCAGTCAACTTCTTATTTTGGGGTCTTCAATTCATTTTTTTCTCAATTCAATAACGGTATCCCAATCGCCTCACAAACACATCGCTTTAGCAGTCATTAATTTTCGATGAAACTCTTTCAACAACAACTTTCGATGAATGTTTACTTCAAGCAAAAATAATACTTCGTTAACGTCGTATTTATTAAACATTTTAAATTGATTAATTACAGTAAATAAAAAGTACAATTAAGATAAATTATGCGAAAAGATTACTTGTTACTTTTTATATTACGTATTCATCACTCTATGCAAAAAATGGTATGCTTAAACTTATATGCCTTTGTTATTTACGATACGAATTGAACACTGCACGTAGATAAATAACACAGTTCGTTGAATACGAAGTGAAATATTAAAATACATTTTTTATGTAGTCTTTTTCATATTTAGTACGCATTAGTGATTTCTCCACATGTGGAGAAGCGTAACTGAGGGAAATACTTGGATTGCCCCGAAAGAGGACCTAGCCCCTGGACACGGGGTGGAATATATGGAGGTCCCTTAACAGACTTTGGACCGGAGTATGCAAGACGAGGACACAAATGGCAGTTTGACAGCGGACCGACTGAATGTGACTACGGCGTGGAGCAAACCCTGTCGCACCTTCTGGAGTGTGCGCTGTGTCCTAGTAGCTGCACTTATGATGATGGCCGGGAGTAACGCTATCGACGTCACCCACTTTTGGGCAGACAGGATCTGACCCTGTTGTTTTCGACACGATTATATATGTATCAGTGATTTACCAATAATGCACTAAATCAATCAATATCCTGATGGTGGAGAGGTTAACTGACCGCTTAGTCGATCGAACATGTTGAAATCTATTACGGTCAAACGCTTAAGCTATTTGCAGCTGGCCGGCAATTGAGACCATTCTTCGGCTTGCATCGAGATGCATCTGAATGCAAGAAGTATGCGCGGCATAATCTCTCGAGCTCCCGGCCTTCGAATCGCACAATGCAATCAGTAATTTCCATTCGAAGAGTTTGAACTGGACGTCTGCAACCATTGTGGAGCCGCCGGGCAGCATTCCGAATACAGGTCACCGTTTAAGATGCGACTGCATTGAGGTGACATTGTGCATTGAACAACACTTTAAATGTTTCAGAAATTTCAATAAAAACTCTACAGCCTTGTAATATTTCGAGTAATTTATCAACAGTTACATCTGTTAACTGCGAGAAAATGATTAAATTAATCTTGCCATCACTAACGTAAAATATTGTATTTAATAGAGATTTGATGGAGTCTTGAACATATGCGTGCTCATGGGTGCCACGTTGTAACGAGTGATAAGACTATGATTAACCCTTTCGCATCGGTTGTCGGCATATGCCGTCATAAGATTCCCCGACGTTGATATCGGTTGACGTGTTATATCGTTTTGCTACTTTCTTAGAATTGTTTTTATGCATCATATGATAGCTAAAATATACAAGAACCAATGTGATATTTGAAAATAGACCAGATAAGTACATTTATGTTTCAAATAATAGTTTTATAATTATCAGCATAATTTATATTCAAACCGAGCCGCAATGAAAGGGTTCATCATATATCATTTATTATTATATATAAATGGTATAATTATCAAAACAACATTGATCCAAGACCAATGTTGCTAAATTTGGTTATCGTACAAAAACCTTGATTTTTTTAAGAAAGCGCATGCAGGAGAGCACAATTGATCGAGACCAGTGGACTCCAACTATACCTATCTGGGACAAGTAATACAACTAGGGCGAATTAACTTCTCAAAAGAAATCGACAGGCGCATACAACTGGGATGGGCAGCATTTGGAAAACTAAAGTACATTTTTAAAGCGAAAATTCCGCAAAGCCTTAAAACTAAGGCGTTTAACCAATGCATCTTCCCTGTATTAACTTATGGCGCAGAGACGTGGAATCTGACAGCAAGTCTTACCCATAAAATAAAAGTCACCCAGCGTGCTATGGAGAGATCCATGCTCGGAGTGTCGCTAAAAGATAGAATCCGAAACGAGGAAATTCGCAGAAGAACTCAAGTAGTGGATGCTACCCAACGAATAGGCACACTCAAGTGGCAATGGGCAGGACATATCTGTCGAAGAGACGATGGTCGATGGGGAAGAAAAGTATTGGAATGGCGCCCAAGAACTGGCAAACGAAGCATTGGCCGACCCCCTACAAGATGGACTGACGATATAAGAAGAATAGCGAGAGTGACCTGGATGCGGAAGGCGGAGGATTGAAGAGGACGGAGACTCATGCGGGAGGCCTACGTTCAACAGTGGACGGACACAGGCTGATGATGATGTGGACTCCATATCGCTCAGTCAGGATGACTGGATGGTACATGCTAAAAATGTGTTATGTTTGTGTTTATGTGTGGGTTAGCGGAGATTTCAAGTTTACATTGTTTTTTTTATGTTATCGCATGCAGGAGAGCACAGCCAATCAAAACCAATGCTCTCTATGACGCTCAGCTGATTCAAAAAATTCTCCCCAGCTCCCGAACATTTGGTGAAAAACATTATGAACAAATAGACATTTGGCTGAACGAATATTTTCAAGAACAAAAAAATATTATTCAGTTAAAAGGTTAATACAAGCTTAAGAGCAATAATAATAGACGTTCATAACAAGTTAACGTAAATAATTTATTTTCAATGCACGTTTTAAAATAACGATCAAAGAGAATAAGATTCCTCCAAGAATTTTATTTTTCAAAAAACTCTTGAAAATGCTTAGAATTTAAAAATAATTATGTTAATTTAAAATTACATCCACTTGATATAAAATATTTTTCTTAGTAAATTCATCTTAATTTTTTTCCATTTTCTCTGTTTGAAATGTGGTGCTGTAAATACCACGTAAAAGTCATCAGACGTTTTTCAGGGTATTTTAAGCTTCTTTTAACATTCATATCAGTTTGATATAGCTCCTTTAGGTTGATGCCGTAAAGCCTCGAAAAACGATCTTTTGTCTCTTATTTTTGTTCGCTCGCCTGACATGCACATCTAATGTTAGTTTGAATTGTGTAATGTTGCACGGCGTTTGCATGCGCCATTTTATTTGTTATGACAGTTGGTCCATTTCATGTTGGCCACTGTCATCTTTAATTCGCTTGTCTGCCGCGACTATTGGCGGCGCCAGATGTCAGAGCGCGCCGTCAGTTGGCAGCTCGCTCGCGAAAAAGCAAGTGTTTGACAAATAAACGCGAGTTGTGAAACAAAAACAAGCTCTTTGTATTGTGAACCTGATCCTGCATCCTTTCATTCAGTAAATCGATATCAAACTTTGTGAGGAGGATATCAACATATTTAAAAAAAAAAAAAAATTTAAAATAAAATAAAGAAATTTTAAAACAAACATGTTTTATGCAGCGTATTAGCATATGAGTTTCCATTTCTAAATTGTTATTTTATGTGAGTAGTAAAATAGGTAATAATGCATATTTTATAAACAATAACGTTTTAAAGTGAATGTTTCCGTGAATACGACAACCATAAAAGCACTGTTATTAAATAGCACTTTTCCTGAGTGTCGGATATTTAGTAAATATACAAACTGGCATTTGATTTCTTATAAATAACTTATTGAAAATTAATTTGTTTTTTATTTAATCACATAAATTTTCATAAAAGGTATCTGATGTCCTTTCACAATTCTCTTACACATGATTTAATCATCTGAGTTGCTGTTTTATTTTTATATCACTCTATTAAAAGTATCATTAAAGAAAAAATTACATCATGTCACATGTCACTGGTCATAAAAACAGTATTTTTTTATTTTTACGTAAACACACACAGGAGAATACCGACAGATGGTGATAGCGATGAAGAAATATCATCTCTGGAATCTATGATTTATTTATTTATTTATATACAGAATCGAAATTCCAATTTATTTTTACAAATATTTAGAAACATAAATATACAATAAATAGAGAAAATGATAAAAAATAAAAATAACACAAAAGAATAAGAAGATGACACGTCTCAAAGATCACAGAGATCAAGTAGAACAATACCATCGATAAAAAAGGAAAAGGATGTAAGAAAATGATCGAGGTGTGCTGGTAGGCCATTTAGTAGCGACATTGCCGTTATACCAAATTGAGTGCTTGAAGCTCCACAAGCATCGACTGGGATCAAAAACAATGGATGGCTATGAGCACGGGCGTACCTATCTGGAACATAGAAGTTAAAACATTCAAGAAAAATGATGCTTTACTATATTACATATGGCTAAGCGCTTTAAGCAATTTAGTAAGACAATATGGAACCGGACTATGAAATAACGGAGGACAAGCTTTGAAGCAAGAATAAGCTTTCTATTGGCGCCCAAGAACCAGCAAACGAAGCATTGGCCGACCCCCTGCAAGATGAACTGATAGCATAAGAAATATAGTGGTTTGATAAGGTTAGGCTAGCGAAACATCCAGTACACAAGTTGTCCCGTGCACCAAATTTCCCGTGTACCAGACGGCCAGTGCGCCACACGTCGTTACCGATGAGTAGTAGAACGAATTGTCTGGGAACGAAATCCAGCGAAACCCTTATCCTCAAGCCCGTAAAAATAATAAATAAAAAATACACTTAGATTCACAGCAATAATTTCATTTGAATTATTGAGCTTTTCTTCCGAATGAAATTTCATCGATAATTGGATTACTTTGAAATAATGTGTGATTATTACAATGAAGTAGAATGTCTACATAAACTCATGAACAGAAATTTTAATACGGGTAAGAGCTTTTATATGGATACAATAAAAACAGTAACAGTAAAGATATACACTGTTGAACCCTAACCAGTTTCCAAAGAGGTGTAAAATCTCAAAGTTTTAGTACAACGAAAAAAAATGTTTAACGACAGTCTGTAGAACGTACAAGGCATTTTCATGTATTTATATATTTTTAAAATTTATTTATCAAATATACAGTTTATACATATTTTGTTAACAAAGCAAAACAATCACAAAGGTTTGTAATAATGCAATGATAATCTATACTTCGACATTAATTTTAATTAATTCATTTAGCAAACAAAAATTCTAACAAAAAGTAAGTACATTCTTTCTTCGTAGTATCAATCCGGTGCATTGGTTTTACAGCAACAAAATCTTGCATCTCGATCTCCACTCTTCTCGATCCTCTGCAGTCCTCTTCAGCTCAGCATAAGAGCTACAACTCATGTCCTCCAACACTTGCTGCAAATAATCCCGTCTAGGGCGCCCTCTACAGTTTCTACCCTCAACCATCCCCTCCACAATGTCGTGAAGAAGACCATCGTAGCGCATGATGTGACCGATCCATCGGGCTCGCCTCTCTGAGATGGTTCTTATTAGGAGCCTATCTTCCTTGATTATCCTGAGAACCTCATTGTTCGTGACGTGTAAACAACAACAAGAAGTCCATTATGGTATAATATAATACAGGGCATTATCGGTTTCATTAAAAGACTAATATAAATATATTAAAATAAAGAATAGGATATTGAATAACGGGGCTATAAGTTTAGTTAATATGATCTTATTAGTATAATTATATTATTATGATAATCAATTAAAAAATAAATTACAATCTAAATGGGAATAGATAGAAAAAAAAGAAAATGTGTTTTTCAGATTAATTTAGAATTTCGTAGTTTCGGTATTTTAGAATCTTATTTAAAAAAATAAGACGCACGAAAAAACACGAAAACAATTAATGACGAAAAATAAAATGTTTTCGTATGTTATATTGTTTATAAAGCTAACGACTCCTTAAAAAAATTATGTGCATCCAACACCTCTGATCCAACGCAAACGAAAATTCAATCAACAGCGCTACGGTCGAGAAAGGAACTGTTCTCCCCTGTAAATTATTGCCTTTGAAGCAGCAGTGAGACTTTAACCTCACTCGAAAGTGGTCGGGACTAAGAACCGCTATTCTTGACTGTGAAATAGACTTAACAGCATTTCTCTAATGAATGCCGTAGTTTTTTAAAATTTAATTTGTCTATTTAAATTTTTATTTCAAATAAATATAATTGACGTACTACCGTGGGTTTTGATATCAGAATACGAGTAAAAGCATTTTTTTTTACCTGTGACGGTGGGCTGAGGGTGACTGTAAGACTCAGCATGAGGCTCCTCAGTGCGGCGCCCCCCGCCTTCCTTGCGCGGGCGCCCCTGTCGCATGATGGTGTCCTGAAGCGGCCCTGAAAAAAAACTGTAAAATTAGGCGCAAATTTATATACTTATTTATTAATTATAGTAATTTATTTTAAGGTTCCAGTCTTCAAGAGCGAGGACCTAATCGTCCGATATCCTTATGCTTCAGATACAGCTCATTTGTCGACAAGCCGACTCTTGTTCTATTGGGAACTATACTTATTTTTTTATTTATTTAACAGAACAGCAGTTCCAAGGTGCAAAGAATAAGAAACATAGAGTATACATAAACATATAATACATACAAAAGAGAAAAAAAAACATTAAAAAAGAAGAAGATGACACGTGTTAAATCACAGAGATCTAGGAGAACAATACCATCGACAAAAGAGGAAAAGGATGAAAGAAAAGGATCGAGGTGTGCTGGTAGGCCATGTAGGAGCGCCATTGCCTTTGTACTAAATTGAGTGCTCGAAGGTCCACAAGTATCAACTGGGATCAAAAACAATGGATGTCTACGAGCACGGGTGTACTTAGCTGGAACGTAAAAATTAAAACATTAAAGAATCCCAAGGTTGTGAATTGTACCGCAAAGAGCAGCATTTTTCCTACGGGACTCTAACGAATAGAAAGAAAGCATCCCTAGAAGAAAAAGAGTTAGATAATGTTTGGAATTGATTGAATTGAATGAATAGTTACCGTAAACACATAAAAAGAGACGTCTTAAAAGAACTCCAAATTAAGTTATAACTTAAAACAAGGCAAGTGTACTAGCATTAATTATTAATTTCAAGGCTTCAAGCGTCAAATGCGATCACCTTATCATCCGATTTTCTTAAAAATATTGATTATTACACCCAAATACCACGGATACTACATTTTTTTCCTGAAGCCTAAATACACTCTTGTTCTGACGAGAACTACTCGTATACTAAACAGAGCTTCATAGAGATGACATGGGACAAGCTAAACATATAAATGATTTTTCAATTATGAAGCTGTAAATTAAAACTATACTGAAAATTGGCACAGGTATTTTTTTCTGGATTTATAGTCTTTTGTAAGCTCTTGACGTAAATACTCGTGAATACCAAAAAAAGGTATCTTTTGTGTTTTTTTTATTTTTTATTTTTTATTGTCACATGGACGTAGATTCACAACTCTGGTTTGCTCTAATTAATGTACAGATTTTTATGTTTCCATTAAATTTACGTAAAATTCTCAGCTCCTACATAGATCCATCTTTGATTAATAGTTGCCATATGCTCCATATTGGAAGCTATTAAATTGGTCCTAAAATGAAAAAAGAGGCTAAAGTGCGAAAGGCTTGAGTTTATCGGGTAAATAAAATATAGGACGTTTTCAAGTTTTTTTTAACGAAAACTTTATTTAGAAAAGATTAAAAAGCCACAGTGGAATATAAAAGGGAAAAAACTTTGGGAAAAAGTTTGTTTTCAACTTGAAGGGTGGCATGTTATATCAGTATTTATCAACCGAAAGAGATAAGTCGGGAATTAAAAATAAGTGGCAAAAGTTATGGAACAATATTCAGAGAAAAAAAATATGTTTTAAAAAAAATATCACGGTAGACTTATTATTATATTATCTAGGTCTTAAATATTACCATTACTCGGCATTGTGAAGTATCGATAACTTTGATTGTTAAAAAAATCAACAAAAGTTTTTTGGAGGCGGTCAGTATTAAAGTTTTTAAAACTTGACGAACCGGATGATCGTTTTGTGGAGAAAAAAATGGTCTTAAATACAATTTCATCGCGCCTTGCAAAAGTATAAATACAAAGTGACCCAAATAAACGATAATTTTAAATCAATAATGATAAATATTGATATCAGCATGATATAGCCCTTGCTGACTGGTACCGAAAACCTCGATATGCAATCTTTCGTCTCTTATTTCTGTTCGTTTGTCGTACATGTATGTGTCGCCATATTGGATTTTGGTCACGGGTGTTACGTTAGTATGTACATGGCTGCTGTATGTGGTTCGCCATTGATTCTGTAGATCATCACTTACGGCGATGAGCGACAGTCGATTATGAGCGCGCTCAGTCGCCAGTTAACTCTCGTCCGGCCTGGCTCAACAGCATGTAAGGTCGGACGAGGAAACCAAGTCTTTATTCAAAATAAATGCGAATTGTGCTTAAAAAACAAGATCTTTTGCTTTGTGATCTGCTCCTGCATCCTGCCACCACGCAATTCGATAACAAACTTAGAGAGGAGGATGTAAATATATTATTTGTAGTAATAGAAACGTTTAAGTGAAGTGTTAAATAATAGTAATAACTTTATTTATTCAGCCTCCAAAGCCATAATTAAAATATTACATTGATACATTGAAACCAGATTCATAAAAGAAAAAAATATATAAATCTCAAACATTCAACAATTTTAATTTTAAGCAACTACTGACTCTCAGCGAGTGGAGTACTGGATGGCTTCGTGAAGGCGTATCCAGTGCCCCTCCAACTGGGAGTCCCACCTATCCGCCCACATAGCGACCGTGGCGTTAAGACTACCGCGAACGCACGCCCTTTGAAAAGCGCAACGCTTCCTTATTATGGTATGTGAGCCATATCATCGCGCCTCCGTCAATATGCAGAAACATTAAAAGTTTTTTTTTTTAAATTCATCCCTTAGATACCGTCCTCCTGTACAAAAGCAATTTATTTCTTATTGACCGCTGCAGCAACGCCGCTTTCTTGAACGCGTGACAGATTTTTATGTTTCCATTAGCAAACATTTAACAAAACAATCGACGTGTGTGGCACTACAGGTCGGCTGACTGGAACGGATTACGTGGATTTTACGGAGGATACCCGTGGGGAGATATTTGCTTCAAAAATAAGGACCCTTCAATATGTGCCAATCTGGTGGAGGATGTAATCATCCAAGGAATGGAATGTTTTATTCCTCACTCCACGAAAACTATGGGCACCACCTTAAAAAGCTGGTTTAACCGTGACTGTGCCGAGGCCGTAAAACGCAGGAATACCGCATACAACAAACTACGAAAAAATAACGACCCCATAAGTCGTGCAGCATACAATTTAGCCACCAAAGAATGCAAGAAAACCATTAATGACTCCAAAAACAAGTTCAATTAACAAATTTGCAACAAGTTGTCCGCTTGCCCTGCCGGTAGTAGAGCATTCTGGTCTCTCGCTAACTCTATTGGCAGCAACTTTTGCACTTCTTCTTTTCCACCACTGACTAATGCCGATGGCTCACTGGCTCTAGCCTCCAAAGAGAAGGCTGAACTTCTTGGTTCGCTGCTTGCTTCCAATTCCACACTCGACGATGGTGGGGCCAACCCCCCATCCATTCCTCACTGTGGCAAGCAGATGGGGGCTGTAAAATTCAGCCTCAAAGCCGTACGTCGAGAAGTTCTCCAATTAGCAACCAACAAAGCCAGTGGCCCAGATGGCATACCAGCGGTGGTATTAAAAACTTGCGCTCCTGAACTTAGTCCTGTGCTCACCAAACTTTTCAGATTGTCCTTTAGATGTGATATTGTTCCTCTGGGATGGAAAAAAGCCCTTGTTCACCCAGTTCCAAAAAAAGGAGACCGAAGTGACCCCACAAACTATCGCCCAATAGCCATCACATCACTACTTTCCAAAGTGATGGAACGTTTAATTAACAGCCAACTTCTAAACTACTTAGAGAAGAATGATCTTCTGTGCGATCGGCAATATGGCTTCCGCCGTAGTCGATCGTGCGGCGATCTCTTGGCATATGTCACACATGTTTGGGGGAAATCCGTCGAATGCTATGGAGAAACGCAAGCTGTTGCCCTGGATACTCCAAGGCGTTCGATAGAGTCTGGCATCGCGGTCTGATGAATAAATTCCCGTCTTATGGACTAACTCCCTCCCTGTGCTGCTGGATTGAAAACTTCTTGAGTGATCGAAGCATCATCACTGTCGTAGATGGCTTTTCTTCTTCCTGCCATAAAATCAACTCAGGAGTTCCACAGGGCTCTGTGCTGTCGCCCACTCTTTTCCTTCTGCATGTGAATGATTTGCTTCAATGCGCAAACATTCACTGTTATGCCGACGACAGCACTGTCCATGAGAGTATAATCTTCCAAAAACCTCCGAAACATTCGGAACTATCTGCTGCTAGGGAATCTCTGGTGAAGAAGATGAACATGTCTCTTGAAAGGGTTTCACGATGGGGCGACCTCAACCTCGTCAGTTTCAACATTTCAAAAACTCAATCATGTACTTTCTCCACCAAGAAGACTGCTATGGATCCTATATATTTCAACGGTTGTTCTCTTCCAAAAGCAAGCTCCATCAACATGCTTGGATTATCAATATCGAATAATGTCAAATATTACGAGTCAATTAAGTGTAAAGCCGGTCTCGCTTCCAAAAAACTAGGTGTATTATATAGATCACGTCGGTATTTCAACGATAAACAACTTCTTCTTCTATATAAAGGACAAATCCGACCTATCCTTGAATACGGCAGTCACCTTTGGATTGGAGCCCCAAAATACCTTCTAAACTTAATTGACTCAGTTCAAAGAAGAGCAATTCGTTTGATAAACAATGACACCCTTACGTCTAATCTACAATCAATGGAACACAGACGTAAGGTTGGTTCTCTTAGTTTTTTTTACCGTTATTACCACGGTCGCTGCTCTTCGGAACTTAAAGAACTAATTCCTCCTGCACCCACTCACAGCCGACAAACTCGTCTTACACTTGCCGAACATCCATACACGGTTAATATATGTCGACCAAGAACTGGCAGCTTCCAAAGTTCCTTCCTTAATGCCACCGGTAAGCTATGGAATGCTCTTCCAGCGTCTGTGTTTCCTCCTTCCTACAATCTGGATCTCTTCAAGAAACAGATAAATATACACTTGCAATCTCCCCAACCCACACACAAACACGAACACAACACACGTTTCCCGCATGCAGCGTCCAGCCTCCCTGGCTGAGCGTCATAGAGTGCACTGGTCTTGACCGGTTGTGCTCTCCTGCATGCGTTTACATAAAAAAAAAAAGATTTATTAATTAAAGTGTAACGAATATTATAACATCTGCACCTAATAATCCGCATTAATAGTTACTATGATCACCTGATTATTTAAAAAATGGTCTAATGATTCTATGTAATGCACACCATACTGTCAACTTACTAGCGTATAAAAGGCACTCGTGAATGTCATTATGATTTAAGATTGCCCAGTAACGGTAGTCTTGCTTACTGGTTATGATTTCAACAGAATATTTGTTAAAGAAGTATAAGTGAAACAGTCTGCATAAACAATAAAAACCTGGATATCCTTAGATTATATGAGTACTATAGAATAACGTGAATAGGTAATAATATTTTTTGTTCAAGCGAATTATACGTTTTATGATCACGTTTCAAATGCCTGTTTGAAATTTGATAGCGCCATCAATTTTACACGTAATCGTAAACAAACTGTGATATCAAAGGAATGTATAATAACATTATTGTTTAAAATTGAATAAATAGGTGTTTTAGGTGCTACTTAACCGCAATTTTCGGTATTTAAATAGCAGTAACGTTTATGTTCGACTGCGTACTTCTGTTGACTACATTTTATTTTCATTCTTCAGTGATTGCCGTTTTTCATATATTGAACGTAATATTAAATACCTAGCCACAACATTATTTATACCTAACTCCCTCTGCATACACACATAACCGACAGACTCTTACCACTTTTGTTGAACACCCATATATCTTTAAAATATGTCGGCCAAAAATAAGATACATTTATAATTATTTTTAAAGGTTTTGGAATGCTCATCCAACATTTGTTTCAAGCTTAATATTAACATTTTTAACAAGCAATTATACATTTGCTAAATACTATATACTCGTATTACCTCGTCTTTTCTCCATGCTGGAAAGGACGTGTGATATCCATGTATTCGTGTTATCTTGATACATAGACTTACAGCTCGAGATTCACGCATCATGCTTATTATTACAGGAATTTACTACGAATGGGTGGTCTTCACGGGACAACTTTCGTCTACCCCCAATTTTAATTGATAGGTTATGACTGGCATTTTACGGGTGAGGGATCAAATTCAAACCAACCGGGGGTATTTTAGAGCTCAGAAATCGATTCAAAATATTTTTTTTTAAATCTCCGTCGGGGATCGAAACCACGACCTTTGGATTGTAAAGCAAACGCTTTGACCACTGAGCTATACCTGCCGGCATGTCCCAATAATGATAAAATACTTTATAATGTTATATATATTTTCAGCATTCGCTTTGAGATCCGTTTCAAATACTGAATAGATAAATATTTGCTACCTTGTTCTAAGAAGGATCATGCTGAGCACTTCATATTCACTTACTGGAATACAGCATCCTTTAACCCTTTCATTACGGCTCGGTTTGAATACAAATTATACTGTCAATTATAAAACTAGTATTTGAAGCATAAATGTACTTATCTGGTCTATTTTCATGTATCACGTTTCTTGTAGCTGTACACGCCGGATATTATTCATAATATAACTAAGCAGTTTCTTCAAAAAGTAAAAATACTTAATAATTTTAGACATACGTCATAACAAGGGATGTAGCTAAAGTATGAGAAAAAAATTATCTCATGTAATGCCGAACTCGTTTTGAGATTTTGTTTTTCCATTTTTTTTCCATCAAATTTAAATGTCATAATTTGAATTTGGGTTCCGAATGTGATTTATTTTCAGCCAAATCCTTCCGTAAAAACGTATTAAATAAAAGTACGCGATCGATTGAATAATTCCAAAACTCTAGAGAAGAAGCAATTTTATTAGGGAGCGCCGAACCCTTTGACCCTTAATACACAAATTTACAAACAAAATTTATATTTAATACGATTTTTTAAAGGCATATAAGTTAATCGATGCGCAATGAAATATGTCATTTGTATAGTACGGTATTTCAATAAATTTTGCTAATTTTAACATCACACAAATATTGTTTTTTTTTTATTATCAGACATGCCCTGGGGGTGTTACCAAGAAATTTGTTGCCGCAATTTATGACGTATATATGCTCCAGTTAGGAAATCTGATATGGTGATGAGTTATTTCACGAAAAAAATGATGCTCACAAGGGTAGGCGATGTTTATAAAGTATAATCACTTCTATTTTTTTTATGACGGCTACCACGCTGTATATGGCTTCATTTAATTCTTCACATTCACGCATCATCGTTATTATTACAGTAATTAACTATGAATTCACACCAACCGGGGATATTTTAGAGCTCAAAAATCGATTAAAAATATTCTTATTTGTATCTGTCGGGGAACGAACCCACGACTTTCGGCTTGCCAAGCGAACGCTTTAACCATTGAGCTATCCCCGCCGGCTCCATGAAACTATCCGCATCATATTATGCTACCAGCTATAATATAAGTTATATCATGAACAGTGTTAATACACCGAATTTATTGGTTTTGGATCAAAATTACTTAGACAATGATGAACGAAAAACTCAAATTAGCTTCCCAAGTGCTCCCCAACAGGCATATTGTGAGACACAATCCGGTGACTATCCGACACACTTATTTTAACGATAGATATGCAGCTGATTGAAGATTGCACACCACTACTCGATCCTATACAGATTTTGAATATCTGGCCATTAATTCATCCCCTCATCATATCATCTCAAAGTATCATATCACGTAAGTTCTGGTAATGATAGGTTAGGTACGTGTACACAAACCTTTCATCTACACGTCTCAAAATTATCCAAAGCAAACTGTTTAATTAGAAGGGATTTCGGTAATTATTGATGCTGATTTCGGCCAATAGAGAAACGTATTATAATAAATAATTATTATGGCAAATTAAGAAAATTTCAAATATGAATAATCTTACGTCATTTTAACGTGAATAACTTTACTTTACTGGGGTAGTTGAATCATGACGTTTCGTTTGATATTTAACAACAGAAAAAGTGGTTTAAATTTGTGATAAAATACAGAAATAAATATGGGATTCTGTGATTTTCGTTCGCTTGAAAAGACATATTTGAGGGGATAAGTGGAGTATATTTTTTGCCCATCAAAGAAAGCAAAAGAGAGGGATATTTTTTTGCACGCATTTTTATTTCGATCGTTTTTTTTTCAGTTTACTTTGTCTATAAAACACCGTTGACGAAAAAATGACCGGTATTTTATATATATATAGTACACTATACATCTAACAACGCTATATGTAGTCCTCCCTGTTTTACATATTTACACGTAAATAATATAGTAGAGAAATATTTTACCAGCAAAAAAACGTATACAAAAAAATAATTTCACAAATCTCTAGTCACCCCTATTCAATTATGGAAAACTTTGAACCTCTTAAACTTTGAATTCTGATTGAGTCTGACATTGTCTACGATTATATACGTTGCATTTAATATTTTAACTTTATATTTTATTAACCAGCGACGATGGCATATCGTAAACGCGGTTCTCGTTATATCACAAAAGTTCAGCAGCATTCGGTGCAGATATAAACTTGGATGCGTCACCGTCTTTTAATTACTAATCGCGTGTTACTTTTTAGGTTGAGCCACTCCTAAGGATCAAATGGCTATGCCCTCGATAAATTCAGGAAAATCATCCGATCTTCTAAAAATATCCGATTAACATCACCCAAAAATGCACTCTAAGATGCTACAGCTGTCATGTTTTTAACTTCTTGGACTTCTGCCTTGGAGATTGTTGGGAACCATATATGTTTCCAAGTGGACTTTTGAGTGCAGAAATGTCTTTAGACGAAGAATTGTCAATGGCAGCTGACAGAACTGAGAAGCGACTATTAGAGGTGAGATTATGTTCATGATATGGAACAGATATGGGAATAAGATAATATTTAATCCTTCTAGGTCATTTGCGCAATAGCCGCAAAAGATCAGAGTATAACTCATTACAATTATTTAAATTATTATTATTTAGTATACGAATGTATTGTTACTTTGAATTACTACAATCTTTAAAATACAATCATATAATAAATGCTTCATAATTTGTTATTATTAGTTTTTTAAGATTGGGACTTTCCCGAAAAATGTGTTTACAAAGGTTTACTTACACTTGAAAAACTTCTTGGGCATTCGCTTATTACAATTTGTTAACATAAAAATTCAATAAATATGTAATAGTATGTATGTACTTAATAAATAAAATGTGAAAATGTCGCAAGAACATGTCATATTTTAAAGATATTATCTATCTACAGTGTTAGTCACTTTTGTAATCGAATAGACCTAAATGGCGAACCAATGCGTCGAATCGTAAGGATTCTTGGAAGTATCGCCTCTTTGAATCGTGCACGTGACTCAAATTGAAAATATTTTTTCTTTTTTTTCTATTCCTCCTCAAAATGGTCTTTTGATTGGCTTCAAGTATTTGAGACATATATTTTTTAGATCTTTTTTGGCAAGGAAAAGGTCCATGGCGAAAATAGCTTAATACATTAAAAAACTAATATCTTTATCGGCATCATAAAATGAAACCAATGGCATTCTTTTGTGGCGAAAATTCCAAGAATTCTAACTTGTTATTTAAATCGAGCAAATTCAAAGAATTTTTTTGGAAAACTTATTCTTTAATACCGCATATTAGCGGAAGTACTGTAATTTTTCTAAATATATAAAAGAAAACGCATTAAAATATTATGATAATAAGTAGCTGATCAAGAAAACGCTGCTTTGTCTTTTTTGGTTAGGAACCAAACATTAACAGGTTATTTTCAAACTATTTGAATGTTTTTTATACTTTATAATATTTTTTGCTTCTTTAAATAACGTAAATTATAATGTACTAGTATATCTAAGTAAATATATTTTTTTCTTCATCAATTTATACTAAATGTACTAAGTATAAAATTAATATTATCAAAATACGACATTAAAAACATATTTTTTAAATAATTGAGCAAAACATACATAAAAGGTAAACATTATTTTTCAACAATTGGTGACGCAAGGAAATTTTAAAACGAAATTAATAGATAAGGTCACTTAAAGTTAATTTTGAATATGAGCCAAATAGGAGCATATACAAATATATACAGTCGATTCCGCTTAATTAGGACACCGCTTAATTGGGACAGCCGCTTATTTGGGACAAATCTCAAATAACAGAAACCAAACCAAGAAACCTATAGTTAATTTATATGTTTAATTAGGACAACATTCCGCTTAATTGGGACAGTAAATTAAATATCACAGCACATATTATGTTACACATATTCTCAAGAAAAAATATGTACAAAGAATTCGATATGATGCGTTGTCTCACAGCTGAAGAACAACAAGAAGGACAAGCAGGAACATCCAAAGATGTCGATGATGATGATGAGTCACCTGTGCCTGTGACTAACCAGGAGGCAAAAAAATGTATGGCCGTGTTACAGCGTTATTTTATGCAGGAAGGAAATGAAGAGAGCCCTACATCCGCACTGAATATCTGTGCTGATTTTGTACAAGTGAAATGTTACAAAAACAAAAAACAGACTCATTTTTGCATTGAATTAAATTGTATGTACCTACCCATTTATTATTTTAACTAGATTTTTTTTTTTCTTAAAAGTTTATATTACATATTTGTAATTTATATGATAATTAATATTACCTATATGTAATTTACAGTTTTCAAGAGTTTATAAAATAAAATAATTTAAAAAAAATAGGCATTGTTTAATTTTATGTGTGTATTAATAGTTAATGGCCTTAGTTGCCAAAACCAAACAAATTAATTTAAAAAAAAGTAAAATTCGCTTAATTTGGACAGCCGCTTAATTGGGACAAAATGCCCTAGTCCCGATGTGTCCCAATTAAGCGGAATCGACTTATATGAATATATCAGTACTATTAACGTACATTCGTTAATAACTCGATGTTAGCAACTTTATTTCTAGATATATTTTTTACCATTAAATGACGATCTTGTTGCTGGAAGAAAAAAAATATACAAAATAATTAATTTCAGATAATCTAGAAGTCTACGAGGGGTCAAATATAGGGTCCGCCAAATAACTTTTTTTTTTTTGAAAATGGGGCGCAAAACATCGAGTGTAGCTTCGGCTGTGTGGCACGTAGCGCCGTCCTGTTGAAACCGAATGTTGCCAATATTCTCTTCTTCAATTTTTGTTAACAAAAATGGCCCGATAACGATCGCCATTGACTGTAACGGCCACTCCTTGCTCATTTTTGAAGAAAAATGGCCTGATTTTCAAAGTAATGTCGCAATATTTTTCAGCGTTGTTCAAGCGTATACACAACCATATTCGTTTAGCGGAAGAATAAAACTAATTATCTGTTAAATCAGACATGAGCTAAGTGTTACCATTCACGAAATAAGTACTAGTTGAAAAAAAAACGTTAGATGGCGGACCCTTTATATGTTCGACTATACCTACAATCGCGTTACCTACCATCTAATATAAGAAAGCAATTTGTACATAAAACTGCGATTCCAAACAACATCGAACGCCTCTAGGAATGATATCAAAAACAACAGCTTGCATCTCCACTAAGCATTCAACAGATTTGCCCCAAATAAGATATTTAATAACAGAATAATATAATTATATACATATTATGGATGAAGGCATTCAAGAACTCATTTTGCTTACCAACAGCAAAGCAGAATACATCCCCATCAGGTCTATTTTTGTATATTGATCCAATTAGATTGAAGACTGTTGCAATCTATAATATATAGCAGTGCTCCGCAACCGGTGTGCCGCGGCACACTGGTGTGCCGTAAGCCGATACAGGTGTGCCGCGATTAAATAAGGCAATATTATAAATAAATAATTTTACAACGGTCCTCAAGCTCCCAGCGCCTATCACCTATTTATGTAGACATACAACGAAGTACTTGCTTTGTTAAGTTCTAAATGAAATTAAAAAAAAAGTGAAATTGATCAAATTAATATCTTAATTTTTGCTTTTGGTGTTCCGCGGTATTCAAGGTGAGAACTTTGGTGTGCCGTAGATGAGAAAAGGTTGCGGAGCTCTGATATATAGGATCGTCATATTCTTATTCCATACAGGTATTTCGATGTCGCGAAAGAATTTGTTGTTTAATAGGATTAAAATTAATTAAATTAGAATAGGATAATACTTGCCATATAAAATTTTAATTGGCAAAAAACTTTTTAATTTGAATCGATAGTCTTTATTTAAAAGCTATTCTATACTACATTATAATGAAATAAAAACACGAATACTTCCAGTAAGTATAGCTTTATCGGAAAATGTTAAGCTTTAATTCTAAATTCTAGATTATATCGGCTTAAGGATTAAATTCGAGAGGTTATCAATAAAAATATTACCTGATTTTGTAATACGATTTTGTGATAAAAAAATAATCTCTTTTCTTAGTAGTTATAATTTATTTTTTCCGCACCCTATTGAGACACTATCTGAAAGTATTCATCTTCTTCTTCTTCTTCTTTATCCTAGCCATTTCCCATCATCTGGGGTCGGCTCTCCTTGTGCACGTTCGCCATGTCTGTCTGTCCTGCATTGCATTCTTGGTCAAACCCAGGGTTTTCAGATCCTTGTTTACAGTTGCAGTCCAGGTTGCCTGCGGTCTTACAGGTCTTCTTCTCAGCGTGGGTATGTTGAGGGCTCTCTTCACCATGTGCTCCTAATCTTTTCATGTCACATGCCCATACCATCTTAGGCCATCTTTCCCTTATCTGAAAGTATTCATCATCCGTACATAATCAGTATTGATATCAGCTTGATATAGCTCTTTTAGGCTGATGCCGAAAAGCTTCGAAAAACGTTCTTTTGTCTCTTATTTTTGTTCGCTCGCCTGCCATGCACATCTAATAATGTTAGTTGTAATTATGTAAGAATACATGGCGTTTTCGTACGCCATTTTATTTGTTATGACAGTTGCTCCATTTCATGTTGGTTCAACCGTCATCTTTAATTTGTTTTTTTGCCGTGATTCTTTTGGCGGCGCTGCATGTCACAGTGTTTCGGCAGTCGTCAGTTAGTCCTCATCCGGCCCGGCATCATGTAAGGTCGGACGAGGAAATCAAGACCTTAATATAAATAAATACAAATTTTGCTTCAAAAAAAGTTCTTTTGTTTTGTGATCTGCTACTGGATCCTTCCTCCACGCGACCACGTGACGAACCCGCGACTTGTCGCCTTTTTAAAGACGGGGGATGTCAGTATCATTATAATCAACACTAGTAGGCTCTGTAATACTATATTTATAGATATTATGATGCATTGTAAAATTGGATTTACATAAAAAATAAATCATCATTACCATATACTTAATTCAAGGCTCCGCAAGCAACTTGCCAAAATATTAACTTGAAGGATCTTGATGTACGCTAACGACCGCGTACGAACCTAACCTAACCTAACCTAACCTAACCTTACCTAAGGGTTTGTGCAGTGATCGTAGAGTCCAGAGATCCATAGGTCTCGTAAACGAAATAACTTAGGTTAGGTCAGCGAGATATCCAGTGCACCAGTTGTCCAGCTGACGTCCAATGCGCCACACGCCGTTACCGATGAGTCGTTGAACGAATCGCCTGTGAACGATATGCACCGGAACCGTTTATTTTAGATTAAATAAAAAGTGATTATTAAGCTAATGTTAATAGCGATTGTATACCTTTATATCTAAATACATAATATGTAACTTATATCGCCCGGTTGAGCAAATAAAGTAAATGGATAAGGAAATACCAACAGTTCGTGACTGTGATAAAAGAGAACACAAGTAAACAAAGCAATTGCGATATTTCTTATTATTTTCTTAATAGGTTATTTATTGTCTTAGTTTTAGCAAATACGTATATTTTACTGAAGAAGTATAAAGAAATGCGATTAATATAGTAAACAAAAATCTTCGACAATTAATTAGGTTAATTAATTCTTAGTAATTCGGTATTGTTGCGCAAATATATTGTAGATCGTAATCATCGGCCTCTTAATTATGTCAAGGACTCAAGAGCTTACATATAAAAACTATAAATTTATTAATATATGTTTCACGTTTTTGTTATATTGGATAATTATTTTATTATCATTTTATCAGAGAAAAGGGAACTATGTAAGACGTAGTATTCGAACTGCTAACTGTGGACTTACTCGTTAATCAATGTTTGCTTGAGACCCACATTAGAACATTGCTATTGTCGCATTTACCTCAGTTAATTAAATAATGTTTATTATAATTCAAATAACAACGCTCGTATAAAAAAGATAATCTGAATAAACCAACTCAAAACTAAATAAATCACCAATCCTGAAGAAGACCCCTGCAATGGCGGTCGAAATATTGGTTGAAGGAAGTTCGCCACACACGGCTAAACCCAAAAGCCACAATATCAAATCTGGCCGTGAAAACCTAAGAAGTTATTTAACCTAAGAAGTTATTTATAATACAGATGTATTTATTAACCTTTTTACTGTCAAGAGTCAACAGTGTTCTTGACAGTCACGGATTGAAGTAGACTACAAGTTAGTTGAAACTGCAGTCTCATAAACAGAGGTCATACTCAACGTGATCCATGTTAAAACAAGGTAAATAAATAAATATTTATAATTTATGATGGATCTTAAAGTGAATGTTTAAAAAAACATTGAAATTTTTTTTTTCAACTGTCAAATAAAATACAATATGAAATCACATGCAGATTTTTGAAGGAATAATAAATTGAAAATTAATACTTATAATTGAAAAAAATATTTTATTTCGTGTTTTCTACAAAAAGAAAAAAAAACACTGTCTAGAATGGAAAGTTGAATGAACATTTTTGGTGTTTATTAATTTTAATACATTTTATAAAAACATTCAATTTCATGATATTTTCATTACTATGATATATTTGAGTTGCCAAGATAAATAGTCATATTTTCCAGACTTTTGACCCTATTTCCATTGGAGGAACACAAATAGAGGTTATAAACGACTGGGATCTAGGACAAGTAATACAACTAGGACGAAGTAGCTTCTCAAAAGAAATCGACATGCGTATACAATTAGTATGGGCAGCATTTGGAAAATTAAGTACATTTTTAATGCGAAAATTCCGCAATGTCTTAAAACTAAGGCGTTTAACCAATGCAACCTCCCTGTATTAACTTATACCGCAGAGATGTGGAATCTGACAGCAAGTCTTACCCATAAAATAAAGATCACCCAGCGTGCTATGGAGAGATCCATGCTCAGAGCTTCACTAAAAGATAGAATCCGAAACGACGAAATACGCAGAAGCACTCAAGTAGTGGATGCTACCCAACGAATAGGCATATTCAAGTGGCAATGGGCAGGACATATCTGTCGAAGAGACGACGCTTGATGGGGAAGAAAAGTATTGAAATGGCGCCCAACAACTGGCAAACGAAGCATTGGCCGAATATAATTATAAGTCTTATAAATCACGTGTACCGTGGCTCAAAATAGGTTAAGAATCACTAGTTTAGAACCTGATATTCGCACTTCGTAAACAATCGCGTTACTTAATAAGCCACGCCCCCAACATAACTCATGCCATACAACTGTATTATAAATTTGTTTATAAAACTAGTTTGCTATTCCTATTATGATTTCACATTAATTTTATGTATGGAAATGTTGTTGTATTACCCACTCCAACAGAAGGCTTTTAGAAATTATTTAGTTTGTATCAACCGCCTTAATTGTAATTATTTTTATAACTAACGAAACTTTTGCCACGTTAATTAAAATTTTTGATAAAATACCAACACGGTTTTCAATTTGAGAAATAATTTATATCTCATTTAAATATATATTGTAATATAATTACTTTACTACCATTACAATGGCATGACAGAAATTATAATGTCTGTATAATTAATAAATTTATTTAAATAAAAGAAAATTACTCAAAATTAAGACAAAAATAACATTCAGTTTCTTTGGATTTTCTTGAATATGATTTTGAATAATTTAGTTTTTTAAATGTACACACATACAGGAGAATACCGACAGATGGTGATAGTAATTCTCAAGGTAATTTGTGAAATTCTATGACGCTTACCATGCCTCATATGGATATACTGCATGTGGAGTGTTGATCCGCCAATATCATACACTACAGCCCGAGATTCACGCATCATCCTTATTATTACAGGAATTTACTATGAATGGGTGGTCTTCACGGGACGACTTTCGTCTACCACCAATTTTAATTAATAGTCTATGACTGGTATTTTGCGGACGAGGGATCAAATTCACACTAACCGGGTTATTGTAGAGCTCAAAAATCGATTAAATATTTTTTTTCATCTCCGTCGGGGATCTAACCCACGATTTTTGACTTGCAAAGCAAACGCTTTGACCATTGAACTATACCCGCCGGCAAAACGTTTATTATATGTTTGGACAAATTGTATTTAAAAAGCATATAGTACGAATAAAGTTAATTTAATACTTAGATGCATAACCTTGTAAAGCCAACTGAAATAAGGACTGCGAAAAAAAGAAATGTGAAAATAAAGTTGTCGTTTATTGTTGGTGGTAGATGAAAGTCATTCCGTGAATACCACTCATGCATAATGAGTCTCACTCAGAACGATATGTCCAGAGTTAGAATTGGAGTGTAGAATTCAGTATAATGTCGTTGGCCGATGTACACTCCACAAGCAGTGTTTACACCTCCTCAGAAATAACAAAACGTAATAGAATCCACAAAAGATACTAACCATCACCGTATATCGATATTCTCAATATAAATTAAATATATATATCGTTATTATCGTGTTGCTTAAGACTCAGTGCTAGTAGCCCTAAAAGATGCAAAAGAGTTTGTGTACCTTGGAAGTACGATCACCTGGGATGGCAGAACAAAAAGAGAAGTCAACAGTCGCATACATCAAGCAAGGCATAAAAAAGCAAAAATTCTTGAGTCAAAGAATATTAATTTAAGGCTCCGCAAGCAACTTGTCAAAACATTTGTTTGGAGCATCTTGATGTACGACTGTGAGACATGGTGCTTATCTGAAAGTGATAAAAAAAGAGAAGAGGCCTTTAAGATGTGGTCATACAGAAGAATTCTCGGAATTTTCTCGAGAGACCATGTCACGAACAATGAGGTTCTCAGTATAATAAAGGAAGACAGGCACCTAATAAAAACCATCTCGCATGATGTGACCGATCCATGGATCGGTCACATCATGCGCCACGATGGTCTTCTTCGCGACATTGTGAAGGGGATGGTTGAGGGTAGAAACTGTAGAGGGTGCCCTAGACGGTAGTATTTGCAGCAAGTGTTCGAGGACATGAGTTGTAGCTCTTATGCTGAGCTGTAGAGGGTTGCGGAGGACCGAGAAGAATGGAGATCGAGATGAAAGATTCCGTTGCTGCAAACCAATCCACCGGATTGATACTACGATGAAGAAGACTCAGTGTTGAGGAGAGTGGGAGAGAAAAGGGGGTTCATTTTTTTTGCTCGCTTATATTATTGGGGATCATAATTTGTGAAGGGACTGCAAACGACGTTTTTTTTTCACATTTTTGGGGACGATGTACGAAAAATAAATGCGTTGAATGACGAGTTCTCGTGGCATTGTTATGACACGTCAACGTGAACGTGTTTTGTTGACACGTCACTGTTCCGTGTTGTGTTGTTTATTTCAACGAGGCATATTAAGAGGTGTCATTACGTATTGTATACCTGTGAGGTACGAATACGTATTTTTGTAATTATATTATGTATTGCCATATTAAAATGTTATTTGATATCACAACGGCGTAATATTTTAGTTTGTAAGTATCTAATTTCATTGGCGATTTCTATTATTTAACTCTCAGTATATGTAAGAATAGAACGTGAGGTCAAAAACCCCTATTGAAGAAAAATATTTATTATTGATTGGTCACTGCGTGCTTCAGATATATTACATTTTTTTTCTGTATGTAAACGGTTTTGAAATAACACGGTTTCGACCACAATATTTTTCGTTTTTTTTTCTTCAATTTAACACTGTTTTGCATCCAAAGAACATATATCACTAAATCACTTCAAATTGGCAGAGAAAGGTTTGAAGAGTTTACAATTGAAGATATTGCAAAAAAATGGTATAGCTGAATGGTCAAAGCGTTTGCTTTGCAAGCCAAAGGTCGTGGGTTCGATCCCCGACGAAGATTATTACAAAAAATATTTTGAATTGATTTCTGAGCTCTTAAATATCCCCGGTTGGTGTGAATTTGATTCGTCACCCGTAAAATGCCAGTCATAGCAAGTTAATTAAAATTAATGGTAGACGGAAGTCGTCCCGTGAAGACCACCCATTCATTGTAAATTCCTGTTATAATAAGGATGATGCGTGAACCTCGGGCTGTAGTCTATGACGTTGGCGTATCAATACTCCACATGCAGCGCTTAGCCATATGCACTATAGTAATAAGCGTCATAGAATTCCACAGATGAGACTTCAGAATTACTATCACCATCCTCTCGGTATTCTCCTGTATGTTCTTACATAAAAATAAAACATTGGATGAAGTTCCTAATGAATAACCAAATTCTCGAGAGTATTTCAGAAAACATAAATATTTTTTTATTAGTTCGTAGTAGTGATGATTAAAAGGTGATTCCATTATCAGCCAATACAATTTTAGAAGGATTTAAATTAGCCAGTGAATTTTGACTTGTTAGAAATGTAGTCAATATTCAATGAGTTTTACAATTTCGGCGTCATTTAAAAGATTATGGCTAACTATGAAGAATCATATAAAGGACTTAAAAAATAAATTGCAGCATCAGATAACTGAATTGTTATTTAAAACCGATGAAAAAAAAGAAAACTGTTCATTATATTTAAGATACACTTATTGAGTAATTGCCACTAAAACTTTCCAGTGACGAAAGTGATTTATCACCTTACGAAAATAACATAAAACAGCGCGTTTATTATCAAGTAGTTGAACTGAATAACTACATAATTAGTAAAACCAATTTCAAAATCAAGGTTTTTCCACTGATTGAAATCTAGTTACTTTGTTTATAATAATAACAAAACTTTTTTACACGGTTTATGTTTGCACAGTAGTCTGTGGAACGTATCTACCGCGCAAAAAGTTTTTTTTTGTATTCTTAAAGTATGGATTACGAGTACATACACTTTTCCGTTCTTTTTTCCCTAACAGAAACATTACAAATTTGAACAACTCAATTCATTTCTGAAGTACAATAAGAATTAATCTTAAAATAAAAAAATACAATAACTCCTTTGCTACATAACCTCAGAAATGTGAAATAATTTCAAACGTGAGAACGAATTTTCGACGAAGCCATAAGATGTCATAAATAAAATCATAGATTTAAAACTAAATATTTATTTAATTTCCACATTACTCGTAGAACCGTTATATTCGAATCCGATTCCGAGTCTAGGCCTTGTTTGCTGGTATTGAACTACGCTAGTCGAGCAGTGAAGCCTAAAAATAACTCGGGTAAAGCAAATATCAGAAAGGATAAAAAAAAATGTGCGAGTTAAGCATTCAGATCTTCGGCAAAATGCTTTAATTTTTTATCAAAAAAACATTAAAATCTTCAATCCGAGATTTGCGAATAAATATTGAGCGAGAATCGGGAATTTTAATAATGGAGTGGTATCTTTTGTGTACATAAAAATGAAATGATTATTGGATAAAGTTTATGTTTTACCCAAGATTAAAATTTATTTTTTTGAATCGTGTTTCGTTTGAAAATATTCAGATGATACATTTTTGTAGTCGAAAGTTGATTTCTACCTTCTCCACATATTTAAGAAAATTAAAATGATCTTTAATTTTTTTTGCATAGTAATAATCTCTTTTTTTAATATGGCCAACAAAATTATATAAAGGACGGAGGCATTCAAAAACTCATTTTACTTTTTTTATGTAAACACATACAGGAGAATACCGACAGATGGTGATAGTGATTCGGAAGTCTCATCTGTGGAATTATATGACGCTTATCATGCTGCATATGGCAAAGCGCTGCATGTGGAATGTTGATCCGCCAATGTCATAGACTAAAGCCCGACAGTCACGTATCATCTTCATTATTACAGAAATTTTATGTGAATCGGTGCTCTTCACGGAAAGACTTTCGCCTATCACCAATTTTGATTATTAGACTTTAAATGGCATTTTACAGACGAGGGATCAAATTCACACCAACCGGGGAGAGAGAGCTACAAAATCGTTTTTTTTTATTTCCGTCGGGGATCGAACCGACGACCTTCGGCTTTCCAAGCAAACGCTTTAACCATTGAGGTATACTCGCTGGCGAAAAAGAAACTCATTTTAAAAAACTAGTTCTGCTTACCAACAGCGTACGAAAAATACATCCTCATCAGGTCTATCTTTGTAATCTAAATCCATTTATATAGAAGACTATTATTAATATCTATTGTATAAAAATATGAAAAAAATATTTAAATAAATAATCAGAAATTCGGCATTGATGGTCAATATATATAAAAAAATGAGTTCATCCAATTTAACCTTATTATTTTAAGGCCAAACGTCCCACTGCTTCTATAATCAGATACCTTCAACACCCAGACTGAAGTCGCAAAGCAGCTTTCTGAGATCCGCACAACCTCTCACATCCGGCCCTGAAAATGAGAGACTCCAGCTCTGGCAACAAATCGCATCAAAAGATTAAATTACTCCAAAGGAAGGCCTCCCAACTGGCTAAAACCTTGATTGGTGGACCTAGAAATACCTGAATAGATTATGAACTGGAGTTGGTAAACAAAGGACAACCTCGAGCGGTGGGTAATGCTTCAGCAGTGAGAGTCACTGATGTGCGACTAGGGAGACCTGCAGTCCGCCTCACACCTAAGATCTTGCTCCATGTGTCCATAAAGCTGCATATCCCAAGACCTGATGCTGGACAACACACGAGCTATCGATGCTGCTAGATATTGGGAAGAAATAATTTGACGTCGCTGACACGAAGAAGAAGAAGAATAGGAAGAGGAAGAAGAAGAAGAATTAGATTTTATAATATATTTTGTGTTTTAAATGAGAATTTTTACTATGATTTCTCTATCTAAAATCGTTTTCTGAGAAGTATCAAGAGATATGACAAATAATTTATCATTTTCATTATACTCTATATTTATCGGGAAACCATTTTTATCAAGTCATGTTGGTCAATATTATTATTTGATGAAACATTATTAAAATGAGTAATATATTTACAGTACAATTTGAAGTGATATTGTTAACTATAAACTATTGTAAATAACAACTGGGATGGGCAGCATTTGCAAAACTAAAGTACATTTTTGGAGGTAAAATTCCTCAAAAACTAAGGCGTTTACCCAGTGCATCCTCCCTGTATTAACTTATGGCGCAGAGACGAGGAATCTAACAGCAAGTTTTACCCATAAAATAAAGGTCTGCCAGCGTGCTATGGAGAAATCCATGCTTGGAGTGTCGCTAAAAGATAGAATCCGAAACGAGGATATCTGCACAAGAACTCGAAAAGAAGTGGTGGAGGCTACCGATCGAATAGACGCACTCAAGTGGCAATGGGCAGGACATATCTGTTAAAGATACGGGAAAGAAAAGTATTGGAGTGGCGCCCATGAACTAGGAAACGAAGCATTGGCAGACACAAGATGGACATAGGAAGAATAGCGGAAGTGACCTGGATGCGAAAGGAGGAAAAGATCGAAGAGGATGGATGCTCATGCGGGAGACTTACGTTCAACGGTGGACGGATACAAGCTGATGATGATGAATATTGTAAATAACTATTATTGTGTATTATCTTCACTTATATAATTAATTAAGGCATTAATTTAAAAAGGTCTTTTTGTAAAGCGCGCTTCTTATTATAAGAATATAATTTTCAACAAATTCCCAGACCGTCTGAAGACTCCATTATGTTTTCTTGGTATAATATGAACATTTTCAGGAATTAATAACTGAATCCATGAAAATAATTTTACGTATTCAATTATATCATAAGCCATGTGCATATTTAAAGGCAAAAGCATTTTTTTTAATAAAGGTAAGAGTATATTAAATATCTAAGAAAAATTTCAATATAATTTACTAAGCCATATTTTCTATGAAATATTTCATGGAAAAAACTTTTTTTGAGTTATAGAAGAATGATATATTATAATATAAAATACAGCAGAAACTGCATAAATGTATTTTTATATATTAATAATTAATATATAGTACTACGAAATTGATTTGCAAAACGTTACGTGTCGTAAAGTTAGCTAGAAAGTCTTTTCAAGTGAAAACCATTTTTATTTAGCTCGTCTGCTTTCTACTCGCGGGTGAACAAAACATAAAACATTGTTTTTCAATTAAAAGTGATGGTCAATGCCATTAATATACTTTTATTACTAATAAATAACACAGTACAACAAGTCTTTTTTAGAAATCTCATCTTTTGGATAATCATATTTTAACGTAATGGTGAAATACGAAACTCACAACGTGGAGAATGCCAAAGGCGTATTTGTGTCAAAGACATATTTTCCAGAGAGAGTGATAAGTAACTTGTAAGCGTTATTTTCACGCAATACTTTGAGCGATTAGTGAGAACATTAGCTAAGAACATTGTTCTATTTAAACGGAGCTATTCATGAAAGATGTAAAATCATGTGAAGATTCAAGGCGTGAAGTCCTTTGTGCAGTCAACTTGACTTACTGCGAATACTGTTATGTGTTATAATACGCCTATCTTTGTTGTTACACACTTTTGGTATTCGTACTTTAAATCCAAATGAGTAAAGAGAAACACAAAAAATATTCGTAATATAAATTGTGTAGTAGGTAGACTTTATAATATGTAACTTCTTAGGTTTTCGCGGCCAGATTTGGTATTGTGACTTTTAGATTCTTTTAGAATTCTCTCGTACCAATATTTATTATATGTGTACGCTAACTAAAAAACGATATTGTGTTAATTGGAGTAGAAATTTAATAGTAACTATAATTTTTCTTTCTTTTATAGAAGACCGAAATCCATTGCTAAAATAAAAGTCACATATTATCATGGTTTCCGATGGCAACACTTGTACAAAAGTAAAAAAAAGAGTATACCTTGCAAGGATTAATAAAAATTCTTGCACTTCGTACAAAAATGGAAATGAAAATCATCGAAAAGTTATAAATATACAAAAAATTACACGTTAATCTATCTAAAAATTTATATATGAAATATGTTACAAAATGACAAAATATTTTAAATCTAATTTATTCTTCTATACCACAGTAATGTTTTTGACAAACGTATCATATTTCAATCACATATATTTTCACCTTGTAAATGATAACGTAGTTATTTCAAATACGATATTTAGACAGTTTTATTATTTTCCGTGAGTGAAAATGACGCTGGAATATTTAAATAATAGATTTTCGAAAATGATTAATAATATATACTGTTACACGATAAGTTGACAATTTTTTTATGAAAATCTTATTTTTTAAGCTCAAAGTATGTGATGGTTTGTATATTATCATCGTTGCCATATCTGCTTTCCTAACTGGAGCAAATGGACATTACGAGTTGACTCCACAAAGCAGTGGCATTAATATATTCACATTGGTAAAAAATAATGTAAAATTAATAAATAATAAACTCATAAAATGAAAACCTAACCTAAAACCATTCATTAATTATTTCCTGACAATTTATTATTTTTCTACTGCCGATTGATATTTTTCTACTGCCGAATAATTATTTTTTACTTAATTTTTTAGGTATTTATTACTGACCGTTTGCTAAATAATTACTGGCTATTAATTTAATTGAATACTGCTAAAAAAAATCATATGCTGAAATTGAATGAAAAAATTGATTTACGTTGCATAAGCCTTTTACACAACGTTCATATCTTTTATGAGTATTACGAATTTCAATGACATATTTGATAAATATTTTTTATTTAATTGTAGCCTTAATTTTTCATTGAAATATTTAATGTGTACTGCTTATATTATCTATAATATGTCATAAATTTAAAATTACAATCCGTAATAAATTAATAAGATTAAATATTTTTCTATTGGACACGAAATTATACAAAACATTGCGAAATTCCGTTACTAAGAAACTTTTCCATGAGGGGCTCTATGGATGATTATCCACCGTAATATCTTTCAAACAAAAAGGGAATTCTATTCAATGGGCACTCAATAAAGCGACACACCCCAATATAATAAAGTTTATTAAATTACATGTATAATTTAATTAATTAAACACGGTGCGATAAGCCGAGAATATTCTGGTCGGGAAAATTTCCATTTAACCATTTAGTCATTTCAAAAGCGCCAACAGAAAATTTGATTAGCTTCCTAGTCTAGTATCATACTTTAAGACACATTTGCGTTTTAAATATAATATTTCACGATCAGTTTTATGATAATAATCCAAAATATATAAATCAATCACTTTTATTCAACAGTTTTCGAAGATACTAAAATTTAGCCGGCGGGTATGGCTTAGTAATAAAGCGTTTGCTTACCATACCGAAGGTCATAAATGCGATCACTGAATTAGATTTAAAAAAAAGATTTGTAATCTATGAAAACCCCCTGGTTGGTGGAATTTTATCACTGAATTACTTCTTCTTCGTAGTATCAATCCAGTGGATTGGTTTGCAGCAACAGAACCTTGCATATCGATCCCATTCCTCTCGGTCCTCCGCAACCCTCTTCAGCTCAGCATAAGAGCTACAATTCATGTCCTCGAACACTTGCTGCAAACACTCCCGTCTAGGGCGCCCTCTACAGTTGTGAAGAAGACCATCGTGGTGCATGATGTGACCGATCCATCGGGCTCGCCTCTCTGAGATCTTATTAGGTGCCTATCTTCCCTGATTATCCTGAGAACCTCGTGTTCGTGACGTGGTTTCTCCAGGAAATTCCGAGAATTCTTGTGTATGACCACATCTCAAAGGCCTCTAGTCTTTTTTTATCACCTTCAGATAAGCACCATGTCTCACAGCCGTACATCAAGATGCTCCAAACAAATGTTTTAACAAGTTGCTTGCGGAGCCTTAAATAAATATTCTTTGACTCAAGAATTTTTGCTTGTTTATTGAACGCTAGCCTTGCTTGAGGTATGCGACTGTTGACTTACTTTTTTGTTCTGCCATCCCAGGTGATCGTAGTTCCAAGGTATACAAACTCTTTTGCAACTTTTATGGGTACTCCTAGCATTGATATGATCATTTTCTGCTGCTCATTGCGGCTTACTCTCCATGACTTTGGTTTTTGTGCTGTTTATCTTCATATTGAAGTTGGAATTAAATATGTTTTCCATGGATGTCAGCGCTTCAGTGAGTTTATCTTCAGTTTCAGCAATCAGAGCAATGTCGTCAGCAAACCTTATGATATCAATCTTTTGGTAGTGTATTTTAACCCCCTCTCTATGGCCCACTTTTCCCAGATGTTATTTATTGCATTTTGTATGTATACGATGAAGAGTGCAGGCGACAGAGAGCATCCTTGTCTCACCCCTTGACGTATTTTTGCATCCTTTTGGACATTTCCAAGTGATATTAGTGGCAGCTTCTTCTTTGTAAAGTGATAATATGAGTCTTCTTTCCTTGTATTTGACTTCAATTTCTTTCATTACATCGAAGAGCTTTTACCATTGTATGTATTACTACAGAGACACTCAGATCGGCTAGAGCAAATAGAAGCACCCTGCAGCTGACGGGAGGTAGTCCTAGCACGGTCTTTGGCAATCGGGCTTTCAGCTACGCGGCACCAATGGCCTGGAACTCGCTACCAGAAAGCATAAGAGAGCTTAAAGCGGAGGCATCCTTCAGAAGCAGACTCGAGACCCACCTTTTTACTCACAGAGAGGCAAAGAAGCGCTTTTGGAATGATCATTCGGTCATAAAAGAGCGCTATACAAATACTAATATAATAATAATAAAATACTAAGAATCGTTCATTTCGCTTCGATATTTTTTGTTAGCAAAACCGCAAGGCTTAAAGTCACCGACAGACATAAAAACGTGAATTGATATAAGACTTGGAACGGGAGGAATTCCGAACATGTTTTCAACTGGGTCGCTTAAAAACATGATCAAAGGAACACAAAATGTGCCACTTTGAGGATTAAATGCTTCTTATTAGGGGTGGCTGTATTTTGCCTTTGAAAAAAAAACCACCACAATTCAAAAGATCTCAGAAAAAACATAATTTAATGAATTTTTTTTTGAATACTTCAAATAATTCTATTTTTGGAGAGAGAGAGAGAAAAAACACGTATTAATTATATCTAGAGCTTTCACCAAAAGCTATAAACCAAAATGTAAATAATCGTATGTACATGGTGATGGCTTTATTGTTCAGTTTTAAAAATCTGCAAGAGAGCATGAGTGACACTTTTTAAAGAATATTTTCTTATTTTTCTGTAAAAGTATGGATACAATTTTCAAAATATTCATTTAATTATGACGTAAAGTAAAGGCGTAATAAAATGTAATTTCTTCCGAAGCAGTCTCCTAATTTGCTCTCGTTTTTCCCATTTTTTTCTATACAAACACAAATATAACAAAAGCAGAAAAATAGTGAAACACACAAGCGTGTGTCCCATAAACAAGAGATCAGACGTTAAGATGCTATTGTTACCACCCTTAGGACCGAATGCTACAGAGCTCGCATCGGGTTAATCACTAGATCACTTTTTATACTAATGATAATTAACGTCTAAATATAAAATAATGCGGCGATTTGTTAATTGTATTATAATTAACAAATCGTTAAATTATAATTATGAAAAAAATCTCGTATATTCATGTAAAATTATATTTAAATATGCATATATTGTAATAAATATAAGTATGTAATAGATAAACTGGAAATGTGGGATAAATATAAAGTGCAAAAGATTATGGCATGAAATATTACGCCTACAGTTATACTTAATGGTGTTTAAGCTTGACTTTTTAAGTAAGGATATATTTTTAGAAATACCTTTGGGAATTTTTTGTTCTTCAAAAAGAAAAACAACAGAACTGGCGATAAATTATCATTACGATATTTTTATGATAAGTACTGAATGTTTATTTTTAGAAAGACAGCATCCTCGAGTAAATACAAAGAAAAATGTAGAGAAAAAAGTTTCTAGAATTTAAATTTATGTGAATTTATTTATTAGCCATTCCTAATTATAGCCGACATGAAGCTACATACTATAATTTTTATAACGTAATATATGCTATTATTTTTCAAAAAAACAAGTAACACTCTATTTTTGTCATCAATGAACACATCATCATCATTATGATCGGCCTGTATTTATTTCTGCCTTCCCGGTTGAGTGTACTTTTACTCTGATGTCGTCAGTTCATCTAGAATCTAGAGGGGGTTTGGTAGTTCTTAATTAACATCTAGTAGTCCAGCGACAACGGCACATCGAAGCGCAGCTCCCATTAGATCACGGAAAATAAGCAACATAAGGTGCTGACCGAAACATGGATAAAATGTTGTCGAAACTGCGTGTCGCTGGTCGGTTGAGCCGCTCTTTAAAAACCAAATGGTTTACACATCGGGGGTGTCCGGCTAATCATCCGATTTTCTTAAAAAAATCCGATCTACAAGTCACCAAAAATATGCCTCAGATGCCGTTTCTTAAAAGTCCACGGAATTTTGTTCTGGATATCGTCGGTAACCATATATTTTTTATTTCTTTACCTTCAATGTCATTTCAAAATATACAATTTTAATTTGCTATTGAAGTACAAACGTTAGTGTGATGATGTAAATATATTGACGCATTTAGTGTCAATGACCTCACACTCAGCAGAAGTGTCGGAATACGCAGCGCAAATAGTTAGGATTTGTGAGAACAAAAACCATGTCATAAGTATATCATGGTTGACACACAAATAACACGGTATTATTGTCACAAAATCAAACGTCCAAAATTATGTATCCGTCCACACCAGCACTGAATCTGAAGCAATATTACACTAAATATGTCAATATCTTTACTCAAGTTGGTTTTAACCACTGTTTTCTGCGATTCTTTCGTCTTACACGTATCCAGCGTTGAACGATGGTCCTTACAGGCCACTCTTCAGGCTCCATGAGAGACTCCAGCGAAGTCGCGATGACCCCGATTTTTAAAGATGTTGACAGCGTCCGTATGCTGACGATTCCGGTATGGTCATCGAAGAGGGATTGAATGCAGCGGTTGCTGCCAAGAAGCCATGTTCTTATTGTAATATATATGTTCCCAGGAGGACCTTTGGATGCAAAGTTGTCTTAGGACGAGGCATGGGCTTTGGCAATTAAATCAACTGAGTGGTGGCCACTTGTTATGACCATATGTTCCAGATATGAGAAGAAATCGAACATCTATTGATCATCATCCCATCGGAATAAAAAAATTATAACAAACATTGCTCAGTGTGATACACGTTAAAAAATCAATATAGGAAGTAGGGCCTCTAATCTCGATGGTTTTTTGCTAAACTAATCTCAACTAAATTATTGAGTTTGAGTGAAACTTTCGTATATAAGCATACTACGTTGGAACTGATGAAGCCTTTATTGAGGGTAAAAGTACATACTTTTAGCAAATGATTAAAAAGTTATGATCCATTTTAAAACAAGTAACGGTGGTTATAGCTCAATGGTCAAAGCGTTTGCATTGCAAGCCACAGGTCGTGGGTTCGATCCCCGACGGAGAAAAAAAAAAGTATTTTTAATCGATTTCTGAGCTCTAAAATACGCCGGTTGGTGTGAATTTGATCCATCACCCGTAAAATGTCAGTCAAAGCCTATCAATTAAAATCGGTGGTAGATGAAAGTCGTCCCGTGAAGACCACACATTCATAGTAAATTCCTGTAATAATAAAGGATGATGCGTGAATCTCGAGCTGTAGTCTATGACGTTGGCGGATCAACACTCCACATGCAGCGCCAAGCCATATACACCATGGTAAGCGTCATAGAATTCCACAGATGAGACTTCAGAATTACTATCACCATCTGTCGGTATTCTGCTGTATGTGCTTACATAAAAAAAAAACGTATTTTTTATCTATTTACTATTGAAATGGATTTCAAAGTGAATGCTTAAAATATAAATAATATACAAGAATCATTTTCACTTTACTGATATTTCCAATAGATACCTTTTATCGCAATGTAAAAAAATGTATACATGTACCTCATGTAAGTATCTATATATATATATATGTCATAATATGAACGAAGTTAAGCGTGTTGTGAATTCGCCGCAGTTCATTTTTTATATTCGAGACACCTCAAGGGCAATTTAAAAAAATCTTTTAATTTATTGCGCAGAGCATAATTATAATATTTTATTCCGAAGCCGATAAAGCGTGAAATTTCGCGTCGGGCGTGAATAATTGGGTCTTTTGCCAGTATGAACGCTGTCAGCTTGTAACACCGGAACCAAATAAAAATATATATAGCCATTTGATCTACACGTGCCAAGCCGGTGGGTAGATTGTTTTGAAAACCGAGCCTTCATATTAGATGTATTTTTTTGGTATATATTTTTCTATTGAATGATATTATCTAACCGGTAAAGTAATATTATCCAATTTATTTATTGTCGAATAAAGGTATCCCATATATCACAATATTTTATTTTATTTTATCGAAAAACGAGTATTTATATGTATAAAAGAAAGTCGTGTTAGTACGGTATCGCATAACTGAAAAACGGCTTAACCGACTTGGCTGAAAATTGATGGAAAGGTAGCTTAGAACCGTAGAAAAGCTATACGATACTCAAAATTTATTTGATTAATAAAAAATATTGAATATTTACGTAAACATGTTTTCATACAAGACTATTGTCATTTGACAGAACGGTAAGTAGGTACCTACGTAAGGTACGGAATATATTAAAACAAAAAAAAAAAAAACAAAAAAATATTAGTCAAATATCATTTTAATCTTTTATTTGTTGAAAATGTTATAACAATAGGCAACTGGAAAGAAATAACAGATCACTTGTGACAGCTATCGTATTTTTGTCTATGGTTTGATAGATATTTTGTCTATCGGTTGACGTTTTGTTTCGAGAACTTTCGAGTGTCTATTAGTTTTTTGTGCCGATATTATTACTAACAATATCAACAAATTGGTCGGTATATGGACTGCAATGAAGCGATTTGGCGTATATTCGCATTCCCTATTCATTAACGTCATCCTGCTGTTGTGAATTTGGCGGTGCATCTGGAGAATGGTCAACGAGTATATTTCACGGCTTCAAATGTTGTTCAACGTGCTGAAACACCTCCAGCGACAACATTGACCAGTCTCTTTACGATCTGCCAAAGCGATCCGTTTGCATGAACTTTGCTTTACTCGGAGATGCCACGTTATTACACTTGGAATGCTTCATCGAAGAATTTTCAACAACAGAAGCAAGGTGATGCAGTTCCTGGTTATCCGGATGTGCGTTCACTGATGCTCTTGGTCGTATGTATACAGTTCATCCAAAGAATGATGAATGCTTCTATTTGCGGTTGCTGCTGGTAAATGTGCGGGGGCCAACATCATTTGAGTCACTACGGACTGTTAATTTTACAATATTCCCAACGTATCGTGCTGCATGTGAAGAACTAAATTTAGTAGAATACGATACCCATTGGGATACGACGAAGACATGTGTTACCTCATGTGCGGTAGTTTATTAGTCAGGTTAGGAATGCCAGTACCAAATCGTGAAATGAATGACGCATTTAATCGAGAATTGGAACGGGAACGTGAATATGATCACCATGAATTAGATTTAGTAGTTCAAACGAATGTACCGCTGTTGAATCCTCGTGGTCAATTAAATGTGGCATGTTCACGGGTCGGAAGACCATCTGCATTATTTGTTCTTGCGCCTGATAATAAAACAAAAAATGTTGTCTATCACAAGGTGCTTCACTGAAGAGTGCAACCCATGCGCAAAAGTACATGGCCAATTAAAATACTAGGATTCAAAACACTGCGAATGAAAGGACCAAAGAACGAGAAATCGCACGTGGACGTATCGAAGAACGAGGATTTAATCCGACATTCAAGGTATTTATTTATTTATTTTTGTACTTACACACAATATAATTAACAGAATAACATAATACACTTAGTCCTTTGTATTATGTATGCTAATTCTAAAAAAATGTGTTTATAAATCAGTAATACTGTCTTTGCTTTTGATTTTGTAGATACAAAGACAGATTCACCATCGAATCGGATCATTGCAACCTCTTGAAGATGCACAGTATAATTTTTGACAAATATACTTCAATGACAATACGGAGGAAGAACTTGATCGACGTCAAGAGATCAATGCAGCAATGAAAAGACCAATCGTTCAAGATCTGCAGCAACTACTTAATGAACATCATGCGTTTGTCAGACTGTTCAAGAGTGCTTTGGAGCGCATGCCAAATGATGACTACAAAGTCGTGATCAGAGCGGATAATCGACCATCTGGAACACACGTCGTGATACTGGGTTGCAATACCCACTGATGTTTTGGCAGGAGAAGATGGATATTATTTCAAATTATATCAAAATGAAAAATCCATTGAATGGCGAGTATCAATATCATAGTTTTGATTTCATCATGAAATACATTTTACAGTGCTTGGTTTTGATTTAGGTTTTAAATAAAAGACCAATTACACTGCTTATATCCAGGAAAATAACAGACTTAAAGATTAGGGGCTGTTTGCTTAGATAAAATTGGACAAATGACTGACAACCAATTTAAAATAATTTATTTTCACCCCTTTATAATTATGGATGTAAGCTTTGGATACAAAATAGCAAATCTATTGTCTTATTTTCAGGTGAAGAAACTACCAAGAAGGTTAGCTCGATGAATTATAACGCATATCGTTTGACGATTCGTCGAAATGCTCACAACTCTTTGCTGCGGTTTCGTCAATTACTGCAACAGAATTCAACCAGACCAAATATATGTACCGAAAATTTCAACTTAATAAAATCCAAAGTCTGCTCTTTTATTACCTCTCAGGAGGAACAAAGTTTACCGGGTCAGCTAGTTATTTATAAACTAAGCCGATCGTTTATTATATCATATATATTTTTTTACGTAAACGTATGGGCAGGAGAATACCAACTGATGGGGATACAGAAATATGTGGATTCTATGACGATTACCATGTTAAATATGGCTAAGCGCTACATGTGAAGTCTTAATACGCCAACTTCATAATTCGACATTCACGCTTCATTGATTTATTACAGAAATTCACTATGATTGAGTGGTGTTCACTAGACGACTTCCTAGTACTACCAATTTTAATTAATAAACTATGAAAGGTATTAACGGGTTAGGGATCAAATTCAGATCACGGGGGCATTTATAGAACTTAGAATTCAAATTAAAACTTTTTTTAAATTCCGTCGGGGATCAAACTCACGACCTCCGGTTTTTGGTATGCAAACGTTTATACGAATACTAAGGGGTCCGCCATATAACGTTTTTATTTTCAACTAGTGCTTATTTCGTGAATGGTAACACTTAGCTCATGTCTGATTTTATTTCCGCTAAACGAATATGGTTGTGTATATGCTTGAACAACGCTGAGAAATTTTGCGACATTACTTTGAAAATCAGGCCATTTTTCTTCGAAAATGAGCAAGGAGTGGCCGTTAAAGTCAATGGCGATAGTTATCGGGCCATTTTTGTTCACAAAAATTGAAGAAGAGGATATTGGCAACATTTGGTTTCAACAGGACGGCGCTACGTGCCACACAGCTGAAGCTACACTCGATGTTTTGCGCCCCATTTAAAAAAAAAAAAGTTATTTGGCGGACCCTTTATTAAGCTTTTACCTGCTGGTAAAAAACACTAATACGTCGACTATGTTTATATTTATTCATCTTCTTTAGCCTCGCCATTTCCCATCATCTAGGGTCGGCTCTCTATGTGCACATTCGTCTGTCCTGCATTGCATTCTCGGCCAAGCCCAGAGTTATCAGATCCTTGTCTACAGTTGCTTACCAGGTTGCATGTGGTCTACCAGGTCTTCTTCTGATCGTGGGTATATTGAGGGCTTTCTTCGCCATGTATTTTATATTTATTACATGTTCATATTGTTCATTTACGCAAATGTACATTTATACGTATTATTGCAATCTTTTAGTAGTGCCTGTAGTGGGAAAAATAAAGTATAATCCTATTAGACGGTGAAAAATGTAAATTAAAAACTTTTTAACTGGCTTTGAAAGATAGTTGTTTTACTAACTTTCCCAACAATGAAAAAAAACTCACCAATTTGGTAAGTGTATCTAAAAAAAAATATGTTGAACAAAACCGTAACTTTAAAAAATTAAATTACAGTTACGGCGCTTTTCATAATAAAATAGTAAATAATATTTTTAAGTAATAAACTTTACGCTTTTCATAATGCAAAATTGAGTCCGCATAAATTCATAAATGAGACAACATTCAAGTAGGAGTATATTAAAAATAAGAAAACTTTTTAAAACAACAATTTAATTGGCATTAAATAAAAACATACATTTACCTACAATGCCATATTATCTTTTATTATTAATGAAAGTCTTAGAACAAATATATGTTGGCCTTAGAACACAAACTTTTGTATTGTTTTACTAAAGTTTGTTGTATGCTGTAATTTGAAGGAACCTATGGTCCATAATGAGAATTATCCATGGCGAGGAGAAATTTAAGTATACCCTTCTTATGTATTTTTCGTGTGAATACAAAATCCTGAGAATATAGTTTTTGAAGCCTTTGCCATAGATAATGTTACAAAGACAGTGTACAGTTAATACTAGCATAGAAACTTAGTATACTCTTATTTAAATACTGTATAAGTATTTAAATAAAATCTTTAAGAAAAAAAAACAAAGTATTATGAATGGACATCTTTCTATTGAGTACTAAATAGTCGTGTTTATCCTGTCAAACGGTAGTCGGGAAAATCACCAGTCAGTTATGGCAACCCATAAATACGACATTTTTAATGGATTAACCCATCATAATATAATTATATTATTAAGCCGTGTCATAAGAAATAAATACTTTATCGTAACGATTAATCATTTTTTTTAAACACCTATTTGTAAATATGATATCAATAAAAAAATAAAAAAGACAGTAACAAAACAAATATCAATTTTTAAAAATGTTAGTATGTAGGCTTAATCACCTGGCTTACCTAAAAATAACATTGAATTATTCTACCCTACAGCAGCTTCTGACATTGTACGTATTATCCTAACTGTGATGACTAAATGCTGCACTATGGAGTGGTTGTTGAGGTAGGACATAAATCCAAATCGAATCTTTTGTTCAAGCTTCCTATCTCTAGTTCTTCTAAAATACGTAAAATATTTGGTGAGATTTTGGGTTATGTAACTGCTGTGTCATTGCAAATGACTCGGTAGCTGTATTCTCTGATATTGTTTGCTATTCTATATGTTGAATCTTTATACGAATGAATATATGTATGTATTGATATTCTCCTCTCCAAATTCGATACCGATTTACTGGCTGACACGATGCAGGATCAGCTTCACAATACAAAGAACTTGTTTTCGTTTCACAATTCGCGTTTATTTGTCAAACCGTTATGGCGCACGCCTAATGGCGCACGCCATTACGGTCGTGAGCGAGCTCCAACTGTCAACTGACGGCGCACTCTCATCTCGCGCTGCCAACCGTCGCTGCAGAAAAAGCGAATTCAAGATGACAGTGGTATCAACAGGAAATGGGCCAACTGTCATAACAAATAAAATGGCGTATGCAAACACCGTGTATTATTATACAATTAAAACATTAGATGTGCATGTCAGGCGAGCGAACGAAAATAAGAGACAAAAGATCTTTTTTCGAGGCTTTACGGCATCAGTGTAATGGAGCTATATCAATCTGATATCAATACGTTTGAATGTGTATACCTTAATTATGGATGCCTTTACTGCCTCTCCAATCATGATGAAATTTTGTAAATATGTTAATTGCGAATGCAAACCATTTGACAACACGATCTTACCCTATTTTAAGATGAAAAAATAATCCTAAGCAAAATAAAAATAAAGAGAGATTAACGCTTAAGTCAAAAAATGTGAAATGCAAAAGTTACATTTTTTTTTCAATTTTACTTAAAAGTATGTAGGAGATTTGTTTCGAGACGTTATCAAAAGTAGATCTTCTGAAGAGATAACTCGCATACAACCTTTGTAATAAAAGTCAATATTACCGTTATTTTTAATTAAATTGCCATTATAATATGTCGCTATTGCAATTATGTCGCATTAAAACATAACATCAAAATAATTCTAGAAATATCTAATTATTTAGTTGTATACTTTCTTATCCAATAAACTAATTCTTGTATATGTTATACAAAATACATCATTTTTTATATGCATAATATTATTAATTAAAAATTTAATTTATTAACAAAAATACATCCAAAACATAAATTTTTGTGATCTATGAAATTTACTTTACGTATTTATAAATATTTATTCACCAACGTACATACACGTAGTTATTACGTTTATTATATACGAGTATATACTATTATACATTACTTATTGAAGTTTTCAATAAGACATGCGTTTATTTTAAAATTAGTTAATAAATGTAAAGGGAAGCTTATGATAAAATAATATTAATTTATCTTTGAAAAGATATTAATTGTTTGAAAGGAAATTCAATTTCACTTTGAGATTATTTTATGATACTACGACTTCTTTTGGAATATATCTGTATTTGTAATAATATATTCAACATGGGTGGCGTAATTATTAATTGTTGGTATCATATTTGAAGACTTAGATAAAAATGTAAAAAATAATATTAAACATTACTTATCAAATTACAATATTTATTACAAACGACCATTAAGGAATAGTCTTAAATTTAATTTGATTAATGTTTATTTATAAACACATTATGTTTATATTTGAATGACTGATCCCTCGATTTACGCGGTACCCATTTTACGCGGTTTCCTTTTTTTTTTTAAATCATAAATATTTTGTGACACGGGTCACACAAACGAGTGTGTTGCATCAGATTACTCTCATTTCTTGGACCAGACGTCTGTAACCCTTTCCATTGCACATCGATGATATCGATGAATAGTTTGTTGATCAGGAAATAGACGAAGAAGAATTGATTTATATGGTGTCTACCAACGAAAAAGCAAATGTTGAAAGTAGCGATGATAGTGATAGTGACAATGTAACAATAATGCCGTGTTATTTGCGTGTCAAACGTGGTATACTTATGACATGGTTTTTATTGTTGCAAGTCTAACTATTTGCGTATCCCGAAACTAGTTCTGAGTGTGATGTCATTGACACTAAATGTGTCTATACATTTACAACGCCTCACTTGTATGTAAATACTTAATATTTCAATAATTAATTGAAATATGAAATATTATGTAATGTTATTGAAGGAAATAAAGAATTGAATTGAATTACCAATAAACCAAATAAATTTACGTTTAAAAACATTTCTAAAATTTTACAATTGACCAATAACTTGAAAGGTTCTGGCAACTGATCATATTATTGAACGTGCTGTTAAACTTCAGCAAGTCCTTAAATCTATTAAATCCATTTCTTAATAAAATTCTATTTACTTACCTCGTTTTACGCGGTTTTCTGAACTTATCCCCCTACTTTATATGAACTTGAATTATCGATTTGCGTGGATTTTATTTCCTGGATCCTATCTTCCATTTTTGTATGAAATCGTAGTCTCGATTTACGCGATTTCTCTTGGAACGTATCTACCGCGCAAATCGAGGGATGAGTGTATTTTTAATTGGCAATTATATTGACATCAGCATGATACAGCCCTTGCTGACTGGTACCAAAAACCTCGACTTACAATCTTTCGTCTCTTATTTTCGATCGCTCATGGGACACGCATGTGTTATCATTTTGTAATACCGTTAGGAAGACTAGTTTTATAGATCGCCACTTGCGGCGCTGGGTGTCACCGACCACGACGCCCGGTGCTCAGTCAATTGTGTGCCGACCGCGAGGTCGTATTATGGCCGGCCCGGCATGTTATTCTATCCGGGCCGGAAGTTTGTAAAGTTTTTCGTAAAAAATATGTGCTTCTGGAAAAGTCTGTGTGTTGTTAATCTGCTCCTCATCCTGCCACCACGCAATTCAATAACTAACTTAGAAGGAGGAGGATGTTAATATATATTACTAATAATCTATTTCTAAGAATGTGACGGATTTTATATTTAATATCATTTAATTGTGAAATTGTAATTGTAAATCAATCTACCATTGAAAAAATTAATAAACTCGTATGAATATTTATTAGAAACCAAAAGAGGTACAAATACTTTTTTTGCTTCCATTTGCAACAGCATTTTTTTTTTTAATATTTTGGAAATTATCTGACGAAATAAAATAGCTATCAATCTTTTACTAATTTTTATAACATGCTTTTGTATCATAATATATAAGCCTTCGATGGTATTTTGAATATATATTAAAGATTACAAACTGTTGGGCTAATTTTTCATTATAATATTCATTGAAAATTACTATTTGTCACTCGTATTGTGTACATAGAAAATAATATTTTGTATAAAGGTTATTAAAAAGTCATAACTGCTTTTTTTAATTTTCATGAAAAATGAAAGCTCTCGCTTAAAATATAATATTTAAGAGACATTTTTTATTTATTTTTTGCTAAGAAAGCTCTTTTCCAATATGAAAGCTTGGCCTAATTATAATTTAGTTTTCGCAAGAGAAAAGCTTGATAAACAGAATGACAACTAAATAAAATAAAAATGCATTATTTAACTAAATTAAGTATTATTTTGGGTATATTCTTGTAAAATAAATTATAAAAACTTCTGCTCACAATAAAACACTTAGATATATAAAAACAATATCAATAATCACTTATTTTTTAGCGATGAACGCTGACAAATATGTCTAAAAAAATCTATAAAATACATTAAGCTCTTTTTATAAGCCTTAGGTGTCATGATAAATAGAATTTTATTGTTAAGCATATCGTTCAAAATTTGAGTATATATTTTTAAATGGGACAAATAAGTATTTAATTCTCAATTTATGTATTCAGGAATACATATACTGTCTTTGTTTCTCTTCATAACATTGAGAGTTAAGCTCTGGCTCGAAAACACAATAGAGCTAATCGTATTACCAGCAATGTCATTCACTGTATTTCAGATGGTATTACAACGGCATAATAATATTTTATCTGAAAGTGATAAAAAAAGACTGGAGGCCTTTGAGATGTGGTCGTACAGAAGAATTCTCGGAATTTCCTGGAGAGACCACGTCACGAACAATGAGGTTCTCAGGTTAATCAAGGAAGATAGGCACCTAATAAAAATCATCTCAGAGAGGCGAGCCTGATAGATTGGTCACATCATGCGCCACGATGGTCTTCTTCACGATATTGTGGAGGGGATGGTTGAGGGTAGAAACTGTAGAAGGTGCCCTAGACGGGAGTATTTGCAGCAGGTATTCTAGGACATGAATTGTAGCGCTTATGCTGAGCTGAAAAGGGTTGCGGAGGACCGAGAGGAATGGAGATCGAGATGCAAGATTCTGTTGCTGCAAACCAATCCACCGGATTGATACTACGAAGAAGAATAATATGTACATACAAATTCTTTTCTTCAAATTACGAAAGTGGAAAACCTTGAGGCTTCAATACAATGAATTAGAAATATATAACAAATCGCTTTTTCCGTTTTTTTTTCTCATCTTTCAATGAGGCTCGATGTGCGAACGCCCCGCGCATACAGTTTCCCGGGAATGTAAATTATTATGTAAATTCGGTCTGTTTACGGTTCGCCAACAAAGAAGAAAATCGGAATCCCTCAGAGGAGAGATTTAAGTAATTCTTCTCAACATACGCCCGGAATGTTTACTCGAGGATAAAGAACGCCAGCTGTTGCTTCGGTCTGCGTGGATTGGACTTGCCATTACAAATTATTTAACGCTCTTAAACAGACGCCAATCATCCGCCATTGTGTTTGTTTACCCTCCAGACGGTGCATTTTCCGAACATTCCGTTTCCGTGCTCATATTATTACACCCGACGGACATTTCTTGAGAATTTGCATGCCATTGAGATACTTCGCGTATCTTCTGCTCTCTCTCTTGTCATCTTCTAAATGAAGCATTCATTTGCCCTTTGTTACTTATGATTGAAATGACATATTTGCCACGACGCCATCTTGAAAATATTGACTGTTAAAATGTATACGTATTAAATATTTATTAGAATATAATTTTATTTTTTCAATAATCTAATCTTCTTTTATAGATCATTGACTATATAACAATATTATTAGTAATTAAATATACACATACTATACATGAAATTATTTATACGCATCAATTAATTCAGAAAAATATCGGCAGAAGCGGGATGCGAACCGCGGGCCTTAGAACCAACCTTTGCCCAAGTCTTTATATACCGCTTAACCCTATCGGCTATTTCTCTCTATTAGTATGTGTATATTTAATTACTAAAAATATATACGATTCTCAACCAACAACGCACTCACTTGTGTATGTTTTGGCATGTAATTATTATTTCAGTATTAAATTAAATTAATGGTCAGTAAATATTTAAGAAATGAAAAGTAATAATAGGTTAGGTAAGATTAGGTTTCCATTTTATGTGCTAATTATTAATTAATTTAACATTAATTACTAGGAGTATTGAGTATATTTCTGATATTTTAATTTTAAAACTGATCACAATCATTAATATTAACTCCAATTTATTTAATTTACTGCTAATTTATATCATTTACTGCACAAAATCTTAAATTAGTTACTGCGCAAATAAATACAGGCATACGTTCTTCGTATAGATAGATGATTATAACATGTGTGATTACTGATTACCTGTAGACCGAAACTGATTTATAAATCGTTGAAAGAAGCAACATTATATATTAAAAAAAAAAATAGTAAACAAATATGACAGCACTTGTACTTTTTGACATGTATTCAAAATATTTATTTAAATATATGCTAATTTTAATTATAACGGCAGTGGAATCTAGCAATAATATGAGATTCAAAAATCTATGTAAAGGACATGACAGATATAAATGACATCAGCAGTGAAGGAGCATAAATATAAAACAAACTATGGTATTTTTAGTTAACTAGTGCAATGTAAAACGCAGCCAATCAGGGATATATTTTTTTATATATCTATTTTAAAAATACGTCTTCAAATACCCTAAACATGACGTATCGGAATGTTTTCATTTGGAGCTATTATATGTTTTATACTTGTAGTATAAAAGACGTTTGCCCGAAAGACATAAGATTCCATTATTTTTGTAAAACAAGTTATAAAAAAATAATACACCAATGATTTTTATATTTTTTTACAACAAATAAATCTTGTATTTCAAATTCAAAATGTCTTTTATCAGGCAGGTGTTAAGTCTTTTGTGTGAAAATATTACTTTAAGCTTTGGTTTATTTCGCTTAAAATAACCGCTGAGTGTTATCTAGAGAAATATTTAATTAATTAAGTTATAATATCCTACTCTAATCTAGGTATAGTTTGAAGGGTCTGCTGTAATAATATGTATTTACACCGCAGAAGAGAATTTCTATTTATAAACATGAAAGTATTTGTTTGTGAACTAGATATGTCTTTTTGCTTTGTTTGTGCCGTTTATTGTATACTCATTCTGAATATACTATTAATATTTTATATTATGAGTTAAAATATATAATTTTATACAGAGGAGAATACCGACGTTGATAGTAATGCACAAATCTCATCTGTGGATTCTGTGACGCTTAAACATGTTACATATGACTACAGCCCAACATTCACACTGACATCTGCACGATGTATCCCTTGTCGACTGGTACTGAAAACCTCGATATACAATCTTTCATGTCTTATTTTCTGTTCTCTTGCCCGCTCACGGCTGTTTAAATGATAGTCACCGCCAGGGGCGCGGGCGAGAGCCATATCACGAGGCGTCAGTTATGTGTTGACGACCGAGAGGGTCGCATTACGGCCAGCGGCATGTCATTTCGCCTGGCTGGAAGCTTGTAAAGTTTTAACGTAAATATATGTCAACGTGCTTTTAAAAGAAAGTCTGTGTTATCAATCTGCTCCTAATCCTGCCTTCACTCGACGGAATAACACCTTTTTGAGAGAGAAGAGGATGTTATCACATTATCCATTTATTCCAGGAATTAAATATGAAATATATAAAACTATACACTATAAAAAAAAACGACAGGCATGTATACAACTGGGATGAGCAGCATTTGGAAAACTAAAGTACATTTGTAAAGCGAACATTCCCTAATATCGTAAAACTAAGGCGTTTAACCAATGCATCCTCACTGTATTAACTTATGGCACGGAGACGTAGAATAAAGCAACAAGTCCTACACATAAAATAAAGGTCACCCAGCGTGCTATGGAGAAATGAATGGTCGGAGTGTCGCTAAAAGATAGAATCTGAAACAAGGATATATGAAAAAGAACTCAAGTAGTGGAGGCTACTTGAGCTTCCAAAGTTCCTTCCTTAATGCCACCGGTAAACTATGAAATGCTCTTCCAGCGTCTGTGTTTCCTCCTTCCTACAATCTGGATCTCTTCAAGAAACAGATAAATGTACACTTGCAATCTCCCCAACCCACACACAAATACGAACACAACACAAGTTTCCCGCATGCAGCGTCCAGCCTCCCTGGCTGAGCGTCATAGAGTGCACTGGTCTTGACCGGTTGTGCTCTCCTGCATGCGGTTACATAAAAAAAAAACTTAACGAATAGGCACACTCAAGTGGCAATGCGCAGGAGATATCCTTTATAATTATCATATCTATCAAAGAGACGACGGTCGATGGGGAAGAAAAGCATTGGGGTGGCGCTCAAGAACTGGCAAACGAAGCACTGACAGCATAAGAAGAATAGCGGAAGTGGCCTGGATGCGGACGGCAAAGGATCGAAGAGGATGGAGACTCATGCGGGAGGCTTACGTTCAACAGTGGACGGATACAGGCTGATGATGAGGTGGAGATTACAGGACGACTAAAAATAATATAATTTTAATAAAATACATCGACAAGATCTAAAAATAATATCACAACAAAGTAAAGGAGTTGTACATAACCATTGTAAACTTTACCAAGATTCAAACCCAAGACTTGCCGTACAGCATTATTATTCGTACTTGCAAGCAGTTTAAAACAGCTGGAGTTCTCCGCCAGTTAAGAGATAAGTCAGATTTTGCTTATTTATTATGTACAAGACCCGTACTTTAAATCAGGTAAAAATAAATTGTCGCTTGTTGCCCTTACGACCTTTCCAAAACACTTGCTTTGCATTTTAAGTGACTCTCAAAGCCCAGTACAACAAATTGGTTAAGAACAATATCGGTCCACTTTGAGCACTAAGTGGCTTAACTTTAACTCAATAATAATATACATATTGTGTGGCTAAGTGATAAAGCGTTTGCTTACTATACCGAAGGTCGTAGGTTCGATCCCTGACGGAGATTACAATTATAAAAACAATTTTTAATCGATTCTTAAACTCTATAAGTACCTCCAGTTGGCGTATATTTTATCCCTCACCCGTAAATGGCAGTCATAGCTTATTAATTAAAATTGGTAATAAACAAAAGTCATCACCGTAAGCACCACCCACTCATGACGAATTCCTGTTATAAATGTATAATTCTTGAATGCAGGACTGTATTCTTAGATGATAGCAGATCAACATTTAAAATGGAGAGTTTAGTCTATTTAATAATTTGAATTGGTAAGCGTCATATAATCCACAGATGAGATTTCTCTACTACTATTTGTCGGTATTCTCCTGTATGTGCTTACGTAAAATTATGAATATGGCAGTGATTCTAAATGAAGAACTGATCTATCTGTATATATATTTCATTATATTATTAGTATTTGTATAGCGCTCTTTTATGACCGAATGATCATTCAACATATAAATGCATTCCAATTGGTAAACTTAATATGGTTAACGCGTTTGTAAGTGGTAAGTTATGATAAAAAAGTTTAAATATTTTATGTTTCAAAAATATTCGACCGACATTGAAGTCCTAGAGGAAAACATTTTTTTTTTCATGAAAACTTGTATCAATAATTGGTTATCCGAATCCTAAAAAAATAATTATTTTTTGCCTCCAGTAAATCGTTATTGTTTTGTCAACGACCAAATATCCGCGGGAAATTTTTCAAAAATGTCTCATAAACGTAAAATATTACTCTGCAGCTTTGTATCGGACGCGAATTTTCATATTTGGAAATTTAAATTTCCTGAAATGTTGTTTAATTTTCTTTTTTCTCTCGCACTTCAAGAAATGCATAAATTGTCAACGTAGCAGAGGTGTCATTTATTTTTTTAATTAAAATCATACATAGTAAAATTTCCTGATATGCAAAAAATGCTAAAGATTTTTTTTAATGATGGAATTGATTTACCATTATTATAATAATGTTTGTATACTCGTATGAGTCCTATTTTACAGAAGTCGTAGACCAATCTTAAGTTTCGATATAATAAAGTAAGTACAATTACAAAGCGTATTTCAGGTATAAAATGTCAATATTTAAGCTTTAGGTATAAGTTAGGTAAATATTCATATTTGAAAACAGGATGAGGCAATTGTTCGAATCCACGTTTGTATGGACTGAATTATGTTTTGTGGGACGAAGGTAATTTTTAGGACGATCTATAGAGCCTGATACATACGGGAATATATATTCCAATGGATGGAACACTGTAAAATTTAAGCACTATATATGTTGTATGTGTATTTCTTGTATTGTGTAATAATATGGAAATAAAGCGATGCCCCTAGTTCAACAAGGCCGTCGTATATACGAGAATTATGTTACATTATGAACATATATGATTACATAATGATGAACATGTAACAATATAATTATGACAAAACGTTCTTCCTCTACAGGCGTAACGGGCCATTAAGGTCCAAACATACAGTTTAACACCTGTACCTTCTCCAAATATGTTCAGTAACATTGTTAATGTTTGAATAATTCTCAGCATCCTATACAATAGACGTAATCTCTGTTGCCTGAAGTAAAACAATTTCTTAGAGAACCCCATCATCTCAAGATTTTCATTAGTAACTATCTCAAGACATGCGCCTTCTCTCCTTTATTTTGTCTTGTCACGCCACTTGTAAATACAGTAACTACAAGTACTTGTATATTTTTTTATAAATATATTTCGGGCACTTTATACAGACTGATTATTCAAGCGAACCGAAATTGAATCAATTAGGAAATGAAGTTGCAAGTAATGTTGATATAATCTTCAGAGCGGAATCCATAGCGATGAGGACTCCCTGGGCGACATATACTAAGGGGGCGCCAAATTACGAAAATAACTCCCTCAAAAAATGATCGTATAATTTTCAAAACATTTCAAATGTCTGTATCTGACTGAATACATACAATTACAATTAATTTTCTTAATTTTATGATTATTTTGTTTATATTTAGCTGTATATAGTACACATATATACTTGTATACTTTGTAACAGTTTTTTTCTCTCTTGATAAAATAAATATTTATGTATTTATATTTTCATAAATACATTCATTCTCACTTTGATAGCATGATATTCAAAATCAAAAATAATACACATTCTTTGTTTTTGATCACAATCAAAACTATTATTTATCATTAAATAGATTACTTAATTTAAAATTGCACATTTTTATTTGTGATGTGTTTCATCTTTGTCAACAAGTAAAAAATTCTTGGCATTTATTTAGCGGCGCATATGGCTTAAATGTAAATCAATTGCTTACCATACCAGAGGTCGTGGTTTCGATCCCCGACAAAAATTAAAAAACAAACAATCTGAAATTATCCCCGGTAAATGTAGTAATGTATTAAAATCATTATTTACCCAAATATGTTGACCTGTAATCGGAAATGAAAAACAGTTTTTTTTAGAACACATTTTGAAAACCTACTTATATTTATAATCGTATTTCTTCTTCTACAAATCAAACTATACATGAAAGTACTGCGTTATTTACGAGTATTATTCATCATCATCATCATCATTATGTTCGCTCCCAAACTGGAGCATATGATTGTCACGAATTGCCGCTATAAAGCTCTGTCAGCCGCAATGGTCCTCGCCTCATCCCATGTCAGCTATGCCTCCCACAACGTACAATGTACATTATATGTATCGTTCCCCAAAACATTCCAGTGCGAGCCGCTAAGGTTGCTCTCTTGCGGCATCCAAAGTGTATATCACAACCAAGTCCACTTTCGCGTCATGATCGACTGTAAGTTTGGAAAGCTGCCATGTTCGTTCTCTCACCTCGTCATACAAGTACCTCACAAAGTCAAATCATCGAACCCTCAGTATTCTATCTAGTTATACTTATATTTTTCCAAAGATCAGACGATACGTTCAATGTATTAAGTTACTTACGAGTATTATTATATCGTTTTATCCTGAAAGTATGAATGGGAAAATTTTAAAGTATGTTATTTAAGTAAAGAGTTACTATACAGTATATTTCATATTCGGTTTATGTACACGTCTTGAACTTTCAAAGGAGTATCCGTCAAATTGAGGAAGGTAAAGTCCCTCCCAGAGACAGCGAAGTTATCTGATCCTCCAGACCCTGGGGTCCAGAAATGCCCGGGGAAAGTTACCCTACATTATTATATTTAAAACCATTTTTTTCCTTGCGAGCACCACTTTCACGAAAACGAGCCACGTGGCAGGGTATGTATTACTTTTAACTTATTTATCCAAATAAAAAGTATCCGATGAAATTGAATACTTTTATGTTTTTCACCGTTTTTAATGGGTTCGAACGAATATATAAATTAAATATACATATACTATACAAAAAATTCTTTTCAAGGCGTCAATTCAAGCAGAAAAATAACGGCAGAAGCGGGATGCGAACCGCGAATCTTGGAAACCAACTATGCCCAGGTATTCATACCGCTCAGCCAACTGGGCTATTGCTATGCCTGGACCGACTCGCGTTGAAACTAGTATTTATGTCATTGTTATCATCGTATGATAGATGTCGCTATAGTATATATTCAAAGTATGTATATTTTTATTTTTTATTATTCAATCAGTCATCATTTATTCACAAGTTTAATATTATTACTTTCCTTGAATTGACGCGTTGAAAAGAATTTTATGTATATTTAATTTATAATAATATTGTAATATAGTCAATGATCTATAAAAGTAGATTAGAATATTGAAATAATAAAATAATATTCTAATAAATATTAAAAAAATATAAGAATATATAAATGTTATTTCACGAATACAAATTGACTATGTTTTATTAACAAGATCACTTAAGTTATTTAATATATAAATACTTATGGCAACCATTTTTTTTTCAGTATTTAATTGAATTAATGGAAACTAAATATTTAAGAAACGTTCAACAATAAATACATAAAAACGGTCAGTAAAATATTAAATTGGCTGTAGAAAAATATAAATTAGCAGTAAATAATTAATGAATGGTAATAAATATAAGTGTAGGTGTCCATTTTATGTGCAAATTATAAACTAATTTTACATTAATCACTGGCAGTATTGAGTGTATTACTGATATTTTAATTTTATAACTGACCACATTCGTACTGACACAGTGGATACTGCCAATTTATTTAATCTAACGCCAGTTTATTTACTTTTTACCGATTCATTTAATTTACTTCCAAAACGTTGAATTAGTTACTGTACAAATATATACAGGCCTCTAGTTATTTGACTAAACATCACTGTACGAAAAAACGCCGGCTTAAATATATTTACTTACATGGATTGTTCCAGAATATAAAAAAAATAATAATACTTTTTTGGATTCCTTATGGCTATACGTCACTAGAGAATATTTCAACATGGAATATTCCTGCTCATTAGTCAATTCGCCTATAACGTTTTACTACGTTAGTATTTTTTTTAATGTTTCTACATAACTATAGGGTCCGCCAAATAACTTTTTTTTTTAAATGAGGTGCAAAACGTCGAGTGTAGCTTCGGCTGTGTGGCACGTAGCGCCTTCCTGTTAAAAACAAATGTTGCCAATATTTTTTTCTTTAATTTTTGTGAACTAAAATGGCCCGATAACGATCGCCATTGACTGTAACGGCCACTCTTTGCTCATTTTTGAAGAAAAATGGCCTGATTTTCAAAGTAATTTCGCAATCTTTTCCAGCGTTGTTCAAGCGTATACACAACCATATTCGTCTAGCGGAAGAATTAAACTAATTATCTGTCAAATTAGACATGAGTTAAGTGTTACCATTCATGAAATAAGCACTAGTTAAAAAAAACGTTAGATGGCGGACAATAGCTTGATTTTCAAAGTAATGTCGCAATATTTTCCAGCGTTGTTCAAGCGTATACACAACCATATTCGTTTAGCGGAAAGATAAAACTAATTATCTGTCAAATCAGACATGAGCTAAGTGTTACCATTCATGAAATAAGTTAAAAAAAGTTAAAAAAAAGTTTAAAAAAACGAGTTAAACACTAGTTAAAAAAAAACGTTATATGGCGGACCCTTTATAATTAAATAATACTGGAGCGGAAAAAATCATATTTGTATGTTGATGGTATATTTTTAAATTAAAACATTCCGGGGCATTATGATATCCTTGATCCGGCCACTCTGTTTTCTGCATAGAAACAGAATTTCACATTGAAGAATATTCTGGCCGTCAATATAGACACAGTGTAAACTCGCACTCGGTTGCGCAACGCTATGCGCTGAGATTATTGCTTCTTCACAATAGCTTCTGTACTCGATATTTACATGCACATAATAGAGATGTGCTCCTAACAGACCCGCATTCAAGTGCAGAATATTATGTTTCAATTTTATTTTTATTTTTTCCTTGCAGAAACATTATAAATTTTATCAATTCATTTCTGAAGTACAATAATAATTAAATAAAAATACAATATATGCAAACATAGGTGCTTATGATTAAGTACTAAGAGCAATGCAATAAAGATAAGCAACAGAAGGTCCCAATGCTCATCAAACAGACGACCCCAACCAATTATTCATCCAAAGAATCCAAAATTCTTGGAGTTCTTGTCTGAATTGGGCCTCTCTTACGTGAAATATATCAACATTATAACACTCTAAACCAAATAAAGTGGGTCCATAATGAAACGTATTATTAGACATCTATATTTTGAAGGAAGATGATTTAACTAAACATAACCTAACCTAATCCCTAAGTTAGATGATCATTTCACAAAAGAATATTAAAAATCTATGGTTATGGTTAAGGTTAAGTTATGTGAGTTTTGAGTATGTTGGTTTAGGTTTGATTTCATTAGGTTAACATGGACTAAGGATTTGATACTATCGAGAAAAAAATTTAAATTTTTGTGTATATTTGAATTAAAACATAATTTTGTGTGCATCTATCTACAACTGATGAACACGTCTTACACTTGCTGGATATGCGTACACTGTAAACTTATGTCGAAGAAGAATTATAAATTTTTATAATTTCTTACTAAATGCCACCGGTAAGCTCTTAAAGTATCTGCGTTTCCCCGTTCATACAATCGAGATCTCTTCAAGAAAAACGGAACAAAATACACTTGCAATCTACCCAATCCACAAAATACGTTTTACCAATGCAGCGTCCAGTCGTCCTGGATGAGCTTCATACAGACATAAAAAAGTATTTTCTCATAATTTACGGTGGGATGTTCAATAATCAAAGACAGCCCTGCTAACGACTGATATTTTGTAAGTTACGCGTGAGCAGCACCGCTGAACACTATCAAGTATTACACACTCACCATACACCTGACATTGTTGTTGAATGCGTGAATAAATAACAGTCCTTGTCGCCGTTCCAGCTGGTTTATGGACCAACGATTGTGTGGCTTTTTTGCCCGGCAAACGCACCGCACATAAAACGAAAAGAGAACGTCAACCCGACACGAGAGATACTTTATTATTCGGTGGGCGTATCGGTTAAAATCATTAATACTAAGTTACGGCCATTTTTTAACCGCAATTCATGTCGACGTGGACTTTAGTTATTCTCATTCACAATTCTTGTCAACTACTAAACTGGACCGATAAACTTCCTGGATAAGTAATCGTAGACTGTTGCCGTGTTCTTGATTAGGTTTATTGATGGCAAGCTGCCTATCGGTCTATCACGATCAAGAATTTTCACAAGATTGTCATTCTCCGGTCGCACGATGTGACAGAATGACTGCATTTGAACATAATTTACATCTCTATTTATTCTGAGATGCTCCACAGTGGGTGCATTCATTATGTGCACTACCGTACTGCATTTAAAATACCGCTTTCCAGTATAATCTCAGGTCGTCATTGTAACGTAACAGCGTTAAATAATTCACGAATACCATGTCCGCTTTCCTAACTGCAGCATATGGTCGTAATTAACTGTCGATATAAAGCTTAGCCGCCTTGCTCCTCGCTTCTGCTATGTTAACTTTGCTTTCCAGAGCTCCACCGAGCACATTCCATAGCCTTCCAGTACGGCACGAGCCTTAAGGCTAGAAGAAAAGTCCGCTGTGGTTTAAACTCTCTGCGGCATCCGAAGAACATGTCTCAGATAGATTTACCATAATTTCTTAACAGACAGTTTTATGAAAAGCTGTCCTCTGCCTCACTTCATTTCTGACATGGTCAAACTTTGGTACCCACATTATTCTACGCAAGCATCTGATTTTAAAACGTATTAAACGGCTGCATTGACTTTATAGTGAGATGCCAAGATTCACAGCTGTAAATAAGAATGAGTATATAAAAAAGGTGCTGTATATGTCGGCATTCTGATCGAGTAAAGCTGCGCTCTAGATATAGCGCGTTATACAAAATAATTGACGTTTTTTTAAATATTGTTTACTTAAAGTATTAGTAAAAAATAAGTGTGTAAAGTAACTGATAAGTGTGTAAACTTTCTAAAAGATATGAAATGTTCATTTCATTTCTAGTTTGAGGAAACCGAAGATTACCTACCTACATCACGTTAAACCTACAAATACATTATTCGCTGTGAAAAGCTAAAGATCGAAGGGTGGAAAAGAAACGGATGTCAGGATTGAGAAATGTCCGTCAATGGATAGAACTTGACACGATTGGGGACTTTCGCAAAGAATTGTAAATCAACGCTCACGTAAAAAGACTTTCAGGCTGTGGAAGAAAGAGTCTTTTAAATTTCATACCTGAGAACATTATGGTGAATCACTGAGGTGAAGCATTCTTTTGACTTATTTATAGGGTAAAAAATAAACCCGAACGCGGATTTATTTATACAATAAAATGTAATACTTAAGTAATATTATAAGTTATTGAGTTAACAACTTACAAACAAGAATGACCTGCGTTATTAAACGGCAACAGTAAATATTAATGTTCACCTATTCCTCAATTCGACCTATTTTATAACTTAATATCATACAAAAAATTATAATTTTGTTAAAAATATTTATTTGGAACGGTTGTTTAGATACACTAAAAACTACCAAAAAAAGTATCGATTTTAATAATTTAATCATTTCCATCAAACGGTTGTATGAAAACTGTATTACAATTTTACAGTTCATTTTAAACAATTGTACAACTTACACACTTTTACTAAAATATTCATAACAATATGTTGGTCTGATACATAAAGGAGAATACCGACAGATGGTGATAGTAATTCTGAAGTCTTATCTGTGGAACTCCATGACGCTAACCATGGTGCATATGGGTAAGCGCTGCATGGGGATTGTTGATCCCCAACGTCATAGACTACAGCCTAAAATTCACGCATCATCCTTATTATTACAGGAATTTACTATGAATGGGTGGTCTTCACGGGACGACTTTTGTCTAACACCAATTTTAATTAATAGGCTATGACTGGCATTTTACGGGTGAGGGAACAAATTCACACCAACCGGGGTATTTTAGAGCTCAGAAATCGATTAAAAATACTTTTTTTTTAATCTCCGTCGGAGATCGAACCCACAAATTTTGGCTTGCAAAGCAAACGCTTTGACCATTGAGCTATACCCGCCGGTTTGAGCTATACCCGCCCGTATATACATATAATATTCACTATTCATTTTTATATTTAAAATACCTTTATAATCATATATTCCATTATAAAATGACTCACGTAGCACGTTGAAAACAGGTAAAAAATAACTAAATATTTTCAATTTTTGAAAATTAATATATTTATAAGAAAATGTTTTTTTACGTTAATAATTTCATATAAAGTATTCATTTTCAACGTAATTTATATTTGTAAAGGAAACCCGATAAGTATAACTTTCAATAGTATTTTTAATTTAAAGAATTCATGACAAAATATTCATCAAAATTAGGTATTCATAGTACAGCTAAAATATAAAGGAATACTACCTTAAAAAATAATTAGAAAATATATTACGTTAATTGATATCTGTTTTTATTATATCCATATAAATCAAATTGAAGTATAAATTTAGAGTAAGTATTAATAAAGTAACTTATACTCGTAATTGAATAGAACCTTGCCTATTATATTTGACTAGAAGCTGGTTTATTATTAATTCCAAATTTTAATTTAATAAAAGACGATTTAATATCTAAGGAATAAAATTCTCGAATTAAGTTACCGGAAGTAAGCAAGGTAAATTTATGAATTTAAGAAATTTATCTATGAAATATATCCGTGAGCTATTATAGCACGATTCGCGATTTTTTTACATACGGGGCAATTACGCGTATAATACTGATATCAGCTTGATATAGCTCTTTTAGGCTGATACCGAAAAGCCTAGAAAATCGATCTTTTGTCTCTTATTTTTGTTCGCTCGCCTGGCATGCATATCTAATAATGTTAGTTTTAATTATACAATATTACACGGTTCATACGCCATTTTATTTGTTACGAGAGTTGCTCCATTTCATGTTGGTGCAACTGTCATATTTAATTTACTTTTTTGACGTGATTTTCTTCGCGGCGCTGCATGACACAGTGTTCCGGCAGTTGGCAGTTAACTTTTCCATACCGGTCGGACGAAAAATCAAGTCTTTAATAAAAATAAATGCGAATTGTGCTTCAAAAACAAGTTCTTTGTGTTGTTAATCTGTTCCTGCATCCTTCCTCCGCGCGGCCACGTGATGAACCCGTGACTTGTCGTCTTTTTAAAGACGGGGGCATATCATTACGTAAATTAATATGTTTAAAACCTTTAGCATGCGCGCTGACTTCGAATTAATACCGTTAATTGTAAATTTTATTTATTCAGTGGTCACGGTTTCGGCAGATAAAATTTGCTCGAAGTAGTGTTCACAAACATTTTTCATACTCGAAATTCTCGCTTAACACAAGCTATTTCGTTCGAATCGTCCAAAACGCTAACATATATATTATTAACTAAAAGCTGCGATATTATATTATTTTACTGACGAAATGCGAGTTTTAATATAAATATTTAAATAAATATTGTAAAGTACCTACATTCATAAATAACTTCTTAGGTTTTCAACGAAAATATTTCAACTATGAGAATTTTGCACGATTTCACAATTAAATACATAATATAAGACATATTTTTATTAGCTTTTAGAACCGGCAGATACGTCGTTCGCCTATCGTATTATAAGGATAGAATGCAAAAGATTAAATTTGATCGATTTTTCTCTGGCATGAATGCATTTTTGTGTGTTTGTTCATACCTTCCGAAGGTCCACAAAGTACATTCTTAAAAGTATTGTGGCTTTTGGGCTTACCCGTGTGTGGCGACTTTCTCCGACCACCATTGCAGGGGTCATCTGCAGGGTTGACAATTTTGAGGGTTCTTAAGTTATATACGATACATTTTTTTTAATACAGCGATCTCTTTTATAAATCTAAGAAAATGTTTTTAACACAAACGATAAGTAATTATTCTAAGGAACAAATACACATATCCATATATTTTCATGAAAATAGAACAAACGTACATTAAAGCTGAATATAATACGAAATGTGGGTTTATGACCTGTCATAACACAGAATAATGCGAAATTGCACAGAAGTTGAAACAAAAGCGCCTGTTCTAAATTGAATATAGAATAGAATCAAAACACGGAAGAGAAAATTCTTATTTCAGAACCATTAATACATTACATTATTTAACAATTACCATGAAACTAAAAATTGTAATGTTTATTGACAAAAATATGTAAGCTTTACACACACTCTTATTACGTTACATAAGAATTTCAGGCATTACACAAAAAACTCCTTTCCGTTTTGTTTATTTACTGCCATTTTTAGTGTTTGCAGGCATACAAGTACAATGAAATAATTACGGTAAACTACAATAAAAAAAATTGATTAACCGCTCATTGAGAACAAATGGTCTAGGCTTCAGGATCGTCGAAGTAATCAGGCAATCTCCTTAAATAATCCATTAAATCGTCACCTAAAAATATGCTTTGGATAATACTCTCTTCAAGTCTTAGGGGTTCTATCCTGGAGTTAATATGTTCTCAGAAGGACTTTTGGGTGTACAGATATCTTGGTACAAGACATCAACAATGGTACCTGAAGAATTTATTGGCGTTTCTGTATGGTGACGATATGTTCCAGATATGAAAAGGATATGGGCAAAAAATTAACAACACATTAGAGCGCATTTTTACGACCGGAAAATAAAAAATAAACTAGTTCAATCTTTTATTCTGTTATTGCGAACGTTTCAATAATGAACCTATAAAATTTCGTAATGCGTAATATTGTTCATTTTAACTTACCGTCTAGTGTACGCCTTTAACAGATGTTGTATTTTCCTAGAACATTAAACGTCAAACTGAATTATTTTATTCAATGCAATGAAATATTACATTCATTGTAACCCTAAAATGGTTTCGCCTTACGAAATAGAGATCCCTTCTGTTAAGAAACGTGGGTTGAACATACCGTTGATTTACAAACCTAAAATTACAGTAACCCATTCATAGGCGGTTAACTCAAGTGGAGGTAATATTATCAATCATACCATATTGTTTGGGAGGTAATACGAGACATTAGATCTCATCTTCTTAATCGAAGATTTATTTTAATATTTTTTATGTATCTTGTCTCCGATCAAGTTTAGAGTCGGGGCTTGATTCTTTGTGAAGATATTATTTTGTGGACGTCGGTAAACTGCTCAAGCATCCTCCACCTGCGCCTTTCTTTTCTATCACCCCTACACTTTCACACGCCAACACGTTCCAATTATACGGGCTCAAAAAATCGCAAATACCTTTTTCCTAAGAAGAGAGTGAATTGAAGTCTTACATTCATTTAAAAATATATTTTAATTTTGAGTAGTGAATTACGATTAGCCTTGACATTTCAGAGTTTTTACAAATGTAACATAAATTGTACTAACACTCCAGATGGTGCATACTTTAGTCTCATACTTTAACCTTATATATTATCCTCATACTATAGCCTCATACTATAGCCTCATACTTCAGCTTCATACCTTAACCTCATACTTTTAAGTATTCTTCACCTGTTTATTTTTCATCACAATCCATAAAAAATACTTGACATTTACGATCTGTTTTATAAATTTTTATTTCAAGATCTCCAGTTGATAAATATTATTAAATATTTTACTGTACGTTTTAGAAAAATATCTTTCTTTCGTCGAATGATCTTAGATTATTCGACGAAAGAAAGTACGCAAGATATTTAATTGTGAAGTTATTTTATAAATTTTCATATACGTCTTTTTTAATACAGGTTTTTATTAATGTTTCTACTTATTATACCTAAGAATTTTAAATTAAGTTATAATAAAATATTATGCTAAAATGAACATATAAAATACAATTTATTACATTCATAAACATTATAGATTTAAAATTTTATTTCACATAAGTACGTCGTCTGATCAGATATACTATTGAATCCTTGGAAAACTTTAGCATGGTGTGTAAGCATCATTAAAAATCAGTATTCAAAAACTTGTAAAGGTTAAATTTTCTATAGAATAAAATATACGGCGTAGATCTGAAACTTCAGACTTCAGGTGAGATATAAGTTAGTGTATATAGTAAATGTCGATGACGTCACCTACAGTAGGAGAGTAAAGCGAATTTAACCAATAAACGCGGGATATTAAAGTATTAAATATAGTTAAAGTTTAAAACTTTGACAGTTATTTTGATTAAATTTTCATAAAAAAACTTAAACAAATTATTAACCTTTTTTGAAATATAGTAGCACTTGCTTTAATATATAAAATTACGTTTAGAAATTACCTTCAAATAATGATACTTTCTTAGCAAAGAAATATTATTTATGGGTGGATTTGTTATGTGATGCTTTAATCAAATTTAATTTTACTGGTATTGTACCAACTACGTACCTGAAAAATTTCATTACCTACAAACAATAAGTTTTACATTTTTAACGAGATGAAAAAGATAGTCAGTCCCGAATTAAATTCCAAAAACATTTAGCTACTTATTTGATTTAAAAGACTGATATTTTATATAATACATATACTAAAGTAAAGCAATTAGTTGTGTTCAATAACCGTCAAAATTATATACATGATAAAATTAGATACGAGTATTCTATTTATTCATAATTTCAGAAAAGGTATCTCATAAACTAAGTATATTGAAATTTTTTCAAGAAACAATTTTACCGAGAAAATTTACGTGAATGGTACGTAGTTATGTAAGTAATATCTAAAAGATAATAATAATGATAGTAGAGTTTATTATTAGAAAAACTACGCAAGTATTATGTTATTAAACATGCCTTTATAAATAATTATTATGTAATACATATTATATAAGCGACCTACAATTATGTATATATTTCTTCATACATATGACCACTACAACATATGGCGATAACAAATTGTTGCCACTGAATTATGTCACTTGACAATATCCAAAACATCTCTGCACCTGAATTTCGACCTGAGAATATACGAATATATGGTTCTCGACAACCTGCAGGACAAGATCTCTGGGAAGAGATGGCAGCTGTTGTATCCGAAGCTTTTCTTTTATTTGTTTAACATAATTTGATGAATATTCGATGATTAGCTTGACGCTTCAGAGGCCTAAACCATTTGGTGTTAAGACCCTTCTTAACGCAACTAACTACATTATTATTAACATGCACTAATCTATCCAAGTTTCGTTTGTCGTTCAATGTTGCTTCGGTACCGTCCTTACAATGTGCTATTGTCGTTGGTAATTTTCAAATATAAAGTATATTTGTTACTTTAATACAGAATATGATAATTATTTATGTATAAAGTACATGCATTCTTTTTAAATTCATCATCATCATCAGTCTGTATGCATCCTCTGTTGAACGTAGGCCTCCCGCAATTCTTCTGATATCGTCAGTCCATTTTTCAGGGGGTTGGCCAACGCTTCGTTCGCTAGTACTTGGGCGCCACTCCAACACTTTTCTTCTCCATCGACCGTCGTCTCTTCGACAGATGTCCTATCCATTGGCACTTGAGTGTGCCTATTTGTTGTGCAGCCTTCACTACTTGAGTTCTTCTTCGGATATCCTCGTTTCGGATCTTTTAAAAACACTCCGAGCATGGATCATTTAAAATAAATTAATAAAAAAAACATTAAAGTAAGTTATACAATTCTTCCATTTTTTATTATTTATTAAAACACATTTGAAAGCATTTTTTGTGAGAAAAAAAAAAATTTTTATGACGGTTATAAATTGTGTATAACTTATTGGCCTGTGATAATGAATCTGTCTTCTGTGATGCTTTCATCTTACATTATACAACGTAATCTGAGATAACGAGTAATGAAGGAGACCTCACTGTACTCCAGCGATATGCGGGCTATGCCTTACGTGGGATACCTCAGTAATTGATCGTGTAGTAAATTACTAACTATCTTCAATACATAATGCAGAGCTTATATGAATAATAAGCCATTAAACAATTACCTTGTGACTTCTATAAAATTACAGTATTCTGCAAATTACAATTGTAGAGTAGGTTTACGACTATAATTAAATTTTATTGTGTAAACACATGATGGAGAACACCAACAGAGAGTGTTAGCTCCCCAACATTCTATATTTATGTACAAATATATGTTTTTTATCATAATACCTATACAAAATACCATCGGAAATTTCAGGCGATGGATATGATACAGGATACAATACTGAACGGAATCACTTTGGAAGAATGTCTTTTGAAAGAGTGGCAAGCGTAGGAGCTGACGAGATACCATTGGGCATCCGATCTACAGGAAGACCACATAAAAGATGTCGTGTCAGCTGGAAATCCAAGTTTCAGGAACATGCTTCGTATACTCGCAATTACAGAAAGTCTTAGAGAACACAGATGTTTAAGAAGAAGACAAAAAAACTTTTTTTAACAGAAATAAGAAATATTGTCAATATAAATATAAAATATATCTCAATTATCTTCTAAGCTAAGACAAATATTTTACTACAACTATATCACAGATATTTTAAGTAATTTTGGGATACAACGATATTGTACGAAAATTCTATTACTATATTATTTAACTAATAAAATTATCACCATGTTCGTTCCCCTAATAAAAGAATTTGGTCGACACAAACTGCCTCCATAAAGTTCTGTCAGCTGTCATGATCCTCACCTAATTACATGTCAGCTCCCCTTCCCGTATCCCCACCGAGTACATTATATGTGTAATTCCCACGACCCTCCAGGAAGGCGCGAGCCCGGGGGCTTGAAAAAAAGGTAGCTCTGGTTTATTTTTTAATGTATCTAATTAAAACGCTGTCCGTATTTTGGAATGCGTCATTAAATTTTTTAAGTCGTATCACAATTAAATTATTATTCTGAATGTGAATAATCAAAAATCTTACTTAGAAATTCTGTACAACGATCAAAACTTTGTTGCGAGCATTTCACATTACATGTGAAATACTTCAGTCCATTAAGCTATCAAATAATAAGGCACTTGCCCGAGAACTACGCGTAAGACCCCTCGTACACGTGTTTAAAGTTGCTCAGCAAGACACGGAAAGATCCATTATTGGAATATGCCTACGGGATAGAAACACGGACGGGATAATTCCTCTAACAACTCGGAACACAGACTCCACAAAAATGTAGCAATATTAGTTGACTGACTGGGTATAATCATTGTGCATGTAAACCGTTACTGCTTTCCCTAGTAAGGGATTGCAATAACGGTGGAACGCCGTTTTAGGATAAGTAGTTATACGATTTGTACCGATAATAGGTTGGCAAATTACGTTTACATAATATTTGTTAAATTCTTACAACAATATTTTTATCATCAAAAGAAAATTGTATTATCTCCCATTAAAATTGTCAACATTATTCTTCTAACATTCACGGTATTTTTTATAACACGTGTACTATAGTTATACTCACATCGCAATCGATTCCGTATTCAAATATCGTGATTTAATCCACTTTATGATGAATTCTTGCGGCGATCTCGCAAAATCAAATCGTCCACTGGGCAATTTAATTTGTACAAACGTATCCTGCTCTGCAATCAAAGTGTCTTCAATTTTGGCGTGGATACCATTGTTGATAACTCTTACAAGTGTATACCTTTTTTTTCTGTTTTCCAGCATCCCAAGTAATCCTTTCTTGTGTCCCATTAAGCTTCTACCTTGAGCTTGTAGGAAGGATGTGGCGACTTTTACCAAAGTTTTCGCAAACCCTCCAAATCATCACTCTCTCTATTTAGAGATAGCATAGGTTCAGGAAACATTATCCATGAATTTTCTGCTCTAACAATGGTTTCCGTAATTGACAGCACCATGGTTGAGAATGAATCCTTTTCCATAGAACTAGCGGCCCCGAGTATATTATCCATGTAGATGTTGCTCGGAAAGAGATTTCTGAAGCAGTTTCATACTCTGGTCTAGATCATATTTTCGTCTGTGGAAGTCGCGCAACTCGTGTATTAAGAATGAGAAATTACCATCGCCTGCTCATCCATGAAAGCTTCTTATCAATGTCCGTATGAGGTTTCCGGAGTGAGTATAGAATATCTTCATGCCACTGTTTTTTACCGGAAACATCACCCATCAGCCTGAAGCGCTACTTGGTGGCGGTCACTGGCTTTGATCCTTGTGCAATCATCATCACGAGGATTGAGGCCAGACAGATACTGACTGTATCCTTCCGGGTTGGAGTGATCGACTCCTCCTTAAGAGCTATCGTGCTGCCTGATTTATCGCCATATATGACCATTGTACGAGTACAATCAATGACGCAAAGCTCAAGGTTATAGTGTCTCATTTATTTTATATCGTTGACATATTTGCTTCGGATCTTAAATTCATGTGGGTAGGTATAGAATGTTTTAATTTGTGACTGTAATAAATTGGGTTATTTTTATATAAACATATAACGCAATTGTAATTGTTGGAATTTATAATATCAGACGTTCAGTATTTTATTGGCGTGGATACTATGCATGGCAATATTGTTATTGATGATAAAGATCTAACATTTTTAATGTATATACTTGTTTTACAAATATATTTTTGCATATAAGTAAAATTCATTGCATTTTATCAAATTAAAAAATGTAATGACACGTTAGTAAAATATAATGGAAATTGTCCAGCGACAATAGCACATTTTACGCGTAGTTATGATCACTGAAGTTAACCAACATTAGATGCAGATTAAAACATATATGGTTAGCCACTTGTTGCTAACCGCATGTTGCTGGTTGGGTTGAGTTGTTCTTAGGACCAAATGTTCCCGGCCTCGAGAGCGATGAGCTATTATATGATATTCTTAAGATTTCGATTCACAAATCACATAAAATATCCACGTTAACTACAACTGGCTCTTATTCGAATGCTCGAAATTCTGCCCTGGAGGTCGTTGGAAATATAAATGTTACCAGGTGGACCACCGGGTGCAGAGATGTTTTGAGAAATGCACAGGAAAAGGCAACTGACAGAAATGAATGGCATTATTGATGTGGAACTAATATGCGAAAAAAATATTTGAAAATTAATTTTAGCTGGACTGAACAACTGCACAACTTAAAGTGATTTGAAATAGTGCATCACTAAAGAGACACGCCCACATCACACAATATGTGTGACGTCTGTGTGTGGCGGGAAAAGTCCAGTAAAGCGACTTATCATATTTTAAATGAATTAAATTGCTTTGACAACAATAAAAGGCCTAATTACTGATAAACGTACAAATCGGCAAAGATGAAATCCTACGTAGGTGCGAATAGATCTATAAACAATTGTTTGGAGATTAACGGTAGCGGAGTTTCGGTGTTACGTGATAAGCTGGATAAACATTATCAGTTGTGTACAGCAGCTCGTAAACGCGAGGCACACAGCGACAAAAATGTGGACATCGTGACCTCATAGAGGTGGCCGACGGAGGTTGAGAGTCCAATGGTTGCACCCATTTAATCTCGTTATTATTGCTAACAAAACATCTCACAGAAAACATTACTAATATATGTGCATGATGCACACGCGCAGTGGCATCTGCGTTTTCCTAGAGCATAAAGGTCTCTACCCACTACAACGTATCATACTACGATCGTACTAGTAACGTATCAGTCGGTGACGGGACGGTCTAGTGGCCATAGTCTCATACTTTTCAATACAAATAATATTTTTTTACCCGACACGTTTCTAGTACGGTTATTTTATGATACGTTGTAGTGGGTAAAGATCTTAATTCTGATAGTACACATATTATCCATACATGTCCCAAAAATAGTATCAAACATTTTTTTTAAATACTATTTTCTAGTGACAGTAGCATATTGCAAGCGCGGTTCTCATTAGATCACCGAGGTTATGCAACATTAGACTGAAATTTGGATGTGTCACCGCCTGTTGTTAATTGTATCTTTTGTCGGAATGAGCTACTCTTGAGGATCATAAGGTTCTCGGGAACGTATGGGTAATCGATATTAAGGCTTTTGGGTTGAGCCGTGTGTGGTGGACTTCTTTCAACCAATATTTCGACCGCCATTGCAGGGGTCTTCTTCAGGATTAATAATTTATTTAGTTTTGAGTTGGTTTGTTCAAAGAATTCGATAGGTATGTTCTAAAAATTGTACATCCACGAACGTCATGTCGGACTGTGGTCGTCCTTGCTTGTCTGTACAGGTTTTAGAGTATGTGCTAGAGGTGGAAACCATGCTGTTCTGAGAATCAAGCCGTCATCCCTGTTGATGTTGATGGGATGTCTTTTGATTTCAATGGCTTCCCTTACTAGGCGTGCATATTTTCCTTGTGCTCGAGCCACGATTTCGGGTTCAAACGAAAACTTATGTCCCGTGTCAGCCAGATGCTGATACGATATGCAGATACCCAGTATGGGTAATCCTCAACATAATTCAAAAACAAATCACCCAAAAATGCCTCGAATACTGACGTCTCTTCAAGTTTCCTGGCTTATATCATGAAGGTTGTCGGGAGCCATACGTGTACCCAGGTGGAGCTTCAGTCCATGCCTAGTCCCCAGACAAATGTTTGGACACCACAAATGACAGATTTGGGTCGCGGAATTTTGTGTTAACTATATTTTCCCGATAATAGACATAAAACCATTAAACTTGTAGTCAAAATACTTATTCTTTAAAATTAAAACATTAATCATTTTCAAACATTCGATATTTATCGGAAATTATGTAGAAGTGGAAACCTTATGATTATTTTATTGAAAAGGGTCAAAATTTTTACATCGTGAATCACAAAAAAAAAAAAAAATTAAAGGACGTTTCAATTTTTCTTACGTACAAGTGACAAAAAATAATGTCAAAAAATAATTTTTAAAATGTACAGCTTTTTCTCATCAAAAAGAATTAAAAAATTGGATTTTTTGGTAAATGTACTGAGCAAGATTTTGACGATATGTCAAAAATGACCTCGGAGACTAAACACGATAAGCATATGGGGACTAGGAACTCATGCCTTGGATTAATTGAACAAGAACTTATGAATTTAAACCGACTGAATGTTACAGCTGAGCAAGATGTACTGACGATATGAAAAATAATGACAGGCAGAGACTAGCCACGATAAGCATATGATCGGGACTATTGGAGACTCATGCCTTTGATTTCTAGTGAACAATAGTGGATAATTATGAATGATTTTTCAAAAATCTTTTAATTTTTTCAAATAGGATAATTTTCAAACGAAAAAAAATTAAGCAATTATTTATTTAAATTAAGTAAATTTAGACTGGATTATTAACTTCGAAAATAAGCACGTTTTCCGCTGTTAAAGCTGGTTAGAATATAATGATTTCTCGACGAAAAATAATAACAGAACCTTCTTAATCTAGAGCTAATCTTATTTGCCAAATATATTTCCACAATACCAATATAAAAATACATTCTAAGAAATAAACCATTTTTCCTACTATGCTTACTACTATTGATATAAGTGGCGTATAGTGATTGAACATACTTTAATTTGATCAACTATTATAATACCCTAAATGTGATGATTGATAAAAAGGAAATGTTCTTTGTTGTTTATAATGATATCCTCCTCTTCCATTTAGGTCCTCGATTAACTGGATGAAGGATGCAGGATCAGGTTCACATTATAAACAACTTGTTTCTGTTTCACGATACATGTTTATTTGTCAATGATTTTCGCCCGTTAAAGGGCCGATTTTATTTAATGATCATAGGGATAAATGGTTCATGCCTCCCGACATTTCGGTGGTATCAACCGCCAAGATGACATCCGACAATGGGCCAACTGTCATAACAATTTTTTTGGCGTATGCAAACACCGTTTAACATTCGATGTAGTGTCATAAACCAAAATAATAGACAAAAGATCGTTTGTTGAGGCTTTACGGCATCGGCCTTTACGATAAATTAGTGTTAGGTCCTTTTAATTTTCCCAACAAGTATTTTTAAACTGACGCATTTTTTTTTTTTTCCAACAAATTTTACGGATTTTTTATTTAATGATTGTTTAATAATGACCATCGGGTTAGTCATACGATATTATGAAAACATTTTGAGGGTTGAGTTTAGACACTACAATATTTTAGTAATATAATTTACGAAACTAAGTCTGATTTTATCAAGACATTTTTTAAATTAAATTTTTGTAAATTCTTGACCTAGTTGCTTATAATGTACTTAAATGGAAGAGAGTACACGTAGTTCAGATTTACAACTAATGAATAATAACATGCTCTCAAGTTCAAATCATGAAATGTAAATACATTGTTATGTTGATTTTAAATACATTGACATACTATAAATTCCGTGTGTGAAATGTTTTAAATGATAGAAAATAATCGCATAAAGCACTGGCAAATTAAGTGAAAAAACGTTTACTTTCAAATTTAAAACGTAGTAAACGGATCAAAAAGAAAACGTTCCAGTATTTAGTTGTTTCCTAAGAAAAAAAAAATCTTTGAAGATAAAATTGATGTAAAACAATATTTGAACATCCTAAGTATACAATGGAATTTTCTGACCGCTTTCGTATTTGAAAATATTATCGCGAAATTCTTATTCTAACGAAAAATATTTAAATTATATAATAACAATGGTTATATATAATATTAATCATTTTATTCATTCAGCCACTAGAGCCATAATTAAAATTTTACATAGACATACAAAAAAATAGAAAATACAAGTTAATCATATTTAACGATTTTAATTTTAAATAACTACTGACTCTCAGTGAGTGGAGCACCGGATCACCGCTGGATAGCTACGTGAAGGCGTATCCAGTGCCCCTCCAACCAATCTTTAAATTCATTATGAAAATTGTAACTTGGAATTAAAAAATACTTAATAGTAAAATAATTATAATTATTTACATATTATTATATTTACATAAGTGCATTAATATAATTTTAAGGCACATTTATATAAAATAAATAATTTGGTTTGTACAGTTGTGGCTGCGGTACTTTTTTTTTTAGAAATAAATTAAAATAAAAGTTTCGGCAATCTAAACAAATCAACATATCATACACATGACTTTTTGAAAGGTAAGTCATAAGCCTTATCAAACAATATTTTATATACACGTTTAATATACACGTTATTGATAAACATGACAGATATTTTTACAATTAATGAAATCAGTCTTAAACCAACCACTTATTTATACATTTTTTACTTCAAATACGGACTACGTGCTTCATAAGATAGAGCTCTGAACAATTATGCCGTACCCTCTTGAACTTAGATAATTAACTTGAGATAAGTAACATTGGAATTTATTTATTTTGATTTAACATAATTTTGAACTTACATCAACATTTTATAACATTAAAATTACAGTATAACATTTGTCTTTAATAAACAACGTTCCGAATTTGGCGCAAGATTTGAAAATGACTATAATAATGAAATAGGCATTGTTTACGTACTAACTCATATGTAAGAAAAACAAACAGACCTATTACATTTAAATGTACGAGTTTATTGACTTTGATAACCTAATTCTAGTCAGTGAACATTACACTACTGCGAGACCAACTGTTATTACTGTAGGGAATATTATCTTAATATTATGATATAATAAAATAAATACATTAAATACTCGTATATGCTCTTTGATATGAGTAATGTGTTTGTATTATATAGTATATATTGCTGTCGTTTTACTTGAGAAGCAAAAAAACGCTACTACTCGCAAATAGATCTTATTTTAAACCTAATGAAACACATCATATTCCAATAATAGAGATAACTTAATACAAAATATCGGAAAATAGATAAAAATAGCTTTAAACTAACAAAATTAACCGCTTATCCACAGACGGAAGTGCCAATTAATCAAAGCGTGTGAAAATAATTTCAAATTTCACTTGTTTACATACACGTTCGATTAAAGTTCGCACGAGTGACAAGTGGATTTTGAACCGTTAAACCCGGAAGCCTAAACACAGCATGCGGAAACGACGTAAAATTCAACAACGAGATGTGCCACAACCAATTAATACTTTTCCTGTTAATCCATCACTCTGTCGGCGAAAAACTTTCACGAAATAAAATCCCGATAACTTACCGAAGAATAATAAAGTTTTAACAGGCGGGAAAAACTTTTTTCCGCTGCTCTCGTTGTATTATTTCTCCTTCAAAAACATCACATTGTTTTCACTAATAAACACTTTATGTCAAATAGTATTTTTAACAAAAAAAATTTGCAATATTTAAAAACAACACAGTATATATTATTCACGGAGCTCGTTTTAAAACATTCTTTAAAAAAATAATTTTCAAGATAAACGAGTCAATTTGATCTAATTAATAGGTGTATATATAATATATTATATATAACATAAAAGAAGAGGCTTCACTGTTTTTTCTTCAAAATATACAGTTTCACTAAGAGCTTTACACTTCACAAAACAAACTCGATTTTGTTCGCAAACAGGCGTTATTTTCACCCAAATCTTTTTATTAACATAAGATTTTTTATATAATATTCAAATTCACTTAAAATCAATTTTACACGACACGTTGATATTTGTTTTTTATTCACACGTGCAAGAAAATTGATTTGTTGACATTTTCAGTAGTCGTGTTGTCGATCGGAGCGGTCGCGATAGGAGCCCAGTGCGAGTCGCTGTACGCCATAGCAAGGCCGGGGATCGACTGACGGCTCTCGGCGCAGCAGGCTTGCCCTGCCGGGGAGAGGGCTCTGGGGTGGCTAGCACCGAAAACTCTCAACTATTATGACACACTCCACAGTGGGTTACTTTAGTTAGTTCAGTTAGTTCATTTGGGTCCAAGCCGACCTCATCGCGCAGCACATACCACTTGGAACAAAACATCCTGGGAAATATTCAAATAATAGAATAACGGTTCTATTATCGTACATGTAATTTTATTACGAGAATCAATGATAAATATACGAACTGTAAATATTTTCGAAAATTACACATTGTAACGTCACATTTCCATGTTTTATTTAAATACAATATCACACTTTTATGATGTACTAATATTAAATTTTAACGTGATCTTTATCTGTTTCATTAAATAAATAATATTTACATGAATTAGAGCTTTATAATACGTATAAAAGCAATAAAAACATTTGAATTTTGGACTCCCACAAGCTATTAGTTATTTGGGGCAAAGATGTTAAACATTAAAATACCAGTAAATGACAAATATTGAGGAAAGTTATAATATTCGTAATCAAGAATTACGCTACTTTATATGCTTTATTTATCAATTTTCAGAGTAAGCAGGCATATAATCTAATCTATGAATATTCCAAAATATTTAAGATTTATATTACCACCTGTTTATAAATTTGTATGTCAATTCTAATATTAGTGTTATATATTCCTCTATTCTATTTAACACGGAATTTATGTAATTTAATCGTTTTTTTTTTTGTTAATAAATCAGGTTGGAATTCCATGACAATGAGAAAATTTTATATATTTTTAAATTCAATTTATAGAAACACGACGTCAAACCTAAATATTATTTTTTACGCGATTTTTATAAAAAAAAATATTCACACATACCTAATTTATTATTATTAAAAATCAATTCGTCTATTTAAAAATTAAAAACACAAGTGTTTTTTACTTTTTTAATCTGTTGGTATAAAATAGCTAAATATCCATTCAGTGAAATGTCTGTATATCCAAATGAAAATTCGGCCGAATTTTCTTCGGTCAAATGAACTTCGGTCAAATTGTTTTCAGCTTATTGTCCGAACACTATAATTATTACCTTCCCGAAACGTGCCATTTAAGCTGAAAAGAATGTACAACCACCCAAGCCCTATATATATTTTTAATCGTCTAATTTTCGTTGATTATTCTTATAAATTTCTACGAAACCTTTTAAGAACATAACATTAGAGTTTATCCCTTTTAAAGAGGCTTATTAAATAAATAATGATGTATTTTGTAGACTTTTTTAATAACATTTTATGTTCAATTATTTTTATACACGGTTGTAATATTTAGAAAGCATCTGGAGATCACATATTTTATCTTCACTTTTTTAAATATATTTTGAAAATGTTCAATACTTTGTTAAGCAACATTTTCAAATTCAAAATGCTCTTTAATATTTAAACTAGATATACAATGTCTAAAATAGTGGACTGTACTAATAATTATATTTAGTAGATATTTGTCAAACCAATACAAGTTATATTCAATTCTTAAGATTAATATAATCCACTATTATATTTCTTACAAATAAATGTTTGTTTTCTTTATAAACTCAACTTGAAATGAAGAATTTTGTAACAAGTAAAATATGTAACAAATGCCAGGAAAACAATTTGAAATGTTGAATAAATTGTAAAGAGTACAATAAATCAATGTAAGAAAAACAAAAAGTAATGTACAAGTTAAGTAGTCAGGCTAAAGCAAATCTTTTGAAACATAATTAATATCCTTGTAATACTTTATTCCTTCATAGAGATTTATTCCGTTAAAGTGATCGGTTTTATTTAACTTTATCAATTTGATTTTATTTTCAGGAAATGTTTTTATTTGTCATAAAGAGAATAAATGGAATTCTTTTAAATGTTTGGGTTCATTTTTATCAGCAAAGGTTATAATGATAACGATCCATATGGGGACGAAACAATCAAATATAATATGTTCTATTATATATTATTTTGATTTATAAATATATGCTAGCCATTTTAGAATATTTTAAAATATCATCATATGACAACCTTACTTATAGATGGCATTTTAATAATGTATTAATGTGTCAATTAATAGGCAACTAATATTATTGGCAGTATTGAATTCAATTAATGGACTGTAATTATTTAGCAAACGGTCAGTAATAAATACAATACCTAAAAAGGTAAGTAAAAGTAATCATTTGGCAGTAGAAAAAATAATAATTTTGATTAATAAGAGTTTAGGTAAGGTAAGATTCGGTTTCAATTTTATTGGTTAATTATTCATTTATTTTTCATTCATTTTTCCAAAATTTAATATATTACTAACATTTTAATTTTATAAGTGACCACATTCATACTGACACAGTGGGTACTGCCGATTTTTTTAGTCTACTGCTTATTAAATTTATTTACTACCAATTGGTTTAACTTACTACCAAAACCTTGAATTAGTTACGAAACTAAAAAACACAGGCCATATTTTACTTATTTATTTAATTTAAAAAAGGTGATCTAAGGTATTGTAATCTAGCCTTGGCTTGTGTAGACAATTTGTCTGAAACCTATAACCTACACGCATCTTTTCCAAAATCCTTTGTGTGTATTGTCATAATTTAAAGAAAATTATGAATTAATGTACGAATTTTATAATTAACAATCTATTAATGTGAATAATATTATTTGTTAATAACTTGTACTATATGAAAAAAAAAGTTTTTATTTTTATCGTTAGCTTCTTATTTGAATATTATTTAAATACAACTAAAAATACATTAATCGATGTAAGTTGTTGGATGTTTTTTATATTATTTTTTATACTTTAATTTTACCGGTATTCATTATTTGGTTGTATAAACAAAAACAGATTGTTTAATTTTTTACGTTTTTTTTTCTAAATTTTGATGTCATTTTAATGTAAATAATTATGTATATTGTCTAATTAATTAGTGTAAATGGGCACAGGCAATCAATATCATAAACTTTAGATAACTTCACTTAATCTATTTATCATTATAAATCCAAGAGATATTTAAAAGTATATATTGTAAGTCATTTTCATATTTTTAACAAGATACTCGAGTAAATTGTAAAATTAAAAATACGTCTTCCCTTTAATAAAAAACAAAATCATTTATAACGAAAATGAAAGCATAAAGAATTCCCTTTTATATTTTGTAAAGCTATAATAAATGTATTTTTATGAAACTTTTTTCAATTGTATATTTTATTTCGAACAACATTGACACTATATATGTACGAGGGTTATCCGTAATATAAAGTTCCCATGGCACTTCTTTCTTCGTAGTATCAATCCGGTGGATTGGTTTGCAGCAACAGAATCTTGCATCTCGATCTCTATTCCTCTCGGTCCTCCGCAACCCTTTTCAGCTCAGCATAAGCGCTACAATTCATGTCCTCGAATACTTGCTGTAAATACTCCCGTCTAGTCACAGTTTCCACCCTCAACCATCCCTCCACAATATCGTGAAAAAGACCATCTTGGCGCATGATGTGACCAATCCATCGGGCTCGCCTCTCTGAGATGGTTCTTATTAGGTGCCTATCTTCCTTGATTATCCTGAGAACCTCATTGTTCGTGACGTGGTCTCTCCAGGAAATTCCGAGAATTCTTCTGTACGACCACATCTCAAAGGCCTCTAGTTTTTTTTATCACTTTCAGATAAGCACCATGTCTCACAGCCGTACATTAAGATGCTCCAAACAAGTGTTTTGGCAAGTTGCTTGCGGAGCCCTAATGTAATATTCTTTGACTCAAGAATTTTGGCTTTTTTATTGAAAGCTAGCCTTGCTTGATGTATTCGACTGTTGACTTCTCTTTTTGTTCTGCCATCCCAGGTGATCGTACTTCCAAGGTATACAAATTCTTATGCATCTTTTTGGGGTACTCCTAGCATTGATATGTTAATTTTCTGCTGCTCATTACGGCTTACTCTCATAACTTTGGTTTTTGTGCTGTTTATCTTCATATTGTAGTTGGAAATAAATATGTTTACCATTGATGTCAGCGCTTCAGTGAGTTCATCTTCAGTTTCAGCAATCAGAGCAATGTCGTCAGCAAACCTTATCATATCAATCTTTTGGCCATGTATTTTAACCCCCTCTCTATGGCCCATTTTTTCCCTGATGTTACCATGGCACTACAGTCCTGAAAAGCGCTGTTATTGTGGATCCCGTGATTCTGTAGTGTACCATGGCTCCCCCACTCCAAATCAATTACCTAGTGAGCTGCCTGCGAAGCTCAGTCTTGGCTTGGCAGCCGTACGTGATGGATCTCCCCCTCGCTTCGCCCGCCAGGTTCTTCCTGTCTGCAAAAAACATTGCCCCGGTAGAAATCCATTCTCAGCTATGCGAAATCTATGGAGACAAGTGTATGAGCGTACAACACGTGCACAAATGGTGCAGAGAGTTCAAGAATGGGCGTTCTGCCGTCCAAGATGAGGAGCGTTTCGGACGGCTATCTGTTTCTGATGAAACAATCGCAAAAGTGGAGGCAGCGATGCTCTCAGATCGAAGAGTGACGGTAAGTAAGCTCTCTGAAATGATCCCTGATGTCAGCAAAACCTCTATTGACAAGATTTTGACGGAGCACCTAGGGTATGCTGTCCAAGCGTTTGCATCAGATAACGCTCAACCGCACACCGCTAACGCCACCAACGAGCTCATCGCAAAATTTGAATGGAGTATTGTCAAACATCCACCCTACAGCCCGGAATTAACCCCAAGTGACTACCATCTCTTCCCTGAGATGAAGAAACACCTGGGTGGAACACATTTCGGCGATAGAGAAGAGCTGGAAGAAGCGGCTCAGGTATCTGCGTGGCTTGACGGCAGATTTTTTTCTTTCTGATCTTTTTGATTTTGATCTTATATACCGCATGCAAAAATGCATTGAACTCAGTGGCGACTATGTCGAAAAAATAGGTAAAAGTCTGAACTTGTACGCAAAAATGTACGCATTCATGGAATTAAACATGTTATACACTGTAAAAAATCTCTGGCAAACTTATTTTACCGAAGACCCTCGTATATATATTGTACATTTTTTTTTTCAATATTCGTCAGTTAAGGATTATAGCATGAAGTAAAGGATTATAGCATGAACTTCGTAAAGATAAATATATTGAAAAAAAACTTTTCTATCATTCAAATATTGATGTCAAATACGACACAAAAATGTGAAATAAATTTCCATATAACAAGTAAAATAAAAAAATACAAGGATTTCATCACAAAGCGGATGGACAAAAAAGTAACTATTCTCACAATTTATATTTAAAAGAAAAAAAAAGAAAATTTCGTATTTCTACATATCTTTTTAAGCAAAATATTTCGGAAATATTATATACGCGATGTTTTAAAGATCACATTTATTATTAATGTTTTTTTACCTTTTTACATATTACACGGCTTATAATTTTTGAATAAATGTTATTCATAAAAGGAATAAGTTTGACAACAGATGTGCCAGTTCCTGCCGATGTTATGGCGACCATATGTTCCTTTGCAAACATTTGAAACAGCATATAAATAAGACTACAATTTTAAATCATCATCAGCCTGTGTCCGTCCACTGTTGAACGTAGGCCTCCCGCATGAGTCTCCATCCTCTTCGATCCTCCGCCTTCCGCATCCAGGTCACTCCCGCTATTCTTCTTATATCGTCAGTCCATCTTGTAGGGGGTCGGCCAATGCTTCGTTTGCCAGTTCTTGGGCGCCATTCCAATACGTTTCTTCCCCATCGACCGTCGTCTCTTCGACAGATATGACCTGCCCATTGCCACTTGAGTGTGCCTATTCGTTGGGTAGCATCCACTACTTGAGTTCTTCTGCGTATTTCCTCGTTTCGGATTCTATCTTTTAGCGACACTCCGAGCATGGATCTCTCCATAGCACGCTGGGTGACTTTTATTTTATGGGTAAGACTTGCTGTCAGATTTTTAAGTTAATACAAAATTGGTTAAACGCCTTAGTTTTAAGGCATTGCGGAATTTTCGCTTTAAAAATGTACTTTAGTTTTCCAAATGCTGCCCATCCCAGTTGTATGCGCCTGTCGATTTCTTTTGAGATGAGATACAATTTTAAATGGTTCATACTTAAGAATATTGATTTTATTATATGTCAAAATCAAGTTAATGGTACATTTATTTAGCATATACTCGTGTGTATTTACATAATAATCAGCATCTATCTAACATTTCCCAATGTATATTTTTTCAAAATATAAAGTAGTTGTCTACAAAAATACCGTGTTACAATATTCACTGAAACACTTAACCACGATAGTGTATAAAGTTACACGTTCACACGTTACAGTTATTATGAACATAAATTAATAGCATTAGACATAATAGGATAACCTAAATACTTTGTAATCAGAATGAGAATCAGTTAGTTGGCTGAATTGGACAGACTATCTAAAATTTAATGAAATATTTTACCTTACTCACAAAAAAATATATATTTTAATTTTAAAACTTAATAATCTTAAGCCCATTTTACTATAAATATTATAATACAAGATTATTTTTTTTTTGAATTTTCAATACTATTAAGTTTCATGTGTAAATATTTATTTCCTTAATTTCGTCATATCCAAATTATACTCGTACATAATACTAAAATCATATCGTATTTTGTATTTATTATTATATGTATCAAGTATAAAAAATGTATTTTTCCAATAATAATACAGTATTCCACAATAATTCAATGGAACTTTAAAAACGTGAAATAAATAATTATATTTTTCAATAAATCAGAGAATCAAGATCACATTTGTTCTTGTATCTTTTTGCTATCAGATGATGCATAAAAACTAATTCTAAAAAGTAGCAAAACTATATATCACGTCAAACGATGCCAACGGTTGGGGAATCTTATGACAGTATATGCCGATAACCGATGCGAAAGGGTTAAAAGTCTTAACTATCATTTATATCGTATTTCTTTTAATAAATTGCATTGAATGGCTATTTATTTATTATCATTATATTCACTTGACTTCCGAATACGTTTCAGTTGATAAAGGTTTAATAAAACATATATATTTTAAATAAAATATTTACAAACAAATAATTTAAATATTGCTGCCACTACCTATAAAAATATTTGTTTTGTTTCTAATGTGATTATGGACTAGTAAATTCTTTAATTAATTCTATAAAAAAGTAATCTAGGGGCTTAAATATATTTTTTTAGTCCAAAGAATATAATTCCTTCTTGCCATAAATTAATTTTTTAAATGATTTTTTTACTGTACAACCACTATGTCCCTTACGTGCTGATATACTCATATAAAATTACGTAATAATTTTAACGACTTGCTAATTTTAAGAATATTGATGATTCCGTGAAGCAACTTTTTAAACTTCGTAGGAAAATAATTTAATAAACTTGTTAATTAAAAACTTTTTAATAAAAAAATGCCAACTTTCGCAAAACTCTTAAACAAAGAAAACGTTGATTAATTTATAAAGAAAACGCAGAGCTTGGAAGGATTCATACAATTACTGAAAGTGTATAAACCGACAACCTGATACATGACCTAAAAATAATAACAGTACTCAACGTTCATAATTAATTAAGAGTCTTCCTAATATTGGGCAATAAACAACTCTAATTTACCTGATGGACTTTATTACATAGTTTTATCACGGAAACTGATGTTTCATATTGCGAAAAGAAATTCATATCAATGTAACAGCTTATTGGAATCCAAAATTGTCGAAATAATTAAAAACAAAAGTAAGAAATAAACTAACGTTAATTAAAACAGTAATTTTTTTTTTGTTGTTGATAGATATAATGTCAAACACTACAAAATATTGTATTGCGTTGTAAAATTTAAATAATAAGAATCGTTGGCCTCTCTCTTTATATTGACTAATACTATAAAGTTAAGAGTAACCCGCTCTTTTGTTGACATTATTTTTAACGATTGCAATTGCTTACACAAAATTATAATATACCAATGACTGATGGTAAATATATATTAATCGCGTGTTAGATAAGTTACTAGGCAGCCTTATAAATACAGATCAATGCTACATCGAACTACGTATACCACAACATAAACCTTTGACATTTTTTTTATTGTGGTAACCGTATTCCTGATAGATGGTTGCCATATAAGAATATAAACCAAGATATCATTTACCAGGTCTAGTTCTGTCATCTTAAAATGCCCACAAATACTGAACGTGTTTGGTGGAATTTATTGTAGAATAGGATACTGATACGGGTGAAACTTTGAGGATAGAAATAACTGACAGTCGACAGAGGTCTCCGGTGATATTAATTCTCCAAATTAGGAGTGACTATATAGCTTAGAGAGAAATTTAATTTTAATACAGTTGAAAGTTTTACTCAGAATAGCCTCTTTACTTAAATAAATAAGTTGAAAGCCTCGAAATAATAATCTGATCTCACTTATAAAATTAGATCTACAAATCTTACAAAACATGCCTCGGAAGTAACAGCTGTTATCTCTTCTTCGAGCTTCTGCCCTAGAGGTCATTGGAAACTATATATTTATCCACGTGGATCTTCGGGTGCATAGATGACATGGGATTACCTATGGAACTGACGCAACTGAATGACGGTGGTTCCTTTCTATATCTGGAACATATCACAATTTGTTGTGATATGTTCCAGATATGGGAAGGAATTGTGTATTTTGGATTACGCCATTTGTGGCGACTTTCTTCTATTCGATATTTCGACCGTCAATGCAGGAGACATCACCAGGGTTAACGATTTTGTGGGAAGTATATATTATGAGTAGAAAAAAATGCTGTTAGAGTTATTATATTCTGAAACCCTTGTATATTATTAACGTTATTTTTCATCAGGTTCATCGAATCAATTGAAGTTTTAAAACCATCTGTGTAAGACGTTAAAGCTCCTGAAACCTATATAACGTCTGTATTCCGTATATTTCCATGAAAAGACATTAGGGTGCTATTATTTATCATGTTTACCGCTTTTCGCTGAATTGAATATATTCGATTCAATTAGCAAGGGGCTCCAACTCAAACACTTCTGTCGTATTAAAAAACCATGCAAATTTCAATCTGTATTTAGTAAATCGTTGTACGCTGGTATAAAATCGAAGTATGTACTTTAAGCACGTTGCCCAATATTCGAAAAGAAAGTGCTATTGACAGAGACAGACATTTGGAAGCATCGGTCTAATCATCCGACCACTGTGAAAAAATCCGATTAGCAAATTACCCAAAAATATGCCCCGGATACTAGAGCTGCAGTATTTTGAAGTCCTCGGGCTTTTGCCTCGGAGGTTGTCGAGAAACATATATGTTCCTAGGTGGACCTCAGAGTGCAGAGATGTTTTGGGACAAGCCATAGACAGTGGCAACTGACATAACCGAGTGGCGGCAGTCTTTGGTAATCATATGTCCCAGATTTGGAATGGATATGGGAAGACAAGAATGACAATCTTCTAACGTTAATGCCGCTCTCTTTACGAAGTGTGTTTTTTTTTAATTTTACCGCATCTACACAGGTTTTTATGTCTTACAGTTTCACCTTCAATAAATGCTTCATCAGTGCCCAATGAGCATAATTTGTAAATTAATAATTAATTAAATAGTAGAAACTTGGTGAAACTGAGGTTACTCCAACTTGAAACTACCTCAAATGAATTGTTATTTTTTTACAATTTACTTTGTTATTTACTATCTAACAAGAACAAATAATAGTAAGCATTGTGAGGGGTAAAATATGAATGAAAACCAAATTGTATTGGTCTGCATTATGGTTTGAATTTTCAAATGTGAAAAATCCTTTTCTTAACAAGGGTTTGATATTAATATTGAAAAAGGTTCACTAGCAACGGCCTGAATTTTTAATAATGACATTAACCTTTTGGAAGCCCAAAAATAAAAATGAAATCCTAAAAAATAAGGTTTTTTATATTAAATGAAACATAAGTAAAAAAACAACTTTTTTGCATATATATATATTTTTTAAGCAGTATTTTTTCACTAATGGGCTTCGCATTGTTGGATATACGAGAATAAAAATTTCCTGTAAATTTTCGATGAATTATTATCGATGAAATGTTCCAAATTAAAATAAATAAAATATATTGCTTAATACAAAAAACTGCTTTGACGAACAAGTTACGGAATAGAAGCTCATCACAAATTTATGACCGAAAATTATAAATCAACTTCATGTACAAATGTTTCATTTGTGAAGCACTCAAAACAGTGTAAAGGGATGGTGACGCAAAGTATCATTATCAATCGATTATTCAATATCAGTATTGATTGACGGATACATTAACCTTATTATATAATTTACGGCTGAGTATATGGTCTGCTATTTACGGCTTTGACGACTTATTTCAATTATCAAATAATCAAACCGGTAATAACAATTCCTGAACTTAAATGGCCAACTTATTCATATATTCATATAAGGAAAATTAATTTTAGCCAATCTCTTCGGTTACTTATAATAATAATAATAATAATTTTATTCCAGCAGGATTGGGTGGGTTGTGCAATACCCAATCTGCCATATTTTTAGATACATGGATACATTTTAGATACAAAATAATAATTATATATATATATAATAATTCATTTATGGTTGTCGCTGCAACATCTCCATCCAGCGATGGCTCAGGGAGGAGTTGAGCCATTCAGAAACAGCCAGGATGATGGTGTTGTTGGACCTCCATATGACGGTGGCTCTCAAAAGTATTTTGCTTCCCGCCTTGGGAACGCTGGAGCGTGTTGTAAGACAAGGCGCAATATCTGGGACTCGCAGCTTTACTTGATCAAAATGCCGTCTCTATAGCGTTGTATCATCCGCATTCTCCTTTAAGGCTATGATCTGTACACCTCACTAAAGCTAAAACAGCCGTTTAATGTGTTTCAAAAGCAAATGCTCGAGTAGAATACTGGGGGTAAAATTATTTGTATTTATGAGGAATGACAAGGTGACGCCTTTCATACTATAGTCGGTGAAGAGGCTGGTTGGGACATAAAGTTCGAATGCCGCAGGAGAGCATAAACAACAGCTATGCTTTCTTCAGGGGCACGGGCTTGGGAACTATCCATAGAATATACTCGGTGGGGCTGCGGAAAGCAAAGCTGACATGGAATGAGAAGAGGGATATGGCGGCTGACAGAGTTTAGTGGCGATAGTTATAATATTTATATATAAAATTAAAATAGCAGTAATATATTCAATATTGGTAAAAAATATTATAAAATGAATGAATAATTAACCCATTAAATGGAAACCTAACTTAACCTTACCTATTATTAATTACCATTCATTAATTATTTTTTTACTGCCGATTGATATTTTTCTACTGCCAAAAGTTTATTTTTTACTTACCTTTATAGGTATTTATTACTAAGCGTTTTTCTAAATAATTGCAGCCCATTAATTGAATTGAATATTGCCAAAAAAGTAGTTGTTAATATATTTATTTTTATTCCTTTTTATAGTACATCTTTTTTATATCGCCATCGGATAAGGGTTAATAAACTCTTTGGTATAAAATTAAAAAAAAACTAATTAGACTAGGAATGTTTGTATAATCTGATATCTTGTTTCAAACGCTTATTCGTTAGAGTTAAGTAAAAAAAATGTTCCATTTTTTAAGCTAGACGATTTGTTCCGAAATGTCAACACAATAAATCAAGATCTCGAAGCCGATATTTTATATATTCAGCAAAGACGAGAGAGCTGGCGATTTGAATAATTTTAATGTTATGTTCTTAATCTATATTCAAATCACTTCCACGAATAAAAAATATTATTCAATAATAAAGCCATTCGCCTGAATGTGAATTTTGATCGAATCCTCGACCCGGTAACGTGTACCAACCAAAAAAAAATAATTGACAATTTCAAGAAAGAGAAGAAATAAATTATTTATGTGCTACATTTTATGCATTATTCAACATTTTTTGTTAAAAAATATTACATTATTAAATCATCTAGTAACTTACGTTTTTGTACTTCATTACACTAAAATATTGCAAAAACAAATGCTTTTAATTATAATAAATTAAGATATTATAATCAACCAATATTGAAGGCGTCAAAAAACTATTTGATCATTATTTTAAACAACGTGTGTTATTAATTAATGTACGAGTAAATTGATATTCACCTTCCCAATGGCAACACTAAATAAATTCTACACAAACCTACGCATACTCAATATTATATTTTTCAAAACATCAATTCCTCAATCGATGAGACATATTTCAAATTTTCTTACGAGATTCTTATCAATCAATTAAGTTCATGATATAATTAAGTACTTAAAATAAGATCTTTTAAGAGTAAGTACATATTTTATGATGCGTTAATTAAGCTCAAAAAGGTCTGTCATCAGGAGATGATGTCTATCATACCGCTATCTTCAGATATTAAGTCGCCTTTAATTATATATTCGAAGAAAGAGCAGAACGAGAACTGTAGGTAGAGTTTATTGAACTTAACAAAATAAGCTCATAAAAAATCAATTCGATAAAAAAAAACTATGTCGCGGCTTAATGAATGAAGCTGCCTTTAATTGGAAGAAAAAAATGTTCTGGCTCAAGAAAAATTTAACTATACTGATATATTTTCATTGTTAGGCTGATCAGTCGATATCTTTACAAGCATCGTTCGTTTTGCTTCTATCATATCAAGCATTAACACATTATGCTACTATTAGGATTGCTATATGCTCCAAGCAATGGTTATAATAGATTCTATGACATAAAACAACAAAAATCGAAGTTACCAATGGTTGGAGCCCCGTAGCTCCATCGTAAAATGATCGACCGCAGATTGTATGAATTTTAGAGAATATATGGTGTTTTAGAACCCACGAACTTTTGCTTGCAAAGCAAACGCTTTGACCATTGAGCTATACCCTCCGTCAAATTGTGTGTGAGGTAATTTAAGTGTGTATTGGTCTGATTCTCAAAGAAATCCAGATTGTATATGAAGGAGGAAATTGTACGAGAATTCGAAAAACGAATGAATTTCGGTAACTACACTAATTAAATTTCTTATATTGCTTCCAGGTTAATTTTGCGACCCCCAGCGTACACGCCAACAGTACACCATACTTTCAGATCACCATGTATATCAGTGTATGAGTAGAATAATTTCCAAGAAATACTCTTTGAAATATTAAATTTTGTAGTTCCTAATATGATGAAAAGACTTCCAAGACTCGATCACTTTTAATTATTTATTTTCCTAGAGAAAATCACAAAAAACTCAGCCTTCTAAAGTGTTGCCCCCCTTAATTTTTGTAATACCGAAAAATATGTAAGCACGTTGGGAAGGTATTATAAAAAATCAAAGTCATGATTTGTTTTGTGTAACCATATGGGACGATTATCATTATTACGAGAGCTTCCGAAAGCAGCCAGAAATAATAATTATTTGTTATTTTGTCTTGTCATCAGCTGAGAAACAATGGTGGGTGCGGCAGAGAAGGCCCAAGCTGTGGATATTTTTATCTTTTAGCAGATTGAATTTTGGTATAAGTTTTTTTAGCCAGCAAAACACGATGATAATAGTTTACTGTACAGAATGGTTCAAACGAGTTAAGAATAGTATAGCTGTAGCCGGCAGGTATGACGTAGTGATAAAGCGTTTGCTTACCATATCGAAGGTCGTGGGTTCGATTCCCGTCGGAGATTAAAGTAAAAATTATTTTTTATCGTTTTTAAGCTATATAAATACACTCGGTTGAAGTGATTTTGAAACCACAATCGTAAAATGCCAGTCATTGCCTATTCATTAAAAATGGTGAAGTCGTCCCGTATGCAGCATCCATTCTCAATAAACTTCTGTTAAAAATGGATGATACGTTAACGATAGTGTATGATGTTAGCGGATCAATATTCCATGCAGTGTTTTTAGCCATATGTAAAATGGTAAGCGTCGTAGAATCCACACATGAAATTTCTCCAATACAATACGGTATTATCATTTATGTGTTAAACATAACGTAAAAAAGGAGAATCATAAATTATTTCGGTTAATAAATCTTATATTATACTCGTACCTTGATTGTATACGGCAGAAAATGAAATATACTTGGTTTTTAACTTAACCCTCGGGCTCTCGCGATGGAAATACAAAAACATTATTCTAAATTATTCATTTCCATTGTGGTTTTGTGTGCATGGTGGTTAAAATATATCTCATTTAAGTATTGCTTTCAGAAGCTGTATATTATACGTGTAGTTAGTTTCCTACGTCCTGTATTATAAGTCAAACACCACATTCAAACGGTAACAAATATACTTGTAAAATACATATATATATTTATAAAAACATTAAAAAAACATATTCGATCCGTATTTGGAGTATGTGGCACCGCAAATTTTCATTTTCACAGTTCTGTAAGCTCACAGATTTTGTCTATGCCTTGTCCCAGAACACCTGCACCCGGAGGTCCTCATGGGCACATATATGGTTCCGGGAGCATCCAGGTCAAGAGCCCACGAACTTGCATAGACTGCGGCTGTAATAGCAGAGAAATTGTCAAAAATTAATTTGTCAGGCGTATAATCTAACCTTGTGTGTAACTTGCAGGGTACAACACGCATCTATATATTTTTTTCTACATTTTTTTTAAGATAAAAAAAAGAATAAAAAAAAGTAGCAGATAAAAAATAATCAGCGTTTTTAAGAAGATCGGACGATCAGCCCGAAGCTCCCGAGGCCTCGACAATTTTTATTCTGTCCTTAACACGTTTAACGCCAGCGTAATGTTTTTAATGCATTCGACTCAGAGGCGCCATATAGGTCACATTCAATGTTAAAATTACATTGAAATGTAACCGCTGGCGTACAGGGACTGTTTGGTCGAAAAAAAAAACGACGACCTTTCCAACAATAGCGTAGGTCACAGGTGACCTATGTGGCGTGGAACGTGTTAAGTATGGCTCGACCCTACCGGAGGGCATATAAAGAGCTTAGATTTAATTTAATTGACTTAAGAAAATCAAGCTTGGTCGGGATGGGAATCGACGGCGTCGCTTTAGCCACTGGACTATGCTGCCCAGCTGTATTATAAAAAATTAAAAACCCCAATATTACCTTACCAGGTCAATAAACTATACACATCATTTAGGAACAAAATATCTAAAAGTCAAAGATGACTTAGAATATCTGCGCATTTATATCGAGATGACGAAATAAATTCTACGAATTTTTCATCATTTTTATCAAAAGTCTCAAAAGGATTCTAGACTTGCACCTGCAAGGCTTCACTGTTCTTGACAGTTTTCAAGTCTTTGATCATCTATTATAAATTCCATTACATTTATTTGATTTACCGCTTTAATTCAAATATAAATATTCGAATTTGACGCAATATCAAAATTCTAGTATATTTCAATGAACTCGAGTATACTGCAATATTCAATACATACTTTTCCTTGAAATATAAATTAGTTGAAATAATCCTTCCAGGCTGTTATTCAAAATTTTTGGTACAGTAAAGTTCGCAATAAAAATCATTATATTTGACGTAAATAAATTATTTTCCGCATTACCTCTGAGGAGAAGCAAAAGCTTTAAGCTTAAACCCAATAAGCTTAAGCGTATTGAACAACTTTTTGTCGCTTTAATATTCATTCATAATAAATAGCACGGTGAGTTAGAAATTCGATATAAAATATCCATCACCAAAATAAGTCGTTTCGATACCTTCAAGTAGCTTTTGTGTAAACACATTTAAAAGAATACCGGCAGACTGTGATTGAATAATCACATTGAAGATTTTTTTACGCTTGACATTTTTTAAGAGGGCTAAACGCAGCATATTATGTTGTTTCGCTAATATCAAAAACTACAGCGCGGTATTCACGCATACATTTTTACGGGGACATATGAATGAATGGGTTGAGTCTCCCTTTAGAACAAAATAGTCAAGGCTTCAATAACGTTGACCTAATCACCTAGTTTCTTTAAAAAAATATTAAAAAAAAAAAATTAAATTTTCACTTATAAATATGTCTTTAAAACACTACACCTACCCTTTCTTGAAGTGCTCTGACTTCTGCTCTGGAGGTTATCGCGAGCCATGTTCCCAAGTGGACCTTCAGGTGCAGATGTGTCCTAGAATGAGAAATGGAGAGTGGTAGCTAACAGAACTTAATAGTGGCAATTTGTGGTGACTATATTTTCCAAATATGGCTATGAGTGGCATTTTACAGGTGATAGATCAATTTCAAACCAACCATATGTATTTACATAACTTACCTGTGTAAATTGAATACAGAACAACAAATAGAAATAAATAATATGAGAATATTTGTGAAATAAATTCACATACATAAATATTGTGAAATACATTCTTAAAAACTTTTTATTTTTTCTTAATACTATGAAATTTCACCAAGGGTAATCGATCGAAATTATCTAAAAAATATAATTCAAAACATTTTTATTTTTAAGATTCGTCAGGAATCGATCCGCGACCCCCGGCATGACACGCAAGCGCACTACCGCTAGAAAATAGAAAATTATCTATCAATAAAATATATACATAGCTTTTTTACTATTATTTATGTTTATGTATAACTAAATATAATTTGCCGAATTTAACTTTGGTAAAATTCCACATAAAATTAAAAGGCGTTAATGGTTCCTTTTCATAGAACTATTCCATTTAAAGTGGTATTTCTAGTGTAAGCCGCAACTTCAGATGTTAAGGACAAACTAAAATATGAAAATTCTTCTAAGAAAATGTATCGTTATTCTATTTATTCTATATCCAGAAGGTATGAACTTTGAATATCAGAGATTGAGACATTCTGTATTTACATAACGGAGGTTAAAACTTGTATTGTTTTATTTTAATCTTAGAACAGTAGTCAACGATTAATTATAACTTTAAGCCTATTTCTTGACATGTGAGATCTGTGTACAGATTTTTAAATTAATTTATTTCAACATTTTATTTTTAATTTTCATATTACTTGTACCCAATCACTCAAACTGTAAATAATTATGATGTATATCAATTGATACCAAAAGGGTGTTTAGAAAGAAACCACAACACTCAGGTAACCTTTATTTATATACGGACAGAAAGAACGGTCTGAGATAATTATTCTCCAACCACTAGTGAGGTTGGCGTCACAGTGGAAAATATCCGAACACAAATGGAATCAAAAAACAAAGATACTCGTAAAACAAAAGAATTAAAATTTGGTTTCAAATTGGAATCGTCTATCAATTTTTTCGTAACTAAAATAAAACAACTAAACACTAGCTCGGAAAATTATCTTTTTATTTCCTTAGTTTTTTTACCATGAATTTATTTTTCATTTACTTATTACATGTACTCTTATTTATTAATATAAACCTTGAGTGAAATAAAATCACAATTTATTTCAATATATTTTCTCTAGTAGAAACTTTCGATTATTTTACACTGGGAAAATTAATGAAGGCCATAGTTGTCTGAAGCATCACTATTATATATTTAGAATGTTCGAAACTTTCATTATAATATTGCCTTAACCTCCAATTCAATTTTGCACTCGTGGAACCAATTGAATTTCTAATTAAAAATCATTTATAATTATAATATTGCCATGGTGACTTATTTATTACCAGCTCTCAATTATTCATGTTTCTAAGAATTGTAAAGGAATACAATTTATTACGTTACCAAGGAATTTTAAGATAGTTATTACAAATTGAACGATGTCAAAAAAGAACAAAATCACATAGCAATTTCAGAAAACAAAATACAATTTGTTTATGTTTAGTATTAAATTAACTCTGGTCGTATACTGAGTGACAGCAAATTATACCAGCAAAAATAAAGCGATCATTTAATTTAAAAAACTATTCCCATTTGTTGGTCTTAGTGATTTTTTATATTCAATTGTGATTTTCGTATCCATTTTTTTCCTTCTCTCATCAACAATACTGAATTTTCATATAAAATTATGTTGATTTTGTATGTGTGTATCAATTGTTGATTATTTTTAGACATATAGAAAAAATATTTTGCTTGATATTTTACATAATATGATAATCTATCTAAAAGTAAATTCTACAATGTCACTATTCATCTGTAACTTTTTATAAACGATTTAAATGTCAAAGAATACGTTTGCCACCTATTAAACAATTCGCAGAAGAGAATTAATCTATTCTTATAACTTCTGTCTCATATTTTCTCTCCGCCAAATTGTTCAAGAATCTAAATCGTATCTTATTCATCGTTTCGCGAAAAAAAACTGAAGTATTAAGGCCGTTAAAAAGACTAAGCTAAGTGAAAAAAGAGAGTCTCTCGGGCGAGAGAATTGTATGAGCATTTTATTTTGGCGAGAAGAAGGAAAGATTGCAATACCAACAGAAAGAACCGCAGTTTATTTTTGTAATACACATTTCGAATCGACTCATGTGATTGACAGCACTTAGTCGTTTTACAGTAGCACCACTTATGGTACACCAGAGCCATGACTTTGAAAGAATTCAAATGTTGTCTGCTTTTACGCGCCTCGTTTATTTTTAATAAACACGTATTATGTTTCTCGACTGAGATGAGTGCCGCGGAAATCGGCTTGTAAATGATGCCACGTTTACTCTAATAGAACTTTTGATTCCTAGAACACTTACCATATATTATATCTCTCTGTAGGATTAAGTACATATTAAATTTATCATTAATATTACATTGAAATATCTATACCTAGAACTTCGCGACTGCTATGCGGTCCAACACCAGATACTAATACTCTACACCTAATTATTATAATAACGGGAAATCTATTTGATTTTATATTTAAATAAAAACAAATTTCTTTCATCATTAGCCAAATCGTCATTTAATCAAATTGATTCATGTCAAACTATAAATATTTATTAAATGAAAACGGTTTAGAGATTTTTAATATAAGGTAAATAAACTCTGTTGTTTATAAAATATGATATTGCATAATTAAATCAATTGTTTATTTAATATTTATAAGTGCCTGCATTCGCATAAAAATAAAGAGAATTAAACGTCTTATTTAATTTTATTAGGAGCAAAAGATACTATTATTTCATGATTGGTTAAAAAAAATATTTGGACGATACAAGGATTTTTATGTATTTAACAAAATTTATTTATGCTCTAATTTATAACAAATCTTTAAGACATGCACAATACAATAAGTAACCCAGTAGTTCAGTCGAACGGCAAGTATTTGTTGAGCAAAAAAAGTAACTTTATAATTAAACATCCTAAAAAAATATATACACGAAGACAATATTATTCAACAATATCTTCAGCTTGGGATCAGATATGATTGATGACGATTGTGATTTTAAATTATAAAATTAAAATAATGTTTCTTTAAGTTGATTTTTATATGAATTAATAACGTTTTTAAAGATCTTTGTCATCCCCGTCAACCTATTAAATATATAGCTTCCTTTCGCGTTTTCTCCCCGATTCAGTCCTTGCAATGATTCCAGCATCTCATTGACTTAATTGCATCATTTCGCTGGAAACCGTCGTCTCATTGTACTACAGTACTTTTAATATTTGCAAAAAACTAATAAATCTTTGAAGACTCAAGAACGTTAAAGGTCGCGACAACGAATTCATATAAAATACGACAATGCACAGCTTTGGAGACGCGGCTTTATTTTTTTTATCGTTTATGAAAGAAAAACTTACCGAGTTGTTTTAAAAGTTCATACACATATATGTGTAATTCATTTAAGATAACATTAAAAACAGAGCAGCATTTGACACTCTCATGTACTGGGTGAGACATATCCTACAAAAATATGTTCCCAAATAAGATAAACACGATTACCTGTAAAATGCCTATAACAGAATACAATTTTACAAATACAGACATTTTAGAACTATCGGGTCCGCCATCTAACGTTTTTTTTTTCAACTAGTGCTTATTTCGTGAATGGTAACACTTAACTCATATCTGATTTGACAAAAAATTAGTTTTATTTTTCCGCTGAACGAATATGGTTGTGTATATGCTTGAACAACGCTGAAAAATATTACGACATTACTTTGAAAATCAGGCCATTTTTCTTCGAAAATGAGCAAGGAGTGGCCGTTACAGTCAATGGTGATCTTTATCTGGCCATTTTTGAAGAGGAGGATATTGGCGACATTTGGTTTCAACAGGACGGCGCTACGTGCCACACAGCCGAAGCTACACTCGATGTTTTGCGCCCCATTTTCAAAAAAAAAAAGTTATTTGGCGGACCCTTTACTAATTCACCTCTCAGACTTACAAATTAATCGAAAAGGGGGCCAAAATAGAAGATGAGAGAATGCTAGTCAGTAGAGATTACTACATATATTTTATGCTATACTGCGGTATTTATAATACATGTCCCAGACAGGTATACCTGCGTCTCTCGACCGACTATACTATATAAGGCTACCTTGTTCTCTCCTTCACCTCATCATTCCTCACAAAGTGGAACCATCACACTCCCGTTATAATACGCAATCATCTGCATCATTCAAAACATATTATACGGCTGCATTAGCTTTAGGCGAGATGCTTAGATACACAGATGTAGAGAAAAATGGGGACAATACAAGTGTCGTGTAGTCGGCACTTTGTTTTGATCAAGTACAGCGAGTTAAAAGATCTTATAAATCGTATTTTTTTTATGAAAACGCATGCAGGAGAGCACACCCGGTCAAAACCAGTGTACTCTATGACGCTCAGCCAGGGAGGCTAGATGCTGCATGCGGAAAACGTGTGTTGTGTTCGCGTTTGTGTGTGGGTTGGGGAGATCGCAAGTGTATATTTATCTGTTTCTTGAAGAGATCCAGATTGTAGGAAGGAGGAAACACAGACGCTGGAAGAGCATTCCATAGCTTACCGGTGGCATTAAGGAAGGAGCTTTGGAAACTGCCAGTTCCTGGTCGACATATATTAACCGTGTATGGATGTTCGGCAAGTGTAAGACGAGTTTGTCGGTTGTGGGTGAGTGCAGGAGGAATTAGTTCTTTAAGTTCCGAAGAGCAGCGACCGTGGTCATAACGGTAGAAAAGACTAAGAAAACCAATCTTACGCGTGTGTTTCAGTGATTGCAGGTTAGACGTAAGAGTGTCATTGTATATCAAACGAATTGCTCTTCTTTGAACTGAGTCAAATAAGTTTAGAAGGTATTTTGGGGCTCCAATCCAAAAGTGACTGCCGTATTAAGGATAGGTCGGATTTGTCCTTTATATAAAAGAATAAGTTGTTTAATAATTAACCTTAAATAGAGGGTTTATAGGCAAGGAAAGGTCTGAAAACACACGTAGAATTTAATATACAACCTATAATTATGTAATACAAAAATGAACAAAAATCCGGACGTAATATCGGATATGACATTTTGATTCTGCGGCACCAAAATGTCATATCCGATGTTGGTACTCTAATGGTGCGCCATTAGGGGACCCAGAAATAAATCTGCTTTTTAATGAAATGATAACAAAACTTCTTTATGCGGAGAAAAAATAAACAAAGCAAATGTTTTATTATTAAATTAATATAAATTGTCGCTTAGCTGAATTTTAATTGCCATGCCTATATCAAAACCGGACGTTTTGGTTCACGGTAACTAAAATAATATAATAAGAAAAATTGTCTTTGTAAATGGTTAAAAAAAATCTCTCTCTTATGAAATTTAATGTGTCTGATACAGTTTTGTCATGACTTTTAGTTTTACTCACCGACACAAAAAACATATTTACTGTTAATTCATTAAAATGTTATACACCATTTATTTTTTTAAATCTAGAGAAGGGGCGTTATCCAACTATTGTCTGGCTTATAATATACAAATAATAAGGTATAACTTTCATTCATAGTCTATGCGATTTGTGTTATGAACGATCACCATCTTACTTAGCAATCCTCGTAAATTTCACGTACATTTACATTACGCGTTCATTTCTTATATTTGCACGTTATTGATTGTTAATATAGGGTCCGCCATCTAACGTTTTTTTTTCAACTAGTGCTTATTTCGTGAATGGTAACACTTAGCTCATGTCTGATTTGACAGGTAATTAGTTTTATCTTTCCGCTGAAAGAATATGGTTGTGTATACGCTTGAACAACGCTGGGAAATATTGCGACATTACTTTGAAAATCATGGTAATGTTGCAGAATGTGTGCGAAAATTGCGTACGGATTTTGGAAGAAGAGAATCACCGTCAGCTCCGTATGTTCGTTATCTTGTGAAAAAAGTGAAAGAAACTGGCATCCTCATCGATAAACCAAAGCGTGAAAAGCCAAAAACAGTGCGTACACCCGAGAATATTGCTGCTGTGACAGAAAGTGTGCGTGAAGCGCCATCAATGGCGCTTCCATGCGGCGCGGCCATGTTGAACGAATTTTTGTTCACAAAAATTGAAGAAGAGGATATTGGCAACATTTGGTTTCAACAGGACGGCGCTACATGCCACACAGCCGAAGCTACACTCGATGTTTTGCGCCCTGTTTTTAAAAAAAAAAGTTATTTCGCGGACCCTTTACATTTGAATTATTAAAATGTCGTTGAATTTATAAAAAAATACATTTAATTTGTTAGTATGTGAGGTTTTGATTTACATATACTCGTTCGTATATGCTCCTTACTCCAAAGCGTTTGTTTGCCAAGCCGAAAGTCGTGGTATCGATTCCCCACAAAAAAAGTTTTTCAATCGATTTCTAAGCTCTATAAATACCTCCGGTTGGTGTAAATTTGATCCCTCACCCGTAAAATTCAAGTCATAGTCTATTAATCAAAATTGGTGGTAGACGAAAGTGGTCCCATAAAGATCACCCATTCATAGTGGATTCCTGTAATAATAAGGATAATGTGTGAATTTCTGGATGTAGTCAATGACGTTGGCCGATCAACACTCCACATACAGCGCTTATATGTAGAATGGTAAGCGTCATAGAATCCACAGATGAAACTTCGGAATCACTATCATCATCTGTCGATATTCTCCTGCATGTGCTTGAACATCTTAAACAAAATTTTGCTTAGAACTGAGATACATACGTTGTTTTAATTTCACCAATAAAAAATATCATTTCATGGGCAGGTGTGTTCCCAAATAGGCAATAACCACCAGCATACAATATTAATAATTATAATTTTCGTATTAGATACCCATTATTTGTACATACACTGTATTGTAAAATGTTATACCTTGGGTGAGATGTAAGGTCGAAGTTCAAATAACGGTCTTGTTGAATTTTCAAAGATACAATATTCCAGGAACCTTCAAATTGTGGAATTCAGCCAGAAACATTAGTTATAAAGGGTACTAGAAGCTTATTCCAAGATCAAACATAAATATAGTATTATTTGTATTATATAAAGTTTAATTTTGTAGGCAATTAAATATTCAACAAAATATTCCTGTTGATTTATTGACATTGATTGATTTTAATTTTAATAAATATATTTTTATATTCTGTCTATGGTTTGAACCATGTTTATACACTTCAAAAATTGAAGAAGCTCTCTTTGAAGCTCTCTTGTAAACTACACTCCGTGAATGAAAATCATAATAAATACAGTGGAACCTCTCATAACGAGCACCTCTCATAACGAGTAATTCGCATAACGAGCAAAAAAAATTGAAAAATTGCTTCCTTATCGAACAACATTTCGCATAACGAGTGACGCAGAAAGGGTAAGTCGCGTATGACACACTTGTGAGCCGGGACTTCCCACGTCATTGCGTCAGTCCGTGTTTAGCACTCGTACCGTTAGCACGTTAGTCTCGCATGTGATCACACATTTTTCTAAGCTTATGTTTAGACATTATTGCTATTTTTCGGAGAGTTTGGAGGAAGGGGAAGTAGCAGAGCAACAATCTTCTGACGCAATAAGAGAAATGCTGAAAGCATGGGAAACTGTTTGATCGTACATTGAGAAGCATCATCTTAATAAGGAATGACTATGCGTGCTACTAATTTAGTCAATGATAACGCTGTGTCACACTTTCACCAAAATTTAAAGAGTCAGCTAGAACAAATGTCGCTAGAAAACTTTCTAGTAAAAAATAATTTATTATTTGTCATAAATTAATAAATAAAAAGCTAGTTTCGATTTATAAAAATGTTTTTATCAAGGTTGTTACGATCTTTAACAATTTATAAGCATGTAATTTTATTTGAATAAACGTTAAAAAAATGCATGAAACGTATTATTGTGTTTTACATTTAACTATATGCGAAAATTATACTCGCTTAACGAGTGTGTCACATAACGAGCAAGATTCTGAAACGAATTATGCTCGTTATGAGAGGTTCCACTGTACAAGGTAAAAAGTATTTCGAGTCCCTTCTATATCGTACGCTTTTTAAATTTTTAAACGGAGATTTTCCCAATAGTATTTGCGGTGATTTTTCATATAACGGTGTCATGTATGTTGTTATTTTGGGTTCAACCGCCTCTTAGAATTAAATGATCCAAACCTCGTGAGCATCAGGCTAATCATCCGATCTTAAGAAAACGTTTTAAGAAGGTTGACTGTAATGTATTGATAATATTTTTAATAAATCTCAAAGTTAATGCTAAAAATATAAATAACACGTTGAATCAATTTTCGGCGGGTGTAGCTTAATGGTCAAAGCGTTGGTTTGGCAAGCTGAAGGTCGTGGGATCGATCGTCAACAAAGATTTAAAAAAAAGATTTTCACTCTATTTCTGAGCTCTTAAATGTCTCGGTTGGTGTAAATTTGATCCCTCGTCCGTAAAATGCGTTATATCAAAATTATTGGTAAACGAAAGTTGTCTCGTGAAGACCACCTATTCATAGTGAATTCCTGTAATAATAAGGATGATACGTGAATGTGGACTACAGTCTATTAAATTGGCGGATCAACGCTCTACATGCAGCGCTTAGCCATATGCAGCATGGTAATAAGCGTCTCAGAGAGCAGAGCCCGATGGATCGGTCACTTCATGCGCCACGATGGTCTTCTTCATGACATTGTGGAGGGGGTGGTTGAGGGTAGAAACTGTAGAGGGTGCCCTAGACGGGAGTATTTGCAGCAAGTGTTCGAGGACATGAGTTGTTGCTCTTATGGTAATTGAGAGAATAATGGAGATCTAGATGCAAGATTCTGTTGCTGCAAACCAATCCACCGGATTGATACTACGAAGAAGAAATAATCGTCATAGAATTCCATAGACGAAACTTCAGAATCACTATCACCATCTGTATATCATATTCTCCTGTATGTGTTTACTTAAAAAAAATGTGACGGCAACATCGATTCGACAAAGTAAAAAACGTTAATTTCGTTTGAGGCAATATTTTTTGCGCGTCGCGTTGAAAGAGAAACGCAATAATGTATAGAGTAGCAAAATGGTAAGTCATTATAATGCGGTCTGGTGTATCAGTATCTGTACGCTAGGAGTAAAGTGTACAGCGGACCCATTGTCCGTCGAGAGGTTCAGGATCAAAGATGCAGATTAGACCGCCGCAAACCGACAACACGGACCATTCATTGTCCAGGCAATGGCGGCTCGGACTCAAAAAACCGATACCGGCTACTTACATACTTACTACATGTTTCAAGAGCTGGTTTGTATGTAATTCGAATCGGCTTGTTTCTTCAAACGGCGCCCGGGACTTGATACTCTCGCAGATTAATAAAGCATTCATATTTTTTGTTCGTCTATGCTCGTTAGCGTGCCGTTTTGTTTACATGTCCGTGTAGACTCATACAACTTAAACAAGATACTGATTATGGATTTTTTTAAATATTTATTAGAATATTATTTTTTAATTTCAATATTCTAATCTACTTTTATACATCATTGACTATATTACAATATTATTAGTAAAAAATATATACATACTATAATGCAACAAATTCTTTATACGCATCAATTCGTTCAGAAAAATATAGGTAGAGGCGGGATGCGAACCAGAGAACCTTGGAACCAACCATTTGTTCAAGTTCATTACCCTTGACTGCTCGACCATCCTCCGCCCGAACTGCTGTATGGAATGTGTTAAAAGAAAGAATTTGTTGCATTATAGTGTCTGTATATTGAATTACTTAAGATACTGATTTTTTTAACATACGATCAATTATCAACAACTGATACACTTACAAATTCACAGAAAATATTTTATTAAATGACATTACAAAGTGAGCAAATGGCCGAAATGAACATGGATCGTGTTTTATGTCCCAGCGTCTGCAGTTTTTTTTCTTCTCATATTTATTAATGAGAGTAATGTCATATAAGATGGTGTTTGCTGTAATTTTGTAAGCGTATCAGTTGTTTTTATATGTACCAAAGGCTAATAAAGCAAAATAATGAGTTTGAAAGATGCGTACAAAACTGCGATTGCGATGGTTTGATTTTGTGAGGAAAGACGATGTAACAGAGCGGACGAGGCAGACTTTCATACTACAGAGCGTCAAGAGACGAAGGTGGACCTGGTTGGGACACGTTTTACGAATTCCGCAGGTTTTTTTTTATATAAACACATACAGGAGAATACCAACAGAAGGTGATAGTAATTCTGAAGTCTCATTTGTGGAATTCTATGACACTTACCATGGTGCATATGGCTAAGCGCTGCATGCGGAGTGTTGATCCGCCAACGTCATAGACTACAGCCCGAGATTCACGCATCATCCTTATTATTACAGGAATTTACTATGAATGGGTGGTCTTCACGGGACGACTTTCGTCTGCCACCAATTTTAATTAATAGGCTATGACTGGCATTTTACGGGTGATGGATCAAATTCACGCCAACCGGGGGTTTTTTATACCTCATAAATTGATTAAAAATTCATTTTTTTAAATATCTGTCGGGAATCGAACCCACGACCTTTAACTTGCAAAGCAAACGCTTTGACAATTGAGCTATACCCGCCGGCATTAGGTGAGCATTAACTACTCTCTCACTGTCTTAAAAGGACGTCGGGAACTGTGCAAAATACAGAATGTACTTGGCAGAGCTATGAAAGGCGGAGCTGAGATGAGATGTGGCGAGGATCAAGGCGGCTGACAGATTTATGGCAGTGGCTCGTGATGTCCGTATGCTCCATTTGAGGAAGCGGACAAGGACAGATGAAATCAGTTGTTGAATATTGTTATAAATCTTCAGTGGTGTATAAAGTAACCTTCCGTGGTTAACACTAAAAACGCTCAAGAAGTAAAGAATCATAAAAATAATAAACATGAATTAAACAAACTGATATTTTCAATTAATTGAAATATCAACTATTTTTAGATAGTCAATAAATTATTCATAACAATATTATTTTGATTCGATAACATTCATTGTTTAATATTTCTTATTATTCAATATTATTTTAACTCCGTAACCAATAGGCAAGGCCGTGTTCGCTATATTAATAATGAATTCATAACGAGGCATTCAATATGTCTAAATAAGGAATATGATAGATTTAGCACTTTGGGATAGTTGGAAGGTTCTTCGACGGTTCTATCGGGTAAAACAGGTGCGTCCAGCCGCCAGCCCCGCTATTTATTTATTTTAGTAACGCCCCCACACCGGTCCAAGACTCCCCTTGTCATTACAAACTACCAAAAACCAACAAATCACTAACAACTTTCCTGCAACGGGTGGCTTCTTGAGAAGATAAATAAACAACGATCGTTATACATACTCCTATACTCTCCTAATACATTTCTGTAATCACTTTAAACAATGTACGTACAGTGTAGTGTAAGTACACGGGCAGTGCCGGTTTTACGAGGTGGCGAAATGGGTCAGTGCCCCAGGGTGTCGAATAAGCTAAGAGCGCCGAGGGCAACTGATATGTCTTAGATTTTTTTAAATATAAACAATATGAGACGCTAGAAAAAAATGCCCTAGGGCGCCGCAGGGTCTAAAGCCGGTACTGAGTACACGGTTACACACTGACAATACACATTGTTTCCTACAGCGAGGGTCAAATGTAGTAGTTCAACAGCATATAACTTACGATATATTTATAATCCAGCGTTCTTTAATATTTAAAGCATACACAAACGGTTAAAATGAGTCAAATATTCCTACGCAACCTTAATTACAGAATACGAAAAAATATTTAAATATTATTCTCATCACCATTACTGCTCCTTTAACTGAATCATACGGACGTTACAAACTGTCACTAAAAACTCGCCTTATCTCATGACATTTCTGCCTCTCGCAGCTCCGTACAAAACATTGTATGTATAGTTCCCGACCAGTGCCGGCTTTAGACCCTGCGGCATCCTAGGGCAAAAAAAAAACGGGTGCCCAAGTAAGTTAGGCCTCCCTCAACATGTCACTGCGCGTCCTAGGCAGCCTCCCGACTGCGCCACCTCCTAAAACCGGCACTGTTCTCGACGGCCTTCCTGGATGGCGCAAGCCGGGGGGCTTGAAGAAAAGGCATCTATAGTTTATACTCTTCTATGGCATCCAAAGTATATATCCCAACCAGGTCCTTCTTTGTCCCTTGACGGAAATTATGTCATACTCGATAAATATTATGGCTACATCCCTGAGTATTTACATAAATAATTAATATTTATTTTTAAAAATGTTTCACACGTTTATCTCAAATAACAAATAGCTTGTTCAATTTTAAGTATTTAACTTTTATACAAGCGCAGATGCTAATGATTAAAATTTATATAGTTAAATCGTCATCCACCGTGCTTAATTTTCTTAATTTAGTTCAATTACAGCTAGAAGTTTCGTTGGAAGTACTCGTAATTGAAGTTTTTTCTTTGCGGATTTTATCACATTTTCCCACGAATTTTACCAGTTAATCACATTTCACGATCCTTAATTAATATGTTTTAATTAAAGCGATTAACAATATCAAACTAAATAATTAGCGAACCTTTGTTAAATCTTTCCGAGAACTGGCAATTTAATATAATCCGCACTTATTCGTTATAAATACTGAAAATCACTTACACTTTAAATTCATGCCGAGTGACAAAAATCTGAATGACATTTCAATTATTATTTCTTTCTGGGTTTGATTTTGATTCATGTAATAATAAAAAAATACTAAAAAAACTGTACTTTTTTCCGATAAATGCAAAATAATGGATAGTGTCGACAAGATAATTCATTGGCATGAAAATTAAAAGTGGAGCTCTTATAAATAAAGCAGTAATTCAAGGCCGATACCGAAATGACACATTGCCATGTTTATTCATCTAAATTCTAAGTGGACAGGATATCAATTTCTCCTATTGCGCACATACGAAATGTAAACTAAAAAATCAAAAACGTTAAGCGTTCATAAATCAACGATAAGCTAAAAACAACGCTTGATTATTATATGCTTAAGAACTGACCTAATGAAAAAATAAGATAAAATATTATTTACTATTATAATTTATGATTCTTCTTCTTCGTAGTAGTATCAATCCGGTGGATTAGTTTGTAGCAACAAAATCTTGCATCTCGATCACCACTCTTCCAGATCCTCTGCAATCCTCTTTAGCTCAGCATAAGAGCTACAACTCATGTCATCGAACACTTGCTGCAAATACTCCCGTCTAGGGCACCCTCTGCAGTTTCTACCCTCAACTATTCCTTCCACAATGTCGTGAAGAAGACCATCGTGGCGCATGATTTGCATTGTTCGTGACGTGGTCTCTCCAGGAAATTCCGAAAATTCTTCCTTAAAACCACATCTTAAAGGCCTCTAGTCTTTTTTATCATTTTATGATTATAAGTAATATAATTTACATATGTGGTATATCAAATAATGTGACAAGCGTTCGCGTTCAAAATATAGTTAAATATGTAAAGTGTAAGTTCTGTTTCAAAAATACTAATTTTGTAAGTTAATTTTAATTACAAATTAACAAATTTTAAATATTTTTTAGTATTATACATATTTATTTAAATGATTTTCCGCGATTCAATCCAAGGGTGGATCATTTTGTTAAAGAATTGTTGGAAATGATCACTTTTAGTTTCTAATTATTAACATACAATTAGAATGATGCAGTTTCACCAAGTCAATAATCAAAAAGGCAAATTAAATAGTTATTTTTCTTACACAAATAAAATATTAATTTTCAGTTACAAACAATTTAATTTTTAATATTTACGGGAAAATAAATGTCTACATAACCGAGCATAAAGCATATTTCTCCTTGCTGCTGAAATCCATGGGAATTAAAAATGATTCGTAAATTCTCATATTTTACATTAAAAACATATAAGCATCTGACACCATGCATAGTATGTATTCAATGGAACTTTGGGTGCAGGATAACTTGGAAAAATGACAGAATAATGGCAGCTTACAGAGCTGTGCGGTGGAAATTCGTACAACCAAATTATTTATATATTTGGATATTTTGTATAATATATATGTAAAACATACATATAAAAAAACAAATAGCTTTGTTCATAAATAAATAATGCAATATTTTGAAAAATGTACTTTATTTTAGAGTTTAAAATAACTATACGCTATGTACAGTCTTAACTCAAATAAAATGCTGATATTTTAGTGATATAAGTTAAACTAAGCTGTCGCGGGGAATACACTTTCGGTCGGTATTACGGGGTATGCTATTGTAGGTTTCGGTTTCAGAATAAGAAAGTAAATAAGAAAACACACATTAGACAAAATAGCACAAAATAATATCATAAAAGCCATATACCAGTACCACCAACTCTCCCAGTTGTTAGCCCAGTACCACACGGCAGTCAATATAAAGTTTTCAATCGTCACTATCACAAAATACCCTCCGTACGACAACCGCACCTGTCTGTACTTCATCTTAAACTCTATCATGCAGAATATATAAACGTATCCGAGAAAAAGGTAAAACGCTCTTCTCTGCAGACTCTCGGCCCACGAATTCCACAATATTAAAGTCGCCATTAGCGCGTAATGAGCCGCGCAAATGTACAAGCACTCCGCAAGGTAAAAATGCGCAAACGTCGCCAAGGCCAACATTCTCGAGATGAGGTACAGCAGCCACGCCATGATGGCTACGATCTTGGCAACACCATCTTCTTGCTCGATACCTTTTATAGCAGTTCTTCGCACGCGATAAGGCAACTCCAAATGCTCAGGATCTCGATATCGTCTTCTTGGAATCTTATCTACTATGGACTCTGCATTGCTTAAAATCATATCGCGGAATGCAGCCACAGACATCGGCCGAGGAGCAGGAGTAGTAGGAGGAGTTGTGTGTTTCGACATATCGACAATATTATACTTTTTCGATCGGCTGCTTCTTTTCTTTTTTATTTCAGGGTTATCAATCACCGACACGACACGTCTTCTTTCAACAACTTCTTCGCAAATATCTGATTCATCCGTATCGTGGGTGCTAGAATGCAGCGGCACCTTTCTCACTTCTAAATACATGTCATCATCAGAACCGCTGTCTATTCTTTCATGAACTTTCACATTCAATTTTTCAGGAACGTGTCGGTTTAAATCGTTACTTTGTTGAACGAAAAGGTTATCATATTCTTTACTCGTATTTTGAGACATATTTTCTATTCCTACAGATGGCGCCACGTCTTCAAATACATCAATAAAGTCATCTTCTGGATTTTCTAGCCTTTGAGAATCTTTCAGGCGCGTGTCATTCTCGCTGGGAGCATGAGAACTTGTTCTATAATTTGAAAGATTTTGACTCATTCGATATGACAATACTTCAGAGTAACGTTTTGAAAGACGGTCTCTTTGTTTCGAAGACCAAGGATAACAAACTCCGAGGACTTTTCGCCTTTCGAAACGTTGATACTGCACTGTAGTCATCGCCATTCTCAACAAGGATGCTGCCACACTCATCAACTGTAAAGAACCTAAAAATACAAATTTTTAAATTTAAAAAAAATGAATTTATTTTTTTACAATATTATCTTAGTTAAGAGTATTTATAGATTGCTTGTCACATTTCAAAATAATCGCTTATCATTTAAAAAAAGTGTCCGCAGCTTTTAGAATCTCAATTTTATAAATTTCTTGGAATTCTATAAGCTTTGATGTTTTACTGACAACGTCTGAAATTATTTTTTCAGAAATCTTATTATGTTTAAAATAATAAATTCTTATTTTTATACATTACGAGTATAATTATTAGAGACCCGTATTTTTAGCATCTATTTTTTTCCAATATCAGCGCTTTGGAGCATTTATAAACATAGATTTCAGTACGACACGAATAGCAAATAATTATCGATTCCACTAAGTTTTAACATTTTTTTATTCAAATATTAACAAACATACGTAAATATTTAAAATAATTACTGAATATACTAACACATTAAACAAAACAATTAAAAAATTGGGCAATCATCAAAATATAAAGTCAATTATTAAAATTTTCAGGAATGAACTCTATCAGTCACAAAGTTCATTTATAGGAATTTGAGAAGAAACCGACTACGGAGAGTTTCATTAACTTAAATAATTAAATATACATATACTATACATAAAATTCTTTAAACGAGTCAATTCATTCAGAAAAAATATCGGCAGGAGCGGAATACGAACCGCGGACCTTTGGAACCAACCATTTTTGCCCAGGTAATTATACCGCTCGGCCACCGGGCCATTTCTTCCGCCTTGAGCTGACTCGTCTCGGAACTTCTATATAAGTTATCATCGTATGATAGATGTCGCTGTAGTATATATTCAAAGTATGTTTATTTTTTTATTTTTTTTATTATTCAATCAGAATACATTTATTCACAAGCCTAATATTATTACTTTCCGACAATTAATTTATTTTAGTAAGTACCACTCGGGTCTCGAACCGAACTATAGATTGAATGGATGTGAGCAACTTCTTGTAAGTACGACGCGCACATTACAATTAGTTATTTACCTGTGTTACTGATGAATAATTTTACCTTCTTGATATTGTCTCAAGGTGACATTATTAATGGATTTTTTTCAATTATTTATTAGAAAATTATTTTATTATTTCAATATTCTAATCTACTTTTATAGATCATTGACTATATTACAATATTATAAATAATTAAATTAAATTTTATGTATAGTATATGTATATTTAATTATTTATAATATTGTAATACAGTCAATGATCTATAAAAGTAGATTAGAATATTGAAATAATAAAATAATATTCTAATAAATAATTCAAAAAAATCCATTTTCATTAAGTTGTTTACTTAGTTTCCATAATAGAAATAAAAAAGGGTTACAATATACACTATTGATTTTTATCTTACAAACAATAATATCTAACTATTATTTATTAAAATTAATCATGAACCCTCTTTCAATGGTTAATTTTTTTAGATTAGTGCGACGATCAGTTACTATTAAATATCATTTGCTGAAGAATCTTTCAAAATCATCACTATTTACTTGACACCAAATTGCTTTGATAGCAGTACAACTAAAATGTTCATACTTAACTTTTGTGGCCAATAATATTAAAATATCTGGTTTTAAATTACTTAATATTTTCAAAAGTTGTAATATGTTTTTTTTGATAGTGCTGTGTATAGAATAGAACTGAGGTGCTTAGTTCGTGGTTCGTATCCCAGAGTCCGCCGTTTCTTTCCGTCAAAAATTGATGAGAAATATCTGATGAGATATATAGACTTGTAGGTATATATCAATTTATTAAATTAATTTGCTTTAAATGTTAAATATATATAATTGTAAAACGAAATGGAATGTCAAACTATCATATTTAATTAATTTAATATTGTGTACAACCATTCTTTGATAAAGTAATATTGACAAATTTAATAACTTACATATTTAATTTGAGTGATGAGCTTAGCCAAGTATTTAAATATTAAAATTCTTGAATGCTTTAACTTATATGTTCCAGATAGGTACACCCGTGCTCGTAGCCATCCATTTTTTTGATCCCAGTCGATGCTTGTGGATCTTTAAGCACTCAATTTGGTACAACGGAAATGTCTCTTTTTTCGATAGTATTGTTCTACTTGATCTCTGTGATCTTTGACACGTGTCATCTTCTTATTCTTTTGTGTTATTTTTATTTTCTCTATTTATTGTATATTTATGTATACTCTATGTTTCTAAATATTTGTAAAAAAAATGGAATTTCGATTCTGTATATAAATAAATAAATAAAATGATGTACGCGCATAAAGATGCGTGTACATAATATCTCATATTTGTATCCTTAATAATAATATATATTTTTAAAGTTACCTAGTGTTCGATCTTTTGAATCCGTTTGGAATAAGATGAATAACTGCAAGAGGATTTGTGGCGCTGAATGTAAATAAGCTTGAAGGAAAAAGTACATTTCTAGTGCATTTGGCTTCATCAGCAACATCAGGGTATCCTCCAGAATCTCTTCGTCCTCATGCAAACTGGCAAATACTGCTTCGATAGCCCAAAATAATTGACGCATATACCTAGAAGTATATAAAACATTTATTTAGTAGATAAAAACATTAAATTAATCCAAAAAAAAAACAATTAATAGAAAAAAACTAGAAAGTCCCAAAGCTCGCTAAACACGACGACTCCACGAAATTATTTCTACAGGATGGCGAAAAATTAATCAAGATCTTATCATTTTTGCAAATGGCGTCGAACGTCAATAATATTTGACGTTTGTAAATTAGACAGCTACAGTTTACAAACGCTATACTTTGCAAGAGCGTCGAATATTTGTGTCGATTTTCTGACCAATAATCGGTCGGTGGTGGCGCAGCGTGAATTTTGGCGTCAATTTTATAATCATGTCGTGCCAACTGGGCGAACACTCCGACGCTTAGCTACTCGACTCGAACAGACTGTAACCGCAGGAGAGCTTGCAGGTCGTGGCCGAGAATTTCACGAATTTGGAGGCTGCCTATGTCTCTGAGAGCGAAGAAACTTCAAGCAGACGACGGGCCACGCAATTGGGCATCACCAGATGTACCCTACAGCAAATTTTATTGAAAAACTTATATGTTCCTGTACAAAATTAATACCTGCTGTTATTCGCATGGATTATTACCGTTGGATGATAAATTTTGCGCTACCTGTACAAAGAAATTCGTACAGCTCCTGTCAGAGCTGATACATATAATGAGAACCTGTGAAAATTGCTGAAGGGTGAATGCAGAGCTGTAGTGTAATGACGTTAGTGTATCAAGACCCTACATATTTACTCCACATGCAGCGTTTAGCCATATGCACCATAGTAAGCGTCATAAAATTCCACAGATGAGACTTCAGAATTACTATCACCATCTGTCGGTATTCTCCTGTATGTGTTTAATTAAAATATATATATATATACATCGACAGACCCAAATGGTACGCGTTTAAGAATCCATAGATGAGATGTCGCCATCGCCGTCCTTCAGTATTCTTTTATACGTGCTTTTATATAAATTGGTGTATTTATAATCGTAGCTAAAAAAAATTTATGCTGAACGATTGTGCTTCCTCTTAAATAGTACGAGTATTATTAAATTTTATTCCGGATTTAATTTGCGAAAAATATTTATACGTAAAAATAAATTTTAAACAAACACGTGCGATAAAGATGGCTAAAAATATTATTTTCCACATTATTTCTGTTTTAAAATTATTATTACACATCTTGAGTCTCAAGACGTTTGTATTATTAATTTAGCCATCACTGAAATAAGCACATCGGCAGGTATCTATCTGCCTGAAGTATGCTTGCGTGCTTGCTGAAATGAGTAATGGGATTATAAATTATCGATATTTTTTAATGTGTTTACGAAAATTTACATAATTCATTTCATAATCTACTCCAAGAACGCTATAAAGCAGAAGCAAAAATATTATTATTTTATCAATAATAATAATAAGAGGATCAATTTGAGTTATACATACAGGTAGTACATAAGAAATGAAAATATTTAAAATAAAATAAAAGTGTATGCACTTAATACTAAAATCAATTATTTTGGATTGAGCCGTCACTTAAGAGCAAATGGTTCAGGCCTCGGGAGCATCGGGCTAATCATCCGATCTCCTTAAATTTATATATATGGGAAGAATAATCAGTTATTAAATTATATATTGTTGCTTTTGGGTTTAGCCGTGTGTGGAGAATTTATTTTGACCAATATTTCGACCGCCATTGCAGGGGTCTTCTTCAAGATTGATGATTTAGTTGTGAGTTGGTGTCAGATTATCTTTTTACGAGCGTTATTGATATCTCCATGGCAACTACATACACAAGTTTCATTGGTCCGGAGAAAAGTGGGTATGTTCTAAGAATACGGTAGGTATGTTCTAAGAATTGTACCTCCACGAACGTCATGTCGGACTGTGGTTGTCCTTGCTTGTCTGTAAAAGTTTTAGAGTATGTGCCATGAAATATTGGTCAAAAGAAATTCGCCACACACGGCTAAGCCCAAAAACCAAAATATCAAATCTGGCCGTGAAAACCTAAGAAGTTATTTAGTTATTAAAATATTATTTTTATTACTTTGCATTGAAGTATTTTTTGTTAATCTCTCCACAATAATTAAAAGCGAAGCGAGCCTTGTTAGGACGTACACTGAGGATGCCGCAGGAAAACATAAACTATAACTGCCTTTTCCTCCTCATTTCCTTTTGTGGTGGATTTTCAAATTATATTTCAATATCTTAATATGTATTTGTAAATCATTTAACCCTTTACGAGTGGAATAAGATTTCATATAAATTCACGAAATAAGTCAATTAGTCAATGAAAAATAAAGTTGAATATTTAAGGACGATTTTTTTTATGTGTTTTGATTGATCAGTGCTGCATTTATATTTCATATATACCTTCAGAACCAAATTAAATAAATCAATTATTATTTGTAAAAAAGGGCAAATTTGAAACATGTGTACAATGACCCACAACTCAATACATATCGTAAAAAAAAATTGACGATGGAATGTCGTAATACGAAACAAAATTATATTCAATATAGTATTCGGATAAATCCGCATCTCGCACTGAAGCGACGTGTTTTTTTCAGGGCGTGGGATAAATCCGCACCTCGCACTTACGAGCAGCGCAAGTTGGTGCGGATATATCCGCACCTCGCACGTAAATTATATATATAACTTTTTTTTTCAGAGTTATACTCGTAGATGAGAGAAAGGTCATATAAGTTGATGTTATCTATGAATTTGTATGTGTGTATAACTTGTTGAATCGTTTCCTTACCTACAGATCACGGCAAAGGGAAATCCTAGAAAATACCATAACTGTTTTCCCAAAAATCTAATATTATCTCCAGACAAGGGCTCGTCTGAAGGCCAGAGAGAGGGCGAGGACACTGTGAACACAAAGTTCGCCAGTGAAGGAAAGCACAGCAGCATCAGCGTCACGGTCGCCCATCTGAAAAAATTCCGCATCACATTAACATTTTTGCAGTACCAAAATTACGTAGTAATAACGATCACTAAATTTGCCGCTCCACCCAATAAAATAATAAGATTCGACTTGTATAAATAAATAGACATCATAAATACAATGAATACGTGTAGGGGTAATGGGGTCTTTCCGACACTAATTACACCCAGTCGTTTTGTAAGTGGTTTAGATTTTACGCGATTCCTTGGTACTTTTTTAAGCGATATTTTGATTAACGTATAAAAACATAGGAGAATGTACTACACGATAGTAAATTTCTCTTGCGATAGTGGCACCATCGGTCGGTGAGGCTAAGTACTTAACGGACCGCCCTCGTATATTAATAAAATATCGCCAATACACTAAATCATTAATAAATTTGTGAAAATGATCATAAAGAAAGACAGGAATATAAAAAATGTAATCTGTTGATAAAATGCCACCCCCAAAAAATGCCCCCTTCCCTTTCCTAGTTACGCTACTGATTTTTGGGTGATAATTAAAAGCATCTATTATTCATAAATTACAATGTATATTTAGTCATTCCAGTTCACATTAATTTCACATTGTATTCAATATTTTGACACAATAATTCAAAATGCATTTACAGAATCGAATGAAATAACAATTAATTAAAATAATAATGCTACAGCCTTTGTGTTCAAAGCATTAATATTTACATGCCGTTTATATGATTTATTTAAGCATAATTAAATATGTTAATCAAACTTTTAATTATATTGAGAACCAGTAAATTCTATTGTATTCTCAAAATGTAAATGAAGTGCTCATTCATCAAGAAACAGTGAAGATAAAATATGATGGAATTAAAAGAAATTTACTAAATTCATAATATATACTTATTACAGATTTACAAAAAATATTGCTTGGAATTAATCATAACCAAGACGTTATAAGTCAAAAATACTGTGCCGGTTTCAGGGGGTGGCGAAGTGGGTCGGCGGCCCAGGGCGTCAAATAAGCTAGGGGCAACTGATCTTTCTTAGATGTCTTGCTCAATACATAAAATATCTACAAAAAATACAAAATAAAGTATCTTTTTCTTGTAAAATAACTCATTAAATGCTGATAAAATTGTCCTTTTTTTTTAAGAGTTTTGTGTGAAAATACGTTTCAATGCAACAGAATATTTGGTTTTATATTTATCTTGAATTTGGGTCAACGTTTCGTAGTCAAGTGGTCAGTGGATTACTTTAGGTACGGCTGGCAGTTTTTTCTTAAATCAGGATAAAGTTTAAGAGTTGCATTTATGGTAAGTTATCCGGTTTCGCTCGACGAGACATCAGGTAGGTATCTCCTGTTTCCATATGTAGGTAAAACAACGTTGGGCAATGATGAATATATTCGCAATACTCACCTCTTTGGAGGTCTCAAAATGAATGGGTAAAGAAAATAAAAATACATGTATTCTAACAACATGACGAACGAAAATCAATTTAAGTGAACATTAATTGTATTAAATTCGTAAATAAATTTATAATTTTCTTTAAGTTATGACAAGCTCCGGCTAGATATTTACCTTTTTTAAATTAAATAAATGAGAAAAATAAGGCCTGTATTTTTTAGTTCAGTAACTAATTCAAGGTTTTTGCAGTTATTTAAATCAATTGATAGTAAATAAAATTAATCGGCAGTAGACTAAATAAATTGGCTGTATCCACTGTGTCAGTATGAATGTGATCAGTTATAAAATTAAAATGGTAGTAATAGTAATATATTCAACATATATAAAAAATAATGTAAAATGAATGAATAATTAACCCATAAAATGTATACCTAATCTAACCTAACCTATTATTAATTACTATTCATTAATAATATCCTGTCATTTTTTTTCTTTTGCCGATTGATATTTTACTAGTGCCAAATGATTATTTTTTACTTACCTTTCTAGTTGCCGTAAAATAAAGTGCACTTATTTTCAATTATACTTATGTACTTATAATGAGTAGTTATAGTACATAGCAATATTGTATGTACATAAGTAAATTATACTTTTGCAGTTTTTTTATTTGCAATAAAATTTCATCAAAAATTTTTTCAACTGTTAGAATATTTAAATAATTTCAGAAAGGCATGTTCAATACAAAGATATTCCAAAAAAGAAAAAGAAAAAAAAGTAGTTAATGCAATAAAGTAAATCAAATATATTTGTCCAAATATGTATAGACATATAATAATTTCTGGTTTTATATTTGGTCTATGCTGATCAGTCAGATAATATTATCACATCACTGTGAAATGAATCTGTGTGGTTTATTAAGCAGTTTGCTTTTAAATCTTTAGGGTTCAAATCATGCCACCAAATCAACGCTTGGGCTTCACTAGAGATAAGGCGACCCAATTGGATTAGAATTAGTGTTGATGTCTAACTATGTGTTAAATTGTATAACTACAAGTCTACGTCGTGTAAGGGTAAAGGTCATAGCATATCATATATTATATCGTATCATATTTAGTTTCTAGGAGGGACATTGTTTGTAAGATATAAAAAAATACCAGTTTTCTTCGAAAAATAGATTTTAATTTATATCTATAATTGAACTACCAAGAAAAATAAATTGTACGGCAGTACTGTTCACCGTATAAAAATAGATAATGTGACAAAGAAGCACTTTCTTCTTATATCCGTTTCATACTTAGAACGTATGGTCACTAACACTTAGTTTTTTTAGTTGCCACTCTGTATCTTAGGCATATTTTTGGATGTTTTGTTAATCGGTATTTTAAGGAGATCGGATGTTCATCCCCTCGCTAAAAAGGCATTATGTTTAATAATATGTAACGTGACCATATTTTTGGCAACGAAAAGAAAGATAAAAATGCACGAAAAAAATATATAACAAGTTAAATAATCAGTTTACTTATCAAGGAAACATCGGGCTAAGCACTTACTTTCCTCTTATAAAATATCAGTGTAAATATACCTCGGATACTATAAAATAATACCAACTCCCTTTACGGGTAAAGATATAACTTAGGACACGGCAAGGATCATGACAGCTGGCTGGTATGGTGGCAATTTGAAGCAACTATCCACTCGAATTAGAATGCCAATGTTGACGAGGAATAACAATAATACACTATATAACCACATAAGGCACAGTGCACATTTAGTTATATGTAACGGGAATAGGTATTCGATATAACTTTTTAGATAATTTTTCGCGGCTCACTGAATGGAAGTCAGCTTTGAATCCAATTTTAATAATAACATTTTTAAAAAATAATCTTACTTATCGAAAAGGGGGACAAAAGAGAAGATGTGTGAATGCCAGCCAGCGGAGAATACCAGTCACAGTTAAATACATAATTTCTCAAAATATTAAAATAAAATTATGCTTGTTACTATATGACTCTATTTAAATATACTTATTTACGAAACCCCTCTATTTTTCGTCACTTCCAGGGTAGTTGGCCGGCGGTCATAGCTCAATGGTAAAGCGTTTGCTTAGCAAGCCAAAGGTCGTGGGTTCGATCCCCGACGGAGATTAAAAAAAGGGAATTTTTAATCGATTTCTGAGCTCTAAATTACCCCCTGGTTGGTGTGAATTTGATCCATCACCCGTAAAATGTCGGTCATAGCCTATTAATTAAAATCCATGGCAAGCGTCATAGAATTCCACAGATGAGACTTCAGAATTACTATCACCATCTGTAGGTATTCTCCTGTATGTGTAAAAAAATCGTGGCACTTTACGAGAGTGGGCAATTAAAAAAAGGACCGTTTTTCATATCGGCTTTTACAGCATATAAGAATACTCATAGCAATAATATTATTTTTATAATACATATACAGGTATTATAATCTTTCGTGGTGCAATTAGATTAAATAATGAGAAATATTGATTTTCAACGGAATTTCAAAGATAAGCATTAATCAATATTTGCCCACACAATCAATACTGATGTATACGACATATACGATTATGAGACAGCAATGATGAAAGTATGGCATGACGTCACAATCAAAATTACCTACTTGGGCAATATTATTCAATGCAAATAAATTCATGGGCCTATAACCGGTAGGTGCTTACCTCGGATTCCCTTCTGCAAAATGTTGATAGACCAAGCCCACATCAGCTGCGATCAACAACAAGTAAACCAACAAACCCGCAGTGGGCGGTATCAATATGTAAATCAATATTTTGCAAGTGGCACCAATGGGATAGCCAAGAGTGTGGCTAGGAACTTCATCCAGGAGACTCATGATCGAATAAAACTGCGATCTATGAAGAACTATGAACCTTCCAGTGTAGTTAATTCATTATTAACATCACGTAAATTACATTATAAGAAAAACAGACAAATGTGAAAACATTATATGTACAGGTATAACATGTTATTTAGAACTGCACCAGATTTAGATGTAACATTGGGCACAACAAATATTTATCGTCACATTTTGAAACTTTGAACTTCGAATAGTTAAAATAAACATTTCTTTGTATATTTTAAATCACATTTATAATTAATACAGTCGTAAGTGTTGTTAAAAAAGCGTCAATTCTTGTAAAGGGCGTAATTTGTGACTCAAAAGCGAATTGCCATTGATCAGGGATTGGCGGCATAAAAACGAAAGTAGGTAACCAGATACGACAAAGATAAGAAAAAGATAAGATAGCGTATCATATTACTCAAATGAAACAATGTTTCTACGAAATAATCATCATTATTAACTCAAAACAAGGAAGGACATCATGGACACAAGGGACATAAATGTTTTCTGGGACAAGGAAAATAAATCAATTGTTCTCATTTTTCTTATATAATGATTTTTATGTCCTTCAAACCTGGTAGATAACAACTACAAAAAACTCTAAAAGAAAAACACGAATAAAACACTACATCTGAGATTTTTTTGTTATTATTTTTCTGCTTTCTCTAGGATTACATCCTGTTATTACACTAAGGCTGTTTCTGCTACACAGATGTTCAGCTGTCACGCCATCTTTTATGTTAAATTCCTGGAGATTGGATGTCCAGTGGTATCTCTTACGCTGTGGCTCGTATTTTTCCAGTGAGAATAAATATTTTTTCGGTCATTTTGCATTATTCAAGTTGTTATAGTTATTATATATTATCCCAACTCAAACAAACCTTACATAACTAACCTTATTAACCTGCCTACTTCTTCAGTTCCAATGTGCACAAGTGCAACATAATAATATATTTTTTATTCTAAACTAAAGTTTATTTAAATTATGACCTTTTATTTTAACAATATATTTAATACGAAAAAAATATACCACAAGATGTATTTATTTTCAATCATAAAATAACAATATGAAGGACAATATTATAAAAATATTTTATTTTTAAAATATTGTTTTAATTAACATATTTATTTTTGATTAAAGGATTCATATACATTCAATTAAAGGAGACAAATTTAGTATATTAAAGAAACTTTTTTTTTAAATAAATCAAAACATGAAAACTTAAATCGGAGTTGGTTGCTAATTTAAATTGATGAATAAACATTATAGAAATAAATGATAGATATAAATATGTATTAATTTTTAATTATTCATTTTTACTATATTACATTACATGTATTTTATTCTGTGGCAGGTTTTAAGCCATGGAGGTAGATGCTATGTCTCTCCACCAACTTTACGATACTGTCTTCGTCCTTACGGTATTCTGAATCATACTCATATCCCACACTCCACAATGTTTCAAGGTCGTACACCTCTCTGAGTTTCGAAGAAAATATATGAAGGGCAATATTTCCTGAAAAAAAAACAAAAACATTTAAATGACCTAAATTGCTGTATGGAATTTACTGATGAGACCAAAAACTATTAATTTACGGCGAATTAATGGCGAAAAAAATGGTAAAACATAAGAACATTGTCTTTTTGTACGTCCTACTGTAAAGATGATTTCAAAAAATGGTTTGCAAATAATAGGAAAAAGTAAAAAAGAGGAAAAAAAAACTCAAATTGGAGGGAAAATACCAGAAAAGAGGAGAGTTTTTAAAGAAAGACAGCAATTGTAATAATCTATACTTAATTCTTTTGTTTTTGTTTTTTTTGCAGTTCAAAAACTGTTGAATAATTTGGTAATTAACGATATTATTATTTATAAGATTCACTACTTATTAATTTTTTACTTGTATGCAACGCAACATCTGAAGGAAATGATGATATAATGATTTCATCTCTGCTGTTCATACATTATTTAATTTCAAAGGGTACATAAGTCTACAATCCATTTATCAGATTCTTAAATGGAAGGATATATTACATATAAACATTTTAATTAATAGTTATTATTAATACTTACTAAATAACTCACTTTCCCAAAGTCTACAATAAGCAAGTTATTCATACCTAAGTCTAGTGCCATCCAATCGTGTGTTTGCTTCCCTTCTATTATGGGGATTCCTTCATAGGAATTTCGTTTCCTTTTAAACAATTTCCTTATAAACTCAGCAATCGCCAGGATGTGTTTAGGGCTTCGACCAGTGACTACGCACATATAGTCTACATATTTGATGCTAGTCGGAACAGATGCAACAAATATGTCCCGCGCATTCTCTCGCTTTAATATTTCTACCAGATCTTCTATGTCGAATACACCGGTGACTCCATCTAGTGAAATCGTAAGATAATTTATTGCAATTATTAATAATTAATATTATCAGATTTATGGAATTTCAAATATGAATTACTTTATGCTAAAATCACACATAAAGCATCATTTTTAAGCTTTCTCACTAATGTAACCCTATAATCAAATTGTTAAATAACGCTCAATTTTTATTCCTTTGTAACACATTTCTTCTTTCCATATACGCTCCCTAGTTGAAGCATTTAGGCATCACAAATTCCCACCAAAAAAAGTTAAATAAAAATTTATTATTCACGGTTATAAGAAACGTTTACCTAAATTTACAATATATTTATGAAGCGCGATACAGTAAATTAAGTGTTATCTTACATTACAAAACTGATTAATTGGAGTATCCTTACGTTTCAAGTTTATTCCTTCAAATTCATCGAAATCATCTTGCATCCCTTGGTATTGAGTGATATTTTCTTGGCTTGTATCAAGAATTATGTCAGCGTCTGAATCCTGAAACACTTTATACTTTGGTCCGACAGCAAGTGGTGCCTTTTTCTCTGGTTCAGATTCATTGACAGTCGTTTTGTGTTGCGGTATTCTTCTTGGATAGTTCAATTTACAGCATGTGTGGATCATAAGCCTTTGATTGACATAGTTAAATTGATTATTCATTTTATTATTAATACAATCCATTCTTACTGTTGTAAGAAGAGGCCTTAATAAAGTTCTTATTATTCTCATTTTGTTTAGTAATTTTAAACATAACCTATCTTTACAAAAGTGACATTAGGGATACAAGTCTAAAATATATACACCGAATGGGGAAAAACTCGTTTCCTGCATACCTACTGAAAACAATAAAAGTAACATTTTAACTATGTTCTGTAAAATCAAATTAATCTTAAATAAATGTATTTAAATAATATCAAATGTAAAAAATAATTTTGAATAGACATATTATTCTTGTAGACCTTTTATAAAAAGCATGCCAATGCAAAAGTTTAAGCGAAAGTATAATAAAGTTTTACTAGATGGCTTTATTAACATACAGTGTGATTATGAAGTTGCAGCTTAAAAAAAATATTCCCAAATATTAAGGATAATTGATAGAATTCATATTTTTTATTTGAAATGTAAAATTATGTCTAAATTTTAAAAACGTATGACGATAATATTTTTTTGAAATACTCTGACGTATTTGAAACATAATATAATACAAATATTTTGTTTACATAAATGATATTAAAAATTTTGTGTAATGTAATTAGTCAAGTATGTGTCCAATTAAATTCTTTAAATGTTAAGCTGTGAATTTATCTTCACTATGATGTAATGATTTATTTAAATCCAAATACACCTTAATATGATACTTCATTCAAGTTATTTGAATTTTTAAAAAAACAATTGTACAAAAAAAAATAGTAAGATTAAGCAGCAGATGTATACGGGTAATTTTTTTCAAATTTTAAAAAATCATTGAAAAAGGTGTAACTCAGTCAAATTTTTCCACGTTATAGTGGTTTTTAACAGTAAATTTGCATAATATAAGTTTTAAAAATATAATTTTTCTTCATATTGCTGATTGGACCTGGTTAATAATTCCGCTCCTTAATTTTCGTAGATCAATAAAGACGACGAATACATAACCATTTTTATTGACAAGATAATAATTAGAAATCAAGCATTTATTTGTTGTTTCACGCTGATGTCATTAGGAAAAAATAAGGTTTTTTTGCCGCATGCGATTTCAAAAGCGATTATAATATTTTATGACCTGTTTATACTTATCTATTATTTTTATATTTAAACAAAATATCTGTCGCTGTTATAAAACTAAATACTGGTGATCGTACAAATATGGTTTGAGGGCGCCGTAGCAATTACGAGCATACTATTGAAAGACTTTATTTTATTTTCAATGTTTTGAGCATTCACTTTGAGATCCATAATAAATTATAAATATTTATTTATTTATTTACCTTGTTTTCACATGGATCACGTAACAAAAGTTCTCTATTATCTTTTGTTACGTGATCCATGTGAAAACAAGGTAAATAAATAAATAAATATTTATAGACTTTATTTTATACATACTATCAAAACTTTAAAAAAATTGACAGATTTTGAGGATCATTATTCATTTGTCATTGTTAAATTTGTCATTTTTTGTTTAAAATACATTTTGTATACTTTTTCTTGTTTTTATAAAGCTTGATTCACTTTATTTTGCGTCTGATCTTGACGCAAAATTGTTTATAAAAGTATTTCAAATTATTGTAATATTTAAAATTAAGGGAATTTCTCAATTATTGTAGAGCAACCCAGTCTTATGTTCCGATGAAGTATGGCGACATTATCTTGATTGCCGACTTTGGGGTGGATGTGCTCGGCGAATATGTGGCTTCAAAATTATACTGGCATAATAATCGTGAAGGTAACACACTCTTTCGAGCGATTCAACTTTATTCGACATATCGATCGTTAGATAAATATCTTAATACCGTTCATTTACGGTTTGCCATTCATCTGCCGATAAAGTAGGCGTAGGTAGACACATGACCGGGTTGGGTTACCGGGAATAATCATCTGTCTCCTGACGGTTTCAGCCATGATCGCTGCGCGCCTGGCCTGTGCGGCCGCGAGTCTCGCCGGCGCCGCCCGCCGCGGCTAGCGCCCGCTCCGCGTAATGCCCCGCCGCTGCGGAAGTAAATAAACACCGAGGCGCCGTTCACTGACCCCGCGCCAGCATAGGCAACAAGAGCAGCTGCTGCTCCTACAGCAGCCCGCCGCCCGCGCGCAAGGACCTCGTCACCTCCGCCGAGCACCTGCCCGAGGGCGAGGTCAGCTCCAACAACCTGCAGCACATCAGCGAGCGCGAGGCGGACGACGGCGACTTGGACCCCTCGCAGGACCCTATAGCCGGCACCATCTTCATGGAGCGCTCCAAGGCTTCGCTCGAAAACGGTATTACGCGCAAACGCAGCCAGCACCAAATAGCCGACACCAAGCTGAAGAAGAGCAGCTCGTGCTCCACCATCTACCTGGACGACAGCACCGTGTCGCAGCCGAACCTCAAGAACACGGTCAAGTGCGTCGCCCTGGCCATCTACTACCACATCAAGAACCGCACCTCGCAGCGTCCCCTGGACATCTTCGACGAGAAACTTCATCCGCTGACCCGTGGTGGCGTGAGCGATGACTACGACCAGTTCAACCCCGAGCACAAGCAGATCTACAAGTTTGTGCGCACCTTGTTCAACGCGGCCCAGCTGACGGCCGAGTGTGCCATCATCACGCTGGTGTACCTGGAGCGCCTGCTGGTGTGCGCCGATCTGGACATCAGCCCGGGCAACTGGAAGCGCATCGTGCTGGGGGCCATCTTGCTGGCCAGCAAGGTGTGGGACGACCAGGCCGTGTGGAACGTAGACTACTGCCAGATCCTCAAGGACATCACCGTGGAAGACATGAACGAGCTCGAACGCCAGTTTCTGGAGATGCTTCAGTTCAACATCAATGTCCCCTCCAGTGTGTATGTGAAGTATTACTTTGACTTGCGCCCGCTGGCGGAGGCCAACGACCTGTCGTTCCCCAGCGAGCCGCTGAGCAAGGAGCGCGCGCAGAAGCTGGAAGCCGTGTCGCGCGTGATGGAGGACAAGATCAACGCGGAGTTGGTGAAGAACGGCATCAAAAAGTGGTCCAGCGTGGACAACGTGAGTCAGCCGGGTTGCCCCAGGAGAAGTGTGGCCATATTGTCTTGAACTCCGGAATATGAATTTTATGACTTGTTGGAAACGAGAACGTTTTACCAAAGTTTCTGTAGTGTCAGCTTGATTCTGCTATTTATGGAAAAATCGTCTTTGAGTTCGTGCACGTAAGATTTTCTACATAGTAACTTTTAATATGGAATATACTAACTGCCTTTTAATTTTATAAATAATATGTGATATGTTTAATAAATTATAGTTTTATGTATTTCTATTGAGATTTCCTAGGGTCCAATTATCGTGAATTTCTGAATCCTCGTCAATTCGTATGCAGCTGACTGCATTAAAGCTTTAAAATTTACACGTAAGTTGAGAAAGTAATACGCAATGATAATCATAGGACCTAGAGTGGACGAATCCTCTGAAGATACTCCATTTGAGCGTTAGATCTGTTATGTTATTGCGATTAATTAACTCCTAGTCTTTTCTATTTTACGTCTCCTGCTGCTCCTCAGTATCAATGACACCTGTGCTAGTTCCTGTGAGGAACGCCCGGAGCCTCGTCGCCATCAGTCGGGTAACAAAGTCCCAACAGTCAGGCCGGTGTTTTAAGATGCGTTTTATTGCTTTAGAAAATAAATCATTTTCATGCCTTTTTAAGCTTATAAATTAATTTTATAATAAAATAAAAACTTGTGCCAGATTCGTATAAAATTTCCATAAATTAAAGATTTGTGCAAAAAATTAAATTCCCTAGCGCTTCCGTGAATGGATTTTAATGGAAGCTAGGCAGCAACATATTACAATATTATTCGTAAGCTAAAACCAAAAAAGATCTAATTTAATATTGGTAATGATTTACTTACTGATCAATAATTTTTTAATTATTTTAATCTGGAAGCTGTTATTCATTAGCTTTGTAGGCATTCGAGTCATCAATCTCTTTTGAATTATTCATACTTTTCATCTCATTCATATATAATAGTAATACTTTTAGGCCCATAAGAATCACACAATTTTAATATTGGAACGTACTGTATCATTTAATTACTATTTGAGCACAAAATATTTAATTTATTTTAAAATAGGAACAAAACGACATAATTGCCAGATTATTATCAGATATTGAGCACCTGCATAATATTTTTTTAAATAAATAATTTTATTATTGCGAAGGCTTTTACTATTGAAGCCTTGTAAATAATTGCTGACTTAAATCAACCCTTTAATTAACTAATCCCAAAAGTCTTCCCGATGCTCACAAAATGTTATGTCTTATATACAATAAGGTCCTTAATAAAACCCACGAAGGCAATATGAATAATTTGATTAATGTGTTTGTGATACATTATTTTCGAAAATAAACCTACATTCTTTGTTAGGGTTGAGTAAATCTACTTGATATATAAGCTATCAAATGACGACAGGCTCTATGCTTTTTTGGTTTAATAAATTCCCAGGGTAAGGGTTCAACCACCTGTGATTTAATAGGACAATGCATAAAGTCATTAGCCTTAAAATGTTACACATTCATCACCTCAACTTTAATGAAAAGATTAGTTAATATTTTTATTACCCAATGGAATGTTGTCTGTCCCAATTATTACATACTACATATATTATTATGTACATATTATATTTTTGTAGTGTTTATTGTTTAATATTGAAATTCATTTTTATTTTAAAATATCAAAAAACAATATTTTATGTTCATAAGACAGTATATTTACTTATTTTATTATATATTTTATCAATAGATTTAGAACATTAGACTTGTATGTATATTTTGTGTAAAATTTATCATTAAATTTATGATAATTATGTCATCAGTTGAAAAGTAAAGCGCACTATATGTATTATTGTAGTTTAGATACAATATGAATTGAATATCGGATTATGCTTATAGGAAAATTGATTATAATAATTTGTTGAGATTTACTTTGGTTATATTTTATTATATTTATTTAATTTGGATTTAATAGTTTTGTCTTGTATCTTAATAATAAATTTATTTAAAAATATGCATTATAATGCCTGTCTATTTTTTACATCATTTATTGTAGTTTATATACAAGATATACTTATATACCTGGGATATTATAATGTGATCACTGTGACAGTTGCGATATTTGTTTCAAGGGAATTAGGAAAGTTAATTCAATTGAACGTCGGTATTTTTGGTGTCTGGACTAAGATTCACTATTACACTACATCCACAAATAATATGTGATTATAACAAATTTAAGTATTATTTGTAATAATATGTATTAATTTGTAATAATAAATAGTTTTACGTAATTTATTTAACTAAATACCTAAAATGTTGATAAAATAAATAAAACTACTGAATGTCCTTACAAGGTTGTAATTGAGATAAATTTCTGGAATGTCACAGGAATAATGATATAATTTCTCAAGTATACCATTTTATTATTTAGCCATTTTGTTTTTGTTCAATAATATTTTTTTATTGCCTATATAATTTTATAAATAATTGTAATTTTAAACCGTATTCCAATTATTTTCATGAATTCTTAATTAGATAAAAAAATGTACTAGCAGAGAAAAGATTATGTAAAAAGTATTATACTTACACATAATCATTGTTTTCTCATTCCTTATCATTTGATATCTTTGATAATGATGATGCAAATCTGTTCATAATGATCACCTGTCCATTAAAAGAATCTTTATTATTTGTATATATTACTGTCAGATGCTTTATGATAATTGACTAATGATTATTTTAATATATAGGATCAAAAATATCCTAAATATTTTAACTTATCTACAAATAATCCTATGTAACATAACAGATAAAAAATAACAATCCAGTAAAATTACAATTCAAAGTAATAAATTTACATTTCATTCTTATTTTAATCGATTTGCATTTATATTTATAGAAATAATTAATTCTTTTTAGTATTTACTTTTCTGTTATTGTAAATATTATTTATTTCAATATAATTTATGTATTATTATGTATTTAGATGCATTGTTGCATATTCTATCTTTAGAGTTTACAATGAATTATTTTTATTTATTCAAATTACTAATTAAAGTACATAATTTTGACCTTTCTATATATGTATATTTTATAATATCCCCTACTATAATATAAAACACATTTCAATAGCACTTGCTCACAATTTTGCTACAACATATAATCCATTCAGCAGACATAAAAAAAAATCTCAGGAAGTTTCATAATTCATATGTATTTAAACTATTATTTTTCATTCGACAATTGACATGAGACCTTGTTGAAAACGTATTACATATTTTTACCAGTTTAGACAATAGTTTGACAAAAACAAAATAATAAATCATGTCTTCACAAGTGGCGGCCCACAGCCGTGTACTTAAATGATCTATTAGTAAAAAGCGGCTAGTTATACCAAATAACTTGAAATGGTCTCGAAATGTTTTATCTTCATCGTAAATTTAACAGCGAAAGAAAGAAATGAAATTTAATCTTTGTAATATTTAATGTTGACATAGAACTTATATAAATTACCCAGCCTATTTAATGTGTGCTTTTGTATAAGGCAGATTTCTGAGACACTGGGAGCAATGGTAATATTTGCTCATGTGATAATTTTTAGCTTCTTTACTTTTCATTGTTTATTGGACTAGATATTATTGTCCATTGAATTAATTCACATGAAAAAATGTTCCTATAAGAGAGCACATTTAAATTGTTATATTTAAAAAAATACATTTTATTGAAACAGATTTAAAAATGCGAAAGATCTATAATTTATTGAACTATTTTGTGATTTCAAATAATGCAATAGGACTTCTTATTAAATTAAGACTTTAAAATGAATCATCAAATATACTTTGATATTATGTCATGAGTGATAGAAAGTCTGATCGAATTGAAATTTAAAAATAACCCCTTAAACCAGGCCTGTGCACATTTTTCAAATGGTAGTCGTCCACATAACTAGTTAAAAGTGATCAGCCTGCAAATAAAATACTATTTCCAGATGCACATTACTGAAATCCAAAATCAATGCCAGAAATACTTTTGAGGAGGAAAAACCATCTTATCTTACATCCAACAGTGATACCCATAAAACTTAGCGAGTAAAAAGAATGTCCCCTCCAAAATCAGTGACCTGAAAAATCTGCGAGCAAAAAAACAGTCACACCTCTAAAATCGATCCGCAAAAGTACTCAAACAAAACAAAATAGGTACAAAAGGTAACATAGCGGGCTGCAGTTTTTCCAGATCTGCCTTAGCCCTTGCCTTATGACGATATGTATTTACTACAAGTCTAATATAATATCTACGAAGGTTATCCGTAAAATAAGGTACCCATGCCACTTCAGCCCTGAAAAGTGCTGTTATGGCGGATCCCGTGATTCTGTGGTGTACCTTGGTTCTCCCACTCCAAATCTCTTCCCTAGCGAGCTGCCTACGGAGCTCAGTTCATGAACTTCACCCCATTAAACTTGTTGTCCAGGCACATGCGCGAGTTCGCGAATGTTCTGTCATTATGGATTTGGCTTCGCACGGGTCAACATGCGGTTTTTTCTTTTATTCAGGTACATTACAAAAATTGTTACATTAGAAAATATAATATATCATTGGAGCTCATGGATGTTTTTCATAAAGGGAGGGTTAAATTGATCTTTAATTGTGTGTCAATATTTTGAGCACCGTAGAAGTAAGAATAGTGGATGAATATAATACTACCATAGGTAATAACAATATCAACAGTAAATAAATATTCTTTACAACAGTTTACTTGACTAATGGAGGAGTTACATACTGATTAGATTTTTAAAAATTGTTAAGAAAATGGAATAAAACAATATTATTTCTAAAAATATGTTTATTAAACACCTCAAGAAACAGTAATAGTGACAATAGCGCAAGAGTTGTTGGCCGGCTACTTCCTTCTCTTTGATCTATCATTCTTGTCTTTTTCTTCCCGATGTCTTGAAGAGTGATCTCTTTCGTGGCTATCTTTTTTTTTCTGAGATCTGCTGTTTTTTACTTCTGCCCCGTGTGATTTTTTCTTTTCTTCCAGTTTTGTCGAGCTTTTTCGACGTATTTTTCTTCATTGATGTTTTCTTCTTCTTTTTTCTATTGTCATCATCAGATGAATCTTCTAAAACAATACATATTTTATTGAAAAAGTTAGCATAATATTTTTTAGTCAACCAGAAGAAGCAATGTCTGGTATTTTAAATTCATAAATAGAAAATAAACTATTTTATTATTATGTACTGCGATGCTTAAGAGTTAGGGACATTTATTTTTTGTCATTTAAAATTCTCCTCGTCAAATATTATATTGAGGAATAGCAATGTTATTTGTTTTGCTGCTTTTCATTTTTTAAGGCTTAAAAATACACTTGCTTTTTGTGAATCAAATTTGAGTGGGGTGTTAATTTTTGCCTCGTTAAATCCTCTGAGGCAAATAGGGAAGTTATTTTTTACTCTTCAAAATACCCGATGTGATGACATAAAAATATGGCAATTAATTCTAGCATTGGCAAAATTATCCTAAATGACGCATTTGTTGAAAGATCATTGCAATAACTACGGCACGGTCGGGCTTAGGAAAGAAACTACTAATATCTCTGCAGGTACGGGGCTCTACACCCGGCCAGCCACCAACATCAGCATCACACACTCAGACAAATGTATATATTGCATAATAAGATGTACCTTCTTTAAATCTTACTCTTTTACGGTGAAAAACTAAAAATCATTCTTAACATTTCCTAAGAAGTTTGGCATTATTTTTATAAATTTATGAGATAAAAATGGAATGGAAAAGCATGAAATATACTGCGTTTCTTCTTTTTTCAATATGAAATAAAATTATTATAGCGAAGCATAATGAAGTATCAATTTTTACCTGAGGAGGAGCTTGAAGAAGAGTCTGATGATGAACTATCACTGGAGGAGCTGGAGTCGCTACTGCTGGAGCTGCTGGATGAGGATTCTTCGACAGCTGTTACAGTTTGTTGGGATTCAACCTATAAAAAATATCACTAGATATTTATTGTTGAGCAAGTATTGATGTAAAAAAATATTTATATATTTAGCATCGACTGAAATCCATTTCATAAAGGTAAGTTATTACATCTTGATTTATATTATACGATTCAGTGTAACTAAATCTTATAGAAGTAATATTAAGATTAGGTGTATACACTGCTTTGGTGCACACTCTGTCATTCAACGAGAAACATTTAATGGAACATTACACAATGCTATATAAAAAATAGGTTACCTTGGGCACTTGTTTCAGATGTTCTCGAAGCTCATCTGTTAACCCTCCAAGGCCAATAGATGTAAAGAAGTTGATTGCAAATCTTGTGTTTTTGGGATTATCTCTTGGAAATATTCCTGAAAATGCGCCTTGCAGAGTCCTGTAAAAGATAATGTATATCTTTAAATATGATTTTAGTAAATTATATTATTATGTCAGTCTATACATATCAGTAAATAACATATTGAAAATACAGGATAATAAAACTCACGGATCTTTCAGTCGGTCATTGAGTTTTCCGAGTCCCATGTATTCGGCCAATTCTTGAAATAATATTTTTATAAATATTCTGCTTGAACTAGTAGTGTCTTCTTCGTTTAGCTTAACACAGTCGAGGGCTTCCCATCCAATTGCATCAGTAAACAAAAGATGGGCAAAAAACTTGCTTATGTTCCTCAATCTATTTGTATCCAATCTATGAGCGGTTCCGTATGAATCTTTAAAGATTTGTTCAAAAGGGCCCACATAAATCCTGTTAATCTGACAGAATCTCTGAGCTAAGAGTCCATAGAATTTTTCATATGTTCTTTGCTCGGCACAGCAATCTAAAAACATGTGGCAGAGTTCCATCTCTTGTCCCGGCTTTAGCTGCATCTTCATCAACTTGTGAGCACACTCCTCAAAGTCCAAACTGGAATGAATCGTCAAGTAAATGGTTCTCCGGAGGGCTATGAGGTTTGTTTCAGTGTTATCAATGATAACACTGTCCTTTTGAGTGCTTTCTTGATTTTCATCTTCACATTCAGAATCTGACCCACTACCGCTGCCAGACTCCTCATCTGAGTTAGACTCGGCATCACTTCCTAAGATCTCATTGCTCAGTTCTTTGTATTTTCCTTCATTTCCTTCATAGTCTGGATCGAACTTGAAAACATCTGAAAAGTTAAAATTGTTTGTTATATTCAATATTTTAAAATTATATTTCACATTAATATGTCAATCATATTTACAAATTAGTAAAAGGCTTGCCTACAATATATTACAATAACGTTAAGGTTATTAACCGACAATACTTGAAACGGTGAAAATTAATAATTTAAATTTTACATTAATTTTAATTTAATTAAAATGATATTATTTTGTAATTTTAAATTAACTTTAGTTAACAAATTAAAAATATTTAGTTTTGATTCACATTTATTTTAAGCGATTACATGTTTCGGCCTCCCTGGAGACCATTTTCAATAATGCCAAAACAGTGCAGTTTCACCAAGTATTGTCAGTTGATAGCCTTAATGTTGTATTATTTAGGTTAAATTCAATGATTTTCAAAAGAATATTGTTAATACAGTTGCTATATAAGTGGCACTTTGTTTTGAACAACACAGCTGTGTTATCAACATAGGTTGCAGAGATTGAAAGAGATGTTCACGGACAATCCTGAGAATGAAAATAAAAAAGCTTGTATGCAGCCTTGTTGCCTACCAGTAAAAACCTATAAACAATCTGTGGTCATTGTCATCTCCAATTATCATGGAAGACTTAAAAACATGTCGGAATTAATAAAAATATTATTTTTGCATCATTCTACAAATAAAAGTGAACCATTAAAATACTTACTTAGCAAGTCTTGTGGATCTGTAACTTCATCCAACATTATGAGATGCGTAAATTGATCTTCCTCAGGAACAAGTTCTAGTTCTTCGAGAACGGCAACATGATCTTTAAAGCCGTCTTTCCGAACTTGAAACATGACTTCAATCATGTACTGCACTCGCTTATCCAACTGCCCTTCGTGCAAAATATTTCGGAGCATCTCAAATATGGCATTAACCCCCTTGGCTGACACTTCGGTTAACTTTTGACCGCATTCCTTCAAGAAGGCAATGGCGACTTCTACGGAGTCATCAGTCGGGCTCTCAACGAGGAGAGTTAATATCTCGAGAGCCAGTATTTCATGAGCGACTCTTTGATTGACCAAGTGGGCAACAAATGTGGCGGCTGAAATGCAGATCGCTTTATCATTTCTCTTAAATCCTCTCTTGAATTGGATCACTAGACGTTTTAGCAGCAGTTCACCAATGTTAGGGAAGCGGGAATTAATGGCAGAAACTAGAGCACTGTAGACATGTGTGAAGGTGGGCGAGGCCGCTTGGGCCTGAATAATGGACCGACACAGCAGACCTCGGCCACGAACAATGTTTTCACGCAGGAGTTCTTTAATAATGGTTCCAATATTTCCAGTATTGATCTTATTGATGTAACCGTGAATAGACTTTTTAAGTGCTTCCCAAGAAATTCGTTGATACGGTGCAGAGCTTTTGTCTGTAATTTCGGCTTGCATCATACGCAACCTAGCAGGTGGGATATAAGCCCCTCCGGTTTTAGAAGTGAGAAGATCGATCTCCTTCTTGGGACGAGGAGCAGCGGGCGCTTTAAAAGTATCATTACCAGAATTATCGTTCTCACGCTTTACAGAATTGTCGTCAGATTCCTTCCTTTTCTTTGGATCATCGTAATAGCGAGATCCCACTTTGTATTCTGTATGAGAGACTCGTTCACTACTGCGGTCCCTTTTCGTGCTTTCGCCGTCCCAATACCTTTTATATGAAATATCCTTTCTTGATCGGGAATCATCCTCATCGTAGTCTTCTTCTCGTCTGGATCTCTTATGGTTTCTAGAATCAGACTTGTAGTCTGACGCTTCCGGGGTCCTAATTCGATCTGGTTTTGTTCTCTTCTCATGGCTCTCTTTTTTTCCAGAATCACCACTGTTTTTAGAATCAGACTTATGATCTGACAGTCCTGGTGATCTATTTCGATCTGGTTTTGTACTCTTTTCATGGCTCTCTTTTTTTCCGGAATCACCACTGTTTCTAGAATCAGACTTATGATCTGACAGTACTGGTGATCTATTTCGATCTGGCTTTGTTCTTTTCTCACGGCTCTCTTTTTTTCCGGAATAGCCACTCTTTCTAGAATCGGACTTATGATCTGACACTTCTGGTGATCTATTTCGATCTGGCTTTGTTTTCTTCTCACGGCTTTCCTTTTTTTCTGTATCACCACTCTTTCGCGTTGAGTGTTTAGAGACTTTATCATAACTCTTGCTCTGATGCGTTTTGTTTTCAAATTCGGGGGATTTGCTTTTCGTCATATTTGATTATTTAATTTGTATCTTCGTGCGATACAATAGATAGATTCAATAATATAGATTAGATACAGGAATCCGTTTGTAGATCATAAACGCCTTAATAGTTTATCATTCGTATAAATGCTGAAGCCTTTTTGACAGAACCAAACACCAGGCATGAACTACAACCAAAGACAACCAAAGAATCAAGCTAGTGTTGTAAAATAAAAAAAAATTGCGTCGTATTACCTACTTCAATTTTACAATAAATTTGCTGTTTTTAGGTCGTAATGAGTATAAGAATCATATTCTCATAAAATTAATTTACATTTTATTTTATCAATTAATGATTTCCTTTCTTAAAACATCAGTAAAATATTTTTCAATAAGTAAATACAATTTAAAATAGATTTTCAATGTCGAGTGCCAGTGTTGAATAGCACGGCACTACTTAAAATTAAATCTATGTTTATCTCCGAATGTTATGCGACCTCAGGCGGCATTCGATTCTATTCATCATGTTTCTTTCTATTTGCGTTCATTTGATTCGGTAGTGAGCGCGTGAGAGCCACCGACTTCTTCAGCAGAGTACCCCGGCCGCGAACATGACTTCCACGAAGTTTGCTGTGGTGTTTTTGATCATTAACGTTCTGTGCTGTCACTGCATCCCGGCCGCTGTCCACAGTCACTCGCACGGCCACCAGGAAAGAGTCGAGGACGGGGGCTTCAGTCCGAGGGACTCTAATCACATTAGAGATGGGGAGCACTACTCTGAATTTGACCACGAATCAATTTTAGGTATACTCATTATGAATAAATTATTCAAACTATTCATCCTTATCCGCCCTTTCATGTCATCTCTATACCATATCTCTACAAATATAAGGCAAAACTTCCTTTTGTTGTATCTAGTTAAAAATATTATCTTACTATACTATGTAAATGGAACATACGCCCATTACAAATTGCCTTTAAGAATTACCGGAATTCAAACCTATTCTTTTGTACCATGATAGTTCAACATAAAAGTTCGGCTCCACCATATACATTATGTAGCAGACGGTCCTCACATTTGACGAGAGTTTGGAGGATTGGATGAAAGGCTTTTATTATGCAGTAGTAACCGCTCCCTATAAACATATGGAAACCATATCACAGCTAGGTTCATAGTCTCAGAAGTCATTGGGGTGAGGTATAATGAAGATATTTTAGGGGGTTTGGTGTTGAACCCAACGTTTCATTATAAAGCATAATATGGCCAAAATTTCCCAAATACTTTCTGTGCATGAGGTTAGTCATAAACTTTGTGATATTTTAATAGGAAGATTTACAACATAATCAAAGTTTTCAAAGTTCTAACCCTGCAGTCTTTTTAAAAAACCGTAATTTCCAGAAGGTATTCAATGAATATGTAAACCTGGCTCGAGACGCAGCGGAATGTCTGACAGGTTACATGGTTTTCTTGACCATTTCTTTTTCAATCAATCTCAATTTGAAGTGAATATGTCATTGTTATCAACCCATATGGAATTGTTATTTTGATGACTTTCGTTCAATATTTTTTGGGGGAAGGAAGGGTGTGTGTCAGGACAAAAGAAGCATTTGAACACATTTTGCCATCTGAACACACTTTTTTTTAAATACATTAAACTAAAAAGGGTGTTTGGTTTTTTGATTAGCGTGTCATGTACTTGAGGCAAAAAAGGGACGTTTATTGTGTTTACACATACAAAGAGTTAAAGCAATCTGGTCACCACAATATTAAGCCCATAACATCAGAGGTTATGATGGGAACATTTTTTTTATTTGCTCTCCATTTACATTTATTTTTATTGTTTTCTGAGAAATATCTTGCCTCCATTGTCTTTTAAAAGTAAATAATTGTTTATTATTTTTATCAATAAAAATATGCTTAATAAATATCATACTTTTGTATCTCAATTAAAAATAATATGAAAAAAGGTTTTTATATAAACATTATTTAATTATAACTATTTTAATTTACAAAAATATAATGTAATTGTGACAGTGTCTTTAAAAAAGTATACAATTTTCTGGTTATAAAAATTATTATATTTAATTTAAGCTATAAGATTTCATTATTTAAATTGTAATTTCGTACAACAATCTTGGTACAAGAAATAATGTATTTAATATTTTATTTTGATGAGCAGGTAGTGTGAAAGATGCAGAGGAGTTTGATCGCTTGCCGATTGATGAATCAAAGCGAAGGCTCGGTATGCTGCTTCTGAAAATGGACTTAAATGGCGACAATTACATTGATAAAGCTGAACTCAAGGCATGGATTCTCCGATCCTTTGCGTTAGTATTTGTAATTATCATCATACACTTTATTTAGTACTTTTGTGGAATATTGATAATTCCAGATAGAAAAAAATTAAATATTCAATGGAAATTGTTTTTTTATCTGCTATTTCTAGTACAGCTAAATAAAATTTAAAAAGTTCTATCATACAACTTCGAATGTTTTAGCATTTTGTTTTAAATTATTGACTAGTGAGTTTAACCTTTAAACGCCCATCGGTTTCCTTACGGTACCGCAGATTTGTATCTTTCAATGCCCTACGCTCCCATACAGGAGTGCTAATGGTACATTTCACAATCGGATTGCATTAATTTGTAATAATAGTATTAAAATAAGTTCATGGAAGAATCTGTTGTGCGTCGAAACATTACAAACATTGGCCTGCTAGGGCATTGAATGACGCAAATCACTTGCGGGACCGCTGGGCGGATAAAGGTTAATCAATACCTCGTGAAACGGGATTAAAAAAAGTGTATTCTTATCAATTATGTCTAGTTTCCCCCTCAAATTGATACCTTAATTGAGCTCTACCCACTTGTTGATACTTAAACACAGTGCTCCGCAACCTTTTCTCATCTACGGCACACCAAAGTACTTCTTTGGATTCTATGGCACACCAAAGTTCTCACCTTGAATACTGCGGCACACCAAAAGCCAAAAATTGACATTAATTTGATCAATTTCACTTTTTTTTAAGTTCATTTAGAACTTAATAAAGCAAGTACCACGTTGTATGTCTACATAAATAGGCGATAGGCGCTGGGAGCTTGAGGACCGTTGTAAAATTATTTATTTATAATATTGCCTTATTTGATCGCGGCACACCTGTATCGACTTACGGCACACCAGTGTGCCGCGGCACACCGGTTGCGGAGCACTGCTTTAACAAATGCCAAATATAAACAAACAAAAAGTATAATAGTGAAAAAAAATATTATATTATAGTAATAACTAGATAACAACCTCTCCGAGAAGTTAAAATACACAATCATCAAATAAATTTTTCATATAAAAGTAAATAATTATTTATTTGGGGGACATACAAACATCTTTCCCCAAAAAAAACCAACGAAGAAGAAAATACATATACAATGAAAGTCATACAACTTCATTACTTTAAAATGTTTCGTTTTGAGAGAAAGCTATTTATTTACAGTATTATTAATGAAATATTTAAAATATTCCAGAAAATTGTCAGAAGAAGAAGCCAGTGAAAGATTTGAAGAGGTTGATGGAGATCAGAATGGGACAGTTTCATGGAAGGAATATATTTTGGAGACATATGCATTAGAATCTGAATACCGAATACCTCCAGATGACAGCAGCAGTGATGAATCTGTAAGCATAATATTTTTTTAACAAAAAGTGTTCTGTCCATTATCACCCGCCGGGTTTAAAAGCTCCAAAGCTTTGGTGGCCTCCACAGCATTCTATGCCTAGGAATAGTTTGAGATGTTATTAAGTTTTCCGTTTAGGGGATGTTTGTTAATGGAGAACAAAAATTAAAGCTGTCTTAAGCTTCTGGAGGGCTCTGATCATCTTGAAAGACCATTAACTACAGTATACATTAACATCCTCCTCTCTCAAAGAGAGGGGCGTTATTACGTCGCGGAGGACAAGATGAGGAGCAGGACAGTAGACAAACACTTTCTTTTAGAAGCACAGATTATATTTACTTTAAAAACATTACAAGTTTGTGGCGCACACATGCCGCGTGGCCGCAATCCGACCTTGCTAAGCCAAAGGGTGGAGACCAACTGACGTGTGGGCCCGCCGGAGCGAAGGATCTCGCTCAGCGCCACGAGCGGTATTGTTTATCACTAACACACCCGTGAGCGGACCTGTTCAAAAATGACAATATGATGGCGCACCTAAATGCACGACAAGCGACCCGAAATAAGAGACGAAAGATCGTATGTCGAGGTTTTCGGTAACAGTAAGCTAGGACTACATCATGCTGATGTCAACATATATCATCCTATAATATGTTCAATATAATATATTCTATATTTGACAAAAAATTAAAATCAATAATCCTCCTTCATATACATTTAAAATATGAAATTATACCCAATATTATCATTCAAAGAAATGAAAAAAAATTAAAATACATTTTAATTTACTCCCAATAACTTCCTCACTTGCCACTCTTATATGATACCAAATTATTATAAATGTTTATAATTTTTTTAATTTAATCATATTTTTATTGTAATTGCTTTATGTTCACAATACAGTGAAACCCTGTTTATGCTACATCAAATTACGTGCCGAATATAAATATTTGCCGCAACTCTCCCAATTGCGCGGTAGCATTCGAATTCAACTATGCATTCGCCGAGAGTTGGACTGAACATACACAGCCGAGCTGCCGATTGTGTAGTACATACAGTCAAACGTTGTTGAGCGCTATGTATTTTACAACCTACTTACTAAATATTTTGTCCATCCATTCTTTTTTCATTCTTAATTTTTGGCGTTTTTTTTTTTTTTTTGGTTTATTAGGATTGATAAATTAAATTATGTTCATTAATTATGACTGGCTTGTGTTTCTTTACTTCAAATAATTATTTACAATACGTTTCGATTATGATTATTTTCAGATGATATTTGAAGACAAAGTTATGTTCAATGCTGCCGACGAGAACAAAGACGGACTGTTAAATTTCGAAGAATTTGTTGTCTTTTCTAATCCTGAAGAACATCCCAAGATGCACTCAATACTCTTGGAGCAGACATTGAAGGAAAAGGATAACAATAACGATGGAAAAATCGATTTCAAGGAATTTATTGGTGATCGAGGTACCAAAAAAGTTAATTCATTTAAACATTATACTGTCACTTACATGAAATTCGAATTTTACATCACAGTTATGCAAGATAAATTGCTTTAAAAAATTAAATATATTTTTAATATTTTGTACTCTTGCATATAACTGAACATCAGTAATGTAATAATTCGCCTCTGGGTCACACTGCAAATATGCAGCGCTCCCTAGCGGCAAGGCCCACAAAGTTAACCACCGTAGATTTTTTTATTTTTTTGGGGCCTTAGGCCCCCGGGCCGGTCGCCTTGTACCTGCGCTCCTTGGGAGCACTTACCAAGGCATTGTTTTCAGAGTACATTCTCGTTATACAAGTAACGGGTTTTAGTGAGCAACACCACACATGGGTGTAAAAGTTAGTAGTTCAGACGTTAAAATTTGGACTTTTAGACTTCTTCGCAAAAGGTCACCGCGAATACAGAAAATGCATGGTAGTTGGGCTCCGTAGATATGAGATCGATATATCCAACCGGTTCAGACTTCTGTTGGATTACGCTACCACCGTAGATTGTAAAGTGTGTGTATTTAAAAAAAAAAAAATATATATATATACCAAAGTGGTATCACATATGTTATAAAATTATTTTACTAGCAAACTCCTAACATTAATTAATATTCTGGTGCTGAAAGAATAATGCATTATGACAGTTATTCAATTTATTCTTACACATATTTTATTTTTTAAAGATTTTGTCACTATGCATAATATTAAAACTAATTTCAGAAAAATGTTTCCACTTTGTGGACATTGTTTCCCTTGATTTTGTGTTCAAATATGTCTTGTGTTGTCTTTAATTTAATGTCATAATATTTGTATAATTACAGGTTTGGATCACGATAAAGACTGGATAGTTATCGAAAAGGATAAATTTGACAATGATTATGACCATGATCATGATGGATACCTGAGCGGCAAAGAAATACAATCTTGGATTGTTCCTGATAATGAGTAAGTATATAATTCATCGACTATCATCCTTGTAAATAATCGGTGAACATTCTTTCCAGACATGAATAATAATTTATATATAAAATATATCTTCACTAATCTAATAGTTTTTTTTTTAAATAATATAAAAAATTTCAATGAAGACATTTGCTCAGCTGAAAGTAAAACTTAAGGTTTTAAATACCCCTGCAATAGCGGTCGAAATATTGGAACGAAACAATTCGCCACACACGACTAAACCCAAAAAGCAGCAATTCCAGAGCTATGTGTTTTTTTTTACAAATAATATTCTGAATTTTTTAAAATGATTAACGATTTCGCATTCAATCGTGTCATGTTTTTGCTTGTTATTTAATGTACCTTTTATGTATCGAATCCTACGAATTTACAAGAAGTGATTAGAAATTCAAACTTTTAATGTAAACAAAAAATCAATAATTATAAGGCAGTTTTGTGTTCTCTTATGAATGATATTTATTATTAAATACTTTCAGGGATATTGCAGATGATGAAGTGGAGCACTTATTTGCATCATCAGATGACGACCAGGACATGAGGCTTTCTTTTGATGAAGTAATAGAACATCACGACATATTTGTGGGCAGCGAGGCCACCGATTATGGGGATCACCTTTTAGGATCACATTTTGAAGATGAACTGTAATGTTTAGTATTATATAATTTTTTTAACCAACCGATTTTAATGTGAGGTAGCAATTTTAAAATAACTTTTTGAACAAGTCCATTATTAATTTTAGACAAAAGGGCATAATTAAAATTGATAATTTTATATAATATTATGAACATGACAGTATTTCTTTTGAAAATATTTCCTCTTGTAGTTTGTAATTTAAGATAGTTTATCTGAATATATGGCAACATCCTTCCCTCTATGAGTGGAATGTTTTTTAATATTCAAGTAGGTATATGCATATATTTGAATTGAGAAGAGCAAGAATCTATACAATACTTAACACAACTTAAGTACTCTAGTCACACCTCGAAATAATCTCAACCAATAATATCTGAGTATTAGCTTGTTTTATATATGTATTAGTTATAAAATACTTATTGTCACTGTATCAATGTATATCATGAGTATATATATGTCAAGTGGACATTAATTTTGAATAAAATAATGTGAATAAATAATATTTAGCTTTTTCTATATTTATTTAAAATGACTAGGACATGAAAATCTATCTGAAAATTATTAGAAAGGATGAAGACAGCTTTATAGAACTACTTAATAATAACTAGTATAGTAATACAAACAACGATTGCTGGATCAATTAAATCATGATAACCTAAAAAAAAAAATTTTTTTGGGAATTAAGCCGTGGGATCCAATCACTTAAATGTGTATTCATAATTTTATGAAGGCAGTATTATTTAGAGACATATTATATTATTAATTGTAATGCCATAATACATTATTTTGTCAAACTTGTCAATATAAATTTATTTTATTCTTTAGTTCTATTATGGCACTATTTTAAAGAAAAACCCTAATATTAATAAACCTTAAATCAAATTCACGTATTAAAATATAAGAAAAAAAAAATTTCACATAATACTAATAACACGAAAAAAAAAATACAAATAAAATTAAATGTTGAGGGTTACTAAAGTGTTACGAAATCCATATTGCATCATTTTTATAGAAACGTATATAGATATAATAATCTGTATTGATAAGACTCTATGAACAATGCTGTGTAACTTCAGATGTGAAAAGAGACCATCGTACTCAATCAATTATTTGATGAAATACCTAACCTAGCTTTTCAATAATCGATGCAAAATGCACTTCGTTTCACTCGCATGGGTCAGCACTTTCAATGGTGTTGTATAATATTATTATGTATACCTATGTCATATAAGTTACTGACAATTTAATGTGCAACAATGTGTTTGTATTTTGTAAAAAATATTTTTGGTAAGTGTTTGTGTATTCTTTAATAATAAAATATGTATAAATAAGTCCCTGTTTTATTTACTAACAAACAATATTTTATATTTTCTAAATAGCCAATATCAAGCTCTTGTCTTGCAAGTTTGTTTTTTTTTTAATTTTAGTAGAGTTACAAATTCAATTTAATTTTTATTTTTATTTGACTATTGATGCCCAACTGTCAAATCAGGTTTTATATGTTTAATTCCACTTATAGTGTGGTTTACCTTACAAAAAATTAAATTGAAAATATTTTCAATGTTTTGAGCATTCACTTTGTGATCCATAATAAATTATAAATATTTATTTATTTATTTACCTTGTTTTCACATGGATCACGTAACAAAAGTTCTCTATTAGGAGACTGCAGTTTCGACTAACTCGTAGTCTTTCTCAATCCTTCTCTAGTTAAGAGATAACTGAGCTGCGTTGTACTTATAAGTGGTGTAACACATTTTTGTAATATAGAGAACTTTTGTTACGTGATCCATGTGAAAACAAGGTAAATAAATAAATAAATATTTATAAATTGAAAATGTTTTTCTCACTCAAAAAAGAAAATTTGCAAATATAAAAGATTTCATACACATAAAAGAAAGAATTATTTATTTCCTAATATTTATTAGCAGTAAGTTATTTAATTAATATTTTTTGTGTAAAAATTTTATATGTACATACTTACATATATTAAATATACAAAAAAACATTTGAAGCATCTTCATATAAATATGCATCCAACGCCAGGAAGGCCTCAAGATATTATATTTATGAATACCTACCAGAACCAACATACCTTATGATTTTAAAAAAAAAAACATGTTCTATAATTTAAAACAAAACATTTAAAAATCCTTGCTTTACTTAAAAAATATGTGTGACGTCTTTCAATAGTTTTGAAATAACAAAAATTAACTCCAATCATTATCAGAGTTATAATTTCATCAAACACTGAGTTTTTTCTCTTAGGATGACACAATATCCTTTTGATGACAAAGAACTAAACCACCTTACTCTGATAAATCATATAATGTATAAATTACACAATAAACATTTAAATTTGTTGAAAGTTGGCGATATAAAACAAAAGGTAAAAAAAAAACACTTCATAGTCATTCAAGAATAGATATTTTTTAGTCAATCCTGAAGTATAAATAAGTGTGCATCAAAAACCAAATAACAATTTTAAAAAATCTTACAAGCAATCATTCCTCTTCAAACTATTATGTATATATATATATATATTACAAATGGTATAATAAAATTAATTAATGTTAAGGTTATCAACTGACAATACTTGGTAAAACTGCACAATTATAATTTTATAATGATATTTATAAAAAAAAAATGATTGCATCTCAAGTAAAATTTCGAGAAATGAAGATCGAGATGCAAGATTCTGTTGCTGCAAACCAATCCACCGGATTGATACTAAGAAGAAGAATGATATTAATTAAAAATCAATAAATATTAAATTTTTACTTTACATTTATTTTTGAGTGATTACACGTTTTGGACTCCCTCCAAAATGAAATATTTTTAATTTGTTTATTTTTAAATAAAATTAATATAAAATTGTAAAGTTAATTGTTTACAAAATATGTAATAGACAATACAAATATTTCACTTGGTTGTAAAAGAGTATCACATTGTAAGTGGTACACGTTGCACATTTCATCAATAATGTCATTTAAAAATGTTTTCAAAGAGAATGAGAGTTAATCTAACTTGTATATTTGTAATGAATATGTTTAATTCATTAATTTAAATTCAATAAATAACACTCTCATATGTATGATCACACATATAAAGGAGCGGTCGGAGAACCGGGGTAAATTACCCCAAATGGGGTAAAAATATGTTTTTTGGGGTAATGAGGATTTTTTTTTAGTTTGCTATTTCATAAAACTTTTATTTTCATGTAATTTTTTTGTCATTTTCCGTGTAAATTAATTCAATAAATAATGTTTATTTAAATATACATTGATTGTCTTCTTTTAAAAATGGGGGGAGGGGTAATATTGACTTAAGCAAAAATATTTTGGGGTAATGTTGACATACGCAAAAATATTTTGTGGTTATGGTTAAAAAAGTTCCCCGACCGCTGATATAAAGAGACAAATATATAGGTGATTTTAGTTCTCTTTCATTTCATATACTACGTGAATATATTGTATGATATATAAAACTCCCAGAAATGATTTTTAAATTGCTCAAATTGTCATTATTGCAGGAAGAAATATTATTAAATTGGGTAAATGATCTTAATGAACAAAACATTTTACTGGTAAAAATTATCCAGGAGTTGGAAAATGAAGCTTCAGAGTTTGCTAACCAGAAACAAATGCAATTTGATTACAATAAGGTGACGTGTTACTATGTGAATTTAATTGACAGATATTTTTAATCAATATATAAATTAATATACTGCAACTATTTTAGAACCTAGTATATGTGTGATATTTGAAGAAAAGAGATACATTTATTCATGTTTCTATAGGTTTCTTTCAGTATCCATCCACTTTATTTCTTAGTATGCATTAATTATTATTAATATTTATAACCCTATTTAGCTAAAAAATTATGATAATTCAGAAAACGATATTTATGTATTTTTATTTTAGAATAATTATAATTGCTCAGATGACAATAAATCTAAATCCGTAGGTGAAAATTATTCTAATAAAATAATGTAAGGCATGACATATTTGTTTTTTACAAAAATTACAATTTCATTAATTACAATTTCATTTACATTCAATAATTACAAAAATATTTTTAAAACCTACACATTTAATAACACAATATTATTATTTTTTTGTGTTTAAATAGCAATCAAGATAGTGTGAACTGTTCTAAAAATAAATCAAATTCCCAGGTATGAATAATTATAATAATACATATATACTCCTTTATAATGGCATATTGTATTTTATTAATAATTTCACAAATAGCTTCTTCAATAAATATTCATATAAATGTCTAATGAAAAAAACAAAAGTAATTATAAAATATTATACTTTTTTATCTTTATTTCATAAAAGGATTTAGTAAAATTATACAAAAGCAAAATAATTCAAATTCGTAATGAAGCCTTAACAAGCAGAAAAATGTGTTTTCTATGGCAAGAAAAGTATAATGCAATTAAAAATAAAAATGCCTTGAGTGTAGAAATAATCAAGGAAATGAGATTCCAATTGAAACTAGCTTTATCAAAAAATAGAACTTCTGAATAGGTACTAAATGTATAATATTATTACCAAGAGCCTTTCTTACACATTTTTTACAAATTAATTTAATAATTTGCTAAATACTGTCTACATAAATAAAAAATCTGTCCACACAAGCGTTATGTATTGCATGATAGTTTAATATTTGAAAAAGACACACCTACATAAAAAAAATATGTTTTCCTGTATCAATTCCCATGTGACATAAAATATTTTTCGATGTCATGATAAAATTGCTAGAAAAGATACTTCGATGAAGTTTATTAGACTTATACAGGTGTGTCTCTTTCCAATGTCAACTCACCATGCGATTCCGAAGGCTTGTCTGTATATCCCTTTATACTTCCATTTATAGAAAGTAAATGAATTAATTAATTTTAAAATATATATTAATGTTATTATTATATTATTGACTATATTTTATAATTTATTTTTCAGAATATAGATTATACAAGTTTTGTTATTGTATATTTATGAATAATGCTATTTTTATTTAAAATGGTGTCTTTAGACACAATATTGCAAATTATTTTGAATAATAAATATATATATTTTTTAAGTTTTATACTTTTTGAAATTATATACTTAATAGAAAACTATATTTCAAAGTGTTATGCTTATTTTCTTTTTAATATTAAATCTAGTATTTTTTAAATAAATGTGTAATTCCTAATTATTAATAAAACTCTTATTTATATCACACGCTAAACATTATTAAAAAAACTACCAAAGTAACACAGGAAGACTCATATATACAAACATTCTATTTCTGAATCCGTAAATATATAAGCACAGCCGCATGCATGTAAAGTTGAAAATTGCTAAAAATACCACACTTCCCCTCTTGACTTGTTTGCATATGAAATGCTTATGTTCCTGTCAAGCCATTGACCCAAAAGTGAAGAGCTTTGTGGTTAACAGCATTTAAAGGAAAATCCGGTTATTATTTGTAAATACATGTTTGTACATTTCATACACTTGTAAGCCGTTGATGTGTCTATAAATTACCTTTGTACAATGAAAACATTCAAGTATTTTGATCACAATGACACAAATTTGGTAAATAAAACATTCATTCTAACATTTCTTTGTGTTTTCGATGTTAAGTTTACTATTTAAAAATATCATTTGCTGATTTTAAATTATTATCTGCTTGTAATAGAGTTGCATACTAATTTCATTAACTTAAAAGTCAGTTTCTCCAGTACATACATTGTATAAATAATCTTCCAGGAAAATGATATCTTACCATGTGATGTTTCTACATCAATTGATGTGGAAAATATACATTGCCGGCTCATTTCTACACAAAAAATAGTAAGTCATATTATATTTTTATCATATTATCTTATCGCCATAATTTTTTTTTACTAAAAAACAAATATTGTCACCATATCTTTCTGTTATAAATTTAATACATAATGAAAAAAGTTACCACTATTTTTATAATGGCTTACTCACACGATCATTATAATTGCAAGATTTTTTAATATATTAATATTGAATAAACACTATTTTTTATTTATTATTAATATTATGAAATTGATTTTGTATTTTAAATAAAATATGTAGACCTTTTTTTATTTTATTCAATATTGTTTGTTGTTGTTTAAATTTGTTTTTACCCCAATCATTCCAACTGTATGGACTTGTGGTGGGGAGACAGAAGAAGAGCTAAACAGAATATTAGGTTTGAATAATTCTTTTAAAAGTTGAGCAATCGTACAATTCATATAATTTATATGAGTAGGCCTTAAAATAATACTTTTATAGTGTAGTACATAATACTATGTAGTGGTAGATGAAAGTCGTCTCATGTACAATGGGTCACCATAAAAAAAAATATGATAATGAATGCTTGGCTGTATAATTATTTTTTATAGCATAATTTCCTACACATACTTTAGCCATTTTTAAAATGAGTCATGCAATGCATACATAATATTTATTTATTATCAAATATCGGTACTCTCCTGTATGTGTTTAGTATATTGAAGTAGAGTAGTCTTCGCAGTGTGATGATGATCTTTGGTGGAAAAAGTCCAGTCCCTTAGTTTATTCATTTAATCAAAATAATCATATTTAAAATAACTAAGAAATTGTTACACTTTATCAGTATATAGTTATTTTTATTCACAATATAAATTTATTCCATAACTCTATTTATTTCTATAATCTTATAAACTAGGCGGAACGTATAAATAATTATAATAGTTCATAGAAATTATAAATTAGATGTTGGTATATATTATTTAAGTCACCCCGCTTTCATTCCACCTAGTTTTATCTGTAATTATAAAACACAATTTCATATCAAGAGTAAACTATGTTCTTTTAGTTAGAAAACAAAGAAGAAATTCTGAAAGTTCAAGAAGAGAGTTTAAGGCTAGCGAGAGCCCAAGTATTAGACCTGACACGATGTTTGGAAGCATTGCAACTTGATAGAGATTCCATAGTCTTGGAAGTAAGTAAAAAATAAATTTAGTTCGTATTAATAATTAATATATTTTTACATACAAATAACTTAAAATGGCATACTAATTATTAGATGTCATAAAGCATTTTTCCCTAGGTATTGGGGCATGTATTTTACAGTATTCATTAATGATTATGAACGTCTACTTCTCTCGGAAAATCGTCCCCCGTATTCCTAAAACTAAAACATGACTTATGAAAAAGATGCCTTATATATTTTTTAATGTGATCTTTTTAATTTACAGGTATTCAATTTACAACGAGCTATAGAAATTCACATAAATACTATCAATGAGCTGCAAAGAGAAAGAGCTGAGCATCTTAGTGATGTCAAAACTGTAAGAGTATATAACATGATCTTGCTTTGTTTAAAATAATAATATTTGTCCATAATAAATCTATTTTTTTATTCAATTTAATTTTGTTATTTTTAGGGAAGTACAAGTGGAGATTTTATGTTCCATCAATTAGATGCTCAAAGAGATTCATATGAATCGGAGGTTAGTTATAGAGATTTAATAAATTTATTTATAACACTTGTTTAAATATTATCTTAGACAAAATACATTTGTCTTCTAAATTACAATATTTTTTACTAAATATACTTATAAATACTTATAGGTATAATGATTTTAATATGAAAAAAACATACATACGAATATGTATCCTCCTTTTATCAATTAATCAGAGAAAAAGAAACATTGGACGTGAGATTTGAACTGTAATTAATTACAAAAAATATGTATTTGATATTGATCTCTATGTGTATTCAATATTTGAACATTTATTTTCAGATTTATGAATGTAAAAACATTATTAAAATTTTACACTTTGATTTAGACACAATGGAAAATTTATACAAAAATTGTTTTGAAGAGGTAACCTTATGATATAAATTAATTAAATAATTATTTTAAATTCTAATTTGCCCGATAAATAATATCTTTGTGTTATGCATTACGTTATAGATGCAATGACAAATTATAAAATAAAAATGTCATAAAACAATAAAATAATAATTGAATTAATATGTTTTATTAAAATTTAATGTGATAATACTGTTTACTACTGCCAGAAACAATATTTTAATTGGAGATTAAACCCAGTTTACTTAATAAAAGAACAAATATACTTTCTTTTTGGGATTTTTTCGTGAGGAAATGTAAGGTCACAATTCTTGATAGTTTTAAAGCTTAACGAATTTTGAAATGCTTTAATTTTCCAGATGATGAATCAGGAAATAACAATCAATTTATTAAGACAAGCATATTTTGATCACTATTCTGAAGAATTTAATCTAAAGTTAGATAATAAATTGTTACAATTGAGTTTAAATGAAAAAATATATATGTTAGAGGTATGTATAATATTCATTTTTTTGGTTTGTATTCATTGTATTACGTGTTCAAGTAAAAATTACCATCACCATCAGCCTGTGTTGAACGTTGGTCTCCAATATGAGTCTTCATCCTTCTCGATCCTCCGCCCTTCGCATCCAGGCTTTTTCTGAAGATTTCGTCAATCCATCTTGCATCAACGCCCCCGTTGGCCAGTTCTTGGACACCGCTCCAACACTTTTCTTCCCCATCAACAGCCATCTCTTCGACATATATTTTATAATTTAATTGATGCATTTATCATCAGTTATTAATTAATGTTTTTCGTTGGTATAACATTTAAGTACATGTTATTATTGTAGAGAAATACTCATTCTCCAGACGTAGATGATGAGTTAAGCAGTATAATAACCGAACTACATAAACTTCAAAAAATATTGGTGAGAACATACTTTACAATTACTCGATTTAAACGTTAGCATATTCATATGTTAAAAAATATATTTGTAACAAAAATTTAATTATTGCCATTCAACTTCTTAGGTGCTTGATTCCAATGATTATGAACACAAAACAACAAGCAACAATACAGCATCAATCAATAAGAAGGTAAATAAGGTTATATTTATTAACACTATATAATTAAGAATAACTTCAAATAATTATCAAACACATTACATAATTATTATTAATTAAATATACATATACATATACTATACATTAAATTATTTTCAACGCGTCAATTCAAGCAGAAAAATAACGGCAGAAGCGGGATGCGAACCGCGGACCTTGGAAACCAACTATGCCCAGGTATTCATACCGCTCAGCCAACTGGGCTATTGCTATGCCTGGACCGACTCACGTTGAAACTAGTATTTATGTCATTGTTATCATTCGTATGATAGATGTCGCTATAGTATATTCACAAGCTTAATATTATTACTTTCCGACAGTCTATTTATTTTAGTAAGTACCACTCGGGTCTCGAACCAAACTATAGACTCAACTCAACTATAGACTTAAGCTTGTGAGTAAATGATGACTGATTGAATAATAAAAAATAAAAATATACATACTTTGAATATTTACTATAGCGACATTTATCATACGATGATAACAATGACATAAATACTAGTTTCAACGTGAGTCGGTCCAGGCATAGCAATAGCTTAGTTGGCTGAGCGGTATGAATACCTGGGCATAGTTGGTTTCCAAGGTCCGTGGTTCGCATCCCGCTTCTGCCGTTATTTTTCTGCTTGAATTGACGCGTTGAAAATAATTTTATGTATAGTATATGCATATTTAATTAATAATAATATTGTAATATAGTCAATGATCTATAAAAGTAGATTAGAATATTGAAATAATAAAATAATATTCTAATAAATATTTAAAAAATCCACATTACATAAGTTTAAATGATATCATTAAAAAAGTTGGCAATAATTTAATAATATAATACTTTGTTGCTTGTGCAGTTCATCGGTGATGATAAAATATCAATATATCCAATTGATGGATTTGAAATTAATAATGAATCATATGAAAGCACTACTTCACTCAGAGAAAATGATTATGACATATTAAAATCACAAAATATAATATACCAACGGAAAAATCAAGAGAACGGTGAAAAAATTCTTGATTTGAAAAAAAAAAACTTTTATATGAAGTCTAGATTAAAATATACAAAAGGTGAGATTATGTGGTAAAATTTTCATTTCAAAACTATGTAGATACAAATCAATATTATTCTTAATGGATATATAAATAATATTATTCAAAATCATTTGTAGCGAATTTAAGAAAAAGCAAAATAAAAAATATTTCTTGGAAAAAGAAAAATGCTATATTGGAAAAGTCAATATATTTGTTTAAAAAATCTACCAATGAACAGAACAATAATAAAGAAAGGGTATGCTTTTATTTTCACATGTTTTGACTATTTTTATTATAAATAAGCACTGATAACCATTCATTTACCAACTGTCTCATTTACTTTTAGATGCATTATGTGGAAAAGGAACTATCACAATATAGATATAAATTAGAAATAAATGAGAATGTACGCAAAAAACTTCTGTCAGAAATGATTATAATTCAGAGTAGAAATGAAGAAATTCAGCAACAATTTCAGTTAGTATGCACATTAAAATAAAGATTTTCATGGTATTTTAATATTATGAAATCGATAATATAAAAATTGGATTTTTATGAAGATTGAAAATTACTCTAAAGTCCTCCTGGATTCTTTTAATTTGCAGGGATCAAAATATATTTGTGTCACAATTGATGACTGAACTTTGTAAAGTATCAACCAGCGGAGAACATTTATGTACTGAATCACATAAAGTATTCAAAAGCCTTAGAAAATGGATATATTACATAAAGGAAGATAGAAGGTTAGTTTAATAACTCAAAAGTTTTTTATCAGTAACTTTTCATAACAATAATGAATTTTAATATTTCATGGATATGTTTGTATTTAAATTGATAAGTGGTATATATGTATGACAAATATTAATATCAATAATAATAAATTGCATTTTCTTTTTCAGAATTGTATCATAAAGAATAAATTAACAGAAGAACCAATTTTACTATATATGTTTTATAAATAATCTCGTCATAATTATATTTTACATCCTTTTGATCTTTCAATTTTTGTGTATTTATTTAATTTATTGATCCTTGATATATCAAAGAAGTAAAACTCACGAAATTTATTATGGTTATTTATTTCAGTGTTAAGAGAAGTTGTTTATTTATTTTATAATGGATGATAGGAACAAAATCAGTATTAAAATTAGTATAACACTTCAATTTTTAATATATCTATAAAGATAAATAAAAATAAAGGATTATTTAGAATTATTCGACATTTCATATGATAACAATTTTTAAAAATTATAAATCTATCTCACGGTCTTCACCCACCTACTTTATCTTTTTAATCTACTACTGGACGTAGCCGAAATATGTTGTCAAAAAATAAAAAATAAATTGAATAATTCAAACAATCTCAGATTTTTATTTGATAGTATGAAATTTCCTCCGAGAAGAAATGGATTAAAATAACGAAAAAAAATATTTTTCAAAAGTAATAGCACAATTATTTACCCTACTTTGGAACATTCAATTTACTTTCAAATGTTTTGGGTATATAGTTGACCAATTAATAAACTGTTCTCATAATAAAGATTTATTTTTATTTTTAGCAGCCTATTCTTGCATATCAATTTCTGTAAGGACTTTGAAGTTCTTCAATATTGTTTTATTAATTCACAATGTTTTTATTAATCTATTTTAAATATGCAGCTCTATGTATACATATATTACAAATTCAAATATTCTGGCGCTAATTTTATAATATGTACATATATTTAGTATTGCCATTTTACTCTACTTTTCAGTGTTATTTTTCACTTGCCACGTGACTAAGTGGATAAGCAGAAGGTAGGATTCTTTTTGATTTATTATTCCTGATCTAATTTAATAAACCGTAGGAAAAAATAAACAAGTTCATCTTTTCAAACGTAACTTAAAAAATATTATGAATATATAATTGATAAAAAAACTAAAATTCCTTCATTTTGTAATCTTTTTATAGCTTCAATCATTATTATTTATTACATTGGATGAATTTTAAAAATACAATTTAATTGCAATATGTTTAACTAGATTTTTTTTAAAAGTATAGTTATACCTACCTCAAATTTATAAGTTTTTTTTACTTTAAGTATAAATAAATTTTACAAATTGAAGGCGATAAACCGAGAATTATAATGCTTGTATTTGTAAAAATAATTACTCGTTTAGAGAGCAATGAATAATATTATAGTAATTTGTTGGCCGTCCCTGTGATGTGGCATGGGCAGTGTGGCAGTGTGGCTTCCGTGAGCCTAGCTGCCCGACGCTGACACTCCTCCGGCAGCGCAGACGCTCCATGTTCGTTCCTCGACATTTCTCCCATACAAGTATTTGCGTTCTCAGTTTTAAATCGTGTCAATAGTGAGATCGCCAACATTTCGTTATTCATGGTATTGTCGACCGGGATCGAGTCGACCGGAGGCAACACATCACCCGATTCAGACCTAATATAGGCGATCGGCCCGAGATTTTAAAGGTAGGTTAAACCCTCGCTTTATTATTGCTGGTAATCATACGAATGCGTCACAATAGGTTGATTAATCCCCCGAGTTATTTGTCAGGTTCGGGACATTGCTCTGTCTTGCTCGCTGCGCGGCGACACCGTGAGCCTGTCACCGGGACAGCTGATCCTAACTTTGGCCAGGGAACAAAGTAGAGTATTCCATATTTCAAAAATCTTTTGTGATGTTATCGTTATCTAATTATTTCCACACAATTCCGCACCTGAGAGCCAGAGTAGCCTAAGTTCCGTTATGATCCATCACGCTTAGGACGCTTTGGCTCTCGGTCAAAAATATTATCGCTCATGGCATTTGCACTAACAGAATTGACGCCCTACTGTCAAAATACGCTCCGCCGTCTGTGGGGAAACTTCATTGTCAATTTGTGTTATTGTGTTAATCTTAATATGTATTCCTTTTGACGGTCATTATAAACGATACGTTCACAAATTTTAATTCTTCGAATTCTTTTTGTTGTCATCATAAGTCAATATTCACTTTTATCCATTACCCTTGACCATCATATCTCTCCAGAATTGGACCTTGTACGACATTAACCAAGTGTTTCCTTTACGGTTTAGGCATTTCAAAAGTAAGTCCTTTTACCTGCCACTTCTGTGGTCTAAGTTCATGTTTATGATTTCCACTAGATTATTAATTTAACATGTATGCTTTGTCATGCCACTGGATTCCTAACCCTCAATATGTCAGCCAAATGTTGTGATTGCTGTGTTTCTCTCTTTGATAAACCTCAAACTTTGAGCATTTGATCACCTAATCCAATGCCAATCTTCCTTAATCGGCTCCCACTCTGCTCATCTTCAAAGTATCTGACTAAATTCTATAGTTTACGTTTCTTCATGACATTGGGTGTCCACACACGGTCAAACTATTTTATCAAACCGCTTATTTGATTTTCTGAAAGCCTGACATAACTAAATATTTTTTAGTTATATCAGGCTTTCAGGCAAATTAATGAGCAGTTTGACAAAATGTTGTGACCATGAGTGACACTCATCAAAAACCATATGGCTTGATAGATAATGTAAGATATATATTCTCTCTGGAGCATTTGGCCAACGCAATCTTAAAAAGCGTTTCTTTAAATGGTTTAATTTTTTTTATTTTCTACTTCAAAAGTAAAAATTAGTCTTTCACATATTTTCTGCCAATTTTGTAATAGTGATAATCACCAATAAAAACTAGTTTTATCATAAACAAATATTTTGAAAAAACCAATCACCATTCTGGTTTAATTGAGCCTTTCCACATAACAATATGTATTTAGTCTTATTAGTTATTACTATGAAAGTAAAAATATATAATCGGTTTTATGAAGCTTGATAAACTAAAGTGAAGTGTTATCTCGTAATAAAAATATATACCATAAGGACGATGTATGGAGGTTCAAAAATCTCATCGAGGTCCAAATATCTTTATTTTTACCATATCCAGAAAACAACACCATACGTTTCTTCCATTGCACCAAAGTGATCATTGATCCACTTCTTAAAAAACAGATTGCATGAAAAAGGAAATAATACTTCCTTAACATACATTGGTGGCTGTAATTTATACTATTTCGCACCATTCGGAGAACTACCAAGTTCACTCCCTAAACTCCCTCAAGAGAGCTTAAACACCAGCCGTCTTTCCATCAAACCTCCACTATTTCATATTTTTACAAAATAAGTGAAAATAAATATATTTGTAGGTCTACCTTCAAATATAAGTACTTATGTATGTGTCATCCTGGCCATTGCTTCATATGACTTAAGGTCAGAATTATTTTTACTTCAAATTACTATTTGAACATGATACCACTTTGAAATTGTATCTCGAACAATAGTGAAATTTTAGTAAAAATGACTAATTCAATCCAATTTGTTCTATTTATAAGCAAGTGTTCTGCTTGAATTCCAACTCACATTTAATCCGTGTCAATGTGTGTAAAACAAACACTGATATTATTTCACAGTACTGCCTTAAAAAGATTTCGACACAAATCATTGTATTTGACGCAATTCTGTTTTCCATAATGAATACTTGCTCAATAGTATCAAGTGAAATTTATAAAACGAGTTGTAATATTTGTTAGTATGCTTTTGGTCATGTGAAAGGTGACTTCTCCGATTAAAGCTTGTGATAAAAATGTCAAAACGAGTGCAATTCTCTCAATCGCGTAAATAATCAAATTAATTCAGAAACTTATATTTATCCTTATATGCCAAACATTAGTACTATTCAGCTTATAGACAAATATATTACTTGCAATTGTAAACTATTGTTTCCTCTTGATAAGCACATACATATACATAATGATTTGAAGTATTATATAAGCATGTGATTGACCGAAGACTATCCAAGAACTATTACATTATTTACATCTAAAATATAATAAGTTGATGTTAGAATATAGAGATGTTATCACAATGCTTTTCTCTTTAAATAATTTGTTTGTATTTATGAATAAAGTTGTGAAATATTCAAGTGACACTGCAGTTTTGGAATGCGTGTTTAATTTACTGTTTTTAGTTGTAGTAATACTTTCCCCTTAACAGATAAACATTCTTGTACTATATAAACAATGCATAAAAGTAGTTCAAAAATGCAATAATTGACTAGTAAATCATAACAATAGAATATATCATGAATCCATTAACAGTTTGTGTTATCTATTGTCCGGTTGGACAATAAACATGCATATTAGGTTAACAGAACTAAAAGTTAAGAAATAATTTTTCAAATATAAAGTGATAAAGTATATTCCTTAAAATATATTTAAGGTTATTATTTTAAAAAGTGTTGATTAATTGTGACCATAATTAATTATGAAAAATTCTTCGGACATTCTGAATAGCAGTTTGTATGGAGCGCGTGTCTGACAGCGCAAAACGAAAAGTCAAATTTATGTTTGTCGTGTCGGCCACCGGTGGCCTACGCGCCGTGATTGTAATGAATCAGTGTCGGCCACCGGTGGTTAACATGGCGATGAACGTGTTAAATAGCTCCGTTGCAAGACCAGTTCGACTTATTCTGTGTTTCTTGCTAAGCCGATTGCTCATATTTCAAAAAAGTCGTATGTTGGAGCACTCGTATGTTAAGCTACCACTGTATTGTAAATTATAAACTTGCAATACACTCATGTTGAATAGTAATCCTCACCTCGTAATTTAATCAATAATCAAAATGTTTATTTATGGGTGAAATTATTTGCTGATTATCAAGAATAATTTCATTTGATGTATAAATACCTAGAATTTTTTAAAATGTATTCTAATACAGTGAAAGATTGTTAAACATTTATGCTTGTTCTTTCATATTTTTATAGCCATGGCAAACAGAGGAGGAAGTGCGCAAAGGCCCAATGGAGCTCCTCAAGGCAAGATCTGCCAGTTCAAGTTGGTGCTGCTGGGAGAGTCCGCTGTGGGCAAGTCCTCGCTAGTGCTGAGGTTTGTGAAGGGGCAGTTCCACGAGTACCAGGAGAGCACCATCGGGGCCGCATTCCTCACGCAAACTGTCTGCCTGGATGACACAAACGTTAAGTTTGAAATATGGGACACGGCCGGGCAAGAGAGGTTTGTTTGTATTTAACAATATTATTCATAAATACTGCATGCCAATGTATTTATTTTATGCATTCTCAGGTTTTCTTTTATTAGTTTTTTTTCTTTATTTTCTTTTGTCAACATTATTATTGCTAACTTATCTTGGCATCCCTCTCTTATAGTATTTTTATCACTAATCAGTCTTTTATGCCTCGAATAAGATAAGAACTCTTCTTTATTGTGCGGGCGCAATATGTCACAGTCGTTTCAGAATAGATTGGAATAATTTTCATAAAAAAACATTGCTTTTAAAGGGACACAGATGTTAAATATTTTTGAATATAATAGTTATTTAGTTTGTTTTTTTCATCAACTGTAGAATTATGTTTAGTTGGTGAATTTATTATCAAAGTATAATTTAATATTCTTTGTTACGACATACAAAAATATTGTTTTTTTTTTTCAATGCTTTCATCATTGATTTTGAGATCCATTATAAATATTTATTTATTTACTTTGTTTTTACATGGATCACGTTAAATATGGCTTCTATTTAGAAGACTGCAGTTTCTAACTCTTAGCCTTCCTCATTCCATCACTGTCACGAGACAACTGAGCTGCATAATACTTCATAAGTGGTCGTACCCATTTATGTAGGAGAGGGGGTAGGGGGTGTGACTATCAATGTCACTTGGCAGTGATGGATTGAGGAAGGCTATGAGTTAGTCAAAACTGCAGTCTCCTAAATAGAGGCCATATCTAACGTGATCTATGTAAAAACTAGGTAAATAAATAAATATTTAATATTTATTCATTTGAAACAAAGAATTTATGACCGTGTGAAAGTTTATAAAACAATTTGATGACATTTTTTTTAATATTGTGACCCTTCACATCTTTATAAGTGGCTTATAATATTTCAGCTTGAAGTTTATATGAATCATTGTGCTATGCAGCGTTGACATTTGAGTTGTTTTCCTTGTTTTATGCAAAAGGAACTCATAAGGCTTCTCGTCTCTTTCAGGTATCACAGTTTGGCTCCGATGTATTACAGAGGTGCTCAGGCAGCTATAGTAGTTTATGATATCACAAATCAAGTAAGTTGTAATCTTGCATTTTTAATGAGCTCTTAACACATTGTTTGCGGGGGGTTTTTAATTAATCCACCCTGTAAAGCGGGCAATTTTGTCAGATTCGCGCGCCAAATTACGTTTCACGTAAAACAGCTACAGCTTCTGAACTATTGATCATATTTAAATAAAAATTTGAGTACTTTACCTTAAATGAAATTTTCTATTATTATCTGGTCACAAATGTTTATATTTTTGGATAAAAAATTATAATATTCAAGGTTAAATATAAAACATTGGAAAAGAGTGCACTTTTGTCGTATTGTCGATTTAGTCATTTTATGCACGGTCAACATAATATATATTTTGTAAAATACAAAACAATAAACACTAATATTTTTTCTAAGTATGATATCCTTGGAAACAGTTCCCTTTATGTAATGGTACAGCACAGAATTTACACATATCGACGGAAAAAAGTCTGGGGACGCGCTGTAACTTCATCATCACTAAATTCATCATCTGTATGTTTCTCAACGTCACTATCACAAGAATAATTTGATAAATTATCAGCACACAATTCTCCGTCACTCTCATCACTAACGTAGTCCATTGTTATTAGGTATTTTTTATAAAAAAAAATATGTAACAAATAACTTTAAACACAACAGCGATCGATTACATCATACAATGATAGGTATTTTATACGAAATTCTTAGAGGAATGTAGACAGAAACGAAAATGGAGAACGTCTTGAACGAAACAGTATCGCTATAACACTGAATAAATGTACAGACAAAAACGAAATGTTTATCTTACAGCTTTCAAGTGAATATTTTATGACCACAGTCGGCCACCCGACCCTAATTCCACGAATTGCCGGGTTTAGGTACCCGGTATAGGTATTACACGTCTCAAAGGAGCTGGCGCCTAATTTTTAGTTCAGAGTAACCAAGAATCACACGTTTCTCGTAATATGTTGTTACTCTAAGTGTCAACACGTTTAGGCGTCTCCCGCGCTCTACCAACAGTATACAAATACAAAAAACGCTTTTAAGCGTCTCCCGCTTTCTACCAACAGTATGGAAAAGACGCCTTTAAGCGTCTCCCGCAAACGATGTGTTAATTAAGTATTTTTATTTTGTTTTTAATTTAAATATAATTCTTTCACCAGTTTACAATGTATTATCACTTTATCAGTAAATAATTAATATAAAAGTAATAAAAACATTTTTCCTGTGCATATTGCATGTGCATTGCATGTAAAAAGCAGTTTTTCTATAATAATGCTTTAGTATTCGGTCACGGATTATTTGCCCAAATTTCTTGTACTTTACCGTCAACAAGCTTAATGAAATCTTATGTTCTGAATATATTTAATATTTTTAAAATCTATATAATATATTCCCAAGCCATTTTGATAACTTTAAAAAATTAATTTAAATAATCTGAGATACTTTAATCAACTTGTATGTAGAATTAATTTAATTGTGTATGTAGAATTAATTTAAATAGTTTTTACATTAAATTTATTTTTTAAGCATAGTATTATCGTATATACTAGTGAATACTAGTATACTAGTGAACTATATATACTAGTGAACACATAAAATATAACATTTTGATGACAAATAATTTTGTTGTAATTTTGCAAGATGTTCTTTTGGTATAATATCAGGATTAAGTAACCCAAATATTATATTATTATTTAGTGATATATTCTGACTAGAAATATTTTTGTATAATTTCTTACTGTTGCATTTTTATTACAATATCCTTTCAGTTTATGAAATACCCATTTTTTCTTTTATAATAGGACACTTTTGGCCGGGCTAAAACGTGGGTCAAAGAGTTGCAGAGACAGGCGTCCCCCACCATTGTCATAGCCCTGGCCGGCAACAAGACAGATCAGGCCAACAAGAGAATGGTGGAGTACGAGGAAGCGCAGGCGTGCGCTGATGAGAATGGGCTGCTCTTCATGGAAACCAGTGCCAAGACGGGCATGAACGTCAATGAGATATTTTTAGCTATCGGTAAAAATAACTAAATCACTTATTTTTAATATTCATCTGTTAGAATATGGAACCAATGAAAAGCATAAATGATAATGATGTATTTTTTTTATTAAGAATTAGATTGAATCATCTCTTTTCACAACCAATAAAGGTACTTTGTAGAAGAACTACACCAGCGGTCGGGGAACTTTTTTAACCATTACCCCAAAATATTTTTGCGTAAGTCGATATTACCCTTCCCCCCATTTTGAAAAGAAGACAATCAATATATATTTAAAAAAACATTATTTATTAAATTAATTTACACGGAAAATAAAAAAAAAGTTACAGTAAAATAGTAAGTTTTATGAAAAAGCAAACTAGAAAAATTTCCTTATTACCCCAAAAAACACATTTTTACCCCATTTGGGGTAATTTACCCCAGTTCCCCGACCGCTGAACTACACAGTATATGTGTCAAGCTCAAGAAATTAGCAGTATTACTTATGTTGGAGATAATTCCTAACCATTTCCAGATAAAGCAGTTTTTTTTTATATTTAGCTTCCTTAACTTATTCTTAGGCTTTGTAAGACCAGAAAGAGATTACCTTTAGATTTGTTTAATCTATAACAATGTAGTGCTATTGGTATATTTTCAAGTAACAGTGGTAACTGGTGTAGGTTCATACCAGTGCTGTGTGATTTTTTTTTTAACCAATGCTCCAGATTTTATAGCTCAGCAAATTACAGAATTACTCAGTTTTTTGTCTGAGGCACATTATTTGAATTTCCCCAATACTGATTTTGATGCATGATAAGTTTGATGCTCCATGAACTACCCTCCTAAATTATAAATGCTCTGTGGCTCCAAAAAGATTAATCTCTGACCTGCGCCCGTCATGTCGGACAAAGAATTTAAGCCATGTTTGTTAAAATAATCCTTTCAGACAATCATAAAGCTAAATAAGTACTAACCATGTATTCTGCGTACACAACTATATAGATGCCAAGACATGCGCTGCTTGAAGAAGTTATTAATTTGTCCAATATTTAAAATTGAACAATATATTCATAAAACCAGTCCAATTCATCAGAATTTAATATTTGAAAACCTTTCTAAGATTTCTTTGGCTAAGAGTATTCTTGTCTTTTTATGACATAAATCATTTTTAAATTAATTAATTGATCATTAGGTCATTATAATCATGATAATCTCTTGATTTCATAACGAAATGTGTTCCACAGCGAAAAAATTACCAAAGAATGAGCAAGCAAGCGGAGTTGGTGGAAGTGGTCAAGGTCGCCGGCTGGCAGAAGGAGAAGCGCCCAAGCAAGCCGGGAACTGCTGCAAGTGATATAGCCAACCTCAGGTATTGTTTGTATAGTTTGTGTATTACACATCATAAGTGAGATATTGAAAGGTTTATTTTGTTTTACTGGGTGAAATTATCAGGCGCATATCATGATAATGCAGAATATTTATATTGATATAATATAGGTTCTAATGTACTCAAATAATTATTTCATTTTTGTATATTTAATACAGTTAATTTGACTGAAACTATTGCTACCAATAGTAGTGTTGCGGTGTTTGATGGTATTTGATGTTGTCCTGATGTTGATTGCAGGTTACAGAGAAACAGAGTGGCAAGATTAGCATAAGACTGGCTCACCATCTAGCGATGGCAGGTTGAAGCGTATTTCAAGTTGCTGCATTGAAGAATTTTCATAAAATAAAAACATTTATATTCATAAATAGTGGAAGAAAATGATCAAAAAATGCTTCATTTAGATGTTATATACTTTTTACTCAACATTATTTGATTTTTAGTGGCATTAAATCATTTTAGTGGCATAATGAATTATTAGTTTTAAAAACAACAATATTTGATTTATTGTGATACTTTCGACGGGTAGGAAGTATTAATATAAATATGGATATTATTGAACCTCTGATGTTTTTATCGCATTCCAAATAACAATGTACCGCTTTGCAGGAAGCAATGTCAGTTTAAATAAGTTGCCCGGATTGTATGTCGACTAATATAACTAGTGGTGTAACATTGGATATTAATGCTTGGAGGTAAATGTCATCCAAAACTTATTTATGTAAGTGATAAGAATAAATGTCAAAAGAGATTGTAATAATATGATAAAATAATTATGTTATCCGAATACTGATTTTCACTGTGGACATAAAAAATCAACTCGGGCAGACATGGCATCATAAATGTTTTTTTTTTTGTAAAGGTGCCTTTTATTTGAATTTTATTTCCATCAAAGATATTTTAAATGAAGAATGTCCATGGCTGATGGTTGATTTTTAAATGTTGTAAACTGTCGGAAAGTTAGAGAGTGGTGAGCTTTGTACAATGTAAGCTGATAATAGTGTATTCCATGGCTAAATGATGCAACATGGAAGTAAGTTGATTGAATGCGACTCTCTTATCAGTAATTATTATTATTATCCAAATTGTATCCTGTAAATATTTTTGATCTTTTCATAGCTACTAACTTTGTATGAATTTGAAATTTCAGAAGTATGATAGTGTTTGTTTAAACATATATTTATATTATATATATTATCTATTAATGCTTTATCCATAAACTGTATTTACACATTAATTTCAATACTTTTAAAGCCTATGTGTTATAGCTACACAATTCTATTTTATAAAATAATATTAATGTATACAAATAGATTTATGAATCATTGTCTATGTTACTACCATTATAGTAAATGATCTTAGATTAATGTACTTCGGTACATTCCAAATTGTGTAGTTCTGATAATTGTGCAATGGCTCCGTTTGATACTTTTTCACAACACATCTAGAGAGCTATGATGAGACAAATTTGTTTAAATATTCATTACTAATTTAAGTAAGATTTTAATTTCTTGTTTTTTCTCGATATAATTTATTTGTTATCTTTTATTGGTGTTTATTAGAAATGATATAAATATGTATGTACATTTTAAAGTAATTTTCATATATATATATATTTGTATAATATAACAATGGATTCAATCTAAATTATTCAACATATACTTTTGGAATGTACCTAAGTAGCTATTATAGTTCTTATAATAATATAGTCAATGTCATGGGTTCAGTGGAAACTATAAATTTGTTTATTTTTTTCAGATATGTAACTTTATTTGAACACAATATGAAGATCAATTGTGAAATAAAATTTTATTAAATTGGCAGACTACATTCAATTAAAATTTATTTATAATTTTTATTTCATTGGTGTTTGCGGTATTTCGGGAAAATCACTCGTCATGAAATGTAATTATTTCCACTTCATATTATGTTAATCATCAATCAAACAAACTCTTAGCATTACACACATTTTGTAAAATGTCAGTTTATTGAAACATTATGATTATACACCTAATAATATTTTTTAAATATACAAATAATATAATAAAATTAAAGGTAATTAATGTGTTATTTCAACTTCCTTCGGATTTTCTTTTTGTCTATAATGTATTTAGTACTTATATGTACTTGTATGATACTTTCTCTACAGATTTTTATTTGGATTCTATAACATCGCTTATGGTCAGAGAATTTTCATGATCTTACTTATTTCTAAGTTATTCTTTTCATAAAAGTATCTTTGTCAATTTAAAGATTCTTAAATATGAGGGATGGATTGGAAATTCTAAATGCTTGATATACAAGCAGTCCTCGACTTCCGACGGTTCAACTAATTACTATTCGCACTTATGACCAAAAAAAAGGAGCTATTTTTTTGAGAATCATAATATTCATTGAGCTAATTAAAATATAGGAAATGAATGGCAAGAGGTCACATCGTGCATGTATTGAACATGGAAAAAGCGCTTTGCAAATTTAGTATACAATCAAAACACGATTAATTTTATCATACAAAATATGTACTTACATATTTTGTATGAAATTTGACTTACGATCAATTTGATAAACGACCTAAGTCCAGGAATGTATCTCGGTCATAATTTGAGGACAACCTATATATTATTCTTATGAGGATGTATGAATAAAGCATTTTTTTTTTATCTTTATTACCTGATACATCAATGCGAGCTTTAGAAGTTGTCAACACTATTATATTCCTCTAACTTCCCATAGGGTAGTAGTAAACAATTTTAAGAAAGTGCAGCACAAAATTTCCTAATTATGAATAATTAAATTAATTAATATTAGATAATTTTCAAAACTGGTAATGTACACAGTTCTGTTCATCCAGCAACTTATAATGTGTTTCATATTTAGGCAATTTCATGAGTGTAATATTTAAATCAGTTGTATATTCCACATTAAATTGAAGAAATAAGGTAGACAAGCTAGTAAATCTTCACATCCAGTAAAAATAAATTAAGAACTTAAGTTTTCTTTCGTTCACCTGTACTCATGTATATATTAAACATAATATGAAATTAAGTTTGAAATCTTAATTAAAACCTTTTTAAATTAATTGACATTATTATGCTGTAATGTAGTTTTACTAAGTGATAGAATATTTCTAAAATCGGATAAAATAAAAGTATTATTATACATTTTTGCTAATATATGTGCTAGGAGGTTGTTATCTACCTATTAATCAAACCAAAAATATTATTTTTGTTGGATGGAAGAACAAATATCAAGGAATAAAATTAACAAAGGCCTCCAAGAGGGACCACTGCAAGGGAGATCACAAGTTTGGTAAACCTAAAATTTATACTCCGAATCTAGATCAGGGTAAGTAATTTTATAAAATTATTATTTAAGTATGTAGTATAATGTCTACTGCATTGTCTCTTGCATTGAATACCACACTGAGTGTGGAGGAGCCATTAGTAAAAACTTAAAGAGCCTGTCCACTATTCTGTGCCAATCGGTTTTGCTGTAACATAATGTGTCACAAGATCCCTTTTAATTTAAGATAAAATAAACTTAACAGACAGCTTCAAAGCATTATTTAACATTGCAAACATTCTATTGATTAAAATTATTTATATTAAATATCACCTTGGTTGGGATAAACAAGCTCAAGATATATGGTATGTCATCTTAAGTGAAAGGACAAAAACTCACGAAAATTGACCATACTCCTCACTGCAACTATGCATACCCTAAAATTACCTCACAGGGAAAAATAAATAACGCCTTAACTAATCGCCTTAAAATTTAAATTGATAATATCCCTATGACACTATGGACCCGTCTGGTATATTTTGTTCTCTGATTAGAAATACATTTTTTTTTTTATGTAAACGCATGCAGGAAAGCACAACCGGTCAAGACCAGTGCACTCTATGACGCTCAGCCAGGGAGGCTGGACGCTGCATGCGGGGAACGTGGGTTGTATTTGTGTGTGGGTTGGGGAGATTGCAAGTGTATATTTATCTGTTTCTTGAAGAGATCCAGATTGTAGGAAGGAGGAAACACAGACGCTGGAAGAGCATTCCATAGCTTACCGGTGGCATTAAGGAAGGAACTTTGGAAGCTGCCAGTTCTTGGTCGACATATATTAACCGTGTATGGATGTTCGGCAAGTGTAAGACGAGTTTGTCGGCTGTGAGTGGGTGCAGGAGCAATTAGTTCTTTAAGTTCCGAAGAGCAGCGACCGTGGTAATAACAGTAAAAAGACTAAGAGAACCAACCTTACGTCTGTGTTCCATTGATTTTAGATTAGACGTAAAGGTGTCACTGTTTATCAAACGAATTGCTCTTCTTTGAACTGAGTCAATTAAGTTTAGAAGGTATTTTGGGGCTCCAATCCAAAGGTGACTGCCGTATTCAAGGATAGGTCGGATTTGTCCTTTATTTAGAAGAAGAAGTTGTTTATCGTTGAAATACCGACGTGATCTATATAATACACCTTGTTTTTTGGAAGCGAGACCGGCTTTACACTTAATTGACTCGTAATATTTGACATTATTCGATATTGATAATCCAAGCATGTTGATGGAGCTTGCTTTCGGAAGAGAACAACCGTTGAAAGATACAGGATCCATAGCAGTCTTCTTGGTGGAGAAAGTACATGATTGGGTTTTTGAAATGTTGAAACTGACGAGGTTGAGGTCGCCCCATCGTGAAACCCTTTCAAGAGACATGTTCATCTTCTCACCAGAGATTCCCTAGCAGCAGATCATAGCTTTTGGGTGGAGTTGTGTGCAGTAAATATCATCAGGGTATGGTGTGAAATAATGTAGGTTAGCCATCATGTATATATATTATAGTTGTCTTGGTTCATATTAAATGGTTAATTTGCATGATGTCATGACCTGGCTATTTTGCTCCAGGTATGTCATTTGTTAAGAAAAAACTACTGTATAATAATAATACAATCGTATTTTAATTTGATTGGATATTTTTTGCGACTTATTTAAAAATATGTAATATAATTTTAAAATATGAAACAATAAAAATTAATAAATGTCTTAAAAATACAAAAACCTGCTCTTATTACAATAATTAAAAAAAAACTCATATGAGAAAGAAACCGTTTTTTCATCAAGCTATTATAATCTATATAGTTTTGATGTAACTTTGGTAAAAGGAGCTGTTCTGAGGGCTGACAAAGATCCTTAGTAGTGGGTTGTGGTAGCCGTATCCTCCAAATAAGGTACGAATTGATATAAAGAGATATTTTGAATAGGCCTTCTTGAATATATAGACATTTTGTATATCTTACATTGATATGAATGCGATAACATGTAATCGTATTCTCGTAATCGTTTCCTTATTAAATTTATTTTATAATTGCGAAAAAAATAAAAAATACCTAAAAATCGTAACCAATCGAATCGGGTAGGTGTAAATTTAAGATTTTTTAGATTTCGTCGAAATAAGAGTAGGTATCTTTATTATAGGTACCTATCAACTTGAGAACCTAAAGAAAAACAAGCAGTAGGTAAATATATTTTTTTGCGTTTGTCACCCACAGTATTTGTACCGTCTGATATGGTGTGTCGAGAGCGCTTGCCGCTTTTATTCCCATTATTATTTTTCTACACTTAAAAATTGGGTCGTCCTTTGTTATTATCCGATTCACCGCCCTTGTCTTGTCGTATGTTTATTATTTATTTTAACTAAGACATCCGAACTGCACGGCGCGCTCATGGGTAGGTCACTCTCAGACTGTCAAACTTTTTAAAAATGCCGGTTTTGCAGTGGATTGTTTTATGATTGCTGTTTTTTTCAGATATTATCGTGGACAACAATGCGGCAACTGTGCCTCCCGCAGTTTATAATTCAAAGGCGTTAATACCCAACCAAGTATTGTAAGCCATCACAGTTTTTCCACTATAATATACGATCACTATTTTTGTTGCATTGGTTGTTAGTCACTTACGGCACTTATTCTTAGTTTATATCATTTATATTGAGCCGAATAACTTCTTATGTATATAATTTCGATCATCGTTGCCGGGTTATTATCGGGGTGGGACGAGTAAAAAATTTGTGATGAACACATCACAACTTGATGATCATGGGTGTCCAGCTATTAGATGGATTTATTCGCTGCACATTCAATAAGAATGACGTAAATATGGTCACGAAAACTTATGTTCCATTGTTGTATTTTCAGAACGTTTCCTTCCAACGATGAGAATAATAGCGTTGCAATAATTGCCCAGAATGTTATTGTCAATTCTACTGCTGGAAACCATGATCACGGTAGCTCAAAAGTCAAGCTCAAAAACATTGTCGACTACAATTGGGAGAATAGACTTTATACTGGCCAGCTCCTTGCAGTACACATGGATGGGAATTTCTTGGCCTATGGAATTAAAGGTATATATGAATCTGTATACAAAATTGACATTGACTTAATATTACAAAATCTAATGTGAATTGATAAAAAGAAATCAAATATAACCAACTTGGAGAGTAAACTTGTAATCCCCTTCTTGAATAAAAAAGGTATGTAAAAATCATTGTGATTATTGACATCAGTAGGATTGTACAAGATTTTTTCTTCAAGATCATATTTTTTTATCATTATCTTTTATTTTGTGTATAAATTAACTTGTAAATTTGCTTCATGAATATTTTTGCTCCCATACTTGTAAAAGCTGTAGCAGACGATTCATGCTCAAAACAAGCTCCAGAGGTGACAATATACCTCTCGAGAGACGAACCATCACCGATGGCCAAGAACTAGTCCTAAAGAACAAGTTCACTGCACACCACAGGCTCAGGCAATACTCATCACGAAGTGATCAGTCTTGTGAAGTTTACACATTATGGGAAATAAAGTACTACAGAAATGATCCCTCCAAAAAACAATTTCATGTGAAATAGTATAAATTTACCTGAATTTTATATTTATTCCAGCTCCCTCCGCGTCTAGTGCAAGCAAGTGGAACAGCATGGTGCGGGTGGTTCACCGTTCTTCAGAGAAACGTGCTCTGGTGAAGCTGATGCGCGGCCAGGTGCAGGATCTCGCCTTCGCTTACATCTCGGCTGAGGTGATCTTAGCCTGTATAGATGAAGAAGATAACATTTTCATCCACAATATCGAATTAAGAGCTGACGGGATCAGGTATGTTTTTTAAACAGATATTCATAAAATAGGTGATTTTAATAAGAACCACAATGATTGAGGTGGTTGAGTTTAATTAAAATAATTTCAAAAATATGTACAGTGTAGGCCTGGTATGTAGGTGGTGTTACAGAACATGGCAGTTTTATTGTATTTAGTTTAAATATATTTGAATGATTACAGTTGGTCGTTGCTGCTTCATGTTGTTGGTACCGCTGGGATAGGTTCTGAACACAGAGTTGTCTGGTGTCCATTCATTCCTGATGATGATAATGATGGTGATGACCCCGCTGAGGCGGATGGTGCTAAACTCCTTGTGACAACTCATGGAAATAAAGGTGACTTGGTTCTAATTAAAAATTTAAATGCTGTAATGTTAATATATACTTAATTAAATTATTAATCTAGATAAAATAAATAATTTGTTTAGTTAAATAAACGGTCTGTCAACAGAAATATATATTGGGAGTCAATTAAATATAATGATTCTAAAATTAACTCGAATTGTCTCTAAATTATTTCAATTCATTAAAAATTAAAGATATTTCCTTTCTTCGTCTTGAAAATTATAGTTTTGTTTTTGTCAAAGATTCCTTGAATTAAATATATTTATTGGAAATTTTTATTTTAATAATGTATAATTACTAGACTTAAGTACAGGTACACATAATGCTTAAGAAAAAGAGTCTAACTCTGAAGTAAATTAGTCTAAAAAACAATTGAAAAATATTTAATTTTTGCATTCTACTCGAGTAATAAATATAACACAATAATTGTAAATTTGAAATATAACTTTAATCGAACATACTTCAAAAAGTGAAAAAACAAAATATTAACATTACTTAATTTTTTTAGCATGCATGTGGAACATTGGTATGATTATTGCCAAGTACAGGACGGGCTCTCACACATTTGATCCCAAGCCATGTCTCTTGATAGAGGAACACACGGATGTCATTGTTGACGCCGCCTTCTCTCCTGATGGGACAGCCTTGGCCACGGCCTCCCGAGATGGATATGTTATGTTCTTCCAAGTAAATTGAATTCATTTTTTTAGTATGATTTATCAAAAATATTTTTAAAAACGTCACATTTTAGATACCTATATTTCTTTTTAATTAAATATTTTTTTAATGCACTTATATCTCTGTTAACACGGAGCATTACTTGAATTGTTATAAGGGAAAAGGATATTAATCTCTCTAGATTGATCTTCTGGAAGGATTTTTTTTGTTGTAACATTGACAGATGGTTATCATTGGATACGGTATTAATATCCTAAATGTCGCACAGGAAATGTTACTGTGTTATGACTTCAAATATTTATGTGAGATGTTTTTCAATACACGAAAACCTTTTTTTTAAGTTATGGAAGTATTTTTTTTAGGAAGACTTACTCTGATACAGATTGAGTTTCTGAATTATTGCGAGAATGATGCATAGACCTCGCAAGAAATGTGTTAATACTGACTATCCACCTTTCGGATTGATGTTCAGATGGATTTCGCTTGTTTACTACTTAGTAATCGTGCATAATCAATCACATAACACTTTTATCTTGTTTTCCTTTGTAACTCACTTCCATTCACAATTTCATTGTATTCCAAAATATGCACATTTTTATCATATTTTTATTGTTATTTACGTTCAGTTTCTCAGTTACTCCTTCAAATATTATAGTTAATTTTACTCGACAATGATTTTTTTTATAGGTAAGTTTTTTGCAGATTTATGTCCATAGTGATACCCCCAGATGTCTGCACAAATGGTCACCACACGGCGGGAAGCCACTTTCATGTCTATTTTTCCTCGACAACCACAACAGCTTCGACACTGAGTAAGTGAAAAAAATCTAACAGTGCTTAATTTAAAAATGTATTTTGTGTAAACACTGTAAAAAGCTTTAAATATAAGTGTTGTTTTAAAGATTAATTTTGGACCATACGATTTTAATTATGCTTTAATTAAATCACTTAGGCCTTTTTTCTTGTCACAAGTCAGTTTTGTCTTCCAAATTCTTGATACATATGGCATTCTAGCTATATATACAAAACTAGAATATAAAATATGTTTCACTGTATATATTTATATCATAGTTGTAGACTTGGAATGTATTATGTATGGTGCCTCTTGATATAAATTCTTACAAGTATTATTTTTTTTAGATGGTTTTGGAAATTTGCTGTTACCGGTACAGAAAATAATTCCGTACTGAAGGTGTGGTCATGTAAATCATGGGTTTGTTTGCAAACCATCACCTTCACCCCCAACCCAGAGTTTCCCATCTTCGGTCTCAAGGCTGACCTGGACAAGAGCGCCCGCTACTTGATGTTGTCTGATGTTTATAGAAAGGTTTTATTCATCTTGCAACTGGAGATAAACTCGGATGACACAGAAGTTTATTGTAGAAGTATATCAGAGTTTTTCCTTTCATATCCCATATTAAGTTTTGGAATTCTCGATGCAGGTAAGAATTTTATGTTTTATTATATTTAAATGGCAAGCCTTTATCAGTTTGTTTCTAAGCTACCTACCAGTAAAATATACAAATAGTGTTTAGCTTAATTCACTGAAGTATGTTACGTAACATTATGGTGTCATTTACAGGTATGAAGACGTTCAAATGTCCGTCCAGTTGCTCTGATCCCTATCATCGCTCTAATGCTTGTGAATCTCCTGAAACGCCAGTCGATGAAGAAGAAAACAATGAGGTATGTTTTAATATCCTTTAAATATGAAGCTCTCTCACACCATACACCCCACCGGAGCACTGAACACAGTTAGGAGATGATAATATAAAGATAATCGGGAAGAAAACAATCTAAATTCTTTTTTTTTTATCGCATTCTTTAAGAAAGACGAATTGATGGAAGAGCGCAAAATCAGTGCCCGCAACATTTTGATACGAGTGATATACAGTTTGGGGACTATAATATTGTCAATACTAAGACGACAACTGTTGCAATCAATGTTAGAGGATTGGTGGCGACCTGCCAAGAAGAAACTTGTGGCAGGAGCCAGCGTGGTAAACTTATTAAATCCATTTACAGCAAATTCATTCACTTTTTTGTTGTTTGCTCTTAATATTTAGTTGCATTATATATTACGAACATAACAAACTTCCTGTATTACGTCTTAACACTAACATTTTGCACTGATTTAGTATTTTTGTGTAATAATAAATTAAGGTTTTCAAAATTAAATTAAGAAGGTTTTTAAAAAAAAAGTATAAAGAAATGTTAATTATGAATCTCATTTTTTTCCTAGTAATTTTGTTGTTTTCATAAACGGACAAAAAATATATTTAAGAGGCTCAACTGAAAGTGCTTTCATTCAAAGCAGATAAAACTATTTTACATTTCTATTAATTAAGTTATGTCAAATCGCTTATTATAATTTAATTATTATTCTTACATATATATACATATACATTTAAACAGAATGTTAATCGGTGATGGAGTATAACAGCTGAATAAACAACATCGTAGACAACAAATATTGACAAATTTTCAACCTCATTTACATTTTTATTGTTGTTAAGTATTTTGGTTTTGTTTTCATTGTTTTGCAGGACAATGGAGATCTATCAGGTTGTGATGCAGGGGAAGCAGGAGTGGAGGGCTGCAATGTCCGTGCTGTGGTGCACCTGTACCTGGTGCAGCCCAAGAGCCTCCAGGAGGGTCACATCACCTTCACCCCGCCCCCCAACAGCCTGCTGCGGAGGGGGCCGACTCTCAAAGAGGTCAATGAAGACTCCTTAAGTAAGTGTCGGTACTATCACCATGTACTTATATCACTAATATGTAATGGTTGTGTGCAGATTGTATGTGGAAGGAAACACAGTCGGTGAGAGAGCAAATCAAAGCCTACTTGTGATGTTAAAAAAGAAGCTGGAGAAACTTAGTCCACATTTGTCTGATTTGGTAAATAGGTGCAGGCAGGATCAATTGAGAAAGTTTGGAAGAGCAGTGTCAAAAGAGAAACTTAAAGTTAATAAGGATGTGTGAACTGGCTGATCATTTCTGTTCCAAGGATTCAAGATCAGATATTAGAATTCAATTGTTTCTTAACCCTTAATTAGTCGCATGGGGTCAAAACAAGTTCGAATTCAAAAATTAAGCACTTGCCGCTTCCCGAAATTCTTTTAATTTAGCTTGTATTTGTTTAATTAGATATTAAGTTAGTTTTATTTCTTTTAAATATAATAGTATTATTAAAGCACTTTAATAATAAACAAGTTTTATTTACTTATATATTTCATAAATAATAATAATAAATCATTCAATTTGGGGTCACCTGTGACCCCATGCGAGCAGTTGTGTAATTTTTCTTGGTGCGACTAATTAAGGGTTAAACACATTGATGTTTATATTTTATTAATTTAATATAATAGATGATTAGTGCCTCATTTTTGATTATATGTTATATGTACATATTACAAAAAGATAACTTGTGTCTACAATATGGTAGTTTTATTTTTTTTTACATTTGATTTACTTATTTAGGATGGTGAATTTCTTTATATGTATTTCCTATAAAATGAATAATTCTCTATTGCAGTACCTTTACCAGATATTTCTCAAGACTTGTCCACCTCAAATCTCGGATTGGCCGAAATACCAAAACATGATGTTGAAGAGGAGGTCAACTCTAACAATGTGAATGTCCAGCAGCCGCTCAGTGCTATCCTTGCTCATCAAAGTCAACAACTAAAGAATTTGTTAATCCAAGCTCAGGTAAACTAAATAATGAAATTTAAAAAAAAACTTGTAAAAGTGATACCCAATCTACTCTATATAGTAGAGCATCAATTATACTTCTATACATAACGCCTTATTAAATATTTTTTAATCATATAATGCATTACTATTTTAAGGCGGCCCCGCAGGGAGGGTTGATTGTGAAGCAGCCGCCGTCTCCGCAGCCTCTCGGGCAGATTCCTCTCTTGCAGCCCTTGGCCCCTGTGGCCCCATCAGTTCCTCCTCCACCATTCAACTTGATGACCCCTGATGCATTTAGGTAATATGAACTAACCATCAATGATACTTCAAATTAACACAGGTGTATGATAAACTCAACTTCATAATTATTTTCCTTCTAAACAATAGTATTTTTTTATTCTTTTTTTTTAAGTTGATTACAATTTATTACAGTTCTCCTGCAAAACGTGACGACGAAGACCCTCCGATAGCCAATTCACCAGACATAATGCGCCTGCCCCCAGCCCCCATACTGACTAATGAGCTACAATTATTAAATAAGTCACTACCTATTGACTCACCAATCGTAATCAATTCAGAAGCCAATAATTCGGCTACAAATACCGCAAGAGGTAGGTTTAAACGTATTTTATACATCATAAAACAGTTCACATTTCTAGGTGTGACTTTCACTCACTCGGGAATAAATAAATATTGCTAAAAAATAATTGAATAACATATTATATAAAAAAACGTGATATTTTTTAGCTTTTCCCACAAATCCACCTCCACCTACAGCATTTGAAGGAAAGTTTGCGTCTGGGGGATCAAGTCCGAGCAGAGAAGTCCAAGAAATCCTGTCCCTCAAAGGATCTGATTGTTTCTATGAAGACGATCTAGAAGATTTGAACAGCCAGTCACCAAGAATAGAGCCACAGTCTCCAGTCGCTAACAACGTCCAAGAGAAGTCGGATCAAAACTTGCTGGAGGGATTCAAAATGTACAGCGCTCCTGAGAAAGAACTATACATATCACCTAGAATGGACCACATAGTTCAGCACAATAATACCTCTAAACATTCCTGTGGTTAGTTGTGTTTATTTAGTACTTGGTTTGGTTTCCTCTAATTTTTAAATTTGTTGGTTTCGTGCCTTTATTGATTGGATAGTTTATTAATGTTATAATAATATTTGTATTGACTTAGGTTTGGTGGAATCGTCACAAACCGTATGGCCCGATATCAATATGGCAAAGATAAATGAAGCCAATCAAAGAAAAGCACAAACCGACAAATCAAGCGCCCAGACCAACAACACCCAGGGTGCCACTGCCGCTGCTGACGTGTCCCCCACTGATGAAGAAGAAGATTTGATGTTTGCCAATGATTATAAAGAATCTATGGACGATGGGGATAATAATGGCTTATCTCATAAAAATAAGAAGTCTCTAAGAACATGCCGGTTTCAGTTGAAGAAAATGCTTGGTAATATTCCCAGACTTTTTATAAAATTTGCAGCCTTGTAATACTTGTGTGTGACACTGAGACAAGTAGGGTGACGCTTGCTCTCTCGTAGATAATTTATATACAGTAGAATCTTGATTATTTTGACTAATAAGGACAATGTTAGTCGTATTCGGATAAAATAGGCATATTCGGATAATCCCTAAAATCACAACTGACAGGAAAATACAAGTATATTCAGTAGTATTTTTTTTATTTAAGTAACTTTTGATATGGCAAAAAGTCAGTACTCATATGCGGGCGTATCGACCCTTGATATGGCAACTTTGACTGCCGATATTATAGCGCTCCTTTGCCACAGAATTTTTCCTGCTCATTTGGACATTTGCCTAACGATCGCGATACTGATATCTATAGTATTTTCTTATTTTCACCTTTTATTTCTTAATACTTAATATTTTCATTAAATTAGTTTATTTTTCCATTTTTTTTTTATTATGAAATGGTTACAAATATGTTTAATACCATGATCTATATAAATTTCTCTTAGCTTACAACAACTATTAACATTATTTATTTGTAGATCTCTTAGGTGAACAGCAGAAGGAAATTGCAATGCTTCATTCAGAGATAATTGCAATGAGACAAGATCAGAATAACACGGCAGTCGGCCGAGCAGAAGAAGCAAACTCTACCGTCAGGCTGGTGGAGCAAGCCTTGCAAAAAAACCAAATCCAAGTAAAGCAGATGATCGATGCAGCCATCACCAGCAAGTAAGTCGTCTCAACAATCTGATTATTCATAACAATAAGAAAATGTTGCTTTCAATACAAATAACAGTTAGCTCACGGGTGCTTCACTATCTTTACTCTATAGAGATGTCGTACTATTTGTATTCCGAATGGGTGAATGTTTTATTAAAAATTGAGACGCAAACGTAAAGATAACGCAAACATATTAGATGCCACGTTTCAGGTGCCATTTTGTTTGTTTTGACAAGTCCTGTCATGTGGAGCGCTAATGTTTGCCAAGTGGCCACTATACGTGTTCGGCGCAGTGACTCCTTACAATGGATCAGTCGCTGCCTGTAGGTCGTGGAATAAACAGAGTAGTGTTTTGTCCCTGGCAGCGGCTACCGAAATTTGGTCTTCTTTTACCTAAAATAAATGCCCACTCTCAGCAAGTTCTTTGCTTTGTGACCTGCTCCTCATCCATTCACCACGCGTTTCAATGACAATCCCGCCGACGTGTAGTCGCCTTTGATTAATAGGGGATGTCAAGATAAAATATATTAATATATTTAATTTTATTATTTCAGAGTGGAAACGGACCGAACGAATCGAGAAGCTCTCTTATCCGGGGTGTCTCAGGTGATGGGGGCGCAGATGGCGGAGAGGCTGGGAGCGGCCGTGGCTCATGAAGTCCGGACAACGCTGCTGCCGCGTTTCGACCAAATCCTGGAGCCGGCCGTTCAGAAACTTAACTTTGAGCTGGCGACCAAACTCACGGCCGCCGACCATCTGCTCACTGAGAACATTGGGAAACTGGTCAACAGCAAGGTTAGCCTAATATGCCTTGTATTCTATTATATAAATACTATATATTGTAAAAAAATCCACACCTCAACCTTTTTGACTCGTGGTCTGAGAGATGTTCATTAATTCTTTTTTGATGTTTTCGTTTATCAAGTAATGTTTTATTTTCTTATTTTTTTTTTGCCTCTTCTAGCACTTTTCTTTACCATTATGATGCTTCTCCACGCCTCTTTTAGAAAGCTTCCTTTTCACTAGAGAAAAGGCTGCATCAGCATTTATAAGTTACTTATCTAAGATTGTTAAAATGATGGAATATATTGCATTTCGGTTTGGATGACATTGGAAAAAGTAACCTCTTCATATGCCTTAAATTGATTATCGCTCGTGACTTACGCATGATTTTGTTTCAGAATGTCTTGGACAGTCTGTCTACAGCAGTTTCTGCAACTCTAAGCAAATCAACTAAAGTTGCTTTCAAGGAAGCGGTTCAAACATCGCTGGTACCAAACATGGAAAAAGCACAAATGCAAATGTTTAAACAGATCACCCAAACTTTCAGTTCAGGAATGATGGAATGTAAGTATCAGTATACATATTTTTGTCAATAAAAACTTTAAATGTGAATATTATATTTTCTTGTTACTTACTTAATATTATTTTTAATTCCCTCTACATTTTCATGTATATTGTTGTTAATTGTTAATTGATGATTCAGATCTGTCTGCATTCGAGACCTCCACGAAACGTGCTGTGGAACGAGCCAGCGTCATTGATGAGGCTTGTGCGCAGATCAACACTGTCGGCTCCCAGCTGCAGCATGTTCTGGACCAGCAGAATAAGCAATACATCCTCAACTCGCAAACTCAGGAATCCCTCAAGCAGCTCAACGCTTCCACCAAAGAGCTCAAATCTGCCATGTCAAAAACACTACAAGGGTGAGTAAAATTTTTAATGAATTAAAAAAAAAATACAAAAATAATTGTGAGCAATTAAAAAAAAAAAAAATTCCAAAAATCTCATGATTTAAGTAATACTCTTGCATACATTTTTTTATGCTATCAAATAATTTATTGAGGAAAAAAAACATGTTATATTAATTTATAACTATTTTTTTGGAAAACAATTTTAGATATCTTTTATTTTAACAAAACCTCGAAATTATTTTGGTACATTTAAGTCTTTCTTTTTGTGTTATTCTAGTTTAAATGTAATTGATGCCTAAAATATTTATGCTGAGGGGTTTTTATTATTTTTTCTGTATCATAATCCTTTTTCTTTTTGTAGGGCTTTTGAGAACCAAATGACTCCTATAAAAGAGTGCATCAAAGAGCAAATCAGCACGGGCATGGCGGCTCACGTGTCTCAGCTGGAGGACAGCGTCCTGTTGGCTGTTCGCTCACGGGCGCAAACCCCGGCCCCCGCGGTGGTCGACATGCAAGTAAGGAAATTATACAAATTATAATAAGATTAGTTTTGCAACTAATGAGGTAAATTTAAGCATTTCTTATTGTATTTGAAAAGCTTAGGTACCATATATTGGTTTACAATATTTACATGAAAATAACTATTTGTTCACTAAAAATATTTGTACTGTTTTTATACTATGATATATATGGATATATTTTTTTAATTAAATTACTGTATTTATTTGTTTTTAGTCTCAACAGAATCACATAGAGCAGCTGCTCAATAACGGGCAGATCAACACCGCCTTCCAGCAAGCTCTGAGTGCCTCTGACTTGAGGTTGGTGGTGCACGCCTGTGCCATGGCTGATCCTCGCAAGGTCTTCTGTCACCCGTGTCCACTGCAGCAGCATGTGCTTCTGTCTCTGATCCAGCAGCTCGGTGCTGATATGGCCAGTGATACTCAGCTTAAACACAGGTATATTCCATATTTTCATATTATAAAGAATGTGTTATTGTGTAAAATTCTGGTTCAATTGTCATAATGTTGGTTGGAAATTTGTTAAGATTTTATGTTGCCAAGCGCTTAATAAAGTCATTTATTTTAATTGACAAAAATAGGAATAAAAAACTTTTTTTTGCTAAAGTTACAAACATTTTAACCTGTTAACCGGGCGGGATGCATAAATACGTCAAACGTAAACAATATTGGGTATGGGTAGGACATATAAATACGTCGTTGAAATATATGTTGCGCCCTGGAACGGGCGGGACGAACAACGTATTTTTGTTGTTGGATGACTAATACCTATTAGTCATCCATACATGTCACGACATGAATTTAAGACACGGAGTGAATCAGTTTCATTTCGCTATTGAGAGTGGTAGACGTGTTCTGGGTGAGCAGTGATGGGTACGTACTTACACTTACCTACCTATTTTACAAGGAATAATTGGAAAACCGGCTTTCGAACTTTATTTTTCAAGAAGAATAATTGAAACACCATTTTTTTATGAATTAAATTACGTCCTCCGGGCGTGACGTACTGACACGTCCTAGTGAAAGAGTTCGCACCCATTACAAGTTGCGTAATTGGACAGCGGACCGCCCGGTTAACAGGTTAAGAATTGAAATGTGTCTAAATAACGGAGAAATGTTGTGTGTGCAGAAAATAATGTTAAGGTATAAATATAAGTTCCTCTGTGCAATGATTATCAGTATATTTGATTGAGTGTATAAATCATTTATAATATTGTATTTTAAAGGTTTCTCGAGGAAGCTGTCATGAACCTGGACAACAGTTATCCAGTAACCAGAGAGCACATGCCGGTTGTCTTGAAAGCTCTCAAAAAGCAATTGACAACATTTATTGAAACCAATCCGGGCAACGAGTTCAATCGAAAACTGAAAGTCCTCATCCTGGCGATGGACGGTTTGAACCGGCCCGGGGGCTCCACCGATAACTTCAATGTCTGATTACCTCAATAATTAAATTGTCATAATAAATAAAAATCTCTCGACTTTATTGATCTTTATTTCATGTTATGTTTAAAACTACACTCGAAAAAAATATATTTTTTAAAAAACTAGTTTAAAAATTTTTTTTCCTCAAGATGCATGTCCTTATTATTTTAATATTTCAAAGTGAATTAATATTATTTTCCGTAATCATATATATAAATAAAAACATATTTTCACATAATAAAACTAGTATATAATACTTGTAAAAGATCTGTGATATGTTATTATAATTACTTACTATCATTTTCTTATAAGTCTCTGGAAATAATTATATAAATATTTATGATATAACAATGACCCAAGGAAGACTTAAACAATATAAGAGACAATAAAATTAGCATTGATTAATTATTACTTTATTGTTTAAAAATAATATTGCAAAAATAAAACATCAAATAATTTATAATATTATAAAGATTTCAACTTGATTTTATTGCAGTTTTTACATGAGCTGGAAGTTTCATTCTTTTGCGTTTTTTAATTTTACCCTCAGACACACTATTTTTATTTTCTGTATGTCTTTGCTTCTTCTTTTTTTTCAAACATGACAGTGGGTTGGGTCCTCCCTTCTTTTTCCTTTTACGGGATGTTTTAGACTCATCCTCTTTTAAACCCGACATCTCCTTTAATGACTTCAAAGTACTGTCCTGGGTGGCGGTGATTGAAAATGTGCTTTCTGTTTTTTCTTTAGCCAGCTCATAGCTGCAATCTGAGGGTTTCTCCAATGTTGGAGCTTTAAGATGCAAATAAATCAATGGTGTTCCGGGGATGGTTCTGAGAATATCTTGAAGTGCCCTGTCTTGTGTGGCGATGAGGTAATGGTTCTCATTCAGTTGTCCCACCATGGAGAGTAAACAATCAGCCCCACTGACGGGAGTGCGGTGGTCACATTGATGAATGCCGAACTGTTTTAAGATGGCAAGAGCTCCCAACGCTTTCTTTGCAATCTTTTCTGTTTCTATGAGAACACATTTTGTAGTGAGTAATTTTAGTTCAGCTACTAGATATCTTGGAATTTGCTCTTTAATGTTGATTTGTTCCTAGAAAAAAAAACGTACCAGATTTAATTATTTTTCACATTCCAGAGATCACCATTACCATATGATAACTGTGATTACTAATGTATGCTTACTCTTACTTTGGTCCTTTTTCTACCTGAATATCTTAGCTATGCAGCATTATATACGGAAATTACTACCAAAACATTTGTTTTATTTTACTTTCAGTTAAATAATTTTCATCAAAATGCAGATTTAATTTGTTAATTATCAACAACTTTTACAATATGCAACACTGTAAAGACTAACATGGCTATTCGGTAACATAGACATTTTGTTAAGAAAGCATTGTTTTTTTTTAAATCTTATTTGCTTAAGAAAACTCTTTAGAAAACTTATGTTGATAGAATATAACAAATATTATTTTTTATCAAAAAAAACTTTCGTCTCTGGAGTTTTAATTATTTTATCATTGTCGAACAATAGGGCATTAGTTAAAATTTATCAACTTGGTGATTTAACCTTTTATCATTATGTATTTTATTTAAAAATTTGAATATTGTAATGATACTATAACAAAATAAATAAATTGATATTTCATTATAACAAATATAAGTAATTTATTTAAATGATGATTGGCCTTACAGATAATACAATAAGTACAATATAACAGAGTATTCATTATTATTATATGTAGTCATGATTTATTAATACCCAGTCATAGATAATATTTATTTAAATATAATAAATATACATGAAAATCTAATTGAGTTACAAAATAAAATGTCTTTTTTTATGTAATCGCATGCAGGAGAGCACAGCCGGTCAAGACCAGTGCACTTTATGACGCTCAGCCAGGGAGGCTGGACGCTGCCTGCGGGAAACGTGTGTTATGTTCGTGTTTGTGTGTGGGTTGGGGAGATTGCAAGTGTATATTTATCCGTTTCTTGAAGAGATCCAGATTGTAGGAAGGAGGAAACAGACGCACGAAGAGCATTCCAAAGCTTAACGGTAGCATTTATTATATATGCCACTCAATTAAAAGCATTATATTGCATATGATGGGTTCAGGTAAGGAAACTTTTGCTAAGTAAAACTAAAGAAAACAATAGTTTGGTGCATGATGTAAAGAAGGATAGATAAAATAAAAACTACTTAGTATCTATTGTCAAATTTACAATTCTACCATTGAAAGTTCGTATTAACTGATAGATAAAATACCATGTTAACTCTTAAAAGTGACTCAAAAAAGTAAGGTAAATTTGACTATGAGCAAAGCTAATAAGGATAGCTATTCATTTATTCCAAAGCAGTTTTGATTTTATAAAGCATTTCAATATCACATTTGAAACTATCCCAATTCAAAATATAGCTAACGTATTTACTAAGTAGCTACCTTAAATAAATATCTCGACGCGTCTTTATAAGTGATCTCCTGTTTCTTAGCTGTTGGGTATATATGATTGCTCAGCCAGGAAGTTAGGCACGACATCTTGCCATTTCTGACTTTGCTCCTTTAGGGTGAGATGGGAGTCGGCACTGTCGGCCTCGGGGTCGGGAAGCTCTTCCACAGGAACCATGATGTCGTCAAAAGGAAGTTCGTCTTCTCTCCATGCGTCATCTACGAGATCAATCAACCGACCGTTTCTAATCGGGCAACTATCCATCACTGGAAACCACAATAAATTTATTATATCTTTACGTGTGAATATTTAGCATTGAAAACGAAGATACTCATAAAAAGGCGTCGAGATTGCAGTGTATTGGAGGATTGTTTGAACGTGCAAACTAACCTGCTTGGCGGTAAAACAAAACGTTCCGTCGATAAGTATTTGATACGGTTGATGAAAACCGAAATTATTGTTATAAAAGCTTAGAAATCTCTGCACCTTCTTATAGCGTGCAATTTTCATTTTGATGATCTATTATTTACCAACCAGAAGAAATAACAACGTGTTAAGAAAATCACTACAAATGTCAATGGCTGTAGCGTTTTAGGTACACACTATGTAGTATGTATAATAACATGGCAACTTACTGATTTCAATGTTTTAGCTAGGTAGTAAAAGAAAATATATATATATAATACCTAGAAAAAAAGGGTATTTTTTCAGTTATCATGAAACCCTGAATTTAAATAAATTAAATTTAAAACAAATATTAACTTATTTTTAAGAAATTGTTTCTGGAAATTAAAGTCAGCTTTAAACATATTTAAAAAAAAATGACATCAATAGCAATTAATAGGTTCATGGAATTTGTTTGTCATTTATCTTTTATTTTTAACGCCAGTGTGTAATCTAAAAATTCGTTGTATTTAGCATGGAGTATATTTTATATGGTATCAATGTCTATTTTATGAGTTTGTTATGATGTAAACAATATAAAATAATTTATATGAAGCCAGATCAAACTTGACCTGAAACTACCTTATATATTTACATAAAGCATTTTATAATTTGATTCTAGTAATACCTTCATATTACGGACTATGGCAGCATTTATAATCAGCTGACATTTGACGATGTTAATTTTGACGTTTGTCTTGTGATGGAAGTAAACGACGAAATGGGCGGTGAAGCTGTGCTCCCGAATAACGAAGAAACCCTCGATGATGAAATCGAGGAAGACGTGACTTCAGAAGGTATACCCTAATGTAAATTATTTAAGAAAATACATTTAATTTGAATTTATTATACTTTTATCCGCATGTATTGATGTTATGATGATCAATAATAATGCTTAATTTCAACAGAATATCAAAACCTAGACGCCAAGTTAGATGATTTGAATATAGTTCTGGATGTAATCGAACAAAAGAATGAGCAAATCAAAACAGAATTCCTGAAACTCCTACATTCCAACAAGCAAATAAGAGAAGAAATGCAGAAGGAAATCCAGAACAGCCAAGATCAAAATACATCCAAGTGATTTATATTATACATAAAATACATATTTAATTGTTTTGGAGTTTTATTTAGATAATTTTTATTACATTTCAGTATATCAAATAATAAATATTTATTGAAACCTAATTTTATTTTCATAAAATGCATAATAAATTATTTATCCACGAAAAAATACATAATTCATGTACACCAGGCCTGGGAAAGTTAGGTCCTCAAAATTTTGTGAAAAACAGCAAAAAAACATTTTTTTTTCAAAAAAACGCTTACAAGTTATGTAGTATTACAATAAATAAATATAATAAAAAGAGCGACAAATATTATATACAGTAAATTAAATCGTGTAGCAATGTAGTCTAACCAATATAAAAAAAACTCCAATATGAATAATAAACATAGTATTGTGTTTTAATGAAATATTATTATGCAAATAAGTTTTTTCCATTAATGGAATATTATGTAATCAAAATAAGATGTGCATAATTTAATATTTTTATTTATTTTCAATGTTGATTATAAGTTAGGAGCCTAAAAACATTTTCATTGACAAAATATATCAAATCAAATTAGCTGATGTGTACCTCTGATTAAAATAATAAAAATCATATAGCAATTACTGTTATTTAATTTAATAACCAGGATCAATAAGGTGTTCAATTTTCATAAGTCGAAGTTAAATAGGTATATAAATAAAATATAATAATAAAACAGTAAGGTTATATTAATAAAATAAGATTGAATCGAGGTCTTTATCCAGCCTCTTTAAGAACTCAGTAGAACATATCCCCATCACAATAGCCTCGTATTCTAATGTATTTAGTTGTGATATGATTTGCGGATGTAAAGACCTAATACTAAGAGGCAATTGCTTCTGGAGAACTTAATCTAGAGTTACCTTTTATTTAAGCATCTGAGAAATGAATTGCAATGGCGTTATTTGACCATTATAAGCATTTAATTGTCACAAATAGTGCTAAAATTATAAAAATATGTTATCTCCTTCTGTAAAAATATGCCCAACAATCAAAAATAAAAAGGCATAGTAAAAACAAACATAATCAAATATGAATTACATTTTAAGCTCTTAAAATAGTAATGCAAAATTAAAATAATTGTCAATGTCTATTATCACATTACCGCAGAAACTAATTTGAAAATTCATTATCATTACTATTCTTTAAATCATTACAGAATCCACATAAAAGATCTAAAAATTACCAACTAGAGACATCTCCTCGTCAATAATTCATGTAATAAAAAACAACTGACAAGTTTCACTTTTATTTTTTTAATACAAAGTGAGAATAAATTTATAAACCAAAGCTAGTACAAAAAGGCAACCAATTATTTTGTCAGTAATAATTTCAATTAAAAGGCAGTAATTATTTATGAAATGGTCAGTAATAAATACATAAAAAAATATCAGTAAAAATAATAAATTGGCAGTAAATAATTATTTTATGGTAATTAATAATAAGTTAGCTTAGGTTTCTATTTTATGTGCTAATTATTTACTAATTTTACATTAATTACTGGAAGTATCAGATATATTACAGTCAATTTTATAACTAACCACATTCATACTGACACAATGGATACTGCCAATTTATTTAATCTACTGCTGATTATATTTAATTTACTTCCAATTTATTTAATTTACTGCCAAAACGTTGAATTAATTACTGAACAAATAAATACAAGCTGTATAAAAAACACTTATATATAAGTTTTTTTTAATATCTTACATTTAATAACCTCACAATGTGACACAGGCTATTCGTATTGTTGCCTTTTTTCCCAATCGTTAACAATATAAGACACCATTTTTATATCAATCAGGCTAAAAACTTAAAAGGCAATGTGTTCCATATAATGAATCTTATTCAATATATTATTACTGCCCATCATCAATATAAAGTTGAGCTTGATAACTGATAATTCTGGATAAAACTGTATAGTAATAGCAATTTAAATTCAATTCAATAAATCAATTTTTAAAATTTTAGGAAAATTATATTTATTTCACATTATTTATTCTGACTGAAGGCATTTCAACATTCACATGTATAAATATATTAAATGATATCAGAAAAGGTGAAATTTATTTAATTTAATAAAAATTACTATTTTAATAAATAAAATATAAAAATACTTGGTCTAAAAGCTACAGTTCATCATGTGAAGTAGAATGTGAAGACTTTCCGTTTGGAAAAGCCCAAAATGACGATGGAAGACCAATTACATCTCTCTGTCTCTTAACAAATGCAGAATAAGAAGATACACAATTCCCAATGAAGTGGTTCGATAATCCCAGGATTGCCAAATCTAAATGTGGGTTTGATTCCGGCAAGCGATGAATGTTTATTGGATGGCGCTGCAGGGCGTCTGTGAGTTCTTCTATCATGTGATTACTGTCTGATGCAACAAATATGTGTTTGACACTCTTAACGTTTTTTATTATTCGTTTTAATTGCCTGAAAATAATAAATTTATGCTCATTAATATTTTTCGAGTAGAAAATACTTACGTAAGTATAGTTTTACAAACAAATATTTGTTTAACCCTTTCATTACGCCTCGGTGGAATACACATACAAATCACACGGCATATATCTTGCATTTATAATTTTTAAGATAAATTCACGTCGTCTTTCAATACAGTTATGTGGGCTAGTGTTTTCTTTTCACTTTCTTGTGAAGCGAGATTTTTTGTTTTAGAAAAAAATATATGATGACATCAACATGTAAAATCTGAATCCATAATTGTTCATATTCAAAGGGATATTTAAGTTATTACTACAATGTGTAATTCCTACACATCGCAAGCAAGGTAAGGTCAATGATAAAAAATATAAATTCATTACCTAACAATATGATACTTAGTGGGTAAGCACATTGCATATGTGACTGGGCCATTTTGGTTTCTGTATCCAACACACTGGGGACTTGCAAACAACATTGGACTTTGTGCCACATGCTGGCAAGCTCTCCCCCAATCTGCACCATTTCTTAGATGAATTCCAATGAAACCTCCATTCAGATTTTTTTTAATGTAAGCTTTAGCTTGGTTGGTAACTTTATCATTCCACTTTAAGTATTGATGCAATTTCCTGTTTTCTTCCTGTACTGGAAAGCTTGCAGGAGCACCTAAAATAAATATGATTATGTTTATATTTTTTAATGTTTCATTAAATTACAACTTTCAAAAATAACATCACTTTTATGCTCTCCTATGAGATTATTACAAAATATTACACAGATGAATTTATATTTCAGGTGATCGTACCTGTAAAGGCTAGGACAGGCCATTCTTTAGGTGGGTATTTTTCCTCCCATTGTTTTCTCATTGAACCACGATTCACATCATAGTGCAAAGGTCCATAAAACTCAGACTTGACGAAATCGATATTGAATGTATCCCAAAAGGGACCAAAGGGACTCCCTTCTTTTGCATTGCAACTTTCATTGGATGTGGTCCCCCGAGCGACATAACAAAATGCCGTCCTTTCATGAAGAGGCCAAACGGTATCAGCTAATTTATTCATAAACTCGGTCATTGTTATTACTCGGTGGTATTTCAGAAGAGGTGTCACCGAAAAATATGTTTCAAATGGAACTTGAATAGATTTGGCTTCTCCAAGTCTGTACTCGACCCAGTGTGGCAATACGAGAGTTCGATTGATTCCATGAGCGAAGGCCAAGGATCCCAGAAAGTGATCAGCTTGATTTCCAAACCGCCCTGAAATTAGGTATACACATTATTATAATAAATTATTTAATCAATTGATTAGATTTAAAGTATATTTTTTTATAAATAATTTATTTTAAGATTTTTTTAAGCAAATATGAATGCTTTCTTAAAACAAAAATATACATAATTTGTGAGATTTATTTAATTTCATATGATAAAGCTTCAGTTTGTAGCAACTTGCTTTACAAAATCAAAACTATGTTATATTTTTACAATTTTCTAATGACTTTGACAGCGAAATCGAAAACAAAATAAATGCCGGCGGGCTGAATTTAATGAAATGGGTTTTTAGGACGACTTTTTTTTGAGGGTTAGTAAAGAGTTTTTTTTCGCTGTATAAAATTGGCTCATAGTGGCCATGATCATGTATTGATTTTATAAAACGTGGGAAATCTTGATACACTACAGTGAAGTGTTACCTTTAACAAATCTAATTTATTATGATTTTAAGTAAAGCTAAATAATACTTTAATTATTAATTCATCAGTCATGATTAAGAGGCTGATTTAAAAAATATATGTTTAGAACTAAATAGACATTATGAAAAACATATGAACTTACCCATGCAGGGACAATACATAATATATCCATTAGTATCGATATTATTGCAATTTAACAGTGCGAATAGAGAAAATAACCAGAAACATCGAATCCAAAAGCCGGACATAACCTAAGCTTCATGCGACCGTAAACAATAAATGATACTACCTATGTAAGATGTTGGCAGTGTTAAAATAAAATAAGTTAATGAATACTTACAAAATGTCCATAGGTATATTTTTCTTATCGCTTATATCTTCCTTAATTTTTGGGTATATATATGATAAATGTTGACAATGTAGTATTTTTTTACGTTATTCAAAAAGTAACGTTCGAGTTTAATTTAGTTAAGTTAGTTAATATTAAACCAGCATAGAGACTGGATTTTCCAATATATTTGCGTCATTTCGTTGAGAAGCATAAAAAACTGTTGAAGTTTGCAAAAAAGGTTTGATAAACGTAACCTTTAATAATAAATCTGACCATGAATAATGTTTCTGAAGAACATTATTCGTTATTTATTATATAGTACCCCATATGAAACTTTAAGTTGATCGAATAATTAAACCGACGTTTCCAAAGCATGGACCTTTTAGTCCGAGGCGGCGGCTCAATCCAGACTTAATACAACCAATAACAATGAAAATAGTTAAGTATTATTTAATTATCACCTACCTACCCGATTCTCAATATTAGGCTCTTCACTAGAAGTGTATGTATGTGTGAACTAATAAATTCTGTCATGTTTTGATTTTTGACAGTGGCAGGTTACATTATCATAACCTTAAATTCACGATAATAATTGCGTGTAACATGTCTACCATGAGAAATCAACAAAAGTCAGAATTGATTACGATTGAAGATTCCAAGGAAAATCCAGGGGAGAATATACTTAAGTATCTCTTAGAACAAAATGATGAACTTAATAATTATGAAGTTTTTTGTTTTGAAAAATTCCCAAGTGTATGGACAAAGATTTTACAATGCAAAATAAATTGCACAAACTATATAAATCCTAGCATCTGCAAAGAAATTGATGTTATAAAAATGTCATTTTTAGAAAAAAGCATTATTATTATTGATTCTATTAATCAAATGTCAGCTTTAATGGGATGGAAAAAAAGCCTTCAACTCATCAGCGAGTTGGCGAAAAAAAAATGTGTTGTGAAGATAATAAATATAGTGCACAATGATTGCTTGTTATATGGTAAATTAATGACCAATCATCTTAAATACATATCACACACTTATATAGCCGTTATGGATGTCCAGATTGAACAGCAATATCATATAAGTGTTTGTAATAAAAAATCGGGCGGAAAGGTAACTCAAAAGATGCAATTAGTCTACTTTGATAATTCTGAAATGATATGGAAAAATTCGGTGATTAAGAGTGAAATGTTGAATAAAAAACCAGAAAAGGCAATAGTACCACACTCATTGGCATCTTTTAAAATATCAATTGATGATTCGGCCAAGTCTACAAAAGATGACTTGATATTACCGTATACAGAATTGAGTACCAGAAGTCAAGTTTTATACGAACAAGATGCTGCAGATGACTGGGATGATGAAGATCCTGATGATGACTTGGACATATAACTAATTTAATAAAGAAATATAGAATTAAAAAAACATGTCTCATAATTATATTTTTTATTCATATAAATACATTATTCTCGTGTATGCTGTATTTATTACTTATTGTAAATACCTACATTTCGTCGGACTATATTATTATAAGGTTAAGTTAATTTTACTTAAAAATTAACAAATTAATAATATTTAAAAAGTTAATATTTTGAATTAAAATTATACAGTTTTACAAAGTATTGTCAGTTGATAACCTTTACGTTGTATGTAATTGTAATGTAATCAAAATAATAAACAAAAATAAAGTTAATTGCAGTAAATAAAGGTCTCACGGGGCAACACCACTAATGACATGCAAATAAACAATTGATAAACATATGATATGTCGACCAAGAACTGGCAGTTTCCAAACCTCCTTCCTAATGCCACCGGTAAGCTATGGAATGCTCTTCCAGCGTGTGTTTCCTCCTTCCTACAATCTGGATCTCTTCAAGAAACATATAAATATACACTTGCAATCTCCTCAACCCACACACAAACACAACACACGTTTCCCACATGCAGCGTCCAGCCTACTTGGCTTAGCATCATAGAGTGCACTGTTCTTGACCGGCTGTGCTCTCCTGCATGAGCTTACATGAAAAAAAAAAAATTCACAGAAAAATCATCATCTTAGGACATTTCTCTCATCAACAAATAAAAAAATAAATGGTAGATGCTGGTATTAGAACCACGAACCTTTGCAACCATGTTCATTACATTACCTTTAGCTAGCCATTCGGCCAACTGCACCTCCTGCCGAGTTGAGAAATGTATTGTATTATTAATACATATTATTTACATATTAATACATATGTTTAGTTTTAATAAGATTCAATCGATTAATTAAATCACAAGTATTATTCATCTGCTTATTTTTCTTTCATTGCTGATGAGAGAAATGTCATATAAGATCATGTTTACTCTGAATTTGTATGTGTATCAGCTGTTGAATATTGGTATATATCTTCAGTGGTTTATAAATATTAGAATATTGAAATGTGTTCTAAAAACCCACCAAAAGCAATTTAATGTGATATACAAATAAAATTATAAACAATAAATGTGAGTAGTGTTAATTTCTGAAAATTATGTTTTAATCTTCAACACTAAATACCGATACCAGTGATGTTGGCATCAAACTTCTTATCCAACAAGAATGAAAAGCCCTGTGAAAAACACTAGATGATAATATTAAGTGGATTTTTAAATATTTATTAGAATATTATTTTATTATTTCAATATTCTAATCTACTTTTATAGATCATTGACTATATTACAATATTATAAGCAATTGAATATACACATACTATAATGCAACAAATTCTTTATACGCATCAATTGGTTCAGAAAAATATCGGCAGAGGCGGGATGCAAACCAGCGAACCCTGGAACCAACCATTTGTTCAAGTTCATTACCCTACCCACAGGTAAATGACTAGATATAAAGTCCGTGTCGGACCTATAAGTAGTTGTTTCTCATCCATTCAATCTATAGTTCGGTTCGAGACCCGAGTGGTACTTACTAAAATAAATAGACTGTCGGAAAGTAATAATATTAAACTTGTGAATAAATGTAGACTGAGTGAATAATAAAAAATAATAATATACACACTGAATATATACTATAGAGAAATCTATCGTTATGCGATAAACAATGGTGTAAATGCAACATATTCCATACAGCAGTTCGGGCAGAGGATGGTCGAGCGGCCAAGGTAACAATTAAACACTTAAAAAACAAAATTAAAATCTTGTTCGACATTAGAATCTTAATATTATCAGTAATTAAATATACACATACTTCAATACAACAAATTCTTTATACGCATCAATTCGTTCAGAAAAATATCGGCAGAGGAGGGATGCGAACCAGCGAACCCTGGAACGAACCATTTATTCAAGTTCATTACAGTTACAATATTTTCTGGGTCCTAATTCTCTATTTTGACTTTTGATGCAGAGATGTTTGAGGATGATGTATAAATAGTGGTAACTGACAACTTAGCGGCGGAAATTTGTGGTGGCCATATGTTACAGATATGGGAAGTATAATATATCCAGTTTCTTTTAACTTACTTGCTAATGAAATAAAGATAATGTAATTGCCGATACTATCATATTGATTAAGTGTAATGTACTCATTGATTTCACATAGGCACATATTTTTTCAATTTTGATTTCTGTCGTAAGTCTAAATGGATATTGATGGGAAGGGGTTTGTAAGGTGATGAATTGAAAGAGCTTGATGACTGATGAAAAAATGTAAAGTTTATATTTATTTAAAAATATATAATCCATTTACATAATTGTACTTATTTTTTCTCGATGTCAGATGAATATTTTGTGAATGCTTTAAATTGTGACGTTACTTGCCAGATTCCTTAAAGCCTTGTACATTATAATATAATTTAAAATGAATACCTTGCTTTAATATAATGTTATATGCAATGCACAAGCTTTTGGTGTAGATAATCTTATTAATTATGTTGGCTGCGATAATCTCACATGACATTCATAAAACCAGAACATATTTTCGTAGCCCGCAGATGAAGATATCTTTAAATACTTGCATATACAATATAAGAATTATAAGACATCATATCTTCCCAGGCGGTTTCATAGATGGAGGCTTAAAAGGCAAGAGTGAGCCAAACAGCATATGTTGCACAACAGGAAATTTCCCCAACACCTTAAATATAAATAGAACATCTTTAAAAAATCAACCCGTAACTTTGTAAAAGTGAGACGCAAAGGTTGTCTGTGGTCTCCAAAGTTGGTGAACATATAATCTTTTAAAACAAAATATAATTTATTATAACAAAAAAGGCATTGTCATGATTAATGTATACTATAAATAAACAATCAATAAAAAAACATTGTTCAATACCTCCTTTTTGTACATTTTTATTAATCCCTGATTAATTTTACCCCAGTGTGATACCGCACTAATTCCCCATAATTGATTAGAGTGTTCAGCAAATGGTCCTGTCTTCACACTATTTATGTATGTAATACAGGACAAGAACATAAAATCTTTTCCAAATTTCGCAAGAATTTCTTCATTTAAAAATTTATCTGGTTCTATTATTGGATGACCTAAAATAATAAAAGTTAAATATTGTTATAACAGTTTATGAACAAAATATTTAAAAAAAGATTGGTATATTTTAGCTATTTCAATGTTTAAAACATGGATTATATGACAAATAACTAAGATTAGTTTTATGCGAATAAATATTACATGAAAAAGGTTGTATTTTACTTTAGCATAGAAACATACCAATTAATTGAGAACTTCCCCAAATAAATGGAGCGAATTGAAAATCATCTAAACTCCAAACACCATGGCTTCCAGCAGGTTCCATTCTATATGTTTGTTGCAATTGTCGCACTAAGTTCATGTACCTAAATGATATATTTTTATATTATTATTATTATTTGTATTACATATTTTAATGTTGGTTAAATATAAAATCTTATCCAGTGATATACAAATTGATGAAGATGGAATTATTATTGATTGAAAAGATACAGTCAATCAAGTTTTAGAACAAAACAGTTTTAAAATTATAAATTAAATAAAAAAGTAACTAACCTGTTAAAAACTACACAAACCGTGGAAATTTTATCTGCAATTGTCAGTGCTCCAATTTTGTAAAGACAACATAGAAACATAATAAAAGCAGTTTCATGACCGGTTCCGTAGTCGATTCTTGTAGAATTACCAAAACTCTCTTCTAAATATACTTTAATTTCAGGGATTGCTTTATGAAAAACAGTAGGAAGAGCTTCCTCAAGAAGAGTTGAAGAATTCTGTAAAATACATTTAATACAAATTATATACTAGAAAAAATACAACTGAAATATTTTTGCTTAAATTAATTATATGGAAAATTCATAATGGCTTTATGGTTAATAAAGTTATACTAACATCTTTGACTTTCTGTAGCCAACTTTTAAAAGCTACATTACCAAATCTTTGTGGTTGTTCTATTGGAGGATATTCTTGAATTAGGTTGTCTAATTTACTTAATAGACTCTCAAGATTTTTTATGACCATGGATAGAGTACATTTTGCTGAAAGAGATTTACCCTTTACTGCGTCATTCATAGATGAAATAAATCCATTCAGTTCCTACAAAAAATATCATTATTAGTCTACAAAAATTGTTTAGTACAGTTATACAATTTAAGGTGTATTGTCACTGTGGACCAATGTTCCTTTTAAGGTGTCCGCGCACACACCGCTCGCTAAGCGCACGCACATGTATTCCAACAGTGCGCACAAACCTTACACTCATTAACATTAAAAGACATATTTCAATTTACATTATATAGTTTTGGCATTTTGGTATTTCTCATATTAAAAATTCACTGTTTCATTTAGTTGGTCTATATAGCATTGTGAGTTGCACAAAAAAAAATCCTCTCAAAGTTGCACAGCTAATATTTTTTACGCACACAGCTTTATATAGATTAGAAGGAACATTACTGGGGACTGTGAGTTGATTTATTTGTTTCAAGTTGCAAGCCTGTTGGTTGAAAATATTTTTTAATAATATGTTATTTTATTTGTTTAAGATGACAATTGTTTTACGATCAAAATTCTAGTAAATTTATGAATGAATATGACCTGACAATCTTCAATAGGTGTCACAGTGAGTTATGTTTTGTTTCGCCCCCCACCACTGGCTCATATACCCAACATCTAAAATTGCTTGCGGTGGTGCGACAAATATGTTTCAGCATAAAACAGAATTCCATATCTAATACACTAATATGAATCAGTGAATCATTCATTTGGCTGTCAATCTATTGTAATAATATATACATGTTAGGATAGGAATATAATAGTAAATAAAGTACAATATAAATAAAATGTAATAAACTTACTAAATTTGCTTCTGATTTTTCCCATATTACCATGTCCGTCATCATTTTAACACATCTTTGGGGAGTAACAAATTCATGATTTGCGGGTACTGAAAAATATTAAATGTGAATATTATGAAACCCTCATTGTTCATTTAAGTGTTTAGAGCTTTATGAAATCGATGTGATGTTAAAAAAAATCGGTCGCGTTAGTAGTGTTCTTCATTGCAGTGGAAATTACGGTAGTAAATTAGGCCCACTTAGGCTGTAGAAATACAACTTAAAGATAATACACCCACATGAATGTAAATGTTCATGTCAAATCATGATCATCTTAACCACTGCATTAAAATGTTACCTCCTTAATAAAAATTTCAAATTATCAAACTTACCATATGAACTTATAAATTAAATATATTATCAGGTTTTATTATTACAAGACTTGATTTTAAAATATCATTTAACTAAATGTATGGTTATTTGATACATCAACATTAATTTATACTCACGCAAATATCCCAAATCATCAGTGTTATTACCCATGGTTAAGTATTTATAATACTATGCGTTTTATATGATTAATCTAGCATCAAAATAAGGTAATTATTTAATATAACTTATTTTTCATACTTCAAACTGACAACTAACTGACAAGATTAGAATCCAAGGTTTTTGTAGACTACTTTTGTGGTGCAAGCGGAAAAAATATTATGAATACCTAAATTGATGTATTGTATGTCTCCTGATAGGTAGGTAGTAAAGAATATTTAAATTGGAAACTGATATTATTACATATTTATAAGACATCGATATAGTTATCAGCCATTTTATATCCACTTATAGATGAAAGTCTAAGTTATAGTTTATTTGTTGTAATACCCTGTTACAATAAGTACATTTTTTTTTACAATTTTTCATAATATGAAAATTTGTAACATAATATATTTTACCAATATATGAAAAAAGGAATAAATTATTTATATTATTATTCTAGTCAACAAAATACATAATAACGATTAAATTACCGCAATCCACGATTAAATGCATCTTGAATTTTTTGTCAAACTTAAAAAATTTACCGAGCAAAAATAAAATGCCGCTCACGTTTTTTCGGAAACTTTGGGTCTTTAGAATTTTTTCAACCTAAAAATTTTTAGTGAGCAAAAAATACCGCTTATGGATCCTTAGTAATTTCTGGCCTTCAAAATTTTGTAATCTCTAAAATATTTAGTAAGCATAAAAAACAACACTCCGGGACTTCCAAAATATATCGGGTTCAGTTACTGAGCCCCACCAAATCACACCGTCAGACTACCAGTTCCCAGCTCAGGAAAATTTTTAGTACGAGTCCTTGGAATTAACTCCGCTTTCCTTTCCTTTCACGATGGACAAATTATTTTTCCGTGAAAATCACTGGTTACTGATAAAAAAAAACTTGTTTTTTATTTAAATTGCAACACCTTTGGACGACCTTGCGCTAGAAGGTATACCAACCCTGTAATAATGCTGATAAAAAGAACAGCCAAGATGACAAAAATAAATAATAATTGACAGTGTTGAGACCGTGCCCAGTGTCATTTATATTGCGTTTTTTCATCACTTATCTTTTCTACAATAAATTATTATACGGTGGATTCATTTTGAACGCGCAATGATTGTTTATTTTAACGGCCTCTGCAAAAGCGTTCTGCAGAGATAGTGTGTTTTATTTTCAGGTAAAATATAGAATCTGTCCATTATAGAATATTGTCATATCGATCAAAAAAGTTTTATGTTTCAACAGCAAATATTAATTAATTATACCGTATTTTTCATCAAATTATTATGTAACTTATCATTACGTTAATTATTCGACAGTGTTTGGCCTGTATGATTAGTTTGATTGGTTTGCAGAAATCACATTATACTGTCGTACTTTCCATGACAATTGATTTTTTCGAGATATTTCCTCTGTGTTTATCAGTCGTTGTCTTTCATATCTAATCTCGAGACTTTTAATTTTAAATTATTTAATAACTCGTTTGTCGCATTTTAGACAGTCTGCAATGATAATTCATGTTAACATGTATGTTGATGTACACATAAACACAACGAAATTGGGAAAAATACAATATTTAATAAATAAAAACAATGTTTTAGTTTTTCTACGATGGTGGACTGACATCAGATGGATGAATCTTTATTAATCTAAATAATATGTAAGTCAAATTATAACACATTCGAAATGGCTGTTACCACAACATCAGGTCTATCTGGTTTTCATCAGTTGAGTGTCGTAGGTAAGATATCTCTGCATATTTCTGAACTAAGCTTTGTAATATATGATTCCACGAGTAAAAATCTTGCTTATGTTGTTTGTTATTTAGGCCTGAAAGTGCTATTTTTGTATAATTATCATAAAATACAATTACAATATGTTTAATGTTCATAAGTTATTGACAAATTAACTTTATTTTTTAGTCGAATCGGCAACATTGCGCCAGAGCGGGTTATTTAAACCTAATCCATATGTGGAGATGCTCATTGATGATAAAAATGCACGCAAGAGTGAAGTTTTAAAAAGCACCACCCATCCTAAATGGAAAGAAGAGATGACGGTATTGGTGACTCCTCAGTCCAAGATGCTGTTTCGGGTTATTGATCATCACAACTTCAGGAAAGATAACATCATCGGCGAGAAAGTGCTACATCTCTATCAAGTGCTCTTCCATTACAATGGAAAATGTGAAAATTTGGAGATAACGCTCGGTAAGAAATCTGTTCTTAATAATTACAATTGTGACTGTAATAATTATATCATAACAGATTTGATGGGTTACGCATTTATTGGGTATTGTATATTAAATAAAGTCTACGTGTATATTCAAGCATTGGGATGCTATAGTCCATCCAATATAGGAAGAACCCTATGACACATTTATTGCCCTGTGCTAAATATCGTCCGATATAACGTTGTAAAAACGTTCGCTACCTATACTAATTTTATCAACATAAACAAAAGCCTCTCTTCTTATATATAATAAGTTATTTAGGTAAATATATCACAATAAAAACAAAATAATAAAAAATATATGCATATTGTTACAAATTAGAAAAAAATACGGCAATTTGTAACTATAATACTATAATATCTGACGCACGTAGAAGGCCATGTCACATTACTGCGAAAACCAGTGTTGGGGTATAAATAATCGTATTTTCGATTGTTTTTGTAAAATACCTACTAAAATTAAATATTAGAATTATTATCAATTATAAGTGAATATTAACAGGTTTTAAGAGACATGTAAAACAAACTATAAATAATAATATTAGTAATATGAAAATTATGAAGAAAAGCAAGTGTAGAGATAAATATTAGCACATAACCTTAAAAACACATATTTTAGTCGGAATCCAATAAAGCAGTACATTCTAAATTGTCTTCGTCACTATCGGAATCAGAACTACAACTTTCACACACATTTATAATCAGGTTCTGTTCACTTAAATTGTCAAAGCGTACATCGCGATCCCAATCTGCATAATATTCTCTCCTTTGTCATGAAGCCAACTTATAATTTAATTTTTATTGTTTGCCGTAGTAGGAACTTTGTTGATTTGGACAGAATGATACGAAGCGTTGTCCATTACTATGGCGTGAGGCTCATGTAAATTTGACAATAAGGTCATAAACCATTGTCTGAAATTATCAAAATTCATCTCTTCGTGATATTCTGTCGTTTTAACTGACTTAAACGCCAGAAGACAATTGGGCACAAGAGCTTTTGACGTTCCGGCATGACAAATAATGAGGCGCTGGCCTTTTCCTTCAGGAGTTTTCGTCCTGGATTTAGCCGTGTCGTTGGTCCATATTTTACCAACAGTATGATTAGCATTGAGCCAAGTTTCGTCGAGAAAAACGACTTTCTCCCAATTCCTAATGCTCTTCATTTCCCTCAAAAAATCGCATCTTTTCAGGGAAATATCCGTGCGCTCCATTATAAACTTTCTTTTTTCACATTTTTTATATTTGAAGCCAATGTTTTTCAATACCTTACTAAGAGACGTCGCACTGCCTTGAAATAATTCGACTGACTTTTGAGAACCTACCAGTTTAAGAAGTGTTGGTATTTCGTTGCAGTCATAGTATGCATACACGTGATTCCGAATTGCCGCCAAATCAAAGCTATCGGGTTTTGTTATTGAGCATTTCTTCTGTCGTTTCTTATTTGGTGTTAATAATTTTTCTCTTCTAATGAAGATTCACCGTATTTCTCCTCCGTGATCCGAGATACTGTAGATTTACTGATTCCTAGGGAATCCGCGACCCGATCTCGAATGTTTTCAACAGACAGCAATGGTCCACCATTTTGTTTTTCTTGATGAAAATAATCACGCAAGCGTACGACAAATTCACGTGATTCACTGCTGAGAATAGTTCTTTTCTGTCTCTTCGGCATTGTAAAAACACAAAAATATGATTCAATGAAACAACTTTAACAATACTAACAATAAATATAATAATTACAACAACAAAAAACACGAATCGATCGAAGAACAACACGCTACTGAAAGTCAAACATTTGTACTGATCCGCCATAAAGCGGCCATGCGGAAATAGAGATGTTTATATACGATTCACTTCGAATTCAAATTCGATTTTTTTTCGAAGAAGAAGAGAAAAAAAATTGACCTAATCGAAATAAATATTTTTGCCCCATCCCTTTTACAAGGTGCAATAAATGTGTCATAGGGTTCTTCATATATTGGATGGACTATAGTACATTCTCAGGGCACTCGTTTTGAGGTTACATAGTTATTCACAATTTCAAGTATTAAGGCCAGTTTTTTTTTCATATTTTATTTCCAATACATACAATAGTTATGCTTAAATGAGTTTCATAAGTCTCCAAACCCATATGTTTCACAATACATCCTAAGTATCTATGAAAACTGTAGCTAGATACTGATTTGATCAGTTTTTCCTTATTAAAGATGTTTGCGAGTCCCATTTGAGCCGCTCCAGCCGTCCCCTGCAACGAAAGTTTGACCATCTGTGTACAGACCTTTTACTAAATAACTTCTTAGGCTTTCACGGCCAAAACAGCATGGCTTCCGCCTCTAGCACATACTCAAAAACATAGACAGACAAGCAAGGACATACTCTACTGAGAACATAACCACCGCTCACGATTACCCGACATGACGCTTGGGGAGGTACGTTGGGCTAACGGCTAAACTACCTCCCGACACCAACTCACAACAAAGTCATCAACCCTGAAGAAGACCCCTGCAATGGCGGTCGAAATATCGAAGAGAAGAAATTCGCCACACACGGCTAAACCCAAAAGCCACAAGACCTTTTACTTTTTTTATTGAATATCTGAATATTTTTTGTAGACTTGATGACTACGAGACAACAACCAGTACAAGGTGGCCTGGGCCCATCTGAGGAAGTAAAGAATGGAGAACTAGTGGTGCTGCTCGGCGGGTTAAGGGTGGAAATCCCTGCAGAGGCCAGCGCCGGTGCCGGGGCGGGAGTGGCCGCGGGGGCGCCAAGCAGCAGCTTGCTGAGCAGCGGAGTGCGCGCTCGACTTCGCTCTCGAACAGCGGAACCTTTATCTGTAGCCCGCATTTCAGGTGTTCAACAACAGGTGATTTTTATACCAAGATTATTATGATAAATTGATAGAGATGTCATAATTGACATATTAAATACTTTTTCTGTAGTTTTTTTTTTTCGATATCCTATCCAGTTCATTAGTGAAACCTTCAAATAGAAAGTACTAAAACCTGATCCCTCGGCTAGGGTTATTTCATAAAACTAAAGTACATTTCCAGTAATTCAATAATACCATGTCAGTTTTTTTAAAACACTATCTAAATAAAATTGTAAAGCCCTTTTAATATCTATTTCAAATCGTGCTCGGATCCAAGAGAGGAGGCAAATAAAATATACGGTAGGGCAGCCTGTTACCCAAATAGACCGGCATCCCTTCATTAGAGATCAGCCACAATAATTATTTTTACTTCTTTAACCAAATAATTACTTCTCAATTTTAACCGTACCAGGGCAGCCGAGTGATGTCACGGTACTGACATCGATAAAGAGCTACAAAATGTAGCATCGGCTTATTCGTTATACACAATTTGATTTTTAATATGTTCATAGTTGATTTTTTTTATTTTCAGGCGGCAGGAAGTGCTCCTCCTCCGGGGCCGCCTCCCGTGTGTAATGGAACAGCCGGCGCCACCACCACAGCCGGGGCTGCCGCTGCAGGAGTTTTACCAAACGGCAACATTGGGACTTCGCAGACAATCGTAGCCGGGCAACCACCCCCGCCAGCACCTGAAGAACCATTGCCGACTGGCTGGGAAATGCGCTACGATGTCTATGGCAGAAGGTAATCCTATATTGCTGACAAGCATAGCTTAAAAAAACGATTATTTCTAAGTTCTAAAAATACGTCCGGTTGGTGGGAATTTGATCCCTCACCTGTAAAATGCCAGTCACAAGCTTTTAATCAAAAATTAGTGGTAGACGAAAGTTGTCCTGTAAAGCAATCATAGTGAATTCCTGTAATAATAAGGACGATGTGTGAATGTCGGGCTGTAGTCTATGACATTGGCGGATCACCACTCACAATACAGAGCTTAGCCATATGTAGAATGGTAAGCGTCATAGAATCCACAGATGAAATTTCAGAATGACGATCACCATTTGTCGGTATTCTCTTGTATGTATTTACATTTAAAAAATCTTCGTACTCATCCTTACTTAACAACGAGTAACATTTTTCTTGATCGTGGTGATAAGGCTAAACAAGAATGCTACCTAGGAAGGAGCGCTAGAAATTATTATGAATATAATGCATGACAATGGTTACACAATCCAATTATAATAATTGCTTTTTTAGATATTATGTGGATCATAACACACGCTCTACGTCTTGGGAGCGGCCGATGGCGCTGCCCGCCGGCTGGGAGATGCGGCGAGACGACCGCGGCCGGGTTTACTACGTGGACCACAACACGCGCACCACCACCTGGCAGAGACCTTCACCCGAGCGTCTGCAGCACTTCCAGCACTGGCAGGGAGAGCGGCGCCACGTCATCACGCAGGGCAACCAGCGCTTCCTTTACAACCAAGTGAGACACAGTCAGAGAATTGTCAATGTATTGCCTTTTAAAAGCGGCAATAATTTCTGTACACTCATATTTAACTGATAATTTCACCTGATACACATTTCATCCCAATCATCAATTATTTGATGTCACTGCGACGCTTTGATTATGATGTTACACTTATAGATATCTTTAATGGCTTAATTTCAACCTTTTGCAGCCTGGAGGACCGAGTGGCGCAAGTGCCGCCAGTCAGGAGGCAACGGTGGCGGCCGTGGTGGCCAGCGGCTCCGGAGCTCCGGGAGCTGTGGCAGTTCCTCCTCCCGTCCCCGCAGCTGAGGACAACGAAGACAGTACACTTGGGCCTTTGCCTTCTGGTTGGGAAAGACGAGTGCAGCCGGAGGGACGTGTGTATTATGTGAATCATAAAAATAGAACCACTCAATGGGAAGATCCTCGAACACAGGTTTGTTTAATATTCTGTAACGTTGTAAACTACAATATGACAGTCTTTTGGAGAATACTGTTGACGTTCTATTCTGCAAGTGATCGGTTGAAACGCTAGTCACGTAACTATTGTGTTATAATGTATTTTTTTCATTGTTAATCGACGTGCAGTGTTCAAAACATTTAAGATGCTAATTTTATTATTACTCAATCAGTTCAGTGTCGCCGATTATCAATCGGTAGTGTGTGACTGAAATGAATTTACTGTAGACAAGCTTACTTTAATGAACGCTATTTAAATTTGTTGTTTCAGGGTCAAGAAGTGAGTACTACTGACGAGGGTCTTCCTCCCGGTTGGGAAATAAGACTTACGGAGGATGGCAATCGCTACTTTGTAGATCATAACACCCGAACCACCACCTTCCAAGACCCTCGCCCCGGGGCGCCTCAAGGCCCTACAGGTGTCTACGGAGTACCTCGAGCTTACGAGCGATCATTCAGCTGGAAATTAAGTCAATTTAGATATCTCTGTCAAAGTAATGCCTTACCGAGTCATATCAAAATTACTTTGACTCGCCAGACATTATTTGAAGATTCCTATCATCAGTTGATGCGGCTGCCGGCTTACGAGCTCCGCCGGCGCCTGTACGTCATATTCCGAGGGGAAGAAGGTTTGGATTATGGCGGCGTGAGCCGGGAATGGTTTTTCCTGTTGTCTCATGAAGTGCTCAATCCTATGTACTGCTTATTCGAGTACGCCAATAAAAACAATTATAGTTTACAAATTAATCCTGCCAGTTATGTCAATCCCGATCATCTTCTGTATTTTAAATTCATCGGTCGGTTTATAGCGATGGCTCTCTACCACGGCCGGTTTATTTATTCCGGTTTCACGATGCCTTTCTATAAAAGAATGTTGAATAAAAAATTAACAATGAAGGACATCGAATCCATAGATCCCGAGTTTTACAATTCGCTGGTGTGGATTCGGGATAATGACATTGACGAATGCGGATTAGAGTTATGGTTCAGTGTGGACTTTGAAATTCTGGGACAAGTCGTTCACCACGAGTTGAAGACGGCCGGGGATCGTGAGCGAGTGACGCAGCTGAACAAGGAAGAGTACTTGGCCGCGGTGACGGCCTGGAGGATGTCTCGGGGCATAGAAGACCAAACCAAGGCTTTCCTGGATGGTTTCAATGAAGTGGTTCCCTTGGAATGGCTGAAATACTTTGATGAGAGAGAGCTGGAACTAATGCTCTGCGGGATGCAAGAAATAGATGTGGATGATTGGCAGCGCAACACTATCTATCGCCATTACACAAGAACCAGCAAGCAAGTCACTTGGTTCTGGCAGGTGAGACAACATCACTATTTAATCATTTAGTCACTATCCTGAAAAATTATAGTTTCAGTAATTATGCGTTGATTTTGATATAAATGATGAGGCTAATAATAAAATGAGAAATACTATTTATAATCAGGATGGATAATTACATATTTGTTACTTAACATGTTACAACCTTTTTTCTTGTATCTTTTTAGTTTGTTAGACAAACAGATAATGAAAAGCGAGCGAGGTTGCTTCAGTTTGTCACAGGAACCTGTCGAGTACCAGTTGGAGGATTTGCTGAACTTATGGGCTCTAATGGCCCTCAGAGGTTTTGCATAGAAAAGGTGACTAACTGAGATAATACAAATTGTTATTGTTTTGTATCTATCAATAATTTATAAAAATATATTATTACCAAATATTTAATAATAATAATTAAATAATAAAGTTCAATTGGAGGGTTTTGAATCAAATATAATCTATAAAAGTAATATTCTAAAACATTGCATTACAATTTATTTTTAATAGTTGGGCAAACATAGTATACAGGAATATTATATTTTTTAGTTACTAGTAATGATTTAAAAACTTCAACCTTTCAGTAAGATGAGTAAATAATACATATAATAGATAATGTTGTTTGACTCTACATAAGCATTGCTATATTCTTTCTTTTATTAAAGTAATTATTGACTTTCAGGTGGGGAAGGACACCTGGCTCCCATGATCTCACACTTGCTTCAACCGCCTGGACTTGCCTCCATATAAAAGCTACGACCAGATGGTAGAAAAACTTAACTACGCTATTGAAGAAACCGAAGGCTTCGGTCAGGAATAGATAAATAATATACATATTATTCAGTGCTAAAATACTATGAGTTTTAATATCTATATCGATAATGCAAAAGTAAATGCTCAATTTCAGCAAAAAACGTCATTTTAAATTCATGCAATTACTTAAAATAGAAACATGTAAGTATTTTTATGTTGTATAGAATTGCAGAGATTTTTAGCGAATGAGTTGCAACCCTTTAAATGTTTTTTTAATATATAATCAACATTTCGCATTTTCTTATTAGAACTGTATAGAAAAAACATAAGTGTACTTATAATGGGAGATGAAAGGAATGGATTTGTATAAATTATTGATGTCATGGTATCAGTTGTAATCGCATTATTTATTGAGGATGCTATATTTTTTATTAATTAACTTTTTTTAAATTAGGCGAGTTTATAAAAAAACTAATATTCCTCAACATTATTTATATATATTATATATCATTATAAATTATATTATATGTATAATTATAACTCTCAAAAATATACATCACTTAGAGTTATATATATATTTTAATATTTATAATGTAATTAAAGGCCAGCACGTATGCCAATATTAAAATAAAATCTCTTTCTATTTTTATTTGATACTGTTTCAGGATTGATCCATGTAATATAATAATTGAAAAGCATGTAGGTATTATCAAGAAAAAAACTGTTTTACACTAATTCTTGAGAGCAAAATGTGGATTAGGTTTAACTTCAATACGTTATTCGGAAAAACCAAAGTACTTATAGTATTAATTTTATTTACTTAGCATTGATAATGTTATTCAACATGTATAGTAGTGAGTGCTATCATGCGACACTCATGGTCAACCATAAACAATCAAAAACAATATATTATCATAATGATGATTATATGTTGTTTTTAACAAATAATGCTTTATTACTTTGAAAAATGTTTACTTTTCATTACATTTTATTATGTTTTGTTTTACAATGTGAACAATAGATAAAACATAGTGTAAATAATGATATTCTTTTATGGAGAGACTTAAGTTCCATTTTTTTTACAATATAATATAGTAGTTATATTGTTTTAAAAGCTTCACTTTATAAATAAATGAATACTATTTATTAATTCATGCTTTAATGTCATACAAATTTAAAAATTACGAAAGTGGTATGATACACCAGAATTATTTATGTATAATGTGTTACATAATATCGTATCTATAAGAAAATATGTATTCATTGGATGGATACCAATTGTTCATTTGACAATAATGTGTCATAATACTTTGTTATAGATCAATAAATATTAATGGCATTAAAGCGCAATACAATTTTTGCCTTTCAATTTATTTAAAAAAAATGCATCAATTTTTCACATTCAAATTATTTGTATGAATTGTGTGATACATCCAATATTTCTTTGCCGCATTGGTACACGAGAACAGTGCAAACGAGGTGTAATAACCTGTGTAAGTGTATCTCTGGCTGTCTCCAATAATTCATATCACACGTGCCCCTAAGCTATTTGACGCAAGTAAAATAGTTAAATGGTTCCGTCAAATATTTTTAATGGCAACATTTATTCATGGAATTCATAATAATTTTATTACACATGTAGAAAATAATATTAACTAGACATATATTTTTAAACTGTATTTTCTTGTTTCATTATTAATGTAAAAATAGTGTTTCTGAAAACCAATATTTATAAAATACAGTATTTTTTATGATCGCAAAGATATTACGTATAAGTAGGAAGTAAAAAATATTATTTTTATTTATGCTACATAGTTATTATCGAAAGTTATATATACTTTGTTGCTGCTGCACTGGTGTTATTAGTAAGACACAAAATTGTGTTCAATATTGCTTGTGGGGAGGTTTTGGTTATTTTGTGATCTTAGGATGTGACTGTCATGACTTCTTAACACAAAATGTTGTTTCTGAGACTGAGGAAGTAAAACAATGTTTGGCACACGGTCGCTGAACTATGCATTTCAATATATTACCAATTTTCGATGTCACGGTAAACCATTACATCATGCTCGAAGGGCGATAAAAAGTGAGGCGTCTAATAACATCGGAATCATGTTGATTTGTAACATTGCCATCATCAAATGGTTGATTGTGTTTTGAAGAGAGGAGTCGTTGAGAGACAGGTCTTGCTGGCACTCACTAGGCAGTCATCTTTGCCTCAGGAAGGAGTTTAGAGGTGTTCAGGAAGGTGGTTTAGAGGATTTTTATTTTCAGTTGCATTTCACTTTTCCTGTTATAATTATCAAATCATCAACACCGATGTTCGAAGAATAATTATTTTAATTTTGATTATTTGTACACAAATAGTTTTTGGGCAATGTTTTTGGTAGATCAACTATTGATATAATGTTATTTGTGATTATTATATTCTTGTATTGTAATGTTTATTTAGCCAAAGAAAATATATATTTAAATTAAATACTGATGATGTAATACTGTATTGAAAAAAATGTAATTTTGTCATCTTGAATGATGTCACCATAATAATTTTCATTGATTAGTATTGTAAGATATGTTTTACTTTGTATAGATACTTTTAAAAAAAAGATATTGAAACAATATACGTATTGTATGTAAATATTTATTGACTATCATTCTTTAAATTTTACTTAGGAATACAGTTTTATTTTAAATTTCACAACTATTTTTGAAAATTATTACCTACCGATTATATATAAACATTAATCAATAGTACTGTTATATCCTTCTATATTATGACATATCTACATTGTTTTTTTTTTTAATAGTTCATGTCAACACTTTAGTCAAACAGCAGGACAGAAGCTTCGTCCTCTTTACCCCTATAAAATTAAATTATAATAAAACATTTTTAACTGTACAAAACATGAAAAATGCATTATTTAAGTTCTGTACAATTATTCATATACGAATACACGTTGCACCGAAAGTGTGAAATTGCTTTTGTCATGCTAACAGTTAAAAATTATCCCGATGTGTGAATAATACAATATCCATGAATTATACAATTTGTCATATTCACTTCTTAGATTGCTTCGACCTCAATATGTATTTGGGGTAAGTGATTCGTCATAATAAAATTGTCAGTCACAGGTTTAATTTAACCTAACTTTCCAAGAACAATTTATCTTTGATAAGTTGAAAATGTTTTCACATATTTATTTGTATTTTTTGACATTTAATGTAGTTGCAAAAATACCACTATAGCACCATATAAATGTATAATTTAAAATGTAATTTTCTTTCTCTTCTTTTAATTTTACCCATATACTTTTAAATTTCAGTAAAAAGCAATTTCGCAAGTTCAATGTAATATATATTTGTACATAAGTAGATTTTCTGATATTTTAGCCAATTGAAAATGCTGCATAAATGTTTGTTATTTTCATATTATAATTATGTATTACATATACATCCCAATCTGAGATATTGTTATTAATATATTGTAAAATAAATAATATATGCATTCGGATTCACATTTAGTATTAATTTATGAAGATTAATTAAATGAATTACATATTTTATTACATTTTAGCAGTTTTTATTTTTAAGTATACTATAATTTATTTTTATAATTCATGTTTGAACTACAGATATATTTTTGAAATAGGGACCAGATGGCTAACTGTAAATGTATTAAATGTGTGTACATAAAATGTATAGAAATGAAATAAATCAATGTGAAAAATATGCTTTTTTTAATTTCCATAAATATTTAATTCCAGTTGAACATTTTCTTCCAAATGTTCAAATCATCGAGAGACCCTTGATCTGTAGGATTTTTAGTAATGGAGTCATCTGGCTGCACCGTAGTGATGGTTGTTGTCTCAGTTCCACTACTGTCCCTTATAGTACGACGAGTCTCTGAACTCTGAAATAATAGGATTTAATAAAAATATATATTATATATATATAATCTTTAGAAATTATTTAATTAAAAATATTTATTATAGTAATTAAATCTAAATGAATTTTTATCAATCGTTTTGATTTGTACACATTATATTTATATTGTACTTACTCCATCTGCTTTTGTAACTGTTTGTACAATGATTGTCTGACCAAAGAATGTGGGTTTGTAAGATTGTACAGCTTGATTTTGGGATGATTCTTTGTGATCAAAAAAACTCAAAACTTTGTCTGGGGTTATTCTGAAAAAAATAAATTGTTTATTATAAAATTATTCAATTATAAATATTGAAAAAAAAAGATCCTATTTAATCAATAATGGGAGTCATTACATGATGTCTATGTGCAGTAATGACATTTAGTGATTAAGGGAATGAAGGTGGGACGTTTTAAGTTGTTATTTATTATGAACCTGTATTATTTGAATATAACTTCATATATTTTTTATTTCAACAAATAAATATAAAAACACCACTTAATTATTGATAAATATTAAATTCAATAAATTGCATTTGTACTCGGCATCAGGATGAGCGCTGACTCAGTATAAACCGAGGAACTTGGCCGCTGAGACAACATGGCAACAATCAGTGACTCCAGTGGATATGGAAGAATAAGAAATAAATTATAAACCAAATTGTACTTACTCGCTGTCAAGATCTGAATCAACATTCTTTTTGCCAAAATTTTCTTTTGGGGAATATCCTGGTTTAATATAATCATCCCTTATACTTTTTTCTATGGCTGGTCTCGTTACAGATGGTGACATAAAATCTGATGAATCGTTTGAGGGGAACTGATGCATGCCAATGAAAGCTTCTGCCATACCACCAAATGATTTCATCACATCGCTCATTTGTTTTTCAAAATAGCGATGCATTTCAATTGGATCATTATAAATGAGAAAACCTTGAGGAATATTGGGCCCAGAGTTGGAAAAGTTACTGAAAAATACAATAAGAGATTATTTAACTTAAATATAATTTAAAAAAATTAAATAAATCTTTTAATATTAATAAATTATGTCATCATAAGTTTGTGTCCATCCAGTGCTGAACCGAGGCCTTCTGCAGAATTTTCTTATCAGCTTATAAAATAAATATTAGAGGAAAAGTTAAAATAATAACTGGAAATTATAATTAATAGATTCAATGCTACGTAATATTAAAATAGACATTATATTTAATTAGTATAATATTTTTCATAAATAAGCAATGCAGTGAATTTGTTGAAACACTTACTGGCTTAGCTCATCTTCTGCATCTTCGTCATCGTCTACATTCCAAATGGGATTACGAAAATCACTTCTCAACGTACCCGACACATCACCAGAGCTGTTCAAAGCAAATATTGTTTTATTTATATGTATATTACAGTATTAGGTAGGCTCTCAGAAATAAATTTTACAATATAAATTAATATTGCATCATGTCACTTGTCAGTATTCTACATAGTCAGGAAAGTAATATGAATGGCATTTATAAATAATTATTTAAAAGTGTTACTATATGCATTAGTAATGTAACAGGATTTAACAAATAATTAGCAATATATAGATGATAATATTATTTAAAAATGAACAATGCCGAATGTTAGGTTATGTATAAATATAATCAATTATTAATGCAAAATGGAAATAATAAATTGATACATGTATTTATAAAATAAATCTACCTATTTTGAGGTAATCCCAAAAATGAACGAAGTATATCACTAAAAAAATTGGCACTCATTTTTAATATTTTTTTATCGATGGTATAGAATCCTACTCAATTAATGTTAAAATTTAGATAACAGAAAATAATATTATGAAACTGCGCAATTTAGATTTAAGCTGTCAATGTCACGACACCACAGACAAGAAAAACTTCGTTATTGGTCCTAGTTCATATTATATTTTTATTTTTATATATATATAGCATTATTGTAGATGGTCTCCAGGGAGGCCGAACGATGTAATCATTTAATATAAATGTGAATCAAAACTAAATATTTTGAATTTATTATTTCTTAAATGCAAATTAAGTTAAAATTATAATTATGCAGTTTCACCAAGTATTGTCAGTTGATAACCTTAATGTTATCTAGTTCAAATTGTTGATAACGTTGCGTTTGGGGAGCGGTGTGAATCATATTTATACTACATATAAAGTGTTTACTTATAAACTATTCGCGCAAAATTTTGATGATCAATTTTTTTTCATTTTATTATATCAAGCTTTTAAAAAAACGAATATTCGTTAAAATTGATGATAGTATTTAGATTATGACCTTATAGAATAATAAATGGAAATTGTTGTAGGAAACTGTGACAAAGGTCACTCATGCGCGCCTTAAATTCATAATTAGATATGCTTAGAAAATAATGCATACGTATTTGGATAAGGTGTTTGTTGCACACTCTCTCACTCTCACTCCTTCTCTGTCTCTCAATGTTTGCACTTTATGGTCACCAAGTGACGGATAGAAAAGATCATTTGCATGATAACTACACTGCTTAGCTTATTCGTTTTAATAATAGTAATTGTGTTTATAATTAATTATTTATACTTCACATATATTTATTTTAATGATATGCAGGCTGAGGATGCGAAGTTTCTAAAGCGGTAATTATTCAGCAACCTGGTGTGTCATAACAATTATTATTTCGAGCTTTCCTTGTATTGATTTTTACTTGGTGTTACACAGGAAAGTAAAATCTGGCTCAATAGATGTGCATCCTACACAAAAGGCTCTTATTGTTAACTACCAGTTAGAAGCTCTTATTCTAGGACAACTAGGTGATCCTATGCATGGTGATAAAAAGGTATTACATTATTTATCAAAATTTATCAATACAACATTAAAAATTATAAATAGTACTAAGTTGAAACAAAAAATCTTATCATTACACTTTTACTAATGAAGTATTTTTATGAAATATGTCAATAGTTTTATTAGTACTATAATACTATGTATAGTTCACATTGCTAAGATGTTTAATTAACTGGGTCAAATCATTTTCTAAACAGCATGCCATTTCATATTTCAAAAACGGGCATGATATAGTGGAAATTATAAGTAACACACTATAATTTGAATCTCCAATGCTATAAATCATATGGTAGTGAATAATGTAGGTGAAATAGAAATGTTTTAATGTAAAAACCATGTTCTTTTATATTTGATATGAGCACTGTATTTATTACATAGTGTATATGGTATTAAAATTACAAAGGCTTTACCTGGCATGTACTGTTAAGTGTTAAAAAAGCTAAACATTACTTCAAACATAAATATGCTTTGTTTATATTTTTAAATCGATCTGTTCAAAGGGTTAGCTTTCTATCCTAGAATACCAATAGTCTAGTGAACCTTGTAAAATAGTCACATTATTATTTATTTTTTGTGTTTATTTAACGGCTCTTACATCTTTTTTGTGTTCACAATTAAAGGAGTTCCAGAAAGTAATCCACCTCAGTAGCCTTAACACTCAAACCGACTGCGCTGTTCTTGCAAAGGAAGTCGTTGACAAGTGCAATCTTATTCATCCTTCAAAATTAAAAGAAGTTGAACAGCTCATATTTTATCTGAAAAATAGGAAGGAAGGTCAAAGTAAGTGCAAAATAAATCAAATTGTACCATTTTATTTACAAAAACACAAAAATAAATAACTACCTTACGACTCTCTTGTGGAAGCAAACTTAAGGATTATAGAAAGGCTTATTTGTTACAAAAATAAAACTTAACGATGATTTCATGTCAGTAGCAGATAGTCTTTACACACTTCAACTGACTGACTCGTCAAAAGTGTTAACTAAAGAATAGAAGAGTATAGTTATTGCTGTGCTCGAATTTTTATGTAACTCAAACAGTTGAAATTTTCTTCGAGCTGTACCTGCTTAATGGTTTTTTTTTATTGTAATATATTTGTTTTTGATTAGGTCGATCCAATATACACAGCAAGGCAATTCAGCTTGGAAACATGAGCCCCACAGACGGGGCGTCAGCCACCATTACTTGTGTGGATCAATATGTGGAATTGCTTTATGAAGATATTCAAGATAAAATCAAAGGATCGGCCCTTATCTTACAGCTGGCAAGAAATCCTGACAATCTAGTTGAACTTTCAAAAAATGGTATATTTAATGTATTATTTTAGAGCTTAAAAAAAAAAAAATTGTAAATGATTTACTTTTCTATAAATTATTTTTACATTTCAGAGGCTCTATTGAGCGCCCTCTCCAGGGTCCTCCGAGAAGAATGGAAACGTAGTATTGAACTTAGCACAAATATTGTGTTCACATTTTTTTCGTTTTCCACATACAATGAGTTTCACCCGATCATTTTGCAATATAAGATTGGATCGCTGTGCATGGACGTTATAGATTTTGAGTTAAAAAGATTTGATCAATGGAAAGATAGCATAGAAGGGAAAGGAAAACCTACCAACATACCCGAAAAGGTAAGCATTTTGAAACTATAATACATTAAATCTAAAAAAGTTAAAGGAGGAAGGATAGTCTTTTTCTTTGCAAATTTGATATTTCATAAAACGAGACAGATGTCATTATTAGAGTTTGTTATTAATCTTTTGAACGCGGTGCCTTTTTGGTGGATCTGTTAATCAATTTTGGGCAATTAATATAGATTGTAATATATTTTATAGTAAACAAATATATCAGATATTGCTATTAGCTTTTACTGGAATCCTATATATTTTATATTCAGTTGTATAGTAAGTTAATTTTGAACATTATACAACAGATTAACATTAGAATAAAGCTGTAATATGAGACTACAAAATCCATGTAAAGCTCGTGACCGCTATAGACGGTATACGTAGTGAATGAGTTAATAAGACATTTGTTAATGTTAGTGTAATATTCTTTTTATATATTTATTGTAGACCGAGTTGCCAAAGAGTAGAATACCAGAACCAAAGAGGCGTCCAAAGTCAGGTACTTGGGCAGTCAGCGATGCAAGTCCTGGGGGGCGGAGTTCTCGCTCCCTGAACAGCAGCTACCACGAGGAGCTCTGCAGCGCGGCAGATCCTCGAGATCGCACGGATGCCGAGCAGCTGCGGCGGAAGCTAAAGACGCTGACCAAGAGGCAAGAGCAGTTGCTCCGAGTCGCATTCTACCTTCTCCTCAACATCGCCGACAACGTCAAAGTTGAAGAGAAGATGCACAAGAAAGATATAGTCGGATTACTCGTCGGGGCATTGCAGCGACACTCAAATGTAGACTTGTCCATTTTGATTGTGTCGTTTCTCCTGAAGTTATCTATTTATAAAGAAAACAAAGATGCGATGGTCAACGTTGGCCTAGTGGAGCGATTGCCTGGGTTATTGGACTCGGCAGCGCACAGCCCGGACCTGGTCAGCGTGACTCTACGGTTACTCTTCAATCTCACCTTTGACACTAAACTGCGAGTGAGAATGGTGAAGATCGGCCTTCTACCCAAGCTCATTTCATATATAAGTAAGCAAATTTATTCTTATTATTAAAATTAATTATTTTTCCAATTAATTATTTATAAAAATAAATTTCAAATGAGTCCTTACATTTCCATCCTCTTGGATGTCCATATTACAGGATGAATAATCTCAGTATATTTTATTTTGTAGGTGACGACAAGCACACTTCCATCGTTACTAAAGCCCTCTATCACTTCAGCATGGATGACAGAGTTAAAGCCATGTTCGCTCACACTGATTGTGTTACTTTGGTAAATTATTAAACCATTTTTTTCTAACCATCCATTTAATAAGTATCAATGACATATATAATTTGTTACAATAACTTTTTCTGCTAACATTAAGGTTGACAACTGACAATACTTGGCGAAACTTTTTAATTCAAATTTTATGCTAATTTTAATTAAAAAATGAACAAATTATAAATATTTTATTTTGTGTGTGATTACATGTCTCGGACTCCTTGGATTCCATCTTCAATAACTTTTGAATAATTATTCAAGATGGACTTTAGAGAGTCTGAAACATATAATCACTTGATATATGTATTGTTCGATGCAGGTGACTGACATGCTGCTGGTGAGCCGGGGGGACGAGGGCGCGGCTCTGGTGGCGCTGGCCGTGAACCTGGCGCTGCAGCCGCGCTGCGCCCAGCTGATGGCCGGCGCGGGCCGCCTCGCCGCGCTGGCCGCCAGAGCCTTCCGCTCCACAGACCTCATGCTCATCAAGCTGGTTCGAAATCTTTCCCACCATCAAGAAAACAGACACCTATTTGTCGTGAGTATACATTTCTTCATTCAGGTACAGTGAGACCCCGCGTAACGCTGTTTCATTTAGCGCTGTTTCAGTTTGGTGCTCTTTTATTTCCCGAATATTCCCGATTCCCCGAAATTGTGCGCAGCGCTAGGTTTCCAAATAAGTATTCATTTATATAATACTATAACGATTAATATAGTGACAAATATTATGATCTATAGTTTTTATCATGGGTGATAATGAAAAACAAGAAAAGAAAGCAACCAGAAAACGTCAATCTCAATTTGTTGAAAATGATCCAAATTTTGACAGGAGTTCAAAAGAAAGATGGGTGTTATAGATGATTTATCCACTTATCAACAACTTCTAACAGAATGCAAAAGGAAAACGCAAACTACATTAGATGCCTTCTTGACAAAAAGGCAGAAAATTGGAACCTTTACCTAACCAATTTTCTATCCATCTTCCCCTCACCCTAACCCCATTATTTACATGCTTAAGATAGCCTTGTTTAGTGCTGTTTCGCTCTACTTTGATAAAACGTATCCCCGGCGATAAGCGGGTTCTTACTGTACTTCAAAAGCCTTCACCTTAAAATATAAACTTCCTCGTCTTTAATGCACAACAAGTGGGATTATTTTTTTTTTTTGACCTGTAATGTAATGAATGATCGGTTACCCTTTTTTTCAGGAATTCGTGGGAGACATTGCGAGCGTCGTAACTGCCACCAGTTGGGTCGACGAAGCTTTCGTTGTCGAGTGCCTCGGTATTCTAGGGAATATCCTGCAACCGGATCTCGATATCCTCGCAATCGTTAGGCAATATAACCTAATTGAGTTTCTTATGAACATCTTGAATCCAGGTAATAATCTCCGGAAAATGTCTTTTGAATTCAAAAACGTATTTAAAATTGATTAGCCTCCTCATCTGTTTACAATATTTTTCATAATGTCATTGATTTCCAATTAGTCACGTTTTTTATTATAGATTACTTCTCGTTACTAGTAGCAATATTTGCCTGTCGTTTTTATTATACTAAAATATCAGGATTCGCTTATTAATGAAAATTTATGTATAACGTTAGGTTTTCAACTGGCAATACTTGCTGAAACTGTATAGCTATAATTTTTATATAAATTTAATTTAAAAATAGTAAATATATAATATTTAATTTTGATTTCACATTTACATGTTTCGAACTCCCTGAAGTCCATCTTGAACAATTATTTAAAAGTTATTGAAAATGAACTCCACGGAGTCCGAAACATGCAATCACTTAAAAAATAAATGTGAAATCAAAACTAAATATTTTTTGATTTGTTCATTTTTTAAATTAAAATTAATATAAAATTATAATTATGAAAAATTATGTGTTTGCGCAGAGAGTGGCGTGAGTGAGGAGGTGGTGCTGGGGGGCGTAGTGGTGTGCGGGGCTGTGGGAGGCGAGGAAGCCGGCGCCGCAGCTCTGTGTGCTGCCGCGGCGCCCCCCTTGCTGGTCAGGCTGCTGCGCTGCCGTCAAGAGGACGATGACCTCGTCCTTCAAGTCGTCTTTGCGTTCCGTCAGCTGCTGCGACACCCTTCATCGGCAGCGCATCTTATTAACAACACGGGTATTTTATTTTGGATCGATTATAAAGCATGATTTTTTAAATTTTTTATTCAAGCTATTGATGTATTATTTATGCAATATTTCTCGTCTTAAATACTCTCACAAATTATTTTGAATGTGAGAGCTAATTATTTCCTTGGATTACACATTATATTTAAAGTAACAATCTTTCCGCAAGAATATTTTTATTTTTAGTCATCGCGTACGTTTTTTTATGAAGAAAAATTATTCAGTTGAAATGGTGTGTTTCATTTTTACAGAAGCTCCTGCCTACTTGATCGATTTAATGCTCGACAAAAATGTAGAAATTCGTAAACTTTGCGAGTCTTGTTTGGACGTCATCACGCAGACCGATTCAGAATGGGCAGTAAGAATAAAGGTTTGACCGTTTCTAATCATTTTGGAAGATTCTAATATGAGAATTATATTTTTTGTGATATTTAAAAAATATACATAATATCATTGTTTTTTTAAAAAAAAAATAAGACTGAAATACCTTTTTTGTAATTCTTTAGTTGGAGCGCTTCAGATGCCACAACGCCCAGTGGCTGAGTGTGGTGGAAGGACTGGCCGGGGGAGGACTGGGTGCGGGGGACCCGGACCTGGACCCCGACCTGCCTCCCTATCTCTGCAGTGATTACCTTTCCGGACAAAATCTTTTCCCGTCCGGTAAGATTCCCCAGATTGTCATTCAGAGGAGTGGTGCCTGGCTGATTCGCTTTCAGAAATCGATTGATACTTTGCTAAATATTTGCTTTACTTGCATTGGGATTGTCCCGACGATATATTTTCTTAAGTATGGGCACCATTTCTATCAAGCTTAATTAATGCAAAACTAAATATCGCAGGCATTCTAACATATCTTTCTTGTTATCACTGTGTTTACCGTTATTGAAATTCAACATATGTTTATTGTACTCGAAAAGAAAACAATTTTAACAACTGTTGGAATGAGAGTGATATGTTATTAAGGAATGTCTTTTTTGTTATTTTTTAACTTAAAAATTAATCTAAATAATACAAAATTTGAATACTTAAAATGCTCCTGTAAAGCAGTGCTCTGCAACCTTTGGTCACCCACGGCACACCAAAGTTCTTCCTTAAATTCCGTGGCACACCAAAGTTCTGTATAAAATTAAGGCGACACACCGAAAGCCAATATAATAGATAATAATTTGATAAATTATATAATTTCGTACATTTTTATTTCATGTGGATCGTGTACATAGCATACTATGCAGTCGCCAGTCTACATTAGTAGGTGATAAGCGCAGAAAGACCATTATATAGTTATTTAGTTATATATTGTCTAATTTGACCGCGGCACACCTGTATCGGCTCACGACACACTAGTGTGTCGGGGCACACGGGTTGCGGAGCTCTGCTGTAAAGCATTCTATCAATTATTTTAATAGCAGGTAGATAATTTCTATTAGTCTAATTTGAACTATTATTGACTAAAGTTTTACATAGAGTTCCTGATGTAACTTCATACAGAGTTCAAAACTTGTTTTGTTTAACATTCTCAAATTAAATTTCCAGTACCTAAATTACGCAGCAAACATTCACTAATTAAAGCAAGATGAGGGTGAAGGTGTCCGGGCTAAGGTGCGAGTGTGTTGAGTGAAGCCCAGCAAGTGTTGTGTGGTTCTGCATGTGCGCGAGGCTCCTCCATCCATCACACGGCTTTTCACCTGCACTGTCACATTAATGTCTGTCAATCAGACTTTTTAAACAAATATTTTTCTATATTTTTCATCAATTATTTAGTGACCATCATTGTCAAAATGTCCCTAATTTTTTTTGTGTTAACGCAGTAGAAAATTCAGAAGCTAGATGCATTTGTATCTTGTTTCATTCTTCAGGTAATTATTTTACTGCCGTGTGAAAAGTTGTGTTAGAGTTCGTATTTCATTCATTCCTTCATTTGCATTTTATATACATTATATATATATTTTTCATTTTCTTCTGGCATCGTGAGGATAAATACTCATTACTGGTATTATATTAGTGAAAATACTGTACTCAAATCACCACATAATTAAATTACATAATTTACCAAAATAACTAATAAAGTAATTGACATCGATTATAATGAATTAACTATAATACATACCCATAACAATGCATATCCAGGCTTCATTTGTTTTTATATTTTATAAAACAAATCTGGAGATGAATTTTATTCTTCCTCATTTTGCCGTGCATATTCATATTCAATAAAGTTTTGTAAAATATAACAAATTTACTTTTATGTTATTAAAAATAATCTTTCTCATGTATTTTTGTAAGCTTTTTGAGATAATGTCAGTTATGTATTCATAAAATAATTATTAAATATGTATTACAGTAGATAATCACATTTAAATGAATATGGTTTGATGTTATATTTACAGGATCACAGATGTCACTGAACGTGCCTGAAGACTCAGAGAGCTCGGTGGGAGAAGCCAGTGAAGGGGAAGCCGTTATAGAGACAGAGAGCGTGCTGAGACCACACAGCAGGTTACAACATTTTCTTGATTCTCAAATATATAGATACGAAGAATCGAAACCTTAACCCTTAGATATGGAATGTATATGTTTTTTTTCAGGTTTAGTAGAGATCTCGAAGACTCCGACTTTGCCCTTATGGGGAACTCAGGCTTTCTAACAAGGTCTTACAACTCCATGGAGAATGATTCTATTATGGCCATGGAGTTTCAACTGCAGGATTGAATTGTTGCCAAGTATTGCAGCTAATTTATTTTTTAAGAATATGTTCTTTCTCACTAATTTATTTGTTAATAATATTTCATTTAATATTTAATAATTAATTTACTGTGATTAACTAAATAACCAAAATGCATTAAGTTTATTAATTTTTAATGTTATTGTTATAAAAAATGTATTATTTACAAATGTAGAGTGAAAGTAGTAAAGTATGCACTGCGTTACCGCTGACAAATTATGAGTTTGCATTTTATTATGATTGTGAGCATTATTTATATACAACTATTAATAAACGCTTTAAATATTTAAACGCAACTTATTAATGGTTTACGTACTCGGTACATTTCATATTACACACTATTGTGAATCAGTATTGTTATGAATGTAAATGGGTTAAAAGAAAAAATAAAAATATTGTACAAAAACATAATTTATTAACAATAAAACATTTTAAAAATCAACTTTTTTTTGTTTCTGTGTTTCTGTTATATTATCTGTTTGGTCTGTATGGTGTTTGGTTAAAGCTGCAAGCATATCTCGGAGGTGAACAAACTGCTGGAAAACTTTAAGTTTTAGATTGTGTAGCCACGGCCCGGGCCACGCCCCGCCGGCGCTCCGTCGTGTTGCTTCTTCACAATTTGAGCATCCTTCTGGTTTACACATTTCACCTTTAGCGTGTTGAATCATTTCTACTACCATACGGTAAATAAAAGAATCTCTGGAAAAATAAAAATGAAAAATATTTTATATTATGAATTTTTTTTATCACCATACATATTTAAAGGAAGATAAACTACAGCGGGTAAATACCTGGAAGCGGGCTTGCATATTTCGAGGTGGTCTAATGGTAAAGTATAGAAGGGTCCTCGCCCGGCATCTGCAGACTTGGGGGGCACGAGATGCAGCGCGGGGGCGAGCCCCGGCAGAGAGACCAGAGGAGTGGCGCGCCCTTCACCGATGCAGACGCAGCGCCAGGCGCCGGCCAACCACCGCTTGTGCAAGCGACCCAATGCTGCACAATCTGCCACGAGACAACAATATAAATTACAATATATCTATATAAAATACGGCATCGACGGGCTGATCTCCTTAAAAAAATCCCTGATCATTGAACACCCAAATATTTCTCTGATACTACAGTGCAGTCTATGCAACTTTGCGTGCTCTTGCTCTGGAGGCTCCCGGGAAGTATCTATGTTCCTATGAGGACCTCCGGGTATACAGATGTTTTAGGAAAAGGTATAGATAATCTGAGCTTATAAAACTTTAAAAACGGCAATTTGTGGATATGGTAAACTTATTAAACTTTAAAAAAAACTTAAATAATTAAAAAAGCTTTGGAATGCTTTTTCAGCGTCTGTGTTTCCTCCTTCCTACATCTCTTAGAGAAACAGATAAATATACACTTGCAATCTCCCCAACCCACACACAAACACGAACACAAAACACGTTTCTCGAATGCAGCGTCCGGCCTCCCTGGCTGAGAGTCATAGAGTGCACTGGTCTTGACCGGCTGTGCTCTCCTACATGCGTTTACATAAAAATAAATAAATACATAAAGTAGTAAATTATTGAAGATAACATTATTCTAAATGTATACTTCAGTAATTCGCTATGCGATTTAATTTTTCGAATTGTTGATTGACTGCATTTGTTTTAATGTAATTAATTCAATAATTGAAAATACTTGTACTTAGAAAAATGAAGTTTGCCTTTAACATGAGATGTCCGACACTTAAGGCTCCTTTATTCTAGTGTCATTTGTTGTAAACATATTAAAATTTATTATAAAAGTCTCACATTTTTTTACTTTTGGGATAACTGATGTTTTGGTAGTTACTAAAGGTTTGAATTTGCAATCACTACGAAGAAGATAATTATTATGTAATGAAGATAGATAATGAATAATGAACCTTCTCGGAGATCCTGAACTTCTCGGGACGGCCACAGTAAGGCGTGCGCAGCTCGGCTGCCGTGGTGAGGAGTCGAGTAGAAGATGACTCCCCAAGTGTTGAGAGCGAGGGCACGTTCACTCTCAATTTCAGATTCCAGTGCTGCAATACGACACAACATAATGAACTAAAGTGGTTGGAAAATTAAGTCAATAAAGTAAGAAAAATCTATAAAGAATTTGTCATGTATAAAAGGTATGTTGACTAAATTTCCATCAAATAATATTAATTAAATTTTTTCGTTGTTCTCATATTATTATTTTTACCAAATTCACTTCATAAATTTGGAGCACCGGGAGACTGCAAATTTTCAGTTCAATAAATTACAATTTTATTATTCTCAAAATTAATTGCAAATATTTGTGCGCAAATCTCACTATACTTAATAAAATATAGCATGATCGCTAAGTATTTACCTAAATAATTGATATTTATTACAATTATTAATGTTTTCATTTTTTTTCCCTTACAGAAACATTAAAAATTTGAACAACTCAATTTGTTTCTGAAGTACAATAAGAATTAATCATAAGATAAAAAAATACAATACAGTCGATTCCGCTTAATTGGGACACCGCTTAATTGGGACAGCTGCTAATTTGGGATAGATCTCAAAGAACAGAAACCAAACCTAGAAACCAATAATAAGTTTATATGTTTAATTGGGACAACATTCCGCTTAATTGGGACAATAAATTTAAGATAACAGCACATATTATGTTTTTCAAAAATTTGACCCTTGCCAAAATGCTAAGAAATGATTTGACACTTTCCAGTAAAATTGCTTTGCTAAATAAAATAAAAAGCCAGCCACTTAATACAAGTTATCGTCGGCTCGCTGAGATAACTGGTGCACCAAAATCTACCATATCGCGAGTATTACGACAAGAAAGAAAAGAATTTTCAAGAATAGATAACAATTTACCATGTTACCATGATAATGAAGACTGAGGATTCAATTGTAGAAGGTATTAAATCAAAATATGAAAAATTAGACGAAGATGACGATGATGATGATGAGTCACCTGTGCTTGTGACTAACTAGGAGGTAAAAAATGTATGGCCCTGTTACAGCGTTATTTTATGCAGGAAGGAAATTCAGAGAGCCCTATATCCGCACTGAATATCTGTGCTGATTTTGTAGAAGTGAAGTGTTAAAAAAAAAGACAGACTACACTTGACTCATTTTTGCATTGAATTAGTTAGTATTAGTTGCCAAAACCAAATAAATGAATTTAAAAATATGTGAAATTCGCTTAATTAGGACAGCCGCTTAATTGGGACAAAATGCCCAAATCCCGATGTGTCCCAATTAAGCGGAATCGACTGTATATACAAAAATAGGTACTTATAATTAAGTACTAAGAACAAAGCAATAAAGACAAGCAACAGAAGGTCCAATGCTCATCAAACAGACCACGCCAACAAATTATTCTTCCGAAGAAACTCGTGGAGTTCATGTCTGAATTGGGCCTACCTTACGTGAAATATATCTTGTTTGCCCCAAATAACTAATACCACCTTTAAGTGAATTTGAGTATTTTTACTTTTATATAATCACAGGTAAATATTTTTTATTTAATTAAATAGTTAGGAATCGTGTTAATTTTTTTCAGTAAAGCATGCAAGAAAACTAGTGTGACATAACTTATATATTTATATTCGGATATAATTTTTACTAGATGTTAATTATATTTTGACATATTTTGTTTAATGACCAAAAAATAAGTATAACAATCTGTTGCTCACATTGTACGAGTATTTGTTTAACCAAGAGGCCTCCCATAGAGTGTGCGAGCCACACAGTGGGACGGAGGCCGACACCGGCGCGCCGCAGTGCAGCCCCCAGCTGCTGGGCGCGTGCCTCCAACCCCGACGCAGCCTCCGCTTCAGCCCCGGGGCAACCTGAGCCCCAGTCTGTCATCACTGTTGCATAGCTCACGCCCAATACGCTGGATATAAAACAATCATTAATAAGTAAAAAAAAATAGAAGGAAATTCCATTAACATATCACCCTTTGTAAGGTAATGTGAGTTTAAACAGTTTTTATTGATATACTTATACATTAATTATAACTCTTTGATAAGGGTACTAATTATATAAATAGTACTCGTAAAATATATAATACTAAGATATTTATAATTTTGATTGTTAAGGATGGAAACAATAAATGTATAAAGTGAACCAATTCATTTTTTATATAACGTATATGAAATGATCTATTAGTATATTATTTATTAGTTTTATCAAAAATATTAGTGTGATACCTCATAAATAAAGTGACATTATGAGACTAAAGTACCTTAAAAATCCAAATACTGTTATATCAGAATATAATATTTCAGTTATCTAGTTATTCAATTAAGCCCAGATATGAACCATTTATTTTCATTTTATAAAATTATTTGTTCAATAAAAAAATCATAAAAACTTTTTATTCACTACCATAGATACTGATAAAAATGAATTCTATACATGGTGTAATAAATAGAGTAATAAAAGCTACAATTACTTTAATTTTATGATTAAACAAAAATTATTTCAATGTAGATGTAAATTGAAAAATTTAAAATGTGATAAACTTTTGTATTAATTTGGTTGTATATTATAAGAAATGTAAAATACCGAATATTTGGACAATCACGGGGCAGCCAATCTCGAGGCCAACAGCGGGTTCTCTCTTTTAACTCTTCTGATTCAGAATTGAAGCGCTTCACATCTCTGAGAAAAAAAGAAAAACGCAAATTTGTGATTTAGAATAGGATTTTTTTTATGGATATGTAGTATAATATATAAAATTGGTAATTTTTGTGAAATAATTGTTTGCGATAAATACCTGTGACTTAAAACTGTTTCAGGAGAGTCTCTGAGAGACGACTCGGGCAGGTCTCTCAAGACTATTTCAAATCCTTCTGCAACTGAAACAAAATTATACTTTTTTTATTAAGAGGCATCTAGTGCTTTCTTTAAAATAAAGGTGTCGAATAATGCTTCTTGCCAAGTATGACTATTTTACTCGAGAAAAATATATTTAAGCAACACATTAAATTAAGTGTAAAACAATCATACAATTGAATTGTAAAAATAGTTGCCGTAACCCAAAAAAGCAATATTTTTATTAATCTCGTTATTTTGTTGTGTGAATTATTTATTTTTTACAATATATTCCTTAATATTATATATATATAATATAAGTTGTATTTTTGATGTGATGAAACTGTGCAAACTTGAGAATTAATTCTTGACAAAGGCAAAATTGTAATTTATTAAAAGAAAAAACTTCCATTTTTATCATTAAAACTATGGATTTGGACCATTTATATACAATATTTAAAAAAAAAAACATAAAAATGATCAAAAATGTAATTTAGAGTGAATGTTATGTAGTTAAAAAAAGGTGTCACCTTCATGGATGTCTTCCTCGGATCCTGAGAGTCGTGTGTCATGGTGGTCGTCTTCTTGCGGGGGCTCCGGCTGCTTCCCATCTCGGTCTCTCTGTCTCCAAGTGACAAATGGTTCACCTTGCAAAGCGTACTCATTCACATCACTAAAAATTTGTATTGGATATGGTATGCGTTTATTTTAATAGAATATCTTTAATATAATCAAATTTGATTAATGAATTAACGATTAATTATCTTCGCAAAATAAAAATTAAAATAAGATTTTTAAATATATAGTTATATTTAATGTAAACGGTTTTATATTAATGGGTTTCTTTTGAGTTGACACCGGAAGTTTTTTTTTATAAAGAAAATAAACATTAATAACTTCTTAGGTTTTCACGGCCAGATTTGATATTGTGGCTTTTGGGTTTAGCCGTGTGTGGCGAATTTCTTCTCTCCGATATTTTGACCGCCATTGCAGGGGTCTTCTTCAGGGTCATCAACCCTAAAGAAGACCCCTGCAATGGCGGTCGAAATATCGGAGAGAAGAAATTCGCCACACACGGCCAAACCCAAAATCCACAATATAAAATAAACATTCTTTTTTGATTGGATGAGAGAAAATATTGAATGAAAAATGTGATATAAGAAGAGAGTATGGAGTACCAAGAAGGCCATGAACTGTGACGAGATCAAGGCGGGGTGTAGTCGGTGGTCTTCGCAGGGGATGGAGCAGATGTAGTGCGCCGCAGTACAGTCGCCCAGGACCCGACTCCAGCCCTGCCAGTGTACCGGCTGCCATACAGCTCAGCTCTGCATCGTTACTGCTGAACCAGGTGGAGAGGATCTCCAATAGACCTTAACACCCACAACATAAGTTGAGTAATATATTACTATATTTAAGTATCATTTCACAAAAATATATTTTCCGGCAAGAATTTCATAATTATTGATGTTTCTTAAAAGCTACAGTTATATCTGAGTATCGTTTTTCGTCTTATTATTTTCATAACTTGCCTCTGGCGTACTTACTATTGTAAGGAATTTGGTAATTAATATCAGTTTTATGAAGAAAGATTATTATTGTATTTTGTTTTAGGTAAAAAGTATTTGAATTTGAATATATAATTAACTAGGAAAAAAAGAAGCAAAGGATGCATGAAAAGGAGAATATTGAATAATGGTGCTCTAATTGATTCACAAAGAAAAGAGATGCAGGTGGTTTGATTCAGTAAAATTTGTGATGATTGTGTTAGTAAATGTTGTACTTTATTATTGTGAAGACTAAATGCTTGTTTGTTGTCTTTTAGCAAGAGGATTAATCAAATTGGACCCAAATCTTGTAAAATATGGTCAAATCTTACCAGTCCGATGAAGGAGCGGCAGGAGATCAGCGTGAGCGCTACAGTGTTGTAATATTTGTGCTGCCGCTATTCGTAATGGTCGTTCCGTACTGCGTGCTGCCTGCTGGACTAGAACTAAGCCCCCTGCTGCTGCAAACACCTGCACACCTGCTTGGTCTCCACTGAATAAAATATTTTTATTAATTTAAATAATGTCCCAGTATTGTGAATTGAGACACAGGGGAAAAGTTAGTTATTTGTCTTTTATGATGAGGATTATATTGGGGAATTTTGTTTCCAGTAACTTATCAATGTCAAGTTTTATTGAGAGGTTAATTTGTTCCTGTATTTGAAATATAACTTTACTTAAATAACAAATTGATGAAGAAGTGACTAATGTCCCTATGGCAACTATTTTCACTTTTTTTTTAGTAAAGGTTATTTTCTTACAAGTGAGAAAATACTGACTTGCTGTTGGGTGTTTGTTCAAGATGGTGCAAAACAGCTAGTAGACTCTGCAGTAGCGCATCTTCCTCACTGCCCAGGCCACCGCCCACATCTCCACTTCCGCCACTGACTTCATGTTCCATCAATCTTTGGATATCCTGGAAAGTCATCCAATATTCATCACATTTGTATTTAAACTTTTAATACTATAGACGTCATGCGCGTTGAAGGTATTAAAGGTTATTTGTCACGAAGACTTCTGCTGCGTTAAATATTATATAGATATGAATAAAAAATAAAAAAATTGAATATTTTTTAGAGAATTATTTTTTGATTGTTCAATAACAAGTTATTACCTCTGAGCTGCCAGAGCGGTACTTTATAAAGCTAGCCAGGCAGGTGTGAGTCGGACGAGCAGTTGCCAGGGCCGACAGAGGGGCCAGGGGTCCCCATTTTTGCACAGGAAGTGGAGGCGCCCTCAACAACTCAGCAGCAGTAGGACCTTCTCGCGCCAACAGCACAGCAGTTCTAGCTTCCAGTCTCTGGGACAGCCACGCTTTCTCCCAATCTGATGCATAAAGTTCATTAACAATAATTATAACTTTGAAAATATTATTTTTTAATTTAAATGGAATTTTTTATGAAGCCGATACACATATTCTCTGCATTTATAACCACAGACAGTCTAAGTGTTTCATAAAGATTTTGAGAGATAAAGAGAATATTTTTGTTTTCTTGGACAAGTTGGAGTTTGTTACTGGATCAAAGATGTCCAGATGTCTCATCGTCTTTTATATGATATTTCTGGATGTCGAATGTCCGATAGTAACTCGTCGGCCGCTATTTTCACTATTCATTAACAATACGCTCTCTCCACATGATTCTCCAATACCGTCTTTGTAATCTTCGGCATCGAACAACATCTTCGATGTCGTGATCCATCTTACTTTCCTTGGCATTTATCAGCTTCCCACAACTTTGCAATTAACTGTCCCAAAAAGTGTAACAGCTTACTGAAACTACCTTTTACTACATCGGTATGATATTGCTGATATGAAAACTTATGTTATGTAATTTGCTGCTAGAAAAATTACCTTGTTATGATATGTGTTGAATGAAATTATGGTTTAATGGAAGAATTTGAAATACCTTTGAGGTGGTGAAGGCTGGTTAAATGACGCATAGCTCGGAGACGGTCGGAAGGGTCTCCATAGCGACAGACATGCAGCAGGCGTCTCCAGAGTGCACGGCGCCCCCGGCGCACCCAGCGCGATACGTAAGGCCACTGCACATGCACAATGCTTACATCAACATAATGCAATAGCGACATAATTAGACAGTTAATGGGTTTGTTAGTTTCAACTATCTCATCTTGTTAGTTTTTACTACATACTTATTTTTACAAAGAACTTTATAAATCTTGGAAGTTTTAGATTCATATTTTTTAAGGATCTTTTGTCTGGTATCACTCTAAGCCAGACATGGTACGTTATGTTTTTATATGAAGGTATAAAATTACATTTTTAAAGTTGATAATAAAACAAAAAAACATTTCAAGCTCATTGTAGCCAACATAATATTTTTAATGTCAATTAAATTAGAAGGCATTATTGAACCATTTAATTGTACAAAAGCATAATTTGTTGAACAGACTTGCACATCTGTTGCATTACTGGCATTCAGTACCAGGGCCTACATTGCTTTAATCCAGCTGTCTTGATAATAATATTTATATTGTAAAAGTAAGCCTCGATTCTAACAGATAACTGATATATTTGACATGTGATTATATAATTTTTTGGTATTTCCAAGCTTATATTTTTCTATGTGACTCATTTATTCTAGCCTCACAATTTTGAATGATGCAATCTTTTTAGTCTTGACAGTATTATTTTAACTGCGATGATTTTGCGATATGTTATTTATAAGCATTACCTTTTGATATATTTGATGACTTATTATTATGGGACATTCACAAGAATCCAGCTGTTAATAATAAGCTTCACAAGACTCTAGCAGAAACATTTATGATAAGGGTATAAATATTATGATTCTCACAAGGGTCCAGCTGGTGTCAAGCGAATGCTGCGCATTCAGTTCGTGTGCTGGATCGCTGAAGTATAAATACTCCGGAGCTCCAGCGCGCTCACGGTCAAGTGCGCGAGCCGCTACAACGGTGCCCAACGCGTGTCGAGTACTCAGCACTCCCCATGCTGCACTGCCTCCTCTGGATATACAAATATTGTGAATAATATGTACATTTATCTGTTAATATTTAGTTTGTTGATGAACAAACATTATGGCGTCAAAAATCTTTTCTCTTCCACTTCTATCCACAGCTTCCTACATAAAAAGAAGTAAGTCTTAATGTTCGTTGGACGTTTTTGTACACAAATGAACGTTTTTTGGCATCCTGACTGTTAATTGTATGAATAAGTAATATTTTATTATCATAATATTAAGTACCTATCAATTTGTCAGATATATTATATGTATTGGGTATTATTATAAAAAAAAACTATGATATCCATGTTTTTTTTATATTATTCTGAGTAAAATCTGTTCTTAATTTAATTATTGCATGTTACGGAAGTAATATACTGACACAACAGTGGCCGCTGCTGCGACACCAGCATAGTTTTTCACATAACTCCATCCTTTAAGTCGTATATTCCATATGAATTCGGATAACATTTATTGCCTAATATAATACATTATATCATAATGAAAGCAAAAAATATTGTTATTTATTTTTAGACGTAACCGAGGTTATTTACTTGTCGACGACACTGACAGCGCATTTGACATTTAGTTGGCCATAGACTTGAAAAGATTCCATTGAAATGTCTTTTAGGTACATATGCACCGAGTACATGTGCAGGGCTTCACCATAAATGCTACCTACCTGTTTTTGGTATTATTTTTCTTTGAAAATGTATACTTTTGACAATATATGATGAAACATGTTGAAAATGGGCAGGCCGTTTTTCATGACTATGCATACTTAAAATATTCAAAAATTTAAACACCATCTGGTACACAAAAGGTCAGGCATATTTCCGTAATATTAATGTAATGTAGCATTAATGGAGTGCAGCCAGATTTTTAATTATTAGTTTGAAGACCACAGGTCTTTTACTTAAATAAGCTACCTAAAAAGTAAATATTCCACTATGGTTAACCATAATAAATACTATAATATATATTACAACACACCATAAAAAAATCAGCTTAACATCATCCATCTATATCCGCTCCGTAGCTGGAGCATGTAGTCATCATAAAATTCGGCCACAAAGCTCTGTCAACCAGCACGTTCTATTGAGAGTGTCAAGTGGTTCAGATATTTTGGCATATAAGTCACTGAGAGAGAGGTGGTCGGCAGAAAGCCCTCGCTTCCCGTTTTGGGAACGTTGGGCCTTTTAACTCCATGCGCAATATATGGAACTCGCATCTATACTTGATCAAAACAATTATTCAGCATATGTATAACCCACATCCATCTATACAGTTGTGAATATTGCCATTGTAAACTATACATAGAATGTACTCGTCGGAGCTGACGTTGAATGGAGTGAGAAACATTTTGTGATGATCATATGCTTGGCTGAGGTGGAAAGCGATGATGATGTTATTGAATTAAAGGTTACACAATGCGTAATCATGCTTTATAATTTTATTTGATTTATATAATTTAATTTTAAGTGCAGGATTCATTGCGGTCATATTACTTAATACTTAACTACTTATCATTATTTTTATAATATGATGTTTTCATATCAAAATTAAGATGGGTGTGTAATTTTGCTATGTATGTAATTTGACAATGATTTTATAAATATTATAGATTGGTATTTTAAAAGGTATGTATTTTATTCACATATACACAGTTTTTTTCCAGATATGTTACAAAAGTTTATTGATATCCTAGACATTAAGTAACTGTTGTCAGTCTTCTTTACATAATTTAATACAATAATACAGACAATGAAAATAACGTGGAATTTTTGTTTTTAATATACATAATGGATTTCATTTCACCTTTTAGTATATTTAAGAGTATTTTAAAAACTTTCAGAAAAAATATCCGTACCATACATTCATCCTTACATTCAAAATACATAAATTATTTGTATAATCCATTGTATGATGATCACAATCTTAAAGATTTCCTCAGTTCAGAATTAATGAAGGAAGAATAAAAAAAATAGCATAAATAACTATAAAAACTAGTAAATAAATAACAAAAATAATATCTCAGTAAAATTAAATTAAAATCATAATATAAATATTATGGCGTATGTGGAAATAAATATTCTCAACTTATCATAAATAAACTATTTGATAATTTCATTATAAAATATAAATGTTGCTATGCTTAAAATACAACCAATTAAAATGGAATGTTAATTGTGTGTTTAATTAGTCACTGGGTTGCTATAGGGAAGAATGGAGATTAAAATATTTTACATTTGTGCAAATTTAAAACCATTTAGCCAGGATAAAACTCCAGAAAAATCAACAATTATTATATCAAATCTAATTTTCTATTACATTGTATTTAAAACATATTGAATATGCAGACTAGTACGAGTAACATCCATACACTTTACATTGTCATTAATATTTAAAAAAAATCATCATCTTTTAGAGTTGAATTGAATAATTAGTATGGGTCTTAATTTATGAAACATTTTTTATACTGTACTGATGAATTTAAAACAATCTCAATATTTTTACATAGTTGAGCCTAGTCAATGTTTAATATAATTAATTAAAAACGTAATATTTGTGGTCTAAAGTGCAGTTCTTTCATCATAAACAATCACAGCATCGGCATTAAGACACTGACTGCGTGACTTGCTAAGAGCTATAACGGCAGCGTCATCGTTACGCATACGATTCTTGCGTTTTTTACTAAAGTTTACCTGAAAATAAAAAAAATGTTATTCAAAAGATCAGATGGTACAGTATTTAAAAGATTCATTGTTTTATCTTAACAATCAAAGAGAATAACCGTCGACACCAGAAAGGCTGAGCAAAGCATTTTTATAAAGAAGAATAATCTTGTGATAGGAACTTCGTTACCTTAGCGTAAAGTTGGTGTATATTTTCATCAGTAGAATGGGGGCGCTCTTTAGACCTCAAAAATGCTGGTAACGATCTAGTTTTTAAAGAGTCTATGCTTCCACCACTTATCATATCGTCAAGCACTAAAATATTTAAACAAATAATGGTTAGATAAAATTATTGTCAATTCAGATCAGTAAGTGAGGATTAAATTAAAAAGTCTTAAACCTTTTAAAATTTGACTATTTTAGAAAAAATATTTTTACATCATTTCTTACGTCTTGAAATATAATTATATTTCTCCTTAAATACTCAACATTTAATTTATATAATTAAAAGAAACCCTTTTTTCAATCAAGTTTATTGAATGCACCATATTGCAGAATATGTACACATATTGAGGGTTAAGGAAACTTTATTAATGACAAACAAATGACCTGTCACCACAGATTTTTGACACTTGGAAAAGCTCTCCTAGAATCTGTGTTTTCTCCCTCATACAATAAGAATCTCTTCAAGAAGCAAATTGATCACCCTTTTCAACATCCTTAATCGGTGCATGCACACAACTACTACACATCTTCTTCACTTGCACCGTCTAGCCAACACAGCTGTCTTGTCATAAAACTACTGGGAGCCTAAAGCATCCTGGTTCTTTCCTGTATGTGTTTGTATATTTAGAAATAAATCTTAAATTAATAGAATAACACTTTATCAAGATGTTAGTTATAAGTTTTTAAAATGTATTACTACAATTAGAATGATACTTACTGCTGCTGGATGCATACTGTGCAGCTGATTCAGAAATAGTTTGAGCGTTATTTATGTATCCATGACTGATAACACATTCTTGGCTTCTTTGGCAATGATTGTTATATGATAATACTTCTGATTGACTAGGATTCACGTTTCCCCGATTAATATGGCCTGCATAGCTCACTGGCCTTATTGCCCTTGTTACCTACATAAAAACAATCAATTTATTGCATACAATATTGAAAGTATTACATTATCAATCATTGAATAAAAAAATATGAATTATTAAATTTAAAAAATGAAGTGCAGCTCACTTTATTGGAAAAATATAATAAAATAACCATATTTTATGTACTTAAATAATTGTGCATTTGTTAGTACTCGCTTATCTTAAAAAACACAAAAACTATTGAAACTATATACTCACCGGGTCGTAAATCATATAGCAATAATCATATAATATATGAAATAAAGTTAAACCTGTATACTTGATGGTGAATGGTACATATTCCAATTAATTTCTTTAGGACTATTGTCTCTTTTGCCGCATGGCTCAACTAAAATGGAGTAAAATTAATAATTTATATTTAAAAATATTAGTGAATATTTATTTTCTATAGGATATTTGAAAAAAGATAATTTACTTACGGTTTGGCTTATGGTGGCGAGGCATTAGGCAGCAATAGCAAATAATTAGTAAGAGAACAATTACACCACACACACCACCAATGAGCCAAGCCAACCATACACCTATACCACTTATATCATCCTGTAAAAAAATATATATTTAAAATATACATGTATTAACAATATGACAGAGCAGTGGTTCTTAAACATTGCTCTGCTGTTCGAGGTGCTCCCGCAAACCATTTAATAAACAAAACGGGAAGATAATATTGAGAAGATAGATACAAAAATATATCTTTGTAGCTCTGATTTTCAATGTTTTTATGAAAAGGGGTTTAAAACACTTCGGTCAAACCTCAATAACCTTTTCATAAGATCGGATGATTAGCCCGATACTCCTGAGGCCTTGACCAAAGACAAGGTTCTACCAAAAATAACAACACAGAATGAACCTATAAATGAAAAATTGCCGCAAACACTAAGGGATCAAGAAATATCTCCATTACACATCTAAAACAGCATGCATCATAGGAGGGTTGACTGTAGTAAGGTGTTAAAAGACTTGTATTGAATATTAAGAAATAAAAACCATAAAAAAAACAATATTATTACCTGTGGCCACATTTCAGTTATTATTGTCACTGAAGACTGGCAGACACGGATGTTCCGCGTATACCAGCATTTTCTGAAGTAAAAAAATAAAACATTTCAATATTCATATGTACATACATTATTATTTCGTATTTTGACATACACTCTTTGTATTTTATGAAATTTATACGTAGATATTATCTAACTTAAATACAGCATTATTTTTATGAATAATAATTGAATTCTTAAGGTTAATTATATTTTTAGTATTCACTTTGGAATCCTTTTGAAACATTAAAAAAATGTTATTTTAGCTTGCTTTCATATCACATTAAGTTTAATATGGAACACTCAGCATGATCAAAAAAAGGTAAAATAACTGATAAATTAATAATGATCATTGATATTAGTATATATAGTATAATATGGTTCTACAACTATATTATACTAAACAACAATATTTTAATATATATTTTCAGATACTATTTAAATATTCTTTGTATTTAAATAAAACAATAAATATTTACGGATCAATAAATTTGAATCCAAATATAAAATAAAAATGGAAATAAAATGTCAGGTGTGTTGAATTATGGATTACAATTCATATTTTCCCTTGAAGAATTGTAAAATGGTGAGCTTCAGATTAATACGAACCTCGACTAAATTATTACAACCATCACATTTGGTCCACACCCTTCTCCAATAATAATTATTAGACATACATATTTCAACTAATAATCGTCATGATATTTAAGTGAATTTGACAATAATATTGACAGCTACTGATGTGCGGTAGTAAATGCGCATGCGCAGTAAAACATTATACCTACGTATATCTTCAGATTAGGGGTGAAACAGAAAATTAACAGTGTTGGGATAAAAGCTCGGAAAATCCGAGAAACATTGGGAAGAATTATAACAACTAAGTACATATATGATTAATTAAAATCTGTAAAGAATAATTGACACTTGAAATGTCAAAATACATATATATTTATACCTTTATCTAACCAATTTTTATTTTACCTAAAGAAATATAATGAGAAATAATATAGTATAGTTAAATTTTATTATAAAAATATCTTTCAGAACATTAAAGTATCAGAATGATCATTACGAAATGCATTTAATTTTTTTTTTTATTTAATTTATATGGGCGGGGGGGTGGAGGTCTTTGTAACGCCGTAACAAATTTCTTCAATGGGAAGCTTAAAGAATGATATAAGACATAATTATTAGTATATATTTTAAAACACGCTTAAAAAATTATGTTTACCTACATCTTAACTGAATAATTAGGCAATGATTTTTGGGGGAAACTTTATAATTTCTAGATTAAAAGATGTCGCTTTATTGGTTGCACCCAAAACTGCATTTTAAAAATAGTTAAAACAAATATAATAAATTCATTTGTCAATTTTCTTCACTAAATTAATAATGAGGCTTTATTGATATTAAAAAGAGATTTTTACGTATAAATATGAGGTTAATAAGGAGCAGATAGGTAGGTTTATCATAAATATATGTAATATTTTTTACCATATTATAACATTGAGCAACTAATTAACAAACCCGCGGTTTCGTACATACTGGAAATTGTAATGATTGGTTTGTAAACAAGCCAAATGAAATACAGTATTTATTAATTTTGAGAAATTTTCCAATATGGACTGCCTAGATTTGTACCTGATTTTCCGGGAAATTAATTGGAGTTTTTCCCGTCCTTGTATCCCTAATAGCAGATCTCACTAAGGCCTACTCTACACGTTAACGACAGTGTATATATATATTACAATTGTTTTTTTTTCAATGAAACTTGAAATATATTTTTTTAATAACAAATACGATGCACAATTACGAAACTTAATTAGTATCTTTAAGATATCAGTATTGCATTATACTTTTTATGTCTCTCGTCTAATAAAAGTATTTAAACTAATGAATATTTTATATTTCATGGCGGTTGCAAGTTTTGTTATCAGTGTAATACCAGCCTATTTATAATCAGAAATTAGTAAAAAGTGTATTATTTATTGAGTATCTTTGAACTCTGCTCGACACTGACAGTTGACCCGCTTATCATAAAAAGCTCTTACGCATTTTGCGCTCAAAACGTGGAGATAAAGTAAATAACAAAACCATCTTAACAAAATAAATATGATATAACATTTATAGTCACGAAATATTTTTATTTCAACCTTCTTGCTCAGTGGATGTAGGTAGTTTAATAAAATAATAACTTGTTTGCGCAGTTTCTCTAATAAACTTAATAAACGAATATAGAAGTGAAGTAAAAATAATTGTATTTATTAAATATATCAAATTGTCGGTAATATGAAATCGGAGAGTGCTGTAAATGTATTTTTTGTAATATTTTCGCTTAACATATTTGTTGCGGAAGGAATATCTCCCATTATATTGAGTAAGTATTTATAATTTCGCTTATTTTTTTATATTTTTAAGATGATAAAAAAAATACCCAAAGAAAACATGCTGGATTTTAAACCGTTAACCCTATTTATTGTTATTATAGGGAAATATCTATTATTTTGCTTCATTATTTTGAAATTATTATTAAAATTGTAATAAATACATTTATTACATTGAAATTTTTGTAATTTGTGTGTTTAAAACTTAGTTCCAGGGGATGGCGGGAGTCAGCTAGAAGCCTCCTTGAATAAAACCAATGTGGTGCATTATTTGTGTCAAAAAACATCGGATTATTTTAACATATGGCTGAACAAAGAACTGTTGGTTCCTCTCGTGATAGACTGCTTCATAGACAATATGAAGTTCCATTACGATAATGTCACGAGGAAGACCTTCAACACCCCGGGAGTAAACATCCGCATCCCGGGGTGGGGCTCCCCGGAGCCTGTGGAGTGGCTAGATCCCTCACACGCCTCAGCCGGGTCGTACTTCAAGGACATCGGCAACGCTCTCGTCTCTCTTGGATATGTGAGGGATGTGTCCATCAGAGGAGCTCCTTACGATTTCAGGAAAGCTCCAAGTAATTCAATCACATTGATTTAAAAAAAGCTTTTTATAATATTGCATATTTTTGTGGATAGTTTTGTAATAATAATAAATGTTTTTGTCAAGAGAATTATTTATTATTTTTTACAACTACATTTTTTGATAAATTACATGAGTCACTATGAGATAAATTTAAAAGACAATAACTTTCCGTTAATATTATAATCTGTACTATAATCCTCATTGTTATTGTAGTTAACATGATAAGGAAAATTAAGATATTCAATTACTTTATTTATTTTTCTTTTATACTAAAAATAATATGTACTTGAACTGTGTTTTAGATGAGAATGGCGAATTCTTTATTAACCTTAAGAAATTAGTTGAAGACACTTTTCAAATGAATAACAACTCTAAAGTGACTTTACTGACGCACAGCATGGGCGGTCCGATGGCTCTACGATTCCTACAAAAAGAAACTGCAAAATGGAAGGATACTTTTATTGATAAAATGGTGACCCTATCAGCACCCTGGGGAGGAGCAGTCAAAGCCATAAAAGTTTTTGCGATTGGTACAAACCATATTTTTACACACATATTATACTTATATTTTTTCTATATCTGCTCTCTAGCTGGAGCATATTGTCACAATAAATAGTCATTAAAACGTTTTGTTAGCCACCATGGACCTTGATTCAAGTCAGATTTGCATAATTTAAATACTTATTATAATATAATCATTTTTCTAAGATGTAATAATCCGAATTAATTTTCACATTCAAATATAAAAAGCATAGTTATACTTTATATTATTAATATTGACCATGTGATTTACGAAGTCTAACTTGTGAAAATGATCAACAGCGTTCTATTATTAATAATGTGAATGAAAATTTCAGGTGATGATTTGGGATCTTTTGTTTTACGAGAGAGTATTTTACGTGAAGCCCAAATAACTTACCCTTCTCTTTCATGGCTGTTACCGTCTCCTCTCTTCTGGAAAGAGTCTGAAGTACTTGTACAAACAGATAAATTAAACTATACCATCAAAGACTTACAAAAGTTTTTCATGTAAGTCATTAAAATGTGTCCTAACAATGTTATACAAAATTGTCCTATGTTTTTTGGTCTTCAGAGGCAATTTATAATTCATTGCAATTTATAATACAATCAATGAATTAACATTTTTTCAACTAACTATTTATAGCTATTTACTAACTATTTTTAATCAATGTTTCTGCAACCTTGTTAAGTTATCAATTATATATAATGTATAGATTGTACACCGATGATATTTTTAATTTAAAAATATTCATACTTCAAATACTGGGTAGTTGTTGAAACATTCTATTGTCCAGTAAATAATCACAATTGTCAACAACATGACTTATTGTTAAGACATTTAAAATATGATTATTAATACAAACTGGTTATATTTAATATTATATACGAAGAGTGAAGAACATAGTACATTCCTACAGCTGTAACAGGCTGCAATTTTTTTTTTTTATGTAAACGCATGCAGGAGAGCACAACTGGTCAAGACCAGTGCACTCTATGACGCTCAGCCAGGGAGGCTGGACGCTGCATGCGGGAAACGTGTGTTGTGTTCGTGTTTGTGTGTGGGTTGGGGAGATTGCAAGTGTATATTTATCTGTTTCTTGAAGAGATCCAGATTGTAGGAAGGAGGAAACACAGACGCTGGAAGAGCCTTCCATAGCTTACCGGTGGCATTAAGGAAGGAACTTTGGAAGCTGCCAGTTCTTGGTCGACATATATTAACCGTGTATGGATGTTCGGCAAGTGTAAGACGAGTTTGTCGGCTGTGAGTGGGTGCAGGAGGAATTAGTTCTTTAAGTTCCGAAGAGCAGCGACCGTGGTAATAACGGTAGAAAAGACTAAGAGAACCAATCTTACGTCTGTGTTCCATTGATTGTAGATTAGACGTAAGGGTGTCATTGTTTATCAAACGAATTGCTCTTCTTTGAACTGAGTCGATTAAGTTTAGAAAGTATTTTGGGACTCCAATCCAAAGGTGACTGCCGTATTCAAGGATAGGTCGGATTTGTCCTTTATATATAAGAAGAAGTTGTTTATCATTGAAATACCGACGTGATCTATATAATACACCTAGTTTTTTGGAAGCAAGACCGGCCTTACACTTAATTGACTCGTAATATTTGACACTATTCGATATTGATAATCCAAGCATGTTGATGGAGCTTGCTTTCGGAAGAGAACAACCGTTGAAAGATACAGGATCCATAGCAGTTTTCTTGGTGGAGAAAGTGAATGATTGGGTTTTTGAAATGTTGAAACTGACGAGGTTGAGGTCGCCCCATCGTGAAACCCTTTCAAGAGACATGTTCATCTTCTCCACCAGAGATTCCCTAGCAGCAGATAGTTCCGAATGTTTCGGAGGTTTATGGAAGATTATACTCTCATGGACAGTGCTGTCGTCGGCATAACAGTGAATGTTTGCGCATTGAAGCAAACCATTCACATGCAGAAGGAAAAGAGTGGGCGACAGCACAGAGCCCTGTGGAACTCCTGAGTTGATTTTATGGCAGGAAGAAGAAAAGCCATCTACGACAGTGATGATGCTTCGATCACTCAAGAAGTTTTCAATCCAGGAGCACAGGGAGGGAGTTAGTCCATAAGACGGTAATTTATTCACCAGACCGCGATGCCAGACTCTATCGAACGCCTTGGAGATATCCAGGGCAACAGCTTGCGTTTCTCCATAGCATTCGACGGATTTCCCCTAAACATGTGTGACATATGCCAAGAGATCGCCGCACGATCGACTACGGCGGAAGCCATATTGCCGATCGCACAGAAGATCATTCTTCTCTAAGTAGTTTAGAAGTTGGCTGTTAATTAAACGTTCCATCACTTTGGAAAGTAGTGATGTGATGGCTATTGGGCGATAGTTTGTGGGGTCACTTCGGTCTCCTTTTTTTGGAACTGGGTGAACAAGGGCTTTTTTCCATCCCTGGGGAACAATACCACATCTAAAGGACAATCTGAAAAGTTTGGTGAGCACAGGACTAAGTTCAGGAGCGCAAGATTTTAATACCACCGCTGGTATGCCATCTGGGCCACTGGCTTTGTTGGTTGCTAATTGGAGAAGTTCTCGACGTACGGCTTTGAGGCTGAGGCTGAAATAGAAAATAGCTAAAATTTATGTGTCACACTTAGACGTAAGAGTGTCATTGTTTATCAAACGAATTGCTCTTATTTGACTGTGTCAATTAAGTTTAGAAGGTATTTTGGGGGTCCAATCCAAAATTAATTGTAATTGAGATTTTTTTTTTAGTGATATTGACTACTCTACCGGATGGGATATGCGTCTCGATACATTGGAGTATACAATGGATTTTTCACCTCCAGGAGTTGACTTGTATTGCTTGTACGGTTCTGATATAGACACAGTTGAAAGGTATAATTATTAATAATTCAATTTAAAAGTTATAATTTCATTTTATTTTTTGGATTTTACTTAAAATAATGTTTTAATCAAATACATCCTTATTTCAGATTAGTGTACAAGCCCGGCACTTGGTTGGATGGTTATCCGACTTTGGCTAACGGTAACGGAGATGGCACAGTAAATATTCGCTCTCTGGAAGGTTGTCTACATTGGTCTCATAATAAAAGAAGTAAATGGGGATTATCCAGCCCCGATATAAAGTCGGTTAAAAGAATGGCTTTTCCCAAGGCTGATCACATGGCTATTTTGAGAGACCCTCGCGTAGTGGAATACATTAAAAAAATATTTTCCACCTAAACAATTCTGATAAATCTAATATTGTGATAAGATTTCAATAATAAATCAAAACTAAATTTATAACAGTAAAAATGACACTTTGTTTTACGCTGATTTTATTAGATTTTTTTTAGAACTATCGCCTTACTGTGCTAAATATTAACTATTATCTTCCTTACTTCAATAAAGCAAGTAAAAAATTAAATTTTTTGATGTAATTATTTATAAGAGATAATAAAAAAATGTAGACAATATTTGGAATAGTAATTGAAAAAGACACTTTGTAAGTTGTAAAACATAAATATGGATGAATAGAAACAGTGGTATCTTTACATACGAATGCCCCAACATATGAGTTCTTTGAGATACGAGCCGTAGAGCGAGTGATTTTTTGCTTTAAAATAGGAGCAACCGGCTTAGTGGGTCGGCCGGTTCCACACGAACTACGCATCACGCTTTCCCGCATGAATACCCTGGCCACAGTCAGAGAATCAGTTATCAGTGTGCTCTTGCTGTCAAAGCATCTTGCAGTTCAATTAATTTCAATGGGGAAATTTGCTTTGAGATACGAGTAATTTAAAATAAGGTTGCGTAACAAATTAAACTCGTATGTACCACTGTAAGTTGAATGCAACTTTGAAATTAGGTAATATAATTAGATTTTACGTAAGTTGTTCTTATTGTAATAACGTAGATATTAGTCGGTTGTTATTGTTATATAAAAGCAAAATACAGGTTAACTGCATTGAATTTAATTCAAATCTATTTTGGACAAAACTCCAAGGATATAAAAAATGTTTAAAAAAATGTAAGACTAGCGATTTTTGTGCTATTTTATATTTATTTTTGTATTGCATAATTAATATTTCACTGTTTTGAAAGTTATTAAAATATTGGTTATATTTTATAGATAAGATAATTAATTTTAAACAATATTTGTGATAATATTTATAACATATTTTATATTAGTTAGTCCAAAAATAATCAAAATTATTGATTTGAAGACTTTTTCGTTTTGTCTATAGTTAATATAAAATGTACATTTTATGTTTTTTTTGAAAATAAAAATTATTTGAACTTATTATTATTTTATTTTACTGTTGTAATAATAATTAATTAAATTAATTATTATTACAATTAATTAAATTATAAATTATTGCTTGTCTAGTGGTCCTTGAAAATGCACAATAAAGTGTGCACCATTCTCCGTTATCCTCTTAGTACATAGGGAATTATGAAATATTCTTGATTAAAAAAAAACTAAATTAAAATATATATATTTATTATATAGTTTATTTAAGTTATTCATTGTTACAGGTTTTTATAATAAATAGTTAAAAATGAATATTTTAATATCAATACTATACATAAAAAAGTGAGAAACTAATAATAGAGAGGTAGGTAAATAATATTAACAAAAACAATATTCTTATGTTATTTACATAACAGGAACTTACATACGAAATATTTAATAGTAACCATCAAATATTTTTTTTATTAAGGTTACATTCTTTTAAGAAATTACTTTGTTTACCACTTTTTTTTATAGTTTCAACAAATACAGGACAACATTTCAAACAATAGAAATTAAATTTGATTTGATACGACAAAACTATGTTGACTGTTCCATGTTTCATAAAGTCAACAAATATGGAACAGAAAAATAACGGTATATTTAATGCTCAGAAATTTGACATGGGATAACCTTTTTATGAGTAAACATGGCTTAAGGCCTACCATACACAGTCAGTTATATTGAAAAATATTAAGTAGTAAAGAGGAATAAAATTGACCATTTTGAATGAGTATTAATGAGTGATAGCAATGGTCTAACAAAATATTAATCTAGTTCAAATTATTTAGTCGCAAGAATGCGGTATGTAGAGTTATAAAAGTTGATATTGCTTAGAATAAAATAAGGTTACTTTATATTAAATTTAAAAAGTATTTAATGGGAACATTAGTACGTTTGAAAACATCAAGAATAACTGTAACAAAATTAAAACAAAAAAAATGCAGTATCAATCTTTAACATTCTGTGATATAATTGAGGGTGGAGTTATTCAATTAAATTTCTCTGGAAAAATTTGTTCGATTTAACTGATTGTCTATGGTTCACCTTAGGCCTGATGTATTATGGGTGGGTATTCTGTATCGTATAATAAACTTATGTGAATACATATTCTGTATAACATACTATTCGTATAGTTCTGATGTCTTAATCAGAAGATATCAGAACTATATGTAGGTTGCTACTGTACTTGAAGTTCGTCTATTTATGTAAGTATATTATAGCACAAATTCATACAAATATTCAAATTCAATTAAAAAATGAAAGTGCGGCTGGGCTAAGGGTATATATCTATATTTAAGAACAAAACATGATAATAAATATAACAGATTTTTTTAAATAACCATGTATTATGTAGGTAACAAATATTGTTAATATTTTTTACATTTCGAATGGATAACATGTTTCATATATAATATTTGTATCTCTAAAAGTACAACTATTACACTTGTCATTGGATAAAACATAAAATTTTCAAAACAAATTCATACAATTAAAGTAGATAATATTGATTAGACACAGCATGGAATTTTATATAAGGGCAACATGAAAAATATTTCAAATGTAGTCAACCCTCCTACAACGCTAGCTTTTTTTATTTGTAACTTATATTTTTCTTATAGTGTTTGCAGCGATTTTTCATATAATGGTCCTTTCTACGTTGTTATTTTAGGTTACACCGCCTCTTAGGACTAAATTGTCCAGGCTTTGGGAACATCGGGATAATCATCCGATATTACGAAAATGTTGTAGGAGGGTTTACTGTATGGTTCTTTTTACACCTATTTAAATCTAAGCAACAAATATCGTACAAATTAATTACACTTAAAACAATTATCCCACTTTATGAAAAATGATATAATAAATTACTGTTAACGGAAAATGACAAGTATCATTTTTAAGCACCTATCTTACTTTTGTAAATTTAGGTTTACTAATTCATCAATTCAATAAACTATTAAAATATGGAAATACATATAGATATTTATTTATAAGATTCAGAGACAAATGGGTTCAGAGACTTGCTTCATTTACTTATATTTGCATGTTTAAGGCATTTTTATACTTCGAGAAAGCTTATTTTGTTACTCAAAAAATTTCATTGAATCAAATCAATACGACCATTAAATTAGAGTATAATTTTGTTGAATTTCTATCACAGTAAAAAAATATAAGCAAAAAAATTAGCATTTTACAATTTATAAATATTTATAATTCCAACCCATTCCAATATTTTTTTACAATATATAATTTATTTCAAGCATTTAATATTTAATTTTGAACTGAACACCAAAAGAAAATGTTATAATGATATTTTTTAGATCATCATATCATAGGCAAAATAAGAATGTGTTGTATGAATATAAATACTTATAATATGACTTATAACAACATTATTCTAGATTTTATACTTATTATATTTAAATTAAATAAATTACTATAAGGGTGCCCATATAAGCAATAAGTATTACAAGATTGCTCATCTTTAAAAAATAGAAAGGGCCATACAAACATAACGGTTTGCGTAGCTCTAACTCATTTCAAACACAGAATAATTATGAGAACCAACAATATTGGAATACTTAAAAATACTGTGTTTTAAGCAAGGTTAATTGTTTGCATAGTTCTTTTCTTTTGTAAAAAATAATATTTTGCGATTCATATTGCTTGTGTGAGTAGCCCCGAGACATGTCTACCACATTTTTAAACAAATCAGTTCCACATTTTTCAAATAAAAACTATTTTTACCAAAATTTAAACTGCTTCTAAGGTGTATATTTATAATAATTTTAACAATTTTATATTACAAATACTCATGTAGTCATCATGTGCTTTATTTTGATACATATAAAAACAATTATGTTTTATCACTGCAAAAAAAAAAACAATTTGAATTTTCAGTTAATCAAATAAATACATTTTTTATTGGTAAGTTAAAAAAAATCAAAGAAAATAACGTGTGACCTAAACGAGTTCAAATTTTAATGATTATACTTATTACTTCTAAAATTATATGTAAGAGTATTTTAATAATACATTACTATTTTTAAGCAGTTGAGTTTGACAGTAAGTAAAAGTCAGTTTTATACCTTAAGGATTTATTAAATGATGTATTATTGGATACAATTTTATTAAGAACGAACGAACAAACAACGAAAATGGAAATTTTTCATGCGAAAATATATCAAACATACATTTCAGAAGGGAGATTTATTCTGTTAAATTTGAATAGGGTACTTAACTCAAGTAAATCTAGCTGATTGATTACATCACATTTAGAGTAATTATTCATTTATTTGCAGAAAGTAATTGACATAATGTATTTAGGAAGAATAGGGTTTTTAAAGTACTGTAGTGGAATAGATTCAGTGGCATTGATCAATACTCATGTAATATTGGATATTCTTGATGGACTTTATAATCGGTGGCAAATACTATCAGTATTGTATTGTGGTGTAAGAAAAATTATTTGAATTCAACCTTGAGTGTTATATGTGTAACTGCACTAAGGAAATTACTATTCACTTGTCTTTGGATGACATCTCTAACATTTAACATAAATAATCAATCCTCAAGAGCAGCATACTGATTACCCCTTTCATTATGGGCAGTGTGCATCTATATTTTGACATTTCAGGTTTCAGACATTTTTTTCAGAAAAATAAATATTCCGAACCTTTGATGTTACTTAAAAACAGCCCTAAAGTTTTGTAATATATCTCATAACATAAATAAATAGTATATCTATACATATTCATCACTTTTTTCTGATTTTGTTGAAATATCGAATATTTCATGACTGAATCTTTACAGAATATTCTTGGTATTCAATTTAATTGAAACAATCTGCATCTCACGAAAATTAATATAATATTTAAATGTAAGACTAGAAAGTAAATATTTAACTTTTTTCTTATATTTCTAAGAATTAAAATTATTATAAATAATTAAAAAAAATCATGGATGCAGTTTATGATCCTCAACGTAAAAAATATATGGTTTAATGCATTAATATAACATTGGATGTTATTAAGTAGTCTAAATAAATAAGATGAATAACCAAAAGTTAAGCTTAATTTTTACATTATCATTTATATATTCACATTACATTACACTGCTTTTCCTCAAGAGGAATTATTTATTAATTTACCTTTCCATTAAACACAAATAAAACTAATTACAACAAACTTTAAAATTAATGATGATTGATAAATAAATACTTGTAAAAAATATGAAAGTATAAATAGCGCAATGAAAATAATAAACTAAAAGCTTATAAAAACTATAGAATAGGAATACTTATGCTATCTAATGTAACTGAACGCCGAGTAGTCCGATTTGTAAATGGCAAAGGCTCCAACAAGTATTGTCGCTGTGGCCAGCATGGCGCGGTATCGCGGTGGCACTATTGCCAACAAAGGATTATCATTCACAATTCTTCGCAGCTGCGTTAACTTTACACTCCACAGAGATCGTTGAGCTCCTCCTGTTCTTGCCATTATCTGTCTCTTTTTAGCTCTTTCTTCATCATCTTTCCTTTGTTGCTCTCTGCAATAAGAATAACAATAAATTAAAATGTGAAATATATACAAATGTATATTTTAACTGTATTATACATTTAATTGTTTATGTAATTGCAATTTCAATACACAAATTAAAAAAAAAATTGTTTGATAACACAAGTATAATCGTGCAGTTTTACAAATAATAATTAGTCATAAATTTTAATGATTTGATATCATTAAAGAGATAACAAACTTATAGATTTTCACTAAAAGAGTTTTTAAGTCATCATTTGAAAGACGGTTGTCACTTAAAATCTTACAGTTAGCTCTATGGTTACATATAGTAGAGAGGTATAGTAGATGGTTGGTTAATGTCAATCAAATCGAGAATTCAAGCGAAAGGAGGATTTGTGCTTTACAGAGAAGTAGGAGCTGTTATCAGTAAATTACCGACATGCTCTATAAATTAGCTCAGTTTTCTCTAAATAAAATATAAAAAATTATCAATAAGCAATTCCATAAATGAAAAAAGACCATAATGTTATGATCAATAATTATTAACTGGATTAACAGATAAGGAAACATAAATGGTATTATTTAGTATTACTAAAATAACTTACTCTTTTTTCTCATATAATATAACTTCATGTTCCATTTTTCCTGGTGGGTAGAGAACATAAATATCTGAAGCTCTTTCAAGGATTTCTTCAAAAGGTAAATCATCAGGAAGCTGAAACAGCACATTTATAATTTTTTTGAGACTTAATATAACAAATAAAATTGAAAAAAGAGATTGCAGTGGTTTCTTTTAAGTAATGTTATATATCATAGTATAGATGAAATACATTGAATATATTTTTTTAATGTGATTAAAGAAATATACTCACTTGGGATAAGAAGCAATGCACAGATGCCATATCACAGTCCAAATCAAAAATATCTGAAGATCTGTGCAGCACAATTGCTGCAGTCACATAAATTGGAAACATCGGAGGTGAACACAAAAAATAATCATACAACCTAACAACATCGGTGTATCGATTTAAGCTGTGACCAAACCATGTCAAATACCATGGAAGTGCAAACATGGTGCCGACTGTAGATCTAAAAAGAGAGATATATTCATTTAATTTTTATTTATGAGGTTGTTATAAAATTTTAGATCTTTAGATATTGAAAGAAACATATAATTTTTAATAGACCACGACATATTTAGCCGTCCATTAAAAATTATTTTGAAAAGACTCTAGAGATAAATGTATAGTGATGACATTTATTGATATGTTATGACAGCATTTCATATGAATGAACAAAAACGTTTACAGATATACTAAGATATATATTATATATATATTAACATCCCCTTTACTTAAGGAAGAAAGACGACTTTACGTCGCCGGGATAGTTATCGGATCACGTGGTGGCGGAATGAGGAGCAGATGAAAAGCACAGACTTTTTCAGAAGCACATATATTTTTACAATAAACTTGACAAACTTCGGTATTCGGCTCAGACCACGGACAATCTACAATCTACTGTTGAGAGCCTAACTGAACTGAGACGGCATGATTTGTAATAACGTAGCGCCTTTCTATCACCTTTGACAAAATATCTTCTGTCAAAACAACCAAAATGGCGACACATGTCCGACGAGCGAACAAAAATAAGAGACAAAAGATTATATTTCAAGGTTTTCGGCACCAGGCTGCAATGGCTATATCGAGCTGATATCAATATCTTATATATAATATTAAGAAATACTAGAAGAATTATGGTAAAATATTTTATTTTATTATACTCTTTAATGCTGGAAATTTCAGAGAACAAAGTGTAAATATAGTCAGCGGAAGATAGGACATCATTCTTACCTCCTTAAGAAATCAGCTAATGAAGAATGTTGTGTATTAATAATAGGATAAAGGTAATTAAGCCGGTGCTGCGTGGGCTCCATGGTGAGCTGCATGAAAGGAGCCAGCGGCGCTCCTTCTCCTTGTGACAGGCGACACAGCAGAGGGAATGATGCCTTGTCCCCGCACACCAGCAACAGAGTAATAGCCACATCGTGGTAACCCTGAAAACATTACAAAATAACTGTCATTATTTTATTATATAGTATTATTATTATTATATTAGTATTTGTATAGCGCTCTTTTATGACCGAATGATCATTCCAAAAGCGCTTCTTTGCCTCTCTGAGTAAAAAGGTGGGTCTTGAGTCTGCTTCTGAAGGATGCCTCTGCTTTAAGCTCTCTTATGCTTTCCGGTAGTGAGTTCCAGACCATTGGCGCAGCGTAGCTGAAAGCCCGATTGCCAAAGACCGTGCTATGTATTACTTTTTAAAGTAAGAAGTAAAGGTTCCGAAAAGACAAAAATATCAAATGTTATAAGTTATAAATTAGTGAAAGTGATCTGTGTTAGAGTAAGATAAAAAAAAAATATTCAACGGCAAGCATTATTTTTAATGTATTAAGAATAACAAATATATATTATAATAGTAATTTCATTTGAATTAAAAAAAATTAAGTTCCCAAAGTCTCCATTAAGACACGAAACACATTCAGTTATAAGGTGTGATGCGAGAAGATAAATATCATACTGAATTAAGTCGGGAGTCAATTTAAGCACTGTTACACTAAAAAAATTGAGTGACACAAATTATTATGCCACAATATAACCCAAAAATATACAAGTATACATTAGCTGGTAAAGCAAATGGGATGATTTTTTTAATAAGTTCTTCTAGAGACTTGGTTGAGCATTTTTTCAAATACTTTTAAGACGTGTCTTTGACAATAAGCGCTTAGTTGTTGCCTACATTCACAATTGCCTTTATAAAGTTATTGCTTGCCTTAGTATAGTTGGTGGATACATTCAAATCAAGCACTGACATCTCTACCAATATTTTAATATCAGGTGAAATGAAAGTAAATATTTTTAATTAAATTATAATTATGCACTTACACTAAGATTTACCAAATTAATAACTAATAAATTGTGAATTAAAACTAATTCCATATTCATATTGTGATGCGGTATAATTATCAATGTCCAATAAAGTATAACTATCTACATTAAAAAGTATGATCAATGTAATTGCACTCATCAAGTTAATTAACTAATTGACCTCATTTCAATATGTTGTTTTTAATTGATTTTTCTGTTATGATGCATTTGAAATATTTTCTAGTAAAATAATTTCAATAATTTCAGAAAACAGGTAAATAAGGAGAAAATATAATCATATTCGAAATTATTAAGAATGCATTAATATATTTTAAATTGAGATAATCTTTTGGTAGGTAGAAGTTTAAGCACAATTCTATATATTAATTAGATTAAGTTATAAACCTACCTGATAATATTTCAGATGAGGATATTTGATGATTACTCTAAGAATGAGAACAGTCAACTGGTCTTGAAGAGCCACCCTCTGGTTGTAAGGAATTCCTGGAGGGAACCTCTTTAGAGATCTGTTCACATCTAATATAACCTGGTTGTACTCCGAATGCTCTGAGAGAGATTCTAAAGATGGAGCATCTGACTTCTCATCTTCCGTTACACCGACGAGCAATGGCCACACAGTTCGTCTGATATCATCTATGAAGGAAAATAAATTAGTACTTTGCAATATTGTAATAATGAAGATATTAGAACGGTCTTGAGTGTTTATTGAAAATAATTTACCATTGATTAGACCGCCTTTTGATTTAGCATAACTTTTCCATTCTTCTGCAGAAGTGTTACGATCTTCTAAAGAATATTCTAGATTTTTCAGTTTTTCTTCGAATTCCGCTGAACTTTCCACAACTAAAAATACATAAAATAAATTATTTTACCATAACAAAAAATAATTTGTAAATGATCAATATATGTGTCAGACAGTACCGTCATCGAATTTCAAATTGGACGGTGCAACGATGTCATCTATATTCTTCTTGTCGTTAACTTCTTTGAAACCGGAGTCACAATCCGATTTGCAGTTGATGTCTTCAGACAAATCAAACGAATTGTCTTCATTTTCTTTCTCCATTTTCGTTTTCTAATGGCATTAGGCTTTGATAAAAATATGTAAATAGAAAATGATGGTCACAGACAGTAATCAAGTAAGTATTATTAAAAATACCGACTGACATTTACTTGACAGATTGACAACTGGCTGTAGCAGTGCAGCCATCTGCCGATAGCTAGTACTAACATGAGGCTTTCACTCAAAAGGAGCGGGAGTTTAAATATCACTTCAATGAAATTATAAATATTGTGTAGGTGACTAGAAAGATAATTTAAATGTCATTAGACAATACAAAGTAAGCAAGTCATATATGCTATGTAATCATAAAACAATTTTTAATTACAATAAAAATATAAATGATAATTATGTTTATATGAACATAATTCATTACAACTATTATTGTTGTTTTCATACTTTGGGTTATTAATTTATTACATAATAGATTATAACGAATTATAAAAATAATAAGTCATTACATAAGATAATCACAATTTAAATAACAAATCACACCTACTGGAAGGTATCAAAATGAGTTTGCCTACATAACAAAACGAAAAGTATGTGACAGAACGCTCCATGTTAAAAAAGATTTGTTTCTACGAGTAATTTATAATATACTAGGTCTGTGATACGTATAAACAACCACAAACTAGTAGGATGTAGTAATGTCTGATCCGGATGTAGAATGGCAGAAAGTCTAAATATACCCTGTCTGGAGGAGTTGTTGCAGAATGTCGCATCTTGCGTAAAATAAACATCCGCTTTAATAACCAATAGTGATGAATGCGACATCAAGTAGAAACAATCGATGCTCCATAATTTTTCATTATTTTCTTTAGTCTACTTTGATAAATTATCGGAGGAAAGAAACATCTAGTACTCAGTTCTGTTATTCAAATATTTTAATTTTATTATTATACATAATTTGGCCATCGTTGTATGAAAGACCCAAAAAAAAGTATCGATGGTAAGTTTAAATCTTTCTCTTCGTGTCAGCGACGTCAAATTATTTTTTCCCAGTATCTGGCAACTTCGATAGCTCGTGTGTTGCCCAGCATTAGGTCCTGAGATGTGCAGCTTGTTGGGCATATGGAGCAGCATCTTAGGTGTGAGGCGGTCTGCAGGTCTCCACAGTCGCACAATAGTGTCTCTCCCTGCCGAAGCATTCCCCACCGCTCGAAGTTGTCCTTTGTTCTACCAACTCCGGTTCTTAATCTGTTCAGGGATTTCCAGGTCCGCCAGTCAAGGTTCTTGCCAGTTGGGAGGCCTTCCTTTGGAGTAATGAAATCCTCTGGTGCGATTTGTTGCCAGAGCTGGAGTCTCTCGTTTTCAGGGCCGGATGTGAGAGGTTGTGTGGATTTCAGAAAGCTGCTTCGCGACTTCAATCTTGGTGTTGGGGTATCTGATTATACAAGCAGTGGGACGGTTGGTTGATTGCCTTACGCATTTCTTCGGCGCATATGACTTTGCGTCTTATGTGTGGTGGTGCGATAAGTTTAAATAATGAGTACTTACAATAGGTGTATTTCAAGGAAAGGTAAGAACTAAAGATTATATAATAAATGTATATAACACCTAAAAATGATGACGTTCTCTCTATTATATTATGAAAAAAAAAAAAAGAATCATATATGAGTATCAAATATTTTTTTCTGTTGCGCTGGTTCACCACTTCCACATAATACGAGTATTACACTCGTGGTATTGAACATCTACGAGTAGTACCAGTAATTTACCATATGCAGTCATATTGTTGATATCCTATTGAGTACTCGTATTTTTGCATATTAACGTTTGAAATCTTACAGAATTGAATACAAATTGTTCATCGATAACAAATAAATTTATTATCTAAGTCGCGTTTTAATCGCGTAAGTACAAAAAATTCTAACTTATTTTCCAAAGTATTTTTACTGAAATATGTTCATGAAGATTTATGGAAGGAATAAGTGTTTAATAAAAATATTTTATGAGCAGGGTGGTAGCAGCAGTCTCGGGCACAGCCCCTGGCGGCAATTACTATATTTCTCTCACTATCGATGTGCTGTCAACATGTTAACAAGGGGCTCACTTTACCACAGACTTATTCGGTGTTCCAGATAAAAAGCGGATTTTTTATTACTCTTGTATGCTATACACAATTATTACAATAAAAATATAAAACATATTATTTTATAATAAATTTTAAACCACTTATGGAATTATTAGTTAGGTTCGAATTCAATATGTGAGAATTATTTTTCATATTGGTTTGAATTTTAGTAGAGGATAGCCTTCTTTTGATATATTAGACAACTTAATGCTAGCTCATTTGAGTTCCCTCCAGCTTACCTTTACATATCGCCTAACTCCGATCTGCTCTTCTAAAATCTTCAAGAAGCAGATTAAAAATAACTTAAGTTAGAATCCCTTCGCGAACACCATTATATGTACCTACTATTTTTTTTCTTACGCACTATTATGCTTAGCCGCTAACTAGGTTTCCACTAGTTTCGGAGACCAAGCTGCTAAAGAAATGTTTAAATCGGAAACCTGTCGAATGGAATCTTACTGCACAATATATAATACGAGTACTATAATTAATTTAAAAGGCAACTTATACTTTGTGATTATACAATTATTATACAACGTACTTCTGTCTCATAAATATTTTATATGGATTTAATTTAAGATATAGAGAAATAAACATTTTAGTTGGAAGCAAAAAGCATATTAATCAAAAAAGTGAAAAATGAAACCCGTTACCCCCAAATTGACACCACTACTCCAAAGCCCTCTGCTGGTGCTCTTCTGCGCGACGTTACAACAAAATAAAAAACATTGATCAAGATTACATTTTCACACTATCAGTATCACCGAATTTAGTGTAAGAAAGCTATATCGTTTAAAATTGATATCCCCGTCTAGAGTTGACATCAATGTAAGAATCTTGATAAATAAATGGAACAATCAAACTTACGTGAATCGCGTTTTTACGTATATTTTAATGAAAAGTTTTCTATCTGGCAGGTACTCCACGCATGCCCGCGGCATTCGCCGGGGATGGCTTGAGTCCATTTACTTCTTGCTTAAAAGACCGGCGAAAGCAATATTGGATTCAGTATCCATGGGAAAGCTTCGCTATCGACTTCTCTTAGGCGGAACCTTCATACAAACTGCACTAGAGAGTTAGTGAAATATATCACGATGGCTAAGAGGTAGGTAGAAATTTAACTGGTTTTATATCTTTATTTACAAATATATATTAAGGGTAGAATAGCCCAATAAGTAATAAATACATATTCATTGTAATTTTGCAGTAGTGATTCCCTTACTTATTTTAATTGTTTACATACATCAAATTAGGAAAAATAAATATAATATTGTAATTTAAGATAAACACATAAAATTATCAACCGTTGTTTTTCAAATTAGAAAATTATTCCTCCTATTTGTATTTGATACATAATATGATTAACTAAACAATTAACTAAATATCAGAATGATATATTTAACCCTTTTTTTCTATAAAATAACATTTACAGTCTGCAAATCAATTGACGATGTTTTAAATATTACTAATTTATAACGATTAAATTTAAAATTCAATCGCAATATTTCATAATTTAAACTTATTTAATAAAAATATAAAAATTATATATCTTTTAAAAATAACTAAAAATATAAAATAAGTAGGTACATAAGACTATAATAATATTATAGGCAATATTACCTCTTATTTTTTACGTTACAAAATATGTATATTTAAGTATATCATTATTCATTACCTCCACAATTTAAGTGTTTTATATTATGGCAATTATTATTATGCAATCGTCATGATCGTGATTATAATTAATTCTATAAACTAGGTGTGTACCAATCAAATAATACATTATTATAATGGTTCAAGTCATAGATTTAGTTAATTTTATAATTTAAGTTTTTAATGATATATTTACTACATTTAAATTAATTACACATCTTAATCCAACATCTACTCTTATATTATTTCCATTAGATACTCGTACTTCATCACCTTCATGCTTAGTACAATTGAAAATATATTTTATTCTACAACATAATTTATTTTTAGTGGCCGACTAGCATGCAAATGCTTAAAAATACAATTAATATTTTATTTTTATTATTTTCATTTATTGATAGTTATACAGTTAATTACATTGTTTTTTTTTTTTAATAATTTGATTCGAATAAATCTTTCAAGCTTTTGAAATACTAGTACAAGTATATCATAGTTTCTCAATTAATCACCTTATATACAAGAAAATGCTTAGTATTTTTACGAGTTTCTGTCACTAAAAAAATGTGATACGTTCAAATTTTCTGACACCTACAATTCAATTTAATATTGGAATATATTATTATTATTTAATTGAAAATGTTTGTTTGCTTCAGATGTTTGATTATTTTTAATCTACATAGTAAGAATTCAAATCGAACATGATAGTTAAAGTTATGCATTTTATACAAACTCATAAAAACATGTAATTAATTTGCAATAATTGACCATACATTCTCACGCAAAACAATAAGTACGTACAATACATAATTACCTGTTATATAAACAATGTACAAGTATATAATAGTTCATAAAATGCATAACAGTATTTTTTTCTATAGATGTAAACATCTATTCATACATTCACAATTTGTATTGACACGCATCAACTATTTTACAAAGAAATGTTTTCGATCTCACCATGTATATCGTAATAATTATGTAAGATTTCTCTATCACTGTTTTACGAGATAGCTACGTATTTTTTTTTCGCTTTCGAGAATAAATAACTCATTTATCTGCTGCAATCCCTTTTTAAAATCGGAACCTTAATGTAAATACACAAGTACAAAATGTACAATAAATTAACTTTTTTTTTTAAATTGTTTATATAGTATTACTTACTAACTGCTATCGATGCTTACTATTCATAATTTATAAAAAAATAGTGTCTTGTTATATTTGGTGTGACCTTGGGAGAAAATGGGTGTTAAAGCAAAGGAGTGGGCGGGAGAGTCAACTATAAACTACTTACATTTTCTGACGCGTAGAAACGCGCATTGGGAAACGCTAGTACAATAATATAATATTCAAATTGTTTAGCTAGCATTACATTCTAAGGGTTGTACTGCGAATTTTAAAATTATTTTACTGCCTTTGTGTTAAAAATATACATTTTTATTGTATTGATAAAAAACGTTCATCGTAAGGTTTGTTTTAATGAGTGGCATAAAGGAAGTACAATACAATATATAATTTTGGTTTTTTATTCTTTTTTAATATGGAAATGTCTACGCAGTGAAATGTTGGGTGTTTTATATCAATTTAGGATGTAAATTAATTTTTAAGCGACGCCTTTTTGTATTCCGTTAGACTAAACATGACCATTGAGGCGTGGAAAGCAAGTAGAGTGTAAACGACGTGACCGCAAGTTATCACTTTCACAATAATTTAAAAGTTCATTGTAGCCTTTCAAGAGAATATTATTATCAGCATTGCATTAAATAGTTGATTTTTTCATCCAAATAGCTTTTAAATTGACACTCTGACGATATTGCAATGAAATATTAAATTCCTTGAAACGTGATTATAAATATAATGTATTGTCTGAATATTTGAAATGATTGTATTGTATTTAATGTAATAAATAATTTCCACTGCATTTTTTTATAGTTAGATTATTTCAGTCGGCATAAAGAATTAAGTTAATAACTTTATTTTTTAATAATAGGAAGAATTTTAAATTTAATTTCTATATAAGTGCTTTGCTTATTCGACGTTTAAAAACATTTTTTCGAAAGGGTTTTTAATTAGGTAGTAATATGAAATTGCGTCATATCTACTTGACATTTAATTTTGTTGGTTAACTATACAAAATGCTTGAAAATATATATCATTATCTTTTTTATAAAAAATGTCCTTTAATACATATATAAGATGGTGACATTATTTTTAAAAATTATGTCTCAAATCTAAAATATTTGTTGTACTTAATGTACAACAAAAAATATAGTAGTAGTATTTCTTAAATAATAATTAAGAATACTTTTAAATAATAATCAAAATTACAGAATATTTAAATTTTAAGGCGATGTACAATTTAGTTTTCGCAAACGCATTGAAATCTAAAATAAGACTTGAATTTATCACGGTCTTGCACAGAAGTGACCAAGCACGACGGTCAATGAAAGTTTAATATTATAAATTCATCATTAAATTGCACGTAATTATCTTCGCCACGCAAAAGTATTTCCTTAATATTACAATCACTACGTAAATAAGTATATTATGATGTTTTTTATTTTATTATTTTGTTACTTCGATAGCACCTGTAAATAGGTGCATTATCGTTGAACCCGTGGATTCCTTCCTTTCTTCGTAGTATCAATCCGGTTGATTGGTTTGCAGCAACAAAATCTTCCTGATCTTTTGCAACCCTCTTTAGCTCAGCATAAGAGCTGCAACTCATGTCCTCGAACATTTGCTGCAAATACTTCCGTCTAGGGCGCCCTATGCAGTTTCTACCCTCAACCATCCCTTCCAAAATGTCGCAAAGAAGACCATCGTGGCGCATGATGTGACCGGTTTATCTGGCAAGTAGGAACCATGTCTCTGAGATGGTTCCTACTTCCCTACTCAGTTAATAAAATATGTCGACTTAGGACGAACAGTTTATCCAAATCTTTTTTAACGAAGTGCTGCATTTGAAATGCTTGCTATCCACTTGTTTTTTCTCCTCATAAAATCTGATTTTCTGCTAGAGTTAGATCATAACCACTTGCTTTTCGAATGGTGTGCATAATCCACGATTAAAGGAAATGCATTCTGTGTTGTAAAAAAATATAACAAAATAGTAATGAGATGGTATGAATTCCTTAATCTTTTTTATATTTGGAAATAAAAAGTAATTTACTTATATCATAAAAGTATCACTATGTATTGAAGAAAATCTGACCAATTTTGCTCTCATTAGGTATGTTTTTGTGTGCAACGTCCACACTCAACACCATGTTTGTGTGAAATGATAATATTATTATAATGAACGTGAAAGTTATAGAAAATATTAAACTATTTAGAAACGTACTTTTTACTTGAGGTTATTTTATCTGTACAAGTTCACATCAATTGGATGCCTACTTGAACATTTAAAAAAAGGTACAATAATAATTATAAACAGAAAAACGTTTAACGAAAGATACTAAATACTCAAGAAAAAAATCTAAAATTTAAATTGATTTTTTTTATTATTATTTTCGCTCGACAGGTGGATCATATGCTCACCAAAAATTACTGCCATACACTTCTGTAAGCTTCCATTGTCCAAGCATTATCCAAAGTCAACTCTACACACGAATACCCACTTAGGAACAAACAGGGTTACCGACGTTCTCCAGGGCACGGGTCCTAAGACTAGAGAGCGTCGACGGCAGTTGTAATATCCGACGCATATTGAGAGGTTGGATAATCAGCATTTTTAGTATAATAGTTGATTAGACCGACGATTTCTAAGCACAAGTCATTGGTTTTAAAAGGCAGCTCAACCTAACCAACGGCATGCGCTGTTTAACAGGCGGTGACCTAAATGTTGGCAAATATAAAATATGATTGATATGTTAGTCAAATGTTACACTTACTGATGTACATAAAATTATTATAATCTGCTGTAATCAGAGAAGAATGGCAAGTGGGTAATCCATATTAAGTATAATAATACGTATTAGGTACTTGCTTATTTTAAGAATGAAAGATTTGCAGTAATTGCAACATACCAACGATTGCAAGATACTTTCATTAATAATTTATTGTATGTAGAGAGTACAAATATTCATATATTTAAATGACGACGCAGAGTATGCTAATCGATTCTTTTATTCAAATGTTGTGCACGAGGTGATGTTTTTATTTTTGCCTAAGTTCGAAAACTTTCATTTTCGTCGCAGACTTCAATGATTCATTATATTAAGAAAAAAATGTGTATCACACGTCGCATAACGACAATTAAATCAAGAATTCTCAATTTGCGGATGTATTTTTATTAAAATAAGATCGGTTTGTAGCTTACTGAGTTTTTGGCTGTAAAGTTGTTTATTCGTGTAGTGATACGAAATTTCTTTCCTAATTAAATTGCATTCTATTATCATAAAAAAATGCATAAGCTACTGCACGAATTTGTTCAATATGTGGTTTATAATAGTATAAAATACTTTGCTTTAGCTATATATATTTATTCAATTTTTGATCTTGTATCGCATTGGAAATATTAAAACTCGAAAGCAATGACCAACTGATCGTGTACAGGCTGTCATAAGGAAGCGAATATACAATCGCTACTCATTCCTGTTTTTCCGATCCCGTTAAGTATTCGCCATACTCGTATAATACACGGGATCTTTTTGTAATACTTTTAGTAATCGCGAATATCGATAAATATTTATGCTGTAAAAATATGTAGCCTGTATAAATAGCATGATTACTGAGTATTCTACTAAATAATTAATATTTAGTAGATTATTTTAATGTTTCACACGTTTGCTCCAAATAACAAATACTTTGTACCTAGTTTCAGTAATTTTAAGTATATCGAGTAAATTTTGTAAAATATTTTATATTATATTTTTAATCCTATTTTCTTAAGTATACGTGACGTGCATCGATGTTGTGTTGATATAAAAAGATACCTGTCCGCCTTTACCTGTTATGGTTATCACTTTTGAACCAGTAAGCTATCAAGTTACATGAGCCATTGAAAAATCACATAAATGTATTACGTACGCTTTATTACGTGGCATTTCGAGACACCTTTAAATAGGTTTGAAAAATATTTGTGTACATAATAATTTACATATAACGTATATATTGGAACTATTATTACGATTTAATTTCGTGTGAAATATAACTAATAAATACTTGTAAAAAAAATCAAAACAATTTTTTTTTAATATAATAATGCTTTTTAGAAATATCATATTTAACTGAATATAATAATTATAAATCTACTTCTCAGAAAGCATAAAAAAATAATAACGTCATTCATTTTCTACAAAGTTAACTTAATGTTTATTAGTTTATATCTGAATTAATAATTAAATTTTAAAATATTTAGTTATATTTAAAATTATTTATTATGTCTGTACGTATTTCGTCTTACGTCAAGAGTGTCAATATTGACTAAATTTTCTTCATGAGACTAAACGCGTCTATTCATGATGAATAATGTGAAACAAAACTAAATATATTAAATTGAATTACTAGGACAAAATTAGACATGGCTCTCAGAAGTATAGTTTGAAATAATAGCATTTTATTGGTAGATATATTATATATTTTTTGTATGATCCACATTTTTCTTGAAATTATCAATTCTCGTATTACATAAAAGCATAAGACGTGCCTATTTCTGATAAAATAAGCTGTCTTGTCGAGAAATACCAGGTCGATTGGAAGGGTGATAACTGATAAGACGCCTGCGGCCTAAGGGTTATTACGCTTATTAGCTCGAAGTAAGGTATGAGTACATTTTTGTAAAAAGGAACTAATATGTAGAACTAGATAATTCATGTACTCAATAATAATTACATGTACTATAAGATATATTTATTATACTTAAATATATTATTAACAAATTATAGTTTATATATATGTGTGTGTGATGAGATACTCGTACCTATCTATAAATCAAAACAATATGTCTAATTATAAATATTTATTTATTTATTTACCTTGTTTTCACATGGATCACGTAACAAAAGTTCTCTATTAGGAGACTGCAGTTTCGACTAACTCGTAGTCTTTCTCAATCCTTCTCTAGTTAAGAGATAACTGAGCTGCGTTGTACTTGTAAGTGGTGTAACACATTTTTTGGAGGGGTGGGGGTGTCTACACCCCACCCTCCCCCTACAAAAATGTGTTACACCACTTACAACGCAGCCAGTTATCTCTAACTAGAGAAGGATTGAAAAGACTACGAGTTAGTCGAAACTGCAGTCTCCTAATAGAGAACTTTTGTTACGTGATCCATGTGAAAAACAAGGTAAATAAATAAATAAATATTTATAATTTATTATGGATCTCAAAGTGAATGCTCAAAACATTGAAAATAATATGTCTAATATTTAGTATTCTGTAAAATATTAAGATGTGGACTGAAAAGCATCTTAATTTTATTTTATAATAAATAAATATGGTGAAAGGGGGTCTATAAAACGTCATTAATTAAGACAATGCGTGTTATACTTTCTTAGTGAAAGATGTGAAATCGAAAAAGTTACCGATTTCACATGAGTATGTCGTCGGGGACAACAATTCAAGATTACATGTAAATGAAACTTTACCGCCTGCTTAATAATTTGTGTGGGTAAATAACTACTTAACAAATTTTAAACTTTCCCTGCATTTACAATTGAGCTTTAAGATTAATTTATTAAATACACAAAACATATTAATAAATAAAAATAAAATAAAAAGTAAACATGTATGTGGCATTACTGTTGTAGCTGGGTGTATACTGTATCCACTCGTCTTAATAAGTACTATAATATAGTACGTATGTAGGTATCTTATGCATTGGGGCACCAGGACGTATCAAGGTGCTGAACACAAGACCTGTTTCTTAACATTTTCACTTTCATTTTGCTATATTTTTATAATTTAAAGACACCGTTACACGCATGTTGAATTGCAACGGACTGATCGGGTATATTTTAGTAAAGTACGAACTTATATGGGATGTTACGTATGATATTATTGGAAAAATAAGAATCGGATACCTGGTTATGATTTATTCGACTATTTGGATTTCATAATTTAGTGTTTTAATTTTTGTATTGATTTTTTTATTGTAATAGTTTAGTTGTATGTATGTAATAAACCATTTATTGACGTTCAATTATTTATTACATATTATATTATATATTATGTAGATACTTACTAATAATTTGCAGGACGCAGCAAATTCTTTGAAAGTATTGTAAATTATTTTTATAAAATAAATGATGCTTGTTCGTCTCACACACCATTAATAATTTTAACGTTCATGCATATCTGTGAAAATTATTAACATAATAATGATGGCAAAATATTTTTTCAGGATATTTCTGATGTTTCCATTGATGCTGATATTAGCTGTATCATCTCAACCATTAGATGACTTACAACAAAATGGTCCACAAATATTTGTACTCAACCCGCAGGTAAAATAACTATATCAAATTAATAAAACTGAAGCTCTACTTTCATTCTCTTTAAATGTATCCGAGTGTTTACACTTACATACAGTTGAACTGTTAAATAGTTTCATACTTATCGACTCGTTGTTTTCTTGATTACACAGTCTTTAATGGAGTTTTCTCGACAAGTAATATTAATAACATGGTAACATCCATCTTGAATGCTTTTATATTCTTGTCTTGATGACGCATACTCAACAGTATATTTTGCTCTAGTCATCATTGCATTGCAAGTATCTGCTTACCTGCGATGAAAGTAGAACAAGAGAGATTTAAAAAGTTTTATAGTATACATATTACCAGGGGCGCATGTTAATATGTTATTGGAAATAAAAATAATTTTTATATCGTCACATTCAGTTAAGGAATATTTTTGCACGTATAACTTTAATACACTACAACAGCAGTTGGCACCCAATTGCAGATTACTCCGCGCATTAGTCGTGCGCTTGGGTCTCCGGAATTTATAGGATTCAAAAAATAAAATGTAAAAACATTGACACCCGAAACGTTATTTTCATCCAGCCCTATATCTACTTGTTCTCTCAATTTAAATTGAAAATGTGAAAAGATCTTATACCTACCAATGACATAAAATACCTACTAATAAAAACATCATTAGACGAACAGTAACTAATGTTCCAAATTTGAATTTTGTCTTCTTATTTTTATTTCGAATTTATCATTAATATGAAAGAACGCATGATATTAATAATCAGGCGTCAATATAATTACAAAAATATTGCATGCCATAATATACTCTTCTTGAAAAAAGAAGTTTCCCTATGCTTTTGCGCTGAGGCCTCCCAAATTCTCGTACTAGTACCTAAATATAATAAAAATTAAAGATACATTCAAAATAATACATTGACATGTTTTATTAAGTCATTTCAACAAGTAGTTTCAATGGTTAATAAAAAATACGTAGTAAGATAACAAATAATATTTGGAATCATTTTTAAATCTTAATGTTAATAGTTTTCAAAAAAGCATATCATCGTTTCACTGTTAAATTGACATTTCCGTCGATTGTTTGACTTCAGGAAAGTAGAAACATCAAGCCGAGGGCATACCAAAGTCCGTATCCTACTTTGAACCAGTTGAGTGGAGGTTCCGGGGGCTCAGAGGGCGGTGGCGCATATCGCGGAGTTGCTCCCGACAATGCTCACGCCCCATCGCAGCAACTTAGAAGACCATATCCCCAGGAAGGGGAGTCCTACCCAAACGCCATCCCTAACAGGCCACTCGCTCAAGTTAGGCGGCCGCAGGTAAATAATGTTTCTAAATTATTGTACTAATTTTAAATTTATCCTATTAAAATCTTTAAAGTAACATATAATTTATAAAATAACGTAATAATAATACAATCATACGTAATCACACTATATGTTATGGTTTTATTGAAATACCACATTTTTTCACACTGTTGAGAGTCATATAATAATTTATATTAAATTCTCATTAAAGGCGAAACACGTACTTTTTCAATAAAGTCATAAAAGAAATTGTATTTCGGTTTCAAATAAATATATATATAAATGGAATTCCACCAAGAATTATCGATCGAAAAAATAAAAAAAATATGTAAATGGTACTTATCTTAAAAGTATATATATTCGTACATAGTATTAATTTATAATACAATACGAAAGAAATAAATATAAACATAAATTATTTTTAATTCCCCAAGAACCTAAGCAAATTTAACAATAATGTTTACTTAGCTTAATGCATTTTTAATAGTTTTTTATTTAATTTCAGAAAGGGTCCAATGCCGAAGATCTCGAGGACGAAATGGAGGAGCCCGACAGACTCTCACAACTTCTGCCAAATTCAAATTTCGATTGCGGAAGTCGCAACACCGGATATTACGCTGATGAGGGACTCGCCTGTGAGGTCTTCCACTATTGTCAAGATAATACCAAACATTCGTGGATTTGCCCAGACGGATTCACTTTCCACCAGGTACATTAACAAACATTAATAATTATAAAATTAAATAAAAGTAAACTATACTTAAACATGTATTCAAATATATATCTTGATGCTTCTTCAATTGTCGATAATACTTTTAATAATAGCTAAGTACATACAAACACAATTTACAAATTGCTCACTTTAAAATAAAAAAAGGTAAGTTAATTTTTTTAAATGAGTCTTAAAGAGAAATATTCTAAAGTACTCAAGAAAATTTAGCTTGATCTCTGACTATGTAACTAAATTTATATTTACTTGAAGCCGAGCTTATATAAAAGCTAAAATACTTGAAATTAGGTACAAGCTTTTAGTTATTTGAGACAAACATGATTATTTTGAATTCGAATAATAAAATCAATTATTTATGTTAATATTAAGGGATCGTTCTATATTCTCTTGAGTATGGTAACATATTGTGTTAATCACGAATATTTGGTAAGAAGTATATTTTTTAACTACGGAGAAAAGAATAAAAAAATATTACACGGTTAAAGTATATATATTTAAATTTATTTACATATAATATGATATTGTAAACATAATTCACATTTGAATTATATTTTGAGATATTGAGTGTTTCTTTTGGAAAATGATATTTTTTTGAAATAGGCCATCAAATAGTATATTTTAATTTTTTATGATTATTTTTTAAATATGCTGAATATGTTTATTTAAAAATAAAAAAATAAAAAACTTTACAGGTGCATTTGATTTGTATGCCTCCTTCCGGAGATAATATATGCCAGAAATCTTCGCAATATGCCTTCGTAAACGATTACTTGTACAAGCCACTGAACGCGGAAGAGGCCTTCAATCGGCCTAATGTAACTTTACGCTATTCAGACCGCTTCTATCCGGCTGAAGTTTACCATGACGGAAGGTACGACGATGACGAGGAAGAAGAACAACACAGGGTAAATTTTTTTGAACGTTTTATGTATATTTATATACCTTGTAAACTTTTTATTTAACTTAAGAAATAAAATATATTAGATCACAAAAGGATTAAAAACAATATTGAAAAAAAAGTAATAAATAAATTATTCATTAGTTGTGTGTCGTTCTAAAGAAAAAGGCTTTTATTGCATATTCTAGGAAGATTCCAATAATAAAAATAGACTGATGAAATAACTTAACCATAGACACTTCATTTAAATTTTCTGAATATGTAATATATTGTTATTCAACAAAATATGTGAATATAATAGTCGTATTATACTTATCAAGTTCAATTATGTACGTATAAACGAGTACATAATTATATATCTAAATAAAACAATATATTATTTATGTGATCATTTACTAATAATTTAATTTGAAAAAGTATCGTTCCAATTTTAGTTTGTATACATATTACTTAATGTGTAAATCAGTTTTTGAACATCAAATTTGTGATATTGCTTACATATTTTACTAATCAAAAATGACACAAACATTTAGTTGTACTCAATTTGTAAATATCAATATGAAAAGCTGAAGAGTATAGCTCTGATTATAGTGCCGGTATACTAGGGTGTTTTTTGGCGATCGTAAAGCCATTTGTAACTGCACATGGAAGTAAATTTGCAAACAACAAAATTAAACAGTAAATCATTGACATGAGTGTTTATACATACATGTAGTATAGTTGGATGGGGCATAACAATTTCATTATTTGTAGGTCGCTGGACATTTAAATTACACTTTTTTATTTCATGTTTTTTTCCAGCCGCAGGTGGCAGCCCCTCGCCGCCAGCCCCCGCGCCAGCCCGCCCCCGTGTCAGCCCCCGCGCCCGCGCGCCCCCAAGTCTTCCGCTCCCCCGAGGAGGTTGACATACCCCTGCAGCAGCGTCGCCCCGCACATGCTCCTCAGCCATTCCATCCTTCGCAGGAATTCGAGTACGAGAAGAAGAAGTGATAGATGAAAAATCGATGATCTGTTACCGCTCAGAATCCCACGCGGCTTAAATGTTTTAATTCAAATCGATTGATGAGTTTTGTTCGCTTACGCAATTCAAAATTAAATTTTATGTACTATCCCAGTGATTACATTAAGTTGCGAGAAGTTTATATGTCAATCCTCGTGTAAAATTATTATCTTATACAGAAACACAATATAATTTCTCATTATGAAAAGTCCAATACTCGAAATGTAAGAGTATTATGAAAAATAAAATATGTGTTGATTTTATTGGTATGTATTTTATAAAATATATATTCTGACACTAGATATATTCGTAAGACATACTGTTATTACAGTTGCATTAATTGAATCGTATTAAAACGTTACGTACATGTTTGTATTTTGTTTTGCTTGGTGATGATTTTATTTAAGTTGTAAATGTGTTAAAAAACTTTTTGTTGTGAACGAATATGTTAAAAACGTCAGTGTTTTGTGGTCTATGTTAACAATAAACATAACCTAAGATAATTCGAAAATACAAAGTTAAAAAAATAGTTTTATTAAATAACTTTTTCCTACGTATTTCTAGTGAAACACAATAAAAAAATAATACAAACGAAGAAAAAAACTTCAGCTTTTACAGAAATATGTAATAATAAAATGATCAAATTACATTACGGCGGTAATGTATAAATTTACATTTATTTTAATTTATAATAAATCAATTATTTAGAATGAAAAATAATTGAATTTGTATTTACCATAAATAACATCTACAACCAAGAATTGATTATTAAATTTCTAAAACTAAAAGAAGTTCAATTTGATGTTCTATAATTCATATTTAATAGATGTTATATTTATGTAGAATCAGAAGGCTCTAAAACTTTTGTCACAATAATGTCATCATATTTATATATTTTTTAAACTTTCTCACAAAAATAATAAGACATTAACTTTGATAACATACATAACAATAATATACGTGATGAAAGATTACTGATTTAATAAAGTATTAATAAACATGAAACTTTTGATTATTTATTAATAAAACGTGACAAATCAATAATCATTAAAAGTCTTAATTATTATTTATATTGTAGTATATTAAATTTTATCGATAAATTATCATTCTGTCTCCCGAAATTTAAAATGTATGTACCAAATTATAATTATAATGATGTTAAATTAAAATAAATAAATATGAAAATATACAACATACTTTGGTTTATTTTATTCGTGTAGAATTTTAGCTATTTTTTCACATTTTTACCTATCATAAATATCTAATTAGAAAAGGTGTGTGAAAAATTATTAACCCCTTCGTAACGGCTCGGTGGAATACAAATTATACTGTCAATACGGCGTGAATTTATCAAACCATTTTTTTTTGCTTAAAACTAGTATTTGAAGCATAAATGTGCTTATCTGAACTATTTTCATACATCACATTGGTTCTTTTATCCTTTAGCTATCAGATGATACATAAAAAACTATTATATTTAACAAACATTCATTATGTTACTCCATACATGTGGTGGCATTTACACATGTGTTTTACAAAAAAATCGCTCCTATGACGTAACCTAACGATATTTATTTACATGCTTTACAGATTCCTGTAAAGAATACATGTAGGTTGATGCACAATGAGTACTGAAAGTAGCAAAACGATATATCACGTCAACCGATGTCAACGATCGGGGAATCTTTGACGGCATATGCGGACAACCGATGCGAAAGGGTTAATATATGTAACACGAATTCATCATCTTAATTTTCTGACATGTGTAATCTCAATGAATAACTTTTCTAAATTATTTATTTGGAACCTAACTAACCTTGTAAAGATATTAGAAATTAAACATTACTACCAACTTAAGTTAGAGATCGCGATACACTGAAATTACATACCTATCAAAAAAAAAAATTCTGAGGTAATGATTTCAATTATTGGGGTTTGGTTCTAATCAATGACATGGTAGGTAAAAAAAAGTATAAGCAAGTGAATAAACAAGAGTTGGTAAATGATGGCATCCCAAATACAATAATCGGGTAATGTTGTATTTGGCAACATTTCATAACAGTGTCAGATTGAAATTTTCATGATACTACTCTCGTGCGTAGACGGATTTATTATTTATTGAATGATTATAAATATAACAGAAACGAATGTAATAAACATACTATTTTAACGCAAAAAATATGTACCTGCCGTAATTTATTAATAAAAATGTAGTAAATAACCACGACTTAAATAAGTTTATTTTCTTGTGGGACTTCATCTCAGAGGCTCTTTACTAAGGCTTATCGCTCTACTCTTATCAGGCTTCTATCCCATGCTAGAATTTTTCAATTCCAGGCTTTTCCAACAATACTCCATCATTTATTGATGCTTTCAATTCAATCCAAGGAGTTCATAAACTTAAATAACAACAATTTATGGGTAGGTTTAAGTAATATTTCTCATCTTACGCTTGTATGAATTGATGCCCTAAATTCCATAATATTATATGGTAACATTTGGAATGTTGTTATAATATATGTATTTTTAATACTAATAATAATTTTATTAGTGTTATCTAAGGTAACACTTTAATGTAGTGTATGAAGCTTAAAAAAATTAAATCAATGCTATGTTATAAATGACTAGATATTGTTCCTTAGCAGCATTCATTATTTTAAGATTGAACATTTCATTATTACAAATTCGAAGAAAAAATATTTATTGAGAGGCTTATTTTAAATTTAAATTGTGATTTTTCTTTAATAGATCATATAATATATAATACATAAATATACATCTCAATATTTGTTTTTAGAATCGGTTTAAGTTAGGTTAGGTTCAATTCAACAAACTCGCAGAATTGTATTTTCAAAAGTTTTAGTTTTTTTTAGTTTATAGTTAAAAGTTTTCATCAGTAGATATTACAACCACCATAAAGTGGTAAGGAATGATTAAAAAAAAGGGATATTTACTTGTGAAAATATAAATCTAACAATAATAAATGATAACAGGAACCATTATGATTGGTAATAGCATAGTTTTTTTAGAGCCAGATTTGTAATTATGGCTCAATATTTGAGCTATGTGTGGCGAATTTCTCCTTCCATCAAATATTCATGCCTCAGTCCTTTCTTATGCGACTTTCTCAAATGACGTGTTCAGGTTTTTTTGGATGGCGCCGTTACTTTTTTACTCAAATCAATCGAATTACATGAAAATTGTTTTTTTTTACGCACCACTTTATGAAACCAATTATCGCGTAAAAAAAGGTTGGGGTGTATAATATCAGAGAGAAGAAGAGATTTACAATGCACAGCTCAACCCAAAAGCTATAATTCATACAAGTATATATAAGCCATCTTTGGGAAATATTGTTTATAATGATTAGTATACTTACCTATTAAGTTTACTTGAAAACCGAATAGTACGAGAACTATGCAAATATTCAAATATTATTCTTGAATTTGCCTTTTAATTTTCAGGTGTATGGTGAGACTGATCACTTGGCTGCATCGACATGTCGAGTAATGCGGAATATAAACTCTACCACGAGGCATTTATGCAGAATCACAATGGCACAACAGCCTTGGATACATTCATTACTATATTACCAAATTTTTTTACTTCTTGTATTACAAAGTATTTGATAGCATATTTAAGTATATATAACAATTTTTACAAAATGTTAATAGAATTTTTTATAATCGTTGTCCCTTTAATAATAGGAACAACAATTTTATCTAATTACAGGATACATATTCTTTTATTTTTTGTGACACTGTTTGTCATTTTGCACACCAGATCTTTCAACTTGCAGGAAATTTGGTATTTGAAAATTGACCGGCGAAGAAAATGGGAATGCATTTCATACGTGAGGGCTTTAATCGGTCTGACGACCGGGTACTGTATTCTAGCCGTGGATTTTAATATATTTCCGAGATATTTGGCTAAAACTGAAAGCAACGGATACAGTCTCATGGACCTCGGAGTAGGACTTTTTGTGTTCAGCAATGCTCTGGTTCCATCAAAAATATCGCGACACAGTTTATTTAAATCAATAGAATTGAATTTTAAGCAATGCTTTATATTGCTCGTATTAGGCTTAACAAGATTGGTTCTTATAAAAGAGACTGATTATCACGAACACATAACAGAGTACGGAGTGCACTGGAATTTTTTCATCACTCTAGCAATCACCAAATTAGTCAGCACTTCTATTTTATGTATGGTAAAAGAAGGCAACTCTCTCACATGTGGCATAATTTTAGCTCTTTTTCATGAAATAAATCTCCATCGATTTCTAAGTGAATGGGTTTTCAGTAATGCGGGCCGAGATACTTTGATGTCCGCAAATAGAGAAGGTATTTCATCTTGTCTGGGATACATTGCACTTTATCTTATTTCTACTTTTATTGGTCAAACAATAAGAGACAAAATAAAAGAAGATACTGAAGGCAGTGTAATCACCACCCTACTTAGTTTCACAATCACATCGTGGATAGTAGTTTATATAAGTATTAATTATTTGAATGTATCTAGATGTTTAGCGAACGCAGGATATTGTAGTTTCGTTCTCGCTGTCGGTACATCCATATTGTTGTTGTTTTATATATTTGAATTGAATGAAATTTTTATTCAAAATAAAGGGAAATTCAACAAAGAAAAGAAAACCATCAACATGCTTCCAGTAATTTATTCAGCAATAAATAATAATGGTTTAATATTTTTTCTTATTAGTAATGTTATCACTGGACTTGTTAATTTATCATTTCACACACTTCATCTTGAACAGCTTCCTAGTTTGTTAATTATTTTTTCCTATATGATATTTATTACATTCTTTATAGTTGGATTCAATATAAAGTATAAAAATAATAAATAGAGAAAAGTTATATTAATTTAAATTATATCATTCTTTAAAAATACATATTACCCATATCATTGATTTAATAAAAAAAACATTATTGTGAATTTTTTTCTGTATGAATTTTTTGTAATAAATAAAAAAATTAACATATTTATACCAGAAATTGTGTTTCTATGCAATAGTTATATTAAAAAATAATTACAAAAAAAATTGTTAGTATAAAAACTTATAATCAAATATAATTATTTCATGAGGAATAAACGTAAACAGCTAATTCTCCAGAAAGCATATATTATATATAAACATACAAAATAAATTTAATGTTATAAAAATAGTTATTTTACTATTTAACTACACCTTAAATCCATTAGTTATAGACAGTGCTGTTTTGTTATAGAATAGCCTTCTGAAACTTTTTAAATCATTATTCTTAATATTTCAAAATAAAAATAGTTCTAATATAATAGTTACAATCAATATTTATTTAATTTGCAAAAAAAGTAAAACATAGTGTTCTTGTGAATCTGATGCACTTCTATAAGTATATACATTTTTTGAAATACAAACTTTACTACAACAAATTAGCTCCTGTATCTCTTTTTATTTATAAAGCAACTTTGTAGGTGATAATTAGTACTTCAAGAATAATTTAAAAAAATCATTAATTAACATAATAATACATTTGGTCATAATTTACATCTCTGTAAATAATTTATTAAAACATTAATGATGTGGTTTCACAATATATGAACTATTCAGTCATTACAATTTCTGTCTAAATCACAATAATACCTAATGTCCCATGATGTCAAGGTAAATGCACATTTGGACAAATAGTGAAATTAAAAGCAACTTTTGAACACAAATATCTAAGTGCCGAGGAAATACACTAATATATTATTAAATAATTTTATAAATAATATTACATAAAGAAAGTAAGTACAGTAGTTATCAAAGGACGGATAATATTAAGATTTACAAGTACTTCAATTTATATGAAATTAAGTAGATGTAGAAAATAACTAAGGAACAATCGAAAAATTAATGGACAACAAAACTGAAAAAAAAAACAGTAAATTAACATACTTTCTAAAAGAAAATGGTCCCATTTCCATAATTAAGCAGTACAATAATTACTTATTCTGCTTTAGTAAAATAATACTTCAAATTAAAGTTAAACTAAGTCATTGGATTTTAATACTAAGCAAAGATTGATATAAATAGTTAATTTAAAAACAATAAAATTTAACTAAATTGAATATACTGTATTTTTAGGTATGTTAATTTGCAGAAGAATAACATATCAATTGTTACCCATGAAAATATTAAACATAAAACATTTTTTAAAATACTACAAATAAATGATATTATCAAATTATGTATAAAAAATGTAATTTCAGTAAGTACAGGCTAACTATAACATTTATATAGTAATATTTCCTTGCCTTACATTTATATTGGTTATTTTGACGAAATAATTTAATGATGTTTCCAAATAATATCATTTTCTAAATCATTTGCGTTTTTTTCAAATATTTGAATCCTTTTAAGTCCATACTTTTTAATCACAAATTAATACATATTTTTTACATGAATTACCAGTAACTAGGTAAATACTATTAAAAATTTGGCCAATAAATTACTTCATTTCATAATAAAATATAAACCACAACTAACTAAACTATTATACACTCAAATCAAACGAAATCGATCAAAAATCTAGTTGATATTCAGATGTAAGATATTCTGTGAAAAAATGAGGCATAAATAATTATAGCATAACATTTAAATTAACACAAGTCATCATTAAATAATGAGGTAATGACTAAAGAAAAAAAATTAAGTAGTAAGAATATTAAAAATAATATGAATTAGGGGTCAAGCTAACACTTTTTATATATGTTGTGAGTGACTCACAAGTAGTATGGCAAGTAATAATCAACCTTTATCTTGTTGCGTTCGGCATTATTCAAAAGATGTTATCATTGTGAGAATTAATCATTTAGATAAGTATGATTGATTTAAGTTTTTTGTACCGATAATAACGAAATTTGTTTTATATTAATCACGTAACATTAGTAAATTAATTATTTTGTAGATAATTTTTAAACACTGGTTATTTCCCACACAAGACACACATTATTTAATGCTAAAAGTGTGGCTTAGGTAATAATACTGAAAAAAAATCACAATTATCTTCAAATAAAAAAGCAATACTAAAAATGATATTTCACAGATGTTTATGTTGATTGTTTAGATTCAGTCGCAGAAGATATTGTAGGCCTAAGGCAGCATTGAGGCTCCTTGAGAGAAACATTCTACACTATTGGATTACAAAAGTATTCCCAGTTCCATGTGGTTTTATAGATGTATCTAAATAAATAAAATTCCACATATTCCCAATTCAAATTGTTAATAAGGTACACTTTTGTAGCATTTTATATTTAAATGAAATTTCGTAAACACTTTAGTTTTAACTGGTATACAGCTAGTAATTATGAATAGATATAATTAAGGAAGACATTATGCAGGGATAAAACATGTTTATATATTAAAAATTGCATGTAAAGTTTATGAATTTATTAAATTACAACTCACTTCTAAAGGTCACGTCAATCTATCAGAATTTAGAAAAAATATGTGTGCTAAGATACTTAAAGTGAGTACAAACTAGTGATTCTTTTTATTATTTGCAATGATTTTATTTGGCAGTGATTCTTTTTATTATTTGCATTGATTTTATTTTACAAATGACAGAATTTTGGTTATTGAAAATTTTACTATATTTTTGTCCATAAAATACTTCGATGGCAAATTCTGGTATACAAAGCAATAAAAACTTTGTAAAATATAAAAGTTGTTAAATACAATACAAATAAACATAAAACAATAAGGTATGTGCGTAGTTGTTCAAACCTTCTGGGAGACCAGAATATTGAGTATCGAAGATTTTTATTGTTTCCATCTAAAAGAAAAAAATATATTTTAGTAAATATTATAAACCACTTTTTCACTAAGAAATTTAGGTAAAATTTAAAAAACATAAGAGCAAGAAGATGTTTATATACCTATGATGGCTACACCATATCCCATATATGGGACTCCCATACGGTAAGAACAAGTCGGTACTATAAACTCATGGTAGACTTCTTTTGCAAATTCAATTTTCACAACTTTCTCTACATCTTGTGGTATCATGGAAATAACTTTGCTTACAAACATTGCTTCTAATGTTGTTTCTAGATGAAGAGCTGTATGTTTATGGCCCGAGAATATGATACCAGGTTTTATTTTTGTGAGTACCTTAAATTTCAAATAAACATATTTTAAAAATAGATTTCACATTTATTTTTAAAATATGTAAAATAATATATTTTTTCTCATGCGGGAGGCCTACGTTCAACAGTGGACGGACACAGGCTGATGATGATGATGATTGAAAAAAATATATTTAAAAGGTTAATTTTCTTATGTTTTTATTTTACTTTTAACTTTTTTTTATATTTAAAAAAAATAGCATTACGAACTTACAGTTTCAGTAAATCGTCCAGGTGATATAAGGAGAGGCATGTGTGACACTGCAATATTAGTCTTGTTTAATGAACTGACGTGGTCAGAAAGAAGTTTGGGTAATTTTTGCATGATTAGGTTTACTTTGAAGATGTCGACATTTTTTATATTAATTATATCAGGTTGCATAAAAGCTGAATTGAATTGTTTCACTTTCCCTGGATATATCGGCTCATTTTCTCCACCTATATCATTATCCCCTGGTATCCAAACATGCTGAAAAATATTAATTTAGAACCATAAAAAATTACAATGGATATTTTAATAAACTGTATATTAAATTTGGTATTTTGTTTTAATTTTAACCATACTTTTATATCATAATTCATATGTTAATTAAATATTATGAATTTATTCAATTTACTGTCAGATAAATTGTTGGATTTTGGCTCATTATTTTTAATAAATTTATAGCTTCCATTACAGGACCATTATAGCTTTGGTATGGATACTGTAGATCATACTTTAATACTTGAAAACTGTTTCGTGAATTATGCTCATAGTAATATATATTCATTTAATAGTAGTACAATTTAAACCTTAATAGGATATTCCGTGGTGAAGATTGTCAAAAGTCTCTTGACGTAACTATGGAACTCTTTATTGGTAGCAACAGTACCTTCGTCCATCATGTCACCCAAAAACAATACAGCATTTGGATTGAACTTTGATAACACTTTTGAAAATGTTTTGGAAAGATACCTTAAAACAATAAACATATTTATTTATTTTAAATACAAGTGATATTTATAACTGAAATTATACAATTTAACACGAACCTGTCACTGTCCCAATTAAACAAATATTTCAGGGGTGCATCTTGGCTCTGCTCTCCCAATATCTGTGGATCTGCCACTAGAATTATTTTCACGCAATCGTCATTCTGTGAACACTCCATTTTCGGCCACGTGTATGATTGAAATATATATACAAGATATTCATTGTAAATTACCACAGATATGAAAATAGCTGTGATAATTTTTACTTGACTTCTACAAACAAATAAAATAAAACATTTAGATTCAATAATTTGTGAGGAACAACACAAAATGAAAATACCCTTATAATGGTAGACTTACACTTAAATTTTATATGAACTACAAATTTGTAATTTTCAATGATTCATGAATGTGTGTATAATGAACAAGTCATATTATTTTATTGTATATTCAATACAATATACTTCATGTAATTAATTTCATATAAGTAAAATCTTGATGTATTAAGTATTAAATAAATATAGTTTTCCATTTAAATTTAACAATGAAAAATATGTTTTCACTTTAAATAAGCTCATAGACCAAAAAGGTACAATAACATGTATTTACTATAACCATGTTAAGCAAAAAATCAGCCAAAATAAGGATGAGGCATATATGTATACTGGTATATTTTAAGATAATTATTTGTTTATATATATTTTCCATATTATGGTTATGGTACAGAATTAATAATCTGTATGTTGTAATATAGCAAAGTGTAAATATTATATTTATATTTCTTGTCCATAATAAATTGAATTTAAAAACCATTAGGAAAATATGGGAAATACTTTTAGATGAAATAAATCATTTTTCTGTATGAAAACAATACAAACCTTAGTTTTACACGCATTAATAAGTCTGTATAAATAATTTCCAACAAAATGAGGTTTAAGATTGTTTCATAATATTATTTTACGTGAACAATGTGATCAAGAAACTTAGATAATATTTACATTGTCAATTTGACACTTGAAGTGACTCAGTGATGCGAATCAATATCAACTCATAAATGGGTATACATGTATACGCATTTTGAGTTTACCTACCCCTTTTTCAATTATATTTATTTCATTATTTTTAAAAACTTTGATTATGTAGTTATATTTAATAATATCGCTTTTAAAATAAAATACAAATCAAGTAAGAAAAAAATATATGCATTATTTTACTTGAGTACCATTTTCTTTTCATAATTTCGAATAAGGTAATTTATGTAACAGAAAGTCCTAAAGATCTCTAAGCAGATACAGGTAGATGCAGGATGCGTCAGAATCACATGATTTGTTATACATCCACAACATGAGTGAGCGAGCACTTGGAACTAGATGAAACGTTATGTTAATATATATGTATTCATAAAACTTACTTTGTGTTTATCGAACGATGCTATCGATACACACAGTATATTTGGGGTCGTTAGGAGGTTACGTATTACATAGTGTTCCTTTAACGGTTTCCGACATTTTGTCACGGCATGTAAAATAATGTACACATATAAAGGTTCCAGAGATTTAATTTTCAAATTCCTTCCACAATCGTCATCAATACCGTGTTGAATGAGATGTACAAACTATTTTTTGACTAAGCATAATATAATATCTTCCGTACATAAGATTTAATCTTTTCTATGCCAAGCGGTTTTCGTATGGGGAGACCCCGAGGGCCGTCATTTTTTTGAAAAATCAAAAGCTATTTTTAAAATCGATGTATTATCGATAATTCTTGACAATACGTAGTAGCTAATTATTTCAACATGGCAGCAAGAGATGTCATATGATGACACAGAGGCTCAAACCAGAGCGAGAATACTCGCTTTTTTTTATAGCCGGCCTGCTGGGCACGGCCAAGAATGCGAGTAATCTCGCTCTTGGCATAGAAGCGGAAGAAAGTCTGCACGTTTGAAAGACTCTTTATAATGGACCACTAGCTTACCAACTACTAATGAATTTGTAGATTTAGTGAATGTTGACAATCTAAAGGACCTGGACACTAGCAAAAAAACGTGTCAACATATTGTGGTGGCCAAATGTCCCATTTTGAGAGTGGAAGCGCCAAAAACTACTCTATGGTAGATGAGTAGGTATCTATGTATTTTTATTATTTTTCAGAAAACTCTCCTCCCGCATATCGAACGCAGCTCACCCGGTTTCTTTATTGCGATACGCGATTTTTGCGAATGGTGAATCTGACAGTTGGGCCGTGAACATGGTTTTATTGTATGGCGAGAATTGTCACCGAAAAATCCCACCGCTATCTGTCGACTAAACAATATTATGTTCGTTAAACGCCCTTTGATATACATATAAAATACACTTTAACTATGGATATAGACACACCGAGTGTGTTGAAAAGATGTAGCAGTGCACCTCTCATAAATGAAGTAACTTCAACAATGTCTTCTTCAGCATCAACAAACTCAGCGCCAAGGTATATATGTACATTACTCAGGCATTTATTTCATCACAATAGTAGTTGGCTTAAGACATTTTAATAGCAACAGAATCATTTATTTATTTATTTTTCAGAGATACTTCACCTTTCAATATTTTCGCAAATCACAACAACCAGCGGACCCGCCGCTTCAGTGCGAGCTTCAGTCCTCATATTCACTCTCCGGTGAGAAGCATTTCTATAATTGGAATACTATATTTAAACAATTTTTATAATCGAGCTCTATTTTAATGCTGTAAATGAAAAAAAAAATGTGGGAGATATTTTTGCAATAGTAGGAGTATTAATTAAAAAAACGATGATATATCATATAATTTATATCACTTAACTGTATTAAACTCAACAAAATCAATATTGTTATGACAGCTACTTCTTTCCTTATGTTTCTCCTCAGATTTTTAACACTTTAACACATGACTTTGACATCTTATAAATGCAAATCCAAAATCATTCAGGTTCAATTAAATCAAGGATGCTTAAACCAAGTATGCTTAAACCAAGGATGCTTTTCCCAAAGTATTTATTTACATTAAAACTTTTTTCTTTGTAACAACAAAAGTTTTTGATGAGACATTTGATATTTGCAAGTGAAATAGTAAATATGAGGATAAAAATAAATAGATTTTATAAAAAAAATGTACCTTGATTCAATATGACAGATTTAAAAATAGAAAAACATGTTTCTGCTGTTTTATAATATTGATTTCAAAATGAGTTGATAATTTTAATATATTATTGATATGGTGTTAACGTCCTTCTAAATTGATAATTGAATGTTATTTGTTGGAACAGAATGGATCCGGTCCTCGAATGACTCCTCGCGTAAGTCAGTTGCGTCAGGAAGAGTGGTCCGACGTGTCCAACATCCGCGAGGTCGCTCACGAGCGGGAGACCCACAGCGCCATGCAGATGAGCCAATCCTGGGAAGACCTCACACTGATGAGCGGAGTCTCCAATAACTCAAACGGCCCGGCGTCTCCGACGAGACCCGCTCGCTTCTCTCCGGGAGTGTCGCCTTCACCGACGAGAAAGTATTTTGCTACGAGGCGTAGTTTGTCCCCCATCGCCATGCGGGCGTCCTGCCTCAGTCCTGTGGCGCGGCCGTCCGGTCTCGTGTCTATGAAGAGACGCTTCGAGCTGGACGAGCTGCCGACCGCTAAGCGTTGCTGCTGGTCAGCGGAGCGCCTGACGCCCTCCACGCCTGGGACCCCGGACTCTATCGGAGACTCTTCTCCGGGCTTCACGTTCCGACCCGTGTCCCCGCGTGCACCTTCCCTCCCCTCGATTCCCACGTCTCAAGGCCATATCTCTCAGAGCCCCAGCTAATGTATTTGTATGTAGTCGACAGCTCTGTAGCCAAAGCAATTTCTAATGTACATAATATTAATAATACATAGTTTTAGTGTTCGGCGTTTCAGTTTTGTGACACGAAATAATGGATATACATATTTTAGTTTTATTAATTCCCATTGAAAGGTATGTTTATGTAACCATTTCGACCGTCAGAATATTATCCAAATTAAATGTAGAAAAAGTTACCTCTGTGTAGTGAGTATAACCATGGTATTAACACCGGCATTCTTTGTTTTTGTTTTACTTGCATATTTAATTTTATTTATAATATAAAATGTTCATAAAATATTTTTGTTCTTTAAATTTTCTTATATTTTATTATGGTAGTCTGTGTATTGAATCTCTTCCCCTCACAAATCAGTATTTTTATAAGTTTGTATGGGGCTCGTCTCCGCCTCGTTAGACTCGATCCGTCTGATGGACTTTTAAGTTTTTGATATTACATAATTAGTATGCAGATTGTAATTATTAAATACGCTGAATAAAAATAGCTTGTATGTTTTTATTCTATAATTCACTAGCACTTCAACAATACAAAATATTTCAACTTTATTCCATTGAATTTTCACATTATTTCTATTGTCGTTTGTGTATGTAGATAATGTTGAAATAATCCAGTAGTCATTCTTATTTCTTCAACATATATTACAAATATTATAAAATATTTTCACATTGATATAACAAATAAAAACAATCACAGATTTGAGTCAATAGTAGGAATGGAAAAATAGTAATGGTATTTATTACTGGTAATAAAATAATATCGATATAAGCTAATTATAATATTGTTCCTAATTTATTGCTTTTTATTTACTAGAAGTTTAGTTATTAGTTTTATAATAAAAAAAATACAACTTCATGTATAATAATATTCCATTACACATTATTGTCAATGATCTAATTGTGTAATTCAAAATCAATTACCTAAGGTATACTATGTTTTTGAAACCATAATATTGTTTCATTAATTAGAATGGATTAATATCAAAATATAGTAATAATTTAATTTAGAATATAGTTGTTCTATTATTTATATTCTTTAATACCAAATTAATAATTGGAATGCTATGCTTTATTTGTAATATTAAGAAACATCCAATATTATGAAATAACATTGAATGTTTTTAATTTTAACACTTACAAGAAATACTAAATTAATTTTATTAAATACTCAATTATCATTTTACATTAAATTACCAAAAAAGCAACACAAACCCTATACCGCTCGTTATTCTTGAATCAGTCTCTTTCTAATAATTAATGTAACAAATTTTACCTATTACTCCTGAAGCATTGAAATTATCTGTGAGGAGTGAATCATCTCATAGTGACCTGCTTCTCCGAAAAGCAGATAAATGTATGAGATTCTTTTACTACTTGCCATAAGCCGGTAGTCCTCTTCCAATAAAATTACATAAGGGTTATCTTACGTGGAATTGATCGATATATGAGGCAATCAAGTTAAACAGACTCAACACCCTCTTAAGAGGCATTGTCCTTGGCAGGTTAGTATCCTTCTTTTGTATCATTAGCAGTCTACGCTCTCAGATAGTTTTTTGGGACCAGTAGGATCTTGGTCTTCAGCTGTGGGTTCCTAACTCGCACCTAGGAGTTTTATATATAAAACATTATCTGGTGTCTTGGGAGTAATCGGTTCAGATTTTTTAGGAATGAGTTAGTTTCAAATCATAAATTAAAAATAACCATTGCAAGTTAAAATAGTGTATTTACAAAAAATACTTGTTGGACAGGATAGATTATAATTATTGTAAAACAATTTATAGCTACTTCAAATAATTTTAATACATAAAAAAATATCATTTATCTAAATAAATCTATTTTAAAATACACAAATCTAAAATAGAGATATGTATAGCAAAATATATTGCGAAAAATTACTATTTTATAGACATAATAAATAATTGAGCGAAGGGAAGTTGTACATTATCAACCATTATGCAATTCATTTTATAAAAATATTTTATAATATAATTTTAAAAAGGGTCATCCGCGAGCATTTTTATCAGCCATCTTCTATCATTGATAAATTATTATGATAATATCCATACAGACATTGAATTTATTATATATATATCAAATAGTAGATAATTCCTATTCAAATAAGTCCTTCTCTTAGTCAAAATAAAATTAAAACAACAATATTATTACAAAATAAATGTAATAATTTGGTTATGGTGTTATTTTAAATAAATTAATAACAACTTATTTCCTCGGGTTCCTTGATCGGAAACACAGACTAAAACGTCAGCCATTTTGTTGAACAGGAAAATTGTCTCATTTAACTTACTCATTAAACAAACATTATTTTAGGTTACATAATAATAATGATGTAAATTGAAGGTTTAAAATAAATGCCAGTTTCATTATCTATTCTCAAACAAGAATTGCTCTCTAAAGTTGATGCATATTGTTAAAAATAAAATTGGAATTGATTTTAAATACTTCTTAAATTTACCTAATTGAAATTAGGGATGTCATTTTTTGAGCGAATAGTAACTCTTGTCTCCAAGTTAATGTATATTAATTATTTTAAAATACTTGCGACCATCTTTATAGAAAAGGTCAATGGCACAATACACTTAATTTATGAATATATATTTTAAATATTGTATTTAGTGTCAAACACTTAAGTATTACTTCACACGCAATATATAGAAAACACTACTAATAGCGAGGTTATAATTTTAAGTTGTTTTTGCAACATTACAACTAATGATATATAAGACTCCAAAACATTCAAAGTATCATGTCTTTCAGTAAGGGTGATGTGTATATTAAACATTGTTCAGATAAAATAAACTGGTTGTAATTTTGATATACTTTTGAAATTGTGCTTATAACTGAACCATAAGAAATATTTTGGAATTGGGTATAAAAAATAGTCCAAGTGGGTTGAGAAAAAAATATATTAAGTGCCAATTATCAGGTACACAAGTCTATCACCCGTATAGACCTCACCGCTGACAAATGAAAGTAGACACATCAACACATAGTCCGATCATTACATATTATAGTTGCTATGGAAGTAACAGGCTCTTCTTGTAGGTAATCATAGAACATTATTTTTTTAAATTTAGAACACCTCAGATAATCTTTTCAATTTATAGTAGGGAATGCCTCAACTGAATATTTTACAAAAATATTTAATAAAAAATTATATGCACTATAATGTACATGACAAATCATAAAAGAAAAATAGATAAAATTATTTATAAATAAGCTTGAACTAGTCTTACAATATTATTGAGGTCAGATAGTTACCATCCTTTCAGTAAATTAATTATTTGAATTCAATAAAACAAGTCTAAATGAAAGTCTGGAGTGGATGCTACGCCGTAACAACATATTTATACCAAATGTATATACAATTTAATTCATCCGGTAAGGATAATACGATATAGAAGTAGACATGTGCAAACCTACAATTACATTATAATCTTATATTTTTAGTACATTAGTTAATGCAATCATGAAGCAGATTGATTCTATGTCCAGCAATGATTAGGTTTTTTGAAAATAAACAAATAATATAAATTGCAACCTATTTATATATAAAATTGTAGTCCTCGGTCTGTCAAATTATTAAAGACGAATACAAATATGGGTACAGATTTTACAGACAAGGTATTAAACTTTGTACTAAAAATGGTAAATATTTGTTGCGATATGTGCACAATTAACTGTAAACTACTTAGAAAATTATACATTAGTGTACTCTAAAATTTATATTATCTAAATGAGTTAAACAAACAGTAAATGTATTTTTTTTTCTGTCGGAGAATTAATCAGGGTTAAAGAAACATTCCTTAATCATTAAACAGGAATCCACCATTTAATTTATCTAAATATATTTTCGGACGAAATTAACACGCTGTAAACAGTCGAAGTACATAAATTTATAAATATTATTATGTACTATGAAATAATTCACAAAAAAACAATATTTGATATCAAAACCATTACAGGAATACGTAATAAAAAATTATGGTATATAATAATACAATGACATATAAATTAACTTTATTAAAACATTGAACATTTCATCCTCCATTTTAGAAATAATTATTTTAGAATTATTTCTATTTGTACTTTGACAGCATTCATAGCAATACATTATTTAGTTCTTCAAAGTATCAGTATCGAGGAGTGGAGTTTTAGCCACTTCAAAGAATGTTTTATGTGAATATTTATTTCTGACGGTGCTGAGATCTTCACTGGGTGTTTTGTGCAGACACATATTTTGAACTCTGACGACTGGTAATATTTCTTCAAAGGTGTAACCTAAAACAATAATCGGCATAATTTTATTTCATTAGTTGTTTGTATTTTTCAAAATAAACACAAGACATTTGCCTTATATTTATTTGATGTACGAATATCTGACTACATCAGCAAAGCGAATGTACCTGTATAATGAATATGGGTGTCGGTCCATGATCCCAATTTCTTCATTTTTATCGCCAGGAATAAAGCAGCTGCAGCCATCTTACTATCTGATATTGATATCATAGCATACTCCATTAGGCAAAGTTCCAGAATATATCTGGCTAATGTCAATACTGGCATTGCAACTCGAGCACACTGAAGTAGAAAGATGGAGTGAGGATAACTAGAAAAAATGGCTTTTATTTACGTAACTCATAAAGTGTCAAAAATAAATTAAACTTACTCTTGCGTATCGCCTCAGAAATCTATAAGAAAGAGGGATGCCCAGGTCGAAGCCGATAACTTTTAGCACATTTATTTCCATAGCCAACAGCTGACGTAGAGAGTAAGCTCCATCACAGATGTATAAGAAATCTGCGACGAGTGGAATAATTCGCTCCTAAAAAACATTAATATTGTAGTTTTGAAGAAAATAACAAATTATTACAATAAAGAAAAAACAAAATAAACTTGACTCACATCAAACTTCGCAGCTATGAACAATGAAGCTGCACCCAACAGTTGGAGCTCATTTTTCTTGGTAGGTGTTTTGCCCAGATACGTGTCAACTAACTTAACAGCAAGATAGAGTGTTTCGTGATTCATTTCAAAACTCTCTTGCACTTCAACCATCCAGTCAACCAACAAGGCACGCATCCAACTAGTCAAATTCTTTTGCTTCGACATGTAGTCATCGATTTTAAAGTCTTTCTCTCGACTCTTAAGGTAAACAAATATTTCATGAGCGTAATGAGATACTTGGAACGGATCATTCCAATTATCTTTGTCAAAGTCACTAACACCTGCAGGTACAGCCGGGTAGTTTATGGAATCATCATTTTCCTTGGTGGGGAGCAAGCCCTCTCTTAATGATTTACACGTTACATAAGCAACCTTCGAATCGATGGATCTAAAATATAATTAATTTTTCAATAATCATGAATAAGTTTATATATATTAGTGAGTAAAATTAAATAGTAACATGTTTATTTGTCATCGCAATTTATTAATTTATTTAAAAATAAGCCACTAACATGTCAGATAAGGCAGAAACGTACAATGATGCTTCACTGAAGTCTTCGCTGAGGCGCCCGGATGATTTGTCAGACTTTTGGCTATTTTTTGACGCCACTTCATTTGACTTCTCTGCATATTTTTGAGTTCGAGGATCATTCTTATTAGGAAGAAGTAAAACTTTATCTGAAACCCTTTTGGAGGCGGCCAATACCGGCTGCTTCTGCGATGTTTTTACTTTTACCGCCACTGGTTTTGTCACATTTTGGGTTTTGGTCACTTTAGCAACGAGTGGGGGTAAATTTTCTTGATATTTTTGTTTTAAAACCTGAAATATACAATGCATTAACTATAATAACAACAAAAGATACACTTCTATGTATAATAAATAAATATAATTTTAAAACGACAAATAATTTTCCTTTAAATAAAATTCAGAAAGTTACCTTTAAAGAAGGCAATATTTTTGCCTCGACCACAACTTTCTTAACAAGGATATTTTTGTCTTTGTCATGTAAGGTGGTCTTGCTGAGAGCATTTGTTATGTCACCGAAAGCTGCTCTCTTAGCACCAGTTTCCCTGAGGGGACTTCCTGCTTTTCGTTTGCCGACAACTTTGATTGAATCCTTTAAAGTTTTATGATTATGGCTCCGGGTGAGGATGCCTTTGACGGCCAGGATTCCATTCATTCCTTCTGTGTGTCCATTGACGGGTTTGGGGGCCAACCTTGTTGGCGCCATCTCCAGATTGTTTCACTCCAAACTGTAAAGATATGTGGCATTATTGATATCTTATTTAAATACAGTGAAAACTGGTAATAATAATTTTGTAATAAAAATAATACATTCATGAAACTAATTTAAAAAATAAATAAAAATAAAATCATATTAGTACATTGTTAAAATTGACATTTAATACACCTCTGTTTTATTCAAATAGTTAAATCAAAAGAAATATGTGGTCATAAACCGTGTTGCTTTCTATCATTTGGCGACCACTAAAATATTGTAATGTTCTAAGAAACATAATGTTTTCTTCTAAATGCTAAAATAAATGAAATTATGAATTATGTTGTCGAGACAAATATTTAATATATTTTACCTTTGATGTTTTTTTTGAGACTGTATTCACAGGTAAATACGTCCAGTGGAAATAAAGATAATGTAATGTATAACTATATAATTAAAAATATATATATTTTTATTTAGAATTATGCAGTCTGGTATTCAAAATAAATACAAGGACTAGTTACACAGGGCATTGATGGATACAGACTTAAGTTTTTTCTTTTTATGTAATCGCGTGCTGGAGAGCACAGCCTGTCACGACCAGTGCACTCGGTAAACATGCATGCGGTAAACGTGTGTTGTGTTTCTGTTTGGGTTGGGGAGATTGCAAGTGTATATTTATCTGTTTCTTGAAGAGATCCAGAGTGTAGGAAGGACGTTACACAGACCCTGGAAGAGCATTCCAAAGCTTACCGGTGGCATTAAGGAAGGAACTTTGGAAACTGCCAGTTTTTGGTTGACACACATTAATCGTGTATAAATGATCGGTAAGTATAAGACGAGTTTGTCGGTTGTGGGTGGATGCAAGAGGAATTAGTTCTTTAAGTTCCGAAGAGCAGCGACCGTGGTAATAACGGTATAAAAGACTAAGTGAACCAATCTTATGCCTGTTTTCCATTGGTTTGCAGGTTAGACTTAAGAGGTCATTGTTTATCAAACGAATTGCTCTTCTTTGAACTGAGTCAATCAAATAACTTCTTAGGTTTTCACGGCCAGATTTGATATTGTGGCTTTTGGGTTTAGCTGTGTGTGGCGAATTTCTTCTTTCCGATATTTCGACCGCCATTGCAGGGGTCTTCTGACGCTCGGGGAGGTACGTTAGGCTAACGGCTAAACTACCTCCTGACACCAACTCACAACAAAGTCATCAACCCTAAAGAAGACCCCTGCAATGGCGGTCGAAGTATCGGAAAGAAGAAATTCGCCACACACGGCTAAACCCAAAAGCCACAATATGAGTCAATCAAGTTTAGAAGGTATTTTTGTGCTCCAGTCTAAAGGTGACTGCCGTATTTAATGATAGAGCGGATTTGTCCTTTATATAAAAGAAGAAGTAATGTATTGTTGAAATGCCAACGTTATCTATATAATACAACTACTTTTTTGGTTCTTTATAATTAACTCGTTGACTGCCACGAACCCCGATCAGGGTTCTTCGGCTACTCAAACGAAGCGCCACGAGCCCCGGTCGGGGTTGTCGATTGCGTACATGTTGTATCGAGTAGTCTTGCGTCGGCGTTCGTATTGAACGATTGTGTGCAGTGTAGCGTGTTAGTTGAACTCTTAAATATTACCATTGTTTTCGTTTTTAAAATCTATGCATTTTTATAGAATGATTGTGACGCTGAAACATTTTTTCTATATTGGCTTTTTGGTTGCAGATATGCGAAATATGATGGCAGCCAATGGTTAATTGACTCGTAATATTTGAGTTTATTCGAGATTGATGGAGCATGCTTTTGGAAGAGAACAACCGTTGAAAGATACAGGATCCATTGCAGTCTTCTGAATTAAAAAATTGGCAAGTGGTAAAATTGAGAGTCGCATCCGAGATTGGGGGGAACATAGGTCAACTGCACCCATAAAAGGGAGGATGCTTGAATGCCCTAGTATAGTCTAATGATGTTGTGGTATCTAAACTTTTCATCTACCGCTAGCTCTTAGTTATCAAGATTTATGAACAATATATTTATCAAACATGTCTTGTGTTAAACAATGAAGTTTCTAAGCGCAAGATATATTCTTGTGTTAGGAAACTTGATTGTTTCTTAATATTTTAATCTAAGAAAGTTATGTATTTTTTGATGAACAGGGAGCTATAATTTACAGGCAGTGTTCAATACAAATATATCATTTTTAGAGTGAACATTAAAAATATTATTAAATGATGTTTTTGACCGGGTGCCAAAGTCGGAAGCTGCCATTAAACCTAATTAAACACCCTAACTATTCCTATGTCACTATGCTATAGTTATGATTTTGTGAACCATTTTTAAGAAAGTACAAGGTACACTATACTCAAGTTTTTCCCAATTAAGTATCAAATTTCAATGTATACTTTCAACATTGATTAGGTGTAGATTCACTTAATAATACAAAAAAGTAAAATGTATCGTAAAATCCAAACTACCCACCATAATTTGAAATGTAGTTTATTATTTACATTTAAATGGAAATATTAATTAAAATTTACTTATAGTCGAGCTGATATATTGTTTACAAAATAAAAATGTGTTTGAAAATCTATGAAAAAGTCATCAAAATTAAATTTAAATTTAACGATCAGTGGCTTATGCACTAAAAAAACCGCGAGATTTTTGTTTTGTTTTTAAATTATGGAAAGAGAGTTAATGACGGCATAGAAAAATATACATGAGAAAATGTAAAGGAAGCAGTTAGATTCCCAAGAACCAGGTAGGACTCCACAGCTTAAGACCGCGATTTCTGAAAGGAGTCATGTAGCTTGATCTGACCGTTAATGGGCCATTAAGTCACTAGATTGTAAAAATACGATACTTTATTACATTACAATATCTGATATGTGAATTATAAAACGATGGGTTGCAGCATTCATAAAAAATGTTGGCAAAACAAATTAAAACAATGCATATTAACTGGAATCATCAATGAAAATATTCGTATTTTTTGGCCGACCGTCGGTTAATAAGGTGCGGGATTTAAAGACTCACCAATTCACAAGGGCCGATGGGTGTCCACAGCGAGCAAGAATGTTGTTTATGAGAGAAAAAACCAAAAAACCGTTTAGATTGCCGTGTGAATGATAGCGATGTCCGCCGCTCGAAGGAGAAACCGTTGGGGATTGTTTGAATGTTCCTATTGGCTGGCGAGTGCGAGTGTTGGTTACCATTAGACAATGTTGCTGCCTAGATGATGTATGAAAAATAAAAATACCTATTGAAAAATAATATACATTAGCTATTGATAATGATAATATAAGTAATAATATAACTTACCTTATAATATATATACTAAAAAATTTTTTTTTTTAAAACAAAAATCTAGATTATATTCAAACTTCCAGGTTTTGATCAAAGTGTATTTGGATATAACTCGCATCTATTTCATTATCAATATAAACCAAAGGTTGATAACAAATGTAACTCGAAGCTTAGTACAAATCATTCTAACCGGCATTTAAATTTTCTTAACAAACAAAACAAATAAAATATGTGGATAAAACGGATTTCATATAAAAACATGCTAGGTTTTAGTTCATATTGTAGTAAGTCAATTTTTCGAGAGCAAACCTGATCTGAGAATATAGGTTTTTACAAAAACATTATCACTTTTATTATCATGATAATTTTCATGTCCACTGCCCTACCTAGAACATATGATCGTCACGAACTGAATATAATTCACATTGTATATTTTTGTAAGCTTGTTTTAATAATTTTTATTGACCTAAATTTGATTAAACTTAGTTATTTATTATTTTTATTAATTCAGTGGGATTTCGAGGAAAGTCACAAAGTGCAAGAAACCATCCTTTATTTAAAAAAAAATAATAGTTACTCAACATGACTTTTATTGAAAAAAAGAACATTATACAATACTAGTTCAAAATAGTTTTCATTGCATCATAGTTTTATAATCGATTATATAAACATAATTTTGACTCCAATAAATAATGACTTCTTTTAAATGATGCCGTTTCATAATCAAGAAAATAAAGTTGTATAAATTGAGTAAATAGGTATTATTTTATACAACTTATATGTAGTTGTGGAATATTTTTGAAAGTTTTGTTAATCTTATATTATCAATAATATACATGTTATGAAGAAGAAGATGCTATTTATCTGTCAAATTTTGACAGCTTGTACATTGCACTTAGCTCTCGATGACTGACATTATTATTAAATCTACGTAATAATGTTTTTTTTATTTTTTATTGTTGAGTATATAAATGCGTCGTAATGGATAAATTTGTATTGAGAAACATATTTGTATATTTAATTTTTAGTAAATTTAATAAAAACATATATATTTAGTTATTATTCCATATACTACAAATATTCAGCGATGTGGAATTGTATGGCAGTGGTTCAGTTTTTACCTGTAACTAATTGTTTTGCACATGTCAATAGAAGTATATTATCAGACCAAGTTGTTTATTCAGAAGTAAGTACAAATTATTTATCAGTAACATATAGCTTAAAGATTATTATTATTCGATAAGTCTTTGAGGGCATTGTTAATGAACAAAGTATCTACTTGCTATTTATTTTATACATAAAATTACACAAAATCACAAATCGTAAACCTAATAGTGCTTTGAAGGAATAAAATAAACTAATTATAATGTATTGACATTGTGAAAAGTTAAAAAGTCGTAAAGATTAAACAATACATTTGCAATTTAGTTTGTTTAGGTAAGGAAAAGTCTCTACATTAACTGGGAATAAAACTCTCCACGTCATATAGGGTTGTCGGGTTGAGATGCTCCTTAAGGCAAAATGGTTCAGGCATCGAGAGCGTCGGACTAATCATCCAATTTACTTAAAAAAAAACGATCAACAAATCACCCAAAAATATGTCTCAGAAACTATAATTACGCCGTCTTCAAGCATTCAGAGTTCTGCTCTGGAGGTTATCGGGAATGTGTTCTCAAGTAAACGTTTAGGTGGATATATCTCCTAGAATGAGGAATGCACTGTGGTAGCTGATGCTAAATGGTGGCCATATTTGGGGACCATTTGTTCCAGATATGGAATGTAAATGGGATGAAAAACCAAATGTCATATAGAGTTTCTGGAAATTTGGATATTTTTAATAATCTATTTTCACAAAGCTACTCTTAATGTAATCACCACTAGTTTCCTATCGGCATTAATAACTTTCATAAATTGAAATGTATTTAGGGAGGCTGATAGTTTCACCAACATTTGAAACAATGTTTCCATTTTTTTGATTTAATACATTATAAAGATGATATGAACACGACTCCTTGCATCTTAAGTGTAGCTTCAATATTTATATAGACAGCTGCACTACTTCCACATAGTATTTGTGTCCAACATATTGGACGTTTCGGAGTCAGCCTGTTGTGTGTGCTGTTCAGAATAGGCGCCTGCTCTAAGAATGATCAGTGAGGTGTAGATTATGTACAATTAAATGTATGACACAATGGCGCCTTGCACACATGTGCAAAAATCCATCAATCGTCCCTGGACCTCGATAAAATAAGATGATATATTAATATATATTAATATTACAAATATATATTCGGAATCATTGATTGACCCAGAGGCACCAAAGCTTTTTTGGCTTGCGGTTCCCTTATTACATCAGTAAAGATATCCATTTAACAGTGAAAAATTAAAAAAACAAATACTATTTTCTTGAGGATAAAATAAAATATCTCCTTTTAACTGTTTCGATAATATCTATATTGAGACTGGATAACCACCATGGTTGCAGCGGCTGGTCGTGTGTCCAAATGCATTCAATTAGAAGTGCACCATCATCTAGTTAAGTTAGTTCAAAAATAAATTAAAAACGAATTTTAAATTTCATAAAATTAGCTGAATTGTTTAATATAATATTTTGCTGCGCCCTTATGACGACATTGCGGCTGCCTGGGGAGCCATGGCTTACATTTTGTAAACCACTGGATTAACCTATTATATATTGGTTGCTCTCTCTTGAGTTCATTGTGTTTTCTTCAGTTGTCAAAAGGAAGTGATGGAATTGAATTTTTTTTTGTGGTGCAGTCATCTACAAATAAGTACTATTGTTTTTGTTTATAAATTACAGGGAAGTTGTGTGAAAGTGAGTTGGGAGGACAGGCATGTTGTCCTGTGGTGTGTGGAGGGCGGTGTGGCCGGGGGGCAACTGGGGCTGAGCGCATTGTTTGCGGAGTGCCTGGGACTCCGGCAGGGGACAGTTGTGAACCTTGTCCCTTGCTCTCCGCCCCCAGCTCTGCCTCAAGTCACTATTTACGCAGAAAATGAAGATGACCTGGATATATTGGTATTTTACAGTTTTCTTTATTATTATGAGTAGAATCTCATTTTTTTCTTTTTTCTGGAGAAATATTTTTGTGCACATCATTTTGTAGAAATTTTCTGTGATGCGCAGCTGTTGATACTGTTTCAGGATTGAAATATTGATGTCCTCACTGTTCACAGATTGTCATATAAAAGACTTTTTAGTATAAATTAAATTAAAGTATTATTTTGTTTGTTATACATTTAAAACACATTGTTTCTTACATGTAATTATTTTATAATATTTCACTATTTTCAAATATAATTTTTGCATTAATTTATAACAAATTACTAATTTAATTTCTTTACATAATTTGAATGGTATTTATGGACTGCATTTATTTATTTTAGGAATCAAATGCACATAAACTGCAATCTTGTTTATTAAATCAGCTGAGGATAGTTGTTGAGAATCAAAGCATGATTATTTGGATTTCTCCATCATTTGCTGTCACCATCAAAGCAGCTTCTTCATCACTTTTACAACAGCAAACTGAAGTATCCATTCTTTTATTGAGTAAATTTATTGATGAAAAGAGAAATCCAATAGATTCTAATGAAAAACGTTTCGATAGATCTTTGAATAATTGTCATTCAAAGGAAAGATTTATATTATCCAAGTATAATGGTAAAAATTCTAACAAGTCATATTGTATGCGGGCCATAGTGATTGACAAAGAATACGAGTCTCAAATGAAAGACTGTGTATTTGATACTAGTAACCTGTTTACTATTTATTGTAAAGAAAAGATAATCGACGGCGAAGATAAAAATGAAATTTTTAACTTAAAATTAATGAATGAAATTAATGAAAAGGTTGAAAAAGATAACAGTGATGAAAATGACACAGAATATTCACCAAAAAGTGTGTTTGTAAAAGTGAAATATCTGCCTAGCAATCTGAATATCAAGAATTTGGATGTCGGATGTAGGTATTCATCGGCTTTGATAACAGAGCAACTAAACACCACCTTAAATATTGAATCAGGTACAAAGTTCATGATTGAGAGAATGTCTTCGAAATTGAATACACCTGACATAATCGAGGTTATACCCGTAATTAATGGAATAGAGACTTATGAAGAATTAGATAATGATTTTAAACAGTATATAACATCACAATTCTCTCCAGAAGATCCTTGTCTTATAAACAGTGGTGTAATAATTAATATGCTTCCTTATAAGAATATATCATGTCAATTATCCTTGCATCCAAAGTCTCTGAAATATGCCATGGTATGTGGGGAAACACTGCGTCAGTGTAAAGTGATAGCAAGCCAAACCGGTGTGCAGCCAAATGAGAAGTTAATAGCACGAGATACGACAGTTGACGTGGATCATTTGTGTCGTGAAATTAAACCCTTTCAGTCAATTATTAGCAATTGTGTTGATACATTACGAGCAGGATTTTTAATGCACGAAATAAATTATGAAGACCTATTATGCACTAATCAAAATCATATTTTCATTTATGGTAAGTTCGAGCTTAATATCAAAAATTTACAATGAAGCTCTCAAAATTATTGTATTCACTATTACATTACGTTGGTCTATGAGGCATCAGTCTCATTACAGGGCCATTAAAAGTTAATAAATGAATTATAAAATAAATCATTTACTATGTTTATCAAATAAAACCAATTTAAGTTACATTTATTCTAACAAGTTACATATTATGAAATAATAAGTAAAGATTGGTTTTAGATATTTTTTATATAAATACTCCTACTTTGTCAATGTGTATTTTTATTTCTGCTGAAATAAAAGTTTTATAATTATCAGGTTTGGCCGGTTCCGGAAAATCATCAATATGTTCTGCAATTTCATCAGACTTAGGAGTCTGGTCTACAAGACTAGCTTGCCGGTCTATTAAAGGCAGAAAAGATATTCTAGAAAATTTTCAAAGAATGCTTCAGCAGTGTGAAGATCATAGTCCATCAATATTTATTTGTGATGATATAGAATCTTTGATTCCGTGCGAAAAAGAAGGATTTTCACCTCAACTCAACTTTTATATTGAAAGGTTTGTATTTTGGTAAATTTTATAATTTAACATTTGAAATACTTTATACGATTTCATTTTTTAATTGCATTCATCGATAAATCTGTCATACCAATGGAACTTATATTACATTATAAATAATTCTTATAGTTATATAAACATATCACAAATAAAATTACTATGTTTGAACCTAATTTATAAAAACACTGATAATACAAGTCATATTACTTTATATTTTCAGTTTGGTTTATTCTCTAAGAGAGCTGCTTACTCAATGTGTAGGGGTGAGCGTTATTATGACAGCAGTTGCAATGGACGCCGTACATTCTGAATTCAGGACGACTAAAGGAAATATATTATTTACAAATAATTACACTATACCAGCTTTAGCACAGGTGAAATAGATTATTATATTGTAATTTATATTAAATATCGCAGGATGACTCGTAAATTCAGTATTAATTTAGAGTTCGATGGATAACATTTCGAAGGAGCATTTAATTGCTGCAAATATGAATCTTATAATATATTCCTCTAATTGTTTTTTGGCATTTTCATTATTTAAATTGTAATTAAAAGTGTGCTTAAATTTGCCATGACAAAACATATATTTTAAAAATAAATATTTATTTATTTACCTTGTTTTTACATGTATCACATTGAGTATGGCCTCTGTTTAGGAGACTGCAGATTTGACTAACTCGTAGCCTTCTTCAATCCGTCACTGTCAAACGATCTGTCTCTTGACAGTGACGGATTGAGGAAGGCTATGAGTTAGTCGAAACTGCAGTCTCTTAAACAGAGGCCATACTCAACGTGATTAATGTGAAAACAAGGTAAATAAATAAATATTTATTAATTATAATGGATCTCAAAATGAATGCTGAAAACATTGAAAAAATGTTTTTTTTTATTTACAACTTATATCTAACAAAAAATTGAAACCATTTGAAATATTTTCATCACAAATTGAAGATTACCTTGAAATTAAAAACGTTTGATTTTTTTAATGCTTTTATCTCAGAATAGAGAATTTAATGTTATTTATTTACATGAATCAACCTCTGACACAATTATCTAATTTATGTACGTGTTTACTATGTATTGTTTATTCTAATTTAATATTTTTTCAGAATGATAGGTCTCTATTGTTAAAACACATAGCGATAAATAGTCTTTACAGCACTACAAATATCGAAGAAGAGCACTTTGATCAAATGTCATTAGAAACAAATGGACTGAATGTACGGGACTTAGTTGATTTTGTTACTAAGAAGATATACAGAGCTGTGAAAAAAATTGGTAAATATTCTGTTGTTATAAATGCATTGTAGAATGAAAATATGATCTTAAAATAATAATTAATTTATAAAATATGTTATCCAGGTCACAAGTCTCTTCCGATGATTCTGGTTGACAAAGATAATAAAGACAGTTCGTCAGTCATCGATGAGTCTGAAGCTTGGAAATGTATCGGCGGAATGAAAAATGTTAAAAATACTTTTGTCGAAATATTGTATTGGCCAATTAAGGTAAAAATATTGATAATAAAGATTTGTTTTCTATTAATAATCATAAAAAGGACATTTTTTTAACACTCATCTCTTATCCGTGAAAGTTTATTTTGTTATTTTAATGTGCATAATCAAACAATATACCAATATATTATTTTTCACTTGTTTTACTTTCTTAATTATTTTTTTAGTAATTTGAAATAAAATAATTGCAATATTTTCAGTATCCAGGATTGTTCCCTAAACAACCCGGCGGAGTTTTACTTTTTGGACCTCCGGGAACTGGAAAGTCCTTGTTGGGGTCATGTATTGCGAAATTATCACAATTGTCATTTATTTGTGTAAAAGGACCCGAATTACTGTCAAAATATATCGGCCAAAGTGAACAAGCAGTGAGAAATATTTTTGAAAAGTATGTCTGCATAAATTATCACTATTAATTTTAATTTTATATATTTCCGTTGTAAATCTTATTAATAAAATATATGAATTTATAGGGCGGAGAAGAAAAAACCCTGTGTCCTCTTCTTTGACGAATTTGACAGCTTAGCACCGCGGTATGTGTAATTTTGTTAAATAGCATAATTAATAATACAAATATGATATATATGTCATATATTCTTATTTAATTTGGTACCGTTTAAAATCCCAAGTAATATTACTTAATAGTACTATAAATATACTAAATAACTGGATACAGTCAGCTATTCTATAACGTTTTCATTAGATTGCATCATTAGCCTGATGCTCTTTAGGCCTGGACCATTTAGTCCTAAGAGACGGTTTAACCCAAAGTAAAATCATATAAGGGACAGTTACGTTGAAAAATCACAGCAAATATTAAAGGAAAAATCTCCTTTTTAAATAAAAAAATATGTGCGTTACAGGAGAGTTGAAATTGATTTAGGCATTTATATTAATAAAAGTTCATATTAATTTTTTAAATACATCTTCTTAAATCTTGTAAAAGCCACTTTATATTTATAATATCAACAAAAATTTAAATAAAACATTTTATAATTCTAATAGGGTACTTGGTACTTTAGGGTTTCAATTATCCAAGTTTCTTTGTGAATAAAAGAAGATTATTGTACAAAATAATACATACATATATGTTTTAATTTTTTTATTTAATCATCATCATCATGGAAAGTCAGCCCATCCACTGTTGAACGTAGAACTCCCGCATGAGTTTCCCTCTTCGATTCCCCGCCTTCTGCATCCAGGCCCCTCCCGCTATTCTTCTGATGTCTTCCGTCCATCTTACAGGGGATGGGTCAATGCTTCGTTAGCCGGTTCTTGGGCGCCACTCCAACACTTTTCTTCCCAAGAAATAGTCATATTTCCCAGACGTTTGTGCCGATTCCCATTGGAGGAACACAAATAAAGTTTGTGAATGTATATACTTATCTAGGACAAGTAATCCAACTAATCGTAATAAGTAATCGAACAGGTTAAAGCGAAAAATTAATTTAATCATAACCTTAATATTGGCTTGGATGCTTAGCCGTGGTCATGACTCTACTGGAGTCACCGACAGAGTAGTGAACCAGCTCCTCACCCAACTTGATGGTGTGGAAGGAGCCGTCAAGGGGGTGACCGTTGTGGCGGCCACCTCGCGGCCCGACTTGCTGGACGGAGCTCTCCTGAGACCTGGAAGATTTGACACAACCATACATTGCTCCATGCCGGACAAGGTATTTTGATTTATTTGCATGAATATTGTCTTCATATTTATTGTATTATTGAATCATCTTTATATTGCCAAGTAATAACTAAAACTATAGCAAACAGGAGTATCTTGATCAATTTGTGAAAGGTTTGGAGGAAACTAATTATTTGATTTTGAATGTGTTCTGATTAATTAATAATATTTTTGATATATTATAAAGAATGCCATAATTAAAAAAAGAGATACAGTGCGATATTTACATACAAGTGCCCCATTATACGAGTTCTTTAAGATATGAACTGTCGAGTGAGCGATTTTTTGCTTTGAAATACGAGCAAAAAAAAATATATGAGCAATCGGCTTAGTGGGTCGGCCGGTTGCACACGAACCGAGCGTCACGATTTCCCGCGTGAATCCCCATGTCACTGTCAGAGAATCAGTTATCAGTGTGCTCTCACTTCAAAGTTTCAAAGTTTGTGGAAAAGAAACACCCAGAAAAAGTCGCAACTGGTCGTGCATCGGAGCTATTTAATGACACTTGCCTAACTCATTTCGTAAACATTCTGAAAGGGAGGAAAAAAGAGACCTTCTCGAACATGTTTTTTTTAACGGCCTACAGGTGAAAGTGAAAAAAGCGTGGCGAAAAAGGCAAAGAGCAGTGAAGAGAAAAGCAGTGACGAAAATTAAGAGAAAGTAACATTTTATAAATCTAGTTTTTTTTACATTCTCTTTTATTATGTTATTGTACAATATTTGTCATTTATAAATATAATATTCTTATTTAAAAACGTGTAACAAAAATAATTGAGGTGACATTTTGGGGGCTGGAACGGATTAATAGTTCAATGAATTTCAATGGGGAAATTTGCTTTGAGATAAGAGTAATTTGAAATACGAGCGAGGTTGCGGAACGAATTAAACTCGTATGTCGAGGTACCACTGTTTTTACTTTTTCTTTGGTTCATATTTCTAATTGATTGCTGGTATTGATACATCTATGAGTATGTTATACATCCTGTGTTACATCTTATATGTGCTCATAATTAAGAAAGTGGTGTAATTCACAATTCATTCGTTCTGAGATATTTAAAGGTTTGCATTTTGATTGAAAACTGAAGGAAATTACAATTTCGTGTTGCATAAAATGCTGTGTATAGATTTTAAAAATTTATGTTGGATGAAGATTATATTAATTCACAACAAGGCTCTTCAAGTTTTGCCTCGTTGATAGTCCAGACTGCCCATGCGGCAGCCCCTTGCAGGACGCTGAACACGTTCTGTGGCATTGCCCAATATTAGATTTAAGTAGGGAAAGGCTTTTTAGCGTAATCCAACAGAAGCTTGGACTGGTTGAATATGTCGACCTCATCGCTACGGAGTCCAACTACTACTGAACTACTAACTTTTTCACCCACGTTTGGTGTTACTCACCAAAGCCCGTTACTTGTATAACGAGAAAGTATTCTGAAAACAAAGCCTTGGTAAGTGCTCCCAAGGAGCGCGGGTACAAGGCAACATACCCCAAAAAAAATCACAACAATGTGAACTGTTTTTTTTTGTCAATTTCTTGATTAACGCCATTTTAATAATCATGGGCACCTATTATATTATTACCCTTTATACTTTCATATTATAATTATTTATGGAAACAAATTTGTAAAAAAAACATTACATTTTCAACTTTCTTTTTTAGAATGATCGATTAGAGATATTGAGAGTACTCAGTGAGGGACTGGAAATGTCTGAAGATGTTGACTTGGAGGATCTGGTTGACTTGACTGAGGGTTTCACCGGAGCTGATATCAAGGCTGTTCTATCAACAGCGCAGCTCACGTGCCTAGAAGAACACCTGGTGAAGAAGATAAAAATATTATTTAATAAATATTATTTAATGTATTTTTTATTTTTCATTGACTGTTAATTTCATAGAAAAACTAAAATTTTAAATGTTTTTTGCTGAACCCTATGACCCTTCCTTTTGGTTCGATATTTTTGCATTGTAGTTGGATCATATGGCCTACATATGAAAAACATGTTGGTCTGTGAGCTATAAGAGTTCACAATTGGTGACTGTTTTTTAAAGTTGTGAGCAAAAAAATGTAGCTTGGAGTACAAATTGAGTATAACACATCCATCAGGCATAAATAATTGAGTTTATGTAATACAACATTACACCAATGGTGTATCTAGGGTATTTGTCGCCCGGGGTGATCCCCGAAATAACCACCTCTTCCTATTTTTTTATAACTCCAAATGTTTTCTGATTAACAAAAATGGTCACACTTCCGAAAATCTAGTTTTGTAAAAATGTATTTAACCGACTAAATGCCTGTTGCAATGTTAATAGATTGGAGATCAGACGTTAGGATGATATTTTTTATTATTTATTACATGCACTGATCAACTTTGAATTTAATCAAATATATTGTAAAAGGTTTTTATGGTTTTCGAAAATATTTTTGGAAATCCCTTACTTACATTGAAAATATGGGATAATGTCGATGTTTTTAGAATTTTTATACCTTTATTTAAAATGATGTTCGTGCGTTTTGAAATGTTTTCTATGAAATTGATTTAATTAAAAATATTTAATTTTATTATGTTTGTACACAACAAAAACATTATTTCTCATATTCTACCCCAAGGTAACAACAGTCAAACAGAGTGAACTTTGACAAATCGACGTGCCATTTTTTTTTATTGTTTCTTAACAAACTTTCACGATCTTAGTGATTTGTATCAAGATGTGTTAATTTTTAATTTTTCTCAGTTTTAATAAGTATGCATATACTTAACAAAATTCTAGTTATTAGAATCGAGGCATGAATAATGACAAAATAGATAAAATTATTGAACGTCCTTACAAGGTTTTGTTTGGAGATATTACTTAGCAGTCACAAGGCCCATGCTACAATTTATTATGTATTGCAAATAGCGGAGAATTGTCGTTCACCTGGAGGTGATTATTTCATGCCGCGCATCCTGATGGAAACAGAAGGTGCTTAAGATTCTGGTTAATGACATTGTTAATTACACTATCGGCTTTTGCTTGAGGTACGTCCATCCCTCAACCTCATCGAAATAATGTTGTTTCTCAACATTTCGCGGGCGTGTCAACGTGAGATCTTTGTATTTGTATTATTTTTTGATGCAATACACGTTTTTAACATTTAACTTCAAGCTTTATCGTAAGAACGAAATGACTCGTATTTTTCCGGTACATTTTTTTTGGTCTGAATATAATTGAACACGTTCTTCATGGCTATATTAACCCAACTCAGACAAACCTAAACTTACCAATTTTTAAAAACTTCTCTTAAATAAAAAAATGATAATTAATTTTTTATTCTGACTAAAAGCTGATTTAGATTTTGTCCAAAACTTGATTTGAATTCTGACCATGTATCTTGTTGCCGAACTCAGTATTCTACAACCATAGATAGACATACATACTTTTTCGAGGTTCTTAGTTGCATCTAAGTAGGTACCTATATATTTTTTTAATAATGGATAATGCGTAGGTTTATTGAAATATGCATTTATTTTATTTATCGATTATTATAACTATTCGCGCATAGCTATACGATCTTTGAGCATCTGGTTGATTACCTGAATTTATTTTATTACTCTTTAGAAATATCAACAATGTCCCTATCACAGTCATATGTCCATTACATTCAATTAATAACCATACTTTTGAATTTCCTCAGGAGGCCTTATCAAGTTCTGCATCTCCCGATGATGCAGGCGGCGCTGCAGTGACTCGCGCCCAACTCATGGACGCCCTAAACCAAACGAGGCCATCTCTCTCTGCCCAGCAACTACTCTTCTTCGACAAAATGTAAATAAATAATAGTATTTTTTTCATTTTCAATGAGATTACGGAAACCTATACTAATATATACTATCTGTATTACATCATCCAATCCAATGCTTGAAAATATCTTTAGTGTCGGATTTAGGTATTGCGGCGCCTTTGGCCAATATTTTTCGGGGCGCCTCTAGTTTTTTCTGTAACTTTTTTGTTGTTTTATTATCGTCGAAATATTTTCGTGTATTTTTTTAATTGGCGTTTTTTTTTACAAAATTTATTGGTGTTCCATTTATCTTTATTTAGTGCCCCAACTTGATCGCCGCCTTTGGGTAGTATCCAGCGTTTTACCAACCTTAATCTGACCCTGATAATTCATTGTCTTTGGCATATTGGACGACATTATGTTTTTCTTTTTCTTTACACGTAACTTTACTCATTCCGCGTTTGGATACAAAATTAATGTCCTTAACGATTGAATGGTGGTATATATGTTTAGGAGCCTAATAATACGTATTGTTTGTTTTCAGATATGCAAGATTTTTAAACAATGCAGCGTCAGCAGAAAATTCAGAAAGCTTAATGCCAGGAACTTCATTTGAGAACAGACAGAGAGCAACTTTAGCTTAAATATAGTTAAAAAAACTATCTTTATTGCATTAAGTTGCGAGTAAAAAATATCCGGTTTGATGGCGATTTACTCAACAAGCAATCAAATAGATTTATATTCCATTGCAACATTTGAAGATTTATTGAAAATAATTCATATTTGTATTGTAGATGTATTTTGTGATATAATAATTGGATTTATAGAACAAAATGCAAGATTTTGTTGCTGCAAACCAATCCACCGGATTGATACTACTACGAAGAAGGACAAAATTTATGAATTAGATCATTTAATAGATTGGTGTGTTTTGGTTTTATGGTGTATGTAAATTAAATTATAAATTGTTAATAAAATATTTGTTATATACATATATCATTTTATATATCTTCCAAATTCCTTATATATCCAGTGTGTTCACAATTTTTTTTGAACATAATTATCATGATCAAAATTAAGCTTCTATATTGCTATGCAACTTATTTTATTAGGTACTTAGTGCCTACGCGAATTTTTAAAACACCGGTTGTAATATAAATCTAGTCGTGAAAGCCTATATAACTTAACTGAATTAACGTTTTTATATTATTAATGTATATAACTGCAGGGCTGCCATATTGCAGTTTTAGATAGCGAGGCTGTATTTTAAACGTTAAATATTTTTTATCGCCTAATTTCTAAATTATAATACAGTAGGTGATTTACAACAACGTAAATTTTAAAAATGAAAAAGTAATGTGGAGTAAAGTTTTCCGTACAATGCCTTATAGCGTTGATAATGATTGATCAATTTTTAACATATCCAGTTCTAAGGAGCTGCCTATGTATGAGAATACATATTTAGTCACTTATATGGACATCCAAACATGAGTAGATTATAATGGTTCGTGCTCAGGAGCGTGTATGCTAATTATGTACACATAACAATATTAATTATGCCTCGCCAACAATCCGTTCATTAGAGGCGGCATTAAATTAGCCGGCGTCTTCCGCCCCCGCCGTTGATAAGTGCCAGCCGAATATTATGAAAATTAATTCAAACTTTGCGAGTTTGGCGGGAAATCCGCGCGCGGAATGTATCGGAAGCCGAAACTTTCCCAGCATAAGCGGTGAATAAATCAAGCCGATTCACGCGATTATCTCAACATTCTGAGCGGCTGTGCGCGCCTCCCTTCGATCCGCCAAACCGATAAAAATTATCTCCGCAAATTGTTGTTTATGCGCCGCTGGAACTTTGACTTCTGACACTCGGGGTTGGCAACACTGCCAACTGATATGAGCGCTGTTATTCGAAAGCGTTTGAATCATATAATTATTACGTTATTGACTAGAAGTTAGCCCTGTGTCATAATGAATACTTTGTTAAAACTGTACAAAAAATACCATGATCCCTGACTATTTAAATAAATAAATCAATTATATTTACTTTAATTTTCATACATTTTTTAATACTTACAATCACTGAAATTAGGTACAAACTATAAATTATTTGAAACAAAGTTTTGAAACATTCAAAATTAAAATAAATATGAATTATTTAGGTATACTCAGGGTTTGTGCTATATTTTCTTGACTATAGCTTTGTTTTCTTGGGTTAGAATTGTGATTTTTAATATAACCTTTAACAAAACGATCCTAGAAACTAAAACACTCCAAGAAAAAATATTTTTATACATGTACACGTAGGTCTTGCTATTGCAAATTTGATTAAGTGTATTTATTCGAAATATTCTGCTTCAGTGATTAAAGATATTCAGGGATGAAAAAAGGTGTGTTTTTTTACAAGTTTTTGCAAACTGCTACTTTTTAGAATTGATCAAATAATAGCAAGTAATATTATGTATAGTGTTTCTAATTTATGTTTTCTTTTCGTAAGTGTAACCATTTTAGAGATAAGTCGCATGGATGGGAGTACTATAAATCGTTTTTTTTAATTTTATCAATGAATAAACGGAATATAACCATTATTAAACGCGACTAAAAACATTTATTTTGTCTGTCACTCTTGGAGCAGACTGCGCAATCGCTTTTACTATGAAATTTTTACTAGTGTACCACTGAAAAGATTTTTTTCGTCGATCGTACATTCTATACCAATTTAGTTAAATGGACCGACGATGAAGAAGTATAATAACAATTTTAATATCTAAATTTTGTTACTCGTATTTCACAGCCCTTACGTTGGGTGCGCTATTTCCCAGCCTCACAATTATTATTATGAGTTGAAAACTTCAGAGTTATAAACTTCAGAACACAATTTACAACAGATGGAGGGGCAAGTAATATATCGGCGGAGGCTCTTGCTGTATGTGGAGGAGGGAGTTGCTGCTTCTTATGCCTTTATTAGCACTTGGAACTACCTTTGAGAGATAGCGGTTGCCATTATAGATAAAATTTAAATGTGTAATTATTGAAATTAATAATTGGAAAATTCAATTAATCTAACGATCCTCACACTAATTTAACACTTCGCTATCCTTATTGTTAATCTATAATTTGTAATGTTTCATAGTAACTTTTTACATTTATTATAAGTATTAGACAACTCTTAGATAGGATTAAGAAAACCAGGTACTAGAATACAAGGCAATGATTTACTCTTCTTCATATTGATTCTTCAAACGAATAAATTTTAATGATTCAACGCTTAAAGCATAATGCGTTGAAAAGTTTAAATATATCAGATACGTTCAGAAAACATGTTTAATGTGACTATGTATACTAAAGGGGTGTTTTTTTTTTAGAGTTGACAACATTAATTAATCGAGTGAGAGCTTCTGACACAGCAATTGAGGAATGTACCTTCTTGAAAACATTTTTTTCTTCTTATATCCATTCCACATCTAGATTCTGGAAAATATGGTCACAACAAATTGCTATTATCGTTCTGTTAGTTGCCACTATCCATGCCTTTTCCTCTAACATCTTGCACCCAAAAGTCTACATGTAAACAAATATGGTTCCCGACGATCCCCAAGGCAGAATTCTGTGGACTTGAGAGACAGCAGCTTTACTATTCGAAGAATATTTTTTTGGGTGATTTGTTAATTGTATTTGTAACGACGCTCCCGAAATCAGGTCCATTTGATTTTAAGGAGTCATTCAACCTGACTAACGACTTGCAGTTTGCAATAGACGGTAAGTAATCAATGTTGCTTAACTTTGGTGATATGGAGTACATTGTATAATACACTAAAGGAGTGTAAGAATTGTGTTCAAAATAATTACATATTTTTTATTTTAATTACTGTTTTTTTTAAACATTATGATTTATAATTTCATTATTGAAATATGTCAGAAATTTTTGATTAAGTAAATTTAAACGAACGGCTCCGCTAATCGAGTAATTAGCAGTGGAACAATTTCCCGGCCCGGGACGTTTGCTCCGCCGCCACTGAGAGCCGAGAACTGTCGGATAAACTTTAATGTTTGTTTCACAGGAGATTCCTCCGTCATTATCAAATAATTAGATCGAAAGTCAGCTTTGATTTATTTGCATCGCAAACGCTGTAAAAATTGAAAGGCATGATTAATTATATTCAAAATATATTACTCCTCTAAGCTTTGTTTTTTTCACAATGTATGTTATCAAATATTCTGTTTCATGCGAGTAAACTATTAGGATAATATGATTAAAATAGTAGTATAGTTTGCTTTCGATCGAATTGCGTGTGCGAATAAGGTACGGATATTTTTCATAATAAGGTACTTATTTGTTTCAAGAACGATAACGAGGCAACGCAATATAATGCAAGAATTACTGGCATATTGACTGCAATAAAATCAATCTTAAGCGGTAGGTAAGAAAAAAAAACTACTACGTAGTTAGTAATTAAATACACACATAAAATTATAAATCATTTTTTTTACGCATCAATTAATTCAGAAAAAATATCAGCAGACGCGGGATTCGTACCACGAGCTTTGTAACTTTGCTCTATTCTACACACCGCGCTATCCACTCGACCATTCTCCGCCTGAGCAGAATAATGTCTGAGAACGAATTTTCAAATTTAAAAATGTTGTTAAAATTTTTCCTCATTAATTTCTAATTTTACTGTTTTGTATTCATCAAATGGTAATACGTGATTAATTAAATTTAGATAAACTAGTTACACTTTATATTTTCCTAGGATTAGAATTAATTGATTTTGATTACTTCATTCAATAATGTTAATAAACAATAATGAATTTGTTATATTTATGTTTCTCAGTTATGAGGAGCTATCCTCGTCAACTAAGAGGTATAGATCTCGTGCGCCAGCCAGAGATTTGTCTATTTTCATTGCCCGTAATGGGCCAAAATTGTATTGCGATTTCATCGACCTGTACCAATAATCTGCCTCACGGCACGTTCTCACATAACACATTGCTGGCTTACTCGCGTATAGAACGTCACCACACCCCGCCTTATATTCCCCGTTTACAATATGAGCTAATTTTTCACAAACTTGCACAAATTACACCTAATTTTCTCATCTGTGATTCAACTAGCATTTAGTCGCTGGCTGGCGGCCGTCCCGCTCCATCGCCCGCCGCGAGCGTCGCCCCCTCTCTCTCACTCCCCCGAGGCATTTTTCCGTTTGAGTCGCTTGAAGGGAAACTCATTTTCCAGCTCATTTTATTCTATTATAACCGGGAGAAAAAAGTAGCAACCTCTTATGAAATGAAAATTTAAAAGCTCTTGAAAAATAATAATGCAAAACGGGAAAGTTTGACTGCTTATTTGCGCATTTTTGGACATTTCGGAATTTCAAATATTTTATCCATTTGAAGAAAACTTTGTCTGATACGTACGCATTATAATATTTTTTTACAAAGTTGATGAATGGAGCCATCATTACATGTATTTGCATATTGAAAATAATGTGAAAGATGACATATAATGCCAGTGGCGTAACAAGTCGATTATTATAATTATTTTTTAATTATACTAGCTTTCATTTAACAATGTGCATCATGTTTTTTGTTGTTGTAAAAAAACTGCATTTCAGTAAATGCAAGTTAAAATATAAAAATACTTATAGATTAATAAATTGCGGGAATAAATAGCAAAAAAATAAAAGTAATAAAAAGATCTAATAAAACATTAAAATATACAATAGTAAAAAAATGATTCATTAATGGATTTAAAAAAAAAAGATACTTAAAACTTAGGATGTTTATTATTTCTGACCCATACATGTTATGTAGGTACAAGAATGGAATAATTCTCCTACTGAATTAGGTTTCACTTACACATAATTGCTATCCGAGGATTAAGTAATGATGTTATGTATTTCAAAAGAGGTTTATTCTATTTCCGCACCTTAGCAGGAACACATAGTCGCCACAAATTGGCGCAACATAGTTAGGTCAGCTGCTTATATTCTAGTCTCGTACCGAGTGTATGTAAGGATAGCTACCTTCAGAGTGAGAGCCCAGGGGCGTAAAGTGAAGGCATATGTTGTACCTGAGGCATATTTGAGTGTTTATTAATCAACATTTTTTGAGGAAATTGTATGATTGATCCGACGCTTCCAAAGCCTGAAGTATATGATACTTAGGGGTGGCTTATTTCAAATAAAAAATGTGTACAAATAATACTGAATTATAAATATGATATAAAGCAGCCAAATATAATATTAAGTCTTAGTATACTGTTTTTAGCAATACTGTGCTCACCGTAAAACAGTATTTTTTGTTGTCAAAAGTATTGAATGAATAACAATTTGAATAAATAATACTTGTATTATTAGGTATAACAGTTTATTTTCGATGATGTAGAAAATGTTTGTAAATTATAAAAATAAGAATTATAAATATTGATGAAGAAAGTACCTTTTTTGAACAAAATATTAAAACGAAATAAAAGACACGGAACAATGGGCGATAATACAAGAATTATATTTCTTTTCTAACTTAATATACCTTTAGTGAAGAACGTAACAGATTTAAGAGTACCTATACACATTTTTCTTGAATGTATTAATTAAGGAACTTGAATTGGTGTAAATGGATTCGAAAAGGAATATAAGATTCAAGAAAAAGAGGGTCTTGTGTTGAAAATTTAATTATTCATATTTCTTTAAAACTTTATTAAATCACCTTTTGAAAGTGTTCGCGCAGGAATAAAAAGAAATTGTTTTCAGCCCTTCTATAGGAGGCTAAAGAGCAATCTCTGCTATCTTAATAGTTGTTTATTTTCAGACAAACTATTTCGCAGTGACATTAAATGCTTTTATTATTAAGTTCCATTTTCCGAATGGCGACAAACTTGGAATGTTGCCATATTTGAATACTTCTTTATGCAAAATTACCCTATTTTATAATGGTTGTGATTGTTTAGTTTTGATTATTTTATTCATTACGTTTGTTGTAGTTGAAAAACTTACATTATTATTGTTGAAATACGTAATATAAAAGCGAATAATATGGGATGCGATAGAAATGACCTGTTGTTATCGTTAATTTAGCTTGTAAAGAGTTTTTTTTGGTAATCTTGTCGTATGCGGTCAACCATATAAATCAAATATGTTTTATTATTTTTCAATATAATAAATAAATAACCCAACCTAAACTTAAGTTAGATTAAGTTAGTGTTTTTTATTTATTTATATGGTAGTCCGCATACGACAAGATTACCGTTTTTTTTTAATAAATTCCACAATTCAATGGAAGTTAAATAAAACAAAACTTATTATTTATTTAATAATTCTATTTTGTTTTCACAATGTTATCATTTCAGTAGAAACTTAAATCATCATACATCTTCAATAACTAAGGTCATTGGTTAGTACTAAATACATACTGTTATTTAATTATTTTTTTTTTCAAAAAATTTCGTTAAATAAATGTAGTAGACTTTTTCGGCCATATTTGAAATTGTAGGTTTAGCCGTGTGTGGTTGATGCGTTTATCATTCATCAAACCTGACGATAGCTCTTGCTATGGGGGTCGAAAAATCGCAGAAAAGGAGACATTCGGCACACATGGCTGAACATAAATGCCACAATTCTTAGTAAATTTTAATTAATTTAATAATACATTTTTATTATAGTCATTGACTATATTTTATGGTGTGTACTTTATCAATTGATAAAAATGCAACGAACTAAGTTGAACAGACATGATACTCGTAAAACGATTTATAATCATAATTTACGTATATGTCGTTTAGCTTCCCTAGCTTAGCGTCATAGAGTTTACTGTTTAGACTCTTTTTTACATAAATATCAGAAAAATCATTTACATCATTATCACAACGTAAATATGATGTCTGTAGAAAAATAAATTACGGAAATAAATGTACCAGTAATAAAAAATAAGTAAAAGCATAATAAATAATAATAAAATGATTAATCAATGAAATTATTGAACTAATACATATAATTCTCAGAAATATAATATAAACTATATTTCTGAGATTGTCTTCTTCATAGTATCAATCCGGTGGATTGGTTTGCAGCAACAGAATCGTGCATCTCGATCTCCACTCCTCTCGGTCCTCCGCAACCCTCTTCAGCTCAGCATGAACTACAACTCATGTCCTCGAACACTTGCTGCAAATACTCCCGTCTAGGGCGCCCTCTACATTTTTTTTATCTGAGAATGTAAATAATATAAAATTGTGTCATAATGTTCTTTGTTTAGAGTTGCTTTTGCTACTATTTGACAAATGTAATTATTTTATACATAAAATATAATTCACATTTATTTTAAAATAAAGCATACTATTTGTAATAATGTATAAATAATGTAATAAAATGATTCAGGTGTAAATACGCGTTGATATTTGTATTTATTTTTCATTTTCAGCATACACGATTGCACGCTTTTATCGACTTTTGTTTCATTATATATTTTTTTAGTATTCGTAGATATCGTTTGTTGAAAAATATGTGCAAGTGTAAATGGGAGAAAGGGGGTAAGAAGGTAGATATTAAAACCCGAACAAAACGTCCACACTCCATACCCCATACAAGCCGCCCACGTCCCCGCCCACACTCCCGCCCAGCATCAAGGTTGGCGCGAGCAAGATTCTTCCTTCTTGTACGAAGGCGGTAAAGTCTCACAGGGCCGAATTTTTATATTAAATGTTATATTGTAAAAACCAACACAATTTAAAGTATAAATATATTTTTTAAATTTCTTTAACGTGAATGTGTCTGGAACATATTGTCACCACAAATTACTGCCTCTCATATCTTCATCTCTCAGGTCAGATATTTCTGCAATTGAACGTCCTCTAGAAATTATGGTTCTTATGGTTCTCGGCAGGAGATCGGATGATAAGCTTGACGCTCCAGAGGCCTGAAACATTTGGTCTTAAGGAGCAGCTCAACTAACGACACACGCTTATCAATGGTGGGACATCAATATTTTTGTAAACGCCGAATGTTGTTTTACTTCGATGATATAAAGAGAACTACATATACGATGTGCAATTGTATGTGTGGACGATGCTCCACAAACGAATTATTTTTTAGGACCGATTCAGTATCAACCAATGCAGATGGTGTATCATTTAATAAAATAATATGTTATATATCCGATCTCTTATGATGATGTTTAAGATGGTGAATATTTTAAGCTTTTATACATTGTTATTATCCGATGCTTTAGAGATATGGCAATTGACAATTATCCGTTATATTTAGTACATTCTATATGTAATTAATTAAAACATCATTTGAATTGAATCTCACGCACTCGAGGGTGTAAAAAAGCTCTTCGCTGTAGGATAACGTTTTTTTTGTTGTGCGATACTTTTTCAGTACACGGATTGTGAAAAGGCATGTTATATATATATAAATTGAATTTGTTTTCTATGATATTGTACATATCAGTTTTAATCATTCGAATGTGTTTTTTTTAATAAAAATGTGTTCAGCTAGGTCCGCCCTCCGCAACAGCAGCCATGACAGGAAGCCGGTCTTGATAAGCCTTTCATAATGGTACCGCGCGCTGATAAAGACCCTCCTTTCTCTCGAGTCTTAAGCGCTGCCATCACCTTTTATATGCCAAAGAATGGAACTATATTCCCCACCGCCCCAGTACCGAAAAGCCGAAAGTACAACCTCCACGACGAAAATATAAAGAACGAAATGCTGTAAGAGCCGTGGCAGGATACGCGTCTCGAGGCTTTGTGTTTTCAGGAACTTTCGTTGTGTTTCGACGTTTGGTTCGGTCTGGTTTTAATGGCGGGAGGCGTGATTTTTGTTTTTACGTTCTCGGCTCTCTCTTCGGAATAGAATGAAGCTGCGGCCTCTTGTTCGCGATAAAGGGAGAGGACGGCGTTTTGTCGTCTTTGTCGCGTATAAAAGAAATAAAAGTGTGTGCAGAAACATTTTGGCGGGGGTGGCCTTATCTTTGCAAAGGTTGCGCTTTTGTGACGGCTGCCGTTTTTAAGGCGACCCCGAGTCATTTCGGGTTTTTATATAATTGACATTTTGATAGCGAGAATAATAAAAAAGGAGCGGAGCGCCTTATTATCTGCCAGTCGAGTCGTTCCCGTAAATTGTGAAGTGCTTTTTTGAAGTTATTAATACATTTTTTTACTGCGAGCGGACTCTTCAAATCGACTGAGTTTACACATTAACGATGATGAAAAAGTAAGCCTACATAATAATATAATTATACTATTGCCCGAAGTACCTAGTTACGGTTATGTGTAATTTGACTTAAAATTATATTTCAGTGACAAGATATTTTCCCAAATAAAAATATTTTAGTTAAAATTATATAATTTTTTAATAGTAACTGTGAGAGTACATAGATTATTGATATTTTTAATCACTAAGATATCTACATCGGTAGACAATATGTAGGCGGTATGTATTGAAAAAAAAATGAGTAATCAATAATGTTTAAAAGGCAACTAATACTGGGATTTGGGAAAACAGGAAGAATGTGACTGAAAATTATTTATGTATTATGTTTGATATAAATTACGAGTATCTATTAACCCTTTCATTACGGCTCGGTTTGAATACAAATTATACTGTCAATTATAAAACTAGTCTTTGAAGCATAAATGTACTTATCTGGTCTATTTTCATATATCACATTGGTTCTTGTGTCCTTTAGCTATCAGATGATACATAAAAAACTATTAAAAGAAAGTAGCAAAACAATATATCACGTAAACCGATGTTAACGGTAAGGGAATCTTATGACGCCATATTTATTTATTTATTTAACAGAGCACAAGCTCCAATACAATATACATAAATTTAAAAAGATACACTTAGCAAATGAAAGACATTACAAAATATTTTTTACATTCCAATTCAAACTAACATCATCACAGCAGCGTTGTAAGAGTGTTGTCACATTCAGTGTCCATGACCTCATACTCAGAACTAGTGTCGAAATATTTCAATGCAAATTGTTGGAATTGCAACAACAAAAACCATGCTATAAGTATATTATGGTGGACACACAAATAGCACGGCATTACTGTTACAAAACAAACATCCAAAATTTTATATCAGTCAACACCTCTACCGAATCCGAAGCAATAACACACTAAATATGTCAATATCTTCACTCAAGTTGGGTTCAACCACTGTTCACTGCGATTCTTTCGTCTTACACGTATCCAGGGTTGAACGATGGTCCCTTCAGGCCACACTTCAGGCGCCATGAGAGACTCCAGCGAAGTCGCAATGACCCCGACTTTGAAGGATGTTGACAGCGTCCGTCTGCTGACAATCCTCCTGATGGTCATCCAAGAGGGATTGAATGCAGCGGTCGCTGCCACGAAGCTCTGCAAGTCAGCAGTCGTTGTATCTGGGTGAAGACCCTTGGCGTGAAGATACGCTATCTTCACTCCAGCAACATTCTTTGAGGGAGCTGCAGAACCACGGATCACCAGACGTAGTTAACGTTGATGCCTTTCCCCAACAGGAGAGGCGCGACTTAAACCAGACTGATGTACTTCCCCGGTAAGATTGCTCGGGTGAGGGAGAGGGCATCCAGGGACAAAGTATGAGGCAGAGGGCATCCAGGGACCATAGGCCATATGCCGACAACGATACGAAAGGGTTAAAAGAGTAAAAGAAAAAATCTTTTGACTCAAGATTATTTTGTTTAAATTCAATAATAAATCGAATTAAATATTGTAAAACAATATTAGTAATATTTTTTAAATGAACTGAAAGTTATTGCAAAGAATGACTACAAAATTCCATTGACTTAAATTGACGAATTCTTTAATTTAAATATAATAACGTGTTGTATTTTCCAAAGATAATAATTGTTGCCAACAAACGGACAGACGCCTTAGAGACTTTTGTGTTGGCACTTGTGTCTACCTACTCATTCATTATCCCATTTAGAGGAAATAAACCTTATCTGACGTTTATTATGCACGCAAAAACAAAGCTTAAAAATAAAATAAACTGATGGAACGATTAAACAATAATATAACACTCAGAGGAAAGCAATTAAAAAACAAAGGCGAATTGATTGGGCGGAATTGTAAAACGGTTTCTCGGCGCACCCACTCGGAGTTTTCCACACAGTCTGAGACGCCGCAGATTGACTGTAATTGTTACTCAAAATGGTCGGGTTGCCGCAAATATTTGCCTCATTTACAGTTGAGTAACAGCGGAGTTGATCGGGCTTTGTAATAAATAATTGGATTGGATTTTGTCATTTTCCTGATGGCCGAAGAATGGGCACCGACTTAGTATAGCGCAGCACCCACAGATGGCGTAGCGAGTGGCGACTAGAGGCGTCTACCTCCTCTCTACGTATCTATTAGCAAATTACACGTTTTGTCGTTCAATTGACTTTAATGGATTTTTAAACTGATTGAAAAGTAAGGTAAGGATCTAAATGGGGAGATTCAGAAATGAGTTTGTTTAACGCGACGAATGGTTAAAGGTGCGGTTACCTCTATTTACTCTGGGAGACTTCAAACGAATATTCTATAGCATTTTAAATTACATTTAGGTACTCGCACGAAAAACGATTTGCTTTCGATTTAATTTCTTACTTTATTAAGGTTATAAAGAACTTTTATGAAAAAAATCATTCGATGAATTGCTTAAATATAATTAATAAGGCTACGCTATGTTTGATTTATAAAAATAATAAAACCTATAGAATAGATTATGCTTTTATAAAAAAAACTTATTTCACCAAGGATTCTAGGGTTCATTACTTGACCTAATTAAAAATTATACATTATATGTTGTAACTAGAGAGAGGTTGCCTCAATTCAGTGTAATTTATTTTCGTTTGTAATTTTGAAAACTTTTACCTTATATCAAAAGACCTTTAAATACTTAACATATTCCTTAACTGCTTGGTTAAGGACTACTAGATATTTATTTTCTTATACTTATTTAATGCATTAAAAAAGGTATTATTTAACCTGTCCATATCCATTATCCTTAAAATATTATCAGCAATTAGGTAAAAAAAACATTGCTTGCGTTTTCTTGTAATAGATACAACCTCCACAGCGAAGTAGTATCTAATAATATTAAAATAGGACTACAAAAATATTTTATCAATCTACAATAAATTTATCTGTAATAGAAAACATATAGTTCAATATAAGAATAGTTTACGTAATACATTTTATTATAAATATGTAAATATTCAACAAAGTGGTGTTGACGTTTTCGATCTTATTTATGAGATATTTTATTACGCGGAGGTTCAATAATGAAATTTATATTTCATTACAAATGATTTGTGGGCCTCCCATTTTTGTAGCGTCAATATAATATAAATTATTCTACCCGTAACTAAAATGATTATAGGAAAATATTTATTTTTAATGGATTTCTGCCCCGCGCTACTGGAAAAATAAAAAAGCTCGTGTTTATGTCACGGTTTTCTGTATGAAAAGCACAGGTTCTTAAAATGTTGTTAATATTATAATATAAAATAAAATGACTTACTGATGGGTATATAAAAATAATTTTATGTAATTTTTATGATAAATATTAAATTTATATTCTGCATAGTTTTTCATGAAATTTTATAGTCAGAAGAAATACTGTAAATAATAAAATATGAACTTAATTGTTATGGAATAAAATTATTTAAATTATTTCATTCGAAACAAATATGAGACACGTTTTCTAATACATGATAAGTCTAAATTCGATTATCACAACACGAAAGTGTTCAGAAATCTTGATATTTTGTTACAAATCGGTTTATTTGTCTCTGACAATTATTTAAAGATAAGCAGGCACAGATTGTTTTTTCATCCTAGAGGTAATACTAACCTGCCAAAGACTATGCCTCTTGGGAGAGTGATCACACTGTTCAACCATATCACCTTGAATATTGATATATTCCACTTGAGAGAAGCCCAGTTTCGACATGAGCTCCACGAATTTATTTATCTAAGTAATTTCGTGGAGTCTTCTGTCTAGCGAGCTCCGGGACTTTTTAATAATTATTGTTAATAATAGTAAATAGCTAATTGCTTCTCTTGTATTATATATTTCAGGATCGTATTTAATAAATTAGTATTTGTAATATTTCTGAAAAAAAAAATAGTTCTAAAAAAAAAATTGAGTTACTATTTGAATATCATTTCTTATATTCTAATTTAATAGTATAATCGTTTATCAAAAAAGCAGCATTATTTTAAGATTTTAATCAATGCGGTTACAATAGACTACTATTACGTCAAATACATATATTTTGCGCAGTATCCAGCAATATTTAAAACCTATACATTTCACAGCATTTCACTTCATGTGAAGCAGCTGACCTAACTAAACTTAACCTTACCTAAGTCCAATATTTGGAGAATGTGATGTGTATATGTGATGCCGTCTGTAGCAACAATTTTTCCCGGTGCAGAATCTTCATCGGTTCATATTGTGTCGTATCGCATTTTCCTAGTATTATATATATTGATGAATGGTCTCAAAGACGAATAGTTTGATTATCTGATATCGTATCATAACCGTATTTAAACGGAGGACAAATTTAGATAGATATTGTCTCTCCCGACCATTAAATAGCTTGTTGTAGGTATGTAAAATGATGTCCGGTGGCGTACAATGTTTTGGGGGTTTGCACCATGTTTGGACTCTACGTGTTAGGAAGCTTGCACGGTTGGTTTGATCTCATATGGAGATCCAGGTCCGCACCTAGGAACCTAATAAACGTGGGGCCCCAACAACAACAAACCGTTTTGGAGGACTTAACTTGACTCTCGTGTTACAAATACAAGAATTAAATCCCAGTATAACTTTATAACTCATATTAAATAATGTAATTGATATATACCTGTATATATAAATATTAAATACAAATAAATGCTTATTTAGAATGTTTGTAAGTTGTAAGCGAATCAAGACTCCAAATGCAACATACATAGATGATATTTAATTTTTTTCAATGTTTTCAGCATTCACTTTGACACAGAATTCACTATAAAAGTTAATAATAGTTATTATCAAAATAATAATTAAATAAATAAATAAATATATAAAAAATAAAAATTTATAAAAGTTATACCTAAATAATTTTATTTATGTTTTTCTTCATCCTTGCAACCCTATCTATCTCCCTCTCTTATCATTCCCTGAAAGACACACCCCTCCTACATAAAATGGGTTAGACCACTTGCAAAGTACAATCGCAGCTCAGTTATCTCTTAACAAGAGAAGGATTGAGAAAGGTTACGAGTTAGTCAAAACTGCTCCTAATAGACAACTTATCTTACGTGATCCTTGTAAAAACAAGATGAATAAATAAATATTTATAATTTATGATGTTGAATATGTTTGCCTTTGCTTATTTAAGATATTACACATATTAACATTTATAATTTTTTTTTTTGACTAGACGAGTTTCCATTTCAAAGAAGAAATTTCGACAGTGTACTTGCGACATTGCGACAAAATATTTTATAATTTAGATTTTAATTTTACATTAATTTTAATTAATGAATTAATAAATACAAATATTTAGTTTTGATTCACATTTATTTTAAGTGATTACATGTTTCGGGCTCCCTGGAGACCATATTCAATAATCGTTTATTAAGATGATGAAGAAGAAACAGATGGTGAATAAGCATGTGGTTTTATGAAGAATATTTGAAAATTGTCTGCTTTGTGTCGTCATAAATTAATCTATATGGATTTTCAGAAAGTGTGCGACATATTTGTGTTTGTAATTGAAAAAAAAAACGCATAAAAAATAGATAATAAATCATGTTTATTAGTTTGGTAGTTATTATTCAGTTGTTATTGTGACGTAAACTGTTAAGTTTATCCTCTTGATATAGCCTCAATAAAAATCTTGACCCATTTTTCTCAACACAAGAGAGTGTGTAAAAAACAAGAAGAACGTTTTTTCCATAGACAAGCGATGCATCGCCAAAAAGAAAAGAGGAAACACAATACTTACCGGGCGAGCGCTCCCGCCCTGGCTGCGCCGGCCGCCATTATGGCATTATTGGATTGTAGCGTGTTTTGAAATTGAGCGCAAATTGGCGTTAAATGCCGCCAGCTCTTCTGGTGTGTGGTGTTCGCCATTTTATAATGCGATTTGGCGTCGATGGCTCGGCTGCTGCCCGGCGGCGTGTCGGCTGCCTTCATTATGTTGTTGTTGAGGTCGTCTTGTACCAAGCCGCGGTGGTTCGCAGCGACACTAAAAATAAAGCAACGAAAACAGCAAATTTTTCGCTTAAAACGCCCCCCGACGACGTCTCCGGATTGCTTTGGTGGAGGCCATTCAAAATGCAGCACTAAGCACTTACCCGTATTCTGATTCATATTATATTTTAAATTTTCAACAGATGTTCGTATATTATTCGAAATTTTGGAGCATCGAATTTATCACTCATAATATATGTGTTTTGATTATGTCTGCTCTGCGACACATAAGAGTTGAGCCGCCCTTTAGGACTAAATCGTCCAGGCTTATTAACGTAAGACTAAGCATCCGATCTTCTTAAATTTTCTGACTTAATAATCACCCAAGGTACGCCTCACTTAAGTGATTATTAGCTGCAGTGATACAGCTACCATCTCTTTAAGTCCCCAGATTTCTGTGCTTGATGTTGAGAGAAATCTATGGTGGAAATTTTTGGTGAATATATGATTGAGATATGGAACACAGATCAAAATAAGAAAAGAAAAGCAACGCCTTCATGTCAGTAAGTAATTCACTGGATTGGTAAACTAAACGTGCCAAAACTGAACGTTGCCTACTTTTATACGAGTATATTCCTTTCAGGCTGTGTTCTCCGATCTTCAACAGAACTTCCACGCATAATTCTGCCTAACAATAAATCGTTTGGGATTGAGTTTCATAAATGGCCGTTATATTCAAGGTTAACCTCACATTAGAACTAATACGTCTAGACGTCGAAAGCATCTAGCTAATCACCGTAAAAGATATAATTACTATCTGATGTAAGAAAGATGCATAAATTTTAAATCATAGTGATTAATTACCTAATTTTAATATAGATTATGTTGCAGTTTGCACATTACTTTATTGTAAAAGTTAGGCAATACTGTTGTTATCTTTAATGCTTTTATTAATATTTGCTAGAATTTGTTAAAAATTAAATATTTTCCTATGAAATGAATTTGCAAACGGTACGAATATTTTTTTTATATTACATTAAAAAAAGGATCTCAAAGTCTACATATTCAGTCTATAAATTAATACTACAAGGTTTTACAAAGTAATGAATTACTATAGACATATGATGTAGTAGACAGTGATGATAAAAGGGGATGTGGTGTAATGCAGCATGGATGTATGTGAAAAGCACGTACCTCTTTACATCCCGTGTGTGCTCATAGCGTTACAGTTATAGACTGTGCAACTGTACGGAGCTTCAAACACCCGGCTTGTCGCGATCGACTTCGCATTTCCCCGGGAGGGACGTATTTATTTATTCAATAAAAAAAGCCTTTCGCAAAGTAGGTTTCGTTCTTTATGCCGGCACAAAGCTCACTGGGGAGGCTCGTGGGGAGCTTTCTGCCGCAGCCTGCGGAGTTTTCATCAAACACTCTACCATTGGAATGCACTCGCTGGGTTTATCTGCTTTCGTTAATCCAGTAGAAAATAATTAAGATGGCTGCAATATTGATATTTTGAGTAGATATATAATAAATATTTGAGCTTATCTTAAAATACTTTTAAATATTTTTTCAATTAACAAGTAAATTAAAGTTTTAATTACTATCCAGTTACTGCGTTTTAATGCTATATAATGAATATATTCGTACAACATGATCCCCGAGTCTAAATAATTGATAAAAATATTTGAATTTTTAATGTTTCAAATACGTTCGTTCTCGATGAACAATATCTTGCATACTTTTAGTGAAATATTTCAACATTTCTATGTATAAATCCAGATTATAGTAAAAATAATTTTGAATTACTTAAATAGTCAGAAATCATGTAAGCTTTTCTTGAGTTTAATATATAATAATAACTATATACCGATTAATTTGCTTTGTTTTTCGTGATTTTAAACTTATAATCTTTTATTCCTATATTTTTTACTTGATTCTGAGGACCATATGCTTGCCACAAATTGTCGCTATGTTTTATTACCTCATGGAATGAAAACAATTATATTTTCTTTCACTTTAAGTATTAAAATTTTTTAAACAAGTTTATATGTAGATAACTTAATGAATTTGATAAGGAAACGGGGGCCTGCGTTATTTACAGAAGTAGAAAGGGAAAAAGGTTGGACAACCTCGAGGCACTGGAAATTAAGAAAGCTATTAAAACTAGGAAAATCTAATAAATAACCAAGTTCAATTGTCGTTTAGTCAAATTCTTGATGTGTTTCCAGAAAATCGGTCCGTTCCCCTGGCCAATCCAGTGTCTACCCTCACTCCTACTCTCCCTTCCCACCCACTGATTGACTATTTATTTTCTGTATTTATTGTTTACTTGTAAGTGTTGTCCTGAAGATGGTAGAGGGTGCTACCGAAAATAGTAGACAATGAATTATAAACCAAGTGGTTATAAACATTTTTTATTGTTTTAATTTTAATCATGTCTGACCACAAAGTTATTGATTTGTATGAAAATAAAATTGAATGAAATTAATTTACAAATTACTTTTACAGATTGTGTTTGTGGTAAATTGCATGTAAATTTTATTATTAAGTTTCAAGAATTAAGAAAAAAATAAATAATTGATTAAACCATAAAACTCTAGGCTTAGTAAAAATATTATTGTTGCAATTAAATAGGTAATGGACGATGAAGAATTATGCTTCAGTAAGACGTAACTCACTCCAGGATATTCCCAATTGTGAAGATCATTGCTCCATAAAGGTCGGGAACAGTGAGACGGCCGACAAAGGAAGATTTCTTTGGTAGATTTCCGCGATGGCTTCATGTGGGCGGTAGGGTGGGCCAGTGGGCGGGTCGCAGCTGAAGAGGTTTAATAACACCGTCCTGGCGCCGCCGAATGCAAATGAATGGTCCGGCATAAAGCGCGGCGCATATCGCGTCACCCGCCTCGCCGGACCACTTTGTCCGCCCTCCATCCGCCGCCGTATGTTATTATCCGCGGTGGGCGGCTGCGGGGGGCGGCGTACGAAAAACCGCCCATCGCGAAAGAGAAGATTCCGAAGACAATAAAAAAAATCTTCGAATAAAATCCAAAAATATTTTTAAACATCGTGGTCAGCAACGAGTTACTAAAGAAGGCAATTCGAGACACGCTGACATACTAACTTCGCAGCTTTAGACTGAGGTCTATTGGACTAACATCTAACTGATGCACCTAAAATCATGGAAAAGTCTTCAGCTACTTTCTAACAAGTGACTTTTTGCGTGCGCCCAGTAACGGGTCCCCATCTAGATCTCCAAAAACAGGACGGGACAAGGAAGGTTTTCACCAAGCCGATGCAGAGAAGACTCATACAGAATTTAACAGTTGATAAATGATTATAATCTGGATGAGCGCATCAACAAAAATATATCATTAACTTCCAGTGTAATGCGGGTGTGATGCGGGTAAAGTCTATTTGATAAAAGAACTGTGTGCACTGAATATTGGGTTAATCACTTAATTTCCTTGAAGACCGTAAAACAAAACATATTATATTACATATATTTCTTCAGCACATCAGTTTTACAAATGTTGAAACCTTTTGGATTATGTTATCATATTCCAGTAATTAAAATGTTCTAATTGAGCTGAGTTAGATTGAGCAGCCCCTTAAGACATGCACAGTCCAGGCCTTTGAAACGTTGGGATAATCACAGGATTTTCTAAAAAAAAAAAACTGATGAACAAATCATCCAAAAATATGCCTCGGATACTACAGCACCCTTTTTTCAAGTAGTCGGACTTCTGCTCTGGAGGTTGTCGGAAACCATACTATATATGTTCTCAAGTGGACCTTTGGATACAGATATGTCCTACAACGAGAAATGGACTGTGGCAGTTCACAGAATTAAGTGGCGGCAATTTGTGGAGATCATATGTTACATATATGGAACGTATATAAAAAATAACACTAACCGAAGCTTTTCTTTCTTTACGTCGTGATCCTTCGTCATCTTCGAAGAACTACCATATTCTACATATTCGGTGGTGATTTACATAAAGAGCTGAACTGGATTATCAGTATGAATGTTTGAATAAGTTTTTGGCGTCAATTTGTGGTGGAATTTTTCTCTAATTTTGTTGCTTTTGTTGATTTAAATTATGAATTCAGGAACAACACTATGCATATCAATAAAAAGTGTAATTTAATGTGTTTATTCGTATTAAATGTAAAAAAATATATTGAGAATTATTGTATTCACCCTGTAGATGTGTGTACTAAGGCTAAAGTATTAACTCGCATGGGGTATACATTGAGATATGTCACAAAATAGATATTGAGATGAGGCATTTATTTGAGAATATAAAGCGCTTTTTAAGCTTTTTATACTGCGATTTATTTGGTATTATGCGGAATCGATACGATGCTTTGTCAATAGCCTTTGAGAGGCATTTCTTGAGTGAGACATTTACCAAAAAGGTATGCGATAAAGATGTCATCTTATGGAGCTCCCTCTTTAACATTGGATAAGAGTGTGGGCGTAAAGCACTCTTTGTGAAATTGAATTGCGTGATTTTAATATATTATTATAAAGGAATGTAAAATAAATGATAATTGACTAATAATATAAATAAAGTCATTTTCAAAATTCAGTTTTCTTAATGTAAACAGAACGATGATGTTTCTATTAGAAAAATAAATCAATTTAAAAATGAATCAGAAATTTCCCATTCTTAAAATACGCTATGCTTACGACAATGCTAGTGATGGTCGCTAAATATCTTAAGATATGTATTTAAGTATGAATTAACGTTAACTTAGAAATAATATAAACAAAGAATGCTAGTATTTATAAAATAAAATATTTTTTTGTTTTTGGTAACACCGCAACGTCATGCAGTTGCTAACAGCTTTTTGTTTTGTCTTTTTAGGCCTTTTTAGCCTTTAAACCTGTGATAATAATATATAAGGTCTCTTCGTTTTTTAAACCATTATTTGAATCTCCCTATTATGAAAAAGCTTTAATTACTTGAGGAATGATTAGAAAGGAATTGAAAAATATACTTATTTTGATTTGATCAGATGTATATGGATTAACAGTGGCTGTATACAGGTATAAAGAGATAATATAAAAATTAAATTAAAAATTGATCAATATATAACTTATAATGTATTTAATTTTCATAAATACAAGTATATAGTGGAATGTAATGGATGTGTTACTTACATTTGAAATGTTTATTGTTTACCCAATATTAGAAATTCGCGGAAACAATTAGTTGTTCACTCGAATGAGATCTTAATTAAATTGAAATTAACACATAAGATTATGGATTAAATATTTTTATTGAAATATTATTTTATTATTTCAATATTCTAATCTACTTTTATAGATCATTGACTACAAGTGGTTGTTTCTCATCCATTCAATCTATAGTTCGGTTCGAGACCCGAGTGGTAATTAATAAAATAAATAGACTGTCGGAAAGTAATAATATAAAAATACTGTGAATAAATGTTGACTGATTGAATAATAAAAATTAAAAATATACATACTTTGAATATATACTATAGAGACACATATATCATACGATGATAACAATGACATAAATACAAGTTCCAACGCGAGTCAGCTCAGGCAAAGAAATAGCTGCGGTGGCTAAGCGGTATGAATACCTGGGCAAATAGTTGGTTCCAAGGTCCGCGGTTCGCATCCCGCTTCTGCCGATATTTTTTCTGAATGAATTGACTCGTTTAAAGAATTTTATGTATGGTATGTGTGTATTTAATTACCAATACATATAAAATTGATTAATTATCTACATTTTTTTTAAATGTTCCCAATCTTTTTAAACAAAAATGTTTCCCCGAGCACAGAAAAAGGCTTTTACGTTCCAAAAAGTATTTGAAAACAGCTTCCATTGAAAACTATGTGTGCTGGAATGTAACAAAGGAAATGCATACGCGTATGATGGTTGGAGAATGCCTGAAATCCATGTCTGAAGGAATGCTAACATATTTTTTTGTAATCTTGTTAATTTACATGAAAATAATTTAAATAATTTCAGGTCTTATGGCTTAATTTTCGTAATAAGAAGTATGATTAAAAATTATTGATTTTGTAATTTAATTACGTTAATAAAATACAATCATCGCGGTAAAGTCATGATGGGCACTTAGTGCATATAAACTTTTTTTTTTGAGGAAATGATTGCTATACACACGTAAGTAATTTGATTAACCCACTTGATGGGGGAGATTTAACATCGAGATTATAAACCCCTTAATAACTATTCATTACAAAGGAGTAAATAAAATAAATTTGGTGCAGCCGTAGGAAGAACATCAGTATTAATCAATAGTACTTTTTTCATCCACGTTAGAACATATTTTCTTCTTCGTTTTTTTCTTCCTAACTTGAGGATATTGCTACAAATTTCGGCCAAATAGTTATGTATGCTGGTAAGACTCTTGACTCAACCCGAGTCATATTTATTTATGAACAGAACAAGTGCTCTAATATGATAAATTTATATTCAAAGTACACTTAACAAATAGAGAAGACACGAATAAAACAATATAAATAATGAAAAAAATACATAACATATTTCAAAGAATATTGACATCGAGGAAACCAATGCCTTCGTCATGATTTTGTACGAGAAATTCAACTGAATAAAAACGTATACATACTTACGTATAATTAATAATGCCTTTTTAGAATGAGAGCCGCGGGGCTTTAAGAGAAAGAACCTGTTTTATCCGGATTAAATTATTGATGCTCAGACTTGAAGAAAATTATTTATTTAAATACAATAATAAAAAATATTTTTACATCTCTTGAATAAGTTAATTAATCTCTTCTCTTTAGCCTAGCCATTTCCCATCATCTGGGGTCAGCTCTACTTGTGCACATTCGCCATGTCTGTATGTCCTGCGTTGCATTCTCGGTCAAACCCAGAGTTTTTAGATCCTTGTTTACACTTGCAGTCCAGGTTGCCTGTGGTCTTCCAGATCTTCTTCTCAGCGTGGGTATGTTAAGGGCTCTCTTCACTATGTGGTTCTCATCTCTCCGTGTCACATGCTCATAACATCTTAGGCGGTTTTCCCTTAACTTAATTAAGTTAATTAATAAGGTTGATAATTGAAAAGTGAATCAATCTGAAATCTCTGAAATTTTTGACTTTTATTCCTTTAAAGATTAGTAGCAATATGCTGTTATATGCAGCAATATGCTATTAGCTGAAACTGCAAAAAATATTTTTACAGTGTTTGTTTCATGAAGCATAATAACTTGTATGATGCGTGGTGTATGGAGTATAATACATATCTGTTAACACGTATGGTATCTCATTTTTCCTCCACGTGAGCGTTGGTTGCTTGCCTCCCCCTCTAGCAGCCTCCCCCTCCCGCCTCACTGTGTCCACTGATTGGTAACTTAATTACGTTGCTTTCTTTTCATCTGACCGCCGGGCCGCCTGTTGACCGGCTCATGTTTGTATCAGGATTCTTTATATTGAAAAAGCCGGTTGCATTTTTTGCTGAGATGTATTGAGCGACGCGGGGCAGCGACATGCGACTACAGCGCGCCAGCGGACGACGTGACAAACATTATAACGCTTCTAATTCATTTAAAAAAACAACAATTAATATTCATTCAAAAATTATCTTATTTTATATTTTTATTCTTAAGCATCTTAAGGAAAAAATCACATAATCATATTTGATGCAATTTTCTCGCACAATGTAACACGAAGTTTCATAATGTTGATGTTATGTGTTGATTTATCAACTTTTTGAACATTTACGGCTCATTTATCAATCGGTTTTAGATATTAATATATATGCATATATTTTATGTATGCATTGTATGAAATTTTATTAATTCAATTAGTTGTAGAGGAAATTTGTGAACATTACTCAATCGCGATGTGTACCTCAATATCATTTTTTTATTTGTAGATAATGCTTATGGTCTATTTTAGTAAGTCGTTACTTATCATTAAATGGTTGAGAGCAATTTGTTGATGATTTGATCTTATTAAATTGATGACTTAAAAACAGTGAAGATCACCCTTAGATAAAACATTCATCAGTGGGATCTACGCTTAAAATGTACTCGAAAGAGCTCCGTGAGGCAGAGTCGAGAAACGATGAGAACAACGAAATCTGACTGAGCTTTGTGGTGGAAGTTCGTGACAACCATTTGCTCCAGTTAAGAAGGTGTGGTATGGATGTATGATCTGTAGTTAACAAATAATAATCCACTTTCAGCCCTTAACTATCTTTAATAAAATGGTTAGCTTTATACAATCCACAAATCATATATTTTCCTCACCGTCTGGATATATTCTGCTGTACGAGTATATGTTTATTCAACCTTATTTGATTATATTTAAATTTAATTTTTCTGAAATAGTAATACGTGATATATTGTTTTATTAATATCCAAGTAAAAATATAATGTACAATTTTTTGTTTTATTTTTTCATAATTTAGATTAAATTTAATAATTGTCGCGATCTATTCCACATCTGTACAGTTGTCACACTAAGTGTCGGACTTCTCCCGGGGAGCTCACCCAGTGTTCGACAAACATTGTCCCATTGACGTGTCGGTAACTCAATTGTTAACTTCCGCGTCTTTTCTTTCGGCTGAAGCCGTGAGGATGAGAGGAGGGAGGCTGTGAGGGTACGATGGAAACTTACACCACATTGAGACAACCCACTTCACAATACTTGCGTCTCAATTCATTCCAATACCATTTTTGCCATGTTAAATACGTAATGATTTTTACTTTCATTTTACATGGATCAACTTTAACAATAAAAAAAGATCTCTGAAAGCTTCATCAGTCCTACGTTTGTAAACAGTAAGTGAAGTGAGAAACTAGATGAAGATAACGAAATGTCGGTTTTAATTTTTTTGATTGAAAGTACCATAACGTGATCCATCTTAAAATTAAGTAAATATTGTATTCTGAAATGGATCTCTGAATGATAAAAATATTTTATTTTTTTACGTAATTTTATGATAACAACTTTTTGATTGATATAAAGGAGCGGCAAAAATACGTATTTATGTTTTATTGAATTTAAATGTAAATGAAAGCGTTGGTTCTGTTATTGAAATAAATAATGTCTCATAAATCATAAACATCAACAGCCACGAAGAGTGATTACATTATTATGTACTAGTGTATGAAGAAAATATCATTTGATATTTATGAAATAAAAATATGTGACAATTTAACGATAAATATCAGTAAATACCATTATTTATATGAGTTTAGGATGGGCCTATAAATCAGCATATAAATAGATACTATAATCCTATTGTAGAATTGATCACATTTCAAGAATGTGCTTGGAATAACTATGAAATGTGGAGTTGACTTAAGAATTTGTGGAGAATCATCTGGTAATCGACATATTTGTGATGCCCATATGCTTTGACGTGGAAATCGATACCTCAGAAACTACGCAAATAATAATTGAGTTGTGTTTAGGAAAATTGTTCTCGTATTAAAATATAAAATATATTTTATCGTAGGTACGATTCTCAGCTTTCGTAGACGTAATAGTACTTTTACATCAACCTGTAATAAAAATGTTCATTATGAGGTAGATATCTTATATCTCGCTGCAGTTTCTTGACACTTCAGGTGAAAATAAAAACTAGAGGTGGAGGTAATTGAATTTTCAGTCGCTGGCGAAAGAAAATGAGTCTTGCAGCTTCCGTCTAGCGACAAAGATTAACATCTTGATATTGAATAATAATCCAATCAGAATGAAAATGTTACCTTTAAATATACACAAGGAGACTTGCAAGCTTTTCATAAGATTAAAGTACGAATTTAGAAACATTTCATTAATATTTATAAAGTTAGTAAAATATATTTTTATTTATATTTATAGTATTCACATTCAAAAGCATTCCACATGTTAAGTACGAGTGTGTAATCATTTTTTACCTTGTTTTAACAGAGTTTATTTACTAACTGATACACAAATACAAATGCACAGCAAACATCGTTTATGACATTTTTAAGTATGTATTAATACCAGATCCATATGTAAAGTGCATTTGGAACTTTGGAAGCATAATTCTTCGTTGGAGATGAGAGGGACGTAAAAAAAATACTGTAGAAGATTCAAATTTCGAACAAAATTTGAATTATGTTTTCGAGTATCTTTGTTTTTTTAGTTGGGTTCAATAATTTCCCAACGTTTGTTCTTCGGATATTTTGCAGTGTGGCGCCAACCGTCAATCGACAATATAATAGTCGGAAAGTGAGTGATTCTCTTTTATCGTTTTTCTTGTCCGTGGAATAGCTTCATGAGTATTTCACTAACGCATGTCGTAGTTAATTTTTGTGGAATTTTTTAATCCTATTTATAAATGTAGCATCAAGTACCGTGGCTTATCTTTTAAAACATCACCTAGTGTCAGTATGTACTTAAAGAGTAACGTACCAAAATCAAGCAATGCCTTCATTATTCATAAGAAAAGATATTATTACTGTCACGTAGGCGTCTCGGATTTCTTTTGTGAACATTATTCTGATTTAGATGTTATCGAGTTGATTTCGTTCCGCCGATAGGGACGGGCGGATAGGGTTGTCGAGGGCGGGGCGGGGGTGGGCGGGCGGTGGGCGGGAGCAGTAACAAAACGACGTGCAAATTTACACCCTTTTGTAAGGGACGTGTGTCGGCCGCGATTTGTGATTGTTCCCTCGGGAGCGTGCGCTGCATGCAGAGCAGGAGGCCGCTGCCCCTCCGTGAGCTAGTCGCTGGTCGCTGGTCGCTGGTCGCTGGTCGCTGGTCGCTAGTCGCTAGCTAGTTCTTCACCGGTCAGTAAGGTCTACAGTAGATGCCAGATATATGTTATCATTAAGCCAAGTTCACGTAGTAATACTAATAGTTTCATATAGTAAATATATTAGAATAAAAAATGATTAAGTATTATTTATATTTTAGCATTCATTTTCGTTATGATCTATTTAAAATATTGAAGAGATAAGCACCTTTATTTCTTTGCTGTTTTACCGCAGTTTTGTTTTCAACTAAAGTTTCATCAAATTTATATGGCTCTCATTATATGAATTTATGTGCCTATTCTATCTCATATTGTGAGCATTAATATCTGTTACACTACAGTTACAAATATATTCTTATGCATTCCAGAAATTACGACTAAATACAAAAAATACATTTTAAACCGTCATAATGTGCTTTGTTATTCTTTTAATAAATAAAATATAATATTTTTAATGTTCTTGTGGTTTTATTTATATTAAAATTTTGACTGTTTAATAAATCATTTTAATATTTTCTTCTTATTAGACCATCTTCAATAATTGAAGATAGTCTCCAGGAAGGCCGAAACATGTAATCATTTAAAACAAATGTGAATCAAAACTAAATATTTTTAATTAATTACTTTTTTAATTTAAATTAATTTAAAATTATAATTATGCAGTTTCACCAAGTATTGTCAGTTAATAACCTTAATGTTACTATTATTTGCATTGCTGTGTGATTTTGATGTTTTTTTTAATAAATAAAAAAAACTCCCTTTCCGTACGAGTAGGCTTTTAATTTTAAGTCAATTATTTGTTTGGGAGTGTCATATTTTTATGTAAAAAAAGTGGAAGGAAACAATTAGAGTGTGAATATCCTTGTCACATATACATATTCGTAAATAAAATATAAACGTATTATAAAATGTTCGACAACTGTTCCGTCAGTCTGAAAGTCTAAAGTCTGTTATCTCACGGAGATAAACATTGAAACAAAAAAGCTTTATATGGTATAAATTAAAAGTAAATTTGACCGAGGTTATTAAATCAGCACGAAGTTTTTTTTAAATATTCCTAACACATTAACATGAATCCTTTCTCTATATTATTATGTTAAATTATATTTAAATATGCAATTGATTTTTAGTACTTAGAGCAAGATCAATAATAACAAAACCCTAACATCGACAAGGGAACTGCAATGCCATTCCTAAAAAATAAGATGTCTGTCGCTGAAACGTTTTAAGTTCTTAATTTTACTAGTTGACGTGATGGTAGCGTATTTGTTGTTGTTGAAATAACAACCTGTAGTTACGTCTTGGAGATCATTATAATAAAATAAATGTTAAGCTAATATATCGTCGCCATTTGTGTATGCCTTTAATTGTTTCAGGAGTGTCAACTATTCGAAGTCTATTTCAAAAATTCTAATTTCAGTTTGAATATTTTTGACGTAAAAAGTATTTGAAATCGCCAAGTCTCTTGTTAAAACTGCTTGTAATGACCGTTGAAAAGGAATACCGAGTTTATTTTAATACTCGAATGTATGAACTTTTCTTTTGCGATGATAAAACAGTTGCCTACATTCAAGGCGCAATGCGAGTTTCTTATATTTATTATACATAAAATTAATTACATCACTGAATTTAAATTATGTCGATATATTGAAAAAAACGGTACCACAAAAGATTATGCAGTAGCTTAAGCAACATTTTACTTTTTCGAATAAAATAGCGAAATGATTATGATCATCATTAATTAATCCAATTGAATAAATTAATCTACCAGAGAGAATGAAGTCTAATTGTATGGCTTAGAAGAAAAGCTCTTATTTGCCAAGCCAGAGATCATAGGTTTGATTCTCGATGAATTTTAAAATAAAAGTCCAATAAATATTTTATCAACGCCTCGCAGGTGGTGAAATATGTATCCTTCGCTCGTTAAATGCCATTCATGGCTTATCAATCAATATTGCTGGTAGAAGAAAACACGTGAACAACAAACATTACTACTGAGTGAAATAGACAATGTGGGAAACCCGGACTGTAACTGGTCGTAACCGACTGTAATAATAGTGGCGGATCAAAGCCTATCTTATAATAGCAATCGAGATAGAATCCAAAACTAAGATGTCTTTAACAATATCTGTAGATATGTTACTAAATCTGTATTTATAAAAGATGATATACATTAACTTACCTTATTTAAATAGTCGATGAGTTAATGTTTATAACTGTCACTCTCCGATAGTGAAACAGAAGCGTTAAAACACGTTAGATAGTTACCTTTTACAAAAAAGTTTTTTTTTTTTTTTTTCAATAACATTATAATTCGTTTTTAAAGTACTAACATAAGTGTGGCGTTGTTGTATTGACACATTAAGTGTGCAATGACCTCACACTCAGAACAAGTCTCGGGATATTCAACGCGAATAGTTGGACTTGTCATAAGTATATCATGGTTGACACACAAATAACACGGCATTATTGTTACAAAAGCAAACGTCTAACATTTCGTATCTGTCAACACCAGCAGTGAATCTGAAGCAATATTACATTAAATATGTCAATATCTTCACTCAAGTTGGTTTCAACCACTGTTCACTGCGATTCTTTCGTCTTACACGTATCCAGGGTTGAACGATGGTCCTATATGATACAGACTGCTACTATTTTTATCATACCGCTTTATTATACACGCAACAATAGCGTCACAAAGAATTCTATAAAAGTCGTGTCAGACAAAAAGTGTCCGTCATCTCACGCAGATAAAGCGCCTCCTGCCACAATGGCTACATCTGTACGCGGGTCGAGGTGTGATAAGGACAAGGAACAAGCCCAGTTCCCCGCGCCCTGTCTGCGCTGATAAGGCGCGCCCCACAATACCTCCCGCCGCGTTATGTCCTGCGACTGCCGCTATCTTTGCCGCATTATTTTTGTAACAATCGCTTAAGACGCGTTTACGCAGACAGTCTAACTCTTACCAATATTTTAAAGGCCACATATTTTGAGCCAAGCCATTTTGTTACACAGCTTCGTGGATAAAAATCGCTATTACGTACATTTATTTCTGATAAGTACTGTGGGTCATCCCAACATACGGAAATGACAGTTTTACTTATAATTATAATAATTATAATTATATAATGTATATTATTAAAATAACATCTTCTTCGTAGTATATATCCGGTGGATTGGTTTGCAGCAACAGAATCTTGCATCTCGATCTCCATTCTTCTCGGTCCTCCGCAACCCTCTTCAGCTTAGCATAAGAGCTACAACTCATGTCCTCGAACACTTGTTGCAAATACTCTCGTCTAGGGCGCCCTCTACATATTTTACCCTCAACCATCCTCTCCACAATGTCGTGAAGAAGACCATTGTGGCGCATGATACTATTCTAAAGGCTAGATATTTTGAGCCAATATTGGAAAAGGTGCGAACTCATCTTGATGCTATTTATAAAAGCATATCTTCAATACCGGCAATTGGATCAATTAACAAGAAAAAATCTGTGCGTCTAGTTGACTTAGGTGGTATATATCTTGAGAATATTTCTGTTTCTTCTGATTTTATATTTTTAAATGTTCAAAGAAGTCACTCGGTGTAGTTAAAAAATCAAACAATCACTGGTGCATCTTCCAGAAAACTTTATTGTCTCTCTATGTGATGCAGAAGCCAGTCCAGTTTCTTTAAACTTTTGCTAAAATATCTTGTTATGATATCGTGTGATAAAAAATAAATAAAATTTAATTAAATAAACAGAGATTATTCTACATTTTATTATATTATATATATGGTAAAACTATGACTAAAGTGCTTTTCCACTCCTCACTTCTATGGCTAATCACACAAATAATAACTATGTATATTTTTGGATGTTTTAACCCTTTCTTTACGGCTCAATGGAATACAAATTTAACTGTCTATACGGCGTGAATTTTTCAATTTTTTTTTTGTTGCTTAAAACTAGTATTTGAAGCATAAATGTACTTATCTGACTATTTTCATATATCACATTGGTTCTTTTATCATTTAGCTATCAGATGATATATAAAAAACTATTATATCTAACAAACGTTCATTATGTAACTTCATACATGTGGTGCTATTGACACATGTGGCTTACAGATAAATTGCTCCTGTGACGAAACCTAACGATATTTATCTAAATGCTTTACAGATTTCTGTAAAAAATACACGTAGGTTGATAAAGGGAATGACTGCACTTCCAATTTTCTACCGTAGATGTCACAATGAGTACTGAAATTAGCAAAATGATATATCACGTCAACCGATGTCAACGGTCGGGGAATCTTTGAAGGCATATGCCGACAACCAATGCGAAAGGGTTAAGACCATTCATCAATACATATATAATACTAGGAAAATGCGATACGAGACAATATATATACTTGATCTCTGTGATCTTTGACACGTGTCATTTTCTTATTCTTTTGTGTTATTTTTATTTTTTTATTATTTTCTCTTTTTTATTGTATATTTATGTATACAATAAATATTTGTAAAAAAAAAATGGAATTTCGATTCCGTATATAAATAAATAAATAAATATGAACCGATGAAGATTCTGCATCACATATATATCACATGTACGCATCACATTCTCCAAATATTTAACTTAGGTTAGGTTAAGTTTAATTATGTTAGCTGCTAAAAATTTAAATTTATAGGTTTTAAATATTGCTGGATACTGGACAAAATATATGTATGTGGCGTAATTAACTAATTGTAGCCGCATTGATTGAAATCTTACAATAATGCTGCTTTTTTAATAAACGATTAAGCTATTAAATTACACTATAAGAAATGGTATTCAAATAGTAACTTATCATGTAGTAGAAAATGACTGAAAGTAGCAAAATGATATATCACGTCAACCGATGTCAACGGTCTGGGAATCTTTGACGGCATATGCCGACAACCGATTTGAAAGGCTTAATAGCTAATTCAATTAAATATTTCACTATGACGCTATTCACTGCCAAAGCATTCACACTGACAGCACTGGCGTAAAGTCACTGGCAGATTGTGTGCGCACCTCCAAATCTAGAATGACACAGTTTTTTCCTCGCATCCTCGCGCGTATCGCAACACAAGGGTTACAATTGTTTCGTGCGTGTGAATTGTTGGACTAAATCAAATAGCGTGGAAATGTTTGGACGACTCTTTGTGTAATATCGCGTCGCTTTATACTTCATATCGATACGATTGTATGCGATATGTAAACGCTTTTAAATTACCCCATTTGTCTATTTTTATCACCTTGAATATACGAGTAGTTTGCCCTAATGTGATGTTTTTTAATGCAAACACTTGTAAACGAATACCAAGATATACTTGTATGTTTTTTATTTTATTAATTTTTATGTAAACACATACAGTAGAATACCGACAGATGGTGATAGTAATTCTGAAGTCTCATCTGTAGAATTCTATGACGCTTACCTAAGTGCATATGGCTAAACGCTGCATGTGGAGTATTGATAGAGACCGAAATTCACCCATCATCCTTATTATTACGGGAATTTACTATGAAGGGGTGGTCTTCACGGGACAACGTTTGTCTACCACCAATTTTAATAAATAGGCTATGACTGCCATTTTACGGGTGAGGGATCAAATTTACACCAACCGGGGGTATTTTAGAGCTCAGAAATCGATTGAAAAACGTAAATGTATATTAAAATATATATACATATCTCCGTCGGGGATCGAATCCACGAATTTTGGCTTGCAAAGCAAACGCTTTGATCATTCTGCTATTTTTGAGGGTGAGAATTTATTGTGAGGATTGTACAAAGCTTGCCAAGGTAGATTATTATAACGTATCCAGGTGGTTATTAGTGAGAGTCAATTAAGCCGCATATTTTTTAGGTCTTTAAAATAATTAGAAATAAATGTATAATAACGAATATTAAAATAGAAAGTGAAAATTATGGTACAAGCAATGATCTAACGCTGCATGGTTACTAAACTACCGAGTGTGTAGAACTTGAAGGTCTTTGCCAAATCTCTCATCACACTCGTCATATGTTATGTTCTCAAAAAATATGCATATGAATTAGATGATACCTGGTGAGTAAATATATGTCATCCATCTATTCGGTCACAAAAAGAGTTGCATAGAAACATGTTGTTTGAAGTGCTTTTTTTCAGGTGTATAATAATATTTACCGTTTTCATAGTATTTAAAATCTCTTTATTATGTTATAGGATAGTACTCATTTTGTACAATCTCCATGGATCTTTTTATTGCGAATATTTCGGAGAACAAGAATGATTTATTTATTTATTAACGGCCTAGGTCAATTCATACAGTTTAAATAAGAAAATACATTTAAGGAAATAGTAATGCAGAATAAATACTTAAAGCTAAGACAATAAATTTGGACAAAACATAAACAAGAGTAAATAAAACTGACATCTCGCACATCAGTAGAGGGATCTGCGAAATGCCGGAAGGTCCAGCCCGAAAAATTCCAAGTCACTAGAGGAGTTAACCAGTCTACATATTCTCAACATAGGAGAATAAGAAACCGTAGTTGGTTTTGGATTCCCTTACATGTAGCAGGTCACTGCCTCTAGTGAACCGTCATGGAACATTGAATGCAATTTCCCGCAATAAAGAATAACAATACTGATTTGGGATAAGGTCAGTAAAATGAAAGTGTTGGTGAAGATTTGTAGTAACCATAATGTTTTAAAATGAAGTTTTTTTCTCCATATGTCTCTCTCTATTCTTTACGGCTTCATAAAAAAATATATATATATTGTTTTATGTTTTTTGTTTAATTGGCCATTTGTTGAACCGCTTGATTAAATCTTTGCACAGATATTCAATTATCGGTGTTGATTTTCATTGTGAGAGTAACGCCGGCCTGGATGATTAAATTGTGCACACTGCAGGGTATTGGGGTATTGTTAATGACAAAGATCTGGGTATAAAGAGGAACCAAGCAATGTTGCCTTGTGAATACTTTTGAAACACCATATTTTACAGATAATAAGAATAAATACCACGTCGTTGATCATTTGAAATTTGTTATAATCCGTGGTGTGAATATGATGACCTTTAAGGCGTGAAAACATAATTAGTCGTCATTAAGACCTCGAACTTCCTAAATCATTTTGCTCAGTAGTCGTTTCTTTGGTAATTTTGGAGAATATTGGTTATATATTATTAAGGTTATTCTATTTCTTTAGGTCGGTACTAACTAAAGAAATAAATATTACTGTTGTTAAACCAAAGGTTCTTGAAATTTTAGTATTCCTTGGTTGATACACACACAAAATCATTGTCAATGTATAAAGTCATGTCCGAAGTTAATTTACTTACCTTAAAAATTAATTTTATCACCAACAGCTTTAAGTATTAAAAACTACTGTCAATGTAGATATAACATGAATGAAGTTTTAATATAGATCACGCCGAATAACAATAAACAAGATACTTAATTGTTACTGTATACCTTTGAATGCTTGAGGAAAGCGCATAGATTGTACAAAACCATGATCCAATATCTGTAATACGTGATTCATAGTAAGGGTTTATAGCCGCTGGTGCACCAGCAAAATGCAGCTGCAGTTATATAATAAAATTTTGTATTCACACCAAGTTAATCAATGTTTGACATTATTAGCTTCCTCAAACAGCCTCCACCAGGCAGCCAGATATCCGTTTGGTCAAATTTATGTCGGTTAATTGTTTAAGTTCTAGACATCGTTTCAGTTTAACCAGACTTTTGTTTGTGTAACTCCTCTTTAGGGGATCTGTTTTTGCTCCCTTGTCACTTGTTCTGGATCGTCCCCTTTCGCGATAGAATCGTTTTCACGCTAGATCGCCAAGACGAGTGGCCGCCCGCGTGGTCTGCAAATGTAACGCAAATAAAAACGGCCCTTAATCCTATTTAACGATCATAAAAGAGTGAGCTCCCTCTGGAGGGGGGCCCGGCTGGGGGGCACCTCAGCTCGGGGGCTGTATTTATTCATGATTATACTTTATCAAGTGTTTATTGTTTGCGACCATTTGTGCCGACTTATATTATGTCACTTTTATTGAGGGGGTGTTGGCGCTGACAATCCCAGTGCTGGGGAATGATGTCGCGGTTAAGTATTGTTACAATTTGATCACAAATGTTCAACAAACCTACATGAAATAGAAAATGTTAAATTGTAAAGTTTTTAAAAAGTGTGACGGTAATTTGGTTTGTTAAAAGTTTTTGTAACTTTTTAAATGTTTAGACAAAAAGTCTTAAAATAACAATAACGTAAATTTACTGTATTCATAAAATCTAATTATACAAACTTTGGATAGTCTATTAAAATAGTAGTTTTGTACAAGATATTTTTACTAGTATTACGTCTAATTATTTTTAAATGAAAAAAATACACAATATTTTTTAATGCTAGGGTAACAAAAAAATGCAAAAACAAGCACGGTATCAATTCAATGCGCTTGAAAGTTGGAAGTATTAAAAATTTATATACCTGTAGTTTACTTTCTTATTTCATTCCATGCATTGCATTTTGATATTTATTATATTTAAAAGCTTACCATTTGGGTAATCCGTATACTTTAAAAAAGATGTGTCAAATATTGATCTAAATTCTATATGGTTAGTTTCGTAAATAAATAGTGTAAATGATATTCTTAACGCCTACTAAATTAAAATAATAAAATTAATATTCCTAATGGCAATGATAATGAAAACAAAATGTTTTCTTAAATGTGTATTTTGTAAATCATCATTTACAAACTTTGTAAATATTATAAGAATATAATATATTGTAAAATAAAGGTAAAATGTAGGTTTTCTTGTCCTCGTTACGAGCTGCCCCGGTGTCATTCTAGGCATTGATAATTTGAAGTGTGGAATCCCACTCGTACGAACAAAGAGATATTTGAATGCACGTTCAATTTTTTTGAGATTTATAGAAACAACTTTTTAGAATAACATTTTTTTGACATTGTGTTTACTTAGAGTCTGCAACAATGGAGATAAATAAAGAGCGAAGGTTTTTTTATTAACAAACCCAATGATGAGTTTATATTTCACATGTTTATTACATAGGAGATATTTTCATGATAACATAAATTTAAATTTAACGGTATAGTTTCGATATCTTAAATAAATAGTCATTCGGTATTACTATCACATCACTGTCTACTTCCAAATAAAACATTTTAAATTCAAAATGTTTTTTAATTTTTTATTTCTCGTCTCGAATTCATAATTTGGTATACAAATTAAAAATTATAATCGCTTTTATTGATACGGTATTTTTTTATAGTTTATTCAATACAATCGAGTCTCAAAACGAATTTAAGGACTCTAAACAAATTTTCTGAGAAAATAACTGTTCGTCTATTAATCTTCTATTTGTACAACAAGTAACGTTATAAGTCACACTTAAGTTTTTAAAACTTTTTTTACAGTTTTTATAAAACTTTTTATTGAACATTTAAAACACGCATATAAATTTTCAGCAAACATCATCTTACTCATATATGGCATTTCTCTCATCATTAAATCAAAGGAAAATAAACGGCAAAGGCTGGGATTCGAACCACAAAGTCTTGCTAGCATGTTCATTTTATTACTCAGCACTGGGAAGTTACCAATTGCTCCGCATTCAAGTCAATAAATTGACACGTATTGTATTATTTCAAAGCGTAGTTTATAATAGAGAAATATTTTATAACTTCAACGCTAATTAATAATAAATAGAGAAAAAAATAATATAACCTGATATTTGCTGTAAATTTGTCTGTGTGTATCAGTTGTTGCATATTTGTGGGAATATTCAATGATTTATAAATATAAGAATATTGAAATATATTCTAAAAATCCACCAAAAATTATCTACCATTTAGATTATTTTATTTTTTATTAAAATATTTTTTAATAAAATCCTTTATAGATAATTAAAATATACCAAAATTTTATAAATTGATACAATCATACAAATCTACATCAAATTTTTCTCATCAATTTGTAGTGTTTTTTTTTTTCTTTTTCACTACAAATTGACAAGAGAAATTTGATGTAGATTTGCATGTGTGTATCGATTAACTATTTATTTTTTCCCCTTTTATTGTTTTTTTGCATTTTTTAATAATTTTATTCGTCGAGTATTTACAATAGATAGGCACTCTCACATAATATATTAAATTCCATTGACTGAATATAAAAGAGTATGGAAGTGCGCATAGAATAGAGTTTAACTCGGTTGATTGGTTTATTTCCCGCGGTATTGACTGAAGGAAGGAGAAATAACACCAACTGAAGCGATTTCCCGATGATTCGTTCCTTTTATTCGCATTGTGCTAAATAAGAAAGACGAAAACTTGCGGTTGATCAATGAAGAGCCAAAGCCAATGAAAACATGAATCCACTCGAGTCGCAAAATAAATCGAAAAATTCTGTACAAATATTGTGGGGAAAATTACTGTTCAGCTATTCGACACCTTTCCACACAATACGTCAGTAAACAAGTCACAAGTATTTTTTTTTTGGATTCAGAGTTTTTATAAGACTTTTTTTCTTTATTTTTCCATTAAATAAACTAATTTATTAAATACATTATAAAGAGGTGCTGGAAAAATGCTTCAATTATGTAGAGATTATTGTTGAAGCCTATATAAAACTAAAACTCGTGAATTTCGCAATCGTGAAGTCTCGGTTTATCAACATCCTGTAAAGCCGTGAAAAACGGATTGTATTTGTTGCAACTTAAGACTGTTGCTGACATTCAATATGGAAAATTTCACTGTAAATAGACTTCTCTGTCACCAGTTTGTAGTGTCTATATGATCTGCAGTATTTATTACTGATATCATTTTATCTTATTTAGATATCTCTTACTGGACGAAGGATGCAGGATCAGGTTCATAATACAAAAAACTTGTTTTCGTTTCACATATTATCACGGTTTATTGGTCAAAAACGTCGCCTGATAAAGCGAACGCCCTTAGGCTCGCACACTATAACGGTCTCGAGTCAAACTTCAACTGTCAACTGCCGGCGCACTGACATCTCGGTGCTGCCAATCGTCGCTCAGAAAAAGCGAATTCAAAAAGCGGTACCAACAGGATATGGGCCAACTGTCATACGTAATATTTTAGCGTATGCAAACACCATTTAACATTATACAATTAAAACTAAAATTAGATGTGCATGTTAGGCGAGTGAACAAAAATAAGACACACAAATGATCGTTTTTCGAGGCTTTACGGTTTTAGCCTAAAGGAGCTATATCAAGCTGATATTATTACATAAATTGAAGAAAAAAAATATTATAACTCAATATTTTTTATATCAAAACGCATTAATATTTCACTAAATATATTACATTAGCTATTATATTAGAGTTATTAAATCAATTAAGATAAGAATAATGTAAAGTATATCATCATTATATTGTCTCAAGTCATTTTTTAATTCAAAGCTCCGCCTAGTTCATACTGTGTATGCTAACTGAAAAACTTGAAATCAAAAGCTCTGAGCCTTGTAAAGAAGGGCGCTTTAATTTAAGTATTTTTAAACATATTTATTGCTAAATACTTTTATTTTATAGGATTTCAGACCTTTATATTCAATTAGGCAGTCATATAAAAAATATCTTCACAGATTTAAATGATATATACTCGTTTAATATAATATTAAAATGAGATCTTCATCGTTGTCTGCAGAATTTTTCAAGCCTCCATTAAAAAGTAATGAGTCTTTCTATTATAAACAAAATGTAAAACAACATCATAAGAATAAAATAATCTTAGCGTTACAGTGGTAAATTAAGATTTGAATGTCTTATCTCCGATTAAAATATCAATTAGACCACAAGATTGAAAACCCTTTTCTTTACACTTGGACCGCTTCTAAATAGGAAGATGCCGCCCTAAAGTGGCAGTCTTTAGGTTTCTATTGAGCCCCGCCCCCTCTCCCAACCCCTACCGCCCGACCTCCTGGGCGGCTCACCAGCGACAGCGGTAACTACGTATAAAGCGGATCCCTGAATGCATCCAATTCAGCCGTACAAAAGCTGAAATCACTTGGACCGCCCCTCCGCCCCCCGCCAGATCGCTCCCGCCTCCTGAATACCCACCTCGCCACCCACCACTCCGCCCAGCTGCATCGCGATGAATTTTGTGACGAAACCATTCGACCATGGATGCAAGCTAAGGCGACGAAAATGCCTGTGATTGATTTGAAAAAATATTGTTTTATGCGATTATTTATGACAAAATTAAAATTATTTTTGGGCGCAGGTCAATAGAGTGTAGATTAATACGCAAATTAGAGCATTTTTACAGCATATATATATATTTATGTATATCATAAGCTTGTAGGCGCGTAAAGTAATCAAAATAGTAAGTAATGTGATATACCTACCAGAGTGACACCTTCATTCTTTCAATAATATCCTGTTAATAAATTGCATAAATTCAAGTTGATTTACTTGAGGTTGAAAATCAATAATATATCGAAAAAATGTTTATTATATTTTATACATAAGTACTTCCATTAGCAATTAGATGAGGCATTCAGGAAACGTTTTTTTTTTGTAAATAAAAAAATGATTTGCTGTTATTCTCCTTCTTTTTAATCAATGTCATTTTTCAAATTGTTGTCGCAAAGTATTGTCATTTATTCAAACATAAAATTTATTTAACAGAAAACTAAACTTATTATTCGAATTATTCTTCACTGATTTGTTTTTCAGCTTAAAAGTATAAATTGTGAGATTAAATTGTTGAAAATAATCGCATTTATAACTTTATCTGCGAGTGTTAAAATTAATGATTAAATTGACTGTCAAATAATTGTGAAAATGCATGATTGGTATAATAATTTAAGATTCATAAAATAAAATAAACCTAAGATCGTTCTCCATGTGCCCAGAAAGCTGCACATCTCAGGACCTAATGTTGGACAACACACGAGCTATCGATGTTACCAGATATTGCCGAAGAAGAAGAAGAATAAAATAAATAAACAACCATTACTTAATAATATTAATTGATTTAAATTATACCTAATATAATAATAGATATAATATAATAATAAAATATAATAAGAAAACTAGACGTGAAAATGTTCGTTAAATATAAGTGCAATATAAATAAGGCTTTAATGTTATGAGTTTGTAAGACATATTAGCGTTTCGTTATATGGACTTGATTGAGCTCTCGCTGGGCCGGGCCTGAAGGGGCTGAGTGCTCTTCAGCGATCGCTCGAGTCAAAACGTAATCAACGATAAATTTGCTTAAACTTTCATTTCACGGTTAAGTAATCATTTTGGAGGCGTTATTGTTCAGCTGCTGTATTTACAAACTCGTAGAAGGTGAGAGGATATCGTATGAATAATTTATTAATGAATTTATCTTAACTGACATAGTATAGAAGTATATATTTTTTATTTTTGAAATATTGCATTATTTTTTATTATAGTAGTGTCCATCAAAAAAAAAACTGATTTTATAGCCTAAGCCTAATACTGTTAATCTGACCAAAAATTGCTACAAACAATATATAGTTCGTGATGTTATAGGTAAAAGAGTAAGCGAACATGAAAGATCGTGCAAACTAGGCCACCTAATGGCGTCAGCACTGGCAGAACATCTGGCTGACACGGGACATAAGTTTTCGTTCGAAGCCGAAATCGTGGCTCGAACGCAAGGAAAACATGCACGCCTAGTAAGGGAAGCCATTGAAATCAAAAGACATCCCATCAACATCAACAGAGATGACGGCTTGATTCTCAAAACAGCATGGCTTCCACCTCTAGCGCATTCTCTAAAAGCCTGTACAGACAAGCAAGGACGACCACAGTCCGACATGACGTTCGTGGAGGTACAATTCTTAGAACATACCTACCGTATTCTTAGAACATACCCACGGTCTCAGGACCAATAAAACTTGATGACATTGCCATGGAGATATCAATAACGCTCGTAAAAAAAAAATTCTGACAATAATTCAATAATCACGACTAAATCATCAATCCTGAAGAAGACCCCTGCAATGGCGGTCGAAATATTGGTTAAAAGAAATTTGCCACACACAGCTAAACCCAAAAGCCACAATATCAAATCTAGCCGTGAAAACCTAAGAAGTTATTTCATATAAATCGTAGTTAATTTGAAACAATTTCCGATACAAATAAAAAATATTATATTTTTAATACAAAAGAATCACTTCTCATATTTTCTGTATAATAACTTATAATGTATAATATATGATGTACTACATATTTTCAGCTACTCATTTCTCTTCATTAAACCGACTTTAAAATTATTTTTCCAACCATTAAAGTTGTCATGTATTCTATTTGTATATGTCACATTTAGTTAGAGTGATTTCCATCAATTTTCTTTCCAAATCAAATCAATTTAATCTATTTTTCATTCCCTTCTGATTTTTCTACGATCGATTGCTTAAAAGTATTTAGTAATTGCTATTCTCATATCTCTTAATTTTAACATTTATAAAAAATATTGCAAAAACCAGTCATGTTTGCTTCATTAAAGAATTACATTTTTTGTGACTAATACTGCCCAAAGAAATTAATATTCATTATTAGCGTTCTTTTATATAATATTTGTTGAAAGAAAAATACTTCAAAAACATATATTTCTGCACTAACCTACCCAAAAGGTATAATAAAAATAAACATACGTAAGTATATCGTTGGTATCTGTATAAATCATGTATATAGGAGGGTTGTTCCGAAAATACATTATACCCTTGCATTGCACCTCTTTCTTTGGTAGCGGTCACTAGACATATAAAGATGTCGGGAGGAGGCGCAGTGGGCGAATGGTAAGATAAGACATTGGCTTCTCGGCAGATATATTTATGGGGGCTCTTTGGTTCTCTCGGACAGGAAATGTGGTGATCCTATCAGACAGAGGCTTGAAGGAGGGGGAGGTCAGAGGTGGGAGGACTCGAGCGGGATAAAACCTCCGTACTTAAAAGGAGCGAGGTAGTCCGTAAAAATGATAATGTTTATGAGTAATGTCGCAAGCTTGGGTGAATAATATGTTTACGCGATTTGTTAGTTGCTTAAAATTTATTTTATATTACGTACTTAGACTTAAATTTCACGAGTAGATTGGATGTATTTTAAGAAAATATTGTGTAATTCAAATATAAAGAATAATTTAATAAGCTGGTCACATACTGAGCGCTATGAGTGGCCGTATTGTTTTTAAAAAGAAATTTTGTTATGTCAGTAGACTATTTGTTGTTAGTATTATATTTTCAATATGTTTAATCTGACAAAGCATTTGACAGAGGATAGCATATACTAGTATTATAATGGATGATTTTCTTCAAGCTTCTAGTATATGTCATTTATTATATTATTATTATATTAGTACTTGTATAGCGTTTTTTTATAACGGAATGGTCATTCTAAAAGCGCTTCTTTGCCTCTCTGAGTATAAAGGAGGGTCTTGAGTTTCCTTCTGGAGGATGCCTCCGCTTTAAGCTCTCTTATGCTTTCCGGTAGCGAGCTCCAGGCCATTGGTGCCGCGTAGCTGAAAGCACAATTGCCAAAGACCGTGCAGGGTGCTTCTATTTGCTCTGGCTGATCTGAGTGTCTCTCCACGCACGCTTATCTCTGAAGGCTTGATCAGTTCTGTCAAATAGCCCGGTGCAGTTCCGTTGAGTGTCTTATAAGCGGAATTATTAAGTGGACAGTCAATTTTGCAGGCGACTTGGTTGCGGTGGCGATATGATACGACACGAATAATGTAGTAACTGACAAGTTGATAAGATAGAGTTTATGATGATTAGATGCTCTATATTGGGATACAAATATCTTGCTTAAGATAATGATGAGTCCTGAGAAAAATATCACATAAAATAAAATCGAATAAAAAAATATACTTATTATTTTTGCATAACGATCCATTTCGGTATTAGTCAGATCATACAAATTTCCTCCAAGCGTTACTGTCTAAAACCACCAACTGGTGCTCAAGAACCTAGCGTCATTATTCTTCATCTTGTTCACTCATTTCATGCATGTACTTCTAAGCCATGTACAAGCTGCTGTTTTCCTATGAACCGATTTCAAGGCCGTGCACTGTAAGCTGTCATTTTTATAATTTCGTAAGCTCAGATTGTCTATATTATGTCCCAGAACACCTGTATACTTGAAGGTTCATATAGGAGTATAGATCCTTCCCGGGAGCCCCCTGGGCAAGATATTGCGAACTTGCATAGACTACGGCTGCAGTACAAGAGAAATATTCGGGTGTTCAATGATTTTTTAAAAGAGATCGGATGATCAGCACGACTATTTTGAGGCTTATATTATTTTCTATAATTGAAGAAAATTTTGAAATAAATTATTGATCCCTATAACTGATGTTTTATTTTATTATTTTTTAAATATGCGTTAGATTCATCCCTAGTGGGATAGGGTGTTGGGTTGCAACCACATAAGACATAATCGTCGCGGCTTACCCCGCGGTGTCTTGTTTTGATTTGGTGTCCTGGACCCCTTTTCCTGGACCCCATAAATTGCCCTGCGCTGAACACAATCTCTGCTAGGAAATGGGGATTCTGCTTGGACTTTGGAAAGCTTATTTCATTTTTGTGAAGTTATGGGCCATTCAAAGATATCAATGAGCTGCACGTACATAATAATGCCATTTCAAGTCACGAAATGTATAAAAAATACATTACATTTATAGAAAATATTAAAAAATAATTTATTATGACCAATATTTTTAAATGTTACATATTTTGTAGTTTTCCAAATGCATCCAAATGGAAAACTAAAGTACATTTTTAAAGCGAAAATTCCGCAATGTCTTATAACTAAGGCGTTTAACAAATGCATCCACCGTGGAATGGAGACATGGAATCTGACAGCAAGTCTTACCCATAAAATAAAGGTCACCCAGCGTGCTATGGAGAGATCCATGGTCGGAGTGTCGCTAAAAGATAGAATCCGAAACGAGGAAATACGTAGAAGAACTCAAGTAGTGGATGCTACCCAACGAATAGGCACACTCAAGTGGCAATGGGCAGGACATATCTGTCGAAGAGACGACGGTCGATGGGGAAGAAAAGTATTGGAATGGCGCCCAAGAACTGGCAAACGAAGCATTGGCCGACCCCCTACAAGATGGACTGACGATATAAGAAGAATAGCGGGAGTGACCTGGATGCGGAAGGCGGAGGATCGAAGAGGATGGAGACTCATGCGGGAGGCCTACGTTCAACAGTGGACGGACACAGGCTGATGATGATGATGAATGCTCTTCAGTAGGTATATGATAAAATTATTATAAGGTTACATGCACTTTTAATAGGAACTTTTAACAAGGCAGCCTTCCATACTACGGATGGTTAAGAAATAAATGTTTAAGCATGGCTGAGATATGTACTTCGAATGCCGCAGGAGTGCATAAATTACAGTGCCTTTTATTTCACCCCCTTGACTGGAAGACCGTTCAGAAACAGATACATCGAATGTACTTGGCGGAGCTCCAGAAAGCAGATCTGACATGCTTCAGTTAGGGGATATGGATATGAAAATAATGATGATGATAATAATTAAATACACACATGCAATTCTACATCAAATTTTATGCGAATCAATTCATTCAGAAAAAATATCGGCAGACGCGGGATTTGAACCTCGAGCCTTGCACCTTTGCTCTATTCTACACACCGCGCAGTCTACACGACCATTCTCTGCCTGGGCAGATACCCGAAACCTGATGTATTTATACCATTGTTAACATCGTATAACAATAAATGTCTCTGTAGTATATATTCAGAGTATGTGTATATTTTTTTTATTATTCAATCAGTCAAAATTTATTCACAAGCTTTTTTTAAATATTATTAGTTATTAATGATGATGATTTTTATTAAACGCGAAATTATTTTTTTGTTTAAGGAATTGGAGATAATAAAATACCATTTATAATTTGAACATATTATATTATAATAGTAGGTACGTGTGAACATTCTAAATTACATACCTATATTGTTCAACATAAACATGAAAAAAAAAACAGTCAAAACGTGAAAGAAATTAACACAAAACACAAATATTGTAAAGCAACAAAGATGTAACAAAATATATATAAAATAACAGACTTATATCAAACATTAATTGTTAAACAATATGGATTAGAAAAACTTTATACAATTATGTTTTTCCTTGAAATAAATTGCGTGTGATACTTTTTTATATAGTCTAAGCAATATGCATTTTATCATATAAATAATATTATCCTCTTTCTTGAAAACATTTGCAACTACAGTTTTTCAATATTTTTTTCCGATGAGATAATTTTTATTCTTCATATTAATTGTATTAAGTCGTATAATTTTAAACTATTTTCATATAAACGTTCAGTAGTGTCTATAATCTAAATTGCATATTGACGAATGTACACATGTACTTGTTTCTAATTTAATTAAATTATTTACAACTCCAGTCACATATCAATACATTATAAATAGAAAATGCTGATTCAGTAAATATTTTTACTCCACTTGAAATAATTACAAAATACTTTTCAACAATTTAACTCTTTTTTATGTGTAATGTTAAATAAATGAAATTTATAAAAATGAGAGCATGGTTTTGTGCACTCATTAATTATTAACCCTTTCGCATCGGTTGTACGTTGACATCGGTTGACGTGATATATCATTTGCTACTTTCTTAGAATAGTCTTTTATACATCATTTGACAGCTAAAGGATACAAGAACCAATGTGATATATGAAAATAGACCAGATCAAATACTAGTTTTTTAATTGACAGTTTAATTTGTATTCAAACCGAGCGTGATTAAAGGGTTAAAAAGTGCACTCATACACTGTATAAAATATATTGAGATTACTGAATATTTGATATTTGGAACGCATTGCAGAATGAATACTAAAAATATAAATAATATTAAATTTCATTCTGCTTTATCAAATAAATTTTAGTGTGTTCAGTGTACGCGCACAACAAGGTGTATAAAGTGTTAATAATGATTTTCCAAACAAAACAAAAAAAAACTTTTTTAACTTTTTGAACAAAATATTCACAATCATATTAATAACGATGATGTGGACCGAATTTCTAGAAAAAGTATTTTAAACGTTATATAGAAGTATTTTAAACGTTATATTTTAAACGTTATTATACAAATAAAATTGATGGTTTAGTTATACTTTAGGGCCCTTTCCTACGGATGTCCAGTTTTGCAGGATCAGTAGCACGTATACCACTAAACGTGATCCTGCAAAACTGGACGTCCGTGGGAGAGGGCCCTTACTTGAACTTATTAAAATTAGTTGTAATTACTTATATCTGGGAGATTTCGCAAATAATTTAAGTTGTTTTCTGATGTAAGAGAAAGAAAAATTAGACTGTAAACTAGTGCACAGGTACTATTTAAGTAATAGAGATATATTTAAATATGTACAATTATTATCTAATCGTACTTTTCTTAATGCTACGGACATTTTTTAACCAAGACTTTATCTTTCAATAACTTGTAAACATATATAATTAAAATAATTTTATAATTACTTACACAGGTACATATTATAACATTCATCAGTTAACTTTATCATGTATTAAAATAGACAATAACAAAATTATTAAGGTAGATAGATGTATTAACGAAAAATTTACATGTTTTTGATAGTAATAATGATATTTATATTGTTATACAAAATATTAATTTACATAATACACTTGCAGTTAAAAAGTGTTTTTGAAGACAGTTAAATCCCTTTATTATTATATTTAAGATTATAATGGAGCCTATGGTTTTATAATATTCATATGCTAAATGTTAATTAATGTCTGCCATAAAAAAATGAGAGCAAAAATAGTCATCAAAAAGCACAAAATAAGGTGTTAGATAAAATAAATTATAAATATTTATTTATTTACTTTGTTTTCACATGGATCACGTAACAAAAGTTCTTTATTAAGAGTCTGCAGTTTTGACTAACTAGTAGCCTTTCTTAATCCTTCTCTAGTTAAGAGATAACTGAGCTGCGTTATACTTTATAAGAACCCATTTTTTGTAGGAGAGGAGTTGGGGGTGTGTCTATCAAGAAATGATAAGAGAGGTAGATAGGTAGTGTTGCAAGGATAGAGAAGGATTGAGAAAGGCTACGAGTTAGTTGAAACTGCAGTCTCCTAATAGAGAACTTTTGTTACGTGATCCATGTGAAAACAAGGTAAATAAATAAATATTTATTATTTATAATGGATCTCAAAGTGAATGCTGAAAACATTGAAAATATGTAGATAATGATTTCTCCCCCCGATTTATACTCACTTAGTTGAATTCTCAACCGGTTGGGAAGCGCTTATTTAATGAAATTAAAATTATAATTCGTAAATTTAATTATTGATAGAAAATGTGTTATTTATATTGTTTTTTCTAGTATTGTAGTGCATCTACAAATATTGTTGGAGAAATGTCTAGGTGCATTTGTAGCTTAAGACGATATGTTTTCGTTGATTAGCACGGTATACCTTTTTACTATATGTTCAATGCACAATATTCAATATTATCGTTATAATTATTTACTTAATCTTAAATTATGATTTTTTCGCTTTGGACAATCACATTTTTTTAAACATTGTTGTGTTGATAGGTTCTGGTGCACACATGACCAGAATTTAAATGATTCTCGCCGCGATGTACTTCGATCAATCCTTCAAATTCCTTATAATAAAGATTATTTTACAGTTTGACGATATATATACAAAAATCGTATCTAAATGATATACATTCATTATATTACACAATGTAAGTGCGTCAAAATTATTTTTCTATGAATGCTATGAGTTTTAAATTTACTGAGAAAATTGTCTTTAAAATGGCAGTCCCATGAAATAATCCAGTTTCACTAATACGGTAATCGTTTCTTAATGTAGTTAATACACTTAACTGAGGATATTACTTGTCTAAGAAAGCTTTTAGTGGCTTTTGCTGGGACATATGAAAATGACGTGCTGCAGGGTTTGCGTGTCAGAAAGTCGTCTTGGTGCTCTTCGAAAAAGATCTTCGGAAGAGGTCGTGTAATGGTTCAGTTGCTGTCTCTGGAAGGCGGGCGCTCTGATGAGGGTCCCGCCCGCCCGAAGGCCGCCCACGCGCCCGGCGCCCCCCGCAGGAGCACCGGGAGCGGCCTTCAGATGACGTGCTGCGGGGGCTCCTGCTCCCCGGGCTTCAGCAGCACGTAAGCCAGCGGCCGCGGAGAGGGCGCGCCCCCAGGAGAGGCGGGGGGTGAGCGGGAGCTCCGGCAAGGTTGACCCAAACTAAACAACAACGATAATACATCTCTTTAAGAACGGTAATTAAGAGATGTTTGGGACAGAGAAAGAGGGATGAAACTTTTTAAATACAAACTAGAAAATAAAAAGTTTGAAACTGATTGTAGTGCTTCATGTGGTACGAGTATTTATAACCTATTCAAAAGTTATTAGGTTTTGTCAACTTTCAAGCAATCGTATATTATGTTATTTATATATATAACATTCATTTTTAAATGCATTTAAAGGTCAAATAGATAAACTTACTTAGCATGGGTCACACTGAGCATTGTTTACTCACGCTTAACACACAGGTAAAAAATATTTAACTATTTAACTCGTATATTCCTAAAATATAATTCGTATCCCAATATTAAATAATTTCATTTGTTATTTATGCATTTTTACTTAAAAAGTTGCCGTTTTCTACAAATTTCCCATACACAAAAATGATCATGATCATATTCGTAATATTAAATAAAATAAATTATATTTACTAGAACCCGGGCTTATAAAATGTTTCAATACTTGAAAACACTGATAGTAAGTACATGCTTTTAGTTATTTTGAGCTAAAAATGTGAAACATTAAAATTCTAATAAATAACAATTGTTTCAGTTATTACTTAGAGATCATGCGATATTTTGTTGAGTGCAGTCAACCTTTCTATATTGATTTCATACGATCAGATGATTTACCTGTTCGCATCGTGTATGTGTATTCCACCGAGCCGCAATGAAAGGGTTAATTTGATACTCCCGAAGCCTAAACTAATAGGCCTAAATGGTGGTTAAAATCAAAATCACAACATAGAAATGACTCTTTAATGAAAAACCGAAGCAAATAATATGGGTAAATTCTCCGTCAGAAATTTAGAAATGCGTGCATTATTCTATAAAGGTTGAATGTAAGCATTGGGATGAGACAAGACAAATATGAATATATATATAAGATGAGTTTGGTGAAAGTACAATTTCTAAAAGTGTAAAGTGCTTACCTTGGGATGGGAGGACAGCCGCATGCACCTGCGCCCCACCAACCACCAGGGCAAAGCGCCCCCAACTGCGCCAGTTCAGCAGCAAACTCCTCTCCAGGTAACTTAGGACCAAATGGATAAAACGGGTACGGGAAGGGTGGGAATAGGGAACGAGAGAGGTCCAGCTTGCCGTCAGCACCTATTAGAGGGTGCGGAGGAGGCCCAGGACCCAATAGTCGCGGCACCGGAGATAGGAGCGAGGACATCGGGAACCCGTACTTGGGCTCCTTCTTCATCAGAGCTTTCGGTTTCCGCCTGGGACGGTATTTGTAGTCGGGGTGCTCTTTCATGTGCAGTGCTCTGTAACAACAATCAATAAAACTTTTCATCAATAAAATGTTAAGGATTATTACACAAACTAATATGATTTAATATCATGTGTAATTTAGATAAGATATAAATCAAACAGAACTTGTAAAGGCAATATAATTTATTTAAATACTACCGTAATAGTTTATCTAAATAATTTTAATCCTGACATTATTACATTTGATTAAATATATTCAGGCATAAGAATTCAGAATTTTGTTGATAATGTATTAAGACAACATTAAGTCGTAGCAGTTTCTAGACTGAAAATTTTAATCAATATTTCATCTTGATTTACTGTTTACCTGAAAATTTTGACTAAGAAGTGTACATGTGCGAGTATTTTATGTAAAGTATGTGATTAATTCAGTAGCTTCGTATTTAAGGTTTGATATATTATTAAATGGGGTAGTGACGACCCTTTACAGACGATTTAGTGGATAAAGAAAATTATATTATAAAATATTTTTCTAAGCTGTCATTAACACTGATCCATTTTATAACACAACAAAGCTTAAATATATTAAATAAATTACATACTTTACATGTTTAGGTAAGAAGGAATTTAAATTAATACTTTAATATGAATTAAAATCTTCAAGATTCAGATATTTTTAATTTTTTTTTTAATTATACTATATTTCAATATTTTTAGTAATTAAATACACACAAACAAATTATACATCAAATTTTATAGGCATTAATTTATTCAGAAAGGCAGTCAGGCAGAGAGATATTCGTGTGGACTGCGCGGTGTAAAAGAATAGAGCAAAGGTTGTAAGGCTCGTGGCTCGAATATCGCGTCTGGCGATATTTTTTCTGAATGAATTGATGCGTTTAAAATATATTTGATTGCTAATGAATTTATTATTATGTTGCATTTGTGAATATTTGTGATGGAAGCGTTGCAAAAATGCTGGTCTGGGGTCTACCCTCTTGACTTTTGAAACTGTCGCACTGAGTCGGGACAATGAGGAAAAATTAAACGAAAATCGAAATGGGATTATTCACGAGAGGGACAGCGAGAGGAGAGAGGACGAAGAGAGAGGGGGACGCCGACATCGGCGGGCAATTGTCACCGGTACAATGCAATAATCTGTCCATTGTTGGGCCGACATTGTTGTTTTAACTGTGAGCAGGAGCGCGGCTGTTACACAGCCCGCTCGTTCCAACAAATGCTCTCTTTATTGCGCAAATAATACCTTTGTTATTGTATTATTCAGTTGAAATGCCGTATTTTGAATATTATTCGGATGATAATAATAACAGTGCGGCGTTATGTGCATGACTTGTTAGTCAATGCGAGGCTGTATCGCCGTAAACAGGCGCCTATAGACACGTAGACACGCACAGTCGGTCGCTATACTCTACACTCGGAACAAAAAAGATAATCGCGCACATTTGTGTTGTGATAACTTTAGATTGCGCATGTTTTACCCGTCTTTTATATATTTTACAATGATATGATAGTTTAAAATAAATTCGTTCATTGATAATTTTAGGCGTTTTTCCAAAACGATTACTTTTTTATGTAAACACATACAGGAGAATACGGACAGATGGTGATAGTAATTCTGAAGTCTGATCTGTGGAATTCTATGACTCTTACCATGGTGCATAGGGCTTAAAGCTGCATGTGGAGTGTTAATCCGCCAACGTCATAGACTACAGCCCGAGATTCACGCATCATCCTTATTATTACAGGAATTTACTGTGAATGGGTGGTCTTCACGGGACGACTTTCGTCTACCACCAATTTTAATTAATATGCTATGACTGGCATTTTACTGGTGAGGGATCAAATACACACCAACCGGGGATATTTTAGAGCTCAGAAATCAATTAAAAATATATATTTTTAATCTCCGTCGGGGATCGAGCCCACGACCTTTGGCTTGCAAAGCAAAAGCTTTGACCATTGAGCTATACCCGCCGGCAAACAAAAAAATACTGTTTTGTAAAATAATACTAGCAATAAAATTGATTTGAAAATAACATTACGTCTTCTCTGCTTATTGTCGATGATATAAAATAAATTCAATCCAAGATAAAGTCCTGGGAGAAACTTTTAGTCATCATCATCATCACTATAATCATGTCAGCTCCCCTAACTGGAGTTAGTCAGGCCTAATCAATAGGAGTTTTTGAGGAGTAGACATTTTAGTGATACATAATTGTTTGTTTTGCAGATCAATTTAATTGTTTCTGTAAATACTGAAAACAAATATCATTACATATGCTAAAAAGTATACAGTATTATTCTTACTCAATCTTAAGTCAATAACTTTTACCTACTTTTCGTCTTGCTCACCAAACACAGTTGCTAGTATAACGGAAAAGTGCTTTAAAAACAATGCCTTTGTAAGTGCTCCCAAAGAATGCATGTACAAGGGACTGGCCCATGGAGCTTAAAAGACAAAAAATATATCCGCCTCCTTGCCAGAGGATATGGGCATCATATATTTTCGCGGTCCTGCGACATTCGAATAATATGTTTCACGGAAGTCAACCTTCGTTCCTTGACCAGTACAAGAGAAGTGTTCACTTACTTAACTATTCACCTAAAAATTCAGCAAGTCTTCCCATAAAATAAAGGTCACCCAGCGTGCTATGGAAAGATCCATGCTCGGAGTGTCGCTAAAAGATAGAATCCGAAACGAGGAAATATGCAGAAAAACTCAAGTAGTGGATGCTACCAAACGAATAGGCACACTCAAGTGGCAATGAGGAGGACATATCTGTCGAACAGACGACGGTCGATGAGGAAGAAAAGTATTGGAATGGCGCCCAAGAACTGGCAAACGAAGCATTGGCCGACCCCCTGGAAGACTGGCGACATAAGAAGAATAGCGGGAGTGACCTGGATGCGGAAGGCGGAGGATCGAAGAGGATGGAAACTCATGCGGGAGACTTACGTTCAACAGTGGACGGATATAGGCTGATGATGAAATGATGAAATTAATATTTTTCGAAAGTATCTATATTTGAACTTTACTATACGGCTGTAATGACTTTCTGTTATGTATGAAATTATACAAAAGACTGATGATTACAGAGATAAAACTACAATCTAAGTAATTTTGTATTTATGTTAAATTATTTTCTATAATAACATTGATTTTTACTGAAAGCTGAAATATTTGTTCTGTACAAATGTCTACCCTACACATATGTAAGTTATGAAAACGTGTTGCGCTGACACAAACCAAATGTGGGAGACGTACTTAGTTGTTTCGTTGTGTGGCTTATTGTATATGTTGGGAAATCTAACTCGCATTCAATAAAGCCCCGCGATAATATTGACTTGTTAAAGTTACTTATCGCCTCGGATACCTACTTTGAAGAAGGTTTTGTTTATTCAATAAAATTATAAAAGTTTCCTTCCATTGGATGTTTACCAAAGGTGTGTAAGATAACCGAAGCTATAAATATTGTAATATTGATTCTACTGTAAATACAAAATTCCTTTGAATAAATAATAATCGATAAAAGACGACGATAAAAAGTCTTTTTTTTAGTTCACTGAGGCAATAGTATCTTTATAATAATATATCTTACATAAATACTGAGAATAAAGTCTTTAAATTGAAAAGGTTTATTTTTTTGTTGAATGTACGTAAGCTTGTACACTCACTCCTTTAAGGTAGGTTTAATTATTTGTATTTTTTTAAATGTAGATAATTAGTTATTACGTTACTAAGATTATTAATTATTTATTAATTATATTTTTATATTTACGGCTTTAGACATTAATATATTTTAATGATAAAGAAACAAAACATAATAACTATATTATTGTTATTTAAGGATTTATTCTTAATAACACGAGTATTTGGTGATTGAGGCATCCATGTTTATTTTATTTACTAACAATTACATTGACTAAAAAAATCATTGATCAATAATGTTTTAAGCCCAGAAAGCTGTGCTTATGTATATATTATACAATATGAATGTTTTAATTATTTATTGAAATAAAATAACTTACTCCTTTTTCGTCGAATCATTGAAGTAAAACGACAATAGGCGCGGATGGCACTTCATTGGGTGATCGATTAGATACATAATTTGTCTTTAGTTGAGTCAAACCTTCTCTTTGCAACAAATAATGCACGCCCTGCGAGTGTATTTTTTTCCAAATCATATCTCTTAAAAATATGATTAACAAATTCCCAAATATCCTTCGAGTTAAAGGGTTATCGAAAATTACACGCTGTGTATATTAGAGAGAGTTTTCGGAACAGAGATGATTTATGATAAATAAGAAATTATGGAAAAGATGGAGAGGTTAATTGTGAATGATTAATTGCGATGGCCATATGTATCAGATAGCCATATTCATACAAAAAATAAAAAAACCAATACGTAGGTAGACTAGTGGTGTAGAAATGAATAATTATTTTTTACACCAAATTTCTGCATTTTATAAATTAACAGCATTAATTAAAAACTGAAGAAAGATTGATGGTTGTAAAAAATATTCTAAATTCTTGTATCAAATAGTTGATTTTGTTTTCATTTAAGTAACCCTGTTGTATTATAATTGTTTATTCAGTAAAGCGGTCTTGTATTCCTTATCAAAGGGTTATGTTGGATGTTTGTCACACCTTTATGAGGATTTTATTCATTCGACCGAATATTTTATTAGATTTGAATAAGTTGATAACAAGAAAAGTAGGTGCCCACCTACATTATCAACATTTTGATTCACTCTTGGGAATGTAAATACCGCGTGTGATACGCTTCGAAGAAATAACTAACAAGTATGATTAATTATAAACTTATTTCATGTTATCAAAGTGATAAAAAGATTACTTTTACTGCTATGAGAAAGTATTTTTGTAGATGTATTTTTATAATCACTTAACATGTTGAACTTTAAGTAGGCTAAGTGGATACAGTATTTTATTTTCATCTGATTAAACATACAGTATTTTCATTGATTAAGTAAATACTTACAATATTTGAATAAATCACAGATATTGATTAAAAATTATGGGTGTTTTATTTGTATTTGCATATATTCGGTAAAGAGAAACTTAAGATTAATCTATTATCAATTTGAAATACATATTACATCTAATAATTTTTATTATGTGAAAAAGTATTTGTCGTGAAAAATAGTTATATCATTATTTAAAGATTAATTTTTGTATCATATTTTTCAGTTAATGTCAACTCGGTTTCTTCAATACATGAATAAAATTTTGCCATTCTCTTTTTGAAACTGAAATTTTAGGTGTACGCCGCAGTGACAATATATTAGTTATAAGAGTGTAAATTAATTAAAAATATGAAGACTATTCGTAAGGTTTTATTGAAATTTTCATAATGTTGTAATGGGACTAATATATAATCGTGTCGGAAACAACAGGGTCAGATCCTGTCTGCCCAGAAGTGGGCGACGTCGATGGCGTTACTTCTGGCCATCATCAGGTCTTCCTGGGTGCAGCCACTCGGGCACAGCGCACACTCCAGAAGGTGTGATAGGGTCTGCTCCACGCCGCAGTCACATTCAGTCGGTCCGCTGTAAGACTGCCAGGCCCTCATTTGTGTCCTCGTCTTGCACTCGTCCGAAGTCTGTTAAGGGACCTCCATATATTCCACCCTTGGTCATGTCCAGGGCTAGGTCCTCTTCGGGGCAATCCAAGTATTCCCCTCAGTTGCGCTTCCACATGTTCAGCCGCAGGGTGGCCTCAGGTATCTCCAGTTCCGTTGTCGACTGTAGGAAACTTCTTCTTGATTTGAGCCGTGTTATCTTTTGGTACCCAAACATAGGGTGGAGTGCGTCGTGGGTTGCTTTGGTGAGTTCCTTCTTGGTAGTAACTTCTCGCCGTATGTTTGGTGGGGCAATGCCCGAGAGTTGATATAGCTTTGATATTGGGGTAGGTTTTAGGCACCCCGTAACCACCCGGCACGTTTCATTCAGAGCAATATCCACTTTCTTGGTATGGGCAGACCTCGCCCATACTGGCGCAGCATACTCGCCAGCAGAGAAACAGAGAGCTATAGCACTTGTCAGGTTTGGTTGGGCTCCCACTTCGTACCTGCCACTTTTCGAGTGGTTGTTTCTGGTGGACACCTTTTGTTTAACAGACTGACAGTGTTTCTGATAAGTGAGGGTCCTATCCATGGGACTAATGATTCAAAACGATGACAATAGAAAGACAATAGAGTTCCTGGGATAGCGATTTAATGGAACCCCGAAGGAAGAACACTCAAACAGTCTCAAAAAATTGTAAAGTGTCTGATATCTGATATCTGTCAATGTCTTCAAAGAAAATAGTGGAATAAAATGTGATCCAAAGATTAATAATAATTGTTTGAAGGAAAGAAAATATGAAAAATTAGAAAAATATGAGGGTTACACAATAATACAAATCTCGATAAATTGTACAATTCATTATATGTTAAAAAAAAAACAATAAACTGTCAGCTGCTAGAGTCAGAACCATCTTGAAGTTTCATCGTAGTCAATGTTTCATTAGAGAGGTTTCATTAAATAATATACGAGTATGCAAATTATTAATTTAATACAACTTTTCTTTAGCTTTTAGCTAGGTTGTATGCGAAAAATATATTCTAGCGTCAGAAGCTGTTGCTGTTAGAAAATAATCTATGTGATTTTAAAAAAAGTCAGATGACTATACTAAGGCTTCTATGTATTGCTTTGAATTTTGAGTATATGCCACCTAAGTAGCCTACCATTAGTGACTGTTTGCCAGTGGCTAGATATATATCTAAGTCTCATATCAGCTCCTTATACTGAAGTTTCAACGCATATGTTTGGCAGTTGACGGTTGAAGAGAAAGAATGGTTTAAAAAGCTTGATTTGTGTTCTACTGCGAACAACATCACCCAGTTTGAGCATACATTCATTACAGTTTTAAAAACATACTATAATCTCGTATCTAGTAGATTCATGCTGTGTGTACGAGTAGTAAGATGCTTCAGTAGAAAGCTTTAGTTTCTTTTTTTATACCCAGTGTTTTTTTTCATTCCATATCTGTTTCATTTCTAGAACAGTCACCACAAATTGCTTCAACTCAATTACATCAGTTGCTATTGTCCATTTCTCGTTTCAAGACATCTCTGCACCTGAAAGTCCACCTGGGAACATATATGGTTTCTGATGACCTCTAAGACAAAACCCCTAGGATTTGAAGAGACGACAGCTTTATTATTGGGGCCATAATTTTTGGTAATTTGTAAATCGGATTTTTTAAGTATATAGATCAGATTAGCCCGATGGTCTCGATGCCTCAACTAGATGGCTCTAAGGATTGAATCAACCAGACCAGTGACACCTGGTTAGCAACAGGCAGTAGCAACCCAAGTCCGTGTATAATGGGTGCTTAAGTTTGTAAATAATTTCAATTAATTTATTTCACTTTTAAAAACATAACAAGTACATGGTTATTTCGTTATTACACAACAAAAATAACACTTGCTTTGTTTTATACATTTTTTAAGTATTTTGCTTTGACTTAAGGATAAAAGGGTTGAGTATAACATTTAAGCTTAAAGCTAGTCAAACGTTCAGTAAAAATGTTACAGAAACAATGCGTTGCTTTCACTTAAGCCAGATTGAGACCGTTTAGTTCGCCTCAGTGGCTGAAGTAATCACAGACCCTTTTTATGCGGGAACAATTAAACCCTCCGCTAACTGTCATAACGCATTATTCAAAGTCGTAATGATAGGACTCCTGCCCTCCCTGGGCTCCTGGCTTCACCCCTAATCCTCCCCTCGCATTGCGCGAATACATTATGCGTATCTAACTAATACGATTGATGAAATTGTAATGTTGTGCCTATCTGTGTGCATTATTGCATTATTAATAAGTTTTTATTGATGTGAACTTATACTTTATAAGCACTGATACACAATGAAATCATCACCAAGAGCTTATTGCCTTGTTGAAAATGTCCAGTTATGTTGATTACTTCCATAAAATATTTGAGCAAAAAAATTTGTTAATAGTATAATACAATATAATTAGTAATATGTATTTAACATGAGTATTATGAAAAATATACAAATATTTATTTAGATTTGTTTCTACATATGTAAAGTATTCCTTCACGCTTAATATTGGTCTTAAACCCTTTTGCACCGTTTGTCAGCGTATGCCGTCATAAGATTCCCCGAACGTTGACATCGTTTGACGAGATATATCGTTTTACTACTTTCTTAGAATATTTTTTATGCATCATCGATAGCTAAAGGATACAAGAACCAATGTGATATATTAAAATAGATAAGTACATGTATGTTTCAAATACTAGTTTTATAATTGTTGGTATACTTTGTATTCAAAACGAGCCGTAATGAAAGGGTTAAGTAAACGTTTAAAAAAATATTACTCGATAATTGAGATGTAAAAAATATTTACGAAAAATATTAATTTTTGAAAGCTTCTTAAAGATTTATTTATAAAGGATATCTTCCTCCAATAGTGATCAGATACGAGTAAAAGTGACGTCATTTCATACTATCCGATCTGTTAATCGTAATTTTTCATCGGTGATAAGCTCGATGCTCCCAAAGCCAGGATTATTTACTCCAATGGAAAGATTTTACACAACCAACGAAATGGGGTGAGAAATAGGCGGTAAACCCATCCATGTTTTGGTCTACGTCCAATGTTGCTTAATTTAGATCTATCGAATCTAAAGAGAACTGCGGTAAATTGTGCAATTGTCGTTTGTCCAGTATAGACTCTAACTTAAACTCAGGTGACGCTAATTTCAGTGTTTTTATAAAAAAAAAATACTGATACATATTTGAATCATCTTTAGATAAAAGTAACAGTTAAGATTTTTCCAGATTGATAAAACTGCTAGGTACGAAACATATTTTTATCAATTTAAAAAAATAAATTGAGCCCCTATTGTTACATCAACAAAGCTAATTTAATCTCGCGAGCGATCTGCGAAACACAATGGCCAAATCGCGTAACACGATCCGAGTGGAGCTTCAGTCCCGACCCGGGCGCCGCCTAACATATTATTATAAATAATATTGTAAAGGGGTGGACAGGGGCGGACTGGGGCCCCACAAATTAGCGAGGGCGGGGATGAGCTCTCTTTTATTGCCCTGGGCGGTGGCGATAACCGCCGCAGCCGCCGCCTTATCGTCCGCGTGCTGCTCCAAGATACGCCCGCCCACCGCAGTGATTTATATCAGACTGCAACTCTGCCTCATTGTCTGATAAAGGGGTCGCAATCTTAATATCTCTATCGCGAGGCCATTGATTGTTAATTTATGATTATTGCAGAGGCGTTTGTTTAAGCTTCATCTATTGAATTAGCATGGAAATGAAACACGAGTAGTTTCATCTGTCGCAGCAATGACATACATGAAGACAAGCAAGCAGACATGAAGAAAACAGAAAAGTCTGTATACAATCTAATGAAAGCTCGGTGTGATTATTGGTAAATTATTAGGGAGTAAAAACTGAATACTCAACCATAAATTACGAGTATATTGCTGAAAAAATAGAACAAAACAAATATTATTGTATACCTGCATTATTGGAAAAAAACTTAAGTTGAGAATTTAATACTAATTAAGACATTAATTATCTATAGTAAATAAGTGTATTGGTAAATACTGAACAGATTTTTGGCTTTAGAATTCGCTTCGGGCAGCATCTGTGTTTTCTTTTTGATACATCTGAATGTCTTCACTAAAAAACTAATTAATTAAATCTTGAAATTCTAAAACAAAAATATTTTACTTTCCAAACGCAAAACTTACTGCAAATACTTCCCAATTCCAGTGATAGGCTGACATTGGCAAACGCCGTAAAGTAATCCAACTAATAGAACATAATATGTTTTATGACAATAATGCCGTGTTATTTGTGTGTCAACCATGATGATGACATGGTTTTAGTTGTGACAAATCCTAACTATTTGCGCTGCGTATTCGGACACTTGTTCTAAGTGTGTGGTCATTGACACTAAATGTGTCAATACATTTACATCATCACACTCACGTTAGTACTTCAATAATGAATTAAAATACTTTATTTTGTAATGTCAATGAAGGAAAAGAAATAAAAAATTAAAGATAATATGATATATAAGAAATTTAAAAAAAACATGGAGCTCAGAATCATCTCGTTTATGAGTGTAGGGAAAAATATATCATAATATACGGTGTTATGCAATATATCTTTCACAAGTATTTTTAAGAAACATATCTGACTAGATGTTTAACCTTCATCCATGACTTAAATATGTAAGCTTAATTATCATGCACCACAGGTAAAATATTTCTCACCACGTCGTTTTTTATTTATCTTGTGGATTGAAGCACATACTATTTTACGACTAAATTGTTTTATTTCAATAACTATATTTGTCATTGGATAAATGGATATGTTTTATTGTGAAGAAATATTTTTTGTTAAGTAAATAAAAAATAACAGTTTTTTTCTCTGCTAGTCCTTCGACCTTCCTGTTATCTGTTTCGAATATCTTTATCATCTTTGAATTCTAATGTTTGAGAGCGCTCAAAATATAACATATGATATGAAAATAACTGTTTGATTGATTTAATAAAGTAAAATGCTCAGGAATAAAAATATATTAATACTAATAAAGCCTTAATATCAAAAAAGGGCCTCCTAAAGCGTCCCCCCTTAGTTATGCTTACATAAAATGCTATAATAATTGAAATATTATTTTTAATATAAACAGTTAAAATTTATAAAAAAAACCACTAATTTATTCATTTATAAAATAAAATTACAATAAAAAATATTTCCGAAAATAATTATTGACTTTTTTGACTTCATTATCAATATTTTTCGTTATCAATTTTATCAATAAAGAAACTTAAATGTCCTTCATTAACGTAATTTGGAAGTTTCTTTGGTTATAAATAATTTCCGGATATATAAAACAACCTGTTTACTGAATCCATAATGAAATATATTTTAATTAAGTGGCTGATAATTTTCAATTTCTGGTAGAGTCGGCTTATTGCTTGGAATATAATGAGAAAATTGACGTAAAAGCTGGATGAGAGCTTCTTAATTACCTACGTTCTTATTAAAGCTGGACACTTGAGAAATAAGAGAAAAATATCCTGTAAATAAGAAAAGCCTCTGAAAAATATTATTTTGAAGGCGAGTATCACATAATGTTTTTTCGTGGAAATAATGAATCTTTGAAGTACATTTGGTACATTATTGTAGGTAGATATTATATTTAATTTAGTGAAAAACTTTAATTTATCTTTTAATCTGCAATGATTTTAACTCGTATGTACTGGTTTTGAAAAAAAAACAATATGTTTAATATAAATGTAAGTATTTGTCAAAATTTTCTATTTTCAAAATAGGCTTTTGTAATTAAAAGTTATAAGTGCTTTGTTAACTAAATAATTCAAGTTTTTTAGTAGTTGATGGCTAAATAAATAATTATGAAGCTCTTCATATTAGGAACAAGATAATATAATTTTACTAACAAATGAAGACAATATGCTTTTATACATACTCGTATTATATTATATAAAAAAAATGGTAGTGATATAAAGATAAACATAATATTATAGACCAGTACTTAACAATTAACGTGTTTTGTGAGTTGTGTTAATTTTTGCTATGATAAGCACTGAAAATATAACACACTTTTATACATGAGTAAAACACCTGTTTCTATGAGTTTAACATTTGAGATGAATCAATAATTAAAAATTAAAGCTCAAAATAATACAGGATATAATCTAGAGTTATCATTTCAATATCATTTCAATAGTTTATTTTTAAAGAAATTGAATGCAGGAAACCACAAACGGTTGAATCCAGTAGAATCTATGACGCTCAGCCATGGTGACTGGAAGCATGTGGAAAATATTGTATTTATGTGCAGGCTGGGAAGGTTGCAAGTGAATTTTGTTTTGTTTCTTTAATATAACTAGTTTGTTTGAAGGATGAAACACAGTTTCAGTACGAGCATCAAAGAGACTTTTGTTGGCATTATTATAAAAAAAGTAGATGTGAAAATATTTCTAACATTAACCTATAACAACATTAACTTATCAAAATAACAGTTTGTTGCGGTTATTTAATGCGGTGAAAATACATGAAATTATGCATATAAAATATGAATACTGACAGTTAAATTGTATTACGTACTATAAATAAAAGTAATTTTAGATAGTGGTCATCTTAATCATGATAGTGTGAAGTCATTGACAGTCTATTTGATACAAACTTTGTTGTCAGAAAACAACGTTTAAGTAAGGATTTATAAACAATGTCAAACCTTAATCTCTTGGCCTCATCGATGAAGGGTCTTTTCTCCATCTCGGTGAGCAGCTTCCACTCTGCACCAAGCCTCTTGGAGATCTCTGAGTTGTGCATCTTGGGGTTGTCCTGTGCCATCTTCCGCCGCTGTCCTCGCGACCAGACCATGAAGGCGTTCATCGGCCTTTTAATGTGCTCCTGGTGCGACGACATTTTGTTGGGCATTGACATGTCCATGACGAGATTAACAAAACCGCTCGCGGTCAATCTTCAATTCTTTAAATATACTATTTTACCGTAAAAACGAATTTTATGTCATGTTTTTCATTAAATCAATACGTAAAATTGAATAAATGTATAATTTTTGCAATCTTAAAAGTATTTGAAAGCATTTTTAATGTTATTTTCATTTTTTTTTATTTAAATGCTGCTTAAACATTGACAAGATTTAAATGTTTCTGTAACAATGCCTAATATAAACATGTTTTTATTTTTAATAAGAAAACTTTTTTAACATTCTTTCAATTAAAAAATAACATTATAGTGTTCAAATCATACAAAAAAAACTGCAGCGATACACAGTAGTAAAATTGTTCAAAATTCAAGGCTTTGTAGATGTAAATAAAAGCAAAGTGTCACGTATCGTAATTTGTATGAGCGAGCTTTTTGGTGCTTTTTAGAGCTTTTCTCACTTGGTCCGGGCTTTGTGATGTCCGGCCGTGCACTGAGAGTATTTAGCGCCCCGCGGCACAGCGCGATATTCGTTGTTCTCAACCAATGGCAGTGCGTGGTGGGCGGGGTGAGCGCTGTGATTGGCCGAGCGGCATCATGGCGCCGCGGGCAACAGGTGGCGCGGCGTCGCGACGCCCGGCTAATTGAGTTTGCTCCTTCCGGCGGCCGTGAAGGTGATATGAGTGTGAAGCTGATAGGAGGACCGTAGTATCTAAGAACGGCTTCATTAACATACCTCATTTAATGAGAGAAATCCCTCTTTCTCAATTTCCGTTACAGGTCATTTAATGCCTAATTAGTAATTGCATAGTTATTATTGACATATTCCACGTAAGTGAAACCTAATACAGTGAGATATATTTTTATAATATTATATAATATATTTATATGTCATTTTTGTCTGCTTAGAGACGGAGACTTTCTTCAATTTATTGTTATAAATGTACTTGTACTTCTGTAATGTTTTTTTTATTTGAACCACATCACACATTAATTTTCTATTTACAATATTCATTAATTAAAAGATTATATTTTCGTGTGATGTTGCTTGCATGCGTTTTATTACAACATTTAAAATATTTTTTATTGTTCCTCTTCGTTTGTAGTTGGTTTTAATAGTAATTTAGTACGTTATTTATTCAATGTAATTATTGATAAAAATAATTAAATATTATTATTTGCGTAAATCTTTTTTTTAATAATAACGTATATTAATATTACATAATAAAAAACAAAATTAATTTTAATATTAATAAATAGTCTTATTTATGCACGTCTACACCACTGCGAATTGTATAAAAATTTGTAACGGTATTAATCTAAGAACGTGTAAAGCATTTGGATCAAGTTTGACATGCTACGGTATCTTATAGACACAGAAATCATCATATATAAATTGCGGACGCACCTTTAACGATTAGGCGCTGAAAGATTTTGAAGAGTTTTTTTTTTATTTAATTAAATTTTTTGAAATCTGTTTTTGTGATTTTTTATACATAAATAATACAAACTACTAAGCCAGAAATAAAATTTGAAATACTTTAAATCATAGTGTTATTTATGTTCATATTTATGATGTGATAATAAACTTATTATAAAATTGATCAACGACATCATTTATTTTACATTGTTACTTAAATTATTTTATAATTAAAACAATATAAATGATTAATCTAAAATATTTTATATGAATCGTACTAATTAATATTTTATTGAAAGATTGCTTAGTCGTCATTGGTAATAACGTTTTTCATATCATAGAAAGAAAATAAACAACATCCAATTAAATATTATTTTATATTATTTTGATGTTCTATGTATACTTATATTATATGGATTGTGCCGTAGATGAGTGATTATTTATCATGGTTACAAAATTACAATATATTTGTTGTAATCCAAATTGTTTTCAGTAATGTAGGAAATACGAGTGGACGCCGTTACCAACATAATGTAGTTAAAAATTGATTAATTTTTATGCCCAAAGGTGTGCAGTATGAAATTGTTAAATTTGGGAAAAGGTGTTAATATCTGGTTTATCGATCGTTTTCGTGTCATAACGTTTTCGTGTTTTAAAACACAACCAAAATTTGTTCAAGTCGTCTGGCTGGTGGCACGGCGATGCGTGAAAACGAAACATAATGTGATATTCGTCCCCCGGTGGGCGGGAGACTACTGGAGGTGGGCGGGAGACCGTTGGTGGGCGGGGTGAGGAGGCACAGTGACTGTGACGAGGGAAGCTGGGCGGTTGAGGCAAGCATCCAAAAGTCACGGAGAATCAATGCGATTTTGAAATGTTCAACATACAAGTACCGTGTTAATTAAAAGCTGTGAATCTTTAAGTAATAAAACAATACTGTAAGTAAAAGTATAATCATTAAAGGTAAATAGTATACCTACTTTAATGTGAATTTTCTCGTTAAATACTCGCATTAATGCAAATGATAATGATGTTGCATTATTCTCAATACCTAATTCTAATATAATATCATGTGGGGCTATGTCTGAAAATTATGCAGTTGCTGCACTGAAATTCTGAAAATAAATAGTTTGAACTAAATAATAGTGTAGGTACTTCATTTGCTGTTGGTGATGGTGTAATATTTTTGTATTAGCCCTATCGATAACCTTATTACTATCGTGAGGGTGTATATAAGGAAATGAGTCAATTAATTTAAAGTATATATTGACATCACCATGATACAGGTCCTGCTGACTGGTACCGAAAACATCGATTTACAATCTTTCGTCTCTTATTTCTGTTCGCTTGTCGTAGATGCATGTGTCGCTATATTGGGCATTTTGGACAAGTACAGTCACGGGTGTGACGTTAGTTATATACATGGCTGCTGTCGTTGATGAAACATTAATTCTGTAGATCGCCACTTGCGGCGCTGGGAGACAGCCCATTATGAGCGCGCTTAGTCTTGAGTTGAGTCCCGTTCGACCGACATGAAAGTAACGTCATGTTACGGTCGAGCGGGGAAACCAAGTCTTTATCGAAAATATATGTCAATGTGCTTAGGAAAAAGTGTGTGTGTGGTTAATCTGCTCCTCATACTTCCACCACGCGATCCGATAACTATCCCGGCGACGTGAAGTCGTTTCTCCCGTAGAGAGGAGGATGTTAATACATATGATTTCAATATGCAATATCTATTATAACCGTGTTAATAAAACGGAGTATTGTGAGAACAATAATTTAGTTCTCGTATTTATCTTAATTGTATGAAAAAGGCAAAGTGAAAAGTAAAACTAAACTGTTTAGTAAGAAAATAGTAGAAAACCTAAGATGTTATTTAAATAGTAGAATTCTACCTTACACTGCAAAAGTGAAATTTAAAAATTTATTTGAATATATATTTATTTATAAATACAAATAAAATGTGATAATTCACTACACATCAATCATATACTTACTAACAAACGTGAGATTTTCATTAGTAAATTAAATAATTTTATGTATTTATATAATAATACGGCATATCGTGTAATGAGTTTTCCGAAATGTATATTGAATGTAATAAAATCCGCCATATACATTTTCTCACCAGACTATTTATTGTAGCGTCGCCTCCAGCGCATTAGTGCCACCATGGTCGGAAGAGTCTGTCGTCATCCACGCAGACGTTCTCCTCCTTCCGCAGGTGCGCTTATCTGTCACAGCTCATTATTGAGATAAAGCCACGACCCGCCACATTCAGACCAAGAACATTAGGCATAATTAAGATTCGGTGCGAGATGTAGTTACCGCGCTATCGTCACATTACTACCACACTCGCCAGGATACAGTAATGAAAATTGATATTATTTATTTATACAGAATCGAAATTCCAATTTTTTACAAATATTTAGAAACATAGAGTATACATAAATATACAATAAATAGAGAAAATAATAAAAAATAAAAAATAACACAAAAGAATAAGAAGATGACACGTGTCAAAGATCACAGAGATCAAGTAGAACAATACCATCGACAAAAGAGGAAAAGGATGTAAGAAAAGGATCGAGGTGTGCTGGTAGGCCATTTAGGAGCGACATTGCCGTTGTAGCAAATTGAGTGCTTGAGCTCCACAAGCATCGACTGGGATCAAAAACAATGGATGGCTACGAGCACGGGTGTACCTATCTGGAACATAGGAGTTAAAACATTCAAGAATCCCAGGGTTGTAAATTGAACCGCGAAGAAGAAGGAATGAATGTTTGAGTGCAGCAATTTTCCTCCATGACTCTAGCGAATGGAGATAAAAATTACCTAACATTATTATATTGATAATGTTAGGTAAGTTTTAGAATGGCCTGACAACAATAAGTTATAAACGATATTTGTTCGTACATTAGTAAAATATATTATTAAAAACCCATAATTGTTTGAAATCTATTTTTTAAATATTTGTTAGTAATTTGGTGAGTTTTTATTTATAAAAATAAAACATTATTTGTACTAATAAAGAATCATCTTATTTATTCAGTTGCTCTTTATTATACTATATGTCTTATACCTTCGTCTTGTAAGACCTGATAAATTGAAGTAAATAATATATATTTTAAAGAATCCGAGCGTATATAAAACTTAAAATACTTATAATCATTGAGTACAGTGTACGCGCTATTACTTATTTGGGGCAATAATATAAAACATTAAAAATTATATAACTAGAGAACATTTACATAAATACTTAGAGATCATGATATGTTTTCACGAGTAAAGTTTATTATTTTTGCATGCATTAGATACTCGTGTGATGTAAAAGATTAACAATAGAAGTTTATAGAATTTGTGTGAATCTATGCAACATTAGATCATATGCAATCTATTATTCAGTCATTAGGAACAGGGATTCTGCGGCTGCATACTGACCGAGAGGAAGACCAGCGAGGGTTGTGAGAGTGAGAGGACAGACGAGAGGATGGTTGTGGAGCAGAAGCAGGACTCCACTGTCCGGCGATACATTAGAGCTGTATTCACCTTCAATGCCCTCATTGAGAGACAAAGGCGCACTTGTCATGCAAATGACGTCCAAGTACCAGCGCCAAGCAATGCCACGCGGGAAAAATCACAGTAATCAAAAAAGTGTTGAGTCACCTATACTTTTATTCGTCTTCGTTTCATTTCCAGGTGACATTTTATGCATATATTTATTGTTGTTTTTATGTAATCGCATGCAGCAAAGCAGAAGCGATTGAGACTGTTGTATTCTGTGACGTTCCCGCATGCTGCATTCAGCCAGGAGTGGACGCAGCATGCGGGAAACCTGTGTTTTGTTTGTGTTTGTGTGTGGGTTGGGGTGATTGCAAATGAATATATGTATCTGTTTTTTGTAGTGATCTAGATTGTATGAAAATAATATAAGCACTGGAAGAGCATTGCAAAGCTTACTGGTGGCATTTAGGTATGAATTTTGGAAGCTGTCAGTTTTTAATTGACATAAATTAACCATGTATGGTTGTTCGGCAAGTGAAAGACGAGTTTGTCGGTTCTGAGAAGGTGCAGGAGGATTTAATTAATAGAGTTTGGAGAAGTAACGTCGGTGTATTTACACCGACGTTGCGACTCGCTACGGTAGAAAAGACTAAGTCTTGACTAAGAGTCTTGGATGATTTCTAATAATTAATATAAATTTGTGTACAATTCTCGAAATAAATTCACCATTGCATTTTGACTGATGTACTCTATTAAAAAATCACCTTTATTTAAAAAAATAATCCATTTTGACCTGTAGATTGCTTTGGTAATAAAATAAAAATGACTTAATTTGCTATCTATGAAACGCATCGCCATGTTTGGCTTACAAATTATAACATAATGTAGTTTTCCAATCAAATTAAGTAGATTATATGTTAAACACATTTGAAGCATTACAACAGTAGTACATAGCTGTAATTTCAGGTTTATAACTTTGTGCGAAATACATGACCACTATAAAACGAAATCAACGGAGTAATAATTATATATACATATATTTTAATTTTTAATTTTTTTTTCCGTATTTGTTCCGATGCGCGCAATTGAAATAATCTTGAAAGATGAGTTTTAACCCCATGTATATCTTTTCTTCGTTTTATTCATTTCAAACCTGCCAGCAATGGTTTTAGTGGTGTGAATAAAAAAAATAGTTATCATCATACGATTAAGATGGGTTGGACAACTAAAATAATTAGTTTTAACTGCAAAAATGTCAAACGATCCATAGAATGCGTAAGAGGCCTGTGTCTTCCAGCCGACATAGTGGCACTGCAGGAGACGTGGCTTATGCCTCACGATATCGACTACCTAGGCGGCATTGATGGCAAGTTTGGCTTCACGGGAACATCAGCGGTGGACACATCAGCAGGAGTGTGCCGCGGCCGGCCGTACGGCGGCGTCGCGCTGCTCTGGAGAAAGGCGGCCCTGCTCGACGTGTCGGTAGTGATGTGTAGCAGTGCGCGTATTGCGGCAATTCAAGTGGAGTTAGGTGAACGGTTCATGCTTGTGATGTATGTGTACATGCCGATTTATATTTTATTTCTATTCTGTTTAATTTAAATTTAGTTTTTTTCTGTATTTCGTATGAATTATTGTATGTAATTTTTTTATTATGGGTTTTGCACTGGTTGGCCGAATAAATAAATTTTATTATTAGATTATTATTATTATTTTCCATATTTGAAAAATATGGTGAACGAATATTGCCATCATTTAGTTCTGTCAGCTGCCAAATAGTCCATGCCTCGCCCCAAGACATTATGCACCCGAAGGCTCACCTGGAAAAATACGGTTCCCGACGGCCTTCGGGAAAGATACCCGAGGCCCTTAAGAGACGGCAGCTGTACAAGGCATATTTTTGGGTGACTTTCAATCGGTTTTTTTTAATAAGATCGGATGATTAGTCCGATGCTCAGAGGTCCTGAATCATTTCATCCTGAGTAGCGGGCCATTAAAAGACTTATTTTTATACACGACTAATAATATATTTAAAAATAAACATATGTCGATAATTTGATAGCTGAATAAATAAATATTTATTTTTAAATATATTTTAATAATATTTATTTACATAAAAATACTTTATACTAGAAAATTTCGTTTTTTTCTCTTTTGCTTTGTGCTTTCACAGTATTTCTAGGAAGAAATGCTTCAAAGTGTACTTTATACTGTAATGTAAATGATAAGCAAAATTATCAATGATAAAGTATGTATCGTCCATCATGACTATGTAAACTTATTGATTGATACTATATTATATAATGGTACAATATTTAAGAAGTAAGCTGTTTAAATTTTTTATTGCATCTATTCCTACGGTCAGTTGAGACGAGTCTATCAAATAAATGATGCATTGATGAGGATGATTGTGTTCGTAGGACTATGGTGTATGGAAGTTAGACCTGGTGGCTTTGATGATGGTGAGATAGATGGAAGATGGCCAGACCGCCAGCGCGTTGCTTCTTGATTGTTTTGTGTATTTGACAGCACAGCGTTAGCCTCTGTTTCCATTGTGTATAAATGAATTCGTTCGCTAACTCCATTACAAGAAGGCGTATTACGAAGAACTCACAATGAAACGTTGTACTCGTATCTTTGAGAGAACTATTTTAAAAAATTCAATAATAAGCAGATTCTATAAAAACAAAGTGCCGTTTATGTAGCGCCTAAACCGTCCACATTCTCCTTTACAGCTGTGAATCTTGGCATCTTACTAATTTAGTCGTATGATGGGTTTTAAAAGCAAATGTATGCGTAGAATACTGGGGTACGGTGGTTTAACAGTTTAACTTCGTGTGGAATCACGAGGTGATAAAATGGACAAGCAGTGCCGGTTTTAGGGGGTGGTGAAGTGGGTCAGTGCCCCAGGGCGTCGAACAAGCTAGGGGCGTCGAGTGAAACCAATCTTGTCTAGTTTTTTTTAATGTAAACTATATGGTGCGCCAGAAAAAATATGCCTTAGTGCGCCGCAGGGTCTAAAGCCGGTACTGCGGAAAAGGAAGCCTTTTATACTGTTGGTCAATAGGCGAAGGTGTACGTGGCTGGGACATTTTTTCGGATGGCGCAGAAGAGTATTAACTACATTCGCTCCGTCCTGAAAGGCTGTTAAAATTATAAATAAAATGTAATCTGTGGAGCTGCGAGAGACGGAGCAAACATGAAATATGGTGAGGATCATGGTGCCCAACAGAGCTTTAATGGTAGCAGTTCGTTGCCGTATGCTCCATTTATTGGTGCGAACATAGTGATGATAATGACTGATGAGTAATTGAAACCGACTGAATTGTGATCTACTGGTTAATGAAAGTTTAAAAAATCTTTAAATACGGAAAAGCCCTTTATTCTTGTTAGTTCACAAAGCGGTGAGAAGTAATGCTTCTATTAAAATATAAAATATTGGATTTTTTACGCGTAGCTAGTTATCTATTTATTCACAGTAGGTATAATAATATTCCCGTCATCGCTACCATTATTCATATATTGAAATCAGAATTCAATTTAACTAAGGATAATGAAATGATTGGGAGTGACTTGTATGGCCGACACAGTTCATACTGAAGAATCTGGGGGGCTTCTAGGAGCTTTATACCATTCAGCTATTCATATAATATCTCCCCGACCGCTGGCTTTGAGGCTGCGGTCTTTGCATTCTAAAGATAGATGCCCATTGTAGTACAATGTTTGATGCTCAGTTCTGTGTCTTGCGCTTGAACTTGAGTGATGCTTAACGAAGCATTCTGCTGAAATGATCTCGATTGATGCATCACACATAGATGACTATTTGCTGTGTCATTGAAATATGCAAGAAAAAAATGTGTTTACAGAACACAAAAAAACAGACAAAATACAAATAACAAATGACCGAGAAAAGGAAGGATTGTAAGAAATAAAGAATTATCTTGTGACTGTATAATACCTGTATAATACTAAACGTGTACGTCCATCAAGAGTCGTTAAGCCTCTTAATTCTTTTCTTTAAATTGAACCTTATATTTAAATTTTTCAGATGACATCAGTCAGTTATGAAGGGAATAAATTGATAAAAAATTAAGAATTATAAGAATATATGAGCACGCATTAATTTTTTTTAAGCCTTTCATTTATTCAATTATATTGTCAATTATTAAACTAGCATTTGAAGCATAAATGTACTTATCTGGTTTATTTTCATATATCACACATGTTTTTCGTATCCTCTAGCTATCAGATGATGTATAAAAAACTATTCTAAGAAAGAAGCAAAACGATATATCACGGCTAGCGATGTCAACGGTAGAGGAATCTTGTACGGCATGTATCGGGTACCGATGCGAACAGGTTAAATAGACGAGTATATTGAGTTAGTACTTTTTTCAGATAAATTAGCAGCCTTCAATTGAAAACTAATTTTATGGTATAATCAAGGTAAATAACGCACTTTTCAACACGAAAATATGTAATGAAATTGTGTTATTTCATTGAATAAATATTTTCAACTATGTTCATGAAAGTGGAATAACCTAAATTCATCCAATTAAGGTAATTATCGGTGTAGATTATTATCAGTCAAATATCGAATATTTACCTATGTGAGTTGTAAAACATTCACATAACAGCTTAATTAACCTAAATTCAAATCACTGACCTATTGCATCAATCTACCGAATAACATACATACATTTAGGTAATATGAACATGGATAGATCACTAATTTCATATTTCAATGAGAATTTAAGCCCATATTATTTAGCAAATTAAAGTATAAAAATATATTAATTATATTATTGATACCTATCCTAGGCATATTTAAAGTGTGTTAATAGAACTTATCAAAGAAACTAGAAGAATTTGACCGATCTTATTTATTAAACCAATTAGTCCAGAAAGTAGTAAACACGTAAGTGATACAGTATTAAATAACTTCTTAGGATTTCACGGCCAGATTTGATATTGTGGCTTTTGGGTTTAGCCGTGAGTGGCGGATTACTTCTTTCCAATATTTTGACCGCCATTGCAGGGGTCTTCTTCAGGGTTGATTACTTAGTGGTAAGTAAACCTAAAGGCCACATATGATACAGTTTTGCTTTTGCATTGGAATATTGGGCGCAAAACTCGATTAACCCTTTTTAAGAAATGATTTAAGTTGATCATTCTTATGCCCGGGGTCTTGTATATACATCACCTATAATATCTGATGTAATTTTGGGTGATATGATAATTGGATTTTTTAACAGACAAAGGAAGATTAATCCGACGCTCCCGATACTTGGATAATTTGATCTTAAGAAGCGACTGTACCCCTCTAGCGATAAGCGGATAGCAAAAGGCGGTGAACTATTCAAGTTGATGTCATCGTCTAATGTTGTTTAACCTCGGTGATCTAACGCAATTAGCGCTAATGATTTGCCATTGTCGCTGGACAACGTCCACATATAGAGAAACGATGATGTTTAATAATCCATTGTATTATTGAACAGAAGTCTTTAGCTGCCTATTAATCAATGAAGTTTCTAAGCACCGTGTTATCCCACTCATAAACTTTATTATGCGGAGCTAAGGTCTGGATTTATTCTTCGCCATTGAGGGCCACAATAATGCCTGGGTATCAAAGGCGGCAATCACATTGTGGTCCAGAGAAAGCATCAATATTTGCCCGCTGTCATATTGACTCGGCCGCAATATTGGCTCGGGGCGGGGGCGATGGGGGCGCTGGGGGTCCCAGGGTCCCGGGGGCGCTGAAGCTCATATTGTGACGACCACAATGGCCTCTCTCTTCTGAGGAAACATTGAGGGATCTGCAACCTTACCACAGCTGAAGAAAAAACAATTTTAACCTAATTTGATTCAGAATTATCGGTTGCGTAGTATAATGGTACTCGTATTTATTATGCTCATAGAAATACTACCTGATCTCTGGTTCCTAATTTTTTATGTTTGTCCCAAATAAGTATTAATTAATTGTTTATATTGTATTCAAGAAAATATCCATTATTTTCAATATTTCACATGTTTGCTCCAAAATAGGCTAATAGCTTGCACCTATATTCAGTGTTTATTAGTTGTATTTTAACTTTTATATAAGCCCGGATTCTAATAAAAGAATTTTTTAAGTTAAGTTTTTAAGAAAATTTAGCAGATAATGCTAAATTTTCTTTAGTATACAAGTTTTAAGCTTTTTCCATTAGATTTCATCAGAATAAAAATAAATATGTGCTTATTTATAGTCACTTCATGTTCACACTAAAAAAGTAAGTTATATAATTCAGGTTAAAGCTGCTATAACAAATTTTAATTTTCTGTTTTTATTTTATGCAATCGCATGCAGGAGAGCACAGCCGGTCAAGACCAGTGCACTCTGTGTCGCTCAGCCGTGGCCTCAGAGTATGGGTTGGGGAGATTGCAAGTGTATATTTATCTTAAATATACATATACTAAACATAAAATTCTTTTTTTCAAGATATCCACAAAAATAACGGCAGAAGCGGGATGCGAACCGCGGACCTTGGAATCCAACTATGCCCAGGTATTCATACCGCTCGGCGAATCGCACCATTGCAATGCCCAGACTGACCTGCGGTGAAACTAGTAATAGTTTCACGTCAATCCAAGCACAAAAATAACGGCAGAAGCGGGATGCGAACCGCGGACCTTGGAATCAGCTTAAATCGCCGAGCGGTATGAATTGGTGGATTTCTATTTTTTCTCCTCTTTTTTCAAAGATTAATGATAATGACTGTTAGTATAGCTTTAATAGATTTCTTTATATAAATTTATATAGATAAATTTCTCTCTTATTTATGTAAAGACTGACACATTTTAAGCATTTATTCAATAACAAATAATGTGATTATTTTTTTTGTGACTTTCATTACTTAAAGTTAATTTATTTTGTGAAAAGAATAAAAAAATAGGTAATTACAAATAAATGAATGGCAATTCTAAATAATACAAAGGTGAGATGGAAAAGGGTGAAAAATTCTTAACATATAATATAATTATAGTTTTTAATTTTTTAAATTAAAAGTCATTATTGAAGATGGTCTCAGGGAGACCGAAACATGTAACCATTTAAAATAAATGTGAATCAAAACTAAATATTTTAACTTATAAATTTTTTAATCAATATTAATTTAAAACTATAATTATGCAGTTTTACCAAGTATTGTCAGTTGATAAACCTAATTTTATATAAATTAATAATAGATTGTTCGTGGAAACCAGTAAATTTGTAATTTGTCATATTTATTAAAATATTTTCGACTTTTAGTTTGAATTATACTAGTGTGTTGGTTTCGGAAGCAATGTTTATTGCTTAACCATGACAAACTTTACAGTTTTACAAAGTTCATTTTGTATATTTTTTAAAATTAAATATTCTTTGAAATATTTGTATCAAAGTTTTGTTCTTGACTTTGTCTTTACAGTGTTCTGGAATAAGCGTTTGCGTCCCTGAAGAATAACAGTGTTAGAGCCATTTCCGTTGAGCGCTCCCTCCTTCCGCCCCAGAGATCCAATTTCGCGGCTATTTTGTATCGGGCGCCGCGTGCCTCCTCAGGCCAACACAGCTAATACAGCAGACCTAAACAATCCATATTCCTTATTCATCACCTTCTAATCCGCAAACAAAAAAAAAAATTGAATGCATTATTTATATTATTTGTAGTTAAAGTTCTAACATCCTCCTCTCTTTTAAAAGGTGTCATTCAATCGCGTGTTGGCAGGATGAGGAGCAGATTAATAACACACCTACTTTTTCTGAAGCACATTGAAATATATTTCGATAACTTAACAAACTTCCGGCCTAGGCGGAATGAGATGCCGGGCCGACCATGATGCGACCTTCTCGGCCGTCGGCAAACAACTCACTGCCGTGCGGCGCCATGTGTCACACAGCGATTTACGTAACTAGTCCAAAATGCCAATATGTACGACAAGCGAACAGAAATAAGAGACGAAAGATTGTACATCGAAGTTTTCGGTACCAGTCAGCAAAGGCTATATCATGCTGATGTCAGTTCCTACTGCATGATGAAACCTCGAGATTTTCTTTTAATTATAACTAGAATCTTAATTTAAAAACCAATATAAAAAAGTAAATATTAAGAGCTGTTCAAATTTTAAATGCTTACATTTTCTCTCATTAGTTAATGTAAGAAATGTCTTAATAAATGATATTTTACCGTACAAGAGTATTTAGTATTTTTTGACATTTTGTATTACAATTATTCAGATAAAGTTTTTTTACGAGCACCGCATTTCATTGGTTGGTTTGAGCAACGCTTTAGGATGACTAAATGTTTCAGGCCTTTCAGTAGTTTCTGGCAAAGAACCAGTTGACAAGTTGACCATAAACCATAATTTTAAAATATATAAAATAAAATGTATTGATTGATATTGTATTGTTACTATTTAACTAAATGTTCTATAAACCATTTAACAACTAAGATATTTTAATTCTCGTTATCTTTAATGTGGGAGACCTCAACATTATTTTTTCTTCGTGAACATACATAGTTATTTCAAATATAAATACTATGTTGTTTTTGTAAGACTCGTAATAAGTATGTGAATAGTTTAGAATTAAAGCAATTGCTAAAACTACTCAACATCATTTAAATTTATATCCGCAAGTTGAAGATTATCTCATGTGTCAGCTTTCTGCATCTCATCTCTTAATTTGTTCATTAATTTCAACAACAAAAATCTCAATAAGTTGTATTATGTTATATTTTTTTCCAAATATTTGAATATTTTTTTATTATTTTCTTCTGTAGTCGTATCATTGTGACTGAACACCGAAGCATTGATGGTATTATTACGAGTTTTTTCCAATCTTATTTTTAGGTACTATCAAAGATTTTTGATCTATAAACGTAAAGATTTCCACAAAATTGCATTTTTATCGTTTTAAATATGACAAAAACTGTACTTAACAAGTGAATTAAAGTTTGTGAGTGATATTATTTTATATATTTCGAAATATAATGTTATAATTCCCGAATATGATGTATTCAAATATAATTTTATTTGCCGCTTTCGTCAAACCTTTTCAGCGTTTTTCATTTTTACAATCAACAAAATAGCTGCGTTGTTTGCTTTTTTATTTATTTATTGGGAATGATATATAAGGCCTATTGAGGAAATAATCCCCGGAATTGGGTATGTATCGGGACAGGGCTCGATGAGGCCCGTCTTGCGCCGCATAAATTCCGGTATTCTGATGCTCTTTTATGATTTGATGACGGCTCAGTTCGCTTCAATCCGGACAAACGGTATTGAGTTTCCAATACCGTGACTGAGACTTCAGGGACAGCTCGTGACAGAAAAATATCGTCGAACTAGAATATAGGATTTATTAAATATTTGCCGGGAGCAGAGGGCTAATAATCCAATCTGATTAAAAAAATATACTAACAAATCACCAAAATAATGTGAACGACACTACAGCTGCTACTTCTACAAATTATTGAGCTTCTACCCTGGAGATTTTTTGGGAACCATATATATTCCCAGGTGGACCTTTAGTTCAGAGATGTCTTGCGTTGTTGTTATTTTCAAATTGCTATGAAAGACACTGAGGTACGCCTTCATCAATAATGTCGGTGAATATAGACAGATTGTTTTTGTTTTTGGTTTTTTTAAAACCATTTGGATAGAGCATTTTACTGTTTATATTATTACTCATCATTAACAGACCGTATCCATCCACTGTTGAACGTAGGCTTTTTGTACGAGTCCATCTCGATACTCCGCCCTCCGCATCCAAGCTACTTCCGTTATTTTTTTGATGTCGTCTGTCCATCTTGCAGGCGGCTATTATTACTAATAAGGATATTTTCCCATGTCCATCATTTAATTAGATTGTATGGCTGTTGCAAATAACCGCCAGACAGTTTTACTAGCTGCTATTATCTACGAGTTTTCTAAGCTATATCTAAAAACAGAGCACATCCTGGGTACAAACATGGTTTCCGAAAACTTTCAGGGAGAGAAATTATAGGCTTGAAGAAAAGGCCGCTGTAATATCTAATGCATATTTGTGCGTTCATTATTCACCATTTAAGGAAATTGGATAGTCTAGAAGCCTGATGATATCGAAGCTTGCACAATTTAATTCATAAAGGAGGTTCAACCTAACCAGCGATACGCGGTGTATAACTCAAATTATGTGAAAAGTACAATAGTTTTATGTAACTGTTTATAATTAAATATATTAAAATTAATAATTGATGTGATTAATTATATTTATCCACAATTCCTATAAGACTAATGACATTTTGAGGTTCGTTTTTGATTAAAAATCTATTTTTTAGAAATTTTGCATACAACATTTTGTTGTGAATTTCGTGCCGTTCGTGTTTACGAACCGTCTTCTTTATGGCAGAGCCTTTTTATACTGACGATACAGTCGCGACTGTCGGGGGCCCGGGCAGGGGAGCCTCCAGCCGGGGGTGCTCCGCCCTTAGGGCACAAAGGCAACTATAGCAGGCTGTATTGCAGTGTGAACAGCGAATCGTGCGCTATGAGAGATGTCGCTCAAGTAAGCAACTACAATATAAAAGTCATATTTGTCACATTTCTTTAAGGATTTTAATTATTTTAGATAATGTTGTAGGTTTTTGCAACCAGATTTGCATTTGTGGCTTTTGGGTTGAACTGTGTGAATTTCATCATCTTCTTCTTCCTCTTCTTCTAATTATTATTTAGATCAGATGATAAGCTAGATGCTTCCGAAGCCTGGACTGTTTAATAAAAAGTTGCCGTAAATAATATGGGAAAAATCTCCGTTACAAATAAAAAAAACGTTCTTTATAGGAGGGTTGACCGTTTGCTAAAAATCCTATCCAGAACAAGAATCATTTTTGGAAATTTTACTAAAGATTATTTAAAGATATATCTCATTTAAGTACATGTTTTTGATGAAATTTTGAGATATATAATATTTTTGCAATGTAATATGTAATAAATTAACTATTTAAAAAGGATAAATCGTAAAGAAATATGTGTATGTTAATTTCTTTCGATCTGTTAAATGACATTATTATTTATCTTCATACAATATATATTTTTATTTTCCTACCTCGTCTTTTCAGACATACAAGTATTTTGAACTATTCGAACAGAAATCTGCTACTTTTCGGAAGGTATAATTTTAGTTCATATTTAAGGAGGTTTCATGGAAAACTGTGGAAGGTAATTTGGAGTTTGGCATTCTATTAACAGGATTGATTCAGTTTTTTTTATTGGTTTATCCTTTGTGTCATAAAAATGTCTAATTATATTTATAAAATTATTTCAAATGCTTTATTTGAGTGATTTGATTAAAAGAGCATTGTCAAGAATGTGTTTATTAAAAGGAGAAAAATGTTATGTAACCGATTGATATCATCACAAATATATATGAAAATTTCCCCTCAACAAAAAAGTGATTTGCTTACGATTCAAGGAGGAGCATTGTACACTAGCGTGTGGGGGTGAGGACGCGTGTGTGAAGGAAACACAGAGCAATGCAAACTACTGAAAGACTATTAAAGTGCAATGAAAAAAGTATGGTTTTGATGTAATTGACTGGAGACAATATAAGGAAAATAAGTTATATCGGACATGAACAAGAAATTCGATATTATGAAAGAAATAGTATAAAAAATATGTTCTGACTTAAGAATCATTAGCTTAAATATGTATGGAAGATCTTTTAACAAAATATTAATAACCGTTAAAAAAACTTGCTTAATTTTGGCTTAAATAATCATAATTTTTCAGGATGTTTTTCTACAATCATTCAAAATATATAATTAGTATTAAAACTAAGTTTTTTGTTTCTTAATTTTATTTTTGAAATTAAAATCAACTTGCTATTGGAATAATTGATTTAGTCCTGTGATTAAAACATGCCTTTTCAGTTTGACCAAAATTGACGATTAAACAAAAAATTCGTCCCTCGAAAGTAACTGTTATGTTTATTTAATTCAAAAAACTTCGTCGATAATAAATCGTTGTAAATGGTGACATCAGCATGATATAGCCCTTGCTGTCTGGTACCGAAAACCTCGATATACAATCTTTCGTCTCTTTTGTTTATGTTCGCATGTCGTACATGTATGTGTCGCCATATTGGCATTTTGGACAAGTCCGGTCACGGGTGTGACGTTAGTTATATTGATTGCCACTGCGGCGCTGGTGTGACCGACCATGGCGCCGCACTGCAGTCGTGTGCCGACGTCGGAGAGAGCATATTGTATTTTGGCCCGGCCTGAATTCTGTTACTAGGTCCGTGCTTCCGAAAAAAGTCTTTGTGTTATTAATCTGCTTTCCATCCTGCCATCACGCTACTGAATAACTACCTTTTAAAAGAGAGGTGGATGTTAATGGTAAGTGAAATAAAAACTCAATGTTTGACTGTTCTTGAAAAATATTGGACTCCAAATGCTGTACAGAGGGTAATTTATTAAATTATTAAAGTAAATAACTTTTACTTTATTTTACCAATCGAAATCTCACAATTCAACGTCAGATAATGAAAGTTTAATTAATCAATTGAATTTGGATTCTATGATAAAACATATGATTGAAACAAACCAAATTCAAAAACATATCTCGTGATTTTTGTACTTGCATTTTTTTCCTGAAACAAATGTTTCAGATTTTTACAATTCAGCGTGTTGTGATCTCTCCACGTAATAGTTTTCCCTTTTAGGCAGTCGAGTCAGCGATCGTCCCGTCCTCGCGCCGTCGGTATTGAAGCTCTGAATGGGAAATAAAAATATCGCCTCAATAGCGGCATAAAGGGTAGATAGAATGCCTGAAATACACTTAGGGGCGCGACGGGCTGGGGGAGGGTAGGAGGCTTCAGGGGTGCTAGCTACTGCCAGCATAATATTGCGGACCCAGGACGGGTATTAATAAAAATTGTGACCTACATACACAATGTAACGTCTTTATGTCACGACACAAAAGTGTTTGAGAGATCATATTAAAATGCATTGTGATCATTGCAAGTTCATCATCATCATCAGCCTGTGTCCGTCCACTGTTGAACGTAGGCCTCCCGCATGAGTCTCCATCCTCTTCGACCCTCCGCCTTCCGCATCCAGGTCACTCCCGCTATTCTTCTTATATCGTCAGTCCATCTTGTAGGGGGTCGGCCAATGCTTCGTTTACAAATTCTTGGGCGCCATTCCAATACTTTTCTTCCCAATCGACCGTCGTCTCTTCAACAGATATGTCCTGCCCATTGCCACTTGAGTGTGCCTATTCGTTGGGTAGCATCCACTACTTGAGTTCTTCCGCGTATTTCCTCGTTTCGGATTCTATCTTTTAGCGACACTCCGAGCATGGATCTCTCCATAGCACGCTGGGTGACTTTTATTTTATGGGTAAGACTTGCTGTCAGATTCCACGTCTCTGCGCCATAAGTTAGTACGGGGAGAATGCATTGGTTAAACGCCTTAGTTTTAAGGCATTGCGGAATTTTCGCTTTAAAAATGTACTTTAGTTTTCCAAATGCTGCCCATCCCAGTTGTATGTGCCTGTCGATTTCTTTTGAGAAGTTATTTCACCCAATTTGTATTACTTGTCCCAGATAGGTATAGTCGTTTACAACCTCTTTTTCAGTTCCTCCAATGGAAATAGGATCAAAGGTCTGTGAAATATGACTTAATATGACATTGCAAGTTATGATTGTTTGAACAACAATATTGAAGCTCTGAATAAATATAATGAAGCAGTATGCCTAACATATTTAAAAAAATTAATTTTATCAAAATAATTTAATATAAATTGATTAATTTTCGTATAATCTCAATACTTTTTTCAATTGATTCTTCCTTTTTGTATTAAAGAATAGATAATTAAATAATTGATGAAATCTTAATTTTCGTTCAGTGACTTCAAAAATTTTCTGTTCAGGTTTTTTCTCATCAATAGCTAGTTTGCTGCTCACATTAAGACCTCACTAGCTCGCAGTTAGTCAAGTATTGATCTCACAATTTTTTTTCATAATAATCATGCCATATTTTTTCCTTAGCTGGACAAAACTGTTACAAACTGACACAATTCACGACTCATTTCGTGTCAGCTTTACCTCCTAATTTTCGTCGAGTACATTCTATGTATAACAATACATCCCACGGTCTTTCAAGATGACGAGAGCCCTATATTCTGAAGAAAATGCGACTTTATTTTATGTTATACAGTGGCATCCAAAGTAACTAACCTAATGTCCTAGTCCTTTAAATATTACTACATACTTTCTTTATTTAAAATAATTATATAATGTATAAAATGTATTCAAAAGAGGGTTGATATTTTTTTTATCTACAATTGATGCGCTCGTAATTTCAGTAACTGAAAAGGGCTGTTACATTACCTCATCGTTGTTTACCTGTGTTTTGCAGATCGCCAGTGTTTCTTGTGACTCCCAGTTGTCACGTAGTTAAGGTTGCTCGGCGCGGGGGGCGGGGCGGGGAGAAGGCTTTCACGGACGGGGGGCGGGAGGAATATAATTCCTTTTTATGTAAAGCAAAATGGAGGTATTTTGTCGCTCCGGGCAGAGATAGCGCACTTCTCTGTTCTGTGAAAACTCCGGAACAGGCGACGTGAACCGAATACTGAAGATTATGCGGCGGGTCTCACTTTGTTATTATATTTTTTGTAGTTACTTCAATGTTTTATTTTTTATATAAACCAATACAAAATAATACTGATTCAGAAATGTCATCTGTCTTATCTACGATGCTTAAGTTAACTTTCAAATTTTATTAATACATAATGATGACAAAAAGTCATGGAAAAAATACGTCTGTGTATTCCATGACGTTTGCCATTTCTAGGATGGCTAAGCGCTGCATGTGGAGTTCTACTCCGTCAACATTACCAACAAAAGATCATCAGTTTTTACGGAGACTCACCATGAAAATGTTAAAAGGACAATTTTTGTCTATCATAAGTTTTGATTAATAGGCTATTAGGCTACGATAAGAAAATACCTTAATCCCTTAAGGTGAGGGATTAATTTACCTCCAACCGGGGAATGAAAAAGGATCGATTAAAAATAAATTATCATCACAGCGAGACATGCGACTGGATCCAAACAATAAGAAGGCGCACTCCAAGAGAAAGTAATTGTAGAAGAAGATGAAAAATAAGAAGAACAAGTACAACAAATAGTAGTAGAAGAAAGAGAAGGATGATGAAGTAGAAAACTATTTAAAAAATATTTTTTGTTAAGCTTAGTGATATAATCCGTGACCTTTGTTTAGTTTCTCAGAAATAAGCATATACATACAATATGTATATACATGAGTGCATCATCATCATCATCATCAGCCTGTATCCGTCCACTGTTGAACGTAAGCCTCCCGCATGAGTCTCCATCCTCTTCGATCCTCCACCTTCCACATCCAGTTCACTACCACTATTCTTCTTATGTCATCAGTCCATCTTGCAGGGGGTCGGCCAATGCTTCGTTTGCCAGTTCTTGGGTGCCATTCCAATACTTTTCTTCCACCATCATCTCTTGACAGATATGTCCTGCCCATTGCCACTTGAATGTGCCTATTCGTTGGGTAGCATCCACTACTTGAGTTCTTCTGCGTATTTCCTTGTTTCGGATTCTATCTTTTAGCGACACTCCGAGAGTGGCTGATTATATTCATCGGTTTTTTTAATGATCTGTCTTAGCGTGTTTATATGATCAATAGTACTAAAGCCTTTCCCAAGCCCAGCTTGCTCTCGGAGTGTATATATGTTAGAAATAGAACATAAGTTTCATAAACGTTTTTTTACGTTGAAAACGTTACTCAATTTCGCTGCGAAATAATGAAAATAAATTAGTAAGTGATCAAGGAATGTGTGCCGGAAAAGCTTTGTTTATGTGTGACGACTTTTTTGTAGTCCGACAATATGTGAAAAGTTGTGATAAAAGTTTGTGCAGTTTGGTCCGCCCATTTCGCGACATTACTGGGAACCCCCGCCTTTGTCTGCCCGCCCCAGCCCACTAGCTCTGCCCCCGCCCAACACCCGCTTCCCGTTTCATTCAAACACGTAAAATAAGCTGTAACTTATTGTTATTGCGAGCTTTTAAAGCTGTGGTTTATGTTCTAAATCATTTCTACTTACATAACGGGTGGGAAATGATACTCCCTCAGGGGTGTCGTAGATTAAGTATTTTTCGCCGTTATTTTATATTATGCAGATTCTGCGGTTACCTGAAAGGTAAGGGGTTGAGATTTAGGGAAACGATAGAATAATAAAAGAAAAAAAAACATATTTTATCACACAGTAATTAGCATAAAAATATTTGAATTCAGATATTTTTAAGACTTAGCATAATCTATGTGACTGATGAGATATATTTTATAGAATTGGCTTGGTAAAACCGTGCATAAGTTTGCTTTAACAGATAAAAATGAATGTGTTTTGTAACAAGTCCCTTTTTGTCAGTTTTTCATCCAAAGGATTTCTGTGCGCTGTGTGTGAGTGTTAATCCGATAACGTTGTGCCGCAACAGCCAGGTATTCACGTGTTTTTAAGGAAAATGTGAAATGGGTAATGTTCACGAGACGTTTTAATCGTTAACTTATTTTGAATAATAGGTTATAAATGAAAATTAATTAAATAAAAGATAATCTTTTGCAAATTTTGAGATGATTAGTGTAATGGACCAAAGTCCATATAAGCATGTTAATTACTTATGAATACCGTTTCTGCTCATTCAATCATGACGAAATTTTAATTCCGCATCCGGGAATGTATCTGCATCATTATATTCACTTTACAACTCAATTTTATACTATTTTAAGATGAAAAAAAAACAGTTGTAAAGGATGAAAATCGTCGAGCAATGCTGCGTTCAATCTTATAGCTAAAAATATTGTTCATATTTTATTTAAATATTTTTATATGTTGGTTTTCTCTTACAATTAGCTACATTTGTGATGTTGGCTGCCCCTGCTCCGCTATCCTTCGCTCGCTATCTTAAGAGGAACGTTCGCTAACTTCCGCCGTTCATTTTGTTCTTCTAACCGCGGCCTCTTTATTCACTTGCTAACCATTCTTAAGTAGCACGCAATTGTACGTTTCATATCTCTTGTGAATTATTTCCCTTTTCACGAATCGATTATGGCACTATTGTGGTAATGATTTGGATAATGAGGGTAAATTTGGGTAATGAATGAGTTTGGAACTTGCGCCATCTAGTACATGTTAATTTCTCTACTCGACTGGCGGAGAAAATGACCGAGTTACGAGTAATGTAATGAATACGTTTACAGGGATTCGTGCTTCAAATCCAAGCGTTAGCGTTTTTTTCTCTCCGATTTGATGATGAGAGAAATAACGTGTATACGGTAGGTCTAGTATTTAAGGCATCAATCAAAGATATTAAGAAGGTCAACCGGTTAACCACATTAAGGAGATTAATGATTCGCCCGAAGATCCCGTGGCCTGGGCAAAGACATAGAAGGAATCCCAAAAAGCGACAATTTGTCACATGGGCTGAAGTGTAAGTTAGAAATATTGTTTATATAGTAAAATTTGATATGCTATACTATATAAGGTAGTGACATCCCCCGTCTTTAAAAATACATGGTTCATTACGTGGCCGCGTGGAGGAAGGATACAGGAGAAGATTAACAACACAAAGAACTTGTTTTTGAAGCAAAATTGGCATTTATTTTTATTAAAGGCTCGATTTCTTCGTCCGACCGGTATGGCGTTCGCCGGCTGGACAAAAGTTAACTGACAACTGCCGGAACACTATGACATCGAGCGGCGCCAAAACAATCATGGAAAAAAGGAAATTAAAGATAACAGTTGCAAACAACATGAAATGGAGCACCTTTCATAAAAAATAAAATGGCATTTGCAAAAGCCGTGTAATTTTGTATAATTTAATTTAACATTATTAGACGTGCATGTCAGGCGAGCGAATAAAAATAATGGACGAAAGATCGTTTTTCGAGGCTTTTTGGCGTCAGCCTAAAAGAGTTATATCAAGCTGATATCAGTAGCTTAATCCTCTGGCAGACGAAGTTTAGTCCGATTGTTCACTTGAAAAATAAATAAACTTTGTAAAATAAATATTTTGAAAAAACATGTTTAACACTCGTACATTTCTTTTATCTAATTATCTTTACATTCAGATTCTATGATGTGATAATAATAAAAGTCAACATATAGTGTCATAGTTTTATGGCTCCAAAGAAGGGTACTGAGTCAATGATAAAATAAATGTACATAAAACGTTTCGGGTCATAATTCACTTAAGCCTTTAATGCTTTCAGGTGCAGATTTACTTAATGATTAAATCAAGTAAAATACAACAGACTTTTACTGAACGTAAATATTTTTCATTGTAGACTCCGAGGCACGAAATAAGAAAATGTCATTAATTTTTCATTAAAAAATTAAATTAATTGACAACTTTATTAGAAACAAATCACTTTAATGTAATATATTAGTTACTTACTGATTTCTTGCTGTGACATCTTTTAAATAAAAGTAAATTCTACCAATAATAATTCAACTATTTTATATATTTATGACATTGTTATTAACTGTGCCGGTTTTAGGGGTGGCGCAGTGGGTCGGCTGCCCAGGGCGCCTAGTGACCTAAGGGCGTTGAGGGCAGCTTAACTTGCTTAGTATTTTTCATACTGCGCCTTATCCATATTTAATATTTATGTGGTATAAAAATAATTGCAATGTTTGAAGCAAAATATATTATTTCAAATATTCTCACATTTTTTAACAATCATGATTCGATTTTCGGACAATTAACAGGGGGCGCCAGATTTTATTTTGTCCTGGGGCACCGCAGGGTCTAGAGCCGGCACTGGTTATTAATACTATGCCCAGATTAATAAGGCTGTTGAGTTGTATGAAAAATTGTGACTACAAAGAAAGCACTATAGATACATATTAAAATAATAAAGTCGTAACTTACGAAATGACGGATATTGTTTAAATTTACAATATTAATTTTTATTTATAATTTATAACTTTGCTGTAAAAATAATGTAGTATTATCTTTAAATACTCGTAGGTTTATACTTATAAGCTTCAACATATAGTCGCCAGTCACTATCTTTGCATCGTCTCAAATCAGTTCTGGATCCTGAAGCTACGCCGAATACATTGAATGTGAAGCCTGGATTACGCTTAGGCATCTAAAGATAATATTATTTGAGGAAAATTAGTGACCAGTCCAATTTTTTTAAGACTTGAACCATTTTGTTAAAAGGATTACCTTAACCTAATGTATTTTTGATAATAAATATATACTCATTTATTTACATGTACAAATAGGCAAAGAAAATCGTATGCATAAATAAATGAAAGATATGTGCGAATTTTTTAAATTTATAAACGCATTACAGACATAATTAACACATATGGCTTCTGTGACATTTTTAACGGAATATTTCAAAGTTTTAATATATCATTAGTTTTTATGATAATACTTTTTGAAATGAGATAGCGATAAATTGATCTGGTGAAAAGATATTTCAATATATTTTTTACAACAGTCAAATTATTTATTATCGCGGATAGCGCCCTTTAAATGTGAGTAATACTAAATATAATTACTTTTCTGCCATCTATGAACATAATTGATAAACAGTCTCCACAGTAAAAAGCTCACGAGCTTTATATTTTGGTTCTGTTCTTCGCTTATTTATTTGCTTACGGATGCAGACTAACTGAATAACTGTCATGGATGTTTTAAAATAGTATTGTCAGAGGGTATTTTGGTAAAATATGTGAAACATAAAAAATAATAAATCAACGATAAAATATCATACATACTTTATTAGGATTCATAACTATGACAATAATTATATAAAAATATATTGTACATTTTTAAAAATATTTATAAAATGATAAATTAAAATTATCTTCTTAGTAGCTAAGTATTTATTATATAATTACACAATTACGATGGATATGGATGATAAAATGTAACTGTTAATGACTTAGTGATTCTCGATTGTAGACTAATTTCATACGAATGTACTTTTTAGTATGGTATTAAAACATCATTAAATATATTAAATACTCTTCGTCTTGTTGTCTGTATTATACAGTGCCGATTTTAGGGGGTGGCGAAGTGGATCGGTGCCCCGGGGGGTCGAATAAGCTAGGGGCGCCGAGGGGAACAAATTTTTTAATGTAAACAATTTGCGGCGCTAGAAAAAAATGCCCTAGGGCGCCGCAGAGTCTAAAGCCGGTACTGGTATTATATACTCATTTACTTTCCAAAGCATCCATCGTAAGACATTAAGCCGCCATTAAAAAGCCGGAGGAAACTGTCAGCTGCCAGATTTATTGTCATTTCAACTCCAATCGGAAGCATATGGCTGCCAAAATAAAATTATCATATCTTAAACAGACCCATGGTGGGGATATGAGGATTTTTTTTTACGAGATATGGTAGTCAATCCAAGGTTCTCGTTACCTAAGGTTTTTGGAGTATCTTCTTCTTACATATACTCTTCCTAACTAGAGAAGTGGATAGATATTGATGATATAGTCAAGAAGTTATTTAAGCTGCCATTAACATTACATTATCCAAAATACTCGTAATAATAAAAATAACGATTTGCTTCTTTCAAAAGTGGTTACCTATTTTACCTTTTATTTGACTATATGTATGTTGTATATCTTCTTCTTCGCAGTATCAATCCGGTGTATTGGTTTGCAGCAACAAATCTTGCATCTCGATCTCCACTCCTCTCGGTCCTCCGCAACCCTCTTCAGGTCAGCATAAGAGCTACAACTCATGTCCTCGAACACTTGCTGCAAAAACTCCCGTCTAGGGCGCCCTCTACAGTTTCTACCCTCAACCATCGCCTCCACAATGTCGTGAAGAAGATCATCGTCGCGCATGATGTGACCGATCCATCGGGCTCGCCTCTCAGAGATGGTTCTTCCTAGGTGCCTATATTCCTCGATTATGCTGAGAACCTCATTGTTCGTGATGTGGTCTCTCCAGGAAATTCCGAGAGTTGTATATGTCGTATATACTAGACATAAATTGCCAAACTAAAACAATTATCCTGTTACGATCTTCCATTACTATTGTACAAATGTATTGTTCCATGCTTTCTATCTACCTACATTAAATGCTTGTGATTGTAGATCGTAAGTGGAAATCCGTTTTTTTGCCGTTAGTTTTTTAATTTTATGAGAATATAATTAAAAATGGTTTAAATGCCTACGTTTGGTGTTAATTTTATTACGAGTCAACCAATAAGTAATTGCAGCCGGGCTGAAAATAGGTTTTCCTTTCGTTAGCTGTGAGATTTTGTGGAAGTTAGGGCTTGTAATTTATGTTCCTCAATCACGCCACACTTTCGCTTTATCTTTTTTCTTAATCAGTTACCTTAAGTACTCGTACCTATTACATATTGAGTATACCCGCATTAACCTACTTACTTATCTAATAATCGTTTAGTTTTATAACTTTTATGTAGTTCAGTATAAATAGGTATCAGTTTTACTTTATAATAAACAACACAATTAATTCAATCATAAAGAATTTGATCATCCTCAAACTATCCACAACCTTCAAACTCGTCTTATATATATATACTATTAATGTATGTCGACCAAGTCAGTTTCCAAAGTTTCCTTCTAAATGCCATTGGTAATCTATTGAATGCTCTTTTAGTATCTGCGTCTCCTCCTCAATACAATATGAATATCTTCAAAAACAAATAAATAATTTTTGCAATCCCTCCTACTCACACAATAACTTAAACACAACACTCGTTTTCCGCATGTAGTATCCAGTAGTCCTGGCTGAACCTTATAGAGTACACTTGTCTCGACCGGTTGTGCTCATTTGCATGTATTTGCATAAAAAAAGTATATAGATCAATAATTATTGTGAACTTGAGTATTGATTAGTAACAATTTGACTAAAAAATCGAGCTATTTTAATATTACAATGAAAGATGAATAATCTTAAGATGGATAACTCATCATCAATTTTAATAATAATGTGGGACTTAAATATAAAATTTACGTTAAATTTTTGAAAATAACGAAATTATATTGTTTATCTTAACTTTAATTATTACAATTACTTAAAAAGCTCGCATAAATGTACTTTTAATTGTTACTATTTTTACTTAAATATACATATACTATACATAAAATTCTTTTTTCAACGCGCCAATCCAAGCACAAAAATAACGGCAGAAGCGGGATGCGAACCGCGGACCTTGGAAACCAACCTATTTGGATTGGCGCGTTGAAAAAAGAATTTTATGTATAGTATATGTATATTTAAGTAATAATAATATTGTAATATAGTCAATGATCTATAAAAGTAGATTAGAATATTGAAATAATAAAATAATATTCTAATAAAAATTAAAAAATTCATATGCTACTATTTTAATTCAATATATATTAATGGTCCTTCAGGCTCCCGGGCTCACGCCGTCCTTGAAGACCGTCGAGATTATACATGTATGAATGCAGAATGTATCGGGCGGAGCTGCGGGAAGCGAAGCTCATATAGGATAAGGCAAGGACCATGGCGGTTGACAGATTTGTGGCGGCAGCTCGTGACGACCATATGGTCCAGACAGGAGAGTGGACATGGTGATGATGTGTGTCTTCAAATAAAGCGTTTCATTGTTAGACAACGTTTTACCATATGGTGCTTACCTCCAGCTTCTTAATGGTGGTATAATGGCTTACGATAGCCATATTAGGAAAGAAAAGAAAATGATACAAACAAAATAATAACCAAAGGTATATATTTTTTTAAATATTATCGGTCCAGCGCTTTTAGTTAGAGGGCCCCTATGTTTGTCAGCATTTTCCTTCTTTTCTCGCAAAAAACATACTGATAAAGTATGAAAAAATTTCCATGCGGATTCGTATTATTATTAAAATATTTTTTTTTTTTAGGTAGTGTCTATAAAAACGTGGAACGGAGTAGAAAAGTTTAGTTCTCTTTCTCGGAGGGCATCATCAATCTTCCTCACGGCCTTGCGGGAGGGCGGCGGCAGGGCAGAGCACCGCCTCTTCCAGAACCAAGCCATTATGATCTTTATATATTCAGTGTATTGAGATCAATATGGTATAATATTGAGAGAAAATACAGACTTGGCCGCTTACCCACAGATGGCGCTGCTGGTTAAAGTAAATATTTAAAAAATTGGAACATTTCAGCCAACGCTCAGATGTTTCAATTTAAATATATTGTTCCGAAGTACCGCATTCTATTGATTTCTGAGCTCTGTATTTGATATAATTTAACACAAATGAGTCTAATAATGTTATATTTTACATATTGAAAAATAAACACTTTTGAGTTGAGCCACCTCTTATAATCTTCTTTAAAATGCTGAATGACAAACACTCAATATGCTTTTGATACTCACATTAACGGATTTTTATCTTCAAGCCACGTCTTTCTTGAAAGCATTCATATATCTACTATACAAACTTAAACATAATGTCATTGGTAAAGCTTCGGTCTTCTTTCGAAGCCGACTTGGAACAAGACGAGATTTATGTCAGTTGACAACGTTATTGTGACAGATTGTGGCAACTTTATGCTTCAAATCCTTAAGAAATATGTAAATATATCTAAACATCACTATTCAGCGACAATCACACAGAAAATATTACTTCACGACTTTCAAAGGAGATTTGAAGAAAAAAAAATCTGATAATTTTTTTTCATATACTCGTATCTTACATATAAATTTATAAAACGACGGTCGGTTTATGTACAATAAAAATATTTGCCTATAAATATTGTGCTTTTTGAAAGTCACCCTCAATCCATCAGCGCTCATCAAATATAAGGGAAGATTTATTTAATAAAATAAGTTATTTAAATCGTATATTTAAGATCACCCACTTTAAAAAATTGATTTAAAAATAATTAAGTTGATAATTTTATTTTATTACTGTTGAAATACTTATTATTGATTTATATTATGTATTAGCTTTTTCGGGAAGTAGTTTCATATCTTATTAAAGACATTTGTAATGTGTACATATAATACATATGATTGAATATGTTTTCTTAAGTAGAAGTTGTGAAGATTACAATTATTTTCATTATTGTTAGTATCAAAATATTAGGTGTACCGGAAAAGAATGTCGTTTTGTAAATAAAAAATTGGTACATTTAATAAATATAAATATAATTGGTAATAATATATATATATATATATATATATATATATTTATATATTATAAATATTAACTTCATATAAAAAATGCCGGATTTAAATTTTTTAAACAACAAACGGCATTTACGAACATTCAAAATATCTCCCAGTAAATGACAAATTTGTAGCACGTGTTGCACTTTCTTTCTCCTTGAAATGGTAAAGCATAATATTTCGAATAAATTCCTCATTCGGTACAAAGCTCTCCATAAGGTTGTAATTTTATTTATTTAAAAGTGTTAGTACAATCCAGGTATACGTAGTCAGAGAAACAACACAGAACGCGTTGTAAAAGTTCGACTGCCGAAGCACAACTGACCACTCAAAACCACTAAAAAAACGACCTTCTTTTCCGATACATCAATTATGAATATATTTTTACTGTAAAAATAAACATAAACATGTACCATCATTTTTTAGGACTTAAAATCTAATAAGGTGGGTTCATATGGAGTAAGTAGTTTATAAAAATATGAGTTTTTCATAATTAATATATGCGTAACGCTTAATTAAAACCAGTTAACAATGCTTTTATGTTTAGTAATTTTCATAAAGATGTCTATTTTTTCGATAGACAATAGATGTAAGTATTTAATGAAATTATTAAAAAATAAAAGATTTATTGAATATGCTAAGATTAAAATACAAACCTTATCAAGATTAGATCATAAAAGATCTTCATAATTAATATTCATACAAAACACTGATAGAAATTTATATGAAGGATAATATGAAAAATCTCATGAAGCAGTTTGCAGTTTTTGATAACCACGTAAGAGCTGTTAGTAAAAAATGGATCATAATTTTTTGAGATATCTTAAATGAAAATATCTGAACACATAATAATTATTTTATTAATAATAGTATAGATAATAATAGTAATAGATATTTTATTTCAAAATACTCGTTCATAAGGGACTTGTCTATTAAGCAGTGCAAACACTCGTCGTTATAATTTTTGATCACAATGGAAACAATATGTTTCGAAACCATATTTTTCGTAGTCTTTTGGGTGCAGAGGTGTCTTGGAACGAGGCGTGAACAATGACATCTGACATAATTCGGTAGTGGCAATTTTCGGTAACTATATGTTCCAGATATGAAACATATATAGGTTTTTTTTTTATAAAACAATTTTAGTGTTTACCACATTAATTTACATGATTCAGTAGCAATCTTCATTGATGGTTGCTTAGTACTTACATATAAAGTAACGGGACACAAGTTATAGCGTACTTTTAAAATACGCCCCCTAAACCCAACAGGAGCTGCACGCAACAGCCATAAAAACACCAGGAAGACCCGGGACGAAGATGGGGTGAGGAGGTCGCCTTGCGGTTGATCGCGACCAGGCCAATCCGCGGGGCAGACAATGGAGCAAGACAATGGTGACTCCCAGAAAGGGGCGGGGCCTCCTTTGTAGGGAACAATGGGCCATGCGCAGTGTGTGGGTGCAGGCCCTATGCCCCCCCCCCACATGCTCCGCCGCTGGGACGCGGATAACGATAGAAAAATCTGGAAGGATTTAGAAAAACGATTTGTGTGTAGGTAAAATTTGATATGAAATAAAATATTGATACTACACTTTGATCTTAGCCAACAGGCCGAGAAGCGATATTGATAGTGGTTAGTTTCCATGAAAGAACACTTACACTCGTACAACATTTCTATAATCTTTCTCTTTCATATCTTCTCCTAATGTAGACCAACCGCATGACATCGACAAACTGCTTCTGGATACGCAAAACTTTCAAATAAGTTTATCTACAATAATACAGTAGGCTCTACAATCATACAAATGTTTTGTGAAATTCTGTATAAATACTTATTTAATATGTTTGAAAAATCTACTTTTTGTGTAAACGACAATATTCTGTAGACGTCAGGATGTGTTTTTTCTCTAACAGCTGTTTTAATATTTAAATATGGTCTACAACAGCTTGACAACAATTTTTGTACTATTTCAGAAGCCACTTTGATTTAGTAAACAAAAATGACCCTCCAAATTAATATTTGAGTAAAGAACTACAAAATCGTATGATATGTATCGAAAGAACGTATGACTGAAAGGGGAGGATAGTCTTCATTTTTATGACTGCTTCCTAATTTATGAAATATGCACAACTACGCTTTATAATAAATATGCATAAACAGTTCTGTCAACTATCATGATTCTTGCCTAATCCCAAAACATACAAACGAAAACTCTACCGGATACATACATACAATAATGTATAAATTTCCTTTTTCCGGAACAAAAACCTAGGGTTAGATAAGAAATTAATTAAATATTGTTATTTGTAATGTTTCTAAAAGAAAAAATAAATTGAAATTGAAATTGAAGAAAACAGCAATAGTATCCAAGATATTTTTTGTTATCTACTTTTGAAATGAACGGCAAATTAATCCAACACTTACAATATCTAGGTAGTCTTAATGAAAACCGATATCAGACAATATATTTTTACATTTTTTATAGATATTATAAATATTTTTCAGTTCCGATAGTAATGATGACGGTTTTTATGCTTTTTCTATGCACGTAGGAACCTTTGTATATATTTTGAAGTAGATAGGTAAGTAGATCATGAACTACATGGTAGTCAGGTACTTAAGGTTGGGGCCAACTTGTGCATTGCTCTATAGCAGTTCAAAATAATTGTGATAGATGCCCACAATGCCTTCATTATTGTTTCCGTGGAAGAGCTGAAAGGAATTCATTAGGTGTTATAAAAATAGCAGAACAATAAATCGAAACGTGTATCTTGACGGGGTCACGATTCCTTTTGTAAACTTCGGACTGTGATGCTTTGTTACTGAGAAGGCACATCTTAAGGTGCAAATACAATGGTGGCATGGAACCATTTACAAGTCAGCGTTAACAGTAAATGTCTATCGGTCTTTAATATAATATTTAAAACAGTATTCATCATCATAAGCCTGTGTCTGTCCACTGTCGAACGTAGGTCTCCCGCATAAGTTTCCATCCTTGATCCCCTTCATCCATCATCCTTTCGCGTCCAGGCTACTCCAGCTATTTTTCTGATGTCGTCAGTCTATCTTGTAGGGGCCAACACTCTGTTTGTCAGTTTTTGGACGTCACAACACTTGAGTGTGCCTATTATTTGGGTAGACTCCACTACTTGAGTTCTAATTCGGATTCTAAGAACAATATTATAAATAATATCCTAATATATTATGATGGACCTCGCTAGAGAAGGATGAAGCCAATGTTTCAATTGGTAGTCCGCTGCTTAAGACTGATGTGCCCGTAAAGAAGTTGCACACTCTGGTTAGGCGTTTAGAGTCAGTCGATAAATATTTTAAATTCATTAGAAATATTCCACTCTTACATTTTATGTAAGTTGATCATGAAATGTAATTTTTGAATACTCTTCCACTATATGTGTTTCATTCTTCATACAATATGTATATCTTAAAGAAAAATATCGATAATACATCATATTATTTCCGCATACAAATCCCAGTTACCATAGATAAGCGCTATAAAGTCCACTTGTATCGGCTGGTTGTGGTCTCCTGTATATGTTTACTAAAGAAAACTCGTTACTAATTACGTATTTATCAAAATTTGTAACTTATCTGTAAATGGGGTTATATTTATATGAAATGAAAAACACAATTTAAGCGACCAAGAAAACTGTTATCGGGTAACAATAACTAAGAATAAAATGCCAATTAATTTTTTTACATATCTGTGTAATTTATTTGATTTTTAACACTTAAGTCCTAAAATTATCATAAAAACATCTTCATTAATTCATTTCTTATTTAATTTGATTGTATTGGTTGAATTTCGACAGTGATTCACATATATACCATCTAAACCGAGCTTTACATGTCCCCGAATTTGAAAGAGTGCCAAATGGCGTCCACTTAGCCGACTATGATCCTCCCCCGATGTCAAGAGAAGAAGAAGCGGCTCGTCCACAAAATAAAAAAGAATCAAAATAATTTCTCACAGAATACTTCGGCCGGGACGGTTGCACAATTCGTAATGTAACGAGCTTTGATTATTGACATTGAATGTTGGATTGAAAAAGTTTCGGCAACAAAGCCGGCCGAGGGACGGAGGGAGAGGGAGGGGCAGGGCAGGGATACACAATGCAGAAGGCTTTTTGGTATATGAGCTTAAATAAAGAAGAAAAAGCTAATGAGTGAGATTTTTGGTCTTTCCGGATATTCATTTGGATTAATTTATTTTTTGATGTATATATTATTTATGATTCTTTTTTTCTTTATGTCAGTGTGTTTCATTTGAATTGATCGACTCATAGTATTTTAAGGAGCCTGTCTAAAAGTCTTTTTCGTTTGGAGTTACTTTGAAGCACTATTCGAAGTAGCCTATCTTTGCTTAACATATAATATTACTTATAATAATTTATTACATATAATAATACTCATATACGAGATATATTTAAATAGATAAACAAAGTTTTCTAGAAATATTGTAGATGTTTTGTAAGTGTATGACTAAAATAAAGAATAAAATGTTCACATACGTATAAGGTGCTTTTACTAAGAAAAAGTCTAGGATCTAAATATAGGTACGTTCGTTATTGAAAATATGGATGTTTGAATAGAACCATTTGAATTATTGTTTTTAAATTAAATATACAAGTTCAGAAAGTACACGTAGACTAAATTATTTGTTAAAAAATAGTTTTAATACATATCTACCTTTCTTTTAAGAATGCCGGCAAGAAATAAATAATTCTTGAGAGTATATTTCTTTGGTAAGGTACATTCTTTCCTATGCTCTTTTATCGATTCCGTTCACCCACTTACTTGCTCCACGAAATCGATATCAAGCGTTTTGACGCCCAGCAAGTATTTACAAAGCTCTGATTACTAACCTCATGGGGGGTGGCATGGTGTTGAATTACTTTTCCAAATCATTTTCTTTCGTAGAGCTTTCTTACTACAGTGTGTAAGTGTATTAATATTACATATTACAATTTATTAAGTATAAAATGTTATATTACCTATTTATTATAAGTAACTGTCAAATCAAAGAAACGAGATTGCGAAGTCGTGTTTATGCAATGTACTTTTCCTTAGTTTATCACTGATATAACAATATATAAAAAGGAAATATTTTTAACATGAATCGCGTTAAATAATTGTTTATAAATGAGAGCATGATTTCGTATATAATTCATAAAAAACATAATTTATATTTTTAAAAGATGTCTGTTATTTATATATATATATATTACTCGTTTATATATAAATAATACATGTTTACAGGTAAAAAGTATATTTACGAGTTTATGCATGCTTTGGTATAACTTAAGTTCATTTTTATGGATGACATACTCACACGGGTACCGATTTTCCTACCCTAAGTAGGCGAGCGTAACTACAGTTAATAAATCACTCTCGTTCGCTAAGGTGCGTTAAATTAGTAGATCTCTAAACACTTCGCCTTAGGTTAAGTGTCTCACGAATATCTTTAAATCGAGGAGGTATGTAAATCACTCAGGGGCATTAACAACACAAAGACAACACACTTTCCATAGAGGTGTGCTAGAGCAGAATACTGTGGTACATTCGTTTCTAAAAGCATTTCACAGTTATTTATCAAAAAACAACAGCGGAGCTTCGCGCTTGGTTATGGGCCGTTATCCGCGTGGTTCAATGTTTGAAACAACTGTCAGGAACTCTTTTTTGAAGCAACGCAAGTTCACTGTCAAAACCTGCCTTTTGTATCTTTGTTGGGTAATATCCATCACTGATCCGATTTGCAAAGCGAAATCGAGTTAGACTTTTTCCATCACACTACCGTGGAATAACAACAATGGCCACCTCGGCAAACGTGCGCCCAGCGGAGCAGCACAGGCCCCGTGAATAGACAAGTAGGAACACATTTTATTATTCTTCGTTAAAAATACTTTCGAGACGCGGCCACAATGGCGGCCGCGGTTGATTTATTGAAAAATCAATGTCTCCTCAGATCCTCATTCATATCACAATATTTTGATATGACAAGTTTTGTGGGGCTGATTGACGGTAAGTACAATGAATTGTGTTGTCGTGATGTCGTGACCGTTTTTTTTTGTTGCTTAGCATTGAAATAATTATCATCACTCACGATAATTAAAATAAACAAAAAATCACATTTTAATTATGCCTTATATTTGGTAGAATCGTCGGCTATTAACATCATCCATAACTATTTACCCAAGTATTCTGCATAAATTTCCATTCTAACTGATCTTTTGATCGTGTAACTCAATCTTGCATAAGTTCAATTGTATTTATTTTCGAATATTTGATTTCCGGATATGATCATCCTGCTAATATAAATTGTCATAAATTATGTCTTCAATATTTTTTTTTAGTGTGGCCTTAAATAAATGAAGTATTCTTTATGTCATTCACTTATTGATGTATTTCATCATTTTGTCCTTAACCAAACAAATGCTAATTTTTATTATTTCATAAAAATTCAGAAAATAAATCACGTTTTTAAGTCTAATATGTTACATTATTTTTATCGTTTTTTTTTCGATTGATTATTTTAGGTGAAATTACATAATAAAAAATAAAAATAAAGTTCATTTAGAATAATTAAATGTTTATTATTTTATAATTCACTAGATAATGCCTTCTCAACGCAGCCGAATCAAGTTGTCAACAAATAAAAGAAATGGGGAGTAATTCTAAATAATCATTTATTTTTATTTGATCTAATAAATTAAATGAAACCTCATCTGTCCAAACGTTTTTTCCCCGAATTTTGGGAGCCTTCACAAAATACTTGTACGTCTCAAAACCTTACACATGAATGAAAACTGATACGATTCACTTTATTTTATAAGCGGGTAGAGTTTTCCGCTCAAAGCCGCCGCTCCCGTCGCGGAAAGTAAGCAAAGTCCCCGGTAATCCTCGCATGCCGCATGACTGATATTTTTAATAGCCAATTTGCTGGCCCGGACCACTCGGTCGAGTGTCCTCGATGGTTCCCGGAGAGTCCAGGTTTGGGTCCCGGGAGGGTCGACGCCCCACTCGGCGCCTAACGGTGCGTGAATATGTCCCTTAATAAGTAATAAGTGCGCAGCTTTTCCCTTTCAATCGACATGAAAAATGTACAATTTTGTGTATTTTTTAAAGAGATAATAATATCAGTTGCGGAATGCTTATTCCCGCTTGTAATACACGTGAGTGATACTCACAGTAGAAGCCGTGTGCTTTTTGGTCTAATGATACTTGTGGTAGCGTGCTTTGATATAAAAAAATGTTTCATTAAAATGCTTAAAAAGCTGTATTTGAAAACTTTTATCCACTTTATTCACATATTTATATTATTCTAATCACATGCATTAGTAAATAAGATGATGTTTGGAGATGGCCATTCATTTTTAGTAGGTTGTTGTGAAACATTTTACATTTATATGAATATATAAATTATAGGAATATCGCGGTTTCTCCTCCAATGAAAGATTCATTAGGTAGATTCATCGAATATTTAAAATGGATCTGAAAGTGAAGGTTCAAACTATAAATACACATATCACCTTTTTATTTTTTAATTCAAAAGCATAATTTTTTAAAATATACATATTTTTTCTCGCTCACTTAAACTATTATACTTGTTATTTGTTATTTAATGCTTACATTTTAAATATGTTACACTTTTATATAACGTGAATCACTTTAAGAAACTGTATTAAACTTTTTAGATCCCTTCATCCTTCCTCTCCTTTGAAAGCTCATGCCATCTCCCCACTTCTTCCATTAGTACGAGAACTTGAGTTGATTTTTTATTAATGATTGTTCACAAGTGAATGAGTAATTATGCAGATTGCACATAACCTATATCATTTCTGTAAATTGTGAAACGTGTACAAATAGGAATATTTTTCATTCCATTTGAAAAATTAAGATCAACTGTTAAAGTGAATAACAATGATGGTCCAGCTCCATGATAGCACTAACAATATTTCTATAAACAAAGGTGTTAGACAAGGAGATGTTATATCTCCAAAACTCTTCACAAACGCCCTAGAAGATATTTTTAAACTGCTATCCTGGACAAAATGTGGAATAAATATTAACGGAGAGTACATTTCTCACCTCCGATTTGCAGATGACATAGTGCTTATAGCCGAATCACCTAACAAGCTCCAAGACATGCTCTACGACCTCAATGAAGCGTCAAACAAAATTGGTCTGAAAATGAACATGGATAAAACAAAAGCCATGATTAATAGTCATATTTCACAGACCTTTGATCCTATTTCCATTGGAGGAACAGAAATAGAGGTTGTAAACGACTATACCTATCTGGGACAAGTAATACAACTAGGGCGAAATAACTTCTCAAAAGAAATCGACAGGCGCATACAACTGGGATGGGCAGCATTTGGAAAACTAAAGTACATTTTTAAAGCGAAAATTCCGCAATGCCTTAAAACTAAGGCGTTTAACCAATGCGTCCTCCCTGTATTAATTTATGGCGCAGAGACGTGGAATCTGACAGCAAGTCTTACCCATAAAATAAAAGTCACCCAGCGTGCTATGGAGAGATCCATGCTCGGAGTGTCGCTAAAAGATAGAATCCGAAACGAGGAAATACGCAGAAGAACTCAAGTAGTGGATGCTACCCAACGAATAGGCACACTTAAGTGGCAATGGGCAGGTCATATCTGTCGAAGAGACGACGGTCGATGGGGAAGAAAAGTATTGGAATGGCGCCCAAGAACTGGCAAACGAAGCATTGGCCGACCCCCTACAAGATGGACTGAAGATATAAGAAGAATAGCGGGAGTGACCTGGATGCGGAAGGCGGAGGATCGAAGAGGATGGAGACTCATGCGGGAGGCCTACGTTCAACAGTGGACGGACACAGGCTGATGATGATGATGATGTTAAAGTGAATTTGTGGAAGAAAATATTGATCAAGTTAGATTGTTGATATTGTGGCTTTTGGGCTGAGCCGTGTGTGGCGAACTTCCTTTAACCAATATTTCGACTGCCATTGCAGGGGCCTTCTTCAGGATTGATAATTTATTCAGTTTTTGAGTTGTTTTATTCTGATTATATATTTTTTATGAGCGTTATTGATTTATATCTCCATGGCAACTCAAGTTTCATTTCGGAGTATCGTAGGTATGTTTTAAGACTACGGTAAGTATGTTCTAAGAATTGTACATCCACGAATGTCATGTCGGACTGTGGTCGTCCTTGCTTGTCTGTATAGGTTTTAGCGTATGAAGAAGACCCCTGCAATGGCGGTCGAAATTTTGGTTGAAGGAAGTTCGCCACACACGGCTCAACCCAAAAGCCACAATATCAAATCTGGCCGTGAAAACCTAAGAAGTTATTTAAGTTAGATTGTTATTTACTGTTCTAATAGCGAATAGTACCTTCAATGTGTTGAAATATTTTTGAAGGCTTTTTCATTGCTATCATCACTTCACATACACACACAAATGAAAATCCACTTGGATTGTGTTGGCGATCAGCGTTGTTCAGGGTCCCAGTTTCCAGGACATTGTTCCCAACTCCGCTACAATAAAGACAAAAGCCCCTGCGCCCGCCGCCACTTCTTCTCCGCCATTGTTCCTGCAGGAGCACAAAAACCCGGAGGCTTTGTCCCGGAGACATGGATTCATTTAAATTTACATTTCTTTCGTTTGTTTCGTTTGTTTCCGTATTTTTCTCGTTAAAAAAGGAACGACGCTTATCCAGGGCGGGGCGGGGCGCTCTTAATTATTTCTGTTTTCGCTTTGTCGTGTTTGTTTCTCTCTCTCCAAGGACAATGCGGGGGATTTCTATTGTTTATTATTTTTGTAATCTTTTCTTTGAAAAGATTTATTATTTATTCGTTTCGTGAATATTATTCAGATATTACGGAGCAGTGAAAAAAATATCCACCGTTATTTTTCGTAAAAAAACGCAAATCGTATTCGAGGCGAGATCACCTACTGTTATTAGAAACGAATTATTTATAATTGAAAGCAATTATTGAATCATTATATTTATTCTATAAAAATGTCGTAATATTTTTCATGGCAAAAATGAATTGTATAAAGATAACTTCTTAGGCCTTCCCGGCCAGATTTGATATTGTGGCTTTTGGGTTTAGCCGTGTGTGGCGAATTTCTTCTATCCGATATTTCGACCGCCATTGCAGGGGTCTTATTCAGGGTTGATGACTTTATTGCACAAAGATTGAGAAGACATGTAAATATAAAGTTTACGAAGCTTTTTATATAAAACTGGAATGGACATTATTTGCTTGCTTATTTGTATGTGTGTGATGAAGGTAGGTATCATAGGACGTAAATATTTTTGAAAGTATTGTAATGTATCTAAAGTATAAATTTGATTCGGATAATGAATTTAAATTGTTCTTTACTTTGTCGCAATAGCAACAATAGTGGCAATATTGTATTACTTTAAAGCTCCACCGAAGAGAAAAGTCCGAGCCAAGTTGCGAAAAAATATTATGATACGTACTTGTATTAGTATCATTATATTCTTAACATAGTTTTGAATGCAATGTATACAGATGAATAATACCTGAGCACAGATTTTACTCGTTTATTACTTAATAATACGTCTCTTCATCACACTGAGAACCAACTTACATCAATCCCATTGTTGCAATACTACACAATATGTAATCTTTTTCGCATATTGGATATGCTAAGCAACTTACAAGTAAAATAAGCGGCGTTTTGTATCCTCCTGAAAGGAGATCCCTCGCGCCTGAGACACGGAGGGTCCATTGTGAGGATCTGTAATCCTCCAAAGCCTCACTCGGGCCACGGGCGAGGGTCTGCCCTCTTGCGAGCTTTTGAGTCCTTGCCCAGGAGCTTTCATCTGTTAACGGAGCAGCGCTTTCTTACGTATTTGGTGTTTCTTCGTAGGACACAACTGAGATTCAATTATCAACGTTGATTAATTCAAAAGCCGTGTTTTGTAATGTGTGGAAGTATTTTACATAAACAAACACGTGTATAGTTTGTTTCTTTAGAGATATCACTTTAAAATGTATGTACTATGAGAATAAATGTTTTTTTTTCGTTTCAATCATTGTTACATACATGCAGCTATAACGTTCAAAATTAGCTCTGCATTCAGGATCTCTGTAAATTATATTAATAATTATATTAAATAAATATGTTAAGTAAGGATTATTTGACTATATATTCCCATATTTTTTTTTATACGTTACTATATTTATCTTTATTTTATATAAAGGGTCCGCCAAATAACTTTTTTTTTTGAAAATGGGGCGCAGAACATCGAGTGTAGCTTCGGCTGTGTGGCACGTAGCGCCATCCTGTTGAAAATTAATGTTGCCAATATTGTCTTCTTCAATTTTTGTGAACAAAATGGCCCGATAACGATCGCCATTGACTGTAACGGCCACTCCTTTCTCATTTTCGAAGAAAAATGGCCTGATTTTTAAAGTAATGTCACAATATTTTCCAGCGTTGTTCAAGCGTATACAAGACCATATTCGTTTAGCGGAAAGATAAAACTAATTATCTGTCAAATCAAACATGAGCTAAATATTACCATTCACGAAATAAATACTAGTTAAAAAAAACGTTAGATGACGAAACCTTTAGTTTATTTTACCATTATCAGTATACACATGTGATTTATATTTACGTAAAAACAAACAAATAAGACAATTAAATGATCTTAAAATGTTGCCTTTTTATAATGGAGCACTGCAAATGTTAATAATACATTGGCCATATTAAAGTATAATCTGGCATTTACGCGTCGTTAAAAAACGATTATGTCATAGTCAATTTAGTCTTTGTGAGCGATCGGTATTTACGGGACGTCATATAGTTACCACTTAGTTTAATAACTAGACTGCAATAGACATTTTAAAAACCATTGAACTAGCCAATTTATGACTAATCATACAAATTTTAATGGTAAACTTTTAGCTTCGTTGATAGTTCATACTTCCCATGTGGTAGGCTTTTTTATGACTCTGAACACGTTCCGTGGCATTGCCCAATGTTGAGTTAAGCAGGGAAAGGCTCTTGAGCGTAATCCATCAGACATTATATCGAGTAGGAAATCAGAGTCACATCGACCAGTAGTACTCGTATGTATACATTTGCAATGTAATTGATACTTATTTATAAACAGATTTTGGCATGGGTAAAACAGCGATATATTTTACAAAATAGTGTACAATGTTCAAATTGTTCGAACAAGTATTTATATATGTAAGTTATGCACCGTGATCCCATGAAGTGTCCTTCGACCCAAGGGCGGATTCCCTGGATTAGGGCTGACCCACGCAGCTTAGGAGCTCCGCTGCTGACCGGAGCCGCCTGACCTTTTGGCTTCTAGTGCCATTTGTTGGTTTCCGCTTTTGTTGTGAGCCCTAGGGAAGCCCCCGGAGGCTCTGACTTGACATATTAAATCGCGGCATTATGTATGGAGGCAGTGAAATTTCGGGGATTTGATTTTGAGGTTTGAGTTGTACGCAAGTAAGCTTTATTAATTGGATCGAGTGTTTTGTTATCTTACTACTCGAAAAACACTTGGCTGTGTAAGAAAAGATGAGTGTTAAATAGAGTTTTGTTTTTTTTTTACCGAAATTGAATATATTGTATTCAATTTCGTATTCTAATAAGTATATAACAAATAATTTTATTTTAAATTCTTGGATCTTGAGCAACTGTTATTGAAGAAAATGAGAAGACTTTTTGAAAGAAATTGTTATTTTGTTTAAAAAACGTGAATATATTGTTTTCATATGTATATATTACGAGACGAGTAGTAATTACAAATATTCTACTTATGAAATGAGTTTTTGCTTCTTTACACTGTTTATCCATTTGAACAAGACAGTGATTTGTGAATTTTGGAACATAATATATAATCCTATTGAATTCACATTCACAATATAGTTTGGTAATTGATAAAAATAAATTTACACATAAACTTTAAGTGTATTGACCGAATTCTATATTTGTTTCTAGTTAAGCTGATGTCTAATAAAAATGCTAAGTAAGGTTTTACTGGGTAGTAGCATTAATTGAACAGTTTTTCGTTCTAGATCTGGACCCCCTGCATATATTAATAGAAATAAAAAAAATGGGTTCTATGGATATATTTATTGCAAGTGAAGACACCTCATACATTAATTTACTCGTAAATATTTCTTAATGTGGCTACCAGGCGTGTCACCTGTCTATCGTGCAGTTCCCCGCCAACACACCTCGAGTCTTGAGCTGTCGTGTAAAGCTCCAAAGCCCAGGTAATACCATCAAAAACATACCGGACGATCCATATCTCTGCCCTTTGAAATGTAATATATGAAATAAAAAATATAAAAATAACTGATTGTGACAAGTGGACCGCTGTAAATCAGAAATGCCAGAAAATAATTATCTGGCCTTCCACTTAATTTTATGCATAATTTTGTTTATGTGTCAGTTTCGGGAGCGGCTCAACTAATAATATTTAACGGTTTAGTAAGATTTTTAATTTATTGAATATGACTTTCGACATTGGATTATGAGGTGCCCTCAAAATTCTAGTAAATACAAGAAATTTTGCTTCTGGTGGTTAATTATATTTCTTTCTACGTAGCATCAATCCGGTCGATTGGTTTGCAGCAACAAAATCTTGCATATCTATCTCCACTCTTTTAATAAATTATATTTAAAAATATATATACTTTCCTGTCATAATTATTTAAGCGTATACTGAGTTTTTATTGAATTATTCTAGATACTCAGTATATCATCACCTTCATGTCATATATGTCCCTAGATGTAGCATATTGTCGTCACACACTGCCGAAACAAAGTTCTGTCAGTTGCCATGATCGTCGCTTCACTTCATGCTAATTTTGCCTCACTCTACCAAGTACAATATACAATAAATTATAGAGCATTTATAGTTCTTGACGATCTTTCAAGACGAATATAGATCAAGTGGAAAATAAGAAAAAGCAGTTGTTGTAGTTTAAGCTTTTCTGTGGCATCCAAAGAATATTTCCAGGTCCAAATTCATCTCTTTCCTGAGTATGGTGAATGTGGACCATTCTTCATATAACTCACAAATCATCGTAACACCAGGATTCTACAAAAGCATTTTTGCACAAAACACATTATATTTGTTTGTTTCGTGTGACAAAATATGAAAAAAAAAACTCCACACTTTCAAAGTGAATGGCTGCTGTTTACAAGGCAATTCCCTTCATTAATTATATAAAATAATAGCATTTTCAAGTTGAATACGGTATTATAATGATACCAGTATACTTGTTAGATTTTCCTTTTGCAAAGCTAATTGGAATAAAGCAGAAAATGAAGATTTGTTTTAATGGCTGGAAATTGTTCAATATGCAAGGTTTTTTCATGTGGTAGTTTTAATATAATGTCCTAAGATGACGATGACGTGTTATTTTTAGACATCAAAGTGACATGTCAGTTTGAAAAACGACAAACGACATTTGGTGGCCGCCTCGGAACGATTGAAATTTAATGGCTTCAATAATATTTTATCCGCCGGGTCCCTTTATTTAAGAATTGAATGCATTTAGCCAGAATAATATTTTTGACGCAGTAAAGTGTGGAGTCGGCATAGAAGGGCCGACGTGCAGCCTGAGTTAGTGCCGTCCCCATTGAATTACCATAATCCGCCCTGACACGGAGGACCATGTTATTTTATGAGTTTACGGATATCGGTGGACTGTTCAGGGGACCGCATAAGAACCCGGCCATAAGTCCAGATTATCTACCGACCAGGCTGGTCACTTACAGGCCCGGGGCTAGAAGCTGCTTTTCGAAATGTAAGATTGTAAAATTTCTATTTTCCTTCATATTTAAAGAAAGAAACTGATATCAGCTTGATATAGCTCTTTTAGGCTGATGCCGTAAAGCTTCGAAAAACGATATTTTGTCTCTTATTTTGGTTCCTCGCTTAACATGCTTATCTAATAATGTTAGTTCAAATTATTTAATATTACACGGCATTTGCATACGCCATTTTATTTGTTATGACAGTTGCTCCATTTCGTGTTGGTGCAACTGACATTTTTAATTTGATTTTTTGCCGCGATTGTCTTGGCAGCGCTGGATGTCACAGCTTACGGCAGTAGACAGTCAACTTTTCGTCCGGCCGGCGAACGCCATACCGGTCGGATAAAAAAACAAGTCTTCAAAAAAATAAATGTTTCAAAAACAAGTGCTTTGTGTTGTTAATCTGCTCCTGCATCCTTCCTCCACACGGCCACGTGACGAACCCGCGACATGTCGTATTTTTTTAAGACGGGGGATGTGAAAACATTTTAGAAATAAAAAACAAGAATAACACGAAAAACAAACTAAACTTTTTAGAAAATTTAATCATCTTGCTTTAATTTTCATTTACTTTCGAGTATTTTAAATCAATGTATTTACTGTCATGTCATTTCATATTTTATTAACCTAAGCTTAATTCGGCTAAAATTTAAAGTATACTTACCTCTCTTTCATTAAAATGTAATAATACCACAGAAATCCCGGAACTTTCAGCTGCATATATCGTTAGACTATTGATTTTACAGATATATATTTTTAGTACGAATGATAAAAATGTTATGACATTACAAGTTTGAACAATATTTTGAAAAACAAAAATACTAGTAAAAACATCACCAAGAAAGCATTAAAATAAGAGGAAAAATAACACTTGTCAAAAATCACAGGTCAACTCCAAATCTTAAGGTTTTTCCAAATACGTACTGTGTAATGTAATCGATATACGACTGCTTATAAGAAATAAACGATTAAAATGGTTCAAATACTTGTGAACATTAGGCAAATCATTCGATCTGCTGAAGATGATAAAAAAGTAAACACATTCAACTATTACACAATATCATGGAATATTTGTGTTATACATAGCAATCTGTGATAGTACACATTAATACTTATTGCTTTAAAAGTTTATATTTTCATGGATATCTAGTTTTCGATCAATGTATTAACGTTTAAATATGCTATTACAAATGCCTTCGTGTTAAGTCCTCGACTTTTCGTTTTGAAATTAGTTAAAAATCAAGCATTTTATTTACTCAGTTTAGCTTCAGGTGCAGAAATGACTTGCGATGTTTTTGTTTTTTCCAGATATTAATCATTAAAGAATATCAAGGGGTCTCTTTCGAGGAAGTAGAAACCCAGCTTACTAACGCACTCACCACCCTCTCTTCGTACAACCACCAAAACCGACTACAGCCAAACCCAAGCAAGACCCAAGTCTGCGCCTTTCATCTTAATAACAGACTTGCCAAGAGAAAGCTGCATTACCATAACGTTTATTTTTAAATTTACCGCATTACCTGGAACGACTTGGTGTTAGAGCACTGCGACACACCTAAATACCTAGGGGTCAAGCTGGATAGGACCCTCACTTATCAGAAACACTGTCAGTCTGTTAAGCAAAAGGTGTCCACCAGAAACAACCTACTCCGAAAAGTGGCAGGTACGAAGTGGGGAGCCCAACCAAACCTGATCCGCACAAGTGCTCTAGCTCTCTGTTTCTCTGCTGGCGAGTATGCTGCGCCAGTATGGGCGAGGTCTGCCCATACCAAGAAAGTGGATATTGCTCTGAATGAAACGTGCCGGGTGGTTACGGGGTGCCTAAAACCTACCCCAATATCAAAGCTATATCAACTCTCGGGCATTGCCCCACCAAACATACGGCGAGAAGTTACTACCAAGAAGGAACTCACCAAAGCAACCCACGACGCACTCCACCCTATGTTTGGGTACCAAAAGATAACTACACGGCTCAAATCAAGAAGAAGTTTCCTACAGTCGACAACGGAACTGGAGATACCTGAGGCCACCCTGCGGCTGAACATGTGGAGAAGAGCAACTGAGGGGAATACTTGGATTGCCCCGAAAGAGGACCTAGCCCCTGGACATGACCAAGGGTGGAATATATGGAGGTCCCTTAACAGACTTCGGACCGGAGTATGCAAGACGAGGACACAAATGAGGGCCTGGCAGTTTTACAGCGGACCGACTGAATGTGACTGCGGCGTGGAGCAGACCCTGTCACACCTTCTGGAGTGTGCGCTGTGCCCGAGTGGCTGCACCCAGGAAGACCTGATGATGGCCAGAAGTAACGCCATCGACGTCGCCCACTTCTGGGCAGACAGGATCTGACCCTGTTGTTTCCGACACGATTATATAAATATTAAAGATTATTTATAAACTTCATAAATAAGAAAAAAAATTACAGTGTTACATAAGTTCAATAAAATATGAAGTATTTTTTACTTTACAGTACAAAATACGGCCAATATATTCTGGACCAGTCCTGTCCTTACTCAATTTATGTCAAGCTAATTTGATAGTCATTTAAGATGTCGTGTATTTGTTAACCAAACGGTCCACACTAATTAGATCAGACTGAAGTCATTTGTCGCTGGCCTTACATTGTCCGGAGCTCAGTTAAATAATTGAGTATCTAGAGTGACCAGTAGGGATCAGACGACCATAATAAATTAAGCTGTTCAATAGAAAGGCAATGTTTCAATGTTTATTTTTGGGACTAGGCGCTCTTTTCAATTGATGAACAGTTAATAGAGTCAATTAAATAATAATGCAGACTCATTGAAGAGAATCGGTTAAAAGCCTGTTTTTTTTAAATCAATTATATCGGAGACAAAATTTCAAGAGTAAATGATAGAGGCAACTAATTATTTTTCAGTATTAAATTCAATCAATGCCCAGAAAATATTTATGAAATGACCAGTAATAAATACATATAAAAATTAAGTAAAAAATAATAAATTTCCTGTAAATAACGTATACCTGTAAATATATAAATAATGAATGGTTATAATAAATAGGTTTAGTTAAATTAGGCAAGGTTTCCATTTTATATGCAAATAAATAATTCATAGACCTACTCATAAATTTGCACTTTACGACCATCTACTCAGTACCTGTAAAGCTAATTTTTTTTTCAAGCTTATTTTTAAAAGCTTATTTAATTTAAATATCGATGATTTTACATTAATTCCTGGGAGTATTGAATATATAATAAAAAATTTAATTTTTAAACTGACCACATCATATTGACACCGTGAATACTACTTTTTTTAAAATATACTGCCAGTTTATTTATGTTACCGAATACTGCCATTATTTAATATATTTACAAAGCCTTGAATTAGTAACTGAACAAATAAATACTTTATAGGTTAATTAAATTATAAATAATAAACTAAATAAACGTAATGCTTGTATTCAAATGTGATCTTTAAATAACAAGTAATTCTACCTAAATCTATAATTGTATTTTATGTTGTATTTATAATCATATCTTCATTTATAAATACGTTGTATGTTGTGGCATTAAAATGATACTTGGAATCCAAAGAAGGCACGAATTAAATAAACAACAAGATTTGAGCTATAATAAACAGCATTACAGTTTTAATGCCCCATTTATTTACTAAAGCAATTTAAGTATTTGTTTTTTTTAACTAAGTATCATATAAAAACGGTTTTGAGGTATTTTCAATTTTTCATAAATATTGCTCATAGTTTCTTCATGCTAAATTCAGTCTCACTGGTTAATCATCATAGATCTCACACACATCTCTCTTTTATGAGATAACAAAAAAAAACACATATGTATCCTTTATGCACGTAGTATCCAGCTTGTTTTGTGACATAGAGCTCACTGGTTATGTTCTCTTACACGTGTTCATGAAAAAACTTAAAAATAATATTTATATTAAGAAATGTAATATAAAATTTAAACTTAAATTTAATAAATAAACACAAGTCAAGCGCACAATTACTTTACATAATGTATATTGTTATATTCACGAAAAAGTATATGTTAAATTTTAATGTACTTACCCGCATGAAGCCGTTGCTAAGAGGATAATTTTTGTAATCGCTTGTGATACGTTTCGCAATAAATTAAGTGCGAATGGCTAGAGACGGTTTCGTAAAAAAAACGTATGTGAGGAGAATGGTTTTTTTATAATATTATTTGATAATACAAAAGTAATTCGGTCGTGCTAGTGTGAAGGAAAAGGATCGCGGACATACTCGTAAATCCCTATTGAATATGAGCCTTGAAGCATACCGCAGAAAAGCATAAGCTACAACAGAGCCCCCGGACTCACGCCGTCCTGGTAGGGTTCTCGGGAGCTATACATAAGATGTATAGTTCCAGAGGCAGAGCTGACATGTGATGAGGAGACGACTATGTCACTTTGTGATGGCAGATCGTGACGACCAATTACTCCAGTCCAATATTGTCCAGATATCGTTAGCGTTCTTGTTAAATCAATTAAGTTAAACAACATTGGACGTGTACTACATTTTTTAAGTGTCGCCGCCTGTCGCTAACCATGTGTCGCTGGTAAGGTTGAACTGCTCTTTAGGATCTAATTTTCCAGGCCTTTAGAGGGTCGGACTAATCATCCTACCCATTTATACAAATTCTGATCAATATATCATCCAAAATATGCCTCAGCTGCAGAGTTTTGTAGTCCTCGATGATCATATATATTCACAGGTGGACTTTCAGGGGCAGAGATGTCTAGGGTAAGACTATTGACTTTGGTAAAAGACAGAACTTATTTTAGTGATGTGCGACGAAGATGGGAAGAAAAATATGCTTCAGTTAGGTGAGCGGACAAGGTGATGATGATGATGATGAATGTGAGCCTTTTTGTTGGTGGTGATTTTTTGTTCCCGTCCTCTTGGCGCACAAGGGCGAGCGCCGGGGACATTAGCGCCGATTGTGGCTTCGTCTAGCGGAGGCGTCCACAATGGCGGCCGAGGCACAATAGAGCCTTGTTTCCCGCTAATGGCGGTCGCTTTACGGCGAATTATATCTGGGCATAAATAAAGTTGTAGACCAGGCCACTCTCTCCACTCTCTTCACTCTCTCCACTCTTCACCTTCCACACTTTGCGCCTCAATGTGCCGCAGAGGGAGATTTTACGATCCACGAGTATTATACGAGTACATGCATAGACATAAAATAACGGTCTCTTCAAATACAAGCATTCAGATCTAGCCTTAAAACTTTCAACCGTTTTAAACGTTTTCATCCTCTTTTTAATCAACTAATATAGGTATATTGCTACATGTCTAATTATTAACCGATCTTAAATTAGGATGTATAGCCACCAAAAAATACTGTTTTTTATGCAACCGCATGCAGAAAAACACAATCGGTCGAGACCTTCTCTATGATGTTCCAGCAGAACGGCTAGATGCTGCGTGTGGTAAACTGTGTTGTGTCTGTGTGTGGGTTAGACGTTAAATTTTTGTAATTTTATCTGTGATAAATCTAGTTTGTATGAAGGAGGAAACACAGAAACTGGAAAACCTTCCAGAAATTACTGGTGGCATTTAAGAAGAGTAGATCTTTAGAAACTGCCGGTTCTTGGTCGATATACGTTATATAAGTCTATGCTAGATGTAATTATTTGTTCCAAGCTGAATTGACTATTTAATTTTGGTCAAAATTATACAATCTACACAAAAATCTTAAAATAATGTTAGTGCGTTTTGGTGAAACAAATGTTGTAAATTTAATATTCAAGTCAAGATCTTACCTTGGAACTAGTGTTATGGTAACGAAAAAATAAATAAAGTCCATACAAAGAGGCTGAAATATAAAAGTAATGGGGTTTTCATTTTGATTAATGATATCGTTTGATGAAAAAGTGACAATGATTGTAGTATTAAGAAGTGAAAATTCTTGTACGTGAAATAACTGTGAATAAAAGAATGTGTTTTTTAATTTCTTTTATAATTATTGCGCAAATCTCTGTATTGTGTAATTCTTTCATCAATTAATCAGAAAAAAGGAAAATTGAGATTTGGATACTGTATTATAATCCAAGTTAATTGTTCATTTTCTGTAATAAGTTGTTAAATAATATGTTATACGAGTATGAGATGATATTTGCTATGGGTTTTTAAGTGTAAATAACAACTGCACCATATGGTATTGTAAAACTATAAATTAGGGATGTATTTGTAGATTATTGAGCACATAAACAGGAAATAATTTAAGCTTCATCGCTCGCATTGTCTATCTATTAGTGCATTCAAGTTTTCTAGTTTTCAGATGCCGTGAAGCCAGTTGCAGACCGGGGGTTGGGCTCCTCTTGCTGGCTGCGGTTTTAATTCCTCGGATCCAATTCTAAGAATGATAATTAACACTCGATCAGCGGCAGTCGCGCCGCCGCACAATGCGGGGGCCGCGGTCCGGGGGCGGAGCGGTCACGGGGGCCACTAATTGAGTGAGGATTACCCCCGCCAGCCGTCAATTGTTCAGCCAACAGAAGGGTAAATTGGAAGAAGCTTTTTCATGTAGGAATTATTCTGCGCGCGAAGGACTTCGCTGAAGAAAGAGACGAAATCGCAGAGCATGAAAAATGCTAGAGGAGCCTTCTCCTGAACAAAAATCTGGTTAAAAAAACATTATTTTTAAGCAGGCTTATATATTTTATTATTTTGTTCAAAAGAGAACTAGAAAAAAGGATTGGATTAACGTACTTAAGTTAACTCAATCATGTGTGATAATAATTATATATTTATAAATAAAATCAATTTCTGTATAGCTTTGTGTATACTCGTAATGTGTACAAAAGGAAAATGAAAAAAAATATTTTTGTGAAATTATCTTTTCATTTATATTTATCGTTTCTTTTAAATATCTGAATATTTTCTTTGTTCAAATTAAATGTAATTCTTTATGTTATTGAATAAAAAAGACAAATGTCACGTAAAGAGAATATTGTTGTTGCTGAAAGAAATATTGTATGATATTTAAGTATTAAAATAATATTTTAGTTTCCATTTATTGTTATCTCGGGGGAAAATGCCTAGTATTTTTTAATTCAACTTTCATTAGCGCCTAAACAATTTAGTTGGCAATAAAATGAAAATACATTTATCATGGTATATATATTTGTATTTTGAAAGGTGTTACAATTACAATATGATATTTGATTAATAAGATAATTTTTAGCCCATTTTTTCAATCAGTTTTTATTGTCATCTGACATATTGATTTGTTATGCGGTAAAATATGAAGGCACTATAGAACTTAAAACTAATACAATAATAAAAAACAATAACACTGATATGTTTAAATTATAAATGATAATGAACACATCGCATTTTACTCATGCTTTATGTAGTGTAACCATGTTTCGTTTAATATGCCCATATCCGGCACATTGCTTCTAATTTTTTCTCGTTTCATCGATACTGTGATATGGGTCGTGCGCAAGTACCGGTAAAGGAAGCCGACGTTTTCCCTGGCACATCCACCAGTTCCCATCGTCATTCAAGAAGACATCCGAGCGAAAGTAATCCATTGTTGTCGGCAGATTAAATTTACGTCATTAAACTCCGCGCCGCATCTGGATTCCGCCTTTATGAATGAGATATGATTTCATTATACGCCGATTGAGTTTTTGAAATATTCCGGTCGTTTGTCTGTAGACTCTGAAGGGCGGATGTGAAGCGTCGGCCTTTGGGACGCACTCGAAACGTATGAAAGATTCAGATAATTGATAATATCATAAATATTTACGCTCCGGCTGTCACCTAATTGCAGGCACTGAGACCCGCCCGAGGCCCTCGTAATGTGCACAACTCAGGTAAGTGATGGTACAATAACTTACGTGTATCGTGAACGTTGTCAAAATATTAAATTATTCAATATTTATTTATCTACGTTGTAAGTTATGTTTAAAGTAAAACGACAATGACATATCTCAAACTAGTCGTACATTTTGTCATATAAAATCATACATGTGGATATTAGGTCTAAAGAAATATTGTTTTGTGTATTTTACACTTGGGATAAGACATATATATTTTATTTAAATTGTGAACCACTTCCATTTGTATTTGCTTAAATTTTTTGTTCTAATACATACAAACATTCAGTGATTTAATTTTTTCTATCAAAGTACTCGTAAATATACGTCTCGCTTCCAATAAATATTATTATCAAGTTATTTCGATAAAAAATAGTAATTTAAAATGAACATAAAATAATGATTAAGCACTTTGTTGCAAAGAAGTAAAACAACGTCAATTTATTAAAATTAAATGGTATCAGTCGTTTATTGAAGGTATCAAAATTATTTAATTTGTTTTCGACATACCAAATAAAAAAAGTCATGACGAATAAAATGTAATTAAAGAATAAAAAGAAGGAGAAATAAAGATTTCGAATAAAGACCATTTGAGGAAAAAATATTCAAATATTATGCATAAATTTGTCAAATTAAAGAAAGTATCACAGCGTAATATTTGATCGTTTAGCAACCTATGTCTTATTAAATGAAATATGTGAACATCCTTAAAAAACGCGTGATTGATTGCCTTATTTATTCATTTTCTTCGTCTCTGTGTGATTTAAATTCGAAAACATTTCGAATTAAACATGCCTATAATGTACAATCATTCCGTTGATTGTTCACGTTGTGGCCGCCGTTTACGTTAATAGAGATTTACATAAAGCGATGCATCATTCTTCAAAATGGTTCTTTTCACCAAGAACCGCGTCGTTGGTTCTATCGGCCTCATGAAGCCGATTCTCTCTCCAGCCGCACAATCATCGGAGGTTCATTACAATTAGTTACAAATTCCATCCGACAATGTGCGACCATTATAGAGGCTCTCATACGGAATGCATCGCCTCAATACGATTGTGAAGACCAACAGTTTCCCTGTTTTGTCACACTCTAAACTCTAAAGTTTTTTAAAGAACTCTCACGGAATATAAACTAGATTCAAAGGCTTGTGTGAATTAAACTTTCCAGTCTTTATGAATACAAACAACTTTTTAAGGGTGTAACAAATGATATACCGGGACGCCAAAGGACAGAGATGTGTAAAAAATACGATGATGTTTTTCTTTTGAGGGATGCCGGGGGATTTTTTAACAATTCGGTAAGTATTTATCAATGAAGCCTTGCAGGTGCGGCCGCCCGCTGCTACCTCGCCACCGCTCGACAAAAAAACAATTATTCATTAAAGTTTTACCTGCGGATCCCTTTGACGGGGGTTATTATCGTTATTCATTATCTTCCCTCGATTCTGTGATTCGGGAACGGCTGGAATTACAGGCGGATCGCGGACATTCTGGGGCTCGTTGCCCGGCACCGTCAGGACAATCGCCACAATGGACGCAAGAATGGGTTTTCATTCTCTCCGTGTGATCTATTGTGGCCTTGCCGGGGACGAGGCTCTTCATTCACAACTGCGGCGACAATAATACACCGGTACGAATTTTGGGCAAAAAACAACCTTTTTGAAATTTTTGGCGATTCGAATTTTGTTTCTGTTCTCCTGCACAATGCGTGAATGATATTTCTCCGTTATGTTTTTGTGACGATTCTTGAACGGCTTTTCATTTATGAATCAAAAATATTCCATTGACTGACGTAATATATGTCCGACAAACAGGTAGACGCTGACACGATACTATTATATATATCTAAGTCATGGATAACAAAGACTAAAACGATTTATCAAGATTATTTTTAAGTAAAGGGTAAGCTGAATAATGACAATAGAATCTTAAAAGCGCGACTTTCATTCGATCACTGAAGTTAAATAGCATTAAAAGTGAAACAAAACTTTGGTAGATTTTCACTTTTTTTCACTCAATGTGTCGATAAGGTTGAGCCGCCTCTTAAGACAAAATTCTGATTAAAAAAACATTTAAATATGCCTCAGAATGTATACCTCCGAATTCACATTTTGGAACCAAAAAATAGGAATGAACAATGGCAGCTAATTGTGTGTTGATAATTTGTGGTACACATGGGTTTCAACTATCGAGCGACTATAAAAAATATACGACAATATATTCACAAATAGACTATTCATAAATTTATCATTTCAAAAGAAAATTCTAATCATTTTTAAATACGTAAAATGCGTTATTTTAATTGATTTTTTCGATGAAAACGCCATTAGATGATGCCGAACAGACGATAACAGTTTGGTCCGAATGAAAAACACTCTTGTTACGCCTTGCTGAAGCCTCAGCAACGTTTCCAGTTTCAACGTTATCATTCCACGTACGATTGTGTTCATTCTACGCGACGTTGTTTTTGTTTGGACAATGGAAGACGAGACGGAAGTCCGAGGCTGTCCATTGTCCGGTTGTTGGCGAGTGGCACGTTCACAGCAGTACGATCCAATGTTCACTTTGTTTCTTTTCAGTTTTTACCGAGGTCGGGATTCAATTTTCCCTCGTATAATGTGTTTTTTTAGTACTACGTTTTGTGCCAACGGTCACGTAACAGAAGGAGATAATAGATTACAAAAAGGCTGGACATATCTGAAATAGATTCGAGAAATTGTATTACTATTTTTGAAAAAAAAAAACGTATTTGAAAACAATGAGGGTACTTTGTTATTTGTATAATATTATTTAAGCGACATTTAATTAATTTAACCAAATAAAATATTCACAAGAACGTCAGGCTAACCATCACCTGCCTTAAAAGAATTCTATTATCAAATCTCCACACCATAGATAAACTCTACGCACTTTGAGTATTTGGGGCTAAAAATATGTAATTGACAAAAAAAAACATTGAAATAAATTGATAATAAATATTTTAAAATAAGGATATGAGAATAATAAATACATGGCTTGAATACTACATTAATTGAAGATACAAATAAGCAGATAATCACAAATCAATAATTTTTTTTTTTTGAAAGGGAATGTTTTGCCGAAAATTCTCATAAATTAGTGTATTTTCGCATCTATATAATTGATTGATTGTTCACTGAAATATCACTGTTATGTATAATAGAGAGTTAGGTATAAATAATTTCACAGTCGCCCTAATAAATAGGTCTTCCCTTGGAATCGTTCTTTTAGTGAAATGTCTCTCTCGTACTCAATAATTTTGTCAACTTGTGTTTCTTTCACTCAAATTTCGCTCAAAATAATTACCGCTTTCCGAGGAACTGTTATTTTCTGATATTCATACTTCAGTAAGTATAATGTCGAACAACAAATTTTGCCTTCGAGTTACTGTTCATTAATTAATTATTCTGCTGAACATTACAAGTATTCAAATATTGTGCCAATTATCTTGGCTATTCAGTATTGAAGTAAAATAAAACGAACGGTTGTTTTATGTGAGAAGCTTACTAAGTAAATCATTACATAACAATCCAACATTTGTTTGTGCTATGTTATTTACATTTGTAGTATTTACTTTGATATACGCACTGATGGGTTAAGCTAGATAAATAATGTTAAGGAAGGGGTTTAATGATGTATATATTATCTCATTTTCTTTTACATAAATAATTCACGATATATAATATAATGTATAACGAGTAACTTTTATATTTAAATGAATCTTTTATTATTATTTTTATGTAAACACATACAGGGGAATACCGACAGGTGGTGATAGTAATTCTGAAGTCTCATCTGTGAAATTATATGACGCCTACCATGGTGTATATGGCTAAACGCTGCATGTGGAGTGTTGATCCGTCAACGTCATAGACTACAAACTGAGATTCACGCATCATCCTTTATTATTACAGGAATTTACAATGAATGGGTGGTCTTTACGGGACGACTTTCTTCTACCACCAATTTTAATCAATAGGTTATGACTGACATTTTACGGATGATGGATCAAATTCACACCAACCGGGGGTATTTAAGAGCTCAGAAATCAATTAAAAATCCTTTTTTTTTAATCTCTGTCGGGGATCGAACCCACGACCTTTGGCTTGCAAAGCAAACGATTTGACCATTGAGCTATGACCGCCGGCAGATACGTTATAGTATTTAAAAAACGTTCTTCTAAAAGTTAAATTGAAGCGTAAATTTTGCGTCTTTGTAAATATTATATCTTAATAGTACAGCTACAAAAGAAAAAACAATTATTGTTATACTCGGGTATATTTTTGAAAGGATGAATAAAATTAACTAATTAATATGCAATTACTTCTTGTGTATAATTAACTAAAAGGGTATCTCCAAGTTACCACTCATTGCTGCTCCCCACAGACTTTCACCTGGAAACGGAACTATTGTGATGCAAATACAGATGTGAAGGGGTAAATCTTATTTTACTGTTGTATCGCATTCAGTGGAAAATGACCTGCAGAAAGGTAGTGTGTAGAAGATTAGACATACAAAGAATTGCAATACATTAAACATATAAAATTATTTGAATTTGTGAGGAATGACGAGGTAAGGTGGCGTACATACGTGCATCCTACAGTCAAGAGATAAAAATGGACCCAGTTGAAACATTTTCTCAAGATGCCACAAGAGCGTAAAACATAAGTGCTAATGTTTCAAGCTTCTAAGCTCTCTTCTAAAGCCATCAGAAACTTAACAAAAAAAAATGTACTTAGCGGACCTCAGAGATGACTTTAGACAAGTCACGTGTAATTGCAGCTGACAGATCTTAAAGGTGTTAATTGGTATCGACCATGTGACCCCAACAATGGATTATATTTGAAATGACGATTATTTATTTCACAGAAATGAAGTTCCAAAGTACAAAATAATAAGAAACAGAGTATACAGTATACATACAATACAAACAAAAGATAATAAAAAATTAAAAAAAACATAAAAGAAGAAAAAGATGACACGTGTCAGAGATCACATAGATCTAGGAGAACAATACCATCGACAAAAGAGGAAAAGGATGTAAGAAAAAGATCGAGGTGTGCTGGTAGGCTATTTAGGAGCGACATTGCCGTTGAACTAAATTGAGTGCTTGAAGCTCCACAAGCCTCAACTGGGATCAAAAACAATGGATGGCTACGAGCACGGGTGTACCTATCTGGAACATAGAAGTTAAAACATTCTAGAATCCATAAAATGGATTAATACACAAAATTCTGCCTTGGATACATTTGTGTTGCGTAGCTAAAACGCGGTTACCGTAGAAGAGCATAAAACATAACCATTTTTTTCAAGCCGCCGAATATGGAAGAACGTGGATCTCATTGTGTAATACAAATATGTATTTGGAAAAATATGTAGTAATACTCTTAATATAGAAGATGAAGGTATTAGTTTGATATGAAATGAGTATTTTTTGTTTTCAAAGTTCTGCACAATATCACGTGCATAATTTCTCTGAATGTACTTTACATTCGTTGGAGGGTTCTTCGCTGTAGTTGGGAATATCTCAATTCGGATTCGCATCGTATCATGGGACAAAGAGTCTTCCCCGCGTTGAAGGAATAATGCAGATTCCATTGAACTACTTACAACGTATATTGTTCAGATATTAATCTTGAGTTTCGTAAAAGAACACAGAATACAATTACTTAAAACATGTAATTTCAATTATTGCAAATTCATCAATGTTGACAAAATTGCATCTTCATAAAATTCAATAAGTAAAATTAAAAAACACTATTTTAAAAATAAGATTCAATGCTTAAATGAAATATATATTGTATACGTTCAGTATTGCACGCTTTATTTAATAACATTTTGAATTTTGAGACTCCTCTTATACTACTTTTTATGCGGAGAAGACGTTTTATGTATTCGTATGTATGAAATACAAATGAAATATTGTAGAAAATAACACTTACTTTACAATTAAACGTCGGTAGTAAAAGGTAACGTTTTGGTATACTCGTATATATTGATATCAGCTTGATATAGCTCCTTTAGGCTGATGCCGTAAAGCTTCGAAAAACTATCTTTTGTCTCTTATTTTTGTTCGCTCGCCTGACATGCACATCTAATGTTAGTTTTAATTGTATAATGTTGCACGGCATTCGCATGCGCCATTTTATTTGTCATGACAGTTGTCGCATTTCATGTCGGTGCAACTGTCATCTTTAATTCGTTTTTTCTGTCGTGACTGTTGGCAGCGCTAGATGTCAGAGCGCGCGGGCAGTTGGAGCTCGCTCGCGACCGTGATGGCGTTCGCCATAACGGGTGGACGAAAAAGCAAGTGTTTGAGACATAAACGCGAATTATGAAACGAAAACAAATTCTTTGTATTGTCAACCTACTCCTGTATCCTGCGGCTCAGTAATTCGATAACCAACTTAGAGAGGAGGATATCAATATTATAATCAATATTTTTAGTATACATCGTGAGATTTTAATATTAAGAAAATACAGTCAACCTCCTAAAATGTTTTCACAAGATCGGATGATTAGCCCGATGTTCCCTGAAGGCCTGTACCACAATCAACAAAGGCGAGACTGTTATATGAAAAATCACCAAACACTATAGGAAATATATCTGTTATTAATAAAAAAATTCATGATAAAATAGTTGAGAGTAATGATAATTTACCTTAATAAAACAAGATAAATTATTATACGAGTAAATATTATCAAAATAGAACTTCATCAGTCCATCACTTGTAAACAACCACCTTAAGTGACATTCATTGATAATCAGTTACTAAATTAAAATCGTGATCCATGTTAGAACATTGTAACATATTATTGACAATTTTTTTTTTTTTTATTACGATAAAGTAAAGAAGTGCTTATATTACGGTCATTCAAGTGTATTATAATAAGCGCTTATTCTATTGGCATGATATTTGGGGTATTACGTTCATTATTCTGCACCAGACCGGCATTTGGAATATAATGACACATTTATTTATTATTTCGCAGAAGATACGATTTTTTAATACCATATATATTTGGTCTATCCTGGCATCAAAGCGACAATTGTATGCAGCACACAATGGGGAATAGGAGGACGAGAGGAGTTAGGAGGACCTGACCAGGGACGGATTAGGAAAACATTAAAATAATTTGTCTGATTACGCATTCAAGATAATATGACGAAGATAACATAATACATACGAGAATGAATATTATTTAATCGGAAGAGCTTCGGAAGGAAGATCTGATATGGGATGAGACAATGTCCATGTAGACCAATTAACAAATCACCCAAAAATACCTTGCATACTACTGCTATCCCATCTTGATAATTTGTTCTAGAAGTTGTCTTGAGAAATAAACGTTATTAAGTGGACCTTCAGGTGTAGATATGTGAATAATGTGGAAAGTAGTGCAACTTAGAGAACTATATGGAACTTAAATAGGAAGAAGAATATGCTCCAGCAAGAGGAGCAGGTATGGAATGATGGCAATAAATGAGGCCTGGTGATTAATGTGACTCACAGTGAAAGTGAAAATATTTTATTTATTTATTTTATTTATTTATTTTTATTTATTTTACAGAATCGAAATTCCAATTTTACAAATATTCAGAAAAATAAGTATACATAACTATACAAAAAAAATAGAGGAAAGAATAAAAATAAAAATTACACAAAAGAATCAGAAGATGACACGTGTCAAAGATCACAGAGATCAAGGAGAACAATACCATCGACAAAAGAGGAAAAGGATGTAAGAAAAGGATCGAGCTATGCTGGTAGGCCATTTAGGAGCGACATTGCCGTTGAACCAAATTGAGTGCTTGAAGCTCCACAAGCCTCGACTGGGATCAAAAACAATGGATGGCTACGAGCACGGGTGTACCTATCTGGAACATAGAAGTTAAAACATTCAAGAATCCCAGGGTTGTGAATTGAACCGCGAAGAAGAAGGAATGAATGTTTGAGTGCAGCAATTTTCCTCCGGGACTCTAGCGAATGGAAAGAAAGCATCCCTAGAAGAAAAAGAGTTGGGTAATGTTCGGAATTAAATGATAAATTAAATGATAAAATTTTATTGTTTTTATTTTATATTTCCCTGGGGATCAAACTCGCGATCTTTCGTATGACAAACGAACTCATTGAAATGCATTGTATTATGATTGTGGAGACCGTTTTAGCTGTACATTCCAAGACTTAAGGCTAGATGAGCCATCAATGTTGCCAGATATTGGGCAGAAACAATTTGACGTCGCTGATACAAAGAAGAAGAAAATAGAATTATAGGCAAATAAAATAGGGTGTTATACTTGTATTATCTAGTGACGGTTCTGTTGGCTGTCTCCCGGGCAGCGGGGCGGAGGGGGCGGGCGGGGGGCACTAATATCATATTCATACATTTCAGAAATCACCCTCTCCATATTGTCACCTAGCGGTCGTGTTTCGGGGAGATAAAGGTCTTTGTGCGCATCTGAAAGGCTTCCTTTGTGCCGCCATACTTTGTGCGTGTGTCGGCTGCCTGTGTCATCCGTCAAAAGGAGCCCCGTAGACCGAGATCCGCGCGGCTCGCGAGCCCCAGAGCCGCGCGAGCCTCACACCCGCCGCCCGCCTTTATTGCGACTTTTTCTGGCGGTCATTTTCATCTCTCGCGCCGTGAAAGCAAACCATAGGAAAGCTTTCGAGATTGAAAACCTTGAGATTATTTTTCAGCCGGTCAAATATATTATGCCACACATTGAGTATTTCTTAAAGATAGTTATATCTCAAAAAAACTACTGCGAAAGTATTATTAACTGCCAATTGATTTCAGTATTGCTGATTGCTTCATTTTTTTAGTTGATTTAACCTATTAATGTCTCAAATAGACTGTAGTAGACTCTACTAATCTTTTAATCAGTAAACTACGCAAAAAACAAATAATCCGCAGTAATTTTACAAAAGTAAAAATTCTTTCTTTGTAAGCTACAAGATAAATTTCAACAATTATTTTATATACCTGAATAATTTGTTACAATAGGCGTCAAATATAAAGAAAAGTTAATATCTTTTAATTAAAAAAATCATTTCCAAAAATAATCTAAAAGTTGGGTAGTTGTAAATAAGTTACCTATTATTTTAGCATCTGTATAACGATACGAGTGCCATTTTACTTTTAAGCGGAGCTCACAATAAATCATTAATTAATTCACACAGAGCGTCAATTGTTTGATAATTTTAAATCGAACTTACCGGCGACGGGGACAATCAACGAAAACGGAAAGCGCGCGAAAATGAAAACTCAGATCCAATCAGCGGAAACGTCAAAAACCGCCGCGAAACATTGAAGACTTGTGACGTCCATTTCCGGGCGCCGCGACGTCGCTCCCGCCAGATGGACGGGCGGCGGCTTCATTCACGTCAACGTCACGCTTTAAATAATCAGAAAAATAAACGGACGAGTCGGCCGTCATTGTTGCGAGGCGCGGCGGCCGACAGACGACAATTTGCGTTTTATATTATGTCGGACGTTTTTCTTTTTTCTGTGCGTTTTTCCGACATGACGCCCCGGTTGATTTTATACTTTTACATGATGCAAAGCTTCAGGTTGGTTTTGTAAGCCGCGTAAAATGCTGACAGTATACAAGAAAATATTTTGTTATTTTTTTATGTAAATATATTTGAGTACTGTTGCTTCCAGCTACAGGTACATTTTTGCTTTGGCATGAACTTACATTTCATGAAATTGGCTCCTTTCTTGTTAGGAAGATCATTGCACACCACGCGAACTGTAAGCATTTAATATGCTTGAGACATAATTTTTTTATTTAATGTTTAGTTCAAGGTATCTTAAATAAAGAGGATCGTTAGAAGATGCTTAAGAAATTGAATGACATCTTTTATAACTGATTATGGAGCTACATCTTTCTGGTATATAAAAAAAATTAAGAAGTGCGTAATATTAAGCAAACGTATGCATTACTAATCGCAATATGAATTAGGAATATCGTACGAAACCCATTAGAAATAAGCAATGGAGATTACAATTTATTTTGTGTGAATATTCGCATATTTTGTGAGTTTATTTTATTCGCAATTCGTCTTCGATAGTTTTATATTTTTTTATGTAAACACATACAGGAGAATACCGACAGATGGTGATAGTATTTTTTTTTTTTTTTTTTAAGTCTCATGTGTGGAATTCCATGACGCTTACCATGGTGTATATGGCTAAACGCGGCATGTGGAGTGTTGATCCGCCAACGTCATAGACTACAGCCCGAGATTCACGCATCACCCTTTATTATTACAGGAATCTACTATGAATGGGTGGTCCTTCACGGGACGACTTTCGTCTACCACCAATTTTAATTGATAGGCTATGACTGACATTTTACGGGTGATGGATCAAATTCACACCAACCGGGGTATTTTAGAGCTCAGAAATCGATTAAAAATCCTTTTTTTTTTTTAATCTCCGTCGGGGATCGAACCCACGACCTTTGGCTTGGAAAGCAAACGCTTTACCATTGAGCTATGACCGCCGGCAATTTAAGTTAACATCGTTATTGTATCTTATCACGTCAGCTGAAACTTTCAGATGCAAAGTTAATTATACTATAAGTTGGTCATAATCTATAATTGTTGATGCAATGATCATTCATCATTTGCAGCAAGTATTCGGGGACATGAATTGTAGCGCTTATGCTGAGCTGAAAAGGGTTGCGGAGGACCGAGAGGAATGGAGATCGAGATGCAAGATTCTGTTGCTGCAAACCAATCCACCGGATTGACACTACGAAGAAAAATCATTCATTATGATCAACGTAAATAATTATTTGAATATTATAAGGAAATTGTTTTTACATTTTTTTTTTTTTTGTATAATTCTATTATTTCAAATTACTTAAATTAAACAACGTTTAAATAATTTATTCCTGAGTTTTAAAATAAATTAACTAACTTGAGAATGTCTTTAACTGTGTTGACTGGATCATAAATGGTGTAAAAAAATATTCAGTGGAGCAAAAAGTAGTACATACATTCAATCATTTAAAAAGAAAGAAAATTTCATTCAATTTTTATTAATTTTAATTACAATCTGGTAAATATTAAACATTTGTTTTTATTGAACTTACTTTAACATTCTGCTGTCTACACATATACTTCGAGTTCCAATAAAACATTTTTATTATAATATGAATAGGATTCTTCTAGATATTTTAAAAGGAAAAGAAATACTTGATGGTGCATTAATATCTATGTTAAACTCTCAATACTCCTCTAGAATATTCTTTGCCCGCGGTCGTTGTATACGAGTAGAATGTCGCGGAGGAGCGTCTGTTTATTATGTATGGTGCTCTGAAGTCTATTCTGCACTTGTATGGAACTTTTATGCCAAGTCTGCTATTACAATAATATTGAATCGAATTTTTAAAATCTTTATATCCCGCGTCTTGCGCCTCTTTGCATTCGTTTACATAAACTTCAGTGGCGGCGCATAGATTTTGATGTAAATCTATAAATATTGTATAATGCATAATTAAATGTATTTTAATATATACTGCGAATACTATTGTAATGAAACATACTAATTATTATCATATTAAAAATATTCATTTTATACCATAGTCGTTGAGCTTATAAAACTGAGAATAATATTTAATCCAAATTGAAGAGCCATAATTAATTAATGTTTGTCATTCAAGCAAAAATAGTCTCTTTATTTTAAGTATTCGCTGGACTCGTTTGAGCGTTACAGAATCCGTGGAAGACCAAAATTCACTCCTGTATGTTTATATATTTATAAAAAATAACTACTTTAAAAATACTAATAAAAAATATAGTCAGATGTAAGTAATGCCACTATGCTCATTAATGGAAAAATTACACCTGTAGCTATCGCTGGTCGGATTGAGCCGTTCCTTAGTACTTTATAATAATCCAGGCTATAAAAGCATCGGGCCAATAATGGAGATCGTTGAGAACCATATATACAGGTATTCCCAGATGGATCTTCGGGTGCAAAGATATGTCTTTAAACAAGGCATATGCTAAGGCAACTGACAGAACTGAGTGCCCATTGTTGTTAGATGTTTTGGATATGAAACGTATATACAAAATTATTTATAATTAAAGCAAATAGGAAAAAAATATCTTCAAATTTTCGAGCCGCCTTTGGTGAGAAAAGTTGGGGTGAAGTCTCTTTAAAGCAGACTTATGTTGGAACATAATGTCGTATGTACCCATTCAATACGTCACAACAGAGTGTTTGTGCTCGATATTTGAATGTGAAATGCTCGGGTGGGGGCGGGTGGAATCCCTCGCCGGGGGTGGGCGGCGGCTAAGTCCATAACAAGAGAGGCTTTGTGGTGTGTTTGGATGTAAATTTGACATTTTTACAAAAATCAATAACACGGTAGAGTTTGCACCGAATTTAAAGGTGCGCCGTTTAAGGGAACACAAATGTATTGCAATATTCGGAACGTTTTGTGGCGTATTTTAAAATATTTTTTTCGGGGAAAATGATGTAAGTCGCGAGTGAAATTTAAGACTAGATTTTTTTCATATAGATGACAGTTGTTAAACATGTATTTTTTTATGTCATAAAAAAAATACTTTTAATTAACCTTTCTATACGGCTCGGTGGAATACAAATTATACTGTCAATACGGCGTGAATTTTTCAAACCGTTTTTTTTTTGCTTAAAACTAGTATTTGAAGCATAAATGTACTTATCTGACCTATTTTCATATATCACATTGGTTCTTCAATCTTTTAGCTATCAGATAATGCATAAAAAACTATTATATTTGACACATGTGGTGTACAGAAAAATCGCTCCTGTGACGAAACCTAACGATATTTATTTACATGTTTTACATATTCCTATAAAGAATACATGTAGGTTGATAAAGGGAATGACAGCACTTCCAATTTCCTACAGTAGATGTCACAATGAGTACTGAAAGTAGCAAAACGATATATCACGTCAACTGATGTTAACGGTCGGGGAATCTTTGACATATGCCAACAACCGATGCGAAAGGGTTAAAATAAATTAAATAGACACATACCTGTATGTATAACATAATATTTTCATAATACCTTCATAAAAAATTTCTTATAAACTAGCGCATTGTACCTAACGTTACTTAGGATATTTTATGTCACACAATGTCATTTAAAGAAAGTACGTTTTAGAGTGTTTGTTTTTAATCATATTATTATCATTAAAATATTGACATGATATGAGGCGAAGAATATGGCGGCTTTAAGACTCTTGTGGCGCCAATTCCTGGATTCCATATGCTCCAGTTAGGGAAGCGGATATAGTAATGATGATATTATAAAAGAAAAATATTATACTTTAACTTAAAACTAAACGTCGTCATGCCTTAGGATTAGAATAATTATGTACATCGAGTATGAGTACATCCTATGAATTACTTGCAAAACTAAGGCGAATGAAAATAACAAACGTCAGATTTTTGACCCTTAATCCTTTCATTACGGCTCAGTAGAATACATATTATACTGTCAATTATAAAACTAGTATATGAAGCATAAATGTACTTATCTGGTCTATTTTCATATATCACATTATTATTATTATTATTATATTAGTATTTGTATAGCGCTCTTTTATGACCGAATGATCATTCCAAAAGCGCTTCTTTGCCTCTCTGAGTAAAAAGGTGGGTCTTGAGTCTGCTTCTGAAGGATGCCTCCGCTTTGAGCTCTCTTATGCTTTCCTGTGAGTTCCAGGCCATTGGCGCAGCGTAGCTGAAAGCCCGATTGCCAAAGACCGTGCTAGGACTACCTCCCGTCAGCTGCAGGGTGCTTCTATTTGCTCTATTTCTGAAGGCTTAATAGTTCTGTCAGATGAGTTCCGTTGAGTTTGTAAGCTAAGAGGCATAATTTATACTGGATTCTAGCCGAAACTCAACCAGTGCAGTCGGTGTACTATTGGAGTAATGTGACAGAATTTGGGTGCGTTGTAGACTAGTCGTGCCGCTGCATTTTGTAACGACATTGGTTCTTGTATCCTTTAGCTATCAGATGATGCATAAAAAACTATTCTAAGAAAGTAGCTAAACGATATATCACGGCTACCGATGTCAACAGTAGGGGAATCTTAGACGGCATATATCGGCTACCGATGCGAAAGGGTTAATACTGTTTTTATTCGTAACTAAAAACTAGTGCTAGATCGAGTACACAGGTATATATATAATGGTGTTAATGATCAATAAACCTTGTCGGATGCGCAATTAACATATGGAAAATTTTGCCGTGATTGTATAAGCAAAAAAGGTTGTAATTAAATACTTAAAAAAATATTCTATTTTACTAAATAAAAATCATTTTACAAATGTAAATGTACAAAAATAAGCACTCATACGTTTAGAAATAAATATTTTCAACTTGAGATTACAGTAATCAGAAATTACCATTATTTCCAAGTGACTTAACTTATTTTACAAAATATTTTTTAATCCGATAATTATATTCAGAAATTACTATTTAAAGTCACATCTAGCAACAACATTAAAAAGGGAAAGCACCCTATAAATATTATGATGTTTTTCACTTACAATTACGAAAATTGTATGAGTGAGACGCTGCGCTACAAAAGCTTTGTCAATACGTTTTAATTAACTCACTACAGCTGCGTTCCCAAAACATACTAATTTATAATTGTTTTTTTTTCTTCACAGTACGTAAGGTCATAAACCTTATTTGTATTGTGTTATAATTTTGTTATTACTGATTACTGAAATTAAGATTGAATTTCTAATGTTCCTGTACGAAACGAGCACAATTACTATGTTTGATTATCCACTTATTGTATTCACCGGTGTAAAATTCAACATTACCATACGAAAAGTGGAGAAGTGGAGATAAGCCCACGTCGTTACAAAAATAATTGGTTTGCTTCATAGTGCTCCGTGAATGGCACAAAGCCGAGCGCCTCGAATGAAATGTACATTAGATTAATTATTATGTGGTGAATTTACATTCATAGACCAATTCACGGGCATGAAATGATGTGGTGAATGTTGCAGAAGATGAATGTGATGTATGGTAAACGAAAATATTAAATATATGTATTATATATACTCGTATAAGATCATTCTCCATATTATATTAGCACTGGGTGCATTGATGAACTGTAAAAGTTTTGCTTATCTGAAAGTGATAAAAAAGACTAGAGTCCTTTGAGATGTGGTCATACAGAAGAATTCTCAGAATTTCCTGGAGAGAGCACATCACAAACAATAAGGTTCTCAGCATAATCAAGGAAGATAGGCACCTAATAATAACCATCTCAGAGAGGCGAAACCGATGGATCGGTCATATCATGCGCCACGATGGTATTCTTCACGAAATTCTGCAAGGGATGGTTGAGGGGAGAAACTGCAGAGGGCGCCCTAGACGTGAGTATTTGCAGCAAGTGTTTGAGGGCATGAGTTGTAGCTCTTATGCTGAGTTAAAGAGGATTGTAGATAATCGAGAAGAGTGAAGATCGAGATGCAAGTTTTTGTTGCTGCAAACCAATCCTCCGGATTAATACAATGAAGAAGAAAAGTTTTGTCTTGATAAGAAGGAAAAATAGCCAGGATAATAAGAAGAGATTTAATTCATTATGATTAATTCATATTGACTTCATGGCTGGTTCATATCGTCACCATTAAGCAACGCCATAAAATATCTTCCAGAATCTTCATCTCGCTCCAGGAGAGTTCGCACTCCAAGGATCCGCATTTTCTTCGTCGGCAAGAATCTGGAGCAAAAAAAAAGCAGCTATAGTTTGTCATTTTTTTCGCATCCGTAGAATTAGTCGAAGTCTTGTCCACCTTCTTCTTTTAACCAACAGTAGAATGGAAGGTTACGAAGTCATTCCCGCAGATCGTGGAAGAATTTTAATATTTGACCAATATATAGCATTGAAAGCGTGGTTTTCGTTAGGTCATAGACGTTAAACGACATCAGACGTACACCAAAACGTGGATGAGTAACAACTGTTTGTAGATTTCCGCGTCTTGTTCGTTGGGTTGATCCGCTCTTTAGGATCAAATGATTCAGGCTACCGGAGCGTCTGTCTAATCAACTGATTTTCTTAACATATACAATATACAAATCACACAAAATATGCCTCAAATACCGGAGCTACTTCAAAATGGACTACTGCAACGCACTGCACGCAGGCCAGCCAGCCAAACAATTAAATGAAATGAAAATATTTATTTCTAAATTTAAGACATACCGTTTATTGAAGATTCGACATTGAAAACATAGTCAGTATTAAACGTATGAGTGTTTATTTTTGTACATTTACATTTGTAAAAATGATTTTTTTTATTCAGTAAAATAGAAAACATTTTTTTAAGTATTTAATTACAACCTATTTTTTTTTTGCTTATTTTGCTTTTTCGCTTAATCACGGCAAATTTTTCCATATGTTAATTGCGCATCCGACAAGGTTTATCGATCTAGCACTAGTTTTTAGTTACGAATAAAACAGTATTAACCCTTTCATCGGTAGCCGATATATGCCGTCTAAGATTCCCCTACTGTTGACATCGGTAGCCGTGATATATCGTTTTGCTACTTTCTTAGAATAGTTTTTTATGCATCATCTGATAGCTAAAGGATACAAGAACCAATGTCGTTACAAAATGCAGCGGCACGACTAGTCTACAACGCACCCAAATTCTGTCACATTACTCCAATACTACACCGACTGCACTTTGAGAGTTTCGGCTAGAATCCAGTATAAATTATGTCTCTTAGCTAACGGAACTGCACCGGGCTATCTGACAGAACTTATCAAGCCTTCAGAAACAAGCGCCCGTGGAGAGACACTCAGATCGGCTAGAGCAAATAGAAGCACCCTGCAGCTGACGGGAGGTAGTCCTAGCACGGTCTTTGGCAATCGGGCTTTCAGCTACGCTGCACCAATGGCCTGGAACTCACTACCGGAAAGCATAAGAGAGCTTAAGGCATCCTTCAGAAGCAGACTCAAGACCCACCTTTTTACTCAGAGAGGCAAAGAAGCGCTTTTGGAATTATCATTCGGTCATAAAAGAGCGCTATACAAATACTAATATAATAATACTGTCATTTAAGTCCCTGGATTTCTGCATTCATGTTCCTACACGAAAAAATTAGTACATATTTGTCTTAGAACATGGAATATATTTATAAGCATCCGACTGAATTGAGTGATATCAATTTTCGGTGACGATATGAATACGGTTTTTGTAGTTGTTTTTTTACTGTGCATTGCTTTTCAGCATACACTTTCCAACGATTTGTTTCCCCTGTAATAATCATGTAAGTATGAGGCTAGTTGTTGATGGTGGTTGGGTGGATGCGTGTGATAACTACAATAGTTGCTCTGTGAGATGGAGGAAGAGTACGCTAACAAAGCACAATGCAATAACGATGTGATAATAACAATACCAGACTAATAATAAACCGCGCGACAAGCCGAGCGTAGCCAAGTGTATAGCAGTACTACAGCAAACATTTAAAGCATTTACCAGTTTTTGTACGAGAAATGTTTACCCAATAGCTAATAATAAAATATAATACAATTGCTAGCAATCTGTTTGATTAGGTGATAAGAACAATAATTGAAATGCATTTATGTGTAGAATGGAAGCAATATTGAATCGATAATCTCAAAACAAACGTTTACTTCAAATTTATATAAAAGTTCTCACTATAATATCCATTTGAAAGATCTGATTATTTAATAATGTAATTGAATTGTCATCTTGAAATATTATAATAAATATGAAAATTATGTTTTTCTTTCTTTTTGCAATATTTGCTCCCAATATAAAGCGTAAAGTCTCAATAAATTATTTTAATGTAGTATTTTTAGCTTCTAGGATATTCATTTGAAAGTTTTGGATGTTACTAATTTCGTAAAATATTTTAATTTAATGAATATATATTTGAAAACAAAGCAACAAATACATAGAATTATACAAAAATCCGTGTATTTAATTTGTAATTAGTCTTTTTAAAACCTTTCATGTAACAACAGTACTACTCGTATGATCCTATTAAGAAAAAGAAAAATACATAAAAGTTTTTAATTGTGATGCGGAAAATTCTTGGAGTTTTGAGAATGCAGGTGTAAAATTAAATAATTTATAATTATGACATTTCAATTGTGCATATTTTAAAAATATATTTTTAACAGTCTTATCAATACTTGTAAATTCTTCTTAAATTTTACTTTTGAATCACTGTTGACGAATGGTCAAGGATTTTAAAAATATGATTGTATTTTTATTTAATATGTGGACTCAAATGCCACATAGTGGTCCGGAGTGAAGCTCCTACTCAATTATATTGCACGTAAAATACGTCTAATAAAAATGACTAAAACATGACATAATCATATGTTCTATGGTGTCTGAGATAAGCAGCAACTTATCCCGCCATCGCTAGATGTCACCAAGCAACCTCATGGGGTGAAAATTAAACTGGAATGCGGTAAATTGAATTAGCAACCACGAGAGGGCGGGCCGCAAAGTGTGAGGTGATCCATGGCTTGTGAAACATGGGCTGCGAGATGTGAGATTCGCGAGATGTGAGATTTGTGAGATGCGAGTTGAGTTTTGTTAGAGAATGAAGTTGTGAGTGACGCCTCTGTTAGGGGAGGACCCTCGCGGAAAACAGACGGGAGGGAATTAAAATGTGAGGCTTCTTAGGAGTGCACTTTTGGGGATGAAAAATTCACTTTATAATCGCTTGTGTAAATGGTGCAACCGGTACGTATTCATTAGTTGTATTAGTTGTTATTTGTCAAACACATAAGAAACCCTAAGCATTGAATTGAAAAGTAATGTAATTATTTTTAAAAACTTTAGGTATTTTATTTGTTTTTTTTTAAATTAATTATTATTAACAAGTATTTGGGATATTTCATAGTCAGATTACTTAAACTTATTATATTCGTAAAAAAATTAAGCGTGATCCATGATTATTCAATTATTTTCTTTAAACTAAATTCCAGGTTTATATAAAATTTAAAATACTTCAAGGTCTTTATAAATACTTTATGTAAGTACAAGATTTTCGTTATAAAAGGAAAATATGACACAATTTTTTTTTAATAAATTTATTTATATTAGATCATCTTAAATTTTCTTAAGTTTGTAACATTTTTTTTGCTAAGATGTAAATTAAAAAAAAAAGTACATTTATGTATGCATATGATAGTATTTTACTTTATAAGTGAGGATAATAATAATTTCTTTCAAAAAATACAGTTTTATTTATTAATCTATGTGAAATCGAACCCAATTTGTCGAATGAGTCGAATAGCTTAACATTTTAATTATATCCCTCAGCAAAATACTGTAGTTTTCGTGCTTTTGTAGAGATTTATTTATATTGTATTTCATAACATACATATATAAAAAATCTATTTCATTACATGGCTACTAGAAATGAGTAATAAAATAAAAGTAATGTAAAATGATAGCATAAAAGATTATTCGATTGATACACAATTGAACAAATTATTGAATGTACTATTCTATGAGTATGTCGAATGTATAATGTTAAGTATATTAGTGTATTAGCCTTCAAATCTTATTGAAATTGTTTTGAAGTCTACGTGAATGGCATTATAACAGGCAAAACAGCAAAACCCAATTTAGCCGAGATGTCTAGTGCCTCCCACAGGGGTCCAGCTCGCAGCAGCCGAAGATTGTCACCTTTGTCACCCAACACTAATTATCGCAGGTGAGCATTGTTCCGCGAGCGATGGAAGCCCGGGCGAGAGCGTGGTCTTCCCATTGAACACGCCAGAACATAGTTTAAGCCCGTTTGTTCGTATTGCCAATATGTAGATTGTGCGGAGAGATGTTGAATATTCTATCAGGTCCCCGTGCGCCGTGAAAAGGATACCTACTGTCTGTGCTATTATTACTCCCATTTACTTTATCGTACAAAAATATTTAATCTTTTAAATAATAAATACAATATAAATTGCTATTATAAAGTTCTTTTTAGTTACCTGAAACTTGGTCTCTTCTTCTTCGTAGTAGTATCAATCCGGTGGATTGGTTTGCAGCAATTGCTGATGCATGGGATGTCTTTTGGACCTTTAATGTGGTATTTTCCCCTTTATTTCCACATCCTAATGCCGTTGACCATAAATGTTCATCCGCCTTCGAAGAGCATTTACTACCTCCAAGCCAATAGAGTGCACTAACCAGCTTGACCGGATGAGGTTACCTGGGTGTCGGCTTATTCTGGCCAACATTCGATGCGTGTCTATATTGGCCTCATGGTTTACACAACTTTGCTTTCTTCCATATTAATTCTCATACTAAATGGCATTTATATTCGGCATTTTATTGTCTGCAAGAACTAACAAAAAAGAAAAGAAAGAAGAAAAGTATGATAGCCAATAATTGAAATCATTTAAAATACAACGTTTGTACAAAAATATGTTTCATAATATTATTTCTGCACATGTATTAATCATGGATGTCCTGGAAGGGTTTCGGAAGGGTCAAGTTTGTTTTATATCAGCTGATTTTGGCTATTGGAGGCAAATGCCTTGTTATATGGCATTTGCCATATAACAAGGCATCCTTTACTGTTCTCTGATTCGTCCGCAGCTAAAATATGCTAGCGTTATATGGTCTCCCTACTATCAGTCCAACATCGCCTCTTGTCAAGAGTTGCACGACTGATCGGCCTTGAGAGAGGTAGCTACTCTTATGAAGATATAGAGAGGCGACTTAATGTATCTACATTGGAGAGACGTAGAACAGTGACTGACTTGCTGTTTATTTTTAAAATTATGAACTCCATAATCGATGACTAGACATTATTGCAGGAAAATACGTTCAATGTTCCCTCCCGGTTCACTAGAGGCAGTGACCTGCTACATGTAAGGACATCCAAAACCAACTACGGATACTATTCTCCTATGTTAAGAATGTGTAGACTGGTTAACTCCTCTAGTGACTTGGACTTTTTCGGGGTGGACCTTCCAGCATTTCGCAGATCCCTCTACTAATGTACTAGATCTGTTTTTTTTAATCATGTTCATGTTTTGTCTAAATGTATTGTCTTAGCTATTATATTGTTCTGTTTTACCATTTCATTTATTGTATTTTCTATTTTAAAATCGTATGTATTGGCCTAGGCCGTTAATAAAATAAATATTAAGAAAAAATAATCTCTCCCCAAATCAATAAATAATTTACAGTTTCTGTAAATGGTTAAATGAACCATTATTCTAAAATAAATGTGTTTGCAAATTCGTTCAAAATATCAAAATATTAACCAACTCAAAGGTATGCTTTTTAAAATGTATTTTCATTTACAATCTTGCAGAAGAAGGACTCTTGATACGCGGAAGTAAATAATACGATTATTCAAAAATATAACAATCATCGCATTATGTAATTTTCACGAATTTATTCAGAAAGCTCGTAACAAAATTACGCCGAGAATGAAATAATTGTCAGTTTGTAAAGCCTGAAAGGCTGTTGACTGTTGAGCGCATCGCATCACAGCCCAGCCCTTGAGACCCAGCGCAGAGTGTTGCGACCGCGGAACCTCCCGCGACAGCCTTATGGAGGTTGGACGGAAGGCGGAAGGTGAGGTTTTCATTATATTACCTGAAAGATCTGCAGATTAATTAAAAATTTGAATTGTACATGTGAATATTTAAAAAAATATATTTAAATTAGCTATTGGTCTACCCAACTAATCACTGGGCACGGCGCTAAAGTTAGTTTTGAACCCTAGTTGCCCCTATTGCACCCTCTTCCAGACCTCATAGCACGTTCTCTGAGACTCTCAGTTCCTCTTGTTAGAAGGAGGGGTCTTCTTCAATGCAATTCAAGGAAGGTGTCACGGCCCTATCGAGCATGCCGACATTGTGGCAACTAAAAAAAAATCTGGTATCCATAAAATCTGCGGAGAATTTATCTTTCATCTCCTTTTAACCCGTGAATGTGATTCAAATATTTTTTTTGGTTCTTTCTTTTTAGCACTTTTGTGCAGTGACCACAATTCTTCGCAGCGGACTTACACTGGACTTATCAATTGCTCACTGATTATAATATAAATGAGCGCATCATTATGGAGACTTAATTGTCCTAGTTGTGTGTATTGCGAGTGTAAGGCGGATAAAGATTCCAATTAGTTTATTATGTGAGCTTGGTTAGTGATAACATTGACTTATGGACATAACGCTATAACCAAATAAAACTGGGGAAGTTTGAATTTTGCGGGTTAAGCGATTCAAATTAATCTTTAATTTTTATACTGGCACTACTGTTACTGATATTTGTGCTAAAGTACACCTCAAAATATTCATTTGTGTTTGAAATAGTTGTCCATTTGTTACCGCAGAGTAAGAAATGTGGTGGGTATAAGAATAATTACTTCTAAATAATTGACAAAATATTTGTAAGTTAGATACTGAGGACATAATCTCTGTTGGTGTAGTCGCAGCTTAAGGTGCGGCTTGTTGAGGAGGCTCAAGTGGATGAGATGTCAAGTTGAGTTACGCGATGGAAGACAAGGACACTTCACTACGATACACCAACTTTTTTATAATTCGCAATAATTCAACGGTTTTGCAAACCGACGTTGAGATAGCTTTTAAATGAAAGCAGGCAGTGAAATTAAATAATAAAATAATATGATGCTTTCATATTATTCATACACTTACAGTTAGCATTAATAATTGCTCTTCTCAATTTACAAGAGTGTTTTTACTAGAAAACAGTTCATTTTTTAAACTTTAAATTGATAAACAAACTGTCTTTTAGATTTATTTTTTATACATTTCATATATAATTACAAACTTATGTAGTGATAATTTTATTAAATATGTCTTGTCTTCGGGAGCGTTTGGCTGATTAATGAACTACCAAATATTTCTCTGGTACTACAACCGAAGACTACAAAAATTTGCGGATCTTGCCCTGGAGGCTACCGGTAGCCATCTATAATCCTATGTGGAACTTCGGGTGTAGGTGTTCTGGGACAAGTTATAGACAACCTGAACAAACAGAACTGTGAAACGACGATTTTGTGGTATCTATATGCTCCACATACGGATCGAATATGGTGAAAAAAACCTAATATTAACCCCTAATAAAATGTGTAAGATAAATATATTATTTAAATTAAGGTAATGATCATAGAATTACACAGCTTAAGTGGCCTCAAAAGTCGAAACGATAGTGAAATTATTTCTTATATTGTGTAGTACGATTTCATACAACCAGTTTCAGATACTAACGATTGTTATGGGAACTTCGAAATAATACCACTGGGTACGTTTACTTTGATATTTATGAAAAGGTGGGGTCGTGGAAATGGCAGCCTTTTATATGCTAACACGAAAGTCAACCCTTTTAAGTCATACTTTTCGGATGCTGCATGAGAACATGGCAATACAGATGAATTTTCTTTAACCTTGTCGAGCTTTCGCTGCACTCGTAGCCCCTATACAAACAATGGATTTGAAAAAAAATGGGGAATAGAGTTCATACATAATGAGGCAAAGATTGTGTTGGCTGATATAACTTTGTAGCAGCGAATTGAGATGACCATATAACTCGGTTAAAGAGTGGAAAGAAAAGAAAAGCATTTCTATGTTCAAGCATAACGAAAAAAAATCCAAAATACCTGTACGAGTATAATTTGTTTTATGATGATGGATTGATAGCTCAAAGAATAATTATTGGAGAAGTTATAAGACGTGATTTATTTACATTACACTGGATTGATTGTTAATGCGGAAAACTGACGTATTATTAAGAGACTCTATGACGTGTCGATCTTTTGGCGGTCGCTGTTTGGTCCTCACCCCAACCCTCGAGTCCTTCTCTGCCGAAGTGACGCCGCACAATGTGTGAGTCGTGCAGTCCATTGTGGTCCATAATTGTCAATTACTATCGCCGTCGGGGGCCCCAGGAGCCCCACGAGTGGTCGCCGAGGCTCTCCTTCTGAGGGCGCTAAATGGGGCGCTTGCCTCGCACTCGACCTATCACCTCCCTCGACTCAATGTCCAATCATGTCTAACGTCTGATCTTAATCACTGCGGGTACATGTGTAATGATACATTTCAATGAATGAATAAGACGTTTGCTCATTTCAATAATTATACAGAAAAAGTGACATCATTATCAGCTGAGCAATTTATTCATTCATATCTGCTCCATAGCTGTAGCATATTTTTGCATCAAATTTCAGCCACATAAATCTGGCTGAGCCGTTTTTTAGATCCAAATGGTCTCGGAAGCATCGTATTAATCGTTCGCTAAAAAATGACCTTAAAATCCTCGGAGTTCTGCCCTGGAGATTGTCAAAAATCAAAAATATGTTTTCAGATGAAACATCACGTGCATATTTGTCTCGGGAATAAACAAGAATAAACAAGAATAAACAACGCCAGCTGACAGAAATGCATTTTGTGATGAGCATATGTTCCAGATTTTCTTCTTCTTCGTGTCAGCGACGTCAAATTATTTTTTCCCAATATCTGGCAACATCGATAGCTCGTGTGTTGCCCAGCATTAGGTTCTGAGATGTGCAACTTGTTGAGCACATGGAGCAGCATCGTAGGTGTGAGGCGGTCTGCAGGTCTCCACAGTCGCACAATAGTGTATCTCCCTGCCGAAGCATTTCCCACCGCTCGAGGTTGTCCTTTGTTCTACCAACTCCGGTTCTTAATCTGTTAAGGATTTCCAGGTCGGCCAGTCAAGGCTCTTGCCAGTTGGGAGGCCTTCCTTTGGAGTAATGAAATCCTCTGGTACGATTTGTTGCCAGAGTTGGAGTCTCTCATTTTCAGGGGCGGATGTGAGAGGTTGTGTGGATTTCAGAAAGCTGCTTCGAGACTTCAATCTTGGTGTTGGGGGTATCTGATTATACAAGCAGTGGGATGGTTGGTTGATTGCCTTACGCATTTCTTCGGCGCATATGACTTTGCGTCTTATGTTCGGTGGTGCGACACCAGCCAAGGGGTATAGTTTAGAAATGGGTGTTGGTTTGAGGCAGCCTGTGACGACTCTGCATGCATCATTCAGGGCGGTATCCACTTGATTATAGTGTTCCAGATATGGAACGGATATGAGATTGAAGATCTGTCAACTGTCGTCATTTGTGCATATATGTGTTCTATCAATTAATTTCAAATATCTAATTGTTTTTATGATGAAATACGTCCGTTATTGCTCTCATCATCATCATCATCAGCCTGTGTTCATCCACTGTTGAACGTAGGCCTCCCGCATGAGTCTCCATCCTCTTCGATCCTCCGCCTTCTGCATCCAGGTCACTCCCGCTATTCTTCTTATATCGTCAGTCCATCTTGTAGGGGGTCGGCCAATGCTTCGTTTGCCAGTTCTTGGGCGCCATTCCAATACTTTTCTTCCCCATCGACCGTCGTCTCTTCGACAGATATGACCTGCCCATTGCCACTTGAGTGTGCCTATTCGTTGGGTAGCATCCACTACTTGAGTTCTTCTGCGTATTTCCTCGTTTCGGATTCTATCTTTTAGCGACACTCCGAGCATGGATCTCTCCATAGCACGCTGGGTGACTTTTATTTTATGGGTAAGACTTGCTGTCAGATTCCACGTCTCTGCGCCATAAGTTAATACAGGGAGGACGCATTGGTTAAACGCCTTAGTTTTAAGGCATTGCGGAATTTTCGCTTTAAAAATGTACTTTAGTTTTCCAAATGCTGCCCATCCCAGTTGTATGCGCCTGTCGATTTGTTTTGAGAAGTTATTTCGCCCTAGTTGTATTACTTGTCCCAGATAGGTATAGTCGTTTACAACCTCTATTTCTGTTCCTCCAATGGAAATAGGATCAAAGATCTGTGAAATATGACTATTAATCATGGCTTTTGTTTTATCCATGTTCATTTTCAGACCAATTTTGTTCGACGCTTCATTGAGGTCGTAGAGCATGTCTTGGAGCTTGTTAGGTGATTCGGCTATTAGCACTATGTCATCTGCAAATCGGAGGTGAGAAATGTACTCTCCGTTAATATTTATTCCACATTTTGTCCAGGATAGCAGTTTAAAAATATCTTCTAGGGCGTTTGTGAAGAGTTTTGGAGATATAACATCTCCTTGTCTAACACCTTTGTTTATAGAAATATTGTTAGTGCTATCATGGAGCTGGACCATCATTGTTGCAGATTTGTAAAGAGATTTTATTATCTCTATATACCGATAGTCTATTTTGCAGCGTTGTAGTGAATCTAGCACTGCCCAAGTCTCGATTGAGTCAAATGCCTTTTCATAGTCTACAAAGGCGAGGCAGAGTGGCTGATTATATTCTTCGGTTTTCTGAATGATTTGTCTTAGCGTGTGGATATGATCAATTGTACTAAAGCCTTTCCTAAACCCTTATTTATTTAGTTATTGCTCTATGTACTGCCAAATTTACTTAATTCACGATATTTAATATGATTTTGCCTTGGAAGTTAACAGCAACCGTATATGTTTCCATGTGGATCTCTGGGTATAGATATATCTTGAGGAAAGGTATGCTTAATGGCAGCTGACGGAAATGTGTAGCGGTACAGCTGGGAATGAAAATATGCTCTAAATAAAGGATGGATATGTTAAGAAATGTATGCGATAATATACCTAAATAAATGAGAAAAATTGTGTTTATGTTATTTTATGTGTAGTTACTAGTATTTAATCTAAAACTAAAAATGGTATTATGTCGACTGTTTATATAATCAAATGCAATTCATGGCGCCTGAAAGATTAAAAATTACCGCATTACATAGAGCACTTAGTTGGTAAATTTCACATTATTCGCAGTCATCATCAGTTTTCTACATGACCGTCAAACGTAATTAACTATGTACTATTTTCGTTTCAAAAATATATTCTTAATCGATTGAGGTCAAAGTATACATTCAATAATACGTCCCAGCAACTGAACGTTGTTAGGTTGTGTAGCATTTTAAAAAATATTTTTAATTGAATGAAAAAAAACCTGTTATTTTTAACGATGTGTATGTAAGTGGTTCATAAAATTGAACTGCATTTTAAAAGTTCGCAAGAGGTGATTTCCCCTCGCATTGTTTGAAATATTATTTGAAATCCCTTTGTTTTTTTACGATCCCTTAAAATAACCGATAAAATACTTTAAAACAACATTTCTTATGACAACGAACCTCGTTGCGTTTCAAAAAGTAAAACAAACACATTGAAAAATTAATGCCGGATAATAAATAAAAAATGACGATTTTTCGTTGAATGGGGGTGTAAAAAATCAAAATATATTGTACGGAAGCAGGGGTGTTATAATTCACATTGATATGTTGATTTTATGGGAACAAAATAACGAAATGATAATATTGTTTGAACCTCGATTGTTGGAAATAAAATGTTATTGATATGAGTGAAATATACTGCACTCTGTACAATATTGTTCTGTTAAATAAATAATTTCATCCGATAAATTGCAAATTGATATTATCACTAGATCAAGTGTTTGGATGCGTTAATTTCGTTTATTTAAAAAAAAACTATATAATGCGCAATTTACGCAGGAATGCTCAAAGAGGGTTTTAGGTTATACAATGGATTTGATGATGTTCATTCGAGAAGGCTAGATTCTCTATATGGGAATGATATTGAATAGTTGTTGGGTGCTCTCTTCAACATTGATAGCTCTTGTGTTGCTCAGCATTAGGTCCTGAGATGTACAGCTTGTTGGGTACGTGGAGTAGGATCTTAGGTGTAAGGCGGTCAGCAGGTCTCCACAGAGGCACAATAGTGACTCTCCCTGCCAAAGCATTGCTCACCGCTCGAAATTGTCCTTTGTTCTAACAACTCCGGTTCTTAATCTGTTCAGGGATTTCCAGGTCCGACAGTCAAGGTTCTTGCGAGTTGGGAGTAATGGAATCCTCTGATGCGACTTGTTGCCAGAGCTGGAGTCTCTCATTTTCAGGGCCGTATGTGAGAGGTTGTGTGGATCTCAGAAAGATGCTTCGCGACTTCAGTCTGGGTGTTGGGGGTATCTGATTATACAAGCAGTGGGTAGGTTGGTTGATTTCTTACGCATTTCTCATAATATGTAATATGTTTTAAACAGGTTCAAATTGTATGAAAGTTGAAACATAAATATATTTCTGTATTTCATCAGTAGATATTTTACTTTGTGTTTAAATTGAACGTTAATGAACATGTAAATATATATTTGAGAAAATTGAAATTTAATTTGATGAATATTGAAAATTTGTTGCACACGGTACAACCTTAAAGTTATGGTCATAAAATTTGATGTGTAAGTTTATGTAGTTTTATTTATTTATAATATTATATAACATAGTATTTGTAGTAGATAGTAGGAACATAAAAATGAAATACATAATATATTGTGTACAATAATTCTTTATTTACTTTTTAAGTTGACATTTTTTTCGTTCATGACAGGAAAAATGATAAATATTTTCTTACACTAAAACCAAATTATAATTTATAAACACTTATTTGATATAGTTTCTAAAAGATTAAACTTACATTGGAGGAACATTAAATTATACTACTCGAAAGTATAGCGTTTTACCATAATAAAGATATTTAATAATATGAAAATGATGATTGAAACAGATTTTGAAGGAAACGAAACAGTCATTTTAGATTCAGTGAGTACTGAACAGAACTTGTTTGCTAAGATTCGTGGTTCGAATCCCAGAATTCACCGTTAATTTTTCTCAGATACAATGATGAGAGGAATGTCATTTGCGATGGTGTTTGCTGTGAATTTGTATGAGTATCAATTTTTGAAGCATTTATGTTTTTTTTTGCTTCTGAGATGTTTTTACTTTAAGGACCTTACGAAGAATAAAGTATTTTATAAAAAAAAATATATATACGAAAACTAGAAAAATGAGGTTTGAAAAAATACTCTTCACAATAATCGTCACGATAAATTAATTAAGTTCAAAAATTTGGCAGTCAACTTCCCTGGGTGTCACGACCTATCGTCTCCAGATAATTCGTTCAACGACTCATCGGTATCGATGTAAGGCGCACTCGACATATGGTGCACGGGATATTTGGCGCATGAACAACTGGTACACTGGCTGTCTCGCTATCATTACCTAATCTAACTCAACCTAAGGATTTGTACCGTTATCGTAGAGTCTAGAGATCCATAGGACTCGTTAACGAAACAGCTTAGGTTAGGTTAAGTTAGGTTAGGATAGGTTAGGTAAGGTTCACCAAATGTCCCGTGCACCAGATGTCTAGAGCGCCCCACGTCGTTTCCGATGAGTCGTTCAACGCATTGTCTTGGGACGAAATGGGGCGGAACCACTTCAATGTACCAAAAATGATGATGCTTGGTTTAGTTTTCGTGGTAGAAATTCAACTGATGTTTTAATGAATATTTGATAATAACATGTAGGTACATAATTCTGAATATCATAATATTATTCTACGAGAAATTAGTGTTTATACACTGGACAATTTTCGTTAATTTCTTAAATATAATGTTTTCTAATTAAATTAAATTATATTTACATAATTAATTAAAAATACAACATCTTATAATAACATGTTTTTTTAAACGACAAACCGACGGTTTCAATATTTAAATTCAATAATAAACATGACATAAATAGACATAACTTGTAAAATATTTACAGAAAACGTATACTTTTTTTACCTAATTAACGACAATGAGAAATATATATATATTTGAAAAATAAATTGAAAATTCACATTTTGTGTTCACAAATATATTATGTAATTTCACAATCACAAAATATATTTTTATGTAATATGGGTGTTCAGATAAAATAAGTGTTAAAATTTTGATTTAATTGTAGTTTTTTCTAATACTTAAACTTAAATTACTTTACATTTTTACATCACAGAAAATATAAAGATATTGAAATAAACGATTGGGAGTATACATATAATATTTTGCGCGTATTTCGTATTCCTTAGTTTACAACCAAATTATTTAGTATTTTTTTTTACTATGGAATTTTATTTGTATTTTTTTTTATGTAAACTCGGGAGAATACCGACAGATGGTGATATTAATTCTGAATTATCATCTGTGGAATGCTATGACGCTTACCATAATGCATATGGCTAAGCGCTGCATGTGGAGTCCGCTGATCCGCTCAACGTTTACAATAAAATGACAGCCGGACCGACTGATTCAGCAGACCCTGTCATCATCCTTTGCCCGATATTATGGCCAGAATTTACTTCTGGGCAAAGGGTGGTTTCACGGGACGACTTTCCACCAATTTAAATTAATAGGCTATGACTGTCATTTTACGGGTGAGGGATCGATTCACGCCAACTGGGGATATTTTAGAGCTCAGAAATCGTTTAAAAATCCTTTTTTTTTCAATCTCCGTCGGCGATCGAACCCACGACATTTGGCTTGCAAAGCAAACGCTTTGACCGTTGAGCTATACCCGCCGGCGATGCCTGAACAAATAAGATAACAAAGAAGGCAAACCTCAGAATGGAAAATAATAAGCCAAAATATTTTTTGATATTTTATATGCGATTATTTTTACTTTCTTTTTGTCATTTTACCTTAATAAAATATATCCTAGTATCTAGCACATTAACTTTCATTATGAGGTTTTATCTTTATTTTACTGAGTTTTAAATATCATGATTTTATTTTATTTTTGTTCTAAGAAGTCAATTTGTAAATTATTTCTATCATCCAATAGACAATTACTTCTTGAGCAAGAAATAATTATCTATTTAATATTATGACAACATCTCAAAAGGTTCGTGAATATTTGTACATGTTTCGTTTACTTTAGAATTGTGTCAATCGATTCAATAAATTTATGTGCGAGTTATACTCAGTGTTAAATGGTTATCTTAATAATCCAAATAAATGATCATTCCAAAGAAGCGCTTTTGGAATGATCATTCGGTCATAAAAGAGCGCTATACAAATACTAATATAATAATAATAAACACTATTTGAAATAATGTAATTAATATTTCGTTTATTGATACTAAGTGATTTTGCCGAATGTGTACAGTATTAAATGAATTATTTTATTGAAATATTAAGATGATAAAAATACTTTAAATCACCTTTGAAAATGTTATCTATGTTGAACATAAAATTACTAATTTTGACTAAATATTACAAAAAAATGACAAAAAGTGTGTGTAAGTGGGCTATTATGTTTAAGATAAGTTCTTGAAATAAATTATTGATAATAGGCACAGAAATGGCAATTGTTTATGGACACTTGTAATAGTTTTAGTCGTTATCATTTATTGATTTTAATATCCAATTAGAGCCATATCAAAATTACTTAGAATTATTCCACATAACATACTATATTGTTTTAATGGCTTTTGGGTATATTATCTTTATACAATTATTATTGGTATCTTAATCGTTAAACTATCAAGATTTGATATTAAATGCGAGTACAATTGAAAATTATCATACTTTTATATTTATATTACTTTTTACGTAATTTGGGTAAAGTACGTCATGAATTTATTACAAATTAAAATAAACATAAATATTCTGTTAAATAAAATTAAACCAAAATTTAGTGAATCATTTAATTTTACTTTTGGTAGATAAATACTGAAAGTTCGTTGTTTCAATCACAAGTAATCGTAATTTACTTATTATTAACACAAGACTGTTATTGAAATAATTTCTTATTTTTAATACAGAAGTAATGAAAAATGGTAATGAATAAAAAAACTCATATTTTACCTTTACGATGCATGAATTTCATAGATATTTATACGATTAATACACACAAAAGTTTTTGTTATCTTTAATTATTTGATAAGTTATTATTCTATTAATATTTTGATAAAACATCATAAACCATTTTTGACGACACCTTCCTGTGTATGCTTTTTATTTGTTTGCGCGTATAATATTTTCATGACATAAATATTTTTGAATTATTTAAATTTTCGAACATTCTCATTCATCCAACGAGCAGTTATTTATTCAACTGACGGTATTTTCCAATATTTGAGTAGGCACACAACCCAAACGAAAAATAATCTCAATTACAAAATATGTTTACAAAGCGGGAATCTACGTCGCGTAATTATGATAATAACGTAACATCACTATTGCGTGACAATTTTCATTGAACTATACATACGTTATTATAAAGTGCATTTCTAACGTGTCGCTCTGAAAGAGTGGGCATAATTGCATACCTAATCACAACAGAAACAATTTGTAGATATATAATATAATACCAATATTATATACAAAAGATACTTGAATTATTGCATATCAAAGGTGAGATATTATTTAGAGTTCTGTTCTGTTATCTTTCTCACACGAAGTGCTGCAAGAAGGGTACCAATGTCGAGGGCTCGGTTAGAGCGAGTCCGGTCATAGGATAACAGCCAGAGGCCGCCGGAACTCTCCAGAGAACTGAGCGGACCCTGGGTAATGTTGGCCATATTGCGACACAGGAAGAAGACCAGCTCCTGTGGGGTAGTAAGCTGGGAGAGCTCCTGGAGACGCTGTAGATGCGGAAGAAGCTGAGCTTCCAGCGTCTGTAGTGCCTGGTCCTCCGCGAGCGTTTAATTCAGGAGAGTCCGCTGCTGATCTTGGGGATGCTGACGGTGCTGCACCTGCTGCGGCTGCTGCTGAAGCTTCGGAGTACATCTTGCTGATGTCCATGGGGTACGCGCGAGGACTTTGTTGCTCCATGTACATATACGCCTTGGAGAGCGTAGAGTCTAGATAGCCGCGAGATGGCTCTGGGTACATGCCGTACGGACCACTTCTGTATTTCTCTGGCTTCCAGTGAGTACTTAGACATAGCGTCCATGGTAGAGACAACCTGAGAACAAAGATAATAAAAATCATGAATATTACAAAAATAAATTGAATTTGTACCGAATAATATAGAGGATCAAAAGGTTTAGACTTCCTCACCTTAGGTGAGATTTGCGTAATCTTGCAAAACACTTATAAATAAATATTATAACAAGTCTAATGATTCCAAGTGGACCTCAGATTATAGAAATGTTTTAGGACAATACTCGTACTTAAAAAATATTTAAAAAATAACACAAAATCTTGAAAGAATCAAAGACAGGATTTAATTTCTTTCTTGGACGAATATTTCAAATATTAGTGATTAATTATTATAATTATTCACGGAAATTAAAATTATTAAATTTTGGAAAAATCCACGCATTCTCGATAACAATTATGTAATAAGAAAAATAATCGTAACTTTAATATATTATGTTAATTTATAAAATTGCATGGACATTTAATTAAAATAACATAAATTATGCCTTTAATATAACAAATGATATCAAAAGACAATTTTTTATCTTTATAATAAATTGTTCGATGATAGATATACTATTGTCTTCTAATGAAGCGATCTAGTTTTAAAGAACTTTATAAGCATCTGGTAATGGATTTTTATGCTCTCGCCAGTTTCACAATGTGAAAAATTAAAATAATTGAAGAATCCATTGCACAACCGTCGCATTGTGAAAGTAAAGCAATCTTTTCCGAGTCGTCTAATATAAGCACGAAGAAGAATCCGAGTTGTAACCGTCTCGGCGGTGATTAAAATACGGGCGAGTTTAAAGGTTAACGAAATAGCCTCGGTCGGGGCATAAATAATCTCGGCCGAGTAAAAAAAAGTAATCTCGTTTCAGAAACTTACGAATTATACTTTCTAAGATACGGAAAAAAATACGAAATAAAGCGAGCGAACGTAATCTGATTTCATTGTCGTCAATGGCTTGACAAGCATTGTCATCTTAAAGAAATTCCCAATAACGTCCATAATATATTGTATCCAGGTCTGTAATCTCAAACTTTTGTGCAAATCAACAGAGTGGTTAAAAATATTCTCCAATATTTTTAAATATATTTTTTACCATATCCGCTCCATATTTGGAGCATATGGACAGCGCGAATTGTCGTTTCAAAGTTCTGTAAGCTCAGATTGCCTTGTCCCAGAGCACCTGTATACCTGGAGGTCCACATGGGAACATAGTTGGTTTCCGGGAGCCTCCAAGACAAGTAACGTAATCAAAGTAAAGTTTAATAATGATATTTAATGGAAATATCCACTATAATTACTGAGTTATCTATAAGGGTATTGAAAAAAATATATTTTAACTTATGCAATCTATAATAGATGATTTATTAAATACGATATGACATTAAAACAAATATTGAAATTGCAAAATTTTATTATTCGCGACATGTTATGAATTATTCGAGAAGCGTTTGTTTCGAATAACAAAAATAAAATGTGATATTTGAGCTTAAGACCCAATTTTCTCTACAGGATTGAAATTATGAACCAAAAAGTAATTGATCGTTTGCAGACTTAATACAAAATTGATATATTTCATAGTGTTATATGAGAAATCGTTTTAAAGAAAATATTTTCTTATTTTTTTAATATTTTTTTAATCATTGTGTAGTTTCCGAGGTTAGGGATGGTTCTCCCTTACGTAGTCATTATTACGCAAGTCTGGCTCCGACCGCGGTCGCCAGAAGCTACATCCCTCCATAGAACAAGCATCCTTGTACCGTGGCGCCCTTCTACCCTGAATCATACCTTTATTTATGTACTGACAATCACCATTATATGGAGCATCATATCACTTAGGACACCATTCTGACGATCAAATACACAAAATAACTGTATTAAGCTTATACTCTTAATGCTATCATGTTTATCATACATTAAGTAATTCCCACCACTCAAAAACGTAGTATTTATAAAACTAATAGTTTTGCATTACATTCTTCTCATATCACACACATATCACCACAAATTGAGGACATTAAGCATCGTCGGTTGTAATTATTCATTTAACAATACATTTTGGCATTTGAAGGACCATTTATGGCTCCCAATGACTTCCAGAGAAGGAGTCCAGGGAACGTAGGTATCCAAGTATTACCCTGGCATTTTGTTGTTTTTTTAATCATTTTTCTTAATGAGGTCAAATGAATAACTTAACTGTTTATTTGTTTATGTTAGTTAAGTTAACAAACCAAAATTATCGGATAATTTAAAATACGTAAAGAATGACTATTATATTTATGATTATAATCATTAATTATGTATAAAATTAGCAATATTGGAACTAAATAAGATCCTTGTGGATTGTTTGCAAAGGCCTTTTAACACGTGCTTTATTTTGTATTCATACACTTATTACAATAATAATTATGAGTTATTAACAAGAAACAAATATCAAAAAGTATGCTACATTTCAATACAAACGAAAAATACCTTAACATTTTTTGCTGTAATAGTTTTTTTGGACTGACTTTTTATCTGCTTACGTAGCTCAGAAAACGTTTCTCAATGAACTGTATATAAGTTACAAATAATTTAATTCTTTTGTAAATTAAGTTTTTAATTTTATGCCAGCTATTCAAAATTATAATGCTCTTTTACTGGATATATTATAATATCCAAGTAATATTCTCACATAAATCGCTTAAAGAAGAGCTGTTTTATGATTCAAGTCACAATGTTGTGATATTACGAGCACAATTGCATGTTCCAATATTGTGTGTGTGTTGGCTTATTGTTGAGCAATAACACAATGTATCATATCACCGGTCGCTACTGTCCTCGAGAGCCCCACGCGCGGCCCAAACGTTACATTACGTATATACGTATCCACAGGCTCAAGTCTTCATTCGCAACGTAAAAATGGCGAAAAGAAAAGCCATTATTCAAAAAACTTGCGTCGCATATAAAATGTGCGGCAATAAATTACATGTTCTGCCGACCGCACGGTTGCCTAAATAAATAAACATGCATGCAACCTGCTCTAGAATATGAAATCTGTAATATTCAAATAAAAGGCAAAAAAATGTTTTATCAACTTTATAAATTACTGGTACCTTCTCGAATCACAATTAACCCTTTCATTACGGCTTGTTGGAATACAAATTACACTGTCAATTGTAAAACAAGTATTTGAAGCATAAATGTACTTATCTGGTCTATTTTCATATATCACATTGGTTCTTGTATCCTTTAGCTATCAGATGATGCATAAAAAACTATTCTAAGAAAGTAGCAAAACGATATATCTCACGGCTACCGATGTCAATGATAGGGGAATATTACACGACATTTATGGGGTACCGATGCGAACAGGTTAGGAGTATGTTAGAGGTTTGCTATTTTTCATGTTTTTCGAGTAGTTTAATTTTTATATAAGCACATAATTGAGAATACCGATATAATTAAGAGATAAATTTGAGTAATATTACTTGGAATTCTAATACGATTGCCGTTTTTGAGGATAGCTATGTGTGCATTTGCAGCGTTGATCTCTCAACGTCAATATATTACGACTGGCATTTACGCTTCGTCCATTTTATGGGAACAAAATGAGATGTTTATGAGATGACATCTATTTTTCTACTACCATATTTTTTAAATAATAACATAAAAAAAATATGCGCGGGGAATCAATTTTACAACAACCAATTATTTATAGAGCCTATATATTGATTAAAAATATTTTTTAATTTAAGTTTTTTAGGGGATGGAAACCTTTTGGGTCGTCTTTAAACATGGTAATCAAGCACTTTACCTCTACCGATTAAGCTATACTCGTCTGAAAACTTTGAAGGCGCACTGTGAATGGGTGGTATTCACATCAAGAATTTCATCTCCGACCAATTTTATTATAAAAGCTTTTCGAGGCAAATTTGCGAGGATTCAGTCATGTGCCAAACGTGTGGGTATTTATAGATATTTGTGAACTAATATAAAACTTATAAATTAAATACTATTTTTTCTTAATAATATGAATTTACTACGTTTAAATGAAATCACAATAATTACAGATAAATCTTCTAATGTAGCGTAGAAATTACCTGTTCGAATCGTTGAATAGTAAAGAAGGCACATATTTAAAATCTCATTTGAAAAACGGTAAAATAAAATAAGTAAAAAGGATTTGATTACGGCGGGAAAAAAATAAAACGAACTATGTCACAGTTGATAAAGGTGAAATAAAAAATAAAAAAAGTGTTAGAATGCTTCTTCAGATTTGTACCTCACTGGAATTGATTATATTTATTACTAAGATATTGGACTTTATACGAGTACAGAGGTCTGTTACTTTGCTCCTTTTCCTTGGCTTTTATAAGTAGAGAACAGTTCATTACTGTAGATAAATCAAAACTGAACAATTGGTTCAAATGGTTGCAGTAATGCGTCTGGATAGCTCCCAATTTACTAAGGTATATGTGAATTATTATCTAGTTCATTTACCTTGTTAAAAAATACCTGCGTTAAGAACTGTTTCAACCATTACAGTTGTTACAAAATAACAAGTGTTTCTTTGGTTTGCGAAACATATGCTATAAATAATTGTGTAATGTGGCAGTGATGAAATCGATATCATTAAAAAAAAACTTTTATATGGAAGGGACCTTAAGACTTTAAGTAAATACTGTTAGACAAAAATGCTATAAAAAATGTAAACTTATTTATATGATTACTAAAAACTATTATTTGACCTTTTTTGTATTATTTTGTAAGGTTAAGAAAATATTTAATACGCGTACTTTATAAACCACAGATTATTTAAAAAAATATTCAAATACTGATACATACACAAATTCACAGCAAATATTGTCGTATATGTTATTTCTTTCATGAACAAATTGTAGAAAATGTATGGCAGGCGATTGGATTCAAACCAGGAACCTTTGTAACCAAATTATGAGAGAGAAATGTCATATAAGATGATGTTCTCTGTGAATTTTATGTCTATAAAATGCTGATATCTTAACAATTATTTTGTAATGGGTAATTTTACTTAACTTTTAAAATACGAGTACAAAAACGAAGGTAACATATTTAACCCTTTCGCATTGGTTGTCGGCATATGCCGTCATAAGATTCCCCGACCGTTGACATAGTTTGACGTGATATATTGCTTGCTACTTTCTTAGAATAGTTTTTTATGCATCATCTGATAGCTAAAGGATACAAGAACCAATGTGATATTTGAAAATAGACCAGATAAGTACATTTATGCTTCAAATACTAGTTTTGTAATTGACAGTATAATTTGTATTCAAACCGAGCCGTAATGAAAGAGTTACAGGTTGAAAATATATAAAGAAGTCAAGAGTTTTTTTTTTATGTAAAAATGAATATTCAAATATGATTTTAATTTGACAAAAATTAAAAGGCAACTATTGTTGATTGTTTTTGTTTTTTTAAATTTAATTTGATCGTAAACATGCGGGGTTTGGCCACGCGGTTGCCGCGACTTTTTAATTCCCGATTTATAATAAAAATGGATTCAATGCCCATATTGCAGGATTCGAAACGGTTGGCATTTCGAATTGGATACGCCACGGAGACAATCATTATCGGGCCTCGGATCGTCTCACAGAGAGAGGTGAAAAAAAAACGTTACAGATCTCCAAAGTCCATTCAACCGCAGAATGGGAATGTCGTATTTATTGTCGTCCGCAATAAAGATCATTGTAATGTGGAACAGAGCCACAATGTGGGCCTTTTCGGCATTGTGACTCTGGATTCAGCACGGCTCCGGAGCCCTAAAGGAGAACTAACTTGTTTGTGAGAAATCAGACACGAGGAACATAGAGAAAAACACTTATACTTCCAAAGTACTTAGGCTTTTTTTAGTGTTGTTTTGAATCAAACGCAGAATCTGATTGCTCACAATATATATTGTCGTAATTTGTAATATACAATAAGAAAGACTTTCTTACATTACTTTTTGAATTCAGCATGTTTCTGATATTGCTATGTATTGGAATACTATTTAATTTTTCTGGAAAATAAGTAACTATAATGCTAAGAATATATTTATTCAATCGCATTTATTGTGGTTATTAATTTATAGTTCTTTTAATATCAAACATACAATAGGTATTATTTACACATAATCATCAATCATTAAATATCATATATGTACTCGTATATCCGTTCCATGCCACTCAGTTCTGTCAGTTGCTATTATTCATCTCAAGATATCTCTGCACCCGAATGTCCACCTGGCAACATATATAGTTGCCCGATGACTTGAATAGACAACAGCTATTCGAGTATAACTCGAGTTCACGTAGTATCCGAAGCATAATTTTGTGTAATTTGTTAACACTTTCCACGCCATGTAGGTCACCGGTGACCTACGTTGTTGTTGAAAAGGGCGCCCTGTAGGTAACCGGTGACTTACGTTTTTTTTTCGAACAAACAGTCCCTGTACGCCAGCGGTTACATTTCAATGGAATTTTAACATTGAATGTGACCTATATGGCGTCTCCGAGTCGAATGCATTAAAAACACTACGTTGGCATTAAACGTGATAATAGGTTATTTTAAAGTTGATTGAATGATTAGCCGGTTCTAAAACGCAGGTCATCTCAATCATGCTCCACAGGCTTAGACCATTTGGTTTTTAAAGATCGGCTCAATACAACCAGCAACACGTGACTAGCAACAGACGGTGACTCATCCAAGTTTTGGTCTGCGACCAATGTTGCTTAAATTCGATCATCTAACAATATCTGCGCTAACGATGTGCTATTGCCGCTGGCTCAAATTCATTATATTTTAAAATAAACTTCTGAGTTGTGAACGATATTGTTTGGCAAAAACTTAGAACTTAGAAACTTAAACCAGCTGTTTTATGTGATGATACTCTCAAAATGTACAGATTTTCGTGATATTTTTTTTTTTGTAGTAGGTACTCGTAATTCGCGTGAATTATTGGTTACGCTATCTGACAATCTAAAAAAGCGCACGCATAAAATACTTCTAGTATACCACGGCGTCGTTAACAAACTTTTTTGCTTGTTATGTTTTTGCTACAAAAACATGAAAATGCGGAAATTCATTTGGGCGCAAAAAATATTTCGCAAAAACGAAGGGTCCGAAGGACAATTAAAAAAACTAATGATTATTAAAAATGCTATTACGTTGGTAGACTTAAATTTAACATCTAATCATATTTTTTTGTTAATATAAGAAGTTTGATGTTGTGACAATAATGCCATGTTATTTGTGGGTCATCCATGATTTACTTATAACAGGGTTTTTGTTGTTAAAGTCAACTATTTGCATTGAGTCTCCTAACGCTTGTTCTGGGTGTGAGGTCATTGACACTAAATGTGTCAATAAATTTACAGGGCCACACTTTTATGTAAATACTTAAATAATGAATTAAGATGTTAAAATATTTTGTAATGTCATTGAAGGAAATAAATAAATAATTGTCTAAATAATAATAATAAATATGTGTGAAAACGTTTATTTATTTATTAAACTGTTAAATACTGAAAAATACTGTCCGAAAAAGTATATATTTACTACAATAAATAACAATATTAAAAAAAAATATCCATTCAATTTTTCTACAACAAAATATTTGATTAATTAACATTAAAATAGTTGTTAAATAGAAACAAGTTGTAGTTTTAAACTAATTATAAATAATGTGATTGATGGTATGAATGCATGTCTAATTTACTTTTCAAGATCATTAAAAATGTAAATCATTGAAGTGTAAATCATCCGAAAGTATAGAATAAAATAATACAAAAACGTATAACATTTCATTGCTCGAATACACAGCATCGCATGCATATAAATAATAAGATTATACTAATGCCGCATTTAATCTGCGGCCATTCAAAGGAAAACTCTTTTTTCTGAATACATTAATTTGGTCTATGGGCGAGGGCGAGCGGCATCTCGCATTATAATGTATACTAATATAGGATGCCCTCAGGTAGATATCTGATCCTGGAATCGGTCCCCGCGTTATTAAATCAGGATTAGCGAGGACCCCGCCGCGACTCAGTCGAGCATCGTCAGGGATACGAGGTACCTTCGATCACTGAAGCGGTCGCAAGAGCCACCTCGGGGTAGTAGTGCTGGATCGCATGACTAACTTGCATTTCGGGAAATTAACTGAATCGTGTTATGAACGCAGTTTTGTATCGTATTATATATGAAGATGTATTAATTTAAGTCGATATTGTACGCAATAACAAGTTTTACGTTTAATTTTTCATACGCATTAAAACATAATAATAGGTGTACCGGAAAAGAATGTCGTTTTTCGAACTTGTATAACGTGTTCTGTGTTGTTTCTCGACTACGTATACCTGGAGTGTACTAGGACTTTTAAACAAAAAAATTACAACCCTATATACAATGGAGAGCTTTGTACCGAATGAGGAATTTATTCTAAATATTATGCTTTACCATTTCATGAAGAAAGGAAGTGCAACACGTGCTACAAATTTGTCATTTACTGGGAGATATTTTGAATGTTCGTACGTTAAGGGAAGGGAACTCCATATATTCCACTCCCTGGTCGTGTCCAGGGGCTAGTTCGTCTTTCGGGACAATCCAAATATTCCCCTCAGTTGCTCTTTTCCACATGTTCAGCTGCAGTGTAGCCTCAGGTTTCACCAGTTCCGTTGTATTCACTGTGAATGGGTGATGTTTACGGGATGACTTTCGTCTACCACCAATTTTTAATTAATAGGCTATGACTGGCATTTTACGAATGAAATTTAAATTTCACACCAGCCGAGGGTATTAATAGAGCTTAAAAATCGATTAAAATATTAATAATGATTTTCGTTTGCTATAATTGATGATATATTGATGATTAATTAATTACAGTATAAAGTACATCTAGCTGAAGATACGATTATTGAGGTTAAAAGAAATAGCATATATCAATCGTTATATCTCCTTTTTATAACAAATCATTTACATAAAATACATATAATAACGAATTTAATGTCTCTGAATATTTTACGTAAGATCTGTTTCTACTACGCACCAAGTTGTCATTAGAATTTAGATCTATATCCGGCGACACGGCCATTGTCGAACGCAACGTCATATATTATGTATTATTGTGACACACACACAATGCGGCTTGTAGAATTCATTGATAAAAAAATATGAATGAAGGAGAGAACCTCGAAGAAAAAAAAATATCGTAAAACAAAGGCGGCACTGTGTTTTATATGAATGAACCGACCGAAATAAAAGATTACAATTTTTCGAGAAGAGAATTCGTGTTTGGTATACATAATAAGCGCAATGTTCTCGTGATACCATTACCGTAAACATTGGCTACTGATTTATATACAGAGACACGTCGACTTAAAACGGATTTATCGCGGTCATTTTTCGAATTTTTCTTTAGCCGAGTCGCAAACCACAAGTGTAATTCGGAATTAATATCGAGTTTTATTTTTATTTTGCGTCAAAGGAATATATACACTGTGAAGGTTGTCGTACCGAAGAATAATCGCTTTATTTATTTGTACGGACATTCGTGTCCGGATTTAAATAATATGATTTTGTTGAAGTTTGAGAAGATCGGTTTGATTTATGGCGCTTTGTTTTTCTTTCAGAATATTGCCACATAATCAAAACACCATTTATGCACACCTATAAATTCATAATATAAAGGAATGTATTTATTGTTGTAATGGTTTGTTTATGACAGTAATTATTTTTATTCTTAATGTATCCACCTTATTTTTATAATTTATACCGTTGGTATGCATTAAGTAATGATTTTTCACGGTATAAATCTTCATACATACAATTTTAAGGAACATATTTTGAAATTTACATTATCATCATCATTCCATATTCGATACTAAGTAAATTTATAGATATTTCGTGTGAAAACTTTGTAAACTGTTCTAACTACATATACTTACACAGTTTTCTGTTTTACTAGAAAACTGTATGAGTATAGTCAAGTGTTTATTTATAATTATACATTGGAAATGAAAATATATATGTGTAGCTTAATGTATATATTTGAATGGTATACAATAATATTATCAGGTTGAGTCGCGCTTTAGGACCAAAGAAGCGTCGAGCGTATAATCTAATCTCCTTAAAAATACGATTAACAAATCACCCAAAAACATGCCTCGGATACTACAACGGTCGTATCTTCAAATCCTCGGGATTCTGCTGCGGAATTCGTCGGGAACCATATATGTTCCAAAGTGGAACTTCTGGTGCAGAGATGTCTCGGGACGAGGCAGAGACAACAGGGTCAGATCCTGTATGCCTAGAAGTGGGCGACGTCGATGGCGTTACTCTCGGTCACCATCAGGTCTTCCTGGGTGCAGCTACTCGGACACAGCTCACACTCCAGAAGGTATGTCAGGGTCTGCTCCACGCCGCAGTCACATTCAGTCGGTCCGTTGTAAAACTTACAGGCTTTTATTTGTGTCCTAGTCTTACATACTCATATATGTTGCATATATGGAACGGATATGTATGGAAGAATTATTATGAGTCTCATATATGATGAGTATAATAATGTGTTGCACAAAATATGTTGTTGATACATGATGTTTAAAAAAATCTTTTCTTTATCTTGAAATGAGTGAGTCTTGTGTGTTATTTTGTTTTTATTGTAAGTGTAGTTTATTTTCATCACCTTCAGATATAAAATACTAATTTCTTAAATTTCGATTTAAACACAAAACAGTCCCAAAGGTGTCAGACCCGCCCCAAAATCGCTTGTCTCTATTCCGACTGCGGACACTTAAATTCTTTATTAAATTTTAATTACGTTTTCTGGATCACACAAAAAAGGTATCGTACAAGGGAAAAAAGTGCGCGTTCACGTTTGGTGATGGCGCAGTTGCGGTGAACAATAGTCGGGCCGCCCTATCGCTGCCGGTCTATTTAAAAATATTGAGAATGCAACCAATTAATATCATTGTTGGTAGCACAAACGATGATTTCGTTATTAAATGATTCGTCAGGCCGGTCCTCGCATTCCCGAGGCTTTTACAAATTAGCAGATGTTTGGGAGAGGAATGAATAGGATGTGCATCATCATCATGGTGTGGTAGCTCCTCGAGGGAGATGAAAGATAATCAAAACGCAGATGACATCATTTCGGAGATTGGGAGCTGTTGATCGCGTTTTGTTTCGAAACGAACGCTGAGATACAAAAGGCACATAGAGTCGAGGTTAATTTTTTATAAGAAGGTTTAGTGTTTGACTACTTAATGCCATACTGTCAACTATGAACACTTTGAACTGCTTGACTGAAACGCATTTCTTATAAAACATATTATAAAATATGTCTAGATACAAGATAAACTTACAGATCACAGAATTTTAATATAATCATTCATGATAAATAACGTATTTCCAAATAATATCCAGGAGCATGGTACTCTGGGTACAAACTGAGTCATGTATTTGATTATTAATTTCACTGTTCTAAAACGGGAATAAGTGGTTAAGTAATAAAAGTAAAAGAGTATTTAGATTTTTTTTATATATTGGAAATACACGTTTATGCTTCATTGAGTAGTTATTATTGAGAATAAGAATGTCGTTATAAGATAAAATTGTGTTATAATTCTAAATGTTATTTTCTTTTTATTGATATATATTGAAATTTCACCAAGAGCTGTGGACCAAAAAATCAAAAAGAAAATAAATGGGCTAATTTCGTAGTATGTCATACAATGTAATTGAAGCCATGATGCTTAAAGATAAGCAGCAAGATTATATTCGATACGTGCAATTATAACGTATATAAATAAGTTATATGATAGTATGGAAGCATTAAAATTATTGATGTAATAAAAAAAGCGTTGTTACCTGTTATACAGGTAAATATCTTATATTATTTTACTCTAAAGTTTACCGTATAAAATGACTTGATAAATGAATAAAAACAGCACCATTAAAAAGGGTTGTGAAATTAATGTTACTAACATTAAGAACACTTCAATCTATTAAGAAGAAGTACGCACAAAAAAAAAACACAAAATCTTGGGGTGTCCTGCGATCGTGTTTTCCATTATACTAATGAATGGGCTTTCAAAATTTATTTATACCCCGAAAAACTTTCAGTAATGATGAGATTGTACTAAAAAAACGTGCGCTCACAATGATCTTAACGACAATGGTGAGGGACCATCAATTACTAGCGCGATGACGAGACACCGGGTGAGTAATGGAGAAGCACTGATAGCCGGCAGACGTGAGGCGAAATTCAAAAGATTTTAAACTGAAAATTACGTAGTTTAACAACCCTCCATAATGCGATTTGAGCGCGGAGACGTTGAGTAAAGTATTAGGGGCGCAGAGTGGTCGAAGAGGCGCGGTGCTCGCACTCGAGCAGCGAGTGGAATGCGACGTGACGGGATAAGATAAAAACATCTCCTCCACAATTTGTTCTCCTGGAACTTTTTTTAGATTTAAAGCATACACAGATTAGATAAGTAATCTGATTTTTATTTTTAGTGTGCTTAACATAATGATTATTTTATTAAAGTCAAAAAATATTTATATGATCTTAAATAAACTTAAACTATATTCTAAATTCGAGTAAGGTATGAAATGTTAAAGTATTATTTACATACATAAAAATATCTCCCCCACAATTTGTTCTCCTGGAACTTTTTTTAGATTTAAAGCATACACAGATTAGATAAGTAATCTGATTTTTTATTTTTTAGTGTGCTTAACATAATGATTATTTTATTAAAGTCAAAAAATATTTATATGATCTTAAATAACTTAAACTATATTCTAAATTCGAGTAAGGTATGAAATGTTAAAGTATTATTTACATACTATTATTTGCTTAAAAAACATTGTTTGCCTTGAAATTTTCTTCACTCTTTTTTGTTTGTGAATTCTTCGGTAATATGGATCTTATAACGTCAATAACACATTTTCTCCCAATTTAAGTAAGCTGACCTAACCTAAGCCACTATATTTTCTCGCTTACTGATTGGCTGATAAGCTTCTATATAATAAATACGATGTTTCATGTTAACTCAATATACGCTTCATAGGTATTAAAAAATATTGTTTCATTAAATTAATTAACACGAAAGCGCTTTTAAATTCATTATTTATCAGGATCAAATTACAATATCACTGATTATATTAGTGCCGGTAGAGAACTGATGAAACTCTCATTGAAAGTGTAATCGTAGTCTTTCAGCACGTCAATAATCTGTGCTCAACGTACTCCATATTATAATATAACAAGGTAAAAAGTATTTATCCATAATGATTTTTGTAAGCTTCAAAAATAGCCCGTAAGCTTGTGAGAACTGAATAAAAATATATAGTTTAATGTAAATATCATCAAGGGTAGAAACAAGCGCTAATGATATTTATTAAACAGTTGACCGGTGTTGAACGCAATGATCCCCTGGTTCCACCTGGTCCACCCCCAACTCACTATTGCCGGGCGGGGCGAGCTTAGGTCTTGCATGTTTTAGCGTGACAAACCAATGCTTTCCGCCCTGGACGTGTTTGGATATCCTCTTCTTTCATGCAGATACACATGGATTAATGATGGGCGATCGGCCGTGTCCTGAGTGGCCTTACCAGGCCCGCATTTTCATAAAGACATACAACAAGTATTTTAATTCGTGGTCAAAAGTTATGTAGCGTTGGTCACACAGTCGAAAGTCACCACGTAAACACAACCGTTGGTTAAAAAAATGACACGTGAAGCTATAATACAATAACGTTTGTGGATTAAAAATCTTTATAAATTGCTTAGAATCCACATATGTACTTTATCTACCATCGTTCGTCGGAATTTTTGATTATTAACCTACAAAAAAAATATGTATGTTTTCATGGTTAGTTTTATATTTATAAACCATTTATGAAGTTTATGATTTTCTATGTCATATAAAGTACTCGTATGTAAAAGTAATTTAGAATATATTTTATAATATTAATATTTTATAAAAACTCGAATAACCATCGACAAAGACTCACTGATTCAATCTTTAACGTTAATTAATTGTCGCCCTGAGTGAGTCGATATTCTTAATATCATATTTTAATTTTAGATAAACTCTTAGCAGATAATATTGATTGACATTTATTTATATTTGTAATATTCAATAAGTCATCCATTTAAATATTTTTAATGTGAATATCGTATAAATCATTACAATCTTATAAAAATAATGTATCAACGAGATCTATATTAAAACAAACAACAAACATACTTTTTGCATTCGCCATTCGTTATTAAAAGTATAAGAAATTGTATATTCTTCTCATAAAAACATCTTTTTGTAAAAAATGTTACTTACTTCATATTTTACTAGTATATACAAAATGTTAGCATTCAATTCGTAATTAATTTTAGATATTAAATATTTCTTTGTCTTGTTTTTATATTGATCACTGTGAAGCACTATTTCACGAACTGGAAGACTGCGGTCTCGATTTCAGTGGGAGCTTCGTCAATTATGCACATATATGGATGCATCAGTACGTTTGTGAAAATTGTGGTTTTGATCATCGAAATAAAATACAAAATAACTTTTTAAATAATTCATTTATTACAAAAAAAATGATGAGAAAACATCTGGTTTTTAATTTCTCTGCTGTTCAGGTCAATGCCGGCGGTCATAGCTCAATGGTCAAAGCGTTTGCTTTGCAAGCCAAAGGTCGTGGTTTCGATCCCCGACGGAGATTTACAAAAAAAGGATTTTTAATCGATTTCTGAGCTCTAAAATACCCCCGGTTGGTGTGAATTTGATCCATCATCCGTAAAATGTCACTCATAGCCTATTAATTAAAATTGGTAGTAGATGAAAGTCGTCCCGTGAAGATCACCCGTTCATAGTAAATTGTTGCAATAATAAAGGATAATGCGTGAAGCTCTGGCTGTAGTCTATGACGTTGGCGAATCAACACTCCACATTCAGCGTTTAGCCATATACACCATGGTAAGCGTCATAGAATTCCACAGATGAGACTTCAGAATTACTGTCACCATCTGTCGGTATTCTCCTGTATACATAAAAATATATATATATATTGTTAGGAATAAAGAGCAAACGGTAGTCACACTGGTCCGGCCCGCTGTTAGGTGTAGGTCCGCTCCTCAGGGGAGCAGATAGCCCAGTCGTGACTTGCACCTTCCTTGTGAGCGCTTGGTTACCTTTGGGCCGCACCGGCCCCATTGTAAATTTTCACATCCATCCACCATTAGCCATACATTGTTGGCATCGCGTTTTTCAACACCTTAGAATTTCTCACACTTCGTTAGTTACAGCAAACATTAAATTAGAAAACTTTCAATGAGAGACGAGGGGCATGCGAGACTTCACTAGAGACGAGGGAATGGAAAATAAAAAGTGAACGAAGAACGGTAATCGAGAAAAAATTGTTCACATGAAATCACACGAGCTTAACAAAAAAAGAAGATTATTTAATTGAACATTTATGTATCACGCAAATACACAATAAGTAGGATATGTGTTATATATTTCAGTTTTTTTACAATATTAACAGAATCGATTCTGACGGTATTATAAGGATCCATAGTAGCTGAATAAATTGAAAAAGAAAATTGCATGATTTAATCTTTACCGATAAAACCACGCTAATGCAAGTGAACTATATATTGTAGAAACATTAAGTTAGATGGATAGATGTTTTCTATAAATAACTAATAACGTTGGCAATTATTATTCTCAGAATTAAGGAACAGGAATACAGACGTCTGCTTTATCTGATTTACTAAGTCTTTTTTATTCCTACAATGACGGACTGAATAATAATAAGAAAATAACTTTTATTAATATATCAGACAATTTTTTAGATACTCTTCCATTATTTGAGCTTAACCAACGACAATAGCATATTGGAAGCAAGGCTCTTGTTAGATCTTCGAAGATAAGCAACATTGGGCGTGGACCAAGATATGAATGGATTAGCGCCCCTTAAGCTTCTGCCGTAGAAGTTATCGGGAACCGTACGACTATATGATCGTAGGTGGACTATCTGGTTGCCTTGGAATTTTTTTGGACAGTGCATCGAAAAATGCAGTGAGTAGCAGCAATATGGTGACCAAATACAAAACGGATATAAATATTTTCAACTAGCAATAATCGCACCTCGGATAAACCTCATTGGTTACGATATCGCCACTGCGCAGATATGGAATGAGAAAAAAAGTTTTTTTTTGTCACAAATTTAATCAAGAAGTAGAATAATAAATACTAACCCTTTCATTACGGCTCGGTTTGAATACAAATTATACAGTAAATTATAAAACTAGTATTTGAAGCATGAATGTACTTATCTGGTCTATTTTCATATATCACATTGGTTCTTGAATCTTTTAGCTATCAGATGATGTATAAAAAACTATTCTAAAAAAGTAGCAAAACGATATATCACGTCAACTAATGTCAACGGTCAGGGAATCTTATGACGGCATATGCCGACAACCGATGCGAAAGGGTTAACGATCGCCAATCGTAGACAACCAATACCCATATTTCCCACAAGCGGCGTCAAACTGACTCGACAGAACGTCATATGACAAAAATGTTCCGTTTGTTTTCTACTGTATGTATATAAAAAAGGAGAATAAAATATTACAAACAAACATTGATTAGATCGCCCGGAAATTGCTTTTCTGTTAATTTTGATCAAATCAAAATAATAAACCTAATATTCATACAAATTTAATAAATCCCATCTTATTATCCGCTCTCGGATAACGACAAAGGGTTCACGGATGGCGGAGCTCTTAACAATAAATCTCCCCGGGAAGGCAACGCAAGAGGCAGAAATACATCACTTTGAATGCGGATTACTTTGTATTGTAATTATGAGAATTGTATGTCACATCTCAGACTATTATGTTTCCCGGCGATAACGCGCTTAAATGGAATTCATTTCGTAGAACTAAGTTTTAATTTAAAACGTGTATATTACATTCGGCGCCATTGCGATTCACACAAATTCGTGCTCCACTTTTATGACACTTGTATAAATAGTGCCCCGAATTCAGAGTAAAATAAATATTCTATTGAAGTAAAAACAGAAACATCACTCGGCAGAAAGTACATATTTGTGTACGAGTATTACAAAATACAATGTGGCTAAAGAGAAAACATTTTTACTATGACAAAATTACAAATCTTTGCGATTCGTTTGGTGCATTCTATTTAAAACTGTATTATGTGAATCGACGTTTATTATTAGAGTACATACGAGTAAGCTCCGCTAAAAATACTATGCGTAAATTCTATATTAAACGAATTAATTAAATATATTGAGATTCAGAGAATATTATTTGTAGATTTATTGATCAACTGATTCTACGAGTATATTTAAATTAGGGAGTGTACGATTTTAACGGAATTTGACTGTTTAACAGTGTAAATGTGAATCGTTTTTTTATCATTTGTTTTAAGTAATACACAAGCATATTATGTTATAAATGTAACTGTAATCGCTGACTATTCAATGATCTGATATTGGATATAAAACTACTCGTAAATATGAGGCTAGCTAAAGCTATGAGGAATATATTCGATTAGTTTCGTACAAAAAAATGGAAAAAACCAACATTATTATTTGTTTATGAAAGCATCTAATAAAATAATTGAACGAAATATTTGAAAAAAGTAAGGTTACGGAAATTCTTTTAAATAGTTACAAAGTCTGAATGTATGATTTGGTCGATGTATTTTCCTCGAAGCGCACCAAAAAGTACCGATGAATTAAATGAGAAGAACAGCTTAAACCATTTCTGTGATCCTAATACTTATACAGTCTTTGGTTTTTTTCTACCTACTATATTAAGCATTCATATACACAAGCTGCAAGTATTAAAGCAAAGCATATCAATAAGATAAGTTTTCATCGAATTTCTCAGATAAGTATTACTCTTTTTACATCAAGAGGAACTGGTAGCCTCAAGGTATGTGCTCTGAGGTCGTGAATAGTATCTAACTGAGGTTAGGTTAGTGGTAGTTACCTGTGCAGGAGCAGTTAGGGCTGCGGACATGGCGGTCTGTTGGGCGGCGGCGGCTGCAGCAGCCATGGAAGCTGCGCTAAGGGAACTATAGGTGGCGGGACCGTAGTATGAGGACATGCTCTGGCTCATCTGAGAAGCGGCCATACCTGAGGAAGAAGAAATGGAAGCATTAACATTGCACAAATTATTATGTTGTAGGAATCTTATCAATTAATAGTTCCAGGGTCACATTTTTAATACATACTCAAGTTAATAAATGATATGATTTAAGGAATATACGTAATTTCATTAATAACTTTGAGGAAAAACTGTTCTTTAGTCTTCTTAGCGTAGTAATTTGAGTTCTTCATAAGGTCACTATTTTGTGTTAGCTGGATAGTAAAGATAAGATCATGTTGTATTATTACGTTTTATTGCCATGCCAGAGGACACGTGTTCGATCCTCGACAAGCTTTAAACAAAAATAGTTGTTCAATAATTTTGTAAACTCGGGTTGAGCCGATCCTTGAATCCTTGATGAACGATAGATAATAGCAACTGAGAGAATTGAGTGGCGGCAATTAGTGGTGATCATGTGTATCAGATTTGGAACGGATATGGTAATAAAAAGTGTATGCTCTATAAGTGGTTGCTGTGAAATAGTCTTAACACTCTCAACTATATAATAATAACAGACATGGCCTATTAATCGTATCTTTTAAAAATAGAAGGTAGCAAAAGGTTATCCTGTGAATTTAAAGAGAGTTTCCGTTAAAATGAACAATATATCAATGCCTGTAGTCTTATGACGTCAGCGGATCTGCACTCCACGAGCAGTGCTTAACCATTAAGACAAATATTTTTATTAATCATTGCATATCTTATCAACTACTTTTTTGTTACGTATAAACAAAAATCTATGTAATATAGGTAGCTGTTATATCATAGTTTACTTTACTACTACACATTTTATAACGAATCGATATTTCGTACCGTGAGTTGTTGTTTGTTCTGTCGCCTCAAGAGTGAGCCTCTTCGACTTACTGGATCGCAATCCTTCAAAGGTGGCGATAATATTTTCTTTTAATTTCCTGCGCACAATGCTTCGGCAGACGGGAGGGATACCGCGCAGCGCCCTCTACCAGAGCAGCAAACCAAACTACCCGCCCGAATGCCAAGGGAGACCCATTGTGTGGAACGAGGATAAACAAAATACGCATACCCCTCAGTTATTACGAGCGCAATGGGATCCCATTCTAGATAAATAAATGTCATTTACATTCACACGTATAAACGCTCCTTTTGTTGTATGCGAGCGGGACTGTCAGTGCTTCGATTTAATGCTGTCAATATCAACCGCATTGTGTTTCACTCGACAATGGACCTCTCAAGATGGTGCCACTCTCTCTCTTTTTCTCTCTTGCGAGATCGCGACTCTCTTCACTTGAAAATGAATGCAATTTTAATTTTTTTTTCGGCTTCCGCGGCTACCGTTATTCAATTATTTGGTCTCGTGGGGTGGAAATTTCATTAAAATGCAAAGTCGGGATTAACTGTGGATCTGCGAAAGGTTCAAGTGATTTTGGCGCATTGTGAACGATGACGTGAAGGTGCATCGGCCATACAATTGATTCATATTCACAATAACACATTACGCTAACGTTACCGTGATTTTATTAATTTATATTTTTTATGTAAGCACATACAGGAGAATAGCGACACAGATGGTGATAGTAGTTCTGAAGTCTCATCTGTGGAATTCTATGACGCTTACCATGTTACGTATGGTTAAGCGCTGCATGTGGAGTATTGATCCGCCAACGTCATAGACTACAGCCCGAGATTCACGCATCATCTTTATTATTACAGGATTTGACTATGAATGGGTGGTCTTCACGGGACAACTTTCGTCTGCCACCAATTTTAATAATTAGGCTATGACTGTCATTTTACGAGTGGGGCATCAAATTCTCACCAACCGGGGGTATTTAAGAACTCGCAAATCGATTAAAAATCCTTTTTTTTAAATCTCCGTTAGGGATCGAACCCACGACCCTTGGCTTTCAAAGCAAACACTTTGACCATAGAGCTATAGCCGCCGCTAAATTAATTAAATAAGAATTTAAATTCTTTGTATGCATGTTTTATCATATAATCGAATTAATTAGTTGCGTATTCAATGAGAATCATGAAATTTAAGTAGTACAAAACGAGATAAAAATGTAATAAAAAATCATTTATACATTTATGATGCATACCTAACATTAACCAATCATAAATATTGATAATTAAATTTTGATTAACAGTAATTTTATCTGATATTAATGCAACATCATAAAGCCGGTAATTCTAACGTAAAAAACGGATACATATAAAAAAATACAATAAACACCATTATATGTATGCAGTACCGGTTGTAGACCCTGCGGGGCCCTGGGGATTTTTTTTTCTAGCGCCCCATATTGTTTGTATTTTCAAAAATATAAGAAAGATTGGTTGCCCTCGGCGCCCCTAGCTTATTCGATGCCCTGGGGCACTGACCCACTTCGCCACCCCCTAAAATCGGCTCTGTATGTATGATATTTTTCTCATCGATAGAGCAACAGAAAAATAAATGGCAAACGCGGGGATTCGAGCCACGAATTTTGCACAGCTTTTTTGACTTAATGCTGGCCCCTCGGCCACGATGCACCACCCATTGCATCGAAACATTAATGTCATCACTATATCCGCTCACGTATCTGGAGCATTAAGTAATCACGAGCTGCCGCCACAAAGGTCAGTCACCTTTGTCTCCCGCAGTTCCAGTAAGAACATTCCAATTATAGTTCCCGAAGGCTTTCCAGGATGGTGCAAGTCCGGATGTTTGAAGTAAAGGCTGTAGTTAATGCTTTCCTACACATCTAAAGTATGTGTCCCTAGCATGTGTACTTTCGAAAATTGACCGAATGTATTATAGAACTTGTCCGTTCTCTCACATCGTCATTCCTCTTAAAGCCTCCAAACCATCGTACCAGTCATCTGCATTTGTAACATATTATTTGGCTAGGTTGTATTATTATATTTATTTATTTCACGGAACCGTAGTTCTAAGGTACAAATAATAAGAAACATAGAGTAAACATAAATATACAATACATACAAAAGAGAATAAGAAATAAAAATAAAATAAAAGAAGAAGAAGATGAAACGTGTCAAAGATCACAGAGATCTAGGAGAACAATACCATCGACAAAAGAGGACAAGGATGTAAGGAAAGGATGTAAGAAAAGGATGTAAGAAAAGGATGTAAGAAAAGGATGTAGTAAAGGATGTAAGAAAAGGATGTAAGAAAAGGATGTAAGAAAAGGATGTAAGAAAAGGATGTAAGAAAAGGATCGAGGTGTGCTGGTAAGCCATTTAGGAGCGCCATTGCCGTTGTACTAAATTGAGTGCTCTAAGCTCCACATGTATCAACTGGGATCAAAAACAATGGATGGTTACGAATATCTATAGATAATGCTTGTTATAAAAAAAATTGAATAACTTGATCCAAAAAATTGTTGTTTGTTTAAGCATTATTATTTTTTTGATCTAAAGTGAAAAATGCATCCAGTTACTAATAAAGTCTACGAGTTTGGAATGGCGCTCCTCGCTATTCAAATTGGCCAATAAAACGTTTGGGTTTATGACTTGAACACGTTATATTTTGCAGCTCGGCGAATAAATTGTTTGCATAAATTGCTGTCGTGGAATTAGCCGAAAGTCAAAAGGTTGCCGTGCGAGGGCAGCAGCAGTAGCAGCAGCGGCCACGGTACAAGAAACACAATTTATGGAACGGCTTGTCGAAGACAGAAGCGTACTTCGGTATTTCAGCAATAGGCAGTACGCAACGGCGCTGATTTTAAAGGGCACCAATATATTTTTAAAAAAATATACAATTGGTTAAGACTTCAGCGACGGACTTAACAATTGATACTTCAAAAAACTGATTGTGAAATGCGGAAGTACACCTCGTGTAGTTAGGCTGCTATTATTGAGGGCTCCTTGATTAGAGCTTCTAAGGAAAGCAGATCATTTATTAGCAGCCGCCACAATTCTTCAAAGAAATCATTTTATAATCGATAAGTTGGTAATCATAACCAAAACTATCGCATCATCAAGAATATTTAATTGTTAATCAGAGAGATTTGTAGGAGATGTAAGAATAAGTTTAGTCAATGCGTTTTATGGGCAATAATATTGTATAGTGAAAAAATTATTAACGTACCGTTTTGTGTATCAAAATTTTAATAATTTTAATTATAGCTCTTAAATCAAATTAAAAATTTAAAGTACGAATATGTAACTGTTTAATGTATATCTCAATTCAGTCTAGTTTTTGCAATAAAAAAAACAGACGATTAGTATTATGTTATAGTATTATGTTAATAAAAAAATAGATTGAGGCGTCCCTTAGGACATAATAGTCAAGGCCACGGGAACGTCGAGCTAATAATCTGATTTCTTTAAAAATCCGAATAACAAATCACCCATAAATATGCTTTGGATACTACAGATGCATCCTCTTCAAGTACTCGCACGTCTGCTATGAAGGTTTTCGGGAAACATATTTGTTTCCAAGTGGACATTCAGGTGCAGTCATATCCTAGAATTGACAGTGGCAGCTGACAGGACTAAGTGGCGGCAATGTACAATATGGTGAAAAAAATATTCCAGATATGAGATGAAGAAAAAGTTAAAATACCGCATTTAGAAAAATATCATATTAAATAATCTCCTCAATTCGGTTCTGATAAACCGAGAAACTGTTGTTGGGTTCCTGTGGAGCAGCCGGCGCGGCCACTAATCCGACAGTCCGAACATTTTATACGGGAATACAAATATCTCGGAAGACCATTTAACACGGGAATATCTTCTAGTAAGATCCAACAGAGGTTGGGAGTCAGTGTAGAAGAACCAGTGGGATATTAAGGTGCGGACGTGCCTTTAGCTTACTGGAACATATTTTAATTCGATCGATGTATTGTTGTTGAATAATATTTATACGAGTGAAAATGATGCAAATTTATATAATACTCGTATATTGATCGATGTTATCGTGTTTATATTAAAAGGCTATACTCGCACATATTCCTTTAAGACATTACTATCTGTAATCAATTTTTCTCTGTTATTTTTGCTTCGGAATTGAAGCGTAAATGTATTGCTTCCAAAAATATAAACGATGTAGTTACTAGATCCAATCAACTTGTGTTAATTCAGCATAAAATACCAAAATTTAGATATAAATGTCCAATTTCATTGATGATTCTGTCTGTTTAGTGCGAAGAGAATGAAGATAAGGTAGATTTAGTTGTTTATTTATAAAATAACTCATAACTCTTCCATTGGGAGTAAATTATTCTCTTTACACTCCCAAGTGCATATTTAAATATCAGGTGTCAGAGACTTTCGTTGGGTACAAAACAAACCATATTTAAAAATTAAAAATGAAAGAAAGTTATAAAATTACTGTTATTATTATTATATCACTATTTGTATAGCGCTTTTTTATGACCGAATGGTTATTCCAAAAACGCTTCTTTGCTTCTCTGATTAAGAAGGAGGGGCCATGAGTCAGCTTCTGAAAGATGCCTCCGCTTTAAGTTTTCTTATGCTTTCCAGCAGCGAGCTCCAGGCCATTGGTGCTGCGTAGCTGAAAGCACGATTGCCAAAGACCGTGCTAGGACTACCTCCCGTCAGTTGCAGGGTGCTTCTATTTGCTCTGGTTGATCTGAATGTCTCTTCACACGCGCTTATCTCCGAAGGCTTGATCAATTCTGTCAAATAACTCTGTGCAGTACATCATAAATAAAAACAAAAAGCGGAATACGTTTTACATCTAAATACGTGACTAAAATTATGGCAAATATCAAAGTTCTCTAACAACTGATGAACGAAATTTTCTCTCATCTAAAGGTTTATAAAGTAAAAGAAAATTGTTTTGCATTTCACATCAAACCCACCAAATATATATATATATATAATTAAAGATCTAGTTCTTAGAGCAACGAAATCCACCAACAGTTAATGTCGTTTCATTAATAAGCTTCACGATTCATTCTAAACGAATCATTGTGGGACATTCGTCCAATTATAATAAGCATTAAATTAATATAAAATCAAATATAAGCCGAGTGTTCAAAGTGACGTTATTCGTGACGGGCGCTAATTAATTAAGTCCATTATTTAAGGAAAATATTATTTCAGTATCTCGTGAAGTGTGAGCGAGATGTCTTGTCCACCCACACAGGTATTATTATATTATATGTATATATTATCTATGTAATCCACGGTAAGGCTGTGTCTTTAATTATTTATTTGCTCAATAATTATTGTTGACAGCTTAGAGTTTTGTTACGCCCCGTCTATAATTTGCTTCCACTCAACATTTCGATAACGACCGAAAGGAATGTTTCGTGTGCGTTCTGTGAAAAAGCGTTAAGGCACTCTTTTTACGTTTCGATTTAATAAAAAAAATCCCCATTTGAGATGTATTATCTCATAATTATTATAAATAAATAAAGCTATTGAATCAATTAAACACCATATTCGATATAACTGCATTTCTCTTAAATCTGCAAAAGTGTTCATAAATTAAATCGGCTAAAGTGTTCATAAATTTCCGCTTTAGATTTCTTGAAGGTAACCAGTAAAATATACACAAGGTCAGACCGAGCGAAGAGACAAAAATAATAAAAATGTATGTTAATATTTTATTTCGGCCTCGTTAACCACGCGCGTTTCAACGATATCCTTGATGTAATTCAACAGCAAGGGACCGTTAGAAAAAAGGAGCAGTTCAGGAAAGTTGGAAGAGTACGTATAGCAGATGCATAAATTATGTAGTCTTTAAACAATAAAACCCATTGAGTTGTTTGACTGATTGATAAAATAAAAAAAAATACGTATAATATTTTTCTCTTTAATCATTTCATTGCGGCTAGGTGGAATACAAATTATACTGTCAATTGTAAAACTAGTATTTGAAGCATAAATGTACTTATCTGGTCTATTTTCATATATAACACTGGTTCTTGTATCATTAAGCTATCAGATGATGCAAAAAAAACTATTCTAAGAAAGTAGCAAAACGATATATCACGGCTAACGATGTCAACGGTAGGGGAATCTTACACGGCATATATCGGGCACCGATGCGAATAGGTTAAATACATGTTTTCATGTGAATATTCTTACTGGACACCTGTATAACATGATGTGAAATTTATTAATTTTTGACTTGAAGAAGATTAAGGACCTGGAAACTGACAGGTATTGTGAGGAGATTGATATTGTGGCGGCCATATTTAAATACAGAAATACAAATTTTATCAAAATCTTTCATGATATTTATACTACCACTTACTCGAAAAGTATGAACATAGTAAGGAATATTTTATAAGCGCATAAAGTGGTCTCCATGTACTGTTTTATTTCCGTATAGCAGATGAATAAGTTCTAGAGTACGAATCCAATACTCGTTTCCATTCACTTTACATTATTTTGACTTACTACTTTTTCGCACGGTACACAAGACATATTTGAATATTTCGAATACTAAAAAAATTCCGTGCTTTTAATACGCCATATTTTTAATTTTTTAGTTCGCGTGGACGGGTGAAGTATGGCCGGCCGCATACCGAGCCTCAGTGGGAGGGAACGCCGTACGAAGCGGCAACACTCGAAAAATCATATTCCTCGCGCTTCTTATAAAATATAAACAATTAATAATGATGATAATATTTCAAGACACCTTTAGGCTTTTAGTCTTCCTCTGTTCTCTTGGCATACCAACATAGTTGGGGACATTTTATAATATTTTTCATTTGAAGGCTGTCGTTAAAAATAATTATTAGACATATTCCTATTTTCTTTGTAATTTCTCATACCAACTAGTTATCTTACAGTAATATTTAAATATTGGTACAGTGCCGGTTTTAGGGGGTGGCGAAGTGGGTCGGTGCCCCAGGGCGTCGAATAAGACAAGGGGCACCGAGATCAAACAATCTTTCTTAGATTTTTTTAAATATTAACAATATGGGGTGCTAGAAAAAAATTGGCCTAGGGCGCCGCAGGGTCTAAAGCCGGTACTGTATTGGCATGTACATATCATTATATTTGGTGTAAAAATATTTTATAAATAATATGTAATAATTAAACGTAAGTTTTCAGGTTATTCGCAGAACAATTATAATCTCCAGGGTTTCATTAGCTTCCCACTGAAACATACTATTTAACTCTAAGACTCGATGAAATATCTTTAATATGAGCTTAAAAAGCAGCATGCTTTCATTATGCCCTTTCGTTATATCCCAACGCAATGGTCGTTGTGTGGGCGGATAGGTGGGACTTCCGGTTGGAGGGGCACTAGATGCGCCTTTACGTGGCCATCCAGCGGGGATCCGGTGCTCCATTCACTGAGTAGAAGTTGTTAAAATTGCTAAATTTAATTTGATATCTTGTATTTTATTTTTATATGTATCAGCTCTGGTGGCTGAATAAATAAAATTGTTATTATTATATTTTGAGATCTATTAAATAAACAATATTAATTTTGTATTGTTCTATGTATTACATTGAGTAACTAACATCATGGTCAACATGTTATTCATCCGTCAATATCTAGTAACTGATTATTTGGGAAACAAATTTAATGGTAAGAATTTGAATTCTTTTTTGTCAGAATTTAAAGAAGATATTGTTATAAAATAAAAATAAATAATTATATAAGGTTAAGAAAGATATAATTATGTTAGTTTGGGTTAGGTTGGGTTAGGTTTGGATTAATATACTAGTAAATTTATAAAATATGGTAAATAGTCCAAATAATGACTTATTTAATTATATATTTTGGCCAAAAAATATTTATTCTGATCATTTGTTATATTGGATACAAGAATTACTTAAAATTACGCCTATCTATTAATAATTAATTGTGAATGAGTATTAAGATTCTTATTTATTGTTATGTTGATGTTGTTTCCGTGCCCCACCAAACATACGGCGAGAAGTTACTACCAAGAAGGAGCTCACCAAAGCAACCCACGACGCACTCCACCCTATGTTTGGGTACCAAAAGATAACCACAGGGCTCAAATCAAGAAGAAGTTTCCTACAGTCGACAACGGAACTGGTGATACCTGAGGCCACCCTGCGGCTGAACATGTGGAGAAGCGCAACTGAGGGGAATACTTGGATTGCCCCGAAAGAGGACCTAGCCCCTGGACATGACCAAGGGTGGAATATATGGAGGTCCCTTAACAGACTTCGGACCGGAGTATGCAAGACGAGGACACAAATGAGGGCCTGGCAGTTTTACAGCGGACCGACTGAATGTGACTGCGGCGTGGAGCAGACCCTGTCACACCTTCTGGAGTGTGCGCTGTGCCCGAATAGCTGCACCCAGGAAGACCTGATGATGGCAAGAAGTAACGCCATCGACGTCGCCCACTTCTGGGCAGACAGGATCTGACCCTGTTGTTTCCGACACGATTATATATATATTTTTATTGTTATTTTTGATATTATTTACTCGAATTATAAATATTTAAAAAGCATCATTGCATACCTGATCGGTATATCTAATAAGGTTTGTAAGAATGTATCATAATTATTCACGAACTATTTTTTAACAATACAAGAGATGAGTCCATTATTGTACAGCATACAAATTAATAGCCGCGACGAACAGAGGATGATTAATAGGTTGGAATATAATTATTTGGTTTATCACGTTGTAAGCATTTATTACACTTGTGATTGCTGAGAGGCTGAATTAATTATCTGTAAGTGGGCTAGACTGAATACCTTAGCCGGCACTCTGCACTTCATAAACTGAGACCCTGGAGAGGACAGAACGATGGTTGTTTAACATGTTCTGCGGGAGACCAGCAACCCTCCGTAATTAATAACGAGAATAATAATTTACAAGACACTCAATCAATTCCATATCCATTCATAAAATAGATCACACGAATACAACATTCATCACCTTGTTTAAAAGTAGCCAAGTATTCAAAAATTTACAACAAACATATTATGCGTATTGAGATAAAGGCTGCTATTTTATATGTGTATCTTGTAGCACCCAATTCATAGTTTGCATCTCGTTATAACGGACTGGAAAATGTAAACCAATCAACCAACAAACGACTTCTACTTTTCAATAATGGGGAAACTTTGCTCTGACCTCGAATACGGTAATCACTTTTGGGCTGTAGCCGCAAAATACCTTCTAGACTTAATTGAATACGTTAAAAATAACAGTTGGCCTTACATATATTATTGAGTACTTGCATCTAACAGCCAATCCTTGAAACACATATGTAAAGTTTTTTTCTTTTTTATGCTGCCATTACTGTTTTTATGTACAATATGATTAATCCATCTTGCACTTACTAACATTTAAAAACTCGTCCAATAATTACTCATGTACAGTTAATGCTTGTAAGATATTTTTTTTTAAATTTCACAAATTCCTTCCTAAAATTCTCAGGTATGTTTTTGAATGTTCTTACGGCAGTTGTTTTTTTTTTCACGTTTTTGTGTATGTAATTGTTCGCTTAAAGAAATAATAAACTAGTATTTGAAGCATAAATGTACTTATCTGGTTTATTTTCATATATCACATTGGTTCTTGTATCTTAGAGTTATCAGATGATGCATAAAAAACTATTCTAAGAAAGTAGAAAAACGATATATCACGGCTACCGATGTCAAAGGTAGGGGAATCATAGATGGCATATATCGGCTACCGATGTGAAAGGATTAGTACAATACTCGATCATTCGAAAGTGTCAACGATTTGAGAACTAAAATATAATGCTACAAAACATAGTCTTAACATATATTAAGTTTTATTGCAAAATCGGCACATTTGTTAATGTTTCTAATATCACAAGAAAATGTTCACGTTTCAAAATGTTTAATAAATGAATACACGAATAAATAAAAATCAAATTGATAGATTAATCGAATTGCTAAACACCATGAGTAATGGTTGTGTATTTTAAGGTTACCTATTGAACTACTTGGACTATGACATTGCAAATCGGACTTGACTATAGATGAAATGTAACCATGTTACTATTAACAGTTGGGTGTGTGCTAGCATTTTTTTTATATCTGCACGATTAAAAATAATATGCCATGTTTTAGGCGTTTTGGCAATGTCACAATTGCACATGATTACAACGAAGAGGTCATAGAAGTCTTCGATACACACTCACGACAAAAGGTACAATGCAAGCGAGCGTGATTAAAAAACTATTGAGAAATAATTTATGCACACAAATGTTGGCTCGAATGATTACAGCCGACAATAAAACAAATTCGATTGTCGCGCATAATCGGCGCGTTGAAAATCAAACATGTCAGAGAGACAAACGCCGCTAATAGACTTCGAAACGGGCAAAAAGTCTTCACCTTTGGATCTTTCTTCTTACTCTTCCGTGATCCGGCGACTCTTCGCGCCTTAAAGCTTAAACACAGGCGTTTGTATACAGACTGAGCACAATGCCACAATACGATTTCGAAAGTTGCATTCCTATGTTAATATTTTTCGAGAGATTTAATCGGCCGACGAGTTAAATCTTCGCCGTACTGTCGAGTTGAATGGGCAACAATTAAAGTGTGCCCGTGGCTTTATATAAATATCTTTTGTCGGATGATTAGTTTACGGCGATAATAATGCGCGGATTATTTTATGACATCATAACACGTCCAAAGATGACTGATCCTATTGTCTGTCGAATATATGCTGTAATAAGGATTAACAGATTGAACAATATATTTATGTAGATAGCTTCATGATTTTTTAAATATTTTTTGTCTGATTCATCATCACACATATCTTATAAATGGTATGCAAAAAGTTAGTAAATAGTATGTTTGATAATAATTTTTATTTGTATTAGTTATTGAATACTGGTTAAAACTCTAATATAATGTATAAAGTATTACAATATTGCATGATAATATATGTCATAACTGTCTGTGAAACGTCACTGTAGGATTTACTAAAAGTTATTTCCATATAGTTTATAGTTTAGACGTGACCCAGAGAGTACAATTAATAAATAGACTTAGGTTCTTACTACATTTTGTATCTTTACATAATAATAATTATTTAAATACTTGTTGTTTGGGACAAGCTAATTAATTATCGTTATTTGCGATTTCACAGAAAATCAATGACACTTAGAAACTTGCTTATTCTTCCTTAAAACTAAAATACATGCAGCAATGTAGACCCATTCAATAAAATATTCATTACTGTAGAATAAAAAATATGTTTCATGATCGCTACTTATAAGATCAACGAACAAATGCCATAAGGTTATCTCAAGCTATCAAAATTAAACGATATTATACCTGTCCACTGCTTTTGCCACAGAAGGCTGCATATCAATATATCTGTTAAGTAAAATCTGACGCAATGCAATAATGTTTTTTTACGTGAAGGTGCTAGAAGTCTTTCAAACGGATATAATAATAATATGTTGACTATTCTCCTGGTCTGTCTTGTTTTAGGCTTAGGTTGTTCCTCTCCCAGTGAAGGCTTTTGTGCTTCCGTCAGCCCGAGCTACCGGACTGGCACCAACACACTTCAATCATTATAACATTTCAACTTTAATAAGCGCTTGAATAAAGCAAGTAATTGACGTTTAAAAATCCTAAATACAAGCCGACGCTGTGAAGAGAGTTGCCAGGTTTTTTGTGAATGCCTGCGATACAGGGCTATGAAAATATATATGCTCATTAATATCACATCACAAGAAAATAAAGTATGCATTTATATACAAATATACGAGTACATATTGAGACATCATGGGATTAGAGAAAAGAAGCTGGATATATCTGAGTATCGAACGGAAAGAATTTATCTAGCATTGAATGTGACCATATTATACTGATGGAATCAAGGAATTTAGCATGATCCCTGAGAACATGACTAAATAAATTATGCTCACTAGGCTTTTGTGACAGCTTAAATAATTTAAATAGTGTATTGGTTATTTGGAGCTAACATGTAAAACATTTTTTTAAATAAAAATCAATGGTTTAAGCAAATACTTAGCGATAATGCTATATATTTTTAAGTATTGTATTAGAATTAGAAGATCAAAAGAGCTGTTGAGATGTTGAAATAAGATTTTTTGTTAAATCACCAAAATTAAGCATTGTCAGACACAGAATACAGTTGTATGGTGACAGTATAAGTATAAACTGCGTGTCGTTGTTTGGTTGAGTTGCACTTTAGGACCATTTTTTTTAGGTTTCTTGAGCTTTTGTCTAATCATTTGAAATTTTGGATGACTTGGAAACAAAAAGAGACTTTTTTTCAAGCCCTTGCATTGGATGGTCACGGTGTAATTCGACTTGGGTGATGTCAATAAAATAGCAGATGGTAGAACTGTATTGTGTCATTTTATGGAGAAATATGATTGAATAAAATAATAATTGCACTTTTAGAGTCATTATAAAAATAAGTTATTTTTATGGCTGATTTTATTTATACTCGTATATATTCCTTGACTAAATTAACAGACTTTTAAAATTATTCAGTACACAACCTTTGAGAATGTTTAATATGTTTTTTTTTCGAATATTTTGCAGACCCTGCTTTGATAATAATTTGTGTGGAGGCGATTTCTCATCTCGGCTTAGCGTCCAAAGTCTCATAAGCCGGACGGTCAAGCAAGTCTTATGAACAAACAGGGCTTCCCAAATTGTTTTATAACCTAAAATATTATTTTTGTTTTGTATAATATGATACGGCGTTTGCATCCATACATTCCATTTCATGTTGGTGCAACTGTCATCTATATTAAGCCGCGATCATTGGCGGCGCTTTGAAAATTTTGTGTTCCGACAGTTGACAGTTAGCTCTCGTCTGGCCGGCGAAATGCCATACCAGCCATTACTCTATAGCCTTATTATTCACTAATTATTAAATTAACTTTAAAAAATATATATTTTATGTCTAAATAAATCTCTGATATACACTTAGCTGTTCTTTAAGGTATTTATGTGTAGAATGTACTTTTGAGAATTATCAAAGCAGACAAAACATATATTTGTAGGGACCTCATGATCCAGCTAGGGAAAGATATGATATAAGAAGAAAATATGTATAATTATAAGAAATGGAATTATTATATACGAATAAATACAAAAATAATTAAATAATAATATTTTTAAAAAACCTTGATATTATCTGGTATTTATTTTAAATTTTAAAAGATTTATAAAAATCTTGTTTTCAGCTATTAACTGTATCTAGCTCTCAAAAAGTTCACAGATGTTTCCGAACCACGGTTTGAGAGTCTCCTCTATATTACAATAAGCATGAAGCGTACCTACAGCTCAATACAATAGTAACATTAATGCCGTCTTATAAACACCTGAATGTCCAACCAAGAGTCGCGAGTCAATAGTTCAACGATAGACATCAAAATGATTAATGCCCTTTGCTTCTCTAATTGGTGATTCAATTAATCATTCTTGTGTTTCAGCATTCTATCAAAAACATTTAATGCCGATTCACGTTCAATAATATTTACGATATTTTTTGCTGAGTCTATAAATAGAAGAAATAAATTGTTCTTCAAAGAAATTCATTGTAAGCCGCTAAAATTTTATGTCTGAATTAATAATAAAAATACATATAAATGAGAAGAGTATTTACTAATAGCTAAATTAAAAAAAAACAAATTTAATTGGAATTATTTAAAGTTCATACTCTCTTTAAGCTCTTTTCAGTTGAGAACTTTGCCTTTTTTGTAGTAGTATATGAATTGTAAGTTTGATTTAATAAAATAAATGGTTTTATTCTTGTAGACATTCTTTTATAAACTCAAAAATTGAATTATGTTTCGTGAAAAATAAAAAATGGACGCAATCCGAAAATAAATAATGTATTTCAGATTGTCACAAAGGAGCGCAAGACATTATTTATTATTAACGCAAATACCCGTGGGACGCCATCTTGGCTTTGTGTGATATGCGAAATGGCCACAATAAATATGTTGACAGAAAATTCATAATAATTATGCTAAGCATTTTTCATAATGTCAAGTGTGCGCGGGGCATAAATCCTGGCTGGCGTGGTTCACAATGTATCCTCGATATCGGAGACCAGACCTTTCCATACTCGAGCAAACTCAACTGTAGGACAAGAAAACAAGAATCTGAAGAAGACAGAGGCGGAACCGGTGTTGATTTTACAATCTTCCATGATACAAACTGGCAGACGTGATTCACAATATCCTCAAAATCAGAATATAGAAAGCTGAAAAACCTGACCAGTTCATAATAAGCATTTCTAATATCCAACACACCAAAATCCAGCGAGAGACAATGCTCTGGAAAGATTAAGAAACGTTGAAACCATTCTTTATATATATATATATATATATAATCGTGTCGGAAGCAACAGGGTCAGATCCTGTCTGCCCAGAAGGGGGTGACGTCAATGGCGTTACTCCCGGCCATCATCAGGTTTTCCTGGGTGCAGCTTCTCGGACACAGCGCACACTCCAGAAGGTGTGACAGGGTCTGCTCCGCGCCGCAGTCACATTCAGTCAGCAACTATTGATTTGATAGCATTCGGCAAACTGACAAAATATATCAATATTGTGGTATTTATAAAACACTGAATATTTATACCAATATTCAATAACTCGTTCAAATTCACAGAAAACATTTTCCACCGATTTGTTGACGGATAGAAATGCCACATAAGATGATGTATGCTTAATCTAGTAAGTAATTTGTGTGTGTATCAGTTGTTGAAAAATTACTGTATAATCTAACATTATTTTACTAATTTATAATAATTTACATTACAAAGTTCAATTATTGTAATTTTTTCAATTTTTTATTTTATAAATTTTTTCCTTACAGAAATATTACAAATTTTAACAACTCAATTAATTTCTGAAGTACAATAAGAATTAAATAAAAAATACAATATACATATAAATATACACAGGTACTTTTGATTAAGTACTAAGAACAATGCAGTAAATCAAACAGACGACGCCAACCAATTATTCCTCCAAAGAAACTCTTGGAGTTCATGTCTGAATTGGGCCTCCCTTATGTGAAATATATGAACATCCGAGGCGATTTGGTTAAGCAGTCTGATCCCTCTCCCAAGAGGCATAGTCTCTGGCAGGTTAGTGTTACTCTTTGGGAGAGCGAACAATCTGTGCTTCCATATTCTCAGATATTTATCGGGGACACACAAACCGATTTTCAACAAAATTTCAGGATTACTGAACACGCCACGTTACACGTAATATAATAATGTGCAATACATATGAATTTCGAATGATAGATGAAAATAAAGATATTCGAGGTTGCGCTCTTTGTAAGGTTGCACGCGTTACGAGCCGTGCCGGGATAAAGCTCCGTCTCATTAAATCATTTTAACGGGGTGTCATTGGAGAAGTCACTTTAACGGTCAGAGGAATTAAATAAAAGGCACATCCGTAAATGCCTTCTTTGCGGCTGCGACTCTATTATTGTAGCTTGGCAACACCATGTAAATATTGCCAGGTAACCCATTGTCGGTCGCGTAGAGTCAATACATGTGCGCGCGAAATACGAAATAATGTTAAAAAAATATTTATAATAATAATATATTAAATAACGAGGATAATGTTGTGTTGAATGTATAATTAAATTTGTAAATTTTAAATTTTACAATTAAATTTCTTTCAGAAACATACAAATTTTATTTAATACGATGCTTAAATAAGATATAATACAAGAGGAACAATTAATAAATATAGGCATTTATGAAGAACTGGCAAACGAAGCATTGGCCGACCCCCTGCAAGATGGACTGACGACATAAGGAGAATAGCGGGAGTGACCTGGATGCGGAAGGCGGAGGATCGAAGAGGATGGAGACTCATGCGGGAGGCCTACGTTCAACAGTGGACGGACACAGGCTGATGATGATGAGGCATTTATGATTATCAACAACAATTATTAAGAAGTCCCAAAGCCCTCTGAACAGAAGATTCCACGAAATTACTTCGATGAATAAATTCGTGGAGCTCATGTCGAAACTGGGCTTCTCTCAAATCATGTTTTTGAAAGATGTTCACAGAGTTCACACATTCAACAGAGTCATATTTTTGAAAGATGTTCAGAGTATTTAGTTTGGTAATCCTTGACTGAAATTCATCGTTAATAGTTTCAAAGGGAGTTGGTAAAAAATATATATAAATGAGTAAATATAGCACAAAATTGAACGGCTAAAAAGATTATGCGAACGCTTAAAAAACAGTCTAATCTTATATCATTAGACTTAAAGGCTCAAGTACAAAACTGTTGTTGAATTTAATATGTAATAATTTCATTAAGTAGTAAAAAAAAAATCTCATACATTTTCGTATTGCAGAATATGGTTGTCCCATATGTATTACACGAATTTCTGGTAAATATCACTAAATCACCTCTATATTACTGTAAATCTACTTCGAGTACACAATGCATCGATGCCATCGTATTATATATTTAAATTTAAGCTCTTGAAACGTAATGAAATGCTACTGTCCATCGCTTGAGAGTATGTGATAAAAGTTTTTGTAGTATTTGCATACAAATAGGTTAATATATATTAAAATGAGCAAAAAAATTGTTTTATCGTTATTAGCTCAACTTATTGACCTTTAAATATATAAATAATATAATTCATGCGTGTTTTATAGGCATGTTATAATTAAGAAGCATAACATTAATTTGTTTTTAAATCATCGGTCTTATACTACCCACTGCGCTATAACTTGATGAATGGCTCTAAAGTAACTTCTATAATACTCGTATATAAGTGTCGCTAACCACGCAATGTCTTCAGAGTTTAAGAGTCCATAACCACTCCATTATAAATGAAAAATGCTGTTACAAAACAACATGTGAGAATATTAATATTTTCAATTAAAATATATGATTATTTTAGTATTTAAAACAAGTATGAAAATATCTGAAAAATAAAAATTGTGTTCGTTGCCGAAAGAATTGGCACATCAAGTGGTAATGTAAGACAAACATCTGTCGAAAAGATGGTCGCTGCTGGGAAAATAAGGCACTTAACGCTTAAGAACTGAAAAATAACATAAAATGTTGATAAACATCTGTATGGTCTGACAACATCCAAAGAATAAGATGATTGAACTGGTTATGGAAAGCATATGATGCAAAAGGGTAGATATTTTCACGCGGAAGGTCCACCTTCTACAGTGAATGAACACAGGTATAAGATGACGATGATTATGAAAAATTTATGCAGGTATTATTACTTTATACAGATACTTATTGCGTGTGAATGACTCTTTAAATAATGTAATATTACGCATTTACAAACGTAAATTACTGAAGCGAAATAAAGCGAAGAAGTGACGGCCAGTGAGAATGTGACCTGGGGATTAATTCTGTTAGAATATCTGTTAATTTTACGCCATATATCTACTTCCTGTAAAAAAATATAATTTTAGTTATCTTATCTGCGTTAAATCAGCCATTTTAACATCAATATACTCGTATGTTTAACTACTTCTTTCAATGTGAGTAGCTACGAGCATGAGAGTTTATTTTAAATCCATTCAATAGGAAGTCCACCAGTAAACAATACCGGTCGGGTACTTTCATAATTTAAGCATATGCAAGAAAACACAGGCGTTTGGTTTTTACACTGTGTTTAATGCATTTTCAAAGGCTATGTTGTTTGAATAAGGAATCACATATTCTAGCCAAATACTACAATTCATTGTTTATGTAAGTTACAAAAAACATTGTGCGTTTGCTTGTACACAATAATCTCAGAAACCACAAATTTTTAAAAGCCATACTAAACCGTATCCCCAATATTCTACGCAGACACCTGTGTTTAAATCCCATCATTTAAGACTTTTCAATACATTTCATGATTTAGATTCGTCTGAGAAAATGCGGATAAAATAAACGCTTTATAGTTGTTTTTTTGTGTGTGTGCGTGGTCCAGATAAAACGCTAATTGAAAAAGGTTCCAGCGTTGCCAAGTCGCAAAACAAAGTCTCAGTGACCTGAAGGTCGTTTATAATGGGCACATCTTAAGTCATTTAACTAATGATCAAACTTATGGTCTAAGAAATAAGCTCCAAAGTTCCCGCGGGCGCACAACAAGAAGCTTTTAGAGACAAACGATTCAACAATATGGCCGCCGCAGTTCATGCGCAATCCGCGCGCCCACGACAAGTTCACGAACTAAAATAAACATTCTTATTTAAATTACAAAACGAGCCCAATCTTTGCCGGGGCCGATCTCCATTCAGGGGCACAACGAGTAGTATAATAATATTGTAATGGCCGCGGGGAATGCGAGTCATTTATTACCACGGAACGGTCCGCGCCCTCCCCGGGCAAAGCAAACCGTAGCGACACGCGATTTTTAATACAATTCACGATATTCCAAGAAAGGGGCGAAAAACTTTTTAATGCCCGCCTTTTATTACCGCTGCTAAGCCCCTTTCAAACCCGATTAAAACGACTCTTACCGAAAAAATAAAAATATTTTCATTACATTTTAATTTTAAGCACGAATTTTATCGACGTAATGTCATCAGTATAATAATCTCTATTGAAATGTATACTTCTTACTACTCGGAAAATAAACCAAATCAACGTGACCATATATTTTTGATCACGTGTTTTCATAAGCCATAAGAATTAAAATCTCCATTAAAATGTACGTTTTATTCATTTTTGTTGGAAAATAAAATAAATCAAGTGGACCTGTAATACGTTTCTTTTACAATGGAAATGGATTAAAGAGTTATATTTTTAAATGCTGAAATTTTGTAATTCCGCTCGTGGATATTGTTTGTGTACCTTGACTGAAATCTTAAGAGTGATTCGTTTTATTAAATAGGAATAATTGAAATTTGTTTATTCATCAAAATATATTTTATCCCAGTAACAAACAAACATTAATTTTAATAAAGATATTTTAATCGCTATAATTATTATGACTTACATGTGAGCGTATTACATAAATGTTATTAAAGATAATCTTAATTTAATAATCTTAAAGTAACTTAAGTCTAAGTGTAAAATACAGACATTATTTAATTCAAGTAGTGAAGGCTACGAAACGAATAGTCACACAAGACATCTGTCCAAGAGATGATGGTCGATGAGGTAGAAAATTGTTAAAGTGCCGTCCAAGAAATGGCAAACGGAGCGTTGGTCGATCCCTGTGAGATGGACTGACGACAATAGATGAATAGCGGTAGTAGTCTGGATGCGGAAGGCGAATGATATAAAAGGATGGAGACTCATGCGAGAAGCCTGCGTTCAACAATGGACGGACACAAGCTGATGATGATTTTCTTTCAGTTCTAGTTACATAAATTTAAAAGATTGTGATTTTTTTAACAATATTTCTTCCGATATTTCATGTATTCTACGCATTCTTTGAAAATATTTGGTAAATATGCCTGGTAATTATGTTTTATCTTTATATGCTGACAAAGCTATAAGAATGAATAAAAAGTTATGAATACATTTCTTATAAAGGTATGCAAATGGGTAACATGAGAATGTAATTTGTCATCTGTATAATGCAAGGCGGTCGTGGTTTCTACATCCCTGAAGTGAGCAAGCTCCACATTAATGCTCGTACAAAACACGCATATTTAAATAATATTTATGTAAGTAGCCGAGTGCGTGCCTACCGAGTACTGGAGGACTGTCCCAAGTACAGGAATACTAGGCTTAAATAAACGGGTTTTAGTGCAAGATTCTGTTGCTGCAAACAATCCACCGTATTGATACTACAAAGAAGAAGTTAATGAATATAATTTTTATCACTTTACGTGATTCGCGATAATGTTAACGACATAATAAAGTCACTACTGCGCGACTGCAAAAACTTTCAGTCCATATCACGTCTGTATCTTGCTCATGGACATATGAGAAGCTGCTTTTCACAGGACCTTATGTTGGGCAACAGTCAAGAAACTTACTGTCATTAAAAAAGAGATGACGTTAATGTGGTTAATAGATTCATTACAACATATAAAGGCTTTATTTATTTTGTATATTCAGATCTAAATACTTTGAAACGAATACAGACAATTAAATTAATAAATTATTTATACGACTAAATTGAATTGTTCTACTTTATTGTAATATTTGATTTTATTTATGACGTAATCTAATTAATAAAGTGAAGAAAAAAAAGATCAGGTTTTTACGAAAACTTACGTTACTATTTATGTAGTTACTAAATATTTTTTTTAAGACAAATGAAAGGTTGCAATGAAAATAAGTATCAGGGAATCATAAGTTCTTGCGGGTCTCCCAGTGGTTGGCGCAAGGTCCACAGTTCTCCCTTTTCATGGTTTTTGTTCAGCGCCGCTTTTACAGGATATTTTATGTGCAATTAATGCAAATCCTCCCGTCTGGCCGCCTATACCTCCCCTCCCGCCCATCGCTACCGCCTATCTTTCCCGCCCACTTCCAACGTCCATTTTTATCCGCTTTGTGACACGCTTATGGAAATTCACTTAAAAGAAAAACTAATCTTATTCTTTTCCGTACTGAATTGTCTAGAGCGCTTTGGATAACGCATACTTGCATACATAAGGTAAGAAGATATTATGTAAAAGAATACATGTATTGATTAACAACGGAAACTAAACATGTAATATAGTAATAATATGTTGAATTATTCACTGTGCGGTGTGGTTAAAGTGGAATGTTTTACGAGTATAATGGCTTATGATTATGGTTTTCCAGTAGACGAAGCCTAAAAATGACGTTAAAAAAACGATTTTGGAATAATTTCCACTGAGAATTATCGATTGGAAAAATCGAACTAATAGTACAACACTTATATTAATATGCGCATTTTACACATACATTATTTTCATTATTATTTGCAATCATAAATATAGTATACGTTCCGTTATCCTCATTCTAAAGTTAAAAAAAACGATCCTTTCAGAATAGTCTAAAACAATACATCATCATCATCATCATCAGCCTGTGTTCGTCCACTGTTAAACGTTGGCCTCCCGCATGAGTCTCCATCCTCTTCGATCCTCCGCCTTCCGCATCCAGGTCACTCCCGCTATTCTTCTTATATCGTCAGTCCTTCTTGTAGGGGGTCGGCCAATGCTTCGTTTGCCAGTTCTTGGGCGCCATTCCAATACTTTTCTTCCCCATCGACCGTCGTCTCTTCAACAGATATGTCCTGCCCATTGCCACTTGAGTGTGCTTATTCGTTGGGTAGCATCCACTACTTGAGTTCTTCTGCGTATTTCCTCGTTTCGGATTCTATCTTTTAGCGACACTCCGAGCATGGATCTCCCCATAGCACGCTGGGTGACTTTTATTTTATGGATAATACTTGCTGTCAGATTTCACGTCTCTGCGCCATAAGTTACAAAAACAAAAACAATACAATCACTACGAAAACATAACAACTTATTGTCAATTGAACATTACATCTATAACTGAATAATGTTGACTATATGCATTATCATTACTAGGGGACATAAAAAACAAGTCTATCTTAAATATTACAAGTAATATTTTATCGTTAACTCGTAATTGCAGGACGTGTTCCGTAAAGCTTAAGTAAAGTAAGCCGTTATGGTAACTGATAGAGGTTCTTAGTAATGGATTGATTGATCAAGAATTGATATGAAAAATACAAAAATTTGTTTATTTCTAAATTTACATATATATATTTATACATATAAAGTTTTTTTTGGTCATAATCGTCGTTTTGTTGAATCAAAATGATTATTCCTGTCGTTTCGCTAACACCACTCGTGCTGCATAGAAGTCCACTCGACAGCCGCCCTCGTAACTAATGCCTAAATATGAGTTCCCTAATGCCGCGATCAAATCCATATTTACCAAACCGCATAGCTGATTGCATGTCAAATGCATTGGCGCATTCACGAGCAGTTTAAGAGAGCATAGAAGAGTTGAGGCGGCGCGTGCGCGTGACATTCCCCGCCCACGATCCCCGCCCGCCCTATCCTCATTGTTCGCTACCGAGGGTGACTGTTGTTCCAGAAAAAATACTATTTTAAAACATATTCTTCACCGTGTGTGATGTGTCCGTCCATTACAACGTAGGGTTACAACATAAATATTCATCCTCCTAGATCCTTCACATTCGGTATTTTAGAAGACTGGGCATATTTAATGATATAAGTGTCATCACCTCATCTCGAAAGAGGATGGCTAGTGAGAATTTGCCTCATAGATTTTGTACCCCAACTCAGGTCGAGTTCACTCATCTTTAAGAAACATAATATATGCCTCGTGAGCGTCGGAATAATTCATAATCTTCTTTAAAAAAGCTTTTCATTTTTCTTTTTATCTTATTCGAAGATCGAATCAAGTTCCGCGATTTATGTATGGTAGGGTAATGTTTTAAATCTAAGATATAACTCGTAGGCAAGCAATGTCTCATCTTTCCTTTTAAAGGTAGTAATTACGAGTAAATTGAAATAATTATTCCTATAAATGGGCGCTATGGATATAATTATTATATTATGTTACTTGTAAAATATATACTTGGGTGTGGTAATAATTGAATGGTGAACCACTTATTATTTACTTTTATTTATGACTAGCAACGATTCTATTAAGCATAGATACTGTATGTATCCATATCAGATTGTTTTTCTAATAATAATTTATTCGACAATTTATGTTATTTTTAGGTAAAAATATTAATTGTACTCGCATGTATTAAAATCTATATCTTACAAAAAAATGTAACTGAATACATTCATTACGTTAATCCTTAAGAAAAGTATGATTGTATGGATTATAAAGTAACTAATAGCAAAATCAAAACGAGATTTATTTCCCGGAATAAAAATCATATTTTAATGTCAACTTTTGAATAACTAATCACTTTTTTTATCTTATGATTACTTTTACTTATAGATTAAAGTGTCTTGTCGCACAACGCTCCAATTGTATGTATTGAATTTATGGCTGACATAAATATATAATTTACATCAAAATCACACAAGTTATTTATGAAGGATGATGTTTAAAAAATAAATATTACATTTGTGTATGATTCGTGTTCTCCATTGAATTTCCCCTATACGCAAACACCAGTTAAATGGTCGCCCCACGACCGGCCGATTAGCAAATATTATCCCTCTCAGTGAAGCGGCCGTTGCTTGTTTTTACTTTGTTTACGATAACAGTTGACAAAACGCAATGAAGGCCTGTCGCACTCAATTTGCGCAACTGTAAAATAACACCCGTTGTAAGGGAACAGAGTTTACTCAAGTTAGATTTCATTATTTGCTTAAGAATTTCTTTTACATCCCTTGTCTAAAGTACAAATATCTGCAAATTCAATTAACCGATGCAATCCTTTTTTAATTGCATGCGTAAAATGAATGTGAAATAGTACTTCTTCATCTGAAATATTCCTAGCTGAAATACCTAATGTGGTAACTACATGAGATCGTGACACAATTTTGTCAGATACCATTATTCTTGTCTAAGACAATAACAATATCTATCTATGCCATTTTCGAATTTTAAAGACGATAGCTTGAAAGCCATAAATTAGTCAGCTGTGTAGTATCTGAGACTTATTTGAGCGTGATTTCATAAACAGTACTAAGGAGATTGAATGATAATCACGACAATTAGACGTGGATCAAAACTTGGATGTTGCTTTTTATGAGTTGTTGGTTCTGTTGAGCGGTTTCTTAGGCTACGTGGTTCAGGCCTCGCAAGCGTCGGGGAAAACATCCAATCTTCAATCCAATCAATAAATCATACAAAAATCTACCCTTGATACTAAAGCAGTCATTTTTTCATGTGCCTGTGCTCCCGCTTTGGAGGTAGTCAGGAATCATATATGTATCCAAGTTGACCTTCAGGTGCAAATATGTCTTGAGAAAAGGTATGGACAGACAGGTCGCTACACTAATTTAGGTCCTTCGATAAACTGAACGAATTGTATTGATAGACATGAAGCTTGCCGTAATATCTGTTATAAGCAATGTCTTTAACCTGAAGTTTTGTCTAAGAAAGTTTGTGTTCACTTCTTGTTCGCAATCACCGTGCGAATCACCGCTGTTAGCTCAGGTGCCTGGGAGTCGGAAGTTGCTCAGCTGATCGCATAATTCTCTTTCGACTCTCTGCACAATAAACAACGCAAACGTGTTTTCTCACTCCCGATGAAAACCGATGGAGAAATTGATGCTTTCTGCTTGAACTCGCACTCTATCAGATGTATATCATGTCGTTTTTATTAGTTTAGCGATACTACATCCTAAGATCACTACAAATTACCGCCACTCAGTTTTGACAGTTGCGATTGTCCATGCCTCGTCCCATGGGCCAAGACATGGCTCCCGACGACCTCCAATACGGGATTACGGAGACTTAAAAAGACATCAGTATCCAAAGCATATTTTTGCGTAATTTGCTTAACACACATTTTAAAGTTAATATTAAAATCTGACAACCGCTACGGTTCTCGCCTTGTCCACGTCAGTTTTAAATTCTGACGCTCTATCGAATACATTTTATGCATAGTTTCAGATGGCCACCTAGGACTGCTATAGCTTGGGTTGTGAAGTATGAATGTATAAAAAAAGATCTAGGTTATGCTCTTCTACGACATATGGAGATATAATCTAAAAATTCAACTTTGGTCTCTTTCTGGATTTTTGAATTTCTTACGATTAATATAAAAAACTTTTCTATATGTTGTTGTAGTAATATAACCTGGAAGAGAGTGGTAACGCTTAAAACTAGTTTTCTCTTTATGGTAGAAACACATCCCGTAGTTTTCAAATAAAGATAAAACTAAGGAAGTTATCATTTATGATGTTGTAGTTGGTATTGCAAAATATTAGCATCTTGCTTGTATGACGATTTGTAGAGAAGTAAGAAGCAAACGTGAAAAGTCGAGTTGAACTGCGCGAATGGACTTGTTAATATATAAATATGTAATTTATAAAAGCTTATCTCACCTGTTTTATATTTATCACTACACTGACCATTACTTGGCTAACTATGGATTGAAGTGAATGTTGTAATACTCTTAATTATGATGTAACATAACAAGAATTGCGCTAAAAGTATAATATATTTTAAAAGTAGCTATTTTATGTTTTAACACAGAGATTGGTAATATGATTCTTATTATTAATTATTCCTTGATTATGATTCGATAGTTATTTGAATAAATGCATTTGTCAAAAAGAATTGCCATTTGAAATATTGTAGGTCAGTGGCATTATAGTCACAATAACCGTTAAGCTTAACGGCTTTACAATGCTTAAAATGAATATCCATCGATAATTTATGGCGTTCAATGTTTTGTTCCGACACAAATGTACGCATTATTCAAAATACAATTAAATAAAACAAACACATTGAGTAGGTATTTTATTATTGTAGAATAGTCATTGATATGACCACCTTTCGAAGTGCAGTAAGAAAATAAAAAAATAATGGATGTAGAAGTCGTGTTTTTTAATGAATAATTATAATGAAATGTGCGGATTTCTATGCTGTTATTCATAATTTGCAGTCTTTTGCTGTATATTTCATAGGAAATGTTTATTGCTATTGTTTACTTCACAGTTTTTCTTTGCATTAAGTTGATTGTATTCGGTGTTTTTTCCACCTGGGTATATTATTTCAAAGAAATAATACCTAACAATATCGTTTTTAATTCCTTTCGATGCAAATCTAAGAACATAATATGTGACATTAATTGAACATGAAATCGAACAATGTTTTGCATGGTACATATAATAAAACTAAATAAAAAAGGTTCTGACGAAGTAATTTTTTTTTCTATTTTGAAAAAATAATAAACAACATAATGTTCTTACTAGGTTATTGGGTGATTAGTAATATTATTTTTCATCAGTTCTGAAAAATAAGCCACTTAATACTATTTAACTAAAAATAAGAACGATTTATATTCTTAGCTAATATTAATATAAAAATATATATATATCTATGTTTATAATATTTGTTTAAAATAATATAATCAAGAATATAAGATCACTGAAATTAAATATCGTTTTTTATGTAATATGTACTGAAAAATTGCTCATTGATAGATACTACACACAATGAGAAATATATAGATGTTGATAAAATTCTTAATATTTTGATTCCTACGAGTATATTCATTGCAGAGTTTTCTTTTAATATTGCACATTTTTTAAGTTTACGTTTATTACATGAATTTTGAGCAATATTTCAAAGATCAAAATCGTTTTGTGTACTCACTGAAAAAACATTGTCAATACTAAATCTCTCTTGCGAATATAGAATTGTCTTTCTCAAACGTAATCTTTACCAACTCTTTACACGTAGCATTGTTCTCATAGTCTGTCCCAACAGGGGCAGCTCACTCATTACCGTTTGACGTATTTTCATATTTTAAATATTTATGAACAATATTCATAAAGAAGAACGCTTTATTATGTATGGTCGCGATATTGTTCGCTCCGGCTTTGTCGACTCGGTGCTGATTTAATATGTGAAAAATAACATCATTTCTATACGAGTTGAAACAATGTGTATTGTACAAATTTTCCGATGATACCATTGTCACAGTGTCAATATTGGAAAATACCCGCGACTCTATATAATAATACCTATGTAAGTAGTTATTTTGACGCACTACATATCTACTAGCTCGAATAAAACAAAATCAGGTTTTCTATTGTTATTGGATTGTACTGTGAACTGATATGGGCGAGAGTAAAATGCTTGTTAACCATGCCAAAAGACACGGGTTCGATTCTCGACTGTCTTCTTACTGTTTGAGTACATTTTGCTTACACGTTGATCTTACTTAAATTTTTTAAATATAATTTTTAGAGACGTTCAATATGAGTTAATCTGTGATTATTATTCGTTGAGTGTTCACTCCGACTCAAATAATTAAAAAAAACATTCGAATTTACTTTTTTAAACCAAAGATAATATTGCAGTCAGGATCTCTATATGTTTTCTTATATTCAAGTGGATCAGGAAGAATAAGGTATGTACAAAAGCAATTGATACATAGAATATTGAAGAATTATATTTTTCAGTCATTATGTTTAACGTCATAGTATCAACAAGTATAAGCGATAAGCTTTCTCTAACGACTGTTTATAAAATAAAAATACCATTACCTGTTAAAAAAAATGCGTTCATATATTATATTATAATCGTGATTTATACGTTTAACGTCTTCTCAAAAGAGCCTCTGCTTTATTCTCGTATAGTGTCATACACAAAGTACATCATAATGTTCTTGCCGCAGTACTTTGGATGACCGTTTAGTGACCAAGCGATATATACGTGCACCTACAGGTACATACCTGTACAACACTTGTATAGTGTTATTGAAGGTAGATTTTTTATCTCTTAGGCGGTGCAGTCAGATTCCGAGCCCGTTTTGGGCGGAGGTCAAGCAGATGGTCGACGATCTGCTGAGATGAGAAGACTATTGTGTCAGAGTATCTGCCTTCAATTAAATTGAATTAGGTTTGCCGCGTAAAAGTTATCGCTAAGCAGTAACGCGTAAATAATGCATGATACTTTTCATATTATAATAATAAACTGCATTTATTTTATATGTGAGCATATACAGAAGATTTCAACGAGACACTGATGGAGACATGTCATCAGTTTAATTCTACGAAGTTTGTCAATTTAAAGGTGTATGTTGAGTAATGATCTACCAAAGTCATTAAACTACAGCTAAATATTTTTATGAGACTTGCAATAGACAATAAATGATGTTAACGAGATTACTTTCCTCTACTTAGTATTTTGATTGATAGACTATGTTTGGAATTATACACATTTATTAATTTCATAAATCGGAAGTATTAAGAAAGCTTTTTAATTCATTCAAAATGATTTTTTTTTGTGACTTTAGTCAGGGGTTGAATGTATGATCTTTGGCTTGGTAAGTAAGCGTTATATTTCAAAAAATCCGTCGGAAAATATGTAACAACATGTCATTGCAATTAGTAAATTATTTTGATAAAACAACAATATAATCAATCAGTCGTAATTTTTAGTAAGAAACGTTTACAGTAAATCTTCTAAGACAGGTAAGGTTAGGTTAGTATTGAGCGTTAGATTAACATAAAAAATAGTGTTAAAATACTCTAAAAATTCTTGTTATTTTAAGAAAACAATGTGATGGTTGTCTTTTTAGTTGTATAATTTGAGGCTTGCGCAAAGTCCACATTATAATTTTTATTTAATTATCGAAACCATATATTTCTTAATGAACGGTGAATGTTTTTTTAGGTATTAATCATGTATTAGTTTGTATAAATCCACACAAAGCGGATCTTATGAAGACCTTTTAACCGTTGTTCGTCCTACTTTAATTATCGAAACCATATATTTATCGATTAAAAAGCTTAATGGATTTAAGTCAAATGGATTTTTGAAGAATTTTTAGAACATGTTTTTTTTTGCATTTGAAAATATCACGAAAACATTATTGATATAGTCTCATCTGACATTACGACTTTTTGAAAAAAATACATGTAGCTACTAATCAAACGAAAATTATTATTAATAGTAATAATATGATGAAAAACTCGAATTATTTTATAATACATTAATCGTTTTTCTTTTCCCATCTTTTTCGTAGTATTAATCCGGTGAATTGGTTTGCAGCAACGGAATCTTGCATCTCGATCTCCATTCCTCTCGGTCCTCCGCAACCCTTTTCAGCTCAGCACAAGCGCTACAATTCATGTCCTCGAATATTTGCTGCAAATACTCCCGTCTAGGGCGCCCTCTACATATTCTACCCTCAACCATCCCCTCCACAATATCGTGAAGAAGACCATCGTGGCGCATGATGTGACCAATCCATCGGGCTCGCCTCTCTGAGATGGTTCTTTTCCCATATTTGTTCGATATTCCTAATAACGGGTCCGCCATCTAACGTTTTTTTTTTCAACTAGTGCTTATTTCGTGAATGGTAACACTGAGCTCATGTCTGATTTGACAGATAATTAGTTTTATCTTTCCGCTTAACGAATATGGTTGTGTATACGCTTGAAAACGCTGAAAAATATTGCGACATTACTTTGAAAATCATGCTATTGTCCGCCATCTTACGTTTTTTTTTCAACTAGTGCTTATTTCGTGAATGGTAACACTTAGCTCATGTTTGATTTGACAGATAATTAATTTTATCCTCCGCTGAACGAATATGGTTGTGTATACGCTTGAACAACGCTGGGAAATATTGCGACATTACTTTGAAAATCAGGCCATTTTTCTCCAAAAATGAGCAAGGAGTGGCCGTTACAGTCTATGGCGATCGTTATCGGGCCATTTTTGTTCACAAAAATTAAAGAGGAGGATATTCGCAACATATGGTTTCAAAAAGACGGCGCTACGTGCCACACAGCTGAAGCTACACTCGATGTTTTGCGCCCCATTTTCAAAAAAAAAAGTTATTCGGCGGACCCCATATATTGTCTTATCACAAATATTCATCACTCAGTTTCGTAAGTTGACATACCTTGTCCCAAGACATCTCTGGACTCGAAGGTCCACCTGGGCTTAAATGCAGTTTTTGACGACCACCAAGACTTGAGTCTGGAGCCTTCATGATACTCGTATGTCATCTCTAGTATTTTAGGCATACTTTTGGATGCTTTGTTAATGATTTATTTAATGAGATGTAATGATTTGACTGACGCTCTCTAAGTCTAGACATTTATTCGTAAAGGGCTGCTCAACCAGGAATTTATTCTTTTAAAAAAAATATGCCTACTGCTTAGTCGTTCATTACAAAAAATATATATATACTCATACTTCTAATAAAAGATATTGTGTTTGTATTTAAAATCGTATTGTGTTGAAAGTATCAACATTGCCCAGCTTAATAATCGTAGAATAATGCAAGTATTGACCTCTCCTCATTTTTCTTCGCGCCGGCCGTCACATTATCACAGTCACATTAAATGGTCAATTCGAAACACTTTATAATAATGAACAAAGTGAAAGAGAGACAGAAAGAAGAGAAGCGTGCGTGGAACATTCCTCGGCTTATCAATGCAGGCGGCAGCTTACACGGAGAGCTGTCTTCAGAGCTATGCCACTTCTATAAATCATCCAGCACCTGAAGAACGAGAGAGGGAGATCCTCACATTTGATTCTTTGAACGGTGTTCGATGGATTTCAGTGTGTGGAAGCGGGATGTTTGCGTTCGCTCGGTGCCGGTGCGAGGGCAATCAGTGAGACATGGAAATGAGACGTGATTGACGTATCGTTTTTGCTGGTCATCTTCTACCTAAGCGAGGGTTGCCGCTGCTCAGGTGAGGTTGAGGTGGCTTGGCGGTCAAGGCGCGCAGACGGTGTGGCTGCGATCGGTTTTTTGTGGTCCGTACACTCTTTTTTTTTGCAATCGCATACAGAAGGACACTGCCAAAGGATGATCCGCTTGGTGAAAACCCTCCCTGTCCCGTCCTGATTTTGGAGAGCCAGATGGGGACCCGTTACTGGACGCATGCAAAAAGCTACTTGTTAGAGAGTGGCTGAAGGCCTTCGCGTGATTCTAGGTGCATCAGTTAGATGTCAAATAGACCTTAGTCTAAGGCTGCGAAGTTAGTATACTACAGTGAGTCTCGAATTACCTTCTTTGTTAACACGTTGCTAACCACGAAATACGTGGGATAGAATAACGAAATGGTAAGGTTCGGAAATGGATTCAAGAATCCAAAGGATGATCCAGTAAACATATATATACTCGTTGTTATGTAGTTTGTCATTTTCAATGTGACAACAATGTTTAATGTGAAATGTAGAATTCTGCCCGCGTCATTAGACAACAGCCAAAAATCTACGCATATCTAAACGCCATCTTATCACAGTTAGAAAAGACTAACTGTAATTAGGTGGCGTTAAGATATTTGTGAATACAGCATTCTTCTTTTTCCATTACCGCTCTCTATTTTGATGATGTGGTCCTTAAAAAGCATTATCACCATCATTCTATATCCACCCCCAAGCTGGAGCAAATTTCATCATAAACTGCTACCATGGTCTTCTCCTCATATCATGTCAACTCTGTCTGCCGGAGATTTTTTGCCGGAGTACATTGCGTGTAGTTCTTAAGAGCTTGAAGATACGGCAGTTAGAGTTTATCCTACAAATAGCAGCTTTAAGTAATATCACCCCTTAGCATCCTCACTTAGCCTGAATTCGTCTATTTTGCCTTCGGATGCTCCACTAAGTAGATTATTTGTACATATATAGTATGGTACAATGGCTAAACTTTGTAGTGCTAGTAAATGTAAAAACAAATAAAATCATAACATTCTTCGAGGACCGACTGGCGATTGCTTGACAGTTGGTTACTTTAACCTCTCGGCTTTGGCTGTCAGTTCGATGGATCTGCTGCCTTTGAAAGTCTCGCTGTCTGTCGTTGAAGACTAAAGACTCAGCCATCAAGGCCGGCCAGGTGGACTTAGTTGGGTTTATTAGTCAGTTACTAATTTGTTGTTTGTGTTTGATGTGTGATTGGTAAAGCGCCTTGAGAATTGAAGTGTAATTATTACAATTATTGCATCGGTGATAAAGTGACCTGAAACTCATATCCATAAATTTAATTTGTCTCTTTTTAATTACAAGAATAGGTCGTGATGTGAAAAAAGAAAACATGACAGCCAGAAACTGAAAGAAGATAGGTAGATCAAAAAAGAGAGATCACTGAGGCATATTGTGATGCAGTTATATGTATACTACATTATGAAGAAATATGTTTTGAATGTTACAAGAGAACAAAACTTACTTAACAATATTATTTTACCAAATAAATCATTAAAGATCTTTAGACATAATCAGTTAACATGTTACACATGAAAATATACAGATAATACCATCGAATGATATATATATTTTTTTAAATTAATCAGACAAAAAGAAGTCATGTGTGTAGGGCGCAAACCATAGACAGTATATACATATAATAATTATTTTTCATTTAAATCACGCTAACCACCTCGCTATTACAACACCTTATCAAATTAAGACATAGAAACATAGTATATACATAATGTTACATTGATTATAAAGCGTTGTAATAATAGATAAAACTTGTTTCGAAATAATTTTATAGATTTATTTTAGGAGTTGATTTTATAAGTCAAGCAAGTTATTTTCTGCTGTATAGACGGATGCATCAATTTAATACATGTAGTGGCGTTGTTACAAAAATAACAATAAAAATGTATGCTAAATGTGTTGATCAAATTGCAAATACTTATCAAACGAAGGTGATGATATTAAATTTATTTAAATAAAACCTGTTGAAGCGGAAATGTAGTAATATATAAATATCTTATAATTTTGACGATGACAGTAACATTTGCAAAAGAGGCGCGAGATTTCTTGCCATTCAGTTATTACAGCAAAATAATGCACTCTATATACGAATATGTAAGGAATAATCGTCCTTAGAATTTGATCGGGATTAGACTAGTGATGCGAGGCTCCTTCAGCCTCATGTTAGCGGACGCTCGGGGGCGTAGTACAGCGAGCCTCAATTGGTTTGGTAACGAGACAGAAGTGTCGAGTCATGGCGTTCCCGGAGTCCGCACTCAATTATGATGAATTACCGGTAATGAGAGGCCTAGTGCTTGTGCAGGAACGTTGCAAAGTGTTTTTCCAACCCAAATATCTTATATATAACTAACTGCACACACTAGGAACTTAAGTAAAAACCAATATGGAGACTAAATACAAGAAAGGTTATAAACATGTAAACATGTATCATATATGATGTTTCTACTCATTTCAATCACATAACTGATTATCGCTGTATCAGTTATTTTATAAAATACTTTTTCATTTCTTCTTACAGGCAATCAGATGAAAAAAACAATCCAGAGTCCTTTCCAGGGTAATTTTTTTTTTAATACTGCGCGCTTTCTTTTTACTCTAAATATTTGCTCAATAACTGTGGCACATGTCCGCCAAAAATTAACGATGTACCTTCACCTGTTACTATCCTTGACTTTCCTTAAGTCGCCTCTGTACCCGAAGTTCTACCGAATACACACTGTGGGCTGTTTTTGACTGCCTTCAGGGCGAAAACTCGGGATAACAAGACTGCTGTATTTTTAAAGAAATATTTGAGCACTCGATAATCGTAATTTTTGTGTAGATAGAATGATTATCGCAAGCTTTTGATGCTTGAACCATTTAGTCATAAAGGAGACTCAAGCGGATACCAACTAAGTAAGTACAACTAAGTACGACTGTTTCTGAAGCTCGAGATGCCCTTTTCATTCGTGCTCGAGTTGTACTCTTGACCTTGACTTGCTTTTCGTTTGGGTGGCATAATTGATATCACAGTAAATGTTACGTTTTGAAATTCACTTTTGAAAAATAAAAATAAATTGATTGATTTAATACTAACATTAAGGTTATCAACTGACAATACTTGGTGAAATAATTATAATTTAAGAATTAATTTTAATTAAAAAATATAATACCTAGTATTTCATAATATCTTTTTAAATTGAAAGCAAAAATTTATTATTGTATGTCTTAATACATTAAAACTAATCATATACCAAATAATTTTTAAAATAACCTTTTTCAATTGTTGTACCCGCACACATATACAACCTGTAAATATGTGTGTACTAATATAGGATCTTGTCCATACCTATATAAGCCACGGCCTGTTTTTATTTTTTCATTATTGAAGATGGTCTTCAGGAAGGCCGAAACATGTAAACATTAAAATAAATTGTGAATCAAAACAAAATATTTTTAATTTATAAATTTTTTACTCAAAATTAATTATAAAATTATGATATAATACTATCCGAAAACCGACCAAATTGGAATTACAAAATTAATTTTCTACTGTATATTGGTTGAGGGTAGAAACTGTAGACGGGAGTATTTACAGCAAGTATTCGAGGACATGAATTGTAGCGCTTATGCTGAGCTGAAAAGGGTTGCGGAGGACCGAGAGGAATGGACATCGAGATGCAAGATTCTGTTGCTGCAAACCAATCCACCGGATTGATACTACGAAGAAGACTGTATATCACACACAATTAATACGTAATATTTATTTTCATTCGATAAACAAAAAAAGTCGTCAAAAATCAAATATTGAAATAGTTTATTCGAAAATCGAATTTTGTTTCAAAATATTCAGTACCTTTCGTTAGTACCTACTTAAAATACCTACTTAAAATAACTTCAGGTGAGTGAATTTTTGTTTACGGCGTTGCTAAGGAAATACAATGTTCTAAATTGGCCGTTCTGTATTACAATAATAGTCTTGTATGAAAACAAGTTTTACGTAAATATTCAATTAATTTTTGTAATTAAATCAAATTTTGAGTATCCTATCTTTTTCCTTCTAGTATCAGCAATAATTCGACAAAGTATTATCGCAATGGGTTAATGGTGTCGGAATCCATCAAAGACAGACAGACAGACATTCATTTTTATATATATATAGATAGATAGGATGATATTATTTTTCTATAATTATTCATAAATTTTGGAGCCTTTTTGGTTCAAGGCTAGAACAAGTTCGCTAATTGTTATCTCCTGTCCCGGCTCTGGTTCACCTCCCCGGTACGCCATGTAAGGCACCTCAGTATTGATTTAATTACGAGAGCACACTACGCGTTTCATAGACGGACGCTCATTTCAACAGACATTCACACAGTAACGTTTAGATATTTAATTAGTTTCATTTCATCTCTAAATGGCAACGTCGAATGAAAAAAAAATGTTGCACAAACATTCAAGTCGAGAATGGATCATAGTATTTTCTTTGAATGCGCACAGTGATGGACAAGCAAGTGTGGTGCGCCGTTTTAACTGTTAGTTTTAAAGCACCCATTGACGCTGGTGTCTGATTAAAGATGAAGAATACGTACAATTATTGTTGAAGTGATCATTCACAATGATGACTGGGAATAATATTATAATATAATGGACGGTACGTGCGATGAAAAGGCATATTTTGAAACACCATTGTGGTCAAAATCTTAATAAATAGGTAGCGCACATAATTGCAATGTTATTTTAGAAAATAAATATTGATTAGAATGAATTAAATGTTTTTATAATGAACAATTTAATGCAATATATATTTTTATGTTATGCGCAATTATTTTTAATTAGACTTCATGATTAAAAATAATTTTAAAAACATAAAAAAACAAAACTATATAAAACAATTGCTAGATAACGTTGACGTTGATATTCTACAATGATGAATTCAGTATCGAGATAAAAATGAACGGATTACTATTTTTTGTTATAGTGGCGTAAGAAAATCAATTAAAATCTACGTCACGCGTTTTGTTGATGGAAGTATGATTGATTGAAAAAAATTTAAAGAATTTGTCCATGAAAAAATAAGTTTAGTAAACGGTCTAGACATGTGTGTTCTATAGATTGTACTATCGATAGAATCCTCCAGGTAATTTAAAACACTAATCAAAAGGTGGCTGTTAAAAAATTTCGATTCTGCAAAAATTACCAGTACTAAATGTATACCCTTGAAAGTTTACTGCCAAGATAGTATGGTGCAAAAGGTAACGAGAAATCAATGTTCTTCATCTTAACAAAAACGTTTATTGATAAACGAATTATAGCTGTAACAATATTCTATCCAATAGTAGTAAATGTGATTATCAACAATGGTAAAAAATTTAAGCGTTGAGATGTTGTTGAAGAATAAAACAGTTTAAGTAATCAACGGAAAGAAAGATAATGTATTTCTGATTTGTTGACTTACCGGCTCTGAGCGCATCCATGGGCACTGAAGGGTAAGGGATGGAGTAAGGATAGCCTTCCTTGCGCAAGGTCTTGGGCTTCCTCCTGGGCCGGTACTTGTAGTCGGGGTGCTCCTTCATGTGCATGGCACGCAGCCGCTTGGCCTCGTCAATGAAGGGCCGCTTCTCATCCTCGCTCAGTAACTTCCACTCGGCACCTGCAAACGCAACACATTAGTCAAGACAAAACTAATTTAGATATGTAATAGGGGTATATGTCGCTATGTCTATTGCCTCAAAACATGTTTACAATATTCCTCTCCAAAGGCTGTTTTCAGTATCGGCTTTAGACCCTGCGGCGCCCTAGGGCAATTTTTTCTGGCACCACATATTGCTTATATTTAAAAAAAAATCTAAACAAGATAGGTTGCCCTCGGTGACCCTATCTTATTCGACGCTCTGGGGCACCGACCCAGCCACCCCCTAAAACCGGTACTGGCTGTTTTGTAATGTCTTGTACTATTATAAAATCCGAATCTTTTCAAGTAACGTAACAAAACGCTTTGTGAGTTGGATATGTAACTTGATTGAACCTTTCACGAACTATTATTTAAAATACGTAATTTTGTTTGACAACACATTGCTAGTTTGTTGAAACTAAAACCTTGCTTTATATCGATTTTTCATATCTTTCCTATTATCATTTACATCTCAAAATGTAATGTAGTTTATTGAGGTCAAAGTATGCAATTTACAATTATTCCGACCTTAACAAAGTATCTTATATCAATTCCGCGTACAGTGTTATAGTTTATCGTCATAGAGAGTCTACTACACGTAAATGACAATCTGTTTACGGGAAATAAAATGATAAAATCAATAGAAATTGAAGTAACAAACGTAAATCATTTATTTATAAAGGACAATTTTTATTAACAACAAAGTGGTCATATTGTGTGTAGTTACGGTAAATTGCTGATTACAACCGAAAGATATATTAACTTTTAAAAATATATATAAACCTTTTTACAGAGATAAATTATTTTTCTAGATATTCCCTTGTTTGTATTTACACATAAAACATATTTGAAAAAAAATCCTGCTCCGATTTGTCTTAACAGCAAACAATGTTTTTTTTTTAATGATAACTAGCTATCAGAATCAAATCAGAATTTCACCATCTTTAAATAGTCACGAACAATGAAGTTCTCAGCATAATCAAGAAAGATAGATACCTAGTAAGAACCATCTCAGAGATGCGAGCCCGATGGATCGGTCACATCATGCGCCACGATGGTCTTCTTTACGACATTGTGGAAGGGATGGTTGAGGGTAGAAACTGCAGAGGGCGCCCTAGACGGGAGTGTTTGCAACAAGTGTTCGAGGACATGAGTTGTAGGTCTTATGCTGAGCTAAAGAGGATTGCAGAGGATCGAGAATAGTGGAGTTCGAGATGCAAGCTTTTGTTGCTGCAAACCAATCCACCGGATTGATACTATGAAGAAAGAAATAGTTGTAAAAACGTATTGAATTTGGAAATTATATCTTACATAATATTGTACAATTTCGATTTCATGAATAATTAATAAAATATTTCGGTTTATATATTATATTTATTGACGATGCGAAAGAATGAATGAAATATTATAAAACTTTTATTTTAAATATAAATTTAGTTGTTATTTACTGTTCATTACTCACCATCGCAGTTAATAGCAGTCGAGTGAAATTTCCTAAAAAACAAATACCAGCTCCGCCGTTCGGAGCATTTTATAAAAGTAGAGAAGTCCTCTGTGGAGGCACAATACGTATTCACGTATTCTTTCGGGACATCTCCCACTGTCCCCGCACAATGAAGTCTATCTGTCCCGCATTCGGACGGCCAACATTCGCTGCAAAAGAGCGAGAGGTACGCGAAGGCTCTGCTCCGATTGTGCCTTTGCTGCGAGCTACAATGTACGCCCCATTGTTTCGCAGAAGATGAATTCAAATTGTCTTGTCTCTCTTTCATTGAATGAGCGTATTGTCGGAGGCATATTCCTCCGTTTGTATTACCTGTGTACCTATCGTCCTATTGAGAGCGATGACAATAAAACGGGAGGTATTTCCATAACGTAGCCCGGCACGAGTCCTCGCGACAGTATCGGAGAAGAGCCAAAGGGATTTTAGTGGAACAAAAAAAAATGCGCGCATTTTTCGTTATTCATTACTTTTGCAATCAAAGCATCCGGATGTAGAGACTGAAGAACAAAGTGTTAACCTACTTCAGGAATAAGGTTATCTGCAATAGGAGCACTTTTGCAATATGCAGTTGCATGCATTAATTATAAAAAGTTTTCAACAAAGTCATTATACAAGGTAGTTAATTTAATTGTTATTCATACAGCTTTATAGTATAATTTTCATAATATTAATTTAGGAATTAACTTTTAGTATAAACTATATCTGCCTTTTTTCAAGGCTCGCGTAGTCCTGGAAGGCCGTAGAATGCGCTCATCGGAGCTGCGGAAGGCAAAGCTAAGATGAGATGAATGGAAGAATGATTGAGCTTTGTCAGTTTGTGAGTATCATATGCTCCAGTTAGTGAGAGAGTAAACTAACTTCGCAGCCTTAGACTGAGGTCTATTTGACATCTAACTGATGCACTTAAAATCACGGGAAGGCCTTCAGCCACTCTCTAACAACTAGCTTTTTGCGTGCGTCCAGTAACGGGTCCCCATCTGGGTCTCCAAAAAAGGGACGGACAGGGAGGGTTTTCACCAAGCTCCAGTTAGTAGAGCGAACATGATGATCATGATGAAGTATGAGTACATTTATTTGTCTGACGAAGTACTAACTCACCCGTAATATAAAAATAGCGTTACTTACATTTATATTTTTATCGAACTTGTGTTCGAATCGCAAGACGTGTATAATCTATTAAAAGTCCATGGCGATGTTCTGTGGTGGCTATATGGTCTTATCAGAAACAAATATGACATATTTAAGAGGTGCTTAAAATTTCATTTAAATAAACATTAAATAAGCAATCAAACAACGAGCAAAGCAATAAAACATATAAAAACAATTTAATAAAAATATTTATGTTGCAATGCAATAAATGTTAAAAGAATATAACGAAGACAATAGTCTGGATATAAGAGAGTAATTTAATTGTAAATTAAATTAATCTAAATTTTATTTAAAGTTAATTATCTCTCTGTTTGGCAAAATTTCATCTGGTTATTTTTATTATGTAATCATGTTATGTCCTAGTAACATTTTAAGTGATAATATTTTTTGTATTAATAAATCCGTGTCACTACAAAAGCTCCAATACAATTAGTCTTCCACCCGTGATTGCTGCTAAACGTTGATTAGAATGTAAGAGTTTCATCATCGGAATGGTTACGCCCCCGAGTGGGAGAAAGCAGAAAGCACAGAGAGTACAGCAGCGAGCACAGAGAGACGAAGCTCTTAATTCCTCTGCAAAGTTGTGTTCACCAACAAAAGGACGAATAGGTATCCGCGCGCCGTACGGGAGGCACGCACATTGTACTGGGAATCGGGCAAAAATACTCTTCATTACTCTGAAAGCCTTTGGTCCCTCCACAATGGCAGCGAGGACGGGAATCGCGCTCACAGAGAGAAACGTACAGAATACCTATGTATCCTTTATGTCCCGCCAGATAATGGAGACAGAACGTCGCTGTATGGGTGGACAATGCCGCCAGATAGAGTCGCCATTGTTGGCGCATTGTGACGTCACAATCGGGAGACCGAAATGACGACTCAGGCAAACAATTGAATATCGACTGTATTCTAGGGGGCTGCCATCCAAAACCGCCCAACCACCCAATCATCCACCCACCCTCCCGCCCACTTCCAGCCGAACCGTTTATTATTGTGAGCAATCGCCTTTTATTTTTCTCCTCGGATCGACGAGACAGTTTTAATTTAAAACGAGCGACGCCGTCTAATTGCCAGTTTTTTTTTTTTTGAAATTCAAATCATTGACGTGGCGTTATTTTTAGTTTTCTTCAATGGCGCTGGTCCCGTATACGCCCGCTTATGTTTTTTTCGTATTGTAGAAAGTTTAATTGAAACGTTTCGGATTTACCAAACAAATAGTTAATAAGTATTCTTCTAAAATACAATACAGCGCGCACCTACTATCTCACGATCGCCACAAAATTTGAATGCTTTTAGTTTTTAACTAATTAGTGAAATTAATGTACTATTTTTACGAAAATTTCTTACTCTAACGAATATATAACCAATCTACCTTTAGTCTAATATGTGTTTTAATTTTATACCAATTTAATTACCTACTATAAAGTTGACATCAAACGATATATATGTTTTTTTTTGTTTTCGACGTTTTTAACAAAAATGAAAATCATAAGTATCAAATATCAATTGACATAATAATTAAAATTAAAAACGTAATTATTCTTCTTTGAATATAATACTTTACTAGCGACCAAAAAAATCCAGAGTTTTTTTTCACCGATAAGCTCTAGCACTAAGAGAAGTATTGATCCGCCTACGTTGTTACAGACATCTTGGCATTACTTATAAATATCAGAATAAAAAATAACCTTCTTCACAGTTAAACACCAAAACTATAGATTACGTATTAGAATGTACAAACCTACGTAACACAGAGATTCAATTAGTGTACCAATAATTTGAATTGATTTGATTTGATTAGCTGGAAATGTCACATAAATCAAAAGTATCTATATACATGTAGGTTTTATGACCATTAAGTAACAACAATTATAAAACTAAACAGAAGATTCTACGAAATTACTTCGATAAATTAATTTGCGGAGCTCATGTTGAAACTGGGCTTCTCTCAAGTGGAATATATCAATATTCAAGGCGATATGGTTGAACACTCTGATCACTCTCCCAGGAGGCAAAGTCTCTGGCAGGTTAGTATTACTTCTAGGAAGAACAAACAATCTGTGCCTCCTTATTCTTAAATAATTGTCAGGGACAAACAAACCAATTTCCAACAAAATATCAGGATTTCTGAACACGCCGCGCACTATCCGAAAGAAATGCACACTCAAGCACATATCTCTTCTAGTTCTCAACTCATTGTATCCCAACATACCCCGTATAAAGTTACATGGGTACAGACACGGATAATATCCATTCATCCTCATGCAAAGAAACCTCAAAAATTTCTTCTGAACTCTCTCAACATGAGGTCATATTTATACTCGTGGGGAGCCAAAACAATAATTTATATAATAGTTAATAGTGTAATTATAATTATGCATTCTATTGAATACGAGAACAATTCAAATAATTATATAATAATCGAATATGAATCAATCACCATGACCTGATGATACTATCAGTCATTACGAGGAATCTATTAAATTTGGTCCGACTTTAAAGTATCCACGTTATGGTTTGTTTAATTAGATATTACACAGGTCAAATATGGTTATATAAAAATATTGAAAATTATTAGAAAAACATTTTCAAATCTATTATAGAATGAATCACACTGAGCACTTGCTGGAGTACGGAAGTTTCCCCTGCATTGGAAACTTCATCAGTTCTCTACGTGCTTATAAACAGTAGGAGCTTTGAGGACTCAACTTAGTACAACGGCAATGGCGCTCCTAAATGGCCCACCAGCACACCTAGATCCTTTTCTTACATACTTTTCCTCTTTTGTCGATGGTATTGTTCTCCTATATCTCTGTTATCATTGACACGTGTCATCTTTTTCTTCTTTTATGTTTTAAAAAAAATAACTCTTTTGTATGAATTGTATGTTTATGTATACTCTACGTTTCTTATTCATTATTATTCTTTGTACCTTGGAAATACGGGTCTGTTAAATAAATAAAATAAACAAATAAATAAAATAATCATTCTGATGAACGAAACTACATAAATAATTTATAAAGTTCAATAACAATTATAAGGTGTGGAAAGGATAGGGAAGAGAGATAGATGGAGGGTAGAGATAGATGGTCTATTTTATATTAGATCAATTTTATATCGATCTCAAAGTGAATTCTAAAAAAAATAAAGTTGATAATATATCATAATTAGAAGCGCAATAATTACTAAATCCTCAAATAATTATTACTTAAATATACATATACTAAACATAAAATTCTTTTTTCAACGCGTCAATCCAAGCACAAAAATAACGGCAGAAGCGGGATGCGAACCGCGGACCTTGAAACCAACTAACATACCGCTCGGCGAATCGCGCCATTGCTATGCCCAGACTGACCTGCGATGAAACTTCATTGTTATTATCGTACGACAGATGTCGCCATAGTATATATTCAAAGTATGTATAGTTTTATTATTCTATCAGTATTCATTTATTCACAAGCTTAATATTAAATTTATTTTAGTAAGTACCACTCGGGTCTCGAACCAAACTATAGACTGAATGGATGTGAAACGACTATATAGTTCCAACTCGGACTTTATAACCAATCATTTACCTGTGTTACTGATGGATAATTTTTACCTTCTTGATATTGTCTCAAGGAGACATTATTAATATTCTAATCTACTTTATAGATCATTGACTATATTACAATATTATTATTACTTAAATATACATATACTAAACATAAAATTCTTTTCAACGCGTCAATCCAAGCACAAAAATAACGGCAGAAGCGGGATGCGAACCGCGGACCTTAAAAATCGCGCCATTGCTATGCCCAGACTGAACTGCGATGAAACTAGTATTTATATCATTGTTATTATCGTACGACAGATGTCGCCATAGTATATATTCAAAGTATGTATATTTTTATTATTATTCTATCAGTATTCATTTATTCACAAGCTTAATATTATTACTTTCCGTCAGTCTATTTATTTTAGTAAGTACCACTCGGGTCTCGAACCAAACTATAGACTGAATGGATGTGAAACGACTACTTATAGTTCAAGCTTCTGCCGTTATTTTTATGTTTAGTATATGTATATTTAAGTAATAATAATATTGTAATATAGTCAATGATCTATAAAAGTAGATTAGAATATTGAAATAATAAAATAATAAAATTTAAAAATAATTAATAATGTCTCATATCAAGAAGGTAAAATTATCCATCAGTAACACAGGTAAATGATTGGTTATAAAGTCCGAGTTGAACTATAGTAGTCGTTTCACATCCATTCAGTCTATACGGTTCGAGACCCGAGTGAATTCTAAATAGACTGAAAATAAGAATGGAATATATACTATGGCGACATCTGTCGTAATTAGATATAAATTAGATCAATCTTTCGCCGAGCGGTATCGATCCTCAAATCGCATCCCGCTTCTGCCGTTATTCGCGTTGAAAAAATATAATTGTGATCTATAAAAGTAGATTAGAATATTGAAATAATAAAATAATATTCTAATAAAAATTAAAAAATTAATTAACCTCAAATAATTATATAATTGTGATTTGAAATATTTTTGAAGTAAATTTTCCGAAGAGAATAAAAAGTATGTAGTAATAGAGAAACAGAAACATTGTGTTTGTTTTCCGGAGATTGTTTTTCTTTTGAGGTGATCGGGTAAACATGAAGTTTACAGCTTCGATGTTGTTACAAGTCGCGTCTTAGGGTTGATGGGCGGCCCGCCCATCTCCTCCCCTGCGGCTTGTAATAATTAATATCTTATCTCACCCCGCCAGCCCACAACAATGCCGCCCCCGCCCACTCGTACTGAAAAGCACAACAGCGTCTCCCTCTCAAGGGCGGATCCACAAAAACAATACAAAACACTAATAACATAATCTACAATGGTAGGCTTAAAAAATATTTCATTGCACATACGAGTGTGTATGGATTTAGACTGAGGTATATTTGACATCTAACTGATGGAACTAGAATCACGGGAAGGCCTTCAGCTACTGGATCTTGAAAAACTGGACCGTACAGGGAAGATTTTCACCAAGCGTGCACATTATGGTGTCCCTGATCAAAAGATGTAGCAAAAATTAAGATTTTTTTCAATATATAATGTTAATTACACCATAAATACTTACACAAACAGTGTTATATTTACTGAATAAATATTAAGTTCACAAAGCTATTTTTGGCCTTCATACAATATTTTATATTAAAACATCAATATCAAGTCGCTAACAGAAATTGGTTATCCGATAACAATAATATTTATTATGCGAGTTATTAAGACCAAATGGCATAAAAATAGAGGGTGAGCCGATCTCATTTCGAAAAAAAAATGCCCTTATAGCGTGCGACACTCTAGTGTGCATGTATGAGCTTCCTGTTTTATATAATCTGAATAGTTTTAAGATGCGAATTTATAAACATTTAAAAGAGTATAAACTCTCTAACATACAATTACTAAACAGCTTTTCAATACGGCAAAGAAAAGGATTTAGTAGAAGTAGAAACATAATAAAATGATGAAAAAAAAGAAAACCTAGGACTATGAAAGTACATTCCAGGTTGTATTTGCATTCTAGTATTAATAAAAAAAATGACTCTATACTAGATGATGCTATTGGTGGAAAATTGAGTAGATTTTAATCTTTTGTGTGGAATATAAGCATACTAATAGAGCAATGGTATATATAATAGTATTTTAAGCTAATGTGTACAACTTATCAGTCCGTTAAAATATAAAAAAGAATGAAAAAGTTATGAAAGAAATAGTGAGATGTAAAAATTGGGTTGAATAAAAAAATGTTACGCAAAATCGAATGAAAAAACCCAATTAAGAAGCATTTATAAAATTTATCCTGAAAATTTGACTGTGAGACAGGTGAAAAAAAAGATTTTAAATGAAGATTTTCACGGTGTTTTGATTTTTCGTGTTCTAAGCATGGATCCGCCAATGCTGAAGTCTGCTTCCCTTCCATAATCCAAAAGCTCAGGTGAGTAGGAGCTTTTTCAGCGAATGTTGGGTGAATGAAATAATAAACAAATATCCGGGAATGGTCCTGAAAACGACGTCGGTGTTTGATATTCAAAAATAGCCAGTCGTCAAGTAAAGTCTTTATTTGAAGTTGTTTATTTATTAATTAATGCTATCACTGAGTATTAAATATGAATTAAATTAATTGATACATAAATTTGGATTTAACTAATTGATAAAATACATTTGTATTTGTATTGCAATTCATCTTGAATAATAATACATTTTCGAAGAATTGAAAATGAATCAGGAATGTATTATATTACTAAGTTTCGCTTTTTAATGAAAAAATATCTGTCAAACATAATAAGTTATCAACATTATGCAAAAGTAGAAAATTCAATCGTATATTATTTAATTATTTTAAAAATCATTTCAATTACAAGTATTTAATTAACCATGTTTAATTTTACTCGCTTCAACAGTTATAAAAATAAATGAAAAATGAATATAATTTTATTTATGAAAAAGGTTTTTCTTCACTTACACAATAAATATATACTTGCTGAATATGTAGTTATGTGTAACATACAAGCAAGTGTTATTTACAACAAGAAATAACATATTAGTCACATCGTCTGTGTTGGCCAATCAAAATGTGATGGTTCATTTACTTTTTAATGTGGTAGCTGTTGTACGAGTATATATTTTTTGTGGTTATGTTCCGACTAGAGCTGCGGTGGTCCTGTGGTTACCAATTAAAAATAGGGATCGGGGGCCGTAAAAAATGGACGGCGATTCGTGTAGGTACAGAAGCCGGAACGGCAGCAAAAATAAATTAATTGGATTTAAAAAATAACCGAATCTTGCGGTTTGCATCCCACGACAACAAATTGATAGAGATGTGCGCAAAGAATTAAATTTAACAATGAATATCAATTTGAACAAACTCATTTTATGTTATGTATTGTGTCATGTTATTTTATCTTTTTATAATCATATGATAAGCTTTCACCGTAATATAAAACACGAAACTGAGCCACTTAACGTCAATATATTAAAAAAAGTATGATTTATATAATCATGTATAAAGTAAGTAATTATAGGGTAATTTTTGTTATAAAGAGTTTGTTAAGGGCTATATCATAGCGTTGTTTTTTAAATACATACTACTGTCCTATAATGCAAGCCTTTTTTGAATCGTAACAATGGTTTTTCCTATAGTATTGGTGACAGTTTTTATATAACGGTTCCTACAATGTTGTTATTTTGGATTGAACCGCCTCTTAAAATTAAAAGCTCTAGACCTAGGGAGCTTTGATCTAATCATACAATTTTATGAAAAAAATATAGAAGGGTTGATTAAACATGCACATAAGACAGAAATATAATAAAAGAAGAATATAGTTTGACCCATATTAAATATTTAAAAATGCATAAATTAGATATTGTGCTTTTAGGGCTTCGTCGTTTGTTACAAATTTAATTTCAATAATATATCGACTGCCATTGCAGAGATCTTCTTCATGATTGACGATTTTGATCACAAGATCGTCGAAATATTGGTGCAAGGAAATTCGCCATACACGAATATACCCAAAAAACACAATATCAAATCTGACCGTGAAAATCTACGAAGTTATTATGAATAAATTTGAGTATTCAAGTCTTTATAGATTTTGTATTTGCAGATAATGTAAAAAACTGAATTTAATTACATTAGCATTTGTTCTCTAGTCAAGAATCTAGATTAGATTCGGTTAATAGAGTAACGTTACTTTATTTACAATAATATTAAAGTTTTATATCAGGAGTTCAAAAAAAAAAGGTTTAGGGCAGCATCGTTATTTTCGGTAGTACAAAATAGAGCATCAAAGATTATCACGATGAGAACGGAATGCGGGAAGAAGGATCTCGTGTCTTTTGTCTATGTTTATTGGACACAATTTATGTCTAGTCACACTGCATCTGTCGCTAATGATGTTCTCGATGCAAGGACGCTATTGGTCTGATGCCAATCATCCATGACGGTTAGCGGCCAATGCTGTACCGAAGCCAATCGAGGCCCGAAGAATCGCTGGGCCTCTCTTTCAGAAAATCTATTTTGTATGGACGACGTAAACGACACTGCATTTGTGTCCCCCGTCACAATGTCCGGCTGCCATTGTGTCCGGTAATGAAGCAACGTGACTCAAAAGTTAAAAGCGAGAGTGTTTGGTCTGACGAAGAATCGAGGATGCATCACCTGTATTCTGTATTATGTACGTGAGACGCTTATAAAATAGTCTCATTATTAAAAGGTGATTTTATAAAAACACACTATTCGTAAAAGAGCAGGAAAACTATTTTTTATCATGTACGAGTATATCCTAGAATCTAGATTTAAGTAAATTGAGGTAAGTTATTTATGTAAGACATGTTTTGTGTGTGATTGACATGTAGCTGAATCGCTTGGTGAAAGCCCTCCTGTCCCGTCCTGTTTTTGGAGACCCAGAAGGGTTACTGGACGCTCGCGAAAAAGCTACTTGTTAGAGAGTGGAAGGCCTTCCCGTGATCCTATGTGCATCAGTTAGATGTCAAATAGACCTCAGTCTAAGGCTGCGAAATTAGTATACTACAGCGAGTTGCCTTCTTTGGTAACACGTTGCTCATCACGAAATACGTGGGAATGGATGTAGCTGAATAACATTTATCTTATCATCATCATATCCGCTTTTCTAAGTGAAGCATATGGTCATCACGAGCTGCCGCCACAAAACTCTGTCAGCGGCCATGGTTCTCGTCTCATTTCATGACAGCTCTACCTACCACTGTACCTCTGAGTACATTTTTTTACGAGTAAAACCAAATCACTTCTTATAAGAAGGTATCCCAAAAAACATCTATAACTGCTGGTGTGAGCCTAGAGGCTTAAAGAAAAAGGAAGCTATAATTTATGCTCTCCTGCGACTTCCGAAGTTTATGTCCCAACCAGGTCCACCATCAACGGCATTTTTTTTACTTTTAGCTACGAGTATCATGCTCTATAAGATTTCCCACAAAAAATATTAAATTCATAAAAAAAATAGCCATTAGTATTATAAATCGGTAAAATAATAAATGCATCAGATACGTGTGTTTGAATGTAACCACAATAAAATGCACTTAATTATGTTTTGTAAACTATTTTTATGCTCATTTTTATTTTTGATAATGTTATCAGTAGATCATTACAAAAAAAAATAGTGATTTATTTTTGAAGATTATTTATTATAATTTGATCAATCAATCAAAAATAATTATGCAAAAATCAAATATATGGCAGTATTTTTTTAATTATTTGTATTACAGCTGCATTAGCTTTAAATAAATTTATTAAACTTATATTTCAATATTAATTCTGGTGTTTATTAGGTATATTGCGGATATGCACCTACTTAATAATAAACAAAAATGTCAACACATTGCAGATAATGCCAATAATGAGCAATTGGCATTTATTATCGACTTCTAAATAAATAATTGTTCAATAGTAATGCGACTAGCTGTTTCATATCTTGACAATTAAGCAGGTGAATAAATAATACATGTATTATATTGAGTGTTTAACATTAATAGTAGGAATATGTGCTTCTTCATTTGTTTTAGGAGTATATTTTTATTACTAAAGCTAAAATCGATTGTTATCTTATTTTGAAGTAGAAAAAAAATGGAAAAGCCATGAAATGGTGATATTTTTAAATATTTCTACATACAGTTGAAAGATGCTTATATTTATTCTATTTTTCACTAAATAACGGTTTCAATATGGAGTTACTACATGATTTAAGGATGTAAAATTTATTTCACTGAAAGAAAGATATAATTTTTGATTGACTTACATTACAGCGAAACTAATATGAAACTACATTTATACTAATACCGAGTTTATTTTAAATTTAACGTTTTATAACATACGTGAAATTGTTGTCGATAATTTTTTTAATTCATAAAAAATCGTGTATCACTTTTCATGCATGTTTGAACTATAATTAATTTCTTATAAATTGATGAATTTTTCTTCTTGGAAAAATTAACATTAAATATAGTGACATATGTAATAATAAAATATGTTTTTTCATCAAATAAACGGCCAAAGAATTACGTTTAGAATTGTTTTTTTTTTTTACTTTTTGCATATTAGAGAGTGTAGTTGTAATTGCTGTTGTACTAGTTTTTATTCTTAATTGAGAAACATTGCTTTTATTCTCAGTATGAGGTCATTGTCTTATAATGTTATTACGTTGATACTAAAACACTTGCAGCTGATGCATTACTTCCAGCTGTCAACGATCTTAAATACAGATAAGTGTCAATGCACTAACGCATCGACTGCATAAAAAATATTATTTGTAGTACTTATTATATTTGAATATTTATGTATATTTAAAATATAAGTGGTTCTAACAATTATCAAGAAATACTCTTGATTGGTGTAATTATGACTTTTCACTCGTAAAATAGCTGTTATAGCCTATTAAACAAATTGGATTAATAAGGTAAAATTGGTCCCGTGAATACCTCGTATTCGTAATTAGTCTCGCGATGCAGAGATGCTGTCTTTTTTTGACAATGCGTGAATGGCAAGCTTAAGTTTAATGACGTTGGTGAATCAGAATGACAATTAAAATTATCCAGTAAAATATCATACATTCAAACTGAGTTTTTATGAAATCAGTGTTTCGTGACGTTGTCTGATCAATACTCTACATACTCTTAGCCATCTTTAAAATGAAAACAAAAAAGAATCCACATGTGAGATTTAACAATTACCGTTGTCGGTATTTTTTAGTAAAATATTCATGAATAAAAAAGCTTAGTCATCCTCAACATTGAATTATTTGTATAATCAACAATTTTACCTATTTTTAAATATAGTGCCATTTATAGTGCTTACGTTAAAAAAATAATTAAGTTTAAGGTATGAGCACATTCAGGGTTTATTTCAGGCGGCCCCCATACCTAAAAAGATAAGGGAAAACCGCCTAAGATGGTATAGGCATGTGACACGGAGAGATGAGGACCACATGGTGAAGCAAGCTCTCAACATACCCATGCTGAGAAGAAGACTTAGAAGACCTGGACTGCAAATGTAGACAAGAATCTGAAAACTCTGGGCTTGACCGTAAATGCAACGCAGGACAGACAGACAAGGAGAGCCGACCCCAGATGATGAGAAGATAATCAATAAGTTTAAGGAGATTAATCCGATGTTGCAGCTCGTGATTTCTATATGCTCTAGGCAGGGGAGCGGAAATGCCATGATGATGATGATGACGTTAAAAAAATATTTTAGTATGGTGAGTTGGCATTTTAAAAAATAAAAATTAATCTTTAGAGTATGAGTGTTTTCTAGTTGACTATAACATGTAAATTGACACCATGCACAAACGTCGACAATCGCAAATGAAAATCCGAAGCAAACAATGTATTTTGCTCTCCATTATGGGAGTCCGATTTTGATGAATGCGCCGCCCATTGTTCCCATTCGTCCATTTATATTGAATGCCAATCAGAACACTGGGCTGTTTCAAAAATATCGGCCACAATGAAAAACCGATTGTTGAGCGAGTCCCGCACCAGAAAAAACAGTGGTCACTGCATTGAGAGGGGAAAATTTATGAAGAGCCTGTTATATCCCAGTTTGCATGTAGAGTTAATAGACTTCGAAACATTCGATGAGGGTTTCAATTCTTTTAAATATACAAGAAAGATACATGCCGGCGGGTATAGCTCGATGGTCAAAGCGTTTACTTTGCAAGCCAAAGGTCGTGGGTTCGATCCCCGATGGAGATTAAAAAATAAAGTTTTGAATCGATTTCTGAGCTCTACAATACCCCCGGTAGGTGTGAATTTGATCCCTCACCCGTACAACGACAGTCATAGCCTATTAATTAAAATTGGTCGTAGACGAAAGCCGTCCCGTGAACACCACCCATTCATAGTAAATTCCTGTAATAATAAGGAAGATGCGTGAATGTCGGATCGTTGGCGGATCAACACTCTACATGCAGCGCATGACCATATGCAGCAAGGTAAGCGTCATAGAATCCACAGATGTGACTTCACAAATTACTATCACCATCTGTCGGTATTCTTCTTTATGTGTTTACATAAAAAAATACAAAATAATAAATACTTTAAATAGACAGTCAGTCTCTTAATTTATAAAAATCGACATACGTTATGCTCAAATTAGGTGAGAATAAACATTTAACGTACTCGTACAGTTATCACGTACAATAACAGATATCTTTTTTACTTATGATATTATTATATTCTCTATACTGAGTTAAGAAAATAACGTTGTTGAAAATATTGAATGTAGTCGTAATATTCAGAGACTGTTGACTCACTGTTTATAAGTGCTTACAGAACAACTTTTGTATTTAGTATTTATGACAAATATTGTAGATAGGTCTTATTTATTAAAAATTTGTTTTAAATTTAAGCTTCATCTGGAAATCAACCCGCCATCACCATTGTCATTCAATGTAATTTTCCATTCTAATTTGTATATTTTATATTCAAAATGCTTAAGCCTAACATACAATATTTTACGTAAGCAATATTATACTCGTATGTACTTCATAATTTGTAGGTAGAAACGTATCTACGAATAAAATGGGTGGTAAATTTACGGTAAGTACGTATTTTTTCAACGTGAGTGTATTAAATTTTTAATTGAGGTGTTGATCATGTAATTAGATTAAAACTGGAAGTGTTTTTATCTCGACAAATAATCCGTGAGTTTGAAATAATTATCCATTTTAAATTACCTGTATACTCTACGTAATTAACTTCACTGCGCCTATACTAACATCTCAATGAAATACAGGTTTTATCCACTTACTATTTTCTTTGAATATAATCATCTTTTAAACATACGACCATACAAGTACCTATGTAATGAGGCAGATATTTTGAAATATGAGCAGTACATTGGATGATAACGTTATTTAAATATGTATACATTTCATACAATAGCTATTACTCAAATGTTATATAATATTATGTATTGTGTTAATATATGTATAATATTATTAAATTTTACTTTATCTGTATTATTATAAACTCATACTTTTTGTCTGAAAATGAAAATTATAAAAATGCTGCAACAGAAATTCAATAATTGCAGTGATCTTTGTCTTAATAGGTCATAATTATTTTCGCTCTGAGCTCCGCCAAGTACATACAATGCATAGTTTTCGACGTCTTTCCAATACGCAAGACCAGTAAAAATTTTAACTTCTACTACACATAGTTAAATGCCATTTTTACTGAATAAATATTAAAATATAAATTATATTATTCACTAGGTCTAAGCTCTTGTCGAAGTTCCCCAAGAAGTTAACCGAAGTAGGTTTGGTGTTGGCCGAAGTTTCTTGAAGAGGCCTTTTAAATTATAAAATATCATTAAAATTTGTTAATTAATGGAAAAGTCTTCAAAAATATCATAATTACACGATGAATAAAATAGAAATGTTTGTAAATTTTAAATATTTTTTTTTAAATAGATCCCGATTGGTTGTATTGTTTCAAAATATCAACTCTTTTAAATTTCCCTTTTTGGAGTTTTCATTACGGTACACGAAAGAATATGATTAAAAAGTTTCCAACGACAGTAAAAGTCTGTCCGAAATTCGAACGATTCATGAGCTTTTGAAAATAAAATAGGTAGCCGACATTGGCGAAGTTCCGACGACCGGTGCCATAATGGGCAATGCTCTGCTGGAAGGGAGAACAGTTGGAAGAGATGGATGGGTGCCCAGATGAGGACTTGCTTTGTTTCAAAGGCTGAAAAGACGTAACATTAATCCAGCGAGTCTAGTATCAGACTGCCTAGTAGTAAAACATGGTAAAGAGGAACTTGATACTTCATTTTGTTTTTAATATGAGATGAGTTTACTACTCTTCCAAGAAAACATTGCTTATTATATGTTCGAGGGTTATCCGTAATATAAGGATCCCAGTATTTTTTCACAATGTCAAACATGTATAATTCTATTAATGCGTACATTTTTGGAAAGTTCAGACTTTTACCTATTTTTCTACATAGTCGCCACTGAAGTCAATGCATTTTTGCATTCTGTATACGAGCTCGAAAGAACATATAAGAAAATACTTGTGGTGAGTGATGATTTTTTTCTACGTATTGGATCGAGTTCGCTCTTATTTAGGATTGCCAGCATTGTATAATATAATATATGGAGTGTTGATCTACCATTGTCAATTATTTTGATTACTTAGACTACATCCGATTTTTTCAGGTTCGATTGAAAAGCATGAAAATGTCGCAAGTTGAGTTTTGCCATTGCAGTTATTTCTGTCTGGTTAGAAGCGTTGCAACTAAAGAACAAATACATACAATTTTGGGGGTTCCGCTCGAGCAGTCGAAACAAAAATCGGAATACCAACAGCGGGCTTTTTGTGACGGAGAGTAAAAAACGTTTTGCCCGTTTCGCATTTGATACTGCATTAAATGAGGTAGGTGCCTGCTTAATAGCCACGGTTAGATCGCTTATTTTTTGCGGAAAAAAATCTAGAGTTTTCGAATGATTAAAAAGTTTTTTCCTTCGGTTTTCGTATGGATTTTTGTGTGCGTAGAGAATTTGAACAGCATTCAATTTTCTGCAGGTACCTGTTATTTGTTGATGAATATAAAGGCTTTATGTAGATAAGCCTTTAAATGTTTTAATTCGTTTTGTATAATATTACTTGTTGCATATGTAATTACTTAATATTTAGGTGTTTTTAAATATTTTATATGTTTTTTTATAAATAAAATACATATTACCTAATGGTATAAAAATGATTTTTTTTTATCAAAAACCTCTTTGTTTCAGTAGTTTTTGGAAATACTGGCTCAAAAAAGGTTAAGATTAATATAAAAAATATTTTCACAGTAAGATTTAATTTATGTATTTAAATTGAAAGTATTGTACAATGTTGTTTATAAGGATTTTAAACGTGCAGTTTTTTAAATAAAAATGATCATTTTCAAAAAAAAAAAACAATTTATTATTATAAGATGAAGGTGTTGTCTTTTTCAACGTTTTAGTCTCAGTTTGAAATATGTATGATTATTGCAGATTATTAATTAATAAATATTATTTAATGCTTGTAGAACTATAAAATTACAAATAAATATTTAACAAGCATTCGTGGAGAATAAGGTAAAAATATTTATCTATTGACGATTCGAAATTGTAACATAAAGTGAATGCTAATAGGATATTACGAACAATTTTTTATATTTAACCACGAAGTTCAAACCAATCGAATATTTAGCATAAAGTACTCATAATTTAATAATGAGTTTTAAAATATTAAATAATACATGAATTACGTAGGTATTACAGTCATACTTTTATTGATTTAAGTAGACACTGTCGTAAAAAAGAGAAAACAGTTAATAATTATTTTATTTTGATATCAAAAGAAACACTATTAAACCGCGCGATTACATTCTTATTTAAGAATAAGAACGAGTGACTTTTCATGAAACTAAGTGGGCTCTGATCTCACTTTATCTATCCGACTTTATGACAAAGTGTCAATATTATCAGAGAGCAAGAGATACGCATCAAAATATTTACTATTTAAAATATGCCGCTCTCGGTCGTATAATGATAAGAGCTATGCATAAGAAATAAGCCGGTGCTACTGTTGTACCTGGCATTCGACTTTGACGGTATAAAAAAGACAACTTTAATCCTTTTCATTATTTTAAGCGTTTTAATATGCATAATGGTCCGAGGTCCGGTTTATTACACTTGTATGCTGAAGTGAAGTCGCTACCGGGGCCACCTGGACCCATCATATTGTCAGATACCTGAAGCCCGACAAGATTTTGTATCGTTCAACTTCGAGCCGCTTTTGATACGTTTTTTTTTATGTTTCCCTTTCATGTTTTACATACTTAATACAGCAAATTACCTTTGACGTCTGATGTGTTTTGGAGATAGTGGATATATGTTTTGATTATTATCAACGTATCAAATGAATAAAAAAAATAACGTTGAGAACGTCACAACGTGGTATTGGACTGCATTAATATTTTAAAAGTATTAGTTAAGTAATAAGCTAGAAAAAGAAGTACGAGAAGCAGAACACAATTGTGAAAAATTATTAAAAAGATTCCTAAGACAGATCAATGCTTATTAATCACCAATTAAGCACAAAAATTGCAATTAAGTTGAAAAGAAATATACAAAAAGTTACGGAAATTAAATTATTTGAAAGATGATTTATTTGAGTTGATGTTAGCTGGTTGTATGTTCCTTAGATAAGCAGGCAAAATTGAACAATGAAAGACGTGTTACGGAGTAATAGAAATTCTAAAGATTGGTGACTTTTTCAACATTGGGAAACATTTGTGATGTCACAATATTTTGATGGATATTTTTTGTTAGCGTTTTGTTACTTCGTGTAATTCTCCAAACATATGCAAAGGCATATTTCAATAGATTTAAAGTATGTTGAATGTTGTAATTGCAAAACGTTTGCAGTTTTACAGTCATAAAAATATAATTTAATTTACGTATTATACGAGTAGTTTCAATTCGATGAATAATATTTTGTCGGAAGCATTCTTATAAGAAGAATAGCGGGAGTGACCTGGATGCGGAAGGCGGAGGATCGAAGAGGATGGAGACTCATGCGGGAGGCCTACGTTCAACAGTGGACGGACACAGGCTGATGATGATGATGATGATTCTTAGGACTGATATTCAAAGTTAATTGTAAAAGTTATACGTATTTACTTTATTCTTTATATCGAGTCTATATGATTCAGAATCATCGCTTGTATCATGTGTAATCTACTAAGTATCAGAAAAATATTTCAAAATTAACTTCAAAATTTTAGCCAGTATTTTTATCTAACCTTATTTAAATAAAGCATGGACGTAAATGCTATTTTTTTAAGTCATCGATTTGTATTAAGAAATTTAATCGATGAACTATCACAGAGCTATACACGTAAAATCATAATAAGCAAGTTGTCAAACCGATAAAACACCTTAAGGATTTGCCGATTGGTATGATAAAACATGACAGCTCATAGCGGCCTTGTGTGATAAATAAAAATGATAATGTTATAATAAATCATTTAATCACAAATGGCGAGAAGGTTTTTGATTCATATTTGACTTATTGATTGTTGTTTAATTTATTTTTGAAACTATAGTTTTTATTGGGAAACCTTTATGTTCTATGTAGCAGAAGGCTGCTAAAACATTAACAAAAAGCTTGTTAAAACATAGAGCTATTGTTGTTTCCAAAAAAATTTTTTTTTTGTTATAATAAGTAACAAATATCAATAATTAATTTATGGCAAGATTATTACATGAAATAAATGTTTTTACAAACATAATTTTCTACTCGTATCAGCTACAAAAAAAATAACAAAAGAACTCGCTGGCGTATTTTTGTATCCCTTCGAGCTCCTTTAGACATACCAATGGCTCAATAAAGTACGTGTATGTAAACGTAAAGGGTTTTTTCATGATTATTTTTTTTACTTAAATGAATATAAAATAAAATAGTTTCGCGTGCAGAGTTTTTTTTAAAGATATCTATTCCATGTTGGCCTCATAATCACGTGCTTCATTTCTACGATATCATTGATGTATTTTAACAGCAAGGCACCATCAGGATCAAGCAGCAGTTCAGAAACGTCCTCACAAGAAATGACGGAGTTTCCCAGGCGACAACACAGAACACGTCTCCTGTTCTCATGGACGATGGAGGTAGTATGCGATGGTTAGGTTGGGTTAGAAGTATATAATAATTTTTAGCTTACCTAGCCTCTTGGAGATCTCCGAATTGTGCATCTTGGGGTTGTCCTGCGCGATCTTGCGCCTTTGAAGACGCGACCAGACCATGAAGGCGTTCATGGGCCTTTTGATGTGGTCCTCTTGCAGCTTCTTGGGCTGCATGTGGCCGGCCATGGAGCCGACGGCCGTCATGCCGCCCATGGCCAGGTGGCCGCCCAGCGCGCCCATGCCCGCCATGCCGGCCATGCCGCCCATGCCGCCGATGCCGCCCATGCCGCCCATGCCGCCCATGCCGCTCATGCCGCCCATGCCGCCCGCGGAGCCGAAGCCGCCGCGATCGCACATAGCGCCAGCGGCACTGGAGGGGAAATAAAAATAACTGTTCGCGGTAATTATTCACACACTATCTTTGCGGCATTCACCGTCGTCCTTGTATATATAAAATAAGTAACATCACCTTTAAGCGAACTTATATTTGTAACATTCACTTTATAAATTTCAATATTAAATTGATAAGAATTTCATACCTTGTTTTAATATGAACCACATTGAGCATTGTTTCAGTTCATGGAAGACTGCAGTTTTGCGATCTATAAATTTTTTGAATTGAAGGAGGTTTCATAGATCTGAGATGAGATGAAACTGCAGTCTTCCATCAAGCGAAACAATGCTCAATATGATCCATTTTAAAACAAGCTATGAAATTCTTATCTATTTAAGTGTACTTTTTAACCTCTACATGAGTGAGTTCTTAGTAGACAAAACCGTAGCTTGACATTGAGTTTTTTTAAATTTTTATAATTATAAATCAAAGTGAACGGCAGATCTCAAATTTATTTTTACTCCATCAAAAGCTCTTAGTTTCATCAATAAAATTTGCTCGTTGCACCAATTTTGAAAGAGCAGGAATAAAATTCGAATTCATACGCTTCATATCTATCGTTTTACAATATATTTACAAAAACTTGAAAGGCTTGAATTGATTTTAAAATATACACAATATATAAAAAAACTCATCCGCAAAGCTAATAGTTTTTTATTGATTATTTTTTTGTATTAAAAAAAATTATATTCTTGATGTTAAAGTAACGTTATAATAAGAATGAAATTAATTTGTTACTTTTAAAATTTAATGTTTGAAAAAGTTGAAAAAAATAACTTTAATTCAATAAATAGTTAAAACGCTTAAATAATTTAATCTCATAACTTATTAATAATATAATAATGATAAATTATTGAAATTTATTTTATCAATTATATGGAAATATAATTCAAAAGTATTTGTAAGGTTATTTTGAATATTTATGTACTTTTCAAAAAATGAAATTAATAGATAACTGATTTGATTTGTGTTAGATATGAAAAGTTGATAATTCGACGACAAAATATAAAAAGTATAAATATAAATTATGTAAAATAATTGGTACATAACATTAGGCAGTGATCATGAGAATAAAATGAATAGGTATATACAAAAACAGAAGGAATACACATTAATACAATTATATCAAAAGTAACTACTAAACGTATGTGTTTAGTAACATAAAAACGTAAATTATTTTAATAGATTTTTTTATATGTACCATAAGTGTATACAAGTAGATAGATTGTACTTTTTTGATTCTACAATAACTATTTTTATCAATAAAAATACTTTTAACGTGTACGTAAATAAAGTACGTGAATGCGTACTTGATTGCATACAACCACGTTACTTACAATGACAATACACTTTTCATTCATTTCTATTTTCCAAAAATCTAAACCGTTTTTTTTTATATGAAATCAAATAATGAACGATTCTTGTTTTTTCTTGTTCATTTGCATGACAAAGCCGGCCATTCAGACTGTATGTGTCAACAGTCCTCCGCATCAACATTAGTTATGTACAATAGCTCATTCTTGAAGTATTTAGAAGAAATTCCCTGGTTAAAATGGCGGCCAGTTGGCCTGACCAGCTGTCATTAGTCAATGACCCCATACGATCACTTGTGATTCAAGAAACAAACAAACAAAGTCGATACAACAATAAAGATGTCAACTTTTCTCATGCTACCAAAGATATGAGAAAATAAATAATAAAATACCTCAATGGTTTTTCCAAATAAACTCCAAATAAGATGTTATACTTCGTATAATTTGTGTATGAGTTTATTTTGTAAAAAGTCTCAATATGTCCTAAATAATGAGAAAAGTCACGAATACTGAATTACTCTTCCCATATCCGTTCCATACATAATTTGAACCATATGATCACCACAAATTGCTAGCACTTAATTATGTCAGCTGCTATTGTCCATTCACTTGAAATTTCACTTGGGAACATATATGTTTCTTGACAATCTCTAGAGCAGAAGTCCGAGTGCTCGAAGGAGTTGCTGTAGTATCGAAGATATATTATAGATGATGTTTAGTTAAAATAAAAAGCTTAATGTGTTCTGATAATATATTTATATTTTATGAAAACGTTGTTATTGATACAAAGTTTTCAAAACAATAACTTTATTTTATTCGTATTTTTAGCGTTACCTTTTAAGGATACTATTAGATAAATGTTTTGTGATTGTTCCCAACAAATATTTTTACCAATTCGTTTAATTCAATTATAATCCAGACGAATGATTACTTTAATTAATGGCATTGAAATAGCTTAGAAGATACAAGTAAATTAAAAATAAAAATAAAATAATATTTCAAGTTGACTATTTTTTTTAATTAACGATACCAATTAATTGACTTATTAAATTGGAAAGTTGTTTTTTATTTTGTTATAAATTATTTAGATTACAAAGACATTTAAATGTCCTTACAATTTTGCCAAATAGTTATTTAACTAAAAATGTTTAATTCTAATTGATATGATAATTAATTTATAAAATAATAATTAAAACGTGCGAAAAATTTACAGATTTTAAATTAATATCCCGAAATATTCCTAAAAATAATAACAGATTTTGTTTGTAGAGAGTGTTATCAAACTTCAGTTGCATCAATGTTTATTTTCTAAACTCTACAAAGCACTGCATCGTTTGCATTTCAAGTTGAAAGAGATATTCTAAAATGTATTAAAGATCATAATACAAAAAAACACGTCGCGCATCATCATTGAGTAAACAAATAATGTAGGTAGTTGGTTGTTCCCTCCCGGAGTAAATAATGTGATAACTCTAGAGGTCCACTGTTCTGTTACCACGTTTGACACACTTCCATATTTACATATCTCTAGCAGGCTTCACACATAATTTTGTCAGCTTTTTCAAATGGAGTGGACACTGTTTATTATTCATTTAAAAACTAGTTCTGTAAATCATAGGACAAGGCGTCCACAGCGGCCGTTGGAATTTCTCTGCGGTAATTCAAAGAGTATTTTTTGTAAGACGGGAGAAGCCTTTTCTATATAGGAATCAATTCAAACAACAGGGCCGTTTCTACATATTAACAAGACTAGACAATGTCATAAGTGGGAAACTAATAACGGGTAAAGAGTTAAAAAAATCTACATTTAGTGAATTTGAGAAGAAAATTGGTATAGTAAAAGGATCGAACTGTGTTATTGGCATATTAAATAATTACTTAAGTGTTTACTTATACATAATACAATTACTTGTCATGTTACAATTCAGACAGACTTATTAAAGATAAACAACTTATTCAGTTCTTTCTTTCATTCAAAAGGTTTGCTTTGGAATGCTTTCCTGGCTTCAGTATTTCTTCCCATATGAATAATCTGAATCTCTTTAAGAAGAACATTCATATAAGTACTTGCATTCCCTTATAATACTTGAATGTACTCAAGTAATACACATCTATTCTGTACGCAACGTTCAGTCGACCTAGTTGAGGGTCGTAGAGTAGAAAATTAAAATCCACTAGTGATGTTTTCATATATTTTCTTATACAAAAAATGAAAAAAAAAACAAGTCTAAAAAAATAAAGAGTCGTTATATTTGTGACACATGCTCTAAAACTTTGTCAAAAAATGTCTACTATTTTTCATTTTAATCGCGAATTCAAAATGTTGTATTTTCTCTGCGATATTTATATTCTAAGGAGCCTTGAAAGTTAAATAGCATAGATCCTCACTTTATATAAATCCGGTCCTGACTCCAAGCGTCTAACACTTGCTACTGAAGAAATATAATCAATCATTTTACACGTGCCTTAATGTTTGAAGAACTAATGAATAATAAATGTAATTTTTATTTTGTAATAAATTTATCCCAATTTTAACAGCGCCTACGATGTTTTTTTACACGTCTATAGTTCATTAGTGGGTGCATTGTAATATCATAAATTTACGATGGCTGCGCGACCTTCCCAATCGATTCAAATACCTTCTTGTTGTACGTAAATTTAAATTTCATTAAAGATGTCAACCGAAAGCAACTGAAATAGTGTTTATGTTATGTGAGAAAAATAATTTTGTTTTTGAGAGGAAGCATAAGGTGCGTAATTATTTTTAAATTATTATCTAACAAACCGTTAAACAGTAATAATATTTAAAAGTAGAAACGGTAATATATTTTATTTTCTTGCTTACTAAAACATCGATACTCCTATACACATATAATATATAAACTGAAAGTGGAAAATTAACATAATATTAAAGGCTTAATGCTTACTACATGAAAAATGTTTGCCTTGACATCAGCATGATAAAGCCCTTGCTGACTGGTACCGAAAACATCGATACAGAAACTTTCGTCTCTATTACTGTTCGCTTGTCAAACAGGGATGTGTCCGCCATATTGGCATTAGTTATACACATCGCCGCTCGTGGCTCGGGCGAGAGCCCATACCGAGCACGGAGATCAGTTGCCTACCGCCTTTCGGCGAGAGGATATTGTACTGTGGCTCGGCCTACTGCTGCGCCTAGGTCCGGGCCACAAGGTTGTAAAGTTTTATCGTAAATATACATCAATGTGCTTCTGAAAAAGTCTTTGTTTTGCTGACCTGCTCCTCGTCCTGCATCACGCGACGGAATAACACTTTTTTGAGAGAGAGGAGGATGTTAGCATGTAAGTTCTTTTGTAACAAAAACTATGAATATATATCAATTATGAATGTATATATAACAATTTTTCTGTTTTAAATGTGTTTTTTTTATTAAAGCTATCCAAATTGAATAATGACGTATCTAAATAATTATTGACCACAAAATGAAAGCTAAAAATAACAAAATGGTAAAATGTAAATGACCCTTTTAACAATATCATTAGTAATTTATGTTAACGTGTCATTTTATTGCTGTTTTTAGTGCAGTAAAGAGGATGCACGCACTATATTTACAATAAGCAACATCTATCTGCTACTTAGTATGCAGAATGCAAAAATGAATCTCTGCGATTTATGATCTTTGGATCCTCCCCGTCATGAATAGTACGAAGAAATTATACGCACTGTCATTCCCTTTACAAACATTCAACCACATGCAGGAGAATACCCCCAGACGGTGATGAAAATGCGTATAATCTAATCGCAAAAGCAAATTGTTATTTTGTATTTAATGGTGATTATTTTGTTCCACTCAATATGAGTGAAAAAGCTTCGTCTCTCTCTCTCACACACACAATCTATCTAGTTTCTGAATCACTTATGATGCTTTTTTATTTATACTTAGTTATCTTAATAAAACAAATCATATTTAAAATACATTTATGTTTAAGTGATGTAAGTATATCAGCTTACAATCTTTGAGTTACTGATATATATCTCATCTTTAGATTCTTTACAGAATTTATACTAAATAAGAAGATGTATTAAGATCATTTATCCGCCAACTTATAAAACTATGGCTTTAATTGTTAACAGGTGATGTATAAAGGACCACAACTTTAACCATCATCTATGGTTAATTGACTATGACAGGCATTTTACAGGTGTAGAATTATTTGCACACCTATTGAGTATTTGTGCATGTAAGTCCCTACAAGTGGTTTGCAGATAGAAAATTATGCAACTTTGTCTCCGCTGTGCTCTATTTTCTTTACCCATTTTCAGCTCAGCAAACGAAGTTCAGTTCATGTTTTTGAAAAACTGTTGAAAAACAAATACTTTCTCGTCTAGAATATATAAGCATTTTTTGTCGAGGATTGAGCCCGTGACTTTTTGCATGGCAATCAAGCACTTTAGCCTCTCTGCCTTATCCCTCGACAGAGATAAAAGAAGTATTTTAATAACCGCTATGTTATAAAAACACTAATGGTTTACACAGTGTTATTCGCTCGACGCAATAAATAACAAATTGTTGGTTAGTCAGGGTGGTTATTAGAATTTTACACCACTCACTAAACTCCCTACTAAAAGGGGTGCCAACCTCACTGTGGCTTAGTGGTAGAAAACTGAGTGCTTATGTTTTAAATCCTGAGTTCAGTCTCTTCAAAATGTTATTTGCTGGCGGGTATAGCTCAATGGTAAAATCGTTTACTTTGCAAGCTAAAAGTCGTGGTGTCGATCCCCGACGGTGATTACAAAATAATGATTTTTAATCTATTTCTGAGCTCTAAGATCCCCCCGGCTGGTGTGAATTTGATGCCTCACCCGTAAAATGCCAGTCATAGCCTGTCAATTAAAATTGCTGGTAGACGAAAAGCGTCCCGTGATGACCATCCATTCATAGTAAATTCCTGTAATAATAAGGATTGTGCGTGAATCTCGGGCTGTAGTCTATGACGTTGGCGCATTAACACTCCACATGCAGCGCTAGCCATATGCACCATGGTAAGTGTCATAGAATTCCACAGATGAGACTTCATAATTACTATCACCATCTGTCGGCATTCTCCTGTATGTGTTTACATAAATAAATAAAAAACTCAAAATATGGTTACGATACTATAGCTGCCGTCTTTTTTAGTACTCGAGTTTCTGTTCAGGATTATATTTATATGCTCTTAGGTGGACTTTAGAGATGCAGAGATGTCTTTAGTCTGTCTGAAGGATTTTTTTTTTATATGTGAATATAAAATACCATTGATATAACATGTAGGTAGGTTAATTAGCTAAAAATGTTCTGGGCAGTAGACACAATTAATAAAGAGATCCCCGCTTGACTTTACTTGTAAACTTGAATTGAATGAGTGCAACGTCAAAAGCGATTTCTCTGTTTTTTCAATTTCATTTTTTTTCCTTACAGAAACATTACAAATTTGAAAAACTCAATTGATTTCTGATGTACAATAAGAATTAATCCTAAAATAACAAAATGCAATATATACGAATATAGGTACTTATGATTAAGTACTAAGAACAAAGTAATAAAGACAAGCAACAGAAGGTCCCGATGCTCATCAAACAGACGACGCCAACAAATCATTCCTCCGAAGAAACTCGTGGAGTTCGTGTTTGAATTGGGCCTCCCTTACGTGAAATATATCAACATCCGAGGCGATTTGGTTATGATGCGCGTGTAAAGGAAAAGTTGATGGTGACAATCTGATGAATATTATTTTACAGTAAAATGAGAGGAGAAGGGGATGAATAAACATCAAATAAAGAATAATAGTGTAATTTATAAAAATGAATGTTTTAATTCCTCATTTTGTACTACAAAAATTACTTATTTAATATACACATTGTAATTAAGGCATTCTACCAAGAGTTATCGATTTGCAATCGAATAAATTTAGAGAAAATTATTTGAATAATGCAGACCTGGATAGGTAAGTATATTTAAATTTGATGTATTCCTCGGTCGGTGAGATACTGATCTTTTTACCCGTATAAAACGCCTGTCATAGCATATCACTAATGACTCACAATCGTGTTCGCTCAGTGCTTGCGCCGCAATAAATAACAAATCGTTCACATTAGCGGCGGAGTGGTTGTTATTACACACCACACTACTTACCAGCGCGCAACGCCCGCGACCTGCGTAATGTATCCCCTGACAGGGGTACCGAAATCACAGTCCTAGTGGAAATAAGCTGGCTTGCCATGCGGAAAATCTCGTGATCGAATTTTGCACAAAAATCACGTTTGTCGTTTATTTTACATAAATCTATTTTCACTTGCAAATATGTTGGCAACGAGTAGTTAATTCAACTTTTTAACGCATACAGACACCTTGCTGTTGAACTACATCAAGGAGAAAAACGCGCGCAGTTAATGAGGCCGATATGGAACCTAACCTAACCTAACCTTGCGACTAATTTGCAGGATACATTTTTTTTTTCAATATTGATTTTGATAGATATTTAGCTTTATTACGCCATTAAAAACACAGTAATTGTAACCCTAATTTTTAGCTTATAACTAATAATAAATAAGCACCATGTTATTATAGCCATTTAACGTATTGAACTCTGCAATCCAATATTCTGGCTTTCGAACATTTGGTTGCTAGCTCTGATAGCCAATATAGTGGCTTCCCCGAGGGGTAACTTTGAACCTTGGTTTTTCCCATTTACCGATAACATTCAGAGAATTTTATTTCACAATGGTGTACTTAAAGGTTTTAATAGTATCTTCGATGTTTTAATATTTAAAATACCTTAAGTGATTAGCTTATATACTGTTTATTAGAAATTTGGCGTATTACGGGGTATTTAAGGTTGTCATTTAAAAAATACTATTATAAAAAAAAAAATAGTAACTACATGCTTTTTAGAACTTCTAAATGAATCTTTATATTTATAAAAATTGTTATTTAAAATAATGAATAAATATTTAATTAATTAGTAGAGTGGAATGAAATAAAATAAAAGTAATATTCTTGTTCACATCTCCTTGAATGAAATGCACAATAAAGCTACCGTTATGTACGTATGTAATAAAACTATAGAATGTATCTACCTATTGATTTAATAACCTGAGTACAGGTGAGCGAGTATCAAATTTGTTCGTATGTAATATTTTGTATAGGCTGAAAGTTGTTAGCTCTCTTGTAAGCGATTTTCGCATTTTAATTGGCGACTGAGCGATCCACGTGTGGCACTTGACACACAAGTGCTAGTACAAAATATTGCGTCACCCTTATTTATGAATATAATAACCGGCAGGGGGTGCAGTGGGTGCAACGCGTGCATATGGAATGCGTCAAGAATGCACTCGGGGTTACAGCAAGAGGGGTGCTGCTTCTTAAAATATTGCAAATATTCCAATAAAAACTGTGATAAATAACGTCATTAATTTAAAAAATGATTTATATGCAAAGTGTAGATATTATTATTCTTCTTCTTCTTCGTGTCAGCGACGTCAAATTATTTTTTCCCAATATCTAGCAACATCGATAGCTCGTGTGTTGCCCAGCATTAGGTCCTGAGATGTGCAACTTGTTGGGCACATGGAGCAGCATCGTAGGTGTGAGGCGGTCTGCAGGTCTCCACAGTCGCACAATAGTGTCTCTCCCTGCCGAAGCATTCCCCACCGCTCGAGGTTGTCCTTTGTTCTACCAACTCCGGTTCTTAATCTGTGTAGGGATTTCCAGGTCGGCCAGTCAAGGCTCTTGCCAGTTGGGAGGCCTTCCTTTGGAGTAATGAAATCCTCTGGTGCGATTTGTTGCCAGAGTTGGAGTCTCTCATTTTCAGGGCCGGATGTGAGAGGTTGTGTGGATTTCAGAAAGCTGCTTCGAGACTTCAATCTTGGTGTTGGGGGTATCTGATTATACAAGCAGTGGGACGGTTGGTTGATTGCCTTACGCATTTACCTAGAGCTACTAGAGCTATTACCTAGAGCATGAAAAGAACCTCCACGCGGTGCCCCCTGGAAACGGAATCTCGGACTTCCTCTTCCGGCCAATCTTTTCAACCCAGCGACAACAAAAACAAAATGAGAAGATATTATTATGAATTAGCTGCAAGTGAGACGCATAAGAATGTTTTGGTCTTCTATTAATTTTAGTAGTAATAGCTCTGTAGAGTCAGCTAGGTTCTGTGTGTTAAAAAAATATAGTAAAATGCTTTTTGGAAAAATTTTAATATAAAATAAACACAGGAAAATACTGACAAAAGGTGATGGAGTAATATCAAATGGATTATATGAGACTTGCTTTCTTAAGGATGCCTAAGTGCTAATATGGAATGAAACAAGGATCATGTAAAGTGATTATCTTAAGGTGGGAATGTATGAAGACCATATGTTCCACGGTGTTGATATGGAATGATGATGATTATGCTCAGTATGTAAGTTGTTCCTGGAGAGACCACGTCACGAACAATGAGGTTCTCAGAATAATCAAGGAAGATAGGCAACTAATAAGAACCATCTCAGAGAGGCGAGCCCGATGGATTGGTCACATCATGCGCCACGATGGTCTCCTTCACGATATTGTGGAGGGGATGGTTGAGGGTAGAAACTGTAGAGGGCGACCTAGACAGGAGTATCTGCAGCAAGTATTCGAGGACATGAATTGTAGCGCTTATGCTGAGCTGAAAAGGTTGCGGAGGACCAAGAGGAATGGAGATCGAGATGCAAGATTTTGTTGCTGCAAACCAATCCACCGGATTGATACTACGAAGAAGAAAAGTAAGTGTTGATGAACCAAAGTCATTCGTTTATTATCAATTAGGATTAATAGGTTGTGAGTGTATGAAAGTACATATATATTGGAAAAGCTATCCAAAGCCTACTGATAAGTTGATTATAAAATTATGTTTTTCTCTGAATTGGTGTTTTATTCACTATCGATATTTTGTAAATATTTTTTTATCAACTAGTTTATTACTTATTAATGAATACTAAAATGTATTTTTTAATAATTGATATTAAAACAATAATCCATATACAAAAATAACAGGATAAAATGATGTACTTAAAATTATTACAATAATTAAATCAAACTAATAATGATAAATTGATGTTACACTTTAAATTAAGTTGAAAAAAATGTTGTGATTACGTTACCTATTTGTAAAATATTACTGAAAAACTATTTTTTTTAGAAATGTATTCATATTAAAGTATTATTTATATTTTTCATGTGCCATTCATCATATAAGCCACCTATGGCGAATGTCATCCATTAGAACAAAATATTCTTTACAACCGCAATAATCATTACCAGGGGTAGACGTCTCCCTTCTGGTGTTATTTATTGGCATTGCAGGGATTCGCGAGGGCGGGGGTCGCGAGCCAGGGCGGCGCCCATAAGCCCCAAGGCGGGAAGGGCGGCGAACATTAATAGACTGATGGAGGAAACTAGGGCGGCTTCTTTTCTTGAACATTACATCACGATAGTTAAGGTGTAAATATATAAAAGTAGCGGAGACTACCCAACGAATAGATACACTCAAGTGACAATGGGCATGACATATCTAAAATGATGGCCGATGTGAAATTAAAGTGTTAGATTGACTTCCAAGAACTGGCAAACGGAACGTTGGCCGACCCCCTACAAAATTCACTGACAACATCATAAAAATAGCGGGAGTAGCCTGGATGCGGACGGCAGAGAATAGCATTATAATAATTAAAGCTAGTGTAATAGACAGGACATGAGTATGATATTTGCGTTTCGAATATTCACATGAATGATTTTTTTTCATTTAATGTTTTCTGCAGCAGCAATAACACATGGTTAGCGCAGGTCTCGTTAAGTCGCCGAAATTGAGCAACATTGGGCCCATACCAAAACATGGATGGATCACCGCCTTTTACTAACCGCGCGTTGCTGGTTGGATTAAGTCAATACTTAAAACAAAATTATTCAGACCTCCAGAGCGTTGGGTTGACGATTTGATCTCCTAAGAAAAAACGATTAACAAATTGGCTAATAATATATCTGCAATACAACAGACGTCGGGAAACATATATTTTCGCAAGTGGACTGAAAATATGTTTAAAGAAGAGGCATGAACATTGGCAACTGAAAAAACTTAATTGCTATAATATGTGTTTACCATATCATACAAATATGGAACGGATATGAGAAGAAGAAAAAAATAATGAAATGTAATCGATTGTTTGTGAGCTGTTTAATTTCTTCCTTTACCTGACTATTAGTAGGCTTTCGTCTCTTCATCTCTAGGGTACCCCTATGGACTGTGTCAGCAGTTCAGGGCGAGGGTCTCTCAGCCGGCGGAGCATCCTCAGTGGAGCGAGAGGTTCAGCCGCCGAGGGGCGACGATGTCATAATTAGTCATAATTTATTAAGTGTCGTCCAGCTGTTATCGTTACAAGGGTTGAGCATCGTGGGGTCAATGCGGCCACTATGATGCGGACGCTAATTTATTTATCCTGTCGAATTTTCTGCTCCAAACGCTTTGGCAAATCCCCTTTGCTATTGATTTAGATTTTTTCCTAAAGATAAAGCAAGCCCGAAAAAACATTGAGTATTTATTTATTTACCACTCAATTACTTAAAAAATGTTAAATTAACTATAATTTTGAGATCTTATTCAATTGGTTCAATTAGAAGCATTTATAATGATAATATTATGTTATCTAGAAAGCAATTTTGTCTTTTACTAACAGATGATTTATTTGTATTTTCTCACAGTCATGTAACACTTGAAACGCATATAAATGATTTATTTTGATAGCTGATATAGCAAAGGTTGCTTGTAAAAAAAAAATGATTTAACGCAATAGTTTTTCGGTTGGTATACTTTTAAATTTGGAAAATGAAAAGCAGCATTCAGAGTATTAATTTAAAGTATTTGTTTCTCTGAACTCTTTTTTCAGGTCTTAACAAAGCTTCTGTCTCTTCGTGTTCTTGTTCATTTATTATGGTTCAGTTATTTGGTTAACCAGTATGGTGTGGGAAGAATTGTAGATATTATCTATGCATAAGAGTAACCTACTTACACGTTCTAGATACTTCTTCTTAGCAATGGAACATTGGACATGGATATTTAAGACAATATACTAGCGGAATATAAGATCAATGCAACTGCAATGACATACAATACAATAAATATTATAAACATAACAAAGCATATTCGTTCTTAAGCATGCCATACATATCAATACATATGTTGATCATAACCAATGTATAAATATCGATCCATCTAATACCTGTATATTCAATCCATGAAATGTATTATTCGTTAAAAAAATTCGTTCCTTGTCTTCGAAATATAAATAAAGTAATTTTGTTGTACTTACTAATTGTATAAATTTCATAATAAATTTAATATAATCTATTGTACGTTTAAAAAATTGGGGTATATTAAAAAAAATTTTTTAGCTTAACATCTGCAATGTAACAACGGTAGATATTTTTTCCTGTGATGTCTAATGACCGGTGTAGACCAAAAAAACGATTACTCAATAAAAAATCGCTTTATGAACTACATTTTATGATTATATTGAATGTGGATTCAGTCATTTGGTTCAAACTGGGTACAAAAATCAAGACTGCTACAACCTATCATATTTAGTTTTTCCTCTCATTTTCTTTCCGTGTTTGTAACATGTGGTCACCACAAATTGCCTTAACTTAGTTATGTCAGTTTCCACTGTCCATTCCGCAAGAAATCTCTTCACCCGAAGATCCACCTGAGAACATATACGATTATGTAACTTCTTAGGTTTTCACGGCCATATATGATACTGTGGCCTTTGGGCTTAGCCGTGTGTGGCGAATTTTTTTAGTGGTCACCCAATGGCGTCAGCACTGGCAGAGCATCTGGCTGACACGGGACATAAGTTTTCATTCGAACCCGAAATCGTGGCTCGAACGCAAGGAAAATATGCACGCCTAGTAAGGGAAGCCATTGAAATTAAAAGAAATCCTATCAACATCAACAGGGATGACGGCTTGATTCTCAAAACAGCATGGCTTACACCTCTAGCACATATTCTAAAACCTGTACAGACAAGCAAGGACGACCACAGTCCGACATGACTTTCGTGCAGGTACAATTCTTAGAACACACCTACCGTACACGATTCTCCGGACCAATGAAATTTTAATATATAGTTACCATGGAGATATGAATAACGCTCGTAAATAAAAAAAAATAAAAAAATGATAATCTGACACCAACTCACAACTTAATCATCAATCCTGAAGAAGACCCTTGCAATGGAGGTCGAAATATTGATCAAAAGAAATTCGCCGCACACGTCTAAACCCACAAGCCACAATATCATATACGATTATGATTTCCGACGATCTACAGGGCAGAAGTATTCGAACATATTATGTAGGTGATTAGTTGGATGATTAAACTTGACACTTCCATCATCATGTTATGTCTCCCTAATAGTGTTAATCAAATTTAAATTACAATCATTATTTTGCTGTTGCTTAAAAAATATCATTTAACTACAATAATTTCATTTTTAATATACCACCAGCACCCAAATTTGATTACATGATTATTTTTATTCAGAAAAGTTTATCACAAAATAATAATTGTAACATTATATATATATATATGAAAATTGACTGTTGTCAACCAATTAAGAGTAATTCAAAGAAATTCAAAAGCATTTAACAATGAGTAGCTACGTACCTCCCGTGAAAGGTGGGTAGGTAGGCGGGAAGATTGTATGTACCTTCCTTAAGTAAAATCATAAGTTTCATGATGTAATTGCTGTAACAGTGCGTAGGTACTTGACGTAGGCTGTTGTAACTGCTTAGCTCCCCCTCGTGTATCGCGTCATAGTACGCAAAAACTTTTCCCCTTTGTGTAATGGGCTATTAATTAAAAAGTTTTTATCGCCAGCTGAAGACTTCGGATATTATTTGTTGTTTATCCGTGTGGGCGGCGCTTGATAAGAAAATACCTTAAACTGACTTTTTCATGTTATTTAATCATATTTTGTAATAATTTGACAAATTCAGCCTTTTTATTACGTACATAAAAGAACACATGACAACTTTTATCTTTATTCATTTGTTATTATCAAATAAGATATATTAACTATAAAGCGCGAAGTTCAAAGTATGTTTGCTTATTGAATCAACATTACAGGTGAGTCTTAGTTACAACGTTAAAAGGTTGTATTACGTTTACGACTCGACTTTGAATAATTTCTATAGGATTGAAGTAAAACGCACATAATCCGACCACGCCTTTTGAGCGATCAAAAGCCTTGCATTTATAAGTAGTTAGGTAATAAGCTTAGTTTTCATTTAATTAAATGATTTTATAAGTATATGTGCCTTGTAATGTCACAATAAGTACTAAAAATACATTGTATAAATAAATTTAATTTATTGTATAATTATATATTTTTAAAGTTATTTTTTATTTAATGCTAAATGAACCCCTCTACAGGTACTCTCCTAGATGCGGCTATTGATGTTTATTTTAATTATTTGTAATAGTGATATGAAGCCCATCGGTCTTGTAGAAGCACTTTGAAGACGTTGTATAATTTCCTCTTTTGTATACATAGACAAGCTGCTAATAAATTTAATTGTATTATCCCATAAAAATGAAACGCCCAAATATACTTCGCATACTATAGTTGCTTTTATCTTCAAGGCCGTCGGGAAGAATATAGAGAATGTACTTGGCGGAGCTATGAGTTTTAGAACTCATTTGTGGTGACTATATGCTCCAGCCAGCGGATTTAGAGTAAGAAAATTATTGTAATGTAGTGGATGAAAACAAAATCCATATTAAGTACCCAATATTAACACTATAAGAAGCAAAATTACTTAATTGAAGTTTAAAATAAATATATTCAAGAAAAGATGTTGAAATGAGGTCTTCGTCCTGCTCTGGAACAATATTATTAATATAAGCAGTTATGTTGTGAATAGTAATCATTATTAAAATCCAAATTTAACATACATAGCAATGCGAAACGATTTATGGACATAAATAATTAGATTACTAATTGTAAATAAATAATAAGTAGGTGAGTATTAATAATACAGTTTATGATAGGTAGATAAAATTTAAAAATACCTAATAGGTATATTTATTTACGATTGAAGAACTGTAACATATATTTGTTATTTAATTGTGTATAATCACAGCATACAGCTGCCCTTTTCTTCATTTACCCGAGCTCTCACTGTCCTGGAAAGCCGTCGGAAGGTTTAATACTATATAATCAGCGGAGCTCCGGGTGGTAGATCTGATATGAGATAAGGCGAGGACAATGGCGGCTGATACTGCTTTGTGGCGTCGGTTTGTGACAACATATGCTCCAGTTAGGGGAGCAGATATGGAATAATTATCATACTGATGATAGAATATACTCGTAGTAGGCTTACGATTATTTATTGTTAAATTATACAATAAGAGATGGAAATGAAACAATGTTGCCCTAATTAATGTTCAATAAAAAGCTACTTAAAAGCATAGGCAGCTTCATAAATAGATCTTTTACATAATAAATTATATTTATAACTTATGTGTAGGTTATACGATAATTTAGATATAGTATTTAGTAATTACAAATATATATAAATGTGGAAAAATATTTAATTATTTTGAATAACAATGGTTTTATGAACGATATTTATTTTCTTTTCATTATAAGATATATAAGGTCGGATGAAATACATTATTGGCAATAAAGGCATTTTATTAAATGTTTAAAAATGTCAAACCAACCTCATAAAGTGACCGCTGGCCCGTTGGTGAAGATCCAGATCCACGGCACTGATGACCCCTCGTCTGTTAGACTCCTTCCGCGCTTGAAAACTGATTTTAGCTTATCAAAACAAAAAAAAAACAATCAAAAAACAATATCGATAAAAGTCATAAGCGAAAAAAGTCAACACTGCCTTATATTGTTCAAGATAATTATCGCCAGTTCATTTCACAAAACAGATCACTTTGACAGTTCACGCGAGAACGTTTCAAAAACAAAAGTTCCTTTTTTTGAAATTTCGAATCAGCGCGCGCCAAAGGGTGACATGTCACACGCGTAGCTCGACGCGCCGTCGTAATCGTTAATTGGTATAATGAGCTGATAAAGCGTCGGCAATTTCCGTGTATCGTGCGCGGACACAATGGAGGTTCTATCGAAACGGACGTGGTCGAGCGTCGCGGCATACTGCTGACAAATGGTGTGATAAACCCCAAACGGCAGGCTGGCTCGCTACCAACCAATCACAGCCCGGGCCGCGCCTGCGCGCCAGAACTCGACCGTCCCATTGGTCGAGAGCCCTCTGTAATTTTCAAACAGCACCTTCTACGTTTCGAAGAAGCGAGATGGGACGGTACAAGCTATTTTTTTTTCTTACCATTTTTTTTCGGCCGAATTTAAAGCTTTTTTTTGTGCTCTGGGAGAGCTTTTGACGCTGCGCATTTAATGGCTTATTAGGCACGATGGCTAGGTACACGCCACAATGGAGGCGATTGCTATTTTTGTCGGCGGCACGAAGGGAAATAACAGGAAGAGACGATGGCTTTATGCCCATTCTGTGATGAAGAATGTGAATTTATTTTGACACCGGAAAGCTTCTTAAATATTGTATTCACAAATATAAACACAATATCGAGAAATCGACGAAAGTGCGACCACTATCGCCTGTTTGCAATAATTGGCTTCACTCTTTTTTCTATTCATTATAATTTTATTTAAAAAAAGCAGGCAGTTACTTTTAATCTAAAAAATGGACACTTTTTTTTTAGTTTGTTATTTGGTTGGGTCGATGTGTTCATTATTTTATAAATGTTATTTATTCACTTGCACATATATAATTCTGCTTTGATAAAATATAAAGCCAAAAATATGCGTGACTTATAGATGATAAGAATTGAATTATTTGCAATTTAATCTTGTCAGATTCGTATTAGAGTCGAGTAAGGTTAAAATTCGTTTGTAGTAGTTAGTAATAAGTCTGGTTAATTTTAATAGATTTAATGTGCTGATTCACAAAAAACGATAAATGAATATCATGAAATATGTAACTACTATTCGTATTTCATAAAAAAATTAGCATACCGATCGTTGTACACAAATATACCATTATTCAAGTGGATTATTTATATTCTTATTTATTTCTTATTTTAATAACTCAAAAAATTTAAACCTATACCTACTTTTAGCTATCAATGACCATTTCGAATACATTCTTTCCTAGGTTTGAATCTATAAACGAATGATATTATTACATACTAAATCTCTCTTTTCGATAAAGGATTTTAAATTGGACCATTTGGTCATCACAGTCATCAATAATCTGTTAGCTGACAGTTCCTTCGCTCTTATCCAAGTCAACTTCGCGACTCAAGTGTCATATTTTATGCAGCTTTTATTATCATGTTCTCTTGTGATAATTTTTCTTGCCTATTTGAAGCGTAATTCAACATAATCCAGCGAACAAACCTCAAGGCAATCAACCAACCGTCCCACTGCTTGTACAGTCAGATCCCCAACACCCAGACTGAAGTCGCGAAGCAGCTTTCTGATATACACACAACCTCTCACATCCAGCCCTGAAAACGAGAGACTCCAGCTCTGGCAACAAGGAGCATTAGAGCATTTCATTACTCCAAAGGAAGGCCTCACAACTGGCAAAAACTTTGACTGGCGGACTTGGAAATCCCTGAACAGATTAAGAACTGGAGTTGGTATAACAAAGGACAACCTCGAGCGGTGGGGAATGTTTCGGCAGGGAGAGTCACTATTGTGTGACTGTGGAGACCTGCGGACCGTCTCACACCTAAGATCCTGCTCCATGTGCCCAACAAGCTGCACATCTCAGGACCTAATGCTAGGAAACACACGGGCTATCGATGTTGCCAGATACTGGAAAAAAATAACTTGAAGTCACTAACACAAAGAAAATGAAGACCTCAATTCTTAAGCAGTCAAAGTTTGTATAAGTTGTTATAGTGGGAACATAGTGAATACTCTTAAGGAGTTGAGGAGTTAATGACGGCGCTCATATTGGTAAAAGATAATATTATTACACAATTGAAGATAAAACGTAACTTGTTTTATTGAATGAAATACAGTTTTAAAAAGCTGGTAAGTAACATTTGTTCACATAAAAAAATAAAATTAAGATCCTTAGAAAAATGTTTTTTTTAAGTGAAGGCTTATAATTTTTTTATTACTAGTATATGGGTAAAAGTATATTGATTGAAATAAAATCTAGTAGGTACTTATATGAATAAAATAAATGAGTATATTTTTAATTTTCCTAGCTTGAAAATATCGTATTTCTTACATTAAATATTCTATAACATAAACTACAAGTAAGTAGTTACCGAGGCATTATATTTTGTTTGTATGAGAAAAAATTAATTTTTAGGCAAACGGTATTTCCAATAGGAACCTTTTGTACGAGCACAATATCATTTTAATGTAAATGTTGGGATAATACTAAGAAAATATTATTTTATTCGCACAAAATTAAGTATGTATGTACTTGTACCTGTGTTACCGATAGTTGAACGTTAAACCGTTAGTTTAATGCATTTAAAGTATCAATACAATTCAATTGAATATATGAATAAGTAAAAATTAACTGATAAAGTACTTGTATCTACTTCTTTCTTTTCCATTTCCAATTTACAACATAAGACCATTATTTTCATTTTACCATGGATTTTAGCCGCAATATCTTAGTATTAAACAAAGCTTTGTATTATAAGCTGTGCTCACCAAATACATGATGTAGTTTACTGAATTAGTAATAATAAAGGCAATAATGATATAAGATTACCTGCGTTAGCTACTCTTTGCCTAGAAAATATGGCCACCATTATTCTTACTACTTCAACACGTTCTAACCAAGTCCACTGTGTTAAAATCTGACGTAATGGGAAAATAGTAAATATTTTATTAAATCACACATAAAACATCTCAATTCGCTATAAAACAATACATGAATTGCTAACTAATGCAAACCCTTCGAATTTTGTGAGACGCTACGGCTTTTTTCAGGATCATATACATTTAAGGATATAAATCACTAATAGAATAACTTTAAAAATTATAGATATAAAAGGTTTACAGTTGTATGGATGAAAATTTGTCTTAGTTTTATGAAAAATGTGTAAATGTCATGTTTTGTAGAAAATTTTGTCTGGTTTGGTAGTTCAAGAATCTGAATAACATAACTCGAACGAATAGAGGATACATTCATATATATTATAAAGGAAAACTATCCATACTATGTCATTGAGAGATCCATGCATAAAGTAATTTCAAAACATAGATAAAGAGAAACCGAAAGAATCAGCAAACACAAATATAAATGGGTGTCAAGACACAGTGCCGGTTTTAGGGGATGGCTCAGTGGGTCATCTGCCCAGGGCGTCGAATGAAGGGCGGCCTTGGCTCCTACAGGGGGTGTTTTCTGAAGATTTTCCCTCCCACCTAAAAAAACAGGGAGCGTCCGTTTCTTGCTTGCCTAGGGCGCCGCAAGGTTTAAAGCCGGCACTGACAAGACAACACGTTTACTAAAGATAAGATGACATACGGTGAACAAGTGTTGAAGCGGAGCCGAAGAACTGGCAATCGAAGTGTCAGCCAATCCTCAGCCACATGCACTGATGATATTAGAAGAATATCTGAAGGAATCTGGTTGCGGAAGAGACCTGACGAACGTAGACTCTTGCGCGAGGACTATTATTGTTGGACAAGTACCTTATATTTAAATGAAGATGAAAAATTATTTCAGGAAGCGCCTACTGTAGCTTATTAAACATTATACTCTTACGTAAAATGACCCTACTTGTTCAAAACGGTGAACAATATCAAGCGTGTAGAAATTTGTGATAATGGGGCAAACGGGTTTGGCGATTGTGCGAGTGGGTGCAGGGGGAATCAACAAAGCAACATCAAAGAAATCGTGTCCATAGTACTAGGCTTCTACTCGCATTCTTCTTTAAACGTTTATATGAATATCTTAACCCTTTTTACTTCGTACATAGATAGATATTCACATTTGACTTTTGCATGCAAAGTAACGGGAGCAATAATAACACTGTAATATTGCATAACCATTTCGTTTCCACCCGTTTGAATGTGTCATTTTCTAGGCGCCCTTTTTTGATTGAATGCGATACTTTTGATGAATGAAAAAAATAAAATTATGCAAGGAAGTGATCAAATTTTGATACTTGCTATAAAGATATAAGTGAATTTTTTTGGGTAGCAAGATTTTAAAGTAGTATGAAACAAATTGAGAGCGTCAGACTAATCGCACGTTTGATATATTTCGTCAAAAGCAGTCTCAAATGCTCAATGGACTATAGAAATTGAATCCTTCGTCTTTGGCCGGCGGTCATAGCTCAATGGTCAAAGCGTTTGCTTTGCAAGCCAAAAGCTGTGGGTTCAATCCCCGACGGCGATTAAAAAAATAATCGATTTATAAGCCCCCGGTTGTTGTGAATTTGATCTATCACCTGTAAAATACCAGTCATAGCCTATTAATTAAAATTTTTGATAGACGAAATTTGTCCAGTGAAGATCACCCATTCATAGTAAATTCCTGTAATAATGCACATTGGTAAGCGTCATAGAATTCCACAGATGAGACTTCAGAATTACTATCACCATCTGTCGGTATTCTTCTGTATAGGTAACAGGTCTGTACGCGAGGATTTTGTACGGCAAACGGGTAATAGAAAGGACACAGGAACATAAGGACCGTGCGACGCATACATTAAAATAATTTGACTTGATCGAATTATTTGCAGATCCGCATCATGAGATATTTATCCTTTTAGCATTCGAAACACATAAACTTGTGTGATTAGATACAAGAACCAATGTTATATATGAAAATAGACCAGATAAGTACATTTATGCTTCAAATACTAGTTTTATAATTGACAGTATAATTTGTATTCAATCTGAGCCGTAATGAAAGGGTTGATCAGTTCAATGGTTTTTTTTAGTTTTTTTAATAGGTTTGCCCATCTTATTACTTTATTCCCATTATTTTTTACGGTTTGTGAATCCAGATATCAAGCAAAAAGCCAGTGCAGTTGATTTTTTTTTCATAAAGTGTTCGTTTAGTTGGCCTTGAACATGAATGTAATTAAAAAATACTTAGTAAGAAGGTATTTACTATAAGAGCATGTTTAGTGATATAATCGTATTTATTTACTTCATATCATGTGAATTTTCTTTTTTTTTTTTTCCGAACTTAACTAATTAATCACAAATCCGCCTTAAGATTTCAAGTCAGCTCTGCCTCCCAGAGCTCCATCAAGCTCATTCTATGAATAGTTCTTGACGGCCTTCCAAGACGGCAATAGTAAAAGGGCCTGAACAAAAGTCAATTGTAGCATATGTTTCTCTAGGGAAATCGAAGAAATGTCCCAAACAAGTTCTACCATATCTCATGATCGAATGTAAGACGGAACACTGCTGTGTCTGCTCCCTTACTTTGTGATTCCTCACAACTATATTAAATTTTAAATTATTCGCATTTTAATTGAAACAAACTAAACACCTGCAACGTTTTTGCTGTAAGATAGCTGATGTTTCAATAGTCTGAATGAGGATCAGATATTTGATTACAGGTTTGATTTAGATACAAGTAATACTCTTCTTCTTTAGCCTTGCTATTTACCATCATCGGCTCTCCTTGTGCATATGTCTGTCTGTCAAGCGTTGAACTCTCGGTCAAACCCAGAGTTTTTAGATCCTTGTTTGCAGTTGCAGTTCAGGTTGCCTGTGATCTTCGAGGTCTTCTTCTCAGCGTGGGTATGTTGAGGGCTCTCTTCACCATGTGGAACTCATCTTTCCGTGTCACATGCTAATACCATCTTAGGCGGTTTTCCCTCAATAAAAGTAATATTATAAATAAAATATATTTTAGCGTTGTTTTACTTGTTTGCGTTATTTGTACATACTGCGGACCTGTCTTTTACAATTGCAATAAAGCCAGGAAGGTTGCGCAGTTGCATTAACATGTTGTTAGCATATTTTTTGCTCGCTCTCTGCCGGCAATCAAAAAACGTTTAACCTTATGCTAATTCCGCGAATGTTCCATAACGCGCACCCATAACGATTTGTACTGGTTGGCTTTGTGACACGGCCGGCTCAGTACTTCCAACAAATTGATATGTAAAGCAAACGAACGGTTTCAGACGCTCAGTGCGACCAACATTGCCATACGCCAGGCACAGGCGTTGCATGAAAAATACCAGATCATGTAATGCTTTCTTCATTGATATACTAATTCAATTTTCGTAAGCCTTTTCAAGCCGGTTGGATCGCATAATTTTCGGCAACTGTTCGCAAAAATTGTAAAAACATAATCGATACGTATTTTGCATTCGATTGTTGCATTGTGTGATAGTAGTTTGAATATTATTTATGGATATCGTGTAACTGTGAAATCTTTGAAGAAAAATGTCAAGTACGTCAAGTCAAACAGTGGCATGTTATGTATTGAATTTTGTAACGTCTAAAAAATATTAACCGCGTAACTAATGCAGTATTTTTTAAAATGTATATCTTACAATTGATATTATTTAATAAATGATTATTTTACTACGATATTCAACTTACAGCTGAAAAATATGGTAGCAGAGGCTACCATATAGTTTTCTACATACTACTATAGGAGAATGCTTTGGCAGGGATAGTCATTATTGTACAACTGTTTGCAATTCCCAAAACTTAAATGTCACTGTCCATGCCTTGTCTCAATTCATCTATATACATGAAGGTCAGGTATCTGAAGTATATTTAGATGTTTGTGCATCAACATTTTAAGGAACATCGAGTGATGAACATACTCCCGAGGGCTGGACCTAAATGGTCCAGCCCTCGGAAGCTATAAGAAGTAAGAATAATAAGTAATAAGACACAATTAAACGCGATGAATGTTGGTTTATTTTGATGATCAAATGACAACTTTTGAAACAAAATAAGCAATAAATAATCACTGTATAAAACGCGATTGATGAAAAATATAATTAATACTTAATTACGAGAAAAAAAAGCAGATGCCTTTTTAATCCCAAAATACTAACAATGATTCATTAGGCTTGCAAGTAATATGTACCAAATGACGATAGAATATTGTATGAATAGAGGTTTACTTGGAGTAATTGTAACTGTACATGTAAGTTAGTGCTAGTAAACGAAAGAGTTTCGTTTGTATTATTCACGAATGTGGTATTCTGTGAAATGATTTACTACAATGAAATACTCGTAGTTATCTGAACGTACTATAATACATAAAAGTAAATCATTCAAACTCGTCAGCTGGACATACAAAAATGCTTAAACCATAAGAAGCGTCTTTCTACTACATATACAAACAGAATAGTGAGCTACTAACTGAATTTCTTTACAAGTGCACTCATCTCTGTAGGCAAATAACGTTTTGATTGTTATAATTGGTACATGATTCTCTCTCCTTGAACGAAACGAATATCCAGAACAATGTTCCTGGTAATCCGTTTAAGGGGATGTAATCTCTTCTTGGGGCAGTCGCTAACAAGGACAACAAATGCGGTATTAATAAGAATCCAATTGCTTTGAGTTTGCCGATCGGTCACCTGCAGGGAGCCCTCAGCTTTTTTCAGGGATAGCAAGCGTCGAAGCTTTACCTTATTTTTAGATGCATTTCGCGCGTGTTTCGTTGAATAATGTACTTCTGAATAATGAATCAATTATTATGCTGGAGATTTTTGTGGTATGCTTAATGTATTATTTTTTAAATTTTAAATCGTATTGTAAGGACATGAATGCAAAAATATATCATTATTTTCTGTGATAATGATGTCTTTTTTTGGATTGAAATGATAACTAAAGAAAAAATAAATAGTATTATATATAACCAAGGACCATATCATCTTGTTGAGATCAAAGATGATCATATGCTGTAGCTAAGTAACACATATGTATTAAAGAAAAGCAATAAGCTTGTGGATTTATTAAATTTTATGATTATTCAATGATTATTTATGTCTGCACAGTTTTATTTTTATTTAATTAAATAAATAAAGTAAAATTATAAAATGGTTTTTCTACTTAACATTCATTTGTATATTAATTGAAAACATCTCTTCTGATTATATTTATAATTTCAGAAAAAGTTTGAGATCAAATTTATTGATTTTTTTGAGTATTTGTCACACAATGCTAAAAGTAATTCAGTATTATAATTTTAAATTAATTTTAATAAAAAAAATAACAAATTAAAAATATTTAGTTATGATTCACATTTATTATAAGCGATTACATGTTTCGGCCTCCCTGGAGACCATCCTCAATAATGGTTAGAATGAAATCATTATTGAATATGGTCTCCAAGGAGGCCGAAACATCTAATCATTTAAAATAAATGTGAATCAAAACTAAAAAAAAAAATTGTTAATTTTTTAAATTAAATTAATTTAAAATTATATTTATGCAATTTCACCAAGTATTGACAATTGATAACCTTAATGTTAATTCAGTATTATTTAGTTTTTTTCTTGTTCTCTTAATTTTCATATTATTTTATTATAATATAAAAAAAACATGTCGTTGCCTACTAAGAATTAAATAAGTAAATATTAAACTAAGACTTCAGAAAAAAGTTGACCGTTTACTTTGATAAACATCTATTACATCTCTCGAGGAGATAAAAATCTATTAAAAACATATGGACAATAGCTAAAAAATTTCATGTATCGGTATACCAATTGTTTGTTTTTACAAAATATATGAAAAAGATAAGCATAAAAAGGTAATACTTACATTTTACGAACCAAAACGATTCTAAGTTTATTTCGTTCATAAAGGAATTAAACATTATTGTGCATCAAAATACGTTGAAATATTTGTTTAATGAATGCGCAGATTAAAAGTTTCCCATAATTCACAATGCCTTTAAGCAAATACGTGTAATCCTATACACAAATTCGGTACTCATTTCATTATAGTCAAACGAACGTCGATAGCCATCTAGAATGTATAATACGCTATAAAAGGGACTTGAGCAAATAATACGAAAATAATATGAGAGACTGAAACTGACCCAACAAAAGGTCCACAATCCGGTAGTAAAGGCGGCGAAGAAGCGCTAACTAAAAGGCCATTTAATTTATTTTTCTACGAACTGATAATATTTGTGAAGTGCAAATAGCGGTGAACTGTTATTGTTAATTTATCGCTTTATGATGGGATTGGGCGATTGTCGATTATTTGAAGCGGAAGCTATTGATCGACAAAGCTTCCGCAGGTCCCGCGTAAGACGGGAGTTCTCGGTACTTGGCACGGATGATCGACTCAAAGGAGGATCCGATTTTTGTTGAAAGGGTTGAAGCTTGTATGGGATCAAGTAATTTCAGTTCTCGCAGACGGTGCGTCGCCAAAGGTTCCAGATGTTTCAGAGATTAGGATTAGCGAACTCATTCATGTACAGTAGTAGAGAGCGACGGCCCGGCTGCTGAAAGATTACCGTCTGGTGAAGATTAAACGTTTTTTCCGCTAGTATTTGAAATGTACGCGTTTTGAATTGAAATTACAAAAATGCTTCTGTATAAAAAATCCGATGTAGTATTTTTTAGCAGAAGAATAAAAACCACAATAACTCAAAACAATTACTATACCACGTTGAAAACTTGGCTTACGTTCGATCATCGAATTGAAATAATATCAGGCTGAGATATTTCTTGCTTGGAAAAACGTATGAGAGAATGGAGTATTTTGGGTATTTTACTTTTAATTTTTCCTTAGGACCAAATTTAAGCAACCTCAAGAGCGTCCAGCTAATCACTCGATCTCCTTAAAATACCAATAACAGAAGTTTAAATACACCTTGGATCTCTTTCTGTAGATATCCAGTACAGTAGGTGTAAATATGACTCATCATCACCCTTCTCGCTTCCCTCACTGGTGTCACGAATCCTCGCCTCAACCCACGTCAGCTCTGCCTCCCACAGCTCCGTAAAGTACTATCTATGCATAGTTTCCAGGACGGTGCAAGCCCGGTGGCTTGAAAAAAAGCAGCTGTAGTTTTTGCTTTATTGCGCCATTCTTAATACATATCCCAATCAGGTCTACTTTCGTCTATTGACTGACTGAAGTATGGAATTATAGAAAGCAGCGTTGTCCGCTATCTAACCTAGTCCAGATATGACTAGGGAAGAGACAAGTATAATGACAGCTAACAGAACTGTGTGGCAGCAAATTGAGGTGATCAAATTCTTCAGCTAAAGAACAATAAGGTCAAGTTTATAATTAATTTTCGCGCAATGAAAAAACAAGAGCATTACCGACAAAATAAAATGTACGCAAAAAAATATTTTCCATTTACGACATCAAAATAATGGAATTCTACCAAAATTATTAAACGAAAAGATATTTATTTAATTCGTATTTTAGTCATAGTACCAGTTGCAACTGTTAAAGCCTTACATTACATTTGAACGTTGATTGAAAAACCACATGCTGCGTTTTTAATAATCATCAGAAGCCTCATAATAATTAAACCAAGTATTCAAACTCATTGGGTATTGTTGTCCATTATTTACATTTAGAAATCTTAAGCTATTTGAACGGCCGGTGAACATCACGTTTAAAAATATTAAACTGTTACTATTTACTATGACTATCATTTAATTTGAGATTAATAATTTAAGTAATTTTGGAAGAATGATTATGCCATAAAATTACAAATAATGTGTGACTTTGCAACATTTTATGGATGACTCATTACTCCTTTGGGTGTAATTAAATGATGCCACTGTAAATTTTGATAATATATTTTTTACAAGCCAAAAATCTAAAAACACGTCATGTTGGATATAATATATGATTTTAAAATGATAAAAGACAGTCATGCCCATACATAAATAACGTTTTATTTAACTACTTGTTTATTCGTAAAATAAAAAAAAACAAAGATTAAATTATTATTTAATAATATTAAGTGCAATCTGGGAACAAAATTTAGTTATTATAGTGATTATGAGCCATTTGTATGTTTCCATAAATTTAATAAAAATATTTAATTTCCCAGTATTTATTATTATAATGAGAAGTATTCTTTTTTAAGCTGAAAATAAATGTAATGTGAAAACCTGAAGTAAATATTCATTACAAATTGTTTTTTTAATTATTATTATTGTATTAGTATTTGTATAGCGCTTCTTTGCCTCTGAGTAAAAAGGTGGGTTTTTAGTCTGCTTCTGAAGGATGCCTCCGCTTTAAGCTCTATTTTGCTCTTCGGTAGCGAGTTCCATGCCATTGGTGCCGAGATCACGTTTTAAAGCACGATTTCCGAAGACCGTGCTAGGACTACCTCTCGTCAGCTGCAGGGTGCTTCTATTTGCTCTGGCTTATCTAAGTGTCTCTCCACGCGCGCTTTTATCTGAAGGCTTGGTCAGTTCTGTCAAATTAATACATTAGTATTTAAAAAAAAGTTTAATAATAAGTAAAAAATGTCTTGATGTTTATTTAGATAGATCTTTTTTGGTATTTCGTAAATAGTTTTTCAAATAAATTCTTAATAAAAATTAAAAAATAATGTAATATTTAAGCAGAGGTTTTGATGTTGGAAGCATATTAACTAGAAATCAAACATTAAATTAAACATTAAAAAAGCTGGAATATATATTTTTTTTAAATTTTTATTCTTTATTTTTCGAATCATTTTAATTCGTATTTAGTAATGGTAATGTACCTATGTGAAATTTTATTCTGTAGGTAAAAACTTTGCAAAAATCGAAACATATCAACCCTAGAGAAAAATATAACGTGGACAATAAGCTCAGATCATAAAAAACAAATTCGATTTCTATTTCAATTGTCATTCCGCATTATTGTAGCGGATATGAAAAGGGCAGGTCTGGGATTCATTGTGCCCATAAAGGAACCTGATATAATTTCATTTATTGCATTGTGGGACAGAAAGGGTGAACCATTTATTTGGTAGGCAGCAATAGAGGATTTGCGATGGTAAAGGTTAAATAAGGATGGAACTTCAGTTTGTATTTAAAATAAAAACATATTTTCTCTCTCTTTCTTTAATGGAGAAATTTTTACTATGAAGGTAAACGTACTTTACTACAAAATCATAGAATTATCAAAAAAAAAAAAAAAAATTATGTGATTTTTTGCTTTATAATAAAGAACATAGTTTACTGGGATATATTTAAATGTATTTTTCTTTTGAATAAGATGTGATTCTTTATACATAATATCAGCCTCAAGATTTTTCAAATTCTATTTTTATTAGTATTTTTCTTGGTATTTTATATACACAATTTTCAAGAAAATATTTTTTATGAAATTTATACAAAATAAAAATAAACTTTAATGAATTATATCATTATTGTGATAGTTTTATTGATTTTTGAAGCTGTATTAGTTTCCAAACATAAACAATAATCGTCAATAAAACATTTGTCATTACCATCGTATACCCGTCTACTAAACAAGGCTTCCTACATGAGTGTCCATCTCTTTCAATTTTACGCCTTCTGCATCCAATTTCTTCTTATAGTGGCCTTATCTTAAAAATATGTCTCATGTATGCATTGTATTTTTGTTGAGCCGATCGTAAGGCCCTTATGATTCAGACCTTGACAGCATCGGCCTAATCATCAGATCTCTTTAAAAATATCATATTAAAAATGCCCTAAAATATGCCTAGGATGCAATAGCTACCGTTACTTCAAGTCCTCGGACTTCTGTCTTAGAGATTGCCGGGAACAGGATATATGTTTCCAAGAAGATCTTCGGGTGCAGAGATGGCTTGAGATGGCCAATGGACAATGGTATCTGATATAGTTGAATGGCGGCAATTTGAAATGATCGTAAGTTCAAGATATGAAAAGTTTAAAGGAAGATAAGCTGTATCTCTGAGATTTTTGATAATATATAAATATACTTTTTAATCGTAATTATTTCAAGACTTTTACAAAAACGTCCATCATAAAATAATATGGATGCGGAAAACGGAGGATCGAAGAGGATGAGGACTTATGCGAAAGATCTACGTTGGACAGACACAGGAAAAGTAATATCTATCAAAATAGTTCATTTTTCTTTCATAATAATACTAGTCTATCAGGATCGCAAATGTTTTAGTAGGTCTTCGTTATTGCATACCAGGAAACGACATCAGATCTGTAACCCCTTGCTCTGTAACATCGGGGATGGCATCTGACATCTACGCGCCGTGCACTTCCGACCCCGGGACAATAGTCGCGGTGATCATCCACATTGGGCCACGCTAAATTATGTGATTACGCCGCCATTGTCGGCTGTTTGCCAGGAGGTCCCGGTAAATACAAATAAATACGTTTTAGATCCCGCCATTTATACGGATGTCATTTTTTTTAGAGTTTTGATGCATCGATCTCCACACGAGCACCAGAAATAAATAAATTAAATAAAAGATTTTTCAAAATAAAAATATATGTTTTTAAAACTATAATTATTAACGACAATATTATGTACATTTTAGAGTAAATAAAATATATTTTATATTTAAATTTTGTATATTGTTTATAATATTATTGATAAATACAATGTCGTCTGCAGTAACATCAAAGAAGTAATACTTTATGTATGTTACTTTATTAAGAAAAACGAACTTCGTAAATTTATATTGCATTATAATAAATTAATTTATCATAAAATTTAATGAGATTATTCACAAGCAGATATAACATTTTATTAAAATAGTATATCTTTCACATAAGAATAAAATTTCTTATATGGGTGATTTATTTTAATTTTTTACATATGACGTAAACAATATACTAGTTTGTAAATTATTTTGTATTATTTGTAATCCTTTACTGCATGCGCTTACCCTATAAAACTATCTTGAAGTGTTTTGTGAAGAAACCATATTAATATTGTAAAAAATGCAGCTCTTACACATGAAATTGCATACTTATATGTATTGTAAGATATGAAGTAAATTTTATAAACTCTTCAAAATATTACATAAAAAGCATTTCCTGTCATACGGTAGACTTTATGCTCCACATCTGTTCGAATGAAAAATCGAATATCCACTTTGCCTCCAAACACGGAATAAAAACACAATAAGCGTGAATGGGGCTTAATAAAATAATTTATGTAGGTTTAGCGATGCCCGTCGACAATGGTTGCATTATTTATTCATTGGAACCCGATCGGCATCCCGCTTGATAAATGTCTTCCCGATCGATACACATTCACATTCCTGCTCCCTTTCCAATACTTTCTGGATTTACTCCCAAGAGTTCCCTATTGTCCCCCCCCCTCCACCTAAAGGGTGAAATCTGGGGTGGATTTCTTTTCTACAATTTTTTTAAAAATCGGTTCCATTTTTTGCATCCCTTCAACAACTGCGTTCTCGAAGAATGAACGCATAAATGAAAAAATAACAAATCGCAAAATGGGTTATAATATATATATTTTTTAAAGATTGATGCGATACAAGATTGCTGGAATGTCTGAGTAGTGTTTTTTGGACTGCATTAAAAAAATATGTGACGACGGATAGGATGGATTTTGTAAAATGGCTCCAAAGAAACCTATTTCTTGAAGTAAATCAATACAGCATTCTACACTAAAATACGTATGTACTGTATTATGATGATTTTTCGAACCGAAACGTGTAGTACTTTTAATAAATCTTGCCGTACCGTCTTAAAATAAATTTACTTTATTTATATATTTAAGGAAATACCATATAACTTCTTACCCCAATAATTAACACTAAATAGAGTTTGTATCTGTGGAAGTACGATCGTATTGCATTTAAGATGTAAACAAACGTATATTGAAAATGTTACAGTTAGATGTGTATATTTATTATAAAATGTATTAAATAATCGAGAATAGTATCCTTTTCAGTTTCTTAGGTTTGAATAATGGAAATTAAAACTTCAATAATGCTTATTATTAAAAAATATATGAATAATGAAATATAAGCTATTTTTCCAAGAAATTATATAACGTATTTTATTCTGTTACGAATGAAGTATTTATGTTTTTATTTGTGCATTTTAGTGTGACCTTACCTTCTACTAAAAAAAGTTAATGTGCATTACAAAAAATAAATAGGAAGCTTATCAAATTACACACAATACAATGCATAATGGCATTCAATTACCGAATCTAGTTACAACAACAAGCACAACAATAAAAAGCATTACGATAATAAAAAAATCAACACAATCGCCATCAGGACATTTAAAGAGCTGCAGTTTTGCATAGTCATGATATATTTCCCATTGCACCGGCCAAATTATTCAATACGAAGCACGTTGCACTGTTTGCTATTTAAAGGACTTTCGCTAAATGCATTTATGGTGCAGCGATATGCAGATCTGCAGCCGTTTAAAGAGGGGTATGACCGATAAAGTTAAACGCATGATATGATAAAGGTTTCGGATTCGATCCCTGACGAAGTTTTTTTTAATGCACAAATAGATAAATACTTCTTCCTATATGTTTTAACATTGATCACAATGAGCACTGCTTATTCACTTGCTGGGATACCGTAGATACGCCTTCAATGTAAGCTACATCAGTTTCCAAAAAGTATAAACATAGTATATCATTCATAGTTTGTGTTTAAAAGTAGGAAAGTATTTATTGATTCAATATTTGAAATTAATCACAAAGTGAATGTTAAAATAAAATTTACATAAATGTTCATTACAAAACAATACCTCGTATTATTATTGGTAATATTTACTGTATCATTTTATATAACAGTAACGTTGGCATTCTTACACATATTACCAGTATTTATTTATGTACAATTAAATGGTAATTTGCCTTATAAAGCTGATAAATCAAAAGGTGGTAGGCAAAATGCGTTCCGTAAGCATTAATTATTTTTAAAAATGGATGTCATCTAAATGCTGTGCTGTAGTCTAATGACGTCAATAAATTATCACTCCACTTACAGCATTAAGTTATAACCTCTTAATGAAAAGTGTCATAGAAGCGCATATATAATCTATTTATATATGAAATTTTCTTAATGTTAATATCACCAAGAAAGATAAAAATGAAGTTTAAGTTTAAAATTGAACATAAAAATTATTGCCTGTTTCTTGTACTAAAAACAACTCCAAATTTTAAGATAAGTTTAACACTTAAACCTACATTATCAACTTGCTTTCACAGCTTTTACTCTCAAATATAACCCTCAGTATTCTATCCCATGCATCCAAAATACTGACCAACATAATCCTACATAGAATTGAACCAAAAATAGAAAAGACTCTCACTAGCGATCAATTTGGATTCAGAAAAAGAATGGGAACCAGAGAAGCAATCTTATCCCTGCGTATGATCTTGGAGAAGAGGTTAAAAGTGGACCAAGATACATATATTGCCTTCGTGGACATTGAAAAATCATTTGATAAAGTAGATTGAGAGAGGCTCTTCGATATTATGAAAGAAATTGGAGTCAAATACAAGGAACGAAGACTCATATTTTCACTTAACAAAGAAGAAGCTGCCATAATATCACTTGGAAATGTCCAAAAAGAAGCAAAAATACGCCAAGGGGTGAGACAAGGATGCTCTCTGTCGCCTGTACTCTTCAACGTATACATACAAAATGCAATTAATAACATCAGGGAAAAAATGGGCCATAGAGAGGGGGTTAAAATACATGGCCAAAAGATTGATATGATAAGGTTTGCTGACGACATTGCTCTGATTGCTGAAACTGAAGATGAACTCACGGAAGCGCTGACATCCATGGAAAACATATTTAATTCCAACTACAATATGAAGATAAACAGCACAAAAACCAAAGTCATGAGAGTAAGCCGCAATGAGCAGCAGAAAATTAACATATCAATGCTAGGAGTACCCCTAAAAGATGCAAAAGAATTTGTATACCTTGGAAGTACAATCACCTGGGATGGCAGAACAAAAAGAGAAGTCAACAGTCGAATACATCAAGCAAGGCTAGCTTTCAATAAAAAAGCCAAAATTCTTGAGTCAAAGAATATTTCTTTAGGGCTCCGCAAGCAACTTGCCAAAACACTTGTTTGGAGCATCTTAATGTACGGCTGTGAGACATGGTGCTTATCTGAAAGTGATAAAAAAAGACTAGAGGCCTTTGAGATGTGGTCGTACAGAAGAATTTTCCGAATTTCCTGGAGAGACCACGTCACGAACAATGAGGTTCTCAGAATAATCAAGGAAGATAGGCAACTAATAAGAACCATCTCAGAGAGGCGAGCCCGATGGATTGGTCACATCATGCGCCACGATGGTCTCCTTCACGATATTGTGGAGGGGATGGTTGAGGGTAGAAACTGTAGAGGGCGCCCTAGACGGGAGTATTTGCAGCAAGTATTCGAGGACATGAATTGTAGCGCTTATGCTGAGCTGAAAAGGGTTGCGGAGGACCGAGAAGAATGGAGATCGAGATGCAAGATTCTGTTGCTGCAAACCAATCCACCGGATTGATATTACGAAGAAAGATAACCCTAAGGGAGATTTTTTCACCGTTTGAGAAACACTAATTGTTCTATACCGAGCTTTAAACTCAATTTCTAAGACAAAAAATCTAAGAAACGTTTTATATCGTTACTGTTCACAATCGCTTAAAATCACTCTGACTTTGCATGTAAGGGTGGGAAAGGCGGCGCGTCTCCCGCTGGCGAATTCATTTCCTTCTGCCGTCCCGCCCTTTGGCATCTATTACCCGCCCAAAGATTTATTTCGATCATTTTTGCAATTCAATTGACGCTTAAAACCGTTATTAACTTGACTGTCTAAATTCATAAAATTTGGCTCACCGAGTAAAATAAATATTAATTAATTGTCAACTTAAGGTGGAACTGTAAAATACAAATACATTATATAAATTGTATCTTGTACCTAAGTGCTACTTATGAAAGTTTGATATAGGTAGAAGCAATGTTTTTATATAGAGCATTAACAAGACCCACATAATGATTTGGAGTAAAAGTTATCAGATGCAGTCAAAGTAGGGAGAAATGAGCCATTTCCTTTGTTGAACGAAGTGTACTTCAAACAATCCAATTATTAATAAATAATGCGTATAACAAATTCACTGTACTAAACCTTAAATTTAAGAAATACTCGTATATTTTACTTTAAAAAAATGGAAAATATTAATATGTTGTTATAATTCATATCAGATAAATATCTACTCAAAATTTATACTTATTCGTACTTCTATAAAATAATGCACACACACAATTACTTAAATTTCTTTTTCAATCACTTATACTATGACTTCTTTTCCTTTAAAATGAAATGTGTTTAATCTGAATTAACCCCTCCTGCACTCATTCATTCAACAAAAAGTAATCTGAAATAATATCTTTACATATTTTTAAGATTTTGTTTTCCTCAATACCATCTTCAAGCTTTAATTGTTAATTGTTATTCTAACGTATGGGATTTTTTCGTAAAACAATATTCTTATTTTGTATTCATGAAACAAATAACAATTCTTGTAGAAACAACCACAGTAAATAATTTCAAAATGAAACGTCTAGTTCTCCAGGTTGAACGTCATAGAGCCTAGTAGATGTTGAAAAAAAAAGTCACCGAAAATAATTTAAAACTGGAGGCAGTCGCACATTTATCATTACAAACGCATGGCCCAAAATGTTAAATTAACGCCCATTTTTTCTATAGTTGCCATAAAAGAGATATCAATGTTATTAATGTGTAACGCTGGATATTTTATTCATTGCGAACCATTTTAAAGGAGGTGTGTACAGTTGAATTTTCAATAAAGCCGATACAATTGATATCACTGCGAGAGGCGAAGCCATACAAATGGGTTGTACTAAGTTGATTTAGAAAGCTATCAAATTTAACATTGTGCCATTAATAAATTTTTAACGGTCACCGCGTTACATAATGTATTGTGTATGGTATGTAAAAACATGTTAAATTATTCTCGATAAATAATAATACGTGGAATGTACCCCGTCATATGTAGAGTCAGGTATATTCATGAATTAGAATGGTACTGTATTAATTTAAGTATTGAGTATCCACCGATATGTTCAAATTTTGCATGCAGAAATAACTTTTATAAAAAAATTAAAATGCTGATTTAGTATAAATAATTGGGATCTTACTAATTTAAATGCTAATAACAATTTGAAACAGCCCTTATTCTTAGAGACAGGCAAGTGTAGAACGTATTCAGGAGAATTTTGCGATATACAACAATGCTGAATCGATAAAAATGACCTGAAAGCTGAGTTTTATGACGTTGCTTATGTGGTAGCTCAATAATTCAATTTTGAAAAGAATATGACAGACAAAGTTAAGAAAACCATAGGTTTTAGAAAAAAGCAACCTCCCTTAAAGTTTTAAATAAACATATTTTACCATGTTATATTTAGGTATATTACATAACCAAAGATTTATTTTTGCTTTAAAAAGCATTTATTGGCTTATATATGTTTTAGAGTATATATTATTAAAGAAAAAATATCGAAATACAGGCTTCACCGAAATACAAAAATAGAAACATATGAAACAATAACTTCTTAGGTTTTCACGGCCAGATTTGATGTGGTGGCTTTTGGGTATAGCCGTGTGTGGTGAATTTCTTCTCTCCGATATTTCGACCGCCATTGCAGGGATCTTCTTCAGGGTTGATGACTTTGTAGAAGAAGAAGACCCCTGCAATGGCAGCCGAAATATCGGAGAGAAGAAATTCGCCACACACGGCTAAACCCAAAAGCTACAATATCATACAAAACAAACTGATTTCTTTGAAATTACATGTTTACATTTGAGTTTATATTTCCAATTGGAATCTGATATACTCGTAGTGAGACAAATCTCATTCTAATAGAAACATTGTTTTAATCGTTAAAGCTTTGTAATTAAGCTTATTTAAGCCTTTACTGTGTTTAATGTTATCTAAGTATATTTAAAAACATTTTTTAATGAATCTAATGTATTATTATTGTGAAGGTATTATGTATTATAAATCACATTTTGTACAGTTTAGTATTGCATTCCACAAAATGCTGCGAATTTTTTTTTTTTGTTATTTGAAATAATAACAGTAAGTAATAAGCGAATAACCCTATAACCCAATAAAGGTAGATATAATAGCAAACGAATTGTCCAATGGTAATCCAATAATGAGATTTAATTCATATCAGACACGCGGTGTTTTCATAATGAAAACCTCTACCTGTTTCCAATTCCAAATTGAATCGAAGCCCATTGACCATTGATTCGTAAGCTTTGGCACACGAAATATATTTTTTTTTACTATTTATAAGCAATAAAGAGTTTTGATTGAAATCAGTAGATAGTCACGAAATTCTTTCAAATAATTAAAACGTAATTTTAATTAAAACATAACTTGAAAACATTGTAAAATTTTGTTGTATAATATAAATTATATAAATTGATTTTTGTTATTTTGAAAATAACACAATTATAATCGTGACAACGAACAATTAAAAGGATCGATTTAAATCATTCAGCATACCATGTAGTGTACATTTAAAATCATAGAATTATTATATTTATTATTACAACATATATAAAAGCAATTAGAAACGAACTTCCACCACAAAAGTCTATCAGTAGTCATGGTTTACGCCTTATCCCATATTAGCTCTGTCTCCTGGAGCTCCATCGAGTATACTCTATACTATGTATAGTTCTTGAGTTTTCAAGAACCTGCGAGACCACAGAAACCTTTATGATCTTCTGCGGAATCCGAAGTACATGTCCAAGACAGGTCCACCTTCATCTTTTAACTAACTTTTTTATCAAAGGCTGAATTATCCACTCCTTCATTTTGTCATTTTACACAAAGTCCAAACATGGACACCCAGTATTTTACGCAAGTAATTGTTTTCCACTTATGCCTCACAAAAAACTAATGCAAATCATTAGTTTAGATTCAAATTCAGGAAGAACAATACGAGGCATACAAGCTTTATAGACAGAATTTCTTTTATGATTAAGGTAAAGCAGCAATTTTCAGATATAGTTCATCGAATTAAAAGATTATAAAATGTAAAATGATTAAGTAAAATTATAAATAGTATGAATACTGAAAACCAAGAAGTGATGTTTAATTTCGAAGTCTTTATATGTAACAGATCATAAAATATGTACTAACTATTTTTGATAATAAGGCTTCACCAAAGGTTGCGGATCTGAGGTTCTGAATATGGACAAATATGCAGATTGTTCACATTTGTTGAACTGGTGGCATTGATTGTGTACGTAGCCATTGAGCTTGGACGTAAGCAAACAGCGCAAATATCCACTATGGACCACGCCAGAGAGCCGGTCACAGTTGTGTGTTATCCGAATTAAATTATTTAATGGTTTTCGAATTTAGATTGTGGAATTTGCCCCAAAATCGCTATAAATGATACAAAACGCTTTGATTCGCGTCGCTATTGTCGAGATCGAAGCTTATAATACGGTGTGCTATTGCATTAAATATTTTTATTGTTATATAGATCTACTTTATGAAAATCAATTATTGGGTACCCACCATTGAATTTAAAGCAAAACTTAACTCTGCGTGAGATTTTGTTTTATATAAGCTTTGTTGTATTGATTTTAGTAAAGAAACAAAAGCAAAGATACAGTTAACCACAGTTACTTCGTTATATTAGAAAAGAAAACCATATTTCCACTATAAAGATTTTTTGTTCGTTTACAAAGTGATCTCGTTTATTATTATGCCATTTAAAGCAGTGTTTCGAATTGTTTTAATATTTTCTACGTATCTCCTCAGCACTTCTGTGCTGTAATCAGAATTATGTTTTATTCAGAACATCCTCGATTCATTTATCAGTTGTTATCTGAGAGGGCTGTAGGTTAGACTTAAATCGAAGAATTATCATGGTCTTCAGGTTTAATGCAGGTATGTGGAGGTAAATTTTCAGCTTAGTATGAGATTCTAAAAGTATTATACGTGTTTATTTTATAATTCTAGTATTCACTAAGCGTGTTGCATAATTCTCATTTTTTAAAGTAATTTCTAGTTAGAATATTTTGAAAGAGATTATAAAATGGACTAAATCTATGAGCACATATGTTGTACGAATATTTTCGGGACATGCCGTATATAAATAATCAAATGGGGAAACATAATAAATTTGAAAAAAATCTTAATTTAATTTAATTTCCTTTTTTAAAAATGAAGAACTGATTCCTTTATGTGGTTTGAGTTCCTCATTGAGAGGATAAAAGTGGACTATCAATGATTAAACATAGCACAAAATGATTCATATGAAATTAAAGTAAAATAAAATTAAATATTTAAAACAATCTATATTTTATCATTTAATAATCGTTAATTCAGAAGTATTATTAGCCAATATGAAGCCTCACATACTATTTTTGTAGAAAAAATATAATGTTGATAAACTCATAAATAATTATATTTGTTGGTATAATATATTTAGGACTTCTAATTAAATTAATATAATAATTTCTAGTTAAATTGGTCATATAATTATAATACATTGTCTCTAAAACAGTATTCTTCAGAGTTCTTTCTAGGAATCTTCTTTCAAATTTGACGAAAAGAAATTAAGAATAGTAAAAATTGCTTAAACGTACTTGTAACATCAAATTGTTTGAGTTTATAATCTAATATTTTAAAAATGTATACATATTTGCAAATAAAGAATCGTTTTTTTAGGCTCGATCGCGCAATAAAACGGTTTTACAACACTTGCATACAACAATATGAATATGGTTATGTCGTAGAACGAAATAAATGGAACACGGTTTGACCACCAGATGCCCTATTCTAGGCTTTGTCCCGGACAATTGAAGGAACCCTTATTACGCACAGGCGCTTCTCATTCTTATCCAGAAACTGGGATAAATAAATCATTACTCGGCACAATGGGGCTGGACATCATTGTGCTACTTTCTTATTCAACTCATAGATTGCCTAAGTAAAGATGTAGGTACGACACAGAAATGTGGAAATATAATTTATTGGAGCTAAAGCTTTGTGTATCTACAACTCAAATAACCTTAAATTAACGTTTTATATCGATGTGAAAATGAAATATTTTAGTGATACACAAATGATATTATTAATTTACTTCTGTACTAGTGTTACGATAGCATAAATCCACAGGTATGTAGTTTATGAATTACCACACTGATATATAAAACGTATAATGATAATCGTAAGTATCGTACAGTGGTACGTTTTAAGTTCTACGTTTATGTACTACGAAAGAATATGTCAATATTTTTTTTTCTTCAAAGCTCATACCTTCTACTATATCTCGATTAAGCTGTAATATTCGTTATATTTTATTTAGTAATTATATTTTTTGTAATTCCTTTAAAGTTATCTTTGCACGGGCAATTCTACATATTACATACTATGGATGGTCTCTGAATGAATGGAAGCTTGGGAACTTAAGAAGAAAGCAGATTCGTAGCCTATAATGTATTATCTCATTTTTTGAAAATAATGATCCCAAAACATTCGCTTGGACAGTTTAATAAATTGGTGGATTCCAACAAAGTCCTTTCCTCATCTAGTGTTTCTAGTTTGTTGTTAGTTTAGTGATGGTCCAAGAACTGCTGTTTCAACATGTCATACTCTTTACGACAATGAAGCTTAGCCATGATTAATTGTATTTTATGTCACGAAAATATGAAAAAGTATTTCTTCATTCACGTTATACTGCGAAAAATATTTAAGACGCAAACAATCGGGGTATTCATTTTTCCTTTTCACATAATGATAGGACAAATATTGCAACAGTTTTATTATCACTATGACAAACAGAAAGCTATTCAAGTTTTATGCAACGCGCGTATCAATGGATCTCTTTGTCAGGAGTTTCATTCAGTCGTTTGTGCCCATTTACCCGTTTCAAAAGCTTGCAAGGAGCTTCGCCGCCCACAAGAATCTGAAGAAATATCACACATTTCCTTCGTCCTGCCCCCGGTGATGTTTGGAGATTCATTATATGGCACACAATGAGAGGTTTTGGATGGAAATAATGATGGGCCTACAAAGAAGAGACGGTGCGGTGCGCTACAGTAATTGACTGAAAATCAAAACACGCTACATTACATGTTCAATTGGCCGATTTTGAATTTTGTGGATTTTATTCATTTATCGAAAAAAAATGTAGTCACAAATCAACATTTAATTAAATTTCTATAAATGAAGTCAGTAATTATTATATATTTCTTGGATTTATAAACGTAATATTTATATATTTGTTGTAAGTAAAAGGAATAAAGACAAAGATAATGCTTTCCCAAGAAATGCGTGTTGTTTATAGAAGAATAAGAATTAAAAGACGAACAAGAGGGCGATGTCCAAATAATACTATATATATTCAATATATTTAGTATTAATGTAAATATAATAATACTTCATCTTGAATTTACAAGAAAAAAAGGTAGATGACCAAGAAGAAGCAGAAGAAATAATGGAAGAAGAATTCAATGTCTTTGATAGTTTATTTTACTAAAGATAAGCTGCTGACATAACCTATAAGCCTTCTTACTTTTGCACTCAAGCCTGGAACTGGTGTTAAGATAAACATAAAAATACTTCTTATATACATAGTCCAGGGTTATTCTAAGTTGTAGGTCTTGGCGTGTTTCACACTAGAGCAGTCGTGTCCTGGTCTTGGTGCCGAGGTGTCACGATCCAGCTTTGTTGGTCCATTGTACGAGATCTGGGTGTCGGTCCTTGTTTTACCCCGGAAGCTGCGGATCACAAAGCAGAATCACAATTGGACACCCAATCTCATTCTTTAGACGCGAGCATAAGTGGTTTCGGGATGCATAATTCCCTAACACAAAAGTGCGCATGTGTGGAATATATGTACACCTCAAAAGTAAAATTTCAGTTTTTTTTTTCTGCAATTTCATAAATCGTAAAATTTTATTTAAAAATATTTAAATATAAGAAATAAGAAGAAGAAAAGTATTTTTATGTTTTTTGAAATATAAATATAAATATAAAAAATAATAATATACACACTCTGAATATAAACTATAGAGACATCTATCGTTATATGATAAACAATGATATAAATGCAACATATTCCGTACATCAGTTCGGGCAGATGATGGTCGAGCGGTCAAGGGTAATGAACTTGAACAAATGGTTGGTTCCAAGGTTCGCTGGTTCGCATCCCGCCATTTGTTGCATTATAGTATGTGTATATTTAATTACTAATAATATTGTAATATAGTCAATGATCTATAAAAGTAGATTAGAATATTGAAATAATAAAATAATTTTCTAATAAATATTTAAAAATCCACATAATGACATCAACTATAATATCATCCTTAATGATATTTTACTGAATAACTACATGTCTTTACTAAAGAAAAAAGTACCTTACAAGTGTAAGTTTATTATTTAAATCTTATAGATAATAAGCAATACTATTTCTGCAATTATTAAAGAAAAATACCACGTACAGTAATATTGAATGATTGTATATAAAGTACTGGTTATTATAATTATAATATCGATAAAATTGCTATCCTGGACAAAATGTGGAATAAATATTAACGGAGAGTACATTTCTCACCTCCGATTTGCAGATGACATAGTGCTTATAGCCGAATCACCTAATAAGCTCCAAGACATGCTCTACGACCTCAATGAAGCGTCGAACAAAATTGGTCTGAAAATGAACATGGATAAAACAAAAGCCATGATTAATAGTCATATTTCACAGACCTTTGATCCTATTTCCATTGGAGGAACAGAAATAGAGGTTGTAAACGACTATACCTATCTGGGACAAGTAATACAACTAGGGCGAAATAACTTCTCAAAAGAAATCGACAGGCGCATACAACTGGGATGGGCAGCATTTGGAAAACTAAAGTACATTTTTAAAGCGAAAATTCCGCAATGCCTTAAAACTAAGGCGTTTAACCAATGCGTCCTCCCTGTATTAACTTATGGCGCAGAGACGTGGAATCTGACAGCAAGTCTTACCGATAAAATAAAAGTCACCCAGCGTGCTATGGAGAGATCCATGCTCGGAGTGTCGCTAAAAGATAGAATCCGAAATGAGGAACTAAAGTAGTGGATGCTACCCAACGAATAGGCACACTCAAGTGGCAATGGGCAAGTCATATCTGTCGAAGAGACGACGGTCGATGGGGAAGAAAAGTATTGGAATGGCGCCCAAGAACTGGCAAACGAAGCATTGGCCGACCCCCTACAAGATGGACTGACGATATAAGAAGAATAGCGGGAGTGACCTGGATGCGGAAGGCGGAGGATCGAAGAGGATGGAGACTCATGCGGGAGGCCTACGTTCAACAGTGGACGGACACAGGCTGATGATGATGATGATCGATAAAATTGAGGATAGATTTAGCTTTTATATTGAAAAATGATCAATGTAAACTCAGACAAATTGCCATTAGAATAATGTGAACATATTGCGTTTTTTTATGTTAATACATACATGACAAAACCGATAGATGGTGATAGTTATTCTGAAGTCTCATCTGTGGAATTCAATGACGCTTACCATGGTGCATATGGCTAAGCGCTGCATGCGGAATGTTGATTCGCCAACGTCATGGACTACAGCCCGAGATTCACGCATCATCCTTGTTATTACAGGAATTTACTATAAATGGGTGGTTCTTCACGGGACGACATTCGTCTGCCATCAATTTAATTAATGGGCTATGACTGGAATTTTACGGGTGAGGGATCAAATTCACACCAACCGGGGTATTTTAGAACTCAGAAATCGATTAAAAATCTTTTTTCTTAAATCTCCGTCGAGATCAAACCCACGACCTTTAGCTTGCAAAACAAATGCTTTAACTATTGAGCTATACCCATCTCATTAAAATAGATATTCATTATCAAAATTGCCTTAAAAAAAACAGTTCCACAAAAACATTTTTCAAACAATAGATATTAGTACTGTTTAAATAGTGTGAATCTGTTTATTATATAAAAGCTTTTTTTTACTATTAGACCTTTACATATTTTGTTATCTTTATAGAATCAGAAAACATGTTTAAGATGTAGAAAAAGCACAATGCAATAGAATATGCCTCGTTTAAGAATATATTATGCGCAGGAAAAACATTGTATATTTCTTCTATTAATCAATATGACACAAAACGCATGCACAATAATGATGAACGTGTTAATCTACCAGAGCCCTATGAAATATTGCAAATCACACTTGCATTCATGGAACAGTGAAAATAAATCAAACTCCTCACAATGGCGCATACGAGTTCTAGTCAATTTACCAGCTGAATAAAGGTCCGTCGATAAGTTAACAGCCGCACAATGAAGACCGGTACAATACTCTGGAACGGGCAAATTCAGAAAACGATTGCATCTTGGTACGAAGCTCCTGGGAGTGAAGATAGTTTGAAGGAAGATGTGGTATGAAATTGATCAGATATTTCAACTAAGAATTCAAAAATGTCAAATATATAAGGACTATAACGAAATAACGGATAGATATTCGTTATAGAGATAAAAATGTTTTGTACGGTGCTTGCACATGTATACTCTTGAGCACTGTTCATTCAAATATTTAAATACCGCGGTTTTGTTTTCAATGAGAGCTTCTTAATATGTATAAGGGTATGAAGGATTTATGATTTGAAAAGAAGAATCATTTTTCATATAAGTTCATCTTTTAGAATTTTTAGATCAATCATACAATTTCATCTAATTTTTAAGAAGTTTATTATTTTGAGCACATCTATGCAGTTTCTATACTTTTTCAAAATAGACTTTCACTAGTATTTTTGGCTACTTACAGAATACATTTTTATTGAGTGTATCATCATACATCAGCAACTCCATTTTTCTTCGGTATGATGGATAATAAAGAGCACTTTGATTTTTTCGAATTTTTGTCGTCAAAAAGAATACGTGGCTTATAAAGTTTTAAAAGTATTTATAAAACGATAAGCTAATGTAAGCACGTACAGGAGAATACCGACAGATGGTGATAGTAATCCTGAAGTTTCATCTGTGGAATTCTATGACGCTTACCATGCTGCATATGGTTAAGCGCTGCATGTGGAGCGCTGATCCGCCAACGTCATAGACTACAGCCCGAGATGGACGCATCATCCTTTATTATTACAGGAATTTACTATGAATGGGTGGTCTTTACGGGACGACTCTCGTCTACCACCAATTTTGATTAATAGGCTATGACTGGCATTTTATGGGTGAGGGATCAAATTCGCACCAACCGGGGGTGTTTTCTTAATAAACTATGGAGATGAGTAAATATGATCCCAATGTGATCAATTGTTGCTTGAGATAAAATTAAACTATTTAGGCAACACATTAAAAAATAATGTATCTTTTTGATGATTCTCTTATACTAGTTACAGTTATTAACCTCTCCTCCCCGATGATGTCTATCGACTACACATTGCTTGTAATAACTTAAATATCTCTGTAAATATAATACAGACAGGGTTCAGATTTTAGGTATTCCTCCTTAATACATTTACGTATTGAAAAAAAATATATATTTATAATAATAGGCACTCATCGGGAGCAGGAAATATTTTTCTAAAATCCGGAATAAATTCACCACTACAATCAAGACGCGTCAACTGCTATGAATCATTGCACCTGCCGGAAGTGTGTGCGAAAATAAAATTAAAAAATACCCAGAGGAGGCGGCATCTAAACTCCTCACTCTCGCTGACGTACTAATATGAGTGAGCGAGACGGGAAACCTCAGTTAGTCGCCTAGTTCGAAATGATATCGGCTCATCCATATGTCGACAGGCTAAGTAATGTTAGTATCTCTCGGAAGTTCAAGCGCGAAGGTGCGTCTGGCTGTTTGAGATCTTCGTCTGATGATTTTCATGTTTTTAGCTATTAAATGTCAATTATTACTGCTTATTGACATCAACTATTGTAAAATTAAGCGATATCTTTGAATATTTTAATTTTTTCGAATTTCTACTAATTTTATTCACTTTAAATCAGAATGTGTAATGAGTTGACACCATCGGAACGCGCGGAAGTTTTTAGCATCGTAAGGCGAGGGTTAAGAATCAGATGAGGCTAGCGGAAGCTAGTTTCGATAGTAAAGATAACTTCACCATACTAATGGTTCAAATAAGTCTTCCATTCTGTTTCTTGGCTTGTATTGCGTTGTTAAGTGCAAGCTGCAGGGTTGCGAAGACCGGCTGCAGAGTTCGGCCCACGCGGCCAGCGACAAATGAAGACAACACCATTCCATTGTCACGGCTCCTTACCCCTCCTTGTGAGTCTCCAAGGCGCTCCTGTCTTCCTGGTGCAACTGCAAACAGGACCGCATTTGATTAGTCCAAAAATATCATAGTAAATATCAGCAGCATTCTCCAAACGAACTATTATAAATTATTATATGCGCAAGAATACTGTCTCTATGAAATAAATTGATTATTTGTAATATTTATTATAATATTGCTTTAGATTCAGTGCTGGTGTTGATTGATGCGAAATGTTTTCAGATGTTTGATTTTGTAACGATAATGCCGTGTTATTTGTGTGTCAAACATGATATACTTATGACATGGTTTTTGTTGTTGCAAGTAATTGCAACTGTTTGCGTGAGTATCCCGACACTAGTTCTGAGTGTGAGGTCATTGACACTAAATATGTCAATACATTTACAATGCCACACTTATGTTACTTATGTTAATATGTACTTTAATGACGAGTTGAAATCTTATAAATTTTGTAATGTCATTTAAGGAAATAAAATAAAGAGTTTAATTGAATAATCAAGGAGGATAAGCACCTAGAAAGAAATATCTCAGAGAGGCGAGCCCGATGGATCGGTCACATCATGCGCCACGATGGTCTTCTTCACGACATTGTGGAAGGGATGGTTGAAGGTAGAAACTGTAGAGAGCTCCCTAGACGGGAGTATTTGCAGCAAGTGTTCGAAGACATGAGTTGTGGCTCTTTTGCTGAGCTGAAGAGGACTGCAGAGAATCGAGAGGAGTGGAGATCGAGATGCAAGATTTTGTTGCTTCAAATCAGTCCACCGGATTGATACTACGAAGAAGATAATTTAAAATTAAAATAATATTTACTGAATGATATATTTATGATATCTATTTTATACATCGACAATTCTCGGTGATATTTCTTAACTACCTGTAGATTTGTCAATATAAGTTGAAAACCTGTCTGAAAATGGCTTCTCGATGAAACTGAAACATGTAGTTAAAACAAATGATTGAATTTACACTATAAAATATCTTTCATTTACTAGATATATTTAATATATTTTTAAAGATATATTACAACACAGTTTTTTATAGCTTAGGAGCATGTTTCGACCATTGTTAGGTCAGGTCGTCACCCTTTATGTATATTTTGATTACACTCCTTTGTTTTCTAAAGTATTAGTTTATTTGGCTTATTTTCTTTTCACCCCATTTGTTTTTGTATGTAATCTTAATTGTACTTTGTTTCACTCAGTGAATAAATAAAGAAACCTTTAAAGAAGAATGTTTCTTTGATTTGAAAAACGTAATTTACAATACATTTAGTTAAATAACTTCTTAGGTTTTCACGGCCAGATTTGATATTGTGGCTTTTGGGTTAAGCCATGTGTGGCGAATTTCTTCTTTCCGATATTTCGACCCCCATTGCAGGGGTCTTCTTCAGGGTTGATGACTTTGTTGTGAGTTGGTGTCAGGAGGTAGCTTAACCGTTAGCCTGACGTACCTCCCCGAGCGTCATGTCGGGTAATCGTGTGCGGTGGTTATGTTCTAAGGAGAGTACCTCCACGAACGTCATGTCGGACTGTGGATGTCCTTGCTTGTCTGTCTATGCTTTTGAGTATGTGCTAGAGGCGGAAGCCATGCTGTTTTGAGAATCAAGCCATCATCCCTGTTGATGTTGATGGGATGTCTTTTGATTTCAATGGCTTCCATTACTAGGCGTGCATGTTTTCCTTGTGTTCGAGCCACGATTTCGGGGCTCAACATTAAGTTAATTTAAATGTTGTGAGGTTACTAAGATCGACTATAAAACAGACAGTTTTGTTATATTATAACCATAAAAAAATGTGTTAATACGTCAAATCTAATTAAAAAGTGTGGTCTCTGTTTAATTAAAATTCTCATATTTAATCATCATGATATGTTAATTACATATTGTCATCAGTTCAATGAAATTTCAAAATAATGCAAGGAATAGACATAAAAAGTTAAATAAAAGAATACGGGTAACATTAATAAAATGAAGTAAATAAAATCATTTTTCGTCAAAGTCCAGATCCGAGCATATTTATTAAATTTTGTACTACAATATTACTAACAAATAAGAGATGTAAAATACATATTTTTTAAACATTTTCCATCCATTTCTGGAGCATGTATAATTTTCTATCAAATAGTTGTCACATATTCATGACTTATCCCAGTATATATCTACACCCGGAAGTTCACCTAGGATTATGTGGCTTACAATAATTTAATGAGAAAAAATATGTGAACTGAAGCTACAGTAATTGTATTATCCGGGGTATACTTGGGTCTTCGATAATCAGTTACTTAAATGAAATCGGATGAATCAATGCTCTCAAGGCTTATATAGACTCTATATAGATTGAAAAGATTTGAACATGAAATTTTAAGCAGACTAACCACCTTCTTAACTAGTATTGTCCTTGCTGATCATAATATTTCTTTCGAAGTATTGATTGATTTGAGAGAATCATTAGCGACACAACTAAAGATGAAACTGAAAATACTTATCAAAATGTGTCCTTTTCCAAGGCCATGCACATCCCCGTGCAGCCCTGGCCATTGCCAGTTGCCACCCTTGAGTTCAGGTGTGCGATTCAACTGCCAAAATACCTCCATTGTACAAATGTGATTTCGCATTGTGTTCCCTGCCTATTCACCAATATTTGTCCGCCGTTCGCATCGGCCATGCGATTTGGCAACTTTTTCGCAGTATTGAATAGTAATATTTATTTGTCCCGTGTGTCTTTCCGCCATTGTCATCTGGCATTATTTCTATTGTGCGTTTGACGATTGTATGCGCACGCACATTTCTATTGTGAATAGGACATTTTTTTCGCGATCTGCGCACGCTGGGACTCCGGATGATGAGGGTTGACTGAGACGAGGACGCTGTGAAGTTTTAGAAACTAATTTATTCGTGTGATCTCATTCCAGGATTAAGAATGTGAAACTCGACTAAGCATTCCATGCAAGTATTTCGATAGGTAATTGTCTACCTAATCCACTCTAAGATCGAAACTTATGGCTATCGTAGTAACAACATCTGAGACCTTAGCCTTCTGCTATGATTCAACACCGTACAAAAGCTCAAAGACAAGATAAACATTTTTGAGAGGTAATTTAATGAACGTATCTTTCAGATAGTCAATATTTTTTAAAGTTAGTGTTCTAGCGCCTTATACAAGTAATTACTCGTTTTCTTTTTTAGCGATAAAAGTAAATAAAAACTTTATTAAACTTTTTCCAATTAATTTTACCAAAAAAATGCAAATTCACAAATTAAAAAAAGCTATACAGAAACCAAAATAACAATCCTATTAAAGTTCACTTGATTTCATCATCATATAAACAGCTAAAGCACTAGAAATAGGAATATTTTTCAAAAATTTCCGTTCACACGAGGCCACTATAAGTAGGGATTATCGTGATATGTTTTATATGTTGTAAGTGATCTTTGCACAATTTAAAAAAACACTTATCTGAAGATAAAATATACTAAACTAACTCTATGGCATGGTTTTGCTCTTTCATGAACTTGAAAAACCGCCAATCACTTGACGCATTCAATATATGTATATATATAATCGTATGGATTTTTTAAAATGATTTTATTAGAATATTATATTATTATTTCAATATTCTAATCTACTTTTATAGATCACTGACTATATTACAATATTTAAATTAATTAAATATACATATACTATACATAAAATTCTTTACACGAGTCAATTCAAAAAAAATATATCTATTTTTCCTGAATGAATTGACTCGTGTAAAGAATTTTATGAATAGTATATGTATATTTAATTAATAATATATAATCGTCTTGGAGACAACAGGTTCAGATCCTGTCTGCCCAGAAGTAGACGACGTCGATGGCGTTACTCTCGGCCATCATCAGGTCCTCCTGCGTGCAGCTACTCTGACACAGCGCACACTCCAGAAGGTGTGACAGGGTCTACTCCACGCCGCAGTCACATTCAGTCGGTTCGCTGTAAAACTGCCAGGCTTTCATTTGTGTTCTCGTCTTGCATACTTTGATCCGAAGTCTATTAAAACAGACGCATTCAATGGTACTTTACTATAAAAAAATGATGTACCATTAATTACTGGAAATGGATTATATTTGCTTTAATAAAAGATAAAATATAGAAAAGAAACACATATAGATTAAAACGATGATTGCTATTGTATTTGAAATTGCGATAAATACACGTAAATAAGATTTCTTTAGATTAAATAATTGATGTAATGAATTCGCCAAATTGCATTACCACACAATATAGAGATTGAGCATCTGTGACCCTCAGCTCACAGCTTATTGACAATGTTGAATAAGCCTAAAGTATCCTCAACAAGACAATGTCACCTTATTTTTACTGCATTACGTTCACCCAGGAAGCACTTCACGAGATCCTTCTCATCCTGCATCTCAGTACTTGCCAACCATTTTTGAACTGTGGTATACTGGATCTTTTTAAAAACAAATCTTTGCAATACTTACGATCTCCTCAATCCTTACACAAACCCAATACTCGTTTCTCGCATGCAGCATCCAACCATCCTATCTGAACTCCTATCTCATAGAACGCACTGGTTTCAAACAGCTGTGCTCACTCTTTCCTAAAAAAATACAACATTATTTTTTGTATCGGCAATTTCAAAATTTGTTTGTTTTTTTTTCTATATCCATTCTATATCTAAAGCATATGGTAACCATAAATAATTGCTGCCAAACAGATCTGCTACTATTGCTTGATGACTTGTCCCAAGGCATCTTTGCACTTGGAGTACAACTTTCAAATATACATAATTTCCGATAACTTCAAAGGTAAGAAGCCCATAGACACGAAGGCTGCTGTAGTATCTGATAAATATTTTTCATAAAGTGTCAAGAAAACGTTTAAATAAACATGGACAATTTTTGGTTGCAATCGTATTTATTTTGAATTTTATGCTCTATATATTTGATCTAATTATGCAGTTTTTTTTAATTCATCAAATTATCAATAATAAAATACATTAAAAAATATTTATTTAATTGTTTTTAATGTAATTTTATCCCAGTTAACATCAAATCGTTTCATGGCACACTGGTTGAGGCGCACTATAGCAGCCTCTCAGTGTGTAATGCGGTTTTATCTATATTGAGAGTCTAATCATTCCGGTTTGCGCTCAGTTTTTGATGAGAGCTTTTTTACCGCAATATAGATATCTATTGTGCAATAAATAAGAGCCGGGATTTACGAAATGAGCTTTTTGGCGATCATTTTTACTTATTAATACAATAAAATAAAATGATCCTTTATAACTTATTTATTAATTAATATATATGAATAATAATACGGATTTTAATTAAAAAATTAGGTTACATATTTCAAATTGAAAATTGGGAACAACCATCGCTTCAGAATAATGGCAAAAAAGTGGTTGGCTGTACGAGTATTATGCCTTAAATTGTCCAGTTCAGGTTTGAATCATTTGAACATAAATGTTTCTTTCACAGATATCAGGAACAGAAAAAACAACGAAATTAAAAAAAAAAGTGTAAATAATGATTTATTTGCACCATTTGAGGCTCATATTTAGCTCGTTTTATATTTTTCTTTATTTTACCAACAGAATGAAAGAAGTAAGTTACTTAATTATTTATATCAATCCTTAATAATATTTCCATACGACATTTGTTTTTTGATTTCTGTTATACTGTTACAATACTTCTTAGTTAGATGTCAAGATTTATATTGTAACTGGATATGTATTCCAAAAAAAAAAGAGAAATTATGTCGTGACACTGTATACAATTACTTGCCAGATTTGGGATCGTAAACAAAGCTTTTTGGGTTAAAATGTGACTTTATTTCTATTAAAACATCATTCCTGTTAAATTAGTCATTTATCTTAGAAGTAGAAACAGTTACCTTAATATGCAGTTACTGAAGATAACTGTACAGTACATGGTTTGACATAATGAAAGTATTCACTGAAATAACAAAAAGCTTAAGAACATTGATGTCTGCAGGCGATCTCGCAAGAAATACGGTAGCACCGTTACACTTAGCGAAATGATTGTTGATTTAAAATCGTCTGTTGCTGTGTCTTTACTTGTTGGTGCTTTGTGTTGTAATATTCATTGTGTGTGGTGGATATTATGCTTAAAATTAGCTGAAAGTTCTGACCGCTGTGGTGGGAAGTCCACGTCCAAGTTTTGGCGAGCTTTTGTGAAGGGAGCTTTGTCAGGTGATTGTAAGCTTTGGTCAGCTCTTGCCGCCCCTTTCGAGGAAGTGAACGAGCTTCGTGTGAAAACTTTCATAAGTCGATGCTGAAAGACGGAATGCTGGTGTAGATTTACAACAGGTAGACATTGAAATTTAATTTACGGTACTTGGTTATTTAGGACCTCTACGAGGTAGTCAGCATTAGTCAGTCAATACAATATTACAATTTGATACATTTCTTGAAAGATGCATGATATAATTATAAATAATAAAAGTTAAATATATTATTTTGTATACGATTCGTATGTTTGACACATTCATTGATTAAATTTTTTTTGATCACTTAAATTTTGAATACGATAACTCATTATTCATTCTGTAAAAATTTCATAAAGTAAGCAATTAAAATGTTTATTTGAATTTTATTTTAATACATCACACATTATCATACTTATACTACAAAGAATGTGCTGATTTCAAAAACTTTATGGAATACACTATAAATTATTGTAATTAATCATTTTTTCGATAAAACTAATTTTGAAATTAACGATTAGAGAGAAATTAATAATTTTTGAGACATTAATACCTGGGCTAGATATGTATTATTATTTTGACTTTAATAAAATAATATTTTGCCTTTCGAGTTCAAATTGAAGTACATATATAGTATTACTCAAGCGATTATAAAAACATCTTAATATGTACTGCTATAATGTACACAGTAAAGCAAATACTGTATACATATTAAACGCTATTATTTATGTCTGTGGTAAAATATAGATAAAAGTACATATAACAAAAGATATGAAACAAAAAATATATGTGACATTTCAATAGGTCTCAAGAGTGGTTTTGGAAGCCTGCGCAGAAAACAATTTCTTCAAACAAAAGAGTAAAGGATTGACAGGTGTATTGTTTTATGATGAGCCTTGAGCCTGGGAAATTATGGTTTTTGAATAATAGACTGGCAACATCGAAACAGACACAAACAAATATGATATTTTGGGAGATAAAAAATGCAAGCGTGAGAAACTACGCTGTTATCCTTTATTTAAAATAATTCGTTAATATAATATTATCCGTTGTAAAACAGTTTATATTTTTTAAAATATGCATACTTTGAATTTTTTTTCTAAAAATATTCCAGACTGTTAAGACAACTTATACTATTATTACTGAATATTTCGTGTCATGTTAATAGTAATTTGTTTGAAATATAAATAAAAAAATATATAATGTATATTTTTTTTATTTCGTTTTATTATTCAGTTTCAGTGTATTAAGAAATATAACTTTAATTGTAGTATTATAAAAAAAATCGTACATCTCCACTGACAAAAATATCTTCAATATAATATATATTTTTGTGAAATAAAGAAAACATGTAATAAAAAGCAAAACCTAAGCTTAAATAAGGTATACAGGTATGATAATAAAGATTCCGCATTTGCTATAGTGGATGTATATTAAACATTATTTTCGTTTTATTTCACATTTTAAAGAGTGTTCATGTTTCGTTTTATAAGATAATATTTAAATTAGTATGTAAATGCTACAAAGAGTTCTTATATAATTGTAATATGTACTTATTAAATAGTCTCCATAAATTCCACCCCTGGACACGACCAGGGGTGGAATATATGGAGTTCCCTTAACAGACTTCGGACCGGAGTATGCAAGACGAGGACACAAATGAAAGTCTGTCAGTTTTACAGTGGACCAACTGAATGTGACTGCGGTGTGGAGCAGACCCTGTCACACCTTCTGGAGTGCGTGCTGTGTCCGAGTAGCTGCACCCAGTAAGACCTGATGATGGCTGGGGGTCATAGACTTCACCCACTTCTGGGCAGACAGGATCTGACCCTGTAGTTTCCGACACGATTATATATATATTTTAAATATATTTTCAGTAAAAATTAAACATGATATTCCAATTAACAAAAACTGTATACAATTAGAAATTATGACATTTAGCTTAAACCAAAAATATTTCATTCCCAAACCGATTATTTAAAATTTGGCCGTGAAAACCTACTTTTATTTTTCTTATTTTGTTAATCCATATAAAATATATCTTGCGCAGAGATGTTAAGAAAAAAAATGATGTACAATTATTCACAAATGCCCTATAAACAAATAGAAATTATTTTCATAACCAAATTACAATAATAAAAAAGGGATCGTAAAAGTAATGGCCAAAAAGGCGCGATAATACTATAACATTTAGTATTACAAATGCTAAAATATAAACACCACATCAACCACAATAAAAAGTTTAATGTCTCCTGTAACACTCTGTGTAATTTTATTCCTAATGCCTTGTTTATAATTTTATAATTTTTCATACGAGCAGTAAAAATTATACTAAAAGTGAGCCGGGCAATAAACCATCCCCCCACCGGCCATAACCGATTCGAGTTGTAAAATATATTTTTTTTGGATCTTGGGTTAGAATTTTAGAAGTTACCCCTTGCAAGATATCACGAGGCCCATAATTCATTTCTAACTGTGTATTTTATACTCGCGTGTAAAAAAAGAATCCATTCTTAAAAGTTCTATTTCAGATTCATTCATTTTAGTTCTGCATTTGAAGCGGTGTCTGCGCTTCATTGCATCGAGATACATGCGATGCACGATCTGAATTTCATGGCTTTAAAATAATTTAATTTTTACAAACGTTTTTTTTTTCTCAATAAATTGACAAAAACCATATTACAATAAGGAAATTTCTTCTTAATTTTAATAATACGGTATTGCCTTTGCAATGTTCGTTATGTATTACTTGTTCTTAACAATTTTATGGTATTTTTATATCTTACAGAACGAAGAATTGAACACAGCATTTAGTTTTAACTAAATTACCTCTATTTATTATATCGTGAAGTATTTTTTTCAAATGATAATTTTTAAGCCTAATTCACAGGTATAATGAAATTATGCAGCTTTGGCAATATTCCTCGGTATTTTGTTAAAACGAATAAAACAGAAACACGACGCTTAGTTATACATTTTTTTGCTATATTTTCAAATTAGTATAATGTGAAATTAGTATTTATTTTATAAAATAATAAAAATCATTGATTCCGTCACATACTTGATTAAAAATAATTGATAAAAAAAGAAACATAATCTCATTACAAGATAAAACACTTTCAACTCAGTTTATATTATATGTTGAAGATACTAAAAATATTTTCTCTATTAATTCTATTAATTATTTTATAAACATGTATAAACTTTATATATTGCATAAGTAGTAATCAGACTTAGTCTTAGTATCTTTTGTATGGTATAATGTAAATATATTTATAATTTTATTTTAGTTGATAATAAATCCTAAAACCATGCCGATGTATATAAGTTATATTAATATTTGTCTGTAACACGTGAGAGTCCGTGGAGATGCGGCAGGTAAGGTCGGGATAAAATATGCACAACCCATTCTCATAAAAACCATGACCCTAATAGTATAATAGAGTAGCTTATGATGGATCCTCGCCGGAACATCGTGCCACCTTTATTATGCCATGGATCTGATTCAACTCTTCATCAATGAACACCAGGCCATTAGGACGTAGTAGATATATTTAGAAATTTAATTATTTTTACGTAAGACATCTGTGAAACGTGGCAACATTTGAAATCAATGAATCTATTATGATATGCTAAACATTAATTATGTTAACAATTAATTTCGTAAGCGTGTAGACGCGCGAAAATGAGAAAAATACATTTTGAAGCGGACATCTCTTAGTATAGTTGCTCATAGTGAGTCTTCATAGTTAGTTAGTTTAATTATTATTCTTTCTTGCTGGATCAAAAAGATTGGCCGGAGGTATGATGTCCTGTTTCTAGGGGGCCCAACATGGAGATTCTTTTCATGCTCCCCTCTGCTAGGCGACACAGGCCTTCAATGTTGGCAAATATTGGTCTGAAACAATTTGACGTTACTGACACGAAGAATAATAAGAAGAAGAAGAAGTAGAGGAAGAATAATAAGAAAAAGAAGAAGAAGAATATAATTCTGCCGACTGGACGTCTAAATAGAAAAAAATATTGTTATATACAAATATTCTTATAACTGAATTTACATCTGACGAGTAAGGCGAAAATAATTAATATTTTTTTAATAAAATGTTTATTGAACATTATAATACACTGACATACTCCTCTCTAAGTTTGGTACCGTATTGCGTGGTGGTAAGATAAGGAGCAGATTAACCACACAAAGACTTTTTCTGAAGCACATTGCCATATATTTCGGTAACTTTACAAACTTCCGGCCCTAGCGTAATAACATGCCGGGCTGGCAATAATACGACCTTCGCACGGTCGGCACACTACTGACTCCGCACCGGGCACCATGGTCGGTGACACCCAGCGCCGCAAGTGGTGATCTATATAACTAGTCATCCTAACGGCATTACAAAATGACAACACATGCGTGTCCGATGAGCGAACGAAAATAAGAGACGAATGATTGTATATCGAGGTTTTCGGTACCAGTCAGCAAGGGTTATAACATGCCGATGTCAACACAAAATAAAATAATAATATTCCGTAAAATTCGTACACAACACACCTAAATTGTGTGAAAGATTCGTTTTTGCCAGACTTACCTTAATATCTGTGCAAGTGCTTTGAAAGTGCCTTCTTTCTATATTCAAATAATATATATAAACGTTTAATTGAAAAAAATTCCAATATATTGTGTAAGTTGATTAGCTCCAAGCAGAATGCAGAGATTAGATAAAATAAGTGTCCAAAACTTATAAAAACAAATGCCTTGTCTTATTGGAACCTAAAGAATGTGGTAACTTTACAGTATCCTGTGGATCCTTAACAGTTTCGCTTGTATGTGTATTAATACAACAATGGTTATATTACAGATACTCGTTTATTGTTATTATTTCTAAAACAGGTTTCAAAATTTCTAACAAAAAATCAGTGTCCGGGCTTCTCCTCGTCCTTTGTGTCTTCAGGAATGTGCCAACAACAACACGTCTGATGATGGATACGCCAGGAATATCATACTCCGTGAAGACGTCGAAAACTTTTGGTAGGAGTGCCAATTAGAAGAGAAAACGATCGATAGTTATCGTATTGTTATTGCAATTTCGATGAAATACGTAAGTGATGATATCGTTAGAACTCAAATAAATTTCACGGTAAAAATTGAATTTTAAGCATGGTTAAAAGCGTAATGTGTAAAAATATGACCACATAAAAAAGTGATACAGCTGGCCTATTTCTTGGAAACATGCTCCTTTAACAAATGGGTCTAAAAGAAGAAGAAGATGAAAAAGAAGACGTTAAAGACGAAGTTGAAGATATGATCAAAAATAATTTTGGTTTTACTACAGTCCATGGTACACTGAAACTACTTTCGTCAATGACGAAACAGTATTCAAATCAAAGACGATACAGTATTCATATCAAAGAATGTAATTTCTTCCCTCAATTCTTAGCATCAAGTTTATGTAAAAATCAAAATACACCAGAAGATTTCATAAATCTAAAGGAAAGCCTCCCAGCTGGCAAGAATCTTGACTGGCAGACCTGGAAATAGCTGAACAAACCAAGAACGAGAGTCAGTAGAACAAAAGATAACCCTCGAGCGGTGGTTAGTGCTTTGGCAGGGAGAGTCACTGCTATGTTATTGTGAAGATCTACCGACCATCTAACACCTAAGATCCTGTCTCATGTGTCCGACTAGCTGCACACCCTAAGTTCTAATGCTGAGCCATCGATATTGCTAGATATTAGGCCAAAATAATTTAGCAACGCTGACATGGAGAAGATCGTTTGATTGACAGAATAGAAAATTATTGAAATTTGATGTGTAAATCTTAAGTTTGAAAAGATTATCAAAAGGTTGGCGAAGTTTTGCTCCTAGAAAAGGAGTGTTTCTTGGCGTAGGTGACAAAAAAATTGTCAGATGATTAGGTACGTGAATCGTGAAATGCAAACAAAGCCTCTCGGGCAATTTATTCGTTTTGACACATGGAAACCCCGAGGGGGTGTCACTGAGAATCTCGGCCGGCGAACTATAAAGGTGGAACCGAATAACTCGTGAATGAAATAAAGGAGTTTTTTAGGAGTCGATCGCGCTAATGCCTGCCTAGTGTTTGAAATTAACGGGGGAACTGGACGTGAAAAAATCATTGTCACGAACTAAATTTATCTCGTTTGTACGTTTTTTGATAATTGATGATAAAAATATGCAGTGAATTTAGTATTATTTCGCGTCGTTTAAAGTGACATAAATATTATATTTTTAAGTTTATAACGTTTTATTATACTAACAAAAACAAGTAAGCAACGATTTATATGATTATTTTTAGTGTTATTAGCTTTTTTAATTTTATATAGATAAAATATATTTCAGTCACTGTAATTCATTTATGAAAATAGATCCTTGTTAAAAAAAGCTTCGGTACATGTTTACTCATTATTACTAGTATTGTAGTAAGATTCCTTAAAAAAAAGTATATGACTCTACATTAAAATCATCATCTATTGTCCTACGTAATTATTAACGATTAAGCCATATCAACCAAGCAGAGGTAATTCTTCCTAAATGCAAAATGGTAGGCTGTGAAATTTGCACATAAAATATGTATTTCCACCTTCCTACGAAATTTATAATTTAATAAAACAACCATTGCAATCTCGTAAGCGTCCTACTGGTTTTGACCAACTGTGCTCTCCTGCATTTAGTTACATAAAACTGTGATTTTGAATAACGTATCATTAGTAAAATAAACAGGTTTTTTGTTTTTCGTTAAGAAAATTAAATATGTAGATGGATGGCTACTTAAAATACTTAAAAATAAAGTTAAGTTAATCATACGTGGCAAAGATTACACTTAATGTTTCTTTTTAATCAAGAATGAATAGGTACACATTATGGATGATTAAACAATTCCCCATTGAAACGTCACCTGAAAGGCATTCCGAAATATTTATCAATCGCTTCCACTTAGCTAATGCTTGAAAAGAATGAGTGGTATTTATTTATCTTCACGTGGTGCCTTTATGTACAGCCTTCTTAAGTCCTTTCGGTGTAGAACAGTACACTCAAAACTTTGAATCATATTTTTTTCTACAACAAAATGTTTCATACTCGTTTTATATATTTCACAGTTCATACTTTATAACTTACTAATTTTGTTGAATGGATGGGATTATTAACGATGCATTATTTAAACGTATATTCTAAAAAAAAAAACTACTAAATGTGAATTAAAAATAAAATCATGTAATGATTCAACAGTAACACTAGTAATGTACTGGCTACGTAATTTCCATGTAGGATAAAAAGAAAGTTATTTCTACTCAGTTTATAGCTTAGAAGTGATCCAGAGGGTCCACTAAATAGATAGATTGTCGGTAAGAATTGATAATACTTGTTAACATAATTAATTCATTGAATATATTCGCAATTAAGAACAAGTACCATTTGTGAAAATAATGCATATCAATAATATAATATGCGTTGATTTTTCAAGACAGTACATGGTTTAAATGACTGCAAGCTGTGCTGAGTACAGATGTAGTAGGAGTATGGGTGGTGTTCAAGGGACGACTTTCGTCTATCACCAATTAAATTATGAGAGAAATGTCTTAAAGATGATATTTGCTGTAGACTTGTATGTATATATTAATTTATTTTTGATCTTTTGTGTTATAGTTGAAGAGCCTGTGCATCTTCGAAGGATAGATGATAGTTATCAGCGACCGCTCGGATGGCGACTGTCTGTCTCGGGAGGCCCAGACCAGTCGGCTCCTCTCCGTGGGGCGCCCATCAGAGTCTCACTGTCTGCGGCCAGCGGCTGGAGACCCACCCTTGGAACCTGCCGACCAGAGCCACATAGCACCATGCGAGCCATGGGGTTCCACTATCACTGGATGGACCTTAAAAGAACAGTATCCTAACTGAATTTACATTCTCAAATAACATGTATTGCTACCATACTAATCATACTAATTATAGGGCTTAGGAGGGTCGGCCCAATTATCCGATCGCTTTTAAAAAATCCGATAAACAAATCACGCAAAATGTGCCCTGGATACTACACCTGCAGTATTTTTAAGTCTCCAGGCTTGTCTTGTGGGTCGACGGGAACCATATATGTTCCCAGGTGGACTTTTGGGTGCATGTATGTCTGGGGAATAGACCTGGATAGTGTTAATTGACAGAACTTAGTGATGGAAATTTGTTATTCACTAGGAAGCATGAATGGACTTAAATTAGCATCCTGTTTATTTTGATTGGTAATATTTTGAGAAGATTAATTTTTATACACTATGTATTAAGAGAATTTCAATATCCATAGAGACGTTTACATGCTTATATAAAGTTGCACACTTATGATACTGTTTCCCTGTGATTCCGTTTTTAGGGAACGGCATTAATGACGGATAACCATGTTTTGTATCAGTATCACGGGCGGTATCTAACTTTGAACAAAAAAAACTTCGAGCCCATCCCGGGATCCCTCCCGAGGTGGACCTTTCAGACAATAAGGTACCCGCTGGGGGACGATAGCGTCCTGGAACGAGGGTTTTGTTTCGTCTTCCAGGTTAAACAAACGGGAAGAATGGCTGCTTAAAATGATAGACCCGGGATGAGGCATCCATGGCGCGGAAGGATGCACACCTTTGTCTCCCGTATTGATTTTCACGGGCTAATGATCGAGGTGATTGATTCGATTAGAATCCCCTGCGTTCGGTAAAGAGTTTAAATATTTTGATGTTTTCATTATGCGTTAATAATTCAGGCTTTTATGCTCGATTGGAAAAAAAGGTCTTGTTTGGAAGTATCTAATTTTTGTGCTTGTTTTTTTATGTAGCATTTTACGGAAGAAGATTTCAAATTAATAGTCGATTATCTTTTTTTTTTGATAACAAATACAGGAGAATACTGACAGATGGTGATAGTAATTCTGAAGTCAACGTCATAGACTACAGAACGAGATCCACGCATAATTCTTATTGTTTCAGGAATTTACTATAAATGGGTGGTCTTCACGGGATGACATTCATCTACTATCAATTTTGATTATCAGGTTATGACTGGCATTTTACGGGTGAGGGATCAAATTCACACCAACCGTGAGTATTTTAGACCTCAGAAATCGATTGAAAAAATCTTTTTTTTTTTCTCTGTCGAGGATTGAACCCAAGACCTTTGGCTTGCAAAGTGAACGCTATGACCATTGAGTTATACCCTTCGGCATCTATAATTTATAGTGATATCACGATAAGCAATTAATTCAACGTTAAATATGATATGTAACCAGTAACATTACTTTGTTAATTAATCTGTTTTTTTTTGCTTCGAGTATAATTAGCAAGGAATAATACTCACATTTCAAAATTAACCATTATAAAGAAGGATTTACTTTTTCTGCTTACCAGAAGAAGAAAATGCATTCATTGTAAGCTTACCATAATTAAAAACATATTTTCTTTTTTTTGTATAGGCGGAGAATTTTTTCTTAATTTTGTGAAAAAATAAAATTTAAATCATTCATTCCTTCAGTTTATTAAGTTCTTATAGTGTAATTATTGAAATAAAAACATTGCAATAGTACAAATAGGAATAATCTCTTACAATATTATTTTTGTAATCTTGATTTACGGCTGTGAGACATGGTGCTTATGTGAAATTGATAAAAATGACTAGAGGCCTTTGAGGTGTGGTCATACAGAAGAATTCTCGGAATTTCCTGGAAAAACCACGTCCCGAACAATAAGGTTCTCAGCATAATCAAGGAGGATAGGCACCTAGTAAGAACCATCTCAGAGAGGCGATCGGTCGCATAATGCGCCACGATGGTCTTCTTTACGACATTGTGGAAAGGATGGTTGAGGGTAGAAACTGCAGAGGGCACCCTAGACGGGAGTATTTGCAGCAAGTGTTCGAGGACATGAGTTGTAGCTCTTATGCTGAGCTAAAGAGGATTGCAGAGGATCGAGAAGAGTGGAGATCGAGATGCAAGATTTTGTTGCTGCAAACCAATCCACCGGATTGATACTATTACGAAGAAGAATCCATATGGTTATCATGTAACATATTTGATTAATTTTTGTGAACAAAAAATATTGGCTTTATTTTAGAATTGATTGACCATGTGTTTGTATAATACTATTGTATAAATTCGAGAATAATTAAAAAAAAATCAATTTAAATATTGTTTATTTAGATAAAATCATATTTTAATATGTATATATTTATGATTTAAACATAATACATATTACTGTGTGGTCTCAAATAATAATATTTAATAACATATTCTTTAAAAAAAGTAAATGGTTAATCATGATTAAAATTGAATGTTCAATGAACATCAAATCATCGCAAATAAAGGAGCATTCGAAACGTCATTAGTTTATTTTGTTGATACCTGTGAGATGTGGGAATGGCAGAAATGATTTTTTATACACATATATATTATATTAGGTGCTAGCAAGTACATAGTGTAGAATTAAAGCGTTGCAAATTATAGAGTAGAACGGGCTTCTTCAATGGAGGACCACCTACGAGATGTAGTCGACATTATGGGCAGCTCATTGCATCGATAAACAGTAATTTTCTCCGCAGCCTATGTGAGAATAAGTCCAATTTCAAAAGACCTCCGGGTTACGCTGAAGTGAACGTGATTCTTTATACTGTGAACAGTAGAGAAGTTAAATCAAAGAGTTGTAAACGTTTTAGTGTACTTTTTTTACATACACGAAAATGTATTTTTGATGAGGGTAGACGAATATAGTATATCTTGTTTCTTTAAGAAAATATAATGCACATATTGTAGAATGCACGGATAATATTTATTTACTTACGTTTGTAATTTACTTAAACTATTAACAAATATAATTTGTAAGTAGCAAAATATAACCGCTCTATGGTAAAATCTACATGTTTTGTATGTCGTTTGTGTAAAGCTTAGAATTTTTATACTCGTACAATAAAAAAAGGTATATATATAATAAAAAAAAATTTTATACACCTATGTCAATTTAGTACTGCGTTGCAATTATGCATATTCTACTTTTAATGTGGCTTATTTTAATGAGTAGTGAGTAGTGTCAAGATTAGTGTCAGAAAAGTGGAAGATCGAAGAGGATGGAGACTAAATATCGACATTACACAAAACACGAAAATAGTTTTAATTTAAGTTAAGTTATTTTCTTTTAAATGAAATTAGGTAAAGAAATAGTAAAATCTGTTTTTTTTCATCATACAAAAAAAGTTTTGACGTTACAAAGTGAATAGAAGTACATATTTATGAAAGGTTCAGTTTGATACATCTGCAATGGAGTGTGTGGACTGCCATACCGCCTTCCTTTCCCCGCGGCGGGTGACCACCAGTAGACTGTGGGCGGGTCGGTTCTCGCGATCCGGTCACATAAAACGTGAATTAACTTATCAAATTTACGATCACCGACGGGTGTCCCGGGGCGTCACTCGAGGCGTGGCGCTTTGAAGTCACCCTACGCGTTAACTTACCAGCTACTAAAAACTCAAAGCTCTTTACCCGTAAAAAGCTTAACATCTACGCCTTCTCCACTTGACTCCCAGTAAAGGCGGAATCCCACCAGGATAATGACTGGGGAATGGCTTTGAGGTACTGTGTTCATGGATATACTCAGTACTTTACTGCGCTTTGTGGATATAAAGATCTTCCCATTCTGGTTACGAGAAGGCTATCGCACGTACGAGTATGTGAAGTGAGATGTAAAGAATAGTAATGGTTATTTAATTTTAGCGTGAGAGTTTTAAATTCTCTTCTTGTTTGTAGTTACAATATGATTATTAAAGTTTAATTTGCTTGTGTAATAATACACATTAAATTATTAAACTAAGTCTTGTAATGCGTACTATTTGTATGTATACAATCTTTCAAAGGAAACCATTGTCTTTTTAATATTTGAATTGTTTACTTTTACATATTATATATAAAGCATAATGTTCTCAATGTTTAATATTACATATTATTAAAATTATATTAACGAATAAATAAATAAATTGTACATTGCGAATATACGAGTTAAAGGATTCAACACCTTTGATTTCAAGTTTTCCAAAATACAATATATTTTTGCACTTGGATATTGTTATTTATTGGCTAGGTTTTTGCTGTTGACTTAAATGAGGTTTTTTTTTATTAATGTTATTCAAAGAATTGCATGATATTCTAACATAACCTGACCTTACTGTTTGATTTTTGATTTATAATCAATTTAATTCTTTTTATGTCAGGTCCGTTGTTATACAATAGTTTTAAATTACCTTTTACCTTACTTCTAAATAGTTTAATTCAAAAATACAAACGAGCTATATTACTAGCAATTAATTTAGATTTCTTATTTTTTATTCTGTTTCACATTCACTTCTTTAGTTGGAGCATATGATAGCTTATATAGATAGATACCACAAATTGCTACCATATAGTTCTGTAAGCTGTCTTGCTCTGAATCATCTCTGCACTATTATCTCCGCCGAATACAAAATGCATCAAACAATAAATATTGGTTAAAAACGTTAAAGAGAAAGTTACATTATTTTCCGTTGATGTTTGTGCGTTTGGTATTTTTGTTTATAACATTTTTAATGAAACAAGCTGATTTTAACGCGTTGCTCCGTATTTTATAGTAATATTCAAGACGTATTATATGTCTTAATGCGTTGTTGATATTATAACATTATTAATATGCTGGAATGTAGCAGTGATTAAAATCTAAGGATCACATTCTTGCGCAGCCCTTTTGTTGCAAGTAAGGGAGTCGAAGGCAGAATCTAAATTATAATATCACAATGCAGATCATATCAAACAGATAAAAGAATAAGATTCAAACATGACACTTCATACGAAGCAGTTCGAGAAAGGGTACATTAACCATTATTCCCTTTGACAAAACTGAATATTTCACGCACTGATAGCTTGGATTCTATTATTCGTCTTTAATTTATATTGTCAGTTTTTTGTGTGTGATTCTTTGTAGTTTGCTTCGAAGAGACTTCCACTGACCGACCCTAATACGAACGGCCGTATTATTGTAACCGAAACATTCCGCACGACATAAAGGCCGTGAATGAATTAAAAATACTTAAATAACTCGTTCGGCCCTTATAGAGCACCCGGATACAATTGATATTAGTGAATTTCAATGCAAATCACGTATGAAATAAGAATTAAGGTTTAAGTAAAATAGTTCTATTAATATTAGACAATGTTCTTCACATGCCTAAATTAAGGTAATTTCAAATTGTGTTATCCATTGCTTAATCCATTCCTCTGACAAACGAAAAAACTAACGATATATGTAATAAATTCTACATATTTTTTGTCAAGACATTTTGGTGAAGTACTCTTCAGCATAAATATTAAATTACTGCTGAAGATCTGTGCGTTTCAGCCATTTATTTAAATTTAACAAATTCATTATATTTTTAGTTAACTTTGCATTTTCTCACTGTGTTTGGTCAGCCTTCCTTCTATACATGAATTGTACTAATTATTATATATACTTACTATACTTTAAACATGTGTACACACAAGAAGATTGAAGACACTAATTTGTTTTACAATGATTCCTATAAAGATGCCGATAGATCGCGTACCAGCAGGTGTCAGACTCTTAAAAGCATCGATAGATTTAGATTTGAGAGCAATAGCTTACTCTCGGAAATTGCAAAAAAAATTAAGTAGAGACTGCTGATATAAGTTTACTCATATTTGACATTAGATCATTAAAACTGCAGATAAAAAGTAGGTGTAATAATAATCAAAGCTTTTTATTTAATTTCACCTGCATCATATGAATGATATCAGGTATTAAAAGATTTTGAATGACGTTTAAGGATTGTGTTTCTTACAAAATTGTGCAACGTCAACCACTTCAAACATCCATCTCTTTTCGCTACAGATAAAGGTCTTGGCATCAAGCAAGGGGTTCAATCTCCTTTGAAAGCCTTCTCGTAAATATTATACTTGCACATAAAACGTTTTCATTTTCAAAAGTGTTATTGCCCAATAAAAATTGTTTACCGCGGAACGAATTATGGGAGGCTGCGAAATAATGCCGAATAATGAGTTTCATTTCCACAATTTTGAGAGCTTTCGACGGGCGGACAATGGGATGTATGAATATCATTTGTCTGGCCGTAACAAAAGCTCTCTGTATGGAATTACACTATTACACATATCGCCTGCAGGATAACAGCAACCTCCCATTGAAATTTATCATCGATAGTATTTGTTCAGTTAATCATTCTCCATTGTATGTGTTTTGTGTTGTGAATATGTAAGTTGCACACATGGTGCCTGCATTCATTTTTTTCGCTGACGAAACGTAGTTATTGTGAAATAATTTCGCGTTTCATTATTTTATGAGAATATGTTGTTTCATTAAAATGTGAATATGCTGCTTCCCTTTTGTGAATATAATATAATTATTATTAAAATGTTTTTACTGCGTTCGTAACCACCACTTATAATGATTTTGTTGATAGCAACATATAAATTGGTTTAATTTGTAGAATTTACTTTTAAATTTAACATTTAAATCATTAAATACAACTATTTTTATTTAATCTTAAATTAATATGGAACAAGCTAAGTATCTTTTTATGTTAAGATCATTATTTTATGTGCTAAACATGTTTCTAGTAGTTACTACTCGCGGTTGCCAATTGTCATCTTCTCAAAAGCAGCCGTGTAATAGTTTTAAAGTAAAAAGTTCTTGCATAGAATATCTTTCACACGATTGTTTGACTTGATAAATAATGAGGTGAGAGAACAGGTAGAGTATCCTTTCATTCCACAGACAGTTAAGAGACAAAACTCAATCTGACCGAGACATGATTTTCAGATGTCGCAGAATCTACAGTGCCTTTTATTTAAATACCCAGGATTTCTCTTTCCTAGAAAGATTTCAAGGAATATACATAGAATGTATTCGGTGAAGCTTCGGGTGTAGAGATGACGTAGTAAGACGCAACATACAATGTTACAAAAATATATGGCGAATATTTGTAGTGATAATATTTGGTCTCAGCTGATTTATTTATTTATTTACTATTTACTAATGGAATCACGTTCAAGTACTAAAGAGTTTATATAAAGACAAAAAATGGTCAAAATAATGACCTGAGATGAGGCGAAAACTATGGTGGTTGACAGACATTTATGGCTGCAGCTTTATTGCCTATGACCATATGCTCCAACTAGGAATGGTATATAAAATGATGATTTTGAGGTATAAAGAATGATAATAAAGAGACGCTTCTGAAGCATGTACATTTAAGTATTAAAAGAGAAATTTACTTCATATGAGTGATTTTTTAAATATATTTTGTTGTAGAATTGTACCAGTCTCACAGAAACAAGTTCAGAAGAAGAAGCTCTTGAATATGTCCCCCTTCTCCTCTCTCATTTTGCCCGAGGGTTTCGAACTTCAAAAATGGATCACAGCGAAAATAATAGAAATAATTCAATTGTGAGCGCTTTTCGATTTTTATTCCCATTCTTCCCATTCAGCGGTTGTTTTCGTATCGTTTTTTCTCCCGGCATCCATTGTCGCGCCACGGAACACCTCTTCCCCGGGGCCGCCATTGTCGCCGGTCCGGGCAGATCGTAATTATAACAATGAGGAGAGGACTTCGGGGTACGTCTGATCTCCATGGCCGGAAATACTGTGCGAAATCAATAAGCGACACGCATTTCTTCTCCCATTATACTATTTGCGGATCATTTTATTTTCATTATTATTACTTTGGCGATGAATGATGCACAATACAAAGATATCATCATCCCGAATCATTTTTTCAAATGAATATCTACTCGTATATACACACCACAAACAGTTGATACAACTCCTTCTTTTACACCAGACATAGGCTTTAGAATGTTCTTACAGCACCCGTATTTCTTAACACATATGATATGAATATATCCAAGAAGCCAATGGATTAACAATTATAATCTCCTCAATATCTACATACATAAATCTATCACGTATATTTTTCTACATATATCGTCTCTCTGAGACTGATAAATCTGTGTTAATTATATTCACGCAGATTTATTATTTTTTATGTAAACACCTACAGGAGAATACCGACAGATGGTAATAGTAATTCTGAGGTCTCATCTGTGGAATTCTATGACGCTAACCATGGTGCATATGGCTAAGCGCTGCATGTGGAGTGTTGATCCGCCAATATCATAGACTACAGCCCGAGATTCACGCATCATTCTTATTATTACAGGTATTTACTATGAATGGGTGGTCTTCACGGGACGACTTTCGTCTACGACCAATTTTTAACTATTAGGCTATGACTCGCATTTTACGGGTGAGGGATCAAATTCACACCAACTATTTTATATTATTTTAGAGCCCAGAAATCGATATATATTTTTTTTAAATCTCCGTCGGGGATCGAACCCACGACCTTTAGCTTGCAAAGCAAATGCTTTGACCATTGAGATTTACCCGCATATGGTAACTATGAGAGAAAGTCAAAATTATTTTTAAAAATAGCAATATAATTCAATGCTCCACTGATGGCAAGTTGTCTTTTAGTCACATATGATCAGAACGTCGCGCTAATCATCGTATCTCATTAAAATTACTGAATAATAAATGCTCAAATATGCTTTGCATACAACAGCAGCCTTCTTTTAAGAGCTGTTGTACTTGAGGCAGATTACAGCTGTGTAAAAGTATCAATTCGTCGGAGCTCCGAATTAATGACATGTGAAGAAGAAAGGTAGCTAACGGAATCGTGTGATGGGATTTCATGGTGACTATATGCTCTGGCAGATAAAGAAAAATGATAATAACATCCTCCCCTCTTTAAGAGGTAGTTATTCAGTCACGTGGTGGCAGGATGAGGAGTAGATTGATAACACAGACTTTCTGAAGCACATATATATTCACGATAAACTTTACAAACTTCCAGCCCAGGCGGAATGATATGCCGGGCCGGCCATAATACGACCTTCTCGGCCGTCGGCACACAACTCCCTGTTGTGCGGCACCGTGGTCTGTCACACAGCGCCCCAGTGGCGATCTACGTAACTAGTTCAAAATGCCAATATGGCGGCACATACATGTACGATAAGCGAACAGAAATAAGAGACGAATGATTGTATATTGAGGTCTTCGGTACCAGTCAGCAAGGGCTATATCATGCTGATGTCAATAAGTAGAAGACGTTGATGTCGATAATTCAAATGCATGAATCATGTTAAGATTTCATGATTGAAAATATTATGCAATAAATTAGGAATTTTATCAGTTGTAGGGTACAAGTGTATCAACAATTACGTGATATTAAAAAATATATTAGAAAAAGTGCTTGATTTTTTTCAAATAAATTAATTTAAGTAATGCAGAATAACTCAGGTTTTGTGATGTGTGAACTATTTGATCATACAAAATAAGAATTACTTTTGTTTTAAAAACAAACGTTGGGTTATGTCACGAATGAAGAGTGCTATTAAATAAAAAATGATTGTAGAGCACAATGGTTAAATAGGGTGGATAAATGATTCTTGGCTACCATTCAATCAAGAGTAAGTCTAAAAAACTAAATCCCATGTGTACTCTTATATTATTACTACATAGGTGCCATGTTTACAATGCCAGTATCCCTATTGTTACGTTCCGTTCACATGATATCGAAATCCTTTAGGATCTCTCAGACTTTGAATAGGACCAAGGATTACTTTTTCGATCTGAATACGGACACAACAAAAAGTTTTGGAACCGACTTAACTTGCTGTAAAGCGTCTAATAATATTATTTCCGAAACACGATACAAAATTTATTTTGAAAAAATAGTTAAGTAGCACATAATAAGCAGATTTAAGTAAAAAATATTTTAGTACTTTAAAAAAATATCCGCTCCTTATTTGGAGCATTTGGACACCGCAAATTCCTGTTTCACAGTTCTATAAGCCCCGTTGTCTATACCTTGTCGTAGAACACTTGTATACCCGGAGGTTCACATGGGAACATATATGGTTCCCGAGAGCCTTCAGGGAAAGAGTTCGCGAACTTGCATAGACTGCGGTTGTATTTAGTACCAGAGAAATATTTGGGTGTTCAATTATCAGGGCTTTTTAAGCAAATCGGATTATCAGCCCGACGTTCCCGAGGCTTGCACAGTTTTTATTTTGTCCTTAAGGGACTTAACCCCATTTTGGTATACTCGTATATATATTTTTCTTCCTATAAACGTTTCATATCTGAAACATATCACCACCATATTCTGCTGCTTCTTAGTTCTGTTAATTGCTTATGTTCATGCCTTGTCCCAACTCCTGAATGTTCACCTTGTAATATACTCGTATATGGTTCGCCTCGACCTTCAAAGCAAGGGCCCAAGGACTTGTGACGTGAGACAGCATATGTAGTATCCGAGGCATATTTTGGGTAATCATTTAATCGATTTTTAAAGGAGGATAATTAGGTTATCACTGTTGAAGCAATTTAGTTACTTAAAATGTCTCAACCCAAATGTATATATACTTTAAAATATCACTTTTTTGCAAGTAAACAAAATAATATAATGAATTATTGTGTTTTTTGTAAGCGTATGCAAATGAACAAAAAAATTATACCAACTGTACTACTGCGTTACAAACTATAAGTGCATTATCTATTTTATAAAAAAGCATGATTTTCATTAATCAGCATTAAAAATACAATCTTTTGTAGCAAAACTCATAAAATACGTTGCATTCTCTATCACAATGCACAATACGTGTTTTATCGATGATTAATGCATCCACACTATTTTCCATTAAAGCTAGACTATACAAGTTATGTTCAGTTTCCTTGCGCTATTGACACAGTCATTTCAATATCAATATGTATCAGGGTTCAAAAAGTGCACTTTTGTTGTGAAAGGATCGGAACTGGTTCTTATGTGAAAGTCAAATTGAATCAATTTATTCTATACTTTATTTCATAGAAGCGTTTGTTCCGAGCAACATATGGAAAATACTGTATTCTCATAGAAGAATAATACAACCGAACATATGCACGTATTTATCAATTTAAATTATATTACAATATGTATTGTTTAATATTAAAAAAATCAATGACTTTGGCAAGAACTAAAGCATATTCTTTGCACATTGAGGACTATTGAAGTATTCAAAACACTTCATACAAAATGTATTGGAACATTAATGTATGAATTCTCCCAAGGATTCCCTCTGAGTTAAGATCTCCTCCCATTCACGCCCTCTCCACGGGTCCTCATGGGATATTTTGCCCTTAATATTTTACTAATGGACTGAATGAGTCAAAAAAGTGAATTGACTTAATTTTTAACTGTTGCACGATTTGTATGCGTTTGGGAACTTAAAATGTATTGTATTTTTTAAATATTTTAAATTGTATAATTTCAAGGTATTGTAATAATACTACCTAGTATATTACCTACTGCAGCATTTGTTCAATGTAAATTTAAGCGATCACGTGTGATTTTTTTCAAATATTTTTTTTGACATAAAAAAAATATTAATTACACAAAATAGTTTCAGCTCTAAAATTTAATATTTTAGATTTAACAACAATGGTGGCGTATGGCCACCATTGTTGTTAAATCCGTCACTCTGCCTCCTACTAATTTTTTATCCCTAAGTTTGCCAAATTTACTTACGCTAAAAAAAAATATATTTTTAGATGAGCTATTTAATGCGCCAAAAACGTGTATATTATTAAACATATTTTTTAAAAAATGGTTAGAGAAATAGCATGTAGTTTAAAAGTTTTTTTTTATAATAAATAATTTTTAAGTCACCTGTTTAAGCTGTTTATTTTTATTTAAAGGGAGTTTTTATGATATTTTAGATGAGTTATTAAGAAACTAAATTATTCATAATGTATTTTTTTTCATTGTGTATGTAAAATTTTCAATTTCAATTTGTTTTTTTACACTTACAGAAACATTAGAAATTTAAAAAAAACAAATCGTTACTGAAGTACAATCACGGTTTATATACAAATATAGGTACTTATGATTAAGTACTAAGAAAAAAGCAATAAAGACAAGCAACAAAAGGTCCCAATGCTCATCAAACAGACGCCAACAAATTATTCTTTCTATTATATAAGTTCATGCCTGAATTGGGCCTTCCTTACGCGAAATATATCAACATCCGAGGCGATTGAATAGTCTGATCCCTCTCCCAAGAGGCATAGTCTCTGGCAGGCTAGTGTTACTCTTTGGGAGAGCGAAAAATTTGTCCTTCCTTGTTTGTAAGCATTTTCAGTAATTTTCAGATCTTACTCAAAATTACAATTATTTTTATCAGTTGATTTCCACCCACAGTTGAACGTAGGCCTCTCGCATTAGTCTCCATGACTAAAAGTTCGGCATTGTTTTATTGTGTTGTGGTTTCCAATATTTCAAACAACCTGTTTGTTAAAAATGCGAAGCAAAACATAAATTATAATTAACACAACATAATAATTAAAGCTGTCGCCTCCGAATTGACAAAAAGTTGCGCAAAAATGTTTAAAAATTTACGACAAAAATATGAATAAAATTATGTATTATTTAGTATTTTTTCGTAGGTGCCGCTGAGAAATTCCTCTCATTTTAATTTCAATTTGATTTATGTTTTTTTATCAAAACCCGTTTCCGTAATTAATAAACTGAAGTAGTTTTTTAAGCGAAACAAAAAAAATGTCATAAATAATCAGAGTCCATTGACACATGTATGAATTTTAAATATTTTATAGACGATACAATGAGTCGTTAAAATCACAAATATCTCGCTTCGTAATGTTCGGCCGCCAAGGAAAACGCATGCATTTATTCATATTCACCATACGGTGGTACAAAAAATGAGAGATTTATTTACAGAAATTATAATTTAATTCTTTATTGTGTCCGCGGTGGGAAATGGTCACTTGTCGCCCCGTCGGGGACACTCAGTAAGTACAGTCAACCATAAAGTTTCACTTATAACTATCGTATTATGTAAAAAATAATGTCAATAATTAATTAAAAAAATTGAGTTTTTTCGATCGATTGTTCTTGACGGTCGATTTTATTTTTGAATAAAAGAAGATTAATCAAAAATAAGGTTGAGAAATACTTAATATTATATTCACTTATATCACCAATTGAAATATAAAAAGATATAAAGATAAAAAGCAAAGTCAAATCATCGTGTCCCTAGAATTCTATACAAGCATTTGTTTACATCATCTCTAAAACCATTGTATTGATCAACAATCATTTGTAAAAATACCTTTGATACTATAACTGCCATATCTTCAGGTCCCAAACCATGGAAATTGTTGCAGATCGTATGTTACCAGGTAAACTTCCAAATGCAGAGATGTCATAAAACAAGGCATGGACAACAACAGCAGACTGTGCTGAACTGGACATTATCCGCCTCACACCCACATCACACTGGAGTTAAGTCTCCTTAATGCTGCGCTCATTCAGATTATGATCAGCAACTGATAAGTGCAGTGGGAGTCCCTTCTAAACAATTGTGGACACTGAACATAAGTTCAAAAAGAACCCTTAAAAGAGATAAGAATCGCATTAACGGGTTATAAAGAGATGAACATGGAAGATAGATTCTGTCATCGAAAATACGACCAATTGTAAATGCGTGGAATTTTTTTTAGTGCCCACAATGTCTGCATGCCCGTTAAGGCCGCGGCGATTCCCTCAGACTGCATCGAAAAGGACTCCTCTTTCTAACAAGAGGAACTGACAGTACCAGAAAATGTGCTCTTTGGTTTGAAACTTAATTAAATGAGTATAATCTGTCATTAAAAGCGCCGTGCCCAGTCATTAGTTGGGTAGAATAATGATCAGGGCAACAACAGCAAACTGTGACGCTGATTTTTTGTGACAATATGGTCAAGATATAGAACGCATATAGAAAGAAAACAACTCCAAATTGGTAGTGCACATGTCATAAATATTAACTAATGTTGATTTAAAACACTCGTATTCGGAAAAGTAAGCCAAAGTTGAACAACGGCAAAGCGAAGTAGCATGAAGTGACCTTTACTCCCTCGTCATCGGGCAGATTCGCGAGTAACTTAGAGGTGTAAGTTGTGTGAACTTGTTGGGTGCTCTGTACAGGTCCCATACGCGAGTTATAACAGTGTTGTGCTCACAATTTATACGAGCGATAAATTACCGGTGCTCGAGTGGTGTGTGTGCGCGTGAATGGGGCGCAGTCGCGGCCGTGAGTAATTTGTCTTGTTTATGGTACGGGCATCGGTCGAGAAAAGACGCACCGCAACATGAAAATCTTAAGTAAACACGAAAAGAAATTAAATCCGCAACTATATACAAGAGTTAAACATTTAGCTACTTACTTGCGTGTCTCTTAAAGGGTACTGCTTGTCGGGCTTCGAGCAATATGTCTTGTGGTTTGCATGACATAGATGATCACTACGGTGAAGAATGCAGAAAAATAGTGTAAGAAACTGAATACATTCAAAAGAAACACGTCACTTGACAGAAAGCTCAACGATGATAAAGAAAATAAAAGATAATGAAGACGACGAAGTAGATTTCAGTAAATTCTTTATGTTAACCCATTATCTTTCTTATAGAGATGCTTTCATTTCATTAGTTAAAGTAACGTAGGAAAATAGTTATTTATAAAAATGCATTGCCTCTCCTTCACGGTGCAGCTTTGGAATATATGAATGTCTTAAATGTAGCATTCCTGATAGGTTTATCCTAAGGCTCCGTTTGCAAGTTTTTGGACGCTAGTTTAACACTTGTATACTGCACCGACCGTTGTCTCTTTGCTGGACTGAAATCATTAATTAATTATGCCAAAAATTAAATAAAATTAGGTTCGAAAAAAGTGGTCAGATATTTTATGCTTGATACCCTAGGAAGTAAATACTTTGGCTCGATCTTTAGAAGAGTTGTATTGAAGGGTGTGCTAGGATGAGGAGGGCCCAGTGCTCGTGGTGTCGGTAACGCCCGCCTGCGGCCGGGACGGATTAAGCCTGATTTACTGGTCTTCGCCGTTGGGTGCGCGAGCATTGTACCATCGATACCTCTGCTTTGAACGTGATATTTGTTTATTATTTACGCCAAAGAATGGATGGCAAGAAAAAACGCTCAAAAACGAATATATATATTTATTTATTTATTTATAAATGTAAATAAAGTGGATTAATGTCATGTAGCGTCCTATACCAATCAACCAATTTCGATGAAATATACAATAATTTTTTAGTGCATTCACACAAAGATTATATGATAAGCTCCCATAAATGGGAAAACAAGAACAAGTGGCATTGCAGCGTATACATCAAGTAAGGACACCATGTAAGACCATTGGAGTGATGACTACTTAGCTATAATATTATTTTAATTTACAAATTAACAAATTAAGTATATTACATTTTATTTCATATTTATATCATTGTGATTGTACATGTTTCGGAACTTATCAGGTCCATCATGAGCAATAAAATGTTGACGTAGCTGTCAGTTTTGTTTATAATTTGTTTGTAGTATACAAATACACTTCAGTGCAAGAAGCATTATCCTAAGATATCTCTGCATCCAAAGGTCTATGAGAATTTATATGGTTCCTTAGAACATTCAGAGAAGCAGCCCTGACTTTTGGTGAGACAGCAGATATACTCGTATATATTTTGGGACATTAATTGATCGGATTTTTAAGAAAATCGGATGATTACCACGACGCTCTCGATGCTTTTAACATTTAGTTAGAGACGGCTCAACCCAACCAACAACATTCGGTAGCTCATTCATATTTTGTTCCGCGTCTAATGTTGCTTGACTTCGGAAATGTAATGAAAGCCGCGCTAACAGTATACTTTTGTCGTCAGTCTTAATCGATATGCAATGATTAAACATTGATTTTTCTCATGCGCTCACAAAGGTACACTGTCACCTGTGTTATTGTGGTGTAAACTCGTCCTAAAGGATATCGTCATAGAGCCGTTCTCGCGACCCATCCGTCATCGTCGGTAACCGGCCCCGTAAGACTGTATTTCAATACGCATTATAACAAAAATGTTTGACCAGGATTTGATACGCTCCGACACTCTCGCGGGTCCGCACCTCAATGGGCCTTTAATAACAATACAATGTATAAAAATTAGATTTGGGAAATTTAATTTTTTGGTCAAACGAATTCACCGAGGTGCCTGCAAAGTAGTTTTCGAAACTACTGCGTCATAAACGCGAGGGGCACACAGCGAAAAAGATCTACACTTCAACTTGTTGATTTTATATTAATTTTGATGGTACGAGTAAAAAAAAACAGGTTAATATAACGTTAATCAAAGTATCTTACACAATGACTGTGTTCTTAATACTAGTCTATTTCAATTAATTAATTAAGTTTCATTTATTATTACAGTTAAAACATCCAATTAAATGTATTCAAAAATGCCTTCGGTATGATTACAGTTTTTGTATTATTTTTAAAGGTAGGCTATAAATAGCATTTGGTACATTAAGATTATAATACATTAAAGTACTTTAGTTATATACTTAAGATATTGACTAAGATCTCTCAGAAGTGTTTGTTTTAAGAAATGCTAAGTTAATTCTGCTTCTTAGTACAATTTCATTCCTCTTATCATTCTTGAAGATGTTGGATAACAAAACATAATATTCAGAACTTTTAAATGTGAAGTTCTAAAGAGTCATAGTGATTGACTTCTAAGAGAAGCTAAGGTATTGATTTCTGGCACCATATGCTTTTAATTCCAAATATATGTTGTTTATAATATATATAAACAAATTATTTTATGTTACTAATACAGTACATACCCACAAACTTGTACTATAGATCTGTATATTTTAATAGACTATGTTTTATGAAGTTACTATGATATTAAATTTGTATTCTTTTGTGGATGTTGGAATTGTTATTAATTCATAAACAATTTAATTACGATATTCAGTAATTAACAATTAAATGAATAGTATCATTGCTGTATTTATTGAGATATTTCATTAGATTTTTTTGATTATCAAATAAATGTTAATTAATACTTTCTTATAACCTTAGTAATTATAAGTAGTTGCCGAATTAAATTATTCAGAAGGTTTGTAACGATTCCGTATATCATTGAAGCTGTATCATAACTTATTATTTGAAAAAGTTAAGCTTTTTTGAATGGTGCTACTGTAAAATGTCCGATCATGAACTTTGCAGCAGCTAGTGAACTAAAGTATAACAGGTTCATATTCCTTTTTATAAAATTTAATATTTTAAATAAACAAGAAAAGCGGACGGGGAGACCGAAACGCGGCAAGGGCGCATTTAACTAATTCGTTGGGTTTTTTATATCCCGTTATTTATTGTTGATAGTTACAACAATAACAAAGTGAATGGAGAGATAGAGCATAATAATGCTGTGTCCAAGTAACACTAACAAGTATGTAGTGTATTTTGAGCTGTAATTTTATATCGTATAGAGCTTATATGGCTACTTTAGCCAAATAAACATGGAATATGTTTTTTTAAGTAGGTTTTATCTGTGAATATTTCATTTCAGTATCTCGAGCATGAGTTATGTCCTATAATAAATGTGTGCCACAGCTTCAATGCTGTTTAATTTGAATATAAAACAGCGGGCTTGAACAGTTGATTTTGGATATTTTTTTACGTAGACACATACAGGAGAATACCAACCGATAATGCTGGAAAATATACCATCTAGGGATTTTATGATGTTTTCTGTTTAACAGACTAAGCGTTGGTGAGGAAAGTTGATTTGCCAACGTCATAAATTACCGACATAAGCAATTTCATAGCCCGAAATTCACGCATAATCCGCTTAATTTTTAACAAGAATACAATGTTAGTGGATGATTTTTAAGGGATACAGGAGAATACCAACAGATAATGCTGGAAAATATATCATCTAGCGATTTTATGATGCTTTCTGTTTTACAGACTAAGCGTTGGTGAGGAAAGTTGATTTGCCAACGTCAAAACTACCGACATAAAAAATTTCATAGCCCAGCATTCACGCATAATCCGCTTATTTAATAACAAGAATACAATGTAAGTGGGTGACTTGTTAAGGGATATTCGGGGATCGAACCCAAGACCTTTGGTAGGGTAAGAATACGCTTTTACCACTAAGCCATACCCGCCGGCTAAGTGATGTGTAAAATAAATGTATATTTTACAAGGTATGTATTACCAAAAGACAGTAATGGAGATATATCTTATGACTTTTCTAAGACGGTTGAAATTCTTGGGGACATATAAATACTGCATGTAGATTATTGATCCGCCAACGTCATTTGAGTATAGTCCAGCATATACTATGTTTAACATATCTAATTGTGAATAAAACAATGGAAATAATGGAGTAACTTTCGACTGCTAACAATATTGAAAAAAAAAAACATCAATATTACGTTAGATAAAACAGTCTCACAGCAAATGGTATAAAAATAACAAGTCAACAGTAAATTTATTTATCTTTAAACATTGGTTCAACATTTATCGAACCCGTGATCTCTGATATAAACAATCAAGGGCATTAAGCCTCACAGTTAAATTACTATGGCTGAATAAAAAGCTTACGCTGCTGTTTTAATTTATAATAAGCAATAAATAATGCCGATTTGGTAATTAATAACAATTTAAATTTGCTAATAATATTGGACTTTGAGGCAAACGTTATTTGGAAGAATCTTAGAAATTCTCAGCCTTGAATAATCAGATTTTTTTTTATTTTTTTATTTCATTAAATATAATAGGATACATTTAATATTTTATTGACAGTATTACATTCATTTTTTTTATATTTTTTTTTGGAATTTCGCTTTCCACGCCACTTTAAGGTAGATCTTGTGTGTGGCGTGGGATTCATCTTTGATTTAAGTGTTGCATAATTTATATTATTATTTTTTCACATTTTGTACATAATAACATATTTTTTTTAGAATATAAAATAAAATCAATTAATTTTTTTCGATGCTTCTAATGTTCATATGGTAAGTTGTAAGTGTGTTTTCAATATTTTGTACTAATTGGTTGAGATCTTTGATCGAGTCATGTATGAGTTCTTTTGTTTGAATTTTATTGTTAATATTGTTGCATGTAAAGTCATTCATTGGTAAGCATTAATTTTGAAATTGTAAATGATGTAGGTATACTTTATATTATTAACCTCGATAGTAAATACATTACATAAGTTGTAAATGATGTAGGTATGCTTTAAATTATTAACCTCGATAGTAAATACAGTACAGGAATTGTAAATGATGTAGGTATACTTTAAATTACTAACCTCGATAATAAATACAGAATTCAGCCGAAATCATATATATATTTAAATTGCATTTGCTTTAGTTGTAAATCGCCAATTTAAAGTTCGTGCTAGTAACTGAATTAATAATTGTATGCGCCTTAAATATATACTATGTAATAAATGTGTTCAATAAATGTGTTTATTGATGTGTGAACAATGAGGTTCTCAGCATAATCAAGGAAGATAGGCACCTAGTAAGAACCATCTCAGAGAGGCGATCGGTAACATCATGCGCCACAATGGTCTTCTTCATGACATTGTGGAAGGGATGGATGAGGGGAGAAACTGGAGAGGGCGCCCTAGACGGGAGGTTTTGCAGCAAGTGGTCGAGTTCATGAGTTGTAGCTCTTATGCTTAAGCATTTGATAAGGTAGACCATGACATTCTGCTTAAGAAAGTAAGTGGATTAGGTTTTTCTCATGGTCTTTTAACTTTGCTTGGGAGTTATTTTAGAGGCAGACAACAGTTTGTTACTTATGGCATTTATCGATCATACAGTTTTTATACATATTCGGGAGTCCCGCAAGGATCCAACCTGGGACCACTGCTGTTTTCATTGTTCATTAATGATATAGCTGATGTCATTAATCATGCTATGTTTTTGTTATTTGCTGATGACTTGAAACTATTCATGAACATAATTACCTTGGATGATTGTATGCTTCTGCAGTCGGATATAAATAATATATTCGACTGGGGTAAGCGTAATAAGCTGAAGTTTAATATAACTAAGTGCAACGTTCTGTCCTATACTCGAAATTTGAAAACTGTGTATCTTAGGTACTCTATGAACAACATAGGAATATCACGAGTGTCCTCCATCAGAGACCTTGGTATAGAGTTTGAGAGCAGACTGACGTTCCATGCGCACATTGAAGCTGTGTGTGGTAAGGCACTTAAGATGCTGGGTTTTGTATTACGAAATGGCAGGGTTTTCTCGATCACACACGTAATGGTAGTGTTGTTTAACTCATTGGTCCGTAGCATACTCGAGAGCGGATCTATCATTTAAACACCCCATGAGTTGAAATATAGCCTCATGTTGGAGAGGGTACAGAAGAAATTTCTGAGATCTCTCTACATGAGGGTATATGGATACTATCCGTGGCTGTATCCAACTAACTTCATACAGGGTATGTTGGGGTACATTGAGTTGAGGACAAGAAAGGATATGTGCTTAGGTATGCATTTCTTCCGACTGTTGCGTGGCGTGTTCGGGAATCCTGAAATTTTGATGAATATCGGTTTGTGTGTCCCCGATAGATATCTGAGAATAAGGAAGCATAGATTGTTCGCTCTCCCTAAGAGTAACACTAACCTGCCAGAGACTATGTCTCTTGGGAGAGGGATCAGACTGTTTAACCAAATCGCCTCGGATGTTGATATATTTCACGTAAGAGAGGCCCAATTCAGACAAGAACTCCAAGAGTTTCTTTGGAGGGATAATTGGTTGGCTTCGTCTGTCTGATAACCATAGGGACCTTCTGTTGGTTGTCTTTATTGCTTTGTTCATAGTACTTAATCATAAGTACCTAATTTTGTATATATTGTATTTTTTATTTGTGTTTTTATTGTACTTCAGAAATGCATTGAGTTAAATAATTTGTAATGTTTCTGAAAGGCAAAATAAACAAAATTGAAAAAATTGAAAATTGAAATTCAAATTGAAAATGCTGAGCTAAGGAGAATTGCAGAGGATCGTGAAAAGTGGATATCGAGATGCAAGATTTTGTTGCTGCAAACCAATCCACCGGATTGATACTACGTAGAAGAATAAATGTGACATATTCGTATAAATGGTGCTCAGTTGTACACATCGAACGTAATTAATGGGTTTATTTGGTTTATATTTTTGTAATTCTTGTAACTTGATTTTTAACAATGTCCATTATCTTTACTTTATTTTGAAAATTAACCAATTTCGTTTACAATGATAATTAATTTGAATATAACGAGTGGAAATCAACTTTTTTTATCAATAATTTGGATATTTTAATAAAATATAAAGCACTTTCTATTTTAACTATGACTATATATGATATGGATTTTTAAATACTAATCATTCGATCATCATATAATATTCATATAAGAAATCGCCTATAAATATGCCTCGGATAACACAGATGCCGTATCTTCAAGTCCATAGGTTATCTGATTTAGAGACTGACATAACAAATTGGCGGCAAAGTGTGATGACTTTTTGTTTCAGATATGGAACGAATATGGAAAGCAAAATAAAAACAATTTCTACAATACTACCTGTGTACTAGCTAGAAGTAACTCCCTGTGTACTTACGGGAAGTAATACTTCACACAACAATGCGCCAAAAAATACAACACCAAATGAATATTCTAAGATTTTATAATTCAGAAAAAGTCAATTGAAACAAGCAACGAATTACCAAGAGTGCTGAAAATAATTGAATCAAAACGAAAAGATTTTTTGCTACCCGCTCCTTGAAATAAAGTTAAGTTGGTAAGAAGTGCCCACCTGATGGATTCAAAATGCAGCATTCAAAGTTCAATCATCAGTTCATCACCACAACAGTATAAACGCTCTTGATTTTAACGGTCATTTGGAATTGTTTCTTTCAGCCACAAGAGAGTGACGACTATGAAGCCCGTCTGGCATTGTACCGCTAAGCGATCACGTTTTTTCAGAGCCTGCTTGTAGAGGAACAGAACAATCGACTATGAACGAACATTTAAAAATTTCCTTCGCGGACAAAAATTGATTTATGAAAAGTTTTTTTTCGATTCTCTCTCGAGCGGCTCACAATGAGCACACTTCGCGGGTTATTGTTTTCAAATAACATTCCGCTTTGGCCGATACAATGTATTGTGTCCCCGTTAACTTTTGATTTTTTTCACAATGGCGATACACTCGTGAAGAAATGTTGATTGATGAAGGAGCTCGGGCTTGCCCATCGGGCTTGCATTTAAATTCAATGTCGGAAACAAAGACATTTGTTTAACAATCGGTTTTTCAGCTCGAGTGAAATAAATTAAAACTTCTATAATTGAATTTAAGGGTACTTACCTGACTCGTACCTACCGACTGCTGGCGGTTGCGGCACGTGTAGATGAGCATAATAACTTTAAATACAATGATGTATATTTTGCAGTGACATACTTTTAAAGTATAACACTTTTCGATTAACTGATCATGTTTTAAGAAAATATTCGATGACTCAGTGTTAATTAAATTGAATCGAAATACTCCTATGAGAAAAGACATAAAGAAAAATAAACAAACTTACCTTATACTCGTAAAGTGGCCAGTGATAGTTTTCGAATTAAAAAAAATACGTGTAAAGAGAAAGTATATGATGTAAAGCTAAGTATAATAGTGTAATTAACTTTTTAAGCGGTGGGGATTGCTTTGGCAGGGAGAGTCACTGTCTTTACTTTGGAGACCTGCAGACCACATCACACTTCTTGCCACGTGTGTCTAACTAGCTGCACATCCCAAGAACAAATGCTGAACAGCACACGGGCTATCGATGTTGCTAGATATTGGACGTAAAAAATAGACGTCGCTGACACGAAGAAGAAGAACTTTAAAGTTTAAAAAAATGTAAGTTAAATACTTAAAGTGAAGTTTATTATGCGAGTTTAATATTGAGTAATAAATTACTTAGTGAACGATGATTAAGAAATAAAGTATATATTTAAAGAACAAAGTTAAGTAGTTATATTTAATTACATATACACTTGTAAATATATAAAAACAACTATGAATATTCTTTATTTAATTTAGAATGCATATAAATAAATTATTCTTACGTGCGTTTCATGCATTATCGCAAACATAAGAAAAACGAAAAATAACTGCTTTGTTAAATAAAGTTTCTGGGTACAATCCAAGCACGCCCTAATGCGATATTGTAGCAGCTACTCCAGATGAAAAGCTCGATGATAAAAAGATCAGTAAAGTTTTCCCGAAGCGTGTTTGCCAACCGGAACTATCACGGCGCCCGCGAAGCCTTCAATCTTCAGCTTTCAGGCCGCGCCAGCATTATGGGTGCGGCGAGCTTTTCTTCGCGTGAGCTTTTGTCAACAGTCCGGGGTAAAAGCATCGCATTATTGCGTGCTCAGCCGAACTTACCGTTAATCATTTACATACTGAAAATGTATTGCGGTGTAAAATGAGCCGTTTTTAGATGCTTTTGAGGGCGTATCGCAAACAAAGTAAGGCATTCTAGTCTGAATGTAGCTTTTTTAGTATTTAGACTCAGCTTGAAGTCACTTTAAACATAATTTAGTTCTAAGCATTAATATAATACACAGTAAGTAACAAAATAAAAACCATGTGTTTTGTAGATAAATGATTTTATGCCTGTTTTGTTCCAAATCAGTTAACTCAACCTCTGTAGCAGCTTGCTAGTTTTCATTCCATTTAATTTTATTTAAATTAAAATATCATATTTGAAGATAACACTAAACCTTCTTCAGAGTTATATTAAACTAATTACTTGCAATGGTTTACCACCCTTAGAAAACGTTATTTTGATTTGAATTCTCCTATGAAAAGTGTTATCTAGCTGGAAAATATGATCATCATAATCCAAGAAAACCAAATGGATGCTTAAATAGTATGATATATTGTGATAAAGAAAAAACAATATATTTTTTTAGGCTTTGTGGTACCTCAAACTTTTGCCTGAAAAAACGGAAATATTTTGTAAAATTCTTTTCAAATACCAAAAATATAACATAATTAGGACTTATTTTGATATGGATCACATTGAGTAATTGTAGTTTATAAAAAAAAACATAGTTGCCTGCAATTTACGCATATTCTTAGTCAATAATTTATACTCAATGAATAGACAAAACAGCACAAAATAACTGTCTCATTTCAATAAACAACTCTTATTTAATATCCATATTAAAACAAGTCATAATTAAAGTTCAAACACAGTGAGGCCCCGCTTAACGGTGTCTCGTTTAGCGCTGTTTCGCATTACGCTCTACTTTGATTAAACGTATCCCCCGCGTTAAGCGGGGCCTTACTATAAACTCGTATTAAGAAATTATTTTCTTTTTCAATTTACGTTTAAGTAGCATGTAAAAATTGTCTTTACTCTTAAAATTCTTAAATTTTTTATTTTCATTAGTTTATCATTGTAGAGACCATTAAATATCAAAATAGCCTCTAATTTTTCATATATTAAATTCATATAAATATTATATAAAAATACGGTTAGCCTAACTGCACTTCAGCATTAGCAGACGCAGGTTTTACAGCACTACAAGATGAATTTAAAATAAAAAACAGCATTTATATTCAAATGCATTAATTGCGCCTCGGTAACTTTTCAAGTGTCCTTTACAATAAATTGTATATATTGGTCCAGGCCCACTTTACACACGTTACATACAATCGTGTAGGTATGCGGAGCCACTCGGACCATAGTCGATTCTATACTTTTTGGGTTCACTAAATATATATATAATCGTGTCGGAAACAAAAGGGTCAGATCCTGTCTGCCCAGAAGTGGGTGACGTCGATGGTGTTACTTCTGGCCATCATCAGGTCTTCCTGGGTGCAGCTATTCGGGCACAGCGCACACTCTAGAAGGTGTGACAGACTAAATGACTAAAGGTATATTTTCTTCGCAACTAATCAAATAAACACATAAAGATAGCATTCTACATTTGGAATACTGAAACCTCATTTAAGCACAAGTTCAATATCTGAAGCTTATCATTTGATCAAAACGAAGGGACTTCTATAAAGTGTCTGTATTGTCTTCATTAATTTATATAACTGCAAATCTTGGTATCTTACTTAAACCTAAAGCAGCAGTATACTTGTTTTTGAGCTGACTACGTAACAATCTACGTAACAATTTCTCCTGCACCCACCCACAACCGACAAACTCGTCTTACACTTGCCGAACATCCATACACGGTTAATATATGTCAATCAAGAACTGGCACTTTCCAAAGCTCCTTCGTTAATGCCACCGATAAGCTATGGAATGCTCTTACAGCGTCAGTGTTTCCTCCTTCCTACAATCTGGATCCCTTTAAGAAACAGATAAATAAACACTTGCAATCTCCCCAACCCACACACAAACACAAACCCAACACATGTTTCCCGCAAACGCTGCGTCCAGCCTCCCTGGCTGAGCGTCATAGAGTGCAGTGGTCTTGACCGGGTGTGCTCTCCTGCATGCGTTTACATAAAAAAAAAACTAGGTTCGATGGCTAAACTATGTGAGGAATTATGAAGTGAGGAAGCAATGACTGCAGTCTTCCATCTTATAGTCGATCAAAAGAAGAATATTAATGAAATATCTGGATGCAGTATGATAAAGTACATAACACCTGCCTTTTACTTAGGTCCCGGGCTCTCGACATTCCGGAATGTGCATAAAATTTAGTTAGCTAATCTCAGGGTGGTAAAGCTGATATGACACTAAGCGTTATCAGTATTTAATCTCATTTTTTACTAATAATAGTTCTTGCTGGAATTTCATGTTGATCAATAAAAATAAAAGATTACATAGGATTATTTAGCGACATAAATCGGCTACTTGACGTAACCAAAACATCTTGTCTATTTGACGTAGTCGAAACTTGCCGTTTGAAAATAAAGTTGCGTAATCTTTAAAAATATTTCTTTAATTTTATTAATAGTCAGTAAAATAAATGCATTTTTATGAAAATGCATCAATAAATGCAACCACAAATATTGAAAATTTTAAAATGTAACAAATTTATCGCTACATTTTTTTGTTATATTATTAGAGATAATATAACATCGAGTAATAAAGAGAGAAAAAAACATTTGTCATATTTATTTATCAAGCTAAAAATACTATATATTTTGAAAAAATTATGCCATGATGCATTTATTGCACTATACTTGGTGGTTCATACAATTGGTGCATTGTTGGCGATGGGGTAGAAAAGCTCGCTAGGTAGCTACTATTTATTCACGGCGGTCGCAATTTTATACTCGTTAAAATAACGCGGTGAAAGCCCTTTCACAGATCTGCTTTACATAAATACGCGATTATTTTCAATTACGTTTCATATTTAACTTCACCATTATGCCTCTCTTCATTGTCAGTTTCATCATATTTCATAAAATATTTTTATGCTCGGCCGTATGTAATATGTAGATGAAACCGCAACAGTATATTTTTAATTATTAATTAATTTATATTTAAGGATAATATTTATTTTAATAAGCTGCTATTGAATTTAAAAATACATTTAAAAAGTGGTAGGTTTTAAGAATATGTTAAAGCATTTTAATACGTTATTGACCACTGAAGCTCGATACCAACATTCTATAACTGATACACATACAATATATACAATCTCCACATCTGTCATTTATTTTTTTCCGATTTATTGATGAGATTAAAGTCATATAAGCGATTCTTTGCTGTGAATTTATATATGTATACTTATTCTTCGTAGTATCAATCCGGTGGATTGGTTTGCAGCAACAAAATCTTGCATCTCGATCTCGGCGTTGGCGGATCAACACTCAAAATGCAGCGGTTAGCCATATGCAGCACGGTAAGTGTCATATAATTCTACAGATGAGACTACAGGACTACTATCATCATCTGTCGGTATTCTCCTGTATGTGCTTACATAAATATATATATATATATACCAAGATGTAGTCAGATGAAGTAGAATCCATTGATGGATTTCATTATTAATTCCCAGTTTTCTTCCATATATGATTCCATAAATATGCAAACATACTTGATGTTAATTTATATATTTTTTTTCAATTACAATGATAATAATTTTAAGTCAATTATACTAATTAACTTACATTTGTTGAGAAGACCATCTTTTAAACGCAACGTAGATATTTGGCTAAACTCTTTTAGTAAGTTCTATACTTGCAAGTACGGTTTGTATTTAATGGCTGTCAATATTTCCTGGTGGTGTGATGTCATATGCTTTACAAAATGGGAACAAATACTTCATTAAAGTAAAAATATATGATAACTTTTCAACCATAATATTGTCCTTAAAGTCCAGAGAAAGGCTTTTGATTCATTCGTTTTAGGGGTTTCTTTGTGTTTACAGTACAAAAACGTAAATATTACATTTTAAAGAAAGACATCTAAAACCACACAAAAATATGTTTATAATAAAACTTGATTAAACAATTTCGTGGTCACATTTCTGCCACATAACATCAAACCGCATTATGTTTGAGGACCCTAAGATGTTTATGGCGGACATTCGGTTTGGTTTGTCCGGTGGAATTTTAACGTGATTTTATATTTAGACTAATCCCTGTTTATACTCTGCCTTTCTCGGAATAAATAATAAAACAGTCAGGTAAAATGGCGCAGGAATTTCAACAAAAGGTATTTTAAATCACACAACAGTCCGCATATATATACATTTGTTTTTATTTGAGTTGTAAATATAAACATCCTTAGCAGGCACAAAACTATCAATGCAGGTTGCATATATAAAACGTGGTATTCATTGATTTAACCACTGGTAGCTGTACACTTTATTGTTATATTTATTCGTTTGATAAAATGTATAGTTTTGCAGTGAGTTATAAAAAAATACTTTCAAATAAAAACAATATACTACATAGTATAAATAACTGATTGGATTTTAAAAAGTACGAAACTAATTTTCCAAAGAAACATACTAAACTTTAACATTATACTCGTTCTCAAAATGTGTTATTCAGTCGCGTGGTGGTAGGATTAGGAGCAGATTAATAATACACAGACTTTTTCAGAAGCACATTGACATATATTTACGATAAACTTTACAAACTTTATGGCCCGACCTAGTCACAGAATTAAGGTCCAGCCACAATATGCTCTCACCGACTGGTGGCAAACGACTACCACGCTCGTGATGGGCTCTCGCCCAGCGCCACAAGCGGCGGTCTATATGACAAGTTCTAAATGCAAATATAGCAACACATGCATGTCGACAAGCGAACAGAAATAAGAGACGAAAGATTGTATATCGAGGTTTTCAGTACCAGTCAGCAAGGACTATAACATGCTGATGTCAACTTATATCTATCAGCACAGATATTAAAGTATATTTAAGAACGGAGTCTGAGAACTCTTTTAAAAAAGGTACTGACTTTTAACTATTTGTATTAATGGGTGAGGCGTTTTTAAAACCTGTGTAAATGTTTAGTAGTATTGTCGGCTGTCAGGATAATTTTCTGATATTAAATATTAATTAAAAACCTCCTTTATATGCCGTAAGTACAACAAGAGCCTTCTCTTTGAGTTTTTCTGTTAATGTTAAGTTAGATTTTTTACTTGACCTAATTATAAAGCTGGAATCCAAACACTGATCTCAATCTAAAGTAGGACAAAAAGTAAAGGTTAATTACAATAGCAAAAACTCTTTTGATTTTAAAATTATGCATAGAAATTTCTTAATAGGCTCCATTTTAAGCGGTTGTAAAGGATTCAAGTGACAAAAAGATCAATAACTTTGGGTCAAAATTAGGCACGTATAATATTATGGGAGTTATTTTTAAAAGGGTCTCTTCTTCTTTTGATAGGCGACGCTATGTCTGGTTTGAAAAATCAGAAGCGGATTCAGAATTTTAATTAACCGACACAAATATGCAGTTAGCAAATTAGCACGAAGTAAAGGAAAATCGAGTGTTCAGGTAATTTCACTAAATTCCTGCTAAATTATAAATAAAGAAGTACATATAAACATTTATCATATTTTTATTAAAAAAAAACGAATCTTAAAGAAAATGGGAATGGTTCCCAAAAATTTTTGGCAACAATTTTTTATCTCTTATTTTTGTACTTAATTAATAAAATGTTAGGTAACTTGATAACGTAATAGTGCATGTGTTGTGATCCAATTATAGAATACGGAATATATATTTTATATTTCTATTTGTCGCGAGCTCCGTCTAGCCTTCCTTCCATTTATTCAGGTAGTGTTCTCCCAACTTCGACGTTGTTCCCATACAGACTACTTTTTAACAACACATCTATACCTTAAACTTAAAGCTTAAAGGCTCAAAATGTTCCAGGTGAGCCGTATCTTTGACTGAATATTTCTGACTTTGTTACCATATGATCCAGTTTGAAGAGCGGACGTGGTAATGGTGATTTTCTGTTGAACCACCCACAGATCTTAATTAAGTATTATATTTAAGATTTTTGAAATCCAACTCTGTTTGTGGTGGCGATAGGATCTTGAGTGGTCCAGCGGGGGTCTGCCGCATTCCTTCGTCAGGAGAGTGCTGCTGGAGCTGCCACTCACACCTGGCTCAGGGACACAAGTGGAAGAATTCCATTCCATTGTGGACTCTATGACGCACAACGTAAAAAACAATTCAACCGATCAAAAATATTTTCGTATTTTTTTGTCGGTAAATATAAGAATCTCACACCTAGTATTAGCGTGTGAAATTAAGATATATTAATTACTTCTAGATTGTTGATTAGTTACATGTTAGATATGCAGTTATTTTTGCCACGGTATTTTAATGTATAGCGGCGGCTTGTGATGACCCGACGCTTAAATAAGGAGAGCTGATGTTGTATTTACAATATATGTTTTAATTAAGGTATAAATAAATAAGTCAATTTAAGAATACGGAAGAATTTTGTTAAAAAAAAATATTTTGTGTTTAAATAAATAAAAGCTGCATTCATAAATTGTGGTGCGAATCGACATATTTTTTCATTACAATCTAATAATGCATATAAAATCCCTGGTAATTGGTAAGACGGCTTTAATAATATTCGAAACTAATTTTTGAGCGATTTGTTAATGAATTTTGTATGGTAAAATTGATGCTAAGTTTGACGCCCTTGAGGTCTCGGATGTTTGGTTTTAAGAAACGGCTCAATCTAACCAAAAAAACTCGGTAAGAAATAAACGGTATTCTATAGAGTTTTGGTCTGCGTCTAATACTTCTAAATTTTCTTGAGATCACCTGTTCTAACGTGAACCTCATTTACTACGTGTAATTACTATTGGATATACTCGTAGAAGGATATGTAATAAGATAGTTTTGACATTTTATTTTATATTTATGTCTACTTAAGGTATATAAGATATAATAAAGGAATCACAATTAATTTTCCTTTGTGCAGGTAGTCAGCTGTACACCTGACAGGGATGACTTGAGTCCTGGTTCACGTGAGTTGCTGATGAAGCAGAACGCTTCATTACATTTTCTGTTTACTTATCACAACACATCATCTCTCTTCTATTAAGATAACAATTTAAAATATTACCATGCAGCTTTGCTTCACAAAGAGTATGTAGAAACTGTGTAAGAGAGGTATGGCAGGGCTGTACTGAGGTTTTTATATAAAAACGTATGTTTCATTTTATGTATTGACAGCTAAAATTACTGTATTTCCTTTAGAACTTACAAATCATGCTAAATTAGATTCTAAATTATATAATTGAAAACAGTTCTCTTCTGAAAAACTACTAGTCCTAGTTTATTTTGAGATAGCAAAAATATTTACCCATCTAGAACGGTTATAAGGCTATGAAAAAATATTGTTTGGCTTCTATCAAGAAGGAAAAACTAGACAAAGTAAATGAAAAGAATGTTTTATTGTGAAAAAGAATTTGGACAGAATTTTATATTAAAACGTAACAAAAGCAAAAATTATTGAAAAAAATCCAAAACAAGTAGCAGTAATTGAACAAATTAAGTTGTTCCCTAATTAAAATTTACAACTTTCTTAACTTCTTGTTGATTTTGTACAACACAATAATTTTTGACGGCTGTTATTAAACCACATTAACTTGACCACAACAAAGTCTCTATTTTAATGTAAACACAAAATAATTAAAACAATCTGTTGTTCACCTGTATATCTTCTGTTCCTTTTTTACAGCAGGTCACTACTAATTGCAGTTAAAACTTCTGTCAACTGCTGCTATACTAGACTCAACATAGTAAATTCTTACTATGTATAATTCTATGATGAAAGCTCCTAAATTAAGCATCAGACAGATGATTTATTGAGGCATGTTTGAGAGTTTTGTTATAATTTTTTTGATGAAAATGTATGATTATATCGACGATGCCAAGTTCATTATGTGAACCCAATAAATAGTTGATTTATAATGTTTTTTTTTTAACATTTCAATATAGACATAAATTCAAATTCAATTAGTATCACTTACATTGTAACATAAATGCGGTTCTGGTTAGGGGAACTGTTGTAAGCAGGTAAGTATGCACAATAGGTTCTATGCTTTATTACAACGTCAAAATTAATCAACTAGGCTCGCGTATCTCTCACTTCTTCACTCCCTCATTGTCTCTATCTATAGACAGCAACTAGCTACTTCTCACAGATGGATGTGGAGATAAGTGGACTGGAGAACCTGATCTAAGCTCTTGACAAGAAGTCGACTATGAGTTGGCAAAGTTATTGGAAAGACCTTGAAGATTTGCTGCTTGTGCATGAGTACTTAACACTCAAACAGCATACAGTATTCAATTAAACGTATTATTTTCACCGTTGCATTGATGGATATAGTAAATAAGTTATTCATACAAAAATAAATTCATTTGAATGTTAAATAAAAAATCAAGAAAAACAGACGATTTGCTGACAATTTTCAAAGAGAATTTTTATCTGTCCATGAAATATCGAAAAACTTCAATATACACTTTCGATCTACAGAACCTTCACGCAAGCAACAAGCACCGTTTTAAAAAATATAAGTGACCACAATGTGTGACGTTTGTTAGGTTGAATTGCTCTTTAGTACAAAATAATTAAGATCTTGGGAGCATCAGGCGAAACATCTACTTTTGGTTCTTTTCTGGAGTTCGTTGAGAATTATTACGAGTACTTAAACGAGATTTAGATGAAAGAATTTCTCAGAACTACGTGATAGCAATTCGTGGTAATCATATGATCAACCGAAGGCACGAATATGGAAAAAAAATATGTATTTATCTGAAAATAGAATTACTGTAGATTAGTAGTATCCAATTATCTATAAAAGAATTCGACTATTTTTTTAGCAGTAAACAGGAATGTGTGAAAAACGTTGTTGTTAAGCAGACAGGTGGCTTTCTTTAAAATAAGGAATTTAAAAAAAGGATATATGTGGTCTAATTTGATTTTAGATTTTGTAAACTTTATAGAATGTGAATTAGTTTCACAGTTATATACTTCAGCATAATATTAAGTTTGTGGCCAGTTGAAAAGATTTTTTCAATTACCTCACATTGTCATCTCGTGTTTATTCACTCTAGGAAGCGCTCTCTCATATAAATATCCAAATAAATACCTTCGTACTACTTATTATGTACATGATAAAGGCCCATTATTAGTTGGTACCACCATACATCAGTACTGGTTGTTTCGGTCGGTTAGAAGTGTCAGTCGGGCCATTGTGATGGAATCTCTGGTCCACTGTGCCGAGGTTCCATTATCTACGTGAATGCTATCTAGTGGCTAGGATAATGGACACAATTCTTTATGTGTCCATTGTGATTCTTAATTTAAGAATTATAAGTTTTTTTAATGTCAAGATTTTCGAAAGATCAAAGTCTATTTAGAAGAAAATGTTTAATGAAAAATATATTAAATAAATGCATACGAAATTTACAGCTCTACACTCAAGAAAATATACCACAAAAATTATGTTTATTAGTTTTGTAAAGATTTCATTAGTTTGTCCTAAATAAGTAATAGCTTTTACATAATTTCAGTGATTTTAAGTATCTTAGCATTTATTTATTATTTATATTATATTTTTAATTCACTTATCTAATGTTTTTGTTCTTCATCCCATCCCAAAATTGCCGTCACTCAGTTCTGTCAGCTGATACTGTCTATGATTGTAGGAAGGAGGAAACATAGACGACGGAAGAGCTTTCCAAAGCTTACCGGTGGCATTAAGGAAGGAACTATGGAAACTGCCAGTTCTTGGTCGACACACATTAACCGTGTATGGGTGTTCGGCAAGTGTAAGACGAGTTTGTCGGTTGTGGGTGGGCGCAGGAGGAATTAGTTCTTTTAGTTCCGAAGAGCAGCGACCATGGTAATAACAGTAGAAAAGACTAAGAGAACCAATCTTACGCCTGTGTTCCATTGTTTACAGGTTAGGCGTAAGAGTGTCATTGTTTATCAAACGAATTGCTCTTCTTTGAACTGAGTCAATTAAGTAGAGAAGGTATTTTGGAGCCCCAATCCAAAGGTGACTGCTGTATTCAAGGATAGGTCCGATTTGTCCTTAATATATAAGAAAAAAGTATCTCAAATTAATTGAATCATTAAAATATATAAACTAAAAAAAAAATGATTTTGCAAATGAAATATTTCACAAATATGCAATAATATGATTAATTAAATAAATAAAATTCGCCATATATAAGTAAAATAAAGACAGCTTTTAAAGCACAGTGACGGCGCACAAAATATTATACTGACTTTATCGCGACAAAACCCCCTAATAAGTTTTTCTCACTTGTTTACATTCGATCAGCCGGCAGTCATTTTTGACAAACGGCCCGCTGTTTATTTTAATGCGAAAGATTTCCAAACAACAATGCCATCGATACAACTATGTACGGGAAATTTTGTTCAGGAAACGCGTCGGTTTATTTATCCTTTGTTCGCCCGGTGCGTATTCCATTATTGATAAACGTTTCAAAGTGAGACGGAGCCCGATCGCATCACCACCGCATTTGATGGAAATGAGAATCGATCGTAATGGAGACTCATTTGTATTCCCTTTTTCGTTCACAATGGCGGCCACACAGGAATAATCGATGTGGAACAAATAAACATATTTCAACATGAGCAAAATAAACATATAAAGTCGGCGCTTTTGTTGCCCGAAAATAAGCTCTTCTCGGCCGCTCTGTTGCCAAAACGCAGTAAACTTTTCTCAGTATCATATTTACACATTTTAAGCTAAATGAAATTTATGTTTTACCCATGAATACTTTAGTAAATAAATTATATTTCCTACAATTTTTAATATTTCACATGTTTGCTTCAAACAACTAATAGCTTGTACCTACTTTCTGTGGCCATATATAACCACATATAATTTAAAGGGCATATTTTTTAGATAAATTACTTACAATCACAGAAATTACTAGGAAACTATTAGTTATATGGGCAAAGATGTGAAGCATTAATGTTAAAAATTCTAATAAATATCAATTATTATACTTAAGTTAATACTCAGCGATAGTGTTATTTTGAAGTACTTTGATGTACATATCAAATATCTAATGTTTTTTACTTGCTTAAATATAACGAAATCATGCCATACTCTTTTATAAAAAAACATAAAAAAACATAAAAAAACATAAATCATTTTTCTATATATTGTACTTATAAATTGTTTTATTATTTTTGCTATTTACATGTTCCAACTGTTCAAGATACTCGTAGTTCTCCAGCAAGAGTCTCCATTTCTCTTGATATTCCATCCATCACAATCAGCCTTCTCCCGCTATTCTTGTAATTTATGAATATACAGTATTGTAATAGCGTCGCCCTGAAAATGAGAGACTCCAGCTCTGGCACCAAGTTTCATCAGAGGATTTCATTACTCCAAAGGAAGACCTCCCAACTGGCAAGAACCTTGACTGGTGGACCTGGAAATCCCTGAACAAATTAAGAACCGGAGTTGGTACAACAAAGGAAAACCTCGAGCGGTGGGAAATTCTTCGGCAGGAAGAGACACTATTGTGCGACTGCGGAGACCTGCACACCGCCTTACACCTAAGATCCTGCTCCATGTGCCCAACAAGCTGCACACCTCAAGACCTAATGCTAGGCAACACACGGACTATCGATGTTGCCAGATACTAGCAAGAAATAATTTGACGTCGCTGACACGAAGAGGAATGTAATCATCATCATCATCAGCCTGTGTCCGTCCACTGTTGAACGTAGGCCTCCCGCATGAGTCTCCATCCTCTTCGATCCTCCGCCTTCCGCATCCATGTCACTCCAGCTATTCTTCTTATATAGAATGTAATAGCATTCGTAAAACATAACATGAATAAATATTTTATAATTACACTACAAACATAAAAAAATGCGATTAGAATGTGTTTAATGGAGACCGATTTCAGTGTTGTTGCACAGAATCTCTTCCACAGCTTCTAGTACGGACTACGCCCGTCAATTTGCCCGACAGAGAGCAGCGGAAGACCGCGTTACTTCTGATACATTACTCTTTCGCATTCAGCTCGCATTTGCAGGACAAAGAGCCGTGCACTAATATTTTGTTTGAGCCATTTAACAGATCCAATAAAATCAATGTTACATTTTTTCGCATGCGTTCAAAGCAGCGAGAGAATAATGCGATTTATCAGTTTTTTTGCAACGTTATTAAGGGCAATGTTGTATTTCAAATAAACGATTTTCGTTGTTGCTTTACGATTTATAAAGCAATATTGATTTTCAATGTCAGTTAAACGTGAATAGTGTCATATTTGTGCAATCGCTTTTAGTAGAATTGTTAATGGTTAAGTTATGACATTTTACTAATCTATAAATATGTTCTAAAATGGTCGCAGTTTATTAATTGAAATATCATAATTTAACATACTTATATAAACATATGTTTTTTGATACCATTATTGTTTATTTTTTAAATAAAAATACATTGTCATGCTATTAAAATTATTTTATAGAATCGGTTTGTCATATTCCTTAAAAACTCTTTCTCGAATTACGCTACCATTTATTTAATAGATAATCGTCCTTTATAAATATTTCATTTTTCAAATGACAATATCTACATATAAACATATTAAAAAAAACTTGCCATTTATGCATTAAACGTTTATTTTTATCATTTGTACATTTCTTAAGAATTAACAATTAATAAAAAAAATAAACAAAATACAGGACATGAATTGTAGCGCTTATGCTGAGCTGAAAAGGGTTGTGGAGGACCGAGTGGAATGGAGATCGAGATGCAAGATTCTGTTGCTGCAAACCAATCCACCGGATTGATACTACGAAGAAAAAAAAAATAGTAAATGTACAATTTTTTGTAATAAAGGGGGAGTTCTTATTTTGTCATATTGAGAAAGGTTTAATGAATTTTATTAAATTATAATTAGTTTTTTTATGATTAAAGGCAACGCGGTTTATATTAAAGTGAACACTACGTGTGAAACGTAGATTTTTAAGTTAATTTATGTAATACTACAACAATGACTTGTGCAACTTAATAGCTCATAATATCTTTCTGCATGTATAAACTTTTATTTTACTATATTAATTGTTTAATTTTCATGTTAGTTTTATAATATGAAGTTCAAATCAATCAAATCCTATAAAGCAATGAATAAAAAATATGATAACTCGTTATTAATACACAAATATACAAAAAAAGATTTAAAAACTCCTTGAAAAGCTTCAGAAACGTAGTGAGGCTTTCTTCCTTTTTATTTCAAACAAAAACGTTATCCTCATTTCTAGTATTATATCCATGTACATATTTAATAATATATTCACTGTGTTCCGAATTCTACTACTTGTAATATATTGCACATAAAGGCACCGTGAAAATGTTGAAAACCATTTTTTAAACATTATTTTTTTTGCAAAGGCGAAATATAATAAGGCTCTTGTGTTATGCGGAGCGTGATGCCAATTTGGAATAGTTCTCTGGATCCTATTCTCGTGTCGGTTTCCGGTGCTTTGTGGTGGCCGGGCTTAGGCCTTGTTGGCCCTTCGAAGACAGCCACGGCCTTTGTGGCCCTCAGGAATATCCATCCTGCCATTGATCTTCCGCTGCTTCACTGTTGTGTACAGTTTGTGAAGTGTTGCTTTGTCACAATTGGTTGGATGAGAGATGCAGAGCCGGTTTAAGGGGGTGGCGCAGTGGGTCGCGGGATTTTGCATTGCACTGTGTTTTTACAGAAAAGCACGTGGAGCACCAGAGTTACATAGCGTAGATCTAGGTCAGATATTTATTTAACAGAACCGCAGTTCCACAAGTCACATATAATAATAAAAAATAAGAAACATAGAGTATACATAAACATACAATACATACAAAAGCAAAAAAAAACATAAGAGAAGAAGAAGATGACACGTGTCAAATATCACAGAGATCTAGGAGAATAATACCATCGACAAAAGAGGAAAAGGATGTAAGAAAAAGATCGAGGTCTGCTGGTAGGCCATTTAGGAGCGCCATTGCCGTTGTACTAAATTGAGTGCTCGAAGCTCTACAAGTATCAACTGGGATTAAAAACAATTGATGGCTACGAGCACGGGTCTACTTATCTGGAACGTAGAACTTAAAACATTCAAGAATCCTAAGGTCGTGAATTGCACCAACAAGAAGAAGGAATGAATATTTGAGAGCAGCAATTTTCCTCTAGATATCTACTTTGTAAATTTTTTTTTTAAATGTTGTATATACATAACCGTTTGTGGGTTGTAGAGTAGGCTCTAATACGATGGAAATCATGAATGAATGAATATTTCTTAGATAAAGGATTGATTTTGTTTGTGTAAGCTGTCATGGTTCAAAAGAATCATCATTCCATATCTCATATATGAACATATAGTCACCACATTTAGCCACTTTTCAGTTCTGTCAGTTGTCAATATTAATGTGAATAAATACATTCAACGAAAGACGTCTACATTTATTATTTCAATGTTCTTATTCATATAAGTGAAGATCTATTTAAGTAATTACATTTTGTATTCAATGTTTACCAATATGTATAAAAATAATTTAATTGATGGACAAAAACTAACATTTAGATTGCATTTTTTTTCTTAAATTTTAATAACATTATTATTTTTGTTCCGCTTTGATAAAGACGTGATAAAAAAAATTTTTTTTTTATAATATTCTATCGTATTTTTATTTATTTCACCATAGCTCGATTAACGTCTACTCCTCCACTTTTTTTCTCTTCACCGTTTTGTTATTACCAATGTTTCCTTGGCTAGCTGCTGCACACGGTATGTGAAGTGTTGCATTGTTGCAAAAACATATTATTTCGTTAATAATCCATAAACGGAAGAGAAATTTTCATACATTATTGCCAGCCAGTGTGCCCACAATACCGCCACCCGTTACGACTTAACAACGAGCCTAAAAGTAATACAATACCCACGCTATATTGGAATTATTCATAATATTTTAAGAGGCCTGTTACATGTTTATTATTGTTGGTAGCATAATATGAATACGATAGAAAGGCTATTTCCCTTGCCTAGAATAGATAAAGAGGATTTAACGTACTGGTTAATATTAGTTAATTTATAAAGGAAGCGATTTGAATATTACTTTGTATGGGACCACCACTACAAAGATTAAATAATGTAAAATAAATCCTACGAAGAAAGCTTTAGGTGAAGTAACCGATAATAATATAACAAAATAGGTTTGATAATTCAATGTTTATTTGAAGAGATATTATTACGTGGTAAACGGTTTTATTATTAATCATCTGCTTTTCTAAAAAATGTTGTGAAATTATCTCAGATACTACAGCAGCCTTAGGAGTTGAGGATAATTGCAGTTAACAGAGCAGTATGGCGGCGATTATAACGTAAATATAAGGTTTTGTATACATTGCCTGAATGATATACTCCTAAGTTAAAGTAATATTATGTTAATTAAAGTAAAATTCAATTTATGCGATTATGTAGCAATTTATGTAAAACAGATTTATTTTTAACAACATGTTTATAAAACATCTAATTTTTTGTTGTTGTATTTATGTACTTAACACTTTATTTTGAAAGGAATTTATAGTAAAATTGTCTTAAATGACAGCGTACCTAAAAGATGAAGATGTCTACATCTATATATTTATTAACTTGTTAGAATACCGCGGTTTCGCCTTCAATGAAATCTTCGTAAGTCCTCTACTAATGTATGCTTATACACGTTTCAGTAGGTAGGTAAATAATCAGTAACGATCCATGTTAAAACGACCTAAAATTATTTTATTTTATTAATATTTGTTATGGACCTCAAAGTGAATGAAAAAAAATTAAATAAAATATTATTTGTGTCATCAATATTAAGAAATATCACGAAGAAGCAAATAATTCTCAATATGTATCATTCCCCAAATATTAATGAAACTGGCATACATTAACTTACAATTATGATTTCATTTCAGGTTGTATAGAGGCGTATCATATCTTATCGTGAAATTCTTCGGCTTGGTCACTAAACTTCAGAAGTCGGTAGCACTCGCCGCTACGGTCAAACGAGGACAGGTGGGCGGCTTGGCTCACAGGACGATATCTGATCAGGTGAGACTGCTTGAGATGAGCGGCAAGGCTAAGACTCTGCGGGGCGCCCACTGACGATCTAAGGTGGATCCTGACTATCCCCACCTTCGAAAGGTGCACATGAAATAGTTCAACTCCTGAGAAAAACAGTAAGAGAGCACTGAACAGCTATATCGCTCAAGGTCAATAAGCAAGAGAAGCTTCTTTGGAGGAGTGAAGCAACGTAGATTCAGTGTTCTTACATGGAACACAAATGTATGCAGAAAAATTCAATGCGCTTATAAGGCATATCGTGCGATGCAAATATAGATCAGTTTGCAATGATAGTGTCTATAGACGGAGACATAGTGCCAATCGTTATCTTCATTACAGTCAAACGAGGCTTTGTTGGATTTATGAAGTCGTCACAGATGATCGTAGAGATTCTGGTGACAACTGAAAGATTACTGTTCCTAATAGGGGAAAAACGACATGGATTTTAGACGTAGCAAAGATCCACGGAGTGTTTTTATGGTACATAAAATAAATAAAACTACATTGGGTTAGACAAGCTGATGTCAAGACGAGAAAATTGGGTCACACGAGGACTAGCTAAATTAGCTAAGAGTTAACTACTTCTCGAATGGTTATATTATTTGACTGATTCATCTAAAGAACAGGTGACCAACTATCCCTAAATATGCACGTTTTTCTAACTGCGTATATACATTAAAGAATCTTCACCTCCTACAAATTTGACCATCACAAAATTAAAGTCTCCTCGGCATTTAAAAAAAATGAGGTAAATAACATTTTCTCATCTTTTAAAAATTTAGTGAGCAAAATGCAGGTGCCCATTTTTATAACCCAAAAGTGTGAGCAGAAAACGAACATTATTTTGCCAAACAAAATTTATGTGAGTAAGAAACCAAACCTAATTTTTTGACTCCAAAAATTTTGTTAAAATTTTTATACAGATTTTGATTTACAAAACTTCAGTAATAAACAATAAAATATTTCTAAAAACAAACAGCAACAAAAAAACTAAATGCTAGATACAATAATTTATCGGCAGCATTTTTTTTCTAAATTAAAATACCTTTAATTTAATTATGACTTCGTTTCAGGTAGAATACGGACCGACTTTATCCTCCACCCGCGGAATCCGTTGACTCCCGTTTATCACACAGAAACATCACACCTTTTATCTTGTTGAACACGGGGCCCAAACCTCCGACTGTTCTTCTTTTATCCTCCGCATTATTTATGGTCGGAAATGGCTTCGGCATTAGCTAAAAGCCCTGAATGAAAAATAATGCCTCTGATTATCATTTTTTATGTAAACGCTTACCGGAGAATACATACAGACGGCGATGATAGTGATCAATATATAGTCGCTTAGTGTGACTCTTGCTATTATTTCGTGTTACATGATATGCGTAGATCCGCCAACTTTATTAACCTTTCTTCATGTCTGTGATGCGTCATTTTTCAAATTTAATTGTATCTTATTTTAACCAACCTATCATTTTGCAAAAGGAATTTTAAAGCACCGTAGTTCGAGGATTTATTAAACACATTAAGAAAATAGTCAATATAATAGAAAAAATTTGCTATATTAACAATAAATTGTTCTTAATGATAATGAAAGTGAGTTTATCCTTAACTTTCTTTGCGAAAGCGAAAAAAATATATCTGGCTTAACTTTCAACGAGGAAGCTAGTTGTCATAAATAAATGGATCAAAAATAGTGCTAATTTAAATGAATCTATCCTTATTCCACACAAACAATGCATTTTATAATAATTATAACAATTTTTTGACATGAAATTTAGAGTTAAATACTCGTAGCTACAAAAAAAGATCAATCGGGAGGCCACATATATTCAGTAAAAAATCAGTTTCACAAATATAAGATATAACCACAGATTTTAAATTAAAATGAATAAAATATCAATGCGTGTACAATATAATGTATTCGACGGAGCTGCGAAATCCAGAGCTAACATGGAATGAGTCGAGGACCATTGCAGCTGACATAGCTTTGTGGCGGCAGCTTGTGACGACCATATCCACCAGTTTGGGAGCGAACATGGTGATGATGATGGGTGTATCTTTAACATATACTTCGTGAGAATCGAACCCATGAAATCTCGCATGATAGGAAAGCGATTTACTTTAACTATATATCGTACCCCTTGGCAGATTATGGATACATACTCGTATAATAAAATTTAACTCCGGGACCGATGGTAATTTTATGCGGATACCAGTGACTTATTTTTATGATTCGGGTTAGACAAGATGTCGTGGCATTTTTTTGTGTTTTATTTTTTTAAACATTTTTCTCGGTCATTTTTAACAGAGCGCTGTCTTAAGAGGTATTATCGTGGACGGTGGAACTGATTGGGTCGCATGCGATCATTATTTATATTCAAAACACGGTTCATAATCTTATATTTCTTATTGTGCTCTACAAAAGGGTGAAGATACAAGTATAATAGTCATTTTGAAAAGGTTAAGAAGTATCATACAACTTCTATTTATTAACCGATACGCATTAAATATAAAACAGGTAAGAAATATAGAAGTAAATTATTTTTTAAGTTGCATTTATTCTGGTCAGTATTTTCGTATATGTATCTTCATGAAGTGTAAGGATCGTTAAAGTTAACCCTCCCATACGTACAATTTAATAGAGATTTTCTTTCCCTTTTTCGTATAACGGTCCCTTCTACAGTATTGGGTTGCATTAAAAGTAATTAGTTATGTATTGGAAGAGCATTCCAGACCTTTCTGGTGGTATTTCTGTAAGAAAATTTAATTGTAACTCTATTTAAATAATACAATCATCATCATCATCATCAGCCTGTGTCCGTCCACTGTTGAACGTAGGCCTCCCGCATGAGTACAATATTCACATTTTATTATATTTAATGAAAATCATTATATTTTTATAAAAATACAGTTAAATACAGGTTTAATAACAATAAGAAAACAATTTAGAAAACATATACAAAATGCAAATTTGAAGAGCTGCATTGTATCACAACTAGTTTGGATTGTTTCCTTCTCATTTCTCTGTTACAGGCAGGAACTTGTAGGAAGTCACAAGTATGTGGATGGAAGTAAACTAATACAAAAAATATACTGAGAATGATCGACATTGTTATGAAGCTAATCACAGAGGCGGATTAAGAAATTTATTAGCTAAAAGTGTATTAAGGCCCTTTTTTTCAAATATAAAATAATATGAAAAATCAATATAGATTTTATAAGATTGATCATTTATTTTAAAGAATTTATTCTATATGAATGGTTGTTAGATTGTTGCGGCAAACTATAACTATTTTTTATTTAAAGATAATTGTGAAGATGCGTCAAAGATACAACACAATGGATGTATTAATTGATGCAGAAAAGCGAATAGCAACTCCTAAGATTTTAAATTTGTTGAATTTGACTGTTTATGATCATTCGAAACACCTAGGTTTAAAGGTTTTTTTTTTGTCAAATACGTACAATCTAGTAGATAATAGTTTCAAGAGCTACAAAAGGGTCGCAAGAACTTCAAATTAGGAGCGATATGACATCTTCATGCACACCATAAGATACTCTTTAGTGACTGATTCTACATTTTTGGTTTTTCTGAGCATAAAAATCTATTGATTGAGATATGTAATTGTTGAGGCTCCCCATGATTCACGTGCCCCAAACACGCTTATGAGGGTAATGCGGCACTGGTTGAGCATGTATTCCACTTGGGAAAAATCTCAAGTCGATCTGTCTCATTGAAACTGAGTCATGTCGTGTTTTGATTATGCCTGACAATTGAAATTTGAATATGAAACGAGAGCAAAAATGACGAGTGTTAGATAAACAGCCTTGTATTGAAACTACTGCGTATTGACAATAACATTGTTGTGCTCGCTCCGGACTGTGAAACCTTTCGGGGCTTTTGACCGATGGCTGGATCGGCTTTGTTGTCGTCCAAACGGATATTTTCGAAGAGCATTGTTGTTTAATAGAGAGTACAAAAAGCAAATACCGCCATGAGTGTATGTGTGTGTGTGCGTGATGAAGATACCTCTTTAGTCGTAGCTGAAATGACCGATCTTGTCCAGCGATATGATTAGAGTATAGGGTATGTGTGAAATCATATAAAATAATCATTCAAATTTTCTAACCAAGAATGTGACTCGTACATACGTCTAGGAATATAAATCTTTTATTTGAGACATTTTGTTAAAGTAAGTTTGTATAAAATTATGACGGTGTTTATATTTTAATTCAAAATTATTTATTATATATATTTTTAAAGAATATCTTGAGAAAATGGAATCACTTCTTCGTAGTATCAATCCGGTGGATTGGTTTGCAGCAACACAATCATGCATTTCGATCTCCACTCCTCTCGGTTTTCCGCAACCCTCTTCAGCTCAGCATAAGAGCTAAAACTCATGTCCTCGAACACTTGCTGCAAATGCTCCCGTCTAGGGCGCCCTCAACAGTTTCTACCCTCAACCCTCCCCTCCACAATGTCGTGAAGAAGACCATCGTGGCGCATGATGTGACCGATCCATCGGGCTCGCCTCTGAGATGGTTCTTACTAGGTACACTTATACGGCATTAAATAAAAAAAAAAATTTATTTCAATATATTCATTGATTTTTATTGTAAATAAATCAATTTTTTATTTGATTACATGAATTTATATTGGTAATCGGAATTACTTTTTCATAAAATAATAAAGTTTGTGACAAGTACTTAATTATATATTAAAGTTATTAATTAGACATTTACATATATATATCGTTACTATTTTTTTTTAAGTTATTTAGTTTAATGTAAATATACTTTGATATTCAGAATGATAAATATGACAATAATTATTATAGAAAATAAAATAAAAAGCTATACTTGCTTATAATTAAAAATATTAATGATAGATTTAATTATTTTTAAATAGTTTTAGTATCAAAAAAAATATGAATGTATATTTGATTGACATATGCCATATGTTTGACATATTGATGTATGAAATGATTTATAACCACCCAAATAGAAACAGATGATTAAATAAAATTAAATAAAATTTTGTGTCAATAAGTATGAAGCTCTGACAAGAGTAATGTAAAACAAACGAAATCACAGATGATGACGAGATAAGTGTCAAGTTTACGTCACAGATGCGAGTCCCCAAATGATCCATTGTCTCCTAAATGCTGATCTTGTCGAGACCGCCCCCGATAGAAATATAAATTGAAGGCAGATCGTATCGCGGATCCAACGTAATAACGTATTGTTCAGAAGAAGGATGCTGTCACTTCTGGACCCGGTACTCCTGTGTGGTGACTCGGTGAGTCAAGAAATGAATAAAGCAGAGGCACCTTACAATTCATCTACTTGTTTTCATACTTTTCTACTCTATTTTTGTATTCTACTCCTCGAGTCAACGTTTCATTCTGCCCAGTATCTGAACACATGGATAGTCTGTTTGTTGCTCACAATTACATAACTCAAAGAGCATGTGCAGCTTGATCTAAGGTGAGATGTGATATTTTTTCTACAACAAATTGCCGCCACTCACTTCTGTCAGTTGCTTTTGCTCATGCATAGTTTCAAGACATATAAGCGACCTACTAGTCAGTAGTCCGGGAACTTGAGATACAGTAGCTTGTAGTATCAGAGGCATATTTAGGATGATTTGTTGATCGTTATATTCAAGAAGATTGTATGATTAAGCCGACGCTCCCGAGGCTTTGAACATTTGGTCATAAAGGAGGTTCAACCCAAAAGTATGTTATTTTTAAGTTTAAATATCTTCTCTTCTACGTATTTTCTTCTTGTTTCAGTTTTCTTTCAAGAGAGCGCCATGTTTAAATGTATTAGAGCTAGTCAAACTAAGAGATATAAAAAAAATCTCAGATAAAGTCAGTAACTAATATCAATCTTACATTATTTTTAAATTTATATTATTTTGAAATATAAGAAACCATTTACTTTTAAAACCATACAAAAAAAACCTTGTAACGTTCCCACTTCTTGTTACCTAGTATTAAATAGTTTTGAAATAAATGAAAACAATACTTTTAAAATGCTTCCCTGTAACTTCACGAATAGATCTAGGCTTAAATGAGCCCCTTGTTTTGTAGTACTATATATTGTATTCAAATGTATATTGCCAATATGCGTTGAAATTGATGGGTCTTGAACCTGCTAGAGTCATAGTTCATACGTACGAATACATCAAATATATACAGTTATAAATTCATCAAGGAATCCATTAAAAAAATCTTCCGCATACCATAATTTGAACATCATAGAATCCACCGCCTGGTTCACCGTCTTCTTCGTCTACATAAATACTCGTAAGATATCCCATCACCCTGTGACCTTTCCTCCGCCCCCGTACGTTCGGAATTTGTACAGTGTGAAGTGGGCGTTTCATCTATTGTGTTGTAATTTGGTGAGTTAGTTTCTTTTATTCGTTTGCTTTTCCTGTTCAATGTTTTTTTTTCAATCTCTTCTCTCTTCTTCAATCCTTTGGCCTTTTGTGTCGTGTCCTTAAAGGTGGCCTCCTTAGTCGCGCATAGATCTTTTATTGTCGATAGTGTCCTTGTCCTTTCTTACAATCTTGTTCGGTAATGCATGGACATTAGATAAGTATAATAAAAATGCTTGCGGTTTTTATGATTCACTAGCTTAGCACGTTTCTTGCTCATATTAGTTATTTATTAAAATATTTTACAGATATATATTTTTTACCTTCTTCTTCTTATTATCTGGTTACATCGATAGCCCATGTGTTGCCTAGCATTAGATCTTGAGGTTTGCAGATTGTTGGGCACATGGAGCAGGATCTTAGGTGTGAGGTGGTCGGCAGGTCTCCACAGTCATACAATAATTTACTCTCCCTGCCGAAGCATTCCTCACCGTTCGAGGTTGTCCTTTGCTCTACCAACTCCAGTTCTTAATCTGTTCAGGGATTTACAGGTCCGCCAGTCAAGGTTCACGCCAGTTAGGAGGCCTTCTTTTTGAGTAATGAAATCCTCTGATGCGACTTGTTACCTTAAAGAAATTTTGAGTTCAATGCTGCCATATTAGAAACATTTTTAAAATGTATTTTGATAGAATTCTATAGGAGGAAATACAAAATGTACGTTGTAAAGTGTGAGTAAGCATCTTGCATTACATAAGCTCGTATACTTACTTTATAATTCACTCGATAATATGTACTGGGTATAGGTGAAACATATTGTCAAAAAAAAAAAAAATGTGCAATAATTATACATTAGTAAAGTATCAAACTTCTAAGTCTTACCTTTATATGTGGAACAAAGACACGAAAATGTTTCAAATATTATGTTTTACCGTACGTACAATGTACAATGTAAATTCCAATGGTTTAAAAAATAAGTGTTCTTATTTGATGAAGTTTTTAACTAGGACCGAATTTTAATAATAATATCATTTTAAGACTAAAAAGGATCAAAGGATATATTTGTAATATTCTCGGCGGCAGTTTATTTTAGAATATCCCTGCACCTAAACGTTTTATTATTTCAATGTGTCGGGATATCATTTTTTTGTTCGTTTATAATTTTGTTAGTTTTATTGCCCCGATAACAAACCTACCTGAATACTTAACAGGGCAGAACTAGAAATAGCCGCATTATTAAAATAAATACTTATATTTTTATTTCTGATGTTCACGTATGTTTAAAAAGGCTTTCTATTTTTCCATTACATCCATGTATCGTCGATATCATTCCACTAAAACCAATTATTTTTTAAATTTGTTCTGAAACGTAACTATTTTACACTTGCATTTTACTGCTTTTCTGGAATCTGTGTTTCCTCCGGTGTATAATCAGGTACTGGAAGATGTTCAGTTAGTTTACTGGGCCTATTTATCTCTACTCTTACGTATACTGAGGGCATAAGCTACGGCTGCCCTTTCTTAAAGCCCTCTGGATCTCGCTGTTATGGAAGGCCGCTATGGTATCAGATAAACAAAGGATGATTCTTATTCATATAAGGATGGAGATGTTGCAGCGACCACCATGAATGAATTATTATGTTTAAATATAATTATTATTTTGTATGTACTATATAAATATATATGTATCTAAAAATATGGCAGATTGGGTATTGCACAACCCACCCAATCCTGCTGGAATAAAAGCTTATTATTATTATTATTCATCTTCTTTGTGTCAATTTCAAGTCAACAAAGAAACATCAATTTATATTGCCCAACACGAAAATGATAAGACTCATTCATCTAAATACTTAAAGTATAAACGCGATTTTATTAGAATGAAATTCCGTGTAGTTACAAAATATAACATCTGAAGAGACACATACCCTCACAAGTTTAATAATTAAACTAGTACTTCTAATAAAATATATTAACGTGTTTTTATGAAGGTTATTTCGCGTGGTTACAAAAAACAAAATCAATAGCGCTACTACATATACTCAGATATCAAAAAGGCTGGCAATTATTTATGCCATAAATAGATGGTTCTCCTAAATGAGGACCTGAAGACTGTATGGAGGATGGATGCTGAGTGGTCCGGTCGCATTCCTTAAGAGTCCAACGCCTGGCGACCAGCAGTCTGCCACGACCAGCCTCACAACCATGGGCAACCCTAGGCAAGAAGTAAACCTGTGGGGATGATACGCATTACGTACTCGTACATCAAAGCTAAAATTGATTGGAACCTTTGAATATATATTTATTTTTGTGGTATTTTTTTAAGCATAATATTGCAAATTGTTGATATTTAAATTTCGTTTCACTTGTTTATTTTCATTTTATTATTTGAATAGAAGAACTCTTCTATAACTTATTATTTTTATTATATTCGGCTCTTGTAAAACCATTCTTCTTAAATGTTCTAAAATAACAAAATATTATATTCTTTATTTAAAATGACATAAGAGTACTATCATTGGGTTGAGCCGCTCTTTACGACCAAATGGTCAAGGTCACAGAACTATTGATCGCTACAGCAACTGACAGAACTGAGTGATGGTAGTTTTTGGTGACTATCTGCTACATATATGAGAAGAAGAAGCCCTATAATAATCTTACTATTTAATTTGAGCCTTTGTAATAATTTGACTATCACGATTAAAAGATTCTTTCAAACGTCCAAAATAAATATGCCTCATCTAATACAGAATGGTTATCTTTGAGCTTCCGGGCTCTCGTTCTGGTGGCTAATAACTATGTGCTGTGGTGTATCTTGTGCTATTCTCGTGTATCATATTTTGACAACCGGTCTCTGTACAAACAGTTCTTTTGATGTCCTATTAACTTCACAAGACAGATTAACAAAGCATATTCCAGGTAGAGCTCTAGGTGTATAAATGACTTGAAACCAAGCTAGGATAATATTAGCTGAAAGAACTGTGTGATAGCAATTTGTATTGTAGTATCATATCATGCCCCAGATAAGGATCAGATAACGAAGAATAATAATAATGTTAAGGTGGGTTGCATATTTTGAGAAGCACTCGTGTGTGCTTACTTACAAGCCCATGTGTCTTTCTCAAGATTTCCGTTCACGTTTTACACCTTCTATAAACCCCGACGCTCCCGACTCTATAAACGTCAGCCCCCATTGCACCGACATGGACCCGCAACAATATATATTATTATAATAAATTCTACCTGCGTTTCGGGTGTCGCCCTCAAAAGCCTCGTGGACTCACTTAAGCCAGGGCTCCTGAATGTGAGTTTTTAAGAAAACTAGAATTTTGGAATTCATAGCTTTGGAGCTAAGCCATAAAAGTCTTGAATAATTTTCTATGAATACTTTCCTTAAAGAATTAATGCTTGTAAAATATTTTTATTATTTTTATATAATTTGTTCAATAAATACACAGTTTCTGCGTTAAAAAGCTGCGTTAAAAATTGATATCAGTATGTAAAATCAACAGTAATATTTAGGTTCATTGGTAAGGTAAAGGTACTGTACACCTCTCAAATAACATGAATGTTTGATTAATGGTGAAAGGCACATATATATGCCTTATGCATATTGATGACTTTTACTGTTATTTTCACGAACCGTGTTTTACCGTTTTAATATGTTTCTGTAGTGAGAACACCGAGTTTAAAAATAAGGACAGCTGTTTATTTACACAGATCTGAAAATTGTATTAATGTGTTACTTTACAGGAGTTGACTAATCAAGAAACACATGATATTTAAGTCTAAATATCCCATTTAAATTATGTATGCAGACTGATCATAACATCAATGATAGTATGAGTGTATATATTAATGGAAGTATTAATGGTTTTTGGAAAACAGGAAGTGAACCTATTACCCAGATAATTTCATAACAAGGCATATAATAATGATACAACAGCATTAATTGTTTTTCAGTACACGTGAATAACATTGAAAGCCTCTGTCTGACGGACAATAAATATGTTAGTCTCATCTGTTCTCATTTTTTGTCAAGGAGCAGCGCATTCTGGCGGATTGTTCAGTAAGTTTATTTCGAAATGAAGATTTTTGTTACGAATCTCTGCCATTGTGGTCGGCCAGCGTGTTTGATGTGCCAACCATCCGTGCCTGGGTCGTGCATTTTCATGATAATCACGGCCGCACGCCGGACCGACGTCTTTGTGATCACTGCTAGACAAAGTGACGACTGGTTGACCGTTTATGCGAGCCTGGCACGAAGCATTTTTTTGGTTATTTCACGATTCAGATCTGTTTAAATTTTTGAAATGCTGTAACCACAGATCTTAAATAACACCAGAGTAACTATGAATTCTTTCAAAAACTCTAGTACTAAAGGCTATCCAACGAATAAGCACATTCAAGTGGCTATAAGTATGACACATCGTCGAAGAAACGACGGTCAGTGGGGAAGAAAAGTGTTGGAGTGGCGTTTTAGAACTAACTAATTATTTCAAAAGTTTTTTTCCTCGACCAATACAACAGTATTGGCAATATTATCTGCCTATCTTGTCGGTTTTTCGTCACCACACTATGAATATTGTATTCTACCATCTTGATTTGATAACAAATAATTAGAGTGTTTAATGTTAGGTTCCTAATATGGAGCGATCTTTTGATTTGTGTGCCACTTGCAGTTGGTAAATGTTTTTTTTTTTAAGCTTTATGTCTGCTCCGTATGACGCACAGTTTTCACGTTTTCTTTGTAAAAACAGTAAAAATATTATTGCAATACAATTATTTTGATCTTAATATATACATAAGTCAATAAAAATATGATAAAAGAACATATTGTAGCTGAGTAAACACAAATAAGCATATTTATTGGCTGGACCTGTAAAAAAATCTAATTAAACAACGCCCACAGATGACTAAAATACAGCTGTTTCTCTTCAAGCACTTGATCTCATCATGAGATCTCATCATAGAAGATGTCGGGAATCATTTATGTTCTCAGGTTAACTCTGTAATGCAGAGATGACTTGAGACAAAGAAGCGGGTATAAACTCAAGTAATGAAGCGAATATGAAAAAAAGCTTAAAGATAGCTAACCGAAAATTTCAATATTTTTTACGAATTTTACCGATCAGATCGTAATAAAATTCGACACAGCTTAGTAACATAAAAGCCGCAAAACCTTAATACCCCTTTTCATGATTAGTTATACCATAAAAGACACTTGAATCACCTATTCCTGGTTTATTCCCCTGAATGGCATACAAACATTAATCCGCCCTCTATTAAATTATATATAATATAACAACGTATAATGGATATACGGGGATTCAATCTTTGTGCAAGCCGTTGCGCATCCTCACAGTGTAATACCGTGACCCCGAATGTGACAATTTCGGAAAATATAACAAAAAAAACACAATTGTTAAAAAGAGACCCCCATTCAAAAGGCTTAACGAAATTGCAGCCCCATTGAAAATAACGAGATATTCCGTTAACCATGTTAAATTATGATTTATATTGTTGTTATATTTGTGGAAATATTTTGAAGAAAAAGTAATATTTTTTGAATCAAATTGTATATTAAATGAAACAGCTTTGTGCTTACATAGTTTTCATTTAATAATTTGACGAATTTTGTAGTAAAATTGATTTTAATGTTTTAAATATCGAATTTCTGATTTCAAGAAAAATAAACTCTGTTAAAAAAGAAAACCAATAATTATTACAATATGAAGGTAAACATGTAATTTATTTATTATACAATGTTAGAGAACTCTATTTTTTTTTAACATAACCGAAAAATGTCTATATCGTGTGTAATTGTATTAAATATTTTATGTGTGTTCTGGGACATTGTTTTTTTTTAAGATATTTTTAATACGGTCACACAAGTTATTGACATTATGTTTAATTCCGCAATGTTTGAGTTTGTTGGGATTTATTTGATTTGCAAAACGTTTTTGACGCAATGTTTAACGTCATGATTCCCAGCGGCGTCCTTGGCACCCCTGCCCTTGGGGTACTGATTATCAGACAGGGTTGTCCACTACAATTGATATAAATATACATTTTTGCTTATTTTGCTTAATACCAAACATATTTTGTGACGATACTTACAAAATTATGTCTAAATAACGTTGCGGATAATTGTGCATTTAGATTTTAGGTTTAAAGTTATTTTTACTAGTTTATAGATGTATATATCTTAATTCTTACATATAATATCATTTTATTTCTTCGTTTCTATCGTAAAACCATGATTTTTGTATAATTGAAAAAATATCACTTACTGTTTGAATAATTAATGACAAAACTTTATAACGTAGGCTAATTTAGGTAACCTTTGTTGTTTTTTATAAAATAACAAAATATTGGGCAAGTAATTATTAAAGTATCAAATTACATGAAAGTGAATAGTAAAAAATGTTTGTAATTCTTTGATTCATAGTATTTACAAATAATTTGACTCAAAATCAACGCCTTATCCAGCACCAAATATACATACAGATTTTTTAATGCTAATTCAGCGTATTTGTTGTCTCTCACATTTCAGCATATCTTTTATACGAATATTCGTAAAAACAATAAATGCCTACAATCTCATTCGGTTTTATGTATGGTACAACGTATAACGGGGATTAAAACCTTCTGTTAAAATCATGGAATAATTTAAAAAAAACCGCAACCCTGTTTCGGATATCCCCACAGTTTGATTGTGTGAGTAATTTGGCTACAATGCCATTAATGATTGTTGAGGGCGCGTTACATCATTCATGGCACTTCGTGTACTCTCGGATTACAAACAATCGCTTTTTTAAATACTAAGCCACGCGCGCCACAGTTTACCATCCACTGAAAAAAAAACATCGGGTCAATCACCCGAAATATATAATAGAATATATTTTTCAATAACCATTCCAAAACTGAAGAATATGACCATCAATAATTGTTACATTACACAGTTATGTTAGCTGCCATTATAGACGCCTTGCCTCAAGATATATGTGCAGCATCTAGACAACTTCTTAAGTACATAAATGTTATCCAAAAGCAATGCAGATCAAGAGCTTTCTTCTTCGTAGTATCAATCCGGTGGCTTGGTTTGCAGCAACGAAATCTTGCATCTCGATCTCCACTCTTCTCGGTCCTCTGTAATCATTTTTAGCTCAGCATAAGATCTACAACTCATGTCCTCGAACACTTGCTGCAAATACTACCGTCTCTGCAGTGGCGCCCATCGTGGTGCATGATTTCTACCCTCAACCATCCTTTCCCTCACAGTGTCGTGAAGAAGACCATCGTGGTGCATGATGTCACAGCTGATCCATCAAAATGCTCTGAAACGATTTCTCACTAGGTGCCTATCTTCCCTAGAACCTAATTTGATTTTAACGTTTTTTAAGTTTATTTCCAGAACTTAAATTCCCGAAAATTCTTCTGTATGACCACATCTGTAAAGCCTCTAGTCTTTTTTATCACTTTCAGATAAGCTCCATGTCTCACAGCCGTACATCAAAATGCTATCAAAAAGTGATTCGGAGCATCTAGAGAGTTAGAAAGTCTTGGAAAAATTGCTGTTTTACCAAATACATGTTGAACTGTTTGTTAATCAGAATTCAAAGTATATATTGATTGCAAGGATAGACAAAAAAAAACTGTTTGTACAATGCGAGTAACTTAAAAAGAAGAACATTTACCACGATTGCTTAATATTCCGCAGAGCAAAAACATGTCTGAATGAAAGAATATTTATAAATTAAGTGAACATAAAAAATAACCGATCTTGTCAACGTAAATGAGAGACATGAGCACTCGTACAAATATGACAATATAAAAAAATAGAAAATCAAATATTCGTAGTGTACAAAAAAAATCAAAGGTTACCTTATTTTTGAAAAGCCTTATATCTTTACGATATTTTGTAACATTGGGGAACTTGCTATTATCTTAAAATGCTTCTGTACCCAGATCCGATAAGTTTCTGTTTTTTAAATCAGCTCTTCTGATGGAGGCACTGCCGAATACACGTTATTTAGTAAGTAGCCGACGGTTCTAGAGGATAATTATGAACTTGCCGTAAAGTAAAGAATTGTAGTATTTCCTCACACGCGCTTTTAAAGCAAATTATCAACATTATCATAGATAAAAAACGAATTTGTGGTACCCGTAACTATGGTTGAAGGTCATGTTTACAAAAATAATAAGATTTAATTATGATTAAATTACAAAATCTAATTTCACTGTCACAATATGTGTTCAAGTGGCTTGAACTTGGCTTGTCTTTTTTATAGTTTACCCATTCAGTACCGCATATTTAACGATTTTATATTAAGTCGCGATTACTACAGTTTGGGAGTCTCTGAGTCCTACTAGTCACCCTCACAATGTGGGGTTTCAAAGCACAAAGCTCCAACTGAACGAGCTTTAACCGACACATTGTGTAATGACTGACGTAATTTTTTGGACGTTTTTAGCGACCTTGTTGGTTGGACGATATCAATCTTTGTTATTAAAAATAATAGTTAAAAACTCCGTTGTATTTTTATACCATATTTAAAGTAAAGGGATTTTTTGTCCTCACTAATGCGGTTTACTTAGTGTATTATGTTTGTAAAATATAATGATCACAATCGAGCAATTTAATTAAATCTATAGTATTAATGCTTATCTATCGATAACTCTAAATAAAAAGAGGCTTCAGAAAATTAATGCACTTTTAATGTACGTTTTTTCTTATAATTTTTCTTCATTGCTGTAGAGTTTTTTCCCATAAAGCCCTATCGAATCTTATAATCCTAAACTGTTAATCTAACTTAACTAACCTAAAAATCCCAACCCGTTATCAACCTTACCTAAGCCTATTATGTAATATTGATAACGTTTCGTATTAACTTTACTTTAATCATTTATGTCATAATCTGCCATTTAGGAAGATTAGGACATATAAAACTAAAAGTCAGTAATTATGGCCAATGTAAGTGAATTTTTCTACGAAAAAAAGAGAATATAAATGAATTTTTAAGTTTTCCGGTAAAAAATTATAAAAATATCAAGAGTAATAGTGACTACATTATTATTCTGTTTTTATACTTTTTTAATCTAACGTCCACTACACTAATTTTTCTTCCCAATTATTTCACATTTAAGAACTCATGGTCACCACAGATTACCACCACTCAGTTACATTACTTGCCATGCCTCATCCCAAGACATTTCTGCACCCGAAGGTTCACCTGAAAGCAAATACAATTTTCGACAACTTCCAAGACAGAAGGCAGAGATCTTGAATAGACGGCAGGCAGAAAGGCGAGGCATATTTTGGGTGAATTCTTAATCTGAATTTTTTAAGGATATGTGATGATTAGCCTGCTGCTTCTTACTTTATTCCATAATAATGAAAAAATACAAAATTCGTTGAAAGCGGATGATAAATTCCTGTATCAAAAAATTGTTTGATACATATTAAGCATAGAAGATCCGACATAAGATTAAAAACGAAAGTTTCTCACACGTTGTACAAAAATAAAAAAAATGACATCCCGATTTGAAAACCTCCACTCTAGTCAGATTATAAAAGTTTTGAAGAGATCGCCGCCCCGCGCGAGCACACTCACCTCTCGTTCCCCGCGAAACGTCGCAGTTTGATTTGGGGTGACAACTGCCCTATTATTCTGACAGCAAGGGTGGCTGCGAGCCATTGTTTAGATATTTCATTCCGTACGGGAACTTTTCAATTTATTATTTATACCCCTTATTCCGACCGCCTACCCTTTGACAAAATGGTGAAAAAACATTAGGGGCAAAAAGCTCTTTTTCTCTCTCTCTCTCTTGAGCCACAATTTGGGTGTAGAGCTTTTAATCATGGGCTGAAAAATCAACGCTGATAACTAATTGATGTTTTGGCTTTAGAGCTTTTGCTGATCCTATCGGGGAAGCTTTTGTGGCCTACCCGAATAGCAATTGAGAAAAGTTTTCACGAAAGGAAAAATAGCTTTTATTGTGCCATTATTCGTGATTTTATCTTTAAATTCTGGATTATTTTTTTAGTATTAAGTGCTGATTGAAGTATTAATTGTATTTAAATATAATTTTGTTTTTAAAAAATTAGGCATGATAGTCATATACAAAATACAAATACAAATTAATGGCAATGTAGTAAATTCAAAGGGATACATTTGTTTATCTGAAATACTATTTGTTAATTATCACATTGCTTTATGAAGGTATTAATAAAAAAATGTTGGCGAAAGTATTCCTGTTAATATCACCCATTCAAATATATTCCCCGTAATAAGTTTATGATGCTTGAATGTCAGGTCGTCTAGTGACATTGCCGTATCAACACTCCAAATACAGCGAATAGTCATTTTTAAAATGACAACAGTCATATATATATATACATAATCGTGTCGGAAACAACAGGGTCAGATCCTGTCTGCCCAGAAGTGGGCGACGTCAATGGCGTTACTTCTGGCCATCATCAGGTCTTCCTGGGTGCAGCTATTCGGGCACAGCGCACACTCCAGAAGGTGTGACAGGGTCTGCTCCACGCCGCAGTCACATTCAGTCGGTCCGCTGTAAAACTGCCAGGCCCTCATTTGTGTCCTCGTCTTGCATACTCCGGTCCGAAGTCTGTTAAAGGGATCTCCATATATTCCACCCCTGGTTGTGTCCAGGGTCTAGGTCCTCTTTCGAAACAATCCAAGTATTCCCCTCAGTTGTGCTTCTCCACATGTTCAGCCGCAGGGTGGCCTCAGGTATCTACCAGTTCCGTTGTCGACTGTAAGAAACTTCTTCTTGATTTGAGCTATGTGGTTATCTTTTGATACCTAAACATTATTTTGATGATATCGTTATTTTATTAATGATCCATATACATAGTCATATTGTAATTATGGTATACACCATATTATAATTGCATATTTGTTAGATTACACGTATTTGAATTTACTATGCACTGCATAAATATTAAAATAATATATATGAATGTGTAATGCATTGGAGATTCACGTGATAATCTGTCAATCATGACTAGAATGAACTGTTGGAAATATATACAATAAAAAGCGTGCTCTGGTGGGGCGAGGGCGACGACGGGAACCAAAATATGTTCCGAATAATATAATGCGCCAAAAGCAGTGGAGGCTTTGTACTCATTTGCATGCGTATTAAAATATCTGCAGAACATTGTTCGGATACGTTTAAGTGTGGTGTATAATGCTTTTGTTCGACGTTTTGCTTATTTGCGACGATCGGCTTATAAAAACCGGTACAATGACCAAGAATCATATGATGGAACGGCAGTACTTAGGCAATATTGAGTGTAGATCAATGATACTTAGATAAGTAACTTAATGAGAACGACACGTGTCATTCGTTAGGTTATGTAACATTTAAGGACCAAATGCTTCAGGCTTCAGGTGTTTTGCTCGATCATCCGATCCCATCAAAAGTACTGATAAACAAACTAAATATAGCACAGCCGAAATTTAATATTTCAAGTTTTACGAATCTTGTTCAGAAGTTGGTGAAGCTGAGAGATGACTGGGGACGAGTGAAAGATAACGAAAGATGAGAAGAAATGTGTAATGGTAATTTGTTATTATGAAATTTGTGGATTACATTCTGAAAACATTCAAGAGAGTGGACATGGAAAAAATAGAAGAAGAAGCAGAAGACGATAAAGAAATACTAGAAATACACGAAATAAATTGCTGATTTTATGTTGCTAAAGAGTATCTTTCTATTATATAAATATATAGTAGATAGATATCTCTAGGGCTAACAAAACTTTATAACGAAAATAATATAAAGGGTCCGCCAAATAACTTTTTTTTTTTGAAAATGGGTCGCAAAACATCGAATGTAGCTTCGGTTGTGTGGCACGTAGCACCGTCTTGTTTAAACCAAATGTTGCCAATATCTTCCTCTTCAATTTTTGTATTATTCAATTTGCCCGATAACGATCGCCATTGACTGTAACGGCCACTTCTTGCTCATTTTTGAAGAAAAATGGCCTGATTTTCAAAGTAATGTCGCAATATTTTTCAGCGTTGTTCAAGCGTATACACAACCATATTCGTTCAGCGGAAAAATAAATCTAATAATTTGTCAAATCAGACATGAGTTAAATGTTACCATTCACGAAATAAGCACTAGTTAAAAAAAAACGTTAGTTGGCGGACCCTATAGTAGGACATAGCAATTTTTTACGGTAGTAAAAGTACAAAACGGTATTTTTAAAAATATTATATTTCTGTCTTGACATGTTTTAAGCGTTTATGCAATAATTAGATGACAGTTTTATTAGAGCCAACACTTTCAGCATTTTCAACTTAAACAGTTTGTTTAGTCAAGCTGTGTTTTATTTGAATTTCTCAATAACATTAATTTTTGTATGCTGTGTATTATTTCATAATAAAGTCTCATAATTATTTGCTCAACTGTTGTGCCGTAAGCTATGCAACAGAGGCGGGCAATTCTTCCAACAATATACGTGTAAAATACCTGCATTGTTAACTCATTTAATGACTTGTATTGGCGTAATTTTTCCCTCGGAATTTCATAGTGACAGGCAATGTGTAAGTAGGATCTACTACAAATGTAAGTCTTTTGTTGGGTGACGGACCCGCAGAAGGAACATCAGTCATTGTCGGCTAGTGAAGGCTTTCAGTCTCGATCGATGCGCATTCAGTGATTTGGAAAAAATTCACAAAGATTATTGATTTTTTCCACGACACTACTTTCACCTGTTTAAATAGTTATTTGTCGACGTGTTCTGCATTGTGTAAAAATAATGCGGTTCTATTAAAATGGTGTGGAACAATTATAATTCTGCAAACATAATGCACATAATTAGGTGTCAATTGATACAAAGCGCGTCACACTCTTTTTGTTTCACTAAATCAAATAAGCTTATACGTTTTGCTTAACAACAGTTGAAAATGAAAAATCCTAATAATTGCTTTTTTTTTCATTTTTTTTAATAATCGTCTATATCTAGTAATGTCTGTCGCATGTAATTGAATACCGTCGCAATATTGTTATTTTGTATTTTTTTAAGGCTCTTCTTTTGATTTGTTATATTAGTTAGTGATCTATGAATAAGTATAATTATTAAAATTACTTAATTCATGTTTCAAACAAATTATATTCATGTTTAAACAGTATTGGATTTGTAGTAAATTTCTGAGCTCTAAAATACCCCCAGTTGGTGTGAATTTGATCTTGATTGAATTAAAATGCCAGTCATGGCCTATTAATTAAAATTGGTGATAGATGAAAGTCGTCCCGTGAAGACCACCCATTCATAGTAAATTCCTGTAATAATAAGGATGATGCATGATTCTCGGGCTGTAGTCTATAACGTTGGCAGATCATCACTCCACATGCAGCGCTTAGCCAATTGCACCACCGTTAGCGTCATAGAATTTCATAGATGAGATTTCAGAATTACTATCACCATCTGTCGCTATTCTCCTGAATGTGGTACATAAAAAAAAAACTATTATTGTTCAGATTTCAAGTTAAATTTTAAAAACATTTTCCTTTATACGTATAAAAAGTAAACACAAATATATAGTAACCAGAAAATTATAAACTGATATTTTTTACCATTTTAGATTGAGTTAGGTAAACTATGTCACAAAAAATACTTATCAACTAAAATACAATATAAGGGGTTTTTTAAATGCTGACTAAATAATTTATTCAGTTCTATTTTTTCATCTTATTTTAACATGTACATTATGGCCATTTAATATAAATTCTAATCAATTCAATCATAATAAAAATAAAAATTATATTACAATATCAGCCAAAAAATACAAACCTTATAATAAGTTCGTATTGTACAGAATAATAAGAAAGCGTTTGTCAACATAATTTTTATGAAGAATTAAACCGTATGTTTTCTTTAGACAATCTGTTTAACTAGGTAAAATTATTATTTACTTGCTTCATTAAATTTTTAGTTCAGTTACTTGATTGAATGGAATTCTTCTATTGAAACACAATGTTTTTATGGAGCCTATTGTTGGGAAGCACTTTTTTGTTTGAACAAAAGGCGTGTGTTTTAGTGCAGCTTGTAGCAACATGGAACTATGGCCTGAGAGACATTCCTCGATGTGGTGAACGATTGTGAAACGATTTGTTAAACCAGCGCTTCTCAAATAACTTTCCGAAGAATCGATTATATTCCTTGAAATCAATATAAATATACATTAAATATACTGATATCAGCTTGATATAGCTCCTTAAGGCCGATGCCGTAAAGCCTCAACAAGCGATCTTTTGTCTATTATTTTGGTTCGCTTGCGTGACATCTACATCGAATGTTAAGCGGTGTTTGCATACGCCAAAATAATTGTTATGACAGTTGGCCTATTGCCGGTCGGTAGGACTGTCATATTGGCAGTTGGTACCGTGGAGATGTGAGATCGCACCGTGGTCTGGCAGTTGAAGTTTGACTCGCGCCCGTCACAGTGCGCGCGTCCTGTGCGTTCGCTGTGGCGGGCGACGTTTGTGACAGTAAACAAATAATATGTGAAACAAGTGTTTTTATTTTAAACCTGATCCTGCATCCTTCATCCAGTTAATCGATGTCCTAAATGGAAGAGGAGGATATCAATACAATATGGTATGATGCCTTTTGCGTGGACAATGTTAATGCAGTACCTTTTCTTCAAGACCCAGGATAGCCCGATCCTGGAAAGGCGTTGAAAATTACATATAATATACTCGGCATGGGCTTCGGGTTGCGAGGCTAATATGGGATGATGGGAAGACCATGGCGGTTGATCGAGCATTATGCATATTTTTTGTGATGACCATGTACTCTGGTTAAGAAAGCGGATATGGAAATGATGATAACATTTTGAATCAATAACTTATTTTAATATTCAATAATCTTTTAAGAAAAATTTAGGTATTTTTTATTTATATAATCATAGCAAAAATATTACACTTTATTTATAAATATATAAAGACAGTATAAAAATTAATTATTGCTTTTAACAAATATTGTATTTTTCGTTTGATAAAAAAACAAATACATTTTTAAATAAAATAATTGAGATGTTTTGTAATCCAGATACTTTAATATTAAAAAGTTCCCTTATTTAATGACACACAAAAAGGGTTCCGTGACGAAACAAATTTAATGTAACTGCGTGGAAAGTGCTCTTCTATGTTTGTGACTAATTGAAATATGTAACATTATATTAATAAGTATTTGACCCTGATGGAGCGTAATTTCCGTTTGTGGTGCATTTAATGTGAAATTAACATGGTTGCAGAGGGTTATGGTTCAAATCCCCGCGTCTGCAAATTATTTTTCTTCGATTTGTTGATGAGAAAAATGTCATATCAGATGACTCTGTATGAGAACATTAGTAGATGAATATTAGTATTGTAAATATTATTATACAATTTCATAGAATTAAAAAACGGAAAAAACATTATTTTCGAATTCTGATAGCTTTCAGGATTTTGTTAGGCTTTTGTTAGGCTTTTGTTATTCCACTATTTTACCAAATAATATTATTAATTGCACAGAATATCCACCTATAACTTACAATTTTATTATTTGTAATGTAAATATTTCTTATAGTGTTTGCAGACATGTTTTATACAACCTTCTATATTGTTATTTACGGTTAAACAGTCCCTTAAGACTTGATGGTCCAGGCTTCGGAAACATCGAGCTAATGTTATGATTTCATACAAAGTTTACTATAAATTTTTGTGTTCTCGTATAACAGATTCTCGTATAACAGTGATTATTTTTGTTAAAAAAGGTGATTATGTTTTTATTTTGATAAATAATTTTAAAAATGTGTTTATATGTGTTTAAAAAGTATTCTAGTTATATTCATCAAAGGTTTTGTCATTGATTTGATTGAGAAGCGCTGCCTTTAACACTTTTGTAAAGCGATGTAATGTCGAATCGTTAATGTTAACACCTGTACATATTTGAATAATGGGAACAATCGGTGGGGGCTTCAGTTCTTTCAGATAGAGCAAATAACAATTCATATGGCCATAAAAATCCCCATGTGCGGTAGATGACATTGCTGTCTATTGAGGCTAGTATGAAATTATGCACATATGTATAGTTGTTACCTATTAAGGCTGGTGAGGTGCTATCTATCATCACATTTCAATATTTAATTAGGAATGTAAAAGTAGCCTGTTTAAGTGAAATTGTTATAAAATATTATTTTATGTAGCCACTGAAAATAAATAGTAAAGTATTTGACTATTATAAAGCATATAGTACGGTAAAACTCATACACGAAATATATATACATTTAATTTTCTCTAATATGGTGATAGAGAAAGAAGGTAATTAATTTATCGATTACGCGAGCTATTACAATTGTCTTTAATAAAACCGCGGTAATCTGAAGAGCAGTCGTAATGAAAAATACATTATGTTTTCAGTGAAGCTTTGGGATGCAGAATTGAAATTGAAAATTAAAATTACGTAGCAAAAGAAGTAGCGAACGAAAGGTTTAATGACTTCATAAGGCCATTGTGATGCCATTAATTATACATATTTTTTGTTAAACAATTAATAAATTAGGTTGAAAAAAGATTTAAACAATAAATAACCAAAAATATCCTTTCATCATTATTTACTTAGCAAGAAGCAATTTTATTTGGCAAAAAAAATTAATACAATACAAACGCACATACATCATTTATTATTGTAATTACTGAATGATGAATGCGGTTTTTTTTTGCAACGTAATACACAATTAATGTATTCGTGAATGTTTAATTATCGCCACAGAAAGCAATTTATTTTTGCCCAAATCAAAAGCAAAACGACAATAGAAAATATATAATCAAATAAACGATAACAAAAACCAGTGAAAAGCATGTGTTTTGTCGAGCACAGTTTTTAGACAGAAACCAATTTTCACCACGCACAGTCGTACGAAAATTTCAATAGAAAAAAAAATAGAGCAGAGCATTTCGAATTCGAGTTTCTTTGCGGCTTTGAATAAATTGAAAGCAGACATTCATGGTTAATTTCCTCATTGCAATCTGCCCGGGTACACATTGCATAAACGTAAAATTAATCTCCAACAACGCCTTCAATGGGATGGTGTATGGACGCGATGAATAGAGAATAAATGCCAAACATCGTTTCACGCATAGATAATTTTACGGTCGGCTTGACTTGATGGGTCCACAAATGGCGGCGAACGACGGAAGCGATTCAGCTTTAATTTTGAAATTCTGAAAAAAAAATGCACGTTAATAATCACTCGCATTGCATTTCTGTGTGCCATTATTGAGGTAGAGCGTAAGCTGCTTGTCGGGAAAGTGAACTTCCTTTATGTGCATTTTCCTCTTGCATGTTATTCGGTTACAATGCAGATGCTTATGAATGACTATTATCAATTTATTTTCATCGGAAATTGAATAATAAAATTTATAAAAGACCTTTCGTGTACTATACAATAACATAAGGAACTTAGTGTTGACTGAGTAGTTGTATGCAAAGATTCAATAACAATATATTTCATTGATATATTGAACGATAACTAACACATTGTACATAATCAAATATATTATAGGTATGGAAGTTTAACCCATTTAAATTTATATGCATTATAATAATACAAGAAATGTATTTTTATTATTTGTGTTGTATTAAATATAAGACATTTGAAAAGTTTTTCACTCGTTTTTAAATCGAATATTATTAAAAAGGTTATCAATATTTGATCGCAAACTGATTATTCTAGTATAAGTACTTCAAACGTGAATAATTTTTTTAAATATTGTTGTGAGTTAGTTCAAAATACAATGTTTTTTATGTTTTATCAACGACAATCAAAGACAAAACTTCAATTTAAATAATGATTTTGTAAAGTTATTCGTTATTTGTTTAAAATGTTGTGAGCCACTTGAATAAATTGTTTTAAATAATAAAATATAAAAAAAAAAATTTTTTTGGTGACGCGACAAAATAAACATTTTGTATTTATATGAAAGCATTGTTTTTTTTTCAAATATTTACATGGTACATTTTATATATAAATTGAAAAGATATGCAGCACTGCATTGGCTATTCAAATGGGATTTGGCAGAGATTTGCTGATTTTTTGGTTGCGATAGCGATTCGTCGTGAATGGGCCCAAACGAAACGAGAGCTTAAAGCTCCCCATTGTGCTCGAACTGATCCGTATCGCTGGAAGTATCAAACAATGCGCGAAGCTTAATGTTATAAATAAATAATGCCCGTGTAAATATTGAGAACACTGCGATCACTTAACTATTGCGTCTCGCGAGCTTTTGCGCCAATACTCCATTCCACCTAACGAAAGCTCTGCGTACACGTACATAAGCTGTGCTCAACTTTTGGCTCGCGAGCTAACAATATTTAGTTTTCTAAAATTCCAAAATAAAAAAATACTGAAGAACAACAAATTGAATCTGTTATTAAGGTGGAGGACGCGGGCACAGCAACCACAAATTATACTGTAACGGAAGATATGAAAATGCAACTATTTGAAACATGGATTCTACGGATAGCACAAAACAGCATAAACTGCAGCTCTTGTTTTTATTTCAATAACTTAGGTGATATTATTAAGTAATATTCATATTCCCTCTCCAATAAATATAATTATTTGCATTATTTTTTAATGGATAAGGTACAAATGTTGTCATTTTAAAAAAGGTAATACAGAAACTGATATCAAACTAAAGGATGGTCGTCGTGTTCCTTTGGTGATATATATTTGTTTATTTTTATATTATATTAATATTTATAGATATATTTTTGAAACCTTCGAAAAAGCAGAATTCTAGCGAAAGAAGCTGAAATAATCGTACTATTTAATCATGAAATTTCACCGTGAATTCTCAGTTATAGTCAAAGCATTACAAACGTAAATTTCGCATACCAAAGGTAGCTGATTGCTGGTGTACAACACAGTGACTGCCTGCTACCCTCCACACTGGTCGTTAAGTGCGGTCTATCAGATTTGTATCTACAAGTCGATGGCTCTCGCGGTTCTATGAAAAGTCCTCCACTATGCCTCGGGCCCTACTCACTTCGCCGCCCAACAATCGAATCATTGTGATAAACTATACCGTGAACTTAATATTTTACACAAATATTGCCTTTGACAAATGAATAACCTGTGTTTTTTTCATAAATTATACTATGTATTAAAAATAACACTGTTTGTTTTTAATATTTTTTAATCAGTTATATCTTGGCTGTCACTGAGTAAGAGTATTTTTTAATTATTTTATGCGAATAATATAATACACTTTATAAATACACTTCTTTTTATTTTACTTACTAGAATATTTGTTGGTCACAAAAACGTTGATACATACGAGTAAAAATTTAAGTACAAGAATAAACTGATAATTGTGAATACATATACACGTTTTTATGTTTTCACATACAGGAGAATACCGGCTCACGATGATAAAGAGATATCATCTGTGGATTCAATAAACATTGCTATTCTTAATTATGTCTAATCGCTGTATAGTATGTGAAGTGTTGATACGCCAACGTTATAAACTGAACGCGGAAATCGTGCATCATCCATTTTAAGGGACTTCACAACGAATGTGGTGCTCACGGGACGACTTTTATCTACTGTTAATTTTTATAATAGACTATGACTGTCATTTAATGAATGAGGCATCAAAAAGAGCATAGAAATTCAATAAATATATAATTTTTAAATTTCATTCGATGATTGATCGCATGATTTTTCGCGTAAAATATTCACCATTAGTTGATAAAAATTATACAAAAATAGAAAAAACGAGGTCTTTGGTTCGAAAACCCGTCTCCGTCGTTTATTTTTCTCTGATAAATTAATTGGATGAACGTAGTGGAACGGTACTGGAACATAGCGATCATCCAAAATACCTCGGAGTCACTCTAGATCGCACTCTCACCTTCAGGCGTCATTACAGCAACACCAAACAGAAAGTTGCAACAAGGAACAACTTTATCCGCAAACTGACCAACACTCACTGGGGAGCCCAACCACCCCTTCTTCGTACCTCAGCTTTAGCACTTTGTTTCTCAGCCAGAGAATATGCGGCACCAGTGTGGGGTCGATCAGCCCACTGTAATCAAGTGGATACTGCCCTGAATGATGCATGCAGAGTCGTCACAGGCTGCCTAAAACCAACACCCATTTCTAAACTATACCCCCTGGCTGGCATCGCACCACCACACATAAGACGTATGCGCTGAAGAAATGCGTAAGGCAATCAACCAACCGTCCCACTGCTTGCATAATCAGATACCCCCAACACCAAGATCGAAGTCGCGAAGCAGCTTTCTGAAATCCACGCAACCTCTCACATCCGGCCCTGAAAATGAGTGACTCCAGCTCTGGCAAAAAGTCACATCAGAGGATTTCATTACTCCAAAGCAAGGCCTCCCAACTGGCAAGAACCTTGACTGGCGGACCTGTAAATCCCTGAACAGATTAAGAACCGGAGTTGGTAGAACAAAGGACAACCTCGAGCGGTGGGGAATGCTTCGGCAGGGATAGTCACTATTGTACGACTGTGGAGATCTGCAGACCGCCTCACACCTAAGATGCTGCTCCATGTGCCCAACAAACTGCACATCTCAGGACCTAATGCTGGGCAACACAAGAGCTATCGATGTTGCCAGATACTGGGAAAAAATAATTTGACGTCGCTGACACAAAGAAGAAGAAGAAGAAGAATATTGGATGAACGTTACATATTATGACTGCTCCGAGTGTAAATTTGTACGTGTATTATTAGTGAAATAAAAATTCATTAATTTTTCACCTAGATATACATATGACTAATGAATAAAATTTATCAAAATGGTTCACCGTAATGCATAACAATTACTTTTTCATGTAACCATGCGTTTCGTATTTTCATACAACATCTGAACCAAGCGAAAACTAAACAATACAATGCGTCAATAAAGCGCCCGCTATAAACAAATTTGTAAACAAAAATTACGAAATACGAGTATTCACCAAACAATCAATCGGGGCACAGATTAAATTAGTGAATGCTTGAACTAGTGCCAGATGGTTGTGTAGTCGCTAGTCCCTCGCGGGCCGCAGAACAAACATGGAAGTGCACGATGAAGGGGAGGGGCACAATATGTTTTATTCGATGATAGTCGATTGATGCGAAATGTTTACGTGAGACTTGTTTGTTAATTTAACCGACGTTGAGTGAGTACGATGAAGGGTACATATGGTTGACTGTTATGGGAGCTTTCGCGGGATCGTTTCACTGCAAAAAAAACACAAAATAACTTTAAAGTTGATTTTTTGATGTAATTTTTGGTGAGAAATAGATAACAATAAAAATACTCAACACTGAAAGAAGAATGCAAGAAAACTCAATTAATGAAGATTGCTGCAATTGTGAATGTCACTGTTGTGCTACTGAAGAGACATCCAAACCATGTTACGTCTAATATTTGCCAGACTAACTGTTCCTCCCAGGAGTTTTTATTGGTCACCTCTCTGGGTGAAACTCTTCCTGTCCCATCCTGTTTTTGGAAACCCAGAAGGGGACGCCTTACTGGACGCACGAAAAAAGCTACTTGTTAGAGAGTGGCTGAAGGCCTTCCTGTGATCCAAGGTGTATCAGTTATATGTCAAATAGACCTCAGTCTTAGGCTGCGAAATTAGTATACTACAGCGAGTCTCGAATTGCTATCTTCGGTAACACGTTTTTAAACACGAAATACGTTAGAATGGTTAAGGAAATGGTTATGTTGGGAAATGGATTCTGCAGAATAGCAGACATTAGTTGGGAGTCATTACTTGCATCTGCCCTCTTGCAAACGGACGCGCAGAAGCGCTCAAATGCAGCGTATCCCGTTTGTTAGCAACGAAGTCCTGGTGTCCTCAGTACCTGATGCCAGCCGGACCACTTCAAAGAGCAATATGTCCATCGATGTTTCCAGATAGTATGCTGAATAAATTTGCCGTCGCTGATACGAAGAAAATAATAAAGAAGGATGCGCTGTTTGTGTTAGGTAATTTTCACTTATTGGCTTCTTTTACTGCCAAACATACAATTGATTAAAAAAATGGTTCGCATTAAATGATTGATCTGTAAAAATGAAAATCACTGTGGCATATTAATGAAAAGTAGTGGTAATTGAATATCATTTCGTGTACCGTTGTTATTTTAGTTCTGTCTTTTAGCGTCGGAAGATCAACTCTCATACGAGTATACATAGCTTTTCTATCCTAAAAATACAGAGCATAGTTAAATAGAAATATCAGCTCATTCCGTTACCGTTTGGCAGTATTTTGTTGTATGTGTTGCCTAAAAAAATGTTTAGCCGACAGTACTGAGAGTAAGCTTGGTCGGTAAATATAATATGTAATAGGGGAAGGCGGTATCGGATGATCAACGGTATTAAAAAAGCACTATTTTTGTATTCCGAGCTTAAAGGTGGATCAAATGCGAAACGATCAAAATCTTACCATTATTGACCAAAATGATCAAAATTGATGTGCAGTAAAACTTTTTTTTTTAAACACAATCCTCAAACTGTAAAAATAGTAATTAAAAAAACATGTTGAAGTTTTATGTAAAAATATTATAAATTTATTACATACCTGGGATGCATCGCATAATACAGCTGCTCTTTCTTCAGAGCTCTAAGGTTTTTCCCTGGAGGTCATCGGGAACTGCATATGTTCCCAGATGGACCTCCAGATGCATCTTGGAAAAATGCACGGAAAACGGCAACCAACAAAACAGAGTGGCGGCAATCTGCGGTGACAATTTTCTTCAAACAAGGAATGAAAAGGTGAAAATTAAATTTTAAAAATATGTAATTAACTATTTTTATCAATGATATTGTAGATAGTTGTTTTTTTAAAGTATTATTATGATTACTGTTGCAGCGTGTAAGTGCGAGCTAAAAAAATATAAATCATTCAGTGAGTAGAAAAAGAGTCTTAGAATTACCTATTATTGACGGAAGAGCAGCTAGTTGCCATATATACTTGAAATGTAGATAAACTAACAATCATAATAAACCATTACTTAAACTGACGGAATGCCAAAGAATTTAGTAAATAATCTTAACATTTATACCTCGTATGTCTTATTTTTGATAAGTTTTTGTTGGTTATGTATTTTTCGTCATCTATTGCTAGGTAGTTCAATAGCTCGCAGTTTGCTCCCCTTGTAGATTATGCCCATTATAGTTTTCACTTTTAGGTATTGTCGTTTTCGCGTTCGATTGATATCTTTGTCGTCCCTTTTGTGGCGGGTCCATTTCGACATTTAACGTTCCATTTTTGCTTCTGACAGGGCCTAATTGATTTTTTTTTCGACTTCTCGGAAACCCATTTTGCCCGCGTATCGATAGCATCGATAACTGATCGCATTGGTTGTCGGAAGGCATTTGAGTGTCCCTCGAACGAGATGCTCTCTGTAAGAGAAAAATGAAAAGTGACCCTCGGTGGCCAGTGACCGAAAACAGTGATAAGTTGTTGTAAATACTTCAATAGATGCACATAACTGAGTTACTGGGAAATCGTGATTTAATAAAAAAAAATGTATTTTAAAATGAAAATTGACGTATTTAGTATATGGAAAAACTGAAATGACAGTAGCGTTCCAAGATATCTATACACTTGGAGGTCTACTTTGGAGCATATATTATACGTGATGGCTTTTAGACTGGAAACCGGGGACATAAAAAGACGACTGCTCTCGTATACTGGGAGATTTGGGAGTCTGTGAATTAGTTTTATTTTGGTGATCGGATGATTAACCAGACGCTATTTAATATAATGTTCAGTATAAATATTGTGTTTCTAAGATTGTAATAAATTTCGTTTTTAAAGGTGATGCGACCCATTGGATATTATAAAAAAATACTAGTGAAGAAAGATACATACTAGGTCTTGACCTGGAAGTGATAAATTGTAGTAATTTAATTTTAATTATAGCAATTGAAATGAAAAATCTTAAACTTTATTTAGTCCGACTGAACGCGTTTTATCTCCATAAATAACAAGCAGTTCACGCACAGTTAAAATAGAAAAAAAACTTTGTTTTTACATGGATCACTTAAGATATGGCCTCTGTTTAGGAGACTGCAGTTTCGACAACTCTGAATCTTGTCTTTTGACAAGTAATCGATTGAGGAATGCTACGAGTTAGTCGAAACTGCAGTCATCTAAACAGAGACTATATCTTACATGATCAATGAAAAACAAGTTAAATCATCAAATATTTATTATTTATAATGAATCTCAAAGTTAATGCTAAAAAAAAATGTTTTTTTTCATTTCACATTTATTTAATCGGATTGAAAACATTAAATAAAACAAAATTAATTTAGCAGGCTTACTAAGATTTTTCAGTTAATATACTAAACTTTATAAATAAAAGTTACAAGTTATTTTAAGCCTGCATTTCAGTTTATGTCTTCCACTGATCTACATAATAGTTTATAATGGTCGCTTATTCTATCTATTTAAGTTTTTATTGCAGGTAAACTCTAAAACGGTCACATTTTGTTTCTAAATTATTGTGCCTAAGCCCATGTTTTATGCAGCCTGAGCATTTAATTGATTCCTTCCTCCACACAAATTGATTGTAGATCATCATTTGATTTATGTTTAGAGCTTAATTGACCAGGTTTGTGGCTCTTATACCTATCAATTTCAAATAATTAAGCCGTAAGGTTACCTCCAGGTAGGATGACCACTTGAAAAAATAAATAAAAATGATAAATCCACTACGAAATAAGCTATCTACTTATATAGATGTTTTTTTTTTATTAAAACTGTATGCGATATATAATATGAGTGCTTTTTAATAAAATAATATATACAAATAAAAGATATCAATGCTTTTAAACAATAATCAGGTTGGTTGTATATTATCAAATACATACAAGCTTAACATATTTTTTTGAACTATAAACGTTGTGTTGATCTGAAATAAAGACAAGATAAACATATTTTTAGTATCTGTGGGAGCGTCGAGCTAATCAATTAACCTCCTAAGAAAAAAATGATTTACAAATTTCTCAAAAATATGCCTCGGATACTACAACTGCCGAGTCCTCAGGCATCAGAACCTCGAGTGCAGATATATCTTTGGATAAACGATGGAAAATAGCTATTGGAAAAACTAAGTAGCGGTAACTTTCGATGACTATATGTTCCAGATATGGAATGGATATGGGAAGATGCGTAGATTTGAGTTTTTACCAAATGGTTCAGACCTTATAAAACTAATCATACAATCGTCAATCGATTAACAAATATTAATTATGCCTTGAATAATTACAGCACCATTCAATTGAAACATCAAAATATTTATCTGGCAGATTATCTGAATCATAGAAATGAAGGTGGGAGATTCGGATACAGGAATGACTTGGGACGAGGAAAATCATCTCTGCACCTGAAACTCTGCTGAGTATTATACTGAAGATCATTTTTGACGGATTTCATACATGAAGTTTGTAAGCGTGAAATTTAACAGCATCATTGGTATTTATGAGCGTTAAAAACAACATTGGACGATTAGCTTAGAATTTTCGGAATCCTGAACAATTATCGGTTCTGAGATATGGTTTGACATAATCAACGCCATGTAGTGGACATCCATTGATTACCCATATAAGTACTATACTCCTCATATTTTGCTTAAATTCAGTGAACTTTACTAATAAAGAGACATTTTATATACTGTATATGTTATATCTTACGAAATTATTAAAGCCAGATTACACAGTAATGAGAGACGCGATTAAATAATGAGATTATGGTTACCCTATTTCGACAGTTGTTGTGGCTGTGATGTTTTTTATACATCGTAAATACTTTGAATCCGAATTTGAAATGAAATACGCAATGGATTTTAATGGATTTATTTTTAATATGTGGCCTACGTGTAATATTTATTGGGTCCATATAACACCAACCAATGGGTTGAATATGTAAGGTTAAGTATTGTCAGGATGGACGGTGATAAAGTTTATGGCACCTTTTATTGATGCCAATTAACCATTAGAAAGAACGCTTACCACTAATTTCGACATTCCAACGACATTCAGGACTGAAAAATCTGAAAGAAATAATCTCTAACGTATCACAAATAATTGAAAAAAAAAATCTTGTGAAAAACATATGAATTTTAACATGGATAATTGATTTGATTATAGATCTTGCTAAGAAAATGCTTCAGCTAAAATTTATTCAAGTCCTCGGGCATCTGCCCTAGAGTTAATCGAGAGACAACAATGTTTTCAGATACTTTGTAATAATTATAATTACATCAGAAAAGAGTTTTTGTTGCAATAATTTTTTTCTTCTTCCGGTTACCTTGTACTTTGAAAAAAGGCTTTTTGTACCTACGTACATTTCTAGAGCCATAGTAACGTGGAACAAAAAGGTACAAAAAGCCTTTTTTCAAAGTACAAGGCAACCGGAAGGCAATCAACCAACCGTCCCACTGCTTGTATAATCAGATACCCCCAACACCAAGATTGAAGTCTCGAAGCAGCTTTCTGAAATCCACACAACCTCTCACATCCGGCCCTGAAAATGACTCCAACTCTGGCAACAAATCGCACCAGAGGATTTCATTACTCCAAACGAAGGCCTCCCAACTGGCAAGAGCCTTGACTGGCGGACCTGGAAATCCCTAAACAGATTAAAAACCAGAGTTGGTAGAACAAAGGACAACCTCGAGCGGTGGGGAATGCTTCGGCAGGGAGAGACACTATTGTGCGACTGTGGAGACCTGCAGACCGCCTCACACCTACGATGCTGCTCCATGTGCCCAACAAGTTGCACATCTCAGGACCTAATGCTGGGCAACACACGAGCCATCGATGTTGCCAGATATTGGGAAAAAATAATTTGACGTCGCTGACACGAAGAAGAAGAAGAAGACGACGTTACTGACGCGGATGAACCTCTAGGCACTCTTCTTGTACAACCAGACAATTTTTATTATAATGAGCCGGGAACTAATTCAATTATTTTATTTGCTCCAATAATATTACAAAATATTTTGTACATCTTAATTCATTATTGAAGAATTTTCACTATAGTATAAGTCTGGCCCTGTAAATGTATTGACACATTTCGTGTCAATGACTTCACACCCAGAACAAGCGTTAGGAGACTCAATGCAATTAGTTGACTTATAACAACAAAAACCATGTCATAAGTATATCATGATTGACACACAAATAACAAGGCATTATTGTCACAACATCAAACGTCTAACATTGTGCATTCATCAACGCCAGCACTGAATCTGAAGTAATATTACACCAAATATGTCAATATCTTCACGTAAACTGGTTTCAACCACTGTTCACTGCGATTCTTTCGTCTTACACGTATCCAGGGTTGAACGATAATCTTTTCAGGCCACACTTCAGGCTCCATGAGAGACTCCAGCGAAGTCACGATGACCCCGACTTTGAAAGAAGCTGACAGCGTCCGCCTGCTGATAATCCTCCTGATGGTCATCCATGAAGGATTGAATGCAGCGGTCGCTGCCAAGAAGCTCTGCAAGTCATTAGCTGTTGTATCCGGGTGAAGACCCTTGGCGTGAAGATACGCCATCTTCACTCCGGCAAACTCCTTCGAAAGAGCTGCAGAACCGCGGATCACCCAACGTGCTGAACGCCTTTTTCCATCAGAAGAGGCGCGACTCATATCCGAGTGGTAAGCTTCCCCAGAAAGACTGCTCGTGGGAGAGAAAGAGCATCCATGGAGAGAGCATTCAGGGCCTCCAGTTCCTCGAACCACGAGCTGAAGGACCTTCTTGGAAGCCCTACTCAGATCAGCAGGGGCTCCTTGCATAGCACACTCCGAGGGTTCTTTTTCTTCGGAAGCCTCACTCGAAGTAACGGCTTCACCGACGGCAGGTTCGGAGTCTCTGCTGTCACAGTTGAGTGATGGTGAAACTTGGCGAGGACTGGTAACAATTTCTGCGAAGGTAGCCGGAATCTCCTTGCACTTCCTAGGCAAGCGCCTTCTGCGGGAAGACGGCAGACTTGTTGGGTTGGGTGGAGAGTCCACACCAAACGGACGTCGATGTATCCTCCTTCCCGCATCCAACAGCCTTTAAGAGCCGCTCTAGCAGCAATCGGTGATCGTCTAAGCGACGATGTATTTGCGCGATGTCACAATCGCAACTACGCGCCATCATGTAGGTAGGATGACAAGACACGACCGCTCGGTTTGAGTGTCGAGCGACCGAGGCTTTGATAACAGCAACTGAAAGAAGTTAATGCCTATATGTGGTGACCAGATGTTCCAGGTATGGGACGGCTATAGGAATAAGAAGGATGAATGAGAATTTTAAGCATCAGCTTTAATTTAGTTCTCCAAGATCAGAACCATGCGTGTTGTAACTTGTAAAATCTTTGTCGGAAATTATGCATTGTTCCTACGCTGAAAAACAGACCTATCATATACAATGCAACAATACAATGAGAGTCTACGACTGCAAACCAAAAATCAATAGGTTTTGCTTCAGAGCAATAAAACAATTTACTAAATTTTGACGAGCGAAAGTCACATTTTTCGGACAATATCGCCGCATGACACTCGTAAAGCTCAAAGAAAAATATGTAACCGAGTCGTAAACGGTTACCCAAAGCTTAATGTCTCGAAGCTTTTCTACTGGAAGAATAAAGCTCGTACCAATGTCACTGTAATTCACTGTTGTATTGGCTCTTGTATATTTTTTTTCAATGCCACGAAATTAAGGTGCTGTTAGTAAATAGTTCACATGAATGTATTTTTTTAAGCATTAGAATGCTTGGACCCATAAAAATGGAAAAAAGCAATTTGAAATGCAATGCAAATGAAGACATTGTGGTAAATCATTTTTTTAAGTGTCTTTTAAAAGTTATATTTAACAACTTTTTATTTTGAATATGTTCCATCTTTTTTGAAACGAAGTTTAACTATTTTTTATTGAATTCGTTAATGTACATACTTTTATTAATGTGATTAAAATTAATATAATATTGAAATAATTAGGTTAGCAGTTGCGCACTGGTAAATCCATATGGGCGTTTATTTTTCAGTATCTATATATAGGGATTATTTGTGATTATCATACTACGAGTATTAACGCTGTTAGTAATATTTATGCTAAGGTTAGTACGAGTAAACAGACGCAAATTAATTTCACCTCACTGTATACATTATATAGCAAGTAACTAGATAATTAATTCCATGAGGAGTGAACTCTGAATAATTGTAGCCGTTATATATAAGTGCTAAAGAAAACATATTTTTGAAACTGTTAAAACTGCTTATGCTCATGGTCGTGGGTGTCAGTTAATTTTTTCTATCAGCAAGTAGATTCCTTAATCTAGCAGTTGATACATAGCAAGGTGCTTAAAGTAGATACGTATTATTTAATGATGATGATGTGACTGTTAACACTGCTGCTGATTTTGATGACCACCTTACACCTAAGCTCCTGTGCCATGGCAAGCTGCATATTCCAAAACCTAATATTGGGCAACACACGGGTCATCGATGTGGCCAGATATTGGGCCGAAACAATTTGACGTAGGTGACACGAACTGGCAGACGGAGCGTTGGCCGACCCCCTACAAGAAGGGCTGACGACATCAGAAAAATAGTGCGAGTAACCTGGATGCGGAAGGCAGAGAGGATGGAAATCGAAAAGGATGGAGACTCATGCGGGAAGCCTACGTTCAATAGTGAACGGACACAGGCTGGATTATATTACTCCTAGCATTGATATATTAATTTTCTGCTGCTCATGGCAGCTTACTCTCATGAATTCGGTTTTTGTGCTGTTTATCTTCATATTAAAGTTAGAATTAAATATGTTTTCCATGGATGTCAGCGCTTCAGTGAGTTCATCTTCTGTTTCAGCAATCAGAGCAATGTCGTCAGCAATCCTTATCATATCAATCTTTTGGCTGCGCATTTTGACCCCTTCTATGGCCCATTTTTTTCTGATGTCATTTATTGCATGTTGTATGGAGAAGAATCAAGTACAATGATATTTCTAGAAATGTAATTCAGAAGATACATAGCATTAATGATGAAACTGTTGATGCTGCTGTTGGTGCTAGTCGTTGGTGATGGTCGGGGATGTCTGTTGGATGGTGAGGTGCTTGGTGTGGGGCACGGTAGCAATCAGGCGCACAGCGGGAGCACCTGACCTCACCTGCGGGGTGCGTTCGGCGGCCATTGTGGAGCACAATTGCGGCGAAAAAAGTAATTGAACGGAGAATGACACAAAAAAAACTGCGGACAAAAAGACAGAAGTAGTCTGGCGGTGGTGGCAGGAAAAATGTCTAAAGCAAAATAGTTAAAAAAGTTACATATATTAATCGAATGCATCTACGAGTAAATTAAAACAAAATCAAGCGTTTTTTTGTTTAATTTTTTTATTAATTGTGTAGTAAGCTTCCATTTAACCACATAAAAATATTTCTATGCTTAAAGTAGATTAATACGAGTTTTTTTTTTAAAGTCGTTTGTCAACAAACAATGGCTAAGTCTATTTTATATAGCTTATAGGTAGTTGTCACGAACAATGAGGTTCTCAGGATAATCAAGGAAGATAGGCACCTAATAAGAACTATCTCAGAGAGGGGAGCCCGACGGATTGGTCACATCATCCGCCACGATGGTCTTCTTCACGATATTGTGGAGGGGATGGTTGAGGGTAGAAACTGTAGAGGGCGCCCTAGACATTTAAGGAGTATTAAACATGATTTCTATGCTGAAAGAAAAGGGTTGCGGAGGACCGAGTTTTTTTTGCAAGATTCTTTGTGCAAAACAATCCACCGGATTGATATTTTGAATAAGAAGATAGGTAAATCGTTTTAAGAATTTTGTTGTTAAATAATAGCTTTGGGAAATGTAATATACTCGTACATTTTATTGATTGTATCAAATAAAGAAAAAGGTAATTATTATATCCTCATGTGTGCTTTATTTACTTATTAATAAAAATGAAAGTACACAATTAGCACAATGCTTACTCACATAACTGATAACAAAACAAAAGGAATGAAAGCAGTAAGCAATAAACTAAAAGAAATTTAATTAATTTTATTAGCATTCACTTTGATATCCATTTCAACATTAAAAAGATAAGAATGTCATACCTTGTTTTAACATGGATCACCTTAAGAACTGTTTCATTTGATGGAAGACTGCAGTTTCGCTATCTATGAAAGTTTCCTCAAAATGCAGTCTTTCGTCAAATTAAAAAGTGCTCAAGCTGATACATATTAGTACAAGTTATAAAATTCTTATCCGTTTAAAATTAAATTTCGTTTGAAAAACTATAAAAATTGGGAACGCGTTGGATTATAAGTAAGTTGTGTATAGTATTAGCAAAACAAGAAAGTAAGCTGTCTATAGTATTAAAAAAAAGAAATCATTCTAAAAGTTGTTATCCAAATTAATGAATTGACGCATAAAGAAGGAAAACACTTGCTCAGTGATAAAATATAACAAATTAAAGACCACTTCTACTGAAGATGTTTGTTGGGATAATTTTGCCCTTCATGTTTGGGTACCAAAAGATAACTACACGGCTCAAATCAAGAAGAAGTTTCCTACAGTCGACAACGGAACTGGAGATACCTGAGGCCACCCTGCGGCTGAACATGTGGAGAAGCGCAACTGAGGGGAATACTTGGATTGCCCCGAAAGAGGACCTAGCCCCTGGACATGACCAAGGGTGGAGGTCCCTTAACAGACTTCGGAACGGAGTATGCAAGACGAGGACACAAATGAGGGCCTGGCAGTTTTACAGCGGACCGACTGAATGTGACTGCGGCGTGGAGCAGACCCTGTCACACCTTCTGGAGTGTGCGCTGTGCCCAAATAGCTGCACCCAGAAAGACCTGATGATGGCCAGAAGTAACGCCATCGACGTCGCCCACTTCTGGGCAGACAGGATCTGACCCTGTTGTTTCCGACACGATTATATATATATTTTGCCCTGGTCGATTTTTCCCATCCTGGTTATATATTTAATAACAGAGCACGGTGCATTAAAGTTGCAAAAATAATTATTTTTGGATTATGCATTTTTTGCCACTTTATGCAACATTATGGTTTGATTAATTTAATGACTCGGTGAATGTCGGCCGCTGCAATTGCGACATTTCATTTTAATTTCTCAATCGTTTGACATCATTGAAGTGAAAAGATTCAGTTTTTTAATTATCAGCTGTGGACAATGAATATCATCATAATCATTATCAACATCATCAACCCGTATTCTGATTCGCTAACTGCCTGGGATACTGCATATCAAGAATCGACCTCGGGGAGGAATAACCAAGTCTTTCTTTTTATCCATCAAACACTGATTGACGTGGAAAAAGACGAACTACATGAACTTTCATCTTACTCGAGCGTTTACCGGACACGGAATTTTCACAGAATTCCTAAAAAGATTTGGCCTCTCTTCTTGCGACGCATGTCCATGTAATTCAGTCATGCAACAGACGGTGAGACACTTTCATGTTGAGTGCATCATCCATGAGAACAGCATACGCATTCTGTGTTGTTGCCTGGGAGTCTCTACCATTTCTTGGGAGGATTTTCCTGAATTGCTGCTTAGTTCTGACGGTCTCTTGCTGTTAAACTTCATCAGGGAAATCGTCGGGGCTACAAGAGCGGTTAACGGGGCTGACATGGAATAGGCTCCTACGTTCTTCAACTATTTCTCAGACCTATATTTTACCCTTGTGTATAACTCGCAGGGTACAATACGAAACTATTTATGTATTTTTTTCTAATCGAATAATGCAAATATGCCTATCGCATGTGCTAAATTATTTTTGATTACGTTCCTTCTAGATTCATCCTGATATTTATGTGATATCGTCAGTACCTACAACCAGAAATAGAACACCTCATTTTCCGGTTCCAGGTCGTCACTCCACTACCTTTCTTCCCCATAAACTTCAACCTCTTCGGCAGACTTATTTCGCTCATTGCCAATTGAGTTGTTTCAATTGATTCAGTTTGGTCTACTACTCCATTGTTTTCGAATATTTTTATGGCAGTTTGTAAGCTGTTCTGTTGGTAAGACTTCACATTCCAATTTTTTACACCATGGAATTATTCAAGAGAATGTATTGATCAAAAACTCAGATAAATATGACAATATTATTATGAATTGATGATGTTTTATCTATGATATTTACTTAAGAGATAATAATCGTTTAATTTAAAAAAATTCAGAGATTGTTTAGTAAAATAAATAAAAATTATATTTTTTATGGATTCACACAAATCAATGATACCAACGTCTGTCAGTCTGTCAGTCGCTAGAAGTCCTTCTTATTAGACATGTAAACACATTGATCTTGAGTTTAATTTAGTTTTCCAATAGATGACCAACATATTTAACCGTGGGAACTAGTGCGACGAAACGAAAATATTTTTTATTTATTTGTAGAAATGTTAGCGTGGTTAGGATATGCACTCTTCCCGTCGTTAAGTGCCTGTTCTATTTTATGGTCCCAACAGTCATTTATTTCGCTCAATTCTATGTATTTATTTTTTATCGTTTAGTCTTATAATGTGTTTAATTTGTAATAATAAAAAAAACTACTATGCTAGGTACCAGCGTTCAAATTATATTCCTTCATTTAACATTCGATTGTTACTGTCAATGGTTCGGTAAACTATTGAGGTCTAGGTAATTAAAGGGAGGCTAGATGCTGCATGCGTAAAGGATCTGTAATTGTTGTTTAAGGGTTAAGTAATTTGCAACTGTGCATTGACGCAATTTTAGAATAGATTCATATTGTATGAAAGAAACACAGATGCCGAAAGATCATTCTTAAGCGCACCTAGTGAGCTACCACTGAAATTCAGCTCCCGCCTGGTAGCCCAGTGTTAATTACTAGTAATTGAATTCTAAATTAGGACCATGACGATCGTATTCGGACCCTGCGGCCGCGTCGTGACTGTAGCGTTCTTCTGAATGCAGAGTCGAATTTAAATCGTCATGAATTTTCTCTATAAATATTCGCCACCCGTTAAGGTTTTGTGCAATTTTTGAGTCCTGAAGCTTAGCTGAGTACGTTCTATGTATAATTCTCCATAGTGTTCCAAGACCATAAGGGTCCAAAAACTTAAAATCGTGTGTAAGTTAAGCCCTCTAGCTTTTATGTAAGATCATATAACTCAAAGCCTAGAAATTAAGGCTGCCTGTATGGCAAAATGAGACCTTGACTGTTACGTTACATTGTCATTTATTACAAAGTCAAAGAACAATACTCCTAATTTTACCTATTTTTGAATCCCATAATATAGCAGCAATTGATTCTCGATAGATTCCATTCTATAAACTGCTAAAACAATTTCTAAAATGTTGACCAATACGGCATAGAATTTGGCTATTTGGCGTTGATGTTCTTTGATTTTATTTTCTAAAGACCTGTTGCCTAGGATTCAAAATTATACTATAAATTTAAAGTGAATCCTTTTGGGTTGACCCATCTCTTAGAAAGCTTCGGGAAAATTAAACGAACGTTTTATAAATTCTGATTACCAAAGACTGTGTGCTACAGCGATGTATCTTCAAGTTCCCGGAAAATCGTGCTGGAAGTCGTCGAGAATCATATATAATATATTCCTGGCTGCATATTTGGATGCAAAGATGCCTTGTGGAAAATTATGGACATTGGAAGCTGAAAAAATGTACGGTGTAAATTTTCGATGAAAAAAAATGTTTCGAATTGAAAATGAAAAAATCCATGTTACGTCTCTGATCCACGCGCATTACACACTTTAGATCTCACAATTTTAGCGCGGTAGATTCTTCTACAAAGAATCGAGTAGATTAAAAGTTTCCGAAGACCCGCCGCACTACGGGGGACTTTCTCGTGAAAGGAACGCCATCGTTCTCGGTGATGGTGCAGTTCGACCAGTGAATTTGGTAGCCGAAGACCTCATTGTTTCGCTGGTGTTGTTCCCTTTGAGGAGGGCGCTACCGTTGGCCGAACCCGCCTGTGTGGCCATGCGGACCTCGCACCTAACCTCTCAACAGCTATTCCAATAAAGATTAATACAATATTTCTCACAACTATTCGATTAATGTATTGATATAAATAATTAATTTTTTAGTAAATTTTTGAAGACGATACTATTACTTATTATTTCACGAAAAAAGTAGTTGTTAAAATAGTTGGTTACCAATTAACGGTACAGCCAAATAGTGTATATGAGCATTTATTACCATTTTTGAAATATCCTTGATCAATGTGTTTACATGTCTTCTTCGCGGTTCAATTCACAACCCTGGGATTCTTGAATGTTTTAACTTATATGTTCCAGATAGGTACACCCGTGCTCGTAGCCATCCATTGTTTTTGATCCCAGTCGAGGCTTGTGGAGCTTCAAGCACTCAATTTGGTTCAACGGCAATGTCGCTCCTAAATGGCCTACCAGCATACCTCGATCCTTTTCTTACATCCTTTTCCTCTTTTGTCGATGGTATTGTTCTCCTTGATTTCTGTGATCTTTGACACGTGTCATCTTCTGATTCTTTTGTGTAATTTTTATTTTTTTCTATATTTTTTTTGTATAGTTATGTATACTTGTTTTTCTGAATATTTGTAAAATTGGAATTTCGATTCTGTAAAAATAAATAAATAAATTAATTAAGTGATTGTGAATATCAATAAAATATTATAATAACCATATCTGGAACATACTGGTCACCACAAATTGCTGTCACACAATACTGTAAGCTGCCATTTTCCATGCATTTTTCCAAGCATTTCAGCATCTATAGGATCACCTGGGCAAATATATGGTTTCCTGACTTGACAATGGCTACCCAACGTAGCCGTTGTCAAATCAACATGTTGTCTTATAAAAAAATTTGGAATAATTTGTAAATAATCATTTAAATTTTAGTTTGCTACAACTTTTAGGGCAATATCTCGGAGTCCCGAAGAGAAGGCAGATATAATATGAAAGATTTTTTTCAAGTAGATGTAATGTCCATTCCGATGTTTTCGATTATTTGGTCTCAAAAAGCGACTAGTATCTAAAAGTGTTTTTGTCTTTTTGGGAAAATTCAGTGCGTGTATTCACTATTAATTCACAAATAAATGGTCTTTCGAAGATCTCAGAATTTGTATTAATTTGAAAAACTAAATGTAATTGTAATAGCAAATATGTAATAAGGTGTACAAAAATTAAAAATATAATATTATACAAAATATTAAAGACTGTTTAATTTAGTTCAACTGCCATATTAAATTCAACAAATACTACTGGATTAACACGTTCATTATTAATCGAATATTATAGTTGTTAACTTATATTCAAATGATCTCTAAAATGAATGAACGAGACTAATCCCGGCATCTGTGAAACGCTGGGAATCAGTTTGGCTCAATGGCGAGAAGATATCAATGTTGCGTTTCGTCTTCACAACGGTTGCAAAAGATTTATCAAATATTTTAATTAACTCGTGAATGACCAACCGAATCTGTTTGTACTTTATACAGAATCCCTTGTGTGGTGCGGACCTCTTGCCGCGGTAGGAGCCCCGCGACTCAGAATCGTACATTCGGATGGTTATTTCTTTTTTATTCACACCGATGGATTTCTGCTAAGTAACGATTGTCATTAAAATTGGCCTAATACGGCGATTCTCAATCAAATCAAGCTGGAGAACATCATTTTGTTTTATTTAAATTAATAATGAATAACTTTAAATACGTTGAATTCAGTAAAAACGACTGTTGAAATGATCTTCCAGAATGTTTCTTCACACACATAATCAAAGAAATAAATCATAATGCACTTGCACACAATACTTACTAAATTAAGTCGTAGAACCTTTTTTTTATGAATTGATGATGAAATACTTTAAATATTTTGAAGTCAGTATAAACGACCATTGAAATGGTTTTTTAGAGTGTATCTTTTCAAATACATTAAAATCGATGGATCAAAATGAACTTTTTGTTTCCCCAATTGTTACCAAAAATGCACCACATTCATTCCACACATCATTTTAGAGTATCTTCATCTATTTTACTAAACTTCATCATGCGCTTACTAAAAAAAATTAATTCTGTAACATGGTTTGTAATGCACTCGTTTTATAAGTAGAAAAATTAATCATTGAACATATCAACACGTTAAAAAATCTTAGCTTATCGACACCAATATGCTTAATAATTAATAACGTATCGATGTTAAATTGTATTCCTTGAAACTCAATATAAGAATTGGTTATCTTAGATTTTTTTTACTGATACAACACCACGTCTGCAGCTTTTATGAACTCTTATAATTGTTGCATCCTAAGCTTTCTTGCAACCAGCTGATCAACAGACTTGTCTCATTCTTGCTTATAACACGATTTGAATGTATAATTAATTTTAATTTTTTTCAAAGCTCTTTTTCTTAAGCACCACCGTTTCAGCACGTATAATTTAATGCTTAACATTTTAATAAAACAATTTAAGATATGTCGTAAAAGACTGTCATAGACTCTATGACATAGAGTAATCAAAAGAATCTATAATCCACAGGACTTTAATAATTAAAAAACATGTACAACTATTATTTAAAAAAATAATTTGAATAACGCTGGTCAAAGTAGCAACAACAGCAGCAGTACGAAGAGTGAGAATGAAGCTTAGTCCAGAAGTAATATTCATACAACGTTGACTGCAAGCCTGTATGGGAAACACATTAATAAACATTGATCTAATTTGGTCCATCAAATGAAATTTTGCCCAACAATCAAGCCGCCTCTCTGGCGTTAATGGAAACCAATGTGGATATTATTTTCCACTGTACCGAGTTTGTTAGATGTACAATATGATTCAATCTAAAATTTGGCAATCCATATTCTACAATCTACATGCTTACACTCTAAGCGTCTACTAAAATTATTATATTTTTTGTAAGCTGAGATAAAAATAAATCGAAACAAATACATCTAGACCCTGAATATGGAGTTTTAATTCGTCAATCTCATTTAAATGAAAGAAAGGTTTTAGTAGGTTACACTTGCCAGCATTCTTTCAAATATTATTTTTGTTAAATGGAATAAAAATTAAAAATTCTCTTAAAATTGCAAAAGAAATGTAATTATAATATTACATGTTACTGAAAATACATTAAAAATAATATTTGAAGATTTCCCGGTCATAAGAGTAAAAATCTCTTTTCGCTTACAAGAGTACTTATAAAATGAGGCCTGAAATTATTTATTTGGAAACTTATTTAAAATTTGGCAGTTAATTAAATTAATTACCATTAAATTCAATGAACTGGCAGTAGTTTAAATAAATAAGAAACCAAAAATCCAGTTTTAGTATAAATGTAATAAAATTCAAATTTCAGTAATATACTCAATACTGCCGGTTATAAATTTAAAATTAATGAATAATTAGCACATAAATTGGAAATCTAACCTAATTTAACCTATTATTAATTTTTATTCATTAATTATTTACTGCCAATTTATTATTTTTGTACTGCAAATTAAAAAAATCTATTGCCAATTTATATGTTTACTGATGTTTTTTTTTTAAATGTATTTATAACCAATTGTGTACAGTTCATTAATTGAATTTAATACTGTCAAAATAATTACATGCTATAAAATACTCATAAGTGAAAATAAAAATGAGTTTCCACTGTAATTGAATCCGTGACCACTCGCATAACAGTCTAGCATTTGAAATTGCGTCCATTATTCTCGGTATGTTATGTTATGAAAACGAATGTACGTTTAATGGGAATAATTGAATTTTAAGCGAACAAACATTAATAATTTTCCGAGTCAACTCAACGATAATTAATAGCAAATGAATGTTTGGATTCATCTGAGAAACCGTTTACCAATTTATTTAGCTAATTATAATCAAATTGCGAAATTATTCTCTATTTCTTGATTATAATTATTATCATGATATTGAATGGGCGAAAGAGAAATTATAAATGTTTTATATTTCTATGTACAAATGAAAATGTAATGTAAAACGTCAATTACTCTATTTTGTATGTGAGTTAAGTAATCGTTAAAATGGAAGAAGAAGCTCAAATAAAATAGCTTTATTTTTGTAATAAAAAATCACTTAACAAGTATGAATGTCTACCTGGAACTATATATGTTTCCATTCCCTTCAGATGCTGAGATGTCTTGAGAGCAGGCATGGGCAATGGCAACTGCCCGAACTGAGTAGCGACAATTCGTGGTGATCATATGTTCCAGATGTAGAATAAATATGGGCATAAAATATTATTATGTATTAATGATGTATTAACAGAGTTCGAAATGAGCATATTCGGGGTTCATTTCGGATGACCCCTATACCTGAAAAGATAAGAGAAAACCACTTAAGATGCTATAGGCATGTGACATGGAGAGATGAGGACCACATGGTGAAGAAAGCCTTAACATACCCGTGCTGAGAAGAAGACCTGGAAGAGCACAGGCAACCTGGACTGCAACTGTAGACAAGGATTTGAAAACTCTGGGCTTGACCGAGAATACAGCGTAGAACAGACAGACATTGTGAATGTGCACAAGGAGAGCCGACCCCATATGATGGGAAATGGCGAGGCTAAAGAAAAATAAGAATGTATTAATGACGTTTACAATGTGGAAGTACAATAACTAACTACTTATTGTACTGTATATTGAAAGATTTTTGTCTTTTTTGACGAAATTATTTGTAACCATGAATCAAGTAATAAGAAAATTTGGATAAAACTCAATTCAAGATAAATAAAAATGTATCGTTTTTCATGAATCTTATAATATAAGAAGGAAATCAATAGAGATGGTATATTTTAATAACACGAGTTGCGATTTTTTGACATTAAATCTAACTTTGAAATTAAATAGATAAAAAAGATTTAAATACCTTATTATTTATTAATCAAATTGAACTTCATGTATTGCATAAAAAAATCTTATTGTACAACAATAATTGAGAACGTTTCAATTCATACAAATTTCAAATAATAAATCAAATAATAAAACTGATATGGTATCAGTCAAATTTTTTTTGGAACGTCACTCATAGTCTTAAAATTACGATCTCTATTAATATAATAGTAATGATAATCATTTAAAATTACGATATTTACTTTTGCACAATTAAACTAATTATATCGTGTATACATTGAGGCACCTTTGACTAGAGGTGTGAAGTGTAGGGTCGGTGGGACTTGCCCTTAAATTAATTATTAGAACCTTTGACATAATGAAAAACCACAGCGAATAGAAATGTAAATTTTTCTTCTTGGGGTGACAAAAGAGGTTAGGAAGTTGAAAGCCAAAAGCGCTCAGTCTAATTTAAATTCACATTCTATTCAATGAAAAAGGGATCCACGCAACAAAACATTATTTTCTTTATTATGATTACAAGTGTCAGATCTTTAAGGCACTGTGTTTATTTTCCCACCACAAAGGCTTCCTCACAGTCAGATATAAGTGAATATAAGTGAGAAAAATTCATTAAATTTTGAAAATACTAGCCATTTTAAAAAATAATGAAAAAATCATGATCTTGAAATGGTTTCCCATAGATTATATTGGTTGGGTGGTTATAGTTTGTGATGAATGACCAGTTAATTAGCGGTCATTATAGTCTTTTACTATAAAGTCTCTCAATGTCACAGGGGAGTATTAAATTTAGTTAGATTTGTAGAAAAATATACATATAATTTCTTTGGCGAAGTTCCTATAGCCGTAGATAATATGGGATGAATTGTAGATTATGGAGGTTGCCAGAACATAATAAAGAGAATTTATTATGACTTTGTGCTCAAGATAGAATTCAGAAATGATGATTATGATAAAGCAAAAGAGACTGAGATATAAAGAGATACATTTTCAGACTACTTCTTTTCAAAATTTGGTAGGAAAATCAGGTAAAAATAAAAATATACATTATTTTTTACTCTTGTACGCGTATAAAGTTGTATTCTTGATGTTCACTTTAATCAAGCAAAGGCCGACACTTTCGTTCTGTGAAGGAGAAAACACTCTTTCAGCAAGTGCCTGGGCAATGTTTTGATCTTTTCACATCGCCCGTTTCAGGCGGCGGAGCTGAATTCAACGATAAATGGTCTTCTTAAGTTGGATTATGCGCGCAGAGGTGTAAAAAGAGAACTAGAAGGAAAGGAAAATAAAACAGGCTTCATTTGTCTTTCATAAATAAAATTTTCTTCATATTATTTATTGTCTTTATCGAACTATTATTTTTAATGAATTCTGTAAAGAAGAGATGTTTTTATAAATGATTGTTTCCACTTCGGTGCGAAGTATTTTTCAAGTGATAATAAATTGTAGAACTTTAGAAAATTTTAAAGTTTAATACAATAAAATGATATTGTACCTGGTAAGCTGATGATGACATTCGAAGAATATTAGAATCAGGTGTGTATAAAAATGACATTGATGGAGACTCGTAATAAGCCTTTATTCAACAAAAGACGAGCACAGGCTATACTTTGAAAAAAAAACAGAATATTATGTAAAATGCGTATTCAAATGATGTTTTTACATTGCATCAAATTAGAATAATGATTTGTAAAACATTTATTTACCATGAAAAATAATTAAACCTTCAGTAAAACTACTAGATTTTGATCGTTTTTCCTATTTTTCTTCTTTTAAAACACAAATTTCTAATTAGTAGCATCATACATGTGAAGCCTTAAAGCAATCCCAGTTGATTTGGAAACATTAAATTTAAAAAATCTCTCTTTAATACGTGTTTTTCTTTACATTAAATTGATATCATAGAAACCACTGACGCAAAAAGAAAACTCGCCGCAAAGCAGAGGTCTGTGTTTCCCGATGAAAGAGTACGAACGAAGGGTCCTGAAAAGGCTAAAAGCCAAAGCCTACTGCAACTTAACTAGCGCTGCCACCTTATTTCAATGGCAATTAGTGGGTCTCTCATGGACCGACTCTTTAAAACCGGCCTGTGTTCGTTCGTCCTTTAACACTTCCCTTTGGTCTAAGGCTCTTTGCGAGTCGTGTTGGTCCGCAATCCGTTAGTACATCGCGATTCATATTTCCTTGATAATGATATGAAAAAAAACACTTTCAATTAATTACACGATGTTTCAGGGATTAACTTGCCTACCTTTGGATGTGGAATGGTTTAATTAGATTTTTGTTTACGAAACTGAAAAGAGTTTTAATGATTTTTTTCAAAGGAACTTTGCGCTTTAATATTTAAATGCTTTGAACGAGTTCCACGCGAAAACTTTTGCAAATCGAAATTACTAATTAAAATTCGGCTTAGTGTTGGATATTTAAAAAAATATGCTTTTGAACTCACATGTCAATATAATAGGTTTTAAATTATTTTTAAATTGCTTAAATACCGCATTCTTTTCATCTAAATAAGGTCTTTTAGAAGTATATGATTGGAATCATTCTTTCATATTTTTTTAAAAATTTGCTAAGGTTTTGTCATACAAGTACAAAAATAATACAAAACAAATATATATACAGGTACGATCAAAACATTATAAGTAAATATATTATATTATAGAAGCACGGTCTTATTTTATGTAAATTAATCCAAGAGATATACAATTGTCGTTTTATTTCGATAAAATAAAAGTTTATAAATGTAAAAATATAATGAATTGACATATCTATTACATTTAATAAATGTGAAAGGAGTAATATTTTACCAACAATTTAATTTTGAATTAATAAATATTATAAGTATGTTACATTTTAATAAGAACTTTCAGTTCATAACATCAACGCCGTTACATACATTAGCACTTTAAGATTTCAAATATTCAACTGATGAATATTTTTTACCGTGTTTTTCAAAGATCACGTTAAGCTCAACGTGATCTATATACATCAAGGTAAGAAATAATTATCTATTCAGTATTTAAGACCTCGAGCTTATTGTTACAATTGAGAGAAAAAAAAACTTCTAAACAGCTGTATCCTGCACGTGAATATATTTTTTAACGTTTATGTAAGATTTTATACGTTTATTTAGATTGCGAGGATTAGATTTATATATTTATTATTTCTTTTTCATCAAAAGATCATAGATTAGATGAGTGAAATTTTGAAATGAATATATAAAAGACAATTGTGAATAAATGAAGCCATGTAATGGATTTTGAAAAAATATGTTTCCATAGAACGGTTGCTATGGTTTTAGCTTAAAAAGATGAGGAGAGAAGACCAACGAGACTTGCATAATACAGTCAGTTAAGAAACGAAGATGGAACAAGGTGGTACTTGTAATTCCAGTGTCGCAAGAGAAAATTAATGATAGCTGCCATCTTTTCAAGCATTAAGATTTTGTACATATAATCTCTGACATAACTCTGTGAGCCAGAGCTGAAATTGAACGAGGCGACGATAGTAACGGTTCATAGAGCTGTGTGGCGCAGTTTGTGACGTCCATATGTTCCTGTTAGAGGAGTGGACATGGGTGGAAAGGTGTGTGAAGGAATGTACGTCTGACGCTTCGTTAACACGTGCGTTTGATCAAAGCCAGACCACTAGAGATTTTCACCTCGAATGAATTTGAATTTTCGCTCCGGGCTGGAGGGAGTTGACTGCGTAAGCTCGGAAAAATAGTCTAGCACCGAGGCACAATAGTCTTATTGAATTTCCACCTTATTGTGGCGTAACACCTAATTACCGCTGGTTTCGTTACGCGGGAGAGAAAAGGCGTGGGATACAAAGGAAAAACGTGAGGCGGCCAAAACCCAACCCTCAATACGCCCACGTAGGGCGCCACCTCCCATGGGGGCGCCGAAATCCGCCACACGAAACTTTCACTTAAATAAAGCCATATAAAGTTTGTTTTTTCGCACAAGTAAACGAGTAAATTAACGCAAAATAAAAAACAAACGTTTTTAAAAGCATTCTTGGCAACCAATTTAAAAAAATCGCAAAGTTTGTTACGATAATAATAATTAATTAAAACACAACGCCAAAAACGTTATAAAGAGTTTTTCTTTTGAAACAAAGATTAAACTAGTTACGGATCACATTTTTTTTTTTATGTATTGTTTCAAGTTTTGGGTGTTGCGAAGGTGTGTCAGCGCGGGGGTGCTCAAGACAATGGAAAATTAAAAAGAAAATGTTTCACAATGGCGTCGAAAATTTGTCGGTTTCACGGTCAGGTTGATTATTTGCGGGTTTTTATGTTTTTTATAAGTCGCGTGTTTTGTTGTTTACTACGATAATTTGACAAATTTTGCACGTAAATTCAACGCATTTATTTACAATAAATTAATTTAAGTATTTTAACAAGTTACACAGTCAATTTGACATGAAATACATTCTTCAAAAATCATTTATGTTATCTACGCTTAAGTTTTGATACATCAAAAACATTGTGAACTTATAAAAGGACAAACATAACAAAAAAACAATGAACCACACCAGTAAAGCTTTGGTCGTCTGCGTTTATTGGATTGAAAGTAAATACTATACTCATTATTGATTTCAAATCGTTCATCCATTGCACACGATCGAGTCATTTTACTTTTTTAAAATATATCAGGTGATTATCACGGCGACCTTCATGCTAAAAAAATGCTTATTGCTCAACTACTTAAAAAGTGAGATAAAGCTTCACTATACCTTATACGACAAAAATAAGAATATTAAGCATGTGAATAAATGAAAACTGATTGAATAATAAAAAATAAAAATATACATACTTTGAATATATACTATAGCGACATCTATCATACGATGATAACAATGACATGAATACTAGTTTCAACGTGAGTCGGTCCAGGCACAGTAATAGCCCAGTCGGCTGAGCGGTATGAATACCTGGGCATAGTTGGTTTCCAAGGTCCGCGGTTCGCATCCCGCTTCTGCCGTTATTTTTGTGTTTGGATTGACGCGTTGAAAAAAGAATTTTATGTTTAGTATATGTATATTTAATTATTAATAATATTTAATTATTAAAAATAAGAATATTAAGAAACTACCTATTACCAAAGGGTATTCAAAGTTTGAGCTTAGTGAAAAAGATTTTTTACCTTTTTTGTTTTACATTTTGATTTAACCATTATATTATTAGTACACAAATATTGCTGATGAATTGGGGCATATGACCATCATAACATACCGCAATCGGAGCTGTCAGCTACTTGACCCATATCTTAGTCTAATCTCATTAAATTAGAGTTAAATCAAAATATATAAGAAGGTTTTCAATGTTTTCCTAATAAAAGTTCCATCCTTTACACAGATAGTATAAATTGTAGCTTATATTATATTCAAGTAAAAAAAAAAAGTGGATGAGGTTTTTTATTATTTTTTACAAAGTTAAAACAAATTTGTATTTAATAATCTTTTATCATGATATTGTGGCTTTTGGGTTAAGTCATGTGTGGCGAATTACTCCTTTCCAAATTCGACCGCCATTGCAGGGGTCTTCTTCAGAAATATTGGAAAGGAGTTATTCGCCACACACGGCTAAACCCAAAAGCCACAATATCAAATCTGGTCGTGAAAACCTAATAAGTTATTTAATCTTTTATCATTTTACATTAATTTTGTAAATGAAAAATATCGTGTATAATTCAAGAAAAAACTCATATTCACATTCACAAAAGCTTTTGTGTTACTCCATTGTTGCGGAAAACGTTTACTTATTGTTGTATTCCAGAACGTTTCAAAAGAACAATCAATAAAATAAATATCCATGGCCGGGACAAAGACGTCCACTCGCCTAGCCAGACAAAGCTTCCATACTAATAATTTGGATAGTTTTCGCGGCCCGCTCTTCTTCGCAGCTTGGCGAGTCCTGGATTTCAATCACAAAGCCTCGCTTGGGCAGTGGTGTAACTTTTTTATGAATGCGCATGCATATGAGTACAACTTTTCGATACCAGGAGGCTCTCTGACGCTCAGTCAAGACAACTGGACGCTGCATACGGAAAACATTAAATACGTTTTCTTTCCCATAATAAGTTTGTTATTTGTCGGAGGTCATTAAAAGAAGGTTAAATCTATAGTGCGTAAATAAATATGTCGTCTCAAAATACTATTCAAATAGTTCTTATATCGCTGGAAATGGTAAAAACCATTATAAGCGCGGCTGTCGTTAGTAGTTAAGCAACATTAGACGCGGACCAGAACATGGATGGGTTACCGCCTGTTGCTTAGCACGTGTCGTTGGTTAGGAAACGCCTTTAAGACCAAATCATACAGAGCTTACAGGCTTCTCATCTGATCAGTTTACAGTACGATATCTTTACATTGAAAAGTTTATTTTATTTTTCAAATAAGTGCTCAGTAATTAGTAGTATTTTAACAGTATTTCGATAATAAATGTCTTTACGCGCAGTGGATTTAACAGGTTTCATTATTTATTGACACTCTAATCGCATGGGGGCTGATCTTGATCGGGCTTAAGAAAGACCCTCGACTATAATCGACTAACTTCGGCTTTATTTATTTATTCATATAACAGAACACAAGCTCCAATAAAATATACATAAATTTATAAAAATACAGTAAGCAAATTAATAAAATATGATTAAAGAAGTAGAAATAGTGTCAAATCTTTTATCAAGAAATTACAAAATATTTTACACTTTAATTCATACTAACATTTATAAGTGCGGCGTTGTAAATGTATTGACACATTTAGTGCCAATGACCTCACACTCAGAACTAGTATCGAGATATTCAACGCAAATAGTTGGACTTGCAAAAACAAAAACCATGTCATAAGTATATCACGGTTGACACACAAATAACACGGCATTATTGTTACAAAATCAAACGTCCAACATTTCATATCAGTCAACACCAGCACTGAATCTGAAGCAATATCACACTAAATATCTTCACTCAAGTTGGTTTCAACCACTGTTCACTGCGGTTCTTTCGTCTTTTACGTATCCAGGGTTGAACGATGGTCCTTTCAGGCTTTGCAGAGCGTCGTATCGGTTGCAAGATACGCTAACAGATAATACTCTACAAAAGCTCTACAAATAAATAACTAAAAGTAAAAGTTTGTAACCAAAATATTTGTTTTATAAACATACAGTTGTAGAAAGGCACCTGTATTTTCACCTCGAACTTTTGCTTTTATTCATATGAAATAATTTATCTGTTTTTTTTTCAGTATATCATTATTTTGATTCACAAGATTATATATATATATTTTATTTTTTTAAACTGTTCTGGTATATTGTTTGCTTGTCAAGAACGTAGCACCCCCATATTGCATAGTGTCACCGCCACTGTCTCACCTGGTCGGAGTTATTGTTCACCAAACTGCCAACAAAAGACATAATCGCTAAAGTCCATTGTATGGCCAACACTCGCACAAAGGGCCGCAATAAAGAAATGTTGCAAACATAGAAAACAAAAATAAAAGCTCCATTATTTCATTTTCGGTTTTTTTCCCGCGCGCCATTCAGGCAGTTTCTGCGAAACACCTTTCAGTGTTATTGATTTTTAAAGTGTTTAAAGTTTGAGCCATTGATTGCGAACATAGCGGGGGCCTGCGGACATTAAAGATGTACATGAATGCGAACATAAAGGAGAACCATCACAAGCTAAGTTTAAGGGCATAGAACATTTCACAGTCAATGTGAAAAAAGAAAGCTTGTAACACGTATCGGTATCTGATACTCAAGATAATCATTATGTTATATGTTTTAAAATTATTATTGAATGATTACAATAGTATTTTAAATTTAAAAAAGATGTACACATCTAGTACTTTTAAAAGCCTCCAGAAATATGGAAAATAACTATAATAGATTTTTTAATGAGATTTTATTGACATTATAAATTATGGCATTTAATGTGAGTTTTACAAGATATTTGTGTTATTCTTTATTTTAAAGAAAATTAAGTTGTAATCGTTTTATAGTAATTATATGCACTGTTGAATACTCGTAATATAAAGAACATTATGTTCGTAAGTCACAGGAGAGCAGAAAATAAAACATGGTTTTTATCAAGCCTATGGATCTCGCCATACGTTATAAATTTTAGTTGAATGTATTCAGAGAATCTCTGAGACGCAAATCTAATCTGAGTTCAGGTAAAATCGTTCTTATAGTTTTGTTCTATTATCAAGAATAGTTATCAGCATTTCTTTCATAAGTGAATCGTGTAAGACTATACTACAAAATACTACAAAACATCGTTTGATGATAGATTCATATTTATATGAAATATTTTTGAGCTCCTTTTAATGCATATAATGATGCACGTTACTTATTTGATACACATGTGACAAAGATAACATTAGTTCATAAGTAAAAAAGTACATATTTAGTGTGTTGTAGAATTTTCCGTAAATTTTTGTATAAAACTTACGTTAACTATTGATATTGGGTTTATTGGACATTGTTGAAAAATGCTCCTCTTGTGATGGTGACTTCAGAAGGCTTTCTGGGTGTTGTAAATCAGGACCAGGTGTTAGAAGAGTAAGGAATGTGAATATCCCAGCTGCACTAAGGCTTTAAATGTTTATATTGATTTACAAACATTAATGTCCAAGGCTTTTACAATAAGAGAAACATCAAAAAAATAATAATATTAGTAGTCATCATTGAAAAAAAAACGATGTGATCATGATGAAATTCAACAACAGCATTCAATTAAAACGATGGATGAACATATTTTTTCTTATAAATATATTTATTTACCTTGTTTTCACATGGATCACGTAACAAAAGTTCTCTATTAGGAGACTGCATGATTCGTAGTCTTTCTCAATCCTTTTCTAGTTAAGAGACTGAGCTGCGTTGTACTTATGGTGGTGTAACACATTTTTGTGTTACATGTGAAAACAAGCATTCAATTTTAAAACGGATCTCATAAAACATTGAAAATATATTTTTTCTATTTTTTACAATTTATATAACTTAAAATTTTCATTTTTATTTTCATTCTACAAATTATGCAATTACAATAAAATTTTGGTATTTAAAATTAAAATGTCATTAACTATGACAATATTTATAAGTTGTCTGTTGAATGTATATCTAAATTTATAAATAAACTGTTATTATAAACTTAATTATTTATTTATAATATACGTAAACATGTTTCAATGCAATGTAAGTACATACTCAATTTATAAACTTTACTATCCATCTTCATCGAATGAGTTTACTACTCGGCTCCAATTTATACACGCGAAATAAAAAATAAATCTAATCACTTTATAAAAAAACAACCTTTTATAACGTTGCGTATAAAGTCTTTAAATAAATCTGATCACAAAAAACACTTAAAGAGATCGCCTTATATAATTTAGTTGAGGAGTAAAAAAACTGTTACGTTGATAGGTGATCTCTTTTAGGAACGTGTTATCCTGGTATTTTTGACGATAGACGTAATCGCACTATCATGCATGTCTAACATCATACTCTCCAGGCGGCGGAACATCTCCAAGTCTCTTCGGCTACCGAATTATATCCGAATAAAAACATTAATTGCATCAGACCTCATCAATCATTCTGCCCTCCTGATACCTGTACAGAAATGTATGGGTGGGGTACATTTGAAAAAAATCTTATAGAATTGTGAAAATGAGACAGTTTGATTACATGTGCTGAGTTTTTTTCTGTTTTTTATGCGTCGATTGATTTTTGATGCACACAAAGTGCACTGTAATTATGCATGAAATAAGGTTAGCTTGCAATTTTGCACGTGTCGTTTTATTTTTAAGAAGGCGGTTACCAGCGATTTTGAAGGTAAATATTTGTGTATTTAGGTGCTGTATTTTTTGTTGTTGTTTAAGCGGTATTGCTTTTTTGATGAAAACTCCAGAAATGCATTAAATATAATTAATATGTCAGTAGTTTCCTAGAATATTTTTCCCTTAATAATATGCTTACACTATCATTTTAATTAATATTACAAAATAATTTGTCTTTACTAAAAATTGAATTGAACTTATATGGATGTATTTTAAAAAACGTTTTTTTTTAAATAAAGTAGTTCTTTTTCTCGAGAAATAGTTACTTTTCAACTTCAGTTTGTAAATTATATTTAAACCTAACTGAGTACAGTCAACCAACCTATAACGTTATTAAGATCAAACGATTTGTACGATATTTAGGATTCCTGTACCATTTAACTGGAAGAAGCGTTGCAACCCAAAATAACGTCATTGAAGGGACTATAATATGAAAAATCGACTCAAACCCTAGATGATAAATCTATTTTACAAATAAAAAAACTTGCATTATTTGGGATAACTGTACAAGACAAATAAAACTGAAAAAGACAATTTATGCGAAGAAAAGGTAAAGTAAGGCTATGTTGAAAAATACGGATGAATAGATGAGTTTGACAATAGCAAAAATAATAACAGCTGACAAAACTATGTGGCGGATATTTATGCTGAACGTATGCTCAAGATAGTGAGTGGATATGCGAGAAGAAGTAAAATAATACAAAATATGTCACAAGTAAAATTGCTACAAAATAATGAAGAAAAATATTTTTTTTGATACATTTTTTAAATTTAATGATAATTGCTTTTTTCTAACCTGTTGATTGAAGAATATACATTAAATTTTGCGTATTATATATCACAATAAAAGAAAATTACATTTTTGATTCAGACAAAAATGAAAATACGATCAACAGGTTTTCAATTAAAAACGCTTGAAATTGATAGTCCGATACAAAAGAGCCGTAAATGAACACAAAAGATGGTAATATTTTAAATGAGCGAACACTTGAACGTATTATTTTGTAATTTAAATCATACACACAACAACGACTGTTATCAATATCAGTAAAATATTTAAGAGCGGCACCCGAAACACAACATAATTATTTTTCGTGCGTCCATATTTAGGGTTAACACATTTTTGTTGTATATTTAATTATATTTTATGAAAAATGTTCACTTAGATCAAATAAATTTAAAGCAAATACAATACCTTTTTTTAAAATTAAAATCAAAATTACTATCACGAGCGTAGGGATAATTATCTGACCTTCTTATAATTCTGATTAAAAAATGCCTAAATACTTCGGATACTTATTGATAATAACAATAATAATAATAAATATTTATTCAGCCACTAGTGCCATAATCAAATTTTCCATACAATAATTCCAAGCAAATACAGAAAAAAACAAAATGTTAGTTTAGTAGAAAGAAAATATAAATCGGCATGTACACATACACAACATTATCATCATTGTACTACACCGCATTCCAACCGATACATATTTGACACGTCGAGCAGGGCCGCCATTCTCAAGAGCAGCGCGACGCCGCCATACGGCCGGCCGCGGCACACTCCAGGGTCCACCGCTGATGTTCCCGTGAAGCCAAACTCGTCATCAATTCCGTCTAGGTAGTCGATATCGTGAGGCATAAGCCACGTCTCCTGCAGTGCCACTATGTCGGCTAGAAGACACAGGCCCCTTATGCATTATATGGATCTTTTGACATTTTTACAGATAAAACTAATTACTTTAGTTGTAAAATCAATTTTATTAGATAAGCTTAAAGCTCTGGAAGTGGCTGGTTTCAGAGATGACTTAGGACAAAGGATGGAAAAAGGAAAGCTGGCAGAACTGTGTGGTTGTTATTATTAACTGTCATATAATGAAAATAGCGCTTCTCATATGGCTGCGCATCTTAACATCTCATCAAAATCCAATGAAGCAGTAAAATATGTATTGAGAAGACATGGCTACGAAAAATATTGGCGATGGTTTGACTTTATGAGTATTGCTGAACTGAGAGCAGACACGACTGCCTTTTATCCTTCAGTCTGCCAACAGATAAGAGTGGACATGGCTGGGTTATCTTATTCCGGATGCTTCTGGGAACTATAAAAATATTGTCTCTGGTGCAACTGTGGGAGGTATAACTGATATGGGACGAAAAGGAGGCAAAATGTTAGATAAAGGTAACTTTATGGTGGCAATTAGTGATGACAGTACGTTTGAATAATGATTAAATAGTAGAAGAAGGTACACAGAAATAATAAACATTAGAAGAAAAAGAAGAAGAAAATGAAGAATCATATGAGTAAAAAGGAGATGGTGAAGATACTGATGAGGAAGAAGACAGTAAAGAAGAAGTGAAAGAGTAAAAGGATGTGCAGGAGAAGGATGGTGAGAAAGACGAATAATCGAGGTTGAGGCATTATTAATTACCGATCAATGAAATCAGTTCACAAATACAATGTTATGATTTTATAATTTTGTGTCTTGTAGCAGGTAGCCCTACCTGGGTAGTATGGATCACTTCTTGGTAGTGCCTGAACGGCCACGTGTGAGTCGACAAAAACCACGAGCACAATGGCTCGTTTTGATTGAAGGTGTAAAAATGATATTTAACGCCCGGTAATGAGGACGACAGAACAAAGGAGCTGGAGGCGGGAATGAAAGAAAAAAGCGATCCCGGCCAGATTAGGTTGTAAAGAGCTTGGCAGGAATGTCGAACGCGGTATGGACAAGGTGCGAGTTTTTCAATCCGAAGAATTCGGAAGGCAAGGAAAGGAATTTTTAAGCGTACATGTATTATATAATATAGATACTGGAGGCGTAATAGAGTAGCCGTGAGTATTTCGTGTAGTGTAGTAGAAATTTATTGCTCCCAGGTGATACAATGTGTCGTAAAACTACTCTCATTATACATTCTTAACCCTCGCCTTACTATGTTAAAAACTTCCGCGCGTTCCGATGGTGTGTACTCGTTACACATTTTGATTTAAAGTGAATAAAATGAGTAGAAATTCGAAAAAATTAAAATATTCAAAGATATCGCTTAATTTTATAATAGTTGATGTCAATAAGCAGCAATAATTGACATTTAATAGCTAAAAACATGAAAAACATCAGACGAAGACCTCAAACGGCCAGACGCACCTTGGCGCGTGAACTTCCGAGAGCTACTTACACTACTTAGCCTGTCGACATATCGATGAGCCGACGCGCATCGATATCATTTCGAACTAGCCGACCGAATGAGGTTTCCCGTCTCGCTCACTCATATCACGTCAGCGAGAGTGAGGAGTATAAATGCCGACGTATCTGGGTATTTTCTTATTTTATTTTTGCACACGCTTTTTTATGACTTCCGACAGGTCGAATGAATACATGACAGTTGACGCGTCTTGAGTGTAGTGGTGAATTTATTCCGGATTTTAGAAAAATATTTCTTGCTCTCGATGAGTGCCTATTATTATAAATATTTTATTTTTTTCAATACGTAAATGTATTAAGGAGGAATAACTAAAATATGAACCCTGTGTGTATTATATTTACAGAGATATTTAAGTTATTACAAGCAATGTGTAGTCGATAGACATAACCGTGGAGGAGAGGTTAATACCTTAATTAATGATTGTGTGAGATATTAATAATTGTTTAAATATGTTACGTTTAAATTTTTCTATATAGATGCGTGTAATAAATTCCGTTAGCCCAGTTTTTGTTTGAATGTTCAAAATGTTTGAAACGACTATACCTATCTGGGACAAGTAATACAACTGGGACGAAGTAACTTCTCAAAAGAAATCGATAGGCGTATACAACTGGGATGGGCATTCGGAAAACTAAAGTACATTTTTAAAGGGAAAATTCTGCAATGTCTAAAAACTTATGCGTTTAACCAATGCATCCTCCCTGTATTAATTTATGGCGCAGAGACGTGTAATCTGACAGAAAGTCTCATGAGACATGTATTATTAAAAATATATTATTTGTAAAATAATATTATAATGTAAATATTATCTTATAAAAGTTTAAAGCCTGGATATTCAAAATATGTCATGAACAACTAAAAATTTCATGAGAAACAATTTTATGAGTTTTTATTTGCTTGTATCCATAAATTTATAACTTAATTGTATATTTTTGGCTTCAAATAGCCTTCCAAAACTTGGTGCATCAACACGAAAATTGCCAGATTGAAATTTAGGCTGCGTTGGAACTAGCGTTCTGTCAATACATCGTCTCCATACAAAACGCATTTTTTTTTATTAATGAAAAATTACATATTTTTAAATTTAAGTAATTAGTAAAATAATAAAACAAGTGGAAATGCTGCTTTTTACTTTTCATATTTGAAAGAGTACCAACCAAAAATTATTGCCTAGAATAAATAAAACTTATCCATTAAAAAGTATTGATATCTTAGTTGTAATAATAATATAAAATGATTATGTGGGTTAATTGTGAAATTGTCTGTGGAAAAAATAAAAATACTTTTCAAATAACCTAGCATATAATGTACGTATGAAATATTTATTTAAACATATTAATAAACTGCTCTTTAAATTATTAAGTTTAAAGGAACAATAAATTCGATTCAATTATTTTATTTCCTTTATTAACATTACAAAATATTTATATTTTAATTAATTATTAAAGTAATTACAAATGTGGCATTGTAAATGTATTGACATATTTAGTGTCAATGACCTCACACTCAGAACTAGTGTCGGGATACTCACGCAAATAGTTGGACTTGCAACAACAAAAACCATGTCATAAGTTTATCATGTTTGACACACAAATAACAAGGCATTATTGTTACAAAATCAAACATCCGAAAACATTTCGTATCAGTCGACACCAGCACTGAATCTGAAGCAATATTTATAAAAAATAAATAATAAGATTGATCTAAAAATATAAGCCTGAAGTCTTATTTTGGAAACTACATCGTACATATTAATTAAGGTTCAATAGAAAGATTTTATTTTCTATTAAATAGACCAAGTTGGCAATATTTGACTTCATGTCACTCTTGTGCCAATCAGAAAAATATGGAAATTGTGTAGACATTACTTTTACAAGAATAATTAAAGTTTGTTACTATGCTATGATTATAGGCACATAAATGTTTTGAAATACAAACTAGGAGGAGTCACATAAACGTTTTCAATAAACTCTAGAAAAAATGCTTTGAAAATAATGTAAAATACACTGCAATAAAAAAAGAAATTTTTTTATTATGCCGGTTCAATTATTATAGAACCGAATAGATTTTTTGCACGAAGTGCTAAGCATAGTCGTACTTGTAAATAATGTAACACCAAAAAAAATCTATAATACGCGGTTATGAAATTTCTCAAAAGTATTATAGTTCGCCTGCGAATAATCAATTATTACAAAGAAAGAAAAAGTTACGTATGTCAGTTCCATATAAAAGCTTTGTGAAGAAAGTAGCCTTTTGTTGCTAAAAATATTGTACAAACCAAACAATGGATATCATAGTTTGACGCAATATGTAAATTCTGTAAATTTTTTGTTGGGAAAAATTGTATCTTTTGTTTGTGCTTAAAGAAATATTTTATTTATATTTGCATTGTATCCCGTATGAAATTATATTTTTTTGCGGAAATTGTGATATTGAATGCTTAAAAAAGCCTCATTCAGTATAACGTTTAAGTTCATAGGGTGGAACCGCGTTATGTCACATCAAAAGCTTACCATTTGTAATAAGAACTATATTTGTAACTTTCGCAATATTCAAATATCTGACCTGATGTTGTGGGTACCTGAAATCTCATTATTAAGTTGACTGTTTTGTTAATTAAAAATTCAATAACATTAAGGTTATCAACTGACAATACTTGGTGAAACTGCATAATTATAATTTAACTAATACTTATACATACCTATATAAGCATTTAAGCCATTGTCAGTTATTAATTTAATCATTATTGAAGATGGCCTCCAGGGAGGCTGAAACATTCAAAATAAAAGTGAACCAAAACTAAATATTTTTATTTGGTTAATTTTTTAATTAAAATTAATTCAAAATTATAATTAAAAAATCACTTAAGGTTTCGCTAATGATCGCTTTGTGGTCTAAAAACGTTAAAAATAATAAACTTTTACATAAATTGATTACTTGAATAGCCTGATATTATAATTAATGTTTTGTCTCCATTTTACTCTCAAAAATTTATCAATGAAATGTACATAGTATCTTAAGATATAGAGGATTACTTTGAATTAATTCAACGGAAATACAATGAAGATATGGTTTAATTTTCAATAATTTTATTAAATCCAGTGTTAATATCCAACAAAATAAGTTTAAAAGATGTTTACATTTTCATACATGATATATGCGATATACGAGTACACGTGGATTCCGTAGGAGAGTATTAACTACAGCAGCCTTTTCAAGCTCCAGAAGGCCATCGGCAACTATACATAGAACGTATTTGAATGAGCTGCAGCAGGCAGAGCTGACATGGGATGAAACGAGGGCCATGGTGGTTGATAGAACTTCCTGGCATCAGTTCGTGGAGCACTTGTTAGAGGAACTGACATGCTGATGATGATGATGCAGATTTCTTATTCTGACCTATTTATGTAATCAATATAATTGTGTACTCCAAAATATATATTAACATGTTTTGAATCTAAAAAGTACACTTTCCTAGTATATATTTTTTGTATATACATAAAAATACACAAGTAAAACATCGATAAAACAATGATGAATATTCGCACGTCTTTGAATTGTTGATTTATCATCGATTAGTCCCAGCTATTACGTCCCCTCGAAGCGAAACCGAGAGTTGTAAAAAAATTAAGGTCCCGAGGAGGCTTGATTGACCCAGAAGCCGGCGGGGCCCAAGAGACACAGGCCCTGATGTTCCGACAGGCTCAGGCGGCCTGATGAGTGTCCGGATGACTTTCAGTTTGGTCAGCAGCTTTGTACGTCGCATTGTGAGGAAGTTATTCCATTTGGCCCCCGCAGGGTGTCATCTGACCAGAGCTGAACTAGTGCAAGTCTTATTTGAAATTACTGGTATATATTTTTTTTAGTCCAACGGCAATAGCACATCGTTGGCGTGGTTCCCACTAGATCACCGAAGTTAATCTACAATAAAAACTATTACTTGGATTGATCACTAGCTGTTTCTAAAAGAGTGTCGTGGATCGGTTGAGCCGATCCTTAGGACCAAATGATCCAGACCTCGGGGCGTCAATATATTAATCCGATCTCGTTTAAAAATTGATTAAAAATATGCCTCGGGTACTTTTTTTTTCAACTAAAAAAATGTAGAAAAAAATATATAGTTGCGTATTATACCTTGCAAGTTACACACAAGGTTAGAATATACGTCTTTTTTTTTTTCTTTTTTTTCTTTGATTATACTGGAAGGCTTTAAATGATTTATTCACGATACCCAACAACGCCCTGAAAAGGACGCCCGTACCTTGTCTGTACGCGTCCCGCCTTGAGAACGGCGCCCGATGGGCCTGTGCGGGACTCGTTCCTCGTCATAGGGAGGACCATACCCGCTAAAAATTGCCTCCCAGTGCCTCTACCGACCCCGGTGTATCGCCGTCAGGCATTAGCTTTAGGGTCGGCTTCATTGGCCTGGCTGTAACGTTGGTGTATCGCTTAGCCGTTAGTGTCGACGTGCGAGGGTTCAGCACGCCTTAATCGTTCGGCGTCTTCTTTTTGCCGTAACACTGTTTCGAAGAATGTCGACCAGGCGTCCCAGTTGATTGGTGAACTCAGAATGCTGGCCGCCATCCTTTCCGGAGACAGTGTGTCAAGGTCATTGGTCTGGCCCAAGAGCTGTTCCCTCTCTTTGTTCCACGCGGCGCAACCAAATATCGTATGCTCCGCGTCGTCGATGTCCGCATCGCAGTGATGGCAGGCGGGTGTCTTCTCCTTTCCAATTCTATGGAGGTACGCCCCGAAACAACCGTGGCCCGTCATGGCCTGCGCGACATGGAATGTCATCGTTCCATGCGCCCGCTTGATCCACGGCTCGATCTCGTTGATGATGCGCAGAGTCCACTTCCCTTTTGGTGTGGCACTCCAGCGTTGTTGCCAGGCTCTGAGCATCTCTGGAGAATATACGTCTGAGAAATAGTAAAGGAACGTAGGAGCCTATTCCATGTCAGCCTCGTTAACCGCTCTTGTAGCCCCGATGATTTCTCTGATGAAGTTTAACAGCAAGGGACCGTCAGAACTAAGCAGCAATTCAGGAAAATCCTCCCAAGAAATGGTAGAAACTCCCAAGCGACAACACAAAATGCGTTTCCTGTTCTCATGGATGATGCACTCAACGAGAGAGTGTTTCACCGTCTGTTGCATGCCTGGATCCCATGGACATGCGTCGCAAGAAAAGAGTCCAAATCTTTTTAGGATACTAAAGCAGCTTTATCTTTAAGTTCTCGGGCTTCTGCTCAAGAGGTTGTTAGAAACATCCATCGGAAACTAATAAAACTGAATTGCGGAAATTTTTGGTGACTATATATAATGAATTTGGAAAGATATTTACAACTTAGAGTATGTTTTGTGATTAATTTCAAAACCTGGGGTTTTTGCATGTCATGTCAAAATCTTTCTTAACATTGAGCTATCACTTTGATTTTTATATTTTTAAGGAATTGAAAATAAAATGCTTTGATTCGTAGTCAGCATGCATGAAAAAAGCATTATATAAAAATCGTAGACTTAACTTAATCCTCAAAAACGTTTCAAAACATCGCAAGAATTCACATTTATATTAATCTTACAAATGTCAAAAAAATAAAGGCCTATATTAACATAAAATGTTGTTGAAAAAAATGCCTTGTACAACTTAAGCTTTGAGATTTTGTAGTTTCACCACTAAACAAATTACAGAATATATTTTGGCATGATTATTTGAATATTTTTAACAATTATATCATAGTAAAGATTTTTTTTTTACAAACATGTTTGATCCAGTTGCTCTGCAAACTAATTTAATAATCGCAAGTGCTTCGAGGCTAAGAATCCCTGTTTTTGATGGTGCAGGATTTGCAATTTCATGATACATAATCTAGAATAAAAGTATTTCTACATGAACAAACAACTGTTCTAAGCATTTATATGTACTTATAACATATTAATACTTATAACCTATATCAGATCTAAACAAACATATGTAAAGAACATTTTAAACTTAGTGAAATATAATTTATTTTTCAGGATTTTCTTCTGGAATAGTTCGTATTATGCAAGATAATATTTTTGACTGAAACAGCCCTGCTTATCATACTGGCCAGTCTTTCACAAACGCTTCAGGAAACATTCCATTTGTTTGGTCCGTGATAATGGCCGCGGCAACAATGCGCTCCCGGGTCCAACAGAAGGCGAAGGAAATTCTTTAATTTCACCCTCGTGTGATCCAAATTATGCTTTTTTACTGAAATAATAATGTGCTAGCCACAGGAGCTTTGTTGTTCATAATACACGTTGTGAGGAGACTAAGCAATATTGTACACAACAAGAGTATCGCACAGTCATAATATCATTGTATTATCGAACCTGATAGTGAGTGTGTCTTAAAGGCAGGATGCTTCTGAATTGAGTGGTGGAGAATACATAATAAAAGAGAAAAATTTGTTGCATCTTACATTATAAACATTTTCAAAAAAAAATTACAAAATTTAATCTATAACAGAAAATACTCGCATAGTAGGTAATTTTAACTTAGTTGTAAGTATAGTTGTCTCAAGTGAAGTTGTATTTTCTTTATAACAGTTTTTCATTTCTAAACGCCATTGATTTTTAAATGTACTATATTACTAAATGTATATATTAGTTAATTCATTATTATTAACTAGTGTTGCTGATCAATTTTCTCTACAAAAGTTGAGAGATCTTAGCACATTAGATATATAAATAGAGAAATAAAACCATGTCACACATAGTTTTCTAGGTTCTCTCTTAACTGTTTTGAATTCTGTTCATTTTATTATGAAATTATCTTCTCTACTCCAATCTATATACATAAAAATGAATGTCTGTCTTTCTGTCTGTCTGTCTGTCTGTCTGTCTGTCCTTTATGCATTTCTATACCATTAATCCGACTGTGATAAGACTTTGTCGAATTATTGCTTAGACTAGCGGGAAGAAGATAGGATACTCAAAATTTGATTTGATTACAAAAATTATTTAAATATTTACGTAAAACATGTTTTCATACAAGACTATTGTAATACAGAACGGCCATCTTAAAACATTGTATCCATAGCAACGCTGGAAACAAAAATGACACAAATCTGTCATGTAGGTATTTTAAGTAGGTATTTTAAGTAGGTACTTACGTAAGGTTTTTTTGAGTGGCATTGCAACGCATGCCGGGTATACGCTAGTTATTATATAAAAATGAGTTTTATTTCCATAAAATCAATAATTATAATCAAAATTCTCTATATTGTTGTCTTTCTTAATCATTCTCTAGTTGATGAATGGTTGTCAAAAAATTCTACCAAAAAAAACTGTTAAATGGTCTTCTCTTTATTCATTGTCAACTGTTTCATGAAGCTGGAGAAGTGCATATTATTTTATATGTATAGTTTTTGAGAATTTTCCACGACAGTAAAAAGCAAGAGCCTGTTTTTTTTATAAAAAAATACTACTGTAGCTTATACGCTCACATCTTGATATCAGTAGAATAAGCTCCAGCATAGTCCACCTTCATCCATTGATCAACTGTAAGATAGTAAGCTGCTATGGCCACTCCCTTATTTCGCTATTTTTCACAAAATAAAACTCTCATACCCCTAATATTTTTCGTCAACACTTGTTCTCCGAATAACAATTAACATATGAACACTCAAGAATTTATTTTTCGTGTTAATACGAAATGGATTATTGTTCGCATCATTGTGCCTTCCTGTTATCCAAACATAAGTAAATTCCATTTAAGATATGTTTGAAAGAGTCAGCTCCCCTTGTCCCTCGCGCATTCCGTATTCTGATGTATTCACCATTTGATGACTCGGGCTTTTACTCTTTTGATATATTTTAATTTGCCAAAGGGGGTAACACAACAGCCAGCATGAACGTGCGTGAATAAATTGTTAAGGTTCAGAGGCGTAACAAATACAAGCCTTTCCACTGAATTTAAGGATGCATTTAGACAAAACGAACATAAATTTAATACCTACAACTTTGAAATTTCTTGATGAAAACTATTGTATTCTAACGTTGCTGTTTACACCCTCGCTGCCAATTTCTTACAAATTTAGTGTAAGCGCCACAGGTTTGACAAGCTTAACGAAAAATCTTAACATCAAATGAATATTTTTGCACGTGCTTTATATTAATTTCGTGTAAATGGACCTTTAAGCACGCGTTCGTAATGTGTAAAATAGTTTTTATAAATATTAATACAATTTTTTTGATTTTCGGCACCTAAAAAAAGTTATTACTCTCATATATTGAACTCATCATCAGCCTGTATCCGTCCAATGTTGAACGTAAGCCTCCAGCATGAGTCTCCATCCTCTTCGATCCTCCGCCTTCCGCATCAGATTGTACTACGAGTATATAATATATTTTCTTCTAAAATCTGCTAAATATGATTGTATAATCTTTGCAAACGTGATTAGGAAAAAAAAATACCGCCAGACGGCATTGTTGGCCTGTTATTATACATACATGGCATGTTATTATCTATGAATTCTATAAGGCTAATGAATTAATATTATGAAATTATGTATTAAATATGAAAAATTAGTTCTTCAATAACCAAGTTATGAAATAATATGAATTAAATCATAAAAAATATGTTAAACACGACCATTGTAAATTTAATCGGAAATAAAGTCTAAGACTCTTAACCCTCAAGTAAAGTTTGATTTTTTCGTGCGTTTTGATGTAAGGATGTTACGCCTTTGATGCGACGCTTGTTTTCAAGGAAATTGCTTTCACTGTTTGGTCCCCTGACAAATAAAATCCCGCCACCTCACATCGCAGTGTCGAGGAAGTATAGTCCTGCCCGCGCGTCAATCCTATGATTAAAACATCAAGAAATGAATGCACAAAAGCCGTGAAAGGCGAGGAAAATTCTGAGAAAGCCTTTTCAACAACACGTGTCGTTTTTTAAAATACACACACACAAGAGAATACCGCAAGGAAGAAGAAGTCTTACAGACTTTAGCTTTTTAAGTATAGAAAAAAACATCTACCTCAAGGGGTAAATATATACCAGTAAGTCACGGGCTTGATGATACCGATGTGCTTGAACCGATCGCTGCATAGCATTCCATATCCTCTCCAGGCAGCGTTCTTCTCTCCTTAAGCTGCTTTCCACATATACTCATTCTAGCAACACGTCCATATATCCCAGAAATGAGTTATACAATCAAGGTGGGCTTTCCCTTAAAACAGATAGGTCTAGGCTTCGGAAGCATTGGAAGCATCGAGTAAATAATTCCATTTGCTTAAATTAACGAAGATTCAAAACAATCACGCTTAGCAAAAAATCAGTGTAACAAGACCAAAAACCAAGTGAAAGAAAAAAAACCACTTATTTCTGAAGCAGCTTCAAAGATCTACAGCCTTTTTATAGTTTTCAGTTATGTAACATTAAAGAAGTTAGTTATCAAGTAAATTCCATACATTATATGTGTCCTATGCCGTCTCTTTTCATTTATTATAATAATTTACGAAATTCATAAATAACGTTCTATTACTCACAAAATAAAGCATATACCCTTTACGAAAATACCACACGACAACTCACCTGAGAGGTATCAAATATATTTTCTTTCACTAACCCAGCCAAGGTTACAAAATTATTTGCTTTTTGTATGGAAGAGGATTTGTCAACTGCTTGTACGACAGTTATGCATTTTACCACTATGCCATTCTTCTTGCATATGCTTCATAGTTTAAGGGCAATGGCCCTTCGAACTCACGACCTAACGACAGAAACCTTGGCCTATCAAGTTTTTGTGTCGATAACATTTCAAACATAATGAAAAACCTCACGTATTGACAAGCCTAGTGAGGTGTTTGATTAATGAAAGAATATGAAAATAATACAAGAAGAGCTTTCACAAAACATGTTTTATAATGTATGGATGTTTTATAAACGCTTCATACAATATTGGATTAATTGACTGATTGTTGGAATTTTAAATGTTTTTATTCAAGTTTCCTTTGACTAGGTTTTGTTTCTTTAGCATGTTACTTAAGCAACTAAAGCTGAAATATACGTAATTATACATTATCGATAATTATATTCAAATTATCATTCTAGTAATTGAAGCATATGTTCTTGAAGAACCATCATATAATATATTTTTAAAAATAAATCCATATCCGTGTGGAGTATATATTCTCCCTATATTCGTGACACAAATGGAACATATAGGAAGCTGTACAAATGGCCGCTTAGTTTTCAACCATTCTACCACCAGTATTCTACGAAGGAATCTGGTTTCTAAACCCATTATACGGCTGCATTGGCTTTTACTGAGATGGCATGATTCACAGCTGTGAAGAATAGGCATCATACAGGCGCTATGCAGATGGCATTTAGTTAAATACTCTTATTAATTTTAAATATGGTTGGTGTGAATTTGATCCCTCATCTGTTAAATGCCAGTCATACCTTATCAATCAAAATTGGTGGTAGACGAAAGTCATTCCGTCAAGACTACCCATTCATAGTAAATTCCTGTAATAATAAGGATGCTGCGTGAATGTAAGGCTGTAGACTATAACGTTAGCTGATCAACATTCCACATGCAGCGCTTAGCCATGTGCAACACATGGTAAGCGTTATAGAATTCCACAGTTTAGACTTCCGAATTACTATCACTATCTGTCGGTATTCTGTATGAGTTTAAATCAAAAAATTTCATCCTTTTATTATATTTATGCATATATATAAAAAGGAGATTGTAAAAAAGTCCCAGAGATGTTGTTTATCGAATTATAAGGCAGTATGCGACGTCTTTCTGCTAAATACCTATAAAATTTTCAGGTAAAATAATTTTGAATGAATTTTGAAATTGGCGTTATATAATCACTTACAGATAGTCTTATCCTTTGTTCTCTCTTCTATGATTAACATAGGCATAGACCGACCGTCTAGCCGGGCCATCGTCAGGCGGGCGAACCCTGCGGCCCCTGGGGAAGCTAGCGCCCCGGTCCCCGGTCCACGGTTTCACGGATCGGTTTCGAATGCAAATTGAAAGCAAGCCTCGCAGTTTGGCTCAGCTAATTTCCTGCTGATTGCGTCGCAATACCAACCCTGATACAGTCAAAGCAACGACTGAACGGCAGATTGAAGTAATTAACATTGAGAAGTAATAGTATAATAATAAAGTAATGTAATATAAATTAATAAAATAATATAAATGCTAAAGTGTTCATTTTCTAAATTTTTAGATTTTACAAAAAACAATGCAATGAGTTGCTTGCGTACTGAATGTTCGATAGACTTTGTGAGGAATGACGAAGGGAGAGAGAGGGCAGCTTAGATATTCATACAACAAGGACAACTACACATGATATGAAGTGAATACCATGGTGACTGAAAGCTTTGTAGTGGCAGTTCGTGAAGACTATATGCTCCATTTAAGGGAGCTGGCATGGTAATGATGATGGACATAGTGAAAATCATATTGTAGACTCCATGACATAAAAATAGGTTTTATAATATTCCTTCTTCTTTAGGGATGTTAAAATCTTCTTGTATTCTTTCCATAAGATGGAATGATTAGCTTGACGATTCTCAAGCCTGAACTATTAAATCTTTCGATCAATCGTAAGCCAACATATGTGCTTTTAATGGACAGTTATTTGAAAAATCATCGCAACACTAAATGAAAACCATCTATTTCAGATTAAAACGTGCTCTAAAGGTGTAATTATAATAAATTAAATTAAATAAGTACTTAAACGACGAATATAAGAGCGTTGTATAAAAAACTTTATAGTATTTAAGTAAAGTAATAATTCCATATTCTTCTTCTTCGTGTCAGCGACGTCAAATTATTTTTTCCCAATATCTGGCAACATCGATAGCTCGTGTGTTGCCCAGCATTAGGTCCTGAGATGTGCAACTTGTTGGGCACATGGAGCAGCATCGTAGGTGTGAGGCGGTCTGCAGGTCTCCACAGTAGCACAATAGTGTCTCTCCCTGCCGAAGCATTCCCCACCGCTCGAGGTTGTCCTTTGTTCTACCAACTCCGGTTCTTAATCTGTTTAGGGATTTCCAGGTCGGCCAGTCAAGGCTCTTGCCAGTTGGGAGGGCTTCCTTTGGAGTAATGAAATCCTCTGGTGCGATTTGTTGCCAGAGTTGGAGTCTCTCATTTTCAGGGCCGGATGTGAGAGGTTGTGTGGATTTCAGAAAGCTGCTTCGAGACTTCAATCTTGGTGTTGGGGGTATCTGATTATACAAGGAGTGGGACGGTTGGTTGATTGCCTTACGCATTTCTTCAACGCATATGACTTTGCGTCTTATGTTCGGTGGTGCGATACCAGCCAAGGGGTATAGTTTAGAAATGGGTGTTGGTTTGAGGCAGCCTGTGACGACTCTGCATGCATCATTCAGGGCAGTATCCACTTGATTACAGTGGGCTGATCGACCCCACACTGGTGCCGCATATTCTCCAGCTGAGAAACAAAGTGCTAAAGCTGAGGTACGAAGAAGGGGTGGTTGGGCTCCCCAGTGAGTGTTGGTCAGTTTGCGGATGAGGTTGTTCCTTGTTGCAACTTTCTGTGTGGTGTTGGTGCAATGACGCCTGAAGGTGAGGGTGCGATCTAGAGTGACTCCAAGGTATTTTGGATGGTCGCTATGTTCCAGTACTCTACCTTCCCACGTGACACGAAGCTTTCTGTTAGCTTCCCTGTTTCTAAGGTGGAAACAGCAGACTTGTGTCTTTGATGGGTTAGGTTTGAGATGGTTGGTTTCGTAGTAATGGGACATCTCGTTGAGTCCCTGGCTTAGGATGTCCTCAACTTCGGGGAGCATGAAAAGAACCTCCACGCAGTGCCCCCTGGAAACGGAATCTCGGACTTCCTCTTCCGGCCAATCTTTTCAACCCAGCGACAACAAAAACAAAATAATTCCATATTACAACAGCCTCAGTTCAAGATTTGGTTATATTGTAGTGTCAAGCTACTCATCTTAAAATACGATATACTTTCGCGTAATTACGTCCCAGATAATAAAGTGCCTTTCGAAGAAGCGATTTTTGGCGACCTTATGCTATTTAGCTAGAGGAGTAATGTGCAAAGAAAAGAAAAGGATCAATATATTACTAAATACACTCATCTTTTTTTTTACATTCATTAACACATTGCACAATACATGCAGTGCTAATTTGACATTAAATAAAGCAAATAATCTGATAACAAAAGCTCTTGGTGGTGGCTATATACAGCAAGAAATATGGTGTAACAGACAGTTATCTTAATAATTTAAAAAAAAATCAAAATTTTTGCAGATTTCTTTTTGATTATGAACTTATTGTTTCTCACTGTACGGTTGGTCCAGCTCCACCCTGTTCACGCAGACTGTCGCTATCAGAAGATATAGACAACATTGTACAGTTCAATAGACTTTACTAGTTTGGATGTTCGAGTAGTGTTAACAGCATTTATAGGTTGGTGCACGAATTGGATGATTAAGCTGGGTAACGTATTAAAAAAAACTTGTAATTGTTTTAAATATTCACATTTAATTGACTAATATTCTAACTAAAAATATTTTCTCGTTATTATTATAACGTTTAACCAATAAGTGTATTTTAGGCAAAGATTTTTTTTTAAATAGTTTTTTTTGTATGGGGTCAGTATCTTAAGATATGTATGGACATAAAATTATTTGTGATGTAATATGTATTCATGACATGTTGAAGCAACAGTTTTCATTCGATCACCAAAGTTAAATAAAATTCGAAGCGTACCGTACTTGAATAAGTTAACCATGTCGTTGGTTGGGAGGAGCAATCTTGAACCAAATGGTTCAAGTCACAAGTTAATTGGCCTCAGCATATGATTTTCTTTAAAATCTGATTAGAAGACACCCAAAAAGCCTCGTATATTACAGCTGCGTTCTCTTTCAATCACTGAGCAAGTTCTGGAGTTTGTAAAAACTGTGCAAACTGTCGAGTTGGGAATACACAAGATTAACGGAAGGAGACAAAACTGTGCGACGACAAATAAGACAAAAAACACTGAAAATGCTTCAATTAAGGAGTGGAGTTTATGGAATAAGAAGGCAAAACACTACATTATATACGCGCGTTCGCGGCAGTCCCAACGCAATTATCGCTGTGTGGGCGGATAGGTGGGACTCACGGTTGCAGGGGCACTGGATACGCCTTCACGTGGCCATTCAGAAGGGATCCGGTGCCCCACTCACTGAGTAGTACAATAATTATGATGTGGTGTATGTGTATATGCCGATTTATATTTTCTTTCTATTCTGTTTAATTAGAATCGTGATTTTTTCTGTATTTGCTTGGAATTATTGTATGTAAAATTTTGATTATGGCACTCGTGGCTAAATAAATATTTTTTTATTATTTTTATTACATTGCTTGATAAAAAAATCGTTGTAATGTTTTAAAGTTCTTTATTTAAAATTATGATACAAAAACATTTATTTTAAATGATATTGTTTATTTCATCAATGTTTAGATATTTAGTTGTTTATCACTGGGTTTATCGATGCATCCGCCTGCTGTATCCAACTCTGAAAGTCCAATCATTGTCATCAATCTTCAGGGTCCGTTCGAATGCAGCCGCCCAAGGGAGGAAGCTAGACAAAGCCACCCACCATTCATCCGCCCATCGGACCATCCGCCCTTCCGTTCACTACTACAACACCCTATCAACCCACTTATTATTAACTTATCTCAATAGGTCGAAATTAACAATAATTTAAACTGTATTTAAATTAAAAAATAAATCTAAAGATACTTTACTAAGTGCCATCGGTAAATTTTACATTAGTGCTCCAGATACCGATATTTCACCGGAAAACATAGCGAGTCGTTCGTTTGGTTGAGTTATCTCTTAGGAAGAAATTTCTCAGACCTCAGTTACGAAAGGGTTTTCATCCAATGTTCTTAAAATGCAAATAAAAAGGGATTTAAATATGCATCGGATACCTTTTAAATCCTGTAGGCTCTCGTATTTGTTGTCGTTGATAGCGACGGATAGTTTATAATTGACGGAGCTCCAACTGTAGAGATGATTTGGGAGTGTAAGGATAATGTCATATACTCCTGTTAGGGGGAGCAGTTATGATGGTAGGATGATGATGATGATGTTAACTGTGGGGTGGAAATTTGTGGTAAAAATATGCTGCTTTAGCAACGATGCATATGTTCATCGGGTATGATCATGTTCATAGAATGAGTAAATAGAAGATATTAATGATTATTTCGATTTTTTCGATCGATATTTCTTGGTGGAATTCCATTATATCAGATATAAAATAAAAGATTCTTTAGAATTTATTCCACATATATTTTTTTGTTTGACTACATGTTTCAGCTAGGTCGGATGGCCATTTTCAAGTCAAAATGAAAAAAATAAATTGACTTGAAAATGGCCATCCGACCTGGCTGAAACATGTAGTCAAACAAAAAATATATGTGGAATAAATTCTAAAGAATCTTTTATTTTATATCTGAGATATTAATGCATCTCCGCAGAAATTTTACAAAAAACACTTATTATTCTCGCATGCTGCGTCCATTTTTTATAGTTGAACGTCGTATTATCAACTATTTTGTAATTTAAAGATAGTATTTTCCAACATGCATTTCAGTTTATGACATTCGTTACAAGAAGCCACGTATATCTTCTACAAATAGCAAACAGCAGAGATACACTTTTAGGTCATAGTCACATTTATATATCATGTACTAAACCACTGTATGAAAACCATGTAGGTCCAAGTTCCATCCATTCATCTCAATCCATTGTCGAAACTGCAACAGCAGCTCTGGATGACTTCATCATCGTCGAGCATTCTTGGCACAATGGTCATTTGGAGTGAAACGGCAGCATTCTCCAGAGCTTACCAGGGTCTGAACACCGCTAATGTTAACACAAAGGACGGAATAGACTGTTGGGCGGGAGAGCCTGCACAAGGATGGATATTGGGCGAACTAGAAGTGGGCAGATAGGCGGATGAAGGGAGGTAGAAGTTTTATTAATATATTTTTTTGATTAGTCAATGCGCCAGAAGGCAATATTTTAAAGTATACACATGAATGTTTTAGTAAGTGCATTGGATTGATCAATATTGAACGTATTTGGGTTGTATTCTTCAGGTTATGATGATCGTATTATACCGTTATTGTGTAATCAATTCTTTTAGCGTTCACTTTTGTGGTCAATTTCAAATATTTTATAGAAAAATTCTTTATACATTGTTTTAACATCACACTGAGCACTGTTTATTTATTTGCCGTAATATGACTGCATCGCTATCAATTAAAACTTTGTCAACTCTTCTCGTATTGTTTCGTATACACAAGCCACACTCAATGATCATATAATTGAACGATAATCAAATTTTGAGCAAAAGACTAATTATGTTAGCGTATAAATACTCCGTATACAGTCAACCCTCTTTAAACGCACGCTTTTTATTTTCAACGCAGATTTACTACAGTGTTCGAGGTGATCCTTCGTATAACGAGCCTTTATGTGTTATTATTTTGATTTGAACCTCCTTTAACCCTCGCTTTACTATGCTAAAAACTTCCGCGCGTTCCGATGGTGTCAACTCGTTACACATTCTGATTTGAAGTGAATAAAATGAGTAGAAATTCGAAAAAATTAAAATATTCAAAGATATCGCTTAATTTTACAATAGTTGATGTCAATAAGCAGTAATAATTGACATTTAATAGCTAAAAACATGAAAAACATCAGACGAAGACCTCAAACGGCCAGACGCACCTTCGCGCGTGAACTTCCGAGAGATACTAACATTACTTAGCCTGTCGATATATCGATGTGCCTACGCGCATAGATATCATTTCGAACGAGCCGACCAACTGAGGTTTCCCGTCTCGCTCACTCATATTAGTACGTCAGCGAGAGTGAGGAGTATAGATGCCGACGCATCTGGGTATTTTTGTAATTTTATTTTCGCACACGTTTCCAACAGGTCGTATGATTCATGACAGTTGACGCGTCTTGATTGTAGTGGTGAATTTATTCCGGATTTTAGAAAAATATTTCCTGCTCCCGATGAGTGCCTATTATTATAAATATTTTTTTTTTTCAATACTTAAATGTATTAAAGAGGAATACCTAAAATCTGAACCCTGTGTGTCTTATGGTTACAGAGATATTTAAGTTATTATAAGCAATGCGTAGTCGATAGACATCAACGGGGAGGAGAGGTTAAAGACCAAATGTACCATGCCTTGGAAGCATCATGTTAATGATCCGACCTTATAAAAACGTCATAGAAGCGTTAAATGTACTGTACTTAGTTGTCTCGATATGACAAACTTAATATTCATCTCAAATATACTAACTAAATCTGCATTATGTAGTATTATCATGACTTTCATTTAGTTAGACATATATTGTTGGTATTTATATTAATGCTGTATGTGTCTAATTTACAGCTTTACAGAATAAATACTGAAACACATGCAAGTGTAAGTAACGTTTTAATGCGGTGGTTGATAGCTACGCTTTGAAAGCTTCTTTTTTTTCTTTTATATATCGTTCACCCATCACACAATTCCACGATCATGGCGCAGATTGTTTGGAATGATCCCAACATCACCCTTCAAAGTCCATCCAAGCATTTGTAATCCCGAAAGCTTCACAGTACAGTACGGTCCCGTATTCCGTACGCTAATTTCCTAGTTTCCGCCCCCCAATGATCCTGCCCTCCTGGTTCCCTGCTGGTACGCAACTTGAGCATGTGATTTGAGCTTTCAAAAGCTCGCGTGATAAATTTAATTAACTGTTTTTTTTAAAGGTTTTCAGCATTCACTTTGAGATCCATTATAAATTATAAATATTTATTTATTAACATTGTTTTTACAGTTGCACTGCAGTTTCGACTTATCCGTAGCCTTTCTCAATCCATCACTTGTTAAGAGAAAACAGTTATCTCTAACCAAGTGACGGATTGAGAAAGGCTACGAATTTAAATTAATAGACTATGACTGGAATTTTACGGGTGGGGGATCAAACTCACACCAACCGGGGGTATTTTAGAGCTCAGAAAATGATTAAAAAATATTTTTTGTAATCTCCTTCGGGGATCAAACCCACGACCTTTGGCTTCCAAAACAAACGCTTTAACCATTGAGCTATACCCGCCGGCAAATTCATAAACGTAATAAAAAAAAACATTACAAAATATGTTTTAAACGTTATAAAATAACTGTCGCTGAACTGGTTTAGTTTCGTCTTGATTGTGAGCATTGTTTAGCTACATTTTTTACCTGCAATATATCAAACTCACTTTTTTTTCACCCAGGCGTTTTGGCCATCTTGTCCCGCGTCACATAACTCACTACTAAACACTTACACGCAATAAAGATGGATTAAATGCAATTGAAAACTTAACGAGAGGGAAGGCATCTGAAGAGTGCATCCATTTTTATGATCCGGACCCTTTGTGACACATAAATTAATGCATAATGGAAGGCACCACACATCGCTAATCTCAAACAAGAAGACCCCTTATCAAAAGACTCTCAGATTTATTTTCATAAACATCTTTTCATAACATCATACAAAATATACATAAATTATAAGCCGCCGTGTTCCGTAATGCATTAAACATTTTATTCACATGGTTACAAAAAAACAAGTAACTGCATTAAATTTACGAGCAGCGCTTGAATATTAGGGGATGAAGCAATTGTAATTTTTACGTTTTCTTTTTTGGAAAAGATCATAACGTGAATATGTTATGTGAGCTGCTGAATTAGTAATTAAGAAATTATTTTTTGTGAAAAATAAAATAAGTTTCCATGAGACGCAATGCTTGATTTGAGTCTCCTTTAAGGACCTAATGGTTACTCAATGTTCAGGGAGCGGTTAGTAAATCATCTAATCTTATAAAATGTTACTATAGCTGGATGCTTCTAACGCTCTTTATTATAGGCCGTCGGGAGCTATGGCTGTCCCCGGCGAAGCTCCTGAGGTAGACATTTCTTCGGACGAGGCTATAATAATAGCATCTGACAGAAATGGCTGGCGGTAATAAATGGCGACCATATTCTTCAACAGATATGAAAATAAATTATTGCATACAAAACCTTATTTTTCTTTTCGATTATTCGATTGTTGTAATATTTTTTAATATTTATTTTTCTTACGGAAATATTATTTTTCCAGACTTAAAAATAGAATGTTTTAGATTATAAAAATATCAGCATCTGTTTTTTTTAATAAATTCAATAAAAGGTTCGGTAAATTAATAAAATTTCGTGGTAGGCAAAATGCTTACATCATCCATTAATAGCTAGTCATTAATGGATATAAATCACTTTAATTTCTTAATAATGCTTACATACCGATTAGTAATCTTATGACGTTAGTGGATTTAAAATCAAAATACAATCCGTTAGGAAATGAAAAGAGTCATATTATATACTGAAATTTCTTCTTCGCTTTCTGGTATGTGCTTAAATAAATAGTAATCAACTATACTAATCAATACAAAAGAGTTTTAAAAATACAGTTATTCAAAATACCAGACTATTTATCAAAATGGTTCAGTGTATAACATTTTCTCCAGTCAAATCTCTCCTCAACATTTGCAAATCTAGTACTTACATTAATATTTGAGTAGGAGCACATTAGAATAATCTACAATTAAATATAACAAGACTAATTTATGCGAATGATACTTGTTACTTAAAGATTAAACTTTGTACTTATGCGAGCAAACACTATTTGTGTATTATTATAATTAATTTATGAAACTGTCTTACACAGTGTAATACCCGGAGCTCGTCATAACCAGATACATATTTATCGTGACCGGTGGGACAGCATATTAAAATAATATTAAAACTAGTTTATCCCGAGAGTAACAATGGCCTCCTAATTTGCCTATTCTGCACACCCTTCTATTATTCCATCATAAAACGGTATTTATTCTCCAAGCTTTCACTTGGTTCTGTTCCATCGTCATGACCCTCATCATCAGAGGCGTTGGACCTAACCTAACCTTGTGAGAACATTTATCTTTTAAGAGAACAATCGAATATAGAACCATTTATAAATATGATTGAATCAAAAGCCATTAAGATTATTTATTGTTTTAAGTGAAATTTGGGATCACAGGTTATTCATTATGTTATGAATTTGAATAAATCAATGGAATGGATCAGCGAAGTGATCAAGACAATGGAATTATCAGTTGAGATTGTGCGATTATCAATTTATGAATGTTGTGATTTATTGTGAATTTTAGATATAAAAAAACAGGTGTGAGTATTGTATTTTACAGCTCTTATTGGCACAAGGTCGTACAAATAGGTTTTTTAATTGTATTAAAAATAACAAGAATTTTAAATAAAAGACGAAAGTAAAGCATTAATCAATTTAAATTTTTTTTTCATGTGAATGAGTATGAATAAAATAATAAACTGAAGCTCAAATATAGTTTGGATATTACTAATAAAAACTAATATTGCTTTAATTTCAAATTTGGATTTTCTTCTTTTCAGCCTTATAGTCTTACACAGAGACATTCCTTGGCTTAAGATAACTAATTTAAGACCCGTATACAGTGACATTTCGATAACCAACCTATAATAGATAATTTCCTTTAGAATGAATAATGTGAGGAAGCCTCAGTTTTTGACTCACCTCAAATTTTAGGAAACGTCTTTCGAAAAAAAGCCGATGATCGTCCCTCAAGACGGGTGATTTCTTTTTTTAGCTTCGTTTGTAAACATTTATCATATAAATGTTTAAGAACCGCAATGTTATACACATTTTTTTTTATATTAATAAAAACTTTGTATGGAAAATCATCAAATAATCACACAACAGGATGTATTGTTCCCAAAATACAAATCGTCTATTGTTTCATTAATGTTCATAGAACTGATAAGAACAAGACTACTTGTAAAAAATCAGCTCATTCTAAATTGGCTGAATCTCGTCGAATTAATTCAATTGTATGTTTATGTCTTTTTTGTAGTGTTGTCATTGCACAAAAGCCAGTTTGCATAAGTCGCGATGGGCGCCTCACAACGCGCAACGTTTCCAATGAAAGAGAATATTAAAATTACAAATTTTAATGCCTGGATAATGCCCTCATGAATAATCAATGCGAAATATATTATATTTATTATATTACAGTAGAACGCGCGTTGTTTGGCCATTCACTGGCTAGTAAGTGGGGTGGTTGGTAACAATGATATGTGCAGAAAAAGCAGATTTAATACATCTCTATAGCGCGCTCTCTCGCATGACAAACGAGGGGACGTTCTATCTCGTCACTTCTGACCATCACGGGAGATTTTGTAAAGGTGTATCAACATAGATAATATGTTTTGCAAAAATATAATTACATTGTTAAAGTTATATAATGTGCGGTGTAATATTGCTTTATATCATATACTTATAGTATATATTTTTCTTGTGTTACAGGAAGTTTATAATCACTATATATATAATTTTAGATAATACAGTTATTTCAAAAAAATAATTATACATTAAAAAGATATGGAAATGTCTATACAATGTTATTATTTTTTACTTTACTTTTCCCCACAGATTAAGATTTTGAAATAAACTAAGCTACTCGTAAAATAACTCGTAGGATCTGTGCTTTTTCCCCTATTTTTTGTTGTATGGTCCACGTTAAGCATTATTTGTTCGCATATGTACTTAAAAATCATGGATTCGCTTTCAACTAGAGTTTCTTCGATTCTTCTCAAAATTATAAGTTCATAATTATTTAATAATTGATTTATGTTTTTTATTTGTACAAGTATATTTAATGTTTAAGCCTCAGCTTAAATTTAACATATTTGTTTAATCTGAAAGACTATCGCATAGAACTTTTCATTTCAGTTCACCAACAAGAAAATATGCAAGCAATATTTCGTGTGGTTTTCGTTCAATAACTACAGATTAATTTAAGAAGTTAATATTCTGTTGAAAATAAGAATTAAAATAATATTATAATATATATCTCATACTTATAAAACACATAATTGTATTGCATTTAATATGTGTTGAATAATAATTTTAAAAAAAGTTCACTTTAATTTATGACAATAGTTTGAAGTAATAGTTGTATGCTTCATTTTAAAAACTGTTATGGCATGATGTGCAGGCTTAAATACTCTTCAGATATTTGTAATTTACAGCCAAACATTCAGCCAACCAACAGCTCAAAAACAGTTTTACTGAAAACTTGTTATATTGAAAAATATATATATATTATTATTATTTCTGTCAAAAATTCACTCAAAGAGGTGAGTCTCCCGCAGATGTCCCGCAGAGCCCACCTGATCTCCCCCCATGCGCCCTCTACCTCTGAAAATTTGCATCACAACAGGAACAATTACGCCGTTAATCCCCTACAAAGGTTTACGTCCAAAATAATTCACGAATCGCTGAATGGGCGGCTTTATTTCCAGCCAGATTTTACAGCCCACCGATTATCACGAGAACAAAACTCAATTGGTATGAATTATTTATCCTCCGAAAAACCCCAATTGAAACCCTAAAATAAAAAAGGACACAAGTGCCGGAAATCTTTTTTTTATACATTAATATATTTTATTTATTTTGCGACTGACAGAGCATTATGTTAGCGATACGTGACGCACATATGCTCCAGTTAAGGGAGCTGTCATGGAAATTATTTATTATTTTATTTATTTTAATTTTCCATATTCTTTACATATCTGGTACATTTAGTAATCATAAATATCGCCACTCAGTTCAATGTAGAGAAAATCTGCATTCGAAGGACCACCTTATAGCATATATGATTCCCGACAACCTCCAAGGCAGGAACCCGGAGACTTGTTGAGATAGCAGGTGTACTATCCGAGGCATATATTTGCGTGAATTTTTAATCAGAATTTTCGAGGAGTTTGGATGATTAGATGGAGAAGAGAGAGTCCTGTCTCTCTCTTCCTGTTAAAAACCTGTTAAAGACCTAGTAAAATTATTTAGGACCTGTTAAAATTATATGGTATGTTTGATTTTCTTTCAAATTGCAATGTCTTATCATCTATAAAATAATTCACTATAAATCTAAACAAACATTGTTTTTGGGCCTGTATTTCTTTGTTCAGTAACTAATTCTAGGTTTTGGCAGTAAGTTAAGTCAATTGGCAATATCCACTGTGTCAGTCATAAATGAAATGTCAAATGTGGTTAGTTATAAAACTAAAATGGCAGTAATATATTCAATATTGGTATAAACATGTAAAATGAATAAATTATTAACCCATAAAATGGAAACCTAATCTAACCTATTATTAAATACCATTCATCAATTATTTACTGCAAAATGATTATTTTTACCAAAGGTTTTTTAGGTATTTATTACTGATCGTTTGCTGAAAGTACTGCCCATTAATTGAATTAAATGCTGCCAAAAAAATCGTTTTCTTTTTGGTTGCACTTATGCCCTTTTCTGGTCTTCAATTGCTACGATTTATATAACAGCGTTGTTTTTTTCGATCACTCGCATTTGCTGCGATCAATTGAATGTGACGTTTATTTTTTGCAACGACAATGCAGTACGTGGGGAATAATATAAAACACCACACAATACGAATACAATTGTAATAAGTATGCATTAGTAGAATAGAAAGGTGGGAGGGATGTGTAGCCACTAAATAACCGGTTCAATTGGTTTAAGTTATATTCAATAATTATTTAAATTAAATTGCTCTTGGTGTGTTTAAATAATGTAATTCATATATAAAAATATAAAAATAATACTTAACGTATGATGATCGAAAGTAGTTTGAATTAAATATTGTTTTTTGTTCTAGGACATATCTGCGCCTGAAGGTCCACTTGAGAACATGTATTATATAGTTCCTGACGCCTCCAAAGCAGATGTTTGTGTGCTCGAAACTGAGTAGCTGTAGTATCCGAGGTATATTTATGGGTGATTTTTTACGAGGTATGGACCATTTTGTCCTAAATAAAAATAAATAAATTATAGTATCGTTTTATTACGCTAAGCTTACGACGAGTTCGTCAGTGCTGATGGCAAAACAATATCTCATAGTTTATGTGTGAAGTTAAATTGTATATTTTGAATTTTAAAAATTGAAAAGACGCAAGACTTCATTTCTTAAATTTTATTTATATTATCATATGTTTAGTTATAAAGGGTAGCTTAACCCACGCAACGATACATAGTAAGCAACAGGCTGTAACCCATCCATGTTTTGGTCCACGTTCAACGTTGCTTAATTTCGTTGATCTAACGAGAATCGCGTGAAAAATATGCTATTGTCAGTGGTACTAATAATCTAAATATTAATGTACAGAATAATTAAATATTATTTTAAAATGTAAGCTGATTTTCTGAAATGATTTTTGTATATTTATGTATACTAATTCATTTATGGAATTTCTTGATATTATTTTTATAAAGGTGACGATACAAGGTAACCAACAGGCGGTAACCCATCCATGTTTTGGTTCACGTTTAACGTTGCTTAATTTCGTTGATCTAACGAGAATCGCGTGAAAAATATGCTATTGTCAGTGGTACTAATAGTCTAAATATTAATTGAGTCGTTTTCACACACAGTTAGACAAGGTAATTGTCCTTCGGAACAAAAAAAGTATTCCAAAATAAATTTCAAAGTGAGCCGAAATATAAGCGACAATACCAGTGCATTACAGAGAGACCTCGTTAAATCTACAAATACAAAACTCAAAACGTTACTCCATTTTCATTATGCTTTAATGTAGAAGACTATTCATTTGATTCTTCTCACCGACTTCGAATAATCAATGTATTTGTTTGTCAGCTGTATTCTGAAGGCAAAAACAGAAACATACTACTGAACGTAGCCACGGGTAAGCTTTTCTAATTCTTTGGCAAATTTGTATCAAAAGCATATATAATATAATGTACAAAAGAAGTGTAAATTTTTTGAGATAATTCTAGGAGAAACTGTAATTAATTTTTCAAATTAACAAATCTCGTAGGAAAGCATCGATATTAGGATGTAATTAATGGGCACTTTGTTTCTGATGGCACAGCTTTGATGTCTGTTTGTTAAATACCTCAACTTTGGAAGTTTCATATAAAATAACCAAACCTATAATAATTTTATACATGATATCTTAGGTTATTCTACAACAATATTTTTCCCCATTGGTCTCTCATGATATTTTGAATAGTTCCAGTCAACATGAAGTTAAGTCCAATTAACACGAATTTCTGAGATCCACACAACCTCTAACATCCGGCCCTGAAAATGAGAGACTCCAGCTCTGGCGACAAGTCGCATCAGAGAATTTCATTATTACCAAAGGAAGGCCTCCCAACTGGCAAGAACCTTGACTGGCGGACCTGGAAATCCCTGAACAGATTAAGAACCGGAGTTGGTAGAACAAACGACAACCTCTAGCGGTGGGGAATTCTTCAGCAGGGAGAGCCACTATTGTGTGACTGTGGAGACCTGCAGACCACCTCACATCTAAGATCCTGCTCCATGTGGCCAACAAGCTGCACACCTCAAGACTATCTATGCTATGCAACACACGAGCTATTGATGGTGCCAGATAATGGGAAAAAATAATTTAACGTCGCTGACACAAAGAAGAATTAACAGGAATAACAGCGCATATTTAAATACAAACATTTTTGCGTAGATCAGAATGATCAGAATGATAACAGTCATTCAACGTAGCATATTATTGACAAATAATAGAAAAAAACTTATTTTCAGGAAACAGATCAATAAAAACATAAACACCTCCTTTACTCCTACATCACAGAACTTATATTTCAATTCATATTTCTGTACTATACTCGTAATTGTACAAAAGAAACACATTTTTATGAATGCAGCATCCTGCTGTCCTACCTAAGCGTCATCAGCTTTCATCACTGCTTGTAAGCAGTTGTGCTATCCTGTATGAGCTTATTTACAAACTGTTTTGAGATACGGATATCATAGCTAGGTAGTCCAAATTCTGATCACGGGCTTAAGGTTGGCATCATCTGACTATTACTTACTAACAAACTACTTGTGTTTTTCGCTTACCGGTATTCGTTATTTGACGGTAATGCATTCTGCTGTTCTCCTGTTCTGCTGGTCAAAGACAAAAGGATCTTTTTATTAACAATCTGCCAGCAACAATACCACTGATAATACAATGAGGTCGAGTAATTTTTAACAGATTTTTTCACGCCGAATTATACCCGGTCTGTGTTCTTTCGGCTGTTTTTTTTTGTCGCAGCATCTTCTTTGTTGTCGGCTGAATCAGACGAGGAATAAAGCGCATTGTTTATCGTTAAGCGCCATTTTGTTCGCGACAGAACCCGTAGTGAATCAGCTGATGACTGTTTGATTTTGAAAGCTGAACTTTGGGAGGCTTGCCGCTCTGCTTGTTCGGAAATCGTACAAATTTCAAGGACGCTAATTGAACGATTATTCGCTAATTGAGCATTGTTAACACGGATAAAGAGTCGATGATCTATATATTCTCAATGGTTGCCATGCAATATGCCTGTTCATAAAAACGGTAATCGTTCCACGGATGTAAAAAAAAAAACTAATATTTATACGTGAAATAGCGAAAAGGTACAGCGAAAATAACTTCTTAGGTTTTCACGGCCAGATTTGATTTTGTGGCTTTTGGGTTCAGCCGTGTGTGGTGAACTTCTTTCAACCAATATTTTGACCGCCATTGCAGGGGTCTTCTTCAGGATTGATGATTTATTTAGTTGTGAGTTGGTGTCAGATTATCTTTTTTTTTATAACGGTCGTAAACCGACCCCTCCAATGGCGGTCGAAATATTGGTTGAAAGAAGTTCGCCACACACGGCTAAACCCAAAAGCCACAATATAAGGTACAGCGAAAATTTTCTAAAAAAACGATTATTCAAGTAAGACGATTTTACACATCTGTACAAGAAAAAGAAACGGAAAAAGGAATATTTTTAGTATCGTAAATTTATTTTATAAAAAACTTCTGACTGTTCTAGATTCTAAACCAGTGGTTTTTAATTATGATTTTAATTGTTAGGTGCACTTATTATCATATGATCAGCTGAAAAGAGCATCAAAATCACCATATTTAAAATTTAATCGAAAATCATAAAATCCAAAAAATGTACGGTGCTACCATGGTTTAACAAAAGTAATTTTAATGTTTTCAAGTGTGTCGCAAAAACTATACTTTATATTTTTAGTTCATTCATTGTTTTTGACGTTTGGAAGAACATTAAGCGAAATATATCAAACATGACCGTTTTAATATTTTATTAATAATACCTCACCGATTAATAAAAGAAAATATAAACTTATAATATCAATAACATTACGTGATGATTTTATTATCTCTTGAAATACTCTTTTTATTTAAAAAAAAATAAGGTTTCCATTGTTCTCGTGTATCATTACCTACCTACTAAATATAAAATAAGTCTAGTTCGAACATATATAAAAGATTGCAGACATGATGTTATTACAGGCAATATGGTCTTCTCTTAATATCAGTTATGCTTCCTGGAGGTCCAACGATTACATTCTAAGTATGATTCCAGACGGCCTTCCAGGACGGTAAGAGCCCGAGGGCATGAAGTAAAGTCAGCTGAGTGAATATTTATTCTTTATTATTTTAATAACTAAGATTTTGCACATATACATTATATGTCGTGTTTATCTTTAAAAGTGTGGTTTTCGAAATCCGTCGAATAACAATAATATATTATTTTAGTGACATGAGTGTGAAATGGCACGCATGCGCATATCCTCAGGCACTCAACGAGATACTGACCCTTTCACTTCTGATACCTGTAAGTATTATTCAAATAAAATATTTTCAAATTGATATTCGTACATACAAAGTACGTGTGTATTTTTACGTAACTGGTTCAAGGTTCTATCTCTTTGCACAGATCTTATACGAGAACTATTTACTTCCTACTACATACTATTTAAGATCTTTGAATGTATGAAGTTCAATTATCGTTACATACGGATATGTGTCGTTTGAGTAAAAGTTAGAGATTTCAAGAATAAATAGATGTTTTCTTCACGATACATAAATTGTGTAAAAAAAAACACAAATAATGGATGAACGTTATAAAGTTTTTCGGTAGTGATTAGGAAATAAGGTTGAAAATTATATATTTTGTTATGACAAACATAATATACCAAAATAATTTGTTAACTTTATTTCCTAAAATAAATCTTCTCATATGCATCCCATGTTTGCGGCATATGATCATCGCAAATTACTGATACAAATTACTGCTATTCACGCAAAATCATATGCGCCGAAGAAATGCGTAAAACAATCAACCAACCGTCCTACTGTTTGTATATTCAGATACCCCCAACACCCAGACGTCGCGAAGCAGCTTTCCCACACAACCTTTCACATCCGGCTCTGAAAATAAGAGACTCCAGCTCTTGCAACAAGTCGCCTCAGAGGATTTTATTACTTCAAAGGAAGGCCTCCCAACTTGCAAGAACCTTGACTGGCGGACCTGGAAATCTCTGAACAGATTAAGAACCGGAGTTGGTAGAAAATGCCTCTGAAGGGAGAGTCACTATTGTGCGACTGTGGAGACCTGCAGACCACCTCACACCTAAGATCCTGCTCCATGTGCCCAACCCTGGATACGCGTAAGACGAAAGAATCGCAGTGAACAGTGGCTGAAACCAGCTTAAGTGAAGATATTGACATATTTGGTGTAATATTGCTTCGGATTCAGTGCTAGTGTTGACGAAGGCGAAATTTTGGAAGTTTGATGTTGTGACAATAATGCCATGTTATTTGTGGGTCATCCATGATTTACTTATAACAGGGTTTTTGTTGTTACAAGTCAACTATTTGCATTGAGTCCCCTAACGCTTGTTCTGGGTGTGAGGTCATTGACACTAAATGTGTCAATAAATTTACAGGCCACACTTTTATGTAAATACTTCAATAATGACTTAAAATATTTTGTAATGTTATTGAAGGAAATAAATAAATAATTGTCAAAATAATTGCCAAAAAACAATCTGCACATCTCAAGATCTAATGCTGGGCAACACACGGCCTATCGATGTTGCCAGACACTGGGCAAAAATAATCTGACGTCGCTGACTCGAAGAATCTATTAAAAATACAAATGAAATATTATTTTTCTATTTCGTATTTTTTTAAATCGTACCTGAAAGGGTTGGAAGCTATATTTCACCTTTGCCAATATTAATAAGAAGAATGCGCGGTGTTATGTTGGGTTTTATTGACACCCGCCGTTTTATTGTCCTACACACGTGTTTGACAAGGTGAGTAATAACGATCCGCGACTGAAAATGATTCTAAAAGTATAGAACTATTGTTTTTAATAGAGACAGGTCAATAAATTTATATAATAAAATAAAAAATAAAACTTTTATTTAAATTTTCATTGTGAATGACGCAATAATTGTGCGTAACAGATGAAGTTTGCAGAGCAGACGAAACCGCAGTCTTATTGCTGTGAATAACTCGATAAGTGTTAAGACAAGGTTCAACATATTCTTTTATTTTATATATGTAATTATTTATAATATTTTAACACAGTATTTATTACAACAAAGCAATTGCCAAAAATATTTAAAGGGAACCTTAAGGAATTTCTTAGGTATTTTATTGTTATTAAATACTGATAGCTTAGTAATAAATACCAATTATTTAAATTATACTTTTGAAAATTTAGTTTAAATACCTGTAAATTACATATTTTTGATTGCTGGATTAAAACACCCATCAATTATATTCAAATACTATTTTCTTTATTTCAAAACCGCTCCCTAGTTGGAGCATATGGTCGTCGCAAGCTGTTGCCACAGAGCTCTCAACCATCATGGTCCACGTCTCATCCCATGTCAGCTCTGCCTATCAGACCTTCGCCGAGTACAGTTTATAATACATACATGTATAGTTTCCCATGGCCTTTGTGGGTTTAAAGAAAAGTATTTTTTTTAATTTTCAATTCAATTTATTTATTTCTTTCGGAAACATTATAAATATAAACATTTAATGCGATTCTGAAACAGGATATAATAGAACAATTTATGAATAATACAATAATAATACAATAATTTAAAAAGCCCCGGAGCTCGCTGAACAGAAGACTCCACGAAATTACTTTGATAAATAAATTCGTGGAGCTAATGTCGAAACTGGGCCTCTCTCATGTGGATTATATCAATATTCGAGGCGATATCGTTGAACAGTCTGATCACTCTCCCAAGAGACATAGTCGTTGGCAGGTTAGTATTACCTCTAGGAAGAACAAACAATCTGTGCCTTATTATCCTTAAATAATTGTCAGGGACAAACAAACCAACCCTAATATCTATGTTATGAGCTCCTGGGGCTTGAGAAGGACATGTCCTTGCCAGATGTATAGTCAGTCTCTTAATAGATTGTAGGGTGGAAGGCTGCCGAATCTGCTCTCTCACTTTGTCATTTCACATAAAGTCAAACCATCGTATTGATATCAGCTTGATATATTTCTTTTAGGATGATGCCGTAAATCCTCGAAAAACGATCTCTTGCCTCTTATTTTTGTTCGCTCGCCTGGCATGCACACCAATAATGTTATTTTTAATTCTATCACATTACACGGCGTACGTATACGCCATTTTATTTGTTATGATAGTTGCTCCATTTCATGTTGGTGCAACTGTCATCTTTCATAAAAAAAATTGCCTCGATTGTCTTGGCGGCGCTGCATGACACAGTTCTCTGCAGTTATCAGTTAACTTTCGGCAGTCCGGCCAATGCCATAACAGTCGGACGAAAAATCAAGTCTTTAATAAAACAAAATGCGAATTGTGCTTCTAAAACAAGTTATTTGTGTTGTTAATCCGCTCCTGCATCCTTCCTCCACGCGGCCGCGTGACGAACCCACGACTTGTCGTCTTTTTAAAGACGGGGGATGTTAGTATTCTCAGTATTATAAAACAATCGTATTTCAAATAATCAGCAGTAAAATACAAGTCATATTTTTGATTTGATTGTATTGAATAAGATCGTATTGGAAGTGGGTAACGTTAGTACAGTATCTCACTGAGATATTGGCTCGGACGCATGTTTTCACAATAATCCGATACGTACTAAAGCTGAAGAGGTTACACGTGATAAAGTGTTTAGCGCGCGGCAGGAGGGCGCTGCCCCGGGCGGAATTGGTTCAAATCCCCGCTAAGGAATTTAATCTCTCAAAATATTTCAACAGCCCTGCGTGACAGAAACAACAAAAGTTCTCAGGAACTGGTAAGCTCGCTGGTGTAAGTCCTGCAAATCCGACATTATTCATTAGAACCACGACCGAATGTAACAACATAACTTAGTTAGAGCTTTGCACCTGGTACGAGGATCAACATAATCATCATTCCATATATGTTTTCCTTATTGGAGCATATGATCGACACTAATTGCTGCCAAGAGTTATATTTCAGAGGTTAAAGCGTTTGCACACCAAGCTGAAGGTCATAGGTTCGATCCCCGACGGAGATTAAAAGAAAAATCGAATTCTAAGCTCTAAAAATACCCCCAGTTGGTGTGAACTTGATTCCTCTTCTTCTCTTTCAAAAGCAAGCTCCATCAACATCCTTGGAGTATCAATCTCAAATAATATCAAATATTACGACTCAATTAAGTATAAATCCGGTCTCGCTTCCAAAAACCTAGGTGTATTATATAGATCACGTCGGTATTTCAACGATAAACAACGTCTTCTTCATTACTTAAATATACATACACTATACATAAAATTCTTTTTTCAACGCGTCAATCCAAGCACAAAAATAACGGCAGAAGCGGGATGCGAACCGCGGACCTTGGAATCCACCATATGCCCAGGTATTTCACACCGCTCGGCGAATCACGCCATTACTGTGCCCAGACTGACTGCGGTGAAACTAGTATTTATAGCATTGTTAGCATCGTACGACAGATGTCGCCATAGTATATATTCAAAGTATGTATATTTTTATTATTATTCTATTAGAATTTTATGTATAGTGTATGTATATTTAAGTAATGATAATATTGTAATATAGTCAATGATCTATAAAAGTAGATTAGAATATTGAAATAATAAAATAATATTCTAATAAAAATTAAAAAATTAATTAACGTCTTCTTCTATATAAAGGACAAATCCGATCTATCCTTGAATACGGCAGTCACCTTTGGATTGAAGCCCCAAAATACCTTCTAAACTTAATTGGCTCAGTTCAAAAAAAGAGCAATTCGTTTGATAAACAATAACACTCCTACATCTAACCTGCAATTAATGGAACACAGGCGTGAGATTGGTTCACTTACTGTTTTTTACCGTTATTAAAACGGTAGCTGTTCTTCGGATCTTAAAGAACGAATTCTTCATGCACCCACCCACAACCGAAAAACTCGTCTTACACTTGCCGGTTAATGAGTGTCCACCAAGAACCATCAGTTTCCAAAGTTTCTTCCTTAATGCCACCGGAAAGCTTGGGAATGCTCTTCCAGCGTCTGTGTTTCCTTCTTCCTACAATCTGAATGTCTTCAAGAAACAGATAAATATACACTTTCAATTTCTCCAACCCACACAGAATCGCGAACATAACACACGTTTATGAGCATCATAGAGTGCACTGGTCTTGACCGGCTGTGCTCTCCTGCATGCGAAAAACGGTAGCGATGTATTTTTGGTGCATCTGTACACTTCATACATTTAAACAGCGTTTGCAAATAAATTAGTTTAGACATTGAATAGTTTGCGTCTTTTAAGTGTTCGATTGTTTGCTCCTTAATTGAGATGTCATCGTAAGAAAATGGCCACAAAGTGTGTGGACTGCGGTCTGATCTTCTAACGAGGAGGCCGTTAAAGCCACAAGTTATGATGAAGTGTCTAGACAAGCAAACCATCACAGTCTTATTATATACTAACTGACATATGCTGACTGATATATACTAACTGACTGCGTAGCGCGGAGTGATGGATACATGAAAACTAATTATTTTTCAACATATGTTATCTGTTTCCAGTAAAGACGTCGCGAAATGTATACACAATGTACTCGGCGGAGCTGGAGGATGCGGAGCTGACGTGAGATGAGGCGAGGACTGAGGCGGATAACAGGCTTTGTGGCGGCGATTCCTGACAACTATATGCTTCATTCAGGAGAGCTGACATGATAATAATTTCCAAACGAAACTGGAGTATTCTAGAGTCTTGGTTTTTTACAAGTTGAGTTAGTAGTCATTTTATTCCTGGGTATTCTAGAAACATTTATTAATTTTATTTGAAAAATTATTTAATTTATTGTTAGCCTGAAACATGATCAAGAATCCATTAGATCTTATAGCTTTTGGGCTTGACTTAGTAAACCACTTAATTATCAACCCTGAAGAAGACCCCTGCAATGGCGGTCGAAATATTGGAAAGGAGTAATTCGCCACACACGGCTAAACCCGAAAGCCATTATATCAAATCAGGCCATGAAAACCTAAAAAGTTATTTAAGAATCCATTAATTAAATTAATTCAGCACAAGTAAACAACGGTTGCAAATGAATAGTACTACAAATTGAGAAAATATAATTAGGTCACTAAATTGAGAAGTGATAAACACAACAATACGATATTTCTATAAACTAGATGCCAGCATCGCTTCCAATATTGGATAACAACAAGTATGAGATTGTTTTTTGACAATATTCCTCCGATAACATACTGCACTTGAAGATGGTCAATTGTTGGCTGGCTAATTGAGTTGTCGTCGACAAAGTGCTCGCTTTTACAATGTTGTGAGATGCTAGACTGTTTGAGTCGCAGGTTATGAAGGCCCATCTAGACAAACACGGCATCTCGAATCGCGACATGTCACTGTCGCTCTAATGAAGGCACCTCGCGGGCACACAACACACGTATTATTGTATTGTATCGGTGGAGGGGGTTCCACGAAGCGTGAGCCGAGCATAATAAACTAGAATTACGTTTTCAAAAGTATAATAAATATGTATAAACACGCGGCCGAAGAGGCTCTCTTGTCAGTCTGTCAAATGTAGGGTCACCAGATGACGCGATGACAGTAGATCTTGCCTTGCTTTTGATATCCACCTCTCTTATTTTGATATCGATTTACTTGATGACAGGATGCAGGATCAGCTTCACAACACAAAGAACTTGTTTTCGTTTCACGATTCGCGTTTATTTGTCAAACACTTTTTTTTTTTTTTTTTTTTGGGCCTTAGGCCCCCGGGCCGGTCGCCTACCTGCGCTCCTTGGGAGCACTTACCAAGGCATTGTTTTCAGAGTACATTCTCGTTATACAAGTAACTGGTTTTGGTGAGCAACACCACACATGGGTGTAAAAGTTAGTAGTTGAGACGTTAAAATTTGCACTTTTTGTCAAACACTTGCAACAAAAAGACCGTTGTGGCGCACGCCATTTAGGCGAGCTCCAACTGTCAACTGACGGCGCGCTCTCGTCTCGCACTGCCAACCGTCGCTGCAGAAAAAGCGAATTCAAGATCACAGTGGTGCCAACAGGAAATTGGGGCAACTGTCGTAACAAATAAAATGGCGTATGCAAACACCGTGTATTATTATACAATTAAAACTAACATTAGATGTGCATGTCAGGCGAGCGAACAAAAATAAGATACTAAAGATAGTTTTTCGAGGCTTTACGGCATCAGCTTAAAGACGGTATATCAAGCTGATATCACTTTCTATTATCCGGATCTTATACTTATACTTGTACTCATACTGGAGTCGTTAAAAAACTGCCACCATAATAAAGTCCTCACCACATTTCATGTTAATTCTTCTGAACCTCTGAATTTATCTGAGGATCAGTAGAAAGAAGAGGACCTGAATGTCAGAAGCCTGTAAAGAAGGCACTTTAATTTATGCAGTGACATTTGTTGTACGTGTACCAGCCAGGTCTTCCTTCGTCTCTAGACCGACTGTAGTAAGGATGGCTGCCTTGTCCATATATTCATCTCTTCCTCACGAAATCAAACCATCGTAACCAGTTGTAACGAGTATTATAAATGTGTTATATTACCCTCTTCTATCCATTAACTGCTGCAAATCGTTGATTCATCACAAGCCAATGTAATTGATTTTTAAATCAGATGAGTGCGTAAAATATTAATTATTTTGTCCTCTCAGATTCATTTATCATTAAATGAATTAAAGGAAATATTTAACCTCGATAAGGTTTACTTTTACTTGGATAACCACTTGAAACAACCCCAACTTTTTTTAAATGTTCAGCTTTGATTACGATTGTGATAAGTAAAGACAGAAGCCAGTAAACCCTTAAGAGAAAACATGTCATTGATTAAATCGATACTCCCAAATAATAGACCATATTAACTAAAGTATAAGGAAGCGAGCTAAGAATTAATGAAACACCAACAATTATAAATAATTTCCTACAATTATATACAAACTATTAGGTACCTTGTACAGTAGAGAAAATTAGAACTTGAATCGAAGAGTTAAATGGCGTATATTTTTTATAAAACAAAGTACTATCACCGAAGAAAAGAAACATTGTACTTATATCGTATTTGGATGGCTCACCGTCAGTTCTGTGGCATGTGTCTTTCATTGCTTTCAGCCACATATTTAGAACAAATGTTCCACATTCTTTCGATAATAAAGATTGTCATCTAATCTCCTTAAAAAAATGTTTTACATTACCCAATTATGCCTTCGATTCTACCGCTAACCACCGCCTCTTCAAGTCCCCGGAATCATGCCTTTGAGGCCGTTGGGAACAACGTATATTCCTAGGTGAACTACCGGATGTAGACGTGACTTGGGACAATACACGAATTATGAGAATTGATTTTTTGTTCTAGAAACGAAAAATTGTTGTGTAAATTTGTTCTGACGTTATGCTATAGGAATGGAGCGATTAAAATCAACTACTAAATTTCCCGAAAAAGCTGACCGTATGGTTACCCTGCCCAAATAACCTCACGAAAATGAGCCTGTGATATATGGCCATCTCAATGTCTTACTCTTTTAAAACGCCTTTTATTATGCGAAATTATGGCGCATTGTTCGATGTTTCGGCCTCAGTGCCAGGGGCCATCGCCTGCCTTCTAACGTCCTGCGGGAGAGATCCACTCGCAATAAAATATTTCTCGTAAATACAGAACGACGACTCGATTTTCTCTGCATATTTATTCGTAACCATATCGTTATTAAATACCGTGAAATATTTCATTACTTATTGGTAGAGAGCATAATGGCGAAATTCTTGGGCGTGCAAATATTTTTTTAAATTTCTTAAACACGTGCAGAATGCCGATGGACTGAGAAGATATTTATTCGCATTTTGTGTTGTTTTCTAAGATATACAACACAAATTAGCAGGTGCTCTATACAAAATTAATAGTAAATACAGTAAAACGTATTATACGAGAACGTACATTCGTGTTCTACTATAATGTAATAATTATTATATACGAGAATTAAATAATGTACAACTATTATTAAATATAGATTTTTTTCGAGCTAAGAGAATCTCTAGAGTTGTAAAAAAAAATACTTGCTGCAAATACTCCCGTCCAAGGCGCCCTCTACAGTTTCTACCCTCAACCATCCCCTCCACAATGTCGTGAAGAAGACCATCGTGGCATATGATGTGACCGATCCATCGGGATAGCCTCTCTGATATGGTTCTTATTAGGTGCCTATATTCCTTGATTATCCTGAGAACCTCATTGTTCGTGACGTGGTCTCTCCAGGAAATTCCAAGAATTCTTTTGTATGACCACATCTCAAAGATCTCTAGTCTTTTTTATCACTTACTCACACATGATGTGCTAAAAATTAACTCGGAGTAGGTTTATCAAGGTTTTTTGTTAATAAATACATATATTTTAAATATAATTTTATTTCGAAAGCTCCAGGCCTGCGTAGGATACTAGGATATGCTAGTTTACTAGTATATTCTACTAAAGTATCCAAGTACTGTCCGCATCTTATTCCTATATCCGTTCCATATCCGAACAATATGGTCACCACAAACTCCCGCCAATTATTTATGTTAGCTGCCACTGTCCATTCTTTGTTGTAGCACATGTCTGCTCCTGAAGATCCTTTTATGAACATTATATGGTTCCCAACAACTTTCTGAGCATATCCAAGGGATGTTTTTGGGTGAGTTTTTTAAGAAAATCGAATGACTAGCTCGACGCTCAAAGCGCACGTAATGTTGCTTAACTCCGGCGATTGAACGAAATCTATTGTTTCAACAAGGCATGATCGTTAGTTTTAAGCCTTATTTAAGAATCATCTAAGAGAGGCGAGCCCTATGGATCGGTCACATCATGCGCCACGATGGTCTTCTTCACGACATTGTTGAAAAGATGGTTGATGTTAGAAACTGCAGAGGTCGCCCTAGACGGGAGCATTTGCAGCAAGTGGTCGAGGACATGAGTTGTAGCTCTTATGCCGAGAGGATTGCAGAGGATCGAGAAGAGTGGAGATCGAGATGCAATAGTTTTGTTGCTGCAAACCAATCCACCGGATGATACTACGAATAAGAGATTTAATGAATATTTTATTACAGTTCCGAACATGTATTGGTGCACAAAATCTTATTTTATTTCTTTTCTCTTTCGTAATACTTTGGCCCATTTACAATCACACAGAATATAACCTGATTAATTCACGCAACTGTATGTGAAGCTGAATCTTTCAAAAACCCATTTGGACCAGTAACGCTTATTGAAAGAAATACTGCATCCTTTATTCTGCAATTTTTCTTAACATTGTTTCACGACTCGGCTCTCAATGACCGATGTAAAGTAATGCGCCAGCCCTCCCACGGACCATTGTGTGAATTTTCAAAGAAAAATGTTGTACAATTTTCCAGTGTTTATCTCCGGCAATTTATATGTTTTCTTGCAGCAATAAGGCAATATCGCCAGATTGCATAAATATGCAAAACCACGAAATGTATTACTCTCGAATTGGATGACGCCATTTGTCGAAGTGAAAATACAATATGTCGAGAATAACAAGCGATCGCGACAATAAGACTAATCGACTCGCATAATAATAATAAGAGAATGGTAATTTGCGAGACAAAACTGCTCAAATATGAACAAATACCACGAGACACGCTTTTCGATGTCTAAAAGATGTTTGTTTATTATTTTGTATGGTTATTTTTGTATCTTCAAGTACGTGACTCTCATATCAATTGCGTGAAAAATACATATTCATTATGGCAGCAGTAATGGTTAAGTAATTATAGAGAAGTATTTAAGATGTTTTTTTTTACTGGAACCACTAAGCGTAATTTCTACGCTTGATACTTTGTAATTGCTGTTTGGGTGCGATGTAAGGAGACCTAAAATATGGAAGGGAGATTTTTTCTGCCAATCGGTAACGTTTTTTTTATCTGTAGGCGTTGCTTCGTTAATGATGATTGTGACCATCAAATAATTTTTAATCGATGCTTAATTTTTGAAGGTAACAATGAAAATGAGTAGCTTTAAAGATCTTCAACTAAAGTAATCCTGTATTTGATATGAACTAAGCTAACTAAATATATAATACAACAATTAACGAGTTTTAATAAAAATATAACCTTATTAAAATGGCTCATATGGTCAGTGTGGAGCAGAGACTATATATATTTAAATAGATTTGTAAAATATATACTAAAGTTATACTAAATTTCCGGTGGGTACAGCTCAGTGGTTAAAGCGTTTGCTTGGCATGCCATAGGTCGTGGGTTCAATCGCTGACAGAGACAGATAAAATAATGTTCGTAAGCTCGTTTTATCTTGTATTATATGTTAAATAAAATTGTCATATTTTAAAGAGGTTTTTAAAGTTCATATAAAAAATTGAAAATCAAATCTTTCCAGAAGTTTTGTCTCAAATGTTATAGCTGAAAGTCTGCAGCAACTTCATTTCATTTGAAAAACCAATTGGCGTGATCTCATACGTTCAGCAAATGGATGTTCTTTATTATGTACAAAACTCGTCAGCAATAATCGAAAAGTGTTCTCTTTCACAGGTGCAGAATGCGAGATATGCGAACATCTTCGAGGGAACCCATTCGTTATTCCAATTTAGAAAACGGCAAAGATAATGCGGCCGTATATTTGATCTCCATAATGGGTTTAAAGGATGGCAGGGATGCAGTTCTCGCTAAATACGTGTTGAGAAACCGATTTGAAACGTCAGTTTACTGGGCAGTGGATGCCTGCCATAAACTTTGCTGTTTATCGCATCCAATTATGCCGTCTCTCGCATGAAGACAATGGAGAAGATAAATAAGAGCGAGAGGCTTCGACTGGCAAAAGGAAGACCCAGCCAGTCACTTCAGCAGGGCGAGTTAGTAATAAAATTATGAACGAAAGAAGTGACTCCAGACAGCCATCTGTACTAACGTCATATTATCCCCTCGATGCCTCATCTCAGATATCGATGATGTCGTTTAAGGTGGTAATGCTCTCAAAATGACACATTTATTATGATGACAAGTATTAACAAACTATTTGTACAGTGTGTTAAGGATCGTCAAATATATTTCGGGTATGAAATATACCATATGTTGTCAATCATAAAACAAATGGCAAAGCTATATGCAGTACAATATATATTTAACACAATATGCACTCATAATATATATTTGAAAAGAACGAAAGGTTTTTCTAACATAAGAAAATTTTAGACAAGGTCAGAAGGTCTTCAGAGTCATTTAATAGCAACTTTTCTTGTTACAGCGTTCTTAGTCACCTCTTAGTCTAATATTCTTCCATTTCTTTTGGTTTTCATTGTACCAAAACAATAATCTTATTCTAATTGTAAAACTGTTTATAAAAATCCTTTGCTCACTGCACTCACTAAGTTCTAACATTTAATAAGTTCAGTAGGCGTTTTTTTACCTTTTTATGGATCATATTGAACGTGTTTCTATCTAACCAAGTATTGTTTTGTAACAGAAAGACCAATTAAAATACAGTACAAAAAACCATGATCGTTGAATTGAAAGGTACCTACGTACTTGATGTAAGAAATATCTTTTCTTCATGAAGGTTTAAGTGCATAATTTTAAAATTCGTGAACACTAAATAAATATGTAATGAGTTTTTTCATTCTTACTACAATATTTATCCATTTTAGTAATTCAGTACGGGAAAGCTTATATATACTAATAATTTCGTCGAGAATGCAAAGAAATATCGTCCAGTAAATAGTCCAATAAAATGCTATGGAGAGATCCATGCTCGGAGTGTCCCTAAAAGATAGAATCCGAAACGAGGAAATACGCAGAAGAACTCAAGTAGTGGATGCTACCCAACGAATAGGCACACTCAAGTGGCAATGGGCAGGACATATCTGTCGAAGAGACGACGGTCGATGGGGAAGAAAAGTATTGGAATAGCGCCCAAGAAATGGTAAACGAAGCATTGGCCGACCCCCTACAAGATGGACTGACGATATAAGAAGAATAGCGGGAGTGACCTGGATGCGGAAGGCGGAGGATCGAAGAGGATGGAGACTCATGCGGGAGGCCTACGTTCAACAGTGGACGGACACAGGCTGATGATGATGATGATGAAATAGACGGGCTACGAAAAAGCATCACAGGATAACATGACCGAATTCAAGCTGCTGAATACTACGAACGATGTTAAATGTATTAGGAACTGCAGAAGTCAAGAACTGTTATCACCATATTTAGCATTGAAGACTCGATTATGAAAAATAACAATCAAACTAAATAATACTATTTCTAATCATTTTTAATGTTGAAAACAAGACTACGCTTTTAAAACTATTATCATTGAATATTTTTGAACGCACTATACATAATTGATTATAGAGTTGACTTTAGGCAAAATGTTTGATAGGTGGCAAAAGCTCCTGTTGCTTCAAATGAAACTTCAGCTCGGAAACACCAAAAGACAACGATAAGCATAGAGTAAATTTTGTGACGACCGGAAAGTAGGCAGATGAAGACTTTTGAAATGTTTTTGTATAAACAGAGACAATGTGAGCTTTAGAAATTTTCCACCAACCATCACACATGTCAATTCCTCATTGTTCACACGCAAGTCTCGCTGTTACTCTTGTGTTACTCTTTATGTGAACACGACCTAGCGACAACAAAGGCATTTATCGACAGTATAATGTATACTACTCGGAGATAACTTTGGTGGAAAATATATGGTGCACTCTCAGATGCACAGTTTTTGTAAAGCGAAAGAGCGTCGGAGAGAAAGGAGCAAATTAAAATGAGTGACCGGAACAATGGGGTGAAACAAAAATGTATGGTTTGACATTACGGCCATAAAAGCCGGTAAACAAGACGTGCGTTAGCCACAAAAAGAATGCTCGGCTCTTAAAAGTGGTCATAAAATGTTCTACATTGTTGTGATGTTACTATTGTGTTTCGGGAACGTTATTATATACAGTTCGCTTATAAGTTTTCTAAAAACTTATAAAGCTTCTCGAACATTCTTGAAATACCATACCATAAAACTTCTCTCGAAAGTACAAGATTTTAAATTCTTTTTGATGAAGCGCATGATCACCACAAAAACCTACCACACTACTGTGATCATTACAGTGGTCATCTCTTCATCTTCTCCTCAAACGAAGTTCTACCGAATATATGTTAGGCGTAATTACCGTCGAATTCGCATGTTGAGAGTTTACCGGCTTGAAGAAGAGTACTATTTAATAATTAGCTTATTTGAGGAGCTCAACTGAATAGTCAGACACCTACTCGTATATCATTTGATCCTAGACGATGGTTAAATTTACTTTTAAAATATGAATTATTTCGTTGCATAAATCTAACTATATGAAAACAATGAAGGATGATTATGTTCGTATCTTCATGCTGCTGGTTTTTATGAAAAATGATTATTATAAAAAATGTATCATTAGGGTTACAAATTTTATTATTGACTACGTGCTGCACATCATATACGTAAGAATTTTGTTAAATGTTCAAAGCGTTTCTAAAAGTTTGTTTTAAGTTAAATATTTTTCGATACCCTATTACAAGCTAAAGCTTATGGCAACGGAAGACCGCAGAAATAACAAATGCCATTTATTTAAGTTCCAGTCCCACGGCATTATGAATAGTCAAAGGAAACTGCACATGGATTTTAATCGTCGGATATATGGGAAAGAGTAATGATTTGATACGAGGAGAAGAAAATTATGGAAACATTTTTTTAGCAAACAATATGCTCTCCTGCGGATCTAGCGAACATGCTTCAAAAATGCTCGTAACAGTGAAATATAAAATTCAATTCTATATGTCGTAAAATGGAGAATGATTCTATTTACAATCAACGCCTTTATAACAATTTGATAAAATCATAAAATTAGCTCGATACCTTCAAAGCATTGTAAGAATTTCAGCCGAAAAATAAATACAGAAGGTACAGTTAAACGTAAAACTTCCACAAACATTATAGAAAAAATCTTCCATACAAACTAAAATTGCATGCGTTGTAAGAGGGTGACTGTATAAAAATATATCCCAGAAGCCTGTCAATGGTAATCGAATAATGATGTCATCTTATTATAACTGGATCAGTTATAATAATATGACATTAACTGACTCTTGAAACTTCTTCTTCTTCGTAGCATCAATCCGGTGGATTGGTTTGCAGCAACAAAATCTTGCATCTCGAACTTCTTATAATGTGCAAAAAGGATAAGTGATAAATCGATGTTTCTACCAAGGTAGTATAATTATTTCGATTGGTGAAATCATAAATTAAGCTTAGTGTCTATAATGGAGCTGAAAGTATGTATATTCTTATGTGTATATGAATATTATATAGTATATATCGTATATTCACCGCAAAGATTATAAAAATGTCTATGAAATAAGACTGACATTAATAGAATGTTCACCAGAACACTTTGATGATTTTCAATATTTTTTAAAATCGATAACCTTGAACAAGAAACTGTGTTGCCCAGCATTAGGTCCTGAGATGTGCAACTTGTTGGGCACATGGAGCAGCATCGTAGGTGTGAGGCGGTCTGCAGGTCTCCACAGTCGCACAATAGTGTCTCTCCCTGCCGAAGCATTCCCCACCGCTCTCTCATTTTCAGGGCCAGCAGTTGTGATGACTTGATGACATTCACATTCAAAGAAAGCAAACTCTTGTATGGTACTTTTGTTCATTGTCGGCTATTAACAATTTTATTACACCAAGTGCCGCCACCATATATTTTATTGCAATCTTTTCCGAAACGGGACAGTTCCTAGAAAAAATCTGTTAACAAAGAAATGTTATGATATTTGTCCTTCTAGAAGTTCGTAGATCGTTTTATTACTAGACAATATTAAACTCTGTAACCGTAGCTTTACTTTCTTGGTAATGAAATAATTTATTTTATTATGCTTATAAATATAAACTGTTCTTCGTCTTTAACAAATAAGCATTAGAATAAGCTTATGGCAACAGTAAATTCAGAGAAAAATCTATTACTATCGTCATTTTTTCCATATTTATAGCTGGATCATGTGATGGTCATTAATTTTAGCCACACATTTTTGTCACCTGTTCTTATGCATGTACCTAGTAATTTATACATCGGAGTTTCAGAACGGGAGTAATTATGGAATCCTATTTGTTTCTGAGGTATTATGGCAATTGACAGTCAATTAGCTCTATACTTCCTTGGCCTGCAATATTCATTATTAAGAGGCTGCTCAATTTAATAAACAATACGACGTGGACACCTATCTATGTATGATACGTATCTGATATAACGAAACATCGGTGGCTGAGTAAAAACCATTCTTTTATCGTTGGTAAAAGACATTTAGTGGTTTGAAGCTAACTTAAATATACCAAAATATATCTCTTAATAAATTAATAATCTGAGTATATAGCATTTTTACAACTTTTCCCATATCTGAAATATATGGTCACCACAAATGGCCGCCACTGAGATATATTAGTTGTAATTATCCAAGCCTCTTCCCAACTCTTTTTCGCTAAAAGATGCCAATGGGAACATATATGGTTTCTGAAGACTTCCAGGGCAGGAGCCCGGGCACTTATAATATAAATAAAATACATAAAAACGGTAGTTATTATTAGTAGTATCCGAGGCTTTAGCTGATTTGTTGTTATTTTTAATGACATCAGATAACTTGCATGCTTTTACCGTGGCCTGGAGCATTTGAACCTAAGAGGCAGTTCAACTCAACCAACGACACGTGATAAGTGCAATTAAACCTATAACATTAAGGTTATCAACTGACAATACTTGGTGAAACTGCATAATCATAATTTTAAATTAATTTTAGTTAAAAAATTAACAAATTAAAATATTTAGTGTTGATTCACATTTATTTTAAGCAATAACATGTTTCGGCCTCTCTGGAGACCATCTTCAATATTGAATGCATTAACTGGCAGTGGCTTATATAGGTATGTATAATATTATTAAGTATTACTTTCTACGTTAGTACACACATATTTACAGATTGTATATGTGTGCGGGTAAAACCATTGAAAAAACACATAAAATCAAGGGGTTTGTGTTATATTAATTGAGGCTTGATATTCTACCTTTGATCTTCAGCGTAGACGACAATTAGTCCATAGTGTATGGGTTTTTCCAGCTTGATACCTGGAAGAACTTTAGGGCTCCGCAAGCAACTTGCCAAAACACTTGTTTGGAGCATCTTAATGTACGGCTGTGAGACATGGTGCTTATCTGAAAGTGATAAAAAAAGACTAGAGGCCTTTGAGATGTGGTCGTACAGAAGAATTCTCGGAATTTCCTGGAGAGACCACGTCACGAACAATGAGGTTCTCAGGATAATCAAGGAAGATAGGCACCTAATAAGAACCATCTCAGAGAGGCGAGCCCGATGGATTGGTCACATCATGCGCCACGATGGTCTTCTTCACGATATTGTGGAGGGGATGGTTGAGGGTAGAAACTGTAGAGGGCGCCCTAGACGGGAGTATTTACAGCAAGTATTCGAGGACATGAATTGTAGCGCTTATGCTGAGCTGAAAAGGGTTGCGGAGGACCGAGAGGAATGGAGATCGAGATGCAAGATTCTGTTGCTGCAAACCAATCCACCGGATTGATACTACGAAGAAGACCTGGAAGAATATTTAGCAGTATCAACGATCTTATATTGTTATCATTTAATCCCTCGACAACAGCACATGCCGAAATCATAAATTATTATTATTATTTATTAAATTATTTTTAATTTGTTAATTTTTTAATTAAAATTAATTTAATATTATAACAATCAAATCTATCTATTTTTTAAGATGTGGAATGGAGAGATTTAGATTAACACACATTATTCACTTATAAATACAGCATTGCCCTGTTGATATTCAGTACAGATGAGAGGTATCTAGAAAGTATGGAGAGTCTCAATTCAAACACTGTACAAAGATTATCTTTTCACTTAGCTCTGTTGCACCAAGAACTTCTGTTCTTGACTCCCGGAAGACAATTTACCAGGTGTTTGTTGTGTGCGTTCTCATACAAATGTTTGGCTTTTGTGTCAACGGAATGCAGTGACATTAAAGCACCAACATAAAGAACGATGCATGATGAAAAATACTTAAATATTTCTATGTCTACGAAATATTAATTAACTGCAGTCTATTGAGGCAAACAATGTAGTCAACATTTATTTTATTATACTTCATCCTTATTGTAAAAATAATTATGATATATAATGGTAGAAATTTTAAAAACATCTCTAGGGTATTAACTCTAATGATCTCTAACGCCCCGAACATTTATTTGACGAGAAAACTCAAAGTTTAAAAAAAAACTTATAAAATTTTTTGGTCTTTATTGTGGTGAAAAGATTAAACTTTCTACGTGTGTATTTTGTAATACAAAACATAATTAAAGAAATATCTTTGTAATTTTTCATCTTTTCACAAACTATGCATCTTAATACTGGGAGCGGCAATAAAATCTGACAGTTTTCGTCTTTGTTTTGATTAAAAACCGTCAGTTTTATTAGCCGCTCTCTGTACTATTAAAAAAAAATAATATTATTTTGGTTTGATAAAATCTGAAAGAGCAGACAAGGCAACCTTACATACCACAATAAAAAGAATGAATATTAAATAAATAAACTAAAATATTGTTCTTAAGGATAAAAAAATATATGAGGTGTATTACTTGATCTTGTAAGTGATACTGCGTTATTGTAGGTGGTATATACTCTAACTCTTGCAGATAACTGTAAGCTCCAGGTGAAGTCAATTAGTGGTTACTCATAGTACAAAATGGTGTCGCGACTTATCGTTCCCAGACAATGCGTTCAACGACTCATCGGTAACGACGTGGGGCGCACTGGACGTCTGGTGCACGGGATGTTTGGTGCACGGGACAACTGGTACACTAAATGTCTCGCTAATCTAACCTAACCTAACCTAAGGATTTGTCCGGTGATCGTAGAGTCAAGAGATCCATAGGTCTCCTTAACGAAATAACTTAGGTTAGGTTAGGTTAGCGAGACATCCAGTACACCAGCTGTCCGTGCCCAAAATGTCCCGTGCACCAGACGTACAGTGCGCCCCACCTCATTACCGATGAGTGCTTAAATGAGTTGACTGGGAACGAAATTAGGGGAACCATACATAAACATTGAGAATTAAACTACATTCGCATACAAAACTTGTAATAAAATATAATGTCGATGTATAAAAAGAGAGTAGAATTTCGTGTACTCACAGGAGTGTTATAGTGTCTCAAAGAGATGCATATAAATATATCAGTCATTATGACACAACAGAGAAAATATGACATAAATTGCTTACACTTGTACTGGTGACAATACTATTAGCCAACAAGTCCTAAGGATTATTATAATATATGGAATATACTCGAATAACTTTTGTAAGCAACTGTGCACTTCAAGTGACTAGGTTAATAAGTGTTACTCATTCTACAAAATCGCTTAGAATTTTGATACATTCAAATACAAAACTTGTAATAAAATATAATAACGATGTATAAAAAGAAAGAAGAATTGTGTGTACTCACAGGAGTGTTATCGTGTCTCGAAGACATGCATAGAAATATTTCAGTCATTATGATACAACAGAGAAATTATGAAATAAACTGTGTACACTTGGACCGGTGACAATGCTAACAGCCAACAAGTCCCAAGGATTGTTTAACCAATAAGTCCTGCCCGAGCTGAATGCGCGTGTTTGCTCTACTATTTATCTTCTATGTTCCCCTCTCTGTATCTCTATTTTGTCTCCACGCATTTTTATCCATATTCCGCTTGTAGCCGTGTCTATTTAGCGTTTATTCTGAACCAGCACTTGTCGCGGTAGCGGAGATTTTTTGTGGAATCCATTAGTTAAACAAACTGGTTGTGTGTTCGAGGACGGGAGTTCTCTCTCTCTCCCCTCGAGGCAGACGTCACAAACCCTCTCTTGGAATTACTTCATTCTGGGAAGAGGAAGCTGTGGAAAAAGAGAGGAAAAGTGGACAATGGAAAAAAGCCCTTTTAAAATGTAAATCATTCGTAGAGGATGAACGGATGTACACAGTCAGTGAGTGTTTAGACGAATCGTAGAATGTTGTACAAAGTGATAAAAATAGTGTCCTTATATGTAGTATGGTATATATACCACGAGAATAATACTTCGTACCTTGTTTTACACCTTCAATAATAACATTATAATTTTATAAAAGACAAAACTGCAGTATTCCACCAAGAAATAAGCGGTCTTCAGCGTGATCCATGTTTAGACAAGCTAGAAAGTGAATGCTAAAAATATAAATATCGCTTTTCTACTCTAAAAAAGAGTCATCTGGAAGTACAATATGCTTTTGAAATATTACTTATTATGTATGATTTTATTATTCAAATTAATGTATAACACCTACTACTAACTGCATAAAACACATGTTTAATCAAAAATATAATATTTAAGAATTTACGAGTTCAAGATAATACGAAATAATACACATATCACATAAGATATTTATACATTGTTGTGATTAATAACGTAGTACGTAAGTACCTACTGTAAAAACAGCCACTTAGGTCCATCCATCTTATTTCCATACAAAAAATAGACAAATAAAATATTATACATATGGTCAAGAGTCATGACTATTCAGCAGAAAGGAGATAAAATCAAAGAAAAACCAAAAATGATTATTTGTTATAAGACGATGTGGTAGTTATAAATTTTAAATATAAAGCAGGTGATATTTACGAAATAAAACGAAATATAAAGCTTTTTATCTTCAAGCTCTGGACTTACATATCGAACAACAGTCAAATACAGATAGTGGTTTCCACAGATCTTTGCTGAGATAAGACTCTGAATCAAGCAGTTTATTAGTTAGTGCTTTTATGGTGAGTATCTGGTTTATCGGAAAGTTACTTTAAAAAATGTATTTTATGATTAAAATCTTCTTTTGTTGGTGACTTCTGGGCGTCCAGTGGTGCGCAGCACTGTCAACAGCACACTGGTCGAACGGCTTCCGTTCATTAGCGTCTTTGACAGATACCAGTCTACAGAGCAGTCGAGGAGCTGAAGGTCTGAACAGTCTCTCTGGGAGACGGGAGCTGGTCCTCCACCAAGAGCAAACAGAAGCGTGTTTGTGCAGAGATGATGCCCACTCAGTAGCTATAATCACAGGGCATATTTGCCCCAACCCATTGTTGGCGTACATTTTTAGTTTGGATAATTTGGAAAATTTGTGTGCACTTTATAAATAGCGTCAATTACCGAAGCATTGTTAAAATGTTTTGGTCATGCTGTTTTGTTTGTATAAAGTTTTTTTATCATTTGAAAATGATTTTTTCTAAAAAAATGTTTTGCTGAAATTAACACAATTGTATTTAATGTAAATTCGGTAAAAGATATTCTGAATGTGTGGCAAGTGCAACATCTGATTGAATATTATCTGCAAAAATAATTTATTTCATGATTTAAGTTTTAAAAAAGCTGTACACAATTAAAAATATATTCTAGCTTACCAATATTATGTTCTATAATAGCGTTGTTTATTGTTAAATTTACCTCAAAATATTCCACTAAAACAGGCTATTTTCCACAAAACTGTTATTTTATGACTCAGTGTTTAAGGGTATTTTATCAAAACGATTTGTCGTTAATAGATGTCTCAGTCATTGAGTTAGCTAATTAATCTACCCAATAAAAAAATCAATGGGGATTATTTTTATACATTACTAATTTAAACTCTTAGCCTGATTTCAAATAATATTAAGAACAACAGCTCATGCACTACGCATACTCAAAATATAATCAATTGTACAAATTTGGTGTGACATACTTTATACGACTGTAAAATTGAAGTGTTCCAAATATAATTTTTTTCAGTATTTTTGTCTTGTTTTGCTAGGTCTACGAATAATAATATACTTTTGTATTAAACCCAATACTCTTTATTTTAATTATATTTCGGGTATGTAAAAATCATATCATATATATGTACAATAATTAATTACATACCATGACTAGGTATTAAAGATTATGCTTAATATAGGTGTAAACGAGTAATTAATTGTTTAAATATGCAGCATGACAACGTTTGTAATATTTTAACAAATTAAAAAAAGCACGAAATTTGTAATGAATTCCTGCCATACACATTCAAAGAATTGCGTTATCCTTTTTAAGAATATTTTTTACATAAATAATTCATTCTCATTATATTTAGTAGTTGAAGACAATACCTGTCGTCTCACCTGGACGAGAATCCAGGGTTTTAACTCCGGTGTTTGGTCCAACAATAAGTGTCACCTCTTGAGCGTCAACACCAGAACAAAGCCCAACTTTCAAGCGAAGAGAATTGGGAGACCAGAAGAATGAAGAGGTTGTATTGATATTCAGTCAGGGATTCTTGGTTTGGAACCTTTCATCTTGGCTTCTTGGCTACTGTCACTTGATGGTTGTGTTTCAGGTGAGCCGTTGTGAGGAATATTGATACTTCGCACTTAAGAGACTGGAGTATCACAAGTCCGAAACAGACATTCCGAGAAATTAAAAGTACAAGATTTATTTTAAATAAGGTACTTACTTATTTTTTAAATATTGAATCAATTTATTACTTATAAAATAAAATATTGCGGGGCCGTTTTTTTATCTCCAAATTATTGATGAGAGGCTGCAAACGTAGAAAGTTGTAGAAAATACGAAAGTGGACATGGATTGGAATTTTTCTCCGAATGGCGTAGAAGAGCATAAGCTATAGATGCATTTCTCTATTTTAATCAGGAAGGCCATCGAACGCTGTATGTACAGTTTGTACTCGTCCGAGCTTCGGGAAAAGGAAGAATCTGTGGGTATTTGTCATTATTTAAGACCAAATGATACATTATGAGAATTTTCGCTTTCTTTGTAGTGCTTCTGTAGAGTGGCCACAATTGTTCAGAGGGGACTCTCACTAGACTCAGTTGCTAACTGATAATAATCTGAATGAGCGCATTATCAAGGAGATTTAACTGTTTTCCATCAGTTAAGTCTCCTTGATGATGCGGACATCAAGGAGACTGGAGGAGAGAGGTAAAGTCCAAATATTGAAAAAACTTATTATGAAATGTGCTTTAATTATTATCCTGTGTTCATATTTTATTTATATTCAAAAAATTATGATGATTCGTTGAGTTCGCTTTCAGCTATGGTACTCGAAGAATAAGAAGTATTTAAGTATTTTTGACTTGTTGCATTGCTGTCGTGACAGTGCGATGGATGGTAACGATGCCGTTTCTTTCGGCTTGACAAATCGCGTGTGTGTGTTTGGGAATGTCATTATGCAGGTGAATGCAGCCGCGACAAGTGCAGCCTGTTTGAAGAGTGTGTTGACACAGCTCTTGCGGCGCGGGCAATGCCTTCGTGCGGCGACAAGGGGACTGCGAAGAAATGCGTTGGATGAGTCGCACAAGAGCAACCTCAACAGTCAAATTTGATATAAATAATATCTCTTGGCAAAGCATATTTCAGCAAAGAATTAAACTAAGAAGTCATTATATTCGCCATTTCGATCAAGTTGTAAAGTTCTCAGTAGAACCAAAAAAGGAAAACATCATCATCATCATCATTTCTAAGTCCGCTTCTCTAACTGGAATATATGAACATCACGAGCTGCTGGTACAAAGCTCTCAATTGGACTTTACCCGCCCCGCAACGGAGGATTTCTCAGGACACTATTCAGATTATTATCAGCAAGCAATTGATCATAATTCCAGCAGGAGTCTCCTCTCAACAATTGCGGCCAATGCACAGAAGTTATATGGAGAACAAAACGCGTGAAAATTATTAGAATTGCGGAACTATAAGTAGTCGTTTCTCATCCATTCAGTCTATAGTTTGGTTCGAGACCCGAGTGGTACTTACTAAAATAAATAGACTGTCGGAAAGTAATAATATTAAGCTTGTGAATAAATGAAGACTGATTGAATAATAATAAAAATATACATACTTTGAATATAAACTATAGCGACATCTATCGTACGATGATAACAATGATATAAATACTAGTTTCAACGCGAGTCAGTCTAGGCATAGCAATGGCGCAGTTTGCCGAGCGGTATGAATACCTGGGCATAGTTGGTTTCCAAGGTCCGCGGTTCGCATCCCGCTTCTGCCGTTATTTTTGTGCTTGGATTGACGCGTCGAAAGAGGAATTTTATGTATAGTATTTGTATATTTAATTAATATTAGAATTGCATTCACTGGTTGAAAGGAGATGGAGATGGAAGATTCTCTCACCGAAAATGCGATCGAAAATGGTTAATGCGTGGATTTTTTTTAGTAGCCACAAAGCTTTCAGTCATTTTACCCTCATTTCATCCCATGTCAGCTCTGATTCCCGTAGCTCCAGCGAATGTATTCAATGCGTAGTTGCCGACGGTTTTCCAGGACGGCACGAGCCCGGGGGCTTGAAGAGAAGGCAGCTGAATTTAATGCTCTTCTGCGACATCCCCATCTCCCAGCCAGGTCCGCATTCGTTTCTTGACCGACTATAGTATGACAAGCTGCCTTAATCGCTCTCTCATCTCGTAATTCCTTAAAAATTCAAACCATTACATCCCAGAGAACTATGCGCCATCTGGTTTTGAAGGAATGTACCAAATGAAAACCATATCAACGACGCGTACAATCTTAAACTAAGCAATTTATATAGTCTGCTGTTTCCACCTTAGAAACAGGGAAGCTAACAGAAAGCTTCGTGTCACGTGGGAAGGTAGAGTACTGGAACATAGTGACCATCCAAAATACCTCGGAGTCACTCTAGATCGCACCCTCACCTTCAGGCGTCATGGCAGCAACCCCAAACAGAAAGTTGCAACAAGGAACAACCTCATCCGCAAACTGACCAACACTCACTGGGGAGCCCAACCACCCCTTCTTCGTACCTCAGCTTTAGCACTTTGTTTCTCAGCCGGAGAATATGCGGCACCAGTGTGGGGTCGATCAGCCCACTGTAATCAAGTGGATACTGCCCTGAATGATGCATGCAGAGTCGTCACAGGCTGCCTCAAACCAACACCCATTTCTAAACTATACCCCTTGGCTGGTATCGTACCACCGAACATAAGACGCAAAGTCATATGCGCCGAAGAAATGCGTAAGGCAATCAACCAACCGTCCCACTGCTTGTATAATCAGATACCCCCAACACCAAGATTGAAGTCTTGAAGCAGCTTTCTGAAATCCACACAACCTCTCACATCCGGCACTGAATATGAGAGACTCCAACTCTGGCAACAAATCGCACCAGAGGATTTCATTACTCCAAAGGAAGGCCTCCCAACTGGCAAGAGCCTTGACTGGCCGACCTGGAAATCCCTCAACAGATTAAGAACCGGAGTTGGTAGAACAAAGGACAACCTCGAGCGGTGGGGAATGCTTCGGCAGGGAGAGACACTATTGTGCGACTGTGGAGACCTGCAAACCGCCTCACACCTACGATGCTGCTCCATGTGCCCAACAAGCTGCACATCTCAGGACCTAATGCTGGGCAACACACGAGCTATCGATGTTGCCAGATATTGGGAAAAAATAATTTGACGTCGCTGACACGAAGAAGAAGAAGCAATTTATAAATAAAGTTGTATCTTTACCCTTGGTTGTGATGAATAAACTATGAAATAATATCATACGTGAGGTGAAGCTCGTCTTGTATCCAATCATCTACCCACAGTTCAGTCTAGAATGAACTCAAGAGTTTACTTGTAGTCTGTTCTTTGAGGTGTTTGACTCTGCATTTGCAATAACAGGTGTATCAGAGCTATTATTGATTACAGATTATGAACCCAGGTATGCATTAATATGATCAATAAACTGACAAACAACAAGTGAAACGTAATACAATTTGGTTATAATACGCTTTATCATTATAATTTGTACTTCAACATGCTGAAAATATTGCATCTTACACGATTACTACTGCATAATATTTTATAGAAGATAAACGTTAGTTTAAAATTAAAAATAAATATTGGTTTACCCTTTATATAAACAAATATTGATTACTTTATTATGAGTATGCTAGAATTTCACGGTGAAAAGGTGTATATGGGTGTCTTGCCCATATGATCTAATAAAATGAAAACCGTCTAATCTACTAGATATAAAAAATATATTATTCATATTATGAAACTGTAAAAATTAAATTAAATTAAATTTTGTAGCTATAAGTCGATAAAAATTTTTGTAAGGATAAGCCGCATTCAGAAATGAAATGTCTTAAAATTATTTTCGAAAAATAAACTCCAAAGTTTGGTTGAGAACCATAATTTAAGTAATATGATTAAGTCATCAAAATCAGTAAATATTGATTTATGTATGCCTTTGTACCTACATAATGGGGAATCGATCATTTTTTAGCATTCAATTTGATATTTATAAAGAATTAAATATATAATAGCATTGTGCATTATTTTAATACGCATCATATTGACAAACTATTGTTTACAGAACAGATGAGACGATTGTTTCGTCTTGTATAAAATTACAATCGGATACAGATGTTTTCATCGATTTCCGGCCAAAAATAGTGATGTCAATGAACTATTCGTCACAAATGGTCTCTTAGGTCAATAACTACGCAAATGCACTTTGACATCACATTGCATCATTACGTTTCTTAGTTCATTGCGGTGCATCGCTGTTATAAAGCTGAATAAACACGTAATCAGAAGAAAATCTTAAAAATAATACTGAGTATCTAAACAACATATTTTATTATAAGCAATTAAATATACATATACTATACATAAAAATCCTTAAACGAGTCAAATCATTCAGAAAAAATATCGGCGGGAGCGGGATACGAACCGCGGACCTTTGGAACCAACCATTTTTGCCCAGGTAATTATACCGCTCGGCCACCGTGCCAATTTCTTCCACCTGAGATGACTCGTCTCTGATTTTCTATATAAGTTATCATCGTATGATAGATGTCGCTATAGTATATATTCAAAGTATGTATATTTTTACTTTTTATTATTCAATCAGAATGCATTTATTCACAAGCTTAATATTATTATTTCCGGCAGTCTATTTATTTTAGTAAGTACCACTCGGGTCTCGAACCGAAACTATAGATCAAATGGATGAGAATAACTTCTTGTTACTCGGTTTATTTCGGGTCCGCGGTTCGCATCCCGCTCCCGCCGATATTTTTTCTGAATGATTTGACTCGTTCAAGGATTTTTATGTATAGTATATGTATATTTAATTGCTTATAATATTATAAAATAGTCAATGATCTATAAAAGTAGATTAGAATATTGAAATAATAAAATAATATTCCAATAAATAATTAAAAAAAAAAAAAAATATCCAACATATTTTATGTTTTCGTGAAACAGGTGAGAATAACATCACACATGACTTATAATTAAACACTTGTTTTATATTAACATAATATTAATCGTGCGATAGAATACCGTGATACGAGAAAAATGCACGTATTATCAAAACCAAGGTCAGATCAAAAATAAAATTTGTGTGGTTTATGTTATTACTTTTAGAACTTCAATAAAATAAAATTAAAAAGCATATCAACTTTTACATAAAAATAATTCACTAGTTGTATTATTATCAGAAAATGAAATATAAATTCACTTTTTGACAACAATATGACATCCCGATTTGAAAAAATGAAATTTATTATTTTGATATTCACACAGCCTTACATTTTAAATGCTAGATATTGAATTGATAACGTATAAAATGATCTATTAAACATTGATCTAACCCCACATTCGATATTTAACCTTATTTTGACTCTTAACCATATTTTGAAAATATTAAAGAAGTTGGTTGGTTCATCATATTCTTGGACTTCCACTTTTCATACAAAATCATCAAGGCGTGACGACGTGCTTCCGGATATGGTCAAGTTCTTCAGCGAATTAAATACTTAAGAAGTCAACGATAATTACAGTTTACGATAAACTTTAATAACTATGTATTATATTAAAACGTGATACCTTATAATTTACGGTCTTATACTTTGCTTGTCCATATTGTAATATTTCGTGAATGGCAATGGCCGTTCACGCTTTTGAACAAAACCGGTCTACACAATGCGGGTTTCCAATTATTTTTGATACATAATGATATTAAATGGAATTACGGTTTTCCCTTTGATAACGTTACTGTCCCAGACCTATTAGCTGACCACGAGTGAACTCGAAAACATTTGATAATGGTCTAATGATTGTTATGGTTGTACTGAAAACACAGCTACTTAAAGTAAGCTGAGGGTGCATATACTTTGAAAATTACTTTTAAATTTACCGATGGTGAGTTTTACAATACAAACACACCGATGGTGAGGACATCATGTATGTGTGATTTATAAGATATTTAAAAAATATCAAATTATTTTGTGGTGTTAAAATTCGACCAACACATCATGTTAATATATTTCAGATGTTGATATATTTCACGTAAGAGAGGCCCAATTCAGACATGAACTCTAGGAGTTTCTTTGGAGGAATAATTGGTTGGCGTCATCCGTTTGATGAGCATTGGGACCTTCTGTTGCTTGTCTTTATTGCATTGTTCTTAGCACTTAATCATGTTTTGTATATATTGTATTTTTATTTAATTATTATTGAACTTCAGAAATGAATTGAGAACAAGTCCAAATTCCTTACTGGAGAATAAAGTTTATGAACTGCCGACACAAAGCTCTGTAATATGCCATAGTCTTTACCCCATCTCATGTAAACACTCCCGCAAACTACGCAATAGTTCGATCAAAAATATAATTGTCATGAAATATTTTTAATATAATAAATTCTAAAATCTAGTCTTACCTTTCTCCATTGCTGTCAGGCTCTATACAGTTTCAGTGAGTGGTAATAATCATAATGTATTATGTAAAAAAAAATATGAAATTATATATTTTAAAAATATCAATTTTTGGTCACCCGTTCCGAGCACGAAAAGGGTTCGGTCACGGGACAATATGACCCAAAACCCTAATCCTATTCCTGTGTTCGGTCCTGGGACATGCCTGTGGGACATTAGGACATTGGTACATTTGCAGTGCGGATCATTTGATATGCCTCACCATGAAGTACTGATTCCACCAAATGGTCTCAAATGAGTTGTACACTTTCATAGGCGTAACTTCAAGATGAGAAACTGAAGAAGGAAGCAGGAACACGGTAAAAGATCGAAGCTCATGGTGGTAAATTTTCAAAACTATACCATAGATCATGTGAAATATTATTATTATTTTATTATCATTGTCAATGATCGTTAACTGGATTTGAAATTTAATTTATATTCCCATATATACCTATTAATGAATTTTATTATTTTTTTTCTTTTTATAGCTTTCTTAATATAGTTTCTTCGATAATTGTGAGAAACCCTTTCATCACGGCTCGGTTTGAATACAAATTATACTGTCAATTATGAAACTAGTACTTAAGGCGTAAATGTACTTATCTGGTCTATTTTCATATATCGAATTGGTTGTTGTATCCTTTAGCTATCAGATGATGCAAAAAATCTATTCTAAGAAGTAGCAAAACGATATATCACGCCAAACAATGTCAACGGTCGGGGAATCTTATGACGGCATATGCCGACAGCCGATGCGAAAGGGTTAGATATTTAATTATACCTTAAAGTGTGATAAATGTATGATTTGAAAAAATAATATAATTTAAATTGTATATAATTACGCCACTGGGAACAAATAAATTATTTTGAAATTTTTTCAACATGTTGATTATCGAAAGTAAAAACTCCTTCACACAGATATTACGCAAAAAAATCATTTGCTTATGTAATTGAGGTTTTCAACAAAACTACTTAGAAAATTGTGGGATGATGTTAATTAATGAGATTAAAAAACATTTTCACGTTATATTTTTCGTATATTTGCTTCGTTTATTGAGAGATGTTTTTTTACGTAATATTATTATGATATTGTAATTTCATTAATTTGCGAAACTTTTAGTTAATAGGAACATAAAAAAATGTTTATTATACTACGAGTTAATAGGCTTCCTTTTAAAATGTCAATTAAAATTAAGTACCTTATGTTTTTGAAGTTAATTACCTATTTAGTTCGTAAACATTAACAATTACCTTTTAAATTGTATTAAATACGATTATTTTCTGTTTTTCTCACTTTCCCAATACTTTGCAAGTTATCTAAGATATTTTTACAATATTTTTTTTATCGTCATGTTTAATTACAAGAATATAATTAGCTTAATTGTTTTTAAGGTCAGTAAAGTGTTATTGAAAACATTAAACTTAAAAAATAATAATAGTATTCTTTCATCTTCTTAAACATTAATATAGTTATCTATTACGTTTATATATTAATTACTAAATTGAGCTATTTTAGCATGGAATGCCACACCTCTTGACTATTCATGTTAAGTGTTTAAATATATTATTGATTTAAATTATTTTTTTACATAACATCAATAAAGAATTATTGATGTTATTTATATAATTATATTTCTCACAAATATTTAGCAACACTCGATAGCAAATGTTATCAAATTGCTGAATTTTTTTACTCGTACCTTATCCATAGTAAAAATGATTCAAATATTGAAACGTATTTATCAACGTACATATATTTCATATCAAAACTATTCGTCAGTTGCATTACAATGACATTTCCGAGTACCCTTCGCATGTCATTTGCGAACCCAAGGTCTTGGGTTCTGTACCTGTTTGGGTACTTGTTGAATGCAACAATTGCGATGCAAGGACCCCCGGAGTCTTCATTAGGCGGTGGCGAGGGGCCTTCAAGGGTCCGCAAAAAGGACCCATATCCTGATGAAGAAAGGACCCATGTCCTGATGAAGAAGGAACCCATTCCTGATAGAAGGAACTGTCCAACGGTATGACTTTTGGATTTCAATTAAATCGCAGTGGCGCAAAGTGAAGTGCATATTATGCATTTTGAAAGTTCGTAATTGAAATAGTTGACAAATTATTAATATAAACACAAATCAACAACATAAACTCCCTAATTTTTTTTACTCAGTGAAATCAGTTAAAAATAAACGAAATACTTGGAATAGAACATTAGACTCTTTCTTAACATTACTGTACCTGCATTTAACGAATTGAAAAATAGTATATACTATACAAATATATAATACGACTTCATACGTGTATTCTCATAAAATGCATTTTTTAATATTTTCATACAACTCAAACATGTTTTTTTAATAAACATATGTAACAAATTGCAAAAACTGGACTCTCTTAAAAAAAACGGAACATTTCAGATCACCGAAGATGTGCAAGAAGACATCAGGATATACTAAAAGGAAGATATGTAATTAGCTCTATTTGCTCTCAATTTTTGTAATATAAAAAAACACTATGAAGTTTTTTCAATAATTGTTGATATGGACACTATTTACGTGATACTTTAATTACGTATCCAATTATCTGAATTCACAAACTTTTTTAAAAACTCCCTGATATGCACTGAAAACACGATTCAATAATTATGTGTAATTTAAAATCTGAAATAATGATAAAAAGCATTACATTGGAAAAAAATACACAGATATTGGCACAATAAATTAATTCAGGTAACGAAAGTAACCGGGATTATGAATCCGGTTATTCTGAGACTCCACTTAACTCATTAGAATATTAAGTAAATACGATTTAAATAAGCTACTTTAGCTGCATAGTTGAAAGCAAAATGTGCCAAAATATTAAATATTTTATCATTTGGTGACTTCAGTAAAACATATTAAAGATTCTGCCCTATAAGTCGACAATAAAATGTATTTTTAATATATTTGTTATATTTTTTAATCATTGCCGTTGCCTCAAGCCGTTAAAACGCATTTGCTGATACTTAAATATGTATTTCATTGATTATTTCTTTAATGAATCACGTCCCTCCACTGAGCGTCGCGAGTTACCCTTTATCATCCCCTCGCCTCCATTAATGTTTATTTTATTTAACTGTCCTCCCTTGGCTGGACATTGTGATGGATTGATCCCCTAAGCGGGCCTGACATGCTGCATACAACCACCCGAGTTGTTAGTCTTACTTCGAAAAATACCCATTCAATCGAAGTGTCCGACTTGTATATATGTTTTCTTTATACGACTGACATGTTTCTTATCCTATTTATAATCACGTATAGCATTTCAATGCTCACAATGCGCGCATAATAGAGAAAAAATACAAACGCTTCTGAGGGATCCGTTATTTTCGTAAAGTTACTCACAAAACGGATTTTGGTGAGAATGGTTTGGTACGGGTCAAAGAATTTAATAAGATTTGATACACTGGTAAACTTGCGTTTCGGGTTATACTTTGGGTACCTTTGTTATCACATTGATGCAATCTCTAAACTAAAGGTATACAAATATATCAACATATTTCGTGTACTCATATATTATATACGTCATATGAAAACATTCAATTTTATACATCTTGTATAAAATTACAATCGGATACAGATGTTTTCATCGATTTCCGGCCAAAAATAGTGATGTCAATGAACTATTCGTCACATATGGTCTCTTAGGTCAATAACTACGCAAATGCACTTTGACATCACATTGCATCATTACGTTTCTTAGTTCATTGCGGTGCATCGCTGTTATAAAGCTGAATAAACACGTAATCAGAAGAAAATCTTAAAAATAATACTGAGTATCTAAACAACATATTTTATTATAAGCAATTAAATATACATATACTATACATAAAAATCCTTAAACGAGTCAAATCATTCAGAAAAAATATCAGCGGGATGCGAACCGCGGACCTTTGGAACCAACCATTTTTGCCCAGGTAATTATACCGCTCGGCCACCGGGCCAATTTCTTCCACCTGAGATTTCTCGTCTCTGATCTTCTATATAAGTTATCATCGTATGATAGATGTCGCTACAGTATATATTCAAAGTATGTATATTTTTATTTTCTTATTATTCAATCAGAATGCATTTATTCACAAGCTTAATATTATTATTTCCGACAGTCTATTTATTTTTAGTAAGTACCACTCGGGTCTCGAACCGAAACTATAGATCGAATGGATGAGAATAACTTCTTGTAAGTACGTCGCGCACATTGCAATTAATTATTTACCTGTGTTACTGATGAATAATTTTACCTTCTGGATATTGTCTCAAGGTGACATTATCATATGGATATTTTAAATTATTTATTAGAATATTATTTTATTATTTCAATATTCTTATCTACTTTTATAGATCATTGACTATATTACAATATTATGAGCAATTAAATATACATATACCTTACATAAAAATCCTTAAACGAGTCAAATCATTCAGAAAAAATATCGGCGGAAGCGGTATGCGAACCGCGGACCTTTGGAACCAACCATTTTGCCCAGGTAATTATACCGCTCGGCCACAGGCCAATTTCTTCCACCTGAGATGTCTCAGGTGGAAGAAGGTGTCAGGTCAAAGGTCCGCGGTTCGCACACCGCTTCCGCCGGTATTTTTTCTGAATGATTTGACTCGTTTAAGGATTTTTATGTATAGTATATGTATATTTAATTGCTTAGCATATAATATGCTTACACGGACTCATTGCAAAAAAATATATTTAAAAAAGGCGTGCAAAAGTACGAGTATCAAGTATTTATGTTCTTATCGAAACACTCTTTATTTCCGCGATTTCTTCATGTGTAAATGTCGTGAAGAATTGTAATATTTTTTGCTTTTTATAATGATCACTATGGTTGATATTATGAGTGATTTTATTACACGAGAGTCGCATTATAAATCTAGTTTTATTACTAACACGCGCCTCATAAAGTTACAATCTCGTCCCTGTTCCTTGGGCAATCAAACCGAGTGATAATGAAATATTGTGCAATATAATATGATCATACAGAGCACACAGTTATCAAGTGTGCTAACATCGTTAAACGGAGAAAGCTCTCACAACCAATAAACCTTAAACCAATCTTTAGCGATGAATAAGCCGTTTCATAAGAAATCAATTAACAAAGACATGATTTTAGTATGTATAGAAAATTGAATAGGTAAGCACAAATCTTTTATAATGTGCCTTGCTCATCTAAATTTTATATTTTTATAGAGAAAATTCTAAGATTTAAATTGTTTCAGATTACAATAGCTTATTAAGTTGTATCGTTGTATTATAATTACAGTAAATCATATAGCCATGACGCAAATCTTAAAAAAGCTGTAGAATATGAATGTCAAAAATATTTTATGATTTTTTATTAATCAAATATCGTACGTGAATTTAAACATACGCTGAGCAAACGACAATTTCCCAAAACGAAACATTAACCATTCAATATTTTGTGGTTTGAATTTTAATATTATTTTATTGTTACAAGTAAAAAAATTATGACCCTTGCAATATTTTAAAAGAAAAAATACGTATAACAAAAATACATGACAAATTATATCATTGTCAATTGAGATTTATGTTTATGTATATATTCAATAAAAACTCCATTTTATTTTGAATATCTAACCTGGTTTTTTTCAGTTGCCAGATCGTCGATATAACCCCACTACACCACTGTAGGTACCACGATACTTAAGATTGATTCGTATAAGATGTGAACCATATCATATTGTATGTTTGAAATACATATAAGTTTTAGTTTTGTTTCCGCTCACAAAAATATTGAGCTTTTTTAAAAGCTCACTTAAATAGAATGATCGATTGTTGCAAAGCCTGGCACATGGTACAATCACCCAAGACAATGTTCTGAAGACTTTTAATGCAACATCGCATTATGCGGGGAGGTTATTTTTTTCGCAAGCTTCCTTGAAATTTTGAGCGACGTTTGATTAACGAACCATATAATAATGCCACCGGTCACGAGGGGATGAATAAGAAGGGATGTGATTAATTGAGAGTTTACAATTTCAACAATGATGCAGCCATTATGAAATACCTACTCAGCATGAATGACATTACGGGATTCTGAATAAAAGTATCACAACAGATTTTACAAATCTGATCCCTTTATTTTAGTATTATATAGGCAGCAGATATCTTACACAGTCAAATGCTATTTCAAAGGCAGTGGAAAACAATGATGATTTTTTGCAGAGTTAAATTAACTAATTAAGATGAGTGGAAAATACTCGTATACGAACATCTTCCATTCATCTTAGTACTTTTGCAAAATTATTGGTGCATTGGCACGATACTGAATACTATAATACTTTAAAAATATAGCATATCTGCTTTCATGATTATATTGCTGAAAATAACACATACTCATTCTGTATAGTTCTATTGCAATGGTTCTTGCTTCGTTCCATGTTGGTCCTATCTGTCGGAGCTCTGCAAGGAACATTATTTAAATTTTGAATTTTGTAAGCGGTTTTCCAGAACAGCGAGAGCCCGGAAGCTTAAGTTTAGGCTGCTGCAGTATATGCACTCCTGCCGTAACCGAATTACATGTCTAGACCAGATGTACAATCATTTTATGACGTACAGTAAAATGAAAGGAAGTCAACACGCTCTTTCAACTAATCAATCCTCACAAAATTATGTCATGTCATTCCCAATATTATTCTCAAAACCCATATACGACTGTTCTAAGCTTTTGTTGAGATATTGAAATTTACAACTTATAGAATATTGAAAACTGACATCAGCATGATATACCCCTTGCAGACTGTTACGGTCACGGGTGTGACGTTAGTTATATAGAATGCCACTTGTGACGCTGGGCCGGCACGAGCGCGTTTAGTTGTGTGCTGACCGTCTGAAGGTCGCATTATGGCCGGCCCAGCATGTTATTCCGCCTGGGCCGGAAGTTTGTAAAGTTTATCGTGAATATATAAGTGATTCTGAAAATGTCTGTGTGGTGTTAATCTGCTCCTCATTCTGCCACAACGTGACGGAATAACTACCTTAAAAGAGAGGAGGATGTAAGAATTTATTCATAAGTAAATACATAAGCCCATATTACCTTTTAACCGCTGGTATTAGATGTTTTTATGATAAGAAAATGAGCAGTGAATATAATCGATAATTTTATAAATAAAGGTTATTTTTACTCTCTTTAATATATAAATATAATAACAATAGGTCTATATAAAATACCATGTAATTCCAAGTAAACAAGACAAACTATGATTAATAGCGTTCAGTTTTAATAGCATGTCAAATATGACGGTAACTTTTGCGGTTTTTGTATTGTTATTCAAATTTACGTGCAGTAACAAAAAAGACGCAGTGACACAAAAAGAGTTCTTCAAAAACAAATGAAATGATTACCATATTAAGAATTATTAAACAGGTATAAAGAAGATCATATACGTTTGTAAATTGATGTTACAAATATTTAAAACCTTATTTAAAGTTTGAAAAGAGAATACGTAATTATCAACTTAACAAGTATTTTTAATATTGAACTATGTTTTATTTAGGGTAGTGATTTCGAATGTTTTTTTTTTTAAATATAAAATCTCTTTAATAAGGCTTTTAACTAAAAAAACATCCAAATGTGTCTTTATTACAATTGCCGATTCAATAAATAATTGTCATTAAGATTATTTCATTAAAGTTTTTTTTACTAATAATGACGGTTTTCATAGACTGCGCGTCAATTAAGTAATATTTTTTGATCTAATTATTATTTTTTCTAATCAGCAACTCGAGTTATGAAAATAATAAATACGTAATTTAAGTAAAGATAACAACAAAATTTTAAAATAAATTAAATACAAAATCTTTTATTAATATTTAAATTTTTTACTTTACTATCAACTGTCAATTATTGTTACAAATAGATAAATAGATTAGAAAATTTAATTTACAAATAAATACTTTTACGAATAATGACGAATAGCTGAATATTTGTAAAGCCGGCGGTCATAGCTCAATGGTCAAAGCATTTGCTTTGCAAGCCAAAGGTCGTGGGTTCGATCCCCGACGGAGATTAACAAAAAAGAAGCATTTTTAATCGATTTCTGAGCTCTTAAATACCCCCGGTTGGTGTGAATTTGATCCATCACCCGTAAAATGTCAGTCATAGCCTATTAATTAAAATTGGTGGCAGACAAAAGTCGTCCCGTGAAGACCATCCATTCATAGTAAATTCCTGTAATAATAAAGGATGATGCGTGAATCTCGGGCTGTAGTCTATGGCGTTGGCGGATCAACACTCCACATGCAGCGTTTAGCCATATACACCATGGTAAGCGTCATAGAATTCCACAGATGATACTTCAGAAATAGTATCACTATCTCCTGTATGTGTTTACATATAAAAAAAATGTTACTTTGAGTCGCAGAGTTCTTAATGTTAGCATAGTATGTACGAGGATTTTATAATTATTCTCGTATAGTGTCACTAAGAAGTGTGAATAAAAGATCAATGATCTTTATTTAGACGGAAATTGTCAATAAGCAGATCAATGAACTACGAGAATATGCTAAGAAGTGAAAAAAAGTCCAATAATTGTCCGTTAATAAAGTTAATTTATAAAAAAATAATCAAATCTTCAAGTAACTGTATTTAGTTTACTGTTTAATTGATAAAATTTTGTACCAAATACTATTTTTTAATTAAAGTTATTAAACTGAATGCTTTCTTCTTAATACCAGCCAGTTAAGGCTAACGTTCGCCTGATTCTTCTTATGTACAACAAAGTCATCAGCTCCGCATCCTGAAGGTTTTTCCGAGTACATTCTAAATAGTATATAAATCACGACCGTCCTCCAGGATGACAAGCTTGATGAATAGGCAGGCGAAGTATCTACAAACAATAAGGAAGTTTTGGTAAATAAGCTTCTTTATGAAGCTCATGCGATCAAATCCCACGCCCGCGAGTCTTGAGACCCTTAAAAGGCGTATCAATTAAAAAAATATGCCTATGAATTTGATATATTTAATGCATCTAAGGCAATTCAAAGCTCCACGTAAAAATGAACCAAATTCTTCAAGTATAAAAATGCTTGATTCGCTATATAACGTGTGTCAGGCTCTTTACAAGCCTCAAAAATCTCAGAATCACTTGTCGTTAAACTGCGTCGTTGGGGTCTTGCTGACCCCTGCGGTGCCCGCGGTGTCTTATCACTGAGGCCATCAGACTCTGGTCCTCCTGATCCTGCTGCAGGTCTTTTGTATCCATAATGTCATCCTTTGTCATCGCCAGATGAAAACGGAGACGACCAAAATAAACCAAACAATCAAATTTTGAAACAACGGGGTATTTTTCTTATTAAGCTTCTGCAACCTTTCCTTTAGGCATCTGGGCTCTTGCTGTCCGGTAAGATAAACATTTAATGTACTCGGTGGAACTCTGGGAAGCATGGTGACTGACAGAGTTTTTTGCGTTAGCTTGTGACGACCATATTCTAATTAGGGAAGTGAATAAGGAATGATTTTCTTTCTTAATGCGAGTAAGATTTCACTGGGTAGGGAAACCAAACACATAGAATACACTCGGCGGAGCATCGGAAAGCAGTACTGATAACTTCAGACCACGTTAGTATTGTAAGTGACAGAAGTTAACCATAAATAATTACATAAGCAATCCCCACCGCTCGAGGTTGTCCTTTGTTCTACCAACTCCGGTTCTTAATCTGTTCAGGTATTTCCAGGTCCACCAGTCAAGGTTCTTGCCAGTTGGGAGGTCTTCCTTTGGGGTAATGAAATCCTCTGATGCGACTTGTTGCCAGAGCTGGAGTCTCTCATTTTCGGGGCCGGATGTGAGAAGTTGTGTGGATCTCAGAAAGCTGCTTCGCGACTTCAGTCTGGGTGTTGGGGGTATCTGATTAAACAAGCAGTGGGTCTGTTGGTTGATTGCCTTACGCATTTCTTCGGCGCATATGACTTTGCGTCTTATGTTTGGTGGTGCGATACCAGCCAAGAGGTATAGTTTTCAAACGGGTGTTGGTTTGAGGCAGCCTGTGATGACTCTGCATGCATCATTCAGGGCAGTATCTACTTGATAACAATGGGCTGATCGACCATAAACTGGTGCCGCATATTCTCTGGCAGATAAATATATGTACTACTCAATTATATCAAATAATTGTTTTTTAATAACTGGTAACTGATATAATTGATTATGAATAGCAAAATAAAGGGTAGAGGAATCGTTGTCAAGAAACAAATGTTTTGGCTAAGCAACATAAGAGTATGTAGCTTTTTGAGCTGTTGAAGACAAAAAAAAATAGTTTCATGTGATATATGACTTTAGAGGGAACTGCAATAGCACTAGAAGAAATAAAAAAAATCTTATTAATGTTTTTAATATAATCACATCAAAACATCAAGGATGTTTTAATTTGGATAGTCTTATATAAATTATCATACTTGAATTTGTTGTCATGAAATAATGCGCTTACTGCGTTTAAGGTTACAGCTCCAAAACAATTTAATATTTAATGGTTTGAATTTTAATATTATTTTATTGTTACAAGTAAAAAAATTATGAACCTTGCATTATTTTAAAAGAAAAAAATGCGTATAAAAAAAATACATTGCAAATTATATAATTTTCGATTAAAATTTATGCGTTAATATATATTCAATAATAACTCCCATTTATTTTGAATATCCGATAAAAAGAAAATAAATCTAACTCGTTGAACCTGGCTTTTTTCAGTTGCCAGATCTAGTTGAGGAATCGTTGTCAAGAAACAAATGTTTTGGCTAAGTAACATACGAATATTTAGCTTTTTGAGCTGTTGAAGACAAAAAAATATTTTCATGTGGCATATGACCTTAAAGGGAAATGCAATGGCACTAGAAGAACAAAAAGAATTTCCATATAATTATTTTAATATTATCACATCAAAACGGTCTTATATAAACTATCATAATTGAATTTGTTGTCATGAAATAATGCGTTTACTGCGTTTAAGGTTACAGCTCCAAAACCACTCAGATAATATCTCTGTTTTGTTTAGTCAGGGTTATTTATGACAAGGGGACATTCATTAGGTTGTCCTGCAGCCTTACGCGTAGGACACGAGCCTCAGTTACTGACTATCAATCATTTACTGATATCGGTGTTATGATTTGAGAGTGATGGGGTTCGGGAACAACCATAACAGATTTTAATACTAATATTTTGGAATTTCCCCATGGTGCATGTCAGTAAATGTCAAATCCATGTGTTTTTTTTTATTTTAACATTAAAAAGTAAATATAACAATCTCATCGGCAAATGCCGGCGGGTATAGCTTAATGGTCAAAGCGTTTGCTTTGCTAGCCAACGGTCGCTGGTTCGATCCCCAACGGAGATTAAAAAAAATAAAAAAAATTGAATTCTGAGCTCTTAAATATCACCGGTTGGTGTGTATTTGATCCATCACCCGTAAAATGCCGTACATGGCCTATTTATCAAAATTGGTGGTAGACGAAAGTCGTCCCGTGAAGACCACCCATTCATAGTAAATTCCTGTAATAATAAGGATGATGCGTGGATAACGGGCTGTAGTCTATGAAGTTTGCGGATCAACACTCCACATGTAGCGCTTATCTATATGCATCATGGTAAGCGTCATAGAATTCCACAGATGAGTCATCAGAATTACTTTCAACTTTTGTCGGTATTCTCCTATATGTGCTTACATAAAACAAAATACTTTCATTAGATTATAGTTACACATTTGACGAGATATAATATATTTCATAAATGGATACATTTCAATGTAAATGTCTACCTACGTCTGTCATATAAACTTAAATATAACTGTAACCATATTTTACATAAATACTTAAAAAAACCATTAGAAAACAACAACAACAACAAAAAAGCACGAATTAATGATTTTAAATATAAATATAAGAAAAGCAATGCATATCTTAAAACTTTCAACCATATTAGATATGTCTTGGGTCTATGGGCTGGTTTCCCAAGTATCCATACGTCTAAATGTTTATTCGGTCAAATATCCATTCGGCAAAGCGCTATTCGGTCAAATTTCTTTTGACAAAATTGATTTCGTCCAAATTTCCGGGAGACCCACTGAGTTCTAACACAATATCTTATTATTATATGAAGAATATATATTGTATGAAAATAACGTTCGCCACGACCTCTTATGACGACAAATGTCAGGAAAATTGAAAATCAAAGTGTAGCTTCCGAAGGTTGTTGGGTCTACCGCGATACTGCAGTGCCTCAGGCATGTTGACGGAGGCGCGAGTGGATGGCTTCCATGCCATAATAATGGCGGGCATTCGCGGCAGTCCCAACGCAATGGTCGCTGTGTGAGCGGATAGGTGGGACTCACGGTTAGCGAGGCGCTGGATGCGCCTTCACGTGGCCATCCAGAGGGTATCCGGTGCTCCACTCACTGATTAGTACAATGATAATAATGTGGTGTATGTGTACATGCCGATTTATATTTTCTTTCTATTCTGTTTAATTTAAATTTTGTTTTTCTGTATTTGCTTGGAATTGTTGATTATGGCAATAGTGACTAAATAAATATTTTGTATTATTATTATTAAGCATTTTGAAACATTTTCATCTAATGTACGAGTATATGTCTAGTAATAGTTTATAAAATACAAAATAAACATAAAAGTTACATGCTAAATAAAACGTAATTTTAATGGTTAACATACATCTTTGAATGTTATAATGTTAAAATAATAGCTTCAAATCACAGACTTAGTGCGCTTTCAAGAAGTGTGTCTGTAGTTCCCTTAATTATCCTAAGTGCCCCCCGTCTGAAGGACTATAGTGGGAGAGTGCAAGAGTAGATGTCCAGGACCAGCCGGCCCTTAAGCGGAATGTTTGCCGACTGTCCTCCAACGACTAACACCTAACGGGTAACCGATGTAGAAGCTTTAAGAGCAGTGCCGATTTCAGGGTGTGGCGAAATGGGACGGTGCCCTAGGGGGTTGTATGAACTAGAGGCGCCAATAAAATACCCGCATGGTCTAAAACCAGCACTATCATTTATAATTATTTTATTTACGTAGACTCAATATTAACATTATTACTAGCGTCTGATCATAACCAACATTTTTGATAATGTTGATTATATATACTCTGACGTTGTGGTTTGTGGGCTTAACCGTGTGTGGCAAATTTATTTTGACCGATATTTTGACCGCCATTGCAGGGGTCGTCTTCAGGGTTGACGATTTTTTGGTGAAAGTACAAATCAGAATAAATTCGCCAAACATGGCTAAACCCAAAAGCCACAATGCCAAATCTATATGGAACGGATATATGAAGAAAAGAAGAAGAATAATACAATGCTGAGTTTGTTGAATATCGAGGTATTTACCAATCGCGCCCCCTTTTCTCTCGGGTTATTTCCACCGCCCCCGTCATACAAAAGGCCGCCCACGACTTGCACAGATTAAAACGGATCTTTTTGTTTGGTGGAAATAAGCTTTTGCTCCTGGAGAGGGCGCGCCCCCTGGGGACACCATACCATACCTACGGCAAGTAAGAGAAAGTATAATATTATTGCGCTTTGTACACACATTCAATGCTTCATCAAATTCACCCTCCGAGTCTCCTACTCATTCAATACTCTTATTTCCTGATTGTTTTTAGTTCATTTTTGATTATACGAGTACGTTTGTCTAGGATTTGAATTTATAAATAAAATAATTTCGAATTCACTTTTAATTCCATGTAATAATTAAATATGTTTGGTTACAAGCTTTTTATTTATTCTTCAATGTTGTCTTATAAAACATTAAGGATAAAATATTTTGAAACATTTTATCTGCTTAAGTTTTGAGTCCATGTCACGATTCACGCAACTAAAACATTTTCTTTGTCTTGGAAACGGTCTATTTTACAGTACTACTAGTATTTCCACATATTTATGTTCAGTTTTTATATAAACTGTGTATTTTATATCATTTTTTCTTCAAGCATCCAGGCTCAAACCGTCTTGGAAGGCCGTCTGGAGCTATGTATATAGAATGTACTCGGTGCAGATTCGGGAGGCAGATCCCAGTTAGGGGAGCTGCCATGGTGTAATTATGATGATATATTTATGATTATTACTTAAATATACATATACTATACATAAAATTCTTTTTTCAACGCGTCAATCCAAGCACAAAAATAACGGCAGAAGCGGGATGCGAACCGCGGACCTTGGAAACCAACTATGCCCAGGTATTCATACCGCTCGGCGAACTGCGCCATTGCCCTGCCTAGACTGACTTGCGTTGAAACTAGTATTTATATCATTGTTATCATCGTACAATAGATGTCGCTATAGTATATATTCAAAGTATGTATATTTTTATTATTATTCTATCAGTCTTCATTTATTCACAAGCTTAATATTATTACTTTCCGGCAGTCTATTTATTTTAGTAAGTACCACTCGGGTCTCGAACCAAACTATAGACTGAATGGATGAGAAACGACTACTTATAGTTCCGACTCGGACTTTATAACCAATCATTTACCTGTGTTACCGATGGATAATTTTTACCTTCTTGATATTGTCTCAAGGAGACATTATTTATGAGCTTAGTTCTAATGGTTAGTGCTTAGTGCTTACATGCATGAAAATTTACCTGTTAAACCAAAGTATGTACAATTTTTATCTTGACGTATAACTGACTATAAAAATTAAATACTTTCTCTAAATGTATCGAACAAATCAGATAAACGTACTATCATGAGAATGTAATTAAAACTCTTAGTAATTTAACAAGTATTTAATCCAATAAAAGCATTTTTTTTCAAGTAATTGTGTATTTTTTGTTGGTGAAGAATTAATAATTCGATTACATGGTAATTAATAGGAAATTAAATTTAAAAAACTGTCAAAAGTCTATGTTCACGACATGAAAAATGATTACAATCTACAAAGGTTTTTCCTTGGATACGGATAATGCCGTGAGTTGCGTATTATCTGGTTGCTCCATTTTCCTTGCCAGTGTTCTGCCATTGCCAGTAAAATAGTGTTTTGACGCTCTTTGTCCGCTGACAACAAAGGCCAAAGTTAAAGCTACACTTTCGATGATTTTGTAGAAGTAAAATTCATCAACCTTCATTGAAAAATAATAATTCCTTTGAGGTCTTTATTTGTCCTGAAAATATTGAACCTCAATAGATCGAGGAAAACGTTTCGGGAATAATTCATCCAAGGGGAAAATTTGTAAGAACGCGGTCGTATATAACAAATTTTGAATAATGTATAGCATAATCAAAAGATAGGCCGCGAGTTCATAGCTTCATAGCTTCATACAAATCAATTGTGTTCCTTATTTTATTCAAAAGCCGAACCACTTTGAACGTTAATTTTATGTAATGAAAACTAATTTTCATACAAATTCGACAAAGCTTTTTGATGTTTGTCAAAACGAAAACAGTGAAAAATGATGAACGTTTTGTGTTTTGAATCGGGGTTAGACGAAGAATGATTAATCAAGAATATAAAAGACTTTAATTAGAAAAATATTAATTACCAAACAAAAACCACGGAATCGTTAAGCGTAAAGAGGAAGTAGGTAATATCTTACGTCAATGAAGGTAAATTTGAAACAAATAATCAAATGTTTATTAAAATAAAACGAGAAAAATTGTATTTAATTACTCAAAAACGTTTAAATATTATTTTTATAGTTGAAAAATTAAACCCATGAAGGCGCATCATAACCACAAAAATGTAATTAGTAAGTGCTTTGTAAACTTTTTTTTTATTTTAGATTTTTTATAAAAAATAATTTTATGAAATATTTTTAAACCTAACAAGACTTTATTTTATCGGTGGTAATTGTTAATACAAAATATTTAATTATACCTCTTTGATAAACATAAATATATATCGAATCGTATTTCTTTAAGTGAGTATTTTATTTCGAAAAATCTAGATTTATTCTAAATATAATCTGTATAGAACAACGTCGTATATTTGTATGCATCGGAAACATGGAGAAACTACTACCTCACATTACCTCTTGAAAATAATACCCAGCTTACACAAAAAGATCAATAGCTGTGATGCTTTGTTTACGTGCACGTCACAATAGTAAAGGCAAATATCATTGATAATTGAATAGTGAACAATGGCATCCACATGTTGTGCTTCGCAATTGCGTTTTGACTAAACAATCGACAGGAGGCACCAACACATTGTGAGGTAGGTGTATTCGGTGGTCCTTTCGGTAGTCTGAGCTGAGACGCGAATGAATGCCGAAAATCCCGCCCACTATAATTAATCAAAGTATTTTTTTTTCAATTTTTTATTTCTTCTCCTTCAATGACATTACAAAATATACTATTTTAATTCGTTATTAAAGTACTAACGTAATTGTGATGATGTAAATGTATTGACACATTTAGTGTCAATGACCTCACACTCAGAACAAGTGTCGGAATACTTAGCGCAAATAGTTAGGATTTGTGACAACAAAAACCATGTCATAAGTATATCATGGTTGTCACACAAATAACACGGCATAATTGTCACAAAATCAAACGTCTAACATCTCGTATCGTCGAATTTAACCAAAAATACTTTATTATACGCGTACTACTATAAAGTATTCTTAATGTAGTATTTTTATTTTAAGTAAAATACTCCTTTGTTAATCATGAATTTAAAGATCAGATCTTCAGATTTACTCTTAGGAACTGTAGAGTTTAATCCATATGTATTTTTTACTATATTTTGTCTCACATATGGAAATTTTTTAAATTTATATTATCAAAATATAAGTAAGTAGCTAATGTAAAATTCTATATAAGAGAGCTTCGGAACTATGGGTGTGATTAAAGCCGGATCTGGTTGGGGAATTCCCAATACCTGATGAAACTACAATGACATCAGACATTGATTAGAAAATGAGGCCCAGGGCCGACAATGGCCCCCTATAAGGGGTCCAGACAAAAGACCTCAAGAACAGCACAGAAGCCCTGGATGCTGCACCAGAACATCAATGTTTAGGGGTCTGATTGAGCAAATATTCGAAGATAGCAGACTTAAGATATATTTTATTTTGAATTGCGCAGATAATTTTACCACGCTTCTTAAAAATAAAACATTTTTTAAGCTTTCGGTTGATATGAAGATTTTAATATTGTTCTACACCCAATAATGCTTTCATTAAACGTGAAACGTTTCTAGACACAAGTAAAATAAAAATGTAATACAAGTGACCTAAAAAATGGTAATAATTAAATAATAAATATAAATAAGTTTTTCATTTGGTTTTTAATTTAATTAATGGATATGAAATATATTCTGGAGCGTATGGTAGCCACCGCTATCTTTGCCTTATACCATATTAGATCTACCACTCAGAGCTTATTCAAATACATCAAAATTATAGTTTCCGATGGCCTCCCAGAACAACGAGAGCTTGAGGATTATGAAAGGCAGATGTATTTTATACTCTTTTGTGGCATTCAAAGAATATTTCCATGACAACTTTCGTCGCGCGAAAGAGTGTAGGGCTTTGAATATTTAAATTAATCTTACATTTCAAAATAACTTTTCTAGTTATTTTCATAACTCACCATACTTTTCACTCAGATGCAACTCCTGTAGATCATTGTCGCTATAACTTCCTGAATTATCAATTGTTGAAATATCGACGGATTAACTTAGTTTTTTATACGTTTCGAATTGCAATCATATATCGTTTTGCAAACGAAATTGATAAGATCTCGATATTTATATTCGTGAGAAAATATCTTAGTTATCGTAAGAAATAAATTTGTATTTGAACTGATTATTATTACTTTTTTCTTATCTTCTTTTTGACAGAAGCATATGGGTGACGAAATTTTGTGCAACACAGTTCTGTAAGCTGCCAATATCCATGCCGTTATCTTTGCAGCAGATGTTTCACCTGGGTACACACATGCTTTCCGACAGATTTCAGATTCGAAGACCTTATTATTATACTAAGGTTTTCGAATAAAAATTCTAAATGTTCATGAAAAGTAAACTGCGATATAAGAGTTATTTTTAAAGGCTTGTAACTTATTAAAAATTTTTTTTTCAGAAATCAATTATGTCGAAACGAGTTTAAATAAAAAAGTCGATTATTCCTAGCCGGCGGTCATAGCACAATGGTCAAAGCGTTTGCTTTGTAAGCCAAAGGTCGTGGGTTCGATCCTCGACGGAGATTAAAAAAAAAAAATTTAACCGATTTATGAGCTCTAAAAAATATCCCGGTTGGTGTGAATTTGATCCATAACCTGTAAAATGTCAGTCATAGCCTAATAATCAAAATTGGTGGTAGACGAAAGTCGTCCCGTGAAGACCACCCATTCATAGTAAATTCCTGTTATAATAAACGATGATGCGTGAATATCGGGCTGTAGTCTAAGACGTTGGCGGATCAACACTCTTCATGCAGCGTTTAGCCATATACTGCATGTTAAGCGTCATATAATTCCAGAGGTGAAGCTTTAGAAATTACTATCACCATCTGTCGGTATTCTCCTGTATGTGTTTACATAAAAAAATAAAAACATTTTTAACTAATAATTCTTGTCAATATAATCATGCGTGAGGCATATAAAGAACAATCCAGATATACCAATTATCTTTCATGTCATTCACCTTAAGGTACACTTGTGAAGAAAAAAATATTCAGAAAAATATGTTAAACAAAAGCACTACAAAAGCGTTATACAACGCGTATTTTTTCTTAAGACGCTAAAAAATCTGTCGGATTGGAATTCTCGGAATCAGTCGAATTTTTTGTAAGCGGAAAACTTTTTAATTGAAACTTTTCTTTTAGATTCGAGAAAAACATAAAGGGCAATACTCCTAAAAGGGTGCCATGAATGTAGGCATAGTGTTAAAGACTCGTGTAATAGGTAAACGACAAATTCTCGGTCGGGGATTAAGAATGAACCCGATACAGCTGCCTATAAAAGCGTTTCTTTTTAATGTTTTGTAACTCAGTGACGTGTTGCTCTCTTTTTAAATTTGTTTGTAAGTTGCATAAGTGTATTACTTCAATGGAGTAATAAAAGGACCGCATCAAGGTATTAATTTGATTTTCAAATAAACACATCCACAAAAACACCAACATTTTTCGTAACAATACCTGTATGTTATAGTCAACTGGATGTGAAAACTATTTCATGTTTTCAGGTCAGTTTTATCAAGTAGGCAAGTGTATTATTTATATTATTATTATCATCATCATCTGATTATTGAAGAGTTGTAAATTTTGCGAATATAATTTGAAAAATTTCATTTTGAAATTATTTTTTTTTAATAGAAATGCTTCGAGAAAAATCGCTTGATAACCGTAGCTTTCGAGTTATACAAACTTGCTGGAAATATATCAATATTGTATAATATTACAAGTATATTAACATAAGTAGTGTAATTGTTTGTTAAAACTCTGATAACTGAGCTACTATTGCAATTAGTTTTACTATTGGATTAAAAGCATGATTGGAGATTTATCGATTTATATCAAAATAGTGTAACGATAGCCTATCATTCTACAGTTATATATTAGATCATATAAATATATGTTAGATTATATAAAAAAAAACGTCCAAATAGAAAGAGTACTAATAGAGCTTTAAAATGATACCAACCACGACGTGCTAACTCAACGGCGACCGACTGAATGTGACTGCGGCGTGGAGTACACCCTGTCACACATTCTGGAGTGTGCACTGTGTCCCAATAGCTGCACCCAGGAAGATCTGATGATGGCCGGGAATAACGCCATCGACAGTATTTGACCCTGTTGTTTCCGACACGATTATATATAACGGCGACCGATGACAAACTGACGTAAAAATGACGCAAAAAAATGGTAATTTCTTTCCGAATTACCTAATATTAACTGGCGTTTGTAATATTAACTGAACGGAGATATAGGTAATACTAAAAAATGTGTTATTGTATGTATTGATGTAAATAATAATGTTGAAATTATTTAAATTTGTCCAATAGCTGTAATTTAACTTATTAAAAAGCGAACGAGTTAAATAAAGTAAGTAATAAAAAATATATTATAATAATATATCACTTTACCTAAGAAAGAATCGTATTATGGTGAATTAAAAATTATTTACTCGTTTAATGACAAACACAACCTTTGCTATCATTTACAATGTTTATAACTAAATTATAATTTATCATTATTTATGTTAAAGATATTTTTTTTGTTTACTTTGAGAACGATTTCAAAAATTAATAGATGCAAAAATAAGATAACTCTGTTCTTTTAAATTTATTTGTTAACACACGTTGGATCTGATGAAGGCTTCATACAACTGAAATCTTCCAGCAAGTGATAAGTAAACAGCGCTTAGTGTGATCAACTTTAAGACAAGGTACGAATTATTTATTTATCTAATATTGTTATTTAATTTAACACTCACATTAAAATAATTGTGATTATCAATCAGAATGAGATATGAGAGGTAACTTTTTAAAATATATTTTTAAATGGAATTTAAAGTTTTAATTCTTGATTCGATTCTGTTCGTCATACGTCGCTTCTCAGTCACTTGCACCCCACGCAAGAGGGGGTTCCAATTTGTCTCGTAACAACCTGTAACAAGTAACAAGGCGTGTTAAGCGCTGGCATAATCACGAGTTATGAGCGGGTGAAGGAGCAGCTTTTTCAGCCACTTATCGAACAAACTTGAGCTTTCTTCGACGCGGAGCTTTCACTGCCGAACGCAAGCTCACAAAGTATTATAAATACGCATAACAATTTTCAACGAATACGCCCTCCGTTTTGACTCCTACTGTCGTGAGCTTTTTGATACCTTAATAATTGTTCATCAGCTTGCGAAAAGGATAATACATATTCGTATCATTACCTATTTATAAATATCAAAAATATTAATAACTTCTTAAGGAAGTGTTTTACGGTAGTCAGAGTAGTAAATTTTGTATTTGATTCATTTTAAAACGCCTTCGAGTAATTTATTCAAAAGGCTTAATAAGAATAAGCAAAATTACCGATTCGTACAATTTCAAAAATATAACTACGGGTAATGAATCATTTTTGTAGTTCAGCGACTTGCGAAAATGGATATACACATTTTTATCGTGATATATGATTTCATATGTGGTACCTTGACATAAAAGTGCCCCAACATACGAGCCGTCGAGCGGGTGATTTTTTGCTTTGAAATACGAGCAAAATTTAAGAGACGAGAAATCGGCTTATCGTGTCGGCTGGTTGCACACAAACCGTGCGTCACGCTTTCCCTCGTGAATCCTCCGGCCATGGTCAGAGAATCAGTTATCAGTGTGCTCTCGCTGTCAAAGCATCTTTTTATTCAATCAATTCAATTGGGGAAATTTGATTGGAGATACGAGTAATTTGAAATACGAGCAAGGTTGCGAAAAGAATCAAACTCGTATGTCTAGGTACCACTGTATATCGATTATCCTTTATTTAAGGCACTTTAATACAAAAATAAAATGTATGATATTCTGCAAATGATTATCACTGTATTTTTTTTTTGGAAATAATTATACTACCCTAATTTCAATAAGAAAACAATGATAAAAATTGTGTTATATTTGTCATGAAAATGAAAAAAAATGTAGCTTTCTAGAGACATACAGCAAATACTATTTTTATAAGATATTTTAACGTTTTTTATATTTAATAGTCAATTTATAAAATAATATCTTATTGAAATATAAAACGTGTATATGAACAAAATACATTTTAAGGAAATTAATTTATGATTTGTAAATTAATATATTATATAATAAGCCAATAAGATAAATAGATACCGAGAAACGCACATTTATTTGATTTCACAATAAGAAAAGAAAAAAAACGTGAGCACGAAAGCATTACAAAATCGCTTCCAAAAAGTTAAAGACAAGAAAAAAAATAGAAATAACAACATTGTTAAAATTCGTGTATTTCATAACTTTGAGTAAATAAAATAACACTGGATCCCGTAAATGTTCCTTAAACCAATCAACCCAAGTTTCGAACGAACAACAAACATTGTTACTACTTGAATAATTAAAAAACAAAAATAATTACTAAAGTAGGAAACATTTATCAAAAGAATATCCAATTAAAATCGTGTACCCGTCCCAGTGGCACAAAGCTCCGGTACAAATTACGCGGGGAAAGCACCGAAAGTTTCTGAAATTCAGCAGAAATAATTAAAAACTTCAGTCACCAATTTACGCGACAATAAATCGCGATCCATACCGATTCGCAGAGCAAAAAATAAATATAATGGCGGGCTCACAAAGTCGCACAAACGGGAAGGAAGGCAACCCCCAGGGAATCTAACCGGGCAGATTTAATCAGCAGTGTTCAAGTGGCTAAGCTCACAGGAGTGCACCTTCAATGCAGAATGCAATTATATAGGTGAATATTGGCGTGGCGAAAAGTCGAGAAAAAGAATACTCTGCTCGGTGTATGAAATAGAAAAATTACTCGCGACGATTGCTTGGAATGTTTCTGTCTAAATAAAACAGTCAATGATTTATGAAGTATTAAAATGACATAAAAGACCGACGTTTGGCAAAATCATTGGGACTCATTGGTCTCTCCAGGAAATTCCGAGAATTCTTTTGTATGACCACATCTCATGCACACACATACACACACATCTCAAAGGCCTCTGTGACAAGTAGAAGGGCCAAAGATGCGGCTGCTCGAGCCGCTAAGGAGGCGGCACAGCGAACACCGACTGCGCCTGCTGCTCAACTCCCCACAGAAGCTTCGGTGGCTGTGACTTGGGCGGATGAGGCCAAATCACCCAGTAGAATGGCTACTTCTCTATCATCAGCACCACCAGTAGTACTAGCAACACCAAATAAAATATAATATAGAAAGTTAATAAATTGTGCAAAATAATATGCAGAGATGTAGAAGTACTCGTATATTATCTAGAAATGTGATATTATATGTAACTTGCCTTTTCAACTAGTACAATGTCTTTATTTCGACATTGTAAAAGTTCTCATAATTTTTTGACCAATGAAAAAAGCACCACGTAAGTGTTGGTTTTGTTAAATCACAATATTAAGCAACATTGAATGCGAATCAAGACTTGGATGGATTACCGCCTGTTAGTTACCACGTGTAGTTGGATTGAGCCACCACTTAGGATTAAATAGATCAGTCATCAGGAGCGTCTGGCTAACAATACGGTATCTTTAAAAATGCTTCGGATACTAAAAATTAAGTCTCATAAAGTTCTTGGTACCGTATATGATTCCTTCAGGTGTAGATAAGTCTTGGTACAAGTCGGTGTGACGACCTATTGTTCTCAGAGACTTGGCGCACTGGTCGTCTGGTGCACGGGACATTCGGCGTACAAGAAAACTGGTTTACCAGCTGTCTCATTACCCCAACCTAACCTTACCTAACCTCAGAATTTGTCTAATGATCGTTGAGTCCAGAGATCAATATTATTTTTATATTAGTATTTGTATAGCGCTCTTTTATGACCGAATGATCATTACAAAAGCGCTTCTTTGCCTCTCTGAGTAAAAAGGTGGGTCTTGAGTCTGCTTCTGAAGGATGCCTCCGCTTTAAGCTCTCTTATGCTTTCCGGTAGCGAGTTTCAGACCATTGGTGCCCTGTAGCTGAAAGTCCGATGGCCAAAGACCGTGCTAGGACTACCTCCCGTCAGCTGCAGGGTGCTTCTATTTGCTTTAGCTGATCTGAGTGTCTCTCCACGCACGCTTGGGTCCAATAGGTCTTGTTAACGAAATAACTAATGTTAGGTTAGCGACACATCCTGTGCAACATGTGATCCGTGCACCAAATGTACGTGCAACAAACGTGCAGTGCACCGAACTTCGTTACCGATGAGTCGTTGCAAATGCTGCGGTACCGGACTGAACTGAGTGGTGGTAATTTTTGGTAACTAAATGTTCCAAACATGAAACGATTAAAAAAAGAGAAAAAAAAATACGTATAAAATTTCATCACGTATACAATATATTTTTTTAAATATCAATTTTTCTTGCTTAAAATGACATTTTAAATAAAAATCATTAATTAAACATGAAGTTGTATTAATTTTTGGAGAGTACCTTTTCCACGGAGTCTACAGGTATATCAGCTGTAAATTAAAATGAAAGAAAAATCGAATAAACCGGCTCTTGTTGAGTCTGTATGACTCCATAATTGGCGAGAGCCCGTGTTACGGCGCGCACAACACGGGCGCAATAAATAATTATGAAATACCCGCGGGGAGAGTCGAGGAGGTAACATCGGGGGCGATGGCGCAGATAGACTCACCCCGCGAGGGTTGCCAAACACAACAGCTTAACACACTTCAGACAATTAAAGTCTTAGTTGTTATAACAAGGTAGAAAGTATTAATATATTTAATATTATATTATTTAAACTTCATCTAATAGTAAATTATCGAAATATAAATAAAATTTATCTTCATCATCAGCATGTGTCCGTCCACTGTTGACCATAAGCCTCCCGCATGAGTGTCCATCCTCCGATCCTCCACCTTGGCACGTTGGGTGACCTTTATTCTATGGGTAAAACTTGCTGGGTTGAGGGTAGAAACTGCAGAGGGCGCCCTAGACGGGAATATTTGCAGCAAGTGTTCGAGGACATGAGTTTTAGCTCTTATGCTGAGCTAAAGAGGATTGCAGACGATTGAGAAGAGTGGATATCGAGATGCAAGATTTTATTGCTGCAAACCAATCCACCGGATTGATACTACGAAGAAGAAGACTTGCTGTTAGATTCCACGTCACTGTGCTATACAGTAATACGTTTATAATATATTACAATAATTATATAAGTTGTATACTTACTAGAGAAGTAAGAGTAGAGTAGATTGAATGCTTACTGTATATAAAAAAAAACAATCTCGGTGATGAATTTGAATGTATTTTAATTGCAAATATACTTGTGAATCGCACGAAGTTTGCCATTTTAAGTATGTCTTTGTGTGAAATGTAATTTATTCTGATTCATTATATGAGTACTGTGAGTGATTTGATAGCTAGTAAACGTAAAAGAAATATTTGTTGAGTATAACTACGTTGACGAATCAACAGTTAATCCATTGCTTGAAAAACCTTACCCTAGCTCCTCGCTGGGAAGGGTTGCATTCTCTCAAAACCACTTATTGGGATAAAAACCTGATTCAGAGTTTTCCATGTCAGAATGTGAATGAGGACGCCGACCAAAAATGCGGTTCTGTTAATCACTCAGGTATGCACCCCTGTTCTAAAATCGTACTCAAGATCTTTATAATAATAAAAATGTGAATTATTGTTTCTGAGGTTGTTTTGTTAAAAATAGTTCTGTGTGCTGATTTTTTAAATTTTTTATTAAAAAAAAACACCGATGCCTTCTTTCTTGAAGCCCCCAGGATTTCACTGTCCCGGAAGGTTGTCGGAAACTATACATACTCACCGAGTACATAGTTCCCGACTATGTACTCGGCATAGCTAGCTGTACATAACTTTTTAGCGCTAGTTCGTGAAGGCCATATGCTCCAATTAGGGAAGATGGTATGATGATGAGCATTCACCAGTAATGAAGCTGTCTTTCATTTTTTCACATCCAGTTCATAATCAATTATTTTTTATATATTTCAACCTATGAGTATAAAGTTAGAGTATTAAATAAATAAATTAAATGTCGTTCAATCAGATTAAAACGAATTATCGCGAAACAAAATATGTTTCAGGAATAAAATTTTATGCTTGAGGTAGAAATTATTCATAAAGCACATGTTTTACATGTGTATAATCACATATATACGTAAAAAATAATCACTTGCGTTGATTTTTAAAAGATTCTGAAAAATCAAGTCCTTGATACGTTTTTCAGAATAATTCAACGTGTATTTTGTGGCTGTAGAATTTATTGCAAAACGCAAATGCATACAAATTTCCTGCACCGAAGGGATTAAAAATATTACATTCAAACAAAACTGAATCTTGAAAAGCAAAACCTTCGTATGGTTGAATTAGAAAGTATTGCATCCGCTTTTACTTGTTTATTATTTTGTTGGGGGAATATTTTCAATCTGGTGCTTGCATATTATTTATTATAGTTACTGGAAACCTTTTTTCATCATAAAAATTTTAAAACACACTTAAATTATTAGATTTTCAATCAACGATTACTTGGAAATCGGAAAAAACGTAGGCTCTTAAAAATCTTCTCTAAATAATGGTTAGTTATGAATTATGCATTGGTTTTTATTTTTTGTTATTCCATATAAGTTTCACATCTGCAACATATGAACACAACAATTAGTTGCAACTCGGTTCTGCTAGTAGCCTTTGTTCATGCTTTGTTCTTAGATATCTCTGGACTCAAAAATCTAACTGGTAACTTATATACTTCCTAACGACTACCAGGACAGGTACCAAGAAGCTTGAAAAGATGTTTGTAGATGTATTTAGTATAATTAGATTTGTAAGTAGTACGAGTAGTAGTTGAATATCCCGAAGATTCTGGAGCCTCGTCCTAAGAAGTGGATCAATCCAACCAACCCCAACGACGCGTGGTCAGTAAGAGGCAATAACCAGTCCATGTTTCAGTCCACGTCTAACGCTACTTAATTTTGGTAATCTAACGAAGCCACGCTTTCGATGTATTATAATATAATGCTTGCAATATATCACACGACAGCGTCTTTTGGTGTTTTCATTATAAATATTATTATCACAACAATAAACAGTCGTATATACTTTAATATCTTTGTATCTTATCTAGTGGTTAAATGATTTTTCATATTCGTGAGTTGTGAATCGCTGCTTTGAAGGAGCGCTGCAAGCAAGTGAACTATATAATATAATAGTTTCATACACTGCAAGGTGCCGGCTGTAAAACAGATACGAGCGATTTCGTTCGCGATGAATGGGCGAGAATTCATCGCTCCGGCTCGTTTTCAGAGACCGACTGAAAGAGTGTTTACTGAAACAACGCCAGCGGAGTTTACATAGCTGAAATTATGAAAATATTTATACACGGGGCGCCTCCGTCATTTCATGTTTTCTTGTGATTTCCATTCAGCGACATGGTAAATTTGCACAAATGCGATACACAACGAGCTGTCGCAGTGAATTGCAGATGATTTCATATTAAGTTGCGCAAATATTGTCAATGTAAGCGCTTGCAAAAGAACAACAAGAACTCAGTAATCAAGAGGTGAGAATGTCTATTAATTATTCGGAATATAAATAATGTCAAACAGTCTTTATACGTCGTATGTATCTTACTCGTACATACACAATAAGTGACATAATTATTTATGTGTTGTGTGAATTTTAAATAAAGTATGCTTATACTATTGTGTTGAGTCATCACAAAAAGAACCAAATGATCTAGACCTCTGGAGCGATGGAATAATCAACGAATCTTATTGGAAAAATATAATTAAGAAATGCATCGAATACTATATTCAAATCCCTAATCATTAATTAAATATTATCATGAAGTTGTAATATATCTTTTTTATGACCTTAATATTACAAATACAATTTTTTTTTTGGTCTTCCTGGAAGTGTTCCTGTAGTTAATTTGTAAGCCGGTACGCTCATAACACTTTGTGAAGACGCTCTTTTCATGAAAAAGATGGTGTGACAGCTGAAAATCAATTACTCCAAATTAATACGACATAAAGGGTTATACATAGACATACAAATTACGGAATATAAGTTTACACTTGACATAAAAGTTGTACATAATTAGTTTGTAATACGAGTTAGCATCCTCTTCTGTTTAAAAGATTGTTATTCAGTCACGTGGTGGCAGGATGAGGAGCAGATTAACAACACAAAGACTTTTTCTGAAGCACATTGATATATATATTTCGATAAATTTACAAACTAATGACCCGGACCTAGTCACAGCATTCAACAGTACGGGCCAACAACAATACGACCTTTTTCACGGTCGGCACACAACTAAACGCCCTCGTGATGGGCTATCGCTCAGCGCCGCAATTGGCGATCTATATTAACGTCACACCCGTGACCGGACTTGTCCAAAATGCCAATATGGCGACACATACATATACGACAAGTGAACAGAAAAGAGAGAGGAAAGATAGTAAGTATATCGAGGTTTTCGGTACCAGTCAGCAAGGGCTATATCATGCTGATGTCAGAGTATAGAAAAAATATTTAAACTAAATAAACGTTGATACTAAAAATTCACAGATAACAAAGAAACATATACCACAAACATACACAAGCATCGACAATTACGAGTAAATAGAACATGTGAGATAGGTTTTGGAAAAACATGTGAAAAATGAATTAAGGTGACCTGTAAACCAACAGGACGTAGTCCATAAGTAAAAGAAAATGAATACGATTTATGGATTTCACACAAAATTAAATTGAATCATTAAATTTAATAATCGAATTTATACTATTTGTTGAGTATTAAATTTTATTCAACTTTAGTTTCCGTCAATTTCAAAGTTTCTGATAATTCGCTTCTTCGTCAACATAACCCGATAATAATTGTTCATCGGTTCCAAGAAGTAATCATTCAGCTTGTTAAATCCGTATAATTATGATCTTCCGCCCCACAGTATCATTTCATCGCTTAAATTTCATCCTACAGATTATAAACACCAAAATCCGCCCCTTGCTTTTCATACGAATGAAAGTATAGAAGTTATTATTTAATAAAATAATAATTCTCAGCTAAAACCTTTCCTTTAATTATTCATGTCCTAGTGTAAGATAGATAGATTTTATTTCAAATAAATAATTGGTATTATAAATACCACACACATTAGTGTAAGAAACATAAAAAACTCAAATTATCATGGTGTAATGAAAAATTATTATATTAATGCATTTATATATAAAACTAAGTTCCTTTTTCTTTAGGTGCCAAGACTCGCATCATCCTGACGGACCGTCGGAGACTTAAAACAGAATTCACTTAGAAGAGCTACGAGAGGCAGAGTTGACAAGGGATGAGGTGAAGACCATGGCGATTAACAGAGCTTTGTGGTGAGATTTTGTGAATCAATTGCTTCAGTTAGCGGATATGGTGATGATGGTGATGATTATGATATTAAAGGAAATAATGTTCAACGCATTCGTTATATTTGTACAAAAACACATTTAAAGCGATCTACTTATTTTTTTTAATGGTTTTAACATAATAACACACTTGGACTCATTTTTACTTAGCTCATTATTACATTATTTTTGTGTATTTATAAGTGCGTATATTTTTTTTCAAATTGTACCATTTATAACACTACTCATTAGATGATTATATTAAAATAGTACTTTTTAATTACTTAATTGTATCAAGTTTTCTGTGAACATTTGCAACTTTCGGGATATAATTCTTGCATATAATTAAAAAAAATAATGATTTATTAACAAATACACTTCCAAGTACAATACAATTCACACCCAATTTTAACATGATATGGCGAGCTTAACACGACAGATAATAACTAATGTGAATCATATTTTTAATATGTTTTAACATCGTCGTTGTATTCATTGTACTTGTATATACAGGGTGGCGCTTTTTCACTTATTAGACTGTAAGTGAGAAGGGAGTGTAGCGCATTCACTGCGTAGCCTTTAATAATCCCTTCTATGTGTGCCTGTGCGTGGTGCGAGTGAGGAAGTTTAAAATTAATAACGGGGAATATGAATGAGCACCCTGTTTTACGCTCAGTGATTGCATTAGAGCAGTGCTTCTCAAAATATGCGACCCCTCAAATATACGAATATTTTTCAATTTATAAAAACATTAAACATATGTTTACTAAATTGTTTTTTGTGATCCAACATTCTGTTATTTTATAACTATGTAAAATTTATAACAATATTAAACATTTGATTGATACATATACAAATTTACAGCAAACATCATCGTAAATGACATTTCTTTCATAAACTATATTTGTAGAAGTTTATTGTTTATTTTTCTTTGATTTGTTGAGAGAAATAAAAATATTAGATGATGTTTGCTCCGAATTATTATAAATATATCAGCTTTTGTTATATATTTTTAACCCTTTCATTACGGCTCGGTTTGAATACAAATTATACTGTCAATTACAAAACTAAAATTTGAAGCATACATGTACTTATCTGGTCTATTTTCATATATCACATTGGTTCTTGTATCCTTTAGCTATCAGATGATGCAAAAAAAACTTTTCTAAGAAAGTAGCAAAACAATATATCACGTCAACCGATGTCAATGGTCGGAGAATCTTATGACGGCATATGCTGACAACCGATGCGAAAGGTTAAATAATCTTACGAACTCGCATACTTTTCCTTATTCTCATATTTCTTTTATATCTGGAGCATTTAACCTTGTCTTGCTCCGAGACATATGTGCAACCAAAAGTTCACCTAGGAACATATATGGTTTCAGACAGTCTACTGTACTTCAGAGCTGGAAACTTAAAGAGGAGTTACTGTAGTATTCGTTGAGTATTTTTGGGTAGTTTGATGATTCGATTTTTAAAATAATAAAAGAAACGCACCTCAGCTGGTGAATATAGACGCCACAAGTTTCTAATAAGCATCTCTGTAAGCTCCCATTATCCACAGCTTGCCTGAATATTTCACAGCACTAAAAACATAAAGTATAAAGCGTTCATAACGTTTCGCTATGAAAAGAAGACAGCTGTGAGAGATAAAGCCCATTTGGGTATCTAATAATCAAATCTTTATATAGTTTGTATTATTTTTATGCAATCATAATTAAATTTGAAATGTCGTCAATTGAAAACGTTGAGTAAATAAATACCTTCAATAACAGAAAGGTAATTATTATATTAGATTTAAAGTTGCAAAGTGGCAAAAAGTGAAGCTACAATTTAAGTGTCTTAACACGTGATAAAAATATAAGTTTTGGAAAAAAAAGTTTATTTTTATATTTTAGTAAATAATAAATAATTATAATTGTAATTTTATTTAAACCCTTTCACTATGGCTCGGTGGAATACAAATTAAACTGTCAATTATAGAACTAGTATTTGAAGCATAAATGTCCTTATCTGGTCTATTTTCATATATTACATTGGTTCTTGCATTCTTTAGCTATCAGATGATGCATAAAATTCTAAGTAGCATAACGATATATCACGGCTACCGATGTCAACGGTAGGGTTATCTTACACGGCATATATCGGGTAGCAATGCGAATAGGTTAAGATAATCCGTAAAAACACATTTCAATTTCATACGATACAAAAAATATTGTTTTTAATGGCTACATGGGTAAAAAGTTTGACGGCATTTGCATTGGAAGTGCTAGAAGTCATCCTATCATATAGAATATGTTCGGTGAGATATAAAAGGGGGAAAATTGAAAACCGTTTGCCACCTGAAAATGTTGCGCTCCCCACCTCACTGATAATAATGATTTAAAATGTAACATTTTTATTTTTTGAATGTGGCGTTGCGAGGCAAAAAAAGGATTTCGAAATGTTTGGATACACATCAGTAATGTTTAAGCACTTCATAATGATTGAAATTTTGTATTAGAATGAAAACTCTTCCTTTATGAATCATTTAAAAACATTTTTTTTTTACGAATGAACCCATACAATACGAACCAATATGGCCACCACAGAAAGTACACGGGAATGTTGGAGTTGTAGTTTCTTCCTAGGAGACCATATTTTAAAGTAATGGAGCACAAGTAAATATGTAGATAACTCGTATATATGATGATATCAGCTTGGTATAGCTCTTTTAGGCTGATGCCGAAAAGCCTCGGAAATCGATCTTTTGTCTCTTATTTTTGTTCGCACGTCTGACATGCACATCTTAAACGTTAGTTTTAATTATATAAAATTAGACGGCGTTTGCATACGCCATTTTATTTGTTATGACAGTTGCTCAACTGTCATCTTTAATTTGCTTTTTTGCCGTGATTGTCTTGGCGGCGCTGAGTGATCCGTCAGTTGTTAGTTAACTCTCGTCTGATCGGTGAAACGCCATACCGGTCAGACGAGGAAATCAAGTCTTTTTAAAAATAAATGCGAATCGTGCTTCAAAAACAAGTTCTTTATGTTTTTAATCTGCTCCAGCATCCTTCCTCCACGCTGCCACGTGACGAACCTGAGACTTGTCGTTCTTTTTAAAGACGGGGGATGTCATTGAATTCAATGTCGTTTGCTACGTGGATAACTTAATGTTGCTATAGTAATCATTTTACCATAGTTTTATTTTTTCGAATCATAATATTTTTCGGGAAATCAGAGTAAATGTACGGTGATTAAAGAACAATATAAGTTTCCAAGCAATTTCGATGATAAAGAACTACTATATATCCTAGAATATGAAGAGTCAATGTCGACGTATATACAAACACAGTTTGACATTTTTTCTGGATTTTTTAAAAATCAACTACAATTTTCAGTCCGCGATAATACTGTTAAGAAATGGTGGTTTGAGTCTAATAAGGAATAGTATACTAAGCGCAATTGGGATGCTTAAGCCCTTCTTTAAGCCGAATGGTCCAAGCCATGTGAGCGTCAAACTAATAATTTTTCGGGTAGCTAATTAATGAAAAATGCCGTGAAATTTGCATACTAAAATATACTCGTATTAAAAATAATTTTGTTTTACCGAGAACGCTAAAAATGTAGATGTTATATTAAAAGTATTTTCTTAAAGAAGTTCTAGGTGCAGATATGTGACTTGGGAAATAGCAACGTTAATTATAGATGGTAGAACTGTGTGGTGAAAGTTTGTGACTATTGCATACTCTAATTAGTGCAAGGATATTCTTGATGTTTCTCTATATATGAAGATACATGTCCAAATTAAATATGTGTTTTATCATATGTTTATAAAGAAAAGTCTAGATAAGAGATTTGCGATCGACCTAATATGCAGTCGTCGGTTATGTAGGGACGTCAATATTTCCGCCATTTATCACAGCCCTCTCCCCTCGAGCCCAGCATCTCTACAATAATCACTTATGCCACTTGACATCATATTCAACATCAAGCCGGATAAATAATGGATTAATAGAAGTAAACCACGTGGAGGATGTGCGAAGATGAGCAGAGATTTAGTGTAATGGGATATCTTACATATATGGTGATACGAGTATCTTTAGTATTCTTTTACATCTCAAATTTTTGTACAGTATATTGTAGAGTTGAAGTAGTTTTTTTCTGGATTATTCGAGAATCGTGATTTGTTACTTGAAATATTATACACGTTTATTATTTTCATACACATGTAACTTTATAAATAAATAAATGAATGGTTATAATAGATTGTGTATTAACCATTCAAACATAGTGCATAATAAATAATTAAAAAATCTTAATTAGTAAAATTATTTAGTATATTCGTTTCGATGCTTTTTGCAAATACGCAATATTTCACATGAAAAACGCATCTAAAAATTTGATAAGGATGTATACGATTTTACCCGATCCAAAATAAATAACTATGATCGGGGTGGTTACGTGAGTTTAGGTTAAATTGACTAGGACTTAAATTGACTTATAAATTTTATTATAAGAAATCCATTTCCTAATATAGTACTTCAGATATAGCCACTTCCGTCAGTGTAGTGGCTAAACCCGTTCGTTACGGCTCGGTGGAATACAAATTATACTGTCAATTATAAAACTAGTATTTGAAGCAAAATTTTAAATAAGTATAAATCTGGTCTATTTTCATATATCACATTGGTTCTTGTATCATTTGGCTATCAGATGATCCATAAAAAAATATTCTAAGAAAGTAGCAAAACGATATACCTGTATATCACGGCAACCGATGTCAACAGTAGGGGAATCTTACACGGCATATATCGGGTACCGATGCGAACAGTTTAGTGGCAGTAGGATTATGTTTAAATTAAACTTGTACCTCTGACAATGATTAATGTTATTTAAAAACAACAATATTTGATCATATATTTATTATATTTACTACAAGTAATCATATTATATTCAAAGTACTCGTATACTGTTACTGGTTAAAATCACTGTGCAATGCAATATGAGTTTACTTCATCCTATCAATTCTTCTCCATATTACAAATGGATCCATTCTGTGTCATCTGCGGCATAATGTGTCGCATTTGTCATATTTGTCTGTTTACAGTTCTCGTTGTCCCAGCTACTTCTTTGATGCTCGTGCTTGGCATTGTCCTCTCGCACATCAAGTTGAAGCGTGCGGAGAAATTGAACCGAGACTCTTAACTGTTCACCTCCTCTTACGGATGGAATGTGTTAATTTTGCAACCTGCATTCGCTTTCTGAGCATCGGGTTGATCACACAGACTCCAAACAATCGTACGAATTTGAGGTTACGTCGCTACAACAACACCCTACTACATTATTACAACAAGCATTTGAAATGGTTAGATGTCTGCTGGTATGTATAGCTTAATCGGTAAAACGTTTGCTTACCGTACTAAATGTCATGAGTTCAATGCCCAACAGATATAAAAATAAAAGAAGTTTAGTAATCGATTTTTAAGCTCCAAACATAACCCCGGTTGGTGTGAATTTCATCACTCTGCCCGGAACATGCCAGGCATAGTCTATTTATTAAAATAGGTGGTGGACGAAAATAGTCACGTAAATACCACCCATTTGTAGTGAAATCCTGTGTACAATGGATGACGCGTAGTATGCCAGGTTCTAGTCAATGCCGTTAGCGGATCACACTCTACGTGCAACGTTTAGCTATCCGCAAATTGGTAAGCGTCTTAGTATACAGAGAAAAGATTTATCTACCTTCATCTAACGGTATTTTCTTGTATCTATTAATGAGCTGACGGGTATAGCACAATAGGCAAACCGATTGTTTTGCAAGCCAAAGGTCGTAGGCTCGATCCCCGACGGAAATTTGAGAAAAAAGGATTTTTAATCGATTTATGAGCTCTAAAATACTCCAGGTTGATGTGAATTTGATCCCTCACCCGTAGAATGCCAGTCAGCTAGCTTAATAATTAAAATTGGTGGTAGACGAAAGTTGTCCCGTGAAGACCATCCATTCATAGTAAATTCCTATAATAATAAACGATGATGCGTGAATATCGGGCTTAGTCTATGACGTTGGCGGATCAACACTCAACATGCAGCGCTTAACCATATGCACCATGGTATGCGTCATAGAATTCCGCAAATGACACTTCAAAATTAATATCACCATCTGTTGGTATTCTCCTGTATGTGTATACATAAAAGAACGTAGAAAAATATGTTTTTTGGATCATGACCGTAATATAAATGACACTTCATTTACCTGATGGATAATTTTACATATTGTCTCTTGTTGGTCGGAACTATAAGTAGTCATCCATACTAAAATAAATAGACTGTCGGAAAAATATGCTTGTGAATAAATGAAGATCGATAGAATAATAATAAAATATACATACTTTTGAATATATACTATAGCGACATCTATCGTAATGATGCAAAATGATATAAATACTAGTTTCAACGCAAGTCAGTCTAGGCAGGGCAATGGCGCAGTTCGCCGAGCGGTATGAATACCTGGGCATAGTTGGTTTCAAGGTCCGCGGTTCGCATCCCGCTTCTGCCGTTATTTTGTGCTTGGATTGACGCGTTGAAAAAAGAATTTTATGTATAGTATATGTATATTTAAGTAATAATAATATTGTAATATGGTCAATGATCTATAAAAGTAGATTAGAATATTGAAATAATAAAATAATATTCTAATAAAAATTAAAAAATTCATGGAATATTTTTTGTTAATTCAAAATATAGTTTTGATTATTTGTGGGTGCAAAGCGGACCAGTGATCAATGTTCTAGTAGTAAAATAATATTTTAAAAATTCCATCTCTAAAAGTGAATAATATATCGCTTTTCCGCTGTAACAAAGCACCGGGCGTGTCCCATACATTAGTTTACTCTCGTTTCAGTATGTTAATGAATCCGTGTCGCGGTTTTATTACAGCGGATTGATTAATGCTGCGCATGCACTCATTCATTTTATTATCCCCTTTGTCGGGGACTTGTATTAATTCGTAATATTTATCTAGCGCCCGCAAATACATATGAGTGCACTATACAGTGTGCGGCAAAAGTCTAAATTCGAATAAGTCTTGGAAAAACACATTTTATACATAATTATTAATAACCAAATTTTTAATAACAATAATTTATGTGATGGATAAATATCTAGTGCCAATTAATCGACAAAAAATCCCGATTTAATCGTATATACCTTTTTGCAAAACATCTGTGCTCTCAAAGTACAAAAAATGGCTCATGATGTCTTCCGATAATAATAGTCCGGAGACTATTATCCTGGAAGACATCATAATAACTATAGAATCTGAGGCATATGTTGATATATTGAAGATATTAACATTATTATGATTATATTATTATTTGTATAGCGCTCTTTTATGACCGAATGATCATTCCAAAAGCGCTTCTTTGCCTCTCTGAGTAAAAAGGTGGGTCTTGAGTCTGCTTCTGAAAGATGCCTCCGCTTTAAGCTCTCTTATGCTTTCCGGCAGCGAGTTCCAGTCCATTGGTGCCGCGTAGCTGAAAGCCCGATTGCCAAAGACCGTGCTAGGACTACCTCCCGTCAGCTGCAGGGTGCTTCTTAAGTTTTTATGTTCGAGTATTAGACATTTTATATTACATTCTTTGTAATTGCTGATACGGAAATTAAGTCATCATAATCAGCCTGTGTTCGTCCACTGTTGAGTGTCTCTTCTCCTTATGAATCTCCATCCTTCTTGATCCTCCGCCCTACACATATCAATGAGGAAGGATATCACATTCCACTATTCCAATATGACATATTTAGTGTAATATTGCTTCAAATTCAGTGCTGGTGTTGATGGATGCAGAATGTTGGACGTTTGATTTTGTGACAATAATACCGTGTTATTTGTGTGTCAACCATGATATACTTATGACAGGGTTTTTGTTGTTACAAGTCGAACTATTAACGTCGAGTATCCTGACGCTAGTTCTGAGTGTGAGGTCATTGACACTAAATGTGTCAATACATTTACATCGCCACACGTATGTTACTTTTGTTAGTATGTAATTTAATGATGAATTGAAATGTAATATATTTTATAATGTCATTTAAGGAAATAAATAAAAAAATATTGTGTAAATACCGGTGAATACCGTTAGATGGCGATAGTAATTCTGAAATCTCATCTATGGAATTCTATGACGCTTACCATGGTGCATATGCCTAAGCGCTGCATGTGGAGCGTTGATTCGCCAAGATCATAGACTTAAGTCCGAGGGATAACTTTCGTCTACCGCCAATTTAAATTAATAGACTATGTCATTTTACGGGTGAGGGATAAAATTCACACCAACCCATGATATTTTAGAGCTCAGAAATCGATTATTTTTTTTGTAATCTCCGTCGGGATCGAACGCATGACCTTCAGCTTGCAAAGCATACGCTATGAACATTGAGCTATACCCGCCGGCAAATGTCGTACAACGAGCTTAAAATCATCCCCAAGTGTATGAATTACAAGGATGACGCTCTACACGGCTGAATTTAGTCGATTATGGCCGGCAGTCTCATTTATAAATTCGACTATAATAAATATTAGTTTTTTTTAATTCGTTGACTTTTTTACACCCTGTATTGTGTCAGAATTTGCATACTGTCAGTATAATGGCGGGGGAACGCGCGCAGTCGCAATAATAATTGTCACCGGGTGAACCGCAAGCTTTTGATTAATTATTTGTTTCATAGCTGTGCTTGACGTTAAAAACTACAAATATTATTTATCAGCGATTAAAAATTTATCAGATTATTAAAAAATCCTTATAAATTAAACACAAATCAGAAAAATCCACACAAATAATAAACTGTACTCTAGAGATTTGGCCATTTTTTTACTACTTCCCATGATCATCTTGCATCTCCATTAACAAATATTGATCAAACTGGGTTCTCATGAAAATACATCCATTAGTTATTATAAAAATACATAGTAGCGTATATTCGAAAGAGTTGTTTCTTTTAAATTCACATAAAAATGAATTACCTAGTTAGCACCACCTAAAGTTAAGCAACGTTGGACATAACACATATGTGGGTGGTTGATAGTTGGGCTAAATGTCGATTGAAAAATGTCTAAATACCTGCCGGCGGGTATAGCTCTAAGGTCAAACCGTTTGCTTTGCAAGCCAAAGATCGAGGGCACGATCCCCGACGGATATTAAAAAAAAGTATTTTTAATCGATTTTTGAGCTCTAAAATACTCCCGGTTGGTGTGTATTTGATCCCTTACCCGATAAATGCCTGTCATAGCCTGTTAATCAAAATTGGTGGTAGACGAAAGTCATTCCGTAAAAACCACCCATTCATAGTAATTTCCTGTAATAATTAAGAATGATGCGCGAATCTCGGGCTGTAGTCTATGACGTTGGCGGATCAACACTCCACATCACAGCGCTTAGTCATATGGTAAGCGTCATAGAATTCCACAGACGAGACTTCAGAAATACTCACCATCTGTCGGTATTCTCCTGTATGTCTTTACATAAAAAAAATATGCCTCGCGTATAAATACAGCCTTTTCTTCAATCCCATTAGGTTTATTTTTAAAGGACGTTGGTAACTAGGTAAGAGTACATAGTATGTACTCGGTAGAGCGCTAGATGGAGAAATAATAGAGATAAGTCATATGAGAGAAATCATTGCGCTCGACTGTATGCTGTAACTATGTATAGTTATTAAATAGATGAATAGTTCACTTAATTTCATGAATGATAAGTAAATATTAGGTTAAAGTCTAAGTAAAAGTATCATAGTCAGTATTGTACTGTGAATATTTAATATATATATTTTTTAATTTCACATCGAGCACTGAATGTTCACGTAATGTGTTCTTCCATTTCGATGGACTTTTAATTTCATTATTCAAAAATCTATGATGAATTAAAGAAGATACGTGCTCGAGTGTCAATGCAAATTTCTGTCAGATTTCTAAGCTTTTTTATGGTGTCATAATTATCATTGTGTGCAGCATAATGGATGTGCAATAAAAAAACATCAAACGCGCTATGAATTATTTGAATAAAAATACTGGTAATGTGTAATTCATGTTTGTAAGTGCGTGGCTAAGGTTTATTAATTGATTGGATGCGACGTTTTATTTGTGAATAATGTGAACAAAAAACGAACAGTTTTTGAATGTGAAACGTATTGTGTTATTTGCATATAACAGCTACGATTAAATAAGCAAGGGGAATAAGCTACACGTGAATAAAATATCATGTAATATTTAAATGGTTATAATAACCTAGGAAGTATGACTGAACTACCAAACCATCGATAAAAGATAATGAACTTCGAGTATTATAAGCATTTAATTACGTTTCTAATTATCTCTGGTAGAATTATGTTTTTTATACTAAGAAATCGGGAACAATTCTTGGTGAGACTGCATAATTTCCGGCGGTCATAGCTCAGTGGTAAAAGCGTTTTTCTTTGCAAGCCCAAGGTCGTAGGTTCGATCCCCGACTGAGATTTAAAAATAAAGGATTTTAATCGATTTATGAGCTCTAAAATACCCCCATTTGTGTGAATTTGATCTATCACCATTAAAATGCAAGTCATAGCCTATTTATTAAAATTGGTGAAGACAACCCATTTATAGTAAATTCCTGTAATAATAAGAATGATCCGTGAATCTCAGGCTGCAGTCTATGACGTTGACGGACCAACACTCCACATGCAGCGCTTAGTCATATGTAAGTAAGCGTCATAGAATTCCATAGGTTATTCTTTTATTTCTATTTTCTTTTATATTATAACAGCTTAATCTGTCTAAATAAATTTTAACTCTCTAAAGAAAAAAAAAATATACAAATTAATGTATCCTTAATATATTTTAAATACATTCTACGTATTAACGTTATTTCTTATTGGCAGTTAAATTTATTTCTTCACTATAAAAAAAAAAAATTCATTATAATGTGGAAATACTCATCTATAATAATATTAACGTTCATAGCTCTTGATGACAATTGTGGGTTTTTAAAAATATTTTTCAATTTTATACTTTAACTTGAAGCCCTTCATTTATATTATAATAAGTACTAAAGTATATTATTGTATTCCGTGGTGACATGATGGATGATTTTTAGCAAGCCGGCCGATGGTATGGTAAACATTTTTACTATCATACCATTGGTTACGATATGTATCGTAATAAAAATATATTTTGCAATTAGTTTGAACATGCTGCGTTCTTTTTGTCTGCTTTTTGCATCAACCCAAACAGTCAAAATCAATCTACAAATTTATATTCATAGAATATTTCTAAGAATGAGGCGATATTTTCTCGGCAAAACGCTTAGAAAGTCCATTGAACAGTTGCTCCTGGACGTCTGGTTCGTATTTTCGGCGAGGAAATGTTTTCAAGATCGGGTCCTCGAATGACTTACGACCTGCCTAGAGTCGCCCGCCCACCACTCCCACTCCTCACGCCCCGCCCAGGACCAGAGACGTGACCGGTTAGTAGAATACCAGCAAAACAATCATATATTAGATCAGGGTTCAAGAATCAAAAATAACATCGGACTTAAATGATCTAGGTCTCGAGAACATTGAGCTAATCATTCAATGTCCTTAAAAAATTGATTAACAAATTACTTAAAAATATGCGTCGGATACTAGAGCGTCACCTCATCAAGTCTTTCAAGGCTTCAGTCCTGAAGGTTGACTGGAATCATATGTGTTCAAAGCTAGATCTTCGAACGTAGAGATTTCCTTCAATAAAGAATTGATCCATACGTTACAGATATGGAAAATTAATGGAGGAAAATACAATCAAATCAGAAAAATAATTTTGATCTCAATTCTTCTTCTTTGTCAAAAGTGCAATGTTAAGAACCGCAGTAGTATATGCTATTTTATATGATTCATGCTATTCAGCAGACCACATTGAGTGTAATATGGTCTGCTAAACAATCCTAAGTGAAGTAGAAGCAGTTCTTTGGCCTTTTTTACTTAGTACGTCCAACTCTTGCATACTATTACTCTGCATCATCAACCTTCAATGTTGTCAGTTATCAAAAGCCTCTTCATGTGATTACCTTATATTTGCGATATACAGTCGATAAAATAGATGTCAAATCCAAGACATACCCTTTAAATTGCGTGATATTTGATTACAAATTTTATATTGTTGGTTTTTGTTCTTGTAAAAATTATGAGGTATCACAGATTACTCTTTTCTTCAACGCATGCAGTTGGTGATCGATATATACGTATTTTTTTATGGCCACAAATAAAAAATTTCGTCGATTTTTAATTGCATTGATTCTATCAGTAGCGTTCGCTAAGTAAAAAACTTTTAATTACTATGTTTGATAAAGTTTTTATCATAGTTCACACACACGTTTTGCTTCTGAGAAAAGTACTTTGCTCCTGAAAGCTTCTTGTCCGTCTGTGCTTTACAGTAAGGGACGGGGTCACCTCCACGGTCACCACCCAGCACAAGTTATAACGGCGCATTGTGTCGCTGAAAGCCGAATGGAAATGGAGTCGAAATATCCATTCGAGAGGGACAAAGTTTGAATAAACCATTTCCATATGGGGACTTTTATAAGAGTGGGCGGGGAGGGAAATACAGGGACGGGCTACTCGGAAACCCTCTACCTTAGCAGAGTATTAGGCATAGTGACTAAAGCACTTAAAAGACATGCAAAACATTGCGAGTTAAATCTACAATGAAGCATACGCAGCATACATAATTTAAAATAATGTTATTTATAATTAGTATTGTAAGATAATTTTAAGGACCATTTAAATTAATAAATATATTACGTTAAACATAAATAAAACATAAATTTAGACAACGGTTTCGCATTCAATGAAGATTTGTCAATTGATTATTATAAAATAGTTAGTAATGTGCCACTATTTAAATTTTATACTCCCAATAAGCGTTTAATGTTTTCAATAAATTTATATTTTTTTGTTCTGATTGATACCAAAAAGTTTTGATATCCGCCTTAATTCTTACCTTGTTCCAAGTTAGCACTCCATCCTAAAAATATTAGTCCACACCGTAAATGCCACTCATTCACAGAGAGTCCCCTTAAAAAACAGACGATTTCAACGAAAGCAGAACACTTTTTAAGTGCGAATACAAATAATAGAACACAATGTGAGTGAAAAAATCTTGTACGAGGTTTTCATTCTAGTATTCTTCAACTGATGGCGTTGCTGTCTATTGTTATTAACAGATTATCACAAAATATGCAGCATTTGGTAAAATGGTAAGGAAAATTAAATATCTCCATCATCCGCCGTCTGGCGGTATTCTCCTGTATGTGCTTACATAAAAAATACCTTCTCCATAACCACCTCATTCCTAAATTCCACCTCATCTCATTTTCATTCCTCGGCCGCTACCCGGCCTCCTCACTCAACCTAACCTCTCTCCTCCTGGTCCTCTCGTCTTGTACTTCTTCCCTCCCAGAGTTCTCGTTTGGCACTACTTGACTTTGCAACATTAATCTTGAGGCTTTAATCTTAAATGTATTATTATGCTGTACGCACATACATTTTTATGTAAATGAGCAATGCGGGTTTTGTGAAAGAAGTGGAACCAATATTATTCATTTATTAACAGATATAACTTATGAAACTAATTCAAATAACATGCAAATATGAACCACACCAATTTAAAACATACTCTTAGTGTAATAAATTATGTATTTTAATAAAAATATTTTTTTACAAGATTATCGAAAAAAATTTCAAAACAATTAGGGATTATCATATAATATAAATAACTTCTTAGATTTTCACGGCCAGATTTGATGTTGTGGCTTTTGGGTTGAGCCGTGTGTGGTGAATAACGATCATATAATATAGTTTGAAAAATTTATAAATACCGCAGTTGTTCATCTAAAAATATTTTTGTCAAATCACTTCACACACCGTTGCTATATTTGAACACGAATTGAGCGATGGTTTACATTGCGTTCGTATGCTGTCTAGAAAAAATATGTTAAATAAAGAAATGGAGTGATATGATCACATTCTTCTTGTCTTTTTCTGTAAATATTTAAGTCATAATAAAGTATGATAAATTAAACATAAAATAATTATCTATAAGCTCTTGTTTTCTAAAGAAACATCTCAAAGTGAGAGAGTTCCAAATTTACGTATATTTTAGGTATTACCTACCATACCAAATATAAAATATTTTTAGAGTAACAAAAGACTCTGAATAAAGAAAAGTTAGTAATTGTTTTTAATGATATCGATGTAAATAATTATTCATATTTTCACCACCAAGAAGGAGCTCTCCAAAGCAACCCACGACACACTCCAATCTGTTTGGGTATCAAAAGATAACCACACGGCTCAAATCAAGAAGAAGTTTTCTACAGTCGACAACGGAACTGGTGATACCTGAGGCTACCCTGCGGCTGAACATGTGGAGAAGAGTAACTGAGGGGAATACTTGGATTGCCTCGGAAGAGGACCTATGCCCTGGACACGACCAGGAATGGAATATATGGAGGTCACTTAACAGACTTCGGACCGGAGTATGCAAGACATGGACACAAATAAAAGCCAGGAAATTTTACAGCGGACCGACTAAATGTGACTGCGGCGTCGTGCAGACCCTGTCACAGCTTTTGGAGTGTGCGCTGTGTCCGAGTAGCTGCACCCAGGAAGACCTGATGAAGGCCTGGAGCAACGACATCGATGTCGCCTACTTCTGTAAATGTCTGCCCGGAAGATAACATGATCTGACTCTATTATTTCCGACACGATAATATATATATCCCAGATAATGCGCATGGAATTATAAGACACTCCAGCGTTACAAAGGCGGGAAGAGAGTTTCTTCTGCAGGCCACAACTCTCAGTGACTTGTACGCCCGGAAATATTTTTCACTTCAATCAAATGTACTACCGCTATGGCGGAGAGTAACGCCATCGACGTCGTCCATTTCTGGGCAGACATTATCTGACCCTGCTGTTTCCGACACGATTATATTTATATATTCATATTTTCAAAGATAAATGAAGCAAGAAATAAAAGTTCAAAACTGTGACAAATTTGCAAATCATATATTGTAGATATCACTATTGCATTTTCTCATATTTAATTATGCAAAGAATGTGCTCGGGTACGAAGGTAACTTAAAATGTTGCAACGATTATGACAGTGCCGGTTTTAGGGGGGGGGGGCGAGGTCGGTCGGGAGCCTAGGGCGCCGAATGATCTGCGGCGCAGAGGGCGGCTCAACTTACTTAGATTTTTCTTATTGCGCCCTTTCCATATTAAATATTTGTTGAGTTCGTTATTGAATTTTTCACGAGAAAAACATTGGTAACATTAAGGCAAAACACGGAACTACACTTTTTTAACAATGACGATATATTTTTCGGAGAAAGTTGAAAAGGTTGTCTGTACTTTACACAGCTCATTATATTTCGGCACGTTCAGGTAATATAACTATTTGTAAATTGACGTATTATATTAGGGTATTTTACAATAACCACCCAAGCCGGCAGATCTCATTGTTATAGGAGTATATTGGCTTTTAAAATGTTTCTCTTTGGCGGTATTGTACATCACAGTGCTCCCCAAACATTTTGCAGCTACGCACCGGTTTAAAAGGAAAGAAATCTCAAGGACCGCTAAAAGTGTTTTTTTTTTAAATTTATTTTGTATATTAAATAATATATTGTGATTGAAAGATTTTTTAAGTTAAAATATTTATGTATTCAATGCAAAATTTATTTTTTCAGTTGTTCATTACTAAATAAAAACAAATGTATTTCGAAATTTTTTGATATATATTAAGTTTTGGTTTCGCATGTGGACTTACTCTTCCAAGAACAAATATTTCCTTCGTCACTAAGTATTTCTGAAAACATTAAACACTGTCCATTCTGACGCGTCGCATTATCGAACCGTTTTTTATTATGTAACAATTACTATAAATACAAATAAAAATGATGGGTTTTTTTTATATAATATTTTTATATGGCGAATTTATTGAATTTTGTCACACTTCTTGCGGCTCAGCAGAAAGTTTTCGAGACCATCGAACCTCTGATCATGGTGTTGGGAAACACTGTTCTTCTATTTGAAGTATACCGTTGTCTTTTTTGTCACCTTTACCTGTGGGTCGGTGTATCTCTAGGTTTTTATTGCCATATCCGTTTTGTATTTTGAATGTATTATCAACAAAAATTTCCACTACTCATTTTTGTCAGTTATCATTCTCCATGTCCCCTCATGAGCCAGTCCTCAGACATCTTTGATCCCGAATGTTTACTTGAGAACATATGTGGTTCCTGACAACCTCACAGACTTGGAGGAACTGGAAGAGACGGCTGCTGTAGTACCCGATATATGTTTTTGATGATTTGTTAATGAGATTTTTTTAATTCTGTTTATTAGACCGATCCAATGACACGCAGTAACCCATAATTTTTTGATCCGCGATCAATATTGATTAACTTCAATGATCTAACGAGAACCGCGCTTACGATGTACTTTTGTAGCTAGACGCTTGACAATGTATTTCTGACTTTTTATATATTTTTTAATATATATAGTATATATTTATATAATAGTTTTTTTTTGCTTATGTGAATTTATTAAGTTTTTTGCACATCAAGTTTTTAACATAGTTTGTAAAAAAATAAAACATATAAGATTTTTTTATGCATATTACTATTCGTATTTTTTTATGCGTAATTTTTAATATATCTTATTTAATGTGTATATTTTTTTTATTTATCTTATTTTTCCTTTCTTTTATTAGTTATTAATTGGTTTATTATTTTTATGGATGTCATACGTTTTTATTCTAATAAAGTAAGCCTTATACTAGTGTTATTTAATTGTAACTTTAATAATTATAAAAAAAAGTTATATTTACAGAATTAATAATTAAAACAGTTCCGTTCAAAATAATTTATTTTAGTGAACAGCATAACTTACAGATTTATATCCCAGTTTATGGATTGATATAATATTATAATAGTTTTTCAAAATAAAATTAATCAAAACATAATAACATTATCACAAAACAGGCTTTCTATTTTAAGAACCCTGTCGTTTGAGAACGATATTGTTAAAAAAAAATCTTAGTTACGTAAGCATGTTTTTTATTTACGGTCAGAAAGGAGAAATTGTGGTTTGGTGTTTTTTTTAATATTATTTATTATCAATTTATTTATGTCGATAAAATAAATAGAATAGTCACTTAATTTGTATAATTTATTCGATTAATATTAATTGTTATCGCGTATTTAATAATTTATTTTTGTGTTTATTTATTTAGTTTTTGTTAAATTGTTAAATATAATATTTTATTTTTATACTAATAACTTATATTTTTTACACGCCCCATTCCCCCCACAAGGTGGTGTTTTTCTGAAGATTTTCCCCTTCCACGCAAGAAAAAAAAAATGACAGGGGCGCCAGTTTTTTTTTGCCCTAGGGCGCCGCAGGGTCTAGAGCCGCCACTGGATTATGACAGTTAACAATACTGTATTGTAGACATTTCGAGGACTTCAGTTTAAAAAAAATTAAGTTTTTTTTTTAATTTTAAATTTACACTTACGCAAAACAATTAATTCAATCAAGTATGTGTAGTAGTTATTGACATGTGTCCATTGTTGACATTGTGTTTCCGTTCTACTGCGACCAAACAATTTTGCCGTCCGCTTGTCTTGATTGCCCTCGTGCATCCTGAAATGTTTCTGAGACAAAGGTTCAGCTAGAGGCTGCTGCAGACATATTACGTAGTCTGTCAACATGCGACGACAACACAGGCCAACTGTTAGCCGAACATCCAACGCCATAATACCGGGTGAAATTCGGAAGCAAACGTAATTTGCTGATAAGAATAGCCTAGAATTATTAATGTTCAATGCTTTGGAGAAGAAAAATGTAATATAGGTACGATCTAATATTTTCTTTTTACTATTTCGATTCAATATTCCCGTATCAGGAACATATTGCGGTTACAACAAATTGCAACACGTAGTTCTATCACCTGCCTTTGCCATGAATTATCTCAATACATATCTGCACCCGAAGGTCAACCTGGAAACATATATGGTTCCCGATGACCACTGGAGCAAGAGAAAAGAAATTTGAAGATATGATATATGTAGTATCCAAGCATATCTATGTATTTGCTTATCAAGATTTTTAAGGATATGGTTATCACGAGGCTCTCGTAACACAATTTCCACTTTTGTCCTCGAATAGGGAGTAATTTTCTATAAGGAGTATTACATTTTATTATTATAGTATTCCAATACCTTCTAGTCTTGATTGATACTGAAAAAAACACAGTTTCCCGAATAAATAATGTATCACTTACGTTTTAGAGCATTGGTCTGCAGAAAAAGTTCCCTTCTGGTCTAAAAAACGCCAGAGCATTTTTTAATGCGCCATATATTTGATTCAGAGCTCTACCCAATCAAAACAATATAAAATGTCTGTCCTACCCCCATTATTTAATAAAAATATAAATAAGTTCATTACCGAAAGATAATACAGACGTATATTTGGTTTTGAGAACAGATGATTGAGTAGAGCATTAGGAATAAGATGGTTTGAGAAAGTTCGATAATTCGATTCGTCTTTATGATATTTGCGATAAAAAAAGGCATAGTGAACCGATTAAATGGAGATAAAAGCCATTAGTAAGCTCACTGTTCATCAGACTTACTGATATTTTTTTAATTTGGTCGAATCTAATTCGTAATTTGAGACTCCAATTGTAAGGTGTTCTCTCTAATCTACGACTTTGTACAATAGAAAGTTGATCTTAAGAATCTACTTACTATCTTGTTGATTTAAGATGATATTGGTTATTCAAGCGGTGGGGAAAATTGTTTGCATCATACGGTAACCACAAACGATATAATAATCCACAAGTCCTCCTTCATCATTCACGTTATCAGTTATCAATCCTGCTATCTTGGTCCACAATGACTGTACAGGTGAGGGCGGCTGCCGCTGGGAATGGCCGCCGCCCAGCCTCATTTCCCCTCACGTTATTCAATTTGAATACAGTTGCCTACAATGGATTGTTCCTCAGTTTGGATTACAGTGGCGTAGTGAGATATCAATGAAACATAATATAATATTTTTATAATTGATCATAATTTAGACAAATTTTTTCTTGTACGCAGTCGGCCAAGCATTATAATAAAATAAGAAATGATTTCATTATGAGATCAATTTTGAACATTGAATGATAGTATATTTTTTAATAAATTGATACATACATTCGATTCTCCATCAAATTTCTCTAATCAATTTGTGGACAAATTTGATGTAGAATTGTATGGATTGACATTTTCCTCTATAAGTTCGTTATTGAATTGCGTGGTGGCAGGATGAGGAGCAGAAGAAAAACACACATACTTTTCCACCACGTATATTTTCATGATAAACTTTACAAACCGGCCCTAGCGTAATAAAATGCCAGGCCAGCCATAAAACGATTTCGTCGCGGTCGGCACACAACTGACTGGGCACCGGGCGCCGTGATCGGTGACACCCAGCGCCTCAAGTGGCGATCTATATAACTAGTCCTCCTAACGGAAGTACAAAATGAAAACACATGCGTGTCTGATGAGCGAACGAAAATAAGAGACGAAAGATTGTACATCGAGGTTTTCGGTATTAGTCAGCATGGACTATATTATGCTGATGTCAATATGTATCAATTTACATCTAGATAGAAGTTAACCAAATAAGGGTATTCCTATCCTTCATTCTTATATTCCACCTAATCTATTTTGCAGAAATTAATAACACTCGTCCTAGCTTTTTTTAAATTATAATTATGAAAAATAATTTTGAAAATAAATTTACTTACGAAAATACTTAGAAGCAAAAAAGTTGTCCGTTGACTCCAAAAAGTAACGTAAGCAAGTAGTACTTCTACCCTTAAGTTCTTTAATCCTTAGGTGGGAGGAATTTTAAAACATTTTGAAACTACTGCTTCGTACCGTCATGAACTGTGTGAAAACTATCGAACTTGTTTTGCGGAGCTTTCGTATGTAGATCTATGTTACGCATTTAAATAGTTCCTTGCAGCCGATATCCTTGGTGTTTAACCTGTCGTAATCATACGCTTCATGTTGAGAGCGGATATCGTAGAGAGAGTTAGTTTGTAATAGTATTTTAGTTGTAAGACGCCACTGGTCCCATGTACCAATCCAGTTTTCCTTGTATCCCTACCAATCCATACAGCCGGGAAATGGGTCGGAGAAAGTAAGCCTATTGTGCTCCGGCGGAGGACTGAGTAGAATACCGGATCGTGGAAATTTCAGGAACATTCGGCTGCTTATGTTTATGTACTCTGGACCATGTGAGGCTGAATACCTGGTACATAGGTGAGTACACGTTTCAATCATTCAGATATGTAAATGGTACTCAGTTTATTATAGTCTATACTTTATACAACATTTTTTTACATACGTGTATTTGCGTATCCTGTCGTATATAACAGACATTTTGAGAACATTCGTCTGCTAATTAAATAAGAAGACCACACATTCAAAGTACATTCTTGTAATAATAAGGATGATGCGTGAATCTCGGGCTGTAGTCTATGACGTTGGCGGATCAACACTCCACATGCAGCGCTTAGTCATATGCACCACGGTAAGCATCATAGAACTCAACAAAAGAGACTTCAAAATTACTATAACTTTATGTCGGTATTCTCCTGCATGCTCTTGAAACTTAAAACTCGTGTTCAAGGACTGAAAGAAAAAACAATTTTATAATTCAAGCCGTTTTTTTGGCATTCTTAAATCAGCATTTTAATAGGCCAGTATTTATTTGTTCAGTATTTAATTTTATTCGTAAAATTAATAAGGTAAATTGAATCAATTGACAGTAAATTAAATAAATTAGCAATATTAAATATGATAGACTTTTTTATCGATTGTCTGGTATCGTAGTCACTGTTAAGGTATTATAATTAATGATCATAAACACTTTTAACTATTGATTATCGCGAGCGATGAAAGAGCGGTATAAGAAAATTATTCCAGCAACAGTTTTAGTTATAATTTTAAAATATATAATTTTTACGGTATTTATAGAACATAACATAATGTAATAAGTACCGTCATTGTAAAATAAATCACTGCTTAGATTGTTACGCCATGTTTTTTTCTTATTATTTAAAAAAAAAAAACAACATTTTTGTTGGAAGCCGTAAATGTTACAAAATCTTTGCTCTCCACAAAGTTGTTTATTCTTGAGTATAATTATATATAAAATCAAGCTGCTTTCATTTTTCGCGATATGAAAAAGCTTTCAAGTTTTTGTTACGATTTAAAGTTGAGGGGTTAATTGTACTCTGAATTTCTCAAGCGATAAATGAGACTGAGTCAACTTTACGATCAAGTTATGCTTACGTTTTGAATGATACATTTTGTTGAGAAAATATTACATTTGAATATGTAATATTATATCTGTTTAATTTATTACATTTAAGTTTTTTAAATTTAATTTTAGATTTTTTTATTACTTTTACTTTAGCGAGTAATTTTGTTTTTATGAAGATCGCATTCACTATCTGAAAATTATCGATAGCCTCCTAGATAAGTCATAGAAGAGTAATTCGTTTGATAGACAATGACACTCTTGCGTCTAACCAGAAATCAATTGAACACAGGCGTAATATTGGTTTACTAAATCCTTTCTAGCGTTATTACTTTCGGAACTTCGTAAAAAACTAATTCCTCCAACACCCACCCACAACCAACAAACTTGTCTTAAGCTTGCTGAACATACACGGTTAATGTGTGTAGACCAAGAACTGTCAGTTTCCAAAGCTCCTTCCTTAATGCTACCGGTAAGCTTTGGCATGCTTTTTCAGCGTCTGTGTATCCACCTTCCCACAATCTAAATCCCTTCAAGATACAAATAAATGTACACTTTCAATCTCCCTAACCCACACACAAACACGAACACAACACACGTTTCCCGCAAGCAGCGTCCAGCCTACCTGGCTGGACCATAGAGTGCACTGGTCTTGACCGGATAAGCTCTCCTGGGTGCGATTACATAAAAAAACATATGGTGTCTCTTTTCGCATAAGTAAAAAAACATAATGAACGTTAACAACAGTCGCTGAAACCAGATAAATATAACTTTATGACAAATATATTTATGACATTGAATACGTGTTTAATACAAAAAAATAATCGCTTACAATATTCCTATAAGTGCAGCCTTTTTTTCTACCAGAATTTTCCAATTGATTGTGAATGTTAAAGAATAAAACGTCGCAAACATCATATAATCCACAAAGGATATTTCTCCATCTACGTGTTTGCATACAAAAATGATACGTTTTTAAAAAAGAAAAATAAAAATAACAGTATTTTATTTTTGTTTACACAACAGATCTTTAAAAATGTTTTATAAGTTGCGTTTTGAATACTAAAATGAAATCGTAAATAAAAATAAATTAAAATGAATTGTCGATAATTCCTGAGTGCGGTCCTGTTTCAGGCGGGGCTGTGAACAACGAAGCTTTTTGTCAATGACTGGAAACTTTGTGAACGCAAAGCATAATTCATTGTATCAAGTGGCCAATTTGTATGAGCTTTTCAAAATTACTATTGTGACTGCATGTGAGCAGCGGAGCTTTCGCGAAAAACGGGCGCACACTGACTGTCGCGGAACTTTGCCTTTCGACCTGACAGCCTCAAAAAGTTTAGATTTAAAGCACACAAAAGCACCACAAAAAAAACTCTGCAAAATATTACAGGCGCATTTTGCAAAGCCTCCTATTACATGTCCTCGAAACATGGTTTGAGTGAAAATTTCAATGGACTAAGAAATAAGTCAACATTAGATAACTATTAAATTTACTTGTGTTCATTCAAATTTATGCCATAAAAAATCAATTAAATCGTTCTCAAAAAGGATATTAATGGAATGGAACCATACTAGATATTACTTCTACTTCATTGCCTTGTCGTCGTAGGCTAGGATTTTAGAGACAAAAATATCAACTTACCAAGCCAGTGATTGTGTGTTTGATCTCCGTCAAAGTTTTAAAATAATATAAAAATACTATTGTAACAAAAAAGTTATCTGAGTGGTGATTGAATTTTGTATGAAAGCACGATTTATGGAATAATAATGTTGTATAAAATGATGTTACATCTGGTGCTATGTGAGTTGCAAATTAACTTTTAAAGTGTATATATGTATAACATTAAGGTTATTAACTGAAAATACTTAGTGAAACTGCATAATTATAATTTTAAAAGTAATTTGAAATAAAAAAATATTAAATTAAAAATATTTACTTTTGATTCACAATTTATTTTAATATTATTAAACATCCAAAAGTAGACTAGGGTATAAAAAGGGGACTCGTATCAAATAAATTAGTATCAAATCAGCTCTGGTCTTAGGATTTATCCTCAGTGCCGGAACCTTGGTATTCCGGCATCACCAGTTGTTAGCTGATGCTGTAATTTTGGGACCGCGACCTCGGTTCCGAAACACATTGCTTAATTTTTACTCAGTACTGGTTCTTAGCCAATTAGTTTTGTACACAGCTTATTGATTCGTGTTGTTATAGATGCCACCTGTTATAAACTATATGGTCAACTCAGTGATATCGATCTTATACAACATTAGTTCTTCATGGCTCCGAAAATGTTAAGAAACACTGCTTTAGTCGTAGTATATAGCCGTCATAATCCACAGAAAATTTCAAGAACGTGTACAGATATACGGCATTGATATAAAATCATTAAAACCCTTTTGGATATTTTCCATAGCTGCCACTTCATAATAAATAACAATTATTCCCCTCTGTGGTCGCGAATAACAGCGCACCAGAAACGACTGCAACGCAAAAAGGTTGATGGAAAATTTAATCACGACATTTTCCTTACAATTCCTTCAATGGAGCGTTTTCCAGGGGAGAGAACGAATCAAATGCGTTCCAGGGAGAAGGCAGGTGTAATTACTTTCGATACTGGAACCAAATATATACACTGCCACTAGAAACGGCATGCTAGCCTTTCTGAGAGTAAAAATACCTTAACAGAAATAGGTGTATTTTAAGATTATATTTACGTGGAATAAATTTTAAGGTACTTATCTGAAAGTGATAAAAAAGTAAAGAGCCCTTTGACATGTGGTCTTACAGAAGAATTCTCGGAATTTCCTGGAGAGACCACGAACTTACACTCCTCACTTGAACTATGTCTGTTCTGGGAGAACTCGATTTCAGAATCAAAGGAGGAACAAATTAGATGATTCATATGTTACCTGTAAATGGCAAATGAAATACACCTAGTGATACTCGTAAGAGATTACCTATAATGTAGTAGGTCGAGTAATTTATATTCTTCCGTAACTATAGAATATAATGGAAACTTGCTGTGTCCGGCGTAGTTAAAATTTAGCTGACGTGCAAATTCGATGCAAAAGAACAATATACTTATACAATTCCATTTTAATCTGTCAGTTTTTTAAACGATACGGTGTTCTCAATTATTTTGTATATTCCATTAACTGCTTTATTTTGTACTTTGTCTATGCTTAGAAACAGTGCTCTACAATTCATCGGCTTAGGTACACTGCACACATATATAATTTTTTAATTTATTTCTTCTAGAAAATAGATAACTGAAGGGATATTGCGCAATCCAATTTGTATAGAAAAGACATGACGTCATACTTTGATAATATTCCAAGCAATGGTGGTCAAATATTGACGAAACAACGCTTAACCATTTCAAAAGCACAATGCCTCAAAATTATGAAAAAAAAAAAATTATGTAACAAAAGCTATTTAATGTTAACTCCGCGTGCATTAAAGATAATGCTAAAGCTCAGCATGAATATTTGCAAATAAAAAAAAAAAACATTAAAAGTTGAGATTTTTACGGTGTTCTTTACGTGGAAACACTTTGTCTGCGGAAAAGCTTTTTTATTGAAAAGCTCATTGTTTTTGCTAACTTCTTACGATAATACTTATTCATTTGCGATTTTATCCCACGATCTGTAAAACAATGCGGGGTCATGAATTTATTTTATTAATTTTCTTACGAATAAAAATTAACCGGTCGCGCCTACCAGCTATTACGTCACAGACGTCAAAAAATATAATTGTTTCTATACCGGATTGTACTTACGAGTAAAAAGAATCTTGTTTATCACCCTACGTATAATGGCATAATTTTAGACAAAAGGTTGGTATTGCGTTATTTTTTAATTGGAAAGAGCCTCACGTTAAACGATTCTTACGCAATTGTAATTGTGTTCTAAGTACAAAATACACATATTGCAAAATTCATATTGTTTTAATTAAAAAATGATTTTTTTAAATATTTTTTTGTATGTCATGTTAAATACCTTTATGCAACAATTTACGAATAGTTAAATTACCCGGACGTGCCAAAATAGATCCTGAAATGCTGTATTGACATAATGTTTTATTCCTTCATATTTACTTCGCCGAATAACAAATTGTTGTTTTTAAACTGTGGGGATATTTGGAATAATATATTTTGCAAGTCAAACATTACAATCATTTTTATTCCACATAAATATTAAAAATTTAAAAGGTGCAATATGAAAAAAACTAAGCAAGTTAAGACGCCCTCAGCGCCCTTTGTCCACTCAGCGCCCCTGGCGGTTGACCGACCTCGCCACCCCTAAAACCGGCACTGAAAAAATCCAATAATTAGGTGTCTCTGACGCTTTATCATTAAATAGTTTTATGCAAAAAAAACATACAGAAACTCCCATTTGATAGTTAAGGCAAATAATATATATATTATTTAGCTATATGCACTCCCTTATTGAGAAATATGTTTAAGCACGAAGAGAAGGCAGCTGTTGCATTTAAGACAGATTTTGTATTTCTGCTAGTCAGAATTTGTTATGAGATCTTCATATGGCAATATGCTCTCAGATTATTACTATTTTAACTTAAAGGGAAGCTCAATTCAAAATATCTACAAACTGACCCCGAGAGCCACTATTGTGCGACTGCGGAGACCTGCAGACCGCCTCACACCTGAGATCCTACTCTATGTGCCCAACAAGTTGCACACCTCAAGACCTAATGCTAGGCAACACACGGGCTATCCATGTTGCCAGATACTGGGCAGAAATAATTTGACGTCGCTGACAGCAAGAAGAAGATCTTAAAATAATGGAGAAAAGTATTTGTGGGTCAGAAAAATAAGATAGACATTTTATACACAATTTACGCTTGTAAACAACCACTATTCGGTTATTTTTATAATGTGATCCAATTTTAAGCAATGTAAAATATTACTATTTATTTAAAATTTGTAAGATAAAAAAATCATCATTCTTCTACAAGTCAAATAAAGCTGAATTGTTTTAGATGCACCCGCTGGCAGCTTTTCCTTTTCATAGGAAGACTAACATAGCAAAACATTGTCACAAAATTAATTTACGACTTTTGTATTTGTTCTCTTTGTGACCCCTCCTAGGCGAACAGAAACCAACCTCGGCTCTTTCCAACTCTTTCTTGATGCAATTATACCATTTTGTTTCCACGAAAGTCAGGTGAAGATAAATACAATAAAATATTATGGCGCCTTTTGATTTAATGTTTCAAATGCATTTGACTTATACTTACAGTGTTTTTAAATATTGTGGATATAAATTTAGTTTCTATTAATAAATAATCATCATATTTTATAGCTAGAGCATATTATAAACACATAGTTCTGAAAGTTAACATCATCCATTCCTTGACTATCCATTCATCCATCCATGTTCAGTTGTATAGATACCCCGAGATTCACGTGGGTACATACGAGTACATGGCTAAGGCTTCCAAAATAAAAGACTACAGAAATGTATCGGATAACTTACAATGTAAAAAGGGAAAATCATAAATTGCGAGGCTTTTGAAAATTAAGTTTAACGTGTTTAGGTTTATAGACTAAAATTGAAGTTTTCTCACCTATTGAAGAACTTACTGGCAAGTTTTAGAGCAGATAACTGCTTAGAGCAGTGCAATATTCTTGCTTCGACATTATTCATGTATGGTCTAAGATTTCGCGCAATTGTATTTGTCGCCGCCCAGCCACCGGTCCTTTGTCCAAGTCCCTGGGCTTATATTATTTGGTCCTTCCATATTTTATGCGCATTGTGCCGGTGGGCAGGAGTCGGTGGGCGGACTCAACTCCCGCCCGCTAAAAAGGGTTTCTTTTGTTGTGTTTTTCAGCCGCCCCTTCCAGTTCCTGGGATATTACCTACCAGACTCTGTAAGAAGCCGGATCCAGGATGTGAAACGAGAAAGCGCAATTTTTGGCGATCTAAAAATAAGAAATGTATAAGTTTTTTAAATTAGACTAACATTCTACCATTTAGATGACCAAGCAATCTAGATAGAAAAAAATATATAAACATCGGATCAATTTATAATAAAACACTGCTTTTTATTAAGATATAAACAAAGCACCCTAACGTTTAATCTCCAATTTATGTAACATAAATATTCAGTCTACTAACTATTTCGATTCTTCAGTTCTTTTACATCCATTCACGTAACAGCACGATAAAAGCGTTTCTACATGTTTGACTTATGTCGAATCAGGATAAGAGGTATCTATAGCATTTTTTAAAAAGAAGTTTGTAACTACCATATACTCACAAAGTCACTAGTTAGAGATATGAAATATAATAATAATAATGGAATTATTAATTGATAATGGGTTGATATTGTGGCTTTTGTGTTTGATAATGGGTTTTCTACGACGCTGAAAAAGCTGGTATTTATATTTTTATGCTCAATGTAACCAATAATAAACCAAGATATAAAATTCGTATTTAATAACTGAAAAATTCTGCTTTAAATGGAATATGGTATAGCATATAAATTATTTTATTGAATTACGACGTACATAAATAATGGAACTACACCAAAATCTAAAAGAAGCGAAAAAATCAAAAATGTTGTTTAAGCAAACCGGCAAATAACTTGATGCTACTTTTCAAATTAAAAATATAAAGAATAAAATTTCAATTAATTTTTTTCCCTTACAGAAACATTTAAAATGTGAACAACTCAATTCGTTTCTGAAGTACAATAAGAATTAATCATAAAATAAAAAATAAAATATATGCACATATAGGTACTTAAGCAATAAAGACAAGCAACAAAAGGTACCAATGCTCATCAAACAGACGACTCCAACAAATTATTCCTCCAAAGAAACTCGTGTGGAGTTCATGTCTGAATTGGGCCTCCCTTACGTGATATAAATCAATATCCGAGGCGATTTGGTTAAACAGTCTGATCCCTCTCCGAAGAGGCATATAATGTTATCCATATGAAATTATTACTTTTACTTCTTTGAGCAGCGGATTGATTAATTGTACATAAATGTTTCTGTAAGTAGGTTCTAGCGAATCTAGAAGCAACTTAGTTTGACATTGAATGGATTAATATAAATTACAACAATTGGTACGAGGGTATTTTAAAGCTCAAAAATCGATAAAAAATATTATTTTTTTATCTCCGTCAGGGATTGAACCCACTACCTTTGGCTAGAAAAGCAAACACTTTGACCATTGAGGTATACCCGCCGACCCCTTAATGTTAATTTCCGATATTTCATATTAAACGTTAATTGTTTTAAAATGAGAGCATCTTTTAACTCACAGTCTACGTCTTTTACCAGATAGATAATATTTGTATATTTATTATATTTTATACGCAAAAAACTGAGTTTTAATTATAAATATTTTTTTCCATATGAAGTTTTTTCAATGAAATATATTCCTTTTAATCATAATGCGCCGGCGGGTGAAGCTTAATGGTCAAAGCGTTTGCTTTGCAATCCAAAGGTCGTGTGTTTTCGGTCCCCGACAGAGATTAAAAATAAAAAAGGATTTTTACTTGATTTTTGAGTAAAATACCAGTCATAGCCTATTAATCAAAATTGGTGGTAGATGAAAGTCATCCCGTTAAAGGCCACCCATTCATAGTAAATTATTTTAATAATAACGGATGATGCGTGAATCTCGGGCTGTAGTCTGTGGCGTTGGCGGATCAACACTTCACATGCAGCGCTTAGCCAGCATGGTAAGCGTCATAGAATTCCACAGATGAGACTTCAGAATTACTATCCCCATCTGTCGGTATTCTCCTGTATGTGTTTAATTAAATAAATAGTATCAAAAGGTGCATACGAATGTAAAACCAAACAAAAAATCATTAATCACATTACGAAAATATGCATTTAATTATGTTTTTGAAGAAAAAGAATGTGTATTAAATCATCACCTTGTATTATTTACAAAGCAAACGTGAAGTATTTATTTAAGAGTTATAAATGTATCCTGTATTAATAAATTAATTGATCACAATGATGACTGTACCAATAGTGAAATAGGCTGTACAAATACTGAAAACTATGTGTCATTAAAAAATAGCGTTTGAATAACAGCGATCACAAAAGCCTTCTTTGTCTTGGACAAATAATCTGAATGTGTTTTGCGTTTCAAGGGAAATGAGGAAACGTGTGTTTGGCTTGGCGATTACATAGAAGTAAAAACAGTTTGATTTGATTACGAAATGAGTCGTTTATTTCCAACAGAACAGTCATTTTAAATATTATACACCATTACAATCACTAATATAACGTATTATCGTTTTCGATACTAAGTAAGTACTATATACAGACATATAATATTATTATAATAAATGTCACTTTGTTATGGAGTATTAATATCATATTCAACAGCGAACGCAGGTAAAGATTTTTATGCCATATGTATCTCGAACAGGAGCATACGACCACCACAGTAACCTTTTAAGCTCCCAATTACTGCTAAACAGTATATGCAAGTAATCAATAAATTTCCACGATTTTAGAAAGTATGGTGAGAGAAAATTTATAAATGTATGATATTAAATTGTCTTAGGTTGCTGTGGTGGTAAAAAATCATTAATTTCACATAAAGTTTACAAATAAATATTCTAATAACAATATATAATATTATGATATCACCAAGATGGACATACAAATATGCGCGGAGAGTTTCCGCATGATAATATGCATTTTCATGATTTTACGATAAATCATCAATTATTTAACAAAAATATAATAATTATTCTTAACTATGTACAATTATTAATAAGATACATTTGGTTTATTTGGCTTAGAACGTGAAATGACTATTACTTGTGCTTTCTTTAAATTCCACCGAATAATTACAAAACATAAGAGTATTTCTCCAAGCAAAATATTCTCAGATGCAAGTTAAACAATATCAACGGTGCAATACATGAAAAATAGAACATATTTTTAACAAGTCACAGAAGAAGCAGAAATAAAATCTTTTCACAAAAAAATAAATGTGTTTTCACTGATATGTCCACGCCTAATGCTACATCTATTTACTCTCCGTTCATCATAATTACAATTAACGAGTCAATAATAATGCAATCGTAATTAAATTTTGCGTGCCAAAATGCTAGTCTAATCATTCACAACATTATATAAATTAATTATTAATTTAAATTGTTACAAGTTCATTCAATCACTTTTGCATGAGATCCAGACAATGACGGTATAATAACGTCATTCAATCACTTCACAATTTTTTTTTCACATACAAAAAATGAAATATAATGTTATATTCGCACCGATAAATTAAACTAACTAATAATAAGAGACTTTAATGTTTCAATCAATATAAGACGGGCACAGGTCTGCGAAGTTGATCGTGATCCCTGGGCGGGGATCCTGTGGGCGGCAACTGGAACAGTGGAGGCGGGAAGGGTTTGCTGGGCGGGTAAAGGGAAGAGTAGAAAGAGCTGACGACGGCGGCTGCAGACGCTCCTGGGCTTGTAGGTCCTTGAGGCTCGCCTTGCACAAGCTTCGAAAGATGAACAGGATCAAACGCAGACCCAAAGTAATGCGGCATTGGAGAGTAACCGAGTCCTTCGAGAGACGGCATGCCTCCTGGACCAGCGAAGTAAGGCGGCAGCGGGAATCCAGGGAATCCTCCAGGACCTTGCGGTGCTCCCATAGACTGCATCCCCCCAGACATAGCTGCTTTAGGCTTCCTTCGCGGACGGTACTTGTAATCAGGGTGCTCCTTCATGTGCATGGCGCGGAGCCTTTTAGCTTCGTCGATGAAAGGCCGCTTCTGCATCTCACTTAACAGCTTCCATTCAGCACCCAAGCGCTTGGAAATCTCAGAATTATGCATCTTCGGGTTGTCTTTTGCGATCTGTCTGCGCTGCAGTCGCGACCAAACCATAAAAGCATTCATGGGTCGCTTTATATGCCCTTCGGGTTGAGGAGATCCACCGGAACGTGGCACCTCCATGCTTGTGTGAAGTCCAAACGGATATCCGGGGTGCCCCATTACAGACATGATCGAGTCTTCAGTCACCCAAAGAATACTGAGTTAGTTGAGGATTGAACTCCGAAAGCGCGATCAAGAGAAAGTTTCCGTTGCTGGAGCGCGGTCTTGTTAGTTCGAGCTCGAGCGGACGACTGATGCAATGACCTCACCGCTCGCCGCTAACTCGACAGCCCGAGGGGTGGAGCCTGGAAACGGTCTGACCAATCAAAACGCAAGGCTTTCTATACTCCACCTTCAGAGTGAGAAAAGCCTTAACCGAATCTATCTCTTTTCAACATCAACGACTCGCATAGCTCTGTTTCGGCGTGTACTGTCGTTCCGTTCGGGGTTGCAATTCTGGGAACGCACGTCATTTTTAGAAGTCCGATGTTAGTGAGATTATCATACTTTAAAAAATTTGGTAAAATACGATTTTAAGACATCCATCCTGGCACCTTACATGAAAAGTACGAATTGTCATATTTTACGATTGGTATTTACGACACTGTTGACAATGCATTTCGCCTGTATTTTATAAGAAATATAAATAGATCGCAGTAATTACTATCAAAAATTAAAATATAACGATACCAAATAGGTCATCTTTAGGTAGCTAGACAAAGATAAATTACTATCTGCATTAGTTGAACAATTATATGTTTCTGATGATTTAAAACACTCAAAACAAAAGTGAATAATTAGGCAGTAAATAAATTATATAAATGATTTTTTTATTTTTAACTTAAATAGTACTTGTAAATATGTTTATATATCTTCCAATAAAATCTCGTAGATATATGTTTATGTACGTTATATTACACCGATCGAGTTAAGCGGCATTCAGTTTAATTCATTGAAATATAACCTAGGGTAGCTCCATCTGTTGATGTTACCACATATGAATAAAAATTTTACACCATCCAAACATTAGTGTTCCGATTTTTTTTTATATCAATTTTACAATTAAAATAGATTTTCTTAATCAGCAAAAGCTTTACAATAATAAGTGCACTTAAAATCGGTATGAGAAATACCGCAACAAATTCAAAATTTAAGCGACAAAATCGAAATCATACAAATGTTTATTTTGTTGTGGATGTATGAAAATATCTATTTTTCATTTCCATCACTCTTCACTCTGATAATTCGATTATTTAAGTGTCTTTCAATGTTTCTTTCTTTTAAGCACCTTTGAAAAGCACCCAAAATCGTGTACGGGTGACTTGGAGGAGATAGTTTTAACTTCTTAATCTGAAAGAATGCATCATTAATCATTAAGTTGACTTCACTGTTCTTTATTCTGATACAGAAGAGTGGCGGTCATCATAATAAATCCATTCCCAAGATGGATAAAATCATCACAAACTGTGATGATTTTATCCATCTAAATAAAAGGTAATGTAAATCAAAATATACATACTTTGAATATATACTGTAGAGACATCTATCATACGATTATAACAATGACATAAATACAAGTTTCAACTCGAGTCAGCTCAGGCAAATAAATATCCACGGTGGCTGAGCGGTATAAATACCTGGGCAAATGGGTTAGTTCCAAGGTCCGCGGTTCGCATCCCGCTTCTGCCGATATTTTTTATGAATGAATTGACTCGTTTAAAGAATTTTATGAATAGTATATGTATATTTAATTACTAATAATATTGTAATATGGTCAATGATCTATAAAAGTAGATTAAAATATTGAAATAATAAAATAATATTCTAATAAAACTAAAAAATAAAAATATTTAATCCATATAAAAGGTACTGGTATTACTGCTCGCCTGCAGAATCAAAAAAATATGTCAAAGCCAGGTCCACTTACGTATCTTAACGACTTAACCGACTATGTTATGGAGGGCTGCTTTATCCGTTCCCTCACTTCGTTAATACTTACAGAATCCTGTTCTCAAAAGCCATTATAAGTCTGAATTAAGTTTTATTTATGTGCAAACTATCTAAGCCGTATAGAAGGTTGGATTAAAAATGCCGCAGTAGAGCATAAACTATGTTGCCTTTTCTTCAAGCTCCCAGAGTTACGTCGTCCTGTAAGATAGCCAGGAATCATACATAGAATGTAATCAGTGGAGCTGTGGGAGGCGGAACTGACATGAGAGGTAAAGGCAAACAGACGGTGACAGAGCTTTATGGAGGCAGTTTGTGAATGCCATTTGATCAAGTTGAGCGGATATAGCGATGATGATTATACAAGGATGGATGCAATACATGTGCATTATAGGCGGCAGGTTTTTTTGATCGAGTATTTCTAAGTTCCAGCCCTGAAAATGAGAGACTCCAACTCTGGCAACAAATCGCACCAGAGGATTTCATTACTCCAAAGGAAGGCCTCCCAACTGGCAAGAGCCTTGACTGGCCGACCTGGAAATCCCTAAACAGATTAAGAACCGGAGTTGGTAGAACAAAGGACAACCTCGAGCGGTGGGGAATGCTTCGGCAGGGAGAGACACTATTGTGCGACTGTGGAGACCTGCAGACCGCCTCACACCTACGATGCTGCTCCATGTGCCCAACAAGTTGCACATCTCAGGACCTAATGCTGGGCAACACACGAGCTATCGATGTTGCCAGATATTGGGAAAAAATAATTTGACGTCGCTGACACGAAGAAGAAGAAGAAGTTCCAGATATTGCGTTCAGAGTTAAAACGACACCCTACCGTTCTCAAGAAAAGAATTGAACCCCTTAAATGTGCAGTCAATTATAAGTTTATAGTATGTAGGTACACCCGTCATACTATGCCTTCATGAAAGATTCCACGAGGCATGGTCTTCTTCGTAGTATCAATCCAGTGGATTGGTTTGCAGCAACAGAATCTTGCATCTCGATCTCCATTCCTCTCGGTCCTCCACAACCCTTTTCAGCTCAGCATATGCACTACAATTCATGCTACGAGGCATGGTATTTGTCGCTTATTATTATTAAAACACAATTGTTCACTAAGTATCAATGCATTAAGACGTAAAGCCTCCCTTTCGGCAACTCACAAACGATTTAAATTCCACGCAAAGTAACTAACAGCATTGACTAATTGTTCGATAACATATTTTTTCATTGCCTTCCACCGAAACGGACAATGCAAGAAAACAAAAATAATAATCCCGAAATGTTGACTTGTGTTTTATTGTGACAAGTCCTTTCTCCCAAAAACAAACTAATCTTTTTAAACCATAACTTCGAACGGTTAAAAGCAAGAGACAATACAGGGGTTCGTCTCATTGTCCTTTTCAGAGACGTCAAACGTTGCCGCTGTAACTGTAAATACCAAAAGTGCAGCAAAAACCCAAATGTATTTTTTGATGTATGACTGTAATTAGGTACACAGACATTCCTTTTGTTGAAACATTATACCTACCCAAGCGACTGAGTGCAAGTAATGACGACCCACATAATATTTAATGATATTATTTCTATAATATAAACAAATTATTATGCTCGTACGTGTATTTAAATTATATTAAAGATCTGTTGTTTTTATTATATAATTTCCCACAACCAATGAAAATATAAGAATATAATTTTGAAAAAAAAAGTTGTAATTATTCTATTCTATTTATTTTTTACCCTACAGAAACATTACAAATTGTAACTACTCAATTAATTTCTGAAGCACAATAAAAAATAATTCTAAAATAAAAAAATACGATATCTACAAATATAGCAATAAAGACAATCAACAGTAGGTCTCAATGCTCATCAAACAGACGACACCATCAAATTATTCCTCCAAAGAAACTCGCGGAGTTCATGTCTGAATTGGGCCTCCCTTACGTGAAATATATCAACATCCGAGGCGATTTGGTTAAACAGTCCGAGTTATGAGTACGATGGCGTCATTAGACAATAATTAAACTTGCATTGTCTATATTTTCAGGGACTAACTGTGAATTGGTGTTTCACTAAAAGTCTATTATCAATTTGGATAATTAGGCGTGTCATTGTGTGAACGAATGATTAAAACTGACGTTCCGTATTTGGAGCATATGGTCAACTAATATTGCTGACATTCAGTTCTGTAAGTTGCTGTTGTTCGTGCCTTGTCAGTCTTGATAGTTCAACCCAAAGAACAACACTCGGCAAGCAATAGGTAACATTCGTTTATTTATTTTTATCTAACGAGAGCTGCGCCAACAATATCTTACTGGCGTTGGTTTTATAAATTCATTTTGATAATATATTACCGAATGAAGTTAATGATGACTTTTATGATGTTGGAGAATGGAAATACTCGTACTTTCGTTGCTGAAGATTGCCTTCTAAGAAGTAACAGCTGTCTGAAAACTGGACTTGCCTCGAACATCATAAATTTGATACAACATTTGTTTCTTTAAAAATGCCCCTCATAAACAGAAACTATTAAGACGTTTGTCATGTAACTGTGCCGCCGATGCCCAATTATATGCTGATCAATTGTCTTGTAAAGCTTGTGGCTTTATTCACGTAAACGTTCTTAGATTGGAGCATATATCCATCATAAAGTCGGAGGCATACGAGACAACTTGAACCAGGAAGAATCACTGTAATGCGGAGACCTCCAAACTGCATCATATTTTTATGGAAGCGCATCCAGGAGAGCATAACTGGTCGGGACAAATGAGCTCTATCACGCTCAGTCAGGAATCGACGCTGCATGTGGAAAATGCGCATTATGTTTGTGATTGTGTGTATATTGGGAAAATAGGAATTGTATATAAATCTGTTTCTTATGATCCTGCTCGGAGTGCTCGATTTGCTGCTCATCTCAGGACCTTATTACGGGCAACAGACAGGCCATCGATATTGCCAGATATTGGGTTAAATCCATTTGACGTGGCTGACACACAGAAGATAGAGACCATCAGAAAACTTCACCACAGCATCCTAATAAAGAAATATGTTTTCATCAAATATAATAAATAAGCTGTGATCATAATTGATTTTGATCAAATACTTTTTTGTGTACTACAGTCGATTATATGGAATAATGATGAGTATAGAATGGTTGATAACAAACCTTATATATTTTTTTATGTAAACGCATGCAGGAGAGCACAACCGGTCGAGACCAGTGCACTCTATGACGCTCAGCCAGGGAGGCTGGACGCTGCATGCAGGAAACATGTGTTGTGTTCGTGTTTGTGTGTGGGTTGGGGAGATTGCAAGTGTATATTTATCTGCTTCTTGAAGAGATCCAGATTGTAGGAAGGAGGAAACACAGACGCTGGAAGAGCATTCCATAGCTTACCGGTGGCATTAAGGAAGGAACTTTGGAAGCTTCCAGTTCTTGGTCGAAATATATTAACCGTGTATGGATGTTCGGCAAGTGTAAGACGAGTTTGTCGGCTGTGGGTGGGTGCAGGAGGAATTAGTTCTTTAAGTTCCGAAGAGCAGCGACCGTGGTAATAACGGTAGAAAAGACTAAGAGAACCAACCTTACGTCCGTGTTCCATTGATTGTAGATTAGACGTAAGGGTGTCATTGTTTATCAAACGAATTGCTCTTCTTTGAACTGAGTCAATTAAGTTTAGAAGGTATTTTGGGGTTATGATACAGTGATAACATTTTTTCTTCGTGTAGTACAATTCTTTTTGAAATATTTCTATATATAATAATAAAAATTCTCTTCACTCACGTTTTCCAAAAAATTTTCAATTACTCCCTACAGTTATGAGTTTATGGCATCTTTGTCGGTAAAATCTAACGGGCTTTAATACCATTGTCAAAATACAAGTTTAAAAAGTTAAGGTTTTATTGCAATGTGAAATGGAAGATTCCTGTACTCAGTAATAAAGTAATATTTATTATTTATTACAGAATTGCCTTTCCTTTTATCATTTACTATGCGTAATATAAAGTAACTACAATAAACGAATTTAATTATTGACGCGTGCTATACATAAAGAAGAGATATGTGAAGCAATTGTTTCATTTTAAGGCATTTGTAAAAATACTTGTATATTGTAAACAAAAAACAAAAAAAATATTTAAAAACTGCGTATCAATGTAATAAAAAAAACAAAAATATTTGTAAGAAGCCTATAAAAATAGTCACCAAATATTTTTGATATTACTATGCTTAATGTCTGTATACATATGTTTTTCATTCAATCGCTTAATATCTTCTACCTGTGACGTTGTTAAGGTATATAATTATGTCTTAAAAATAATTTCAAAAACCCTTGGTTTTTTCCAAAACTATTATATTTGGGTTCGATGAAATGTATTTTTTTATATATTAATGGAATAATGTTAAGTTTACTGAGAATTTTGTAATCCGTTCACAAGTTATTATTGATACTATACAAATAATATAATTATCATCTTATTAATGTTATTATTAAAGTAATAATACTTTTGAATAATAAATCATTTTTGAAGGGTGATTTCAAAAATACTCTTATTAATGGGAATACCAAGCATATTCAAAAATGCGTTTTTCTCTAAGGGCTTTGTTAAATATGACTTTATGTATTTTTTCATTACAGTAAAAATAACACCAATAAATTCACATTCCCTTGCATCGATGAATTCTAAGACTCTAATAATAATTTAATTTAATTTGTGTTATCTTGCGGGAAATATTAATTAGACAAGCATACAGTTATAAAAATACAGAGTATGTACCCCACCCAAATGCATAGAAAATGCTGTCATGTGTATAAAATTCATTTTTAAGGAGATCGGTTAATTAGCCCGTCACTTTAAGATAGAGTGATACTATTTGTTTTGAGGACGACTTATAGTAATATTTGAATTCGCTCAAATAAAAGTAATTTTTTTCTTCCCATAGGCGTTCCACACTACTTAGTTCTCTCAGCAGTCACCGTACATTGTATCATGACATCTCTGCATCTGGACCTGGAAATATATATATAGTTCTCGGCGACCTCCAGGGCAAAGACTTGGAGTATTGAAGTGATGGCAGTTGTAGTATGCAATGCATATTTCGAGTAATATGGCCAGGGTCTTTTAGTTCTACGGGGCGACTTCACCCTTAGCATGTTATCTTTCAAATCGTATAATTTGAGATAACAAAACTGAATTCTGTTTATTGATGTATTAATAAATATTATGATGTTTTATATTATGTGTATGCTAGTACTGTAAAAGTTAATAAACATAATCAATCTGGGAATAGATGAGTGAATCTCTGCATTTCATTTGCGAAGACCAACAATGGGAGTGCTTTGGGAAATAACCTCGCAGTGTTCATCCCGAGAATGATCTCTTTCAGGAGGCTGTAATAAAAGGGAGATGGAATTCCATTAAACCGTTGTACTGCCAACCTGCAAAATGAAGGCTTTATATTAAAAATAGAGTCATTGAAGTGTTACTAAAATCATAAGTTATTATTTAGTGAATAGCTTATGATATATAAATATCAATAATGATTGTAAAAATACTATATATTTCAGAATGAGTTGGTTCTTAGTACGAAATAGTCTAAGTCTCTGTTCGGATCGTCTGATCTTCTTGAATGAAAGATAAAAAAACTCGATGTTTATATTTGAATTACGATAAATAGTTGATGTTATATTTTTTCAGTTAGAGACATAAATACTATTGAGATCGTCGGACTATTCATTTGATCACTTTTTAAAATACTGTTAGCTAAAAAATATATTTAAAAAATACCTAGAATATTCCACACACACTACGAGTACAGTTAACGTTTCTTCTAGTCTTCAGGCTCCCACATAGAGGTTGTCAGAAGTCATATATGTTCCCAGGAAGACCTTCGGTCGCACATGCCTTGGGAAAAGGTATGTATATTGAAAAGTAGCAGGACTGAGTGGCGATAATTCGTGGTTACTATGTACTCACACCACATACAATAAGTCTTCAATAGTCAAGTCATGAAATAACTAATAATATGTGGAAAGTGAATGACGGTCAACCGGGTTGGCTAGTTGATGGATGTGGGGAGGATGTGTAGTTGTTGTGTGCGTGTAGGGTTTAAATATATTTTAGAAATATTTATCTTTTTCTTAAAAATATTGTGTAGAAGAAAAGAAATTAAGATGCTGAAACTAATTTTATAATATGCTTGTGGATGTAAAAAAAAAATTTACAAACTTCACCCTGAATAAATATGTGCGAATACTCAGAAAAAGTGTTTTTTTATTGCAGACTATATCAATTGAAATAGTAGAAAGAGCGATTCCTGTGATACAGCCATATATCAAGCTATGCCGCTAAGCTTATAAGGCACTCAACGGCAATGCACCGGGTTATTTGACAGAACTGATCAAGCCTTCGGAGATAAGCGCGCGTGGAGAGACACTCAGATCAGCCAGAGCAAATAGAAGCCCCCTGCATCTGTCGGGAGGTAGTCCTAGCACGGTCTTTGGCAATTGTGCTTTCAGCTACGCGGCACCAATGTCCTCGAAGTCGCTGCCGGAAAGCATAAGAGGATTTAGAGCGGAGGCATCTTTCAGAAGCAGACTCAAGACCCACCTTTTTACTCAGAGAGGCAAAGAAGCGCTTTTGGAATAACCATTCGGTCATAAAAAAGCGCTATACAAATACTGATATAATAATAATCTAATTAATTTATTAAGCCGACTTAACGTCTGTGCATCCTATATGTGTGACTAAATTTTCTTCGTCTTCGTGTCAGCGACGTCAAATTATTTCTGCCCAGTATCTGGCAACATCGATAGCCCGTATGTTGCCTAGCACTAGGTCTTGAGGTGTGCAGCTGGAGCACATGGAGCAGGATCTTAGGTGTGAGGCGGTCTGCAGGTCTCCGCAGTCACACAATAGTGTCTCTCCCTGCCGAAGAATTCCCCACCGCTCGAGGTTGTTCTTTGTCCTACCAACTTCGGTTCTTAATCTGTTCAGGGATTTTCAGGTCCGCCAGTCAAGGTTCTTGCCAGTTGGGAGGCCTTTCTTTGGAGTAATGAAATCCTCTAATGCGACTTGTTGCCAGAGCTGGAGACTAAATGTTAAGATGTATTGATTTATATTAGGATATTTATAAAACACACTGCTCTTCTCCGAATTAAATAGATTCATTAACTTTTGATATAACAGAAAGATATTTAAATTGTATAAATTAATTTCTATAATCTTCATTCCAAGAGAGCTGTATTAACATCATTATTGCGATTCCATCTATTTTTGATACAGTTCTTCTTAATTAAGCAGATTCCACTTCACGCTCGGAATATTATTCATCTTTCAGTCATTAGACTAAATAATTATGTCGCTGGTGACGAGGCCATCTCCCCAGGTGGACATTTCTGCTCTCGCCTCCCCCAAGCAGCAGGGTCGGAACTAATTATTCTAATATCAGATCAAGATTAAAGCATCATCAATTATTTGTTGACAATGAGTGAATACTGTAACATTAAATTAATCTTAGAACGACGATATTATTTAACGGTCAAGAGCTGGGCATCTGAATCTTTTTGTATTTTAAGCTCATCTTCTATAATTGGTAGGGCGGCGTTATATTTTTTGTTCCAATTGGATTTTTAGATACTGTTCATTGAAAAAAACATTTATTTTGTCTTATTTCGATTTTTTCGATCGATTTTTCATGGTGGAATTCCATAATATCAGATATAAATAAAATAATTTTTAGAATTTATTCGACAATATATTTTTTGACGAAATGTTTCAGCCAGGTCAAATGGCCATTTTCAAGTCAGTGTTTTGTTTTCACGTTAAAATTACAAAAAAATAACCCCATTTGTTGATAGATCCTGCTTGAATTCTTCATAGTATCAATCCGGTGGATTGGTTTGCAGCAACAAAATCTTGCATCTCGATCTCTTATTCACTCGGTCCTCCGCAACCCTCTTCAGCTCAACATAAGAGCTACAAATCATGTGCTGAAAATACTCCCGTCTAGGGCGCCGTCTACAATTTCTACCCTCAACCATCCCCTTCACAATGTCTTGAGCACCATCGTGGCGCATGATGTGACCGATCCATCACGTGGTCTCTCCAGGAAATTCCAAGAATTCTTTTGTATGACCACATCTCAAAAGCCAAAGCACCATGTCTCACAGCCGTACATCAAGATGCTCCAAGCAAATGTTTTGGCAAGTTGCTTGCGGAGCCTTAAATTAATATTGTTTGACTATTTTTGACTGCTTAAGTATGCTAATGATTAAATATGCGTCGAAACCATATTTTTGAGTTTTTTTCTACTATGATACATAACATGTATGGGCTTTTTAAATATAAATCTATTATAAGTATCATAGACGTTGAATAATATTTTTAAGACACTTATATACTGAATTTAAAATTAAAAAATATAGAGTGCCTCCCAATTGATAAAAATCCTGATTGGCAGACATTTACAAAATTTTACAGATGGACGAGCTAAAAAAACATAAAACTCGTACATCCTTTACCCCTGAGGAGTGTTGGAAAAGAGAGAGTTAATGATGTGCAACAATTAAGATCTCTATTAACACATCTAAGATCCTGTTGCATGTGACCGACTGGCTGGCTTTCTCAGGATATAATTCTGGCCAATAAGCAGGCATTCGATGTTGCAAGAGTTTCAGCTGAATTGATTTCAAGAAGAGAAAGTATTTAAAGCGTGTGAAAATCTTAGTATCTGGGTTCTTGCTGCGACCCTGGAATGAGTTGCAGGTCCCACAGGACTCAGACAAAGCGCGAGCTCACTACAATGCCTTCGTCATCTCGTTCCTTGCCATTTTCACGTATTGCATTTTAATTTATTATCATACGTGTAGCGCGGTTCGCGGAGCCGGCGGCGGGAAGAGGAAGAGGTTTCCGAGAAGTCCTCCACCACCCGGCCTCGGGAACTGACAATGAGAAAATACCAGATTTAGCTACTGGACGGGTATCTACTGACAGTTGCAGGAATGGTAAATATCGCACAAATATTTTCAGTATCGATTTTTATTATTAAATATACACTCATTGCAAAGTGCCAGCACCCAACTTCGTAATAGATGAGGTACGATACATGTGAGCCAATGACCGTAAGACGCATGAGAAAGAAACTGTGATGTCTGTTGGTTGCTTCTTTAATATGCCGTTGTACTGCCACTGATGTAGTTCGTATTCCGGCGATCTCATTCAAAGTGATCAGGCTTAAGGTGGTTTTTTTCAGAACCACTCTCCTTAATCATGGAATATCTTCAAGGGTATTTAACTGACCAATTTTGAAGCTCTTAAGTAATATCTTATTGTAAACTATTTTTAATTGGGGATACAAGAATGTTTCCAAAGAAAGCATTGGTCATCCATAGGTTTTATTACGATCGTCCGAGATGGCTGGAAACTGCGATACTGAAAAATAATTATTTACGTTTATCATAGTCGGTGGAATTTGGAATACAAAGTTGAATACCATGGGAGAATCAAAACGTTAATATAACTGCATGAAGCCAGTCAACTTCAATAATAAGCTTTTACGAAAGAAGAATAAAGTTTCAGAGCATATTTCTAAGTGGAAATCAGTACAAAAAACTATTATCCTAAAATTCTTTGTGGTCATTTGAAGTAAATTGTATCTCTAAATTTAAAATTTTGTTTCTCTATCGAAGGACTTTTGTTTCGCCGAAAAGCCATTTCTTGATTGAAACTATGGAATTTCTTAAATATGCAACAATCAAAATAAAAAAAACCCACTAGAAACTACCAATTATATAAATCTAACTATTTTTTATTCTATAAATACATGGAGTGGCAAAAAAGTTGACGGTTTTAAATGAAAACAAAAAGAACGACGAAAACCGTCAGCTTTTTTTGCCGCTCCCAGTACTTAAATAGTACATTTTCGTAATTATGACATGGTTATAATTATTAATAACTTTTTATGGAATTAGTTAAAAATACATGATGCTTAAATGAGAGCGAAAAAATGAGTCTCACAACAAACGGCTAGTAACAAAAGCTTCATCAATATAGTATGAGCGGTGCCGTTTTAGGGGGTGGTGAAGTGGGTCGGTGCCCAAGGGCGTCGAATAAGCTAGGGGCGCTGAGGGCAACAAATATTGCTAACATTTTTTAAATATAAACAATAAGGGGCGCCAAAAAAATGCCCCAGGGCGCCGCAGCGTCTAAAGCCGGTACTGAGTATGAGAATTTATATTTTGTATATTTAATTCACTATGAGAATACTGAACATCCCAATTAACTGTGTTGTACTACTTCACCCCCAAACACGCTGGTAAGCAAAAAGTAGAAAATAAAAACTGGAGTGTAATAAATAACGTTTTTTATTGTTCTGTACCCCTGCAGTCGCGATCTCCCCACACAAGTTAATACTGTTAATAGGCAGAGTGCGCTTACGTGCTATAAAACATAAAAATAATAGGCTGCGTCGTAAATTACTGAATAGGTATAGGTGAAATGTCAAGGGAAATTTGAATAAATTAAAATAGGATGTACTGAATAAGGCGCACCACTGCTTTTGTTTAGGGGGCTAGCGAGGGAAAGAAAACTTTTTGAAAATATTATTTATTCCAAAATTCAACAACATTTTGTAATACGATGTAATTATGTTAAACTTGTATTGATTACTTGCATTGGTTTTACTGGGAAAAACGTTCGTGGTTTCGGTAATTTATTTTTTACTAATACGATAGTATTGTCTCGGACTGACTGTTGGAATGAAAAAATTAATATTGTATTTAATAACTTTATCGATAGATATATTTTTGTAACACTATTATTAAGCCTTTTTCTAACTATTAATATCATAAAATGTATAGAACTACAATTTTATCAAGTTTATCGGATACGATTCCAACTAGAATATCGTAATATGTGACAATATATACTTAATATTAGCAAATGTAAATGATTGAATTGTCAATTTTGATTTAAAAAATATGCATCAAACCAAACGTTATCTTCGGTATATATTGAAAACAGGAGCTTTGAGCAATGTTCAAAACGTTATTTTGAACATAATTATCTTGCATTAAACGTCCAAAAGTCAATAAGGTAATTATTATAATCAAACGTTCTATCTTAGATGAATCTGTCGATTCATACATTCGGGCATGAAACAGGGCATTGACCATCACAATATTTTTCTCTATGTAAATTGAAAAGATCAAGGTCCAAAACAACAGGTGTCTAGGAATTTGCGGTGTATGAAATTCAATGTATTAATATTAATTTAATAAATGCTTACTCATGTTGTAGACTACGATAAAAAAGGGCATAAATTATCAAATAAATTAGTATCAATTCAACACTTGTCTTTGGATTTATCCTCATCGCCGGAACCTTGGTATTCCGGCATCACCATTTAAGCTGATGTCGTCATTTTGGGACCGCGACCACGGTTCCAGAATAAGGTGTTTGATCCAAAGTGTATAAAAAGTAAGAGATTTTTTATTTAATATTTCTTTCTGCCTTCAAAAAAGACTATACCAATAAAATGAAGGGCTTATTATAGCCTTATACTAACATATTTGTAGCTTATAAACCTGAGCATACCAAAATAAAGTTATAAAATCTTTAACTTTCTTCCGTCCTTTTGAGGTCGTAATTAATGTCAAAAGTATGTTTTTTTTTTAAATTATTCTGTATGATACTTTTAAATATCACAATGATTACATATTTAATGTATCGCTTGTTATTTAAATTTATAACATTCACTTTGAGATCCATTTGAAACATTAAATGCATAAATACTTCCTACCTTGATTTTACATGGATCACACTAATCACCGTTTAAGCGCTCTCTGTAATATCGCGGTTAGCCTTCAATGAAATCATCATCAGTTCTCAACGTTTAATAACGCATTGTATGATTTAGTATACATTTACAAGCATACTAATCGTATTTGTAACACTGTGATTAATTATTGTTTATGTGTGATCCATGTTACAACAAGACATGAAGTATTTATCTATTAAATAAAGTATTGCAAAATGAATAAATGTGCTCCGTCCGCGCGCAACTCCCCTATAAATGTAGGGGTTGGACTAGAAGGTAGCTGTTGGTGATTGAATGCGACCCGCGGTAGGAGTTGGCTTCTTAAATAATCAGTCTGCTGCAGACCTCTGTTTCAGGGGAAACGCAAAAATAATGCGACTTCCGTCTCCACTGCGCCCTTTCACTTGCGACTTTAGCTTTGTTTCTCTCCCTAGTGTTGGCTGTACTTCCGAAAGAGTACTGAAGGCTGTGCTTTTTGCTCATTTTCAGGTTTATTTTTTAATATGGGTATTAATCTTGTCACTGTACTACGTATCAATGATATTTTACAACTACAAATTATTGTAAAGTAGTATTTCATCCTCAACATCATCATCACCACCACGTCAGCTCCCCTAATTGGATCATATGATTAGGATTAGATATTTGCCTACCAAATATACGGCGAGAAGTCATCACCAAGAAGGAGCTCTCCAAAGCAACCCACGACACACTCCACCCTATGTTTGGATATCAAAAGATAACCACACGGCTCAAATCAAGAAGAAGCTTCCTACAGTCAACAACGGAACTGGTGATACCTTAGGCCACCCTGCGGCTGAACATGTGGAGAGGCGCAGTTTAGATGAATTCTTGGATTGCCCCGAAAGAGGATCTAGTCCCTGGACACAACCAGGGGTGGAATATATGGAGGTCCCTTAACAGACTTCGGACCGGAGTATGCAAGAAGAGAACACAAATGATAGTCTGGCAGTTTTACAGCGGACCGATTAAATGTGACTGACTGCGGCGTGGAAGCAAACCCTGTCACACCTTCTGGAGTGTGCGCTGTGTCCGAGTAGCTGCATCCAGGAAGACCTGATGATGGCCTGGAGCAACGACATTGATGTCGCCTACTTCTGTAAATGTCTGCCCGGAAGATAACATGATCTGACTCTATTATTTCCGACACGATAATATATATATCCCAGATAATGCGCATGGAATTATAAGACACTCCAGCGTTACAAAGACGGGAAGAGAGTTTCTTCTGCAGGCCACAACTCTCAGTGACTTGTGCGCCCAGAAATATTTTTCACTTCAATCAAATGTACTACCGCTCCTTTATTGATTGCCAATCAACACCATATCTCACCATTATCTGCCTTCATTTCTACGTCAAATTCTTGGTTGCCACTCCATTAATTTCCTGACCCACCTTCCTTTTTAATTTATATTTTACGTTTTATTATGATTTAATAAATGATGCGTGAATGCTGGACTGTAGTTATGATGTTGACGTAAAACAATCAACATGTAGTGCTTAACCATCATATAATCTAGAGATGAGTTTTTTTCCGATATCATTTATTTGAATTCTCCTGTATATGATTACATAAAAACAGGCCCACAAACTATTTTCGTCCTTAAAGTCCTCGGGGAATTAAAATTTAATGTACTAAGGAAAGCTACGTTAGGCAGATCTGATAGACAATTTTGACAGCAACTTGTATCGATTTTATGTTCCAGATAGGAAGTTAATTATGATGATGATAACAAGATCAAATAAAAAATGATATTGTTAATCAAAACTTTGTACACTGGTGTTGTATTAGTATTCATTGCGGAACTACTCCATCCGCTTGATAATAGGTCATTATCAAGATTACAGGAGTTGTTGCAGTCTTCTTGTTCGGTTGCCTTTTTGCATGGGATCCCTGCGAATCCAAGAGTTGTAGCAGCTCCGGCGGGACGAGCGCATTGCTACAATACTATCCGCATCCGCGCAAAACAAAAGGACCAGGGAAACGGAAAATGTATTGCCGATATAGATTAATTCTCGTTCAACCAAATTTGCAGGCGCATTTTGTATGGACTGATGTGAGACAGAAGACCCTCCTACGTAAAAAAGGCTTCTATTTAAGTGATTGAAATACTGTTTAAAGTTTTCTTTATAAAGTTTTCCTAACAATGTTCTATTTGATACAAGCGACTTTTACATGTAAGTCCTGGTAAATGCATAAATTATACGTACTAGGAAAATATCTGTTTCATTTTGAAAAGTATTTTTTGAAGCATATTAAAATACAGAATAATACAATTACCTGCGATAACTAATACTTGTCTGAACTAATATCTGTTGAAGAGACGACGGTCGATGGGGATGAAAAGTATTAGAGTGGCGCTCAAGAACTTGCAAACGAAGCATTGGTCGACCCCCTGCAAGATGGACTGACGAAATAACGATAATAGCGGGAGTGACCTGGATGCGGAAGGCGGAGGATCGCATAGATGATGACGCTTGCGGGAAGCTTACGTTCAACAGTGGACAAATTCAGGGTGATGATGAGGATGAACTAATAATTAAGATTAAAATAAATATTTACAACATTTTTTGTTGATAAAAATTACAACCTTATATATTTGATTTATATTTTGGTATTATTATATGGTAATTATTTGGTATAAACTCTGTATATTAAGCAATATAGTACTGAGTAAATTAACAACAACTAGCACTACAACTAGCGCCGATGTTGGTATTATTTCATACAATCAGATTTGAAATCTATCAAAAAGAACTATAATTAATAAATAATAATCTTTTTGACTTGTAAAAATTAATAAAGTGTTAATAAATTGTTATAAAATACACTATGAAACGATATTTTCAATAAAAAATATCCAAAGAAGTCCACTTCACGGGAACACTTCCATTTCAGAGTGGCTAACTTTGAATGTAAAAATGAATAATGTGTGAATATTGGATTGTGGTCTAACGACGTTGGCGGACCAAAGCTCAAATTGCAGCGCTTAGCTATTCTTTAAAATGGCAAGCGTCATATAATTCATATACATACATTATTTCTTTAATATAATATATGAATTCTCCTGTATGTGTTTTTACAGAATAAACATCCTAAAAAATGGTATGATGTGGTTCCTCACCATCATTATTATTATCATACTATGTTCGTTTTCCTAACTGAAGCATATGGTCGACACAAACTGACTCCATAAAGTCCTGTCAGCTGTTGTAGTCCTCGCTTCATTCCATCTCAACTGCCTTCCGTAGCTCTGTCGAGTACATTATATGTATAGTTTCAGCTGGCCTTTTAATTACGGCGTGAGCTCGGGGGCTTGAAGATAAGGCAACTGTAGTTTATGATTATCTTTGGCCTTCAAAGTATATGTCCCAACCAGCTCTATCTTTGTCTAATGAGCGAATATAGCTCCCTTACATCGTTATTCCTCTTATGAACAGATTCATAACTTTTATGTATTTTCCTGTATGTATTTGAGTATACTTATTAAAAATGTTACCACTAAGCGACGCGTGATTCGGACATCCTATGATTAGCCGGAAATTATAATAGCAAGCGTTGTACGTAGAGAAAAATACACGGCGGCAAACAAAACCCAGTGGCTGTCAGTGATCATTAAAATTTGCACCCCGCGACAATGCGAGCGTGTGAGCTTGCGAGGATTAACTGTTATTTTAAAAAAGCGGGCCCCTTTAGTCCCCCTCTAGTTGCCCCCTTAGTCCCCCCGTATTTTTCTTCTAATGATACAGTCTGCAAGCGGCCGCGTGTGTGGGGGCGGCACCCCGGACCCGGCCGCGGACCGCAATTTGAGCGCCAATTTCACGCAGTCGTACCGCCGAATACAAAACAGCAGTGCTTCTCAAGGCATTATTATTACATAAGCATTGATTTGTTTGTACCTTGTTTTCAATTTCCAAGTTATACCTTATGTTTAAAGTTAAAAATACTGATTTTAGTCATACAACAGCACTTAATTACGGGTAATTGGGGCAAAAATAAGGCCAAACGGATATTTGTTTTGAATTATTTAATAAAATTATTGCATTTATTTTAATACCTGAATAACTTTTTAAGCAAAAGACTTTTCAAACATTCAATAAAAAATCATTATTCTCACTTTTTTGCAACTCTTAGAGTAACATTTATAAAATACTTTTTTATTTTTGTATATTCATTCTATTTTTTGACGAAGTTTTTATTTAACACATTTCGGTCTCCCTATAATCATCATCATCATCATCGTCAGCCTGTATCCGTCCAATATTGAACGCAAGCCTCCCGCATGAGTCTCCATCCTCTTCGATCCTCTGCCTTCCGCATCCAGACCACTCCCGATATTCTTCTTATGTCGTCAGTCCATCTTGCAGGGGGTTGGTCAATGCTTCGTTTGCCAGTTCTTGGGCGTCACTCTAATACTTTACTTCCCCATCGACCGTCGTCTCTTCGACAGACATTTCTTGCCCATCGCCAGTTAAGTGTCACTCTAAATTAAATTAAATTAACTTTTCTCTATCGCTTTATGTTTATTTCACTGTGTCTGTGTATTTGTATCATGTTACATTTTAACTTATATTCTATCGCATGGTAAGTAGATGCAGCTTTTAAGATTAATTAAATTTTTTGACGAAATTGATCTTCAAAACAATAAATCTAATTTTAATTTTGTTTATATAATTAATTTATTAGACTATAAAGTGAAATTTATAAATTTTTTAAAATTACGTAGTTTTTTTTTTCATTTATTGTATTGTTTTCTTTCTTCCATCAGTTTTATTTTATTATTTGTTTCTCCACAGTTTGAGGGTTGTCCTTCTCTGTAGCACAACTGGTAATTTTGTTTACCTAATAATTACCACCGCCAACAAAATCTGCTTGTGACAAAGGGAGAACCACCCACCAGTCAGAGGTTTCACAACTTTGAAGGATCAGAAACCATTACTGAAATAGGGTCCAAAATAAAAAATTTCAATGCTTTATATATTATTACTTTCACAGAAGAATGCCACCAACGATGAAGAATAAGTCACATTTCTATATTCAAAGTACAAGTTTTTTTTCAGAAGGTTATGGTTTACTTATATGATAGATATTGTTGGCAAAAATCTCACGAAGTCTTAGATACAAATGTATTTTTAATAAATATAATTTAAAAGATTTACAATTTTGAATACTCTTAAAGGCCGGCTTAAACTACCCGGCGGGTATAGCTATTGAGCATTGGGTCAAAGCGTTTGATTTGCAAGCCAAAGGTCGTGGGTTGGATCCCCGATGGATATTAACAATAAAAAAAGTATTTTTATTCGATTTCTGAGCTCTAAAATTTCCCCGGTTGGTGTAAATTTTATCCCTCACCCGTAAACTGCCAGTCATAGGCTATTAATTGAAATTGGTGGTAGACGAAAATCGTCCCGTGAAGACCACCCATTCATAGTAAGTTCTTGTAATAATAGGATGATACGTGTATCTCGGGTTGAAGTCAATGACGTTGGCGGATCAACACTTCACATGCAGCGGTTAGTTATATGCACCATGGTAAACGTCATAGAATTTCTCAGATGAGACTTCAGAATTACGATCACCATCTGTCGATATTCTCCAGTATGTGTTTATATTTTAAAAAATGCATGCTCTTGAACTCAAAACGTGTGTCTAAGGACTGAAAAAAAAACAATTTTATATAATTCATGCCATTTTTTGACATTCAAATGACAAAATAATTAATTATTTCGATTTTTTCGATCGATATTTCTTGGTGGAATTCCATAATATCAGATATAAAATAAAAGATTCTTTAGAATTTACTCCACATATATTTATTTTTTTGACGACATGTTTCAGCCAGGTCGGATGGCCATTTTCAAAACTTGAAAATATCCATCCGACGTGGCTGAAACATGTCGTCAAAAAAAATATGTGGAATAAATTCTTAAGAATCTTTAATTTTTTGTTTTTTAAGGAGGTGAAATTATTAGACTGTCTCACTCGCTACCTGTAAAATAATCGAAAAGAACCACAACACTCAGAAGGACACGCAGTATTTGTTCTCTTGCGGTCACCCATCAAATCAATCTCAACACGTAGTGATGCTTAACTTTGATGATATGACAAAAAACTGTGTTTTATAATCTTATGGCATATCATAAGATTATAAAACACAGTTTTTCATACTGTATAGATGAAGCTAACGTTTTTCTTAAGCTCTCACACTTTATAGAAATTAAAAACTTAACATAACTGTTTTATGTACAACTAGAAAATTCTAGAAAATTATTCAATAAAATTATAAAATTTATGGAGGGCGTTAGCTGTGGTATTCACAATGTGGGCGTTTTCGGTATTGTGGTAGCAATCGCTGAATGTGAGAATCGGGCCTGTTACGATGTTTTTTTACTTTATTGTATACAGTCTGCGGTGTGAATGATCAAAACAAATGCAAAAACACATTGTTCCTGCCAATTATTTCAAATTGAAACGTAGGTGCTGCGAATATTTTCGGGGTGTTCTTCTTCTTCGTAGTATTAATCCGGTGGGTTGGTTTGCAGCAACAGAATCTTGCATCTCGATCTCCATTCCTCTCGGTCTTCCGCAACCCTTTACAGCTCAGCATAAGCGCTACAATTCATGTCCTCGAATACTTGCTGCAAATACTCCTGTCTAGGGCGCCCTCTCCAGTTTCTACCCTCAACCATCCCCTCCACAATATCGTGAGAGAGAGAGAACCTTATTGTTCGTGACGTGGTCTCTCCAGGAAATTCCGTGAATTCTTCTGTACGACCACATCTCAAAGGCCTCTAGTCTTTTTTTATCACTTTCAGATAAGCACCATGTCTCACAGCCGTACATTAAGATGCTCCAAACAAGTGTTTTGGCAAGTTGCTTGCGGAGCCCTAAAGAAATATTCTTTGACTCAAGAATTTCGGCTTTTTTATTGAAAGCTAGCCTTGCTTGATGTATTCGACTGTTGACTTCTCTTTTTGTTCTGCCATCCCAGGTGATCGTATTTCCAAGGTATACAAAATTCTTTTGGACCTTTTAGGGGTACTCCTAGCATTGATATGTTAATTTTCTGCTGCTCATTGCGGCTTACTCTCATGACTTTGGTTTTTGTGCTGTTTATCTTCATATTGTAGTTGGAATTAAAAATGTTTTCCATGGATGTCAGCGCTTCCGTGAGTTCATCTTCAGTTTCAGCAATCAGAGCAATGTCGTCAGCAAACCTTATCATATCAATCGGGGTGTTATATTATTCTAAATAAATAAATTCAATATTGAAACAGAATTTAACAAATTCTGAATAAAATGCTTTTACAAATAAGTTTTCATAAATATATATTAATATGAACTCCGAAACAAGTGAAAACGATTTATAGGTAAAAACATTAAACGGAGGAGTTACTTTAAAAAAAAATACTGTGGTACACAAATATGAAACTACACTCTAATGAGTGATGCGTTTGATCAACTGCTAAAATATCAGTATCATGGGTATTTTGTTTTTTTATTTTTCTACACTTGAGAAATATTTCAAGCAAAACACTTGTAATTCATATTATATGAGTTTTTTCGTTCTTCTGAGTCAACCTGTCTTTGAATCAATTAAAATATCGATTTAATTTTTTTAACTCTCATTAAAAAAAAACGCCAAAAAGTAATTAAAATAAAAACGTAGATATCTCGCGTGGTACAATCTATTTTACTCAAAAAGCGGTATCAAATGTAGTCTTTCTTCTTCTCAATCTTCTGTTTTGTGTACCTAACTTCATCATGCTGATTTTCTGTTAAGAATTTCGTTCATTTAAACACTTTTGAAAGGTCATCTGGCCATTTTGGGTAAAATGTAAACAATCATGACTTAAATTCACGATCAGGCACTTTCCTTTACCCATTTGAATGACAACCTAACAATCCCATTCTGAAAAATGAATGAAGAGTGTGTGTGGGTGGGACGGTATCCATCCCACCTCCTTAAACCGCGATCAATGCGAAGGAAAATTTTATATTTCGATTTTTGCATAATACAACATTTCCCAAGCCAGGCCGTATTCAAAAAAATAATATTCTACACAACCAGATTGCCAAACTAAAAATGTACAATACTAAAATGATAACAAAAAGCAAACCATGGCACGAAGTTTGATATATAATTTATTTTAAAAATATAAAAATCGAGATTTGAAATCAATCATATTTACAAAAATAAAAATATAAAGATATGACGCTTGATTACTGAAAAATCTTTATAGGTCGTTTTCAATGTAAAGAGTAGAAGCTCTGAAAAGAATCTTAAATCTCGATAGCTTTAGAGAATGGAGTCTCAGAATGATTAATATGCTTCAAGACTATTATTTATGTATATAGCCAAGAAGAAAATGTAAAAAAATGCTGCTTCGGTCTCTCGCGATGTACTTTACTCACATCTTTTATTATTATATTAGTATTTGTATAGCGCTCTTTTTTGACCAAATGGTCATTCCAAAAGCGTTTTTTTGCCTTTCTGAGTAAAAAGGTGGGTCTTGAGTCTGCTTCTGAAGGATGCCTTTGCTTTAAGCTCTCTTATGCTTTCCAGTAGCGAGTGCCAGTCCATTAGTGCCGCGTAGCTGAAAGCACGATTGCCAAAGGCCGTGCTAGGACTACCTCCCGTCAGCTGCAGGGTGCTTCTATTTGCTCTGGCTGATCTGAGTGTCTCTCCACGCGTGCTTATTTCTGAAGAGTTGATCAGTTCTGTCAAATAGCCCGGTGCAGTTCCGTTGAATGCCTTATTCAAGTTTATTTATCATGCATGCACGCGAAAGCAAGAAAGCTTTCCAGTTACCTTAGTGAAGATATGTTTTTGGACAATAAACGGATAGTAGCAGATGACAAAACCGGTATCGAAGTTTTTTTTTTGATCAACAAATGATTTGTTTTAAATTATAAATGTTGACCCAATAAATTCGAGTCTAGTTTCATTCCCTGTGCATAGATTTTATTCAAATATTATTCGAGTTCCTTCTTGGCGATCGGGCGGCGCTTTGTGCGGTGAGCGTGGGCGGGGGCGGGGCGGTGGGGGGACTCCGCCCTCCCTGAGTGCGCCCAGTATGCTCTCTCTGTCAATAAAATGTTTTTCGGTTTTCACAATACATTTCTCTGACACAATGTTGTTATATAGAAAGGAGGTGCCGATGTGCGGCGTACAGTTGATGCAATGAGATAAGAAAAAATCTCCTACTGTACGGTGTTTTTTTTTCAGGACATTAAAAAACATACAAATAAAGCGTATATAAGTATTTTCAACGAATTATTCTTCGTAGTATCAATCCGGTACATTGGTTTGAAGCAAACAAAATCTTTCATCTTGATATGTCGATCCTCTGTAATCCTCTTCAGCTCAGCAGCATATGAGTCTCATGTCCTCAAACACTTGCTGCAAATACTCCCGTTTAGGGCGCCCTCTACAGTTTCTACCCTCAACCATCCCTTCCACAATGCCGTAAAGAGGACTATCGTGGCGCATGATGTGACCAATCCATCGGGCTAGCCTCTTTGAGATGCTTCTTAATAGGTGTCTATCTTCCTTGATTATACTGAGAATCTCATTGTTCGTGACGGGTCTCTCGAGGAAATTTCAAGAATTCTTCTGTATGACGACATCTCAAAGACCTCTTGTCTTTTTTTATCACTTTCAGATAAGCACCCATGTCTCACAGTCGTACATCAAGATGCTTCAAACAAATGGTCTTGCAAGTTTCTTGCGGAGCTTAAAATTAATATTTTTTGACTTCATTTTTTTTATCGAACACTTGATCAATGAATTTAGATATCTATAAATATCCAATAACTGGTAAATGGAGCGTTGGGGTCGACCCCTTGCAAAATGTACTGACGACATCAATTGAATAGTGGGAGTAACCTGGATACACAACGTGGAGGATCAAAGGGAATGTAGACGTAAGCGGGAGGCCTACATTCAACAGTGGATGGAGACAGTCTGATGATAATGATTGTTTCTATGGTTTTGAGTTGTACAACAGTATTCTTTTCTAGTTGGCTGCCTCCAGCAGTTCAGTTTGTCTAAGGCTTAATGATTTTTAGAAGATTTAAATGTTTTTTTGAGCTTTTCTAAGTTTGGTGTAAAAAAGTAAGTTTAAGTTTTCGGCTGTATCCTTCGACTTCCGCGTGCTCCCCGCGGTGGAGGTGTATTCAAAAGCTAAATCAACAATCGCCGCCATTCTGCTTCGGAATATTGAATCGTGAATTGCTGTCATGTGCGGTGGAAAAGCTCCCGACCGCCCGAGCTTTCCCAACACTTATATTTACATGAAAATACGTCGCCTGTGAGGAATTATTGGAATGAAAAAAGCTCGTTTGCAATGACTTGAAGGCCGGCCGATTGTCACGCAGTGTAAGGTTGTCAGCTAACCGGGTCAATATAATATATCAATCCGAGAATAACGGCCTTTCAGAGCATTCGAGCTTTTTTACTACCCCTCCGATTTAGATTGCATTACCAAAGCTTTTAATTCATCAAATGCGACTATGATTTGATTAACAATCTGTATTCGTATACTTTACCATTTATACAAAAAAAGCTTTAGATTTCTGTGATACAACAAAAATAGTTCAGTTTCGGCTTTTCAGATAACATAAATTAGTTTAAATGCTTCTGATTCATTGTAATTCTTAAGTCATTGTGATTTGATTGACAACCAAGTTTTCGTATTTATACCTAGAAAGAGTTTTGTTATAAATAAAGCATTTACTTATAATGGAATTATTGAGATGTTCTCATTTTATAACAAACACTCTAGTTAAATATTGTTCTCAATTTACAAACTATAAAATTGTGTAAAAATATTACTAGTTTTCATTGCACTGTTAAATTATTTAAGAAATATTTCAATAAATTAATAAAATGCTTTCATTTAGTTTAAGTCATCATGCATAATCACTTTACTAAGGTACATATATAATTTTGCGAGTTTAAAATGCCACAGAAATGTTTGAGTATGTAGCATCATCGAGTTGGATAAAGAAATAGTTTTTATGTAAACACATACAGGAGATAACGACAGATGGTGATAGTCATTCTAAAGTTCGATGTTCCATATGTGGATTTTGTGACGCTTACTATGATGCTAAGCGCTGAATGTGAAAAGTTGATTTGCCAGCATCATAGACTATAGTCCTTTTATAAATGGAGCATGGTAAGGGTCATAGAATTCCACAGATAAAGCTTCTGAATTATTATCACCGTCGGTATTCTCCTGTATGTGTATATATATATATATATATAAGATGGTGTATGCTGGGAATTTGTAAGTGTATGAGCTGTTAAAATGTGGTATTGAAAAAAAATCTGTGAACAACAAGACGAATTTAAAAATATGTAATTGTCTCGACAGCACATAAATGATTTTCAAGCGACCAAAAAAAAGACACTTAGATAGCATACCTAAATCTCAAACGTCTTATTAAGTACGAGTTTATTTGATCGTTTTTTTTAAATATAAAAATGTTTTATTATGAGCAAGCGTAACAAAAGATCAAACATTAAATATACAACAATACAACAAGTTATACTCGATATTGTACTGGAAAAGTTATCCATTATATTATTTCTCAGAGTCGCATTGACTCGCTGGCTGAAAGACTGACCTCAATCGCAATCTTAGAGGCAAACGAACCGGTTGGTTCAAGAGTTTATCCACGTGAAGCGTTTTCAACAATAATTAAATTGGTACAAATACGAAAACAATGCCCGCTGAGTTGCCGGGTCCCATACCGAGCCTGTTTACATAATTCACTTAGGCGGAGGCACTCGAGAAATCATTCGATCTGAAAGGCTTTGATGGTGATATGCCCGGTCTATAGTAAAGCTCGGGGTATGCCCGGGAATTATGAGGAGAAAACCACTTCAGGAGCCCATTGAGTGTGCGGACAAGTAGCTCACACAGAGCGCGCGATACGGATTTCTTTTCTATGGGGATAGATTTGGCGATTTGCTTTTGCTTTTAAATAATATAATATAATAACGTATACCGTATAACTTACAGAGCATTGTATTTATCCATGAATCAAATAATCAGATTTAATTTTATGTTTTACAATATACCATGTATAGTATGAAATTTTTTTCGACTAACTATTGAGATATGTAGTGATTAACTTGATGTTATTGTAAGTCTTCTCTTATTGACTCGATTGTCTCGCCTTATTTTGACAAAGTTAAGGCTTTGAAATGCTATATCAGCATCTGTGATTCTGCCCAAATACCAACGTGAATAAAAATATCAAAAAAAGCAGATTGATAAAAAGGTGTATCAAATCATTAGACGCCCTTTTACATGTAGCATACAGCTAACTAGGCTAAGCGTCATAGAGTACGTTGAAACATAAAAACCTCTACTGGTACTTCTTTGTGTGTATTTGCGTAAATATTTTCACGTAGAATGAAAAAACTTCTGCATAGTTTACTTTAAAGTGAGTAAGAAAATAAATGTAACCTCATAAAGGCAGAAATTATGAGTATATAATTTGTTAATATTTTTATCAAGAGGTAAAAAATATTATAATTTTTCTATATTTTTTATTACGTCTACTTTATACATAGAGAATTAAGTCGATACAAAATATTCTCTTGTTATGTTCTATCAGGCACCAACATTCACAATAGTCGCAAGAAACATTGTCTGTGTTTCTATCCGGGGACCATTAAGTCCAAAGAAGTGGCTAAATTAAAGTACTATAATTAGTTTGCATTAATTCATCAAGCTCTGAGGGCTTATATATTATAAAATATTATAAAAAGGTAATTTTAACTGTACTTTAATATAAATGGACCGAATGTTGGCCGGAATAAGCTAACACCCAGCTTACCTCATCAGGTCAAGCTGGTTAGGGCACTCTATTGTCCTGGAGGTAGTAAATGCCCTCCTAAGGCGGATGAACCTTTATGGTCAACGGCATTAGGATGTGGAAATAAAGAGGAAAATAACGCATTAAAGGTCTTAAAGACATCCTACGTATCGGCAAAAAAATGATTGCATCTCAAGTAAAATTTTCCGGAGATAAAATAGTCCCCCAATCGGATCTCCGGGTGGGGACTGCTCGAGACAAAACAACCAAGACAAATAAGAAAAACCTTCAGCCAACAAGATATGCCACCTGGAATGTTCGAACATTACTGCAGAACGGCGCCCTAGACAGGAGTATTTGCAGCAAGTATTCGAGGACATGAACTGTAGCGCTTATGCTGAGCTGAAAAGGGTTGCGGAGGAGCGAGAGAAATGAAGATCAAGATGCAAGATTCTGTTGCTGCAAACCAATCCACCGGATTGATACTACGAAGAAGAATATAAAAGCATCCGTTATTATATTTCGTAATTAAAATTTAAAATTATTTTAAATGATTTGCACCGAGCTTAAAATTCTAAGATTATTAACGAGGGTTTAAATGAAAAGAGGACTTGTGAAACACCTTGACCCTAAAAGTGGCGATCGCATTTCATCTTTACATAAAACGTTTGCAAATTAAGTCCGAGACTAGCGAAGCTCAAGGACCCTGTATCATTTACAAAAATCAAAGCACATCGCATTGAAGGAGCGTTTTTGATTTTTTACCTCGATGAAAACGAAATTTCGAGTGTGTGTTTTTTTGTATAAGAACATTCATAATGCGAAAATAACAAGGGGTGGGTTCGAGTGGTCAGATTTCTGTAAGGGGATTCTTTGAGGTCTTAAGTGGCCTGTGGTTGTAGTCTTTAGGGGACTGTTTTTGAGGACCTGGGGAGGCTTTGAAACAATGGCGGCGTGGGACCTCCAACCGTGGGAGCGTCCGCCAAAGTCAAGCGCCCTCAAATGTGAATGACTAGGACCTGTAACTAATTTGTGAGCTTAATATTTAGTAATAAATATAATCATTAAGAAACTGTTTTAATTCAGATTTGTTGCAGTTAAGTAAAAAATTAAACGTCGCAGGGAGTGTGTGTGTTGTGTCCGTCCAGTGTTGAACAAAGGCCTCCTGCATGAGTCTCCATCCTCTTCGATCCTCCGCCTACTAAGATAAGTTGAATATTTATATATTTTAAATATTTAACATAACCTTACTTAACCTAACCAAATCCAACCTACTCAATAGCACATTTTAACCCTTTCGCATCGGTTGTCGGCATATGCCGTCATAAGATTCCCCGACCGCTTACATCGATTGACGTGAAACATGGTTTTGCTACTTTCTAAGAATAGTTTTTTGTGCATTATCTGATAGCTAAAGGATACAAGAACCAATGTGATATATGAAAATAGACAAGATAAGTACATTTATGCTTCAAATACTAGTTTTATAATTGACAATATAATTTATATTCAAACCAAGTTGCAATGCAAGGGTTAAAAGCAATTCTCAACATTAGACACGGATTAAATCTTGATGAGTTACCGTTTGTTACTTACCATTTTTATTGCTTGGCGTTCGTCGCTCTTTCGTTGGAGCGTCGGACTTATAACAGATTTTCTTAAAAAAATTCGATCCACAAATCACTCATAATATACCTCTTATAGTTCACCTGACTGCTTTAACTTTATGAGGAATATCAAGACGAAGGAGCGGATTTTGTAGCTCTCCTATACATGTGTAAAAATATTTCACGTATAACTCGTAGCTATTCTCTAGAAGCGTCACAAATAAAATTCCTTTATCGTATGGCAATATTCCTGTCTGCTTGTCAACACAATAAAATATATTTATTTATGTTTGTGGATATAAAAAATTCTCAAACACAAATATTTATTTGTGTATGAAAAATGTGTGAATTCAAATATTGCATTTAAAAAAATATAATGAAATCTCGTACCGACAGAGCTGCATACAAATCAAAAATAATCAACCAACGGAAAATGAAACGATGTTATCGAGAAATAAAAATGCGCTTATTGTATTGGTTCGAGGAAAAAATCAAATCAAACCAAATTTTCAGCATGGGGAGACAAACGTCCGGGTCCCATTTACGTTTTCTAAAAAAAAATATATATATTGACCTACTCGTTAGCAGATTATACCAAAATACTGAAAGTTCAATGATCACTAAGTTTATTTTTGTATAATCATTCGTAATGTTATTTCAAAATGAAAATATTGTTTTCGATATTCACCTCATTTCTGGAGCGTAAAGACGACACAAATTGCCGCTACACAGCTTTTTTAGCTGCCAAAAACAATGTATCCCTTGTGTTTAATCATTTCCTAGTTAAAAATTTGTACATATATTACGTATTTCCTGGGTGAGAAACCAAATAGCGGTCCAGAATAGAGACGGCAGGTGTAGTATCCAAAATTAGAAACTTCTAGAACTTCGAAAATTTATCCCCATACAAGTCTTATAGGATGAAGCATAAAATTAATGAAGAGGTTAAATTTTCATCACTGTAATGATAGAGATTTTAGAATTTGATATTTTGTGAAGGCAACATTTTTTTTGCCTGTATTTAATTCAATAATGGGACGTAGTTATTAAGCAAACGGTGGGTAATACGAGTAAATACGTAAAAACGTAAATAAAAAATAATAATTTCGCAGTAGAATAACATCAATAGTCAGTAGAAAAATAATATGTTGGCAGAAAATAATTAATGAATGGTAATAAATAATGGGTAAGGTTAGGTTAGATTTCCATTTGATGGGTTAATAATTCATTAATTGTACATTAATTCTTACCAATATTGAATATATTACTGCCATTTTAATTTTACAACTGAACACATTCATACTGAAACAGTGGATAATGCTAAATTATTTAGTATTCTGTCGATTAATTTTATTTACTGCTAATTAATTGAACTTATTGCCAAAACCTGGAATTAGTTTCTGAACAAGAAAATACAGGCTTTATGTTATGTGTTTATATATGACTACTAGATTATTTTCCTTTTGAACTGCTGCATGGACGAATAAAATTTTCATATATTTCAAATTATATACGAGTATTTCAAAATAAATCATTGTTTTTATTTTTTTCCACTTTCAGCATTTAGCTAACCCGAGTGTCATTGTTTTTGATAATACTGAGTTAAATACCCTGTGAAATATTAATTCTGTAGACGCATTGCATCTTTGTGATGTTTTCATGTAATATAAGATGATAATTTCATTAAAAACGCTTACACTGTGCGTGAAAAATATATTTTTATCGCAATTGAGATTGTATGAGCTACAGTACTGTGGCTACGAGAGTAGGTACTCGTACTACGCGGTCTGTAGTTCGTATAGGGCGATCAAAAACTGTTATCAAATTAAATTACACCCAAATAATATTAGAACATTTTTTTATTCTCATTAAATCTTGCTTTCCTTTTTTATATCTGTTACATAGCTAGAGCTCATAGTCGCTACGAAATCTTGAAATAAAGTTATCATGAATATTGATGAGGCCAGGAAATGAACAGGCAGCCTTCTATTCCACAAACGATTTTAAAAATGAACCCGAATTCTTTGTATTCTAAATCGTTTTTTCTAGCATATTTTAAAAATAACATTTGTGAATATAAGTGTGAATCAATATAAAATTACAATAAAATTTGCATAATTTTTTAAATAAGTGTATAATATGTGTTAGTTTATACATTCGAAAAGATGGAAAAATATACCAGTGCTTAACATCGACTGTAATACACTGGACACGGTATACTGTCTGCGTTTCGAATCCATGCATCTATCGTTACTTTTTTAACCGTTTCCGATTAATTGATGAATAATATCATATATGTTATATATTGATTTCATTATAACGGTTATCCTTGATACATATATATATACAAATATCTCCATAGATTTCGCATAGCTGGGAATGGATTTCTACCGGCGCAATGTTTTTTGCAGACAGGAAACGGATCACTGAGCGCAGCTCACACCTGGTGGGCGAAGCGAATAAGAGATCTATCACGTACGGCTGCCAAGCTTAAACTGAGCTCCGCAGGCAGCTCGCTAGGGAAGGGATTTGGAGTGAGGGAACCAAGGAACACTACAGAATCGCGGGATCCACCATAACAGCGCTTTTCAGGACTGTAGCGCCATAGGAAACTTAATTTACGGAACACCTTCGTATATTATAAAATAAGTCACATCAATTAAAGTCGAATATTTTATCGGTCAATAAGTTTCATATAAGAAAAAAATACCTTTAAATAGAAAAGATAAAGAGTATCGAATGGGTTTTAAAATACTGTTTTATGTAAACCCTATGGATGTTGATAGAAGGTATGTAGGTGATGTTGGATACGAGACTATAGGTATATACGTGACAGGTTCAGCCTTGCCGCTTTGTCGATGTGCGTGTAGCCGAAAAATGAAATGAAAAATACAAAAAAAAAAACATCCGCGTCATCATTGTGTTGTGAAATGGAAAAAAAAACTTTGATTAATAATCAGTCAGTTTCATCGGCGAATTTCGTCACCCTCGCGGACGACAAGCGCCGGCCAATCAGGGCGAGGCACCCTTAAGTGTGGAGGGGGTGGAATGACTCCCCCCCACCCAACCCCACCCACGGCACTAACAACACCATTAAAAATAATTAAATTTTAATATGTTTTTTCACCGGCTGATGTCTGAAGGAAAATGCGTCTGAACGCGGCCATCTTGAATGAATTTTTCAATTATTATCTTGCATACAATAGTGTGAGATGAATATTTCAATTGTCACGTGATTTTGTGTTTTTTTTTTCAATTATACAAACATGTATTGAGTTAAAAATGGGAAAGTCTGTAACAAATTCCATGAAATAAATTTAGTTACCCAGCAGATTTTTTTTCCATTGATGTATTTTTTTTATATTAGATATAACATTTGAAATGTGGATCTTTACTCGTTATAGGATAAAAGAGGACATAGTCCCTGGACACGACCAGGGGTGGAATATATGGAGGTCCCTTAACAGAGTTCGCACCAGAGTATGCGAGACGAGGACACAAATGAAAGCCGGGCAGTTTTACAGCAGGCTGATTGAATGTGACTGCGGCATGGAGCAGACCCTGTCATACCTTCTGGAATGTGCGCTGTGTCCGAGTAGCTGCACCCAAGAAGACTTGATGATGGCAGAGAGTAACGCCATCAACGTCGCCCACTTCTGGCCAGACAGGATCTGACCCTGTTGCTTCCGACACGATTATATATAAATATATACTAATTATTTTTTTGTTTCGCTAGATACTTTTACTTTATTTCAAACTTCAAGTTTTTCAATTAAAGTTTGAGTAACTTAACGTACATGTAAATAACTGAAGACGCTGTCATTGAAAGCAAAACAGCAATCTACAAGAATGTGAATAAATAGTGCTTAATATAATCTGTAGCAAAACTGCAGGTAAAAAGTAATAATCGATACCATTTTTAAAAAATATCAAAATGAAAACAAACAAAACATATGACATATTATATATACGTACGAGTATATATGACATCTATAAATCATCATCATCATCAGCCTGTATCCTTCCACTGTTAAACGTAAGCCTCCCGCATGAGTCTCCATCCTCTTCGATCCTCCGCTTTCCGCATCCAGGTCACTCCCGCTATTCTTCTTATGTCGTCAGTCCATCTTGCAGGGGGTCGGCCAATGCTTCGTTTGTCAGTTCTTTGGCGCCATTACAATACTTTTATTCCCATCGACGGTCGTCTCTTCGACAGATATGTCCTGCTCGTTGCCATTAATAAATTTATGAAATTAATTTTAAGTTAAATTATGAATACAGTCCACCCTCCTTATAAGCGCACGCTTTGTTTAAAATTGTAACGGAGATTTTTCCTAATATTTTTGCGGCGATTTTTCATATAACAGTTCCTTTTGTGTTATTATTTTGTGTTGCATCTTAGAACTAAATGGTACAGGCCTCGAAAATATCGGGCTAGACATTTGATCATATAAAAACATCAAAGGAGGGTTGATAGTGTATGCAACTTCTATGAGTCGCATGAAATAAAACCATCAATCTCTTTGAATTTAATAATACACAATTAACAGTGTCATCGTTCGACTATAAAATATTTTAAGCCATCTCTATACCATCAATGCTAATTGGAGTCTTTGATTTTTTTCCATTGACCCGCGCATCGGTCTAACACTTTTTCATTAATAAAACCTCTAATCAATCTTGTTATTTTTTGTAATTTAATCTTGTTTTTTTTTTATATTAAATTTATACTTTTCAACAGAATGTCTGATGACTGGACGCCTCAAAAATAGGGGTTCTGACTTTTTTGAGCAAAAATCGAGGGTTAATGCCGCTAAGCTAAAACGCTCCACTGAATTTTGAAAAGTCAGAGGTTTAATCCCCGGTTATGATTTCTATACAAAATATTATATTAAATGCATTTTAATGTTTTTTTTCATAAATATCTTCGCCGGCGGTCGTGGGTTCGATCCACTACGTAGATTATAAACAAAAAGAATTTTAATCGATTTGTTGTGTATTTGATCCCTCACCCGTAAAATGCCAGTCAAAGGCTATAATTAAAATTGTTGGTAGACGAAAGTCGTCCCGTGAAGACCACCCATTCTAATTAAATTCCTGTAATATTAAAGATGATGCGTTAATGTCGGGCTGTAGTCTATGACGTTGGCAGATCAACACTCATGCAGCGCTTAACCATGGTAAGAGTAATATAATTCCACAGATGAAAATCCAGAATTACTATCACCATCTGTCTGATTTTTCCTGTATGTGCTTACATAAATAATAAATTATGGTATTTGTGATTCTAATTCAGTAAAAAACCTGTCCGTATGCTATTTTTTTTCCAAATCCATCACGTACGGCTGCCAAGCAGAGACTGAGCTCCGCAGGCAGCTCACTAGGGAAGGGATTTGGAGTGGGGGAACCAAGGTACACTACAGAATCGCGGGATCCACCATAACAGCGACTTGGGAATCTTATTTAACGAATGACCCTCGTATCATCGCACGAGATTTCTTTATTACCGTATCTTTTTGTAGGAACTTTTCTGTAAGAGTTTTATTTCATACACGTAATATATTTTTAATAATTTTTGATGGTAAAAATTTCAGAGGAAGATCCGATGACTGGACGCCTCAAAAAGATAGGGGTTCGGGCGTTATTTTCGAACGTAATAAATTCATCTCTCAAACGTCGAAGACAAGTAAATAAATCTTGCTTCAGTTATTGAATGAGCAACAAAGTGAGATTGTGGCGAGCTCAGAAAAATTCACGGAAAATGGTTTGGCATTGTCATTTCCTGTTGTGATCGATCACACAGCAAAGAGCGAGTGGTGAGCGGTCTTTGTGGAACATAATAGTATGACCAGTCACCCTTCTACTACTTTGGTACGTCAGCCGAAACTTTCACAGTTCAGAACCTAAGGATGGTTTTTTAAGCAGAAACATACAGAAGAATACTGACGGCGAGTGAAGATGAAAAGACGTGGGTTTATTTAATTTAATTATGCTATTTGAAATATAAGATTATTCAAGATAATAATTGAAAAAAGAGTCATATTTTGTAAGTCAAAACGTGTAGACGAATTAAGCAAGCTAGTGAAGATAAAAAATCATGTATTCATTCCATTAAATTACATATATATTTATTTATATAAATACAACTGTAAACAAGAGAAAAACTGAAGAAGCTCGTATTAAAATAACTATAAAGAGTAAGATAAAAAAATATCGTATTAAAAAAATAAAACCGCGGTCTTCATAAATTCATGGAAATAAGCAGTGATCTATGTGATAAATATTACAACCATGTGAGAAAAGTTCATGTAACAAGTGAAACATTACAAATTCGCAGAAATCACTATCTCGTGAATATTGACGTCAGTTTTCATTTGTTTCTTAAGTATTTATTATGAATGCATGTGAATATTTAAAAAAATACACAAAAAATTAAAAGCGATATTTAATTAAATGAATGATTATTGATGTATTTTATTAAGCTTCGGTGGGGTCCAAACTCATGTGATCTCGCATAGAAGTCTAGCGCTTCAACCTCTTTGTCATATCTATCAGTGCCGACCAAGCCCAACAAAATTTTGCACAGAATATTTTCAAGGCTGGATGAGATGCGAATGAAGCGTTTTTTAATCGAAAAAGATCTATCAATGTATTGTTGAACTGTAGAATACATTATTTATTACATTTATATATGAAATATTTGAATATGGTAGTTTTAATAGATAATAGTGAGTTCATCTAATCTCCAATCCTTGGAACACAGACGTAAGGATAGTTTACTTAGCCTTACACGGCCGCACTTCCGTGCACTTACCAGCACGGATCAAACCATTGAGAGGGTTGAGAGTTTCACATATCTAGTGGTAAAGGTCACTGAGAATAGTGGCCTTCAGAAGGAGTTCGATTCCCGCCTTCGGAACGCTAGAGCATCTTTTAACTGCATTCGTAATATCTGGAATTTTTACTTGTGGTAGTTTTACTCGATTAAAACAAAGTGCCTTCTATGCATCGCCTGCATCGTTCTTCCGTATGGCTGTGAATTTTGGCAACACGCTATAAGCCAATGCAGCCATATTATTAATGTCAAAAACAAATGTCTGCGTAGAATACTGGGAGTGCGATGGTTTGACTTTGTGAGAAAAGAAAGGCCCACCTTTAATACTACAGATCATCAAAAAGCAAAGGTGGACCTGAACTTTAGATGCTGCAGTAAAGCATTAACTACATAAACTTTCCTTCAAGCTCCCGGGTTCACGCCATCCTGGAAAGCCGTCGGGAACTATAAATATATTGTATTGAAGCAGAGCTTACATGGGATGAAGCGAAGATTATGGCGGTTGACAGAGCTTCGTGGCAGCAGTTCGTAATGTCCGTATGCTCCAGTTAGGGAAGGGGACATGGAAATGATGATGTAGAATATAAAAATAATGTGTTTGATAAATAGGCTTGAATCACGTAATAACGAATGTTGTATATTATTAAAAGAAATAATCGGATATAAGCCTTTGATAAGAAAACGCAAATATCGAATAAATTTTCAATATTATTCTACTGGCGTGTACAACAACACAAAAAATGTAAGGGGAGACCCCCAAGAGTGGTTGAGGCCTACGGGTTATTTTTTAATACCTGTCAAATGCAGGTTGATTTTTAAAGCAGTGACATAACCGCAGTGTATATGTTTTTACGGAAGCTTTTATTTTTCACAGGCAAGATATAAATAATAAATAAGATAATGCAACGATATCTAATTCCTATCATGGTTTAGTTGAGTCATTAGGGATTGATAAATATTAAAGATATACTTCACTTCATATAAAGTCCAAATTTAAATAGTTGGCAGCTTTAATTATTCAAAGAATATTTAGGTGTTTGTCAATTAGCACTTTAAGGGATTTAAAATCATCATAATAGTCATCAGTCCAACGTTCCTGAGGCTGTTTAACATCGGTAATAGTATTCGGTAAGAAAACTATGCTTACAACGTGTTATTCACATTGGTCGAAAACGATTTTAAAATACGTTACGTATTATAAAAACTATTTTATAACTTGCCGCTTAAATGAATACTTTTTTGTGAAAAAAAAATACCCTGCAAACGTCACGTTGCCAGTAAGTATAAATACGAGTCAAATGGGAGTATAAGCTAAATAAATTTGACCAAAACGTGCACCGCACTACAAAAAATTATTATATTTCTACATATATTGTTTCATTAAGTGTTGATTGATTGTTTTTTTTTATTTTTTTATTTAAATATCTATATTATCTGGAACATATGATCACGACAAATTGCTACCATTCAGTTCAGTCAGCTGCCATTGTACATGTATTGTCCCTAGACATCTCTACACCAAAAAATCCACCTGGAGGTATATAATACCATCCTCCTCTCTAAGTTCGTTATTGAATTGCGTGGTGGCAGGATGAGGAGCAGACTAACAACGCAAAGACTTTTTGTTTTGAAGCACATTGACAATATATTTCGATAACGTTACAAACTTCTGGCTCGGACCTAGTCACAGCATTCAACATGCCGGGTCAACCACAATACGATCTCCGCCGTCAGCACACAAATGATATCCAGCGCCGCGAGTGGCGATCTATATAACTAGTCCTCCTAACGGCATTACAAAAAGATAACACATGCGTGTTCGATTAGCGAACAAAAATAAGAGACGAAAGATTGTATTTCGAGGTTTTCGGTACCATTTACCAAGGGCTATATCATGCTGATGTCAATATATATACTCGCAGTTCCCCATAACCTTGAGGAACCTTGTGGACTTATGACACAACAGATGAAGTAGTCGAGGCAAAGCTGGTTTTTATAATCTTACCTGAATTTTTAAGGAGATCGGGTGATTAGATCGATGCTGTCGAGGCCTGGACCAATTGAGTCTAATAAATCGATCAATTAACACGCGTACATCAACAGACGGTAACATTTTCGAGTTCTTTCCTACTCTCATCTGTGTCTCATCTGTGGAATTTTATGACGCTTACCATGCTGCATATGACTAAGCGCTGCATGTGGATTGTTGATCCGCCAACGTCATAGACTACAACCCGAGATTCACCCATCATCGTTTATTATTACATGAATTTACTATGAATGTGTGGTCTTCGCGGGAAGACCTCTGTATACCACAAATTTTAATTAATAGGCTATGACTGGCATTTTACGGGGGAGGAATCAAATTCACACAATCCGGGGGTATTTTAGAGCTCATAGATCGATTAAAAATCTTTTCTCTTTCGATCCTCCGTCGGGGATCGAACCCATGACCTTTGACCATTGAGCTATACCCGCCGGTATATATCTAATGGAAACCGCGCTTTCAATGTCGTAAGTATGTATAGAAAAAGTCAAAAGTAAGACTAACTGAATATTAATTCTAAACTATGTTTTTGTAAATGTTTTGGCTTAAAACTATTCATGCATATTAATCAACGCTGAAAGGATTATTCCTCATATAGTATTTTATAATTAAATTTTATACAAGTATCATATCGTAATTAAGTATAAATGTATTTTAAAATCATAAGAAACTTATGCGCTGTCTTTCTCAGTGAAAATTATACGCGTCCATAATAATTTCTATGGAGTGAACATTAAAGTATCCGAGAGATTAATTATCTTTTTAGAGACTGTTCTCATTCATTTTCATTTTGCTCGCAGCGAATTTTAATTTTGCAACTACCATTATTTCTAACTTCCAGAAGAATTCCATTGTGCGAGTCCTAAGATATGGCTCTGGAAGAAGGCATTCTGCGTCGCAGAAAGGCGGGTATACATTAAAGGTTCTTTCACGGAATTTTGTATAAAATATAATATTCTCCATTATTCGGGCCACAGGCTATTGACGTGGAAGAAAGCGGAATGCTTGGAGCCAAGAAGCGAACCATTCAGAGCATTTCGACTCCATTCTGTCGAGTCCATGAAAGTGGTATTGTTGCCATCTAGCGGGGACCGAAATAAGCAATACTCATTGTGCGCAACGACGAGCCAAGCGCCGCGACGGAATTCTCACAGGATTCTATTTGGAAAATTTTATATGGAGAGAAACGAGAAATAATATTGTTGAACGTTCATAAAAAAATATATTTTTATGAAGGTTATAATACATTTAATATTATAATAAAACAATTAATATATTTTTAAATGAATTTACTACTGTTCAAAACGATATTTTGAACATAACTGTGTTGTATTAAACATCTATAAGTCTTTAAAGTAATTGTTATAATCAAACTTTTTATCTTTGATTCATACAGTCAGGTACGATCAAGCTTCAAAATAACAAGTATCGAGGAATTTGCGGTGTTCGAAATGTATTAGTAATATTAATATTAATAAGGAATGCTTATGCATCGATACGGAGCATGGATCATCCCAATAATCTGCCACTCTATGTGGATTAAAGGGATCAAGGTCCAAAAACGCTAACGATTAATGTGCAGTATATGACATTCAATGTATAAATGTTACTTTTGTAACTGCTTACTCCAGATGTAAATTAGGGTATAAAAAGGGGTTTTGTATTAAATAAGTTAGTATCAACTCATCTTCCGGTGTTTGGTCTTATCCTCAGCGCCTGATACTTGGTATTCCGGTATCACCATATAAGCTAATGCTGTAATTTCTGGACCACGACCTCGGTTCCGGAATACTACTAGTAAAAGTAATACAACACTTGCAATTTGTTCTTTTGTTTGAAATTGTAGGTAGAATGGAGATGAACTCAAGAAATCTTAAGCATGAACGTGTATAATTATATGTATCATTGGATGTCTCATAAGTTTAGAAAAATTATGTTTCATTAAACTTCTTATGCTTGAGATGAAGACTAGTAATCACTTATTAATATACTATTAAGAGGGATGAATTTTAAATTTATTTTGGCGTAAAAGTCACTGAAAATAATCCGCATAGAATCTTATTAACCCGTTTTTGGAATGCCGAAACCTTTTTTAACTTCATTCGCAATCTCCAGGACTGTCAGTTTTCTTATATATCAATAAACATCAAGTGCTGCCTTTACAGCGCTAATATCACAATATTTTGTCATGGTAGTGAATCGTAGCAAACTTATAAAATGTGCAGTCATTTAAGAAGGAATTGCCGACGCATTATATTAGGAGTACGGTGGTCTGACGTTTTGAGAAAAGGCGAAGTAAGAACAGATACACGGTAGTCTTTTATCCAACATACTATGTCACGCGAACGAAACATATTTTCCGGTTGCTACAAGAAAGCATAAACTACAGCTTTTATTTATTCATGACTCCAAAGAATCCGTCGGATGTACAAATATAGAGCTAAGTAAGAGCTAAATAGAGCTAAAGACAAAAGTGGCTGACATGATATTATGGCAGCAAGTCGTGGCGACCATATGTTTTTACTAAGAAGTGGATATTTAAGAATAAAAACGAGTAAATCAACTTAAAAGTATTTAAAGTAAGAATTAAGCATGGACCGACTGTAAAAATCTAAAAGATAATTTATGTAGTTAACAATCTTTTAAGATAAATTGATTAATTTTTAAAGCGTCATTAAATGTTTTTTTTTTGTTTGTAATCAAAATTAATAATTTAATTATACTGCTTAAGAGGCGCACAGTTCTCCCTTCAAGGATCGCATGGCGGAGTGGTGAGCGAAAAATCCACCGAACAACAAACAATTCGTTTGAGAATAATGACCCGATAACAATAAACTTCCTGAAAGCGCAATGCGCCCTGAAAGAAGGAGAGAGAATACAATAAAAAAGCCTCAATGCCCCCTGAAAAATACACTGGCTGAAAAGGGACAGAATGCTTTTCATTTGACCTGAAAAATAGTCAGTGTGCTTGCTGAAAGGCTCTGTAACGTGTACGTATAGCGAGAGAGCTTTTCTATATTATATTCACTCGCCGCAATTTCACGTGCATTATGCTAGGAAGCCATTTTGTTTTTCTGCGACTATTGTGTTCGGGGTGGGAGTACTCTTCGCTTCGGTCACGTAAAAAGGATTTAATCTTAAAGGCATTGAAATTTGTAAAGAACTTTATCTGTTGTTTATGCAATAAATAATTTAGAAGGCTTTCTGCGTATCCTGGAATAAAGTAATGAATACCTATTATAACTATTTTAAAGTAACCTTTTTATTTGTCTTTTTTATGATTAAATTAAATTATAGCTTTCCGTTTTTTTAATGAAATTGAATCCTTTGATACTTATTTTAAATAACCTTGACCTTATTAACAGACAGTTTAATGAAAGTTTAATTATATTTTTAAGCTAATTTTTATAAAAGTAAATTTAAAATATATAATATTATTTCATAACATGTTTCTGACCAATCCAGGTCATGTACTGTTCAGTCAAAAAGAAATTAAATAATGTTCAATAAAATAAAATAAATATTTTTATTCAACCAAAAATAATATTAGACAGTTTTTTTCCTCATACATAAGCCCAAAAGCTCACAAATGATCATTTTATCAGTGAATAGCAAAACATCGGTACACAATAATTTATTTAAAGATCTTTAAGTTTTTTATGTTATCCCATGCAGGAGAGCACAAACGGTCAAGAATAGAGCACTCTATGATGCTCAGCTAGGAAGGCTGGACGCTGCATGCGAGAAACGCGTGTTGTGTTTTCGTTTTTGTGTGTGGGTTGGGGAGATTGCAAGTGTATATTTATCTATTTCTTGAAGAGATCTAGATTGTAGGAACGAGGAAAAACAGACGCTGAAAGAGCATTCCAAAGCTTATGAGTGGCATTAAGGAAGAAATTTTTGAAGCTACCAGTTCTTGGTCGACACAAATTCACCGTGTGTAGATGTTCGGTAAGTGTAAGATGAGTTCTTTCATCTGTGGGTGGGTGTAGGAGGAATTAGTTATTTATGTTCCAAAGAGCAGCGACCGTGGTAATACCGGGGTAAGAGACTAAGTGAACCAATCTTACGCCTGCGTTCCATTGATTGCAGGTTAGACGTAAGAGTGTCATTGTTTATCAAACGAATTGCTTTTCTTTGAACTGAGGCAATAAGGCTTATAAGGAATTTTGGGACTCCAATCCAAAGGTGACTGCCGTATTCAAGGATAGGTCAGATTTGTCCTTTATATAGAAGAAGAAGTTGTTTATCGTTGAAATACCGACGTGATCTATATATTACACCTATTTTTTGGAAGCGAGACCGGCTTTATACAGTCGATTCCGCTTAATTGGGACACCGTTAAATTGGGACACCCGCTTATTTGGGACAAATCTCAAAGAACAGAAACCAAACCAAGAAACCACTAGTAAATTTATATGTTTAATTGGAACAACATTCCGCTTAATTGGGACAAGAAATTTTAAGCAATGAAGAAAATCAGGATATGTTGCAAGTTCCTATTATTAACTATAAGTATTTTCAAGAATAGATAATAATTAACCATGTTACGATGATAACGAAGACTGCGATAATTCAATTGTAGTGTTATTTTATGCAGGAAGGAAATGAAGGGAGCCCTACGTCCGCACTGAATATCTGTGTTGATTTTGTAGAAGTGAAATGTTACAAAAACGAAAGACAGACTACACTTGACTCATTTTTGCATTGAATTAAATTGAATGTACCTACCCATTTATTATTTTAATCAGGTTTTTTTTTTCTTTAAACTTTATATTACATATTTGTAATTTATATGATAATTTATATTACCTATGTGTAATTTACAGTTTCCAAGAGTTTATAAAATAAAATTATTTAAAAAAATCAGTGCTTAATTTTATGTGTGTTTTACTGGTTAATGGCCTTAGTTGCCAAAACCAAATAAATGAATTTAAAAAAAGTGTGAAATTCGCTTAATTGGGACAGCCGCTTAATTGGGACAAATTCCCAAGTCCCGATGTGTCCCAATGAAGCGGAATCGACTGTACTTAATTGTCTAGTAATATTTGACATTATTACAAGATAAGGGATGCTGTAAGACTTTATTCATTTAATATTTAGAAAATATATAAAATAACACCAGTAAAATTTTTAATTATTTGATATGATCCTCGTTGTATTGATTAATAAATTGTTATTTTTCAAAAAATAATATATTGTGTGATTCACAATGAGAGAAGAGTATCCGGAAAATCATATAAATCATCTCTTAAGTATCGCAACATAAAAAGTTGCTTTTCTACTGACTGCGGTATGAAATGATATAATATATTGTTATACGGTGTTGTTGTGATGCAACCGTAAGAGCTTCGGACTTTTTTTATTCTATCCCTTTTGAGAGACGAAAATGGGAAAAAATAAAAAAATTTCGTACTGGACTCCACCACCAGATCAGTGGAGTTCCTTTGATGAGAACATAGTACGGGACCAGTTTCGGAAATCCCGAAAATTGAATTCGCCAAAATGTTTAATGTTTCTCAAAACAAATAAAATATTTTTCATTTATCTAAATGTTGTATAAATTTAGAAAAAAGAAAGAAATTGAAAAGTGGTACACATTTAGATAAAGTAAAAAATAACATTATGGAAGAAAATAGTTGAATAATACAATTAAATAGAATATAAACATTGTATGAAGGCGTAAAATCAGATCTATATTTTAATTTGGGTTTTAACTATTTATTATATAAATGTCAAAATGTATTTATTTGTTACCGAAACCAAATTCTTAGTAATTTTACAATTAAATAGAATATAAAAACATACATAAAGAAGAAAAAATAACAAGCAAATTAATATAGATTTTTAATAGGGTAATTTTAAGGGTAAATAATTTTGGGTAATTGTTATTATTTTATGAATGCTAACATGGTTTATAGTTGTTATTGTTATCGTGTTAATTCCTAGTGCGCAGAATGCACAAACTATGAATCGTTTTTTTATGTACAACAGTTATTCAAAGTAACTTATGTTAATTAATAAAAACAAGTTTTAAATTGTGAAATTCATACAAAGTTATGGTTGAGTATTTTTATCTTGCGATAGGCTGCTTAGAATACAGTTATATAATTGTGTTGATATATGAACCCATAAGATTAGTGATGGCTAACCAGATTGTACGGGTCAGGAGGGGTTGCTTTGCAGCATGGTGATGTTCACTTAGAGAGCTATTTCCTTTCCCCATAGTTCCGGAAACAATCCGTCAAAATATGCTCCCAGTTCAGATGATGATGAAGACCAGCTCAACTGAAGTCAATGGCTATTTAATGTTATTTATGAGAGTCTTTTTAACCATTGGCCAAAAAACATAGGCCAAAATATTGGGGTCTTAATACATTTTTTGATGACTAGGACTCGCTTCACATTGTAAGACAGTGAAGTCTCTGTGGTTTGTATATCAAAGAAATGGAGGAAATTGATTGTTGTAAGTCTAGAATTCCCTGTTTGTAAAACTTAAAAAAAAGCTGTAAAAAAGCAGATGGTAAAGGAAAAATCTCACCTGAATTTTACGACACATGCCAATTTAAAAATGGTTAAGCTCTAAATGTGGAGTGTTTTTCCGCCAACGTCATAAGACTACAGCCTGGAATTAACGTTTTTTTTATTTTTATTGGGTGTCAATATGAATAGATGGTGTTCACGGGACGACTTTCGTCTTAAACCAATATTGTTTGATAGGCTATGACAGGCAATTTACGCGTGAGGGACCAAACTCACACCAGCGGGAAAAAATGCTAATAAATATTGATTATTTTAATCCTTGTCAGTGATTGAACCATTAGTAGAGTGAGCAAACGCTTTCCATCTAAGCTATACCAGCTGCGAAATATATATACTTTTGTTTATGGAGTACATGAAACTGTGATTCTAAAAAATTAACTTAATTCCATCCAATATGAAAATGTTAATTTTAAATGTCATAGTTTATTTGATATTGATGTGACGTGTGTTTGTATTATGCAATAGTTGCGAGCTATTTTCAATAAAGCTGTTATTAAATAAAGTAAATAAATAAATATGGCGTATCAGAAGCTCGCGGTGTGTGATTTATGATTTGTTTTACGATGTTTATTGCCGGAGAGAGAGTGCGGCCATTTTGGAGCGGGCGCCATAAATAGCGTTTATTAAATATTTTTGGCAACAAAAGTGAAATATTCGTTGCCGGTCCCGAGTATTGCCGTCACGCTGGGCGAGTCCTCTCGTCCCATTGACAAACTTTGATAAATAGACATTATGTTAGACGGAGCGTGTCGGCAAATAGAACCATTTGTTTCGCCAGTTATAGTTTTATTATGCCCGATTCATATATTTCATCCATTGTTGGCCGGCGAGTAAGTAATAATATATTTGACCTCCTTAAAAGGGTATTCAGCGTAATGTGGAGGCGACGTCCCAATGCCCCATCCGCGCAATTCATGTACTGAAGAAGCCTTTTTGTGTTTTTTATAACTTAATTATCTTCTTAAATGGAGCATATGGTCACCACAAACTGTCGCCACATAGTCATTGTCTTTGGCTAGTCATGTTTTGTGGCAATATTCCTTCTTCTTCATAGTATCCCCGGTGGGCAGCTCCCGGGAAACCAAAGCTTTCGGGCTCCGGTGGGAGTATGGTTGCAAAGCTGAAATATCAATCCGGTGAATTGGTTTGCAGTAACAAAATATCTCGATCTCCATTCCTCTCAGTCCTCCGCAATCCTCTTCAGCTCAGCATAAGAACTTCAACTTATGTCCTCGGACTTGCTGCAAATACTCGCGTTTAGGGGGCCTTCTACAGTTTCTACCCTCAACCATCCCCTCCACAATGTCGTGAAGAAGACCATCGTGGCGCATGATGTGACCGATCCATCGGGCTCGTCTCTCTGAGATGGTTCTTATTAGGCTCCTATCTTCCTTGATTATCCTGAAAACCTCACTGTTCGTGACGTGGTCTCTCCAGGAAATTCTTAGAATTCTTCTGTATGACCACATCTCAATGGCTTCTAGTCTTTTTTTATCACTTTCAGATAAGCACCATGTAATATTCCTTATGGAACATAAATATATATATGGTACCCGACAACCTTTCGGGCAACAGCACGGGGACTTGAAGAGATCGTACTCGTAGTTATAGTAATATATTTATTTATTCAACTATATAACCAACGAGGTTTTATTAGTGAAAAGTCATTTTTAAAAGCTCATTTTCATCGTTGAAGGTTCTGAAAAGAACCCTTAATCCCGATCAATTTCGATAAATTTCGTGAAAAAATTGGAGAATTGATATGTAAAAATAAAACGAAAAGGTAATGCTGCCCCTACCACTTCGCTATACGCTTTCTTCTGATTTACTAATAGTCGGCTTGCACGTGAAAGTGAGCAAGTACACCTTTATCTGCTTCTTCCTCGAGCCACGCACTCAAATTATATTCATACTTCTCATAAGCAGCCTTATAGCCGATCAGGTTATCCAAAGAGTTTTGTTGGTACTCTAATGTGGTTGTTTCAATATTTAAAAAAATACAAAGTGTTTCCCAAGAGTGTAGATACAAGGTGATATGGGACATAAAAACACAAAGAATGTTAATATCTTGCCCAATAAATTCAATATCTGTGCAATGCAGAAATGATCAGTTCTCGAGTTGACTTCATCCCTCCTTGAGTGGCTCTCTTTGCACTCAGATCTGAGGGATGGTCTGCCCGTTACTAACCTCTACTATACCAGACAGTCAATTCATAGACATTATCGATCAAACATGAATTTTTATACCAGTATTAAAAATAAATGCACATTATTTATAGTAATATATTTAATAAAATATTTGATAATTTTTATTTTAAATCTGATGTTTCATTTATAAGTTCAGTTTAATAAACATTCTTAAATTTTTAAATAACTTAGCGATGTTATATAAAAAATATTTAAGGATGTTTTAGCACTTATTAAATTAGATTTTATTTTCATTTCAAGATCGGGTGGTGAAATTATGCAGTGGCTAGTATGAGTGTAATGACAAAATTTTTATGTACTGTCAACAGTCTGAATATATCATCTATGGTTTCTTTTTCTCTGATTAATCAATTAAAAGAAAATTCCATTTGCTGCATTTGGATGAGAATTTGTATGTGTACAAATGTTAAATGTGTTGTTTTACATCTGAGATAACTTAGTTCTGAGATATCTCATTATTACGTTTTAATTGGTGAAATATATGTTTTGAGAAGCTGATAGTCTTAAACTGTTAATTCAGATTAATCTGTTTTGACTGAACGTGTTACGCTCTGTTTAAGCGCACCTTGGCAGTTATAATTTCATGTCCAAAGTATTGCTGAAATTATTATTGAGGTGACTCTTTCAGAGTACCTGATAGGTTGAATTTGTCCTATGAGAAGTTAATGCTCGCGGACTCGCCATCTCATGTGGATTAACATAACGGGCGACAAGCTGTCAAAATATTGCCATTGCCGATGTTTTATCGGCGGATTCGCGGAGATGGGACACATGGGCGGTATTAATTATATGGGGCTGGTACTGCGAAAATCGGCGGTGCTCAATCATCACACTTAAAACGTTTCTTTTATCATACTTTAAATTTTAATAAAATTACACATACTTAGAAGAGTACCTGCAGAAGCACTTCTCAAACTATATGAGCTTAGTTGGATTGATCAAATTATGTATGTGGTAGGAATTTAACCTTATACTTCTAATTAACTCCGATGTAAATTTAAAATCAATTTCGATGTATAAAAATAGTGTAATTTCTTAAACGATTTTATTACCGAAGAACTGTCAAATTCTAGACATTTAGTGTCTAATAATTGTACCTAATAGTTGTGAGTTACTTCATAGTGTTAATAGTTAAGCAGGATGTTTGAGAAAGTAAAGCACGATACCTGTGATAGTTTTAAAAAGTCTGCCCAATGCAGCTTTGTAAGAAAATTTAATAATTGTATTAACCACGATAACAAAAGCTTCGTTAAAATAATAAACAAGTTACCTGTGTAAATAAATGATATAAAACTAACAATAATGATGAATTGTTACTAATTAGGGAAAAAAATAAATTTATTAAAATCAAATACGTCCTGATATAGTAAACTTAGATTTTTGTACATTTAAATTAATATTCAATATTCGTGATTGGTAATTAATCAAGTAAAATACAAATTTTCGAATAGTACAAAGTTCCATTACAATAAAAGTTATTTAAAATTGTTTATGTCCTTAAAGACTTAATTTAACACATGATGCATCAAAATCATCCATACGGTTTAATTTGATAGTCACTTCAAACCTAATGATTATTTTTGGCTTCCTTCTGTTCCACACTTCAAATAACCTCCAATCACGTCGGTATTTCAACGATAAACAACTTCTTCTTCTATATAAAGGACAAATCCGACCTATTCTTGAATACGGCAGTCACCGTTGGATTGGGGCCCCAAAATACCTTCTAAACTTAATTGACTCAATTCAAAAAAGAGCAGTTCGTTTGATAAACAGTGACACTCTTACGTCTAACCTGCAATCAATGGAACACAGGCGTAAGATTGGTTCACTTAGTCTTTTACCCCGGTATTACCACGGTCGCTGCTTTTCGGAACTCAAAGAACTAATTCCTCCTGCACCCACCCTCAACCGACAAACTCGTCTTACACTTGCTGAACATACATACACGGTTAATGTGTGTCGACCAAGAACTGGCAGTTTCCAAAGTTCCTTCCTTAATGCCACCGGTAAGCTTTGGAATGCTCTTCCAGCGTCAGCGTTTCCTCCTTCCTACAATCTGGATTTCTTCAAGAAACAGATAAATATACATTTAAAATTTCCCCAACCCACACACAAACATGAACACAACACACGTTTTCCTCATGCAGCGTCCAGCCTCCCTGGCTGAGCTCCATAGAGTGCACTGGTCTTAACTGGCTGTGCTCTCCTGCATGCGATTACATAAAAAAAACGGAAGTGCATAAATATCTAAAATTGTTGCACAGTTGTCGATCAAAAAACGTTTTTTTTTTTGATCGACAACTGTGAAATATTATTTGAGGATGTTTATACATCTTTGTTTACTCGCGTTGGTCACGGAAGGTCTGTTGAATGGTGGCGTCCCCCTGATAGCCTCGCGGATGTTCAGCGGTCCAAGGGTAATGGTCCGAGACAAAGTGCCAGACTTTAGCGCGGTCCATTGTCCGCTCCTTGTTGATGCGATCCCTATACAAACAGAGTTTCAAACGTTGTATTTTCTATATCTGGATGAAAGATAAAGCGGATGAAGAATCCGAAGCATTTTTAGGCATTTTTTTTAGTAATATTTTTAATCATATCTGAATAAAAACATAACGCTCTAAAAGTTTACACCGCTTAATCTAATATAGGTGCTGAAATCAATCAGCAGCAGTGGTGTATTCAAGTAGTAACTATTTATCCACCGCATATAATGCTGCTTAACTTCGGTAACTGAACGATAACTATTAGAAGAAGCTATGATTGTTTGTTTCGAACGACTCAATCGCCATATAGTCACAATTGCGAATGATGCGCTGACTGGACTGGACTTTACCCGCCTCACACCCGCATCACACCGGAGGACATTTAAGTCTCCTTGATGATGCGCTCATACAGATTATAATCAGTTAGCAACTGATAAGTCCAGTGGGAGTCCCCTCTGAACAATTGTAGCCACTGCACAGAAATGCTAAAAGAAAGAACCCGTGAGAGAGATTGGAATCGCATTCACGGTTTGTAAAGAGATGCAGATGGAAGATAGATTTTCTCACAGAAAATATGTTTATTTAATATTTTTTGGTGGCCACAAAGTCTGCATGCCCGATATGGCTGAGGTGATTCCCTCGAACTGCATCGAAAAGGACTCCTCTTTCTAAAAAGAGGAACTGACAGTCCCAGAGAATGTGCTCTGAGGTCTGGAAGGGGGCGCCACAGGGGCAACTAGGGCTTGAAACTAAATTAAATGAGTATAATCTGTCATTAAAAGCGCCGTGCCCAGTCATTAGTTGGGTGGACCAGTGGTCAGGGCTGATGCGATGACTATATGATCACATTTTGGAATGATACGATGAATATAAAGTAACAGTTTGCAAAGAAATGGAGGCTTTACAGAGTAAAGTGTCAATTTCTGATAACGTGATCGCTTTTATAGACACAGTAGAATGATTCGAAACAAATACAAAAAAATACGCCAGACGTTGATGCTGAGATCTCATTTATGGATTATACTCGAATGTTGACTACCGTTGAGAGGATTGCTGATCACTGCATAGGTATATAGTGTAACGATCTGCAACCTTCATAAAACTTTTATTTATTTTATTTTAATTTAAGCAGAACCGCAGTTCCAAGTTACATAGAATAATACAATGTACATAGTTTACATAAAATACTATACATACAAAAGAGAAAAAAAAAGCATAAAAGAAGCAGAAGATGACACGTTTGAGGGCACTTGTCTCAATCCTCCGCAGGGTAAGATCACGAAAAAAACCGAAAAAGAAGTAAGACTGGCGGCGCTCGCAGCATGGCAGAGCAGATGGTCGACCTCGCTCAAGAGTAGACACACATATTCCTTCTTTCCTTCTGTCCTCGATAGAATGGAGATGCCGTGGCTTATTCCAAACCACTGGACTAGTCAATTCATGACTGGGCACGGCAATTTTAAGGCTAAACTCTTCAAGCTTAGCCTCGTTGATAGTCCAGACTGCCCATGCGGCAGCCCCTTGCAGGACGCTGAACACGTTCTGTGGCATTGTCCAATATTAGATTTAGCGAGGCAAAGGCTCCTTAGCGTAATCCAACAGAAGTCTGGACCGGTTGGATATATCGATCTCATATCTACGGAGCCCAACTACCATGCATTTTCTGTATTCGCGGCAACCTTCGGCGAAGAAGTCTAAAAGTCCAAATTTTAACGTCTGAACTACTAACTTTTACACCCATGTGTGGTGTTGCTCACCAAAACCAGTTACTTGTATAACGAGAATGTACTCTGAAAACAATGCCTTGGTAAGTGCTCCCAAGGAGCGCAGGTACAAAACGACCGGACCGGGGGCCTGAGACCCCCAAAAAAAAAAAAAAAAGAAGATGACACGTGTCAAAAATCACAGAGATCCAGGAGAACAATACTAACAACAAAGAAGGAAAAGGATGTAAGAAAAGGATCGAGGTGTGCTGGTAGGCCATTTAGGAGCGCCATTGCCGTTGTACTAAATTGAGTGCTCGAAGCTCCACAAGTATCAACTAGGATCAAAAACAATGGATGGTTACAAGCACAGGTGAATTTATCTGGAACGTAGAAGTTTAAATATTCAAGAATCGAGAACCGCGAAGAAGAAGGAATGAATTCTTGAGAGAAGCAGTTTTCCTCCGGGAATTGAATGGAAAGAAAGCATTCCTAGAAGAAAAAGAGTTGGGTAACTTTTATTAAGAAAACTTCCAAATGGTGGTATTTTTTTTTTAAAAACTCGTTAATTTAAGAAAATTTAAGTAATGGGTTGCGACATAATCAAATACTAGAATTTCAGCATGTTATTCATAGAGATTTAGTTTTCGGGGCGCCCTTGGCTTTATTAACAGATTTTCAGTCAATAGTGAGAGAGTGAAGTTGTGTTGTTAGACCAGTGGAGTACAGTGATTTATGTGAATTATGGCTGACATTATTAAATAAACAATCGATTAAGCGTGTTTGGTACAAAAATGATTTCTTTTGTGTACACAAAAATACGTGATAAAAATAACATCATAAGTAAACGTAGTTAGTGTTATATAAATATAAATTTCGTATTGTATTTTTTTTTCTCTTAATATAATTTTGGATTGTTAACAACAATATTGATTTGAACTTATGAGTAACATTTTAGTGTTAATTTTTGGAGCCAAAATGTCAAAAATTAAATATACTTCAACACATTTTTTAATTTTCTACCTTATTTTTATCACTTTTTTAAAGACAGGGCACTGATCGATAACGATAACTTATCTGTGACGTTTTAATATGTGATATGTGGTATATATATTTTAAGTACATGTTATAATGTGAGTTAAGTGAATCTACACAAATAATAACAATTAACTATTTAAGTTGGGCACTTGAGAATGGCCACCCGACCTGGCTGAAACATGTCGTCAAAAAAATATATGTGGAATAAATTCTAAAAAATCTTTTATTTTATATCTGATATTATGGAATTCCTGTTAAGAAATATCGATCGAAAAAATCGAAATAATTAATTAATTATGAATCCAAAAGAAAGTATTGCCTTTGAATTAATGCCCATATATGTACATTACAATAAATAATCGTAATGGTAAAAAGGTGTTGTTTTTGTAAGTTCATTTTATTACATTCAAGAAGTGAAATGTTAGATTAATATTTAATGACGCATACAATTTTTTAAGCCAATTTTTATGTGTAATGTTGATCCCCTAACATCCAAATCTAATGGGTGGAGTAATCAGTAGTTGCTGATTGAGAATGAATAATTTATTTAAATTATTAAAAATAGGTTAATTATTAATAACCCAGGTAAAAAAGTAATTATCAGTTCCATATAAACCAATTGCTATTAAACTTAGCTTAAGTAAAATCATTTTTTTTACAAACATTTCCTGCAATTTGTCTTTGCAAAATATACAATGAACTCAATGATAGAGTATCTTCCTCGATAGTAGATATTATTTACAACCAATATTTTATTTTTCTTCATCATCATCATCACCATGTCCGCTCCTTCAACACGAATAACCTTGTCGCAAGCTGCCACCACAAAACTGTCAGCCATAATGATCCTCGGCTCATCTCATGTAAGTTATGTCTCCCACAGCTCCACCGAGTTCATTCTATAAACTTGATAGTTCCCGACGGCCTTCCAAGACGCGCAAGTCAAATATTTTTTGCTAAACTTAAATTTAATAATCAAACCTTACATATCAATTTACATAAAATACAACAACTACAAATATCGGTTGTACAAAGGACTTAAAATTAGTTTTTTCAAATACACTGACAGCCATTTCACATTTAAAATGACGACAAAAAAATAATCAATCTACAAAGATCGCTTTGCATAAGGTACGACCACGAATCGAATAAAAGATGGATGTTGATTGAAGATAGGAGCAGCCGACTACAACTGTGGAGTAAATTAATTTGTCTGGGTGGGCGGACGGAGGAAAGTTTTTAGAAACCAATTTAAAAATTTCCCGACTAATCTGGCGCCCCCTAGAAAGTGAGCGCAAAGTAATGCAACCCGCCACCGCCCTTAATTTGGTTGATTGAAGTGGATAGGGGATGATTGGAGCCCCTTTTCTCGGCCTCCCTTCGTTTCCTACTAAACTTACTATACACGAGCAGTGGCAGATTTGGAAAAAAAATCTCTACCTTAATATCGTCTTACAAATAAAATTAATTCACTAACCTAAAATTATTTACATATTAATATTGAAACAATATTTTATAATTGTTTTTAATAATTACGATAATCATTCATTTTACTGTTAATTTAACTATAGGGTTTCCCCGTGCTAATGACTTAATAATCTTAAAGTAGGTACTGACATCCTCCTCTTTGTTATTAAATTTCGTGGTGGAAGTATGGGGAGCAGATTAACAACACAAAGACTATTTCTGAAGCACATTGACATATATATTTCGATAACTTTATAAATTTCTGGCCCGGACCTAGTCACAGTATTTAGGCCGGACCAACCACAATACGATCTCGCCGCCGTCGAGCTGACTGGCACCGGGCGCCGTGGTCGGCGATATTCAGCTACGCAAGTGGCGATCTCTATAACTAGTCCACCTAAAATTCCAAAATGACTACACATGTGTGTCCGATGAGCGAACAAAAATAAGAGAAGAAAGATTGTATATCGAGGTTTTCGGTACCAGTCAACAAGGACTATATCATGTATGTCAGTACAAAGGGTTGAACCGCTCAGGTTAAGGCACTTCTTATGACTAAATGGTCCATATCTCGAGAGCGTAAGGTTATTCACCTCGTCTCCTAAAAAAATTTGATCTACATCGAAATCATCGAAAAATATGTCCAATAGTAGCAAAGTAGTTTGAAAAATGTCGATTTGCCAATTTTGATGTTGAAGATGCAACGTTCAAAGCCAATTGTAGCTGACGAAAAAAATTATTAATAAATGGGGATGTAGAACGTTGGACTTATCATTCGATCTCATTAAAAAATATACGATGAACAAATCACCCATAAATATGCCTCGAAAACTACAGCTGCCGTCTTTTCGAATTTCTGAGAACCTGCACTGGATTTTGTCAATCTCTTCCTTGGAAACATGTTCCCAGGAGAAACTTCGGGTACATATCTTGGGACGAGATATAGACAGTGGCAACTGATAGAAGACAGATGGTGATAGTAATTCTGAATTCTCTATATGTGGAATTCTATGACGCTTATCATGCTGCATATAGTAAGCACTACATGTGGAGTGTTGATCCGCCAACGTCATAGACTACAACCCAAGATTCACGCATCATCGTTTATTATTACAGGAATTTACCATGAAGAATGTGGTCTTCACGGTACGACTTTCGTCCACCACCAATTTTGATTAATATGCTATGACTGGCATTGTACGGGTGAGAGATCAAAATCATACCAACCGAGGGTATTTTAGAGCTCAGAAATCAATTGAAAATCCTTTTTATTTTAATCTCCGTCGGGGATCGAACCCACGACCTTTGGATTGCAAAGCAAACGCTTTGACCATTGAGCTATACCCGCCGGTCAAAATATCTTATCTTGTGATTTTAAATACAATATATCTGTTTTATTTAAGTGTAGCTGAAGTACGACCGGTACCCTTTTTGATGGCTCTTTTTTAAAAAAAAAACCTTTTTCATGCATCCGGCCCTGCCCATCGCCCCACTCTCAACCCCCGCCACCTCACAGGGGTGACTGTAATTGTTATTTGTATTTACCAGACACTCAACACACTGGGGGATGGTGCAAGACTGGTGACATATTGTCGGAAGAGACAACAGCTGGGAGGGCATTAAGTATTAACAGAAATCACCGCGATTATATTATACAACGCCGTTGCCGAGTGGCGAAGGCTCCCGACTTTTATGCGAGCAGTCACACATTCAAATCGCGGTGAAATCCACATTTTTATATAAGAAATTCAAGCTTTTAGAGGAAATCTTTTCCAAAAACAAAGGCTTTACTTTCCTCGATATTTCACGTGTGATTTATGTCAATATTTTAAATATTTTACTGTTCGTGGTTGACTATTATTATTATCATTACATCTTAGTGCTTTCTTCTTCGTAGTATCAATCCGGTAGATTGGTTTGCAGTAAAAAATCTTGCATCTCGATCTCCACTCCTCTCGATCCTCTGCAATCTTCTTCAGCTCAGCATAAGGGCTACAACTCATGTCCTCGAACACTTGCTGCAAATACTCTCGTCTAGGGCGCTCTCTGCAGTTTCCTTCCACAATGTCGTGAAGAAGACCATCGTGGCGCATGATGTGACCGATCCGTCGGGCTCGCATCTCTGAGATGGTTCTTACTAGGTACCTATCTTCCTCGATTATGCTGTGCGTTGAGTGCTTTACGTGTGCATAATATTTTTGTTCATCAAGTTTCATAACTATATATTACTTATATATCTAAAATTATTCTATAAGTTTTATTATAATATATCATATTTGTGTAAGGTAAAAATTATTTATAAGATTTTAAGAGTTTATTGATAAGCTTATTTAATATATTCAGATTGGAAGTAGGAGGAAACAAAAATGCTGGGAGAGCATTCCTAAGCTTGGCCTGTTGTGTTAAATAAGAACATTGAGAAGTTGCCTTGGGTTAACTCTTTCCTCGGTGGAATACAAATTATGCTGTCAATACGGCGTGAATTTTTCAAACCATTTTTTTATGCTTAAAACTAGTATTTGAAGCAAAAATGTAATTATCTGACCTATTTTCATATATCACATTGTTTCTTATATCTTTTAGCTATCAGATGATGCATACAAAACTATTATATTTAAAAAACGTTCATTATGTAACTCCATACATATGGTGGCATTGACACATGTGGCTTACAAAAAAATCGCTCCTGTGACGAAACCTAACGATATTTACTTACATGCTTCACATATTCCGGTAAAGAATACATTTAGGTTGATAAAAGGAATGACTGCACTTCCAATTTTCTACCGTAGATGTCACAATGAGTACTGAAAGTAGCAAAATGATATATCAAGTCAACCGATGTCAACGGTCGAGGAATCTTTGACGGCATATGCCGAGAACTGATGCGAAAGGGTTAACACATGCCAACTATGCTGAGATTCTTGGTAAGGGTTTCGCGAGTTTGATGAATAAGTGTAAAGAAGCAAATGGAAGAGTCTAGAAAAGGAATGTCCATGACAGTAGCGATAAAGAGTACTAGTGAATCCATTGAGCTTTTATATACTATGGATTGGACATAATAAACTTAGGATTACTTAAATGTTTCAGAAAATATAAAATAAATAAAATAAGCGCTATGGAAAGCGCACATTAGAACTTTTTCTTTACAATGTAATCTACATTACTGTTCACAGTGTTCTTTTGTATGTTATTACATAAAAAATCCAACCCTGGACTATAAATACCACACAATTACTACACAGTTACTTGTTCATGACGTTGATTTTATTACTTAATTATATGTGTTTTGATTCGATTGACTTGAAAATGCGGTGACAAGCAGTCACGTGAGTATTTATTTAGTAAAAATTGAACATACTGTAGTAATTTATCAGGTAAAGAGTTGATTTAAGGTTTTTAAAATTAAATGCAAGCCCAAAAATTGATACACGATGACGAAAAAATGTAATCAATGGATTGTATGATTCTTGTCATTTTAAGTATACATATTGCATGTGAATTATTTCACAATCAGCATTACTATATTAGTCTACATTTACGCGTCGATTAATTTAGGACGACTCGTCTTAAGATGACAATTGAGCTATACCTGCGGGTATAGCTCAATGGTCAAAGCGTTTGCTTTGCATGTCAAAGGCCGTGGGTTCGATACCCGACGGAGATTGAAAAAAAAGGATTTTAAATCGATTTCTGAGCTCTAAAATACCCCGGTTGGTGTGAATTTGATCCCTCACCCGTAAAATTCCAGTCACAGCCTATTAATTAAAATTGGTGGTAGACGAAAGTCATCCAGTGAAGACCACACGTTCGTAGGTTCACAGGTTGTAGTTTATGACGTTGGCGGATCAACACTCCACATGCAGCGCTTAGCCATATGGACTATGGTAAGCGTCATAGAATTCCACAGCTGAGACTTCCAAATCTGTCGGTATTCTCCTGTATGTGTTTATATACAAAAAAACGATCAGATCGATTAAAATTCTTTTTTTTAATCTCCGTCGGGGATCGGTCGAACCCACGACCTTTGGATTGCAAAGCAAATGCTTCGACCATTGAGCTATACCCGCCGGCAAACTGATTAACGTGAAAGCAAAATATTTACAAACTACATATTTTATAAGTAAAAATTAAAAAAAAAACTACAGATCATGTTTGGCGTATTTAATTCGAGTGTGCTATAGATACTTAAAAAATAAAGCAAAATTTAAAGAGTATTTAACTTAACACTTGATTTTTATTTTTAAAAATTATGTTTTGCATGTTGGCTAAAAAACTAAATGCTTATACATAATTTTAATGATTAATTTTGATAAAGCCGTATACTTAGAAATATAATTTATTTGGTCAAATATTAAAAGTCATGCTTATTTTTCTTGAGTATATCAGCTGTTGGTATATGTCCTGGTAAGAGATTAGTTTCCTATATTCTCCAAGTTCTGGAGGGAGCTTATGGAGAAATAAATAAAATAAAATAATGCAAAAATGATGGATAATAACTTGATTTGAAAGCGAAGTAACATGCGCTGTTTTTTACGGTCTGAATGGACGTGATCAGTTTTCAATGTAGCGGATTATTATCCCAGTTTATTTCCCTTCCAGTTGTAATGTAAGACGGCCCTCAATGCGTTCTCTGAGAGGAACAATCTCAGGGGAGGTAATGAAATCGTTAATAGAATTTACACTCCGTACTGAAAAGGTTATCTACTTAATCATTCAAATAAAAGTTATTTTCATTATATTATCACATATGTAAATTCTCAGTGGGTCAAAGATTTTCACGACCAAATTAGAAATTGATAGATATTTGAGTTGAAAGATGTGCTGCTAAGTGATTTATTCTCTGATATTTAAACGACTTACATGCTGCCTCACCTTCAAATCCCTAAGCTTCCAACTTCAACGCCAACAAGTACCAGTAAGACAAGTAATATATCTTTTGTTGATTCGATGAAAACATTTTTAAGGATTTTAAAGCACTGTGGGTGTCATGTTTGTTCACTAACGTCATTTAGACTAGAGTCTGCTGTTCACCCATCCTACATTTTTACTGGGAATTTATATGAATGAGTGGTGTTAATTAGATGACTTTTATCTGCCACCAATTTAAACAAATTAGCCATGACTATCACACAGTGGGCAATATATTAATTTCACAAAAACCGAGGGTAAATTATTTAGCTTAAAATAACCTACAAAACATTTTTAATTTTAGATTCATCGGAGATCGAAGCCCATATTATGGCTTAGTGTGCATGCGTTTTACTATTAAATATTACTTGCTGGCTTACATGGCACGGGTATGCAAGAAAAAATGATCTAAAGCTCGATAAAATGGATCACAAAGCAAACATTTTAAAGTAGAAAATAGTTTTATGAAATATATTTAATTTATTATTTTCTATAACATTTATTCTCACAACAATCTCTTTCTCTTGGTTGAACAAGTTTCATACTATTGTGTTTATTTTGAGAGGTCCGCAGTGATTATATGACCATTCACTTAGCGACGGAACTCGGCGTAATAAACTGGAAACGGATATAAATCCATCGTAAACCGAGGACGGTCCAATCACTTGAAAGCCAATCAACTCTGTCTTATCTGGTTATACTGCCGGAGGTTTTACGGCACTTAAAGCTGAAATATATTTACATATAATTATGTACGTCAGTAAATAATGTACAATGAAGAACGATACGTGACAAAGATAAAATTGACCGAAAAAGGTAAAACTTACATGTATTTACGAAATAAATAATAACATTTTCTTATTAAATGATTCAATTACATGACAGTGAATATTAAATCATTAATATCTTATTTATATATTTTTTTCTTATTAGCAATAACTAGTTATGATTATGATATGAATAATTGTCTTACTGGAAATTTTAATATTATTAATTAGAATATTATTTTATTATTTCAATACTCTAATCTACTTTTATAGATCATTGACTATATTACAATATTATAATTAGTTAAATATACATATACTATACATAAAAATCTTTATACGAGTCAATTCATTCAGAAGAAATGGCCGGTGGCCGAGCGGTATAATTACCTGGGCAAAAAGTTGGTTCCAAAGGTCCGCGGTTCGCATCCCGCTCCTGCCGATATTTTTTCTGAATGAATTGACTCGTTTAAAGATTTTATGTATATAGTCAATGATCTATAAATAATAAAGTAATATTCTAATAAATAATTTTAAAAAATCCATGTAATAATGTCACCTTGAGACAATATCAAGAAATTAAAATTATTCATCATTAACACAAGTAAATAACTAATTGCAATGTGCGCGTCGTACTTACAAGAAGTTGTTCTCATCCATTCGATCTATAGTTTCGGTTCGAGACCCGAGTGGTACTTACTAAAAAAAAAAAAATATTGTCGGAAAGTAATAATATTAAGCTTGTGAATAAATGCATTCTGATTGAATAATAAAAAATAAAAATATACATAGTTTGAATATATACTATAGCGACATCTACCATACGATGATAACCTTATATAGAGGATCCGAAACGAGTCAGCTCAAGGCGGAAGAAATGGCCGGTGGCCGAGTGGTATAATTACCTGGTCAAAAAGTTGGTTCCAAAGGTCCGCGGTTCGCATCCCGCACCTGGCGATATTTTTTCTGAATGAATTGACTCGTTTAAATATTTTTATGTCTAATATATGTATATTTAATTAATTATCATTGTCTTACACTTTACTTCTTGTTCAAACTAATTATTGTTGTATTTTCCAGTTAGGAGTGGATATATAAAGATATGATATATATATATATATATACATATATATATACGTTTATATGACACGGCATTTTGTCACGACAGTACTCGTACATGGAAAAAATGCACAATAGCCGTGGTAAAAAAGAAGCTGCGAAAAATCATCAGTATTAAATTAAATGCGATTGATAAATTACGCTTTACCTAAATAAATATAAAAAACGATAATATTTTTAGAAAGCTCTTAGTGTTGATTATGAAGCTTTTATATTTATTGTTTTGTCTGTTACTCGATACACAGGTAACTACCATCTATATTCTATACCCACTGCCTTGTCACATGCTCGTCTTCCATTTTCGCGCTGCAGCCACAAAGAGAAAAAAGCTTTTACCGCAAAAGCTTTGTAAGCGGGCGAGCTTTCTCATCATTTATGCCGCGCATTATTCTTTTGATGTAAATTACTATCCCAGAACAGTGAGTATCGCGCTGCGCCTAGTATTTGGCATTTAGGCAAACGTGCGCACACCGCCTCGTAACAGAGGCATCCGTCGTTGTCTGTTCCGAACAAAACCTCTGAGAGGGTTGCTCTACGGTTGCTGTTTAGCGACACAAAAGCTCTAGTACATGATTGTGTGTTTGTGCCATTGTGGAATACCAAGAAGGCTCTTTGCTAAAGCACATACACGCCTGTCGCGGCATGTACAATTTCGGCGTACATCATAATGCGTGGAATGTCGGCTGACGCCTTTGTGGATATGTATTATGTATTTATTCAAAAGTATCACGAGTAAGAGGCAGCGGCTTAGTCGCGTTTGAGGATATTTCTGTGCGCCTCGTCTTGTTTGTTTCACACATGACTGAAAGGGTGTATCGGAATTTTAATACATCTCCGAACTCATTTAATTAATTAATCATTTTTTTATTCAAAAATAAACACAGAAGAGACCAGCAAAAGGATTTGACTATCCAGCAAACTCTTTGACACTCAATTTTATCAGCAAGATGTGGAGGTCCGTGAAATTTATACAAATATATATCTAAGATATTATAAATTGATGAGAAGTAAACACGGATGCCGTGAGAGCAGTGAATAAAGTAATGTGGTAAATTGACTTTTTTCAAGCATATAATAAGATATGAGAATAGCCTTTCACGGGCCTGATGGTTATGTATACTTACTACATGCGGGATCAATTATAAATGCTAAAATAAGTAATATACGAGTAAACGATGATAACGTATAGCACTCGTATAACGCATGTTGACTAAGAAAATGTATAAAAAAAACCTTGCTTTTCGTATTCTTCTTTTTCTACATCGCAACCAAAGTGTTGTCAGATTGAAGGTATTGTATCAATGATTTATGGTTTTCAATCCTCTATTCGTTACAGATCGCTGCATTGCAAGCTTCCTCCGTCATTTTTCTATATATATCATTATCTCACCCTGGAAAGAAAATACACTTGGCTTTCAAAATACATATATGTTGTATAAAATATATATATATAAAGGTTTTTTTGGGGATCAAACTTCTAACTGTTCATTTGATGATCCAGAACAAAAAGCATACGTTTTTTTATCTGTAAATATCATCCAAAATAACAAGTATCATTAGGATAACTAATTTTTATGAAAAACGTTGCGACAATTATTTTGACTGGTCCGCTAGTTATCCTTTATGCTGTGTGCTGTGTACTAACAATGGGACCATTCCACATCGCGACAAATGTAGAAATGTAATTGCTTACAACGATGTCTATGAAACGAGTGGCAGCTTCGAGGGACAGCTTTGCTAATTGCATGATTCAATGAACATTACTGCACTCATTTTAGTTAAATACAAAATTTAAATGAAATTTTATACCTGACAATTGATATAAATTAATATCTAACAAAAAAAACTTTATGAATACGAAATTTATTTCTTTAATGAAGGAATTATTATTTTTTCTCTACTCGTGATGAACAATAAACAACAACAAAAAAGATATTATGAAGTAATCATTAAATAATTACTAAAATGTGTTGTCACGCTTACGCAATCCAACTTTCTTTAAAAATTTTATATTGAAAAGATAATGTAATTATTTTTTTCTATTGTGACTGAAAATTTTAATAATTGACGAAAAAAATTTTGTTCTTAGCTTTCATAACTCTTTCCTTGTAAAACTGTTAAATAATATCCTCATGTTTTTTCTCAATAAAATATTATTTTTTCTTATATAACAAAAATAATTCGAATGTAAATGTAATTTTTTTACGAACGTAGATTTTTATTTGTTTTATACGCAATAATTTCATATTACAACTCTAACGTACCTTGAAAAAGTTGTTGCAAAACAAAGTTTTTTTTTATTGAACTATAATAAAAAAATTTTAAATAGTATGAGGGATCAGTCTCCTTATATGTGCTATGGTAGCTTTTCTGCCAAGTCCTGTGTTTCTTGACTGATGCTGTAAAATTATATTGAACGCAACGGCCAACTGGAGAGTCCATACAATATAATTTTACTTGCAAAGTTATGGTATCTTAGTGGTCATGTCGCCTATAAAGTGAAAAGTTACAGGATCGATCTTTGACAATTATAACAAATTATCACGCCGAAATTCTTACATTTAACCCTTTCATTACGGTTCGGTGGTATACAAATTATGCTGTCAATCATAAAACTAGTATTTGAACCATAAATGTACTTATCTGGTCTATTTTCATATATCACATTGACTCTTGTATCCTTTGGCTATCAGATGACGCACAGAAAAATATTAGAAAGTAGCAAAACGATATATCACGGCCACCGATGTCAACGGTAGGGGAATATTATGCGGCATATATCGGGTTCCGATGCGAACAGGTTTAAATGCGAATATTTATAAAGGTTGTGACATTGATACCAGCTAGTGATAAAATAATTGGTGTTTTCCGAAAATTGTCCTATTACACCACTAATTCACAATAATGGATTGACTTAAAAATGAATGATGCGTGAATACTAAGCAGTAACATTTGTGGAACAAAAATCTTCATACTGCACTATCAACAAAAATGGTAAAGTCTAATTCAATAAATATATCATTTTTTTATTATATTCAGTCAGTTTTCTTTAGTACGTGCTTATATAAAACAAATAAAAAAGAGAAATATTTAGGTAACTTATACATATATGCAACGCTGGAGACTGAGCGGAAGTTTTAATGGACATTTCACTATAAGTTTATTACTGAAATGCGGATCTTCTGCTTTGCATGGGTGCAGTGAAGTCGAATAAAATAGGTGCTTCCCATTTTGATATCTTTCGGTGAAGTATTTTGCGGCTATTCTCCTCTACAAAGAACACATACGAGTGTCTGTGACAGAAGTAGATAACTCACCTGAAATCCAATCAGTTTGTAATAAAAATTTGTTGTGGAACTTATTTTTTAGACCAGGAATACAGCAACACTTTTGCATGTAGACAAACAGAGAAAGTATTATGTAATGTATTGACATCAGCATGATATAGCCCTTGCTGACTGGTACCAAATATTTCGTCTCTAATTTCTGTTCGCTTGTCGTACATGAATGTATCCGCCATATTAGCATTTTGGACTAGTTCTATAGATCGTCACTGGTGTCGTGTTCGACAGCCCATCATGGGCGGGCCAGTCGTGTCCCACCATCGGCGAGAGCATTTTGTATTTCGGCCCGGCCGAATGCTGTGACTAGGTCCGGGCCATAGTTTGTAAAGTTTATCGTAAATATATGTCAATGTTCTTCAGAAAAAGTTTGTGTTATTAATCTGCCCCTTAACCTGCCACCACGCGACGGATTAACGACTTTGAAAGAGAGGAGGATGTCAGTATGTATTTTTCTATTTTCGAATCATGTTGAAATTAGCATAAAGATTTGATGTCGATGACAATTAATTCTTATTGTACAACAAAGGCTACTCACTACAAGGCATCGCACATACTATATTAAAGATCTTTTGTTTTGAATCATGTGTGGTAAACTGTTTTTAAATTACTCATATCAATTTTGAATCATTAGGTGTGATGATATGACTAAAAATGTAAGATCAAAGCCGAAATAACTAAGCTGCATTTACTTTATTTGATTTATTTATTTATTTACTTGCTTAACAACATGTACTTCAAGCTTCTTTGAGAGAAATAAATAGTAATATCACATAGCTTTTGATAACAATGGTTTTTTAAAATAGTGTAATGACAGATTTTTCTATTTTTCAAACAAGCATTCTGTGTCATTTATGTTATTTTAAGAGTACTTATTACTTATTAAAAACTCACCTATTTTGAGATTGCTCACAAGCACTACGTTGCATTGTATAAGCTTAATGGATCGCTAAAAACGACCCACCAGTTTGGTACCCCTGGTCTACATGTACGTGAGAATAAGTCTACGTGGTGCATCCGGAGAGTGATGCATTCACCACGTTAAAGTAGTTGGGTACTTGTGCGGTGTTATTTTTGTTCTCGGGCTCCGGTTGCGAAGAAATTAAGTAATTCGAGTATTCTCATATGAATAATATTGTGTTCAGCTTTTCTATAAATGCTCTGCGTTTCTGGTAACTAGAATGGAATTGAAAGATGAGTATAAAGTTATTAAAAATAAATACATAACATATTATGGAAATGATAAGTTAACATATTTGTTAAAACGATCATGAGCGTTATTTGATGAAATAGAAATTCAAAGCTTTCAATTAATTTATAAATGACGTCAAACACTTTTTAATTCAGCTTCACAATAATAACGCGATGACTTAATATTTACAATTCGTTTACTTCGATAGAATTATGTTGTGCCGCAATGAAAAATATTAAATTACGCAATTCGTTTGCATCGCTTTGCAAGAGCTGTAAGTACCACTTTTATTATCCTAATTAATTGCGTAATTTTTCATTTTTACGAATTACAAAACGAATTGACTAACAAAACAACACAAAGTATCTTTCTTTTATCATTAAAAAAACGTTTATTTTTCCAAGATATTTAATTAAGATTGTAAAACGTAAGTATTCAATAAAATAATTGTATTTTATGTACGAGTAGATGGCGATTTTAAGTAAATGAATGGACGTTCAAAAATCTAGCAACAAAGCTTCACGAATTTCTTATTGCCTTTCGCATACTATCCAATTTATTTTCTCATACAAAGACGTATAATATCATATTAAAAATATATTTTCTTTCGAGAGCTGTTTTGTATGTAAAGAAGAAACTGACATTTACACTACCTTCCTTGTGAGTGTCAGTAAATAAAAAAAAATAAACACAAAAATTCGACAGTATTTTTACTCCAACAAGTCTACAATAAACACGCAATGATAATTAATTATTATTTTTGAATTTATGTATAAATAAGATAAAAAATTTGCATCTGCCATGTAATACAAATATTCATACATACCTAAATATTGCGTATTCTTTTGTACATCTTCTTTGGATATAATTGATTATTTTAATGCAAAGTGTAGTTAAATATAATATTACTTTACTCAAAAAGTATTCTTAATAATTTCAGTAAAGCCCACATAACTAAGTTAATTAATGTCGAGTTTCTTAAAATTAATTTTATAGTTGCTTAAAAAATTGTACAAACATATATTTTTAAATATCTACTCATTATTATATGGTTATAAATGTTTTTCATCAATAGTTTCTCAGAGTAATTTCGTTTGCGCCTTCGTACCGTTCGTTCGTTTTTGCTATTGTTATCCACAAATTTCTCGGAAAAGCTCTACAGCATTAAGAAAAGTTATATTAATCACTTGTTACTCTAAATTTTTATTTTTATTTAAATAAACATTATTTCCATAGGATAAGAACTTCTTTGCATTGCAAGCAGAACGCTTTAGAAATATTTCAATATTATGAGTTGAACTTATAATAAAATACATTAACAGAATTATGCATCAGTGTTATACAGCATGAAAATAAGTTAGTTCATTTAAAATTTCCACGAAATGCTTCCTGTTAATAATTCTACGAGATGGTTTTAAACATAAAACGAAGTTTTTGTGTCATGACAATCAAGACAGAGTTTAAAAACAGGATAGGTTGTCTTTGACTTACAACCGAGATACGTTCCTGAACTTTGGTCGAATTGAATCGAATTATATGCAAAATATGTAGGTACACGTACATTTAAAAAATATATACGTTTTGATTGTTTATTTTATTTTAAAAGCTCTTATTCAATATTCAATTAATGCACAATTATGTGACTTGTTGCCATCTCTTTCCTATATTTTTAATTGCTTCAGCATTATTAAAATAATTATTTTTTAATCCTTAATGCAAATAGTCGTTGTTAGACGAGGACTATTTGTGATATAAACTTAATATAAATTATTGGTAAGCCTCCACTACGTGAGTTCTTCTGCGGATATCCTAGTTTCGGATTCCATATTTTAGAGACACTCTGAGCATGGATAGCTCCATGGCACGCCGGGTGACCTTTATTTTATACGCCTTAATACAGGGAGGATGCATCGGTTAAACACCTTAGTCGTAAGACATTGCGGAATTTTTGCTATAAAAATGTACTTTAATTTTCCAAATGCTGCCAATCCCAGTTGTATACGCCTGTCGATTTCTTTTGAGAAGAAAAAAACCCAAGAACTGGCAAACGAAGCATTGCCCGACCCCCTGCAAGATAGACTGACGACACAAGAATAACGGAAGTGGCCTGGATTTTTTTTTTCTTTTACCGTGTACTTATAAACCGCATACATAATGATCTGAATTATAGGTTATACGAGTATTTTAAAGTAACCGCGAGATTACCGCCACGAATATTGTTTGTACGATGGGGTAGTGTCAAACATCCTCCCTACAGCCCGGACTTAGCCCCAAGTGACTACCATCTCTTCCCTGACACGAAGAAACACCTGGGTGGAACGCATTTCGGCGATAGAGAAGATCTGGAAGAAGTGGTTCTCAGGTATCTGCGTGGTTTGGCGGCAGATTTTTTTGACTCGGGCATTCAAAAGCTCATGCACCGCATGCAAAAATGCATTGACCTCAGTGGCGACTATGTAGAAAAATAGGTACAAGTCTGAACTTTAAAAAAATTACACATTCATAGAATTAAACATGTTTTACACTGTGAAAAATCACTGGAAAACTTATTTTACGGATGACTCTCGTAAGTTTCAAAACACTTAAAATCATTGTCATCATTGCTGAAGCCACCATGTATGGATTAAACGCAAGTTGTAATAATCCTGTATACTTCAACAGCACTCTTTGAGTCTACGCGCCGAACTTCGCGGAAATAACGCGAACTCGATTCCGGAAGGGCTTCTTTAATCAACCAGAATAATCGAGTGAAAATTATTGTAAGTTTCTGAACGCGAAGTATGTATTTCATATACCTTTATGAGGGCGAGTTCTCCGAGAGGAATAATTGCTTTGCTTAAATAAACCCTTTCTTACGCAACGCCTGAGCTGTGAGGAAGCCATTATGAATTTGACAAGAAATACACTATGCAATTTATTTTCCCTTGTTTTGTTCAGACGTTTTGATGTAATTATTACGCGATCAATAATTATTATAATTGCCGACGAGAAATTTAATGGCCATTGTTGAAGCCATCAAATGAACACAATAAACAGTACCTTGCATACTGTCGAAGTATTTCAATACAAACTTTAATCAAAATTTTTATTCATGATGATAAAACAATCATCACTGAATTATACATTTCAGATGTAGCATCATAACATTCAGTCTTAAATTGTGTACCTCCAAATAAATCAACATATGAAGTACAGTCCGATATAATGTGAATCTGAAATCGTACACGTACATTTAATCATAGTCATCCCTTCCATTTTATCATGTTACAGTAAAAAAATATAATTCATGTACTCAACAATGATAAATTGAAAATAGTTTTGTTTAAAAATAGTAATGTTCAAATATTCAAATTTCAAATCTCCTAAAAAATAAATTGAAAATCACATTGGCAGGAAAACTCTCAAATAAATCATGCCACCTTTTACGCAGTTGTCAAAAAAAAAACAAATTTAAATAACACCCAGAGATCAGACGTACCCCTGAAACACTCGATTGTCACCAAAAGCGTTTAATAAGAGATCTCACCCCGGGGCGTAAATTCTGCAAGAACCCCGTGATTCAGCGGTCTTATCTGTGACGTAAACACCCTTCAGCGTGATAGATTTTCAGCACTGATCTGCATGGGGCCTGAAAACCTGTTTATCGCAAGGAAATCGGAAAATGAGTATTTTCCCTGTGTACCCGTCTCTGAACTCCAGACTCTGATAATACTAATAATCATGATTTTCGAATCCGCGTTGCCAGGACAAATTGGTTTTCTCTTCTCTGACAGATTAATGCGAACGATTTTGCCTCCATGCCCACTCAAATCCCGGAGCAGGGGTCGTCAAATCTATCCGAAAGTTCATTTCTATAAATTATTTTCTTATTTTGTCTTATTATCAAACAATATATCAATGCTGAAGGATGCTTTCCTATCGGAACCAAATCCATCCTGTTTTCACATCACAACGTAAACATTTTTTATATTGGATGAAGGCCTTTCCCCGACTCTTATTCAGCCTACAGCACAACAAACTGACTCCAAACTAGTTTTGTTGATGTTAGTACACTACAAACGTGCAACAAGTTGTCTTCCTTGGTGATTTGTTACTGGATCTACTAAAGAAGAATATGTGTTTTCCGATAACATATACAATGGTAATAAATATTTCAGAGTATAAAAATGTAAGATTGCTTTGCCATCGACATGAAATCATTGTGCGAAATTCAAATGGGTCAAATGAAATGATGGAAGATGTATGCGACTTATTTAATACATGTGAAATTTAAAAAAAAACAACCATCTCGGCTATTTAAGGCTTCATATGAATTTATTTAAGAAAATTCTTTGTACATTTTAATAAAAGTGATGTGCAACTATAGCGCTTTTTATATTTTTGTCATATTAACACATAAATATGTAACAAACAATGTTATTATTATTATTATTTTATTAACGGCCTAGGCCAATACATACGGTTTTAAATAAGAAATACAATTAAAGAAGATGGTAAGACAGAATAAATAAATAAGCTAAGACAATACATTTGGACAAAATATAAACATGAGTAAATAAAACAGACATCACGCACATCAGTAGAGGGATCTGCGAAATGCCAAAAGGTCCTGCCCGCAAAAGTCCAAGTCACTAGAGGAGTTGACTAGTCTACATATTCTCAACATAGGAGAATTGAAACCGTAGTTGGTTTTGGATGTCCTTACATGTAACAGGTAACTGCCTCTAGTGAACCGGGAGGGAACATTGAACGTAATTTCCTGCAATAATATTGAGTCATCGATTATGGATTTCATAATTTTAAAAATAAACAGCAAGTCATCATAAAATTAGATTTTATTGCACGGCTAGTGAGTACACAACATAAAAAAGATCTATTATTTTGTATATTATTAACATTTTTTATCATAAATAAGAGAAAGGTTGAACGAAAAGTTTGCCGCCTCCTTTAATAAAGCCGCCCACTCTCTCTTTGGGGCGGAGGAGGGTCACGGTTAAGTTATACGAGAGGCGCCCTCTCCGATACCTGACGGGGCGTCGCGACGGTGGGCGGTATGGCAAGAAAACGACGCACCAGATGTAAATATTCAAGCGAGAAATGCACCAGCAAATTAATAATTAACGTATGGAAATACACGCCAGTGTTCATAATATTACCTGACGGGGCGTCGCGACGGTGGCCGGTAAATGCATGCGATAAGAATAACATCATAAATGTTATATCAGATTCAAGCGAAGAAGAAACTTGTGTTTTATTTTAATAATTAACGTATGAATGTTTGCCAGTGTTTTTGATTTCATTATTGACGGCAATTTTACGTATTTATGCCGAATTGATGTTATAACAATGAATTATGCCATTTTTGATCTTTTATGGTGAAATTGATCGAAACTTGTGTTTTATTTTAATATTATTCATAAGAATGTTTGTTGTTTTTTATTTCAAGTCTTGGTGGAAACTGACTTAATTTTACAATTAAAATTGTATTTGATGTTAGAACAATGAATTATGCCTTTTTTCAATTAATTTTAAGTGATGCATATTTGACAATGATGCTGATGTTAGTCAATGAATTGTTGAAGATAGACTCGGTGTAGTCATTAACATGTATAATCGCTTAAAAATAAATGTCGTTTGAAACAATTTACTTTTAATTTGTAAAGTTTTAAATTAAAATTAACTTTCAATTATTTCTTTTTGATTACAAAAAACGTGTGGTTTTTGTTGATTATTCACTATTATTTTTATCTTTTTACTCATATTACTTGTGCTATACATAGTCGATTGGCCAGTTGTTAGTTGCGTCTCAAATAATTATAAAAATCTTGATTTGTCTATTTAAACTTATAAACTTTGGCCGGTGGGTATAGCTCAATGGTCAAAGCGTTTACTTTGCAAGCTAAGCAAAGGTCGTGGGTTCAATCCCGACGAAGATAAAAAATATATTTTTTATTCGATTTCTGAGCTCTAAAATACCCCCGGTTGGTGGGAATTTAATCCCTCAGCCATAAAATGCCAGTCATAGCCTATTTATTAAAATTGATGGTAGACGAAAGTCGTCCCGTGAAGACCAGCCATTTATAGTAAATTCTGTAATAAAAAGGATGATGCGTGAATCTCGGGCTGTAGTCTATGACGTTGGCAGATCAATACTTCGCATGCAGTGCTTAGCTATATGCAGCATGGTAAGCGTCATAGAATTCCACAGATGAGACCTCAGAAATACTATTACCATCTGTCGGTATTTTCCTGTATGTGCTTACATAAAAAATATAAATAAACTGATTGTACATTGAGGACATAACTAATTTTTCCACTGAGTGGTGACTAATATTAATTATAATAATTCTTGGTGCAATCGTCGCGGTGTTGGGACGTGGTTTAGGTACCTTCTACCAGTGGTTTGCATTGCTTGGTGAGGTGGAGGGGGAGGGAAGGGAGTGTCAACGGATGACATTAACGATATATTTCCACTTAGTACTGTAAACTCAGAGCTTCGTTCGGATTCACTCGGAGGTCGCTTTATACGATACAGCGGATTGTTATAATATAATAATTTAAAAAAAAAATTACATTCTAATGAAATATTTGTTATTATGTTACACGCTGTTTCAAATAAGACAAAATATTTTTTGTAATTCTTTTCCATAGAAAATAATACTAAAAAAAAAATGAGGATTCGAACGCTTTATATCGCGTTTATTTCACTCGACGCTGAACACTGAGCCAATTTCACCATTTCGTTGAGTGGAGAAATCAGGTTCCTTGAAATTCAACAACTTTTTGCTTTAAAACTTGAGAAAACTTTATGTTCAAATAAGCCACAACATTATGATAAACCCTTAAACGAAAACAAATTGTTATTGAGATCAAGCTGTTGTGTTAAATTTCAAATCGATTGAATTTACTACATCACAAAAATATCGGAAGTAGCGTGTATGCTGAGGGTGGAGGATCTAAGCGGATGGAGACTCATGTGGGAGGTATAAGCTTAACAGTGGAACATCTTATTTATATTTTAAGTATTTAGGTTGCTATCCAAATCAAATATTGAATTAGTACATACCACATCACAAATAGCAAATGCTGGAGTAGCTGCATATCTCATATTTTAATATTGCCAGATATTGGGTCAAATCAATTAATTGGCGTCGCTTTCACCATGAAAAGGGTACAAAAAGGCATATGAATGAAGAAATTGTTGAAATAAAAAAAGTGATACAGCGTTTATATTTATTTCAGAGCCGCTGCAACGATTTTCCGTCACGTCTCAGGCCCCAACAGTACAGTTTGATTGGTGTGAAAATGTTCTGCAAACGGTTTTGAAATTATCTTTGGCGCGAATATACATAATCAGCGGTGAGACCTGTTTGCCCGAGCGACAATCCGTGGCTCAGAGAGTGCGAAAACGCGGGCAAATGAAATTAGTTCGACGAGAGTTCTTCAACATGCTTCGAACGAACGAAATCAAATAGACTTCTGCGTATGTATTAAGCAAATAAAAAAACATTTGGTAAAAAGGCATACATAAGTAACTATCGATTACTGTTTACAAATCGAGTGTTATAATATATTTGATGCAAATTTGGAACAAATTTATTTGACCATTTGCTTGTCTGTTCAATTTTCAGTATTCAATTGTCTTGTTATAAATATTTGAAATATACAAGATGGCTTAGAATGTTTTTTTTTCATTTTTAACTTAATAAATTTAGTGAGCGTTTTAACGTAATTTAATAACATTAAAATGATCACGAAAGGTCGAATTGGATAAATTTAATCGACCTACTATGAATAAGGTGAGGATTAAATTGGGCTTCCAAAACATGGTATATATTCATTATCAAATTGCCGGATCGTGATATGAAAACCAGATTTGGCACTGGCGTTCTTGTCAATACGTTTTTTGGATACATATTGCATTTTTTTGTTATTGCTTGAACAGCATTTTTACCCTTTTTGAAAGTAAATTATGTCGAAAATTCTGCTTACCTCGTTTAGTATTTGAAAATGTTTCAATTATTAGTAAATATTGCTGCGTAAAATAAATCGGGCTTTTGTAAAAAATGCTCTGTTTTATGAACTATAACAATATTAAATGATTTAACAGCTTAAGTGTGAAGTTGCCTGAAAAAAAATACAATTAATTTCAGTTTTGGTATTTTTTTCTTGTACTTCTTAACTGAAACTTTGATTGTCCCGAAAGAGGACCTAGCCCCTGGACACGACAAGGGGTGGAATATATGGAGGTCCCTTAACTTCGGACCGGAGTATGAAAGACGAGAACACAAATGAAAGCCTGGCAGTCTTACAGCGGGCCGACTGAATGTGACTGCGGCGTGGAGCAGACCCTGTCACACCTTCTGGAGTGTGCGCTGTGTCCGAGTATCTGCACCCAGGAAGACCTAATGATGGCCGGTAGTAACGCCATCGACGTTGCCCACTTCTGGGCAGACAGGATCTGACCCTGTTGTTTCCGACACAATTATATATACATACTAAAAACGAAAATGTTTTTTATATGAGAATTCATTTCTCAAAATAATTCCGCGAATACGAGTGAAATAAATGTGATAGTGAATAGATTTGATTGATGTTTTATTAAATTCCATCATTGTCATGGCTGAAAATGAGTAACTCTCGGACTATTAATATGATATATCTGTTTGCAGGGAAATGTGTATTTTTTCGCGTTCAATTTCACAGATTCATAATGTGTTTGTACTACCATTCACGTGACAGGGAATGGATGATTCGGAGCTCAACGGATTAAAAACGAAAACATTTTTCGCTGTCATTTATTACGTTTGAATTTATATATCACAGATGTCGCGCCGCAAGCAATGCATAATAAATAATGATTAGAATGAATTTAAATGTGACAGATACGTTTCGCGCTTAGTACAACGAAGAGGAACGGTGTTTAATGATACTGGCAACCAAAAACACCTATTTATATAAACTGGTTATTATTAGGTATCAGTACTTGTTTGTCATCATCATACCATGTCTGCTCCTCTAACTGAAACATGCTCAAATGCATGAATACAAAGCTCTGTTAGCCACCATAGTCTTCGCTTCATCGTCAGCTCCGTCGAGTATATTCTATGTATAATTCCCGACGGCCTTCCAGGATGGCGTGAGCGCAGGAGCTTGAAGAAAAGGCAGCTGTAGTTTATGCTTTCGTGCGGAATTTTACATTATAGGTCATGTTTCCAACAGGTCTACCTTCACCTCCTGATTGACTGCAGTATGTAAGGCTACCTTGTCCGCTCTCTGAACTCGTCATTCCACACAAAGTCAAGCCATCGTACGCTCAGTATTCTAAGCAGTCATCTGCTATCAAATCCAATTATACGGCTGCATCAGTTCTTTGCCAATGGTCACAGCTGTAAAGAAGAATAGGAACGATACATGCGCTTTAGTTGTTACATTTAGTTTATATTACTAAAGAATATTAAAATACTATAAAAGGCGCGTTGTTAACGAAATCCATGCAATTTGAAGTGTCCCACATTATTTGTATATTTGCTCATACTTTACATCGAAAGATATCATTACTGAGCTTTTAACCAGCAGGTCTTAAATAATCGATATTCGAGATAGGATTCGTTGATGCGTCTTCCATCACAAGTACACATACAAAATGGTTTTATATACTTACATATCAATTTAAGCTGACCACCGAAATATGTGGCTGTTTGGTAGAATACAAAGGTAGTATGATAATCAGTGACTTGTTTAATTTTCAGCACAGTAACATTAAATGCAACACTGCTCCCGTCAATTGCTATCTATTAATAGACTACTGTACAAGTTTAGGCAAGCTGCGCCATTTAGTTGTCTTGTACTGAACTCGTACCTGATGAGAAATTATGTAAATACGATTATTATAACAGTTATCGATGTAACTCGAAGTAAGCCAAATATGATACTGTTGGCCACTAAGCGCTACTTCTTTTTTCCTGGCCATACATCTGTTAACTTCGCGAGGAACACAACAAGAGTTTAGAACAGTGGTTCCCAAAGTGGTCCACATGGACCCCCAGGGGTCCACGGGATCATCCAGGGGGTCCATGGAAAATTAAAATTGATTTGGGGGTCCATGAACATCGTTAGGGGTCCACGGAGGGTTCAATATTAAATTATTAGAAATTTTGACACATCAGTATTAATTTGGAAGTTACAATAAATAGCAATATATAAATGAGATATGTGTGATGTAAATATTTTAAAGTGCATACAATTAATTTCTTAGCCTGAGACAAAAATAATTAAAATACGGATTGGAGTCCAACCCTTATTTAAATGGAGGTCTACAAAGCGAATCGCATCTCACCGCCGGTTCCGTCTAATTTTGTTATCTGGCCAGGATCTCGTTACTCGCCGACACCGAAGAACACAAATTACTTAATTATTATTGCTTTATAGTTTTCGCTTCCAGAGAAAAGTTAAATGTTATTGAGCAATTAAATATAAGTAAAGTGCATTTTTTTCAAATACTATTAAATTATAATCCGCAGCTTTAATGTTCTGACACGAACTTGAAGTGCGATTTCTTCTGGAGCCTTAGAGGAGAACTAATACAATAGGGTGCATCTCTCTTTTAAATAACACCCTCATAAAAATGCAATAAAGTATTATCATCATCAGCCTGTGTATTTAAGTATTATGAGTATCTCTAATTACCACACTGCACTATGTGTTCACACGATTATCACGTATGTTTTTACGAGAAAGCTTGGCTATTGTAAAACAATAAATAAATAAAAGTTGCCCTTTTTCTGAAATTCTATTTAGGACAGGAAACAATAAAATGTGCCTGTCGTCAAAATTAAGAAAGGTGAGACTGACGTTATTTGGTTCATGGGTATATAAACAAGGGTAGTTTACAATTGGGACACAGAATCTATCTTTGATACCTACTGTATTGACCTATAACTCGCTCTTGTTATTCTGTTCTTTACAAGTTGATTAATATAAGTATACTTATATTTTGCGATACTAAGCCACAAAGTTTTTCCATTGTACTTTGGGTTATAGGATCGTATATATATATAAGATCGACTAATAAGACGTGAGCAGTTGCCCCTGCCCCGCCCCCCCAGTCTTTCATCAACTCGTAATGTAAGTTTAATATTCAAATATACACACACTCCTCAATAGTTAACTTTTAAACAATCGATATTATAATATTTCCGTATATTTAAAATGATTTTATTATTGCTATGTCTAATTTGTATATATAATTATTTTGTCAACAGATAACTGATACTAAACATGGCCAAATCTAAAAAGAAATGTAGACAGTACAATGTCGATTATTTGAAGTTTGGCTTCATTCCATCACAGTCGAACAAACAATTGCCTTTGTGCCTTTTATGCAACAAAGTTTTAACCAATGAATCTATGAAACCATCCAAGCTGGAGATTCACCTGAAAAGATGTCACCCTGATAAAACAGATAAAGATTTGGAATACTTTCAAACACTCAAAAATAAAGTGATGGTACCTTCGCTAAACGAAATGTTCGGCTCGACGTCAAAAAAGAAACGATGATGGTTTGCGGGCGTCGTACAATATATCGTTACTTATAGCAAAATCTGGAAAACCGCATACTATCGGAGAAAAGTTAATTTTGCCAGCAGTCGAAGAGGTTTTAAAAAACTGTTTTACACCAACCTGCATCTGATATAATTAACAAAATTCCTTTAAGCAACAACACAGCTCAAAGACGTATTGATGAAATGAGTTATGATATTGAAAGTTTCTTGTGTAATTATTTGCAAACGACTCATTTCTCTCTACAGCTGGATGAGTCAACTTAACCTGATAATGAAGCATTATTATTGGCATATACTCGTTTTATTATGGATCAAGAAATCCACGAAGAACTGCTATTTGCGAGAACTTTACCAACCGACACTAAAGGCGAATCAATATTTCATGTTTTGAAGAATTACTTCACAGAAAAAGAAATTCCTTTGTCAAATATTATGTCAGTTGCTATAGATGGAGCTCCTGCCATGGTTGGGCGTTATCGTGGTTTTATAAGTTATTTAAAACAAAATGTACCCGGTGTGTTAGCAATACACTGTGTCATTCATCGACAACATTTGGGTGCTAAAAATCTGAATATTAGATTGCATGAATCTCTTCAATTAGTCATTGATGCTGTAAACCGAATCCGAATCAATGCGTTGCATACGCGGTTATTGTGTGACGAAAATGATGAGAACTTTCATCATTTTCTCCTTCACACCAAAGTGCGCTGGCTGTCGAAAGGATTGTGCTTGACAAAATTTTTTGCTCTCTTTGACACTATTTTAGAGTTTCTGGATGATAAAGATAGAATTTTAAAAGAAAACTTAATGATGTGGAAAACGGACATTGCCTATTTAACAGATTTGTTTGCTAAATTTAATGCGGTTAACTTGCAATTACAAGGTGACAGTCTTAATTTGATTCAAACAAAGTCCATCATTTCAGCGTTTCTTGCCAGAATAAAGCTAAGGAAGCAAAATATTGGACGGGGCGAATATTCCCAGTTCCCCAATCTGTCACAGATAAGTTGCCAGGAAGACGATGTTTCAACCTACGTTCAACATTTAAATGCCCTATATTCAGACTTTGAAACAAGGTTTGAGGATATTTTGACTATGGTAATACCATAGTGGATGATAAATCCATATGGTGGTGACATTGAAGAAACAAATGTCATATTACAAGAGGAAATAATCGGAATATCAACTAACGAAGAACTCAAAGGACAGTTTAATAAAGAATATCAGCAATTCTGGCTTCAAAAAGACATACCTGTCACTTATCCCGCATTGTGGAATATTACGAGAAAGTTTTTACTTGCTTTTCCATCGTCATACCTAGTAGAAAGGGGTTTCAGTGCAGTTACCAATCTCATAACAAAAAAAGAAACAAACTGGATATCATCAAACGAGGAGATTTGAGATTAAATCTCACGAAATTGATGCCAAATGTTGAAAAACTATTATTAAATCATCAAGTTCATCCCTCCCATTAAATGCATTTATTTTTCGCTTAGTTGTAACAGATCGTAAATTATGATTGGGTTCGTTACAATTTTAATTTACAAAATTGTTACAAATATAATGGAATAGTAAACTTCAATAGTCTGCCTCGGGAAATTAAAGCGATCACTGATATAAAAAAAGTGATCGAAAAGGTAAAAAAGTTCTATAAACTATTAACAAACAGAACTGACGTCGTCACATAACAATGAGAACAAGGATATGTACCTGAAGTGATATTGTGGCTTTTGGGTTGAGCCGTGTGTGTTGAACTTCCTTCAACCAATATTTCGACCGCCATTGCAGGGGTTTTCTTCGGGATTAATAAATTTATTTAGTTTTGAGTTGGTTTATTCAGATTATATATTTTTTTAAAGATAAAAAATGTATAATCTGAATAAACCAACTTAAAACTAAATAAATTATTAATCCTGAAGAAGACCCCTGCTATGGTGGTTGAAAGAAGTTCACCACACACGGCTCAACCGAAAAGCCACAATATCATCTGGGGGAGGCCTAACTCATGCGGGAGGCCTAACTCATGCGGGAGGCCTACTCATGCGGGAGGCCTACGTTTAACAGTGGACGGACACAGGCTGATGATGATGATGATGATCAGGGGGTCCACGGATAACCGAAAATCGTGTCAAGGGGTCCACGAGTGAAACAAGTTTGGGAACCTATGGTTTAGAATAATCGCATCCAAATTTCAATATGAATGCTCTAAATCGCTCTGTTACGCGGTGCAATAATTCCATTGTGCAAACATCTCATTACGGGTACACTGTGAGATGACAATAATTAATTAAACCGGCTCTATACGGGACCGGCACAAAGCCCATTATTGCAGGCCAGGCCTTCGAGGACATATAGCACATTGGCCCGATATAGTGCGCACCTCATTTATTTATATTCGTTATTATTAAATACATTGAAATCAATTTGTGTCCGGGTTTTGTACCCTTTGTTGGAAGCCGGACTATTCAGAGCTTGGACCCATACAACGGCTGCTATGGCTATTATCCAGTGTGTCAGTGTTATACAACCAGTGTGCTGATATATCCTACGAGATAGTATGTAGTAGTACGAGATACTTCCGCATCGGTTGTCGGCATATGCCGTCAAAGATTCCCCGACCGTTGACATCGGTTGAAGACATATATCGTTTTGCTACTTTCAGTACTCATTGTGACATCTACGGTAGGAAATTGGAAGTGCATTCATTATCTTTATTAACCTACATGTATTATTTACAGGAATCTCTAAATCATATAAATGAATATCATTAGGTTTCGTCACAGGAGCGATTTTTTTGTAAGCCACATGTGTCAATGTCACCACATGTATGGACTTACATAATTTCAATTTTCAATTTTGTTTATTTTTCCTTTCAGAAACATTACAAATTATATTAACTCAATTAATTTCTGAAGTACAATAAAAAATAAAAATAAAAAATGCAATATATACAAAAATAGATACTTATGATTAAGTACTATGAACAAAGCAATAAAGACAAGCAACAGAAGGTCCCAATGCTTATCAGACAGACGGCGCCAACCAATTATCCCTCCAAAGAAACTCTTGGAGTTCTTGTCTGAATTGAGCCTCTCTTAAGTGAAATAAGTATAACAACATCCGAGGCGATTTGGTTAAACAGTCTGATCCCTCTCCCAAGAGGCATATTCTCTGGCAGGTTAGTGTTACTCTTAGGGAGAGCGAACAATAATGAACGTTTGTTAAATATAATAGTTTTTTGTGCATCATCTGATAGCTAAAGGATAGAAGAACTAATGTAACATATGAAAATAGGTCAGATAAGTACATTTACGCTTCAAATACTAGTTATAAGCAAAATATGGTTTGAAAAATTCACGCCGTATTGACAGTATAATTTGTATTCCACCGAGCCGTAATGAAAGGATTAAGAAACATTAATTGGACTGAATTTTTACCTGCCTCATACGCATTTCAAGACAATTACTATTAATTATCCTCGACACTCATTTTAGTCAAATATTATCAGTTGTCCCCCTTGAACAATTGTGACTAGTGTATTTCATAGTTATAATCATTTTAAATCTGCTCCCATACTAGGAGTATATGTTATACACAAACAAAGTTCTGTTATCCAAAAAAATTCTCGCCTCATCTAATGTAAGAACTGCCTTACAAAACTCTCCCAAGACTGCATTCTATATATAGTTTCCTACTGGTTAGAGTCCGTGAGGAAAAAGTGTACTTAGTTAATAGCTTTCGATGAAAATGTCACAGCTAGGTCTTTCTTCGTCTATAAACCCAAAGTAGGATGAAAATTAAACTTTTTTGCATCTTCACCAGGTCATTCCTTATAAAGACAAACCATTAAACATCAAAAATTTTATGCATGTACTTATATAATATACTATAAACAAAACGGTTGTGTTTGCCTTTTTGCTGAGATGTCACGATTCGCAATTGTATTGTATATAAAGATGGTAGTAATACAGACGTGGGAGTAATATAATATAAGTGGTACTTTTTTGTCTTAGATTTAATTGCATAAAAGTGCCAAAAAACAATATATCCGTTAAAAGGATTAAAATCGCATCACAGGTTGAAAGAAGATGCAGAATTAATAATATATTGTTGATAAAAATACGAAAAATATTATTTTCTTAGACATTTTCCTTGAATTAAATTAAAATAGACTCTGCTGTGCAACTAAAGAAACTCACAGCCCTTTCTGTACATAAATGTAACAGATGTGGTCTTCTCTTCTTCGTGTCAGCGACGTCAAATTATTTTTTCCCAATATCTGGCAACATCGATAGCTCGTGTGTTGCCCAGCATAAGATCCTGCGATGTGCAACTTGTTGGGCACATGGAGCAGCATCGTAGGTGTGAGGCGGTCTGCAGGTCTCCACAGTCGCACAATAGTGTCTCTCTCTGCCGGAGCATTCCCTACCGCTCGAGGTTGTCCTTTGTTCTACCAACTCCGGTTCTTAATCTGTTTAGGGATTTCCAGGTCCGCCAGTCAAGGCTCTTGCCAGTTGGGAGGCCTTCCTTTGGAGTAATGAAATCCTCTGGTGCGATTTGTTGCCAGAGTTGGAGTCTCTCATTTTCAGGGCCGGATGTGAGAGGTTGTGTGGATTTCAGAAAGCTGCTTCGATACATCAATCTTGGTGTTGGGGGTATCTGATTATACAAGCAGTGGGACGGTTGGTTGATTGCCTTACGCATTGGGGAGCATGAAAAGAACCTCCACGCGGTGCCCCCTGGAAACGGAATTTCGGACTTTCTCTTCCGGCCAATCTTTTCAACCCAGCGACAACAAAAACAGATGTGGTGATATATATATATAAGAATAGCATAAAATATTTAGTAGTACTATATGAAATGATAAACCACTTCTTCTTCTATATAAAAGACAAATCCGACCAATCCTATGCCGAGACCGAGCGCGAAGATCGGTAGTCGGTCCCCACCCTTCAGCGAGAGAAGGTGGCATTACGGCCACAGCGGCATGTCATCCCGCTTGGCCGAAAGCTTGTAAAGTTTTAAGTAAATATAATCAATGTACTTCTAAAAGAAATTAAATAAAAAAGTCTTTGTTTGCTGACCTGCTCGTGATCCTGCCCTCAAGCGACGGAATAACACACTTTTTTGAAAGAGAGAGAGGAAGAGGATGTTAATACACTTGCAATCTCCCCAACCCACATACAAACACGAACACAACGTTTTCCGCATGCAGCGTCCGGCCTCCATGGCTGAGCGTCATAGAGTGCACTGGTCTTGACCGGGTGTGCTCTCCTGCATGCGATTACGTAAAAAAAAATAGTTTCTCTCACAAAAATGGTTGGTCAGAGCTGACGCAAATGTCCGCGTGTCTGTGAGAATTGAACAAACAAATGGGAAAACGCTTCGGATTGTTGGCGATATCGATTGTTGGGCGCATTGTCTGTGTGAGTTGTAACAAATTAATGCATTAAGGTGACACAGGGTCGGACATATAGCTGAATAACATCTGGTTGTTATCATCATCATTAGGACTATCATCATCATTAAGATTATCATCATAATTAGGATAATTAGCAATATCATCTCTCAGGATAGTTACAGTGTGATATGTAACAAATTAATGTGTTTTTGTGATACAGAGTCGTACATATAACTGGAAAAATCATCATTTGGATTGTTGGAAGTATCAACTTTCCTTTATGTAAACATTTTTTTTTTTTTTTTAATCAAATACAAAAAGATACATTTTTTACATAGTAATTTACATTCCAATCTTTTTTTTTTTTTTTCTTTTTTTTTTTTTTTTACATTCGCTTACCACACCACTTAAAGATAAGATCTTGTGTGTGGCGTGGGACATAAGCAGGAAAATAACGACAGATGGTGATAGCAATGCTGAAGTCTGTGGATTCTATGACGCTTACCATGTTACATATGGTTAAGCGCTGCATGTGGAGTGTTGATTTGCCAACGTCATACACTACAGAGATTCACGAATCATCCTTATTATTACAGGAATTTACTATGAATGGGTAGTTTTCACGGAACGACTGTCGTCTACCACCAATTTTGATTAATAGGCTATGACTAACATTTTAAGGGTGAGGGATCAAAATCATATATTTTAGAAGCTCAGAAATCGATTCAAAATCTTTTGTTTTTAATCTCCGCTGGGGATCGAACCCACGACCTTTGGCTTGTCAAGCGAACGCTGTGTGATTGTGACACAGGGTTTGGACGTGTATCTCGAAAACATATAATTTTCATGATCATTAGGATTGTCATAATTATTAGGATAGTTGACGGTATCAACAGTTGGGCGCGTTGTTATATGAGACTAAGGCAAGAATCGTACTAAAAATAACGCCGCTTTCTTCCATCACAATATCAGCCTTTGAGTAAATGCATACAAAAAAAAAATCACAAGAATATTTACTCTTGTAAACTCAAATTATTTTGCTGAAAATGTAAAAATGGCTCCCTTTTTTTCCCGCTGAAATATTAGATGTCACTTTTTTCATACACAAAAAAGTCATCGCATTTTTTCAGATAACATCATTTCATTTTCCGGCCGTTGATTAAATTTTTCGGTGCATTTTCGTTAAGGTTTTCTGTTTCTAATTAAAAAAAGCGTAATACATTTTTGTACAGACACGTTCGTAGGTTTCACGGTCAGTGTATATTATGTGAAGTTTTTGATGATTTTTTATTTTTAAACTTAATTTTGTTTGCGTGGCATACCTTGCTGTGTATTAAGTGACGATATTTAAAAACGAAAGCAAAAATAAGACGCAGAACTGATATGCTTTTACTGTTTTTAGTTTTTAAAAACTATAAGACGAATTTGTTCAATTTCGATATCTCCTAATTATTTATTATGTTTCCGATTCTATATTAATTATTAAGTGGTCTCTTTAGGCTGATAACCTCAATCTGCATTCTTGCTGGGTCATATGGTCGCCAAAAATTGCAAACCTAAAATTTAGTCAGCTGCCAATTGAAATTATCACTACACATTCAAATATTACGTAATAAAATTCACTTCTCGACGGCCTACCATGATGAGACCCAAAGGATATTGCAATATCTTACTTATATGTTCATATATAAAAAAAAAATATAAACACATACAGGAGAATACCGACAGATGGTGATAGTAATTCTGAATTCTTATCTGTGGAATTCTATGACGCTTATCATGGTGCATATAGCAAAGCGCTTCATGTGGAGTGTTGACCCGCCACCGTCATAGAATACAGCCCGAGATTCACGCATCATCCTTTATTATTACAAGAATTTACTATGAATGGATGGTCTTCACGGGACGACTTTCGTCTACCACCAATTTTGATTAATAGGCTAAGACTGGCGTTTTACGGGTGAGGAATTAAATTCACACCAACCGGGATATTTTAGAACTCAGAAATCGATTAAGAATCCTTTTTTTTAATCTCCGTCAGGGATCGAATGGGCAAAGCAAACGCTTTAACCATTGAGCTATACCCGCTGTAAAATATGTATGTTGTAATTAGGCTTTTCGAAGATAAATCTGTCGAGACCAAGTCTATTTGGTCGTAAGATGCAACCTAATTATTTTTCTAAATAAACTAAATTTATTCGCCTAGGTTGGAATTTTCGTAATTAAAATTAATTTCTTACGTGTACGCAAAAAAAATAATTGTACAGAAATAAAATAATAAATTTATTGTATTATATAAAAAAGGCAAAGAGAAAATCAAGTAATATTATATGTAAACGAAAAAAAAAAAGTTTAATTTTGATAAAAAATATCCTTAAAATGTGTTCTTTTGTAGATTAGTAAGTATTATATAAATATTAAATTATGTTTATAAAAAAATATTTGTGTAATATTTTACAAAAAAAGAGTAATATTTTACAAAAAAAAATTGTTCATTAATTAAAAAACTTTGTTTTCAATGAGTGTAATATACTGCTAAGCCATTAAAAGAAAGAATACCTCAAGGTTCGAATCCGCGAGATGTTTTCAAATTTGAGAATTAAAAACGTGACGATATTGTTTTCAATTAATACAATGAACAATAACAATTTGCTGAAAAAATATGTTCTAGGTTGTTCGTAAAGTAATTTAGATTTTTACGTAGAGGAACATCAATTTATTCATAGAAAACTTCACGCTTAAATCATAAAAAATATTATATCTTAAGACAGCCGATATAGCAAGCCGTGCTTGTGATTAATTCTACTAAGGTCTTTATTTTTGATACCCTTTAAAATATGGAAAGTGAAAAGCAGAATTTTTCGTTTTTTTTTGTGCTTAATCTAAAAATTTAAGATACTGTTCATACACGAAAATAAATAATCCGATGTGTACAAAAACTGTAATAAAATGTTTCTATTGAACACCACCGTCAAAACTGTCTTGCAGTTATCTATCTGATCGTTGAAGATGCACTTTTTTATGTGATCGCATGCAGGAGAGCGCAGCCGGTCAAGACCAGTACACTCTATGACGCTCAGTCAGCGAGTCTGGACGATGCATGCTGGAGACGTGTGTTGTCTTCGTGTTTGTGTGTGGGTTGGGGAGATTGCAAGTGTATATTTATCTGTTTCTTGAAGAGATCCAGATTGTAGGAAGGAGGAATCACAGACTCTGCAACAACATTCCTAAGCTTACCGGTGGCATTAAGGAAGGAACTTTGGAAACTACCAGTTCTTGGTCTACAGTGTAGACCAAGAACTGGTCGATGATAATGATATAATGGTAATAACGGTAGAAAAGAGGTGAACCAATGTTACGCCTGTGTTCCATTGCTTACAGGTTAGAAGAAAAAGTGTAATTGTTTATCGAACGAATTGCTCTTCTTTGAACTGAGTCAATTGAGCTTAGAAGGTATTTTGGGGCTCCAATCCAAAGGTGACTGCCGTATTCAAGGATAGGTCGTATTTGTCCTTTATATAGAAGAAGATGTTGTTTATCGTTGAAATATCGACGTGGTCTATATAATACACCTAATTTTTTGCAAGCGAGACCGGCGTTATACTTACTTGGCTCGTACTATTTGACATTATTCGAGATTGATACTCCAAGGATGTTAATGGAGCTTGCTTTTGGAAGAGAACAACCATTAAGGAAAGCCAATTGGAGTCGATGAAGATAAAAAAAAAACAATTTATGCGTACAGTCGAATAGCAACAAATTTAATTGATGAGAGATCAAATTTATTGAATTTGACCGTGCATAAACATTGGAAATGCCTAGATTAAAAAGTTTTTTTTTTCTTAAAACGAAATTACTCTCCGAACAACGTAATATTTAAAAAGTTTAAGAAATTAAATTTTCCACCACTACGAATTAAAACAAGTAAAAGCTTATTAAGTTAAGACAAAACAGAAAAAATCTCATGTTGCGTAAGAAAAATGAAATTCTGAAAGCCCACTCATAATGATTGAAAATCTGATTGTTTGAGTGGAGGTCAAAGCCTGCTGGCGTGGATGGCAAAACCCACGAAGCCTCCCAAGTGTGAAATATAAAGTGTTTGTTTTCGAGCTTCGTTGAAGAAAAATTGTTTTGAATTTTCAATGACGAGAGACGAAAAACAATCAAGATTTTTAATTTATTTTCGAGAACCATGTAATACTGAAAATGAATGAATCGAGGCGCATTCGTGAGTTAAAAGTTTACAGTAGGCGTGTGATTTCCTTGCTATTACGCAAACTGTTGATTTTACTTTTATTGAAAACGTTTGCTTGAGTTATAAAGTTTTTACTTTGTTCTTCAACACAAAGTTGTATATTTTTTATATAACAAAAACCGCTTTGCATAACGCAGCATTGATAGTCAAATCAAACTTAATTACTTAGTGATCATTATATAATTAAACGCTATCCGGATTTAAATACGAAACGATAAAAGTCTTCCTTTCAAACAGAGAACCGTTGTTAGAATATATATTAATTTATTTATTAACGGCCTAGGCCAATGCGTACAGTTAAAATAAGAAAATACATTTAAGAAAATAGTAATAAAGAATAAATACTTAAAGCTAAGACAATATATTTGGACAAAACGTAAACATGAGTAAATAAAACCGACATCTCGTACATCAGTAGAGGGATCTGCGAAATGCCGGAAGGTCAAGCCCGAAAAAGTCCAAGTCAATAGAGGAGTTAACCAGTTTACATATTCTCAACATAGGAGAATAGAAACCGTAGTTGGTTTTGGATGCCCTTACATGTAGCTGGTTTCTGCCTTTAGTGAACCGGGAGGGAACATTGAATGCAATTTCCCGCAATAAAGTTGAGTCATCGATTATGGAGTTCAGAATTTAATAATGTAGATTTTAAATGTCTGTTATAAGATGGTAATGTTCGATTAGCAATGACAAATATGAATCTGAGATAAATATATTGTGTCTTATTGTGTACATAGTTACATTCTTAATAATAATATAATATATTTGTGTTTATTTCTTTCATATATACCTACGATATATATGTATTTTTAAGTGTTTACCACTGAAAAACTTGTAGTGGTCTTATCATATTATAAGGATGGAAATAATTTATTGAGTTCAGAGTCTTCTTCTCTTCTCTTCTTCTTCGTTTCAGCGACGTCAAATTGTTTTTTCTCATTATCTGGCAACATCGATAGCCCGATTGTTGCCCAGCATTAGGTCCTGAGATGTGCAGCTTGTTCGGCACATGAAGCAGGATCTTAGATGTGAGGCGGTCTGCAGGCCTCCGTAGTCGCACAATAATGACTCTCCCTGCCGAAGCATTCCCCACCGCTCGAGGTTGTCCTTTTTTCTACCAACTCCGGTTCTTAATCTGTTCAGGGATTTCCAGATCCGCATTTTCAGGGCCGGATGTGAGAGGTTGTGTGGATCTCAGAAATCTGCTTCGCGACTTCAATCTGGGTGTTGGGGGTATCTGATTATACAAGCAGTGGGATGGTTGGTTGATTGCCTTACGCATTTCTTATGTTTGGTGGTGCGATACCAGCCAAGGGGTAAAACTAGGGCCTCTAAACAGTAATTAACATTACCTGTATTATTAAACAATTTTTTCACTATTTATTAAGGCATCATAAAAAATGTTAATATGTCGAAAATGCATTTGCCTTACATTCTTTCTCAAAATCATATTTTTCTTCTATTAGCTCCATAATTAAAGCATATGGTCTCCACTTTCTTTCACAAAGTTTGTTATGGTCATCGCGACGTCCCTTGTGAGCATTGCCTTCGGAGTTCTGGTTTATACATTACTATAAAAGCTCGCATAATATGTTTGTTGGTATATTCCTATGGAAACAGTGTTCAGTGTGCATGATGTTATGACGATAGATTGGCAAATGCTCTTGAGCCGCGTCTAGTCACATTCGAGGGTTTGGCAGGAGATGGATGATGAAGAGGTGGAAGTCCAGCTTGTGGACAATGGTCCATCAGCAGCCACAAAAGCAGACGTCATGAAGCCGCCGCCGGGCAACTCATTCTCGATAGTGATTATGATGTGCAAGTAATTTGTGCATTTCTAAGCAAATGTTTATATAAAAAACATTAATTCATTTACATAACATTAGTTACAGCATGTGGTCGTCACAAATTGTCGTCATAATGCTTTAATAGCCGCTTTGTTACATGCCAGATCTGCCTCCCACAGCTCCGCAGAGTACATTATTTATACAACTTTTTGCATATTTTGATCACATGGACATCGCAAATTGCCGTTTCACAGTTCTGTAATCTCACATTTTATTTGCCTTGTCCTAGAAAACGATGGTTCCCGGTAGCCTTCAGAGCAAGAGCTCGTGAACTTGCATAGACTGTGCCCTTATAAATATTTGATTGTTCAATAATCACCGTTTTTTAAGCAGATCAGATGATGCGCCCGAGGCTCCCGAGGCCTGGACATTTTTTATTTTGTCCATAAAGGGTAGCTCAATTCTACCGGAGGCATTTTATAAAGCTTTGATTTGATTAAGCCAATTAAAAAAAAAACAAGTTTCGTTGGGTTATGAGACGATGGCGTCTAAATGACAACAGCGAGATGGAGCCTAAATAAAAAATGTTACTGTATTTAATATTTTCCTGTGGGAACTGGAAAACATGTTCTAACCAAATCCATTCCCACGTATTTCGTGGTTAGCAACGTGTTACCAAAGAAGGCAATTTTAGACTCGCTGTAGTATACTTACTTCGCAGCCTTAGACTGAGGTCTATTTGACATCTAACTGATGCACCTAGAATCACGGGAAGGCTTTCAGCCACTCTCTTACAAGTAGCTTTTTGCATGCACCCAGTAACGGATCTCCATCTGGGTCTCCAAAAACAGGACGGGACAGGGAGGGTTTTCACCAAAAAAATAACCAAATCTAGCTTTGTCTGTTGACCAACTACTATCAGGAATAATATATAGAGTGTACTCAGTGGAGTTCATGGAGGCAGATACATCATAGGACGATGCGAAGACTATGTTGACGAATAGAAAGCTTATGGCACCACTTTTTGGGAGGTCCAACAAAGTAACAGATATGAATGATGTAAAAGGAGCAGAATAACTGAATTATTTTATAAATAAAAACTTTTTTCACGTTTCGTTCGGGATCGATCCTCGATGGCTTGAATGAGGGTCAGAGGCTTTACCTATCAGCACATTCCTATAATGATTGTTGCTGTGCAAGCACTCCGTGCACTTGTTAATGGAAGCGTCTGCAAATCGTTCGAATGACACATTACCTAACTGATGGTTGCTCCAACCTACAGGCTCTTTGTTCCGCTAACAGGCCTGGTCATAACATACACGGTTAGTGTATATTCATTAAGAACAGACTATTTCCATAATCCATTCCTTAATGCCACCAATAAACTTCGATTTGCTCTTTTAATATTTGAGTTACCTCATTCATATAACTTGGACTTTTTCAAGAAACGTATAAATATACACATAATTGAAAAATATTACATCCTCTAAAAACAATACATCGTTTCTGTATGCAGCATCAAGCCGCCCTGGCTGATCGTATCAAAGCCCCCCAGTTACATACGAGTAATACTATATATACTGCGTGCGCATACTTCAAAAATGTCTAAGTTATTTTTTTAAGTAAAGCTTTTGTGGCAACACCATGCTAACATGCGAATAACTACAAGAATGCTCGCCGACGCAGGCTGCCAACAGGCCAGTCATTCTCCAGAACCCGGCACATCAGGACACGCTATAGTTCTCAATATCAAAAAGCTCCACGAACCGCTGACAAATCTCGACGCTACATCTCCTCCATCGACGATTAGTTAATAAAACTAACACTTTCTTAGGATCGTTGCATTCGCGACCGCCAGAATAAATGTCACCGTAACCGTTGACTTCCTTTTCAATTGTTCCGACTCCAGGCTTCTCCCGATATTCTTCTAAAGTCGACAGTTTACCGTGTAACACTTCGTTTGCCAGCTTCTGGACGGTAGTACAACTCTTTTCTTCACCATCGACCATCATTATTATTATATCAGTATTTGTATAGCGCTTTTTTATGACCGAATGGTCATTCCAGAAGCGCTTATTTGCCTCTCTGAGTAAAAATGTGGGTCTTGAGTCTGCTTCTGAAACCTTCTGAGACCATCGTCTCTTAGTTAGATATGTCCATCACATTGTCAAGAAAGCCTATTCTTTTCGTAGCGTCCACTACTCGAGCTCTTCTACGAATACTTGTATCATAGATAGGATCTTTGAGAGACACACTCTCATTAGCAAATAATAGGTTTTCATTATGCTAGATTTATATTCAGGTGCAATCTTTTATTTAAAGAAAATATATTCGTATTTAATTCAAATACACTTTTATTTTTTCAATGTTTTCAGCATTCACTTTGAGATCCATGATAAATTAAAAACAATAATTTATTTACTTTGTTTTTACATGGATAACGTAAGATAAGTTATCTATTAGGAGACTGCAGTTTTGAGCCTTTCTCAACCATTCTTTTGTTAAGAAAGAAAGAGAAGTTATCTCAGTTATACAAGGTAAATAAATAAATATTTATACCTCCTGAATTTTTTTCAATTTATAAATAAAGTTCTTTTTTCAACGCGTCAATCCAAGCACAAAAATAACGGCAGAAGCGGGATGCGAACCGCGGACCTTGGAAACCAACTATGCCCAGGTATTCATACCGCTCGGCGAACTGCGCCATTGCTATGCCTAGACCGACTCGCGTTGAAACTAGTATTTATATCATTGTTATCATCGTACGATAGATGTCGCTATAGTATATATTCGAAGTATGTATATTTTTATTATTATTCAATCAGTCTTCATTTATTCACAATCCGACAGTATATTTATTTTAGTAAGTACCACTTGGGTTTTGAACCAAACTATATCATCAGTCACACAGGTAAATGATTGGTTATAAAGTCCGAATCGGAACTATAAGTAGTCATTTCTCATCCATTCAGTCTATAGTTTGGTTCGAGACCCGAGTGGTACTTACTAAAATAAATAGACTGTCGGAAAGTAATAATATTAAGCTTGTGAATAAATGAAGACTGATTGAATAATAATAAAAATATACATACTTCGAATATATACTATAGCGACATCTATCGTACGATGATAACAATGATATAAATACTAGTTTCAACGCGAGTCGGTCTAGTCATAGCAATGGCGCAGTTCGCCGAGCGGTATGAATACCTGGTCATAGTTGGTTTCCAAGGTCCGCGGTTCGCATCCCGCTTCTGCCGTTATTTTTGTGCTTGGATTGACGCGTTGAAAAAAGAATTTTATGTATAGTATATGTATATTTAAGTAATAATAATATTGTAATATAGTCAATGATCTATAAAAGTAGATTAGAATATTTAAATAATAAAATAATATTCTAATAAAAATCAAAAAAATTATATATAAATAAAGTCATTGCTGGGCCCGTCCCCGGCTGCGGGCCTCGCTTCTGCTCCCCTGAGACCGCATTATACATCCGACGGCCAAACAAAAGCACAAAGCGGACTCTTCCCTTTTCGATTCACCATTCACAAAAATAATAATCCACAATGGACGCGTAACAATTTTATTCATTTCACGGCGCGGGCACAATGGCCCTCTGATGGCGGCAGGTAAATATCATATTATTTTAAACGATTGTCATCGGCATTTGCGGCTATTGCGTGGACCCGGCGGCTGCGAACCTCCAGAGAACCCGTTAAATTAAAAAAAAAAACATTGATAAAAATATTTAAAATCATCATCACGTTCGTCAATTTGATGGCATCATTTTTTAACTAAAGCAGTTTTGAGATTCTCACAAATAAAACAAAACAAAAAATATTTGACATAAAATGATAATGCGGCTCTTCACAAGTGATCAATTCATGATACATTTAGTATCGCTTACTACTCAAGAGCTCGTATGAAACACAAAATTCAGTGAATGCAACAATTTTTCGTAATTTCGGTGACATTATTGTGAACCAACGAAGTGCTTAGACAATCTAAAATATCATGTGTTGTGATAAAATAGAGAAACAACCCGTTGCAAGTGATAAACTGACGAAAAATAATACATAATCTTTTTATAATCCTCCACCATACAGGTTTTTTCAAAGCTAATAAATACAGTGAAATATTAACAATTCATGATTACTTTCGTCATTTGGCTAACTTTTTTAAAAGCTTGCTGCTTGAAGTTGATCTGAGTGACATGTCAATCTCACTAAATACAATAATATGTTACAATTGACATATATATATATATTATAATAAATCATAACATACATATATTTAAGTCACGATAAAATAAGCGTCTACTAATTTGAAGATCCAGTGAAAAAATAAAGTGTAATACTCACGTACCAAATACTAATGAATACGTTTGTGTTTTGATGTAAATTTTATCTAAGTTAATATTTATGTTTTTCAAAGAAATATATTATATTTTGCCAATTTCGTGATATGGTCAGTGTTTAAGAAATTAATAATTAAATTGTCTGTTTTAATCGATCAAATAGTTCTTAAATATTTTGACAGTGTGTAAAAAAGGTGTAAGTTTATTAGAGAACTCAAACATCAAAATAATGATATAATTTGCAACAACATATGCTTTAATTTGGTTGAAATTTGTGATGAATTTAGTTTCAGATACAATTGACGTTTCTTGACGTTTCAAATACTCGTAGTAAAGTGAACGTTGTTATTGTCACAGTTACATATTGTTAAAATAAACAATAATTCAATTAAAGTTATCTGTCGAGTATTTATTTGTGTACAGAAAATAACTGGTTAAATTTATTTCAATAAAACCCATTGTTAAATCATAATATAAACTCGTTATTATAAAGTTAATATGAATACTAATCAAGCAAATGTGTGAATGAATAAAACGAAGATTATTATTTTATAACTATGTTGAATCATCATACATCTGTCATGAAAGGATCAGAAGCAATGAGGGAAGACTATCCTTCGATTCCGTCTGGAACATCTGTGTCATCTCGTCACATCAAGCGTCCCATGAATGCTTTCATGGTCTGGTCTCGTCTCCAGCGACGGAAGAAAGCTGCTGAATATCCCAAGATGCACAATTCGGAGATCTCCAAGAGGCTCGGAGCCGAATGGAAAACATTAACAGAGTTCCAAAAAAGACCGTTCATAGACGAAGCGAAACGTTTGAGATCCCAACACATGGTCGATCATCCTGATTACAAGTACAGACCAAGAAGGAAACCAAAAGGTGCAGATAATTCAACCAATACAACACACGCACAAAGCAAATATACTTTAAATTCTACAGTAAAAAATATTGAAAATATTTCTGTTGCAATGCCTGAAATTGGTTTATCTTCGTCGATACCGCATTCAGCATCTCAAAGCATGTATCCAGCGTTTCCTTATTCAGAGCATATCGACAATTTTGCTAGAAGTTTCTTAACGTCCATGCCTACGTCTAATGGAGCTATCCTAACGCCATTGAGCAGCTCATTGTTTGCTGCACCGAGGATCAGTGTGTCGATAGTTTCGGAGAAGCCACCTGTTTCTCTTCCTCCGTATGCCAGTCTTGCACCAACGTCTTCTCCGTTGGAATCAGCTGTGGTACAGCAGCATCACGCCATGTTAAGAGCATATCAAGACTACCACATCGCTTCACATCATCAAAACCCAGATAGTCCTATTTATCATGGTTATCCCAGTGTATACTATACTTAGTAATTAAATATACACATACTATAATACATCAATTTTTTTATACTATAGAGACATCTATCATTATATGATGGTAGCAATGATATAAATACAACTTATTCCGCGTAACAGTTCGGGCAGAGGATGGTCTAGTGGTCTAGTGTAATGAACTTGAGCAACGGTTGGTTCCAAGGCTCGCTGGTTTGCATCCCGCTTCTGCCGAAATATTTTCTGAACGAATTGATACGTTTAAAGAATTTGATGTATTATAGTATGTGCATATTTAATTACTAATAATATTGTAATATAGTCAATGATCTATAAAAGTAGATAACAATTTGGAAAAAATAAAATAATATTCTAATAAATATTTTAAAAAATCCATACACTATACTTAGATAAAGTGAAATCATATTTCACTTAATTTGTACTATTTTTGGCAGTACATACTTGAATTATTTTTTAAGAGAGTGATTAGATTTTTTATTTAAATTACATACCTTATTTATGACTATAAATTGGCTTTTTAAAGAAGCATAGCATAATGGACTATACATTTATATTAATTTGTCATAATCATATTTTGTACACCCACTCCCGTTTGATTCTCCATTACAAGCAATCTTCTGCCTTCTTTTTTCTCAATTTTTAATGTCGTCAGTTCGTTTAGAAAGATCATGTCCCGATACCCTGTTTTACGATTCTTATGCGCCACTCAAGGATAACACCTTTTTTCGCCATCGAACATCGTCTCTTTGTCAGATATGCACATTTTTTTTTAATATTGTAAAACTTATATTTATTTGCAGCTTACATATCACTTATAATTAATCTTTTTAGTTAACATTACTAAATTTCATTTATTATATGGTTTTCAAATATATTAAATTTTATTATTACATTATTAATTTATACAAAATTAGTATTTATAACAAATAGTCCATTCAATTAAAAAAAATGTGGTCTTGGATCTGTTAGTGGCCGCTGTGATTTTTGACTCACTTGTATTTTTTGGTACTAACTTCCTCGTAATAAATATATAACTTATATTTCTTTCTTTCTTATATTTTAAAAATAACTTATATTATATGAACGTAATAAATAGATGAGTTAAATTCATTATTTTCTGTTACCAGACTTATAATAAATGTTAAATACGAGTAAAAATGTACAATGCATGGTTATTTGCAGACATATAATACTAATAAATATTTTTCATAAAACTGCACTATTTCATATCTAAATTTTGCACTACATATTGATAATTTCATATAATAGTTATGCTACATACGATAATACAATTCTTTGTAAAATTAAATAAATATTTTTGTGTAGAAATATAAAAATATAGTCACAGGAAAAAAAATACACATACATTGTATGTTAATGACAAATCACAAAAGTTATTAGTGCTGTTACATTTCCTTCGCCTTTTGTGAATAAAATAATAATTACATAGAAAATGTGACAAACATACATAATAACGATAATAGTATATACTTTAATAATCGCACTGGGCTTTATACAAATGTACTTACATGTCATTATTACACGGTGTGTACAATAAATATTAATCCCCGTTTCACACATATAAGTGCTTAATGATGGCTCATGCTGAACACTTCCTTTGTGGCTAGCGTCATTATGAAATGGGCTTTTGCCGGCTATTCACAATAATTACATGATATTATTTTTTTCCACAAAAGTGGGCTTGCGACGGCAATTTGACTCAGATGAGAGATCTCTTCTATCTAGGGCCTGCAATCGATATACAATAATCTAGTAATCATATTTCATAAATTTTATTAATTAAATATTCTTGATATCGCTTGGTGAAAACCCTCTCTGTCCCGTCCTGTTTTTGGAGACCCAGATAAAGACCCGTTACTGAACGCACGCAAAAAGCTACTTGTTAGAGTGGCTGAAGGCCTTCCCGTGATTCTAGGTGCATCAGTTAGATGTCAAATAGACCTCAGTCTAAGGCTGCGAAGTTAATATACTACAGCTAGTCTCGAATTGCCTTTTTTTGTAACACGTTGCTAACAACGAAATACGTGAGAATGGATAAGGAAATGGTAAGGTTCGGAAATGGATTCTGCAGAATGGCAGACATCAGATAGGAGTCATTACTTGCGTCTGCACTCTTGCAGACGAACGAGCAGAAGCGCTCAAAAGTAAAGTAAAAACGTATTCCAAAATGATCCCTGTTGGAGCATATTTTGCCTAAAAATCGCCGCCGCACTGTTCTATTCGCTGTCAATTGTCCTTGCCTTGGTCCCAATGAATCTATGCGTTTAGAGCTCCATAGATTACATACAATGCAGAGTTTCCGACGACTCCCAAGGCAAGAGCTGAGGATAATGAAAAAAAAACGCATTGTAGTCTCCAACACGCATATTTAAGAGATTTTAAACGGATACTTTTCAGTCAGAATAAATCTTTTTTTGGTCAGAATATAAAATAAAATTATAATATATTTTCAATATTCAACATGTTCTACATGGTTATATTCACCTTTCTGAACTTATCTTGAACTAACCTACACTAACTTACCTTATTAATACTGTCTAAAATAAAAAATAAAAAAACTTTTTTATTTTAACCAATAGTTGATTTGAATTCTGATTATTTATTTTTGTTGCTTTTGTTACATAATCTTTTTGAGTCTTTTCATAGCTGTTCTATATCTGGAGCTTTTGGTCACCATAGAAAAATATGAAATATCAATAATATAACTATTTGAATTATTTCTTGTCCAAATATTTTATTTTTTTAAAAATTAAAAAAATACATAGTAATACATATTTTCTTTCTATAACCGCTTCATAACTGGAAAAAATATATACCACATTTTTTTGCCACTCAATTTTGTAAGTAGGAATTATCTATGCTTTTATCCCAAAACATCTGCATCCAAATGTCTACCTGGGAAAATATATGCTTTCCGACGGTCTCCAGGGCATAAGAGAACGTTGATTTGTTAATCGTTATTTTTAAGGAAAACGTATGAGCTTCCGATTACTGAACGCTTGATTCTTAAGAGTACCTCAACACAAGGTATGACTTGTAGTAAGAAATAGCCAGTTACCTGTTAAAATTTCATTTGTTGTCCAATGTTGCTTAATTTTCGTGATTTAACGAGAGCCGCGCGTACAATGTGCCGATGTTACTGGTAATACGAGTATTAAGATACACCTCCAAATAATTTAAATTACAATAAAATCTGCTACTGTCTTCAAATTGAAATGTCAACACGGGACTTGCCCTACCTGTGATTGCACACATTAATATTAATGCATCACGCAATTCGTGTTGCATAAATATTATTGTGTGTCTTATATAGACGGCTCTTTTAAATCTATATCGTATTCCGCAAACCGTATCGTTCTCCGTAAATCTAAAAAATAATGTTGTAATTATGTTTTTTTTGCATTGTTTGATATTGTATTAAAGCGACATCAAACATGACAGAGAACAATGTATACATGTTTAATTTGTCATCAAAGGATAATATTATAATAGAATGATGTGAACAATTTTATTAAAAATGATAACATTGTACAAACTATTTCTACAATAATATTAACACGACTTTTATCGAGTATCTTTTAAATAATAATACCTTTAGAACAAAAGGCTAATAAACATAGATCATTCTATAATCGATGGAAATTGCTAGATTGGTCAAAGGAGAACAATAAAAACTACGAGGGTCTCTATAGCTTTATCTGCTTTCAACCATATTGTTATCATGACAACCAAGGACACATTGATATTTTATGACACACGGTACCCGGGCTAATAATAATAATAAAGTGCTTTTATTCCAGCAGTATTGGGTGGGTTGTAATATTTGTTGTATTATACAAAATCTGCATTGGAAATCAAAGAATGTAATCTTCTGTCTCTTTTAAAAGGTTGAAATGTTTTTTCTAGAAAATGTAATATGTACAGTCGATTCCGCTTAATTAGGACACCGCTTAATTGGGACAGCCGCATATTTGGGACAAATCGCTAAGAACAGAAACCAAACCAAGAAACCAATAGTAAATTTATATGTTTAATTGAGACAACATTCCGCTTAATTGGGACAGGAAATTTAAGATCACAGCACATATTATGTTACACATATTCTCAAGAAAAAAGAGATATAAGATGCGTTGTCTCACAGCTGTTCGGCGCGGCGCCGAATAAATTTATTAACAAGTTCCACAACAGCGAGATTAGTTAAAAAATTTCCCTTTTTCAAGCAATACAGTTTAGAAATAAAGGGTGCCCTACATCCGCACTTAATATCTGTGCTGATTTTGTAGAAGTGAAATGTTACAAAAACAAAAGACAGACTACACTTGACTCATTTTTGCATTGAATTAAATTGTATGTACCTACCCATTTATTATTTTAATTAGGTTGTTTTTTTTTCTTAAAAGTTTATATTACCTATATGTAATTTACAGTTTCCAAGAGTTTATAAAATAAAATTATTTAAAAAAATATGCATTGTTAAATTTTATGTATGTATTACTGATTAATGGCCTTAATTGCCAAAACCAAATAAATTAATTAAAAAATATATTGAAATTTGCTTAATTAGGACAGCCGCTTAATTGGGATAAAATGTCCAAGTCCCGATGTGACCCAATTAAGCGGAATCGACAGTATATGTATATAGAATTTTTTAATATTTTGGTGAAATAAAATCACAAAGCTTGTAAAACTACTCAATAGATGTCAATACATGTTAAAAAAATATATTAATTCATTAACTCTATAATTAAACGTAAAAGTAAAATAAGGATGTAATGAAAAGTATTTCTTGGAAAGGACAAAATAAGTTAATATATATATATTAATACTTAAATTGGTAAGAAATAATAGTAAAAATATTTTTTTTGTCTAGACATCTGCACAGATAATGTCTAAGCTTTTTATAATCTTTAAAGTTGCCAGCTTAATTATATCCACAATTTGCTACTTAAATTATATTCATCTTATTTAATATAGGTGATACAAATTATATAAAACACTGTAATATATATTTTGATAATTGTTTGTATGTATAAATAAATAAAAAGTAAAAATTTATTTTATATCCAAGTTGATTTTTAATACCTTTTTTTTGTACGTTTCTTCTTCGTAGTATCAATCCAGTGGATTGGTTTGCAGCAACATAATCTTGCATCTCGATCTCCATTCCTCTGCTTGAGATGCAATCATTTTTTTTTTGCTGATACATGGGATGTCTTTAAGACCTTAAATGTGGTATTTTCCCCTTTATTTCCACATCCTAATGCCGTTGACCATAAAGGTTCATCCGCCTTAGGAGATCATTTACTACCTCCAGGACAATAGAGTGCCCTTACCAGCTTGACCTGATGAGGTTAGCTGGGTGTTAGCTTATTCCGGCCAACATTCGGTCCCTGTCTATATTGGCCAACTGATGTCACTCACCCCCCACCACGAGAAGGAATCTTTTATTTGTACGTTTATAAACGTAATAAATAAAAGAACGGGAAGGAATTAATGATTATTATATTACATTTAGTAGTACACTTATAATTGATTTTTATTTGTTTTTATTCGCAAATTAGAAATAATGCATTATAATACATACGTATAATTCATATAAGTGAATAATAAATATATTAAATAATTTATTGTAGTGCCTCCTCAGTTGCTGCATAGTACTCGTTGTGGACAAAATCATCGTCCATTGAAGATATCGAGTTTATATGTAGGTATGGTCCATTTGTACCTAATAAAATGTACACAATTGCATTAAAATATGTATTAATCTTATGATTATCAAGATATTGTAAGTTTAGCAATGCTTTTTCAAAAATACATGAAATATAAGACAAACCTTTTTGTACTGGAGCCCAGTCTACTACTCCAGGAGAGGATGGTTTTCCGTTTATTACAAAACCGGTCCAAAGATTAACCTAAAATAACAAAATTAAAGAAAATTCAAATACTTATTCGAAAAATCACCATGGATAATGTTGTAATTGTTTTTTAACTACACAAAGATAATAAGTTTAATTATGTTTCTCTTTCTAAGTACAAGGTTCTAAGCGTTTCTTCAAGGGATACAAATCGCAAGAATTAACAGAATATCGCATTTCCAATACAATGTTGATATGATTAAGAACAATATTTAGCAAATCTTTGCAGTATTGTACACATTTAAAATGAGACAGTCATGTAATTCGTATTTGGGTAGCTCTTAACCCTTTTGTTACGGCTCGGTGGAATACAAATTATACCGTCAATACGGTGTGAATTTTTCAAACCATTTTTTTTGCTTAAAACTAGTATTTGAAGCATAAATGTACTTATCGGATCTATTTTCATATATCACATTGGTTCTTGTATCCTTTAGCTTTAAGATGAGGCATAAAAAACTATTATATTTAACAAACGTTCATTCTGTAACTCAATACATTTTTTTTTATGTAAACACATACAGGAGAATACCGACAGATGGTGATAGTATTTTTTTTATTTTTTTTAAAATAATATTTTCAACACTGCTAGTTATTAATTTAAAATTAATTAATATTTAGCTCGTAAAATGGAAACCTAACCTAACCTTACCTATTATTAACATCATTCATTTAATATTTACTGTCTATTTATTATTTTTCTACTGCCAATTTATATTTTCTACTTCTATGAGTTCTTATGAGTTTATTTATATTTCATAAACAATTAGTGCCCAATAATTGTATTAATTACTAACAAAATAATTAGTTGTCGTATCTAAATCGTGCCCGTACAAGTTTTATCCTTTTTTCCTCACTATTAAGTAGTTTAATCACCGACAAGAAGATCCTTATATAATTTTATACTAACCATATCCTTGGCTATTGCTGTGTCATGGTTGTTGAGGGGTAATGTATAATGATACGGGAACAGGTAGAGAAGATCGTCCGAGTGGTGAATTCCTCCCTCGAAGGGATATTTGCTGGTGTCTGTTCCATAGCCGAACCTTGTATGCTCCCCCTTGTAGTCCAGGGTGTAGAGGTATGTTTGATTGTTGTACTGAGCGTTGGCTCTGGTGTGCTTCATAGTCGGTGATTTTATGACAAACATTCCCATGATCTAAACATAATCAAATGAAAAACAAAATCTCAACCAACAAAAAAGGAAAAAGATAAACAGATATTCTGAAAAACAATTGTGCTATAAAATTGTTGGACAAGAGTTTAGCTATTGCTATATACATATATCAGTCAATATAATACAAAAATTTGTATAGCATCAAAGTGACATTACATAGTGACATCAGCATGTTATAGCCCTTGCTGACTGGTACCGAAAACCTCGAAATACAATCTTTCGTCTATTATTGTTATTCGCTTGTCGACATGCATGTGTCGCCATATTGGCATTTTGGACTTGTTATATAGACCGCCGCTTGTGGCTCCGGTGCGACAGCCCATCACGGGCGCGCTAGTAGTGTGCCGCCCGTTGGCGAGAGCGTATTGTATTGTGGCTCGGCCTGAATTTTGTGACTAGGTCGGGTCATAAGTTTGTAAAGTTTATCGTAAATATATGTCAATGCGCTTCTGAAAAACTCCGTGTGTTATTAATCTGCTCCTAATCCTGCCAGAAAGAAGATGTTGGAATAACGCCTAATAGCCGGTTAACAGGGTATTATTAAAGTTAAATTTTTTTAATGAACGAGTATTAGCTGAAAGGCTTGTTGATAAATTACTAAAAATTACATTTAATCAATTTTTGAATCACGATCATGAATTTTGATGTAGAGATAAGTTTATTTTTTATGCATATATAATTAAAGCCAACGCGTTTATTGTATAATTGATAATCAGGATACTGTTATAAAAATAAATAAATATTCGTTATCACGGTGCGTCACAATGGTTGTCATGTTTTATGTTGTGTTTTTTTTTATGTTATTGCACTTACATCGATATAACCAGCAGACGCATCTCTGAATGTTATGTTGTCACTCTTGTCGAAGATTTCCTTGAAATATTTATCGGACAGTGTATCAGACAATGATCCGCTAATATCCGTGGTTTCTAAAATAAAAAAATAAACATTGAACCAAAATTGATAAGTAATCTCATTAGACTTCATTTAAAATTAGAAATCGTTTGCAACAGACCGTGAGAAAATGATTACATAGTTCTGCTGAAAATGTAAATGAAATTTACCAGATTATAATATACCGGATCACAAAACTGTTTTTGATAACGTTGATTTAAAATTAATAAAAACATGTAATAAATGCTATCATGTACTGTCGTAGCTTTCTGAGATCCACACAACCTCTCACATCCAGCCCTGAAAATAAGGCAACAAGTCGCATCAGAGAATTTCATTACTCCAAATGTAAGCCTCTCAACTGGCAAGAACCTCTATTGGCGGATCTGGAAATCCCTGAACAGATTAAAAACCGGAGTTGGTAGAACAAAGGACAACCTCGAGTGGCGGGGAATGTTACGACAGGGAGAGTCATTATTGAGCAACTGCGGAGGCCTGCAGACCGCCTCATACCTAAGATCCTGCTCCAAGTGCCCAACAAGCTGCACACCTCAAGACCTAATGCTAGGCAACACACGGGCTATCGATGTAGCCAGATACCGGGCAGAAATAATTTGACGTCGCTGACATGAAGAAGAAGAAAAAAACTGTGATGTATAAGAAAGAAATGTTTATATTTTATGATCCCACATAAATATTTTCGCCACGCGCTTTTACTTTTTCGACATGAATAAACGTATATTTTCAAACAAATTTGATTTTAGAAAATTATATAATTTTAAAACTTTGATTCCCAAAATTACATTTCACAGCTTAGCGATAAATTTATTAGTTTTCTGTCCATTAAAAAATAATATCTTATTATTGCTCGCCTAACTAACATAAAATATATTTTTTTGCCTTGTATTTGTATGATAATATTTAGTTTTCGATTTTTTTACGTTACTTAAGGGCGACCTTCATTATGTAAAAGAAAATGCGAAAAAACTTACCTTGAAATTTTAAATTTTCATCCACTTTTTATCATAACGTTATTAATCTAATCATTTTAACATCAATTCCGTTAGGTTTTATCTTGTTAAATACCAGTACGAGTATTAAACAAAACTGTTTTCTCATGTCTTATTGGTTGAGAATAAAGAAATAATACATAACATTTAATCTGAATATATGTGAAATCGAACATGCACACAGCCGAACTAGTGAAACGTATACGCAAATGCATCTACATATTCATTAGACTTAGAAACATCCTATCTAGAGCAGATTTAAAAATGGTTTACTTCTCCATTGTCCAATCTCAACTGCAATATGGCATTGTTGGCTGGGGAGGAACATACCTAAATATCACCAACCCCATTAGAACTGTACAAAAACTTATCATCAAAGTCATATTAAAAAAACCTCCCACTTACGCAACAGAAAGCCTATTCAATGAATTTAAAGTGCCAACGGTAGATTCATTATACCAAAAATACACTGTTCTTCAGACAATAAAAGAAAGGAGAATTGAAAACTGGAACACTCATCACTCTGCTAGGTATATACATAATCTACTAATACCAAAATTTAACACACAACGTGCAAAGAATGGTTACAAATACAACGGAATAGTGAATTTCAACAATCTTCCTCCGGAAATAAAAGCGATCAGTGACATGAAAATAATGAATAAAAGGGTAAAACGGTCCTTCAAAATTATAAAAATCAGATCTGACGTAATTGTACAAAAATGAGAAATAAATGATATATATATAATTTTTTTATTACATTATAATGTTACTATTATTAAAATGATACTAATGTAAACCTCTCTGTATATGATTCAAGCTAGGTACTAAGTAGTAGTTGTATGTATATGATCCAAGCATAATAAGTATAGAATTTATATAAATTGTATAAAATATTTATATTGTTAAAAAGGTATTGATTATATTAAGTTCATTATCTAAGGATTATATTGAGACTTAGATGGGTCGAGGCTATTAAAGAATCGAAATATATATGTAAATGATGCTGAAATTGTCACTTGGACTATAAAAAATTTATAAATTTTAATGATATTATTTATATTCTAAAAAAAAATATGTTATTATGTAAAAAATGTGGAAAAATAATAATATAAATTATGCAACACTTAAATCAAAGATGAATCCCACGCCACACACAAGATCTACCTTTAAGTGGCGTGGAAAGCGAATTTCCAAAAAAAAAAACAATAAAAAAAAAAATGAATGTTATCCTGTCAATAAAATCTTATATGTATCCTATTATATTTGATTAAATAAAAAAAAAAAAAAAAAATTTACTCGTATATATTTTATCCAAAAATCTCACCTGTGAGGTCCAAGGCGATGGTGAGTAAAGTACTTTTCAGGAAGTATTTATTGTTTTGCATTCCATAGAATTCAGCAATGTCATACACGGCTGAAAAAATGTTATTAAAAATATACATACGGCAATTAATTGTTCTATAGAAAGTGAACATAGTCTTTGTATAATTCTTACTGGTGGTTACAAAGGATCCATCGTGCTTTGTGACTCCAGCCATTAGCGGCAGTGTGCGGAACCTTCCAGACCTGATAGACTCCTCGGGATGCTCAACCAGAAACTTCACAGCACCGGCTTCTTGAACAACAACTCGTGCCAGTTGAGCAACTCTCGATGGGTTTACCGTCTAAAAGTATACGTGATCAGCAGCTATATTACGGTAATGCCAACGCCTAATTTTGTAAAGCATGATTAACTTAGTAGGAGCGTCATCATTTTTTAAAAACGCTTGTAAAATATAACTTTCAATTAGACCTGCGTTAATAATCTCTTCACCATTACTCTCTTCTACTCAGCAATTGATGATTTCTTTGATTTCATATTCTAATCTTATTGCATCCTTTGGCTTGTATAATCTTGGTACATTCTGCTCAGTTTTTGAGTGATAGACATATCTTTCATTACAAAAACAATAGTGTATTTTTCTCTTCACAAGAATCATAGTACTATTTTCCAATTTTACATTCCAGCGGCAATATTTCTTTCTCTCATTCTTAAAAAATAAGCATGAGCTTATACTCATGCTTATTTTAAAATAAATAAAGTCTTAATTAATAAATCCTTACGACTATTAATTTTTTTAAGCTTTAATTAATTTATGAAATTCAATAATCTTCACTTTAAATGGAACAAATAGTTATGTAAAGTGATCAGGCAGACAATAAAGATAATTTTGGTCTTACCAATAATTTATAAACCGCATTGTGAAGTTCAGTTACTGTACAGTTTTTCAAAACCCTTTCAATGATGGCATTTGGAACATCCTCGGTGATATCTGTCAGTTGAGCGTAAACTTCCTTCACAAGGAGTGTCGGATTGTCGTCAATAACCCAGTTACCGTATCCCGATCCTGACTGTAGAATAACTTGCTGGAATAAGCTTTTATCAACCTGCGGACAAGATCAAATAAAGGTGTTATACTTTCATACTTATTTTTACTAGGCAATGTAGAATATGGAAGAGTATTTCTATTTGCAAATATGTATGCTAATTATACTTAATATAACGCTGTGTCTTATGACCGCACAATGCACATACGTATCTTACAAAACCGATATGACTTATAAAATAAATATACTATCAACAATTTTATCAAAATCTTAGTTCGATCTAACACTCGGTAGATAATGGTTAGTTTGTTTAATCACTGTCCCCTGTCACAAACATTATGTAGCAGTTCACTCGCAAACAGTCATCTTAATATAAACACATAACATCGTCTTTTTGAAGCCCTAAATATTTTATGAATATACAAATAGAATTGCTGTAATTTAGTACTTACTGCAGGACTAAGCAAATGTAGTGAAACTGAAGCTGCTCCTGCACTTTGTCCAAAAATTGTGACCTTGGAATTATCTCCTCCAAAGTACTTGATGTGCTTGTTGACCCACTGCAGAGCAAGAACTTGATCCAGCATTCCAGCATTTCCAGGGATACCATCGGTTTGAAGACTCATATAACCTAAAGCATAACTCAATCAATTATTATCTTAATCAAAGTGTAAATAAGGCATTAGGTCACCAATTCCAATGTTTATTTGATTACATTATAATATGTACTTTGTTGTAGTTAGCTTTGCTTTAATTTAACAAAAAATCTATGTGCTTCAGAGAATGGATAATCTTTAGTTGATTACTAATAACTGAAATAAATGGCTAGCAAAATCTGGAGACCATTAAATATTTGGATAACATCCAAACCAGATTAAAGGTCTTAGAGATAGTAGGGTAAGTATTATATATATTTCATGGATATGGCAGCTGACAAAGGTCATGACCCTTTTTTGGCTATATTCGTTTCATATTATACAAAGATTGAACATGGATCATCACCATACCTAAGGGTCCTAATCTGTACTGAATAACTACAAGTAGTACGTTTTTCTCCAAAACATAGTTCGGTGGGAATTCATGGGCCCTGCCTTCCACAAAGGCTCCTCCGTGGATATAAACCATGACTGGGTAGAGTGTTCCATTATTAGAAGAATCAGGAATCTAAAAAAAACACTGTGAATCAATAAAACACCTTTAACTTTTTCTTAAATTAGAAGAGCACATGAAGTTCATGATTAATTTGATGAAATATTAATGGAAATTGAATAATAATAGTGATAAAAGATGTTTTTAATATTTATTAATAAAAAACTATATATTGAAAGACTTGTTGATTGAAAGATGATTGATATTTGACGCTATTTAAAGTTATTAAAATATACAATAATAAATTCACTTCAAGGAAGGATCAACAAGAAAAGTATGTTTTGTCGATAAGGAACCTTGAAATGGTTATATGTCATCGTGTGTGTAGTAAATATTGAAATAGAGGTCTGACTATGAAAGGCGGAGTACCGAGTTAGAGAAGACTTATATTGGGACACGTACATACAAAGTGATGACGAGTAATTCTAAGTTGAACAATAATCATTGCATTGAAAGTTCTTACTATTGGTGTGAAGACATTAAGAGTCAAGCAGTCTTCAACATCTCCTTCTCCGGGGGGTCCAGGAACGTTAATTTGTGGGCACTCCCTTCGTGAAACAGTCGCATTGTAAACACCTGACCAAGGAAGCTCTGGAACAGGAGCCTGTAAAAAATCACAAAAGTATTATCATTCTAACTAAATAACACGTGATTTTATTTAAGTCCCATATTTTAGGTGGAAGCAACAGCGAATGAAAATGGTGAATGTTGATTGAAAGATCTTTTGTATCGTATTTGTGTCATCAAAATCGAATATAATCTGCTTCATGTCTTACAACATTAATAGTATGTTTATTTCCTAGCAATATAAATTGGGTGGGACTGCAAATTGTAATTTTAGATGTGCTCAGGTTTGATGATCTCTACTTATAAACCGCAAGAATTTTCTTTCTATGCAGGACTCTTCGTTACTTTTTGTAATGCCGTGTGCTTTCAAGACAGTTACAAATCAATGCAATCAATGGTTTCAAAAGAAATCTGCATAAAACTATAAATTAGTAAAGCAGTTAGTTTGGCGCTTATACTATACATATAGGCTAATCACTATTGATTTGATCTCAAAATATATATGGCTTAATTCCAGACAATTAAATCTTCTTTAAAATCGTCACCGTTGCATTAATATCGTTTGGTTTGAATGTGTTCCTTAAGTCTTACCAAGAACCTAAGTGGTCCAGTCGGAGACTGTGCATATCTCAGCGATAAGAACTGGTAGATGATCCTGTTGCTCCATGCTGATGATGAGGTCGTCCCGAGGACTTCTCCAAGAGGTGGCACTACCAGCTTAACATCTGCACAAACTACGGCCGTTAGGCACAGAAGCGCAAAGACCGACCTCATCGCGACACCTTAGAAGATATACTGATGGCGATATGGCCCATTACTGATTAAAGGTATCTGATAATTTGTAATCGATAACTGATAGCTATTTGTTTATCTTACGAATTAATGTTTTTTATCAGAGATTATTATATAAATAAATTGAAGTGTTTTTACTTAGTACAATTAAATTGATACATTGCATTGTTTATCTTCGTGAGTAAGCATTTCTTTTAGCCGTGAAGTGTAAAAAAAGGATAAGTAAAGGGTCAAAGTGAGTGAAATTTTCAAAATTAATTACATCACCACGTAAATAATTTAAAAATGGTTTTAATATGTTAAATTTGATCTTGACGTATTGTAATTTTCTTTTTACGGCTTTGACAATATTTTTCTAATTTTTTCTACTGTATATTTGCGATTCTTGCGATACTTTTCGTCCATGTAGTTGAAATGACAAATTTATCATGGAAACTTGTCTATTAAAAAATTCAACAACTTAGAACATACCCACCGTACACAATTCTCCGACATGACGCTCGAGGAGGTACATAAGGCTGACGGCTTAACTACCTCCTGACACCAACTGACAATTAACTTAATTCATCAACCCTGAAGAAGACCCCTGCAATGGCGGTTGAAATATTGGAAAGAAGTAATTCGCCACACACGACTAAATCCAAAAGCCACAATATCAAATCTGGCCGTGAAAACCTAAGAAGTTATTTTGTTAATTATTTGTATGTTTTTACTAATTTTTACATTTATATGGCCAATTATTAAGCTCGCTGCTTTTAAATTTAAATATTTAAAATTTAAATTTTCAGCAATATTGTCTTATTATTTTGGGGTATAGACAGAAATAATTTTTAAAATCTTAAGCTTCATAAATGTTCATAAGTTGTACATTTTTATTTTTTAAATGACATGTACATATTGCTTAATGACTTCGTACTCAATTAAAAATATCGTTTACTTAAAAGAATCGATTTACTCATTGACATATATTAAATACGAAACCAAATTGTAATTTTTAATATCATGGTTTTCTTATTAAATTGTATATATATTTTAATTTATTATTGTTGCATAGACATCTGTACGCAAGCTGTTGAAGATTTATGAAAGTTCAATTGAAAGATTAAATTAATTCGTATTGTGCATCACAGGTAATAAGAATATTTTAATTCAATTACAAATTACATATTCATGCTTACAAAATAATTTGTGAGTTAAATAAACGTTTAATTACAATTAGACTAGATGAAATGGATTAAATGAAAAATAGTAAATATATTTTTTTTATTGTATAATTTTATTTGTGACCTTGAATAATCATTTTGATATGAAAGACATTTTCATTAAATTTAATAAAACATACAACAATTAACCACGTTAAAGACATTACATAAAATAATTAAATAAGCATTTTTTAATTGTACGTAAGATTGGATGTTGTATTAAATACAACATATTTATTTCACTGGGATGCTTCTAGGGTTGCAGCAAAATATTCGTTGTGAACAAAATCGTCACCCAAAGAATACGACGAATTTATTCGAAGGTAAGGTCCATTTTTACCTGAAAATAAAAATACAAGGAATCAGTTTATTTATTTAATTTTTTATGACACGAAGCGTGTAAAAAATATTATAAGCAAAGAAACTAACCTTTTTTCACTGGAGCCCAATTTGCAACTCTAGGAGAAGATGGCTTTCCGTTTATAACAAAACTCGTCCAAAGATTAACCTTAAACAAATTTATTTATTTTTTAATCAAATATATTACGAGGCCGTCCGTGGATTTTTAGAAAACATATTAAAATTACCATTGCCTTTAACAAAAATGGAACACAATCAAGTTATTTTTCACATTTGACTACAATTATGCTTTAAAAACACCAATTTCTTTTGCTATTGTCATTATTATATATTCCTGGTCTTCTTCTATACATCCAATATTTTCTAGCATATTATTTTCTTACTACAATCAAAATCTACAAATGGACGACCAAATCGCCACCACAATGCATAAATTATAGTTCTGAAGCCAGGCTTCTGATATTTAATTAGACGCTCCAAATATTTACGCAATAGTTATAAAAATGACATTGTTATTAAGATAAATACTTGAAACCTTCTTATATCCGTACTATGTCAGGAATATATGGTCACCGAAAATATTCCAGCCACTCAGTTCTGTCTGTAGTCATTGTCTATGGCTACTCCCACAACATCTGTACCTAATGTGCACTTGGAAACATAAATGGCTTACGATGACCTTTGGTATCCGAGCCATATTTTGGGCGATCTGATGATTGTCGTGACACTCCCGAGGATCTGCACTTTTGTACTTAAGGATCAGGTTAACCTGACCAGCAATTTGCAACAGGTGGTATCCATTCATGTTTTACCCAACGCTCAATGATGCTTCGGTGATCTAACGAGAGCCGCAATAAAGATGTTGCTATTGGTGCTGGCTCAACTTGAAACCTATTAAGCTACAACCTGAATATACATCAAATCGAAATATCTTATTTTTGTTTCAACTAGTAATGAACGATAAATACGAGTATGTTGAACTTACTATCTCCTTGGCTACAGCTGTATCCTGAGTGTTTAAAGGTGATGTATAAGGATACGGGAAGAGATAAAGAAGATCGTCTGAATGGTGAACTCCTCCTTTGAAAGGATATTTGCTGGTGTCTGCTCCATATCCGAACCTCGTGTGCTGTCCCTTATAGTCCAAAGAGTAAAGATATGTTTGATTGTTGTACTGACAGTTGGCTCTGGTGTGCTTCAATGTGGGCGCTTTTAGGACAAGCATACCCATAATCTACAAAAAAATCACCATATTAAAAAAATGTATACACGTGAAGAACTAAAGAACCTATTAGTGATAGCGAAACCGCGATCTTCAAGTACTAAATAATATGAACAGTTCATATTACTCGTAAAAGAAAGTAAGAATAGCAATACAAATAACAAAAAATGGCAAAAACAATTTATTTTGTGTTGAACACAATAGCTCTAGACTTTGTTTTATGTCATGATCTTATCGTAAACATAATAGATAAAAACGATTTATTACCACAGCTGCTAAGTAAGAAGGGTATTTGAATTTATTGAAAGTATTATTATGCTGTATGTAAGTTGTTTACATTACGGCTGCTACAAAGTAACGAAATGAAAAAAAAATCACATACATCGATCACTCCAGGAGCTACGTCTATAAACGTAATATTGTCATTCTTATCAAAGATTGCCTTGAAGTAGTTATCATTCAAAATATCAGCCAACGCACCAGTGTCATCTTTTGTTTCTAAAACAAAAAATAATCAACAATTGATTAGAAACCATTTATATCACAGATTATCATTCCTTACTTGGCAATGAAAATTTGTTCAGTCCCACGCTGAATTTATGCTAGACAACAAACAAAAGTATGAGTATATTAGATAATGATATTATCATCGACTTTGTAGCAAAACAGTTCATTAACACAATATGTATCTATAAGAGTTACGTTATAAAGTACACAACTCGAACTATTTTGACATTACCGCTAAGAAAGAGTAATTTGTTATGAAATCTTTCAAAATAATAAATAAATATAAAAATAAGAAAAAAACGTGTCATGCTTTTACACTCTTGTAACTGCCGATTCACATCACGATTATAACGTTGTTATTTTTACATTTATTTAGTATTATATTAAATATGTTTCATGGAAAAACCTAATATGACACCAAAAACACACAAAATATTGGATAAGAAAATATTTTCTGTACGTGAAGTATTAATTACTGGAAAAATACGAACACATAAATATATTTGTATACGAGCGTTAATGGGGTACGCAATCATTTCATGACCAATTTTCTTTTGGGTATATTTTCATATATGAAGTATTCAAATACCTGCAATATCCAAAATGATGTTGGTGATATTATTTTTCAAAAAATCATTGTTGTTTTCCTTTCCTAAGGATTCAGCAATATCATAAATGGCTGAAAAAAAACATAGTTTTTTAGGAACATGATTTTGATGCTTAACACTATCCAGTCCGATTACACAATATGTGTGTAATCACCAGGCCGAACGTTTAAGGCCGGTCACACAACATGAGTGTGATCGTTCCGCCAACGCTTAGTGGCTGATTATACACAGCTTGTGATGTTTTTTCAAACGTTAGTGGCCGATCACACAACATATGTGTTGTTTTAATATAATTCAAAGATTTCAAACCATTTCAGTGAGGGTCATATTTATTTTTATTTGAATACATGACGATAGATTTAGCAATTCTTTAAAAAACAGTCGGCCTCCAGCGTAAGTTTAATCGCGAAACGCGCGGACTGGATGGTCTTAGTAAAATTAAACCATTATTTGTAAGTACGAAAAAAAAACGGGTGTATAATCAATAACGAATATTGCGTTGGAATATGCAATAGTACTCTAATCACTATAGTTTATAAGTCTATAATATTTCCAGCTCTGCATGAACAAGATGTAAGTAATGTTGTCGCAGGTATTTCAATTGATTTAAATTCCTATGTGTAGATAAACTAATGGTAATAGTTAAAACGTGAATATACTGTTTCACCTGTTGAGTCCATCAATATTACAATCAGTGTATTAGAATTTCATTTATGTGTGTAAAAAGCATTATTTATCAGCCTTTATCTACGATTTTGTTCTTTCTGATACATTTTTCGGGTGAAGTACTTTATGGTATGGTAAAAATTCAGTCTTATTATTTACAAGTGGTCTGGATGTGTTTGGAAGAGAATGGTTTCTTATCGTATCACCAAGCAATTGTCGAATTTATATTTGAAAAATCAAACAACTAATGTTCATTCATGGGGACTTATCATGACCTACCTTATCATGTTGACCTTGAGAGGTGTAGGCGATAATCTATCCATCATAAACGACAAATTATAACTTCTAAATTATTTACAATTTAATTTTAACTCAAATATCTCCGCACATTCACACAGCAGAGGATGCCATTGTTTATCACACGTATTACTCTTGATTTAATAGATTTGAAACAAAAAGGGTTATTTTTTGTAGCCAATCACAAGAAAGGTCGCTGAGCGTATGAACTCGATTACATTATGTGTGCGAGAGGCTTAAGAAAAAGTAATATTTTGTTTGTTCTCACTGGTTGCTAGGAAGGATCCATCGTGTTTTGTGACTCCAGCCATGGACGGCAGAGTACGGAACCTTCCAGACCTGATAGACTCTTCGGGAGACTCGACCAAGTATTTCACAGCACCTGCTTCTTGAATAACTGCACGCGCTATGTGAAAAGTTCGCGATGGATTGGCAGCCTACGAGAAAAAAAAACGCAAGCATAATAATGTGAAACAAACTTAATTTTCTGTACGATTTAACTTTATTATTGATTTAAATCAATTTTAGTGCAGCAACCATATCTTAATTTTGTGTAACCAAAAAAGGTCTTTCCTAGATAGCCACCTTTTGAATGATTATTACGTTGTTTATTTTCTGTTTTGATGTTACTTTTGAACTTACCAGTACTTTTCCAACAGCCGCATGAAGGTCAGCCACCGTGCACATCTTCAGAGCCATTTCGATGACACCGTCTGGAACTTCTCCTGTCACTTGTGTTAGTTGAGCATAAACGTCTTTAACGAATGATGCTGGATCTTCTTCGATAGCCCAGTTACTGTATGTTGAACCCGACTGAACGATCACTTGCTGGAATAAGCTATTATCAACCTAAGAGTTAAAATAACATTAAAATTAAAAAGTTGTTCAACATATTAGACCAACTATGCAAGCTGAAGGATTCTTTATGACATAGTTTAAACTAGCATTTTCGACCGGAAAAAATATTTCCTGCCGAATTTCCAGGGGTCAGTGTTTTAAACATCAAACCAAACAACAAGCTTGTAAAAAATGATCCAAGTCTAAATGTCATGATATAATGAATACATCTGTTACACTGTTTCTTTGCTTCATAATAAATAATTACATTGTTTTCACAGTGGATGATTAATAAATGTTTTACACAACATTGCATTAAGGATCGATTACGAATCTTTAATTGCTTATTAATGATTATTATCCGTCATTCTTATCTTATAAAGAAGGTGACTTGCAGTTTTTATTTGCAATTGTATCACCTTTAACACTTACATCAAAAACCTTATATGTTTGGTATATACGACTATAACCTTAGTAGCCTGAAATACAATCTCATATCAATACGTTGGATGGTGACAATGCTGATACTTCTTTTAAAATAGTACTTACTACAGGACTAAGCAAATGCAGAGTTACTGAAGCAGCTCCAGCGCTTTGTCCAAAGATTGTGACCTTGGAATTGTCTCCTCCAAAGTATTTGATGTACTTATTGACCCACTGAAGAGCAAGAACTTGGTCTAGCAGAGCAGCATTTCCAGGAATAGAATCTGTTTGAAGACTCATAAAACCTAGGCAGAAGCAACGATAAAATTAATTTAAATCTATATAATCGTAATTAATGGAGCCTCATGATTGATTCACTCATTCTAATAACCATGTTAAGATTTTTGATAATATTCTTATAGTAAATAAAAAAGGATTTTATGATTTATCACAATCTTTTCCGTGAACCACTCAGTAACGAACGGGTGCTTTAGGGACAACAGAAAGAAATCTATTACACTGATATACTGGTATTCTATGAACTTGTATCAAGAGCAATTAACTTCAAAAACGAGAGTCGTACTTTTCTAAATGTTTATTTTATATCTCGGGCACAATGAAATAATAAAGTAAATCTTTTTTTTTAACTTGAGATATTAGCGCTTAAAATTTTATTTTTTTACACTTCTTACGACTGCATAATATCGCGCTGCAAAGTCTTCATGTTTAACTATTAATAGCACAAGTAATAGTAATATTTATTGATAAGTAATATTTCATTAATATTTTCATACTCCTTATGTGAGTATAAAGTATAAAACCTATTATAGAGGGAGAGTTATGGCAATTATCGACTTTAAAACTTGGAGCTTCATGTTGATCATTCTTTCGCTAAAATAAAACGACAAATATTTAAAAAAATATAAAATACATTTATCTTAACTTTCTATTGATTTGATTTAAGGTATATACAGGTATAATATATGTGTAGCAATGATACCTAAGGGTCCCAATCTGTACTGTATCACGACAAGGAGAACATTTTTTTCGAGGAGATAGTTTGGCGGGAAGAACTGCGCTCCACCTTCATAGAAACCTCCTCCATGGATGTACACCATGACTGGATATAGAGTGCCTCTGTTAGAAGAATTAGGAATCTAAAAAAGTACAAATAAAATACTAACATGAATTAATTTACCTTGATGTAAGAGACAATGATCGAATAGTACTTAGTTCTCATATTTTAATTATTATTAATCATCATATAGTTATTAATAAACATTATAGTAATTGTAAATGAAAATTAAAGCAGGTTAAGTGTTAATATATAAAAGGTAAATAATGGATTTAATGGTCTCACGATGGGCGTGAAGACATTGAGGGTCAGACAATCTTCCTCGTCTTCTCCAGGGACTCCAGGATTTCCAAATACTTGAGGACATTCCCTTCGAGGAACAGTCGCATTGTAAACACTTGACCAAGGACCCTCTGGAACTGGAGGCTGTAAAAAAACGATTTGTATGAGTAGTTTCTTTATTTAAAAAATAAATTGTATTACAAAAATTCCGAAAATCAAAACATTTTCAAAAAGTTGTGTTAAAGATTTCTGAAACCGAACACATTACGGAAAAATAGGAATTCACTGAACACAAAATTCACTAGAAAATAATTTATGTTTATAAGGTATTTATTGGTGTCTACATACACGAGTGTTATTATGAAATATTAAATCGATATATTTTATTTTGTATAATCATACTTTATAAACAAGAGATTTTAGTATCCTACTTTTTTTAACGTTTGCCTTTTTTTGAATTCTTACAAAAAATATTTAAAATATTTGATGTTTTCAAAATTATCTTTTATCTAGACATTAATATCCCTTGTGTCTTTTAGTGATGTGTCTTATGTTGGACTATTACATTTTATATTTATTTTTGGGCCGAAATATTCAGCTCTTTGGCTAGAGGTGAATTCCCGAGAAGGTATTTGTAAACCATTATAAGTGTTGTAATAATACACTTAAATATCGTTTAAGAAAAACGTTATGACATAAGATTACAATGTTTGATGACAGTTGAAGATTGTAATGTCTGTATAAATATATCGCGGAAGCGATCAAGTGTAAAACAAACTGTGAATGGACGTACTAATATTTAAATAAATGTAAGTATGTACTTTTCAAATAGCTTCTGAATTTAAATTTGCGAATAATCAATATCTGAATAAATATTGATAAGTTCAACGCCTGAATGAGAGCTGCTCACTCACTCCACCCTCTGGATTTTTGTATTACTCAAGTATCATAGATTGCACAAAATATTCATTGGAATGTTTCGACAAAAGCTGACTTTATATAATGGTCCATTTCGATCAAACAAATTTAGATTTAATTACTAAAATACAAGCAAGAATGTTTATTTATTGTAAAGCGTTTGGTTTTAACTTTTCAAACCAAACGCTAAGGTAAATACAAGTATACCTGTATAGAACAGCGGTAGAATATGTATTTACCGTTCATATCAAACAATTTCGAAAGACTGGGGTAAAATGTGTGAATAATCTTGGTATTGCATCCTTCGGCGATGCCATCCTTATCAATCATTTTGCATGATATGTTTGACAAATAATCTAACAAAAAGAGTTTACCCATTTAACGGAAAATTGTTGAATTTAAATTGTATTTGTAATATTCATTTATATTTAATTTTCGTCTTCGAATAATCAATATTTAATTAAGATAATTATAACGTTGAAAGTTATTATTTGCATGCTTAGTTTTTTTTTATAACTATTTGGATAAAAAACTTAAATTACCAGTACGCATCAAGCGATTTTGCAGAAAGCAGATCAATCTTCAATCAACCAGGTGTTTTTATTCACACAATAATATATGGTTGTATTTATCAATTATGTTTAAATAAAAAAAAATGATTATATTTCAAGTGGACTCTATGACGTTCAACCGGATTAGCTGAACGATATGTCTGGAAAATATGAATTTTTGATTGGTAGATGTGTAAGGAAGTTATACCGTCAAGCCACCTCATATGAGTAAATGGGTCAAGTTTCAGGAACTTTGCCTTTGGGATAATCATTTAATCACGTTTATCATAAAAACCTTATTGTCAGGCATCCGAATTCCCTTCCTCGAAATTGTTAAGAACTATATATATAACCAGGTGAAGCTCTGGGTGCAGTGATGTGGAATTAGCCAAAGATAATTACAATTGACATAACTATGAATCGGAATTCTTGGCTGCTACGTTGTTATACAGGTAAAATCTTTTTATGATGTAGCCTTATTAGTTTTACCAGAAATCGTCGTTGTCCAGATGGAGACTGTCCATATCTTAGCGAGAAGAACTGGTAGATGGTTCTCTTGCTCCACGCTGATGATGAAGTCGTTCCAAGGACTTCTCCAAGAGGCGGCACCGCCACCTTCACGTCCGCGCAGACTACGGCCGCTAAGCAAAGAAGAGCAAAGACCGACCTCATCGTAGTGCTGTCGGCGAGAGACTGATGGCGTTATGGGCCACGGAAGACAGACGATGTCTGATAATGGACTGGATTGGTTTTTCTCACGATTACATGTTATTATCCACGACTGTGTTTATTATGCCATTTAATTGCATTAACCATCACGAATTTTAAGTGATTTTTATTGTAATACATTATGCCGATTGATTATAAAATAATATTTTGTCTGAGTACATATTTGATTTAACCCATTCAAAACATGTCGACTTTTTATTGTTATTTTATCGGCTTCTTTATCATCCTCTTCCTCTTATTATTATTATCCTTTGAAAACTCAATGCTGAAAATCTAGATTCCTGTACAACAGGTCCTAATTTTCACTTCTTACTACATGCTTTCTTAGAAATATAATGCAGTGGTTTCCCGTTTACCTTTGCACCGTAGTGACCAGACCGTAGATGTTCAAGAGTACATATATGATACTGGAAATACCTGTGCCTATGACAAGAATTTTTCTAAGGGTTATTTAATACATCCTAAGCTCATTTTCAGGCAGGTTTTCAGACTATTCTCTTACTTAGTATTTCGATCGCAGGACTATTTAGATATATTTTTTTTAAATTGGCTCGAATTTCTGATCTAGATTAATCACAAAGCTACAGCAGATATTTTAACTGGAAAAGCATCTGTCTGACAGCAAAATAACATATCCATAAATCATATTTCATGATTCGAAAAATAATTTAGTTTTTACCTATGGAGGTTTTTATTATATTTTCACAACCTTCCGAACTAAAACCATTAATAATTATGTATTCACTTATATTTCAACATTACACTTACGCTGAATAATGAATACATATTTTGACAGAGATATTGCAAGAACTCTTGTGAAAATTGTTGATATGGAATATTGATATGAATCTTAAATTACTTATAAATTTATATTCGGCCATTTTGAAGATGCACTACGTTCTGGAAATACTAATGGTACTCGTAAGATTGTTGATATATTTTTCAATTCAGAGAGTGAAAATTATTAATTTAATGGTTTATGACCGAAAAGTCTTAAAAAAGTTCATTTTTTAAACCTTATTTAATACAAATCAATAAATACAATAGTAATGTTGTTTTGCCAAAAAAAGATGATACGTTATTTAGTAGTTTTTTCAATGTTATCAGTATTTACTTTGAAATCCATTATAAATTATAAAGATTTATTTATTTCCGTTATTTTTACATGGATCACGTAAGATAATTTCTCTATTAGGAGACTACAGTTTCGAATAACAGGCCTTTCTCAATCCATCACTTGTTAAGAGATAACTGAGCTGCGATAGTACTTTTATAAGTGGTCAAAACCAATTCATGTAGGAGATGTGGTAGGGGTGTGTCTATCAGGGAATGATAAGAGAGGGAGGGATTTATTTTTTATTATCTTCTCTACTTTTTTGATAATAATAATTATTAGCTTTTATAATTTTTAAGTTATTATAATTTTTATAATTACTTATTTATTTTCTACTAGGTGTTTTGCAAATTCAGAAAAACTAACGCTTTTTCAGGCACCATAAATATTCCTTAATTCGAATATTAAAATGTCTAGCCGTCAATATAAAATGATTTACAATCTTGGCATTCTAATTTATATATTCCAGAATTATTACGTATTTATTATTTCATTAGCGTCTTTATTATTTATTAAATGGTATCCTAGTTAATTATCCATATAAAATGCGGGCCATATAATATCATGTGCGAGTGATTTAATTATTTTAGGTGTAAAATAATTAACGTGTAGGATTCGTCTCCATATTCTATTCATCTTCAATATTTTCTCTAAGATGCAGGTATTTATATGTTATGTTTAAACGTGTTTTATTATTCAAGATATTATCTATTAATTGGCTATGATAACCGTTATTTTTCGAAAAATTTAAGTTGTGTTTAACACTATATCGAAGTTATCTTGTGATAGTGGTACTGAAATTAATCTATGTACTCGTATCATTGCATGGAAAACTAAATGTTTGTGAGATTTAGGGTGATTAGAGGAATTATGAATAGTTACATCTGTGAAAGTCGGTTTCCTTATTGTTATCTTATTATTTACCCTCGTGAGTCTGAGATCTAAGAAGTTAATGGAATTGTTATCTTTTACTTCTAAAAATAATTTAATATTGTTATTAATATTATTAATTGTACTTAAAAAGTTTTTTTAACTGTCTAGTTGTTCCCTTACATGTAATAAGAATGTCATCTACATATCTTTTCCAATATACATATTATATTCTCCAAGAGTTGAATTTTTGAATTTAATATTTTATCCTGTATATCGTTCATGAAGATATCCACTATTAGTGGGCTTGAGGGATTACCCATTGGTAATCCTTCTGTTTATTTTTAAAGTTTATTATTAAACTGGAAATAATGTTGGTTCATGGAAACTTGTAAATATTAAGTCAGGTATGTCATTATTCAACTCTTTTGACAATGTGGAATTATCCAGGGTCTTTTTTATAATTAGTGAACTTTCTTGAACGTTGGACGTTATTGAATAGGTTTACTACATCAAACAGTACAAGTAAGGCATTGTCAGGAATACTAATTGCTTCTAACGATTTTATAAGTTCTAACGATTTTTTTATTGTGTGTTTAGTTTTTTGCAATGTTAATTTATTTTGTTGAATATGGAGATAACTGGAATGACGACTGGTCTAATGGGATTATTATCTTTGTGTATTTTTTTATTACTCGTTTTATCTTTCATATTAAATATAATGGGTTAATATATTTAGTTATTTTTCATTCCAGATTGGCTTATAATAAAATCTTGATTTGAATGTGCATATGGTTGATGTTAGCGCACGAAAATTAAATATTTATATAACTTTTATTTGACAGTCCATAATGGATTTTTCGCATCGACTATTGATGAAGGTGTATTTACGTTGATTTTTATGCAAATAATGTACTTTTTATTGTAAACTCGTATTTAATTTTTTTTTTATAAATTATTAAATAAATTTTCTTTTTTATTTAATTATTTAATTAAATCAAATATAATTGATTTCCATTTAAAAACAAAGTCGGTGCAATACCAGTTGAATGATGACCACTGCAATGGTGGTCGATAAATGGTACAGAACTAAACAACAACGAAAAAAACATTTTTATCGACGGTAACCCTTTCGCATCGGTTGTCGGCATATGCCGTCATTAAGATTCCTCGACCGTTGACATCGGTTGACGTCATATATCGCTTTGCTACTATCTTAGAATAGTTTTTTTATTTTTGCATCATCTGATAGCTAAAGGATACACGAATAAGATCAGATTAGGACATTTATGCTTCAAAAAAAAGTCTTATAATTGACAGTATAATTTGTATTCAAACCGAGCCGTAATGAAAGGGTTAAGTCGATGTGCATAGAGGGAAGTGTATATGACTGAGAATTTGCCTATTGACTTGTTTTCGATTAAAAAAATTATCACACACGACATATACATTAAACAATTCCATAAACACATCTAATAAACGTGACTAATAAAAAATACAATAAAATGCGTTTTAATGACGTTTTTTCAATAAAAATGGCTAATGTTGCATTATCTTATTTGTCCTGGAACTGAACGTTTTTTTAAATGTTTTTTTATGTGTGAAATGAAGGTCTTCTGAAAACGCATGGAGCCACATAATGTCTTAATGCAGCACTGATAAAAGAAATCCAAATATCTAAAATGAAATAGCCCTAATGATGAGGTAAATATAAACTAAATTAATGAATAGTATTTATGTATTTCAAATTAAATAAATACACAATAACGAATAACTACATATAGCATTATATGTTAGTAAGTGTTTGAAACCAATTTATTTATGACCTTGAAATATTATTGTTATTGTAGTCAGTTTCAATATTTGATTGTAGATGTTTTATACATAAAAAAGACAACATCTATAAAAGCGAAAATTAATCAATAATTTTTTGCTTTTATAGAGGTTTATGGCCCTCTGCAGTCATGACCGTGTGGCCTAATGGATAAGGCGTCGGACTTCGGATCCGAAGATTGCAGGTTCGAGTCCTGTCACGGTCGGAAATATATTTTTATTTTTACTTCTAATTTTTCATCATCAATAAAACACATTTTAACTTCTATTTACTGCACATTTTTTATGTACTTGCTTTTATATTTTTGTATACTCGGAATATAAAATTTCAAAAATATTGCTTTGATTTAGAAAAAAAATTAAAATAATAATTGAAGAACGTATTTATTTTATAAATATAAAATGTATCATTGCTAATGAAAATTAATAAAGTAGTATTTAATTCTTTTATTTTGCGACATCTGTACGTAACAAAAATAAGTTTTATTATATAAATAAAGTTTATTTGATAAAATGAATAATAGTTTACAAAAATGTTAACAGAGTACTGTAAAATGAGCGTAAATAAGAACTTTTCGTTATATTTCACAGATGGTATTTAAGAATAAATATATATTAAATGATTACCACTCGTTAAAAAGTTATTTGAGCTACCAAATGGATAAATGACTCATCTTCTCAATAAATGAAATAATTCAAAACATGAGTTTGTAAAAAGAGATTGTTAGTAGTTTTCTCAAATACCTTCACGTAGACTCTCGACCATTTTCTCCAGATATGGAATAAATTATAGAAGTAAAGATGTATAATTCTTGATTGATTCATTAAATAAACAATTTGAAATATTATTACATCGATTCATATTTTTATTTGTTTTTGTTTGTCAAGGTATTGGTTGCATTATTTGTACAATTGTTGTTCCAAGAATACAGGAAATACTGAAATAGCAAAGAAGATTACAATCGCACAAAATTAATGGAGGCAATACCGAGAAAAATACTTCCTTAGCGCACTTTAGAAATGTTCTTGAAATGAAGTGTAATACTCAAGGCAAAGTAATTCATTTTTGAACTACATACTTTCAAATAATAATATATTCACATACATACTTTCAAATAATAATATATTCACTACATAAGTGATACTTAACGACTTCTTCGAAACGGTATTTCAGTTTCATAGCATAATATCAAATATCGTATTTACATATAATATGTTTTAATTATTAATATTTTAATGTATACTATTGATATGTAATAATTTCGGGTTGAGCAGTTCTCTAGGACAAAATGGTCCAGGAGTTGGAAATATCAGCCAAATTTCTTAAGAAATCCGATTTACAAATCATCTAAAAATTTGCGTCAGAAATAACATCTACTTGGTTGTCGGTAACTATATTTATTCCCAAGTGGACCTTCAGGTTTATATGTCCTCAAACAGAGACTGGCATCTGACATAACTAAGTGGTGACAATAGGTGGTGACTGTATGTTTCAGATATGGAACAATTATACAAATAAAAAAAAATGTTTTAAAACTGGCAAATTTTTGGTAAGCTTAGCGTATTACAAAGATGGAATATAATGCACACGAATCGTTTTTTTTTAAAATATTTGTGTCTTATTGTGAAGTTATTTTGTGCATAGTGTTAATTTAAGGCTAATGTTTTTTTTTTAAATTTGACATTGAATTGAGTCTTAATATTTGTAAAGATGGCATGAGCATTTAACAAAAACATAATGTTGACATTCATGTTTTTGCCACCATTAACCTTTATGTAAGGTTCTTAAGTCGACTTAATAAATAACATAAATAAAAGCATCGATTATTACAATACAAAAGATTCTCTTGCTAGATGACGTACTATGTTACTGTATATACAATCGTTAAATTAGAGCTCTGTCTGTTGCGACACTTTTTTTGTGGCCAATGTCTAAGTACAGCATAAAGCGCTCCTCACATTCGTCTGTACAATCCTGATTCAACATTAATATGATTATTTCAATTTTTGCGCTCCCTTAATGTTCATAGAAGATTAAAAATTACATCTGATTCATTGCAAGCTCTCCTTTAAGCTTTTGTTGTACAAGAAAGAAATAAAGAACGATTAATTTAAAGTGCTCGGAAAGCAGAACTGATCCAAGTCAAGGAAAAGTTTATGGCAATTGACAGAATTTTATAGTAACTAGAAGATGATTCATATATTGTCCCTAAATTCTCGCAGCTGCTAAGATTCAAATCACTTTATATGTTAGTACAGCCAAATTAATTCTACACATCATTGTCAACGAATTTCCATGAGAGCGAGAGTCCTGGGCTAGAACAAAATGCAGCTGATATTATTGCTCTTCTATGGCATCGAATTAAAATTAACTAGCGTTCATTTTTTATTCGAAGAGTCCAAAATGAGCTTGATGCAGGCAGGGAAAGACTTTAAATATTGATTAAGTTAGGTTACATTATATAATGTTAGGTTAGGTCAAACTAAAAACTTTGTCTCATATATTATGTAAGACTGATGTATAGATATCTTCTATTAGATAAACTAAACGGTCTGCTATTTGCATAATTACTTAAAAATTAATTGATTAATGCAAGGTCTAGTAAACTATAAACCACGTATGTATATTATTGATGTTTTTCCAATAAACGAACTCGAGGGACTGATATTCTTATGATTAGGTTAGGTTGTATAAATGTTATATAATGTTAGGCTAGGTTAGACTATAAGCATCGTACGAATGGTTTCTAAGATTACTAGAAGACGACCTCGAGGAACTGATTAGATAATGTAAGTTTAGGACAGATATTCATATTAAGTAACAGAAAAAGTCGTCTACTAGATCCTCTGATATTCTTATGATTAGGTTATGTACAGTTAAATAATGTTAGTTTAGGTTACATTTTAAGCTTTGTTTGTGTATTACATGGCACAGATACGGATGGGTCCTTTATTAGGCGACCTCAAAGCGTCATTATTCTGTTGGGCGGGAATGCTTATGTACCGGCATGTGACAAACAGGCTCAATGCTCTTCAGGACTCGCAGACATTATCCATTTGAGGTCCCATAATGTGATGTTAGGATAACACATAGCTCCTTGCCGAGGGCAGACCAGCGGATCCAAAACTTAAGCAAATATATAACTTCTAAACTTGGTCAAGACATTTGTATCTTTTAACTTCTGAAATAGTATGTTTGAATTTGTATTAATTGCAATACAAAATTAATTTTCAATTACATTTTTCAAAAGTATTCTGGTAAAGAAATGATTAAAGTATATTAAAATGAATATCGAAAACCAATATACTCAATTGATACGCAAACAAATGTATAGCAAAAATACCAATTTAAATTACAAACTTGCAATGTTTGAATTGCATCATTTATCATTGATTATTTTTCTTGTTAAACTTTTTATTCTGAACGCATAATTTTGCAATTTTTTTTAAGGAAAAGAGAATGCAAGACTATGATTATTTAATGCTTTACACAAAATATTCACATTTGTACGTTTATCACCGATAGTTACCCAATTTTGAAGCATATGGGCACCACGATCTATCTCAAGGAACAGCTGCCAGATTCATATAACAGTCTTACGTTAGTTCTCAATCTAATTTATGTTTTTTTAATGTAAACACATACAGGAGAATATCGACAGATGGTGATAGTCATTGAAGTACCTTCTGTAGAATTCTATGACGCTTACCATGGTGCATTTGGTTACAGCCCGAGATTCACGAATCATCCTTATTATTACAGGAATTCACTATGAATGGTTGGTCTTCACGGGACGACTTTCGTCTACCAACAATTTTAATTAATAGGCTATGACTGGTATTTTACGGGTAAGTGATCAAATTCACACCAACCGGGGGTATTTTAGAGCTCAGATAACAATTAAAAATCCTTCTTTTTTAATATCCATCGTCACGACCTTTGGCTTGCGAAGCAAACGCTTTGACCATTTAGCTATACCGGCCGGCATTGTAAATAATACGTTTGATAGGATTTAGTAAACCAAGAATGACGATTTCAAATGTTGTATTAGTTGGAATTTTGTGATGCAAAATTATCGCAGTTGGAAACTTCTAAAACAAAATAATTTTAAGGAGTGTCAGTTTATTTGGCAATTTAAAAAAATGTAATTGTTTTGGGATGAAAATTCCAATGAAATAAGTTAATTATTAACTGATGTATCTTTAAATTTAAATGAAAAACGATTATATCAAATAATGGCGAAAATATAAAATTTATTTGTTTGCTTATGAATTCAAATTGTACATTTTCAATTTTGCAAATAAACAATGTTAAAATATTTTTATTATTTGAATAAACACTCAATGTAGTTGAAATTAAATTAATTTTAATAATTAATTAACAAATTTCACATTGTTTAAAGAATTATTTTTTGTGCTTGGCAAATAAAACTCCATGCAAATAAGGTCAGCAAAAATAGAATAATAAATTTTAATTAGTACCAGAAGCAATAATGCTGTGTACTTGTTTTTTTATACTTTGCGATTTATTAAGAACAATTGTAATTTTTGCTTCCATATGTCACGTATTACTATGTAAAAATTCTAAGTAAAGCATGGAAATAATTAATATGAAAAAATGGCAGAATAATTTTTAAACAGAGATGTATTTATAAATGAGCTGTTTTTAATACGAGCATTAAAATTAAAAGTCGTAAATAAAAAGATAAAGAAGATTTTTTTATTAATATGATAATCATTGACTTAGGTAAATGTGTTTTATTCAAATCTGGATTCATAGAAAGTATTGATTGTAAAATATCTGAAATAATACGTATTTGTATTCTATATACTTACGATAACGTATACTTATACATGTTGGCACTGATGAAGCCTTCATTGATGGTGAAACTGCGGTCTTCCAGCAAGTGAAACAGTGCTCAGTATGATCCATGTTAAGACAAGGTATGAAATATTTATTTATTTTATAAGTAAATAAAAATAAGCTAGTCAAGCCAAATGGCATAAGCTACATCATCGAAGAAGTCAATCAAAGATTGAAGTTCATCTAGCATACAACAACTCGTCGCACAGAGTATTCTGCAATGGTTTTTCTCGAAGACTATGTCCATTAATTAACGAATATGTTTAGTATATTTCTTAATGCCACCGATAAGCCTTGGAATGCTCTTCCAGCATCTGTATTTCCTCTTTCCTATAATCTGGATCTCATCAAGAAACAGATAAATATACACTTGTAATCTACCCAACCCACACACAAACACGAACACAACACACTTTTCCCACATGCAGCATCCAGCCAGCCAGCCTGTGCGTCATAGAGTGCACTGATCTTTACTGCCTGTGCTCTCCTACATGCGATAAAATAATATTAAAAAATACTCGTACGCTTATATGCTATATTATCATAATATAATACATTTGTAATATCACTATCTCTTTCATTAACATTATATATCCTTTATCTGTTTTACGTTCTTGGTTTAAAGTCTATGAAACCCACGAAAAATATACATGTAGAAACTATTTATATAAATTGAGCATTTAAGAATAGCTCGTAGATATATAAACTAAGGAGGGAGACCAGATTAGGTTTCTAATATTAACTTCTTCTCAATGGTTAGACCTGAATTTTGAAACTCACTTACGAATGCAAGTGCAACGCTGCGGGAAAACATAAAGAACATAAGGAACGTGACATTTTTCTTATTGAAAAATTGCACAGAACTCCTTCGCATGAAAAGCAGATTATTCATCATTGACAGTCCAGTTAACAGTGAAGATTATCACGTAATGAGGTGTTGTTTCAGTTGCCGTAAAGCACGTGGTTTGCTGATAAGCCGATTGCCTCGCAGTTCGTCAATGGCTCATGGACGTGCCTTTAATCTGGTGTGCCGGATGTTTACATCAGCTAAGTGCAAATTTGAGAATAGTGTCTCTACGAAGCTGGAGGGGGAGCTGACTATAAATAAGACCGATTGGACAAAGAGGATGTCCAGAGCTCTTCTAATACTCAGTTCGTTTTTATTTTGATATTCGTTAAGTGATTTTGTGAAAGATGTTGTCCAAGGTAGTTTTTTGTTTCTCTTAAGATTTATTTTCTTATTTATTTCATTTTTAAAATATTTTGTTTCAATTGTGAATAGGTCGCATTATTTTCTAATTAATATAATATTCACAATATGCGATATACGTTTTGTTTTTTGGAGTACGATGTACATTTAAAATTAGTCACTAAGCATTTATCATATAAAGTGATATTTAAAAATAATATAGTAAAATAAATAATATGGCAAATTTGCTATTTTATTTAAACTAAGCGATACATTTACTTATTTATAAAACTTAAAACTTGTACCATATTATGATTAATGTTTTTAAAGAATACTTTTATTTTATGAAATTATTTTCATCGAATTTAAATTCATGGCATGCATTATTTTCTAAATATTCAAGATTAAATATAGTTACAGTTCAGTTTAAACCATTTATAATATCAAGTAAGATGTAATTTCAATTGATATGACCGTATGTACATAACATATACTGTAAATGTTGTCATCATTATATTGTTAGTTCAATTTAACAAAGGAAGGCCAGTACTTGACACATCGTATACAAGCATTGAGACCATTTTATCAACTACCATTAGTAGAACCAAGAATAATTTAACTAAACTGTATGATTATAATTTTCTTTCTTTTAAGACTACAACCTTCTACTCGTGTTTTATTGTGTGTTAGATGTAATGTTTACTGTTTCGAAACACGCAATTCAAGTATTTTTTTAAGCGAAGCTAGAATTTGTGCATCGTTTGTTGAATCCAATTAATCCACCTTATTACAATTTAGTTTGATGTAAAATCAATACTGGCTACAATTATGATTATAGTTATGAGCCTTGCTTGTAAATATTATATTACCCGATATTGTGGATTTTGGGTTTAGCCGTGTGTGGCTAATTACTAATTTCCAATATTTCGACCGCCATTGCAGGGGTCTTCTTCAGTCATCAACTAAGTCATCGACCCTGAAGAAGAGCCCTTCAATGGCGGTCAAAATATTGGAAATTAGTAATTCGCCACACACGGCTAAACCCAAAAGCCACAATATCAAATCTGGCCGTGAAAACCTAAGAAGTTATTATACTACTCACGCATATAATTAAATAAATAATTTTTCTCGTACAAAAAACAATGTTTTTGCCACAGCAAACATAATGCTATGATCTTTCTTTCATTAACAAATCCGAGAGAAAAAATAAACATAAGATGCTGGGATTCAAGACACGTATCCATGTCCATGATATCTTCTGATCATATGATTATGAAGTTAAAGAGAGACGAATGCGATTTGTTTGGTTTTGCAGAACTTATACCAAGGATGTGAAGATGATACGTATTTTGTAATAATTGTTTAAAAATTTATTTCCAGAATTTGATGGTCCTCTTCGCAGTCGTCGCGCTGTGCTACGGAGATGATTCTTTCGGCAGCAAATTCATGAAGGAGGTCGGCAGCCTGGGTGACAGTATCGCCCACCACGCTTCAGAAGCCAAAAAAGGCATCCAGTCTGGAGCAGAGTCCGTCGGAGATCACGTCATTGATGCCAAGGACACTGTCAAGGATGGAGTCAGCGACGGATACAACAGCGCTAAGGAAGGCGTCAAGGACGGATATAACGCTGCTAAGGACAACGTAGAAGACTGGAAAGACACTGCTGGAGAAGCTGGCAGCTCTTTCTTAGACTCTTTCAAGTCTACAGCAAACAAGGCCGTGAAATCTGTTGGAGAATCTCTCGGAGAAGCCAAAGACTACATTGGAGAGAAGCTGGGAGTTGCCAAGACCAAGACCGTTGATGGAGCCAAGTCCGTCGCTGATGCCGTCAAGGGGACTTTCGATAGGGTCGATGACGACTCTATGTCCTCTATGTACCAGTCCAAGTTCAAGAGATCAGTTTAAAATCTGAATTATTGGAATTTTCGGGATTATTGTAATATATTTGTTTTTATTTTATGAAAGTTATGTTAAAAATTCTGTTTGACGATTTAAATGACCATGCAAAAAGATAATGTTTTTTTTCAATAAAGCGTCCAAAATTTAAATGTTTTTTTAATGTTCTAAACAAAATTTTAATTTGTTTTAGGCAAGCATGCTAACAATTTATAAGTTTTGTGATTTATATTAAATTATTAAAAATAATAATTTTTGATATAATTTTTGAAGCAACTCAATCTATATCAATATTTTAAAAATTGATCAAAATTAGTTTTATTATATGTTTAATTATTTCGTTAGTTAAATTGCATTTTATAACTATTTAAATTCATATAATACAAAAGAATAATATATTTTGTTCACAAATTAAATTTAAAACTGTCAACCATATTTTAAAGAGTACATCCATTTATTTGTAACTTAAAAAAACGAATTGTAATATTTTAAAATTATTATTTAATAATATATGTGGCAGATTTAATAAAGGTTTTATTTAGACGACAATTAAGAGTGCATAATTACCTCATAATTAGCAACCTTAAGTTTTTATTTTTTCTTGATCTCGATTTTTTTGCATCGTTGAATTTAAAACGCATTATATTATCAGTAATTAAATATACACATAATAACGCAACAAATTCTTTTTATAAGTATCAAAAAAATAATAATATACACACTCTGAATAAATACTATAGAGACATCTATCGTTATACGATGGTAAAATTGGTAACAATGTTATAAATGCAAGATTTTCGACGCATCAATTCGGGCAGTCGATGGTCGTGTGGTCAAGGGTATTGAACTTGAAGAAATGGTTGGTTCCAAGGTTCGCTGGTTCGCATCCCGCCTCTGTCGATATTTTTTCTGAACGACTTGATGCGTATAAAAATAATTCGTTGCGTTATCGTATGTGTATATTTAATCACTTATAATATTGTAATATAGTCAATGATCTATAAAAGTAGATTAGACTATTGAAATAATAAAATAATATTCTAATAAATAATTTAAAAAATCCATATACATTATATTATCCTTTAAAATACATCTATGAATAATCACTTTGAATTGGCAGCAATAATAATTCAAAATGTTTATTTTCAAAATTCGAATAAGTCGTCTACGAAATATCCGACGTAAATAATTATCAGAACAACTGTAACATCAATTTGTTTAAAAGGAAGTGCCCGGGGTAACTTAATTAGGATTGGAATAAAAACTTTGTTCATCTCTTCTCTAGTAATTAACAATGCGGGTTCATTAGGATGCTAAAAATTGAATTAATACCGGGTGGGGGGCTGTGAGTAGGGGCAGGAGGGATCGGAAGAGCGTCTGTGCGCTTTTGGCAGGGTAAATAGGAGAGGAGATCGGGAGCGGGAGACTCTCGGAGAACGAAACATCCGGTCTATTTACCCTGAGATAATAAGTGCTAAATGTTCTACAGCGCCAGGAAAAGTTTTCTGGCGAAAATTCGGGAAAGCTCGTCTTTATCTTTGAATACAGTGTATGTAGTTCATTCTTTATCTTCACGAAGCGGTGAAGCGTCAGGCTAGTACACACTCTTCTTCAAAATGATCCTGGTTGTGTCTGCCACAGCAGTTTCTAACAATACATAAATTTTAGTGTAAATTATTGTGATAGCCAATATGCATCAACTAGATGGCATTTTAAGTTAGAAATCATCAATAAAAAATAGAATTTCTTTGCGTTCCTTCAAAAATTATTGATTGTGATATCTACTCATATAAAAATCAATGTTTGTGTGTGTGTGTGTATGTCTGTCACGTATGAGACGGTAATGAGAATAAGCTAGATCTTAAAACAAAATTCAATAATAAGAATGCATTACAATACAAGCCGTATTCAGCTGGTGTACGAGTATACATAAATGTATACTTTAAATATAAAAAAAATGTGTCGGTAGTGATGTGTAGGAAAGCGCGTATTCAAATATGTGTCGGTTGGAACGCGAAGTAGTACAATAATAATAATGTGTATGTGTACAAGCTGATTTATATTTTCTTTCTATTCGGTTCAATTTAAATTTAGATTATTTCTGTGTTTGCTTGAAATTATTGTATGTATAATTTTTATTATGACACTAGTGGCTGATTTTTTTTATTTTTATTATTATACATTTTTAGGTTGACCTTCACGTGCAGAGAGGGACAAAGCGCAACGTTAGGTAAAATAATTAAGTGGTGACCTTATGTATAAGATATATGTGCTACAAATTTTGAATGAAAAATTGACGTAAAAAATATTACTTTTAAAGTCACGGAATTAATGTTTTACCTTCGTATTTCACGTGTAATAAAAGCGTCTTATTTTTCGCCAAATCCAGGCAGCTGACATCACATGACGGTCGAAATTAATTGTGTCGTGACTTACGCATTTTCCGCTCGTCTCCTTAACGGAAAATGTCTTCGGACGTGCGGGCGACACAACAAAACGCACGGCGGGCGCGGAAGGGCGGCGCGTATCCCGGGAAGGGCGGGATATCCCGGGGTTAGGAATTAAACCCTCTTTATTCCGGGGGATCGCACCGTCCCGCCCAAACGTCGCTGTAGCTTTTTCTTTCTTCTGGACCCCTTTTTGTGCGCCTTTCACTTGCTATTAAAACGTTAAGACGCGTACGTGGGAGGGACGTTCAATAACAAAACACAAAAATATTTTATATTTATGAAGAATCTTTTAAAGCTCATTTATTATACTTCTTTATTGTGTGCCAAAGCCATATCAACTCTCAAGTATCGAAAAGTCACCACCAAGAAGGAGCTCTCCAAAGCAACCCACGACACACTCTACCCTATGTTTGGATATCAAAAGATAACCACACGACTAAAATCAAGTAGAAGTTTCCTACAGTCGACAACGGAACGGGTGATACCTGAGACCACCCTGCGCGTGAACATGTGGAGAAGCGCAACTAAGGGGACTACTTGGATTGCCCTGAAAGAGGACCTAGCCCCTGTTCACGACCAAGGGGTGAAATATATGGAGGTCCCTTAACAGTTTTCGGACCGGAGTATGCAAGACCAGGACACAAATGAAAGTGGCAGTTTTAAAGCGGACCTACTGAATGTGACTGCGGCGTGGAGCAGACCCTATTACACCTTCTGGAGTGTGCGCTGTGTCCGAGTAGCTGCACCCAGGAAGACCTGATGATGGCCGGGAGTAACGACATCGACGTCGCCCACTTCTGGGCAGACAGGATCTACCCTGTTGTTTCCGACACGATTATATATATATATATTGTGTGCCAAAATTCACAGCTGTAAAAAAATGGTGACGATACGTTGTATTCTTTACAGGTCTGCGTAAGATACTTCTAATACGATGATTTGATTTTGTGAAGAATGTCAAGGTGAGAGAGAGCAAAGAAGTCTTCCGTACTACATTCAGTCAAAAAAAATTTTGCCGGCGGGTATAGTTCAATGGTCAAAGCGTTTGCTTTGCAAGCCAAAGGTCGTGGGTTCGATCCCCGATGGAGATTAAAAAATAAAGAATTTTAATCGATTTATGAGCTCTAAAATACCATCGGTTGGTGTGAATTTGATCTCTCACCCGAAAAATCCCCTTCATAGCCTATTAAATAAAATTGCCGGTAGACGAAAGTCGTCCCGTGAAGACCACCCTTTCATAGTAAATTCCTGTAATAATAAGGATGATGCGTGATGACTCTAGCGTGTGACGTTGGCGGGTCAACACTCCACATGCAGCGCTTAGTCATATGCACCATCGATGATGTCATGGAAGGATGTCAGTTTATAAGCACAAAATGTATGCTCAAAAAATAGTTTAAAAAATATTAAGAAGGTATTCCGCGGACCGTAAAGATCTTCGTAATTTCAATTTTCTGTTTCGTTTTGAGTAAATATTTTCTATGAACCAATACACAATAAATCAAGAGTTCAAGGAGAAATATTTAAATAAATCCACCATAGCATATGCCAGCTTACATGATAATTACACAAATATATATCGTTTTACCTGCTTGGGTAGACTGAATAAATAAAAACATTGTTTAATGATAGAACTATCATGAACTCACGAACACTACCCAAATAAACGAAATTTGTAGCACCTTCAACCTAATATTGACATAATTATAAAATAAATAGGTAAATATAATTTAATAAATTTAGCACAACAAATCAAAGGTATTCTAAATTTTAAACGTAAATATCCATAAACATTAATTTTCAAATTATTTATATTGCATGTGTTATTGTGTTTTGTACAAACCTTTTTACAACTGTCAAGATATTTTTTTTAATACGTAAATATTAATTTGAGGGGTGAAGTTTTGTACACAAAATACTGAAATAAAACCGTTTCAATAAAAAAATATGTAAACAAATGAAAACGTTATTTTTTTATGTATTTTTCTGAATGAATTGATGCGTAAAATTTAATCAGAATTGAACACACATGTTGTAGTCATTTAAATAATTCAGAATGAATATTGCAGAAATTCGACCTCGAGATCCACTGTCTATAAAATAAGATTAGAATATTGAAAAATATTCTAATAAATATTAAAATGAAAATCAGTTGTCCAGCTTACATATATTTACAGATCCATCTATAAAATAAGATTAGAATATTGAAAAATATTCTAATAAATATTAAAATGCAAATCAGTTGGCATGGTTACATATTTGAAAATATATTTAACAATCGTCCCGGTTACACATCGATTATACACGATTGGCATGGTGTATAATAATAATGTTGACGGTTTGATAGTATACATTCTATAAAACGGTAACTTCAAAATCAACGTCTTGCGTCATTCACCAGGAAAGACTTTAAATACAAAATATAAATATACTGTTAATCAGTGTCCACTTGTAAAAATATATATTTTTAGTAATTGAATACAACACATACAATTATACATCAAATTTTATACGCATCATTTCATTCAGAAACAATATCGGCAGACGCGCGATTCGAACTTCTAGCGTTGCACCTTTGCTCTATTCTACACGTCGCGCTGTCCACACGACCATTCTCTGGGCAGATACGCGAAACCTGATGTACCATTGCTTACATCATACAACGACAGATGTCTCTGTAGCTTATATTCAGAGTACGTATATTATTGTTTTTATGATTCAATCAGTCAACATTTATTCACAAGCTTTTTATATTATTAGATGTATTATTAAATTAAATACTTTTTATTACTCACATTAATTTTTCTCAAGGGTTCCAGGTTAGTCGAAGGCCTTCTCCAAAGATGCTTATTGGTTTTTCTTTTGTCCTGTTCTCTGTAGTTTGAGCCGGCGATATTTTTGATATCGTTTTCCCATCGTATCAGTCACCTTTGTTACCTCTCCACAGCGCTGCTTTCACTGTTCATCTCTGGCCTGCAAGCCTTGCCTAGTGTACTGCCCATTTCCACTTCAGTTTTTGAGCATAGCTCATGGCATTAGTTGTTTTTTCTTATTGCGTGATATTATTATTATATTCAATTTTGTTTGATTATATCTATTGTATAATTAATTATACGTTAAATATTTATTTATTTATTTCACATAACCGAAGTTTCAAGGTACAAAATAAGAAGAAACATAGTATACATAAATACACAATACATGAAAAAGATAATAAAAAATAAAAATAACACAGAAGAAGATGACACGTGTCAAAGATCACATAGATCTAGGAGGAGAATTCCACCGACAAAAGAGGAAAAGGATGTAAGAGAAGGATCGAGTTGTGCTGGTAGGCCATTTAGGAGCGCCATTCCCGTTGTGCTAAATTGAGTGCTCGAAGATCCACAAGTATCAACTGCGATCAAAAACAATGGATGGCTACGAGCACGGGTGTACTTATTTGGAACATATAAGTTAAAATATTCAAGAACCCCAAGTGTGTGAATTGCACTTGGTGCTAATTGGTGAACAAACTTTATATGCCCATTTTATTTAAAGAATGCCGTTTGATTGATCCGATAACGTGCCTGTGGGTTTAGCTTAGTGGTAAAGCGTTTTATTACCAAACCGTAGGATGTGGGTGTGATCCCGGACGAAGATTAATAAAAAAAATCGATTTCTAGGCTCTACAAATACTGTAATGGAAAAATTGCTCACCACAAATAAACTGCATAAAGTTTGAGTTTGTGGGATTTAAAATTTAAATAATAAAATGTTGGAATATATTCACATTTGAAATGGAGATTTAAAAAAAAAGTATAGGATGCATGAATGTCAAGCTGCAGTCTATAACGTTGGCGGATTTACACATGTAGCGCTTAGCCATTTGTATCATGGTAAGTGTCGTAGTATCTACAGACTAGATTTATGCATCAATATTAACATATGTTGGTATTCTTCTGTATCCGTTTATATAAAAAATAATAAATAAACTAACTAATAATTTAAAACTTAAGCGATGTGTTGCTTAGGAAGTGAACCACCCACTTATATAAAATGTTTCCTTTGGGTAAGTAACCGCGTCAGTGTAATACGATCGCTACAAAGCGGAAAAAAGGATTTGGAAACGACGGCAAGGCAGACTGGTGCAAAGCGCAGGGCGGCAGGACAGAGGGGGCGGCGAAATTCTGAGGGCGGGGGCGGCGAAGGAAAAATCAACACTTGCAGGAGAACACTGCAAGACAGTAGATATAAATCTCTAAATATGTTTAACGTTATAGTCTAACGTTATAGCTAACGACAAATAGAGACTAAAGTTTAAAAGTGCTTTGTAGTGTAAATGAAGCTGACATAATGAATATCCGTTTTTGATAAGAATTACGTTAAATGAAAGACAACTTTTATCCACAGGTTTGCTTAATGACAGTATTTTAAAAATATTATTGAAGAATATATTTCAATACTATAATATTTATAGATCATTGAAGATCTACGATTATCTATAAAAATATTTAACAATTGATACGCACTAATATCAGCTTGATATAGCTCTTTTTCGGGCTGATGCTGTAAAGCCACGATATTTTGTCTATTATTTTTGTTCGCTCGCCTGACATGCTCATCTAATAATGTTAGTTTTAATTTTTTATAAAATAACACGGCGTTTGCATACGCCATTTTAATTGTTATGACAGTCGCTCCATTTCATGTTGGTTCAACTGTCATCTTTAATTTGCTTTTTGGGGTGATTGCCTTGGCGGCGCGGGATGTCACAGTGCTCTGGCAGTTGTCAGTTACCGAGGAAATCAAAGTCTTTATTAAAATTAAATGCGAACGGTGCTTCAAAAACAAGTTCTTTGTCTTGTTAATCTGCTCCTGAATCATTCCTCCAGGCGGCCACGTGACGAACCCGCGACTTTTTAAAGACGGGAGATGTCACAGCGTATAAAGTAACAAAATATTTACCGGGATTTGAACTTATGACTGATCCCGCGATAGTAAAGCGGTCTATCACTTGGCCACATTTCCTAGTGTGTGGGCGGTAAAGGTAGTTGGTAGAATAGGGAGGCAGGATGAAGTTGTCAAAGGCTGGAGCGGCCCAAAAAGCTGCCCGAAGAAATTATAAGTCTGCAGCCGGCTCTCGGAATGTACGATTTTAAGAGTAAAAAATGAATGCTTTTTCGAGCAGCGCAAAGTGGATATTTTTTGTGTTTGAATTTGTTTACTCTGAAGTATTTTTAAAATCTTATTTAAAATTCTACTAAAATAATAAAATTATCTCTTATATATTTAATGAAACGTTTTTAGAGTTTTCAGATATGTGTAATTAAGTTTTTCTAGGGGTTCATATACGGCCTAAATGGCAAACCAGCACACCTCGATCCTTTTCTTTCAATCTTTTCCTCTTTTGTCGATGGTATTGTTCTCCTAGATCTCTGTGATCTTTGACACGTGTCATATTCTTTATCTTGTATGTTTTTTTCTCTTTTGTATGTATTGTATGTTAATGTTTACTATGTACCTTGTATTATTCTTCCTACCTTGGAACTGCGGTTCTGTTAAAATAAATAAAAAATAAAATAAATAAATAAATATATCTTATCACAAAACATGCGAAATTTAAATAAAAGTAAACTTGATTTAATGTTTATTTTTATTTTTAATTAATTTACTATTAATAAGTTTTTTGTTGTTGAAGCAATGAATAAATACAATACAGAACTATTAGAATAAAAAAATTGTTTCATATAATGGTTTTTGGACGTTAGATAAATTAAAAATCTTTTATAAAATATATTTACACATTTGCGACCAGTGTAAGTACAAATTACTAATTTTTTATTGTAGGCATTGTGTTGAACATATATATATATATTTAATTTAGAATATGAAATAACATTAAGGTTATCAACTGACAATACTTGGTGAAACTGCATAATTATAATTTTAAAAATAATTTGATTTAAAAAATTAATAAATTAAAAATATTTAGTTTTGATTCACAATTTATTTTAACGATTCATGAACTTATTGAAGATGGTCTTCAGGAAGGCCGAAACATGTAATCATTAAAATAAATTGTGAATCAAAACTAAATATTTTTAATTTATTAATTTTTAATTAAAATTAATTTTAAAATTATAGAATATGAAACGCATAAATTTTTCATTAAATGAACTATGGCCTTGGAATGTTTTAAACAAACTTGTTGTTTTTATGCACTAAATTAGTGTATTTTTATCATGAATATTATGTAAAGTACATTATATAAGCAAATAATTTACCCGTTTTACTAAGAAATCTCATTTAATTGTTTTTAGTGGCTTTTTACAAAATATTTTGATGTTTTAATATTAAACGATATAAGAAGAATAGCGGGAGTGACCTGGATGCGGAAGGCGGAGGATCGAAGAGGATGGAGACTCATGCGGGAGGCCTACGTTCAACAGTGGACGGACACAGGCTGATGATGATGATGATGATGATCAATAAAAATTCAAACCAATATTCATCAATTAATAAGTACTTAGAGAATTCACAGGAAACATTATCTTATATTATATTTTTTTATATTACTCAGTGAGTAGAGAAAATGGTCGAGGTCTGCGATGAGTAAACAAAGACTATTCATTGCAAAGGTTTGAAGCTTAAATCCTATTGTCCGCTTTTTTTTTTTTGATTCATTGATGAGAGAAAATTTCATATATGTTGATGTTTGTTGTGAACTTGTATGTAAGTATCAATTGTGTAAGAAATCACAGTTATTCTAAATATCCCATTATGTGCAATGTTTCATTTTCTTTAAATTGCTCCTTAGTGAAAATATGAGCTGCTTGGTGAGACATCAAAATACAAAACATAAAACTTTAGAAAACCAATGAAATATAAAGTGTATCGCCGGCAGTCATAGCTCAATGGTCAAAGCGTTTGCTTTGCAAGCCAAAGGCGGGATCGATCCCCAACGGAAATAAAAAAAAAAGGATTATTAATCGATTTATGAGCTCCAAAATAAGTAAAATAAAGGTTGGTTTGAATTTGATCCATCACCCGTAAAATTCCAGTCATTTTTCAATTTTCAATTTCAATTTATTTTTCTTTTAGAAACATTACAAATAACAATATTTAATTCATTTATAAAACAGGATACAGGATAAATAACAATTTATAAATAACACAATAATAATAGGATCATTTAAAAAGTCCCGGAGCCCGCTAAACAGAAGACTCCACGAAATTACTTTGAAAAATAAATTCGTGGAGCTCATGTTGAAACTGGGCTTCTCTCAAGTGGAATATATCAATATTCGAGTCATAGCCTATTAATAAAAAAATGGTGGTATACGAAAGTCGTCCCGTGAAGACCACCCAATTATAGTAAGTTCCTGTAATAATAAAGGATTACGCGTGAATCTTGGGTTGTAGTCTATGACGTTGAAGGATCAACACTCCGCATGCGCCACTCCACATAGCGTCTTAGAATTCCACAGATCAGACTTCAGAACTACTATCAGCATCTGTCGGTATTCTCCTGTATGTGTTTACATAAAAAATATATTGTTTTGATAGTTGTTGTAGTTTCTGGGAGTAACGAATACAAAAAAAAACGAGAAATCAAATTATATATAAAGAATATAATATATTAATTAAATTGGTGATTTTATATCTTTGAACAAGTAATTAAAATAAATATTAAAGGCTTTAAATACGTCAATTATATTTTCAGATGTACTTTGTGTTTAATGAGAAAGAAAATACGATTTAATGCAACGAGCGTTGCCAGAACTTGCGATTATATAAAATATTTTCCATTGATAATAATCAACAATTAAGGCCCCAGTGAAGAGACTCCAGAGATTTTCCATCTCCCCTGGCGACGACGTCAAGTCTGAAGGAAGTTTTTCCACGACGATCGGTTTCTTCACCAAGCGGACCGTGGAGAAAACCAACTTTTTGTTTTTGTGTAAAGACTGTACCATTAAAGAGAACACTGAAAAATGGTGATATAAGTGTCATCAACTGTTTCTCATATTTAATCTTCAAATATCCGCTCCATATCTAGAATATGTCAGATGAATGGTCGCCAAAAATTGACGGCACTTAGTTCTATGATATCTATCAGCTTCCACTATCCATTCCTCGTTCTAGGTCATATCTACACCTGAAGATCCACTTGGGAATATACTCTAACATCTTCCTCTCTTTCAAAAGGGTGATTCCGTCACGTGATGGCAGGATTAGGAGCAGATTAATAACACGTAGACTTTTTCAAAAGCACATTGACATATATTTACGATAAAAATTTACAAATTTATGGTGACCTAGTCACAGCATTAGACCAAGCCACAATATAATATCCTCTCGCCGAAGGGCGGGACACGACTTGCGTGATGAGCTGTCGCACCAGCGCCATAAGTGGCGATCTATATAAATAGTCCCAATATGGCGGACACATAAATGTATGACAAGCAAACATAAGAGACGAAAGATTGTACATCGAGGTTTTCGGTACTAGTCAGCAAGGGCTACATCACGCTGATGTCAACTCGTATACGACTCCCGAAAACATCCTAAGCAGAAGTCCGACTACTTGAAGAGGGCATTTTTGGTGGGTGATTTGTTAATCAGATTTTGTAAGGAATTCCCATGCTTAACCTGACGCTTCCAAGACATGGAATCATTTGTTCTAAGGGGTGGCACAACTCGAGTGTTTCATCTATCGTGTTTTACCGTTGGCCATTTAATAAATATTTAAAAATATATGATTGGTCGACGCACATTAACCATGTAAGCTCGGCAAATATAAGATGAATTTATGATTAAAAAATACCTAAATATATTTCGCATACTACAGCTGCCGTCTATCCAAGTGTCTGACATTTCGATCTGTAGGCCTCGGGAACCAAGGATCCTCCTATCTAACATATTTTATGCTCTTTATATGAAAATAATCTGATAAGAAATAATACGAATATTTAACTTGAAGTGGACAACAGAGAAGGATGGGGATTTATGCAAAGGCCAATGTTCAACACTATTTGGACATAGGCTGACGATGTGGTCCAAGCTAAGAATTACAACTATACAGATATATTTTAAGGTAATTCAGGATGTAACATAATTTAAAAAGAGAATAGAGGCCTTTGAGATGTAGTCATACTGAAGAATTCTCGAAATTTCCTGGAGAAACCACGTCACGAATAATGAGGTTCTCAGGATAATCGATCAGGCACCTAATAAGAACCATCTCAGAGAGGTGAGCCCGATGGATCGGTCACATCATTCGTCGCTCGACACTCAAACCGGGCGGACGTGTCTAGTCATCCTACCTACAGGATGGCAAACCGTTGCGATGGTGATATCGCGCAGATAAATCGTCGCTTGGACGATCACCGTTTGCTGCTGGAGAGGCTCTTAAAGGCTGTTGGATGCGGGATGGATGATGAACTGACATCCGTTGGTGTGGACCCTCCACCCAACCCGACAAGTCTGCCGACTTCCCGCAGAAGGCGCTTACCTCGAGCGTGCAAATCAATTCCGGCTACCTACGCTGAAGCTGTCAACATTCCTGTGTCGATGTCGCTTAACTGTGACACCAGAGACTCTGAACCTGCCGTCAATGAATCCGCTTCGAGTGAGGCCACCGAAGAGGACTCCTCGGAAGATACTATCGAAGGAGCCCCTGCTGTTTCGAGCAAGGCTCCCAAGGACTCCCGTTCTCAGCTGGGACGAATCATCGTTCGAGGAACTGGAGGACCTGAGTGCTTTCTCCGTGGATGTCCTCTCCCTCCCCCGAGCAATCTTTCCGGAGAAGTTCAACGCTCTAAGTTGAGTCGCGCCTCTCCGCATGGGGAAAGGCAACAACATTCAGCACGTCTGATGATCCGTGGTTCTGCAGCTCCTTCAAAGAACGTTACTGGAGTGAAGATGGCGTATCTTCACGCCAAGGGCCTTCACCCAGATACATCGGCTGAGGACTTGCAGAGCTTCTTGGCAGCGACCGCTGCATTCAATCCTTCTTGGATGACCATCAGGAGGATTGTCAGCAGGCGGACGCTGTCAACTTCTTTCAAAGTCGGGGTCATCGCGACTTCGCTGGAGTCTCTCATGGAACCTCAAGTGTGGCCTGAAAGGACCATCGTTCAACCCTGGATACGCATAAGACGAAAGAATCGCAGTGAACAGTGGTTGAAACCAACTTGAGTGAAAATATTGACATATTTAGTGTAATATTGCTTTAAATTCGGTACTGGTGTTTATGGAGGCGAAATGTTACACGTTTTATTTTGTGACAATAATGCCTTGTTATTTGTGAGTCAATCATGATATACTTATGACAGGGTTTTTGTTGTTACAAGTCAAACTATTTATCTTGAGTCTCCTGACGCTAGTTCTGAGTATGAGGTCATTGTCACTAAATATGTCAATAAATTTACAATGCCACACTTGTAATTACTTTACTTTAATAATGAAATAAAATAGAAATATTTTGTAATATTATTAAAGGAAATAAAATAATTGAATTGAATCATGCGCCACGATGGTCTTATTCACTACATTGTGGAAGGGATGGTTGAGGGTAGAAACTGTAGAGGGCGCCTTAGACGGGAATATTTGCAGCAAGTGTTCGAGGACATGAGTCGTAGCTCTTATGCTGAGCTGAAGAGCGTTGCGGAGGACCGAGAGGAATGGAGGTCGAGATGCAAGATCTGTAGCTCCAAACCAATCTACCGGATTTATACTACGAAGAAAGATAATTAAAAAGGTTTTTTTGTACTTCGAACTTCAGGAACGCACTCGCATAGCAGTCAAGTGTTTTTAGATTTAAGCAGCACACCCGATAAACGTAAAGAAATCCGTCTCACATTGTATGGACGTCAAAAGTTTTTCAGTGAGGCCCCCTTTCAGGATTTTTCTTTGTTCCAATAACTTTCAGGCGGTCGCATACCCGCGTACACTCAACAATCGCTCTCTCGGACTCATTATAGGAAAGTTTTTGGTTTGCAAAGGCAAAAAATTACGACGATTCAAAGTTGCTTCTCTCAGATGTTTTGCGATTAAAAATATAATTATTGCTTCATTAAATCATATTTTTAATATTATAATTCGTTTGATGTGTATTTTTTCTTTTCGTTTCTATTTCGCTGGGTGTCACCGACCACTGCGCCCGGAGCCCAGTTAGTTGTGTGCCGACCGCGTATTATGGCCGGCCCGGCATGTTATTCCGCTAGGACCGGAAGTTTGTAAACTTTATCATGAAAATACATGTGCTTCAGAAAAAGTCTGTGTGTTGTTAATCTGCTCCTTATCCTGCCACCACGCAATTCAATAACTAAATTAGAGAGGAGGATGTCATTAATTAATTAACAATTAATTCATGGTGTAACTGCATAATTATAATTGTATTTTAATTTGAATGGGCGGATTGTAAATATATAAATTTTAAGATGTCTTTAGGAAAATGTAATCATATATACATTTCATGATTAATTTTATAAGATTTATTAAATATATCATAAACTCACGATATATATGACGCAAGAAAATTGGTATTTCAATAATTTCATTGAATTATGACAAATTTCTTTTATTTTGACATTATTTGTATTTGGATTTTCTTGATAATTTAGTATTATAAACATTATAATGTTGTTAATGTAAAACTTATAACCTTTTTATCTTATATTTGATGCAAATGTTGCAAAAATTGTTTCACATTTTATTTTATTAATATCATGATTATTTCATACAGTTAATTTTCTAAGAAAGTATATATTATGCATGTAGTATATAAATAAATTATTTAATTGCTGATTAGAATCATAGTTTTCATGTAAAAACCCCAATAAAAATAAAAATAATTTGGTTTCCCTTGACTTAATGTTGTGGTATCTATATTAATTCACTGGAGACTCATTCCATACATTAGTGTTGACATTAAGACAAACGAAATATTTCAAAGTCACACAATGTATCTTTCTAGAAAATGTAATGGAATGACTCCAGCGGCGTAACCTCTTAGGTCGTGGCTTTAAATAATAATAAATATTTTCAATTAGCCAACCGAGGACAATCGCCATCTAGGGACGAGTAACGGAACATCATAACGACCGGGGAACACTGTCACTACTCCCTCTACATCTCTCTACAGTACGTAGCGAAAATAACAAAGAAAAATGTGTTATTTATAAAAATGTATCTCGTTATATTTTTATTTCAGTTCCATGCTCCTACGAGTAATTTAATTAAAAAATGTAATTCATATCAATTGTTTAATTAAGTAATTTTTTAACTATATTTTTATGTATGATTCAGTAAAATATCAATAATTCGTTTGGCACTGTTTATTCATAGCTTAAAGACAGCTGATTTTTTAATTGTAGTTTGTTCAGTTATTCAATTGTATTCAAACGTTCTATTGAATAAATCGATGTAAGAAACTGAAGAAGTTATCATTGAATACGAACTCTTGGCTTTTAAGTATGTAAATAAACAGAGGTTAACGCTATCTACGAGTATATGAAAACAAAGTAAAAAAAAGTTGAAGTGTTTTATAATTAATATGGATCTCAATGTGAATGCTGAGATCTTAAATAACTTATTATAAAAAAATAAAGCAAATTTTCAATCGTTATTATATTTGTATCAATAACGGGTCCGCCATCTAACGTTTTTTTTTAACTAGTGCTTATTTCGTGGATAGTAACACTTAGCTCATGTCTGATTTGACAGATAATTAGTTTTATCCTTCCGCTAAACGAATATGGTTGTGTATACGCTTGAACAACGCTGGAAAATATTGCGACATTACTTTGAAAATCAGGCCATTTTTCTTCGAAAATGAGCAAGGAGTGGCCGTTACAGTCAATGGCGATTGTTATCGGGCCATTTTCGTTCACAAAAATTGAAGAGGAGGATATTGGCAATATTTGGTTTCAACAGGACGGCGCTACGTGCCACACAGCCGAAGCTACACTCGATGTTTTGCGCCCCATTTAAAAAAAAAAAAAATATTTGGCGGACCCTATATAATATTTTGGTAAAATGTTTTTTTTGCTATATAACATAATTCTTCTTTAATAAATTCTCTAGAAAATTGTTTTGTTTTATGTTATATCTCTAATATAAATTGAAATATTGCTTGATTTTAAAATTAATTTTTAATTTATAAAATACAAATATTTTTTAATAGTTATTTTATTACATTGAATGCTTCGTATAAGTCGCTTTAGTAACGACTAGAAAAGTGAGTAATAAAAGTATTACTTTCCTTACATTTCATTAATTTTATTTATGTTACAAATTTAATTACATAAAAGCGTCAAGACAATTCCGTCTTAGCCTGTGCCTCCAAGAATCCACGAGAGCATTTGTTGACTGATTAATTAAAAAAGAGCTAAACTACTTTGCGAAATGTAATAGAAAAAGTTCTTTCTTAGGAGGGCGACAGTCCACAGGGAGAGAAAGAGAGAAGGTCCAGCGAAGGGGGAGCTTTCAGACCAGTTTTGAGTGACAACTTCCGTTTCTTTTGCCACCCCTTCGTCTGGATTATCCAGGACCATTTCCAAAGCCCGTCTGTAAGCTCCGAAAAAATGCAGGACCGGCATGGGAGCTTACAACTAAGCACTAAACAGTGACATAGAAAGCTTTGATGAGACTTTCTTTACCTTCATTGTTTCTCTTGCCGAGTTACTCACTATTAAGCTCCCCCTTGGATAGAATTTTATTCAATTATTACGTTTTCTTTTGTGACTGCAAAAGTTTTTATGACTGACCATTTTGTAAAGTGCGCGCTGCATTTGTATGAATAGAAAAAAAGTGAAAAATTGAAGGTCTGCAAAATTTATTTGAGCCAATAAGAAAGATTTCGGTTTCGATTGGATTGTTTTTTTTCCCTTTTAGGTTTTATGCAAATCTGGAATATCTTACAGAGAATTATGACTTATCTTGTTTGCCATAAATAAATATATTTAAATAAATGAATATTATTTTATTATATTTTGCTTAGAAGTGTTTTTTTATTTTTTTACGAGTATATATTAAACTTTTGTTGTAAATACCTCACTTAACTTTAAGTTCAAGTTGATTAATTTTTACAATTGTAAATACTTAATTGTTCAATTAGAAAGTTTGTTATTTTGTATAATGCTCTTTGTTTTTAAAAAATAAGGTAATTTTTAAGTATTTGATTTGTTGAGATGCTGTTCTCAAGAATGAGAGATAGCTTTACAAATGTTTTTTTTTTTATGAGTAATTAATAATTGATAATTTTAATAATGAATAATTTTATGTACAATAAAATCAATTAACTGAATGTTATAAGAAAATAATCATATGATCAATGAAACAAAATATGAAGTAATTAAATAAAAGACCAAAATAAATTTAAAAAAAATGTTATGTATTAATGTTTTTCTTATAGAAGATATAAAAACCAATATAAATACGTAAAAATATTTATGTATAACATATTTGCAACAAAAAATATATTGTAATTTCCCTACTGCAATGTCTTTTTATTAAAAACTTTCTTTCCCATGTGTATAAAGTATTCTCCAGAATTTTAACAAACAGACTGACGGGTCGACTTGATGAATTCCAACCTCGAGAGCAAGCTGGGTTTAGGAAAGGCTTTAGTACTTTTGATCATATCCACACGCTCAAGACACGACAGATCATTCAGAAAACCGAAGAAAATAATCAGCCACTCTGCCTCGCCTTTGTAGACTACGAAAAGGCATTTGACTCAATCGAGACATGGGCAGTACTAGATTCACAACAACGCTGCAAAATAGACTATTGTTATATAGAGATAATAAAATCTCTATACAAATCTGCAACAATGATGGTCCAGCTCCATGATAGTACTAACAATATATCTATAAACAAAGGTGTAAGACAAGGAAATGTTATGTCTCCAAAACTCTTCATAAACGCCCTAGAAGATATTTTTAAGCTGCTATCCTGGACAAAATGTGGAATAAATATCAACTTATGGCGCAGAGACGTGGAATCTGACAGCAAGTCTTACCCATAAAATAAAGGTCACCCAGCGTGCTATAGAGAGATCCATGCTCGGAGTGTCGCTAAAAGATATAATCCGAAACGAGGAAATACGCAGAAGAACTCAAGTAGTGGATGCTACCCAACGAATAGGCACACTCAAATGGCAATGGACAGGACATATCTGTCGAAGAGACGACGGTCGATGGGGAAGAAAAGTATTGGAATGGCGCCCAAGAACTGGCAAACGAAGCATTGACCGACCCCCTACAAAATGGACTGACGATATAAAAGAATAGCGGGAGTGAACTGGATGCGGAAGGCAGAGGATCGAAGAGGATGGAGACTCATGCGGGAGGCCTACGTTCAACAGTGGACGGACACAGGCTGATGATGATGATGAATAACTTTCTTTTGAATCTAGCGTACAAAAAAATGATCCAGTATTTCACTTTACGAATTGATTTAAGTGTTTTAATCAAATAATTTCGATTTTTTTATAATATATATTACATTTTATCAAAACAGGCGTTTTATCAAAGTAGGCAAACCTTTCTCTATAAAGTTGCACCTCGATTGCAGTCAAACGTAGCCACTTATTATCAGTTGCCAAGTTCCAGAAACTTCTACCTTCCATAAGCTTTTTCTCCTCGGCCACCGCAAGAGCAAAGGTTTCTCGTGCAAACTCATGGAAAATAATGCCCTTTAACGGCAATTTATTTCCGATTGTCGTCGATACCGCGCCATTGGAGGGCGGGCTGTGGGGTTTGTAACCCCAGGGCGGAGATAACGTCACGCTGAGCTTTTTTCTCGGCCCCCTTAGGAAAGATCACATTCCCGATACAAGGTCTGCCCCTAAGCGTCTTTACTGCTGGCGTAATAAAGATTTTGAATTTGCCTTATCTGGCTAGGAACACAAAAGAGCAAGACATGGAATTGCGAACAAAACTTCGTGTTGTGAGCGTAAAATGTATGTACTGTAAATACAGCAAAATGTTAGTACACTAAATCATATAAGGAGTCTGCTCTATGAACTGGACTTGGCATTATATTTCAAAGTCACATTGTACGGCTATATTGGATTTTGGTAAAATAGCCCTTGGTAAGATATATATAAAGGCACTGTAAGGTCAGTCTTATGTTAGTTCAGCACAATAAAAGTAGAATAATCAATATAAGGTGTCCGTTTCGTAATCAATGTACTATAAGAAATCTAAATACAGCCTGTGGATTTATGTGAAAAATTGCAATAGTATTTGTATCCGTATAGTATCTGCGAGAGATTTCTGGTATTGTTATCGTGATGCCCAATATGTTCCAATTAAGGCGCGAATTTAGCATTCAAATAGGAAGCGAACCTTTCAAAACGTATTTAACAGAATAATGGTAGACTGTGATGAAATTAATCATACCATTTTGTAACTATTGTCGTTTATTTAGGATTGGTCAGCGATAATGTGTGGTGGTAATCTGTCAACTTCATTACAATATATCCATTACAATGCATTGTCCATTTTTACGGTGACTTACTGTGAATGTGATGTGCTTACGGGACAATTTTCATTTACCACGAGTATGAATTGAACAGCCCGGTGTTTTAGCATCGTTTATTTTTCAATAGATGGTGTTCACAAAACGGTTTTTATCTACCACTGGCAAACATTAATAGTTTAAGTTTTTAAGATACCAGGGAATGTTTATATAGATATAATTTTATTACAAATATTTTTATTTTGATCTTCGTCAGATATTAAAATCGTTTAAATGTAACCTCTTAAGAACCACTGAAATATAGTCTTTCCGACTCATATTATATATATATAATCGTGTCGGAAACAACAGGGTCAGATCCTGTCTGCCCAGAAGTGGGCGACGTCGATGGCGTTACTTCTGGCCATCATCAGGTCTTCCTGGGTGCAGCCACTCGGGCACAGCGCACACTCCAGAAGGTGTGACAGGGTCTGCTCCACGCCGCAGTCACATTCAGTCGGTCCGCTGTAAAACTGCCAGGCCCTCATTTGTGTCCTCGTCTTGCATACTCCGGTCCGAAGTCTGTTAAGGGACCTCCATATATTCCACCCTTGGTCATGTCCAGGGGCTAGGTCCTCTTTCGGGGCAATCCAAGTATTCCCCTCAGTTGCGCTTCTCCACATGTTCAGCCGCAGGGTGGCCTCAGGTATCTCCAGTTCCGTTGTCGACTGTAGGAAACTTCTTCTTGATTTGAGCCGTGTAGTTATCTTTTGGTACCCAAACATAGGGTGGAGTGCGTCGTGGGTTGCTTTCGTGAGTTCCTTCTTGGTAGTAACTTCTCGCCGTATGTTTGGTGGGGCAATGCCTGAGAGTTGATATAGCTTTGATATTGGGGTAGGTTTTAGGCACCCCGTAACCACCCGGCACGTTTCATTCAGAGCAATATCCACTTTCTTGGTATGGGCAGACCTCGCCCATACTGGCGCAGCATACTCGCCAGCAGAGAAACAGAGAGCTAGAGCACTTGTGCGGATCAGGTTTGGTTGGGCTCCCCACTTCGTACCTGCCACTTTTCGGAGTAGGTTGTTTCTGGTGGACACCTTTTGCTTAACAGACTGACAGTGTTTCTGATAAGTGAGGGTCCTATCCAGCTTGACCCCTAGGTATTTAGGTGTGTCGCAGTGCTCTAACACCAAGTCGTTCCAGGTAATGTGCAGCTTTCTCTTGGCAAATCTGTTATTAAGATGAAAGGCGCAGACTTGGGTCTTGCTTGGGTTTGGCTGTAGTCGGTTTTGGTGGTAGTACGAAGAGAGGGTGGTGAGTGCGTTATTAAGCTGGGTTTCTACTTCCTCGAAAGAGACCCCTTGTGCTGTGAGCGCCAAGTCATCTGCGTAGATGAAGGACCTGGTATTGTTCAGTATTGGCTGGTCGTTTGTGTAGACATTGAAGAGTAGGGCGCTAACACGCTTCCTTGAGGCAGTCCATTTTTGTTCGTGCGCCATCTGCTACGCTTACCTTCATGATCAACATAAAATCTACGGTTCTGTAGCATAGTTGCTATTACATTAGTAATAGTTGCATCATGGGTAATATTCTGTAGTTTAAGCAGAAGGGTTTTGTGGTGGACTGTGTCATAGGCAGCGGTTAGGTCTACAAAGGCTGCTCCCGTTATTTGTCTTTTCTCAAACCCATCTTCGATGTGTTGTGTGAGGTTCAGAATCTGTCCAGTGCATGATTTTCCAGGGCGGAAACCAGCTTGTTGTCGGATGAGAAGCGGGTCTATAAGGGCCGCTAGTCGGTTGAGAAGGATTCTCTCCAACAGCTTATACAAATGACAGAGCAAGGAGATTGGGCGGAAATTCTTTGGGTTGTCTGGGCTTTTCCCGGGTTTAAGTATTGTGATTACTCTTGACTTCCTCCATATTTTTGGTATATGTTGAGTACTGATACAATTATTTAAAAACAGGAGAATCCATTTCTTTGTCTGTGGTCCAAAGTGTTTTATTTGTTCCGTCCTAATGTCGTCCAGTCCTGCGGCTTTCCCATTCTTCATTATGCTCACTGCTTTGTCGAGTTCAAGAATGGTGACTGCTGCACTCAGACCTGTATTAGCGGTCTCGGCGGTAGATTTATTTTTCATTTTTATGTTCCTCCTAGCACATTGTACCATTTTTGTGGGCTTTCCATTTAATAGAAGTTGGTGGGCGATTTGGTCTGCGGTTATATTTGAGAGGTTGTGTTTCGGTTGTTTTGGGTCACTGTTCAGGGTTTTAAGTAATCTCCATGCCTTATGGCTATTTCTTGAAAGATCTAGCTCATTTAGCATGGCTGCCCATTTCTCTCTTTTATTTTTTGACAGAGCTTCCATTAAAGCATTCATATTAGGATTGACGATCTGAGACAAAGTAAGAAATTCTGAAATAAGAAAATTTTGTGAACAATCGCCATACCACGAAAATTTGGATAAAAATGTGATACAAAGTTTTACAAGCAGTGTTGTAGATAGATAAATAAACGAGTTCAGAGAAAAAAGTATGTGATCTTTGTCGCAGTTGAAGTTACACATTAATCCGGACACTTTACAAAGTCTCCGTGAAAAGTAAGCAAAGAGACGTCGGGCTTGTATTGTAAATTTTGATTTGCTTGTTTGTCTCATCGAAGCAAAAAGGATAAGAACGCGTTGTACAATTTGTCAGGAGGTTTGCCCTGTAGAGCGTGATCGGGGTAAACAAAAGCTGCCCCCGTTCGAGGCCCCGATGAGCCCTGGTTGAGCTCACAGTAACAAAAAGCTTCCAGCTTTTTGCTCCGTACACTTGTCGTGAATTAAGTTATTTATTCAGAATTTTTTAATACTTGCCCGTTTTGCTGGTTCAAGCGAATATTTTCTTTTCTGAGTAAATCATTTTTTTATTCAATATCAGCGTATCTTTGATAATGTTTTGTTGCATTTTCAAACGGTTTTTACAATTCACATTGAATTCTTGGTGTTGGTTTTTTTAGAATATTTTGTTCTCACTCTTATATTTTAGATAATTCAATCTTTGTACTAATATTTAAAATAATTTGATGAGAAAAATTTGATAAATGATTTGGTTCGCTGTAAATTTGTATGTACGTATCAATTTATTTTTATAATTGTCATTTTAATTGTCAAACGTAGTAAAAAAAGTTACAGATTTTAAGTTAACTTTTTTTTCCATTTCTATTCAGCCGCTCTTATGATACTTACCTGGTAGTAAATTACCAGATATGCATCACGTTACTCCAGCTAAAAACGTTATATTTTTCATTCTTTTCGAACTTCAATTATCATAAATATTAAATTAAAGTAATTATCAAAATAATACATAAGAATAAGGAATCGTAACATCTGAGGCTTCTAGAACTATTGTTAATAATCATTTTTTATATGAGATCACGTTATTAGCGACATAACTGGCTATATTAAATATTCATAAAAATATTAAAAATCTATTTTACATATGAATTGATTTTTTTATAAGTTGTTATGGAAGAAACAATATTATTGCAATTTTTGAGAAGGTGATGTTGCTCTTAAGAATAATTAAAAAAAAACTCGCGTTTTCAAAAATGATGACCAATACAAATATGAACCAATGTGTGTATATTCTATTTATATAAAGATATTAAATTGACTTGTACTTTAAGATCAAAACTATAACAAAAAATTAATGGAATAGTGAATATAATATTTATAAATAAAGTATAATTAAGTATTTGCTGTTAGTGTTAACCGAATTTATACGAGTAATTTGATAGCGCAATTGATAACAAGACCATTAGTAATGAGAGATTAGAACAATAGCTGTCAAAATTAAATTTCCTTGAAATGAAATAATAGTTATTACTTAAATATACATATACTAAACATAAAATTCTTTTTTCAACGCGTCAATCCAAGCACAAAAATAACGGCAGAAGCGGGATGCGAACCACGGACCTTGGAAACCAATATGCCCAGGTATTCATACCGCTCGGCGAATCACGCCATTGCTATGCCCAGACTGACCTGCGATGAAACTAGTATTTATATCATTGTTATTATCGTACGCCAGATGTCGCCATAGTATATATTCAAAGTGTGTATATTTTATTATTATTCTATCAGTATTCATTTATTCACAAGCTTAATATTATTACTTTCCGGCAGTCTATTTATTTTAGTAAGTACCACTCGGGTCTCGAACCAAACTATAGACTGAATGGATGTGAAACGACTACTTATACTTCCGACTCGGACTTTATAACCAATCATTTACCTGTGTTACTGATGGATAATTTTTACCTTCTTGATATTGTCTCAAGGAGACATTATTAATTATTTTTTAATTTTTATTAGAATATTATTTTATTATTTCAATATTCTAATCTACTTTTATAGATCATTGACTATATTACAATATTATTATTACTTAAATATACATATACTAAACATAAAATTCTTTTTTCAACGCGTCAATCCAAGCACAAAAATAACGGCAGAAGCGGGATGCGAACCACGGACCTTGGAAACCAATATGCCCAGGTGTTCATACCGCTCGGCGAATCACGCCATTGCTATGCGGTGTGAATACGCGGTGTAATAAAATAATATTCTAATAAAAATTAAAAAATTAAGAAATAATAGTTGATTATAAAGTTATATTAATAGTTCATTTATGCGAATACAATAGTCGTTGCCATGAAAATGAACATCAAAACATGAAAGTTAAGTCTACATATATATTTGTGGTTATATAAGCATGGAAGAGAGCTTATCCGCCAGAAACCAGTGGGGTCTATGACAGTCAAATATTACGATTCACTTAAGTATCAAGCCGGTCACGCTTCCAAAAAACTAGGTGTATTATATAGATCACGTCGGTATTTCAACGATAAACTACTTCTTATATATAAAGAACAAATTCGACCTATCCTTGAATACGGCAGTCACCTTTGATTGGATTGGAGCCCCAAAATACCTTCTATACTCAATTGACTCAGTTCAAAGAAGAGCAATTCGTTAAATACACAATGACACTCTTACGTCTAACCTGCAATCAATGGAACACAGCTGTAAGATTGGTTCACTTAGTCTTTTATACCGTTATTACCACGGACGCTGCTCTTCGGAACTTAAAGAACTAATTCCTCCTGCACCCACCCACAACCCACAAACTCGTCTTACACTCACTGAACATCCATACACGGTTAATGTATCTCGACCAAGAACTGTCAGTTTCCAAAGTTCCTTCCTTAATGCTACCGGTAAGCTTTGAAATGCTCTTCTAGCGTCTGTGTTTCCTTGTTCCTGCAATCTGGATCTCTTCAAAAAACATATAAATAAACACTTGCCATCTCTCCAACCCACACACAAATACGAACACAATACACGTTTCCCGCATGCAGCGTCCAGCCTCCCTGGCTGAGCGTCATAAAGTGCATTGGTCTTGACCGGCTGCGCTCTCCTGCTTGCGATTACCTAATAAAAGTCGCAACCAGGACGGTAAGAAGCTACATATGGAAGATCATGATGGTGTAAGCATTGAGGATATTTTAAAAGTGTACTGATAAGTATTTTAGAGCTCAGAAATGTTTTTTGTTTTTTTAAATCTCCGTCAGGGATCGAACTCACGACTTTTGGCTTGCAAAGCAAACGCTTTGACCATTGAGCTACACCCGCCGACAATGTGACAGTGCTGCGGAATCTCAAGTACAAGTTCAAACCAACTCAACCTTCGTTTCTTGACTGACTGTTGTATTATATATAATCGTGTCGGAAACAACAGGGTCAGATCCTGTCTGCCCAGAAGTGGGCGACGTCGATGGCGTTACTTCTGGCCATCATCAGGTCTTCCTGGGTGCAGCCACTCGGGCACAGCGCACACTCCAGAAGGTGTGACAGGGTCTGCTCCACGCCGCAGTCACATTCAGTCGGTCCGCTGTAAAACTGCCAGGCCCTCATTTGTGTCCTCATCTTGCATACTCCGGTCCGAAGTCTGTTAAGGGACCTCCATATATTCCACCCTTGGTCATGTCCAGGGGCTAGGTCCTCTTTCGGGGCAATCCAAGTATTCCCCTCAGTTGCGCTTCTCCACATGTTCAGCCGCAGGGTGGCCTCAGGTATCTCCAGTTCCGTTGTCGACTGTAGGAAACTTCTTCTTGATTTGAGCCGTGTAGTTATCTTTTGGTACCCAAACATAGGGTGGAGTGCGTCGTGGGTTGCTTTGGTGAGTTCCTTCTTGGTAGTAACTTCTCGCCGTATGTTTGGTGGGGCAATGCCCAAGAGTTGATATAGCTTTGATATTGGGGTAGGTTTTAGGCACCCCGTAACCACCCGGCACGTTTCATTCAGAGCAATATCCACTTTCTTGGTATGGGCAGACCTCGCCCATACTGGCGCAGCATACTCGCCAGCAGAGAAACAGAGAGCTAGAGCACTTGTGCGGATCAGGTTTGGTTGGGCTTCCCACTTCGTACCTGCCACTTTTCGGAGTAGGTTGTTTCTGGTGGACACCTTTTGCTTAACAGACTGACAGTGTTTCTGATAAGTGAGGGTCCTATCCAGCTTGACCCCTAGGTATTTAGGTGTGTCGCAGTGCTCTAACACCTAGTCGTTCCAGGTAATGTGCAGCTTTCTCTTGGCAAGTCTGTTATTAAGATGAAAGGCGCAGACTTGGGTCTTGCTTGGGTTTGGCTGTAGTCGGTTTTGGTGGTAGTACGAAGAGAGGGTGGTGAGTGCGTTAGTAAGCTGGGTTTCTACTTCCTCGAAAGAGACCCCTTGTGCTGTGAGCGCCAAGTCATCTGCGTAGATGAAGGACCTGGTATTGTTCAGTATTGGCTGGTCGTTTGTGTAGACATTGAAGAGTAAGGGCGCTAACACACTTCCTTGAGGTAGTCCATTTTTGTTCGTGCGCCATCTGCTACGCTTACCTTCATGATCAACATAAAATCTACGGTTCTGTAGCATAGTTGCTATTACATTAGTAATAGTTGCATCATGGGTAATATTCTGTAGTTTAAGCAGAAGGGTTTTGTGGTGGACTGTGTCATAGGCAGCGGTTAGGTCTACAAAGGCTGCTCCCGTTATTTGTCTTTCTCAAACCCATCTTCGATGTGTTGTGTGAGGTTCAGAATCTGTCCAGTGCATGATTTTCTAGGGCGGAAACCAGCTTGTTGTGGGATGAGAAGCGGGTCTATAAGGGGCGCTAGTCGGTTGAGAAGGATTCTCTCCAACAGCTTATACAAATGACAGAGCAAGGAGATTGGACGGAAATTCTTTGGGTTGTCTGGGCTTTTCCCGGGTTTAAGTATTGTGATTACTCTTGACTTCCTCCATATTTTTGGTATATGTTGAGTACTGATACAATTATTTAAAACAGGAGAATCCATTTCTTTGTCTGTGGTCCAAAGTGTTTTATTTGTTCCGTCCTAATGTCGTCCAGTCCTGCGGCTTTCCCATTCTTCATTATGCTCACTGCTTTGTCGAGTTCAAGAATGGTGACTGCTGCACTCAGACCTGTATTAGCGGTCTCGGCGGTAGATTTATTTTTCATTTTTATGTTCCTCCTAGCACATTGTACCATTTTTGTGGGCTTTCCATTTAATAGAAGTTGGTGGGCGATTTGGTCTGCGGTTATATTTGAGAGGTTGTGTTTCGGTTGTTTTGGGTCACTGTTCAGGGTTTTAAGTAATCTCCATGCCTTATGGCTATTTCTTGAAAGATCTAGCTCATTTAGCATGGCTGCCCATTTCTCTCTTTTATTTTTTGACAGAGCTTCCATTAAAGCATTCCCAGCAGAAACAGTATTGAAGTTGAAAGGGTCCTTCTCGTACAGCTGGGTATAGTCGTCAAGTAGCCTCTCTGCTTCCTTCTCCAGTCCCTGTATGTGATGTCGTTTGCAGCCTCTCGGGATTGTCTGTCGAGACACCTGTTTTACCGTCTCCACGAAGTGGTCGTAGTTTTCTGGCATTGGGGTGGTATTCCAGATTTTGGCGTCGAGGGATTCTGAGAATTTATCCCAGTCGGCTTTTTTAAAATTAAACCTCCTTCTGAATGGCACGGTCCCTATATTTAGTAAGGCTGACGCCTTGCATAGAATAGGTCTATGTTGAGAGTGGGGTATGTGCTTATACACCGATTTTTCGCACTGCTGGCTAATTGTACCTGTGGAGAATATTAGGTCCGGGTTGTAGCCTCTTTTCCAGCGACCGCTGTTGAATGAAGGTGGGAGCTTTGCGTCGTGTATAAGCACCAGATTGTTTGCTTCTGCCCAGCACTCCAGAGACTCTCCATCTTCATTTGTCTTGTCATAGCCCCAGTTTATGCTATGACAATTAAAGTCTCCTAGCAAAAATCTCGTATCCTTTGATCGGAAGTTGCTCGGTTCGGAGAAAGCAAATGGTGTGTTTGGTGGTTTGTAGATGGAGGTGACTGTGCATGCTGTCAGTTCCGTCGTTATGACCTCTATGTCAGATGTGTCAGTCAGGGCTATTGATATTATTGCTAGGTCCTCTCGTGCAAACACGGCACTCCCATATTTGTTGTGGGGCCTTTCTGCTACTAGTCGCATACCTGGCACACTGGGGCGGTTGTTGTTAAGCCCGCGGTGAGTTTCTTGCACGCATAAGATGTCACAGTTGTTGGCAAGGCAGTATTCTGCGAGTAAAAGTTCTTTACAAGCTGATAACCCTTCAATGTTGATGGTCATCATTGTCAGTTTTGGCTCTGAGAAGAGCCGTTTTAGGTTCTTCTGCACTTTTGCATGTGTTGATGTTGTTTCCGTAGTAGAAGGATTGGCCGGCATTGTAAATAACCGTTTCCAGGGGGCACCACGTGGAGGTTCCTTCTTTGCTCCCCATACTTACATATATACAGTTATACAGCTTTTAATACTGTTGTATTAAAAGCTGCCTTGTCCACTCTTTCACCTCGTCATTTCTCACAAAGTCAAACCATCGTAGTATTCTAAACAAGCATCAGTTTTAGTAATTAATTATATGGCTGCATTCGCTTTTGATAATGTGCAAAGAATCATAGCCGTCATTATTTGAAAATAAATATATATAAATTAAAATAATAGTTTCTTTTAACAATGTCAACAACGAACATAAACTCAAGAAACTATTCAATTTAAATTCAAAATAAAACCGCAAGTTCATGGCATTTTGTGCGAAGATGTCGTCCGACTTTATAAATGACATTAGAAATGTCAGCTGTCGCATTATTACTAGGGAAAGTCATAAGTTTATAGAATTCCATTCCAACTTGGAGTTGTTTCCATTTCGAGCAGTTTGCTTCGCAATATCCGCGAATCGTGCACTCCCATCACGTCCGTAATGATGTTTCAGAAGTTTTAGTTAACGGAAATATCTTCTTCTTCTTCTACAAACTGAGGCATATGGTCATCGAAAATCACCGCCATAAAGTCTGGTTAATGACCTTTTTAATAACATATTTATGTTCGGCTAAAACTATTAATTTACAAAATACATAAACAAGCTATTATTTTTTCTTACATTTTTTTTAATTCTGGAAAGATAAATATTCTTTATATAATTAAAAATGGTAACAATGGTTTGCTTATCAAATCAGTCGAGAGTTCGATCCTTGATGGAGATTAAAAAATGATTTGTAATCGATTTATAAGCTCTATTTATAAAGTATTTATACTTCATCCTGTAAAATGCCAGTCTAAAGCCTATCAATTCAAATCAGTGGAAGACAAAAGTCGTCCCATAAACACCACCTATTCATAGCAAATTCCTGTAATAAATTAATGATGCGTGAATGTCAAGCTGTGGTCTATGACGTTGTCGGATCATCAATCCCAACTCAGTTCTTAGCCATATGTAATATGGTAATAAGCATCATAGAATTCACTGATGAGATTTCAGCATCACTATCAACATATGTTGGTATTCTCTTATATGTTTTAGCGTTAATAAATAAAAATCATAATGATAACGCTGAGTTTGGTTTTGCTCTAAGTGAGGACTTCATCAGTTCTTTATTTGTATCGGAACGTTGATCATTGTAACGATAAAAAAAATAATCAGTGAAGCACGTGTATAAAAGAATAGAAAAAATGCTAGTGCTTCTTCTTCGTAGTATCAATCCGGTGGATTGGTTTGCAGCAACAGAATCTTGCATCTCGATCTCCATTCCTCTCGGTCCTCCGCAACCATTTTCAGCTCAGCATAAGCGCTACAGTTCATGTCCTCGAATACTTGCTGCAAATACTCCCGTCTAGGGCGCCTTCTACAGTTTCTACCCTCAACCATCCCCTCCACAATGCTAGTGCTATTACGTTGTTAAATTGAACAAATATATTAAATTAATTAATCTGAGTACGTATTTTTTTTTTGATCGCTTGTAGGTGAAATTTTATTATATTACAACACATAAGATTTTTTCTTTGTCAATGTACAAATGTCAGCTTTTTCACATAATGGTTATATGACACGAGTCATTGGTATTGAATGATGTTGAACGTATTTAAAATTGCTCAAAAAAAGATAAAAATGTGGAATACATCAAGAAATATAATGAAAAATAAACTAACGCCTACGACTTTGTGAATAGTTTTTATTTTATTGGAAAGTAAATAGTTTGTTTCGATGTTATTTAAAATAAGGCAAATTATTTTCCTATTCCATAGTTCTATCCGATCACATAAATCTCTCCGAAATTCTAAGAACTTCGCCTCGAAATCTCGGATAAGAAGCTCACCTGTGAGAACTGCACAGTTCTATATTGAACAGGTGAGATCCGCGAAGGGAAAAGCAGCTCCGTAGTCCACCACTGAAAGTGCAATTTTTGTCTTTAATTAGCATAGATTGACATTTCTTTTGCAACGATTGTACATCCACTGTAGAAAGAGTTTTCCCGCAAACCGGTAAAACGTAAATTTGCAGAAAAAGCACATACCAAAATAAAAAATTACAACAAAAATGTACTGCTATTGTCATACTATATTGAAGCAAAGTACATTTAAGATACTTGCTCTGATTATAAATGTGGTGAGTGCTTTTAGGAAAGAAGATGTTATCAATTGAAGACAAAAAAATATCTTGAACAAAGAAAAAGAAGACGAAAAAGAATAAAAATTAAATGAATATTTTTAATATGGCAAAATAACTTATTTAAAATAGCAATCTCATATTTGAAAAAAAATGTTTTTATTTGTATTTAAAACACACACAACACTACATATATTGGAGTTATGTGAAATTAATAAAGTATTTGAATGGCTTTATTCATTTTTTTATTTAATAAGAGTTTCAAAAGTGCGTGTGTTCTTCAAACAATTGTTTCTTTAAAATATTGAAAACAAATATTTAATCTCGTCACAAACAGGATTCGGTAACATTAAAAGGATGTCATAAAGATACACAGCGCAATTAATCACATTACCCACGGGAGCGGACTAAACCGAAATGCGAACGCATCCGCCGTGTTAAACGGGCCGCGAAAAAACAATTAATAAAAAGCTCAGGAAGCGCAGTCGGGATAAAGCTCCCCGCGCCAAGCTTTCTATGCAACCCTTTAATACACACGCGCGCTGCATGCGCCAGACTCTGGTTTAATTTTCCACCCTTCTAGGCGGCGGTGCGACCCCGTCACCGACAGCCTCGCGCTGTCAACCGAAGGCTTGCGTGTCTGGGTTAAGCCACATCTACCAACTACAATCCACCGTCTACCAACTACCTTCTACCCTCTCTACCAGCTCTCTACCTTCTGCGAGTTACTCAGCTGCCAGGTTGCATCTATTATGCACTGCAGCCGTCTTATCCAAAGAACCTAGCCGCTGTTTATACAGAAGGTGGTGTTGCATTTAAAAGACGTACACTTGTAGGTCAAGGATGAAATATAGAGCTTTGTTGTAAAATAATGTTTTTAAATACATTGTGATTAATTAAATATGTAACAACTCGTATTAAAAGTGTGTGTTTTAATGTTCATTGCTAAATGATTTATATTGCTAATATATTAGTCATTAAAATCAATCATAGAAACATTTTTATTTTTATTTTTTTATTTAATCAAATATAAAAAGATACATTTTACACAGTAATTTACATTCCATCTTTTTAAAACACCACACCACTTAAAGATAAGATCTTGTCAAGGGATGAAATTTTACAGTTATATTTATACAGAATTTTACATATACATTTATACATTGTCATAATTTTGATATGATACTAACATTATATAATTAAAATTTTAAGATACTATGTATAGAATTAAATCTAAAGTATATATAATTAATAATAACTCTTTAGTACATTTCATTATTTTAATTTCTTATGCAGTGACGTCATTTATCATTAATATTGTTGCAAATATTTCTCGTGATATTATTTATACACTGGAGGTAGTTTAATTCAGATAATATGTGGTAAGTTGTACATGTATGATTATTTTCACTCACAAGTAGGTGGATAAGAACAAAACAACGAAAGTAGTAAAAATACATTTTTACATTGAATAAATGTATTTTTTCATGTAATTTTTTATAATTGTTATTTTATTTTTATTTTCATAACAATAACATTTTTTTTAAATTAAAAAATATAAAGGTACAGTTACAATTATTTAGTGACAATAAATACATTACTTTTTTTTTTTTAATTTTGCCTACCACGCCACTTTAAGATGAGTCTTGTGTGTGGCGTAGGTTTCATCCATGATATTACAATTTTACACAATTTTACATAATTTTACATAATTTTACATAATTTTACACAATTTTACTCAATTCCAAACAATACAGCATGGTTCATATCACAACATCAATTTTCAATAACCTCGATCAATCTCAACCTAACAACTTTTAAGGTACTTAATATTTAAATCTATTATATTAAAGGTATCAATGTATGTATTATTTTTTCATATGACATTAGTGTCAAGTATTCAAAATTCATTAAAAATTTCCTCTTACACATTAATCATTAAATGTGAATGTTTTGTAATAGATGGAGTATTGAAAGGTATGAAACGTAACAATTATTGAGAATGTAGTATGATTTTGAGATATTTTAGAACAATTTTGTGCGTTGAATATCGATGAATGCTTAAAAATTCATGTGAAGTAGTCTTATTTGATCATTTATTTAATAAACAAATAACGGTTACAAATAAACAGTGCGCATAAATAATTGTCTTAAATAAACAGTGGAGAAAATTTAGAATACTGTTATAATTAACTTTTAGAGCCCAGTTGAAAAATATGTTAGTGAATAACCTAACAGCATTGTTCTGCTTGCACTTTTCAAATACGTTCAAATGTCCAATTAAAAAATATTTTCCTATTCAAAATTTTAATTTAGAGTGTTATTTAAGCATTAGTATAAATATATACACTATGTTTGCTTACTTCTTGGGCGAACTATATTACCTTACTAAATAATTAATTTACCAATTATGTATGTAGCTTAACCAAATAAATTCTTCCAGAACAGTAAAGAAGAATACAAAAATCCACATATGAATGCAACAGTATATGACTTCGAAGTTTTACATCTAAAATAATCATAAAAATAATTTATAACTTATTTCTTATATCCTAAATTATAAAAGTATTAAAAGTGTAAATATACATTTAGAAAGATCAATGAGAAGAATAATAAAATTTTAATGAAATTAACTTTTTGTTAATTGTATAAAAATATAATTGTTTATTTTTTTGATGTTATAAAAGACCTGAAAAGAGATCAATCAATTTTACTTTGAATGATCAAACACTTACTAATCGCTGAGACAAGAAATCAAACAACGCAGCTTTCGGCCTCTCGGCCTCTCGGCCCTCGTCGCAAAAGCTCAGCCGAGCGGAAATGATAAAAGTCTGCTATTTAAAAGGCGGGATGCTAATTCTTCCTCAGCACTTTTGGATGCAAAGTAAGTGTAAGAGATAGCCACCCTCCCCTGTCGTTATTTCCTTGAGAAGATATCCGAGTCATTTGTCCTAATTGAGAGTCACTTTTCTTCAGCCTTCAGAGCCTTCTCCTCCTGGGGTTGGAAGACAAAGGATGCAGTTATCATCGTCCCACTTATCGCCTGCGATGGGGAATACTTTCAGTTACGAGGATTGGCAACATTAAGGTTGTATTATTTTAGATAAAAAAATAATTTAGCACAACAATCAGTTAAAAATACATATATTTTATTTTAGTTATTTCCTCTACAAATAAGTCATAGGCTGTTATTGTGAATCTTTGTCATAAATCTTAGTAAAGAAATAAGTGTGGTACATCAGAAACTCCATTGTTTCTAGAAAATAATTATGAGTCAGCATATTAAAAAATCATAGCAATAGTACAGATATTATTTGATAATATTGAAGCTGAGCCTTTCGTAGTATCGCCTTTTTAAAGCCAAATGGTCCAGAGTTCATAACTGTCCGATCTTCTTCGAATTTCCGATTAACAAATTAACTAATCCAGTCCCCTGGCTTTTGCCTTGGATATCGTCGGGAGCTATATATATTCCCAGGTTAACCTTTTGGTTCTAAAGATGTGGCAGAAATAAGTGACAGCAAAAAGTTTAAGTACAATATATTCCAGAAATGTAAAATGTGGGAAAGGACCTTAAGAATCTTTATAATAAAATACTGTATACTACAAGCTACTCGAAAACCTCCCAGAAAGACATCTTAAAGGCCTTTAGAAAGTATATATATATCAGAGAGCAACTTTTAACGAGCTAAGAATACAGGCAGCTAACAGAGCGTCGTAAATAAGCTGAGAACAATAAAAAGATTTTAAAAATTAAAAAAAAATAAACAAAAGTTTATTTTTCAAATTTATTAACAAACATACCAAACAACCAGTTAAAATTCATTAACGACATTTTTTAATGATTTTCATGAATTATTTCAACTTTAAAATAATAACAAAAAATAGCAGCGTCCCATTGTAATCTCTTGTCTGAAAAACAACAACGGGAAATGAAGCATTTTAGTTAGCATTTTCATTTACATGCCATAACGACCGCGTTTAATTAACGCCCCTTTCTTCGAGTTCTCGCATTCGTTTTTTCCTCTCTCTCTGGTAGAATATGATGCTGCGGACTGTTTCGGTCCAGTTCCTTTTGTGTCCCACATGAGTTATTCTGGTCCATGCTCTTTGCTTTGTGATATCCTCTCCAGTGGTTGCAGTCTAATCTAGCTCTGGATCTCTATGTAACTCTGCTTGCGGCTTGGGAAAACTTAAAATTAATACTCTAATAAAAAGTAAAGTGGTTTCAAAATTACAACTTTGTTTATATTTTTATGCGAAACCTCTCAATATAAAGAATACAGTTACTGCAATTTATCCACCTTTTATGAACATTAGTCGTGTAGTGAACTAGTGATTTGTGTTCTCGTATATTAACACTCGTGAATTAAAATATATGCAGTACAATTATGTAACATAGTAGGATATTAAAAATATATATACAATACTTCTAATAATATTTTGAAGATTATGAACTTTCGTGACGTTTTTGCAGTTCGAGTCTTACGTTCACAGGTTTTGTCTGGTTTTGAAACATAAACATTGTATTATTGATCACGTTGAGAAGCTTCGATTAAAAAAATAATGGTTTTGCATACACTGCACTTTTATTTTGAAGGATAATTGTTAAATTTGTAAAATGGATTCATCTATATTGGGTTCGTATTGTTGAAAGTTAACCTCCCGCATGACCATAACCATCTTTATTATTCCATACCAAACCGATCATAGAATCTCTTTAAAAAAATTGATTATCGATCATTCAAATTTATCTTCTTCGTAGTATCAATCCGGTGGATTGGTTTGCAGCGACAGAATCTTGCATCTCGACCTCCATTCCTCTCGGTCCTCCGCAAACCTTTTCAGCTCAGCATAAGCGCTACAGTTCATGTCCTCGAACACCTGCTGCAAGCACTCCCGTCTAGGGCGCCGTTCTGCAGTAATGTTCGAACATTCCAGGTGGCATATCTTGTTGGCTGAAGGTTTTTCTTATTTGTCTTGGTTGTTTTGTCTCGAGCAGTCCCCTCCCGGAGATCCGATTGGGGGACTATTTTATCTCCGGAAAATTTTACTTGAGATACAATCATTTTTTTGCTGTTACGTGGGATGTCTTTAAGACCTTTAATGTGGTATTTTCCCCTTTATTTCCACATCCTAATGCCGTTGACCATAAAGGTTCATCCGCCTTAGGAGGGCATTTACTACCTCCAGGACAATAGAGTGCCCTAACCAGCTTGACCTGATGAGGTTAGCTGGGTGTTATTTTATTCCGGCCAACATTCGGTCCAAAAAATCTGATCATCAAATTATCATCAACCACAACGCAAATTGTTTATCTGCGTAAAATTTCGTACAAAAAAAATGATTCATATGAGTTGCCATGGAGATATAAATAAAATAAAAAATGGCCGACATCGGCATGTCACGAGATCTTCCGCTAAAGATGTTGCGCGTCGATGCTGTTTAACGAGCGATCGCTAAAGATGCATATAAACCATAATGCACGTTTTGTAGAGAATTTGATGACGATTCTGATGGTGTTAGAGAATGTTTATAAGTTTTATTTTTAAGTGCGATTTATTGTTTAAAACAAGAGCGACGGTATAGACGTCTTCACTGCACGGCGTCTATACCGTCTAATTTATATTTCAGTTAAATTTTCATCAAGCCTTGTACTTGATATCAACAGGTTGTCAGAAACTATCCTCAATATGAGAAAAGTAACTTTACACGACGAAAACATAATGACAATGTACATTTTTATGTGGCAAAGTTTTTTAGCGACCAATTAAAAGTTTATATTTTTTATTAATTTAAGAGTATACTATTTAGTAGAAAAATCTCAGAAAATAATACTCCCATTGAAATTTTAGTTATATGAAAAATGCAGCATTTTTGTGATAAAAAAACATACTCGTATATATCTTAGTTTTTCTTTTATATTCTTTTACGATAAACATTTTTGAAAGAGAATACGTTTCAGATAGCCAAAATAGAAGTGAAATGTTATATTCGGTGGCTGGATTCTTTCAGTGAAACTAAGAAAGAAAACAAACATTAAGATAAGATAATGGCTAATCAGATGAGAAACAATAATAAACATAAGCGGTCCACGGGGATCATTCTCATTTCAACCAAGATCACTGTTTCTAATAATAAAAATAAGAAAAGGTTTCTCGGTATATATTTATACAAGTAGTGGTTGTGAACCTTTTTGGGCCAAGATTTTTTTTACTGTATTTTATTTATTTAGATTATGTGGCCCTACTGACTTCTAATATAAAGCCTATGGACTTCTAGGGGTTCACGGATCCGAGTAAAATATTTTTTTACAATTCAAATTTGATGCACTGCTGCATGCGTTAAATTTAAATCCGCTTTTCATATTGAAACGTTCCATTCTATACGTTCTATAATCAGATATTTTTATCAAGAGACTGGAGCTTAAAAATAAGGCAGTTTAGGTTTGTGTCCGCTTGCAGTAATTTTCCGAGATGCATCATACAGTCACCAAATCTAGAGAATATAGTTTCCACGATGTTCTTGCTAGATTGGTGTGAATTCGATCCATCACCCGTAAAACGCCAGTCATAATCTATTAATTAAAATTGGTGGTAGACGAAAGTCGTCCCGTGAAGACCACACATTCATAGTAAATTCCTGTAATAATAAGGATGATGCTTGAATCTCGGGCTGTAGCCTATGACGTTGGCGGATCTACATTCCACATACGCATAGACCTCCACAGATGAGACTTCAGAATTACTATCACCATCTGTTGGTATTCTCCTGTATGTGCTTACATAAAAAAAATGCTTTTGTGTTAACGCTATCATTAAGGTTGTTTTTAAGGAGGCCAGATGATTGATTGGACGCTTAAATACAATAAAAAAGTTGAAATTCATGAGCTATTGTTTTTCTATTGTTCGTTTCTATTGTGAGAGGAATTACATAATAAATGTTTTAATTTATTTTTCAAAGTAAGAAAGCACTCTGTTTCCGAGTAACGTTAAAAGGGTTGTTCGAGTATTCTTTCTTCTGCTTATCATTTTTTACTTTTTATTTCATACAACACATTATTTAAGCTGTTTTCTGGATTTATGTGTACTAAAAATATAAAAATGGATTAACCGGAAAAAACATATCAAAATTTAAATGTGTATAACTACGAAATTTACAGCTTAAATTTACACATCACGTTAAAATTGATTAAAATTAGTATATCCAATTCGTTAATTCTTACAAAATATTTGGATTTCGACTAAACGGATTGTTCTGAACAAAATGGTTTATAAGATGGTCTCTTGGTACACTTATAAAACGACTACTATGCATCAGGCACATGGTAAACACTAGCTGGGTGACTTTTCAAGGGGGTGGCTAATCAGAGGCTAAACAAACCGTCCGGTAATCAAGCGGGCGGCGACCGCCCAAGGAGGCTGGAGGGCGGTCGAGCTCAACTAGAAGTGGGCGGGAATTGAGTTACATTGTAGTACTTTAAAAAATACTACTTCTACTTCCATAGTTGCATAGCTATGAGTAGCTTGTTATTGTATCCTTATGTGGTGTGAGACTATTATCATCATTATAATTACATATACACTCTTTTAACGTCGGAAAATGGTCGTCACAAAATGCCGCCACATAGATATATCAGCCGTTATATCCTTCGCCTTATAACGTGTTACTTTTACCTTCTGGAGTGCTGCCGAGTACATTCAATATATAATTTTTGACGGCATTCAAAGACGGTGAGAGCCTGCAGGCTTTAAGAAAAGCTAACTGTAGTTTGTAGTTAACCAATGCATCGTCCCTATAATAACTTATGGCGTAGAGACGTGGAATTTAACAGCAAGTCTTACCCATAAAATAAATGTCACCCAGCGTGCTATGGAGAGATCCATGCTTGGAGTGTCGCTAAAAGAACGAGGATATCCGAAGAAGAACTCAAGTAGTGGAGGCTACCCAACGAATAAGAGTGAAGTGAGAGAAACTAAAGTGGCAATGGGCAGGACATATCTGTCGAAAAAACAACAGTCGATGTGGAAAGAAAAGTATTGGAATGGCACCCAAGAACTGGCAAACGAAGCATTGGCCGAACCCCTGCAAAATGGACTGACGACATAAGAAGAATAGCGGGAGTGACCTGGATGCGGAAGGCGGAATATCGAAGAGGATGGAGACTCATGCGGTAGGCTTACCTTCAACAGTGAACGGATACAGGCTGATGATGAACTGTAGTTTATGATCTTCTGCGGCATCCGTAAACATGTACTGTCTAGATCCGCATTAAACTCTTAACAAACTTAATTATGGAAGGCCGCCTTGTGTGATCTATCACCTCATCAATCCTCACAAAGTCAAACTATCGTACCTAACCCCCCAACGAGACTGATCACAGATGTTTTATGTATCAAGCAGCCGACTAACTATCGCAGTACTTTAAAACTCTTTTGTTATGTATGATTCGCGAGGAACAGTGACATAAGATGCGGAACATACGAAAACGATTGATTTACATTAAAAATTTAATTTTGTGAAGTTTTTTTTTTCTGTTGTAAGAAATGGCTCTTCAAGACATGTATTTATTAGAAAGTTATGACATACATTAACCAGAAGTTTAATTGTCTGAGTGTCAACGCGCGGTTTGACAAGCCGCGCGGACGCAAATGAACAAATATAAGCACTCAATACTAATAGAAATAAGCTCTAAGTGGTTGATCCACGCTGTCACACGTTTCTCTTGTTTCATTTAGGATTCAAACTGCAGTATATCAAGCCTGTAGAACCTAAGTTGTAGAAAGATCTTTGCTGTAAGTGAGTGGTATGAGGAACTTCCCAGAGTAGCCTAGAAAACTAGCTTGTACTTACTTTGGTCACAAGTTAGAAGCATAGTGGAAATTAAGGTGGCCGCATACTATTAGATATATTTATCAATCATATATTTATTAAATACTCGTATATAAGTAAATCAATGTTCTCAGTTTGTGTGAGGCTGATTTTTGACATCTTAAGATGACTATTAATACATATTATATTAAATTAAAATATGCGCTAGTCGAAAACGTATACATTGCTCTGATTGCTGAAACTGAAGATGAAAAACTGAAAAATCAATTCCATCAATATGAAGATAAACAGCACAAAAACAAAGTCATGATGTTTAAGCAGAAAATTAACATGAATAAACAAAAGAATTTTCCTTGGAGTGATTAATGCCATCAACAGTCGAATAAAAATCTAAATAGTATTTATTTTATCATTCCTCTATAGTGCTTATCTGAAAGTGATAAAAAAAGACTAGAGGCCTTTGAGATGTGGTCGTACAGAAGAATTCTCGGAATTTCCTGGAGAGACCACGTCACGAACAATGAGGTTCTCAGGATAATCAAGGAAGATAGGCACCATATAAGAACCATCTTTCTTCTTCACGAATGGTTGATTAGTCATCTTTTCATTATACAAAAGGGTAGGAAATGGAGATCTGCAACTGTTGGCATGGATACGTTATAACGATTCCTCATTATTTTTTTCTTGAGATGACAACGCTGATCGAAAATCATTTTGACTCAATTTATACTCGAAAAAATTATGAAAAAGCCCCCATTTAAAGTAAATCAGCGATGTTTAAGTATGTGAATAAACAATGTTCAGTGCAACATTCTTAAAAATCTAAAAAGTATTTATTTTATCATTTCTATAGCAAGTATTGTTGCATTTTATTATTTAGACTGGGGTTAAAATTAAATTATCAATATTGTAAAATGTTTTCAGTTTCAATAGGCAGCCTACTTTAGTCTTCCTTTTACCCCCTATACAGTCAAAACCATCGAGAGCGCTCACCGCAGACGGCCAGCCTTGCTGATTAAACAAGGCTCTCATTATTCCGCCTCAGCTCCTGGACCATCCGCCCTTCTTTAGGACATCCGCCCACTGCAAGAGGGCGGTTTTCATGAAGGTCATCCCGGAAAGTTCTCAAGCACTTGACTTTCACGTGTAAAACCACGCGTTTGATCCCCGACGAAACCAAAAAAGAAAGTACAAAACAAAACAAAAAACAGGTTTGTTTTAAAAGCAAAAAAAATCTGCATGTTTAATTAACACTATATTAAACTTGAAGATTTTTTTTGTGTGTCTATTTATTTGTAAAAATAGAAAAATTGTGAAAATAGTTTAATTCAATACACGCGTATGACAAAGTTACCAGTGCAGGTATAATGTTTGTACCAAATGTACAAGATATGTTGATTGAATATTTTTTTATTATAAATATTATAAAATTACATTATAATTTTCAAACCAATAATTATGTAATACGACATTTTTTTCGGAACATAAAAAACGATAATATTTATTTTTAATTCTGGCAACAAGCAACGGCAAAACTCTTCTTGTTTAATATCAAGTAAATAAAAAAAACATTTATAAATACCTAATTTATAACACTAGCACTCCGATTCGTCGTACACTGCATTATAAGGATTGGATTGGTTGGGGAAAATCATCTCGTGAATTCGAATTGTATGGGATATTTTAATACGTTGATGAATCAACACTTCACATAAGCCGCTTAGTTAAACTGAAAATGGTAAGCTTCATAGATACCGCTGATAATACGTTTGATCACTATATGACAGTGTTCCCCTGCATGTGTCTCAAGCGTGGGCATATTTTCTGAAAGAGAGAGTCTCGTCTTAGTCACAAGGTTAACATAGTATGATTTGGGGCTGATTGAAAACGTGATGTTTGACAAATTTCAGAAGGTTCTCACTCCGCTGAATACTTATACTTAACAGAAAATTCGAAATTATTAAATGTAATTAATTTAGGTAAACAGGACATGATTATATAAAATATTATATTGGTTCAATGAAAAATCTCAGTCTGTGTTGTGCGTAGGCTAGGAGGACATGCTAATTATTATATTATATAATATATCAATACCTAGTTAAAATATTATTTTTATGCCACGAGTTTTTCGAAAGTCTGTCGGGAACTATACATAGATGAGACAAAGACTATAGCGGCTGACAGAGACTGTAGTGGCAGTTCATGAATGCCATATGCTCCAGTTAGAGGAACATATTGGTATGATGATGCTGAATATATAATAAATTGAGCAATATTGTGATTATAATTGTGTTTTGAAAGGATTTCCATTGAACTTTGAATTGGGCTATTTTCGTCATGATATCTGTATAATAAATAAATATTTAACAAATACACTAAGCGACAATCCTATTTTGTACCATAGACTTGAATTTCCTTTTCAGACACATTGTCATAGAGAGAAAGATAGACAGATAGGGACTCAGGCAGGCTGTTACATAGCCGACGCAAAGTTTGGGATGCAAATTGGATTGATTATACCCATGGGAAAACGTTGCGTCCATTCCCAAACTGAGTCTCGGTCTGGGCCCCAACCCCCGCCCTGGAGGGTCAACTGGGGAAACGCTGAATTAATGAACTCCCACCCTGTATAATCCATACTTCCGTCCCTTCACTTTGCATTGCATTTGCATACTTTATTATGGCTTGACTTTTTCGCCGCATTTGTCATTCCGAAATCGATTCAACCGATGCGAGATTGCGATGGAATTTTCTGCGTTGAAAATATATTTTTATATTGGCAGATTTTTTTTTTTTTTTTTAATTAATTCTTTTCATTCTTGTAAATAGAGCTTTGGATCTCAATTTAGAAAAAGATTCATAAACTTTGATATCAAGATCCGTTTTGAAAATTTAATCAAAATGACAAAATTATTAAGAAAAAATGGTTTAGGGAATATCGGACTATCATCGGTTTTTTTAAATATCCCGATTAACAAATCACCCAAATATATGCCTCAGATATTACAATCGTGGCTGGCAGAAACAAACTGCTCCGAAAAGTGGCCGGTACGAAGTGGGGAGCCCAACCAAACCTGATCCGCATAAGTGCTCTAGCCATCTGTTTCTCTGCTGGCGAGTATGCCGCGCCAGTATGGGCAAGGTCTGCCCATACCATAAAAGTGAATATTGCTCTGAATAAAACGTGCCGGGTGGTTACGGGTTGCCTAAAATCTACCACAATATCAAAGCTATATAGACTCTTGGTCATCGCCCCACCAAACATACGGTGAGAAGTCACCACCAAGAAGGAGTTCTCCAAAGCAACCCACGCACACTCCACCCTATGTTTGGGTATGAAAAGACAACCACACGGCTCAAATCAAGATGAAGTTTCCTATGGTTGACAATGGAACTGGTGATACCTGAGGCCACCCTGTGACTGAACATGCGGAAAAGCGCAACTGAAGAGAATGTTTGGATTGCCCCGAAAGAGGACCTACCCTCTGGACACGACCAGGGGTGGAATATATGGAGGTCCCTTAACAGAATTTGGACCAGAATATGCAAGACGAAGACACAAATGAAAGCCTGGCAGTTTTACAGCGGACCGACTGAATGACTGTGGCGTGGAGCAGACCCTGCCACACTTTCTGGAGTGGGCGCTGTGTCCAAGTAGCTGCACCCAGGAAGACCTGATGATGGCCGGGAGTAACGCCATCGACGTTGCCTACATCTGGGCAGACAGGATATGACCCTGTTGTTTCCAACACGATTATATATATTTATAGTGTAAAAATTAGTACAGTTTTTAAAAGAACAATAAATGTTGAATTTCAGTAAATAAGTTAGTTACAGAATATACCGAAATAAGATAACTAAAACAGTATATTCAAGACTTTATAAACTAATGAAATTATCAGCTCTTTACAAATTCTTTTCCCCCTTTTTTTACAATTTTCATTTCGAGAAATAAAGCCAGTAAGTCTTATTGGTGCCTCAAATGATCAGTAATATACTCCTGGGTTATTACTCCTCTATAAAGAATAATATATAAAGAATAAAGATTTTTTTTTCAAATTTTCATTAATATATAATCACAGTGATATAATTTAAAAAGATATTTCTGGCTAGCAGATGTGACCGGTTTTTTATGACGCGTATTAGCATTAAAAAAGAGAAATAATTTGGCCGCTTATACGGCAGAGTTTCAAATCGTAAATTTTAGCTTATTTGCAAACCAAAATTGGTCGGATACAATGCATAGCGGATGCCTTTTAATTAAAACAACAAAAAAAAACAATATAATTGAACAATAATTCAGGAGCAAATGCTTTATATTGTAATTATTGTAATGTTCATTTTCATGTAAGTATTTATTCAAAATGGCAAACTGAAACAAGCATTTTGAATAAAAGTTCTGAATTAATTATTTTTGCTGTAGCCGAAAATTTACCGGAAAATTTAATACATTTTTGTGCCACGAGTTTCTGCTTACCTATAGGATATATGACGTTTAAATGGTTCAGCTAGGCGCTGCGTTTGGAAATAATGTAGATTATTTACATTATATTTATAAGAGAGTGCAGAATTATAATTAATTTTGAAAAATAAATACATGATATGAGAAAAGTAAGTGCCAATTTTTTTTTTGTTATTATTTATTCGGGAATTCTTTCCTGGACGCATTTTTGTAAACACATACAGGAGAATATCGACAGATGCTAAAGTCTCATCTGTGAATTCTATGACGCTCACCATGCTAAATATTATAATTTTGATAAATAGGCTATTACTGGCATTTTACAGGTGAGGGATCAATTTCACATCAACTAAGAGGTATTTTAGAGTTAAGAAATAGTTTTTCTAATTCTCCGTAATTGAACCCTTTCTTTCTTTCTCGACTTTCACTTTGGAAAGCAAAAACTTTAGCCACTAAACTATACCCGATGGAATTGCATTATGATAGTTAGTTGTTTTAACAGATTGATGCTAGATTTTTAACTTAATCATAATTTAACGTACACTTTCCTAACTGGAACATATGCTCGTCACAGACTACCACCACAGCTTTATTAAAATCCATGGTAGATTATGAAATATATATAAAACTGGATGAGAAATGACACTTATCGAATCGACATAAAATTGATGGGAATTGAAGAAAACTGATGTAAGTCTACAAAAAAAAATGTGCGGAACATTGAAAAAATGACTACAACATGAAATCGTGAACGACGAAATATAATGGAAAACATGAAAACGTGATTTATATCAATGTGAAATAGAGAGTAATCGGTAAAAATACATAAGAAAGACGAAAAACGAAGAAATAATATAAAAATAATGAAAAAACACGAATGAGTGGAGAAGATTATGTACGAAACCATACCATTTTGACAATATCAACGAAAAGTGTTTTTCAGACGTTAATCTTTTGTAAAATAATATTCAACAATGTTTTTTCTTCTTCAAAATGTCAGATTCAATACTTAATATCTTAATACTCGCAAGCAGTAATGTCGCGTAAGTATTCGTAGTTTTGCGCACAAAAATGAAATTCAAATGCATTTAGTGTTTCGTTGTAGTAAACGGAGTTGTAATAAACATATAGCTAAGTCAGTGACAAAGGAGTGGTGACAACAACTGTTTTTTTTATGAAAAAAAAAGTTTCATAGTGACCAGGAGGTCTTCACTAAACCAAAAATAATGGAGCCTATGGACTTTATCAATGTTTCAAGCAGTAAGGCAGGTAAGCTAAATCATCGGCTTGCGTCCATCTCTGGGGACCGCTTGCAGCGAACGAGGCATGAATAAATAAACACGTCATACCGAGTGTTGAATTGCCATTTTATTCTTCCTTTATTCCGCTGTCACAATAAAGACGCTCCGCTCCGAAGAAAACACATCTAAGTTGCACACGTTTGATGGATCATAAAAATGTTGATGACTCCTGGAAAAATCTCATTTTACATTATTTATAGTGAATAGATTGCCGTTTATTTTACTAAGATGTCTTCTATTACCATAATTGTATATCCGTATGTTGTTTATTTTAGAGTAAATTATAAAATTATACAATTTTGTTTTTTACTGTATTTTAATATTTACCGACGGATATGCAGTTTCAATATTTCGTTTTTTCATGTTGTCATTGATTTTTTTGCATTTTCTCTGTAAAAATGCTTCCTTAGCGATTCGTGACTCTCTGTTTATTCTGTTTCTCAGTGCTCTATATTCAACGCCATCGACGTCGCCCACTTCTGGGCAGACAGGATTTGACCCTGTTGTTTCCGACACGATTATATATATATTCACTTTGGGCCTTGTCATTGGGGCTATTTTTGAGTAGTCTCCTTTTTTCTATCATATAAACAATTTCCTCTTTTATCCATTCATTCCTTGCCTTAGGCCTATCTTTGCCAATGATTTCTTCTGCTACATTTAAAAAAATTGTTTTTCTTCCTCCCAGATTTCATTTACATTTTTCAAATTGTTTGTGGCGCAATCTTGTGTTTTTTTCCTGTATTCCTCTTTGAGCTCTTTTGTTTTTAAAGATTTAGTGTTCCATTTATAGTTAGTTTTATATATATTTTTTTTAGTTTCAGAGAATTTTTAGCAATTACTATATTATGGTCACTGTCGATATCTGCATATGCGTCAGTAAAAGATTTCTTTGGCATGAAAATTGGAAAAGGCAAAGTGATAGAAGCAGAGAACGGGAAAATACTGTTTGAAGATACACAAATAGGAGGGATGGAAACAGTACCTGGAAACACTATACAACGGAAGTAATGATACCAGCTTTGAGAGTGTGATATAAAACAAAACTGATGTGGACGCCGATGATTTGGGAGACCCAATTATCCGAGAGAAATTTGACTTCGCATTAAAAAAGCTCAAAGATGGAAAAACACCAGGGATTGATGACCTACCAGCTGAACTAATAAAGTCGGCAGGAACCGGAACTTTAGATGCTCTGTTTACAATGACTCTGATGATTTATAATACAGGAATAACGCCAGAAGACTTCAAAAAGTGTCTAATTGTAACTCTGCCGAAGAAGCCCGGAACTACGAAATGTGAACAACACCGAACACTCAGTATTCTATTCCCTGCATCCAAAATACTGACCAACACAATCCTACATACGAAAATCGAAAAGACTCTCACTAGCGATCAATTTGGATTCAAAAAAAGAATGGGAACCAGAGAACCCATCTTATCCCTGCGTATGATCTTGGAAAAGGGGATACAAGTGTACCAAGATACATATATTGCCTTCGTGGACATTGAAAAAGCATTTGATAAAGTAGATTGGGAGAAGCTCTTCGATGTATTGAAAGAAAATGGAGTCAAATACAAGGAACGAAGACTCATATTTTCACTTTACAAAGAAGAAGCTGCATAATATCACTTGGAAATGTCCAAAAGGAAGTAAAAATACGCCAAAGGGTGAGACAAGTATGCTCTCTGTCGCATGTACTCTTCAACGTATACATACAAAATGAAATAAATAACATCAGGGAAAAAAATGGGCCATAGAGAGGGGGTTAAAATACATGGCCAAAAGTTTGATATGATAAGGTTTGCTGACGACATTGCTCTGATTGCTGAAACTGAAGATGAACTCACTGAGGCGCTGACAACCATGGAAAACATTTTTAATTCCAACTACGATATGAAGATAAACAGCACAAAAACCAAAGTCATTAGAGTAAGCCGCAATGAGCAGCAGAAAATTAACATATCAATGCTAGGAGTACCCCTAAAAGATGCAAAAGAGTATGTTTACCTTGGAAGTACGATCACCTGGGATGGCATAACATAAAGAGAAGTCAACAGTCGCATACATCAAGCAAGGCTTGCTTTCAATAAAAAAGCAAAAATTCTTGAGTCAAAGAATATTTCTTTAAGGCTCCGCAAGCAACTTGCCAAAACATTTGTTTAGAGCATCTTAATGTACGGCTGTGAGACATGGTGCTTATCTGAAAGTGATAAAAAAAGACTAGAGGTTTTTGAGATGTGGTCGTACAGAACAATTCTCGGAATTTCCTGGACAGACCACCTAGGCACCTAATAAGAACCATCTCAGAGAGGCGAGCCCGATGGATTGGTCATATCATGGGCCACGATGGTCTTCTTCACGATTTTGTGGAAGGGAATGGTTGAGGGTAGAAACTGTAGAGGGCGCCCTATACGGGAGTATTTGCAAGTATTCGAGGACATGAATTGTAGTGCCTATGCTGAGCTGAAAAGGGTTGCGGAGGACCGAGAGAAATGGAGATCAAGATGCAAGATTCTTTTGCTGCAAACCAATCCACCGGATTGATACTTTGAAAAAGAAATATTTACCTCACAACAAATCATCATCATCATCATCAGCCTGTATCCTTCCACTGTTGAACGTAAGCCTCACGCATGAGTCGCCATCCTCTTCGATCCTCCTTCTGCATCCAGGTCACTCACGCTATTATTCTTATGTCATCAGTCCATCTTGCAGGGTGTCGGCCAATGCTTCGTTTGCCAGTTCTTGGGCGCCATTGCAATACTTTTCTTCCCCATTGACCGTCGTCTCTTCAACAGATATGTACTGCTCATTGCCACTTGAGTATGCCTATTCGTTGGGTAGCATCCACTACTTGAGTTCTTCTGCGTATTTCCTCGTTTCGGATTCTATTTTTTAGCGGCACTTATGAATAAGACTTGCTGTTAGATTACACGTCTCTACGCCCTTAGTTGATACAGGAAGGATGCATTGGTTAAACGCCTTATTTTTAAGACATTGCGTTGACAACTCTGAAGAAGACCCCTGCAATGGCGGTCGAAATATCTGAGAGAAGAAATTCGCCACACACGGCTAAGCCCAAAAGCCACAAAATGACCCCAAAATGTCTAAATCTCAACGGCAAATGAAAATTTAAATACAAATTATACGAGGCATAAAATGAAATATTTTATTTGAATTAATTATCAGTATTGATAATAATAAATATTCTTAAAATTGGCGATCTACTAACAACTATCAAATCTCCAGACAAAAGCGATAACTAAATTGAATGTTAACAATTAATATCGTTCAAATAAAATAATTATAGGTAAGCATTAAATGAAAACAATTCAAGTCCACTGCTACTCTATTAGGCTACATAACAACTCCTATTTTTCGTTTAAATGGGCGAAAATAATTATGTTCATAAATTCAATGCAATATAAGAAGGGCTCGTGCAGCCAAGATGCCTGCCGTATAGAATTTCTTAAAGAAATTTTATCCCGATAGTGAGTTTGCCTCTTCGCCCTTCAAACTTGCGCCTAACTGAGCCAAAGTCTCCCTTCTTAACTTCTGACAGAGAATAATTACGGGTAGGGCCATATTAATAGTGCTCCCTCGGAATAGTAAGTGTTTGGAATCAGGGCCTCGGAGCAGTGAAAGTTCGGAGTGGTTTCCCGGAGCAATATGCGAATTAAGGCATTGCAACAAACTTCAATGCAGCGTAATCATTTTTTTTTGTTTTATGTCAATACATACGGGAGAATACCGACAGATTATGAAGTCTCATCTGTGGAATTATATGTCGCTTACAACGTTGCATATGGATACGCGCTGCATGTGTAGTGTTGATCCGCAAACGTCATAAACTACAGCCCGAGTTGGTGGTCTTCACGGGACGACTTTCGTCTACCACCAATTTAAATTAAAAAATAAACCATGTTATCAATTAAGTAAATGGATATTTATTTCATATTTATTATTGAATTTATGAATCTCTACCGAGAATTGTGGAAATAAATAATAAAAAAAATGTTTAAGTACCCACATTTAACACGATGAAATTTAATAATAATGTTTTATTAATTATTAATAAAATTATAATTAACTAGGTGTACCCGGCATGCGTTGCAATGCCACTAAAAAAAAAGAAACCGCGAGTTTGTATGGAAGCGCCTCGTCGGGAGCCTCTCGCCTTCCGATTGGATAAGTCGAACTTGAGGCGTGACCGAAGCCAGTTAGAAACCATAAACTTAGGTTATGTTGTTCTTACTTAAATTTGACAGTGGCGCCCGTACGTGTTTTTATTTATTGGAGTGCTTTTGGATACACAATGTTTTTTTGTTTTTCAGCCATTATTTACAACTGCATCGCGTAAATGAATATACCCTTCGGAACGCAACTTGGTTTGATTTAATCAAATGTAGAGGAGTCGTTCAGTTTCTATTTTCGCGTACATGTATTGATGGAAAAAATGTCGACCTTTTAGGATATGATTTTCAGCGTTTTCACGAATCATCAATCGATGTCTTCTTCGTAGTATCAATCCGGTGGATTGGTTTGCAGCAACAGAATCTTGCATCTCGATCTCCATTCCTCTCGGTCCTCCGCAACCCTTTTCAGCTCAGCATAAGCTTTACAATTCATGTCCTCGAATACTTGCTGCAAATACTCCCGTCTAGGGCGCCCTCTACAGTTTCTACCCTCAACCATCCCCTCCACAATATCGTGAAGAAGACCGTCGTGGCGCATGATGTGGCCGATCCATCGGGCTCGCCTCTCTGAGATGGTTCTTATTAGTTGCCTATCTTCCTTGATTATTCTGAGAACCTCATTGTTCGTGACGTGGTCTCTCCAGGAAATTCCGAGAATTCTTCTGTACGACCACATCTCAAAGGCCTCTAGTCTTTTTTTATCACTTTCAGATAAGCACCATGTCTCACAGCCGTACATTAAGATGCTCCAAACAAGTGTTTTGGCAAGTTGCTTGCGGAGTCCTAAAGAAATATTCCTTGACTCAAGAATTTTGGCTTTTTTATTGAAAGCTAGCCTTACTTGATGTATTCGACTGTTGACTTCTCTTTTTGTTCTGCCATCCCAGGTGATCGTACTTCTAAGGTATACAAATTCTTTTGCATCTTTTAGGGGTACTCCTAGCATTGATATGTCAATTTTCTGCTGCTCATTGCAGCTTACTCTCATGACTTTGGTTTTTGTGCTGTTTATCTTCATATTGTAGTTGGAATTAAATATATTTTCCATGGATGTCAGCGCTTCCGTGAGTTCATCTTCAGTTTCAGCAATCAGAGCAATGTCATCAGCAAACCTTATCATATCAATCTTTTGGCCATGTATTTTAACCCCCTCTCTATGGCCCATTTTTTCCCTGATGTTATTAATTGCATATTGTATGTATACGTTGAAGAGTACAGGCGACAGAGAGCATCCTTGTCTCACCCCTTGGCGTATTTTTGCTTCCTTTTGGACATTTCTAAGTGATATTATGGCAGCTTCTTCTTTGTAAAGTGCAAATATGAGTCTTCGTTCCTTGTATTTGACTCCTTTTTATTCTCCTAGATTTCTTTCATAACATCAAAGAGCCTCTCCCAATCTACTTGATCAAATGCTTTTTCAATGTCCACGAAGGCAACATATGTATCTTGGTCTACTTTTATCCTCTTCTCCAAGATCATACGCAGGGATAAGATTGCTTCTCTGGTTCCCATTCTTTTCTTGAATCCAAATTGATCGCTAGTGAGAGTCTTCTCGATATGAATTGATATGAATAGTAATTAATGACACTGACTTTCTAAGTCGTTTCCTCATCTGTTTGTGGATTTCTCAATGGGATGTTGAAATGGTATCCGTCTTCTCCTTGCCAAAATAAAATCGGATATTGTAATCCATCGAACGATCGATGCGTTTCTGAGACTTGCTGAACATGACCATTTGTATGATGAAGAACGATTTGCGTTCAGCAGTGGTAGTGAGAAATATTGTAGTTTCGTATGTTTGTCAAGAAATGTTTTGATTCACTTGTATCACCCGATACCAACGTTAATAAAGGTTCAAGTGGTGAATGTAATTCTGGCAATTTCAACTTTCCACTCGTGCAACACATTCCTAGTGTTTCATTTTTAAATTTACAGGCACTACAATACACGCATAATTTATCAATTTTTCCAATAAAAATACTTGGGTGCAGAGTGTAATCATAATTAGGATCGTAATGGAAAGCACTATGATTTAAATCAGCATGCAAAGTACGTCTGGTACGATCTACGCGTACTCGATCTGTTTCCAATCTTGCTTCCCGTTGCTCATCTGTTTCAGATGAACGGGTTTAAGTAGTGTGTACTCTAACTGTTTCCAATCTTGCTTCCCGTTGCTCATCTGTCCAGATGAACAGGTTTGAGCAGCGTGTACTCGATCTGTTTCCAATCTTGCTCTCCTTTGCTCGACTGTTTCTGAAGCTCGAGATGCCCTTTTCATTGTGTGCTTGAGTTGTACTCTTGACCTATTACTTTTCGTTTGGGTGGCATAATTGATATCACAGTGAATTTTACGTTTTGAAATTCACTTTTGAAAAATAAAAATAAATTGATTGATATAATACTAACATTAAGGTTATCAACTGACAATACTTGGTGAAATAATTATAATTTTAGAATTAATTTTAATTAAAAAAATATAATACCTAATATTTCATAATATCTTTTTAAATTGAAAGCAAAAAATGTATTAATGTATAATGTCTTAATACATTAAATTTAATCACATACCAATTAATTTTTAAAATAACCTTTTTCAATTGTTGTACCCGCACACATATACAACCTGTAAATATGTGTGTACTAATATAGGATCTTGTCCATACCTATATAAGCCACGGCCTGTTTTTATTTTTTCATTATTGAAGATGGTCTTCAGGAAGGCCGGAACATGTAAACAATAAACTAAATTGAGAATCAAAACTAAATATTTTTAAGTTATTAATTTTTTACTTAAAATGAATTATAAAATTATTATATAATACTATCCGAAGCCGACCAGCAATTGGAATTCCAAAATTAACTCTTTCTACTGTATATCACACAAAATTAATACGTAATATTTATTTTAATTCGATAAACAAAAAAGTCGTCAAAAAATCAAATATTGAAATAGTTTATTCGAAAATCAAATTTTGTTTCAAAATATTCAGTACCTAACGTTAGTACCTACTTGAATACCTACTTAAAATACCTACTTAAAATAACTTCAGGTGAGTGAATTTTTGTTTACGGCGTTGCTAAGGAAACACAATGTTCTAAATTGGCCGTTCTGTATTACAAAAGTCTTGAATGAAAACATGTTTTATGTGAATATTCAATTAATTTTTGTAATTAAATCAAATTTTGAGTATCCCATCTTTTTCCTACTAGAGTATCAGCAATAATTCGACAAAGTGTTATCGCAATCGGGTTAATGGTGTCGGAATGCATCAAATACAGACAGACACACACACACAGACAGTCATTTTTATATATATAGATATAACATTTATTTTACAAACAATTTAATAAAAAATATAAAAAATGCCAACCATGAATATAATATATGAATTTTTTTAATTTTTATTAGAATATTATTTTATTATTTCAATATTCTTATCTACTTTTATAGATCATTGACTATATTACAATATTATTATTAATTAAATATACATCTACTATATATAAAATTCTTTTTTCAACGCGTCAATCCAAGCACAAAAATAACGGCAGAAGCGGGATGCGAACCGCGGACCTTGGAAACCAACTATGCCCAGGTATTCATACCGCTCAGCCGACTTGGCTATTGTTATGCCTGGACCGACTCGCTTTGAAACTAGTATTTATATCATTGTTATCATCGTACGATAGATGTCGCTATAGTATATATTCAAAGTATGTATATTTTTATTATTATTCAATCAGTCTTCATTTATTCACAAGCTTAATATTATTACTTTCCGACAGTCTATTTATTTTAGTAAGTACCACTCGGGTCTCGAACCAAACTATAGACTGAATGGATGAGAAACGACTACTTATAGTTCCGACTCTTTATAACCAATAATTTACCTGTGTTATTGATGAATAATTTGTACGATGATAACAATGATATAAATACTAGTTTCAACGCGAGTCGGTCTAGGCATAGCAATGGCGCAGTTTGCCGAGCGGTATGAATACCTGGGCATAGTTGGTTTCCAAGGTCCGCGGTTCGCATCCCGCTTCTGCCGTTATTTTTGTGCTTGGATTGACGCGTTGAAAAAAGAATTTCATGTATAGTATATGTATATTTAATTAATATGAATATAATAAATTGGATTTAATCTGGAAATACTAAAATTATAGCAAGTGTCTTGGAGCGAGTATGACATTTTGAAATAGCCTATTTGGAAACCCTGCTTTGGAAGACCAAAAGCTAATTTGTTTCCCCGATAAACGCACTTAGGCAAACATTATAATATATTACGTTCGAACAGTGTATGGAGAGTAGTCCATAGATTCCACTTTGCAGGGTTTTGTCTTCTCGGAGGTGCCGAGAAATTTATGGCCATCTTGTTTCATGTAACGAGACCATTACAAACTGTCCAAACGCGTGTAATTCTTAATGATTTACTGTTATTTTTGCTTAATACAGTTCTGAGATACCTTAATAAAAGGTAATGTATGCTTTGGACTTTTCCCACCTCACACTTGATTCACATCGAACGGCCATAAAGTCTCCTATATATAATTTTTATTCATTTTTTTTCACTTAAGAAAATGTAGAAAAAAATATATAGTTGCGTGTTGTACCCTGCAAGTTACACACAAGGTTAGAATATACGTCTGAGAAATAGTTGAAGAACGTAGGAGCTTATTCCATGTCAGCCTTGTTAATCGCTCTTGTAGACCCGACGATTTCCCTGATGAAGTTTAACAACAAGGGACCGTCAGAACTAAGCAGCATTTCAGGAGGAATAACCAAGTCTTTCTTTTCATCCATCGAACACTTATTGACGTGGAAAAAGACGAACTCCGTGGACTTTCATCTCACTTAAGAGTTTACCGGACACGGAATTTTCAGAGAATTCCTAAAAATATTGTACCTCTTTTATTGCGACGCATGTCAATGTGATCCCGGCATACAGCAGACGGTGAGACACTCTCTCGTTGAGTGCATCATCCATGAGAATAGGAGACGCATTCTGTGTTGTCGCCTGGGAGTCTCTTACCGTTTCTTGGAAGGATTTTCTCCTTGATAATGGGATCGCTCTTATTATTGTTTGTCGACATTCATTTTATTATATGGTATAAGACATTGATCATAATATTGTCTTAAACGTCATTAATTCATTGAAAAAATAAATACATTTGATTCATCATAAGTATGTTTCTGAGGTGACTATATAATTTTTATTTATTTAATTTTATTTATTTTACAAAACAAATGTTCCAATATAGATACATAATTTTGAAAAAGGAAAAAACATAAAATGTTAACAGATTTACAAACAATATTTGCCCATCACGAAATGTAACACTCCTATTAATATTAATTAATGCCATATCATGCGAAACAAACAGTATAATATATATTCTTTTAATTATGTATTTTAAGATTGTATATGATAAGAATTTGCTCATTTTTGTAATTGGAATGCTATCAATATGATTAATACTCGTACAATTATAAGTTAACATTATATTTAGTTATTTTTTTGTGACATATTTTTAAAAACAGTAAACGTTGATCTACTTTAATCCTTAGACAATGGGTTAAAAAACAAAGATGCGACTGATAAGGATGTGTTTTCCTCATGTCTCAAGAGAACTTTAACTGTATTTTTAAGGCTCGCGGACTTCACATACTATATTTGTAATAGTTACGAAAAGCAGAGCTTACTACGGGTAGACCGTGGTAGCTATTTGCGATAAATATATGTTTCAAATATAAAAAAAATGCAAAAAAACAGAGTTAAGATAAGAGTTGTAACGATATAATTAATGTTTGAATCTTTGAAATACAAGGTGTTCTAATACACTCAATAAGAAATAAATTACTTGATATTTAGAAATTTACGTGAGTTATATGCTCTATTCTGGGAACGAATTACACAATCCAACATTGAATATATACAGAAAACATAAAAAACTTTATTTAAATATTTAAAATTCAACGTGGCGCATTCTTTTACGATCGTAGGCTCGACTAGAGTGTAAAAAACGCGCGAGTTTATTGAAATGGTTTCAGGGCCTGAAATTCATGAAAAAAATGTATATATCCAATGAAAGATGGCGCGGCAAGGCGATTTATTTAAGTTGAATATCCGAGCTGGAGAACAGTTCAATATGTCCTGGGTAATAGCCGGCGTTCGTCTCGCGCCTTTTATCGTTTTCTGATAGCCGTAGATACGTTTCGGGCAATATCTCATGCGAAATTGCTCTCGTAATCTTTAGCTTTTGAGAGGCATATTTTTCCCAGGACGGAATAACATGTTAACGATGGGGAACGAATGCGAATGTAGTGCAGAAGAAAAAAAACATTGAGAAAGAACGCTCGATAATAAGTATTTTTTTGGCAATAATAAAAGACAGTTAATCTCAAAACAATAATCAATTTATTATATCAAATATTTCTGTTAAAAGTTATGCAAACTGGTAAATATTCATATGACATTATTTACACAAGATATATGAGATAATATATCACTCCATCATTAAATATATACAACGATGGATTGATATTTATTTTTATTTGCTGTCTTACGTTTTGATAACTACTTTTTGTTGCTTGAGAAGTATTTTTTTACGCACTAAGGATTAAAACATGGATAGGTCACCAATTGTTGTTAACCTCATATCGATTATATGTGATTGAGTCGCTCTTTAGGACTAGATAGTCTAAGTTTTTATAGTGTTTGACTAATTATCAGATCTTCTTTAAAAACGTAACGAATCACCCAAAAATATGTCTCTGAAGATATAGCTGCTGCCTCTTTAAATTCTCAAGCTTCTGTCCAGGAGAGCTTCGGGACCCATTTATTTGCTCTGGTGGACTATCAGGTGCCGATATGTTATAAGATGAAGAATAAACACTGTCGACTGACAGAACTAAGTGGCGACAATTCGTGGTGACCTCATTTTAAATATTATTTTTCTTTTTGATACATTTTGAATAAAAAATGTATAACGTTATATCTTGCTTAAAGATTATTACTGAAAAAATACGATGAGTGAATAAAACAATGTTTTCATTTCTATATGAAAAAGTCCCTTGAGATGATAATTTAAATGAAGGTAAAATTATTAAATATATAAATTATTTTAAATAAATAAAATATGCTGAACATTCTAGGCATTTAAATTACGATTAATTACGTATTTGAGGTCTCAATAATATGTTTTTTTTTAATATTACTTAGATTATTTATTTTTAGCCTCTCGTGTAACATTGTGAGTTCATACAGAATCTTCTTGAACGTAATGTAGCTTGTGAAAAGTAAGGCTAAATTAAAATTTTCATTTAGCAAAGATCCATTTTTGATTCGTTTGCTTATGTAAGCAAATTAAAATGCATAGTAAAATTTTATAATAAACGTTTATTAGACAATGTTCGTAATATTCTAAGAAAGCATTTTTAAAGCATAAATAAATAATGAAAGCGAAGATTACGCATTTTCTCTGAGGCATAAGCTCTAAAGAAAAAAGCGTGTGGCCCACAAAATACGTATTTAAGCACTGTCGTAAAAAATTAAACATAAATACATCAGCTATTAAAAATTATGAATGCTTCCGCAAAAAGCAAACAAGCCCATCAGGGCAACATAAAATACAACCGCTAATAACGGCGAAAATGATAAAGAAAAACAAATAGAAGGGAAAAAGTGAAGCAAGCTTTGTGGTTGAAACAGGGCCGGTGAATTTGTTTTAACCATTTATTTTCTGCGCTAAAACCCTCTTATGTTGAGTATTCAATTCAAATACAAAATTAAACAACCAGAAATCAGATAATTACTTTGTTTTATCTAATTTCAAGAAAACGGATTCAAGAAAGCACAACCAGTTGCAAATATTTATTCTTATAAATAATGGCACATTTCGAATTATCAAACAATCCTTGTAACAAAGACGTGTTGGTTTGCTAAATATTTTCTACCGTTGTAACCATAACCACCACTCAAAGAAACCTTCTACCGTCAAATTGTATTCCTTCAATATTATTAATTTATATGTTTCAATGTTTAGTTACACTAATTTCATTTGTTCTTGTATTTTATCTTTTCTTCAAGTCAACACGCTAACGCCATCCAGGAAGGCTGTCGGAAGCTATATATAGAACGGACTCACCAAAGCTGTAGGAGGTAGAGCTCACATGAGATGGGGCTAGAACCATAGTAGCTGACAGAACTTTGTCTCGACAATTCTTGATTACTATATGTTCCAGTTAGAGGTGCGGTCATCGTGGTGATGATAATTACACCTGCATAAAATAATAAAGCTGAACTTTGATTTCGTAAAATAGAAAAAAAAATATCACTTCGCCCCTGATCAGAATATCTTTTAGAGTATGGCGGATGGCTTTGGTCAGAGAAACGCTGAAATCTACCGCTTCAAGCTACAACACTTTTGTATCTTTCAGGAAAATGAAAAATTATGCTTAAAGATAAATAGTGAAAAGAGGAACAAAGGTCTTGTGAAAGCCAACTTGTTTGGCCAAACAGGGCGTTTTCTTTTAATAATACACTCAGACGCTTGCAGTCAGTGTTTTGTTTCCGTTGAAATCGTGAAAAAACTGGCGCTTTAAATATAATTTATAAAACCTGTCGAGTGCTTTAATAAAAATATAAAACATTTAAGAAATAAAATAAAAGTTCAAAGCCGTTACTTTTCAATTTTCAATTGTAAGGTGAATCCAAGTAAAGCATTATTGAAATACTATTTATTTTTAAATATTCTCTAATTGAGTTTATGATAAGCTTAACAAGAAGTATGTAAGTCACTCTAATGGACTACATCTTTATCATGATAAAACAATGAAAAATTACATTTCTAAATTATAGAAAGGATAATTTCATGTAAAGAAACAAAATAAATGTTTTCTTTTACATAATTTATGTGGCCTGCAATTAATTCACCAAAGTTTATCGGCAGAAAATATCTTTATATTTATATTTTTTATCGGTTTTTCGGCAGAAAAAATTATGTATTTATATAGCTGACTGATATTTAGAGATATTTTTTCTTCCTTTCATGCTAGATATCACGGATTTGATTTCAGACATTTTTTAAAAATATATATATTTATGAAATAAATATTCATTTATATATAACTTGATGAAAAAAATATATTTGAAGAACGTAATCTAATGAACAGATAATAAACACATCACAACATTTAATAGAAATTAATAAACAAAATACATTATGATAGAAAATTGTCACTACAAATTGCTGTCATAAAGATCTTCTACTGGACCCAAGTCGGATTTACCTTCAGGAGCTCGGACAAGTAAAGCTTATGTATATATATATATTTTTATGAATACGAGAGCTCTTAACGATAAAAGTAAGCAGCTGTAGTTTATGCTCTTCTGAGGTATCCTTAAAATATGTCACCAGTAAGGTACACATTCATATCTTGACCGATTGTAAGATGGAATGGTATAGTATTTGCTATCTTACCTTGTTATTTCTAAAATATCTATAAAGAGTGAAAAACGTACTTTCTACGTGGAAATCTTTTTGAAAATAGGTGCATAATACATGTATCTTTTACGTAAGCTAATCAGACCAATTTGTGTCACTATTTATGAACTAAGTTTATGACAATATTTTCGTATTCAATAGTGAGCATTAATTTGAAAAAAAAGTGATATTTATGACTTATCTAAAATTCTGGGCAACGGTTGTTGATAAATGCTAGTAAAAAATTATATATTTTACTTAGGTATATATTGATAAATTTTTCCTCTGAGGATATGATAGTCTTATACCGATTTTTTATTCCCCCAAAACGTTGAAAGTATTTACTTAATTCCTTTTTCCGGTCTTCTCTACCGGAAAACAGCCCACTACCCCCCAAAAGAGGCTTTTCTTTTCCGCATACATTAAATAATGATTTGTAAAAATGAAAAGAACACAATATTTTGCGAAATAAAATAAATGCCCCTCAGATGGAATTTGAGTGAATATTAATAACGATAATCTTTTTGTAATACCCACATCCGCAATTAATTATTTATTTAAATTTACATTTCATGATAAATAGAAAAAAATAAAAAATAATTAAAATTAAATTAATAAAAAAGAAAAATAAATTTTTGTATATTTAAAATTTACAATCAATTTACAGAAAAACTATTTTACAATGGGCTTCTTAATTGATTGCCAATCTAACAATGTAGGGCCTTCCTCAACCAATCCATTCTGGCAGTATTGGAAATTACTTCTACCCATCTAGCCTGTTATTGGTCTACCTTTTTGCGTCCGGTTCTTCATATTCTGAAACATTCCTACGTCACCTGACACTTTATCGTCTGGATATATGGGCTGCCAAGTATCCTTTTTCCGTATCAAACTCCCAACTTCATAGTGCAACTACAAGCGTTCTTCTTCGTAGTATCAATCCGGTGGATTGGTTTGCAGCAACAGAATCTTGCATCTCGATCTCCATTCCTCTCGGTCCTCCGCAACCCTTTTCAGCTCAGCATAAGCGCTGCAATTCATGTCCTCGAATACTTGCTGTAAATACTCCCGTCTAGGGCGCCCTCTACAGTTTCTACCCTCAACCATCCCCTCCACAATATCGTGAAGAAGACCATCGTGGCGCATGATGTGACCAATCCATCGGGCTCGCCTCTCTGAGATGGTTCTTATTAGGTGCCTATCTTCCTTGATTATCCTGAGAACCTCATTGTTCGTGACGTGGTCTCTCCAGGAAATTCCGAGAATTCTTCTGTACGACCACATCTCAAAGGCCTCTAGTCTTTTTTTTATCACTTTCAGATAAGCACCATGTCTCACAGCCGTACATTAAGATGCTCCAAACAAGTGTTTTGGCAAGTTGCTTGCGGAGCCCTAAAGTAATATTCTTTGACTCAAGAATTTTGGCTTTTTTATTGAAAGCTAGCCTTGCTTGATGTATTCGACTGTTGACTTCTCTTTTGTTCTGGCATCCCAGGTAATCGTACTTCCAAGGTATACAAATTCTTTTGCATCTTTTAGGGGTACTCCTAGCATTGATATGTTAATTTTCTGCTGCTCATTTCGGCTTACTCTCATGACTTTGGTTTTTGTGCTGTTTATCTTCATATTGTAGTTGGAATTAAATATGTTTTCCATGGATGTCAGCGCTTCAGTGAGTTCATCTTCAGTTTCAGCAATCAGAGCAATGTCGTCAGCAAACCTTATCATATCAATCTTTTGGCCATGTATTTTAACCCCCTCTCTATGGCCCATTTTTTCCCTGATGTTATTAATTGCATTTTGTATGTATACGTTGAAGAGTACAGGCGACAGAGAGCATCCTTGTCTCACCCCTTGACGTATTTTTGCTTCCTTTTGGACATTTCCAAGTGATATTATGGCAGCTTCTTCTTTGTAAAGTGAAAATATGAGTCTTCGTTCTTTGTATTTGACTCCAATTTCTTTCATAATATCGAAGAGCTTCTCCCAATCTACTTTATCAAATGCTTTTTCAATGTCCACGAAGGCAATATATGTATCTTGGTCTAAAGCGTTATGTCAACAAATATCGTCCTACAAATCTCATAGAATCTCATCAAGCATAGAGACGCCTATTATGGAGAGCTCTATTGCTTTCTTGACACTCATACCCGTGGGTATAGTTTTACTGGAGGAAATTGTTCAATGGTCAAATCGTTTGCTTTGCAAGCGCTTTGACCATACGCAAAGGTCGTAGGTTCGATCCCCGACAGAGATGAAAAAAAAAGGATTCTTAATCGATTTCTGAGCTCTAAAAACCCCCGCAAATGGTGTGAATTTGATCTATCACTCGTAAAATGACAGCCATATCATATTAATTAAAATTGGTTTTTCTGACGAAAGTCGTCCCGTGAAGACCACCCATTCATAGTAAATTCCTATAATAATAAAGATGATGCGTAAATCTCGGCCTGTAGTCTATGACGTTGGCGGATCAACACTTCACATGCAGAGCTTAGCCATATGCACCATGGTAAGCGACATAGAATTCCACAGATGAGACTTCAGTATTACTATCAACATCTGTTGGTATTCTCCAGTAAGTGCTTACATAAAAAAAAACTTGTGCAATGTTGAGTATTTCAACATTTTATGTATAGTATTCCTCAGATGCAGCAGTGTTAGTATTCTGTAGTCCTTTTATTTTTTTTCATTATAAGTTATGTAATGATAAGTTTGAGTAGAAGCAATAAAGTTAGCAAATGATTATAACAATTGACAGTACTTTAATTGTCCGAGCAGGATAATATATTTGAATATTAATTACTTTTTATGAAAATATGAATATTCAGACGTGTTATGTGCTGGAAATGTTAAAGTGGTAATAATTAAAAGAAAGTTTTTTTTTATTAATCGATTGATTTTTCTTAGTGGAATATTGTATTTACTTTAAAAAATATGAGTTGACGGTTCTTTCATTTACTGTAGCCTATAATTTAAAAGAGAACGTTGACTTAACTAGCTTGAATTTAACAAATAAAAATGATTACTATTCAAGTACGTGATATAAAATTTATTTATTTTTATCAAAGCATTGCACCTTAACATTTTAATTTTACTGAAAACATAAAATTTATTTTATAAGTTTATAAATAAGACACGTATTGATCTCAACAACTATGAATGAATGCTTGAAATGCTAAGACACAATAAATTTAATGTAATTTAGTACCGTTTTTAGTGTGTCAATATATTTTCTTGAAAATGCATAGAAATATTGACTTCAGTTTATCATCTCTCTTATGATGAGTCAAGTTTACTTCTCTCTGAGAACGTACAACAAAATAGTACACAGTTGCTAATTGCAACTCATGTTAAATGTTTGAAGGGGTTCAGAACAACCTGCATATTATCACGGAGAAGATTATTCATTTTAATGACATACTGAAATGCTACCTCTTTAAGAAAACGTGCAATTTATAATCTTGCATCATTATGAGTTTGTGTAAACTGAAATAATTAGAAAATGTAATGAAATAAAATTTGAATTGAAAAAATACTATAATTAAAACCATCAATAAAACTATTATAAAAAATGACAAAAAAACAAAATCAGTACAAAAAAATCAATAATCGGAAGCGTAACTGAAATAAGATATAATATTAATAACATTCTGTAGGTTCACTCAAATTCGTACTCACGATTGCTCGTCTTACAGTTGAATGCATTTTACAAGTACTGTAAGCCATACTACAAGAATACATTTAGGTATTAAGCATTATACTACAGTAAATATGTTTATATTTGAGTTTACAATGTCAAACATTGATAGATAAAATCAAATTTGATCAATTCATATTTTTTTCTAATTTAAAAATATTGAAAGTCAAATCTTACTTTGTTTATAATAAAATAGTTTGTGCCATAATCTTAAAATATTTGTAACCTTCAAACACGATTCTTAGTCTCAATAAATAGATCGGATGATTTAAATATTAACGGACTTTCCAACGCCAGCAGTATCATCAATTAGTGAAATATCTACTTAGAATATTAAAGCTTCCCCATCAATTTTTGGATTATCCACCAAATTTTTGTTAAAATTGTCTAGAATTCTTACTTAAGTGAAATTTATCTATTCATGTCTATTGTGTTTTAATGGCCTTTGTAATTATACATTTCTTTGTTGTTTTTATCAATGAATTCCCTTATACATTATTGATTTATAAAACATAAATACCCATCACACAATTCATATCCACCTTTTCACTCACTCTTTGCTTTATATAGAGCCAACACTTCACACCGTCCTAGCACGGTCTTTGGCAATCGGGCTTTCAGCTACGCTGCACCAATGGCCTGGAACTCACTACCGGAAAGCATAAGAGAGCTTAAAGCGGAGGCATCCTTCAGAAGCAGACTCAAGACCCACCTTTTTACTCAGAGAGGCAAAGAAGCGCTTTTGGAATAATCATTCGGTCATAAAAGAGCGCTGTACAAATACTAATATAATAATAATAATAATAACACTTACTGTACTAATTGACTTAAAAATGGCCACTCGACGTGGCCAAAACATGTAGTCTACAAATATATTGTGGGAAAAATTCTAAATATTCTTTCATTTTGTGTGATCAAAACATTTCTCACGAGGCACGAACTATTTGTTTTTAAAGGGCGGATCCAAAACTATCCGGCCGAATTATAACCACATAATTAAATTTCGTTTATATCTTCAACAAAACTGACTGTGAAATTAATTTTCCTACATTGTTGTACTTCCGAATTCTTGTTCCACATTTGCAAATTTATTCAAAAGCCAGCGTATGTTTGTAATACTAACAATAATTAAATTCACATATTAATCCATAAGGAACGAGCTATAAGTTATTCAGACACCCCTCTTGAATGCAACTAGAAACAAGTCGACCCATTTTGCTGATATTTAGGAAAATACCGCAAAATAATGTGAAACGTTTTCTGTAAATCATAATTTAATGGAGTGAGGAGTATTTTTCATTCCGTTCTTTAATTTAACTGGTATCGGTTTGACACTTAAGATTTTTTTTAGTTAGTTACATTAATATTCTTTGTAAAACTGAATATTTGTAATGAATTATTTTGCTTTTGATTGCTTTGCGACATAAAAACACTTATTTTTTTCCAAATAAACAATCTTAAGGAACAAGATTTATTGTAACAACCTAGGTGACACGGTTCGACTTCAAAGTCATCACATTTCGTGGAATGTTTTATATCGGTCGAAACTTACGACAAAAAAGCTGCTGCAAAGTACACGTTTCTAAGTAATTTTGTGTTTCACTTATCTCGAAAATGTATAAAAAATCACCAATTTCGCATCTAGTTTAAGATCTAAAAAAAAAATTCAAATGCCTCTCTGAAATCGTAATAATAAACAGAGCGAGGAAATGCTTCGCTGCGGGCCTGGCAGGATCCGCTTAACGAAGCTACAAGTAATTAAGTTGGCCTTTACTTACTCGGCCGACGTCTCTTCTTATCCGCCCTGTAATGTGTTCGCCCGCTGGCTTCTTGTTACTACGAGTACAACCCTGCCAGGGCCACATTCAACTCATATTATTTAAGCAGTTATTTGTCAACAATACTTAAAAAAGCAAAAACAAACTAAAAGCATTTAGTAACATTAAGGTTATCAACTAACAGTACTTGGTGAAACTGCATAATTATAATTTTAAAATTTATTTGAATTAAAAATTAATAAATTACAAATATTTAGTTTTGATTCACCACTTATTTTAAATGATTACATGTTTCGGCCTTCCTGAAGACAATCTTCAATATTAAATATAAATGTAATCATTTAAAATAAATTGTGAATCAAAACTGAATATTTTTAATTAATAATTTTTTTAGGTAAGATTAGATTTTAAATTATAAATAAGCATTTAGATTCAAAATTTTATTGCAACTAAATGATATCCGCATTGGGTTGACGCAAATTGCAGGTTTTTAGTTCTGTCAACTGTCATTAATTTTGCCTTAACCTAAATTATCACTAGATTTGGAGCTTTGTCGAGTACATACAACGAATACTTTTCAACAGCTTTATGATGAGAGCTGTAAACTGTAACATTTAATGAATATTTTTTTGCGTTTGTTAATCAGAGTTTGTAAGTTTATTTCCCTAGCAACAATAAAAAATAAGACGTACTGTTCTACGTTTTTTTCTATATCACATCTGCATCAAAGAACTCTAGTGAGTACATTATATCCTTAGTTTCTGTTGACTTTTCAGTTTGGTGAGAATCCGGAAGTCTGAAGAAAATACAATGTAAATTAGAAGCAAGAAAATGTTATTTAAATACTTGATGAAACTGCTGTACCATTTTATTAGATGCTAGGTTTTTTATGATTGTTAATAGTATAGTACTAAGATGACATCACTCCCTTTTACAAAAAGTAAACGTTTATAGTATCATCAATCGGGGGATAATAATAATAATAAGCTTTTAATGACTTGTAGCGCTTATGCTGAGCTGAAAAGGGTTGCGGAGGACCGAGAGGAATGGAGATGGAGATGCAAGATTCTGTTGCTGCAAACCAATCCACCGGATTGATACTACGAAGAAGCTTTTTATTCCAGCAGGATTGGGTGGGTTGTGCAACACCCAATCTGCCATATTTTTAGATACATAGATACATTTTAGATACAAAATAATAATTATATATATAATTATATAATTAATATTAAGCTTGTGAATAAATGCATTCTGATTGAATAATAAAAAATAAAAATATACATACTTTGAATATATACTATAGCGACATCTATCATACGATGATAACTTATATAGAAGATCAGAGACGAGTCATCTCAGGTGGAAGAAATTGGCCCGGTGGCCGAGCGGTATAATTGCCTGGGTAAAATGGTCGCTTCCAAAGGTCCGCGGTTCGCATCCCGCTCCCGCCGATATTTTTTCTGAATGATTTGACTCGTTTAAGGATTTTTATGTATAGTATATGTATATTTAATTGCTTATAATATTGTAAAAATAGTCAATGATCTATAAAAGTAGATTAGAATATTGAAATAATAAAATATAATTCTAATAAATAATTTAAAATATCCATAAGAAAAATACAAGTTAACGTCCACTATTCGATATTAGTATAGATCATTTAAATTAATGTTATCGTCTGTGTATAAATTAAAACTGGGTACTCAGTGCTCAAAATTTAAAAAAGAATAAATTTACCACAATGTTTAAAATAGGCACTAAATTGCCTAGATTCTGCCCTGATTGCGGTGGATATTATAGAGCTTCTAAAAGGGCGTGGGCGGCTATGAGATGCGTATCAATGCGTGGGCTTAATGACCTTTGGCTAATATTAACGTTGGCATTACTTCACCGAAGCCGAGCAAGAACACTTTCTTAATTATTATGTTAATTATAAACTTTTTGCCGTACATAGATACTAAATGTGTGTTTCGTAAAGCTGATCGTTCGTGAATAATCTTACTGTTTGAGTATCATACATTTTTCCAATATCGGTGAAAAGTTAATATTATCTTATCAATATAATTTTTTGGTTAAAAAATGGTCCATCGGCAATAGCACAACATTATCGGTTTTAAACATCGAAGTTAAATAACATAAGACGCATCCTAAAACTTAAATAAGTCCATGTCTTTTGTTAACCGCGTGACGTTGGTCAGATCCTGCTTAGGACGAAATGATTCTGGCCCCGAGAATATAGGTTTAAACATCCGATCACCTTAAAAGATATGTTTTACAAAATCACCCCAAAATGTGTCAGATACTACAGTTACCACCTCAAGTATTTGTTTAAATTATTTCATAAAGTTCAAGTATTTTTTCGTCCTGGAGGATGTCGGGAGCTATACTCGTATATGATCTTAAAAGATCTTTCTCGATGTCTTGAAATGAAGAATTAACAGTGACAGCTGACGGAACTAAGCAGCGGCAATTTATGGTGACCGTGTGTCCCAGATATGGAATATATATAGGAATATTTGTCTTATATTTTATTAAAGAAAAAATATTTTTAATGTTATTCTTAGCCATAAAAAAGCCCCGTTTGGTGTGAATTTGACCCCTCACCCGTAAAATGCCATTTATTGTATATAAATTAAATTGGTGATAGATGAAAGTTATCCCGTGTACACCACCTTTTCAAAATATATTCCTGTAGAAAGTGATGATGCGTCAGGTTGTAGTCCATGACGTCGGTGGATCAATACTCTACATGTAGCGCTTTGCCATATGTAACATCAAAAGTGTCATAGAACCCACATATTAAATTTCTGCATCACTATCACCGTCTGTTGGTATTTTCCTGTATAAAAATATATCTTATTAATTTTTTATATTTCCTTTGCTTTTATTTCATTCAATTTACTTGCGTGCATGATAATTTCCCTCAAGATTTTTATTCTGGTACTTTATCAATGTAAACAACGCGATGCGAGTTAATATTTAATTTTCCCTTCGTTATTTATAGCGCCATACGCGGGCTTCTGAAAAAAAACTCACGCGCTTCTTCGGAAGGAAAAAACTTCCATAAATAGTTGTAGTGGGCGAGAGAATGTGAACTTTATTTATTATAAGTGTTCGGTCCGCACTCATAACTCAGGCTTTCTTAAAAATGGAGAGCGGAGGAAACTTAACGTACAGCAGACTGGCCTCGTGATTAATGGCGCGAGCTTGGGCAAAGTTTAAAAATCATGACAATGGCGCCTGAAAATTAGGAGCTTTCTCATACACCAAACTCGCGGAATTCACACATTTCAGCAGCTTTCAGGAGCAGATAAAAATTTTGTTGTTTTTTTTCAGCGCTGTGGTTTTTAGAAACGAAGTGGAGCTCATTTAAATGTCTACTCATTCAATTGCGAAATGTATATATTACAGTATATATCAACTTTTTACTTCGTTTCAAGCAATATTTCAAATAACACTAAATAAAAAAGCTGAACATCCTTGTAATTATGTATGTACATTGTATATATTTTTACTTTATTTTTATTTTTTTATTCACGTAAATTTTCATAGAATCTTAAAAATTCCTGAATATTTTTTTACTCTTAAGATTTATTATAGTCTTTTAATGATATGTTTATTGATTTATTTAATAATTATTGTTTATACTTAAGCAAATTACCTGACTATTGTGATTGTTGTTTTTCATATAGAATAAATAAATAAAAATAGACTCAATGATCAATAACTTTATTGATGAAAAAAGTACGTAGAATTGTATCATTACTTGTTTCTAAATATAAATTTAACGATATTATTCAATAATGAGTAAGTAATTCGACATTGTATTAAAATGTTATACTGCACGTATCGATGGCTTAAAGGATAACTATATTAACGACGTGAAGTGCTTACAAATTACAAGAGAGAAAAATGTTATTTTAAAATTAGATTATTTTTGATATGTATTTGTAATTAATTATTTTTAATTTTTGTCATAAAAGTATTTTTGTATGTTTTAGGGCTTCTGTATTTCTACTAGAAAAAAGTCTAGCTAAATACGTAAGGTTTTTATTCTAATGTCAAAACTAGCTGCAGCTTAATGCATATTACGTAAGAAACGTTATTACAATAATATGTATTACTTACTAAATTTTCAATACAGTGAGGCGCTAGTATTTGCAGCTTCCAGCGATACTAATTCTCACTGACAGGTATTTATTCGAATGCAATAAGCCCACGTGTAAATCACCGGAAGGTGTTAACAACAGTGGCGACCTGCGCCGCACCTACGTGCAGAATAATAACATTACGTGTAAAGACAATGCCTTATTGTTGAAGTCGTTACAGCGTACCTTTTCAAACAAAGCGTTTGAACAGGGACTCCAATACCGGTATAGTGAAAGACTTACAAGAAGTATTAAAATAGTTTTAATACCGTATGGAAATACTATTATTCCATTTTTTATGTATTGAAAAATATAATCAGAGGAAAATCTTGTTCATTTAGATATTAATGGTCTTATTTCTACGTCCACCCTGCAGCTTTTAAATTAATAATGTAGTGTAGGATGATAAATCAGGTCATCATCAATGTAGGGTCAAAATTCATTAATATTGGAATATATACTCATAATAAGGTTCATTGAGTAAGAATAATTTGTAGATTAGAGAGATAACAAAAAATTAAAAAGAATAGATAAATCGTTTTATATTTTTAGAGATAAACTGAACTTTTTAAAATGAATTAAACATTTAAATTGCTAGTGAATGATGACTTTATAGAATAGGACGAGGATATACGAGTATATAATCGTATTTTAAGTATCGGCAAGTTATGTGAAACGGTTACCACATACAAGTGGACTGTATATTTCATGTGAAAATCTGCTCCCGACACCCGCAATTTTCTTGTAGCAATGAAAAAAGGCAAAAAGAAAGCATGCCTACTTAGTATCAGTTTTTTTGGCACCTTCTCTCACCTTAGTTAATTTTACAATCATTTAATATTACACTCCTAGTATCATTTTGGGCAAGTAAAAATAAAAGGTTTGTTGCTTACACCTTCACTCTCTTAGGTATTTTAACAATAGTATGGGGTATTTGTTTCATAACTCACATATCCCTCTCAACAAAAACTACACGTTGAACTGATATCAATTTTCATTGCGTGCGCTAATGGAAAACGTACCAAGGAAAGCATCTTTTAAGATATACTGTAAGTGTCTATTTTTTGATGGAACATAATTAATGTAATAAAACACCCTAGCTGGCATCAAAATTAAATAAATTATAGTATTTTGTACGAGTATGGAAGTATATTTTCTTTTAATTATCCATTTTTAACACAGTGTGTGTTTTTCAGTCAAATATTGGTATTATTTTTTTGAGTCCCTAGTTGTGCGAGTCTATGAGACGAGGCTGCAGTATCCATTTCGCGAAACGAATGCCCCGTATCTTGATAAGCGTATTTCACGGCGCAAAGTTTTCCTGTTTTGATAACAAATTATTAATCACCCAAGTTTGTTGAGAAGACGCCACCAAAGTGGCTGCCGGAACAAAACAGAGGCTGCTCTGCCATCATAATTAACTCCGTTGACCAAATACGGAGCCTCGAAGGCTGCTTCTGTATTCTGAAACCATTCCAACATTGTTTTGTGAAACTGCGGGAGCGAATTTGAATACGATACTTAAGTTACTAGATAGCGCAGTCGTACCTACTACATATTTTATTGTGTCCATACCACAAAATCAAGAACATTAATAATTTCCACCACACAGTTCTGTCATTTCTTCATCCAGAGCTCTTCTTGAGTACAAACATGGTTCAAAGAAATCAATGACTAGCTCAAAGTTCTGAAAACGACAAAATATATTCTCAGTGACAAGAGATAGCTCAATGTAATCTATACACATATAAAATATACGTAACAAATAATAAAACAATTAAAAAACATACAGGCTCTGCTCCTGGCTTACTTTTTTTTTGCTTTCTTTAAATCCATTTCTTAGCTAGAACCATGGTGGTGTCATTGATTGGATTGAGCTACCCTATAATACTGAATGGTGCAAGACTCAGTAGTATCAAAATAATCATTAGATATCCTTAAAAATGTTGATTAAAGACGCTTAATTACGACTCGGATACTACAGTTGCCTTATCTTCAAGCCTTAGGGCACTCGTCGGGAATAATACACAGATGACTTGTGACAAGTCAAGGATAGTAGCAGCTGACTTACAACGGTTATTTGTGGCAATGATATGGTCCCGCTGGCAAGAAGATGTATTATATTAGAAGAAATAAATTATTAATTAAATAGGATAATGCTCGATCAGCCGCCATGGTTCTCGCTTCGATGAGAGTTCGAGTCTGTCTTGAGAAAAGGCCGTTATTGTTTATGCTCTCTTGTGGCACCTGAAGTACTTTTACACATTCATCTCTTAACAAAGTGAAACTATCAAATCCATTGCATTCTACAAGAAGACAAATAATAGTTAAATGGCTTAGTAATAAATTTATTTGTTATGGCATACAATTAAAAAATTATTATAATCGAAGTTATTTTAAATGATTAAGTTGGTAAAAAATAAGATAAATATTTTTCGTAACAAGCAATTTGGGATCTGATAATGACAAGTCCTTGGGAGCATAAGACACGTTTCGTTTATGCAAATATTTTATTCAAATACAAAGTTTTCCCGGGCCGGGGGGAAGACCCAATAAGAAAACGCGACTTATTAGTTTCCGCCGAATTTATTCATCAGCGGGCTTTGCAGGAGGAAACCCAATTAACAACTGAAATAACAAATAAGTCGGTACTTCTCTGAAAGTAGAGCTTTCGAGAAAAACTCACGATAAGAGGATTATTGTTCTTGTTTTCTTAAAAGACTGCAGAAAGTACGTAAAGGAATTAAAAATGTTAGCATTTTTAATAATAAGTAATTAGATATACGATAAAAAAGTAGGTTTATACAATGAAAAAACCGCAGTTTTAAAGTATGTAAATAAATCGCAATCAATATGATCCAAATTAATACAATGTAAAAAACATTTATTATCTAATATTATTGATGAATCTGAAAGCAATGCTTAGAATATAAATAACTATGAGGCATATAATTACCTTAGGTGTGGCTTTTTACAAATTCGTGTAGTGAACACCATCAATTCATAGTGAGTATCTATAAAAATGGATTATGCAGTATAAGTGCTGGGTTGAAGTCTATAGGCGTTGGCGGTTCTAGAATGTACGTGAAACGCTTTGCCATCCTTCAAATGGCGTCGTAAAATTCACAAATTAAATTTCACCTGTATAAATTTAAAAATAAAAAAAACTTTCCTGATGCTGCTGAATAATATATAATCTACATCTAATCTATCTTCTTTTTGTTCTAGATTCAACGTTCTTGTTTTCCTAGAATGCCATCGAAAACGAGTTATAAAGTTTTTTCGGGAGTTTCAGAACGAAGAGCTAATCTGCGATGAGTTGTTGACTGTGGCAGCTGACAGATCTCTATGACACCAAGAGTTACTAACAGTTACTCATCCCGATCCATAACACCTCCAAGGTTATATTATATTACTTTTTGAAAAGTATAACTTGTTTGATGAACTTAAGCTTATTACGGTGTGTAAAATAAAAAAGTTAGTGGCTCTAATAAACATATTAAAAACAAAATATTTGTTTAATCGACACGATTAATGCAAGCATTGGCTCGCCAATTATACCAATAATTATTTTGTTCTAATATAATAGTTTCCCGCTGTTAATTGTTTGCAAAACAGTCTAGACTGGATAAACTAGCAAAAACCAATTTCGGTAACTTTCGAATTTTTTCGCTCGAGTAAAAAAAAAACAACAACAATTAGGTGTATTATGCGAAGGCTATTGATGCTTTCAAGTAACTTGGATTGCATTTTGAATTCGCTTTCCATACTTGATATTTTATGAAGCAAAGTTTGTCCAATAACGGAAATTAATCACGCAATAAGCGAACAAATGCCAAGTAAACTGAATTATGTGACTATTATCCAACAGCGTCTTAGTATTTTTTCCAGCGTTTTTTAATTTTTTACTCTAATACTAAATTATTTTATAAATTTAATGAATGTTTATATAAACAGTAGGAAAAAACATTATTCACTGGTTGTGTTAAATAAATTGAGAACTTTTAAAAATGAAATAAATAATTAGTTTTTTAATTGAAATAAACAAATAATAAGCAACTTTTGTCATGCTCAAATAAATTTTGGTCGTTTGTTGTAAAATCTTATTGTATATAAATGCAATACTCGTACACCTTCAAATATGTCATCCAAGAATAAGATTTTTTCAATTTTAAATCTTAACTCAGGAAGTTGTTGACACAATGTCAACCTGAAAAAAAGATTTTCCAATGAATGATACATATAATAAACCTTATAGTTAAACTCCTATGTTGCGTAAATAAAGAAAAAATACAATATATTTAGAGTTTTCAGTTTATATTTGTGTCATAATTGCCTCTTGAGATTAGTGCGGCCCTTGTTTGTGGTATAAACAATAATTACGGTCGGGAATAATTATAATAGTATCTTCAATTAAATTCCGAATCCGCCTCTCCTTGACGTGTAAACCTCTGCAATGGCTCTGTGGCCGGAGCGTGGACATAGCGAGACCGCGTAATGTGATTATTACCAACAACCTGCTGTGAACTACCTGCTACGTACCTGTTACCTGCCAAGTACACAGTATACAACGGACCGCAACAGGGATTTTAAAAATATGAATAAATTTTATATTTTACATTAAAGTGGTAACGCCTTCGTGTAGGTGCTAATTACAGACGTCTATGAAATTAAAAGACCGCTTTTTGACATCACTGCGAACAATCGGTGAGCATTTTCGTGGAAGTAATCTAGTATAACAGAAGAACTTCATCATCATATAATATTGTGACTAATAATCAATAATATCACAAATGCTTCTATCGTGGAGCTCCAACTAAAAGAAAAAAGTGAAAATATTACGGTGTGATACAATTTCAGTTATATTATCAGTAGTACAAAATTACCATTCAACAAAAATCCATTTAAGGTCTTCATATTTTTGATCCCTCATACTGATCGAATTACAACTGATATTTTAATAAGTAATAATTTAATCATAATTTTCTATTTATACGTTTTAAATAAGCTTTTTTTTAAATTTAAATCATATGTAGGTCGATTTAAAAATTAATGTAAATAATTCATTGATGAATTACTTATCATTCAATTACTCGAAATACAAGTATATTTCGAACAATTAAAAATATGTTTTTTATAATAATTGAAATATATTATTACAAGCTTAACTCAATGACACCCAAACGAAATGAAAGTACTTGAAATTATTTTTTAATTATATTTTATACGAAGATAATTCTCAATTCACTCAATTGCATCCATAAATATTTTGAAATTGTGATTATCATGGCTCTAACATCGTCCAAAAAACAGTTCTGCATCCAGGAGTTCTACCGAGTAAATCCTGACCTATTTCTAGAACACTGAGTGCTTTAAATTTCAAAAACAAGACAGCCGTTGTTTATAATCATCTGCGTCAGTTAGAAAATATATCACAACCGAGTCCAGCACAGTTTTTGGACCGACTGATGGAAAGAGATCTCTTTCTCAGATTATCATTCCTTACCAAGTTACGCCGTAGTACTCATAATACTGTAAGATTTATTTTAATATTTATAATAAAAACTATAGCATACACTTGCAAAATTTTCTCTCTTGCCCTGAAAAGCGTCCAGGGGTACCCAACGTGTGGTCACGTTGGGGCCTCCCCGCGCGTCGTAATTTATAAAGGAACGATAACGCGGAAACAAATGGGTTACTTAATTATCTGCGGTTGCTTTGTATGGATAATTTGTGTGATGGCACTCGATTATTGTAGCGACGCAGTTTCCGGGGCAGTCACTGCAAAGTTTGGGAACTGTAAGAGATGGTCAGAGGTCTTCGAAAAATAATTACGAATATGTACATGTGAAGAGGAAGAATAAAAAATATTTTTTCTATGACGCTTACTATGGTGCATATAACTAAGCGCTGAATGTGCAGTGTTAATCCGCCAACGTCATATATTACATCGCGAGATTCATGCATCATCCTTTATTATTACAGTAATTTACTAAAACCAAAGTAATGAGAGTAAGCCGCAATGAGCAGCAGAAATTTAACATATCAATGCTAGGAGTACCCCTAAAAGATGCAAAAGAATTTTTATACCTTGGAAGTACAATCACCTGGGATGGCAGAACAAAAAGAGAAGTCAACAGTCGAATACATCAAGCAAGGCTAGCTTTCAATAAAAAAGCCAAAATTCTTGAGTCAAAGAATATTTCTTTAGGGCTCCGCAAGCAACTTGCCAAAACACTTGTTTGGAGCATCTTAATGTACGGCTGTGAGACATGGTGCTTATCTGAAAGTGATAAAAAAAGACTAGAGGCCTTTGAGATGTGGTCGTACAGAACAATTCTCGGAATTTCCTGGACAGACCACCTAGGCACCTAATAAGAACCATCTCAGAGAGGCGAGCCCGATGGATTGGTCACATCATGCGCCACGATGGTCTTCTTCACGATATTGTGGAGGGGATGGTTGAGGGTAGAAACTGTAGAGGGCGCCCTAGACGGGAGTATTTACAGCAAGTATTCGAGGACATGAATTGTAGCGCTTATACTGAGCTGAAAAGGGTTGCGGAGGACCGAGAGGAATGGAGATCGAGATGCAAGATTCTGTTGCTGCAAACCAATCCACCGGATTGATACTACGAAGAAGAATTTACTTTGATTGGGTGGTCTTCTCGGGACGACTTTCGTCTACGACTAATTTTGATTAATAGTCTATGACTGGCATTTTACGGGTGAGGGATCAAATTCACACCAACCTTTTAGAGGAGTTGTGACTTTAATTTTAGAGCTCAGAAATCGTATATTATCATTTTTAAGATTCAATCAGTCAACATTTATTCACAAGCTTTTTATATTATTATTAGCTACCGACATTCTATATCCCGCGCCTGCCGATATTTTTTTGAATGAATTGTTGCGTAAAAATTTGATGTTTAATTGTATTTGTGTATTTAATGACTAGATTTATTAGATTATAATTATTTTAGTGCTGAAACTTATTTATATAAACCAGTATTTAATATTTAACAGAAGCAAGAGAAGAAGGATGTGTTTATACTCGGCTGTATTATCGTTTACTTATACAAACATGTACGTTAAAAATATATTTTTGGGATAAACTTGAAAACTTTTCAGTATGGAATACTGCGTAGGTGTTCTATACACTTTCGCAACAAACTGCGCGCCCGCCATATAAGAGATACGAGCGCAAACTTTCGGCGGGAATAACATAATATTATGTAAGTTCAAACTTTCACGATTTCAGTACAAAATATTCAAATACAGAATTATAGCCTAGAGGTTGAATCGTTTTATTGTCATGCGTGAGTTTGCAGATATACATCACATGAAATTGTGAAATAAACAAAGATTTTGGTCATTTTTTCTCGACTAAATGAAAAAACTTACAACTGTTAATACCATTGGCTGTTGGAAGGAAACTAGTTGTAGAAATGTGTTCATATAAAATATATTTTCTCTTATTTTATTCCATTGTTGCTCTCAAATCAGACACTTATTATTTTACATATGACTAAACGCTGCATTTAGTATCTTAGTTTTGTTGTCGCTGGGTTGAAAAGATTGGCCGGAGGAGGAAATCCGAAATTTCATTTCTAGGGGGCACCGCGTGGAGGTTCTTTTCATGCTCCCCATTGTGTGACTGTGGAGACCTGTAAGCCACCTCACACCTAATATTCTGATCAATGTGCCTAACAAGCTGCACATCTCAGGACCTAATCCTGGGCGACACACGGGGTATCAATGTTGCTAGATACTGGAAAAAATAATTCGACGTCGCTGACACAAAGAAGAAGAGTATCTTTATCCATCAATCTCATTTATTACAGCCCAACATTAAATCATAATAAATTTTTAAGCAGGAATATACTATGAATAGGTAGTGTTTACATGACGTCTTTCGTATGTCATCATAGGCATTTTACGAGCGAGAGATCAAATTGACACCAAATTGAAAATATTAATCAATTAAAAACATTTTTATTTTAATCTCCATCAGGGATCTAGAATATATACAATATTCTTCTGCTGTGACAAATCCAATGTAACAGCGTTCTGAAATCTTCATAAACGATAAGTTTCATCACTATCAGCGTGTGTCGACTGTTGAACGTTGGTCTCCTGCATGGGACTCCATCCTCTTCTATCGTCCATCCTTTACATATACTTTTTAAGACTTTGGACTGGAGTATGCAAGACGAGGACACAAATGAAAGCCTGGAAGTTTTACAGCGGACCGACTGAATGTGACAGACCCTCTCACACCTTCTGGCGTGTGCGCTGTGTCTAAGTAGCTGCACCCAGGAAGACCTGATGATAGCCGGGAGTGACGCCATCGACGTTACCCACTTCTGAGCAGACAGGATCTGACGCCGTTGTTTCCGACGCAATTATATATATATATATATCCAGGCTACCCCAAGTTGTATGTTCATAGATGAAACATACTTGTATTTCTTACTTCTATCGTTATTCACCTGTCATCATTTACACAAAAAAAAAAAATATTCATTGTAACTTTCTGCGGCCCGAACTCTGTTCAAAATATATTCAAATGTGCCGGAACTACTTGAAATTCTGCAAGTGCGTATATTACGCGTGTGATACACGCTGGGAAATAAAGAACCCTGAGCCTTACATATCACTGCCTGTGGAATTGAAAGCAATATTCAAAATTGTACCCCACCGTGTGATAAAACTTTGTACCTCGTGATTATGTTTCCTCTTTGTGGGCATGTGGAAGTGAGTGCGTATTATTTTCATTTTCTTTCGCAACACTTCTGACCTTTTTTGGCTTTTTTCTGTTATGGCGTACAAGAGAATTCCACCAAACGGTGATTGATATTTAAAATATATAACCATGTGTTTTTCACCATTTGGAAAACTAAAGTACAGTTTTACAACGAAAATTTCGCAATGTCTTAAAAATAAGGCGTTTTACCAATGCATCCTTCCTGTATTAACTTATAGCGTAGAGACGTGTAATCTAACAGCAAGTCTTACTCATAAGTGTCGCTAAAAAATAGCATCCGAACGAGGAAATACGCAGAAAAACTCAGTAGTAGATGCTACCCAGCGAATAGGCACACTCAAGTGGCAATGGACAGGACATATCTAATAATAATAATAGGTGAACCACATATTATCTTGAATTTTAATGCTTCACTAAAATAATATATGAAGATATAAATAAAACAAATGCCAAAACTCAAGAAAAATCAAATTTTGTTTCTAAAAAACTTAAAGCTGTATTAATTTTATTTTATAATATATTTCTTATTTTTATAAAAGTATTTTTTTAAATTTAATTTACATTAGAAGTGACTGAAATAAATATTTTTCACGTATTATTATTTGAGGTGATGCTTTTATATTTTTATAGTGCATCAACTGAAAAAAAATTTAAATTTATAATTTAAATACTTATATGAATTTAACTTCATAAAATACAATCTACGACCGCTTGCATGACAACCGAGTACTATGACTATTAGCAATATTCCTCTGAAAGCATATCTCGCTTTGCCTCTCCATATATAAGGCTTTTATTCCGGTCGAGATTGGGTTCCATACTTTTATGTACATTTTTTTAGGGTTCCTTCTCGTCGCTGTTCGCGGGTCGAATTGAAAAATAAATTGCGCGGATTAAAACTGCCTTTCGCACATTTTCTGATTTTTCACAATACGCTCGTCAAAAGGATTCTTGCGAAGGAATCTGGCAAAAAAATGTTACGACATTTCTTGCAGCTATTATTTTAAAAGAACTGCGAGTTTTTTTTGGTTTAAGTATTACAAATGATCTTACTTTTTTTGTTCTCATGTTGTGTAGATTTATTCCCCATGTTAATAGAAATAAAATAAAAATATAATTGTTGTAACCTTCTAATCTGTTTATCTTACCACAAAACCATAGCGAATAATAATAATATCAATCTATTGACAATTAAAATAATCTTAATCTATTATATACATATTAATACAATAGTGATTTTAAAAAATAAATAATCCCTAATTTAAGGTTGTTATTCAGTCGCGTGGTGGCAGGATGAGGAGCAGATTAACAACACAAAGACTTTTTCACAAGCACATATACATTCCGATAACTTTTACAAACTTCCGGTCCAAGTGGAATAACATGCCGGGCTGGCGATAATGCCACCTTCTCGCGGTCGTCAGCACACAACTGACTCGGGACCGAGCGACGTGGTCGGTCGCATCCAGCACCGCAAGTGGCGATCTATATAACTAACGTCAAACCCGTGATCGGAGTTGTACAAAATGCCAACACATACTTGTACGACAAGCGATCGGAAATAAGAGACGAAAGATTGTATATCGAGGTTTTCGGTACCAGTCAGCAAGGGTTATATCATGCTGATGTCAACATACATATATATACATTATTATGAAATGTGATAAATTCTTAAATGCGTTTAATCTGCCCAACTAGGTATAACCTGTTATAGGGCAGACTTAATTTTATAAATTAATATATTATTTAACATAAATATACAAATATAAATAAGAATTTATGATTATTAGCAAAAATACTATTTTAATGGGCAAACTTACAATATTTAATGAATAAAAATAAATAAATCTCTTCAGTTAACCTTGAAAAATTAAAACTTGTGCAACAAAAGATTATAAAGTTATATTACTATTACACGATTACTCATTTTGTATTAAAAAAAAGTATAGGCGTTAAGAACTTAGATTTTTTTATATTTTTTTTACTTTCAGTAATATGATTTTAAGGAAATAATAAAAAAAAAACTTTGTCATGTTTTTTCGTTCTCTGAAATCACCTGCAAAAGTTTTAAAAATATTTAGATATTCTCATGAAAATAATCTAATTTGTTGATTATTAATGTTTATGTTCATACCAGTTATAATTTTGTTTTTTAATTACTCTTAAGTAGTATAATCAAAGATAATTACTTAATGCGTCTTCTATAGCAACAATTCTTCAACAGTAACACGTTACGAAATTATCTCATAAACCAAAATTATCACATCCAAAGCGAGACGATCGTATTAAGCTCCCATTGAAGTAAAGTTTCCGGTCGCGCCGATCGTTTGTCGCCTTTGAAATCGCGGTATATAAATAACAGGTCCCGCGCACGTGCGGGGCCCGAGCCCGTCCGTGCGACCCCCGGGCGAGGCACCTTCGCAACCCCTGGCTTGTCCCAACTTCTAATTGGCCAACGGTCCTCTTCTCGTTCTCCACCAAAGCGCGGGTTCTGAAGCAAGCTCTGAAACAGAACTGCCGGGTTCCAAGTTAGAGCTTTCAGACAAAAAGCTCGTTGCTGCACAGTGGCGTAACTCACAGAAACAGTTTTACACAATATTATTTTTAAGATATTTATGAATTTGAGCATAGTCATCACCGAAGTTAAAAAACATTGGGCGCGGACCAAAACTTCAATGGTTCATCACCTGTACCTAACCACGAGATTTCGGTCCGGTCGAGCTGCTTTTAGAACCGAGGCACAGGCCATAAACGTCAAGTTAACGAGTCGATCACCTAATAAATTCCCACTACGAAATCGCTCAAAAATAAACGTAAGATACTACATAACTTGTCCCCGGGATTTTACTCTGAAAGTGGTAGGGAGCTTGGGACAAGGCATGGACAGTAGAAACTGATAGAAATAAGTTGCAGCAATTTGTAATAAGTTTATGTTCCACATATGTGATGGATATGGGATGATTTTTTTTTAATACCACTCTTTAGTCAAAACATTTAAATGCGTCATATTTTGAGGTAAGACTCGAAAATCTGAGATGGTTCTTTTAAAAGCACATTCCCATTTTTTCAAAATACAACGCTCTTATGTATACTTGTCTAGAAGTATTCTTTTTAATCATTATTAAATCACTAACACGGTATTTCAGCCTTTTGTAGTGTTTGTATTTATAAAATCAGTTTGGATTACAAAGTGTTTTTTTACCGGTGAATCTTTGAATCATCCGTTTTCTGAAGCATAAGTGTTTGAAACAAGAACGATGTTATTGAGAAGATTATCACGATTGATAAGTTTTTATCTTTGGGAGCTGTCAATTTAAAAATTAAAAATAAAGAAGAAGTTATATTAGTAATACCTTCAGCACTATCATTAAATTGGATGCTTCGTTGAATGTTCTTACCATACAATTATTCCGTAGGTTCAAAAAGGTGAAGCAAAGCTCACAAATAATTAATTATCAAGAAAAGCAATTAAAAAGTTATACATTACCATGGAAAAACTAAATAACTATCTCAGCCTTCTTCAATGATTTTATTTACTTAACATAAAAAAAACGTTCATGCAATAACCTATATATTTAACTAATATAAAAGCTGTTTTAGCACACGATATAAAATCATGATTAATAATTCTGCTCAGGAGGCAAAAACCTTGCTAACGTCACTGCTGCTGCAATAATACCATGAAATAATATTCTCCTTATAAACTGCTGCTGCTCAGAATCAACTTTTCGCAACGGAGCTTGTCGGCTTTTACGTCGATTTCGTTATGAAACATTCTGTTTCAGCGAGTGAATAGTGTGAAACTAAATTATGAATTCAATACCTAAGTTTCTTTGGACCATTGTGCTATCTGTGTTTGACAGGTGTCAGAAACACAAAAGTATATTATGTTTAATTAATGAAATTTAGTTTCAGGTATAAAAAAAACTTATGAAAACCTGTATTAAATTTACCTGGTTTCCCACGTAGTCCACGGGAAAGTCCGGTGTGAAAAAGTACTCATGAAATATTTTGCTGAGGATAGTAGTCGTTGATTAAGGGACAATTTGATTGCAGTTTATTTCTATACCACAACTCTGGATTATTTAATTATAATACATCTACATCCAGGAACCATTTTAAAAATTTAATTATAATTATTATTTACCAATATCGAGCAGGTTTTTATTGTCAAAAGAGTTGCTGTGGTGGTGAAATAAATAATAAATATTTTAGATCAATAATTCAATACACATATACAATTCTATATCAAATTCTACGCATAAATTAATTTAGAAAAAGTATCGGCAGACGCGGGATTCGAACCTCGAGCGATGCACCATGGCTCCGTGCAATACACCGCGTTGTCCAATCGTATGGACATTTGATGTAGAATTGTATGCGTATTTATTGATAATATAGAAATATAGATCAATTATCTATAAAATAAAATTAGAATATTGAAAAATATTCTAATAAAAAAAAATCTAAGTAATTTAGATGCTTACATGATAATTTTAGTTTTTTTAACGTTAAATAATGTAAATTATAATACTGTAATTGGGAATTGACTATCAATATCTACTTTATTGATCTAAGAAAACTTATAAATTGCTTAATGTGTTTAATTATTTATCAATGTTCGAAAAATAATATAAGATCATGAAAAAAGCTACCAGAAATATTGCGTTGTTTTATGTTGAATTTCCTGATTTTTCACTAGACATTGATTGATACTCGACAGTTCTATACAACGAGAGTTTAGGACTTTATGAAACACCAAATTTTACAACAATGAACGTCTTCTCCATTTTTTTTACATTACATACCCTATTTCGGACATTAGTTCGTCATAAATTTCCGCCTTCTTTAAAAATCTACAATGCAAATATGTAACGTTACCGATGTTTCTGTAAGACAAAAGTAATTCAGAAAACCAATGAAATATCTTTAGAGTATTTAATGCACAATAGGGCATTTATTAGATATATTGGGTGATTATTAAGATGCTTCTGTATATAATTTATTGTAGGAAAAATATTTTCTGATGAATTTGAATGTTGCCTTGTTTTGGTGGTTTGAATTTTTGGTTTGGGTTATGGTTTGGGTGGGTTAGGGTTTGGGTTAGGGTTTGGTACTGGATTGTTGAAGGTCCCAAGTGGTCTGCATAATCATCATCAGCTGGTGCCTCGTCTTCAGTGAAGCCTCGGCTGGTGCTTTATTCTGCATTAATTTTTAATGTAAATGGCCGACCGGCCTTTCAGTCACCCGGGAATATGGAAATCACCACTTAATTTTTATTGAACGAAAACACTTTGGAGTGAGAAGAGTTCTTGTGGAAAAAAAAAAACCTTCCGATTGGTTGAGTATCTATACATTTAACGACTGATTAAATTTCGAGATATTTTAAATGATGCGGTGTCTATGTCTCAGCAGAGGAACTTTTAACATAAGAATCGTAGAAGTTTATAAAAACTGTGTGCAATAAAGAGTAAATCAATTAAAAAAATATTTGTCGATTTAATACGATCTTACGATTTTGACGTTAGTTTATTATTTAAATATTAAGTTTTAGTGATTAGTTTTCATATAAGTAAACATGTGGAAAAATATAATGTAAAAGTTATTTGAAATTTTAATTGGGTTAGAGATATTTACACATCGAAGCAATACAAACCAATAGAATGTACTTGTTCTTAAAATGCTTTGGTCTAGATTGTTAACATTACCATTGTCTATCGTAATTATTGTTGTATAGATATGTGCATTAATAATGGGTGCAGAAGAGATACCAAAGGACGTGTTTCAGCGAAGGGATAATTATTACAAGCAGCGAGATAATTTAGAGAGATAACAAGTAATATCCTTTACATTGGGTTCAGTACATGCATTCATTTGATATATTGATACAAGCCTCAACTACATATGTACAGGATGATTGATATAATTAATAAATAAAAATAAATTATACTGATTATATTTACATTTGAAAATATTTCGTATTTTCCTCATGAAAGTCAGATGGCTACTTTTATGCTGATGATTTTAATCGAGATATTGTCTATGTTGCAAATTTTTGTTGTTTCAGAATTTCTCAGTTTGACTCAAGCTGTCAATCCTGGAAAAAGTCCGAGACTGAAACCTTTGCGGAAAGTCTCAGTGATTCTTAAAGGATTTTAGTTTTTTTAGTATCATCTTACATCTCAATACTTAAATGAGATGAAATACAATATTAACAAAAAGATAAATAAATAAATAAAATTATTTATATATTCCTCTAATTTCTGAGATATTTTTGATATCACCTGGTATATATCCCTTTCTAATATACATTCTAAATCTATAACATATGATAACTACAAATTACCACCACTAAATTTTGTGTGTTTTCACTGTCAATTGCTTTTTCTAAGACATCTCTCCTACAGAAGGTCTTTCAGTAAACTTATAAAGTTTTAGACGACTTCTAGGGTAAAAGCCGGGGGGTAAAGTGACAGTAATAGTTGAATACGACGCATATTTTGGTTAATTTTTTTATATTATTATTTATGAATATCGGATGATATTTCTTAAAATCCTGATCTTTGGACCATTTTATTCTAAAAGAGCGGCTCTACCTATGTTATGATAGATGTCGTTTGTTGATGATGCGAGTATGGCTTTGATGTTATTTGATCGCAATTGCAAACATACAGCAATTCTTGCAAAGTACAAGCGTCACACAAAGAGATTTAACCATTTCCTCAAGGTATTTCCCATAAAAATACTATCCATGTAAACTATTTCGTTCATAAATGCAATTCTTATCCCCATTTAGTTTATCGCATCAAGAACCAGTCACCCTGTACATGAAAGCTTTAGATGCGGAGCCGGAAATGCGTGCAGATAAGATTGCCATTAATGGAAATTCAAATAGGCTCCTGTAATATATTCATGAGAGAATATAACGAGAGGTGAGGTTTTTTTGGTTTCCACGTGTATTTTTATTGCGGAAAGCTTACCGAGGGTTGCAATTCGGTGGTACAGTGTAAGACTGCCATATAGGCTATTCTTATAAATTCAAACTTACTTCAAAACTACGTTTTTTGATTAACAAAAATAAATGAGTCTCAATTTTAATATTTGCTTTCTACTAAAATACTTCGAGTGGTTAGCGTAAGAGAGTTAAGTTTTTACGATGTTTGTTTAGATTATGGTTCCCAATCTTATTTACTCCATTTATAACTTGTGAACTTATCAGCTGCTAATTAACTACCTACAAATTTAGTGATTTTAAAAAAATACTTTTGTAGAGTATTAAATTATCAACAGGGAAAATATTTATTTTTTTGTATAAAATCTAGAGAAGGGCAGTTTTATACCCTCAGCTGGTATTCTTTTTTGTGTACGTATACATACTTAAATATTACCCCTAATAAATTAATGTTAACTAAATTTTTCTCGTAAAATACGTTTGCAGTTTATACTTTAATAATCGACATTCTCAAAACAATACAACGGCAATTTAGATTTTCGCCGTTATATTTTCGGCCGAAGAAAATTTCTAAGGAACATTTTCATATTTTGCCCGAAGAAAGCATTCCTCAGATTCTAACGCCGAAATTCGAAAACAAGCGTATTGTCGAGTTCTTCGGGCGGAGATTATTTAGAGGGCCGCCCACTTTCCCGCATTTGCTGCCTACATGTCGCATTTTATGGCAGTCTTCTTAAACCTTTTCAGACCCAAATTATTGCTGTTTTTTTATATTACAGATGCATCTAAAATAGAATGAGAAACATATGCTTTAAGTAATTTCATCAACATATGTCCAAGTGATAAAATCTATAAATAAAAATATTAATCATTTTGAGTTCCGTCAATGGAAATGTGGAGAAAATAAACTTTAAATCATATCTTCATATTATTTTATAAAATATATGCAGAAATTTCTTACTGAGTAGGCAACTGATCATATCCTGACAAATTCCACTCATAGCCTGTTAATATAAATAACTATATAGTGTCGATCCGTCAACTTCATTAGACTACAAATAGGTATTACCCATTTGTCGATTATCCACTTTAAATATGTGGTGCTCACGATATGACTTTCTCTACAAAAAATTGCCTTCATATAAGGTGTCTTAGAGATGCAAAACTTACCCTGGATTAAAAATAATAAATTGTAAATCACTAAAAACATATGATAACAAAACATAATTTTTTGCTTTCTAGTATAGTAACGAGACTTACAACGTAGATAGATATAACTTAATAAATAAGTCATTTTGAAATATGCTCGAACAATATAACTTAGTACTTAACCTTGTAACAAATCACGAAATATTTTATCTAAATCAAGGAAGATAGGCACCTAGTAAGAACCATCTCAGAGAGGCGAGCCCGATGGATCTGTCACATCATGCGCTACGATGGTCTTCTTCACGACATTGTGGAAGGGATGGTTGAGGGTAAAAACTTCAGAGGGCGCCCTAGACGGGAGTATTTGCAGCAAGTGTTCGAGGACATGAGTTGTAGCTATTATGTTAAGCTAAAGAAGATTGTAGAGGATCGAGAAGAGTGGAGATCAAGATGCAAGATTTTGTTGCTGCAAACCAATCCACCGGATTGATACTACGAAGGAGAAATTTTGTTATCCGTCATTATCTGTATTCGAAGATCCTCCTATAAACATAAATTACCGACGGTCTCCAGGGAGACTTGAAATAGACGGCAGCTGTATAACCCTAGGGATATGTATAGAAGAAGAAGAAATCGCTGAAATACTCTATACATTATAAAATTTCCTACAATATACACGCTACAATATTTAACTTTCATTTAGATTGACACTTCCATATAACAGATCTTTGTAGTTCCTTAGACTTTGATGCACTTTCATTGCGATCGTAACACACTGATTAAGACCAACTGTCGCGGATGGCAGAGAGAGCACTTTCTGATTACCGTAAGCGGTAATGATAGTGCCGTGCCGCGGAACAATGACCGAGAAAGTATCGCCGGCCGGCGAAACCATAAATTTGCAATAATTAATATGTTATTATCGCAAACTGCAACAATACCGCTCATAAATAACGCCAATAAAACGTTGTCGTCCGACCCCACCGTTCAACGTTTTACCGTTCACGTAAGAAAAACGGCGACGTTTGCTGTTTTTAATTGCCGTTAGTAAAACTGTAATTAAAATTTCATTTTTTTTTCTCATTTCTATGATGCTCTTGTACTATGCTTAAGCAAAACAAACTATAATAAATATCAATGCAAACTAACTTTAATTATTTGAATGCGGCCCTCGCTTTATGCGATTATGTTACATATTTTTTACTTTACATTGCATATTTGCCGGCGGTCATAGCTCAATAGTCAAAGCGTTTGCTTTGCAAGCCAAAGGTCGTGGGTTCGATCCCCGACGGAGACTAAAAAAAAAGGATTTTTAATCGATTTCTGAACTCTAAAATACCGTGAATTTGATCCATCACCGTAAAATGTCAGTCATAGACTATTAATTAAAATTGGTGGTAGAAAAAAGTCATCCCGTGAAGACCACCCATTAATAGTAAATTCCTGTAATAAAAAAGGATGATGCGTGAATCTCGGGCTGTAGTCTATGACGTTGACGGATCAACACTCCACATGCAGCGCTTAGCCATATACACCGTGGTAAGCGTCATAGAATTCCACAGATGAAACTTCAGAATTTCTATCACCATTTTTCGGTATTCTCCTGTATGAATTAAATTTAGTAATCGGCAGTTTAATCAATTATGCTCTTCATCAAAAATGGTGATAATTAATGATACATACAGTTAATTGTTTCCGTACTTACTATAAATAATAACATAGCTTACTGCCTTGGAAAAGCGTGTCGTTGATTTTATTAAGCCGCTTATTGGGACCAATGGTCAAGGCGTAATCGTAAAATTTCTTTAAAAAAAAATAGCAAACGTCCAAATATATCTCAGATACGACATTTGTTTTCTCTCCAATCCCCCGGACTCTTGTCCTAAAGACGTTGGGAACTACGTATTTGAGTTAATCAATCTCGAAAAAATATTCTGGAATATAAGAAGTCAGTGCAAAAATTGTTCATTTCAATAGGGATATTTTTTTTTTATTTGTTTCATTAGTTAAAACTTCAACAAGGGAGTTAAACCTGCGAATTTTTATTTTTTATTTTTATACGGAGGAATAATGTTTATTTGAACCTACTTATGCGGAAATATATTCTATTGTGTGATAATTCTGAAAAAATAACATCATTCACTTCCACAATGGAGTTTAAATTTACAGAATTATTTAGGTAAATTAATACTTTAGCTTTAGCTTTAAGTTTCAAGTGATTTTTATTTATGGATAAATGACACAACTTTCTAGTTTTTTAACCGGAAAGTTTGAAGTGATATCTTCAGTCAGACAATTTTTTAAACAACGGATCAGTTAAGCGATTAGTTGATTAATTATATATTATAGACTAATGATTCCTTACAATTATAGTATAATACAAAGACGCATGATAAATATTAAAATCACAATGTCCGAAAAATTACCCTTTGTCCTAGGTATTAAAACCCCAGACGTATTGTACAATAAATTCATATTTATACAAATTTAACTCGTTAATTATAACAATCCACATTTTACATTTCGAGGAAAATGTATCGGTATACAGTGATTAACAATTAAATTTGCCGTATGACAGTCGGCCATTCTACTTTGTTCAATGCATCGTGTAATACAGATTTAATAAATTAACGTCACGCGTTTAGAAAAGCAATTTGTATGCAAATGGCCGGCGACGCGAAACGCTATAAACACGCATCAAAGCTTTGTTGTGATGAATTCATCTGGCTGAAATATGGACAGTGGCGCATCAAGTGTCATATGACATATACTTCACCAGCATCTTTATCACCAGCCTGTGTCTATTCACTGTTAAGCGTAGACCTATCGCACGAGTTTTCGTCTTTCTTGATCTCCCGTTCTGCGCATCCAGGCGACTGCGGCTATTCTTCTGAGTCGGTCAACGCTTGCCAGTTCTTGGACGCCACGAGCAATTTTCTTCCCCATCGATCATCGTTTCTTTATAGGTGAGTGGGCTTACACTTTCGGTACCCACAACTACTGAAGTTATTTTTCGGATATCCTCGTTTCGTATTCGATCTTTTCGAAACACTCATCGATCTCCCCAAGATTGACCTGAAATTTTGCCTATTGTTTTTGTGTCGATGACAATTTTTGCTTTATGTTGTCGAGATGAAATTTTGCTAGTCGACATAATATCAATGGGAATGAATAATATTGGATTGTATCAATTAAGTGATAGACAATGCATTCACCTGAAAAAAAATATACAGAGATAAGATAAATCTAAAAGTTAGAGATGAGTATAGACCTGTGAGTTTGTAATTGTATATTTTTAATAGCTTAAAACAGACTTTATATGTTAAGAAATATCAAATAGAACGCATACAAGTGATATATTTTTGAGTTTTATTAACGGTAGCCATACTTAAAAGTATTTACTCTTGTTCCCCATTTTTATATTAAAATCTTAAGTATTTGAGGACCTTTTACATTTTTGAAATAACATATTATTACGACTGTAAAAGTTTAAAAAAAAAAAAAAAGTATTCTCTCAATACGGTTATTTTTGACTTGTGTAAATATCAAATTTCAACTATTCTTTAATAACAATAACATAACAAGAAATTATTCGCATCCTTTATTAACGTTTATTAACCCAAAATTTGCGTAGTACTGAATGTGATTTTATTTAAATCAATGTTCTACTCTGACAGATTTAAGGTTGTGAAGTCTTCCATACAAACAGCAAGACCAACTTATTTTTAATTCAGTACCGTCACTATTTTCAGTATTTAACAGTAGAGTATAATATAAAATGCAATGGATCACTTTTGTCCTGAAAAATACCTGTAATTTCATAAAAATATCTTCAGCGCGCTACGCCATTGAACGTGTACCTGATATTCCGTATGATGCATCCTCAGGCATCCATCAACTCGGTATGGAACAAAAGGCGCCTCTGCAAAACTGCAATATTTACCGTCGAGCAATTTTGCTAAACGTTTTTATCAAAGACAAGGATAGAGTGCGCATCCCTGCAAGAGCATTTTTCAGGAATAATAACTGTCGCATTTGTATTAGACCGTAATAGTGTGATTTATTTTATTAAAAACATGCAGAGTTTTTTGCCGTTGCTTGCTAAAGGGATTTAAACATACTGAAAGCGTTTGTTGGTGCAGGCATGTTATCTCTGCGAATTAAACGAGATTTCGTATTTTTTTATTTTTGTTTATGGGTGTGACTTTTATATGCGATGCAGTTTATTTTATTCAACGTGAAAATGGTGTAAAACACGATAAAAACAAATGAATGGACGCCAAATAGTTGTTAGTAAACACATGCTTAGGATAATGGTGATTATTACACAACAATATAAAACATTTTTTTTTTGCTGATTATTTATTATTATTAAATACACACCTACGTACACACACACGAAAGCACCAAAGGATAGTATTGTTCTTTCATGAATTGACTCGACACTGTATGCTTCTTCTTCTTCTTCGTGTCAGCGACGTCAAATTATTTTTGCCCAGTATCTGGCAACATCGATAGCCCGTGTGTTGCCCAGCATTAGGTATTGAGATGTGCAGCTTGTTGGGCATATGGAACAGGATCTTAGGTGTTAAGCCGTCTGTAGGTCCCCACAGCCGCACAATAGTGACTCTCCCTGCCGTAGCATTCCCCACCGCTCGAGGTTGTCCTTTGTTCTACCAACTCCGCTTCTTAATCTGTTCAGGGATTTCTAGGTCCGCCAGTCAAAGTTCTTGCCAGTTGGGAGGCCTTCCTTTCAAATAATGAAATCCTCTGATGCGACTTGTTGCCGGATGTGAGAGATTGTGTGGATCTCAGAAAGCTGCTTCGCAACTTCAGTCTGGGTGTTGGGGGTATCTGATTATACAAGCAGTGGGATGGTTGTTAGATTGCCTTCAAGCACTGTATGCTGGAAGGATGTGTATTGAATGCTTGTGTAGATGGAGCTGGAGAATCGGTTTACCCTGAGTCAACATATTTTAAGCATTTAGAGAAACTTTGAAATTATTTGCTATGTCTGATGGACACGTGCAGTAAGGATCAATAATCAATGAATAAGAAAATTATGATGATCAGTGTCCATGATACGTAGATAGTAATTAAATATAAATCGGAGATTTACATTTTTTTGCCGCTTCAATTAATTTAAATTATAAGTGATTGTATTTTTTGGAGTAGAAGGAAGAGTAGAGAAATAAATTTATATATTTTCAGAATTTATAAAACGTACGCCCATATTAATATTATTTTTATACTTGTTTTAATCGTTTTTATTGTTGTTCTCATCAAAATTAATTATGAGAACTCATCATACACAAGCACCGTTATCTTTTTATCTCTATGGGCCTTATCTTTTTTTGTATATATTTTTTGGCTAATTTAAACATTATTTTCCCTAAGCGAAACACGTAATATTATTTTGAATATCATAAAAACGGTTGTAAAAATTTGAAAGTCAACATTGGCCTAGAATTTTTCTGAGCATCGCAAGCATTTGAAATGTAACAAATGAATTGCAACTAAACCAAAATATCAACCGAGTATCGGGATTTAAAAAATATTACCTTTATTATTCATGTGATGTTTTTTGATAAACACGTAAACACATTTTTTTATGTAAGTACATACACGACAATACTGACAGATGGTGATAGTAAATCTGAAGTGTCATCTGTGGAATTCTATGACGATTACCATGATGTATATGACTAAGCGCTGCATGTGGAGTGTTGATCCGCCTAAGTCATTGACTACAGCACGAGATTCACGCATCATCATTATTATTACAGAAAATTTACTATGAATTTGTGGTCTTCACGGGACGACTTTTGTCTACCACTAATTTTAATTAATAGACTATGACTGTCATTTTACGGATGAGGGATCAAATTCACACCAACCAGAGGTGTTTTAGAGTTTAGAAATTGATTAAAAATCTTTTTTTTTTAAATCTCCGTCGAGGATCGTACCCTCGACCTTTGGCTTGTAAAGCAAACGCTTTGACCATTGATCTATACCCGCCAGCTAAATCAACTACATAATTAAAGATTTTCATATTACGTTTACGGTGGTTTTTCATAGAAAGGTTTATTTATATTGTGAGAATTTAAGATTGAACCGCTTCTCAGAACCAAGTTTCCAGGTCTAAATATTTATAAAAACGATTTCCTCAAAATATATTGCAGATACTTGTACTATGGCCGCATTGCTGTTATTTTATTCTTTGGATGAACACTTAGCCGCCATAAGGCATCGAAATACGAGTAGGAACTGCGCATTAGAAAAACAGACTGGACTGGACTTTACCCGCCTCACACCCGCATCACACCGGAGGACAGTAAGTCTTCTTGGTGATGCGCTCACTTAGATTTTAATTAGTTAGCAACTGATATGTCTAGTGGCAGTCCCCTCTGAATAATTGTGGCCACTGAACAGAAGTGCTAAAAGAAAGAACCCGTGAAAGAGATTAGAATCGCATTCACGGGTTGTAAAGAGATAGAGATGGAAGATATATTCTCTCACCGAAAATACGAGCAAAAATTGTAAATGCGTGAATTTATTTTAGTGGCCACAAAGTTTGCATGCCCGATAGGGCCGAGACAATTCCCTCGAGCTGCATCAAAAAGGACTCTTCTTTCTTACAAGAGGAACAGACTATAAAAATTAGACTTCCTCCATATCCGTTCCATGTCTCGCGGATATGAACGCCCTAAATTGCCGCTAATCAGTTGTCATTATACATGTCTTTTACCGAGACATCTCTGCAGAAGATCCACCTTGGAATATACGAGTATTTGATTACCGACAATCTCCAGGGCAGAAGCTATGTGAGAGACAAGTCAAATAACTTTAAGAGCCATCTATAACAATTGAGCAATCTTCAAGAATCACGTAGTCAACAAGTCCTTTAATTACATGTTTCCACCGTAGTCTGATAATATTCACCTGTGTGTATTCGAAAAATAAATATAGAATAAAAACACAGCCTGTTTTTTGCTTATAATCGCGCTGTACATTTTAAGCTGAAATGCTTTGAATATTCAGAGTAAATTCTCTTTTGTTGGAGCTCCGGTATTAATATTAAAACAACTTTTTACGTACAGTAATTATAAATTGTCTCGCCGTGATATTTAAATCGAAAGTTGGCAAAGTAGAGTTCTGGGTTTTGTTTTCTACTGTAGTATTACAGAGCTGTCGTATAATTAACTCGGAAGTGACATCAATCTTTCGGTATATTTTTTAACTGACCGGAAAAAGTTTTGTCATGACAGTAATAACAATATTAAATAAAATCTAGTTTAATAAAGCAAATAGCGCTAAGAATAAAGAAAACAGTGAAAAATAGTTAAAAGTGACGTATGAAAAAACAAATGCAAAATTAAACATATTATTTTATTTATTTAAATATTTTAATAAAAATTCGATTAATTTCTTAAAAATATTCCATTGGAGTTGAAAGTATTTGAGAAAAATAAATGATCAGTATATTCACTTTATAAAGTGAGGTCTTGATATTGTTTTTAAGGTCAAAATAAGATTTACTGCAAAAAATTTCATGCTTTTGGTGACAAATATGTCAACATAGTCAAATAAAATAAAATTAAAAAATATATATTTATTATATGTATTTTTAGTCATACCGGCGGTCATAGCTTGATGGTAAAGCATTTGCTCTGCAAGCCAAAGGCCGTTGGTTCGATCCCCGACGGAGATTAAAAAAAAAGGATTTTTAATCGATTTCTGAGCTCTAAAATACCCCGGTTGGTGTGAATTTGATCCATCACCCGTAAGATGTCAGTCATAGCCTATTAATTAAAGTTGGTGGTAGACGAAAGTCATCCCGTGAACACCACCCATTCATAGTAAATTCCTGTAATAATAAAGGATGATGCGTGAATCTCGGGCTGTAGTCTATGACGTTGGCGGATCAACACTCCACATGCAGCGTTTAGCCATATACACCATGGTAAGCGTCGTAGAATTCCACAGATGAAACTTCAGAATTACTATCACCATCTGTCGGTATTCTCCTGTATGTGTTTACATAAAAAAAAACGCTTTTATATATATATATTTAATATCAGTTCATTTTAAAATCAATTATCATGTCCTTACCACAGCAGTGTTTGGGAACTATAACAAATTTAACCTCTCTCATATATATTATACCTGTTTATTCAAACTCTTGTTTTCTAAATAAATGTAAGACTTTATTCGCTGAAAATTCGGAATGTGGAGCTCAAAATTCACAATAAGCAAGGCATCCTACATATTTTTGGTGACAGTTTACGGTGGCTATATGTTTCAATTTGTGAATAGTTTATACGACTACTCCTAGAATTTTTGAATTAAAGACTATATTTTATGTCAACAAGACGTGCTTTCAAATATATCTGAATATTATAATAGTCACCGAAACTGAAAACGCAACCGCGGTGGTATCGAATAAACATCGATTGGCAGAGGAGAAAATATAAAGAAAACGTTTGTCTGGTAGGTGTATTGGGTCGTCCAACAAATTAGGCTGTCATAAAAGTCCCGCCTGCAACCGCGGAGAAGATATACTGAGGTTTGAGAGGGTGGATAAAGAAGGAAGAAGTTCCTGCGGAGAATTCGGAAAATCAGCGCGTTTAGAGACGATTCCACGTTTCGTGAGAGACGTTTATACAGACGATCGCTGGAAAATTCTATCTATCGGTGCATCGATGTTTTGTAGCAAAAAAAATTAGGATTGCTATTTTAAAATGCAAGTGCCTTAAATTTAAAGTGTTTGTGTGATGTTTGAGAAGAAGGCAGTCAATATACATTTGAATAGAAATTCTCGAAAGTATTTATCTGAAATATAATTATTTTTTCATATCCGATCCCTAGCTGAAGCATTTAGTCGTCACAACTACCGCTACAAAACTCGCTACACACTTTTTGAACTCTGCCCCTCGAAGCTTTACCGAGTTCAATTTATGTATGATTCCCGATAATATTATATAATGTTGAGAGATCAGGACCTTGAGAAACAGCATATTTTCTATACTCTATGGCCAGTTACAATTTTGTTCCTTAACCTACTGAAGTTTGGAAGTCTGCTTTGTACACTCTCTGGTCTTGTTATTCCTCACAAAATCATATCGTCTTAGCCTCAATAGTCTACTAAAGCATATGTGAGCAAATGTGAGTAAAAATATTAATGATGTATGCTCTAAAAACGCTATAATTAAGAGTAAATATTTAAATTTAATTAGCGATTAAAAGTCTAATTACCTTGACGAATTGGAATAACACGTGTCTTACATTCTTAAAATTATATATTTGCTTTTTAAAGACTTAACTTTCGATGTTTGATAAGAAGTGATTTCATTTGTTATTGAAATACAAAAATGACGTTCATAATTGTGAAATAAATTCAAAGTAAATAAAAATATAAGCTATTTAAAAAACTCAGCATTAACCAAGTTTTTTGTAAAGCTTAAGCAAATATTAAATCAACAAATACATCTCACAACAATAAAAAACAGGATGTACTAAGCAATTTGTTTATTTATAAAAATAAAAAAATATTCCGCCATATTTATGAAGTCAATTATTTGTGAAAAATACTACCCCACGTAGATTTTCTTGTCAATTTTCCAGGACATTTCAGCGACGTGCGCTACCTGCAGTAATCGTAACTTGGCTGGTCCATGTTGGGTGCCACAAACATGCCCTGGAAACTTTTCTAAAGGCGTCTCGTGCTGAGCAGAAAAAGCACCAACATTTTTTTTATTATCGTTTTTTACTGCTTCTATATCCCTTTGCCATGCTGCCCACAAAGGCAGTATTCACAAGTTTATTTATAACTAACGGTCTAGCTTAATAAATTATTATGGTAAAATATTCGTACAGCTTATTTGAGAAAATTAGAGTAATAAACACAACAACAAACGTTTCATTTTACTACTTTTAATACCTATTTGTTATGTTTATATTTATATTTCACCTCGTTTCAGTACCGATTATATCAATTTTGTATATGTTATAAGCTTAAAATTAGCAATGATATTTAATTTAAATTTAATACGTTTACATGAAAAATGATAAGCTTTGTGTAAAATAACGATTTTTTTACTGTTGATAATGATTTCTTATGGAGATTTAAAAAGGCGTTCAATCATTTTAAATAGATTTGTATTTTCCAGTCAGAGTAAATAATTTTAAGGTCAAAATATTTGACAATATAATGATTATTTTGCATTATTTAAAGTTTTCTACAAAAGTAATATCAATCCAACTTTACCTTACCATATCTTATATACCTTTTTCAGTTTTTTATGACGAAACGTTTATTTGAATTCTGACCAGATTGGATTAACCTCTAACCAAAATTCTTTTAAATACTAGTAAATTAAACTTACTTAATTTATCACAATTAGTATTAATTAATTGCCTAGTTTTACCTGAATTGTATATTTAAACTATATTACGTTAGAAAAAGTCCGTTAATTGATCTTCAATTAGATAAACTATGTATTATTTGATAAAATAAGCACATGTGCAAGTTGCGCAATGTCTAATACAAATGCGATTAAAAACAATTTCGGTTTACTGAAATATATTAAAAAATAAAATAAATATCAAATACTAGGTAATTTTTCCCTCTCAATCGCAGTATTATCAAATGCTTCAAACATCAAAATATATTTTTTAAAGCATAGAATTATATTTAATAAATTTTTCGGCAAGTCTTGCGAGATCTGTTCCGATGCACTCGGTCGACTGCTTTAGTGGTGTAAGGCGCGGATATTTACGTTCGGCCGGGGGCCGCGGCGACAACTACTCAGGGATCGGTGCCTTCCCTCGCCTGGCCTTACCGCCGCCCGGTCCGGGCCCGCGCAGAAATAAAGTCGGGAAATTCTATTTCCTACCCGACACGGGATGTGGTTTCGTTTGGTTTATTTACGTGGTTTTTGGGCGTCTGTTGATTTCGCATTCAAGTAAGAAGCGCCTTGTGTATGGGATATTTTATAGCTTACAAAACAATAATGCAGTTTATTTTTTACGTAAACACATTCAAGAGAATACCGTCAGATGGTGGTGAAAAAATATTATATGTAGATTATATGACGCTTATTATTTTACAGAACATATGCTGTATGTAGCATGTAGATCCATCAAACCTCAGAAACTACAGCTCGGCATTCAAGAATCAGCATTTTTAAGTGAAAAGATGTGTTTGATAATGAAAATTCACAGCTTCGAAAAATATAAGCGTTTGCATTATTAACATAATTTTTTATCACTCTAAATAGACGTACTTTTACATTTGTGGTAGGTTTTTTTATTTTTTATTTAAACAAATATAAATAGATACATTTTTTTTACACAGTAATTTACATTCCAATATTTTTTTTTTTAAATACGCTTACCACACCACTTAAAGATACGATCTTTGTGTGGAGTGGGATTCATCTATGTTTTTTTACAATTTTATATATTTATACAGAATTGTACGTTAATTTTTTTAATTTTTATTAGAATATTATTTTATTATTTCAATATTCTAATCTACTTTTATAGATCATTGACTATATTACAATATTATTATTACTTAAATATACATATACTATACATAAAATTCTTTTTTCAACGCGTCAATCCAAGCACAAAAATAACGGCAGAAGCGGGATGCGAACCGCGGACCTTGGAAACCAACTGCTATGCCCAGACTGACTTGCGGTGAAACTAGTATTTCGCTATAGTATATATTCAAAGTATGTATATTTTTATTATTCTATCATTTATTCACAAACTGTACATATATAGACTGAATGGATGAGAAACGACTTTATATAACCAATCATTTACCTGTGTTACTGATGGATAATTTTATTTTAAAAAAAAAAAAAATATAATAATGTCTCCTTGAGACAATATCAAGAAGGTAAAATTTAAAAAAAAATAAAAATATAAAACGCAATATATAGAATTAATCTAAAGTATAAATAATTAATATTACAATTTTAGTACATTTCATTATTTCAATTTGTTATGCAGTTACGATGGTTCTGTTTGTTAATCTTTTAAAGTACTGTTTTACCTTTTCAATCAAAATTTTCATATCACTGATCGGTTTTATTTCCCGAGGAAGATTGTTGAAATTAACTATTCCGTTATATGGGTAAAGAACTGATGAAACCCCCAATGACAGCAAAATAATCGACTTCAAGTATGTGATAATAAAGTACTCAACGTGATTATAGTCAATATAAAAAATAATATTAGTTTAATATTTGAAATAATAATCATCAAAAGTAAATGCTTTTGATATACAAAAATTTATTATAAATAATCGTATATATTACTGTTATAAGTTTTTTGCAGCTTCTTAAGATGTTTTTATCTTATTTTAATATTATATATTATTATTAAACTTTAAATTTTACTTTCATTTCATTGCTTACTTTTAATGAGTGTCTACTTGTAATAAATGTGTACATAATAGTTTTGCGGTTCAACTGCAATGGAAAGAGTTGAGAAAGGTTCCGAGTGCAGAAACTTTACTGGCAGAGTCAACAACTTATCAACTTTCTTGGAGACTCTAACAAGATAATGTAATTTTATTTACAAGAAGGTTTGTGCAAAAAATATTTACAAAAGTCCACATTTTTTTTAACTTAAAAAATTAAGTATCTTTTTATATTTCATTGTATTTACATTTCTCTACTGTTTCCTTGAATTTCAATGATACTCGTTTCTGAAACTTTATTGAGGAGGAATTACTAAGGTTACGACCGACGAAGGTTAAAATAAAATATTTTACAAAGCTCTATAAATACTTCTTGTCAGTGTGAATTGATCGCCTGTAAAATGACACTCATAATCTATTAATTAAAATTGTCATAAAATGATATCTTTGTGAACACCACCCATTTAAAGAATGTCCTATAAAAATGAACGATGTGTCAATGCTGGTTTATAATCTTATTTCAAATGTCGGACTTAACATCTTACAAACAGCGAGCGTTATAGAATTTTCATGATGAGATATTTTCATTAAAGTTGATTGTATTTTTCTAAATAAAAGTATGCAATTTTTTTTCTTATATATATTTATTTGCAATATTATTAAAACTTTACCAACCAAAGGTTTACTGTGCATATCTGATTCGAGGCTCTGCGTATGCCGTTTATTTTTCTCTATGAAATACATTATATAAGTTGGCATATATAGTATGGTGTTTCACATAAATTCGTTTGTGTATCAATTGTCTTTTGTAAGCGCTTACATTACAAAAAAGCAAAACCACCGCATCGTTTTATTTAAAAGAACAATAAAGCCACTTACAACAATGGAAGCTTTATTTAATTCGTTAATGGTACATGTAAAAGCTCGTGGCATGAAAAATAGTAAACGCGGATATAAATGGGTACATTAAAAGTTCATAAACAGAAGGCGGCGAAGTTTCCGAATGAATTTGGACGGAATCTGTTTTATTTCTTGCCAGAAACACATAAGTCTGAGAGGCCGCCTGCTATGAGGCCCGGGGACTGGTGGTTCATATTTGGGGTGACAATGATTAAATTATTAAATTATTAATTAGTAAATTTATAATTTTTTCTTCTTCAAATTTTGAACTGAAATTTGGTTACATTTTAGAAATCCCACCACTTTGCGTCCTGTGTGTACATCTCAGATGCTGACCTATCACCGGACGTTCCTAAAAGCAAGTTTTTAACAAGTGGCTGATGGTCTTCTCGTGACTCTACAGTGCAGAATACCGTACGACAACAAACCTTAGTCTTGTTTCAATGAAGAGTGTATACAACTTGCGAGCCTTGAATAAACTCCTTTTGTGATATGTAGCTATTTCGCGGTATTGGGTAGAATTCAAGTATACTTGTCGCAAACTGCCACCATAAAGTTCCATGAACCGCCGATTTGTTCCGTGTCAGCGTAACTAGCCTCTAAGGTACTTCATAGAGTATGTAAATATTTTGAGCATAGTTTCAGATTTTCTTAGACAACAAGAGCCTGAAGGCCTGAAAAAAGCAATAGTAAAATATGTTTTCCTGAGCCTTTTTACAAATATATCACAGCTATTTTTACGGTCGTGTCTTGATTGACTAGAAGGCTCTCCTGTTTGCTCTATTAAAATCAAATAAAATTTCTACAGCATTCTTATAAGGCATATGTTTTCCTAAATCATTATACGGCTATGTTGAATTTCATTGAAATATCTGAATTTGCGCTCTATATCGAGATAAGTAAGGGGAAAGGGAAGAAGCAAATATAATTTTTACTTTTATTTGTATAATTGCGATCAACATTTTTAACTCTTTGACAGATTATAGGATGAAAATCTACCATGCTGGCTACCTTATCTCATCATACGTCACAAGTTAAGCGATTGCTCTCTCATTATTTTCCACATTTTTTTTTTCAAATTCAATAATTGTCTGTACAGACTTCGTAAAAAAGGCATATATTCCATCATTCAAAAAATATTAATAATATATTTTCGCATTAATCACCGTGTATTTATGGTATTTAAATTAAATCTTCCCAGGAGCACATAAGTCATGGAGGGTGCATGTTTTTTGTGCAGGGGTAGGCGGTTCATATTTAGGGTGACAATCGCAATATCTGTCATTGCCAGGGCGGCGAGCTCCGGGGCACTTGTTGTACTGGCGGAGGCGGCTTGGAAGAAAGCCAGCGTATTATAATAATGTAATGTAAAAGATATCATATTATTCGCATTACACCAGCCATGAAGGAATTTAAGACTCAAGCGAATACTGGACTACGGTTTTAAAGCGCATTGTATTATAAGATGTGATGACATACAAGTACATGGACAAGAAATGAATGTATAATAAGTAAAAATACTATTTTAGTTTACTGAGCGCATTTTTTATATCACACTATCGCATCGTTTATGCATAAGTGATATAATTTTCAATTTACACCTCGTAATTCAATTTACACATTTTAACACAAGTCTGCGTAGTGTTCTTAAAAAGTTCTGAGTGTTGTTTTTTTAGTAGATTTAAGTTGTGGTAAGGTTATTTTAAAATATCGTCTCTTGAATAAAATAAAGAACACACATTGACTTCGAAAAACGTACTATTTAAAACATTTACAATTTTGCATCAGCTTTAATTATGAGTATACAATCCTTAATTGATATTCTGAGATATTAAATAGCAAATAAACAATTAAGATCATGTAAATTAATAAGAAATAGATTGCTTTGTGACTTTAGATTGTTTTAAATCACATAATATTTCATGTACTGCTGCAAGTGTCCAACTATTTTTGTAAAAACCTTATGATGAACAACGATAATTTTTTTCATATTGCAAGTGTGAACAAAAATCGAATAAGTTTTCCATTGCACCAATAAATAATTGGGTCAATGCTTTCCTTATGCGGCTTTTTAATAATCCCCAAGGTTGTTATGTTGTATAGTTTTGAACGAGACAAATATTATGGCATCTTCTTCTTCGTAGTATGAATCCGGTGGATTGGTTTGCAGCAACAGAATCTTGCATCTCGATCTACATTCCTCTCGGTCCTCCGCAACCCTTTTCAGCTCAGCACAAGCGGTACAATTCATGTCCTCGAATACTTGCTGCAAATACTCCCGTCTAAGGGCGCCTCTACAGTTTCTACTCTCAACCATCCCCTCTACAACATCGTGAAGAAGACCATCGTGGCGCATGATGTGACCAATCCATCGGGCTCGCCTCTCTGAGATGGTTCTTATTAGGTGTTATTATTATGGCATCTAACACGAGGTAAATTTTAGCGATGATATTTTTTTTATTGAATAAACAAATTAATTAAAATTAATTAATCATTTAAATTTAATTATTGGTGCTTTGATGCGAGTTAACAGAATAACAGTTAAAATTACCCATCAAACACATTAACGCATCCTTGAATAGTCAATGACAAAGAAAGCACTAAACAGAGTGATTATTAGCCACTCAACGGCGGACGTGTGTCGGCCGTCAAAGGGTTAAAGCTTCGTTGATCGCGCCGTGATTGGCCGCCAGCCCCTTTCAGGAAGAGGGGAAGCCTTTGTTTCAGCCAGTTTATTATCGAATTATCCCAGGGCATTAATAACGGTTTGATGACGACGCTTTTTAATAGAATTTCAAATATTTTGATTGTTTGATCTCTGAAAGTCGGGGTCGATCGGCGAAGCGACCGGCTGAAAGCGCTGCTGAAAATTACCCCTGAAAAATTTCCGACGAGAATTCAATTGAGATTTTTTTTTAATAACGCGCGTGTTTGTTTTCAATTCAAATTTCAGCTGAACGGAATGACTGTGTGTGTGGTTGACAGGTTAATAAGAGCAGAATGCTAATTTATATATCTGTGATATACAATGTGGGTTTTTTATTTAACCATACTGTTTTTGATTGATATGGAATATTTTTTTCGCATAGGAAAAGTTCAATTGTTTTGTGAGATTATACTGAGAATTAGTTTTTAAAAAATATATTAAAAGGAAAATGACGTTTTAACATTCATAAAACTGAAATAGTCATAATAAATTATTTTTGAAATTCTTAAATAAAACTTATTTTTAATTGAAATATGAACTGTATTAGGGTTCATTATTTTATTTAGTTTCACAGGCTATATAAGTAATGATAATATCTTAGAAAATAATATAAAAACTTTGTAGTTAAATATTTAAAAGATTCCTATTTTGCTGAAACTTCAAATTTAATAAAGAAAATAGTAATTCAACTTTAAATGTAATGTTTTAAAATCGTGTTCTCAATTTTGTATTTCACATAGTTATTTAGTATTGACTGTATGTATTTTGCTTCGCAAAGATTACGTACAGGATTGTCAACAGTAGAATAAATCCATAACCTTATCATCATTATTATCACTATATCCGTTCCCCGAACTGGAGCATATGGTTGTCACGAATTACCACCACATATCTCTGTCAGTCACCATGGTCCTCGCCTCATTCCATGCATAAGCTTCACCTATCGTAGCTCCCCTGAGTACATTATATATAAAGTTCCTGGTAGCCATCCAGGATGGAGTGAGCCCGGGGACTTGGTTGGTGATGGAATTTTTTAACACGGCATCCAAAGTATATGTCCCAACCAGGTATATATTATTTGCCTCTTGACCGACATTTGTATGTCTTTTTTACTCTTTCAACTCGTCATTTCTCACAAAATTATTTCTTTTCACCGAAATATTCTTAATAACATTAAGATTATTAATTGACAGTACTTGGTGAAACTGCATAATTATATTAATAAATTAATTTTATTTAAAAAATTACCAAATTAAAAATATTTAGTTTTTATACACATTTATTTTTAATACTCATCATTAGAAATATTCTTAGCTTATTTTATCCTTTTTTATAAAAATATTTGAGTCGTGTATTCAAACATCGTGTTTACATGCAAATATAAACGTTTTGATATGACATTTGGAAAACAGAAAACTGCTTAACCAACCAAATCCTAACATTGAAAATAATTAAAGAAAATTTTCTTATTCAGTTGTTGAAACCAAATCCACCTTCACCTCTTTAAAATAATAATACTTAAATTCTATTACACATTAATTATTTTGTGATCGTTTATCTAAAATCATCCCAATAAAATCAAGCATCCTCTTTCAAATATTTTTTCAGCAACGAAATTAATTATCCGCAATATTGTGCGGTAAAAGCTCGCCCAGACAAAGCTTTTGCCGTTCTCTGTTAGTACGAGCTTTGTCGCCCGATGCTCGGCTCCGCTGGGCACTGAAGCGACCAGCGCTTCAGTGTTTCAGTGTTTTTGATAATCTACCCGTGACCGCCGGGCCATGAATCATCCCCTAATTTATGACTTAATGCTTTTTGATGTTTCCCTCTTTTGCTTAAGCGTCCTCCGCCCGTCCAAAATTGCTGAAGATGTGCTGGGGGCCCAGGGTGGATGAAGGGTGGATAAGAACACTTTTTGACGCTGGCCGAAACGGGGGAACGTAACGCGATTAATTTTTGATCCCCATCAATGACGATATCAATAAGGCGCGGCGATGAAATAATTATTTTATAATCATCTCTAAGTCTTACAAAGTTTTTGGTAGTACAAGAGATTATCAATATTTTTAGTTTATTTTTATCAACTTGAACTAATTTGTAAGCGATTTATTGATGAGAGATATTTCATATACGATGATGTTTACTGTGAATTGGTGTACGTATTAATTGTTTTTTATTGAATTTTATTTATTTTGGGTTTAGTCGTGTTTGGTTAATTTTTACGTACTAATATTTCGACCGCCATTGCAGAAGTCAAAGTCGTCAAAACTGAAGAAGACCACTGCAATGACAGTCGAAATATTGGCACGAAAGAATTAGTCATACACGGTTTAACTCAAAAGCCACAACACCATTACTTTAAATTAACATATATATTTTTTATCATTATATATCTAAACAGACGTATTTTGTTTTATACGTATACTATATAAACTTGAATTTGTTTGAAGACTGATTTATACAAAAAATGTATACAAAATCAGGAAATGTAAATTGTGTATTAAAAAAGCAGGTATCGTTCTACAATTGTATTTTCATTTACAGAGTCATTAGGGTGTCTCTTACAACACAAACAAACGTATAAATAAATTATGTTTATTATCAACTGTCAAATTTATTCCGCAATTAAAATTTCGGGCACGTTTGCATAATCAACACACAAAAAGAGACGCAAAAATATAAAATTCAAATTCGTTTGAGGTTTTTTTCAATTTTTTTCAAAAGTGTTGTTTTGTTTTTGCAGGAAAATTTAATTTATCCAATGAGCGGACCGAGATACGCAATCGCCGTATGCATAAATAATAGTCAAAGAGATAGGAGAGAGCTTTGAACGTACTAGGATGCAAATGGATTTACAGTACCATGTCGGTCCAGCCACTTTTGGTCAACCTTTACAGTGTGACAAAATTAAAATTCATACTTATTTCTTTTTAGCTTATAGCAGATATTCCTAAATATAAAGAATTGATTCTTCTTATGTCCGTTAAATATGGAACATATTATTGCCGCAAGTTGCCATTGCCTATGCCTTTTCCAAAATATTTCTGCACAGGAAGGTACACCTGGGTAAGTATAAGTTTTCAAATGATATTTAGTGCATCGGATTTTAAGTCCAAAGCTCTAAAACCATGGACTATTCGATCCTTAAAAGCAGCACAGTTTAACCAATAAAGCACGATTAGCAACAGGTGGTAACACAGCCAAATTTTGGTCCGAGTCCAATACTGCCTTACTTCCAAAGAGAGCTGTGCTTATAATGTTCCACAAAAAGAAGATATTCAATCATACAGCATTTCAATGTTCCATAATAAAGTATAACTAAGATCCATTAAAGTTTTTAAGCACTGTGCTCATCGAAATGCAGTATTAAAATAAATTAAATCTGGTTTCAAAGAAAAAACGAACAAAACACCCAGTGACATCAGCATGATAGAGCTCTTGCTGCCTGGTACCGAAAATCTCGATATACAATCTTTCGTCTCATATTTCTGTTCGCTTGTCTTACATGTATGTGTTGCCATATTGGCATTTTAGACTAGTTACATATATCGCCACTTGGGCGCTGGGCGACAGCGCGACCAGTTGTGTGCCGATGGCCGAGAAGTTCGCATTATGGCCGGCCCGGCATGTTATTCAACCTGGGCCGGAAATTTGTAAAATTTATGGTAAATATATTGTCAATGTGCTTCAGCAAAAGTCTGGGTTATTAATCTGCTCCTCATCCTGCCATCACGCGACGGAATAACAACCTTTGAAAGAGAGGAGGATGTTACCAAAAATGAAAGAAAAAAACAAAAAATATGTATTTACGTATTCAATAACAGGTTGAAATATTTTGATGATCGACATGAGCGTAAATTTATAAAAAATAATAACAAAACACCTCAAAAAAACAATAAAAACATTAAGAAAAAAATATTAAGAAAACCGAACAATGTTGTTTAAGATTTGTGGCAGTCAGATGAGTGAATTAACTGTTTATAAGTTTAATTCTCATCAAAATTTCACTGCTTTAGCTAGAGATTAAATAAGTGCAGTGTTATCATTCCGCATTGAAGGGTTTAGCTTTGGGAGTGCTCTCCTCTTTTCCGTCGTTCCTATCTTTGTAGGATGAGACGCATAAATTCGTTTTATGACCAGGGCCCGAACGCCTTTATAACGATGCGCCTGGCCGGGGCACCAGTGTCGGGGGGCGGCGCTTATCGCGCGAGCAAAACCGGACAATACATATTTAATTATCTGAGCGTTTATTGTTTTAAATTATTCGTACGTTTTTGATACGCAACATCGCTGTCGGATGTTCATGCAAATGAATGGTCATTGCGATGAGTGTTATTAAAATCAGGCTTATTTAAATTAATATTTATGAACATGTTATGCTGAATATTTATAAAATTAGTTGGTACTCTTAAATTAAAATTCATTTCAAGAATTAAACAATTTTATTATTTTTATGTATTCAGCAAGCTTTCCTTTTAGACCATATATGAGAGAATGTTGAACATTGATTCAAACGCTATAAAAAATGAATAAAGAAGTAATGTCAACCTTATAAAATAATGAGCCTAAAATAATCTTGCCCGTATTTGTCACTTAAGATTACAGTAGGTTAATAAGATGTTAGTGCGAACATAAAAGAGCAGAAGTATAATAAATTACATATATTTTTTATATTCCATCCTATTTGTCATCATGCCGGCGGTCATAGCTCAATGGTAAAGCGTTTGCTTTGCAAGACAAAGGTCGTGGGTTCGATCCCCGACGGAGATTAAAAAAAAAAAAAGGATTTTTAATCGATTTCTGAGCTCTAAAATACCCCGGTTGGTGTGAATTTGATCCATCACCCATAAAATATCAGTCATAGCCTATCAATTAAAATTGGTGGTAGACAAAAGTCGTCCCGTGAAGACCACCCATTCATAGTAGATTCCTGTAATAATAAAGGATGATGCGTGAATCTCGGGCTGTAGTCTATGATGTTGGCGGGTCAACACTCCACATGCAGCGTTTAGCCATATACACCATGGTAAGCGTCATAGAATTCCACAGATGAGCCAAAAAAATTACTATCACCATCTGTCGGTATTCTCCTGTATGTGCTTACATAAAAAAAAAAGTTTTAGTTTTAGTTGGTATCGATGGTATGTATAATTATATTATAAAAATAAGGGTAATGTAGTGTTGTACTGTATCCAGCTATCATGCAAAGGGATTTTTTTCGGAATATTCAATAAGAAGATAACTGAAATAATTTTAGGTTACACAGTTGCCAATAAAAAAGCCTCACGTATTTTAATTTATTATTTCTTCCCAACACAGTTAAGCTGTGAGTAATAAGGTTTGAATAATTTTTAAAATGTAAAATAATGAGATTTAAATAAATTATTTGAAATTTACATAACTGAAAGCGTCAAGTACAAGTTAACTGTTTCAGTATGGCAAGAAATCTTGTAACCCTCTTTGAGTTCAAGATACACTGTTGCCTTTTGTCGTTCCTGAAATTTTTATCGTCGCGAATTTTGAAAACTCGCCAAGAGACGGGGTCCTAGCAGGGAGACAGAGATACGCGGAGGCCGAGTACTCCACAGGGGGTCCATTAATGCGGTCGCGATGGAACTTTGTAATTGAATTATCTTACAAACTACGTGCGATCCTTTGTTTGCACGCCGATCGCAGCCCGCGGCGACTGCGGCGGCTGGGGGAGCCGGAACATCCGGACACTGTGAGGCTGGACCGATGCGACGGGTGCGGACGCAATATCATCTGTGCTCACCGCGAGCGATGCTTATACAACGATGACCTGTTGTTCCACAATAGTTTTTTTTTAAACAAAATATACTTTTTAAAAGGAATATCACCAGAGTTTCCATCCCACTCGACGATTTGATATTCATAAATTATATTATTACGTTTGGACTAATTAAAATGGTTAGAGGTCTTAATTACGAATATGTACATGTGAAGAGGAAGATATGTGACACGTTAATTTTTACTTTGATATCTATCCCTGATGCATTGAAATTTAAAAATAATAAATGGATAAACTGCTTATTTTTTGAACAGTAAACTTATATATTTTTACGTAAGCACATACAGAAGAATACCGATAGATGGTGATAGTAGTTCTGAAGTCTTATCTGTGGAATTCTATGACACTAACCATGGTGTATATGGCTAAAAGTTGCATGTGGAGTGTTGATCCGCCAACGTCATAGACTACAGCCCGAGATTCACGCATCATCCTTTATTATTACAGGAATTTACTATGAATGGGTGGTCTTCACGGGACCACTTTCGTCTACCACCAATTTTAATTAATAGGCTATGACTGTCATTTTACGGGTGATGGCTCAAATTCACACCATCCGGGGGTATTTTAGTGCTCAAAAATCGATTAAAAATCTTGTTTTATTTAATCTCCGTCGGGGATCGAACCCACGACCTTTGACTTGCATAAGTCATAACTGCCATAAGTATTATTGCATAAAATATGCATGTAAAAACATAATTCTAACATATTCGGTTATACTTTCATAGATTAAACACCTTATTTGGTGGTTTTTCCGTATTCTTCTCTATTTATAGTCTTCACTTACGTGTTCTGCTCATTGCGTCCTTTGAATATTCAAAATTATCAAAATTTTAGAGTTCTCTAACATTTTTTTTCTTTTTCATTTCAAAACGCACGTCACAAAGATCTCTTGTTAGAAATATCTAAAAGAGTAACGTTAAAAATAGTTATACTATGTGAAAAGTAACAAAGAATTTAAATTCTTGCACCAATTTAATGATAATTGGATCATATTTTACTATGTTTACTTACTATTTTTGGAGTTAAAATTGGCACGTATTCAGAGTATTTATTTTTTATTACTAGAGCTACATCGAAATTCTATTCAACTTATTATTGAGCAATTCATAAAATTTCTGATAATCTATCTTTTTATTTTGCAAGTCTGCAAAACATGAAAGCAATTAGGAGAATGGTTTTAGCGTTGCCGAGTATAATCGGATGTAAATAAACAATATAACATATTCCATTACGTTGCAATGGATGTGCAATAATATTAATATCCAGTAGCAGTATGCACAAGTTCAAAGTAAACATTAATAAGGCCATGTTGAAAATTGAATGAAAGTCAACCTTTGGGAAGCTGGTATTGGGTACAGTTGACTTAGTCCCTTCACATCCAGAGCCTCGCAATCCGTTTTGTGGCCAGTGAATTATTTATTTGCTTTCGCAGACTGTTACTGATATGAAGCCGGGAGGAGCGGTCAGATAGGAAAATAATGTGAAATTTCAAAAGTTTGGGAACACTTTAACTATAGTGTGTTAACAGAAATTATTTTGTTGATATACCTTGCACTATAGTCAAGAAAATATCCCGGAGTATTGACCCAAACGAAATAATATATATGAGCATTTTGAAGCTTTCACAAATATACTTCAAATAACTTACAGCTCCTCCATATTTAAATGTTTTTAATATTTATATAAGTCCGGATTCTAATAAATAAATCTGGGATTAATCTGTATTTTCTTAGTATAAGAGCATCGAATTTAGTTCTCGATTACTTCTTTAACCTATTAGTAAACAGGATCTAAATAAATTGACCGTATTAAAAGCATTTTTATATATCTTCTTATAAATAACGTTACACTTGAATGTCGTGATAAGAGCTTCGTATAAAGTTTTTGACAGTACAAAATTTTTGCTAGAACATCTAATAATAAAATGTAGAATACATCATTTAATGTATCACCCTAAATAAAATATAATTTAAGCTAAAAATCGTCATAAGTAATAAGTCATTTAAAGTATTATTAAGAATGAAAAAATATTCTTAAATGACGTATTGTTTCAACTAAATATGATTATTAAAATTATTTATAAAAGAAATTAACAATATTTAAAAAATAATTCTAATGATTTGATGATATTATTAATCAAGTTGTAAAACTGAAAAAGAAAATGATAAAAAAATATTTAAGCGGAATGCATTTTTAATTTTCTTGAAAACGCTTAAAATAAGTGTCAGTCTGTAAATAATAAGTTTGATAAGAACTAAAAAACGTAAAAAAATGCTTTTAAATTTTAACATAATAAAGAACCGGCGCGACCTATCCACTCAATTTGTAAACGTCAATTTGATTAGAAGCGAATGTTTCCGAAAGGAAAGTTTTACAAACCTTACAAGACGGAGCGACAATGCCTCGAAATGTTTCAGTTGAAAGTTCGCCTTTCCCGATCCTGAAAGCGCAAACTGCGGTCAGATTGAGGTCAACTCGTCCACAGGGATCGATTCACGCCTGAAAAAATCAACTTTCTAGCGGTTATTGACTGAAAAAAGAGCCACTTACGAGTTTGTTTATTGTTTTCTGAAAACAATATTGATTGCAGAAATATTTTTTTTCAGTTAGGCATTGTAAGTGCTACTCCTCATAGTATCTTAAAGCGTATGATAAAAATATTGACTATGTAGAATCCAAATCAATAATTTAATACCACTAAGAATACAGCCATTTTGGCAATATTGTAAAAAAAATGTCTCTTTAATTTGTTAATATAAAAGATAAAGAACAATTATTAAATAGAGAATTAATTAAGTCTCGTTTTTATTGACGTAAGCCTGTGTAAGTGCAAAGTAGAGCTTCTTATTTCCTTGCTTAATATTTTATTAATTTAATGTTTGGCAAAATTTTTTGGTGATACAGTATCACCATAAATTTCCGCCAAAAAAAACATACATGTTTTTTTTTCTCAAATGTCTATTCCATATCTGTAACATATGGTCGACATATATGCCTCCATTTAGTTTTGTCAGTTAATATTGTCTATGTTTCTTACTAAGATATTATCGTAGGTTATATATAACGTATTCAAATGCGATCTCATAGTGAAAATCAAAAATTACAGCATTGTTTTAAATATACATTCATTTAAAATACATTTTCTTAACGAATAATTTCTACAATAAATTATTAATTCATTCTATACCTAATGTATGGAAATTCAATGTATAGGGATCCTAGAAACTGCGGTGCGATATGATCCCTAGTTGGAGCAGATTACAACTGGTCAGGCGGCAACGGAGGATGATTTACTGTAATTGTATTCAATGTTTGTTTGTTGCGCAGACTGTTGTGTATTGCACGCTTATATACAATGTGTGAAAGTAATAAGCAACCTTTACAAGCATCTTGAGTAAGATATTTGTGGTGAAGAAAGGGAATTGAACTATTCAGTAAAAACCTAACGACTTAATGATAGTTGATTTTTTTCATTATAAGACATTTTCGAGCGCCATAACTTTATTTTTTTCTGACGAATAAAATAAAGTTGAGGCGTTTGATTTATTTTTTTCTTAAGAAAAAAATATATGGAACTGTTATAAAATAATTACTTTAAAAGAATAAATTAAAACTGCTTAAGCTTAATTATAAAAATATAATATGGATATTTTTAATTATTTATTAGAATATTATTTTATTATTTCAATATTCTAATCTACTTTTATTGATCATTGACTATATTACAATATTATAAGCAATTTGAATATATACTATAGCGACATCTATCATACGATGATAACTTATATAGAAGATCAGAGACGAGTCATCTCAGGTGGAAGAAATCGGCCGGTGGCCGAGCGGTATAATTACCTGGGCAAAAATGGTTGGTTCCAAAGGTCCGCGGTTCGCATCCCGCTCCCGCCGATATTTTTTCTGAATGAATTGACTCGTTTAAGAATTGCTTATAAAAATATAAATTTTTCAACGATTTATTTGTTCTAGGACGTTTTTCGTCAAATGAGCTGTTAAATTCAAGACATTTTTTTTTACAACCAATCAAAAACTCAATATAGATTTATTTATGTTTATTGAACTATTGATTATTAAAAATGTCGTTAGGTACATTAAGTAAATATATATTTATTTTATGTTAGCTCAAACCATTCTAAAGATTTTAATAAATAACTGAGTTTATCAAAATGTGAAGAAGTAAGCAATATTCAAGAAAAAGTATAAAATAAAAACTAGGAAAAACACACAATAGCCCCAATCAATGTATACGATGAAAAAAAGAGTGTATCAGTAAAAATATTCGATATTATATTATACAAACAAAAAATTATCTCTTTGAGCACTGTTTTCCACATACTTGAAGACCGTAGTTTTGCTTTCATTGAGTGCTTATTTATTTCTACTTGTGTATAAATGTACGTCAAGTGCTGAACTAGATCAATATTAAATAAGGTAAAAAATATTTAGCATTTGAAATACAACTGAAAGTGAATGCTAAAATCATATATGACATTCTATTTGTGATTTTTTCAGTTGCCTAGATTTCATTAAACATCTGGTTTGATACGACTGTCGATTGATATTGTAACCCTACCGCTCTACAACTAAAGTAAATATTTTTACTGGCCTTGTTTGATAATTAAATGGTTTCAGAGAGGAGTGGACGATGCTGTGGGGTGTTCTACCAGCCACAGATTCCAATCAGGCTGAATGTTTGAATTCAAGTTTAATTTATTAAGCTTAAAAAAAAAACGAGAATGTTTATTACTTAATTAGTTTATTATAATAGTGAATTTAAATCTTATTTATCGGTTTAATGAGTTCATATCTGAGATTCATATTTTGAATAACAATTTTTTTTTTAATTTTCGGACGCTTGGACGCTATGCAATAAAATTATGCCCTTGATCAATACAAAGAAAATATGGAACTTAAAGTGTTTTTTTTTTGTTTTATTCATTATTTTTTCATCAAATCGTGTATAAAAAAATATGGTACAATGTTTTTTTAAATATTTTTTCAAAATTTACTTTCAATTTCTCTTAAGCCCAGAGAATAAGCCTAAAGTTTTATTAAATTTCAAATTCAAATTAAAATTTCATAAAAAATAATGAATGTCATGAATTATTAAACAAACATGTATAATGCAAATCGATCTGCATGGCTTTGGCCACACAGCAAAATTTATTCTGAAAGCCAAACAACGGGTCATGCTTGGGCTCTTACAAAGCATAGCCCTTGCCTTTTAACCCCGATTAGCATCAAAATAAAGTGATAAAACGAGCGGTCACAAATTGCATTTCTTCGTTCACGGACGGTACCAGTACCCCGGACCTCAGCGGCTTGTATGGACTAATGACATTAATTTCTGTACCATCAAGCTACGAACTAAAACGAAGAGGTATAGACCAACGACGCCAATGTGGTGGGTTGACTTTACCAATTTGGTACCTATATATACGATCGGATAGAATAAATTTTGCAATTTTTTTGCACGGGCTGCTATAATATTTTTGAGAGAAGATCCTAGTAAATTTTATATAAGTACTCGTTATTTATTGGCGTTCTCTTTGCTTAGTTAAGTATGTTTTTTCTTTTTGTATTGTATGTCATAACGTAGTTTATGCAAATTATGGTATTGGTGTTTTGATGACCACTATTTTGTACACTTATATTTATTTTTCAACTTCAAATACTGATATTATTCGATTTATGTAACGCGCATTAGGTTTTTTTATAAAAGAAGAATTTTGTACCATTGACAATGTATTTATTAAAAATATATGGGTACTAAAGCTTTAATGTAGCATTTATCATCATTCATAGATTTAAATTGGGTAGATTTGAAGTTAAAAATTATGCTATTACTTTTTTTAAATGTTTTCAGTATTCACTTAGAGATCCATTATTAATTATAATTATTTATTTATTCACCTTCTTCAAGATAAATAAACAAATATTTATGATGCCATTACTATTTTAAATTTCCCAAATAATGATTGTGTAGAACTACATTATTATGTAACTGGGTAGAGATATGATTTCTTATATTCTCATCTTTATATCAAACGATATTTCCTTAATCTTTTAGAAATATTTATGTCAAAATATGTTACTAATATACTTTACTTTTATTATGGATAATAACAAAAGAAGATAAAAATATTTTTTATACATGAACTCTGTGATGATTAATTTTATTAGTTAAAAGCTCAGTGTTAGAAGTCAATTTGCAATTGATATGTGAATTTAATTCACCTTCAAGGATTCGCAAATGATACTGAAAAATTAAATCTTAAGAGTTGCCAACTCAAACATGGACACTAAATTTATCAACAACAACTTAAAAAGTTTACTGCTTAAATGGTTTACCATAATAATTGCAATGGACATAAATAACCACACCGCGTCTTATCTCAAAAGCAAACAGTATCATTCAAGCGTCCACATTATACAGAGCTTAAACTCGTCCAACACAAAGCTCCGACTCGTATAATCCAAAGCTTGGACTCGTTTAACGTAAAGCTCGGACTCGTTTATAGGGCGGACACCGGACACCGAGAGAGCAAGTGCAGCTCTCGTGACCGCAACCTCTGGGCGGGTCCGTTCATTATCCCGAGGTCCAAGAAACTATTTCAATCCATTCACGACCGATAAATCTCACTCGATTAGCGGGCGGGGGCGGTTGACCGCCCACCCGACACTTGAACGGTCGATCTCAGCTGATTGGGACGGAGATTGTCTGGGCTTGCGGTCACTGAGCGACGATTGCTTCACTCTATTATTAAGCGAAAACCGACCGACTTGCTCTTAGTACAACATGACCTCCTTATACATTCACAAACAAAATGCATTGTTTATTTTTAAAATTGCACGCCATGTAGATGTTTAATATATTTGAATGATTTATATGGATATTTTAAATTATTTATTAGAACATTATTTTATTATTTCAATATTCTAATCAACTTTTATAGATCATTGACTATATTACAATATTATAAGCAATTAAATATACATATACTATAAATAAAAATCCTTAAACGAGTCAATTCATTCAGAAAAAATATCGGCGGGAGCGGGATGCGAACCGCGGACCTTTGGAACCAACCATTCGATCTATAGTTTCGGTTCGAGACCCGAGTGGTACTTACTGGAATAAATAGACTGCCGGAAATAATAATATTAAACTTGTGAATAAAATGCATTCTGATTGAATAATAAAAAATAAAAATATACATACTTTGAATATATACTAAAGCGACATCTATCATACGATGATAACTTATATAGAGGTTCAGAGACGAGTCTTCTCAGGTGGAAGAAATTGGCCGGTGGCCGAGCGGTATAATTACCTGGGCAAAAATGGTTGGTTCCAAAGGTCCGCGGTTCGCATCCCGCTCCCGCCGATATTTTTTCTGAATGAATTGACTCGTTTAAGGATTTTTATTTATAGTATATTTAATTGCTTGAAGGATTTAGTTTATTTATATGGATTTTGATAAGAATTCACTTTATCATCAGTAATATAAGCTTTTAGGATTGGAGATTTTCAGAAGTTCACGGTCACTTATTGGCATTTAAACGTTTCAGGCGATGATCATTTTTATCTAAAAAATTTCAATAATTTTATGGATTTTGTGCACAAAATATCAACATAGATAAAAAATCACCCGATAATGCAGTGTGTGTATTAGGAAATACTGTGAATTAACGTTTCTGTGGATTATATATTCTGAAATGTATATATTGTGCTGCATCTGGGTATTTAGGAGCCTTAATAATTGATTCGTTGGCTTGCAGTCCTATCTAATTGGGATGCAAATGGTCAGGTATTGCAGCCGCTGCTCAACGATTTCGTTTTAGGTATGTAAGAATAGGATAAGAGTTACAAAACTACTAGGATTAACCTGTGTTGTGTAAATATACTTGTTTGCGTAATAATTAAGACGTATGCATTTGTATATTTATTTCAAAATCTTTTGTTGTATATTTTGTAACCATTTCAAATTGACTAGCGATTTAATTATCTACTAAAGGTTTTTAAAAACTGTATAATATTATAAGACGGAAATATTTTAGATGCCTTTAAGATAAAACAATGCCAAGAATTAGAAGTCTTAAAGTTAATATTATAACAAAGCTTGTCTTAAAAATATGTTTTCAGTTACATCACGATATTTTTTTATCTAAATTAAAAAATATCGTTTTTGAAGTTATTTATTTGCCCAGCGGGTCTCGAACGCCGTTTTTCATATCTTAAACACTTGTTCTATTTTCCTCACCCTGGCGATCGCCTCGTACCAGGGTATGATGAAGACGAAGCGGTGGCTGGTACCGTCCAGTCGCCGTGCATCCAGCTCCTGGTCTCTAGAGGGTGATCGCTCACGGGCGAGGTCAGCAGCAGGGTGACAGGAAGCCGGGTCGCTTGGATGAATAATCGAAAGCCCAACTCTTTGATCGTTTTGCACTCCTGGTAGAATTTTCTAGGAGTGCATTGATTATTCTGTCAGGTTTGCCAATTGAAAAATAAAATTTCTCGTTTTGTCGCTTCCTAGTAGAGGCATTCAAGTTAAGCACTCGACCTCCTAATAATAAACCCGTTGTCCCTACATACTGGGTTAAATACGTTTTACGCATTGTGCCCATGTATTTCTACAATAAATATTAATTGCAAGAAAACGTAAAGTGAGGCAGCCTTTTTTTTTAATACGAGTGCCTTAGGCATACATTGAACACTAAACGAGTTTATGATATAATCGGCAAAAAAACTGTGTGGTAAACTATTGTCATTACTCGGTAGCTGAGGTTAAAGGCATTTATTTTGTGGTGGCTATATGTTTCATATTATACAATCAAATTAATGACTGCTATTCGTGTTAATACCATTTATAAAAATTTGAGTGAATCAAGTAATAAGTGTTAGTATGTAACAGAAATATCCAATATATGGAGTGAAAGCTATTTGCTGCAGCTTGTGCTTTACTTAGTGATATTCGAAGAATATTTTTTGCAGTGCAAAAATATATTATATGCACCTCCTAGCCGCTTTTTAATTTGCCTAGTTCCAAGATATTTTTCAAGCCGAAGTTACAGCAATTACATACCTACTATAGTTTCCGGCAGCCTTTCTCAACCCGGAGTGCTAGTATACTTAGAAATGGTAGCTATGTTGTTTGAGACATCTGAATGTTTGATGAGCAAGTTTTGTAGATAAAAACCTTGTGATTGGTTTTAAAATTCAAGTGTAGAGCAATAAAAAAGGTGGTTGAATAAAAAATGAATTAAAATTATAATTTATTATTATAAGAAATCTACCATATACCTTAAAACACAATAAAATATTTAATTAAACATAAAAATGACACATTAAAAATGCATCTATTTTGTACATAAACAATTTAATACTGAAATTGCAACAATAATAACGTATGAAAAAATTCTGAAACATCATTAATTTTTTTGCACACCTTTCTCAAAACATGTTACCCTGATAACATTAATTTTATACTAGTTTTTCTTTGTTGTTGATTTTTCTGTTGTGGTCGTGTTCGCGTTTTTGAGAGCGATGTTGGCGTATTCCTTCTTCTCTAATCTTTCTCTCATTCTCTGACACTGTCTTGTGTCTCTGATCTGGTCTAATGGACAAGAAAGCTGCATCTCCTTCCACAGGCAGTGGCTGAATTTTAGACTTGCAGTGTTACAGGCGTCGGCTGCGCGAGCTTTTGCAGGCTTTTTTCCTTCGGTGTCGGCCGTAGTTTCGTTTGCGTCCTGAAATTATTGAATAATCAATATATATTTTTTTAAATATTGTCATAACCGTAGAACTGTTCATACTTGTAGAACGCAGTAATTTTGTGGCTTGTCATTTAAAGAATAAGGCTTAGGTTTACTTTTATTGAATAGTTTTTAACGATGGTTCCATGTCGCTGAAACCGGTTGAGTGATTATTACTTAAAACAGTTTTATACAAATTTTAACATGATTTATTTTCTAAAAAAAAACACCACATACTTTTTCCGTAGAAAACAAAAGTGATTAAATTCATGGAGCGTATCAACTGACGGATTTATTTATTTGCTGATAAGAAATATTGCAAAAGCAGGTAAATGTTGTTTTTATGTTGTAATTATATTATATGCAAAAGGAAAATTAAAATAATATTAACATTTCAAAGTATTTTAACAAGTTTATCAAATTTGTATATTTTTTTGATATTTTAATTTAAGTAACGGAAATTTTCCGTTTTATTTATTGTTATAAGCATTTGCATCATTATTTCGTGCATTATTGTTTTAAGATATATATTTATTTAATTATAGTTTATATTAACCAATTAGTAAGTACTCGTTTTAATGATTAATAATAAGTATTAAAAATTAATTTTTATGTTTTTTTTATGGTTTTAAATCTAAAGTAACATAACGTAAAATAATTAATTTCTTATTATTATCTATCTGGCACTTTGGTATTGTTATTATATTATTATTATTTTTATATTTTTGTAATAAAATACTAACCAAAAATTGATTATTCAGTTTGAATTTACAATCTTAAAGCAAAAATAAAATTTATTTGATTTACATTTATTTGAATGTATAGTTATATTAATACGTAGTTATAAATAACGTACATTCGAATTGTGTAGCTTAATTACGAATATTATGTTACGATTTAGAAACTAAATGTTCATTTTTATATCATTAGCATAATAGCATTAAATTAAAAATAATGAATTTATAATTAATATATCAAGTATATATATAACATTATAAACATGTTAACCAAAATCAATATACATAGTTAAATAACAAATATTTTATTTTTATGTAAAATAATGATTTAATTTTTTCATTCCCCTTAATATTCAAGCTTTTAAACCCTCCATGCTTATAGTAATAAGGATTAAGTGAAGCCTACGGGATCTTCTAAGTATTATCGGGATGTTATATTATGAATGGTAAATTTTTATCGAAGAGAATTTTTCCCGACTGTATTATTATTGGTATCATAAATATTAAAGGCATGTTAACGTGAATTTTCTATTGTACCTTGGCATAAAAAATGCAATATACCTTGAAGGGAAAATCAACATTTCCCTATAGCTGAAGGATGTTGTATTGTATATTTGTAATACTGGAATAACCCTTAATAGATACAAGAATCGAGAATACAAAGGGTTTATTGTTATCTATTTAAAATTAAATGTAAAGGTATTTTATTTATTTTACCCATTGTTTCTTAACAAAACAAAGGATTTTAGGAGAGCCACATACTTAAGAATTATACTATATATATATGTATTGCAAAAACATCAGGATGTTGTATATTTGTTGATGAATAAAATTTAATATTTATCGTATGGAAAGGTAAATGATCAAAATAAACTTATATAATATTAATACGTAGTTAAATTGAATATTATTTGTCTTAAATACAAATGAACAGTAAAAATTTATATTTAACACTTTTAATATTGCAGCTGCATTCAAATATACAAGACATACGAGTATGTTTTGTATATTTATATGGTCACAAGTTCAATGAAAGGAAAATCCTGATCTATCTCCTTCTCGTGGTGGGGGGTGAGCGACATCAATCGGTCAATATAGACAGGGACCGAATGTTGGCCGGAATAAGTTAAACACCCAGCTAACCTCTTCAGGTCAAGCTGGTTAGGGCACTCTATTATCCTGAAGGTAGTAAATGCTCTCCTAAGGCAGATGAACCTGTATGGTCAACGGCATTAGGATGTGAAAATAAAGGGGAAAATACCACATTAAAGGTCTAAAAGACATCCCATGTATCAGCAAAAAAAAAAGATTGCATCTCAAGTAATAAAAAAAAACTAGAGGCCTTTGAGATGTGGTCATAAAGAAGAATTTTCGGAATTTCCTGGAGAGACCACGTCACGAACAATGAGGTTCTCAGGATAATCAAGGTAGTTAGGCACCTAATAATAACCATCTCAGAGAGGCGAGCCCGATGGATCGGTCACATCATGCGCCACGATGGTCTTCTTCACGAAATTGAAGAGGGAATGGTTGAGGGTAGAAACTGTAGAGGGCACCCTAGACGGGAGTATTTGCAGCAAGTGTTCGAGGACATGAATTGTAGCTCTTATGCCGAGCTGAAGAGGGTTTCGGAGGACCGAGAGGAATGAAGATCGAGATGCAAGATTCTGTTGCTGCAAACCAATCCACCGGATTGATACTACGAAGAAGACGAGTATGTACTGTATGTGAAATGAATATTCTGGAGTGAACCATAATAGACGAAACACTCTTAGATAACATGTCACATTGACTCAAAATTTACGTAGAACATATATGATATATAAATTAATTATTAAGGCAGATGGGATATGCGAAATAAGTGTTTTTTTTTTACATGTACTTAGGTTTAGGTAAAAATAATGTTCTTGAATAAACGATTTGATTATCTGTACAAGATCTACTCTTTCTCTGATGGTTGAAATCTAGTTCAAACTTTAAAGTCGAAAATAATTACATTTTGAAGATAACACTTACATTTCTCTGAGATGATTGTTTTAAGTGACAATTAAGATTTATTTTATGATAAAAAGTGTGATTTCTCTTACCTTAAGGCACTTGTCGATGACTCTATCGATGATGTCCTTTTGCCAGTCCTTGGTCACCATTTCGTCCTTGACAAAGTTGGTCACGTTGAGAGCCAAGAGGTTTCCGTCTGAATCAACCTAAAAATAAAAATAAAATATTTTTTAATGAAATTTTTCATATATTTTCAGAAGTATCACAATATTCATTAAAAGCGGTACAAATCCTGTATATATTTGAAACACAGCTTAAAATTCACGTGCTTATAAAAGTATAATATAAGACTTTAAATAATATAAGGCTTGAATTATCCACGGTCTTGACGTCAACGACTTCGTTATACAAAATATAATCGCACATCACATTTATATAATTATCAATATCAATATGTTTCCGTTTAACGAGGGAAGTAACTCGTTTGCCATTTTTTTTAATTACCTTTAATTCTATATTTTCCGCATCCTAGCTTCTTTTTCTAAAATCTTCTAATACTATTGGTTTATTAGTTAGATTCTAACTTATAAACCAATAGTATTCTAACAGTTAGAAGCTCGAATGCTTATTTGCAGCAGTTCGTGACTGCCAAATGCTCCACTTATGATGATGTCGTAAGAATAACAAAGACTTGCAAGATAAAAAATATTATCCATTCAGTAAAGCTTTTAATATAACCCAACAGCCGCAGATATTACGGTATGTCGTATTTTCTCCTGGTAAATATAAAATAACTGTTTGCATAAATTATTTCTTGTCATGATATTAGGCATAAAATCATTCATACCACTATGCTAATGAATAAGACTAGACCTAACCCTTCTCATACTATAAGGATAATGAAATCTCATTGGTGATGTGCTACTCAATATTATAATTATAAGCAAATGAACTCCAATATGAGTCCACTCTACGCCGTTGTATTCACTGCAGAATAAATAGTGCCAAATATAAAGAATCCATAGAACATATTAATATTGCAGTCACAACATTAATCGAGACGGTAAAATAAGATGGATTTTCTCATCAAGTATTCAATACTTAATTTTAGTTGCCATAAAATACGCATGTTTGATAGAACTGAGACAATTTCTTAAAATCGTATCAAAATTGCAACTAACAGTCTTATTGGATGTGGTATGTGGTTTGGTAGGGAGACACTTATATCGGTAACTAATTTACTATTTAATATAAATGATAAGAAAAATAACATAAAAAGTTAAATCGGTCGACAAGAAGAAGCTGTCAGATTTGTTTTCGCTCATCGGATACAGGAAGTTTTTAAGTACACTTCATGACCCACTGAGGATTTTTCCGGATGTTTTATTTCTCTGACGTTTTCGGGTCGGAAGGCCTCGATTCAGATTCCGTAAAGTACTGAGTGGGAAGAGAAAAGTATACCGGGGATATTTATTTATGTAGTTTTAGTACGGGACTCTAACGGGCATAATAAACTTGAGCATGTAGCAAAACATACCGGAAGCCAAAAAATATTTCGCTGTTAAGAATTATTAGAGGGCTAAAAATTCTGCATGGTCCTTTTTATGCTAAAGCATACAGGAGAATACTGCCAGACGATAAAGTAGTTTTCATAAATGGATTCTCTTATGTGAAGAACATTATCTTTCTATGATATTAGACTCAAGTCTACACATACTATGAATAAGTGCTTAGCCATTTAATTTAATTTTTTAAATTATTTTATTCAATCATTTTATATTACTCCATATAAAACAAAACACGTATATTTGGACGTATTTTTACACATGCCCTCGATACTTGTGAACAATTTGGGTTACTTAATATATTTTTAATTCTCCTTCTTTGTATCACCATTAGCCACCTTTCTATCTTTTATTTCGCAATTTATTCATAATTTTTTATGCTCTGTATGATTATACATTTCGAAAAACTGAAGAAGCTCTCATGGAAAAAAGAACTGCGGTCTTCAAGTATGTGAATATTCAGTACTTTACGCAATATATATAAAAGAAAGGTAAAATAATTTAATGTTCGATATGGATCACAAAGGTAATGTCAAAAATGTAAGTAACATTACAATGTGTATATAGCTTATTAAGTTATTCAAAATATTATTTATTGTATAGTTAATCGGTTTTTAAATTTGTGACTTCTCGCATGGCAGTTAAGCAACTGAGCTCTCGTATGACAGTCGAGAGTGTAAATTTCTCGACCATACCACTCTAGAAAAGTAGTGTAAATACTCTCGCAGTACTGAAAATGCTTCGCAATTTGAAAGGACTGGTACATTTCACAGGCAAGTTTGCATATTTTTGGAGATTGTAAACGCAAAGAGGAGCTTTCAGCGGCCCGGGGCGGCAATAACTGAAAGCAATTACTCCCCGAGCTGTGGCAGTACTGGATGCGACTCGCTGCGTGAATGTTTTGTCTAAAAAGAGACGGAAATTGGGAAATCAAAACATCAGTTCACTGAAATGCTTTGTTTGCGGTTTGATTTATTTGTAGTTCTACAAACACAATTTGAGATAGAGCACCTGTCTTTTTCTTTTTTATGTAAGCACATACAGGAGTATACCGACAGATGGTTATAGCAATTCTGAAGTCTCATCTGTAGAATTCTATGCCGCTTATCATAGTGCATATGACTAAGCGCTGCATGTGTAGTGTTGATCAGCCAACGTCATAGACTACAGCCCGAGATTCACGCATTATCCTTATTATTACAGGAATTTACTAGGAATGGGTGGTCTTCACGGGACGACTTTCATCTACCAAATTTTTTAATTAATAGGCTTTGACAGGAATTTTACAGGTGAGGGGTAAAATTTACAACAACCGGGGTATTTAAGAGCTCAGAAATCGATTAAAAATGATTTTTTTTAATGTCCGTCGGGGATCAAACTTACGACCTTTTTATTGCAAAGCTAACGCTTTGACCATTGATCTATACCCGCCGGGAAATATTAAAAAAAATGTAGCCAAAATATATATATATTAAGCTAAGTTGAATATGTTTTGACATCAGCATGATGTAGTCCTTGCTTACTGTTACCGAAAACCTCGATAGACAATCTTTCGTCTTGTATTTTTGTCGCTCACCACACCTTTATGTATATCAACATTGGCACTAGTTACATAATTTTGCCACGGACAGTGCTGGTGACCGCGAACGAAAACCGGCGCGGTTTGTCCCGGTAGTCAGTCGGTCACAACCCTTTGGCGAAGCAATGTAGCGTCGCGGCCGCGCGGGATTTCATACCACGTGGTCACAAAGCTTGTAATGTTTTTATCGTAAAAATATAACCTGTGCCTTTACAAGAAAGTATTTGTCTCCTATCCTGCTCCTCATTCTGCCTCACGTGACGGAATAACGCCCCTCTTTTTGAGAGAGGTGGATGTTAGTTTTATACGTAGGCAGACACAAAAAGAATATTAATCATAATTTTATTCCAGCAGGATTGAGTGTGTTGTGCCATACCCAATCTGCGCTATATTTTTTAAATAGACACTTGATAAAGAAGTTGATTATTTTACAGTATCCTCGTTACACGTCACATTTGTGTATGGAGCTACCAAGGCAGCGGAGGTGCTCGTGCGTGCACACCTAACGCTCCAAGTTACATTAGCGCCGATATCCTGAAACTTGGTATCTGTAACACATAGCGGTTCCCGAGGGCCCCGCGGGAACCTGAACGCTCCCGACTAGATAAGACAACACAGCTCCGCTTTACAGCCGGGCACGTGATCAGACTGCCTTAATAAGCGTTTTAGATTTAGACACTCTCTCTCTCCATAGCTGGATGGTATTACTCGTATTTGAACAACAGACGAAGGCACGGGCGGATACGGATACGCCTCGAGTATCACTGGTATAACGTGATATAGATGAAACAAATGACCTTTTATTTCATCAAATTTAAAAATAGAAGGATTTATTTAAGCAATATAAGCGGACATATACAAATATGGTACGAGTATCTCTTGTAATATGCCGTATAAGAAATAAACTAACTTTTTTTAATCAATTTTAAATATGGATGGAAATATTTAAGTAACAGACGCTAGCACGAGTAGATATTGATATGCTAGGAGTATCACAAGTAACATTCCATAGATGAAACAAGCGAATTGGCTATCATAAATTTTGAATAAATTTATATATGTTAGCTTGTTTTATCGTGGATCACACAGAGCATTGCTTGTGGGGGGAGGGTGCTGCTTAAGAATGATAAGAAAGGCGTCCTCAAAGTTTAAAAATTAATGATGGAATTTGAGATGCAGTACCACAATGTAATATATATATATATATATGTATACATTTTAGTATAAATACGTTATTAATGACGCCATTTTAAAAAGAATGAAGCAATTTAGACACATTACTTAAGCCATTTCAGTAAAGCGATCACATAAAAAAGCATTCACACAATGAGCTTACGTAAGTTTTTCCCTTAAAATCAATCTTCAACCATCGATTCGTGTATTAAAATTCATATGAAACATCTAATGACATTTCTACGATTTATTGATGAGAATATTGGTAAGGATCTTCAATTTTCTATAAATATTTGAGCGTTGAAATTTATACTAAAAATTCACCAAAAGCAATTCAAATTGATTCATTAAATCATTTTATTAAATCAGTGCGCTTGTTAAAAACATACAATTGTCACTAAAAAGCACTATTCATTATTTTGGTCCTTGCCTCATCCCATATAAGCTCCGTCTAAAAGAGCTTTGCCGACTACATTTTTCAGATGCAAAGTGCTTATTATATAAGAATATTTTTTTGTATTTTTTTTCAATTAATATAAATAGTACTTTTTTGATCTAAGTATCTGTTTCCGCCAATGGATTCGGCTCCACTTTGACCCAGAAGCGCGAGAGGGAGATGTCAGTAACTCCGCTTCCGTCTCAGAGGATTGATATTATATTGCTGTGGGCCAGAGACAACTTGCCGAGTACAAATGGCCTAGGATGCTTCCCAGCCACGGGGGAACCGACGAAGATTAAAGGTGTCTGCTCTGTTCACCGGGGACCGTAGGCTACGTTCTCTGGATAATGTGAATTCGTTACATGAGATATCCTTCCTGATGATAATACGGTTTTTTTATGATATACATTGTATCTCTTTATTTATAACAAGACATAATGTATACATCTGCTGTTTGAATACCTACGTCTGCCTTCTAATTGATATTTTTCAAAGATTATTTTATTACAGAAATTTCATTAGTGGATACTGTTTACTGTGAAAACGTATGTGTATTGAATATATGAATTAATCTTCACGTTTGTAAAGTAATGAATATATAAATGAAGTAAACGAATGAATGATTAGAATAATATTTCTAAATATTCTATCGCAATTTTATTTTGATATTTTAGGTTTCTTGGTTTGTTTTTAGACAAGTTTTTTGACCAAGCCAAAACATGTCTCATTTTTTGAAATAATTTTAAATATAATTTTAATTATTTCATTCATATTATGGATTCAACCATAAGCTATCAATTGAAATGATATGTTTAAATAACAAACATATAACCGCGAAAAAAAAGCATTTTATTTGTGAATACATTCGTATACTCGTAACTTAATTATTCTGTATACAAATTTAATGAACTTGATATTTTACTATTAATAGTTATAAGAGAAAGAAATTATTCGTGATTTTTCAATTTTTATTTATTTATTATGTCTCTATTTTGTTTTTTTTTTCAGGAACGAAAGTATGTATGAAAAATTAACATTTCTACATTTTATGTTATTTATATTTTTACCGTTTTCTTTGACACCCATTTCAAATTTAAAATTGATAATTTTTCGAATCATATCGAATCAAGGTATATAGTATTTATCTTACTATTTAAAAATATAATATTTTTTCTTTCAGTAAAGAAATAATCAAATCCGTTTATTGTACAACTAATTATTTAATAGGTATTTAAAATGATGAATTTTAATAGTAAATCTGCTTCATCATCTAGGAAGTCCAATTGTGAAGTACGAGGAAATATATTCAAATAGTGATATTCTAGAGTTGTGTGGAAAGCCATCTTCTACCGTTTTGAGACTTAAGCGAATATTATCCTCTAAACCGCTAAGCCTGTGATTCCCCTTCAAACTTTGAGTTCAATCCAACCAATAAAATTAATTAATTATTCTTGCAAAAATTTATAATATACGATTCGTTAAAAAAAAAATACAATGCCCATCTTTTTTTCTGAAAAAAATCTGAGTAAGAAAAAATATCTTCTGCGACTATTTTTACTTCGCCTATCTGTTTTTAATCTGGAATATGTTATAACCACAAATAACGGCTACTCAGTTCTGCCCCGAGACATTTTTGCACGAAAATACACCTTAGAATATACAAGTATATGAATCCCGATAACCTCTAGACGGAACGGCTGTTTTAGTATTTAAATCCTATTTTGGATCATTTGTCAATTGTAATTTTCAAGTAGATCGTACTATATGGTCGACCTGTTTTTGCGTTTATTCATATGGTCGGTATTGTAGCCAATGATATAACAGTGTAAGCAACATGTGGTAAGCTCCTAAGCGTAAATTCATTTGTAAAGATTATTTAATTAGGTAAACTATCGAGAAACGAGAATTGTTGGTCTTTTGTCAGTTGACCTCGGCGTCCAAAGAAATATGTTAACCCTAAAATTTGCTGACTTTATTTTATGTATGTATCAAGGATCCAGCGAAAAAACAAGTCATAATTGTTGAAAAATAATGGGCAAGTTATTGATTATTATAATAGGTCAATAATCATACAATGTATTTACCTTGCTCAAAATTTGTGGTGTCAAAAAACGTATAATGAACCATTATTATCCACTGCTACTAAGCCATTGAATATCGGTGTTTACTTTACCGGTTGAGAACTACTTCTCTAAGCGGATACTCGCATATTGCGGTACGTTTACGCCTCAGGCTACTAAACAAGAGAGTTCCAGGAAGGCTAATAACTAGGTCAGAGGGACTAGCATTGACACATGAAATAAGAGTCCTGTTAGATCTGTGGAAATTATATCTATGTAGAAAATACGAGTATACTGTAAAAAGCTGGACTGAAATTTTATAATATTTCCCACATCCACGCCTTACTAATTAGGCGTACAAAATTATAAGCTTATGATATAAAGTAAAATGTAAGCTGTAAGATGAGTAAGATGCTGAAAACGGAGGTATCTTTCAAGACCTACATTTTTACATAGAAATGTAAATATACGCTTTTGGATTAACCATTTGGTCTTAAAAAACTCTTTATACTCGTAAATCCTTATATTATAATTATAATACTATTAACAAACCAAACTTATACAAATAAATCTGTCAGCTACCAAACTTTGCTTTGCACGCCAAATATTCTTCAAAACCATTATTTAGTTTGGTTTCCTGATTTTTTAAAAATAATTAGATGATATACCGACGATACTAAGACTTAAGCTGTTATATAATATGGGTCTTCTCAACATGATACTGCAGCAGCCTTATTATTCAAGTCATTAAATTCTTGTCCCGAAAGACGTTGGGAACCATGTATGTGCTCAGATAGCGCTATTAGTGCAAAGACTTGAAATAAGATAAAAATTATGGCTACTGACATGGTATACATACTGCATGGCCGCAATTTCTGGCAACCATATGATCCAGCTACGGAGCGCATAGAAAAAAGTGGACCTATGACTCAGATATATTTTTTAATCGAATTATTTTATGTCAATATTTAAGCGAAGCGAAATAATGGAATTTCTCTCTTTATCCCATTAAATTCAGTGCCACAAGTAAATTCGATTGATGCAACGAAGTAAATTAGAAGGAGTAGAATAAGATCACAATTTCATCTTGATCTAAATACAACTTTAACGGCACTCCACGAACACGTTAATTATTGACGCATACCTGTCAACACGTTCAATATTAAACAAATTACACAAAAAAAATATATTTAAAATTGGCGGTCTGAGCAATTAGCAACGCCCGAATTTCGCGACACTGTAGCTACATTTTTTCCTGGCAAACGAGTTAATTAGCTGTGGCAGAAAAATAAATTTGCATTCTTGATTGGCGTGTTTGCGCTAGCGGCCGTGTACGTGGGCGGATTGATTAGCCGCCCACTCTTCCACCCATCTCCGCCTATTTTATTAGTTATTTGCTGAAATGACAACTGTCAATAGTTACTGGTATGAGAACTAATTTTTAGCACATTTTCAATGCGGATACCTCACACAATCTGTAAAAATTTATGTTAGTTTTGTAAACGTGAGTCATCATCATAATTTCCGCTCCTCTACTGGAGGACATGCTTGTCACGAAATGCTGCAAATAATGTTTGTTTTGTTTGTCATTTTATCCCATAAAAGTTATGCTACCGACAAGTGCAGTCTTTGTATAGTTCCCGATGGCTTTCCAGAGCATTGTGAGCCCGAAGGCTTGAAGAATAAAAAACAGCTCTTGTTTCCAAGGTTTTCATTTGTTCATTTTAACAATTAAAAATCATAAAATCTAAGGATATCAAGTGATTTACCCGACACTTACGAGGCCTAAGATATTTTGCTCTAAGAGGCGGCTCACTTCAATCAAATTGGTAAGTCGAGGGAGAGATGGATATGTATTTTATGTAGTTAGAAAGGATTATATATGGAAAGCAGTTCGAAGAAGGGAGAACACTGCCTGGCCGAGATACTAGATGCTACGCCGTGGTTGGTTCGGGCACCTCAGCATTATCAAGCTAGTAATATATTGATTATATAAGCGTCATTAGGTGTGAAGGTGAATTAAGCACTTGTGTATAATTACATTAACAAATTAATATTAAAATTAACCAAATTGTAATTTCAACAGCTAACATTATTATTGTTCATTAATTAAACTATATTTATTGAAGTAATAAAAAAAGAAAAAAAAACACATTCAGCGAATCTTAATTTTTTTTCTTCATTTGCGGCCTTATCGTCAAAAAGGAACATGTGGTGTCTCGATAGGTCATGTTTTTGGTTCAAGTAATTGACTAAATCAAGTGACAGGTTTGTTCGAAAAGGAAGTAATGAATATTTACTCATACTTGTTTAAATAAATTAAACTTAATAGAAATAAAAAAATACAAAATCAAATTTTAGATCCTTAGTAGTAGCTACGTATAAATTAAAAGACAATTTTTTACAATTTATATTTACTATTTTATCAGCACTATTAATGATTATAATTAATTAAAAATATTTTTTATTAAAAATTGACAAAATAAAAGTATTTAATTTTGATTTATATTCATTTCAAACGATTACATGTTTCGGCCTCCCTGGAGACAAGACTCGACTGTTCAAAAAAAGACCAGACTTCAAAAATCCAGGGTCTCCAGGGAGGCGGAAACATGTAATCGTTTAAAATAAATGTGAATCAAAACTAAATTTTTGAAATTTGTTATTTTTTAAATTTCAATTAATTTTAAATTATAATTATGCAGTTTCACGAAGTATTGTCAGTTGATAACCTTAATATTAATGATTTTTTTTCATTTTACAACGAAATAATTTATTTATCTCCTCTAAATTGTGCTAATATTCTCGTCATTCCTTACCTTCTTATTTATTAATTTTGACCATTATCAACCTTGTAGTAAAAATAATCATTTAAGCTATAAATAGTAAAGTGCATTATGGTTTATATGCATCTTTAGCGATCGCTCGTTAAACAGCATCGACGCGCAACATCTTTGGCGAAAGATCTCGTGACGTGCCGATGTCGGCCATTTTTTATTTTATTTATATCTCCATGGCAACTCATATGAATCATTTTTCTTCTACGAAATTTTACGCAGAAAAACAATTTGCGTTGTGGTGGATGATAATTTGAAAGATCAGATTTTTTGGACCGAATGTTGGCCGGAATAAGCTAACACCCAGCTAACCTCATCAGATCAAGCTGGTTAGGGCACTCTATTGTCCTGGATGTAGTAAATGCCCTCCTAAGGCGGATGAACCTTTATGGTCAACGGCATTAGGATGTGGAAATAAAGGGGAAAATACCACATTAAAGGTCTTAAAGACATCCCACGTATCAGCAAAAAAAATGATTGCATCTCAAGTAAAATTTTCCGGAGATGAAATAGTCCCCCAATCGGATCTCCGGGTGGGGACTGCTCGAGACAAAACAACCAAGACAAATAAGAAAAACCTTCGGCCAACAAGATATGCCACCTGGAATGTTCGAACATTACTGCAGAACGGTGCCCTAGACGGGAGTATTTGCAGCAAGTATTCGAGGACATGAACTGTAGCGCTTATGCTGAGCTGAAAAGGGTTGCGGAGGACCGAGAGGAATGGAGATCGAAATGCAAGATTCTGTTGCTGCAAACCAATCCACCGGATTGATACTACGAAGAAGAAGTAAAGTGTTATTTTTTACAGGCTCAAAAATTTAGGTCTAAAATGGCACAATCTTGGCACAGTAAAAAAAATGGCAAATATAATTGAATAGAGATTTACAAATAAAAACAAAACAACTTCTCATAATGAAAACCCTTAAGTTGTCAATATTCTCGTAAAAACAATTATATTAATTATCTGGTGGAGAAGAAACAAAATTTCAAAAAAATACTGTTCTTTTTCAAAAATATTACGACTTTATCTTGTTTTTAAAGGTCAGTTTTTATGTTAAGCTAAACGCTTGTGTAATTTATTAACAGACAGACTTTGAAGTGAATCACGGGTATTTACTCACCTAATAATTAACTTTGGGTTTAACCAGAGTTTATTTGCATTGTCATTTTGTTTACCCAATATTACTACCTATTAAATTTAGACATACATGCTACCTCATATAACAGTTATTATATTTATACTCTATTTTTTTTGCATAATACTAACATTACTATGACAATTCAAATGATAATTATGGTATTTCGTAATAACATACATACTGTAGATTTTGACACTATTTGATAATTTTTTAAATGAAATTGCGTTATAGTTTGAAAAAATTAATGAATTTATTTGAACCGACATGTCAAAATGATGTCTAATTTTAAGTGATTCATTGCTACGTGACAAATTATGTTACATTTTGTATAATAATAATTTTATATGAATGATTGGCATAGTTTATAATAGAGTAGTTTTCACAAATGAAAAATGGTTTAAAATATTTTGGTGAATAGATAAATTGCCGGAATTAAATCGAAATAGTGTTTGACATAATATTTATATAAATGACACTACAGGTTTATAACATAACATGTTGATTTATTTCCATTCAAATGTTGAAATAAATAATTAGATGACCTAAATTTAGAAATGTATTAAGTAATAATTGAGCTTAATTTTTCATTCATTTGTTATATCATTAATAAATTACAACTCGAAATGAAACTATATCACTTTTAATGTTTCAAACAAAACCTCCTTTTATAACCCAATAACTATACTGTTTTTGATAATATGACAATTTTGAAATCTGCCCTTAGAACTAAAGGTCATCATAAATGTTTGCTAGCTAATAATAATTGATACAATGAAAGTATTTCTTATTATTAGATGTTGGTCTTGTAATTTACTAACTGTTGGATTTATAGTTAAAAGCTAAGAAATACGGTTATTTTAAGTTATTAACTAGATGGCAGATACAACAAAACATATCGGATATCGAGCCTGTATCTTTATTTAAGGCCAAACAACAAATCGGAAGATAGTCATCGCAGGAAGCACAATCGGGCCATAAATCCGGTAAAGAGGTCATCTCTAGGAGAGTGTAAAAATTGAGAGCAAATAATAATCTTCGAAATGCTCGAGTTTCGCCCAAGTAAGCAATGCTGGACCAAGAGCAGGTCCAGCTGGTTCTCGGCCAAAGGCGATATTCGCTAACTACCGTAACAGTATTATTACAAGCGTTTACAACTTATCGAGCAGAGAGGTCAACGACCCAGATGTCCCGTTCATTTGTAAAAACTGCTCGAGAATGTCCAGGGCCGGCCCACAGCCAAATATTTAATGTCAGACATACTAGGTTGACTGGAAGCGGGAGACCATTTGAAATCCCGAGCTACAAAATATATAAATTTGCACAGCAAACTAAGCGGAATTATAATGAAAAATTAAGAATTATTAATAATTAATAAGTGACTGCAAGAGAGACGAAAACATAACATACTAACCGCTGTACGAAACGTATAATTTAACTTCAATATTTGCTAGTTAAAAACTTTCGCAAAAAGCAGTTATCGTTGCCTAGTCATATTTTTTATCTGCATTCAAATAATACAAATATGCATATTCCTCGAGGAATCTTGTCTTAAAATCACTCGTTTTATTTATTTTTTTTTCTTTGTCCTGTGATTAATTAAGTAGTACAAAAGTTCATCTGTACTTGCGTTATCATCTGTGAATTTGGTTGCGTAATAACTTTTGGCGTTTTATAAAGGTCACCCAAAGCACTACTGAAAGTCTTTCAGAGCATCCACAGTCTGTGATGAAAAAATTTAAATATCTCGTATAGTGGACGGTAAAGAAATAATTTACAGACTTAAGTAGCAACAGACAAGTATGTAAATGCCTCCCAAGAAAAACCACATAGAGTGTTGGCTGATACCCTTGCATGATAGACTGACTACATCAGTAAAATTACAGGATTAAACTCGATAATGAAGGTGAAGGGATGAATGGAATGGAGACTTGTATAGGAGACCTTCGTTCAGCAGTATATCAATGTATACAAGCATTAATACTGCTTATAATGTTTAAATAGTCATGTTTTTGTCTCATTGCAAAAAATATTGACTACAATTGAATGTGGATTTGGTGTATTGTCCAAGTTTGGCTCTGTACAGAGATGCTGATTAACGACTACGTCGTGTTTCAAGGCACGTTCTAGACCTACAATCAAAACATTTGAGAACGTTCGAGAAGCAGCCAGCTGACCGCCTTTGTTTGTGGCGAGCACTAGCGTTGTTGTGGTAGCCACGGCACTCTAATGGATACAACCTTGACTGTGGAACACTGCGAACTTTCAAGGGCCATTCTGGCCAACAGAGAATCAGTGCTTAATACCTTGTTAATACAAACTGAATGAAATTGACTAGCGCCATGATACCTGAATCATTTATCTGACATCAACATATTGTAAATTTGCTCAAAAAGTTAAAAAAATAAAATCATATATTAGAGAACATCCTGATAATGAAAGGAGACAAATAAGGGATCTGAACTTTATATTCTATGACGCTTGAAATTTTGAGGATGTTTAAGCGCTGTGTGTGTAAAGTTGACTGCTAACGTTACACTACAGCCTGGCATCAACGCGTAATATATTTTAAAAAGGATTACTTGTAATTGCGTGGTATCCACAAGACATTTTTTCTCCCAAAAATTTTGATGTGTGTACTATAAAAAACATTGCATGGGTGAGATATCACGTAAAAGTTGATTGATTGACAAAAAAAATATTTTGTTATTATTTTACTTACGATATTCTTCTTCTTGGCGACGCACTCCATAACGCACTGAAAATAAAATATAATTTCAAAGCTATATTCATTGAAAAATTTGTAATAAATGTAATAGTTTCTAATATTATAAGAAAATTGATAGTTTTCATTATTTAATTTTATAAAATAAACATATATTGTAAAAACTGAAACAATTGTTCGACGTATTCCAAAAAATATGTTCTTATGAATTCAAAAGAATAATTAATGTTTTATTTAAAGTACAACCATGTTGGATTGATTTTATTTCTACAAACTTATTTATCATGATGAACAACACAGTAGTTTTTAGTGAATTTTATGTTAACTCCTCAAAGAGGTAGAGTAATTAGTTCAGTGGTATATATTTAGCCACTGAAATTTCTAACTTACATATAGGTTCTCTTTGGTCTTGTTCATCTTCTCGCAGCTGAAAGGATCCGCAGGCTGCGCCTCTGCCCTGGCCCTCCTGATCTCTGCAAAACATTCCCTCCTCAGTTCCTTAAGGGCATCACCATGCATCTTCAGGTCATCTCTGTCACCACAGCAGGTCCTTTGATACCTGTTGTTTCCAGAATTGGCCATAACCGCAGTCGCGTTAACCTTACTGTAAGATTAAAATAAACTTTGCTACTAAGTACCTTAATAAAACACAAATTATAAACATTCTTAACAGTCTTTTATAATATGGAAATTTCTTATTGGTCAAGGTTTAATCCAATAAGCTTTTACAGTCAAGTGTATCAATAGCCAGAAAAAAATATATAAGACAACAACGTTTTGTAAACTACAAATATTTATTATTATCATAACTTATTAGAATTTATGGCACTGTTGGAATCAATACCCTGTAATTAGTGTTTCGAATCATTGTACGTTTTGAATGATCATTTTTATATTAATTTGTTAAAAAGGGACAAAAACGATAGCTTAGTATGATATAAAGGTTATGGATTATCAAAGATAGAGCTCTACAAGAAGTACACGTTCGTTAATCATACATTTTGATTGATTTGTAATTACTGATAGATTTCAAAGATGGATTAATACAAACGACATCTAAGTACCTTTGTCAAATCTGATAATTCAGCAACTATACCAAGGAATTCGCATAATTATTCCGTGCAGTACAATGTGCAATCAGAGTCTGGTGCACTGGCTTGGGAGGTAATTGCTCCCACCCACCTATGTACCAGACTCGGTGCAACAACCCGGACCGGCCGAATGCTGTTTGCATTTCATTAAATTCAATCGTAATTACTTTCAGTCGTGACCGGATTATTGTGTAGGTTCATTTTCACGTAATTGCGGCTGAAAATGTGTATATCATGGACGGACCGTGTTTATTTGACAGAAGGGTGATCCTGAACAGGAATTTTCATGCTTGGAGACTTGGGTGTGAAATTCAATATATTAAGAACTTGACTTAAACATGATTCTCAGATGCCGCAAAAGAGAATAAACTACTGTCTATTCTTTATACCCCAAATTTTTGTCGTCTTGGAAAACCATTAGGAACTATACTTATAATGTACGCGCTGGATTTTAGGGAGGCAAAGCTGAAACTGGATGGAGGATCGTGATAGCTGACAGTTGTGCGATGAAATATGCCCTATATGGAAAGCTTTTACGTGGATACAGGGATATGCAATGATTTCTTACTTCGGCAGGCATGTTGAATTATTTTCAGGTGCTGAAGCCGTTGCGGTGGCTGAATTGGTTGCTGTAGGTTTTGCTGTGCTTGATGTAGTGCTAACATCTCGGGACATTCTTCGATTGGCTGGGACGTAGAGGCTTTCCTCGTATTGCTCGCTGTCCAGTAAATCATCGTGCAGAATGAGGTCTGAAATTAGTTTCAGGAATTATTTGAAAACTTTCAATCAGTCCCGGAACTTGAAATGAGATGTGGGCGTTAGTGAATTATATTACTGAATTGCTGAATTCGAACTATTTATGTGCGTTATCGCTAAACTTTATGAGAAGGTATAAGATTAATCAAAGTGAAATTGTATAGTTTTTGAGTTCAAAGATATTCTAGTTATGAATTAATTTTAATAAAAAATTAACAAAAATTTATAAAGTAATGCAGTTTCGTATTATTATTAAGTATTTTCAGTTAATAAACTTAACGTTATTGCAGAAGTATTATTCGGATATTTAATGTTTGAAAAAAAAAAGATAAATTATTTTCTTTTATTATTGGTATTTTATTAATACTTAGTTTTGAGTTATTTGTGAACTTCAATCAATTGTTTTTAAAAGTTATATAAAAACATTTTGTCGAGAAAATAATAATTTATTTTTATTGTTTTTAATGTAAATAGTGTGTTATGAAATGAGTTTTGTCTTAATAATTTGTTTTAAAATTTAATGACGATTAGTAATTAATAACAGAGTTCATTGTTTCCATGCAATGTATTGAAGTAAAATAAGTAATATTCTACACGCAACTTGCTACAAATTCGTACTTGCAATACATATTTTAATATAAATCTATATAAAAGCATAAAAACCGTTGATTAGTAACTCTTCCGTAAATACTTGTTAAAAAATGACACATTTTGGATACATTTATATCGGAATAATAAAATAAATATTAATTTTGCTAAATATTAGTTCATTGACCTCAATATAAATAACCAGAAAAAATGTATTCTGGTTATTTAAAAATCATTAATTCATGTACATTAAGTGTAAAAATCTTTACTCTTAACTAATTTTGATCTGTTAATGGCACTAAAATTATTTATTTAAGACTTCTCAATATAACGTATAACTGAGCAACTGGTGAGATATCATTAATTTAACCATTTCAATTAATATTTCAATATATGTTTTTATTTTATTGACAAAGAAAAAAAAGTATCACAAAAATATTATTTTAAAATTAGGGTTTTTGTTTGTCATGTTAATACTTTACTCCTATTGAAGTAAATTTTTTTCTTTCAGGACTTAAAGTTATTCTATATATTTTAATATTATTTTTTCTATTTTATCTGCTTCAACAAAAATATATTTACTACTCCAATTCTAATAATATTCATAAATTATCAGATAAAGTGTGGTATTTTAGTTATAATTCAGTATTACACGTATAAAATAGTAAAATATAATTAAGACTATAAAATAATCACAAAACTATCAAAAAAATTACCAATATGACGATTGTTATGGACTGCTATACTACTCAAGACATATTTTATCTTCTGTTAATCAACATTCAATGCATATCGGATGATTAGCCTGATGTTCCTGAGGCATGTATACATTTTTTTAATTAGCTGCAGAAACTTAATCTACGATTATATTTACATGCAATAACCTATTCCAATTCTATCCATGCCAAATGCATAACTTCGAAGAACAAGTGTTTTAAACACAGTACGCTCGTTCTTCTATTAAATAATCCCAGTTAAAAGTACTTGAAATATAAATATTTTTAATTTATATAGGCTGACATTAAGTGAAATAAGAAATTATAAAATAACTAAAGGTCGTAAGAATAGTTTAAATATTTGTTTGTAATACTCACTGAAATCTGTGTCAGCCCAGTCGTATGCACTGCACGCCGACATCAATACTAGTCCTAACAATACAAACTGCAGAAAGCGTCCCATGGTGAATGCTGATATGTAACACATGCAAAATAAAAATGTTAACTGAAATCGGCGTTGAAGAGCGCCAGGCTTATATAGACAAGGCTTGTCAGCGACGAGTCAACCAGTCGGTTACCTGGCGAAGAAAAAATGCGCTCCGAGCGAAGAGATTTTTTTACATGCCAGAGAACACAAATCTAGATTTCAGATTGACTTAGTGATTTACTGCATCGTTGGATTATGAACAATGCTGTGTTGTTTTAATTATATATTAGCGTATTTAATTATGTGAATGAATTCTTTTTACACATGAATTATTCTTTATAATGTAATATGTGGAGAGATTTAATGTCATTATACGATGTTATTGTATGTTATTTTTTTTACGCAGAAAAACAATTTGCGTTGTGGTTGATGATAATTTGAAAGATCAGATTTTTTGGACCGAATGTTGGCCGGAATAAGCTAACACCCAGCTAACCTCATCAGGTCAAGCTGGTTAGGGCACTCTATTGTCCTGGAGGTAGTAAATGCCCTCCTAAGGCGGATGAACCTTTATGGTCAACGGCATTAGGATGTTAAAATAAAGGGGAAAATACCACATTGAAGGTCTTAAAGACATCCCACGTATCAGCAAAAAATGATTGCATCTCAAGTAAAATTTTCCGGAGATAAGATAGTCCCCCAATCGGATCTCCGGGTGGGGACTGCTCGAGACAAAACAACCAAGACAAATAAGAAAAACCTTCAGCCAACAAGATATGCCACCTGGAATGTTCGAACATTACTGCAGAACGGCGCCCTAGACGGGAGTATTTGCAGCAAGTATTCGAGGACATGAACTGTAGCGCTTATGCTGAGCTGAAAAGGGTTGCGGAGGACCGAGAGGAATGGAGATCGAGATGCAAGATTCTGTTGCTGCAAACCAATCCACCGGATTGATACTACGAAGAAGATTGTATGCCGTTAATTGTATTTAAAATATATATTTTGTAAATTGCTTAAATTTATATCATCATCATCATCTTCATTATTATCAGCTCCCTAGTTGGAGCATATTATCGTCTCAAACTGCCACCACGAAGTTCTGTTAGCCGCCATGGTCTTCGCCTCTTATCCCATGTCAACTCTGTTTTTCGGAGCTTGGTTGAGAAGTTTGTATACTCTTTGCTATAAAACTTGTAATTTTCTTATTTTTAATGATTTTCATCAGTTATCGTCTCCAAGAAATACGAGCGAAATAAGTAAATGCGCGTAAATTATTTGTTATTTATTTGCTCTAAAGGTATTAGGCGTTTTCCCAATTTCCATAAAAAAGTACCCTGTTTGTAACCGTTGTTTCCTTGACATATTACTAAGTTTAATTTTGGGTGGCTCAAATAATAAATCAACAAAAACTCTTAATTATCAATGTCACATTAAAAAATATCGATATTTACCATTAAAACTACACATGTCAATAACTTCACATTACCGCTGTTATATATCATCTAAATAATCGAATTATATTATAATATTCTTCATGCTCTTGGTATTTTACTACAAATTTGATACTGACAAAGAATGCCAATACATTGCTTAGCGAGTCCTTGACGATGACTGCTCTGTAGTCATAAACTTGGGTATATACAGCATGATTTTATTTCGAAAACCATATAATAAGAAAATTATTCCTGACTAATCAATTAAGTTTAACTTAAGTCTTGATTTTATAATCATGAATGTTTACACGGTTTTGTTATCAAATTACAATATATTATTAAAATATGTTTTATAAAAATAAATTCTTTTTTAAGCTATATAATTGACCAACGGCAATAGCAAATTGTAAGCACGGTTCATGTTATAACAACAAACTTAAGCTAAATTGCTCGCGGAACAAACATGAATTAAAAACTGTTGAATAACGAGTGTCATTGATTTGGTAGAGCTACCGCTTCTTTTAGAAAAAATATCCAAGTATAACTCGGATCCTTAAGATGATCGGCGCATAGATGCCTTGCAATAAAGCATGTAAATTGGCTTCTGACAAAACTGATTAACGGCAATTTCTTGTCATCTATATGCTCGAGATGTAAAACGTTTATGAAAAGAAATAACATTGGAGACACACATTTTTTGCTCGTGAATGTTTTAGATGAAAAAAAAAGGGGAGAGCACAGCCGGTCAAGAACAGTGCACTCTATGATTTTTAGCCAGGGAGGCTGGACGCTGCATGCAGGAAACGTGTGTTGTGTTCGTGTTTGTGCGTGGATTGGGGAGATTGCAAGTATATATTTATCTGTTTCTTGAAGATATCCAGATTGTAGGAGGGAGGAAACACAGACGCTGGTAGAGCATTCTAAAGCTTACCAGTGGCAATTAGGAAGGAACTTTGGAAACTGACAGTTCTTGGTCGACACACATAAACCGTGTATGGATGTTCGGCAAGAGTGTAGGACGAGTTTTTCGGTTGTGGGTGGGTGCAGGAGGAATTAGTTATTTAAGTTCCGAAGATCAGTGACCGTAGTAATAACGGTAGAAAAGACTAAGTGAACCAATCTTACGCTTGTGTTCCATAGATTGCAGGTTAGACGGAAGGGTGTCATTGTTTATCAAACGAATTGCTCTTCTTTGAACTGAGTCAATTAAGTTTAAAAGGTATTTTGGGGCTCCAATCCAAAGGTGACTGCCGTATTCAAGGATAGATCGAATTTTTCCTTTATATAGAAGAAGAATGTGTTTATCGTTGAAATACCGATGTGATCTATATAATACACCTAAGTTGCGGAGTAAGCGATATGCTACTCATATGGGAGGATATAAAAATGATGATGATATTTTAATCATTTTTATCAACTTAAACACACCAACCAAGTTACGCACATTTAAACAAGATGGAATATTATTATTTGATAATTTAAAAAAAATATCACTAAGTGAATGCTATTTTTTTTTATTTTTGTTAAGTCGTATCGTGTACTCCAGTTGTCTAGCAGCTATAATAGTAGGGATGTTAGCTGCTTGACCGTGATATTGACTATAGTGCTATTATATCAAGATCGCGGTCAGCTCCGAGAGGTGTCCGATACCAGATGCGCCAATTGATAACAAGGGGATCGTCTCTGTTGTGTAAATCAGTGCGAGATCAAACGATAAACGCCATATCATTTTCTAATACAAGTCGGTTCGAACGGTACATAACATATCTGTCCATTGTTTTATGAAGCGAGAGTTGAAAATGTACGCAGAATGAATTATTAAAACATAATAGACATAACTGTAATAAAATAATAATATTGTAGTATGATATTGTGGCTTTTGGGCTTAGCCGTGTGTGGCGAATTTATTTTGACCAATATTTCGACCGCCATTGCAGGGGTCTTCTTCAGGATTGATCAATCTCTTCGACAGATATGTCCTGCCCATTGTCACTTGAGTGTGCCTATTCGTTGGGTAGCATCCACCACTTGAGTTCTTCTGCGTATTTCCTCGTTTCGGATTCTATCTTAGCGACACTCCGAGCATGGATCTCTCCTTGTAACGCAGGTGACCTTTATTTTACGGGTAAGACATGCTGTTAGATTCTACGTTTCTGCGACATAAGTTAATACAGGGAGGATGCATTGAGACTTATGCGGGAGGCTTACGTTCAACAGTAGATGGATACAGGCTGATGGTGATGATACGAGTATATGTAATATGTATTTAAAAATATATATATTACGGTAAAACATACAGAAGAATAGATTTATAAACCTCATGTGGATTCAATGACGTTTAACATGTTACGACACACCCGAGGCTTGGGCCAATTTGATCCTTAGAGGAGGTCTAAAACCAACAAACAAGGTAAGCAACAGACGGTAACCTATTCATGTTTTGATTCACGAATAATTAAATTATCCCACCTCCATTTCTTAACTAAAAATAAAATTTAAGACTTCTTAACAAATATATGGGCCGGTATAGCTCAATGGTCAAAGCGTTTGATTTGTAAGCCAAAGGACGTGGGTTCGATTCCCGACGGCGAATATAAATAAAAAAGTTTCTAATCGATTTCTGAGCTCTAAAATACGCTAATAGCCACCTTTGCATTGTAAGAGATAAAATGATGAAAATAGCATATAGTCGAATTGAATTTGGCTGAATATATATATTCTTCAGCTAATAAAAAATGTACATTTTATATCATTTCAATATAAATACTTACAAACTACTGAATTAAATCAAAAACTAAATAAAAATGAATGACTTCACATGCAACAATATTAATGACAAAATTCAAATAAAAGAACTTATACATGACTCGATAGAAAACCTCAACCAGTTGGTACATAATAATGAATTCTCACTTACAACTTACCACATATTATCTGAATTAAACTACCTACAGTGTATAAATAATATCACGAGAAATATTTGCAACAATATTAATGATAAAATGACGTCACTGCATAAGAAATTGAAATAATGAAATGTACTAAAGATGTATTATTAATTTATATATACTTTAGATTTAATTCTATATATAGTATCTTAAAATTTTAATTATATAATGTTAGTATCATATCAAAATTATGACAATGTATAAATGTGTATATGTAAAATTCTGTATAAATATATAACTGTAAAATAACATAGATGAATCCCACGCCACACACAAGATCTTATCTTTAAGTGGTGTGGTAAGCGAATTTAAAAAAAAGAAAAAAAGAAGAAAAAAGATGGAATGTAAATTACTGTGCAAAAAAGGTATTTTTTTATATTTGATTAAAAATAAATAAATAATATATATTGTTGGTGTAAATTTGATCCCTCACCCGAAAAGTGCCAGTCATAGCCTATTAATTAAAATTGGCGGTAGACGAGTCGTCCCGTGAAGACTACCCATTCATAGTAAATTGCTATAATAATAAGGATGATGCGTGAATATCGGGCTGTAGTCTATGACGTTGGCGGACCAACACTCCACATGCAGCGCTTATACATATGCAACATGGTAAGCGTCATAGAATTCCACAGATATAAATAAAAAGTAAATACTCCAAGAACGATGAATGTATAAAGCCTTTTGAATGTAAATATTTCCATTGCGAAGACATTGGTACGCACTAAACATGAACGCAATACAAAAATCATTCGGCTTATCTTAGTAGTATACGACATCAATCATACTTTCATCTTCTCTATAGATAATGCTAAAGAAAACTGACACTTTTACTAATCTACTATGTTTACATACTTTCGCATGTTAATTTCATGAGATGCAGCTATTTTAAAACGTATTTAAAATATGATATGTACACGGAGTTTTTGACAGTATTAGGTGGAACACTAAATAAATACCTCCATGTATCACGGATGTAGAATTCTTTTGTCCACTCTATATAGTCAACAATAACGATATTTTTTTGTATCCAAAACTTCCTTACATACATTAAAATTACAAAAGTACTTGTATTATATTCAATTTTGTAAAGATGTATTATGATGGGTTTTGAGTGTGCCGACTTTGCGGTTAAAAAAAATATTTATGCACGTTTAAAAAGTTCAAAGTACTTAACCCAGGTTTTACGTTCGTTATTTCTCGGTACAACATTAATTCGTCTTTTTCTGTTTGCACAGCGCACTCGTAACTACTCTCAACTTAAACTCAAAACAGCCTCTAGAGCCTCCGGTGACCCGCTGCTCTCGTTAACGCCTTAAATACTATGAAGCAGGGATCACAAAGTGTGGGTCGCGTTATGTATTTTTCAGCACTTATCAGCTAGTCCCATATATATCAAGAGGAATAGAAAAGAGTAGGAGAATTTTGTCGTTCCAAATGATGATGGCGACTTATAAAGACCTCAATGACATAGAAGGTAAAGAATTATTGTATATCACTGCTTAGATAGAGCATTTAGTCGCCACAAATATAAAAATTCTCAGACTTTTGTTACCTGGTATTATCGCCTTGTCTCTAGTCATCTCTGGACTCGGAATTCTACTAAATACAAATTGTGCACAGTTATCAACAGCATATTGCATGATATTCCGGGGTCTTCACGATAAGTCAGTTATAGTATCTTAATAAATATTTTGGCATTATTGTCGTAGTTATAAGTGTTCTTCTATAATCTTCCCAGGTACGCAAACCGATACGAAGGTGCAAGATGAAAAATTAACAATTAAAAGTGAAAATATAATTTATAATTTATATAATGAAATAATAATAAACTAACAATTAGAATACAATTATGCAGTTTCATCGAATTATTATTATCGTTATCAATATGATGATAGTCACTTTTGTCAAAATGCACTTGTCGTTCTAGAGCTAAACGTTTTAAATTAACGATTAAAATGTTAGTGTGTAAGGCATTAAAATTTAATATACATATAAAAAAATATAATAAAACTTATATAATACAAAATACCACGTATTTACCCGCTAAAGTTGCGCGTCAGTAATCAATAATTAGTTACATAAACTAAGGTTAAAACATATTTTTTTGACCTAAGCTGCCCTGGTCTTTGCTTTTTCAGCCCTACATTAAGACCCTACTAGGAGTATATTGTGTATATATAGTTTAAATATATATTTTTTGTCAAAAATTAAAAAAAGTTAAGATTCATAAACGTTTGTCATTTACTGCTCCAAAACCTAGCTCAACTTTCTAGATATATTTAAATAACGGAATTTAAATTTTTATCACTACAGAGTTGCCAAGTAAATTTAATATTACGTTTGGAGTGACCAAGAAAATAAATAATAATAAAAATGGCATAATACAAGCACTGCATCAAATTTTATTATTTTTTCGCTATAATTAAACATAGATGTGTAAATAGGATTGTTGTAATGTGCTTCTATATATCACATAAATGAAGTGCACCGTGTGCAGTTTCAAATACTACTTTTTTGTTTATTTTATTCTGATTAGCTTTTAATACATAGTATTGTTGATATGATAGTATTGTTGATATGATAGTATTGTTGATATGATAGTATTGTTTGTTAAGTATATGTATTTTCCTTACTCGTATTTAATTTCATGCCTATAATTCATTATAAGTTTATAGATTAAAGATATATATTTTTGACTTTAATTTAAATTGGTGAAAAAAATTACCCCGGGAATAAAACTAATTCATATTTTCTTTTTCCGTATATCCGTTCCATAAATGCATATATGGCCACCGCACGTTACTGCTACGTACTTTGTTTAGCTACCACTGTACATTCTTCCTTCTAGAACGTATTTGCACCTGAAGGTCTACTTAGGAATATATATATGGTGTCCAACGACCTCCAGAGAAGAAGACCTTAAGAGTGCTTCAAAGAAGGGTAGCCGTAGTATCTGAGGCATATTTTTGGGTGATTTTTTAATTGGGGTTTGAAAGGAAATGAGATGTATAATCCGATTAATTATTTAGTTACCATAAAAGTGGATGATGAGTAAATATCCGGTCTAGAACTTTACTAAGAAAAATGAAAGTGACACAAAATCCATCAATGAGATACTTAAATTTTACTACCGTGTGTCAGTTTTCTCCAATACATGTTGACAATTTTTTTTTCGATAATTTGACTTTTGTAAAACCATTCAGATCCTGGCTTTTCTTGTGGCGACATATCATATCATTCCATTGAAAGTTTTTTATGTAAACACATGCAGGAGAATACCAGATGGTCATTCTAAAATCTCATCTATGGAATTCTATGACGCCTACCATGCTGCATGAGTGTTGATCCGCTAATGTCAAAGACCACAGCCCGAGATTCACGCATCATCCTTATTATAACCGGAATTTACTATGAATGGGTGATCTTCACGGGACGACTTTCATCTAACCCCAATTTTAATTAATAGGCTTTGACTGGCTTTTGAGAGGTGAGGCATCAAATTTACATCGAAGGGGGTATTTTAGAGATCAGAAATCAAATTAAAAACATTTTTTTTTAAATCTCCGTCGGGGATCGCACTGATGACCTTTGGCTTGCAAAGCAAACGCTTTGACCATTGAGCTATACCCGCCTTCCTAAAATGATAAACACATATTTTTCGTATAGTATATACCTATAAATATATACCAAAAATGAACGAAAACCACAACTTGGCTAATAACACTGCGCGATAAATGAAATTGATTCCTGAAAATATCACTGAAAATATCACTGAAAAAATATTAGTTCAGTCGTTTTGCTGGGCGGCACTGCTTGAGTTGCGGCGGCTTGATGCAGGAGGTCGCCATCAGCGTGCACCGACCCGTCTGATTGACACATCAAAGCGAGTGCTCTCGACTTTGGCAGCGTCGCTGTTTGCTCCGGCAATCATTGGAGTTGTCGCTAAATAAAAGACAGTAACGACCGAAAGGCGATATGACGAAAAACGGGGGTTCCTTTTATAAAAACACTCTCAATGTGTTGGCTTTATATTTGCTCAAAATAATTCCTTAAGTGGTTCTATTTTGATTTAGAAATTTATTTATTTAATCGAAGTATTTTTCATGTTGTTTTTTCAGTATTTATTATAAGTCAATAAAAGTGACTCCCTCTACATACTGACATGTAATAAATAGTTTGTATAAAGTACACTGTATGCCGTTCAGTGCACGGTGTACTAGTGTCAAGAACAAGTACTTGTTAAGAATACTAAATCAACCTCAGAAACTACAGAAAACTGAGTTCTCTGCAAGCCTACTTTTTTTCTTGATAATATCTGAAACTGTATTCAGTACCTATGTAATCAATGTAACATCGTATGTATACAACTTATGAAAGAGCGAGGATTAAGAAAACGGCAGAACTAAGTAACGTCACATGGTAAAAGTGTGTATTGTAAATATAGATGAAAAAAAAAACTAAAACCTGTTATTTTATTATCACTAGTAATAATTGATTTATTTATTTTTAATTACTCGTTGCCTTAGACTTCTTGGCCAAGACTTAAGAAATATAGCCTTATCATCTGATTTAAAAATGGTGTTAAGCAAACACCTTTTTTACATACCATAGACACTACAAACCCTTCTTTTCAAGGCTCTGGGTTTTCATCAAGGTGATTGACGGAAACATATAAACTAAGTTTATGTAAGAGTACCTATTTGACAAAAAATGTAATGCAGATTGTATTTAATAACTTCTTAATTAGTAACTTCTTCAGATTGTATTTGCGTAAGGTTGAAGTTAAAAGATATGATAACTGAGAAACTCTTGGTGGGAATTTGAGGCGACTTTACGGTGCACTTACGCTGTAATTTTTTTCATTTTTCAGTATATTTTTCGTGCTGAAAAAATAACATCCTCCACTAGTCACTTTATATACAGCATTCGTACGTCTCAGTGTGGTACAATAATCAACACAAATTAAATTAACAGTTGACAAGTTCTACGGCGTCGCTTTGATGAACTTCCTGAGTTACGGCAAACTTGCAATTAGTACAGGAGCGTCGCGACGTTTGTTTAAGATTATTGGAAATCGTCAGCTTTTCGGTGATTCTGATGATCGAAGAGTACACTGAAGAGCTTCTGCGAGACTAGCGATTCCTTGAAACACCTTACTGTTTTAGAACATTTAATGAACAGTCGCAAAAATGCTTATGTTTCATTTTATTAAAGCAAGGTAGATTCTAGTTCAGTAACAATAGCACATCGTGAGCGGTTATCGTTAAATCGTAGAAGTTTTTCATTAGATCAGCTAAATTGAGCGCAGATCAAAGCTTGGATAGGTAACCACATGCTGCATGTCTTGGTTAGGTTAAGCTGCTTATAAGTTCTAAATCCAGGCTTTGAGAGAATTTGTCTTGTGAGGTTTCCTTCAAAAATCCAATTAACTTATCACCCGAAACATATCCACGGATACTACGGCGGCACTCTCTACATGTTCCCAGATTTTGCCCTGCATATAGTTGGGAACCATGTTTATCAATATGTGGACATATCTGAAAGCATATAGTCAGAAAAAATTGCCACCACGAACTTTTGTCACTGTTTATCCTCCACTAGTATCATGACAACTAAGCAATATGAGGTTCTAGAAAAAAATAAGGTTGTATATGATCTCTAGCATTGAAGGATTTGTATAGGCAGCAGCTGTAGTATACAAGACATATTTTTGGGTGATTTTTTAATCTGAATTCATAAAAAATATCCGATGATTACCCAATCAGGATACTCGATAAGCAACAGACCCATTCTTGTTTTGGTCCTTGCTTAGGTTGATTTACTTCAGTTGTCTAACGAGAACCACACATACAATGTACCACAGTCTAAGGTACAACTTACTTAACATGTTTCAAAGAGATGCAGTACATTGATCTGGCGTCTACAAAATTGTCTAAGTGAATTGAACAGACGCAGGGACTACTGAAACTTCCTGACGTTGAGTGCACGACTTTAACGATTGAGCCGCACGTGCGCTTTCAGTGAGCTTTACCCTGGCGGGGGAGCACTAAGTCCGCACCGCTATAACCTTAAATCACACCCAGATGCCTTCCGTGCACCCGAGGGTCATTAACGCGAACCAAGACAACTTCTGTGTGATCAACGCAGCGAACAAACACTCGACCTGACCGCTTGCACATAAGTTGTATAATTAAACGATCAACGTATTTTTTGTATTATTTCGCAGTCTCATGCGTCGTGAGAATATTTCAATCAATCCAAGGCTCAAGAGATGTAAAACGAAGATTGAATTCAAAGTTTTTCTTTGTAAATATTTAAGTGTTTTACAGGGAGAAACTACAAGATTCAGATGCGTTATTTTTATCCTTTTAAAGCTTTGAAAAATGTAATTATTTATTCCGCAGTGTATATTATGGTGAATAAAAATTGTAGAAAATGTTATATTGATTAGCGGTTAAATAAGATTGTCAGCGTGGTTCTCGTAAGATCTCCGAAATTAAACAATATCGGCCGCTGAACAAGACTTGTATTAGTCACCGCCTACGGAAAACCGCATCTAGCTGATCGAGTTCAGACACTCTTTAGGATCGAATGTAGGAGCGTCGCGCTAATCATCCGATCTTCTTACATATATGATTAATAAATCAACAAAAAATGTGAATCGATTACAATAAGTGTGGTCTCTTCAAATCCATCGGTCCCAAGTCGGGGTATAGTACTGAAGGTCATCGGCTATGGAATGCTCTTTCAACATCTGTGTTTCCTCCTTCTTACAATCTGGATCTCTTCAAGAAACAGATAAATATACACATGCAATCTCCCCAACTCACACACAAACATAAACACAACACACGTTTTCCGCATGCAGCGTCCAGCCTCCCTGGCCAAACGTCATAGAGTGTACTGGTCTTGACCGGCTGTGGTCACCTACATGTGACTACATAAAAAAAATCACCCATTCATAGTAAATTCCTGTAATAATAAGGATGATGCGTGAATCTCGGACTGTAGTCATTTGTCATCACATTGGCGGATCAACACTCCACATGCAGCGCTTGCATGGTGAGCGTCATAGAATCCCACAGATGAGACTTCAGAATCACCATCTGTCGGTATTCTCCTGTATGTGCTTACATAAAAAAGTATAATAATTTACTTTATTTAACGTAAAAAATAACTGAAAGTTTTCATGTAAGTATCAAAAATACTTATTAATTTAACACCACAGGATCCTTAATAAAAAATAAAACATTAACAATACGAGTATATTTTTTGATTGCTTCTTTACATCATCTTTTGAATGCATAACATGATACAAATTTATTTACATTTATGCAGATTTGGTGTTTTAAATAATTTATTTCTACAACAAACACAGTTAATATATTTTTTAAATTTTATTTTATTTTATAATTTTCAAATATTAATCTCTCAATTAACTCTTCTTAACCGTTGCTTTTCCTCAGACCACATGTCGATGAAAGCTTATATATGTGATTACTTAACCTTTTACAAGCGTGTTTTATCATCTTCTTATATACGAGAACATATCTTCACAGGTCAGTGGATTTTTATGGAACTATCTACGGAAATATATCACAATATGGACCGTTAAGCAATCTTGATTTGCATTAGTTTGGCTTGGTGGATATTTATAACGCTAAGTGTAATTAACGAGAAGTAATAAATAACGAATCGATATTTAGAAGTTACAGGAAATGACGTTGATAATAAAAAAGTTACAACTCTACCCACAGAAATAAATGCTTAGTATTTTTGATGAATTAAAAAACATTTGTGAGAGCTTGTGATAATCTGGAAAAATATGACTGTAAATTTAATGTGAATTATGTTTAAAGAAAATTTCTATGAAAGCATTTGCATATTTACTATCATCACAGTACTGCTGTGAAATACGTCGTATAATTTTATCATTTCTGCCTTAGCTAAGTGATGTTACTATTCCTTTTTTGTTAATAGAGTGATAACAATATTTTGCAAATTAAGCGTCATTATTTCGAGGGGAAATATGGGCATTAGACGGTTTTTAAATGTTCTGTGGAACGCCACTCGTTCTGTTAGGGTGTGGTGTAGCCTTCACAAGAGATGAAACGACCAAGATATGGCAGATGGGGAGCTAAATCGAGTTTGCGAAACTGGACCGACACGCGTGAGGTTATGCCTTTTGGACAAGAGAAATTTGGAGATGTTTTCTAATTGTGAATAAATAGATGTGTACAATCATTGGTAGCAAATAAAATGTAATATTATATTTAAATTGAAGAAGTGATAGTTTATACTATTACGTTTCTTTCAGCACTCGAAAAAAGCTAGCTTCTTGGTGTTTAGGTAGTTTGAAATAAAATTTTATGTTTTTTTGATTCACTAATAACATAAAAAAATATATATGTTTATGGATTATAAATTAAATTTAAAATGAAAAACCGAGCTAAGATTAGAAATAATGTTATCAAGCTTAAATATAGATTAATTTTCAGAGCTTCTATCGATATAATACAGTCTCAAGTTCTAATAAGAAAAAATATATTTGTTGAGAAATATCCATCAGGCTTGAATTATACAATATTTATGAAATGCTGGATTTTTAGTTTTAATTTTTTTATAAGGTGAACTAACAAACGGAGTGATGACCGACCGTTACCAGATGGACTGAAGACATTAAATGATAACTTCTTTAATTTTTTCCATCGATAATTCTTGGTGGAATTCCATATTAACAAATAAATTTAAAAAAAAATTAGAAATTATTAACTATTTTCTTATTAAAGTACATCATGTTTCGGCTACCCGACGTAGCCATCAAAAGCTCTGTCGAATAGATCATGCCGTCTTTCATTAAAAAATGTGGAATATTTTCTTAATAAAACTTTATTTGAATTTGTTATATTGATAGCGGCAGATGTTTGAATGTGGAAGAAAGAGTATCGAGAAGAGTGGAGAATCTAACTGGAGGCTTTCTTTGAAAAATGAACGGACAAAGGGTGATGATGAGTTAATAAATACGAGCATACTTAAAAAAAATGTTTTTTTTAAGCAGTAAGTTCCAGGGCTTAAAAAACAGCGCCTTAAGAAAGTCTATACTAGTCGCTATGGCAGAAACTTAAACGCACTCGTCACTAAGGTGGAAAGTCAGCTAAGGAATACGTTCTGCACGATCTTTGTAGTGCGCATTGACTTGGTGGTAGTTTTAGCTCACTATATCTTGTAATTTTTGAGATAGCATATGGAGGTTTTTAATCCGATTAAAGTGTTTTTTTTTTCTGATCTATACCTAATTTAACCCTTTTTACCGACCATACTATGAGTATTATTTGTTCTCCTATTCAACTTCATTGCTTGCTTTCAGAGCTATTGTATCTGCAGGTTGCAGCCGGTTCGAGGGTGAGATAAGTGCACTTCGGTCAAAACCGGAGTTTCGATCCCAAACGGGAAATTCAAAAGATTTTATTCGCGCTGGGCGAGTGATTATTAGTGATTTATTGTAGCCTTATCGCCATTTTGTAGGCTTATAATAATATGGATGTAAATTTATTGTATTGATTTTTTTATAAAATAATATAAATTTTATATTTACTAAACGTAAATAAGCATACAACATTGCAATATTTTCTCGTTTAATGTCGATTAAATAAATAAATAAATAAAATTAGAAAATAAATAAACACTTGCAATCTCCCCAACCCACACACAAACACACGTTTCGCGCATGTAGCCTTCAGCCTTCCTGGCTGAGCGTGATAGAGTACACTGGTCTTGACCGGCTGTGTTCTCATGCGCATGCGATTACATAAAAAAAAAAATATTTACATCAAATTAAATTGAAATTTCTCTATTTTTCTCTTAACTTTACATACAATACAAAGTAAGTTTATAAATGGATGCCTTCAATTCAGCCTCTTTTTGTTTATATACAAAATACAATTTGTATAAGCGCGCTACAAAATAAATATGTCAGAAGAACCTTTGCGTTCGAATGCCAGCCGTGAATTTTTAAGCGAACTGTAACATTTAGTTGAAAAAAAATGTTGCAAAAGTAATGAAAGCAAAATACTTCATAGTAGTATATGAGAATATTTGTTATTTACGTGTACATACGAAACAATGAAATTAGTATTTCAAATATTATCTCTCCGAATATAAATACCGCGTACACATCAGTATACAAAGAGAAATAATTTTATGCAAATGATTCCATTCGACTTGCATTCGGCTCGGAGTCATCCCGGAAATTGGCAGTTATCTTTTTATTACCATTCCGGGAATTCCTCTCAACCCATTCTCCGCGCCTCCTCCACCGCCACAAACTGATCTGTATAAACCACTTTATAACCATAAACTTTATTGATCGCGATACTCAGCTAGATACTATGCAAATCATTAATGCCGAGGCATCCATTTTACGGGCAGGTTCTACGATGATTCTGGTATGGATCCGTTTATGTGAATTGAGCAGTAAACTAGTTTAAATGTTGATACGCAGCGATAAACCCGCGATCTTTAATGAATAGTAATATTATGTATACAATGTATTCACGGCGCTCTGATAGTTTGATGGTGCGGATATATTTAACAGCTTTCCCGATAAGCTTTTAAATCTACCTGTAAAATCAGTAAATGATTCTTGTAGGGCGGAACTAATTCGTCATTTTATTTATTTATACACATACAAATACAAAACAAAGCATAGTATTAACATTTATAATATGAATGAAATGTTATATCATTTATTTCTAGTTTACACCACAATGCTTTAAGGTCATTTTTACAGCGTTTGTGTTTCCTGATTCATTTTACCCACGATGATACATCCATGAAACAGATTTACATATATTAGTAATTTCTCTACCCCTTATTTACGTTTCATGCTTTTTTTACATAGACATATCCTTTCCGCGTGCAACGTCTAGCTAACAAAGTATAATCGACTAGAATCTACTGATTTCAACCGGTTGTGATTATTTGTAAACGTTGACACAAAAAGTCCAAAAATATGTACAAAAGTATTTAATATGTCTGAATTTGAATGTCAATTGTTCCTCCCAACAACTTATTCTTAAAAAATAGAAATAATGACGTAAAATAAACATTAAGTAGTTAAAGACAAACAATTAATGAATAGCTTGTAAAATTTGTAATCTCGTCATGTTTTACAATTACTTAATAAAAATTTCTTATGTTACTATTTTGGTACTCTCCTACATTCACTGAGCATAAGTGTAAATTTAATTCGAGAAATCATTAAAAAATATATATTAATTAAACGATTGCTAAGTATTTCAATAGATTGCTTAAGACGATTCTGGTCCAAAAATATGTTCAATTACTTCAAATAAATATGTTATTTTTTTTAATCAAAATTATTTTCAAATCTTTATAGTTTCACCATATATAGTCAGTTATTTACAATAGCGTTATAAAAAATAGTGTTTAATTGTAAATTCAAATTCTATACATTCTAAGATTCGTTGTTAGTAAGTTGTTTGGACAAAAAATAGATATTGGATGTTGCAAATGTCTGAAACACCTAAGATGCATTTTTTCTCAATCTAGACAATTGCGTTTTTATGAGAAGATGTTTATCCCCCAAGTAAACCGAATTACTTCGAGTAATGCCATCGTTTTGTTGCACGGAACATAAAACCCCATCCCCTCGCCAGTACAACACCTGTACATGATTGGAATTGTCCCTTTTTACGGAGAAATAATACGAATCGAAAAAAATAATGTTATTCCCCTTTACACGCTTTTGTATTTTTATTTCAAAAAAATATTTAACCGTTCATTCTGAGATAAATGTTTTTTTTTTCATTTTTTATTCATACATATTTTTTGTTTAAATTGTGGCTTTTGGGTTTAGCGGTGTGTGGCGAATTTCTTCTATCCAATATTTCAACCGTCATTGCAGGGGTCTTCTTCAGGGTTGATGACTTACTTGTGAGTTGATGTGATATTTCTTGTTTCTAATAATTAGGCTGTAATTCGAATTATTTGAGTGACTGTAAAAGCAGTGATGAATAGTATACATTTTGTAAAAAACGAGTATGTTATTGTTGAATAGAGCAAGGAAGATTGAATTAAAAAAAATTAAATTTCAAATATGTTCGGAAAATATGTTTTATATTATGGGCAATATATATTAAGATAAAAAGGTAATAAAATAAATACTTTTTTATATTCAATACGACCTCTAGATTTTCCATTATTGCCATTGATTACCATTTTCAAAAATAATGGAATAAATACAAAATATAATACATTATATAAACAATAAATACCCCCTTACAAATGTTTTGAATTTTTATATTTTTCTTTAAATAAGATCGATTCACTCACAATAAGAGCCTTTTCTCATGAAGAATTATTTTTAATAAAGTAATTCACACCATTATCAAGGACACTATCTAAATACAACGGTGAGTAAATAAATACAAAAAAAACTTTATAGTGGCTCTTTGTGGGACTAAAGTCTATTGATAGGTAGCCAATATGAAAGAAAATAAAGGCATTTATAACGTTTTACAAAGTTTATCTGGTTTCAACGCTCTGTAAATGTTTTGTGGGTCCGTAAATGATCACTTCAATTAATTCGAGATATGAAAGCCGGTTATCAAGCCATTTTTCCCGCTTGCATCTCGCCATTTTTATGCCCGCGAATAAAAGGGGTGAATCCCCACAGGAGAGATTCGGACGCATATGGAAATATAAATTGCGCGATATATTTTTAAAGCAATGGTACTAGCCAAACAGATTTTTTATGCAAGAGACTTAATTTTTTTTGCCTTGTTTTTTTTTATACTATTTGAAATGCAACAACAGTCACGTAACACCTTTTATAATGTTAATTTAATTAAAAGTGAATGCCTAAAATCATTTCTAATGTGTACAATTTTTGATCGATAACATTACAGGTTTCTATACAATTAATTAACTTAAAACATATTATAATTTATGTGCGATGCCATTATATGAGGCAGTATATTACAACAGTGGAAATATATCAAGCGCAACTGAAAATATCTAAAATATAAACGGATATTGAAAAACTGAAAAAAATTAGTAATATATAACCATTTAAATTCAGAAGGCTTAATATCTAGCACTAAAACATATGGCAAATGCATAAGAGCCCTCTACATTATTGCCCTCACTCAAGTTTGTTCAGACCAAACTTCATAGAAGTCCTCGCCGAATCCAAGTGGCCCATAGGACATTCGGTCCAAAAGACATTCGGCCCAAAGGACATTTGGTCCCGCCGCACCAAACGGCGGTCTTAGTTCGTTAGCAGTTAGCCAATGATATGGACAATGGCCGGTCGGCTTGTGATTAGACCGGGGCTCCTTGTAATTTGTTCGACGCTACGGTGCAGACCCCAAGCGTACGACTGACCCCACAAATCCAGGGCACGTGAAATAACCGATAAATAAGTGTAACGTTAAATGGATTTACCGGTTAATTATAAAAACAATTAAAAGCTTTTATCAATTACTGTTCATCTACTTTAACAAAAATGTGATTATCTGAAGTGAAAATTGACTTTATAACTTTCGTTTTACTCTGGTAGTAGTTTCAAGTAGTTGTTTATTTTAATAAATATAAATAAATGTTTCATATTATAAATCATATTACTTTACAATCAAGGCGTAGATATTTCTTTATGGAAACACGCACAAAAAAGTACCAGTATACGTCTTTTTCTGTAGACGTAAAGATAGTCAATTTGGGCCTAAATAATAAGGTTTGTCTTTATAAAAAAAACACTTTATAAAGCACGTGAAAATGGTAAACATGAATATTTTTGGTACACTTAGAAAACTTCATTTATATTTCTTCTTCGTAGTATCAATCCGGTGGATTGGTTTGCAGCAACAGAATCTTGCATCTCGATCTCCATTCCTCTCGGTCCTCCGCAACCCTTTTCAGCTCAGCATAAGCGCTACAATTCATGTCCTCGAATACTTGCTGTAAATACTCCCGTCTAGGGCGCCCTCTACAGTTTCTACCCTCAACCATCCCCTCCACAATATCGTGAAGAAGACCATCGTGGCGCATGATGTGACCAATCCATCGGGCTCGCCTCTCTGAGATGGTTCTTATTAGGTGCCTATCTTCCTTGATTATCCTGAGAACCTCATTGTTCGTGACGTGGTCTCTCCAGGAAATTCCGAGAATTCTTCTGTACGACCACATCTCAAAGGCCTCTAGTCTTTTTTTATCACTTTCAGATAAGCACCATGTCTCACAGCCGTACATTAAGATGCTCCAAACAAGTGTTTTGGCAAGTTGCTTGCGGAGCCCTAAAGTAATATTCTTTGACTCAAGAATTTTGGCTTTTTATTGAAAGCTAGCCTTGCTTGATGTATTCGACTGTTGACTTCTCTTTTGTTCTGGCATCCCAGGTAATCGTACTTCCAAGGTATACAAATTCTTTTGCATCTTTTAGGGGTACTCCTAGCATTGATATGTTAATTTTCTGCTGCTCATTGCGGCTTACTCTCATGACTTTGGTTTTTGTGCTGTTTATCTTCATATTGTAGTTGGAATTAAATATGTTTTCCATGGATGTCAGCGCTTCAGTGAGTTCATCTTCAGTTTCAGCAATCAGAGCAATGTCGTCAGCAAACCTTATCATATCAATCTTTTGGCCATGTATTTTAACCCCTCTCTATGGCCCATTTTTTCCCTGATGTTATTAATTGCATTTTGTATGTATACGTTGAAGAGTACAGGCGACAGAGAGCATCCTTGTCTCACCCCTTGACGTATTTTTTGCTTCCTTTTGGACATTTCCAAGTGATATTATGGCAGCTTCTTCTTTGTAAAGTGAAAATATGAGTCTTCGTTCTTTGTATTTGACTCCAATTTCTTTCATAATATCGAAGAGCTTCTCCCAATCTACTTTATCAAATGCTTTTTCAATGTCCACGAAGGCAATATATGTATCTTGGTCTACTTTTATCCTCTTTTCCAAGATCATACGCAGGGATAAGATTGCTTCTCTGGTTCCCATTCTTTTTCTGAATCCAAATTGATCGCTAGTGAGACTATTTTCTATTTTTGGTTCAATTCTATGTAGGATTATGTTGGTCAGTATTTTGGATGCATGGGATAGAATACTGAGTGTTCGGTGTTGTTCACATTTTGTTGTTCCGGGCTTCTTTGGCAGAGTTACAATTAGACACTTTTTGAAGTCTTCTGGCGCTATTCCTGTATTATAAATCATCTGAGTCATTGTGAACAGAGCATCTAGAGTTCCGGTTCCTGCCGACTTTATTAGTTCAGCTGGTAGGTCATCAATCCCTGGTGTTTTTCCATCTTTGAGCTTTTTTAATGCGAAGTCAAATTCCTCTCGGATAATTGGGTCTCCCAAATCATCGGCGTCCACATCAGTTTCGTTTTCTATCACACTCTCAAAGCTGGTATCATTACTTCCGTTGTATAGTGTTTCCAGGTACTGTTTCCATCTCTCCCCTATTTGTGTATCCTCAAACAGTATTTTCCCGTTCTCTGCTTCTATCGCTTTGCCTTTTCCAATTTTCATGCCAAAGAAATCCTTTACTGACGCATATGCAGTTTCAATATTTCCTTTTTCATGTTGTCATTGATTTCTTTGCATTTTCTCTGTAAGAATGCTTCCTTAGCGATTCGTGACTCTCTGTTTATTCTGTTTCTCAGTGCTCTATATTCACTCTGGGCCTTGTCATTGGGGTTATTTTTGAGTAGTCTCCTTTTTTCTATCATGTTAACGATTTCCTCTGTTATCCATTCTTTCCTTGCCTTAGGCTTATCTTTGCCAATGACTTCTTCTGCTACATCTTTAATTTTTTTTTTTATTTCCTCCCATATTTCATTAACATTTGTCAAATTTTTTGTGGCGCAATCTTGTGTTTTTTTCGTGTATTCTTCTTTGACATCTTTGTTTTTTAAAGCTTTAGTGTTCCATTTATAGTTACTTTTATATTTTATTTTTTTAGTTTCAGAGAACTTTTAGCAATAACTATATTATGGTCACTGTCGATATCTGGGCTGGAGTAGCTTCTGCAATCTTTAATTTGATTCTTAAATCGCTCTCTTACAATTATATAGTCGATCTGAAGTCTGAGTCGGTCTCCTGGAGCCTTCCATGTGTATCTTTGCCTTGGATGGTGTTCAAAGCAGGTGTTTGCGACTATAAGCTTATGTTTGGCACAGAATTCTGTCAGTCGGTCGCCTCTCATATTTCTTGTACCTAGCCCGAAAGGTCCAACACATGTTCCCTCCCGTCCTTCTCCCAATACAGCGTTCCAATCTCCTAATATAATCAGGTTTTCTCCAGCCTTAACATCTATCAGTAGTTTGTCTAGTATCGTGTACACGTCTTCCACTTCCTGGTCATCGTGGCTTGAGGTGGGCATGTATACTTGGAGTAGCACAGTATCAACAGGTTTTGTTTCAAGTTTGACTAAAATAATTCTTCCATTATATTGCACATATCCCTTCACACGCTTTCCCCATTCCTTGTACAGTGCAATACCTACTCCGCCTTGGCCAGGTTTGTTTTCAATACATCCTGTGTGTATTATCCTATATTCTCCACTCCAAAAGTCTCCGCAATTTGGCCATCTCATTTCTGCTATCCCTAGAATGTTCAGTTTCATTTTCTGCATTTCTAATTTTAGGTTATCTAGTTTGCTGTTCTGCAGCAATGTTCGAACATTCCAGGTGGCATATCTTGTTGGCTGAAGGTTTTCCTTTTTTGTCTTGGTTGTTTTGTCTCGAGCAGTCCCCACCCGGAGATCCGATTGGGGGACTATTTTATCTCCGGAAAATTTTACTTGAGATGCAGTCATTTTTTTTTTTGCTGGTACATGGGATGTCTTTAAGACCTTTAATGTGGTATTTTCCCCTTTATTTCCACATCCTAATGCCGTTGACCATAAAGGTTCATCCGCCTTAGGAGGGCATTTACTACCTCCAGGACAATAGAGTGCCCTAACCAGCTTGACCTGATGAGGTTAGCTGGGTGTTAGCTTATTCCGGCCAACATTCGGTCCCTGTCTATATTGGCCGACTGATGTCGCTCACCCCCCACCACGAGAAGGAAATAGATCAGGATTTTCCTTTCATCGGACCTGTGACCTTAAGGCATTTCACAGAGTCCTCCAGTACTTTTAGGGGGCTTATATTTATATTTATTGATTAAAATATGGGTAAATTGGTATCAATCTAAAACGGATTTAAATCGATATGCATTATCCATTATCCATTATTTAAGCACGGTATATACAAAATAAAAAATATCAATACTAGTGAGCTTAAAACCCTTACATTTATTTTATTTTTATTTTGTTTATTAACGGCCTAAGCCCATGCATACATTTTTAAATTGGAAAACACAATCAAAAAAATCGTAAGACAGAATAAATACTTAAACTTAAGACAATTAATTTGGACAAAACGTGAACATAAGTAAATAAAACATCTTGCACATCAGTGGGGGGAACATCGAAATGCCGGAAGGTCCAGCCCGAAAAAGTCCAAGTTACTAGAGGAGTTAACCAGTCTACATATTCTCAACATAGGAGAATAGAAACCGTAGTTGGTTTTGGATGCCCCTAAGTGTAGCAGGTTACTACATCTAGTGAACCGTGAGGAAACATTGAATGTAATTTTCCGCAATAAAGTTGAGTCATCGATTATGGAATTCAGAATTTAAAAAATAAACAGCATTTCAGTCACCGTTCTACGTGTCTCCAATGTAGACATATAAAGTCACCTCTCTATGTCTTCATAGGAGTAACTACCTCTCTTAAGGCCGATCAGTCGTGCTACTCTTGACAAAAAAAGCGATGTTGGACTGATTCAATACGGTCGAGTTTTTTTTACATTTTAGCTAGCCAATATATTACAAAATAATTAATATGCATCACGTTTAGTTGAAACATATAGCAATTACAATAAGGAAAACATATCGTTATCAATGAAACCGGTAAAGCATACCCTACTGCCTGTCCACGAGCTTGTGCACAGCCTGCCTGCGAGTTGGCCGCTCAGTAATTGAAAGCTTCGGGAAGGCTCTCCTCTCTCTTCGTTGTCCGTCTCTCTTAGAGGGCAGTCCCTGTGATCATGGCGATATGAATTAGCCAGTTAATTTTAAAAGCTCATTTGGCCACCACTTAATTTAGAGCTTTTTAATGCGACAATTATACAATTGCAGACAGACAAGCCTCACAATTATCAAGGAGATGAATATGAATATTAATTTATGTTACGGTATTAAAGCAAATTGCGTGGACATTGATGCGATAATATGTAGAACGATGTAAGATCATAATAACCCACACAATGTTTATATGATCACTTTATAAATTATGAGCTCAGTTCTATATATCAATTTTACTTGAATAAGTATTTAAATAAATATACGTTTTAAGCGGAAAAAAAGTTTATAATTTATTTTCATAGCATTTATGAATTTTCATAAACAAACAAACATTACTAATCTCAAAGCTATCACCTGACTATAATGGGTGAAACTGCTTATATTTTGATATTAATATATTTTTAAAAATAATCAAATTAAAAATATTTAGTGATTATATGTTTGAGACTTCTATCGTCAAAAATACAGAAAAAAAAATATCACAAACATTTACCTTAATATATTTGATAGAATTTTAAATTTTTCCGGTGGTTATAGCTAAGTGGTCAAAACTTTTGCTTTGCAAGTCAAAGGTCGTGGGTTTGATCCCCGACAGAGATTTAAAAAAAGGATTCTTAATCGAATTCTGAGCTCTAAAGTACCCCGGTTGGTGTGAATTTGAAATAAAATCTCAACCGTACAATGGTAGTCATAGCCTATTAATTTAAATTGGTGGTAGTCGAAAGTCGTCCGTGAAGACCACCCATTCATATTAAATTCCTGTAATAATAAGGATGATGCGTGAATATCGGGCTGTAGTCTATGACGTTGGTAGATCAACACTCCACATGCAGCACTTAGCCATATGCACTATGGTAAGCGTCATAGAATTCCACAGATGAGACATCAGATTTACTATCTCCACCGTCGGTATTCTTCTGTATGTGCTTACATAAATAAAAACAATTGGTAGTTAGTGCTCCTATTGGTTTTCGTTCTGATTAGGTGCCACTAAGTACAGTGTAAGTTGAAATAAAAAAACATTATATATTTAAATAAAACTATTTTATATGAAATGCCTTAAAAGTCGAATGATTAATAACACGTATGCTGAATTTAAAAATCTATTATTATATATTGTCTTTTCAGTAAACCAATTGTTATTTGAGCTTTATGTTATTGAAGTGATCGCATTTCAAAAGCCTAATGTTTTATTAATGTAGTGTGTTATGAAGTATATTTAACAGAAAAAATGTGGGAAAATAATTATGCTTATTACGTGTATGACAAAATGTACCGCATATTATTTATACATAGAGGGAGTCGAAGTGTCTTTGCACATAAAAACACACGTAGGAGAATACCAACAGTGATACAATAACAGGTGATATAGATATATCGTTTATTAATTATATAAATCTTGCTAATTAAGGCATGTTTTTAGATTACATAGCTGAATCCTTGTATTGTTCAAAAAAATAACCATCTCAGACCTAACTTTTTTGCTTAAATATATTTTTAAGTATATTAAAATATGTAGTATTCATAATTTACAATTACATTTACCAAACAAATAAAATCTACTGTGGTCTGCAAAATACAAAAGCTTCTAGTACAAAAATATTAAAAACGGCATAAAAAAAAACAATCATAATATTGTACATTGTAACGTGAACTCGGTCTGAGATTAATTAAGAAACTCACTCTAAATGGGTGTTGTCTACGAAATTTCTCTCATATACCACCAATTATGTCGAGGACATGAACTGTAGTGCTTATGCTGAGCTGAAAAGGGTTGCGGAGGACCGAGAGGAATGGAGATCGAGATGCAAGATTCTGTTGCTGCAAACCAATCCACCGGATTGATACTACGAAGAAGATGTAAAAAAATACGTCTGACAAACGTGAATGCATCTTAGTTATTTTGAAATCAACTAAGCATAACAAAAGCTGATCTAGCATCGTTATTCGAATACATCATGTCTTATGACGAATGAAAATTGGTTAATGGTCATATTTCTTCTACACTTATTTTGATAAATTGACTTTGACTAGAAAATTTAGGAGGAACCAACTCAAGACCCTGAAGAAAAATTAATAATTCCTTAGATGTTTTATTATTGACCTGTGCTGGGATCAATCCCGTGATCTTTTGCATAGCAGTCAACCTCCTTTAATATCTTAGCCATTTTCCTCAGTATAATTCCAGAGTAGAGGCTTTGATTTCGCAAAAACACGCGGTCGCTCTCCCTCCTTTAGGACAAGGGATCTTTTCTTAACGCATTTTCTTTTGGCTGACTTATTTGTCATGGCCAAAGTAAATAGTCTGTTAGTTCATCAGCAACACAACAATGTTTTTATACCTACGCTTTTTCTAATAAGTACCTACAGAGCGGATTATTTTTCAAAAGAGTATCTTCAAAAAGACGATTTCTAAAATAAAATAATACGTCTTGTTTATTCGCTGTTGTCATTTTCTGAATCATTTATTAAAACAAACATGATATTAAATCTTTCACAAATCTTATATGTATTTCATTTTATTTATAACTGCTTATAGATATCACTTAAGATTTCAATCTATTACGATTGGTTAAAATAAATAAAATTATTTTTTATATGCTATTAAATAGATAAATACTTTTAAACTTTAAAATTGCAGTTTTCGATTATGAGAATATACAGTGCGTAACGCGTTCCACCAACATGGTAAAAGTTCTATTAAATTTTTTGAATCGATTTAAAAATGAGCACTTTAAATTTATATTATTTTTTGTATGTATTTGAAAACAAAAAAAAAATGCTTTTTACATTGAACAATTAGCCTAAAATAATACACCGTTGCATTAAATAGAGAAATTGTAAAACTCTTAAAAAGGAAACGAATTAATATTGTAAATATTAACCATGCTTCTGTTTCACGTGAAAAAATATTGAGGCCTTAGTACAAAAGGTAAGTTGTAAAAACTTGTTCTACTGAATAACTTCATAGGTTTTAAATAACTTCTTAGGTTTTCACGGACAGATTTGATATTGTGGCTTTTGGGTTATGCCGTGTGTGGCGAATTTCTTCTTACCAATATTTCGACCACCATTGCAGGGGTCTTCTTCAGGATCAATGACTTAGTAACTAACTCATCAATCCTGTAATAAGCACACGGCTAAACCCAAAAGCCATAATATTGTTATTCTGAAATTTTAGTTCTTGGATGGCGTATGACATAAGTGTCATAAATTTTCCTGTACGATAAAGATTTTGTCCACATTACTGATTCTTACTTTCCCTAACATGTTCATATAGAATCACTACCTTTATCTCATTTGCGTTGAATAATCTAAACAGTTAAGCTACTGCGTGCATAAGGCGTTTTTTTTTAAATGAATGAACATTTTATGAATTTTTATTTCTTATATAACTGTACGTTGACGACGACTGCGTGTAGGGGTTGTTTATGTCGCATGCGAATGCAGTGCGTCACTCTCAAGAGGAAAGGGAGAAGAACCTTGGTGCTATATATTCAGCTTGGGGAGAACCAAGGCCTGAGAAGTATCAGGAGGCAAGGGAGAAGTTGGAGGTAGCTACGATGATCAGGGTCTGAGGCACGCCTGCCCGCGTCCTGTAATTAATAATTCAAGTGAGGCTGTGACAAGGAACCATTTGATTTCTTTCCCCTCTTGTCACAGACTTCTCCTCTCGGCGTGTGATACGATCTTTGATCTTCAATGGAAACGCAACATTGATCCGAAAAGCTTGACGCGCTTTAGCTGATGGGCTTCAATAGGAAGAACATTTTTCTAATTGGAAAAAAACGTCAAACTTGGTTATTTTTTATTTAAATATTTTTGTTGTTGTTCATGTTATAAATACTATCATAAAAAATCAAAATATATAAATGCATCATACCTTATCAACAAATAGGTGAGTTAAATCAATGATACAATTTAAACTACTTCAAAGAAATAAAATATGATAAGCATTAGTACGATAAGACATTGTATATCAGTGAAGTTTTTATTTTAATTTCTTATCTTTTTGAATAATTGTTGACAAAATTACTGATGGGCTGCTTCAGTGGGAAATGAAACTGAATGTTACTTTCCCAAATATTTGCCTAAAAAACTGAAGCAATGCTTTATGCTACTCAATTTTGTCAGACGCCATTGAAAACTGGAGAAATTCCATGTATTTAATTTAGGAAATATGAAACATACGATACTTTTTTTATTCAAAACATCTGATGAGTAGTCTCGAAAATGGCTATATGATTCTTAATTTCTAGTTCCAACAAAAAATATTTCGAATTATCCATTCAAGATAAAAAAAAATTGTCAATATGTAATTAGTCCCAAATACTATATGAACAATTTACATTACACATCTTTAATCCATAATTCACTCTGTAATAAATCTAACTAACTACAAAATTATTTATTATTAATAACCTAGTTTATTGACTTTATAAGCTCTTACAACTCAAAATGTTGTCATCTCACTTGAGACTGGCAAATTAATGAAGTTTAAACATACAAAACTGTAGATTTTGTTGTTGAAAAATCCTATTTCATTTATATAATTAAAATTATGAAATTTCACCAAGATTCATCGATCTACAAAATACAAAAATCATACGTTTTTTCATTTAATGCCAAATTAAAAAAATATATAAGCAAAGAAATCTTAATAAATATTGTTTTAAGTCGTTGTATTTGTAAAAGGCTTTCATTGCCTTAAGATACGTAAAAATTTATTTTTTATTTATTGTTTTTATAATGAATTCCCAGAAAAAAGGGCTTGTAACTACAATATAATTATGTTTGCCTAACCTCTCCACTTTCTTTGTTATAATTAATTGTATACAGAGAAAAATGTTTTAACAAAGATGGCTACAATTCGGTGCCGAGATTTGCGGCTATTTGAATAATGGCTTTCGTTCGTGCGTCTGAGAAAAAGTAAAGAGAACCATTTAAAAAGGAATTTCTTTAAAGAGTTTCTCTCGTACAAGGAATGTGAGAGGTATTTTGTATTAGTCCAAAACACAAATGGTTCCGCGGCAAGATAAATCGAGATTTTATTTTACAGTAAATGAAACGGAAAAGCATATTTCAGGAAGCCTGAAGTCCTGAAAAATGATACATCATATTTCATACGAGTTGACTGACGACAAAACGTGGCCCGAGTACCACTGCACGTGGCACTAACATGTTTCATAAATGTTTGTTTCTAATGTTCTTAGGCAAGTGAGTGTAAAAAATAAGAAAAGCTCAAGTTGGCATCGCATTTAATTTTTATTAATTGTAAATATAAAATAATATTAATTAAAAAGAGTTATTTAGGAAATGTACCCTTTATGATATAATTATATAAACACAGAAAATTCGTTTTTTTCGATAATAATAATTTTATTAATTTATATTATTAAAGTTGGGTAGAATTGCATATTAATGCCAAATGATTCAGGGTTTAAGTCATAAAATTTCTGTAAATATGCTTTTTAAAAAATGATCTAAAGCTTCGGGTGGATACAATAAATTACTTGAAGAAAAGTCGTGTAGAGCCGTGTACTAATGTAACAAGAGGCTTCGATTGCAGATGTATCTTTGGATAAGACATCGGCGGTGGCAATTGACATAATTGTCAGTGTTAACGCCAACGGGTATAGCAAGCCGACGGCTATAGCTCAATGGTCTGCCGACGGGTATAGCTCAATGATCAAAGCGTTTGCTTTGCAAGCCAAATGGCGTGGGTTCGATCCCCGACGGAGATGAAGAAAAAAAAGGATTTTGAATCGATTTCTGAGCTCTAAAATACCCCCGGTTGGTGTAAATTTGATCCCTCACCCGTAAAAATGACAGTCAAAGCCTATTACTTAAAATTGGTTGTAGACGAAAGTCGTCCCGTGAAGACCAACCTTTCATAGTAAATTCCTTTAATAATAAGGATGATGCGTGAATCTTGGGCTGTAGTTTATGACATTGGAGGATCAACACTCCTGTTACATAAAAATAATAATTGTAGTGACTATATGTTTCATATATCGAACGGATATAAGAAAAATAAACTCTGGCCGTGGTCACGAAGTTACCAGGAAGCAAAAAAGTTTCTAATACTCTAACATTGGTAGTTACTAGTTAAATTGGTGGAAGACGAAAATCGTCCCGTGAAGACCACCCATTCGTAGTCAATATCTGTAATAATAAGGATGATGCGTGAATCCCGGGCTGTAGTCTATGATGTTGGCGGATCAATACTCCACATGCAGCGCTTAGCCATATGCACTATGGTAAGCGTCATAGAATTCCACAGATGAGACTTCAGAATCATTATCACCATCTGTCGGTATTGTCCTGTATCTGCTTACATAAAAATAATAATTGTGTTGACTATATGTTTCATATATCGAACGGATATAAGAAAAATAAACTCTGGCCTTGGTCACGAAGTTACCAGGAAGCAAAAAAGTTTCTAATCCTCTAACTGTGGTAGTTACTCAAATTCTTTAATGAATCTGAATATTCGATTCATGCACAGAACATTAAGATCATACACCAGGGGTTGGTGTATTGTACTCGGCTCTCATTTATGTTGTTAATGAATGCATATTCATTAATATGAAGTATGGTGTTTGACCAAGCATATTTTAGCTGACGATTATATCTTGCTATTTCTATTCACGGGAAGCCTGCAAAGGGCTGTAGAAACAACTACTCGATGGGTGGTTGGTCATAGTAATTAATTACTGATTATCGTCACTAGCGAGCTGTCTGCTTATGACCTCTGTAAGGGGTGCTATAAAATAATATTTGACCATTAATTAAAAAAATAAAAACTAACAAGCCTTTATTGTGATAGAGTCAAGATAATGAGGAACCCTTTGTCTCAGTATGAATAATTTGTTAATGAAAAAAAACCTTTTTTTTTACTTCCCGTGACTAAAAGTAAAAGTGCGTCGAAAAAAGATTTTTATTCATTTGATGGACATCTATTTTTATGCATGCTACGTGACGCAGCTTTAGAGAAATAAAAAATTAGAAGAAGATGAATAAGAAGTAAAATTAGAAAATAAATAATCGTCTCGTTGTATTTCAACCTGATGATACGATGGTTGATGTTGAAGAAAGTGTTGGATTGGCGTCCAAGAACTGGCAAAAAGAGCGTTAGCCAATCCTCCGCAAGATGGACTGACGACATCAGAGGAATAACGGGAGTAGCCAGATGTGGAGGGCAAACGATTGAAAAGGATGAAGACTTATGCGGGAGCCCTACGCTCAATAGTAAACGGTCACACGCTGATGATGATGAAATATATTTTATTTAAAACATTTGTTCTTTGAACATATGGATTATGAAAATAGTTAAAGTTATATTTTATAAAAACCACCAGCGGTAGACGGTTTTCGATTAATAAAACCAATAAAATCTGTGGTCTGACGTTTTGAGTAAGTTATTCCTGGTTATTTGTAAGTATTTCATGATATTTGATTCCATCGCCTTTCCTGCGCTCCTTGGGAGCACTTACCAAGGCATTATTTTCAGACCACTTTCAGTTGTTACAGTTATAGAAACATAATAAATGATATATTTAAGAACATGTAGTGATTGATTGGTTTTGATCTTAAAATATATAATGCAAACTTTCCCTCATGCCAGCGTTCAGTCGCCCTAGCTGAACATCATAGAGAGCACTGACTTAGACCTGTACTGCTCTCCTGCATGCAATTTCATTGCATACAAAACCTTGAAAGTTTTTAAAAAAAGCAATGATTTTATTAGTGCACTTACATAACAACGCATCACTGCTTCGTATCTTCAACCCGAATGCTCACCCTCGGGATCCTGGAAGTGGGCGGGGATTCTGGTCTCTGGTCGCGGCTGTCACTAGCAGATGACCACTTCCTCGCCTGGTGATTTACTTTCTCGCTACTTCTGCACGCCGCATACGACTACCATCTCACCAGTTGTCCTGAATCATTTGTCAAAACCAGTATCATTTCATTTTATAGTATGTAAGCGCAATCAAGTATATTACTAGCGATAAAAAAAAATCAGATTTTATGATGTTTAACATTTTTAGGAAGCCGCGGGTGCTCATTTAATGCGCCATCGTTATGTTGGCTTGATGCATGATTTATAAAAGATAATAGGTGTGACTCACTGTGAATAGGTGTGATGTTCGCACTTCTTCGTAATACTTCTAGCTGTGATAAATACATTTCAAATGCATGTAAAATTTGTTATGTAAGCTGTATGCGGTTCATTTTTTTTATATATATAAAGTGAAAAAATTTAGTCTACTAACCAACAATGTAAGCAAAAATGGCAAGATGTTTATGGAGAGATCTTATTTGTGTTTTTAAAAATCAGCAAGTCTAGCGTGAGTATTATTGATAAGATAACGTTAATAGATATTCATTGTTTACAAAGATTGGGTTTGTTAAGGGATTTACTACTAATGAGTAATGCTCACGTATCGATTTATGTCAAATTCAAATTTCGATGAAAATATCATAACAGGCATCAGTCAGAGAACTGATTTTTTTAAATTATTTATCTACAACTTAGGCAATGCTTGTAAAATTTGAGTTTTTTTTATTTTCGCCGGGGATCAAACTCGTGTAAGCTGGAATTAAATTGAAACACTTTTGTCCATTGGTTATACCCTTCAGCATCATTTGTCAAGGTAAGGTGGGTCGCAATTCTCATTTCATTTATCTCGTGCGATAAATGGACGTCATAGCAAAGTACTTTACCAGACTGTCCAACTCTTCAGCGTTGTGCAATTCGTACATGAATAAGAGCGATGGATATAGACAAATAAAAGTAAAATAAAATTACAATGAACGTGGCTCTTAGGACCGCTTTTATTATTCGATTTATATTGTACGACTGCAAATTCTGGCATGTAGTGAAAACCTTATGCTTCTGTTTTGTAAGTTTTGTACCTCTCTATACAATTGCTTGATATTATGACCAAATAACAAACAAATATTTTTACATTGATCATACTCGTACATATGTTAATTATTAATATGTTACATAAATACATTATAAAAATAATTAGTGTTTTAAAACTCAACTGTTATTTTTTATATATCGTTTAAATTTTCACAAAGCAGGTTTGTTGCTTTGCTAAAAATGTTTGTTTTTTAATTTGAATATAGGTGTCGCTAGCAAAAATTTAAGAAATCTATATGAATATATTTATAAGTATATATCATCTAACTGGCTAAAATATTTTGTTTTAAATGAAGTGTGATCGATGCATTAATATAATAATTGAAAGCAATAAATCGATAACAAATTAAATACCTAAATGATTGTGTACCGAATACAATTTATTAGAGTAATTTTTTATTTTTATTATATATTAACATAATCATATTTAATCTTATTTAAAATATTGTATTAAAACATAAATTTTCGTTAAAGAACATTCAAGTTAAGCAACATTCGGCGTGGATAATACTTGAATGGGTGACGCCGTTAATATCGTTCTGAAGTCTAACGACGTTAAAAGATTGACGCTCTAAATACTTCTCTTAACTATTCTTTAAAATATTAAACATCATATATATGCCTCAATGGTCAAAGTATCTGCTTTGCAAGTCAAAGGTCGTGGGTTTGATCCCCAACGGTGATTAAAAAAAAGGATATTTAATCGATTTCTAAGCTCTAAAATACTCCCGGATGGTGTGAATTTGATCCCTCACCCGTAAAATGCCAGTCATAGCCTATTAATTAAAATTGGTGGTAGACGAAAGCCATCCCGTGAAGACCACCCATTAATAGTAAACTCCTGTAATAATAAGGATGATGCGTGAATCTCAGGCTGTCTCAGTCTATGACGTTGGTGGATCAATACTCCACATGCAGCACTTAGCCATATGCACCATGGTAAGCATCATAGAATTCCACAGATGAGACTTCAGAATTACTATCACCGTCTGTTGGTATTCTCCTGTATGTGTTTACATAAAAAAATATATATAATAAAATCTGCAGACGATGAGAGTTCTGTAGAACCGTGTGCACAAAAAAAAAAACAGAACTGTTCGTTTAAAGTACTAGTACATCAAGTTGCATGACATATAACCATCCCGTGTCATTGGTTTCTAAGCTGTCATATACAGTAATTGTTTGAACCACCGTCCTGTTTATTCAATAAATTGAACGAAATATGATAACTGTAATAACGAGTTCTTGTTCCGGGAACCGCTGGAAGGCAAATATGAAAATAATACCTTAAAATATTACCTGAAAATAATAACTATTTTCATCAACTCTGCAAAGTAAATACGAACACGATTTTTTTTATTCGACTCTATTACATAATAGAAAAATATGAATTGGCAACGATACCGATATCATTTTTTATCCGTTGTAAATTGAGAATCAGTTTTGTATTTTTTCTGACCGAATTCAATATTTTTTATTGGAAACTTAAAAAGTGTTTTTTTTAAAACCTTTTTACGTTTATAGCAATGAATACAGTATTTAAGTTACTGATAAAAAATCATTTAATTTTTAAAGGGTTAGAAAGTTCTGAAATAAAAATATATTTTGTTACGAGATGTATTTTTTTAAAGAGATATTTTAAAATTAATATTACCCTTTAGAATCGGTTGTTGGCAAATACCACCATAAGATCCCTGACCGTTGACATCAATTGACGTGATATATAATTTTTTACTACTTTCATAGAAGAGTTTTGTATGCATCATCTGATAACTAAAGGATACAAGAACCAATGCGATATATGAAAATATACCAGATAAGTACATTTATGCTTCAAATACTTGTTTTATAATTGACAGTATAATATGTATTCAAACCGAGCCGTATTGAAAGGGTTAAGAGTTTTTTTTCTAATTATATAATTTAATTTGATGCAAAAGAAATAAGCTCATACTTCAAATTTAGTTTAAAAAGACATCATCTGAATATATTACTTTAAAATTTATCAAATAAATGTTTCTGACATACTATAAATATAATTGTGATTTAAAAAATGTAGAATAATGTAAAATTTAAAAGTTTTATTGATGAAAAATATTGCAATGTTAGACTACGCACTACACTTTTCTATTTGATTTGTCAAATAAAACTTATTGCTTCGTTTCAGCATTTTCAATTTCGGCGTAGAATTCTGGCAATATCGAAAATTGCAAAACAGAGCAATAATAAATTTAAAATTGTCCATGAAACTTTTTGTATAGATAGAATAAAAAACTCACGAGAATGTTACATAGTTTGAAATTACTCTAGCTAGACAAAGGCTCCGAATCGCAGGGCCATTGTACGCGTAAGTTGCGTTTGATACTCGCGCAAACTTTTTCAGTAAATTGGACTACGTTTGCTCTGAAAAGTTGCTAGAAGGGCGCAGAAACAGTGGCGTGTTAAACATGTTTTTATATAAAAAAATGTTTCTTCATAACAAAAAAATGAGTGAAAAGTGTGATAGAAATAAAAAATACATGGTATTGGGCGCGTTATGTTAATCAGTAGGCTTCCTTAAAAAGGTTGATTTCCTCACAACAAGACTTTTATTCAATTGTTATTTTGTGTTAGATTGTTATTCGTGGATTTTGTGCATTGTACGTATTTTTTGTATGTAAGCACATACAGGGAAAATACCGACAGATGGTGATAGTAATTCTGAAGTAATGGTGTATATGACTAAGCGCTGCATGTAGTGTTGATCAGGCAAATTCACAGATTACGGCCCGAGATTCACGCATCATTCTTATTATTACAGGAATTTACTATGAATTGGTTTTCTTCACGAGACGACCTTCGTCTACCACCGATTTTAATAAATAGGCTATGAATGGCATTTTACGGATCAGGGATCAAATTCACTCTAACCGGGGTATTTTAAAGCTCAGAAATCGATTAAATACTTCTTTTTTAATCTCCGTCGGGGATCGAAACCACGATCTTTGGCTTCCATAGCAAACGCTTTGACCATTGAGCTATACCCACCAGCAAATGTATAATAGTTAACACAGTAATTTTTTACTATCAAGTACGAGATAATATAATCATCGAATTTAAATTTTCGTACAAATAATTAATATTTAAAACTCGTCACTTTAAGATATATTTTATGCAGTAATGCAAATAAATCTACTAGTGATGTAGATGTGGAAAGATAGTTTTATTTTATAGATTATAGTGATTAAAATACCTAAAAAGTTAAGTATTTATTACTTTTTTAAGGAACACTTTGTTTGTATTAGGTTTTTTGTGAATTAACAATATAAAATTAAATAGCGTTGTATCAATGGGATGAAATCCGTAATTTGTATCTTCAAGAATATTCTATCCATAAAAATAAAACTTTTTCCGCGACTTTAGCCAATCAAAGCGACAAAAAATAACTAAGGATACAGTAAATTACATTCTGATATTTTTAACAATATATGGATTTTGCTTTTTTTCAAAAATCCGTCAACAGCTTTAAAAATTAGAAATATGTTGTCGACTAGTACTTCTGTTTTTTTTTCGGAAATAGACATTCGTACAAGTTTAAATGAAAAATAAATATTGTGAAATCTCATTTTAGATATAACGAAGGCAACTGACAATGATTAATGTACCTTATTATATTTTCATTTATATATAATTATATCATTATGATGATATCCGTACCCTAACTGGAGTATATGGTCATTACAAGTTGTTGCCACAAAACTAAATCACAGGTCATGGTTTTTGCCTCATCCCACGTCATCTCCATCTTCTGCAGGTCTGCCGAATGCATTTTATTTCATATGTGTATAAAAATTCACCATAGGTTGTTATGTTTGTATGACACATCATCGAAGCGCCGCTGTCGGTAAATAAAAGTGCAAATCGAAAGCTGCGCGCGGGGGAAAGCTTTCGTTCGACTTTGGTGTTCGGCAAGGGCGCATTCGTGTACCCAATCCGCTCCGAACAATAGCGAGAGCGGACGAGTCGCAGCGAAGAGTCGCCTTATCAATCCCCAGGATCGCTCGGCTGCCGCTTGATTTATGAGGCCACTTCTCCGCTGAAAGTCAGCCCGAGTAGAGCAATAATTTCGCTTCAGGGATCTGAGAGTGCAATCGACTGAACGAGCGAGTATAATCTCGAACCCCGACCAAACACTGCGACGGAGACTTTTTTTGCGCAAACGCATCCGGAAAAATACCACTAGATGGTGATTAACTCGTGACGATTTTCATTTCACTGAAAGCTAGTAAGACATTGAAGCGCGTTGATAATATCTTGAAATCCTTAAAAATTTAGTGATAACAGTTTTCCATTCTTCTATTTAAGTTTCTTCAAGCAGGAAGCGGCTTAGATTGAAAAGCATAATGTATCATAGCGTCCTAAGAAAGATATGATTGATCTGAGTGATCTATCATAGCTTCAAACGTTTACTATCACATGACAGTTGACTCCTCACAGCTTTTTCGTTAAAACTCTGAATATGGAGATGTGATAAGAGACGAAGAGCAAAGCTTACCAACTGATAGCTTGATTGGTTGTGATAATTGTTGATTATATGCGTCAAATAAAAAGCATTTAAAAATTAAACTACGGATAGAAATATATGATTAAGATCTCTTGATAAAATGATTAACGACATTTTTTATTCAAATTCAAGGAAGGTGAAAAAAAATCATTATCGTATTGTTGCACCTTTCATAAAACACGAAGATTTAATTCCTAATAAAATAACTAAAAAAAATAATGTTTTTTTTTAATTTTTATTAGAATATTTTTTATTATTTCAATATTCTAATCTACTTTTAAAGAAGATTTAATTCCTAATAAAATAACTAAAAAATAACCGTAATCTACCGCATAGTTTTATAGATATATGACATATTTGGGCAGATATTTAATATCAACTACATTAATTAATGTTTATACATGTAAAATAAGGATCTGATATTGAAAAAAAAATATCTAAAACTATTTTTAGATTCATCGGGATTTGTACCTCTGTCAGGTCTCTGAAAAATCTCATCGGAAATATTTTTTGCCACTTGATCGATTTTTTTTTAATTTTTATTTATTTTAGAAACTCGATAAATATATTTTTGTATGAGAAAATTATAACTCCTGAAATTTTGGACATTTGTTTGTTGAATCGTGGTTTATACGGTTAAACGACTGGTGTAATGTTTTTTCTTGAATGGATGAACTTGCTGCGTCATTAGGTACACCGATTGTTAATACAAATCGTCGATGTGATACAAAAGGATGAGTGATGATCGACGATACATAAATATTTGGTGTTTTTATTTTATTATGAAATAATAGGTATTGCGCTTTAGTTATGACATCATAAATCAAAAGCAGATTATGTTATTATTAAATAAATTCTATTTTATTTGTATCTATTTACACATACCTTCTTACTTTGGGAAGAAAATGAGTATATATTTTTATGTACCTGACCTAAAGAAAATGCGAATCTTACTAAAGTCATGTAAATAATATAAAAATTTTGGCGTCTACTCTGAGGCGAAAAAATATTAGTTCTAAGTTAAGATATTTAATTTGACTTATCACTCACATCTTCTTCTTCTTCGTGTCAGCAACGTTAAACTGTTTCCACTAAAAATTTAGCAACATCGATGGTCCATTTGTTGCACAGCATATGTCTCGGGTTGTGCAGCAAGTTGGGTAAATGGGGTAAAATCTTAGGTGTGAGAGGTTTGCGGGTCTCCTCAGTTGCACAACGGTGACTCTCCATGTCGAAGCGTTCCCCATCGCGAGGATGTTCTTTTTCTACCAACTCAAGTTTTATGCCAGGAAAGAGACTGTCGTCATTTGAAGTTTTTGTATTTGATCATCCATGTTTCATGCATTTGATCAGCTGAATATAGAATAAGATTCATGCATTTGCATAGATATATTCTACTTCTTTCCATAAAAGGTCGCTTCGAGTGCTTGGTTTGGAAAACAAAAATAATTAATATATTTGAACACCACAGTATATATTGTATGTATGTACTAGGACTGTCAATCCGTCTTTACAATAGAGTCAGGAACATTGTTGAGACTTTTACTATTCTCTGCAATCTTCGAAGATTTCTAATTGATCGTACTTGAACTTACTCGGTGCCATTAAATCTGTGTGCCCTTCACCAATCACCCCAATACAGTTGATATATTATGCTTCCACTCGACTTGTTTCAATTAATCTTTCTTCATCATAAAGATGCAATGGAAAAGTTTTTGCCGATATATAAATAGAGTAGAAAAAAATCATGAATCAGAAAAAATGATCGTAGAAATTTTCAAAGAGCAATTAATGAAAGTATTATTTCCATAATTTATTATCTTTTATTGAAACAAGTATTTTTTATTGACTTACATCAGATTATTGTAATATTTTAATTATCTAATTACGGATTGATTCCTTTTAAGTCACTTCATCATAATATGAGTTTTCTTCCTACACCATAATAATGCAACAATATTTATTTAAAAGATCAATTTAATTAATTAAATTATATTTTATTTGTTTATAACAATAATATGTAGTCTTGAGGATATATTCATCCAGACATTATTTAAACAAAAGACTGCAAGGAATATAGAGAAATACAAATTTACCGCTTGAAATTGTTAACATCTTCAAGCTCAATGTTTCCTATAACCCAATAATGAATATTTTCCTTAGAAATAAGATAAAAAAATGATAAAAAAAAATATTCCTGTCCAACAAGAAGGTTTCATTGATAATGCAAAGGACTACCAAACACAAAAGCATCGCACAAAAGAAGAAATACGTTTAAATATATCAATATTTCATTTTGAAAAAAAAAACACTCGTAGTAGTATCAATCCGGTGGATTGGTTTGCAGCAACAAAATCTTGCATCTCGATCTCGACTTTTCTCGATCCTCTGCAATCCTCTTTAGCTCAGGATTAGAGCTACAACTCGTATCCTCGAACACTTGCTGCAAATACTCCCGTCTAGGGCACCCTCTAGAGTTTCTACCCTCAACCATCCCTTCCAAAATGTCGTGAAGAAGACCATCGTGGCGCATGATGTGACCGATCCATGTATTTTATGGCAGTTTAAAGTAAGACAATTAATTTTCAAATTCAACAAAATAAATAGAGAAGTTGATAGAGAAGATAATAACAGATTCGTTCCATGATTGCGCTTGATTTGTGATAAACTCCATTAACTTTATAATTGTCATTAAAATCAGGAATATTATTAATTGATAGTTATAAATCCTAACGTTTAAATATTAAAAAATAATTTTGAAAGTTTCCACAGACATTTCACTCTCTTTCACCTCTATCATCTTTTGTAAGCCATTCCTTTTTTATTCCACAGTGTGCGTGCTCACGCTTTCTTCTGTTGAAATTGAAGGTGGGAAATTTCATTTCTCGAACGGAGTCTATTCTCCTTTCTCGCATTCAAGGGAGTCTCTTTAATTTGTCAAACACTGAATGGGCCCACTCTCGCATGCAATTAAGAGAGTTGTCCTTTCTAGCTGAGTTATGGATGTTTCAGCTAGAGACTGTAGATTGGACTTCAGCACAAAGCCTGAAGTGTCTATTATCATCGGGGGAAGGCACTAAAAATGACCGGTCAATTTTTTAATCTCGTAAATAACGCGACGCACAAAGCCTTTCGATAGAGATCAGCGTTATAGTCTGACTTAAGCTTAGTCTAAAGTCTGATATATTAAGAGTTGAAAAATTTTTTTTAATTAAACGATTAATGGCAATTATTGTTAATTATGTTGAGCAGCGTGTTAGAACTTTATTATCAAGGCTTTAAAATCTTTGGGATCATCATCAAATTTTAAAATATGCACTGGATATAACAATTGTTATTTAAAATTCCACGGATTCTACTTCTGAAATCAGTCATAATTATTTATATTTTATTTGTAAAGAATGCATATTACATAAGCCAATTATATGTTTTGCGGAGTGCCATGTTCAAAGATGTCTTAAGACGAGCTTTGAATATAAGTAGCGGAAAGAAATCATTATGGTTTTTTTTTTCAGATTTTATTCTCCAAGTAGGGAGAGTTTTTGATCTAACGCTTCACACGCTTCAAAATATATATAAATTTGGAAGCTGAACTGTAAAAATTCATACTAAAAAAGGACATTAAACATTTTAAATAGGAAGTTAATTTTAAGCAATTTAATATATTATCCGATTCTTTTAAATTTATGTTAGTAGTCTCTTTGCGTCTATATTTTGTTAATAAATTGTGAAATTATATTTCTTTTATTAAAAATATAATCATTTCTAAGCTATTTTTTTTTAATTATGTATAAATTGCGAACATAGAGCATTTATAATTCATGTTCATCATATAAATGAACCTTCAATAAACTCACTAAGGTTGATTGTAATGGACCATGTCAGGAGGTCATACAAGAATACCTTAAAAAATAAATGTAGCAGTTATCCATGGCTACATGGAGGATCCTAATTATCATTGAACTTAATTGGTGAACGGATAATTCAAGATCAATCATAACAATACCTTAAAAAGATAATAAAAAACATTCTAAATAATAAATAAGTAACAATAATGTAATGTATAAAGCAAAACTAATAATTATCTGGTTTTATGTATAATATTATTGGGCTTATGCAATGTGGATAATATTAACTAGACGCGCTATTTTTTATCATATTAAGGCGAGAGATAAAAAATACTCTCATGACTGGAGATAGAAAGTATTTTTTTAATAAATAACACAAGCAATTGATAAAAGTAACATAAAACCATTATTTGGTTAGATAATTTATAAAATTGTAATTAAACTAGGTTCCATTGCATTCTACCAGCAGCGATAAAAACTTTATTACATTTTTTATGACCGCTCCCGATTTGCTCCGGCCACTCTTGCTCCTTCTGGCTTATAAATACCCGTGTGATGTTTCATCCCCTATTGGTTGTTTGGCCGAGGGTAAATTGCTGGAAGTCTACTTCATCATACTGAGCCTTGACCGACCCGCTTTGGAGGGTGTCGACTCAGGCGGGGATATAGAAGGGTGTCCAGAGTACAAGGGCGTAGCTAAAGTTAATGTACTAAAATGGTCATCTTTAAAATGATCCATAGTGTATAATAGAACACCAATCCTTTATCTTAATACCTTGTATGTAAAAAAAAAGTTTTGATCAAATAATTTGGTTTAGTTTTAACGAATTTAGAAACATTCTATTTTGTTAAACATAAAAAAACTGTAGAACAAAATAGTTACACGTGTTACTCTGCAAATTACACACAATTTGTACCATACGAATTGACAAACAATAAAAAGCATTGGAGTCCTTTATATTCTATGTCGGCCTCGTTAATTGCGCAATACATAAAAACAGAGGGAACTGTAGTTTATTCTAAACAATGCTTAGAAATATGTGTTTTGTGTTCCATCTTCCCATTACTGTTAAAACTATAAATGTTATTTACTTCGTATATTATAAAGTATCTTTTTTATTCTATAAATGTTGAATTTATAAAAGGTTAAAAACTGTGATATTAGTTCATTTTTCAAACAAAAACATAAAATTCCGCATTTTGTTTTTTTTCACTTCCATTCCATTGTTGTATTTCATACATAGTACGATTTCATAATCAGCATTTCTAAAGCTATATGATGCTTGTTTTATGCTACATATCTATATGTCTGGACTATTTGTAGTTAGAAAGAAGCAGTAACCCATCCAAGATTAATTGTTAACAATGTTTATTGACCGATCTAGAACACGATTTTAATGTTTTGTATTAAAAATACAATCCTTCATTAGACAAATGGTCATCAGAAAAGAGTATCTCACCGAAGTGAACAATTTTTTTAAAAGTCGGTAGATTGAAAACATTAAAACAAGAGTTATTCAACCTATTATAGAACCAATAGGTTCTATTTTGACCCCCTTTTCATAATAGTATCGTAGTTCCGCCATTGGGGGGGTCCACTCGTAGTGTGCTCAATTTATTATATCTGATTTGTCCTTTCAAAACGTACACCGAGGACATGGCGCGACTTGAAAAGCCTTGGAAAATTGAGTTTGCAAATTGCAACAAACACTTGCTTTGTTTGCGAAACGTTTGTTGTAAAACAACGGGCGTAAACATTTTTTGCAACTGCAAATTTAATTTGTTGTTATTGAGTTACACTACCTCCTACAGCTTGTTTTATCACTTAATAAACAACACACGTATTGAATAATAAACAACATAAGTATTTATTTTCATATTTCACTGAAAAATTTATTCCATTAAGCCATTTAAAACATATCCAAATACTTTATTTGAATAAATTAAAATCTGATTACGAAGAAATGTACCGTTATAAATTAATTACCTCTTCTTAGTAAAGAACACTTAATTTGAAATGTGATATCAAAGAGTACATTTAATGGAAACGCAGAATATCTCTTGATGTTAAGTTAAAAAACTGAAGCAATCCGAGCACATTTGATAGTTTTAAAGTGCACGACACGGAAACAATTTCATGAGCGTTCTTCTAGGAAAAGCTGAAAGTATCGTCGGCATTTTATCCCTTTAGAGGAGTTTTCCGCTCCTTATAAAGACATTTGACAAGACCGAAAGTGTGTAATGGTATTAAGCTCCATACCAGACCCGAGAAATAAAATATTATCATCGTCGCATTTAAAAAATATAATATTTTACAGTTGAGAAATGTAATATCGCGAAGTTGTCAGTTTGCCATTCAACATGATATTAAAGTAAGGCAGAACTGTTTTGCAAATTAATACTCTAGTCTTTCTTCTTCGTGTCAGCGACGTCAAATTATTTTTTCCCAATATCTGGCAACATCGATAGCTCGTGTGTTGCCCAGCATTAGGTCCTGAGATGTGCAACTTGTTGGGCACATGGAGCAGCATCGTAGGTGTGAGGCGGTCTGCAGGTCTCCACAGTCGCACAATAGTGTCTCTCCCTGCCGAAGCATTCCCCACCGCTCGAGGTTGTCCTTTGTTCTACCAACTCCGGTTCTTAATCTGTTTAGGGATTTCCAGGTCGGCCAGTCAAGGCTCTTGCCAGTTGGGAGGCCTTCCTTTGGAGTAATGAAATCCTCTGGTGCGATTTGTTGCCAGAGTTGGAGTCTCTCATTTTCAGGGCCGGATGTGAGAGGTTGTGTGGATTTCAGAAAGCTGCTTCGAGACTTCAATCTTGGTGTTGGGGGTATCTGATTATACAAGCAGTGGGACGGTTGGTTGATTGCCTTACGCATTTCTTCGGCGCATATGACTTTGCGTCTTATGTTCGGTGGTGCGATACCAGCCAAGGGGTATAGTTTAGAAATGGGTGTTGGTTTGAGGCAGCCTGTGACGACTCTGCATGCATCATTCAGGGCAGTATCCACTTGATTACAGTGGGCTGATCGACCCCACACTGGTGCCGCATATTCTCCGGCTGAGAAACAAAGTGCTAAAGCTGAGGTACGAAGAAGGTATAATATATACAATACTCTAGTAAGGAAGTATGTATCGAAAAAAAGTCATTCGAATTACACTAAATATTGGCAACCTCAACAAATCAAGTAATATTACATATTTCATACCGTGATATAATTTATATGACAAATTCATGATTATTAAGAAATTTATCTACCGTTTAAATATAGAAAATAAAAGCACACAAATAAATATCACGAGAGGGTGATAAAAATCAAATATGTTAATATGTTGATTTACTGACATCATTAAACAACTGGCATCAACGCATCGTCTTTAAATCCCTTAAACGAAGAGAACAGACTTAGGACCTAAGTCTGTATGCGGTGATTTTTACAGAACAGTGATCAGATTCATTTATGTCATCTAAAGTCTTTCAAATTATTCTGAAATAACTCATTTTACTATCATATGCCAATAAAGTTTATTTTACCTAGTTCAATTATAATATTTTTAAATACATTTCAAATAAATAAAATAAAATACAAGCACGTCTCTTCTAATAAATACAATTTATCACGAGTACAGTATTCAGGCAAATCGGTAGACGTGATATTGTATATATTATTTGTGGATATGAAATAAAAACAGATACGTCAGCTTGATGTATGAGTTAGTATCCACATCGTTTTACAAACTTTTAAGAATAATATACATATATTGCAACTCATCACACATGTATAAACTAAATATAATCGTGTGCAAAACAACAGGGTCAGATCCTGTCTGCGCAGAAGTGGGTGACGTCGACGGCGTTACTCCCGGCCATCATCAGGTCTTTCTGGGTTCAACTATTCGGGCACAGTGCACACTCCAGAAGGTGTGACAGGCTCTGCTCCACGCCGCAGTCACATTCAGTTGGTCCGCTGTAAAACTGCCAGGCTTTCACTTGTGTTCTCGTCTTGCATACTCCGGTCCGAAATATGTTGAGGGACCTCCATATATTCCACCCTAGGTCATGTCCAGGGGCTAGGTCCTCTTTCGGGGCACTCCAAGTATTCCCCTCAGTTGCGCTTCTCCACATGTTCGGCCGCAGGGTGGCCTCAGGTATAACCAGTTCCATTGTCGACTGTAGGAAACTTCTTCTTGGTTTGAGACGTGTGGTTATCTTTTGATATTCAAACATAGGGTGGAGTGCGTCGTGTGTTGCTTTGTTGAATGTATAAACTGAAAAGATATTATTAAAAATATTTTTTTACATTAAAAATTTCAATGCGCAAAAAAGTGTTTACCAGATGAGAATTAAGTAGTGCAAGGAAATGGAAATTGCAACTTCGAAAGCACTCAAAAGCTCCAGCACTCTTTATATATATATATCCGTATATGCTCCGGCATATTTTGCAGGCGAAATGTATGGAAATAAAAGCTTCCCGCCTTGTGGTACACGCGTCAGATGAGCGTAATTTGATAAAGCGGTAACAGTACGCGTGCGCCAGCTTAAGCCAGAGGTTCTCAAATATAATTTCGCAAGACCTCTTTTGAGGTACTTCATCTTTTAATGCTATAAATTGATTCAACTGGAGGTCCGTTACTTTGTATATCGGGTACAAAAATGACTTTGGGTGTTTCCCATATTTTTCTCTCTTAAGCTTGCCACATGTTATACGTCTTCCTTAATTATTATATATCTTAAGTACATAATAAATGTTTCTTTTATTTTTTCAGTTTAAAGAAAACATTCATACGTTTATCAAGCATTTACCAACAATAAAGCATAAATGACAAGCATTATAATTAAGCATTAAGATGTATTTATTGCTATCTGGTGGTAGATTTTATAATCTTAGAAGATTGACTGTATATCGTTACCAAATAATGATAACTTGATAATAAATTATGGTCTTGGTAGAGGCGCAATTTAAAGATTAATTTTATTAAGCACAATGTCATACATGTAAATTTTTTTATTATTCTTACAATGTCAATTTCTCTTTTTTACAAAATTCGTAACTGTTTGCTAACGTTATTTATTCTAGTCTAATCTAGTATTTTCTAAAGCCTAGATACTAGTTACTGACCATATTCTCCCCATCTTTTTAAATAAAAAACAATATGTTAATTTATTTTTGCAACATTATCTTATGTCTACATATTAATATTGAAATAAGTTTACCATATATACCAGTGACGTTAATATTTTATACTACACAATAAAAAAACTAAGAACTTTTCATTTTGGGAATCCCTGGTTTTGTATGGAGCTTTAATGCAGCCGAAAGCTTCGGATATACAGGAAAACACTTGTTATATGACAAACTAAATTGGATTACAAACCAGCACGTGTTATAACTTTTATTACCGTGATGTATTTTTATGGCCAGTCTCAAAAGTTTTTGGACAGACGGGGAGCTTATTATGTATTACGAGAGTGATGCTACAGCTATAGAGATTAATAATTTATAAAGTTTTTAATCTATTTTTTTTAATCTCAAAGTTGGTAAGTTCAATTCTGTCGATTTAATTATTTTATGGATTTTTTAAGTTTTAAAACAAATAAATATTCTTATTTCTGATATATATTACACTTATTTTTTCCTACAATTTAGTGTTATTATTTCAATCGATTTAAAATGTAACATATATCCCTGAAGGTTGGATTTATATTGTTTTTCTAATAGGCATCTACTACGCGTTAAATATATACGAACATCGTACAAATATAAGTAACGCGTAATAATTTATGCGCAGAAAATTGTCCCCATAGTTTAACACGAGTATATTTTTTTAAACAATCTCAGTTATTTAATGCCAAATTGTCAATTTTAATGGTAATGAAAGTGTCTCCAACATTAGTTTTATTTTCAAAATTAAATTACCCCACATGATCTTTATTTAAGTGTAAAATGTATTTACTATATAATCGTGTCGGAAGCAACCAGCTCAGATCCTGTCTGCCCGGAAGTGGGCGACGTTGATGGCGTTACTCCCGGCCATTATTAGGTATTCCTGGGTGCAGCTACTCGGACACAACGTACACTCCAGAAGGTGTGACAGGGTCTGCTCCATGCCGCATTTATATTCAGTCGGTCCACTATAAAACTGCCAGGCTTTCATTTGTGTCCTGGTCTTGCATACTCTGGTCTGAAGTCTGTTAAGGGACTTTCATATATTCCACCCCTGGTCGTGTCCAGGGGCTTGGTCCTCTTTCGGGACAATCCAAGTATTTACTAATTTAAAGCAATCAAAATCAAAACTATTAAACAAATATATGAAACGTTAATTAATAAAGTTTATATTATTACGCGTAGAAGACTGACAAAAATAAAACATTAATTAGTAATAAATGTCATAATTTATTAACATAATTTAAAAAATTGTGCTTTTTATCAACAATATATTTAATTTGAGATGAATTTATATGTATTTGGAATTTTTTATATCATATCATCAAACATTCCTTAACTCTCTAGAACATCAACGATATTTATACAAGCAAAAAGGCTTCGTGTTCAGTCAGGCGTGTGAGGCTTCGATCCCCTGGCGAAGACGCCGACTGAGCCTCCCGGGCGCCGAGGTCCAGCGGGAGAACATCCGCCAGAGGGGTTGACCTAAGTACGAGTATAGGTGGTGACAAACCATGGAATCCTAGATTGAATTTGTACCTTATATAAACTGATATCCTCCTCTCTTATTAAGACATCGGTTTACTTGATGAGGGATGCGGGATCAGGTTCACAAAACAAACACTTGCTTCCGTTTCACATATTACGCGTTTATTTGTTACAAACGTCGCCCGTGAAAGCGAACGCCTTGAGACGCGAGCGCTATCACGGTGGCTAGTCAAACTTCAACTAACTACTCCCCGCGCGTTCTGACTGACAGCGCACTCTGACATCTCGGCGCTGCCAACCGCCAAGATGACAGTCATACGAACAGGAAATAGGCCAACTGTCATTACAAATATTTTTTGGTGTATGCAAACACCGCTCAAAATTATACAATTAATATTAATTTATACAATTAACATTAGATGTGCATGTCAGGCGAGCGAACAAAATAAGAGTCAAAAGATCATTTTTCGAGGACTTACGGCATCAGCCTAAAGGAGTTATATCAAGCTGATATCAAAACCGATATCCTTTTTTCAATTTAAGATACATACATTCAATTATAATTACTTAGTCATTTGACACTTCGGATCATTAAGATGCAAGTCTAATCGCACGACTATTTTTCTTTCAGATAAATCAGTTCTGAACTACTATTATTTTATGTACTCAAATAGTTTTTTTGATTTTGTAAAAAATAACGAAGTAAGGAAGCAGAATACCCGGCTTGCATTCTACAAATGATTAAAAGACGAATGTAAGCCTGGCTGGGACGTGTTCTCTAAATCATAAAGATTCTGCTAATTCTTGCCAAAGATTGCCTAAACTGCTTGCGTAAATTGTTTGCTTAAATTGTTTACCTAAATTGTTTGCCTAAATTGTTTGCGGAAATTGTTTGCCTAAATTAATTGCCTAAATTGATTGCCAAAATGCCAAAGACTCTGCTAATTCTTCAAAATCTCGAGATCTAATGAGCAGAAGCCCAAAGAATTGCAAAGACGGCAGCTGTAGTATCCGAGGCATATTTTCGAGTGATTGAATAAGAAGATTGATGTGAAGAGTGATTGGATAAAAATAAGGCCTGGAACATTTGCTCAAAAAATGGACTCAACTTGATTAGCGACGTACAGTTAGCGAAAGGCGGTAACCCATTCAAGTTTTGATACACGCACAATGTTGATTTACTTCGATGACCTAAACAGCACCGTACTAATGATGTGCTATTGTAGGATCTTTTGACAACCATTATGATGAAAGTTACATTTAAGAAAAAAACCTATAAGGAATATACGTGCTTTATTTTTTGGTTATTATTTGAATTGAATATATGTTGCCAACCTCTTGCTAAATTGACCAGGGGCGTAACACCCGACTGGCCTGTTTAGGGCGGGGATCTTCGATGAGGGTTGGGTTTCCAAGCAGCCGGGGGCGCTATTCGCATCAGGGGTGATTGATTTGCGACGAAGATCGTCCGTCATGCGGGCTCCCAGACATTTGCTAGTGTGGCGGAGCGGATATGTAAATATTTATAAGATGGCAACCTTTTTAAGCTCCTCTATCAATGTTTTATGCAGTAACAGAATCGAAGTGGTGATTATAACCCTATTTACATATGCTAAACATGCATTTACACTTCAGATATCATCAGTTTTTTTCACGTTTGATGTAGTGGAATGGTATCATTCAATGTAAATTATCTAACCTATAGAAATACATTCTCGTATCACAACTTATACTGATCTATACAGAACAGTTCATGTTGAAGTATTCTGTCTTTATGAAACACATGTAAAGGAATGCTTACAGACGGCAAAGGAGATATATCATATAAGTGGTATATTATAGGTGCTTGCAAAATATACTTAAATAAAAAATTGTTTCACAGGTAATACTTTCGAATATTTTTTGTGGGTTAAGTATACATTTGTATTGAGGTAAATTCGAGTAGTTAAAATTTTGTTTGGTGTATATATATTTTGAACATTTTTTTTTTTTGTTTGCAAGAAAACTTAAGTAACTATGGCATTACTTACGATGAATACCAAAGAAAAGACCAAAAGAAAGTACGAGTATATCATATTTTGGTTGGTAAAGATGAATGTATGGAATTGGCTGGAACATGTTTTTTGTAATACGATAAACCAAAGCAGCACTTTATTTAGGTCTCCAGGCTCTCACCATTCAGGAAAGTTTTCTGAAACAACATATATATATATATATATATATATATATATATGTATATGTATATATGTATATATATATATATATATATATATATATATATATATATATATATGTATATGTATATGTATATATGTATATATATATATTATGTACTAGGTATAGTTCTGGCAAGCAGTGAAAAATGAAATGAGGTGAGAATCACTCTGGTTGACTTAACTTTGTGCAGCCACAGCTTATGAAAATTTGCGAGCTCTTTCCCTGGAGGTTCCCGAGAACCTCCGGGATACAGGTCATCTAGGACAAGGCGTAGGCAGTCTGTGCTTACAGACCTGTGAAATAGCAATTTGCGTTGTCTATATGCTCCAAATATGGAGCTAATATGGCTTAAAAATAATTATTAGGGAACGATAACATTTTTTATTCAATTCATAATTAGTAATGTTGAAATGAAAAATAAAAAAATGCTAGTTCGTTGAGGAAGTAATACTTTCAATAATTGAGCAAATCACTTTAATTAAACATAATAATTCTCTTAAAAAGGAGATGCTTTAAATAACTGAAAAACTTTAAGTATTTAAGCTTTTCTAAATGATTCTTTTAAAGTAATAATTACCACTGATAACTTTCAATTTCACAATTCTTTACACAAAACTTTTCTCATTATCGCCTCACCTAATTAACAGTATATAATTAACTTTAAAGTTCATAGTTAACACGATTGAAGTTTTTGTATTATTATTTTGGTGTTAGTATTAAAAAAGTTCTCTAAATGTTAACTGTATGTTAAAGTTCACTTACAAATGCTCTGGAATTAACATTGCACTGAACAAGTGTTTCGATTCCCACAATTCCACGTTTACTAACTAAGCTTCTAGATTAACGTCTCATGGATAATGCGGAATTCAATTCAAATCAATTTTCGATACAAAATAATCTTCGCTAATCTATATTATTTGATAAAGTGATTATAAAACGCAAATAAATGTAGTTATTTGACTCAAGTTAATCAATAATAAGTTATATCAATATTTATATTTGAAGGGTGAATTTGTATTTGTGTTTTGAGTATTAAATTGTTAGCTTAACTTGACAAAAAATTGAGTTATTATCAATTATTAATATTAAAACATAAACATTCTAATGGGTATAACTTAGAGAGTAAGGCGTTCACTTACCATTCCAAAGGTTTTTGATTCCATGTCTGACAATGATCAGTCTTCACGTCTTCACGATATATGTGTTATATGTTTTTCTGATAATTGGTTGCAAAAAGAGATGTACATTAAAGCTATAAATGCATACATTGTTTCACTTATTCTTGCAATAGCAGTGCTATGGACCATCAAGATTTGAGATCAACCACAAGACTCTTCTCAAGGCAACTTGGTCTCAAATTTCGGATTTCTAGTCAGTACTCAGGTACCTAATCACATCATTTATATTGTTCATTAATTTAATGCGTATAAATCATTCATTCATATTCCAAGCAAACTTATCAGATCATAATCATTCAATATCCGAGTTCTAGTTGGAACATATGGACGTCACATACTGTTGCCATAAAGCTTCGTCAGCCACCTCAGTTCTCGTCTAATTTCATAAAAGCTCTACGTAACGAAGCTACGCTGAGAAAATTTTACTTGTAAATATAATTTCTAAAAACCTTCTTAAACGTAAATACTTTCAGGGTCTAATTATGAATTAGCGTGATTTTTAGTTTCCTGCGGTACTCAAGAAACATATCACAATATTCGTCTCTTTACCAACTGTACAATAGAGGCTGGCAACTCACTCCTCTACCTCATTATTTCTCATATAAACTAAGCTATAGTTCTTTTAGTATTCTTATAAAGTAAGTTATCTATTATTCACGTGACTCATAGATCCTGAAAATTACATTTACCGAAATCAATGTATGTTAATATTGACCAAAAACTGTCAGTATCCAGAAGTCCTTAAAAGATACCTAAATTAATATGTTTTTCTCTTTATACAATCTAGATCTCTTTAATACACGAACAGTATGTACATACCGCACCGTTTCGGAGGGTGCTGCACTCGTGCTCGCGTCAACACCCCCGATTGACCTGGTGGCAAAAGAGTTGCGCGAGAGGAAGACTGGAAAAGAGAGGAATATTACCTATCCAGAGATGCTCAGAGCCTGGCAACAACGCTGGAGTGCCACACCAAAAGGGAAGTGGACTCTGCGCATCATCAACGAGATCGAGCCGTGGATCAAGCGGGCGCATGGAACAACGACATTCCATGTCGCGAAGGCCATGACGGGCCACGGTTGTTTCGGAGCGTACCTCCATTGAATTGGAAAGGAGAAGACACCCGCCTGCCATCACTGCGATGCGGACATCGACGACACGGAGCATACGATATTTGGTTGCGCCGCGTGGAACAAAGAGAGGGAACAGCTCTTGGGCCAGACCAATGACCTTGACACACTGTCTCCGGAAAGGATGGCGGCTAGCATGCTGAGTTCACCAATCAACTGCGACGCCTGGTCGACATTCTTCGGAACAGTGTTACGGCAAAAAGAAGACGCCGAACGATTAAGGAGGCGTGCTGGATCCTCGCACGTCGCCACTAACGGCTAAGCGATACACCAACGTTACAGCCAGGCCAATGAAGCCGACCCTGAAGCTAATGCCTGACGGCGATACAACGGGGTCAGTAGAGGCACTGGGAGGCAATTTTTAGCGGGTATGGTCCTCCCTATGACGAGGAACGAGTCCCGCACAGGCCCATCGAGCGCCGTTCTCAAGGCGCGACGCGTACAGACAAGGTACGGGCGTCTTTTTCAGGGCGTTGTTGGGTATCGTGAATAAATCATTTAAAGCCTTCCAGTATAATCAAAAAAAAAAAAAAAGATCTCTTTAATACACACTTTTCCCTACGCAATCTACCCAACGTGCAAACAAACATAAAACACGTTTCCTGAATACAGCGTCTAGCTGAGCATCAATAAGCTCACCAGTTGTGCTTTCTTGCATGCGATAACATAAAAAAGTTAACACGATCATGCTTGTAGTGATTGTGCGAAGTATTACGGTATGAAATTGTGATTCATCGTGTACATAAATTATTTGCGAGTCTAAATAGCATTCGTCTATAGCCTCAGGTGATACCGAGGGTTGGTTTAGTGTAGATGCATGGACTTCCCCCTGTACAGTCTGACTGGGGGTGTCTAATTGCCAAGTGTTGCGTGAGGGATTCTCCCATGGAACGTCAATGATCAATCCCTCAATGGACACATTTGAATGTGGTTGTCATCGGCTACGTTTTCAATTTCCTCTCCGAATTATTGCGGAGCGATAGCTGATGAACGGTGACGTTAATGTTTACTGAAATTTTGATAGAATAAGCGAATATGATAACCCAACCAAATCCTCTTAATATTATCGCGACTATTGCGACGGCAAAACAGTTGTCCGCTATGCGTCGTTTTATAAGAAAAAGATAATAAGTTTTACAACTTCGCCGCATCAATGACATCTCTAGATGTAAATTCTAATTAAATAATGATTTACAATAATGAAACATTTTTTTTCTTCTTTCTCTTTTGAATATATTTCTTAATACTTATCATTTCATACCTAGCGCTCTCTAGTATTTTTTTTATGTAAGCACATACAGGAGAAAACCGACAGATGGTGTTAGTAATTCTAAAATTTCGTCTGTAGATCATGACGCTCAACATTATATATACCACGTGGCTAAGCGCTGCATGTGGAATGTTGATCCGCCAACGTCATTGACAGTCATCTACAGCCTGACATTTATGCATCATTCTTATTATTACAGGGATTCACTATGAATAAGTTATCTTAACTGGATGAATTTCGTCTACCAAAGATTTTGATTAATAGGCTATGTCTGGAATCTTACGGGTGAAGGATTCAAATTTACACAAACCGGGGATATTTATAAAGCTTAGACGTACGTTTTTAAATCTCCATTGAGGATCGATCCCACGAAATTCTGGTTAGGCAAGCAAACGCTTTACCACTAAGATATGCCCGCCGACATGTATAGTTTTCGACGGGCTACATGACCAAAGCTCATTTGTTAGATAAAACAAAACAACTATCAAAAACAATAATAAAAACCGTTGATATTTTTTATTATGATTTTATTATTAATAAATAAAGTTTAAGCCATATGTTTTGAAAGCTCCTTGCATTGTGAAGCTAATATTTTAGTTAACTTTGCATAAATAAATTTAATCTTTAGTAGTTTGCAATAATTATTTTATTGAATGTGTAGAGCAAGGAAGTAACTTGTATTGAATACTTAAAGCTTTCGTAGGATACGAGTATTAAACACTTGAAGGAAATAATACACTACTGATAAATTTCAAAGTGAATCGTAAAAGTTAAAATTAATAATTTAACTTCAGTATACGAATAAAATTATAAAGATATATCTAATATACTTATAAGAGAGAAATGGTATAAGAAGGAAGCGTGTTTCATGAATTGAAGATCTAGAATATACTGAAGAATATGGCAACTGACAAAACTTTATGGTGTTGATTTTTGCTACAGAAGTTTATTTGTTGACCAAGAAATATTTGCATAATAATAATAATAATAATAATAATAAGCTTTTTTCCAGCAGGATTGGGTGGGTTGTGCAATTCCCAATCTGCCATATTTTTAGATACATATATATTTATATAGTACATACATACAAAATAATAATTGCATAATTTACCGCATGCAGCGTCCAGCCTCCCTGGCTGAGCGTCGTAGAGTGCACTGGTCTTGACCAGCTATGCTCTCCTGCATGCGATTACATAAAAAAATGTATTAAAAGTTGCTTTATATGAATTTTATTCACTCATCACCTTAATGTTATTAAAAAAACGCAATTTTGAACAACAAAAAGAACTCGATATTTTAATAATAATATTTTTTAAACTAAATATTTAATAAACATACTAAAAATATAAAAATTACTGGCACATATCGAATTATAATTTTAATAAAAAAAATAACAAATTAAAAATATTTACTTTTGATTCACATTTATTTAAAAAGATTACATGTTTTGGCCTCTCTCGAGACCATCATCAATAATGATTAAATTAAAAACTGGCAGTTGCTTACATAGGTATGTATAACTAATAGTTTCTACGTTAGTCCACACATATTTACAGATTGTACATGTGTATGGGTAAAACCACATAAAAAAGACATCATAAAATCAAGGGGTATGTATTATCTTAATGTATTAAAACATTATATAATATAAATTTTTTGGGTTCAATTTAAAAAAACCTTGTAATTCTATCTTTGATCTTCAGCGTACACGAATATAATAAAGCAGTTTCACCAAGTATTGTCAGTTGGTAACCTCAATGTTATATATATCCAGGTTATTAAGCCGATATCCTTCGAAAAGCTGATTAATGAACGTCTAAATTTGCTTCTGATCATAATTTTTACCTTCGCCTTTCTGTGGTCTATTCCAGGATTTTACCACATCAAAACCCAGCCCTGATTTCAGGTTGGATAAGGCTGTAATTATCACACGAGTAGGAAGGCATTAACTCTCATAGGTTATTCATGTAGACGCAGAATGGGCTCCTTCGAGGAGGAAGAATTCGTTACATATTTGATACATTTACTCGCTCATATTACGCTCGCTGTTATTTCATCGTAATAGTAAATTAGCTGCATAAAATTTTATGCGGAGGCTTTAAGTTTGATTTACATAATTATGTGAGCCTTGGCTTACAAATTTAAATGGTTGGGATTACAAAGCGTACATATAATAAATACGGATGATGTACGAGTATGTATTTTTACATTTTTTCCGTCCATATCCGTCCATATTCTTCCCATATCTGGAACATATGTTCACCACAAATTTCTACCAGACAGTTGCTATTATCCATGGCTCGTACTAAGACAATTCTGCATCTGAAGGCAACATATATGATTCCCGTTAGCCTCCAGGGAAGAATCATATACACTTTAAGACTTGAAAATTGAAGTATTCAAGACATATCTTTGAGTAATTTGTAAGTAGTAATTGAATTAATCCGACGCATCCATATAGTATTTTTCTCCAATTTCTGGATGAGAAAAGTGTCTTATACTTTTTTTTTGTAAGCACATACAGGAGAATACTGACAGATGGCGATAGTAATTCTGAAGTCTCATCTGTGAAATTCTATGACGCTAACCATAGTATATATTAACTAAGCGCTGCATGTGGAGTGTTGATCCGCCAACGTCATAGAATACAGCCCGAGATTCACGTATCATCCTTTATTATTACTGGATTTTACTATGAATGGGTGTTCTCCACCAGACGACTTACGTCTACAACAAATTTTGATTAATAGGCTATGACTGGCATTTTACGGGCGAGGGATCAAATTCACAGCAACCGAGGGTATTTTAGAGCTCAAAAATCGATTATAATGCTTTTTTTTTAATCGTCGTCGGGGATCGAACCCACGATCTTTGGCTTGCAAAGCAAACGCTTTGATCATTAAGATATTCCCGATGGCATGGTCTTTACTATAAATTTGAGAGTTAATCAGTCGTTTAATGTAAGATTTGTTCTCAAATAAATGAAGAAGGTGCTAAAGAACGTACAACGTTTTCAAATGAAAAAATAAAAAGAAATACGCGAAATAATAGTAAAGGATTCTACAATTCAGCGATTAGTTTTACGAGTTATTAGTCTTACTGAAAAAAAAACGTAGATAGATAAATTGACTCATTGAATAAAGGTACTGATTTACTCGTAATTCCATAAATTGTACGTATTGTTAATAGTTGCATAATCAAACTCAGCAGAACAAGCATTTTCACGATACAAAAGTAAGAAATACGATTTAACGTTTAACATATCATGAATCGCTCATTTTAAACTTTACATTTCGTTATTGTGACGTACGGAATATGAGTGGAATAAATCTGGAAACTTTATGACATACAGATCTGCATGTACATACACAGTGATAAACAACATTTTTTAATGTTTAAATAAAATCAACATGTAAATATATTACAGATTTTATTATTTACCTTTATTTACTTGAGATAAATGTAAATATCATTATTTCTTTCATCATCTGTTGATTTTTATATCACCATTAGCCTGTATTCACTGTTGAACGTAAGCCTCCCGTATGAGTCTCCATCCTCTTCGATCCTCCGCCTTCCGCATTCAGGTCACTCCCGCAATTCTTCTTATATCGTCAGTCCATCATGCAGGGGGTCGGCCAATGCTTCGTTTGCCAGTTCTTAGGCGCTATTCCAATAATTTTCTTCCCCATCGACCGTCGTCTCTTTGACAAATATGCCATGCCCATTGCCACTTCAGTTTGCTTATTCGTTGGGTAGCCTCCACTACTTGAGTTCTTCTGCGAATATCCTCATTTTGGATTATATCTTTAAGCGACACTCCGAGCATGGATCTATCCACAGCACGCTGGATGACCTTTATTTTATGGGTAAGACTTGCTGTTAGATTCCACGTCTCTGCGCCATAAGTTAATACAGGAAGGATGCATTGGCTAAGCGTCTTAGTTTTGAGACATTGCGGAATTTTCGCAATAAAAATGTACTTAGTTTTATAAATGCTGCCCATCGCTGTTGTATACGCCTGTCGATTTCTTTTTAGAAGTTATTTCACTATATGTATAACCGTTACAAGCTCACTTAAATTGTACAGCCTCACAATAATCATATTAAAGCGTCATATTATTTTTTTATGTTCAACAATAGCTTAAATTAAGACTGACGATTGGAAAACTTACTTATTTATATTTTCATGTTTAAATAATTATATTAATAGTCTATGACGAATTATTTTTAAGGTAATTAAATAAATTAAAAATCCATAACGTAAATAACTTTCACATATTGCATTTAAATTACAAAAGTTAATTCTTAAGGTATGTAGTAAAACATTTAAATTTCACTGAGATTTCACTGCCACCAAAATTGTGTCTGCACTGCCTATGAAGTCCATCAATTAATATTAACTATAAAAAAATACGCAAAAAACCTTTCCGTGGATTGTTCATTGTACAAGTATTAAATGCTTTCGGCCAAGCGTCCCAAGATGCACCATGCCCATCGCTGTCCCGACAGTTTAACCGGCAGTTTATCCGACAGTTTATATGTCGGTAAAGAAGCGACAACTGGCGCAGTCCCGCCTCAATAAAGGACGCTTTCATTCACCACATTAAGCAGCGTTGTTCGCACTCTTTATTCCGGCATTTGCATCTGAATAAAGCATTTTTACTCCTCGCAAGTGAACAGCGCTAGCCACAGAGCAAATGCGCTACGAGAGCTGCTGAAATTTTTTTCAGTACGGTGAACTAATTTTCTGGATATTTTTTTCAACTCGCACTTACAATACCACATTGTAAACACTGCTTAAATGTATTTCCAGGTGTTTTTTTACCAAGTATACTCGAAGATGTTTGTTGTTAAGCCACTTTTTAAGATAAAATAGTCCTGACCTCAAATGCGTCAGATCTATCATCATCTGATCATCTTAAATTTTTGCAAATTTTCATTGAATATCGCTTAAACTATTCCTCGGATACTACAGCGGCCATCGCATCTTCATTTCCGTGATGCTGCTTTTGCTGTCGTTATGAATTATATACGTTTTTAGTTGTAACTTTGGGAGAAGAGATGTATTTTCAGGTTTAGAAAATGCATTGACAATGACAACTAAAGTAACCTAGTGGCAGCAGTTTATGGTACACATATGCTCAATAGAATAGATGTGAGAAAAATATGAAGCGCTTATTCAAGACTAATTTTGATTAAAATATTGATTGTATGTATAAAAATATTAATAAAAAGAGTTTAAAATACATTTTTTTTCAATCAGCCTTCATTGAGTATGTGACAACAAACAAAATATATCATTAAAGAGAAAACTATTGAATCAAACGTTGTGATGAATTGCTAATAAACCTAATTGATCTACCTATGACAGGGTATGCTCCACGCCACAGTCACATTCAGTCGATCCGCTGTAAAACTGCCAGGCTTTCATTTGTATCCTCGTCTTGCATACTCCGATCCAAAGTCTGTTAAGGGACCTCCATATATTCCACCCCTGGTCGTGTCCAGGGGCTAGGTCCTCTTTCGGGGCAATCCAAGCATCCCCCTCAGTTGCTCTTCTCCACATGTTCAGCCGCAGGGTGGGTGTCACCAGTTCCATTGTCGACTGTAGGAAACTTCTTCATGATTTATACCGGAGTATGCAAGACAAGGATACAAATGAAATCCTAGCAGTTTTACAGCGGACTAACTGAATGTGACTGCGGCATGGAGCAGACCCTGTCATACCTTCTGGAGAGTGCTCTGAGTTGCTGCACCTAGGAAGACCTGATGATGGCTGGGAGTAACGCCATCGACATCGCCAACTTCTGGGCAGACAGGATCTGACCCTGCTTTTTCTGACACGATTATATAAATAAAATTTCGATATTGTAACACAATCTGCGTTTGCACCTTCATACAACCAGGATATTTTTAAGAAACAGATCTATATAAGCTTTTAATCTCCTCAATCATCACTCAGACACAATACTCGTTGCTTGCATGTAGCGTCCAGGGTAAGCGTCATAGTGCCCACTTGTCTCGACCAGTTGTGCTATCCTGCATGTATTTCATTTTAAAAATTTGCAAAACAATATTTATTTACTCCTCCATGTCACACTGCGTCTGAGTGTATCTGCCGCACAAACAATGATTCCATAACGAGCACAGCCGAATCCATTTTATGTGCGAAGAAATTTTTGTAGAATTCAAACTCCCACCAGTGCGCTCTCGGTCCCGCTGTGGGCAATAATATTTTTGAGTGCAAAGTTTTGGATGTTTTTGCCGCGGACGAACAAAAAGCGGGCGGAGGCTTCTAAGCTCTGGGAAGACCACACTTTTGTGCAATTACATATATTTAAATTATTTTATTATTTCCTTTATTTACGAAACAATATCCATAAACATAATGTACTTTGGCATCGATAAAAATAAAATATCGTTGCTGTTTATTTACGCATTGAAATACTTGAATTCGTCTTTGTAATGAAATAGCAAAAAGTTTTTTATTCGGGATAGTTGGCTTAAAACGTCATGCTTGTTAGGATACTTGACGAGTTTGATATGATCTAATAGTAGTTATCCTTCGAATATCTATCAAAAAAAAGAACTCGTGAGAACGCACAATACGTTATTGCTTAAGAAACAATGGTCTGTGGGAAATACAGGTCTTGGAGTTGTGTCCAAGAGCAGGGAAACGAAGCGTTAGCTGACCGAGATGGATTCAAGAAAACTGCTCAAAGAAAGCTGAAAATGGAAAATGGAGGATTGGGAGGGAAGGAGATTCATGCAGTACACCAACATACAACGGGTTTATTATTAATGTTTTGTAAGTCAAGTATTTTAAAATTTATTTCTTTGTACAATGATGTGAATTAGTATAATCTTAATCCAACATAAATTTATAAGACCTAAATATAGCATGTTCTGCAACGTGAAGTTGTCACTTTCATCGGTTTTCGACAATTATACCATAACCACTGAAATGATACTTTTCCTTAGATCGAGGTATTGGATTTCTTTATATAAAGAAACATAAATATGCAGACACACCTACAATATAAGTCTTTATATCGATGAAACAATTTGAAAAATATTGTAATTTTGTAATTGACATCGAATCGATTTTTAAACTTCCGCTCTATGGAATAGAGTCCAAAAAATGTGATTTCTTATAAATAAATGTCAAATCAAACTGAATATTTTAAATTTGTTGATGTCTTAATTAAAAGTGACATAAAACTTAAATTTAAATTGAATTACGTGAAGAGTGCAAATTTTCCGTCGTTAGATTAGTCCACAAGCAACAAATAAAGGTAATCAATGGTAAAATAAACACAAAAGATTAAATAAATTCGTTTCATCGTCAAAGTTAATAATAAAAACTAAAAAAACCCGGAATATTAATTTGAATTTAATTTTAATCATCGCACACGTAGATGTTCACGTACCGTCTTTTCTTCTTTGAGTTTTTCGCGGGTTTTCAAAAAATAAGGCAGGTACTCAACATGTGTTGCCAGAGTTTAAGAATATCCCAGTTGGATATTATCCCAGTTCTTTGTGGAAGGACTGCAGTCGACCATTGCTGCTTTCGCCTCTAAATCCAGCGGTGTTCAAAGATGCTCCATGCAATTTCAGTTCTCGAAAGCATGGCTTATTCAGATGTGGTGCCGGATCCCCGAGTGCGGAAAAGTATGGACATACAGAGTATGGTGCATCTGTTCCGAATATGTAAAACTCGATTTTATTCGACACGTCCCCGACGTTCCGGAAGCGAAATGTCTAGCGGTAATAGGCGATAGCGTAAGTTGTTCCCCAGTCAATGTTCATTGTTCCTCGCGTGGGTACAGCCGTTTCCTTGTTATCACACCCCGGACGTAAAATCTCTTTCAATTTTAAGAGAGAAGACTTTAGAGTTTGTATTTGCGATCAAACGCTCGCCAAACATTCGCAGAATATTTGTAACTTCAGCGCCGATTCTGCTATGTCGAGAAACTTAAAATTCTGTAGAAGAAGTTAATTTTTAGTATTGAAATAACATGCTTAACAAAGGAGGATTAAAAATAATACACGGGGTTGTATAAAAATAACATCAAAGGACAAAGTAGATGAAAAAAGTAATTAATCGGGAATAGTCCTAGGAGTCAAGGAGAAGCCTATGTACTGAGTAGAGTGAGGAGTTATAAATGTAGTTACTGATGAGAAAACTCAAACTGTTCATGTCATTTTTAAATGCTACACGTTTTTTGTTTAAGACTTACAAGTATTTTAATAGCTATTAACAAAAATATCTCAAAATTTCAAGATATTATGTGTTATGAATACGGCAAGCAAAAAATAATTTAATAATTTTAGTCTGTTTTTAATTGCAGTTTTTTTTAGTATTGTATGAATAAAATTGTATAATAATCAAAGAATAATAAATACATTTTTATGTTTATTTCTTTAATTTATCATCTTTGGTATCCAAAATTACACTGAAAAAAGTCAGCTTGATTATGGATGTTTTCTTTTATGTATTTTGTTATTATGCTTAAAATTGATAGTTCTTAAGTAGAATTACATAAATGCAATTATAAAAATAAATGTCTTAAGTAAACCACTTTTTATTTATATCGTTTGATGTATATTTTAGTACGTATTATCTTAATGTGAGAAATGATGTGTCAGATTTAAGATTTCAACATAATTTTATCAGTAAAACTTATCAATTTTTTTTTTCCAAGATTAATGGATTGCCCCTTTGCAATTCAAAAACAATATATTGTATCTGCAATGCAAAAATTTGAGACGTTTGCCACTTGGCATTACACGTAGAATTTAAAAATACGTTTTTTGTTTGTGCAGCGATAAATAATCTGAAAAAGTAATAAACAGCTCAAACGAGGCAGACTGAAGCGCTCAGAGATCTCTTCAGACAGTCGCGGGCCGCAGGGAGTGTCATACACTCTTGTTACAAAAACGTTTTCGCGTACAGAGTATAGTACTCGTATTTTGAGATCATTCTCCTCAACGAATGTCAGGAGAGAGTTAAAATAGGGTATTTCATCTAAGCCATTCAGAAAATTATATACAACATATCATACGCTTTGAGACGCATCAGAAATTTAAAAACGTGTATTTTTATCAATTAAAAACCACACAATGGTTTTGATTAAAATAATTATTCACGTAAGCAATTATAAGCATAAATTGACTTAAAGCAATAGTGGTATAACGAGTTTTGAATGTTTATAGTAGTAAATGTGTGTACTTCGGTTGACTTTGCCACGAATGATGAAGCAATAGATTGGACAAAGTAGCCTTCTTTGCTACTACATACAGTATGATCAAGAGACGAAGGTGGAATGGTTTAGGACATGTTATTAATATGCCAGAAAAAAACATTAACTGCAGTCTCTTCGTCGTGATGGAAGATTGATTAGACTATAGATAGATTACAATCTGAGCTGTAAAAGCGTGGAAAAGAGTTGAAATGGCAAAGATTGTGGTAAATTATAGAACATAGCTGTAATTTATGACAACCACGTGTTCATTTTAGAAGCTCGATTGTATTGAGAAGTGTGATATATTTTCATGTAAATAAGTGTGATATGCATTCAATTTACTCGTATGTATATAGTATGTAGTGTTAACCCCGTACAACGCAAAGATTTTTTCCCATAGTGATTTCATCGATTTTTAATACACGTAAACCGTTCGGTCTGTGGGTCTTTTAGGTTAAGCCGCCTTTTAGGACTTAATAGTTCGTTCTTCAGGAGAATAGGAATAATCAACCGATCCTATGACAATGTTAAAACGTATTATATAATTCTTGCAAGAAAATTTGAGTACGGTGAATTGTTATAATTATAAAAGGTTTTATAAGCCTTTAAGCACCAAAAACTATTATTTTGGATAGATATTATAATGTAACTATATATATATAGGTTAATTGAATGTGTTCATGAGTATTATTATTTTCAAGGATAATTAACATACAAACCAAGTGTGTTTATAGATAATGTTCAAACATGAAACATTACATTGAATGGAATTGAATAACTACTCAAATTAACACACCTTATTTAAATAGCACATTATTATTGCTCGTATGTTACCGCAGACGTCTATTTACATTTTAAATTATTAATCTCCGTTTATTCAATTTCGAACTAATTCAAATACATAATTCAGCCGCCAAAAGCCAGCAGAGATTTGTATGTTCATTTACGTTTATACTATACCGACTGATATCTCAAGTGGAAAGCTTAACTAGAGCTTTTGTTTGATCAATTCCGGCTTCACTACATTTCAATTGCTGGAGTATTAATTCACATCCGAAAAGTCGAATCCAGGCGCATGTAAACGAACACGACGAAAAAGTCAAATCAACCAATTAAAAAGATTTATAGATAAAAGATGAAAAAAAAATTGGTGGTATAATTATTTATACTTTATAATTTTAAATTCATTTTAATTAAAAAATTAACAAATTAAAAATATTTTGTTTTGATTCACATTTATTTTAAACGATTACATGTTTCGGCTTCTCTGGAGACCATCTTCTAAACTAAAATAAAATATTTGTAATTTGTTAATCTTTTAATTAAAATTAGTCTTAAATTTTAATTATGCAGTTTCACCAAGTATCGTCAGTTGATACCCTAAATGTTATATATACTTTACTTAGAGATTCAATTTCAGGTTACGACAGGCGTATACAACTGGGATGGGCAGCATTTGGAAAACCAAAGTACATTTTTAAAGCGAAGATTCCGCAATGTATTAAAACTAAGGCGCTTAACCAATGCATCCTCTCTATATTAACTTATGGCGCAGAGACGTGAAATCTAACATCAAGTCATAACCATAAAATAAAGGTCACCCAGCGTGCTGTGGAGAGATCCATGCTAGGATTGTCGCTAAAAGATAAAATCCCGAACGAGGATACCCGCAGAAGAACTCAAGTATTGGAGACTACCTAACAAATAGGCACACTCAAGTGACAATGGGCAGGACATATCTGTCACAGAGACGACGGTCGACGGGGAAGAAAAGTATTGCAGTGGCGCCCAAAAACTGAGGATGTAGACTCATGCGGGAGGCTTATGTTTTACAGTGGACGGATACAGGCTGATGATGATGATGTAAAACGATAGTTTTTTTTTTTTTATAATTACTAATATATAACAGTTCGCATAAAATTTTAAATGGGAAATAAACGTTTATACGGTCCATTGAAGATGCACGTTTTACGTGTTCCCTCCAAAGCAGTTTCAGTTCTCCGAAAAAATACTTTCTTGTGAAACTTTTCTACTGAAGTTTCTGAATAAATGTTCTGTCCGGATTTCACTAAAAGTCTTCAGCGCTTAAAAGACACATATATCTTTTTGTATACAACTTTGTTTCAGAAGGAAGAAAACGGACACACGGTAATGAGTCAATATCATGCACGGCTTATATTGCGTTTGTCATATTTGAAAACACAAAACCCAAACACTCATTATACGATGTGACTAAGGCAACATAAAACCAAACGTTTTTGTAGAAGAAATATAGTTATTGGTTCAAATTTCGACTTCTTTGCCGAAAGATTTTACGTATATTATTCCAAATGCGTTATTACTGGTATCTCGAAAAAAGGGTTTATGGTTCTAACTAGTTCAGGTCTTCGTTTTACTTAGCCAAATAAGAGTTGAAGGTTCAAAAGGTTACCGGATTGTCGACAAGGTTTGACATGCAGTTCAATTTTTTGAATCACCTTTGACCAGTGATAGATTAGCTTGAAACAAGCCGTCACATTTTCATTCTATCGAGGACGAATACAAAATACAAAATACCTGTGTTTCAAGTGAAAAAGTATCAAGTGTTTTACGTGTAGATTGATTATGTATAACATTTAATTAAAGCTTCACTGGAAATTGATCCATGATTTCTTCCATGACAGTCAAGTACTCTAATATTCAGTCTTACACTCAGCGGAACTTTAAAAGCTATAAAGAGCTGAGTGTTGGTATTAGTCGGTAATAAATAAGAAAGAGAGTTGACGCTCAGCGCGGTATTACGTTTCACAACACTTCAGCATGTTTCGCAATAAATAACCTTCATTTATAACACGGGTGTCTTTGGAGACACTCGAAAGTTTCCATTATTTGTAGGTGCAATGCGAACTTTTCTCATGCACCTGATGGTAGTCTTCCATACCATGTTATTCGAAGGTAAACGTTGTACTGAACGGAAGAATGTGATCAAATATGACGCATGATAAAAAACTTTTTAAACATTAACACAAAAGAGTTGAGAAAACCTGATATGTTTAAAAAATGGCAGTTTATGACGCTTTTTGTAAATTTTTATTAGTATCCTATGCTCAATATTGTAAATACAACTATGAAATCTTAAACTAACGCCTATTAAGAAAAAACAAGAATCTTTCAATGAATTTGATGGTATTTATGATTTTTTTTAGTATAATATCTGGTTTTCTCAATATCTATACAAATAAATTGACTAACCATGTAGTTGTGGGATAAGTAGAAGAGAATATTCTTTAAGTATAGAGTATGAGAATAATTAGACGATTTTATTAATGGATTAATACTGAAAACCTTGTTTATTTAAACCTTTTCTAGGCATGGATCTCACAACTGCTTGTATTACAACTGAGCAGTTTAATGACTTAAAATTGATTAAAGTAATTTATGTGTGGTATTTTTTACAAATATAATTTATCATTTTTGAAGTTGACAACATGGTTGTGTTTGTATAAATTTATACAAAATGTAACTCAAATGTTATAATATATTAAATGATACTATTTAATATAATTTAAATTCATTAATAAAAACATACAATATCTAATTGAGAAACTATTCAAATTTTAATTTCAAATTATTTTAATTAAAAAATTAACAAATTAAAAATATTTAGTTTGTATTCACATTTACTTTAAGCGATTACATGTTTCGGCCTCCCTGGAGACCATCTTCAATAAAATTAAAATTAATTTAAAATTATAATTATGCAGTTTTACCAAGAATTGTCAGTTGATAACCTTAATATCATTAAACTATACAAGTAAATGAAAAAAAAATGAAAAATGAAATAGAAGTCACTTTTTTTTCACATAGAGAAATTTTTTTTTACCTGAATTCTCATTTCGCAAGAAAGCTTAAATAAAATAATAACTAAATAAAAAGTAAAACAGCATCGAGTTTCAAAGTAGTAACATTTTGAAAGTATGGATATTCATAAATAAAAAGTATGGCTTTTAATGCTGAAAATATAAAGCAATGAAAAAATGGCACGTTTGGAGTTAACGCCGAAATAAAATTCTCGTATTGCAAAAGTACTCCATTCATCACCGGCTTGGATTGCGCCGTAAAAAAACTTTGCCAAGAAAATGGGGTATGTAGATTCAAAAACCATCTAGGGTCCCATGATTTTGTAATGAAAAAACTTTCAGGTTTTATTTCGCCGTTTTCAGAGCGGGCACGGCAACAACAACAAAAAGAAGAGAACACAACTTGGGTATTTAGACGCGGTTTAGGCGCGTGACGGCCGAATGGATTCTCCCGTACCTTGGTACTGAATAAGATCATACACCCATCACTAGATTTACGCGATAATGAACTTACGCTGAAAGGTTTTTTTCCTGTTCTAAATATATTATCAATCTTTAATATATAATCGTGTTGGAACCAACGGGGTCTGATCCTTATTGCCCGAAAAAGTGGGTGACGTCGATGGCGTTACTCCCGGCCATCATCAAGTGTTCCTGTACTCCAGATACTCAGACACAGCGCACACTCCTGAAGGTGTGACAGGGTCTGCTCCACGCCGCATTCAGTTGGTTCGCTGAAAAACTGCCAGACTTTCATCTGTGTTCTTGTCTTGCATACTTCGGTCCGAAGTCTGTTAAAGGACTCCCATATATTTTACCACTGGTTGTGTCGAGGGGCTAGGTCCTCTTTCGGGGAAATTTCCTCTTAGTTGCGCTTCTCCACATGTTTAGCCGCAGGGTGGCCTCAGGTATCACCATTTCCGTTGTCGACTGTCGAATTTTTAATTCAAAATAAGGAGTTATTTATAAGCAAATACCAAAAAATCCGACAATGCTCACCAAGAAGACGACCCTTACAAATTATATCTCCAAATAAATTCGCGGAACAATTACATTAGGGAGGAGCATACTCAGAGATCATCTAAAAATATTAATAAAATAACTGATTCTTCCCCTAATGATTTAACTGTGTCACTTTTGGCAAATTTTAATTGAAAAAATACAAATTAAGAATATTCACTTTGATTTGAAATTTATTCTTTAGTTACTGTACATGTTTCGGACTACGTTGAATCCATCGTTAGGTTTGTAAGCTTGTTAATAACTTGATTCAAATTAATATAAAATTATTATTACAGTTACAACGAATAACTTTCTTAGGATATTAGATTATTATATAAGTAAGAGTACTAAGGGAATCAGAAAAAATAGTCAGGTTGAGTGTCAAAACCTCCGAAATCAATAACAACCGTAAGACCTCGATTATCATAAATGGATCATGACAAGACATCAGAAAAGAAAATTTGTAAAAACTTGTTTTTGATGCAGAATTCGCATTTATTTTAATTAAAGACTTGATTTCCCCGTCCGACCTTTACATGACGTTTTCGCCGGCCGGACAAGGTGTTAACTGAATCATGGCCGGGTCACTGTGTCATGTAGTGCCGCCAAGATAACCGCGGCTAAAACACAAATTAAAGTTGACAGTTGAATTAACATGAAATGGAACAACTTTCAAAATAAATAAAATTCCGTATGCAAACGCCGTGTAATTTTATATATAATTAAAACTAACATTATTAGATGTGCACGTGAGGCGAGCGAAAAAAAATAGGAGACAAAGTTCGATTTTAGAGGCTTTTCGGTATCAGACTTAAGAGCTATATCAAGCTGATATCAGTATATTATATTATTGTTGTAACATCACTTTCCAAGTAGATAAAAATCGTTGATAACAGATCAATTATCCAGTGAAAGAAGGATGTTAATACTTACATATATACTCGTATCGAAAAGTTTGACTTGATCTTTATTTAAATATTTATTATTGTTTAAGTTATCCACTACGTAAATCGAGGGTTGAGTGTACCAACAAAACGGAAGACTCGCTTCTTGGGGCTTCAGTCGATACTCGCTAATTGGTAAAAAAGTAAGTGGATAGGTAAAATCGACTAAGGCCCAAAGTGAAATTGCTGAAAGTTCGGTGTGTTGGGCGGGACGTGCAATTTAGAACTCATTAGTAACTCCACTTGTAATGAAAAAGTCTTACAACACGGTGGGGGAATGTTCGGAAACTATCCGTTTATCTTACAACTTGAATGCTTTATATTAGTGTTTCAGAGGACGAAGATAGTATCAACAGATTTAGAATATACGTGCAAAATGAGGTTTTTTAGAATTTGAATGGATTTTCTTTTTACAAATTAAAAAATAACGTTACATGTTTACTTTCATGTGTAATTGAATTGTATTTTTTAAATCGTCTTAATAAGATAAAAAGTTTACTTAATTCAAGATAATGAATGGTAATAATAAGTTTCGATTAAAGATGGGTTTGTTAAAAAAATATATTAACTACAATAGTAATTTAAAGCTTATTTTATAACAATTTAAATGGAATAAACATTTTTTACAGTTAAAGTTTAGCGTGCAATGCTCTTTTTTACGAGTAAAATGCGAGATAAAAATATTTATTACGATTTTTCTTTTTGCAATAAAAACAATGAATTACACTATTTATTATAATAAGAAAAATAACTTGTATTTATTATTTTTACTTACGAATATATTTTAGAAAAACAATCAGAGATCAATTGTTTTTTATAAAATTTATTTTATATCCATTCAATGCTCAAAATGGATACACAAATGACCATCTATATTAATGAGTACTATTATTTAAAAAAAAAAATTATATTGATGGTATAAATATATTTATATATAAACCTTATCTGAAATGATATTATGAACACAGAGAGATTAAAAGCTTTTAGAAAACTTATGCAAACGTGAGCTTTTTAATTTATTTACCCAAGACTTTAAATTATATATCAAATGCATTTTACTTGAACCGTCCACAATGGCTACACATTGTGTAGGTTTATATGATTTTATAAAGAACATCTGAACCCCTATTGAAAAACAAGTTCCAGTCTCAAATATTTGTTCATATGAATAGAAGGGATCAAGGGGGATACTTGCCCTCCAAACGACATATGCACAGGGTGATAAACACTTAAGTCAATAACTTTGAAACATTAAAAATATTTCTTATATTCATTATATTTTATAGAATATCTACAGCTTAGAAATTATGTTTAAATAAAAGTTTTGATTGTCTGGTTGATTACTTTGCATGGCTTAAAATCAGAATTCATCAACCTTAAGCATTATACAGATATTAAATAATATTTAAGTAAATAAAAAACAACCAATTATATGTTACAGCATTTTAGTAGATTGTGAACGTAATGGAATTAAGAAGATTAAAAGGGCTTTCTAATACACGAAAGTGATTCATATTGTAAGAAATAGGAAACACAGATGAAGCGATTTCATTTTAAATCTGTCCTATGACGTTAAAATAGAAAAAAACGTATTGGCTTGACATATATAAATATATAGAACCAAAAAAAAATTGAATCGAAGTTAGAATATGTAAAAATAATGTGAGTAAATTTTTTATGTGTGTGAGACCCGAAAACTCAAATGCACAAAATGTCGAAAATTACAAAATATATTTGTGATTAATACAATTCAATAAAATTAATAAATTTATGTAAACCTCTATAATAATACATTTTTAAATCATGGAATATAACAATAGATTCATTTTCAGTTCGATCATATAATAAATAGTCTAGTGGCCAACGTATACTGTCTAAGGTTATCCATTAGACGTATTTTTCATTGACTTTAAGCAAAATAATTGTTGAATATGACAGTAATTGTTGTGAGTCTGTATGTATTTATAAATTCAAAGTATCCTTTTATTTTCATTAAAATTTGAATAGAAAAACTCTTAAAAAATATATTTTTATAATGAAAAACACAATACAAAATTTTATACTGTAACGCATATCTCGGTTATTTCGCGGGATGAAATATTAGTGGCCCTGTACGTATCGTGTATAATACGAGCTTGTGATATTTGAATTCTAGCATGTATTGAGAAATATGAAATTTATTCTTCAAATTTCATCGTGTCGTATATAACATGACAACACATGCAGTTTGATAGAGATTGCATATATGGGGATGCCAGACTTATGAGATATATTATGTTTTTATCATAGAATGGAAAAAATATGAAAATACTATAACACAGCACAAGAATCTATTTTCTATCGACATAAATGATTATTAGTTATAGACTACGCAGAGATGAAAATAAATTCAGTTTATGTTTTTCAATTATGATTTAAATCTAGAATCGAGTTTTGTTTTTTTATCATTATTTTCTGTTGACTGTTGACAACGGCTATTTATAGCGAAACTAATAAAATCAATTTATAAATGTGAAATTAAGTTAAAAAAAGTATTATTTATCATAAAAAAGTATATTATAAAACTTAATATAAATCAACTATTATATTTTGTAAATCAAGGTATTACCTTATATATATATTATAATCGTCTTCGAAGATATTACCTTATATATATATTATAATCGTAATAAATAAATAAGATATGACGCTTTTGATTGATTCAGGATTCAGGAAGGATTAGGTTCCACGTGATAGTAGATAACAAGATGCTCCCAAAGTTGATTTGCAGTAAACGCAATAGAATAATGTTTGTAAATGTAAATATAAGTAAGGGATTTTTTTATCAGAAAGTTTTTTTCTGATAAAAAATCTGCAAAGATTGAACTGGGAACTTTTGTAGTACGTGAGACCACTCTTGCGGGTATAAATAATGATGTTTGAATTTTCCGTTTAACCCTTGCTGCCGGCTGCTAAAATATGAATTGGTTAATCAAAATTAACAATGCCTTGCCTGGGGGACGCTGGTATAGTCGAAGCATATAATACACGCCCGAGGACCGAATAAGAGCGGAGGAGCCTGAAATATTGAAAGCTCTCCGCTCATTTGGGAGAAAGCTCCTCTTGTCTTTCATGATTTAGGTACATTATCCTGCGGCAAAACTAGTGGCAAAGTTTTCAGGATGACGATGAAAAAAAAAACAAGTTTACAGAATATAAATTAACGTGATTAGCCCACATTTTCAGGGCCTCTCAGCTTCCAGGCAATCGGGATTTATTACTATGCAAAAGAATTTAGATCGCTCACTTTGCGGAAGTTAAAATATAATCTTTAAGGTACATGAAGCCAATTTGTATTTTTTTGATTTGACGTTGGTTATTTGGTAAAGAAAATTGAAAAAAAAATGTTGTAAAATTAAGAGAGAGCAAAGAAATATGATATTGGTTTTATAAATTAGAAAAAAGAACCTAATTGTAAAAAATTATCCTTTAATTTTTTAATGAATGTATAAATACATATACGGTTTGCATTTAATGAAAGTTACTTTTCATATGACTTGAAACCCTTAAGTTTGTTCCTTTTTATGTATTAATTTCATGGTTTCCGTTTGAAAATATACTTACTTGTATAAAAATACTCGCAAGCAATCAGTTTTATAATATTTTCACAAGGTGAGATCACGTGGTTTTATATTTTAGAAGAGAGTTGTAACTCAATTAAAAAATATAAATCAACGTTTTGCCTACACTGTTGACTTTTAACTTAACCAAGATAATGATAAATCAATTTGATAAGTTAATTTGCATTATTTTGTATAAAAGCACTGTTAAATATGTTAAAAGAATCATTTTTGCACGTTTCTATCAATAAGCCTTATTTTTTTTTCATAAAACGTATCGCAAAGAAAATCCATTTTTTGTGTGATTCTATAATTTCAATATTATTTCTGAAAAAAGCAAGGGAAACCAAATCAAAATTTTATTTAAATATACAAAGTTCATTGTTTGAATTAACATAAATAAAGTTAAAATCTTTTCATAATTAAAGGCCAAAAATACTATCGCGGCAATAAATCTTCCAAAACGCTTTTAATTGAAATTTATTTCTTTTATGTTGTCAATAATTTGCATTTAAGAAGGAATTAATATATTTTCTTGGCGATATAATGTAAAATACACTTTTCCGTACACTGATAGGCGGCAAACTTAGTATGACCAGTCGCGTGTTCAGATCTAATTAATGTATTTTTAGTATTTTTTACGAAATAAAAGATTTATAATCATTATTTACGGCCCTCGACTCACTTTCGCCGTGGTATCTAATGAAACAATAAATCAATACTTCTCTTGGCAAATTTAACGGCCCAGTGTTGAGAGAGTAAGGAAACATTGGAGGCTTGACTGGGAATCGGGCGTCCCTAAAAAGGACTGGGACTTTTCAGCGACGCCTTTTTCAAGCCCGAAGTATTTAAAAAAAACGGGAACAATATATTATTTTACTCTAGTACTTGATAAACTACAGATGGTTTTTATCAAAATTCAACAACACGTGATACACGTGCAAGCAACTTTATAGTTATAACTTATGGAGGGGAGATATGGAATCTATTAGAAGGTCTTACTCATAAAATAAAGGTAACCCAATGTGCTATGGAGTGATTAATGCTATAAAGTGTCTCTAAAAGATGTAATCTAAAACAAAAATATCCGAAGAATAAATAAAAAGTGGAAGCTACCTAACGCATAAGCACACTCAAGGCAATGAATGGGAAGGACATATCTGTCGAAGAGACGACGGTCGATGGGGAAAAAACGTGTAATAATGGCGCTCAAGAACTGGCAAACGGATCGACCCTTTGTCGTATTTTTGAGTAATCTGGATGTGAAAGGATGAAAATCGAAGAGAATGGACACCTATGTTCAACAATTGATGGACAAAAAGTGATCATGATAACACGTACAAATTTACAGTAAATACTATTTCATATGTGATTTTTTCATCAATTAATCAAAGAAAAATGAACGGCGGACGCAGGAACGTAAACCATGAACCTTAAAGTTTGTAATAAATGTCATATAATTTAACCGTAGATATATATATATTCGTATATCAAGCGTTGAAAAAGATGTATAATGAAATTAGTATTATATTGAGTGTTAAAATGACATTATTAAATGAATATTGTATTTAAAGTACATAAAAAAAGTTATCAAGTAGGAGTTAACTTATAATCTATTGATATTTTCGTGATGATATACGTTAGAGTAGTAATAAACTAAATTAACGACAGGTTCCCATACAAAGTATGAAGTCTGCCCAGGGCCAGGGTTTAAGCCTGACGTCCGGGGTCCTCACTTGCACTCTTGCGTGAATGACGCCGAACGAGGCCCGAATTTAAAACAGGCCCTAAAAAGAAGTTTCACCTTAACGAAAACGCCAGAAAAAAAACTACACCACTATTACGGGGTTCAGACCTAATATTATGCCATTAACTCTTCACGTCGTGAGAAGCTCTTGGCTTCATATGTGAGGAGCTTTTTTTAAGTTTTTTTTTATATCGTGTTGGCTTTGTACTAATTTGATAATTTTAAATAATATAACAGAATCAAAAAGGCTTGAATGAAATTTAAAAAAATATATATTGTACGATGATTGTGTCCATAATATTGAGGTCCCTTAAAAACTCTTAAGTTTTGAGGTTTCCTTTTGATAACCTACATTTACTGTGTGTTTAATTTGAAAATGGAATTTACGTCAAATTTGAGCTATATTATAATTTCTTCGGTGGCATAACACTTATAACAAAATATTATGGAATCCGCTGATGAGATTTCTTTGTCACCGGCTAAACAAATTTGTATGAAAAAAATCATAACATCTAAATGGTGATTAGAAATAGATAAATAATTTTTTTTTGAAAAACACTTGCTAAATAGTTTAGATTCCTGTGTATAATAGTTAAAACACTCCATTGCCAGAAAAAATTTACTCGTAACTATAATAAAATATGTTTACTCTCTACCAATTTTTACTTTATTTTTTGCTCGATTTAAGATGTTTCATTGTCATATCTTGGTCATTCATTTAAGTGTATCGTTTGAATTTGATGCCTTATACATTGTCATTCGCAATTTTCTATACACATAGTACGGCATATAATGCTATGCAAATTGTACAGTTCTCTATTTAGCATGTAGTATGTACTGTTCTGAATGTACTATCTAAAGCATTGTGCTAATGGGAGGGGCTGTTGATAGCAGGGTACTTGTAGTCGCATGTAGTATAGCGAAAGCAAACAAATACTCAACATTTGACGAGTAAATAAAACACTTTTAGACATCAATGTATGAAATATGAATGAATTCTTCTTGCTTTGAATACTACTTAAATAAATAGAAACTGAGAATTTACGAGAGGGGTTGAAACCATTAACCTTGGAATCCACTTAGTATTAACTGATACGCAATAATGTATTTTATAATCATATTATGTAGAATTTGTAGAAGGAACTTCTCTTTTAAAAAAATCTTAAATTTCAAAATGTACATTTTAGAAATTTTGTATAAAATTTTACAGGCAATAGTTACACATTTTCTTCTATTAGGTCAACATCATCATCACTATTTACGCTCCCCTAACTTAGGCAAATGGTCGTGACGAAATGCCGTCACAAAGATCTTTTCACCTCATTTCTTGTCAGTTCTGCCTTCCGTAGCTCTACCGAGTGCTATTTAGAAGAAAAGGTAGCTGTTTTCGTATTAGGAATCTGTTGCGTAGTATCAATTGAAACTCTTGACAATCGAACTTTGCTTCATCAGTTGCCAAAATATATAATGATGATGTTGCAAGAACGTTAATTGGTATCAATAAAATACAATTAAGTCATGAAAACGACATACTTAGCAAACAAGTTAAAAGTGTGATACGTCAAGCCTCCTTGTTTATGTAGCTAAGTCCATTCTTTGTCCTTCTTTATATATTAAAAATCATAATTTCTATGAGTATAATGAGGGATGTTAAATAAGTTTTTATTATTATTAACTATTTATATATTTGCCACACTACTATTTGCTCGTTCACGCGGAATGTACGAGAATTGTCCAGGTGTGGCTTGTGCGGTACCTGCCATTGATTCTCGGCCGCATGACCGTAGCAGATTAGAGCGTATAAACTTTCTGCATAATCATATGCAAATGGACCACTTCACTATTCATAAAGCCTCGCATTACCAGAGTCCAGCCCGGGACGCAGTATTAACACTGCGGCAACTCGTGAGCTTACTCTTAGAACGTTCTAATAATAATAATTGCAGTGTAATTACTCTAGTTGATTAAATTCTGTTATCTCTTTTAAAAAAAAAATAATAACTGTGCTGAAAAATCTCGGTACTGTTTGTTATATATGCACTCAACTATGCACTTGCAAAATGAACAATTTCATTTTAAACAGAAAAATAATATCAGAACCAAAAATATAATAAATTGATACAAATAATAAATCTTAAAGAATCAAGGCAAGTGACACACCACCTCTTGTGATAAGTTACATCAGTCAGATATTTTTTTGACATAATTGAATTGGATTTGATAGTGATTTGTTTGCGCGAAGATATTAAATGGTTAAATTATTATATATAATAATTGACTCATTCTATTAAAGAGATTCAGATTATATATAAATACGAAATAAAATTGGTGGTAGATGATTCAAAAGAGTTATTGAAGCTGTTTGTTCTTAGTTGACATATGAAAGCTGTTTTTCCTGAGTTGACATCAATTTATTCAACCTTATAGGGATGTTATATGTTTATAAATTTATTTTTGCTTGGTTCACTCTTATACGAGTATAAATGAGTATTGCTTATTTGTATAAAATATTTGGTATTATAGTATTTTTATTATTATTCTACTTTTTAACCTCGTGATTGCGATTCTTATCTCATTCATGGGTTATTTTGTTTATAACTTTTGTGCAGTAACCACAAATGTTCAAAAGGTACTCTTACTGGACTAATCAGTTGCAAACTGATCATAATCTGATCGAGCGCATCATCAAAGATCCTTAATTATAATCCGGTGTGATGTTGGAGTGAGTTGAGTAAGTTCAATTCAGTCCAGTCGTTTTAATATGTTAAAATACTCGTACAATTCCATTCTACCAACTATACTTATAAACACAAAAATAAACAAACAATTACAAGTCAGTGAAAAAATATTATTTTTTGAATTTCACATAAAAAACTGACATGCACGCGACAAAATAACAATTTCCGCACGCGCCTGCACTGTCGGAAAAATTTGTTTCAGTTTTATATACGTGGCGTGCCGGCGTAAAAGATTTCGCCAGTCACGTTAAAAGACCCGCCCCGTAAAAAGATCATAAGAAACACTGACCCGGGAAGGCTTCGCCGCTACACGAAGTAGGCACGAAGCCTTCGCACGAGCTTACCTGCCAGAAAAAATGTTTGCTTTCTAGAAAAAAAAAATCTTGATACATTAAATTTGATCATTGACCAAGATACATATCACGTTGAAAAAAGAGAAGCTCTGAAGAAAAAATAAGAGAAATACTGAGATTAGGGGGTTAAAGCAGATTTTTTTCTTAAGAACCACTGAATGGAAAACTCTAGATCACGGGTCGTCAACCTGGTCCGTACCGCCCACTAGTGGGCGATACGGGCTTCTGTGATGAGCGGTGGGTGATTTTTGTGCATTTTCAAATTTCCTACATTCCATCTAGAATTTTTTCACCCATATACTGAATTGAAATATAGTGAGGCTGGTGGGCGGTAGGGAAATTTTACCATGAAAAATAGGCAAAAGTTGGCGCTCGGCATAAAAAGGTTGACGACCCCTGCTCTAGATAATTAAAGAAGTACACCGCGTGGCTTTGAGCACATCGTGCAATGAAGAATATCAAGAAGGTGGTACTAAAGAGATTACATTTTCGAATTTCGTATTGAAAGAGTGGTGACCCTAACTACTAGGCATCCGTTTCGCATCAACAGTCTCAGAGTAATGGCATGATAAAGTCCTGGATAAAGCAGAATAATAAAAATATAAGAATGTGAAAATTGCATATTTTACTTTTATTTCTGTTCATATCCAAGGAATAAGTCTTTGATGTTTAAATGTACTTTACACGAGTGACTTGCATCGCCGCCTTTGTAACAGTTTCTCCGCTAATGTTCCGTGTCTTTGTTTTAACAGCGATGCGTGTTCCATGCAAATTAACTGCAAAAACCCCACAAGCTCTCTCTGAGGAATTGCTCAGGCAACTCGAAGGAAAATAAAGATTATCTATCACCTGTGTTTTGACATGCAGGAGCTTTGAAGAGTTTAGAGACTTAACAGAAGCATTGTACGCGGGAGGGCTTTTGGCCAAAAAGTTGTAAAGCACCAAGCTATCTTTACAAAATATTTTTTAAGAAATTTATGAGACGCAAGCGAAATTTCAAAAACAAAGACATTAAATAATCAAAACAAAATATTTATCATTAATTAAATAAGAAAAATACATATTATAAAAACACCTAGTGTATAATGCAGGTCTTCTTCGTAGTATCAATCCGGTGGATTGGTTTGCAGCAACAGAATCTTGCATCTCGATCTCCATTCCTCTCGGTCCTCCGCAACCCTTTTCAGCTCAGCATAAGCGCTACAATTCATGTCCTCGAATACTTGCTGTAAATACTCCCGTCTAGGGCGCCCTCTACAGTTTCTACCCTCAACCATCCCCTCCACAATATCGTGAAGAAGACCATCGTGGCGCATGATGTGACCAATCCATCGGGCTCGCCTCTCTGAGATGGTTCTTATTAGGTGCCTATCTTCCTTGATTATCCTGAGAACCTCATTGTTCGTGACGTGGTCTCTCCAGGAAATTCCGAGAATTCTTCTGTACGACCACATCTCAAAGGCCTCTAGTCTTTTTTATCACTTTCAGATAAGCACCATGTCTCACAGCCGTACATTAAGATGCTCCAAACAAGTGTTTTGGCAAGTTGCTTGCGGAGCCCTAAAGTAATATTCTTTGACTCAAGAATTTTGGCTTTTTTATTGAAAGCTAGCCTTGCTTGATGTATTCGACTGTTGACTTCTCTTTTTGTTCTGGCATCCCAGGTAATCGTACTTCCAAGGTATACAAATTCTTTTGCATCTTTTAGGGGTACTCCTAGCATTGATATGTTAATTTTCTGCTGCTCATTGCGGCTTACTCTCATGACTTTGGTTTTTGTGCTGTTTATCTTCATATTGTAGTTGGAATTAAATATGTTTTCCATGGATGTCAGCGCTTCAGTGAGTTCATCTTCAGTTTCAGCAATCAGAGCAATGTCGTCAGCAAACCTTATCATATCAATCTTTTGGCCATGTATTTTAACCCCCTCTCTATGGCCCATTTTTTCCCTGATGTTATTAATTGCATTTTGTATGTATACGTTGAAGAGTACAGGCGACAGAGAGCATCCTTGTCTCACCCCTTGACGTATTTTTGCTTCCTTTTGGACATTACCAAGTGATATTATGGCAGCTTCTTCTTTGTAAAGTGAAAATATGAGTCTTCGTTCTTTGTATTTGACTCCAATTTCTTTCATAATATCGAAGAGCTTCTCCCAATCTACTTTATCAAATGCTTTTTCAATGTCCACGAAGGCAATATATGTATCTTGGTCTACTTTTATCCTCTTTTCCAAGATCATACGCAGGGATAAGATTGCTTCTCTGGTTCCCATTCTTTTTCTGAATCCAAATTGATCGCTAGTGAGACTATTTTCTATTTTTGGTTCAATTCTGCATTCATGCAGGTAATTTGAATTAAAATTATCTTCCATTAAACCAATCTTCTATCTGAATTAGCATGGAATAAATAGGCATTTCTTTGAGTGGATACTTAATGGATTATTTCACACTTTCATAAAACGTTTTATTCATTTTGCAAGTCAGAATGATTTTTATTTTTTTCCTTACCATTCCTAATTTAAAGATGGTTAGTTACTTGGGTAAAACAGATATAAATTTTTATTCGAAACTTGTTGTGTATTTATTTTATGTTTCTTTTAATGCATGTTTGTTAACTTTTATACGAAATCGCATGGGAATGAGAGTAGCTAAGAGTTTTCACAGTATCATTGCAAAAATTCATACAAACGTTCGTTCGTTGAGTTCTTACTTTGATATAAATACATATGAGAATATACCACTAGACAGTGAAATATTAATTAAACCTACTCATTCAATCTTTATCATTTGAAAACACCTGAGCTCTGTATGTAGATTATAGATCTAATATTATATTGATATTTAGTTATTTTATATTGTTGATATTTTATAACTCAGCCATTTCGACGATTGAAGAATCAGTCTCACACAAACCATTCTTTAAAGTAATTTCTTCATAATAAATTTCCAACAAAATTATTTTGTAAAGCACAACAAACAAAGTAAATGAATTTAAAAATTATTATAACTTGATTCATCAAATAAAATATCCAACAGAAAATAATTTGAAATATTTATCGTATAATTTAATTTATTTTTATACTCTACTTTTTAACATAAAAAAAATATTTCATTGCATACTTCGATTCTAAATATATATTAAAACTTTGATTTTTCAGGTTGATTTCACACTTTAGTACCTAAAATATGATATTTAGTTTCTTAGTTTTAACACTACTGAGCTCATCATAAACTAAGTATTATATTGTAATATTAAAAGAATAAATATTATTTCTACATAATTTTATTATATTTTTTAATCTTTTCGAGGATGAAACCTTTGACTTCTCGCTAGAAAGTAAAGTGCTCCAACTTCTTAGCTCATCTCTTGAGTACTTTTGTAGGTAGAGTCTTCTCGCATCATTGCAGAAATTTACCCAGACACGTTGATTTCCAAAGAGAAAAAGGGCGCGCCCACGCACTTGCTTATTCCGAAAACAGACAGGGCAAGGGCATGATCCGAATGAAAAATGATACGAAAAGTGTTCGGGTTAGTCTCAAGAGGAATGAAAAATGTGGCGATACGTGGATACTTATTCGCGAGATAAAAACGCCACAAAATCATACCTAAAAGATACGTTACACTATGATATAACATTTTTTATATAAACACACCTAAAAAAGAACCAGTGTTAGCGCTATCAAGCATTCCGTGATACTCGAAAGGGTTAACTAGACGCTGCGTGTAGGATTGATGTGTATCTGTGTGCTTGTACATATTGATAATATTAGTCATCAACCTCCTTTAAGCGATTCAGATTCTTTGCGAGAAGAAAGACTCGCATTGTCTACATGTGGTGTTAATAATGGAATTTAAAAATAAATACGTTCATATTATGAGTTCACAAATAGTAACAATATAAGGTTTTTTTGAGTTGATGAGTAGGTTCAGGCAGTATCAATACAGAATATTAAAAAAAACCATACTCTTGAAAACAGTGATAACAAACTTATTAAACTGCCTATAATTTTATGTGATTTTCATTGATTAATAATTTTAGATCTGTTTAATGTCCCCATTTTGTTTCAACCAAGTATTTTTTTATTTTGTAAATGTCATTTGAAATATGAAGTCCCAAGATAACATTTAAAATTAACATGTTTTTATATACAATTAACATATTTATTTTGATGGATAAAAACATTCATGGTCTTAATTATTGAAAAACTTAAATATTGAAAAAATATTTCCACTAACCTGAAGTGTATTAATGATGTGTTTTAATCAAAGAACACAATAATTTGCGGTGATCGCAAAAGCGCCGGAGATAATTAATCTTAATAGAGTTGTTATTCTGAATCAAACTTATGATGAAGATGTTAATGAATTCCAAGTAAGTGAAGTTCAATTGAGGTATAAGTTGTAGTTTGTTTGAAAGCTTCAAAGTGAGCTTTGAGTATTATTTGAACAACTCTTATCGCATTTTATTTTTATACGACGCTGCCGGAATTTCAAATATAAAAAAAAGTTTTAATTTACTCATTTCACAACAATGAAATGTACCAGAAATGTTAATATTTATATATATTTGATTTATTTCTATATATTTTATTGTATATATTTTTTTATTTCCTTAATTTTTTTTATATACTGATTGAAATAAAAACCTTTGTATCATAAATCTGTATTTGTCTACTTATGTGATATCTTGTATTAAGTTGATACTATAATACCAATTCGCCAAATATCTTTGCCTTTTTTATTTTATTTTATTTTGCTGTTATTTTAGTTATTTTATTTGCTCTTAGTCTTTTCTACCGTTATTACCACGGTCGCTGCTCTTCGGAACTTAAAGAACTAATTCCTCCTGCACCCACTCACAGCCGACAAACTCGTCTTACACTTGCCGAACATCCATACACGATTAATATATGTCGACCAAGAACTGGCAGCTTCCAAAGTTCCTTCCTTAATGCCACCGGTAAGCTATGGAATGCTCTTCCAGCGTCTGTGTTTCCTCCTTCCTACAATCTGGATCTCTTCAAGAAACAGATAAATATACACTTGCAATCTCCCCAACCCACACACAAATACGTACACAACACACGTTTCCCGCATGCAGCGTCCAGCCTCCCTGGCTGAGCGTCATAGAGTGCACTGGTCTTGACCGGGTGTGCTCTCCTGCATGCGTTTACATAAAAAAAGGAATATATTTTGCTCTTATTTTTGACATGGTGGGAATGTATATGCATAATGTATATAGATTTAAATATTAAGTACCTTAAAGGTTGTCTGCTTGAGATTGGTCGAGGTTATTGAAAATTGATGTTTTGATATGAACCAAGCTGTATTGTCGGAATTGTGTAAAATTGTGTAAAATTGTGTAAAATTATGTAAAATTGTGTAAAATTGTGTAAAATTATGTAAAACTATGTAAAACTGTGAAAAATTGTAATATCATGGATAAAACCCACGCCTCACACAAGATTCATCTTAAAGTGACGTGGTAAGCGAATTTAAAAAATAAAAACTATAAAAGGGAATGTATTTATTGTCGCTAAATAATTGTAACTGTATCTTTATATTTGTTTAAATAGAAATAAAATGAATAAAAATGTCGGTAAATTGAGACTAATTTAATTGTATGTTTGAATATATTTACTAGATTATGTATAAAGCCATGAAAATGTCCACCAAATGTGAGTGCGAAAAATTCCTTCTTATAAGCGCAAAACCGGGTGAATTTCGCACGAACCATGATGAACCGTTACTTTTGATTTTGATTTCAACCACTTTACTGCTTTATTTTGGTACACTGCTGATATCATATGATTATTTTGATGAAATATTGATTCAATAGGAATAGAAGCAAAAATAAATATTCTTAAATGAACTCAGGACTTAAATAGCATAGATGTTATCTGGCGTTAGAAATTAAAAGCGAAAACTGTTAAGGTATCAATAAGTAGTTGTTTTAATAAAACAAAAACAAAATTTGAAGAAATATTATAAAAATATATGAAAAATATACTCGCTAGAAGTAAATATTATAAATTGAGTTACAATAAAACGAATATTTGTATCATTGTAACCTTTTATATGATATTTAATTTTTAGCTTGCATTTGTAAACTAGTATTATATTTGATCTTAAATTAGAGTTAAAATGAATTATTTCATGATTAATAAGTTCGTACAAAATAATTGCACTCCATCAATCATCATCAAAAATACATAACGCCTATGGATTGGCAATCCTCTTTACACATTTTTTAAATTCATTCTGTTCCATACAAATTTCTCTCGTCAATAGTCAGTGAATTATCCGCATCTTTAATGCTGCTACGATTCAAATAGAAATGAATATTTAAATAACTGTCAATTACATTATCTGATGCTAATTTGTAGGTTTGGCAATACGTGCCTAGTGTTAAATAATTAGTAAAAAACATTAAAGATTTCTTTCTTACGAGGAAATACGTAAAATATTTATTATGCTTATATCGTTTACTTTCATAAAAACATTTATTCTTGAAATTGATTGAATGAAAATGAAACTCAAGTACATATATCTTAATTTTTCATCATTTGTGCCATAATTTAAGCTACAGAGAGTTAGATGCTTTTTTTTTTACGTAAACACTTACAGGAAAATACCGACAGATGGTGATAGTGATGCTAAAGTCTCATCTGCGTTGTATGACGCTTACCACGGTGCACATGGCTAAGCGCTGCATGTGGAGTGTTTATCCGCCAATTTCATAGACTACAGCCCGATATTCACGTCTCGTCCTTATTATTACAGGAATTTGGATGGTTTATTTTTTTAGTCAACTAAAAATTATTTTACAAGCATTTTATTAAATTTTAATAAGTTTATTGTTTATCGCAGTAAAAAATTTTTTCTGTTCAATCGTACAGTAAATATTTTTTAAGTTGTAAAAATAGTCTATATACTTATTATAGTTATTTATTAGAAAAACAGTTCAGTTTCTTGGCACCATATCAAGATTATGGATACTCAAAAGGTTCACTCAAATCGAATAAAATATAAGAAATAGAGTATAAAGTGGTTAGTTGAGCTCTGTATCTTAAAATTTAAGCAATGGACTGCTTGCAAAAAAGATCACGTGTTCAAATTAAAGAAAAAACTAAATTTTCCATATGTTTATAAACTGTAAATTTATTGTTCGAATCATATCTTAATTCAAATGGTAAGTGTACGATTCATCCGCCCTTGCTTGGAGATATAGGTTATTATTTCCATAGCTGTGGTAGTAACACAGATATTTAAGATCCTTACTTGTTTATTGAAAGGAAAATGACAATGAAAATTTTATTTAGCAAAATGCATTTATATCTCTTCATTATTGTCATATTTTTTATCAATACGTCAACCTATGATTTTCAAAATTTAAACCCTTGAGGTTAAAAAAAAAGGAAGTTAAAGTATTTTAAAAACCATTTTTTTAACAAATTTGATGCATCAAATTAAAAGATAGCTTAAGCCAACTTCTATTTATCACTATTCATATATGTTTTACTATAAAATCCTGGTAAAAAGAAAATGCAAAAGATGGAAAATATTATGCCAATGTGAGTAACGAAAAACAGCGGAAAATAAAATAAAGGATTTCAAGAGGCTGATTGTGTCCATCGGGTATCAAAAAGTCTTCCGTATTGGAAAAATTTTACGCGCCCCCTACCGTCATTACCGAAAATCGTTCCCAGTTTTTGCACTTTGGCTGATTTCTTGATGTATCGTGACTCGATATTGCGAGTATATTCGTCGACCCACATTTTTCGTGATGTTTTTTTTTTGCAAAGTTGCGAAAGGGGCAAAAAATAATATCTCAAAATGAGACGTCCAAATGGCGACAGAATATTCACAGCGTATTTCAACATCTGTATCAATATCAATTTTATTCAAGAGTACTTTATGTTATGATTTGTACAATAAATAAGTTTATTTTTGTCATTCCGGATATTTTGGCTCGTTCATATTATTACTATAAACGTTTACTTTAACATATGATTGTATATGTTTTTGAAAGTTATTTACTTAACTATAACTTACTAGTATACAATGAAAACAATGTCAAACTTATAATGGCTTTGGCGATAAAAAACATTGAGATATAAAATTTCAAGATACTCGTATACTCGTGACTTATATAATCATTTTATTTTGTCGCGTGTTATTCTAAATCTGATATCTGGTAATTAAAAGTTTAAGTAATTTATTATCGAAAGACATAGAGTACTTAGGTGTAAATATCCAATATAAAAAATACTGCATGTTCTTTCACAAATATGCAAAAAAAATTAGTAAATATACAATATTATAACTAGCATTTAAACTGTATAAATATTAATTTAGTTTCTTAATTAAATCTTGTGTTTAATATATATGTCTATATTTTTGAAATGTGTAACATTGCAAGTATATGCAAATATAACAAAAAATTTGTATTTTATTAAATAAATGAAATATGCTTGTTATTAAAAGCAATGTTAAATCCTAAAATTATATTAAAATGCTATTTTTTTATTTATTTTAAACTTAAACATACGTAAATAATACAGAGTTTGTAAAACTATTATTGGATACTTTATTAAGTTAACCCGATTATCAAACTTGTGTGTGCTTTGGCTTACTATTAATGTTTTATGATTACTAATTATTTTTATATTTTTTGAATATATATAAATACATTTTTAATCTAATATAATACAGTGTTTTATTTTACGAAACCTAAAAACTCAGGTTCATAACTGTCTACAAAAACAAATTTACAGTATTCAACAAACCTATCATATCCAAAAACAGGGCTTAATAAAATCTCACCTCAAAAATGACACAAGAGTGCTTTTGATCAGAGTATTCAGCAAAGCTCTTCAGTTCACCTGTAGAAATAAAGTTTCGTACACAATTGAACGTTCTGAAGGCTGAACTTCAGTGCTGTTAAAATATGTGCTGTTATAATACGACTTCGTCTAAGTCATTTTATGTGGTCATAGTGCTGTGAAATATTTTTATATGACCAAAAAATAAATAAAACCGCTTAACTATATATTTATATAATATTTAATTTAAAAAATACATATAAATTATAATTAAAAATAATGTACCTTTTTTATATATAAAAGTACAAGTATATACGAAAATAATAAAATATCTTCTATCAGGTCTATGGTGAGTATTTTTCTTATTTCTTCATGTTGGAATCTTCCATTGAAGTTTTTGAGTCAGTTTTTTAAGCACTGATTAATAACTTAATAAATAAATAATTGTATTTATTGATCATCACATATTTTTTTTTAAAAGTAAATTAAATTAAATCAATAGTATAATATCAAAATAAATGTAGGAACAATTAACAAATTATAAAGTATGGATGGTGAAAATGTTTTATTTAAATATTTGTTTTCATTTGAGTCAACCACAGCTACTGTATATTCACCGAGCTTTTCTTGCGTGTTTGTATGAGTGATTTCTCGTGGGATGCTTGTTGCGGGTGTGTGCGTGGGTAGGGAATGTTTAACGAAGCGTAATGACATCACACTTGGGAGCGAGAGACCGTCGCTAGATCAATCATCTCGACAACAAAGATATCTGGGCTTACAAGGCAAAGTCCGCTGTACCAGAGAGCTTTAAAGAAGCTTTCAATATTATTGCGAAAGATTCTTATTACTACATACGCTCTCTTGTCGGAGTATCACACAAAAAATATTATGATTTCAACTAGCTGATTTGTTAAAATTCTGTTTTTGCATCTTCATCTTGGTTACTTGCAACAACGATGGAACGGACAACATCCTGGTGTATGAGGCAATATTTTTTAAAGTAAATAGCTCCCAATATTAAACAGAAATACATATCCATTTTGTTTTTACTTTTCAGTATTAGTAATGAGTACCAAATATCACGGCTACTTTTACCAAGTCAAAAAAGCATTTTTTAATAAAATGAGAGCTTCACAATATTAACTACAACGTTCACGATTTCAATGAATTTTCCATTAAGTTTTTTTAGTGTAAAAATTACTTAAAGATTTTTTTCTAATAACGATTAACAAAACTTTTAAATTATTTAAATAAAAAGCTTCCTGTACTCTCATACTTGAAAACCACGGCTTAGTTTTTGATATGGGTGGTAAGTATTCTAACTAGAGTAGAGTATTCTTACTAAGTAAATTTCTCATGAATCCAATTTATATATAAATTCAAAAAATAAATAAGTTGTTTACATATTTTATAATTTATTTTCTTTTAAACTATTTATGCAATAAAAAATATTATGAAGACCTGATTTAATAATTAAACTTTATTACTTTTTACGTAATAATTTGATGAGAAGGAAACTTAAGTTATTTTGTTCAAAATTTATTTTAATTTCTATCTCATTTGTAAATGAATATAATTAAAAATATATTTATTAATAAATGTGTAATGATATGTTAGATATATATAAAAAAAACATAATTTATTTTGCCGTGATAAAAATAGTAAGATTATCCCTGAAAGAGTAAGGTTGAGATTTTTAAATCTAGGTCACTAAATATATAAAGAACTTAATGGCTTCATCACGTCTGAAACACTGAAGTCTAAATAACTGAAAGCTCTTGCGTAAGACAAGGATCCCTTTGCGGCTTTTCGCATGCAAAGAGAGCACTGATGAGTAAAAAGTATAAATTACAAAGATTAAAATCTTCAGAAGTAAAGCCTCCCATTTCCACTCATGAATATGACGCTCAAAGATAAGATAGCCTATATCCAGATTGCCTGTAATTTTCTTTCGATTTTAGTTATTTCCTTAAATATCTTTCATAAATGCTCGCCGATGAGATTCGCAAAATTTATCTGATTCTTGATCCGTGAATTTTTGGAATAAGAATAAAAAAAATGTTCTGAAATTAATGGAGCGATAAAAGCAATGTATGTTATTTCCGACACTCTTACTTCCGGAGTTTTTTTTTGTTTGTTATGTGATTTTAATTCGCTTGGTTTTACATTTCATCAGGCAATTACAAATATATGAATATTCGCAACCATCATTTAATAATAATCTGCTTGTAAAATAAGTTGTATAATAAAATATTTTATTTTTAAAAGACGCATTTCACATTCTACATTTATTTTGTCTACAAAACAAAGGTAAGCTGTTTTATTAGTATCTAAAATCAAAATCTTGCTTTGATTTTTAGATTTCAACATATTAGACATTAAAATTATCAATAACAAAATAGTTACTTAATTAATACAAAACTTTCCGGATTGTTAACTGTTAAGGCTACAATATAATTTACCCTTTTCACTACAATGTTGACTTCGCTATTAATTTTATTTTATTTTCTTCTTTGTAGTATCACTCTGGTGGATTGGTTTGCAGCAACAGAATCTAGCATTTCGTTCTCCACTCCTCTCGGTCCTCCGCAACCCTTTTCAGCTCAGCATAAGCGCTACAATTCATGTCCTCGTATACTTGCTGCAAATACTCCCGTCTAGGGCGCCCTCTACAGTTTCTACCCTCAACCATCCCCTCCAAGATTTTCTTTTAATGTCTTGTAATTGGAGGAAAACGATTTGAAATGAAAAAACATACGGTACATACCAAGCCACATAAAAGTGTTTCTTCCCGAGTTTGAATAAAAAAACACGAAAATATCTTTGAATTTATTTTTGTACATAAACATTAATTAATAAATTAAAAAGTTAATCAAATGTAATGAGTGAGACACCAATTCAAACAAGATAGTAAGAACATATAGATGTCAACATGATCATAAATATGCATATTCGAATAGCGCTTTAACTTTCAGTGCATGTGAATATAAAAGACGGCCGTTGTAGTATCCGAGACATGTTTATTGTTTTGTTTACAGGAATATTCAAATAGATCAGATGATCAGTATGGGATTTTGAAATTTGGTTCTTATAGGCAGCTTAACCTATTCAACAACATGCGGTACGCAACAAGTGATCCATCTAAATTCAACTTATAATAACAATAGTCAAAATAATCTAACAATAGCCGCGCTTTTTATGTGTTGTTACCATTGGACCCTATCGCACTTTTATTTTACAATTTTGTGCAATGTTTTCTTAATTGGGAAACTCGCACAAAAGAGAATTTTCACCCGTCAAAATTAGTTCTGAGAGACCGCAATTAATAGTATTTAAATGAAGAAAGCGCCAGGAGGAGACAAGCAGACATTATTATTATTATGACTAATTATGGCAGTTGGGAACTTTGTTCTCGAAACTTCTGAGATCATAATGGGTACGATATGGACTCGGTCGCATACCTAGAGGTGCAGTCAATATTTCAAGAACGAATTCTTATTTTATATCTGATCTTAAAATGGCGTTTATATATGTTCCCATTACGAGTCTGTACCGTTATGAGTACATCACAAGATTGCCAGTCCTTACCGCTACAAATTTATAATAAATTATTTACAATTTTATAATAAAAATCATGTTCTTAATTTAAATTCAAATATTTAGAAGACTGCAAATTTATATTAAAATATTTGCTCAGTTTCGTCGCTCAATGACACTTTTTTGTCTTCCGATATACTTTTTATATCTGAAACGTATGATCTTTCCGAATTACCGCCAATCGCGTCTGTCAGTTAATTGTCCATGGTTAGTCTCAACGCATGTCTGCATCCAAAGGAACATCTGGGAACATATATGGTTCCCGACGTAAGAAGCTCGAGTATTTGAAAAGGCAGTAGCTGCACTACAATATCAGAGTTATATGTTTAAGTGTTTGGAAATCTTATTTTTCAAAGCAGATAACCTGACGTTTCTAAAACCTGAATTATTTGGTCCTAATAAGTGGCTGAACGTAACTAGTGACGCTTACTTAGCAACAGGTAACACGAAGTGCTTTTGTCGCTAGGTAAGAATATGAATGGTTAATTGTTTTCATAATTATGCTGACTCTGCAGGTTATATACATACATACTATTTATAGTATATATACATATGAACAAGTTTTTTTTTTTAAATAACTTAAAATTTGAAAAAACTTCAAGGAGGTATCATTAAATCATCTTTTAAGGCGTCATCTGATTTCAAAAGCGTTTTTATTCGCCTTTGTTCCTTTATTTGCGACTGTTGTATTTTAGGTTTTACAATCCCAACGGGTACATGATATTTTTTGACCCACATTGCGTGTGGAGGCATCACATCCTTCGCGTCCATTATGCTTCGCACTTTGTATTGTGAAGAGTGTAAAATATTTTTAAAAGGAAGTTTGAAATAATAATTATAGGCGTCCATTGTGGGCAAGCTTCCCGCGCCACCCGAGAGATGGCGCCCGCGACACAAAGGGATACATTTCGCATCTGTCGGAATTGTTTTGAAGTTGTTAATGTAAGGCTTATACTATAGTTATCGAACAATTTAAATTATCACACATTTATTTACTATTTATTAAATACACACTTTAAGTTTAAGATACTCATCTACATGGACAATAAATTTGAATAGAAACAAAATACCAATTTTGAATGACTTTTTCGCATTATCAATCCTAAAGATTACTTTCTAACAACAAAATCTTGTCTCTAGTTCTCCTCTGCACAATATTGTTTGCTCCTTTTCAGCTTAACATATAAGAGAAGTTCATGTTCATAAACACTTGATGAAAAATATCTCATTTACTGAACTGTTTGTAAATTACTAAGTTTCCAAAAAAAAGGGGAAGATTAAATGACAAAACATTAAATAAATAAATTATTTACGTCGTTTTACTATCCACCTTTTTTCACATCTTTGTGATTGTCGTTATGAAAGGTTCTCTTATGTAAAAATAGTATAATACATATAGATAACTTCAGACACGGAAAGAATCATGGCGGCTTATAGAACTGGTCAAACTAAGAAGTGGATATAGAAAAAGAACATACTCGTAAATACAACAATAAACATAATAGCATATTTTTATATTATCAGAAAACCATCATCATGATTCTATATCCATCATATCTGAAGCGCATAGTCGTCACAAGCTGCCGAGTTCACTTTAGGTATATTTTCTGAGAACTTTCGAGGGCAACAAAAACCTGGTCATTACGAAACAATAGCTTTAGTTTATGCTTATTGTCGACATTTAAATAAATATCCCGGTCAAGACCATTTTCGTATTTTGATCAATATTTAATTACTTAGAAAACATGGTCATATTTCACAAATTTAAAAATGTACAGAAATGACCATAATATTAAAAACATGTTTAAAACATAGGTTTATTATAAATTTCGAAAAAATAACACACATTTTGATAAATACTCGTATACTTTAGAGAAAGAATCAATGGAATCAAGCTGCAAAAAGTCTAGTTCGTGAGTACTTACTAAAATATTTTTAGACCTCTAGTATGCAATGATCCAATGACTATGGCAGGTACCCTTCGCATAAATACTAGCGGCATTGTTTATAGCAGAGACAACAAGTTCCAGGACTACGGAAGGAAGGACGGAGAAGAAACATTCTCGCTCCAACGGCCCTTCACACTTCTACTTTGCATATTTTTTCGTCATGTAGATGGAGTTTTAAACATGTCACATGTGTGACATACATTAAACTTGGTATGTGTTGGTAATATTCACATTATTTATTCGTATTTTTTTGTGTGTAAAAAAATATTTGAATTGTTCTTGATACTAAACTAGGTAACAAACATTTTAATTTATCAGAGAGAAATTTCCAGTTTATAACCAATTCAAAAGTAACGAAATTTAATACATATTTTGAAACGATTTAAATTTAATAATTATTTTTAAAATTTCAAAATCACATTTTACTTTTTTATATTTTAAGAATAGAAAAAATATCCATTTTTGAAATTATTAAAATTTCAAAAGTCGATTTTTGTAATTTTTTTAATAACAATGAACATTTTTTAAAATTATTATTAAAAGTATTAATAAGAAGTTAATAAATTAATAAGATAGTATTTTTTTTCAACTTTAATAAAATTCATTATCTGCATCAATATAACACGAGTAATTAACTAATGAAGTCATTAAGTGGAAGATATAAATGTGACAATAATAAAAAGTGAAATTACCGACATTTATTGTATATTTTAATTACATTGATATTGAAAATATTAATATAAACATGAATTGATTCTAAGAACATTTTACGAAATGATTCAAATGGATCATAAGCTTTTTAACAATTAAGGATTTTGTTTTATATGGATAAAAAAAATATGGTTTTATTACAACCAAGATATGTTCAAAATACAGTTTGAGCTTTAAGATAATATTGAGTAAATTATATAAAATGCCTTCTTATTATTATCATACGATCAAATAATATTTTAAAACATATTATATATCCGATGAATCATTTTAAATAATACAAAAAGCTAAGTGTACCGTATAATATAACAAAGGATAAGCCTGGAATGTAATTATATGGCAGTAAAAACCTCAAGTCTTAAAAAAAGCATACAAAAACTTCACGTAACGTAGAGAGCAGCAACGCAAGATATATGGAGGGAATTATCCTCAGAGACAGCTGAACGAATGAGTGGGCTACATCCTAAACCAGAGTATTCGATACTGGTGATAAAGAAGAGACATTAAAGCAACAGCGTATCCTCAGGAGAGCAAAATAATCATGGATAATGCAGGTATTTGCCACGAAAATAAGAGATAATTATGTTTTTTTTTTCTACAAATGTGAATGTTGTGAATGCATTTTACGAATGATTAAATCATATTATTTTAAAGTTACACAAAATTAATAAATACCTACTAAAAATTAATAACGATTTCCTTAAAAAATAAAATAATAAACCGTATTTTTTTAAATTGTTTTTTTTAATGATTAAATACTTTTGTGTTTTGGTTATTAACCATTTGTTTCATATGACGTCTATAGCGGTCATGAGCTTTACATGGAAGTTGTAGCCATATATTACAGCTTTAGTGTACTGTTATTCAAAGTTAACTTACTTTATAACTGAATTAAAAATATATCGGGTTGCATTAAAAAACTACTTGCAATATATTTATTTATTTACTATAAAATATATTACAGATTATATGAATTTTCCGATAATCGATTAACAAAAAGGTGACGCATTCAAAGGAATAAACATCATTACATTCATAAACTGCATCAATATCTTACGTGTAATTAACTAATGATGTCGTTAAGTGTGTGTCTTTTCATTCATACGCGTCAAAGCAAAGATTGTCGCTCACGGGGACTTAACTACTTGACCCGTGAGAGCTTTAAGCTCCCACTCTTGCATACTGCTTAATTAAATCTACCGGCGGCGCCACTTTTGAGCATTTCCCCCAACTGGATGCATCCAAGCAACACTTGCATCTCTCGCTGCTCATCACACTTCACTGAGCGCGTCTTGCAGATTCCAGTTTTCAGTTTTCAGTCAACGTAATATCAGCGAGCGCCCGCAATGTACTGCTTTCAGGACCAGATCTCTAGAAATATCAGTTATTATAATTTAAAATTGCCATATTTGTTTCTTCACTATTTTCATTATTTTGTCAGTTGCCTTTATCGACACATTGTACCATTTTTTTACGAAAACATATAAAGGAAAATATCGATAGATGGTGATACATAAATTTTGTATATGAATTATACGCTTATATCTTACGCTTATTACGTATTGATGCGCTAACGTCACAGACTATAAGCCAACATGTATGCTTATCCATTGAGTGATAACCCCCTACTGTGGTGTAAGTGATTTAATATTCCATTTGCTGTGATTTTTTAAAATTTTCTAGAAATAAACAGCTTCCACTTAAAACATGATACAGTATTTTATTAAAGTCAGTAACTGCTTTCAAATTAAAGTATTTTTTTTCTTCATTCTCTTTCAATAATCAAAATATTTTTGTGTTTTTATTTTATACAAAAATGCAATTTAATATTTACATTGAGAAACTCTTATTTTAAACTATTTAAACAATGTTTATGTAATAATTTTAAATTAATTAAAAGATTTTTGACAGCCAAATTCTATATGATTTATAGAAAAGATTTTCGTTTTTTTTTTAAATAAACTTAATGGGGCTTCACAAATACTTATCCGGTACTGGCTGAGATGCATAATACGAGAGACCTGAACACGTTAATATTATATTCAAATGTGCCAGGATTTTGTGTCGTGGGATTTTGAGAAATTTAATTTTAAAAATGTATATATATGTTATAACGTTTATCACATTTTCGTATTTATTGTAATATTTTCTCAAAACTTTTAAATTCATTTCTTTGTTAATTTCGCTTTATTTAAACAATTGAATATTCATATTCCCAGGAACATGTTCAGAGTGATAAGATTACAGTTCTAAAGAATACATAAAACCTGAAGCTTTAAACGTCTTTTTATTATAATTTTATGGAATATTGTTAAAAAATATCGTTTCTTAGTAGAATATAATGCAACTAATACTTTAACAGTCAATGATACTTTCCTTAGTTATTTCATAATAATACTTTTATTGTACTTTTTTTACAAGTTTTCAACTGATTGCAAAATATTTAAAAAAATAACAATTAATACTTCCATAAATAAATCAAGCTTAATATGATACTTACGAGCATGATATGGAAATATTAACCTTTGTGGTGAAATCAAAAGCAGTCATTAGCCTTATATTCAAGCTTTGTAGCACTGTAGTAATGTTTAATATCAGCTTAGTATATCATATTTTGAATTCAAACAAGAAAAAACGTGACAACTACTGTTTATATTTGTATTTTACAAAATAAATTACAACAAATATGTTAAATTAAGAAAACTTGTTGTAAAATCTACCAAAAGGAGTCGCTTTCAAATACTTATAACTAAAATAAAAAAATTGTTTTCTATCTTCAGTACTTTTTGCTCTGGAATATTTGCTCATCCCATCTAGAGAGTCCCAAAATATGACCATCAAAAGGTCTCTTCGTCATCGAGCCGCTCTCAGGCCTCGTGAGCTTCAGGCGCCTGACGATCGTCGCCCTCGGGACCCAAAGAAAGTGGCGTGAAATTGGACGGAGGATCCAAGCGGGGATGGAGCTTTCCTTTGCCTGCAGGGACCGAGGCTAGGGGTCGAACGTCTGGACGACCTCACCGCAACACTTATTCTTGAGAAGGACGCCTGTTGGGTGTTTTTTTTTTGTTTCTGGAAAAAGAGATAAGGCGCTAGATGAAAAACACAAAGTGATGTAAACGCACACATTACTTGATGGATTTTTTTTTCAAGTATATTGTAGAGTATGTCTAGATAAAGTGGCTGAGTTAAAATTTCGACGATTAAGTATTTTATCGATGATAATATTTAAGTTTTTTATGAGTGTTTTCCTCTCATAAATTACTAAATCGTTTTCACTAAGCACGTATTGTAACCAAATAAAATGACAATATTGATTAATTTGTATAACATTGTAATGAAAAAAAAAAACCATATTACAATATTATTTGGAAAGTAATAATATTAAGCTTGTGAATAAATGATTACTGATTGAATAATAAAAAATAAAAATATACATACTTTGAATATATACTATAGCGACATCTATCGTACGATGATAACAATGATATAAATACTAGTTTCAACGCGAGTCGGTCAAGGCATAGCAATGGCCCAGTTGGCTGAGCGGTATGAATACCTGGGCATAGTTGGTTTCCAAGGTCCGCGGTTCGCATCCCGCTTCTGCCGTTATTTTTGTGCTTGGATTGACGCGTTGAAAAAAGAATTTCATGTATAGTATATGTACATTTAAAAAAAACCGTTTAAGAATCTTGGCATTTCACAAACGGAATCTGTAAGCTAGCGAGTTGTCTTTGAAAACAGGTGCCTGCGGGTTACGATGTAAATATACGGCATTACAAACTTTATATACATTTTATAAAGTTTGGTTTCTGGATGCCGATCAATCTTGGTACAATACAAAGTATTATATATGGTAGCTTATACATAACTAATGGTTATAATTTATAACGACAATCTGCTTGAACCAAATAGTGGGTGTGCAAGATATAAAAAAACGACAAATGAAAAATATGAATTGGTACCTGCGTGTATTTTATATATGAATTCATATTTTGTTTTTATGCAGATAAAAACATTTTGTTTAGTAAAAAATAAGTGAAAGCTATCAAAATATTTTTAAATATTAAAACCAAACGTTTGCTTTACCCTTGCAAAGTGCCTTGTGTGAGATAATCTTTCTGCAGAGGCATAAAATATTTGTGAATAATTCCTTGGAAGGTTTTATAGGGGTGTGTGGGTTCCTAGCTTACTGTAGAGGTTTTTACCCTATTTCACTGACCCCGTACCTTCAGTGGTCGATCAGTGACTCCCCTGAGAATGCCTGCCAAAGCCTACTTACACTTACTAAAAAATATATACAGATAATAGCCTCAGTATATCACCATCCTCATATTTAATTAACCATATTTATATTCATCCTTTTGTCTTGTTAGAATGCCTTTAATTTAACGTACTACTTGTATCTAAGTTTGGTTCTCTTTGTAGCATTGCAAAAATTCAGTCATTTCTTGTATTGAATTTTTTTAAATGACGGTTTTTATTATAATGTTTAGTAAAAACAGAAAATACAAAACAATAGCACGGTACAAGAACGGTTTGGAAGCTAAGCAAATTCAAACTCGGATGATCATTTAAATGGGTCACCACTTGTTGTTTACCACGTCTTATTAGTTCGATTAGTTCGCCATTAAAAACCCAATAAATGTAGGTCTTGAGAACATCAAGCTAATCATGCGATCTATTTAAAAAATATAACGGGTAATCAACAATTTGCCTTGGATATTCCAGTTGCCATCTTATTGAATCACCAGACTTCAGAATGTTTTGGGAACCATATATAAGGTAGAGATTCGGATGCCGAGATGACTTGGGACGAGTGGCGGAACAATTTTAACGGACATTACTGTATGGCATCAATTTGTGGCGAATATATGTTCCAGATATGGAAAGAAAAAAACATTTGCTTCAAGTAACGTTGATTTTTACACAAAATTTAAGCAACCCACGACACCTTTAATTTGTGATATTACCAAAATAGTTAATTTGGTTCTAAAAATAAAACGCCTATATTAATTGCTAACGATACGAAATTTTGAATTCGCACACTTTCTCGTGTTTGTAAAATGGCTTTAAAAGTTGTGACACAGTCAAACATACAAGGTTTCAATTGCGAACGTATTGTAACGAAGAGTGGGCAGGATGGTTATGTACTTAGAAACCGGGTGTTTTGAGCCTTCCGACACCTACTAGTTTGTTTGAAATTTCGTCCTTGTCGGTTTTCCTACTAATGTGTAAATAAAGCGTCTGTCGGGAGTGAGAGCGGACGAGTAAATGATTGAATACATGTTGTGCCGAAACAAAGGATTTTACGCAAAGTTGGACCCTTTTCTGGACTGGAACCAGTGAAAGTTCTGCAATCGTATTCGGACGTCAACTTTCGGACGTTTTGTGTTACTTTTGAGGCATCCTCACGTGAAACGAGGCACAAATTAACCTTTTTGACGCCGCGTAGAATTAAGTGGATAAATACTTAGTCAACAATTTAATAACGTTAAGAATATTAAGTGACTGTCCTTGGTGAAACTGAACGTTTTTTCACACGTTGTTAACAATTCAAAGAAAAAATACGTCTCAAGGAATTATTTTAAACAAAAATTGTGTTTTTTGTAAAAAGAAATACATTAAAAATTTAATATGATCCGAGAAGCGATATTTAAAATATTATATTTTTGGTGTTTTTTCACTTTTTTAGCAAATATTAAAGATTATCTTTAAAAATAATCAGTTTAACATATTTTAAAATTACATTCAATAAATAAAGGAATAAAACAAGTATAACTTTGTATGAAACGAATGAGTTTTAATTAATAATAACATTCCCGGTTTCAGTGCCACAGCACCTTATCAGAAGCTACTTACTTAACTAAAAAATTAAACCTATGTACAGAAAAGCTAATCAAGATTACAAACTGAAGTTGAAGGGAGAGAAGAAGTATTACAAACACCTGTTGATGAAACAGTAGAACAGAACGAATATTTATTGAGCTGCCACTTAACATCAAATGATCTAAGGTTCGGGAGCATAGAGCTCATGATTCAATCTTCTTAAAAAATTAGATTAATCGGATACAACTGCCATTTATTTAAGTCCTTGGCCTCTTGCCTTGAAAGTTATTGGTAACCATAAATGTTTCTAGGTAGACCTTTGGGTGCAGATATACTCGTATCATGAACAAGGCATGGACGACTGACATAACTGAGTGGCAACAATTCGTAGTGACCATATGATCTAGATAAGGAACGGACATAAAATGAGGATTGTAAAGTTCACCGAAAATTAGAGTTAATTTTTATATTTGTGCCAACAATTTTCACTTTGATTTGATTTTCAATTTAAGTTATCAATGTTATAAAATAATTTAAACGAAACTGCAAATTTGTCTGAAAACTGAAAGCTCTGCGACGAGTAAAACGATGGCTTAACTTCTAAAATTTATATATTATACAACTTTATAAGTGAGTTCTGTAAACTTTTTAAAAGCATTTACTCATTTGTTATACGAAAACATGAAACTTTTGCTACTAACTAAACTCACTGGTCAGTCCTAATGGTGGATCGCGATCTAGCCACGGGGCATCATCGCTTGTTGTGGTATGAACCAATGCATCTCCTACTCTAAGGCTCTATGTCTGAGACCACCGCAGGTTCCATCAGAGATCGAAGCCTTTTGTTGTTTCACAATGCATTTGATATACTATTGCTCACTCAGAGTCTGAGTGTTTTGAGCGCATTATTGATAGAACTTGTCAGTAAAGTACAATCCATTAGATTTTACTGGTAACTAGAGAAAACACTTTTTCTAGTATTACAAACACGTATGTGCTTATTTGTATGATTTTGTTGTTAATGCAATAATTGTTCTTTCATTCTATTCTGTCCTATATCGTAGTAGTAAAAGCGTTTGCTTTCCAAACCGAAGATCATGGTTTCCATCCCCGATAAGGATTAAGTAAACTATTTGTAATCTCTATTAATAACAGTGGTTAAATTAAATATGATCTCTTACCGTTAACGAACGGTTTATTAAATTGGTGGTTCCGTGAACACTACCCATTTATACTGAATTCCTGTTTAAGGATGCATGAATAACGTTCTTTAGTGTATGTCGTTGGCAGATCATTATTTCACATGTAACGCTTAGTCGTTTGTAACATGCTAAGCGTTATAGATTCCACAATTTTCTGCATCACTATCACCATCTGTCGATATTCTTCTGTATTTATTTAGATAAAACAGATATCCGCTTTCATTCTAAAATTATTTGGACTACTCGTGTTGCTTTAATTTGACTGAAATAATGTGTTTAAATATTTTGTATGTATAGGTCATATAACTCTGTATATACTTAAAAAAATACATGGATCTTTTTGAGTAATGTATGTTAATATTTTTATTAAATATCTCAAATTTACTCTGATACATGCTAACATTACAAAGATAAGTGTATTTGAACATCAAAAAAGATAAATTTAATGGAACCGGGAACATTCACAGCCAGTTGTTAAACGCTGCTAAGTAAAAACGCGAAAGCCGAGCGAAGAGGTTATGTAGTGGAAAATTAAAACGGGGACCAATTTAGAGACAGGAAAATTCTTTTAAAAATGTTAAATGTAAATAAATACATGGTTCCTGGGGCGTAAACACGGTTGGGGTAATTGAAAATAAAAAATACGGATATTCAGTAATCGTGACTCAATAAAAAAACTTTTACTCAGACCTTCTAAGCTTGATCAATTCGACTATATAATAAAATTTCACCACATAAATGAGAGTAAACTATTTCAATCCTTGAAACACACATGTATTCTTGGAACGTATACTAAGTTTTTTATAATTTATTAATTTATTTCTTCTCTACTCACTCATAAGCGAAAGTCTACTCATATATTCACTGATATACGGTTAATGTTTGTCACTTATGAAATCACTGGCAAGCTTTGGCATGATTCGCGATTTTTCTCTGATACAATCCAGACATCTTCGAGAAAAAGTTTAATAAAGTTTTTTTCCACCTTTCACAAATATTGATTCCGTATACATCGATTAGTTACCCAAGTTGAGTAAATTGAGCTGACTAGTTCGGCTGTGCTCCTTTTATGCATAAAACATACAAAAAATTGTTAGTTAAAAGTGTATGAATTATTTTTGATTTGCCGGCGGGTATAGCTCAATGGTCAAAGCGTTTACTTTGCAAGCTTAAGGTCATGGATTCGATCCCCGACGGAGGTTGAAAAAAATAATGTCTTTTAATCGACTTCTGAACTCTAAAATGCCCCCGGTTGGTGTGAATTTGATCCCTCAGACGTAAAATGCCAGTCATAGCCTACTTATTAAAATTGGTGGTAGACGAAAGTCATCCCGTGAAGACCACCCATTAATAGTAAATTCTTGTAATAATAAGGTTGAAGCGTGAATCTCGGGCTGTAGTCTATGACGTTGGCGGATCAACACTCCACATGCAGCGCATAGCCTTATGAACTATGACACTGAGAAGGAAGCTTAGTAAAAAAAGAAATATATAAATAAAACATGAACAGGAAATTTAAAATGTTGCCTGTACAGAATGAGTGGAAGAATTGGATGGATAAACTGTGTATGTTAAAACGAAAATATGACAAATACTTTAATGCGGCCATTAATATAGCAAAATACTTTATTTTGGCTGCAGAGCATCACATCTCTGTAAGCAGATTAAGGTTTTCTTGCAGCACTTTCTGCCGCCGCATCCTTCGGGTAGGGATGCGAAAAGCTGACAGCAGAAAGTTGCCTGTCACGGTCCTTATTTGATCTGCCCAACTGAGAGGGGGTCATCCCTTCTCTGCCATCCAAACTCCTTGTCACAGTAATAACATAGGTTTACAATTTACATGGAATCTTATTTCAATATATCCCTACTTGGCGGAACATTCACAAGTCATGGCAGGTTAAGGACTATGATGTCATTAGCTTTGAAGTTCAACGAACTTTGTTGTATTTTAAATCATTAACTTTCTACAACCTTTGTATTTTAAGCACAATACAGTTAGTAATTTGATGAACCTTTCAAATTATTTTAATAATAAATGTCGTAGAAAATAAATAGGCTTGTATTTCTATCATATTGGTCATTTTTTATAGTAACGTGTTGTACCATGCAAGTTACACACAAAGTTAGATTATGCGTCTAACAAATAGTTGAAGAACGTAGGAGCATTTTCCATGTCAGCCACATTAACCACGTGCGTAGCACTGATGATTTTCTCAATGAAGTTTATCAGCAAGGGAACGTCACAACGAAACAGCAGTTCAGGAAAATCCTCACAAGAAATGGCAGAGACTACCAAGCGACAGCGTAAAATGCGTCTCCTATTCTCATGGATGATGCACTCCATGAGAGGGTCTCACTATCTGTTGTATGCGTGGATCACATGGACAAGCGTCGCAAGAAGAGGGGCCAAATTATTTTAGGAATTCTCTGAAAATTCCGTGTCCGGTAAATGCTTGAGTGAGATGAAAGTCCACAGAGTTCGATGGATTTCGTCTTTTTTCACGTCAATAAGTGTTCGATGGATGGAAAAAAAAGACTTGGTTATTCCTCTGGAAGTTGATTCTTGATATGCAGTGTTCCAAACATTTAGCGAATCATATTTGTCATTAAAATATCAATGCTTTACTTTTATTTTTGATTTCTTGTGAACTGAGGCATATGTTTTGTATATACTCGTACGATATTTGCTGCCAATGTGGAGTATATAGTATTGACAACCTTTAACATAAGCCTGATGATATCTTCATGATTAAGCGATACTCCTAAAAATAACACTAATGTGTACATATTGCAGGTACTATCTATTATTATTAAAGGATTGTTTTTAAAAATACGAAAAAGCTACTAAATTATTTTCATATATAAAAGAAAAAACAATTATCTCATATAATATTATTTCTTTACGTAATTTAAGACTACACATCTTACTTCTTTTACAGACTGCTTGAAATTTCAGTTAAGCCGTTTTATTGTATTTTACTTGGTTAACTTGTCTAGTTAAAAATGTTGTCTTTCCTATTCTAATATATTTTTTTATTCTAGAATATTTCGTTCATGGACCAAATAAACATAAAAATCATAACACATCCATACAAAGCGGAGCTCTTGTCAACTCACGTTACAATATTTATTTATCAAATATTCATTTAAAAAGAAAACGGAATTGTTAAATAAAATTGAATGCAAAGTAATATTTCAATTGTTTTGTCTCAGGAATAATCAAACTTCCATTATTCCACAAACTAACCATTAAAGCCCCATTTCTTGCAAGACCATTAATACCGGCCCAATTTGTTTATCAAACTAATTTAACCTGTTAAATGGCCTGTGCCAATTATTAAGCGCGCAAAAAATTCACACAATAGTCGACTAAACGCTTTGGAAACTATTAATAATTCATGCTCTAACTGGAGTTCGCGGGAATGCGTCCCAACTTTCGCGTCGTTAAGCTAAAGGGAAAACCTAACTAAACTGCGGCCACCTGATTTCGGACTCTGATAAACTGAGAGAGAGTCTCTAACGACTGGGTTTCGGGCACAAGACCCATGAGACACAGCGGGCTAAATCAATTGAGTCTACGCAAGAAATTAAAAGAGAAAACGGACCCCGAGAGGGAGGTTGTCAGGGATCGGTGCCGCCTCCCTCCTGATAGAACCGTGCCGATTGCGCGGAACGCCTCGTATGAGAAATTAATAGTTTTTCATTACGATAGGGAGTTATAAATTACGGCTGGGTATATTGCTCGGCTATCTTAGGATTTGTTTTATGCTCTATTTGCCTTTTTATGGTCCACTGCTTGGCAAAAATGATAAATTTACTCGTGTCAATAGTGTACTCGTAAATTGATTAAACTAAATATTATTTTCGTTTCATTTTAAATTGTTGTATAAGTAAGTTTAGTGTCTGTTCCTTTTGTAACAAAGAGGGGTCCTTTTTGATTCGAAGGAAATTGCCTCAGCATTGTCAAGCATTCAGACTTTGTGACCAGTTTAAGAAAATCGCGCATTTACGCGTATTATTTTTACTTGTATTTACGGTGAGTGAACCTAATATCTTTCTCCATATCTTTTTTAATCGTAAATACGATTTTAATCTCTTTGGTGGATTATTTCTCTTTAACACTTCAGTGGTAAAAATTGTTCGGAGGTCCCCTCCGTACAATTTTTAATTTGTAAGCAACTGATAAGTCCTATGGGAGTCCCTCCCATACGACTTATCAGTTGCTTACTGATCAAAATCTGGATGAGCACATCAACAAGAAAGTTTAATTTTCCTCTGGTATGATGCAGGTATGAGGCGGGTTAAGTTCATTATAAGTAAGTTGTAAAGGTAAGAATAAAGCTCTTACTTTGATGTTATAAAAAATATAAATTACAAAACTAAAAGTATGTACAATATATGTTCACCTAGCACATTTACTATTAGTTATATTGAAAACTGTTTTTAAAATAAAAACATTAACTTATAATTTAGTTCTTGATTTTTTTTCTTCGTTATTGTTTTACTTTTTTATTATTTTATGAAGTGTGAAGTAATTATAATAAATAATTCTGTAAGTCCATCCGTTTTAATATTATTATATATATGTGTTGAAGAGTCGTACGGACGTAGAGACTGAATATAACGAGGAAACGTTAGTAAAAGCTTATAAAAAGGTTTGAAACTATCCTATCATTATGCTCGGAATACTGTTTTATTATATATAGTGTATAGCCTTCCATTCAAACAGTATAGTCATAGAGAATTCCTTCTCTTTGAGTGAATTCTTTGTCTGTTAACGTCGCATTACGGGTTGTAAAAGGAATACAATAGTGGAAAAGAGAAAAGTAAGTGCAAGAAAGGACTTATAACCATACAAAATGAGAGAGTCTGAGAAAATGGAAGAAGAATAATAAGATACGATATTATTATTATGTTGGGATGTTTTTTTCGTTGTTTGAGGATTAGAAATACTGCACATCACAAAAATTATTTAAATGTAGTGTTTCATGTTTATTTCGTTCGATTTCTTTTTCACAAATAAGTAAAATAATAAGCTCTTATTATATATATATAAAATAGTGCTTTATTAGATGTAAGTGTTAAACTGTTTGTGTAAAATCTATATTGAAAACCAAAAAGTTTATTTTTGGAATGTTGTTGGAAATAATTATTTTAAAATCAATTTGTTTTTTTTTTGATTAATTAAATATGAAGTTGATATATTTTAATTTAATTTATCAATGTGTATAGTAATAAAAAAAAAATATATATATATATATCTAATTAGCCAAGAGAGGCATAATTAAAATTTTATATAGACATACAAAAAAAAAATACAAGTTAATATTATTTTACAATTTTAATTTTAAATAGTAATGACTGGAGAATGAGAGAGAATGAGTGGAGCACCGGATCACCGCTGTATGGGTACGTGAAAGCCCAATACTACAACCAAAACGTGAAAGACTTTTTCTTATCTATGTAATAAAAAAATACAATATTTTATCCATTTATTGTCATTAATTGTACACAAGTATTAACGTCTTAAAACCTGTTAATTAAACAATTTATCAACATTTCAGTTTATGAAAAAAACCGTTACATTTTTTTTTTATTTCATTGAAATAATAAGAAATTCAGAATTCGTTATACACATTTGTAATATTTTTATTATTCAACAGATGATCGCATCAACATTTTGAAGTATTGTATAAAAGCACTTTTAATTAATAATATTATAAATATTTTAGTTTATTTCAATTAACATATTACTTTCCACAAACAAAGTGAACATTATTATTTTCCGGTAAAATATTTATCCAACATATTTGTAATAAAATGTTAACTAGCTTAATTAGGACGAGTTATACATGAAGAGTAAACATACACTGATTAATATTTTGGAGTACACAAATAAGTTGATTAATTATTTATAATGTTTTATTTAGTCCATTTATGAACAGATTTATGATTTATTTCAAATCATAAATCTGTTCGTAACAAAATAATTTAATAAATTAATTAAAATATAACAATTAATAAAATAATGTTTATAAACATCAGGCTTGTGATATTTTTTGATAAATATGAAAAAATATTTTGAATAATTTTTAATAACAATAATTTTTACAATCCACTTGATGTTTGATGTCATTAAATTTAAAAGCCTTATGAATTATTAAAAAAAAACTTTTAACTACTTTTGTACGTACATACTAAAAAAAATTTTTTTCATGAGATTTAAATTTTATGTAAATTAAAAACATTTACTGGATGGATCTTGTAAATCCTGCTTGTGACTTAAATTATAAGCTAGAGAAGCTGTTTGACTTCGACACAGGTCAATCGTTTATGAATGATTTAATATAGTATCACTGGACTAAATATAATGAATAAATATTTCTATGGGTAGGTAGAGCTGTCGCGTACAAGCAATTGGTTGATGCCTTGTGAGATTTGTATTATATGAGTTAAGTATAAGTCCCCTAAATATGTTTGAAACACTAAAGCAAGCTTCAGTTCAAACCGAGGGAACTCTTTCTAGAATTTCGTCAAAAAGTACACAAAATATGTATTATTTTTTGTCAAAGCTTAGCGTGCAGGTATTACTCAAAACAAGGTATATTTAATAGAAGATGACAGAACTGTGTTATTAGTGATCGAATGCTGCATCTGCAGAGTGGATTTAGATTATAGATGAAGGAGTAATAGTTTCTCGGGCACTTTATTGATAGTGTTGATATCACCACCTGCGTAGCGAGCACACCTAGGTCCACCGCTAAGTACCCGTGCGGCAGGTAGCGCCATGCTCAAGCAGCCTCCATTATCTCAGAGACCATCCCCCATCTCGCCGCACACTTTATACACCTTACGTGATAACAAATTTCAGACTCGTAGATCAGGCGTCGTGGCGCTGAACAGCGGCGGAACCTTTTTTTTTATATGGATTAATAATATAATACAAGTTTAAAATTTCACCCTACGAACTAAGTATTTTACCAACGCTACAGCCTGGTCATTTGATGCTGTAGCAGTATTAATATCTGAGACATATTTTGGGGTATTTTAATGGGAATTTTTAAGAGATTGCTTGATTATTCCGACGCTTGAAGCCCGAACGATTAAGGCCTAACGATCATCATCATCATCATCTTCATCAGCCTGTGTCTGTCCACTGTTGAACGTAGGGCTCCCACATGAGTCTCTATCTTTATTTTATTTGGGTCTTTTACACAGGTATGTCTTAATTTAAAAAAATCTCTATGAGTATAAACAACAGATGATTTCTTTAAAGGTCCTTGAACTTTTTATCCCGAAAGGTTATTAGAAAAAAATATATAAGGTAAATAGTGAAGATTCAGTAGACATGATATAAAACGAAGATCATAGCGGCTGACAGAGTTTGGCAGCATTTAATTATGATTCATCTGGTAATAGCGAAATAAATAATAACAAAATAGGCTCAAGAATGACAAAATATATTTTTTCAGTTTTTTATTTATTAAAAATAATATTAACACTCCTTCTTCTTCGTAGTATCAATCCGGTGGATTGGTTTGCAGCAACAGAATCTTGCATCTCGATCTCCATTCCTCTCGGTCCTCCGCAACCCTTTTCAGCTCAGCATAAGCGCTACAATTCATTTCCTCGAATACTTGCTGCAAATACTCCCGTCTAGGGCGCCATCTACAGTTTCCACCCTCAACCATCCCCTCCACAATATCGTGAAGGATACCATCGTGGCGCATGATGTGACCAATCCATCGGGCTCGCCTCTCTGAGATGGTTCTTATTAGTTGCCTATCTTCCTTGATTATTCTGAGAACCTCATTGTTCGTGACGTGGTCTCTCCAGGAAATTCCGAGAATTCTTCTGTACGACCACATCTCAAAGGCCTCTAGTCTTTTTTTATCACTTAAAACTATTAACACTCCAAAGTTATAAAAATAATTAATACGAAAATAAACTATAAAAAATTGCTAAAACATTTTTTTTTCGTTTTCAATAAATATTTTAAGACCTAGAGCCGTTTAAGTTTATACAATTTTAAAATAACTATTGAAACAAATACGCCGCTGCGACTGGCATAATGGTTTTACGGTACCGCGGGCAAGCTCTTCTAATGGACGTTCAGGGAGCGCTCGTAGCGGTCGCGATACCACGCTTTTCAGGCTGAAGCAAAGTTTTTCATTATTAGAGGTGATAGCCCGCCGTATGCCGATCTTGCCTGATGACATTTTTAAGTGACCTTTGGTTGAGTTATATTCGCGGCAGTTTGTTGTACCGCGCCGACGTAAAAAATATTTAAAAGAAAGTTTCACCGGGTTAACTTTGCATTAAAAAAATAATGTTTTTTGTATTATGATTTTTTTATGTTTTTAAAGTGACTATCTTATTTAAGTTATACATCAAATTGTACAGTAACTCTTTCTATTAATGTAAGCTGCTCCTAACGATGAAAAGAATTTTAAGAATGTAACTCAAATGGCTAATTATTCGATCGCTTTACAAAAGCTGCTTTTACTACTTCCTCTTGAGCTACGGTCTTGAAGGCTGTCAGGAATCGAAATTAGTGTGAATCTGCTTGGAGGAACAACAGGTAAAATGCTTATTTAAAATAATCACGCATACAAACAGTCGAAACAATTGTTTGACGTCAATTTTCGGCGTCCGTATTCAAATAAATTGTGAATATGGACTTAAAATTGAGTGAAAAAGATTTTTTTTGGTAATCAAAATTATTTGGAAATCTCGATATTTTTCTTTTTTCAAACAAACATTATCATAATTTTATATTGAAACATCTAGCCAACTAATTGGGTTTTTTTTTTTTATGTAAAGACATACCGGATAATATCACGGCAAATAGTGATAGTTATTCTGAAGTCTCATCTGTGGTATTCTATTACGCTTACCATGCTGCATATGGCTAAGCGCTGCATGTGGAGTGTTGATCCGCCAACGTCATAGACTACAGCCCGAGATTCACTCATCATCCTTATTAGTACAGGAATTTACTATGAATGGCCGGTCTTGACGGGATGCCTTTGTCTACCACCAATTTTAATTAGTAGGCATTTTACAGGTGATGGATCAAATTCACACCAGAGTATTTTAGAGCTCAGAAATCGATCATTATTATTTATTTATTTTTATCTCCTTCACGGATCGAATCCACGACTTTTGGTTTGCAAAGCAGACGCTTTCGCTATTGAGCTATACCTACCGGCAAAATAGTATCATAAAGTCTTAAAAAGCGGCTTTCATATCTCGGTTCTTATATTAAAAAAAAATATGACAGTGATATTTTTTTTTATAATATACTTTTACACTTGTAATCTGAAAGCATATTCAAAATTTAACCATGATTTTTAGGAAATCCAAATGAGTCACAAATTTACAAATTAATATTAAAAAAAAAAACTCTCATCCAAATGTTTCTCTTTTTTAATATATTTTTTTCATATTTTTTTCTTTCACAAGCAATTTCAAAACTTTCAATATCCTTAAGGTAAACACCGACGCATCTAATACCGCAAAGCTTTACGTGTTCTACAGGCGTCCGAACATTTAATTTCCCGTACGAAACGATAGCGATTTTTCTCGATCGACCACCGTGCCGTACTTATATTTATTTTCTCTGCAAAATAAGACCTGTAGATACTAGCATTTCTATCAGCCAGAAACAGTATCATTTATTTTGTGTCTGAAAAAAATACAGCATTATCCGCTAGACAGCGATAGATAGATCTCATAAGTGGATTGCCTGATATTAAATACATAGTAATTTAATAACTAAGTAAGACAACTAAACACTGTGATATTAGCTTGATATAACTCCTTTAGGTTGATGCCGTAAAGCCTCGAAAAACAATATTTTGTCTCTTATTTAGTTCGCTCACCTGACATGCACATATAATGTTTTTAACCGTATAATGTTGCACGGCGTTGGCATGCGCCATCTTGTTTGTTATGACAGTTGGTCCATTTCATGTCGGCCACTGTCATATTTGCTTCGCGAGTCCGCCGCTATGATTTGGCGGCGCTACAGGTCGGGGCGCGCTGTCAGTCGTAACGCGCCCGCCATCGTTATTGTAGCGCCTAAGGGCGTCCCTATAATGGGCGACGTTATTGACAAATAAACGAGTAATACGTGAAACAGAAACAAGTGTTTGTATTGTGAACCTGATCCTTCATCCAGTTAATCGATGTCCAAAATGGAAGAGGAGGATATCAATAAATAACATCATAATTGTATGCATTCGACGAACTAATACAATGTTTAACTTGCAGTGATATTATACAAATTATGAAAATAATCACAACTGTGTAAAATTTTTTTTATCATGATTCACGATAAAAATAATAATTAAACAACATAAATTATATGAAATACAAGGGTGATCCGTAAAATAAGTTTCCCATGGCGCTACAGTCCTGAAAAGCGCTGTTATGGTGAATCCCGCGATTCTGTAGTGTACCTTATTATCACCGAGTGCATCTCACACCTGGCATGCAAAGCGAAGGGGAGATCCATCACATACGGTTGCCAAGCCAAGACTGAGCTCCGCAGGCAGCTCGTTAGGGATGAGATTTGGAGTGGAGGAAACAAAGGTACACTACAGAATCGCGGGATCTACCATAACAGCGCTTTCAAAACTGTAGTGCCATGAAAAACTTATTTTACGGATCACCCTCGTATATATCTTAAAGTGAATACAAAAAATATAGCATAATTCCACTTCATATTTTTAGTACTTTAATTATTCAAGAGCAGTAGTCTCAAAAGATCACAGTTTATAGGTTTAGAATTTCGAGTTTCTCTACTCATCATATATGCAATTCGTAACAAATCGTGATGTTCACAGATTTCAAATAATGTGAATGTCCATGCAGCATTACAAAATGGGCCCATTTATAAAGGTGTAGTGTAGAATTTTTTATGATTTGGGAGTAAATAATGTAAAATAAAAGGTGTTGATTCACCAACAAAATTTAAACTAAACTCTGGTATTCAAGCTTTGTGACCATAAATGATATATTGATAATTGGACTCACAGCTAATGGTTCGTATTCGAAAGACTTATTTCTATATGAATAATTTTAATTTTCCAGGTAACAAAGATTCATTTCTTATTTTAAATGAAGTAACCTTCGAGTCTGTTAACTTAAGATAATCGTGTTATTTTGGAGATCAAACTTGTAATATCTCGATTGGAAATCAAGTATTTTAACTCTCAGCCATACTTCTCAGGATGTGTAATGTTTATTATTTTCTTGGTAAAAGACCTGAACTGGATTTCCAGCAGCCAGATACAGCGGCCACTATCAATCGCCGAAGAGAGGCCGAACACCCCTGGGCTGGATGGAAAAATGGCCACAGTCTTCTAGCCCACAAATCACTTAATAATTCAAGCACCGGCAGCCACCTTTTTAATACAACCGACACGTCTCAAGCGCGGCCATACGAGATTTTCGAGAAGAGCGAACGAAAGAGTCGCAGATGGCCAGGCTCTTCCAAGTCTCTTTTCTTTCGTCCGTTTTTTAAAACAGAAAATTTCCGGAGACAAAGAATATTTTCTCAGCTTGTCGGGTGGTGCGCTAGAATACACTTCCACTCAAATGAGGGAAAAATTCGACCGATGCGAACGTGTAGAGCGTGTCAATTTTTTCACTGTGAATATTTAAAGCGATTGTGGATTCTTGCGCGACTCCCCTTTATTTGTTTATGATACTTCACTACTTTGCAAAATAATTTAATGCAGCGAAAACAAAAAATCCTCTTAAAATTATTGCTGGTTTGATATGGTCACTAAAGCGCTTGCAAATTTTGTACTTTAATACGAAATTATTTATTTTTATCAGTTTCTAAATACGATATGTTGCTTTGAAATAAATAAACAGTCAACCCTGTTAAGACTCTTACATTATATCGAATGATTTGCCTATGTTCCCAAGGCTTGGATCATTTAGTCCTTAAAGGCGGCTTAACCCAAAATAACTGCATTGTTTTATGAAAAACCTTTAAGAATAACTTAGAAAAACTATCTGTTACAAATAAAAAATATATGAGGGATGATTTTTATATTATTTTATCATCATCATCAACCTGTGTCCGTCCACTGTTGAACGTAGGCCTCCCGCATGATATCCTCATTCCGCCTTCCGCATCCAATAAAGTCCATCTTGCAGGGGTCGGCCAATGCTTTTTGCCATTCAAAATATATTTTCTTCCCCATCGACCGTTCTCTTCGAAATTTGATATTTATTGTCAATCGTTTCCATCATCAATTTAATCTTTTAGCATGGATCTCTCCAAGCACGCTGGGTGACTTTTATTTCACGCATTAAACGATTTTTTAAGCATTGTTTATCTTTTGGGTTTTATATTATTTTATCAAATTAAGAACTGCACTTTAATGGAAAAAACATATTCATTACAAATAAAGAAACGTGATGAAAAAAACTTTATTAAAAAATATATAATATGCAATTTAACTAAATTTGATATTTAATGTCAATCATCAATTTAATTGCATTAAAAAAAGTTAATTAAAATATCGTATAAAGTAGGTTTTCATGGTTAGATTTGGCATTGTATCTTTTGGGTTTTGCCATGTGAAAAAATTGTGAGATGATTTTGTGAAAAAGTCATCAACCCTAATTGAAATGATGTATTGATTCTAAAAACTTATTGATTTATAATAAAAATAATTGAAATATGTATTGATTCTAATGATTTACTTTTCAAATTCTCAGTTTATTTATCCGCTACTCCATTGAAGAGAGATTTGTTTTTATAAACGTTGTTATAAGCGATTAAGCACAGACCCGTACCCGCCATTAATCAGCATTGAATTATTCACAAAGTCTGGACTTCAGCATACAAGTGTGTTCACAGGCTTGATGTATTTCCAGTGAGCTTTTGGATTCCGTGAAATGTACGTACGTTTTGATAAACAAAGCTTGCCGGTCAATCCACGGTCTATTCAGTGAAAAGTATGTTTGAAAAGCTGAATTCGCGACCGTCATATGAGAGGTCAAGGGTTTGATCCCTGACCAAGACTAATAAAATAATAACTTTAAAATAAATATTTTTGATTGATGCAATCGATTATTCATTCCTTAAAGAGCAGTTAATAAAATATTTTGTAAGGAATAATCATCCCGTGAGCACTTATAATTTTCATTGAGCCACCCACAAATTGGACGATACGTGAATGCCAGGCTGTTTTCTAATGAACAGTGAATAATAATTGAATATTTAAAGGTAGAAGTCAGTATTCTTTTTTACTTTTTATCTTTTTTTTAATCAATTAGTCGATTGAATCGTAATAAATACAGATGCTTCTTATAATAGGTGCCATCTATAAATAATACATATCAATCACATAATAAAGTATATGTTATTTTATCGTATCAAACGGCAGAATAAATGAACGTGTGGCAGCGACGGGTACAGAAATGAACAGGGTTGTAAAGGCTTGTGGTTCAAATTACAGCATTTCCCGTTTATTTTACTTCGATTTTTTGTTAAAAAAAATGTTTTAAAAATGATGATATTTGTATGTGCATCACTTGTTGAATAAAAATTAAAGTTTGACGCTTCACACGCAAACTAAAGTTGCTGACCTGAAAAATAAGATGCGTCTTATTATCAATATATGAAATTTGCTTATCAACTGTCTGGCTGTTTTTTATTGTTTATACATATTCTTGTATAAGAATACCACTGGAAGGTGAAAAAATAATTAAATAAAGAAAGCGGAGAGCGGCCGTTCGGTGTCGTCGACGGACATCGACGGTCGAAAGTCGCCTCATAACTCATTGTCTCTTCTCTAAATAAAATAACCTCATTCGATTTCGGTCGCACTCCCGATTGACACATAAACCACATTCTCACTGGCAATCTGAAATATATCACGTACGTTCACGTTTTTGGCAACCGGAACACGTAACTCCTCGCAGAATGCGGACATAAAGTATGCGAGCTTTTTATAAGCTCTCCCTCCCTCTTGTTTCAAACATCAATTCATACCGAATGTATTATGAAACAATTTGTTGTTTACTTTATCAATAATGCAGAGCGCCAAAGAAGATTTTGAATTTTTTTACTCTGCTGAATTTGTGATGGACTATGTTAAGAATTCTAACTTTTTTGCTTGCCTTAAATATAAATGATTCAAAAAGATAAAATTTTGTCAATTTTTAACTTTGCTGTAAATGTTAGCAAAAATTTTTTTGTACACAAATATTAAATTATTATTTTTATTTCGATATTTTAGAGCGACACTTTGTTGAAATTCCATAATATAAAAATAAAATAATAATATATATCACTTACAAATTATTCAAGGAAAAAAATTACTGAACGACGTAGTCAAAGGATGTAGTAGACCAGTAATAAAAAAGTGGAATAATTTCTAAATACTCTTTTATTTTATTTTTATATTATTTTTTCATCTTATATCTGTAACAAATGGCTACCACAAAATACTCACTTCTGCAAGTGCCATTGTCCATTCCTTTTCCCAAAACATCTTTGCACCTGAAGGTCAAAGGCAGAAACCTGGGGACTCAAAAGACTGTTAGCAACAGCTGATCACCCATCCAGAATTCGATATGCTTCTAATGTTGCTTTATTTCGGTGATCATACGGAAGTCACGCTTAAGATGTGCTACTGTCGCTATGCTATTTTTTAGTTAAGTTTTGTCATCAATTGATTCTTTATTAGGATTTGAATTATAAATCATATCAATTTAAACGATAAAATAGAGCATTGAATATTTTGTCAAATATGTTGTTGAATTTAGGATGTTCAGTGATTTATTAAAATTCAACTTCAATTTTGTTTATTTCTTTAAGAAACATTACAAATACAAATATGTTTATTACGATCCTGAAATAAGATATAATTCGAGAGAAACTATTAGTTGTATACTCTTATTAACAATAATTATTAAAAATGTCCCGAAGCTCGCTAAACAGAAGACTCCACGAAATTATTTTGATAAATAAATTCATGGAGCTCATGTCGACACTGGGCTTTTCTCGAGTGCAGTTTGATCACTCTCCCATAAGGCATAGTCTCTGGCAGGTTAGTATTACCTCTCGAAATAACAAACAATCTGTGCCTCCTTATCCTTAAATAATTGTCAGGGAATCAACACTTCAAGTCTATATTTTAAGCATACCTAAAAATGGCAAGCAACAAAGAATGTCCTGAGATTTCTCTATTTTTATTAATCAGTATTCTCCTGTATACTCTCATATAAAAATATCAGTTTATAGATGTAACGTAGTTCTTACAGTATCATATGTGTCACGTGTATATTTTACAGGAACGCTTCATGCTTTCAGTATGCGATACAGAAAGTCGCCTATTCTCATGCTCAGATCCTTCGTATCTGTTTTTATCATAGTATTCTGCATCTAGATGGTTTTGCTCGCTAAACGTGCATAATGTGTTCCTTCGTTTCAGCGAAAATGTCTGGTGTTTCAACGAAAACAGAAACCGTGTTTCCAGCTCCTTCCAGGCACTAAAGCTGATGTCATTGGATTCCCAAGACTACACGAGCTCTCGTGTTCGGTAACGCGTTTAGCGACCCTCCACAAGGTTTATTCAAAGCGTACTAGTATGGAGTGTCCTGTTTAGTTTAAATAAATATGTTAAACTCACTCTTTGAATCGACTAAGTTTATTTTAGAAAAAAAAAATTCACCTCGTTCAGACGATACTGAAAAATCTTAGAAATCTGTAAACAAAAAGCTGTAAATTCCTTTCAGTTTGTGAGGATGACTTATAGAGACGTCTCTCCTTTATTCAGATAAATGTGTTCGGCGTACCGCGGTTAATATTTTATTATACGGCTGAAAACAGGTGTGGACTCTACAAGATAAAAAACTATTGTGACCAAATTTTTATAAAAAAATATTAATTATTTCATCTTGTTGAAGCATATGATCATCGAAATTTTCCATCATAAATTTTTCTTCTTTTGTCTTTAGTTTGTTTACTGAATCTTCAAACATTTATTAAGTAACCTACCAGGACCGCAAAATACCGAGGATCTGAACAAAAAGTAGCTAAAGCTTATATTTTATATTAGTTTAATATAGACTTTTGCCAAATGCTGACAAGACTTGCTATTTCTATATTTAATAATAGTCTTACAGCTAACCTGCAATCGTTATGACACAGATGAAAGAATAGTTCACTTAATATTGTCTGCAATTGTTATTACGGCTGTGGCTCTTCTGAACCTACAAGACTAACTCCTCGAGCATCCACCTTTAACCGAAGAACATGTCTTGCCAAACATATAAACACGTTAATTATGTGTCGACCAAGAACTGTCAATTTCCAATGTTCGTTCTTTAATATCATCGATAATCTCTTAAATTATCTTCCAGTGTCTATGTTTTATCTATAAAATAATCTAGATTTCTTTAAGATAAAGATATGTACAAGTACACTTGAAGTTTTTCTAACTTACACATAAACACAACACACGTTTTCAGCATCAGCGTAGCATGGAATTACATCGAAAATTTATACGTCGATTTAAATTCATTCTATAAACAAAACAAGTTCATCTGCGAATATTCTAAATATATAGATAATTTATTTTAGTTTTAATAAATAAGTTAAAAAGATAAATACGAGAAAAACACTGCTTACATTGTAGTGCCTTGCGTCTTTGCAATCCTTTTGTCGAGACAGACCGAAGTGAAAAAGGGCTATCAATTACTTGGTCAGGCGACGGACGCCGAACCGTTTTTGCCCCGAGTGACGATCGATTATGTCCGATCGGTGAGACATTAATCAAACCTACACAGCTTCGGGCAGACAATCCGAGGCTAATTGTTATCAATTAATTATTGCGTTAATGTCATAACGCATCTCGTGCGATATGGCTGCATATTGAGTGCCTCTTAAGTGCGCGATTGCGAAGCGATTCAGGTACGAGTATATCAGGTGATTAATCAAAGGCTAGAATGATTAATGTTTTATTGATTCTTATCATATATATAACAATATTGTTTATTTTTTTATGTAAGCATGTACAAAAGAAAATCGACAAATTGTGATAGCGATGTCATCATAATTAATATAAACATTTAAATAATAATAATGTAGAAGGGTTAAGCTTGGCATCTGTAAAAAATCTCTCGCTTTTGTAAGGGATAAGAATGTATTTATTTTAGCAATCGAAAGCTGGGCTTGAAAAAGCTCCGTTATCTATCTTATGGACGTCTTATTAGGGTTTTAATCTCCCATTAGACGTCTCGATGCATTACCGCCAGACGAGTCTCTGCTTTAATTGCGTTTAGTAAAATACTGTACGAGATCTACGAGTATTTGAAAATAGCGTACACAAAAGGGTGCAAAGGTTAACAAAAATAAAGACCTTTAAGCCTGATTGATAATTTTATGTAATATAAATATTATTGTGATAAAAATGACACGTGATATTGAGATTTCGCTATTAATAAATTTGCTTTTTTTTTTCAATTTAGATTGGTAAACTGTTTACTTTTTCATGAAAATGTCATGATAAACCTTTTAGAGATTTCCAAGTTGTTGTATATTACATCAATAATTTTCAATTTAATTTATTTGAAATGTATTTTGAATAATTAGTAATAATAAAAGGTACTTAAATAACTTTGTATACAGACGTCACGTTTATGATAAAATTCTTTTATTTATTTGAATAATTTAACAAGAATTTTTATAAAATTATTGTCTGCTTACGAACTTTTTAAATCTCTTTTTATATTTATGGGATCAAACATTGTGTGCCATACTTATTATAAAATATTAACATTTATCAATTGAAATAAAGTAACATTATACTTGAAAATTGCTTAACATACAATTACAAAAAAAATATTCTGTATAAAACATCATCCATCTCAAAATTAACAAACTTATACAATACCTAGCCCATGAATCACGAATCAACTTAAAGAAGAAAATTCGGTTGTATTTGCTGAAAATAAAACGATTTTTATTGTAAATCTTTTCAGTTTCAGTGATTCGTTTGGTGACTTGGGGTCCGCTTCACAGCAGGGGTTCGACTCGAAAGTCTAAATCGCGAGTTTCACTTCCAGGGCCGATCGCGGGAATCGCCGCTGTAATTTATGCCCAGCTCCGGACAGGGAACCGGGCAACGCCCGAGGCGGCGGGTTGGTAGGGGCGGCAAGGGAACCGTATTCATTTCCGGAACTGGTAAATCCGATACTTGCAACATCACGGAGCAAAGAAGATATATTATAAAATACAAACACAATTTAGTCAAGTTTTTTTCTTTACTTAGTTATTGAACATACTGAATATCTACAGCTCAGGACTAAGATACCTGAAGTGTATCTAAGTTTTTAATAGGGAAGGCACAGTGAGCTCAAAACTTCAAAACTTTTCACCGTCAAATTAATAAGTTTGTTAGATTTTAGTTGATAATTTAGTCATAATTCTTAACCAGATTTGATGGACCGTGCAGAAATTAATAGTTGAATATTTGAAATGATGTTCTTAATTACTTATTTAGTAACTGTTTAAATGTTACGAGGTTCAAGTAATTACTCAGAAATGATACGAATCCACAAACAAAGCGTTTTAATACCACAGTTACTATACAATATCACAAATAGTTTGTTGTCAACAAATATGGTTGGAAAATAGAAGAATAATAAATAAATTATCAAAATATCCGCAAGAACATATAAATCACTGATAAGGAAGTAATAAAGAATCTAACTCTCTGTGATTAAAATTATGCTTCAAATGATGAATAAATAAGATTATTTTTGTAGTATTTGGGTTTCTAGTTAGTGTTGTTTAGTAGAAGCATAAATGTTTTTTTTAAATTAACGATATAAGCGAAATATTACTTATTAAGGTTACCTATTTACTCGTAAGAAATAAATCTTGTAAAAGTTTTGATTACGCATTATTTAATTGTTAAATAAAAAAGAAAAAACTATTTTTATCTCGATTTTTAAGCCTTTGCACTTAAATGAACTTAAAATATTCTTAAATTGTTCATTTGTTGTTGAAATTTTTTCAAATAGTTGTATGCTATAGATTAATATGGCATAAGATTTTTTAAATTTCGTTTAGATTTGAATTGAACTACAAATCAATTTATGGTCTCTTTTTTAAGAGAGTCAGGTCACGGCAATACACTTCCGGTCAGTTCGCCTCCTCTCTATACGTTCTTTAGCGGGAGGTCGTACTCTGTGTGAAATATGCGCGGTTCAGGCTTTGTCGCGCGGTCTGCGGTCACGCTGCCCTGCGACTGACCGGATGCCGTCATTTTTTAAGTCCGGCCCCTCTTCCGCCCTTAAAGTATGTACCATGAATGACCTTAGTACCTCGGTGGAGTGACCAGTGTTTTTTTGTACACCACTTCGGTTTTAATGTAAGTATTTCAAGATTGCAATGTTTCAAGACATCATTTCATCCGATTCTTTTAAAAAAAATGTAACAAACAGCCAATCAGCTGCCTTCTCGGGGGTTGCTAGGAACTATATAATTGAAACTGTATGTGTCAAAATGTCTTGGAACAATGCTCAATCATTTGAAACTGTCAGTTGTGAATGAGTAAGGGAAAAAAAAGGTGATTTCATAAAAAATATCATCATTTCTGTGTCCACTTTTTTAACATATGAACATTACGAGCCGCCGCCACAAAGCTCCACCGAGTACATTCTATGTATCTTCCCAACGGCCTTCTAGGAAGGCGTAAGCCTGAGGACTTATTGTTCAGCAGATATTGTTCATGATCTCCTGCATCCTTAATACTAATATCCTCTTCTCTTTCAAAAGGTTGTTATTCAGTCGCGTGATGGCTGGATTAGGAGCAGATTGATAACACAGACTTTTTCAGAAGCAAATTGACATATATTTATGATAAACTTTACAAGCTTCCGGCCTAGGCGGAATGACATGCCAGCCGGCCGTACTGCGACCTTCTCGGCCGTCAGCAGACAACTCACCCGTGCGGCCCGTGGTCGGCACCAGTTCCGTAAGTGGCAATCTATACAACTAACGCCAATATGGCGACACACAGTCATGTCTGACAAGCGAACAGAAATAAGTCACGAAAGGTTATATATATCGAGGTTTTCGGTACCAGTCAGCAAGGGCTATATCAAGCTGATGTCAATACATATCCAAACTTGGTCCACCTTCGCTTCTTGACGTCTGTAGTATGAAAGGCTGTCTTGTCCGTTCTCTCATCTCATCATTCATCACAAACTATCATACTTGTAGTGTTCTACGCAGGTATCTGCGAAACCCAAAGATCTTCTGCTGTATTGAAGGTAGCAGTTAAAAAAAGCTGAATTAAGAAACATTTTTAACATTTCATTAAATAAATTTTTGAATGTTATTGTTTTTACGCATTTTTAAAAGTAAGTATTAAAAAAAAAATCTTCACAGTTTTGAGATCTGCGGATTTAATAAGTCATTAACTAACATTAAATAATTAACTATAATTAGATATTTTTTCTGCGCAATTATCAGAGGCATAAATCAACATTTTTAATTTAATTTCCCAAAGCCTCGAGCTGAGTGTTTTTTCCAAATATATTTAAACTGCCATTAGCATTTAAGTAACATAAATTACCTCTAACTACTTCTGCTCCCGTAATTAACTAATTGGCCAGCCGTTAATTTATCAAGTACACCGCAACTTTAGTAAAAAGCAACACAAAACTTTAACCAAATAATCACTTAGTTTTCACGGATTCAACGAGGAGTATGACTAAGACTTAAAACACCCGACTCTTATGCGAAATATCACGCGTTTAATCCTTGACAAAACTTAAATTATACCAAATTTTGAAAAGTTGTTAATTTTATCACACGTATAAAAATTTGATGTATAATTGCACGTGTATTATTAATAATAATTATATGTATTATTAATATAATTACTAATAATATTGAAATATAGTCAATGATCTCTAAAAGAAGATTAAAGTATTGAAAAAATACTCTAATAAAAATTGAAATCCATGCTTATATTATAAATTTTGAATAGTTGTTGATTTTTTCACATATTTTGAATGTAATCGTCTCATTCTACTTAGAATTATTATTGTTCTTACATTAATTTTCTTTGTTTATTAGTTCACATGCTTACAAAGGTTGGGGAACACTGTACTAGTACATGTGTGCAAAAAACATAACCTTAATAAACATTACTTGGAGAAAATCTATTGTATTTTTCTTAAATAAGAAATGCAGAAAATAAAATTAAAGTGGGGCTCAAATAATTATCGGCAATTTTATTGATTCAAATAATTCACTTAAAAGGCGGTTGTTTTAAGTCGTCGTTTATTACGTTCTGTCATTAAGTACTTAAATGTATTTTTCTCGGTATAATCCGGCCATAAATCGAGATGCCGCAGCGCCACTAAAAGCGGTACGGAAATTGGATGAATTAAAAATCGATAAGCATTTAAGGAGTCGGTAGGTATCGGTTTTATTTATATTTTAATGGCGGCACTAATGGAAAGACCTCACTGCTGCTAATATTTTTTATTTACTTTTTAAAGGGGAGAAAATTAAGATTTCTTAAATAATTTCCAAAGTCCACTAAGAAATTATTTCATTCGCACAGTGCACCCGTACATTTTGTGAGAAAACATTGTTAATAATAAGTTCAAACTCGATTACTTTAATCTTTAACTAAAAACATATCAAAAACGATTAATCGCTTTGTCCCAAGTCACCTTAGCATCATGAAAAAAGAAGAGCGTTGTTGTATCGTGTACTTAAAAATATGTTGATTAGCACATTTAACCCTTTCGCATCGGTTGTCGGCATATTCCGTCAAAGATACCGTTGACATCGGTTGACGTGATATACATACTCTTGCTCCTTTCAGTACTCATTGTGACATCTACGGTAGAAAATTGGAAGTGCAGTCATTCCCTTTATCAACCTACATGTATTCTCTACAAGAATCTGTAAAGCATGTAAATAAATATCGTTAGGTTTCGTAACGGGAGCGATTTTTCTGAAAACCACATGTGTCAATACGACCACATGTATGGATTTACAAAATGTTTTTTTGTTAAATATAATAGTTTTTTATGCATCATGTGATAGCTAAAGGATAGAAGAATCGATGTCATATTTAAAAACAAGTCAGATAAGTACATTTATGCTTCAAATACTAGTTTTAACCAAAAAAAATGTTTGAAAAATTCACGCCGTATTGACAGTATAATTTGTATTCCACCGAGCCGTAACAAAAGGGTAAAAATTTTTAGTAAATTAGAACTAATCTTCTAAGGCCTGGAATGTTTGGTTTTCAAGGGGGTTTCAACCTAAGGAACAACGTATGGTGTTTCCAAATTACTCATTCAAGTATGATGCGCATGTAATGGGCTTAGCCGTGTGTGGCAAATTACTCCTCTCCAATATTTCGACAGCCATTGCAGAGGTCTTCTTCAGGGTTGATGAATTAGTGAGTCATCAACCCTGTAGAAGACCCCTGCAATGGCGGTCGAAATATTGAAATGAGTAATTCGACACTCACGGCTAAACCTAAAAGCCACAATGTAATTTCGAATCATTCATAATGTACTAATTATTTTAAGCTTATTTAATTAATTAATCGTCAAAACATATGTTTTGGATGTTAAATCTATACGCAGGCAGTATAACCAAATTATTGTAGTGTATTAAAAAAGTATATAAAATAAAAATTTAATTATTCAATAAAATTATTTGAATATGATAAGTGTCTCATTAGATAGAAGCATTCTATTCTTTTATTTTTTATGTTTTGTTTATTAAAATTTAATAATTTAAAATAAATTAGTAATTCCATTATTTCATTATGTACATACAGCTCCATTAGTTTATATGATAAAAATATATTTTTCTTGTATTAAAACTGCAATATAAATTATGTACATCATATACTAAATATATTATACTTGATAAGTAAAAGATGTGGTAGTGACTTATGTGTATGTTAGACTTGTTTGACCCAGTGGCGTATCCCTTCAAAGTTTTGGGCACATCAACATGCCGGATGAACGCGCTGCGGTCGAGGGAGAAGTTTCCCCGACTCGAAGAAACTGACTCAAGACTTCAAGTTTTTTATTACAGCCCTACGTGGTCTCGAGAAATTCTCTCCCTTCAAACAACTTCGCTGTACGCCACTGGACTGAGAATTTCACAATAAACGTTACTTTTACGATGACAATACATTTAGAAAAATCGAGTATTTATTGCATATTTTCTTGAAAATTGATTTACTAATAAATGAAATGTATAAAATATTTTCGGTAAACTTTTTGTAAGTCTTTTTAAGTTTAACTTTTTATCAATACTAGTGTTCTAATGGTTTTTTCAACTCAACAAAGATATTAATATTTATAAACAAAAATCAGTCTTTCGAATACCAACATATATGACATATCTTTAGTAAACAGTATGTCAACATTCAGTTTAAAATAATGCAAGATCCAGAAGTAACACAAAACAAATATATTATTGGTGAAATTAATGCTTCCGAATAGACAAATTAATTTATCCATGCAAAGAAAATATTTTATGTCGTTAAGAATGAGCTCTTTCTATAATAATCATATACTTTGTATTAATTTATTGACTTGATGAGGTGGAAAAATTAGCTCAATAGTCAACGTGAATTGAAATAAGTTAGAAAAAAATGTACAGTAAACGGTACGTATCCCCATGTTCACCTTTTTTATCTAATGAATTAATGTTAGAAAATAATATAACGAATTTCATATAAAATAGTATTTATTAAGGTCTGTATACGTATATTTCGTCTAATAATGCAGGTTTTTGGTTTATTTTTTTAAGGTGAAGGAGTAGAAACAGCAGCTTTACTTATTACAGTCAGTTAAAAGTTGAATGTAGATCTAGAAAAAACATGTCCTTTCAATGAAGAAGGAAAGCATAATCTATTAATGCTTTTCATATAGTATCCCACGCTCTTAATGTTCTGGAAAGCCGCCGGGTACTATAAATATTAACATCCTTCTATTTAAGTTCGTTTTTGAATTGCGTGGTGCCAGGATGAGGAGCAGATTAACAACACAAAGACTTTTTCTGAAGCACATTGACATATATATTTCGATAACTTTACACACTTCTGGCCCGGACTGATGTAGCTTAACAGCAAGGTATGATAACCATAAGCTTTAGTTAGGCGAGCAAATTATGATGCGTCAATTACTGTAGCATAAGCATTTATAATAATAAAATAAATTTATTCTGAAAGCTTAAAGTATTAAGTATCAGTGGTGAGCTCTTCAGTGTTGCCATATCAGCGTGCGGAAGCTCTGCAGAAGTTATCTGTTTCAAGGAAGTGGCGCAAACATAGCTGCAATATTGTCCTTCTCCGCAGCGCAAGTTGTGTTGTTCCGGAGCTTGCGCCTTGCATGCTAATCTCAACCAGAGACGAACGTAAATCAAACCCTGAGGTCGCGTTTCAATTAACTCTTGGAAACACTGAGTTCTCCGCAGCATCATTTTTACGGTCGACCGAAGTGTATTGCATACAAATGTTACACCGAAATCTAGAATGATAAACTAATCTAACAATTCAAATCTGTTTCGTTATATGTGCCCGTAATTATGTACTCGTAAGAAGTGTTTTATTGTGGTTCATATCGTTGTGTATTATTGGAATGGATTCTTGGCAGCGATCAGTTCAGGCACGTAGAATGCATGTAGCTTACTGGTTCAGCAAGCCCTCTGAGTATAAATATATATAAACTACAGCTGCCTTTTTGTATATAATCTTCATTTATACACATGAATTTGAAAAATCTTAATATGGCATTTTATGCAGCATGAAGAGGCTAATTTCATTGGTTTTCAAGCAACATCAAAACACAAACCTTTAAATAGCTCTATATAGAACGAATGAAACATGACTAAAGCTACGTTTACAATCATGGGTACATATTTTAAAAAATAAGTTAAGTATGTTTGTGGCCATATTTCGTAAAATAATCGATGAGTTGACCCAAAAAATTTAGAGATCATTGCGCTTAAGCTGGAAAATGTTATACTTAAAACAGTCTGTCAAGAGGTGTATGTGGAACATATGGTCATCATCATCATCATCACCCTGTGTCCGTCCACTGTTGAACGTAAGACTCCCGCATGAGTCTTCATCCTCTTCGATGCTCCGCCTTCCGCATCCAGGTCACTCGCGCTATTCTTCTTATGTCGTCAGTCCATCTTGCAGGGGTCGGCCTATGCTTCGTTTGCCATATAGTCATCACGTACTAATTTGAACATGTGATCGTCATGAAATGCATCCATAAAGCTCTGCTGGCAGCCATTGTCCTAGCTTCAACCCAAGTTTACTCTGTCTTCCGGAGTTCCACCGCGTACATCATATTTATAGTTCAAAACACACATGGGACGGCACGATTTCGAATATCGACAAATAGTTTATATATATTATACTCAGAGGGCTTGCTTAACCAGAAAGCTACATGCATGCCACGTGCCTAAACTGATCGCTGCCAAGAATCCATTCCAATTTATTTATGGCTTTATAAACGTTGTGTCAACTGCCTTCCTAAATAATAATAGATCTAAGATTATTATGATACAGCATGCAATTGAAAAAAGTCAGAATAATATTTTAAAAGTTTTACTATTATACATTAACTACTTAAAAGCACACAGGATAGCGTAATCGATTTGGAAGGTAATCTTTATATAACAGAGGAGCTCTGCAAAAGCATTTTTTTTTAGTTTTTTATATTAAAACGTTCTTTGAGCTTTTCCATTACAAATGTGTGGGTATAAGTACTTATATGCATACATTTCTGAAACTGAATAAGCTATCTCAATTGCATTAAAATTTCATGGACTCTCGCAATAACGAGGCAAAAGAAATATACTTTGACGGGATAATCTAATATAGTTACTATGAATTATAAAAATATGATATATTTTATATGTAAAGCATATGAATAATGATTGTCAATTAAATAAATCTTTATTTATGTTCAAGTTTTGCATAATATTATAATATTTGCATAGTATTAATGAGTCAGATTGCATAACAAAGCAAAGTATAAGTAATTTAAATTATAAAATATTTTTAATTTTAACAGACAAGTAATTTTTTTTTATGTATCAATATTATTTTAATATCTTATATGGGACCTTATTGGAATTGCGAATATACAAAACTGCAGTAAAAAATACAATATTATAAATGTCCTGCTACAATACTTAAAAAACGCTTTCAAGTGTAATTCAAATAAAATCTTTTTGATGCACTTTTGAAATGACTATTGCATTCAGCCCAACACTGATTCTGATATAATAAAATAAAAAAAAACACTTAAAAAATATTATTTAAAAATTTTCGTCGTCATATTTTTTATTTTATCACATGATTCTGAATCAATAAAAAAAATCTTTCTCCAGATAATCTGAAATCTAACCTTACGTTATTCAGCTTTCCAACGGAAGGCTTCTTTCCGTGACGTCAGAGGAAAGCTGGCGCTGAAAAGTGGAGCGAAGGTTACAAAAGAAGTGCTCCTTCATTTCTGAATTGACGAAAATGTATTCTGCTGAGAGCGGCCTGAGTGTGTGGTGAGAGCTATTTGCAAGAGCTTTCCGACGAGCTTTTCATACCAGAGAGACAGGAAATAACGTAAGCACGTTAGACGTCTTCGTTAAAAAAATACGTATATATCATATTTTTTTCATCGTCGCGACTCTTTAAAGAGATACATCAGGGAATGTAAAAAAGATCTTTTGTGGGAAATGTGACAACAAAAATAATTATTCATAGGCTTAATTATTTTATTATAATTTATATTTTGTATAAATAATTGCATTTCTTACAAAAAAACAAATAAAAACACGTTTTATTTTTTATTGGTTTTAAAGTAAATTGTTATACAATATATATTATATTCGGTTTATATGTCCTTTTCTAAATTAAGGATGGCGTTATTTCAAAATATAAAGGTTAGAGTATATAAAAATAATATTGTTATTGATATTTAACTAGTAGTAGCTAAACTCGGCATACTTTATACTAAGTTAAAATTATTACTACAAATTATTTCATCAGAGATGGCGTTGTGTTCAAAATGATAATATCATTAAATATTCCAACAATTTTTTTTTAATGTGATGATTTTTGAACTATTTATAGTTATTTTTCTATTCGTGATCCAAACAAATCCAACAAATCAAAGATAATAATAATCGACTCAGCTATTCTTGAGTTATAAATGGTGGAACTAACACGATTTTTTTTACATATATATATATTTCAGATATCGTAAAAAATACCCGACCTTTGTGCATCATTCAATATTAAATGGAATTACTTGAAATAAAAGACTACTTAAGAGTTTTGATACAATATACAAAAATTCGTAACATACATTAAATCTATTTGCTCTAATTATATTTCAGTGTAAAACAATCTTTTTTTACATTTAAGAATTTTCGCTATTACTCGGAGCTTGTTTCTTGGATAAAAACATTATTAAAATGAAATGGTCTGAATTATTTATACAACTTATTCAGTAAGCTGCACACCAGAGCCGGTTAGTATTTATCATATCACCAAGTTATCCGTTTAATATTAGATTGCGCCGCCCGCCCAGTGGCAAGTAGCCCGAGGTCCCGCCCACCACATGTTGCGGCACAACGCCTGCCCGTGACATCCGCTTGCCACCGAAAGCGACCCCTGAAGCCTCCAAGACCGCGAAATTCCTAATATGAAATATGAAAAATAGTTTTTTTCTATGATTTATATTTCGCTAATATAATGTTTTTTCTCAGTGCAAAAATGATCTACAAACTTGTCGTAAAAAAATTCACCAATTAGATTGTAAAGATTTTTAGAAAAAGGTTTGGATGGAATGTATGAATGTGTAATGATGTTTTAAATAAAATCACTTAACTTCATTTACGACTTCTATTGCGGGTTCGATCCACAATGATGTTTAAAATTAAACTGTTTATATCTAATAACTGATATCTTATGATTGTGATATATTCTATATCTACGAGTAAGTGAAAGGCGTTAAAATGTAAACATAATATTTGTAAATGTCACGCTAATCGCCATCTCATGGCTGCACTCCTAATTAGAGAAAATAGTCGTCACGAACTGTCGTCATAAATCTCTGTCTGCCGCCATGATCTTTGTCATATATCATATCTGATCTGCCTCCTGGAGTTTCACAGAGTACATTGTATGTATAATTCTCGATAGCTTCCCGGGATGGAAAAAGTCCCTGGGCTTGAATAAAAGGCAGTTATAGTTCAAATAATTCAACAGTTTCCAATGCACATGTCCCAGCCAGTTCCACATTCATCTTTCAACAGACAATAGTATGAAAAACTGCCTTGTCTACTCCTTTACCTCGATATTTTTAAACAAACTCAAACCATCGTACCTCTTGTATTCTAAATGGTCTTTAGATTTATGAACTAATTTATGACTACATTGGCATATTGAGAAACCAAGATTTACAGCCTTTTACAAAATTTAAAAAAAAACTCTTGATAAATTTGTTCTGACGCATATTTCAACAAATAAAAACATGAAAGCAATAATAAGAAAAAGTAATTTAATGTAATAATTAATATTTTATATTATGCCCAAATTTTCTAGCATAATGAAATATATTTTATTATAGTTTACTCATACAAGAACTTTCCAAAAATTCATTTACCAAATTAAAACTTAATATGAAAGATTTATGTTTGATTTCAGACAAGCGACAAGGAAAAGCTTTTGCTTAGTACAAGGATAAGTTGAAAAAAACTAAAAGCTTAAAGCTCGGCTCCAAACAAATTACACCACCGGTAATGGGGGAATTTGCTTAAATTTTTTGTCGCTCAAAATGAAAGTTTACTTCGTGAGTATAATGTATGCTTTAAATACATGTTTAAAACAAGAAAGTATATAATTTTGCATTATGAATTATTATGGCATAAGTTGATAACCTAATACAGCATAAAAACATAATTATGACATAGAATTTTCATTAAAAATACAATGATTTAGTTTTGATTATCGTGTTTATTATTTATTCAAATATCATTGCTCAGTTAATTTTTTTGTTATCAACGGATTTTTTCTTAACGTGAAATACAATAATTTTGTACATTATCATGCTTATAATTTCAAAACCTTAAATTTGACGTTACTCGTTTCCACTCGTCGCTGTAGTGCGTTTTGTGGGCGAAATGTCAGTTACCATGACGTCATTTTTGAGTGATATGGTCAAAAATACTATTTTTTTAACGATGAAGAGTGACAGATACAAGAAAAATAATGCTGTACAAACAAGTATCTATTTACTTTTCAACCTTATTTGGTTGATAGTTTGTTAGGACAACGACAGTTTTGGACTGAAGAAATAGAGTAAAAGCTAGTATTATACGATTTTAACCTTTATTTAATTAAACAGTAGTTTGTGATGTTAAATATATTAATATACTCACTGATCACGAAAACGAAAATTACCTCTTCATAAGAAGACTTGTCATTCATGGCATTGTTATAGGTTATTATTATATTGTCAAAGGTTATAAATTTGAAGATGAATTGTATAATTTTTAAATAAGAAAAGCTTAGGAATTGAAATATGTTGTATCGTGAAGAAGATCTAAAAGGCGGTACTGGAAATATCGTGATCGAAGAATGTTTTCAGAAACAACTTTGATCATAGCAACTGATGAGCTCCCATCAGGTAATAACCATATTGAAAGATCACATAAAAATTGTGTGAAAGATGGACATAATAAAACGAGTTTGTGAAAAACAGGAATAGAATTGAAGCAATCTCATCAAAAGGGTTATTCCTTTCATTACGTCTCCTATCTACCGTATGCTCCGGATTATTTCTATGGTTCGTATATGGTCAAAGTGCACCCCCACTATTGTTCCCCCCTCCCCTTCTTGATCCCACTCCTCACTCTGCCCCCACCCCTTCATCTCCACCCACCCTGCAATAAATAACGTTCACTTCTGGCCGCGGTGGCGCTCTAATAAATCTCTGCGTTTCTCTCACTGCCAGCCCTGATCGGGATGCTGCGTCCAGCCAAGGAAGGAACCGAAAACTTCACGAATCAGTATCTTTTTCATTTGTTTCATTTTTTCAGTCCAAGAACTGGTAAATGGAGTATTGGCCGTCCCCCTACTAGATGGATTGACGACATTTTTATGTATTCTACACAGGTATCTGGTCCCGAAACATTTTTTACGGCAGCATTGATGTTTAGTGAGATGCAAAGACTTACAGCCCAAAGAATAATGGGGATGATTCAGGAGCTTTATAGACGGCACTTTCTTTTGTTCTTTTTGATTTGAGTAAAGCTGCGTGTCATGGTTGCACATGGAATTAAAAGATGGTCCAGCGTTTCCTAGGCAGGAAGCAGGCTCCTTCTACAGACCACTACTTTCAGTGGTTTCAGTCGGTCGCAATATTTTGGCGCCTTCGATCGGTCACAATGAGCCTAACAGATAAAAACCTTAAGTTTCAATACCTACCATATTACTGAAGACTGGGGGACCTTCTTTAAACCTATCCCTATTAGGGATATGTATAGGAAAATTGGAAATGCAAAAACCTTCTTTTTATTCGTACAATATTATGTAATTATATACCATATTTTTTTAATCCATCACTGTAATCTTAGTAGCATGTATAAGAAATCTTTAATAAAAGTTAAAACAAAGTTAAATAAAAAAATGCGTTGTATCATTTACACTCTCCGAAGACGTAATACACGTGGCTGAGACAGATTGGACACTACTGAGGATTGTATCTGTGGGTTCAGAAGACCCCACTAGAGTTAAGAGCAACTAAGAGTTTGGGCGTGCTAATCCGTCTGGCAAGAAGTGATGCCAATAAAACCGTCGACTGATCTGTCAGATCGTATTGCGACCGATGGAGGGTTAAATTCCGCCACTGGATCTGCCCCACAACTTTGCCCTGGTCTTGCTGCTATCTGCGAGCCGGTGCGTGATGGCGGGTAAAGTTAAATCTGCGCCCGAATCGGAAAATTTACTTCCCGCCCGCGGCCGATCACGTCGATTCCCGCCATTTGTCTCTTTGATGGAAATTTTTATGCCAGCGAGAAACTCTTTTCCCGCCCAGGTGGAACAATACCCGGCCGGCGACATGAATCATTGCTGTCCTTTTATACACCGCTGAACTTGTTTTTTTTTTCAATTTAATTTTATTAAGTCGCTGGACGTTTTTTTTTGTTTAATGTTTGTTCTTCTTCTGATTCTACTTTGTGCTTTTCTGTATCCACTTCTGTTTGGGCCATATTCTTTAATTTTTCCAGGAAGAATAAAATACTATGTACTATTTAATACATTAATTAGTTACCATATTCTATAAGCAGCTTAAACTTGTTTATTTTCAATTAGTCTATAGTCTTTTTCGTGTTGTTAAATATTTATTTTTCTTCTTCTTCGTAGTAGTATCAATCCGGTGGATTTATTTGCCGAAACAAACATCTCAGGTCCTCCGATTTTCAAATTAATAAATATTATAATAATTGCTGTAAATAAGACACTGTTAAATTCTTTATTTATGACCTCAACCATCATCTCCACAATTTAAAAAACATATAAATAATTTCGCCTCTCTGAGATGGTTTTGATTGTAAGATTGTCATCTCTTAACATCTTAACATCAATAAAAAAGTATCAAGTGGTTTTTCAGCAAAAAAAATAAATATTGTTTTGTAAGTTGAAAAAAAAACAAAAATTACTTTTAATTTTAACTTAAAATTGCTATTAAATCGCATATTATTGAAGCAAATACGATTTTATTCACGTACATCAATTTTTAGATTCCTACAACGAATAATCATTATCAAGAGAAAATAATTGTAGTTACAATGAAAGATCACGATCTTATATATTAAAATAGATTTAAAATGTTTCATTATTTAGATAAAAATTATGCGATTTTATACAGGTATAACAAATATTTAATTTACTTCCTCGGAATTATTTATCTTAATTTTGTCCATTATGGTTACATTATGTCAGATTATGTTATAAAATTTTAATCATTTATAAAGGAAATAGTTCAACAATTGTTTTCATGTATTTTATACGTAAATCTACTATTTTTTTTGCAATTTTAAAAGTTCATTCCTTAGCGTGGTGTTTTGGCCGCCAGTTAGAATTTTAGATATTTTTATTCTCTATACTCGTACATCTATATATTATCACAAACAAGTTCAATAAGCACCTGTCATACCCTTAAACCTTCCTTAAATTATTTTGTCTGCATTTACAACGAAAAAAATTAAACACTAATGCAGGTATTATACTGCTATTGCAATCAGTCTGCGGGCTAGACAAATCATACCCCACCTGTCCATACCTTCGTGGCCTAATGAACTTTTACTACAGGGGTCTCTATCCGTTCAGGGGGCGAGTGCGGTACGTGAGATCGCGGTAACGCGGTGACGCGGTAATGCACACGTCAGATTGATATTTACGAGACTTCACGAATAACGCGGTACGGCGATAACCAAATTAGCAGTAATTGGTATTAATGCCGAGGTTCTTAAAATAATATAGCACTCCATAATAAGTGAAAAAAGCTTTATGATTTGCCTTACATAATAATTTATTTGAATAATAAAATACCTTGCACGTTTGGCTGCACTTTTTCCTCGTCGTGGGAACGTATTTGATAGTGAAATAGAAATTAAGAATTTTGAAATTGCTTTCTAATTAAAAAAATATTGATTGTATAAGCATATTCTATTTTTATTATCATCGTTTCCCATTTATATTAATATGAATAAAAATAAAATGAAACAATAATAATGAAAAATGGCCTCCGAATAATATTGAGGATCTAAAATTTTTAAGCATTTTGTTAAATTTCAAATTATTTTAATTTTTAGTTTTCTAACATTATAAAGATACATTCCATAAATATCCAATGCAATCAATTTTTTATTAAGATAGTTGTAAATTTCGTCAATAGATAACTTAGCTAACACAAAATTTCATAATTTCAAATCGTTTCTTATTTTTACATTGAATTTATAAAAATAGTCAAATACAAATTAAAATATTAAATACTACCTAAAGATGGTTAATTTAATAAATGGTTCTTTTATAGATTAAAAAAACGTTATTTATCAAATCATTACGAAAGGTTGGGTGTTTAAAGAAAAGGCAGGTTTCGTTTGTACATATCTGCAGTATACCACAAAACATACTCCAGTTAGGCTTATATATTATAAGAGACCGCTATGTACGATCTTTTTATCATTATCATTATTTAATCATTAGCTTTTATTATCATATATAAATCATTGAATTTCATTCATTCTATTAATACGTAGTTGCAATTTGAAAGTACATGCAATATTGCACGTCTACATACAGCTTATCAGTTTTTGTATTGTAGCTATATACTACGTGCTTGCGCCAACCCTGTTTCTTGAATTTTCGCAATTTACATAGTAATGAAATATTATTATGTCACACCACAATGTGTGGTTTTTCACGTCATTTCCCGGCAAAATTTGCTAAATCCACGTTTATTGCGGTATTTTTTTTTGGCCCGTCATTTTGCGGTGCGTAGTGCCACGTTCAAAAACTAGTTCGATGTTTGCTCGCCGGCGCTCTCCCGCGCGGGATTTGAAATATTCATGCATTTGGAATGTCCGACGGTGCACGTTTGAGCGGGAAATCGAAATTTAAATTAATTTTCTCGTTTAATTATTCATATAACTAGAACACTGATATTATCGCGGTTAATGATTCGAATAACTGCGGGAATTGAATTCCAATGGATTCTGCGCAGGTTACCAAATGAATAACTCGATGAAATGTAAAAAAGAACGCAGAAACATGTTTTGAAATCCAAATAAATTCTATATAACATTAATCGGAGAGTGTGTTTTTCTATTAATTATTTTATATTTGGTCAACTGATAAAGCAAGATTTGATGGTGAAAGAGTTCTATTGACTATTCGCAGATGTTTTTGGTTTGTGCCCCTCCAAGTGTAAAAAGCAACATTTTCGGTATATTTGTACCAAAAGCTGTAATCATATCAAAAATGTATGAAGAAGATTGATTGACAAAACATCAGTGCTAAAATTGGTTAGCAAAATATCGATTTGACAATTTTGATATTGAAGGTGCACCACGTTCTGGAAGGCCAGTAGAATCTAATGAAGACACACGAAGCCATAGTGGAGGCATTAATTCATGTAAGCTGGTGGGTACTCTCTGAGTGGTTGATAAATTTATTCATTTTGACCGTTCACAATCCTTTAAAAAATGTATGTTTACAAAATACGTAATTTTCACCGACAATTTTTTTTCCATATCAATCTAATACTTGTACTTGCTTAGCCGTTATATTATATATAACACGTTTATACTGAGTGAAGCAAGTGTATATGAATTGACGATATCAGTGGATTGAGCTTTTAAGCTCTAAGGGCGCGGTCATAAACAAGGGCCGGCGCGATGGCCGCTCAAAGCTCGCATGATGGATGAGCCGCGATGTGCTTCGGACGTATTTGGGTCGAGCTTTACACAAGCCCATGCTGCACACCCGAGTACTACCAGTCTGCCAACATCAGCCTTGCTGTGAACACTGAACATGACCCAACAACAGCTTACTTAGGAAATATAACTATTAGAACCTACTTCTAAGTGTTCGCGTTTCGTTTATTTATTTTATTTTTTCTTGAGCAAATGAGTCAATTATTTTTGTAATGAATACGTCTCGCATGTAATAACTCGTATCATATTACTATATCGAGAATGTCAAGTTACAGCGCAAATTTTAATAAAGTCTTCTTTAAGTTCGGATGATCAGTGATATAATGACATTTGATATGGTCGCTTCTCTTTCAGAATCTGTTGCAATTAAAATCTCTTCAAGCATTCGTTACGTATTTTCGTAACTATGTATAATAATGAGACAAATAATCTAACAACGATAACTTTCGTGTGTGTGATGGATTGAGAAAGGCTACGAGTTAGTTGAAACTGCAGTCTCCTAAACAGGAAACTTATCTTTTTTTTATGTAAACACATACCGGAGAATACCGACAGATGGTGATAGTAATTCTGAAGTCTCATCTGTGGAACTCTATGACGCTTACCATGGTGTATATGGCTAAACGCTGCATGTGGAGTGTTTAATCCGTCAACGTCATAGACTACAGCCCGAGAATCACGCATCATCCTTTATTATTACAGGAATTTACTATGAATGGGTGGTCTTCACGGGACGACTTTCGTCTACCACCAATTTTGATTAATAGACTATGACTGACATTTTACGGGTGATGGATCAAATTCACACCAACCGGGGTATTTTAGAACTCATAAATCGATTAAAAATCCTTTATTTTTTAATCTCCGTCAGGGATGGAACCCACGACCTTTGGCTTACAAAGCAAACGCTTTGACCATTGAGCTATGACCACCGGCAAAATCTTACGTGATCCATGTAAAAACAAGGTAAATAAATATTTACAACAAAAACTTACTTTACATGTGACGCCAATAATATATTATTCAATTACTAAAAGAAATAAAAAACAGATATTGAGATGTATTGAATTTTATAAATAAATCATATCAAAGTGTTGTATTTTATTACCACGATAAAAGTACCTTCTACTCAAAATTGAAGGACCACTCCAGGTGAAGTGTTTCGAAACACTTATAAAAGAAAACATTCGATATATTGCCCGCTAGAAGAACTTGTACCCGAAATAAGTAGGCGATAAATTACAATTTTGCCCCAAGTAACCGCTACTAGTGACTCCCGAAAGCAATTTAAATATTTAATACACCCGGAGTGCCGTCAAAATAACCCTAGACAAAATAGCCAGGAATACAGATAACCAGACAAAACAAAATGGCCCACATCCATAATGGGTAATGATTTTCGACTCCATACTAGTACATTATTAAGATATTTTATCATAGAATTTTAATATACAAATCATTATATTATAGTAAATAAATTTGTAACACCATCTCTTGCTTAAGTCGAATACTTTTTATATAACCATATGCTATTGCTACTATATTGTGTGTATATAAAAAATATTTAACCCTTTCGCATAGTTGTCGGCATATGTCGTCAAAGATTCCCCGACCGTTGACATCGGTTGACGTGATATCTCGTTTTTTCTACTTTCAGTACTCATTGAGACATCTACGGTAAGAAATTGAAAGTGCAGTCATTCCCTTTACATGTATTTTTACAGGTAAGCCATGTAAGTAAATATCGTTAGGTTTCGTCATAGGAGCAATTTTTTCTGTAAACCACATGTGTCAACGCCAGCACATGTATGTAGTTACATAATGAACGTTTGTTACATTTAATAAATTTATTATGCATCAACTGATAGCTAAAGGATAGAAGAACTGATGTGATATATGAAAATAGATCAGCTTAGTACATTTATGCTTCAAATACTAGTTTTAAGCAAAAAAATGGTTTGAAAATTTCACGCCCTATTGACATTATAATTTGTATTCCACCGAGCCGTAACGAAAGGGTTAAAGTAAAAAAATATTAATCTGACTTCTTCAAATTAACTATTATTGTCTCTAAAATGTGGACTAAAGCTGTGTGTCTCCATTTAATTCGGGCTTTTATTTTCAATATGAACCATTGCATAATTTGTAAATCGAAATGGCGTATACTCTTTTAATATAAAACATTTAGCCCGTCAGTTGCCACATTTTCAGCTTCTAACCAATATTAAAATAGTCAAAAATATTATAATAATATAACAGTTATATCAAAAACATTATGTTTACTGGTTTTTTCTCTAAGATGTCGAAAATGTGCGGTTTAAAAAATTAAGCCACATTAGATTTTATCTATGCACATTAAAAGCACCAGTTTATGATGATGAAGAAATGTCAAAGAAGGAGAATTTTGTTTTACTTTATTTTACTTTGTACCAATACACACAGGTACACGGTCCGTTTTCGTGTTATCGCATTTTCACCTTATTTCAAAACACTTTTTTGGGCCCATAAATCTAGAAAGCACATCTCGCTGCGGGCCTGCCCACAAATGAGTTAATAAATTATTTAACCAATTATCGGAATCCGCTCCAAAACGGCTACACCAACATCAATTTGATATTATTTGTGGATAAATGGATGTTTGGATGTATAAATTGTGGATATTCGGATGTGTGGATGTGCTGTTTGTGGAGGCTCCAGTATGGTCCCGCCCCCGGCTGCGGCATTTTTAATGCAGAAAGGGTGAAATTATCAGATTTATATTGTGATTTATTTCGTTTCTATTTTATACATAGAAAAACATATTACTCGTACCCATTTCGGTTGTAATTTAATATGAATTGGATATCTCTATTCAAAATATTGTTTCCAAATTTTAATCGTAATATTATTTTAGCAGTATTTGATAGCAATTTAGAGCATATGGCTGGCAAAACATACAAACATGCAAGTTTTATTTTTATTTTATGTAAACACATACAGGAGAATTCCGACAGATGGTGATAGTGATGGTGAAGTCTCATCTGTGGAATCCTATAACGCTTACCACGGTGTAAATGGCTAAGCGCTGTATGTGGAGTATTGATCCGCCAATTTCATAGACTACAGCCCTAGATTCACGGATCATCCTTATTATTACAGGAATTTACTATGAATAGATGGTCTTCACGGGACGACTTCCGTCTACCACCAATTTTAATTAATAGGCTATGACTGGCATTTTACGGGTGAGTGATCAAATTCACACCAACCGGGGTATTTTAGAGCTCAGAAAATGATTAAAAATATATTTTTTAATCTCCGTCGGGTATCGAACGCACGACCTTTGGCTTGCAAAGCAAACACTTTGACCATTGAGCTATAAGTCAACTATTTGCATTGAGTCTCCAACGCTTGTTCTGAGTATGAGGTCATTGACACTAAATGTGTCAATTCATTTACAGGGCCACACTTATGTTACTTATGTTGCTTATGTTACTTTTGTTACTTATATTACTTATGTTACTTATGTTACTTATGTTTTAGAGCTTATGTTAACTTATGTTAGCTTATGTTATCTTATGTAACTTATTCTGTAACTTATGTAACTTTATGTTACTTATGTTACTTATGTTACTTATGTTACTTATGTTACTTATGTTACTTATGTTACTTATGTTACTTATGTAACTTATGTTAATATGTACGTTAATGACGAATTAAAATGTTAAATATTTTGTAATGTCATTTAAAGAAAAAATAAAAAGAATTATGACAATGTGTTTCTAAGTTGCTGTCATAAAGTAGTGGCCCACAATGCTGCATTCCATGTCCGCTCAGCCATCCTTAAATTCACCGAGTACATTCTACACGAACGAATTTGTATATTTCCTGAAGAAGCCTTAAAAAATAAAGCTTTGGTATTTGCTTCCCTGTGGCATCCAAAAAATATTTTCACCTTCATCTCTTGATCGACTGTAGGATAAGGCTGCTATGTTTGATTCTTTTACTGTTATTTCTCATAATGTCAAACTATCTAAAATATCTGCATAATTGGTAACATTATGTCATTATTCATTCATTATATTAATAATAAGAAATAGAAAACTTCATTATAAAGTACATTCTCAAGTTGATTTATACAAATTTTTTAAGATAAAGTCTCCGTACAGATATTCCAAAAGATCTCAATTAGATGAAAATATAGGCATGGCGGTAATCTAATTTGCTTGTGATTTATCACCGCGGCTTCCACTAATTCATTGCGCTTATGTTTATTTGATTACCCAACGCAGTTCTTGCGGATTAACAAGAGACCGGGGCCATTCGTCTAATCGTAGTTTTCTGACTCAAAACTTTGCGCATAAATAATGAACTGGGTCATTCGTTCGAAGTTAATCGACCCTAAATGAATTATTTCCGAAGCGAAAATGAACTTTTAATTTTAAATAGCCTGATGTACGAGGCCGTCACTATTGCGAATGCCTAATGTAAAAAACTGAATTGATATTACGAAATGGTTTTATGAAATTTTACTCGTTATTTTTTTTCGTCTTCTGCTTAAGGTTATGTTTATTCTTTATCTTTTTCTTCTTTTGTTTTCTGTGGTCCTTTAATATTTTCTTCTATTTATTGGAGGGTATTATTGTGACACGGATGCTTCCATAGTTTTTCTTGTTTTTCCTAGATGTCATATGTCTGATTGTTGTCTGTTAGTAGGTATGATCATCGCTTTTTTTTAAATTCATCATCGTCATCAAAAGTCGAATACAATCGGGTTGAAAAGCATAAAGTGAACGAAAGTATTTTTACAAAGCAGAAATTATGTTTTATCTCAATGGTAATGCGTTTAATTAATACAATGTCCAAGTAATAGTTTCTATCAATCCGAAATATTTAATCTAATAAAAATTATTTTCCATAAAATAAAAGTCACCCGACGTAACGTTGATAGATTTATTCTTGAAGTGTCTCTAAAATATAAAATCCAAAGCGAATATATATGAAAAAAAAACTACAGTAGTAGACGATGCTGAAAAAATAGGCACACACAAGTGACATAGAGCATAACGCATTTGTCTAAGGGGCGATTGATGGTGAAGGAATATGTTGTAGTAGCGCCCAACAACTGGCAAACAGACTTTGCTTTACATTTTACAAGATGGATTGACAACATAAGAATAATAACGGAAGGAGGCTGGATGCAGAAGGCGAAGGTTTGAGAACAATGCAGACTCACATTGGATGCCTGCATTGAACAGATACAGGCGATAATGAAATAAAATATAATGCATGTTCAGTACTAAGCGTTGGCCTTCCGTACGAATCTCCACCCATTTTAATAATCGAGAGAAAGAGATTTAAAGATAGTTTGTCATAAACATGTTGCTTAATAGGATGTTTCTTTTAATGTTAAAAATTTAATAAAATGTTCTTACATTGACAAAAATAATATTAATGGAAGTCAAAAGTTAATTGTGTATAAATCAATCAAATAATTATTCATACACTGCATCGAGCTGGTTAAATATTTTACATTTAAATCGGAAATTCTCGATTTTCGCAATAATGGTACTAGAGTACATAATCATATGAACAAGCTTAATGAAGGTATCTACATAATTGCAAAAAACAATCACTAGCATAAATTTTTCATTAAAAACGCCGCACCAAATTAATTGCTTTTATTATCTTTTTTCGGCGATATTTTTAATTGATTGGTGATTTATTATGTATGAAAATAGTAATTGATTGGTATATCTGTGAAAGTAAGCAATAGATGTCCGCAATATGTAAAGAGCAAATGGCCTAATTTAACTGTTAAGCCACCCCCGAGGACCGAAAGTTTCAGGCCTCTAGGATCGTCGGATTTCATTTAAAATGATGATAACCATACATTATAATATGACATAGATGCATCTGAAATATATGTATCCCATGGAGGCTATTGACGACAATATACCTGTATGTTCCGAGGTGGAGCTCTGGTGAAGATCTTGGGACAAAAAGTAAAAAATGGTAATTAACAGAGCTGGGCGGCAGCAATTAGTGATGACCATATTCTTTTGATATTAAACAGATATAAGATGAAATAAATATTTGTTCATGTATTGCGTGTATGCTATACTCGGGGTGTCGCTAAAATATCTGAAACGAGGAAATACGCAGAAGAACTCAAGTAGTGGATGCTACCCAACGAATAGGCACACTCAAGCGGCAATGGGCAGGACATATCTGTCGAAGAGACGCCGGTCTATGGAGAAGAAAAGTATTATAATGGCGCCCAAGAACTGGCAAACGATGCTTTGGCTGACCCCCTGCAAGATGGACTGACAACATAAGAATAATAGCGGGAGTGACCTGGATGCGAAAGGTGGAGGATCTAAGAGGATAGAGACTCATGCGGTAGGCTTACGTTCAACAGTGGACTAAGTCTGATGATGATGATGTTATGCGTGTTGCAATAACTCATAAATAAAGCTGTCATTTGTTCCTGCTCCATTTTATTTCTCACAATTAGATTTTGAGCATGTTTTTTGACACATAAAATATTATTCGTAAGATCTTTTTAATTATTTTTTAAAAATACATTATTATGTCGCAAGTTAAACGAATAATTTCATTTCATATACAAATGCAATTAATAATCAACTCATAAAAAAAATAAAAATAAAAGGATCTTTGCTCTTTTCGTGCCAAGTCTTCAATTTAAATTAATAAAATAAACGGTTCCACGAAATCGGATTGATACAAAGCTAATTGGAAAATTTATAAAAACCATTTATCTTACCAATTATTGTGCATCCATTTTTAAAACACCTGATTTTGCATTCTATTTAGATAAGGAATTTAAATAAATTTAATTTAAGCCTTTTTTAGTTTATTATCATCATCATCCTGTATTCGTCCACTGTTAAACTTGGCCTCCCGCATGAGTCTCCATCCTCTTCGATCCTCTGCCTTCCGCATCCAGACTACTCTTTCATTCAAATAATTTATTTGCTTAACTGTCATGTTATTGATTTTTAAATCACTGCTTGTTCCCTCAGGTTCTATCGGGATATATAGACTTCCTCAAATGCAAAAAGTATCAAAATTAGCAAGGGTATATTTGACTTACTTGTATGCGTTTTATTTAAAGTTAACAACTAAGCAATTTTCTTTCGTCTTATCTATATTTTTGGCATTCACGTGTACATTCATATCAAAATACTCGTATTGAGTAAATATATAAATATTCCCTGCCATGTTATAGCGTACGTATGAATCACACTGTGCACGGTTTATTCGCTTTCTAGAAGACTGTAGTTTTGCCATCAATTAAATCTCTATCCGTTCACAACGTGTATGAACAAGGTAGATTATTGTTTTTTGTTTTCTTCAGTGAAGTAAGTATTCTTAGGCAGAATTTTTTTAATTTTAAAACCTTTAAATATGTACTTGCGGTGTTATGTAATAACAATTAACCATCTTATAGACTGCTGATGAAACTGAGAGTACGTCAATATGCACCCAAACGGCTTTATTAATTACAGTCATGATGGTCCAGACTGCAGCTTATTAAGTGATTCAGAAGCCAACCTATTGAAGAACGCACCCAAGACGAGCACCTGCCTGTAAGAGATCAGTTAGTCATTCAGTTTCCAATCTAGCATCAAATTTTATTATCTTTTGCTGTTAGTGAAAAGTGATTTTTTAAAATTCTTTTTTACTTCAATTCTATCGAATCATGTCTCTTTCATTTTACATGGAATATTATTTTTTATGTTATATTTTTCTTTTTTGATGTTGAGTTTGATTCTGAGTGTTGCGGTTGTTTGTTATTTCAACAGTCTTTTGCAGCATTTTTGTCTTGAACCATGATGATACATCAAAATCAACTACTTTGTAAGAATAAATAATGGGTAATGAATACTAACATAATGACACAAAAAATAAAAAATCTAATTTGTAGTATGTAGTCCGCGAGAATGAAAAACAAATCTAGTTTTGTGAACGCCCCTCGTACATATTCCAACTTTGTGTATCGAATCTGAAAAAAATATATAATATTTCGATTTTATTGATTTTGTCTTTTTGATCAGTTTAACATTTTTTTACACTTTATTAAACAATACAATAAAAAACAGCTTAAAAATACGTTTTATATGATGGTCGACTATTTGCAGCAAGTGTTCGAGGACATAAGTTGCAGAAGATCGAGAAGAGTAGAGATTGAAATGCATGATTTTATTGCTGCAAACAAATCTACCAGATAGATACTACGAAGAAGATATGAATTACCGAAAGAATCTGGTCAGAATGAAAAATAAAATTATTAATATCATACATTAATTAACACTGTTCTAAAACATAATATTAACCCAAATCAACAAAGCCTAACATATTTTAACTAAGTAACCATATTAAACCTGTCTTAAATATATATTTTTTTATAGTTAAATTGTTCAAATGTTACATTAAATTCTTAGCAGAAATTGTTTTTTATTTTGACCATTTATTTTGTAGCCATTGACATGTTCATAAAACTTTTGGAGTTAGATCTGAATGCAAAATTTAAAATTGTCTCCGGCCAAGCTGTGAAAAAGAGGTCTGGCAAGATGATTGTTGTGTTGCGTGCTTTTAAATCGATGGAACCTCCGACGCTTTAATGTTGCACCTGCCAAAGCTCCGGACCCGCAATTATTTTTCTCCCTTTGCAGATGATCCGCGGAGCTTTTGAGGAATTCGCTACGGACGGTTTAATATTTCGCTTCACCACAAGATAAAAATATGATACATTAAGATTAATGAATATATGGAGCTATAAGGTGGTACCATTTCGATATTTTTTTAAGGAATAATCTAATAGTATAAATAAAATACTTCAAAACTTTGAATTCATACACCAAATAATAAATATAAAATTATTTTTTGTTGTATATTATTACTGTATTGTCTCTTTAACGTACCACTTCATATTGAGAACAAAACTGTAAAAAGAACAATAATCCAAACAAAACTACCAGGCTTCTGATAATTCCACAAAACATTTCCTCAAGTGCAAGAATTTAAGAAATAACGAGGCTGAAAAGGCATAATTAACTGTTACTTTTCTTAAATTGTATCAATCTAACGCCATCAGTGATCTTTCATATTAAATTTGTTTTAAATAATCAGTTTTGTTAAAAAAAAAACAGTAGTTTACTTGACATGCGTATCTTAAATACAATACGCAGTAACGGGTTTTTTAAATTACTAAGAAATGGCACCCTACGAAATATTTCTGCACTAAAAAAATCTCGTATTTTGGCTTTCGATATAAAGCCTTAGTCTTCCAACAAAATAAGTTGTTGTTTTGTATTATTGTATTGTAAATATTGTATCAGTTATTTTATTTGATGTTTCATTTTTGTAACTTCACAAGATACCCATTTAGTACACAAAATATTTTGAACGTCTTTTTTTTAACAAGTGGTCTTAAAGTAAGGTATATCAAATAACCTCAAATCATGAAATCATATAATGAAAAAATTAATTACATAAATATAATGAGAAAAATCAAATTCAGTACACTGCGTTATTGGCTGGAATAAATTCGCAAAAAGGCATAATTAAATTTACTTGTACGAGTTTTAAATACCTTTAAGTCAATATCCTTTATTTAAGTAGCATCAATTTCACCAAAAAATATTGAGTACTAGAATTAACTTTATACCTAATTTAATATACCCCCGGTTGGTGTGAATTTGATCCCTTACCGGTAAAATTCCAGTCATAGCATATTAGTGTGTAGACGAAAGTCGTCCGGTGAAGACCACCCATTCATAGTAGATTCCTGTAATAATAAGGATGATGCGTGAATCTCGGGATGTAGTTTTATGACGTTGGCGGATCAACACTCCACATGCAGAAATTAGCCATATGCACCATGGTAAGCGTCATAGAATTCCACAGATGAGACTTCAAAATTCCTATAATTTTTTTCGGTATTCTCCTGTATGTGTCTACATAAAAAAAAATCTATTAAAAAAAAATGCAAACGTCATTTCGTCTAAGAAAAAATCTAATCACATTAAAGCTCGTATCGTTTTATGCCAGTCTGTAGTTTGAAGCAAACCTCTTTTTTTTAAGAAACGTAAAGAGAACTTCTACCTTATACACTCAGGTGATGCGGGCAGGTGCGCTCGCTCGGATATAAATTATTTACATCGCAACAGGTTTCTTTGGCCGACCAATGTTTCAGTTGCCAAGGTAGGAGTACACATAACTTTTAAGTCATGTTTTTATCAAAACATTTAGAGTGAGTACTATTTTTTCTCATGTGTCGAGTTATCCTTAGAGCATCGGAGTAATCACATGGGATTCGTTTAAAAAATGATTATGTACATCTAATGTAATCTGGCCATATATGTTCTATGTAATTTTTGTGTTTTGTTATTTCAAACTCCTTGTATACATTATAGTATCTGACTTCAATAGATTGTAACTCTTAAATCAGCATTCATCATCAGCATTTCAATGTCTGCTACTCTAACTGGAGCATATGGATATCACGAGCTATCGTCATAAGGCGCTTTGTCCTCGCATCATCCCATGTCAGCTCTCTCTCTCTCCCGTAGCTGCCCTGAGTATATTCTATGTGTAGTTCTCGATGGCCTACGAAGACGACGCAATCTCGAAAGCTTGAAGCAAAGGCACTCTGACATACTCTGCTTAAATAAATAAATAAAAATATGACAAATGATCCTTACGGTGATGTCATAAATAACTTTTTCTTTTTATTTATTTCTAAAAAAAACAAAATTGTACACCATATTATCATCACGTATCATCGTTTAACAGTCAAGGGTAGATCTGGTTGGCACACGTCTTTTGGATGCCGCAATATAGCATAAGCTACTGCTCCCATTTCTTTAGGCTCCCGAAATATTGCCGTTCAGAAACCATTTACATAATGTACTCAACTGACATCAAAGGTGACATGGAATGAGGCGAGGATCATGGCGGCTGTGAAAACTATAGTGCGGAAGCTTGTGACTACCACATGTTACAGTTAAGCGAGCATATTTCATTAAATTAAAATTACAAAAAACATACTAAAAAACTAACGTTAACATTTTTAAATTAAATTATTTTTCAAATAAATTAGCATACTTTTGATTAAGATAACGGTTTCACTTAAAATACCCATAATGGTTTCTAGATTTGTGAATAGCTCACAAGAAGGCATCTTAAGCACACAACATAACACCTCAGAAATAAAAATCACACCACAATAAAAAAAATACAACGGCCAAAAAGGCCCTTTGGCAGGTGCAACTTTTTTGATACACAAAACCATTTTTTATTTTTGTTTGAACCTGAACCCCTCTGTTGGAAGGTGACCGCTTTGACGTGTCGCAACATTACAGAGATAGAGCCCACTTTTTATTGGGTTTTTTTTCGTTTATATACAGACCGCTATTTGAAGGCAACCTGCCTTCAATCTCTTCTTTATTTATTTTTTACATATTGTTTAATTCCGAACACTTAGGATGCATAGAGCTTCAATATCAAGTGTAATTAAATAAAAGTTTTAATTTTTTTTACACTACACAGGTTATAAATATATTTAAATACCCGCATCAATAAAACAAAAAACACAATGCTTTGTAATCGTGTTTGGCTTAGCAATTATAATAAAGGTGTTAGTTTATTATTTAAATTTAAAATAAAAATGTATAAAGTAAAAATTAATAAAAAATTAATAAAAAATAATTAAAGTTAAAACGTTGATCTAACATTCGCAAGCCTATCTAGGCTTAAAAGTTTTGATATTTTTTTTTTTTTTTAAAAAGGCACTTTGAAGGTCCTCTAAATTCGTCTCCGAATTTTTAACTGTGCAAAGGAAATAAATATATTGAGTCCCTTAAAATTGTCCACAAAATTAAGAGAGCTACAAAAATAATTTTGTATTTATAATAATCCATTTTTATAATATAACTTAGCTTGTATTTTTCTAGTCAGAAAACAAATATTTTTTGGTTCTTATTATAAAATATTCATTTGAATTTTTTTAAACGTTCTATACTTACTAGTACGAGTATAATGTATCCATGAAATCCATACACTTTTTTTTACCAGTTTTAAGAAAGGTATATTTTAGTATTGTGGTAAATTATACATTTACATTTAATAATAATCACAAAAAAAAACTTTAAAAAATATTCACCCTATGTTATATTTCAATATTTGTATATCAAGTGTTAAAACGGTGTCTATAATATATGGTGTGCTAAAGAGGCACCGTATTTCACGGATATTCACTTAGGCTTTATCTAGCTGATAAATTTTTTTGGTCCTTCCAAACAGGAAAGGTCCGTAACAAATGCATGTTTGCGATATGCAAAAAAAACTCTCGATATCTACTACCGGACGACCCAACACGTAAAAAAGGACATCTTCATTATCAGGCGCCAGAAATGTTTATTTACGGGAAATCTTTTTTGTATAAATGCACTTAAGATAAACAACATCGAATACGTGATATTTCTTAATTTTCTGGCTACCACGAGTATTAAAAAATCGTTAAATAGGAAACTGCAGGCGGAACTTTTTATTTTAACAAAACACAAGCTTTAAACGTCCGAGTAAGCTATTAACATCGTTCTTCTAGCAAAATGAAAATAATACTGAATTTAGGCATGTAATTGGTAATGATGTTCAGTAGTTATGTGTGAAAGTCACAATAATTGTATGTTTTTATATACATTGTGTGTGAGAACGTAATTTTCATTCATTCTTATTATTTGATACTTGCATATAAATTAGGTTTGTCTATAGAGACACTGTCAATTGTGTAGTTAATGCAGGTTGGTGTTTGTTTTGTATACAATAGAACGATTTTATACACACACATTACTAATCCATTATGCTAGCACCTTCATTATGAATCATATGAAATGTTGCGAATTAAGAAATATGGTTGATATTCTTTGTCAAACACCAAGGTAGACAAAACATTGATAGAGCCGCACTTACATGTAGCAAAACTATGCATATATACTTGATGTCATGAACTGAAGAAGCTCTTCCGAAAAGTTACAGGTAATGTCAATGACTTTTCTAAAAAAGAAGATCTTTAATTTGATTAAGTTATTTAATAATGATATGAAGACAATATATTCACAGCTTAAAATCATTCAAATTTATTTATCATGTCTTTTGCTGACGAACGTTTAATATTAGTAAAAACATTATTCTATCTAAGAAAAACCATTCTTAAATTTCAAAATATATATTAAATTTATAAATGTTTAATGTACAACATATTGTAAATAAATTCATATGTAAACTGTTTTATGGCATGAATTGTATTACAAGAAACGTTTCTCAAAGCTTTGAGATTTATATTCTTTAATGATTTTTTTCTATTTGCTGAGATCAAAATATCATGAATCAAATCCAGATACGCACATTTTGAAATAATCAATTATAATAACAATTTTGTTTTGATAATTATTATTACAAATAAATATTAATATTAAAATAAACACAATACAATATCCAAAGTACAAGTTTACGTACAGCGCCTGGAGCTTAATTTATTGTTCAACGTCAGCTTTAACTATTTATATTGGCTCAGAAAGCTCTAGGTGCTGAGCAAAGACCGAAAATCAAATACCTGAAGAAGCTGAGTCCCAAGTAGAGCTGTGGTGCCTTCTAGATTAATTTTAATCCTGCATGTTTTACCGGCGGGTCCGGGCCCCTAGTCTGAGGTCAGAAGGGTGAAATTCCGAATGCTTGGGGTCCCTCTCGAAAGCCATCATTTAATTTAATTGGAGATTTCCTTTTACTTGGCCGGCCCGAATTGTAATACAGTGTTTTGTGCCCGAGACGTGTTTTGAAATTCAATATTTTCATATCGGCATTGAGTTGCTCAGTTTATAATTGAAGAAGTTATCTATTTCGAGCGTTCAATACACTATGTAAAGGTAGCCTCAAAATAATACATTACAATTAAATTATATCTATTAGATTATGCATACATATTACATTGTTTATATTACCTTAAATTGTTTTTTTTTCCACCCACTCCCACAAGGTTGACATCAGCATGATGACCTCGATATACAATCTTTCGTCTCTTATTTCTGTTCGCTTGTCGTACTTGTATGTGTCGCCATATTGGCATTTTGGACAAGTCCGGTCACGGGAGTGACGTTAGTTATAGAGATCGTCACTTTCGGCGCTGGGTGTCACCGACCATGGCGCGGTGCTAATTCAGTTGTGTGCCGACCACAATAAGGTCATATTATGGCCGGCCCGGCATGTTAATCCGTCCGGGCCGTAAGTTTGTTTATTGAAGATATACAATATATGTGCTTCTGGATAAGTCTGTGCGTTGTCCTCATCTTGCCACCACACAATTCGATAACAAACTTAGAGAGTAGGATGTTAAGGTATTACACTAGACAAACAAGATCAATTAATCTTCAAAATGGAACCAAGTAGTTAAGTAATGCTTTAAAATCATATGTAGATTGCTTTAGAAACAAACATAGTATATGTTTGCGATCTCTCCTACACATCATATACTATTTTTACCCCCAGATTTGGTTTAAATTTGAATACTTTTTCTTCTTATTTTTCTTTATATCCAAGGCTCTACACTTTTGATTTGTTATTTATGATATTTTGAATCGTAGTATGTAGAATTGTGTAGAAAATAATCCAAACGTGATTTATAACAAAACAAAGAAATGCACATGTGTCTCATGTATATTTATCATAATAACAAACTGTTAGAATAACTATTGCACTATTTAATAGTGGTTTAAGTCAATATATTCCGAATGTACTTTTTGCGATTTGATTTCTTCATCAACGATATTCACTGAAAGAAGGCGCCATCAGCGACAACCTCGCAAAGTTACAGCGGTAATTATTATATATTAGTATCTTCGTGGACTTAATACATGGTAATCTGTATATTTCGCAACATTTCCTGTCGAGGATGCTCGTATTAAGATAAATGTATATTACACTTTTATTAAGATTCATGCTCACCGTTTATCTCCGTGACCCAGTTAAAATAGCCGCCCTACGAGGCGTCCTCAAAAATTAATGTTACACTATTAACTGATATGTTACAAGGCGACCCGGGAAAATGTAGCTGCTACAGTATAATAGATACATACTCGAGCCATGTTAACACATTCAGTTTTCAAGCCATGCTTACACATTGAGTGCTTTCAACAGTTCCGAAGAACAATGGTATAAATGCAACTTATTCCGTACAGCAGTTCGGGCAGATGATCGAGTCGAGTGGTCTAAGGTAATGAACTTGAACAAATGGTTGGTTCCAAGGTTCGCTGGTTCGCATCCCTCCTCTGCCGATATTATTTCTGAACGAATTGATGCGTATGGAGAATTTGTTGCATTATAGTATGTGTATATTTTATTACTTATAATATTGTAATATCGTCAATGATCTATGAAAGTAGATTAAAATATTGAAATAATAAAATTATATTCTTATAAATATTTAAGAATCCATACAGAAAAACTTTATTCTTTGTCAGTTAATACAACAATCTCACATTTTTCTTATAGCGTACATACATAACCTTAAAAGTGATTAATTTCTGACTATTGCCATAAATAAGATTTATTTCTGAGTCTCCACTTCTTCTGATTCTACTTTCCACACAAAGCCTTTTTTACTTATCGTCTTCTTCTTCTTCGTGGTATCAATCCGGTGGATTGGTTTGCAGCAACAAAATCTTGCATCTCGATCTCCACTCTTCTCGATCCTCTGCAATCCTGTTTAGCTCAGCAAAAGAGCAATAACTCATGTCCTCAAACACTTGCTGCAAATACTCCCGTCTAGGGAGCCTTCTGCAGTTTCTACCCTCAACCATCCCATCCACAATGTCGTGAAGAAGACCATCGTGGCGCATGATGTGACCGATCCATCGGGCTCGCCTCTCTGAGACGGTTCTTACTGGGTGCCTATCTTCCTTGATTATGCTGAGAACCTCATTGTTCGTGACGTGGTCTCTCCAGATAATTCCGAGAATTCTTCTGTATGACCTTCTTATCTTCTATCTGATATAATTTGTATCGGTACTTGAGCGCTACTGATACTTTCTTTCTGATCCGTTGTTTTATCAGCAGATTTGTCTTAAAAATCTGAGAGTGATAATAATTTTGATAGAGTCCATTAAAAGTGTTCTTAATTTAACTTCAAGTACCGAGAAAAAATGTATAAATAGCCAAAAATACGCGAGTTTTTTTATATTGGGATTTTGTTTTTTATTTTCTCCAATTAGAGAATTTAACATTTTTCTATTAACATATTCGAAAGGCATTTAATTTAAAAAACATATGCATAACAAGTATTGATAACTTGTTTGTAACTTATTTCTGTCAAATCTAAAAGTGATAAATAATTCAATCTAATCATAGTTGAAATCTAATAGAATAAAACGTTCATCTTTAGTTTGAATACAATATTATTTTGACGTTTACGCAAAGAAGCATAATTCAGACAATATCCAGTCTCAGTTGAATAATTCATCGCTGAACAGGTGAACTAAAAAATCACCGCCAGGCAGAAATCTCTGTCCTTGAAGAACTTAGTGAATCGTTCTTAACCACTAAATTCTCGTGCCTACCTGAATAGATACCTTTATACAACTCACTCGATTCATGTTGGGAAATATCTTGAATGCTTCGCATTAATGAAAGGCACAGTGTGAGACGTATAACGGCTACATATTTGTTCGTTGACTCATGAAGGGCTCGATTAAGTTCAAAGGGCCGGCTTGACCCTCGGCCACGCGACAGTATGACCCTAATCTCTCACGCCGACTCTGAAAACGGACGGTGAGGAAAAGCTTTCTTCTTATGGTACAAGTATACTTGTATACTGAGCACTTAAGTTTACCATACGTCTCCTTTGTTTGAACGCGACCGTATCGTTTAAAGGTTACTTGTTCTGCTGTTTCTTATCATAGTTTTAAGATCACAAAATTTACTGTTTTAAAAAGTGTCTTTTTTTCCCTACATAAGTGCAATTATTATATATTTTTATTATATAAGAATTCACGTTTCTAGAAACAAGTAAATATTTCTGGTAACTCGTCACGAAAAAAATTTTTTAGATTGATTTTAATAACGAATAAATATAATTAACTTAGCATACAGAACAATGAAAATCTACGAAGTACAAATTCTAAAATACTTGATCGGTGTAGAACTTTAAATTATATAATCACGATAAATTTTCTTTGCGTCTAAGCGTGCGTCTTTTAACATACATGTTACAGTAGAAATTTCATAAGTTACTGAAAATTAAATTGTTTCAACAGATTTTCAGTGCCACGTAGTAGTTAAATTTTATTACTTCATGAGTATTTAGTAAAGTATAAATTAACTTCATGAAATTTATTTTATGACGTTCACTAGAAACTATGGTAAAATTGAAATCCCTTCATTTACTACTAACATTCAGTAGTTAATGAAACGTGAATTGTGATTTCAAATGTATTTTTAGTGGTATCAAAAGTTTTTTTGAGAACGACAATGGGCATTCCCATGTTTAGAGGTTATTTTTTTGCTAACCAATTTAGCCAGGTATCTAACTTTATCACGGATAAAACATGAGTCTTACCGCCGACTGCATCGCTAAAGAGTTTCAGAAGTTTCAGCAATTAAGGGCGTTTTTTCAGCGGCCTGAATGGTAGAAGTTACATGCTCCCCAGACGCATGTTTAATGCACGCGGCGTTCCGGTGACCGAGTCATACAAATGGTTGGTTCAGTCCATCTTCCAAGCTAGGAATGCATTAGAGGTAAGATTATGCTAGCGGTCTGGTGAAGCTTTCAGATTTTTTTATACATTTATTTAAAGATCCGTGTTTTAAAGAAAATGCACAAAAACAAACGTATAAATAAATACATATGAATTTTATTTTTAAAATTGATGTGCTTTTAAAATATTCAAAAAGGGGTTTTCAATTTAGTGTTTCACCTCTAAAGTCTAGCAAACATTTTCGTTATCATAATTTTTTTGTTACCCTACGAAATGTTCTATACAATGCTCTAATATTTATACACTTTGTGATAGCATTGTTATCATTAAAAGCATTACATGTCTAAACTCGTCTCCTACATTACAAACATTTTGAGTCTTTCATATCCATTTTGCTCCCGTTATTTTTTGGCAACGTTTATGCGCTTAGCGAGAAGTTAGGCAACACTTGGTTTGTGTAATTTTCCAACACTTTTATTCGTTAGTTAATGTTTTTTTTAGTTAATATGTACTGCCTATTGCAATTCGAATGTACACATTTATTGTTACGTAGTATTTACCATAATATATTTACTTGTTAAATGAAATATACATAAAAAATGGTTCTTACTTACTAGAATTTTTGTAACATGTGACCATGGAGCATCAAAATAGTCAATCTATTAAAAATGAAATATACATAAAACATGGTTCTTACTTACTAGAATTTTTGTAACATGTGACCATGGAGCATCAAAATAGTCACTCTATCATTCCATCGTCTCTTCTGCAGGGCTTCTCCCCAGTAACTCAAGCTGTGGTTTCGAGGAGTTGCAAAGTTTTGGAAGGTCTGCTCGCCGCCGGCTGCGGTCGCTTTGGCGCCTTTCAAGTAGAGACCCATCCCTCGACTACTCTCTTCTACTCCTCCTCAAAAGGTACCTCAAAGCCAGAGGCCTGCAATTTTTAAAGGGGAAAGTTTGCACCCTTCTTCCTCACATATAGCAATATCCACTTTACCAATGGTTGGCCCTAACATTTGAATGGATGCGGGTTAGTTTTGACAAAGTACATGACATTTGTAAATGCGAGAATATTTATATTTATATATAGATATATTCTCGCATTATTATTTTATATATATAGTTCAAATTAAATAAACAACAAAATAAATATATATAAATATACAGTTAAGCTATTTCAACTCTACTAGATTTTTCATCAAAATTGAGAATGATAATATGTTCTAACATTAAGGTTATCAACTGACAATACTTGGTGAAACTGCATTATATAACTAATTATAATTTTAAATTCATTTTGAAAACTATTTAATTTATAAATTTTTTAATTAATTTATTTAAAAAAAAACAAGAAATTATTCGTTTCTTGACATTTATTATTTTAAAATGAATGTATGAGAGCTCGTATGTATATTTAACACATAGACCGTACATATTTTTTTTCCATCCATACAAAAAAACTTTGAACAAAACTCACTTGCATTAGTATTATTTCATTTCTGGCTTAATAAAACATGCATTGTATACAAAACCGCAGTTTTAAGAGAATAATGATTAAATTTATTGCTATTTTATTATTTTGTGTGCGTATGTGGAGTACAAAAGCAAGATTTTAAATATATTTTTTTATATATTTTTATTACCTATAAAACGAAAAAGGTGAATATTTTTTTTGTTTTGCTTTATTATGTAACTTATTTTGTACAAATAATTTTTACGGAAAAAACATTTTTATTAAAATTTATAAAAGCTTTTTAGTGATAGACTATTGCGGTATATAAAGCTTACAGCTTATAAGACACGCAGTATCTGTCTACAGCTTCACATCTTAAAACTTATCTCAATTATGTATGGGTTTTCATTCAAAGCTTTCGAAATCAGATGAAAAATATAAAACGATTTGAAAAGAATGAGAGACTTCCAAAATAAAATAAAATTCAAGCTTGTCAATTTGAAAGCTTAAAAAATCTACACCACTCTAGTTTTAACGAAAAATTTACAGCGCGAGAATTCAAATGCGGGAGCTTTTTCTATTTCATTTTTTTTTTGAGAAATTACTCCACTAAATTCAATTTGGCATTTTTTTACCATTTTAATAAAACTTTCAGCGCGGGCTAGTTCTACGAAAACAGCTGGCCCATGTCTGACAAGTTTGCACCCTTTCAGCACGCATTCATCATCAATCATCCCACACTTTAGGCTGCTTAAGAAAAGATGGAAGTTTTAAAATATGACCTAACTTTTATTTCGTACATTTCCAATCCCATTTTTAGCCGATTTCTTCGCACTCTATTTTCATACAACAAAAAACTTTTGATCAAAGTAAGCGCTACAATAAAACATTTGATCATTTAAGAGTTATTTTGAGAGTACAAAATTTACTTAAATTTAGATCATTCAAAAACATAAAAACGTTCGAAAATAAAAAGTACATTAAAATTTATTTCATTCAACACACCTTCTTTCATATCCGTTTTCTAGCTAATGTATTGTCACTACAAATTTCCACCCCATATTTTTGTCACCTGCTACTATCCTTGCCGGGACTAATGCGGGCGGGTATAGCTCAATAGTCAAAGTGTTTGCTTTACACGCCAAAAGTCGTGGGTTCGATCCCCGACGAAGATTAAAAAAAAAAGATTTCTGTGCTCTAAAATACCCTCGGTTGGTGTGAATTAGATCCATCACCCGAAATACCAGTCCTAGCCTATTAATTATAATTGGTGGTAGACAAAAGTCGTTCGGTGAAGACCACCCATTCAAAGAAAATTCCTGTAATAATAAGGATGATGCGTGAATTTCGGACTGTAGTCTATGACGTTGGTGGATCAACACTCCACATGCAGCGGTTAGTCATATACACCATGGTAAGCGTCATAGAATTCCACAGATGAGACATTAAAGTGACGATTACCAACTGTCGGTATTTTTCTTGTATGTGCTTAAAAAGTACTTGCATCATTTTTTTTATCAGTATTTTTATGAAGATTTTAAGCTGCCTAACTAACTTTTAAAACAGTTTATATAATACTTGGATTGCCCCGAAAGAGGACCTAGCCCCTGGACATGACCAAGGGTGTAATATATGGAGGTCCCTTAACAGACTTCGGACCGGAGTATGCAAGACGAGGACACAAATGATGGCCTGGCAGTTTTACAGCGGACCGACTGAATGTGACTGCGGCGTGGAGCAGACCCTGTCACACCTTCTGGAGTGTGCGCTGTGCCCGAATAGCTGCACCCAGGAAGACCTGATGATGGCCAGAAGTAACGCCATCGACGTCGCCCACTTCTGGGCAGACAGGATCTGACCCTGTTGCTTCCGACACGATTATAAATATATATTAAGCAACTGCATCTGAACATTGCACGCGGCGATCACCCATCCATGTACGATCCAGCTTCAATGTTGCTTATCTTCGTTGATTGGATAAGAATCTGTGGTTCAAAATAGTGTGTCATTCGTTTGAAAACCAAGATTTACATATTTTTATCAGATGAGCAGGTCAATAATGAAATCTCGATCACATCGTGTTTGTTTTTTATGATCGCTGTAAATTTCTTTATCAAAAAATTCAGTTTTCAAACTCTTTTTACAGCATAGTCTTTCACAAGAACGCCTAAATAAATAATAATCAAAGTTATAAAATAATTTTATACAATACATTTTCTCTACTTTACGTTTTACAATTTAAAATATAGTTGTGTAGCATTTGAATGATGCATAAATTTGATATATATAAAAAAATCTAAACTATTTAATATGTACAAAATAATTTGATGAAAAATTATGGGGATATCGGTATCATGCAAGTATTATAATATATTTTTTATTCATACATTTTTTTTAAATTATTCCATACAACTAATTTTAATTTGTTCTAATATTCCACAAGTCGCACAATATCTTCGGAAGAAATGAATAATTTGAAACCACATATACTATTATGTATTTTATATATTTTTTAAATATGTGTTATTATAAAAGTACTAATTTTTATTTACACTCGTAACGTAAGGTGAATATGTATAAAAAAAATAAAGGTATTTTTTCTGCACTTTCTGACCATATATGAAGGATATATAAATTAATAAGACGTCTACTAACATGATAAATTTTAGTATTATTAGCACTTACACAACTCTTATAATTAATTATATTAGTTTATGAGCAGTAGTTTAATGATTAAAACGTAATTTTGTGAATATATTTATTTATTTTACCATTAAACATGACTTTTATTATTTCAATGATACGTAATTTTTGTTTCAGTTTTGATCTCTTTTTAATTCTAATCGTTTCATCGTAATGTAATGCGTATATCATTTTCGGAATTTTTGTATTTCTGAAAAATGCTTTTGCAAAAAACCAAGTGCGTAAATTTGTCAGCAAACAAATGTTACACCAGTTGATTAAAAGACTTAATGTCTTATCTTTTTATTAAAAAAAAAAAACTTGCGTTAGATAGGATCCATGGAAGCCTTCGGGGAGTTCTTAATTTATCAAAGAGTCAAACAACAAAAAAGTAATAAGTTAAATAACTTATTTTGATAACAACGAAGCAGAATCGCGCTTTCCAAAACCCTCCCATTAATCATTTTATAAAAAAAAACGATATCACTAAAAGCAGTACTAATAGGAAAATAGAATGACTGAAATTATGATAAGCCAGTTACAAACAACATAATAACAAATATACTTTTAAGATAATAACTATTTAATATGCTGTCACCTTTTATTCAATCAGTTTCCCAAATGCAGCCAGTATTGAGAGGATAACCTTGTATTTTTAATTAGAACGAATATTCAGGTTTCCAAAAGTCATTCTTTCGCTGTAATTAAGGTATTTTGGTGTCGCAAAATATTTTTTTATACTAAATTTTTAGTTTTTAATATAAGTCTATTTTTATTTATATAGTAACACCGCAATGTAAGTACTTTGTAAACGGACTTTCGTTTGACTCATTTCATTTTATATGTCAATGCTAGTACTTACGAATATCTTATTGAATTTTATCACTTGCAGCATAATTGATCTTTAGTGAATTCATTGTTTTTCATCCTTCCGCCGCCTGTTTTGAGAAAAAAATCTAAGGCTTTTCAATTTTTTAAATTCACTTTGTTTGCTTATATTTAAGCTTGCCCACACCCCATCTAAGTACGCACTTATATTCTCTGGGCTTTTTATTAAAGGCTGGCGTATATAGCTCAGTGATTAAAGCATTAAAGCAAACCGTAGGTCGAAAGTTTGATACCCGATGAAGAATAAAAAGAGATGATTGTAAATCGACTTCTTAGCTCTAAAATACCCTCAGTTGGTGTGAATTTGATCCCTCACCTGTAAAATGCCAGTCATAGTATAAATCAAAATTGGTGGTAGACGTAAGTCGTCCCGTGAAAGCCACCCATTCATAGTAAATTCCGATAATAATTAAAGATGATGCGTGGATGTTGGGCTGTAGGGTATGACGTTGGCAGATCAGCACGTGACATGCAGCGCTTAGCTATATAAAAAATGGTAAGCGTCACAGAATCTACTGATGAAACTTCAGAATCACTATCACCGTCAGTCGGTATTCTCCTGTATGTGCTTTTATTTAAAAAAAGTGCCCACAAGGAGGCGTTGTTACCCACGTTAAAAATCTTGGCCGTAGATACTTCATTAATTATTTATTTAACATTGTATTTGAAAAAACAGTTAATTTAATATTGTCTTATATAATATCACATATATAACGCTGTATTACTTAAACAAAAGTTACGCTAGCATACAAAAGCAATGAGCGTAATCCGAGAGTATTCATTTTTTAATTTTCTCTGCATCCGTGGCTTCTATCAGATAATGCGGGGCGCTTGTTAACCTACCCTAAATTTGCGTTATGAAACGGGAAATGAAAACTTTTCTTTTATACATTTAGAGCGCGGGAAAAAAACGCCAACAACAAACAACGGCGAAATGGATGCGAAAATAAATAAAGTCTCGTAAATTCATTGCGAAAGTCGGTCAGTAGAAAGTGGGGTCTTGAGTGGGGAGATGAGAACCTACCTCAGGGGCGTATTTACTCGGCTGCAACAGATTACACACTTGAATTTTCAGCAGTTTTCAGCTGAAGAAATAAAGATGTTAAGTGGTAAGAAATGTTTTTTTATATAAAATTGGATGCGTCATTTTCATTATGAATTAATAAAAGGAAATTTTCTGCTGGTAATATTGCTGAAAGAAATAATGTTTACTCATTTAGTTTCATAAATTCTAAGCACATATTCGTTTGTTTGGAATATAAATAATATTTTTTTTAAAGGAGATAAATGCTTTTTACCTTATTTTGGAATAGATAAAAATATATGCATTTTTTATGCTAATAGAATATAATAAATATCTATATATATAAAATAACTTAAATTACGATTTGCAGCCACGTTAATATGGTAATTTAACTGCCATGTTAATAGTTTAATTATTATTATTATTTAATTATACTAACATATTATTGTAATGTTAATTATTGTAACCTTAATATATCTTTCGTAACCTTAATATATTTTTTTATATTAAGGTTACAAATTAGAATCTCAGTTCTAATTTCTAACTACAATTCTTAAATACTTATGTATTAGTACAGAATATTTAAGCATATTTTGGTGATATCACACATTTCAGATTCAGAGTATATTTCGATTAAATCTACAATGACTAGTTTACCTTAAAGGTATATGACGCCAAGACTTACAAATATGTGAAATAATTTTCATTAAACATTCCACTAAGAATTATCGACCGAAAAAAAGTTACCGCTCTGATTGTAGCAGGGGTAGATGTTGAGCTTTGGGTGGACACGGATCATAATTTGGCCCTCCTCGGGGCGTAATCCGCAGTATAGGGTACTACGGCGGTCAGCTGTGTCTTGTACGAGAGCTTCGGTCTAGCGGAGCGCCGTTAACAGGGTCGGTGAAAAGCTCAGAAGGTAAAACTGAGCTTTTAATAACAACAATGGCGATACGCACCAGCAGCAGATAAAGGATTTTATAACCTTTTAATTCTAAAGCTTTACTTTTGATGGTTGAATTATTAAATTTATTTTATTTAATGCAAGAATTATTTTTATAGTTTTCACGTTTGATGATGCGTCGTAAGGTTTAATGTGTTTTTTGCTGTACAGCGATATTAAATTTAATTACAGAAAAAACCCACAAAAGAGCCAATTAAATATTTGTAAAAAAATGTTTCAATTTATGTGTACATATCAAAATGAAAAACTAAAAAATATTTTTTATATATCTTTTTTGTGTTGAACTCAATTGAAAAAAAATACGCCTTTGTTATAATAAAACTATTTTTATGTCTACATATATACAATCATAAATAGTCACAAACACAACATTCGGTTAAAGTTCAGACAATTAGAGACAACTTTAAAATTGTATGTTTATGCTCTTAATGGTTGTAATTCATAGCGGAGAAAGAATAGTTGGTCTTTATTCTCGAAACGAGAAGTATGACATTTAGCCAGTCACAAACAATATTTATTGATAATTGATTTGAATAAATCAGATTAAATTCACAGATGATTGCAGAGCATATCATTTTTTTGGTACGTTTATTTTTAGATTGTTTTTACTTTGTTATCATATTAAAAGTAATACCTTAAAAAGTAACGAATTCATTTTAAGACTTCGGTTTTTTCTACAATGAGTGTGTTCAAAAAATATAAATTAACTTTTAAATTTTGCTATCAAAGAGCAAAAACCTTTTCTTGAGGAGTGTGTGCAAAAGCGCGGCTATTTTCCCGCTTAAAGGTTCCCCGGTTTAAGGCTTTAAAGTCATCCCCCAAGGCTTAAATGGCTTGGTAATGTTACTTGACTTAGTTTTTAGTATGGCCGGTGGCCGCAGTGAAGCCTCCCACCTTCTCTGTGCAGACCATACCCCGCCTAGAGCTTAAAGCTTGCTTAAAAAGTCGTTTACCTTTGATGATAAATTACGTAAAACTTTACACCGCTACTCCACTTTTTGTTGAAGATTTTTTTTGCGCTACAATGTTATTTAAGAAAATGTTTTTAATTAACAAATGTATTGCGCCGCAAAATCGACGATCTACGAAAAACATGCCTTGATTATCTTCGTTCGTATACAAAAGGTTAACAAAAGTGTACACAAAAATCATTTAAGAAAAAAAGTTAACATTGTAGCCGCAGTCATCAACATCGTCATACCATATACGGTCCCCTAACTGGAGCATATGGCATTCACAAACCACCCCTACAAAGCTCTGTCAGTCGCTATAACCTTAGCCTCATCTCTTGTCAGCTCAGCCTCCCGCAGATCCACCAAATACATTATATGTAAAGTTGTGTGTGTGCCGGCGGTCATAGGTCAATGGTAAAGCGTTTGCATTGCAAACCAAAGGTCGTGGGTTCGATCCCCGTCGGAGATTGAAATAAAAAGTATTTTTAATCGATTTATTAGCTCTAAAATACCTCCGGTTGGTGTGAATTTGATCCATCACCCGTAAAATGCCAGTTATAACCTATCAATTTAAATTGGTGGTAGACGAAAGTCATCTCGTGAATACCACCCATTCATAGTAGATTCCTGTAATAATAAAGGATGATGCGTGAATCTCGGGCTGTAGTCTATGACGTTGGCGGATCAACACTCCACATGCAGCGTTTAGCCATATACACGATGGTAAACGTCATAGAATTCCACAGATTAAACTTCAAAAGTTACTATCACCATCTGTCAGTATTCTCCTGTATGTGTTTACATAAAAAAAAAAAGTTTTCGACGGACTTTCAAGACTTGAAGGAAGTTATGTAGAAAAGGCCACTTTAATTTATGCTCTACTGCAGCATTTTTTATTTTACGGACTAGCTAACTTTTTTAACCTGATATTTTAACAACCACAAAAATCGTCAACCTCTAGGTTGATCCCTGCAACGGCGGTCGAAATATCAGTTAGAAGAAATTTGCCACACACGGTTCAACTCAAAAGCTACAATTCCAAATCTGGCCGTGAAAACCGTCAAATTCGTTCTTTATATATCACACCAATGTTTATAAATGATAAGAATTATCTGATAATAAAAAGGATATCAGAAATAAAAAAGGAGCATGCAAATAAACTCAAATAAACTCTGTACTCTGTGTTGGACTTAGCTGTAAATATTGTTTGATATTGACTGCTTTACTGACTCTTTAATAAAAATAGCAATAACAAATGTAATGGCTATTGTTTTTTATGTAAACACATTCAGGAGAATAACGACAGATGATGATAGTAATTCTGAAGTATCACCTGTGGAATTATATGACACTTACCATGGTGCATATGGATTGTTGATCCCAACGTCATAGACTACAGCCCGAGATTCACGCATCATCTTTATTGTTACAGGAATTTACTATGAATGCGTGTTATTCACCGGATGACTTTCGTAAACCACCAATTTTAATTAAAAGGCTATAATGGCATTTTACATGTGAGGGATAAATTCACACCAATCGAGGGGTATTTTAGAGCTCAGAAATCGATTATAAAACCTTTTTTTCCTTATCTACGTCGGAGATCGAACCCACGACCTTTGGCTTGCAAAGCAAACGCTTTGACCATTAAACTACACTTGCCGGAAAAATATTAAAACATAAGCTTAATAACTTTAATAACTCTAATATTTTTTTGTTATTATATAAGTAAAAAACGTTTTTCGTCCAAAATAGGCTTTTAAAAGTCAAGGCTTTCGAGTGCCATCGGCGAAGCGTCTTGAAACAATTTCTCCTGAAAACTACTGAAGTATGATATCCAACCCCACGCGAGGCCGTTATCACCCACTCTTCTAAGTAAATGGGGAAGAATGCCATTATGCGATCGCACAGACGCGATAGGTGGAGCACTTCACTTTGTTTTTGTCGCCTTACACATCAAACTCCTTTCAGGATACATGTACGGTAATTTTATATCACACCTAGGTGCGTACTTGAGGAAAAGTATGGGAGCGTACATTTTGACTAAAATACGTTTTAGGGCTTAACCTAAAATCTGTGCTGGTTTACAGAAAATGAAAAAAGTTAAAAAACACAATATTTATTGTAATAACTTTGTATTTACGGTAAAAAACATATTTCGTTATGATGATAAAATAATATAGAATAGAAATTAATCGCTGTAAGCTCAATAAAAATATTATTCTATTAAATAAGCAGACAATTTTTTCATCATCTCCTTTATTCTTCTTCGTAGTATATCAATCCGGTGGATTGGTTTGCAACAACAGAATCTTGCATCTCGATCTCCATTCCTCTCGGTCCTCCGCAACCCTTTTCAGCTCAACATAAGAGCCTCAATTCATGTCCTCGAATACTTGCTGCAAATACTCCCGTCTAGGGCGCCCCTACAGTTTCTACCCTCATCCATCCCCTCCACAATATCGTGAAGAAGACCACCGTGTCGCATGATGTGACCGATCCATCGGGCTTGCCTATCTGAGATGGTTCTTATTTTATTACCTTTATTATATTCAATAAAAAAATAACATACTGATATCTGCATGATATAGCCCTTGCAGGCTGTTGCCGTAAGCCCTGATATAATCTTTCGTCTCTTATTTTCGTACGCTCATCAGACACGCATGTGTTGTTTTTATTCATTTTATTTTGCACACATTCTGCTTTTTCTACTCTTACTCTCATTGGAATCATTCACAATAATTGACAGATTAAGGATTGAACTTAGTTGGCTAGTAAGTTCCAGAAGAGCTCGCTCGCTACAATATTCCTACTAGGCCTGATAGCACAACATTACATAATATGTATATATATATTTGTACTCATAACTTTCGTTAATCAAACTCGGTTTTTAATATTCCTGTAAATTCAAAGTATGAAACCAAAAATATCATATTATTATATTGGAATTGAAAGTAAAGAATAACATTTAATGAAGTTCACAATATCGCATACTTAAAAAAAGTTCTATTCACAATATCACATCCATCCGCAGTTACATGACTCGGCACTTCACCGAGACAACTGAAACACACGACATACATTTCTCCATCAACAATATTGTACTAGTGTAATCATAATACTGTCCTAGAATAAATTACTGAATTAGTTCACAAAATTAACAATACACACAGAACTATGAAAAAAAAAACAATGCGTTAAAAACAAAAATAATTAACATTAAAGTTTCGAAGAATATTTAACATGGAAGAAAAGTTGTCAGTAATGCCGTAAGGAGGATTGGTTATGTAGATCGCCACTTGCGGCGCTGGGTGTTGTGTGCCGACCGCGACGAGGTGGTATTATGTTATTCCGCCCAGGACCGGAAGTTTGTAAGGTTTAGCGTAAAAAATGTATGTGCTTCTGGAAAAGTCTGTGTGTTGCACCTCGTCGAACTTAAAGAGTTATGTTAATACCTATGATAGATTCTTGAAAAAATCGTTATTAAATTAAGTACTTATTAAATATTGTCTTTGTAATTCCGGCATGTGCTATTGTCAAGGAATTAAATGATAACAATATAAAATCGTTGATACTGCTAAATATTCTTCCAGGTATGGAGTTCGAAAAACCCACACACCATGGAGTAACCGTCGTCTACGCTAAAGATCAAAGATGGAATTACAAGGAATTTTATAAATTAAACACAAAAATATAATATTATTTAATAGCTTAATACATTAAGATAACACATACCCCTTGTATTTATGTCTTTTTTCAATGGTTTAACCCGTGTACTAACGTAGGAACTAATACTTGTACATACCTTTATAAGCCACTGCCAGTTTATAATTAAACCATTATTGAAGATGGTCTCCAGGGAGGGCGAAACATGTAATCGTTTAAAATAAATGTAAATCAAAACTAAATATATTATAATTAAATAATATTTCAAAGGTGTGAATTTTTCAATGTTTTTTTTTTACATTATAGTTATGTAGTTTCACCAAGTATTGTCAGTTGATAACCTTAATGTTAATGTTGAAATAATAAAAATAAAAACATTTCACACGTTATTTCCTGTATCGATGAGTTGTCGCTTGAACTCTAAGTAGTAATAAATAATATTTTCGAATAATACTTTGCTGATTCTGACTAAAAAATCAAGATTTTGTGTTGTCACATGCATGAGAAGTAGGTTGCAACAATGCGCTAGAATATGCTTGGAAAACTTTATACAGGTTTTGTGGTCCAACCTGAATATTCATAAGACCAATAAATTAACCTAATCGAATGAAATACATTATTTTAAATTTAACTAATGCAAAATAAAAATTAATAAACAAATAAAACCTTAAAGAATTATGAAAAAAAACATCGAACCAAATCTGGAGCAAATGGTGACTATAAATAGAAACATATAGTGTGGATTTTTAAATATTTCTTAGAATATTATTTTATTATTTCAATATTCTAATCTACTTTTATAGATCATTGGATATATTATAATATTATTAGTAATTTAATATACACATACTATACATCAAAATTCTTTATACGCATCAATTCGTTCAGAAAAAAGTCGGCAGGAGCGGGATTCGAACCAGCGAGCTTTGGAACCGACCGTTGCCCTATGTTCATTACCCTTGATCGCTCGACCATCTCCTGCCTGAACTGATGCGTCAAATAATTTGCATTTATACCATTGTTACCAATGTTACCATCGTATAACAATGGATGTCTCTATAGTATATATTCAGAGTGTGTGTATTATTATTTTTTATTATTAAATCCTAGGTGAAAACCTAAGCAGTTGTATATTTATTTCGGTCAATAATTCATTCGCATTCAAATCTAGTTTACTGGTGCCATCTTTCTCCGTTCGGTGAATTCCAGTGTTTTTTTTATCGATTCCCATTAATCTCTTTACGCCAAGTCGGTTTTTGTCAGTTTCAACAGTTATTGATAGTTCAATGAAAACCTCGCCAGATGTGACACATTATTTCAGAGTAATTGCGAATTTATTGAAAAAAAAAAAAGAACTTTAGCTCGGGCGAAAGCCCACAAAAGCCATTGAACAATAATCGTTTAACGAACAACCGAGAGTGATTTTTTTATATCTTTATCTGTTTTAGCGAAAATATCACTTCGTCAGCGCGGCTATCGTTAGGTCATCGAAGTAATGCAACATTGGACGGAGACAAAAACTTTGAAGAATCACCATACGTTGCCAACCGTGTTTCGTTGATCACGTTTAGCTTCTATTTAAGAACAAACGGTCCAAGTCTCGGAAGTGTCGGGCTTACCATTTATCCTCTTTTTCATGATTAACAAGTAACCCAAAAGGCTTCTCTTTTGGATGTGGTCGGAAACTATATCTTCCCAGGTGAACTTTCAGGTACAGATATGTCTGAGGACGATGCATGGATAGAAAAATTTAAAGAATCTTGTGGCGACATTCTTAAGTGACCACATGTTCCAGATATATGATATTTTCTTCGTAGTATCAATCCGGTGTCCAATCTCCACTCTTCTTATATAGGAAATAACAATAATGTGGTTTCTTGGTTATGTTGGATCAAAAAAAAGTTTAACCATCATCAAATGGCAGGTCACATGACATTAAGATATTAACATGTCTAATAGTGCTAAGCGCAACTTATTCATAGCATGTGCTTTTGGTTTGAGCAGAAAAATGTTCAGATTTCAAAACACGATAAGTGGAATATATTTACTAAAGATACATTTTATTTGGCCATACACAACACTTTTTTTCCTTCATTTTTTTGGTTTGCGCATGAACACAAAAATAAAATACGCGGAAAACTAGACTAATGCCTTCGATATTTCAAAAATAATAAATAAATAAAAGCGGATCCTCCACAATTTTCCAAAACAATCAACAGCGCACACACGGAACATAAACAATAAACAGAACACGCCGCAGAAAAAAATGTTTTTCGCGATACCAGAGCCAATAGTCCAGCTTAAATTGTTCGACTGTTATTCTAGCGCAAATTTATTTATACCAACGAAACACAAAATAGAAAAATCTTTATTTTAATGAAGATCGATCAAAGTTAGTGAAGAAAAAAAGCCATCCCATGAAACATTTATCAACTCGAACATGGTAAAAATAATGAATATTATATTTTGACGAATCAATATCCACTTACAATACTTTTCATTGGTCAAAAAATGGCATATGTTATTTGATCTAGAAATAAGATTTGTTTTCATCAGATTTCCGTATTTTATAAACTTATACTTAAACTACTTGTAACGCAGATTTTTTTTAAAGGGTAATTTATTATATTTTAACACACACATAAGATTGCTAGTAGAAGTGCTTGGTCCGTAAAGGATTTTATTATATTCAGCTTAACCAATGGAGAAATTCAGTTACATAATACTGGTACTTACTCAATCAGATCTCGAATATACTCGTAATCATATAATTAAAATTTCATAAGATATAGTTGATGAAATAAGTACCATGCCGGCTGGCTTTAGACTCCAGTTAATAGGTATGAAAAAATTATGAAATAAATAATCAACAGATTATATTTCTTTACAAGCATCCATTAAGCGGTATTCTTTTGTTTGTATTATCGTACAAAAATGATCGATCCGCCAGAAAAGAGAAGAGAGAGATGCTGCGAAAGAGGCGTTGGTCCACGCCCACTTTTCCTGGAAGAAATCCTCGTCATTATGGGCCGATTGTTATTCCCGGTCCTGGGCCCGAGGCTCTAGTTTGTATGCGGATCGGGCGCCTACGGAGGTTCGACTCACGCGGGGGAAGCGCTTTCCGCTGGAGATCGACGCCTGAAAAAAACCTGAAAACTACTGTATCCAATTTCGACCGCATCGCACAGTATGTCAGTAAAGTTTACTTTATTATGCACTTAGACTCTTAACAAAAAAATCACGTGTGTAAATTATATATTAGAAGTATTATAGCTGTTTTTCATTTATACTCGTATTTGGAATGAATTAACAATTTTAAGCAGAGCGTCGAGAATACTGGGCTTACTTAATAGAACACTATGTTTTATGACAATTAATAATAGCTAGCGTTATATTAGCAGATTTTTTTCTCATTCTATATTCGCTTCCCTTACTGAATTTTCCCTTACGGTCGTCTCAAATTGCCACCATTAGTATCTGTATTCACCATAGCTGCCTCATTCTATGTCAGATCTACCTTATGGCGATCAGCTGAATGTATTATATTTATAACAATTTTATTTAATATGTTTATTATATTTTGATTATTCAAGCATGTTTTTAAATTAATCATATCTATAAATCTTTGTTAAGGTATTATGTATTAAAGGGTTACCCAACTATGAATGTGTAACTTATAATAAATCACGTAACACAGTAATTTACATCACAATCGACTTTACCAAAAAGCTATTCTTAAATAGCTTAAATATAATAATAATAATTCAATGTCGATAAGTGAATATTAAAATTAATTGTAACATTAATATGATAAGAATCTATCAATAATAAAATGGTGAAAAAAGCATATTTTTCATGAATCAATTTTTTTTTTAGTAGTTTATATTTTAATATATAATAAAACGGGATAAATTCAAGTCAAATTATTTTAATTATATTTGGGAAAAACACATTTTTTCTCAGTCCTTTTATATTTTGAGCACCCCATAGATGCTTGTCACTCGGCTCGTATTGCAGGGAAACGGCCATCTCCGCCCCCTGCTGAAAACTGAAAACTACTGTATCCAATCTCGTCGTGTAGATTTTCGGGCGATTGCGTGAAATAGGAGAAGATAATAGAAAGTGAATGGCACTCGATAAGGCGCCCGGGCAGACTTGAATTTATTTTTTTATCACGCTAAACAATGCCCAATTTGGTCGCAATTCATTTGGAAATGTACGGAAAGGAGCCGTGACGGGCATGTCAAAGACACTAGAGACGCGAGAGACGCGATAGTCTTGGAAATGTTCAGTTTAGTAGAATATTATTCATCAAATCATGTAAAACCTTACTTTATAATATGTAAATGATAAAAAATATTATATGAATATGTGTCACAGCATTAAATTGCTTATTCATATTATTATACTTTCACATTTGCTTCTAAGCTACGCATTTTTTTTATTTTTTTTTTTTTTTTTTTTTTTTTCCTTGCAGAAACATTACAAATTTTATCAATTCAATGCATTTCTGAAGTACAATAATATAAATACAATAATATAATATAAAATAAAAATACAATAGGTAACATAAATGTGGTGATGTAAATTTATTGACACATTTAGTATCACTGACCTCACACTCAGAACTAGCGTCAGGAGACTCAAGATAAACAGTTTGACTTGTAACAACAAAAACCCTGTCATAAGTATATCATGATTGACTCACAAATAACAAGGCATTATTGTCACAAAATAAAACGTGTAACATTTCGCCTCCATAAACACCAGTACTGAATTTAAAGCAATATAACACCAAATATGTCAATATCTTCACTCAAGTTGGTTTCAATCACTGTTCACTGCGATTCTTTCGTCTTATGCGTATCCAAGGTTGAACGATGGTCCTTTCAGGCCACACTTGAGGCTCCATGAGAGACTCTAGCGAAGTCGCGATGACCCCGACTTTGAAAGAAGTTGACAGCGTCCGCCTGCTGACAATCCTCCTGATGGTCATCCAAGAAGGATTGAATGCAGCGGTCGCTGCCAAGAAGCTCTGGAAGTCCTCAGCCGATGTTTCTGGGTGAAGGCCCTTGGCGTGAAGATACGCCATCTTCACTCCAATATATGCACCATAAACATATATGCACCATAAACCGAGCGGTCATTTCTCACACATCATATCTGCACCCTTAACATTGTCATGTGCATACTATGCTTCGTTCCTGAAGGCCTTATAGATAAGACGAAAGGTCTTTAAAGAAAAAACAAATTGTTAAGTTATTGGTATTTTTAGGTGTTTGTTAATAAGTTTTTTTTTTTAATAAAAGAGGTTAATCAATCTGATGTTACTGAAAACTTGGCCATATGGTCTTTATAAAAGAAACTGTTTAAAAATCAAATTAATTTACGGCAAGTGATGAAAAATGATATTAATCGTTTTTAATTTAATTTTGAAGACTGATTCCTAGAAATTTTATTAAATTATCCTTCATCAATTATCATAAAAAATGTGAAATTGTTATAAATAAATTACACTTTTTTACTTAAAACTATATTTTTTGTTTCGTAAAATGTAGTAAAATTTAATAGAAAGTCGGTGTAAATTAACGCAATATCAGAAATACCACCTATTCGTACTAAGAAAAAAAAATCAAAAAATCATCAATTATCTAAAAATGTTGGAATTCATATGCGTCGCTGAGTTACATATAAAAATCTCAAGCCACATATAATCTGCAAATAAGATTTCTGTATCACCATCTGTTGAAATTTTCCTGAATGATGTACGTACTCGTATAATAACTTTAAGGAATTAAAATAAATTATAAAACTAAAACATTACAGGTTTTATTAGGAAACCCTTTTTTCATCTTGCTGTGTTGGCGTTTATGCTGAAAACGTATCATATTTTGGTAATGCTCAAAATTGTCCTTTACCTAAAGATGACTGGACCTTTTCGGAATGACTACGCGTAATATCTTAAACCCTAAACGATTACGAAAGCTAGGAATTGAAGCGAAAATGACTGTGCCCTTAAGAGGTAGAAAGGGAATCTTGTCACTTTTTTTGGCGAAAACTTTGGACAGAAAATGAAGAAAAATAGGTTAAAATTCTAATACAGAGAACAAAGTCAGTATAACATACTTTTTTCGTCGAAACTGAAAGTAAAATATTTTTTTATCATTCAATTCATTAATAATAATGTAATTCTATTATTTACTGATAGTGTCATGTTATTATCATTTAACTACCGCCAACCACTGAATCATGCATTTTTAAGAATGCCATAGCAATTATTTTGATATTGATTGGACTATCTTCATATTTCGCTTATTTATTAGTTACTCATATATAATATATAGTAGATAAATTATGAAAGGCGTTTTTGTGTGAAAGATCAATTCGCTAGCATATTTTCTTTATTTTCTTATTTTAAGCTTCATCAATGAGCAAACTCCGAATATCTCGCATGCTAGAGGGAAATTGTATCTCTTAGTTATACATATATCCAAATATTAATAGGGAAAATATTTTTCAGGTTAATGAAAATGGGGTTGTATGACATAAAACACACGTTGATTCATTTAAAAAAAACGACTGTGTCATCTTTATCAGCTTTAAATGAAATGTTGATTTAAACATGCTTCTTAAAGGTTTTTGAATACTAAATACATACAAAATAAGTTTCTTTAAAAAAATATTCAAAACTTTAATTTCATATTGTAGTGAAATATATTTACATTTTTCTGTAATGACGATTGACAAAACTTAACCACTTTGATTTTACTTTAACTTCTTTTTTTATTTGAAAAATTTACTTTGTTGTTGAAATTTTTGCATAATTCAATCATATATATTTTGTTATTCTTTTTATACGCACCTGTAGTGTATTTGAAAAATAACAAAATTCTGTGTGGAGAAAAGAACTAAAGAACTTTCGTAGCGAGATTGTTATGATGCCGTCCACTGGGAGTGCGTCTACGAACCGGAAAGCTTTTGGCCTATTAGGGTAAAAAATAAAAGCTGAGACATTGAAGATTGGCGGTCTCTACGGTGCACCGGAGGAGGCCTTCTACGCCGCTACGCAGTGTAAAATCATCTTCGCCGTATAGTCTTTCGTGCGTAAGCCAATACTGCAGGATATCGCGTAGCGTCGTACGGTCCTATGGGAAATAATGTGTGTTAACAGGGTGGAATTATTTAATATATGTGGAGGGTGGAATTTTAAATTACATTTAAAGCATTCTGAACATGATTTTCTTGATTGTTAATGTGTTTTCAGTTTCTCCAGCACAATAAAGCTAAAATAAATATTTTGTCTCATTATTAATATGTCCAGCAACAAAAATACATTGTTAGCGCGTTTATCATCAGATAACCTAAGTCAAAGAGCTTTAAACGCGAACAAAAACTTTGTTGGATAACCGCCTGTCGCTAATTGCGTGTTAAAAATATGCCTTGGACATAATAGCAGCCGTTCAACATCAATATTTTGGAAGGAGGCATGAACAGTGACAACTAAAAAAAACTTATTGGCTGCAATTTGTAGTGACCATATTTTTCATTTATGGATGTTAACATAAAAATTATGAGATATGTTTCAGATAAAGGCACAAATATGTGAAGAATAAACAAAAATGTATAGGTATTAGGTTATTCAAATGCAAGGTCGAATTGTATTTTTTCCAGCCAACAAAACACTTAAGACGAAAATTATTATATGTTTCGATTGCTGAAATGACTTATATATAAAGTTTGTTTGTGAAAAAATCAATTGTTCCTTAGCAAAATTCTTTGCGTCTTCTTAAATATGGAAAAAAAATACCTAAATTTTTGTGAGTGATATTTTTTTTTGCTTTCACGTCATGCTTCTATTTCTTGAACCGAAAATTAATTCAAGTGAAAGGTATATTTGTAAAAGCTCATTCAAGCTGTCTGCAACTGCATTTATTACCTGCAAGAAAAGGTAATAACAATCTTGGTGAGCTTCTCGGCGAACTTTAAAGCTCTTCCTACCAGAAGTTCTAAGTCCGGTGGGTATTAATATTTCTTCCAAGCAGCATCTCACCGCGTCCAAGCAATAACTCCACTCTCCGTGCTGCGTCACTGTACTGTCCTCAAGAGAGACAGAGTTGTAGAGAAGACACATCAGTATGAGTTGCACATTCATAAATTTATTTTATGTCAAGATTAATTTATTATATATAAACAAACCCTATTGGCACATTAAGTCCAATTTATCCTGATTGCATTTTATGAATAAACATTTCAATTTAAAATTCAAATAAAATCAAGTACTTTAAATAAGGATTAATATTTGACATTGGATAAGTTCTATGGAATAAACTTTAGAAAGCAAAATCTGTTCCTCACTATTAATTTTAATTTACTGGAATTCGGGCTTATTTCTATTATAATTAAAATATCTAAAATTACATGCTTGATTTAAGTGATTGCGGTGAAAATAATCAAAAACAAAACTATTAAAGCAAATACTTAAGAATCATGTTTTATGGAAATGAGCTTACAGAATCGTCAAATGACAGTGATTTGTTTGTACGTAGATTTTTATCTTCTGACTTAAATTTCAATTAAAAGACTTTGTTGTTATGAAGAATTTTATTTAATGCAATATAATTATTCATTTGTATATTCGTGTTGAAATTAAATTAACAATTAAGGAGAATCGTCTTATTATAAAACATCAAAATTCTGTTGATGTGTATCACTAATAAATAAGCGAAAATCAATTTCTTAACATAAACAATGACAACGGACTGTCCTTGTCATTCCATAGCTTATTTTGCTCTGTATATAACAGGCACGGCTTTTTCAGCTTCAGGAAAGCCGTTTCAGTCGGTGATTATTTCTACTTGATATCGTGATGCAGCACACTACTTCAAATCCTATGCGGCAAGTACGAGTATAAAACTTGCACGTATCTATCACCAGACTTCTTAACAGTAAATTTTTACGTTAGAACTTTTATCCATGGTTTATTTTTCATTAAATTATATTTAAGACTCGTTATTTCAAATTGCACCATCTGCACTAAAATGTTTAAAGAAAGATATATAATGGAATGTTATTCATGCAGCTTCGGGGATCGTTCTTTATTGAAACTCATTTATTTATTTACTCATATTAACACATAATACAAATACAAATTCACGATCCTTCCACAAAAATATGTTTGTACTGAAATATTAATAATTTAAAAGGCTTGAAATAGTACAGAGTTTATTTACTTCAATAAAAAATAAAGCATTTCTTTTTAATTTTTAATAATTTATCAATTTAAAAATAGAATTTCCTATTTTTAAAATTAAAAAAATTATTCTTTTACTGTTATTTTCTTCCAGAAATTTCAATTATTATAAAAAGTTATAACTTTTGGTTGAAAAAATATATGTCCTTAATATATTATCGTATAAAAAAAACTGATTTAAAATTATGAAGAAACTTATTTTCAATTTGATTACTTTGAAATTATCCTGTCTTTCCTATTATCTTTATGCAGAAAGAACAATAATAAAATACACATTTTTCAAATTTAATTTTGTTTGTTTCATCAACGTTGTGGATTAAGCTCTTATTATTGGCGACTTATGAGACGCGACCCAAACTTTTGTAATATTAAAAACACATTTTCGGATAATTAAAAAAAGCAATCGTCGGAGCGAGCTTTTGACTTTGGGACTTTTTCAAGATTGAGGAGGCTTTGCGACAAGGTCGCCGCAAGGTCATATACCAAGGCCATCGTTATCTATGATGGAGAAAGCTCGTTTGAGTGACGCATCCATGTAATATTTACTAACACACATACAGTGTAGTGAAATCTTTTTGACAACTTAAATAAAATTATTTGTTCATAAATATAACCATTCACAAAAATATAGGATCTTTGCCCAGGTCATTATATACCGCTTAGCCACCTCGGCCCGCGGTTCGCATCCCGCTTCTACCGATACTTTTCTGAACGAATTGATGCGAATAAAGAATTTGATGTATATTATCGTTTTAAACTTGTTTATATACTCCATAAGAGTAGTGCTTTTCATCTTTTGAACACGGTGGCATTTTTGTAAATTTTTGGGTAAATTATATAGACTGTAATATATTTTTTAGTAAACAAATATATCAGATATTGCGTATAGTTTTTGGCTGAAATCCAATATATCTATGTTAATTTTGAATATTACAACAGTAGAATAAAGCTGTAATATAATACAAATTCCATGTAAAGCTCATGACTGCTATAGACGTCATACGCAGTGAATGGGTAAATGAATACAGTAAGTAACAAGACTATGAAATAGCTTTATGACAATACAATATTATCAATTTTAGTCGGAGAAGAATAAGAAATGTGCTAAATATAGGATCTATTCAAGTGTCGATTTGTTAAATATATATATTATACCTTCATGCTATTATATTGCAAATGTCTAAATAAGTTTTTTTCTTATCGCACCGGAAGTCACGAGCTCTATTCAAAATCATTTGTTTAGATATGTTTTGTTGCGAATAAAATTGTTTTAGCTTACACGTAATAAAAATTATTTATACACGTATTCATACGCCATACGAGTTTGTATGTAAGTGTTGTTTCATATGATATTAGGTTTAAAAGCAAAAATCCAATTGAATCGAAGTCTCTTATGTAATTTTTAGATAGACTCACATCCTTTAAATATTTTATAGCTAGACAATATGTAATCTACGGATTTTCTTTAAAATAAAAAAACTTGCCACTAGCAAAATAAATTTTGTTGATATGGTGTGTCCCGCAAGCAAAAATAACAGTTAAACTTATATTTATATTACTTATATATAATTTTTCATGTTAAAGTTTTTACCTACAAAAAATATTTAAATTTACAAAAACACGCAACCCTCAAGGGTCTCGTAAAATTTATTTTTTACAACACGGAGTACAAATTTTAATGGTTTAGTCTCACTGTACAAAGTATGGTACGCCACTTTCGCGGTGTGTAATTATGCGACGTTGCTTGGCGCAGCGGAGCCTTGATTAGTCTTGTACAGAAGGTTACATAAAGACGCTATTCAACGAGGCCTACTTAATAAACACCTCATCTCGTTAAGGATCATTCAAAGGATATTGATAGCCGTTATAAAGATTATTTAATTTTCTTTACCATCGCGCAGTTTGGCGATAAGAATTTATAATAAAGGGAATCCGGGATAATTCCCTTATCATTTTGTAAAATTATTTTTTCTCCAATGCCTTAATATTTTTTTTTTTAGATTTATTATAAATTATCAAAACACGATCAGCCCAAAAAATGTTGTACGATTATGAAATGTATTTAATATAATATTATAACTCTACTTTGAGAGGTATAAATTAAAATAGCATAGTGTAAGTTCAACAACTTTGGGATTGACTGAGAATGCAACGCAGGACAGACAGACATGGCAAATGTGCATAAGGAGAGCCGATCCCAGATGATGGGAAATGGCGAGGCTAAAGAAGAGCATAGTGTTAGTGCAGCTTGATCACTGATGTTAAGCAACATAAGACGCGGATCAAAAATTAAAAAGTCACCGTTTGTTGTCCACCTTGTGTCGTTGGTAGAGTTCAGCAGCCTCAGGAGCATCATCTCAATCAGTGACTTAAAAAACAATTATTACGAAACATTTGGATGCCAGGGTGCTACAGCAGCCATCTTGTCAAGAGTGAGTTATCACCTTACAGAGCATCAAGAACCATAAACGTGAAAAAACCGCAATCGCAGTGACAATTTTCAAACCTATGTGGTAGATATTTGTGACGAATATATACTACAGATTTGATAAGACTCTTATCATAAGAGGAACAAAATATATATTTTTAAAGCATCCAATAGTGCTTAACAATCAACATTTTTAGTTAGACTGAATAACTAACCCGGCGCTTCTAAAGCAATAACCATTTAGTACAAAGAGGTCGAACAAGGCGTAACAAGAGAACATTTTTACCCCATATCCGTTTCATATCTGGAACATATAGCCATCACAAATTTCTGACACCTAATTCTGACCAATTTTACTATCCATGCCACGTCCTAAGACCCGAAGGTTCACCTGAGAATTTATATGGTTCCCACAGACCTTCAAAGCAAAAGTCCGAGAAGAGACGTCAGTTGTAGTATTTGATGCATATTGTGAGTCATTTTTAATTGGACATTTATTTGGATGATTTGATTGAAGCTTCCAAGGCCTGGAACATTTTTTCCTAAGGAGTGGCTCAATTCAACCAGCGAAATGCGGTTTAAAACAGGCGTTGACCCATATATATTATAGTTCATATCTGATGTTTCTTAACTTCGGTGATCTTAAGAGAACCGCTTGAAGACTACTGTCGTTAAATTTCATCTGTCTCATGACTATTCTCATCTTAGCTATTTAATATATATCATACATCGTATTGTACAGTATGCGACCGTTTTAATCTCACATCTTATAATCATGCGGCGCGCTTTTGGTGGCGGAATGTGACACTGGCGTGAAAATGTATTCAGCGACTCCTTATATACGGCGCCTGCGGGAGCAATTCGTCTCCCGACCCTCGTTGTCGTGAACTCTTCAGTGTGCCATTCCCTTTTTGTGGACCACCGCTTCACGCAAAATGGGTGGCGACTGTAATGAGATAAAGTATGATAGTTTTTCAGGACTTGTCATATTATGAAATTTGGGCATCTATGTAATACAAAAAATATTGAAATAAAAAAAAAATCTAATTGAAATAAACGGACTAGTCGTACACATGATACTGACGCTAAAACTTAAATTTGAAAAAAAATGTACTTTTTTTATTAATTTATTGATAAAAATGTATATTTTCAATAAAAAAAATAGGTGTGCAATTAAGGATATTGTATAATAATAATAAAAAAGTTAAACAAAAAAAAAGAAAAATAATTTATTTAGGTTCCTTAACGAAGAATGAATAAACATGTTTTCTACATGTGTATGGTATGAAAAAATAGTGAAAAATGTATTTTGTTTTTCAATACTTAAATTGAGATTTTTTTAGTTTTGATTTATTGAATCTACTTTTATATTGATTTTGTACATTTTTTGAATGACGTAATATTTTGCTTCAACTTATAATACGATTGCGATGGTAAGTACCCATTTCAAAGGTCATCTCAATGCTAGATGGAAACAGCAGTTATTGCAAGAACACGTAAAAGCAGTAAAACAAAGCTCCACAGCTCCCTATTGACCGCTGAAACCGACTGAAACCACTGCGAATGAGTTCAGCATAACGGTCGAGTGCAGTGGCTTAAGAATAATTATTATAAACAACAAAGTAAGGGAGCGTAATTTATTAACATTCCGCAAAACAATAAGTCTGGAAACGAAAATATTTCGAGAGCAGTTTGGTCATAAACCCACCAGGCTCGTACTCCGTGTAAACCTTTTTCGGGCGCCCTTTAAATCACTCGTGACAGGCCTGGGATAAAATGGTGAAAAACAATGACAAAAGAAGCTTTAAGCTCCCGTTTTTACTTGAAAAGCGCGTGAGGCAAAGGGCGAAAGCTACCCGGCGCTTAAAGCTCGCCTGAAATTTACATGGACATTGTTTTAATTTAAGCTGTTTATTAAAATGTATATTTAATATAAAGTGAAGAGACTTTCCGATGTTGTCACTTAAATGGGGAAATTAATTACGTTTTCAATAGTCGTTGTTTACAAAAATTGTGTTTGTCGTTTTTGCATATTTCTGTAAAAATTTCATTTAATTTTTAGAAAAATAATGATAATTATTTAAAGCACATTATTTTATTTGATAAATGAAACTTGCGTAAATCATTGAATGTTCCTACTTAATTTATGAAAATGCTGATATTTACTTAGTAACTGGAGGAAGAAAATATTACATCTGGATATACAGGGAGCGGCAAAAAAAGCTGACGTTTTTAAATCAAAACAACGACGAAAACCATCAGCTTTTTATGCCGCTCGCTGTACATAAAAAAACGCTTGATTATTTCTGTCGATAATTATTATAAGAAAAATTTGATTACTTAGCAGTTTTTGAATTGACAAAGTTTTATTGTTATTGAATCCAAAACAATTCGTTTTAAATAACAATGTGTACTTAATTTAAGTTTCAATATTCATTAAAAGTATTTAACAAATATATGAAATAATAATACTTAATTTATTTATTCAGATAAAAAATATTTTTTACTTTAAAAACAACAACAACAACAAAAAATTGCTCTGACGACTTAGATCACGGCAAGAGAATTTATAATATATATTTAAAAATATTTTTTTATTCTTTATCTTTGATCAAAAATAAGAGCAAACAGTGTAAATAAAAGTATTGTTTTACAATTGAACTGTCAACATTAAAGAAAAACAATATTCTTACAAAACCTTTATTTTTACAATATTATTTTCCTATATAATAAGAAATACTCATATAAACACGAGGCGAGTAAAACAAACTACAAATGAAAAAGTAAGTTAATATATTTGTCTAAGTGAGGGTAAACTTTGGTAATCCATTTCTTTTTTAGTACCGAAACTACTTTGATCGCCACTTTCAAGTCTCTATCATTTATTCAAACGATAAATTTGTCTTTTCCAATACCACTTCGAATGGTTATCTCGGAGTTGGTAATAGTCGTTTATTAAAATTGTACTTTCTCTACTTTCTGTTACTCTGGTAACTCAATGAAGAGATAATATCACAGACTTTTCAAATAAAATGAAATTATTTCTAACAAAATTATTTTTACATAACGCATTAAATTACCTTCTAGTAACGTTTTCTAACAATGATCTATAAAAGTAGATTAAAATATTTAAAAAATAAAATATTATTTCAATCCCTTTTTCATCCATATAATTAAATTCTTCATTATTATGCAGTTCTTCAAACTAGAAAAGAGAAAAAGGTACACAAGAATACAACGATAAAAATCTGCTCAAAGATACAGCTCTAATTTTTACGATACTTTGTATATCCCAAAAAATAATTTAAAAAGGCTCAATCAGGTAAATAATTCAATTTTATTTTTGACCAAAGGCTATATTTTTTAAATAAATCTTTTTGTAATAAATGCTTATTTTCTTAAACATTTTGATCTTAGATACTTGTATCAAGCAGTGATAAGTATTGAAAAACGCTACCGTTTTTCTTCACAAAAAAATCACATTATGTAGCATTGAAAAGGAGGCAGTTTTAGGATTTTCCAAATTACATCGCGATTCATCTCGGACCGTGAGCAAAAAATAAAACTATTTCATTTCAATCCAACTAGACGAGAAAAGGCAGAATCTAGAATACAAAACCGAGCTGAATAGGCCGAAACATTCGAGTATTTTTTTCTGCAAGCACGTTCTGGATATCACCGCCACAGAGCGAAGCGAAAAGTATGCAAAGATTGAAGACACTTGCCATTTAAGGATTTCTAAGCATTTAAAATTGGATTGAGACGCCTACCAAGCGCAGGAGCGGCGGTTCAATGACATGATGTCATTAATAAATGATGCTCAAACATACCTCGATAGCTTTACGTGCTTTCCTTACAGGTTCATAGGATTTTGTCCTGATATATGTCGAAATATACATACCTGCATGCTTATTACGTACTCTGCGGAATTTCATATGCAAATATAACTTGGAACAAGACAAAAATAATGTCATATATAAATATATATGTATATATTTTTATACGGTAGCGACGTGTGGCAACTATCTTCATCAGATTATTGTTTTTCTGTGGATAGAGAGTTGAGTTTAGAGATAGTGAAACTTAAATGAATTTAAGCAATATTTGATGCGCAACACCATTAGAATATATATAATATAGCCGACATTTACTAATCGCGTGTCACTAGTTGTAATAAGCAGCTTTTTTACACCACGAGAGTGTTGACCTTATCATACTATCTCCTTGAAAAAAAAAATATTTAATAAATATCCAAAATATAATTTAGATACTATAGCTGCTATCTTTTCAAGTCCTCAGACTTCTGACTTGAGGACCTTTGGGAATAATATATGTTCCCAGTTGGGCTTTGGGGTGCAGAAATATATGGGAATGAGGCATAGAAAATGTTAACTAACAAAACAAAAAGGCGGCAATTAGCGGCAGTTTTATACTATAACATATATGAAATAAATAATCATATGGTAAAATTTACGATTCAACGTTTTTTTTTAGTATACGACATCACGATTTGAAAGTGGAACTTTTAAAATGACAGTCAAGTACTGTATCATTTTGCTCGTCTTACGCTTCACTATCCAATATCCAGTTTGTGCCAAAACAAGATTGATGGTGTGTACCCGCGTTATGTTTGTGAACTCGTGTTAACTTCCATCCAGTAATGTGGGCAAACAGTTTGGAAGAGAAACGAAAGTGTTGGCCCAAGAAGAGAAATTAACATTTTCGGCCTCCGAGGCTTGAGGGACGGGAGCTCGTTATGTGGGATGCCGCAGTGTTGCGTAACTGATAAGTGTTGCATTTTAAATTTATTACATTAAATAATGAGCGAATTTTCAAGTATATCAGACCGTTAAGCAATTGCGTTGCTCAGGCAGATATTCCGATAAAAAAATAAAATTGTATGCAAACATTGTGAATTTGAAAGCTCAGGTCGATGAAGGAAAATTCTCGTAACCTTTGTTATAAAATGGTCTGCAAAAATTAAGCAGTGAATTATAAAGAATAAAATTTGAAATTAAGCACCTGTATAAGACGCTTTAAATCAACGATTAATATTTTTTTATAGAATCACGTGAATTATAATATTCAGTGCAAAAACGTAAAATTAAACACCTCCATTAGACGCTTTAAATCAACAATTAATATTTTTATTTATGATCTCACATGTTAAAAGTAGACAATCGGTCGAGATCAGTAGGCTCTCTAACGCTCAGCCAGGTGGCTAGCCGCTGCATTCAGGAAAAGTGTATAAAAGTATTGTGTTTTTGTTTGTATGCGGGTTGGAAAGGTTGCAAGTGAATATTGATATGTTTCTTGAAGGGATCCTGATTATATGAAGGAGGTAACACAGATACTTGAAAAGCATTTCGTAGCGTAGTGGCATTTAGAAAGTAAACATTATATTAATAGTAAGATGCTCAGCAAGTGTTAAACGATGTCTGGGTATTATATTTTAAGTAAATACTGTATGAGACAAAATTTACAAAATTTTGCACGAATCAAATTGACTCTAAATTATAATAAAAATAAAACTTCTATGTACAACAAAAAAAAATACATAATTTATAAAATATACCATTTTTAACTTTAAGATAATGTAATAATACATAAGTAGGATTTAAATGCTCAAATTTTACCCTAAAAAATATAATATACAATAATTTTACACAAGCATTTCTTGCACAAAATAAAAACTAAGATTTTTTTTTCACATTAGTAAATTATTTTTAATAAAATTGTGACAAAATCTGTATTAATAAAAAATAATAAGAAACAAAAAAAAACCTTTTATATTATCAGAAGCGGATGTGGCGTCGTATGAAACATCTTTCTAATATTTATTTCCCAAACAATTATAGCCAAAGTCAATTTTTTTCTCCCTCAGCAATCAGAATAATTCGCCCCCCTCGGAAGCATCAAATCTGCCCCCCCAAGGGGGAAAGTTTTTTGCTTTTATTAGAAGAATAAAGGACCATTATTTATGTTCATTCGATTGGAATCGTATCATCGAATTACGAAGAGTAAGAGCACCGACGAGCGGCGCTCATCTCTTTGTTGAAAACCCTTCGAATCCCTGTGATTTTTTATTATGATTTCTTTTGTAATTTAATTTCATAATCAATCCTTAACTAGAGCATATGTAAGCTAAATATTTTTATCACACATTAATGTCATCTGCATTTAATAATTCCTTTTAGTTTAATTTTTCATTACTGCTCACGGAACTCTTCCGAGAATGCCAACTTCAAACTATCTATAGTTCTCAATGACCTTAACTCTAAAATACAGCTTTTGTCATAAAAGGCGACTCAAATTAAACAAATAAATTTGTTGTTTTTCGACTGTTATCTATCCTAATACAAAAAACATTTTGAAATTTTTTTTTTTAAATAAAAGTATATATTTTTTGGACCTAAAGTCCCTCGCACCGGTTGCCTTATACCAGCGCTTGGGAGCACTTATCAAGGCATTGTTTACAGAGCACTTTCTAGTTATACAAGTAACTGGCTTTGGTGAGCAACACCAAACGAGGGTGTAAGAGTTTGTGGTTCGGACGTTAAAATTTGAAATCTTCGTATGGTAGTTGGACTCCGTAGTAATGAGGTCGACTTATCTAACCAGTCCGAGCTTCTGTTGGCTTACGCTCAAACAACCGATGTTGCTAAATTTTCGTAATCGTATGATGACCATAGTAATATCGTCATTGGTTATTGAATTTTCATTCAAGTATAATTAATCAATAACCGTTCATGGCTGCAGCATATTGTCGCCATATTTACCGTCACAAAATTATGTTAGAATCTTCTTTCTTCTATATTATTTTTAAAATATCCAATCATATCCGTTATTGTCGCTCTAAGTAGTTGTTTTATAATTATATCAGTTTTTATGGTTCTAAGCTTGTGTCAGGTCTTTTTTATTTAATCAATTAAATTAAAAAATACACCATACACTTTTGATTATTTCGAAGTTCTAATTAATTAAAATTGAAATATGAACCAATAAAACATAATTAGAAATGGTAATTTCCCAACAAAAACTTATGTTTTATATAACGTCATTTTGCTCATTCCGTAAGAAACACAAAATTAAATTAAAAAAGTAAATGTCCTCAATGGGTTGGCGGACGTTCAACCAAACCTTAAATTCAAATACGACGCATTATTGTATAACACATTAAACAAAGAACCTCTCCATCAAATAATACGAAATTTTATTCAAAATGCTTAAAGTTTGTTTGACATGAGAAATAATGAGTTTGATAACTTAACAATTTAAAATTTCTTAATAAAGAACTCTGTGGTGTTTTTTATATTCACATTTAACATATTTGTAGCAATATTTTTTATTTATAATTAAATGTATATTTTCTATGAAATAAATTCGTTCAAAACTTTTGTAAATTTACGTATTTCACTTATTATAATTGAAATTGAAAATTAAAAATATTTCTCTAATAACAAGTTATTAGTGTATGATTTAATATGGTTTTTCGAAACTAGTATAGAACGCGAAAAAGAGCATTGAGTATACACCATATACTCCAGTTAGGAAGAGAATTTTGAATGATGACTAGACTCTTCCTGTCAGAAGCCTCTAATAAAACTATTAAAATATGTTACCTCACTCTAGAATACTTACAAACTGCTAAGCAATTCACAAGTCAATGTGATAACTCTTCGCTTAAAAGATTTTCGTATGTAATGGTTGATTGTGTAACAATATATTTAAATACTTACATTTAATATTATTATCTATTGCTTACATATTTATAAGAAAAATAATGAAAATACTATAATTTCTCAAATAAAATAATATCAATCCCAAATTTGGCCGTGAAAACCAATGAAATTATTTAATAATCATAAAATTTAATAAGACTTTAGATTTACATGATATGTTGGTTTTCAATTATGATTTTATGGTTCAATTTTTTTTTCAATGAAATAGATAATTTACAGTTAGCAAGTACATCAAAAATGGTTATATTTTATTAGATATTCTAGCATCGATAACCGACTACCTTTTGCCTAGGTAGCGCATTCTGGTATGTAATATAAATGGTAATAAATCAATTTAATACAAGCGGGCCGCGGGTAAATTTCCTTTTCGGGCCGCCCTTATGGCCGGGTTACGAACAACTATTATCTACAATCGTTGAGCACCGTCATTCTCTCTCACTCATGACATAAAGTAATGTATATTTCTATCCCTTTCATGATCAAATTTTATGGAAATTGTACAAAAAGTAGGTAATATAATTATAATTATATTTTTTTAAGGCAGACTTCTATTGTAAATACTAAATAGAAAAATATCGTTAATTCGGTCATAAACACATTATTTGTATACTTTAGAAAAATCTCATACTTTGTACTTAAAAGCATCAACCACTCTTTAGTGAATTTTTATAATTTATGTTCTTGCATATTTTTACAATAATCGGAAACTTAGGGTCCTAAGAATCTAAAACTTCCCTGACCAAAATCAGAGTATGTTTTAGATCGTATGACCCAGTATAGTAACTGAAATTTGTTAATTTAATATTTTGTATAACTTACTTTACTTACATTCCACTTACACTTATATTCTTTTTCAATCAACCCCGCCTGCTCTTATATATTTTGTCAAACCCATAGGATCGTATTTGAAAACCGTAGACTAAATTTAAAACACTCTCACTGCAACTCTGCTTTCTCATACGAACATTCAAAATCTCGAAGCAGGTTATTAAACACAATTTTCTTAAATTTACGTGTATAAAACCACTACACACCTTTGGAAGGGTGTGTAGTGGTTTTATGGGAACAATATTTAATGGGAACTCGCAGCATTTAGTCACACTGTTTTAACGTCATTTTGTACACGAAAAACCAAGCCTGATGATCTTCTGTGTGAACATATACGAGTTTATTTAAAAAATAATATGAACTTGACGAAAGAGGATCGTAAAATATACTAAAAGAGCATTCTGTTGGTAATCTGTGGAATAAGGGAAATATTTTTAATATGCCTGTTCTTGGTCGACAAATAATAACCGTGTATCACCATTGAAGGAACATCTGACATGGAATGAGGTGAAGACCATGACGCCTGACAGACCATTGTGGCGGCAGCTTGTTAGGAGAAGAGACATGGTGATGATGATGATTATGAGGGTATTCAAGTCTGTCAAGTGTTAGACAATTCTGTCAATTGTAAAAAGGTTATCTTTTTAAATTAAGAGAAGCAATAGTCTTTGTAATAGCGTTAAAAAGATTTTAATCAAACCTCAAATCAGTATTTCAAGAATTCGAGGTCAAAAATGGCAAACAATGGAAATGCATGGCAGCAAATCGTGGGGGCTAAATAAGGAGAGAGCATATACAAGGAGAAGAACACATGAAAATTACTAAAAATATATATTTGAATATCCAGATTTGATGTGGTTCATGGCAATACTGCGATGCTGCACTCCGCCCCAGGATCTTGCCTTCTACGGAATCTCTCTTTGCTTTGCGAGTTTATTGCTTCGCTTTACCGGAATGAGGATCCTTAGCTACGGCAGACCTGGTGCTCCCCACCCCCAGCCCACCTTCATCCATCCTGGTTTTAATTACAAAAAACTAAATATAAAGCGAATTTGCTTAAAGTCGTACGGCGTAATTATGTTTGCTGCATAATTTAATTAAGGCTTCAAATGTTTACTTTTTAGTACACATTATTAAAATTAAATATACTTGATGTTAACCTCAGGATACCGGAAATACTGGACTAATAATCTGATCTCCTTAAGAATGTTAATTAACAAGCATACAAATATGCCTCGAATCTTACTTCAAATTGCTCCTAATAATCACCGAGAATCATGTTTCTATGTCAATCTCAGGGTACAGGGTTGTTTTCGGACATATCATGGAGGACAGTAGCAGCTGAAAGAACTGTGCTGCAATTATTCGTTCTTTACCAAATCTTTCAGATATACAAAGGCTTTGGAATAAATAATATTTAATGAACCGCTTTAAGGTACCAAATATTCCAGGCCTCAGAAGCGTTGGGCTATCATCCGAAGGACTTACAAAGTACTTGTAAAATAAAAACTTGCCGAAAAAAATCCCTCTAATGTGGTTTCACGTAGGCCTTTGGCTATTCATGTCTTTGCATATGACATGGACAGTGACAGTTGACCAAATTAGTTGATAAAATTGTGTATTGGAAAGTTGTGGTGCCCATTTTTTACAAATATGGAATGTATAAAGCGAGGTACTTATTAATATTTATTAAATTTTATTAAATTTTATTTAGTATCTATCTTTATCCTCAGATAAAAAATAAATTTAATATTTCATTATTATGACATGTTATAAAGGATACAAATCATTAGTTTTCTCTCTCTAAGTTTTTGCATTACTTTTGCAGTTGTTTTCGAATAACACATTAAACGTTTTGATCAATTTTACTCATTTAAATTAATAATATTTAAATTATTTACAGACAAAACAACGTACTCAAAGTAAGTATATTAGTGAAGAAATATACTCGTACATACGTGTATAACATTTATAAATTCAGCGTAAATGATAAGGTGCATAATCTTCATCTAATACTTGTATTATAATTATAATATAATCCACATAACAAATCTCACCATCGCTATATAGTATGACGGTATTATTAATTGTTTGTTAGAATTTTTAAATTAATTAATTACTCATACACAAATAAAAAACGGTTACAACCTTAATTTATTCATGATTTTCTAAACATGGACTATCTAACCAACTTACAGTTAATTTTGCCCATAAGCATGTATCCTGAACGATAAATTGCCTTCGCTAGAGGTGCGCTCTGAATGTTTCAGTTTTCAGCTGCCCCTTTGCTCGGGTTAATGCGCCTTCAAAGTCTAGGAAGTGTTTACTACTCGTACTTTGCCCTATATGCTATACTATTTGCGGTATCAATTCGAGAAGGAATTTACCGGAAACGAAATAAACACGATTTAATATATCGGCAGCTTGTATTTAGTGAGTTCACGGTAGGAATTTTCATGATGTGGTCGTGGAAACTGAAATGTCTTAGATTTACGTAATACAAATTCAAACATGTAACAAGATAATAAAATAGTATCCTTATATTAAATCACATCTTTTTCTTGAAATTGATTTAAGATTCTTAAACTATGAACTAGATTTTTACTTTATAAATATATAAATCCATAATTTAAATAAATATTAACAGCTATATATATTTAAAAAAAATTGATAATAAGTAGAATTATAACAGTATTTTAAGCAAAATTATTGCTGATACAATATGGATTTAACAAGTTTTGATAAACATAAACACATACCTTTTTTAATGGCCTCTGTTTAGTCAAAATTAATAAAAAAAATGTCCTAAACATTTAAAATATATACCTGTACTTTCTTTATTATTTGAGAAATGTATATTAAACAAATAACATTATTTTTCATCACAAAAAACATTTATATCTCGCATCAAGAAGTGGAGCAAATGAACGTGTACACATACCTGAGTAAGAAAATAAACATGTTTGCCAAGGTTCGTGGTTCAAATCTGATTTATTGATGAGAGAAACATTGTAAAATTTTGTGTTTGCCGTGAATTTCTTAATTTAAAATTTGTTTAATATTGTAATAAATCCTTTGTGGCTTATAAAGTATTGCGATATTAAAATATTATTTTAAGCCTACCAAAAAAAAAAACATTAATTACTTTATTGTAAACGTTTTAAGCGTCCCTTTAAATATTTATAAGCAAACATTTTTTTTCTATGAAATTTGGCATTCTAATGATAACATTATACTGAAATCAGTCTTTTTCAGGTTGGCTACAATACAAAATATGGAGCGGAAGAGAGTTTTCGTGTATTGCAACTAACAACGAAACTTTTTGAAACTTTTCTCATAGAAAACGAATTTGGGCCTCTAGTACTAGTTGGACCTTGTATCAATATTCGTTTTACCCTTTTCGAAAATGCTGACTTGCGTATAAAAACTTGCCAAGTTATTTTTAAAATTTGTACATACAAATTAATATGTTCGTAAAATATTGTATATAAAATTTTGAGTTCTTTACATTTATTGAAAGTTTTCTATAATAAAATTGTTATTTGAAATTATAAGAAAATGGCCATATATTTATTATTTTATTAAAAAATATTAACTTCGTTAACTGATATATATTGTCCTAATGATAACTATCAAGTGCATGTTTTTTTAATCATCCATTCAATATTGAAATAATGCAAGTATGTCAAATTAATACAAGAAGTTTATACATAGTTTCATTTTCTTTTAGCTTCAGTTTCTTGTTACTTCTGAAATACGGTTGATTTCAAAAGTTTGTTTTGTAACTTAAGTAAGCATAAATGACTTGGTGTCCTAGTTATTTTTTTTTGAGCCTTATAATCTCCAAGGTGTTCGATAGAGTCTGGCCATAAATTTATTATTTTATTAAAAAAATATTAATGGCTTTTAAAATCATAACTGATATATATTGAATCCTAATGAAACATAACTATCAAGTGCAAACCTGTTTTTGCTGCTGACATTTCAAAAACCCAATCATGTACTTTCTCCACCAAGAAGACTGCTATGGATCCTGTATTTTCAATTGTTCTCTTCAAAAGAAGCTCCATACATAATTTCATTTTCAATTAAGTGTTTTAGCTTCAAAAAACTATTTAGATCACTTGTTATTTCAACGATAAACAACTTCTTCTATACGGTTGATTTTGATTGGAGCAAAAGTTTGATAAACAATGACACCCTTACGTCTAATCTACAATCAATGGAACAGAGACGTAAGATTGGTTCTTAGTCTTTTCTACCGTTATTACCACGGTCGCTGCTCTCGAACTCCTGCACCCACTCACAGCCGACAAACTCGTCTTACACTTGCCGAACATCCATACACGGTTAATTTGTCGAATCATTTTTGACCGGTAAACACGGAATGCTGCGTCCTCATATAAGAAACAGATATTGATATCTGCATGATAGAGTGCAGTGAAAAAATAAATGTTATACTTGATTGCTGTAAGTCGATCCTTAAAAATTAAAACTGTAAGGAATACTAAGTGCTATTTGTTTTTTTTTAAATAAGTCAATCCCAAAAGCGCAATATGATTATACCAATGGGCCAATGATGACAGCTTAGGTGGTTGGACACTTCATACGAAAAATATGTGTCGATAGTTTGCGGGATGGAGAGATTGCATGTGTAAATATACATGTTTCTTGAAGAGATCCAGATTGAATGAAAGATTAAATAAATATACCGGAAGAGTATTACAGAGTTAAACGATGAACTTAAGGAAGTAATTTTAATAAAGTACCAAATTTTGATCGACATATATATTGTATGCTTCGTCTTCTTAAAGTATATAGCAGTGATACGTTTGCTTTTATTTTCAGAAATAAGTCCAATCTCTCCTAGTTTGAAGTGGGCGTTTCAGAAAAGGCTCTACGAACTTTCACAATCGCCCCACTGGTAAACAAGTGCCACCTAATGAGGGAACTTTCCTCGCCATGCCGTCCAGTGATGTTTGAGAACCGCTATAGCACGTCCGATGAGGAAACCTCTGCGATACGTATGGAAGCCTGGTAGTCGCGGAAATGTCGAAACACAATATTGAAACATGAACCCTAATCACATACACGTTTCAATCATTATGTTTCAATGATAAGCTTGTTAATATAATTTTTAATGTTTTTTTTATTATTTGACTATATACTTCTTTGAAATGTTTTGATTAAGTGAATTACATGCAAATACTATGTATGGGACTGACCTTAACTCGATCAAAAAAAGTGCTGTCTATACAGCGCTCATACGCTACGAATTTCGGCATCTCATTAAAAGCCAATGCAACCGTTTTATGGGGTTTGAAAGCAGATGTCTATATATAATATAACGATGGTTTGTTATTGTGATGAATGATGGGGTGAGTCAGTAGACAAAACATTCTTGCATACATAACTACAGTTGGTCAAATGGCGAAGTGAACCTGGTCGGAAAGTATATATATAACATATCGGTGGAGCTTTGAAAGGCAGAGCTCACGTGAAATGATGTAAGCACTGTGCTTAGCTGGCAAAACTTTCTAACGGTAGTTCGTGACGACTATCAAAATAATCTTAAAAAATAGAAAATTAATATCTTCTGAAGATAAACCAAATCGGACTGAAAATATTAATTAAATAAAATAAAAAATAATTGCCTTGAAATAAGTCCGAATATTGGTGTAAATAATACCTGAATATTTCTTTTAGTTAATTAGCCGGCGGTCATAACTCAATGGTCAAAGCGTTTGCTTTGTAAGCCAAAGGTCGTTAGTTCAATCCCCGACGGAGATTAAAAAAAAAGATTTTTAATCGATTATAACGACGACCTATAAAATATACCCCGGTTGTTGTGATTTTTTCCAAAACCCGGTAAATGTCAGTCATAGCCTATTAATCAAAATTGGTGGTAGACGAAGGTCGTCCCGTGAAAACCACCCATTTATAGTAAATTCCTGTAATAATAAAGGATGATGCGTGAATCTCGGGCTGTAGTCTATGACGTTGGCGGATCAACACTCCACATGCAGCATTTAGCCATATACACCATGGTAAGCGTCATAGAATTCCACAGATGAGACTTCAGAAATTACTATCACCATCTGTCGGTATTCTCCTGTATGTGCTTACATAATAAAAATAGTTTTGAGGACACAATACATTTTTTTGTTATTTATATTTTTAACTTTGAGATTCATTACAATATAAAATAGATGCAAGTGAAATAGTGCCTAATGTCATCCATATTAAAAAAAGGTATCAAATTCTCGTTTAAATCATTTTTGAATATATTTTATTAAGGATTGGAATGGCGCCCAAGAAATGGCAAACGATGCATTGGCCGACCCCCTGCAAGATGGACTGACGATATAAGAAGAATAGCGGAAGTGACCTGGATGCGGAAGGCAGATGATCGAAGAGGATGGAGACTCATGCGGGAGGCCTACGTTCAACAGTGGACGGACACAGGCTGATGACGATGATGATTTTAGTTATGTACTGTTATATTATTTTACTATATAATATTTAAAGCGTGCCATATTAGGGGCCCGAGCAAACGTCGCGGTGGACCATTGTTTGCCTTAGGGAGTCTGATTTCCTATTGGCCTGCGCTGCCTTCTTCCTGTGTAAATATTTGTTCGTTCCTTTTCTTATTTTCTTTCTGCCAACAGTTTGAATGCTCCGCGTCTGGGTGAGGATTTTTTATTTATCTTAACACACACAATAAAACACCACCTAAAAGCGATAAGACAATCTCGTTTTAATGTAATTCTATGACGCTTGCCATTTTAGGGTGCACTTTTTTATTTTTTTATTTAGGTCAAAACAAATATTCGCAATCTAACAAGAATATATTTTCTTAAAGTAAACTTTAAATTCATATAACATCGTATCTCTATTCACCTTGGTTACCTTTTTACTACGTACTTAGCCTAAGCACCGCAGATTAGAAAGGCTTAATAAAACATATTTTCAGTCAACTGACATTTGTACCCGTGTTCTAATTTTAATGTTTGTTTGGTTTAAATGCACTTCTTAGTGACAGTAAAAAGATTTCTGTACATAATTTTATAAACATGTGTGATAATTACGGGACTACTTTCTCTGTTATTGATATTGATAAATAGGCCATCAAAGATGATTCTGTTGATAAAAGGTCAGTTTTACACCAACTGGGAATATTTATTGATACTAGAAGCCTTGTACTTGGCCATTTCGTAGCGTAAAAATAATCAAACTTTGTGCCTTTTTGATACTAAAGTTCGAATAACTTATTTGTATTATGAATTTAATACAACTTTCTTATTATTTGATAATATATTAATTTTTTGCTTGAAAGCTAAATAATACTTTATATTGTAGTAATATAGTCCACAGCGCAATGACCTAACTCTAGGTTAACTATACTAAATGATACATTTATTAATGATACAGCCTTTTTCAATTCAAATTCTTGCTTCCAGAGTTTTGAACTGATATAATCATAGCAATTAAAATGTATTAATTATAAATATTAATATCCACCTCTCTTAAAAAAAGGTTGTTATTCAGTCGAGTGGTGGCAGGATGAGGAGCACATTAATAACACACAAACTTTTCTGAAGCACATTGACATATATATTTCGAAAACTTTAACTTCCGGCCAAGGCGGAATTATATGCCGGGCCGGTCATAATGCGACCTTCTTGGCCGTCAACACACAACTGAGCACGCTCGTGATGGGCTGTCGCACAGTGCTACAATTGGCGATCTACGTAACTAGTCCAAAATGCCAATATGACGACACATACATGTATGACAAGCAAACAGATATAAGAAACGAATGATTGAATTTCAAGGTTTTCGGTACTAGTCAGCAAGGGCTATATCATGCTGATGTCAATATATATCGAACCCGCAAGCTGACGCATGACTTTCAAGCACCTTAACTTCTCAACCGTACTCCTCTTCATATAAATATTCTTATTTTCTTTTAGCCCGCACTTTGAATGGTTCGCGTCTGGTTCGGTGTCTTGTGAATGAAAACCCTGTATCGGCGTGCCAAGAAAACCTCGCATTCACAGAGAAAGTTTCACGCTGAAATATATATTATTTGAGAAAATCCTTCAGGAGTCGTTCCTTTGTAAATGGGGCACGAACCGGCCATTTTCGCCATATTGTAAACGAAACAAGAGATTATATACAATATTTCAGAACATTTTTCTTCGGGATGTGCGTAGGATTTCATAAAGTGGACGAATAAGTAAGCATTTCTTTTATTACCAGGCACATTCTTTTTTGAAAACAGTCTTATTGAAAATAATATACTCAATCAACTGTATATAAACAATATATAAGATATCTAAAGTAATGTAAATTCAAAATTTCAGTCCATAAAATTATTGCTTATTTTTGTTGTCGCGTGGATTGATTGGTATATATTTTTATTTAATTCTAAAATTTAAAAATATATGACTTTTGCTTACCTTGAAGCGTTCTAGGTATTTTTGAAATATGATTCACAGGTAAAATATTTATTTAATGACTGAGAAATAATTCAATTTTACGAGCCTACCTTCAGATCGGCTTATATTTTTAGCTTAAAAAAAAACTTTCACTATCTGATATACAACTAAGTCTTACATTGAGTATTTGAGAGTTGTTTATATTTGTATATAAGTGATAATAGCAAATACCCAGGGTGCGGTTTATTAATATTGAGAAAATTAAATTATTTTCAAAACAAAATATTTGGTCTAGTTGTTGATATTATAAGTAACCTGCATTTTTTTCAAATAAACGAGTAAATATACAATATATTCTGTTAATTTCTAACAGAGAGATGATAAATTCTTGGTTAACTTACATGACGATCGTAAATTGTAACACAATTATTCAAAAATAAAGAAAATACAAACGAAAAAAAAACTTTAAATTTGCATTTTGACTTAAAATTTTAAATAAAAGACGTTGAAAATAGCAAGTTATATAGCATTTTATTGTCTTAAATTATCATTGTCCCTCGAAATGATGATGATGACATGAAAAATATACTAAAATCATGTGGCGTATGTCTACGAGAAAGGCTAAACATGCATAATGTTAAATGACTAGTCTTAAAAGAAGAAAAAGATGAATAAAACGAAGAAAATATTGTGCATGAAAAAATAATAAATAATAAACTGGATTATTTTTAAATAATAAAACGCTTAATAATAACAAAGAATGAAAAGGGACCCTTTCAATAGAGCATTTCATACAAAAAGCTCCGCCGTAAGCATCAGATTATGCCGTCGTAATAAAGATTCAAACGATAAAAATAACGATTATATCTCCCAAAAAAAAAGCATTTAGAAAACGATTTTTGAGTTTCTAAATGTCTATTGTTGCACGACTCCGGAAGCTTTTTCTCCTACGCAAGAGCAAACGGCCATTGAAAATTTAAGCTGAAGGAAACGTTGAAACATCGCGCTTCGAAGCTTCAGCCGGAAATTGTTAAGGAAGCTTCCAAAAAGACATTATGCTTACTGCTTAAATCTTTAATAAACACAGAAGAGGCAAGCGGACTATAGGGATATAAGATAACTACTGGGAATTGAACACACAAAACTCATCACCTATTCAATGATATTTAATTTGTTTTCTCGGAATTTTAAAATATATTATTTTCAATTGTACTTGCAAGTTACTTTTGACTAAATTACTCATAGTTTAGTTAATTATTATTCGACTTTTGTTGAAAGTTGGCTCGTTTTACGATTGGTTGGGATTTTACAATCGTGTTTTATATTTTTAACCAGAGTTTTTGATTAATAACCTTAACGTCTTATTACTTACTATTTTCATGGTAAGATAATATATTGTTGTTTAAATAACGAATAATATCACACTTAGTCACCGCCTTCAATCTTTGGAACACAGACGTACGATATTTATCAAGTATTTTCTTGCTTTAGTACCTCTGAACTCAGAAAAACATTCCGTTTACAGAAAATCCATCACAGTTAATGTATGTGGACCAAAAAGCAGTTTTTTAGAAATTTATTTCTAATAGTCACTGGTAAGCTATGGATAAACTATGGCCTAAATATTCCATAAAAATGTCATGTTCTAAGTGCTATCGTCATAATTTGCCACCGATCAATACTTCACATGCAGCGCTTAGCAATACGTAACATGGTTACCGTCATAGAATCCAAAGATGAGTTTTCTGCATCAATATCACCGTAACTTCCTAAGCAATTTTGTATGATCAAGTAAATACTTTTACATTGTAAATAGAAGGAAATACAGCACTCAGTAGTGAATTGACTCAATTAATTAACTAGCAGTAACAGAAGTGCACTTTTGTATTAAGCAGTGATAAATTAAAATGAATTTCCGTGGCACTTTTGCAATGGGCAATCCTTATATGCAGCTTAGGTATGGTGGGTCTTCGATCAATCGCTTGCACCACAAACCCGTCGAAGACGTCTGACCCGCAGAACCTGTGATTGATGGCATGTTTCTGCAGTATGAAAGTAACCAATATCTACACAGAATTGACTCCAATATGCTTTTTCTCTCTCACCACTGGATTTTAGCATTATTTTGTTGTGGTCTGTGCTGTAAGCTGAAAGAATGGTGAGTAAAGCGATTGATCAGTAACTATAGGTAAGCATTCTTTAATCCTTAATTAGTCGCACCAAGAAAAATTACACAACTGCTCGCATTGGGTCACAGGTGACCCCAAATTGTATGATTTTTTATTATTATTTATGAAATATATGAGTAAATAAAATTTGTTTATTGTTAAAGTGCTTTAATAATACTATTATATTTAAAAGAAATAACACTAACTTAATATCTAATTAAACAAATACAAGCTAAATTAAAAGAATTTCGGGAAGCGGCAAGTGCTTAATTTTTAAAGTCGAACTTGTTTTGACCCCATGCAACTAATTAAGGGTTAAGGAAGAGCACATAGAAGAAGTCGACATAATTGTAAATTTGTGTGTAATTTTCATAATTGATGTAACAGAAGAAGCAGTTAAAGCAGAATAAAAATAATATGAAGAATGCGATTAAGAAGATCAATATGTTTTACTCTCCTCTATCAGATACTCTTACTACCAGTATTTTGACTTAAACTTATACCTTTAAATTAAAATGGACATACTATTCAAAAGTCACGGGATCTTTCTCTTTTTGATTTCTATGTTTTTTTAAACTTGTATTCATAAAACATTCCAGATAATCGCTTTTTTTAAATTGGGTATAATAACACCATGTTCGTGTATTTACTTCAGGAATATTTAAGAGCAAAAACGTTTGCTTAAGGATATACATGGCCAAAATAAAATTGATCACCCGATCTTAAAAATCTTAAAAAAACAAATATCTAAATATTCAACGACAGCCAAATGTTGTTTACAGAAGAATTACCATGTTGTCTTGTTATGAATCATTAACAGCAATTAACAACTATTTAGTTGCCATTTTTGTTGGCCGTTTGCTAAAAATACGAGTTTATAAATGTATGGAATGAAACATAAGAAACCGAACATTAATATATAACAATATAAATAAAGGTCCTATGCTTTCTCAAAAGTGAAAAGTATATGTCGCATGAAAAATTATAAGCAGAAACGCAATTCTATCGTAAGTTTTTGATTATCAGTAGATCAGTGTTACCAACTAACCGCTATAGTTCTCGGAAGTGCATTGCAGGGCACGTAGAGCTCAGATTGCATTTCGGAATTGGCACACTCGGGCACGTGCTGCAAATTATAGCCAAGAATGCAAGCGATCCCCTCGCTGTACGCCACTGGCCTGTTGCTATCATATTTTACACCGGTCTATGTGCCATTGCGTCGCTTAATGGCACGACATTCGCCAAAGTTTACAGTAATTAATTCACGATTTAACGCATAGTTTCTTGATACTCTGAACTCAATTAAAAACGTCGTTATGCTTGCTGACTGTGCAGTTATTTACTCGATTACAGTGCATTCAAAATTTAATTTTATGAACAAAATGGTACGAGTATGAAATAGTATGATATTGTTGACATATATAGTACGCATAGTTGAAATAAAACCAAGCAGTTGACCTGACAAGGGACAGAACTTGATGCCGTTTGTGTTGGAAATATGTCGCATTTCAAGATAGAAATTAAAAGGAAATAAACTTTAAAATAATTCACAAACTAAAAGATATTATGAATTTATAAAATGTGTTATCATTCAAAAATTCGTACAAATGTTTAAAAAACGTGTATTTTCAAATAGAAGTACGTCAGATGCTTATAACGTATAATTATTAGTTTATCATATTTACGAGTATATGTATTATATAAAGAAACTTATGTTGTAAACGTAGTAAAAACATTATAGCTAAATATATATAAAGCTTTCTAAAAGCCACTGTTCTCCACAAAGGCTATGGATTTACTTTATTTTCAGCGTTTGTATTATTTCTACGCTCGTACGTGTTCGTCTTTGCAATCATTTAGCGTCGATGAACTTTTAAACGAGCTTTGAGAACTTTTTTGTAGTCTCCGTAACTTCTTCCCAGGCGAAGAGACGAAGCAATACTCTGCGAGAGTTCTCTGCTCAAATAGTTTTCAGATATCCAACAAAGGCTTAAACAATCTCCATTTCACGGTGGAGTGAACCACCGTTACTCTGGATGCGTTCCCGTTGACTAACCTGCTAGAATTTTCTCTTACTACTACTTTTTTCATATTCAAATACGTAAAGAAGTACTTCATCAGAGAATGATAGAGAAATCTCACATGTGTATCATATTATGCTTGTGCACTTTTTAAGGAGTGTAAAGTATTGCCAATTTCTGACAGTGATACACATCAAAATCTCATAGCAAATTCATGGTACATTTAAAATAGCATGTGAAGTCTATTATTCATTTTGCTGTCCATTCGGTAGACTCAAAAAGTTGTTGGTACGAATAATACATGTAATAAAATCAATTAATGATTTTTTAGCATTCCCTTTGAGATCCATTTACAAACAGGCTTTCAAAAAATTCTCATTGTAATTAATATTAAAACAAGGTACAAAATATTTATCTATTAAAGCGATTGATATAATTTAATAATTAAATATACAAGCTGCATTATATCAAGTGCCATATATGATGATAAGGTTTTTTTTAATTTGTCGAGATTTTTAAAACATTATTTTCCACTATCTGTCAAGGAATCCGGAAACAACTCTTCTGGACTTTTGCAACTAATCCTTTGTACACCTATTCATTACCATTTTACATAGGCAGATTTTGAAATAAACACATAGAAAATCAAAAGGTACATATAGGCAGGATTTGAAATCAATACAAATGTTTTTCCTGTCAGTTTTTTACTTAATTTTTTTAGACGCAGCATCCAATTACAAACTTTCTACATCATATCATTTGTAGAGGAACAAAACCCTCTATTGTGTTTTTATAGATAGAAATCTTTATATTCTCCCAAATTACTATGTTTTTAAATATGTTAATGTACCTTTACTTGTGTTCTCAAACATTGATATGAATAATATACTAATACGTTATATATATATATAAGGAATATACGAATAAATTTTTATAAGAAACTTCACCGGGATTTGAATCTTAAATCCTGCGCATGACAGTCAAAAGCCCTACTCTTTCATAAACCCACTTTCAACGGAAGAGAATTTTCCTTGAAAAAGGAAAGTGTACAACAATTTAATATGAACTCATTTCCTTCTGCAAGAGAACCCAGACAGCTTACTTAAATATAACATTGAATTCTTGTACACTATTAAGTTTTCATTTTGAAAAAAAATATAAATTATAAAATAAAATATATTTTACAATTATTTTAATAAATTTAAATACATATTTCATAAGTTGTCTTTCAAGCACTTTATTATGAGTGTGAAAAATATATACGTATCGAATAATAGATATCTAAATTTAAAAAAACTACTAAAGAGGAGCGCTTTAACTCAATGCAAATATTTTAATATGAAAGTACAATGTATGAATATAAGAAATGAAATTGCATAATACTGACTGCACACAGTTTCATACATTGTGCATTTTCAAGATTCTTTAGCGGTTACCAGCGGATATGAGAAAATGTGCGATGAATTTCTTTCTTTAAAACCTGTTTTTAGAAAGACACATCTAGTCTCGTTTTGTGTGATAATAAACTTAAAAAATTATGAAATTAAATAAAAACGTTAAATATCTTTTTCGCCTGATTTAAATAAGGATTCGATTTTTAAAAAAAAGGCTCGTGTTGGCTCTTTATGAAGGACCGAATGGTCATTCCAAAAGCGCTTCTTTGCCTCTCCGAGTAAGTAGCTCTGATGCTGATCTGCACGCGGCCGTCTCCCCCAACAGTGATTGTCTTGCTCTTGCAGCTGCTGCCAGAACGAGATCCGGCAAGAAGGTGTGTCTGCAAGGACTGGTTAAAGTCGCGGCCTTCGTTGTCGAAGGCGATGAAGCTCCTTTCCTCCACGGCAGAAGACAATCTGGTTGCCGCCATTGTCCCACCTATCGTTGACGTTGGTTCCTTTCACTGCATTCCTGAAGCCGACCATCTGGAAGATCTGACGCCAGCGGTGCTCGCACATCCAGTCATTGTTGCAGCTTACATCAGCTGCGAAGATTGGACTTATTGTATTGCCATTTCCGTCCATGGGAGGTCCAATGTCAGTGTTGTGGAATGCGAAGCTACGCACGATGCGGGGCTCTCCATTAGGATGGGCTAGGGTGAAAGCAGTTGGTCCCTTGTATTGCTTGGATTGCTTGTAGGTAAAGATGCTGTACATCTTTACATTCAGAGCATAACAAAATAATCCGTTCGTATAATAAACATTCTAAAAGTATATAGTTTTTTATATAATCGGGAAACAATATGAAAATCAAATAATCTCGCGCTTTCAGTAATACAAGTATAGAAAGTAAAAGGTTTTTTTTAGAAAAAAAAAACATTATGGGTACTACTTGTGGTTTGTGATATGCATTATTTGTTTTGAAATGCAAGTTAAAATTAACAAATTAAGCCAAATAAGAAAGGTTTATTGTAAAACTATTGTAAACCAACTCAAAGCGGTTTTTATTATTCAACTAAAGTAACCAAATAAACCTAATATTACAGCTTATATCGCAATTCAGACTTAATTTGAATTACTTGATTATTCTTAGCTTAAATTAAAAAAACACAGAACTATATAATTACATTCATATAATCACTGTCAAGTTCTAATAAAATTATTTTTGAATTAATATATTTAGTAATCAGTACATATAATATTAAATTACATAAATATGTTGTAATTTATTTTATTATTAATAACTTTCTTAAGATTAAGGAATATCTAGAAGCTGAAAAATATAGAAAATATTTGTATTTTACTAATTATTTAGTAAAATAATGGAAAGTAAAATAATATAATTTTATTCAAATTATTAGAAATGATTTATTGAAAATAAAAAAATGTGTTTATCAAATTTTATGGTGACACATTGCTATGATGTAAGCGCTTCAAATCCGATTTACATAAAGGCTTAAGAGATGTATGTCATATTTTCTATTCACTCTGTTACGGCGTTAAAAAACAGGTGACATTTATAAATTGTTCGCGAATCTCTTTTATTCAATTGATAAATCAAACACGGCGACAAAGAATCGCTGCCGAACGAATATTTACGTGTTTTTCAGTCCTGAAACGTTGACTCCGCCAACATCGAGAGACTGTATTTTTTAAAGGCATCTGAGGCAGATATGATAAATGCGATTTGTCGCAATAACGTTTTGCGAACGGCTTATGCTCCTCACTGGCTACAGAGACATATTCTACTAGTCTAAATAATATTAAGGGATATTTTTTGACGTAAATTACGCAAGAATATTGAATTTAACTGATTTCATATATTAATGAATTAAATATGTACGATTCACCACTTTGTGGTTAAATTACACAAAGCATGCACAATTTTATACAATTTATTTATTATTTAATTTATGTTTATATCTAATTATATGTTATTATTAAAGGATAGAACATGCATTAGCAGAATTGAGTGTGTGTGCTTGTAGCCACGACTAATGGAAGGGGAAGTTAACAATGAAGGTGATATTTTTCTAGCTAGACATTAAAGTTCCACCGAATATATTAACAGTATATCACCGGCCATTCAGAAGTATTTGAAAATTTAAAGAAAAGTCAGTTCTAGGTTATCCTTTCGTCTGATATCTGTAAAAACATTTAATATTATTCAAAGTATTTTGATGATATTTTTTTCCTACAGGTATATTTAAGAATTAAAAAAAACGTAAAAAATAAAGTATTATCATAATGCTTTAATATTTTATTAAACTTATAACAGATTATTGTGTTTCATATACATATAGAAAGACGTAATTATACTTATTTTTTATACTAATACGTTAAGTTAAACCTTCTCTAGATATGGCCAGGTAATAGAAACAAGTATTAAGATAGTAAAGAGCAATATATAATATGTCTCTTACTATATACTATACAATGACATATAACTAAACACGTATCAATAAAATATGTAATATAAAAATTAAATTACTTGAAAGATTTGTTCAGCAAAAGCAATTCTCATTTCATACCGTTATAATGTAAGGTAAATGTGATTTGGGTGGTTGCGTAGCAGGGCGCTAGCCGCGACCGACCGGTGGCCAGGCTTTGCAGCGGTGGTACGCCTGAATAAAGTCCGCGGTCCATTCCCTCGTTAGTCAATTTAATTTCACCTCTTCCCACAAACAAACTCGTCGTCTAATAACACACCGAGTGCGAGAACCGGAATCGTAGTGGAAGTAATTCACGTGATAATAAATCTGATGATTATTGTGCAGTATTATACAGCGGTATGGTATATTAACATGGTTTTCGGACTTATATTTTAAAAAAGAAAAAATATATTACTCTTACGGTTTTTTTTATAAAAAGACTGTTACTACACTGGCTGCTACTAAAAATAAATTAATCTGCATTTGTTTCAGCCACCGTTTATTTTTATTTTTAAAATCGTGGATTATAAAAACACATTCGATGAATTTTTCGGATACAATGTTGCTATGAACTCGGAAGCTGAATTTTTAACTTGATTAAAGCCATTAACTTTGAAATTGTTTTTTAGAAGGTTGTATTTTTTTTTTAAATGAGGTTTGTTTTTTCTTTGTTAATTTACTGTGTAAAAATACTGTAAGATTTATTATATGAAGTAACTTGTATTTTATATATATTTATATAATTATATGAACAACTTTTTGAAATGTCGTCTACAGAAAGTAAGTCCAAAAAATATTTATTTTATTTATTATATTCTAGAAATCAGAAATACAATTTTAACAAGCACAATTTGTAAGAAACAGGTAGAAATCGGATATGAAAGAATAAGAAGATTTATTATTTATATTTATACCAAGAAACGTGACTAATAATCGATTCAAATTTAATGAACTCTCAAATAAAATTTAAAATAGAAATCTATCTAATTAATACATTTACCTTTTTTTCTTTTTAATTCCAATTCTTTCTGAAAACTAACGATCTACAAAATAAATAAATAGTTAAAGAAAATATTAACTGAAGGACTAATCGCAATTTGCATAAGCTCGTCGGATAGTAAAAGTAAGGCTTTCTATTAACTTTGCGAATAAATTGCTTTTTTTTTTATGGGTGAGGCTATCGCTCCCATGCAAGGATTTTAGCTTTTAAGTATACATACAATGCTAGTCGTATAAACTATACATTGTCTACTGAAAGAGTTCACTTTGCTTCAGTTTTAAATTATAATTTCAGATTCACGAAATGAAATTTTCTGATACTCTTTTAGCTGGATTAATTTTTTTTTTTTAAATACAATAAAAGAAAATTCTGTATGATATCATTTGTCATTTAAATGATATATGTTTTTAATTATAAACATTTTATGGCATTCAGGAGAATTTAAATTAATGTTTAATACATTATGATGTAGAAATCACTGACGTTCAACACTAGTTTTATAGAAATCATTGAACTCAAAATTCAAAAGCGTTTCTCAAAGAGTTTATTAAACTTTGTGTACAAAGTTTTGAAGAAAAAGTTCTAATAAAGTAAAATAATGTGTATTTTACTTTTTAAATTTACATTCTTTTATTTTATATTCTATTCTTATATATTTTAATAATCAAAAGCTTGAAATAAAGAGAAACATTTAAAATAATATCGTGTAAGTACACATGACTTTTATGGTTTCACTTAAATGCATTTGTTTGCTGGATAAAGATGTTTGACATGTACTAAATGCACATTGCATGTCGTTGAAAATTGTTTTGTAATTATAATTTACAGTTCAAAAATAATTACAATTAGTTGAATTATAAAATTCAAAAAAAATATCGTTCTTATGAGATCATAAGCTGTACTAGTGACACATTTTTTTAAATTAACTCGTGTTTCGATATCCATATACTTAGATTATTTATCAGTCATTAAGAAATAATACTTTTTTATAAAAAAAAAATTGAATCTTAATATAAATATAATTGCGATTTACAACAAACTATATGCAATAATACGTAAAATAATCTTTAATAAAAATACATTTACTTACAACTACTACTGGGCCAGCGCTATCCATGTATAGAAAAGAGAATAGTAATTGCAAAGTTCGTGGTTCAAATCCCAGCTTCTGTTGTTATTCTTATCATTGTATTAAAATTCACGATTGTAGTTTTAAAGATAATCAAACGATGTATATACATTTATACACCAATTTCAGCATATAAATTAAATACGTAAATGCCGAGAAATATCGCTTGAAATTTTCTGAAATTATGTTCACATCGTCAAGTGACATGAAGCATTTCAAAATGGCGGTCCTCTCGCGAACGTCCAGATTGAAACAAAATTGAGTTAACCTACAAACCTTCTGCAGCGTTGCGAATGCAAGTGGATGCGGTAAACTGAAATCTGTAGTTTGAGACCTTTTATTTAAAAAAAAATGAGAATCTCACCAAATGGTAAGGGATAGATGTATTAGAAACAATCTCAAGTAAATAAACGTTGCTTAAGGATGGCTTTATTAAATGACATACAAACCTTAAATATCATTCAATGACGTTTGTCATTATTTATTATAAGCATTACTGAGTGAGCTGTGTACGATGGAAGTGGTGTATGGAATTTCTATTTTTTTTTTTTTTAAATCATAGTAATTTAAGTATTCATTATTTAGCATTTTTATTTCAAAAAGCAAATAAGATGACTAAGGTTCGATATAATAGTCATCTTCTTACTAAACTTACAATAACGTGACTAGAATAAAAACGCATAGCTATAACATTATACAATATAGTATGATGTAGTATATTATTGTTATTTGTAAGAAAAGCCTCCTTGTGATAACTTCTCTGTCCCGTCCTGTTTTTGAAGACCAAGATGGAGACCCCTTGCTGGACGCAAGTATAAAAGCTATGTGATATTGTGACTTTTAGTTTTAGCCGTGTGTGGCGAATTTCTTCTTTCCAATATTTCGTCCGCCATTGCAAGGGTCTTCTTCAAGGTTGATGATTTAGTACTTAGACCAACTAAGTCATCAACCCTGAAGAAGACCCCTTCAATGGCGGTAGAAATATTGGAAAATAGAAATTCGCCACACACGGCTAAACCCAAATGCCACAATATCAAATGTGGCCGTAAATACCTAGGAAGTTATAAAAGCTACATGTTAAAAAGTGGCTGAAAGCCTTTCCGTGATTCTAGGTCCATCAATTAGATGTCAATTAGAGCTTAGTATAAAGACTCTGAAAATAGTATGCTACAGCGTGTCTTGAATTGTCTTATCTGGTAACCCGTTGCTAACCACAAATTACGTGGGAATGGATGATAAGGAAAAATATCTATTTCCAAACCTACTTTAAAAATATTACAAGTAAAAAAGAACAATATACAAATAATTACAGGAAAAACAGGCTAAAGCAGTCGTCAAAAATTTACGCCATTAATGGATTTGAGCTTCTATGATTTTCGTTTGACCTCTCGCAAGGCAGTCGAGAGCCTTAACCTCTTTATTATATTTCTCATCTTGAACGTTGTTATGATCTGAAAAATATGCTGCAGCTTCACTTGGCGTTGCAGAAATATGAGATCTAATAATCAAAATTGAAAATATAATAATCTATTTGCAATATCACGAGATTTAAAATAAATTGTTAATCTTATTCTATTTGTATGACAATTATTTTCATACCATTATTCCGCTTGAGAGGCTGTTTATAACCAAATACTCTAGGCCTCGTGAGCATCTGGCTTATCATCCGATCTCCTTAAGAAAATGTGATAAAATTTCACTTAAAAATATACCTCCGCTACTATAAATTAAATTATGATTAATTTTTCTCACATAATTGACATCTTAAAGACCTATCCAATTCCATAAAACACAACTAAACAAACATGATAATGAACACGAACAAAAATAATAAGTTTCCACAGCATAACACAAACCCCACGTGCCGGTCCTCTGTCAACTACTGCAACATCAGAGGGCTGCACGCTTACATCAACGCAGTACACCACCACCTACAAAATTCCCGCCCTCACCTCCTTTTCCTCACAGAAACACAGATAGCCACACCTGCTGACCATAGTTACCTCAACTGTCCGCAATATACTTTGGAAGGTGCTTTTCATTACAAAGCCGGCCTTTGCCTTTTTATCAGGTCTGACATCAACTACAACCGAATCCGCTCTGTAGAACGAGCTGAGTTCCAAGTGTTGTGGGTCAGGGTCAACGACCCCGAGAGAATTAGGATTTATGCAGGACTCTACAGATCCCCTAACATGTCCAAAGCAGAAACATCTAAACTCTTCGACTATCTGGGTGAGACCATTGATGGTCTCTTGCTTTCTTACCCACAAGCGGAATTTGTTGTTCTCGGCGACTTCAACGTGCACCACACTGCATGGTTGGGGTCGGGAGAGACAAGCTCCGCTGGCAATTGTGCTGAATTATTTGCGTCTTGTTATGGCCTTGCACAGCTCGTACAGAACCCCACCCGTAAACCTGACATCGCATCACATCGTCCAGCTCTACTCGACCTATTTCTTACTTCTCAGCCAAGTGATTACTTGGTAGAGGTCGAAGCGCCACTAGGCAACTCCGACCACTGCCTTGTGAAAACAACTACAATCAGTGCTCCATTGCCACCAAAAGAACAAAACAATCGACGTGTGTGGCACTACAGGTCGGCTGACTGGAACGGATAACGTGGATTTTACGGAGGATACCCGTGGGGAGATATTTGCTTCAAAAATAAGGACCCTTCAATATGTGCCAATCTGGTGGAGGATGTAATCATCCAAGGAATGGAATGTTTTATTCCTCACTCCACGAAAACTATGGGCACCACCTTAAAAAGCTGGTTTAACCGTGACTGTGCCGAGGCCGTTAAACGCAGGAATACCGCATACAACAAACTACGAAAAAATAACGACCCCATAAGTCGTGCAGCATACAATTTAGCCTCCAAAGAATGCAAGAAAACCATTAATGACTCCAAAGACAAGTTCAATGTACAAATTTGCAACAAGTTGTCCGCTTGCCCTGCCGGTAGTAGAGCATTCTGGTCTCTCGCTAACTCTATTGGCAGCAACTTTTGCACTTCTTCTTTTCCACCACTGACTAATGCCGATGGCTCACTGGCTCTAGCCTCCAAAGAGAAGGCTGAACTTCTTGGTTCCCTGTTTACTTCCAATTCCACACTCGACGATGGTGGGGCCAACCCCCCATCCATTCCTCACTGTGGCAAGCAGATGGGGGCTGTAAAATTCAGCCTCAAAGCCGTACGTCGAGAACTTCTCCAATTAGCAACCAACAAAGCCAGTGGCCCAGATGGCATACCAGCGGTGGTATTAAAAACTTGCGCTCCTGAACTTAGTCCTGTGCTCACCAAACTTTTCAGATTGTCCTTTAGATGTGGTATTGTTACCCTGGGATGGAAAAAAGCCCTTGTTCACCCAGTTCCAAAAAAAGGAGACCGAAGTGACCCCACAAACTATCGCCCAATAGCCATCACATCACTACTTTCCAAAGTGATGGAACGTTTAATTAACAGCCAACTTCTAAACTACTTAGAGAAGAATGATCTTCTGTGCGATCGGCAATATGGCTTCCGCCGTAGTCAATCGTGCGGCGATCTCTTGGCATATGTCACACATGTTTGGGGAAATCCGTCGAATGCTATGGAGAAACGCAAGCTGTTGCCCTGGATATCTCCAAGGCGTTCGATAGAGTCTGGCATCGCGGTCTGGTGAATAAATTACCGTCTTATGGACTAACTCCCTCCTTGTGCTCCTGGATTGAAAACTTCTTGAGTGATCGAAGCATCATCACTGTCGTAGATGGCTTTTTTTCTTCCTGCCATAAAATCAACTCAGGAGTTCCACAGGGCTCTGTGCTGTCGCCCACTCTTTTCCTTCTGCATGTGAATGATCTGCTTCAATGCGCAAACATTCACTGTTATGCCGACGACAGCACTGTCCATGAGAGTATAATCTTCCAAAAACCTCCGAAACATTCGGAACTATCTGCTGCTAGGGAATCTCTGGTGAAGAAGATGAACATGTCTCTTGAAAGGGTTTCACGATGGGGCGACCTCAACGTCGTCAGTTTCAACATTTCAAAAACCCAATCATGTACTTTCTCCACCAAGAAGACTGCTATGGATCCTGTATCTTTCAACGGTTGTTCTCTTCCGAAAGCAAGCTCCATCAACATGCTTGGATTATCAATATCGAATAATGTCAAATATTACGAGTCAATTAAGTGTAAAGCCGGTCTCGCTTCCAAAAAACTAGGTGTATTATATAGATCACGTCGGTATTTCAACGATAAACAACTTCTTCTTCTATATAAAGGACAAATCCGACCTATCCTTGAATACGGCAGTCACCTTTGGATTGGAGCCCCAAAATACCTTCTAAACTTAATTGACTCAGTTCAAAGAAGAGCAATTCGTTTGATAAACAATGACACCCTTACGTCTAATCTACAATCAATGGAACACAGACGTAAGGTTGGTTCTCTTAGTCTTTTCTACCGTTATTACCACGGTCGCTGCTCTTCGGAACTTAAAGAACTAATTCCTCCTGCACCCACTCACAGCCGACAAACTCGTCTTACACTTGCCGAACATCCATACACGGTTAATATATGTCGACCAAGAACTGGCAGCTTCCAAAGTTCCTTCCTTAATGCCACCGGTAAGCTATGGAATGCTCTTCCAGCGTCTGTGTTTCCTCCTTCCTACAATCTGGATCTCTTCAAGAAACAGATAAATATACACTTGCAATCTCCCCAACCCACACACAAACACGAACACAACACACGTTTCCTGCATGCAGCGTCCAGCCTCCCTGGCTGAGCGTCATAGAGTGCACTGGTCTTGACCGGTTGTGCTCTCCTGCATGCGTTTACATAAAAAAAAAAAAAAATGTTACTCGTGTTTATATAGTTGAAAAAACTATGTGCTTGTAATTTTTATGGTCAAAATTTATGTTTTAATACTTTGATTTTTTTCATGGTAACGAAATTCCGGCAGGTTATTTCACTCTACTAAACATTTTAAAATCACTTTAGTTATGATTTATCCAACACATCTGAATAACTGGCAACATAAAAAAGGATAACCTTTCCCCGTAATGTTTGCTTTATTGTTCAGTTAATTCCGATTATACCGTTAATTATTGCCTGAAACCATAAACATATTTTGCAACAATAATTTCAACGGTGTGCTTGCTTTACCTATTAGTGCAGGGATAACCAAAAATTTTCAGTAAAGAACCATATTTAAAACTAAAATAAATAATAATTCGTTATAAAGTAGGGTAAATATATATATAATCGTGTCGGAAACAACAGGGTCAGATCCTGTCTGCCCAGAAGTGGGCGACGTCGATGGCGTTACTTCTGGCCATCATCAGGTCTTCCTGGTTGCAGCTATTCGGGCACAGCGCACACTCCAGAAGGTGTGACAGGGTCTGCTCCACGCCGCAGTCACATTCAGTCTGTCCGCTGTAAAACTGCCAGGCCCTCATTTGTGTCCTCGTCTTGCATACTTCGGTCCGAAGTCTGTTAAGGGACCTCCATATATTCCACCCTTGGTCATGTCCAGGGGCTAGGTCCTCTTTCGGGGCAATCCAAGTATTCCCCTCAGTTGCGCTTCTCCACATGTTCAGCCGCAGGGTGGCCTCAGGTATCACCAGTTCCGTTGTCGACTGTAGGAAACTTCTTCTTGATTTGAGCCGTGCGGTTATCTTTTGGTACCCAAACATAGGGTGGAGTGCGTTGTGGGTTGCTTTGGTGAGCTCCTTCTTGGTAGTAACTTCTCGCCGTATGTTTGGTGGGGCAATGCCCGAGAGTTGATATAGCTTTGATATTGGGGTAGGTTTCAGGCACCCCGTAACCACCCGGCACGTTTCATTCAGAGCAATATCCACTTTCTTGGTATGGGCAGACCTCGCCCATACTGGCGAAGCATACTCGCGAGCAGAGAAACAGAGAGCTAGAGCACTTGTGCGGATCAGGTTTGGTTGGGCTCCCCACTTCGTACCTGCCACTTTTCGGAGTAGGTTGTTTCTGGTGGACACATTTTGCTTAACAGACTGCTAGTGTTTCTGATAAGTGAGGGTCCTATCCAGCTTGACCCCTAGGTATTTAGGTGTGTCGCAGTGCTCTAACACCAAGTCGTTCCAGGTAATGTGCAGCTTTCTCTTGGCAAGTCTGTTATTGAGATGAAAGGCGCAGACTTGGGTCTTGCTTGGGTTGGCTGTAGTCGGTTTTGGTGGTAGTAGGAAAAGAGGGTGGTGAGTGCTTTAGTAAGTTGGGTTTCTACTTCCTCGAAAGAGACCCCTTGTGCTGTGAGCGCCAAGTCATCTGCGTAGATGAAGGACCTGGTATTGTTCAGTATTGGCTGGTCGTTTGTGTAGACATTGAAGAGTAAGGGCGCTAACACGCTTCTTTGAGGCAGTTCATTTTTGTTCGTGCGCCATCTGCTACGCTTACCTTCATGATCAACATAAAATCTACGGTTCTGTAGCATAGTTGCTATTACATTAGTAATAGTTGCATCATGGGTAATATTCTGTAGTTTAAGCAGCAGGGTTTTATGGTGGACTGTGTCATAGGCAGCGGTTAGGTCTACAAAGGCTGCTCCCGTCATTTGTCTCTTCTCAAACCCGTCTTCGATGTGTTGTGTGAGGTTCAGAATCTGTCCAGTGTATGATTTTCCAGGGCGGAAACCAGCTTGTTGTGGGATGAGAAGCGGGTCTATAAGGGGCGCTAGTCGGTTGAGAAGGATTCTCTCCAACAGCTTATACAAATGACAGAGCAAGGAGATTGGACGGAAATTCTTTGGGTTGTCTGGGCTTTTCCCGGGTTTAAGTATTGCGATTACTCTTGACTTCCTCCATATTTTTGGTATATGTTGAGTACTGATACAATTATTTAAAAACAGGAGAATCCATTTCTTTGTCTGTGGTCCAATGTGTTTTATTTGTTCCGTCCTAATGTCGTCCAGTCCTGCGGCTTTCCCATTCTTCATTATGCTCACTGCTTTGTTGAGTTCAAGAATGATGACTGCTGCCTTCCGACCTGTATTAGCGGTCTCGGTGGTACATTTATTTTTCATTTTTATGTTCCTCTTAGCACATTGTTCTATTTTTGTGGGCTTTCCATTTAATAGAAGTTGGTAAGCGATTTGGTCTGCGGTTATATTTGAGAGGTTGTGTTTCGGTTGTTTTGGGTCACTGTTCAGGGTTTTAAGTAATCTCCATGCCTTATGGCTATTTCTTGAAAGATCTAGCTCATTTAGCATGGCTGCCCATTTCTCTCTTTTATTTTTTGATAGAGCTTCCATTAAAGCATTCCCAGCAGAAACAGTATTGAAGTTGAAAGGGTCCTTCTCGTACAGCTGGGTATAGTCGTCAAGTAGCCTCTCTGCTTCCTTCTCCAGTCCCTGTATGTGATGTCGTTTGCAGCCTCTCGGGATTGTCTGTCGAGACACCTGATTTACCGTTTCCACGAAGTGGTCGTAGTTTTCTGGCATTGGGGTGGTATTCCAGATTTTGGCGTCGAGGGATTCTGAGAATTTATCCCAGTCGGCTTTTTTAAAATTAAACCTCCTTCTGAATGGCACGGTCCCTATATTTAGTAAGGCTGACACCTTGCATAGAATAGGTCTATGTTGAGAGTGGGGTATGTGCTTATACACCGATTTTTCGCACTGCTGGCTAATTGTACCTGTGGAGAATATTAGGTCCGGGTTGTAGCCTCTTTTCCAGCGACCGCTGTTGAATGAAGGTGGGAGCTTTGCGTCGTGTATAAGCACCAGATTGTTTGCTTCTGCCCAGCACTCCAGAGACTCTCCATCTTCATTTGTCTTGTCATAGCCCCAGTTTATGCTATGACAATTAAAGTCTCCTAGCAAAAATCTCGTATCCTTTGATCGGAAGTTGCTCGGTTCGGAGAAAGCAAATGGTGTGTTTGGTGGTTTGTAGATGGACGTGACTGTGCATGCTGTCAGTTCTGTCGTTATGACCTCTATGTCAGATGTGTCAGTCAGGGCTGTTGATATTATTGCTAGGTCCTCTCGTGCAAACACGGCACTCCCATATTTGTTATGGGGCCTTTCTGCTACTAGTCGCATACCTGGCACACTGGGGCGGTTGTTGTTAAGCCCGCGGTGAGTTTCTTGCACGCATAAGATGTCACAGTTGTTGGCAAGGCAGTGTTCTGCGAGTAAAAGTTCTTTACTAGCTGATAACCCTCAATGTTGATGGTCATCATTGTCAGTTTTGGCTCTGAGAAGAGCCGTTTTAAGTTCTTCTGCGCTTTTGCGTGTGTTGATATTGTTTCCGTAGTAGAAGGATTGGCCGGCATTGTAAATAAGGAACCTCCGCGTGGTGCCCCCTGGAAACGGTTATTTACAATGCAGTAAGGTAAATATCAGACGCCAATTGTTTTTGGTCTTCAATAAGGTCTTGGTCTAGTAGTTTCACATTAAATTTGTCCTATAACACACTTTATTTCGTTAATTGGATGATAATGTAATTTAAATCCTTAACTACGAAATTATGTGTGCTCATTTATTACGTTCCATGTTTGCCTTTACATTTCATCAGTCCATCACTTTTAAACAATCACTGGCATGCACTGGAGAAGCGAACAGTGTACACAGAAACTGATGTTAATAGAAAAATACGTGATACATGTAATAACAAGGCAAATATCATTTTTTGCGGCGGTGAATATAAAAACCTATTAAATACGAAGTGCATTTAAAGTATTGCTTTGTGAAAATACTGTAAAAATACGAGTATTATTAATAACATAGGATGCTTATTTTTAAAAGATAATAATTGAGGGATTACTTTATTTTATTTAAAAAAGTGTTCTGATAACTTATTTTATTACTCACTGTGAATATAATCAGCAGTGAAATCCATCGAAGCTCGAGGGCTGTGCCAAAAAAGGTACAATGGGCCGCAATCGGTCCGCGAGTCGTAGTTTGCTATGCCTTCCTCAGCGACAGCGGCCATTTTGCCGAATGCGGTATTATAACAGCGACGGGAGACCGGACACGAGGATGTGCACACAGAACAAACAATATATCAAATTTAATTCCTTGCAGGTCATACTATAGGATAATACTTGTAAGCGTACACATTTATATGTGGCCATACTATTGCGATTATATTACATAATTTTGTGCATTATCTAACACGGCTCGTGCAAAAAACAATCTACATTAATATTCGAACATTCAAAAATAATTTTACTGTTATATACTCCAACCAGGCAATAGATTGGAAACATCAGAATTATAGCAACGATTGCTGATCGGTTCAGCCAAGCGGTAGAAAAAAAAAGCCATTTTATAATTTTTACAGGCAAACCGAGACGACGAAGATTTTTTTCAAATAAGAAAAACTTGCGTCGTCAAATATGTCATGCAATGGCGAAAATTGAGAAGGTGAAGAGATCATGTTAGAAGAAAGTGTTCTGAAAGAGTGGTAAGCATAGCAGCTGACGATATACTCTTTGGCAACCAAACTCCAGAAGCATGTTGCTACAACACATTGGTCTTACATGAACATTCTTCAATTAATAACAGAACGGAAGCTTGAAGAAAACGGAAGAAGAGGATATTTTAAAACTTGAAAACAATCTAACCAAAAGTGATGGACTTTACCTCCCATTTAAATGCTTGCCGTAAGATAGGTTTTTTATAGTTAAGCATCAACAAATCCGTTTTTTTGATATTTTCAACATGCTATAATGACAAATGCTACGCATAACTTATTGTTGCTCATAACACAACATTACTTGACTTTTGACACTGACATACGAATAGATTTTTTGATATTTCTATTGGTTTTAAGTAGAACAATATTTTTTCCAGACTTAGAATGGTTAACTAGTTTATATCTTAGATTTTTCTGACATAAAATCTTAATAAGTTGATCTGTTTAGTATTTATTTGAATTTATGTATATATAAGTAAAACATCTTATAAAAGTAGCACTTTACTAAAGTCTTGAATGCTTGAATATTTAGAGAATTTTCCTGTTTAATTTAAACTTTTCGAAGAGTAAGCTATGATCCAGTAAGTATTCAAATATTCAAAAGCGTTTTCTATGTATCTAATTCATTTGATTTTGAAGCATTAATTCTGTTACCTGTAACGCAAATATCGCAATCAGTATAGGCCTTGACTATGTCGTCTGCCTTCAATTTTGGAAATGTTGTTGGATGAGATTCAATAATACAGAACGAGCAAATAATACGAAACGGATCAAATACGATCACTTCACCTGCAAACAACCAGAATGTAGTGACTCTATGACTTGCAAACATTAAATGATCTGCTAAAATTTATATTTCTTGTCTGTAACTGTTAAATATAAGCAAAAATGTCACTGTAACGATAATAATCAGCTTTAGTAACTCCCACACTATGAGCAAAATGTTATAATACGAGTAATAAATACAATAAATGAATTGCATTACTTTAATATCATTTCCTTATTTTGAATGGATATATACTTCTTACCTTGTTTTTAGACGAATTACGCTTAGGATAGCTTATTCACATACTTTAAAGCCCCATTTACGTTTTTAGCGTGATGAAAGCTTCTTCAGTTTATTACATGTATAAAAAAGAGTGTTGCAATGTTGAGAATTTAAAGTATTTTTGATTCGAAAAATGGAATACTATATTTTAACTGACATTGATGTTCTTTTGGTAATCGTAAAACGTTTTAAGTAAGAAGTTTTATGCATTAAAAAAATATATCTTGGTCGTGCACATTTTATTTTTAATATAATTTTTATTTTTATAATAATCAAGTACTAAAGAGGATATACGTTTTTAAAAGAATTAGTATTAAAATACGACGTTTTTTTTTTGCCAATATAGCTCATGTAACTCAATACACATCCCAAATTTGCTCAGTTCTCGAATATGGCAGCCAACGTCAATGAATATTTACAGATAAATGGACACTATTAAACCAACTTTAATAAGAAGGCAGCAATACTCCATATCATACTATATATCGCTATAGTAGTAGGAAGTAGGTTTCTTGATAGTCCGTAATTATTTCCAGAGCGTTTTCAAAGCACATGAAATGTTTATTTAATGTTTGTCTATTTCTTGAGAAGCGACGCAATGTGCTCAGAATAAATTGCCTTCAAACAATGCACCATAAAAAAACGTTTTCCATTACTGAAACGTTTCACTTTAAAAGGGATGGCGCCTAAATATCTCACGTGTCTAGAGTCCCCACATCCTGCACGTGGTCATAAGCTCTAAACTAAGCTGTAATGCACATTTTTTCTACTAATTCTATCATTTTTAATTATTATAGTATGCCAAGTTAGGCTGTCATTTAAAATACGTTTTATAATGAACGATATGTGACCCTATTTTTTTAAATTTAAAATCTACTAAAAACAAAAACAATAATCGCGTACATCTAATTTTAAGTGTACTTTAGTAAAAATCTTTTCAATTGAGTGTTTCAGACGAAAAACATTAAAATTCCTTTATGTTTGTGTAATCCCTTGGTATATTATTCTCTGAACATGATGTTTAATATTTTACTACTAGATAAAATGTAGTATAATAAGAAATAGTATTTGTGCATTAATTTTTTGGATAAATAACAATTTTGTATTGAAAACGTATTCAAGGTAAAACTTTTTAGAGAATTGAGCCAAATTTGACGTAGAAATTTAATTTTTGAAAAATTTGTTGAGTATAATTTTTAATATTTTGATCCACCAATATCATTCGAATACAGCATAGCATTTAGCAATTATCCACAAATGAAATTGATGTGGTCATGAAATGATTAAATTTGAACAAAGGTTGATTGTTACTGGAGTAAAACCCTTAGCGTGAAACAAATAAATAAGTAACCAAACTCTTGGCATCATCAACTACGACTTCCTCAGGATTTTGACACCCTCGTCAAGGAGACTGAATGGTAGTTACCTAATTAACACATATTATTTAAGTAAATATTTTAATTTGGATTCCGCATGTTGGTGTCGTAATACACACAGTATTTCAACACTTCTTTTTTGCAGTAATGTGATATTACGACTTGCAGACCTGACAATTTTAATAGTTTTTTGTAATATTTAAAGTGCTTCAGCAATATTTTTCTATGAACTATTACGCACCAGTATCACGATCTTTAAGTGAAATATATTTAAATACAAAGTAGATAATTCTTATTGACATAGGAGACCTTATAATATATATAAATTTTTATAGGATATCCATTTATAGACTATATGATCTCATATGATACAAATTGCCACTCAGTTCTGTCAGTTGCCAATATACAAGCCTCATTTCGAGACAAATCAGCACCCGAAGATCCAGCTGGGAGCATATATGATTCCCCACAACCTCCAGGGCAGTAGACCTGAAACCTAATGAGACAGCATCTGTAGAATACTAGGCATATTGTAGGTTTTTTTAAATTGATTATTTTAAGGAGATAAAACTGACGACAAGCGGTAAGCAACGGAAAGTAACCCATCCATGTATTACTACGTAATGTTACTTAATTTTGTGATCCAACTAATACTGCACTAGCAATATTCTATTGTTATAATTTTAAGAGCCTATACGATTTAATTTTTTTGAGCCGAACGTAGGATAGAACACACTGATCTTACAATGTCAGTCGTTCACTTTACACTTGCCTATGCCACATGTGTGTATATTTTATGAAAGTAACACGTGTTGTAGGTGGGGCTGACGCTCAAGTCACCCATTTATCAACAACTAATGCCCTTAATGACATAAAAAAACACCCATCGCACGGTTGTATCTTTAAAATTAAAAAAATCAAAACACCCCACCAGCTACTCGGATTTTGATCAGTTTTTAATTTGATGATATTCTAATTTAGAATTTTACTTTTTGAAATAGTAAGATATATTTTTGAGTTTTTTTTTATTGGTAATGAATAGGGGAAACGTGTCTTTTGGTTGCTAGATTACTTTTAAAATGATTTATTACTCGACGAACTACTGAAGTACGAGAATATATTAATAGAAAGGACTTTTAACTGGAAATAAATTCGAAATTCGTCGAGTAACGTATTTGAAATTTACAAAAAGTTTACATTACTGCTAAATTAAAAATATGTGTGCAAGTGTAAGTTATCATTTATATATTTCAATGATTTTTGATACAAATATTTTAACCCAAATATTTTATAATTTTGAGCTCTATATGAAAACTTGTTGACTTATATATAATACAATACGCAATAAGTGTTACATATTTTTTCTTTTCAAGTGCTTTAATATATACGTTAGATGTACATTGTATTGGTTTGGAGTGGCTAATAGTCATTTACGCCCATAAATATAACGTGTATACTCGTATTCACATTTGTAAAGAAAATTTTAATGTATTTTTACTTTATGATTATTTTCATATATTCTTATACACATAATGATATGGGGTGGCAAATTGACACTTAACTCTAAGTATATAGTAATGGTGTTATTCTGCATAAATGGATCTCATTAAAATCTTTGAACGTTTTTTAGAAGTAAAGCATGTGTATAATTTGAGCATTCAAATTATACCTAAATAATTTGTGTAAATATTAAGCGACGGTTAATAAATTAAATTTAAGAACTTAGCATTTGAAAAGATAATTTAGAAAAGTAATCGAAGTCCTGTATAAAGACATTAAACACATTACAGCATTATATTCAGATTTTAAACTAGAGATTTATTTGATTAATAAACATAAATTATTATTTAAGAGTCTGAGCTACAGAATAGTTTTTGACCTTATTTGAACATTGTTACACAAAAATAAAATCCTTGCATTAAATAACTTCTTAGGTTTTCACGGCCAGATTTGATATGGTGGCTTTTGGGTTTAGCCGTGTGTGGCGAACTTCCTTCAACCAATATTTCGACCGCCATTGCAGGGGTCTTCTTCAGGATTGATGATTTATTTAGTTGTGAGTTGGTTTATTCAGACTATCTTCTTACATAAATTTTAATAAATCATCAATCCTGAAGAAGACCCCTGCAATGGCGGTCGAAATATTGGTTGAAGGAAGTTCGCCACACACGGCTAAGCCCAAAAGCCAAGATATCCTTGCATTTTTTTTTTTATATGGTTGACACTTCAAAAACACTTCAAAACTACGACTTTATATGATTAGTCCGTGACAGAGCCCGATAATTCGAATTCACTCGCTGCGTCATTCGAAGAGGGCCGGAGTAGGCGGCGAATCCATCAGGGACGCAGATATACGTGCTCTAGGTGCTCTAGGTGCTCTACGCGCCGATAGGCTATGGCATGTACTACCTCTATCGAGTGTAATGCTTCTAATCCGGAGAGTTAATTAGAGATTCCGATAGAGAACTCTTGATTGATATAGCCGGGTGTGCAAGTGACAGTTCATTTGGTTCGGCTCTATTTATTATCTCCGTTTCTTCCGATTTTGTATCGGTATTTTGAAAGTGTTACAAAATGTGGCTCACAATCTGAAACACACAGAAAAATGTTAAAAAACACCACAAAAACTGAAATAAACCAGGTTGAAAATTGATTAATTGACCTATTTGAATAACATTAAGGTTATCAACTGACAATACTTGGTGAAACTGCATAATTATAATTTTAAATTCATTTTAATTTAAAAAATAACAAATTAAAAATATTTAGTTTTGATTCACATTTACTTTAAGCGATTACATGTTTCGGCCTCCCTGGAGACCATCTTCAATAAGTTACCTTATTGACCTTAAGACCTTATTGAACTTAAAATTTTAGAAATATAAATGACAAATGTGAGATAGTATACAGGTATTTTGTATAAAAGGTTTTTATTTTAATAAGTTTTAACCTCCTTAAAGTTAAGCTTTGTTAGTCGCCATAGTATTTGCTTCATCCCATGTCAGCTCCGCTTTCCACAGCTACATCGAGTACATTCTATGTATAGTTCCCGACAGCCTTTTAGGAATTGCTCTTCTTTGAACTGCGTCAATTTAGTTTAGAAGGTATTTTGGGGCTCCAATCCAAAGGTGACTGCCGTATTCAAGAATAGGTCGGATTTGTCCTTTATATAGAAGAAGAAGTTGTTTATCGTTGAAATATCGACGTGATCTATATAATACACCTTGTTTTTTGGAAGCGAGACCGGCTTTATACTGACTCGTAATATTTCATTATAAATATTGGTTTTGGAAATTTCGTGTCGTAAAATTGCGAGAACACCATGTTTTGGAAACTGATTTGGTTGGAAGAACGATTTGTATCAAACGAACGAGTGCAAACATCCTGTACAGTGTCAAATTTAGCTGACATAGTGATGGTTCGGAGCTAGAGACTAGTTTTGTTCGATAGATACCACAGTTCGTATGTCAACCTGGCAAATCATCCAATCGGAATCGTGTTTTGTGTTCGCGCGATGGAGGATGAGATGGACAGATCCGCTGGACAGGGAGAGAAAGGGAGAAGGAGCTGCAGCCTGTCAGGCAGTTTGAATGGATGATCAACGAGCAGAACCTCTTGCCAGAACTGAATGAGAGGTCAAAAAAGGATTTCCGTATATTTGACCTAATTAGTTATTATTATTATTATATTAGGATTTGTATAGCGCTCTTTTATGACCGAATGATCATTCCAAAAGCGCTTTCTTTGCCTCTCTGAGTAAAAAGTGGGTCTTGAGTCTGCTTCTGAAGGATGCCTGCGCTTTAAGCTCTCTTATGCTTTCCGGTAGCGAGTTCCAGGCCATTGGTGCCGCGTAGCTGAAAGCCCGATTGCCAAAGACCATGCTAGGACTACCTCCCGTCAGCTGCAGGGTGCTTCTATTTGCTCTAGCCGATCTGAGTGTCTCTCCACGCGCGCTTATTTCTGAAGGCTTGATAAGTTCTGTCAAATAGCCCGGTGCAGTTCCGTTGAGTGCCTTGTATTACCTAAGATTGTTTTGACGATGAAAGTTTGGCTAAAAGGCGTTTACATGAATAGATATTTGACCAAACGGAAATATGATTAAGCGGATACTTCACCAATTGAATATTTGGTCAAAAAACTTATTACTGTTTTGAAGATATAATTGTAAATTATTTCATATATTTGTAATAATTATTACCTTTACATTACGCAATCTATTAATGTAAATTAATTAAGAAATCACTTTAATAATTTGGCAAATATTCAGAAAACAAAACCTCTTTGCATAATGTGTTTGCTTGGCCGAACTTTCATTTGACCAAATATCGAACTGTTTTTGGCCAATTGTTCGGACTAAAAAAAACATGACAAATTGTAATATCTTGTTCATATTGCATATTACAAACTTTTTTATCTTTGAATGGTATATTCACGTTTTATTGTCGTAGAATTAACAGTTTTCTATAAGTAAACAACTTTTTTAGCATTCTTAAATTTTCTCAAATTATTAATTCTTATCTTGGTTTATGATATTAAGTTAGTTATCAAGATGATTATTATAACTGATTATTTTGACGCTCGAACGAGACTTTTAGGATTATAATTACATATTTGTAAATCATCTAATAAAGATTTTCCCATAATAATCTCGACAACAGAATTACATACGTTAATGCATAACAAAATATTTTTTGAGGAAATTTCATGATAAAAATATCATAATTAAACGAAAATAAACTCCAAAAAAATTCGTTTAAGAACACAAAATAGAAAATAAACTTTTTGTATGCAATGATGATTTGTTGTATATTTTAAGGTGGGCGCTGAAATTCCTAAATTAGTCCCTGGATTGGACGGAGTTTCGGATAAACAGAGCAGCCTGACAGAGGCAAATAAATTATCGCTATAAATATGTCGCACGCAAATTGTGTTTGGCTTTGTAACTCAAATCATTTATTTCATCATTATCAATAAAAGCTTTATGTCCTGCCAGAGCTTTCGCTATGTTTATTGCGAATGTCCAAATATAGGTCAGTTGGTCCATTAAATTTTCAATTCCTAAAATCATTATGTTTCATTTTAATTATTTTATTATAAACTAATTATAATAACAGATAATAATAAAAGTTTTTTTAAATTTATTCCACATTTTTTTTTTTTTTGCCAACATGTTTCAGCCAGGTCGGATGGCCATTTTCAAGTCAATTAGTTAAATATTTGTTGGCTCTATATAAAGCAAAAAAAATAAAATATATGTTGAATAAATTCTAAAAAATCTTTTATTTATATCTGATATTATGGAATTCCACCAAGAAATATCGATCGAAATAAATTAAATAATTATAATAAATTACGCAACATGTTGCTACACAGAGCTGATGATGATGTTGTAAGCATATTATATTTTTTGTAATATTAAGGAAATCTAATAATTTGCTTTAATTATAAATGTATCCATGTTTCCAAACAATTATATTCTCTTTTTTAATCATACTGTGAAAAAGCGCTTTTATGATGTAAAAAATGCTGAATTTGTATTGTAGGCGCACGGTTCAATTGCCAAGGTTCCCAAGTGGCAAAAAATTATATTGACTTTGAATCTTAACCAATAATTTATATTTCCTACTTTAAACAAACATCCTTTGAATTATTATAACGTGTCAACATAACGTAAATTCGCATTGATATGTTATAACCTTAATTTAAATTTGACTTTGTCTCATTTATACTCACACATACTCGTTTATTCATTAATGAAGAATCATTGTGTTTAATATTTTCTATATAGGACTATACGTGATGATTAACAAAATAAAAATGTGTTGAAATATTTCAAATATATATGTATATGTCATTTTAAATTATTTTAATACAAAAATAAAAAATCACCATTATGCAGCTTATATGTCAATTTAATTGTTAGCTAATAATCCTGAATTTTTTTTAAGCTCTCGGCATTCCAAAAAATACTTATTTGACGTAACAGATACATTGGTAGATGAAAATTTATAGCAAGTTCCCCGCTGTCAATATATGTTCTGTGGTCAATATATGGAATATTTTGACAATCTTTTTATTAAAAACACGATAGAACTCTTAGGAGTTCTTTCTTCGTAGTATCAATCCGGTGGATTGGCTTGCAGCAACAGAATCTTGCATCTCGAAAACCCTTTTCAGCTCAGCATAAGCGCTACAGTTCATGTCCTGTCATGAAAATACTCCCGTCTAGGGCGCCCTCTACAGTTTCTACCCTCAACCATCCCCTCCACAATATCGTGAAGAAGACCATCGTGCTGCATGATGTGACCAATCCATCGGGCTCGCCTCTCTGAGATGGTTCTTATATTCTTAGGAGTTAAGTCTTAAAAATTATCTAAAAAATGTTATGAGATAAAGTTCTCACGTTCATATAAAATAATGATTTAAAAACTGCACTACAGATGCTGAAAATTTTTCACGTACGTAGTTAATGCAATCACTTTTTTCAGGAGAGTCAAAGCAATCGGTCAGTAGTAGGAATTACGATGGCCAAATATTTTACTCGCAAAATCCGTGCGCTCCTCGATTATTAGATTTGCTTTCTAGATTTGCATGTCCGAGGAATCGCGGACCAGGGAACTAAGCCGCCAAGCGTGATTTATGGAAATCCATCTGTTTCACTAGGAGTATTCTGATCCATGTACCGGTTTGCTGCTTGAAGTGCATCAATACACTGCATTTTCTGATTGCTAAATAGGACAGAAATTTACCTGATTGTAACTAGTGAGAGAAAAAAATATAAGCTTCCACCGCTGATTGCTAAAAACTTCCTCCTTAATAAATGGACATCTTAAGAGACTAAAGTCTACTGAAAATTTCAGAATCATCGAAAAAAAAAATTACTTCCGTTTTTGTCCAGGCTTGAAGGGGATCGTATGGAGTCGTCCAAACTTCACGTTAGCGCTTTTGTTAAATTTGACAACACAATGCGTTCAGACAAAGAGTGTATGTACCTAACAGCATTATAAGTAGTTATGCACCAGCGCTCGTTTTAGGGGGTGGCGAAGTGGGTTGGTGTCCCAGGGCGCAAATAGGCTAAGAGCGCCGAAAACAACCAATCATTCTTGATTTTTTTAAATGTAAACAATATGGCGTGTTAGAAAAAAAATCTCTAAGGCGCCACAGGGTATAAAGCCGGTACTGTAATGCACAAAGGAAAATAAACAGAAAAACGATAATTTATTTATATGGCTTTATATTATCATTGATCGATTGGATAAACATAATATTACTTAAAAATATAATAAGCATTATTTAAAAAAAGCGTATTCAAAGACATACTAATCTTTTCATCGCGGATGATGTATTAAACCTTAAATATTAACGAATACACAGTTATAGCACAACAGAGAGTAATATAAAAAAATATAACATATAATAATTAAATAGTCTGCAGTCCACAAGTCTATATTTATGTTATATTTTTCATACACCCATTTCAATTTCACCTATTTTAATTTATCTTTGTTCGAAAGAGCTTTTAAGCTGCTCAAAAATATTTTTGAAACAAACGGATAAAAGCTCGCTGCATCAGAAATACACTCAAGACGAAATATTATGAGCTGGCGTTTTTAGCGCACTGAATTTTGAATTGTTTATTTCAGGTGAAAAACGCTACTTTAGTAACGTGACCATTATTTTTGTGAATAAAACGGGTAATTGTATATTTTAGTTGCTATTTATAAAAAAAACCCACATTTAAACATAATCCATTTTTCGCTATTTAAAATAATACCAAATTTTCTGATTTGTTATTATATTTAACAAGGTTTTATTAATAAGTATTTAAAAAACTCAAAATAAATAATTTCAGACTTAATTTTTGATACCCGCATTAAACACAATATTTCTTCAGAAACATTTTGGCTTTTAGTTATGTTCCAACATATTTTTTTCTAATTGTTAAATAAGTAATGTTGCTTAGTAAATTTTTTATTATCATAATATTTTTAGTAACGAAGAAAGAAGAAACGCAGAGAGAGCATTCTATAGAATTACTGTTTTATATTAAGAATGATTAATGGATAAGTTTTGCTGCAATGAAAATGATTATTAACTGTGTAACGATTAAACGAAAATAATGGGTGAATGTGACATCAATGGAAAAAAATGACAAAAAATTATGCGTGAGAATTACGATTATGTTAATAAGTGTACTGATTATTAAATGCTTCAGCGATTTTTTCTGTGGTTCGCTTGAGTTTTGGTTGGCTTAATTTCACTTGAAAGTATTTTTGCATTTGTATTATAAGTCTTTATTTGGTTACATTTACTATTTGAACAATATATTTGTTACTTAATAAATTTGAACTATATATTTGTTGTTTAATAAATGCCCGAACAACACTATTTAATCTAAAAGATACGTGACTTATTTATATGATAAAGTTAATATATTTCTGTAGAATATTTTAGAAATATCGAGTAATTATTTTTATCGAATTTGTAACAAACAGATATACAGATTCCAGTATGGTTCAGATTACCTTATACAATGTAGATTCTTGAAGTATTTAATAAACCTTATCGTACACCTTAATAAGGCAACGTCCCATTCAAAACGAGACATATGGTAACCTTAGAAATATGCGAAAGGTAAATGGTCATAGAGGTCGAATGCCGGACTCCGTTGAGCCGTCATGCTAATGGGCCTTGAGTGCATTTTGTTATTCGCATCAAAACTTTTTGATGCTCCTCGGTGCATTGCAGGGATTAGACTGCGGTAGGCTGTTTTGTTTCGCAAAAACATTATCATTTTGTGAGCATTAAATGCGATGCATTCCTAATATTTGAGCGAAAAGTCTATAGCTCTTCAAAACGCCAAACCAGAGCGGATACACGATGTATGAGATGGGATGTTTTATATTTGTGTAAAGTTTGGAATGGTTGCTAATTTAAAAAAAATAAAAAACACATATAATAAATAAAGTAAATTTTTTTAATTAACAGTTAATAGTCGAATTTTGGAAGGTAAAAGTAATAATTTATAAATGATTCAAATAATGTTGATATCAGCATGATATAGCTCTTATAGGTTGATGCCGAAAAGCCTCAAAAATTGATCTTTTGTCTCTTATTTATGTTCGCTCGCCTGACATGCATATCTTATAATGTTAGTTTTATTTATTTAAAATTACACGGCGTTTACATACGCCATTTTATTTGTATGACAGTTGCTCTATTTCATTTTGGTGCAACTGTCACATCAGATTTTTTGTCGTGATTGTCTTGGCGGCGCTGCATGTCACAGTGTTCCGGCAGTCGTCAGTTAGTCCTCGTCCTGCATCTTTCCACGCAGCCACGTGACGAGCCCGTGACTTGTCGCCTTTTTAAAGACGGGGGATGTCATTATGTTTTGTGATAGTCAAGAAACAGTATTAATAAACTTTGTTTTTCGGTTTTGTAGTATTTTTTCTCGATTTAATATTTTTTGACATTAAAATAACATTCAATATTTTCATATCATCTCTCAAAAAGTTGACGTGTAACATTTAAAGCATTGTGTAAGTGAAAAATGATTTTATTTCAAAGATCCATTTTTCGTAATTTACACTTAATGATTTTATTAATTTATGTTCATGTAATCAAAATAATAAAATTTTTTGAAATTCCGTAGTGATATTAAACAATATATATCTACATGTTTAAGACAGCGGTTTTCTAATGCATCGAAAAAAGAATTAAAATGCAACTACAAAATGTTGGAGTATTTAGTATCAGGTAGCATCAAAGGCTTATTTCCTAGCAAGCTAGTCTGTTGTACATTTTTTTAGAGCATATTTTCACCTACACAATAAAGAAAATACACGGAGCCTTTGATGTTTTCATTTGTAGATTCTGTAATGCTATTCAGAATATTTTAAAAATTATTTATGGCTTATCCAGATTTATAAAGTATAGGCATTGAATATTACAAAAAGACTTACTGCAAATGGGTAAATAATACTATTTATTTGACTATGACGAGGCAATAACGGGTGGCGAATTATTACTTCTTTTATATTTGCTCTATATCTGAAGCATGTATTTTTCCACAAATTTGCACCGTACGATTAAACCAATTACTATGATACATACTAACATCCTCCTCTCTTTCAAAGGTTGTTATTCAGTCGCGTGGTGACAGGATAAGGAGCAGATTAATAACACAAATAACTTTTTGCGAAGCACTTTGACATCTATTTACGGTAAACCTTACAAACATATGGCCCGACCTAGTCACAGCATTCAGGCCGGGCCACAATACAATATGCTCTCGCCGACGTCGACACACGACTGCCGCGCCTGTGATGGGCTGTCGCACAGCGCCACAAGTGACTATCTCCGTTACTAATCGAAAATGCCAATATGGCGACATGTACGACAAGCGAACAAAAATAAGAGACGATAGATTGTATATCGAGGTTATCGGTACCAGTCAGCAAGGACTATATCATGCTGATGTCAATACAATGTACCTAGTAATTTCTCCATCCGTATCTCTGCTTACTTGTACAATATATAAGTATTAATATATCCATACAAGAGCAAAGAAATATACTAGATTCTGGAACTTGAATACAAGACTGCTGTAGTATCCAAGACACATATGGACGTTTTGTATATTTTACGCAAATAGTTCGGATAATTATTTTCACTCCCGATGCATGTAGCCGGTTTTTTTCATTTTTTAAATATGATTATAAAATAAATATTTTAAGCCTCATTATATGGTTGTAAAGCGTTTTAACCTCTCGGCCATTTACGTCTGTATAAATGGCTAGGGGGTCGTTATTTTATTTACTCGACACTCTAAGTACTGCGGAGCACATACATACCCGTATTACTTTGCTCATGTCAAAAACACAAAACATTTCTCTTGCAGGGGGCTCGTTCGCGAGCAACAGCCCACAACGTACCCTTGTAACATAACAAAATATCGCTGAAAAACGCGCTGAAAAAAGCCTTCATACGGTCGTTGCAACTGCTAAAGTCTGGTAAAGACGAGGAATTTAAATAACAAATACGCTCTACAAGTCACCGAGGGGCCAAAATTCAATGTTGAATTTTTCTTTACACAAAAGGTTACTTAAATATCTTATTACTATCTTATTGATGTGTGTGTGACTTGTCAATTATTTACAAAAATCAATACAAAACGAGAATTTCACTCATTAGAAGCAATTATTTTGTTTTAAGATTGCGTCAAACAGGATCAATTAATTCAGCATAAACATATCATTAGATTCGTAATTCGCTTATTTAATAACTAATTGTTTGGGAGCTGCCTTTTCTTCAAGCCTCCGGGCTCGCACCTCCTGGAAAGTCGTGAAAATTGTACAAAGAACGTGGCAGAGTTACGAAGGGCCGAACTCACACCGGATGAGCCGAGGACTAATGGCGACTGATAGAGCTATGCGAACGCAGACCATATGCTTCAGTTATGGGAGCGGATAAGATGGTAATAATTGTATGAAATATCAGCCAAATAACATTTCGTATTGATTTCTCCCCGTCTTTAAAATAATGATTAGTTGCCGGTTTTTCACGTGGCCGCGTAGAGGAAGGATGCAGGAGCAGATTAACAATACAAATAACTTGTTTTTCAAAGCACAATTTGCGTTTATTTTTATTAAAGATTTAAAAAGTTAACTGACAACTGCTGGAACCTGTGATGTCCCGCGCTGCCAAGACAGTCGCGGCAAAAAACCAAGATGACATCTGCACCAACATGAAATACAGCAACTATCATAACAAATAAAATGTCGTATGCAAACGACATGTAATATTATATAATTAAAACTAACATTATTACATGTGCAAGTCAAGCAAGTGAACAAAAATAAGAGACAAAAGATCGAGGCTCTACGGCATCAGCCTAAAAGAGCTATATCAAGCTGATATCAGTATACAATACTACGAGTACAATATGATCTTTATATGAATAAAACATAAAATATTGTACAATATAGTATGTTTATTAATTTTAAACGTAATCGTTAAAATATAGTCACTTAGAAATGCATTTATAAAACATAATTATGATTTTTAAATAAATTATATGTTCTTGTATCTTAAAAAAAAACGATAATATCACATGCACTAAAATAATGCAATTTCGCGTCATTGCGCACTTTTTCACGCTCAAACGAACTCACACAACCTTGCAAAACACAAACGATACTTTATACAGCCAGATGCACCGCTTAGCGAATCACTTTTTGTTTAATTAAGCTAAGCTACACAAGCGAAAATTTGCCTTTGTTTTAAACAGCCTCATTTTTTCGAGCCACTGGTCCGACTAGAACACTTTAAACCTGGACTGTATGTATTGCCAGAATATATATTCACTGTTTTATTTATTTATCTTTTATTACGAGTATTTCCTTTGAACTTATGAAATTAATACAAAAATAAAAATCTGCTTTGTTATGTGAGTTTTCACAATTATCTTATTTATTTAGTTTCATAATTTAGTTATATTTTGTATCAAAATTTGAAGCAAATGGCCACGAAAGCCCATCAGCATTGATTTTAGCTATGATATACATTTTTAATTGTTAATAAATAAAGAATATATCGTCGGTGGAATGTTGATTTGACAACATTATTACACTACAGCCCACCGTTCACGGTTCATCTATTTTACGGATACTCACTTTAAATGAGTGCTATTCACTTGATGATTATAAAAAAAATATCATCATTTATTTATTTTATAGAACTGCAGTTCCAAGGTACAAATAATAAGAAACATAGAGTATACATAAACATACAATACATACAAAAGAGAAAAAAAACTTAAAAGAAGAAGATGACACGTGTCAAAGATCACAGAGATCTAGGAGAACAATACCATCGACAAAAGAGGAAAAGGGTGTAAGAAAAGTATCGAGGTGTGCTGGTAGGCCATTTAGGAGCGCCATTGCCGTTGTACTAAATTGAGTGCTCGATGCTCCACAAGTATCATCTGGGATCAAAAACAATGGATGGCTACGAGCACGGGTGTACTTATCTTGAACTCAGAAGCTAAAACATAAAGAATCCCAGGGTTGTGAATTGCACCGCGAAGAAGAAGGAATGAATGTGTGAGCAGCAATTTTCCTCCGGGACTCTAACGAATAGAAAGAAAGCATCCCTAGAAGAAAAATAGTTGGGTAATGTTCGGAATTGATTGAATTCAATTATCATATTTGATTTATATTCAAAAGTATCACTTAAATGGTTATAGATTAATTTCACACCCATCAGGTGTATTTATAGAGCTTATTTACTGATTAAAAATCATTTTTATTTTAAGGCCATTGGAGATTAAATCTACAATTTCTAGTTCAATAAGCTAGTGCTTTATATTTAAACCATTCTTGCCGGATGATTCAAAGTATTTTACTAAATTCATTTCTGATACTAAGGTATCATTGAATCTATTGCGTAAACAATCATCTTTAATTAAATGGACTTATTGTGAACGTCTTGGCTGTATGGTATGCTCAATAAAAGAATTTTGTACAATGGGCTGGAGCTGAGTCCTCGCCTTTATATATGTAGAGCGGAGTTCGGCAAGGTGGTAGTATGTCACCTATTCTCTTCAATGTATATATTGATGACTTGATCCAGTCATTAAATGCTTCCAGAAAAGGTTGTCATATAAGCGGCTACTGTGATAACAATATTAGCAACGCTGATGACATGATCATTCTATCGCCATCAATAAATGCACTGCGATGCCTTCTTCACCTTAGTGAAAAGAATGCTAAATCCCATGACCTCAAATATAACCCCACAAAATCAGTCGTCTGTGTCTTCAAACACAATAATGAACCACTGATCATACCCACAGTGTGTCTTGAGGGTAGGGTTCTAGCGACAGTGTCTTCAATAAAATACTTGGGCCACATCCTCACAGATGACCTACGTGACATTATAGACATAGAGCGGCAAAGAAGAGCAATAAGCGTTCGGAGCGGTATGCTTTCTCGGAGGTTCTACCATTGTAGTAATGCTGTCAGGAAAGTGCTATTCAAAGCACACTGTATGGCACTATATACCTCAGAACTCTGGTCTAACTATCCTAAACGAGAGTGGGAGAAGATCATAGTTGCGTGTAATAACTCATACCGCCAACTTATGCAACTCCCTAGATTTTGTAGCGCATCTGACATGTTTGTGGAGGGCGGAGTCCATTCATTTCCAGCATTATTGCGACACCGTGTTGCCGGCTTCTGGAGCAGGATAAGGAGGTCCAACAACATCATCATCCTGGCTGCTTCTGAATGGCTCAACTCCTCCCTGAGCCATCGATGGATGGAGATGGTGCACCAACCACCATGAAATACTATTTTATTTTATTTTAATTTTTATTTTATCTTCACTTAATTAAAACTTTGTTCAATGCTATGTATTTAAAAATATGGCAGATTGGGTATTGCACAACCCACCCAATCCTGCTGGAATAAATACTTTATTATTATTATTATTATTATTATTATTATTATTATTATTATGTTTATGTTGTTATATAGCAGTCTTAGATCATGCAAATAACACAGAGTGTAACAAGTGTTTATAAAAGTCTAAAAATTAACCTGACGCTCCACTCTTTAAAATTAATATTTATGGTTATTCATGTCTACTAAAAAAAAATCTATTGTAACTTGAATTATATGCTTAAGAAAGCGATACATTTAATATCTAACAATAATTCCACTTATATTCAGTACATAATCGGATAATTCTTGACATTATTATGAATCGTATCTCTTTAGAGATTATCCACACATGAATAATTAGATAGCATAATTTTTCCGGTTGGCTTATCCATACATTTTAAATGTATGTAAACATTGTTATTACACAATTTAGAAAGAGGCGTTAAAGCTAGAACTTGAAAGGTCTCATAAGTTGTTTTATCGTTTATCTAACATTAGACTTGTAATCTATTTTTTTATCCCGGAACTACATTATGTAATATTGCGTGCTTACTATTAATATATTAGTGTAGAAGGATTTATGCGAGACGTCTATTCTGACACGGTTGGTGTGTATTTTTAAAATTTATCTGATGCCCTTCATTGAGCTCTCCTGCAGTAATTGATACTGAGGACTTCACACGTTGTTGAGGTGGGTGGCAGCCCGTATCGATTGTGAACGGCTTACGAACGCGGCAATACACCTAAGGGCTTAAACCATGCATATCACCTGTAATGATATGGTAATCACAGACATTTTATTTATGTTAACACACACTAAAGAACACCGCCAGACAGTGAGGGAAAACGTACTAGTATGGAGTCAGGAACTTTAACTACATGCTTTATGCGGAGTGATAATTTGCTCAATCATTTGACTACTGTATCTGAATTTTTTAACGAGAGACATTTGGCGGGAGACATATAGTCAAAAGACATTTAACCAAATAATTTTTTGACCAAATGGTTATTTGGTCACGTAAATGTAATGATAAATTGTTTGAAATGAAATAGTAAAAAAATCAATTACAACAACTGTTTTATTCGTTGAAATTGCAATGTTCATAGATATTACGTCATATTTTAGCCAAATATACATTAAGTCAAATGTATGGGAATCTTAAGAATCCCAATATTGTTTGTTGCACATGGCATTCACTGTGAATATGTCTACGTTATTTTTTTTTGTGTATAGAAGCTTTCAGCAGAAATAAAATATATATATATAAAAATTCACAGTAAGAATGCAATTTGCTGCTTACTTGTGAAATAATAGAAAACCATATTTACTTAAAACAGCATTGAAAGTAATACGAGATCCCTTTCATTCACCATAAATCTTTTGTATTTGTTTATAGGGGTGTCATAGGCATATGCTATATAATTTAAATTGTATCTAATTTAAAGCCCTTTCGGGGATCGAACCCTCAATCACTCGCACTACAACCAAGCGCTCTAACTCTAACACTTAGTCAAACTCTTCGCCATATTACCTGTAATGATATGGTAATCTTCTCCATTCAGGCGCGATTTCAGGCAACGTGTGTGTAATGAAAATATATGAGTATTATTATGGACTTCTCCGGCAGACTAAGCTCTTATATAAGTAATATGACAATACATCTCGAGTGTATTATCTAGCAAAGAAGCGGAATGACATTATGCATTTCTACTACTTTGTAGCGTGTAAGACTGTCAGAAAACTTATTATTTGTAGATTGTTTGAATGAGTTCCATATTTAGCTGGTGTATAGTATTAAAGAATCGATTTTACGTGGTAAGAAAAAGGCCATTCTTTTTGTCGATAAAATTATCCTTAATTATTTTTTTACGGCACTTGTTATTTCATATTATATCTGTCCCATATTTGAAGCATATAAACACTAAAAGTTGTCAACAACATTTTTATCAACTGCCATTGTTCAAGCCTTGTATTTTTCAAGACATTTTTCTGCTTTAAGGTCAAGCTGGGAACATATAAGATATATTCACCAGTGGACACTCTGGGAATTTAAAGTCGATACTTGTTGTAAACGAGGCATATTTAATTGCAATCAATCAATAAATTATTCTTTTAAAATGCATTGAGCTGTCCTTTAATGCGAAATATTTAATTGTATGACAGCTTCGGTCAGGTTATCATTAGATCTCCAAGAAAATTATGTTTCGAATACCATAAATACTATATATTTTAATCTTTAGATTCTCCTCCTGGAAGCCATGATCCTCCAAATGCTGAGATAAATTAGGGCAAATCATGAAAGCTGATTTGACGAATATTTACCACATGATCTAGACAGGAAACGGATATGGACAAAAAAAAATATTTTTAATGGTAAGAAGATTCAATCAATATCATTGATATTGTGAGTCAGAAGATACGAGTACCTGTTTTGTATCCACCGTGGTTTATTATTAGCGACGGTCTCGGTGGTCGCACCAGACCGCAGGTTTGTTCGCTCAGAGCACTGAAGGAATGTTCACCTGCCCGAGGACCACCGAAGCATCACGATCGACGAGATTTGTGATCTTGAGACTTTTAAGGAAAACGAGGTAGCTTAACATAAAAAGTCTGGTAAGCGTATTGCCACATGTTTTATCCACCAAGATCATCAGTTTTCAATTCAGACAGATGAGTGTTATTATAGGTTGTCTTTTATTTATGACCAGTTTTGATTAATAAGACATTAAACAAAAAAAACAAAAAAAAATTACCAGCTGCTATTCCGTTCATCTGATTGCGATAAAACTTATAAAACACGATTATTTATATACGTTATACTACAAAATGTAACCCTTTTCAATTATACTTATAGGAGATATTGCAGGCATGTCTACATCGGTTGTTGTAAGAAAAATTTCATAAAAACTGCGTATACTCGAGCATACCTATTGCAACCTTTACAGCATCACAAAATGAGCGTCAAAGTTATTTGAGTTTTAATATTTCTAATGACGTACACAATTAAATATTTAATATACTCACAACCATAAAATTGGCAAAGCTTAGTTTTTATTATAAAACTACTCGATCAATTGTCATGACATTTTATCCACGTATTAAAAAATGCGGTGAAAAAAATAAAACGTTCAACAGTATTATGCTTGATAGTGCATCCACTGATGCATGCAAGGAAACGCAAGTGTTCTATGAAATGCGTTATTAAATAATTAAATCATTAAAATAAATTCCATTCCAAGCTCCCTCTTTATCTTCGTGTCTTAGCAATCGCAACCTGCACAATACCTGCCCGAAGAGATGTTAATAATACTATTTTGAATAATCTCATTGTTGCTTGCCATAGCCGGCTGTATGGGAGTCACCTCGTAAATAACCATTCGGATTCGCGAGGCAAAGATAGTCGACCGGAGCAGAAGATTCATGGGGCCCAACCCACAGCATCCAGACTACTATGCAATTATTCTAATTTCGGATGATTAGCTAATATATAAGGAAAACATTATTTGCGGATCGTGATATAAAGCTTTCGCTTTAGAGACGTAATTTAATTTATTAGTAAAAAAATAATCCGTTTGTAAAACAGTTGCCCGATTAAAATATTGCTGGAATGTTAATTTGGATTTTTCGGAATTATGAGGTTAGATAATGTATACGAAAACCTGTCATTTGTAAGTTGTAACCCATTCATTCCGGAGGACGTTTATACCTATTTTACATTTTTTATATTTACACCTAACTGCAGCATATAGTCATCACAAAAAAACACACCAATAAAACATGCTGATGGATTTAATAAGATAACAAAATAAATAAATATTTTGACGATCGATTTTTTAAAAAGATTATTTCAAAATGTTTATCAATTGTTATTGATCGAAAATTTGAAATCGTATTCTTTTGAAATCGTACTTCTTCTTCGTAGTATCAATTCGGTGGATTGGTTTGCAGCAACAGAATCTTGCATCTCGATCTCCATTCCTCTCGGTCCTCCGCAACCCTTTTCAGCTCAGCATAAGCGTTACAATGCATGCCCTCGAATACTTGCTGTAAATAATCCCGTCTAGGGCGCCAAATCGTACTAACGCTTTAAAAAGGCCATTCAATTAATTTTCATTATATTTAGAACAATTTGCTTAAAATATATTAAAGTAATATATTTCTTATGTCTAGCGAATTATATATTATTATTGTTAACTTGGTACGTACATAAGAAAACGATAAAAATTTATTTTGATATGGTATAAGCAATTCAAAAAACCTATATTATATATATTTATAAAAAAACAATATTTAAAATAAAGATAGTAATGTTTCATTTAATAATATGTCTTTCGTTAAAAGATGTTTTTTATATCAGAATCTTAAGTATCACGCTTAACATCAACGTAATATTCCCGCAATGTAAACTTTTTTCTTAAGGAGATGGAGTCAAAAGAATTTTATTAGTTTGCAAATCCTCCCACACATAAATGTAAATATTCAGAGAGCATGAACATACTTATTTATTTATGTTAAGGGTAAGATGGTTTTCATCTGTGGAGTCATACTTATGATATTATTCTTTAGCTAAACGTTATTTGTGGTATATTGATCCGTCAATGTCGATGTAAGAGCTAGGCATTCACACATTGACCATTTTTAGTAAAACTCTTCAAATATGTGCTTTTCATGTATTGACTTTTAAGTAACATTTTTTGAATTAATTTTCATAATCACCATCCTATGAATTATTTCATCTTGCAGAGTGTCAGCTGACATGCACTCACAATATCAGGAAATGACCGGGAGAAGGCTGGATGCCAAAGATGGATGATCAATAGAAATGGAGACTAATGCTGGAAGCTTACAATGAAACTTCGTTGAATATTGAAGTCGTGGCCGCTTACATTGCATCGAGTGCTTTAACTCTAAGATAAACTCAAGCTTATAATGTTTTAGTAGAAATCGTAGCAAAATCACCAAGTGGTGAAAATATTTTTGTATATAAACATTTATTAAATTTCTTAACACGTTTTGGCCTTATGCAAGGAAGTAATATAGTAGCTTTTTATCGCATTTCTTAGGTCACGTTAGAGTTACATAGAAGTGGCTGCCAGAGCTGGAACTAGAATATTACATACCAAAGTACATAACAAAAAGAGGACACACTGTACGTAATACGATAAATAATTACACTTTTTCATCTTCGTCAGATCCGTAGAATCTTTAGGAACAAGTATGCTTTGGAATGATATCCCAGCACATTTTTCAGATGAAGAAGCAATTGCATGTTTCCTTCATAATACAATCTAAATATCTTCAAGAAATTGATTAATAAACATTTGAAATGCTTCACACGTATTGTAGAGCCTTTTTTATTTACAAACATACAGGAGAATACTGACAGATGGTGATAGTGATTCTGAAGTCTCATCTGTGGAATTCTATAACCCTCACCTCGGTGCACATGGCTTAGCGCTGCATGTGGAGTGTTGATCCGCCAATGTCATAGACTACAGCCAGAGATTCACGCATCATTCTTATTATTACAGGAATATACTATGAATGGATGGTCTTCACAGAACGACTTTCGTCAACCACCAATTTTGATTAATAGGCTATGACCGGCATTTTACTGGTGAGGGATCATATTCACACCAACCGGGGTATTTTAGAGTTCAGAAATTGATTACAAATCCTTTTTTTTAAATCTCCATTGGGGATCGAACCCACGACCTTTGGCTTGAAAAGCAAACGCTTTGACCATTGAGCTATATACCCGCCGACTTCATGGTTAAGTGTAGTAGAGTGTGAATGCATAGGTGTACTCATCGAAGTGTTTTTACGAAATAAAAGTTAAATTAAAACACCTTTTCGACTCTGTATCGTTATGCAGTACAACACGTTTCTTCGAGTGAAGGCCCGCCTTAATATATGTTATGCCCCTTAACACTGATCCGAATCGTTACGATCTCCTTCGTTATGAAACCCAGCCACGGCTGAATAAGAATGAGGTTTGGAGTTGCAGGAAGTGCCCGGGCAGGTGCATATATTTCTAAGGCCGTGATTTTTTATTTCTCTGTTGGGAGGCCCCCGCACCGCAGTCGGGTCGTTATATTTTACACAATTCAGTGCTTTTTTATTTCATTTCGGGCTCAGAACCCGCAGAGGTAAGTTACAAGCGGGGCGTGCTATCCCGTTCGGCGCGATATAAACCTTTTGAGGAGTGGTTCTAAGTTAATTTAATGGTCCGTTTCTTACCATGAAGCTTTTTATGATTAATGCAGCACACCTTACCACGCTATAATATTATTGGCGCATGATAAATAAATAGAAAAACTCATATAAAATTGAGTACAAATAGTAAAATATGCAATCATTAAAATAAATTGTGAATCAAAACTAAACATTTTTAATTTATTCATTTTTTTAATTAAAATTAATTCTAAAATTATGAGTACAAAAAGGTTCATTTAATTACTTAAAAGCGTTGATTAATCAATCCGATCTCTTACAAAAATTATGCTATATTCAAATAACGAAATTTTTCTTAAGAACAGATTAATCTCATATCCGTTTCATATCGTGAAAATTTTATCAGCACAAATTGCCGCTATTCGGTTGTCAGATGTCATTGTTCAAACCTTGTCCCTACACCTAAAGGTCAATTATTCAATATACTCGTGTATGGCATCTGAAGAACTCGAAGGGGTCTTAAAAAGACGACAACTGAAGTATCCCAGTCATGTATAATTATATTTTAGGTGATTTGGCTATTGACTTTTTTTAATTCCACGGTCTCGAGGCCCGTATCATTTGGATTTCCTTAACTGTTGAACCCAAGAGTAAACGCTGAAAAAATTTCAATCACATTTTATAAGTGACATTGTGCATCATCACGATTCCACATAATTGTCTTAATATTCGTATACCATTATTATTGTACGTATATTTAATTTTGGATATAGGCAGCATCGAAATTAAGTGTTAACAATAATAATAAAAAAACAAAATAAAAATGATAGCAAAACATGGATTTTTATTTCAGTATTTAAAAATATTTAGATCCATTAACTGATCAAAATAGCGATTTTATTATTAACGGTGTTAAGTTGCTTTACGACACATGTATGACCCTCATTTTTATTTGATTGTAAATATATAATCTGTTGTATACATCTATTGTATGAAAGTAATGTTACGAGTTTATTTATAAGGATTTGATAAATTTACTTGTAAAGAAAATGTTGGCATTGCGAATTGATTAATATTTCAGTAAACGCTTGCATTTTATATTATAATCAATTCGCTGAGGATTGAAGCTGTGTCGTTAAATAAAATACCGCGAAGGTATACTCGGCTTATAAGAGCTATTATTTCATGATACGAAATCTTCAATACCGCTTCAATACCGCGCATGATGCAATGGCGTAACAGAGTGTAGATTTTACCAGTCCTTATATCCATCGATACACATGTCAACTAAGTATGAACGATATCTCAGCTTCTTTTTAAATGCCGATGAGAATTATTTAGATGCAAGAGGCAGTGGAGATTTTATTTCATGCTCTTACAATCGACTTATAAAGCATATTTGAGAACGTAGCCTGGTACTCTTGGAAAACTAGAGTTCTTAGAAACGTTTTTTATGATGTTTGCTTAAGACCATTAAATTTGGGAATAAGCTCGTAATTATCGTATTATATTTATTTTACACACATGTGTTTATTATAATATCTAATTGTTAATAAGCCGTTAAGCAGCTGATGGTAAAATGACTAGTTATCTATTTCATATTTAAATCAATACCAAAATCATTGCTAAAAATATAATGAAAGTTAGACGAATCTGTACTATTATATTTCTATCAATAATTATAAGTGCAATCCCATTATTTGAAAGATGATTTGAGTTTCTCTTCTAACAAGTCGTCACAAAAGCACCTTTAATATTGCTTGTTGACAAAAAAATCAAAAAATATCGTAAAAATTTATATTTAATTTAATTCGATGAAATCCCGCCACTGTTTTCAATTTCTGCTCCAACTATAACAATACCTCAACGTAAATAAAAAGCTTTACAGTGCAGTTTGATCCTCTGATACACCGCGGGGTATCAAATGCTATTTTAATAAATATGTTAAGCGGCATAAGACTCTACCGTTTATGATACCTCCTTAATAATGTTATAACTTATAAGGATGTCATTGTGTTCGCTGCCTCGTTGTGACTTATCGAGGGGTGGCCGAATGAAGATAAAAAGGGGTACGTGGTGTTTCTGAAGCCTCTAAAAAGCTCATCTAAATAATCCTGCAGTGATTTTGATTCCTTTTGATTATATTTGATATATATTGTGTCGTTTTAGTGCACCCATAAAATTAACCAAAAACCAAAAATTAAAGGAATTGATACATAAACTCTGAACTATCAAAAGTCTGACTTATTTATATTCTTAAATAGTCTACTAACATAATACATCGGGCTAATAACTTGGCCTCTTTTAAAAATTAAATAATTATGCTTATATAATATTAGTTCGACACTAGATCAGGCCAATCATGATTTTATTTTATAAAATATCGGTTTTATTATAATTATTATTAGACCTCTTTTTGACAGTATTGAATAAATTTAATGTGGACTGTTAACACAACAGCATTTTATGTTAATGAATTTCCTGGCATACATTAAGCCCACAACTTTTTTGAGACACTAAGATTAGACTCTCGTTATTCTGAAACACTGTCGATGTGTAGACATACTAAGTGGCTACTTATGGCATCGGTATTCATCTAATGTGTGATATTTTTAAGACGAAGAGTTTTTCTTAAGCACTCAAACACATATGGAACCCATAAATAATATAATTTTGGGAATATTTTTTTATATAAGCACTTACCGACAGCTAGTAATTTTCTGGGAATGCTAAGATCTGTATGCAGAGTATTGATTTCCAACGTCACACTAAAACCTACAAAGTCTTTACTAATATCTATTATGTTTTCACGTATCTTCCATTTTTACCAAGACTTTATGTTTACGGAACTTTTTTGTTCAACTATTTTTTTAATAAATACATATTAACAGGTGATATATTAATTCAGCGGTTGACATATCAGTATCAAACTAACCGAGGCTAATTAAATGTATATGTGTAAATACCAAATATAATTTAGAAAATATTAAAAATAAATTTTAAGTTATTCTTCGTCTGTTATCAAATCTCTATCATTTTAAGCGAATGATTTGCTCTCTGTCAACATTAGTGCATTAACAACATAGAGTCTTAAAAAAGTATAATTAACCCACTGTTTTCGCTATCTACTTAGCTTACTATAAAATACATAATTGCAGATAAAGTAGTTTTTATGAAGTTGCACTGTACACAATATTCATTATTTTTCAGCAAAAAATATCAAAACATTTAACCACACCACTTACCTTGTATTTAATTTCTTTCTATCTACATCCATAATATTATTTTTCTTGGTCGGCACAATATTTTGCGGCCAGCGTCTGGACCTAATACCCTCATTATTGGATTCCCAGGCACCTGCCTCTTGGAAACGAAGTTCTAGAAGCATTCGGCCCCCCACAGGGCGGAGACTTATAAAAATTCAACCGAAACTCTACTAACCTTGTCCTGTTTCTATTGTTATGATAAGCGAATATCATTTTTTAATATGAATAATAACACTTTTTTTAGTCCAGTTAAATTTTAAAATAAACATGATATCTTGACATATTTATATAATATTTTAAACATAACCTCAATCATATAAATTGTAAGCTACCTATGTAGAACGGTATGACATGTGACAACTTAGAACTCTGACTCATACTTCAAGATAAATGTGATAAAGATACAAAATAACTCCAAACTATGAGGTTTATCACTATCAGTAGAGTAGAAATTATTTGTCAAAAACCAAAGGATTATGAACTGAATAATATATATATATTAAGTTGACGACAAAACACAAGACCTATTTTAAATATCATTTCGCATATACAAATAAGTAAAATTTTAAATATTTATAAATTCTGCTTTATTGTATTTATTTGTACATTTATCTTTATCTTTATCATTATCAGTAATAAAATATATAGGTTATATCAAAACAATGTAAAAAATCAGCGTCGTTAAAATGTGTTTATTAAAATAAATAGAAACGTAGAAAATTAAGAAGCTTTAGAAAATAGAAAGTTCGGTTTTAAGCATAATCAAATATAATAATAATTTAAGAAATGATTCTTCACAATATTACTACATAATTACGTAGTATGTAATACATCTGAATTTTTCAAAATATTTTATTCTTTACATTCAAAATCGTTCCAAGTTAAAGGTCACCGCAAAATGCTACCGCACAGTTCTGTCAGCTGTTGCTTATTATATTTGCAGCTAAATACTCAGTACCGGTTGTAGACCCTGCGGCGCCCTGGGGAAAATTTTTTCTGGCGCCCCATACTGTTTATATTTAAATAAAATAATAATAAAATAATACTTAAAATATAACAAAGATTGGTTTCCCTTGGCGCCCCTAACATATTCGACGCCCTGGGGCACTGGCCGACGTCGCCACCCCCTAAAACCGGCACTGTGAATACTCACTACCAACAAATGACCATTTCATTTTAAAACACCAATTATAAAATTCACCATATTACTGGATGCGATTTGAACTTTGAAGCTTAATGCACACTTGGAGTTTGGTATAGTTTTTTTTTTCACAATTGGTTTTTTAACAGGAAATATAATATCCGTTTGAATCTATACATTTTAATAAATTAGCAATATATATTTTTTATTTGTTTCCAATAGCACTGACTCCTATTATTTTTTTGTTCGCGAACCCATCGTTTATTTCCGTTCGGCCCATTTTAATGGCTAAAACCTTTGCACGACACGCAATTTTACATCTAAGATCTGAAGATAAGAACACGATATCGGTTGTTCTTCAATATGTCTATAGATGTTGCAAAAAGGTTACACGTCACGTAGAGTCTTAATAGCAACGGCATTCTTTCAGGAGATATGATATTATTGCTGCAACATAAATATTGTCCAACACGCACATAATTTATCCCTCGATCTGACAAGTCATCATCCCACGAAGAGATCACCTGCCCGAGGATTGTACCTGGAGGTGGTGTTTTAGCAGAAGATGTAGTTCGAGATAATGGACGGGACCAGCGTTGCTCAAACGAAATGCCGCAAAACCCTGGGGTAACATTTTACTAGGCGTAGGTAATGCATGATATATTTTCTAAGCATAGTGCATATTTTATTTTAAGACTTGACTTAGGTGACTAATTAAATAAAATTTATATTTCTTTATCTAAAAATAATTGCAAATAGTTCTTTAACTTCGCATTTTTTTTAAATATGAATTCATTGTTCTTTTATAAGTATTTTTTTATTACTACTTAAAATATACATATACTATACATAAAATTCTTTTTTCAACGCGTCAATCCAAGCACAAAAATAACGGCAGAAGCGGGATGCGAACCGCGGACCTTGGAAACCAACTATGCCCAGGTATTCATACCGCTCGGCGAACTGCGCCATTGCTATGCCCAGACTGACTTGCGTTGAAACTAGTATTTATATCATTGTTATCATCGTACGATAGATGTCGCTATAGTATATATTCAAAGTATGAATATTTTTTATTATTATTCTATCAGTCTTCATTTATTCACAAGCTTAATATTATTACTTTCCGGCAGTCTATTTATTTTAGTAAGTACCACTCGGGTCTCGAACCAAACTATAGACTGAATGGATGAGAAACAATGATATAAATACTAGTTTCAACGCAAGTCAGTCTGGGCATAGCAATGGCGCAGTTCGCCGAGCGTTATGAATACCTGGGCATAGTTGGTTTCCAAGGTCCGCGGTTCGCATCCCGCTTCTGCCGTTATTTTTGTGCTTGGATTGACGCGTTGAAAAAAGAATTTTATGTATAGTATATGTATATTTAAGTAATGTAAAATAATTCTTTAACTTCGTATTATTCTTTAATTCGCATTCATTATTAATTATAGTTATTTTTTGTATTGTTTTTATTCACAAATCCGTTCTACCGTCATCACATTTTCAGTTAGTTGCTATTGTCTATGTCTTATCACAAGACACACAAGGTCCACCTGGAAAAAGATAGTATATTGTGCCTGGCTAATTAATAGGATTTTATTAATAAAATTGGATGTACTGTAAAATCGGAACTAACAATACGCGGTTAGTAACAGGCGGTTTTGATAGGCGTAAGACATAAGTCACAAAAAAAATACAAAGTGATAATATCTTTGGTTTTTAGTATATATGTAGGAAGTATTTTAATAATAAAATAGATAAAGATTTTTTAAAAAGATAAATATTTTTGTAAAACATTAAGTTTGTAGCTTTTATGTTGAGAATCGCTCATCTAGGATAAGTTGGGTAAGGTTAAGGTAAAAAAAGCTCAAAGCTTCGCCGGCCCAAGGAGCTTTTAATGATGCATAATATTATTATGCACTTCAACCGACAGAAAAAAAAGGTCTACGCATCGAAATACATTTCAGCTTGAATAAACAATGGTTATATTACGGGGTATCGTTATGAAGTTTATATTTTTATATCCCCAGCCATCCTCAATGAGGGTTTTTAAGCATCAAAAGGCCTTATTAGGTGATTTTTACGACCTTCAATATCTTTTCCTTATTAATTAGTTTAAGCATATTGATGAATATTATTCTACATAACTAATAACGCAATTTAAGAACGATAATAAACAAAATCGACCACTAATATATAAAATTAAAGCGGTACTTTTATTTGTATATTTTTTTATGTAAGCACATGTAGGATTAAACCGACGACGGTGATGGCTAAATACTATCAGTAAATTATAAAACGCTAACAGAGGTGATGCAACAATCTTATGAAGATTCTTTTACGCCTTTCATTTAATGGATAGATAATCGCGAAATATATAATAGAGATCCACCAAAGTCATTCACGCACCGTCCATTTTAACGGACACTCAATATTATTGTGTAGTGTTCACGGAACGGCTTTCATCGTGCATATGTAATAATAAAAAGTTATGAATGTCGTTTCACGGACATGAGATACATTTGTATACAAACTGGTAGTATTTGCAAAGCATATAAATTGAATAAAAACATTTTTTCGATTTACTTTTTGTCGAGAACACATGACCTCTGGTATAGTAAGCAAGCGCTTTTATCTCTGAGATCCACCCATCGGAATAATTTTATTTTATGGGATGTAGAATGCTTAAATTATTGTTTATAATTTATAAAACAAAAATAATTTGAAGTATTTCTTTCAATATGTTTACAGATATAATTATAATATTCGAAAAAAAAACACTCGTTTGTTTAGTGAGTACAAGTCAATTCACAATTCTCTTTGGTTTGCCGTTGCCAAAATCACACGTTTATTTTTATCGAATAATTTATTTCGGCCATTCGATCCTCTCTTCTTCCGGCCCTTCAATATTAAGCAGCCTCTTCGTGTACAGAGCGAAACAAACACTGAATATGCCGCACCCAGTCAATCAGTCTGGTGAGTTAAATTGGTAAATATTATTTTACTAAAAATCACTTTATTTATAATAGATGTATTAACCTTAAAAAAGACTAAAATTTTCTCGTCTTGCATTCCCAGCATATCAAACGGTATATGAATATCATCGCAATATTTCAAAAACTTTCACAAATATACTCGTATTAAAAATTTGTAAACAGCATTCAGCCGTTCTGGATAAGTTTTATAGAGCCTGTAGAAGTGTTTTAACCACTTGTTGTGTGTTTCCTGAATGCATAATAGAAATTTGTCAAAAAAGTTTAACGAAGATCGGTTTTCTGCGACATTTCTGTATACGACTTCCAATACTCTCATAATTTCCATGTTCGATTTTCTAACTAGAGAATCTGGTCATTATGGGAGCTTAAAGAAAATTACATCTATAGCTTATGCTTTTTTGCAGCATAAAAGAACACATATTCCAGCCATATCTAACTTTGTCTCTTGACGAACTGTAGTCTAAAAAGCTATCTTATCAGTTTACTCATCTAATCGTTCTTCATAAAAATCAAATCATTATACCAAGTTTATTCTACGCCTGCACCTGTATTCAAAAATTTTAAAATATAACGCGTACAAACAGCTGCTTTACACTTTGAAATTGAAAAACGAATGGCATGGTAATTGACACATCACAGCTTCTTGATGCTGTATTTATTTTTTTCTTTAGAAAAAAGGAACAATCAACACGTTTTAAAATATTTTGAAATCCCAATGCGTACTATTTCTTCTCATTTTTGGTCACTTAGTTTCTAAGACGGCCGCTCCCTGTGAGTGGGCTTAATCCTTTTTATTTTCACCCGGGCGGATACAACCTCCGCCGCGATCGCTCTTGGAAAAGCGGATTCCGCACTCCGTTAATCCCCGCCGTTATCAGCTGATAGCCTCGCGAGCGGAATTACACCACCTAATCTGGCTGGGTTACTTTTTAATCTGTGATCTTGCACGTTAGCCGACAGTCTTGACCGACTCTGCTTTGCCAACCCAACGCAACAATTGCAAAAAAAACTGTACAAATCCATTTCCGTGCGAATCAATGCAAAACTCACTAGTTGACTCGGTGTGCCACGCGCTTGTGGAGATGCAGATCTTGCATTTAAAATTACGGAGAATTGTGAGTTGACAAACATATTACCGTAAAAATCACTGGGATAGACATAAGCATCATGATATATTCCATGCATGGGAAGCCAGTTCAGACACAAGCTCCACGAATTTTCTAGGAGTATTTGTTGAAGTGGGCTTGTTTCTGATTTATATATCTTTTTTTATATCTTATTTTTCTCGAAAATCCGTTTAACAAATCAACTAAAAGTATGCCTTGGATTCTATATCAACCCTTTCTTCAAGTACACGGACTTCTGCTTTAGAGTTTTTCGAAAAACATTTATGCTTTGAAATGGACGTTCAGGTGAAGAAATGTCTAAGAAAGAGGAATGGACAGTGACAGCTGAAAGAAATAATTGACGGCAGTTCGTGGTGTAGTTGTAGTATTACTAAACAAGGTAGCGGTTTGTTTTACTTTTTACGCCAAAATGACGGTACAGATATGGCCCGCTCTTCAGTCTTGCTTCGGCCGCTCCTTCCGTGTTATGTCTCAGAATCGATTCTCATTCGGCGATCTCTCGTACGTTTGTCTAATCCGCCATTAGAGGCTTTTTAATGGGAGCGTGATGCGAATATTCACTTTTGTTTTCAAAGAAGAGACATCAAGAAAATTTTAACCAGGTACCTAATACATATTAAACATAATGATACGATACACTCTTAGTAAATGGTATAAGCATCTAGAATAGTGGTTCCCAAAGTGGTTCTTACGGACCCCCAGGGGTCACTGGGATCGTTCAAGGGACCCGTGGAAAATTAAAATTTATTTGGGGGTCCCTGAACATCGTTAAGGGGTCTGCGGAAGGTACAACATCTAGACTGTAGAACAATGACAAATATTTTTTAATTGTTATAAATAAATAAATATACACGAATCATCATCATCATCAGCCTGTGTCCGTCCACTGTTGAACGTAGGCCTCCCGCATGAGTCTCCATCCTCTTCGATCCTCCGCCTTCCGCATCCAGGTCACTCCCGCTATTCTTCTTATATCGTCAGTCCATCTTGTAGGGGGTCGGCCAATGCTTCGTTTGCCAGTTCTTGGGCGCCATTCCAATACTTTTCTTCCCCATCGACCGTCGTCCCTTCGACAGATATGACCTGCCCATTGCCACTTGAGTGTGCCTATTCGTTGGGTAGCATCCAATACTTGAGTTCTTCTGCGTATTTCCTCGTTTCGATTCTTCTTTCTTTTATCTTTTAGCGACACTCCGAGCATGGATCTCTCCATAGCACGATGGGTGACTTTTATTTTATGGGTAAGACTTGCTGTCAGATTCCACGTCTCTGCGCCATAAGTTACGAATATGCGTAAGAATATTTTTTTCGACGTCGCGAATCGGATTCGCACAAATCACTATATACTCGCAAGTCTACTCCAAAACTTAAAGTTAAATTATAAGCATTAGTCAAGAACTAATACAAAAATACGAAGACTTTCGTAATTTCTTATTATTTTTTCAATTATATTTCAAATTTTTGGCAGAAAACTGGTACTCTTTAAAATAATTTAATTCTTCATATTATTGAATTTTTATGTTCAATTGTAAATTATTGATATCATACAGTAGAGTACATCAACAATTGAAATTCCATGCGATAATTTTAAAAGTTTTAAAATTTAAACAAATGTACAAAACAACCTAAAATATTACATTATTAATATCACATACATTTAACATTAGCATTAGGAGTAATTACTCCTAATGAACCTAGTGGTGAATTACAAAAATCAAAACCTACATCCATTGTTTCTTTTCATCAAATTGATACAAAAGTTTTCAAGACGATGATGTCTTTTGCAGGTTTTTATTTGTACGTAAATTATAAATTGAGTAAAACTACATTTTTATTTGTACCTTCGTTTAAAAATAGTATTTATTTATAGGATGTAATTTTTAAATAATCATTTTCCTCCAAAACAACTACTGACATATGTAGATTTTATACTCGTATAATAATTGTTAATATGATCTGATCTAGAATGGTTCTCAAAATCTATCATTACAATTTAAAAGTAATAATATACCAGTCACACTCAAAAGCACTTTTTGTAATTATTTTATCAACAGGTAAAAATATTTCTCAGAAATTGTTGAACCGTGCGCTAGGCACTAGTCAGGCAATAATCATAGACTGTACAGGTTGTAGCTAATAAATTCAAGGAGTGTGTTATTCGGTAAGCATTCCCAGTTTTTTGTACCACAACAAACGGGACGTGAGAATTCGAATTCACTGGACTGGTTTTGGGAGCTTTTACGTCTACGAGTGGAGCAGGTAGTCAAATAAAAACCTTTTTAAGTATATCGCTACATGCATTCTTAATCGGCGAATAAAGAGCGAAGGCCTACAATCGGCACCTGAAATACAAATCATTTAAAAAAACTTCTTCTTCTTCGTGTCAGCGACGTCAAATTATTTCTGCCCAGTATCTGGCAACATTGATGACCCGTGTGTTCCCTTGTATTAGGTCTTAAGGTGTGCAGCTTGTTGGGCACATGGAACAGGGTTTTAGGTGTGAGGAGGTCTGCAGGTCTCCGCAGTCGCACAATTGTGAGACTTTTATAATGATCAACTTAAAAATATACACATAGGTAGCGTATTACCGTTCCCTATGCATAATAATAATATAAGAAGAAAAAATCACATCACCTAAGTATGATAACGTGAGAATTATCTCTGAATGTCCTCCAGTGACGACCACCCATTTATAGTAAATTCCTGTAATAATAAGGATGATGCATGCATCTCGGGCTGTAGTCTATGACGTTGGCGGATCAACACTCCACATGCAGTGCTTAGTCATATGCACAATGGTAAGCGTCATAGAATTCCACAGATGAGAATTCAGCAACACCATCTGTCGGTATTCTCCTGTAGGTGTTTACATTAAATTAAAATAAACTACATTTAAAACATTTTAGTCTAGCTTTCTTGTTAAATCCATCCGACACTTAGACGGATTTTTAAGCTTATATAAATTATTTTCTGCAACGTAATAACTTCACTAGTATTTGTAATACGTTAAAAATCATATGTGTGAATGAAATAAGGTCATTTATGGCGCTACCTATAAATTATATGGTAAATGAAATTTTGTTCGAAGAAAATGAGAAGTTTCATTGAAAAATTGTTGCCCATAACTTTTCAAGAACTTCATATTTTTAAGACGATTTATTTGAAATTTTATTACGTTGAGGTTTCAGCGGTGTTTGGTTAAAAAAATGGACCATTTATGACTGTCATTATACTAAGCGAAGCTATCAATTACTAGAAGTACATATCTTTGATAACACACCCTATGCTTTATGTGCTCAGTTATTTACATAAATATATAGTTAGAGGGTAAAATTGTTGGAAGAAATTACTACCTACGTAATACTTTCCAATTTCATTGATAAAAACCTCACAAAATTTATATTATTTTTTTAAAACTCATACACTTGATAGCTTTTATTTTTTAATTAAGTAAGAGTAGAATAATTTTGTGACATTATTTGTCTCTACATTATAATTTTTCATTATAACAAAATTTTGTAGCTCCAAAAAATTTGTAATAGAATAATATATAATACGAATATATTGTTAATACAAATATTTATTTTAGAAATGTTTATTTCTTTTCATATCCGTTGCAGTGCTGGTTTTAGAGGGTGGAGTAGCGGGTCAGCACTTTACGGCGCCAAGTGAGCTAAGGGCGCTAAGGGGTCCTAAAATTATTATATATTTTAGTATCTTTTTTGTCATTTTCATATAAACTAAGCGCTTTATATAATTAAGTAATTTTTTCTATTTTCACGCCATGAATAACATTTATGGATAGTTTATGTTGTATTATTTTTTTTAGTCTTTTAAATACCAACTTACTTTTTCAAAAACAAAATATGTTAATTTATCCATATGAACGCATAGAGGAGAGTACTAGTATAAGGATTGCTACCTACGGCCGTTATTTTTCTTAATATTCGGCATACCCATCCTATAGTAAAAGCACATTTTTTCATTTCAAACTCTACCACTCTACATTTCCATCAGCTGCCATTTTGCATACCTTATCTCAAGACAACTTAAACACCCAGAGATCCACCTGAAAACAAATATGTCTACTGATGACCTCCAAAGTGGGACCTAAAGAGTACCAAATATCATAATAAATACCGTGAATTATGTAAACTATATATATGGTCACCAAATATTGTCTCAGTTTTTTCAATCGCCATATTCCATTAATTGAGGATCAAGACTCCTGCAAAAGTAATGGGCATTTTTATGAAAAATAGTTTTTTTATAGGAAAAATACAAATGTGTATAATAATTCAAAATACACATTTTCGGAATGTGTCTGTCACACCTGAAAGGTATCCTAAAAGTCCTCGAAGGGAATGGCTGTTAGGAACGTTGTAACATGCTTTCGGATGTTTTAAATAGTGTTCCTATGCTTTACATTCAACTCTCTCTTTAGTCGTGTGGTTCCCGACAAAATTCAGGATAACAGTTTTGCGGCAGCTGTAGTATCCAAGAGTGATACGTAATGTATAATTATCATTATTACCACGTATCAATAGTAAGTAGTCTCGCAGGATCGAATCCAGTCTCCCGGTTAGTGGGCCGATGACTCCCCAACGACCAGTACATCTGCAAGCAGCGAGGTTGTAAATCGATTGATAAGTTATGACCACGCCACTAACGTTTCCCAAATGGAAATAAATTTGAATTCACACCCCAGTTCCCCGCGAACATTGTACAAGCTCCTATCGCAGACATATTGCATACATAGAAAATTAACAACCCTTAAAATTGATTATTAATATTTAAAATCAATTTACTCAACGACTGATAGACATACAAATTAATTCTAATACAATTTTATGACATTTATCTAATCTTTCTGATCTAATCTGAAAAAATAAACGTTGAACCCGAGGATTCGACCATGTCCAGTTCTTTTGCTCATCACAATGAACATCTGATTTTAACGGTGCATATTATTCATATTATAATACTTCAGAATTTATGATTTGCTGTATATCTTTTTTATTTTTTGTATTGTTATTACATCATTTTATTTTACTCTATATGATTGCATTTATAGAGTTTTGTAAAAAAAAAAAATTTTTTATATATTTTTAAAATATATAAATAACTTAATTCCTTCAACTTCTAACTTTTATTATTTTAAATCTTTATCAGTAAATATATTATTTGTTCAATAATCAATGCAATTTTTGACGGTAAATTAAATAAACTGGCAGTAGATCAAATAAATTGGCAGTATCTACAGTGTCAGTATGAATGTGGTCAGTTATAAAATGAAAATGTCAATAATATACTCAAGACTACTAGCAATTAATGTATAATGAATGAATAATTACCACATAAAATGGAAACTTAATCTTACTTAACAAATTATTAGTTTTAGTTCATTTATTATTTACTGCTAATTTATATTTTTCTACCGCCAATTAATTAGTTTTACTGTCATTTTTAATATATTTAATACTCACCATTTCTTGAATGTTGCCCATAAATTAAATTAAATGCTGACAAAATAATTCGATGCCCTTAATTTACCCGCCAGATCTTTTTTCTCAAAAAGAAAGAATCTGCATTCTGAAGGGTCATAAAAAATCTCCCAAAGGCATAAAAAATAGTATGTGCAGTAAAATAATAATATGGTGGCTTACATTGCTCAGTGCAATAACCTTGCTGCAAAGATCGTCTGCATTAATTCAGCAATAAAGTATTATCGTCCTCTACCCCCTCCCCGGCCGTATAGAAGTGGCTATTGGAAAAATAATAAATGTCACTATAAATAACGGTTTTATGTTTGAATATCATTATTTTGGTGGATGAATTCTCGCTCTGTGCCATTTCATTTGTGGCACAATTTTGCTGTATGCAGGGCAGTTGCTTCCAACCATATTGGTTAGCACACACAAGCTTATAACGATAAACAGTAACAGAGTTTTTAAAAAATAATCAAAATTTGCGCGTCGTATAACGGCGTGAAAATGCATCAGCCAATGTGAGCGCGTTGCTTCGAGAGTAATATGAACGATTAGGGTAGTCGCGGCGCCTCTTCTTGCACTTGCAGACTTTATTCAAAATACGCACAGCCAATCAGCGTCTCGCAATTTTCATATCTTGCTTCATAAAGAAGCGAAAGTCTCTTATATAGTCATTTGTATTTGGCCATACTTTAAATATAAAACTTAGTTTTTTAGGTCTTTGCAAAATTTTCTATAAATTTAATGTCATTTTTTGTTTAAGTTAATTTATTTTACAATCAAGTATCATTTTTTTATCTTTCACTATGATAAATAACATAAGCAAACAATAGGCTTGCATTTTCATATTATTATTTCAGTATTAGTAGTGTTAACATAAAAAAAAACGTATCAAAATTGGATTTATGAATAGCCGTTTCGTCGATAACTGAAATGTTTGTTTCTGCAACTTTTCTTTTATTTGATTAATTAATGGTGCTTAGAGAAAATACTGTAAATGCTTTATTTGTATTTAACACTATAGTAGTTTGCTCATATATGTACTCGTATTGATGAAGGCAGCAAAACCATCATTATTATCGTTTTATAGTGAAAATTCACAGTTAAGCAAAATGGTTTGTAGTCAATGGTATAGTGCGCCGCTTCATGGTTTTCAATTCGGAGCATCTCGGTTTGTTCAGCTGAAAACTGAAACGCTTCAAATTTGAATGTCCCGTTGGCGGGATTTACGGTTTTATTTTTAAATTATGTAATACAACACTATAGTATATTGCATTTCAATAATAGTTTTAAACTTTCGGCTAGTATTTACTAGCAAAAGTATATGGAAATGCTCTTTCTTTAAGCATCTGTCCATTTCTCAGGATTTTGAAGGCATTGATATTTTGAGTTTTAATTTATTTCATGAGTCGTTATAATTCTCAGCTAGCTTAGACAAAAATCATTTTTTATCTTTCTTTACCAATGTTTGTATTAGGAATGTGCTCGAAAACAAGTTTTGTTTATGATATCGAAAAATAATTATTTATGATTGCAATTTTAATCAAGTAATTCCATACTCGACACTGATGAAAAAGTTTTTATGAAGATTAAAAAGTGATTACAAAATGTTCTGAAAATAAAAATGTTAGTCCAATCATTTTACAGCTTAAATAAAAATTAACAGCTAACATTTGTGAAAAATATTAATTTGCAACAAACAAAAAGCCTTTTTATATTTTGGAGCTGAAGGAATAAAAAATTAAAAATACCATAAATTTTAGAGCATACGATCTTTCCAACTTTAAATTTACTATAGGTGGTCAAATTGTTTCACAAACAAACTTCTTTGAGAAACATTTTGAAAGGACGTCAAAAAGTTCACATTAAGAAATCTTTGGCACACCTTTCACACCAACAGCTCATCAAAAGCAAGATTTTAATGAAGATAAAGTACCTTTACCATAAAAAATTCTCTTTGAGATTTTTATACTTGAAGGATGATTAATGTTTCAAAATATGTGAAATTTTCTTAAATAAGTAAGATTATTTAAAATTAGTCCAAAAGACCTAAGAGAACAGCGGACTGTGATGATAATAATTCAATTAATGGTAATGGAGAAATATTATTTGTGAATTTTATGACGCTTACCATCTTGGAAATAAAAAAATCTTTATTTAGATTATTGTGAGACGTCGTTAAAAAATTACAGTTGTTCAAAAATCTATATTTTTGAATCGCACAAGACTTGTTTGATATAAAAAACATTCTAATGGTTAATTTTAAGTAACAACACAAGAATAGAAAATAAATCAAATAATAATAAAAATAAGATGCACAAAAATCAGGTGATAAATAATATAGAGAATAAGAATGAGATGATTTCGTCAATGATTAAATGACCTTGGAATATGTCATTGGCACGTGTGGCATGCTATTTGTCAATTTACTATCGTTATAATTGATTGTATCATAACCAGTTGTTGATTGGGGTGTGCGTGTTGCGAACACAACACGTGATCCAATTTAATTATGGTTATTAGTCTTATGTCGCGACATTAGGCGATCCAAATGGCAATACTGCACCAAGAGAAGGGTAACCACTCGATATATCAAAGCGAACTTATCTATACCCATACAAAATTTATGTATAAGCGCTTGAATTGTAGTCAAATTGTAAGGCAAGATCATCAATTTAAAATTTTATGCCTTCACTTTTGGCATCAAGTTATTATCTTATATTTGTACATACTTCATTAAATGTATATATATTTCATATATTGTTTTAACATAGATCCAACTTTACTGTTTAAATCACTAGCTAAAAGACAACAGTTTTTGCCATCTATGAACGCTTCATCAGTGTATAAACGTACGCTAATACTAGTTGGAAAGATTTTTGCTTCTTTGCTTATTTCGACCTGTGAAACGTTGATTGAATTTTTTCCGAACATGACTCAAACCAAAAACCATAAAAAGTATCATCTTTACGTTTACACTTGGTGACACTACTTTACACAAGGTGAGATGTAAGGTTACTTGCAGACTGCCGTGTGTCGCGAATTGTGTACTGGGATGCCTGGGAATTTGATCCAGTGAGGCTTGAATTGAAACAGAGTAATTATTGAGTATTATTCATATAAATACTTAAGTGTCGAATACCTTTATTTCGCGCGTGACATTAAGGTTATTCACCTTCGTATTTAAATTAGCGACTTATAATGCCAATTAGGCTTATTTTTTAAGAAATTTTATCTTTGGACCTCATTTTTCAATTGAGCTTCACGACGACCAATCATTATTTTTATTAATAAAGTTCTGTTTTATCACAATTAATATCTAAGTGAATATATTTTAATAAAATGATAAATATATCACGCCTCGTTTAAGTATATATCTTACTAAGAACTGCTTAAATATTTGCTGAAATACTGCAGGTTTGCTCCCAATGAAGGCTTCATCGGCTTTAACGCGTTTCAAGTTTTCGAATAAATTTAAAATAAACATATGAATTTTTTAATTTTTATTAGAATATTATTTTATTATTTCAATATTCTAATCTACTTTTATAGATCATTGACTATATTACAATATTATTGTTACTTAAATATACATATACTATACATAAAATTCTTTTTTCAACGTGTCAATCCAAGCACAAAAATAACGGCAGAAGCGGGATGCGAACCGCGGACCTTGGAACCGCGGTTCGCATCCCGCTTCTGCCGTTATTTTTGTGCTTGATTGACACGTTGAAAAAGAATTTTATGTATAGTATATGTATATTTAAGTAATAATAATACTGTAATATAGTCAATGATATATAAAAGTAGATTAGAATATTGAAATAATAAAATAATATTCTAATAAAAATTAAAAAATTCATATAATAATGTCTCCTTGAGACAATATCAAGAAGGTAAAATTATCCATCAGTAACACAGGTAAACGATTGGTTATAAAGTCCGAGTCGGAACTATAAGTAGTCGTTTCTCATCCATTCAGTCTATAGTTTGGTTCGAGACCCGAGTGGTACTTACTAAAATAAATAGACTGCCGGAAAGTAATAATATTAAGCTTGTGAATAAATGAAGACTGATAGAATAACAATAAAAATATACATACTTTGAATATATACTATAGCGACATCTATCGTACGATGATAACAATGATATAAATACTAGTTTCAACGCAAGTCAGTCAAGGCATAGCAATGGCGCAGTTCGCCGAGCGGTATGAATACCTGGGCATAGTTGGTTTCCAAGGTCCGCGGTTCGCATCCTGCTTCTGCCGTTATTTTTGTGCTTGGATTGACACGTTGAAAAAAGAATTTTATGTACAGTATATGTATATTTAAGTAATATTAAAATAAACAATTTATCAGCTTCCAATTTTCATAAATGTATTTTCTTAAAAAGCACTATAATTTAAATCACATGGGATGATGTGAGAACAAAAACGGCTTAAAGAACTCTATAGCAGCAGTTTGTCAAGAACATACGCTCCAGTTAGTGAGCGGAAAAAAAGATAATGATTTATTTTATATTTTAGTACTAAAACTAGTGTACAAGCTTAACTCTAAATATAATAAGTTTTTGTAAAATAAACTACTACGCAAATGTTCTTAAGACGAAGTTGTTAGTGATCCGTGTGATAGGGTTGTTGGCTGAAAACACACGGAACGAAAGCCTATTGATTGCTTGTAGATTTTGCCCCGGGAAAGGTTTACCCTGAAAGGAAAACCTTGTATCTGCGCCTTCCACGGTCGTGATATGGAGGTGCCAACTACCAGAGCCAAGGTATTACTCCGTATTTACTTAGGAGAGCCGCTTAACAGTGTCTCTCTTGGGTTGTTATACAGTTTACACCGACCCGACTCTGCTATATATCACGGTTAACAGTTTGAAGTTTTTTTTTTATATCAGCATAAATTTATTTTACCTTTATTTTATCACGCACAAGTGAATATGAGGCGTTGAATAATGATTACAAAATTTATATATAATTTACATTTATTTCGAAATCAATTTTATGATAATCAATGTTTTCACGTGTATTATTCTGTTTAAATTGATTATACTGAAGAATAAGAAATTTCAATTAATTATTGATAAAATTAGTCTATTTTATTTTTCCTCATTATCCACTTCTAAGTCAAAGTATTAGGGCGTAATTAATAACAGTCATATGATTTTATCATCCGTCATAGTCTTCGTTTCGTCTTCTGTACTTTTACATCTTGATAGTCTGCCAAGACAACGAGAGCCCGAATACTGAAGAAAATGCAGCTGTATGTTTATGCTCTTCTGTGGTATTTAGATATCATGTCCCACTCTAGTCCACTCTTATCTCTCGGATGACTATAGGCTGGAAGCATGTCCTTTCCCATCACTAAATTCAAACTTCTTACAAAAACATTAAGGTTTTTAACTGACTATACTTGGTGAAACTGCATAATTATAATTTTAAGTAAATTTTAATTTTAATTTAAATTTAATAAATCAAAAATATTTAGTTTAGATTTACATTTATTTTAACCGATTACATGTTTCGGCCTTCCTGGAGACCATCTTCAATAATGGTAAAATAAAAACAGGCAGTGGCTTATGTAGGTATGGACAAGAAACAACATGTTAATATGTGTGTACTAATATAGGAACTAATTACTATTATATAAGCAACTGCTTTCAAAATTCTTTATACGACTACGCAGGCTTTTGGGTACATCATTTATGTTTAAAATAGATGTTCAAATGTGTAACAAACATTCAACTTGTCATCGTAGAAAGATGAAAACTGCAAGAATATATATCAATATGCAGATATTATTACAGTTTATTAATAAATACACATTAAATAAAAAACAGTATTAAAATAAAATACCATACAACAATCAACTACTTAAATATTAAAGATTTTTTATTTTAGCGGTTAGTTTGTTAATCTTGTATGCAATACGCTTATTAAAATAATAGTTTCGTTAGTAGACTATTACGCAAACTGTTTTCTCCTATTTTTCAAGAAACTCTTGAAAATAAAAACCCTTCAATTATATCTACACGACTATCTACTACGGTAACGACCCATGTAGTAGCGATTCAGCGTTGTAGAGACCCCGTATAGGTGAAACGTAATGTACATCATAAAACCTTTTTGACCTACATCTAGCAGGTTCCCAAATTGGTCTAGGGCTAACAAAAGTGCGGCCATCAAACAAGACAAAACCCCAAGCTCGTTATATCCAGGACAGGAATAGCCCTTTATGGTTGATGGACAAAACATGCTATTGTTTACGTCCTGGAAGCTTGTTACAAACCTGTTTACCATTCTTTCTTGTAGTCATTATGGTTTTTGATACACAATGCGTTAATTTATTTTAACATTATTTTGTAGCTTTATTTTTATGTTCCATATATCGTTGCATATGCTTTGATGATATGATAAAAACTACAAATATGTCATACTTAATCGCTTTTTTTTCTACATTGGAAAAAATACATGGTTCCTGACGACTTCTAAATGAGAACTCGGTTACTTGAAAAGATGTTAGCCGTAGTACCCGATGATCCTTTTTGATCTATTGATTAAAAAAATTAAATCTTAATCCTCAGGTGAGGGTAAATCATTTTTTTTTTACTTTCCTGAAATACCCGTAATTTTCATGGTTTCCGATAACTTCCAGGGCAGAACCCCGAGGACTTAAAAGGATGCCAGCTATAGTATTCGAAGCATATTTTTGAATGATTTATCAATCGGTTTTCATGAAAGAAATCTGATGATTTGTTAAGCTTCTTTTTCGTAGTATCAATCCAGTGGATTTGGTTTGCAGCAACAAAATCTTGCATGTCGATTTCCACTCCTCTCGATCCTCTGCAGTCCTCTTCAGCACAGCATAAGAGCTACAACTCATGTCCTCGAACACTTGCTGCAAATACTCTCGTCTAGGGCGCCCTTTACAATTTCTACCCTTAACCATCCCTTCCACAATGTCGTGAAGAAGACCATCTTGGCGCATGATGTGACCGATTCATCGGGCTCACCTCTCTGAGATGGTTTTTACTAGGTGCCTATCCTTCTTGATTATATTGAGAACCTCATTGTTCGTGACGTGATCTTTCCAGTCAAATGGAAGAAAATGAATATTTTTATGTTAATATAGTAAATCAATGAACAACTTTTTGAGGATACTATATTTTTAAGTAACAAAATATTTTTAAGTGAAAAAAATATTTTTTACTTATCTTACGAAACAATACAATATTGTTGGATATTTAAATTCTCTACACAATGGTTTTTTCCAAATAAACATAAAAAAAAACAAATTTATAGCTTCAGAATCGTAGCACATACATTATTTCGATCGTCAAAGTAATAAAATTTGCAAGGTCATGTACAAAATATTCAAAAACGCTAAATCGATACATTCCGTCACTATCTTTCCACCTGTTACAACTCGGCTCCATCTCCCCAACGGTTCAGAGGTGTATTGTCTCCCATAGATACACGAAACAATTTGTTTATATGATGATTGAATGGGAGCAGTGCGCCTTGGCAGCTCCGCAAGAGCAGGGGTCCAATAAAGTAGGGTTTTATTGCGATCTGCGCCAGAGTCAAATTTGATACAAAAACTTTCCAGAAACTCGCACAATCGTTTATTTTATTGCCTTCATGACGGAGGAATAAAAAAATTAATCAATTATATTGATGCATTATCTTTCTTTTGTTATTTTTTTATCTATTAATGAAAACGATAAAATAATAAACGAGAGGCTCTGAATCTTTCTTTTCTTACCTTTCTTCTGAGCAAGAGTCTTCCAATTTAAATGTTGCCTAAATAAAAATTATATATTTGAAGTTGTTGACACGAAGATTTTTTAAAATACTGAATTTATATTTTAGTGGTTTAAAATAACTTTTTTATTATAAATATTTCTTATGGTCACCAAATTCCGCCACAAAATTCTGCAACCTTCGTCTCATCTAATGTTAGCTCTGCCCATCAAAGTTCCATTGAGAAAATTTTGTGTATAGTTAATGACGGAATTCCGGAACTGCGAGATACCAAGGCATTTAAGAAAAGAATTCTGTGGTTTGTGCTATCCTGCGGTATAAACAAACATGTCCCAGCCATGTCCATATTTGTCTGTTAATCAACTATGGTATAGAAAGCTGTCTTGTTTGTTCCTTTCACCTTGTATATTCTCGCAAAGTCAAACTATTGTAAAATAAGCATTACTTTTTATGACATCTCAGAAAAATAATATTTATTAAAATCACTTATTTATTTGACCTTCTTGTGTCATCATGCTGCGTATAAATAATATTAAAAAAAATAAAAAGTGTATAACTTAATATTCTATTTTAATAATCATTCAAGTATTTTCAAATAATTTTTGACGAGGACTTTAAATACTGATCTTTGTCCATGATATCTATAGAGCCAGAAAATATCTCGTTGAAATAAGTTTCAATTTAGTCTGTGCATTCTATATATGTACATAAATGTAATATATACTTGAAGTCATTCACCGTCAACTTCTTTTCCGTTGAAATATGAATTAATTACTTAAAAAATAAAAATATAAAAAGTCATATGCGCCGAAGAAATGTGTAAGTCAATCAACCAACCGTCTCACTGCTTGTATAATCAGATACCTCTAACAGCCAGACTGAAATCACGAAGCAGCTTTATGAAATCCACACAACCTCTCACATCCGTCCCTGAAAATGAGACTCCAGCTCTGGCAACAAGTCGCATCAGAGGATTTCATTACTCCAAAGGAAGGCCTCCGAACTGGCAAGAACCATGACTGGCGTATCTGGAAATCCCTGAACAGATTAAGAACCGGAGCTGGTAGAACAAAGGACAACCTTGAGCGGTGGGGAATGCTTCTGCAGGGAGTTTCTGAGTCATTATTGTGTGACTGCGGAGACCTGCAGACCACCTAACACCAAAGACCCTGCTCCATTTGCCCAACAAGCTACATATCTCAAGACCTCATGCTAGGCAACACACGGGCTATCGATGTTGCCAGACACTGAGCAGAAATAATTTCACGTCGCTGACACGAAGAAGAAGAAGACTATAAAAATAATTATCCTTAACAATTACGGGAATTCAAATGATTTCTTACAAAATGTTTTCAATTCGATTTTTGATTGAGTATATAAAGTACTGAACAATTTCATAATTTAAAATAATCTGAATAAATTGAAACGGATATTGCATTATCAAAATAAAAAACATTCACAGATGGTTTATTCAGAAAATATGTTAATCTATCGTTTATATACTCGTAACTATAGATTAATCGATTTAAAAAAATTATAGTATTCATCAATAGTAGTATTTTAACTGCATTTCAGGAAAAAAAAAACTTACACATTATGAACTTAACCAGGTATTCACATTAAAGAATTGTATAAAAATAATGAGTAGCAAAATGTTTCACATTTTTTTAGCTTCAACTAGGCGTTATGTACTACATTCAGTAAACACACTTTAATTCTGCATGTGGAAGCTATTTGAGTACATTGTTCTTCTCTAACATGTTGGCATTGTTAACAATGACTGCAGAGAGCATTTAAAGAGGTTTCCTTCTTAGTAGGTCTCGGAGAAAGGAGAAGGAGAAAAATAGCCGAGACTCCTTTGTGAAGAGAGTCCAGGGGTTGGGTAGGAAAACGTTCATTGCACTTCTTTATCTGATAAATAGAGCTAAAAGCAATCGATGCTCGCTTAATGTTTTTTTTTGTTATGCTAGAGCTCAAATAATAACTTATTGATTATATATAAGGACGAAAATATTTTTTATGATTGGTAATCGTTAGAAAAATTAAAGTTAACGAAATTTTTCAATGACAATCCCAATAATTTATGTAGTTCTTTAGTATTATTTAAATTTTCAAATTCTAGTTTCATTAATTAAAGTAATGCATGTTAAAAATTAAATATATAAATATAATTAGTAATTATATTCTTTCTTCTTCTTCGTGTCAGCGACGTCAAGTAATTATATTAATTGATACTTAATTATAAAATTAAAATATCACATGTGATATAAAGAAACTCCGATAATCTATTTATTCAATTTTTAGTTATTATTATTCGTAGACAACATTTAAAGAACAGCTGAAGAAAAAACGGTTTTCAAACAATAATTACAGTTGTAGAAACGAAGTAACCAATACCTTATTTATGTATGGTAGAAACAGAGTGGATTTATAAACTGCTCAAATTGTTACTCATTCATATATAACTGAACCTTTTTACCACAAATAAGGAATAATTCGAAGAAAAATAACGCATTTCTGATATAATTCATTTATTATTAAAGAAATTCACTTAAATTAAAAACAAACTATTGCTTATATTTCTATGTACTGAAATTAAATGTATGTACAACATACGTAACGTTAAGACAAATAACTAACGGTTAAATTACGAAACCGTTTATTTAATGTAATGAAATTATTATCCTACTTAACTCTCTACTGAAAAACTATTTAAAATGCGCCATTCATTAGAACACGCTATTTGCGTCATGAATGAATGAAACGTTTCGACTAATTTCGTCAGCAGAATGTGTACTAATTAAAAATTTCGCGCACCAGCCGAGTCAAAGTTTGTCAAAAGCGTTTTCAATAAGTTCAATAAAAGCTCCGCGGCGAAGGACAAAAGCTCGCTTGGGCCCGTGCATGTTTCATGACGCAGTCACAGACTGGAAAGCTTTGGCTGAGCAAAAACGTCGCGGTACTTGTATGCAAGTTTCACGGAGTGCAGCTCAGTGGCAGGCTTTATCTTGAAATATTTATTTTATTTCAAAAAAATAAGATTTTAAAAATATTTTTATTTAATAAATCGCCCTCACAACTTAAGTATGTTATCACTACATATTTTAGACAGTCAGTTATTATGTATTGTCATAGTACTTGCCTCTTTCAAAGTTTTTTCAGAAACGAGCGCTCTACTAAATACATACATACTGTGCACAGTACAAAGAGAGAGGATTTGATGCTTTTAAGTATTTATCTTCTTCTAATATTCGATCTATATCTTTTGATTTTTAATAAAAAAAACTCTTCAATGCAAACTAAATTCAGAATTATTTCTATTGAGCTGTGAGTGAAGAATTTTCTGAGAATGACTATTGCAATAAATATTTATACATACCCATATATATCAGCTGTAAAAACTTTTAAGGTTATTCTAAGCAAAATATTATTGAACATTATTAAATACATAATCTTCTTTACTTTCAGAATTGCAGTTCATCTGTGCATAAAATACTATAATCCTTCTCCTTTATTTTAAGCTCAATTCTAGAATAAGCGATTTCTACAAAATGATATTTTTTCACTGAAAAAAGGTTGGTTGTTCAGTACGTTTCAGCGCCAATTACTACAGCCTTCTCTGCGCAGATCCTCTGCCGGTAGTTTTCAGTTAATTTCGGCCGCGCCGCTTCAGAGCTTCGGGACAAAGCCTGAAACAAAACACTGGCCGGGGAGGACGTTTGTCTTGAAAGATACAAAGCACGTTGTAATACATCTTTTATTACTAAAGCGCCTTTTTTCAGCAACGGAGCTTTCCTGAGTGTTAAATTGCTTTTATAAGTAACGTGTATCTTTGTATTTTTTGCTCGATAAAATATTTTTTTATTGTGTATTTTAATATCATTTGTACGAGTATCACGTATAATTTTATTGTTTTTGAGTAGATCTTGAAATAAAATATAAAATAAAATATAAAATAAATTAATTAATTATAATAATTATTAAACGGCCATAAAAATGTATGAATGAATTTTTCAGTATCAAGAATAATTAAAATAGTTCATTTAATATTCTTTTCAACTTGTGAAAATTATGACCTTAGTTCACTATCTAACTGTTATTCAGTTAAATAAATAAGAGATATTAAAGCAATTTTTACATTTAAAAAAAGGCTTTTTGATATATATACGAATTTTTTTAAAATTGATCGTATTATTTGGGTGAAACAATGATTAATAAATAAACAAAATTGTAAAATTTTATGTTCGTTTAAAATTAATAAACATTTAAATATATCATTTAGAGAGTAGTTTATTTAATTTTTAATTTATTGTATTTCCTTTCCTAGAAAATGAAAACTTCGTTAACCGAGTATATTTTTCATATTTGACTACTTGCATCACCGAAAGTATTGGAAGCAAGTTCCTTTATCAACAATTTTAAACCTCGTTCACGAGGTAAATTGTTATTATGACAATCAATGTTATGGAGATGAGATCTTTACTTAATAGTGAGTTAGTACTGCTTGAAGACAAGATCATTTGAAGTAGTGAAATACAATATCGAAAACCTAAATAAAATAAATTTTAGTTACTTTATAATGATGTCAATGAGTAAATGATGGATTGTAGTCTTATGATGTTAGTGGTAGCATTCCAAATACAACACTTACCATCATCCATAAAAATGTTAGACCTCCACAATGAGATTTATCAATCACCATTTGTCAGTATTCTTCCGTAGGTGCATAAAAAATACTTCGAGAACCTTTGCTGAATATTATACTGAAATACCTGAAATCTCTAGCATTACTACTAAGATGCAAGTTCCATATTATATCTGTTGGCTTAACAAATTTTGCGAGAAATTTCAAATTCACATTAATAATACCTACAGCCTAATTGGTTGCTAAGAACTTTTCACCGTTCGCGTTTAGCGTTTCGTCTCTTTTCAAAGATGCACGCCCCTTGCCCGTGCTCTGGTACAATTGAATCGGACCAGCTATCTTCACTATGCCAATTCAGCTTGCCAGTACACGTGTATTCCTTTCGCAAGTTGAGAAAACAGACAATTTGTAGTTAAACACGAAACGACGCTCCGCAAGAGCGGCTGCTTCAAACACAAAGACAATTTAAATGACATTCGTATACCCATTTCTTATACTTTAATATTAAATATGTATATTTTTACATATTAATTAACAATTCAATAATAGCTTGTCATAAGCACAAGTATTAAGTTTAAATAATGCAACCAATATTATAAACGATACAAAAATATTTCATAAAGTCTTCACATACCGATACCATAAGTGGAGGAGATTCATTTGAAAGTCTTACTGAGCTTGCGCCCCATATTTTTGGAAAATATTTTTAACTGATAGTGAGCCATAAAAATATTTTGCTTTTGGACTACATAGCAAAGATTATCATATTAAAGCGCACACCATCATTTTGTAGCTTTAATTTTATGTCATTAATAATATCAGCATTCACTTTGAGATCCATTTAATATTAAAAAGATAATAAATTCCATTCCTTGTTTTAATGAGGATCGCATTGAGTACCGTTTTATTTGGTGAAAGACTGCAGTTTTGCTATTTATGAACGCTTCTTTAGTTCAAATGTGCACAAACGTATTTTTTTCGTTTTTATTTCATTTTTACACGCTCTCCTTGATTGAGCATAAATTTGTTTGCCATAAACATAAATATTTCGTCCTTCTGCAACTACACCAAGTTTATTTTAAATAATACTCGTAGTAGTATATTTCTATAGCCAATTTCAAGACAGTGATCCACGAGCTTTAAAAGACAGGTAGTTATTGCGTATGCACTCCTGAGTATTTTAAAATCGCGTTCTATCTAGGTAAAATTTCAGCTTCTAAACGACATTTAGATAAAAAAAATCAGGATAGTTGTCTAACCTAGTTCAAATAACTCCTTAGGTTTTCACGGCCAGATTTGATATTGTGGCTTTTGGGTTAAGCCGTGTGTTTAGCCGTGGGTTTAGGCAACAAAGTCATCAACCCTAAAGAAGACCCATGCAATGGCAGTCGAAATATCGGAGAGAAGAAATTCGTCACACACGGCTAAGCCCAAAAACCACAATATCTAACCTAGTTTAATAATTTATTAGTTGAACCATCGTAGTCGTTATATTTTCAGCAGCATTTGATAATGAAAAGACATTTAGTACACACAAGGAATCACAGCTTTCAATTGTGAATGATTTTTTTTTTAAATATCGCAAATTACCAATCCGTTTGTTTCAAATTTCAAACTTTTATTTCAAAGCGAGTTTCAGTAATTATCAACTAACTACATAAAACAAAACATCTTGTTTATGAATGGATACTGCACGTTGAGAAATTTATCTTTTATCTCGCGAAAACTCCAAACTTTGAACATTTTCGATAAATATGAACGACCGCTAAACAGACTGGCACGTATGTTTCTCTGGCGGACAAAAATTTTGAAAGTTCCCCGTTGGACTGCGCCGCCGCTAATTGGGCGAAACTTATAGACACGGCACTGCAACTTGCTCTAGGAACATTTAAGCACTAATTCACGGAAACTGTATCAAATACTGTCGAGAGCAGAATCGCAGTTTTCGGATCAATAGCGCACTCTATGCGAATAGTCTACGTGCTGTTTCAGAATCACCGCATTGAAAGGTTTGATTTCGTAGAATATTCTAGTATCTGAATCAAAGGTTTCTTTTAGTTTGTAAATATATGAAATAGTAAGACTTTTACCAAATCCACAATGATGGTTCTTTGGTTACTTGATTTAAGAGACCTGGCTGGAACATGTACTTCGGATGCCGTAGGGAGTATTATTTGAAGCTGCCTTTTCTTCTGGTCCCTGAGTTTTCACTTTTTTGAAAGGGATAAACATAATTCGCAAGGGTAAATTGAAGAAAGTCACGGTACTTATAATTACTCTTATGTATTTAAAATGAAAGAAAATACAATATATTATTTTAAAACTTAATCAGAGTAACCAATCGGCTACGCCACGGCCAGAAAGAGCGGTCCAAATGGGGACCTACTCGAACCTCGACCAGCCTTGAGCGAGGTCGGCATCAAACTACAACAGCCAACGAAAAGCGTAGTCCATCTCTCGACCATGGCGTTTTTGACCATTTGGATCATAGTTTGATGTCATGACTTTCCGTAGACAGCACTGATATTAACATATTATGTAGGAATCACCTAATTTTTTCACAATAAATTTGATAATATGAGTCTATTGATAAGTAAAGTATTATAAAAAATAAATGCTGTAACATTTTTTTTTTGATTCAATGGTTATTTGTAAATGTTAAAATAATTTTGTAAACTAACTTTCATAGGCGATTATACATTTTTTTATATTTAAATATAAGAATCTAGATCTTAAAAACTGAGAACTAATAATTTGTAGTTCAAATATTTTGTACAGTTGGAATTAAGTTAAGAAAACTGTTCATCGTGTACGAGGTCTACACATCTGATTACCTATGACGCTCAAATAAAATGGCGTTTGCTGTACAGGTCTATACTGTGCTGTATAATATGTGTGCAAAAGTTGTCTCACCGATTTTATATCTGATTAATTATTTTTATACTTAGCATATTTCTTACATGCTTCTCATGAAGTCTTAGCTTAATATATCACATCACAGTCTGTTCTTTCACACCTTGTGTGAAAAAAATTGACACGTTCCGGAGCTAGTTCGCAACACATTGCTGCTCCTTCGCTCCAACAATTTCCTTCAGCGCTTCAGTGAAATTCAGTTACAGTTTTCAGCGTTCAGTCGCTCACCTTACTTTCTTGAGGGGCGGAGCGTAATTGACTTAGACGTACGTACAACACTGCACGGTATTTAACACGGCCAAGTGTATGCGATTCATAAGAGCTAATTTGAACGGAGACACGACGAGGAATTTTCTGGAGTGTGTGAAGCGTAGTTAGTGTCTAGATGTTACTTGTATGAAGACGTCGAGTTGACTTATAGTTTGGCCCATAATGTCTCATATACATTAGGTTGAGAAACTATACCTTCACGACATATTTATAAGGCTGAAGAAACGCTTCAATTTTACTTTAAATTATCATAAAAACATTATTTACTTTTTTTTTTGTTCTTATTTGGATATAACCTTACACAGCTTCTACTATCAGCGTAAGTCTAAAATAAAAACAAATCTCTTGTCATCAAAATAATTATCCGTATTATGTTCTTTCCCTAACTGGAGCATATGGTGGTCTTAAATTTCCACCATAAAGTTCTGTAAGTCACTATGGTATTCGACACCCGCAGCTCTCCCAAGTTCTTTGTATGCTTAGTTCCCGATGGCCTTCCAGAACAAAGCAATCCCAGAATCTTGAATAAAATAAAGCTTTAGTTTATTCTCTTCTGCGATATGCTTTGTTTATGTCCTAATACACACAAGTTACAAGTGTAATGAAATACACAAACGAGTTTTCGGCAGGGTGGCAAAAGTATTGCATATCTTCCACTAAATGGAAAACCACTTTCGTATTGTTCCCAAAAAAGGTTATTAATTTATCAAGTTCTTGACAGAGTAACTAATTCAATTTTAAATACAAATAATAATATCGTTTTCATCAGTGAAACAGTAAAAGTATTCTACATACTCTATAAAATAATAATATTTTATATATTTTTGACTGTAGTACATTAATTTAAACATTGTGACAAAGTTTAATAGAATAAAACAAAAATCTTGCGAATTAAATATTCAAATATTTTATTTATTTAGATATAATATATTCAAACAATTAACAACAATAATAATATAGCTTCATCATAAGTAAAACGGGAAAAGAAAATGCAATCTTCATTGTTTTGCACAAACTGAGCTGAATCATCACTACAAATTATGAGTATGATTCAACTCGTAAGTGCTTACAGTACAATATGATGCAGTTAACTAACAAATAAAAGAACAATATTTTCAGTTTTCAAAATAAATAAAGATAAAATTAGATATTGTTTAAAGTATACTTTATTTAATTGAGCCTTAAAATATAATAAAAATTCAGTACTTTTGAATCATCTTCGTTTAAATGCTAGCTCATTTTTAAAGGTAGTAGCTTTTAAGAGCGCTTGTTTTATGTTTATTCTATTAGAACTAATTACGTCTGAGGAATTAATTTCAAAGGCACTAAATTTCTCTACCAATGCCTTTGCCTGTAGTACAGAATATTTTTAAGCATATCTGCGAATTTTCCTTCATTTTCTGCTCTCTCAAATTAAATATTTAATAGAGTTTGCGCTGCAGCTAGTAAACGAAACAGGCGCTCTTGTAATTAGCATCAATTACATTGCCTTACTTACCAAGAATACTCAGTCAGTTAAACTAACACATAAACCAAGCAAATTGCATCATACAAATACCAAATTAATTTTAACTACTATGTACATCGTATTTACTTTCAATGCAAAGAAGCGGGTACGATATGAATTTTGTTAACTTACACTTAATTGAACCATAAGTTTGCATAAAGTTCAACATACGAGTATATTATAGTCTCTTAGAAAAAAAAATCTTTATAAAATATATACAGGTATATATGGTTACATAAGAAATAAATTAGCATTTTTACATTAAAATGAGTGTTATTATTGAATTGTCGTATTAGTATGTTTCACAATGAATGATAATACTCTTTTATTTACATTTATGGAAAAACAAAATTATGCATTTTCGTAAAAACATACGCTTTGTGGCGAATTGAGTAGACTTGGAGACTTGAACGGTCTAAGAATAACGGTGGCAACAGGTTAACTTAGAGATGTAAGAAAATAAATAGAGAAATTTCAGCGAAAAATAAGATATAATAAAAGATAAGAGCTTAGTTGTACATCTTAGAAATTTATTCATTAAAGTATTTTCTCGATAAATTATAAGTGTTAACAACTAATTATACATATTTTTTTGTTATTAATATTTTTTAATTTGAAAATTAGCATGTAAAATCTATTAATGCATTATTTTATATCGAAAAACAGTTTATATTAATAAATTAAATTCAGAATGGTACCTCTGTTGCGACAAAAATACTGCAAAACAAATTTAAATCATCGCTAATTATATAATTTAATATAAATTCTCATTAGAAAATCAACAACTTAAGAATATTCAGTTTTATTTCAATTTTTTTTTAATTAAATGTACATGTTTCGGACCTTATAAGGTACATTCTGAGCTTAATGATGCTGAATTATTGATGATGATATTTTTTTATTTTTGTAGATAAAATTAATTTAAAATTACAAATCTACCGTTTAACCAGGTATTTTTAGTTAGTTGCATTAACGTTATTGCTAAATTTAGCCAAACGGGTGAATATTTGCTACAAAAAAATTATTTACTAAAAAAAAATTAAAATGTTACTTAGAGAGATTTTTTTAAGCTTAATTAACGTTACTTTCGTCAATTGCTTGAGTTGATAAAGCTATTATTGTCGTGATTAACTCACTCCCTTGTCGTGCGGCCGCAGCCGAGATTTCTAACCGTCTGGCTCCCAAAAGCCCTCTCTCCATTACTTGCAATAACGTTGTCATTGCTCCGGGGCCGGCACAAGGTAGCAAGTTAGTTACCTGTGATTAGCACGCCACCGTGCTAATTATTTCCGCGGTTTTACCACCACTCCGAATGCTCGAGCCAACTTTGAAATGCATTTGCCAGAGATTTGTGTCCAAGCAAATTTTGTGTCTGAGAGTACATCTCTGCATGTGACACGCGCCAGTTGTATGTAAAGATTTATTGAACCAATTGAACGTGTTTGCAAAGTATTATTAAATAACGTTATATTAAGTGTGTCTTATAGTAGCAAGAGATCCTATTTACTAATAAACATAATGAAATCATTTTCTAATGTAAATAATTATAATTGCAAAATCTTAAGCTTTTTTTTTAAATCTGTTAAAATATTTATTTAATAAACACATCTCAGAAAAATCGAAGGTGACATTCCATTTAATCACTACGCATAATAAATAGTGAGTATAACATCACATCAGAATAATCTGAGATCATCTTAAAAATTTGCCAATGATAAGTTATAGATTCTGATTATATATTTACTGTATATTGTAATTAATTGATAAAGTCCCAAAAATAATAAACATAATATTGATTAAATTATTTAACGAGGTAATTATTCATTGAACTTAACTTTAACAACTAACAAAAAATACTTTCATTGTAAACAAAACACATATCATCAAAACAAATAATGTAATTTTTTTGATAATATTCTTAACATGATCTATTATTTTTAATAACTTTAGTATTTTAAATTGGTTTTCTGATTTCAATTACCAGTGATCTATAATTTATAGGTGCGTATTGAAATTTTTTTAATCTAATTATTAAACAACAAATTAAAATCTCAACCAGTTGATTGAATATGTCAATTGACTGTCTCGTTGTTTAGTAAAAAAATGCTTCAACAAAAGTTAAACAATCTTAAAACGTTATTTTTGCTGAATAAAATTTAATTTATAAGTAATATTTCTTTTCTTCGATTTTAAATGATTTTTTCCGACTTGAAAATGGCCATGCGACCTGGCTGAAACATGTGGAATAAATTCTAAGAAATCTTTTATTTATATCTGAAAATAATCAATTTACTAAAAAAACTGAAAAGTTCCTTCTTTCAAAAGCTTTCAGCAATCCCACGAGGGCTTCATGTGCCGGAAGTGTGTACCTTCAGTGTGCCCTTACTTCCGCTAATCCCGCTGCAGGGTTTGTATTCCTCCGTAACCTAATTTATTCCGACTCGGCTGCCACCTAACGGCAGCTTATTTGATTAACGCATTTGAATATTCTACCACCTTGATTTATATTTGCATTATCCTGATGTAATTTATAGAAACCATCTTGTTTCAAAATTGTTATTTTTAAATCATATTTTAACAAATAAATCAAATTATGTTGTAAAGCACATAATTATAAAAAATAACGTGTTTATTTAAAAACATTGATAAAATTTCAAATAATTAAAAAGATCACATAGTTGATCGTGATATTTATTTCTCAAAGAATTTTTCTCCTCTTTTCTTTGTATGTTTGATGTTTTTTTTTATAAATATGCACATCAAATATTATGTTCAGTTTGCTTATACTCGTATGACAGTCATTTAAGTTATATATTATTAACAGTCGTAAACTAAAAAATATTTTTACATACTTGCCTACTCGTATATACATATTGAAAGCCATGTTGTAGTCATCTAGGTATGTGCCTAAATATATATCTTCTTCGTAGTATCAATCCGGTGGATTGGTTTGCAGCAACAAAAATTGCAACAAGCAGCAACAATAATTGCCCCCTAAAAGTACTGGAGGACTCTGCGAAATGCCTTAAGGTCACAGGTTCGATGAAAGGAAAATCCTGATCTATCTCCTTCTCGTGGTGGGGGGTGAGCGACATCAGTCGGCCAATATAGACAGGGACCGAATGTTGGCCGGAATAAGCTAGCACCCACAACCTAAACACCTAAACACCTAAACACCCAGCTAACCTCATCAGGTCAAGCTGGTTAGGGCACTCTATTGTCCTGGAGGTAGTAAATGCCCTCCTAAGGCGGATGAACCCTTATGGTCAACGGCATTAGGATGTGGAAATAAAGGGGAAAATACCACATTAAAGGTCTTAAAGACATCCCAAGTATCAGAAAAAAATATATATATGTAGTTTTTAATCAATATAATTTTAATTGAATTTGAATCACACTTAAAAAAATGCGCTTTTACCAATATGTGACTCTTAACTAAACTTAAACTTGAAAATTGACCTTTATTAATAAGTCAATATTGTCGAGCTGCTCTTTAGTATGAGATGGTTCAGGGCTCTAGAATTTCGAGCTAATAAGTCGATCTTCTTCAAAATAATCATAAATGTACATAACAGCTGCCGGCTTTCCCAAATCTCTAATCTCCTGGCCTCTACGTAGTTGAGAGCCATAAAAATATGTTGAGACAAGGTATAACTATGGGAACATACAAAGTATAGTAGTGGTTATTTGTATTGATCACATTAACATTCTCCTTTCTTTCAAAAGGTTGTTATTCAGTCGCGTGATGGCAGATTATATATATATACTTACGATAAACTTTACAAACCTATGGCCTGACCTAATCACAGTATTAGGTCGATCCACAATACAATATGCACTCGCCGGTGGGCGGTACACGACTGCCGCACACTAGTGATAGGCAGTCGCACCACGCCTCAAGTGGCGATCTACATAACTAGTCACAAAATGCCAATATGGCTTTACATGCATGTCAACAAGCGAACAGAAATAAGAGACGAAAGATTGTATATCGAGGTTTTCGGTACCAGTCAGCAGTTGCTGGCTGCTGGGCTATAACATGCTGATGTCAACATGTTTCAGATATGGAATGGATCTGAGAAGAAAAAATAAATGCCATTGAATTAAATTTTCCACGTGACTAACGAGCCACCCTGTACTGGCATTAGAGGCTGTAATCTATATAAGCGCCTCCAGATCTTTGATAAATAATTATAAACCGGCACGAAACAGCGACGAAGAGGCTGCCGTTTGCATATTTCATTAGCAAGTTGTTCCCGCGACTGGAACTTTATCATTTCATCGACTTTAGAGCCAAATTTCCGTGGCTACAATATTATGACAGGAAACTTGTATTTGCTGTTGAAATAAATCACAAATTTCAAACTTTTAATTCTATCAATTTGGTTAAACTCCTTCGAAAATCTCGAAGCGTGTTTGTGTATTCTTTATCGAGAAATCTATCTAGCGGATTACGCGAAGAAGGTTATTAATTTATTGGCCTTTACATCTTAACGCTAACAGATGTAAATTAATTATATATTTTGGAACATTTTAATGTGCAGTAAAATAAAATTTTATTCATGAATAAAAAAATACAAGCTTTATAATGAAATTATTAATTTGTTATCTTTGATATATTTAGTTCTCAATCTCTCATCAAGGAAGATAGGCGGTCGATGTATCAGTCACATCATGCGCCACGATTGTCTTCTTCACGACAAGAAGGGATGGTCAAGGGTAGAAACTGCAGAGGGCGCCCTAGACTTGCAACAAGTATTTGCAACAAGTGTTCGAGGACATGAGTTGTAGATCTTATGCTGGGCTGAAGACGATTGCAGAGGAATGAGAGGAGTGGAGTTCGAGATACAAGATTTTGTTGCTGCAAACCAATCCACCGGATTGATACTAACTACTACGAAGAAGAAATATCTGATATCTTTGATTTATGCAATATGTTTAATTGTAAAAATATTCTAATTTATAAAAAACTAATTGTAATTCAATACTTTTTCTCCTCCTAAATATCTGAACAAAATAAAAAGTACTAAAATAAAAAAAATAATTGCAAAATCTCAACGCAGATAAGCATTAAAATTACATAAACATCGGGTACGTTATAGAATCCATTGGAAGACCCAAACCCTTTGCTGGTACTCTTTTGCATGTATTTGTATTTGAAAATACAATTTATACATAGTATATTACTCATTACAAGTATATATAAGAGAATTAATTGACGTAGTTATTTAAAATACAATGTTGCCATTGTAAAATTGAGCTGTTAATGCAAAGCTTAAAGTGTTCGGTTTATCACTTTTATCTCCAAAGTTGATAATGTCCCCTTCAAGAGCGTAACGACTGTTCCCCAATCAGATGGCTCTTCCAGACGCGAGTCCTCTGTGGCTCATTGTGCTAGATTGCAGTGGTACTTAACCAATGCTCCGCGGAGCACTGGTGCTCCAGATGTTCCGCAAGCCGTTCTATAAAGTATAAAATATATAAAAAAAGCGTATCGAAATTAAAAGTATATCAGATGACAAGTAAATAAATATTAATGATAAATTAAAATAAACATTGTTCTTTAATGGATTCTACAATGATGTTATTTGAACATAATTATTTTGTATACAACATCCAAAAGTATGTAAAGTAGTAATTGTCAAATTATAATCAAATTCTCTATCTAAGCTCGAATTTGACGATTCATACAGTCGGGTACGACACAGGGCATTGACCATCCCAATATTAAGCCACTCTATGTAAATTTAAGGTAACAAGGTCCAAAAACTACAGGTTTAGAGGAATTTACGGTGTATGAAAATCAATTTATTTATAGTTATTTTATAAAATACAGAATGCTTACTCGTGTTGTACACTAAGATATGAAAAGGGATATGTTATCAAATAAATCAGTACCAATTCAACTCCGGTCTTTGGACTTATCCTCAGTGCTGGAACCTTGGTATTCCGGCGTCACCATTTAGCTGACGCTTTAATTTCGGGACCGCAATCTCGGTTTCGGAACATATTTCAAGGTTTTTTTTTCCAAAAATAATAAATAAAGGGTCAATAAGAAGAGTAAAAAGTTATTGTTCGACAAATTATACTTCTTATCTCTTCCTATTATTTTATTCTTTTGTGCTACGTGTTCTGATGTTATAATCTCGTGCTTTGCGGCCTCAAAAGGTTAAGAATCACTTTGCTAGAGATTTTGCAAATGGTCTATTAATAGTGAAAGGTACTCATGCCACGCTTTGAGAAATACTTAACGACACTCTTGCAAAAGTAGTTCATTCTGTCTATGTACGAACTGATGAGATAATATTTTTACTAAAACAAGGTACTTATTTATTTAATAACAGGAAAAAATATGTTTATAGGCACTCTACAACCATTAAATTATTTTATAGCTTGTTGGGATTATAAGAAGATTGCTTTGAAGTAATAACTGCTTGGAATAAGAAGGTTGAATAAAAAGTTGCAAAAAAACTTCATTAATCGACATATAAGTCTACAAAGATGCCTTGGATACTAAAACTACCGCCTCTTTCGACCCTGGAGGTTGTCAAGAATCACATGTATACCCAGATGGACTTTCAGGTTAAGATGAAAGAACTGTGTAGCAGCAAGTAAGGGCAATCATATTTCCCAGTTATGAAACAGATGTAAGAAGAACAAAATAAATCAATCCTATGCCTTGTAACTAAAAAATTTGGAATGCATTAAAAAGATTTCACAAAATGAATTTTCAAAACGCATCATTCAAGGGAGGCACTTTTCAGAATATTTTTTTAGATGAAGCGATCAAAGTTTTTTCAATAACTCCCCTAAAAGCTTGTTGCATTGTTTTATGTACTTGAGTGTTGTTAGGAGAGCTTTCCCTTTCCCGCTCCTTTGCATATAGCCTCCGTCGTTACTTTTCACCCTCCCACAATCCGAAGAATCCTGCTTTAGTTTTTGCTTTAAAAGCTCGGCCGCTAACACACAAGTTTACGGAAAAATTTGAATCAAAAGTACTCTGCACAAAAGTTTCCGGAAATTACAGGAAAAGTAATTGAATACGTTTCCCTGCAGTGTTTTTGGAGTATATTGAGATGAACTTTCCACGCGGACAAAGGGGCCTTCAAGCTGTTAGGTATTTTAATGTGAAAGTCATTAAGGAATTCATTAGAATCAAGTAAAATGTAACATTGCTTCGACGTATTCGATGAAAAGGTTGCAATTTTAAATATTTTTTTCCTTGAAGCAACGCTTCATAGAACTAGTGAGTTGAAAACATGTTTTTAGTAATCATATTTATTCACAGAAATTTTTATTTAATTATTATGATAATAATAAATATTAGGAATATTTTTTTACAATATGTAAAGTGAGATATAAAAAGTCAGTTAACTTTACTGTCAATTTATATCTCACTGGTTATTATAATTTACAAATACTTTTAAATTAAAGACTATAGGAATTTGATAAAATAAAATATAAACGTTTTTGATATCTAATTATTTTACGTGATTTGTTATATTTTTTCAGAATAAATTGTTCAGCTTTCTTTTGATTTTAAAAAGTTACATAGACAAATAAAATGCTAGTAAACAAATCTTTTAATTATTTTTCCGTTGATTAATTTCCAGCATGAAATATACGTAAAATTTATCTTATTTTTCTTCCGTAATGTCAGTTAACAGAACTGTTTAGGTAATATTTGGAACGATAATATGATATGAAACGGACAAAGATGAATAAAATGTTATATAGATCCTAGAATAGAGAAAATTAACACTTCAGACGAATTCCATGAGCCTTAATTGTTGTATGTTCTACCTTTCAATCCTTTACAGATTCACATTTCAAAGGTGCACGTTTATTTTTATTTTTGAACTGTTCGAATACTGAAAATCCGATGGAAGTGATACAAAGATGAGGTCTTTAGTAGTTATTGTAGTAGCTATTGAAGTATAGAGACCAACTTTTTGACGAGAGTTTTTTTTACTGGAGAGAAATAATCGAAAAAGATTTTTTTTTATATATTATAATTAATGTAATTTAATCAAAATGGCAATTTAAATTTAAAAAAATTTGATACATTAAGTAAATTATACTTTTAAGTGAACCAAGAAAGGCACATATAAACTTAACGATAAAATGACATTATTTTATCTAATATTCTATTTAACGTATTTTTGACTTAATTATTCTCGAGGTGCAGAGCAAAGATAGCAAAAGCGTTATTCCAAGACCTCAAAGCAACTGAAATGCATCAATCTATGAGAAGCAGATGCTTGAGCACAGAGGAAAAAATGCACTTTGGCATTAAATAAAGCTTTCGAGAGCGGCGAAAGCTCTCTGTTGAAGAATGTTTACTGAAAGACTCCTTTGCATTTTCCGAGCCATCAATTTTTAAATTCCAGAGTGGACTGCACAATCAGACCAAGAGAGATAGAAAATACAGAGAAAACGATCGGTATTTATTCTTAGAAAAGAATTTATAAATAAACATTTTCCAGATAGTTCTTTGTTGGTAAAAAGTACAATAATGGAATATATACGTTTTTTCATTACATAAAGTTTTTTTTTCTCCCAAGCTGAAATATACGGTTATCATAATATATCGAATAGTTCAATTTGCTACTTTTTCAATCCGAAATGGATTTTTTTCTATTTCAATCTACAAGCACTCGAACCATTTATTGACTTGCTTTTAATTGAATGTTGTATATTATTATATTTTTTCTGTGAATGAATAATGCATTATTTTATGAAAAATGGAACAAATGTTTTTTTATCAATTTTTCATTAAAAAGATAAAATGTTTTACTACAAAAATAAACTTCGTTAAATTTACTGTAATCTGTGTATTATAAAGAAGTGATGAAAAACATTTAACTTTTTCAAAAATAAACGAAACGCCGAGAAAAAGTTGGTGTAATCAATAAATTGTAATTTTGAAAATATTTTATACTATCTTATATTATTGAATGACAATCCATAAAAAGAATTAGTTTATAATATTTCTATGATCCATGAAGTATTTAAGCATTAGTAACGCTGATAAACAAATAATTTCCAAATTTTTTTAGAAATAACAGCTTAACGAACACCTGCAATCATATCAGTATTCAACATACTCGTACATAATCACTGAAGAGCTTGAAAATTTACTTCGCAAATGCATGTCTTGCTTTTTAAACGTCTTCAAAAGTGCGACTTCAATCCAGTATATCTGCAGGCGGTTTTAAAATACAGGTGAGAGTCATGACAAGTACTAATAGAAGTTTAACCAGTTGAAGCAGTGGCGGATAATCCATAAGTACAAGAGGAGCGCCTATAGGGACTTGGAATCTCGGGTGGCCTAAAAATTATAATATCAAAAAAATAAAAACTGTAAAACAAAACGAAAACAAATCGTTAGTTATGAGTCTTCTTAGCGAACCGATATCTAATAGTTTCTCATATAAAATATTATTTCAACGTGATTTTTAACGGCTTGCAAAATATGCAACAATCCGAAAAGCTGTAATTACTTTTGGTGCCTTTTATCATTTGTGGGGAAAATATGGGCCTCCAAAATGCACTCTGGACCTCCAAAGTACTTACTCCCTATCTGGTTTCAGGTAGCGTGCTGGATGCAGATAAAGAAACACAGGTGTCTCGCACCTCACCGACTCGCCATCCCCCAAGTCGTTCATTTGCGCTTCTTAATAATTTATGGTAAGCGGCGTCTCTGCGAAGATAAAGTTGGCGGTCGCCGGATTTCGCACTGGAATATTTACAAGGCTGTAGCGGGCAGGGATGACATTATTTTAAAATCAATTAATTCGTCAACTTTTTTTAAGCATATCATTTAATTACGATGTATATACTTGTTCTTATTTAACTACGACTTATAAAAAAAGTACTGAATTTGGATGAAATCCAAAGAAAATACCATTGGTTTATCGGGCATGCAGTTTTTCTGACAGCTAAAGTACATCCATTATATTGATTTAACCTTTTTAGAGTAAATTAAGCATCTTTTCTTGCGTATTTTTTTCTACAAATGTTAGTTTTACTTATAAATTAAGTTATTTTTTATTATCATTTTGTAATAATTGCTAACTCAGCGATAAATTTATCGTGAAGAATATTACATTGTCTTCTAGTAAGATGCACACAAGAGTATATGGTAAGTCAAATTCAGTATTGCTCCAGTTTTATTTATTTATAACGTTTTGAAAATATAGTAATTTTCATTGAGTTTTGTCATACATGACGTGCAGAAACTGCTGAATACAGATTCTTTTATTACTTACTTGTCAAGACATTAATTGGCATTTTGTTTGTAGATAATTCGTAATTACTTATAAATGCAAGACTGGCAAAGCCTAATATAAATTTAGGAACGAAATTAAGTTCTACACTTTAATGATTAGCAGAGGCTTAATATGATAAATGTGATAGAAGAAAAATAAATAAATATTTTCAATATTTTTAATTTATATCATCAATCGAATGTTTTGTCTAAGTATTTCTTGGATTCTGGGTTAATATTTTGATCTTACAAATTTTATTTACTAACATAAAGTGATTATAATTTTAGAATTAATTTTAATTAAAAAATTAATAAATTAAAAATATTTAGTTTTGATTCACAATTTATTTTAACGATTACATGTTTCGGCCTTCCTGAAGCCCATCTTCAATAATGAAGAGCATCTTCAATAAACTAAATATTTTTAATTTATTAATTTTTTAATTAGAATTAATTCTAAAATTATAATTATGCAGTTTCACCAAGTATTGTCAGTTGATAACCTTAATTTTAACATAAAGGGAGTCTTTTAAATTATTTTATTACATAACTCACCTTTTCCTAAAGCACTCTCTCATTGCTAGGATTTGACGATATCAACATCATCATAATTATCATCATCAGTCGTCCACTGTTGAACGTAGACCTCCCGCATGAGTCTCCATCCTCTTTGCCTTCCGCATCCAGGCCACTCCCACAATTCTTCTTATGTCATCAGTCTTTTGAAAATATACAATGTCCAATACAATGTAATCAAGAAATATTTTCACAATTTGGTAAATTCAAACACATTACTCATAAGTAAAATCATAGAATTAATTTCGAATTTTCGATTTAATTTACTCATTTATGAATGCATAAAATTAACTCAAATTTTCAAAGATTATTTCTCCTAAAATTCATTTTGTTTGGCCAAGCCCTGTTATATTTTCCCTACATATATCTTCACAATACCAGTATGGTGTTCAAGAAACTCGGGAACATTATGAATGTTTCTAATACACAAAAAGAGCGGTATGACTTGTCGCAGTTATGTTTCGTTTTTGCTCGCTAATGCAAACCGATACACGTTGGGTATCAAATGAAAACGCCTTGCCATACAAATTTAAGGTATTAAGGTAATAAATGTGATATGCTTGGCAAATAAACATTCAGAATCAAGGCATTGTTAAATCAAATATGATAACGGAAGTCAAAACAAGGTTAAGTATACACAAAAATGAAAAAAATGCTTTTTGAATGTCACTTGTTGATACAGCAAATTCTTACAACCATATGACTTAGACCTAAAAAACATTGAACAAGTTGCTAAATACAAAACAAGAGGGTAAAAACAATACTGAGTATGAGTTCGGAATTTCAGTTGCAGAAATTAAGTTGAATCACGGCAATAGCTACCTAACAAAAATGTGTGTCTTAAAGAAGTGACTATCGTATGTGGTAGCTTGGAAGCGTATATCCAAAAAAAAAGAAAATGACACTGAAGACTCACAAATCGCATATTTTTATTATTTTCTGTACTGAAATGATGATATGATGTCTATTTGATATATTTATATCAATCACCACAAATTTAAGCTATGTATCATTATTAGCAGTCAGATTTATCATTATTGGTAAATGCAAAATTCAATGTTATTCTAAAAAAACAAGAGCCATTTGTTTAAAAAAAATATATATCTGGTAATTTATTGCTTTGAAAACATGCTATTGTTTCATTTGAATAAATTAAAATCTTTTTACTTTTTAATTATTGTACTCATTTCTATACTATGTAATCTTAAAGCTTATTTTACAAGGAAAGTTTGAATATAACTGTGTAACATCCCCTTTATTTAAAGAAGAACGACTTCACGTCACCACGATAATTATCGGGTTGCGTGGAGACGGATAAAGGAGCAGATTAACAACACAAATACTTTTCGCAGAAGCACATTGACATATATATTTCGACAACTTTATAACCTTTTGTTTTGGGGCCGAGCGTTGCTTTCAGACCCTAAGCCGAATCACACACGCGCCGGTCGCGGTCCTCGAACTACTGACTGGGCGGGCGCCGTAGTCAGTGACACCCTGCGCCGCAAGTGGCGATCTATATAACTAGTCCTCCTAATGGCATTACAAATGACAACACATGCGTGTCCGACGAGCGAACGGAAATAAGAGACGAAATATCGCATATCTAGGTTTTCGGCAACAGCCTGCAAGGGCTATATTATGCTCATATCAAGTGAAATAAACCTAGTATTCGTATCGTACAAAACACTTAGCACTTTTTTATAACAAATATGCATTACCAATCTGGTACAATTGAAATGCTTTTATTAATTATCTTGAAAGACTGCTCTAGTCATTCTTTGTAAGGTAATTATGCAACAATTAACACACTATTACCTCAACGCCTTTGCTTCCACCTTACAAAGTTTCAAACTTTTCCCACTGCAAGCTTTTGCAGGTAGCAGACAGATCTCGTAATATTTATGAGTTGTTCGGTGTAAGACGACTTTTCAATACATCCGCGATTATCCATTTATCACCCCATCCGCTGCTCCACCTGAAAGCTCGAGCGAGCTTTCGTGTGGTATCGCGCTCTCAGCGTACATTCTGTATGCACCTTTAATATGAAAGCTCATACGCTGAAATTCTTTTCTTATCAAACATTCTCTATATTACTTAAGCTTTTATATTTAAATTTCCATAAAAAAACTTTTCGCCTTAACATCAATAATACATCGAATTTATAATATTCTTCATTGGTGATATTTGTAAATACGTATAAGGGGAACATTAGGTGTTTTTTTTATGTAAATACTAAACATTATTTGAAAATACGTTTATAATGATATAATCGTGTTTTTATAAGTGTAACATTTAGTGTTTACGTTATAGTAGGTTAGGTTACATAAAATCAAATCTGCAGAGTGACCTTAACACTTTGAAGAAATTATAGTGTTACTTATTAATGCCACATCAATTGTCAACTGTCAAGTTTAGCTTTAAAGTTTGTAATAGACATATCTTAGTTGAAATGGTAAATTTGCAATAAGCAACACAAATAAGAAAAAATATTTTTGAGGAAATACAAAAAAATGATTATATAGAGCTTGTATTATTATAAAAAAAATAACAGTATCGGAAAAATGTATGAATACAATTAATAATCATGTTTTTTCAATTTTAAAAAAAGTATTGCATTCCAAGAAGACGAAAAAATAAATAGTCTGTGTGATTAACTTAATTGTTTCAAGTTTATTAAGATACATTAACAAATTTATTTTTATCTTTTCTTTTTTCTACATCCGGTCTCTAAATGAAGCACACAATGAATTTGAATATTTTATAACTAAAGCATCATTATCGCATATCTTATCGCAGTACTTGTTCTTGTTTTACGTGTCCTTCGACTCATCTTACATGGATCTTAGCCTCTCTGCTACAACATTTTCCCAATAGTCACATTAAATTCCCATTGTACCGACAGCTCTCGACTGGCACATATCCAACGAAACTCCTGCTAAAGGATCCCTGTGCTGCAGCCGCTATACTCTGTATCGATACTAACATTACATGCACTCGAGCTAACTTCGAAGGAGTACTCGATATCTATGCATCGAGTATTAAACCAGATACTATCTACAGTGCACAATTTCTTCCATATGAAAGAATCTGCATTATTTTCATGTAAGAATTTAACATTGATGTCGAAGAACTCATTTGTGGTCTTTAAATTATTTTATTTTGTGAGCTTTGGTGCTTTTTGGTAGGAGTACTTACGAGTACTTGAGAGAATTGGGTATTTTTTTAATATTAGTATTTATTGACATGGTTAGGGCACTCTATTGTCCTGGAGGTAGTAAATGCCCTCCTAAGGCGGATGAACCTTTATGGTCAACGGCATTAGGATGTGGAAATAAAGGGGAAAATACCACATTAAAGGTCTTAAAGACATCCCACGTATCAGCAAAAAAATGATTGCATCTCAAGTAAAATTTTCCGGAGATAAAATAGTCCCCCAATCGGATCTCCGGGTGGGGACTGCTCGAGACAAAACAACCAAGACAAATAAGAAAAACCTTCAGCCAACAAGATATGCCACCTGGAATGTTTGAACATTAATGCAGAACGGCGCCCTAGACGGGAGTATTTGCAGCAAGTATTCGAGGACATGAACTGTAGCGCTTATGCTGAGCTGAAAAGGGTTGCGGAGGACCGAGAGGAATGGAGATCGAGATGCAAGATTCTGTTGCTGCAAACCAATCCACCGGATTGTTACTACGAAGAAGAATTGACATTTAAATTTATTATAATTTAGTGAACGTAATGATTTTTAATTTTTTTTTATCCAAAAAGTTTTTTTTAAATAAATGGATTTCATGTAATTGCACCAAGAATGTGCAGGACGTAAAATTGAAATAAAACAAATTTCTCAAATTATGAATACAGGGTTGAAAAGATCTTAAATTATTCAAATATTTCTTTTTTTATGCCAGAAAAATTTAAAACAGTAATGGTTCTTAAGTTTTGCAAATAATACAATTCTTATATTATTTTATGCGTCCTTTTAAACAAATTTTATTTTTTCAGAACTAATCAAAATACTGCGTTTTAATGCTCGTAAACATTAAGTTGACTAACCATTTATGGTACAGAACATTATTTCGTGTAGTGGCTCAGAGTGTGTGCTGAAACCATGAGAGGTAGTTTGATAAAAGCGTTGTTAAAGTTACCAACTCCGAAAGCTCCACGTGTATTCATTACAAATGAGATATGACAAAAGCTCAAGAAAGCTCCAGAGCGTCGAAAAGCTACTGCTTCACCAATTTATCATCAGTTCCAAGAAATGCAGGATGCACTTCTCTTTTAAATAGTATCTCAAAACTTAAATTAGATACTTTATGCCCCTAGATATAGCATGTCGTACAGATCGTTGAAAGAAAGTGATTTCAACCATCATTAACTTCTACTTTTGAAAATGATAGGTATTTACTAGCTTATTTCTCCATGGTCTCCATATATATGTGACTCGCAAGTTCAATAAAATTAAGACAACACAGAATTACACATATTAAGCGCCTGTTAATTTTTTTTTCAGATTGAAGATTAAAGTACTTAATTGAAAACGAACATAGTAAAAAGGATTTTGAGTGCTCATCATAAAGAGACATCAACAGATAGTGGGGAATCTGGCTGAGACATGTTTTTTTAATGCCTCAGAAGAGCATAAGCTTCAGTTGATTTCTTAAGATGTCCGTTCCAATCTTTCATAACCCTAAAATGCCATCAGTTTGAAAAGTATGTATACTCTTGCGGAAGACCTAAACGTGGCATATAAGGGAAAAATAACTACCATTTCTAATTTATTATTTATGTAAGTAAAATTAAATTACTTTCGCTTGTTATTAGTTGCGAAAAGTGGATTATGATTTTCAATACCTTAATACCTTTGTAACAGATAGTCTTTAAGTTAAATCAGTTTTAAAACTCATCACATTTTGATGGTAATGCCTGGAATGTTAATATCAGAAAAATGTTGTAAAATTGAAAAATATTTATTTAATACTCATTAAAACAATATTTAGATGTGTTTTTGGTGACAGTTACCATCTTACGGTTCAATTGCATTTACTGGAAACTTTTGGAGAGTATAACCGATATGTTTAACGTCATCTTCTACCAGTACCTCAGACAGTTTTAGTTACAGTACACACGGGAGCTTGTCACAATCCTTTTCAGGCATCTTGCAGGAAACTGCTATTTATTCTGATACTTCTCGCTTAGTTTTCAGTCAGAGGCGTAGAAAAGACGTTGAATTATAACAATACTAACTAACAACTAACATGCCAGAAGTGATGCTTCTTAATAGAGTGATAAAACTGATTAACCATATCACCTCGAAAGTTGAAATACATTTTACGTGAGGAAAGCTCATTTTCAAAATATGAACAAAACGGTTTTTTATTCAGACTTTCACATTAAATATATTATCGGAAAATAAATCATTCATTTTTTTGTCATTTTTTTATTGCCTATTGGTGTTGTGGATTTCAAAATGAAACATTTTTAAATTGATGGTTAAATGATTTATTTTATAGGGCGATTCTATTCAATTTCGTATCGCATATAATGACAGAATCATTATATTTTTCAGTTTTAATTAAATATCTTACAAAAAGCCATCAGTATTATTTTGTATGGAACCTCGCGCGTTTATTAAAACAAAATAAGATAACAAAAACCCGTTTTTTTTATTTTACTACCCATTTCGGTCCATGGTGTAGTATATTTGATGTCGTAAAAAATATCCTCTGAAGATGCATCTACGCCACTATTACTTTAGAACTTTTTGCTCGTCTTTCGGTCTTACGAGGTCCTCGCACCTGGCGTATGAAAACAACGCCCTCGTCAGGTGAACGATCTGAAATCATCGCAACATTTTAACTGAAACGCGAATCTCTAACTTTTTACTGTGAAAACTGTACTGAAGTTTTTTGCTATGTAAGCAAATCCTGCCAGACGTTGATGGATTCTGTCTAAGAAAAATTTGTATGCGTTATGTGTCAAGTATTAATTTATTTTTATTTTTATGGAAGATACAGGAGAATATCTACAGATGGTGATAGTAATTCTGAAGTCTCATCTGTGGAATTCTATGACGCTTACCATGGTGCATATGGCTAAGCGCTGCGCATGTGGAGTGTTGATCAAAGACTACAGCCCTAGATTCACGCATCATCCTTACTATCACAGGAATTTACTATGAATTGGTGGTCGTCACTGGATGGCTTTCGTCTGCCACCAAATTGAATGAATAGGCGATACTAACACTTTACGGGTGAGGGATCAAATTCACACCAACCGCGGGGTATTTTAGAGCTCAAAAATCGATTAAAAATCCTTAATCTGTTGACTACACCACATTAATTTTTCGTACAGTCCATTTTAAAGGAAACAAACTGTAAATGAGTAATGCTCATAGAACTGTATTTTATACAGTCAACTTATCAACTGTAAACGGGTCTTCTTCGTAGTATCAATCCGGTGGATTGCTTTGCAGCAACAGAATCTTGCATCTCGATCTCCATTCCTCTCGGTCCTCCGCAACCCTTTTCAGCTCAGCATAAGCGCAACAATTCATGTCCTTGAATACTTGCTGCAAATACTCCCGTCTAGGGCGCCATCTACAGTTTCTACCCTCAACCATCCCCTCCACAATATCGTGAAGGAGACCATCGTGGTGCATGATGTGACCAATCCATCGGGCTCGCCTCTCTGAGATGGTTCTTATTAGTTGCCTATCTTCCTTGATTATTCTGAGAACCTCATTGTTCGTGACGTGGTCTCTCCAGGAAATTCCGAGAATTCTTCTGTACGACCACATCTCAAAGGCCTCTAGTCTTTTTTTATCACTTTTTCATAAGCACCATGTCTCACAGCCGTACATTAAGATGCTCCAAACAAGTGTTTTGGTAAGTTGCTTGCGGAGCCCTAAAGAAATATTCTTTGACTCAAGAATTTTGGCTTTTTTGTTGAAAGCTAGCCTTGCTTGATGTATTCGACTGTTGACTTCTCGTTTTGTTCTGCCATCCCAGGTGATTGTACTTCCAAGGTATACAAATTCTTTTGCATCTTTTAGGGGTACCCCTAGAATTGATATGTTAATTTTCTGATGCTCATTGTGGCTTACTCTCATGACTTTGGTTTTTGTGCTGTTTATCTTCATATTGTAGTTGGAATTAAATATGTTTTCCATGGATGTCAGCGCTTCCGTGAGTTCATCTTCAGTTTCAGCAATCAGAGCAATGTCGTCAGCAAACCTTATCATATCAATTGGTTATAAAGTCCGAGTCGGAACTTAATCCCCTCTCTATGGCCCATTTTTTCCCTGATGTTATAGTTTGGTTCGAGAGTACAGGCGACAGAGAGCATCCTTGTCTCACCCCTTGACGTAAATTTTGCTTCCTTTGCCGGAAATAATAAATTAAGCTTGTGAATAAATGAATACTGATAGAATAGTAATTTAAAATACATTTTGAATATATACTATGGCGACATCTGTCGTACATGATCGTCAACAATTTCCGTCTATAAATACCTAGTTTCATCGCAGGTCAGTCTGGGCATGTAAATGGCGTGATTTTTAAAGCGGTATGAATACCTGGGCATAGTTGAAATCAATTTCGCATCCCACTTCTGCCGTTATTTTCACCTTCATTTCATGATTGACGCGTTGAAAAAAAAAAATTTTATGTTTACCATGTCTGTATATTTAACTAATTCTTCACGAAATCAGTAAATAAATGATCTATAAAAGTAGATCTGTTCTGAAATAACGTTAAACGGCTGCACTGGTTTTTATAATAAGGTAAGATTCTTAGCTTTACAAAGGAAAATAAATGATAGATTTTTTTTAACGGGTGTTTTGATCGAAATCGATAATGAAACAAAAAATCTTCGTTAAACTGTTTTAATTACAAAAAAAAAAACATTTTTACTGTTTCCTATGAAAAAAAACCACAGTAACATCGAAGAAATTAAGTCAATTAATGTGTTTATTTATCAATGTAAATTTTGAATATATAACTCACGTTAGAAAAAATCTCAAAACGATTTCTTAGTATATAAATAATATGTTAAAATCTAATAAGAATTGTAGATGAGTGTGGTTTCCTTGTTTACTCAGATTATCTTGCTTATTATTTAATCGGAATTAATCATGTGCAACGCGGTGTGTTTGATACCAAAATATTGATGTTGCTTATCTGTAGTCATCCATTGCCTGGGGCTTCGAGTCTGACACGTTTATGTTCTCCTCCATATCATCATATATGGATAAAGTACAAGCCGGAGTTGGTGCAATATCTCTACAACACGCACATTATATTATGAAGATTGAACTTGTTTGATAGTCTGGTTAACTCTTAAATGTACATTAAATTATTTTATACTTTTATGTTTCTCAAAATATTTCATTTGGATGACTTAAAGGTGAAAATATGTAATAATATATTAATGTCTTGCTAACTAATTATTGAATTTTATTTTCCTCCTTAGGAAGGCACAAAACATACATTAAATGAGGTAATGAAAGCAGTTTTTCTTTAATTATGTAAATTAAAAGTTTCATTAATATATGTGTGCAAATATAATTTATTTAAGAGTAACGTAAAGGTTACAGAGTATCTTTGCGTTTAACTTGCTGGCTACCTCGCGCAATATTTTTTAATTTTTTTTAAATTAATTAAATAACATTAAAATAATATTTAAAAAGAAAATATAATATGAATACTATTTTTATTTAATGATTTGCAATTGACCAAGCCAAAAATATGCGGTCAGTTTAATGGTCAAAAGATGGTCTTCAGTTAACTCCCAAAGCAAATAGTTATGAATCAAAACTATTTTAAATATAACAAATTATTTAATAAATTTTCATGCTATGTATCAAATTTTGTTTGTTTTTTTTCCATAACGAAAACTTTAAACTGTCTATACCTGTTAATAACATTAAAATAATATTTAAAAATAAAATATAATATGACAGTATTTGTCATCCGAGAATTTTAATGGTCAAAAAAGGTGTAACAGTTAAAAGATGACGTAACTACTGTTAAACAAACAACTTGTGGGAATATTATTCATGCTATGTGATTTTGTTTGTTTTATTTCCATCGAGTTTCGTGTACCTGTGAAATTCGCAATAGTAAAGCGTTTTCGCGTCATTTGTCATCCGAGAATTTCATGTACATTACCTTAGCTGGATGCTGGACTGGTTGAGTTGTTGCTTAACTAGGTGGTGGATGCCGACTACCAACTAGCACTGAAACAGCACTGAAACTGGCGGCTGGAGACAGCCGGTCTGTTTTGTCTCGCAGCCGCTTTCAGCAAATGGTTTTATTGGTACGTGAGTTATAATTACTTTCTAACAATTACCTCCTGAAAGTTTCTGAGCGCCTGATACAACTAGCGCGGAAACCGGTGTATATAGAACATTAAGTATCAACTGAATATTTTAAATCTTCATCATGCTTATTCACCTTAAAAATCATTTTTAGTTAGTATTTATCTTTAAGGAAATACAAGTAAATATAATTTTATTTTATATAGCATTTGAATGCAACTTGGTAGTCATGGTACACATTTCTTATCTATGTTTTTAATATCAACATACTCAATACCGGTAATATCGTACAAACTAATCATTCACCAACACCTTATAGAGCAAAATTTATAGAGAAAAAAAATAAAAATAATAATATACATACTTTGAATATATACTATAGCGACATCTGTCATACGATGATAACTTATATTGAAGATCAGAGACGAGTCATCTCAGGTGGAAGAAATTGGCTGGTGGCCGAGCGGTATAATTACCTGGGCAAAAATGGTTGGTTCCAAAGGTCCGCGGTTCGCATCCCGCTCCCGACGATATTTTTCCTGAATGAATTGACTCGTTTGAGGATTTTTATGTATAGTATATGTATATTTAATTACTTTATAGAGCATTTTGTATAATGTTAAGGGTGTATTTTGTCATTTTATTATTATCGAGCCTTTATGTTTTGTTTTTATATGATAATTTTTTTAATTTTTCCGTGTTCTTTAGATTTCAATATTTAACTGTGTATTCAACTAACTTAAGACTTACCATTTTTTTAATGTTCTATAACATTTTAATGCCGCAAGATGTTTGATTGTACAAATATAAAAAGCCATCCTTTATGTTTTATCATGTGTAATATTATATATTTCTATGTGTTATAATTTTTAATACGCTTTTTAAAGCGCTCTGTGACTCTTAAATCTAAAATATGATGAACAGTATTAAGAAAAACAATTTATTTTGATTTAACTGCTGGTTTACGAAACAATAGTGAATTTACTATAGAATTCCTAAGACAGGCCTTGATTTATGTGTATGTTGGCTTACGCACCTGACGACTAAGTCGATGATTTAAGGTCGGACTCCGACTTAAGTCCCCGAGGCGTCTCAAGCCTGACCACTAAGTCACCTAACAAGACGCCCTCTAATAGTATCCGAACCAAGATTGTATTCCTGTGAAGGATAAACGTCTTTGTGTTCCATTTACAGGAATTTATTTGATGTCAAAATATTTAATGTTGAAATGGAAATAATAGCAAATTGCCTAGATTCCTTAAGAATAAAATAAACATTCTTTACCACAACCTGTTTTAAGTTATGTTCAGCGGTTTATAAATGTTTCAGTTGATGAGTAGTTCAATTTGAAGAACACATACCAATGCTGCTATATTCATGCTTCCAGGTTTCGTAAAATATGATAAAAATGAATGTCAATAAATCACAATTTTCGTGACTTTTACATGAAGATGTATAATTAACATTGCTTTCGGTGAAGATAAGATGTTCAGTTGCAAAATAATGTTCTAATACACGTGACTATGGATTACCTGTCAATTCCCTTGGCGTGTGTTACTCTATGTTCTGCCACCTGCTAGCTAAGCAGATGACTTAAGATAGTTCCAGGTTGTACCGCTATTCAGCGTCGCGGTGCTAGCTAGATACTAGAAATAGTATTATAAATACAATGCGCAGAGTATTATTTATCATTTTCTTTGTCAAAAGTCATTATACCCGTTCACTGCGGATGACGTGTATAGTCGTTATGGGCTTATCATTTTTATATTAATGATATTTTCATATAAAAAATTAATAAAATTAAGGAATTAAAACATTTTTTTGTTAAAATAGCTTTTTTAAATATTACACCAGCTATTTAAACAAAAATATAAAACACAATGTTTTGTAAATAGCTCGACAAGTTTTGAATCATATAATCATATTTAGTCTCTTGAACTAAGTATATTTACTCATATATTTGAAAACTTATCTGTATATGTGTGTGAAATACAGGTATATTTATAAACCGCTTCGATTAGTCATTGCTTTAAATTGATTACGATAAAAAGTTCCTGCATTTATTATTCTTTCTCAGCATAATCAAGGAAGATAGGCACCTAGAAATAACCACCTCAGTAAGGCGATCCCGATGAATCAGTCTCATCATGCGCAACGATGGTTTTATTCACGATATAGTGTAAGGGATGGTTGCGGGTGGAAACTTCAGAAGGGGCCCTAGACGGGAGTATTTACAGCAAGTATCGAGAAGAGTGGAGATCGAGATGCAATATTTTGTTGCTGAACACCAATCCACCAGATTGATATAAAAATAAGTTTTTTTTTTTTTGTAAACACATACATGAGAATACCGACAGATAGTGATTTACTTGTTCATTTGAAAAAAATATCTAATGATTAGTATAACGCTCCGGTCAGTGATTGTTTAAAATTGATTACCAAAAAAAATCCAACATTCATTATTGTTGAAAGTAATATATTGTCTTGGATTACCATATAGATTTTTACTTTTAGTAAGATAAGATTATTTAACGGATTAATTTATATTCGAACACTTTTTATATTGAATTATAACGGCATAATATAACACTATATCAAATTTAACTTGCCATATGTTTAACCTGAATACGTATCATAAATAAACGCATTGACTGTAACACTATCTCTAAATTACTAACTGATTCGTAAACACATACATGTTGGTCCACCACCGAATCCCCATGGAGCATCTCTCCATCCCCCTGATGCAGACCTTCTGCCACTGAACATCCTCACATTTGTGTACTTATGTTTCACTACTTATAGTACAAATTTGTTGCCAACCTATGAATTTTAGGCCAAATTTATAATTTTAAAATATGTCCAATAACATTTTTTTATACATTTCTTTTATAAATATTTTAATTTAGCTTAATAGTATAAGCGTTTGCTTACCAAATCGAAAGTTTCGGGTTCGATCCCCGATAGAGATTAAAAAAAATTATTCGCCTTATGAATTTGCCCCGTTAGGTGTCAATTTGATTCCTTAACAGTAAAATGATAATGATAAACTATCAATGAAATTTTATGGTGGACAAAAATCGTCCCGTAAATACAACCCATTCGTAGTGTATATCTGCAATAAGCGTAATAATAATTGTCGATTTTTCGACTCAAAAAACGATGAAAAAGGCGAAGCAGCCAGCAACCGGTGATGAAATTAACATGTTTGCAAAGATTCGTGGTTCGAATACCAGTGTCCGCCGTTTATTTTTCTCCGTTCATTGATGAGAGAGTGTTTGCCATCGATTTTCATGGGGAATCATAATGTTAAACTTTTGGATATGATAGGCAACTCCATCTCGTCCCGCAGTACTACTGGCAGAATTGATATGTACTCTTCTGCGATACGTACTGCATGATGGGACCAAAACATTAAATTCATATGACGGACTTTAGTCCCCGGGTGAAATCGAGCCGATCGGTTTATTGTTAGCGGGTTGATAATAATGAGAAGCGTTTTACATTGCCGACCCAATTTCTTGTACAAGTACCAATATAACAATCATTAATATTACAGGGAGGCTATCCGTCATTTTGAAATTTGCTCCAATAAATCCAATACATGATAATATATTTTTTTATTTAAATATTGAAAAAAAAACTAATAATAAACAGTTTAATCATTTGAAAAGTAATCAAAAGAATTTCCATCTAACAAAACAAGATACAGAAAGTAATCCGCGGATATATAATGGATCTAAATTGTAAAAATAAGATCTATCAAACTAGTATTTTATGCTATAATGCAAGTTTGTTAACTTGGCCAAATAATTTTATCCACGCATAGAATTAACATCAAAAGTTTGATTTTGATGTACATGCTGTGGATCTGTAATGGTAAAACAAATAATATTTGTATTATCGTTTCTCAACATATAAATGAATTGGTTTTAAGTTGCTCGAGAATATAAAAAAAAATCATGATACTTCTGTGCAGAAACAAGCTAAAAAAACTAATTTACTTGTTTGTATTTTACGATTACTTCAATATTTGTATTGAAATCCAATAAAAGTAAATCGTTCTTATTGATTTATTACTTTTTAAATCCAGTTTCAAAATATCTAATCTATTTGATCATGTTATATATTTTTGATTTTGAAATATTAATATAATAATAATTTTATTAATTCAGCCACCAAAGCCATTGATATTATAATTTTAGAATTTTACGTAGACATAAGTCATATCTAGCATTCAACTAACTATAATTTTACAATGCAATTAAAAAGTTGCTACCATTTTTGTGGTAAGTATTTAAAATTAATTCTCACTGCTTTCATGATGTATATATAAAATTTATTATTTATTAAGTTTTTCAGAATCACTTGAAAACAGTAGAATAAATTTTTCAAAGCTTATTGTAATACACACTATGGTGATGCGACGGTGCGTGGTAGTGCGCCAGCGATGAGTCTTCAGCGCTTGCGAGGAATCCCTTCACTGAAGAGATAATGGCTTGGACTGACGATGGCCGTTTCGAGTCACGCTCCTGAACAAAGGGTGCCTTAACATCCTGAGAGATATTAAGCCTCCCTTGCAATGCCAGCGTCCTGAAAAAACACTGACAAGAAATTTACACTAAATACTTACATACCATTAGGTGTAATTGTATATTTTTAATAAATGTATTATATCTTCATAATTTATGTGAATAACTATTTTTTTGTATCCTCTTCACATAACACACACTACTCATTTCTATAAGTTGCCCACTATCCATGACTTGTTCCGAAAATCCTTAAGCCCGAAAGTCCACCTGAGAACATATAATATTGTTCCCGACAAAATTCAGAGCAGGAGACTTAAGCCTTGAAAGCATCCATTGAATTTACCTCTTATTTCATGTGAACTGTCTTCAGAAGCTCAGTCGAAGCACATTATATTTATAGTTCACTAGCTGGACAGCAAGAATTCGGGGCTCAAAAAAAGTACTATAGTTAATGCTAACAAGTGCTTTACCAAGTGATTGATCTTCATTTTCTAACGAACTTTTTCAAAATAAAACTGTATTTTCCACTTTCTAAATTGAGGATTCCTCACAACGTTCAACCATCGTGCACCTTATACGAGTATTTTACATTGATATTTCTTCTTAAACAACATATTTTTCCAAAAGGTTTTGTTAGATTACAGGTTTAACAACTATACAAAATAAAAGAGAAAACGTAAACGCTGTATAAACGTACATTATTTTGATTGAATAAAAATGGTTTACATGACTAATATAAATATGATTACTTTTCTAAAGTAAGTGACTGATTAATTAATATGATACTCTACAAAACACTTTCATGAAATCATTTTTACGCACATCATTTATTATGATATTTTGTCAAAATTGCATAATTATTTTTGATTTCTTCAGTTGAATAAATATCTAAAATTATAATCACTCAATTAAATTCAGTTTATTCTGAGATTTGTATCTAAAAAGTAACCAAAATCTGTCCAAGTAAGTTATACTAAACCAAAGGGCCTAACTTCACCCTCAGGCAGTGCTTCAAAGCTCGGCCGCTTGTCACCCTTCGAAGCCTTCCCGAGATGACCAACCAACTGTCAAGTACATGAGCTGATGTCACATTGTAACAAGATAGCTTGGTACATAAAGCTCAGTATCAACACGTAAATTTTGATTAGCGACACTTGCGGTGAATATCTACTATCACCTACTCTTGAATAAATATGTCCACGATCACACAGTTATTAGATTTAATTCGATTGTATATAATCGAAGTATCACTTATATTTAACATATGATTTAATCTTCTATTGTATGTTTTATAGTTTCAATTTAATTATGAATTGTTTCGAAAAATTAGTAATGAATGTTAAAATACTTACCATTAGTTATTTTTAATGCTAAGAGTATAGTTGGTTTATGTCAGTTAATTACAAATCTTATCGTTTATTTTGCTATTCATATGATTAATCATCACATCTATGTTTGCTCACCTAACAGGAGCATATAGACATCACAAACCACCGCCACAAAGCTCTGTCAACTACCTTTTTCCTCGCCTTATCAGTCAGTTCTGCCCCCACCAGTACATTCATGTGTTAAAAAGCCACGTTTCATTATTGGTATGTCAAAAATAATCGTAAACTTTTGACAGACTTTTTAATAAAACGTATTTAATTGTTAAATCTTATAGGATTTAACAATTAAATACGTTTCATTTGTTTAGTCAATCTGGAAGCAATTCTCATCTAAAATTAAGCAACTGATAATAGTTAGTCCAGTGGCAGATAAGCCGATTGGCTTCTGAGGCACCGCGACCAGGCGGTCAACCATAGGGGGGATGACTGTAGCCGCACGGACTCATGAAATATGCAGAGATCCTCACACAGTACTACTGTTCCATCCGGCGAAGCACAGTGATGTTGCAGCTACTTATATGTATGTTAGTACTTCAAATCACTCACTTGACGTACAATAGATAGAATTGTTTTATAACCATTGATCTACCTAGAGAATTGGTCTACCAGATTCTGAAATCTTTAATCATCTAATCGAAAATTCGAAGATTTGATGCTACTTCTTGTATGTAAGGCTTCGAGTATTTTTATTTTCTGAAGTTTTGTAGAAAATTATAGTGGAAACTTAATATCAGAAAAAATGTAAGCCATATATCGATAGACAAAATTTTAATATATTTTTATTTATTTCATTGATAACATTTTTTATTTGTACAGAAATAAATGAAATAAAACTAAAAATAAACACGATGTTGTAATAACTACTTTTGCTATAATTTATTTAATAAACTCTTGCCTTAGAAAAGTTACCTGAAATAAAATCTTCAACACATTACACCATAATATGTTAAACATTTAATTACAATATTAGATTAAAATGTGGTGTTGGTATATTTTATTTATTCTTTTATATTTAAATTACTCAAATAATTAATTTTTCTTACCCCTACCAAAAACTAACATAATCATCTTACTTTTATCTTAATATCCACACACAGTTGATGTATGTCAACCAAGACCTGGCAGTTTTGATGAAATTTCTTCATAAATCCCATTGGTGTAATTTGTGATGCTTATCCATTATCTGTGTATCTTTCTTCATACAATACGAATCAAGAATTAGATTATTAAACATAATACACACAACTTCTCCAATCCACGTACAAATAAGCACAACACACGTTTACTGCATGCAGCGTCCAATCATCTTGACTAAGCATCTTATGGTTATATTGTGTCAACAAGTTGTGCTCTGCTGTACACGCTTTAGTAAAAAAACATCATAATAAAAGATTTTACTAAGATTTACAAGAATTATTTTAACGTATTATTTACGTTGCTTAGTATGATACTATCGAGTGTTTAGCCTAGTGGCTTGTGAGATGTGGCACCAGGAGATTGGACGTATGGAAGCCTGGTTCATGCAATATTCAGAGAACTTCACGCAAGGCTACTACTGTCCCATCCGGCGGGAGGCTCTGGCGATATCACCAGAGCCTCCTAGCCTTGATTATGCGTCAAAGCTCCGGGTCCCTTCCGGAGGCCTTACCGCAGATAAAAAAGCGGAACTGTAAATACGCCAAGCGGTGACAATGAGCCGAGCTTTTGTATGAGCTTTTCACTCTCTCGCGTCATATGTTTTTCATAGTCTTGCCTGAAACAGTCTGCACTTTCCGAAATTCAATTGTTTAGTTTAAAACCACAATTAAAAGTAATTTATTGAGATCATACAATTACTAAACATAGTATATAATTGAATTTAAGTCCCTACTTGAAAACAAGAATTATTTATTTCATAAAAACGAAAGATCTTGTAGGGAAAGATGATTACAATATAGTTTACCAGTTTATAAAGTTGATCTGTTCATTTATTTGACGAAATAATCGCAACACGGTTATCATGCTATCAAATTATTTCACCACAAGGAATTCTATTGAACATACTCGTAGGAGAATTATTATAAATTTTGAATAACTACTTTTAATATCTAATAATTAATTTATGTGATTTGGGAAACTAATCGCTGTGATGGACAATATAAACAACTACAAAAGTTCTTTTATTTGTTAAAAATATAAAACATGCTACTTAAATGACAAGAATGTTCATCCAGAACATGAAATGTTCGATGGTATCTTGTCAGCTCTATACTAGCCACTCTTTCATAGCACATACTTTTTATGTGATCTCTTCAATACCACCTTATTTTCCATACTCATTATACAGGACATGTCTGTTTTATATAAAAAAAAAACTTTGCAAATCCTATGATGGGTCCATCAATCTTTTTTGTTCTTGTGAAATCAGCCTTTGTCTCAATGCCCTATATTATAACTAAACAAATATTATTATCTTATCTTTTTCTTTGACTATCTTCTGTCATGTATTTATTGCGTATTATTAAAACGGGTGTATATAATTACAAATTTGACTAATTCGTACTAGAAGCTAACAATTTACGAGTATGTATTGTTTGATGGGCGATGACTTGAGTTTCCCGTCATCCGATAGCCCAGCAACTGAATAATGTAGGCCTTCCACCCAGGAGATGAGGTCAGGTGACCGAGTTGTGGATACTATCGATCTCCTCATTGATGTTTCGGCTTGTGGTGTGGGATGGAAGTCGATCACCCAACACTTCGATGCTATCAATACACATGGTGAGATTACTTCTGCACTACGAGTAGTAGAATAAAGAAAAAATATATATTTATCTACTATCATATTCCTGACTGTGCATGTGAAAGAAAATGCTTTTTTTAGTGAAAGTGTGTGATATAATACTAAATTTATTTTTTAATTTAAGAAGTATTTCTTTCCCATACGTCATTAGGCTCTCAAGGTTAATGAGATGGCGATGATAAAAAGCCTAAGCGTTGCTGATATTAACATTTTTTTCGCGAGGAATAAACAACGGAAACTTTATCTCCGTTTAAACACCGGTCGTGACAGTCTAATGGGTGCGGTGCGCTGACGACTACTCCGTGAAAAACGGCCGTGAAAGGTGAGCGCCTCCCAGTTTCAGGAATTCTTAGAGATATGGAAGACATGCTGAAACACTTGACTGTCATGGAGAGGTTGTGAATGCGATCTCTCACGAAATTGACGAATAAATATATTAGTTACGTGAAGTGTAAATTATTCATTTAAAAAAATATTTGACATCTAACAACAAAGTTCTTGAATTCCTAATAATGTGTATATATTAAAATCGATATTCCATTTAATATGAAATGAGTTTGAATGTTAAACCTATCCAAAACTATTATATTATTGAATCAAATCATCTTTGCCTCGGAAACTTTACTTATGCTTAAAATAACAAAACGTTTTTTTTTAAATACTCAAATATCATCTTCAATAATGGTCTCCAGGGAAGCCGAAACATGTAATCGCTTAAAATAAATGTGAATCAAAAATAAATATTTTTTAATTAGTTATTTTTTAAATAAAAAATTATTTTAAATTATCATTTTACTTTATAGCAGCAATTTAGTGATGATCTTAAGCTTTATCTAGGTTACATATAAAAGAGGAAGCTTAAACTTTTTAGCACACATTTACGCATACAAAACTTGGCCACCTATAAATGTTGAAAATGTCAAGTGATCTATAAATCAGATTTCTACGTCACCGTCTGGCGGAATTTTCCTGTGTGCTTTCACATAAAAAAACACTTTCGTGAAAATGGCTAAGTTTTGAGTCAAGGCACCCGATAATTACCAAGTGAAGTAGGATGCAGGCACCAGGTGGGCGGCCATAGTGCTCTCTCTTTCTCCGGTCCTCTTTCTTCTCCAAGCATGAGCCTTCCTCGAAAGCCTTCTTCAGCATGGACCACTTAGCGAATGGATATTTATGTGCGTTGCTGCTGCTGCTTCTCCTGAAATCGTGAAGGAAGCGCTTGTTTATATTATTTAAAATATTTAGAACACTTTACGGGTGCATCGTCAATACTTACCTTATTAAAGCAAGTATAAACAAATATTTAACATCTCCTCATTTAAAGAAAATCATACTTCATATTACATTAAATATCGGGAGTTTTTTTAATGAAGTATGAGTTATTGATACTGCTGTGCATAAGATGTCAAATGTTTTATTACTTTGTAATTAGGTTATTGGAAATTTTTCAGGAGATCAGATGACTGACCTGAAACTCTGAAATTTGTATCGTTTGATTATAAACATCAAAAATTATCATCGATATGCAGTTAACAACAAACTCATCTTTTGTTTCGGTCCACGTTGAATGTAGTCTAACCTCGGTGAATAGAATTATTGTTACTCAATGCAGGGGAGCAAAGAAGGAACCTCCGCGTGGTGCCCTCTGGTAATGGTTATTAACAATGCCGGCCAATTCAATCCTTCTACTACGGAAAGACAGGGGACACAAATGAAAGCCTGGAAGTATTACAGCGGACCGACTGAACGTGACTGCGGCGTGGAGAAGACCCTGTCGTACCCAGGAAGACCTGATGATGGCGGGGAGTAACCCTATCGACGTCGCTCACTTATTTTATTTTATTTATTTACGGAATCGAAATTCTAATATTTTTACAAATATACACATAAATATACAATTAATAGAGAAAAAAGAATAATAAATAAAAATTACACAAAAGAATAAGAAGATGACATGTGTCAAAGATCACAGAGATCACTTCTCAGACAGGATCTGACCTTTTTGTTTCCGACACGATTATATATACTCAATGCAAACATTATTTGGTTTTCAACAAGATTTTGTAATATATTAATTGAATATATATGAAACAATTATTTTATCTTTTATAAACTGTTTACCTTAATACAAACGAAATGATATGCATCCAAAATACATTGTGATTTCATCGTCACTCATAGGATATTGTATTTATATAGATTATAATAAATTATTTAAATATCAAACCGTTTCGATGGCATATCTTTATAAAGTATGTTAAATATAGATTTCTCTTTTATATGGCAAACTAAAAATACATAATTCATGAAATTTGTTTTACTAAAAGTTCTTTTCAATTTCCATAAAGCCATAAATTATTTATATGATCGTGTTGTATCAATTAATTTTCATCGCTAAAAATTAAAATTTTCAATCGCGAATCATTCATGTATCAGAGCTCGCTATATCACAAAGTGGGCAAAAAACTAATTAAAACAGGAGCATTAATACATTTATTTATTCGTTGAATTCTCTACTAAATTATACTGATTTACCGCAAATGGAGCAAAAACCATATTTTCAAATTATTTATTCATTATTAACAAATACATATAAGTAATATAAGAAAAAACTATATTCACATTGGACCACTATCTGTTTAATTGTTTAATTAAATATAGTAAATTTTTAATTATAACCATATTTTGCTAGTAATAATAAATTATATGATACGTATAATCTTTGGTATATTTTGAATTGTAATATTTAAATTTTGAGATATTCAAATATAGTAGTTTACATTTTTACTATATTGTTTGTGGAGAAACTAAATAAGCATTTTTAATGAATTATTTTTTAATTACCAACGACATGTTGAAATACTAGTTTTCACCCATTCACCGAAATTAAGCAACGTTTAGAGAAGAATTTTCTTTTATGTATGTCAACGTACGTACACCGTGTGTCGTTGATTGATTTGAATCGCCCTTGGAACGAAATAGTCAGATCTCAGAAGCGTAAATCTAGTCTTCCTAAAAAAGCTGATAATTGTCGTATGTGTGTATAATCATATTAAATTGCTTACACACTCCAAACTGAGTATTTATAGATTTGACACATATAAATAATCAATTCATACGTATTATTAGTAAAAAAAAGTACGACGCAGAAAAAACATTACGTGAAACATGTTTTGTACACAATTTGTAAGTGAAAATTGCTTAAATAAATTATATAGGTATTTACAAATTTAAATATAATTTCAAGTTATACAAAATTTCAATACTTTTAAATGTAACAAGTTGAAATGGTTTTCAATGATTAATTAAAAGTAAAAAATATTCATCTTGAGGTATTCATTTTATGCATAAATTATTTTATAAAAATAATATTCAGTGTTTATATGGAAGTTTAAAATATATTTCAAAATGCTTATAGTTCATATACTCGTGATAATTGAGTATTTTTTTATCACAGGGAGTTATGAGAATTATACATTTGCTAAGTTGCGTATCATCATATTATTATAAATGGATGAGTATTTTAAACGTTATTTTAGTCAGCTTGCATTTGACTATTTTACTTATACCGACAATATTACTCGAACATTCGATCCATTCCACCAACAAAGCTCCCAGTACTTTTGTTAGGAGCGAAAAATTTTAAGCACAGCAAAACCACCCATTCTTTCTAGCGATGATTATTCAACAAATACAAAGAACAACACAATGGAAAAGAGCATTTGATTTCCTCCTCGTTATTTAAGGAGCTTTCTTCTCCACAACCAGGCCACCCTTGCAGTGCCGTCACTGTAAATATTACAAAACAATAAAGTGTACATTTTTATTCATTAATATTTATCATACCTGAAAAGATTAAGGGAAAACCGCCTAAGATAGTATGGGCATGTGACACGGAGAGATGAGGACCACATGGTGAAGAAAGCCCTCAACATACCCACGCTGAAAAGAAGACCTGGAAGACCACAGGCAACCTGGACTGCAACTGTAGACAAGGATTTGAAAACACTGAGCTTGACCGAGAATGCAGCGCAGGACAGATAGACATGGCGAATGTGCACAAGGAGAGCCGACCCCAGATGATAGGAAACGGCGAGGCTAAAGAAGTAGAAGAATATTAATCATAAAAAACTTGATAATATCTTAACATAATATTGTTTTTTAAAAGAACGTTGATTTAATTCATGTGTTACCTTGCAAAATAAATGAAAAAACGTCAGAGGATAGGCTTAACCTGTAGAGGAATTCTCTTAATATTGCGTATATAGTAAATACTTATTAATTAAATATACATATACTATACATGAAATTTCTTTTTTCAACGCGTCAATCCAAGCACAAAAATAACGGCAGAAGCGGGATGCGAACCGCGGACCTTGGAAACCAACTATGCCAAGGTATTCATACCGCTCAGCCGACTCGGCTATTGCTATGCCTGGACCGACTCACGTTGAAACTAGTATCTATGTCATTGTTATCATCGTATGATAGATGTCACCACAGTATATATTCAAAGTATGTATATTTTTATTTTTTATTATTCAATCAGTCATCATTTATTCACAAGCTTAATATTATTATTACTTTCCGACAGTCTATTTATTTTAGTAAGTACCACTCGGGTAAATACTTAATTAAGACGGAAATCAATGGAGTATTTACCTTTTTCGTTTTAAGATATACTCAATTTGGAAAAATTTAGATTTTAATTTCTTCTGATGTAGATTTCTGATATGTAGCATTTTAAGTAGCAAAATAAATCCGTAGCAAATGACTATCAATGTAATTATGCGCATAAATTTATATTCAGTTTACTTCTTTTCTTGTATTGGTCTATCTATCCGTTTTATTGTTTTTTAGTTCAATTATCTTCTTTAGACTCGCCATTTCATATCATCTGCAGTCGCCTCTCCTTGTGCACATTCACCATGTAGCGTGCATCATGTTTTTTTTAAATTCAAGTATAACAAGTATAAATAAAACATATTGATAGGAATAAATTAAAGAAGATAAATAACGGTTTAATGCTTGTTTACTAGAAAACAATGTGTTAACAATTCATTTCTTTTGATTTTCTTTATTAAATCATGTAAATATTTACATTACAAATCACTAGATTCACCCGTATATAAACAACTAAAAAAACTGCCACAGGGGTCTATCAATAATAGCTAAGTATAAATGCTCATATGCAATATCAAATCTACATAGTATGAAAATATTAAATGAACTCACGTCTTTTTTTTTTTTTATGTAAACGCATGCAGGACACAACCGGTCAAGACCAGTGCACTCTATGACGCTCAGCCAGGGAGGCTGGACGCTGCATCAATGTGTGTGGGTTGGGGAATTCTTTTTTATCTGTTTCGAAGAGATCCAGATTGTAGGAAGGAGGAAACACAGACGCTGGAAGAGCATTCCATAGCTTACCGGTGGCATTAAGGAATCTTGGAAGCCAGTTCTTGGTCGACATATATTAACCGTGTATGGATGTTCGGCAAGTGTAAGACGAGTTTGTCGGCTGGTGGGTGCAGGAGTAATTAGTTCTTTAAATTCCGAAGAGCAGCGACCGTGGTAATAACGGTAGAAAAGACTAAGAGAACCAACCTTACGTCTGTGTTCCATTGATTGTAGATTAGACGTAAGGGTGTCATTGTTTATCAAACGAATTGCTCTTCTTTGAACTGAGTCAATTAAGTTTAGAAGGTATTTTGGGGCTCCAATCCAAAGGTGACTGCCGTATTCAAGGATAGGTCGGATTTGTCCTTTATATAGAAGAAGAAGTCTAATACAAGTGTCAACACAATACCGAACTCTGGCGAGTAAATTGTAACAACAAAATCACGGGTTATACGAATGTGTACATCATTTTTCATATATAACTAGCACAGTTATATTTTGTTCATATTAGATTTTTTTGAACATATTTTAATTGTGCTGAAAGAAAATCTTTAAATAAAGGAGATACTTGTAATTTTATAAAGGATTTAGATGTATGATTCTTGTAGTACGAGCTGATGTAATGTACGCCAGTGAACGGCCCGCATTTCTCCCTTCGGAGCTCGGCTCGTAGCCTCAGCCGCTTAGCCGCATAAAAAGCCTCGACACCAGGAAATACACACCATTTCCTCGGCAACACTTTTCAAAACATGAATAATAAATCAACCCCGAAGATCCGGCCTTCCGCAAACAGGAAAAAATTAGGCAAAAAATAATAGCTCTGGCGGCGCGCGGAGGTTGCGATACATTTATTTATGCGCGGGGCGGGAGCATTGACGGGATGAAAAAACTTTATCATCGGCAATAAAACACGGCAAATTTGAATGGGAAATAAATAACGCGTTATCGAACGATAAGCGTATGTGCGGCCGGCGCGTGCTGCTCCGGCCCTGTGCTCGAGGCCTCTAAGGAAAGATGTATGTTTGCTAAAGGCTGCGATTCCCAATCACAATGTATTAATTAAAAGCCAATCACAAAATCAATAAACATGAAAATGTAAGTCAATTACAATTTGAAATAATTGTAATTGATTTATTGATTGAACCTGTAATAATGCTTTAAATTTTTCTTGATTGCCCTTTGCTTCCACGATGGTTTTCTTCACGACATTGTGGAAGGGTATGTGTTTGAAGGCAGAAACTGCAGAGAAACTGCCCTAGACGGGAATATTTGCAGCAAATATTCGAGGACATGAGTTGCAGCTCTTATACTGAGCTATAGAGCGTTGCAGAAGATCAAAAATAGTGGATAACGATATGAAATATTTTGTTGCTACAATAAAATCCACCAGATTGATACTACGAAGAAAAAGAAGCCCTTTGCTTCAATATACTTGCAGGGATGTGTCTGCAGTGCCTAAAAGGCATTCTGAAAGTTCTTGTTGAAAGTATCTTTCGAACGCTCTAACATGCTTTTGGATGCTTTCCAAGAGCTCTTTAGTCAAGGTACCTAAAAAAGGTACCTAAAAATGGTACCTAAAAAAGTAACACGCATCAAAATCAGACTATAAGGTTACTGGGAGACTTCTGAGGTGTAGCTAAGGGCCAGATAATTGGTAACAATTTAGGACGTATTACTTTCGCTGGTTGTAAATTCCACATTCCTTTCAATAATCTTTTTATTGACTTATAAAAACGATTATAAAAAAAAAAGTTTAAGACAACAATGTAAGACAGACCAAAAATCACAACTTTTCTAATGCGTGGTTTTTTCAGAAATAATTTCATTACACCTTTATTTATAAGTCACGGAAGTTTTTCAAAATATTTGGGAACCTCTGATCATACGCAACACACTAGATGTTATTTATGATTTCAGGCAAAAAAAAATCTCGAGTGTTTTGTTTCTTCATAATATTTATTATTCCCTTACTCGAGCGGACACACAAGTTTATATGTTTTAGGAAACCATGTCAGAGCCATTTCGTACTTGTTTTACTACCAATGTATTTACTACTCGTCCTATCTTCATTATTGATAAACATTTATATAAATATACATACTGGCAAAAATACGAACGTCACAAAAACATTTTTTGTTTGTTATTTGTATGCTACATATAATTTTATACGCATATTGTCCAACTTTTTTTTTATGTAATCACATACTGGAGAATACGGACAAGTGGTGATGGTAATTCTGAATTCTCATCTGCGGAATTCTATGACGCTTAACATGGTGCATATGCATAAGGGCTGTAGTCTATGACGTTGATCCGCCAACGTCATAGACTACAGCCTGAGATTCACGCATCATCCTTTGTTATTACAGGAATTTACTATGAATGGGTGGTCTTCACGGGACGACTTTCGTCTCCCATTTTTTTTTAATCAATAGGCTATGAATGGCATTTTACGGGTGAGGGATCAAATTCACGCCAACCGGAGGATTTTTGAGCTCAGAAATCGATTAATTATTTTTTTGTAATCTCCGTCGGGGATCGAACTTACGACCTTTGGCTTGTCAAGCAAATGCTTTAACCATTGAGCTTCACCCACCGGCACTATATGAGAGCTCGAAGACTTGAAGAGACGATAGTTAAAATATCTGAAGAATATTTGGATGATTCATTAATCAGTATGTTTAATGAGGTATGGCGAGAATTCGGAGGCTTTCGAGGCCTCTTGGTTCTAAGAGGCAGATCAACCCAACTAACGACATGTTGTAAGGAATAGAAGTTAGATAACTCGTACATGTTTTGGTCTGTGTCTTGTGTTGCATTACTTTTGATAAAGAAAAATAACTGTTTTTTTAACGCGCTACCATTAATTGACAGTTTTGTTGAAATTATGCCAGTTTGCCATTCTATTCTCTCAAAAACTACATGATTTTGTACAAGAAAATTTAGTATATTTAAAGTAGTCGAGGCTTAAAGATGATAAACTTGTTTGAAATGTGAGACATTATTTCATATTGATTTTGTTCTCACTTACTTAAAGTATCGGCTTTGTATACCAAAACTATTTCATACACGGCCTTCATAGAACCGATGCGAACCTTTGGCAGAACATCGCTGTAAAAATCCCACTCTCCCATCACATTGTTTGTTCGGGCTCCTTTTCGGCAGGTAGTGTGTAGAGTACTATTTATTTTCTTTTCCCATTGTTTCCTTATCTGACTGGTTTGTTTGGCGACTGAGATTTCAGGCGAGGCTTGCATTGACTGTGTTCTTAGTTATTATTGAACAATTTTTTTTTTGCATATATCGTTGTTTCAATATAATTTATACATGTTTATTTTTACTTTATAAAAACTGACCAATGACTATTTATGCTGTACATATTTCTATCTTTTTTTAAGTCTGTTTGTGCAGTCCGCAATGGAATTTAACAATGTTTTTAAAGCTTAAGTGCAATTTTATTGTTTTTTTTTGTTTAAGCATTCGATTCTCATACATCGATGTGTTTCAGTTGCTTTAAGTTCATTTATTAACTCCTTCGTTCTCTTTGCTCTGCACCTCGATGGTACGAGTTAATAAGACTTTATTAAAAATAGCGAAAAATAATATTATAAAACAAATAATAATACTACATGAAAGTATGTTTTGTTTGTTAGTGTTATAAAATTTGATGTTCTGAAAATACTAAAGCCATAATTTTATGTTCAAGACTAGAGAACCCGTAAATTTCAAAACATTAATGTTGTTATTTCCGTGACAATATTTGGAATGAATCATTAATTTTTTTTAAGGTAAAGAGTAAAATAAAGTATAAAATATAATAGACTTTAGTTTCAAAAATAGGTTGTACGCCCTCTCACGTCATCATTTATATTTTTATACTAATTTAATTACGTTAGTTAATACAAAATCACTGACCATGTAAATACTGTTATGGGTCACTGTGATATGGGTGTATATACCAGGGAAGCTGTTTATTTAGTTCAAAGTAGCTTCTTCCCTCTTACATTGGAGTGGAGTGGGGTTGAGAGGAGTTCTAACTCAGACTCATATCCCAGATAAGTGGATGCACCTTTGTTGTTTCCTTGTATCGGTTAAACAATCAAAAACATACAATTTTTAAAACAAAAACAGGTCTAATTTTTTTATTTAAGTTTGTACGGATCACTTAATATATGTGATATTTTTATGTTTTTTTTTTTTACGTAAGCACATACAGGAGAATACCGACAGATGGTGATATTAATTCTGAAGTCTCATCTGTGGAATTCTTTGACGCTTACCATGATGGATATGGCTAAACGCTGCATGCGGAGTGTTGATCCGCCAATGTCATAGACTACAGCCCGAGATTCACGCATCATCCTTTATTGTTTCAGGAATTTACTATGAACGGGTGGTCTTCACGGGACGACTTTCGTCTACCACCAATTTTAATTAATAGGCTATGACTGACATTTTACGGGTGACGGATCAAATTCACACCAACCGGGGTATTTTAGAGAACAGAAATTTAATTTAGATTAAAAATCCTTTTTTTTTTAATCTCCATCGGGGATCGAACCCACGACCTTTGGCTTGCAAAGCAAATGCTTTGACCATTGAGTTATGACCGCTGAGGTGACGAATCCTGGCATTTTCAGTCATTTACTAAAAGTCTTGAGAACGGGTTATTAATTAAGTTAATTTTTTTCTAGTTCTATTCATTCGCTTATAATCGCTGGGAATCTGAGAGAATCAGATTCCCAGCAAGAGTGCAATAAAGAGACCGGCTAGGAATAATGGCGGCGAGCTTTTTCTGCGTGCAACATCAAAAACCTTTCAAATCTACTTCCTATCGGTGTCAGGTTTTTCTTTCCTAAATCAATACGACTGAGATGCGGTTTCATATGGAGTCTGTATTATAGTGATACTCAACCATATTTGTTAAATTATTTGTTAATATTTCGCAACATTCAACTAACCTTGCCTAAAGATTATGGGTAAATATAAAACATTCTTAATTTACTTGTACTTTAACTCTATTGTATATTTCATTCTCGTAAGATATCTAGATGCTTAAGTACTCGTGCTTAAATCGTACAAGTTGCTTAACTATTTTATCATCGTTTGCACACTTGCAAGTATTGGCAGTCTTACTGGATGCTCTTTGTTTTATTTAAGGATATTTATATGTTGAATCTTTACCAGTATTTGAATAATTTGTGACAGTTAAAGTCGCAGTATTGGAAGTTTGTTAATAGTAGTGCATCTTCAGCATAACATATTAACTACTTCACAAAGCTATATTAACAGCCATTGTCCTTACCCCATCTTATATAAGCTCTGCCTCTCGGAGCTCCACCGAGTATATTCTATAAATGGTTCGCGACAGCCTTCTAAAATAGCGTGAGCCTGGAGAAAATGCAGCTTGATTTCATGCTCTCATGCGGAATGTGAAGTATATGTTCCGATTGAGCCCACATTTTCTTCACAACCTACTTTAATATAGAAGGCTGCCATGTCCGCAGTCTCATCTTGTCAAAAAAAATGATTTTTAATGGATTTTTAAGCTCTAAAATATCCCCGGTAGGTGTGAATTTGATCTCTCACCCGTAAAATGCCAGCCTATTAATTAAAATTGGTGGTAGACGAAAGTCGTCCCGTGAAGACCACTCATTCATAGTAAATTCTTTTAATAATAAGGGTGTCGCTTGAATCTCAGGCTGTAGTCTATTACGTTGACAGATCAACACTCCACATGCAGCGCTTAGCCATATGCAACATGGTAAGCTTCATGGAATTCCACAGATGAAACTTCAGAATTACTATCACCATCTGTTGGTATTCTCCTGTAATGTAAATATGTGAAATAAATTAATGTAATTTATTATATATATATGTCAAGACTCAAGAGTCTTTTAATAGAATGTGGACAAAAAGGTGCTGTATAATCGTAGTTTATTTTACAATAAAATGTAAGCTTGTTTTATATATGAAAAAATCAAGGTTGAGACCTACTGTTTTGAGGATGATGAAACTACTTGGCAGAAGCTTGGCAACGAATTGAGATTTATGGAGATCTTTCAAGAACGATTGAGCCATAGTTTTCAGGCGAAGCGAATTCATTAAACGATTTATGACCATTGAAATAAATCAATTTAAATGTTTTTTATTCAATTTTTTATCCGCTTTATTACCATGCTTGTCTTATTGCAAATCAATTCTTAAATTTACTTATAATATGGCTTTATCGTGAATCAATCGTATGAGTTGACATGATTAAATCCATTTGTCTTATTAAGTTATGCGATTCCGATTATTGGTTCGAATTGAATATAGTTTCCATTTCAATAAAAAAATTCAGATTCCTATCTGAATGATGGTTTTGAAATTAAATTAATTCGTAATTTTTATTTTTTTTTATTAAAATATTTTTAAATATTTTGGCTTTATTTTATAGATAATTGATCTATATTTATATATTAAAAATAATTAAAAACACACATACAATTCTCCGTCAAATTCTACGCATCAACTCATGACTGATTGAATTTTAATAAAATAATAATATACATACTCTGAATATATATATACTATTGAGACTTGTATCGTTATATGATGTTAAAAATGGTAAAAATACATCAAGCTTCGCGTATCTGTCCAGGCAGAGAATGGTCGTGTGGACACGCGGTGTATAGGACGGAGCCAAGGTGCTCAACGTTCGAGGTTCGAATCCTGCGTCTGCCGATATTTTTTTTAAATGAAGTGATGCGTAGAATTTGATGTAGAATTGTATGTTTGTATTTAATTCCTGATTAAATTAATTAATTTATCTACGTATATGATTAAAAAATTCACATGGCCTTTACGAATAGCCGCCACATAGTTTTATCGGATGCCAGAATTTCTGTAATCTCTGCACTCTTCATTTGCTTCATTTTTTTTTTTTTTTATGTAAACGCATGCAGGAGAGCACAACCGGTCAAGACCAGTGCACTCTGTGACGCTCAGCCAGGGAGGCTGGACGCTGCATGCGGGAAACGTGTGTTGTGTTCGTGTTTGTGTGTGGGTTGGGGAGATTGCAAGTGTATATTTATCTGTTTCTTGAAGAGATCCAGATTGTAGGAAGGAGGAAACACAGACGCTGGAAGAGCATTCCATAGCTTACCGGTGGCATTAAGGAAGGAACTTTGGAAGCTGCCAGTTCTTGGTCGACATATATTAACCGTGTACGGATGTTCGGCAAGTGTAAGACAAGTTTGTCGGCTGTGAGTGGGTGCAGGAGGAATTAGTTCTTTAAGTTCCGAAGAGCAGCGACCGTGGTAATAACGGTAGAAAAGACTAAGAGAACCAACCTTACGTCTGTGTTCCATTGATTGTAGATTAGACGTAAGGGTGTCATTGTTTATCAAACGAATTGCTCTTCTTTGAACTGAGTCAATTAAGTTTAGAAGGTATTTTGGGGCTCCAATCCAAAGGTGACTGCCGTATTCAAGGATAGGTCGGATTTGTCCTTTATATAGAAGAAGAAGTTGTTTATCGTTGAAATACCGACGTGATCTATATAATACACCTAGTTTTTGGGCACATGAAAGGTTTGCTGTAGTATATAAATCATTCTAAGGTCTGCATAATAAATAATTTTAAAAAGACTGATAGATTAGCGTGACGCCCCCGATGTTTGCACCAATTAATAAATTATTTTACAAAAGTCCTTAACTGATCAACATTCAAATATGTTTGGCCTCTGTTTTTTTTAGAGCATATGGTCACCATCTTCTTCTTCTTCATGTCAGCGACGTCAAATTGTTTTTGCCCATTATTAAGTCCTGAGATGTGTAACTTGTTGGGCACAAGGTTCTTGTCAGTTGGGAGGCCTGCCTTTGAAGTAATGAAATCCTCTGATGTGACTTGCTGCCAGAGCTAGAGTTTCTCGTTTTCAGGGTCGGATGTAAGAGGTTGTGTGGATCTCAGAAACCTGCTTCGTGACTTCAGTCTGGGTGTTGGGGGTATCTGATTATGGTCACCATGAATTTCCGCCATAAAGGTCTGTCAGCCATCATGGTCCTCGCCTCATCTCATGTCAGCTCTGTCTGTCACAGCTCTAGCGAGTACATGCTTTATATAGTTCCAGACGGCCTTTCAGTACGGCGTGTGACGGCGCTTGAAGGTTTAGGCAATTAAAAAAATTACAATATGCTTATTTATAATAAAAATAATATTTTTAGTGCATGGGAACATATTCAAACACGAGTCCACTTCTACACATAAATATAAATATCCGAGTTCCGACTTTATTTGTAAACTTATTTTTCAAATCTCGAAATGCTCGAATATAATGCTCCGAGAAAAATAAACAACTTCACACGTCGTAAAGGTGCGGCGATATCCCCCCGTAAAAATATCTTATTTCAAACGAGCGAGGTGTTCTTTGGTTTGAGAAGCATTGATTTTTTTATTGGAAACCACAAAATTTGAGTTCCTTTTGTCTGGCTATGTACCTGCATGATATTTTTTTGTTTATGTTTTTATTTTCAGAGAGTGAAATAATCTTGTGTTGTCCTGTTATAAAAAATGACGAATTACTTACGTTTTAAAAATAGGGGATATTAAAAATAAAATGTCACCGTGAGAAGGAAAGAAGTAAAAAGATATTTATATATAATCATAACTCATTCAGTTTTTTTCTATAAAAATATATTTCTTATCTTTATTGACAAGATTAAAAATGTAACGTACCTACAAAAACGTCTTTTTTTCTTTAGAACTTCATTAGCCCCAAATATTTTCGTCTAACGATGTCTCATATATAGTTCTATAATATTTAACTAATATGCAGTAATGTACAATGAATTTTTTTCAGAGATGACGCAAATTTTCAAACAATAACGTAGTATACGACTTAAATTCTTGTTAACTATCCAAAATTGATTACAACAGCTTTCGATGGCCAAATACTCCGAATTTGGAGTGATTATTTTAATACAGATATATTTAGCCAGTAACGCGTTTCATAGATATTTGTAATTCATAAATTATGAATGTCATTGACTACCAGCATGGTATAAATGTCAAGTCAATTCGGTAGTCACCAATTACAGAATAAAAAGAAATAATGACCCGCATAAGTGCAATTGTCTTGTTCTTCAATACACTGGTAAATATAGCGGTGAATTAATTTGTATAGAAATACCACAATTGCTTAGAATTCTGAGTGCATGTTAACGAGCCTTTTTTATTTTTAACTTAACATTAAACATAATCTTAAAATATACACCACTATGTACTCGTAGATCAGCAATTGAATTTCCTCTAGATAATATTGATGTATAAATGCTTATTTATGAGTGTCTTTTGGATAATATGAACCAAAGACGTTCAGTTACAATTATTTTTCATTGATATATAGCTGATCAACACTATATCTAGGTATCGTCAAAAATGAAATTGCATCTTAAATTGAATCCACTTGAGATTGTACAATTAGTATTAACGTATATTTTGCGCATAATTGTGTACATACGTATATTGGTGTTTATTTTTTAATGCACCTTTTAGGGTCAAATTAATCAAGCATTTTTACACTGTTAAAACATCTGATTAAAGAAAGCTCATATATGCCTAATATACTACAGCTCTACAGCCTTTTAGTATTTATGTCTCATGACTCTCGGTAGTAGAGGCTGCTGGAAACTATGTTTGGAAACAAGTATACCTTTTGGTGCAGATATGTCTTGAGAAAAAGCGAGAAAAGTGGCAGCTGATTTACCATAAACGTGTGAACGTTATATTTGGAGAATACATAAAGCTGCTATAGAAAAGAGTGGGAGCAGGATTTAAATCGATTGGATAAGAGAGGTTGCTAGTGGTAACCTGAATTGGTATCAACACTTACGCTACTTAAGCTTACGCTGGAAGCCGAATGTTAAAAAGATTTGCTTAAAAAAAACGTATATATTTATTTGATTATATATGTATCTATCCCCCATCATCGTCGTTGTCTTCGATATCCTCAGCGTCATCGGGCATATCGGACAAAGCATCAGTGTATATCGTCAACTAATTCTAACCAAAAATATATTGAATTGGAATATAAAATAAAATATAAAAAAGACAGTTTATATTTTGGGAAGTACTTATTTTGCTAACAAACATATAAAATTTAAATGCAAACAATCGAAATATTGATCGAGAAAAACGGTCAACGTTTTCCCAATTTAAAATTAATGATTATAACAAGCGAGATAAAGTCTAATCTCATATTATTATTTTTTTACAAAAAATGCTCGTTTTAATTTTTTATCATCATGTGTTGAAATAAAATTAAATATGACCTTCACTGAAAAGGTTTGAGATCTTTGAAATTTGGTTGAAAGTAAAAACAACACATATGTTGTTTATGGCCACTACGGTTGAAAAAACATAACACAAGATGTATATAGTCGGCCACTAAGCGTTGGAAGAACGATCGCACAAATGTTGTGTGACCCACCTTTAACGTTTGGCCTGACGATTAAACACACATTGTGTAATCGGACTGGATAGTGTTAAGTATACTGATAGCATTCAGTTAGCGTTCTACAGACCTATAAATACGTAATGTTACAAACAATCATGTTTTTTTTCGTTTTTATTCTGCAGCAATTCACAAATATTAATATCGTAAATTAAAATATCCACCAAAATTAAATTCCGCCATTAAATTATACTTTTGCGAGACCTTTTCTAAAGTTAATTACGCGTTACAAACTTTTGAATTTCATCAGCGGACCGGTCCAATCGGAAGCTGATAATATATCATCCGCTTGTTACTTCCATAGCGCAAACATTACAAACTGCTTTGCGTTAATATAGAAACAATCTGGCCGGGAAAGTTTCGCAGATACATTTTTAAAAGCTCCAAACTTACGAACAAAGCTTTTTATTATGTCGGCGAAACAAGTAAAAAGCTCGCAGCAACGGGGCATAATTCATTTTTTCACTCCGCCTCAGCTTAAGCGAAAGCTCGACCGCGCAATATTTTACAGGCCGGGATTACCGCGATGTTCTCGCACGTATCGCTTTATTTTCAGTGACTATCTCGTTTTTTCTTCATTTTTTAAATATTATATAGATAAATATTTTTAAACCTTGTTATGACATGGATCAAGTAAAGAAGTGTTTATTCATATACTTAAAGGCCGAGGTTTAGTATTCGATGGAAGTATATTTTTTATAAGTACAGAAGTGTAAAAGTTACTTAAAACCTCCTGGACTATCATAATCGACCAATTGTATAACGTTTACTGAAAATTACAACCGTTCGTTTCAGCCGTGCTACCACATTCTGTCGATTGATGGCGATATAAGCAGACAAAAAACGTACTAAAAAATCTATCATTTATTTGATTATTAAATGAAATTTTGTGATGTTAGATAATTAAGAGCAAAACGAGAAATGCATCCAAATGCATTTCTTTTTTTCTGTGTTGTCTCTTCAAGAAACCGATAAACATCCATTGGCGATTTCGGCAATCCGTATACAAACACAACACATATTTAATACATGTGGCACACATTCAAATAACGCACTGGTTTTAAAATCATGCTCAGTACGTTATATGAAGAGAGCAAAAGCAGTTGCAGCAAACTTCTTTTGCTCTTTTGTATGCTTTTAATTAACAATTAACGTCACAATCATAAAAGGATGATAGATTAGCGTTTATATTGAATGTTGATCTACCAACGTCATTAAAATACAGAACTCTATTCACGTATTATCTGCTTTCAAAGAGACTCAATAAAATATTTCACTGCTTAACTTTAACCTAACTACACAAATATATCCCCAATCATCATCATCATCAGCCTGTGTCCGTCCACTGTTGAACGTAGGCCTCCCGCATGAGTCTCCATCCTCTTCGATCCTCCGCCTTCCGCATCCAGGTCACTCCCGCTATTCTTCTTATATCGTCAGTCCATCTTGTAGGGGGTCGGCCAATGCTTCGTTTGCCAGTTCTTGGGCGCCATTCCAATACTTTTCTTCCCCATCGACCGTCGTCTCTTCGACAGATATGACCTGCCCATTGCCACTTGAGTGTGCCTATTCGTTGGGTAGCATCCACTACTTGAGTTCTTCTGCGTATTTCCTCGTTTCGGATTCTATCTTTTAGCGACACTCCGAGCATGGATCTCTCCATAGCACGCTGGGTGACTTTTATTTTATGGGTAAGACTTGCTGTCAGATTCCACGCGTCTGCGCCATAAGTTAATACAGGGAGGACGCATTGGTTAAACGCCTTAGTTTTAAGGCATTGCGGAATTTTCGCTTTAAAAATGTACTTTAGTTTTCCAAATGCTGCCCATCCCAGTTGTATGCGCCTGTCGATTTCTTTTGAGAAGTTATTTCGCCCTAGTTGTATTACTTGTCCCCAATAGGTGATCTATTTGTTTGAAAAAAATTAATAAACTGTTGCTTTCAGGTTGAGGATTGACCCTGCGATTTCTCGCTAAACAGTTAAGCGACTCGGCCCTTTCAACAATACCTTTCCGCTTAATGGTATGGAAAAAAAACAGTAGCGGCTGACATGTTTACTCTCCTTATAAAAACAAAGCCTCGCCAAAGCCCGAGAATAATTTTTCAGTTTTGATGCACGATTAAAATGACATCTGTAATGGCTTGAGAATTGAAAAGGGTCTTTCCTCCTACGTTACTGAAGGATACCTGTATCTTAGCAAACTTGCGGATATAAAAAATGCCACAGTGCATCGAATACATTTGTTTCTGTATAAATTTAAAGCTCATTGAGTTGATACTTGCTTCCGACAAAGATCATTCTGCTTATTTACTTTATGAATTTAAAAATGTTTTTTGTATGCAATGTGATTGTTTATTTTAATCTGATAAAATATTTAATGTTTCTTTATATTCTTTGGAATATAATATTAAATATTATTGTTCTTAAACAATAACGTTTGTCTGTGAATTGGTGCATGAAATAATTAGTCCTTCGAATATCAAAATAATTCAAAATTTGAATTATTTAAATTAGTTTTTATTTGTTTTCTGAATTGTATACTAGTATTTCAATAAATATTTATTGAAATACTTTTTCAATATATTTAAGCATGTCGTCGAGAGAAATAATATTTTTGTTTTGGTCTTAATGAAATAACACAAAATGCGTCCAAATGACAAAATATACGGCAGCAACACTAGTTTATATCTCATATCAAATCCACTGAAATACAATTCCACTAAGCCCGTTATTCTTGCTAGCATATCCCTAAGTGTTTTCTATACTTATTTACGTGCATAATACGGTGCAGTAGATCTAACACTATATTTCAAAACCTGTTCAAAACTAGCTCTCTTACTTAAAGCTCAAAATGCTTCGGGAAAATAATTTTTATGGCAATGTAGCCGTAATAGAAAATTAGTTAAATATATGGGTTATGTACAATACTTTTGTTAAATGTAGATTGAATCCTTAGATAAATATTATTCTAAGTACAAATGGAGACTTTAAATAGGTTTTACATAATGAAGCAGACTAAACACGTTACAGATATATTTTTATGTTTTTATAAAATAAAATTTTGTGATTTATGGAATTAAGATACAATCAAGATAATCAAATAGTACAATAAATTATTATTCTAGAAATCGCATTAACGTAAATTAAAATAAATTTATCAATAATGGAAAATATGCATGTAAGCTAAGTTTATTTATTTAGCTAACAGACGTATGTTTTCATTGAATACAAAACCGTGATACAAAATACTTACGATAGGCAGTATTCTAGTTTCATTACAATCAGCATTTTTTTACTTAGTCAATACATCGCTTAAATTTCACGGCATCAAAATAAAATACTGTTGCTGATCATAAAACTTTGTTAAACAATAGTAATTAAATCTAAATCTCGCACGCTACTTCTAAATGTTTTTCTTAATCGGAAAAAGTTGCATACAGAAATAGCTGCAGTAAAACATTCCCAAAATTTTCTTGTCGCAGCTCACACATCTGACGATATTCAAAGTATCGTTTAATAAAAATGATACATTTACATTATTTTAATATCACGTTGCTGTTGCTTCAGAGTAGTTTTAAAGTGTGTCTCTACCAGGTTAGGCAGACACCACTGTCGCTGAAAGTTGCGTTACCTCCCGCCCAAGGCTTAATATAATACGCCGCCCAACTTTCGCCCACCTTTCGTCCACCACCTACTTCCCGCTCACCTCACCAGCCACCCGCGAAATATTATTTACGAGGTCTGTTCGATATCTAAATATACTTTTAAATATGTATTTAACACACGAAACAATTTAATGCAAAGAATTTTATGTTGCTATCGATATTTTTTCAGACACTAAATAAATACACATGTTCTTATATTAATGATAATATGATAAGATGAAAATAGCAAATTATTTAAACGTAGCACGAGTTATTTGTGTGTTATACTGGAGTTCATGAACGATATTATTTTCTATATGGTTGTCACAAAATAATATTAAAATCATTACTCGTGACCACTTATTAGTGTTGTCAACGGTACTTTTTAAAAAAGTAAGTTCTGAAGTTTGATAAAAAGTAAGATATGTGCCCATTAGCAAAAACCACAATTATTAAATTATGAGACCAATAGTATCAAAACAAAATAGTTCATGATTGTACGTGATATAGTCAGAAACTAAAAAAGAAGTGTAATATATGTGTTGTTAATATGTTATTATGTAAGTAAATGTTAATAATTAAAACACTGTGTGACACTTCTTGTGTCACACATATTATGCTGTGGACGGCAAATCGGATAAGGTTTATTCCCTGGGTTCTTCTTGAGATTTAAATAATACAGTTTTTACTTGTGCGATTCCATAAATGTGTGGAATCATGGCTTTTGAAATAAAAAAATCGAGAAGGAAATACAAATTCAATAAAAAATAATAATCTTCAAATTTTAAAAGATTTGAACAAGTAGGCTTTTAAAAAAAAATCCATTTAAAAAATAACCTTGATGTGAAATACAATACGCTTACATTTAAAAACTACAACTGTGTGAAATGAAAGCTCCCTTCACCTTTGCGAAAATAAATCATAACAATTTACCAGAGATACCTAATTTAACCGGCATATTTCAAAAGCTCCACGCAAACATTATTTATTTCGCATAAATAGAGACACACGGAGGGCGAAATATATTCGCGGATAAAAAAATCAAATTTTTAACGTCACGGCATTTTGGGTTTTTTTTTCAGGCGCAAAGTCAAATATAAAATTGAATATTTCTGTATCTGTTTTTGTGTCGAGTTTTGTTTTTGTTGTTTTTGCTGCAACTGCAAACAAAAAACTCCCATCGGCCATTTTGATTAATAAATCGGATTGATTGATTCTCCTGCAATAAATTAAGTTGAGCTTTTTTCAGACCGGGAAAGTCGGCCATTGGCAAAGTTAAATTGTGAGATTTGTTTACGTAAACAAATAAACAAGTTTATAAATGCATTTGAAAATTCATTTGTGCTCAGTGTTAAATGGTTTCAGGGTTGATACGTATTTCAAAATAGTCCATTAAGATTTAAGTAAATATGATGGATTAAGCAGAAGAAAATATTCAAAAGATATGAAATCCATACCTTGTTTTAACATGAATCAAACTTATCTTAGTGTAATTCATGATCTAAAGAATAAAAGTGCATTGAATTATTTTAAAGCTCAGATTCTGGATGTTTTCTTAGATACTCGTATGCTCATTGTCTGAATAGTAAATCGAAAACAAGAATTGGAATAATAATCATTTGGGCATATTATACTCAATCATAGTATAATATTTTAAAATTGAAATTGATCTTTATGACCTAAATGAGTTTTAAACTGTATCAAATTGTCTTTAAAGAAATACATTGTTTTGTTTTTAAGTAACGTTTCAAAAAAAAATCATATATTGCATATAAATATTTAGAACACTTTAACATAAAAATCCTGACACCTCATTGTATAATGAAAGAATATTCAAGTTTATTTTCATTTTACAAGCATTTAAAACTAATACGGGTTATAATGCTCAACCAGGACTTCAACTTAATGCGTAATGGTCAAAAATGATGTCAAATTCACTGGGAATCAGAAAGTATAACTTTGAAAAAAGATTATTAAAGTTTCACAACGATGAGAGTTCAAATATGACATTTGACTTCACACACGACAAAGTTTAACCGAAACGGTTTGACTGATTGATAGTGTACTACACTCAACGAGATTACCCACCACTTTAAAGGCTCGCATTCCAAGAACCTCACAGATATTTGCCCTTGTGGGTGAGCTTGCACACTTGACTGAACTTGATAGTTGGGCCAATTCAGACTTTTCTTAAAGTTGACGCGAGCAGAAAACAACCACCGGACGGCAATACAGAAGATTCAACTGAATATTTTATCCTTTTTGAAGGTAACGTGTCAATTTATTGAAGAAATTGTATAACAAGCCTATTTGCACGCATTTTTAAAAACGAATAAATTGGATTATTAAAAGACTTATTGTTATTAGATTAACCATGAGTTTTTACCAGTAATGGATAAATTTGGAATTGATTGAATATTTTAACAATTGATGTCGACTATTGTTTTTACACAATATGCATTTGGTTTGAAGGAGAGGAGTACAATTATCATACTTTTTTTCTGTAATCGCATGCAGGAGAGCACAACCGGTCAAGACCAGTGTACTGTATGACGCTCAGCCAGGGAGGCTGGACACTGCTTGAAGGAAACGTGTGTTGTGTTCGTGTTTGTGTCTGGGTTGGGGAGATTGCAAGCGTATGTTAGTTCGGATTTGTCCTTTATATAGAAGAAGAAGTTGTTTATCGATGAAATACCGACGTGATCTTTGTATATAATACACATAGTTTTTTGGCAGCGAGACTGGCTTTATACTTGATTAATATAATAAATAATAATTATGAAGATATTTTAATTAACTTAGGTGTTCTCATTACGAGTACATATATCCAAATATTAGATGGTTTTTAAGAATCTAGATGACGAGCGTAGAAATTCGATGATAAATTATGATAATATATGTATAATCTGGCAAACATATGATAAGTAGTTGTCTTCTTTCCATATATTATTCCTAGTTGGAGCATATGGTCATCATGAGTCGACGCGAAATATCAGTGCCGGTTTTAGGGGGTGGCAAAGTGGGTCAGTACCCCAGGGCGTCGAATAAACTAGGCGCTCCGAAGGCAGCTAATCTTTCTTATATATTTTTAAATAAAAACAATTTAGGGCGCGAGAAAAATTGCCCTAGGGTGCCACGGAGTCTAAAGCCGGTACTGCAAAATATCATAGTCCTTATTTTGTTCCATTCAGGTATTACTTCTGTAGGTTCGGCTAACACAATCAGTGTAGTTCTAAATGGCGTTTCAAGACAACAAACATTAAAAAAATAAGCATTATTTATGCTTCCTTGCAACACCTGGAGAATATGCCTCAACTAGGTCTAATTTCTTCTCCTCACTAAACTACCTTGTGATACAAATAAGTTTTCAAAAGCTGCTTATGAGAAACATAAAAAAAAAATTCAAGGAAATTTGCTTATAAACGCCAAGGTATTTTTAAATTAAATAAATAGTGTAGAGTAAAATTTACTAGTAAGCAATCTCTTTTTAATTTTAAGCTTTGACAGGTTTATACTCGTGATTCTTTGTATAACAGCCTGAAGCATTATTATTCAGGTATTTTGCTTGGAACTTGTGGGCTCCGTCCCAGTAGTTGGGCCAATCCTGAAACGCCTACAGATTCCTGAAACTTTGCCGGGAAAACTTCGCCGGAAGCGAAAGAGAAACTTTTCTGTCGGATTGCATTTTTGCGCCAACACACACACACACATACACAGGTTGTGATTTGAGAACGATTTAATTCAAAGAGTAAATAATCATACATAGTACTCGTAGTACTCAGAACTATATACAGAGTCGTCATGGTAAAGAAGTTTCATATTTGAAATTTAACGATAAGTTACTCATACGAGTACATAACTTATATTATGCTCAAACTTATTAAACTATAATTGAAGAATAATTATTTAACTAGAATTCAAATATACTATTAATGGAATCATTATTTTCTACGAGTAGTGCAAACTAAGAAATAAAAAGCTCATTTATGTCATGTCCAGAGAGACAAATTGTTGATATAGAAATATCAACAATTTATTACATTCTCAACTAAATTTTATTAATAACTCTCTAAATAATTTGGTGTAAAGCTTGACCCTTCACTCCTAAAGCATCAGTCATAGTCTATTGATAAAAATTGGTGTTGCAACCGTTCAGTAAATATCATACTACATTCATATAATAAATGGATTATGCTTGAATTTTGGGATGCAGTCTATGATATTGACGAATTAACACTTCACATGCAGAATTTCACCATATCTAAAATAGTAAGAGTCGTATTTTTTGTCAGTATTCTTTCGAATGTGTTTACTTATAAAAAAAATGTTTCAATCGTTTATTTCTTATAGTATTGGCTTACCAAATAAATACCCAATCAACACTGTTGTATAAATTAACTCATTAAAATAGGTTATTTATTTGTTTCTCAAGAATTACTTCGATTAAAATAGCTTCATAATCAAATGATTACAATTATAAAATACTCCAACTAAATATTATACACTGTACAATCTATTTATAATAAGTATATAATACACCCTGCAGCTGACGGGAGGTAGTCCTATTTTGGCAATCAGCTTTCAGCTACGCTGCACCAATGGCCTGGAACTCACTACCGGAAAGTATAAGAGAGCTTAAAGCGGAGGCATCCTTCAGAAGCAGACTCAAGACCCATCTTTTTACTCAGAGAGGCAAAGAAGCGCTTTTGGAATGATCATTCGGTCATAAAAGAGCACTATACAAAAACTAATATAATAATAATAATCTTACAAGCCTTAAATATACAGGTACATTCTATAGTCTCTACCTGTGCCCGGTATTTTATCTAATGGGAATAATATCAATACAATGTTCCAGTATATCAGATACAATATTGTCTTATTGTATACCTGCCATCGATAGCAATTTAAATTAAAAGGTTAAAATCGTGATACTAGCTGGTGGGTGGATCAACTCACGACTATCGTCCGTAAGTGATATCCCAAATCAATAACTATGGATGGAACGAAAATCTGAAGCAGTCTGGTATGGAATACCTAATCAATAAAATGAATCGTCAGTTGAGAGTCAGAGTTCTTTTTAGAAAAAAATAACGATCTGTGTGATAAAATACCTGTACGAAAAAATATACATTTTTTTTAAAGCATTTACGGAAGAATCGATTAACAAATGAATTTATTTTCAAACACCATTTTATATGACATTTCGATTATTAATTGATCGGAGAAAAATAAACGGCGGGATTCGAACTGCAGAACCGCACACCATGTACAGTTTATCGACCATCACGATGAATATTCGTCCAAAATCTCCGCCTCATCGAACTGAGAAATTTAAGCATACGAGTATTACATTGCATAGATATTTCATATTTATATTTGGAACTTGTTATAAAGTATTTGTATATTTACATAAAGATTATTATATTTGGCTTTAGATATTTTTTTATTAAATTTGTACTTGTACTGCATTTACTGTGATGAAATGAAACATTTTGGATACACAATATGAAAGTATACGACATAAAATAAAAATTAATCATTTTTATCATTATTAAAAAGTATGGAAATCGATCATTTTTCATCGAACTTTTAAATTTTGTGTTTTGTGATATTGGTTCAAGGTAAGGTTAATAAGATTTGTAATTTAGGAAAAGCTTATCTTTGTTGTGATCTTTTCGTATAAAAAGTATCTTATTATTATGATGTATGTAGTAATTTTCAATTACCAAATATTATTACTCCGTTAGACGCGTAGTACTATTGTACTGACGCAGTTGCTTAGTTAAGCAACATTTAATTTACTAAAACATGATATTTATTTGTAAATTTATTAGAATGTTTTTAAATATTTTTCTTATTAAGTCAGTTATTGTTACATATAGTGAAGATCTTATTACGTGCTATACATTTTAAGTGATTATACACTCAAGGCTAATATTTCATCTCGGCCGTAAAGCAAAAACAGCGGTCGTTAAACGATTTCTTTTAACGACACACCTGTCTCTTGTTACGGCGGAAATCTAGGTGACGTGGAAAAATGGGAAAAATAAGTGCAGGAAGGGTCCAAAGAAAGAGGAAAATCCAAGAAAAACCTCCACAACCGTCACCAGCCATTACGTGATGGCAGCCTTAATTATGATTTACACCAGAATGTTACGGGCGCGTGAAAACAACTACGTTTTACACGTGAAAAAAAAACATTCGAAGATTCAACATTGTAAGCACCTTTCTCAACGTATATAAAAAATTAAAAATTCGACGGTATATTGAAATACTTACATTAAATACACCTACAATAGATTATTTTAAGCAAATTGCCAAAAAAATGTTTTTTTCTTTAATCAGTCACCACTGAAACCAAAAATTAATTAAATAAATCAATCAGTATTTACTTATTCTTAAATGTTCCGTGAAAAATCCGTGATTAACCTTTCTATACTCATAAAATTTTACAGATATGTAATGTTTGCCATTTTTTTGCTACTAATTAATAAAGTATATTATACTTTCAAAATGATAATATACTTTTGAAATTTGATAAATGTTTTGTTGAATGCCTTTTATTACATTTTGATCAATGAATTAAATTTGACTAATCGAAAAAAGTCATTTAAAATGTGTTGTTTTTATCAAAATTAAAAAATGTATATTATTATCACATAAAAATCACACGATTTACATATTTCAACATTATTCAGGCTTATACTATTACAAAACCACAAAACATGCACTGTATGCACTTAACATATTTCAATTGAATTTAAAATGAATTATTGAAAATCAAATATAACCATTATTTCCACAATGGAATGAATTGTGGTTGAGACAACCAAAATTATATTTAACAAATATCATTCAAATGGATAAACTATTTTAAAGCTTTTAATTTTTTATTTTAATTATTTTTTGGTGTTTATATAAGAGTATATTGTTTTAGTAGTGACGCCCATCCGGTACAACCAAACTTTAAACCGTGAAGCGGAGTGAAAAAGTTCAATAATACAACGGATACTACAGCAGCTAAGTATTCTTTGGATTTCAACCTGAAACTTGTCTGTTACTATGTTTATTATGTACTTAGTTGAGCTCTTAGACATAACCGAAAATATGAGGCAAACAAATGGCAGCTACTATAACTGTACGGCAGTTACTGAAACTGAAATGCCAATTTATTTGTCATTGTCAATATAAATAAACCCTTGATTTGCGTCGCTCCTACGAAAAATATAAAGTTTCCATGTCTCGATATTTTTGGACTTCTCATTCAATCTTCTCAAACTTTCTGATTAACAAATCACAAATACAAATCATCAATCAATATATGCCTCGGATACTACAGCTGCCGTGTCTTCAGTCTGATGCTCCGAAGTTTGTTAGAAACGATATATGTTTCCAGATGGACCCTAGAAAGCATGGCTTGAGACAAACTATTTTTTTTTTTCCAATTTTCAATTTTGTTTATTTTGCCTTTCAGAAACATTACAAATTATGTTAACTCAATGCATTTCTGAAGTACAATAAACATTCAGTTAGCAACAATATATATACAAAATTAGGTACTTATGATTAAGTACTATGAACAAAGCAATAAAGACAAGCAACAGAAGGTCCCTATGCTTATCAGACAGACGAACCCAACCAATTATCCCTCCAAAGAAACTCTTGGAGTTCTTGTCTGAATTGGGCCTCTCTTACGTGAAATATATCAATATCCGAGGCGATTTGGTTAAACAGTCTGATCCCTCTCCCAAGAGGAGAGGGATCAGACTATTATCAATGACCTCAAAAAATAAGTAACTGCAATTTGTTGTGGTATTTTTTAATTTGCCGACGGGTATAGCTCAATGGTCAGAGCATTTGCTTTGCAAGCGAAAGGCCGTGGGTTCGATCCACAACTGCGACGAAAAAAAAATGTTTTCAATCGATTTCTGATCTCTAAAATTGTTGGTGTGAATTTGATCCCTCGCCCGTAAAATGCCAGTCACAGCCCATTAATTAAAATTGGCGGTAGATGAAAGTCGTCCCGTGAAGACCACCCATTCATAGTAAATTCCTGTAATAATTAGGATGATGCGTGAATTTCGGGTTGTAGTCTATGACGTTGTCTGATCAACATTCCACATGCAGCGCTTAACCATATGTAAAGGTAAATGTCATAGAATCTTATCACTATCTGTCAGTATTCTCCTGTATGTGCTTACATAAAAAAATCTTTGCCTCAAGTATGAAACGGTTATGGAAAGAAGATATATAAATTATCATATTTAGCCGATTCTTATAACAAGACTCTTAGAGTAAGGTCGATTCTCTCCGTATAGATTTTCTTGCCTTATTATCAATAAGGTCGTACTTCACATACAAGATTCTCTGTGTGCGCTATCGTCTTTCTCCGATAATACGTTTAGAGTAGGGGCACACAAAAGTCTTCGCTATCCGTCCCCAAGTCTTTGTTTGCACAAATGGTTGTCCCTTTTTACAAAGAAGTTAAATTGTTTAAAGTCTTAATGGACGAGGCGGATGAGGATGGAGTGGGTCGTATTACTAGACATCGCGTCTTGTCCATTGTCAACTTCGTGCACGTAGACCAACATTATCGCAACTTAAGAAACATATTTTTGCATTAAAATCCTCCAGGGTGCTTACTGAACAAATAAGAAAAGAACGTAGGGTTTAAATACCCATGTAGCTGAATCTGTCGGCGTTTAACATATTTTATCCCCTATAAACGGTTTTCTCTTATGCTTAACTTCTTTTTACACGTACGAGTATCTACATATACGAGTATGTCTCTTAAATAGCTTGTAAATGTATGATGCTTACCATTCTGAATAACGTTATTTTAAATATATCAAACTGATCGTTGTATCGTATCGCAACGGTAGGAATAAGGAGGTCAGATGCTTAATTTGGTACGTCAGAAGCTCTTTATGAGTTGCTTTGTGACAAATAATTATTAAATAATACTTTTATTTTAAGTAATTTCACAATAAAGTATTGTAATGCACACTATAATGCACGAGTATTAATTATTTTTCATTAAAATTTGCTTTAACAAAAATACAAGAACTCATTAAAAAACGTGAACAAATCGAACCATGTACATTGTATAACGTAATATATAGCAAGTTTTAGGTTATATAGTAAATCATTTCATCATTAAACATTCAGTTAGCAACAATATAAACTATTTAATTTGTTCTTATATACTTTGTGATGACTTTTGATAACCAAATACCGTTTTTTATTTAATTTACTCAAAAATTTGAAAATGTTAAATTATTGAATAATATTACGTTTAAAATAAATGATTTTTCTTATCAGGAGCAAGTAAACGGGGCGTGTTTAAGAGTGGTTTATCAATCATAAATTAAATTTTACGTGTATGTGGTAATAATAATAGAGCATAATAATATAATGTTTTTAAAAATACTTGCATTGTGTAAGAAGATAAATACGATAATTTACCTTTCCGGTTTTGAATTAAAGTCTGCTAAATTTAATGAACATCCCTTTTAATATTGTCTCTAGCTCTAGTGTCCAGGATACGCCAATCAAAGTTTGCGCGGCGCTTACCAAATTCATACTGGTGAAATTAATTCACCGTTTTAACTTGTTGATATGCGCCTCAAGTGATGAAGTCATTTATATAAGCCCCTGTGAAGAGAAACAATGAAATTTGCACGTTATATTGAAGCGAGAATTATCTAATTTAATCGTAAATATAATGTGATGAAGAGCTCAAACATAATAAGTGAGAAGCGGGATGCGAACTTGCGAGCCTTGGAACCAACCGTTGCCCTTGTTCATTACCCTAATCCACTCGACTATCTCCTGCCCGAACTGGTGCGTGGAATAAGTTGTAATATACCATTGTAATATACCATTTTTACCATCATATAACGATAGATGTCTCTACATTATATATTCAGAGTGTGTATATTATTATTTTTATTATTCAATCAGTCAACATTTATTCACAGGCTTTTTAATATTATTACTTTCCGACAGTCTATTTATTTTACTAAGTACCATTCAAATCTCTCGGAATTGATGCGTATGAAGAATTTGATCTTTATTTATGTGTATATTTAATTACTAATAATATTGTAATATAGTCAAGGATCTATAAAAGAAGATTAGAATATTTAAAAAATAAAAAAATATTCTAATAAATATTTAAATTCATGTAATATTAAGTGATGTTAATCTGATTTATGAACATTCTAAAAAATAATGAATACAATCAATATTATCACAATGTATCAATACTACTCATTTAATTAGTTATTAATATTAAGGTAAATGCTACAATCTACTGTTGATCCAGCTAACCAATCATTATTTTATAAAATGTTAATATAGCGACCAGTACCAGTGCTAAATTATAAATTCTAAGTTACATGCAGTCGGTATGTAGGTGTGAATTATACTCTTTATAAATAACGAAGAATTAGCATGAACTCCGACCATTTAACTTCATAAATTTTATATAACAGAATTCTGATAGTAAGATTATAAAAAAATAATCATTGGAAACGGGAATAAAGTTTAGTTATTTGAGGTCAACATCTAATACAAAACAAATAATAAATTTATTATTTAACCAAATACTTAGGATAATGCTTTATTTTCTCCTTGTGAATATTCGCCATGTATGTCTGTCCTGCGTTGCATTCTCGGTCAAGCCCAGAGTTTTAAGATCCATGTCTACAATTGCAGTCCAAGTTGCCTGTGGTCATCCTGGTCTTCTTCTCAGCGAGGGTATGTTGAGTGCTTTCTAGACCATGTGGTCTTCATCTGTCCGTGTCACATGTCCATACTAGCTTAGATGGTTTTCCCTTGTCTTTTCAGGTATTTTATTATTAGATATTTATTATTTTTTTTTATTCGATAAAGAATCAGGCAGTGGACTTACGTTCAACAATGGAAGGATACAGGCTGATGATGATGATAACTATAATTATTTTTGTTTTCAAATTTATTTTTTTATTATACTAATATTTCCTACTTTGTCAGAAATGTATATAATTTTTGGTTTTTATATTACCTATTCGTTTTTATTTATAAAGTAACACCGCATTAGTTTGTTTCGCGTATCTTTTATTAAAGCTTTGGTTGTCAACGCAAATCGTATAAGCAGGTGACTGACCACCGCCAGTTTATACTTCGAAATCCGAGATATTATTGAGAACGATTCTGAAATTTCCTGAAAGAAAAAATTACAATTATTTGCGTATAAAATAATAAGAAAATTTAATTTTACATTTATTCAGGTCATGGTACATATAAGCTTGTATCTATAAAACGAAGATTGATATAGTACTGTAATCCCGGAAGAAGCGAATGGTGTTTTGGTCTACGTTAGAAATATCTTGGAATATATCCTCATAACCCTGCAAAAGACTGCCATACTGGGGCTGCAAAGGTTGCACATTCTACCGCTAGAGTAAACCATACTGGCACATTGGCCACAATGGTATACTTTTATAGATATAAAGATGACGATTAAGAGAGTATTTGCGATGCTGTTTTGCACATCAATTTGTACCACTGAAAATATTTTAAAATGCTTTGGGTACTGATTCGTTGTTTTTTAGCTTGTTTATAGAATTGTTTTTCATAGAGTAAAAATAACGTGCAACATATTAGAGCCCAGCATAAGAGCTATATGTCCTTGCAGTTCAAATTTAGTTACAAAAATCCCCTCCATTCGTGAAGGAGACCATCGTGCATCTGTGCAGTGAACCCCTAATTTATGGTCTAGTAACTAGTTTATCAAAATGAAGAAACTAAGCATATTGGGTACTAAAACAAAGGTGCAGTGAACCCGGGCTCCCTCCATCGTGAAGATATATATCTTATATATATATATAACCTATTGTATATACCAATTACACATGGCCTTATTACCAGGAAAATAACAGACTTAAAGATTAAGATGTTTGTTTAGAGAAAATTGGACAAATAACCGGCAAACGATTTAAAATCATTTATCTTCACCCCTTTATAATTATGCTAAAAATATGGATGTTAGCTTTACGTACAAAATAACAAATCTATTGTCTTAATTTCAGGTGAAGAAACTACCAAGAAGATTAGCTCGCCGAATTATAACGCATATCGTTTGATTATTCGTTGAAATGCTGACAACTACTTGCTGAAGTTTCGTCGATTACTGCAATAGAATTCAACCAGACGAAATATATGATATCATATGTACCGAAAAATTTAACTTAATAAAATCCAAAATCTGCTCATTTATTACCTTTCGGGCGAAACAAAGTTCACCGGGTCAGCTAGTATTTTATATATATGCGGCCAAATTTGATAAAAAATTAACGTAATATGATTTTTTAATTTTAATTACATAGATTTAACCCTCAAGTTTTGTGTTGTGTTCTAAGTAAGTCTACACAAATAACGAAAAAGTGTCGAAAAAAATGCCTTGATGTCATCAATCTCTAAGAGCGCGTATGTGCCCCATAAAAGAAATTCACGAAAGGAGAAAGTTAAGTAATGATTGTTTTCAATCATACCTCGAACAATCTTATTTTTTAAGAATGAAAATTAGCATATGTTATATTCAATAACTTTACATACTTAAAGTGAGATTAGTAAAAATGTAAAATAAATCATTCAGGAGCCGTAATTTTTTTTTCATATTTATACATTATGCAATTAATTCGGGGTTCATTTCGGGTGACCCCCATACCTGAAAAGATAAGGAAAAACCGCATAAGATGGTAGAAGCATGTGACACGGAGAGATGAGGACCATATGGTGAAGAAAGCCCTCAACATACCCACGCTGAGAAGAATACCTAGATGACCACAAGCAACCTGGACTGCAACTGTAGACAAGGATCTAAAAACTCTGGGCTGGACCGAGAATGCAACGCAAGACAGACAGACATCTATCCATGTTTTAAAAAGTCTGCCTGTTAGTCATTTTTAAGGCTTAAATGAATTGCTACCAAAGAAGTCATTTTGTCACAATTTTTCAATAACGCTGAAAGTTACTTATAAATTTTTTTTTTGACAAAACCACAACACCATTTTGCTATTGCTCTTTGAATGTTACAATAGTTAACCGGAGTTGCTCTAGTTACGATGTGTTCTGTGAATATTCTTTTTCACTGGTTCCGACACCTAACAGCTGCTTACACTCCATATTATATGCAACGCTTCTACGAACTCGAAGATAGTTGTGTTAATATGATAATATCAGTGTTGAGATAACTCCAGTGTGTTCATACAATTTTTAATTAAAAATATACAACTTCTGGAAGTTTAAAAAAAATTCTTAATATATTTTCCAAATAATTAGTGTTCTTAGTAATTAAATATACACATACCATAATACAACAAATTCTTTATACGCATCAATTCGTTCAGAAAAAATATCGGCAGAAGCAGGATGCGAACCAGCGAACCTTGGAACCAACCATTGTTCAAGTTCATTAACCTAAGCCACTCGACCATCGTCTGCCCGAACTGTTGCGCGGAATAAGTTATATATCTACACCATTGTTACCATCATATAACGATAGATGTCTCTATAGTATATATTCAGAGTGTATATTATTAGTTTTTATTATTCAATCACTCGACGTTTATTCACAAGCTTAATATTATTACTTTCCGACAGTCTATTTATTTTATTAAGTACCACTCGGGTCTCGAACTCGGTATTTAAAAAACATATAAGTTTTTAGTTTGTGAGTTTAGTTTCCAGTTTTTTTAAATATATATATTAAATTAATGATTGATTACAAATCATAATATCTAGAAGAATCGGGATGCCAAGAAAAAGTATCTATAGCGTGTTTTGTTTTTCCAAAAGACGCATTAAAGTTATATTCATTTATTAATTATTATTTATAAAAAAAAACGGGATTGCGCTAAAACTATCATTTTTTTAATTTTAAGTCCTACCCTTGTAAAACATACTTAAAATACATTTTAAAGCTCATTTAGGTTAAGTGTATCTTATATCGGTAGTAAGGTAGGCTCACCAAAATGGTTTTTGTGCTTATATGGTTCCTCTTTGGTGTACATTATATATATATTTATAAATTTTATATGAAATAAACTGTTTCAAATAATGCGGGGATATACTGAAAATGATTCCAGGAAAATACAATTTTGGTCGCTGAAAATGATTTGGAGATTTCAGCGCGCGAGGATTCCTGGTGCCCCCTTGCCGGCGACTACCCGCGGGAACGCTATAAAGTTGTATAAATGACTGCAGAAAGCCAGCACGATTTTCCAATGGGGCCATTTTTGTTTTCACGGAGCTAAACGTTAGTCTCGTTAACCGGGACATATGTAAGAGCCCCCCTTTCCTACAAGCACGAATACTGGGGATTTCCTGAAATATATATTTTTGGAATGTCGGACATCGTTTTCCATCCGTTGTGCAAGCACCTGTGGTTTTGTGCAAGCTGGTTTTGAATAAATTTGAAATATCAAAACTTTGCTTTGATGTCAGTGCAATTTAATCACTAAGCATAATAAATATTAATAAATTACAAAAATATTTAATATCAAAAATAATGTAATTAAAAATAAAACGAGATGATGAAAATGATTCCTTTTAATTCAATAAGTCTACAAGATGATTGTAAAAAGTCTCCGAAGAAAAACACAACAAGAAGATTATTATACATATTTTCAATGTTTTGAGCATTCACTTTGAGATCCATAATAAATTATAAATATTTATTTATTTATTTACCTTGTTTTCACATGCTGCAGTCTCCTAATAGAGAACTTTTGTTACGTGATCCATGTGAAAACAAGGTAAATAGATAAATAAATATTTATAGATTATTATACACTTTGCAATATTTTAAAATATTATAATGAGTATTATTAACCATACTTTATACAAAGCTTTTATGCTGAGCTCTTTTATATCATGGTTATGACATAATTTACAGTATACATAAAAATTTTGCATGCATATTTCAAACATGCAAATGGTTTATTATATTAAGACAAACTGAAACCACTTCTTTTACAATTTTAGAATTAATTTTAATTAAAAAATTAATAAATTGAAAATATTTCGTTTTGATTCACAATTACAATCCTTTCTTTTACATGAATATATATTTTTTCATTTTTTAAAAGGTTAAGGTAAATGTCTATTTTAAATTACTTATTCGATAAAAAATATCAATGAACATATTCAAAAAGTTAAAGTGTAATTATGTTTTTTACATATTTTAACTCTTTTGTAATCGAAGTAATTTGATATTTAACAATTACTATTGCATAAACAAGTTTTAAAAATACTGTTAGTTTATAAAAAAATATAGCGGAAAAGCAAAAACATGTATTTTAGAACTTACTCGCTAGCCATTTTCAGCTTATATAAATGATATGTACTTCAGATGTATATTCCCAATGGATATGTTCCTATCTCAAGAGAGCTTAGCATGGCTTAAAAAAGAAATATTTGGGTCAATCTAGGCAAAGTATCTAAAAAGTATGCTTTCCATTTCAACGTGGCCGTTTGAAGGCAACTCCATAAGCACATGCAATAAATTTTTCCCTCGAGCCGGGAAAAACTTTGCCCTTTACATATATTTATGGATAACCACGTATTGAGAACCTCGAATAAAAATTACCCACCGGACTAACTAAACATATAACTTATAAAATAACAACTCAACTTTAAAATAATTACACACAGATTTTTTTTTAACTTTATATTGTAGGTTTATGTATATATATTCTTATTGCAGTTTATCTGAATTCATATTGCAAGCTGCAAATTTCCTATAATACAATAAGATGATTTATTAAACTTATTGAAAATTTATGTAAGTAAATTTTATTCACGTGTAGTTAAATTTAATGCACAAATTGGTATACACTCGTATAAATCGAGCGTTGAAGTACTATCTTCCAAATAAAGTAAAAAACGTAGTAGTCACAGAATTTGGTCAAGATATGTGTCCTTGTTGTTATTTGTTTCGATGAAGATATTACTTTTTTTGCTCATTAACTGACTAACATTTTTGACCATTAATTTCTTAATTCATATTTTTGTAATCAATTTGAATCTTTCGTTGAAACAAGATGGCTTAGGTCGCTGAAGCCTAGATAAATTATTTTAATTATCTTAAGAGTACTTAATACCAATGTGTTTATAATTATGTCAAATCAAGAAGAAGTTTCCTACAGTCGACAACGGAACTGGTGATACCTGAGGCCACCCTGCGGCTGAACATGTGGAGAAGCGCAACTGAGGGGAATACTTGGATCGCCCCGAAAGAGAACCTAGCCCCTGGACATGACCATGGGTGGAATATATGGAGGTCCCTTAACAGAGTTCGGACCGGAGTATGCAAGACGAGGATACAAATGAGGGCCTGGCAGTTTAACAGCGGACCGACTGAATGTGACTGCGGCGTGGAGCAGACCCTATCACACCTTCTGGAGTGTGTGCCCGAATAGCTGCACCCAGGAAAACCTGATGATGGCCAGAAGTAACGCCATCGACGTCGCCCATTTCTGGGCAGACAGGATCTGACCCTGTTGTTTCCGACACGATTATATATATATATAAATAAAACCCGTTTCTCACCATATTTGGCAGTTTAACAAGAGACCGCTTAAAACAATACATATTTTACATACTTGTTAGATATTCGGATGCAGAGATCATTAGAAAGGAGGAGAGAATAATAGCAACTGAGAGAAATCTTTGTCATTTTTTCGCAACATCACGATAGAGTAAGCGAATGGATATAAAACTAGAAATGGTATCAAGCGCTTATCATCGAACATAAAAGTATGTAATGATTAATTCATATGTTTGATGTATATATATAGATACTTATGAACATAAAAAAATATGTGTTATTAAAAAAATATTACAACTTGACGTCCATCAGCGCTGCGTGGATACAAAAATAAATTGTTATTTATCTTACTTCGTGGAAAAAATATATCTTCGGATACATAACACTGAAGCCGCACACACGTCAAAATAAACATTTGCCGTGTCCCTTCGGTGGCTTTACCCAGGCGTCGCACCTAACGAAACGCTGGCAGAACGGAGCTCGCCCCCGTGACATCCCGAGCCAATCGTGAAAGATGAGAAAATATTTTTTCACAATTTTCAATTTCCCCGCTTTTCCTGGATCTCGTTTTATTTTCTTATGTGAACACATATAAGAGAATACAGCAAGATTGTCATGGATAAACTATATCGGTGGATTAAAATTCAGACTGTCATGGAAAAATACAAATACTTTTTTTAAGAATAAACGTCTAACATTAAGCAACCAAGCACGTATACCTTACATCTACGTATGGTTTAAAACGGTTGGCTCATTTTATGCAAAAAAAAACAAAGCATCTAATTGAAGTATTGAAACATTATTAGCATCATAATATAGCTCCGATTATTTTATTTCTTTCATTTTTATATAAATGGTCTTAAGTGAATTGTTTCTGTCATAAATTTAGTCATTAGACATGATTTTATACCAGATTTGTAGATTGTAAGTAAATAGAACTTTATAAATTCATTGAAAAAGATTGTAGCTATGCTGGGAAAAAAACTCATGACCTTTTACATGACAGTCAAGCACTTACACCCCTTGAAATATGCATCGATTCGATTGCTGAAAAAATACCGAAGAGCATTGGTCAAGCGGTTGAGGGTAGAGCAAATATGACTGTGGGACTTGTGTGGTTAGGTCCAACTGGTTTTTATGAAGGCTCTGCATTTTTTTCGGGACAAGCTGCCTTTCTTTGGACAAAACGGGAGTCAGCAATGTTTGAACTTATTATTTTTACATATTGGAGGCTCGCTGAAATTCAGAAAGGAAAAAAGTGTAATCGGATTTTGCAAAGGATCTGGTAATTTAGCGACCCAATTGTGGTGTGTAAATATTATGATTGGAATTTAGCTTATTTAAAATATATAGATAAATTTTCTTCGAGGAGTTACGCATATTTTAAATTTAAATTGATATATTTCTGTAAAAGGGTATATTGTGAATAGCAATAAGATTTCAAATTAAACTATTTAGAATTTTTTGTTATTAAAACAATATGCTAAATTTATTTTAAAATTTATGTTTCCCAGACTTTTGACCCTATTTCCATTGGAGAAACAAAAATAGAGGTTGTGAACGACTATACCTATCTGAGACAAGTAATACAACTAGGACGAAGTAACTTCTCAAAAGAAATCGACAGGTGTATACAACTGGGATGGGCAGCATTTGAAAAACTTAAGTACATTTATAAAAGCGAAAATTCCGCAATGTCTTAAAACCAAGGGGTTTAACCAAAACATCCTCCCTGTATTAACTAAAGGCGCAGAGACGTGGAATCTAACAGCAAGTCTTGCCCACAAAATAAAGGTCACCCATCGAGCTATGGAGAGATCAATGCTCAGAGTGTCGCTTAAAAATATAATCCGAAACGAGGAAATACGCAGAATATCTCAAGTAGTGGATGCTACCCAACGAATAGGCATACTCAAATGGCAACGGGCAGGAAATATCTGTCGAAGAGACGACGGTCGATGGGGAAGAAAAGTATTTGAATGGCGCCCAAGAACTGGCAATCGAGGCATTGGCTGACCCCCTGCAAGACGGACTGACGACATAAGAAGAATATCGGAAGTGACCTGGATGTGGAAGGTGGAAGATTGAAGAGGATGGAGACTCATGCGGGAAGCTTACGCTCAATAGTGGACAGATACAGGCTGATGATGATTTTAAAAATTGACAGTTTTTATTCAATACCTTTTTAGTGCTCTTTATCATGTGGTTGTTCAAGCCTTATAAGAAAACAACAAAACGAAATCATTCAGATCGTGAATCTTATTCACAAACAAAAATAATTAAACAATTACTAAAAAATAACAATACATTTATTAATAAAAACTCATGTTAATTTAAAAATACATTCAAAATAAATGGCATTAATCATATTATTTATTGATTATTACTTATAATTAATCAATGACAGGTACAAATAAAATGGGTATTGGTTTGTTAGTGTCAACATTAATTACCTATAAACAGTGTGAATAATTTAATATCCACAAACAAGTCATTAATATCTAATACAAATAATTTGTCATTTTTAAATCATTTAATAAAACATAGATCTCACAAATAAGATATTATTAGAATAAAAAATATCTTATTAATAACATGTAAATGACTTCAAAATTATTTGAACAAATTGTGTATTAAACCATAAAAAAAACAATATGTAGATTGTAGACAACAAAATTTTATAAATTATTTCGATGTATGGCAAAATGATTTCACTATCATATTTACCATGTGGACGTGGGATTTTCTTTTATTTATTATGTGTTTCTTATAAGAAACAAGAAAGATTTAATATTTATTACCAAAAAGAATACACAACAATCTTGCTTACATTTTATTACCCAAGTCTACAAATATATCAATCTCTTCACAAATAAATTATTGAGATTACTATTATTTGTTCTAGGGTATTGTATTACAACAATACACAAAAACTTATCATTCTCTGCGTTAAAACAAGATACTCTAGTCTCATACATCAGTACTCTACCCACGGTGAATTCTCTAACTCTAGACTGTGTACAACTGTTATGTTTTACTTTTTTGTAAACACATACAGGAGAATACAGACATAAGGAAATAGTCATTCTGAATTCTCATCTGTGGAATTATATGACGCTTCCATGGTTTATATGGCTAAGCGCTGCTTGTGGAGTGTAGATCCGCCAACGTCATAGATTACAGCCCGAGATTCACGCATCATCCTTATTATTATAGGAATTTACTATGAATGGGTGGTATTTACGGGTCGACTTTCGTCTACCACCAATTTAAATTAATAGGCTATTACTGGCATTTTACGGGTGAGGGATCAAATTCACAACAAACGGTGGTATTTTAGAGCTCAAAATTGATTACAATGCTTTTTTTTCAATCTCCGTCGGGATTGAACCATCTTTGGCTTGCAAAGCAAACGCTTTGACCATTGAGCTATACCAGCTGACAAATAGTTTTACTTCCTTACTATACCGTTAATTATATTTAAAACTGCCGATCATATGGTTATCAAATGAAGTTTTGTTGAGTGGTTATTCAAATACAATAAAAGCCATTTCATTAACACTATCTAATCCACAGTGGCACCTACAATGAGGATGGTACATTAATGGCAGTTGATGGTAAGATAACGTTGGTAGATCAACAATCCACACAAAGAGTTTAGTTTGTAGACTTTAAATGAGTAGCGTCATTGAATGCGCATATAAATCCCTTCCATTTTGAAACATTATAGAAATCTATTCAATATTATACTCGCTTATTTTTATATCACCAAGGGTATTGAAACCATATTCACGTACTTTTTTTAATTGATTTACCTGACTTACAATATTCATGTTTCAATTCGACTCATTCACAATAAATTCTTTTTTTTTTTTTATGTAAACATGTCCAGGAGAATACCGACAGAAAGTGATATTAATTCTGAAGACTCATCTGTGGAATTCTATGACGCTTACCATGGTGCATATGGCTAAACGCTGCATGCTGAGTGTTGATCCAACAACGTCGTAGACTACAGCCCGGGATTCACGCATCATCCTTATTATTACAGGAATTTACTATGAATGGGTGGTCTTCACGGGACGACTTTCTTCTACCACAAATTTTAATTAATAGGCTATGACTGACAATTTACGAGTGAGGGATCATATTCACACCATTCGGGGGTATTTTAGAGCTCAGAAATCGATTATTTTTTTAATCTCCGTCGGAGATCGAACCCACGACTTCTAGCCAGCAAAAAAAAACACTTTGACCATTAAACTATGACCGTCGGCAAATGTAAAAAAATATGCTGGAAAATGGATCTAATGGATAGCACTGGAGTGGAGTTCCTAACTAAATAGTGTAGATGCATGTACACAAAAAAATATATAAATTTGTGCTGCTATTTGACTCATATTTAATGTCCGTTTGTTTAGACATGATTGTTTTTAATTTTTGCGGTTTTAATGATAATAACTACGATTGACTGTAATATTTTATGAGCGTAAAATTTCTACTGATAAAATAGCTTTAACCAGATCAGCTAGTGAATAGACGTAAAATAATATTATAGAGCAGGAACACATGAATATAGTAGTCATATACAGGCAGTAGGCACCCACGTTAGATTCTCGAACACCTTGCAGGTCTTCGTATTTGGAATTAGAGTGTTTTATATATGGTGGCGTTGTTCCACTAGGGACATGAGTTTGTGTGTATTATTACTTGAGAAACGAGCACCGACCTTATCGTTACCCCAGCAGAGAGACACTGACTGGCGAAAGCTTTCGCGTAAAAATATATAAAGCAACATTGCGATAGAGGAAAATGGTTTTAAATTTTAAAGAAGGTTCGACGGGTTGAAGGGACAGCACAAGTATTTATGGGCTTAAGTATTATATATTATTAACTTATGCGTAAGTAGAATGGTCATATGTGTATATAACAGTTTAATGTTTATAAATAATACTCTTTAGGGTAAGACTTAATGTGCTCTTTTACGTGTTCATATTAAGTGTGTTTTAAGACGATGTTAATAAAATAGTTTTACAAAATAATTTCAATTCATTTTTTTTATTTTTTTCCTTACCATAATATTACGAATTTCAAAAATTCAATTCATTGTAGAAGTACAATATAAAATAATAATAAAATACAATATATACAAATATAGGTACTTAGAACAAAGCAATAAAGACAAGCAACATAAGGTCCCAATGCTCATCAAACAGACGACGTTGAGAAATCATTCCGCCAAAGAAATGATGTAGTTCATGCCTGAATTGGGCCTCATACTGATTCTTAAAATATCGTAATCTTTATATAATTCAATCCATGCAAACAACGAGGCTAAAGCAAATGGGCGTAATAAATAAATCATGTTCTGTCAGCTGCCATAATCCTAGACGCGACTCAAATCTGCTCCGCCTCACATAGCGCCTCCAAGTATATTCTGCAAATCGTAATTGACGCTCTTTTAATATAGAGAGAAGACGGTTTTCAAGTGAAATAATACAGCTGTATTTTATTTCTTCCTACGAGATCAAAATAACATATTGCATTCATTAAAAACTTGCAATTTACTGGGTCAGTCTTTTGATTTGTTTGTAGATCTAAAGAACAAAAGTTAATTGTAAATCTTTTTAATTTCTTATTTATTAATGAAAAAATAATTGAACATAAAAAGGCCACGCTGGCCGGGGTGAGTCGCCCTTTAGGACGAGGTGAGGGACCGAACGAACTAACTAAGGCTGTCTTTAAAGCCCCCGGGTTTTCGGGAGCTATAAAATACGATACTCGGTGGAGCTCCGGGAGCCGGAGTTGATACTGAAGAGGCGAAGACCAAGGCGGCTAAAAGGGATTTATGGCAGCGGCTCGTGATGTTTATATGCTCCAGTTGATGGAGCGGACATTGACAAATAAAATATTTATTTTGAACTGAATGACATAGGTTTATGCATATCTAATTAAATTGATTAAACATGTTTATGACTTTTTTACTAACAGTAATAAATAAAACACACCCATAAATAAAAGTGTCACTTAAACGAAATCACATCCACGGTTTTAATCAGTCATAAAATTTAAGTTTAGTAATGATTAAAATACGAATACAAATTAACCGACGGTTTAATTAATTTAATCGAACGCTCCGGTGCCTTTTCAAATGAACGAGAGCCGTAAAACTAATAGTTCTTTTGTATTACGGCCGAAACTAAGCCAGTAAAAAAGATAACGTACAAATTCGGTTCAATGGGCCCAAAATTTATTCGTACCATAGTAAATACAGAGTGGCGGAAAAGTACAGTTAAACTAAAGGAATGAAAACATCTAATATTTATTATAATATTCTGTTTACTTTTTAAAGTATAAACCAAAAATATGATTATTATTTTGCCGTAAAGTTTTACTAAATGAAAATAGGTTTGACCAAAACCAGAATCACGGGTTCAATCCTTGACAAAACATATTAAATGCGGTGTAACCTTAGGCGGCCTAAGTTAAACTCGTATAATCCATTATAATGAGATTTTTCAATCGTACTTTTTTACATAAAAATATCATTACCAACTTCTTAGGGAAGGTATTTGTATAAATGGAAAATATCACCAGATACATATAGCTGTTAGAATGTTCAAAATTCGCTCAAAGAGTGACATAGTTCTGGCAGGTGGTAGAACAGTACGCTGAAAATTAATTGCTAAATGACACAACGATGCGAGAATCAGTATACTAGAATACTTATATTCTTTTTCCATGTTACGTTTTTTTTTATTTCACGTTCGCAGTCAAATGTATCATATTTAAGCATGAAACATAATATTTTCCTGTTTTTAAATTAAACACTTCGATGGAAATATTTACTGAAACGAGAGCAAGACTTGAACATTTAATTAAAATTTACCGCACTCTTTCAGCTAAAAAATATTCAAAAACAGTCAGTATTCTCATTGCACGTCTCTACTGCACCGATATTGTATTCAATATCGGTATGATAGGTAGAGTATGGAATCTAGATATGATTTGAGGAATACCGAGTAATGTGTATTGAGGCATCGCAAAAACAAAAAGAGAGAGTCAATCTTTAATAACTTGCAGAATGCTAGTCAAAAGCTTAAAGTGTTCCATTGTAATGAGAGTAAAGCAAACATATGAAACGAATGAATATTTCGGCTTCGATGAATAGTTTAAGTTGCTTAAAGAATGAAAGATTATTGATAAAGTTACAAGCCTTAGTCAAAGAAGATAATGTGTCAATCTTTAATTATGCACTTGACGCATTTCTGTAGATTTTAACAAATTTGACCGGTAAAGAACCATTAACGGGAGCCTCAAAATAGACTAAATTTATTATAAATTTAAGAATTTAATGAAAATATCACTAAGCTGATAGTTAAGCTACAATAGCAAACTCTGCATGTTTGATGAACTATAACCAACATGCACAATGTTGGTGGTAGATAAGTGTTGTCCCATGAACACCACCTCTTCACAGGGAGTCCTCTAAGATAAACATGATGCGTAAATTCTAGGTTTTTGTTAAGTCAATGAAGTGACCCATTAAAAACTCTCGCATAGTACTTGGCATCATATTCTATTTTCATAACCTTGTATATGGCTTTTTTGACGAGGTCTACCTGAAAATCTTCTACAAAACCTTTATTAAATAAATATTTATAAAACCTTTATATTAATATTCTCATATTATACGGTACAAGGAGTAATATTTCGTCAAAAATGGCTAGAGTCACTTTTAATAATGTACATATGAGATCTCTCCATCACAGTTCTGAGGGTTTCTCCAGCGTAAGATATTATAAAAAATCTACAAACAATAAAATAATATTTTTTCATTCCCATTTTCATTTCATGCACCTGCTCCCCACGTAGAAAAGTAATCTAATTGAAAACAGTGGCCGGTCCTCTCCCAATCACCGCGCGTCCGCTGATGAAAAACTTGAAAAAAGGCTTTAAAACAACAAAACTTTTTCAGGGGGAATGTCAGAGCGGTTCGAGCCTTCGACTGAAACGCGGACGGTACCGGGTTAAAAACGTGGACAAGCTAAAAATGGAAAAAAAATCTTCTTCCATAACCATAGCCTATCTTTTTTATATGGTTGCTAAAAAATGACACTCGTGTTAGTTTCTATGTTCCTCGTCTTAATCTAGAGAAAAATTCCTCGTTCCTCGTCTTAACCTAGAGAAAAATTTCAAAAATCAATCGTAATATAAAGATATCTTTAATCTTCAGAAAATTACCTCATATAAGAGATAAAATGATTAATGCAACCCATCCGAAACAAAAACCATTTTGATTTAAGAAGCAGCTCAATGTTACCAATAAGTACCAACCAATATTTTTTATACTGATGATAGGCTTAGTACTACATTTTTATAACTCATTTTTATCATTTATTCGATCTCAATCTCCCTAAGAAATAAATAAATCGTTTTAATGTACTTGCAATAAGTACAAAAACAATAAATATGTCTTCTTCTTATTATAAACGAGTATATTCTTCTGCTTTCTCACGAACTGCGTACTGTTATTTTTCAGAAACTGTTCCTACAAAACAGATTTCCAGCTTTCATGCCATATTTTATGCTTTCTTCTTGGAAGTTGGAGATGGAGAAGGATTCAATGATAAGATCAGCAGCTTCCTTATGTTAAAAAAAGTATCAAGCCCACGGCTTGGAAAAGCAATCCTCAGAACATGATGGATCTCGCCAAATATATCGTTCACGAATTGATAAATATACATACAAATTTACAAAATACAATATATCATTTCCATTGACATTTATCCCATCAATATCATAGTAAAAGAAACGGCAGACGCTGGGACTGAAATATTATTGCTATGATAAAATTATTATATTTCTTATTTAAATTATTTTTAGTTCAAAATTAAAATCATCCATAATATATTAAGAATATTGAAATATATTCCAAAATATCAACAAGCAGTTTATTATCTTTGGCTATTGCTTTAAATAGTCGACCCGACTGAACTTGTTGGTCTGAAGCCTTCTTTCAGCGGTCTCTTGTGGAAGTTTTCATGAAAAAAAAAAACTTTTCAGTCGGGGTTGTCGAGTGGATGCGATTCGCTATCCATCACGATAGCCTACGGGCGTAGTCGCCGCCGTAAAAAAGTTTAATTAAACGCATATTTAAAAAATCCCCTCGCGTGCTATTTCCCATTACGTATTGCTTTAGTTCTTTTGATGAAATCGCCACTTTATCTGTGAATATTTTGTTTGTCTAGTTACAAAATATTGATAATATTTACGAACAGAACGTGCATATTTTTTATCAAATTGTTTCGTTAACCATGTTTATTTTTTACTTGTTATTAGCAACTTATTTCCAATATCAAATTCTTGTATTTCGTGTATCTTAAGAATCGTTAATTTATATTCTTGAATTGTATTAAATATTTTATATCTATTGAATATATTTTGTTTGTATTTTAATGGTAGCAATTTGTGGTGACGTAAACTTATATATTTCATTTCTTTAAATTGTTTTCAAAACTCATAATAAAAATGATCAATAAAATTAATTAATGAAATCTTAAAATAATTTTAATTGCATAAATAAATGTCCACTGGCTATATTTACTTTTCAAATATTTTATAGGAATAATAATAAAAATTAATAATAATAATTATATATATATATATATATATATACGTATATATATATATAAATAATATAAATTAATAATAAATATCGTGCTGCAAAACTTATTTTTTTATTATAAATTAACTTTTCAAAAAAAAAGTTTTTTTTTTATTATTAATTATTTGTCATTTTATCATTCTTGGGAGGCATTTTATGACGTTTAGGTATAAAATAAAGAAGAAAATTATAACTATATGAATAAGTACATATTATCACAGAAATGCACATAAAGCGACTAATGAAGATGATGCAGGAATTACCCAAATGTACACGTCATTTTTTTAAATTTCCTTTCTGTGAGCGCGTGATGTTCCTTCAAAAAGTCCACGTAGCAATTAAGTGAACTGCAATTAACTTATTCGGTTAAAGTTAACCGTGTTAGAGCGAAGTCGCGATTAGTTAACTACGATACACGCCTGAGAGTCAGTGAGGGAGCTTTTGCAATCCGCTAGAACTTAATAAGGCTGCACTTTATGAAATACAATTCGATTGAACTGAATGGAGTCTATTCTGAAAGCTTCTCGAGTTAGAGTAGACATTAAATATTTTTTTATGAAATAATAGAAAACTTTAGAGTTTTTGTAATTTTTTTTTTTTTGAGGAAATAAATACAAGTTAATTATTATAAGCAAACACATAAAACAACACATCAGCAGAGAGTTTGGTTATTTTGCAGGATTCTTGAACGCTTTACTGTGTATGTTGGACACTGCTTGTGAAAAGGTATGAATTAAGCTTGAGTCAAGTTTATGTACAAATACTGCCAGCTTTACTTTTGTTTATTTACAACAAAAAATATTTATCGGTTTTTACTTTTGATTTAATAACAAAGTTTAACGTACGTAGCTCGATGGAAACAAATGTATTAAAATCTATTATTAAAATTATTTAAATGAATAAAAACGTTCAATATATTAACTATATTGAATGGATTATGACAAATCGTTAATATATTTAAAATATATGTTTAAGCTGTCCAAAAAAATAAAACAAGAATAATTAGTTGTATCTTTTAATAAAAAAACAATGTAATCAAATGATCCGGTCAAAAATCGTGTAATGTATTAAATGATTAAGATAATGATCGTTTGCATTTCTATTCAAATTATATATCTCTCCGACTTAGTTTAAAGTTAAGACTATTAATTTGTTAATATGCGCACCTTATTGTCGTGATTCCAGATAAATAGTCAAAATTCTTGTATAGGGTCCGCCAAATAACTTTTTTTTTTTAAAATGGGGCGCAAAACATCGAGTGTAGCTTCGGCTGTGTGGCACGTAGCGCCATCCTGTTGAAACCAAATGTTGCTAATATCCTCTTCTTTAATTTTCGTGAACAAAAATGGCCCGATAACGATCGCCATTGACTGTAACGGCCACTCCTTGCTCATTTTCGAAGAAAAATGGCCTGATTTGCAAAGTAATGTCGCAATATTTCCCAGCGTTGTTCAAGCGTATACACAACCATATTCGTTTAGCGGAAGAATAAAACTATTTATCTGTCAAATCAGACATGAGCTAAGTGTTACCATTCACGAAATAAACACTAGTTGAAAAAAAAAAGTTAGATGGCGGACCCTTTATAAACATTTATTGCGCTATTATCTATTTTTCTTATGGAATTCAAAAGAAGCTTTAAGCGGAAGCTTTACTTAACATAAGCTTGTCCTGCGAAACAGTTTTGAATTACTCCATTCTGTCAATATTCAAAATATTATGAAACTGATAAAAAAAGGAAGAATGATTAGTTTAAAGTGGTCGGAGTGAGACCGGGTACTATAATAAATCAGCTCTTTTAATTAACACTAATTGTTTATAGAGTGAACTGCTGTCCTTTGAAAACATTCGCTATTTTATCAGCGTTCGCCGTTTTATTCTCCAATTTATTGATTAAAGAAATGACATAAAATATGACGTTGGTTGTGAATTTATACGTATCAATCTATTTAAAGTTTATTTTTCATATATGGGAAATAACAGGTGAATAAAATAGCTAATCGGATATTTTTTGCACCAGTTTTTTATTATTTAAGATAACTTTAAGTCACACAATTCAAAACTTATTAACATATTAAACAAAAATATAAACATATGAATTTTTTTAATTTTTATTAGGATATTATTTTATTATTTCAATATTCCAATCTACTTATATAGATCATTGACTATATTACAATATTATTATTACTTGAAAAAAGAATTTTATGTATAGTATATGTATATTTTAAGTACTAAAAATATAAACATTTTCTTTTTTCTGTGGATTAAATGCGCACTTATTGTTTAGTTCGTGACGAAGCCGGCTTTTCTAACTTTTAGAAATGAATTACAAGTATTTATCTTTTTCGTATGGCGTGCGAAGAGCTTTTCTACGCATGGAAAGCGCAACAATACTGCGAAAGCTTAGTTGGGATTGTATGAAAATGCGAAGGTAGGATTGTTGTGTGAAAACGAAAGGTGAGATTGCGTGCTACAAAATCAAATGCGCAATTAACAGGATTTGTTTTATTTATAATTTTCAAAAAGTGAATATTAAATAAATGCTGTACTTATTGTAATACTTTGTTTGTTCATAAAGTCACTGAAATGTTGTTTTTTCACTGCTTAGACGTACAATGGAGCTCTTTCAGAAATTACCACTGTTTAAATCAGCTTTGTAAATTCAACTTAATAGCACAGGCTTTTAAAATAATTTTAGTCTATTTATAAGTAAAATTACATTTGAATGTTTTCTACTAAGCGGAATTAAAAGGTGTTTAGTTGCGGTAATATTTATATTTTAGATACGATCGATATATTTTTTCATATCCCCTTCCTTTATAACAAATTATTAGACATGAAATTTCTTCATTTAGTTTTTTTTCGTTATTTTGTGTTTCATGGAATTTCTTCTCTGAATCCAGAACTTAACTGCATAAATATGATTAAAGATATATATCTTTGTATGTCATTGCGCCATTCATTTGCAAATAGTTTATTTTACAAAGAAGTGCAAAATAGCTTAAAGGTATTTTTTTCGAAGTCGAGTGATAATTAGCTCTACAGGTACGAGAAGTTCAGTTAATTACGCTACCTTCGTTGAGAAATACAGTTGAGAATAGCATCTTGGTGACCTGTATGTCATCTTAAATTAAACAAAAAACATTTCTTATTTTCACGTCCAATGCTTGGGTTTGTTTTTGAGCATTTTTAAGATGATCAGAGAGAGAGCTATTGAGCTGTTCCATCGTTAGATCTGGACTATTTGGTTTTAAAAGTCAGTTTAACAAACATTTACCTGAAAAAAAACTTGAAAAAGTGATGCCATTAACTGCCAAGACACAATCAATCTTTTTTAGTCGAAAATATTTATTGATTCATTAAGAAAGTTCTTAGTGAATAATATATTTGAGTATTTCGGTTCAATCACTTAGAGCTTTCAACTTTATCTGCAACACAATGGGCGTGAATGATTTATCCGCGTGCGTCTCCTTCGCGAAATCCTTCATAAAACTTTCATTCTTATTAAACGTCTCGATAAGCGCATAATCTGGTAGGTTCCACGCGGCAACGGAAATCCGGAGGAGACCGTAGACGTAAACATGCCTTCCCGCGAAGCCTCCACTGTGATTGGGGAGAAGTGAGGCGCATTATGAGAACAAGGCTTATCCGCCTAATCCTCGGCTCACTCCGATCCAGAACCGAACTAGGTATACACCGGGTAGCACATTTTAAAGGGCATAGTTTTATATACAAACAAATAACAGGTGTGAAACTGACGAAGCTCACATTGCAATGATACTAATAAACAGAGCTCATATAAAAACGAGGTAAGAAATATTTATCTATTTGATATTTGTAATGGATCGTAAAAGTTAAATATTAACTATATAAATAAAATGCTCACATTCTGTTTAGTCCATTTCATTCTACGTTGACCACTCAATCTATTTAAGAAAAAACAGAACGTTCGCTTTATATATTATCGTTGATAAGTTAAATTTGTCAAAAATCCTAATGGATTTATAAAAAATAATTTTTGAAAAGTATTTTTGCTGAATTTTTTTATCTTATTTTTTTTCCATCCTTCGTAAATGGTAGGCAGTTTTTTGTTTTTGGTACAAAAGTATTATTTATCGCTTATTAAAATTAATTTATAGTCATATTTATCGTATTATTTGTATCATCCATTTGATTTAATTTTGTCCCTAGTATTTTTCCTATAAAACATTTTTATAAGTTATTGTTGTATATCTTTATGTAATTTATATGCTATTTAAAATACAAAATAAATTATGCACTATTAATAATATTTTATAGGTTATGTATCGACATAATAAAATAACACTGTAATGTAATATGTTGGGAAATAACATGTATTAATTATCCATATTTTATAATTATTCATTATTACGCTGGGCGACAAATTCCCTCACTACGCCACTGCTATGTTTGTACTCCCACCATTACAGAACAAAACCATCCGGTATATTGGGTAATTCTTGTGTATTTCCGAACCTTAAAGCCTTTTCTCTGGAAAATCAAATCTTTTTCGAAATACCGTTTACATAAATAATAATGGAATGTTCAAGGCACTGAATAATCACGTTTAAATTTTAAATAATTACTACCTGGCCGTTTGGCAATGCTCCAAATATGGTTTGAATAGCTTTAGAGAATCTTATACAAATATGAATTATTTACTTATAAAATAATCTTATCATATGATCGACGACAGTTGAATGTTGTTATAATTGTTTTTATTTGAATTAGCAACATTCGATGAGCCAGGTCTTGAGAAAATTGGTTTTATTATCTGACCCCTTTAAATATTATGGATAACGTGTATACCAACACCCAAATAAACCACTGGTATTACAGCTTCTGCTTATTTTCATCCATGACACTCGCCCTTAAGGCTTTTGGAAAAGATAAATGCCAATGCTCGTAGATGAATTTCTGAGTATAGTGATGGCAAGGCAAGGAAACTAAACAAGGCATGGACACTGGCAGTTGACAGAATTATGTGACAGAAATTGATGGCTACTATATTCCTTATCAATGAATTAAATAAATGGAAAATTAAATAATGACGTTTACAAATGGCGGCTGGATGTTGCATTGAGAAGATGTGTGTTATGTTTGTGTAAGGACAAGAGATATTACAAAGTTAATAATATGTTCCTTGAAGAAATTCAAATTGGTTAGTGTGTTTCAGAGGTTGTCACGTTATAACAGAAGAAGTTAAAATATGTAAAGAAAACATTATATATGTATGCAGTTTTACTGAGAACTGTCCGTTGATAATCTTAGTTTTATTAGAATTGAGAATGAATTTTTGAACGTTATAAATTAATAGGAGTGTAAAATTACTAACGCCAAATAAAGATATGGCTCATTCCTGTGAAACTGAAAACGCTAATACTCTCTCTCTGTCACAAAATTTAGTATCAAAATAATTAACTTGGTATTAAGTAATTGTTTATTTTGAAGACTCGTCAGGTCTCTAAAATGCCTAACTCAAAACTGTCGAGTTAAACCAAAATTATAATTAATAAACCGTATAATTGACTGCAGTCGCAAATTAACTGTATTGTTGTTATAATTGTTTTCTTTTAGGACTTCACTCAGCTGTTAAGTACTAACAGTTATTATGATTATTAAATTATGCACGTAGAAAATTTTTTGCAGGAAACAAATTCAAACAAGTTTTCTTCTTATATTATTTTAACTTTTCTTAATTTTATATATATACAATAAGTATAGCCGTTATGGTTGTCAATAAATTCAGGTAATTTACAGTGAATTTTCTAAATAGGGTACCAGTACACCAAGATCCTTTTTTTAAACATAATTTGACAATTTTGATGATTATTTTTATAATTTTTGCGATCTTTGATGCCCTGTGCTTTCATTATCTTTAATTGTTTTTGTATTTCATATTTCATTCTTTTAGTATCAAATTTGAATGTAACTACTTAATTTATACAAGATTTTTGTGAATAAATAAATAATAATACAACAGTCATTTTCAAAGACGACTTATATGAGAATAAACCTTTTTGATGATTCATTTTTATATATTTTGTAAAACTGAGAAATATTTATCATCCTGATTTTTCAAATTTAATTTTGGCATTTCTTTCTCAACCAATTTTCTAAGATGCAAAAATGTATGTACAGAAACACAATACTACTCTTATATATATCATTTAATTTATTCTATTATTAAACGTAGTTATCGAGAACACTGATATTCTGAAAATTATGTAATCATATTTTTTATCTCCGTCAACGTGAAGCCAAATTTATTCTTAGACCCTCTTCATCTTCAAATCTAAATTGATTGATCACTGCAATGCACAAGACTCTATAAAAATTGCAGGAATGATCATCATTTTTTTCATTTTGATTAGTAGTGTCTAACTATCAAAAAATTTTGTCATACAATATAGATAGAAAGACATATTTAAATATTCCATTTTTTCTTACAAAATCACTTTTTTTATAGATGACGAAGTAAATATTCAATTTCCGCAAATATTTTGCAAAAACCAAAAGCTTTCATGAAAAAGAGTCCCAATCGATATTAAAAAGCTCTGCTGATTCGATTTCATGCATTTTAGTTAACTGCGTTTTTTTATTATTTACAGCAAGTATTTCAGCCTATTTATTACAGCGCTTACAGTGGTTTATGACATCCGCCTATACATAACTGGTAAATTGATTGCCCACTATATTTCACGATAACTGGGAAAACGAAAAGTAATTTTATCATAAAATACATATTTTATTTTCACGTTAAAATAAATATATAATTTAATTGCAATCATATATAACAAACTTTTGAAAATTAACGTGTACAAATGTGTATAAGTTTTATTTTCTCAATTAACTTTTATTATAAATTTTACTACTGAACTTCTGACAATTGTTTTTTTTAGTTGTAGTTGGTGAATTTCAACTGATAACGCAGGCTTGGGAATCAGCAAAAAAGGGTTAAATTACTTTAATTATAAAATCAAAGCCAATGACGTATTTTTATTGCGGATATTTGTTATTCTTCAGATATGAAATAAGTACGCCATATATAGCTCACAAATACATTGTTTTATGAAAACTCATACAGAAGAATACCGACAGATGGTGATAGTAATTCCGAATACCAGCCCGAGATTCATGCATCATCTTTATTATTACAGGAATTTTTTCATTTACTATGAATGGGTGGTATGTACGGGGAGACTGTCGTCCACCACCAATGTTAATTAATAGGTTATGACTGGAATTCCACGGGTGAGGGAACTTATTCACGCCAATTGGGGGTATTTTAGAGCTCAGAAATCAATTAAATTTTTTTTTTAATCTTCGTCGGGGATCGTAACTCACGACCATTGGCTTGCAAAGCAAACGCTTTAACTATTGAGCTATACCCGTTGCCATTTTTAACTCATAATGAAACAATTATAGATGCTTTTTTGACGTCTACACTAAATAAAAAATATGCATCATGCAATTTATTGAAATGATCATTTTCTATAACTTGCATAGCGTTATTGTAAAACACAAACATTAAAAAATATTGATAAAAGAAATCATTTTAATTGTTTGAAATAACATTCATAATAAAATGAATTTAGAAAGTAGCTTACATGCAAATAAAAAGACATTTACTTAATGTTGTATTTTAAATATTTTATGTTTTGCCCAGCGATAATTACTCGAAAGAAAGTAATATATGGCCTAGAAATTTAGGGTAAGGGTGGTGCATTTTGATCTCCCCCAAAAGCGACTCGCCTGACCTGGCAACTGATACACCCAGTGGCGGAACCAAATGAAAGAAAAGGGTTATTGCGTCACTAGCCTCATTTTTTTGACACGCCCATTTCTAACTCATTTTAGGTATTGACCTTAATTTCTCCCTTAGCTTCTTTCGCTTAGTTATAAAATATGTACATATTATATAGAGTGCTAAATTTCGACCATGTTATTAATATAAGATGATTATTTTTATTTGTTAAATTTTTGTTGTTTTTTTGTTGTTGTTTTAAAGCATAAAATTTAAGCATCGCTATTTGTATTACTTTCTATCTGAAAATATTGCAAGCCCGTACTTGTGTTAACTCCATTATCACATATTTTATTTTAATAAGTGATGAAAAAAATATTATATTTGTTTAGGATAGTGTCTTTTAATAGAGTTTTATAAATATTTAATTAAAATATTTTAGAAATTATGAATTTAAAAAAAATGTAAAGGGAATCGCTTGGTGAAAGCCCTCCCTGTCCCGTCCTGTTTTTGGAGACTTAGATGGGGACCCGTTACTGGACGCACGCAAAAAGCTACTTATTAGAAAGTGGCTGAAGGCCTTTCCGTGATTCTAGGTGCATCAGTTAGATGTCAAACAAACTTCAGTCTGAAGCTGCAAAGTTAGTATACTACAGCGAATCTCGAATTGACTTCTTTGGTAACACTTTGATAACCACGAAATACGTGGGAAGTAAGCAATTTTGAATCCACCGGTGAAGACGTACTTTTGCAGGTCACTTACACAAAAACAAGAAGATTTAAATTATGCTAAAAATTTGAACTACTGCATAAGGCTCAGAACGACCCAAATTAAATCCAAATCCCTGAAAAGGCTGTGAAATTTTATTTATTTTCAAGAGGGACAGCTGTTAGCGGCTGATTGTCAGAGAGACTGAACCCTCGAACTCTAATAGCAAGTGCAACCAATGGGCCTTGAAATAGCCCTTATACTGAAAATTAAAGTAATTAAAACAACAATTATAGAATTTTGAAATGGGTCTAGTTAACTTGATTGCAATAAATGTAATGCTAAACGACAAATGTAGGTAATTAAAATTTACATTTTGAATATGAAATTTAGATTTTTTTATATTATGCATTGCACTTTTTAATCTTTTAAATGCATTTTACAATGCATCTTACATGTCCTCGAATACTTGCTGCAAATTCTGCAAAAACATTCCAATTATTTAAAAAAATATTTGATATATTTTTTTTTTTTTTAATATAAATTACAAAGATAATTTAAGTTGTATAACAACATTGAAATTTATATAAATCTTAATATTTATTTGATTTGTATCTGCATTTTCATTATCCTCACTATCCCAGTGTTTAATAAATCAAATGTTATTTTTTTATGACTAAAAATACCTGTACCTTTAAAAGATGAATAAAGACTAAACCTTACAGTGTAAGGCTTACACCATGAAATTGTTAACCTTCCGATATTCCAAAGAAGTCTTGTAAAGTGATGAATCATTCATATTCTTTATTGTTTTTTATGTATTTCAATTTGATGAAAATCATATTTTTATTACAGAAATATCATAAATATATCGTTTATCAAAGTAATTATCGTATTAAGATCCTGTAATTACTCTAGTAATCTTTTTTTTGTTATAGTATGTGAAATTTTATTTATCGTTTAACTCTGAAATACAAACATGTAGAATGAAATGATAAATTTTATTATTTATTTAAAGATGTTTAACCTTAATATAGACCAAAACCTTTAAACATTTTCACTTTCTCAAAATATACGTGTGTTGCTAATATATTAAACGTAATTATTTTTGGTGCAATTGTTTTTCTTTGACAATTTTGAATGCTCGAATATCATTTTTTTTAAGCGCCGCTCTTTTTAACCCACATTTTGCTTGAGAGTATCCCCGAATACTTTGAAATCTAAACATCAAAAAAACGCGTGGCTTTTCCTGAATGCTGGCCCACATTTTTCTTGTACCTTCACCACCGGGTTGGCTCGTGCGGTGAAGATCCAGCCTCCTACCGGACTGGCTCCCGCATCCATTATGCAGCGATGGTCGACATTATGGAAATCCCTCGAGACCAGCGCTTCTCTCTCTAGGGCAACAGATGGCAACGCTTCCTGACGGGACAGGAGGCTTCGACGGGTTTCATCGAATGTTTCGACAGTCAGGATGTAGGGCAAATGACGAAGCAATTGATTCAGTCACAAATTTTTTCTTTTTTTTACATACTTAGCATATAACGAAACTAGATTTCATTTTACAAAAGCTACAATATAAGTATTAATATAAATAAGAAACTTCATATAAAATATAAATTAACTTATCAAATATTACAACAAGGTTTGAAAATATATTTACCTATTCTAAAAAAGAGAGATTTACAAAGAAAAAGGCTTGAAATTATAGTTTTGCATTATAAATAACAAGGCATTTAGTTTTATTAAATCTGTCTACACGCGGTACATGGGTATATGAAATAATAAATCAATAACCATTCGTATATCTTTATTTTTTAACATAATAAGTAAACATTAATATGTATAACAAATCTTAATTCATTTTTCGTTGTTTATTATACCTTAATATAATTAATAATTAAAATTATTTATTTATTTTCAACAACAAAAACTTAAACTTTTATTATAATGAAAATAAATAATGTTAATATGTTTAGTCATAACTACAGTAAAACACCAATTGCTTATATTTCATGATAATATTTGCCTGGTGTGTATTGTTAATTGATTAAATTCAGCGAAGCATGAGCACAAGCAAAACCTTAAAATCATTATGCTCGTAACACTCTATACCGAGAATTTATTTTGAATAATTAAATCAGTACGTGAACAAAACACGTTTTTAGTATTGGTGACGTTTCTAGGTATTATTAATGAAAATCTATCAAGAACCTTTCAGGGACACAAATCCTTCAGTAAGCTTCGCCTCTCCTGAAATTCAGCAGAGTCAGAATGTGAATTATTGAACCGTAAATGAAGTGTTTACTGTTTTATTTGGATATAACACAACAAATGGGCGAAGACAATAATAAATACTTTTATTTAAAGATTAATTATCAACTCAAATGTTTATTGAGAAGTGAAAAATACCTTGAAGAATCGTTTAAGTTTTTAATGAGAAGAGACATTCTTCACTTTAAGTATAGATTTTGGATGACAAATTTGTATAATAACCGTAAAATTAAATGTTAATACTCGTACTTAGTAAATTCAAAATAATTATCAAATAAGAAATGAAAAAAAATATTAGGGACTTGATTAAGAGCTGAAGATTTTTTATTACATGAAATTTTCTATTGGTGATTTAGTTTTATGTGTAATAAATAAAAAATTAAATACTCGTACATCAATGTATCATATTAAAAAATGTAATGAGGAATAGCAAAATATATTTTTGCAATTTCATCTTATGGTTATAATATTTAGATGATTGAATTATACATTTTTCGGAGTGTATATGTCGCTTTGTACACGCACTCATTGAGAATACTTATCATGGCATTATTTTCAAAGCACTCTACCTTTATACGAGTTACTAAATATAAGGAACAACACATGGGCATCATGTCTTCACCGAAAGTCACCTTGTGAATAGAAAAATGCATTCTAGTGGAACACCATAGAAACAAGATCTAGGTATTTAGAGGTTCTGTCCTCCAAAGAGCCATTCTTTACTAGACTATAATAATAAGCAATGCTACATAACGTGTTCAGCTTCCTATATGGAGCTATTTTTTGAGTAGTCTTGACTATCAATGAAGTAAAACAGAAATATTAGCTCACGTTTTTTTGTTGTTGGTATAATGGTGATAATTCTTTCGGTAATGTATTATGCATAGTTTTAGGGCAAATTCTTGTTTGTGGCCGCCTCATTCGGCTCTGCGCGTAGCTTCAAGTGTAACACCCGCTCCGTATGTAACTGTTGTTCATAACGATTCGAATGATAACTTTTCTCTTCATTGCCGGCTTAGATATCCTCCCAATACAGGCGTGAATTATGTATTTCCGAACAGGGCGGCCCGCGGTCGGGGGGCGCCTAATTCCGCGGAAGCCCGGGCGTCCTTCGGGATCTCCCGCGGGCCGCAATGTGATAATATTATGAAATTTTAATCAGCCGCTCAAAATGCTGCTATATACAAGAAATAGAAGTGTCCAACCTTTTAAAAATCTTGGACCACACACAAAATACTTCTTCTTATTCATGTTTAACTTTCTTAGCAGCAGTGTTTCCTCTTACAATGCGGAATATGAAATGAAAATTAAATTACAAGGTGACTGCTAACATTTTCTTTCATTAAAATCTTTGACCATATACAAACAAATACAGCTCTTCTCACGCATGTTCTCTTCATGTTTAATTTTCTAGACAAATATTTGATTTAAATATGCAATTTTATGTATAAATATACTGTGTTATTTGGTGAATGTTTGATGATGTGTAACAGTTTTGGTGAATTCAATTATAAGAAATGTTATAATTTTGCCTCTTTTTTATATATACAAACAAAAACAACGCGTCGCTCACGCATGGGATGCGAACCGTGGACTTTGCTTTTCAACCAAATATTTGATTTAGAAAAAGAATTTTGTATAAATATATTTATGTTATTTAATATGAATGTTTGATCTATAAAAGTAGATTAGAATATTGAAATAATAAAATAATATTCTAATAAAAATTAAAAAATTAATGAATAATATAATATTATTTAATAAAATGCTATAATTGGGAGTAAAACGCGTAGAATATTTTAAAGAAATGCGTTAATGAAATGAAACAATGTTAAATTGAACAATAATATTTGGTAAATACTTAAATACTACATAAAATAAAAATATTTGAGCATATGCGGATACCTTTAAAATATATCATAATAACCTCATTTTAAAATTTAAAATAATTTTCATCTCCAAGGATAACCATGTTCACCGAAAATACATAAAAGCGTTACTTTTGTCAATTGTTTCTTGATGCAGAATTAAGAATTGAAGATACAGATACTGTTAACTTCCATCTAACAGACTGTCAAAATATGTACAAAGACGGAAGATACCGTAGAAAAGCATAACATTCGAGAATACTTTCTCAAATTTCTAGGTTTTCACCGTCTTAGAAAGTCATCGATAGCTTTCATATGTTACACTCAATCTCAGAGAGGTAAAGTTGAAATGGAATCAGTAAAGACAATGGTGACTGACAGAGTTTTAAAGTGACAATTACTTACGATGATATGCTACAGAATAGGAGTAACGGAAGTAGTATAATGGTGATAATGGCAGATGAAACACGTGTATTGGACATACCTGATGTAAGGTCTGGTCTAGCTTGGTTCTGTACTGGTGTGATGCTCATTGTTGTTCGCAAAGACCCGTTCACGCTTTCATTGTGGCCTCGAGACTGAGGGTCGGCCCTCTGGGAACATGGAGGATTTAATATTCATCGATTCGCTATACAATATTCGTGCTGCTGAAAACTGAAACGAAGTACCTGAAATGAAAGATATCCAAGACCTGCTATAACATGCAAACGATAATACAAAGTGACTTAAAAATAAATAAATTATAAAAGACTACTTAACATGCTGTATTACATTTTTTTTTGTCGAATAACTTGAATAACGTATTATCTATACCCGGGAACGTTGAACTTTACTTATTTTATATGTAGGGCATATTATCACCGTGTGTATTCATCCCTCATTTCTCTTAGTTACCATTGTTTATGAATTGTCCAAAGGCAAATTGGCTTTTAGAAGTTTACCTGGGAACATATATGGTTTTCAACAAACTTCAGCACAACCGCCCAAGGACCTGTATGGACAGCATTGTTGTATCCAAAATATATTTTGAGTGATTTGAATAAAAAAAAATATGACGATTTAATGATTAGCCCGAGCTCTCATGGCTTGAACTATTTGGTCTTAAAGAGCAGCTCAACCGATCCCGATTTACTCAAATCCTCAAATATACCTCTGATACTATTGTATGTGTGCTTTTTCGTTGAACGCCAATCTAAAGTAAATGACCCATCAACCTTCCATTTCAGAGTCAATCAAGTGAATAAAATTCAATTGAAAATATTCTTAAAATGCAGCACAAGATTACTAACTAAAACAGATAAAAGATAAAACATCACATATTTAATAAATAAAATATTACTTAGATACTACTATGTTAATTTGATTATAAACAGGTACTTTTTAAGTTAAGGAAACTACTTTCTGGAAAAATTTCGTAAATTTTAAAAATAAATATTTATAAAACTATCCGTTTTTATAACCGAGTGTTTTATAAGCGCTACTTTGTTTTACGTGTTTCAAGATTACTCTCGGTCAGTACAGTGTTTCATGAAGCTCCCTCGCCCGAAGACAATTTAGTATTCAATTTAAAATTTTCGCGAGAGAGGTTGAGTTCTAGAGCATTGCGGTCTGACGATGAACCCCGTACTTTAGTGCCCACAGCGTCGACCTTTACCCACACGACCGGCGGGGGTTGCTCGCTTATAAACTTTTGATATTCTTTGTTTGCAATGTAGCAATCTTCCGAAAGAAACTACTGTGTTATGCATTGTTAATCGGTCAAACGTGATGAAGTTGTTATAAAAATACTATTTTACATAATATTCTGATGTAGTATGAAAGAGTGTTATATAAATTATATAGAAATACTTGTATATTTTTTTCAATACTTGTAGCGCACGAAATTATTTCTGGATTTCCAAAGGGTAAGTGAAGCAAAAAGGGTTGGATGCCGTTTATCTAAAATGATTCTCGATGTCATAAAAACACAATAATTTAACTTCTATATGTCTAGCATACCACAGAACTTCTAAGATGATAACTTAAATACGCGAATGATGTTCCACAAAAGACAAACAAACAAATCATCCGTGTATTCATATATTATTTGAAATTGAATTTTTTAAAACAAATGTAGAAGCCATAACTACTTAGATCATATTTATGAGAACTATAAATATTCGTCGGTTTTGGAATGATTATTCTGAAAACTAATTTAAGTTAATTTATGTGTCTGCTTTCGATCGAGTTAACCAAAAGGTTGTTTATATATTAATGATTGAATTAATTTTTTTCATTATAATTACAAAATGATAAATAAATATTAATTGTGTTTTTAGAGTATCAACCCAATTACTCACTGTGAATATACAATGAAGTAAAGATGATTATCAATATTTTTTTACTTAGTCATTTAATCTTTAATTAAAATATAAACACGTGTACAGAAATTTTTACACAAAGTTTTGAATTAACGAATTTCAAATAAATATTTTTAAAAAAAATAACAAACACTGTCAAATTAACAAATTGACATAATAACTTAAATTTTGATGCAATGGAGTATTCCTAAAATAATTATATTTTTATTATAAAATAAAAGCATTTGAAATACTTGAAATAGGGTGTGCATTAAAAATAAACAAAATATTAGTTAGATGCTTGTTATGTAATTATTAAATTATCCTTCAATTTTAAACACGTTAAAATATGTACAACAGAGGGTCAAGTGTCTCGTGGTTTTAATCTTCAGCACTTAGCCATCAAGTAGAGTGGCACGTGTCAATCTTCATAAAGCTTTGACCATCTCGTCGCCAATTAAGAAATGATCCCAAAACCCACCATTAACTTTAATTAAGTAAATTACGGTAACTGAGCTTAAAATGACTAAGTGGCATATATTTTTATATCTTAAACATCCGGAAAGATGGCTTAAGTGTGAGCATAATGAGCTTTGGCTTTAAACTCCATCAAATTTTCGATATTTTTTAATTTAAATAAACTTTAAGATCCCTGTGCAAGCGGATTGGATGAACTCACTCATAAAAACGTCGCGATAAATTATAAATGGTTCACGCTAGAGTCAAAATCTTCGTGTTTGAATCCCGTAAAAGTGATGTTTACGGTTAATGAACCTCGTATGAAATGCGATACATATTTTGTAAAATAACAAAGTTGGGTCATCAATATTCACGTGAGGCGTGTACTGATAAAAACAAACATAATATTCACTTAATTAAAACACAATATTTTAATTTTATTTTGTTTTTAGCATAAATTACTATACATAATACTATTATTTACTAAAAATTGTTTTTGGTGGATTTTTTTACAATAAATTTCTATATTCCAATATCTGATACTTACTTTCTGTATATAATTAAATATCTATAACAATACGTATCAATAATACAATACGAAATTATTTATAATTTTAAGTGTTTGTCTACTGTTTATTTTTCTCCAATATTGATGAAAGAAAAATCACAAGATATTTGTTGTAAATTTGTGAAAATATACGCTATTTTTTATTGATCATATTATTATTTTTGAGTTTTTCTTATGATTGATCGTGTTGAGCACTGTTGATTGATTTGATAGAATACCGCAATTTCGCATTCAAAGCAAATTCGTTGGTTATCAACGTACCTATGTTTTCACACAAGGAGAACTCAGGCGGGGTATTGATATTTTTACGATACACTACTTTTAAGTACAAAAATGTACATTTATACATCATAATTCCTATGAATTTACATCCTCCTTTCTAAGTTTTTTATTGAATTGCCTTGTTTCAGGATGCAAGAGCAGATCACAAATCAAAAGAACTTGTTTGTGAACCACAATTCGCATTTATTTTGAATAAAGACTTTATTTCCTCGTCCGATCTTACATGCCGTTGCGCCAGGCCGGACGAGAGTTAACTGGCAACTGAGCGCGCTCGCAAGTGGCGGTCTACCGAATCAATGGCGCACCAATGACAGCATCCATGTACATACTCACGTCACACTCGTGACCAAAATGCCAATATGGTGACACATACATATACGAATATTCGACAAGCGAACAGAAATAAGAGTCGAATGATTGTATATCGAGGTTTTCGGTACCAGTCACCAAGGGCTATATCATGTTGATATCACTATTTAAGGTACGAAAAAATTAATTAATCAAAACGCGAAAACTCTTGCCTAGAAGTTCTTGTTTTAATTTTCTAGACAGTGAATTGCACCTGTAATGGAATGTACTTTTTAAGCGATGTGATAATTCATGCTTCATTAATTATTGAATATTCTCTTCACTCGCTAGGTCTTGTACTTGAAGCTATCTTCTATAAGCTACAGTACGTTATTGTCAAAATATTAATAAATTATTTGTTATAAGATTAATTTAATATTCGTAAAAGTATACGATATGTAAATCGTATGAGCGTTACATTTTAAAGCCGACAAATGTTACCACTAAATAAGACTATGAAATATAAAGTGGACCTTAAAAATATGGAGAAAATATTCCGAGCTCAGAGTTTCCGACTAGGAAAGGCTCGCATGATCTGAGTCCTTTCATCGTGTTAAACAGAAAAAAAAGTTCCCGGCCAGCCGGCGCTAAAATATACAGTCCTTTTTCGAACCACTCGGCCGGAGCAGTTTGAGAAAATTCTAAAAGTTTCCTTGCACGCTGATATCTAATTGAAATACTTTTTCAAGACTGAAATAATGTCCACTCGGTGATTTCAATGCGGATTATTTTCAAACTAGTTTAAGAATTAAAAGCAAACTATTATTTTTTCAATGTTGTATATGAAAATGTTTTTTATGTGTATATTCCACAGTAATATTGTAGGTTCTGATTTATACTTTAAATTTAATCTTGAAATTGTGGAATTCTATAAATAATTATTTAACAAAATCGAACTGATTCAAATTATTATAATAAATACATGGTCCATTGTAAAAGTAGTGCGCATAATGTTATTGTATCGCAACTATCAATTAAAGCAGAGTAAAACCAGTAGGGAAATTTGGCGGGAGGTCTGTCCTTGCAACGCATTCGGTTTCGAGTTTTTTGAACACTCTCAATCATTTGTACAGGTCCGATCAATAAATATAGTTTTGTACTAAAATGCTCATTACTTTAATAATATTTCCTGTTCAGTATATATATTTATCATTTGAATAAATTTTCTATACAACTTTGCTTAGTGGTAAGACGCTTTTTATATCACAACACAAATATTTTATTCTAATATTTTATAGAAAAATATTTCAACTTTCTTTGAATCCGTGTGGTAACACGTCGCCCATTATCCTCAATTGTTTATTTACACATATAAATAGCTAATTACGAGTATCTTCAGTATTTATGGGTTTTGCTTGCATCTTACACTGTGTTCTAATATCTCGGGATATAAATTTTCATTTTTATTAATTTGTAGCATGAATAACCACAAGAAGATAAAACGAATCAAATTTGCATTTTTAAAATGCATAGTTTATGCATTTTTATCATTGCACGGTAAGAATGAAATTTATGCATAAAAGTTTTTGATATTCGGACTGTGTACGGAAAGAATTTTTTCACCGACCAGTTAAAAATATCGCGCACGTGTATTCGTTTGAGCTCTTAAGTTGCCATTTTATGACTCTATATTCCAGATTTTATTGAAAATTCATGGCCCCAAACTTATTTAATTACATTCAATGATAACAAACCGATTTGGTCCAACTAAAAAGGTAAATTAATCAATTTGAATTGTAGCACAGTGCTGTAGATTTTTTTTTTATATGAATTGTATCAGATATATTTTATGTATGCAAAGCTTTTCGACGGATCAAACGTTATTTCATTATTTCCTAAATCAAGTAAAAATCAATTAAGGGTTACCTTAGACGGCATATATCGGCTACCGATGCGAAAGGGTAACACATCCAATATTAATCTAATCTCATACGTAAAATGAAATTTAAAATATACTTTTTTTCCCTACGGACATTCCTAAAATATTCTATGTAACAACCTTCATGTCGATGCCACTTAAACAGTTCATGTTTGTTTTTATGGAAAACGTATTGCTTTATTCAAAATAAAAAAGCAGGTTGTATTTCTAGACGAACACCAAGAATGTAAAGAATACAAACAGCCCACTTGATCCCGGTCTTGTTGAGTACACAAGACCCAGAGTATTCAAACACGCGTAACCTCAGAGCACCGTAATTTGATATCGTTGAATGTTTTCTTCCCGATATATAATATTATATATATTATATTGGAATACTGTAGTCAAGAAGAATGCTCCCTCTATCGGAATGAAACGAAAACTCTTGTGCGAAATTCGATATTTTTTTCAAGTCATGTTTTTAACTGGTGGCAAAGTGTTTTCAAAATATTTCAGTTACGCACCACTGTGACATTGACTTTCAATACATTTTATGATTTTTATTTTAATTCCATGAAGGTTTTGATATTTATGGTGAATTTTTGCCTACCCCTCGATTAAATGATTTATTGATAAATTTAATATGGTAATGGTAATAATGGTTAACAAATGTTACAATATTAAATAATTTTTACAACTTTCTTGTTTCAATCTTTTTTCTGTAAATTGCTTTTCATTGCTTTTTTATTAAAATTGGTAACAAATTAGTAAATTTACTAAAGTTTTATGAAGTAATTTTTTTTTATACATTATAAGCCGTTACTAACTCGAAAATAACATCGTTAAATAATCCACATATGATACTTTTACATCAATATCTACCGGCATTATTGTGCGTGTTGTTAATGCAGAAACTAATAAAAGTGTGGCTACGTCGGGTTGATCATTTTTACTCTTCATGTACATGTAACCTGCTAGGACTGGTAGAAATTTGGATTAAAAATTAATATTGGTACAATGTAATGTACGAATATATGACAACCGAGAAGTATATGTCAATATTGAAATAATCATAATTTTTATTTAATGTAATCGTTTAATATAAAGACATAATTATATTGGTTGTATATTCATTGAAAAATGCTATATAATAAAATGAACATATATTAAATAAATGTTAAAAGTAATTTTGAAAAATTACTTATGAAAAAATAATCATTGAAAAACCTGTTGTATATTCTGTAAACTAGGAGTATTTGGTTAAATGTGGATGTCCTTTCAGTGCAATAGTTATATGTTCTATTCAAAAATCAAATCAAGTTTTATACATGTGATTAACAAAATAATTAGGTTATATTTAAAATTACAAAAAATAAAAAAAAATATTCCTTCAAGCGCACGTTATATTAGTCATCCGCAAACGTGAAATAATTAAACACCTAATCTGTTATAAGAATCATTTATTCACCTTTTTGGTGATGAAAATTCCGAAATAATTCTCCCTTAATTAAACTGATTCATCGCACATATAAGCTCCCTTGGCAAGTCTAGCTTTCTACTTAAGCATCCTTCATGTTCTAGTTGGCGTAATGTGTAGCTACTCATCGCCTACCCTTTTAGTCCCCTGCCAATCTTGCAGTCGGCCTTTATCCTTTTTCACTCTAATTTTCTGGCCCATTAACTGTATACACTGTGATATTTTCACACCACCTTTTGCTATATCACTCGCAAAAAAATGGTCTTATTTACGTACATACATAATGACTGCGGCTTAAGGAGTCTTATACGTTTGTAGAGATACAAAGTGAAAATTTTATAGTAGATCAATTCTGTAAACAGAATAATTTTGTTTGAGAAAATAATAAAGCTCGTACAACATAAAGCAAAGTGATTTTCTATTGTTGATATTTGCAGTTTTTTCAGTGAGACGAAAAAGCTTAAATAAAATTACTTTATTTTATGGCTCAGCTTTTTTATATGTTAGTATATTTCGAAAAATATTTTTGACTCTCTAATCTTACGGTTAACAAATTTAAATGTCACTCCTTATTTTAATTAATTTAATATTTTACAAAAACGTTTCATTTGAGTTGAATAATTACACTATTTTTATTAAACACAAGTTTATTTGAGAAGTCCAAATAATTTTTTCAATCTTTTTTTGTTTTTGAAATATCTTTCGTCATATTCAATTAAATAAAGTAATGAATAATATTTCATTCATAATGACATTGACATTACATTTTTCAATCGTATTTTTTAGTTTTAATTTACTTAATTGTTAAATGAAAACAGTCTGTCTAACTGGACAAGTGAAAAATAAAATCCAAATTACTTATATCACAAAATTAGGATTATACAAATCAGATGGTTCTACGCGAAAAAAAAGAAAACTGTCGATAATGCTCTTCTAGACAGCAAAACTCAGCTTAAGCTTTATTTTTATAATATTAATATACACAGTTTATATTTTTTATTTTGATATTAATGACACAAGTTATAATGAAACATGCTTAAAGATCGCAATAAAAATAAGAGCTTTTTCAAACATCTGGAGTACATTTTAAGCAGCGCCATAGTGAGATGGTCTTCCGATACAAAGTTGTATGAGTACTCTCCACGTACCGCCTGATGTACTTCTACGCAATATTATAAGCGGAAGGCTATGAAAGTGTTTTCGCGCTTTATAATTCATAGCGAGCAGATGAGCTTTAAGTGAGAAGAGGGGCCGACGGTACTTTGCATCTCTGAAACAGAGCTTTCAAAACAGCTTAGCCGCAATACATTTCTATTGTATAATATATTTCTTCCTATAACACACATATACCGAGTGTTTTAAACAAGTATTACATACATTATTTCTTGTAGTTGGTTGTTAGTTTCTAAGTCAAATCACCTATCTACATAAACTAGATTTTTTTATTGTAGAAGCTTTTTGGCCTGAAAATTATATTTTGCTATATAGGCACTCTCTAATTAGAGCGTAAAATTGCTTTAAGTTACCACATTTTTCTATCGAAATAAAAATAACCTTCTTTAATATGATTTTTTTGAAAAAAATACAACTTTCTTGCATAGTAAATTTAAAAAAAAACATTCGTTCATTAAATTTAATATGGAAAAAATGTTTTTATTTTTGGTGAACTCATTTTAGATAGAACCAAAAGCTATAATGCTTAACTAAAGTGGTTGAACCCTACACGTAGAATTTTTTTTTTAAAGTCAATGAAATTGCACGTGTATTTTGATTTTTTTTAAATAGATTCACAGTGAAGAGATTATTTATAAAATAAATTTAAAACTAACTTGTTGCGATTAGGGTCGAATTTTGAATAGTATTATTTTACGATCAAATGAATACTATGAGATATTTAATAGTTAAATATTCACTGACTACGAAGGTAAGACTTGCTGTTTGGTTTTACAGTACTAAGGCAATGCAGAACGGTGCTTATGTATTTTAAGCAGTCTAGTTAAATTTTAGTAACGTCGTCAATTACTCTTTAATAATAAATTTATGTTATCACTTTACTTTTTCATTAAACTTAATCATTTCATAAAAACTGCAAATAAAACAAATATAAATTTAATTTCATATAAATTTAATGGTTTTTCATAATAATTACTATAGTTTAACTTTTTGTGAAATAACCAAAACTTGCTATGATGATGCATACTTGTTATAATCAATAATAGTTATTAATAAAAACATCAAACACTCGTACATAGTATGTTTATTATCGCCGAAAATGGTCCATCAAGTAGCAAAAAGCATCCAGTAAAAATTTGCTAAAAAACCATTTCAAAAATAATTTCCCAACTTTTTAATTATTTTTGCTCTAATATACGAATAAACGCATAAGGATCATTATATCAATTGAATATCAATATCAATTATAAAATACTATAATAATGAGATTTTTTGTGAATAAAAATGTATATAGAAGCCTCTTTCTTTTCGGCACATGTCTTTCGCACTATTTTATTTACTCCTACGCTCCGTTTAAAGATTTACGCAAGACGGGACGTTTACAAATCACATATCCGACGTCTTCCGTTTCGTCGGTCTTTGCTTTGGATTCCTTCAGAATAGAGCCTTTCGAGGTATTCTCGATCTTCCACAGGTAAACCTTCTAGAATTTAGACTCTAGAGGTACGTTCACACTTTGCATTCGCCCGAGACCATTTTCCTCTCCGCTGAATATGAAGACCGTCTATTCACCTGCGAGAAATATTAAGCGGTCTGCCAATTTACACCTGTTTTCATTCGAGACAAATTCAAAGAAACTAACTGCCGTTAGCGTTTGACTATATTGTTTGAAATGAAATTCGTGAATGAACTGAGCCGGAAGAGGCTCGTAAAAGCTCTCAGTTCTTCTTCTGTTGAAGAGATACTTCCTCTCGTCTCCATAGATGATGGCACAAAGCTCTTCAGTGCTTGACTACCACCTGAAAGTTTTGAGTCTTTTCAGATGATACAAATATACTGAAGTATGAATTTTACAATTTCACAAATATATTATATATTTTTGTACAATCTCATTATGGAGAGCAAAACCAGTTGAGAACAGTGCATGACATTTAGCCTGAGTGGCTGGACGCTGCATGCTTGAAACGTGTGTTGTATTTGTGCTTTTGGGTAGGTTGAAGAGATTGCATGTTTATTCCTTTTTTTTAAGTGATGCAGATTGTATAAATCAGGAAACATAGTTGCTGAAAGATAATTTCGAAGCTTACCGGTGGAATATAGGAAGGCTTTTTAGATACTGCCTATCTATGGTCGACACTCATTGACCGTGAATGGATATAAGGCAAGTGTGAGGCGAGTTAGTTGTGGTTGTAAGCTATTACTATAATGTATTTTCCATTCTTAGAAAATATCCACATCTGTTTTTTAAGTGCAGAAATGATTTGTAAGACTTTTTAGCGTTTATCAAATCCCTAGCTGATTTTTTTTATTTAAAAATGCATGGCATTGTAAACTGTTATAAAAGAGCCCCTTAAACTGAGTAAGAATGTTGCAGATTCCACGAATCTGTCTTGATAAACAATTATATGCAAATGGGATCAATTCAAAATTTTAGGAAGATCAGTGTTCATAATGTTCGTATTAACGATAAAATAACCTTTGGAAACCGACTGAAATTATTTTTTCTCGATATTTCTTAAATTCGACGAACTTATATATTGGAGATTGGTTTATTCTTTTATAAACGTCGTATTTGAAAAATAATTACTGGTTTTCTACCGCTACCTAAAGGTTGAGTTCAGGCAGCAATTCCTTGATGACCTTGAGGCCTGATGTTGGCAAATATGAAGAGGTAGTTCTCAGACTGGGCAATGAGGGTTGGGGCCTGGAAAATTGGCGGAATTTCAAATCGGTGAAGGTGCTTATGGTATTGAGGGAGCATTTGCGAGGTGAGAATGAAATAATAGAGTGAATTATTACATGCTCGCAGCGATCATGAAATTTGGTGAATGTATTTACTATATATGTTAGTTTTAGACAGGTAAGTTTGTTAGGAAAATTATATTTTTATTTCACGTAGTAATATATATTAATATAATAATATTTTGAATAATTGTTTAAATATCAGCTTTGCTTGTGTTAAGTTAGACAAAAAATATTAAGTATTGTCATAGTAATTTTAGTGGATTTGGTACACAACTCATGGTGGAAAATAATTTGTAAATATATTAAAACAATATTTCAATTATTTATACGAAGCGTGTACATTCTTACATAATTAAAAATATTTAGTTTCGATTCACCATCTTCAATAATGTTATGCATTATCGAGACCTGAAGACCATCTTCACTAATGTTATGCATTATTGAAGATGGTCTCCAGGGATGCCGAAACATGTAATCATTAAAAAAAAGATCTATCAAAACTAATTATTTTTATTTGATATTTTTTTTATTTAAATTAATTTTAAATTATAATTATGCAGTTTCAGCATGTAACGTCAATTGATAACCTTAATGTTACAGGTGACCTATCATTGTAAAATACTATAAATTTTGTGTGTCAAATATTTCACCTTGAAATTCAAAATAATGATTTATTTTATAAAAATATTATAAAGATTTTTATCTCTAAAAAAATACTATTGACATAATAAATTGACATAAAATTAAGGCGTAATTTATTACCGAACATAACTCACGCAAAAAATAACATTCAAGCAAACAAATTCAAACTCGATATCGCGATGGAAATTTTCTTCTCAGCACACGTGTACGGAATGTGAAGGTGCTTACACAGCCATAGAGATGGGGGGTAGTAGTCTCTAAATAATAGCCTAAATTATTACCACCCTCTCGGAGAATACCATTATGGACAATGAACGAGGTGTAATTTTACCTCACTTGGGGTGAATCCCTTCCCTCCTGTAAGTCTCCTCGCCGTCCTCCCCTCTGATTCTTCTCAGCCCTCTCTGCCTGCTCCCACTTCGCAAGATATTTGCCACGAGTCATCCCCAATTTCGGTGAGAATGAATGCCTCGTGATTCGCGCAAGGAGATTTTCGTTGGAGAAAATATTGGACATAATAGCGGCAATGTTAAGTGAAATTCGAAGGTCATTATTTAGAATTATAATAATATATTTGTTTAAATTTAAACAGTGGATTACTTTATAAGTAGTATATATCTTGAAATAGTAACTGGGTCAAAATGGTATTAAGTGTGTTTATATAATTTCAAATATTCAACAAAACACTAAATAATAAGGAACTGATGAGTAACCTCCAAACTTTTATATTAAAAAGTTCATTTTTCACATCACATCGCAATATATTCTATGTATCACTAAAGTATACAGTTAACATTGCAATAACTAAATGACGGCAGTCGTATTGACCATATTTTTAAAATTTGAAAAATAATTATGGAGGTTAACTGGGAGCGTAGCGCCTCTAGTAATCCAGCTGCTCGGATGTCGGGTGCAGAGCTCATCATACCTTTGAAATTGGTACAAAATTACAAAAAACAGAATTTCAAGAAAGAATCAATATTTTTTCAATTAATTGTCTTAGAAAATACATGGTCAATGGCATCGTAATAATAATCCAATCTGAATATACAGATAAACAAAGTCCCAATTATCCTTTGGATACTTAATGTATTGAAGTGAAAATCTAGTTACAAATATGACAAATATGACAAGTATGAAAATACAATATGGATAACGGCAGTTGATGGAGCTGAGTTACAACTATTTTTAACTACCTTATTGAGTTGATATTCAGAAAGCGGCAAATTTTTTAAATAATTATTTATGTGTGCACTATATCTAATTTTATGAAACCCGAAGCCACAACCAGTTGTGTGTAAAAATCTATAAAAAGCTTGCAAACATAAATTCTAGTCACCACATCGAACCGGTTACAAAAACCAACAGAGGTGGGATTGCGCAGTGTTTGGTCTGGGCGTCACTCATTCATATTTTAGCAGGCGGTGACAGGACAGGGAAACCAGAACCAGACTGACTGGTCATAGGGACGCGATTGGTGACTACTCAGCGAGAAGCTACGGTATTCAGAAGCTATTTGACACCCAGAAATTACGACCATTACACATTGACGCGCATTTAGATGGTTGATATTGCTCACATTGCTATTTAAGAAGATGCATCTGTTGGACATCGTGTTGTCACTGTAACAACACTTCTGTTTACGAGGATTGTATTTGAATGTAAGCAGAGAGCCATTGAAGTAAATTTATGTAGATAATATATCAGTTTATTGCATGAATATTGTTTGTCAACTTTGTACTAAAATTGTCTTTTCATCAATTTATGATTAAGCTCGTCGATAGTCATATTGCATAAGCGGTGTATATTTTCAAGGTTCTAGCCACGTTCTATGGCATTGCTCAATATTGTATTAAAGGATAGAAAATCTTTTCATGGTGTTTTCTTTTGGAATTTCTGGCTGATTAGCTACCCTCCTTATAAACCACATATTTTTTTCACTAGTGCTTCTACTACTTCAATAGTGCTAGAGTTTTTCACTAGGCTTCTAACACTCTTATTCCTGTAGGTGTGCTCTTGAATATGATTACTATTGTTTCTTTTCAGAGAATAACGGAAGTCGTAACTGTCTTTCGTCATACCGGCTCTTGTCAACTGAAGTCATTGTGAATAACCTAAAAAAAAAGTTGTTGTTTCTGCGACGGCTGTATGCTCTATATTTGCATTGGAAATAGCAAATAAAAATAGCTCTTCAACGTTATTCATAAAAAAAATTGAACCAGTTTGATACATAAACCCCTTCTCTACAAAATACTACAATCATGGCTTCTCCTGATGATGGCCAGAAGTAACGCCATCGACGTCGCCCACTTCTGGGCAGACAGGATCTGACCCAGTTGTTTCCGACACGATTATTATATATATATATGTCTCCTCAATATTTGTAAGGACTTTCGGTTATATTAAATTTAGTTAACAAGTCTCACAATTGACATCTACTTTATTTTTGCTTTCTAACTTATATTAAGTGTTGTTCAGTTACTAACTAAAATAACGAGAAAAAAATAAAGAATCTTCGGTAAGCCTTCGTTCCATTACTTTTACTCGAAGTTACAAAACAACCAACTCTAATATGCAGACCAAATACTACATGATCAGCCCAACGCTTGACATTCTGGGCAATTGCCAATTAAGTTTGTCTCCCACACAATATCTATAACATCTAAAAAGTCTCCTCGTAACGGTATATTTGTCAATTTTCACTGTTACAGAAAGGCCTGACCTGCGAAGCATGATTTGCGTTCACTCACTGTGTTGACCCATCGTCGAATAACTCGCTAAAGGCTCCAGCTGTCCTCACATTACGCCCCGGTGTCGGTTTCTGCGCTAATGGAGGCTTACGTTTTGCTCGCGTTACATAATAAATACATCAACAATTCGCACTGATTTAGAGGCACCGAGCATTCAGATTCACAATGATGTAACTAGTTACATATCTGAAGTGCGCGCCTACTAACCGAAACTAAAATTCAAAACTAGAATAGAGTCAACCCTTCTAAAGCATTTTTGTAAGCCTAGGTTTTTTCGTAGAATATATGGCGATTTTTTTATTTAACGGCCACTTCTGTCTTGCTAATTCATATTTTGTGTTGAACCGCCTGTTAGGACAAATTGTTAAAGCCATCCAATCTTATGAAATCGTTATAAGAGGGTTAACTGTAATGTATAAGAACAGTACATGTGCCCTAATAAGACGAATATCAATTAAATTACGGTTTGTTACTTCATATTGTCATAATAAATACAAAAAAAAATCTTATGGTAATTCCTCAAAATTGATTACTTACTCAAACAAAATAAAAAAACATATGCAAGCTAGACTTGTATAGTGGGTAACTAGAAAAATATTGGTAATTGTAAAAAAAAAATTAAGTATTGAGATTAAAGATCTTTCATAAACACCAAAAATTGTCATACTTGTATATATCTTAGTGTTTTTTGTGTTCCTTTCACCTTATAATCACAGCTCTCTGGATTATATTTTTTGCATTTTTGTGGCTTAGATATTGGTCTATAGTGAATTATGAAACATATCTTCGTATTTTTTGTTACTACAAAGAATGACTAAATTAAATAATTTATCATTAGAAATGTTTTAATTAAAACGCCATGTTTTTTACAAAAGTATTCACAAATAACAGGTGTAACATTAAATTTATCTATTAAACTTATACCTCAAAATAACTTCAATTAATGTAACAAACATGCAGTATATTAATAAACTTTGGGTCATGTGTAGCACAATAAAGGTGACCCGACCCAAATTGGTAATTACAAAAAACTTCGACCGATGGCGTAAAGCAAGGGTCCAGAATATTACATAACGCGCGTATGGCGACACAAGCAGCAACTTCTCACCTCCTCGATCCGTCCATGCAAAGTATCGCATTATTTCCCATTAGCTACCTGCCACCGCGGTAATATAATAATTTGTTTTAATGACGTCGTTAACATGCGCACTTAGCTGTGCGCGGGGGAGGGTGGAGGGTCGTAAGCTCGCCCGAGCTTTTGTTGCCCGGTGAAAGCTCCCGGTAACGAGGAGGGATGCCGCTCGCAACTGTCGCGGCCCGCAATGCTTGTCTTTAGAAAGTTGTTTGAATGATGCGGGAAATTCTGCCGGTATGAAGTTGCTTCTCTTACTGAAGTACTTTCAGATGCACACTGAGAAAATGACATATTACTATGAAATTTTGACAATTGCAAGTGCATTTATTCATGTTTATTTAATGACAATAGATGTGAGATATTATTATATCATGTCTTATTTCAGTCAGTCAATTATAATGTTACAATTGATTTGTGATATCTTCAGTCAGTATTTAACAATGTACATTTTGTAGCGGAACCTGAAAAATATAAGCCTTGCTCGTAGTTTAATTTGCGGAGTGTATGCATCAGCATTTAGTATTTATTGTCTGCCAACCGTAAAATGTCATTTTAATTTTCGTGAATTATTTATAAAAAAAATCATACCGTGCTTCTACATTTTCAGCATTTCCTGAAAAATACTATGAAAGGTCACTTGGTTTAATGCTCTAGTGGACTCATAATTATAATTTAAATAATATTTTACTATTTGTAGACTGAAGAATTTTTAAAGTGAATTCATTTTGTCATATTAATATCGTTTGTGACTTTTTTTTAAATTTAGTATAAATATTTAAAAATAATTTTGGGGATGAAAAATTAATTATTTCCTGTCAAATTAATAAGAGATATTTAACTTAATAAGAAGACATAGCTGACATAAAATGAAGCGAAGACCATTGTTGCTAACAGAGCTTTGTAGCGGCAGTTCGTGACGACATTTTGCTTTAGGTAGGAGAGCGGATATGATGATTATGATTCAAATAAAATAATTATACCCTATCAATTTTATACAAACTGCGATTATTCTACGTGAAAATGAAGAAACGCAGATGACCAGTTAGTTCATTATCTCAATGTTACCACGACAAATTACATCGGAAATATTTAAATGAGTCCATACCACATCTTTCTACAATGGAAGTATTTCTGCTTCTATAGAATAATGATTCATTCAATAAATATATCAAAACACATCTTTCTAAATGTCATTTTTACGCATTAATTATCTAGAAATTCTTTTTGAATATCCTAAATATAACGTTGGGGTTCATAAATATTGAAAAACAGGTGATATTTTGATATATAAAAAATGATTTACGGTTTCTTGCTAACGCTAAAATGAATAAGAAATATCGTCTCCTGCGAAAATTTTCAAAGGGGACGAGAAATAATTAGCCAAACTTCTGAGTGTGTGCACATTTATTATTTCATTACTGTGTCAATAGAATGTAACAAGAAGGGGGCCTCCAAACCAATGGGGTTGAGGTTCGATTCTTTCCCTCGATCGTCAAGGAAAGCGAAATTAAATTAATATTTCATTCCTTCATTGTTGCCGCATACCGCAAATATTTTCCTCCCTTAAAATAAATCGTACGGTGATGCATTAAAATGTCTACATCCATTCCCTTCGAACGAGGGTTCAAGGCATTGATAACTGTATTAGAAATTTGCTGAGTAACGAACAAGAGGGAAAATTCATTCAAACATTTTTTTCATATTAAACGAAGTGTATAAATGATGTTTTTTTACAAATGTTCTTCGATACGTCACAGACAGACCTGCAGTGATAAATGGGCCTCTGAATTGAACGATACGATAATCTGGAATGAAACCAATGCATGTTGAATCAAGCTGAAGAGATAATAAAATCACATTAAGATATTGGAATGATCGATGGTATTCAGATTTGAATACAAAAAAGTGAGCTTTCGCTTATGAAAACGAATTGGTATTGTTTTATGATGAATGGTTTTTGGTATAATTACGTGATAGGAATTCACAAACTTGTAAATTAAATTCAATTAAATATTTGATTTTGCAGTTTTTATAAAATTTTATTCGAATATGAGTGACTTACAATCTTTTGTCAATATATTAGGTATTTCGGAGAGAAATGACCATTTTTTGCGTCACTTTGACGTCAGTTTGTCATCGGTCACCGTTGAGTTACCACCTTGTGGTTGGTATCAATTTAAAGCTCAATTAGTATTCTTTCTATTTTGATGGATGCAAATGGTCTGCTTGGCTTCTTTGAATTTCAGTCCCTTATCAAACAAAAACAGCATGATATGACGCAAATGTGTATTTTAATTTTAAGCTTCTGCATTTTTCTACAGCGTCAAAAATTAAACATCAAAATAATAACAGAGATTTTTCTCATAGGTGACGTTGAAAATATTTATATTTTGGTGTCAAAGTCTTAAAATATACATTTCCTTTTCAATAAATGAGTAAATTTTTATTATTTATAAACAAAAAAATATTAAAATTACATATATTAAAATATTAATTAATCTGGATAGCAAACTGCTATCGTAAATTGTGGAAATTTTGAACTAGGTTAGGTTGAGGTAAGCGTTTCCTTTATTTTGAATAGCTTAATCAATGTTTCTTTAAAAATATTTTAATATTGGTACGAATAAATAACACAGATATTATATTGCGGCTTTTGGGTTTAGCTGTGTGTGGCGAATTTCTTCTATCCCATATTTCGACCGCCATTGAGACAAAGTCATCAACTCTGAAGAAGACCCCTGCAATGGCGGTCGAAATATGGGATAGAAGAAATTCGCCACAAACGGCTAAGCCCACAAGTCACAATATCAAATTTGGTCGTGAAAACCTAAGAAGTTATTTCACACAAATATGTTGTTTATTTATTTATATATTTATAGGCCCATTAAGCTCTTACGTAAAATGTACAAATTTTCAACAAATATAATATGTAATGAAAATTAAAATAAATTTTATTTAATAAAATATCATTGTATTTAAAATTTCAGTTGAAAACCTTGACGTTTTGGACAGATAAAAAAAAATAGTAATTTAAAATTTACAAACGAAGTGATATACAACATGAATAACAAAATAATATTTAAATTAAAATAACAATAAATGGTGTGGCATTACTAATTTAAAAAAAAATTACATTGAGAAGAAGTCACATTCATTTAAAAATAGTTATTTTTAAATTCTATGCTTTGAAAAATGTATTTTTCTGTTTATTTGGTATCTAAAAAAATTAAAAAAAATAATAATTAAAACAAATAATTCAATTAAAACCAAAAATTAAAACAAAAAAGTATAAAAATCAAGAATTTAAATTTATCAAGTAACTTACATAGCAAAATACTGCATTTCAAAAAAGAGGTTATTCCATTAAATTCTATTATTTAGTAGCATCCGTAACAGAAAAAAAAATACCGAAAAAAATACATTCATTAACGCTGAAATCCAACTCCATAAAAGCACCAAGTTTCATTTTCAAAGTCTGAGTATTAAAAAAAATACAACATTTAAAAACCTGCGAGCGAAAGCTTTGTTTATATTACATCCCCGTGGTGGACTGCTGCTAGGGAGCTTTCAAACCAGCCCATTAAGCGCACTCCCCGCGCGCTTTAGCCCCGCAGTCGTGTTTAATGCAACCCCAAAGCGTAAGCTACCCCCAATTGCGTCAATTGTCAATTCCGTTTTTGCCCTAGACGCTCTCTCCGCTAGCAAAGTTGGGGTCTTTCCCGGAACGCCACTCGGCACCCTTCGCGGGGGATTCCTCGGCTGCACTTCGAATCTTATGGAATGAAATTACTGTAGGGCGAAAAACGTGCAAAAATTGTACAAGAGGAACATTAATACTCTATTATTATTTTCTTTAATATACTGAAATTTATTTTATATAATAAAGGATTGTACAAACCATCTTAGATACACTACCTTTTATTCAAGTCGGTGTTGTTTTTTGAGAAAAAATGTCTTTTTCGACCACATTATTAAGGAGGCACAGATTGTTCGCTCTACAACACTAGACAACACTAACCAGCCAGAGACTTGGGAGATGGATTAAACTGTTCAACCAAATCACCTCGGATGTTGATATATTTACCATAAGGGAGGCCCAATTTAGGCATGAACTCCACGAGTTTCTTTGGAGAAATTTGTTGGCGTCGTCTGTTTAATGTGCATTGGGACTTTTTGTTGCTTGTCTTTATTGCTTTGTTTTTAGTACTTAATTATAAGTACCTATATTTGTTTATTTATATTGACTGTACGAGTACTTCAGTAACGATTTGATTTTTTTTATCTGTTATGTTATGTAGTGAAAAAAACAAATAAAAAATCAATTGAAATAAATAATAAATTATAAATATTTATTTATTTATTTACCTTGTTTTCACATGGATCACGTTACAAAAGTTCTCTATTAGGAGACTGCAGTTTCGACTAACTCGTAGTCTTTCTCAATCCTTCTCTAGTTAAGAGATAACTGAGCTGCGTTGTACTTGTACGTGGTGTAACACATTTTTGTAGGGGAGGGGGTGGGGGTGTGTCTAGCATGAAAGGAGAGGGAGGTAGGTAGTGTTGCAAGAATGAAGGAAGAGATAAATACATAAAAGTGGTTTAGGTATAAATTTATTTTTATTTTTTATTTTTAATATTATTCTTATATGTCGTATATATAATTTTTATACTTATTTATTTATTTAACGGAAACAATTTTAAAATTGAATTATTACAACAACAATTAAAAATTTCTGAATTCGCAAACCACCTTATAGAAAATAATCATTCGTACAACTTAGAAAAAGTATTAAACATATTACATGTAGAAAATAAAACCGTTAAATTAAATAATTTAGAATACTTAGAAATTTATAAAGCCATTAATAAGAAAGAAGATATAATTAATAACCAACTAAATACCTTAATTAATTCACCAATTTTAAAATTGTTTCCGTTAAATAAATAAATAAGTATAAAAATTATATATACGACATATAAGAATAATATTAAAAATAAAAAATAAAAATAAATTTATACCTAAACCACTTTTATGTATTTATCTCTTCCTTCATCCTTGCAACACTACCTACCTCCCTCTCCTTTCATGTTAGACACACCCCACCCCCTCCCCTACAAAAATGTGTTACACCACGTACAAGTACAACGCAGCTCAGTTATCTCTTAACTAGAGAAGGATTGAGAAAGACTACGAGTTAGTCGAAACTGCAGTCTCCTAATAGAGAACTTTTGTTACGTGATCCATGTGAAAACAAGGTAAATAAATAAATAAATATTTATAATTTATTATGGATCTCAAAGTGAATGCTCAAAACATTGAAAATATGAAATAAATAAATTGAAATTATTCACGACGTCGGAATATTCATTTTATCTTTTAAAATATGCTAATTTACAAAAGCCCAAATATGCATTTGATACTACAACCGTCATAACTTCAAATTTGGATTCTCGAGCAAATCGATACGACGTCATTCTAAGTTAGAATAATAGCAGCTGACAGTAAGTGTTTTGTTGATTTGTGCCATTAAATACTCCATTCATGAAAGGAAAATTTGATAAAACTTAATATATGTACTTTTATTATTGGTTGCAAAGTTATCAAAAATGTACTCATAAATATAAAATGAATATAAGTGGACAAATTCAATAATACATTTAAAATTTCAATGCAGTTTTGAAACATAATGTTCTAGATTGATATGTAAGAATGTTTTTAGTTAGTGGTCTCTAAAGGCTGCAGTCAGCAGATTCTTTCTTCGTAGCATCAATCCGGTGGATTGGCTTACAGCAACAGAATCTTGTATCTCGATCTCCATTCCTCTCGGTCCTCCGCAACCCTTTTCAGCTCAGCATAAGCGCAACAATTCATGCCCTCGAATACTTGCTGCAAATACTCCCGTCTAGGGCACCCTCTACAGTTTCTACCCTCAACCATCCCCTCCACAATATTGTGAAGAAGACCATCGTGGCGCATGATGTGACCGATCCATCGGGCTCGCCTCTCTGAGTTGGTTCTTATTGGGTGCCTATCTTCCTTGATTATCCCGATAACCTCATTGTTCGTGACGTGGTCTCTCCAGGAAATTCCGAAAATTATTCTGTATGACCACACCTCAAAGGCCTCTAGTCTTTATTTATCACTTTCTGATAAGCACCATGTCTCACAGCCGTACATTAAGATTCTCCAAACAAATGTTTTGGCAGATTGCTTGCGGAGCCTTAAAGTAATATTCTTTGACTCAAGATTTTTTGCTTTTTTTTTAAAGCTAGCCTTGCTTGATGTTCTCTTTTTGTTCAGCCATCCAAGGTGATCGATCTTCCAAGGTATACAAACTCTTTTGCATCTTTAAAGGGTACTCCTAGCATTAATATGTTAATTTTCTGCTGCTCATTGCGGCTTACTCTCATGACTTTGGTTTTTGTGCTGTTTATCTTCATATTGTAGTTGGAATGAAATATGTTTTCCATGGATGTCAGTGCTTTAGTGGGTTCATCTTCAGTTTCAGCAATCAGAGCAATGTCGTCAGCAAACCTTATCATATCAATCTTTTGGCCGTGTATTTTAACCCCCTCTCTATGGCCCAGTTTTTCCCTGATGTCATTTATTGCATTTTGTATGTTTACGTTGAAGAGTACAGGTGACAGAGAGCATCTTTGTCTCACCCCTTGACGTATTTTTGCTTCCTTTTGGACATTCCCAAGTGATATTATGACAGCTTCTTCTTTGTAAAGTGAAAATATGAGTCTTCGTTCCTTGTATTTGACTCCAATTTTTTTCATTACATCGAAGAGCTTCTCCCAATCTACTTTATCAAATGCTTTTTCAATGTCCACGAAGGCAATGTATGTATCTTGGTCCACTTTTATCCTCTTTTCCAAGACCATACGTAGGGAAAAGATTGCTTCCCCAGTTCTCATTCTTTTTCTGAATCCAAATTGATCGCTTGTGAGAGTCTTTTAGATTTTTGGTTCAATTCTATGTAGGATTATGTTGGACAGTATTTTGGATGCATGGGATAGAATACTGAGTGTTCGGTGTTGTTCAAATTTCGTTGATTTGAGTCATCAGATATGGCAAAGAAAATAATTTTCATTATGAAAAAGATATACGAAAGCTAAATCTTCCTCCATACTCTGTTTCCTCGGCAACGCACGCACTCTTAAGTGTTGCAGAAGTGCGGGCCTTTATGGCCTGGGAGCTTTTTGTTGGCGCTCTGTCGTTACCACTTAAAGCTCGATCGGTAGAAGCAAATGAATATGGCTTTATATGCAACTCAATTTTATTTATGAAAGTGAAAAAGAAAATATTTTGATATTAACTACTCATATCATGTTATATGTTTTAACTTTAAATGTAAATTTTCTTGCACTTAAACATTTTTTTATACGAAATAAAGTAAATATTGGTACATTTATTTATATTTCAACTACAATGGTTTTAATTAATAAACTATGGTGGTCTTCTTCGCGACATTTTGGAAAGGATGGTTGAAGGTTGAAACTATAGAGGGCCCCCTAGACAGGAGTATTTGCAGCAAGTGTTCGAGGACATGAGTTGTAGTTCTTATGCTGAGCTGAAGAGGATTGCAGAGGATTGAGTGGAGTGGAGATCGAGATGAAAGATTTTGTTCCTGCAAACCAATCCACCGGATTGATACTACGAAGAAGAAGAAGAAGGTGGTATAATTGACAATGTTTACAATTACTTTTTTTGCATTAAATAATATTAACTGTATATATTTCAAAACTAAATAATGTTAGATCTTTACAGACATTTTTAAAAAAGTATCGTGTTGTTTTACTGTTGCTTTTTTAAAGTTTAATTTCAGTTGTATTTGGAAATTATGATTTTTCGAAATATAAAGAAAACATTAAAATGTTTATTTTTAGCGAGATTTCTAATCAAAATTCCAAATATTTTGATGATTTATGTCTTATAATATCATAAATTCTCAACAATTTAGAAAACAATGTTTCAAAATAATTTATACGCCTGAATTATGTGATGAAAGTATTTCTTATAATTTTCGTTTAAAACTTTGAAACTTAAGTTAACCAAGCGAGATATTTTAGTTCACTGTTGAGATATGTTTCAAACCATTCTTTACGTGCAAGTCTATTTCTAAATTTTTAATTATTGCTTTTTCTTAAGCCAAAATAACATATTTTTTATTTACAATATTCAAGTAAATCAATGATAAATACTTTTAAGTTTTATATAATATTATACCTGTAGATTAGAAAACTAGTTTAGAAAATAGCAATGGTAGGCGAGATTCAACAAGAATATTCTCATTTTGTGTTTGAGATTCGATATTTATTTTGTAATATAATTTAATATATATTGTTTTTAAATAAAAAATATAAATAGTACATTATTTAGTGACAATTAATTGTGAATATTTATAACAACCGTTAAAGTAAATATATTTTTATAATTTAAGTAGGAATCGCAAAAACATTCTGAAAAAAAAATTTGGATATTTTTTTGCATTCTTGTGTTATTAAACTGTCACTATTAAATAAGATTCTCCAAAAATTATGGAATCAAACAATAAGACGCGTTCTTATTTTTTAGCCTCAAATTTAGTATTATTTTTAATATATAATGTAAAAAATCTCATTATGTAAGGTCTTTTTTTTATATATATTTGTGTTTTGAAACCACAGCATGTTAAGTAACCTTAAATACATTTTAAATTTTTAACTGGTAGTTCCTAGAATAGTTTTTAACATATTAATTTATTAAAATAACTTATTGGGTTTTCACGGCCAGATTTGATATTGTGGCTTTTGGGTTTAGCCGTGTGTGCGAATTTCTTCTATCCAATATTTAGACCGCCATTGCAGGGGTCTTCTAACAAAGTCATCAACCCTGAAGAAGACCCCTGCAATGGCGGTCAAAATATTGGAAAGAAGAAATTCGCCACACACGGCTAAGCCCAAAAGCCACAATATCAATTTATTTAAAAAAAAATACTAAGCGTTTGGAGTATATAATTTTAATTACTCTTAATTATGTTGATATAAGCTTGATATTAGTTTTGTAGGCTAATGCCGTAAAGCCTCGAAAAACGATCTTTTGTCTCTTATTTTGTTCGCTCACCTGACATGCACACATAATGTTTAAAATCGTATTATGTTGCACGGCGCTTGCATGCGCCATCTTGTTTGTTATGACAGTTGGTCCATATCATGTCGGCTACTGTCATAATTACTTCGTGAGCCTGCCGCTAGGATTTGGCGGCGCTATAGGTCATCAGCGCGCGGGCAGTCGGAACTCGCCCCGCATCGTGATAGGAACGCCTAAGGGCGTCCCTATAACGGGCGACGTTATTGACCAACAAACGAGTAATATGTGAAACCGAAACAAGTGTTTGTATTGTGAACCTGATCCTGCATCCTTCATCCAGTTAATCGATGTCCAAAAATAGAAGAGGAGGATATCAATGTAAATACTAATCGTTTTATAAAAAATAATGATTTTGAAAATTGAACATTGTTTTTTAAAAGTATTTTTTTCTTACATTATCTTTTCAGCTACAAACTGCAATAATAAGACATGATTGATTGTCACCAAACCGAAGCCCAGATAATTGATAGTGATGTGAAGACGCGTGCATCAGTATATCACAGTTGTCTTATTTCTGTTTGTCATCGCGAATAAAAATATCCTCCTTCCAACTGCAGCAAATCTATGTAGAATGACAATGCAACTTAACCAACCTACACATACTCTGACATAGCAATTAATTACATTTTAGACCTTTCTTCATTGAATTTACCTGCACCAAACTGATGTTTATAAACTTTACAATGACTTTTAGAGTCTTGATATTAATATTTGACTTCAATGAATAATTTCAAATCATTTACTTTTCTTCGTGTGCTTTGTTCTTCGTACAACTTGCCCATGCATATCCTATGTAAATATTTTTCAGAAATATTATAACCCTTCCATATAATAAGTGAGTAATATTAATAGTATCGCTTCATTGTTTTTTAATTTATACTATTTTTTATCTTTATAAATGTTGTTATTTCTATTTATTTTTGATTTATTAGTAAATTAAAAATAATAACGTTGTTGTTTGGCAAGAAAAATACAAAATAAATCAAACAAATTAAAAAAAAAAATTCAACCGCTTAGTATGTTTTGAAAACAAGTGATTGCGTAATCTATTGAAGATGGACTGTATTTATTTTGTGAAGAAAACTGAGGTAAAAGAACAAACATAACAGGTTGTAGCCTTACATATGATGTTAGATATGGATAATATAGGTTCCTTGGATACAGCAGGACAGCATAAATGACATCTTTATATATTCTTTTCAGGCCTCTAGGCTATTGCTATCTAAAAAACCGTCAGGTTTTCATAAGTTAAATATACCAGATGGAGCTGCTGGAGACAGGTGAGAAAAAAGGTAAGGTAAATAGCACGTCAGCTGACAAAACATTATGGTGGAAAAACTTTTGACCAAAATATGATCAAAATATACTAGTAGCTAGAGACTCGATATAAAATTATCATTATAATAGTATGTTTATTAATTATTCATCAAAAAGTTGTCCAAAGTACTGGACATCAGAAGAGCAGCTCATCTTCTTGCTATAGACGGGGTAGTTTCACCAAGTACCCATACATCACTCTTCCCATCCTTGTTATTACCCAAACACGGGGTGTCATCAATAATAAACGACTTTCCTTTTAAGTTAAAGTGTGAGGGTACCCCGGATCAAGGGATTAGGGCCGCCTATAAATATACCACCCTCGTCTATAAAGAATGATTACGTCACACTTGTGTTGTGCAATGTGACAATTTTGAATTAAATTACATTGATAAATGAAATATGACAATGTATCATTTTTTAAGGTGCTTAATGTTTTGTGTAATACGAAGACAAGATGCTCATGATTATTTGAGTCGTACGTGCAAAAAGATCTGCAGGAAGTTACATTTGTGTTGAGAATAATTTTATAAATCTTATTATTATGAATCGTTTTTTATGTAAGTATGCTCAGGAGAATACCGACAGATGGTGATAGTAATTCTGAAGTCTCATCTGTGGAATTCTATGAAGCTTACCATGCTACATATGACTATGCGCTGCATATGGAGTGTTGATCTGCCATCGTCATAAATACAGCACGAGATTCACGCATCATCCTTATTATTACAGGAATTTACTGTGAATGGGTGCTTCACGGGACGAATTTCGTCCACCACTACCAATTTACCATCAATTTTAATTAATAGGTTATGACTGGCACGGGTGAGAGATCAAATTCACACCAACCGGAGGTGTTTTAAAGCTCATAAATCGATTACAAATCTTTTTTTTTTTAATCTCCGCCGGCGATCGAACCCACAACCTTTGACTTGCAAAGCAAATGCTTTGACCATTGAGTTATACCCACCGGCAAGCCGGTGATGATGAATATAATCAATAAATATATTAAAATAACAAAGTATTATTAAAAAGGTGCTTGCTACAAAATAGTGATATGTATCTGTGAAGTGAGAAAATGTATCGAATGGCTGTGGGTAGTTGACAGAAATTATGCGGCCATTTGACATTTGGCTGAAAGATATTTTGTGTAAACGATATTTAGCTGAATGGTCTCATATAACAAAATATTTGACTGATTTAAGCTAAGAAGCGATTAATATAATTAAATGCATTTATATTATTTTTATTTTTCAATATTTCTAATTAGTTAATTACAGTTTCAAGGTAAAAAATATTCTTAAAGTTTTAATTTTTACAATTTTAATAATCATTAAACATAAAAAACCATAATGCTGCACAGAAAGTGTAGTTATCATGCCTCAATATTTAACAAAATTTATTGTAATTTTTATATACAGGACTCAAAAAGATGCTTTAACACAAGTTTAGCGCCAAAATATCATATTTTTCAAAGTGAAAAATAAATTAAATATAACGCGAAAAAAATACTTAACCTGATTTCCATCGCATCAAACACGTTTCTTCTAAGAGAAATTTACCAAAAAGTTATCTTGACATTTCACATTTTATTTACATCAAAAAAACCAACGCACTTTTTTCTTTTTTTAAAGACGGTTTCAAATATTGGATCATGAGTATTCCGTTCACGGATTAGTTGTCAGAAAGCCGCTTGAGGGGACCGAGAGGCAGAAAGGGTGGTAATGTCTCAAGGAATATGAATGTCGCTCTTTATATGAAGCGAAGGGAGACATATGTGTGAAGAAATGGGGACTCCCCCTGGAAAAAGCTTCACGCTCAAAGCTTGCAGACGAGCTTAAACATTCACTACTTATGTCACTACGATAAAAATGATAAAAACTATTTTAAATACAAATTATATTTATCTCTTATCTCATTTCTGTGTGTACGAGATACAATCTTCTTTTTCTTCGTGTCAGCGACGTCAAATTATTTTTTCCCAGTATCTGGCAACATCGATAGCCCGTGTGTTGCCCAGCATTAGGTACTGCGATATGCAGCTTTAAGCTTTAAGATCTTAGGTGTGAGGCGGTCTGCAGGTCTCCACAGTCACAAAAAAGTTACTTTCCCTGCCGAAGCATTTCCGACCGCTTTAGGTTGTCCTTTGTTCTACCAACTCCTGTTCTTAATTTGTTTAGGGCCAGTTGGGAGGCCTTCTTTTGGAGTAATAAAATACTCTGATGCGACTTCTTGTCAGAGCTGGAGTCTCTCATTTTCAGGACTGGATGTGAAAAAAGGGGAGCATGAAAAGAACCTACACGCGGTACCCCCTGGAAACGAAATTTCGGACTTCCTCCTCCCGCCAATCTTTTCAACTCGGCGACAACAAAACGGGATACAATGAATTTCTTCTTATCTTGATATTTTCATAACTCTGAGAGCTGCACTCATCGGAACATCAGCTTATATGGGTAGATATTTAACATTTAAATGTAGGCAGATGCATGGACACTAAAAGTTTTCTGTTAAAAACTGGTTTGCCTGAAAAAACCTTGGCTTATACTGCTCAAGTAAAAAGAGGACATATAGGTAGTAACAGGATTGCAAATTGTCAAACACTTAGACATCGGTGATTTAACATTAGTCGATAACATCAAATATATTTTGAAGGTGTCGTTATAAATGTAGACATATGTAAGCATATTCACCTAAAACCGAGTCTTGTGTATGAAGCTCGTACAGCAATTTATTTTTATGGTTGGAAAATTAAATTTTGTTTTCTTAATATGATTTTTGGTACGAAAAAATTTATCACTTTTCTACAAAAAATAAAAATATATTGTTAAGGTAATTGCAATATTCTTCTATTCGTAGTTTCTATCTTTTTAAAATTTATTTGTTAACATTCTTAATATCAAACTACTGAGTACAAAATCAAAGTAACAATCCACTATGTAAGTCAACAAAAAGTGCTCAACCATAGCAGTTAATAATATCAAATACAGTGGTCGTCGTGTGACAGTGCAAAATAGTGAATTAGTGGCGTTTCTGACAATGTTCAATGTAGATTTACATTACTTATAGTGTAACATTCACCTTGCGATCCATTTCGAATATCACATACATTATAATACTTAATAAATCATAATAGTTTCCTACCATAGATTGACTACATGTGAAGTGTTCAAGGTACAGAAATAGAAATTAAATCTGTTTGAAATAAAATTATTAAAAAAAACCTTGCACAGGATTTAAATTTAATGAATTTAACATTTACTCAACATGATTCTTGTCAATAGTGGGTATGGGTGTTAATCTACTAAAAAATCACTTTTAAATTCTCAAGACTGCTAAAATATTCTTTAAAATAGTTTTTTATTCACATTTTTTTTATTGAACTTTAATCACCAATAAGCTAATCAATCACGCCCTAATTAGCTCCTATAATGTATACAAGTCTGGTGACGTTTACATGACCTTTTTCTGGGATTTCTCGCAAGATAGGTGAAATGATATAGAATTCCATAAAAATAAAGTTGTTTCTATGTTGCCGATGCACTCGCTGTGCCATGATTCAAGTGCGAGATACAATCGAAGGCGGATGGAGGGCGGCTGCTGGTGTGGGTGGAAGTAGGCGATATAAGACGATCGGCTTTAGGAAAGAGATGAGCAAGTAGGAGGAATACCAAGTGCAGAGATACCTCAACTCCAGATTAAAACAGAAGTGCTCGTGTGAAAATAAATATGATTACTGATGTGTGAATCATAGTGACAGATGTATGTAATCACTAAAGTAAACGCGGTCAGATAATGACACAAATAATCGCATAACATAATCAATATCAAACATTATTGTAGTATTGCATGAGAGTGAAGAAATTATTGTGATAAATATATGTCTCTCCACTCATAATTCTTCGTTTAGTATAAATAGTCAATTGTCAAGATAGTTATAATAGTTGTATTTCATCTTGAGGTACTAAAAGTTTTATTTTGTGAACTTTGAAATAACTGTTTAGAAGGACGTAGCAGTGATCCAAGTATTTAAGTACAAAATATGGAAAAAAACTTTATCATTATATTAGTCTACGAGTAGAATAATGTCAATAAAAAAAAATTTAAAAACGAATACTCTCATATGTGCATACTTTTTTTTTTCTACTTATAACATTTTTATCTTGTTCTTACTTTCACTAATCACATGGTAACTATACATTGAATCTATAAAGTTTTTTGCAGTTCTTACGGTCACTACCTTAATTTTTCCTAATAATGGTAACTGCAACTACACCTTATTTTCTTGGTTATATTTTCACAATTTTACACTTTTTGAAATGCTTCTCAGTATGATTGTTTCTTTGTTCTTGCAGCAAATCAGATTGACACAACAGTGTAGTTTATTCCCAGCAATGTGACTAAATCACTAGAGTTTTTCATGACAAAAAGTATAATTTTTTTTTTTTTGCATTTGATAATACCATACTGTTGTATTTCACATCTTCTCAGTTAAGACATTGCTCTGTGTTGCCTCTAGAAGAGACAACACATTCTGAAAGCAATATATCTCCCGCACCGCGAGAGGTGCCGAGGGCGAAAACTTCAAGAAGGGGGCGACAGAGATACCTTTAGATGGAATTCCTGGAGATGTGTCACACCCTATCAATGCAGGAGAAACAATTCTTTAATACACTTTTTAGATTTTTAATTGGCTGTGGCGTTCCGCATAAAATAATTCCATGGAATGAAGATGACGCAATACACAAAAACTGTCGTTTCTCACAGTCTTTGATGATTCATGTACTTTTAGTAAAAATTTTGTTATTATAATAATTTGTTTTATTCATACAGAGTTTGATTTTAATATTTTAAAGATATAATAGTTTTTTTATAATTAGGTATGTATATTATTTATTTTCTAATTTGATTTGATCTTCACCTCAGAAGCACAAGCTAATCGTCTTTAGTAATAAGATCAATTATCACGTAAAAGTAATAATACTCGATTATTTTGTTTCAGATTGACCAATTGCGGTGTTCACGGTATAGATTTTAATATTTCTTAACAGCATGAATTTACTATTAAAACGAAAAATATTTTTATTTAAATTACAAAGTTCATATTTAAAATCAAAGAGATAGAAAATTTAAAATTCACCCGGTTGGTGTGAATTGGATTCCTTACCCGTTAAATGACAGTCATAGCCTATTAATTAAAATCGGTGGTAGACGAAAGTCGTCCCGTAAGGACCACCCATTCATTGTAAATTCTGTAATAATAAAGGATGATGCGTGAATCTCGGGCTGTAGTCTATGACGTTGACGGATTAACACTTCACATGCATCCCTTAGCCATATATACCATGGTAAGCGTCATGGAATTCCAGAGATGAGACTTCAGAATTACGTTTTAATTACCATCAAGTCATAGTATTTATGTATTTTACTCATCACACTCGAATTAAGTTGCTCTCTTCAAAAGTTTTAATACCACTCTCTATATATGTCATTAAATTGTATGTTTACTTTTATAAAGACACGTTGAATTTAATTCACCTGGTACGTGTGGGTAATATATTATTATAACATGTAATTACTGTGGATGACATAAATTCCACAAGGCTTGACATTTGAAATTACATCTGCACGCTCCACGTGGCTTCCGTCCCTTTAAAGGGCTTGTGATGCATGCGTCTAGACACCTCTTTTAATCCGTCGGACGTGAGACTGATAACCCCACTCACAAAATTACTCAAGAACTGGATACGTGTCATATTTAGTACGCGCCCTACTGGGAGTATTGTGAAGGGATTACATTTGAACTGAAAAAAGAGAAAGTCTACATTTAAAATAACAGACTATTATAGATTATTAGTCATATTTTATAAATATTAAGTCTGAATATCCTTAAAAATATTTTTGGAAAACCATTTCCAATAAGTCCTCCCAATAAGACGATAATATTCACCAAACAACTTAATAGCATCTGATATCAGCTTGATATAGCTCTAATAGGCTGATGCCAAAAAGTGGTTGTTCGGTTGGATGGATCACAACCTGATTTCCAGTGTCTGTACTATTTTTTTTGAACTGCCTCTTAAGAACAAATGGTCTGAGAGCATCGGACTAATTATTGGATCTCTTCAAGAAAATGTAGTCGTATATAAATATATGCAAAAGCTATTTCTTCTTCAAGTTTCTGATTCATGCCTTGGAGACCGTCCATAATATGTTCCGATGTCTTGAAACAAGACATGGACAACAACAGTTGACAAAACTGGTAGTGATGTTTTGTGGCTCCCACGTGCGCTAGATATGGAACGGATATAGATAAAAAATAACTCCATAAAATGTGGTTAACTTTTTTTCATAAATGCTACGTTATTTCAGTTCTGTTTTGATAGTTCTTATTAATATATATACTGTTTTCTTTGTATAATGTCTTACAAAAATTAGGAGACTCCTGATACTCAATTTTCAGTATTATTAATTGTTATTTTTTTTTTATAAAAATCATCATATTAAATTAAGCTCGCAATCTTCCATTCACTTATAAACCAAACATTACTCTTGTACATATTAAAGAGAATATCCATTATTGCAGTTGAACCGAGGGTTACTCGTTTTGTATCAGATCGCTTTATTCACGGAGCCAAGTTGTCAGGGTGGAGGAAGCGAATTACTACGAAAATTGCAGAACTTAGAGAAAAGTTAACTCATACGTGAGAATACCACCAAACTAAAAGAAAGAAGTTCAAATAAATCGTTACAAATAAATAACAAAAGCAATTGACGTATAGCCTGATACTTTTTACGTTTCCGATGAATTCCTTCTGTTCAACCAGTCCATTCACAGATGACTATAGCCCTTCTCGTTTTCTTCCATTCTGCAATGTATTTATGCTTAGTTTTAAATTTGTCCTGAAGAAGATGAGATATCACTTAAAACCGGTTAACTAATAAATAATCAAAGAAAAACCCAGTGGTTTAAGAAAATTTATTTTTTCACTACTTGAAGATATTTCGACCACATTACCCAAAGTGGACTAAATACGCACTTAAACTTACAAGGCACACATGAAACAAAGTCACGTTTTATAAATTTTTATTTATTTGTAAGTGAACACACCTCGGTGAACATAATACGATGTCTTTTTACAATAAATGTGTTATTTTTACGTCCCTCATGTACAGATTGTGTGATATAGACAAGTAAGTGTATCTTTTCCATAAGAAACCTGATAAAATAAAGTTTAAAAATTTACCTTGCTGGGATTGAAACTTGTGGGCTTCTTGTGAAACAGTCAAGCTCTTCAACCACTTGAAAATATCCGTTGGCTAAGGTAACTCGGGGTTGAAGTCTGAGTCTGGTGAGGCAGGGGAGGGCAACCCCCCGCAGGGTGGCAATTTATTTTACCAATACACTTTAAACTGCACTTAGGGCGAGAGCCGCGCGACGCCCCGCTGGAAATAGTTGAGAAAACATGTCGGGAGTGATTTTCGATTACCGAGTGCCTCATCTGTCCTGAGCCTGAATATTCGGTTCGGTGACGTTTGATCTTAAATTGAACCGCCCTTAAAGACCAAGCGGTCCAGTCTTCGGGGGCAGTGGGTTTAATATATGATCTTAAAAATCGAGATAAGGAGACTTCAAAATACGCCCCGGATATCACTAATTGCTGCTCAACTGCTAAGCATAAGTTTTATGGCCGTCAGGAACCTTATATTGTACAGGTATGTACTCAAAGTAACTTCAAATACGAAGGTGATAAATTTCATTCTTTTTCATTTCTTCAAATAGCAAAGATGAAACGTCAGGCAATCAATGCCTTAAAATAAAACAATCCAGCCTTAAAATGATAAAAATAAGATGCCAGCGGAGATAGCTCAATGGTCAAAGTGTTTGATTTGCTATACAAAGGTCGTGGGTTCAATCCCCGACGGATATTAATAATGTATATGTATAAATAATTGATTTCTGAGCTCTAAAATGCCCCGGTTGGTGTGAATTTGATCCCTCACCCGTAAAATGACAGTCATAGCCTAGTAATTATAATTGGTGGTAGACAAAAGACGTCCCGTGAAGACCACCCATTTATAGTAAATTCCTGTAATAATAAAGGATGATGCGTGAATTTCGAGCTGTAGTCTATGACGTTGGTGGATCAACAATCCACATGCAGCGCTTAGCAATAGATGTTACTACAGTATCAATAAATGAATTACTATTTTTGTCACAGAGGTGTACAATATAAGCAATTAGCTCGGTGAACTTCGGAATACTGAGCTTATTTCGCTCTTAGAGTTTTTTGAAATGAAATCAGTAATAAATGGAAAATAAAAACGACTGTGATATGAGTAAAATAACGTGAAAAAGAAAATTTAAATAGCATTTGAAAAAAATAACTATTACGAAAATTCGACAAATAAAACACAGTTAAAAATGTTTTTATTGCGACTCGCAATGTTATTCTTTTTATGGCTATGTATGAAGCTTTTAATAATCCAATTGAACATATGTAACACAAAAAAAAACATTTTAATTTTAAAAAATTCACAAGGATACTGGCTAAAAATAATATTTCCATGAGAAAATAATATTTAATTCCAACGGTTGTGATCTAGATTTTAGAATCTTAAATCTAGACGTCGAAGAATTCCACTAATGAAGCCCAGTTGCAGTTCTTTTGGTGTACTTTACTAATTCTCAATATCGCTTAAAGAAATAAATATCACTTGAAATAAACTTCACTACTATTTGAAATACACATATGATAAAAACTAGATTAGTATTGAGAAAGCGGACTGAAGACATTTTTTATATGCATATTAAGTTATTTTATTTAACTGTGTTTTAGTTTTCATTAAATCTAACCTAGAAATTCATTCATCGCCCATTATATCGTCGCTGTGTTTATTTTCAAACTTGCCAAAATATTGCAGTTACAATATTTTCTCCGAGACATGAAATATTGTTTTCGTTACTATTATTACCCGCCCTAGAAATAACATGGGGGGAGGGATGTTTTAGTTATTCGTTGCTTTCTCGCTCATTTTCATTTTCTTGTTTGCACTCACTTCACCGCGAAATTAATAACTACAATCATTGTGAATGTAAAAACATGTTTAACAGCAAATAATATCTATGTATAGAGCTATTTTGTTTCAATAAATATTTCGTTCTACTTTCAGTATTTTCATTATATTTATATATTTTCAATTCTGCCGGTCAGAATTTTGATTCCTTAACCATACGTCTTCTTCGTAGTATCAATCCAATGAATTGGTTTGCAGCATCAAAATAATACATCTCAATCTTTTCTTCTCGATATTCTGCAACCCTTTTTAGATCAAAATCATAGTTGCAACTCATGTTTTCAAACACCATCTGCAAATACTCTCGTCTAGGTCGCCCTCTGCAGTTTCTACACTCAACCATCCCTTCCATAATGTCGTGAAGAAGACCATCGTGGCGCTCGATGTGACTAATCTATCGGGATAGCCTCTCTGAGATGGTTTTTACTAGCTGCCTATCTTCCTTGATGATGCTGAGAACCTTATTGTTCAAGACGTAGTCTCTCCAAGAAATTCCGAAAATTCTTCCGTAAAACCACATCTAAGCCTTATCGTTATTTCGTTTATAAATTATTCGATTTATACATATTTTTCTTAAGTTTTTTCGATTGTATAAGTTCCAATATCTAACGTAAATATAAATAAATAAAATATTTTCACGGTTTTTAAGACTTATATTTTAATTTACCTTTGATGAGAAATAATATATAAATAATAAGCATATGTTCAAAGGAAATATAAGTTTGTAAAGTCATAGCCGAAAATTCCCCTTCTAAAAAAAAATATTTTCTAAATCGTAACCAATGCTATGAAATTAGTAAAAATAAATCATACACCTAACTACTGAAAACATACTACGATAATAACAGTCTCTTTCTACTATAGCAGTGAATATTTACTAATTGAACAAATGAATATTAACTAATAAAAACCATATTTTTATTTTTTCAATGTTTTGAGCATTCACTTTGAGATCCATAATAAATTATAAATATTTATTTATTTATTTACCTTGTTTTCACATGGATCACGTAACAAAAGTTCTCTATTAGGAGACTGCAGTTTCGACTAACTCGTAGTCTTTCTCAATCCTTCTCTAGTTAAGAGATAACTGAGCTGCCTTGTACTTATAAGTGGTGTAACACATTTTTGTAGGGTGTGACACACCCCCACCCCCTCCCCTACAAAAATGTGTTACACCACTTATAAGTACAAGGCAGCTCAGTTATCTCTTAACTAGAGAAGGATTGAGAAAGACCACGAGTTAGTCGAAACTGCAGTCTCCTAATAGAGAACTTTTGTTACGTGATCCATGTGAAAACAAGGTAAATAAATAAATAAATATTTATAACCATATTTTTATTTCTAAATAATAATTTGCTTACATATGCTTCTTCATTAAACCCTACTCTTAAGCATTACCCAACCCCCTGCCTACTCATTAGTGAAACTCTTTCTTTATTAGTCAATATTTATATACACATCAGTACATGTGTACATGTTAGAACTGATGAAGCTTTCATAGCAAGATAAAAAAATGTATATTTTTGTTAAAATTAGGTTTTTATACGAAGAAATCTTGGACTAAGGGTAAAATTAGTATGCGGCGTGTAGATAAACTGCTTGATACTAAGGCAATCAGCCCAAGTGCCCAAACACTCACATAGACAAGTACTCAGACAAGTTCTGAGAAAAAAATTCAGACCACCAAACAAGACGAAGAGAGATTATTCAGATTTGAGGTCAAAATGTCATTTTTTCAAACTAAAAAAACACATTAAATATAATAGGCGTATTAGAGCTTTTCGTCATTGAAATTGTATAGGATATCAGATGATTTGCCTGATGTTTAACAGACTTTGCTTAAGTTTTTTAGTTAGTAAATATGTTGCTTTTCATACCCTAATAAAAAAAATAGATTCAGTGTCTAAAAGATAAAGGATTGTCAATATAAGGTGAATATAAAGTGTCGGGAATGGTTTCTTAATGAAATCAAAACATATCATTAAAAATAAAGTTTAGAATTTAGAATTCTACTAAGAATTATCGATTAATAAATCTTACAATTTAGGAAGTCGTTGCTTGGGAAAAAAATATTACACTGTGCTTGAAATCTAAATCTGAAACACGAACAAATGTCTTCAATAAAACATTTCATTTCAATACTAGTTACATTGTTATCATACAACATTATAAATCATTTCGCTATCGCTTCCGAAAATTACCCGCCAAATTCAAGAAACAAACTTTTATCATATCGCAATACTGTAGACCGGATATCATTTTTCAGCGTCACCCTTCTGCGAGCTTTTTCAGGCTTCGATGTAAACGTTCCAATAAAACTCAAAGTAAGACGGCCGTCTTTCTTGGACTCTCGCACCATTGTTTTCATTATTCATGTAAATTAATTGCTGGAGCTTCCTCGTTCAGGATGTCAAGTCTTCGGACCCGTCATATTCACGAAATCTTAAGCGTTTAATGAACCCATCTTCTTTAAAACAATGTCCAAGAATTTAAAAATGTCAGCCAATATTTACTGGCGGGTAATGAATATTTAAGCAAGAAATTAATTACATTTAAATTAAATTATTTACATAAATATTGTCTCATAATTATATGAATTATAAATAATGAATATTCATAATGAATCTAATATAATAGTACTTTTAATATTAGATTTGTTACTACAGTAAATATAAACATAATATTTTAACATATATTTAAAATAATGCTTACATTTTTTAACTATAGTGAATAGGTGAAAAATTAAATTGTTTTATGTTATGTTTAGTGAAAAACACATTGCGGTGCGTTAGTCTATTTACTGTTTCGCATATAAAAACCATTATTTTTTACTCTGGAATTTTGCCGGCACGTATTTTGTCAACGTCAGGATGTGAAACTGTTCTCAAAGAGTGCGGTCCTCCGTGCGCGCCTTAGAGAGTACACCTCAATTATCTTCCGGTTAAAGAACGCTCCTCCGACACGAATACCAATTACAACGAATTTATCTCGCGTGTTTTTTTTTTATCCCGACGAGAGACCGGCCAGGATCCCAGGTCAGCTCACATTTCATCTCTCGCCTGCTCGCCAGGTATGGGACAATTCGGCAACTACCCAGTAAGCAATACTTGGAATTTTGGCTTTGATTTATGAGTTTCTTATAACCAATATATTGCAACCATTATTGCAGTGCTCATCCCCAGGGTTAACGATTTTGTTGATAATAAAATTGGTCTAGATATCAGCTAGAAGAAATTTGCAACACCTGGAAACTCAAATCTGGCCGTGAAAACCTACAAAGTTACCAATTTCAAAGATATTCATATTTTACTGTCAGATACCATATATTAAGATGGTATCTGAATACAGAGATATATCATATCTCATTGGTGTAGGAGATTAATTTCATTCTTCAGCCACAAATGATCACTACATATTTCCGCCATAGTTCTATCAGTTGCCACTGTCTATGACGTCCATCTAATGACTTCCAGGGCTGTGAACTTAAAGCACTTACAATAAGGCAGATAAGTGTTTTTCTTTTCGGTTATTCGTCAATTATTTTATTCAAAAAGATTACATGACTTTCTCGACGTTTCCGAGCCCTGTGCCATTCTTTTGTAAGATAACGTTCAGCACAACAATTGACACGCGGTATCAACTGGACGCAACCCATCCATGTTTTAGACCGTGACCGATGTTGCTTATCTGAGGTGATCCAACTAATCATATGAACTTAAAATGATGGTCTAAAATTTCGACTACAATGTTCTATGAACCGCTTTGATGTTTTGGTTCAATGAAAATAAATTTAGACCGTTCTTTACGATGAAGTGTCTATTCCAAAACGTCCCAGGAACATTATACGTTATATCTTTTTTCTTTACCCGCGTCTCCCGGCCGACGTAATGTGTCTTCTCATAAACATCACAGCCGGTATTGCGCACGCTGTATATTTTTTTATGTAAACACATACAGAATAACACCCTCAAATGGTTTTAAAAACTTCGTCTATAAATTTTGAAACTATAGGTATACTTGCCATTTTGAGGATATCTTAACGTTGTGAGCGAAATTCTGATAAGCTCAGTACTACTGCGCTTCATTTATTAATTATTTATTTCTTAATTTGAATCAATGAGAAAGGGTTGTGCTCATGGAATAACTCTCAATAATTTATATTTTAATAAAATTATATTTGAAAAAAAAATGGTATTCCTTGACGGCTTAGAGCTCACATATTGCATAAAATCGCATTTATTTTCTTCATTTTCCTCTGATATTGAAGCCACATACATCTTGCATGTAAGCTTATTAGATACACTTACCAAGGTTTTACTTATGGAACACTCTGTTGTTATGCGAGTAACGAGCTTATTGAGAGGTCATGATAATTGGCTTATATAAAAATGATGAATAATACCATTTGAAAAATGTCTATTAACCTTTTCCTACGTGAATACAAAACTGACCAGTGTCATAAAACGGCTTTACCTTACCTCAAAAACAAGTACATTGGTTTGTTAGGCTCTTTACCTGTCTAAACTTTGTAAAATGACTGCGGACTCGTGATCTCTTGCATAACATTGGATTGTTTTAAAATCTTGGCCTTGAATGTTTTTTTCATCTCCCCTTTTTACGAATCTCTCACCGCTAGCCTATCACTTTCAGTTTTCTTGCTGCGTTCATTTTTTATGAACCTCATCGCGGACGTTAAGCTATCCTGTATATATTATTTTCTTTCGCTCAGAGCGAAGGTTTTAGATTTCCAGTCATATTAGTTCAAACGGTAATTTGCTTTGATGTGGAAAAAAACTTCAACATTTCTTTCAAACCATAAAACTGGCTGATAGAAGACAACAATTGCGTTTTCGGAGACGCAAAGTATACATAGAATGCGTTCGGCAAAGCTTTGGGAGGCAAAACTGACTTTAGATAAGGTGGAGACCATAGCAGCTGACGTAATATTATGACGGCAATTTTTGACAAACATATGTTTCGGATTTATAATGATATTGATGATCGCAATTAAGCTTAATTTGATAGCCGATATGAAGTCTGCATATATTTAGGCCAATTATTTTTTAAAAAATTGCAGTAGAAATTCATTTTTTTAATAATATTAATACTTTATATACGGATAAATGTTGTAAATGTAATACTCAATAATTTCTTAACATTTCGTTAAGTGATGTAACTGAGCGGTCATCTCATTAGGGAAATAAATGAACATGGTGTACAACGTTTGCGGTTCGTTCGCTGCTTAACTATCTCCGTTTGACTTATGATTAAAACATCATGTTCGGTAGACTGTGAATATGTTTCAATTATGATATATTTTTTATTTAACAAAGACTTACAGCACGTCTTTTTCATGTAATTTTATTTTTATAACTTTATTCGTTCCTTAATAAGTAATATTAAAGAACTTTAAAGAAATTAACACTAAAATAAATGTTATAAAATACTGTATAATTGGTAAGATAAATTTATTTTATTATGTGATAAATAAAAGTATAAATAAACACAATGTTTCAGCTTGCAAAACCCGTTTTATATTAAATCATCTTGAAGTATGTTTTTTTTTACTTAATGCCCGTAAACTGGCACTTAAAAATAATAAAGCTTCGTTGATTGCAACTAAATTTATTTTGCGGCACGCTCGCCTCTGCACCTGCTCCAAGTTTAAGCATATTATAACCAAATTGCTTCAACCATTCATTTTTCATCGGCTACATTCTCGGCGAGCGCGCGAGCTTTTTTGTACAGTAAGAACGAAAGCTCATGCATATAAAAAATGACTAATTTTATTTTACTTTAATAACCAAGTTTTTTATTTTTATTTTTTTAAAAGCCACACATTTATTTAAGTAATGTTAATCACAAGACTTCAAAAAATTATTAATTACTCTCTCTGAGTGCTCTTAAAACATGAATCGGAGATAGACTCCTCGTTTCATAGGAATTTCGTTAGCATAATTGTTTTCTAGATAAATCGTATAGTAAATACAATTAAGCTTTTATTAGCAGAATTTTAAGGAAAAGTTCATTACTAGCCTAATTTAACCCAATTCTGAATCATCATATTTAATTGTTCATTTGCTATATAACAGTATAACAATACCTTTTACAATTTAGATAACATTTTTTAGTGACAATATAAATCTTACAAAAGTAAACATTTGTAACAGTTGTTACATATTGTATTTACTAGCTTTGAAAGAGATAAGTTTCAGCAGTTGTGCATAAAATAAAGCTGTCTTTTTTTGGATATCTAGGCTTTTATTGTTCTAAGGAGCAATTCAATATATATGAGGTATAGCTAGGGTTGAAGTTCTAAAAATATTGTATAAATCAAGGGCTAAAGATTTGTCTGTAGAAATTCGTCAAATGAAAATAACGTAATTTATGTAATTTCTTCAAAATAAAATCATCTAACAATATAAACAAAGAAAACTGTGATACCTTTCATTTAGTTTTCAATGAATTTTTTCTTAATTTTGATGGCTTTTACAGCAAAAAATGAAACAAGTCAATTTTAATAACGAAAACACATGCTTTAATATTGTAGATTCATAATTATTTTTATATTATGTTGATAAACATATTAATTTTAATCGCCGATATATTCCACAAACAGCGCTTAGCGATCCAATCAACCGGAGAGTGTACAGAAGCTTTTCTCGAAAGCTCGTCACAGACCGCAAGCAAAAAAGCTCTCCGTCGTCATCTGGGCAGTTATCATTACAAGACGATCACTTCTGCGACGACAAAAACATCCAGGCTGGACGCAGAGCGTCTGTGACTGACGGCGAGCAATATTTTTTTGCGATCCACTTATCTGAATCTCTAACATTGAATTACAATGGACCGTTCTTTGGGCGGACTAACTTAGGCGTCCTTCTTCAGCTCTCGGACAACCCACGCCCGACTGATTGATGACGATTTTGTCCAGACTTTCATGTCTTAGCATCTTGCAAAGAGCAAGACAGTGAAGACATGTCATACGTTACTGAAAATATGGTGAAAAATTATTTCATATTAATTAATTATGCAGACTATTATATGCATATTCGATTAACGTGAAATAATTTATTTTATTTTATATTCGTTTCTTTGGAATCTTGCTGAAGACGATGGTACAGAAATATGTACTCGGATGAATCTCCAGGTACATATTTATCCTAGAGCAATGCAAGGACCAACTGACAAAAAGTAGTGACCACATGACCAAGAATTGTAATAGAAACTACAATTATAAATTAATAATAAATATTTAAGCTCCAGTCTTTTGACTTCTAATGAAAATATGTATTTGGTTGAACTTTACAGTACTAAAAACATACCATTTGACTAAAACAATGAATATAATTTTTTGTAGGTTTTTCAGGTAGTGGATTGTGGTGTCCATTTGCATAAAATAGAAAGTTAATGTGTTAAAAAATGTTTTATTTTCTTAAATTATTAAATAATACTTATAGTTGTCATAAAGTAATGGAAAATTTATAGGATGAAGCTTTAATACTAAATAAATATTCGGGAAAAAAACATAATTTTTGATACTAAATTACTTTTGTAATAATACCTTGTACATACAAATATGTGAGAGTTTTTCTTTAACTTGAAACCATTCGTCATAATTTCAAACCACCACGTTAGTATTATAAGATGTGATTAATTTTTTGTCAACAGATAAATTCAGTTTGTAACAAAAACAAGTCTTTTTTAATATGCATTGAATAAAAAATACGCGCATTGAAAGAAATCATCTTCACTCCGTACTATCATTACTTGGAGAAGTCTGCTCATGTAAAACTTATGTAATTAATTAGGTTCTTGGCTGAATGAAGGTTTTAACATCGAGTTAAGCCTTTATACACTTTTAATTCATATTATGGACGAGTTCTATTTATTTTAAGAGCAGATCTTAAATTTAATGTACTTTTTAATGGTAGACATTTTTTTAAACGGAGACAAATCTTAAAAGGGTCACTATAACAATTTAATTTGAGAAATGAAGTTTCAATATTAAATTTATTTGTTTTAAAACATTCCACCGTACGACATGGTGCCGTCTAAGTTGTTAATGATAGTCTCTCATATGCAATTTTAAAAGTATCTAAATAACAAATATCAGTGCGTTGTGTGAAGCGTAGTGTACAACGTAATTAATCTTGAACTAGTTTCATGCAGTTTTTTTACAATCTGGACTTTCATAATCCTATCAACATTCTAATATCCTCCTCTCAAAGTTGAATTTCGAAACCATACTGTGTGACAGGATTCAGGATCAGGTTCACAATGCAAACAACTTGTTTTCGTTTCAGAATTCGCGTTTATTTCTAAAATACTTGCTTTTTCGTCCACCTGCTATGGTAACCGCCATTAGGCGTTACCTTAACGGTCGCGAGCGAGCTCCAACTGCCAGCGCGCTCTGACATCTAGCGCTGCCAACAATCGCGGCAGAAAAAGCGAATTAAAGGTGACAGTTACACCAACATGACATGGGCCAACTGTCATAATAAATAAAACTGCGTAAGCAAGCACCGTGTATTATTATGTAACTAAAACTATCATTATTAGATATGCATGTCAGGCGAGCGAACACAAGTAAGAGACAAAATATCATTTTTCTTGACCTTAAGGCATCACCTTAAAGGAGCTATATCAAGGTAATATCAATTCATTGTCCTTACCTTGCACCAAAGGAACTAAAATTTCCGCTTAAGTATGTGGTATGTTTCTACTTTTAACATTTCTGCTAGACGACAACCAGAGTACTTAAGATAGATCAGATGTTGTATCTAAGGTTTCTTCATCCCTTCTAGGGAAATTTAATGCAAGTAAACTGGTGTGAATAATAATATTAATTCATTTTGATTATTTGAGAAAATAATATATTTATATTCAATTGCTTAATTCTACTGTAGGAGTATGTTTTATTATACATACAAATGCTTTATTTAAAATTAATTTTCTATATAATGGCATTATCTCACCTTCATATCAATGCTGCATGTATAATCAAATTAAGTTATGTAATCGATTAGTTCCACGATGATGCGAGAATTTACAGTCACTTTAGCCACATAGCCGTGCTTAATAACCTTACAAAGGCTAACGTTATTTATGAACGCATACAAAATAAAATAGTTTATTAAATAGTTTCATAAATTTACTACGAAAATTAGTCATATGACTTTTTCTTGGTTTTGACAATACGGTCAATTTGTTGGAAATTCTGAAATAAATTTTGTCAAAGATATTTTTAAATTGTTAGATATTTACATTAAACTTTTATTTTTCCTATTAAGACATTGTTCAATATTTATATAGTAAATAAATGCGATACAAAGTTTGTTTCTTATATTAATACGTTTTCTGTAATTAGTCTTAGTAAAAAAATATTAATTTAAAGCTTCGCAAGCAACTTGCTAAAACGTTTTTTGGAGCATCTTGATGTACGGCTGTGGACATGGTGCTTATCTGAAAGTGATACAAAAAGACGAGAGGTCTTTAAGATGTGGTCATATCGAAGAATTCTTGGAATTTTCTGGATAGACCACGTCACGAACAATGAGGTTATCAGCATAATCAAGGAAGATTGGCACCTAGTACGAACCATCTCAGAGAAGTAACCCTGACGGATCGGTCACATCATGGGCCCCAATGGTCTTCTTCACGACATTCTAGAAGAGATGGTTGAGGGTAGAAATTGTAGAAGGCGCCCTACTCGGGAATATTTGCAGCAATTGTTCGAGGACATGAGTTGTTGCTCTTATGCTGAGCTGAATAGTATTGCAGAGGATCGACAGGAGAGAAAATCGAGATGCAGGATCTTGTTGCTGCAAACCAATCCACTGTATTGATACTACGAAGAAGATTTCAAGTCTCTTTAAAGTGAAAAACTAATTCGTATTTGAAATAATTAAAAATACAGAATAAAAATTAATATATTTAAAAATAGAAAATAATATCACTAAATTTTAAGGAAAGGTATTTACTAAATAACTGCATAAAGTACAAATACGTTTAGTTTTAACTAATAAAAATTAAGATATTTATGAAGCTTAGCATAAAATACATCATGTAAATTATTACTGCAAAGTTCTTAAACTTGTGCGGTATTTACCTCTCTCTCTCAACTGAAAACTCACAGACGTAAATGTTTCGCACGTGTACATTATGGGAGCTTTTAATGACGCCTAAGTACAGTGGCAGAAGCTCGCTTATTAAGCGTCCCCTTTACCGAAAAGCTCTCTACCGGCCGGACAGCTCGACCCTGGTACAGCTCAATTAAATAGCCATTGTGCTATGTGTGCTGGGTTACCATCCAACTGATTATTTCCAAAAGGTACAAGTGTTCAGTAAATCGGTAAATAGCCATTCAATAATGAATTATATAATCTCACAAACTGCCACTATATAGTTTTTTCAATCACCTTAGAACCGCCCCATTATATATATATCAGCTGTGAATTCTGGAGGTCCACTGATTAAATTAAATATTTAATTCCTGACGGAATTTCAGGAAGAGTAAAGTTCGGAAATAATAAATCGATAAATAAATGTTGAAAACATCTCAAATTTTCACGCTTAATTTTTTTTTTTTTAAAAACCGGTATTCAAATACTCATCTTAAGGAAAAATATTACCTTTAAACGTAATCATATATGTTTATTTCTGATTTGGATATTTTCTCATATATATCGTTTTTTATTTTGAACACTTACATATCAAAACATTATATGTAAAGAAGGCCACCAACGGTGAAGTAAATACGATTATAATTTATGTTGTCTTGAGGTATTAACAGAAACTGTCTCAGCTAATTAAACCTTTCTAGACCGAACATGACCGTTCTCAAATCTTATCACATCTGTAAAATCAATACCATCGTATCCTTTATCTTCACTGCTGAAGCTATTGCATAATTAACATTAAAAATCAGTTTCAAAAAACAATCATTAATTTTTTATAGAATTTTGAAACATATAAAAATTTCTCATAAAACATAGTTTCGGTTCTGTACAGATGGTGCTTTTGGAAGTTCATAGCGTCGTCCACCTGCCTACCGTCACTTTTAAGTCAAATTTCAAAAAGTGTTCAGACAGCTTAATTTACTCGCACCCTAACCCCGCAATGTTTATATTTCTCCATTGCGAGTGAGTCGCTAATAATATTAGGGAAACTAATTTTTCAGCCCACGGTTCGTTTTTGCAAGTCCGCTTAATTATTTTTCATACTTCCGTGAACCGAGATTAATTATGCCTTATTTAGTTAGAGACCGATGCTTAAATAAAGTAAGATATTCTTGTTTTTTAAAATATATACAAAATTTGATTATCCGTATAAAAATTTAAAATATATAAAAACTTGTTAAAAATAAATACATTTCTCTTTAGAACATATTGACTTGCATTATTTGCACGCTTGGATTATACAATATAAAAATTATATACAATCAATTGAGAAAAATATTATTTTAAAAAGCAAATAATACCAACTATTATTTTAATTGAAAAAGTATACAGTTGAAATATTTACGTGTATTACGTAATTAGTGATTAAATTTGATGCATTTTATAAATATCCAATAGATATATTATACATATTTATAAACTGCGTAATTTTTTGAAATTTTTTGGAGTTATAATTTTTACTCATTTAAAAATTGATACAAAGTTTACCTCTTTACAAACAAAAATGAAATAATACTGACAAAATTAATATTTTGTTAATAAAATATTGAATCAACGACACATTTTAAATTTAAAAAATTAATGTATGATTGCTACTTTTACATTTCTCTATATAACGAGTGTGTATAATTGACCCACATCCCTAAATATGACTCAGTTAGTAATACAACAACTTACTTTGTATTGTCTTTGTACCGTAGTCTCGTTATATAATATTATTATTGTATAGGCCAGCATTAGTCTCATCAAGTGTCGTGAGAAAGAGACCAGAACTAATTTGTATTGTTTGATTATATTGTAGTTTGTCACCCTCGCCAAAACACTAGTACAACGCAGATATTATAAAATAAGTTCATAATAAAACAACTATAGAAGTATGGTGAGTACAATCTTACAAAAAGTTTTTTTTATTTGCAAGGATTACAGCCGTATTTTGCGGACCTCAGTGTTGGGATAGTCTTATTTTCTTTAAAAAGTATATTTACACTACTGTGGAATTTTTGTCAAGCTACCAGGCTTTCGTTTTAGATATCTGTCGAAAAAATTACATAGTTAACACGGCAGAATTTCTGAGTGCAGTGATATCATAAAAAATAACTAAGGTTCATGACAGTTTGTACAACCGTATGGCATCAATATCTAACAGCTAAGAACTCAAGTTGAAAAGTATATTAAAACAAGATGAAGAATATTAAGAAGAAGAATATCGATTGCGATGAACAACAATAAAAATATCAATTTATTTCATTATTTATTGTTCGTATATTTTTAATTATGTTTTAAATTATGTATACACACTTTTTCATTACAACAATTTGATAACGGTGTACTGTTTGAATTTAAGGTTTTAATATTTTAAGCATTGCTTTCATTACACGAGATTAAAAATAATCAGTAAGATATGCTGGTTGCTATTTTACTTATCAACAGGTTTGTGTTAAAAAAAATGTTTTTGTTGCTTGCTTTATCTTTTGAAATCAAAGTTAAACTCCGTAAATTCAATCCAAAGTATCATTTTAACATGTTTATATATTTAAGTGAATTCCATTATATTATTTGATTATTTTATAACGTATCAGCCCGATTTAAATAATGATTTCACCATACAGTTTTTGACCTCTTCGCTGATTCCATTCTCTTCAAATATTACTTAGGGCATTAGGCCGAGGTCACATTTTGCGGGCCCTTATCGCTGGCTGTGGGAACACCCTTAATGCGCTCCGCTGAGCTTCACAATTATTCATTCAAGGTCGAGCTTTCGAGTTTAGTTTGGCCAAGGGATCATTAGCTTCCACGAAGACACTTGCACAAAAGGCAGTGAAACGTACAGTAAACGTAAAAGCAGTTAAATGACATAAACCAGGGGGCATATAGGAACCGATACAGCTGTAAAAATGTATGTTTTTTTTTTGTAATTAGTATCTTTTAAGTTTGCAATATATTTATGGTTTATTATTTGACTTGAAATTTAATACAATCTTAATTACATAATTTCATTAAATTGTATATTTTAAATACAAATTTATGTCCATAGGCAACATTTGAATATAAAAAAGTTATATACAACCATACAATCTTAATAACAATTATATTTTTTGTACTTTTATATAATGTTCTCTTAGCAAATTTTCTGCGCACATATTTATCTAAACCTTAAAATAAAAAAAAAGGATGCGACAAGAAGTAAAATATAAACTATCTTCAGAACTAACATTTCACTCATTTCATAATATAATTATAATGTTTTTCATTTAAATATCAGTCATATTTGTTTCATTTATAATAAATATGTAACGATCTAATTTACTGTAACTATGCATTTTTTTGGTAAAAATGAGCAGTCGATAGATGATATCGACAGGAAATTTATTTTATTGTGAGAGTAATGAAGCATAAAAAAGTTAAGAAAAAAGATGTTCCTTTTTTATATTTGGTAATGTTTGCTTGCAAAATAGACTTGACTGAGATTAATGCCTTAAAATATGATTGGTTCAGAAACCTTGGATTAAACTCATTCGTTCTAAAATACTAAGACATCATTGATTATGAAAAAATAAGATAAAATCTATCAAAGTAAACCTGCTTAACCTCGAGCTACTCGAAAATAATAATCCCTTTTTTTTGGTCAATTTTAATGGATTTAACATAGCTTACGAAGTACAATTGTCATCAATAGGCCTTACAAAGCTTCTGACCCTTTCGGTCACAGTCAGTTAGTGCCAATGCACGACGACAATACGCACGACAACAATATCTAGGAAATGCAGTGCAGGGTGTATTTGTATCAAAGTACTACGGCTATTAGGCACGTGTTGAGGGAACATGGAGGCCAGACCTCCGGTGGTAATCGTAGGTTAGAGAAATAGGTTTCGATTATACACGCATCGAGTGGATACGGGCAGGCTTAATCGTAATGACAATTTAATCGAGTGTTGTGTGAATTTCACTTTGAGATTGATGACTGAATTTACAACCATTTAAACATTACTTTATATGTCAATATTTGATTTATTTTCTATTTTAAATTTCTTAATAATGTATATAATAATTAACTGCTTTTATCAAACAACTGAAAAAAGACTGGTCGCTTACACAAAGAGATAGACAGCTTAACTTTTGAATGCATGAGCCTCTTTACTCTCCGTGTGCAATATCTGAGACATTCGGATACACAGCATTTGCATTATACCTATTCTGTACATTTACAAATGCCATATTAACAATTGCAAATGCAGCCGTAGAGTGCGTTTTAAAACGAAAATGTATCTCATTTATATTTGATATTGGATTTTTTTATTTTGTAACCTCACAAAAATAATTGTATATGAAAAATCGTTTCATTAATTCAAAATAAAATAGTTACCCCCAGCCTTTTTTAATTGAGTTAAAAGATTAACTTAGTAGGCATATTCTGTAGATGCCGCAGGAGAGCATAAGCTGCAGAGTATATAGTACTTCAGGTATCCTGAAAATCGTCTAGCGAAAAGCTGTTGAAATCTTATTCAAAATATTTTTGGGGATAGAATTAAAATGAGAACAATATAAATTTATATGTAGGAATGCATTTGTAACAATTTCTTAAAATAAACACTTACTAAGCAAAGTAATAAAATAAAAAATTAACGACCCATTAAATTGTATTGTGATTAAATAACGACTTTACCTTGACATTAAACACAAAAATATTAAGATACCATACGAAATTTTATGACACGTTAACGATGGCTACAATACTCGTATTCAAAAGATTTTATGTCGAAGCAATAATGTCCCGTTGCTCCAACATGCCTTTTACATATTTAAATGGTTGTCTCATTAAATTTAATTGTAATTATGTTAATCAAGTGATTTTAGACACAGCCGCATTAAAGACAGTCACTTGGTTTAATTAGGAAACATTCTAATTAACATACAACTGAAATATGACTTAATGCACGCGCCTTAAAACTGGTTATGAAAGTGATTATTAATTAGCTTATGAACGAAAATTTCTAACGTGTTTTAAATGTGTAAATATGTAAGATAATTCACTATTAAAAATGTTTCATTTAACTTGTTAATTACATCATATTTAAACAGCATTAAGTTTTTCTTGTATACAAAACGCAATTGCGCCATTTCACTACTTAATAAAGTTAAAAAATAAAAACTTTTTTCATAAATATTAGTTCTTATAATTCAAATGCATTTTTAACGGTTAATTAAATTCAATTATTCACTAACGTCATTTGTAACGATAATCTATTTATTGAGTAAACCATTTAATAATACTTATATATTTGTGATTGGATTAATTTAAGATACATAAAAAAATATGATTTATAAAACTAGATATATTATATTTAAAATTACTTAATTTAACCGAATTTGCAATCTTTATTTCTAAACAATTTTTTATTATAATTGCTCAGTGATCAACGTCAAAGTACTTTAAATGAGAGAAATTTGTGAATACGGTGTAAGGTTCGAATACTTCGTGAATTGTTTGTTTTTCTCCGAAAAAATTGTTGAGGCATTTGAAAATATTGAGTTCTTTTTTAAATCGTAGGTGTAATAAAAAATTCAATTTTAAATTGTTTTTTTTTAAGTAAAAAAATGCTGAGGTAAGTAATATGGTTCATAGTATTTCGATTGATAATTAATATTTTGCTATTTCTAGTTTATAAACGAGCAATAAACATGCCGTACAAAGCACTTACTGGATTCATATACAAGAATTTAAAATCTTAGCAAATGTGGCATTAATAATAGAAATACGCTTTGTGTGCTGTGATATAAAACATATGTTTATTCGCATCTTATATAAGAACTTCATAAATCCTTTTCGGCGTGCACCTTTCATCCCTTTGGACTTAAATCACGAAATCATTAAAATCGACCCACTAGCGGTCATCTCCTTCACCGGCGCAGATAGAAAAAGTGTGCCGCCTTATATTTTATCTTATGGAAAAACTGCTTATCCTGAACCGGATCCAACTGAATAATACATTGACCTACAAAACTCGTCGGCGATTTATCCCACACGGTCCATGCGATAGAATAAGCTCGATTTTCAGCGTTTCAGCTTCAGGCAACCGATCCCTTCGCATCCTGTTGACACGGTCAGAGGCTTTGCAGGTTCGGCTATCGAACCTTCATTATTCGGCGTCACTTTTCAGGAGACCGGAAGTCAGCGCGTATGTTTCAGGACCGTTTATTTATGAGATTTTTATACGAGTTTTTGACGCAATGTGAGCTCTGAAATGAGATATTGAAAGGCTCGTTTTTACCGTGCCGATGCATAATTCAATGAAATATTAGTGTACGAAAAAATACTTTTGAACTTTGAAATATATTTCTGTTTATTTATTTAATTCTATCTGTTAATCTGCTTGCACTGCACACTCTATCAAAACATAAAAGCAAATAATGGTTCACTTTAAGCACTATTTACTTACACTTGAAGACATTGTCAGCTCTTCACATGTATAAACGTACTCCATATTATTTGTCCATCTATATCAAAGCAAGGTGAAAAGTATTTATACAACATAAACATACATCCATGGAATACAGCATATCGTTATCGCGTTTCTCTTTAGATCACTATATTAAGCAATATTGTGTGCGACCGAAAACGTGGATGGGTCTGTTGCTAACTGCGTATCGTTGGTTAGGTTGAGACGATTCTTAGATTCTGATGGTGTAGGCCTCGATGGTATCACGATAATCATCCAGTCTAATTAAAAAAACTCGATTGAAAAATCACCCATAAATATGTCTGAAATACTACAGCTGCTATCTCTGTAAGTCGTCAGTCTTCTTACCTGGAGCTCGCCGAGAACCATATATGTTTCCAGATGGAGCTTTAGGTGCAGAAGTATATTGGGAGAAGCTATAGATAGTGGCTACTGACAAAACTGAGTAACGGTAATCTGTATTTATAATATGTTACAGATATGGAACGGATGATAGAAAAATATATAATATTTGTAACTGAAAGTTAAAGTAACTAATCTCAAAGTTATTGCTACAAATATTAATTATATTCACACATAACCTTCCAAAAGTAAAATAGATAACCACTAAAAAAAATGACGGTAACTTACGGTTTTATCTAAAGAGATAAAATTCCATACGAAGAATCCCGAATAAATATTTATGAAAACAAGTATATTTTTTGATCGAAATTTAAAAAAAAAGAAAAAAAAACAACTCGGAATAGCTTTTCGGTTTTAAATCAACCCTGTGACGAGCTTATCACAGCCGATTAGTTTTCGATGATCTGTTGTCTCATTTTTGAAAAGAAAATCCCTGCGCAATATTTTCATCCCTACCTTCTTTCGGGTGCCTTCTTGTATTTTTATTTGGGAAATATTTTTTGATTTAAGTCCACAACCGTATCATTACTGCCGCTTGGAAGTTTTCAATGTGCCGTAGGTATATTTAAAAACATCCCGTAAATAAAAAATGATAAGACAGTATCGATCTTTAGATTTATCGTTCTTTATGAGAATATTTTAAAAAACGAATATGTGCGCTGTTACGAAAAATAAATTCAAATAATAACATATTTTTCTTTTAAAATAAAATAATATTGTCGAAAAATTATTTTTTCTGATATTAATTTACTCAGTGGCAACATTAGTGTTCCATGTTCTTAATTTTTTAATTAGAGAGTAGGAATACATTTTTTTTTTATATTTGTCATTCAGGTGTCAATATCTTTATATTTTTACTTAAATAAACCTTCAATTGTTTTCATATCGTTTTCACAACAATTTAATTTTTTTATTTGGAGCTTAAACTTGTCAGAAATCTCCGTCCTTAGCCAGTGTCATCTGAATGCAATGAATTATGGGTATCACATTTCGGATGCTACAGCTGCTTTTTCTGAAACAATGTAATTTTTTTTGGAAGCCGTCGATACATATGCGTAGTGTATGGTCGTCATAGTTCCGAGTGAAAAAATGTCTTGGAACGAAAGAAAAATAATGTAAGCTGACAGAACTGTGCCACAAATTGCAACATCCATTTGTTCTTACTCAAAAAAATGCTCAATAAAGAACACCCAAATATATCATAACGTATATTACAAATTCCGTATCTTGCGCTATCACTATGCGTGCCTTATAACCTGTTCTGAAGGCCAAGAAAAACTATTTTTTTATGTTTTCAGGTATACCTCAGCGTGAAGAAACATCTTGGAACGATCATAAAAAAATAGCAGCAAACAGAACTGTATAGTGGCAGTTTGTGGTGACTTTATTCTTTAGGTATAGAATTAATAAGATTATTTTTGTATAAAAAGCATGTACATGGATGAAGATGTCATCTAAAAAGGTATCAGAACGTTGTAAATTTTAATCAATCAACTTTGCACCGCTACATCTTTTCGAGCAAATGATCAAAACATTCTCAAGCGATCCCACTGCCAAAAATTTCGATACACGTTGATTAGAAAGTGGAAAAGCAATTTTCGAGAATGCGGCCTGCACCCCTGTGTGGGGAACCTGTACGAAGCTTTGGAGCTTTAGACTTTAGTCGGAGCTTTCGCCGTGTGTCTTTGACACTTAGACGCAGCGCTTAAAATACTTGAAGAAAACTAATCAAACAAGCTTACTACGCTACTTATATCGAATATCTGTTCAGTGGTGAAATGCTGATGTGCGTTTTAAAAAATATTTGACATTCAAATACAAGTTTACCTAACTAGCATCTCAAAGCAGAAATTAACTTTTACTCGATCACAGAAAGTATCAAAGAAAAGCAATGAAAATGATTTTGTTTTTGTTGTCGCTGGGTTGAAAAGATTGGCCGGAAGAGGAAGTCCGAGATTCCGTTTCCAGGGGGCACCGCGTGGAGGTTCTTTTCATGCTCCCCAAAAAATAATTTGACGTCGCTGACACGAAGAAGAAGAAAGAAAATGATAATAGTCGCAAAAAATAATTGATCTTGACATGAAGTTATGCTTGTATGTGGCATTTGTGAAAAACGTGACAAATCGCTTAATCCAAGTTAAAAGTCGAACCATTGTACCTCTAGTATTTTACGAAGGTAATATGACATACTCAATATCCTCATTCTAAGCTCATTATATGACTTTGTCGGTGGCTAAGCAAAGTATTACAGAAATAACAATTTATACATACATGCAGTAAAAATCTGTCATCAATTAATCAGAGAAAAATAAACAGTGAACGCTGGGCTTCGATTCATAACCTTAGCAGTCATTTTGTCTTCAGCGTAAGCCCACGGCCTCTTGCTTCATTTTTTTATTTAGTTTTATTTCATTAAGACGTTTTGTTTTGATATGTATTATTTAAATTGTAGATAACGCTTCCTATTACCGAATTGTATAGTATATTTATATTTATTCAATCAACCAATTTTATTTACAAGTACAATTATTATTGTTTTTTATTAACATAGGTATAATAAAAGCACTGTAAATTTATACTTTTAAAACAATTCTATAAAAAAATATATACAAAGAAAATGACATTATGGCTGAATAGGACATGCAATGATTTAATTTCGATATAATGCATAGAAGGTTGATTTTTAATCTATCGCATAAAAACGCCGAAGGATATTACATTTTCTTGTTTAATGACGCGTAAAATTTAACGATACGACATTTTCATAATATCATAATAGATATTGCGCCGAAGGGATGAAAAATATGGAAAAATCCGTCCGAATTGCCCTTGTCATACGGGCAGATTTATCCCGTTAACCTTTAAGCACCTACCGTAATCCTCGACCGTTGCATTGTCCTGGGTTCGAATCTCTACTAAGGCTGCGGGGGAACATATTAAAAGCTCGCGCTCCAGTCCCCCGAGAACCCATCTATCAAAGCGAACGGAATTGAGGAAAGCTTCCCAATGCATTTCACTTTTTTAAAAACATATATGGGTACAAAATCAATGATAACACAATTTTAAAGACACCGGATAAAGCCTATTTTTTTTTCTTCGTATTTATAAGTAAAACCACATGGTCATGAAATCAGAAGCCTCGGGTTAATCATACTGAGTATGTCAATAGACTATTATATAAACTCTCTACAACAATAGATGCGGGTGTGACTTGAAACAGTTATAGAGAATAGGTGATGACTGCATGGCTGCAATTCGTGTCAACTATATGTTCCAGCTTTCACACCGACTCAATGGAAGAAGAAATGATTTGGCTTTAAAAAGCAATTGAACGATCATGCCGTGTTAGTATTTTTTTGCAAATACAATAGATAATGTGAAGATGAAGAAAGTATTATCAATTTATTGATATAAGGCATTTCAGAAGCAACATACTCAACATAATAAAAGTTACAAATTAATTTATACATAATAAATTCATCGTTTATGTAAGTTTCTTGAAATATCACTAAACGACGCTTTGTTATTTTGGAAGCGCTGCTTGAAAACCTTACCTGAAACGGTGCGTCTCCGTTTTGGAGACCCTTACCTAATACTGGGGTGGATTTCGAAATTCTTCCAAGGTCCTTTGTACGGAAGGCGATTTTTAGAAGAATTTAATTTGTTGGGGTTGGAGCACGAGTGGATTTCATTGATACTTCTTTACATCTTGAGGCATGTCTATAAATAAGCGGGAGAGTCTTAAGAAAAACTTTAATTGGATTTTACCCATATTGGATTGATTTTTAAGATATTTCTTATTCCTATTTTCAGTCTAAGTAATGAAATTCCTTCTAAATTAATTAATGTTTTATTGAAATTTGAAGAATATAATTTTGTCGTTTATGATTGAAACATTTCATTCCATGTCATCTTTCATTAAGTTTCAATGAAAGTTAACACATTTTACGAATATATAAAAAAGTATGAATTTTATGTAGCAATTACATGAAACATAAGAAAGTCTTTTTAATTTGATTAAACATCAAATTACAACTACGGTTGTTTCTTATTAAAATTGCAAGATTATTATATTTTGATTACTTTGTTTTGTATAAAATATATTAAAACCAAAAATACTAATTTATTATATATAAACACACAGCGTTCACTATCACTTAACTAACAGAAATTAATATATGTGAAAAATATTGTTAGTTTTAATTGAAAAACATAGATTTTATCATGAAAATTTTGCATAATCTATGACTATTCAGAAAAATAAATAATATTTGTATATATATGGGCTTCTATAGAATTTAACATACGTGAAATAACTAAAATAAGGATTAATCATTTAGTTGTTTGGGACAAACATGTAAAACATCAAAAATTATAATATTGTAAATATCAGGTATTGTGGCTATAAGGTTAAACCCTGTGTGGCGAATTGGTAAAATCCAATATTTCGACCAACGTTGCAGGGGTCTTCTTCAGGGTTGACGACTTTGTGATGAGTTAAAGTCTTGTGGTAGTTCAGCGGTCAGCCTAACGAGTGTCATGATGAGTATGTTTTAAGGATCATACCTCTACGAACGTCATGTCGTACTACGGTTGTCCTTGCTTATCTGTGCAGGTTTTTTAGAATGTGCTAGAAGTATGTGAACTACCTCATCTCATCACAAAGTCGTCTACCCTGAAGAAGACACCTGCAATGGCGGCGGAAATATTTGATCTAAACAATTTGCCACACACGGCTACACCCAAAAGCCACAATACCAAATCTGGGCGTGAAAACCTAGGAAGTAATTGAACATATCAATTATTAAGGTAAATACTTAAGATTCATACAATATCTTCTGCTAAAAAAGGCTTTCTTATGTTGAAAGTATTAAGAAATTTAAAATTTGAAAGCTTTTCTCTTATTTTTGCAAGTCTTTACTTTTCTAATGAATATTAAGTGTGAAAATATCAAATAATTTCTGCTGAAATGCACTATTTTCACCTGAAAGCGGAAGTGCCTGCCAGGCGGGAAGATATAATCTGAGATGCATCGGCCATGAAAAACGTGAAAGCTCCACCGGAAGGTGGGAAACCTTTTAAATTTCAACACGGCACCTAATAACGTGAAGATTATCACATTATTTACGACACTCTCATCTGATGCAAATTTCTGAAGTGCTGAATTTTTAGGAGACGCCATTAACCCATCAATTTCACGTCTCATTATTCCGCCATAGTTTTTGAAAGAACCGCAAAGTGCAAAAAATAAATTTGAAAAAAAAACTAAAAATTAATTATACCCTTCATTTGACACTCTCATAAAATTCAGCTGCTGAAATTATCTTAACCATTAAGATGTTTATTATTTTAACCCGCTAGAGTTGAGAGAGTTTTTTTTTATTAATATATAAGCTATTTTTAATCAACATGTAGTCTTAAATTTAGAGTTATTAATTAACAATTATTTTTATTACCGTACGGTCACGCTTATCCTTACAGTGTCGCATATTGTAAAATTAAATGATGAAAATTGAGAAAAATGATTATTTTGATGATAAAAATTAACAAAAAAGACAAGGGAAGTTGTTTGCGTTACCGCGGCTGCAATAGAGTTTTTTTTAACCAAAATTGAGTCATAGTTTCAATGCTTCGACAGAAAAATGACCCAATTAGTTGTACGAACCTAAGAGTTATTACTAAAATCAAAAGTCATGTTCATTCTTTAAGAGTCAATTTATGAATCTAGTTTTAATTTTGCGCGTCAATAGCAAAATTTTAAAGCTGAAGGCTTTCTGTGCAGGTGTAAAAAAATAAACTTTAAATATAACTTTAGGTATAATTAAGTAAATATTTTCATTTTACGTTGCTGGATTTTGCTTCTCGGGGTCAGTTGGGGATCACGTGCAAATTTAAAAATTGCAATTAATTGCATGTTTTATTTCTTTCGCCTTAATAATTTATGCGCTAAAACTGCAGCATGTTTTTAAGTAAAACGCTCACCTATAATAACTACTGACCTATTTATTCAGCACTTACGATTAAATATTTTTAAGCCAGATTTTTAAGATTATATTTTATTATTTATGGCACAAATTTGCGGTTAAATGTGTACACTAAGCTGACTAAGTTTCCTAGCTAACATATGGTACTCTTATTTTAGATGTATTACTCTAAAGCCACATTATTTTTTATGATTTTGTTTTTTATTTTTTATACATTGCATATTATGCTATCTTAATAAATAAGTACTTACTCTTTTTAAGCGACTCATCACAAAATAAAGCGATCAGCTAAATTTGTTAATTTTACATTACTTTATAGTAATGTATAATTAATTGTTTATACAAAAGTTTTATTTTTAAATGCACATATTTTTTGGCGTACTTTTTTTTTTTAATGTAAACACATACAGGAGAATACCGACAGATGGTGATAGTAATTATGAAGTCTCATCTGTGGAATTCTATGACGCTTTCCATGGTCTATGTGGCTTAACGCTGCATGTAGAGTGTTGATCCGCCAACGTCATAGACTACAGCCCGAGATCCACGCATCATCCTTTATTATTACAGGAATATACTATGAATGGGTGGTCTTCACGGGATGACTTTCGTCTACCACCTATTTTAATTAATAGGCTATGACTGACATTTAACGGCTGATGGATCAAATTCACACCAACCAGGGGATTTTAAAGCTCATAAATCAATTTAAAAAAAAAAAAATCTCCGTCGGGGATCGAACCCACGACCTTTGGCTTGCAAAGCAAACGCTTTTACCATTGAGCTATGACCACCGGTTGAGCTATTAAATAAATTAATTAAAAATATTGCCTAATATTTATGCTAAATTATTGAGTTCTAGATTATATTTCATTACTAACTAAAATAATGTTAGTTTTATTTCTTCACACAATTTTGCGAATAAAAACGTCATTATTTTGAGCTCTTAAAGCTTGCGAAAACGACTAACGCAATCACTCATTAAAACCAGAAAAGGTGCCAGTGCATCAATAATCTTCCAAGGAAGTGCATCACAATATCATCAGCACTCACCCACGCGTTCTGACGCATCAGCAGCGTCTTGACACGTGAGTCGTAAACTCGCAACACGTTTCAGCCATCAAAATACCGACATCTCTTTGCGCTGAGGAGTAGCTCAGTTGTATAGCGCTTGGCCGTAATGAGAGCATCTTCCCGGGTTCAAATCACTACGAAGATAAAAAAAATATAAAGAAAAAACATACAATTTACTTAAAAAATTAATTGGTATATTAACATGACGCCATTTTCAAAATTTTACAAAAGTTCTTCGTTTTTGAATATTTTTTGTGTAATTATTTGTTCTCACTGAAAAATAATACAAATATTTAACAACTGATGCACATCGCATTTTTCTCAGAAATAATTTCAAGACCAACAAATTATTGATAACAATAATGTCATATACAGTACAAAATGTATTATGATCAGTACGTAAGAGTAAAATGAGAAGAATCATAATTTCCACATATCAGTATTCTAAAAAGATATTTTCTTCAAACAGTTCTGCCAGCTGCTATAATCCATGAACTGTCCCAAGCCATCTCAGGACCTAGAACTACGCTGAGTATATAATAATAGTATGTAAAGTTTCCGATGGCCATCATAGTAGGAATCCTGAAACTTGTAGCAGTAAAATTGAGATTAAGTCTTTTTCATTTAGCATTTTTAATGAGATTTTATGATTGACCCAATGCTCTATTTTATGATAATTTTGTCCTAAGAAGCGCCTTAACCAATCTTATGATATGAGATAAAAAACAGTTGGTAAACCATCCAAATACAGTCCACGTTCAAGACTGCTTAACTTCGTTGGTCAAACAAGAACCGGTGTCTAAACGAACTTTGGTTGTTATACACTCGCATATCCTTACATATAAAAAAAACACTTCGGCACGTTTCAGGCTCGTATCTTTGCTGAGTCCATCCGTAAACCATAGTTTACTTCAGTCCACAGGAATTTACAGTCAACGTAAGGATCCATTCATTTTACGATGGTTAGAAAAGAAGGTTTTTTCCAGAGAAATACCAACAGACATTGATGAAAAATATTTATGTATAAATTATATAAGACCCCTATTTTTGTTCATTTATGATTCACATTTTCGAGGATGTTATGCATGAGAAGTCTTGATCCGCCAACGTCATTAGATTAAGTATGTCATTTACTTATTGTCCGATTTAAGGAATACTCACGATGAATATTTTGTGATTTTTTATTTATATAGAATTTGAAAAAAACATTCAACGTGAAATGGACAAGTTGCACAATTACACAGAATATTTATTGGTTCTCGGGAAAGTTATCCAACCCAATATTTAATTAATATATTTTTTTAATTTTATTATTTAAAGTAGTGTGGAGTTAAAGATGGAAACCCTATTTGTTCGCCTTCAAATTGACAAATTAATTTATCATTTATGTATTTCTTGAGTACTAAGCGGCCTTCTATTCAAATTTCTGAACTCTCGTATGCATAGGATATACTCGATATCAGGTATGACTTGGGATAAGATGACAATAATGGCAGCTTATATAACAACGTATCTTTGATTTGTGATTATTATATGATACAGCTAGGTATACTACCTAGCTGTAACATGGAAAAAAAAAACCTGTTTTATATGTTTAACTTTGAGAGGATCAAACGCGTGATCTCCCAAATGACAGTCAAACAACTTGTTATCTCAGCGATACTCGACAACGTATATGTATTTGTAGTACGCACATATAATTTTAACGATTTACTAATCCGATGACTTAAACGGAAGAGTTGGATTTTTGAAAAATTCTCTCGTAAATCTCTATTAATATGGCGCTTTAATTACTAGCACGCTCACTATAGTTTATGGTAGTCGTAAATAAATCAATAAAAAAATATCTCTCACGTAGAATATATCATTTATGAAACGCACTGAGGCTTATTTTTATTCGATTCATGCTATTAAAAAATATAAAAATATTTTCAAATGTTAAAAATAAAAAATTAGTCATAGCTCCACCGAGTACATCATATATAGTTCCCAACGGCCTTCCAGGGCGGTGAAAGCTGAAGACATTGACAAAAAGGCAGCTGTAGTTACTATTCTCTTCTGTGTCATCAAAATATCATACCATATAAGCTTGTCGTCTTCCATCTTTATATGCTCCAATTTGACGAGTGGATTTGGGATGTTGATGATTGTGATGTTTGTATTACGTTTTAATTCTTTGAATATACAATAATAAAAATTATGTTTAATTTCAGAAATACAAAAAATACATCTCTACTCTTCAGGTTTTTTTTTCATTCATCCAACAAGAACCACTGCTCCTGTTATATTGTTACATTATTCTGTTTGACTGTTTCATTTCGTGAAAATTTTTGAGAGTGGTGATTCCGAGAATCTCACATAAAATTATATAATTTCTGTGAGGATATGTTGTGTAGATTTGGTATCTTTAATATGCACGTTTATTCCACGAATTTCTCTTCAGCTCGTATCACCGGCTTCCATCTATCGCGTCCTCTGAGGATAAAGTATAACACGGAGAAACTACGTTATGTTGCCAGCGTAAGGTATTTTTTAACCATAGTTAAGTTTGTCAGAAAAAAATAGATACTTTAACATGCTCAAAAAATATCGCTGTCTATAGGACATAAAATAATATTTACCAATATTTTTTTAACTCACCTTAGCGTATATACACAATGAAAAACTCAAGGTTATCGACTTAAAGCTCTTCGTAACTTCATAATTATTAAAGTAATGTTAAATAAAATAAATCATAAAAGTTTTCTTTAAAACCATTTTTCACCGACATGCACTGGAGCATTTCTTAAGCAATTGCTAAGCAAGAAAGTCGTTCGTTCTAAGTTACTCAAATTTAAAGAAATCTTATTAAGATATATTGCTCAAATTAAATCATCATTTCGGTAGGCGTAAGCAATTGGTAAATGAACCAGCGCTGTGTATAGAATAGAATAGAACCAAAGTGCATCGCTTTGGGTTCGATCCCAACGTCTGCCATTTCTTTTTCCGATATTGCCGAGAGAAATATGGAAGAGATAATATTTGATTTAGATTTTTGTATGCATATAAATTTATTGAAAAATAATGGTTGTAATCTTTAATTATCTATGAAGTATAATAAAATATTGAAAAATATATTCTGAAAATCTAAGAACAATTTAACATCATGCTTATGTAATAAAAAAAATACATTTAATTTTTTTTTTGGTTTGCTCCAAATGTTAAACTAGTAGTTACCTATTTTCACTCAGAAGCTGGGGACTAATTAGCGTGGGTTCATTTTTATGAGCATGGACCACTTGTTGGGCAAATGCGTGCTTTAATTATATGCGAGTCCTAACACGAACTCCGCCTTAAGTGTTGTAGTACACAATCGGTGCTTCTTGCCTTTGGCGAAAGAAATGCTAATTGGCGTTTGCGAAGTGTAAGAGTTAATTATTAACGGTACTGTTGTTTGCGGAATTGATTAAAGAAAAAGTGAATTACGACACATATTCCACATTAAAAAATAACAAGACAACTTGATATCGAATTATATGAATGCCATAAATTGCCGCTTCATAGTTGTATCAAGCTAATAAACCGATCTGCCTTTAAAAAATGGATCAAAAATTACCCAAAAATATTCTTCGCTTACTACAACTGTCATCGCTTCAAGTCATCAGGCTTCTGCTCTAGAGGTTATCAGGAATCATATTTGTTCCCAGGTGGACCTTCAGGTGCAGACATATCTTGAGACGAAAGATAGATAGTGGAAACTGACAGAATTTAGTGGCGTCAGTTTGTGATGGTTCTAGTATGTAAAAACAGTTGAATCACTTATCATTAGCCACGAATTATTTCAAGTCATATCTGCCTATAGCGCAAAACCCAAACAGAAATGATAACCGAAGTGTTGAATATATATTTTTTTTATTAACCGACACAGAAAATCAGTACGAAATTTCATTTGGCAGCAAAATTCGACTATTGATTAACATCGTTATGCATGCAATTTTGCTTAATTTTGGTACTTAATCAACAACGAGTGCTACAAGTTGACTTTTTCCTTAATATACCCATAACAGACATACCACATTCTAAGTCTACCAGATAGTCTTGTAAGAACATCCTTCTTTCTACGTTTGCTCTACCGTGGTCTTAACTAGAGTGCGCATCATCCAGTTGCCCTTCCCATGTGGTCTGTTGTTTAGGTCAGAGACCAGGAACCATGTAATGGCCCACAACAATGTTCCTTGCCATTGTTCCAACACGCCAGCGGGAGCTGTGTCGGTGATGCGAGTTCAACTGCTTATCTCTCTTTCGAGAACTTTAGAGCAATAAAACGAAGATATTAAGTAGCGAACGAGCGTCTTGAAAGTATTATTATTCATAATGATATCACATGCAAGAAGATACGCGTCTTGCATGGTGGAATCTCGAATATTTTAAAAACCGTTACATCTTAATGCATCATTACAAATGTCCGTTATAGAAACATCAAGTAATAAATTAAACATTTTTTTTATTCACATATATGGGAGTAGCATCTTTACTTACTTAGTTGTTCACAGGAACCAGAGCTTACATGGAATGATGTAAGGATCATGGTGGCTGACAGAACTTTTGGGCTGCAATTAGTAAAGACCATATTCTCTAGCATTCTACTGAATTAGTAATGATAGTTTTGTTGCTATTTTCAAATATATATATTTATATATCATCATTTATGAATTAAGCAAAAATACTTATTTTAATTTCTACTTTCTTTCAATATTAATTAGTGTTTGGTTCAATTAAAGGCTTAAGTTAAATACTTAAGTAATAACTTCATTTAATATCTATTAAAAAACTTAAATATTATTTTCAGTGTTTTGAGCATTCACTTTGAGATATAATAAATATTATTCCTAAAATTGTTTTTAAGCTGCCCATTTTGTATGTGTTTATTTAGTGCAAGAATTTTTGTACGAAATTTCAAGCACGAATAACAGAAATAGTTCGTTGAAATATTTTTATGAACTTTATTCTAAGAAAACAGTTTGTTGTAGAAAAATAATATGTGAGAATGTAGGAACGTTAACCGTGAAGTTTTATCTCTCTTTGAAACGATGTACCAAAAAAAACACATTTACAGGTATATGGAACACTTTTTCGTAAGAAAATGACACATTTTTTATGTTACATATTATCTTTTACTTAGAACGTATAAGATATTACAATGTTTAAAAACGTACATAAGCATTTAATCGCATTAAATAATGAGATATTGACTTAATTATTTAGGTTTTAGTTAAAAATGATAATACATGGCTAATGTATGTACTCGCATCATCATACCATATACACTCCCCTAACGGGAGCATTCACTAACTGAAGCTATAAAACTCTTTAAGCCACCATAGTCTAATAAATACCTGTAAAATATGTTCCAAAATCTAAATGGGGAAAGAATCACAGTTTTTTAAATTTTATTCAAATTTAAATTTAAGCTTTCACGTAGCAAACTTTTAAACAATTTTTAATATCTTGTTTTGATTCAAAATGCATATTTTCTTTCCAATAATTTCTCTGTCTAAGGGAACCACAACCTTCCAGTAAAACAATAAAACCTTAATATTTCCTACTATTAATGTAGTTTTATTTATTAAAAAACTAATTTTGTACACTTGAAGAATTATAATTGTTTTTTTTTTTTCATTTTCTCTCCCCATGGCGACACCAAAGGCAGTGTCTCCATGGGGATATGAATTGCGTTAAGACTGTTTTATTTTATTTAATTAATTAATATTTAATGCAAGTAATAAGTTACTTGAGAAATAGTGAGTCTCCTAAGAAGAAAGGTGCTGATGATATGAATAATCTTGATATCTGACAGTACATGTAGACAAAATAAAATTCTTTTTAAAATGGTATATTGCATAAGCAACGTAAAGGAAACTGTTTTTATTAAATTGAACCTCAGAAACTTATGAAAAAAAGCCGTTCTATAACAACAATGAAATAAATTAGTGCGAAACGCTGCGCGGAACACACCAAAAACACTGTTATAGTTGACGCTGTGGAATTTCCACACAATGTTGAACTTTTCCACAAAACTAAATTAAGTTTTACCAGCTGGGGAAAATTACGTTTGTTGAACACCGGTCTCTGCGGGCTGAGCGGATAGTTTGGGCATTTTTCGAGGCTTCGCGGCTATACGTATCGCTAAACACGTTTTTGTTTTCAGTATTTTCAGCGAATGAGGGTACTGTTCATTGCTGAAATATAAAAGTACGATGTGGACTGGAGACTTGTTAATTTAATTGGCTTGTTTTACGTTTGGTCATTGTTCAAAATTGGTAAAAATATGGGAGAACTATTTAATTTTCATATGAGATGACTTTAATGAATTTATTTTCACCATATGTTTCGATAGATTGTAAATTAAACATCAGTAAAAAGCTCATGTCTCGGTCAAAAAACCGTAGTCAAACATCACCTAATCTCCTCAAAAAAGTGCCTTAGCAAATTTTTAAAATGCTTAGGATACATTAATGCTGTTTATCAAGTAATTGTGCTCTTGTCTTATAGTATAATGGACAAATATATTAAAAAGTGATTTGAATGGACCTTCAGATGAAGAAATGTTTTTTTTTTATATAACATACAGGAGAATACCGACAGATGGTGATAGTAATTCTGAAGCCTCATCTGTGGAATTCTATGACGCTTACCGTGGTGCATATGGCTAAGCGCTGCATATGGAGTATTAATCCGCTAACGTCATAGACTATAGCCTGAGATTAGCGCAACCTCCTTATTATTACAAGAATTTACTATGAATGGGTGGTCTTCACGGGCTGACTTTCGTCTACCACGAATTTTATTTAATAGGCTATAACTGGCATTTTACGGGTGAGGGATCAAATTCACACCAACCGGGGGTATTTTAGAGCTCAGAAATCGATGAAAAAACCTTTTTTTTTAATCTCCGTCGGGGATCTAACCCTCAACCTTTGGCTTGCAAAGCAAACGCTTTGACCATTGAGCTTTACCCGCCGGATTTGGACCAAAGTACGGATCACTGCAGCTGGAAGAGCTTTTTAGGCGCAATTGACGTGACCATATGCTATAAGTAGGTAGCAAATGTAGAAAAGAAGACTATGTGAAGTTCACATCATAAGGCCGAATATTTTGTGAAGAGTTATTAAATATTAAATTAATAATAAATTATTTTTTCAATATTTATATAATCGTGTCGGAAGCAACAAGGTCAGACCCTGTCTGCCCAGAAGTGGGCGACGTCGATAGCGTTGCTTCTGGCCATCATCAGGTCTTCCTGGGTGCAGCTATTCGGGCACAGCGCACACTCCAGAAGGTGTGACAGGGTCTGCTCCACGCCGCAGTCACATTCAGTCGGTCCGCTGTAAAACTGCCAGGCTTTCATTTGTGTCCTCGTCTTGCATACTCCGGTCCGAAGTCTGTTAAGGGACCTCCATTTTCATTAACAAGTAAAAACATTATTAATCATTGAACTAATAGTAATAATGCATTTAGAACTATACAAAATAAACAGAAAAGTGTAAAAAAACTAACAATCTAAATTTCTTAGTAAAATTATATACCTTAAAATTACTATATAAAGAAAGTATCACATATTTTTATTTTCTGAAATTATTCTAAAAAGTAATTTACAATTTACATTTATGAAAATAATATCTCAACTTTTTTATAGTAATGGTAAACTTTATTTGTAAACAGAGTAGCAGAAAAGTTTTTTGTCATGAAAGTAATAACAATAAACGCAATATAAAATTTCAGGTGGATAATCAAAATTCATGAATGAATTGAAAGGCTTCAGAACTTTCGGGGATGGAGAACTATGTAAAAGTAAATGACTGTTGACTTGACAATGGAAAACTTTTGTTTTTGTTTATGTTTTACATTTTACAGTGCTTTCTTATGAACTGTTTATATTCCGTTTTGTGGAATTGTTTACGACGGTAAAATTTTATACTTATTTATACATATTTGTTTTTAAAAATACGTTGTGAAGGCTGATTGAAAATAATCAAATATACAAAAGTTACCCCATACGAATCCCCCCTCCTTCAATAGAGAAAGTTAAAAAATACATAAGTAGACAACCTTTTAATACTACAGCCTGTGAAAAGACGGAGGTGGACATAATTGGAACATGTACTACGGATGCCACAGGAGAGCATTAACTGCCGCAGCCTTTTCCTAATCCTCCCAGGCTTGTGTTGGTAACTATACATAGAAAGTACTCGAAAGAACTACGGGAAGCAGAGCTGAGATATGTTGAGGCAAACTGGCAAACAGAGCTTTGTAGCGGCGGCTCATAATGTCTATTTACTCCAGTAAGGCGAGTGAACATTATAAAATGAAAATAAATTATGTGTTTACAGCACTTTGAATATTTATTGCTTAGATTCTTCAGTATATTAATTTATTTTATTTTAAAATAACACCTTTCTTACTAATTTAATGAGTATTTTAAGTTGTATGGACAGATGACGCTTTCAAAATTAGATACAAAATCCCAACACTGGATATATACTGCTTCACGAGCTCATAAAACTCGTGTACTATGCGCTCGCGTTTTGAAGGTTTAATCTCTGTTATAACCCGTTGAAACCTGATAGCCAGTCCGACACGTCGGCGGAGCATTCACTTAGGCACGCATTCAAGGCGGTATTATTTGTACAAGAGCGATCGGAAAAATGGATAAATACCACATAACCAATGGCGTGACAAAATATTTAAAAGTTATAAATGTTTTTTACGAAAGTAAGAACATACTCGTGCCATTAAGTAGCACATAGTCGGTAAGATATGTCAAACAGAACTAATCATGCCAACATCAATGCTTTAAATATTATTTCTGTATTCAAACATTGGTAAGTAGAAGTTACAAATTAAGTGAGGAGATGGAGGTTTTTTCTGTGGATCCGCAGGAGAGCATAAGCTGCCTTTCGTTGGTGGCTCCAAGTTTTAGAAGACCATTAAAGTATTATAAAATACGATTTTCCGTAATATAGAAGACCATTTTCTTACATATTATCTAAGAAATGTATAAAAGATCTAGAAAGATATAACATATTTTTTTTTTTTTTATTTAATCAAATATAAAAAGATACAATTTTTACATAGTAATTTACATTCCAATCATTTTTTTTTCTCTTTTTTTTACATTCGCTTACCACACCACTTAAAGATAGGATCTTCTGTGTGGCATATAGAAGATCATTTTCTTACATATTATCTAAGAAGACCAAAATTATAGAATACCATTACCATATTATAGAAGACCATTTTCAAGAATATTTGTATTTATTTTGTTTTCTAGAAAATGTAAGAATATAATATAATAAATAAAATGCATTTTCTGAATAAGCCGAAAAATAGCGAAAAATAAAATATTCTTTACCATCATGGTGTTTTAATAAAGTTTTTTTAAGTCAATCTTATTTACAATACAGAGCCCCAAAAGAATACGAATGAATGTATTTCTTATTTTTTTAAATATTCCACTAATTATTGAAATGTTATTTTGGGTTTGACATAAATGACATAAAGATTCAGAAGACATGTTTAAAACAAAAACATAATAATGCGGAAAAAAACTACCAGCAGCTAGGTATTGGAACGAAAAGAGATAAAAATAACAGCATAATTCCTGTAATAAAACATCGAATAGACATCTTTATTGCAATTTCATATTAACAACTTACAATGTGTATTTCAAAATATGTGTATTTATTAGACTGTTAAGGATTCATTATACATATCGTGTCGGAAACAACAGGGTCAGATCCAGTCTGCCCAAAAGTGGGTGACGTTGATGGCGTTACTCCGGTCATCAACAGGTTTTCCTGGGTTGCTGTTTCCGTAGTATAATTAATTTATTAATATGATGTAAATTGAGTAATAATTGTAACGATATTTCATGTGATTTCCATTGCTCTATCAAAAACAGCTACGCCACTGGTCCATGTGTCTTAAGGCCACCGGGAAAATGATATTGCAGGCAGTCTCCCCTTATTAATGAGCCAGCAAAGTAAATCTATGTCCGTCAAATGCGCCGCGTGTCAAATCTGTACCAATAAATATGTCTTCGTATTGACTGTTGCGATACTAAAGATTCCCTTTTCATATGCGATTGAAATGTTAGGATCGTTTTTAAAATGAACACGAATCGTTCGTATTAAGTTTTGCTGTAAATTACTATTACAGTCGTGTCGATAATGTCTTGGAGCCTTGACATCAATGATCTCGTCAGCAAAGTATATAATTACTATTATTTATGTATTTTAGGAAACATTAAAAAAACTCGTATGCTGTTAATTTTCATTTCGTGATTACTACTTGAAGGTGTTTAAAAATATCTTAATTTCACTTTCTGACAATAAAACGTAAAATTGCACGGGATATATGTTTGTTTGTGCGTGTTATTCGCTTTATCTTTCCAAAACTAAGCCAACTCAAAATTAAATTTAAATGAAACATTTCCAATTTTCATTCAACATTATAATTTACTATTTGATTCTAGAATAGATTATCTTTTATTGTCAAAGATGAATATGATTTAATACACCTATTTTATTATCAGAGTGTTTGTACGTTTCACTGATCTCCATTAAACTTTTTAAATCAATTCGAATAATGGATTTTCATCATAAATAAATAAATTACCGAACGTGCATGGAATTCACTTTCTTTAGTAGTTTATGGGACTTTAGCGTTAATCGCTCTTTGTTCGTGAAAAGCTTTGGTTTTGACACTTATATTATAGAAGTGTTGTTGATATGTCTATAAAAAGAAAGATTTATAACTTTATTTTGACTAAATATGTAGGATTTCTTTAATATATAAAAGAAAGTGAAATATTTTCGAAAATCTTACAAATTCAGCTTCATAACATATACCTAATGTATTTTTTTCTTCTTCGTAGTATCAATCCGGTGGATTGGTTTGCAGCAACAGAATCTTGCATCTCGATCTCCATTCCTCTCGGTCCTCCGCAACCCTTTTCAGCTCAGCATAAGCGCTACAATTCATGTCCTCGAATACTTGCTGCAAATACTCCCGTCTAGGGCGCCCTCTCAATTTAAAAATATTTAATAAATTACTCTCCCATGAATCATTCGCATGTATTTTTTATTCGTTTAAAAATCACACAACCTTATTAGAAAGTTAAATAAATTGCAATTATATATATTTTTAAGTCAACTGATGATTTATGGTTGCTGCTGCATAGTTATAAAGTTATTGAAAGATATTTAATAATTTTGCTTGAATATATTTAATTATTAACAAATTAATAATATTCACACTCGGTGGAATAAGAATCGATGTTTCAACATGGTTAGTAAGTCGTAGGAATTTTTTTCTATGAGTTCCATATCAAGGAATTGCCGCCACACCTTCTGGTAGATGTCGTTACTTATATTCGTATCTCTGCACCCAGCGGTCTCCCTAGAAACATTTTCGTATGGTTCCCGAAGGCCTGCCAGGTAGATACTTACCTTACTAAAAAAAATATATTTGTAACTTCATGATATTGTTTTATTTCGAATGATACTCATATAACCAAAACGAGTCATGGCTTAAAAAATGTTCCCACAACAAAACTTATTCAAGTGTTGATAATTTCCTTCTCACAACAACATTGATTAAGCCAGGTGCATTTAAAAATACGACCACGATACATTATCACATTAATAACCCGTCGCCGCATGCGACAAATCACTATTCCTTTGATAACGTCATAGAGTCCTCGCTGCCCGGTATATCAGATTACAGTCTGCGTCTTGTCGGCTTAATCTGTGGACCAAATCTTTTGAATCTAAATCATTTTTTTATATAAACACATATGAAAGAAAACTGACTAAGGAAGATTTTTATTTACTATCAATGTTTCATTCAGATCGATATTTTTTTAATTTAAAATGACTTTTAATATGCCAATTTTATAATACAATTTAAGGCTTACCGCACCACTTAAAGATCTTATCTTTAAGTGGTGTGGTAAGCGAATGTAAAATAAAAAAGAAAAAAACAAAAAAAAAAGATTGGAATGTAAATTACTATGTAAAAGTGTATCTTTTTATATTTGATTAAAAAAATAAAAAAAAATAAAGTTTAAGGAGATGAAAATAAAAATGTCAATAATTTGGATTTAACTTCGTTTGAATATTTGACAAGAAAATAATAAATAATATACTTTTTATAGATATTAATTGTGCTTGCTATTTTTAAAAGTATATTCAAGCTGTACATTTGTTGCATTACATGTTCATCGGCTGATGGATCTATGAAATTATTACCTTACAAATATTTAAATAATTACTCTTCCATGAATATTATCATTCACATATATTCTTAAGCTCATATATATATATAAGAATATCGCGTTGTAAAAAATATACTTGCATATTATATAATGCTTTCTATTTTAATGATAAGCTCTGTGTTGTATGCTATAAAATACTAACAAATGCAATAAAATATACCATGGCATTTATAAGCATTATTTTAGTAAACTTAGCTTGTATTTATGTGACTAGGATTAAAATGTGTTTATGTTTTTCACATTTTTGTAAAAGATAATTAATATATTTTGTACAACGCTTATATTATTGCCTGCCTATTCACAGATTGTCTACAATCATGACTTTATTTGATGTGCTCACGTTGAGGTGTATTATAAGTGTAAGTATAATGTATTTTCTCTATTTTCAAAGACAAATTTCTCACTAGTTAAAAACACTGCTCTAGAGCTTTTTAATTATGTAAAAAAAATGCTTTATCGAGATTTGAACGTAGAAATTACCAAATAAAAGCCGGGCGATTTAACCGCTTGGCTACAGTGCTCTAATATGTTTATGACAGAAGCGTATTTATAAACGTTAAGCGTCATAGACTCGTACATTATTAATTGCAGTCTTACCTCCCGGGATGCACTCAAAAGAATATATTTGATATTTTAAGCTGAAGCACAATGTTTTTTTTAACCCATGATAGTATTTATGGGATTAAAGGAGATTAACATTTATAACGCTAATCTTCTAAAGATATGAAAGGATCATGGGAAAGAATGTAATATTATTTGATGAATTTAAAATATATCGAATAAGTGATGGAATTTTAATATTAACATTGATTTATTTAATACAACTTCGGATATAACGACTTTAGGATTATTATAAATCTCAAAATTGTAGAGCGTAAGATCATTTGCTTTAGTCAAACAAACTACGAAGGCTGTGCATTACGAATATTTAACAATAATACCGGTTCAATACCGTCTTTTTTAACACAATATATTTACTACTTTGACTTCGAAAATCTGTTGAAACTATGCGCCTACTAAGGAACGGATATTGAAGAAGTATATGGTAAATTTAATTTTGTTTGTTATCTTCTTTAACCTATCAATAAGGCTTTTGAATAACCTTATCAGCACCTATAGATTGTGTTCTTTCATTTGCTTTTTATCGACGTACTTTTAGCAGTTAAATTGTAATAAAAAAAATATTATTAAAAATGAATATAATAATTGATAGTAATATATAATACCAATAGAACAAAATGATCTACGGTGTTCCTTAACGTAATAATATTAAAAATATGTCTAATAATGGTCATTTTTATTATATTAATATCAGTGGCTTAAATTCCTTTCAATATGAGTCCTAGGCTTTATGTCAAAGATTAAGGACGAAGCTCAAGCTACCAGATTGCATCAGTGACTTAAAAGATTATAAAAAAATGAAAGGACACCGCATTTTTATACAATGTCTTGTAATATTATGTAGGCTCAAGAGTATAACAATTCATTACAATTTAAATAAAACAGCTTTCAAAATCTTAATGGAAAAGCAAGAAAAAAACAGATTAACAAATGTCCAAAGATGCTTCGGATACTACAGCAGTATTATTGTTGAGCTTTTGCATTTTCTTCAATAAAAATCATCACAAACTATGTAACTATGCCTAGTATAAAAATCATCGTTCTTTATTTGACTGACGTCATTAACACATTTGAAACGTAAAAATTAAACAACATATTACGGGGATCAAAACATGGATGGGACATCACATCTTATTCACCACGTGACGTTGGTATGATTAAGCCGCCTTTAAGTAACAAATGGGCCTCAGGAGCATTTGAAAACATTAAAAATTATGATTTAAACATCACCCGTAATATGCTGTGATTACTACAATTTCTTGGTTTCAGGGCTTCTATCATGGATACATTGAGAAACATATGTTTCCAAGTGGACCTTCGGGTGCAGAGAAATCTTACAACAATGAATTGTTAACAGAAACTGACAGAATTATGTGGAGGTAATTTTCGGTGATCAAATATATATTTATGTTATGTAACTTGTAAAGCAAAAGACTAAATTTATACTGCGTGTTTTTTTATAGTGTGGTCCAAATTTGATTATAAAGTAAGGTTGACTGTATTACAATTGTAACGTTATATCTTGCTTCGTAAGAATATCCCGTCAAGACAGCTTTAAGATGTTCAGCTACGTTAAAATGAAGTAAAAAACAATGCCATTGTCTGCGCTTTGATACGATAAAGAGAAACAAAAAGACCAAGAGTACTTGGATGAATCAATACGGAACCAAATTTGAAAGCATTGTTGGGATGCTGCAACAAAGGTTATCTTTCTATACACGCTTCAGAGTAGTTAAGCTATTAGAAAGCGAGTCTTTCATCTCGGGGGTAACCGATACACTTGCTCCGTAAAGACGTCTTTTTGATATGTAGCCACAGTGCATAATGAGACTGGTTCCCTTTTGTGTTCTGAACCGCAGGCAAGAAGATGCACTCGAAGGTTTATTACGATATAATATGTATCTTAACGTGTATAGGGTGATACGAAGTCCTAAATTCAATATAATATTGTATAACACAAATAATATAATAATATTGCACAATTTTTTGAGAAATTTTTTTTTTGTTATTATTTGAAATATTTATGGGGAATATTCACAGATATGCAATAATAAATACGCTAAATACGTTTTGCATGAACGACAATCTTGAAGTGAAAAAAAAGGAATTTAACTATATTTTTTGTGATAACGTCTAAACTTGGTCATGTATGGTGTTTTTGCATCTACTTCTTCTTCTTCTTTCTCATCGCCTTACGTGAATCTAAAAATCTTATATTTTTTCAGTGCTGAAGTAATCGTAATTATATTTTACCATTAGGAAGCCATTATACAAGATATCTGCTTAAAAGTCTGACCCTCGCTTAGTGAGTATGCGTATTCATTCATATTTATTTATTTAATTAACAGAACCGCAGTTCCAAGGTACATATAATAAAATAATACGATACATAGAGCATACATAAACATAAACATACAATACATACAAAAGAGAAAGAACAAAATGAAAAAAGAAGAAGAAGATGACACGTGTCAAGAATCTAGAAGAATGAGATCTAGGAGAACAATACCATCGACAAAAGGGGAAAAGTATGCAAGAATAGGATCGAGGTGTGCTGGTAGGCCATTTGGGAGCGCCATTGCAGTTGTACTAAATTTAGTGCTCGAAGCTTCACAAGTATCAACTGGGATCAAAAACAATGGATGGCTACGAGCACGGGTGTACTTATCTAGAACATAGAAGTTAAACCATTCAAGAATCCCTAGAAGAAAAAGACTTGGGTAATATTCGGAATTGATTTAATTGAATGGATAGTTACCGTAAATATAAAAATAGAGACGTCGAAAATCATGTACAATATAATAAATTTCACTTTCACACTATTAGACGATTTTACCTTCATAAAAAATTGATATGCAAGTAATAACCATCATGTGTAATAAATAAACATTTCTGTGCATTATATGAATATGATATTCTCCTTCTTATTCGCAATCATATTCGATCTTCATCTTTATATTTATGCATTTCTATGCGTAACATAAATCGTAAAATATTATAAATGACGACTTATTATTTCATTATAATGTTAAGAAACGCGAAATAGCTTCAATAATATTAAAGCAAATATCAATGGTTTTTTCAAATGCAAAAAGTAAATGCGAATACATAATTGAATAAAATATCATTTTTTATATTTCAGTGAATTATTTCTAGAATATTTGAGAAGGATGGTGACTCAACTGTGAGGGCTACGTTAACCCTTTATTTACTGAATTATTAAATAATGTATTTACTTATCTGATTATTTTTATATGAATAAGTGTTGATAGGATATAGATAAAAAATAAGAAAAATCATTTTTTTTTTCTAAAATAGAATTTATTTGATGGTCTTATAAATCTGACTTATAAGTTCCGTCAGGGCACAATGGCAGCAAAATGCACAATCAATATTCGATTTTGTGGTATGGGACTTCCTCCTTAGGAGTCCCGTCAGTAAATAAAGAGTTAAACAGTGTATGGATACAGGCTAATGTTGATGACGATGGTTATTATATTTCTCATTACCTCTACAATCAAAATCTAATACATACAGACAAAGAACCGAATAACGGTTTCAGAGAATGCGAAACCGATGTCTTAAATTCGGTATTTCAGTAGATCAATAACTTAAAGGTTATTAACTGACATTACTTTGTGTGACAAAATTTCATAATTATTCTCTTAATTGTAAGTTTACTATTAATTAGTATTTGTGTTACCTATATAACCGACTTTTGTTGAAGACTATGTTCATTATTAAAAAATTTACCTGTATTGGTCCGAAACATGTACAATTACTTAAAAATAATGTAAGTAGTAAGTAAATATTCCTTTTTTTATACAATTTATCTTGCTTATATAACCAGTTGTTTGAATCATTACATTTATATTTAATTTCTGAAATACATCTCAAAGTTAATACAAAAATTAACGATTTATAATATATTTTAAGTTTAATACTCAGGTATATCAACTGCATATTTAAATTACTGCTATTTATAGAACGGCTCATAGAGCATACGCCCTTCCGCCCACTTCCAAGATTCCAGGGGCGCACTGACGCAACGCAGCCGCCCCCTGTGCGGCGCCCTAATTAAATTTATAATTTTATAACCTCCGAGAATGTACCGGGAAATGCGGCGGAATATTTCCAATCTATGGCGAAATTTAGTTACCGCCACGTGCCGCCCTTGTAAATCCTCTGAGGGTTACTCACCAACGCTTGAAATGATTTAACCATTGGGATAATTTTAACCGCCGCAGCTTTTAACAAAGCTGATCCAGCAACAATAGTTTTGTATGGATTTCAGTAAGAGCTCGATATAAGTAGAAGGCTATAAAGTACACAGTTTCACAAGCTAACTAGACTGAGCTTGTTAAAAAAAAATTTAATTCAATGATTTTATGAAGCATAGGAAAAGACTCATAAATAAAATCTGCTTATAGGAGAGAAATAAATGCACCAAATACTTTATATTTTAAGAGCCAATTTCAGGAGAAAGTGTCGTTGTTATATAATTGAAACAATTTCGGCTTATACTTCTCAAAATAATTCTTGTCCAGTATACGCGTGCTTAGTGCCGGTTTTAGGGGGTGGCGAAGTGGGTCGGTGCCCCAGGGCGTCGAATAAGCAAGGGGCGCCGAAGGCAACCGGACTGGATCAGACATTTTTAAGTATAAACAAAATGGGGCGCCAGAAAAAAATACCCTAGGGCACCGCAGAGCTGAAAATCCGGTACTGTGCGTGATTTTTTTAACATGAAGTCAAGCAACATTAATCACAGATCAAAGCTTGGATAAGTCTGTTAATCGCTTATGTTTGGTCACTTTGAGGCCCTTTTTGGGTAATTATAGTGCAGGACTCTTAAATAACTTGGTACTAATTATTCAATCTCCATAAAAAAAAACCTGCACAAAAACATCACTTGGATCTGGGATGTAAGTAATGTTTCTTACAAATAATTTAAATATTGGGTGTAAAAATGTGCATAAGTAGCAGAAACAGGTTTTTAGTTACCTAGCTAAGTTTCTTTAAAAAAACTTTAATTTTTCAATAATTTTACATCAAGATTAAATTTTTGGTATTCATGTCGTGGAAGAAAAATAACTACTGGATAAAACATCACTGATCTGTCTACATTTATTCACAAGCAATTGACAAACCTCTTTAATGTGAACACTAAAGATCTTGCAATTGTATCGAACTACACACCAAGAAAACCGTTACACATTTATTCCAATCTTAGCGCCTATCTAACCCAGCTTAATAATACAATGTCCACTAAAAGAACAAAACAATTTTATACTACCGTCATCTGTGAATTCATAGTAAAAAAATCTTATATTTTTGCTATGTTGCCCCATTTTTTCCGTAGAGGGTTATTTGGATTTAAAAATATAATTGTCTATAGTCCTTCGACGCCCTCATAGACGATTTAGATTTACTTAAAATTAGAGTACCACGCCCGTGCGTCGCGACGCTCTAAGCGTTCCTAGAAGAAGTATGACTCATGACTAATTCCATAACCAGGGTGTTGAAGAAGAACTGTTAGTGTCAGATGTCAACTTCCACTTATTTATAGCATCACTGCGTTTTACGACCGATAGCTTTAAAACTCGTTTAGCTTTGAATGTAAATATAAAATTAAAATTAAACAAATCAACGCTAATTAAAAAGTTGATATTTTTATAATCATTTTCAAGGAATATGCAGTGAATTAAGTTAAACTAGTGGTTTCATTGAAAATTTAATATCGATTTTTTGACTTTCGTATATCTCGGCACATTAAAGATAAATAAAAATACTAATTGAAAAGAACAATTCGCCATCGCCTACTATTGTTCAGTTTTAATACTTTTTTATAACATTGCTTTAATAAAACTAAGTTACTTATTATTTCAACTAAATATAAAAGTTTTAATACAATTTAATATGTACAACAAAATAAAATTATGAAAAAAATTTAAAAATAAAAGATAATATTGTATTGCAATAACCAGTCTAGTTTAAATACTGCAAAATTGCATAAAAGGTTTATGATCTTGATTTGCAAAAATAAAAGCAAAAACAGTTTCAACCAAAAGTGATCAATAAAACATGCAATAAAATCTTTTACTACCAATCATCGAATTCGGTACAATGCTTTCCAAATGCAGGGCCAATATTAAATGATCGATTTTTTCATTATTTATCAAAACTCATGTACAAGAGTACAAAAATTAAGTCGCTACTTATTGTAGGCTCATTGTCATTCACCAAGAACATCTGGACGATGCTTATGGAAAGTTTGTAATGTAATATATTGTTGTTTAGTGGCAGTTTGAATATTGTCTGTGTAAATTGACTTTTTATGAAAATAACTGTAAATGTGGATACTTTAGAATGTTGCAAATACAATAGGTAGTTAGTGGTATAAGAGTTAGAGAAAAGGATAAAACTGATAGAGCTGCTGACCTGAGCTGAAGTTATGCAGTCCGAAAATTGAGAAAAATAAAAATACATGTTTGATCATTATATATCAAATTAAAGTAGAAATATATATGACGTAACTAGCAAAGAACGCGTTAATGAGTTGCTTGGGGTTAATAATTTTAATCTTCTGTTTCCGTATCCATTCCATATATTCAGCAAATGGTGGGTCCAAATTGCTGTCTTACAATCAGTAAAGTTGACATTTTAACATAAATGTTTCCTGACGGTTTCCAAGGCAAAAATTTGGGAACTTGAACAGACTGTACTTATAGTATCCAGAGTATATTAGAATACCTTATAATTTGCTCTTAGATCGAATCATAACAGCAAAGTTTCCGAGGCCTTAACTATTTGGTCCTTATAAAGAAGCTCCATTCTTCAATCTTCTGGAAAAACTAGAAATAAAATATCAGAATAGAAATAAAGATTTAAGAGAACACCAAAGCTTGCTCGTGAGCTTAAGAAGCAATACAAACATATATCGCATATAATTTTTCAATAAGTTTACAATAATTTCACCCACAATGCTTGTAGATATGTGCTTGAAGAACTAATTCAGAAAAGCAAAAAAACGCTTGCTGCATACAAAATATATCTATGAATTCTGTACTAAAAATAAAGCTCGAACAATTTTTGCAAGACATCAATGTGTAAGATTGCCCGTCAACAGACTCGCAACGTCCATTGGGTTATGACCGCAATACCATTGAGGGGCTGTCTATCTCATCTCCAGGTTTATGGTCATCTTCTACGGCCGGGATCCCTGGCTGTAAGCGCGCTTTCACCGGGTGCGCATTTAATCATTGATGGTTTTTATGAGATCGCCCCGGTTATTTATTGACTGCATATGACAGTTATACTGCCGCGCTGCATTTTACTGTCTCTTTTATTATTTGGACGTGACGAACAGCCTTTGCTGCAGACTTATGCACTATTTATACTGCACGAGACTGCTTAGGCGTTGCTTACAGATGCAGTGCTTACAAAACAGATATTTCTGAGGCCACTAATATTTCGTCTATTGCCCTTTAAAAAAATGGTCGGAGTCCAAAAGGTTAAAAATACTAGAGGATTTTGCGAAATGCCTTATGTTCTATCTATCTCCTTCTCGTGGTGAGGGGTGAACTACATCAGTCGGCCAACACAGACAGGGACCGAATGTTGACCAGAAAAAGCTAACACCAAGCACTCAATTGTCCTGGAGGTAGTAAATGCTCTCCTAAAGCGGATGAACCTTTATGGTCAACGCCATTAGGATGTGAAAATAAAGGGGAAAATACCACATTAAAGGTCTGAAAGACATCCCATATAACAGCAAATAATGATTGCATCTAAAGTTGATCGAGATGCAAGATTTTGTTGCTGCAAACCAATCGACAGGATTGATACTAAGAAGAAGATTTTTTCGAATAATTTAAAATAGCAACAATACTGTTTATTATTAACAGATTCAAATAAATATTTAAAGCAATACTCAATTATGACAATTATGTTACTTAATAGCATTGCGAGGAGTTTTTTTTCATGTTGACATAAATATATATATTTGTTATTTATCTGTTTTATCATTTAAAGGACATGATTTTTTTTTAATGTGGTTGTAAAATTTAATATATGGTAAGACATATAATACGACTCAAATAAAAAACTACCCTTTTTATTTAAATTTCATATCCTCATTTCGGGATATGGTCACCAAAACGTACCACCACACAGTTCCGTTGACTGCCACCGTTTATGTCTTGTATCATCTATACTCCCTGATATGCTATATGTATCAGAATATATAAATGGATACGGACTGCTTCGTGAGTAGGATCGCAATATTGGGTGCTTTTATTGATTAAGAATTTTTAAGAAGATTAATTGAATTGGCTAAACACTCCTGACACTATGATCATTTGTTATTTACAGATGTATCAAACCAACCAACGGCATACGGTGGATACCCATCCGAGTACTGTCCGCATATAATAAAGCTTAACTTTAATGATCGAGCGAGAATCATATTACTAACATGCTGTTAACGTTATTTGATGAATCTTCCCTGAGACGCATCTCTTAGAGAAAATATATAAATATAATAAGAAACTGTTTTTTTTACAAAGATTGTCCAGGACATTTTCGAGGGGTGGATCATTTGTTTATAAGTGGAAAATAAACCTTAAGTAAAGTCGACGTATTATAGTTATTTATAATAATTGAACACTAAAAGAAAAACTGTCAATTTAATCCTGGCTGCGATGTACTACAAGATGCTACTTTGTTGTAGGCTACAATCTTTGAAAACTCTTTTCTCTTGTGTGAAGCTCCAGCGCATAATTTTATGACTGTTTGTTCATTTTCAGCGTGTAAAAAGTTATTGCGTTTCGCATACTATTTTGACGTTTTGAAACGCGCTTTGAAATCTTATGAATGGCGTCGTATATGACTGCCATGTGCAATTAAAGATGTTAAGAATGAAAATTTATTATGCAATTTAAATTTTTTAATGGCTTGGCGTTGCGGAGGAATTTCACTAAATTTAACATTATATCTTGTGACATGATTTGATATAAAAAAAAGACTAAATTTTTTTATATAACCGTATATTTTTACAAAAATAGCTTGCAACAGAACTATGTGACTGCTATTCGTAGCCACTATATGCACCATTAAGAGATAAATATTTTATTTCTTATCATTGATAATATTTTTCGAAAAAAACACAAAAAATAAAGAAGAAGTGGGAGGACTATTCAAAAAACCTGTACGTGGTACTACCATATAACAGAATTCTAAATGAAAAAGTAAGCAAACCATTAGTTAAACAACCTCATTATTGACGGCATGTATTGGTATTAACGAGAAATCGTTAGCAAGTAGAATTTGGACCAAAATACTATATCATGTACAACATGATATAATAAAATTCTGCCCAGACTTTGCACGAAAAAAATTATATAATACAGCAGGTATATTTGTATAGTGATGCTAATACAAACCAGAAGTAGTCTTCAATTTTAATCCGCAATAATTATATCCATTTAACGCATACACATACTATTTTTCATAGAATAATTGAAAAAATATGTACACGTAAATTATAAGTGCTTATTTTACGACCAATTTGAACGAGAGGCGTTTTTTCATGATTATTTAAATTATTTCAGGAAATTTCAAATAATTATTCTTAACGTATTTCGGAATAAAAAAGCAACGATAAAGAGCAATATTAAGCTGCAGTATTTGTGAGTTCCCTGGAGTGTTATTTACTTTAATACACCTCGAAAACTCCGGTCTGAAGATTCTTTATGGCACACCCTCGAGGCCCTTCAGTACTTCCTGAATTTCAGCGAGGTCTAAAGGAAAAACGTATCCTGAAAAATAAACTTCAGGTGGTAGACAAAATTATTATCCTTATTTCACCAACGAAAATGCAATATAACATCCACTGTTAATTGGGCTTCTTAAAATTGAATAAAGTATACCTTTTTTGCAAAAACATGTGCACAACAATTTCTCATTTATGGGTTTTTAACGCATTGTGGCACGACAATACTTCGTCCTAAGACACCTCTGCATCCGAAGATCCACGTGGGAACAGTAAGGTATCCTGGAGACCTTGGAGGCAAAAACTAGTGAACTTTATTAGACTGAAGCTGTAGTATCCGAGGCATATTTTTGGGTGATTTGTTAATCTATTTTTTAAAGAGATCGGATGGAAAAACCGACGCTCTCGTAACCTGTATCATTTGGTCCAAAGAAACAGCTAAACTTTTTGTACCTCAACTTATGCATGTTTTAGTCAATGTTCAATGTAGCCGATCTTCAATGATCTATAAAAACATATTATATATAAATTGCTTTGATAGTCTAACTATAAATCCTAACTGTGGTTTAAATTTGAGTATATATCTACAAACATGGGCTTCTCTGTGTTCTTTCTACCAAAGATGGCCAAAGATTCACCGAGGAGGTCCGCGCCAGCGCAAAGAATCATAAACATAATATATTACTCATAATTTCATTTCCATCACGAAATAAAATTATATTTTTAATTCCGTGAAGTGGAGGTTAGAAAATGTATTGGACACAGTCGCTTTCAAGATTGAATATTATAATGTTGGAGTGAAAGTCTACGACCGAAATAATTTAAGTTCAGAAGTAATTTATGAACCAGAGGTCATTAGATTTATTACTCGGGATCTTCATGTCGGAATTATAAAATATTTAAGACAGTCACGTGACAGATTGCAATACCAAAAGAAAATATAAACTTATAGTATCTCCAATAACTTTCTATTCTTACAATATATCAAATATAATGAAATGCAGGTTACTCAGTACTATATGGCCATAATCTAATGTTTTTTATGGGGAATATTTTTAAATAAATAAAAACAATTAACATTTAGTAAAATCTTTTTTTAGCTTTTTGCTACATGTATTCACGAATTAATTGAGAATGAAGAAAAAACAGTTTTAAATATAGCTCCCGTTTCTTCAGGTATCCAGGTTTTCGCAGTCCTGAAAAGCCATCGGTAACTATACATAAAACTAAGAACTGACGTGGTACATATAATCGTGTCGGAAACAACAGGGTCAGATCCTGTCTACCCAGAAGTGGGAGACGATCTCGGCCATCATCAGGTCTTCCTGGGTGCACCTATTCGGACACAGCGCACACTCCTGAAGGTGTGACAGGATCTGCTCCACGCCGCAGTCACATTTAGTCGATCCGCTGTACAACTGCCAGGCTTTCATTTATGTCTTCGTCTTGAATACTCCGTTCCGTAGTCTGTTAAGGGACTTCCATATATTCCACCCCTGGTTGTGTCCAGCAGCTAGGTCGAACTGACGTGGTATAAGGCGAGGGTTACTGGTATATCGGCTGACAGAGATTTGAGACGGCAGTTTATAAAGAACATATGCTCCACTTTAAGAAGTGGATATAAAATAATATATTATAAAATTGTGATTGATTAAAAATCTCTTTGGGCTTAATACAGCATATGAATAGGTAATTGCTTAAATAAGTTTATATCTAAACCATGCAGTCTAATAGCATCATTAACATTGTTTGATATGAAAGGACGCTCAGATCCACCATTGGTTTATAAGTATATTATTTGATGATAATTTACACGAAATCTTAATAATATGCAACGAAAACGTAATTTTGTTCACTTTTAATAAAGCCAACCTCACCTAATGGAACATTTATGTCGTGATAGAGCTCAGAAATATTTAATTTGGCCACGAAAATAAAAACCTGTCGCTTTTAACTAATGTCCGGTGTCTGTCTTAGACAGTCCGGTAAAGTTTCGACTAATTGGGGCGCCACGTTGGTTTTTTCATTTGGTTACGTGCGACCCAGGAGCGGACAGTATATTGGGCCGGGTCACGCGATCATCGGTATTGATGATACGAGGGGCGCCAATGAAATGTAATTGCCTCATCATTTTTACGCCCTTGGAAGAGATTTTTTGTTCTTTATTATAAGGATGTTGGTTACCGCTTTAGTGATAAATTGGGTGTGTTTTAAGTGTAAAATATCAAGATAATGAAATGAGGTTGTTATAAAAAGTGAGTATCATGGCAAATTACTAATAAACTTGATACGATAAAAATACTTTTCTATTACAAACACTACATTAACGGTCGTAATTTATAAAACAAATTATTTATTTGAATGCTCTTATTAAAATGCATTTTTTAGTATTAACTCCCAAGCTCGATGTCAGATGACATGTATCGGCTTAGGCTATAATCCATTCTGAAAGTTTCTCAAACGCTTTACGACGAACCATGTTGATAGAAATAAAACTGTGAATTTATTCCAAAAATATTCTTTCACTTACAATATGGATATTTCGAAATTAGACCAACAATATATTATCGACTTGATTGGTACAAAACCATCAAATGTAATCGTAGATAAGTACATAATTTAATTTCATACAATTCTTGTATTAATATTTGTACCGGTAAAAGAATGTCGTTTTTTTTAGTGGTTTTGAGTGGTCAGTTGTGCTTCGACAGTCGAACTTTTACAACGTGTTCTGTGTTGTTTCTCTGACTACGTATACCTGGAGTGTATTAGGACTTTTAAACAAAAAAGAGATGTGTTTTTATTTATTTCGCAGCGCAAAATTTAAACAACAACAAAATATTTAAAAAATATATATAAAGATATAAATTTACTAATTGTTAATGAACCAGCAATTTCATAACGGTAATGTGAAAATAGAGAAATATATTTTGTTCTCAGGTATACTTTATAATTCACCAATACATATAAAATACAAACTACACGAGCACATAAATATATATTTATTTATTTTTTATTTAATCAAATATAATAGGATACATTTAAGATTTTATTGACAGTATTACATTCATTTTTTTTTATTGTTTATTTTTTTGGATATTCGCTTTATATATAAAAACGTAAAATTGTGTGTTTCTGTTGAGAATGTCTACTTAGTAAGATGAAGTGCGTTCATTTATAGATAATAAAAGATAAAATGTTACTCAATATTGTGCATTCAATTAAATCACTAATTTCGTTTTTAAAAAATGATTCAGACACTATATTCAAAGTGACCTTATGAATATTTTTTAACCCAGGTTTTTCACTGTGTTGTGGGCTGCGTGTTTCAGAGCTCCTATATGGATGATAATTTATCTAAAAGTTCACGCCCACATTTTGCTTGTTCCGCGCTCCGAGGAAAACTAAACATTAAGGCTTTCAGCGGAAGGCACTTTCTTAATGGATCTTACACACTTTTACACCATCCTGAATATCACTCTATGAAAATTACTTCGCACTTTCACCTGATTTAATATTAATATTTAGCCTGTTAAAAGGTATAAAGCATTCAAAATTCATCCAATTTGAACATTTAAATAAAATTTAGTTAAATATTTATTTTTATAAATTAAAGCATTGCTTAATATTTTGCATAAGTATCTTTCTGATAATAAGCGTAAATTGGATCATCCTTTGTTGTTTTAATTCTTGTTGGACATAGTTTGGAGTTAATATGTAAGAATTTTCATCATCTTATTCATCACTTCATAATATACTTTCAACTCAAAATACCAATAAATAAACACTTGCTGCCTCCTCGATCCCTACACGCAAGCAGCCACACCGTATACATTTAACTTTTCCAAACGACATTTATATCAAAAACCTCTAAAAAAAACAGTATATTTTAATATTTTTCGTTTAAATGTAATGAGGTCTATTTAAACCTCTATTTTAAAACATAATGCATATCTATTTACTATTTATAGGAATAAAAATCAATTGACTTTTACAAAAAAGATTTCATTCGACTTCTTCGTAGTATCAATCCGGTGGATTGGTTTGCAGCAACAGAATCTTGCATCTCGATCTCCATTCCTCTCGGTCCTCCGCAACCCTTTTCAGATCAGCATAAGCGCTACAATTCATGTCCTCGAATACTTGCTGCAAATACTCCCGTCTAGGGCGCCTCCTACAGTTTCTACCCTCAACCATCCCCTCCACAATATCGTGAAGAAGACTATCGTGGCGCATGATGTGACCAATCCATCGGGCTCGCCTCTCTGAGATGGTTCTTATTAGTTGCCTATCTTCCTTGATTATTCTGAGAACCTCATTGTTCGTGACGTGGTCTCTCCAGGAAATTCCGAGAATTCTTCTGTACGACCACATCTCAAAGGCCTCTAGTCTTTTTTTATCACTTTCAGATAAGCACCATGTCTCACAGCCGTACATTAAGATGCTCCAAACAAGTGTTTTGGCAAGTTGCTTGCGGAGCCCTAAAGAAATATTCTTTGATTCAAGAATTTTGGCTTTTTTATTGAAAGCTAGCCTTGCTTGATGTATTCGACTGTTGACTTCTCTTTTTGTTCTGCCATCCCAGGTGATCGTTCTTCCAAGGCGACATAAGAGGAATATAGGGAGTGGTCTGGATGCGGAAGAGGATCTAAGAGGATGGAGACTCATGCGGGAAGCTTACGTTCAACAGTGGATGGACACAGACTGAGGATGACAATGAATTATTTCTATCCTAAGATTTTTAAATTATCTAACCGGTATATTTTTATAACGAATTTACTTTACACACAAAATTTGTTGTATATATCAAAACTAATATCAGTATTACAATCACGAATAAAATTGAATGTAAAGGATTCTATTTCATTTATTTACGTGCTTGAAAATACATTAAATAGAACACTTAATGAGTATTTAAAGCGAATACAACAGTCAGTTCGTTTGAAACAAATAATGAGATTATTTCGATCGAAGATTCGCTGGCGAATTCTCGGAACGAAATTCTCTGAAATTGCATTTTAAGTGCAAAACTAAGCATCGTAAAGAGTTCCTTTGATTCGCGAATACTTAGTCATGGCAAAGAAAAAGTTATCTCGCTGTCGAAACAGATAGCAGTGGATTGGGAAGCTCATAAAATGTATCTACAGCCATGAGAGAGAAACGTCGTTTAAGGACTGCGTATCGCTTTGTACGAAATGGCATGTTTGATTTTATGTTCCTTTGGAATACAAATTGTTTAATGGTCGTATAAAAATACAAGCGGATTTGTACATTTACAATACGTATTGTAAGCGTTTAATGTGTGATGTGAAAAGTCCGCCATGTAAATATATATACATCTTTGTCTGTAGTCGATTCGTACATGGTTAATGGTTGACAATTGAAGGCTCCAAGTCAAAGCAAGATGTGACAAGTTTTTTAGTTCATTCTTGCTATTTTTCATTTTTAATGAAAGAATGAAATGATTTTTCTTATTTATGTTTTTAGAATCCACTATACCTTTAATGTGGATCGCGTTATTTAAGTTAAATAAGTATTTTATTAATTTAATAAAATAATACTTATATTTATTTCAATTGGAAATGTCAAAGAATTTTATTATCATTTTAATATTGTATATTTTATACTAAAAATAATGACGATGATGAAATATGGCGTCATTTAATAGAGATTATTTTTTAAATTTCTATATTTAAGGTGTGTGTTTAACTATTTGATTACAGTCGATATCCTTAACCCTTTCGCATCGGTTGTCGACATATGCCGTCATAAGATTCCCCAACCGTTGATATCGGTTGACGTGATATATCGTTTTGATATTTTCTTAGAATAGTTCTTAATGCAGCTGATAGCTAATGGCTACAAGTACCAATGTGATATATGAAAACAGAACAGATAAGTACATTCATGCTTCAAATACTAGTTTTATAATTGACAGTATAATTTGTATTCAAGCCGAGCCGTAATGAAAGGGTTAATGAGGGCCTGGCAGTTTTACAGCGGACCGACTGAATGTGACTGCGGCGTGGAGCAGACCCTGTTACACCTTCTGGAGTGTGCGCTGTGCCCGAATAGCTGCACCCAGGAAGACCTGATGATGGCCAGAAGTAACGCCATCGACGTCGCCCACTTCTGGGCAGACAGAATCTGACCCTGTTGTTTCCGACACGATTATATATATATGAAAGGGTTCAAAAAAGGCACGTGTAAATTATTGCAAAAATACTCTATTACCGGTTACATTTTTGGTCAGTGTGTAATTCTAATATAGATGTAGTAGATATATGTTAAAACATATTTCTTCGTAAGAATAACGTTGAATTGTTATAATATTAACAAATTACGATATGATCAAATTATAATCATTAATTTCCTATTTATTTTTAGTAATTATTGACATAGATAACAAACAAACTCATTAAAAATAATAAATCCTGACAATCAAATGCTGTACATAACAATTACATTATAATAATAAAACACAGGTTCGCGCTGAAGTTTAATTTTGTTATGCGTATTAGTCTAAATTAATATATTTTAGACTTTATCACGGAAAGGTAAAATAACCCCCCAACGGGATCACAACTTTCAACCCTGGAGTTCCCATTATAACTTGGTTGGAAACAAACGTGTTAGCAAAACGTAACACCTGGCCCTTCGCTTTCCGAATACTTGTATATATGTAACAATTTTATTACATGCGTAGATAGGAGGCACGCACTTTAGACATATCGCCATTTTCACTCACGTTTATAGCGTTCAATGATTCTAATAACATCTGTAGAAACGTTGATTTTGTATTTCAATATTCAGGATTACTGAAACGTCGTAATAAAGTTTCACTCAAGCTTTATGTTAGAAACAAGAAACTTCATAGAGTTGATATTATAAAGTTTTATTATTTCAACATGTACATTATCATCATCTATTCTCCTAACTGGAACATATGGTCATCACGAGCCGACACACACACACAAAAAATGTGTGAACATGTTATCCATTCATTAATAATTCTTGCCCAAACTTTCGATTGTTATTGAAATAATTAACTCTTTGTAATAATGCTTCTTGAGGATGAAAAACGCGCAGTCTTTGAAATAAAATATAAAATTAAGAAAATATTTATATTTATTTTTTTAATAAAATTTAACTTATACGAATAATTTTAGTTCGTAATAATCCTCATATTAACTAACAATCACTCTAACACAGCATGACCTAAACAATTAGTTTTGTGAAATTTTACATGATTATTTTCGTATCTTTAACAATGCCTTTTTGCATCCATTATTGTGAACAGTCGCATATTTTGACGACTTACAAAAATAGCAGAAAGTTTCATGGAATATTAGGGTTATGTTGGTTTTTCTTTGCAAGTGAAAAATAACAAGGCGAAGAAGCGGACACGACAGCCTTCTGTCCTACAGTCGGTCAGGACACGATTGTTGACCTGAATGTAAATGGCATAAGAGAACATTAACTTTAGCTGCGTTTCTTTCTAGTTTCCGGGCTTAAACTTTTCTGAAAGGCCTCTGAAAAACTTGCATATACCGTTATTTATATCCATTGAATTGCATACAAAAACTAAGAACGCTTTCTTGCATTCAAAACCTCAGAGAGTGCTTCTCAACGGTTTTTACTCCAATGTGCTTACATTTTAAAATCACCATCTAATTAAATATACAAATATTATTCTAGGTGGACATACGGGATTTTGACACGATATGAAGCAAAGACTATGGCAGCAAACATAATTTGAGCGGCAACCTACGACATAAAGGAAGTAAATATGTTGTTGAAAAAAAATACATATTCGCACAGGAAAAGACTTGTTTGAAATAACTGAACTTATACCTGTTGCACGAACGACAACGAAATGCAATTCAGGGCGCCAGTAGTTTGTGAGGAGATGGGTTTTGAGGGCTGGGCCGACCGTTCCCACCTGCATAATTCATGACAATTAACTAATGGAAGGTAAGCGAAACACATAAAAGATATGTAAGGTCAGTGAATCATAGATCCGTGGAAATGAACAATGTAAGAAGTAAATGTCCTATAAAGATAATTGTTCCTTTAATCGTAAACTTGACAAGTAAAAGGGTAATAATAAATTTAACGATGTCGACGATGTCTTCACATGAAAAAAAAACGTCCATTTATATTAATAATGGAAGATTAGCCTTTATATTTAGTAAACATATATATTTTTTGACACATAAAATATCAATTTAACTTTACAATATCTCAGAAATATGGAGAAAATAAATATAACTGTAAAAATAAAATGTATTTAACGGAACTACGCGAGGGATAGTTAGCATGGGATAAGGCAAGGCCGATGACAGGACTTAGTGGCAGAAGTTTGTGACGTCCATAAGCTCCAGTTCAAGAGGCGGACATGGTGATGATGAATTAAATTGCTGCTAAAAACATTAAAAGATATTTTGCTGAAATTGAATGAATGCATTAATATTTTTTAAATATTATTGTTACTAAATTGCTTTCAAATATATATTACGCTTAAATAACTAATGTATTTTAAAACCTATTAATATATTCTTTATTTCATAAACAATGCATAATAATGAAATCATTTTAAAAAGTGTATGTTTTTTAGTAATTGTTTATCAAACTTATAAATCATTCATATAACCATATCAATTACAAGTATGTTATTGAAAATGAAATTTAAACTATAAAGCAAATATTAGATATAATACTGCTTCATATATTTTTAATTGCATTCAATTGGTTTAATCCTATGACTTATATTTGTACGTATTCATAATACAACAACATACTTTATTTACGCAATTTGAACGTATCCACTGCGCAAATTGTTGTATTGGTACTATGATGTTCTGAAACTTATTTTATTAATAGTTTCCTTCTATTTTTAGTTCTGAGTGATATTATTTTATAGCGTATGTCAATTACTTGTCTTCCGATGTTTTGTTTTTACGACACGCGCTCATAACACAGTAGTAGGCATTCGCGAGGGTAATTCAGTTAATTTGGTGAGTGGTCTCCGCCCCGCGGTCTCATTGTCTACCGCCCCAATGACAAACGGCCAGGCATTAATGAGGGCTGTAAATATTATTGTAATTTATTATCAGCCAGAGGTAATGTCGCTACTGGTCTGAAAACCAGGGCTGTTCCGGTACCTCCTTACTCAACATGTGTTTGCAGATGTTAGAGTAATTTTTCGAAATTGCTTTTCCGTATATTCGGCGAAAATCCAAATGCTACTTAAATTAACCAAGAAAAAGAAGAAAAATGGTGGATGAAAAAATTCGTCCCGCAAAAAACACACATATAAAATAAATATTAAATGTATGCTACATAATTGTCTTTAGTCTTGTGACAATGGTAGATGAGCACTCATACATTCTTAAAAAAAGCAAGCGACGTAGAATCCTCAGATAAGATTTCTCAATCAAAAACGTCTGTCTGATACTGATGATACTGATGATACTGATGACATGTATAAACAGTTGATTGTTTTTTTAAGACGTCTATTGACGCCACGACAGAAAAATTATTAAAATTATATTTTTCATATTCAAATGGAGAATCTACAACGAACAACACTACTCACGAACAATATTAGTCGTTTGAAAGGGTCGTCTCTTTCAGATATCTGTTTTCTAATCTAAGTAAATCCGTTACTTTAGTTGCGGATTTACTTAGATTAAATATACGCAATATCTGGGACACAAAGCAAAGTGGTCTCTGAACAGATCTTGTATTGTCCTGGGTCTTTAGTACGGAAGCAAATCCAGGCAATTTACACGAAGCCTTACAATTTATTTAAAAGACACGCCAAAAAATATTCGCACATTAAATTGACTTTGTGTAGAATGACACTGTAGCATATCGTCGGTGAAAACGTATGTGGACTTGACTAGGACAAATTATTCAGATACAACGATAACATAATATAGTGCACACGTTCTAGCTCCAAACTTTAGCTGTTAATAAAAAAATATGGGAATTATATTTGTAATGTTCTCAGTTAATCTCCTAGAGGCAAGACAGACATAGGATAAAGCGAAGACCATGAGAGACAATTAATACAATTTAGTTTCAAGGTAATATTATAATTTAATTTCAATGAAATTTTTAACCGACATTACAGCCCTAACAGAAACTAAATGAAGTCAGGCTTGTTCCGAGGTGTATAGGCGTATTGCCGCCCACGTTATGCTAATGTTCGAACCTATTTCGAGACTTGCCACGTCACCTACTTATCATACTGATATTATGTTTGAAATTGATGGTTTCGCTTGCTTGGAACCACATTCAAAATAAAAGGTTGTTTTGTGTTCAAATTTCAACGTCAAAATCTAAAACAATAGCTATTAAAGAATGCCGTTAAAATGTATTAATTCAACGTGTTATAAATAGATTATGGTAATAAACATAATATAAACTAGAAACCTTAGTATTTTGTTACACCAGTATTAATTCGATAGTCAAATTTTGGCAAAATTAGACGTAAAACGTAATTCAATATTGACTTCTGAAACTCATCGATTGTCCACCATTTTTAGATAAAATTGTCCAGCCTTCTGGAGAGTCGGACTAATCATTTTGATAACCCTTCAATATGATAACCCTTCAATATGCCGCATAGAACCTTCAATATATTCAGGTAGTACTTCAGACGTAGTGATGCCTTACGTCAGAGAAGGAATACGAAGCTGTATTTGTATTGTCGCATTCCGACTGACTTATTAAACATTTAGTAGCGTTTTTTTTTTTTGAATAATGATCACACTGTAGACATGTATATCATACAAAAAATGAGATAAATTACAAGTGGCAGACAGAGATATCAGTTGACATCAGTATGATGACTGTACCGAAAACCTCGATATACAATCATTCGTCTCTTATTTTCGTTCGCTCATCGGACACGTATGTGTTGTCATTTTGTAATGCCGTTAGAAGGACTAGTTATATAGATCGCCGCGGCGCAGGGTGTCACCGACCACGGCGACCCCAGTTAGTTGTTTGCCGACCGCGAGTAGGTCGTATTATGGCCGGCCCGCGTGTTATTCCGCTAGGGCCGGAAGTTTGTAAAGTTTATCATGAAAATATTTATGCTTCTGGAAAAGTATGTGTGTTGTTCTTCTGCTCCACATCCTGCCACCATGCAATTCAATAACTAACTTGGAGAGGAGGATGTCACAGTATATAAAGAATAATTACTATTATAAAAAGAAGAAGAAGAGAAGCAGAAGCCAAAAAAATATTACGCAAACTTTTTTCGAAATCGATTGAAAATCTCCTTTTTTTTAAATCTCCGTCGGGGATCGAACCCACGACCTTTGGCTTGCAAAGCTAACGCTTTGTCCATTGAGCTATACCCGCCGGCTAAATGATAATGACGTATTGACGATATTGTTTTTGAGTGAAACAAAAAATAGGTTTCACGTCTAACAATATATAAATCGGTGATTAAAACGAATAAATTTAGCGCATATCTTTCTTTGTTTAAGTGACAGCCGGTTCTGCCAAATTCAATGAGGATTGTCTTTTTCCGTTGTCAGGGCATCGTCCGTGAGGGAGAGGAGGTCCGCATTAGCATCTGTCCATACAAGTTATTGCCTGCTGGGGTTCCGAACCAGCGGGCCGGGGGCGAAAGAAGGCGCGACATCTGCGACACATTTCCCACTCACGGGACAGCAAACACAGAATGAACAGGGGTTTTGAAAGATGAGCAGACGTTAAAAGGATTATTTAATTTGTTGATTGATTCAACCGCTTATACGTTTACGATTTATTATAAAAAAAAATGATAATCAAATAAATTTTATATAATTAACGGCCAAACCAGTAGCATGTTAATATAATAAAAAATAACTGTTAAATTATAAGAATACTTGCACCACTGTCTATAATTAAGTAGCACTTTATAAGCGCGTTAGATCATGAAAGGTGAGCAAAATCAGACGCGAAGTCAATTTTTTTAGGTTACCTTTTGCTGCTAATCGTCATTTGTTGGATTGAGCTGCCTTTTAGGTCAAAATGGTTCATATTTAAGGAGCTTCAGGCAAATCATTCTTTTATAGTCTCCTACAAATTCTAATCACAACAAATCGCCCAAAAACATGCCTCGAATACTACAGCTTCTGTTTCTTCAAGTCTTCAGGCTACTACCCTGAAGATCATCGGACAGAATAATTTAATATGTTCCAATGTGTACCTTCAAGTTCAAATATGTATTAAGATAAATCATAAACAGTGGAAACTGACAGAACTGAGAACAAGTAACAAGGAATATATATAAAAATAAAAATGAAATCCTGCTGACATCAGCATGATAGAGCCCTTGCTGACTGGTACCAAAAACATCGATGTACAATCATTCGTCTCTTATTTATTTTCGCTTGTCATACATGTTTGTGTCGCCATATTGGCATCTTAGATTAGTTACATAGATCGCCTATTGGGCGCTGGGCGACAGCCTCAGCGCCAACGAGCGCGGGCAATTGTGTGCCGACATCGGTGAGATCATATTGTATTGTGACCCGGCCTGAATGCTGTGACTAGGTCGGGCCATAACTTTGTAAAGTTATCGAAATATATATGTCAATGTGCTTCAGAAAAAGTATATTTGTTATTAATCTGCTCCCAATCCTCCCACCACGCGACTGAATAACAACCTTGTAGAGAGAAGGATGTAACTGCTTCTTCTTCTTCGTGTCAGCGACGTCAAATTATTTTTTACCAGTATCTGGCAACATCGATAGCTCGTGTGTTGCCCACCATTTGGTCCTGAGATGTGCAACTTGTTGGGCACATGGAGCAGCATCTCAGGTGTGAGGCGGTCTGCAGGTCTCCACAGTCGCACAATAGTGTATCTCCCTGCCGAAGAATTCCCCACCGCTCGAGGTTGTCCTTTATTCTACCAACTCCAGTTCTTAATCTGTTCAGGGATTACCAGGTCCGCCAGTCAAGGCTCTTGCCAGTTGAGAGGCCTTTCTTTGGAATAATGAAATCCTCTGGTGCGATTTGATGCCAGAGCTGGAGTTTCTCATTTTCAGGGCCGGATGTGAGAGGTTGTGTGGATTTCAGAAAGCTGCTTCGCGACTTCAATTTTAGTGTTGGGGGTATCTGATTATACAAGCAGTGGGACGGTTGGTTGATTGCCTTACGCATTTCTTCGGCGCATATGACTTTGCGTCTTGTGTGCGATGCCAGCCAATGGGTATAGTTTAGAAATGGGTGTTGGTTTGAGGCAGCCTGTGACGACTATGCATGCATCATTCAGGGCAGTATCCACTTGATTACAGTGGGCTGATCGACCCCACACTGGTGCCGCATATTCTCCGGCTGAGAAACAAAGTGCTAAAGCTGAGGTACGAAGAAGGGGTGGACTAAAGCTGAGGAACGAAGAAGGGGTGGGTGTAACTGCTTAAGTCAATTATACACCTCTTCATCATTTCCAACAAAATATCAAAGCGTTCTTTTACGATCTCAATGTTTTTTTTTTTAAAACGCGTAAAAGCTCCGTTTCTGCAGTTTTTGGTGCCCCTCCTCATCCGGCCCTGTCAGCAGTTGAGTACTTTCTTTATATCACACACCGTCTGTTCGCCTCTTCGTCAGGCAATTATTCTCTCTCTCTACCTCCCACCACCCGGTGGAGTACAGATGTGTATTCATTCAAGCGAACCAGACTACATGGAAATTTAGTTTGGCAGAATCTTCCTTTCCAACAGTTTCTTCCAGAAACATCTCAGTAACGGATTAGCGAAACATATTGTCATTTTAAATCTGACAAAAATATATTAGAATAGAAATATATTTTACACATATTTTTTATCGTAATATTTTTAAATCATTGAAATAGAATATACTTGTATCATAGATAGAAACACGTGAAATTCAAATAAATAAATATTAGTAAATAATTCAAGGCTTAGCAGTTAATTAATTAAATTAACAGTTTACTTAATACACTAGCAGTAGATTAAATAAATTGGCAGTATCCATTGTGTTATATACTGCCAATTTATATATTTCAAATGTCAATTTATTATTTGTAATGTTTTTTTTACGTATTTATTATTGATCATTTATTTAATATTTACCGGCCATTAATTGAATGAAACACTGACAAAATAATAAGTTGCCAAATTTCAGATATATTTTTTTACTGCTGTCACAAAGCTCCGTCAGCTTTTCCGTACGTAGCTCTGCTGAGTACATCTCGTAAAAAAGAAAAAAAATCGTTCATATAAACCTTTAAAATTATCATACAATACACAGCTTACACGTTAAAGAACATTAAATTTGCACAAAAAAATAATAATTTAAGGCACTGTAAGTAAAAATTATCTATTTCTCTCCTTAAAAGTGTTAAAAAAATACTTCACCATTTCCAGTAAGAATATACACTGCAGGTTCTAAAATATTCATAGAATAATATACAGTATTATCAATGAAACATTTATATATTTCGAAGTGAGAAGGGATGTCTAGAAAATAAAATTATATGTCCCGGTACAAGAAGGCTTTTTTATTAGGGTTACTCGTGAGAAAACTACAATGGGGGAGTGTCCCTAGAGAGAAGACTAGTATTTATCCAGTGAGGTGATACTGACGGAACGAAATACATATGAATAATATATGTAGCAAATATGTGTATTTATTATATATTTAAATTATTTTTTGAAAAACTTTACCTTTGGAAATGTTATATACCCTTTCATTACGGCTCGGGGGAATAGAAATTATACTCTCAATTATAAAACTAGTATTTCAATCATAAATGTACTTATCTGGTCTATTTTCATATATCACATTGGTTCTTGTATCCTTTAACTAACAGATGATGCATAAAAAAGTATTCTAAGAAAGTATCAAAACGATATATCACGGCTACCGATGTCAATGGTAAAGGAATCTTACACAGCATATATCGGGTACCGATGCAAACAGGTAAATATCAATATTTGCAAGAAAATTATTTTGCCAAAAAAATTATTGTAATTGTTGCTCTAGTCTGTATAGATTTAAAGCAGCAAAAAGTATTATTTCATTATTGTTTTATTTACAAATGTTCTAGGATCAATACATTACACTAGTCATTACAACTACATACATATTGTATTATTTTATTTACTACTGAATTAAAACGTATAATATGTTTAACAGGGATAACATCTTACTTATAAGAGTACTGAAAAATAATATATAATAAATAAAACAACAATGAAAATTGAATGTTTATTTAAGAAGTATCTTGATTTATTAAAGGACCAACAATGTTATAAGGTTGTATATTTTATCTAAACATAATTATTTTTATTTATAATATTTAATAAAAAACAAGGTTCGAATATATTTGCTTAAAATACTTCCCTAATCGTATTCTTTTAGTTAGCTTGAATATAAATTTGAAATTATTAACAATATGTTAATTTAAAATCAATCTTTAAGCTTATTTATTTACGATGACTTGATTGAATTTCATCAAGAAACTATTTTCAATGTTATTTTAAAGTAAAACACTTCTTTCAATTACATCTAATTTATATCTAAAAAATTCTTGCAAAATGTATATATCGAAGAAACCAAAATATTCTTCTTTTTTGTACAATATAAAAATAAAAAATTAAGTGTTATTTATTTGTATTAGATAAATAATATTACCAAAAAGTCTTAATAATAGACGAATACGATAAAAAAAAATCTTCGTAAGATAATTTATGAATGTGTCCTGTAACTTAAAACTCGTTAAAAATGAAATGTTGTTGAAATGCAAGTAATGTAGAAACATTTTTCAGTTGTTGACCACGGTAATGTGAATTTCTGAGTGCTTCTCTGCCCCGGAGGCTGCGAGGCATTGAGATGTAGCTTCGAAGCCTCCGAGCCCGTAACTCGTAACGCCGCACATACAATATTGTTTGCCTTTTCCGCAGATGTAAAGAATTTAAAGATTTCGCCCTTCAAGAGATGGAATATCCGCTTGAGCTGGCGCGCTCCCCGGCATGAAAAAAAATCCTGAAAGTTGGCTCCATTCACAATATTCAGGATTCTGAAATAAAACAAAGTCAACAGCTGCTGAAACACTCCGCACTTCAATGAGCTTTTAAAGCTTTTCGATTTTTTTATGCCGTCAGACAATCTAGACTGATTTTCTTTAAATAGATTTTTAATGAGCACACACAATTGAGATGATTTCAGTGCGATCGTTAGGCATGTTTAAATTGATTGCTCAAGTAATGTTAGTCTTATTATTTTCAGAACGTAATGAACGAGCTTTTTGTAGCTAAGAGTACATTTGATCTTGCATTAATGCATAAATATTAATTTGCCAACTTTTAAATGCTACACATAGTTAATTTAAATGTTTCTCAAAAGTTACATATAGGAGTACGAAATAAAAAAATCGCCAAATTGGTGTTATTTCAACCTACAATACTTTGAAACGTTGAAATACTCTAGGAAGGAAAATAAAACTAAAGAGATGATTATCGTTGTATAACTTTCTACGTCTTTGAAAATTAAACAATTTTGCAAAATTTATCACTTGTATATGTAACCATCAAACTAAAAATATATAAACATGAGTTGAAGATTTAAAATACTCGTTTTTACTACACTTCTTAACAAAAACGAAACATTATTTTTACCACTAATTGTTATCATGCCAATAATATAAAGTATAATCTGGCAGTAAATGTAATTTGTAATTAGTGTGATTTGTGAATTTTAGAACACCTGCCATTTTAGGTATAAGCAGGCAGTGTAGTAAAATGTCATTTATGAATCTTATAACGCCTACCATTTTAGGCATGTCTCAGCAATGTACTATATGAGGAGTTATTCACTAAAGATTGATAGATAGTACAGGCCAGAATTTATTAACTTTTCAGGACTCATAACAGGAAGATTTTTTTCCACCACTAGTTTTAATTAATTGGATATTAGCTGCATCTTGGACAGGATATTTAAATACCAATTTCCTATTAACTAGAAGTATTTATAAAGCTTGTAGATATATAAAAAATATTGAACATCGGAAATTAACGCCAAGATATTTATCCGCAAAATTAATGAATCGCTCTTTACCTTTAAGCCATTACCGTTGGCGTATAATGTTTAATTTACTATATCAAACTAACTAAAGCTTCGTTTTAACTTGCCAGTCATTGTAAAATGTCAAAGCATGGTTGGCAGCGCTATCGGCGGTCACGAAACAACGCCTCAGGATTCGATAGTGATGTCACTTGTATCGGGCGGTGTCGGGCTGTCTCGCAGTGAACCGCAATATTCAAATCAGCCCCTGACACATCACCATTCATTAGGGCAACCGATGTCAAAATCACCGCGCGCCGCCAGCGCTGCTAAATAATGAGGCTGTCGCGCTGACGGTGACAGCGGAGCCGATCGAAGGCTTTCAGATGACGGAAATAGCGACTGAATTACCTTATTACGGGAGCTGAAAACTAGCAATATGTGTACAGCAGCAATTAAACACTCTTTGATAAACATTCTATTTCTTATTTTACTGCATTCTCTAATTTACGAGTTAGTTATTACTGTGTCTTGTTATTACTTGGACACTTAATACATGTGGAGAAGCGCAACTGAGGGGAATACTTGGATTGGCCTGAAAGAGGACCTATCCCCCGGATACGACCAGGGGTGGAATATATGGAGGTCCTTTAATAGACTTCGGACCGGAGTATGCAAGGTGAGGACACAAATGAAAGCCTAGCAGTTTTACAGTGGACCGACTGAATGTGACTGCGGCGTGGAGCAGACCCAGTCACACCTTCTGTGCGCTGTGTCCGAGTAGGTGCACCCAGGAGGACCTGATGATGGCCGGGAGTAACGCCATTGACGTCGCGCACTTCTGAGCAGACAGGATCTGACCCAGTTGTTTCCGAAACGATTATATATAATCGGACACTGTTTTGATGACACGAATTTTCAGCTTTCACGCCATTATTATTCATGTAATACTCTTGAAAATTGGATGCCGCTATTCACCACAATACCAGAACACATTCTTTCCATTTGATCTCATCAGAATCTTTTTATTATCCGTTTTTCTTTCACTTTGCACATTTATTTACCGTTCTATCTTTTTCTTACGTCAATTTTTTTTCTTTGTAACTCTTTAATGGCTTGAAATTTTTTTTTTTAGGTTGATGAAGAGTTTATTATTATTTATAATATGTAAATAGTTTGTACTTGGTTTTAATACGGAATGCGAAGAACGTTGTTTACCTTAAAAAATGGATACAGAAGGAAAGTGTTGTCTTTTTCAATGAGAGTTTTTTCGTTATTATTTCACATACGCAAACATTAAATCTGAATTTGAGATTTGAAATGGATCTCAGCATAAATTTTTACCATATAAATAAAATTCAGATTTTTTGTTCTTGTGGTCGTGTATCTTAATCGAATAAATATAGTTTTTGTAGTCTTCATGAAATTCAATAGCTTCCATCATGATTAAGCATATTAATTCCACAAACATGAACATCCTGGAAGCTATATTCAAATTTATTATTTATTTTGAGCCAAAAATAACTTATTTACATGTGCAATGCTTCTCACAGCGCCCAAAATCACCTAATTTGCTGATATTGCTGAAATTGCTGAAATAACCCGTAGACCTTCAATGAGCGTGAGCCGTTATTGATTGTTGAAACTACCAAATTTCACTACACGGAATGATTTCACCACCATTCTGATGACTTAGTAGTATCAACGCGTGCCAGTTTCGGTTTTACGATCTCCTTTACTACCTTCTATAAGGGATACCAAACTGTCGGACCTTTCACAAGGCCCACGAAGCTCAAACCTAATATTGTAAGATCAGTGATAAGTGAATTATTTCTTTATGAATAAAGCTTTCTATTGTCATCAACCATGAAGAAGACTCTTGCAATGGCGGTCGAATTATTGGAAAATAGTTATTCACCACACACGACTAAACCCAAAAGCCAGAATATTAAATCTGGCCCTGAAAACTTTAGAAGTTATTATAATCTTTAATTAAAAGTTAAATTTACATTTTCGTTCATTAGAACGTTTAGAAAACACCAAACAAAATTATTTGTTCTCTTTTTTGATACTTAGTTGACAAAAAACAATATCTTCAATTAATTTTAATTAAAGTATGACGAGTATATTAGATGAATGTTGTATGAAAAAACAATCAATCAATAATAAATGATTTATGACTTTAATATATATTTAAGAAAAATAATTGAATTATTATAGAAGGATTCACGTAAAATTAATAATACTACTAGGGATATTCAACTTAATGCGTACTACGAAGGCATTTCCAATGTTGGAATCTTATCAGTGACGTTGATTATTGCTTTTATTTGAATTCCTGAAATGTTTTATTACAATTATTTGCTTAAAATATGTGTAATTTATAATACCATATTAAAATTGAAAAAAAAAACAAATTAATAAACAAAATATCAATTTGACCTTATTTAACCTGTTTGTAAACAGTTTTTAACGATTTGGACAATACTTTCTTATAGTTAAATCAGCGAAAGCCTATGAGCCAAATGAGGCACTTCAAAGCATTTCAAAACGTTTTTCGTTGTAAGGAACTGTTCCCAACGCATTGAATAATTATTTTGAAATTTAAGCTATTTTATCAGAAATCATTCGTGAGTTTGTTAGTACTGTCTTATACTCGTGTTTTATACGATGACAATTAATTTGTCCGTGCCACGCAACCTGCTCAAGAAGAACCTTAATGAGGGTTGTAATAAATTAGGACTATGCGCCATAAAATCGTAAATGAATAGGAGTGTGGAACGTTAATTTTATGGCAGTTATATTTCTAACTTCACTACAAAAAACATAGTAAATGCATTAGCTCGAAGATAATTTCTTCCTGTTACAGAATAAAATGCAAAATTAGAAATTTAGCATGGTTTAAATATCAGGATAACACAAAGAAATGTCAAATGAAAACGTTTGGATTACTTTTCTTTTTTAACATATCATTCGTAAAATTCTGAGATTATTAAAGATACCGGAATTTTTTTCCACTTTTATTTAATATTCTCGTACATATTTAAAACTAACTCTTAAATATATCATTTGCAATATTACACCTGTATAATTTTGGACATCTTTTGAAGAAAATAATAATAAAAATTTTGTGTATAAGAATTTCATTTTACTGCTCATATTTCAATAAAAATTTGATAATATGAGTTATATATATGAATACCCATAAAATAACGGTCACCCAGCGTGCTATAGAGAGATCCATGCTTGGAGTGTCGCTTAAAGATAGAATCCAGAACAAGGATATCCGCAGAAGAACTCAAGTAGTTGAGGTTACCCAACGAATAGTCACACTCATGTGGCAATGAGCAGGACATATCTGTCGAAGAGACGACGGAAAAAAAGTATAAGAGTGGCGCCCAAGAACTGGCAAATGAAGCATTGACCGACCAACTTCAAGATGGACTGACGACATAAGAAGAATATCGGGAATGATCTGGATACGGAAGGTGGAGAATCGAAGAGGATGGAGACTCATGCGGGAGGCATGTATTTGTAGGTTAACTTATCATTAAGTCATTTAAGCTTAAAACATTAAACTTACTTTCACGCCTACATTGTGGACAATTCTAAAGCCTTATTACCCCATTGTTTATAAATATTTGTTCGCCTACGCCGTAGCTCGACACGAGCAGCCTGTACAGCTTTCGCTGAAAACAGTTCTCAGTGTTACTGAAGTAAGTAGAGTTTGAAACAGTGATTATTGCCTGGTTTTGAACAATACTCCGTCCAGGATCTGCTTCCGAGACGAAACCGTCACACCGAGAGCAAAGTAGCCACCAGAGAAAGCTACTGAAATCCTGAAACACTCTGCCTGAAAACAAAACACAATAAACTTTCATGACAATTTGATGTACACACAAATAACTATTTCCATAGCTGCACGCTTATTTGTAGAAGTTAACATAGTGCACTACAAAATTCTATTTTATATTTTTAAACATATCGATATACACATACTAATCTTTTTTTTCGTAGTATCAATCCGGTGGATTGGTTTGCAGCAACAAAATCTGATATCTTGATTTCCACTCTTGATCCTCTGCAAACCTCTTTAGCTCAGCATAAGAGCAACAACTCATGTCCTCGAACACTTGGTGCAAATACTCTCATCTAGGGCACCCTCTGCAGTTTCTACCCTCAACCATCCCTTCCACAATGTTGTGAAGAAGAGCATCGTGGCGCATGATGTGACCGATCCATCGGGCTCGCCTCTCTGAGATGGTTATTATTAGGTGCCTATCTTCTTTGATTATGCTGAGAACCTCATTGTTCGTGACGTGGTCTCTCCATGAAATTCCGAGAATTCTTCTATATGACCATATTTCATAGTCCTCTAGTCTTTTTTCATCACTTTCAGATAAGCACCATACATCAAGATGCTCCAATTAAATGTCTTGGCAAGTTGCTTGCGGAGCTTTAAATTAATATTTTTTGACTCAAGAATTTTCGTTTTTTTATTGATTTTTGATGATGCCTTGCTTGATGTTTGCATCTGTTGACTTCCCTTTTAGTTCTGCCATATATATTTTTAAAAAAAATCTAAGAAAAATCTAGTAAATATTGATTTTAATTATCGAACATCATCTTTCGTTGCAAGCAGCTTAATATTGAATGGGAAGAAGACGCACTGTCTTTTTTTAATTTCTAGCAATTTTATTAAAATCCAATCAATCATGATTCCAATATTTTTTAATTTTTTTTATGTAAACGCATGCAGGAGAGCACAACCGGTCAAGACCAGTGCACTCTATGACGCTCAGCCAGGGAGGCTGGACGCTGCATGCGGGAAACGTGTGTTGTGTTCGTGTTTGTGTGTGGGTTGGGGAGATTGCAAGTGTATATTTATCTGTTTCTTGAAGAGATCCAGATTGTAGGAAGGAGGAAACACAGACGCTGGAAGAGCATTCCATAGCTTACCGGTGGAATTAAGGAAGGAACTTTGGAAGCTGCCAGTTCTTGGTCGACATATATTAACCGTGTACGGATGTTCGGCAAGTGTAAGACGAGTTTGTCGGCTGTGAGTGGGTGCAGGAGGAATTAGTTCTTTAAGTTCCGAAGAGCAGCGACCGTGGTAATAACGGTAGAAAAGACTAAGAGAACCAACCTTACGTCTGTGTTCCATTGATTGTAGATTAGACGTAAGGGTGTCATTGTTTATCAAACGAATTGCTCTTCTTTGAACTGAGTCAATTAAGTTTAGAAGGTATTTTGGGGCTCCAATCCAAAGGTGACTGCCGTATTCAAGGATAGGTCGGATTTGTCCTTTATATAGAAGAAGAAGTTGTTTATCGTTGAAATACCGACGTGATCTATATAATACACCTAGTTTTTTGGAAGCGAGACCGGCTTTACACTTAATTGACTCGTAATATTTGACATTATTCGATATTGATAATCCAAGCATGTTGATGGAGCTTGCTTTCGGAAGAGAACAAGCGTTGAAAGATACAGGATCCATAGCAGTCTTCTTGGTGGAGAAAGTACATGATTGGGTTTTTCAAATGTTGAAACTGACGAGGTTGAGGTCGCCCCATCGTGAAACCCTTATATGAAATATACGAAGCTGTAACTATTTTAAAATAATTTGAAAATATACTAAGATGTGTTTCATCTATCAGCTGTCAACTGTGTTTTGTCGGTACCTCTAATTCGAGAGGTCCAACAAAACTTGTGTCGATTATCGCCTCAGTTCCCTGGCTCTGTATTGCCCTCCGCAGTGCCGTAGTCGCGTTAATTATTTGCTTCTTAACATCTGATTGTCGCATTATACAAGTAAGTGCCATACATTATGCCGAAACTTGAAACACTCCGCTTGCGACTTCTCCGAGGCCGTTATTGTCCGTCGTTACGGAATTGCTGGGCATACGCCGTAATGTCAAGACGATATGTAGATTGCTGTACATTTGAGATTGTCACCACGAACGAGGCTCTGAGGATTTTGGCACTCGATGGTGCCCTGAGGACCTATGCAAGAAACAAACAGCTGTATTGATGAGATAAGAAAGTTACCAAGAAAATTTCTGACATCACAAACAAGATATTATCAAAAACAATACAAATTATATTACTGTATCAGAAAAAAAATACCATAGATTGTAATTTTCTTATTTTTTACTCGAGTATATTTAAATTGTTATCTATATTCAACGTTTTTTTATCTGCATTACATGCTTGCAACAAATTGGTGCTTTAATGGCAGTGGTCAAAAATCCAAGAGCAGTTTGGTTAATAAATATATTTCTCATACTCCAGGTATGCGAGGCTTTGGTATATGTTCATCTTCAGTGCTAAGAGTCGTTGACGATCTTTTTATTCTTAGTTAAGATCTCAATGCGGAGAATGTTGAAGTTTCAAAAACATCATCCAAATTTTATTTTCCTACTTTTAGTATAAAACAATAAAATCTTGGCATTTTTTTAGAATAAATTGCAATGTTTTCCAATTACCTTACTGTTGCTTAACTAAAATCAACTTTACTATGTAACTGACTAAATAATTAAATACTGCCATAAAATTTATGATTATTAGCTTTACAAATTGATTAAATTGTTATATATTTTATTTACCATTTATTTACTTTTTAAGAAAGCTTCTCTATCATTTATCAATTCTGAATATCTGAAGTCACGTATATTTATTATCCTACCTAACATTTTTATAATACGTTTAACAATTATATGGATGGACCATTACTGTAACTCTTATAATATTTTCGTTTTATTCCTACTTTAAAGGATGTATTCACAGGTGTCTTACGTTCTCAGAACCACCCCGCCCACCTTTTTATTTAGTAATTAAACTTTAGAGACTCTATAATCTTACACTCACTCTTGTGAATCTTATATCATCATCGAGTACTTAGCACCGAGAGGTTTCTCCGTATGTTTTATTAATTTCACTAAAGTTTTCATTCCCAAGTCATTAATTAAAGGTAAGAAAAATAAAAGTGAGATGCGAGTTCAACGCCTCCAGTGCAGTGATTCATGATGATTACAACTTCGTATGTTATTTCCACCTTATTTGTCAGTAGAATACATGTAGTTTTTTTGTATATTTCCAAAAGGCTTAAGGCAATCGACTGATATGTGAGCGATACCGGGTTCAAATCTCGGCGAAGCTTACTTTTTTCAAATATAAAATTATAAACCATATAATAAACATATTTCATTTAAAAAATATAAATGTTTATTTCAATTAATAAATTCTAAATATTTGTAAATCAATGCTGGTGGACTGGCAATTTACTTTCACATAAGTTTTTCGTCTCTATTAAATAAAATTCATTCTAGAAAATACACTTTATCTTGTGATCATGATTGTGAGTATTTCAGACTATGTTCTAGAAATAGAAATTGATGAAGAAGATAAAGAAGAAAATCTCAACAATAAGAGGTTTAATAAAAAATATATAGTGAAGAATAAAGGTATCTTTTAATATGACTTTATTCTCCGTGTTTATCATGTATGATCAGTTTAAATTTTATATGTGTAACATATTTTCTTTTCCGTCTGGCGGTATTCTATGGAACGTGGACATAAAAAACAAATCAACAAAAATACCCGGACATCGCCTCAGAATTAATGGTCGTTAATATTTACTTTAAAAATAAGTGTATCTTAGCTTTGGTCCGTTCCTTAATGAATCATTACTCCATAACACGAAAGCCATACAAAACGAAATACTCGAACGAACTCCGAAATAATCTGGCGTTTTTCACTTAGACTTTTTAATGTTCCACACGAATGATAAAGCGCTCGCGTGATTGCCTCGAGATTAGTCCTCTTTACTTAACTATATTAACCATTATTTTTAATGTGCGGTTTTAAGAACCAGAAATTGCTCCAGCATTAAGCTGACTTTAGCTGAAAGACCTAAACATTAGTGTAAACATACTTAAACAAAAGTGTTACGAATATTTATTTATTTTAGATTTTAATTGGGCTTAAGTTTGCCGTTCTTGGTTAACATTTAAGTGTCCTTTTTGGTTTATGTCGTACAAGTAAATATGATCAATTATATATAAGTAACTTATCAAAAAGCAGTGTGTATTTTTTTATAATTAAAGTTGAAAAAATATATTGATTACATACTTTTTAATTTATTTATATTATTCCAAGAATATTTTCTATAATCATAACTTATTAATTGTGAAGATTATACATAGAAAAATATCATTTATAAATTATGCTACGAAATAAAACTTTTATATGTGTATTAATATTAGCTTGTTATGTTTATTTTCAATTATACAGAAAACAAATTAACGATGGCAAACGTAGGATTCGATTTCATGATGCTTAATTGTAATATTTGGATGTTGGATGTTGGATGTTGGATGAGATTGAAGAGAAATAATAGGACTGTGCAGTTGCTGGGCATCGGGCATCGCAATTCATTGCTTGCCACTAGACTACTTTAAATTTCACAGGTTATTTTACGTTTTAAGTCTTTGGCACAAAGCTCATTAATAGATGCTCACCAAAGAGACGATGAAGTTGTATTTTAAGATCTTGGTTATGACAGTAGAACTTGTTGATATACCAAGGTTACTTTATGGCTATTCAGTGTGGTCAACTAATATGTTTCAATTCCACATAAATTAGTAAATGAATGCGATTGACGGGAGGCTGCGACAGTAATCGTGTGATAAATTTCATTAATTTTTAGTACCTCAAAACATTTAAAGTCATCAAATATATATATTATTAAATTTTTCCTCGATTGTTTTTTTATAACGCCAAAAATAATAATTTAACCATTCACTCTAAATACTGTATAACGTAATGTTGATTGATGTTCTTTTATGCTTATTATTGTACTCATAAAAATATGCAAGGGTAAATGTATCATTTGAAATGAAATGCAATGCATGTTATTTAAATAATGTATTCAAAAACATTCCATTGTTTGAATTTAAAAAGCGGAATAAAACATACACTCTCTGCAATTAATATCACTGATTAAAATCTTAATTAAACACATTTGTAACTAACACCATTTTCAGTTTTTTTTTCAAATATGGATTTCAAGCAGTAGTATCTCTTACGGTTATAAATGAGAATATTTACCTTGTTTTTAATATTACCCTCTTATTTCGTTGCTTACTTACCTTTTATAATATTGGATTAATTACAATATCAATTTAAAAAGAAAAATATACTTTTTACCCACCACAACAGCCTCAAAAATTATGAACTTTCTTAGCATATTTTTTCAGTTTGAAATAATTATATGCCAGAATAAACGAGCGGTTTTTGCAATAAAATAAAAAAGTACCTTTTATTTGATTCTGACTGTCATGATGAAAATATGGCTACCAAAATCATTCGGAATAACTTTGGGTGCTTACTTTTTAATTTCACCACTAGTCATTGGTTGGGTTTAGCCACCTTAAAAGCACTAAATTGTTAATGTTTTGATAACGTTGGGTTTTTCATGAGACTTCTCTAGAATATGCTGTCTTACAAACCCGAAAAACATGGAATTATTGCTGCCCTCTCTTCAAGTTCCCATGGTCTCGTCTTGGATGTCTTCAGGAACGCTATATGTTTTAAGGTGGAATTCTCGATGAGAATATGTCCGGAAAAAGGCATGGGCCATAGCGAATAGAAAAAATGGGGTATGCATATGATTCATTTTTAAAAATTGAAAAAAGAAATAATTATATGCTCAAATCTGGGTGCTGATATGGCATAGAAGGATTCCTTTCACCGTGTTTTCTTAGTATTTTCTCGCCCTATTCTCTTTTTCTCCCGTACATTCTTCCCACCCACCCTGTGCCGTCCACCGCCTGCAATATTGTGTATGAGTAGCATGAATAATTAGTCACCGTCAGGCTATGCGCAAAATGCTGCTATCTTCTGCAGCCGTGACGGGCGGCTAGCCTGGGGCGGCTGCATAGCGGGCGGGGTGGACGATACAGAAGCAAATTTCAATGAAAACTTAAAATAATCTTCTTCAAAGTAATAAACCTTTAACTTCAAATCATAATAATTATTAAAATTATTAAAAATCATATTCTTAACACATTTGCAGCCATTTGAAGCTCTTCAAAACAATTGCCTTAAATGTATTTCACGTACGAGTACTATGTCAGTAGGACCATTGAGCTTTGCCGGCGGTCATAGCTCAATGGTCAAAGCGTTTGCTTTACAAGCCAAAGGTCGTGGGTTCGATCCCCGACGGAGATTTAAAAAAAATATGAATTTTTAATCGATTTCTGAGCTCTGAAATACCCCCGGAAAGTCGTCCCGTGAAGACCACCCATTCATAGTAAATTACTGTAATAATAAAGGATGATGCGTGAATCTCGGGCTGTAGTCTATGACGTTGGCAGATCAACACTTCACATGCAGCGTTTAACCATATGCACAGATGAAACTTCAGAATCACTATCACCATCTGTTGGTATAGAATGTAAGAAAATCCTTCAATATTTTTACTACACATTTACAACTAACAATCCTTAAAAAAGTAATGTAAGAAATTATGAAATATACAATTTATTTGATTAAATTTGTCTAATTAATATGAAATGCCAAATTCTGATTTGGCCCTGCCTCTGTACATGCCTCGAGGGGCGTTCCGCACACTTGTTAGCTCTGTGTTTCCCGGTTCAGTTTGACAGATATAGCCAACTTCCGAATGCCATAATAATGCGGATTCCTTAACAAGAGTAGATTTATCAGACGGTGTCCCGGGGCCAGGCCTTTGATGGGCGATTTCGGCTTAAGATAATAACATTATTTTGTTAGCCATATTATCAACATACTATTACAATTATATCTTTAATATGAAGAGATACTGAACAGGTATTTTCTAATATATTTATTTTAAATAAAACAAATAGTTTTCGAAACACAAGAACATTGAAAATTGAACTTAAATACAACACAGAACAATATCAAATAATAACCCACCGAAGAAGTTTAATTTTCAAACATTACCTTTTTTATGTAAACATATACAGGAGAAAACCGACAGATGGTGACAGTAATTCTGAAGTCTCATCTCTGGAATTCTATAATGCTTACCATAGCGCATATGGCTAAGCGCTGCATGTGGAGTGTAGATCCGCGAACGACATACACTACAGCTCAAGATTCACGTATTATTATTATCCTTGTTATTACAGGAATTTACAATGAATGGGTGGTCTTCACGGGACGACTTAAGTCTACCACCAAATTTAATTAATAGTCTATAACTCGCATTTTACGGGTGAGGGATAAAATTCACACCAACCGGAAGTATTTTAGAGCTCAGAAATCGATTTAATTTTTTTAAATCTCCGTCGGGGATCGAGCCCATGACCTTTGGCTTGAAAAGCAAACGCTTTGACTATTGAGCTATACCCGCCGGTTTCGAACGGAGCTATACTAGTACATATAGTATAATTTACTCGATATTGCTATGAGTTGCCATAGCAACAGCGTTCCGTCTCGCTTGCAAGGCGTCGTTCTTAAAAATAATATTGCGCGTAATAAAGCGTTCATAATAATGGCGTGACGTGTATTTTATAATACCCTTAAAGGAAAACAGCCATCCATCACGGGGTAGCAAACAGCGATGGCTGACAGCCGGGGCGCGCGCCGTGCGTGTTAGCTGATAAAGTGCCATGTTTAATTTTGATAACTGCCTCTCGCTAAAAACGTCTCGCGCCCCCGGGGCGGGACACAAGTCAAACATGCTCAGATAATGAGACAGCTTTATGTTGAGCCAGGCAGCCTCTAGGCAAAGGATAAAGCGATTATCTGCGGAGGAGCTGCGACTAAGCAGGCAGAGTTGTCTTTCACAAAACTGCCTGATAAAATCACCTAAGTATAGATTATTCTTACCACCCAAACGCTCTTACCACGGCATTGTGCCAGGAAGCATCCAAAGCTCCTTCGTTAATGCCACAGGTAAGCTATGGAATGCTATTCCAGCTTTTATGTTTCCTCCTTCCTACAACAGATAAATATACACTGCAATCTCCCCACACACAAACACGAATACAACACACGTTTCTCGCATGCAGCGTCCAGTCTCCCTGGCTGAGCGTCATAGAGTGCACTGGTCTTGACCGGGTGTGCTCTCCTGCATGCGATTATATTAAAAAAGCATAGTCCATTTATCCGAAAAGCTTTATGTGAATGCTATCGAAAGAATAAGTACACTCAAGTGGCAATAATCAGGACATATCTGTCAAAGATACGATGTCTATAGGGAAAAAAGTGTTGGAATAACTATCAATTTTTTTGCTGATACCCTTGCAGTGTGCACTGATGAAATTCGAATACTAAAAGAGAAGAAGCAGACGATAAAATATCGAAAGCGATGTATTCTAGTAGCCTACGTTTAACAATGAAAGGACACTTACTATCAAAATCAGCTGGCAACTGCATGATTTTCCTTCAGGCAGAAAGCATTTTAATTTTAGGAAATGTTTCATAATTAAGCCGCATTCTTTTTCGCGTTGGTATCTCAAGCATCTAAGCAACAGCTTTGCTAATTATGAGTTTTGCCGTTCATACAATAAACTATCTGATCTATTCGTCTTCTTCGAGCCTTTTCATGGAAACTGGAAAGCACGACGCTTAAGTTTGCATTTAAAGCATACAAAAAATTACAAATTCCCTTAAAATTAACGTAGTCCAAACTGCAAACATATATATTTTTTAACATTATAACTATGACTCTTTATCATTCAAATTTGTGTATTTTGTATACACGCCGTAAATTCCTCAGATTTGTTGAAACTTTAATAGTTTATAGCTTTCACAATCATTTTTTTCATATAAATGAATCTGTTGCAAGTAGTACGTACAAACGCAAATTTTCCTGATAAATGATACACATTACCTTGCACATTACTAAACAAGATATTAACTACTTCGTATTTTGTAAACTTCGAAATGAATTCAAAAGTAAATTCTTCAAATATCTGCGTGATAACTGAATGCAATATTTAATCGTGTAAGCTCTCCATGATAAGTATGGGAATGGTATCCGTAAAATAGACATCTTCAACAATATAACCCTTCGCCTGAGACTCATCCCCAGTGTCTATTAAGTGTTTGACAGTTTCGAATTGAATTTATTAAAACATATCCAGTTACTTGAATTAATGAAACACAACATGGAGGAATTATTAACTTCGCTGATGCTTGACGGTGTTTTGATGCATAGAGAATATAATATGTGAATACATAACCATACATTCTGTTATCCAATCTAACTAAAATAATGTACATCATCTTGATCATGATAAATTTCCATGAAAAATCTATCCAAATTGTCGTGTTATCATGACAATTTAATTGAATATATTTTTATTTTTTCTTCTCAAAAGAAATTGACAGGCGCATACAACTGGGATGGGCAGCATTTGGAAAACTGAAGTACATTTTTAAAGTGAAAATTCCGCAATGTCTTAAAACTAAGGCGTTTAACCAATGCATCCTCCTGTATTAACTTATGGCGCAGAGACGTGGAATCTGACAGCAAGTCTTACCCATAAAATAAAAGTCACCCAGCGTGCTATGGAGAGTTCCATGCTCGGAGTGTCGCTAAAAGATAGAATTCGAAACGAGGAAATACGCAAAAGAACTCAAGTAGTGGATGCTACCCAACGAATAGGCACACTCAAGTGGCAATGGGCAGGACATATCTGTCGAAGAGACGACGGTCGATGGGGAAGAAAAGTATTGAAATGGCGCCCAAGAACTGGCAAACGAAGCATTAGCCAACCCCTACAAAATGGACTGACGATATAAGAAGAATAGCAGGAGTGACTTGGATGCGGAAGGCGGAGGATCGAAGAGGATGGAAACTCATGCGGGAGGCTTACGTTCAACAGTGGACGGACACAGGCTGATGATGATGATGATGATGATGATAACTTTCTTTTTCATTTAAAAACATTCAAAAATTTTGGTTATAAGGTTTGTGAATTTAATGACTGTAACGCTTAAAGATTTCTTATTTATTTCGTATTTTTGATAAATAAGTTGATATTTTGTAAAGGAATTTTATTTACGTAAATAATTAATTTGAAAACTGTCATAAGTTTCTGTTAATTATTTTGATGGTCTGAAAACCATTTTTAAAAGGTCAAGTTATTTTTTCATCTGCAAATTTTGAAATAGTTTTTATGTACAAATAGAGAATAAACGTTTTCCATACATCAATAGGAGTCGTTGAAATAATTATCAAAGTATTGAGTTTACCTGTTACATAAAATTTATATCAGTAGATGGTGGGTATAAGTTAATAATTTGAAATATAATATTATCTTTATAGTTATATCGGATAGTTATTGTTATTACAACAGTAGCTTAGTACATAATCAATGCAGTAAATACGACCCGACCTTATTATCATATCAACCATATTATATGGTATATAATAATTAATGCACCTAAAGATAACCTTTATTAAAAAGAGCTAAAAATTAATTAACTAATATTAACTAATTCTAAGCAAAATATCTTTCTAGGCCTACAGGGCAGGAGCTCGAGGAATTGAAAGCTACAGCAGCTGTTGTATCCGAGACATGTTTTGGGTAAATTTGAAATTCTTAAGAAAATTGTTCGATTAGCCAGACGCTCCCGAAGCCAGAATTCATTTTTTCTACAGGGTGGCTCAACCCAATTAACAAAATGGCAATAAGCAACAGGTGGCAACCCATCCATATTTTGGTCCGCATTTAGTGTCGCTTAACTTTGGTGATCTAAATAGATCCTCGCTTAGAATGTGGTGTTTTTGTTGGTCTAACTCTACTATAATGTGTGTAAAATAAAATTGACTAAAATTGTATTATAACAACATATTTTAGCCAAGTTCATGATGTCAGAGTTTGATGTATACATAATGTATGTTAGCTTAAAGTTAAAAATATCCTAAGTATCAAAAGTTTCTCTAAAAATGTAACAATTATGAAGTTGGCGGCTTAACTCTCAATATATAGAGCTTTATAGTTTTTGAAAAACCAAGCCTCCTAGAATTCACATATAAGAAATCTTTACCACATTTCAGGATTACCATATGGTTATTTCGAAAAAATATTGGGTTTTAATATCTGAAATAATACGGTAACTATTTGGTTCACATGCTGCAAGCGCATTATACCGTCTGGTGGTAAGTAATTTGTATTTTAAAGACACGCTTTTGAGTTGCAAAGTTCAAAGGGTTGATTTTCAAGTCCACCACCATTGCTGTTCAGTATGAAATTTCAGGAAAAAACGGCGGTTGTCTTTGATATTGAATTTCACAATCACTGCATAACTGAAAGTTTTTTACAGTGTAATTAAAATTTTCGTAATTCGTTTCATTTTGAATATTCTGTACAGGAAATCATTTTTCCATCCATTTCAGGTATGCTAAATCTTAGTAAATAGAACATCTATTTACAAAGAAAATAATTTAATGATTTTTTTTTAATTTTTATTAGAATATTATTTTATTATTTCAATATTCTAATCTACTTTTATAGATCATTGACTATATTACAATATTATTATTACTTAAATATACATATACTATACATAAAATTCTTTTTTTCAACGCGTCAATCCAAGCACAAAAATAACGGCAGAAGCGGGATGCGAACCGCGGACCTTGGAAACCAACTATGCCCAGGTATTCATACCGCTCGGCGAACTGCGCCATTGCCCTGCCTAGACTGACTTGCGTTGAAACTAGGATTTATATCTGTGTTATCATCGTACGATAGATGTCGCTATAGTATATATTCAAAGTATGTATATTTTTATTATTATTCTATCAGTCTTCATTTATTCACAAGCTTAATATTATTACTTTCCGGCAGTCTATTTATTTTAGTAAGTACCACTCGGGTCTCAAACCAAACTATAGACTGAATGGATGAGAAACGACTACTTATAGTTCCGACTCGGACTTAATAACCAATCATTTACCTGTGTTACTGATGGATAATTTTTACCTTCTTGATATTGTCTCAAGGAGACATTATTATATGAATTTTTTTTAATTTTTATTAAAATATTATTTTATTATTTCAATATTCTAATCTACTTTTATAGATCATTGACTATATAACAATATTATTATTACTTAAATATACATATACTATAAATAAAATTCTTTTTTTCAACGCGTCAATCCAAGCACAAAAATAACGGCAGAAGCGGGATGCGAACCGCGGACCTTGGAAACCAACTATGCCCAGGTATTCATACCGCTCGGCGAACTGCGCCATTGCCCTGCCTAGACTGACTTGCGTTGAAACTAGTATTTATATCTTTGTTATCATCGTACGATAGATGTCGCTATAGTATATATTCAAAGTATGTATATTTTTATTATTATTCTATCAGTCTTAATTTATTCACAAGCTTAATATTAGTGGTACCCGAGTGGTACTTACTAAAATAAATAGACTGCCGGAAAGTAATAATATTAAGCTTGTGAATAAATGAAGACTGATAGTATAATAATAAAAATATACATACTTTTAATATATACTAAAGCGACATCTATCATACGATGATAACAAAGATATAAATACTAGTTTCAACGCAAGTCAGTCTAGGCAGGACAATGGCGCAGTTCGCCGAGCGGTATGAATACCTGGGCATAGTTGGTTTCCAAGGTCCGCGGTTCGCATCCCGCTTCTGCCGTTATTTTTGTGCTTGGATTGACGCGTTGAAAAAAAGAATTTTATGTATAGTATATGTATATTTAAGTAAAAATAATTTAACTTCTTTTTCAAAATTTGTTTTGGAAACATCGGTATTCAATTAAAAATTTAAAAATAAACGATGACGTCATCAAAACTTTGTGTTTAAGAAAGTTGTATGATCAATAAGATTCAAAATTGACAGAGAAGTAGAAAAATGGTGTAGAATACTTTAAAACTCCAAAAGACACCAGCATTTGTTCCAGTCTTCATGACAAACAAAATACTAACTCAAAAATTAAATATATTAATACTTCCTACCTTGAATTAACATGGATCACACTGAGCACTATTTATTCAAATGCTGGAGTACATGTGACATTCGCCATCAATAAAAGCTTCATCAGTTTCCAGCAAATTCCAAGTTAAAATTATTGTTGTTAAGAAGTTGTAATTAGAAAATATAGCCTAACGCTCTGCTTCGAGTACATCAAATATAATAATATCAGTTCGGACAGTTCTTCTACAAATTCTGTGGTTAAAGCAAACGCCGTACAAGTACATTGAATTTAAAGGCGTATGAATAGTATTGTCATAAGTTTCATTGGGTATAAGTTTATAATTACTTTGTGTATCCATATCTTATTATTTGACTGTAAAATGAGAATCATATGACCTTAAGTAATATACAAGAAATAAATTAAACTTAATTTTATCTGAATTTCAGCATTATTAAATAGTTAAATTCGTCATAGTAAAAAAATCTATATCACATACAATTTCATTCTAGTGTAGTTAGTATGGTCGCTACTCGCAGAGTTTGCTCAGTGTTTGGTTCGCTCATCCCCCTGGCGCAGAAATAAATTGCCCGCCGCGACTGCCGCATATATTTTTATCCTCTTCTTGCGTTTTCCCCAATTTTTTTACTATAAATGTTTACACATTCACTTAGGGCGCCCAGCCCCGGCGGGGGGAGCAATTGGTTCAGAGGCGTAACCAAAGACAATAATATACCGTACGATTTGTTTCTTCAGCAAATGTATGTTTTTAAGCTTTATACGTATGGATTTAGTTTAATCCCCCCGCATGAGTCTTCATCCTTTTTGATCCTCTGCCGCTATTCTTCTTATGTCGTCAGTCTATCTTGCAGGGGGTCGGCCAATGCTTCGTTTGCCAGTTCTTGGGCGCTTCTCCAAAACTTTTTTCCCCATCGACCGTCATCTCTTCGAAAGATTTATCCTGCCCATTGCCACTTTATTGTGCCTTTTCGTTGGGTAGCCTCCACTACTTTCTTCCTCGCAAAGTTCTTCTGCATATATTCTCATTTTGGATTATATCTTTTAATGACACACCGACCATGAATCTCTCCATAGCACGCTGGGTGGCCTTTATTTTATGAGTAAGACTTGCTGTTAGATTATATTTCTCTGCGCCATAAGTTAATACAAGGAGGATGCATTGGTTAAACGGCTTAGTTTTAAGACATTGCAGAATTTTCGCTTTAAAAATGTATTTTAGTTTTCCAAATGCTACCCATCGCGGCTTTGTACGTCTGCCTCCACCTTAGAAACATATAATTAATACTGTGATACTAAAGCAGAACATACATACTCTCAAAAATAAAATTAATTGATAATTAAACATCATTTAGGTGTTTTAAAAAGTGTTATTTTTTATTTTAAGGGATTTCTTTGTTTATTTACTTTTTTTTTAATTTCAATTTTGTTAAATCTTTATTTTAGACGGTTTAAGCATGAACTTTTTTTTGTCAATTGTACTGTTTTGCTTATTGAAAGTCATAGTACTGTGAAATAAATATAATAAAAAATAAATGCGAAAATCATCGTAGCTGTCAGATTTTGTACAGACTATCTAAAGACAATAGAAATAATAATAGCGATAAAGTTAATCTCTAGTGAAAACTGACTTTCTTTTGAACAAGATGTGAGGAATTAAATCAATTCAGTTATCGCATTAAATAAAAACTCGTTTTTTCACGGATGATTTTACTCTTACTTACATCGAGTTCATTGGAGACACAAAAAACTTATTATGACGCTCTTCACTGTGTGTTTATGTATATATAAAAAACAATTGAAATAAAAGAATTGATAAGAAATATGGCATTTTTAATTTTGTATTAGAATATTATTTTATTATTTCAATATTCTAATCTACTTTTATAGATCATTGATAAAAAATATATAACCACAGCTATGAACTAGGGGTCTCATAAGGTTACGGGTTATATGCAGCACATATGCCCGCGCGAGTGTGTGTGTAAGGCCTGCGTATGTGTACACGCAGGTTAAATGTCGACTTGAGCGAGTGTTGGGCGTTTTTCTTAATATAACAGAAAATGTACTTATATCGGGGGCACGTGCTCTGGTTAATACCCCCTTCTACCCCCCCTTCTTCCTGCCCCGCCGATGACCTCCTCGTTACAACCGACGTCTGAAAATTACACAATTTCTTTCAGGAGCAAAAAATGGATAGCTCTCTATTACATACGTTTTAGAGAAAATAAATTGTGGTAGTGTAGTAAAATATTTCGTCTTTCATATTTTTTTTTGATGTCTGCTTCATGTCTGTAGCATATGTTTTGCCACGAATTCCACCACACACTTCTGTAAGTTACACTTATCATTGCATCCAGTTTCGGCTACACACTTTTACAGCTAAGGCTTAAGTTAATTGAATTGCACATCATAATGCTCAACATCTAAGTACGTTTTCCATGTAATGCGCTAAACTTGGATGATCTAATGAGAAATGTGTTTCGATATGGTCTGATCGTTGGTCGTATTATTTTTACTATACATGAATAAACTGTTAACTAGGACATTAAAAATAGCGTCCCGTAAATTCGATGGCTGCACTAAAATCGAGCAATTTACAAAATATAAATTAATGATACGAGTACATTAAAATAATAATAAATGCTCTTACGCAAAAAATACTCATAAACATTATTTTACTCTGCCAAAACTGTTGTTTAAAATATATACAAATAACCCTCAAGTTTTAAGTACTAAAATCTTATTCAAAATATTGATCTGTCTTGAATAAGGAGTAGAAATTATGCATTCTAAAAAGATAATGCGTAAAGAGTGAAGAATATTCAACAACTTTATATTATATTAATATATTACAATATATTATTTACATTTTTCATAAGTTCTCTACTGTAGAGGATTGGTAGAGGCTTGTATTTGTACGATTATATAGATGTAGTCGCGTAACATTTTTCAATCAAAACCTGCGTACTGCGTCACATTTAAGATTATGTTCCATATACTTGACTAGTTGCTGCCCTGATAATCGATGTTAAGCAGCACACATGAAATTAATGTTGCCATATAGTGGAATAATTATTTTTGATATCGCAGATAGAAAATGAAAATAATAGTTACAATATTAATACTGATAACAAATATAAAAACTCTCATAATTTAAATGTTATATGTAGCAAAGTCTTACTGTGTACACTATTTTAAAAATAAATAAAAGTATGCTCAAAAAGACTTATGAAATGTCTCACACTGGACGAAATAAAACATTTTTTTATTGACAAAGTTGTACAAATTCAAAATTCTTTATCCGCAACATCCAAATAAAACACGCCCCGCGTATGGAAGCGCTATAAATAACGTCGGTGCGTATGTTCATGAAATTCAGCTCTGCCCCCAAAAAAACTCGCCGGAGCTTTCACCCATTTCACTCCCGTACACTTTATTTACATCCTAAATTTCCGATAAATAAGTAAATACACGGCAATAAAACTGGCCGAGGTCACTCTGTTTTTCCTTCGTTTTTCCCCTATGCGATACATTTTATACCAAGGAATGTCCGTGCTAAGTATGGATGGTAAAAATGGTAGTCGGGAGTGAGGGGTTGACGGCAGACAAGCCGTTTTTTGATACCTACCTTTTTTCGTGTAAATGCCTGCAGAAAGACACTAAAATTGATTATATACATGTACGTTAAGTAGATTTGTGATTTTTTTACGTACACTAATGCCAAATATATTAAGTAATGGACTCTATTACAAAATCATGTTCTAAAGGTTGTACATGATATTTTTTTGTAATTGATAAATATTTTTAGCCAATATCACTGGTCATAGTCATATTTACGTCAGTAAATATTTTAGAAAAGCATTTCTTATTTTTTTATTTACCATATCTATTCCAGTTTTGAAGTATATGAACACCGCATATTATAGTTTCACAGTTCTGTTATCTCAAATTGTTGTTTTTTACCAGAGGACCTGTATACCCGGAGGTCCAAATGAGAGCATAGATGGTTCCCGGGAGCTTCCAGGGCAAGAGCACGTGAACTTGAATAGACGGCGGCTGTAGAACTAATGAAATATTTGGAGCTTCAATAGTCATCGTTTTTTAGACAATCGTATGATGAGCCCAACGCTCAGGAGGCATGTATTTCAAATTGTCTCTAGTGTAATTTAAAAAAAACACTCCTGAACGCTACACACCGATACCAATTAAAAATCTCTGGCACAAGAAAAACTCACACGCGATGACTTTGGTCTTAACAATAAGAAAATATTTCACAGATTCAATGTAATTTAAAAAACTTTTATAATTAAAATATACGAAAATGAAGTGCAAAATGCAAGTGCGGTATGTGATACTGTGAGGATTTATAAGCTCAATTCCGAAAGCTCCCACGTACTGTAGGCCTCAACACGCGCACCGGATATTCCCAGAAGACGGAAGCTGCAAGGGGCGAAAAGGTACCAACCCATACCTTCCTCAATAATTCAGGCGGCTTTTATAAGCGTTACTGTAATGCATCGAAAAATCAGTAAAAGTGATACATACTATGCATTGAAATTACAGATAATTGACTTTGTATCCATATTTTATTTGTAGTTGTACATACTCGTGTATAATATATATCCAGGTTCATAACTTATATTCAACGCATGCTTAGTATGTAATGCTGAATTGTTGTTTCACTAACCTGACTAACATCTAATGGCTTTTTAACCAATGTTACACTTGCATCAGAAATTGCGATTAGTAATCCCTAATATATTTGTTTATATTAAAATAATTATTGCCGTTACGTCAATTCTCAATAATGAATGCATAAATTCACCATTTCCATTTGGTTATCTGTCACACAACAACGATTGTTGAACTGATGACTTTTGACGTTTACACATAATGCAGATTAGCATTAACAAGTATTCAGAAAAAACCTAAGAACTTATTTAAGTATTCAGAAGTATATAAAAAATATTTTAAAAATCCGATTCTAGTAGAAGTTGTCTTGTGATGGAGGAGATTAATAAGGCAACACTGAACAAGATCACGTGAGAAGAATGTGTTTTTGTGTGAAAAAGTGGTGAGCATAGCTACTGACAAAATACTTTCATGCATACGAAATCCAGATACATCTGTTATAAGGTTAAGTGATTACTGACATTTGTGTTGTTATAAGAGGCACTAATTCATTTATTACAGCAAATTACGAATTCTTTTTGCAAAAATACAGGGGCAAATATTTTTGTTTTCAGTTTACCTGTAGTTGCTTATCTATGAGATCTACGAGTTAATAACTTTCATGTTATAAACAACAATTATTTTATGAATCTAGGTTTATTTTATACGAACATTTAATTAATCTTTTTCCGTTGACCTCCACTATCCGGCTATCAAAGGCAGGCTATCATGAAGGCAATCTTTACCCGCACACTGCAGACCGGAACTAACAAACTTCAAAACTTGCGAGACGGTTCTCGCAAGTTTTCAGACATTGGGTGAGACGTCTTCACCTCTTCATCCCGAAAGTTAACAATAATGCAACAAGATGGAATAATTTTACTTTACTTACAAATGTTTGATACAATGATACCAACAACGTATATCTTAAAAAACAATTATCAGAAATAAATAAAGTATTTATATTTTTACGACAAACAACAAAATACTCTTTTATATAATTAAATGATCTCTATTAACTATACAATAATGAACTTATTATCGTTTTTTCTTCACTTTTGAGTACACATACAAAGATTATGTGTTTTCTTACGCATTTGAATTAATTGTATTTTTGAAAATTAATAAATTAATGTGTTTTCCGGTTGTAACAAGTATTTTATAAACATACTCGTGAATACTTACCATGTTTCGGTTTTTTTTCATATTAATCTATATGTATGTATAATGTGTTCGTATTTTTTCTTCTCCTTCCTTGTTTTTTATTTAGTTTGATATTTGTTAGTGACATGACCTTCACTAAGTCAATTTTCTTTAACCAAAGCTACGCCGAATAAAATCTATGTATCTTTCCCACAAATATTTCTGGAGGAAGAGAAAAAAGGCCGCTGTTGTCTGTTAAGTCTGCATGCTTTATTGCCAATTACTCTTCTTCTTTATCTACTTCCTAGCTGAAAAATATGGTTACCAAAAATTTTCAATACCCAATCGTTAATTGCAATGACACTTGCATCGTACCAAGTCATCTCTGCATCCATATCTCCTTCAACCACGTAGAATGCAAAGTAAACAGCAGCCTCTAAAACCGATGTTGGGTCTTATAAAGAAGGCCACTGTATTAACCATAAGAAATTTACTGTTAGAATTTTCTATTGTTTGTATTATTTCTTTTGTTTGTTTTATTATTCGCATAAAATCTGTTGTATTCATTGTTCCATAAATATGTTTTAGGCATACATAAATGGTAATGTATTCGATTCTAAATATTCAAAATCTGAGATACCTATAACTAGAACGTGAATGATTGACATTGAAAAAATACCCTCAGACGAATCTTGTTTACAGCACAACCCCAAGAGCTCGGAAGGGTTGTCGATACAAAGAGGGACGATTCCTGGAACTTTTCGGAAGAATTTAAAATAAAAATTGATGGTTTCAGTCGCGAGGGGCGGAGTCCTATCCACCCAGACGTCCCCTCCCGCCCAATGCAGCAGGTCTCTTGGGTAATTACTATTACAAAAAGGAGAAGCCCGGGGCTGAAAATTTGAATATTCGTCTGGTTATCGTACTCTGAAAAGAGCCCGCTAGTGTTTTTAAGCAAACGCATATGAAGAAATACCGTCAAACGGTTATGAAACAATCGCACGTGTTAATTCTCGATGACGCTTGCCACTCAAGGAGTTGATAAGTTATAAATCACGCAACTTTAACAGATGATAATGGACTTTGTCAAGGCGGATAACTTTTTAATAACGCTTGATGAATCAGTCTCACAACAATGTTTTATATTAATAAATAACTCTCACAATAACATCCTTATCTTCTATATCACCTCCCGAGCTGGAGGATGTGGTATTTTTAATTACTGACTACGTATAGTTCCGGTCAGATATCTATGATAATGAAATTAGAGCTGTACTATCTGATGCATATTTAGACGCTTTTAATAGGCCAACTTTTTTTTATGAAAATTAGTTATTACTACTCGTAGCTCGATGGTGCCGAATCCCGAAACATTTATTTGTTAAGAACCCAAACGTAGGGGTTAGTATTTTTTTTAACTTACATCTTGAAAGATCGAAGCTCATTTAACTACTGAATATTCAGCGTGAACCCTACTTGGAAAGGTGACCGCATTGGTACACTACTTGGTGTCTAATCTTTAGAAAAAAACATTTAAGCCTTACCAGCTCAACATGAAAAATCGCAATAAGCAAACGTCTTCATGTGACATATTTTTAAGCTCCCGGACTCTCTCCTTAAGCACTGCCTTAAAAAATGCTCAGTATGTTTTTAGCAATCCTTCAGGTGCAGAAATAACTTGTTCCTACCTAAAACTTATGGCAGCTAACAAATCTTCATGGCAGCGATTTGCGTCGGTCATATGCTGTAGATATACAATCGATATGCCAAAATATTTAATTGGGATTCGAACCCAAGATGTTTGCATGATATTTACAGCCTTTTACCATAACATTTCACTACTTTTGGTGCATGGATGAGATGTTAAGCAAAAGGTACATATTTAAAATAGCTATTATCTATGATGTAGCTATTAGTCAGTTGATATTGGTGGGGTGATGCACAGTGAATGTATGAATAAATTACCGATAGACATGGATATTTTTACAAATTATTTACTTTGAATGCGAGGAATTTTACTTCTTGATAATGCGATATTTCAGGAGAATGTATTGACGTTTTAAACGAGTATGTCAAAAAAACTGCGATCACATATAAATGAGAAATATTTTTTTTTAAGCTCCTTTTATTATTATTTCATAAATATTATTGCATTTATTTACTATGAAGTAATCAAGAAAATGATTCAAATATACAAATTATCATTTAAAATATCAAAAAATAATTTCTCGGACATCATCTTTAAATGTTTTTTTTTTTCACTTAGAATATTTTTTGTTAAGAAAATAAGGGTTTATTTTACACTAATGATATCTTATTTATTTCCTTATTTCTTATATTTTGGACAACATATTATTTATAATAAGTGATAAAATATCTTAGAAATCTAGAAAATGGTTAAGTAGCAAATTAAAATATATATATTAAAAATATATCAAATTAATAAAAACCTTAACTTGAAAATAGTGTGTTTTAGAAAATTCGTTTTTTTTTATTTCAGTTTATCTAATTTTCTCGGAGTTTTAGATTCAGTATCACATAAAGCTTGTAAAACATTATTCGTTGTTTGTCTGCTTTCACTAAATTTCCCCTCGCCGACAATTGAAGCGAAAAAGAGGATTGAAGGTTGGTAGACATTGTATTATAAATAAGAAAACAATGAGAGTATTTCACTACTTTCTATTAATTTAATTGTGTTTTACTGAATTGTTTTTCTTGAATTTTAATCCTTGAAATACAATGAAAGACAACAATGTAGTTTTGGAATTACAAAGACAAATATGAAAAGAAATTTACTTACTAGGTAAGAACAATAGCAGTTAATATTAGAGCTTATAAGTATTCACAATAAAATCTTGAAATATAATCTCATTACGGGCATATCAATGTTAGTATATTAACCCTTTCGCATCGGTAGCCGATATATACCGTCTTAGATTCCCCCACCGTTGACATCGGTAGCCGTGATGTATCGTTTTGCTACTCTCTTAGAATAGTTTTTTATGAATCATCTGAAAGCTAAAGGATACAAGAACAAACGTGCTATATGAAAATAGGCCAGATAAGTACATTTATGCTTCAAATACTAGTTTTATAATTGACAGTATAATTTGTATGAGCCGTAATGAAAGGATTAATAAATTTGATATTAATGTCGTATTTGAATGATTTTTAAAATTTAAATAATTAACTTATATTTATTATTTACAATTTAATATTTTTTGTATCAAAATTATTTAGAAATAATTACGATTTTATCTCGGTGATTATCGACTGATATACAAATCTTATTTGTACCAACAACCTATACAAGCTTGTATAACCTAATATTCAACTGAATAATTTAAATAATATAAATCTTACACAGTACCAAACAGAAAAAACTGTAAACGCGTTTTATTTCTCTCTTTGCTGTGTGGATAATTAGATAGAATATAATGTGCATCGGCTTATGTCATAAAAATATTATTTTCTACAACAATTATATTGTATTTAATGTTTGCCTTCAGTGAGCACGAACATATCTGCGCCGTAAGTTACTCTCTAGTGAAATTGCGCTAACGTTATCAAATCCACGGCACGAGGCCCCAGGGACGGACGAGTAATTTTCTATTTCTTGATGACGTCACGGGCAGAGACTGGGGCGGGGGCGCCACGGTTTCATACGCAAAGACGCAATAGAGGACTTAACAAATTTATGGTACGAATTATCTGAATGCACTCAATAAAGTGAATATTTGTATTGCAGACCCGCAGCAAGAATTTATTTTATGATTTCATTTAAAAGGGCTATTACTTTAATTAAAAAGTGGCTTTAATCACATTAATCCTCTGAGTCAGGTAGCAATGACATTGATAAGTCAAAACTAGCTTATGCAACGATCAAAATTATTTATTAAAGTATCAGTTTCAAGTTAATTAACAAATAAATGTAGTCTACTAATAGTCAAAACTTATTTTTTTAATAGAATTAATGCTCTCAATATTACAGCGTGTAAATGAGGCTTATTATTTAAAAAAAGTATTTTATGAAAACAAGTACAGGAGAATACCGGCAGACCGTGATGAAAAAATCTCATCTTTTGATTATATTATGCTTGTCATTTTAAAGATGCCTGTTGGTGTAATGTTGATCTACTAATGTCATTTTACTTAGGTCAAGCGTTCACGCAACGTCTATTTGTGTGAGGACTTACTATAAGTATTTTTCACAAGAGGAGTCATCTCTACCAACATTTTATTTTAATATGCTGTGACTGGTATTTTTGGATAAGGGATCAAATTCAAACCAGTCAAATTGTTTTAAAGTATTTTTTTAAAACATAAATTTCAATTTTTATCGGGTATTGAACACACGATTTTTGTAATAGTACATGTAAGTAAACGATTAAGTTCTAAGCCACACTCTCCTGCTTATATAGTAGGAAATCAAAATAATATTAACAGTATCATATCATATATAAGTAGCAATGTCAAGAAGTTACATATTATGCATTTGGCGCTGCAGAATAATCAGCACAGTCCGCAGAGATTCGAAACTTGGTCCACCGGCTCTGGCTCTTTGTCCCTTCGTGCAACGTGCAAAGGAACCATAAAGTTGGATCCCGAGGGACGATCTTTGCAGTCGAAGGGAGCGGACCCTGTGAGGGTCCCAGAAGGCCCCTGGCTTCCGGACGCATTAGCCTGCACCGATCTCTTTGTTACTAGAAAGGCGGCCGTGCGCTTTTCTTCTTAAAAGACGTGCGTAAATATTTGCGGGGAATTGTACGGCCGGGAAGCAATAAAGACGAGTGTAACGAGGAAATATTCAGATATTAAAAAAAAAAAACGTTTTATTGCATTTTGGTGAGTATGTGTATTTTTTATGTATATATATATAACCATACAGAAGAGCATTGCTTTTTGAAGAAAAATATTATTTTATTTTTAAATGTTATTAGTAATTTGCTGTTGATTCTAATGAAACATTAACAAGTAAAATATTATTGATTTCGTTAACTGACAATCATTGGTTAAAAAGTCTAATTATAATTGCTAGTTAAATTTGATTAAGAGTATTCAACTTTATTTCTCCTGTTACTTAAAAGATTACTTTTGTAGATTTTATTTACAAATAAAGAAATAAGCTGTGGTGGTAATTTCGTTTAGTTGTAGATAAAATATAGACACCGATCAAAGTAAAAACATAGTGAGCTATAAAATGGTAAATAATTTATTTGTGAATTGAAGTATTGGAGTTATATTGTTTTCAAACATGTGCACAATAAAATAATTGTTTTTGTTGTAAGCAATTCATCCTATTTATAAGAAGTATGATTAACAACCTGTTTTTGTTTTTTTTTTAATACGTGCCAGTTTTTGTTGAAATAACAACCCCACGCGAAATCCAGACAAATTATATTTATGGGAAGGAAATTCAAACGAGCTTATGTTATACTCTAAACTTTTGTAAATTTATGTTAATGCGAGAAAAGACATACTCGTACGTTAACCAAAAAAATACATTTTGAAATATTAATTAAAAACATTATTAAATGCGAGAAAAAAATATAAATATCACTGAATGTATTACTCAAATAAATTGATGAAAGTACTAACTCAGTGTGTACTGACTTCTCACATAATTCACTTCAAACAAGTATCACCCATCACGTCACACTTGCAACGTGTCTTTTACGAACTGTTCGTTTTTGATTCACGTAAAAAAACACTCAAAACAATTGTGTTTCCGTCAAACAACGATTGCATTTCAAAGCGAACACCATCGTTTTACCCCTCGAATGCGGTTCCCATGATTTTCCAACAGGTACAACAACAGCCTTCCGTCTGCAAAGCCTCCAGTTTGATTGACTCTGACACACCGGGCCATATTTTTTCTCGGCTTCTTTGAAGCAGCTTTTTAAATATTATTTTTAGAAGGCATTCATACGAGAAGGCCTTTGTTTCATCGTCCCTGGTCAATTTTAAATGGAATATATTTTCCATGTCAACGTTGCGTTGTGTGTTTAGTGTTTTTTTTCCTTTTTCAAAATTATTTATCGAGTTTTTTGTGTTTCATTTTTACTTGTGTACGAGAACGCTTGTGAATGCAAACATGACAGCGTTTCCGTTTACATACAATTTCTTAATGTGGGAAAAGGTAATACATGTATTATTTTTTAAAGGTAATTAATAAATACCTTATCTTATATCAGCGCTGTAATAAATAAACTTACAATCTTAACCGTCTGTGCTTTTATGTTTACTAACAAAATGAATGTTTTGTCCTTTTATTTTTAACTTCTCATTTAATACCAAAATGTAAGATTTTTTAAACCACTACTTTTTCAGATGTTATGATCTTAATACTCCATATTTATAGATTCCGTAGTAAATTGAATATAAAATAATATAAAATTAAATAGTTTTTTTTTTTTTTTTTTTTTCTCGAATGCTGAAATGAAAAATATTTGTTGAATTCAATGTCATATATTATATTTTATATACACAAAACGTATATTTTGTTGAACCATTTTTATCATACATAGATTATTTATTTATCTTGAGTGTAATTTTATATCAGGAAACAATGCATTATAAAGATATTAAAGTCATTTATTCAGCATCATTTCTACCTAAAATCGATACCATACGACAATTCGCTATTCAGATAATTTTGTCTGTCCTGTTAATAGCTCAATTCTAGCACATTAGTTCTTTCTAAATCTAGGTCTCTTTCTTTTAAGTAGTATTTTTAAATAACTGTGTCTACTTCATATATCGTTTAGAGCTCACACTCAACAAAACGTTATATGAACGTTATATTTTTTATTTATATAAAACATATTTTTTTTAAATAAATAATTTTAAAATAGGTGAAAAGATACAATTTGGTATCCCAAGCGTATGAAATTTCTTATGACTTTGCTACTGTATTTAATGAGGTTTCCATTTGTTTACTTTTTTCTTACCAAATTATTTGTAAGCATATATGCTGCTTTACTAATTGTAACTCTGCCGAAGAAGCCCGGAACAACGAAATGTAAACAACACCGAACACTCAGTATTCTATCCCATGCAACCAAAATACTGACCATTATAATCCTACATAGAATTGAACCAAAAATAGAAAAGACTCTCACTAGCGATCAATTTGGATTCAGAAAAAGAATGGGAACCAGAGAAGCAATCTTATCCCTGCGTATGATTTTGGAGAAGAGGATAAAAATGGACCAAGATACATATATTGCCTTCGTGGACATTGAAAAAGCATTTGATAAAGTAGATTGGGAGAAGCTCTTCGGTGTAATGAAAGAAATTGGAGTCAAATACAAGGAACGAAGACTCATATTTTCACTTTAAAAAGAAGAAGCTGCCATAATATCACTTAGAAATGTCCAAAAGGAAGCAAAAATACGACAAGGGGTAAGACAATGATACTCTCTGTCACCTGTACTCTTCAACGTATACATACAAAATGCAATAAATAACATCAGGGAAAAACTGGGCCATAGAGAGGGGGTTAAAATGATAAGGTTTGCTGACGACATTGCTCTGATTGCTAAAACTGAAGATGAACTCACTAAAGCGCTGACATCCATGGAAAACATATTTAATTCCAACTACAATATGAAGATAAACAGCACAAAAACCAAAGTCATGAGAGTAAGCCGCAATGAGCAGCAGAAAATTAACATATCAATGCTAGGAGTACCCTAAGTAAGATGCAAAAGAATTTGTATACCTTGGAAGTACGATCTACTAGGATGGCAGAACAAAAAGAGAAGTCAACAGTCGCATACATCAAGCAAGGCTAGCTTTCAATAAAAAAGCAAAAATTCTTGAGTCAAAGAATATTACTTTAGGGCTCCGCAAGCAACTTTCCAAAACACTTGCTTGGAGCATCTTAATGTACGGCTGTGAGACATGGTGCTTATCTGAAAGTGATAAAAAAAGACTAGAGGCCTTTGAGATGCGGTCGTACAGAAGAATTCTCGGTATTTCCTGGAGAGACCACGTCACGAACAATGAAGTTCTCAGGATAATCAAGGAAGATAGGCACCTAATAAGAACCATCTCAGAAAGGCGAGCCCGATGGATTGGTCACATCATGCGCCACGATGGTCTTCTTCACGATATTGTGGAGGGGATGGTTGAGGGTAGAAACTGTAGAGGGCGCCCTAGACGGGAGTATTTGCAGCAAGTATTCGAGGACATGTACCGTAGCGCTTATGCTGAGCTGAAAAGGGTTGCGGAGGACCGAGAGGAATGGAGATCGAGATGCAAGATTCTATAGCTGCAAATCAATCCACCGTATTGATACTACGAAGAAGATGCTGCTTTAATCAAAATATATAATACATCTTGCAGTAATATATTCTGACAGTAGATGTAATATACACTTAGTCTGTAATATGATATACTTGATGAAGTGCTGAATTGAATGTTAATAATTTCATAATTGTTGCTGATGAACATTAATGTACTCGTATATTGGAATATGCATGATGTATGATACGATCATATTCTATGACGTATAATTATTTCACTTAAATTATTTGTATGAATAATTCCTTTTTGATTATATCACTTAACTTTTCAAGTTAATATAATCGTATTAGCTAAAAACAATTTCACATCGTAAGTGCAGTCTCGTATCACCCAAGTAACATTGGATGCGTACCAAAACATAGATGAGTGACCGCGCGTCGTTGCATTGGGCAAACCATCTTACAAAATTAAATTAACAAATCAAGAAAAATATACCCTGAATACTATTGAATAACGCGTGTCATTGGTTGGAAAATCCGCTCATAGTGAAAATACGGTTTACTTCTCATTATCTGATTTATCATCCGATTCCCTTAAAAGTCCAGATTAACAAATCACCATATTTTTGTTTGAATACATTATAAATTTGTATTTATAAAAAAATTTAACATCACATGAAGATAAAACTATTTCCCCGCTAATATTTAAAAATAAATGTTTTTTATATCAATTAAAGATAATAATTAATAATTTGATAATGCGCCATAGCCGTGGGGAATATACTCGGCAGCTAAGCATACCTGAATTAATTTCTACAGCATTATTTTAATTCCTCCACTATGGCCATTCATTAGGCCCTCAAGGTAAGCTCTACATTTTGTCTTGGGATAAATACATCCTTAATTATTATCACGCAGCCCGGTAGCTTTGGGTTTAAAGCTCCATCAATGGGGCAGGTAAGAAAGCTCGGGCAAAAGCTCTTTGTGGGCAGCCACGGGCCTTTGTTAATTATTGCGAGCCTTATCTAACTTTTGCGATCGCTGAAAAGAAACTCGAAGAACCCGATTCCCTATGGGAACGCTTTTCTATGCTCGAAAGCTCCTTTAAAAATCGGCGTTAATCAGTTTTTTAATGATCTACATTATTTGATGAGAGATTTTTGATTATTTTTTTTAATTTAAAAGAAACAGCTGCTTGTTCTTCGGGTAAAACATATTTCACTTATTTAGTTTCACTCAATCAATTTTAAGACATTGTTTAAGAAAGAATTCACGTGGCCTTTCAATGCGTTATGTGAAATATATTATCACGATTTAATTAAAGGTATTTAATACTTGTGCCTATAAAATGCGTTAATATTTTTTTAATGCAATACAACCTCAAATAAGTTGAATAAGATTTGATTGTCGTTTTCAGTGGTTACAAAACAGAAACAATTTCTCACATTTTGTCCACGAGCAAACAACAAATTGGTATTTCCAATAATCGAGTATCTTTGTAAGTTAATCTTTGATGAGTAATAATACTCATCAAAGATTAACAAATGTAAAATATAATTTTATGTTATTTATTTTTCTGGTTTCATTTTGTGTTAATTTTTTTATATACTGGATAGTATTTGAATGAATACTTAATAATTTTGCGCATTTATGGCAATATAGAAAATCTTTTTTTACATTTAATTCTTACAGCAAGATATTTTTTTTTAAAAAAACATTTTCAAACTCTTAGTGAACTCAGCTTATGACAATGATAATTCTAGGCAATTCTATAATTATATTAATCTCAAAACTGAGAATTAATATCAAATCTACTAAGTGAGGTACTTTTCAAACTGGATAAATACCTTACAAACAGTATTAACTATGAGAAATAAAAAATCTCTAAAATACAAATTACCACAAATATATCTCGGATACCATAGTTGTCATCTTTGTTTCTCTCCAGCAACAAATATATGTCAAGTTAATAATTTTCTACATTATACCACCATATATAAAACATATAAGAGGCCCAATAACATCAAAATAATCACGTTATCCTTTACACATTGCACGCATCACTTTTCGTTACCCACTCAAAATAATAAAATTGAAATAATCCTCTCAAAGCGTCGGCTCCCATACATTATACAGCAATTATTATATCAAGCCCCGACCACAAAGGCTTCAAAGAAAGCTTCTACCAGCTTCGAGTTAAATTGAATTTCAAAAACTTCCGTTCCCGAACCAGAACCCGACGCGATCAGACTGATAGCTTTATACTATTAGTTGGCACATATCACCTTAATTACTTCAGAATAATATCGCTGCGTACACAAGCATGGAGGCTTCGCATCTATGTAATTATTACACATAGAACCTCCCCATAACAGGGATCGGAACAACGCATAAAAATATCAATACAGTTATTTCAGTAACACTATTAGTTTCATAAATCATTAAAATACTATCAGAATGAAACTACAATGTTTCCTAAGGAAATAAAGAAGTGGTATGTTGTTTGGGTTAGCCACCTTTTAAGACCAAATAGTGTAGACCTCGGGAGTATCGAGCTAATCGTCTGGTCTATCTAAAATTCCAATGATTAAATTATGCAAAATATGCCTCGGATCATATGCCAAGTCAAGAACCATACATATTTTTTAGGTAGACGAGACATCGATAACGAAAATTGACAGAATTAACTAATGGTAATCTGTGTCCATAAGTTTCATATAAGAAAAGGAATGAGAAAGTTAAATAACAATATTTGAATGATCAATAAAAAAATCTCTTTATTTTGGAAATTTTCATGAAATGAAGTTTCACAAACTGATTTAATACTCTCTAATTGATTAATTGACATACTCGTCCTAAAATTTTAGTTTTACACCCTATAATGTTTTGCTTGACCCTTGATTAAGTAAAAAAAAATATTTATTAGAAGAAACGTTGATATAAATGTAAAAATACTTTAGTAAACGCCGAGAATAAGTGCAATTTATTAGTAATTTAGGGCAAACATGTAAAGCATTACGAATTTTAATATCTTAAATTATTTAGGTACTCAGTTATATTGCTGTATATACATAATTTTTTGAGAATAAATAAAATTGTTAATATTTTGTTTTACCTCATTTTTATTTAATTACCGAACGCAATGATATCCTTCCATTAATTAAAAAAAAAATACAGAATCATAACGAAAAATATATTTTTTGGAAGTAATTTCAACAACAATGCTTCCTTTTTAGCCTAAGCGTCTATTAACTTTTAAAAAATATTTTTAGTCAATATATTATCTCAAGTTAAAAATGTTTGTTTTCATGTCTGTAATTCATTGTACACAATAAAGTTTATGAATAGATTGTAAAACTTATTAAATAGTTACTTTAAGCTAGTCGAGTTACATCCATACATTTCCAATAGTTGAAAAAACCTACCCATTAAGTTTTAATATTTATACTCATTTTTTTTCAAACCTGGTATTACAATGTCACGGAATACCGGGATTTCCTTGTATTCAATCCCTGCGTGGCTATTTCTATCCCGTACAAACCGGAATACTCGAGTTGTTACAAAGTGCTAGTCATCTAGTTTAATAACTCGTCTTAGATATTAAAATTGACGCCAAATAATCCAACGAACTTAATACCGTTTTATAAGCCGATGGATGCAGTTGATATGATGCTTCATTACATTTAATAATGATAGCTCATACGGTAGTATTAGCTACGGAAGACGGCTTATAAATACTATACCGTATAAAATATACTTCCTTAAACGTAAGACATAGTTACGATTTCTTAAACTGCTATGTCGCGCATTTATTATACATAAGTAAACATAATAATTTTATGTATTTACCTGAAGTAGGAGTGTATAATATATCGCTTTATTTGGAAAATGTTCTCAGTATTTTTATATTACCGTATTAAATTTAGTACCACCTATCTTTGATAGCGCTACCTTATTTTTTATCTGTTCTGTATTATTTCATAAAATATCTACATTGTGTATAAGCTTTATGTTTATATTTATATACACTCCTTTACCAGATAATAAAGTCTTGGCATATTCGCTCTACATCTGGAAGATTTGTTCACCATAATTTGCCGTCACTCAGTTCTGCCAGTTGCTATTATTTAAGCCTCACCCCCTGCTATCCCTGCTCTTGGAAGTCTCACTGGGAATATATTTGGTTATTGACGATACATTAGCTCATGTACTTAAAAAGACGGCAGCTATAGTATCCAAGGCGAATTCTGCGTAAATTTTTATCAGATTTTTCATAGAAATCGACAAGAAGCTCAGTGCCAGATATAAGAGTAAGGTTTCGAAAACAGACGCGTGCGTAGAATACTTGGGGTGTGATGGTTTGACTTTGAAGAATATCGAGGTGAGAGAGCGGAGAAGCCTTCCATACTCCAGTTGGTCAAGAGGCGAAGATGGACCAGTTTGAGACATACACATACGTTGGGATGCCGCAGGAAAGCATAAGCTACATCTGCTTTTTCTTCTAGCTCTCGGGCTATTTTCTCCGTCGCGAATTATACATATAATCTGAGCTGCTGACAGAGCTTTGTGGCGGTAGTTAGCGACAACCATATGCTCCAGTTAGGGGAGCGAACATGGTGAGGAATGAAGTGCATCTTGAAGTCCTTTTTATTGGCTTCCCCTGGTAGTAATTTCCTGTATGTTTTAACTTTTTGAAAGGTGCAAGAATTATTCTTTGTAATGCTGATAAAGCAGGTTGGAATCAGCATGAAGGTGGAGCATCTCAGCGGGGTGACTTGAACAAGAGTCGGATAATAACTTATTTAATTGCTGCTCTAGGAAGTCGGTCTGACTATCGGCTGGAACCATCTCTGGTAGTCAAGTTCTGGTGCCCAACTTCATGCATGCTCTAGTGCTGTTTTTTATGACCCATCAGTAGCGGCACGTAATACAAAAGGAGGATAGTATATAAAGAAGAAATAAAATTAAGAATACAATCCAATCGTGCTGTTAAAAATAGTAAAAAATTAAAAAAAATGATTTTATTAAAATTATCGTAATAAACACTTTTCTAAACCAATATAAGCAACAAATTAATAAAAATATTACAAAAAAAAAAAAAAAAATGTAAAACTAAGAAATGATGTTATCAAGGAATAAAGTAATACATTTTGTAAAACCACGTTAAATTATTTATTTGTCTACCGGTTTCGGTGACATCTCACCTTCTTCAGTACAAACTTAAGACTAAGCAGAAATACAAAACAGTTAATTAATAGTAGAAATATGTGGAGGAAAGAAAAAAGGGTCAAAATCATTTGTGGACGTACCAGTTGAACAGACAATAATGTTCTTCTAATTAATAATAAAATTATAATATATAAATAATAATAAAAAAGACAAGAAGAATCCTTCTTGTTTTTTTATTATTATTCACTTCAAATAGCATATCAAATATGGATTAGATTAGTAAATAAATATTTTAAGCTCATTTTACATAGTCATATATTACGTTGATAAACTGTAACATAAAAAAAATAAACTGAGGTTTCGTGTCCACTGTATCTACATCAGTCCATCTTTTGAGTGATAGAATAATGAAATTTATTAAAATCTTTACTAGTAAAAGACTTCGTCATTATACTCTTTTTCATTTATGAAACATTTTTACGCCGCCACTGAAAATCATATTGTGCATCAAGTTTTGAACCACATATGAATAGGGAGCTTATTTTGTATGAAATATACGAGGACATAAATAACGTCTTCTTAGACTGGTTTTCTTGTAGCTAGGATAGAATAATCAACACTGTCTTACGGAATTACTCAATTCTAAACGAGTTACTTAATTTTGAATTATTACTCGTTTATTTTTAACCACACCTCGTGATAACGTTAAATTCTGGCAATTAATTTTTACAGCGTTAAAAATCTACATAAAACATGGTTTCATTAAAAATTTGAGCAAGTTAGTAAACTCGTACATTTACATTATTAGGAAAGCAGTAACCAAAAACATACTTATACATTATACTGCCTAAGCTATATCCGCTACAATTTGAACAAACGTTCACCATTGACAGAGAAAATCTGTTACCAACCAGTTCCATGTCAGTTTCTAATACTAAAATTACATTTCATTTACCTAATATTCTCTGGCAATAGCATTTTTGCTTACGCATCTTAAAGTTATCCAAAAAAAGTTGTTTAAAAATTAATTTAAAATCATTACTTAAATATACATATACTAAACATAAAATTCTTTTTTCAACGCGTCAATCCAAGCACAAAAATAACGGCAGAAGCGGGATGCGAACCGCGGACTTTGGAAACCAACAATGCCCAGGTATTCATACCGCTCGGCGAATCGCGCTATGTTTGTTATTTATGTTTAGTATATGTATATTTAAGTAATAATAATATTGTAATATAGTCAATGATCTATAAAAGTAGATTAGAATATTGAAATAATCAAATAATATTCTAATAAAAAAATTAAAAAAAAATAATTAATAATGTCTCCTTGAGACAATATCAAGAAGGTAAAAATTATCCATCAGTAACACAGGTAAATGATTGGTTATAAAGTCCGAGTCGGAACTATAAGTAGTCGTTTCACATCCATTCAGTCTATAGTTTGGTTCGAGACCCGAGTGGTACTTACTAAAATAAATAGACTGCCGGAAAGTAATAATATTGAGCTTGTGAATAAATGAATACTGATAGAATAATAATAAAAATATACATACTTTGAATATATACTATGGCGACATCTGTCGTACGATAATAACAATGATATAAATACTAGTTTCATCGCAGGTCGGTCTAGGCATAGCAATGGCGCGATTCGCCGAGCGGTATGAATACCTGGGCATTGTTGGTTTCCAAAGTCCGCGGTTCGCATCCCGCTTCTGCCGTTATTTTTGTGCTTGGATTGACGCGTTGAAAAAAGAATTTTATGTTTAGTATATGTATATTTAAGTAATAATAATATTGTAATATAGTCAATGATCTATAAAAGTAGATTAGAATATTGAAATAATAAAATAATATTCTAATAAAAAATATTAAAAAAATTAATTAATTTAAAATCATTTTAACCGGCAATGTACTAAGCTTTAAGATGTCATATGTCCAATATTTAAGTTTCTTGAGATAAATATTTTTCTGTTCACTGATTTATTTTTTCAGACGTACTTTGCAGCACCTGTATCATTCTCAATTTTTAAATTAAAACCAATGCAGCCGTTAAATGAATTTTGAATGAAAATACCAGCGTACAATAACTGTTAATACTAAGCATAGATTTTGTGAGGAATGACAAGCTGAAGAAGCGGACAGGCCAGCCTTCCATACTACAGTCGGTCAAAAACTGAAGGTGGACCTGGTAAGGATAGTTTATTTTATTAATTTTTCATAGAACTATAGTTTCAATACAACAAAACAGAACAATTAATTATAATAGGTTTTAAATAAAATCATGTAAAACACAGTAAAACAAATAGAGAAAACGAGCATAAATAAATACAAAGAAAACAATGAAAATTTTAGAAAGACCTAAATATAAAATAACACTTTTCAAAACATTATACCAAGATGACTTCAGATGCCACAGAAGATCATAAAAAAATAGCTAATTTTTTCTTCCTGCCGTCGTCTGGATTTATAGAATTGATAAAACGTAGTGGGTGGAGCACTGGGAGGCAGAGTACATAGACTGGGGATAAGGCTTACCATGACAGCTCACTTGAAGATTTTTGACGCTAGTTCGCGACAATCGTATGCTCCAGTTAGACAAACGGAAACGTGTTTTATAAATTGCATAATTATAAAAGCAATTGATTTGAAAAAAAATAGAACGCGTTGAACTTAGTTATAACTAAAGTACAGTAATGAAATTTAAAAAATAAAAATAAAATGTTGCAATATATTTAAAAAATAATCTCCTTGCATTCGCTACAAAGCAAGACAATGTTGATGTGTTTGTATTAAGGAGATACGCTTGGAACAAAGAAAAAATGAGTTTACGGGGTCGCGAAGAAAACAGTATTATCGTAAGGAGCTCGCGATTTGAGTGCATACATTTATCGACTTTTTTCTTTACATTGTTTCTCCGCAGGGCTGACAGAGTTGCCCTCCCATTCCCCTTTTCGCCCATACACGAAGATAATTTCAGATGATAGCGTCACACGAATTTAAATTGCACATATTTTATGCCTTCATAGCCCCGCGAACAGGGAAGAATTGAGAAAATAATTATAATACTACAGTCACTAAAGTAAATTAGATATATAAAATATGTAACCAGGATATTCAAAGAAGAACTCTAGTAGTGTGTGCTATTGAAAGCATGGCTTGTTTGTCAAAGGACGATCTATGGAAAAGAAAACTATCAGAACTAGCAAATGGAATGTTATTTTTTAGATGACATCAGAAGAATTTCGGGAGGAGGCTGGATAAGGAAGGCAGTAGATATATATGATCAAGGATTGGAGACTCAGAAATCTGGATAAGAAATTGGATGGACATGGAGTGATGGTGATGATATACTACGATATTGTTACTTCTACTACTACTACTGCTACAACTATAATATTAGTGATTTATAGTACCAGTATTATTAATACATCCATGGAAAACATATTTAATTCCAACTACAATATGAAGATACCCAGCACAAAAACCAAAGTCATGAGAGTAAGCCGCAATGAGCAGCAGAAAATTCACATATCAATGCTAGGAGTACCCTAAGTAAGATGCAAAAGAATTTGTATACCTTGGAAGTACAATCACCTGGGATGGCAGAACAAAAAGAGAAGTCAACAGTCGAATACATCAAGCAAGGCTAGCTTTCAATAAAAAAGCCAAAATTCTTGAGTCAAAGAATATTTCTTTAGGGCTCCGCAAGCAACTTGCCAAAACACTTGTTTGGAGCATCTTAATGTACGGCTGTGAGACATGGTGCTTATCTGAAAGTGATAAAAAAAGACTAGAGGCCTTTGAGATGTGGTCGTACAGAAGAATTCTCGGAATTTTCTGGAGAGACCACGTCACGAATAATGAGGTTCTCAGAATAATCAAGGAAGATAGGCAACTAATAAGTACCATCTCAGAGAGGCGAACCCGATGGATTGGTCACATCATGCGCCACGATGGTCTTCTTCACGATATTGTGGAGGGGATGGTTGAGGGTAGAAACTGTAGAGGGCGCCCTAGACGGGAGTATTTGCAGCAAGTATTCGAGGACATGAATTGTAGTGCTTATGCTGAGCTGAAAAGGGTTGCGGAGGACCGAGAGGAATGGAGATCCAGATGCCAGATTCTGTTGCTGCAAACCAATCCACCGGATTGATACTACGAAGAAGAATAATACGACCTGCAAAGGATATGAGACATTTTTTCTTATTTAATGTAATTTATAAAAATAAACGCTGCTGTACTTATTTTGCACGCATAGCATTTAATTTGAGTTAAAAGTAAAAATAGGTTTTTTTTCTCGAACCCTCGCTTGAATTTATTAAATAAGTATGGTTTTAAAATTTTATAAAGTAAATGGGTAAAATATCATAGCAATCAATCTATCAGCTTAGCTTTGTCTTAGAGTCATATATTTTTGGTCAATTTGCTTTCATACCTATAGATATGTAATAAGTTGAATCTGCTTTTAAAATCAAAATGATGCAGTAACATTAACCTTATCACTTTTTTACTTTAAAATATCAATAACAAACGATCAAATATCCCTCCAAAACTACAGTTGATTTTTCATCTGCATTCCAGACCTCTTTTTTTTCACAGTTTTTTTTTTATTTTTTCCTTAAATGACATTACAAAATAGATTACATTTCGATGCGTCATTAAAGTACATACAAACATAAGTGTGGCGATGTAAATTTATTGACACATTAAGTGTCAATGACCTCACACTCAGAACTAGCGTCAGGAGACTCAAGATAAATAGTTTGACTTGTAACAACAAAAACCCTGTCATAAGTATATCATGATTGACACACAAATAACAAGGCATTATTGTCACAAAATCAAACGTCCAACATTGGACTCTTCATGGAACCCGTCTAAATGTATGCATATTGTTTACTGCTTGGAATTTCTGGTGCAAAGATAGCTTGGGATGAGACAGAGTTAAAGTTGGCTGATGACAATAATATAAGATGAAAATATAATCTGTGAAATAAGATAAAATATTAATTATTTTGTTCTTTTTTTAAAACTGGATCCATGTCTGGTCCTTACTGCGTATGTTTAATATTTCCTTTATCACCTCTGAGGATCTCCCAGAGGCCCAGAGCCCAGCGTGTGTTCGCCAAGGAGGGCTCTAGAGGAGAAGAAATACCCCTCCCAAGTACGTGCACATTGCGGAAAACTCGTTCTTTCAACAGCGTTGTGCCGATGTGCCCGATTGATTACTGTTTGTGCACTCTGCGATTATATAAAATTCAAACATTGTTTATAAATAATTTGCATTATTGAAAAATAAATTGTATGATATATAATGTACTGTTTATAAATATATATTAATAATAAATACACTTTATGAATTTTAAAATTATTTTAACGTTCATCTTATAACAAACAAACATACAAAAAGCGATGCATGATAGGTAACTTAATAATAAAAAAATCCAAATTTCAAAATGTGGTCTGAATTTATATTTTTTAACTTAAACATACAAGGATCAAAGCTACGACTTCTCGAATGACAAGGTACCATCTTAACTGTCAACCACAGATTGATCATGTGAAGAAGATGAATTTTAATCGGTTTCTACCGTTTGTGTTGTAGCATTTTTAATTTCAAAGTTAAAACTTCGTTCAAACGTATCGTAATAATAGCGTTCCGTTTTTACCCTCTCCTGCAAAAATAGCACGCAGAATATTTCTTTTCAGTCAAAGAGCCTTCAAACTTACTAAAAATAATGATGAAGTTCACCTTTTGTTGTCTTCTAACAGTATGTACACCGCATACGAGTATACTGAAAATTAATGTAAAATAATAAAACGATCGCCAACCTTACAAAACTTCAATTGACAGTCAATTTCAGTGATAACTTCAAAATTCTTTGTCACTTATTTCCACAAATAAGGATTCAAAATATCACCTATCGGCAAAAATTTAAACAAGCAAATAGTAAAAGGGCTACTTAAAAAAATTAATTCTGATAATTATGTTGCTGACATAGTACGTTGACATATTACAGTAATTTTATTTTTTAAATTTATTTGTGGGTCTTAATGGCTTAAAGAAACTTCGTTTTCTATTAAATTTACACAAAAATAACGTTAGATATTATACATGGATGAGAACTGATAAACTCGTTGTGGAATAAATATGTTTCATATGATGAATTCGTAAAATAATACCTAAAAAGCCATAATGTGAAATTAGTAAATAAGTAAAAGCATATATACGTCTCATTAGTGTTTTTTGCCAAATTATGAATCTTCATTTTCCTTGATAATTATTTCATTCCATATTTATGTTTTATGATATACTGCGTTAAGATTCTTGCTCCATTGAGCCTTCCTGTTGCAGCCCGAAGGGCCTTTTCCCGCACCGGTTGCCTGCCTCTTTTGTTTGTACATTAAATTTGTCCCGGGGCTAGCGAGGGGTAAAAAATGGCCAGCAGGACCAACGACTTCTCGGATAACAAAGAGGTATAATTGGTCGAGAGGTAGGTATATAATTAAAGATAAATAAATTACGCGAGGGTTGCCAGTGGGCACAAAGGCTTCCAAATTGAAACAGATTAAAAATCACACCGCGGGGTAGAGAGGAATACAATTAAAAATTAATTTAAAATTCAGCGTTCACAAAAACAAACTGTTTACGGGAATCGACCATTTCAGCGTGGATGTTTAAATTTAAGGCTCTTTGCGATGGTGCGCTTTCATTATTTTAAATTACAGAATGTACACTGGTCTCAGAGTGCCTGCAATTTTTTTTTTTAAATTAAAACGCTATAGAATATTGTTTTAAATATGTTTAAACTGCATAATAAAAGCCTATCAAATTGATACCAACGATGTTACAATTGATACAAAAAAAATGCCTTTAAAATCTTCTAAAGCCTTTTTGAAATCAATTACTCTTGAGAATATTTCTGAATTCAATATTTCAACATTATTTTACAGAAGATCACGCGTGTTAGTTTTTATTTTGTTAATATTAAGGTTAGAATTTTAGCGCGAATCTATAATTACAGAAATGTAGTACAATATTGATTTACGTTCATCATTCGACATTCGACATTCGCTATCTAGTTGTAGCATATATCTGTCACAAACTGCAGCCACATTGCTGCTTAGTACGGGCGTATAAAATTGAAACTACGGTGGCTTGATTTTGCGAAGAAATTACATGTTGAGGGAACACAAACAACCATATATTCTTCAGCCTTTCGGGTTCTCGTCGTTATGAACTATGCTCGTATATGAACTATATCGTATAATAAATTCGGCGGAGCTCCGGAAGGCAGAATATTATGGTGGCAGTAATATCAACCATTTGCTTCAATAAAATATGTGATAATTAATTAAACTTTCTGCTTTTTCTCCTCGATTTGATTAACGATTAGTTATTGACTACTTTCCTCTTTCGAAATGATGCATCCACTAGTTTCAAAAATTCACAAACTTAAAAGCCACAATATCAAACATCCACTTGTTTCTCTTGGGTGTTCTTCTTATGGGCATACGATGTTGCCTGGTTGTATTGTGGATAACCACGTGATACGTTTTAGTACTGTATATTCTATGCTCAAGGTGTATCCAGTAATTCCGTCTTTTTTGCTTTATCCCAAAAAGTATTCGGTCAGTTAGGTTTAATTTAAACTTTTTTTGTGTAATAACTGATTCATAAAACGCTGACAGAGCACTTCAACCATAAGGCTTTCAATTTACACTTTCGCCGCGAGAATGTATACATAGGGATAATTTATGGGGCAAGCTACTTCTCTCATTATTCCGCTGCTTTTGAACGCCAAATATAGCACATTTTGCACCAAATTGGTTCAAAATCTCATTTCGGGGTGTAAATACCGGAGCACCTCCGCGTAACACGTTTTCTATGCGAAATATATTTTTAAAAGATTCCTCTCAGACACGTGTAACTTGAACCTGGAGAAACTGATAATGATTGTTTATCAACTGAAATACAAGTAAAAAATATTTTTTTATTTCACTTGCTAAAAAAATAATTAACTAATACGTTATAAATAATTTTTTCACACAAAATTTGGTTTTAATTGTTCAGTTTATCCTTTTAAAAACATAAAATAATAGGTTTTTAAGCTACTTAAGAACTTTCCTTTAAAAGCTGGTGAAAAGAGAATGTAAGAACTTTCAATTTATCACATCCGATAAGCAATATAATTAAAGGATTATCTGGTTATATGGTAAAAGAATATAATGAGGCTCTCAGTGTATAGAACCAAAGTGGAAGTGATATGTTTAAAACTATCGAGAAGTGAGACCAATACAAAAGTTATATTAAGTCTTAAGTCGCATTATCGTATTCTTTACTGCATAACATAAGGTATGTTTAAGGAAATAGAAGGCACTCTACGTGAGAGTATTATAAACAGTATAACATCAAGTTTTCAAATATAAAAAAGTACACCTAATATCACATAATAAGCTAATTAATGAATTTTTTATTGCATATACTTGCACACATTGGAAAGTGTAAGATGCAGAGCAAATTGGTCTTCTACAGAGTATATTGCCAATAATGGACGCTGCGTCCATTAATAATGAGTAATGGTAAATGAAATAATTGCTGCGTGTTGGTATTCGGGAGATTACAAGTGTATGTTGATATCCTTCTAGAAAAAATCATATTGTGTATGGTAATAGATGCTAGAAGAGCATTTCATAGCCTGTCTGTGTTGTTAAAGAAAAAACTGCAGAATTGGTTTGTCTTAAATCTACTGTGCAAGAACTCATTTGATATCATTAGTCCAAATTATTCGTAAGAATTTTTATTTCAATTTTACTGAGAACTTCATTTTTTAAGCTACATTATTACAATATATGTTTTACAGGGAATATTTACTGAAATATATTTATTATAAAAACTGAATTTAAAGCTATACTTCGTAGGTTTCTAGTGCATAAAATATGTGCGTAGGATAAATTACTCAAGTACTGAGCGGGTTATTATATCATAACGTTCGTAACTGCCTCGTGGCGTGCCAAGAGCGTCATACATCAGGTGAGGAGCTTAATTATAAAAGTTAAGTAGGGCAAGGTGGTATTCAAAACAGATTACTTTTTTTTTCTTTTTTTAATTAAAGATTTTCCTTATCAAGATGCAAAGGGTGAAGCTTTTAATGCTCCTAAGTAAATTAAATCGGAAAACGGCTTAGTTTTAAGATAAAAAAGTGTTTACCTATCAAGGAAACAATTATTATTTAAAGTTATTTGATGTAGAAAAAAAGCGTAAGATACATTTTCTTAAATAAAGTTAAGTATCGAACATACTTTATAAATATATAATCAATTACTTGAAATGTTTTTTTCAAACTAACTCTTATTTTCTTCTTTGATATCCACACTTTATCCTTAATTTCTGTCAAATTTCATGATCATCATCTCTTCACAGGTAACTTTCTCATCTGAATATTGAAGTGGTGGACGAAATAAAATGTATTATTACTGAAATGTCACAATCAACAAATAAATAATAATCACATCATGTTCCCTCTCCTAACTGGAGCATATGGTATTTTCAAACTTCCGCCCGAAGTTCTGTCAGCCATCATGATCCTCATTTCCTCCTATATCAGCCTCCTATAGCTCGTCAGAGTACATTATATATAGATATATATAAATAGTTTTCGACGATCTTCCACGATGACGTGATCCACGGGTCCTAACCATGGACAAAAAATAAATGTAAATAAATGTTGTTGAAATTTCAAGAATACTTTAAAATAAAGCTCGATAAAAGTTAATAAAGTAGTAATATGAATGCTCTTAAAACAAATATCTGTAAAAAAAAATGTTTTTTCAACTAAGCACACAATTTTTCAGTAATTTCAGTAAATTCAAAGACACTTGTTTATGTTTCGCGTAATAAATTTCACGTTTAACTAACTGGGTCATCTAATGTATCTCGGTGTGCTGTTGGTCGCTGGAAGGGGGTGACGTACGTTATTTATCTCGTGCAAAATCATCCATACTTTTCAGAATTTATGATGCTCATTTGGTTTGTACGCTGCCGATAAATTCATTCATAAAAATACATTGTTATCAGAAAAGTGAAGCAAACCCATTTTACCACAATTTCAAATCGTAAGATCTATATTGCAAGATGAAAAATGTACAAGTTATGCATAAATTTTTAGTCAGAGCAATCGAGATTACTATTTCGTATGTGAAAAAATTAAAAGTATGTATAATTAACTAAGAACTACCACATTTTTTCAAGTAAAATGTTCTAGAGACTATTTCACGAAACAAAGTGTTCCTTTTTATTTTGTATGTTTAACACCTCAAAAGTTTAATGCAATAACAGAGGAAATTGTTAATTTGTTAGAAATGATGTGTTTTTTGATGTCCTGAAAAAATATCAATCTGAGTTACAATATGCACTTTTCAGAATGTAATATCATAAATTACTACTGAGATTACCAAAAAGCTTGCTTTGTGACAAAGTCAAACGATAAATAAATTGATATATATTTTTAAATAATGTTATTCGAAAATTATTTTTACATAATGCATTTTTTTTCTACATTTTGTAATGAAAATTAAAAATGAATAATTAGGCTTGTTCCATTTACTTGGCCGTGCGCGAAACGTAAGGTCTGTAAGTCATTCTCTGTACCGCGGCACGCCTGCGGCCTTATAAGGAACAATAAATGCACGATTAACCCATTTTGCACACAGACGGTAAGCAACACAATACTTAAACACTAAGGGTTGAAAGAACGGCAATACTTTCTCTATTAATTTGAAATAAATCTTGTAATTGTGTAAGTAGATATTAACTGACAAAGGCTTACGGAACAGTGGTGGTGCGATCGGTATGATAATACAATTACATATATGAATTTCCGCCAATGAGTCAAAATGAGAGTCAGTTCCATCATCATCATCAGCTTGTGTCCGTCTACTGTTGAAGGTAGGCCTCCCGCATAAGTCTCCATCCTCTTCGATTCTCCGCCTTCCGCATCCAGGTCACTCCCGCTATTCTTCTTATATCGTCAGTCCATCTTGTAGGGGGTCGGCCAATGCTTCGTTTGCCAGTTCTTGGGCGCCATTCCAATACTTTTCTTCCCCATCGACTGTCGTCTCTTCGACAGATATGTCCTGCCCATTGCCACTTGAGTGTGCCTATTCGTTGGGTAGCATCCACTACTTGAGTTCTTTTGCGTATTTCCTCGTTTCGGATTCTTTCTTTTAGCGGCACTCCGAGCATGGATCTCTCCATAGCACGCTGGGTGACTTTTATACTATGGGTAAGACCTGCTGTCAGATTCCACGTCTCTGCGCTATAATTTAATACAGGGAGGATGCATTCGTTACACGCCTTAGTTTTAAGACATTGTGAAATTTGCGCTTTAAAAATGTACTTTAGTTTTCCAAATGCTGCCCATTCCAGTGGTATACACCTGTCAATTTCTTTTGAGAAGTTACTTTGCTCTAGTTGTATTACTTGTCCCAGATAGGTATATTCGTTTATCTTCCTTAATTTTTTTCCTATTTAATATGCAATTGAACGTTGAAAAATATTATCAATATGAAGGTTGTTAAGTGGCAATTATTGGTAAAACTGCACGACTGTTGGTAATTAAAAAAAAAATCTTTTCATACTTGTTTGATTTAATTGAGACATTGTCAATTGTTGATATTTTACAAGCATGTATTTTTCAAATATATTACTTTTATATTAGAACATTCAAAATAACATAAAAATATTTATTTATTTAGCCGAATTATATAACTTTAAAAAGTATTGTTTTTTGTGGCATTGATATACAAATTATTAATCAAAATGCAAAATTCAATACAGGATTCAAAAAGTTGTCACGAAACATTATATATTACTTTCAAAAAAGTCTCATTGGGATAGAATGCACCCAATATATTAAATAATGAGATAAGTGGTTAGTATGTTTGTTTTTCTACATATTTATTACTTAAATATAATAATAATTTTAACGAGATAAAAATTAATATATTTAAATTTAATTTTGGTAGATGTTTTCAAATCCCTTTATTGTTTTCAAATCGCATAAATCATATTAAATCTGCATTCCTAATATGTAATTTGCGGAATTTTGCGTAAATATTGCAATCAAATCGTTAATTAGGCTCCGGAAAGCCGGTATTGGTTTATAATTTTATCGAATTAGCGTTAATTGAAATTGCGTATTTGCCATCCCTGGAACGCTGGACTATATACAACCTGTACGTGGTAAGTTATTGTACGTATTCAATACTTACTCAGTTTAATAAATGCCCTCAATCAACGAAATGAACCTATTTTTTATCAAAAAATAGCGCAGTATAAAAATATTTATTAATCATTTCGATCAACAATTATTAGTGTAAAATCAAAATATTAATAAAAAAACATTATAATAATAATCACTCCGCTATAGTAAAATAATTCTACATATTTCATTTAATCTTTTTTTTTTAATAATATCATTCAATAATGAGCAAGCTATTTCATTATTTACGAGTATATATCAGACTATGCACCATCAGATAGAGAAATTTCATACGTGGTTGTGTATCATTTTTCTTTTAGATTGAGCATAGTGTTGCTTAATGAGGAAAAATAAACCCTTATGAAGCAGTTAATTTACCTTAAAAATTTGTATTAATATTTTTAACGTCGTTCACGTAAGGGAAGCCTAATTCAGACATGAACTCACGAGTTTCTTTGGAGGAATAATTTGTTGGAGTCGTCTGTTTGATGAGCATTGGGACTTTCTGTTGCATGTCTTTATAGCTTTGTTCTTAGTACTTAATCATAAATACCTATATTTGTATATTGTATTTTTTTATTTTATGATTAACTATTATTGTATTTCAGAAATAAATTACGTTGTTCAAATCTGTAATGTATCTGTAAGGGAATAAAATAATTGAAAATTTAAATTGAAATATTTATAACGCTAATAAATTTTTATTCATATACTTAAGTATGCTAAAAAAAGTTCAGTTCTTCACTTGTATAAATGTGTAAAAAAGTCCAGGAGAAAACGACAATATATTCATATTTGGTAAATATTTATATATTTGTGACTAAAAAAGTACGATACTTACCGTCACGTTCGATTATTATATGTTACTTAGAATAAAAAAAATAACAACATTACAGTAGTGAAAAAAATTATTAGCCTTAGAGTCTTAGACCGAATCGAAAAGAGTAAAGAGTAAGAAACATCTTCTTAAAGTAAAAATGCACACAATAGTAAAAAACACTTTTACTTCCGTGCAAATTATGCAAGAATATAAGATTATTTTTTATTATTTTGACATATCATTTTTAAAAAAATATATATTTTTGAAACTTCTTTTTCAGCATGATTTTGTATTAAAAATCATAAATTACCTATTCTTCTATGTTTTGACTCATAGCTCTATAACACTTGTATTGAAACTCAATATAATATATGTAACTGTAATACACATGTTTTCAGTATATAGAAACATGAAATAACACTAAAACTATATTGTTTTAAATTAAATTTCAGTTGAATAGTCCTGCAGTACTGTTAATTTTGACTAACATTTATTAATCTAATTTTCGCATGCATGCTGAATGCCAGCCCGCAGTCACCACCAACAAAATTAAAATTTGTGGCACTTATGTTTTATGCACCTCGGTTTTTACCTGTAGATTCTTAGTAAGAACACTCTCTGTTCATGTTGTAAAAAGTTTTTTTTTTTCGTAAATTGACTGTTATTAAATACGAATGTATTATTATATTATGTGTTTAGTTGAACAGGCCTGCGGTACTGTTAGTTGAAAAGCTGCGTTTACCGGCGTGTTGCCCTCAGGGGTGTAGACTGCCGGGCCGCGGCCGCGGCCGCCGCTGTTGGCAGGCCCGTGATTTCTGCAAACACTACGGTCAAATTAATTTCTCGACAAATATTGTGCGGCTGCATTGCTTTGTATTGTATCCGCCCCCGTTATACGCTCGTTTCATATGTTTTAACTGCATTTGTGATGCGAAGCGGTCACGCTGATGTGTATTATTTACTGCGTACTTGGTTTTAAGTGGACGGTTTTGTTGTGATAAGATACGTTGCGTGTTCAGTAAAGGCTTCATTGAACCATAGCTTTGCGGCCTTAAAAAAAAGTATAAAATTTATTCGCCTTCAATTTGTTGACAACCTTCTAACAATGAAGACTTTTAGAAAGATTTATAAATCAATTTGTAAAAAAAACCATTAATTGTATTTTTTTTCAATGTCTTCAGCATTCCATTTGAGATCCGTTATAAATTATAAATATTAATTAAGTAATATAAAGTACTTTATAGGATAGCGGTTTGACCACTTATAAAGTACTATCGCAGCTCATTTATCTCTCTCTCCAAGTGATGGGTTGAGAAGGGTTACGAGTTAGTCGAAACTGCAGTCTCTTAATAGAGAACTTATCTTACGTGATATATGTAAAAACAAGGTTATTAAATAAATATTAATAATTGTAATATGTTTTTCATTTACAAAATCACTTTTTAATATGCTTTTTGAATGGAATCGATTAAATGTTATATTCATCTAATTTTGAATTACGAAACAGAAGAATAAATTATTATTTTATATTTACGATGTTTTTTGAGTGATAAATATTGTTCAGAAATATATAATTTGATGTAGACCCATTCCCTTGTTAGCAATATTCAAAACTCAAATAAATTCCACAACAATTGCGAAAAACGTTGGGTCCGTTCCTTTAAAATTGTATTTGTTTGTTCGTTTTCAACTAATTAAGAAAACAAGTTGAGTCAAAATTAAATATTTACCCATGGGATTGAAGAAAGGGACCTCGACTTTGCATAAATACGTGACAGAAACGTTCAAAGTACCTACTTATTTAGTATTTTAGACATATTTTGTCTGTGTAAGTATAGTAGTAGTACTCAAACAGAAACTCAAACGCTCCTATTCATTAAAATTTATGCCACTCAAACATGTTATTTATATTATAAATTAAATTAAATAGTTGGTATGTTGGTATTGTGGGGCTTGGGTTTTTCCGTGTGTGGCTTATTATTTTCTTCTAATATTTCGACCGCCATTGCAGGGGTCTTCTTCAGTTGATGACATTGTGATAAGTTGGTGCCTAGTAGTGTAGCCGTCAGCTTAACGAATCTCCATGAAATCATGTCCACGAAACGAGCACGAAAGTCATGTCGGATTGTGGTTGTCCTTGCTTGTCTGTGCAGGTTTTTGAGTATCTGCTAGAGGTAGAAGCCATGCTGTTTTGAGAATCAAATTTTTATCCCTGTTGATGTTGATGGGATGTCTTTTGATTTCAATGGCTTACCTTACTAGGCGTGCATATTACTTAATAGTTACGTGTTTTTATTTACAAATATATACAGGAGAACACTTGTGAATATTTTATTTCTTCAAGGACCATAAGTATATTCAAGTGGTTTGACTGGACGCTGCTGTAATAACTATGTTTAGTAATTTTGTGCACGTAGGGATGGTTACAATTCGCTTTTTTATTTGCGTGTTTACTTATCTGCTTTTTAATGAGATTCTGATTGCATGCAGGAAGATACACTGATTTAATAATAAATCATAATACTTTTGTCTTCAACATAATATTGGCTGCCAAATTCTTAAACCAACGCGATTTAAATATAAAAGCTTTTTAAAAGGAAGAGGCAATAATTATATTTTATTATCTGTTTATTTAATTATTTATCAAAATCTAGAGAAAAAAAAGGTTTACTTAAATTTTATCTTTCCAATACATACTATTATAAAATTGAACATATTCTGTCATGAAACAAAAAGAGCTATTATTTATTTACAAAATAAGCATTGATAGTGCAAAACATTTTAATAAATTCTCTGCACAAGCTTGCACTGGTTGTGAACAATCTGATTGAATTTTTCGGTCGAGTAAATATGAATTCAAAAATCAAAATAAAATCTCTCCAAAAGGGCAGACATCCAAAGGGAATTAAAATAACCAAAATGCAAAAATAAAAATCAATTCCGAAGGGTATGGTTGAGCACTAAAGCTTAAAACGCTCAACTAACATGGATAAGAATGCGGGTTCCATCTGAGAAAAGCTCGATAAACAACTGAAAATACTCAATTGTATAATTCGACAGTTCAATAAATAAATACAAATATTCTCAAGTTCTGTTAAAAATTTATTCTAGACGTAATAAAACTTTTATTGAGACCAACTTGCGTTGTACCTAAGATTTTTTGAACCACTTACAAAAGCATTGATTACTTAAATCTCTCGTTAGATAAGTAAGTAGCTTAAGAACTAAAGTAATCAATATATTAGCTATTAATTAAATAGATGGTAGACGAAAAACGTCTCATCAACACTACTCATACACAGTAAGTTCAATTAGAAACAACTATGTGAGAGTGCCGAGCTATTAATATATACTCGTTGTATAACTTTTGGATGGTCATAACTATACAATAATCTCAGTATCAAAATATATTTCTTTCATGTACAAAAATATTTATAATAAGCTATTGTAAATTGTAAAATAATATATGGCAAAAGTAGCATGTAATATATAATGAAACACTAAACAAGTAAGGAAATTATAAAGAAAGCAAATAAATACAAATCTTTACAGAATTTATAAGCTTCCATGTCATGTCTGGTGGTTTTTTTTTCTGTGTGAACTCGCATGTAAAAGAAATAAAAAATAGCAGAAGGGATTTTCACAGCAAAAATGCGAAAATCAAAACACCGATTCGACGGCGTATGCAAATTATTCTGCAAGCAATTTCGGCGTTTAATCGGTTTACCAGAGCACACACCAAATCACATCTCGTCGTGACGGTGAATGGGATTGTAAATAAGTTCCGGCCAGGGATTACTCACCTTTGAATAAAACATGGAACGTGTCGGAAGTTTGCGCGAAAGCTCGACTCGAAAGCTCGAAATTATTCTCCGGGAGCTTTTTGGTGTGGATTTTAAAGTGAGCAACAAAACCGAAGACGTTTTCATCCGTTTAATTATCATTGTTTTCTCTTTTGTAAGATTTAAGACTGTTTTCATTTTATCGTACAAGCACCAAATTTCTTTGTTTTTATAATACTCGTAGATTACAATGCATATTCATTAACGTTAATAATGACATTACTTACATATTTAAATATCAACGTATGTGACATTATTTACTCTTTCCTGGGTGTATTTCACAACTCTTATATCCCATATCTGCTCTATAAAAAAAAACCGCCAAAATGATACATTTTATTGTATTTCTTCCATATCCACACTCTGTTAAGAATATATAGACGTCACAAATGATCGCGTGAAATGAAATTTCTACCAATGACTATGCTTCGTTCCAAGCCAACTCTGTATACCCGGAAGTCCACGTCATTTTTTTTATTTACTAAATATATTTTTCTGTTCGTTTCTACAAATAATAACCAGAATCCAGCAGCTTTAAAAGAAGGTAGATGGTTGAAATGCGTTTCTTCGGCATATTGAAAAAAATATCTTCCATTTTATTCCATCCAAATTAACATTCGTTACTTGATATAAAAAATATGTGGAAATGCTGATTTTACTCTTAAGCCTCGTCATGTTACACGAAACCGAGGTACTGAAATCCTTATATTTTATATAACCATGTTTAATATTAGAATATGACTGTTAGTATTGTACAAAATTGGTGATATTTTATTTTATTTATAAATAATAATTAAACATACTGGTGATCAAATTTCAATAAGAAGAGACTTAAGCTGTGTACAGCTAACGAATACATTATTAAATTAATGCAATTCCTCACAACGCCAGAGGTTGTTCGTTCTATTTAAGGTCTTTTTATACCCACAAATAGCGTGAATATGATCTTTTGATTGTAGAATACATTGTAAATTGTAAAAATTTATTCATCAAAATTGGTGCGATGTAAAGGTCTTTTCGTGAAAAACCACAGTATCAATAAGAGTCTTTGTAAAAGAGAATAATGCTAGAGTTACATTGTCAAATGACGTAAGAAGATCAATACTTAATCATATTACTTAAAAAAAATTAGACTCATAAAATATATAATGAGATCTATTAACACCTCTGTACATACAAAATAAATATACTAAAATTTATTGATATACAAGTTTTATAATAAAAAATACTTATAATTGTACTTGTAGTTGTCGATGGCTCCACAGCGCATTCTCAATAAAAGTTCAATGGCAAATCACATCTTCATTCCCTTCTCTCCAAAACGTAATCACGATGTACGAGTGTCCAAGCTGTGGCCGCTAACAATGGAGCCTCCAGAGTAGAGGAGGACCAGACATTCCTAATCCCACCACTAGAGAAGTAAAGCCTGAAACTTTCCTCTTTCGAAACCTCCGTCCTCCGTGTTCCGTGTAAGACTGAGAGGGTTTTATTTTGCTTTTTGGTGTAAGCTCATACGGGAAAAATACCGTACGATGAAGAAATCTAATCTATGGATTATATAATAATATATCATTTAAGAGTAACTGAGCACTGAGTAGAAGGCAAAGAGTAAAAAATATCTGCACATTTTTGTAAAGAGTATCAAAGGCAATAGGTAGACTTAAGAATAATATAATGAAAATCAGTTTTTTTTAGAGCCCGCAACCCAAGCATGTTTTTATTGAATCACCAAATTTAAGAAACATAGTAAGCGGAATGTACTTGAATGGTGATGGATTAAGTACCGTGAGCCACCTTTTAGTACGAAATTATCTGTGCCACGAGAGAGTTAGACTAATCATCTAATGTCCTATAAAATAACGATTAACAAAATCTTGTATATGCATTGGTTACTACAACAACTGCTCCTAGGCTCTTTCTCTGGACGTCATCGGGAACCAAGTATATGTATTCCTCCTATGGATATGGATTTCCAAGAGCCACGATGTTCTCAGGCAAGGTCATGAGAATGACAATTGACAGAGCAGTGTGGCGACAATTACAATGTGAGAGTTAAAAGCTCCAGTTACTGAGCGGCTACGAAAAAAACAAAAAACTTTTTTTGCTTGAAAAAATATTTATTAAAACTGGTCGTTTATTTTATCTACTTGTATCATGCTCTTGTATAAAAATAATATTTTTAATATATGTATGTTAATTTTTTTCAGTTTTTCAGTGACGTTTCTGCTGACTCATTCATCGAGTAGCTTGAGTCTTAGGCTCAACTCATGCTTAAACTTAATATTATGTCCTTGTATTTGCCGGTCTTCGTATCTCGAGCTTTTATTATTTTAGATAAAAAGAAAAAAGTGTTATTTTCAAGTAAGAAAACCGGTTTTAGTTTTTTAGTATAGCTTATAATGGCTGACTTACGCGTAACTGCCTTATCAAATATTTAAAACGAGTATATCCAGCTTGATCACTCATTTAGCTTGAATTTTTGTGTATTTGTATATATATATATATGAGAAGAAATATTCTGAGATTAGAAACTGACATAAACATATATTTATAATTTTAAAATTATTTTAATTAAAAAAATAATTAATTTAAAATATTTAGTTTTGATTCACGTTTAGTGATTCACGTTATTTATTTTAATGATCACATCAATTATTGAAGATAGTCTTCAGAAAGGCCGAAACATGTAATCATTAAATCAAATTGTGAATCAAAACTTAATATTTTTAATTTATTAATTTCTTAATGAAAATTAATTTTTAAATTTTAATTATTATAATTTATTAATTTCTTAAAAGTACTTTTTATTTCAAATCATTTTATAAATATCCATTTAATGTTTATTAAAATTAAGAAAACAACAAATGATTTTAATGGAAGAAATCCATCCTACACCATCCTGTGTTATTAGTATTTTTTTAATAAATTTCTTCTCGGCGGACCTTCTGAATCCTGAGGTTATCAGCAGGTCCTGGTCCAGTACTAAATAATATCTGAATTTATTCATGCCAATGCTTCTGGGATAATGAACCCTGGGCCCGCGGCCGCTTGAGAGGACCCCGAGTGTTCAGGACGCGTCGCCTGCCGCCTGCAGGTGCGTCGCCTGCTCTCTCATTAGGCCGCCACACCTGAGAGCGATGGGAGCTTAATGAGCGCCACTGCACCTCATCAGGGAAGGTAAGAAACAATTCTTCCAGTATCTCACTATAAAAAAATATTATATAATGCATATATATTCAAGCGTCTTTTTATTCACTCAACCTTCTAATAATAATGATTACGTCTCCACTACAACAACCAAATATGCCACTGATCTCTTGTCTTGTTTGTTCTCGAGAAGTTATTAATTTTTCTGTGGAAAAAATATTTTGATCCGCATATATTTTGGATGTACAGGTGGATTGGAGAAAGCTTAGATCATAAATGTTGTTTCTATAGTGCCCAGGCTGTGGTTAAAAAACATTTTTTTTAATGAGACTGCATGATTGACAGTTAGTACTTTTGTTTTGAATGCATTTAAGATTTCTCATTTCTTCAAGACGAAAAACTTCTTCAATTTCTTAAGTATTACAGGACACAGGCAGACTTTAAAAATTTCTTCCAGATAATATGTTTCCTTCCTCACACAATTAAAAAATCTTTAAGAAGCAAATTATCAATCAATAAAAATCTCAAACAATCACTAGAAGCATAGAACCACTGCGAAAGTTTCATTCATTATCTAACTGGTAAAGTTTAGCATCATAGGGTCTCTGTAGAATCAAAACGTTATTCTAGCACCTTTTTAATGTATTTTAATATATATTTTCGGTGAAGTCCAAAGGCTTAGAAACATGATTATTGAGTTTAAATTTTTTAATTGTTTTCATTGTAGTTCTTGTGTGAAATGAATTAAATATATTGTCAAGAACATCGGTTTCACTGGCCTGAGATTGCATCTAAGTAAATTATCAGTTCGGCCCTGACCATGCACCGATAAACTCCGATGCAATTATAGACACATATCCTGTCTGATAGGTGTTCATTTAGTCCTTGCAGCAGTTTCAGGAACGTTCTAGAATCCTTCCCTCCTTCTCTACCTCTGTACCTGGCTCGAGGCGTTGCTTCAAGACACGCCGTACTCATTAAGCAGATAATTATATTAAGTGAACCCGAGTCTGCTCCTCAACTCGCCTGCGAGCAAGATACTATAATGTACTAACGAGATATCAACAGATTCGTTGGATCGACAATGGTGACGAATCTTGTAGTAGTAAGTTTTTTAGTTGTGTAGCTCTAAACTAAGCATCGTGGCACTAATGACCTCCTAAGAATAAATGTTTTTCAACATCTTCAAAAGAGATATTGTGACGTTTTAAAAAAAAATTCAAGAGTAGTTTTTTTTAACAAAATTTAACGATTTCAAACATTAACGATGCACTTATTTGTCGTAAAATCAAGGTAAAGACAACCTTTTCATAATAAAAAATCAGTGATACAAAAATTGGAGTATTTTCTTTAAACAGTATTTAGAACGTGTTTAAATAATTCAGTGTACAATATACATTGTGACATAACATTTTAATTTATTTCAGTTATATTTACTTTGGATATTAAATTTAAATTAATTAAATTGGGCTTTCTCCAATATGTTTTTTACAGTATTTACAAATTTAAAGGTTTTAATCTTGACCTTACGAGTCTTTCGTACCCTAAGGGGGCTATAACCCTGTTTTTTCAAAACCTCTGACCCAGATTCTGATTTTTAAGCGATTGTCTTTGTTTTCAGAGCACATTTTTACATCGCAAACGACCGCTATTTATAAGAAGGGTAGGGCTTCCGCTGAAGGTTTTAGGACGACCCGGAAACATGGGAAAATCAGGACGCATATTAATTCGTTTTTTATTTTTTTTCAGTTTCGGCAAGGTAAACAACTAATTCCGGTTTTTCGGGAATATGTATATTGTACAACTACAATTCTTATTTCCGTGGACATAAGTTTTATTTTATTATTTAGAGTGGTACATAAATATACTTCATACTAGTACTCGTATACTACAGTAGTACTAGATATACTTTATTTGTAAATAGAAAATTATTACCTTACATAGCATAATAGCTACTGTCTAAGCTTAACGCACACGCATACTAAAATAACGTATATATAGTACTTGGTAATTTATATAGGTATTTTTAAAATAAAAGTCTTTGCCTCTGGCAGTTCTGTTTCTTCCTTTTCTCAATTTCAGTTAAACTCTCAATCAAAATTCCATATCGAATCACTTAACAATTAAGTAAAATAATCAAATATTAGTTACAAACTTCCCCACACAAGGTTTCCGTGATCCACGCCTCTTTCCATGTCAGCTCCGTTTTCCGAAGTTCCACCGATTAGTAGTTTTTATGTGAATTTCTTAACACCTTTCTAAAACATTTATGATCCGGAAGAAAACATTAGGCATAGTTTATGCTTTCCTGCGGCATTTGAAGAAAATTTCCAAGTTCGTTTCTTGACTGTACTCGTAATATGGAAGTTGCCCTGTCTACTCCTTCCGCTCATGATTCTTTGAAAATTCAAACCATTATACTCCCAATTTTACGTAAGAATCTCGTTTCGAAATTATCATATGGGTGCATCGGATTTTTGTGGGATGCTAAGTTTCGCAGAAAGGTGTGGATTATTCACGCGTTGTTTACACGCTATTAACCTGTATTTTATGTTAAATCAAACAACTGATTACAGTTGGTACATCATTTTGATCAAGTATACCTGTTAGTCCCAGATATAGCGCATTGATTTATATAAAAATGATGATATTTAAATACGCCGCTGGGTCAGAAAATCTGCTTTTCTTCAAGTCTGGATACTCTTCTTTGGCTGTTTGTCTCGAATCTCTCTCAAATGACCCACATCCATTCATTCATTCGTTCGCTAGAAACTGTTCCTCTCTTATAATCAATCCGCTCTTATCACTTAAGCTCGCTGAGGGATTATTTCCTATTGTCAACGTTGATATCTGGGTTAATTCATCTCGGAATAAATTCACCTCATTCCGTTCAAAAAGATAATTATTCGAGCGCACTTATTTACTTCTCATTCAGACATTCAAATCTTTATTTGTGAATTATTCACCGAAGAAAGAACTCGGAATAAATATTACTAGTATTTTTTCTTCAGAATACGTTATCGAAAATATAATTTGTTATTACGAACATTTTGTTTTGGGGATACAAACTCTTAGTTTTGATAAAATTGAAACAAACAAGGCACATTAGTTTCATAAGAAGAAATATTGATAAATTAATAAATTATATAAATAAAAACTATTCTTGTAAAATTTTATGAAGAATTTTTAATTAACAAAGAGTTTAGTTAAGTAACTTAGTTGAGAATAATTATAGAAAATTGTTTTAGAAGAGTTTTGATATTTTAAATAATAGATAAAAACAGATACGTATTGTTATATATGTACTTTTTTGTTTTATTTCTTAATTCAGAAAAATACATCTGTGATATCTTTTTTTTTCTTTAAATATATCTTAACATGAACTAAACAAGTTCGAATTAAAATCAATAAAACTTTTAAATTTGGTAAAAATGCATCATGGAACACTGCCATATAAATTGCAAATAAGATAAATTGTATGGATTAAATATTTATTAGAATATTATTTTATTATTTCAATATTCTAATCTACTTTTATAGATCATTGACTATATAACAATATTATAAGTAATTAAATATACACATACTATACATCAAATTCTTTATACGCATCAATTCGGGCAAAGGTTGGTTCCAAGGCCCGCGGTTCGCATCCCGCTTCTGCCGATATTTTTCTGAATGAATTTGATGTACAGTATGTGTATATTTAATTACTAAGATAAATGGTATTTAAATATTCTACGATACAATAATGAAGGCGTTTAGAGAAGTAATTCATTACGGGAGCCGAACAATGTATCATTTTATTGTAACAAATGTACAGAAGTTACGTAAATAAATAATTGAATATTTGTCATATCGGGTTAGTTAAAAAAGTAAAAACGGCATGATTTATCAAAAACGGATAAATGTAATCAAACAACAATAAATCACACCCGGCCGGAGCTGGAAGTTTATGCGAACAAAAGGGTTCAATTAGGCTTTTAATCTGTAAAAAGTGTGTATCGAATTAGCGGGGCGGTAGGTGGGGGGAGATGCTGAAACCGCGTGATCATAGAGCCGCCCGGATAACGAGACCAATAAAATAATACACCAGTTCACTACCAACGCTGTGTCTCGCTCTAACCCTTATGGCCTTATATCTAGCGTCTCTGTCATTACTTAAACAAGTATTAAACCGCGTGATCAAAGTGCGAACTGATAACAAGACCTATAGAATTGTAATAACAGTTCGCCACCCACTTTGTCTGGATCTTACCAATGAAAGCTTATATATTATGTATATGAAGAATACTACGCGACCTGCGATGTATCTCACTTTAACTAGAAATCCATTGATGATGATGCTTTCACTTTTTTTGTAGCGGAATACTTAATCTAGATTATTAAAGTACCGCCCAAGTGATGAAACTGCATATGCTACAAACTATCAACATTGTATTGTTTTGATTGAATTGCGTTTTTTACGACACTTTTTACCTGTTTTTGACAATACCACGTCTTCATGAAGAGTGTGATTTAAGTTTTCAAATACGAAAATTAAATTAAGTAGAAATCTTAATTTTTTTAAATAATTACATTCCCGTTCACTATCATAGATACATCTCACTTATTTAATAAGCGATTTTCGTTGCATTAATTTTTGCTTATTTTTTCAATTTCTTAAATTTTTAACACTCATAAGTGCTACATTAACAAGAAGTTATATGACTATTTGAATGATTTTCTTGAAAAAAATAAGGATATAATATTTGTAAGCTTCGGAGGATTTCTTAAGTTTTGCCGTACGAAAACTAATTAAATATATATTAAAATATACAAATTAATACAAAAAACAAATATATGAATGTGAAAGAGAGGCAAATACGACAATCGTATGGGTAAGAGCAAGCGAGTGCTTGGGCGGCAAACAGGTGTATTTTCTTGAGGTAGACTTCAGTACGGGCGGGCGGGGGCGGCGCCCGGGGACCGCCGCCTGTAATTAATATCCTTCAAAGGATAATTATTAATACAGAAACAGCTCGCAAAATAAATCATGAGCCGACACGGTGAGACGCGAAGTGAGATATTAAAATTTCTCCATAATTAAGCAGCTCTCCGCGACACATTGCCGTACGGCCCCACCGCCCTCAGTCACGTCATAGTTTGCCTTTTTCGACTATTTTTTTCGCTATTGCTTCCACGTAATTTAATTACGGTGGAGTCATTAATTATTAAGACACACCTCACGCCGTGCTTATCGCAGAGTAAGTTTTGAAAAGATATTTTTACGTTATAATCTTAAATGAGAAACCACACGTTTATTTTCGATTTCTTTCTGTTTTCTTTTTTACTGCTGAACAGCTTTCTCAGCTGCCATTATCATTGCATTGTCTTAAGTCATATCAGCAATTTTTAAAAGTATTTTTTGTAACAATTATAAAGCTTGCGATCACTTCCAAGATAAAAGCCCAAGTGCGTTAACCCTTTCATTACGGCTTGGTGGAAAACACATACAAATAACACGGCATATATCGGGTATCGATGTGAACAGGTTTAGCTATAGACTTTATTATTATTATATTAGTATTTGTATAGCGCTTTTTTATAACCGAATGATAATTCCGAAAGCGCTTCTTTGCCTCTCTGAGTAAAAAGGTGGGTCTTGAGTCTGCTTCTGAAGGATGCCTCCGCTTTAAGCTCTCTTACGCTTTCCGGTAGCGAGTTCCATGCCATTGGTGCCGCGTAGCTGAAAGCCCGATTGCCAAAAGACCCTGCTAGGACTACCTTCCGTCAGCTGCAGGGTGCTTCTTAAATTCTTATCCGATCATCTATTTTGAGAGTGGTTCATACTTGGAAGTGTGACCGCCTGGGAATACCGCATGTCGTTGATTGATAAGAAATGTTTCTAGACCAAATAGATCAGTCTCAAAAGTGTACACCAATTGACTAACTTTATTTAGAAAATATTAACGTTCGGCAAAACTATGACTTACTTTATAGACTAAATCTGCTCTTCTCCAAGCGACCCGGATTTTATTTCAAAGAACGTTCGGGACTCGGGAACTATATACTATAACATTGTATGTGCTTGGTGAAACTTCGTTCGTAGAAATAACGTGGGATACGGTAAGATCATGGCAGCTGATAGAAGTTTATGGAGGCAATTAGTGATGATTTTAGCTCCGTCCTGAGAGTGGTAAATTAAAGGAGAAGATATGGTTGGATATTATTTAAAGTATACGAAATATGAAAATAAAATCATTAAAACATGGATTTACATTTTTAAAACTAAAATTTATGATTCCAAATCCCTTTCAGCCATGCAGATGATTCATTTATTGCATTATTTATTCGCCGATTCATACAAAGTAAATAAAGTTTGATTTGGGTATCCCGTGATGCAGTAAAGCATCGCCCATTTCAGTGGTCGCCAAAGAGTCCTCCGAAGGAATCACCGAATAATTAAAGCTCTCTACTCATGCGATTATATTATAGCTTAATTTTTGTCATAATATATAATTTTTCATGTAAAATAATTTAATTATTTAATAATTTTAATAATTTTAATAAATTCTGCTTAGACATTAAATCACGGGTACAAATCTGCTTCCATTTATAGTTTTTGTAAATTGTATTATTTTTAACATATGCGCTCTTTAACTGGATCATATGGTCAACACAAAATATCATCTTACAATTATCTCAGGTGCTATAATCCTTGTGGTGAGCCAGAAATCTACACAAGTATATACTATACACAGTTTCGACGGCCCTCTACGACAAAATCCTGGCAGCTTGAAAAAGACAGCAAAACAGATTCAAGCATCTGAAATCAGTTTTTTAAATCTTATGATTAAACTTGACGCTCCTGAAACCTGAACAATTTGCTTTTAAAATGAAATTTTTGTACAAAATTTACTCAAAATTATTAAAAATATGTATTTATTTAAAGCTTTTTCTGGATTTAAGCTCTTCAGTTAAATAAAATCTTTGGAAGAAATAACACAATTTTGTAACGTCATTTTTCCGTTTCACTTTGCAACTATTTCTTAAGTCATTCTCTGGACACTTTAGTATAAAATAGTTTTTCTACGAAGATATATAAAATGTCGTTTTCCGTCTGTATTATAACAGTGGAGGACTTAAACTCTCGGAGGTACAAAAGTTTGGTAACCGCTGACCCATTGGATTATTTGAAACGCACCCTGCTGCATTTTGTTGAGGACCATTCCAATGGAAAACAGCACCATTCGGTTTGGAGTATAGAACTATTCGCATGAGTATGGGTCCATTCGATCGTAGCATTTCATCGTTTACAGGTTTCAGTGTACGAGTATTTCAGATTACCGGTCGACGAATTTTCAGCGAACGAGTGGACGTCAAAATGAAGATTAATTCATCGAATTAATTCAACAAAGTAGTGAGTTTTTGTGACGGGTTTTTTAAACTCTTAAATTCAATGACATTTGTACTCGTCAACATCAACTGGACGTTTATTTTAAATCTCATCTACTTTAATTAATTTGAAAAAACTATATATATCCTTTGGGTTTAATATTTAAATACATCGTTAATACAGGGAATGAAATGTTGAAAAGTATTAACTTAGACAAGTAATAAATTTAAATGCACATTAGTTCAATTTTAAAGTATTTCACAGCGCAAATAATTAAAAAAAAAAATTTAACAACACTTTTATTAATATCAAAAAGCAATATCTTAATGTTTTTTTAAATTTTAGTTTTTAAAATTAAAGCTAAGTTCATATTATAAATTTTACCAAAGAGAGTTGTCAACAAAGATTATTAAAATGGTTAGAAAAAATATTTTTATCACAATGATATTCTTACATCAAATTCTAGGAAAATATTACGTTTTTAATTTGTTCGTAAAGAAAATAATTTAATATATATATTAGCCACAAAATGATCACTGTCATGTTTCTACAGTTATATTTGGTAATGGATAAATTTATTTTTACGCAACTTTTGTAAATTTAATTTGCTGTACAAAGTAAACCAAACATTTTATTAAATGGTAATTAAATTTATTACTTTATTTCAATACTGAGTAGTATAGTCAAGAGATCAAGTCTCTTAACTGTTATGCTAGGTGTCATAAGTTCGAAATCCCGGCAAAGTCTAAAGTCAAAAAACGAACAAATCACTGTCATTTTTATTTTATTCAATTTATTTTTCATTTATCAATATTATCTGATAACATTTCTGCACCTGAAGCACCATATGGTTCTCAACAACCTCCAATGCAGAAGCCTAGGGCATATTTTGGTCAGATAATCAGCCCGACACTTCCAAAGCCTGAATAATTTGCTCCTAAAAAGTTGCTCAATCTGACCAACTATACGTGGTTGGAAACTGACAGTGACCTATCCATGTTTAGCTTCACGTTCAATGTTTACTTAACTTCGGTGATCTAACGAGAACCGAGCTTACGATTTACTATTGTCACAATTCACATAGCTATCCTTTAAATTGCATGTTTTCACATTTAAAACACGCCATTTACTTACTGTTCAATATACTCACATATAAAAAATAAAAATTAAGATTTACATAAATATTATCTGCATCATTTGGTAACAAAGTCATGTATGTACTAACATAATAAATAAATTAATTTATTTATTAGCAAATAATAAATTAATCTCAGAGTTCATGGAAAGCTTTCAGGCTAATTTGTTCGAAATGTATTTACACATCTAAAGCTCATTCCGCAATTCAGCTAGATGCTTCATCAATTCATTACTTTGTGAATTTATTAATTTATTCGCGAACTGAAAATGTCAACTCGGTTTCCATATTTTGTAATTGAGTAATGCGCAAATTCATTTCAATATACGATTTTATAATTTCATGTAAAAAAATTTTTTTTTTAAAATTTCATTGCACACGTTAAATAAAATGTAATTTTACAATTCTTTTCAACATAACATTTAATGTTTTTTTTTATAAATTCACTGAATTATAATTAATTTTAATTAACAGGTTATTAAATTTATTTACGAAATTATTTATTATTAATGAATAAATTTACTATTTAAATGAGGTGTATAAGTTATTGAATATTACATTGTTATATTCTTTTTTTTTTGTTATTTTTCAGCAATCCAATTCTATTATTTTGATTCTTTTTTACCAATTCTTACATTTCTGTATATTTAACCGTGTAATTTGTATAATTTTGACACTATTTTTAATTATTTGTCATGTCATATCTATGTATAATATTTGTACTATATTCCATAAATACATATGAACATACAGTACACCTGTTCTATTAAAATAAAAATAAAGATTGTTGGTTGTTTTTACTTTATTTTAAATAACAATAAATAACAATAGTACATTGCTTATAATTATCAAAAGAGAAAAACATGTATTGTTTTTAATTATTTCATATTTTATTTATACTTCATGAATATTTTCTTAATTTAAAAAGAACAATATTTAATCGACACGTTTCATCTCTCGTCCTATAACAGCTATGCCTTCCATAGCTACCCTGAGTACATTCTATGAATAGTACCCAACGACTTTCTGAGCGCAAAGAGCCTAAGAGGCTGAAGGTTATGCTCTTGCAGCTTGGTATTTTTTTACAGTGGTAATTTAAAAATTTAGATTTTAATTTTACATATGCTATGTTGTTAATTAAATTACAAATAAAAACTCATATACATGATCGGTCGTTGACTTTGCGTGTTGATGCACCATTAAAAATACTAAATTAAAGATAATAAATCAATATAGAACCGTAAATTGTAAAACAACATCTCAACAGTCTACAAACTTTGTTAAAAATAATATAAAATTTATTGTTCAATTTTCTTAAGAACACAATCAGTATTTACTTACGAAATGCATTTTATTCATATTTATTGTGCTAAGAGCATGAATAAACATGTTTTGTGCAGAAATGTCAAATGCAATTTGTTAAAAATACATTTGTCTGTCTTTTATAAAAGTGATTCTTAAAGAAAACACTATTTGCTCTTCTATTATGAAGATTTTTCACTGAATATTCATTAACATGTCAGTACGTTTGTGCACAATGGAACTGAACAAGCTTTCATAGCGAAATCGCAGTTTTCCATTAAATGAAACAGTGCTCGATGAGATCCATATTAAAACAAGGTTTGAAATTCTTATCTATTTGAAAAGATTATTTACTTGAAGTGAACAATAAAATCAGATCATGTATCATGTTGATAGATTTGTAATTGAAATTTATTTGATAATTTGATTTTTCAGTAAAAACAATGTTTTTTTATCGCAAAATTTTAGACGTTCAAATTAACAACTATCACACAAATGTCAATGTTAACATCGACTTTTCAAATCATTAATACACAAAAAAAGCCACTAATGAGCTTCTATCCATCAAACAGTTCCGACTTACAGTTCTGTAACTTTTGACAGAGACGATCGTCCGCTAAGCGCAAAATACAAAGTAAAAAAATTGACATATTAACAGATCACATCACTTATCTATTGATAAACAATTGTGAAAGCTACTGCGATATATACGACGTAAGTTATAGAAGCGAAATAATGTGGTATTTTTACACACACATTCATTTTTTCAAAATGTTTTACTTTATGTTAAAATATTAGATTTTTACTGTGCAAGGAAGATTATTATTGCCAAAACAGATCGAAATACTAGTTACTTGTCTAGTTTAGTTAACGTTAGCTTTTTGGGACGTTATCGATCAAACGAATAACACTTCATACGACACGCTTTCTCGATATTCGCAGAGGTAAGCAGACGATGTTTACCAGCACTTTACTTACCAATTTCACCAGAGACGCTGTGAGGAATGTGTGCTTAGCCTATTCAGACTCGTGTTTGCTCTGCGGGCATCAGATAGAACGCTTAGACGTCTCGCGTTTAATATAGACGTTCGCACATGCCACATATTATTATAATATCCTGCGGTGAGCGCAAACTACTTCAATGATATGACTCTCTCGTCTCGGCTGTACCATTAAGCTTTAATGTCGAATTTGCAATTGATAACTATTGCGTCGTATTCTATGCATCCATAATCAGCACTCGCTCTTAATTTGAAGTGACAAAATACGAGACTGGAATAAAATTCACGTACTCACTAATATTGTATATGGAAACACGTTTTATTTTGTCCGAAACTATTGCGATAAACAAAAACCATAGACACTTAGTACACCACTTTTTTCATTCAATTAACGATTTTAGTAATTTTTTATAATACTTTGTAGTACTCTACAAATAAATCCATGAAGAGTTATTCAGATATGAAACAATTTATACGTTTTTTTTATGTAATCGCATGCAGGAGAGCACAGCCGGTCAAAAACAGTGCCCTCTATGACGCTCAGCCAGTGAGGCTGGACGCTGCATGCTGGAAACGTATGTTGTGTTCGTGTTTGTGTGTGGTTTGAAGTGATTGCAAGTGTATATTTATCTGTTTCTTAAAGAGAGATCCAGATTTTAAGAAAAAGGAAACACAGACGCTGGAAGAGCATTCCAAATCTTACCGGTGGCATTAAGGAAAAAACTTTGGAAACTGCCAGTTCTTGGTCGACACACATTAACAGTGTATGGATGTTCGGCAAGTGTAAGATTAGTTTGTCGGCTGTGAGTGGATACAAGAGGAATTAGTTATTTAAGTTCCGAAGAGCAGCGAACGTGGTAATAACGGTAGAAAAGATTAAGTGAACCAATCTTACGCCTGTGTTCCATTGATTGCAGGTTAGACGTAAGAATATCATTGTTTATCAAATGAATTGCTCTTTTTTGAACTGAATGAATTAAATTAAGAAGGTATTTTGGGGCTCCAATCCAAAGGTGACTGCCGTATTCAAAGATAGGTCTGGGATGTTTTCAGTAAATACTTTTTTAAATGACATTTATAATATATTCATAACATTATTTCTTTAAAAAACTTAGAAAGTCTGCAATAATTTATGGCAAGTGCCATCTATATAAAGTGTATATTTATCATGTTGTATTTATTTTATTATTAAATTATCCATATGTATTTAATTCCTGACTTAATAAGGTGATGAAATCATTCATTAATTAATCTATTGCAATATACAAAACGTGGGAATATTGCATACGATTTATTAGACGTGTTTAGTCAGTCGATTTAAATGTATCCATGAAATTACTTCAAAACTGTATGAGAAAAATACATGTGATAGGCATAAAAACTACTACATTAAAAATATAATGGATCTATCTTTATCGTAAGTATACAGATAAAATGATACATATTTTAATATAGACATATGATATTTTTTCTTGGTTGAATCGTAAGAGAAATATTTTGTAGTAAGCATTGACAAGACTCTTGACAATGCTTATTTTTTTTGTTATATTATGTATTAAGTTGATTATATTGTCTTCTTGATTGCATAAATTTGACGTTGCGATTTTTGATTTGCGATTTACTAACATTGACCTTCATCCGGTCTGGATTTGACGGGTCCGCAAAGCTTGCCGAGCTTTTAAAAGGTGAAAAGCCACTCCCATAAATCCGACAGGGCAGCTTTGACGTGGAAACATTAATGGAGCTTTCTCTAAACGGGGCCTCCACTGGCCTACCTGACACAATACGACCCCTGGCAAAAAATATTATTTACGACACTGGCAGTAACTTTACGTGAAAATGTGAATTATGAATATTCGGATCGGGTGGCAGCTTTTAACTTGTATAAGTAATTGAAATGTATTTTTTAGTCATACTTTTGATTTAACTTGATCCATCTGTGAGTTGGTTGAGTGGTATTTTTTTCAGTAAAAACATTTGAGCTCACTTGTAACTCTTTTCCAATGTTTGATCAGGCTAAAATATAAACATGCAATACGTTTTTCTTCTTCGTAGTTATCAATCCGGTGGATTGGTTTGCAGCAACAAAATCTTGCATCTCGATCTCCACTCCTCTCGGTCCTCCGCAACCCTCTACAGCTCAGCATAAGACCTACAAATCATGTCCTCAAACACTTGCTGCAAATACTCCCGTATAGGGTGCCCTCTACAGTTTCTACCCTCAACCATGCCCTCCACAATGTTGTGAAGAAGACCATCGTGGCGCATCATATGACCGATCTATCAGGCTTGCCTCTCTGAGATGGTTCTTACTAGGTGCCTATTTTCCCTGATTATACTGAGAACCTCATTGTTAGTGAATATGTTATTAATTTTAAAAATTAAAGTTTTTTGTTGTTGTTTAAAATTCCAAAATATTACTTACGATAATTTTTTGGTTTCGTCGAGACGATATTCTTAAATTCAATAAAAAATAAGTCACTTTTTAAATGAGAAATAAATTTATTTAAAAAAAGGGTCAGAAAATAAAATAATCTATATGTAAGTAAGAAAGTAATTAAAAATTGATTTAACTTTAGACACGATTGGTTATACTTCTTAAAAAATGATTGTTGAATAAAAGTTCTAACAAAATATATTTATTTACTTCACAAATTAAATCGTTTTGTTCATCAAGTTAATGTATTTTATTATTCATAATTGACTAATCATTATTTAGAAAAGACGTCTTGTAGAAGTTTCACTAAATTGTAATAAATTTTATAAAAACCAATATTATTCTCTTATAATCAAATATCGTCGATAATATTTAAATCTATTGTTCATGAATAAATATTTCCATCACAATATATATTTTGTGTAATAATTCAATAATACATTTTTTTGTAATTTTTCAATAAAGGTTTTATTTTATACAATTCTCAACAATTGATTATTTGACAGATAATTTTATGATAAATAACACCGCTGTTTTCCGTTTATTTATTTCCCGTTTGACTCTAATACATCGTTTCCATTTAATCAAATATTGGTATCGAATAATAACATGGACGATAAAAATGAGTTTATAAACACATAAATTATACGAATCACGTAAACTGAAAGAGTACAGTGGTTAAAAACGATCTATTGTCACGCAATTGGTCCTGCTTTTGAATCCCATCAAGGCTAAAAAATGTAAATATAAGAGAGTAATTATTTACTTATCATCGTGAATACGCTTGTTTAGATATTTAAAGATAGATCTATTTAAATAAATATATCAATCTTTAAATATAATAAAAAGAATCCGAAACGAGAAAATACGTAGAAGAACTCAAGAAGTGGATGCTACCCAACGAATAGGCAAACTCCAGTGGCAATGGGCAGGACAAATCTATCGAAAATATGACGGTCGATGCGGAAGAAAAGTATTGGTATGGCGCCCAAGAACTGGCAAACGAAGCATTGGCCGACCCCCTGCAAGATGAACTGATGAGATAAGAAGAATAGCGGGAGTGACCTGGATGCGGAAGACGGAGGATCGAAGAGGATGGAGACTCATGCGGGAAGCTTACGTTCAACAGTGGACGGATACAGGCTGATGATGATATTTAAATATCTAGGCAAGCGAGAAACTTGTCTCTGAACCGTTTACACATGTTTATTTTAAAAAATGGTAAGCTTAACCCATATCACCTAAGCACTTAATTCACAGTGATTTATATTAAAAAGAAGTTTCATATGAAAGCCCGGCTGTAATCATATGTAATATAAAGATAAACACTGAGCAAACAGTGTATAGTCAACCTGAAAATTAAAAGCCTCTTAGAATCTACTGATGAGATATTTTCATCGTCGTCTGTCGGTATTCTTCTGTATGTGCTCACGTACATTAATATTTAAATTATTTCATAAAAAAAATACAGCCTTCATACATTGTCGTGCAATGTCCAATCACGCGAAAAACCTCAGTGATCAATCAATCTAATCTAGCTAGTAGCACATTTTTCTGCTGTTAAATATTTCCCATTTCTTATTTTTTTAAGCTATTTATGAGACTTTTTTTGTGGATTTGTTTTAGCATAATCATACGGGACTTAACATATTTTTATTCATATGAAAGACACGAAAGAAGGATTTGTATAAATGCACTTTTTAAATTGTATTTTTTACCTTTATGTATGAAATAATGAAATAAAATATAATGAAATCTAGGGAATCAAAATGAAACTTAGCATGATGTCAGATTCTTAATATATGAATCGCTTATCAGTAGAAATGCAAATACTGTTTTTTAGTTTATTGTATAAACACTAAATGGTGGCTTACTCATGCGGGAGGCCTACGTTCAACAGTGGACGGACACAGGCTGATGATGAAATGGTGACCTGCAGTAAACGCTATTTTTTCAGCGTAGACTTTTCTTTCACTAGGTGATGCTGACTGACTTTGCGTGTGGTGAGGATGTTTAATGATGATATGCATTTAAGAATTGAGAAAATTGCAAGTAAATTTGAATAGTATTGTTTTCAAAAGACTTTCAAAACCTACATGCAGTGATAAAAGAAGAGCTGAAAAAAGCTGGTCGTATTGAATTGATGAGCTGAAAGTAATAAAAACATTTAAAATTGCTCTGGAAATAGGTTTGACAGATGATAGTACTCAGATAAGTGCAGGTACTATCAATTGATAATATAAGAAAGATAATCCAATTGTGTTTATAAAAGTACCAATAAAAAAATATAGTAAATCGACTTAACTTATGCATTCCATAGATTGGAGATCAAATGACTTATGTAAAAGTAAAGAGCATAATAAGAAAAAAAATTAGCTTTTTTGTTTATCAAGTTTATCAAATTACTTCAATCCGTTGTAGTTTATGAAAAACGATTTGTTTTCAGCGGCTTTGGAATATTGTAATCCGATTTTTCTCTTTTGCCTGTTCGACGCAGGCTTCTACGAAAGCCCTGAAAGTGTGACTGACTCATCTGCTAATTAAATACTTCACAAAACCTCTGATTCTGAGAAATAGTGAACGCTTCTATCTTAACAGATCAAAATAATTATGACCTAGTTTCGATGAACAAAGCTAAAGTAATTAAATTAAATATGATTGTTCAAAATCAGTAAAGTAGTTTATATTGGAAGGACGAAAGATAAAGCGTGTCACTACTATTTTATTCAAAATAATAGATATAATTCATAAAGCAATATTCTTAGAAAATAGATCAACACATTTAAAAGAAAAATAATAATAGAACTCATTAAATCCGTCTTCATTTTTCGCCATAGTCAATTGTTTTCTAATATATGTTTTTATGCCAACTTATTCAACTCAGTATTGAATTATTTTTCATACCATTTTGTTGCTTACGTAGATTTTTAGCTTTCATGTTACAAAACATTCAAGTGGACATTAATACCGGAAGCGTTTTATTTTTTCTTGTGAAAGTTGCACTTTGTTGTACAGACTTTTACACTTAATGAGTATCTCCATCAAATACAATAATGAAACATCAAAAAATATGACGATGCGCATCATCTGAGAAATGCAGTCCTGTCGATATTGATAATAAATCATGAGAACAATAATTGTGAGATGTACAAAATAAATTAGAATTAAGCAACTAGCTATGATTTTACTTATTACGATTATATTTATATGATTTTCTGCTCAAAGAACTCTTAATAATAGTTTAGTTTTATTTTAAATACTTACCCCAGAAAAAGGCTCAATTGAATTTATATTTTTTTGTACAAACGTCTTCCTTTTAAAATATACATGCTAAAATATTTTTGCATTCTACTCTTTCATCTGATTTTAAATGCTTAAACAAATTATTTTACTTGAATTAACTTTTTAACACTTCCTCTAAATAGCAAAACCAACACATAACTTCAAACGATTATACTTGTCAACTACTAAGTTGTAAGTACATGAAGGTTTTTATTAGACTTTTAAGTGTGTATCTATTTTAAAATATATTTTTTTTGTGTAGCACATTATAAATTAGACGTTTATCCACCTCTCCCCATTTTCAAAATAATATCGCTAGGAAGTACACAAAACAATATGGCAAAGAAGTGCCGTTCCAGTGTCATTAATCCGCGTTAGTTTCTGTAAATGTATTAAAAATTGCTCCCGTAGTGCGGCTTGCTCGTGCCTCAGAATGTTAATTAAGTCGCGCACAAAGTATCAGCTCGCATAATTTCAAATTATTATCAGAGCGCCATCGCCGGCCAGGGAGAGTGCCACGATACGATTAGTGGCGTACCGAGCTCTCATGAAAGAATTTAATATCATTAGTCGTCCCCCACTCACTGCTAGATGAAAAAAAGAGGTTTTTTTCTCCTTCTTTGTTGTATAAATGGTTTTACTATATGAGAATCGGTGTATGCATATTTTGCTCTCTGTTTTCATTGTTTCTATTGATAGCAGCTTGATATTGCTTTTTAGGCTGATGCCGTAAAGACTCGAAAAACGATCTTTTGTCCCTTATTTTTGTACGCTCGCCTGACATGCACATCTTATAATGTTAGTTTCTAATAAATAATATTGCACGGCGTTTACATACGACATTATATTTGTTATGACAGTTGCTCAATTTTATGTTGGTGCAACTGTCATCTTTAATTTCCTTCTTTGCCGCCGTGGCGCTGCACGTCACAGTGTTCCGCAGTTGTCAATTAACTCACGACCAGTATGGCGAAACGCCATACTAGTCGGATAAGGAAATCAAGTATTCATTAAAAATAAACGCAAATTGTGCTTCGAAACAAGTATTTTGCTTGGTAATCTGCTCCTGCATCCTTCCTCCACGCAGCCACGTGACGAACCCGCAACTTGTCATCTTTTTAAAGATGGGAAATTTCACCACGTAGAAACTAAATTACTTCTCATCCAAGTGAATTTTTCTATGCAAATCGAATCCCGACCTCCACAACCTTGTTGTGGCAATTAAGAAGAGATACATAACACGCACACTCAGTTTGTAGCAGGTTCACTTAATATCTTCATTTTCAACCCATGTGTTTGTTGTGGTGTTTACTTAATAATTTATTTTATTAATGAAACATCTTGACTTTTGATTTAATAATGACTTAAGTTCAGTCGTATAGTTTGTGGTGAATGGATTAATAGCTATGAATTGCGTTTACAATTTTATCAAAGAACTTACATATTCTTACATATACGGCTAAGATGAAGGTCATATTCTAAATAATTATATGTAATAAAAAGCTAATCTAGATAGTGTCAAATCTACATACATTTGATAAATTTTAATTCAAAAACATTTCATGAAAAATCAGGTTCCATCTCGAGATTCTGTCTATTCTATGACATTTTTCATACATTCGAACTTACATTTGTATACGTTGGAATGATGATGCCTTCATAGATCGCAAAACTGCAGTCTATCAGCAAGTGAAACAGTGCTCAGTGTGGTCCATGTAAGAATAAGGTATGAAAAACTATATTTGTAATATTGAAATGAATATCGAAGTGAATGCTAAAAATATAAATAACATTACAACTATAGTTTCATTATAAAATTTCTTCGCCAAGATCCCAAGCCTTGATGTAAAAGTAAGCAGCCAGCCTATGTTAAAAGAATATCAATCTCATTGACCGGATCATTGAAGAAGTGACAATATGAGGTATAAAAGATTGATAAGAAAATAATAAATAAAGAAATATTTGTTATTTTTCTAGCCACGGCACTGTGGTGATTATTTTTGTGAGCCGTAGGAAGCGCGTGCGCCGTGAGTGACGTATCTAGCAGCGGGTGATTTTAATTTTGTCCTAAATGCGTAATATTTGATTACGGCCATCCGCCCCAAGCCACAATCCCCCAATACAGAGAATACCAGCAAAGGTCGGAGCTTTCGTTGAAAAATACCCAAACAAACTTTGGTTATAAGAAATACAAAAATTAATCAAAAAGTTCCATTTTACACCGATATTATCATACGTTATACGAGTACATGCGAGTATACACTCGTATGTTGGCAATACGTAATATTTACCATCATAATACCATATCCACTCCCCTAACTGGAGCATATTGCCACCACAACGCTGTCAGCCGCCATGGTAGATCCACCAAGTACATTTAATGGATAGTTCTAGAAGGCCAACCACGACGAGGACTTGAATAAAAGGCAACTGTAGTTTATACTATCCTGCAGCGTCCGAAATATATTTCCCAACCAAGACCACTTTTGTCTCTATATAATATGGATGGCTGCCTTTTTTGCTTCTTTTCCTCGACATTCCTCACAAATCAAACCATCGTACCCTTATTATTACTACTTATATATCTACTTTCGAATCCACTACACCGCTGCATTGATTTTTGGTGATATGCAAAGATTTATAAGCGTAAAGAAAAATTGGGACAATACAGATACTGTATAGGCGGCATTTCGTCAAGACAACTCTGCCATTTTTTCAATATCTAAGTAATTCGTTTTGTTCGTGTAAGTAGAGTTAAATTACCAATGTATATATGATATGTGTGAATAGTATGTATGAGCATACAGCAGTATATATATTAACATCCTCCTCTTTCAAAAAGAGGAGTTATACCGTCGCGTGAGGGTAGGATGAGGAGCAGGTCAGCAAACAAAGACTTTCTTTTAGAAGCACATTGATTATATTTACGTTAAAACATTACAAGCTTCCGACCACGCGGGATGACATGCCGTGCGGCCGCAATGCAACCTTTTTTCACTAAAGAGTTGGGACCGACTGGCGATCTCCGCGCGCAGTCTCGGCTGTCGCTCGCGCCACGAATGGTGGTTTTTTGACTAACACTCCGGTTAGCAGAACCGTCCAAAATGTCAACACGGCGCACCTTAATGCACGACAAGCGACCAGAAATAAGAGACGAAAGATTGTCTATCGAGATATTCGGTACCAGTTAGCAAGGGCTACATCGTGCTGATGTCAATACCTTGTACTTACACCTATTTCATTATGAAAAGTAACAACAGCTGGCTTAAAAGATAATTTATTGGTCCACCATGAATCACTTGCAACATTCAGCATTGAAAAATGACTGCGTAGTTCTCATTCAGAGTCCAGGAAAGGGTCAAACAAACGAATGATAAAACCCTAATTAAAAACTCGATTTGCATTAATGGACCCCAACAAACAGAAAAGTAATGCAATTATACACTTTCCTATGAAACACCAAATTACCCGCCGTGCGCTATGATAATAACCGCATAATATTAATGTATTAAACGAATTGTAATGTTCTTATTTGAATTTTTAAAAACACACCAGCACAGTATTAACAAGTTTCAAGTCATGTCACAGTGTTTTGTTGACATGTTATGCTTGGTTGACTTTCATGTTTATGTAGTTTTATGACATTAAATTATTACAGTCAAATTTATAACTCTTTGTTGCATATCTATACGAGTTTTTTTTTTAATAGAATTTGATGTAATTGACATTTATATACGGTTTATTTAAATTCATTAATTATTCATAAATCTTACATTATTAAGGTCATACAACAAAAAATATATAAACAAAGGTGTGGAATTTTTAATATATATAAATTCATATAAAATTCACAAATTGCCAGCGGATATAATTAGTGGTAAAATTGTTTGCTTACCAAACCAAAAGTCAAGGGTTCGATCCCCGAATGAGGTTTAAAGAGAGGTTTTTGATTGATTTCTAAGCTAATAAATACCCCAAATATGAGTGAACTTTAATCTCAGCCCCGTAAAATGCCCGTCCCGTGAAAACTATCCATTCATAGTGAATTCCTGTAATAAATAGATGATGCGTGAATGTCAAGCTATGACGTTGGCGGATCAACACTCCACATGCAGCGCTTAGCCGTATGTAACATGGTAATCATCATAGAATCCACAGGTGAGAATTCATCATTACTATATCCATCTGTCGGTATTCTCCTGTATGTGTTTTCTTAGAATAAAATTTAAAATAAATAATTGCGGTTTTATATCAATAAACATCGCTCGATAAAAGAAAATTAAATAGATAAATGTTTAAGATTAAAGTACTTTAAAAGTGTTGTCTAAAAAAAAACGAGACGTTGTTTGTCCAGAATTCACGTATTATATTTACGGAAATGATTCTACGTTGAATAAAAGAAATGTACGAAAGCGTACATACTTCAAACTGTATTTTTCGTGTATGGCGCCAATATATACATTAAAGTTCGGTCGGCAATAATTCCATTGTTGCCCTTAATGTTTACAGTGCCATTTAATTTCCTACGCCCGTGAACGATTATATTTGACAAACAAAAGCACGAAAGCTCGGGTCGCATATTATCGAACAGCTCTCCCACCGAGCACCATCAAAAGCTCATAAAAATGCATATAAGGGCGCGAACACTTAATGCGCTTTTATTTATGCAGTTCCGGTCTGAAGGGAAACGCGTGCATAGGATATACTATATGTGCATAAAAGCTTTTTACTTTACACAGGTCGAGCTTTTTATGGAACACTCATACCCCGATTTACGCACTTTCCGTCGTCTCACGCACTATACATCTCTTTATTCACTTGATGACGTCGTCTGTGTTTCAAAACGTTTAAATATATTTAAATCGATATAAATTTTACTTAATAACGAATTAAAAAAATAATTCCACTAAGTTCAATTAAAGCTCATAATAAATAAATTTAAACATAATACGGTTTAATAAAAAATACATTTTAATTTGGTAATTACGTTTTTAAATTTAAAGTACCCTGAATTATAAATTAAATTTACCACTGCATGTATTTGAGTTGCGCTGATTTTAAGGACCAAATCATGCAATTATCAACCAAAAAAATGCTTATTAACCTGTTTGCATCGGTAACCGATATATGACGTGTAATTTTTATGTGTATTCCACCGAGCCGTAATGAAAGGGTTAGAACTCAATACTGTGACTTGAAAAAAAACACTCCTAGTCTATATGTCAACATCTTTTTTTAAATTTTATAAATTCTACAAATATTTTGCATCATTTTGCATAATCGCTCTCTCGCTGTTGCATATATACATCCCACAGTTACGTGTTTCCCAAGACACTATTAAACTTACAACTATACTGTATAAATACTTTCCATGGTACCTTGCAACCCTCCGCAACAAGAGCCAGGGTGCTTTAAAATAGAAGAAAGGTGAACTATCCCATACATAAGTGTTTGTTAAATAGCTTTACTAGTCATTTGATTGCATGATTAGTAAAATGCTCCTTAGTTCTTAACTTTTTGTTCTTAAAAGGTGGCGCAACTAAACATGTATGATAAGATATAAAAATATCATATAAAACTTTTGTATAGAACGAGGTTGAATTGCATGCTGAAAACATTGCGTGTTAAAAAATAACCCTAGAGACCAAAATGTTTGGACTTAAACTTACCATAGGGAATGGCCCGGTGGGACACGACAACACCTTATTTTGTTCCATTGTTACACTTTTTTTAAAAAACGTTTTTACATCTTCACGTCACACTATAATTTAATTTACCTGTAAATATTTCACAAACAAAGATACAATTTATAAAAAAAAACATATTTTTTTCTTTTATATGGCATACTTTATTTGGTTATGTTGCGCATTAAATATGAATAGTCAATCTTTATTTCATGCTTACAGTTTCTCGTGTTATGTTTAGTAAAAAAAAATTACATTAATGCTTATTAAAAATTTTAAGCATAAAATAAAAAAAACAAGTATCATACATAAAAACGACGTATGTTTTAATTGGCAGAAGCGAATAGTAAGCTCGTATATGTAAACAAGCCAATCATTTATAATTGTTTTAGATATTTGATGTTCAATTAAATTTTCTTAATTTACAACTATTTTATTTTACCCTTTTTTTAAGCCTTATAGAATCCTTGCATTTAATTTTTCAGAAAACTTACATTTTTACGTTCAACAGATGTATACAATCTTCAAGTTGTCGGCTATTCATGTTTTTACAGTCTGGTCGAAATGAAAGCTGTAAAATGTTGAGGTCAGTGATAAATAAACTGAATTACTGAAGGTCAGGCTTATCCGATCCTTCGGAGCTTTCAGAAAGCTCCACCATTGTGTGAGCGAGTCTTCAGGTAACCTTCGCAGCCAATGAGACTTCATTAGTAAGACTTGCCAACACGTTTTCACCTGAAACTTAAAAAAATGTTATCTTCTAAATCAAACCCACATTATTTTCAGCTTTCAGACGCTCTGAGATAACCTTTTCAACCTTCACACGCGTCGAGATTAACTTAAAGGATTATTCATCGAATTAACGAAAAGCAAATAAACGTTTTCTTACATTAAAGTTTTTGCTGGGTTACTTTGTTTTTTGCTATAATTTTTTTTTTTTAAGTAATGTATAATAAGTAAATACAAAGTAATAATACATTTTTCTAGCGACAGTAACAAATCGTAAGTGCGGTTCTCGTTAGATCGCAAAAGTTAAGCAACATAGGGTGCGGGCCAAAAGTTGCCTATTGCTTACCGTGTGTGTCTTGTCGAATTGAGCCGCTCCTTAGGATCAAATGGTACAAACCTCTGGAGCATGGGTATAATCATCCGATTTTTAAAAACAACTGTTTCACAAATCACCCAAAATTATGCTACATATACTACAGCTTCAGTCTTTTCAAGTTCTCGAACTTCTGCCCTAGAAATCATTGAGAAACATATATATTTCCAGATGGACCTATGGGTGCAGAGATGTCGCGGCACGAGAGATGAACAATGGCAACTGACAAAATTTAGAGGTGGAAATTTTTTGTGACTATGTGTCCTAAATTTGGAATAAGATTTTCCCCTAATGATATCAATGAATTTCACATAATTGTATTGGATTTGATATCGTTGCATTAGTTATTTTCACGTAACGTATAATATGTACTAAAACACTACTCAATAATAAAAATATATTACCATAATTTTTCAATTACTATTTACATATCATGTATCCTAATGTGAAACGCTATATGAACCCTATTTTTACTACTATAATTCGATAATAACATTATTATGTAAGCCGTATTGGGAAATATAACATTGTCCTTACGCATACTGAGCACTCCCAAGCATTATCATATCTACCCCATGTAATAAAATACAGGATTTATCTATATGAATACCGGAAATACAAAAAAGAGCGTAGGTCCCTATTTTTTTTCAATACGAGTATCTCATCAGTTTCATATTTGAAGCATATGGTCACCACAAACCGCTGCTACTCAATCTTGTCACCTGGTACTCGTTCTTTATCCCAAGACATTTCAGCACATGTAAATATATTTGGAAATAAATATGTTTCTCGGCGGCCTACATCACGAAAGTCCGTGGATTGAAAGAGGCGAATATGTGGTGTTTACATGTGTACTAGCCAAGTTCATTTATGTTGGTTTCATGTGAAAAATTTAACTGCTACTTTTTAAACTAATTTTATACTTCATAATATTTTATCTCCGTTGTTTAATATGTAAAAATTAATGACTGTACAAATGCAGTATGGTTAATTGAAATATATATATAATCGTGTCGGAAACAACAGGGTCAGATCCTGTCTGCCCAGAAGTGGGCGACGTCGATGGCGTTATTTCTGGCCATCATCAGGTCTTCCTGGGTGCAGCTATTCGGGCACAGCGCACACTCCAGAAGGTGTGACTGGGTCTGCTCCACGCCGCAGTCACATTCAATCGGTCCGCTCTAAAACTGCCAGGCCCTCATTTGTGTCCTTTTCTTGCATACTCCGGTCCGAAGTCTGTTAAGGGACCTCCATATACGCTCACCCTTGGTCATGTCCCGGGGCTAGGTCCTCTTTCGGGGCAATCATAAGTATTCCCCAGTTGCGCTTCTCCACATGTTGTTCAGCCGCAGGGTGGCCTCAGGTATCTCCAGTTCCGTTGTCGACTGTAGGAAAAATCTCTTCTTGATTTGAGCCGTGTAGTTATCTTTGGTACCCAAACATGATTTTGGAGCCGCGTCGTGGGTTGCTTTGGTGAGTTTCTTCTTGGTAGTAACTTCTCTTATGTTATGTTTGGTGGGGCAATGCCTGCGAGTTGATAAACTTTTTATATTGGGGTATTTTATTCCGTTGTTTAATATGTAAAATTTCATTCAGAGCAATATCCACTTGAAATTGTAAAAGATCATTATCATCATCAGCCTGTATCCCTCCACTGTTGAACCTAAGTCTCCCGCGTGAGTCTCAATCCTCTTCCATCCTCCGCCTTCCGCATCCAGGTCACTCCCGCTATTCTTCTTATATGGTCAGTCCATCTTGCAGGGGGTCGACGAATGCTTCGTTTGCCAGGTTTTGGGCGCCATTCCAATACTTTTCTTCCCCATCGACCGTCGTCTCTTCGACAGATATATCCTGCTCATTGCCACTTTAGTGTGCCTATTATTATATAAAGATCATTATCGTAATGTTAAATTTAAAAAAACTTATTTTAAAAAATGGGACTATTGCTTTTTGTATTTTTGGTATAAACATTATCTATACTTCCACTTTAATCGACCCCGCTCGTTGCTCACACGTGGCGGCTTAGTTCCATAAAGTGTAAACCACCAGAATAATAATTTATTTGGTTTTTGTATCAAACGACACATAACGACATTGTGTTTGATAACATAAAAGCGTTCCCATGATATTTTTTTATATCGACTATCTTACTTGCGCTTTCGTCGTTATATTTGTATTCAATTATTGTCAGTACGTGATAACGATGAAAGTATTATCTCCATACTCACATGTTCATTTTTATTGCTATCCTATAATCCATTATTTTTTTCGTTTGTTTTTTCGTTTCGTCGCTCGACACTCAAACCGGGCGGACGTGTCTAGTCATCCTACCTACAGGATGGCGAACTGTTGCGATTGTGATATCGCGCAAATAAATCGTCGCTTAGACTATCACCGTTTGCTGCTGGAGAGGCTCTTAAAGGCTGTTGGATGCGGGATGGATGATGCTCTGACATCCGTTGGTGTGGACCCTCCACCCAACCCGACAAGTCTGCTGGCTTCCCGCAGAAGGCGCTTACCTCGAGCGTGCAAATCAATTCCGGCTACCTACGCTGAAGCTGTCAACATTCCTGTGTCGATGTCGCTTAACCGTGACAGCAGAGACTCCGAACCTGCCGTCAAAGAATCCGCTTCGAGTGAGGCCACCGAAGAGGACTCCTCGGAAGATACTATCGAAGGAGCCCCTGCTGTTTCGAGCAAGGCTCCCAAGGACTCCCGTTCTCAGCTGGGACGAGTCATCGTTCGAGGAACTGGAGGACCTGAGTGCTTTCTCCGTGGATGTCCTCTCCCTCCCCCGAGCAATCTTTCCGGAGAAGTTCAACGTTCTAAGTTGAGTCGCGCCTCTCCGCATGGGGAAAGGCAACAACATTCAGCACGTCTGATGATCCGTGGTTCTGCAGCTCCTTCAAAAACGTTACTGGAGTGAAGATGGCGTATCTTCACGCCAAGGGCCTTCACCCAGATACATCGGCTGAGGACTTGCAGAGCTTCTTGGCAGCGACCGCTGAATTCAATCCTTCTTGGATGACCATCAGGAGGATTGTCAGCAGGCGGACGCTGTCAACTTCTTTCAAAGTCGGGGTCATCGCGACTTCGCTGGAGTCTCTCATGGAACCTCAAGTGTGGCCTGAAAGGACCATCGTTCAACCCTGGATACGCATAAGATGAAAGAATCGCAGTGAACAGTGGTTGAAACCAACTTAGTGAAGATATTGACATATTTAGTGTTATATTGCTTTAAATTCAGTACTGGTGTTTATGGAGGCGAAATGTTACACGTTTTATTTTGTGACAATAATGCCTTGTTATTTGTGAGTCAATCATGATATACTTATGACAGGGTTTTTGTTGTTACAAGTCAAACTATTTATCTTGAGTCTCCTGACGCTAGTTCTGAGTGTGAGGTCAGTGATACTAAATGTGTCAATAAATAACATCACCACATTTATGTTACCTATTGTATTTTTATTTTATATCGACTAATTGTATTTATATTATTGTACTTCAGAAATGCATTGAATTGATAAAATTTGTAATGTTTCTGCAAGGAGAAAAAATAAATAAAATTGAAAATTGAAAAAAAAAAATATTTAAATATTTATATTTTAGTTACCATAACCGAATTGATTAGATTAGAATCATAAGCGTCATCACCATCATCATCATCTGTTCGCTTTTCTAACTGGAGCAAATGGTCATCACAAACTGCCGCTATAAAGAGTTTCATTTCATTCAAACGTGGCTTCCAATTTATTGAATATAATACATGACTAACGATAATATCACACTTTCAACGCGGTGTTCGTTAGATCACCAAGTAATGTGACATTGGGATAATGACAAAAGTATTTATGGGCTACAATCTGTTGCTTACCGTTTCTTTGTTTGGGTTGAATTGGCCTGTAAGATCAAAAGATCCAGTCCTCATTATTTTTTTAATATTATTTAATTAACAGAACCGTAGTTCCAAGGTACATAGTATAATAAGAATATAGTTATAAAAGTAGCATAGAGTATACATAAACATACATAAAAAAAACAAAATAACATAAAAAGATGACACGTGTCAAAGATCACAGAGATGTATAAGAATAATACCATCGACGAAAGAGAAAAAGGATGTAAGAAAAGGTTCGAGGTGTGCTGGTAGGCCATTTAGGAGCGCCATTGTCGTTGTACTAATTTGAGTGCTCGAAGCTCCAAAACTACCAACTGGGATAAAAAAAACAATATATAGCTACGAACACGGGTATATCTATGTGTAACGTAGAAGTTAAAACATTAAAAAATCCCAAGGTTTTGAATTGCACCGCGAAGGAGAAGGAATAAATGTTTGAGAGCAGCAATTTTCCTACGGGACTCTAACGAATATAAAGAAAGCATCCCTAGAAGAAAAAGATTTGAATAATGTAAGGAATTGATTGAGTTAAATGGATAGTTACCGTACACATAAAAATAGAGATCAACCGATTTTCTTTAAAAAAATTCATTAATAAATTATCTATCAAAGGGCATTCCAATACTTATAGTATCGTTTTTGGGTTCCAATTTTAGAATTTTTCAGGAACCTAACATATTATCAAATAGATCTCCGGATACATAGATGTTTTGTGAAGGAACAAGGTATGGAATATGGTAACTGAGTGTAATATATTATAATCGTGTCGGAAGCAACAGGGTTAGATTCTGTCTGCCCAGAAGTGGGCGACATCGATGGCGTTACTCCTGGCCATCATCAGGTCTTCCTGGGTGCAGTTACACGGACACAGCGCACACTCCAGAAAGTGTGACAGGGTCTGCTCCACGTCGCAGTCCCATTCAGTCGGTCCGCTGTAAAACTGCCAGTCTTCATTTGTGTCCTCGAAACTGAGTGTAATGAGTGGTGACAATTAGTATTGACAATATGGTAAATATATGCATCGGATATATGAAAAAGCAAAAAAATAAGATGTTTATAAACTATTTATTTATTCCTACTCTATAATAATTCATTTTGTATAATTTAAAAGCACGTCAAAAAACAAAATTATTATAGTCACGCCGCATTTTACTGCATTAAATACCGGCCCCACTCTATTTCAAATATTCATAAACATGGCGGCGCATTTTATGTCCTTATCGAGGCGAGTGCCTTACCTTTTTGTCTATCAAAATTATGACTGCCCATATTTTATCGCGGTTCACAATGTAACAGAAAAAAATTATAAGTCACCCGACGTCCAAATACCGAGGGGAAAGACCAAGGGATAAAACGCTCGACAGTCATGCAAGAGTATGCGGATCCGATCCCTAAAAATAAAGTAAATATATCTTTTTTAACACACTTATACTTTAACCAACAATTACTATTTTCCACGGAATCTATGACACTTAAATGGATTGTCTGGACGCTGCGTGAAGAAAGCCTGTACAATAGCTGTGTGCGTCTTTAGACTGAAAGGATTACGTCCGTCCAACTTTATGTTTAGGCTCTTTTATTAATCCATCATTACTTGAATTAAGTGTTACAAAATATACTAAAAAAATTGCTTGTCTTGAATGGACATTTGTCAACTAAATGGATGCTAGGAAAGTATTCTGCAAGTGTTTATTTACATACTTCTTGTAGAGATATAGTTTGTATTTAGGATTACACAATAATGCTTGAAAAGTTTTTTTAAGCTTCATATTGTGTTAATAAAATAAAATAGTAGGCCAGTCAATTTGCTGAAAAATTAATTTATTGATGTTTAAGCTTTCTTAAAATTGTTAATAAATATTATTGTAACTTTGAGATCCGTTATTTGTTGAAATATTTGTTACATCTTATTTACAAATTAAGTGGTGGAAAAAAGTCAGTCCATGAACATCGCTCATTCACAGTGAGTCTCCTTAAAAATTGATCCAGTTCATCATGTATAGAGGCTTTTAAAATAAATTCCTTAGAATTGCTAGCATTTTTTAATAAGACAATTATTATGCTTCTTCATTTACGTCCAGCAGTATTCTCCTGTGTGTTTTTAAGTAAAACAAAAAATATTAAAAAATCACCGGTCATCCTATTGCCCAGTACTTTAAGGCCCACCGATTCGTTCCCCTAGTCATTTATGTCCGACATAAATTATGATCTAGCCCTCAAACAATATCGACCAAAGATGAAGTCATCATCTTTGAAAGAGCTACCTACTGTACAGGAGTTTAGAACAACGATGGAAGACCATTTGTTATTATTTTAATAACATTTTTTTTAATTCCAGAGAATCTATTATGTTCATCAGGATTGTAGTATAATATTTGTATAGCGTTCTTAGAACATTATTACATTGCATTTCTTTGTGGTCTTTGATGTATTATCGAGCAACATCATCATCACTAGATGTATTAACAACCCACTGCATGACGTCCTTCTTGTGTATTTCTTTCATCTTTAGACTATCTGCCGCAATTGTATTAATAACTTTTTGGTAGCCATTAAAAAGTAGGCTAGTGAATTTAGCAATGGATGGTCTAAAAAACTCAACAAAAGAACTGAATTTAGATACACGCATAGATTTTCAAGTTGAAAAAATAAGATTAATATCAAAATATTAAAAAACACAATGATTTAATTGACATAAATTCAAACACAAGTTACAATACACATCACACATCAAATACAACATGTTTATTTTGTATACACCATAATAGTCTAGATATATTTCGGTACATAATATATTTTGTTGACAATTTTGCAATTCAATCACAATTATTTTACTACAAATTACCGTATAAGTGATGCGTTTGAAATTTAATTCATATCGTATTATACTTTACTTTAATACTACATACTTGAAATTTAATGAATCACGTTAATAAATGTAATTAAACAATGAAAACACATTGTTTTGTAATAAAGAACATTTCCAATTTACGAGTGGTTTTTATACAACATCTCATAATTAATTTATTATTACTCTAATGTAACTTAAAGATTTGTCTTCTAATAATATTACAAATGTGTTATATTTTTTATTAATTGAAATAAAAATCAAAAAAACATTATCTAAGAGTACGATTGACTATCAATCAAAATTGTGATTCCACTAGATTTTTTTTTATGTATACTGTAAATACATACCTCGTTATTTATGGATTACCTTTTTAATAGTAAGTAATGGTCTGAATAATAATTTTTTAACTACGATAAAAACATCTAATTATTAAGACTGTTATATTATTATTTCCCAAACGACTAATACAACGCCTTTTTTCATTAATGAAATTGACCATTTAAAACATCGCAGAATATTTTTTATCTAATTAATTAATAAACTAAAATTTTTATCTTCACTTTTTGCAATATTTAAATTAGTATTGTGTGAAATGGGCTTATAGGGAAATAAAAATAAACACACAATATAACATGACTTTGAACTAAAAATCTCCACACGGATGACGTAAATAATAACATGTTTGAATCTTGCTGAAGATTTAAGCTTTCTTTAAATAAGCAGCCCATTAAGTATTCATAATAAAAATAACTTCATTTAACGTTATTTAAATTAACTTGATTTCAAATAAACGTCATTCTTGATATCAAATTAGATAGTAGACGAAATTCAAAGCGTAAGATACACTCAAAATAAATCACCTAGTTTGCTGCGTTTCGTTGTCAACACATCAATTCAGATTCATGAGTTGTATCGAGAAATGTACGTGAGAAAACGTAGTTGTATTTAATATTAATTAAAGATTTTTCTATTGCTTATGTAGAACCCGGCCTTTAATCCCAATTGATTATTGCCCAAGCTTACGGCAAAAATCACTTATACATCTGGTAAATAGAGAAACATTGTTAATTCTGTAATGTTTGATATTTCTTCATTACTCTTTTCATTTATAAATATTTCTAAAACAGAATTTAAAGATCTCAATAGTCATGGGACAGCTTAAAAGCTCAATGCTCAAAACTTTTATAAATATTTATCATTTTTCTCGGTTGTTATTGATTAAATTCTTCATAGGCTACACAATCATCCACAAATGGGTGATTGTTGTGAAACAGAGTATTTTTAAATACTGGTGGCGTATGAAAGTCCACCATTCTCAAGAATGCCTCTTAAAACTAGACGTTGCGTAAGGCTCTCATAAAACAGTTAGTCATTAAAAAAATTGCAGACCTTTTATAATCCTCATGTAAGATTTATCTTTCACAATCTGTTTTTATTTTTGTATATTACGACAACACTAGGTTGTACTCCCCTTCTAAAGGGTTACTATGTCCCCTATGGTCTGTGTATTGTCTATGAATATGCATAAAGCGTTATTTTAAATTAGTAAGAATTCCCTAGTAATTAATTTATGTGTCTATCTCTAAGTTCTAGCCAGTGGTCAGTATCAAGGACCAAGGGTTTACGACTTAATTTATTGGTGGTTAGTAAACGGAGGTCAGATGAAACCAGTGGCGCATCCAAAAAATCTTTATTTAAATTTAAATTTTTAAATTCGACGTCGACGCATCATAAATGAAATATAAATTTTATTTATAATATATTTGACGTAGTGATATTGTTTTATTGGAGATAGTTGAATAGAATTTTATACGAGTAATAATTAAGGGTGTAGGGATAAAAAAAATCTGCCTAATTGAAGCATATAGCCACTATAGTTTCGTTGCTTTAATCAACTCCGCATACATAAATTATAGAAAGTGTTGCACTTCGCAAAAAACGACGTTATTTTACAAAGCAGGTATTTTATCAATCGTTGCTTCTTTTTCTATATCCTAAATAATAAATAAATTAATTTTACATGCGAGTAAGTATCTCAATTTCTATTATTTTTAACTTTTCCCATGTTAATTGAGTACCCGGACATGCTCCAAGCAATACTTTACACAGCTGTAATATTCGAGGCGTATTTGAACATTAGTTAACTAATATTTTCAAGGAAATCTTATAACTAACACGACCGTCATGAAGCCTGGACCATTTGTTTATATAAAGTGGCTCAACCCAAACATTTAAGATATTCTTAGTAATTTAAGTTGTCCAAGAAAATCCATTAAGCTTATTTAAGTATTTATTTTAACTAACTGCTCACATTTATCATAAAGGTGCTTTCCTTTCTTACGTAACTTGATAGAAAAATGTTATCACACAGTTTTCAAGGACATAAATCCATTATATATTGCTAAGACAGTATTTATTATAAAATAAATGTTTTTAATAAATGAAACTACGCTACTGTACATCAGCATTTAATAGGAGACTCACGTCTACCGTCTACCACTAAACGAACACATAATAAAAATGGACTAACATGGACACACATTGTATAGAAAAAAGCTATCTAATGTTTGATGCACCTTTTTTTTTCAATTTTACATCGCGTGTTTCTGGAGCATGAGCTGCCTGTTTTGGTGTTTTGTAAAAATAATTTTATAGCTTTTATTCCGTATATAATTACTATGGGCGTATATCGACCTTTGTATCCCATATGTAATATTCCATATTACTAAACCGGCTTTTAAATTTTATCAAAATATTTTTGTTTACACCACATGTATATATTGAAGGGATCGAAGATAAGATTATATAATACGTACAACAATAGCACTTGTATGATAAAAGGAAGTAGTGATATCGAGGTTAATTATTTTTTAGATAAAAATTACGTTCTTTGGTGATTAAATCATTTATCTGACGACAAAACTTACTTAACCCAAATCGAAAGAAATATATTATTGTTCATATATATTCTTAACCTTAATTTTGAGATGTATTTTAATACTAGACATTTTTAAAAAAAGTAGAATTTTTTTATTTCCAAATTTAATAAATATTTTCATTAAAAAATATTATCATAATTACTTACATAAGAACCGTTATTTATATTAATAATGCTTTTTAACGATCAAATAAATAATCAATAGACCATTCGATGGATCAAATACAATTAAGATCCTCAGCATTTATCTACAATTAATTGTCATTTACTTTTATATAATTAACATTATAAAGTTAGATGATATTATTTTACATATCATATATTTTAGAATAGCATAACCTTTGTTTTTTCTATTCGTAATTTGAATAAAAAATAGAAAATTTAAATTTATATCTTAACCAATTCTATCAAAATTTTACCAAAACCAATGATTGGATTACTTATACAAAATCAATATTTCTCTTTTCTTGAACATTAGGAAAATAGTAAAACATTTTAAATTGATAGTAAATTTTTACTGCACTTCATGGTTTCAAATTATACGTACTTAATTCAAATTTATTTTTAAATAAATTCATATTTATTCAAGTCGTCCATTTCACACGAAAGATATTTATTTAATAACTTATTGACCTAAAACTCATTTGCATTGTTTCTGAAAATTGTACATGAATAATATATAAAAAAATGTACTCGAACAACAGAGCGTTTTTTTTCGTTGCATGCAAACGCTGTTTGAAATTTAATAAATTTATTCTGCAGATAAAGAGTATAAATTACTTTCAGCTATTTGAATTTGCGAAGCCTTATATCATCTACCGTAATACATTATACATCGGACACTATCTAGCCGGGCGTTGGACGAAAGGTTGTGGTAGTCGACTGTCAAGTAAACGGTTTCGGCCTCAAATCCCAACGTAGCTTAAGAAAAAGGTTTAATTATTTAACAAATAGATATGCTACTTATTTTTCACACTTCAAACATTTGCGTAAATAAATAATGTAAATAGAAACCTTAACTATAAGTTGTAGTTAATCTCGTACGGTTCAACAAAGCCCAGATGATTGTCTATTTACCTTTTACCGTTAAATAATATGTAAATGAATCTTACTTTAAAAAGTCATGTTTTTAATCAGATTCATTCACAGTTTGAGTTTCAATTATTATTTTTTTTTGACAATTTTTAATGATCTGTAAAACGCTTACTGCGATATAACGATGTTGGTTGATCAGATTTAAACCAAAGAACTAAAATGCAATTGTATTAATGCATTAGCGTAATAAATTTACTTTCTAATTTGAATTCGAATACTAAAAAAAAGTATCTAAAATTTCATCGTCGACCACAAAGAAAGTCAGATGCAGTTCTATTCGACTGGAATTGTTATTAATTCATTTTTTCAGCATTGCAGTTTTCAGTGAATGGATTTAAGTATAGCGCACAGACCGACCATTATCTTGCTTATGTTAGATCCGTTAATTCTTCTTAATATAATAAGCAAATACTTTTGGGGTATTTTATATATTTTCACTGCTTTTTCGTTTCATCACATGGCATCTATAAAAATTATAAATAAATAACATCCTCATCACAAAAACAATCAAAGATTATTATAAATGTACGAGTGATTAATAAGTCGTAATTAGCTAAAAAGATGCTTGTTCTGTGAAATACATTACAGTAGTATTTACTTTATTTGTAACTGAAAAAAGAATTCCTTGCGAAAGTTTCTTTTTTGTTAATCATATTTTAAATATAATAAAAGGTTTAAAAAACACTTGTTAAGGGTTACATTGCAAGTATTTAGAGTAAGATAGTTTTACGATGTTTAACGATTTTAAGTATTGAGAGGACATGGAAGTAGACACGACAATCTTACATCATCACACAATCAATCGAAAGCTGGTTACCCTAAATATTTTTTTCTTGATGCTGCAAGATACCATAACCAATAACTGAATTATTCAAGCCTCATTTTTACTCGGAAAATCTCTGGAACGACATGAAGCTGTAAAATAATGTAACAATCATAAGTGCTTAATAATGCTTCGTTAAATTAAGATGAATTATTTGGATTTATTTAACTAAGCTGTTGTATCATCTTTTTTATTTTTTTATTATCGATTCTATAAATATATTATCCATTTTCGGGTGTATTCGTAGTCACTGCTTTCCAGTAAGCCATTTGACTATCCATAAAAAGCATTTAACTATCTTTTGAGAGTGGAATATCGCTCGTAGTGTGTTTTTAATAGGCAGCCCGACTGTAAAAGAAAAGGATTCAATTTGAGAAAAAATAATAAATTTCATTAAGTGCGCTTACCCTTGTTTAGCTCAGCTTACGGATATATTCATGGGTAAATAAAATTAATTTTTTTACGTACTTCACAGCAATATCAATATTATTCAGTTTATTTAACATTTTTTTAGCTATGGTTTAACGTATTGTTATCAAAATTGATATAGCCCTTTTAGGCTGGTGCCGAAAAGTCTCAATATGGGATATTATGCTTCTTTTTTTGTTTGCTTTGTTTGACACGCACATTTAAAAAATTTAGTCTTAGTTTTAGATTTAAGTAGTTTTAAGACGCTTCGATTGCATGAGCCATTTTGTTTGTGTTGTTTTGAAAGCCAGCTATGTCATGTTGGAACGGATAGTTCCCCAAATGGCCACTATGTGGTTGTCGGGCGCTGTGACTGTCGCTGTCGTCGTACAACCGCGTTCTACGACGACGAAATGGCGAAAGACCGAATTTTGTCGTTAATTTTCGTTTAACGGTGAAATAAATGTAAATGTGCTTCTCGACGAGTTCGTTGCTTTGGCAACCTGCTCCTCATCCATCCACCACCATCCTAATGATGATCCCGCATCTGGAGTAACTTTAGTTATACGAGGGATGTCAATATGTTTTATTCGGTTGCATCATTCAATAAAATATAATAATAAGTATAATATGATCAGTAATCATATTATAACGTATAATATCACAATGCAAATTCTTTAAAATATTTACATTGCTTAAAGAACGAAACACAGACACTTGAAGAGCATACCGATAACATTTAGAAAGTAACATCCTCCTCCCTTTAAAAGGTGTTATTCAGTCGTATGGTGACAGGATGAGGAGCAGATTAACAACACAAAGACTTTTTCCGAAGCACATATATATATTCCGATAACTTTACCAACTCCCAGCCCAAGCGGAATAACATGCCAGGCCAGCCATAATGCGACCTTCTCGGCCATCGGCACACAACTGAGCGCCCTCGTGATAGGCTGTCGCACAGTGCCACAAGTGGCGATCTACGTAACTGGACAAAATTCCAATATGACGACACGACAAGCCAACAGAAATATGAGACGAAATATTGTATATCGAGGTTTTCAGTACCAGTCAGCAAAGGCTATATCATGCTGATGTCAAAAGATATTTTTTTAAATTCCTGGTTGACATACATTGACCATATCTGAATAAGGGTGCTCAGCGAGTGTGAAGAGACTGTATCGGAATTTATATTACATACAATATAACATGAGATACACAAGTATAATTTAATATTTTGGTAGAGGAACAACGTTCAAGATCAGGCATCGGAAACCCTCGGCCCTGGGTCGGGTAGTGGCCCACCGGACGCCGATAAAGGGGCCATCTTTATTGCCCCCGGAACAGCAGCCGGGGGCGGTGCGGAACAGGCGACTTCCGGCCCATCCATTGTGGCGCTTGGACAGCCCTGCGGTCAAGAAATTATAAATCCAATTGCGCTCTTATACTATCATTACACAAGAAAGCTTATTTTAATTTTAATACGTAAGTCACAATACGACCTCGTGCGAAGTCGCAGTGTGACTATTTAGTCAATAATTAAAACATTTGACTGTCTTGGGATATGTCACAGGTTCAATCACCGGTATGGTTACAAAATCATTAATATTTATCACTTTTAAAAATTTGAAATGTCAAAATCAATCGATAACTTTGATGTATTGATACAACCTTCTGTCACCGATTTGAATAATTGACCATACATACGAGTAAGTGTAATGATATTTGGATGTACACCGTGTGTCATTGATTAAGTTAAGCCACCTTTCGATCTTCTTAAAAATATATTTAATTGACAGTTGCACAAATATAACCATCGGAAACTATGGTTATAATTAAATATGTATATAAATATCCCTTGTAAGTGTCGGACTAATTCGTTACTCGTAAAATTGTTAGCCAAAATATATAAAATCAAAGTTGGAAATAGAAAACCGTTTGTTAAAAATATACTCTTCTCTTCTTCGTGTCAGCGACGTCAAATTATTTTTTCCCAATATCTGGCAACATCGATAGCTCGTGTGTTGCCCAGCATTAGGTGGGGGAGCATGAAAAGAACCTCCACGCGGTGCCCCCTGGAAACGGAATCTCGGACTTCCTCTTCCGGCCAATATTTTCAACCCAGCGACAACAAAAATATACTGATATATATATATATATATATATATATATATATATATATATATAAATCTGGCTGTAGTCTTATATTGCACCTAGTAAGAACCATCTCAGAGAGGCGAGCCCGATGGATCGGTCACATCATGCGCCACGATGGTCTTCTTCACGACATTGTGGAAGGGATGGTTGAGGGTAGAAACTTTAAAGGGCGCCCTAGACGGGAGTATTTGCAGCAGGTGTTGAGGACATGAATTGTAGCTCTTATGCTGAGCTGAAGAGGGTTGCGGAGGACCGAGAGGAATGGAGATCGAGATGCAAGATTCTGTTGCTGAAAACCAATCCACCGGATTGATACTACGAGGAAGAAGTCTTATAAAGTTGGTACGTCAATATTTTACAGCGTTTAGCCTTTCACAAACTGCAAGCGTCTTATAACCAATATTTGCTGTACCTTCATCACAGTCTGGCAGTATTCTTAAGCAAGAATTTAAATAAAATTAAAATACAAGTCGACCTGAATTTCAGGCAGGGTTGACACTCTTCTCTGAATTATTTATATCGCGTGGAATAACAAAACGGTTTTCAGCGAGTTGAAAAAACTTTAGGAGAGTACATAATATTACGTTTTATGAAGCTTATTACTTATGCAAATTATTCTTCATGCATATATTTATTTGTGAAAGACCTCATTCATGCAGTATATTGATAAAATGATTGATGATCAATATATCAACTGAATTTATTTCCTCATTTACTTTTATATTAAGCAATTAATAAATTATAAGAAAAATGCTTTTAATTAAATATTTATTGTTGTCATATTTTATTTTATTTTATTTTATTAACGGCCTAGGCCCTAGGCCAATACATACGGTCTTTAAGTAGAAAATACAATAAATGAAATGGTAAAACAGAACAAATATTATAACTAAGACAATACATTTTGACAAAACATGAACATGCGCAAATAAACAGATCTAGCACATTAGTAGAGGGATCTGCGAAATGCCGGAAGGTCCACTCCGAAAAAGTCCAAGTCACTAGAGGAGTTAACGAGTCTACACATTCTTAACATAGGAGAATAGAAACCGTAGTTGGTTTTGATATATGATATATCCGTTCATATATGAAAAATATCGTTTAAGATTTGTACACAAATTTTTGTCAACTGTTTTAATTCATCTCATAATCATAACTTCCTCGTTCTTAGTCATCTCATCACCTAGAGTCAGCAAAAAAGTACATACTTTTGATAATTCTCGACGGTTTTCAGGGTGGAAGAATTGAATCAATGATATATGTTGTATCTGAGTGATAGTATGGTGTTGATAATTAGATTTCTATAAAGTAAATGGAAGGTTACCCCAATGCTCTCGAAAGCTTAATTGGACCTTAGCTCAAAAGTGTCTTGACCCAACCAATGACATATATATAATCTCAGATATAAAATAAAAGATTCTTTAGAATTTATTCCACATGTTTTTTTAATTTTTTTTTGACATGATTCAGCCAGGTCGAATGGCCATTTTCAAGTCAATTAGTAAAAAAATTGTTAGCTCTACATAAAGCAAAGTTGTGAGCGAAAAGGTGTATATAAATTGTGTGATGGGTATATGTGGTTTTAGGAAATCATTAATGTATAAGGGAATTTTTGATGAAACATTTCAAAAATCATCAGTTGAAATCATGTTAAATTTATAATACAATGTGATACTACAGTATATATAAATAATACATTCAATAGCGTTCTACTGCACCATGTTCTGTATGAAGCTAGTTCTCATCGTCCAAAAACACCTGACGTGATGAGGAGGCGGGTCTTCATGGGTAGAAGTCTTGCTAGGATGACTATGCTTTAAGAATATTCAATTCGATCAAACTTTTGAAACCATTTCAACACTAATAACATAATTATATCATGTAAGAATGCTGTATGCTTAATAATTGTAAGATAATTTATGATTTCAATTTGAGGATATTATACAAAAATATAAGTTCCTTCTGTTGTCGCGGCCTTCTTCTCATTTCAATTCAGCTGTGCATCTTACAACTCCATCGTGTAAATTATATATGTAGTTATTAATATGTATATATTAATTATTAATAATATTGTAATATAGTAAATGATCTATAAAAGTAGATTAGAATATTGAAATAATAAAATAATATTTTAATAAAAATTTAAAAAATCCATATATATATGTAGTTAATAACGACGAATTTTCAGAAAAGTGACATAATGAAGAAGAGATGATTCCTCGTAGCTATAAGAAAAATCATGAAATTAATATTTATTATTAAAAGACACAAAAAACGTTTCGTAGTATGAAAAAAAAATGTTCTACTCCACTATCAAATTTTCAGGACAGGAAGATAGTTTTAAAAATTGCCTATAATTTTAAAATCCTCAATAAAAGCATTGAATGTTTCATTTAATGTATATAATCTAATAAAAATAAACTTGGAGCAATTTAATTAGACAGAATTTTATTTTAATAATGTATCAATTGCAAAATTTATACAAATTCTCGTATCTTAAGTGACAAGATTGTTTTGAAAATGGCAGTTTAAAAGCTAACGATCAAAAAGGATCAAAATATTATTTAATCAGTCATTAATACAGTCTATACTAGCACTATAAGATCGTTGCAAAAATATTTATTTCAGATCACTTAGTATGTAATAAATGAATGCAATAAAAAGACAAGAGGCCTTTAAGATGTGGTCATACGGAAGAATTCTCGGAATTTCCTGGAGAGACCACGTCACGAACAATGAGGTTCTCAGGATAATCAAGGAAGATAGGCACCTAGTAAAAACCATCTAAGAGAGGCGAGCCCGATGGATCGGTTACATCATGCGCCAACATGGTCTTCTTCACGACATTGTGGAGAAGATGGTTAAGGGTAGAAACTGTAGAGGGTGCCCTAGATAGGAGTATTTACAGCAGCTGTTTGAGGACATGAGTTGTAGCTCTTATGCTGAGCTGAAGAGGGTTGCGGAGGACCAAGTGGAGTGGATATCGAGATGCAATATTGCTGCAAACCAATCCACCGGATTGATACTACGAAGAAGAACTAATACTACAGAGAAACTGCTATAATCATTACTGACAAAACAACAGAGCTCTAGTCATCTCACGTACACAAATATTATTAATATATAAATCATATTAGCCAAGTATTTCAATTAAACTAATAAATATAGATGTTTTATAAAATGCCCTTTAAAAATGCAGTCTTTAATAAGTATCTCCTGACAAAGAGTCTATGTCACCGAAACCGGTAAAGTAATTATTAACTACAACTCAGTGGTTTTATACAAGCTTTTACTTGTTTTATTGTTTGTCTTAAAATGCAGTTACCTCAGTTGCAGTAGATGGTTAATACCCCCAACGGAGTCTGTTATTATTTCTTCAGTTATTTATGAGAAAATCATACGGCGCGGTACACCTCATGCGATCCTACCGCTCATGGAACTGACTTCATAAAGAATGTTTCTTTTGAAAAAAAAGGTCGCTGACGATAGTTTAAATTTTTAATTAAGGTTCAGCTTGAAACAATAATGGTAAGTTCGGGGAAACCATTTGTTTTTGACACTTAACTTTTATGTTCCATCGATAAATTAATCCTCCTTCTCAAATAACGAACATACAATTAATCTACAAACTTTGATATCTTGGAAGTAATTAATTATTAAATACAAAATAATATACGCGAAAGTAAATATATTGTACATTAACAATGAAATTTTTCGCTTTTATATAATTGCATTTTGTACTCAACAAAAATAAAAAAATTCAAACACTTATTTACGGAAATGATGCTATAAAATTATAAATTTTAATTTTTAATGAAATTGAAAAAGCCATCTTGACGAAAAATTTAATGTTATAAGTTTTTTTTCATCCATTTAAAACAATTTCTTGAAAAATATAAGAAATACGCAATAGTAAAAAAGTCATTAGTAGTCATTTTGTTCTTGAAATTATGGCAAGCTTATGCTTCAGATAAATAAGCATATATGGCAATTAAAAATTATCAAATAATATGTATGTTCTATACATACTTACTCATTTATCATAGCTTAAACTGAACATGCTAAAATATATATATACATTTAGCATTTAATTTGACATTTTTATATACTTGAAATTTGAAAGCTAATAATTAAAATATAATGTATAATAATTTGTAAATAGAAACACGTGTCATTTAATAAATCAATTATGTCAATATAAACGCAAACGACATCAATTAATACATTAATTGCATTATTCACTAAGCACAATTCTCTGCACTGATTGAAAAAATATTTTTCTGAAAGAATATGACTTGCGAATACAGGCAGCCTGTTTTCAGTGGTGTCCTTTTCATAGGACAACAATAGGAATTTGAATAATAGTAGAACGCCATACATTAATTTAATTGAACAGGAGCAAAAATTTGTCGGTATGACGTGCGCACTTGTCGATATTGGAAAATTATATTTATCGTTTTCACACAGTCATTATACTGACTGCGCATTCTCATTTTAATGTGTATTTTGTATGTAATGACTGTGAACTTATAATACGTTTCAATTATTATTATAAATTATTATAAATCGAACAAGCGGGTATAATAAGTTTGACTTATTATCCGTGTAATGATTAAATTGTTTTTTTTTTTCATTTGTATGAATCAAGTTTTTTTTTGTTTCATGGAGGCTGTGTTTAGACCAGTGGTTCCCAAAGTGGTCCACATGGACCCCCAGGGGTCCATGGGATCATCCAGGGGGTCCATGGAAAATTAAAATTGATTTGGGGGTCCATGAACATCGTTAGGGGGTCCGCAGAGGGTTCAATATAAAATAATTAGAAATGTTGACACATCAGTATTAATTTGGAAGTTACAATAAATAGCAATATATAAATGAGATATGTGTGATGTAAATATTTTAAAGTGCATACAATTAATTTCTTAGCCTGAGACCAAAATAATTAAAATACGGGTTGGAGTCCAACCCTTATTTAAATGGAGGTCTACAAAGCGAATCGCATCTCACCGCCGGTTCCGTCTAATTTTGTTATCTGGTCAGGATCTCGTTACTCGCCGACACCGAAGAACACAAATTACTCAATTATTATTGCTTTATAGTTTTCGCTTCCAGAGAAAAGTTAAGTGTTATTGAGCAATTAAATATAAGTAAAGTGCATTTTTTTTCAAATACTATTAAATTATAATCCGAAGCTTTAATGTTCTGACACGAACTTGAAGTGCGATTTCTTCTGGAGCCTAAGAGGAGAACTTATACAATAGGGTACATCTCTCTTTTTAAATAACACCCTCATAAAAATGCAATAAAATATTATGAGTATCTCTAATTACCACACTGCACTATGTGTTCACACGATTATCACGTATGTTTTTACGAGAAAGCTTGGCTATTGTAAACAATAAATAAATAAAAGTTGCCCTTTTCTGAAATTCTATTTAGGACAGGAAACAATAAAAAAATGTGCCTGTCGCCAAAATCAAGAAACAAGACTGACTTTATTAAGTCCATGGGTATATAAGGAAGGGTAGTTTACAATTGGGACACAGAATCTATCTTTGATACCTACTGTATTGACCTATAAATCGCTCTTGTTATTCTGTTCTTTACAAGTTGATTAATATAAGTATACTTATATTTTTGCGATACTAAGCCACAAAGCTTTTCCATTGTACTTTGGGTTATAGGATCGTATATATATAAGATCGACTAATAAGACGTGAGCAGTTGCCCCTGCCCCGCCCCCAGTCTTCCATCAACTCGTAATGTAAGTTTAATATTCAAATATACACACACTCCTCAATAGTTAACTTTTAAACAATCGATATTATAATATATTAATTTTTTAGTTTTTATTAGAATATTATTTTATTATTTCAATATTCTAATCCACTTTTTATAGATCATTGACTATATTACAAATTATTATTACTTAAAATATACATATACTATACATAAAATTCTTTTTTTTTGTCAACGCGTCAATCCAAGCACAAAAATAACGGCAGAAGCGGGATGCGAACCGCGGACCTTGGAAACCAACTATGCCCAGGTATTCATACCGCTCGGCGAACTGCGCCATTGCCCCGCCTAGACTGACGTGCGTTGAAACTAGTATTTATATCATTGTTATCATCGTACGATAGATGTCCCTATAGTATATATTCAAAGTATGTATATCTTTATTATTATTCTATCAGTCTTCATTTATTCAGAAGCTTAATATTAAGCTTGTGAATAAATAGATAAAATAATAAATAAATAGAGAATAAGAAAAGTTTTGCACCGTCGATTAATTCCTTAAACAGATGGATTGTACTGCGTTAAAGACCCCAGCGTTATGGTTTTTGATTAATGAAGTTATTGGCTACCGGCATTGACAAAAATTTATTTGCGCAGCCAGATTATTTATAAGTTTTGAAGCAATACCATTAGCAAAATGAAATTTTGTAACATGCGTTGCCGAGGGTTGCCAACGTGATGAAACCATATTTCTCTTACAATTTGCTGCTGTCAAAGCCGGAAAGATTTGCTTCGACATTATGAACGATAGAATTTTAGAACGAAATGATGGGAACTATTGCTTTTTTTGGCTTATCGGTTGCTAAACGTCTTTTTGATTCCAAGTCATTTTCAGCAGCTGAGAATAAAGAAAGGAAGAAAATAATGAATTTCCCAGCCCACTGTCCAGTTCAGGAAGCCCATGCACTACGTTCAAAAAGTCGGCCTCAACCTTTTTTTTGAAAAAAGTAGGATTGATATTTCATTGGATACAATTATGTGGTGACATTGAAAAAACAATGTCATTTAAAAGGGGAAATAGAATATCAACACCAAAATCCAAATTCAAAAGGCTTAAAGCATATACTTATCGCATTTATTACGAAGATTTTTTTTCATTCATACGGGCAGTGAGCCACTTACAAAGAAACAAACTGGAAGATCAAACGAGAGAGAAATCACGATATAAAATGTTGAAAAATTTATCAACAGTTCATCCCCACATGTTTTTGCCTGTAAAGATCGTATAGTTCGTTACTTTTAATTTCAAATTTGTCCAAATATAGTAGTAAATTAATCCTCGGATTAAAGCGATCACGATAGTGAGAAAGGTAAAGCATAAACTATTAACAAACAGAACTGACGTCGTCACATAACAATGAGAACAAGGATATGTCGAAGTGATATTGTGTTTGACCCGTGTGGGTGAATTTCCTTCAACCAATATTTCGACGTTAGGTTTTTCAGTTTAAATAAATTTATTTAGGTTGGTTTATTCAGATTATATATTTTTTTAAAGATAAAAAATGTATAATCTGAATAAACCAACTTAAAACTAAATAAATACAAGATGACCCCTGCTATGGTGGTTGAAAGAAGTTCACCACACGGCTCAACCGAAAAGCCACAATATCATTGGGGAGTGTTTATTCAGCGGGAGGCTCAGTGGACGGACACATGATGATGATGATGGGGCGGAAAATGTAAAGGTTCACGAGTGAAATAAGTTTGCAAACCCATGGCTTAAATCATAGGTTCCCAAACTTATTTCACCTCGTGGACCCCTTGACACGATTTTCGGTTATCCGTAATCCCCCCTGATCATCATCATCATCATCAGCCTGTGTCCGTCCACTGCTGAACGTAGGCCTCCTGCATGAGCAGGCCTCCCGCATGAGTAAGGCCCCCCGCATGAGTTGGGCCCTTCCTGATGATTTTGGGGTTTTTGGTGAGCCGGTGGGGTGAACTTTTTCAAAAATCTTCTTCGATTTTTTTTGTTTTTTTTATTCAGATTATACA